>CM073516.1:7500-5407500 GCA_037074615.1 Leucaena leucocephala
TGATGTTTTCGTCTCCCCACAATCCGACGAAACACTTAAGTTGAGTGGCCGAATATCGTTTTTCTCATAACGGAGAAGCTTGCCTTGTTATTTCTTATTTTCCCTCATTTTTTGGGTAACGTAACAGGAGGTCGTCTTAGATGCTATAATGGAATTTGTGAAGGTGGCAAATGGGGGGAAATTTTCCTCCTCTATATATCACAAGCTCCTTCACAGTATTGTAAGTTATTAATTCGCCTGTGCATAGCTTTGCCAGTTTTTTTTCCCCTCTCCCGACGTTGGTCGCATTATCTGATTGGATAGGATGTTCATATTTTCTTAATTTCAGGTTCACTCTTCTGAGGCAGTTGTTTTTCTGGTGGAATTGCTCTCATCAAAGTATTTCGGATATATGGACGTCCGGTATAATTATGTTGCCATTATTTTCTTTGTGAAATATCCATTCCTTTTGGTTGGTTTATATCTTGCTAGTTACTGCCCGTTACAGTATTTCGATTTTTCCACTAATATAAAAAGTCGCAACAGTTTACATTACATTTTTATTCTGCTATTTAAATACATAACTGGTGTCAATTAAAAGGTTGAACTATTCTGCTGAACGATTCTACTTGATACAGTTATTTTACATATATAAGCCTGGCAAGGTTTGCTAGGACATTGGAAGGAGAAGTTATGTCAGCTACTTTTCTTGTCCTGCCTCTTAGTCCTCTCGTCGTGTCATTCTTGCACAAGGGCAGGCAATCTTCTCTTTATCGTTCTAATCTTATCAGTGTCCCAAAGGGACATTTCTATTAGTCCTCTTGTTATCTATCTTTCTCTTGAAATTATGAATGATATTCTTTAACCATTTCTGCTATCTGGGTAATTTCCATATGATGGCTTGGTTGTTTGTCCTTGTTAGATTTTAAAAGTGCAAAAGATGATGGTATTAATGAAAGTCCATTGAACCAAAGGTTAGTATGGTCTACATCGTTCCTATGCTTCTGCATGATTGTATTCCTTTCCGTTTCTTTTATTAATTGGCGTGGATTATTATGTAGTTTGTAGTCATTTAACTTTGTATGAGATTCTCTTTTCATTATTGTAATGCCATTTGAGCGTGATTGGTTTGATTCTATTGCCACCTGACCATCTTGTATAAAATTGATTAAATTTCATTGTCTTTTTAAAGCACAAATATTCACATGGACACATAGATATGTAAGACTTCAAATATACTGTGCCATTGTGCACAAATTGCTCTAATTAATAAGTTTAGCTTGGAAACTCAACAATGTTCTGTTACAAATTAAATGGCATATTTTGCTTCTGGAGTTGTTTCTATCTCTGCAACGTCCTGATGTATGTATACGCTTAACTAATCAGGTATTGATTTATTTCTATTGGTAATGTGGGCATGTACTTTTTCAGTTTGGAGCATGTCATGCGCAATATATATTGCACTATATCGCATGTCTCCTCTCTTGAAAGCTTGGATAAACCATCTAGTATTGAGATGTGGAGTGAATCAGGTAATTGCATACTTTTTTTGTTATCGTCACTTTTTCCCCAAAATCATAAATCACGAGATGTAGTGCTGCACTGCCATTTAAAGTGACCTGTGATGTGTCGTCCCTGAGTTGAGATGTGGGCCAGTTGGTTTGGCTGTTTGCATGGTGTGTTTAATGCGCCAGCCTTCCTGAAAATAAAAATAAAAAAAAAATTTAAACAGGCCATAAAAATAATGAAATTATAAATTTATAATTGCTACTTACCAGTCAATTTCTGGCAACCTCAAATCACTTGCTTCTTAGTTCTTATAATCACATCTTCATAGGTTTCACCTTCATCATAATCTATTGTCAATATTTTTGGAGATTCTTCACCCAACATTACTGATTCAACTGACATGACATTGATGAATCTTATTTCTTCAATATTATCTAAGTACAACTCTGAGTTAAGTTCAGTGTATGTAGTTCACACTAACTCACATGCTATCATGGGCTGGGTCTGCATCAACTCACTAGCATCTATGGACATATCACATATACTAACACTAAGTACATCCATGCTTCAGCCAATTCGTTTTGTGAGATATGTCAATTTTTTGCATTTAGTTCTTAGTTTTATTCATTCTCTTGGTGTTCAATTTAGGTTGATTTTTTATTCTCTCCCTGTGTCTACATGTGTGAATGGGCGGGCGGGTGTTTCTTTTGGCATATGTATAGAATACTATTTTCTTCTTGTTAATAGAAATTATAGTTTACTTGTATGTTAATTAGTAGGTTTTTTATCCAAAGAACATGAAAATGAACAACTTTCAAAAGAGGTGGACTTAGATGATAACCAGCTGAAGACTGAAAAGCACAATAGTAATGTAAATTTTTGCATGATTCTTGTTTCTCCAAAGTTCAATGCTAGATTCTTTTTGATTGTATGATTTGACAATTAATTTTCTTTTGTGTTATTCATATAGGTAACTTCTGCAGACACAGTTGCTAAAAAGATGAAATCCAAATTTACCAAATCGTGGATTACATATCTTAGAGTGCCACTTCCCCTTGATGTGTACAAGGAGGTAATCTCCTTGGTTCTTGATCTTCTGTTCTTATGCTTTTGAATTTGCGTCTGTATTCTTGTGTTATAAAATGTTAGAATATATGACTATTTCATATAAAATATCAAAATGGCTGTATATTATGGCCTTTGTTCTCAATATTTTCAATGTGGTAATATTACCAAGCTGAAAACCATGGCCTCAAATATTTGGTCCGTACTTTTTGGTGCTTAAGTTTGGGCCCTAGCAGAATTCAGTGGATAATAATTTTCTTTTGTTCCTGAATTAAGGACGTTAGGAAATCCTTAAAGGTTTGGTCCTTTTGTTTTAATCATTACATTGTGTGACAACTTTCTTTGTCTCCTATTGAAAGCTATGATTATGGTTACTAACTTCTTTTCTAAAATTAATGTATTAAGCTGGGCCCTTTGTTTTATGTTGGGGGTGTTGTTAGTGTCATGGCTCTTAGCAGTCTTCCTGTCCTGATGACCCAGCATGGAATACCCAAATTTCTACGAAAACCTCTATGCTCTCATGGTCCCATCTATCTTTATGGCTAAACATCGAGCTAAGTTTTTTCAGGTGAAGCACAATTAGCCGTGTCAATGACAAGTTAAAATTGGGATATCCACAGAATAAACCATCTCCCCCCTCACACACACACACTGATGCGTAAACCATGCTTTCATGGATGAGAAGACGTAATGCATCATTAGCCCTGTTAAGCTTGCTCAAGAAATTTAGTCTGGTGCAGGCCTCTGAGCAACATATATTTTTCTATTTTAGTGTGGCTTTTGGATATTTTTGAATAAGAAGTAATATTTCTAGTCAAACAGATGATCAAGGCATTCTCTTAAAGAAAAATGGAAATAGCACAACAGAAAATTGACTCGACTGAGAAAAGAAAAGATGCATCAAAACAGTGTTGCCCTCTAGGTGCATGTCTCACAAGTACATTAAAAGTAGCCATTAAATGAGCATGGTGAGATCATCATATAGAACACTTTGCCAAACCTGCGACAAAGGAAAAACTTGTCCCTGAATATCTCATGGAAAAAAATTAAAATATTTGAACCAGCATAAGGGTCGATGAGAAAATATTCAATGAAGTGTTGGAGTTTATGTTAATCTTGTTCATTTTCTAATTGCCAATTTTTAACCGCTTATAATTTGTTATCTGCAGCTTCTTGATTCTTGCCTCAAGTCAGCTTTCCTTCCAGCTTATCTGGCTGCTTCATTTGTGAAGAAATTGATTAGGCTTTTGCTTTCAGTTTCTCCTTCAGGATCATTGGTTATCATTGCCTTGATTCATAATCTCTTGCGGAGACATCCTTCAATTAACTGCTTGGTTCATCAGGTGAGGCATTTATTGAAACTGCTATTGAGGATCACATGCGAAGTTTATGGATTTGAATTCATGGTATGTTGGCCTCATAAAGATATGTTTTTGTTATGTGACCAAGAATCTAGTTCAATTAAGTGACAGTCATAGCGACTTTAATTTCTTCATGTAACTTTAGGGGCAGCTTGGATTGTACTTTGATATTCTATCTAATTGAGGTATCTTGTTTGTGTCTCAAATTCTGGCAGTGCACCCCTCTTGGCAACACGTTACGGTGGCATTCTCAAACAACAGCTTGACGGAAAAGAGAAAATTATTTCGTTTACATCTAAACATTGGAATAGTACTCAACAGAATTATTCCACCATTAAAAAAGAAATTTTAGCAAGAGTGTCCAATTTTGTTGGGATAGAAGCGTTAACTATCTGGAAGAACAAATTGAAACAAGAAATAATAGAGAAAAGTAGAAGGAAAACTCTAATTATAAATCTCTCTTACTTTAGTATCTTTACCTTCTGGATCTATAGTAGTATGTTAAACAAAAAAGTATCAGTCTTTATAGATCAAAAGAAATTATTAAGATATTGATATGATCTTTCCTAATAAGCCTAACGTTAGCTAACACTACCATCTGGTGTAGACATATGCCTTTGATTTATCATACACTATTTTGTGTGATGTTTTACCTATCTCAATATGTCAGCTCCATTTTATATCCATGTTAAAATTATTATCTATGCTAAAATTATTATTCATAATGATTGTCTTAAAATAAACTGTCTTGCTTGACACAGGAGCTAATTCTAATTGAGAAGAAAATAATTATACTATTAAAATAAACTATCTTAAAATAATTGGCACTTAAACAATTAAGTGATCATTTTGTTCAACTATTAATTTCTTCAAACGTTGTTCTAGAACAACCTAATCCTAAGATTAAAACTCCAATCTTCTTTCAACTTAGTTCACAAATTAAGTCTAAAATATACAACAAAAATGAATCTAATTTGATTGAGAAAATCAATCAACAGATTAACCAATTAAGCCAACTACCCCTCTTGGCAACACGTTTGATATTTCTGTTTGTAAAATAATTGCTTCCTGTATGTTCTTATTGGACAATTTCTTCTATGAGCAAGGAGGATGGTGATGAGGGAGAGAAAGATGAGTCAAAAACAAAAAAAGTCATTTATGATAAAATTGATGGCTCCAAGATTGGGGTTATACCTTATCAGTAGGGGTGTACATAGGTAGGGTTAGGCAAAATAACCCCTGCCTAAGTGTCCTGTCCGAAAAAAGAATGTGGCATATTGAATGTGGAAACTAATCCCAAGAATTCTAGGCAATGAGTAAGCATCTTTTCTAGTTTATCTTATTCTTTCTACCTAACTTTGGCATATTGAATGCCCTAAAGTTCTCGGAATTGGGAGGTTGGTACAACTGAATGAAACAAGCATGGTACATACATCTTGCATATTTCAGCTAGTTCTAAATTGTGAATTATTTTTGTTGTGGTTTAAGGCGCGAGTTATGACTATGGTGAGCCGTGTTCGATTCCCAGAAGTTGCAGGAAGGGAAATCTTTTTATTTATTTTTTGCGCGTGAAAAGACCAAAACACCCTTCCCCCTTCTTAACTCTGCAGACGCCATACCTATCGCCATTTTCTTCTTTGAATCTCTTCAACGGCGCAGGCGGGAAGGGGAGCGACGCAGGATGTGTCACGCCACGGTGCTATGTGCTCAGGCGATTGCTTCTGCCAGTGTTTGTGCCGTCTTATTCCATCACCGCTGACTCTCTGTTATTATATCTTCCCAGCATTGGCTTCAGATGGTCGGGAGGGAGAATGAGAACAGAGAGATTGTGCTGAGGGTCCTGCGTCTGTGAGGTGCCACTGGGTAGTCAACGCTGCTCTTTGTATCTGAGTTGTCGTCGTCGTGCTATGGGTCATCGCTGTCAAGTGCGCTCTGGTACTGTAGCAAACCCATTTGTTTCTTCTTTCTTTTTCCTGTCACCATCACTGTGGAAGGAGTTGCTGTAGTAAATTGCTGCCTTCGCATCCCCTCTGCAGTCACCGTGGAAAGCCTAGATTTTTGAAACTCTTTCAGGTGTCATTGTTGGGCGTCGCAAATTGGATGAGAGGTATGTTTCCTCGATGCCCCTGCTTTGTTTCCTGTGGTTGTGTTGGTTCAGGGGTGCGGGGAAATTCTGTGCTGGGAAAGGCGTGTGTATACGAGTATCGTGTAGGATTGCTCTGTTTTGGGATGAAAAGCTGATGAATGGGCTGAGACAGGGGCTGTACTGTGACCATTGAAATTGAAGCTTTGTGTATGTATCTGTTTGCTGTCATTGTATGCTTACTGGTGTCGCTGTGATGTTGTTGGATTGTTGTTGGTTAAGGGATGCCGAGGGTATGTATAATTTTGTCAATGGAGTTTCTATGTTGCTATTAGGTTGTGCCTGATCGAGTTACGGAAATTTTATGAATAGGTCAAAGTATGAGTGTTTGAATTTGAGTGGAGCTATGAAATTCTGGGAAAATTATTTAGGTAGTGTTGTCAAATTGTAATGAATATGAAATGCTGATAGGGATACAGGTATATAAATAGATAGATAGATAGCCACTGCCTTAAGAATTAAAGTATGTGGATGTGCTGTTGACTGGTGCATTGAAGCATGAACTTTTGAAACTGAAAGGAATATGTAAGGGGCTTGCTGTGTGGTGTTTTCAAGTGCTGAATAATTATATTAAAGAAAATGAGTTGGGATGTTTTGAACTATGATTTTAAAAGCTTGTGTGGAAATTAGGATAAGGCATCTATTTTCTTTTAAATTTAGGAATGTTTGACCGAGGAAATGTGATACATTATCTTCTTCCTAAAAGTAATTATGACCTTGGGTAATGCTCGCTAGCTGGGATGGTTGGAAGCATGTAGAGTATAGTTGTATGTAGATTTGATTGAAACAATGTCGGTTGGTTGATGGATTAGGAGTTGATGTATTGAGTCTTTGTGAATGACTGAAAGCATGGAGTGACATGGAATGTTAGGTTAAAGATGCTTTATTTCTGTTGGAATTTTAGTTAGAATGTTAATATATATTGTTTCGGGATACCAGGGAATTTAGGAGTGAAAATAATCGAAAGGGATTTACTGAAACGGGTAAAGGTTTTGAAGCATTCCAGGTGAGTGAATAACGTTCCCTAAAATTTATATTTTCAAATACATTGTCATTTCAAATGTTGAATTTCAAAAAGCAAATTTTACGAAAGTATAGTTTAAATAGTTAGAAATGATTTTCTTGCGATTGGTTTACAAAGGAATTATGGTTATGTATGAAAATGGATGAATAAGCTTTTGAAAAGAGTTTGGCAAAAGTTGCATTGAACTTATGTTATTCATGAAATATATTCTTATGCGAATTTCATATGATTTTACAGTAACTTGATTTTAAATGTACATGCTAGGGTTTTTGAGATTCAAAGTGATTTTTACCAACGGTTATGGCATGAAAACGGTTGAGATTATTATATGTGAAATAAACCCCATGCATGATGGAAATGTTTTAGAAAAAATGGAATACAGAACGCTGGTTACTAACAGCAGTACTGTTAGCCCTTGGTGCACTTGGTTACCCAAGCTCGATGGATTACACCGTAGGTTTCGTACTCGCAAAGGTCAGTGGCCTTGAGTCACTAACAGTTAGTGGCTTGGAGCCACCAGATTACACCGTGGGTTTCGTACTCGCGAAGGTCAGTGGCCTTGAGTCACTGACAATTAGTGGCTTAGAGCCACCAGATTACACCGTGGGTTTCGTACTCGCGAAGGTCAGTGGCCTTGAATCACTGATAGTTAGTGGCTTGGAGCCACCAGATTACACCGTGGGTTTCGTACTCGCGAAGGTTAGACAGTTAGCGGCTTCGAGCTGCCAGATTGGTTAGTTACTCTCGTGGACTGTGTGTCCACGTCTGTTTCGTGGCTTTAGGCCGCGTCTGATGGTTAGTTACCCTCGTAGACTGTGTGTCTACGTCTGTTTACGTTATGTTGAAGTCCTACGGAAAAGCTTATGGTTTTGAAAGGATTGTTGTTAAACTATTGATTCGAAATGGTTATTTCAGATTGACTTGAAATGGTTATTTCAAATTGTTTTATATGAAAAACAAATGTTTACGGAAAGGTTTGCATCAATTTACAAAATGTTATGAAATACATTTTCAGCTTGATTATGCATTGTTGATTTTCGCATTTTAATCATATTTTTGGGACGTTATTCACGAGTAGATTATTTGGCTTCAGATAGTACAGGTGACCCTAATCCTCCTGCTGAGCAGTAAAGAGCCTCGTCGCAGGTCCGAAGTGTTGTTTTGAACGAAATTGATTTTAATGAAATTATCTTCATTAAGTACTTATGTTATTTTGATAAAAAGGTAAATGCTCCACATAGTCTTTAGAAAAGATTTTGTTTATTTTTGGAAAATATTATGGATGCTTTGAACGTTGCATTTGAGGTATTAGACTTTTTGAATATGAAACTATTTATATTCTGTGCCGATCACGGTCCAAATTTTAGGATGTAACAATTTTCTTACTCCATCGGATTAATAAATTCATATTTTGCCAGCTATGTTATCATTTGTTTGATTGTTTGATTAAGCAAAACTGTGTAAGCTAGTTTGAAGGACTTTAGATTATGCAGAAAGATTTTATCAGCCATAGGTCTGAATATTTGGAACCATTTAAGCGGAGGAACTTGTGTATTGGCAAGTGTGAATATATCAATTTTCAGTACTTGCTGAAATATATCTTCTCTGCTTATTTTTTTCAACTGTGGCTGTCTGTCGAATATATTTAGGAGGTCGAATTGCTGTGTTAGTCCTAAACTTCAGCTAATGAGATTTCTTGGAGCAGGGAGTTCTCTTTGGGAGACAGATACCATTCTTCACCACTACTGTCCTCCTGTTTCAAGGCATGTGTTTTGATGCTGACTAGTGTCCTCTTGCCTCCTTTTTCTTTGTTTCCCACCGTGTTTTGACTTGGAGAAACTACCCTGAATCTTACGTGCCTTCGTTTTGCTGTCAGATTTGCTGTCTCTTGGGAATGATTTGACCGTGATGGCCAAAACAAGTGAAATGAAGGTTGAGGATTTCAGTTCAGGTTCATATGATACAGTATTTGGAGATGAGGTGATATATGATGTTTTCTCTTCTTTTTTTCCCTCCGATAATTCGGCTTATATTGTTTGTACAACTGAAGAGGCAAGGAGAAGCACATATTGGCTGATAAAAAATTAACTAATAATTTGCACATAGGGCGGCGGAGGGTAAAGCAAGTTCCCCTAGCATTCTACAAGGCAACTCCTTCCTCTCTTTTTTTCTTTTATTACGCATCCAGTTTACCGGAACTTTATCCTGGCTATATCCAGATACAACCCGTGTCGTGTATCTAGCTATGGTGGGTGAGTCTCATAACGAAGATTTTTTGTATATGCTAATATTCAAATTTGAGATCTCATTTAAACGATATTAAATCACTTATTAATTGGATCAATTCCCGTTGATTTCTTCCTCTTTGTTTTCAGAGACTGATTCTGCTTGTTGGACTTTCAAATTGGAAGCAGAAGTAGCCCAGTAAATTGATGAGAGGGATATCTCAACGTATGTACTGCCCTTCCAAACGGCAGCGAAATGTGGTCCGTGATGCATGTTTCTCACCAACAAAATCTGCGACCTTGTTTAAGGCGTTCCCATTCTCTAGAAAACTGTAGACGTCATTTCTTGTTGGCGCCTTCATGCCTTGGTGGTCGCGATCCTTTTTTTTTTTTTTGGGTAGTCATTTGGTACAATTTTGATTAGAGATGAGAGGGAAGCAAAAGAATAATGGTTATTGGCAATATATACTTCTAACTAATGGAACAGTGATTGGGGACATTTAACACGACACAATATCATAGTTAACTATAATTTTAAAAAATTTAGGATACCAATATGCATATACGTACATATATATAATTCATGTTAAACTACATAATTGTTTTCTTTCTTAAATACGAAAAATGTTAGGTTAAAAGAAAAGCATAAAGTGGGGTGAATAAATAATAAGTTATAACAACGTGGCTTACATGATTTATACGATTTTTGAGTTTTTTTATTTTAAAAATTAAAACATACATAGTAAGTTATAACAACGGTAGAGAAGGTGGAGGGAGGGGAGAAATTTTGGAAACGAATAAATATCTCGGTGGCTTTGCAAAGTTATATGATTTTGTTAGGGTTTTTTATTAATTTGAAATTTAAAACACAAATGACAAGTTATAATACGTAATAACTCTAGAAAGAGGAGAAATTTGGAATATAAAATATACATATGAACATGAAGTTATTGTAATCATCATCATCATTATGGCTAGGAAATTTAAAACAAATGACAAGTTATGGATAGGAAAGTTATGATTTTTAATTTTATTTTTTTTTTTTTACAATATACATGTAAATGGGAAGTAATAATAAAATGATAACTGTACAAAGGATGTGCGTGTTAAAAAATTTGAGAGTTTTTTAATTTAAAATTTCATGCTTTTATTTGAAATTATTTCATTAAGACCCACATACTATTCTCAGCAGTTATTATATATACAACAAATTTAATATTTCAGATTTTTATCTAGAATTAACCAGTGTACACCCTCAATTTAAAAAAATAGAAAAAGATAAGCAATATCAAATCCAACCCTAACAGCATAACTAAATTCAGTAAACGATAGATACTAATTTTGTAAACTCTTGACGGTTGGTTGTCCGATGCCGAAGGATGACCATGAGGGCCTATGCCCTTAAAAAAGCAACGAAAACCTCTTTATTATCCCCGGATCTCCCAATCTTACACTCATTTCACCGTGCCCTCCAAAAGCAAGAACTAGGAGTTATTTATAACTTACAGTATGGCTGATGATCCCCAAGATGTTGCTGACAGAGATCGAATATTCCAACGCTTTGACACAAACGGGGATGGCAAAATCTCAGCTGCAGAGCTCGCGGCATCACTGAAATCATTGGGGCAAATTACCGCAGAGGAGATTCAAACGATGATGGAGGAGATTGATACCGACGGAGATGGCTTCATTTCCTACGAAGAATTCACAGAATTCGCCAGAGCCAACCGTGGTCTAATCAAAGATGTTGCCAAGATTTTTTAACTTCTTTTAATTTCAATCTTTTCTCTTAGTTTCTACTTCAGAGTTACGCGCCACTAGGAAATAACAATACCAAATTCGCTGTTTTTTTGTGCAATATCTTTCCCACCATATACAATCATGTAAACATGTTTCCCCTTTAGGATTCTCTCATCGGAACCCATTTGTATATCGGGCCGATGCATTTTCAGCTTGCCTGCCTGGCATTCTGCCTGTTAAAACAAGATGCCACAGTAATTTTGCCTAAAACATGCACTCTTGATCTTGAGAGTCCATAACTTTCAAGATTTGAACGGCCACCATAAACTTGGAATGAAAACCTATTACTCTTAACAATCTTTTTATTTTCATTTTCTATTTACAATTTCAAGATTTTCACATCTACGATCTAACACCTTCAACTAGGAAAAACCAACATGTTTAAAGCTTGTCGTGTTTCAACGGCCATGTAGATAATCATCATCCTCAAACTCTGAAACTCCAAGCATTGCCAGAGCCAAGGGTCTTTTCATCTCGTTATTTGTTTGTTGTAGTTGAGGGTAGCAATCAACTACCAACCCGTTCCCAAGTAGACCACACTTCTTCCTTTTAGGCAAGACCCGTTCTTCTTGACCTCTCAGTATTGCAATGATCTCTTGTATTCCAGGTCTCCGAGATTCTTCATTTGTAACACAAGCAGCTGCTGCTTCTATCATCTGAGCCATCTGACTTGAGAATCTCAAACTGCACTTGAGTCGAGGATCCAGCAACTCTTCAATGGATCCCTTCCCTTTCTGTAGCAAGGGTTTAGCCTGCATATTAATTTCAGATTGCATGTGTCACAAGACAATTTCCCATTTGATTTTTACCACTCTTCACATAAGTGCCGAATTTAATGCTGCCCAGATATTACTACCACAAAAATGTATCCAAACATTGTATGGAGTTTTCTGCTATGAAGGAAAAGTCATAATTCACTTTCAGCACAGAAAAACACAAATTGAGCTCATTGATTTCAAAGTACATGGTTTTTACTTCTTGTTCGCCAAACACAACTCCTAGAGACTCTAATTTCCAGTGAACAAGCCAAAACTATCCGATATCTGCTTTATTGACAGATTAAAGGGGGGAAACAATATTTTCCCTGAATAATCATTGTATTGTGACTCCATATAATGAAAAAATAAACTGTCTTAGCTAGTTATACACATCAGAAATTCAGAAATCTATTTTTTATCACGCAACTTTGATCAATGTACCAGATAGAAGGCCAATTTTCAGTTTTCTCTATCTGATATGGGATAAAAGAACGTTCCATTTATCAAATAATTTGATAGGCATTCCTGCTTCGGATGCAGTTAATGGACAGGACTATTTGATAGTAGTAGAAAGTTAAGCTCAACACATTTTGTTTCTTCTCCACAAGCCACAATAAGAATCAATTCAACCAACATAGAATCAGGAACTAGAGCAACAATGCAAGAATTAGACATCAACCCACCCATAAGACCAAGTTCTCCTCTCCTGGTGGCTTTTTTGCTTCTATTGGCTTCTGGCCAGTTATGAGTTCTAATAAAACAACTCCAAAAGCATAAACATCAGTCTTATCAGATGCTTTTCCATGTTGGAAATATTCAGGAGCCAAATAGCTGTTGGAAAAGCACAAGGTTATTTTCATTGATGTGTATATGAAAACAAATAATGAGGGAAAAAAGGATAGACATTTGGCAGACCAAAATTGGCGAGGTTTAGGTTTTACCCAAATGTTCCCTTGACTGTTTTGCAGAGGAAAGGAACTGAGGGTGCAGAAGTCCACGTAGCTAATCCAAAATCGCATAACTGTGATTTAACAAGATGAACAATCAAAATACCTCACATGCATGGGTTTATTATTAGGCTACAATTGATCAACAAGAATGCATCTCACCTTGGGAGTCTTTTTAGAGGAAAGGAGAATGTTTGAGGGTTTAATGTCTCTGTGAACAATGCATCTTTCAGTTCCGTTATGCAGATAAGACACGGCTTCTGCAATTCCAATCGCAACTTTATACCTCACAGACCAGGGAAGTGCTGAACCACCCTTCACACACTTCCTTTCTGTAAAATAGGTATGCTAGAATAAGTGAATATCGTCAAATTTCAATCAAAGACCTCGTAAAGTAGGGTCCAGTGACAATGAAAAATGAAATACCATGCAAATGGTGCTCTAGGCTGCCCCCGGATACATATTTGTACACCAGAAATAAACCCTCCTCCGGGTCCATACAAAAACCCACAAGGGGAACAACGTTTGGGTTATGAAGAGAACTGGCAATCATCAGTTCTCTACAGAACGCCTTTGCAGATTCCTTGTCTTCCTTGTCCAATCGTTTGATTGCTACAGCAGTCCTCAAAAGCCCAACTCTACCCCTAAATACACAACTCAAGGCCCCTCTCCCCAATACTCTGCCTACCCAGAACAAGAAAAAAGAGGAAACAAAAGAACAAAAAAAGAAGTTAAATTACAATCTCCTACCTGGAATAATATTCAAGTTAAGCAAGAACAACCGACCAATTTTACCTTTGGAGAAATTGCGAGTAGCAGATAGAATTTCACCGAAGTTGAACCTGATCAAAGTGTTGGCTACAGGGGATATGCTTTTTTCCAAGGACTCCATCCTCCGACATTTCAGCTCGCGAGCTCGAAAATTATTCATTCCATCGTCCAGATTAACCATCAGAACGGTTGCAGCAGCGGAAGAATTCATGCTCGAGGATTCGAGCTCCACCTGAGAACAGAAACTGAAACGGAAAGACGAGTGAACAGATTGGGGATCAGCATTCGTCACCTCTGCTCCACACCCACCAGACTCCGCAAGCAACCACGCCTTGTTGTGCTCTAGATTCATCTTTCTATATCCATCGCGGTCGTTTTTAACAAAGCTTGGCCGTCGGCGAGGCAGGGCAACGCAGGCAAAGCCAAGCTCCCAGATCATTTTTCTCAGAATGGTCCTAAATTTGAGCTTGTAGTCACTATGGTGATCTGCAACTAGATAGGAAGAAGGAGCATTGGAAGACTCGCAAGAGAAGCCCATTATGAAGCAGATCCAATCAAGGACACAGGAACCCAGAAAATAAAAATGGGGCTAGCAATATAAAAGCAAATAACCAATTTGTTATATTTCAAGATATTTCATCCTAATATTATAAATAAATTTAATTCTTTTTTAAAAAATTTTGTGCTAAAAAAAATCCTGGGGTTAAAGCTGCTTTGCTTGTATGGAGGGGGAAGAGAATTTTGGCGTGGGGCCAGAGAAACAGAGATCAGATGAACAGTTGGTACGGTTGTGTGTAAATAATTGAAGCAATGCTGGTGTGGCCAAAAAAAAATATATAAAACTCAATATATATTATAATATTATTTATAATATAATTTTATCTATAATTTTATTTATAATCTTTTTAATTTAATATAATTTATACATAATTTTATTTTTTAAGTACTAATAATTATACCAAATTAAAAATATTATAGATAAAATTATGCCAAATTAAAAAGATTATAAGTAAAATTGTATCATAAATAAAATTAAATTTCTGAATGTATATGAGAAATAAGATCATAATATTTAGTCTTATATAAAAAACAAAAAAATGGCATCAGGGAGAAGGTGAGGTGAGGATGAAATTAGAGTTGATATTAAGGGTGTTCATAGGACAGGTCGAGTCCGGGATAATCACATCCCATGTTCAGTCCCGAAACAGTACACATGACGCATTTTGTGTCTCATGTCACGTCCCGTTCGGGACTAAGAGGGGACTTCCTAATTTTATTTTTTTAAAAAAAGTAGACTACTAGATATTTTATATACAGCATGTCTATTAGTAACATATAATCAGAACATACAAAATAATAGAAGAAATTAAATTCTCCTAATTATGATTATCAACTTAAAACGATAAATACCATTAATTATACTATAAATATCATTACTTTTTAAATTTTTTTTATTTTACCAACTGAAGTTGCTGCTTCATCTGCAAATAAACAAATATATGTAAGAAAGAGAAAAATAAAATTATCTAATAAATAATATGATATAACCAATATCATTTTTTATAAAAAAAATATAAATAAAATAAAAGATATGTTTTTTTAAAAAATATATTTAAGACAGGAAGAGAATTCAATGAATCAGATTGAGACACATTTTGTTCGACCATCGAATCAGTACCCCAACCATCGGAAGAAATTCACCGCAAAACCAGGAAACCCGCAAGACAATTTGAGGACCTTTTCGACGTCTTCTTGAGTTATCGGAATCCCAACCTGGTCGAGGACTTTCTCGATGGGCAAGGAAGGGGTATTGGAAACCATTTCATAGAGCGACTTGATCTTCGAGGGCAGGTTTAGGACTTTAAGGGACGAGATAAAAAAGGGGACTCTTTTGTTAGGGGAGTTAGTGTTAACCATTGTGGTACTGATGAGGCACTCCACTGGAACAAGGAAGAGGCTTCTTGCGAGAGTCTGATGTTGGAGGAGGTGAATGGTTGTGGTAATGCCTCTTTCTATGCATATCCATGATTTTGCCATCAAATTTACAAAAACCCTAACAACATTATCAAATAGAATTTTGTTTTCTATTTCTTGACTAATAATATAGTGGCTATTTGAGAAAATAATCTTTAGTTTTAAAGGAATTTTTGTCCAAATTTTTGTCTAATTTTTTTTAAAAATAAATAATTATATTTATTTTAAATATTTGTTTATTAAACTATGATTTAAAACTATATTTTTAGATAAACTATTTAGAATAGTTTTTGAAATAGTAAAATATTTTATGAACTACCCAATTACTATTTTATCCATATATTTTCTAACACTCTCTCTCCTCTTCTCCTTCTTCTCTCTACTAATACAAAGACTCTTTGTACTGTTGTACTCCTCTCTCCTCAACCTTAGTCACAAAAAGAAGATGACAACAGTGGTGGTTCACCTAGTGGTATTGGAGTATGTAGGTCGCGTAGAATAGGCATTAATTATCAGTGACGAGGGTTTTGCCGACATTAGTTAGGGAGTAGTTTCTCTCATCGCTGGAGCTAATGTACTTGATGAAGATGCCATAACTAGGGGGGATGTGAAAGATGCGTTAAAGGTTTTTGATGTCGCCACCAGTTGGTAAGACGTGCAAGAGGATCTTAGAGGCAACGAGGGGAGTGTTAGAGCCGGACTATTAGATGGCATCAAGAAAGTTGAGGCAAACAATGGCATTGAGTGATGACAGGGCCCATTGTCGGTAGAGGTCAGGAGGCGATAGATGTTGAGAGATGGGAGACGGTGAGGAGGAGAAGAAGATGAGCAGTGCAGGATAATAATTATTTTTTTATTTTATACATTTTCTGGTAATTTAACAATAATAAAAGTTATTATAGTAAAAACTATTAAAACACTAATTTATTTAAAATCAATTTTTTCTATAAATTCTTTTTCAAGAGTTTTTTTCTAAAAGTTGTTTAAAAGCCATTTTTTTCATAAATATTTTCACAAGAGTCCATCCAAATAAATCCATAAATCTATATGAGTAAAAAAAATATAATCAATATAAATATTAGATATTTTTTATTATTTATTGATTATCATGCTACTTATTAAAAAAACCAGTTACTCCCTCACCCCTCACTTAGAGGTGTTTATGAAATGAGTCAAGATCAAAACACCCATATCCTAATGTATTTCACGTATTATGTTTCATGTTTCATCCTGTCCCAAAAAGATGGGTACGTGATCAAGAATTCTTAAATTTATGAAGAAAAAAGTGGATCAATAGACAACCATTCAATCATCAATTAAATCATTAAATCCACAATTACAAGGCAAACGCCTAAAAAATAAGAAAACATAAATTGCCAATTAAGAATCCGACCAAACTGTAATTTTATTAAGACATTTGAAAGGTATAGAAAGAGAAACAAAATTATGATGGAAAAAAAGAACCTACCATATCCCATCCTGCAGGTTAGTATTATTACCAACTCTTCTAACTCTTGAAACCGTTATCGAAATCCCCCATATTAATAAATCGTAAATCCACATCACGAATGAATAACTTCATTTAAATCGTAAATCCATATTGTTTAGTCCCTTATTTTTAAAAGCAACTATAATTCAAATTGTTTGTATTACTGGTTAGCTTATGCATTTTAATTATTTTGATGCCCTCTTTCCATAATCTCTTTCGTCTATTTAGGACTTATTTAGATAAGAGTTTAAAAAATAGTTTATTAAAAAAAAGGTTTTTGAACAACTTTTAGAAAAGGGTTTTTGGAGAAGAGTTTATAAAAAAAATAGTTTTGAATAAATACGTATTTGGATAGTTATTTTCAGAAGTATTTTTATTATTTATATATTACGAAAAATGATATGAGTATTAAATGAGGATATATAAGAGATGAGGGGAGAGAGAGAGTGTAAAAAAAAGGAGAAAGGGTAAAAGAAAAAGTATGGGTAATATAGTAATTTGTTAGTTCATAAGTTTTTTACTATTCTATAAGTTACTTTGACCAGCTTATATGAAATTTTGTTTTTAAACCATTGTTTAATCCAAAAATCCGTTTGAACAAATATAGTTATTTATTTTAAAATTTCTTAAAATTTAAATTTTGCCCAAACCTAAATTTAAAAGTTAGGTTTAGGATATTTCCAAACACACACTTAATTATTAATTTAATTTAATGTATAAAATTACTAATTATGACATTAAAATATATTATTTAATAAATTGATGAGACTAAAGATGGAGATATATATATGTTTTGTAGACAGACCAATTATATAAATAAAATGCAGAAAATTATGTAACTAAATTTGCTAAAAAACAGAGAGACTATGGAAGAGGGATCTGGAGGTGAATTTTGAAAGAGTATAACTGAATGAAAATTTATATGCATATTGATAAAGAGAACTTAAATATTCTCAACATTTTCATAAATAGAATAATTTGCGAAGAAGAATAAGAGCTTTGTCTAGCTGAAATCAGCAAATTGTTCACTCAAAATCAAACCAAAATCTTTGCTCGACAAAAATATAATTGCAAAAGAAAAAACTATATAATTGGATGAAAATATAGATTTAGGTGGATGGAATCGGAACCTTGAAGGCAAAAATTGTTCTCCCTCCAATGCACTATAACCCAACAAATTTCCTATCACATTGCTGTTGTCTCCAGTGGCAATTTCCTCTTCTCCATCAAATTTCAGATGACGGCAACGTTGCTGCACCGAACTCTGCACCCTTAAGGTGACTCTTCTTCTGCTTCTGCTTGTGGCCGTCGAAGGTTGATTGCGCCATCGAAGACTCTAACTCATAGTAGAAGAAGGTCGAACGCACGAGTTCGTCGCCGCTCGCAAGCACAGGTTCACCTCCGTACTCTTTGATGGAGCAATTTCAGCTAGCACCTCCGTGTAACATCCGGATTTTATTTAAAAAATATTAAACTATTAGATATTTATATATAATCTATAATATATAATTAAAATATAAAAAATAATAGAAAAAATTAAATCAATCTTATATGATTATCAATTTAAAATAACAAATACAATTAATTATATTATGAATATTATTATTTTTTAATTTTTTTTACTCTATCAACTGAAATTACTGTTTCATCTATAAAGAAATAAATATATGTAAAAAAGAAGAAAAATAAAATTATCTAATAAATAAAATAAATAATATAATATAATTAATATTATTTTCTATTTCTATTTTTTATAAAAAAATAATAAAATACAAATATTTTTTTAATATTTTTTTAAAATATTTGAGATAAGATGAGAATCTTGAGGTCAGATATAAATCCATCCCAACCCTTCCCCCATTCTAACCTAATATATTTTTGTCCTCGTCTTTCATGGGAAAGAATAGACTTGCCCTGCAATGGGATAACATGGAATGGAAAAATTTGAATACCCCTAATCTGCGTATACTGTTAAAATTATTTCGGAGGATCTGGCCAAATCTTAATTAGTTAACATAATCCGGTTTTTTCTACCTGAAAAAAATGAAATTTTAATGAAGTATCACGTGTAGGTTACGTACATGAGTATCCAAAACAAATCCAGCACGGATATATAGTAAGATGAGCGTTTGAAAACTAGTTTATATATCCCGGTGAAGGAGTGAGGGCTGTAGGTAGGTGAGGTTGAGCAGGATGGAGTCAAAGTTGGAAGAAGGAGCGACATCGTGCAACGTCATGAACATGGTAGGGGGCAGCAACAGCGCGGTAAAAAGCTTAGTACAGAAAGTGATTGCAGAGCTGGTAGGGACGTACTTCCTAGTATTCGCTGGGTGTGGAGTGTTGACGGTGGAGAAGATATATGGATCGGTGACATTCCCGGGGATTGCGGTGACGTGGGGATTGACGGTGTTGGCCTTGATTTACTCTCTTTCTCACGTCTCTGGTGCGCACTTCAATCCTGCCGCCACCATCGCTCTCACCCTCTTCCGCCTCTTTCCCAGTTGGAAGCAGGCCATATTATATGTGGTGGCTCAATTTGTGGGCGCGCTTCTTGCTAGCCTCACCCTGGTAGCACTCTTCGATGTTACGCCGCAGGCTTATTTTGGAACCCTCCCCGTTGGGTCTCACCTCCAGTCATTTGGCGTAGAAATCATCGTCACCTCTCTCCTCCTCTTCGTCATCTCCGGTGCTAATGCCGATCCCAGAGCGGTTTGTATCTTCTCTTGCTCCTCCCCCTTCTCTCTCTCTCATGGCTTCTCTTGTCAACTTCTTCTCCTCATATTTCCATTATTCTCTTGCAGGAAGCTGGGTTTGGAGGAGTTGCTGTTGGGATGACAATCATGCTGAATGTTTTTATTGCCGGGTAAATTTGTTATAGAGAGAATGATATAAACGTACAATAATTAATTATCTAATACTTGTCATTAGGGATGGAACCAGGTCAGGCGACCTATCAGGGGCCTCTAACCTGACCTGTATTAGGCCTGATTTGGCCTGATCTGTTTAAGAAAATGTACAGATTCAGGCCTGTTTAAAAACATGTTCTTCTTAAGAGACTAGGCTCAGGCTTCTTACGAAACCTGTTAGGCCTGTCAGGCGGCCTGGGCCTATTATTGAAAATATAATTAATATTAAAGTGTAATAAATAGGTATTGAACTTACCACATATTGAACACAATACAAGAGTCAAAGTATTAAATTAATACATATTATTATACATTTTATTATTGTATTTTATTTTAACAGGCCTGTTAGGGGCCTGTTATGAGGGCCTATTAGGTGGCCTATCAGTATAATTAAAAAAATCAGGCTTTCTAAACAGGCTTCAGGCCAGGCCAGGCTTTTATACAGGCCATACTTAAGAAAAAAAAACAGCCTCTAACAGGCCACAGGCTAAACTCAGGCTAAATTGTCACTTAACAGGCTTGGCCTGTTAAGACCAAAGCCTGACCTGACCTGGCCTATTTCCATGCCTACTTATCATGTTTTTTTGTCTGTATGTGTAGGCCAGTATCAGGAGCATCAATGAACCCGGCAAGGAGCATAGCGCCAGCCATAGTGAGAGGAGTTTACGAGGGAATATGGGTTTACGTTGCGGGTCCAATGGTTGGAGCCATCGCCGGATCATTCATTTATTGCCTCCTTAGATCCAATCCTGATCTTACTCCTCCACCCCCTCAAAACTAATCCCCACTCCACCCATTTATTATCTGTTCTTCTTATCTTCTTCATCATCATCCTCTGTAATTTCAAAATTATTCTTCCAGTAGCTTGTTCATTTGTTTATATATTGCTTCCAAAATTTAACACTAAACAAAATTCATTTTGTTCTCCCCCTCATCGCTCAAATATTTAGCCATTGGACTCAATTAAATCTAATCCATAAGATTTATACGGTCTTCTCTCTAATTCATTTAATAATACCAGTCACTAGACAATCTTGTAATCATGCAGTGATCTTTTTTTCAACTGTTGCCATCGTAACAAGGACACTCTGTATTATTGTTACGGTAACGCGGTGATAACAAATGAATGGGTCCATTCAATTTTTTATTTTAAACAAGGATTACTGATCTCTAACTTTTCAAGCAGTCCTTTGTGCTGGAAACGACTGATTTCTCTCGATCTTTATAATTTACTCTTGCCAATTTGAGGTTGAACAAATTGACCAAATAGATTCACTTCATTTGATTTAATGGGTTTTGCCAATATTTGAGGGAATACTTGGATGCTACTTTTAGTACCAAGAAAATCTTTCTGATAAAGTATGAAAAAAATCAGCTCAAGAAACATGGGCGATTGTTTTTATTGTTGAGCAATTCAGTTCGGTGAATTTACTCTTTGTAAACTATAAACCAAATACGCACTTATTTGATCTTGATTTAAAAAAAATTTAAATACGAATAATATTTTATAAAAATATATGCTTTTGTTGGATTATAATTTTTTTTAGTAGTTTTAATGGATTTAAATTGAATTTAAGTTAAAATATTAATTTAAAAATTAGGTTAAATTTATCTTTGATCTCTTAATTTTGCGGAATATCCATTAATTTGTTAACTATTATTAATCCTTTAAATTTTAAGATACAATCAAGTTTTTCTTAATTCTTAACGCTATTACATAAGTTAAAAAAGTTATTTACATATCCAAAACTACAGTATTACTATATATTTCAACTAGTCTAATAATTATAATTAAAATATTTTTAAGAATTAAAATAAACATTTTAAACCTTCAAAGGTCTCTGAGTTAAGATACTAAAAATTACAATATCAAAATAATTAAGTTTTATTTAAAAAGAATTTTAATAAAAAAACTTTAAATTATAATATTAAAATAAATTAAATACTTTTGTAGCCGTGAAATAAATAAATTTTTATTTTCATCTTGTAAAATATATTTTTAAGTACAAGAAAAATTAAATATATAGTTCTTATATTTTTTTTTTGATAATTTTAGTTCTTATGCTTTACATGTTGATTTTTTCAATATTCCTTATAATTTATTTTAAATCATTAATTATTTTTTAAGCATAAAAGATATTTTAATTATATTAATTAATGCATAATATCTTAATAGGATGAATATACATTTTGAGGATGCATAATATTTTTTTTTAATTTAATTGTGTGTTTTCAAAATAGAAACGAGATATGCAGAATTAAAGTATAAAAGTTAATTAGAATATTTTATTTTATTTTTTTACACCACATCAAAGCAAAAATAACGTAATGTAAAAGTAAGATAAAAACTTCAGGTAAAAAAAAAGTAAAATAAAAACAGAAGGCATGTTCTGGAGAAGAAAAAAATACGATAGGTCATGTCAGCAAGTGATTGGAATTTGGTATGGTAAAACGCCCCCGCCAGGAGGGGCATCGCAGTTCAGGAAACTTGTTCGCATGGGCATGAACGGGAGTGGACTGAAGCTGTTAAGTTAACCATTCATTGAACCACAACAGCCAGCCCTAATCATTCCCTCGCTTTCTGTTGGGAATTCTTTTAACACTCCAGTAAAGATAGTCTGAGACAGCAGAAACTGTTGAATGGGGGATCCGCTGGAGAGGCTGGGATCGGAGGCTGTGGCATCGATCGGGTTAGACTCGAGCATGAAGGCTGACCTTTGCATGGAAATCGATCCTCCGTTCCAGGAAAACGTTGCCACCTCCGAGGATTGGAGGAAAGCCCTGAACAAAGTCGTATCTGCTGTCGTTGTTTTGCGAACTACGGCTTGCCGGGCTTTTGATACTGAGTCGGTCGGTGTCGGCTCCGCCACTGGCTTTGTTGTTGACAAGCGTCGGGGAATCATTCTTACTAATCGTCATGTTGTGAAGCCTGGTACTTACTCTCAATTCTTTTATCCGATGAGAAAAAACCATATAAACCGTGGACTTCAGACCAACAACCGCCTGCTCACTTCAGTCATATACCTGCCTTCGATGGACTAGCCTTCAGTTATTTGAAGTGAATATCACGCTTATTATTTCCTAACAGTGTTCCAAACATTAAAGTTTCTCGATGCAATTTTATTTGAAGGCAAAAATGCGGACCGAAATTAAACGAGATTCGAATTTTGAAAGTAATGTTTGTGGTAATTATTTGCTTGCCTGTCTGTGCTCAGATGGATGAAATGCAGGGAGGTTCTTCTTCTTCTTCTTCTTCTTCTTCCCTTTTTGATGTTTTTCCCCTCTGGAAATCACTTAATTTTTTCTAGGTTCAGAAATGTGGTATGAAAACAATATTCCATATTTCGCTGTCATATTGTGGCTAACCCTTATCTAATGACATGTTATTAAATTCCACAAGAAAGCAGATTTAATATTCTGGTTTAGGATATCTTTATCTCATCATGTCATTTCAAGGTTTTCTTGGTCGGAAATCTGTTAACATTCCATTCTCCTCCTATCTTAAATGAGTAGGACCTGTAGTAGCAGAAGCCATGTTTTTGAACCGTGAAGAAGTTCCTTTGCATCCGATCTACAGAGATCCAGTGAGTGGACTTCTGTTGTTAGCTTTAATTATCAAAGAGCTGTTCAAAACCATCAAATAGATTGTTAGCTGGGCAGAGTCTTTTGATTCGCCTGATTGGAATTTTAGTCATTGCCCCATGCATGTTTTCCCATACAAAGAGGAACTTTGTTGCAATGTTGCCTGCATCATATTGCAGAAAGGCAGATTAAAGGCAGATTCTGTATATGTATTTGTAAACATCTATTGTCCCCAACCTTTTCTAGGGTTCAAAGTATTTTCATTTTGTTATACTAATGTAAATAGTTAGTCAAAATTGATTGGAAATATTCCCCCTTCCTCTGTGTGTTCATGTGTGTTGATAAAAGCATCATTCGTGTGCCTTAATTCAGGTCCACGATTTTGGGTTCTTTCGCTATGACCCTGGTGCTATACAGTTTTTGAACTATGAGGAGATACCCCTTGCTCCGGAGGCGGCTTGTGTTGGACTAGAAATCAGAGTTGTTGGTAATGATAGTGGTGAGAAGGTATCAGCATGATTTTCACCTCTCTATTGCCATCTCTCAGTTTCTTGTTACCCAGTTAATGACTTGATAGACTAGCTTGTACCATTTGACATTTTAGAGGAATAGTACTATAGTAGCATCAACAGCTTTCCTATTCAACAACCTATTCTATATTTGATGATGAAATTGAAGCAGTAGCTGGTATGACTAATAGCTTCAGCATTTCAATCGGTGTAACACTAAAAGTTTTTCATAATTCTTTCACATCATACTAATTTTACCAAGGATTATGACTTTCATTTTCCTTTTTTTTTTTGGATTTAACATTTATTTTGACTTTTAACTTTAGGTCTCCATTTTAGCTCATACTCTTGCTCGTTTGGACAGGGATGCTCCTCACTATAAGAAGTACGTGATAGATATATGTTGTTATTTGCATGCAGGTTGTCTCATGAAAGTAATAAACTCATGCTATTTTTTGATGCAGGGATGGGTATAATGACTTCAATACATTCTATATGCAAGTAAGTAGGAACAAATTTTTTAACTTATGAGTTGGGTCATTTTCATTTCTTTTCCGTTTCTTCTTCTTCAAAATTTAATACCTTTTGTAGATAATAACTTATATTACAGGGATAATAGCAGATATTATAGGCTAGGATACATGCTGATTTATAGGGATTTATGAAGATATGATACAGGGATAATAACAAATATTATGGGCTAGGATACGTGCTGATTTATAGGGATTTATGTAGATATGATAATCTGATTTCATTGTATTAATTATTCCTGATTTAACATCCCTTGCTTATCGGCTATCATTTATTAGGCCAGAGTGCATTTCATTGTATATATGTACGTTGCAAGATAGAAATAAAACTTGAAGCAGAACAATATTTTTTCTATATACTTCCGTGCTATTTCCAGTTTGTTTCCAGAGCTATGTCACTCAATATGGTATCAAAGCCAGTGATTGGTTCTGCACATTCATCCACCCTCAAGTCCAATAGCACTGTCACGTCTGACGGTGGGTTTCGTGTCAAAGTTGCCGGCCTTGAAGGGTCGGCCATTCTCATTGTACCGGAGCGACTAACTGGGAATAATTATTTGGACTGGAGTCAGTCCATGCTTCTGGCTCTTGATGGACAGGATAAGATGGAACTAATTCAAAGTGACAGCCCCCCACTGGTGATACCAGTGTCCGTCGTCGATGGAAGTCGGACAATGCCTTGGTCACCTCTTGGCTTTTGAATTCTATGCTTCCTACTGTCCGACGGAGTTTCATGTTTCTTACCTCCGCAAATCACATCTGGGCCGCCGTTAAGGAAGCTTATGGGAAACGCACAAATGCTTTGCTCATCTTCGATCTGAGAGCACACCTCTGGACAGTAAAATACGGGTCTCGTCCTCTAAATGCCTATTACTTGGAAAAATTGACTCTCTGGTAGGAACTCGACCTGCTGCAGCTGTTGGAAATCGTGCCCTAGGGGCCAATCATTGTCTTATGAACATTATTGATTTATGAATTTATTAATTGAGTTATCATATTATTTGCATGTTTACTATGATGACCATCCTTGGATAATTCATGATATTATCCTAAATGTCCCTGGTCGATCATCTTTGCGGAAGCACAGATGAAATAAGACCAGTATGACTTTGAAGATGTATAAAGATATAAATCAAAGTCATAAGCACATGTAAGAGTACAAGGTGCTGGACCGACCCGCTATGAGAGAACTGCATGGGTAACGTCATAAGCTTCTCTCATATACAAACCATGTCAATACGCCCTTTGACCTGAGATCATCATGGATTCCTACATGACAAAACGCTCAGCTTTGACCTAGTCAAAAGTCACTTTTGACCGAGTGATCATAAAGACTATGTTCGGCCTTAGTGGTTTTTCATGCGGAGGAATGTGAATGGTCAAGATGGAATTTGTTCCTCACATTCGTAGAGAGATATTACTGGGCCCCTCGATGAGTGAGTCTGAGAAATGTATGGCCATACTGTAATGGAAAGGTAGTTCCATTTCTATAGTCAGACTACTCAGGAATCGAGAAAGTAACGGTCAGGAATAGGAGGATGACATTATCCATGCCTCATCCATGACCAAAATATCGCGTGACAGAAGGGACATGATATGGTTGTATAAAAGGTTACATCGTTTATCGATCCTCATATGATTTGGGTAGTCGTTATGTCTTGTTAGAGACCGCTTGCGACTTGTGGGCTAGTATAGCAAATGGCCCACTGCCAACTTCATATGGGCCTACAGGGTCGCACACAAAATAGCCCAACACGAGCTATGATGTCCATATTCATTGAATCTAAGACATGTCCAGATTCAATGAATGATCCAGGATATATGTATATATATTTATTTATATTTATATTCGTATATATATATATAAATTCGTATATATACATTATATGTATATATGAGATTTAATTTATAAGGATAAATTAAATCTCTATCACGTTTGAAATTCGAAATTCAAATTGATAGGATATCTCATATAAGAGATATTTATAAGATTTAATTTATAAGGATAAATTAAATCTCTATCATGTTTGAAATTCGAAATTCAAATTGATAGGATATCTCATATAAAAGATATTTATAAGATTTAATTTATAAGGATAAATTAAATCTCTATCACGTTTGAAATTCAAAATTCAAATTGATAGGATATCTCAAATTTGATTTATGAGAATAAATCAAATATAGTTCAGTCTCATCTTTATTTAAAATTAAATAAATGGGTAATTAAATCTGTGGGACGGATTTGATATTATTTATTTAATTAGTTTCTTATAAAATTATACAATATATGATATTGTATTAATTTTGGAATTAATATAAGATTAACTCCAAAATCCAATTCGGTTGATAGAGAAAAACGCATAGCATCCTATATATCTGATTTTAGGAGCTGCGTTTTGCACAGAGAAACATATAGAACATAGAAAGGCCGAAGGGGACTCTGCAAAAGGTTTGCAGATAAGAAACTGCCGAAATAGAGACGGAGAGGACGAACTCTTGAGAAAGCCCTGGAGGGACAAGAGACGCTAGCACGTCGTTCGTGGTTGGAACGCTGTTCGTGTGGATACCAGTAGAGGAAGCCGACCTGAGTCGTCGACTTCTTGTGATCAGAAAGGGAGCACGAGCCGCAGAGAGAAGCTGTGAACGTCGTGACCGAAAGCTGTGGAAGTCGCTGAGGCACACTAAGGGTAATACTTCTTCCCACTTGACTTAAACACATACGGTAGATCCTGACAAGGAATGGAAACATTTTTAAATTAATTTCCGCTGCGTGTCTTCCAATTCCTTACAGCAGCACCGTGTCTGGCGGAATCCCGATGATGCCGCTGAGTATCGCCGAGCTCTGGAGGAAGAGCGTCTTTTTGAGTTCGTGGTTGGCCTGGAAGCAGTGTATGATGATGTGCGAGGCCGCCTTCTCAGTCGAGTTCCACTTCCCTCTGTCGCGGAGGCCTTCACCCTACTAAGAGACGAAGAATCCTGCCGAAAGATCATGCTTTCCGTTCACCCAGCTCCTTCAGCAGCCACCCCAAAAGCATCTGCGCTCGCCTCTTGTGCGTTAGACACTTGAAGGGACCACCCCATGTGTGACCACTGTAAGAATCCTGGGCACACACGGACAAATGTTGGGATTTACATGGAAGATCGTCTGACTGGAGGCCCAAAAATCGCAAGCCTAAAAGCCATGTGGCCGAGTCCTCCTGCCCAGAAGAAATGGGTCCTGTCAACTTTGGCCCAACTCAGCTCCCAGCCCAATTCTACTTATACTGGCCCAGATCCACTTCAGGTTATTTTGGACCGTTTGGTTGCACTTGAAAACCAGGCCCATAGACAGCCCATTGCATCTATAGTCCAACGAGGCAATTTTGCAAAGCCCTTGCTACTATCAAAGGTAAGAATTCAGGCCATTGTTGGATAGTTGACTCCGGTGCTTCTGTTCATATGACCGATAATGTTATTATTTACAAATTACACTCCTGCTTCATCACGCCTCACAGTTAAAATTGTCGATTCCTTTGATTCTCTGGTAGTTGGTAGTGGTACAATTAAAGTTTCTGCTACACTCACTCTCTATGATGTTCTACATGTTCCAAAGTTAAAGTGTAACTTATTATATGAGTCAACTCAATAAAAAGGAGCGTTATCATACTGATTTTTTTGCTACGCATTGTGTTTTCCAGGATCTGCTTACGGGGACTACGATTGGTGTTGCTAAGGAATTTGATGGACTCTATTACTTGAATGATTGTCATCATCTAGTATCTTGTTCTTGTAATAAAGTGTTTCTCCCTAGAACTAGTGAAATGGAGTTATGGCACAAAAGATTAGGACATTCGAATTTTCAATATATGTGCAAGATGTTTCCTTCTATTTGCTCAAATAAGACCTTACAATTTCATTGTGATTCATGTGAGTTAGCCAAATATCACCGCACTCTTTTTCCCAGTATTTTTTATCGCCCCTCTAAACCTTTTTCCATTATTCATAGTGATTTGTGGGGTCTGTCTCGTGTTCCAAATCGTACTTATTCTAAATGGTTCATGACCCTTATTGATGATCATACCCGTGTTAGTTGGGTTTTCCTTTTAAAGGATAAAACCGAAGTATATCAAACGTTCATTGATTTTTATCACATGATCCACACACAAATTGACACAAAAATTCAGACTCTCCATACCGATAATGGTACCGAATATTTCAATCACTCGTTATCCAAATTTCTTACCCAACAAGGCATCACCCATAAAAGTTCATGTCCTCACAGTTCTCAGCAAAATGAAATTGCTGAACACAAAAATAGGCATATCCTAAAAACTGCTCAGGCTCCGTTTTAGTAGCACTGTTCCTACCATTATTAGGATGATGCTATCCTCATTGCTACCTTCCTGATCAACCGGATGCCCTGCAAACCTTTGTCCTTTCAAACTCCTCTCCAAGTTCTTCACCAACACTTCAACCTACCCTACCTTGAGAATACCTTACCTCTCAGAGTTTTTGGCTGTACTACCTTTGTTCATCTTCACCATACCTATAAACTTGACCCCAAAGTTGTCAAATGTATTTACCTAGGGCCCGTTGGGAACTAAAAGGGGTAGAAATATTTTGATCCTGTCAGTAAACACCTCTATATTACCCGTGATGTCACCTTCTATGAAACTATTCCTTTTTATACCTCGTCCTCGGTTTAGGGGGACTTAGAGTGAACCTCTGACTACCCAAATAGACATCGAACTAATATACCCCTACAATGAATTTGATCAAATCTACACCCTTGAGGAAACAATATATGAAGTACCACAGGATCATGAAGAGAACTCTAGTTCAGGGGGAAGCACTAACAGATAGGGACAAGTTTATACCTGTAGAAATGTGGGCATGATAGGTAATACTTCTCAAACAACTGACACACTCCAAGAGTCTGAATCAGAAGCAGGGCCTGACCATGAGATACAAAATGAGGATCTTGACCTACCAATAGCTATAAGGAAGCAACAAAGGTCATGTACCAGGCACCCGATAAAGAGGTTTGTTTCTTATCAGGTCTTATCATCAAAATATTGTGCTTTCATATCTCATCTTCATCAAATCAAGGTATTAGAAAATATAAATGAAGCTCTTGATAGTCTTGAATAGAGGAAGGAAGTGATAGAAGAAATAGAGGTACTGGAAAGTAACAACCTGGGAAATAGTTAAGCTACCAAAGGGCAAGAAAGCAGTAGGCTGTAAGTGGGTATTTACCCCAAAATACCGTGCTGATGGTAGCTTTGATAAATATAAAGCTAGACTAGTGGCAAAGGGTTTTACTCAATTTTACGGTATGGATTATACCGAGACATTTGCACCAGTGGCTAAACTAAATACCATCAGAATCATTTTTTCATTGGCAGCGAATTTAGATTAGCCACTGCACCAAATGGATGTAAAAAATGTATTCCTAAATGGGGAATTAAAGGAAGAAGTATATATGAAGATGTCTTTAGGGTTACCTGGAAAAAAGGCAGATCAGGTATACAGGCTGAGGAAATCATTGTATAGTCTGAAACAATCTCCTCGAGCGTGGTTTAAGAGGTTTGCCAAGGCACAACAACAACAAGCCTTATCCCATTAAATGGGGTCGGCTATATAGATCATACGACGCTATTGTGCTCTATCAAAAAATAAATCCTTAAATAGGTTATTGATTAGGAGATCCCGCTCAATGACTTCGTTGAGCATTCTCGTTGGCCTTCCTCTACTTCTTTTAACCGGTGTCTATATTGTTTGGTCCACTCTCCTCATCGGTGCATCCCTTGGCCTTCTTTGCACGTGTCCAAACCACCTAAGATGGTTCTCTACCATTTTCTCTTCAATAGGTGCCACTCCAACTCTTCCCCATATGTGTTCATTACGAATCTTATCTTTTCTTGTATGCTCACACATCCATCTCAACATCCTTATCTCAGTTATCCCAATTTTATGCTCTTGCTTTCCTTTTAAAGCCCAGCATTCACTTCTATAAAGCATTGCTGGTCTTCAATAGGTTTGCCAAGGCACTAAAGGCTCAAAATTATACTTAGGGACAGAGTGATCACACCCTATTCTTCATACGTAGAAACGGGAAGATTGTAGTATTAGCAGTGTATGTTGATGACATTGTCCTTATAGGTGATGATATGCTAGAAATTGAAAGGATAAAAATGGCACTAAACAAAGAATTCCAGGTTAAAAACCTAAGAAAAATTAAATATTTCCTGGGTATAGAAGTGGCTAGAAATGCAATAGGAATCAACATCTCGCAGAGAAAATATATACTAGATCTCCTAGAAGAAACTGGTATGTTTGCCCGTAGACTAAGTGATACTTCGATACGGGCTGACAAAATCAGAGATGGTGAAGACATGGGGAAATTTGTAGATATGAGGAGATACCAGCGCATGGTTGAAAAATGGATATACTTGTCACATACTCGAACAGACATTGCCTATATCAATATATTGTAATTGTAATATATACAATTTAATCCTTAATATAAGATTTAGTTTGTAGTGTAATTTTTACTACAAACTAGATATTGTATTAAGGATCGAAGGGAGTAATTATTATTGTGGATTCTTGAATCCACTATTATCTGCATCATATCAAAATTATTGCATATATACATTAATGAAGAGACTTGATGGGGAAAGAGGAAAAGACGAGGAAGAGGAAACAAACCAGAAGCAAAAATGATAGAGGACATTAATGAAGTAAGTACTAAACACTAATGGAAGATGGGGGAGCAAAAGCAAGGAAGAATAAAAATGGAAAAACAAACTAGAAGCAAGAGACGAGAGAAAGAGGAAAGGATGAGGAAGTTGGTGGAGGAGATAGTAGGAGAGGGAGGGGACGAGGCCACTGAAGTGAGCACTAAACACGTATGGGGGAAGAGAGGAACGAGTGAGATAGGGTTGAGTAATCCATTTTTGTTCTAACCTAGGGTCATCTTAGTCAAGAGACCAAAAAAATACCCATCCCCCCTAATTTTCCCAATTTTGGAGGGAAGGACAGTCCCCTAAGCCTATGAGCCAAGCCCAATGAAATGGCATTATGGGCCTATTTGGATAGGCTTTTAGAAAATGACTTATGAAAAAAAAAATTTTGGACAGCTTCTGGAAAAGAGTTTCTAAAGAGCTTATGAAAAAAAGTTATGAATAAATGAGTGTTTGGATGGTTATTACTAAAAAGACTTTCGTGATTGGTAAATTTCTAGAAAGGGTATGATTTAAAAAAAAAAATCAATTTCTTCCATTTTCCCCCCCTTTTCTCTCCTGTTCTCTCCTACCACAAACAATCGACGTTGTCTTCCCCTATAACGATGTTGACAAAGCCGACATTGGTGAGCCCCGACGCCGACTCTTGTCTTTCATCTTCCTCCTCTCCTTCCTCTTCCTCTATCGTCCATTTCTCGTTCTAGATCCCAGACCAACTACCCAAGACGACGGTGAGAGAAGTGACAGAGGAGCTTCTCTGATGACGGAGAAGAAGACCGAAGATAGGAGAAGAGGCAAGCGACGAAGAAGAGAGAAAAGCGGGGAGAGGGGAGAGGGTGGGAAAAAATAGGGCAAAATGGTAATTGGGTAGTTTATAAGCTCTTTTACTGTTTCAAAATTTATTTCTATGAGCTTATCCAAAACTATGGTTTTAAACCATAGTTTGGTCCATAAGCATTTTTGGACAAATATGGCTGTTTGTTTTAAAAATTTTCAAAACTAAGGTTTAGGCCAGAAACCTTTTTAAAACTTCGGTTTTGAGGCAATCCAAACACACTATAGTTATCTTGTGTCATCAAGGTTATTTATTTTGTTATTATCCTTTATTTTATCTTTTATTTTCATATCTTCTCATTAAGTTAGGTTGTTAGTATTTTGAATAAGTCTTGGCCTAGATATCATGGATTATTCTACGTATCCCTTGTGCCTTGTATTCAAATTGCTCATTCAATAAAATTCAAGAACTTAAAGATCGCACATTGTAACACTTTGACTCTTGCAATTTCACAAAATTACATGAATTAGACACAATGCTCAAAGCAAGACAGATATGACTAACGTTCATCCTCAATGTTTTACATTTTAGTGATTAAAATTTCATTTTCTATAACTTTCTCTAAAGAACATGCTTGAAATTTGCGTTTGCTTGTGATTTAATACTAATAACTATAGTGACAAATTTTTAGGCACTTGTTAAGAAAGACCCAATTAGACGGCAAGTATTACGTGTTAAAGGCTGTCTAGCTGGATCAAATGCTGAGAAGTGTTTAGAGCAAGGGGACATGGTTTTAGCAATCAATAAAGAACCAGTGACATGCTTCCGTGACATTGAAAATGCTTGTCAAACTTTAGATAAATCTGATGCCAATGATGGGAAGCTTCGCATGACTATTTTTCGGCGGGTATTAAGAGAATTTATGTCCTTTGCAACTAAGTGTGTGCGTGTAGACCAAACTTTTGGCTTGTGTGTGCGTGTGGGATGTTCATATTCGTGGTGAGTGATGGGCAAACCTTTGACTGTTTTTTTGGCCATTTGTAATGAGGCATATGGGCTATGTGTTAATGATAGATTTGCATGGTGTGTCAGGGGCATGAAGTTGATCTTCTTGTGGGAACAGATGTTAGGGATGGAAATGGGACAACTTGGGCAATTAATTGGTGTGGTTGTATTGTCCAAGATCCACATCCCGCAGTACGGGCTCTTGGATTTCTTCCTGAAGAAGGTCATGGTGTGTATGTGGCGAGGTATGATTTTATCTTGTGCTTGCAAATCTTTCATTTTGAAACATGTACAGTGCTGATTGTTGAGTATCGGCAAGGTGAATGTCTATGTATAATTTAGTGTTTAAGGACCTTCTTCTATGTCTTAAATTTGCAGGTGGTGTCATGGCAGTCCTGTGCATAGATATGGTCTTTATGCTCTTCAGTGGATTGTTGAAGTTAATGAAAGATCAACTCCAGATCTAGATGCTTTTGTTATTGTGACTAAGGTATGCAAATTGATGTTACAGGGATGAAACTTGCATTTCTGTGGATGCTTTTTTTCTTCCTGTTTAGTGTGTGCGCATTTCTGTGAATGCATGGCATCTATATGCAGTTTTGATCTTCGGGTTGTTATGAACTTGTAAAATTACAATGAAGATTTATGCCTTGCTGTATGATTGAAACTATTTATTGACACGAGATTCTGCCACCGCTCAAATACGGTGCTACAATAGATCCTTTATGTAGGGTGGTTTTTAATTTGTAGATTTTTCCCCTTTTGGATTTGCAAATATGTGACTGCATCTGACCTGATGTCGTTACTGTTGACTTATTCAGCTACAGGTCTTTTTGTGCAGTACAACTGGTATGTTTTATCTAGGATTATTGTAATTAATGTTAGGATCCAATAGAATTGTTTAGAGGTATGACGTCTTGGTCTTTGTTAAATGATGCTTAATGGTCGCATATACAAGGTATTGCACGTTTTATGCAGTAACTTTCCTACATTGCGTGTGAGTGTGTCATGATTTGGAGCTCTGTATGTATGAACGCATTTGTTTTAAACGATCTTTATACACACTTACATGCAGACACACACACACACACACACACACACACCCTCACCTTCGATTTTAGTTTCTGTCTTGAACTACTTTAGTGTAGCTTTTAATCGAGCTTTCATGTTGGCAGGAACTAAAACACGAGTTCGTCCGTGTAAAAAAATGGGAGGCCACGAGTCCTTACTTTGAAGCAAGATCTACATTACTGGCCTACATGGGAATTGAGGTTTGATCCTGACACTGCAATTTGGCACCGTAATATAATTAAGGCATTGGAATGCAGTACTGTATGAGAGTACACGAGAAAGAACCATAAGAACATCTTTAAACGTTGTGGAAGACATACATGGGAGTCAATGGTGTGCTGCGTTGGTGGTCTGGCACGTGGCATTAATCGTGCACTCCGTCATTGTACTTTTAAATTCACTATATATTTATTGTTAAACAGCTATTGCTTGCTCAAGTTTGGGCAACAAGAGAAAGAACAAAAAATAGAAGTATTATTCTTATGCAGTTTCATGTATATTTATAAGGAAACGGTGTCATAGCTAATTAGCTTTGAATTTCTATCAAACCTCCTTCAAATCCACCCAGAAAAGATACCGGAATTTACCGGATTGTTCATGATTCTAACGTCACAGGAAAAAGTTGATTTGATGTGTTTATTATTTGAAGAAGTTATTATATGCATGCATGCATGCAAGTATAATCGTCTACTTAGATTTAATGACAACATTAATTATAAAAGTAGGAAAAAGTAGTTTTTGAAATTTTATTTTAGATTAAAATTTACGTTGAGTGCTTACTTGTCACAATGCACAAAGCTTGATTGTATAAGATAATGTTATATATTTTGGGTTTATAAGTTGTTGGTGGTATTGTATATATTTATATATGTCATTGTTTTTATATATATTTAAATATTGTATAAATTAGTCAGGCTTCTAGGGATGGTATTGAGCTCGAAAGATTTTGATGAATTAGGCTTGTAAAGTTATCGTACTATGCCTTTGATACCCTAGTTTATTACGTTCACGTTAGTTTCAATTACTAGGTAGGGTGTAAACCATGGTAAGGGTCAAAATTCTAAGGCCATGAAGACATTAGGCTTTTCGTCTGTTGATGTTTTTTAATATCACTACATAACTTGTCAAAGATAGTTATGGAAGTTCAGATGCATCAATATTAGGGGGACGGTTAATATAGTAGTTGAGACGCATCAGCTCTGAAGGGCGATAGTAGTTTTGATATGCATGAGTGTCCGTCATCTCAGATGGAGAATGATAATACATTCCAGAGGGGCTCCATCTCCATCTTCTGTTCTCTACATATTGTGATTACGAAACCACGCCGATCTCCTGAGATGATATTTGCTCAAATAATGTTGAGTAATACATAGATTTTCAAACGCATAGGCATCTTTTGTTACATAGTGTATTTGGTGATCATTCTCACTGTCTATATCATTATGGGTTTCTTGTTCTTGGTTTGCATTTAATATACCTGCAGGTTTGCCAGATTTTGCCAACTTCTTGACCAAAGTTGAAGGATCAACCCTACCCGTGACAATTACCTTCTGTTCTTCCCCATTGATGTGAACTTCATAGACATCTAATCCCAATGCATAAAAGGAGAAATAGAAAAACCAATAAAAAAACGTTTAATCTACAACTTCTATAAGTAAATCAGACAATGACATTTTCTTCTTTATGCATTTTTCAGATCTCCCATCATTGTTGTGAAGATTTAGAGTCTATTGTTACTTTTTACCATCCAATGGTGGTCATTTGCTGCTCAGGTTAATTTTGGGACAGGTAATTTAGAAGAAAATCAAAGTTGATGTACAATGCGTTCTATCAGAGGCATAGAAAGGAAATAGGGAAGACGAAAGTACGAGTAAAATAAGTTTACCTTCAATTTTCCGGAGCAATTTCCTTGCCCTATTGATGCATCCTTGACAGTTCATATGAAATTTAAGAAGAAAAGTCTGTGAAAGTAAACATTTGAGGGTAAACAACAAAGTAAATATGAAAGGAATTTTCTTTTATCAAAGAAGGGGAAAACATTGGGAAGGAATGGATTGGGGACGATGCAGGGACCTCAACGTTTGATTCATTTGTAGACATTTTCAACACTGTACTTGTCGAGAATACCAGAAGTCAGAGGACAGCTCCTTCTTTTTCCTCCTCCTCTTCAGTGAATGTGTGTTGCTCTTAAATGGGGACATACTGTCTTCAGTGAATATAGAGCATTGTGATTTTGAATTTTTGACCGCTTCAGCTTCACCCTTCCAAGTCACGCACCTGAACTGCTCATAGTACTCCACAGTTTTCTGTGGTACAATTCTGCACATTGATCTTGTGTTTGTTAGGAGTATAGGACCTTTGATTGACCCGTTCAATTTCGCAACACGCTTTTCTTGTGCACAACAATTATATAACCTTTTTATTTATTTGTGTGTGAGAGAGAAGTTAATCATCAATAAATGATTATAACTTAATTAAATTATATATAAAATCTAAAGGATAAGGTCTTGTCATGAATTCTATATCTTATACTAGTTGATTTGTTAATTTTATACATTAGCTGCATCATCGGCATGGTCAAATCTACAAGCTTTACTTGTTGCCTCTGCCCTCTGACTTTCATCATATGCAAATAATGATAGAAATGAATTGTGCTAATATCTACCATTTGACACTATCAAATAGAATCTCTTCTTAGATATTCTTCATCACGTGGGCTGGATTGGATCTTTTACTTTTTCTCAGCTTCCTTGCTGTGGAAATTGTACAGCAGCAACACGTTGGTTTGCTATATGTGCTTCAAAGGGTGTGAGCCAGCCCAAGTCTTGTAATCTAATAGTAGCTCATTTGTAAGTAAGAAATGGTTAACTTTAAGCTGGTAGGGTATGTTTCTTTAAATAAAACAAAGGTTAGGGCTTGAAAATGTTGCCTCTTGGACCACCGTTACTTCTCCAAAGCATTATATATATATATATATATATATATATATATATACATATTTAAGAATAAATATCCTCTTATTAAAAAGTAATCAAATTCGAAATACCATCGAATCGAATACTAAATATAAATATATTTTATAATAAAGATTTAAATTTTAATTTATTATATTATGAAAGATTATTCCCTTTGGTTAGATTCAATCCTTGTTAATTAAAACATTTTATATATATTGATATTATTTTCATTATAATCCTTGTTAATATTATCCTATAATTTATTATTTTCATTATAGATTTAATGAACTAATCTGACCCTCAATTTTTTTTAATATTTTCCTGTTTCATTTATGAAATTTTATCTTTTTAAAACGTGCTTTTGAACATATTAGAATGTTTGTTTTAGATTTTTTTTTAAAATAATTAGAATAAAAAATAAGATTTCTTATCTTTCAGAAATGATCAGATAAATGAGAGATGATAATAATAAAATTAGGAAAACACAAAAAGATACATAAAATTTAAAAATTACCAAACAATAAATAATTTATGTTAATAATAATGAAACATAAAATAATTTTGAACAAACATTGATATATGCTCATACTTTCTAAAGCCTGGCCTTACTGCCTTATGGTTTCCGTCTTTCCCATAACCATTGATTTTTTTTTTTTTAGTGATTCAGAGGAGGAGACACTAGTAACCCAGCTTGAGTTACGACGATGACCATTGACTTTGAAAACCTCCAAAACCAACCCGTCGAGGTTGAAAGTATTTTGTAACTCAACCCTTCGATTTTGCAACCCTCCAGAAGCCTAAGTCCACCATTCGAATTTCACAATCCTTTTGCAATTTTAGACCAATCACCAACATAATCAAGATACCGAGAAAGAATTATACAAGATTGATACCTGAATTTATACAACTCAATCAAGAATTTCGCAACCCATAATCCGATTACGTCCGTCGAAAATCAATCTCGCAAGCCATTTCTTGATTTCACAGCTCATTTTCTGATTAAGTCCACCGGCGCCGATTACCAGAATCTTGCAACATAGTCTCTCGATCCTCAACCTTCCTTCTTCTTCGACCTTCAAACGTCCGTTGGTCATATTCCCGCGCAATGGAGGCAGTCACGTTGTCAATCAGGAGGACGCTGTTTTTTTGTATAGGAGGTGCAGTGAATAGGAATTTTAACCGGTTTATAATAGGTGCGGGCATCCCCAATTGTCGTCTTGCAACGGAAGGGGAAAAGGGCCCGAAGGGGAGGGGTAGTGACCCAAGAAAAGAGGAGTATCAGCTTTAAAGCAAGGAAGGAGGGATGGCACTTTCCGAGACTTTTTGCTCCACTTGAGCGTTGACTGAGAATGATGGCGGGCGGGTCAACCCTGACTCTCATCCTGTGGTTTTGTCCTTCTCAATGGTTGGACCCCATCTCACACCAGAATCCCAGGTAGCCTGTTCTCTGGCACTGATTTTGGGCGGTTAACGGGTTAAGTAAGTTCGCGGGTGACAGCTTAGGTTAACGTTGGAAAGTTTTGATTTCACACTTGTATATTTGTTTTTCCCCTATTCACGGGCTTTGGTGACCTATTCTTCTTTTCTTTCTAATTGACAATTTCAACTTGTCTCCTTTCCCCAATCTCCTCACCAACAACACCCCCCTCCCCTCCACCCCCCACAAAAAAAAAAAAAAAAAACAAAAAGAAACTTTTTTTTCTTTTTCTCCTCCCTCCTCTTCCTCTTTCATACCTCTGAGCTTTCTGCTCTGTCACCATGGGTTGCTGCTTTAGTGCGAGGATCAAAGCTGAGAGCCCTCCTCGCAATGGTAACATTTCTTTCCTTCCCTCCTTTTCATCATTAATTACTTGTTCTGCCTGCTTAGCGCTTTCTGAGCGTTGTTTGCTCGAATTTAGGCTGTGATAGCTATTGTAATTTGTAATTTCTATTCTCTAGGGTCTCCACAAAGAGATTTATGGATCACCTATACTTCAAAAAAAATTAGACTTACCGTATCTGATAGCCAGGATAGGTATAGCATACTCTATTATTTGTATTATGAATTTTTTTCAACAAAGATTTCTATATTGCTTAAAAACTTCATATTTTGATTGATTGTTATGGATATATTTATATTACTTTTGAAATATTGTTTTAAACTCAACATAATCATAATATATTATCCACTGTATCATGATGTATCCTGTATCGGTGCTTCCTAGAGACTTGACTGAGAGCTCGTCGGCACTGCTGAGTTTTTAAGAATCTGGTAAGAAAGAACCATTCCAGATAATCGTATTTTTTGTTTTGGGAGCTTCAAAGATCCACCCTTTTTGTATGACTATTTTCCTCGAGTGTTCCTCAGCTCATCTTGATTAGATTTGAGTTTAAGAATCAATGAAGCACGAGAATCTAGTAAAGACTTTGCCCATAGAATGTCGAGGAGAACAAAACATAGGGTTCAGCTAATTCTCACATTTACCATATGGCTAACCCATGTAACTGTTGCTTAAATGTGTTCGGGCCATTCTTTGATCAGCAAACAATGTGCTGTTAAATTATTCGAGACTTCCTTCTCCCTTTGCACCCTGATCCCCAAGACTATCCAGATAATTGGAATCTGAGTTTATAATCATGCTGCTCATATATGACTGATAAGTGGATCCAATCTTGTTTTGATATGGGCAGGTTTGACTTCAAACTATGGTAACACAAAAGATGATGGTTTGAGTGGTTTAAGTGACAGGATCTCCACTCCCTCTGTGCCTCCGACTCCCCGGTCAGAGGGTGAGATCTTGAAGTCCTCCAACATAAAGAACTTCAGTTTCAATGAGCTAAGAACTTCTACAAGGAACTTTCGTCCAGATAGTGTGGTGGGTGAAGGTGGATTTGGTTGTGTATTTAAGGGGTGGATTGATGAGCATACACTCGCACCAGTTAAACCAGGGACTGGGCTTGTGATTGCTGTGAAGAGGCTTAACCAAGAGGGCCTTCAGGGACACAATGAATGGCTGGTGAGTGTCACTTAGCATGAATTATTTACAGTAAACAACTTTTCTCAAAGCACATAAATATGGAATGCAGTTACCAGATGAGTTGAAGGAGATATTTTCTGGTGATTTAACTTTTGGTAAGTTCTGTAGAAAGCAGCTAACTTGTTTAGGTTAATATGCCTAATCTGTCTTGTGCTATAGACGGAAATAAACTACCTGGGGCAGCTACATCATCCTAATCTGGTGAAACTGATTGGTTACTGCTTAGAGGATGACCACCGGATTTTGGTGTATGAATTTTTGGCTAAGGGCAGTTTGGATAATCACTTGTTTAGGAGTGAGTTATCAATTCCTCTCCAAAACACTGCCATTGACATTATTTAGTGCCTTAAACTCTCAAACTTTCAACTAACTACTGTCTCTGGAGCAGGGGCTTCTTACTTTCAACCACTTTCTTGGAGCATCCGTATGAAGGTTGCTCTTGATGCTGCTAAGGGTCTGGCATTTCTTCACAGTGACCTAGTAAAAGTGATATATCGAGACTTCAAAACTTCTAACATCTTGATTGATTCGGTATGCGAGTCACAGTGGTCATACCAGTTTAGAAATTAGCCATGTTTCTAATATTCCTTTCGTTGATGTCAGAACTACAATGCAAAGCTCTCTGATTTTGGCTTGGCAAAGGATGGACCAGCAGGTGACAAGAGCCATGTCTCTACAAGAGTAATGGGAACCTACGGCTATGCTGCTCCTGAGTATATGGCCACAGGTATCTTTACACTTGCAGAGTAGTTCTTAGCCACTTTACACGCCATATTGCATGCACATAGTTTTGTCTCAAACCTCAGTAGTATCACTCATTTAACAGAAATTCACAAGTGCATCCTCAATTTACTCTGCAGTTTCATCATCACCAATACATGAAGGTGTGTATCACTAGCATGTGAATGGTTTTTTTTTTGTCTGCGCGTAATGTCTGTGTAGTGTTGCTAGGTTTTAAGAATGAACTTTCCGTGTGCTGTTCTATTACTCCTCATTTGTCTAACAACTTTCAGTTCTTCATTTTTATACTGCATCATTCTATACCATGGTACCAAAGATTTACCAACAATTTCATTCCTCACCTTTTTTTTCTTTTTGTGTGGAGGCCACTTGACTAAAAGGAGTGATGTGTACAGCTTTGGGGTTGTTCTCCTTGAAATCATATCTGGCAAACGTGCATTGGATAATAACAGGCCATCTGGGGAGCACAATTTAGTTGAATGGGCAAAGCCTCACCTGACCAGCAAACGGCGAATTTTCCAAGTTATGGATGCCCGTATTGAGGGTCAGTACTCTCAGGAGGAAGCAATGAAAGTGGCTAGCCTAGCACTTAAATGCCTGTCCGTAGAACCCAAACTGCGACCAAACATGGAGGAGTTGGTCAAGACATTGGAACTATTTCAGGATTCGAGCGACATGGCTACGGTGGGAGGGAGCTCACAAAATCAGACAGTCAAAAGTAGTCATAGCTCAAGCAGCAATGGTCCTAAGCAGCGTAGAAGAGCCATCGATGGATCATCGAATGGAGAAGGTACTTCTACGTCAACGTGATCGGCCTCTCTTCTATGTACTTAGGAGGAAATGTCACTGGTTTCACTCGTCATTGTTTTGAAGATAGAGTTGGCACAAGGTATATCATTGACTAAAGTATGCATGAAGAAAGGTGATTGGTGTGCAGTTTTTGATTTTGTAAATGAGGAAAGAAATAAGGGATGCCCTTCATTCAGGTTAAAGTCACTAGGCATGCGTTGTATAGCATTGGCTGAAGATGTTTTAGGTAAAAGGAGGGAACGAAGATAAAACAAGGGCCTGCTTGTGGGGTGGGTGTGCATTAACAATTTAACAAATCACAAATTTATGAATATGAATTATATATTTCATTTCTTAAATTTTATGTAATATATGAAATCCACATTAGCTGTATTTATTGTCATTTAAAAGGCCTGCTTGGGATGCTATTTATTGTTAACGCTGCTCTGTTTTTTTTTTTCCTTTAACAATTACCTAATGTCCAACATAACAAACTAGTTTTCAGGCAACAAAAAAGAAACCCAACTTACAAACTAGTCTAAGCTAAATCTATGTATTTTCTTGACTAAGGTTAAAATGGTTTCCTTAAGTCAAGAGTTTGATTCTTAATAGTATATAAAGAGAAGGTTAGTATTAATTTTTTTAAAAAAACCTATAATATAAAGATATTAGTTACTAGTGTTAGATGCTTCAGTTTACCTAAAAAAAAGTTTTACTTTTACTATTGTATTTTTTATTCATAAACAAAATCAAACCTCTTAAAAATTTATCTAATTTTAATAAAAATAATGATTGGTTTGTCAATCATCATTAAATCATAAATTAAAAGATTCATACAAAATCATACATTCAAAAAGCTTAGAAGCCTACCTTGATTTGAAAGAGAAAAAAAAGTCAAAATAATGATTGGTTTGTCAATCATCATTAAATCATAAATTAAAAAGTTTTTCATACATTCAAAAAGCTTAGAAGCCTACCTTGATTTGAAAGAAAAAAGTCATTCAAACATTTTTATTTTAAAGGCATGCGTGTGTTTTGAAAACTTGAGATATACTCCTCTATTTACTTAATATATAATTTAATTAAAAAATTAAATTTTAAATATAAAATTTATTTTTTATATTTATTAATATTTTTTTTTAAATTACTCTTATATATATGCTCTTTCAAGTCTCAACAATAATTAAATAAAATTTGAATAAAAATTAAAATTTAAGGTTTATGTTAAATAATTAAATATATTTTATATTAGATACTGAAACAACTTTATGTAATCAAATTATTTGAAAAATAAGATTGATATAATGTTCGGTTAGGTAATCAAATTATAGTTCAGGTTTTTTTTTGGTATTTAGGTAAAGAAGGAAGAAACAAGAAGAAAATGAGCTCATGTAGAGTAGAGTTCTTGCATTATATTCGGTTAATATAATATTTATTTATTTAATTTAATTTAATTAATAAATTTAATTAATACAATATAAATTTTTAAAAATACTATAGGCATCTTTTAATCTATTTATTATCTCATTTATTTAATTATTATTGATAGAGTATTAATAAAGATAAATTAACAAAATTAACAAATATAAAAAATAAATTTTATATTTAAAATTAAAATTAATTTTTTAATTAGTTGCTAAATACAATTTAAACTATTCATAATATGAAAATTTTCCTCCTGCTCCATCAACTGTATACAATAAGATGGCGGCTAATCAGGGCTATGAAAAAGATTTTTTTTTTGGGGGTCCCCAGAAAACACAAGGAAAGGGCAATGATTGCCTGTCTGCCGTGGCGCTAATTCAACAAATTTCCATGCACATTGCGCGTTTGGTGCGCCCTTCACATCGGAATAGCCTCCGGTCTTGCACCATGGCCGTTGCTACCACTTCCCCTTGCGACCTTTCTGTCCCATCGACGACACGCGACCCCCAGTCACAGGTTCTTCTTGCACTGTCCAAGTAAGAGTTGCAACAGTTGGCTCTTCACTTGGGTCAGGTATTAAAGCTGTCTTTTTATAAGGTATTTGGTTGATATTTACATGCTAAATGAAGCACAGTGACACATGTCTGATTTTCTTCTGTTCTGTTTGCCTCTTGTTGTAATTTCCCTTAGCAAAGGTATAGAGGGAAGCAATTCCATCATCTTATATACCAGAGAAAGGTCAGAGATTCAGGATTTATATCAGTGTGAGTGTTCTCCCATTTCCCTTGTTTTTTTCAGTTGTGTTATGTCTGTTGGTTTTTGACCTTGAATTCTGCTCCTGATATTATTTCCAGTGCCTTGCGCGTCGGGATGACCTTCAGGAAGCTGGATGGAGGGTGGGCCGGTCTCTTGTTTTTCTCACTGTCGCCGCAGCTGATGGCACTGTCAAGGTGAAACTATAATAAAAGATTTCCCCTATTGCTGCAACAGAGAAACTCTCGTCTTGTCTATTACACCCAATGAAAAGAAACAGAAAAGAAAATTGAGTTAAAAAACAATTCTTTGCAGTTTTTTTGTTTGTTTGTAAAGTTAGCATTCATTAAAAGAATGTCATCACCTCCCTTTCGTTTCTTGGTTATCCCTCTTTAAGGGATATGACAATAGATTTCGCTGTTTTCTTACTTTTCCGCTGGACTGATTTTGCAGTTATTATTGAAGTTGAATGGCGGCAGATTGATTGAAACCGTTGGTACTCCCGTTGAAGGTGATAAAGGTTCAGTTCGGCTAACAGAATGTGTCTCACCACAGGTATTTCATTGACTTTTAAATTATCAATTAATGCTTGTTAGAACAGTTGTATGGTTGATTTAGGAACCCTGTTTCTTGGTTTTTGTGATATTTGTGTTGTTGTGTCTCATTATTTTGAATTTTGATATACTTGGTGTTTCAGGTTGGTTGCCCATTACGATGCGCATTTTGTGCCACCGGAAAGGTGGGTTTACAAGGAATCTTTAGAGTCATGAAATTGTTGAGCAGGTTGGAGTCATGTCTCATCCTAGCTAAATCATAATGCCATTTAATTTTAGATTGTTTGCATGGTTTTTAAATTAGATTGCCCAAAGTAACTGAGACTATTTGGACCATTTTAAACTAATGCAAAGAGGCAACAAAGATAAAAAGGATGATGATCATGCTTATTGTTGTTGGGAACTTGGGATTATTTTCGACTCACAACATCGCATTAATAGAACACGTCTTCTGTGCACAGGTTTTGGCGATTGAGGAGGTTTTCAAGCGCATAGTGACAAAGGTAGTTTTCATGGGGATGGGTGAGTCAATGTTAAATATGAAGAGTACTGGAAGCTCACCACTGCTTGAATAAGGTGAATTAGCCACAATGGTGTGTGAAATTATTTCCTAATAAAAAAAATTTCCAGTAATAATGCGAACATAATTTGCTAGCAGTTATTGATGCTTGTGTTTCTTGAGTAGATTTACAAGGATGTCATGAAATTACATGCGATGTCCATGAATATACCACCCCCCTTCCAAATTTCGGGAAATCATTTGTTCAAGCTCAGTTTGTTTTTCAATATTTCATTTTATGGTCATAGAAATTAGAGAGTAGATCATAGGTTTTACGGGTGACGTTCTGTGTTGGGTGTATGTGTATTTTAGGATGTGCAAATTGAGCAAAGAATGATTACCATCTCCACTGTTGGGAGTTCCAAATACGATAAAGAAGCTGGCATCTCACAAACTTCAATCTACATTAGCAGTGAGGTATTACCTTTAAAGAAAATGAAATCTTAATTTACAATTTATGTGGTAAATTTGAGGCTTCATGTTAAGCCGTATGATGGCATTTTCATGAGGAATTAGACCTTAAGGCTGCTGCCATTTTAGCTGGCACCTCTATAATCTGCTTTATGTTGAAAGATCTTTTCTTATGGTTCAATCACAAAATTTAATCGGGTTCACCACGACTTTACAAAATTTAATTTCCTCTATTTTTCCATATAGAGAAATAACCAACCTTTGACTTGAATTTTGATATTAGTTATAAGGCAATGTGGTTTAATAACTTTAAGCAGGAATTTGGGAGTTTTTTGTGTTAAATTTGTACTTTCATCAGTCAATATGGTTGGTTGTTGCTTTGGATCGAGATTTTCGTGGAATTGAACCCTGGCTGTTGTTTAATTTCTGATGACCGAGTCAAATTTGATCCTTTTGCCCCCTTTATTGGCGGATTGCTTAGACGTATGCTAATGTGACTTTCTCCAGTATGATAGCTTAGTTAGCTTTTCCTCTTCCTGGTCCCTCTCCCCCTCATAAAAATCATGGCTCTTGTCTGCTGCCAGAGTGGTTCAGAAGTCACCGAATTCTTTAGAATGGAGCTATTTATATGATTGTCTTTCTGATGTGCAAGTTTTTAATCCTACCTTGCATCAGCCTACATGCTCCTAACCAGAAACTCAGGGAGTCAATTGTTCCAAGCGCAAAATCTTATTCATTGGATGACCTTATGAGAGACTGCAAGGAATACTTCCTTGAAACCAGCAGGCGAATTTCCTTCGAATATGCTCTTTTAGGTACAAAAAGTTGCACAAACATACTTTTTCCTTATGCAAAAGGTTAATGAGATTCGTGTCCTTGCCATTATGTTTGAGCAGCTGGAGTCAATGATTCAGTAGACCATGCCGTGGAACTTGCTCAACTACTCCATGGATGGGGCCATGGCTATCACGTGAACTTAATACATTACAATCCAATGCAAGGATCAGAGTATCACCGTCCTCATAAGGCAGTATGTTAAGTTTTATTTTCTTCAATTGAAGCCTTAATTTACTTGGACACCGGAGTTATTTAATAATTTCAGGGGGATCCCAAACAGCTGTTAATACATATTTTCTTACAGGTGCAGGCATTTGTTTCTGCTTTTGAGTCCCTAAAAATAGCTGTCAGCGTTCGGCGAACAAGAGGACTGGATGCAAATGCAGCTTGTGGTCAGCTACGAAGCAATTTCCAGAAAAATCCTTTGGTCCCTGATAAGGATCTGGCATCAAGCCGTTAGGCTAGGAGGTTATGGGGGAGATATTGGATGAAACGGACTAGCTTAGCATGATGGCTCTTACCGCTTGTTGACGACAGAGATGCTCGAAGCATGTAAGGCTGCTTTAATTTAAGTGCACCATACAGTGACGTTTGGACCACTGGAAATTTTGGCCTGGACTGAAGCGACAGCATGGTGAGGAGTGAGAAGTCATGAGCTCATCCCATTCTTTGCTTGAGAAGTTTAAGAGAATATGTGAGGGAGTCAGATAAATGAGATAACCACGTGTAATTGTTATATTTTGCAACAATTGACCTTGCGTGTAAAATTCATCTGCACTGTTATGCTATATTTTTTTTCATTCCCCCTTTGGCTCACAACTGCATCAAATGATCAAAGCCGCTTAAAGTTTTCTGCAACTATAGGTTGAATTATCCCAAGTACCCAGAAAGATGGTATGCAAGTTGCGCAAGAAAACTCTGCGTTCTAGGTGTAATATTGGGGTTTTAAATTCAAATGCTATAAAGGAAAAAAAAAAAACTCTATCTGCGTTAATATGCACCTACAAAAGATAGTAAAATATTTTAAAGCCTTTTCGTATTGTACAAATTCCAAAAATTTAAGTTTGTTAATATACTTTTGGAGCTAATCAACACAAGTGCCGACTTAGCTCAGTGGTAGAGCGCGTGGCTTTTAACCACGTGGTCGTGGGTTCGATCCCCACAGTCGGCGTTCATTGCTTCGCTTTTATACCACGTAGTCGTGGGTTCGATCCCCACAATAATTTTATTTTCCAATGTTTATTGGTTCCTTTTATAGATAGATTAATGGGCCTAATCTGTTAAGGCGATGTTCCTGGTCAAAGACTCGACGATGGATGGGGCTGATGTGGTTTTATTAAGAACAGAAGAAGCGTTGAGTTGAGAATTTTGGAATTTGGCATGAATGGCCACCGCTCTCATTCAAGGGGTCTTCACAGGCGTCACACCACGCCACCGGCATCCTTTACTCAAAGCTGATAACTAACTTTGTGCCAAAGGGGAAGAGGTTCATGTGATTTGGAATTCCCTACTTTCTCATCTTCACCGCCTTCCATTTATTCAAACATATATAACTTGCCTTCATCACCATAACTTCCATGCACCAAGTTTCTTTATTCTCACAATGAAATTCGAAGACTATCTTATAGAGAAAAGCATGGTGCAGCAGAAAACACAGGACCTTCAGAATCAGGTGACCAATCTCTTGTACGCAGACACACACCTAACTACTTAATATCTTCTAATTCTATTCTTCTCAATTTTACAGGTTCTCCAATTGGAAGCTCAGTTGAAGGGCGAAGAAACACTTAATAGGGTCTTACGCTGCGCCATTGATTGTCCTCTTTGGTCCCTCCCATATCTGCCCTCATCGTTTCCTCCTCGTGTATATTTAAAGCCAAATCCATCCCTAAAAACACATCTTTTTACACCTTTCATCAAATGGTAATAGTCGACATTGAATGTTGTAGGTTCGGGTGCTCCTCGAAGAACTGGCAACCGTGGAGGAGCAGATCCTTTTGCTCGAAAGAAAGGTTAAGGGGCTGAAACTTCACCTATACACGGAGAGAGGTCAAAGCAGAGAATGGGAGCATCATCTTAGAAGATTATCTCAACATAGTCAGTGTCCAAGTATGTCGGGATATGGGTCAATGATTCACGAGCATGAGCAGAGCTGCAGATCGCACAATTTTCAACTATTCACAAAAAGGAGAATAACCAGAGATACAAGACTCTCTCCGGCTTCTGCATTAGATATCCAGAGCCTGTTCACCACATCCAGAAGGTCAAACGGTAAGCCTCAAACACGTTATGTTCATTAAACAAGTTTTTTTTTGTTTAATCAAACAAAACCATTTATTGATGCAACTAATTCACATTCAGCCTTTGCCCAGTCATGATAAAAACGCTTTCCTTCCGCTTAGTTTTCTCACCCATGTGGTTTTGACTGGGTTCATTCTATGAAGAGTTATTCTTTAATGGGTTCACCTAATTAATTCTTCTATTCTGGGATTCAAAGTAAAATTCGTTCTTTTTGAATAGAATGTAAAGTCCTGGGAGAGATCCCAAGACAATGCCGAACACAAATAGAGAAAGCCAATGAAGTGTCAGAGGAACTACTTAAATGCCTGATGGGAATATTTCTTGAACTGAACCATGCATCCTCGGACAGAAAAGAACCAGACACTAGTGCTCCAAAACTTACCCTGTCGTGCATGAAATCTACTGGCTTCACTTGCAAGGCACCTTCATTCCTTTCAAATCCCAATGTCTTAAGCACAGATCCTTATGGCACATCATCAGATTCAGATTGCCTCGCAAGAGATATCGGGCCATACAAGGATTTCATTCACATCACTAGCAGCTCATTGCACATTGACCGCTCCCAGTGCGTGCCTGAGTTTGGAAAATTGAGGTTGCTTTTTGTTTTGAGTTTTCTTTGCTTGCCAACAACTTTGGAATGTTGCTTTTTTAAATAACAACAATTCTCAGGGTGCTGGTGAATAAGCTGTGCGAAGTGGATTTGAATTTGTTGAGCAACAGCCAGAAGTTGGCATTCTGGATGAACATCTACAACGCCTGCATAATGAATGTACGGTGAGGCATTGGAAGGGTTTATTATAAATAAGATGAACTTAACTAGTTTTCGGGTGAGTTTGTAATAATGGGAGCACATACCCTTGTGTTTTCAGGCATTTCTAGATCAGGGGCTGCCTTCTACCCAGGAAGAACTGTTAGCTCTAATGAATAAGGTACGGTTGGGGGGGGTGAGGGGGCGTGTGTGTGTGTGTGTGTGATGGGGATAAATGGAAATGACTGAGCAAATTATGTGTGGAGGGCAGGCGGCAGTGAATGTGGGAGGAATAGTAGTGAATGCTCTGGCCATTGAGCATTTGATTCTGCGGCATCCACGCGAATCAAAACACGTACGTATGCATGCCCCTTGTGATATGCTGATTTAATTTGCTTGATATAGATAGAGTAACAGGAGATGATGATGATATGATGAGCAGAGAGGAGCGGAAGAGAAAGAGAGGGTGGTGCGGGAGGCGTACGGGGTGGGATATCCAGAAGCCAACGTGACGTTTGGGCTGTGCAGAGGGACGTGGTCGTCACCGGCAGTGAGTAGAGTGAAGTTTTTATTTGATAAGTTAATACTAATGGGTTTGAGGAATTCATTCATTCATTCACGTATGCAGGTAAGGGTGTACAGCGGGGAGGAAGTAGGGAAGGAGCTGGAGAGAGCAAAGGCGGAGTACCTGGAAGCAGCGGTGGGGCTGAGGAGGAGGACCAAGAGGAAGATCATAGTGCTGCCGGAGCTGCTGGAGAGGCAGATGCATGACTTCGCCGACGACATGGAGTCGCTGGTGGAATGGATCTACAGCCACCTTCCTCCCTCCTCTTCTCTCAAACGCCCGCTCCTCCACTGCCTTTCTTCCCCCTCCTCCTCTGCCTCTCCCGTCTTCCACGTCCAAATCCAACCTTATCGTTCTCTCTTTCGCTACCTCCTTCCTCCCTCTCTTTATCCATTAAGAGTCTCCCATTAAGGTTCATGCATGAAGCGTACCCAAAGAATCAATATGCATATATAGAGAGAAAGCAGAAACAGTGATTTACGTACTAGTATGCATAATTTCTCTTATCACACCATGTAACTTGCAGGAGACAAATGGCTCAATAATTGCTTAAACTAATGCGATCCACAATTCATAAATCTTCCAACGATCTCCCACGTGGATTGCGTCAATTAATTATCTAGTGGATATATCATAACAATAACCACCTCAAATATAATTAATACTGTCAAAACCAACTACCAAGAGTCCTCTACCGAATGAACTCACTTATGTGTAGTCCACTTATGATAGTCCACACAAGATCTGAGCTCAATATTTAAATAAACTCATCACATAAACGTAAAAGAATTTAATTAACGGAATTCCACAATTTACTTGGAAAGATGGGAGAAGCAATGTAGGCGACGTGAAGGAGGGGAGCGCGCATGTGATTTTTTTAAAATAATATTATTAACAAAAACACAATGGGGCAAATTTTAACCGGAATATATAAAAAAACTTTACTTGATTATGTTTAATTAGTATACAGTATTACCTAATATTTTTCTTGTAATTAATATAAGATATATTTAACTAATTTAATTAGATTAAAAAATTAGTTAATATAATATTTTTTTAAATATACTAATCATCTTCCTTAAATCATCATCTCCCTCCTTTATTTGATTAGTGAAAATAGGGGTGAGCATAATGGGTGTGGGGTCCTTCCCTGGTTAAATTGTCTAAATAGAAAACAAAATTTTAAACATGTGAAAGAGATAATATTTCTTAGAATTTATATTTTATGCATATATTATGTTTTTTAAATTAAATTTGATGTTCTATCATAATATTTTCTTCAAATTATAATATTCAATAACAAATGAAATTAATGTTCATATTATATATATATTTTTTAGGGTAATATAGCACTCAATATCTTGATCTTATTTTTTATATGCGTCTAATATCCTAATCTTATTTGTGGTATAATTTTATCCATAATATTTTTAATTTGATACAATTTCATCCATTATCTTTTTAATTTGGTACAATTCTTAATACTTGAACAATAAAATGATGGGTAAAATTATATTAAATTAAAAAGATTAGGGGTAAAATTATAAGAAATAAGGTTAGGTTATTAAATACTACATAACCCTATTTTTTATTTAATAAATTTTTCATATTCTAAAATCATTTATAAAATATTAAAATAAAAAAAATTAACAAAATTTAGGAAAATTTGAGAAAATGTCTCCCATTTAAAATTTTTATTAGTAAAAATGATCTTATAATTTTTTCATACAGAAAATACCAATATTTTATGTAAATTTTATACATATAGAAAGTACCAGAATTCTACTTTAGGTTTAGGTATAAACAAAATTAATGGAGATTTTCCCCAAATTTTATATACACTTGTTAACTTACTTTAAATAAAAAGAAAAAATTGTAGTTCATTTGCTCACACTTGTTTCTAGTTGGGATGGTTAGCGATCATGTTTCTTGTGTCTTGGTCTCCTCCGTCCTTCCAAAGAAGAAGCCTCAACGGAACACATCCTCCGCCACTGCGGAATCCACACTCTCCATTTCGACTGTTTCTTCCTAGATATCGTATGCTTCTCTTCCCTTCTTACCATTTCTCTCTACATTTAACTCAATGTTCTCAACTTAACCTGTAATTCGTGTTCTTGCCTAGTTCCTTCACATTGTGCTCAAAAGCTATGTCTTCATATGATAGAGAGCTCTTCAATCTGTTCAATGTAATTGTTAAAAGTAGTTGTGTGTATTGTGTTTGGGCCTAAAGTCTATAAGTCTTTTGTAACATTGGGCCTGTTTCAGTGTAAACCTATTTTCGTGTGCGTTTATGTAGCCTATATATATATATAAGATATGTACGATCATCTCACAGTGTGGTTAATGGAATATACATAATTCTTATTTGCTCGGTGCGCTAACATGGTACCAGAGCCTTCAAGGGAATTGTTTACTATATAGGGCCCAGAAAACCAAGACAGCCCAAGAAACTACCTCCCCTCCAAGAAAGAAAGGCATTTGTGCCTCTGAAATAACAATATTGAAAGCAACCAACGGGAGTTGATCCGAGTGATAAGCGGCTCAGTATCACTTAAGTGAGGTCTCGAGTTCGAGCCTTGGCGTATACAGAAAATCCCCGTTGGGAGACTTACCCACCATAGCCAGGTGCGCGACGCGGGTCGGATCCGGATGTAGTCGGGGCAAAGCTCTGGTGCACCGGGTGGGCAACAAAAAAAAACAATATTGAAAGCAACTCCAAGAAAAGCGCTCAACGTTCATGGCGTCAAAGAAAATTTCTAGAGGTTTCCATCAGCAACACTAAAGGTTTGTTTGGTTGGGGAATTTTGGAGGAGAGAGGAAAATGTGTTTGGTTAGGAAAAATAGAAGGGAGGGGAGATTTTTTGTCTTTTTGTGGTCCCCTCCCCTCCAAAAGTGGGGGTTTTTCGAGGGGAGAGAAAATTTTTCACTTTTATGACCAAATTGCCCTTGATGTTTATTTAATATTCCAATTGTACTCTTAAGTCTTTTTTTTCTCACACCTATTTTTTTTTAATTGTTAAAATTTAATAAACATAATAAATTATTTATATATTATATTACAATATATAATAATTATATAATTAATAAGAAATAATATTAAAATTTTATCATATTTTTTATTTTTTTTAATTTTATTATATATATAAATGAGATAAAAAAATTTAAGATTTATAAATTAAAAAAATAATAATTTTGATATGAATATTATAAATAAAGAGTAAATAAATTTTAATAAAGAGATAAGGGTATATTTGTCAATTTCTAATTAACTCCACTCCCCTCCCCTTCCCTCTCCTTTTGAACCAAACAAAATACATCATTAATTAACCTCCCCTACCTTTCCCTACTATTCCTTAAATTAACCTAATATACTCTCCCATCAGCTGAACCAAACAAAGCCTAAGGGATTTCGATAGAGGACCCCTGCTGCCTGAAAAAAAAAGGAATTGAAGGATTCCGGTAAAGACTCCTATTCATCATGAGAACGACACACTTAGGATCCAAGATCAAGAGGGATTCCAACAAAGGACCCGCTCACTGAAAAATTGAAGGGATTTTGGGAAAGGATCCCGTCCACCGAAGAAAAGCTCGATCAGTTCACCATGACAACGACTCTTGGGATCCAAGACCAAGATTGATCACCAACGATTTTAGGTTTCACAGGAACGACGCAGAATTCTACGGCCATGGCTACCAAAAGAGAGTCTGATGACCTTTTTGCAGAGAAACTGCCATTCACACATCCCATATACCTTCATCCGTCGGAAACACAAGGCACCACCATCATCCAACACACACTCACCGGAAGCGATAAATATACCGTATGGCCCCATGAAGATTGCCTTGAGAGGAAAACTCAAATTAGGTTTTGTTGACAGGTCCTATACCAAATAATCGCAAGACGAGTCCCTTCATGAGCAATGGGAACAGTGCAATGCTATGATTCTTTCCTGGATCTTGAATTACATCTCAAAGGAATTGGCCAGTAGTATCATTTTCTGTCAAGATGCTTACCTAGTATAGAGTGATCTCAAGGAGCGATTTGATAAGGTCACAAGCTCTAGAATTTTCTTCCTCCATCGAGAAATAGGTAATCTTCATCAAGACTTACTCACTGTCTCAGCTTACTATTCTAAACTGAAGGAATTATGGGAAGAGTAGACAATGTTGTTTCCCATACCATCCTGCAAATGTGAGACATCAAAGGTATATGCAGACATGATACATCAACAAAAGTTGCTGCAATTTCTCCTTAGTTTGAATTATTGCTTTGGAACAGCACAAAGTCAAATATTAATGATTAGTCCCCTTCCGTCAGTTAACCAAGCATTTTCAATGATAATAGAAGATGAGGCACAAAAGTTAATAACTAGTGCCCCCAGAAACAGCCCCATTGAGGGGGTTACGATGAATGCCAGGGGAAGAGGTCGAGGACAAGCATGTCGAGGACGTGGAGGTCCACTCCTTGAATATGCCCACTGTCACAGAAGGGGACATACTAAGGATGTCTGCTGGGAAATTGTGGGATATCCAGAAGATTTCAAGGGGAATAGGAACAAACGTGGTAATAGTGATGTGGCTAATCAACTGGGAACAGATATAGCATCGAAGGGGATGGGATGGCAATTATATCTGATACAATGGCTGCACCAACCTTTACTAGGGAACAATATGACATAATTTTGGGGATCCTGAAGAGAGAGTCAGAGGCCAGTGTGCATGCTTTGACAGGTACTGCAATAGGTTTAAGTAATCTCACTCATAGCACTAACACACACACCACTTGGGTAATAGACTCAGGAGCCACTACTCACATGATAGTAAATTTATTGCTCTTTCATAACTATAAGAAGAATGATGGCTATATTAAAACAATTAAAATACCGAATGGAGAAAGAATAAATGTCACTCACATAGGCAATATTAGACTCACTAATAAAATTACGTTAACTAATGTTATGTATGCTTCACAAATAAAGTTTAACATCATCTCAATTCTTAAGCTAACTAGAGAACAAGACTGCATGGTAGCATTCTTTCCTAACCACTACATTATACAGGGCCTTCAGGATGGGAAAGTGAAGTCGACTTGTAGATTGATAGAGGATCTTTACATATTGAAGATAAGACCAAAGTGTGATGTTTTGAATATTATCGATCCTGATTCACAAAATTTACAGCAAACTGCTGACATGTGGCTATTGCATAATAGACTTGGACATGCACCCATACCTATATTGAGACATTTGCATATTGTAAATGATAAAGATATGTCATTAAATATAAATTGTGATATCTGTATTCAGTCAAAACAAACAAGATTGCCCTTTACATCTAGTTCTATTAAATATGTTTCTTGTTTTAAATTAATTCACATAGATGTGTGGGGACCATATAGGACACCCACACATCAAGGTCAACAGTATTTCCTAACAATAGTTGATGATTATTCAAGAGCAGTTTGGATTTTTTTTGATGAGATCTAAATCAGATACCTTTATCTATATTAAAAATTTTATTGCATATGTCTTAAATCAATTTTCAATTAAAGTCAAGAAAGTCAAAAGTGACAATGGAACATAATTTATTAATAATCAACTTTCGCAATACTTTGGGGAGAAAGGAATCTTGCATGAAATAACTTGCCCATATACACCTCAACAAAATGGAGTTGTTGAAAGGAAACATAGGACTTTAATGCAGGTTGCTAGAAGTTTAATGTTGCAATAAGGAATTCCAATCCAATATTGGGGAGAGTGCATTAGGATGGTAGCCTATATCATAAATAGAGTTCCTTCTAAGGTCCTTAATTATAGCACATCTTATGAAAGACTTTATGGAGAGAAACCAGGATATAATAACTTAAGGATATTTGGTTCTTTAGCTTATGCAACAAACCTGAGAGTCACAAATAAATTCCTCCCTAGATCTATACCATGTGTCTTCTTAGGATATCCAAATAATCAGAAAGGATACTTGCTGCTTAATCTAAAAATAAGAGAAATTTTAGTTAGTAGGCATGTTACATTTTGTGAAAACCAGTTTCCCTTTAAGGAATTAGAACATACTAAGTAAGGGGGAGTAAACCAAAATATCTTTAGTAGCCCTTTCTTCTCAGATCCTATGAAATTCCTTCAAAAGGATTGAGAACAGAAAATAATAGTGAAAATACAGGTACAGAATTAACTGATTATGAGGGGCAACACATGCATAACAATGAAAATATAAATACAGAGATAATGAATGCTGACCAGCAGTTTGCAAATGATCAAGAATCTCATGTTAGAGAACATCCTAATAATAGATCATATAGAGAAAGGAGGCCACCTATATGGACAAAATACTATATGTGCAATTTAATTGTTTCTGTAGGATTGGCGCCTTCTCAAAGTAAAGGTAAATGTCTATACCCTATTGAAAATTGTATATCTTATACTAACATTTCTGCTTCATACATGTTACCTATGTCACATAGATTCTATTGTTGATCCTTCAACCTATGCAGAAGCTACACAAGATGCTAAATGGGTTGAGGCAATGCAAATAAAAATAAAGGCATTAGAGAATAATGAGACTTGAGAAATTGTCCCACTACTGAGAGGTAGGAAGGCTATAGGTTGTAAATGGGTATTTAAAATTAAATATGATTCACAAGGAAATATAGATAAGTATAAGGCAAGAGTTGTTGCAAAAGGATATAATTAAAAGGAGAGAATTGATTACCATGAAACATTCTCTCATGTGGTGAAAATGACAACTATTAGGATAATAATTAAGTTTGATGCTCTATATAATTAGAATTTATATCATATGGATATCTATAATGCCTTCTTGCAGGGAGATCTTAATGAAAAGATATATATATGAACATACCCCAAGGTTTCAGTAGAAAGGGGGAGAACATGGTTTGTAGAGTTAAAAAATCTCTATATGGCTTGAATCATGCATCTAGGCAATGGAATGCTAAGCTGTCTATGGCCTTGCTTCAAGGAGGATTCATACAAGGTAAACATGACTATTCACTCTTTTATAAGAAGGATGCAAATAAGATAATATTTGTGCTAGTGTATGTTGATGATCTATTGGTTACAAGAAGCTCAGAAGTAAAGATAAGGGAAGCCAAACAATATCTACATGATAGTTTTAAAATAAAGGATTTAGGGATAATGAAGTATTTTCTTAGGTATTGAAATAGCTAAGTCTAAGAAAGGGTATGTATTATCACAAAAAAAGTATGTGCTGGATTTGTTGGCTAATACAGGGATGAGTGGTTGTAAACCAGTTTTAGTTCCAATGATTCAAAGCTTGAGATTATTGGCTTATGAAGAAGGAAAGGACAAGCGATCTGATTTGTTAATAGATCCTAAGAGATATAGACGGTTGGTAGGTAAGTTAATATATTTAATAGCTACTCATCCTGATATTTGTTTCCTTGTGCAGGTTCTTAGCCAATATATGGCGAGTCCCATGAAAGTTTATATGGCTGCAGCAATGAATGTTGTTAGATATTTGAAGGGGACGCTGAGGCTTGGAGTGTTGATAAGTTCTTTAAAAGGTCTGGAGCTTACTTGTTTATGTGACACTGATTGGGGAGCTTGTGGATCTACAAGGAGATCAGTAACGGGTTATCAACTAAAGCTAGGAGGATCGCTCATCAAATGGAAAACTAAGAAGCAGAGTACAATGTCCCATTCATCTGTAGAAGCTGAATATCGAGCACTTGCTTCAGCAGTGGCAGAAGTGGTTTGGCTTGTAGGTTTGCTTAAAGAAGTAGGAGCTGATCATTCTCAACCTGTGAATGTATATTGTGATAGTAAGGCAGCAATTCACATAGCGTCAAATCTAATATTTCATGAGAGAATGAAGCATATAGAGATTGGTCTTCATTTTGTTCGGGAAATGCTACAAGATAAGTTGATTAAGTTAGTGTATGTGAAATCTAAAGATCAAGAAGCAGACATTTTGACCAAGGTAGTAGGAAAAGATGTACAGTATAAACTATTTAGCAAGTTGGGAGCAATTGATGTATTCAGTCCCCAACTTGAGAGGGAGTGTTAAAAGTAGTTGTGCTAATTGTGTTTGGGCTTGAAGTCCATAAGTCTTGTATAACATTGGGCCAATTTCAGTGTAAACCTGTTTCCGTGTGCGTTTATGTAGCCTATATATGTAAGATATGTACGATTATCTCACAGTGTGGTTAATGGAATACACAGAATTCTTATTTGCTCGGTGCGCTAACAATAATTCATTCTTCTTTCTTTTTCCTTAAAATGTGGCTGATTCTGCAGGCACCTTGTGTGATATACAAAATGGCTAACCACGATGATGAGGAGGATCTCATAAGGCAGAGCAAGACTATTGTGACCTTTCTAAAGGAGCTTAACTACAAAATTCACAAGTTAATAGAAATGGAGAAAAAACATAATGAGACGGCTGCTGCTATGCAAAAATTAATTATGGGCCTCATGGAGAACATCAATTCCAGGGAAATATGCTTGTTGGAAAGGGAAGACAAGTATAAAGAGTTTCTTTTATGGCTAGAAAGTTGATGGATGAAAGAAGTAAAATGCATAACAGATATATATGTGGAGTTAAAGAATGTTTTATCTCTAAATAGTTACTCATTTGTGATGGTATTGCAACATTTTTATTCCAACTTAAGTTCTGTTAGCTTATAAACTTGATGGCCAGACAGCTAGTTTCTATTGTTTGATAAATAATTTTAGCCCAAAATAATTATTAAAAGATAATTTAAACCATATCTTTCCTGGGGGAAGAGGCTTTTCTTTCGTCTTCTTGAACAAGAATACTTAAAACTCCTAAGATCTTCTCTTGAATGTATAGAGTTATGTGCTTTATACTTCGAAATTCCAAACCTTACCTTCCATTTACCATGACTACCGCTTCAAGTGAAGTAGACATTTGTTCATCACAAAGAACGCAATTCCCATATCCAAATGCGATCGTCACTCTACATTTGCCCATCTACAGTCTTGCATTTGTACTATGAGTTGTTGTCGGATTACATGTTTCCACAATTTCATAATGTTTGTACTTTTGTCCTTCCCAGAATTCCAACAGTCGAATGACGCGAATACTAATATGATTCGTGACATGAAATGTCTAAAGAAGGAACACGAACGGCTTACAGAGGAACTGGAGACTAAGGACTTGAACGATCTGCAGCAAGGAGCTTTGTCGAAGAGATTAGAAGTGTTGGTTGGGAGGAGGCCCTTAAGATATCTCATTTTCTGTCTTAGAATAGTGTTTCATAATTTCTAAATTGATCTATGGTTTATAAGGTTTGCTAACTTGTGGCTACTCATATCTTCTAGTTGTCAAATACAATTCCTTTAACTTGTTAAATGCCAACTATACGGTGGCCATTCAATGCCATCACTAATAACATGGATGGGTGATTGAATGTATCCCTCTTATTATTGTTGCAGCTGAGAAGAGAATTACAAGATGAGTGTGTCGAAGAAAATAGTAGCAGTTTGGCAACTAAACTGTATACTTTAAGACAGCAACTAAAAGGCAAGATGGAAAGGTTGGGTCATGGGGAAAGCATGTACAGCAGCTTGATAGTAAATGAGCGCCAGTATAAGCAAGAATTAGTTGATGCTCGCGAAGAATCTATTAAGGTATTCGCTGTACTCTGCCTCTATCCTATTCTGCTACAACTTTATAACCAAATAATTGGTGTTGGCGTGTAGAGTTTACAAGATATGTTGCGCAGTCAATCGCAACTTGTAATGAAAAGAATGGGAGCTTTAGATACAAAGCCTTTACAAGATGTGTGCATGCACAAGTACTCGAGTGGAAATTGGCAGGAAAAATCTGCTCAGTTATGCTCCTCGTGGGAAGAAAATCTCAAGAATGCAAACTGGCATCCTTACAAGATAGTTGAGGTCAACGGGGATGCTGCAGGTATAACAATTAATATGCTAACATAATGATATATTGTTACAGGGTTAAATGACTGTATATTAAGATTAGTAGATGAGAATGATGAAAAGTTGAAGGCGCTGAGAAATGAGTATGGGGAGAAGGCTTAGGAGGCCGTAGCAAATGCATTGATGGAACTGCAACAATACAATGCGAGCGGGAGATATCCGGTGCCCGTAATTTGGAACCGCAAGAAGGGCAGGAGAGGCAGTTTGAAAGAAGTTATCCGATACATTGTAAAGCAACTAATTAAGATAGTTGAGGTCAACAGGGATGCTGCAGGTATAACAATTAATATGCTAACATAATGATATATTGTACAGAGTTAAATGACTGTATATTGAGATTTATAACGAGTGCTGGAAATGGTAGATGAGAATGATGAAAAGTTGAAGGCGCTGAGGAATGAGTATGGGGAGAAGGCTTAGGAGGCCGTAGCAAATGCATTGATGGAACTGCAACAATACAATGCGAGCGGGAGATATCCGGTGCCCGTAATTTGGAACCGCAAGAAGGGCAGGAGAGGCAGTTTGAAAGAAGTTATCCAACACATTGTAAAGCAACTAATTAAGTATTGCAAACATAAAAGAAAGAGAAATTGATCACATGACTATTCCAGACCTTAGATTTCTAATAATTTTAATTGCATTTCTACATACAATACAATTCATTTGTGAAAGGCCCCATTCTTACTTTAATCCAATCAACACATCCCTTTCCCCAGCCCGCGTTCCTCAGAGGCGGCCACGTGGATTTCGAATTGGAATTGATCCGCTTCCGAGGGAGACGTGTCATGGTGGTGTAAATTATAAGTTTCGGAAGAGGAACCCACGTGGCAAAAACAACTTAAAACTTAATAAAACAGACAGCTCGATCAACAAAAAATAAATTAATAATCGTAAGATCCCGTCAATTTTTTTACAAAAATAATTCTAAATATTATAAAATAAAAAAAAATATAATAGAAATTTAGAATGAGAGAAATAGAAAAAATAAAAAAGAATTAAAGAGAAAAAAGAGATGACTATTATTCTATCCATTTAGATTTATAATTATTTAGTATATATTTACTATTTATAGATTATAAGTCTTTAAATTCTATTATAAGAATTATTTAAAAAATAAATTTATATAATTATAAAATATTATAACATGTAAAAGTTATATGTATTAATTATAAAAAATCTTAAAAAATTATTTATTTATAGGTTATATAATTTTAGTGTAGAATTCTAAAAAATAAATTAAAAAATTATGATATATATATTTAATATTATAGTATTCATAACACTAAATAATTATAAATTTAGGATTCTTTATTATAAACAACTTAAAATTGAGATTTTTATTTACAATTTATTTTTTTTATTATTTTTTAAAAATTTTATTTTTTTAAAAATATTTTTTTTAAATAATAAATAAATTAGTCCACCACTCCCCTTTGGTGTGACCGCCTATCGCCGGTGCAATGATGCCCTCTCACTCTTTGCTCCGGTTCTGTGGTCAAAACAATATCGTATATAAATGGGGGGTTTTAAGGTCACTGTTGCGGGGTTTTGTATGTTGCGGGGGGTGGGTTTTTTATCTTTAAAAAGCTATCCATGCCCCTAGACAAAAAATAACGTAATGTATCCAAAAAAAAACAGAGAACGTAAACTAAATTTTTCTTCATTCTTAAAGACACTCGGAGACATCAACAGAAACAATAGAACTTTGGCGACCACACATTTCCAATTCTCACAGATCTCTTGCATTTTCTGGCATCTTTAGGTTTTCTTCTCTTTGACTTTTTCTTTCTTCTGGATGTTTATATTCTCATGTGCAAATGGGTTTCCCCGCAAATTTCTGGTACTTGATCATCATCTAGTCTTGGATCATTGCCCCGATGGTTTTTTTCAGGAGGTGAGTAAAAGCAAGGCTGTTGCATGCCATGCTGTTCAATTTTCCCCCTACTGTTCTTGCCTCGTTCGCCTGGTTTCGCGGGTTTTTGCTGAAATGTTTTTGTTAATTCCGCATGACTCTCTTTCAATTTTGGCTCGTAATTTATGTAAATGATACAATTATGGTTACTTGCGCAAGATTGTGGTTTGAAGAGTTTTATACAAATTATGATATTGGGATTGGATTGAGATCCGATCATGGAAGTTGGGTTTTATTTGCTGTCAGAATTTTAGTTTTGGCCCATTTCAATCTGCATGCTTTCGATTATTTCGATTTATTTTCTGTTTAACTGGGGTCATTCTTGATTTGGTTTGAACTGAAAACAATTCCAAAGTTTTAGAGGGCATTTGGACGATCAGAATTGGCTTTCGTAGACTTTGATCTCACGATGCGGCCTCTGATTGTTTCTTGTTTGTGCTTGACTTTGTTTTTGGTTTTATTGTCTCGCCTTTTGAAGTGTGTCCGTGTTTTCAGTGCATTCCAGGCATTCCGAATTTGAATGTTAATGGATGGTTGTTTGAATCTTGGGCGACGACTATAGAACTGGATTTTTTCCCCTGCAGTTTCAAGTCAGTTCATCAGAATCTAGAAGGGCATTGATAAAAATTATTTCTTCTGTCTGTCTTGCAAGCTCTTTGTGATCAATTTCTGGTTTCTATTTGATAATTGCTAAGATGTGGGATCGACTCTGTCTCTCACATATGCAGTTTCTTGTATCTTATAACCAAAAAGAATGGCATTCTGAGCTATTGGAATTTTTGTTGAGCTATTTTAAATTTTGCCTAAATTGTTGTTCATGTGTTTGCATCCTGAATATTCCATTCCATCCCGAGATGATCTAGCAAGGAAAATCAAATTGGGGGTCTTAATAACTCCTTTTAGTTTTTGTTTATGAAATTAGTATTCTTTGATTTATATATACTTTTAGTTGGAAGACAGACTGAATATCTGTTTGGAATAAATAAATTTGAAGTTCTTGCAACTTCTTACCATAGTGGTTGTGTGACATTATCTATGTTTAAATGACTCACCGGTTATCGTCAACTTGGTGCCATACAGTGGCTTAGCTTTCGTTATATGCATAGACTAGCAGCATAGTGAAAGTTAACCTAATACCTTATTTATTGATTTTTATGAAAGTGACAAGGATCTGCAGTGTTGATGTTTCAGGTTATTTAATGTGCTATATATGCGTACACTATGGTGTTGAAAAAGAGGCTAGATGATGGATTTAATGGTTTTCAGGTCCCCTTTATACCTAGAGCTCCTAGATCTGCAAGAGTAAGCACTTGCTGTGATATGAACATTGTTCGATGTTTTCCCTTTTTTGTGCTCTGAACTTCATTTTAATTGCACCTGTCTGGTTATTGTTTAGAGGAGGAGTCTATTCACAAAAGCAGCTGGGCATGGTCAAGCTTGTGCTTTTGAACTACTTGCATCCTTAGCAGGCAAGTTGTTTCAGGAGAGTGAAAACTCTTCTGCGTCTAGCAATGCATCTGAAGGAAACCATCACCCTTCTTCCAGCATAGGTTTTGTTGAACAGGAAAGGCAAGATGAAGTTAAACCCTTAGCAACAGAGGACATTAATCAGGGAGGTTGTGCGGTGAGTGTATATATGGCTGAGATGGCCTCACAAATTACTCATAAGAAATGTCTTGCGCAAATTGAGAATGATGCAGTACAAGAACAGACGTCAGTTTATAATGGTTCTGCCTGCTGGGAGAAAGTTGAAGTTGATGTGGAGTCTGAAATTTGCAAAGGGGGGAATAAATTTGGACATTATTCCTGTAGATCAGTAGAAACACATCAAGATTTTAGGGATTCTTGTGGTGGTAATGTAAACAGATTCAGACAAGAAAAAGAGGCTGGATGTTCAGACATTGAGGGATCACCTTTAGTCAATAAATGTGGTTTGAAGCATCCATTAGACCTATGTATTAATTCTACTGCACTAATTGACTCAAACATTTAAGGATAAGTCTCCATTTTGTGGGGGCCCTTTTCCTAATGATTCTTTTTCTAGGCATGGGAATAATATTGTTAGATTTTAGAGATGATGACGAAAACTTTATTGTATTACAATCTGGAATTGCTTATTCAGAACAAGGAAGAATGAAGGTAATTGTTCTAATTTCATATTACAACCTGCAGGTATATATATATACACGTATGGACATATGTTTGGGGAGTATAATCCGGGATACAATAAGAGTGAATCATAGAATATGGTTAATGGTCTAATCCCTATAATTCATCTCAATTATTCCCCCACAATAAAATCTAATCAATTCTAATTAACTGCCATATCAATAATTATTGCAATATCTCCCACACTCTCCCTCAAGTTGGAGCATAGATATTTAATATGTCCAACTTGCCAAGTAAGTATTTAAATTTATCTCTAGTTAACCCTTTTATGAGTATATCTGATGTCTGTTCCTTAGAGAGAATGTGTTTGAGTTCCATTGTGCTAGTATCAATCTTTTCTTGTATGAAGTGCCTATCTATTTCTACATGCTTTGTTCTGTCATGTTGTATTGGATTGTATGACATACTTATTGTCGCCATATTGTCTGAATAGGGTTTGATAGGTAGCTCCATTAGCACTCCTAGCTCTTCTAGAACTCGTTTTATCCAGAGACCCTCACATATTTTAAAAGCTATGGCTCGGAACTCGGCTTCAGCACTGCTTCTAGCAACCACAGTCTATTTTTTACTGCGCCATGTGACCAAATTTCCCCACATATAGGTGGCAACCCATTTTGGTGCAGGTCTTTTTGACCCGCACTCGCGGAGAGGAGTTTGGAATGATAAAGATTTATATGGCATACGGTTAATTAGGAAGGTAGCCATGAGGATAGCATCGGACCAGTAGAAATTTGGGACATGGCTACTAAATAGAAGGGCCCTTGCTGTTTCTAAGATATGTCTATTTTTTCGTTCAGCAACACCATTCTATTGGGGGCTGTATGGATAAGAACTTTTGTAGGTGATCCCACGTTGTTTAAAAAACTCATAGAGTGGGTGGTTAAAGTATTCAGTGCCATTGTCAGTGTGAAAAGTCTGAATTTTTGTATCAAATTGAGTAAGAACCATGTTGTAGAAGTTCACAAAAGTTTGATCCCTTAAGAGAAAAACCCAGGTGACTCGGGTATGATCATTAATAAGAGTCATGAACCATTTTGACTGAGTGCAGTTGGAGATTCGAGATGGACCCCACAAGTCACTATGTGTGGTATTTTTAGGATATGAATTGTCTGATGATCATTGCTTTGGCTTATGTCTCATATATATACACAGTGCTTGGGAATCAAATGAGATATACCAAGATAAAAACAAATCCCTAATAACTACACCTAAATCAAATCTGATATGTTTCTACTAATAACAATGATATTCTAATATTAATGATCTAGATATTAGGATATTGCCACACTCCCCCTCAAGTTGGATCATAGATATTGACCATGTCCAACTTGCCTAGAAGTCGCTCAAATATTTCTTCTGGTAGTCCCTTGGTGAGGATATCTGCAGTTTGTAGCCTTGTAGGTATGTAGGTGAGGCACATAATCCCATCTTTTACTTTCTCATGAATAAAGTGTCTGTCTACTTCCACATGTTTAGTTATGCTATGTTGAATAGGGTTCAAGGCCATATTTATGGCGGCCTTGTTGTCACAAAATAACTTCAATTGAGCATCTATCTTCAAATGAGTTTATTTTGCAACTCTTACTAACCATAAACCCTCTATGATTCCTTAAGTAAGAGCTCGTAATTCTGATTCTACATTATTTTTAGCCACTACTTTCTGTTTCTGACTCTGCTAAGTGACAAGATTTCCCCATATAAATGTGCAATAGCCAAAGGTTGATCAACTATCTTCTTGTGATCCTGCCCAATCAGCATCGGTGTAGATTTCTACTGATCTATTTTTGTTCTTTCTAAAGAATAACCCACGGCCAAGAGTACCTTTTAAGTATTGTAGTATCTTTTAAGCCGAGTCCATATGTTTCTTCCGTGGATCATGCATATGTCGACTAGCAATACTCACTGCAAAGGCGATATCAGGACGTGTGAGAGAGAGATAAATGAGTTTCCCAACTAGCCGTTGATATCTTTCTTTGTCTGTTCCCATTTCATCCCTTTCTCGTTTCTTCTGCTTGTTCACATCTCTGTCAGTTTCTACTACAGATTTCTTTTTCTTTTGTTTCACAGTGCTGATAAGGACTTTACTAGGTTTACACCCAAGCATTCATGTTTCCTTGAGTAGATCAAGAACATACTTTCTCTGAGAAACATAAATACCGTCCTTGGATCTTGCTACTTCCATACCGAGAAAGTATTTCAACTTACCAAGGTCTTTGACCTCAAATTCATGATTCAGGGCTACCTTGATTCGATCAATCTTCTTAGTATCATTTCCTATGACAATAATATCATCCACATAGACAATGATAATAGTGATGAGGTTATTACGATGGGATTCAAACATAGTGTGATCAGATAAACTTTGTTGATGCCCTTCAACCTTGAGAACACTAGAAAATATGTCAAACCAGGCACGTGGTGATTGTTTCAGCCCATAGATGGATTTTCTCAGCCTATACACCTGGTTTTGTCTTCCTTCTTCAAAACCTAGTGGAAGTGTCATGTATACTTCCTCTTTCAAATCTCTATTGAGAAAAACATTCTTGATATCAAGTTGTTCTAGGGGCCAATCTGGATTTGCTACTACCGAGAAGAGAACCTGTATGGTATTGAGTTTCGCAACAGGTGCAAAGGTTTTGTTGTAGTCAATACCCTGCGTTTGCGTAAACCCCCGAGTAACTAGTCTTGCCTTCAACTTGTTTAAAGTACTATCAGCATTGTATTTGAGAGTGAACACCCACTTGCAACTTATGGGTTTTATCCCTTAAGACATCTGCACTATATCCCAAGTTCCATTTTTCTCCAAGGCTTGCATTTCTTTTATCACTGCCTGTTTTCACTCTGGGACAACTAAGGCCTCATGTACATTGTTAGGAATCTTGATGCTATCAAGGTTAGTTACAAAAGCATGGTAACTTGGAGTAAGAGCAACATAAGAAACAATTTTTTATAGGATGCTTCGTATATGTCCATGGTGGTTTTCTCAATGCAATGGGAAGCTCCAGATTAGCCTCACCATGTTTAGGATCTACTAACGGTTCAAGAACTGGTTCTACCTCAGGGATATGATGGTCGTGGCCTCTATCATGTCAGCGTGAGTACATTTTTTCCCATCTTTGTTGTTCAGATCCGTCTGGAGGCTGTAAGGGTTCATGTGGTGTGGGGGAAATGGGTACAATAAATTCCACAGGTTGAGATTCATTCCAACGCTCCCCCGGAATCAAAGACTTGGGATAATATGACTTGTGCTCAATGAAGGTGACATCACGGGTAACAAAGAAGTGTTTGGACACATGATCAAAATATTTGTAACCTTTTTGGGATGAGGAATAGCCCAAGAAGACACACTTAGTGGCACGGGGATGGAACTTTGAGGGAGGATGATGAAGATGAACAAGAGCAGTGCATCCAAAGACATGTAGTAGAAGAGAAGACTGTAAATGAGAGACATCATGAGTTTTTTAAAATTTCGCAATTGTAGAGGTGAAGGAAAGAATACAACTAGGAAGACATTAATGAGTTGAATAACGGTTTGGATGGCATCCCCCAATAAAACAAAGGAACATAACACTGAAATAAGATAGCCCTAGCAACCTCAAGAATGTGTTTAATTTTTCGTTCTGCAACCCCATTTTGCTGAGGACTATAAGGATAACTACTGTGATGAACAATTCCTTTAGCATATAGGAAAGCGTGAAGAGAGTTATTGAAGTATTCAGTGCCATTATCAATGTAAAGGACTTTGACGGAGGTATTGAATTGGTTTTGGACAAAACCATAGAATTCGCTGAAGACATTAGTGACCTCAGATTTATCTTTTAAGAGATAGACCCAACACATGCGAGTATGATCATCAATAAACGTGACAAAATATTTGGTTTGAGTGCGATTAGGGATTTTAGAGGGTCCCTAGACATCACTATGAATAATGGAGAAAGGGGAAGATGGTTAATATGAAACAGGAAGAAAAGAAACACGGTGATGTTTAGCAAGAGCACAAGTATCGCAAATAAAAGAACTTTTATTGATAGATAACTGGGGAAAAAACTTTTGTAAATAGGGAATACTAGGATAACCTAGTCTTTTATGCCATAAAAGGAAAAACTCCTCATCAGAGGTGGGGTTGGGTGTAGAGGTGGTGATCTTATACCATAATGCACTCACGGTAGATGTGTCAAGATGGCAAAGATCATCATACTCCTTAGCAGAACCAATCATCTTCCTCGATGTGAGATCCTAAAAATCACAATGAGTAGAATAAAAATGAGCTGAGGAGTTTGCTTGTTTCGTCAATTTGCTAATAGAAAGCACATTACAAGCTAAATGAGGAACATGAAGTACTGATTCAAGATGCAAAGAATCTGAGATAGTTACATAACTGATGCCTGCTATGGGTAAAGGAGTGCCGGTAGCAATAGTGATTTTCTTATTTTCTGCTAAGGGATGGTAGGTGACAAACATCTTTTCATTTGATGTCATGTAAATAGAGGCCCCTATATCCACAATCCACTGTGATGGAGGAAGAGAGGTATGTAAAGCAATAGGAATTATACCTTTATAAGCCATGGATGCAGATCCATGAGCATGTTATTCAGCTTGAAGGCTTCTGAACATACGTGCAATCTGATTTAGTTTCTCCTGACTGAAGGATGTGGATGGCTCAGATGGGGATGGTGCACATGCTGATTCATTTAAGGCTTGGTGAGCTCATGGCTTGTTTTTATGAGGCTTCCAATCAACTGGCTTGCCATAGATATCCCAGCATTTGTCACAAGTATGTACCACCTTCTTGTAGTGTTCACAGGTGGGTCGAGTCTTACTAGAAGTATCAGGGTTGTTATGTTTACTAACAAAGGCCGTAGACTCAGGAAGAGATTGTTTGGATTCAACAGGCATAGTCTCCCTCCTGAATTCTTCTCTGCGCACCTCAGTATAAGTTTTCAGAAGTGATGGTAGTATGGTATTGCTGAGAATTCTGGCCCTCACAGCATCAAATTCAACATTTAAACTAGCAAGAAAAAGAAATATTCTCCCCTTTTCAATCCTTTTCTGATTTCGAATGACATCTGTAGGGGTATCCCATTCATCTTTGTCAAGAAGAACTAGCTCTTGCCAGAATGCCACAAGGTCAAGCCAGTATCCGTACACTCCATGGGGTTCCCTGAATGCATCGTCATGTACTACGTTGTAGGTTGAACAGGCGGGAATGGTCTTTGGTGACTGAATAAGAGTCATGAACAGCTACCCAAATGTCTCGTGCTATGGGTAGATACATGAAGTTTCGTTTAATGTTTGGAGACATGAAGTTGATAAGCCAGGAAGAAACCAAATGGTTATCGATGGTCCATTGTTGCATCTCAGGAGACGCTTCATTCGCTGATTTTTTAACATCACCGGTCAGATAAGCAAGTTTCCCGCGCCCACCAACTGCATGTTTTATTGCCTAAGCCCAGTCTTGATAATTTGTCAAGGTAAGCTTGTCGAATATAATGGAAACAGGAATACTGGATGCCCCATCAAAACCTGCACTCAACCTGTGGTTCTTCCGCTGGTCAGAGTTTGTAGATGACATGGCAGAATCTGTACTCGGCACTGTAGCAACTCAGCACTGTAGCAATAATGTTACAAATGGCTTCATAATGCTGCTGGAACTGACAGAAAGTGGAACTGGAACTTTGGACGGTGCTGGGTGTGGCCGTCGCTGGTGGCGTTGTTGGACAATACAGTTGCTCGTTGGACAGGACGCGACTGCGCAGGAAGCAACTGCTGTCGTTGGTGGCGCTGTTGGACGATGCCGTCGCTCGCTAGACAGGACGCGACTGGGCATGAAGCAATTGCTATCGTTGGTGGCACTGTTGGACGATGCCGTCGCTCGCTAGATAGGATGCGACTGGGCAAGAAGCAACTGGGCTGCTGGATAGGAAGCGATTTTTTGCACCAAACAGAGAATGTTTGCGGCAACTCGTCGGTGTTATGGGTTGAAACCAACACAGAACACTATTGCTCACAGAGGCAACTTGCTCAAGGACAACAAAATAGAGGACGTTGGACAGGAAGCTTGTCGGACTCAGAGCTCTGATACCATGTGGTATTTTTAGGATGTGAATTGTCCGATGATCATTGCTTTGACTTATGCCTCATATATATACACAGTGTTTGAGAATCAAATAAGATACACCAAAATAAAAATAAATCTCTAATAACTACAAAATCAAATCTCTAATAACTACACCTAAATCAAATATGATATGTTTATAATAATAACAATGATATCCGAATATTAATGATCTAGATATTAGGATATTCTCACACTATGAATAATGGAGAATGGCTTGGATGGACGATACATGATACTCGGAAAATGTGTGCGATGATGTTTAGCAAGCTCATAGGACACATGAAAAATTTGAAGTTTTATTGGAGCAAATTGAAGGAAACATTTTGCACATGTAATGAAAATTTGGATGCCCTAGTCGCTTATGCCACAACTCCAATTCACTAGTATTAGGGAGAGACACTTTATTGCACATGTGCGGTGCAGACTTATGATAGTCATCCAGATAGTAGAGTCCTCAAGCTTCTTAGCAATACTAATCGTCGTCCCCGTAAGCAGATCCTGAAAAACACAATGGGTGGCAAAGAAATTAGTCTGACATCATTCATCCCAAGTCAACTGATTGACTGATAGTAAATTACATTTTAGGTTTAGAACATGGAGAATATTGTGTAATGTCAGGGTTGGGGAGACATTAATAGTGCCACTTTCAGCAAGCAAAGAGTTAGAAGCGTAAGCAATTTTTACAATAAGAGATGATTGTGCAGAAGTGTATGTAGAAAAATAGAAGGCTTCATTTGTCATGTGATCAGAAGCTCCTGAGTCTACTATCCAACAAGAATCCGTGGGCTTACCTTTAAGAGTACCAAGGGCTTTGAAAGAATTACCTCTTTGCACAACACTAGAAATTGGCTACTTACGGAATTGATTTTCAAGTGCAGTGAGACGTTCTAAAATAATAGTGACTAGATCTTGGACTGATGGATTTCCATGTATTGGGCATGTGTTGACATAGCCCATTAGAGAATATGCCACTGGGCCAAGTGCGTAACTGCTCCGTGGTTAATCTGCTACTAGGCCCAAATCATTTGGGCTGTCTTGTAGCTCCGCGACATGGCCTCTGGATCACCGTTGCCTGGGTTTCCAATCTGGGGGTTTCTCGTGAAGCTCCCAGTACTTATCCTGTGTGAGACCTTGTTTCTTGTAGTGGTCACATGTTGGGCAATCCTTCCTGGAGTCGTTGGCAAGGGTAGCAAGGGCAGAAGTCACCTCTGCAGTGGTCGCTGGTCGAGGGTTGGTGGTTTCTAGCATCACAACTCGTCAGCGTGCTTCCTCATCACGGAGAAGAACAAACGGCTCGGATACTGTTGGAAGGGGTGTGCGCCCAAGGAGTCGGCCTCTGAGGTCTTCGTCCATTGGGTTTAGGCTGACAAGAAATTGGAAAAGCTTTTCTTCCTCCAGATCGCGTCAGTGGTTGGCTGCGTCCTCAGCGTCCCTCCAGACATGTTGCTTTAGCTGGTCTAACTCCTACTAATAGTGTTTTCTTCTCCAGGTAATATGTGTTCAAGGGGAGATTGTCTTGTCTAACAGTCTATAGTCGTGCTCTAAGATCGAAGACTAGAGAGGCTATCGGTCGCTTGCCGTAGCCTCTTTCACGGCATGCCAAATTTCTCTAGCTGAGGTGATGAACATGAAACTTTTGCAGACAATAGGGACTATTGCGTTGAGGAGCCAAGATGCCACTAGTGAATTTTTCATCTTCCACTGTCGGCGTGTATCAACATCATTAGTGGGCAGAGAATCATTCTGGATCAGCTCTAATCAGTCACAACCATCCAAAGCGAGGTACATAGATTGTGCCCACACCAAGTAATTGTCACCGTGAGACGCACGAGGACAATGATTACAGTGGAGCCTTCGATGTCGGTGATCTTTACTGGAAGGCGCAGTCCACCATCAATTACGGTGAAATCAACTTCGGCGGAGGCAAAAATATGAGACCCTGAACTCTGCTTTGATACCATATTGTATTACGATCTGGAATTGCTTATTCAGAACAAGGAAGAATGAAGGTAATTGTTCTAATTTCATATTACAATCTGCGGGTATATATACACACGTATGGACATATGTTTGGGGAGTATAATCCGGGATACAATAAGAGTGAATCATGGAATATAGTTAATGGTCTAATCCCTATAATCCCTCTCAATTATTCCCCCACAATCAAATCTAATCAATTCTAATTAACTGCCATATCAATAATTATTGCAGTATCTCCCACAAACTTCTTTAGGTGCAACAAAGTTAGCACCAAGTCAAAGCCTTACAGGCCTCAACAACAGATTGCACACCAAAGAATAAGGAGGTTGCTAACTTCTAAATATTGGGAGGCTTCTCCGAAGTTGAAGGATTGTGAGCTTTCTGGATCTGGTAATCTGGACTACAAATTATCTGCTACCTGTGGCTTTATTATTTCCTACATGTTATGTAATAATTCGTACAATCCATGTAGCGGATCCCGCCTAGTGGGATAAAGCTTGTTGTTGTTATGTAATGGTATAGTTTGTTTATGAAATTTGCAGATCGAGGAGTAAAACTTTGTGATCTTAAGAGAAAGACCTGTTGCAGCTTTGACAGATATCAACACAGCACACATTTCAAGAGGAAGAAATTCTTTGAGCAGGGTCCTGTTGTAATTTCTGATGGAGGGTTCAACTGTGAGAGTGTATCTAATTCACCTGAGAAAGGAATGGATGGTGACAACCATAGCTCATTTACAAATTGGCATGCATCTAGGGGTTTTCATGGTAATTATTTGTTTGATGTTTATTGATTTGTTTTGCGCTATTGTTCTTTCCATCCTGTAGAGTTTTATGTATTGTGCATATTTTGTGAACAGTGAAGTTTAGTATTGAGTCATTCATAATACCATAGCTTTATATTGAAGTTCCGGAGACTACAACTATCGGTTCATTGAAGGTATGAGTATATAGAGATGGCTTTTTTCAGGGTATTGCAGTTGCAGGTTTATTGTTCTTTTCTTATCAGGCTTAACTTCTACTTGGGCCCCCTTTGTTTTTTTGGAATGGAATGGAATGGAAAAAAGTGATGATCTTATATGTGAAATTTCATATGTTTTACTGGAGACAAACTAATAATAAAAAGAAATAGTTGTTATCAAGTAATGATTATAGGGATATAACAGATATTTCACGTCTGGATTATTGTGTGATGGAAACGGATCCCTTTTTCTCCGGTCTAACCAAACAGGGCCTTAGTGTAACATTTTTGTGCCCAACTTATTGGAAACTGCTGTCTTTTTACTTGGCAGTGTTATTTTTTACTTATCTGATGGGCCTAAAAAGACTTGGGCCAGATTTATAAGAGGAGGAAGCCCAAAACAGATCTGAATGTTCAAGGGAATGAAGGGCATTATGGTAATCAATAAAGGGAGGGGCTGAGAACGATTCCTGACATGTCAGAGTGTGTGAGTCCGTTATAGTGGGAGGAGGGGAACATTGTAAGGCAGACAATTGGTGAGCACTGTTGGGAGAGAGAGTCTGATCGCTCGAAAATCAGACCAAGAGAGTCATTTTCTTTTATTGTTCCTGCTGTTCTTATTATTATTTCCAGCTTTGCGTGAGCTCTCTCTGTTAGAAGGGAGGCATTAGTGTTGTATTCCCTCATTTTCCCCTCAGTAAAGAGGATACTTCAGTAACATTTTGTTCCAGAAATCTTGATTATTTGGCCAGTTCCATCACTATCCCAAATGACTTGCTTGTCTAACTCACGTCTGTTTTGTTTCTTTTCACAAATTTTTGCAGAGGACAGTAATGGAGGCAGTGATGGATATACTGGGAGGTGGAGTGTGTGTCGGCGTCCTTCTTCAGGGGACAAAAGTTAGAGATGACAATAGGACTCTTGTGTAGACTAGTATATCTTGTAAAGAAAATTTGGATTCTCGCGGTTTCACTCTGGAGCCCAATTCTTTAGAGGCTCCTCCTGATGTATGTGTTGGTGATCCTGAAACATCCCCAGGGATCAGGTGAGGCAGATGTGGTATTAAGACGCAAATATATTGATGATAAAGCTTTTGTTTATGATTTTTCTCTTTTTAGTTGAATATTTTAGTTTTCTACTTTGCTTGTTTCTATGGCTAATATTGATCACTTTATTTTTCTAGGTCATCAGTAACCCCTATCTCAGATTCAAGGGTTATTGATGCTTTATGTGACTCCTGCTTGCTGACAAGCATGGTCAACGTTGTTAAGACAGAGTTAAGTCCTCCCCCCACTGACATTGTAGCTGACAAAGTAACACCAACTTCCCTAGCCCTGGTTCCCATTTCTGCCAGGAGCACAGAGCCACTAGCTGTGGTTCCTGTGAGTCAGAAAATCCGGCGCCCTGAGGTTGTACAGCGTCGAACTAGGAGATCATTCTCTGTCTCTGAAGTAGAAGCACTAGTTCAGGCAGTTGAGGAACTTGGAACTCGAAGGTCACATGCTATTATCGTTTTATGAGCTATAGCCGGACTTACGGGAAAATTTGGTTGCTTATATTTACACCTTGCAGGTGGCGTGATGTGAAGTTGTGTGCTTTTGAGAATGCAGACCATAGGACTTGTGTAGACTTGAAGGTACATTTTTATTCCCCTTTGTCATACTTTAGCCATACATCAAAGCTCGATTGACGATGCTTTTCGTTCTTGGTGTTGGCAGGATAAGTGGAAAACACTAGTGCACACTGCGAGAATCTCCCCACAACGAAGGAGGGGAGAGCCACTGCCCCAACAGCTTTTAGACAGAGTGTTGGCTGCCCATGCATTCTGGTCCCAACAGCATGGCATGCATCAACCTGCAACTATGAAGAGCACAGAAGCCTCACACAGTTGAAGACCGCACGGGTATCCAACCACTTTTGACGATGTAAAAAGTAATATAATGTTGACAAAACTTGGACAATTGGATTCAAGTTCATGTAATATTCTCACAGCACCAAATTCATTGTCGACCTTTTATTTGCACGCAGGCTGGCATTTTGTAAATGGTTTGATACAAAAAGACTGGTTTAGCTCAAAGTTTTATATGTTCTTTGATTCTTTATTGTATTCTCTGGAAGCATGTAGAGGCGTCATAAAAACATGACAGGTTGAAAATCGCAATTACGTTCTTTTCACGGAAGTTATTGGTTTCGTGTCAAATGCTCATTTTCTGGCCAATATTTTTGTTATTTCAGATAAATAATATTTATATTTTATTATATTTAAAAGGTATATATATATACACAATAGATAATCCTATATATTAATAAAATAATATGGTATCTTATCATATATATATTAATTATAGGATATTCACATATCTTATAATATTTCTAATATCTTTATATTCCCTCTCAAGTTTGAACATAAGTACCAATCATGCCTAATTTATTACAAAAATATTCAACTCTAATCTTATTAAAAGTTTTGGTGAAGAGATTACCCAATTAATCACTAAATCTGACATGTTTTCTTTGAACTTATCTCAAATAAAATGATACTCAATTTCAATATGTTACGTATGTTCATGGAATATCGAATTAGAAGATTTATATAGGGCTGGTTTATTATTACACCATAGTTTTGCTAGTAACAAGATTTTAATACCAACATCCTTAAGTAACTGATATATCTAGATTATTTCACATATTATTTGTGTCATGGCTTTATATTCTGCTTCTGCGCTCAATCTTAACACCACATTTTGTTTCTTGCTTTTTCAAGATACTAAATTTTCTCTATAAAAACACAGTATCCCGTTGTAGACTATTTTGTGATTTTTGATCCACTGTGATCAGCATCACAAAAATAATTAATATCTGTGTGACTATGATTCTTGTATAATATCCTACGACCTTCAAGTAATGTAACACATGTTATAAGGCTTTCCACTATCGAACAGTTAGCTAGACCATAAATTGGCTAAAGACACTCACAAGATAAGTGATATCAGGCCAAGTCACTATAAGATAATTCAATTTGCCAATCAATATCCTGTACCTCTTTGGGTTCTCAAATAGCTTACTTTTAGCAGCTTCAACAGGATTTTCATACAGTATACTACCATCAATATCAAGTAGAGGATTATAAACCATTGGAAAGCTAGTTGGGGTAGCTCCTAGTTTTCCAGTTTCCTTTAGCAGATCAAGAACATATTTCTCTAAGTCAATAAGACGCCCTTCCTGCTCCTCATGACTTCAATCTCCAGGAAATACTTTAATGAACCCAGATCTTTTATCTGAAAGTGGGAGTTAAGGAATGACTTTAGTGATGAGATTCCCGAGGTATCACTCCCCGTAATCACAATATTATTGACATACACAACTAATAAAAGCATGACATCACTTGTTCTCTGATGAAATACAGAATGATCACATTTACTTTGACACAAGTCAAAGTCCTTCACAACAGTACTAAATCTATCAAACCATACCCGAGAACTTTGCTTTAACCCATATAGAGATCTCTTAAAGCGACACACTTTACCACGCTCTCCCTAAGCAACAAACCTAGTGGTTGCTCTATGTACACTTCTTCAAAAAGATCACTATTTAAGAAGACATTTTTGATATCCAATTGAGAGATATCCCAACTATAAGTAGTGACCAGAGAAATGAAGAGACGAATAAAGGAAAGCTTGACCACAGGGGAGAAAGTCTCAAGAGTAGTCAATACCATACTTCTGAGCATAGCTTTTAGCAATAAGATGTGCCTTAAGGCATTGAAGTGTACCATCAGCCTTAGTTTTAGGGGTCAATACCCATTTACACCTAATAGCTTTATTTCCTGCCGGTAAATCCATTAAGGTCTACCTGCCAGCACAATCAAGATCAGTCATCTCCTCTTTCATAGCAGAATACCAACCCAGGTGGGACAAGACCTCAAGAAGGGACTGAGGTAATGAAATAGTGTCTAAAGAAACAACGAATGCATGAGTAGTAGTGAAGAGGTAGTTATAGGAAATAAAAGAAGAAATATGATAGGCACAAGTACGTTTACCTTTGCAGAGGGCAATACGCAAATCAAGGGAGGGATCAGGATCTGAAATATGAAGTGTCTCAGAGTCAAGAACTGGGTCTGGGTCAGGCTCAGGGTGAGTGATACTCACTGCAAGATCTAATGATAAAGTAGACAATGGTAAAGCCAAATCTAGCATAATAGCAGGATTAATTTCCTTCAAACATATGGTATAAACCTAAGACAATGGTGGTAGATTAGGTGCCTGTACGGGAGTTAGGGCCAATGATGGTGAGGGAATAATAGAATATACCAGAAGAGTGCCATCCTTCACAGGTAGAGAAGGAGGAGCGGAAGTGTTAAAAGCCAAAATATGTAACAGATTCCTAAAAAGTAATATCTGCAGAAACTAGATAATGATTAAGAGTATGAGAGAAACAGAGGTAACCCTTCTGAACGCAAGAGTAGTAAAAAAAGACACACTTAAGGGATTTAGGATCTAATTTAGAGACAATAGGACACACATCTCGAACAAAGCACATAGAGCCAAAAATCTTAAGATCAATTGGAAATAAAGACTTGGAAGGAAAGAGAGTGGTGTAGGGAATGTGACCGTCAAGAACAGAGAAGGGCATACGATTAATGAGAAAGTAAGCAGTGGAGACTAAATCTGTCCAAAAGGGTTTTAAAACCTGCATTTGAAAAAAAAATGCATGGGCTACTTCTAATAAGTGGCAATTTTTCTTTCGACAACATCATTCTAAGCTAGTGTATGCACACAAGAAGATTGATGTAGAATTCCATTTTGAAGTATGAAAGAGGGAAATATTTCAAAAAATATTTTTTAGCATTATCACTATGCAGGGTATGGATAGGAGTATGGAATTGATTTTTAATTTTGACAGTAAAGACACAAAAGTGGGAGAACAACTTAGAACAACTTTTTATTAAATATAATTAAGTAGTGCGGGAATAATCATCAAAAAATGTAACGACGTTCTTGAAACTAGCTTTGGACTCAACTGAATATGGACCCCAAATATCGAAATATACTAACTCAAAAGGAGACGAAGCTCATTTATTGACTCGTAATACTAAAAGAAGACAATGATATTTAGCAAATTGACATGACTCACAATCTAATGATGACAAATGCTGAAATGAGGATAAAAATTTTTTAAAGACGATAAAGATAAAGGATTCAAATGACAATATGCTTCGAAAGAAGTGACACCACCAGCACAAGCCATTGCACGAGACTCCTGATCATCAAGGAAGTAATGACCTCCAGCTTTGTAACCTCTACAAATAATCTTTTTCGTCAAGAGATCATGAATCAAACAGTGATGAGGATAAAATGAAAACAATAATTGAGATCACGGGTAAGCTTACTCGGAGAAAGAAGATTAAATAAAATGTCAGATACATGCAGTACCGAAGGTTATTGATTGGAATGAGTAAGACTTACTATGCCAGAACCAATAACACAGAAATAAGAACCATTAGCAATGTTAATACTTGATAGATTGGCATATGAGTCATAAGTAAAAAATAGATGATAGTTACCTGTCATGTGGTTAGTAGTATCCAAATCTATGATCTATTTAGAAATAGAAAAGACCAAACATGTCTCATTATTTTTTTTTTTGCAAAAGACAATTAACATTCAGAGTGGCATGCTTTTGTAACTTGCCGTATTTAAGAAATTAGGCATACTTCAAGGCATATATTATGAATGTGTCATCATAATTATCGTCCATAAAACACCATAGGAAAAGATTCAGCAAACCAATCGCAATATCCAAATCAAAAAAATTTAACCAGATGCACACCATGAACAAATAATCAACAAGCATCTAAGCCAAGAACAATATACTAGAGAGAGTAATAGCCACACCAAGGGCTTTGTCACAAAAAATACCAAACACAAAGGCATTACACGAGACATTACTTGATATGATAGATAGCCAATTAGTACTGGAAGTACCTAATCAAAGTAAATACATCAATCAAAGGTTACTCTAGGGACCAATCAGCGAGAAAATATTAACCAAGGTGCCAAAGTTGTTTCACAAGGACAGAGAGGATTGTGAATCAAACAAAACAGAGATGACACAACCTAGAAACGTCGAACTAGAGTCAAAACTATTAGGAGTAGGCTGGAATGAACGAGGAAAAGATGAACACCGTTGAAGAAGGGAATTACATGCGTTGCCATGGGATGGAGCATGAAACTGACATCAAAAACTCGTAGTTACGCATGAGAGTCACGCGCTGCTCGGATGATGACGAAGCTTCAAGAGAGCCACCGATTGTAACCTTATACTAATATCATGTTATTTCATATGAATAATACTTGTACTTTATTGATATTCAAAAGGGATATATACATATACAATAGAGAATCACAAATAATCATATATATTAATAAAATAATATCATATCTTATTTTATAGCATCTATAATATCTCTACAGTTTTATTTTGCCTTAGGATAACCATTTTTATGTTAATACGCAGTGAAAGTACTCAAGTTACTTCTATATTAAACTTTATTAATTCTATTATATTTTTAATTTTATCTCTATTTAATATATATTTTTTAAAAAATAATTTATATAATAATAAATAAATAGTAAAATAATATATTTATGTTAAAATTTTAAATGGAACGGGAAAAAAACTTTTCTGATCAGAGGAGTATTATTTTCTTTTATCAGACAAAGACGGCGAGTTCCATCTCATTTTGGCCATGATGAAAAAGGTTCTCCATTATTCCATCTAAGGGTGTACATTGGCAGGGTTAGACAAGGCATCCCCCTAGCCGGTACCCTGCCCAAAAAAGGTATGGGCTACATTTTGTAGCCTAATGCCTGACCCTACTCGGTAAAAGCCTTAATCATTTTGAGTTGGACATAAGTGAGCTAGGCATACCCAAATCATGATGTCTTGCTCATATTGTGAGAAAAAATCTGCAATTATAAACTTATAAAATAATATCATATTTATGTCTTTAAAAGTTAAATAATATATATAATCCACTAAGAATAAGTTAACAAAAAGATAGTAATTAAAGTCTTGAAGTCCATTGCATATATAAAAGAGAAATATTAAAATATATAGGGATCAAATATTTGTAACATTATTGCAATACCAATAATCGAATGCTTAGCAAGTAAAACATATGAACAACTTTAGAATCTACGTAAATATAAGAGTTATGTTCAATATTTTAAAAATGAGCAATGAGAATTATCAACTAAAGTAAAAAGTGTACAAATATAAATAGAAAAAGTTAAGAAAAAAATAAAAATATGAGAAAAAAATTAAAAAGTTATGTATATATAGGGCCAGGTTAAATGAGCAGGGTAGCATACCTTGCCCAGTGCCCTACCCAGCCCGACACTTGACCCGGCCTTATTCTGCCCAAATATATTTTGAACAAATTTTTTAAGGTTAGATTGGACGATTTTTCTAGGGATTCAGACTGACACATTAAATAATAGATATTATGAACACCCCTAATTCCATCCGCACGAAACAATCACCTGTCCGAAGCAAGCTTCTCACATGTGCGCCAGATGGCAATTCTCTTCTGTGTATTTCCTAATTTTTTAACGATCTAGGCTTATGTTAATGGGTTTATTTTGATGAACTGATGAGTCAGACGTGAAATTCAATTTTGCATTTTTCATTTTTTTTTTCAATTTTGTTGTAGTTGGAGAGGAGAGAGAACTCTGTTTAGGGCATTATAAATAACTTTGACTTTCTTTACACACATCATTTGAGTTTATCAAACAAAAACACACATTGAGATTTTATTAATTTTTTCTATCATCCCAAACAACCTTCTATAACTCTATTTTGTTTAGAGGGAAAAAAATTAAGAGTGAAAACTTTTAAAAATAATAATTTTATTATTATTTTAAAAAAATCTTTATATTTTTTCTATTATTTTTCTCTTACTTAACTTTCTATTTAAATATATTCTAAAATTTATTTTTGTATTAGCGTTTCATAGAAATTCTTCTCACCAACCAAGCGGGGTTTTGTTCTCATTTTTATTTATTCACTTAATATCTTGATATATTTTTTGAGATATATCTAATATTTTAAAATATTTAATAACATAATTTTATCTTTAATAGAGTATGCTTTTAGATTCAACAAATATTTATAGATATTAATTATAATTTTATAAATTATAAATCTGAACTCATAATCCTATAAATTATAAATTAACTTTTTATTAATTAGAGTTGCTATTGACGCCATTTTCTATTATTAAAAATGTCTGTTTAGTTGTTGTGTGCACCTCGTGCCTCCTCATTCGCAAGACGCCTATATTACGCACAAGCCTAGTCTTTGAGTGAAGGCCTATCGCTCTTAAACCTTAAGAAGTAGGGCGGCTTATATCTTATCTATTTTTTTTTTTTATAGATACAGGTTAGCCTATACCTATATCTCAACCTATTTAAACTCGTATTAAACAGGTTAAATTAAATCTGTTTAGATTCCAATAAGTATGGGCAGCCCGTTTATAAAAAATAAAAATATTTTTTATTTAAACCCATTTAAAATTCTAATAATAACGAAAATAAAACAACAATAATACACACATGATATAATTGTTCATTCTAAAATTAAAAAATAAAATATCATAATAATAACTACAAATTTATAACCACATGCTCCATAATACTTACATAATATAATCATTCATAATCTTAATTATTTAATTGGATTATGATTATACATGATTTATATTATATTTACTCGTGATAGTTATAAATATAATTACTTATATCTTTACAAAATAAATTTAAAAAAGTATATTAGTATGTAATATAAATAAATTTAAATCAATATAATATAATAAATTAATAAAAAAAATAGGCAGATTATAGACTGTCTAATGATCATCCTATAATTTGCCCATATAATTTATTATTTAAATTAATTTAAATTTATTTATTATAAATTTATTTTAAATAAATTTAAATAAACTCAAATAATATCCAGTTACGAGTGGGCCTACGAGGTATGGCTAATTGCTCAACATGGTCGCGAGTTGCAAAAGGAAAGACGTGCGCGGAGCCGGAGCACCAGATTTTTTCTATCGGGAAGCTCAAAGACTAGGTTATGTCGCTCGATCTGCATTCAAGGTATGCTTTTGCCTTCAGCTTCCCCCTTTTCCTTGTTATTTTCATTCACATTATTGCAAACTCCTAACTACCAAGTATTTCATTCTCATCGACAACAAAAGTTGCATCAAATACAGAAGCAATATAAGCTGATAAAACCTGGTTCATCGGTTCGGGACCTCGGCTGTGCTCCCGGCGCTTGGCTACAGGTATATATCTTGAAAGAGTTTCATGGGCTTCAGTTACAATTTTTTTCCCTCTGGTTGGATCGCGGGTTTCAGGATTGTATATTATTTTTCCCTCTTTCCGCAGGTGGCTTGCCAGAGCTTGGGTCCTCTTAAAAACGGAGGCTTGGTTGTGGACATTGACCTCAAGGTTTCATTTTTAACCTATTATTTGCTTCTATGATAGTCTCTCTGTGTCCCTCTTTTGACAGTCTTTCTCTGTGTCTCTTTGTTTAGCATACTAAAAGCAGAAGTTATAAAGAACACACCAAGTTGAATTCATTATTTATGGTCGCCTCCCTTATTAATTAATGAAATGTGCAATGTGCAGAACAGAAGGTCAAGGTTCCTCCTCTCCATTGTGATTCAAGGGTTAAAACCATCTCTGCTGATGTCATGAACCTCCCAAAGTACCAAGTTAGAGCTCTGTCTCCACAGGTACTTGTCAACATCTCATGTAATTCCAATAATATTGATAGGGGACAATCTGCTGTTAGGCCTCTGTCTATTAAGTGTGACGGAAGAACTTTGTAAATTAAATCTGAATCTGCAAGCTGCTACCAGTGCCATCCCTAAATATTTTGCTCGGTAATGAGTCCTCCACTGTTCCTCTTGTTTTCTTCTTTCACGTGTTAAACCTTTGTTTTCATCATCTTGTTACTCCATGTTATCTGCTCAGGTAGATGGCTCGGCTGGTTCTAACTTAGTCAATTGTAAATTAATCTTAGGTTTTGGTTCATTAGTCTGAATACACTCTGAATGGAAAACATTAGTCCACCAGCCGAGGGATGTAGCAATTGTATGCAATTGTCAGGATTGCAAGGGATTTAGTTTGTAGTTAATGTGAGATAAATTCCATTAATAATCATTGAAAATGCCCGTTAGGGTAGAGGCAACTGATCTTCCCATACTCTGTCCCTTTATTGCATGAAATATTGGCTTTAATGCAATATTTTCTTTTGCTTGTTTTCATATAGTATATCCATGCATGCGTACTATGTTTTTTTAGGCTAACCTTTCAAAATATCCAAAGGCAAACCAATGTTTTCTTTCCGTCAAGTGGGGTGCAATTAATTTTTGAACTTCCCCTCTTCTACAGAAAAAATGGTTTGCTGTAATACTTTCTGACATGCGTCCACTGGTTTCTGGGATCACAACTAAAGATGCCGCTCTGTCTGCTGATAGAGCCATGAGAGCATTAGACTTGGCTGTTGACAGAGCTGCAACTGTTCATTCTGATTACGTTACTCAGGAGGAGCAGAGTGAAAGTTCATCCAGTTCAGATGACAATGGCGTATTGCAGGTTGAAGGACATCTTGTCATAAAGCTTTTGGAGAGCGAAGATGTAAAAGGTGGGTTTTATTTCATAATGAAATAATAACAACAGAAATTTGGTTTGTTGAAGTTGATGTAATTGCTTCAGAAATTTAGAATATTAAATTTGTTTGGCTATTCGTGCTGCAGATATTGGCCAGATTTCAAAACCATTCTTTAGAAAGTCATCATGGTTGAGGCCTAAAGCTATAAGACCTTCATCAAGAGAGATTTATTAGATATGTCAAGGTTTAAAGCCAAAAGCGAAGTTATAGATGAACGTCTTGAGCGGAATATGCAATGCAATGTGCATCTGCAAGTAATGCTTACACGTGCTCGATTTTGATGTTATAGTGCCGATATGTTACTTATGGAGCATTAGAAATTTAGAACTGTCATAAGGAGGGAGACTGGTAGCAGAATTTTAATGTGTGGGGCCCACCATAAGTGGTAAAATTTCATGAGTAACTGTTAGCTTAGGCTAAGGCTTTGCAATTTATCTCTCAACATCATCCATCATCCATTTGTTTAAGATAGTCTCATCTTTGTACTAAAAAAAATAGTATCATTTTTAAGATGGCTTGTTTTTCTCATGGTGGCAAGAATGGTTCAATCTTCAGCGCCAAAAGAGCATAGGTTTTGCAGCCTGGAAAAAAATTTGAAGATAAATCGTATGCATGAATTATTTTATTAATATAAATTTAATAAATTATATATATTATCTTTCAAATTGAATTATCAGTTTTTCTTATTTTTGATAACATTATAGTGTATTTTTCTTGAACATTTTCCTTCAACCGAGTCAGAATCACAGCTGATAATTCATAAATTAATTTAATGAGTAGCTACGTAATAACAAGGATTAACCCTTTACATTGAAATCATATCACAACTGCCGTGTTCTGTGTTTGACCAAAAAGAAAAAAAGAAGAAACAGCAGACATTTACAAATGTGGTTTTTATTTTTATCAAATCCATTTACAGTTGCCAATAATTTAAATGCCTCTTCCTCATATTTCCCCGACCCTTCTCCCTTATTATCGAATATGGGTACGCCCTAGTGACCACATGCCAGAATCCTTGACCGGTGCCTGAAAAGGGAAAACAACAGAAATGCAAATTATTATTTTATATCTAAAATTGAATTGGTAGAGAGAGAGAGAGAGATTCTTACAGGCGATTTGATGGAGGGAAAAACATTCCAAAAGCGAAGAGTTTCATCCCCTGCACCAGTCACTATGGTCTGACCATCGGGGGACATTGCAAGGTACAGCACTCGCATGCTGTGCCCAGTTAGTGTCGCAACCTTGGCCATGGTTGGATATTTCCACACCATAATCTGATTCTGGGAGTAGCCATGAGTGCTCACCAGCTCGTTCACATTTTTACTCCAAGCAAGGTTGCACACCTGGCTGCCAGTGTCTACGCAGTTCAACTGGTGCCCATTTGTTGTGTTCCAGAACCGAATGCACCTATCTGCAGTTCCACCCCCAGACGCTAGCAGCCCCGCCTGGTGAGGCGACCATGCTATCGCCTTCACTGCCGCTGTGTGCTCTGTCAGTCTCAATGCCGGTTGCTGCGAGTGCTGATTCCACACCAACAGCTGCTTTTACCAAATTACATGCCATTCATTCACTAACATGTATATACTACTACAACAACGTAACACCAATTCTTAAAGCCGTACCTGATTGTCGTTTCCGCCGGATGCTAGTTCCCTGTCGTCGTGCGACCACTTTAATCCGCATACCTGTCAAATTAAGCCATTTCTTTACTTCTCATTACACTCATATTGGTCCCATGTTCTATGTCTCAATCTCCTCCCATACTTCACCTCGGACTTGTGCCCAACCAGCCTGCTGACGAAGTCATTTGAGACTCTCATATCATGCTGAAGTATGTTCCTATCCCGGCTTCCTGAAGCTAACATGCGTGAATTCCATGCCAGCACGCCGGTTCTTGTCTGATGCCCCCCCATTGTTCTAACCCTCTTGCACTGGGTTCCATCCCAAATCTGTCATACAAGAATAATCTTAATACACGTAACACAAACAAACCTATATGTAATGTGAGCTATAAGAAGCTACCTGAACTTGACCCAGATTTGTGCCGATGGAAATGTAGGAGCCCTCCCTGGTCCACTGGACAGAACATACACCGTCCTGAGGTCCCAAGTCACATAACTTTGTCACCTGAAAACCGCACGGGATAACCAAACGTGAACGGTTGTACATGACTATTGAAACAGGATCAATAGGTGGCAGTTTCAGACTCACTTTGCTGTTGGAAGCGTTCCAGAGGTACACACAAGTGCCCAGTCCAACGGCAAGAACATTTTGCGAGGACCAATCGACTAAATTCAGGTAAAAGTCATCTTGAAGTGACGGGGCATCCAAAACCTGCAATTTTGATGGGATTGAGCAACCAAAAATCCTAGTCTGATTTGGTGCCAAGAAAGAAAGAGCTGACCTTATGGGGTGTTTTGGGGACCTTGCGAGGAGGCTTTGGAGGGGTTGAAGAATCGGAAGAGAAGCCAGAATCGTGGCCTAAAACAGAGGGCGAGAAGGGGGAGCTGGGGCCGGAATGGTCAGTCTTGAAGCGGAGCATATTCTTGCTGGGACTCATGGGGGAAGCTTGACCTGCAGAGGAAGGAGAACCGAAGTCAGACCCAAAGAGCTCAGATTTCAACAACCTTGTATAAGCCTCGTTTGCCCCGCCTTTCACTGGGGAAGGCTTCTCCACCAGCCCGAAGGTGTAAAGCCTCGAAGAAGATCTGCAAGGTATGAATCTATCGCTGCACGAGGAGGAGGATTTGGAAGGCGATGACAAATTGGGATTGGCCCGCAAACAACCCGAAAAGGTGTCGAGGCGCAGCGAGCTTCCCGACATGCCGGAGGGAAGATTCAGTCCGGACGATTTCCTGGACGAGGGCGACTCCATTTCTTGGATTTCTTTGAGCGGACGGAGACGCAGGTGCAGAGGAAGAAGATGGAGGAGGGGTGTCCAATAGAGTAGTGTTGGTGAAGAGGAAGACTCCCAACGGTCGTATTTTCAGGTTTATAAATTGAGGTCACAGGAGCGTAAGGAAAGAAAGGGTTTTTATTCCTTACTAATATTTTCTATTTAGGGTGTGTTTGGAAACACCCCAAACCATGGTTTAAAAAGGGTTTTTAGCCCCAAACCTTAGTTTGGGAAAATTTTTTACCAAGCAGCAATTTTTGTTCAAACGGGCTTTTGGACTAAACCATGGTTTAAAACCAAGGTTTCAGATAAACTGGTCAAAGCAGCTTATGAAACAGTAAAAGAGCTTATGAACTAACCAATTACTATATTACCCTTACTTTTTCTTACACCCTCTCTCCTACTTTTTCTTACACCCTCTCTCCTCTCTCATACTTTTTCTCTCTTTTCTTTCTTACACCCTCTCTCCTCTCTCCTCTCATTTCTTATCTCTCCTCATTTAATACTTATACCCTTTTTCGTAATTTACCACTCATAAAACCCCTTCTACAAATAACTATTCAAACACTCATTTATCCAAAATTACTTTTTTTCTATAAGTTCTTCTAGAAAAACCCTTTTTTATAAGCTATCTATAATCCCATTTAGTTTGAAAATACTTTTCCAAACAAACACTTCAACTGTTTGAACCACCACATGCCAACGTTCTGTTACCTCACTTGTATTCTGACCAGTAGAAAAATGACATGTCATGTATCCTGGGTCCCACCACTTTCTTCGCTTTCCGAAATTCCAACGTTACACTTACTATCCCCACAAATTCCAATAATACTCTTCCCATATGCCGTGTTACTATCACACCTTTTCTGGTTTACCTCAAATTATTATTATACCTTCACTTTCAGAAATGTGCCGATCTTAAATTAAAAACCCTTCATTCAGAAATATACATAATATATTATTGAGAAAATTAATATACAATCCTTATATTTTTCACATTACTTTTAACAAGGTTCCTAAAACTATTTTTTTTATTGGATCCTAGCCTTATATTATGGCTTACTATTTCATATTTTTTTTATTTATAGTCATCAGCCCATTTAATGGTATTATGTTTATTTCAATAAAATTAACATAATTTGGGCCCCTCATGATTTCTAACGGTATCTTCGAAACTATAAAGGTTAGCGCTCCAGATGAAGCTAATTAAAGGGATAGGAAACCACGCAAATAAGCTACCGGGACTAAAAACAATGTATTTTCCACACACAATTTCACTCTCATTACGGACTCATTTGATTAAGTTCAGAAATATCCAAAAAGATCGTGCCCCATCAAGTTTCGTGGAAACTGATTGAGTTTTCTTTACTATGGACATTATTTCTTTCTGAAAATACATATATTTGTGTTCATTGATTCAATCAATTAATTATAGAAGGAGTTTTCTATCTGTGCTATTACATATAGAAAAAAATGGATACAAATCTATCAATTATCATTATCGTTTTTTTTTTACCAATGTATCTCCAGCCGACGACATCTAAAGATTAATATCTTCGAAGGCACAGAGATCATAAGAGTAGCCTTTTTCTTTCTTAACAAGGTCTTCTTTATAGTACATAACCAGGAATCAAACTCTTGACCACATGTTTAAGAGTCTCAGAGTTATATATATATATTCATGTTATATGTGGCATTTTAATCATTACTGATGGATCTGTAGGTATGCATGCTGATGAATGTCTCGAGATTGAAACTTAGCTTGAATAATATTCAGAGATCCGCCTTGGTTATTAGAAGCATGAGTCTTTGAACTTTTAAACTGGGGAGAGAGACAAAGCCAAATCTAACCTAAGAATTAATTTGGAATTTAAGTAAACGAAGTTATAACACTGTTGAGCCAACACAGCGGAATACAGGTAACACATTCGAGCATTGGAACTGAAAAAGCATGGGCCAGTTAGAAGATCGTCTCACACGAGTTAATATATTGAAATTATTGGATGGAGAACAAATTAAGTAAGGCAGGCAGTAGTCTCTCCAAATATCCTTCGAGTAAAAGCATCCAATGATATTTGAAGGTACAGACACACCTACGTGCTGAGCTTAGCTTTGCGGTACAAATGCCAGAAAGGAAGTGAATAAGGACCCCCAACACCATCATCGCTCAGCGTTGCGGTACTTTTTTGCGTTCATCACTGCATGCTTCAAAATCTGTAAGTAATCTAAACACACTACATTAATCTAGGTGGTTAAGACTTGTTCACCTGATCTCCTAATGTGACCCAGCGGTGGGTGTAGTAGTACTAGCCATCCATTGCGGCTGCAGCATCATCAAGATTCTCACACACATCCATGAAAGGTTTCACACCCCAATGCTGCCGCTTGTGAATCTTGATGATGCTCCACCAGCAAAGAATGACTGCTTCATTAATTTCTTCATATATAGCCCATGCAAAAAGGGAACAACAAACCCTAAGCCTAAGCCTAAGCCTCATGTGATGCAAAATATCAAAAGGGTTGTTGGAACCGCGGTGAAAGAAAAAATGGAGCCAGAATACAATTGTACAGAGAATCAAGAGAGTAGGCCAAAGAGACAAGCGAAAGGGTACGCTAGTGTGTAATTAGCAGCAGAAAAATCTCAATGCCAAAAGGGGGGAGTCACAGAGGGGGAGAGAGAGTCAAAGTAGTATTAATTGTAAAATTGTAGTGTGTAGAAAGCAAAGAATTAATGGTTGGAGGGGGGAGCAAAACAAGAAATTGCAGGGGGAGAGTTGGAAGAGAAATGAGAAGGAAAGGTTGTATATATAGAGAATGGAGGATGACGACTGAGATGATGAGTGGAAGAGTGAGGTTAATTAGATCAATTAATGAGGGGAGGAGATTGGTTGGTGGCTTAAGACATGTCAGTTACAGGGCGAGGGAGAGAGAAGTATAATAATGTAATGGCCACGACGCAGTCACACATCGTAATCAAAAGCACCAAATTTACCAAGAAATCTTAAAACCTCACTGACGGAGTCATCCTTCCGGAGATGGAAACGGTGCTTGCGTCCTCCACAGGGGAATTGACCTTGACCCGACCCGCTTTCAACCTCCCCTTCCATTATTTCAAGTGCGTGGCCGCTAATTACTTATATATATATATATATATCCTGCCGACAGGATCTTCTCTTCATTATATAATATCCAGCACCATCGTTTTGCTTTTTAGTTAGTTAGTCTCTTAATTTCTCTCTTTTGTCATCCATTATAGCAAGGTCACCTTGCAGCTTTTCCAGCTGGCCGAGTGCCCTTTGATGCCTTTCCAAACATTATTATTCCTTGCTTCCTGTATGTATATATGTATTAATCAATCTTTTTTGTCACCTCCATTAATTAATTCCACCTTGCTTTACATATTTCTTTTGTTTCTTTTTTGGCACGTTGAAACTAAACATTTCATCTTATATGCTTTCTCCTACAAAACTAAAATTACACATGCATGGTGGATCGAAGGCCGTGCTGAATACCAACAAAACAAGAAGAAATGTTGCGATCTTAATTATACCATGCATATATATATATATATATATATATATGTCCAAAAACAACGAGTAGCAGTTATTAAAACTAAATTATATATATAGTCGACGGTTATGGTTGAACGAGGTGTATTTTACATACATACATACATACATACATACATACATACATACATACATACATACATACATACATACATACATACATACATACATACATACATACATACATACATACATACATACATACATACATACATACATACATACATACATACATACATACATACATACATACATACATACATACATACATACATACATACATACATACATACATATGAATGGCGAGCGAACCTCAGGATTTTCCTTGTTGGGAGCCAGAGATGTTGATTGTTGCGCGCTTTTGATGGGGGCTAAGGCCCTTTAATAAGCACAAGGAGCAGTGTGAGGTGACGCCATCTATTAATTTATGATTACGACAAGGAAAAAGGCACGTCTACAATTATAAAAATGAAAAGGCATAATAAAATAAGGAGATGAAGAACAGGACGGGGAGGGTGAGAGGGCAAAGAGCGCAATTATATATGCGACCTCCGGTCAGCTGATAGAGAGGGGATGTGACTTTGATGTGCCTGCAACTGTACGGACGATATTCCCCAACAATATAGTAGTTAGTTTATGATTCATTGCTGAAGCCACTATTTCTATGATTTTAACTACAATATGTACGACATCCCCTAAACCCATGCATCGCCACGTGTCATATAGAATGAGCACGGCTATGTCAACTAAATTGAGTTTTTCAGCTCTATCTTGTACAATTAATATTTACACATGTGCTCATTTAGTCATTTACCATCTGTAGGCTCGACCACGTACGTAACCTTTTCATGACAAGGCTGTTTTATTGAAGAACAACACGGTAAAATTAATCCTAACCAATCGAGAGCATGCTCGCTCTGCTGGAGCTTATTCCGTTCCTATTTTCTTAAAAAGAATGCTAACAAATTTCAGTTTACTCATAGTCACAAGTCACCAGAACGCTACACCTAGGTACGTACGTACGCGCATACAAATAATGCAAGAGTTTATCAGCGACACGTCACCAAAGAATGTTACTGTGCCATGGGTCAGCCCATGCTGGAAATAACCTTAATCACAGACCTGCCGTCAAATCAAAACTATTATTTTTTTTCCTTTTGAGAGTTATTGGTAAGAGAGAGAGAGTCACTGGAATCGTCCTCTTGCTTTTGTGCATCATATGTCAACGCATCGGTGACACAGCCTAGTGTGTAAAAAGCCACAGGCACACCGCCCAGATACTAACTGATAAAGTGCCTAAGATGGAAGATGAGTAAGAGTGAAGTAGTTGGTTTAAGGTAAGTGATGAAGAAGAAGGATATGTGAAGTTGAGATTTGAAGGCGATGAAGGAAGTTGGTGGTGGGTTAACGTGCCGGAGAGGAATGAAGAATTTGTAGGTACCCGTGATGCTGCCAAAACAAATCACATCCATCCCATCCGCCCTTGTTGGAGGGAATCTCAGGGTGGCCCCGCTTGTCTGATAAGGGGTTCCTTGTTACCTCTTCCCCTCCACTTCAACTTTGAACTCTACCCTGCTACCAGGGGTGCATTCATTTAGTCAATAGGTAATTGCATCAATGACGAATTTTGTAGCGTCTGATGTGGGATCAGGATTTACATGACTGCGATTGGAGTCTGTGAAATGCCCCCCCCCCACCCCCTCACAAGCCAGATTTTACATAATCACACACATAATTCATCCGTACCCTTCTTTCTTACTCGTTATGTATATGTGCCAATAGCCTGTTTCTAGTTTCAACCCCAATTAGCCGGTGGCCTTGTGCCTTGTTAGAAAATTTGGGCACTTTTAATAGATTAGACCCAAACCCAATAAGTATTGGGATAACATAGGGAATAGAGGGAACATTTTTTCTCTTTAATTTTTAAAAGGAAAAAAATGTGGAAGTCAGAAGTTACAAGTATCCTACTCCCCCCATCACATATACACAAGCACGGAAGAAGCAAAAGCAAGAGAGTGATCAGTCTACTTGTGTAGGTAGTTTTTGCTCTGTAGGATTGTGCTCTTCTCTTTACTCCTCTGTTCTCCTTCCATTTCTATTGTTCACTAGTGCTCTTCCTTTGTTGGTGTCATTTGCTGTGAAACGTATCAGAGTCTATACAAGGTGCTCTGATTACGTGTGGGTATCTCAGTAGAAAAGAAACCATCTCAAGTATGCCCAAATTCCTTCAGTTGCATCAGAGACAGGATATATGCTTTTGCATGCTTCTCTATGATATTTTAGTTTTCTGATTATGCACTGTTCCGTTACTTATTTATGTTTTAAAGTATTTATTTAGTGATAATATGCATATAGCATGCATTTAAACTATAAATAGAAGCATTTTCAACATAAATTATAACTGAGCACTTTCATTTTAAAATTGGGTCAATGTTAGAAAATTTGGGCTAATCCACTTTTGGCGGATGAGACCCAAACCCAATAGGTATTAGGATAATATAGGGAATGGAGGAGACATTTTTTCTCTTTAGTTTTCAAAAGGAAAAAAATGTGGGAGTGGGAAGTTACAAGTATCCCACTCCCCCCACCACATATACACAAGCACGGAAGAAGCAAGAGCAAGAGAGTGATCAGTCTACTTATGTAGGTAGTTTTTACTCTGTAGGATTGTGCTATTATCTTTATTCATTCTTTGTTCTCCTTCCATTTCTGTTGTTCACCGGTACTCTTTCTTTGTTTGTGTCATTTGTTGTGAAACATACCAGAGTCTATACAAGGTACTCTGATTGTGCGTGGTTATTTCAGTAAAAAAGAAACCATCTCAAGTATACCCACAAATCTTTATGCCTCCATCATTATATAATTTACAACAAACATGTCATCGATCACTGGTTACCTCTCAATTCATTTTGGGTGGGTGGCTTGGTTTCTTCATTTTTTTTGCCCCTTCATCTTAGGAGGCCTGTCGTGTTTTGGGCCTTGCTCTTGTTATTATACTTCTCAAATCCTTATAAAAATTAGTGGAAAATTTAATATTGATTCTAAATATATAATATATTTTTTTATTATTAATTTTTTTTAAATTAACTCTATTAATATTACTTTAATATAACGAATAAGAGAGTTAATAAAGATAATTGAGATATTTTAGATAAAATATATAATATTAACTATACCATGATCCCTTGCAAAAGCTTCTGAGACTGATATTTACCCTTAAGTAGCGATAGTAGCGACAGATAATGAAATCATACGCACAATACAAAACTAGAAACTTCTTATCATGATGACCCATGAAAGGCTCAATTGCCAGCTACTGGATTGTTTCCTTCTAATTAATAACCTTAATCAACTATGAAAACCGTATGCTCATTCCTAGAAGATGACTACGGAAATTAAGTAATATAATAACCGTGGTAGTTATCGGGGACCCCTGTTTGTAAGCAAAACTGATACTATATATTCTGTGTGTGGGAGTCGGAAGCTGTGTTTCCATCAAAGCAAAGCGCTAATTTTGCTTGCAGTAAGTCAGGAGCAACCACGAAAATCTGACGCCTTTCCTAACACAGCAGCATGTTGAACTGAACTGAATAGAACTAAATTTTGTATATTCCTATTTTTCTATTTATTCCAAATAAACAATAAAAATTTAATTAAATTCCATAATAGATTGACAAAATTTGGATAAAGTCAATTATTTCACCCTTTTAATATGACCCGGGTTTTGTCGTACCCATCCTAACAATAAAGATTCGTATCTTTCCACCTTTCGGTAGCGACAATCTATAAAACGCAAATATATACATATCCCTAATTCAAGGGTAAAGAAACACTATCGAGGATTGAAATAGAAGAATATTTTAATTAAGAATTTCAATTGGATAATAAATTAAGTAAATAAAAAAATTAAAGTTAAAAGATAAGAATAATGTAACTTTTAATAATGATCGAAATTCAGTCTTTGTAGTGGATTACAGGAGACTAATTAAGCTGTACAATAAACTAGAAAAATTGAATTGTTATGAGTTAAAATTTAGAATCCAGGTCAATAAATATTGACATAAAATTCAAGGACCAAAATCATATATTTTCTAAGACTTCATTATAAATTTGGTAGCTAGTAACAATATTGATGAGAGAGAGCTACCATATAGATGAGACCATGTCAACAAAAGGAGTGTGATTGTGTGAGTATAAATTAAGATTTAAGAATTCACGTCTTTTTTACATAGGACATAGATAGATAGAAAAAAAATGGGGGTGAAACATGGTATTAACGAGCCGGACTGAATACCTATCCTCATATAGGAACGAAGTGCCGAAACAACGTGGTAATTCTAGTATGCCCACGTGATAACGTTGTTGAGTATCAGTAGTTTAGATCGACCACTGCCACCACAGAAAGGGATGAGGATGAGGATGAGGATGAGGGTGGGGTGATTCCTAGGGAGTCAGGGTGAGGCGTGCACTCGCAAGGTCGCAGCGAGTATCTGTAAATCCCAAGCGAGACTTGCCCAAGTCAAACTCCATCCACACGTTCTGCTGATGATGATGCCCAATCACAAACGCCTCCACTCCCAACAAGTCTGAGTTCCCAAACGCGAAACAATACACGTCCTCTTTCCCCGTCCTGTACAACAGCCTCTCTCCCGCCAACCTCATCTCCGCCCCCCGAAACACCAGCGTCACCACCGGTAACATAGGAAGCGTCCTCCCCCTTACCCGGTAGCACAAATCCATCGCTCCCTCGAACACGTACTTCGGCTCTTCCACCAGCGCCAGTGGAGCATGGACTCCTCCTTTAATGCCGCGTACACGGGTCCCAGAAGGAACGTGAACTGCGTCCCCGAATCCACCATGGTCTGGCCCGCCCCGGTATGGTCCGGCACTAACACTGATTCCCGAAGCTGCAACGCCTTCTGCGATACTCTGATCCCCTCCAGTTGGATAGTGTACGCACCACGGTCGAAGTACGGATGTATTTCAGGGGGCCCAGCCAGGAGAAGTTCGCGTCGCCCAAGAGAAGAACGCCGGACGAGTCGTGACCGGAGATGCAGTAGGAGAATTTCCGGAGGTCCATTTGAGTGGCGAGCGATAGGGATCCTCGGTTCATGCCCATTAAGCCGGTGGTTTTGGAGTCCTCGTCGTGGTTGGAGGTGAAGCCGGAGTCCATGCAGCCGAATATGGTGGCGGGCAGGGCGGAGGGTCCAAGAAGGAACGTGTCGGTGGCGAGGTTGCCTTGGATGGAGGAGGCGTCGGCATAGGAAAGGACGGCGTGACGGATTTTGTTGTAGTGGAAGGAGACGGGTAGGGGGAAAGGTCGGGTGAGGGAGATGCAGAGGGGGTAGGTGCAGGGAGTGGGGGAATAGGAAGAAGAGCGGAGGGAGTTGAAAATGGAGTTGAAATCGAGGGATTTTGTGCGGTGATGCCATGAAAGTTCACTGCCGGTATCGAGGACCATGGTGACATTCTGAGGGGGTGAGCCAACGGAGAGTGAAACTGTTAGGGTGATGTTGTGATGGAAAGGGAGCTTGCGGGATGAAAGTGTTTGGGTTTGAAGAGGCAAGACGAGGGTGTGTAGTGAAGAGGGAGAAGAAATAAGAGTGAAGAAGAAAAGAAGGGGGGCCATGTGGAGAGGTAAGTTGGGGGGCGGGGGGGGGGGGGTGTTCTCTGAGTAATGAGGTGATGATACAGCAATACTGACATGCGGAGTACGTTCGTGTTGGTTGCTGACCGCAGCCTTTCAATGGTGACAAACGTAACTGTATTCCATTTCCATTTCTTTTTACCTCTTCCTCCACATCTCGTCCCTATCTGTGTACTCTCCACGTACGGGACTACTCCATTCCAAATATATACAGCTCCATAATCTGACCTACATATTTCCATTACACTTTTGGTTTGTCAATATTAAACTACATGTTCTGTTATTTGTTTAATATCAATTCGTCGATTGGTTGTTTTTGTTTTAACCCCCCCTCCTTCCCAACCCCAAACACACACATCTATTTTATCACAAAAGAGGCACTTGACTTGGTAGATAGTGGAAGTAGTAGTGGACGCCACAGGAACAGAATATTTGTTTTTATTGGTAGACAGGTACGAAAGAATGGGAATGGAGAGGGAAGAAAATAAAAGAAGCCGACAAGGTTCCATATATTGCAGGGAAAAGGGTTTCCAGGTGGAAGGAGACAAAAAGCGCCGAGTTTTCTGGAAAATGGGAAGGCTCGTTGGCATGTTTATTAAAAGGTCATAATAACTTGACTCTTCCACCATCAACGCCTAATTTTGAAAATTTGGCAAGCCGTCTAACATGTGGGATCACCTCACCCTCGGCTGCCTGACATCTATCTATATCTGCTCTAAACAAGTTATTTTAATTGAATACAAATATATATATACACATACATACATGAAGGCTTCCAGCTCCTAAACAAGTTATTTTTAATCGGTTGCGTTCACAGGTGTTAGAGCGCAAGGTCAATTTCAGCTGTTGAGGGTCAATATACGCTGCAGTGCCTCAATTGGGACCATACGAGTAAGCAATTATCAAAGACAACACTGCTTCCTTTTCTTTGAAAATGGAGCATGACGACACCCTTACCTATCGGATCAAACTTCAACTACTTTTCTCTCCTCTTTCGTCCGCAACAATATATGCCCAACCCCTTTTAAATATCCAAGTCAACTATACATGCTTGTGCACATTTTTTGGCTCCGCTTTGTTACACAACATATCCAAACTAAATTCCATATAACGCATAAATTACTGGGTAGCCCAGAAATGTGCAACACACACACACACACACACACACACACATATATATGTGTGTGTGTGTTTGGTAAAAGAAAATCTAATATACCCGTTATCTAGATTACTGGAGAATAGAGAATTAGTCAAAAGCGGACTGACATCCTTGATAAGGTAGCAAATTAGGAAATACAGAAACATATAATTAAGGCACGCATATACATCTGCATTTCATAACCACAAAGTCTTTGTTTAAAATTAATTTCCTAATCACATTTTCAAATGCTATGATATCATGGGTCAAAACTCGAGATCTTTTAATAATAAATTATCTAGCCACTTGCAAGATGAGCTTCTATTTTCTAATAATAACGAATGTTCATTTAAAAAAGAAGTCGTGATGCCATGGTGAAATTTGAAGATTCGAACTTTTCCGATGGCTCCAAAGGTTGGAAAGCTTCATTACAGGAAGACACTCCGTGGACATATTAAAGCATCAAATGTAGTTACAGTAGTTAGAGATGACAGACCAAGACAAATTTGGAATCTCGGAAAATGTGGAAACTAAAAGAAATTAAAGACCAGCCCCATGAAAGACCACGTTAATTAAAAGAACAGAAGACTGGAGCGAAAGGGGAAGGGGGACAAAAACAAACCTAAGCACCGTCAGTTAGAAATAGGAGGGCAAAAGGTGATGACATAACGAGTGGCGTTGCAAGTCTGGAGCGCCGCGGAATCATCATAGGCATAGCAGTAAGCGTGAGGGCAAATGACCTTAAAGAGATGGGCAAACACCGTAGGCTTACACTTTTTGGGGTCGGCATAGTCGCCGGTGCAGCAATATTTATCGGATTTGGCAGCCAGACAGGCACTCTTACAGGCCACCACCTCGCCTTTTTCCTGCACAGCCAGCGCCGGCGGACAACAAGCATTCAAGTCGGCCTCACAGGAGGCGCGGCCGCAGCCCATGGCGGCACCCACGGGCTTGATGGCCACGGGGAGGTTAAAGCCGTCCACCAAACTGACGTCGTAGAAATGTAAGGCTGATTGGGAGGTTCCAAGGGTGATCTCAACGAGTGTGGCGGGAGGGAGGCCGCCAAGGCCGCTACATTTGAGGAGGCCGGCGCAGTCTCCTGTCTGGCAGGAGCCTTTTCCAGTGTGGGGATCGAAGTAGCAGCCTTGTCGGGCCCAAATCCGGCCGGACCAGCCGGGTGGGAGGTCGAGAAGAGTCTCATGTCCGGTGGGGAGGAGGAAGCCACCGTCTCTGGGGGTGGGGTGACCGGCACTGGCGAGAAGTGCGGGCCATATGTCGTGCCTGCAGTTGTTGAGGAGGATGAGTTGGGTGGCGCTTGCAAGAAGAGAAAGGAAGAGTGTGTGGGTGAGGGAGAAGAGGAGTAGTTGCAGAGAGGAAGAAGGCATTTTGGAAAGAGGCGAGGGAGGAGGGTGGTTGGGACTTGGGCGGCCTTAAAGGGGGGCCGTGAGCCTGTGAGTGAGAGAGTGGTTACCTTCATTTTCGCCCTTACAAGCACCCACCCCATCGCATTACCCCCATATTCGCCTTCATGCTATGCTCCCTCCATTTATTACTATTATTTATATATTAAATACACTTCTGACTTCTCCCGCCAAAAATAATTCGCTTTTTTATATTTCAGGTGCCAAGTGCCAACACAGAAACTCGCTGCTCGTCCTCGCTCGCATTTTCGCAACCTTTTCTTTTTTTTTATTATTAAAAAGAAATATTTTTTTAATATAAAAAAATAAATGAGTTCTATATCATGTCTCCCATTAAAATTAGGGTACAACTCTAAATAGCCTGCTTCATGTTTAAAAAAATTTTATAAAATACTTACGATATTATCTATTAAAATAACCCTCGAATAGCAATAAAAATCAAACACGTCTTCTTACATAATATAAATTCATTCCTTACTATCATATGAACTAACTCCCCTTTACAAGTCACAAGCCTTTCACTTTTTTCTTGTAAAGAAATTTTTGAGAAGGGATTAGATTTACATATAATCTAAAGGTAATGTAAAGTTTATCTTCCTCCTAAACGATACTAATATTAAACAGGATGAACAGTCTATTACCCTTAAGCGTAAATTTAAATATCTAAGAGTTAAGATGTTTTCTCAAATGTCGTGACTAAAGTTATAATAAATTAGTACTCTTTAAAAATTTAATATTTTTTAAATAATTACATATTTTATCCTTTTATATTTTTTATTTTTATATGTCCCTAATAATCACTAGAGAACATGGCCGAATTAATGAATCAACATTTTTGTGTTTCCAGCTAAGCCTACTAAACTTATGTGATGAACTGCACATGCGAATTCATTGGGTCCGACCCATATTGTTGTGGGCTCTGGGCTGAAAACGTCACTGCATGAGTTTAAAACCCAAACAGGTCACTCCCTCTTACAATTCGTCTATAACGAAAAGGAAACTTCACCTAAATTTATTACATCTTATATCAGTTAGTTTTTGAATGTTTAAATTTATTTTTAAAAATAATAGATAATTTATTTTATTTTATATTAATATTATTTAAGATAAAAAGAATTTTTAATTTTTAATTTTTTTATACCAACAAACAAAAAAAAAGTTCCGTTTACGTTTCGGCCTGATGGCATAAAAAACAAATCTTATTTTTATAACCAAAAACCCAAAGCGCCCAGTATATCCATTCCGCCCTTCCGTTTGTTGTTCCTTCATTTCCTCCGCCTCCGCCTCCTCCTCTTTTGTTTTTTTTTAATCCACTCCTCCTCCTTTTTTCTTTGCTTAGCCATAAACACTTATATTTTCTCTTAATCCTTCCGTGTCTGGATTCAATTACTTATATCGTGTTTTAACTAATCACGTTCTCCCTGGCAAATAAAAAAGTTTCACCCTCCATTGAAGTTTTACTCTCACAGAACCCCATTTATATGATCATGCCGATATTAAAAGCTCATCACTAACATGATAAATATTATATAATTTATTAATTATAAGAATATAATATTCTATTTTTTTTAACCTCACCAATATTGAGGGAATATTTATGTATTATGCTTATGTTTTAATTAACTTCAATAATTTTTTTTGCCAGCAGAATTCCCTTCAAAATAAAATCATGATAATTTTCATCATCCTAATTAATTTCCCATGTCCCCTTCATGTTTTTTACCACTCAACTAAATACCTTGGATTTCCATGTTTTTCTTTTTATAAGGAATGGATTCGCCATAAATTTAAAATCCAATGAAATTTAACTTAAAATACTAGGTCATTAAATAAATCAAAACGATGGTTTTATTCCACCCTTTTACCCCGTTTGCTTGCCATGTCACTGTTGAAACGCAGGAAAGGGAAGGAGTCTGGTCCTCCTCCGACTCCGAGCTGCCATCTCTGGGGCGTATCCATTTTTTGTTCATCAAGCATAGCCGCTGGTTGGCCTCTTCCCTCAGCCTCGGCCCTCGGCCATTACCCAACAACAAGACCCCAAATTGCAACGCCCAATTACATTCCAACTGAACCTTGTCTGAGCAGCTCATGATACAGGCGCAAGGACCACCTCCGAAACTCCATCGCAGCCATCATAGCTTCGACTATCAGGTGAATGTTTCCCTTTTTTCTACTCCATTTTTCCTTGTATTTTCTACTCTATTTCTTTTCACCATTCTAATTCATGGACCTTCCCCGTCATGATTTCACGTTTGAGTTTGGCGAGAAAATGATTTCATTGTTCCACTGTTACTGAAAATTTCACGGTTTTCCTGCAATTCTGATTGAGTTGGTGAAGTTGGGAGATAATTTTGGTGCCCTGATGTTGACTTGATGCTTTTGCTCCCTCTCTCCTTCTCTTCAAGATTGATTCTTATTCATGTCTATTATTACGGGAATGCCTTTGCTATGGTCCTGTTTTGGATTTGGAATGGCATTGATTTCAAAGCTATGCATGTTCTATCGGTTATGTCGCTGCAGCGCCCCCCCCCCCCCCAAAAAAAAACAAAGATAAAAAAACCTCTACGATTGATTCTTATTCATACCTGTTATCGTGGAGAAGATTTTGCTGGTGGTAGCAATGTATCAACCTCCTTTAAGTTAAAGGAGTTGCAGCCTTAATGTAGCTTAACACCAGAAGAAAACTGTAATTGTGGTTGGTTCTTAAAAAATGTGTCAGCTCCAATTCAACCCCATAAGTGATTTCTTAGGGAACTTAGCCTACAATTCGAAATGTTCTCCTTTTCACTTTGGATCTTAGTATCCTAAAAGCTTCTATGCACAGACAATCTAGGACTGTATTCAGAGTCTCCCTGGGGTTAGTAAGATACTGGGACAAGTCCATTGAAGCAAGAGATGCTGCTTTGCTGTATTTTGTAGCAATACTAGAAAATTGACGGGGTTCATACTTTGTTTCTAGCATATATTTTTTGAATCATATTGCCTGAAATAAAATCTACTTTGATAGGAGAATCATACTATACTAGCTCTCTTACTGGTGTGATACCTCCTATTTGTTTAAGGTTTCTGTTGATCACAATTTTAGATGCATTATGAGGATTGAAGTTTCTCTGTTTCTGTAAAATTCCTTTCAAGTTTGTTGTCCTTATTAATTTTGACCCATTCATACATTTGGTTCTGGTTCATGTTTATAGAATCTGAAGTATAGTGTTAGTCAGTTATTCTGGGCGGTATTTTGGCATGAATATAGAGCATGAGAACAACTCTGATATATATCAATGGTGCGAAACTAAATCAACTATTTCCCTTTTCTTTTATTTCTAGGGTTGCATTTTATGTCAATATACTAATAGAGATTATATCAAAGCGAGGTTCTTGTTGTAGCATGGTTGGGGCTTTTGATTTGAATGATATTTTGCAGAAACTCAACACCCAGTAAGCTCTTCTTCACCCCATCTCTCTCCCTTTGTGTTTTTCTTATTGCTATTGCTGCTGTTGTTGAGACAATAAAGTTTTGAAACTTGAAGTTAAAAAAATTTATGGATAAAAGTGGACCATTTTCACATTCAAAAGCTCGCGTAGAATAATTTGGATTTGTTTGGTTTCAGTTATTCATAATCCAATTACACTGCTTGATGTGATTATTGGAATGGCTTCGAATTTGGAACCCATTCCAATTACATCTCAAAAACATGACCCTGCATGGAAGCATTGTCAAATGTTTAAGAACGGGGATAGGGTACAATTGAAATGTATATATTGTCTCAAGATGTTCAAGGGCGGTGGCATTCATAGAATTAAAGAACATCTTGCTTGTCAAAAGGGCAATGCCTCTACTTGCAGTCGGGTTCCACATGATGTTCGACTTCAAATGCAACATAGCTTAGATGGTGTCGTGGTGAAAAAGAGGAAAAAGCAAAAAATTGAGGAGGAGATTCTGAATGTTACTCCTATATCTACAGATGTAAGCACAATTGCCAATCAGGTTGATGTAAATGCTGGTCTTCAGTGTCTTCCAGTTCCAAATCCAGTTGAATACAACCCAACTTTGATAGTAAATCCTGATGAAGGAATGAGTAGAACTCTAGAACGAAGAAAGAGGGTAAGAGGCAAGAATGATACATTAATGTACACAAACTCTGAGGTTGCTGCCTTGAATAAAAATGCTTTGTTTCCTAAAAAGGCAGACAATCACATTCATATGGCCATAGGTCGGTTTCTGTATGATATTGGTGCTCCTCCTGATGTGGTCAACTCGGTCTATTTTCAGCAAATGATTGAAGCAATTGCTTCTGGGGGCTCAGGTGTTGAACAACCCTCATATCATGATCTTCGGGGTTGGATTTTAAAAAATACTGTGGAAGAAGTTAAGAGTGATATAGAAAGATGCAAGATGACATGGGCAAGAACTGGTTCTTCTATTGTGGTCAACGAGTGGAACACGGAAACAGGTAGAATATTGCTAAGATTTTTGGTATATTGTCCTGAAGGTACAATCTTTCTGAAATCTGTTGATGTATCTGACATTATAAATTCCTCGAATTTTCTATTTGAGTTGATAAAACAAGTAGTAGAAGAAGTGGGGGACACAAATGTCTTGCAAGTGATTACGCCTGGTGAAGAACAATATGCTGTTGCAGGGAGACAGCTGACTGACACTTTTCCTACCCTTTATTGGAGCCCTTCTGCTGCCTATTGTATTGATTTGATACTTGAGGATTTTGGAAATATTGAGTGGATTAGTGCAGTGATTGAGCAAGCTAAGTCTATAACAAGATTTGTCTACAATTATAGTGCAGTCTTGAATATGGTTAGAAGGTACACTTTAGGGAATGATATTGTGGATCCCTCTTTCTCACGCTTTGCAACAAACTTTACAACATTGAAACGAATGGTTGATCTTAAACACAATTTACAGGCTATGGTTACTTCTCAAGAGTGGATGGACTGTCCATATTCAAAGCAAACATCTGGACTGGAAATGCTAGATTGCATAAGTAATCAGACGTTTTGGTCCTCATGTGATCTGATTGTTCGTTTAACAGTTCCTCTCTTTCGTGTTCTGAGAATAACTGCAAGTGAGAAGAGACCGGCAATGGGATACGTTTATGCTGGAATGTACCGTGCAAAAGAAGCAATTAAAAAAGAACTTGTCAAGAGGGAAGATTATATGGTGTACTGGAGTATTATACATCACAGGTGGGAGCGGTTGTGGCATCATCCTCTTCATGCTGCAGGATTCTACCTTAATCCAAAATTTTTCTATAGCATTCAAGGGGATATGCACAGTGAGGTTCTCTCAGGGATGTTTGATTGCATAGAGAGGTTGGTCCCTGATACAAGAATTCAAGATAAAATTATCAAGGAGATAAACTCATACAAGACCGCCGCAGGAGATTTTGGGAGAAAGATGGCTGTCAGAGCTAGAGACAATCTGCTTCCTGGTAAGGGCCATTGTATTAAACAGGATTGATTTCTTTAGCCACTATGTTGCAATTTACCTTTTTTATTTGTTTGAAAGAAAAGAATAAAATGTATGAATAATATTTAAGTGGAGGTGTAAAATTTGATGAATGGAATGTAGAAAGCTTATGCTTTGATAGGATGACCAATCTTTTATGAGTTGAAGTTGAGATATACATAAGTGACTGCCACTTTGACTTTTGTATGAAGTTTTTTAAGCTTATATGTCCAGTATTTTTTTCCCCATTTTTTTAAATCCTTGCAAACCTGGATGGACAGAGTTTCTTAACCTGGTTAGATTTACAAAAGTAACAGTTTAAATTTGTCAAATGCGATTTTTGTAAATGACTTTTAAGATTGGTAATACAGAAGACATTTTGTTGGAGTATCTCTTTTCTTTGATGTCCAACTATTCAACTGACTTTTTCACATATACATGCTATTTTTCTAGCTGAATGGTGGTCAACATATGGTGGAGGTTGCCCTAACCTGGCACGTTTAGCTGTTCATATTCTCTGTCAAACATGCAGTGCGACAATATGCAAAGGAAACCAGATTCCTTTTGAACAAATCATGAATACAAGGAATCACATAGAGCGCCAACATCTTACTGATCTTGTCTTTGTTCATTATAATTTACGATTAAGACAAAAGTGAGCATTAACCCTTGTATATTTATGAATTTTACTTTGTGGTAATGCTGATGGTAACTAAAGGGGTAATTAATATGTCGTCTGATTTTCTTGCAGGTCTATGAGAAAAGAACAAGATTCTAGTGATCCCCTATCATTTGAAAGCATTAGTAACGTTGATGACTGGATTAGGGCACAGGATATGCACTTAGAGAAGTATGGGAACTCAGATTGGATGGCACTGGATACATCTTCCATTAACCCAATGTTGTCAAGACCTCTGAATGATGAAACTGAAGAATTGGGTGAAGGTAACTAATTTATCTCACTGCATGTAGAATTAACACTGCTGCATTTGTTATTATAATTAACATGTTTTCTGTCTATTTGTAGGCTTTGATGATATTGAGATTTTCAGTTGTATGAAACATGGGGATATTGAAAATAGTGGAGACAAGTTTGTAGACCATTAATAAATGGATAGGAGAAGCAAATCTGCAAAATCCATGATGGTGCCCTTCTACATTGTTACCAGATGCAGTAAAAAATAAGCAGAAATTGTTTTCAAAAATAAATTGTGAGAAACTCTGGGGAGGGCGTGTTGGGCTGGTCTGCCAAAAGGACCATATCCTAGTCATCATTGGATATTACGTGCCTGAACTCACCAAGTTCAAGTACAGTAAAATCTTCTTTCATGGTAGCTTTATTGTATTTCTAGAAGCAATAGTGTGTACAGCTCTTGCAAACCGTAAAGTGAAAATAAATCTCTCCAATTGAGGCAAATAAAAATTTATTTGTTTTTCTCCCGTTACTTACAAAGTTCATCTTATGATCGTATTTGAGTTTCTTTTTCTCCACAGCAAATGTTTTTCAGTGCAGGTTTTCCTTGTAAACTTATGGCATTTATATCAGTTATTTCTTTTTTGTTCCTTCGTTGTCCCATATTTCTCACTTTACTCAATGCTTTTGTAACTCAATTTTACACACTTTCTGGATACCTAGTATGTTTAGTTGCCCAAGTTATGCGCTGATACGTCTGTATGGGTCATGTGAGGAGAGTATCAGATTTGGGATTTTGATATATAGTTTCATTATTGTTAATTCTTGTTGTGTAAGTTTAAGTTCCAGCCTCATCTGAGCTGAATACTTTGCATAATTTTTTTAGTTAGAAACATCAGTTGAAATTATGGCAGTTACTTTAGTGGTGTTCTTATTGAACAAGTTTTATGTCATGTTCTTATATTTTTTCCTTTCGATACTCACGCCAAAAATTGCATTTGGTGCGAACTTCTTATGGATCCGATAATATTCTTCCTATGACCTGGATTTTATATTAATTTTGTGTTTGGATATTGACTATTGCAGTTTTGGTTTACTTGCATAGTTGGACATAGAATTTTTTTTAAAAATATTTTATTCGTTATGTAAGTAGTATTCTGTACAGGTGGTGTGTTATCTCTGGCCGAGCATATCTTCTTTTTTTTTTGCCCACCGATTCATCAAAATTTTGTCTCGACTACATCTGAATCTGACTCGCGTCCCGCACTTGGCTATGGTGGGTGAGTCTTCCAACGGAGATTTTCTGCATACACCAAGACTTAAACTCGAGACTTTGTTTAAGCGATACTGAGTCATTTATTACTCGGATCAATTCCCGTTGGTGGCCGAGCATATCCTTAATTATAAGGTGTGACTTGTGATGCTTAATGTAGAGTAAAAGCAAGGCCAAGGTTAAGTAGGGAGCAGCTATAAGACCTTATGTAGGCCCAATGTGTTTGAATTCTCACCTTTCATCAATTCATTGGAAAGATCAACGGAGATTAGTCCGAGTGGTAAGCGACTCAGTATCGCTTAAGCAAGGTCTCGAGTTTAAACTTTGACGTATGTAGAAAATCCCCATTGGAAGACTCACCTACTATAGTCAGGTGTGCTACGCGGGTCGGATCCGAATATAGTGAGGGTAAAATTCTGGTAAATTGGGTGATCAACTAAAAAAACAATCATTGGAAAGAGCCTATGAGAGTTGGCACGGATGGTAAGAAACATATTCGTATCCTTACAAGGACGCTAGTTCGATTCTCACTACTATCGTTATGGCTCATTTAGTGGATGATCTTGTAAATTTTCTATAAGCGTTTTCTGAGCTTTAGAGCTGTGTTTTGACTTTGGTGGGGAATCGGTATTAAACCTGCATAAATTTTTTTTTAACAAAAAAAATTATTGGAAAGAAAGGAGAGGAGAGCGGCTGGGAGTTAGCTTTAGTTAGTGATGATATTTCAAAAATATAAATGCAAATATTTGTTGTTTTTATGAACTGTTGGTATTAAAAAAATATATATAAAGATATAAAATGTCAGTAAGCTCTTTCTTTGGAGAAATTTCACACCTGCTTTTTTTTCCCGAATGGTGTTTTTAGTCTAGCGTGACTGACTCCCTTTACCTCAATTTGGCTTATTTTGTTCATTTCAAGGATTAAGCTCTACTATGCCATATCCTTTTCGATGCTGATTTGGACCATGATGAACACAGTACATCATATGTTGTACATTTGGCATCACTCAGTAATGATTTGAATTGCGATGATCTCGTCACTCTTTGAATAATTTACTTTTGCCGCAATTTTTCTTTTAGTGTAAAAATAATGAATCCTTAATGCTATATCTGGTAATTAAAAGGAATATGTTATTTAGTGTTGCACATTTGCTGAATTTAAGAATTTATAATTAAGCTCAACTATGCTGTGCATTATATTTTGACGGTGCAAGTCCAGATGCTTGATTTGAATTAACAATGATCAGTGTTTTGAAGATATAAAATAATCGTTACAAAATAAGTAACCTTGGATTGGAAGATAATAATTATCACAGAATTTATTTTTTTTGGATAAATGAAGCAAAAGGGTTAATCCTTCGCATCTTTACAAGCAAACAGTTGAGATTTTTTTTTTATAAACCACCCATGGATTGAAAAGGGTTAATCCTTCGCATTTTTTTTCCAACAAGAGTTATGGAATGAGCTAAAAATTTATCCACTAATATTTTCAATGCAGGGGGGGTTTATGGTAATTTCAATGACATTCTCCATCCTATTGATTGATAGAATTGGGGGGAGGGGAGTTGGCTACTCTTACAAAAGAATTAATTGGTTCCAAGACAAAGCGAAGGATTGTGATCTTTTAGACATAAGATTTCAAGAACCAAAATACACTTATAAATGGCCTAGAATTGATGGGTGTTATCAGTTATACGAAATATTGGATTGCGTCTTGGCTAATTCTCATTTCCTTGACCTTATGTCTTACTGCGGTTTGAAAGTACTATCTAGAACTCAATTTTCTTACCATAATCCAATTGTGTTACAATTTTCTAATCATGCTCATCATACTAAACATAAACCTTTTCATTTTGAAACTATGTGGTTAACTCACGAAAATTTTAAAGAATTCATGGCAAGTGCTTGGGTTAATTATGAAGATTTTAATAAGTCCTTGGAAAATTTGGGTGCATCTCTCATTAACTAGAATAAAAATATTTTTGGATTTGTGGAGAAAATTCAAAAATATTTTTGAATTAGCTAAACTAGGTAGAATTCAAAATTCTCCAGCTTATACACATTCTAGATTTTTAAATAATCTAGAAAATAAATTGCAAGATAATTAAATGATATTTTGATATTAGAAGAAATTAAATGGTTTTAAAAAACTAGAATTGGCTAGAATACAAAAGGTGATCGACATACTCATTATTACCATTTGAAAACAAAAATGAGAAGAATAAGAAGAAGAAATAGAATTCTTATGCTTAAAAATGATAGAGGAAATTGGATAGATGATGAGTCTAAGTTAATTGATATGGTTAAGTATGAGTCATGTGCCAATTGATAATGAAATAAAAGAAGTTCTTTTTTCTATAGGGCCGTATAAAACTCTTAGTATTGATGATTTTTCTCATATTTTCTATCAAACTAATTGGAATACGGTGGGAATGTCATTATGTAAGTTTGTGAAAACTGCTTTTGAGAAAGGATATGTTGAAAATAATGCAAACATGGCTTTGATTTCTCTTATACCTAAGAGATATCACCCTAAGGTAATTGGTCATTTTAGACCTATTGCTCTTTTTATAGTGCACTACAAGTGCATCACTAAGGTAATAGTTAACAGATTGAGGGATGTTATGGATGAACTTGTTTCATTGTTTCAATCAAGTTTTACAAAAAGCAAGCACATACGAGACAATATCATAGTAGGCCAAGAAATCATGCATATAATGAAGAATGCTAGAGAGAAAATGGCTTAATGGATGTAAAGATTGATCTGGAAAATGCCTATGATCGTATTCGATGGGAATTTCTACAACAGGTTCTTTTTTATGTTGACTTGGATTTTGGTTTTATTAAGATTATCATGGCTTGAGTTATAACTATATTATATAATGTGTTGTAGAATGGTTCTAAAACTGACTTTTTTTACTCCAAAAAGAGGACTCTGATAGGGAGACCCTATCTCTCCCTTGTTATTTATTCTTTGTATGGATATATTATCTCATTTAATTATCAATGCAGTTGATAAAGGACTGTGGAAACCTATTCAGATTTCTACTTCTTGTCCCATAATTTCTCATCTTATGTTTGCAGATGATATTCTACTTTTAGCAATGGCTTCTGAAACACAAGCTAAATGTATGATGAATTGTCTGGATAAATTCTGTTTAGCGTCAGGAGGAAGAATAAGTAAAAGCAAATCTTCAATCTTCTTTTCTTCAAAGATGCAAACTAATATAAGAAGAAGGATAAGCAACATTACAGATGAAAGTTTCTATTGATATAGAAAAATATCTGGGTTTTTCAATCATCAGAGGGAGGAAGCCCAGAGAATCATTTCAATATATTATTGATAAAGTCTAAACTTGCAACTTGGAAAGAGAATACACTATCTATAGTTGGTATGATCACTTTGGTAAAATCTGTATTAAGCTCTATACTTGTGTATCCGATGCTTGTTTTATATGGGGAAGTAGCCAAAGTTGTCATGGATTTCATCTGATTGAATGGGAGCAAATTGTTAAGCCTAAATTATATGAAGGGTTTGGTTTCAAGAAATTAAATTCTTTTAATCGTATGTATGGAGTCAAAATAGCCTAGAATCTAATTAATAGGGGAAAGGGATTGTGGGTGGATATCTTGTTATGTAAATATATGCTGAGGAATGAAAAAAATCTTTTAGATGTGAGGAGATGAAATTCTGCACTGTGGAAATTTATTTCACAACAGGAAGACACTATTGATTTAGGCATAAGATGACATATCAAGAATAGATAATCAGTGAAATTCTTTACAGATAATTGGTTGTTCCCTAATATGAAATTGAAAGATTTATGTCTTCGAAGGCTTACAAATCAGGAAGAACAAAGTAAAGTAGTAGATTGGATTAATTCTAGAACTTGAAATTTTCAAAGAATCTTTTACCAAGTAATGCGTTTGAGAGGTTAATAAGCATGATACCTCCTATGGAAGAAGCCGATAATAATGTTATGGCATGGAATGCTTTTTTTAATTGAAACTCAATCTGCCAATACATATAGCACTGTATTTAAAGACATATGGAAGTGGAAGGGTGCTGAGCGTATTCGAATATTCATGTGGTTAGCATTTAATAATAGGCTTGCCACTAATGCTTGGAGAAGTATATGGTCTTCAATTAGTGCAACCAGTTAATTTTGTAAAAACGATACAGCGGATGTTTTGCATATTATCCGAGATTGTACTTATGCCAAGCAGTTATAGAGTCAGCTTATTCATCCCAGGTATTATCCAACTTTCTTTAGAGTTTATTTGTGTGATTGGTTTACCTTAAATCTCAAAAGGGAGTTAGGATCGGATGATATGAACAATTGGGAATCAATTTGGGGAGTTTTAATCTAGCATTTATAGAAGTGGAGAAACTATGCTACTTTTGATGGAAATTATGTGAGACCGTTGGAGCCTCATTTAATCATTATGCAAACATGGAGGAATTTTGTGTAAGTTCAAGATGAGAGATTAAATAACGATATAACATTTTCAACTTCAGCTAGTTGGCAACCTCCCCCTTTAAGATAATTCAAGTTAAATGTTGATGGAGCTGTAACAATAGGCCAGCAAAAGGCATGGTGTGGAGGTGTCATTAGAAATCATTTAGATGATTGAGTTGCTAGATTTTCAACTAAACTAGGCTCATGCATATAATAGAAGCTGAATAATTGGCTGTTTATAAATGTCTTAAACTTATTTGGGATCTTGGATATAAGAACATTATTCTTAAAACAGATGCTAAAGATATTGTGATCATGATGACTAAGCAGATACGCAATACATGCAACTTATTGGTGTTATAGATAATAAATCTTATAGAGCTATCATGAAACTTGAAGATCCAATATATTTCTCATCAGCAAAATAAGGTGGTTGATGCACTAGTGAATGATGGACTCTCTGCTAAGATATTATTATATTCTTGTCCTGCCATTTGATATCAGTGATTAGAAATGAGTATTTGGGATCCAATTCTCTTCTAAATTAATTTTAATTTATTGGGCGTTTGGCCATCCCGTGTAGCAAAAAAAAATGAGATTTACAGCGACATAGAGGTCGGAATGAAAGTAGAAGAAGCGGTAACAAAAGTTGAGTTTATAGCCCAAAAAATAAAATCATATAACTTTGCTTACCACTTTATTCCTATTGAAAGAAGGTAGAGTGCCAGAAGCTGGAAAGCAAGCATTGCTTCAAGAGATAACACCCATGTCTTTTTTTTTGTACAAGTGAGGGTTTAACACCCACAAACACTAACAACTAATCTGTGTGGGGATTAATTCTCAAGACATCATCAGTAACAAGTTTTATCAAATGCGGAGGACAAGAATGTAAAATTGATGTGGTAGTCAACCCATCCTTCACTAGAGCATCTGCCACTTTATTCTGTTGTCTGGAAATATGGTTGATCTGAATCTCCCATGGGAGAAGTAGCAGGTTATGTATCTTAAAAAGCAAAAGACTGGAAGCATGAATACCTTGATTAGAAATCATTTGTACAACATTCTTCGCATCTGTCTCTAGAATAATGTTCTTAAACCCTAGATCCCATGCCAGATTGAGCCCTTTATATATAGCCAATTGTTCTGCTTCAATGACTGTGCAGGATCCTAATTTAGTCAAAAATCCAGCAACCCAAACTCCTGATTGATCTCTGATAATCCCACCACACCTTGCCTGGTTCTGACTAGCTGTAATAGCACCATCAACATTTAATTTGAGCCATCCACAAGGGGAGGTTGCCATACAGAATTACTTATAATCATTAACTCATTAATTAAACCCTCATGTTGAACCTGCACAAATCTCCTCCATATTTGGATAATGATCAAATAAGGATCCATTGATTTTGATAACACCCATATCAATGTCATCTCATACTAACATGATAGTGAAAGACGCTTTCATCGTTAAACCCAAAAGCTAATATGGGGTTATTCTCCCACCCTCCTGTAACCCAACTATCTCAGCCCCAAGCCCAACTTTTAAGATATCCTTAACAAGGTGAAACAACGAAGGGGTCTAAAATAACATACACTTTTGATGCATGAGTTAATAAATTATATGATTATTTAGTATGTATTTGATTAATGAAAAATATTATTTTATTATAATTCTAGTAATATTATTTAAAAAATAATAAATTTTAAATATTTAAATATATATAAAAAATAATTAATAGTTTATCTTAATTAATATTAATATTATTTAAAAGAAAAGAAATTTTTTTCCATCAAATGAAATATAAGTCTTTTTAAAAAAAATGTGAAAAAAAAAGAAAATCTGTCTTAAATGACAATGACAATGGCAATGTAGGCTGCCCATGAGACCTAGAAGGACGGACAATAATAATAAAGCGTTAGAATCCGTAGTTCTGGAACCACGAAGTAGAGACTAAAGGGCAATAATGACATGCAGGTTCCTGAGGAGTTCGCAGGGTTTTCCAGATTATTGTCCCGGCCACGTGCCAGTTCACAACAGAAGGGATGCCGCCATAACCATATCTTACTCAGGCTCCACTTCATGATCCATGCTTGCTACGCATGCATGCACGAGGAGATGGATGGATGGTCTTAGTGTGATGGTGAATTCTTCCTCCTGGCAGCTTGGAAGGGCAGAGAGAGGTGAGATTAATGTCATCATTCATTCTCTCAAAACGTACAAGCAGGAGCCAGCCATTGAGCATGATAGTTTCAGATGACTTTGCATTTGTACTAAATTTATCAATGAAATATAAGCTTCCCATGAGGCCCATACAACCAACCTCTGATCCATCCATGTCACCCAATTCTTTGAATCTCCAACTCCCTTTCTCCATTTCATGCTTCTCTTTCAAATTTGAGCAAGTAAACTTTTCCAACTCCCTCCTTCACGCTAAAATGTTGTCCCTCCCACCAAACAAACTACGCACAAGTAATTAAAAAATTAATTAATGGCAACGTCCCACAACATAATTTCCCCCTCAGCCGATATGTACCATGTCCGCTATCTTCACAGAAGTAAGTCCTTAAATAAGCCAACTCTATTGGTAGGGGACAATACCATAGCTGGCAACACAGAAGCCAAAATAAGTTAACCTCCTTTGCCAGTCGCCATCAACGATTGAAAGAAGCAGTCATGCCTATTGAATCCTATTTCTGTCGCATTAATCAAAATGTAGATAAAATAACAAAGTAGGTTGTCTTGAATCGCGTATAAGATCCGAGGATATAAACCAAAATGTTATGGCCGTAGGATTAGCGTTGGCCCCATAAAAGACCTAGACAACCTTGTCAGGCATGCAGACGAAGCAAGATGATGGCAGTCTATTCTAATGAGCCTAATTCGGGCAAGGGGAGATGAATTGACCCTACCACCTCTACTCCCTTCCTCAGTTTATCCAATTTCCCCTATAATCAATCAATGCGCTACAGTCCAAATTCATCATCTCGCATTATTTCTATTATTGCAGCAGCTACCAGATCTCTTCTGATAATCGTGTGCATGTAACTTCCTATCTTGTCTTATGCTCTATCAAAAATAGCATGAGTTATATTTTACAGAGATATTTAATTTTATCTAGTATAAATCTTAATAATTTTATATTAAATATAAATAAATTGAATATCTTAAATTATGATATTATACCCATATTATAAAAAAATATAATTATAAATTTTTAAAATAATATTATATTTATATATAAAATTAAATAATATTTATAATATATTAAAAATAAAATAATTAAAATATTAAAATCTCTTATATATAAAAAATAAGTTTTAAAATCTAAATAATTTATATCTATAACTTTATATCAATTTCTTTAATATTAATAAAGATAAAATATCTAAAAAAAATAAAAAAATAATTATAATTTATAATATATATAATAATTAATAAAATTAATATAGTTATAAATATTAAAAAATATAATTTATTTATTTAATTATTTATATTTTTAAAATAATATTTTAATCATTAATAACTATTATATTTTATCTTATAAATATAACATATTAATATAAAAAAATAAAAAATATAAAAAATATTTATGAATAGAATAAATCTTATATCAGTCTTAAAAAATTTATAGACTATATTTTTTAATATAATATTTAATTTTACCCTCGAGTTGGCAAGATATTTTGAATACAGGTTCGAGAACCAGTTCAAAGCCTTTATGCAGAGCCCTATCCCATCCTCTCCTCCGCCTAATCAGTAAACGGAAGAGAAACGAACAAGTAGCGGATAATACAACATTTCTCCCAAGCATGTGTAGTGGTATTAGCAAAATCAAAGCACAAGTACAAACGAGCAAGGTAAGCAAATAAGAAGAAAGATCAGTAAGATGGCGGCGGAGGGCGAGGTGGTGAGCCCCAAAACAGGCCGTGGGGCATCTCACCATTTGGAGGTAAATTGTACATGACCATTGGAACTTGTGATGCCGCCGCCGCTCCTGTACTTCTTGATTGCCGCTGCACCACCTGCGTTGCCTCACCTCCCGCCTCTTCCTCTAGTGGTAGCCTCTCATAAGTAGCGCTTCCAAATGTGGCCGCAATCACCATCACTGGCCCCGAAGCCACCAGAGAACCCACCACCGTACCCCCAACTACCTGCCCCTGTCCCCCCGCTAAATACACCGTTAGCCCCGTGCCCCCCGGCGGTGAAGGCGCCGGTAAGAATGCCCCGGACAATGACAATATCTCGAACCTTCCATTAAGCGTAATTACCCCACCAGGTGCCCCCGGTTGCCGGAGCTTCACATCGGTCACAATGCCGCTTCCACTAAGCACTGATATCCCTCGGTGTCGGCGGTTCGCGAAGGAGGCGATGCTCTCAACCACATCATCGCCGCTTCCAATTTCCAACACATGGCTTCGAAGCGCGTTTGGGGTTTCTTTGGTTACAACGATAGGGGGCTTCGGCTTGTTTTTGGACCCCGGTGGGCGACCCCTCGGTCGGCGGCCACTGCTGCCGGGTTCGACGGCTTCGTGGCTCCCGGGGTTATGGTCATTGGCTTCGCGGCTATAGTCGTCTAGGGTGTTTTGGACGTTTGGATTTGTGTTGCTGTTGCTGCTATTAGTTGAGGTGGCTTTGTCCATGGATTCTTGTTCTCGTCTAGGCACGAGATGATTCAATCCGCCTGGGTCATCTTCTGGGTTTCTTAGCTGGAGTGACGGAGAAGATGACATGGGGTCGGTGGGTCTCATCACGATATTTCCAGCCCACCACCGATTCGCCATGTTTTGGAAAGTTGTGGATAGTGAGAAATATTGCTTCCCCTCTCCGGGATGTTTTGATGAATTGGAAAAAACAAAACCCAATATAAGAAGTAATCTTGAATACGGCGAAAAGACTAGATAAGCATGTATCAAAACCTTTTCTGATCTCTTAACTCTGGATCCATTCTCTGTTAGGTCCAGATCTATGGAGGTGAACCCGAAATCCAACAGAATAAAGTCGCCCTCAAATAAAGAGAAAGAGCCAACTTTCCCTGCCAACCACACTACATGAATCAGACATCAAGTATATGGGTTTAGCTTGTTCTGCATGTAAACCCTAACCACACATATTTCAAATTCATCCGGATTAGACAAGTCACATCCAACAAATTAAGAATATGACAGAAAACCCACTACCACACGAACCAGAAAAAGATGGATCAGAAGAATCGCACACCAAACTGCAGAGAAACCGTTGTCGCGGTTCACTACCCCTGTGAAGAAAAGCCCAGCTGGTCAAATTTATGAATCCACAGGGCCGACGAACGCCGAAAGAAGCAGCATGCGTTTGCCAATATCAATGTGTCAAATTTGTATGGGGTCCCCACAAGTGATATCCTGAAGTTGATTTCTCAAATATGAGAATTGTACGATGGAGGACGAATGGCGGCCTTAAATTCTGCCGGGGTCACTCTTTGTATGAGATGTGCATGGACCCTCGTCACTAGCCCAGTGAGCGGTTCTTGTTCATAGTTCCAAAGCTGCCAAAGGCTTCCAGCTTGGTGTTCCACCAACTCCTCACGCGCACGGCTCCATTCAACTTGCAAAGAAGAACACGTGAACTTGCCATATATGTCCCCTATGCCTTCACCTATACGCTGTTTGGCGAGGCTAGGCTAGGCCTGGTCGCGCAATGACTGTAATGTCCTCGCGGTGTTGACCCACCGTTGCTTTTCATTCATGAGAATTAGGGGTTAATTGCGTTAAAATTATTGACAATTTATATCATTTTACAAAAATTATCCTAAAAATTATTGGACCCTCTCCCATGGTCTCTTTCCACTTAATCGATTAAATGGTGAATTTTTGTGGGAAAGTAATTAATGCTGAAGATAGTTTTCTTAAAAAAGAAAGCAGTATAAAAGGGAAATGTCCCTATGCAAAGGAGCAAGGCGGTGATTACGGATTTGGATTATTTAGATGGATTTCTAGGTGTTGCAAGCAATACTTAAGTGGCGTCATTTAATTTAAATAGATAAGCAATAGAAGGAAGCTACATTGGAAAGATTAGGTGCCGAAAAGGTTGAGTATTATCTCATTATATATATTAATAATTGTTTAATATAAATAATGGAGATAGAGATGCGTGGCACGGACATATCGATGCCAAGCAGAGGACAAAATTGGTGCGTGCTTGAAATTGAATTGGTATTTTAAAATTTCAATCTAAATTTTAAATAGTAATTTTACAAGTTATAAAATGAAGTGTACGAGAGGAATTTTATTTCAACTCGTATGAATGTTGGTAATCATAAATCACATATCAAATAAGCACGAGAGAATCTTGATATACGTTGAAGAGCGGCGGCATTACTGAGGCAGTGGAGTTGGAATCGCCAACTCTATTTCCCTGCAATCGATAAGGGTGAGATACCCTTGTACATTAACATTCTTTTAGATAAGTTGTGGTCACCTTGGTCCCATCCTTGGTCAAGTTACATCCCGAGGTGTTTTATTGCTAACACCGCTAATCTCCTCCTCATATGGTTGATTTTACCTTCTTCTTCTTTTTTTTTTACAAGAAAAACATATAACAAGACTTTAAAAGTTAATTCTCTTTCCTCTCAAACTCTTTTCTATGTTTGCCGTTATTCTCTTATCCTCTTTAAGGTCATCAATATTAGAGTACAATTACCCTTCTGTTCTGCTTAACTGCACAAATATTCTTATAGTATATTTTTAATTAAAAACCATATTAAAATGAACCTTGTTTACTAACTTGCTCCTCATTATACTTAATCCATACTTTATTTGTTAACATTAATATTTATTAATGATCTATTTAATATTTTTACTAAATTTAGACAAAATTTTAATAATCTTTTATTTGAAAATATTAACAACTTGATAAAAATTCAAGTACTTTTTTAACAAACATACGTTTAATAAAATATATTTAAAAATTTTGAATTATAATATATTAATATAAGGATCTCAAAATCATATCATTTTATAATTTTATAGTTTAATTGAAAAATGCATATATATAATTGAAAAACATTTTAATCAACACACATATTTAAAATATTACATCGTAGTAATTTTTAATAAATAAATAAAATTAAACATTTAAATTTATTGAAAAATAAAAAATTATGACTATAGAATTAATTAACTTTTGTAATATGGAAATCAATTTAAAAGTTGAACAAAAAATTCAAATATATATTAAAATTATTTTTAAAATTTTACATAAAGATATATGATTAAATAATATATATATTGAGAAGGGTATTTTGGTCAAAATAACAAGTCAACGTTGTTATTAAACAGTCAACTAACAGTTGAATTGAATGTAAGGTGAATTTTACAACTAAAAAGGAAGTTTATAGAATATATGTTTTGATTTTAAGGGATATGTATAATTTTTAAAATAGATGGGGTATTTCTATAATTTAGAGAAAATAGATAGGATGTTGCTGTATTTTACTCATAATATTATATAGAGACAATTCAACAAATGAGAAATTGAATAGAGATTATTCTGACCAGATAAGTACGCACTTCAGTCTTTTACTCGAATTTTTTTCAATTAATCTGATTTTATTTTCAATCTTTGTAGTTGTTTACGAAGTAGCATGTTTCTTATTTTCAATCTTCTCAGTGTCTTTTAACCCCAAAATCCGCCGTCCCTTCTAGCTTTGGAAGTCCACGGCGAGTCCCTCTTTACGAGCAAAGGCGTCAACGCGCGGGTGGTTGCAAAACATGGATGCGACGGTGGTGTGGCTGTGATCGTTGCGGCAATAAATCCAAATATGGTCCAATCCCCTCCTTAATTCATTTCGACGTTGCAATCTGCTCTTCTGGCCTGGTGAATTTTCTTCAATTTCTCGTATAATCTATGATATACAGTATTTGATTTTAAATAGTGGCATCATCTTTCAATTTCTCATGTTACTGGTGATTCATGCTTTTTTTCTTGTTTCCTAAGTTCTAGTCTGTCTCATTGACAATTTATAGGCTGTGTTCAATTGAAACGACTAAAATTAGTCTGAGCTTCTTTCTCACTCATCTATTTTTTCTGCCCAAGCTTCTTCTTATGGCATATCTTGAATGTAATTTGGCTAAGGATTGAAGAGCATGAGTTTAAAATATAAAAGCAATGAACGACCATTATTTATCATTGCAATAATCAATATTCAACGATTTAGATCATCATATAAAACAACGTCATTTGATTAATGAACTAGTCTATATTATCCAACAAACGAACAGCCTCAGATCTGTCATATAAACCAACACACCCTCGTTATTCTTTTTTAAAAATAAATTGCCTTGACTTTTTCATTAGTTCTACTTCTCTTATTTAAACTCCACGTACTAAAAAGACTAAGACCCTATTTCATTTGCTGTAATTTCTTTTAAAGAATAATTATTTTAAAAAAAGTGATCACGAAGAAAAGAAAAGAAAATTAAAATATATTATAAAAGCACATTTATAATGAGAAATTTTTTGAATAAATACCTATAGAATATAAAAATCTCAAATCAATGACTCCAATTTGCATATTGTGTGTTTGAAAAGTTTTTAAATCTAAGTTTTAACCTAAATTTTGAAAATTTTTAAACCAAATAGCTATATTTGTTTAAAAGAATTTTTAGATTAAATCATAATTTAAAACTAAAATTTTAGATAAATTAATCAGAGTAATTTATAGAATAATAAAAGAGTTTATAGACTAATCAATTACTATATATTTTTACTTTTTTTACCTCTCTTCTCTCTCTTCTCTTTTCTACACCATCTCTTATCTCTTCTCATTTAATACTCATACCATTTTTCATAATTTATCAATAATAAAAATATTTTTTAGAAATAACTATCTAAACATTTATTTATTCAAAATCATTTTTTTTTTCATAAACTCTTATTTAAAAGCTATTTTCTAAAATTTATTAAAAAATTATTTTTTTTCATAAGTCATTTTTTAAAATCTTATCTAAACGGGCCTATAATCCCAAACAATCTACATGTACCAAATAAAATTTAAAAATATCATGTTTTTATTATATTGCCCTTTATTTAAAATAATGCAACTGTAGTTATTACTTTTGTTGGCCACTAAAGATACTCACCGTTTATTAATATAATAATTAATTAATTTTTTAAATAAATTAAATTAAATTAAATAATTAATTAATTATAATTAATATAATAATTAATTAAAATAAGTTAATGAGTATATATTATATATTTATTTTAAATAATTAAATTTAATTATAATTAATTAATTAATTTTATTTTTTTAATCTATTAAAAAAATTAACTAATTTTTATGTTAAGAATATAAAAGAATAATTTATAATAACTGAATGTTATGAAAAATTTAATATTTATTATTATAAGTAGACCCATAGAGTTTAAATCTATAAACTTAATTATACTTGAGAAAAACTTGAGAAAATGCACTAGACACAATTTATAATACTTGTTCCTTAGAGCACAATTTACAAAACTATAAAGTTTAAAAATAGTCACCGTATATTTAACAGTATTGATGTTATAAAAAATTTAATAGAGTTTAAATCTAGTTTAATAATTTTATTTTTAAAAAATATAATAAATTAATTATAATTAATATAAAAGTTAATTAATTAATTTAAAAAGATTAAAGAGTATATAATATAAATTTATCTAAAAAAATTAAATTTATTTATTTAATTTTTTATTTTTTAAAAAATTAATTAAATTTTATATTAAATATTAAAAAAATACATATATTATATATTTCTATAAAAGTTATCTAAAGGAGAATAATACTCTTGGAGTACAACTTAATTATTAATAAAATAACTTTTTAATTTGGGGTAGCCTAATTCTCTCTAAAATTAATTGTCAATTAATTATAAACTATTATAACCCGTCTGGTAAGGAGTAGAGATCCATTGTTCTTCGTCGACGAACCAGCATTCCACGCTTGGTCGAACTCACCGTTGGACTCCGTCCGCCGTTGTCAGCCCTACGTGGTTGTTCTCGGGCAAGTACTAAAGAATGTTCCAATCCTAGGGCCCTGTCTACTCCCAAAATTCGGTGAGATTGATTTGCTAAATCTGATTTTGAATCTAGATTTGAATTTATTCCCCGCGGCGTCTGTTCCCTACGTGGTTGTCAGCACTGTGTCGGACGCCATCGCACCGTTTCTGGCTTTGATATAAAATTTTCATTTGAACTTGGCTTTGAATCTGGTCATGTAATCGTCTGAATACTGACGCTTTTAATAAAGATTTGAGTTTACTTTTTTGCTTAAAAAAACTTTTATTACTGTAGTTTTTGCTTCAATGGTGTGTAATCGGCTATTAAACTTCTGCCCCCCTTATTTTGATTGCTAGCGAGTCATATGCTTTGGATTGTTCTGTTGTGCAATGTCGGATTCGTTGTGTGTTGGCATTCTGTTTATTAATCTATCTATATTATCATCTATTTAGAAAATTGTTAAGGTATTTGTGATGCATGATCTGCTAAATGACTTGGCTCGAGATGTGTCTAACAATTTAGAAGCTTGAGTTTAAATTGTGATTCCTCTGGCCGAAAAAAAATTGTCATTCTTCTGGGGCTTGGAAGAGTTGCCTGAATCAATTGGCTTACTAGGGCATCTTCGTCAAAGTATCTGGAACATTCCAATTTCAAAGATTTCAGTGGGGGCATATGCCACCATTGACCATTGAGTGTAATATAGGTCCGCCTATGTCTATTCTTCTAATGTGAAAATTCCTTCTCCTTGTTGAAGCGTATTTTTCTGTTTTGAATTCAGTTGGATTTTTTTTTTCTACAATGCCATTTAAGGGTCAGAAAATGAGCTTGTAAATGATTTTCCAGCCTAGCGGATTTGTACGGGTCATTGGGCAGTTTCGTTTGATATCCAAAATCTACAACAGTGATTGTTCAGCTTTTGATTCTACAATATAACAAACATAATGGAAAAGCTGGGTTTTATCTGATGGAGACAAATCATGCTGCTGGATGATATGTATTGTTAACCTTAGCCATTGATGAGTTCTGTGGCAAAGACATTACATTTTGTATCAACGGTAAGGGCAAGGCATGAAAATGTTATTTAACAATTTAACTCTCTGGGTTAATGGTGACAGAGATCGTGGTGGAATTCAATTCATGCTAATATTCGTTGAATAAGCATTGTGGTGACAGGATATTTTCTTCCCCCCCCCCCCCCCAAAAAAAAAATTTTAGGCAACTTTATTACACTAAAGTAGCATTGTTTCTGGTTACTCATGTGTTGCTTTTTTTTAAAAAAATAAAATAACATGATCAATATTATTAATGAAGGTATGAAATCGATATTACAGTAGTTTGTACTAGTCTCTAATTACTTCTACTCATATGTTACTAATTTGATATGCCTATATTTATATTTTCTTTTGGGTACTGAATTGTTGGGGAATTATAATGGGTTAATAACTTCAAAAGAAGCTCATTCAAGGTGGCTGGAATATGATGGGATTAAAAGTTATAATGTAGCTACTGAACAGAGAATGAATAGTCTTGTGAATTTACATATTTACATCTAGTTTATCTTGGACTTGCATAAATTTCCAAGGGGTCAATGATAAATCTGGATTCACTTGTGGTAATGTGTGCACAAATTTGAAATAGGCTTATCTTATCATGTATATTCATGCATGGTTATGCGTGTTTATTGTTTGTATGCTGCACTGTTGTATTCAACCTTTATATGGTGTTTTGTTAATTCTTTGAGTTGTAGTTTATCCTTTTCTTATTTTTTAACTGTATTTAAGTTGAATGATTATTTTGACTCCTTCTTCATTAAACTTATTGATATGAGGAAGCTTTAAACTTATTCATTAAACTTATTATTTTCATTAAACTGCATTTTATTGATTATTTCTCTTTTCCAACCATGTTCTTCCTGGTGATTCATTTCATATAAACTTTTTGTTGGTAAATGTCAGCCAGATCTGTTTGTCAAAATGGGGCATTTAAAGTTGCAAACTCAAACTGCTATAAATGCAATAGAGGAGGAACCTAAACAATGTGATGCTGAATATCCTAACAGAACCACTGTAGCATGCATGATCAATGCAGAAATTGGTGCTGTTTTGGCGGTCATGAGAAGAAATGTCAGATGGGGAGTCCATTATATGTCGGATGACGATCAGTTGGAGCACTCTCTTGTTCAGTCTTTGAAGGCATTAAGGAGGCAAATCTTTATGTGGCGGAATCAGTGGCATGCCATCAACCCTGCCTTGTATCTCCAGCCTTTTCTGGATGTAATTCGATCAGATGAAACTGGTGCACCAATTACTGGTGTTGCTTTGTCATCTGTCTACAAGATATTAACCCTGGATGTGATTGATCAGAACACTGGGAATGTTGGGGATACCATGCACTTGGTGGTTGATGCTGTTACAAGTTGCAGATTTGAGGTGACTGATCCTGCATCAGAAGAAGTGGTATTAATGAAGATACTACAAGTTCTGCTAGCATGTGTCAAAAGCAAAGCATCAGTAATGCTGAGTAACCAGCATATTTGCACCATAGTGAATACTTGTTTCCGTATAGTTCATCAAGCAGGAACCAAAGGCGAGTTGTTGCAGCGAATAGCACGCTACACAATGCATGAACTTGTTAGGTGTATTTTCTCTCATCTTCAAGATGTTGGCAACACAGACCATGCATTGCTAAATGGGAGCGCCGCTTTGACCCATGAGGTATCAAATTCATGGTGCTTTGGTTACAATGTTTACTGCTTTCATGTGATTGTCAGCTTCTGTGGAAGAAAAGCAATTGAAAGAATAACCAGGGGGAGGTTCTTATACATACCATAACTGTTGACTTGCTATAATTTATTAGTCTTAGCTTACTAAATAATAAACCATTGAAGGGGAAATCTTCCTTGACTTCTTTAAGCTCTGCTTACTGTTTTGGCCAATCTCTTCTTGCCAAACTGTTAATGATATTTATATTGTTTACTTTAAAATACTACTCTCACAAGATTTGACATCACTAAAGTCTAACATGAATTTGGACCTCCCCTTCCCAACTTCCTTTCTCCCTCCTCCAACAATAGAAGGAAAGAACCTCCATTAGCTGTATATTCATAATTGAAATTTAGGGGCGGTGCTTGTCTTTGTAGATTATGACAAATATTGACATGTATAAATTTGCATAAATACTAAAGAGAATGTGCCAGTTGTCCTGCTGAAATAAAAATTTTCTTAGTGCAAAATCTTAATTTTGAGGGTTAGGAGATGCATAAATGTGAATATTTCTTGTGTATTTTGCAGATTAGGCAATTGAGAAATGGGAACTCTAATTCTGCAAATGATAGTCAATCATTATCTTCCTGCATTACTTCCAACTCTGTAACTGTTGCTTCTGCAACAAAAGCAGATGAAAACCCAACTCTTGGTAGTGGTGGCAAGGAGACTGTTCCTCATGAATTGCGTCTCATGTCTGAGCCATATGGGGTGCCCTGCATGGTGGAGATATTTCACTTCTTGTGTTCATTGTTAAATGTCGTTGAGCATATGGGAATGAGCCCTAGATCAAACACAATAGCATTTGATGAGGATGTGCCACTTTTTGCCTTAACTTTGATAAATTCAGCCATTGAATTGGGAGGCCATTTCTTTCGTTATCATCCCAAGTTGCTTAGCCTGATTCAGGACGAGTTATTTCGTAATCTAATGCAATTTGGTTTGTCAATGAGTCCCCTGGTACTTTCAATGGTGTGCAGCATTGTTCTCAACTTGTATCACCATCTTCGCACTGAACTCAAATTACAACTTGAGGCCTTCTTTTCTTGTGTCATTTTAAGGCTTGCGCAAAGCAGATATGGAGCTTCATATCAGCAGCAGGAGGTTGTCATGGAGGCCCTTGTTGACTTCTGCAGGCAAAAATCATTCATGATGGAGATGTATGCTAACTTTGACTGTGACATAACTTGCTGTAATGTCTTTGAAGATATAGCTAATCTGTTGTCAAAAAGTGCATTTCCTGTGGACACTCGATTATCTTCCATGCATATTCTTGCTTTGGATGGTCTTATTGCTGTTATGCAGGGAATGGCTGAAAGAATAGGCATTGGGTCTGTTACTTTAGAAAATTCTCAGTTGAATCTTGAAGAGTATACTCCATTCTGGACTGAAAAATGTGACAATTTCAGTAATCCTAATCATTGGCTTTCTTTTGTCTGTCGAAGAAAGTACTTAAAGAGAAAATTGATAATAGGAGCTGACCACTTTAACCGTGATCCTAAGAAAGGTTTAGAATTTCTCCAAGGAACAAAACTTTTACCTGAAAAACTTGATCCTCAAAGTGTTGCTTGCTTTTTCAGATACACTACTGGATTAGACAAGAATCTCATTGGCGATTTTCTGGGAAATCATGATGAATTCTGTGTTCAGGTTCTTCATGAATTTGCTAGAACATTTGATTTTGAAGACATGACTTTGGACAATGCCCTGCGTCTACTTTTGGAAACTTTCAGACTGCCTGGAGAGTCACAGAAAATACAAAGAGTTCTTGAAGCTTTCTCTGAGAGATATTATGAGCAGTCACCGCATATCCTTGCTAACAAGGATGCTGCTCTCTTGTTATCATATTCAATCATTATGCTCAATACAGATCAACACAATGTACAAGTTAAAAAGAAGATGACAGAAGAGGATTTTATTCGGAATAATAGGCGAATAAATGGTGGCAATGATCTACCCCGAGAATTCCTATCAGACCTTTACCATTCAATCTGTAAGAACGAGATTCGCACAACCCCTGAACAAGGTGTTGGAGTTCCTGAAATGACCCCAAGCCGTTGGATTTATCTAATGCAGAAGTCAAGGAAAACTGCTCCATTCATTATGTATGATTCAAGATCATATCTTGATCACGATATGTCTGCTATATTATCTGGCCAAACAATTGCTGCCCTTTCTGTGGTATTTGATAATGCTGAACATGAAGAAGTTTACCAGACATGTATAGATGGATTCTTAATTGTTGCAAAGGTTTCAGCTTACTATCATCTTGACAATGTACTGGATGATCTGGTTGTGTCTCTCTGTAAGTTCATTACTATCCTGGATCCATCATTGGATGATGAACTCCTGGCCTTTGGAGATGACATTAAAGCAAAAATGGCAACTGAGACAGTTTTTACCATTGCTAACAGGTATGGTGATTTTATTCGTACTGGATGGCGAAACATTCTTGATTGCATCTTACGATTGCACAAGTTAGGCCTTCTTCCTGCATGTATGGCCAGTGATGCTGCGGAGGAGCTTTCTGCAGAAATGGGGAACGCAAAGCCTAATGAAAATTCTCTATTGTCAACTCATCTGCCATCTAGTACACCAAAGAAATCCTCAGGATTGATGAGCAGGTTTAGCCAACTTCTATATCTTGGGGCTGAAGAGCCAGAGTCAGAACCAACTGAAGAGCAACTTATTGCTCATCAGCACAGCCTAGAGACAATCCAAAAATGTCACATTGACAGCATATTCACTGAGAGTAAATTTCTCCAAGCTGAATCTCTCTTGCAACTCACAAAAGCTCTCATTAGTGCTGCAGGGCGACCTCAGAAAGGAAACAGCATATCTGATGATGAAGATACTGCAGTTTTCTGCCTGGATTTGTTGGTTGCTATCACTCTGAATAACAGGGATAGAATTGGACTTCTTTGGCAGGGTGTTTATGAGCACATATCAACCATTGTACAGTCAAGTGTGATGCCTTGTGCACTGGTTGAGAAGGCAGTTTTTGGACTTTTAAGGATTTGCCAGCGATTGCTTCCATACAAAGAGGATATTGCTGATGAACTCCTGAGGTCATTGCAACTTGTCTTGAAACTTGATGCTCGGGTTGCTGATGCCTACTGTGAGCAGATTACACAGGAAGTTGGTCGCCTTGTGAAGTCAAATGCTACTCATATCAGATCTCAGTTAGGATGGCGTACAATTGCATCACTACTATCCATCACAGCCAGGCATCCAGAGGCATCTGAGGCTGGGTTTGATGCATTATTGTTCATAATGTTTGATGGAGCCCATTTGCTCCCTGCTAATTACGTTCTCTGTGTAGATGCTGCCAGGCAGTTTGCTGGATCACGTGTTGGACAGTCTCAGAGATCTATACGGGCTCTTGATCTTATGTCAGCTTCCGTCAACTGTTTAGCAAAGTGGACCAGTGACGCTAAACAAGCAATGGAGGAAGAGCAATTGTCAAAGATGTTGCAGGATATTGGGGACATGTGGCTGAGGCTAGTACAGGGACTGAAAAATTTATGTTTAGAGCAGAGAGAGGAGGTTAGAAATCATGCGTTGTTTTCTCTGCAGAAGTGCTTGAGTGGAACTGTTGACATTGATCTTACTCATGGTTTGTGGTTACAGTGTTTTGATCTTGTGATCTTCCCTGTTCTTGATGACCTGCTTGAAATAGCACAGGTCCATTCCCAAAAGGACTACAGGAACATGGAAGGGACACTTATCCTTGCCTTGAAGTTATTGTCTAAGGTTTTCCTCCAGTTATTCCAAGATTTATCACAGTCAACAGCGTTCACCAAGCTGTGGTTGGCTATACTTGGCCAAATGGAAAAATATATGAAGGTAAAAATTAGGGGAAGGAGAAGCGAGAAGGTTCAAGAACTTGTGCCTGAGCTTCTCAAAAATACTTTGCTTGTTATGAAATCAGGGGGCATACTAGTGAAGAGCAGTGCCTTGAGTGGCAATAGTTTGTGGGAACTGACATGGGAGCATGTGAATAATATTGATCCAACTTTACAGTCTGAGGTGTTCCCTGAGAAGGATTCAGAGCATTTGCAGCACAAAAAGGGTGAAACAGCTGGAGATTTGAGGCCTGGCGAAAATGTTTCTGTGCCTTCTAAAGAAACCACTGGCCAAGATGGCGCCGGTATTGGTTAATTATTGTTGCGGTGCTGTGGTTACTTGAATTTGGATTTGCTATATGTTCCTATGAACCCATGATCTCAGTCCTTCATAGTTTTCTTTTTGGAGGTCGTCTGGGTTCTCAGATTAATTGTGCAAAATATGATAAGATCAAATCTCATGTTGATTATGCAGAATGCGGTGGAACAGATTTGCTGGTAGAGTGTTGGTCTTGTTGAATCTTATGATGCTGTCTTTGGTATTCTTACTATTTTTGCCCCAGGATGCTAGATACTGGTGTAATTTTTGATGGATATATATATGTATGTATGTATTTGATAGCTTCAGAACCATTAGAGGGCTCACTCTTAGTAAGGTGCTTATCGAGACCACCTCTCCTCCCAATGGCTCCACCCTGGGCCAGTGAACTGCAAATTCTAGAATTATTCTCTTTGCTAAATTGTACAGAACTTGAATTTGTTCTCTTTAGATGCGAGATGTATTTTAAGCGGTATGATGCAAACAACAAATGTATTCAAAGAGTATATATTGGAATGCCCAAGGACTTGCTGATTTCATTCATGATTTTCTTCCTTTGAGCTTCACAATGGTAAAAAAAAAGTTGGTTCCAATAAATTAGATGAAGATTTTGATGTTTTGAGGCCATTCTTTCTCTGATTGCATAATTATGTAATTTTGAGTTTAATTAATTAGCTTATACGTTGATAGTTAGCCCTTGCAGTTCACTATTCCACATTCAGTGATGTGGAATTATATGGGGCAAGCAAAAGTATTTGAACCGAAATCGTGTGATGTAACTAGGGAACTTCCACCACTAAGATGATTAACGCCACTAGATGGAAAGATTATTGACCATGTGACTATTACTTTATTAACAATATGATGGCTCATTTACAACTCATTCTCTTGATAAGAAATGCATTATTTTGTTGAGCTAAAATTAATTTACAAGGAGAAATTGTTTTAATTTATTATTAAGAGGGAAAATTATTTTTGGCAGAATCTCATTTAAGGCCCTATGAGTATGAAATTCTTGTGTAGGCCAGTGGATTGAAGTAAAAATACGAAAATATCCTTCATCTATTTAAAAAAAAAACGGTTGTCTGTAACTTTTGCTAATGAATAAATTACCAATGGTACGTTCATTAGAAGGCAATTTCTTGAGTGACAGGCGTTCAAAGTTTATACACAAAACACTACACATCATGACACACTTCTTCATTTTACAGAATAGTGAAGACGCAATGATTATTTTGAGAATTACGCTATTTAATATTTACATTTCAAAATTACGTATTTAGTATTTACATAGAAGAAAATGTCGGTGGGCAGACTACAGGACTGAGTTTAAAATAATCTACTTCCTTTCCCTACCAGAAAAAAAAGCAGATGCTCCTTAGAACTAATTCTCTCGAGGTCTACACTTCCTTATCCTGATCCTTATACCGTCATCCTTTATGCTTCCACCATCCATAATTTGACAGCACTGCTTTCTCGGAATCTGCTTCAATACAGCAAAAAGCCAAAAACAGTATCATTAGTTTAAACGCCTTATATAAACTAAAGATATGAAAGAGTTTAATAGTCAAAACCAATGTATTATTAACAGCATTATGAATAACTTGTTGATGATTTACATATGGAAGCGATGGCGGTTTAAGGGCGTGTTTAGTACGTGCGTGTGCGTGTGCGTGTGAATGAGAGAGAGAGAGATTCTTCCAATATTCGGGATCCAGCTTCAAGGCAGAAACTCTGATTCTCCGAACTTTCGCATTATCTGTATTTGGTTTCAAGCACTTGCGATCCTTGTCTGCAAATCTATTGTAGCTAGTGAAACTCCCACTTCTACCAACCTCTTCAATCTTATCCAAGAAATATCTAACTGGCTCTTGGCATGGGTCAGATCTCATAGGTTGAGTGTTGAAAGTGAAGGGGCCCTCACTCCAACTTCGCCATGTCCGAAATGTCTGTAATGGTGTCTGCAAATCCTTAGGCGTCAACATCGTTGGGTGAATTTGTACTGTGTAACCCCACGAAATGGATATTGACCATTTTCCTTTATGGTCATAGCAAAAACTTCGTAGTATCCGATCTGGGTTAACACGGTATGCCCGAATGAGGTTCCCAATGAATCTCTCCGAGTCTGGTTGGGAAACAATGGACTTAAGGAGTCGAGGTGGTGGAGAGACACTAGTGGTGCCATCGGGTGTGCTGCTAAAAGACCATATGGATCCCCTCTTATCTCAAGCTGAAAGAATAAGGAAAAGGCAACCAAGTTAGTTTCTTGTAGATGCACAAGCAGCAACAAAAAGATATTTTGAAACCTATTTCCCAAGTAATAGGGATGAAGGAAAGAAAAAATACACACTATTTCAAAGACTTCATATCCATCGAGAATTTTTAACATCATATGGGTATAAGTAAAATTAGTAGAGAAGATACATTGTCCTAGACCTAGCTGTCAGATATATATATATATATAGTGAACATGAATGTACTATTCAGTATATGAAAAATTAAAAACCAAGTTTTCTGCCAAATTAAAAACCAATATATGAAGCATCATATGGTTCAGTTTTCTAGCATGGAACAGAACATCCTCAGTGCTTCACTCTTTCCTCTTAGTAATTTATTATAACTACCTACCATAAAACCCTCAGTTAAAATTGCTTCAAGCAAGGCATCGAGCCAGCAGCGTAAGAACATTTCTAGTAGTCCAAACCCAGAAAGATATTTTCTCTCGTACTTTCCTTCTTCCAATACATTTAGGTAGGAAAAGGCAAATGATGAAGCATAAAAAGGCAAGGCATTGCGTAGTCCTCTTCATTTTCTTGGCGGGGGAGAGCTTGCATAAATTTTCACCTCTTACTTGCATCTCTGCTGATCTCAACACGGAGGCATAAAGAAACGATTTCAACTTACCAAATTAAAAACTAAAACATATTTTATCAAAAAAAAAAAATTAAAACATAATATTCTACAGAGGGAGGGAGGGAGAGAGAGATCAAACTATATATACATGTGCCTATGTGCCCATATATACACAAGCGGAAAATGGAGATAGTGTACCTGATGGAACCCACTTTCTTTTGTAAGAGTACACCAATTTCGCTCACACAAGCCCATATCCTTTTATCAGAACCCTTGAAATAGTAGTATCTATTTAGACAACCATCCAATATTTTGGCTAGCTGAAATCCACCACCACCAAAAGCCATGTCATAAGCATGCATCAAACCTTGTTCCACACTCTCAGAATTCCCACCAATATAATACATTTTATTATGATCATATTTTCCTAACACTAACTAAGTTCTCCGTGAAAAACACTGTATCGTCATCTCCCATTACAAACTACCTCACATTTGGCAATCCAAGTTTAAAGCTTTCATAAACTATCCGAGCTATCCTAACCGCAGACTGTGAGTGCAAGTACTTGAATTGGGTCCAGTCTCTCGAAATTTGATATGGGATTAACACTTCAGGATGTAAATCATCATATCTAGGTTTCTTGTCAAGCCACACAAAACCGATGTGTTTGGATTCTACCAAAGATTACTATAATATCTGTGGCTATGCCATTTCTTTGCTGAACCACCAATGCCAAATAAAATATGTGAGATGTTAGTGGGTCCACTATCCATGTCTGAAGAATTCTGGAAGGCGTGCAAATGGTCTGGTAATGGGAACCACCCAGCTGGTTTAGAAATGACGAGTGAAGAGCAAGTGAAACAGATGCGATGAGGCAGACGAGTATGCCAATTCCTATCAGGACTAAGACTATATCTCCTAGTTTTTCAGGAACAAAAAAGAATTTGGATGCTTTAACAGGGTCTTGAGAAGCCTCCAAGCGAGCATGATTAATCTTCTCCCTATAACATTTGGTTTAAGATTTCAGACTGATATATTATGAGAAATTGTTCCCTACACATCTTTTAATTAATGAAAGTGGCCATAGAAACAATGTCCTCACATTACAGCCCAGTGTTTTTGAAGAGCCCGGTTTGCTGAAGTACGGATGGAACCTCCTTGCTCTCCAGAAGAATTGATCATCCAAATGGAAAATGTCCTGAATTTGCTTATTCGGTTAGCACAGGTTAAAACAAAGCTCGTTAATTATCATTTTTCGTTGCCAATTATTTCTCCTGTATATAGAATTCAAGATACAAAATGATGCTGGCCTTCTCATCATCAAAACAAATGCACTTCCTCAAATCAGAACGATAGATTTGGGCTCCAAACTAAATCACTCCAAGTCTCCAACTGTGGATTCCAAAACCATATGCCCGATCGTGTTTGATCAACAACGTAAAACTAATTAATTTATTTTTAACCCAGAGACGCAAGTTTAGAAAGACTAATGATTGGCTCTACTTTGTTCTTGGCCAAATGGGCAGGGGAAGAACTTTAAACTGGAACCAGAGTTAGGAATGAGGAATAGCATGGGAAGCAAACACACACACACCGAAAACAGATTCCAGCTTAACAATTCACTCAAAAGCTGTTTCTTATTCAATGGTGAGCTGATGAGGAAAGAACTCCCTTCTTAATGCCTATAGGGTAAAAAGAGAAGGGGACATGCTAGAAACCAAAAGAAGGGAACGTTTTTCAAGTGAAAAGGCATCCAAACCAAATCAGAGTTTCAATGTGCATGACTCAAGGTATTCTATGTTTTTTGGATTGTCACGCTGGATAATTTAAAAAAATGCTTAGGCAGCTAGTGCAGAAGCCTTACGAAGCTTGGTAAAATTAAAAAAAGGAAATAAAAAGAACATAAGCGAAGAGGGACAGAGAAAGGGATTTCCAAGAATATGGCAACTTTAAAAAAAAACAATTTGAAATAATTGAAGTAACACGTCTTACCTCGAGATTACTATCAGATTAGTAGAAATGAGTCTTGAGATTAGATTTCTATTACCGTTTTGGGCACAATGAGTAGCAATACCTTCAACTACAATTGGTTGTAGCTTTAATCATTGGTAAATTGCGAAAAACTTTTAGATTAAAACATGATTAAATTACTAAGAATAGCTAAAATAAGTTTATAAATTATCTATTTATTATTTTACTTTTATTTTTCTCTCTCTCTTCTCTCTTCCTTTCTCCTCCATAAGCCATCAACACAAATTTTTCAGTTCATATGTCACTACTTGGGGTCACAGATCTGTTTTGCCGTGTTACTTGGGGGTCATCGTTGTCAACATTGTCGTCTTCAGTGTTGTGGTACTCCTGCATCACTGCTTGCCGTCACTGTCGTTAGTGGTTGTTGTTGTCACTACTCACAATAGCTGAGAAGAAGCAACGATGAAGGAAGAAGAATGCTGCAATGGAAGAAAATCGCTGGTAGTCGCGAATAATAAGAGATGGAGGCTAATTTTTTTTATTTAATACATAAATTACTAATCATAAAAGTCATTTTAGAATTATTTATCCAAACACTTATTTATTCAGAACAATTTTTTTTTCATAAACTCTTTTCTATAATCCCTTTTCTAAAAATAGTTTAAAAATATTTTTCTAAAAACTTATCAAAACCACCCATAATTAGAAAAAAAAAAACCACTAGCCCTCCCCCATAGCGCCAGGTACAGTTTCTTACCCCCATTATTAATTGAAAAAATGAATGAAAAAAGATTTTAAAAAATAATAAATTTTAAATAAAAATAGATTAAGTATTACTAATATAGTATCATATTTTAACATTTATTATTTTTTTTAAAAAAAAAATCTGTCATTTTCCCTTATTAGTTTCAGAGATTTACAAATGAATATTAATATACAAATTTCTGGCTCAACTTGTGCATGTTACTCACTTCCATTAGTTTTCGATTTTAATCAAAGACAAGACCTTCATAACCACGTTACGTAAATATCAGAGTACCTTCGGGGCATGGAAGTACTGCATAAACACCAGCCAAACGTATGCCATTCTCATTTTGCACACTATCTGACCAGATTTTTACCATCTTCAGAGCACCTCAGCCAAAAATACCACCAAATTCGAAACAAAATTGTCTACAACATTCTATAAGCTTGCTCTAGTCAGTTCTCACAATGCAGCTTTTTCTGCCCCCTCCCACTCAATGAGTTTAACAAATTGGTTCCCCAAAAGCACCGAGCCAAAAGCAATGTGCAGAGCAAAATCTCCTATTTTATTTCAACAATAGAACAAGTTCATGAATACAAATTACAATCAACTATAACAGGCCACAAACAGAATCCCACATGAGTTGAAAATTTATAGGGTTTCCTAGAATTAATATGAGATAATGTAGCAGAATAAAGTCTTTTATTAACTCAGAAATTATAGAAATTAATTCTTAAGTAAGGTTGAGTAATAGACATTAAATTAGTTTTTTTTTTTATTTTATCATCAATAAAATTATGATGACAGTAAAGAGACTAAATTGGATAAGAAAAATGTAAGGAACATGAGACTGATAAAAATTATAATGCCTAGGACACTATAATTGTAAAATAGGACTTTATTCCAATATAAAATGCCCTCATATAATCGAACTATTTTATTGGACCAAGTGTGGCACCATTTCGCAAGCCAAAGATGATGAAGATTTTAACTTGAAAAATAATTTAATTTAAAATTATTTTTTGTAAGAAAAGTTATCAAAAGCTATGGAAAGTTGACACATAAACTTTATAATTTACGGAATTTAGAGGTTAAACAATTTTCTGAAGGTCTACAAATACCATCTGTCCCCTTCTCATTATTGCAAAATTTGACATTTATAGGTAACCTCTTGCAAATTAAATTCTTAACCTTTTAACACAAGGTAGTAAGTTTACTCTACTCAATTTTAATGTTAATATGTTTTAATTGTTATATGTGTGTTTGTCATAATTGTTAGTATCTGAGCAAAGGTTGAGCAAAGGTTATGACATGATAATTGTGTTTTGCTCTGTTTAAATTATTAGATTTATGTGTCAATTGTGGATGAATTGACATATGAATTGAGATTTACAGGGAAAAGCACGTATAAATCCTTACCATGGAGAAGATTCTGAGCTATCAGTAAACTAAGAGGTTGAAGGCTATATACCTCCCATTGTTAATCCAAACATAATACATGAGATAGAAGATGATCTAGAGATATATCAGTGGTTCGATAAAACTGAATATGATATTTCTTCGGTAGGCTTCAACTAAGTTGTTGAGACGGTGGTAGCTTTAACTGACAACTGTACTAGTGTTAATTCGAAGGTCTTAGACCCAAATGTACCCAGCCTAAGCACTCAATTACTTAGAGTCTTGAGCTCTGTATGAGTTAACTTGGATGATGGCACTTTGCGAAATACTTCCACATACACCTATGTGGTCCCAAGAGCTTACATACTTGTAATATTTTGGAGTATCGAGACTCCCAAATAACCAAAATATGAAGTACTCTAAAATTATGGGAAAAAATTAAATAAATAATATACTCCTAATTCTAATATTTTTTATGTCATGCTCTAATATTAAATTCTTCTAAAGTTCACTATATTTATTGAACTCAGTTTTGACTTTATAGGTAATTGTGTGCTTGGTCCGGGAATATCTGGGTCTGACACAACTCAAGTAATTGAATGATTAATCCGGGTATATCTGGGTCTAAGGCCCTTAGATCAGCATTAGTACTGTCGTAAGCTAAAGCTAATACTGTCTCAACAACTTAGTTGGAGCCTATCGAAAATAAATCATGTTCGAGGTTATCAAACCACCAATATAGCTCTGGATCATCCTCTATCTCTTGTATTATGTTTAGATCAACATTAGGGGTACATAGGCTTCAACTCCTTAGTTTACTGATGGCTCAGAACCCTCTTCGTGGTAAGGCTCCACACGTGTTTTTCCTGTAAATCTCAACTCATAAGTCAATTCATCCACAATTGACATGTAAATCCAATCATCTTAAATAGAGCAAAACACAACTATCGTATGCCTGAACCATTGCTTGAATACCAACAATTGTGTCAAACACATATATAACAATCAAGTAGCCAAACCCTGTGAACAGAAGGGCAACATCAGCATGGTCGGAACATCAGTCCAGAGAAAGAAAATATTGCTTTAGGTTAATTTCATGTTGAATTGAAATGCATTGACGGTCATTCCTCCATCAACTGAAACAACCTGTCCATTGATGTAGGATGCATCAGGTAGGCACAGGAAAGCCACCAAGGATGATACTTCTTGTGCTTCTGCTATTCTCTTTATTGGCTTGCGAGCTAGGATTTCATTCACAAACTCTTTGCCTTCAAGTAACTATTATCAAAGTCAAACCATTAACAACCAGTGTTATTTCTGAAGCTTAGTTTCATCTAAAAGCTATACATATATAGGTAAGAGGGAGGCTATGTTCCCTGAACAAATCCAAAAGAGAGGCTGCAAAGTTCATCTAATCAGATTTGCACAATATTGAGATCCACGGCACATGAACGATGAGACGACAAAGTGACTCATGGGTGACCCACAGAATGGTAAAAACAGATATGGCGGCATATTGAGGAGGACGAGAACAAAGGTAGAAGGGAGAAAATAAGAAAAAAAAAGGAAGAGAGAGAGAGAAATAGAAATAAAATAATAATTAAATAGTAATCAATTTTTTTATTATTTCAGAAGTTATTTATAATAGTTTATTTAAAACTATAATTTCATCCAAAAATTTTTTTAAACAAATATAATTACTTATTTTAATTTTTTTAAAAAATAAGATTTAAGTCAAAAATATTTTTAAAAGTATGGTTATAATACTTTCCAAATAAGTACATCATCAAATCAAATTAGATAACATTGCATCAAGGTTTACATCAATATAAAATATAAAAACTTTAAAAATAATTGTTTTTCCACGAAGCAAGAGAGAATAAAAGACTTTTGTTTTCAGAACAGGTTCTCAAATGTTTTATTAGGTAAGAAGGAAAATGTCCTACAGCTACAAGAACTGGAATTGAAAAAAATAAGAAGTGTACCCAAAAAATTGAAATAAAAAATATGTTTTAAAAGTAACGTGATTTTTTTAATAAAAAAGAAAGTATATTTAACACGTGAGAAAAAAATGAGTGGAAGGACGGCTTAATTTTCATGTGAATGATATCAAAAGTAAGGAAAAACATTCCATCACACCAATTCTGGATTAAGCGGTCTACCCCGTAAAAAAATATAAATTAAAATTTTATAAAATATATTTAAGAGAGATGAAAACATTTTATTTTAAGTATCAAGAGATATTAGTATTAAAAAAAACGTATATTTTTTTATTGTGGGCTATCTTAGTTGAGCGTCATCACTCATCACTATCAAGACGACGACGTTGTTGGATTAGATCCATGGGCGACTGAAGAAGCTAAAAGTCGGCTGGCTCTGGAGGGAGAGACATGTAAAGTGTAAACAAGTATAGAGATAGGTTACTTGAGCATTTAGTTGAGGTTCTAAGGAGGTTGGATTTCTTACAGTACGTATAGAAAAAACTCAATGGCCAATACTAAAACTTATTTATAAAATATCCGGTATGAGATAGTTATTATTTTGAACAATAGATAACTAGGCTTATCTAAAAGTAACTGTGGAGATGGGAGTGAGCATTGATTTTATGATTTTAGAGAGCCATCAAAACTGGATTCCCTGCCTTGCAAAGCTTTGTGCTTTTTATTAAAAAAAAAACAAATTAAAATGGTTTCCTCCACCAATATCGTTCTTCCTCCTTTCTAAGAACAACTTCAATGCGCGGATGCAACCCTTTTAACAACAATTCAACAAGTTTGCCACCACAATTAAGCTGACGACCCATTACCTTGTTAACCACTAAACCCTGCAATAATATGTACACACACAGGACTTGTGTGTTCAATTTATTATTTAATAATGAGTGTAAATCTAACCGTTTTCTAAAAATTTGTAAATAAAAAAAAATATTCTTAGCAAGATAATTTTTAGTCTCACTCTTTCGAAACGTACGTTTAAATGCTAATTACAACAATATTGTCTTCCACTGTTCACGATATTTATAAAACTTAAAATACCCCATACTCATGAATGCCACCAAGCACAACTTGCATATACCACAAAATTTACGTTTAGCAGCTAAAATAAACCAGATTCTTATCTCTTGTTTACTTATGCCTGACAAGACCGGATTTTTATCATTTGTCGATCAAGAAAAACAGAAAAGACGGCGAGCTCCAGCAGATTGGCGGCAAACGATAAATCGGCATGCTTCGCTAAGTTAACAAATTTAAGCCTCCACTGATTTCACACACAAGGAAACAGAATAAATACGACTCACAATTAGTCCACAAGAGAGAAAAATATGAGAAAATACAATATCCCTCCCCTCTCCAAAACTCTACAATTTGAGAATGTAATGAATTACTCTTGTGAACCTCCATGTTAAATGGAACTGAAGAGTTAACACGTGAATGGACTCTTTTCCTCTCCCCCTAAACAGTTGTGGGATATTTTGTTATTATATCTTAAAAATGACGTACTGCATATGGTTGTAATACTAAGCTCAAGAGGGTAAATATGCACTCTGTTCACCCATAAAAAATGAAGGTGAAGTGGATTTCATGTCGAATTTAAAAGAATTGACGGTCATTCCTCCGTCAACAGCAACCACCTGTCCATTGATGTAGGAGGCAGCAGGTAGGCAAAGGAAAGCCACCAAGGATGACACGTCTTTTGCTTCTGCTATTCGCTTTATAGGCGTTCGGCTCAGTACTTCCTTCACAAAGTTTTTGTCTTCAGTCAACTGTGTTGTCACGGGGAAACAATATATCATATATCTTTGGTCAAAATGAGGCTACACATATATAGACATATATATATATGCACACACCCTACATGGTTCAGGCTGATTGTACGCAAGAACAAATTAATTAATAGCGCTCAACCTTGAAGTTGGACACTCCCTGAATTATGCCGGTGCAAACATTATTCATGGGAAGAATCACTAGACAAGAGGGATAAAGCTATATAAATGAGCTAAGTGCATGGGAGAAATTGGCAAAATAGACAACAATGACTCCCCGATCCTCCCGTGATGAAGATTCTCATAAATACTCGACTGGTGAAGATGGGAAAAAGAAAACACTAACAAAATGGACGCATATATATGTCAGCACTGAATTAATTAAATTAAAACAGATTGGTTCAGAGTTTACGCCACCACACCAGTTCTCAATTGGTTAATTAATGCACTAGTTTCTTTGATCATCTAATTTAATTTCAGGTTATTCCGGCTCAATGGGGACCTTGAATCAGAGACTAAACCATATGGAGTAAAAGAGATTTACATGTGCCACGAGTGGGGTTTTCGTACACCAGGGTGCAACACAGTTGCTCCTTATGTTGTCTTTTGCCCATTCACAGGCAAGGTTTTTGGCGAGCTGATTGATTGCGGCTGTAAAAAGAAGCACGTTGAATGAACCGTAATCAATTTTTGAGCAAAAGATGAGACCGAATGGTAACATGAAATCATCACCTTTAGCCGCCGCATAGACTGTTCCAGTACCCAGGCTTGTGAGACCCGCAAGAGAGGAAATGAACACGATGCTGCCATTCCCAGACGCTTTTAGGGCAGAATATGCCAGTTGGCATAGATGGTATGCGGATTCGAAGTTAGCAGTCATCATCATCGAATAGTCGTCGGGATTATACTCTATGGTCGGTTTTCTCACATTTATTCCAACATTGTTTACCTATATATGGCTCACGACAATTGGAAGGATTGGGCTTGAATTAATGTTACGAGCGTATCATTAATGCGTGAGATAGAGCTAATTGAAAAGTGGCGCAGTAGAAGCGAGAACTCACAAGAATGTTCAAGGTGCCGTTGAATTGAGAAGCCACTTGCTGAAGAAGCTTCTGCCTCTGGGGCGGAGAACACACATCGCAAACCGACCCATAAACCGTAAAGCCCTTGTCCCGCCACTCCTTCAGGCATCTGTTGAGCTCCGCTTCGGTCCTGGAGCAGGTGTACACAGAGGCGCCAAACTGGGCCAAATCCTCCACCACAGCATGCCTGAAACATGAATTTAGGTGCGTAAGAAATTAATTCCAATAAGAGAGTTGATTAGGAGCAAGAGGACGAGGGATCGATGGTGAACCCGATTCCGCGAGTGCCGCCGGTGACGAGAGCGGTCATGCCCTTCAGAGACCATCTGGAGCCCATGGCGTTGCCCTGATCTGCCCTCGCCGCCATTACGGATCCTAGATCTCATCTACCCTTTCCTCCATTCCACCATTTAAAAACTGTGTTTTCCAAGAATATATAAAAGAATAAAATTGTTGCCTGGGAGGAGTGTTAATTTGTATTCTTTTGTTCCAAAAACCTGCATTCATGCATGCCGTTGTTTTTTAAGCATTATATGGGCATGTGAGAAGGTATGAAAATAAAAAAAATATGTCATTATTGATTATTTGCTTTAGCCAACATATTAAATCTATAAAACTTCTATAGGTCCATTGTGTAGAATCTTTCTGATATTTTAAAATTTAATTTTAACCCTCTTAATGTTTTAACCCTCTTACGGCACAGCCACAATCACATAACATATTTTCCTGCTACTGCAACTACAACGATGTCATCCCCATCTTCTTTTTATCTCTCATCTCTTTTATATTTAGGTCCCCCCATCTCCCTCTCTTCTCAATCTTTCCCTCTCTTAAGTTGAGTAGTTTCCCTTTATGTTTTGGGGCATGCATCGCAAAAAACAAAACCCACTCACTCTCTCCTCTATCTCTTGAATGGATGTCAGCCTTAACGGGTGGGCAAATAATCTCCAGGATTAATTGTACTTATGGGTGATTGAGGTAGCGTGGAGGTCAATGGCTTCCCTATAGTTAAAAGTCAGGAACTTAAGATAGTTAACCACAAAGAGATGTAGTTGGATGGGGTCTTGTTTATCTATAAAATGAGATTTGAAGCCTTATGCAAAACATATAATTTTCATAAAATGATTAACATACTATGTATGATTCCACGTCATAATCAATAATCTGATATGGCAATGTTTATCAATAACATAATGACAAAATTAATGACAAGGGTCTTAAAGCTATAAATTAAAATATTAAGAAAGTTAAATTTAAATTTTAAAATATTAAGGATATTACGCGACCTAAAATTTATGAGAGTTTTATAAATTTTAATCAATAGTTAATATCATTATTAATTATTAAATATATTTTTAATTATAAGAGTCAGTTGACTATTTTAAATAAATAAATTAATTATGATTAAATATAACCCTAATTAATTTATCGTATATACTATTTAATCTATTCCAATTAGTCAATTATCTATTATATTAGTTATAATTAATTAATTAATTTAGATTCCTATATTTATATAAAAAAATTAATTATCTTTTATAATTAAGATTATAAGTAGTAATTAACATTATGAAATTCAAAATATTTCAAAAATAAAATAGTTTATAATTATTATGAATTATCATTATGATAAATTTAAGTTATTATATACTTAGTTAATAAAATTACTAATTAATTATAAATTTAAAATTTAAAATATTTTAAAAATTAAATAGTATTACTTATTAAAGTTATTGATTGTGACTAATAAATAAATAAATTAAAAATATTAAATTAAATTAATTTAAATATATTTTTAATTAAATTATATTATAAAATTTTAAAAGTATAATTGTAATTGGTTGAATGTTTATATTTGGGGACATGTGATTAAATAGTTTTAATATTTATATAATATTTTTTGTGGAATTTTTTTATTCATATGTATAGTTAAATTATTTGTTTAGTTTATAATAATTTAATTTACCTTTTTAATTACGGTATTTTTTTATCATTTTATTTTAGGGTATGTAATAAATTTTAGAGGTATTTTTCTCTCTCTAAAAACAAATTAAAAAAAAAAAGATTAATTCTGTGTTGTGTTGCCTTTTTTTATGGGCTAAAATTTCCACTACCCCGTAAAGTGAAAACCGATATCGTATTATTTTCTGCAGAGTGTCACGTCATTTTCAACGGCATCCCACTTCCTTTCCCATTTTCCCCCCTCCTCACTCTGCCTTTCCCATTCTCTGCCACTGTTCTTCCGTCCTCCGATCCTTCACCACTCTGCTTACCCATTCCCTGCGCCCAGGGCTTCTTTCTTGTTCTCCCTTTCTCCAGTCTTGGCCTTCATGGTTTTTTTTTTACCCCTAGGGTTTTAGTGTCTTGCTCGTGATGTCCCCTAAACCCCCGGGAACCTCTGAATTGGAAGATAGACTGGGTAATTTCAAGCCCTTCTCGGAGTCGGGATCTTGCTCTAGGTCTATTAGCGAGACCGTTGATGGTTCGCATCAATATAAAGGGATATTCTTTGGAAAAAGGGAGGGGCGCTGGCAAGTATAGAATGAGCGACACTTTCAACGTTGCTGGTTACGATTGGACCGTATATTTTTATCCGGACGGCAAGACCCAGAGGACAATTCCATGTACGTTTCGGTTTTCATAGCGTTGGCGAGCGAGGGAACCGATGTGAGAGCTTTGTTCAAGTTGACCTTGGTGGATCAGAGTGAGAAGTGGAATGATAAGGTGCATAGCCATTTTGATCGCCCGCTGGAGAGTGGACCCTATACGTTTAAGTATAGAGGCAGCATGTGGTATGAATTTCGTGGAGTGTTTTTATTTTTTCCTTTTTCTTTCGACGCCAATTTATGTTGTTAAATTCTGATATTGGGAAGGTATTTAGTGGCAGGAAAACTTATATTGGGACAATTTGGGGTTGAGGGGTTTGGTTGGAGTGAGTGATTTTCCTTCTGGTGCTACTAGAAATGGGGTTTAGTCATTAGTGAGAATAATGCCTTTGAAGGTAATGTAATTAAATATAATTATCTTGAAACATCAATCCAATGTTTTTTGTTCTAATTTTTGGTTTGGATATTGTTTTATTGGTACTGTGCGTCGACGCTCTAGTTTTGTGGAGCGAGAAAATGGTAAAAACTTGCTTGATTAGTATAGTTTTTGTGTTCTTATGTTTGTCAATTTAAAATATGAGTGGAAGAGGGTGTCCAGTTGATTAATCCATTGCTACGAACATGGATTTCCAGTAAAGGTAATGCTACCACTCAAGAATTGTTCGCTACATGATTTTGTTTTATAGTTCTCTCAAGGTAGTTGTGAAATTGGTGTTTTCAAAGTCAGTGTTTCCAGTATTTAACGAGTCCTAGATATCAATAATCCAGGATATGCTATGTCAGAATCAGGTTGGGTGAGTATTCTGTGTTTGACAATTGGTCTGTGTCCTGGAGGCAGCAGATTTATTCGGAGTTGCTGTTATCAAGCATCAATTTCGTATTAAAAGAAAGCTTCAGAAGTCTTTCATGTTTTTGTTTATCGAGAAAATAATTTTTTCTTTCATTCTTTTGAATGTTCTTTTCTTATGCCCTGTATTTTTTTCTCTCAATTTGTCAAGGGCTTGGGGGTTATTAATTCATTACTAGTCTTGTACTTTACCTTTGTGTACTCATTTCAGGGGTTACAAAAGATTTTTCAGAAGAACAGTATTGGAAACTTTAGAGTATCTGAAAGATTGCCTTGTAATGCATTGCACTGTTGGTGTGGTCCAAACACGTTTTGAGGGAAGTAGACGGAGTATTATTGTACCACGGTCAGACATGGGTCAAGATTTTAAGGGCTTGTTGGAAACTGGAGTTGGTTGTCTCATACTTTTCAAGGTCAAGAATGAAAGCTTTAAAGCTCATAAGTTGGTACTTGCAGCCTGGTCTCCTGTGTTCAGAGCACAGTTTTTAGGACTTGTTGGGGATCCTTGCGTAAATGAAGCAGTGGTGGAGGATATTGAGCCATTTATCTTCAAGCAGGTGATTTTGACTTTATTATTGATTATTGTGGTATCTAAAGAGTGAAAATAATCATTCACCTTTTTATTTCATAAGAAACGGTTATCTTTTAAAGTCTCCTGGTACTACATATATATATAAACACTTTTTTTTAAAAAATAAAAATATTTTTGTCTATCAATAATTGAGAATGTAGGTACTGGATTTTTCTGCTTTGCAATAGATTCTTAAGCTCATAAGATGTGGCTGCATCTGACCATCATGCTTGAGAAGTATCAATAAGTGTCCAGCAAGTGTCAGAGAAGTTTCTGTGATGAAATTCAGTGTTATGTGACTTGTAATTTGGTACTTTATGTACAAGTATTTTTGTAGAAAGACCATCCAGCATGGAATTATGATGCTTAAGCATTTGAAGTTATTACGTCCTGATAGCCCATAAGTTACTGTGCTGGCTGCTCATGTTGATTTTGGATTTTGCATGCAGCCAAATAGTGTTCAAACATGTACACTTCCTCTATAGTTTTGGTCTGCCACCAATTATGTTTGTTTTGGTTTTGAAGGAGACAGTTGGAACTGGAATCGTCCTACCAAGTAAGTTTTTTGTTGTGGGATGAAAACAGTTAGAAACTTTCTATAGAGATTGTCATATCTTATGAAGATGGCAAGTTTGCATGTTTTTCATGGAATCCTAAACATTTATTTTGGAGAAACTCTCTCTAAAGATCGTCACATCTTAGGAAGCTGGCAAGTTTGTATGTTTTTGATGGAATACTAAGCATTGATTTTGGAAACTATGTTCTTATACTAGTAGGTCCTTGAATAAGTTGTTGCTGAAGTCTTTTAGCTAATTTGGTTGGTTGAGTGAAAAATTCTTTTTCCGTCTGAGCAGGTAATGCTTCTCTTCATTTATACGGATGTGGATTCAGTGCCACTGCCCATGTGCACACGTACTGCCATGATGCAGCATCTCTTGGCTGCTGCTGATCTGTATAATCTAGATCGTCTGAAATCATTACGCGAATAAAAATTGTGCGAAGATATCAGTACTGATACCGTTGCAACAACACTTGCACTGGCTGAGCAACACAACTGTCCCCAGCTCAAGGCCATCTGTTTAAAATTTATTCCATCAAACTTGGGAGGTGTGTTATCCATATAAAGAGTGTATTAGATTATTTTACCTTAAGTTGCAAATATATATATTGGTCTTGTTGGTTTTTCCTCACACTTTTCATATCAATTATAATTTTCCTTTGGTGATTTTGTATTTTCCGGAAGTTGGTAGGATAGATATACCGATAGTATATGGCCAAATACCAATTTGAATGTCAAGATTATGGTAGAACTTCATTTGGAATACCACTTTACCAACACATTCCACCATTTCACCAACACACTCCATTTCCATCCCTTTTGGTTTTGCGGACAGGGAGGCTGGATGGCCAATGGTTGTTTAACCTTTTCAAAGTTTCAAAGTATACTTTCAACTGATCACACCTCTTTTGCTTTTCTTCTTTCTACTACTGGAATGATTTTTCATATCGGTACAAAGTGTGTTTTTCATTATCTGTAGTCTCCGGGGTTTATCCCCTTGTTTGTGCGGAATGCTTTGAGTTTTCTACATTATGATGTATAAGCTTGCTTCCTACAGAGGTAATGTAGTCTGAGCATTCATTGACTTGAAAGAGAGCTGTCCCTCAATGTTGCTGGAGACATTTGCATTGGAAGATGAAAACTCGAGCCAGACACTGAGCAGGAAGAGAAGTGCAGCAGCATATATGGGCGAGATTTAGCAGATGAGGATGCTGCTGAATCAGTTAATCCAAATGGTAGGCGCGTCAGGAGGCATATATAGCTTGGTTTCCAGATGAGGGTGCTAATAAATCGTTAATCCAAAAAAAAAATGCAAAGAAAAAGAAAAAACAGAAGAAGCTTGACAACACAAAATGTTGTATGACATAGAACAGTTTCTGATATGCTCGACAACTTTATCAGATGGTAAATAGCTGATGTTTTTGTAATTATCTCTTGGAAATAATATATTGCTAATTTTAAAGAAATATAGCTGAATGTGTTATGAAAAAGTTAGTTACGGTAGTTATTAACAGTTGGTCTATGGTAGTTATGGACAGCTGTCTCTTCTATCAGTTTTCCTCTCCGCCTAATTCTTGAAGCCTATAAATAATTGGCAAGGATTAATGTACGATAGGAAGATATGACAATGCAGTGATTCACCCTTTCATTCTCTCAAGTGCTACCCTTCATTTCCCTTTGCTTTCCTTTTCTTTCTACAATCCCTCTGTTCCTCTTGTTCCCTTTCTTGTTCTTTCCTATTCTTGCCTTTTCTCCTCCATCGGGTTCTTTTTCCCCTCCATCGGGTTCTTAACCTTTTATCAAGAAAGACGCATCAGTGGTATCAGAGCAAGACTTTCCTTGGACGCTCTGTTATGAGTCGTATGGTTGAGACACGATCACAGATGGATGGCCGAATGCAGGCGGTGGAGCAACGGCTGCTGGCGGTCGACGAGTTGCAAGAAACGGTGTTGGGTTTCCGTGAGGAGCTTCAGAATGTGGGACGTGCCTTCCGACAAGAACTGCAACACATTACGCAGGAGGTGCGGAATCTTGGCCACGGCACGCCCAATAGGAATGGAACCCATCGGAATCACGACAATTCCGATGACCATCGGCGGCCTCGGTTGCCGAGAATGGATTGCCCAAGGTATGATGGCAATAATATCCATTCATGGATAGTCAAATGTGAGCGATATTTCCGGCTTGAAAATATCGCAGAAGAAGTAAGGGTGGATATGGCCGCCGTGAACTTGGACAATGACTCCTTCGAATGGCAACTGGCAATGGAACGGCGTTGGGGGAACAACCGACCGACGTGGGAAGAATATACAGACCTTCTACGGAAAACTTTTGGGCCGCCCCATGAAAGACCCATGACAGAGTTGACTCATCTGCGGCAGACGGGGACGTTGGCAGAGTTCAACATAAAATTCGATACATTGGCGGCACGGTTGGATTTATCAGAAGAATACCTCGTGGATGCATATGTTGGAGCCTTAAAGGATGAAATCGCAGATTCAGTGCTTATGTTCGATCCCCGAACGCTAGTGGAAGCTCGAAGGTTAGCAAGGGTGCAGGAGATTGCGGTTAATCATCGTTTGAGCAAGAATGCCGGGGATAAAACTGGGAAGGCGTCGGCACCGGGGACCTCCTACAAGAATGCCCTCTTGAATGGGGGTGTTGTTCCGCGTGGTAATGCAACGCCATTGTCCGTTAAAGATTCAGCGATGATACCCAAGAACCCCGCCAGGTGGGTACGTCCTCTCAAGGTCTTGACAGCGGAAGAGGAGGCCGAGCACCGCGCGAAGAATCTGTGTTTCTACTGTCATGAGGCATTCTCGCGTGATCACCGTTGCTCTCAGAAGCAGAAGATGCAGCTACATTTCATAGCCTTTGACGAAGAGGGTGAAGGCATTGGAGTGGAAGTTGAGGATGGTGGTGAGTCAACCCCTCTAATATCGCTGCACGCTATCAATGGCAAAGGGTCGAATAAGACAATGAAGGTGGCGGGGAATGTGGGAAAACGCTGTCTCTACATTCTTATAGACACTGGCAGCACGCATAACTTTCTTGATATCAGTATGGCAAGGAAACTAGGCTGGCGAGATCAGGGGGTTGGTTTGTCGTCAGTACGGATTGCTGGGGGACGGAGGTTGGGCATCCATGGTACGTGGAAGAACCTTAAATGGCGGATGCAGGGCCAAGAATTTGAGGGTACATTCCGGATTATTAACTTGTGTACACATGATATGGTGTTGGGACTTGAATGGCTGAGGATTCTTAAGAATGTTTACTGGGATTATGGTTGTATGACGATGCACTTCTGGTATAAGGGGGGATTGTGTAAATTGCAAGCAGTGGGTCTTAGAAAGGTAGAGGTACTGCCAACCACTAAGCTCAGTCTCCACTGTAATGGTGACCAACAAAAGTTTCTGGTTCAGCTCTTGAGGCCCCCAGAAGAAGCAGAATCTCAGTGTCTTGCGATTCAGGATGAAGTAACTGACATCCCTGAAGAGGTGCAGGGGGTCTTGACTGAATTTGGGGACATATTTAAGGAGCCCCAAGGGTTGCTACCATTAAGGGTTGGTCATAACCATTCTATTGTCCTCCAAAAAGGGACCAATCCTATCAACCTTAAGCCATACCGTTATCCTGCTATGCAGAAGGATATCATTGAGCAACAAATCAGGGAACTCTTACAAAATGGAGTACTCCAGGAGAGTTCTTCGCCTTTTTCTGCCCCTATTGTGCTAGTAAAGAAGAAAGATGGGTCTTGGAGGATGTGTATTGACTATAGGGAACTGAACAAGTATACAATTAAGAATCAATACCCAATTCCCTTAGTAGAAGATTTGTTGGATGAGTTACATTGGGCTAGGTAGTTCACTAAGCTGGATTTAAGGGCTGGGTATCGTCAAATCAGAATGATGCCAGTAGATTGCCATAAGACTGCATTTAAAACTCATTCAGGCCACTATGAGTGGTTGGTAATGCCTTTTGGCTTGACTAATGCTCCAGCTACATTTCAAGGAGCTATGAATGATATTTTCAGGCCTTTTCTACGTCAGTTTGTGCTGGTTTTCTTCGATGATATTCTCATCTATAGCTCCTCCATTGATGAACATGTGGTTCACTTGAGAGCTGTTTTGAAGGTTTTGTGTGAACACCGATACTTTGTCAAGAGGAGTAAATGTGCTTTTGCTGCTCGGACTGTGGAGTATCTGGGCCATATCATTGCTGCAGGAAGGGTATCCATAGACCCTAAGAAGATTCAAGCTGTACTGGAATGGCCAGAACCGAAAAATGTGAAGCAACTAAGGGGATTTCTAGGGTTGGCTGGTTATTATAGAAGGTTTATCAAGGGGTTTGGAGAGTTAGCTGTCCCTTGACTCTTCTTACTCGCAAGGATGCTTTCCAATGGTCAGAGCAGGCCAGCCTTTCCTTCCAGAAATTAAAAGAAACTTTAGTTGCAGCGCCAGTACTTGCACTGCCGGACTTTTCCAAGAAATTTGTGGTTGAAGCTGATGTATGTGGTGCAGGAGTTGGTGCTGTCCTCTTGCAGGAAGGTCAACCACTTGCGTTTTTTAGTAAGGCTCTGGCTCCTCAGCACCTGAAACTTTCTATATATGAGAAAGAGTTGTTAGCTATAGTGCTTGCAGTGGAGAATTGGCATCAGTATTTGGAAAGGGGTCATTTCAGCATAAGAACAGATCAACAAAGTCTCAAGTTTCTGTTGGGACAGAAGCTTAAGACCTCTTTTCAGATGTATTGGGTAGCAAAGCTTATGGGCTATGATTACGAGATTCAGTATAAGAAGGGGAGTGATAATTCTGCAGCTGATGCTCTCTCTAGATTACATGGTCCACAAATACTGCAAATGACTCTTGACACTGCTTCCCCAGAGCTCTTGGACTTGATAAAGGAGTCTTGGGGGCTGATCCTGTGATGGTAGCTATTCTATCAGATGTTAAGCAGCAGGCTGATGGGATTATGGGCAAATTCTCATGGGATGGGTCTATTTTGCGAAGGGACAGTAAGATTGTAGTGGGTAATGTTGCTGATACTAGGCATAAGATCCTTGAATGGCTCCATTCGAGTGCGCAAGGAGGACATTCAGGGATTAATGCTACGTACCATAGAGTTCGCAGCTTGTTTTGGTGGAAGCACCTTCATAAAGAAGTGGAGGATTATGTAAAAGGTTGTGACACTTGTGCTAGGTGCAAGTATGAGACAGTGGCTTCTCCGGGGTTATTACAACCACTGCCTGTTCCAAGTAAAGTTTGGGAGAGTATATCCATGGACTTTATAGAAGGCCTTCCTAAATCTAATGGGAAGGAGGTGATTTGGGTTATAATTGATAGGATGAGTAAATATGCCCATTTTATTGGTCTATCTCACCCGTTTTCAGCTTCTTCTCTTGCTCAGATTTTTCTGGATCAAGTGTATAAACTTCATGGGGCACCAGTGGAAATCATAAGTGATAGGGATCCCATTTTTATTAGTAACTTCTGGAGAGAATTTATCAAGGTTTTAAAGATTGAGCAGAAGCTGTCTTCTGCATATCATCCTCAGAGTGATGGGCAAACTGAAGTGTTAAATCGGTGTTTGGAGTCTTACTTGAGGTGTATGTGTTGGGAAAATCCAAAGGAATGGAGCCAGTGGATATCCTTAGCTGAGTGGTGGTACAATACAGCCTTCCATACTGCTACCAAAGTAACCCCCTATGAGCTACTATATGGCCAGAAACCACTTGTTTATTCCCCTTACATTCCTAGGTCAGCTGTTGTTGAAGCGGTTGACAGAAGTTTTGAAGCTAGAGAAAGAATGGTAGCTGTACTAAAGCATCATTTGCACAGGTCGGTCAATACCATGAAACAAAAAGCTGATGCCAAGAGGTCTGATAGGGAATTCCAAATAGGGCAATGGGTTTTTTCTGAAGTTACAACCTTACAGACAGATTTCTGCAGCAACTAGGAGTACTCAGAAATTAGCACCTAGATTTTATGGACCCTACAAGGTGATGGAAAGAATTGGTCCAGTTGCTTACAGGCTAGAATTACCAACTGAATCTAGGATTCATCCTACATTCCATGTGTCTTTATTGAAGCTATGTCCAGATCCTGGAGTAAAGCAGCGACATCCTCCCAATGACTATCTTACTATTCCCACTTCTCAATATCCTGAGCAAATACTGGCTACTAGAGTAGGGAGGAAAAGGAAGCGTATCATTAATGAAGTCTTAGTGCAATGGAGGGGATTTCCAGAAGAGGAAACATCCTGGATATCTCTTTACAATCTGCAGCAACAGTTTCCAGAATTTCAAGTGTCTAACCCTTGAGGACAAGGGTTCTTTTGAGGGAAGGGGTATTGTTATGAAAAAGTTAGTTACGGTAGTTATTAACAGTTGGTCTATGGTAGTTATGGACAGCTGTCTCTTCTATCAGTTTTCCTCTCCGCCTAATTCTTGAAGCCTATAAATAATTGGCAAGGATTAATGTACGATAGGAAGATATGACAATGCAGTGATTCACCCTTTCATTCTCTCAAGTGCTACCCTTCGTTTCCCTTTGCTTTCCTTTTCTTTCTACAATCCCTCTGTTCCTCTCGTTCCCTTTCTTGTTCTTTCCTGTTCTTGCCTTTTCCCCTCTATCGGGTTCTTTTTTCCTTCCATCGGGTTCTTAACCTTTTATCAAGACAGACGCATCAGAATGCTTGAACTTTTCCTATATAAAAATTGCCTATCTTGTGCTAGGATTTGATAGGTGATTTGAAGGCCCCCTTGCCTGCTTTACAGTATAAAATGACTAAAGAGTTGTCATGAGTGAGAGGATAGAAACTGAGCAAGAACCATAAATGAAATGCCACGTGAATATATAATGCCCAAGTGAAAGGTGTAACAGAAACACGCTTTCAATTATATTTTGAGATATTTAATTAGTTTTATTTTGGAATAAAATGCATTGACTGTGGAGACTGGAGGAACTGGGCAAGAGAGAAGTGCCGATGGCAAACTCTGTCGTGGATGGCAAGTCAGCACAAGTATAAGTAGGCCATGGAGCTTCCACTCAGGCATGTGCTGTTGTTTTGACTTGTGTGGGCTTTGAAACTCTCTGAAGGCATGAAGGGTAGGGAAGGACAATTGAAGTTGAGAATGAGAAATAAATAAACAAATAAGACTTGAGTTACGTGATAGAGGTGAAGATATAGCCTTAGCCATTTTCGGTATATTTGGTCAAAGTCAAAATACTTGTGTGCGTGTTCTGGATCTGAAGTCAAGGATTATGTCTATATCTCTTGCAGTGGAAGTCATTGGCTGTCATCGTCACATTGAATCTCATCAGCGATTAATGTCAACCGCTTGCGGGGTTTGTTGGGGGCCCTTCTGGATAGCTGATCAGTTTGAAGTCATTGGCTGTCATCGTCACATTGAATCTCATCAGCGATTAATGTCAACCGCATGCGGGGTTTGTTGGGGGCCCTTCTGGATAGCTGATCAGTTTGAAGTCATTGGCTGTCATCGTCACATTGAAAATCATCAGCGATTAATGTCAACCGCTTGCGGGGTTTGTTGGGGGCCCTTCTGGATAGCTGCTCCGTTTTGGTCTTTGCCTCCCTTTGTTCTATTCAATGCACATTGTTCTTTCTCCAAACACCACACCCCCCCCCCCCCCCGGGGAATAAAAATTAGACTACGAGTGTTTTACTACCCGGTTTCTATACAATTTATAAGATTTTTTCTTTTTGGAGATAATTCACTTTTGGAAAATTCAAGTTGTATCTACGTGATAATGGCTGACAGTTTTACTGAACTTGGTTCCCACGAACGCTAACGTGTAGGTAGGTATGGGTATAAATTTTACTCAAAACAAAAGGTCAAAATGCATGGCCGTAGATAAAGATCGTCGACAGCCATACCAGAAGAAGTGATGTATTTTTTATACAGTAGATCACTTAAATACTACTTTATGCTATTTTCTTAAAAAAATCTTCGTTGAATATAATATTATTTAACAAAGTGAGAACGAAGCAACGTAATACCCCCTCTATCCTTCAGTTTCTGGATTAATTCTCTCTCCCCTCACCATTTTTGCCTGGGATTATATTGCTCTCTCAGCACTCCACACGGACGAAAGCACGCATTAGGATTGGATTAGTGTACCCCCTCTGATAGATGCAGGATTGAAGAATGGAGCCACCACTCTGGAAGTAGACACTATCAAGGCTTTGGCGTTTTTGGCTCTCGGATGCTTGGAGGAGCGCAGGCAGAACCGACCTTCAATGACAGAGGTCGTTGAGGAGATCGAGTATATCAAGGGCATTGCCACTGCCACCGCCACCAAACATGCCCAAAACTAGTCTCTATCCCGTGTTTGATTCCAAATGCTTTCTTTATTTAAAAAATAAAAAATAAAAAAATGCATGTTCATTACTTCATCACGAATCAACGACGGTACACTACGATTAATTATGAAAATATATTAGCAAAGAGGACATGAAAGAATGTTGACTGGCCGATTAATTTGTTTTTTCAATAAAAATAATAATGTGAGATTGGTGTTAAAGTTAAAATTATTCCTTTCTTGTTTATCAGTATAAAATTATAAATAGTAGCTTTTAAATATAAAGGATGATTTCTTGTTTATCAATATAAATAGTAGCTTTCAAATGTAATTTCTTTATTTTTTGTGTGGGTGAAGCTTAAGGATAAACAAGGATTTGGGAGTGGGAGCATATAAAAAAGACATCCCATACCAATCAAACACCTCTTAGACATTACATATTTACGTGGATGCAAGATAGCTTCAAGAGGTAAAACACTCCACCTATACTTCCCAAAAAAAAAATACCCCCATGATTTTTTTTTTCTCCTTTTCCAAAATATTGTTCCTTTCCACATAAAAGAACAAAATACACTGACAAACTGCAGAACCGACTTTGCCCCACTCAGTCACTCTTTCTCCCCCATATTAGAAAATCCAAAATACAAAAACCCATTCTGTTAGGGAAATTCCACTCATTGTTTTAAGCAAACTAACCTGTTGAGTAAGCTTAGAGTGACAGCGGTTTGGGATTTCTTGTCTGTCAGAGCACATTAAGCTCATCCAAAGAACCACACCTTGATGAAGACTGCCAAAGCTATTTGCAAGAAAAATGCCGCTATTATCATAACCGAAACATCACTTCCTTCTACATAAGACCTGAGGTTCAGGGCAACAAAGCTAGCTGAGGCAGTACCGACAAGGATTATTATGAGCCACCGCACAATCTCAACAGGAATGAGCATTACAAACTGAAAAGTTTTAAAAGAATTATGCGTTAGACAATAATATGAAACATGATCTGATAACACTTCCCTTTTGCTACTGGTACAGGCTCAATTTGGAAATCAAACGAAAAATTCTAATAACGCACAAAGGACATGTATATAAGCCATGCTTTGTGACAAACAGAAAATAGAAGAAATGTGGTGGCTTCCTCTCCAATGATGCGATCTTACTTGCACTTAGCATGCATGAATTTACACTCCCTAATATTTTTCAATGATATTTCACCAAAAATAACACAAAAAGTAGGGAAAAAAATGATAAGCTGAATCGAAGAAAGCACAAACTCACAGAGGATGGGATGAAAATGGCAAGGGAATACCCCCACATACACCAAAACCGAGTAAGGCTAGAATTTGAACCCGTATACTGAAGCAAGAAGTAATATGCCAGTGGGACAACTATTGCATAGCCATAGATAGAACATGCAGCCACATTGACATAGCTGACATCGAAGCTCCATGAAGTACTCTTATCTGTTTGTTGTTCTATGAGATACGTCGCAAGATTTCCCAGTGAAGCAAGAACAAAAACCAACGTCGTTGAGATCCATATAAGCCCGTATCTGTTATAACAGAAAATATTTGCTCCATTAGATACTCATTAAGCTCCAAGGTTACCGGGACTGTATTCAATCATTTAAAGCATGCATTAAGCTCACAAGTGACAGTTTCATAATTCTCCACCTACATGACTTCCACTTGCTCAAACTCAGGTCAGAAAAATGATTCGTTTTGCATCAGTAAAAAGAACAGACAGATAAATATAATCAAAGGAATCAGAGAAGGGGGAAAAACAAAAGAATTATATGCCGGGGAAAAAACAAAAGAATTATATGCCAAATTTTGTGCAAGGTCCAAGTATTTCCCATATTATGGTAGCAGTTGAACTGTCAATGGCCCAGCGTCCAGGCATAACCTTCCAAACTTAATTTCAGAATCTTGAGCAACATCTCTCATTCTCCTCCTACTGAACTCAAACATATAGAAGCACAAGTTAAAAAGCATAACTCACAAATCAGGGTTAGCATCTATCTTGCTAAAAAAATCTCCAGCAACTGGATTCATGGAACTTATCAATCTGTTCAACACAAGATCTGTATCCACATTGAAATACTGCGTGTATGATGAGATACTAAAGACTCCCCTCCAGTTGTTTGCTGGCTGTTGCACAAATGCTTCTGCATGGATGGGCAAGCCAGAAATAAGTCAAGGAAGTTAATGCCACATGAAATGAAAATATAAGTGACAAATGGTTTAAAATCAGTTGGAAATTATCCTTAGAGATAATATCATAAGCTCCGACTGTATATTATTTTGCAATCATTAATTCTCTTTGTGCGTGTTTGTTTGTTTGTTTATAAGCATGAGGATCTTCTAAAAGCATATCCTCACATGCTTCTAATAGTATTCTCAGAAAGCACATCAGTTGTAAAGAAAACAAGCATCCGTAGCTAAAATGTGCTAAGATATTCCAAGATAACAAAAAGGATAGAAAAAAGAGGTTATACATTATTCTGTCAAGTCATCAATAAAACAAGCCAAAAAAGGGGAACGAAATGAGTATCCAATCACTGCTCTTACAGAGGATCATACCAGTTGGACTTCCAAGTGTTTGATATCCCCTTCCTCTGTCTCCTCCATTGTTCGGAGGGAATATTTGCATATTTGCTCCAGGGACTGCAGTGTAGAACTAAAACTTCAATAGCAGGCAATTATACACATCTGAACACATGAAGGAAAAACTCTGGTATAACTTCATACCCTCATAGTTTGTGGTATTCTTTTCTTCAGCTATGACAGCCTAGGCATGAAACAGAAATAAGGATAAGCCAATAAAATAAATTAAGGGATACCAAGAAAAAAGTACGGATTAGAATTAGACTAATTTACTCTCATATGGAGTTCACATTTGAAAGGCAGTGAACATGTAAACCACTAATGGAAGATCAAGATCTCACATGTTAAGACGTAGGCCATAGTTTACTTGACTGTAACCAAACCTTGTATTGATTATTGGCTAAATTGCATAAAACTCCATGAACTTTGAGCCATGTGAAAACAAGATCATTAAAATTTAATAATGAATCCCCTTAAACCTCTAAATTTTTGTAAATAACCCCCTTTGACGTTAATTAGCCCATCATCTCACTAACAAGGTATGATACATCATTAACCATATATCCCCATAAACTTTTTTGTTTTTGTTCTTTTCTTTTCTTTTCTTTTTCTTTTTTTGTCGTAACCCCCCTTAAACATCAAAGTATGTACACGTAACTTCCTAAACTTTAAATCTTGCACTGATGAACACTTTGTCATCATGTTACATGCAACTAGTAAATTAATGGATAACTAATAATAAAGGAGTTATCTAAATAAATTGGTAAATTTAAAGGGATTTATTGTCAAGTTTCAAAGGCTAGGTGGTTATCTACACATAATACGGGTCATGTACAATTTATCCTTAATTATTTCAGGAAACTGAAGTTATGACGTAAAACTGTAATTAAGTAAGAAAGTAAGCCATATTTCCAGAAAGATTTGTCATTTTCTTTATTAATGCCTGTAATATGAGCAGCCATAACTAATATTGGTGGTCCTAGAAGCACCGTAATGGACTAATATAAACCTGAAAGACAAACAGCTAAAAATAGTTCCTACTGTAAAAATACACAACACAAAGAATGTGGGAATGAAATTCCCTTTCCCTAAACTGCCATAACGAACACTTATTGCTTGCTAATTATATGTTTAACATATTCATCCATCTCCAACTCATAGATGGCTGTTTCCATTTAATATGAATCAGTCTTGGGGGTAAACCCCTTCTTCCCATTATTCATGCTATCTTAAGTTTCCCATTTTACATGACCTTCTCTATCCAAGAGCGGCCATTTAACATCATCAAAAAGGACTGCAAGCCAAGGAAAGGAAGAACTAAACCTAGAAGCCTGCATCAGGCTTCGCAAGAGAAAGCACAAGGAAATGATGCATTAACATATTGATTGACCAAGAGAGAGCCAGGTATGCGGCAATTTCTTTTGTGAGCCGTAACTATCTCTAAAAGATAAGATGAGATATCAACTTTCCAGGCGTTTCATGGGAGCGGAGCAACTCAGACAGAGGGATCAGGGTAAACTGTGGAAAGACATACCAAGAAAGATATAGTAGGGAGAGACAAACCAAATGGACCACGGCGCTGGTCTGAGAAGCCCTAATAAGCTCTCGATGGCATCGTTATTGTACTCAATAAAATCAGAAGATTTTAAAGACGAGTGAATTTTTTTATATGAAAAAAAAGGAAAGAAGATGGAAAAAGACAATGAAAAGGTTGTGATGATTGAAGTCATAGAGGGCAATCCATGAATTTGGCATTTAAAATTGATCAGTTGAGCACATTCAATTTGTCGGAAATGAAACAAGAGGAAAGTTTTTGCGATAATGAAGTATGTCCAACACTAAAACCATCAGATCAGTTCATATATTATAATTAGCATGCACAAACTAATGGAGCATAACAGTCAGAGTGAATAAGCAAGAAACAAGAGGGAAAAGTACGAACAGGAACTGAACCGAGCAAATGGCTAGTGGGAAGGCCGGTGTAGGACTCCTCCATCGCTTAGGGAGAAACACAGAAGCTTCGTAGCTCAAAGAGAAGAAGACATGGATGCAATGAAATTCAAGAGTGAATGGAAAATTCGTGAGGGACTTAGAAGACAACACCAGAGACGAGGGACTCCCCGGTGCAGATGCTGGGTCGGAAACGGGATTTTTGGGGATAACTATTGGCTTCGCTCAACTCTGAGGCTCTGACTTTCCTTGCTTTGTTTCTGGTTTTTGCTGAGTGCATAGTGCAGGCTTTCCAGCCAGGGAAATGTGAATACGTGATCGGATGCAGATTGGACCCCGCAAACCCAGCCTAATGGCCCTTGGAACACGTGTACTTCGGGGAAAATATTTTCTTTTTCTTTTTTCTTCTTCGTTTTCCCCCTTTATGCCACCGTAGCGGCAAAGGTAAATAGACTAGTCCCTTGCCGGATGAGATTTGAGTGTTGATGGTGAGGATTCATCTGCCAGGAGGACCATATAAGTTTTATTCATGAAACGAGCGGGTTGGACCGTTATGACCCTCCCTCCCTCGCAATGCAACCATTGATGCGGGGGGAAGGAATATAGAATTTTATCCTCTATTCGATCCAATCAAAAATGTCTTATAAATAATAAGAGTAATTATTAAACCCAAAAAAAATTACTATAACATAACTTGCAAATATAGATTAACTTAATTGTAAATATGTCAGGCCAACCAAAAAAAAATTGTGAATATGAGCGTTAGCTGCAAATCAGCAGATCACATATTTACCATTGTTTAAATTAATATTCACAACTAATAGCTAACTAAAAATTTTAAAGATCCATAATCTTTTGAAATTGAAGTCTCATGTACCCTTTATCTCATATCTATACATAAATTTATTTTTTAATAGCTAACTAAAAATTTTAAAGATCCATAATCTTTTGAAATTGAAGTCTCATGTACCCTTTATCTCATATCTATACATAAATTTATTTTTAAAAAAAATGAGATGACAGTAATTTATCTTATTTTAAAATGCCTATAGCAGTTTACTTGTTAAAAGGATATTTTCCCCGGAAAAAGGATAAGTAGGCATGCTTACAAGGTCGACCAGATGAATGTTCATAAAGAATTTTGCCAAGTCACAAAATCATCAACTTTAAGAGCAGAAAGAGTGGGGAAATGACATTAATGAGCAAACAACAGCACTTTTTACGCCCCAAAAGATGCCACTTAAAAACAAAAAAGAAAAATTGCTAAGCCAACACCAACAGTGAAAAGTAAAACTACGTTGCCCACATATCCATAGAGCTGAAATTTGAGGCCACTGTGTTGAAGAACCCACTTAACTGAATTATCTCTCATCATGCATCTGAAATTCTGAATCAACAAATTCCTTTTCGATCACACCCACAAGAAATTTGAGAAAGGTCCCCCAACAAAGTCACCGGCCTTTACGGGAGCACCTCATGTGCACCCTCAGCAGTTGCCAGAACCAATAGTGCTGACTGCATTGGTAACGCATAGAAATGTCCACTTCATCCGCGTATGCTGTCATGAACACCAGCACAGCTCGATGGGGGCCTCATCTTGAAGGAAACTACAACTTAGACCAACAAATCACTTCTTGACTAATTTCAAGACATCGCCAACAAGGTGTAAAGAACCGGTTACCAGAACCTGAGGGATCAAGCAGGTAAATTTATATTCAGATCCTGCACCTGGCATATATATATAACCCAAAACGCAGAGCAATCCCACACATTTATACTCAACACCCAATCTGTAGCAATGTTGTCATTCCGCATGCAGTCTATCAGTTGGCTTCTTGACAATATCAGATATTCACAATTCCGCGGTATAATTGATGTTACCTGAAAACGAACAGACTGATTTTGCTGCACTCTGTCCCTAAGCCATTTGATAGCCAACGGCATGAGGGAAACACTGCACTATGTTCACAATTACTGGAACTCATTTCCATACCATCTTTTAATTCATCAGAAACAGCATATGTACTCTTGGCATCACTTCTTACCAATCCAGATGACCCGAAAAGAGAGAGAAAACCAATTAAAGTCAGGAAACAATCTAAGACTCTACTTATCAAACATAACCATAATAAAGAAAATCGACATTCTCCCATATGTAGTAAGTCTCAAAGTCAAACAATGACAAAGTACAAGTATTAAATTCGTTAAAGTCAATTAAGGACCAGGCGGCTTAATGACACAGCAAAAACCAAAGGTGACTAAGCTTTATGTTCTACACAGCAATAACATGGCTAAAGTAGGGCTTTAGAGAAACGGCAATACACCATAGATGCATCACAAACTAATCATATGCTCCCCAAAGAAACAAATTACCAGAATCCACAATATGTCATCATTCCAACTCCTTTTTCTCTAGACCCTTTATTCCTCCTACTACTTCATAAACGTGGATACAGAAGTTCCACAGGTCACATTAGATCAGCCCAGGGTCAATAGAACCCCTTTTCTCTCTTTCCAAAATACTGGTACAACATATGGCAACATAGATCTAGACTGAGAACTTTCTTAACTAGCAAATCAGCGCACTGCAAACACAACCTAGATCTAAGGGAAGTTAACCTTGCTTTACTTTTGATTATTTTGGGAAATCATCCATCAATTTCTTTTCCCCATACTCCAACACAACAAACTCAACTTTACAAATAGACAGCATAAAGAACATACTTGTCACATTCACATAAAAATCATCATATACAAAAGCTTGAGTTCTGATTGAAATAATCTTGTATACAGTCGCAAATACCTTTGTTTCCTTGCATGAGATTTTCCCACACTTTCTGAAGAGTGAACTGCCACGATAGGTCAACATTAGATTCGGCTGGTGTTAAAGAATGGGATCCAACTTTGTAATACACTGATAAACTTGGTACAAAAAGCCCCTTCTTGAAGTACACACCTACATTTTCAATTCAATTTTTTTTCTTCATTCAGTGGACAAAGAATAGATCTCTAGTTCAAATAAGATCACCTGCGGGAAAAACTTTTTAATTGCTTATTCTCCATATAGGCGCATTGTTTGGTAATGTGACCGAAATAATAATTGCAGAATTAATGGTGGAGAAAGCCACTTGCTTTCTGAGTCACACAAGCGCTGGATTTTCAGGTTAAGCAATTATGGGTAACCATATGATATCAAAATCCAGAGATTACTCACCATTATCAGCACATCTTTGCATCAGGTGAGGAAGGAGCAACTGAGGATCTCTCACTGACAGGCAATTGAACAATAATATCTGCAAGTAATACAACAATCTCAGTTCAAAAAACACAAAAATAAAAAAATGAAGCATCAACATGGTTCATTACATTAGTACATTTATTCCCCTCTAATGAGTTTTCAATTCTTTAAAACGTCACAAGAAAGAAGATCACGGGCACTTCTCCTGACTCCTGATGAAGTGTTTAGCAAAGTTCATTTAAGAAAGGACCAAGAGGGAAGAAAGGCAATAGATATCATGCAGAAACATAAAAATGGATTAGTATCTGAGATCGAAATTCATTTGTTTGAATAAATATGACTTCAACCAAAAGCCAAACTTTATTTTACCATCATATTTCAAACTTCAACTGCTATGACTTTTATCAGTTTATTCTTGTCAAACATCCAATTCCAATATCAGTTACCAAAAAGTAGGATTCAAAATCTGTGCTCTACCTGTGTCAATTGTCTCTTGGCTCTTCAACCATCGCGCAAACTCGCTAATTCATTAGAAAGTTTAGAATGAATTTGATTAAATGTTAATAGAAATCTAAGTCAAGACAGCTAAATGAATTTGATGTACGTATCTCCTGGCTTTCAAAATATAGTTGACAAATGTAAAGTTCACAGGATAAGACACGATTAGATTAAATGTAATGAATATAATGATGTGTAAGAAAGATAGGATACAGAGGGAAAGGGAGAGAGAACAGAGGAATCAGTTTCTCATTACTCACATAAGACTGTTTACATTTAGTCCAAAGCCACCTATTTATAGCCCTTAGCTACAAAGGGTAATCTCTCCTACTTAGCCCCAACTAACATCTAACTAACTTCTCTTATTTATTACATTTACATATCATATAACAAGTTGAACCATGTCGCTACAATGTACTTGAACTAATATGTTGGAAAACCAGAATAATGGTAATGAACATCTAAGGAAATGTTTCAATAATCAAGTATATAAAAGAAAATACTCGGTGGCATTTGTCTATGAATTTTGGTCTGGGTTGGCAAGTCCTGAAAACAACACAACTAAACTAATAATCAAAATCAATATGCATGCTTTTAATCCAAAACAGGCATGCCAACCATTGCCCTCTTGCTTGACTTTGAAAGTTAATTTTATACATGATAGCCTCATGAAAGAATGTACCTACATTAAGTTGTGATGCTTTCTCTTCAAGTACATGCATGGCTTCATCAGGCTGAGGGACAGTAAAAGCTGGAACCCGTTGCTACATCAAAATAGAAAATATGAGTAAATAAAATGAAATTGTCAGAAAGAACTAAAAAATAAATTAATTTTGTTGATGCTACAAGGAAAGACGGGGAAAGTGTATGGAAAAGAGTAGAAATGCAACAACAACTAAGATGCAGTAAAACGAACAGGTTGTTGAAACTGACTTTAAAAGGATTTTGAAAGAAAAATTATATTCTCCAATAATACTTTGAAGATACCAGCCTTCTCACCAGCAATTTCTCCAAGAGTATTCCCTGTTAATAAAATGCAGCAGGAGGAAGTAAACCTAACTGGCTGAACAAACCAGTGGCAGTGCAACTTAATCAACCTTATTCAAACACTTAATTATATTGTTGCAGCTTCTAAAATTATTACTTTTTCTCTTTTCTTGTCAAATAGGAATATAGTTACATAAATAAAGGCACTTTAAAATGATTTCTTGATGGTTTTAGTTACAAAGGGGAAACAAATCTAACAATTACCTATGTCAACATTAAGGGCCAACTTGCTTGCATGATTTACAAGTTATAACACTAAATATCTCCCGTTAGTTTGCTTTGAAAATGAGACGACAGGCTGTTCTGTTTCTCGTTGTTGTATGCGTAATACATATTAAATCTACATATAAATTGGTACTACTCCATCTCTCAAATTACTTCATGATTTTATTTAGCAATGGCTTGGGCGCTTGGCATTAACAAACAACTTACAAAATAAAATACTAACCAAGAATCTCCATGTGGTCAAATCCAAGTGAAGTTATCCCACACACAATAGGTTCTTGAACCTGAAATATAAGTTCATCAACATGATCTTGTTCACAAATATTCTTTGTAGAAAATATTAATAATCAAGCACACTAGCATATTGCCGCTGAAATAAAAATTATACATACCACATTTGTTGCATCATATTTACCATCTAATCCAACCTCCATTATAGCAACATCTACCTGAATAAAATTTGAAAAGAAATAATTTTCTTCATTAACAGGGTGCAACAATATAGAAATAGGTTGAACAGAGTTTGCATACATAACTAAAACACAGGAATCTAACCTGCTCTTCTGCAAATATCTTGAAGGCAAGCAAAGGAAGGAAGCGAAAATAGGGAGGCATTGGAACAATTTCATCAGTTTTTTCCTATGGACCACCCAATGAGAAACCACTTGTCTTCAGAAACGAATGCAACAATTCAGGAGAATAAAATGAATTAAGCTTCAAAACTCCAAGGAGGAAATATCTTTTTGTCAGTCTACTAGGCACACTAATTTACAGAAATGTAAGGCTAAAGTTCAAAAAACAATTCAAATATGGTTAGTTTGTGCTTCAAAATAAATTAAAATAGGAAAGAAAAAAAGGAGAACATGGTTTTCCAACGTGCCAATGATTTTCCAGTTCAGATTCTTAAAAAGTGATCGCACATACCTTTAGTCTATCATAACACCACCAGAAATATGCTAAAAATTTCTCTTCACATATTTCCACACTGCAGAAGCAACAAGAATAGGGCTAGTAAATCAGACCATACCAGCTATTTTGACAATTTGTCCTAATTGCAGTTGTACTCTCCGAAACATGGTCGGTCATAAGACTTTGTGCATTAAGGATTGCCAATTCGATGTAAATGGATTTTATTAGGTCTAATAATTAGGTAAAAGGAAATAGGCACACGATTTAGGAGATGCCAGTATCTTCTGAAAAAGAATATCACTTCTGTTACAGGATGATATGAAACTATTCCCTTATTTACAAAATCAGCAGAATTCAAATGCTTAATCACTAGTCAGTGGCATTCATGCCCCTTTTGGCCACCTTATCATGCCCACTTGACAGAACAGGGCAGGCATATATACAGCAAAGAACTTTAAATTGCCCATGCAAAAATTCTAAATATCACTAATTGGATTAAAATAAAGGAAACAAAAGTGTTGGGCCCAAAATAAAAAAGAAATGGAATAAAAGCGAAAGTGGATGTGAAGTACTGACCCATCTAAACGAAATCTTTCACGAACATCTATGAGGTGAGGAGATGTAAAGAGCCCGGTGCGAAAACCACAGTTACGTAATATAGATTCTGTGAAAGTGCATGTAGATCCCTATGAAAACGCAATTCAAATGAGTAATTTGTATCATGAAAAAGGTAAGCAAACTTCACGTGCAAATTAGAACTGGAAAGCTGCAGTGAGATTCTGAAGCCTGAAGGCAGTAATTAGGAACAAAGGACAGGTGCATTTTTTTTTTCAAAATGAATCGAGAGGAGGAAATGAAAATACCTTCCCTTTGGTACCGGCAACATGTATGATCTTCATCTTTGAAATTGGCTCCTCCAAATCTAGCATCTGTTGAAATTTATATAACACTAAAACATCAGCTTAATAAGCGACAGCTATAGTAGCAAGAGTAGCCCGCGATTTTGAACATCACCGGCTAGACTTTTTCTAGTCCAACTCGCAAATCGTTTACCTTTAAGTACTCGAATAGCACGCTGAACCGATCCCCCATGTTACTAGTATCAGCACGAGTCCGAATGGTGATTAAAGAAGACAATGCGTCCAGCGCTTTTTCATACCGAGATTTTAAGGAGTCGTTGCCACCTTCTACAAGTGCACGGAAAGAGAAAAGGCGATGAACTAAGCAGAAAATCAGAATGTTGACTTGAGGTGATGCACAAAACACTAAAAAGAAGAAGGCCCCAAAAAGCGCGAGAAGGGAATATAAAGGAAGAATAGGGAATACCTTCAGCCATGACGATTGATGATTGGATACAAAAATGGGCGGGAAGGTGCGTGAATTGTAAATCCGAGCGATGCAGATAGCAGAGGGAGAGAGGGAGAGAGTTATGGGTAAAGTGAAAATGGGAGATTGGATTGAGAATGAAGCATCGAAAACTTCGGGAGGAAATAAAAAGAATTGTCCGTTGTGGAGGATTGCGCCTTGGATTGATTGTCGAAAGATGGGAGAAGGATAGCGTAAGTGCGAACCAACCCATGATGACAGATGACAATCTCGGTCTGTACAGTTAATAAGAGTGGTAATACGGCTACGGCAAAGAGTCATGATAGCGGCGCAGGGAATGAATGCAAGGACGCGGGCAAAATCAGAGCCATCCAACGGATCTACGGCGAAATATTATCAGCTTTAAGGAAACAGTGCAGCTTAAAAGAAGAGATTCTAATTACTTCCCCTCCAAATTCATGTTGATGTTCTATGGAGGTGAAGGGATCTACGGCGAAACATTATCAGCTTTTTGTGGTAAGTGGTAACTGTCTATCTATTGTTGCTGTTAGTTTGAGTAGGTTAGTTTTGTTACGTTGTAACTAATAACGGATTTTAAATATGTTTACCGTACAACTAATTCGTGTTAATTAGCCTCTTTTATAGTTGCCATGCAAGAGGAGGAATAAACCAGATTCTATGGTGGCGTAACTAATTTCAAATGAGCCGGCAATCCAATGGATAACGAGGGAGAAGATGAAGGAGGCAGGCCATTCTAAAAGGACGGACATAGATTGAAAGAGAAATGATAAATTTAATTTCAAATAATTTGGGCCAATTCTTAAACCGTTGACCTAATCAAACTAATCCCGCCACACCCTCGACACGACCGTGGCACTCTTTTGACTTTTGAGCGGGACTTGTGTTCCCGGCTTCCCATCTCACCGTCTAGTTTTCTATAGACTTGTTTTTCCTTAAATGGAATAGGTTCTGAGAAATATTTACCATTCACTACAATTTATGAAAAATATATATATCATATTATAAATTTTATATTTGGTACTGATTTTCTTTCCTTATAATTGATGTAATTCATGCTTTTTATTGAGCGCCGATCATTTTAAAATGTTAAAAGAAGTTAAAAAGTCAATTCATAACATTTAAAGAATAAAAAAAACATATAAATATAACAAAACAAAAGCTATCATCACTATACATATGATAAATTGCTTAGTTATTATATAAAAAAGTAAAATAATATACTCCCTCCATTTCATTTTTCTGGCAAAATTAGGCAGACCAACGAAGTCCATTATGTACACCATATGGAACTTGATTCGACGATTCGGCTGGAGGCCGAAGAAAAAAGGTGCTCGATTCTAACGGGAACCAATACATAAGACTTCATGGCAAGAAATTTAAAATGGTTTCGGCAGCCGATTTCTTTATCCATCTCTTCTCTGCACACATATCCTGCAATCCACAAGACCACCACAAAATGACATAAAAGGTCTTGATTCTGTTCGGCATTCTTCTTTCATCCGAGTCCCCGCCAAACAAGAGGTCACCGCTCTCAAATTCTCATCTTGTTTTCCCAATCAAAACGTGAGAATAGAAATAAGAAAGACAAGTATATGGCTGAATTGGCGAACGGTGGTGCGGTGCTCATTGGGAAAACACAACTTTCCCAAACCACGGCATCCAACTCACCACAACGTTATAGCAAATATTCACAATGTGAATGGGAATAAAAAAAATAAACAAACTTGGCAAATCGGAAACCTTGACAACCCCAGACAGACATTATTCCATTTCCTTCTTTGAAAACACCCTACATCATCAATATCAATCATTATCCTATTTGTAACAAACCACATTATTATATTATTAGTATGATTTATCTCAAATTTCATGCAATACACTCACACAATTCCAACCCAATATATAATCAGAACAAACAGGAATGACAGTTTTAACACAATTGGCTAGAATCATTAACACAAACTGTTCCTTCGGTGTAAGTCGAAGCCAGTCTACTATTCAGGAGACCTTCCAGCGCAAAGGTCATTTTCATTGCCCATCTACACCACATCTATGTACATATTAAGCCATCGAATAGTTATGATCCAGGAACATAAAAAACAAAGGAGCTTCAATTCTTGACTTTAGGGCCATCCTGCAAGCCGTATCCTACAACTTGTACGTCATGGCCACTGCCCAACTATATAATACGCATAAAACTAGCTTGGCAACTCCTCCAAATAGAATAGGACTTGAGACCAGGCCATCTACACTTGAATCCGACCTTTCCCCAACATATAGGTGATGAAATCTGCACCAGGGGAAAAACATCAGAGAAAGAGTAAATGATAGTATTCTTTAATTATGAATCAAAGGCCCAAGAGAGATTATGAGGCCCATGATCTAGTGGTTGGAAACGAAGTAACCTTCGCAACACATTGAGAGACATTACAGGGTAAATACGCTTTCAAAATAACTGTATTGGAGCATTCTGGCTTGCCTTGTTAAACAATTAATGAGTGCAGTGATGTAAAACAATTAATGAGCCAAAGCAATGAGAACTAGCAACCATGAAAGTGAAACAACTCTGAGAATAAAGAAAATGAGAATAAAGAAAATGTTTTATCCCTTAAGACGAAAACAGAAAAAATAACCACAGGTGAATATATGCGCATTAGCATGTTATTATTTAATGAACTTAAAACAAAATATAGCCAAGCAAGTAACAACTATATGCAATATACTCGTTCTACTCGGCAATATCTCTTATATATTTACAAAATCAGGCCAAAATATATTATATGTCATTCACCCAGTAGCCCAACTCTTGTTAGAATTACAAAGTTTGTGTGCTAATTGAGTCAATCATGATCCTTTAAGTCTTGAACCTTATAATATTTCATATCTTGGCCATTTTTTTGGATGTATGAACAATCAATGCCCCTAAAAGCACCACACTAAAAACAAAAGCAACAATAGCCAGTTAGGAAATAGTAAAGTGCCAACCGTCACATTTTGTTTGACATCATGAACTTTGTTTTTTTCTCTGCAGGCTTAAGAATCTGGAAAGAGCACATCAAGTTTTCATCCACGCTCATCATGGCACCAGCATTGTCAAACTCACCACAGTAGTTAGGAGCTGAAAAAATTGTAACAAGTTGCCTGTCGGCAAAGAATTCATACCCATCCTCAACAACCTATAGTAAAAATTATAATATAATCTCAGTTTCCAATAAAGCATCAATGGCGCTATCTTTTTCTTAGGAAAGGGGAACAAATGGCATCAATAAGCTAAGGAGATAATCAAGAGAATGACCTGATGTGCACGACAGATCAGGTCCAAGTCATGCTTTGTCAAGAATTCGGCCACCTTATCTGGGCCAAAGGTGTATGAAACACCCCTGTCATTCATACCCCATCCTTTCACGTCTCTACCAGGATCTGACCAAAGCAAATCACAGAGCAAACCTGTATCTGGAACAGCAGTTGGACGGGATAGATTTCTAATTTGATCCAAGCTTGTAAGGTCCGGGGAAAGGCCACCATGCATGCATAATATTTTGTCATCTATAAGGGCTGCCACCGGAAGGCAGTTAAAACAGTCTGTAAAAGATTTCCAAAGCCTTACATTGAACCGTCTCTTACATTCATCATAAAACCCATATATCCTATTAATAGAAGCACATTCATGATTTCCTCTCAAAAGGAAAAAGTTCTCCGGATATTTGATTTTATAGGCAAGTAAAAGGCATATGGTTTCTAAGCTCTGCTTCCCACGATCCACATAGTCTCCTAAAAATAGGTAGTTAGAGCTAGGAGGAAAACCCCCATACTCAAAAAGCCTTAATAAATCACTGTACTGTCCGTGAATATCACCTGGAAAGGCAGCAACAATTTCAACCAAATCATAAGAGTCATTACAAACAACAAAGACAGCTGATTCAACTTAAGAACTGTCAGCAATCCACAGCATGAATTTCCAAAAGAAAAGAATGTAGCATGAAACATGCAGAAACTTCTGATTCTACTTGCATCATCGGTGAATGATTCTAGAGTAGTCTAAATAACGAAAAATATCTTCATAAACACTTGACGAATAACCGTATGAATCAGATTCTTTTCGCAATGCCAACATTCAGTCCACAAACAACACTCGAAAGTTTTAAGTTGTAACATGCAAAGGAGAACGGTTGAGAGGCCACACCTATAAATAAATTATTTTAATCTCTAATAATGTCCTATCCCAGAGTTGTAGTTTGGAGGTGATAATACATAATGTTAGACTCCTCTTAGTTCTAAAATAAAATTTTTAAACTTCAAAACAAGCATTTTTATTTTTTCGGCTAAAAAATGGTAACCCCAGTTCCGAAGGAACCACTACAACCGACAAAGCGTAGGAAGGGCCACGCCCCTCATATTAACATCTAACGGCATACATAAACTTACAGGCGGTCTATAAAATTTATGAGAACCCAGTGCGAGTTGAATTGAATGAATGGCCATATTCAAAACAAGCTTAATAGTTAATAGAGATACAGGAACTGCACTTCATCAAAGAGGAAATCTATAAGAGACCCAGAGTGAAACATTAAACCAAATGAAGTGTTCTTATTCCAGAAGCAGTTAAAAACTGAAAGCCTAAAAAACACAAGGTAAATAGGGTGACAGCATATTCACGCAGTGTACCACAAATCTTGATGGGGGCCTCGAGTTCGAGCAAATTGGGCTGCTGGACAAAGATATCTTTAGAAGCAATACATAGCTGCCTGATCTCGGTCTCAGAGAGCTGAACCTGTTTTCCGGGTCTCGCTAATCGGACTTCTGTGAGCCGTCTGATTATATCATCGAGCACAGCATGGTCAATCTCGACCTGCCCTTGTGTGGTCATTGGATCCTGGCCTCCGCGAAAGAATTTTTCTTACCCAAGAAAATCAAAGGGGCGAGACTAATGAGAGACCCTGTCAAAGATATCAAAAGGTGGGGAAGAAGCGTTTCAGACTGAAAGCACTTTTTCCCTTCTCCGTTCTTGGGAGTCTCCTCCCTTCGGAGACCCCTTCTCTACGCGTCTCTGGGGTTTCGGCGTGCCCGATTTCGGCGATGAATATTATTATTGAGGGTATTCCCTCGGAAGTGAGGAACGGCGTAGGAGAGAGAAGTTAGGCTACAGTGGCAGATGCCCCTGTAATACTAAAAGGCCACAGCTATAGTGCCTGCACGGCGTCGTTGCGGCTTCTTATCACACCATCTTATTTCGTGCACTGCTAATTAGATTCCATTTTTAACTCCCAAACAGGAGATTAAGAAGTGGCGTAGAAAGACTATACGTTTATAAAATTCATAAAATATTTGTTGTTGGTCTTTGTTTGGCCATCATAGTGAGCAACCCATAATCGTTCTCTCTTTAAATCTTTTTAAGTGTCATCACCAGAGATGCTGGTCATAGTCATCATTTAATAGAAAATGTTCATTTATCAAATTTAAATGATAATTATATAATTAAATACTAATAAAATATATTTACATTTTAATATCTTTAAATGGTGTTATATTTTATATTAAAGAATAAAAAATTTAGACATGATTTATTATCTATTTATTTTTTCTTTAAAACTTTGGAACTTCTATGTTATTTTAAAAATTCATGCTCATTTAAAATGATAAACTACTTTTGTGTCATTTTCCCTTTTTCTTTTTAACATGGTACGCGTAACTTGTGGCCCTTTTCAAGTGGATTTTACTAATTGGATGCAAGCAAGAATGTGGCAAAAAAATTAAATCTTGGGACATGGTTTACATAACTGTAAGGCACAAAACCTTGGTTACCATGCGAGTTTGAGCTTGCAATCCAAGAATCTATGATTGGGTTTGCTATTTACACTTTTTGTAGGATGGGATGGAAGCCATAATGCGGGCCAGCGGGTCCATCTTATTTTTGGGGGGTACAATTTTGTCAGCACGCCTCTGTTTTTTGACATGTCACGCGCTTAAAAGCGAGGGAGATGGCAAACTATTATATTAACTATTAAGTAAACCATTATATTAACTATTAAGTAAACAGAAGCTTGTTAAATCGCCAAATATAAAATGAATCCCTAGAAGCAATTTTACCTTCATGATTCATTTACTGTAAGAATTATAAAAATGACTCCTCAAAGGCAAAAATCCAGCCTTATTCAATTGACAACATGGGGATTATGCGTGAACAATAATCATCAAATTTATTTGCAACAATAAATAGTACAATGGCTTTCCCCTGGAAAAACAAAAGGGTTCAATATAAATATTTGTCGCAATCAGATACTCGCCAGAATGAAAATAATCACCCATGCATGGGCACATAATTGTATGGCGGGCTGGGAATCCAGAACTTGATGCTCAGTACACATGTCCACTAATAACATTACTACAACCTATAGCTGGAATATCAAAAGCCATGTATTCAGTGTCAATGTAATGAGCCTGATGAGCAAAACTGCAACTTTAAGACATAATTGAATAAATCATATGACAGGCGCATTGATGGGAGGTTATACGACCGACACTGCACAGAAATTCATCTTCCAAATTATTCTATCCACTAAAACAATACCGCCAAGTTTACTTGTAGACAATATCTACCAATTTCTCGGAGGATGCCAACACGATATAACCTATGAAGAGCGGCAGATTAATGGTTCCAATATATTTTCATTGGGGGCCGCCGGATGGGAGAGAAATGTTCGAGAAAAAATGAGCATGCTAGGAATCGTTAACAGTGTAATCTTTAATGTTGCGTCAACTTTGGAGATGTAACAAAGAATCGTCTCTACAGGGTAAAAGTGTGTTTCCCAAAGCAGCATCGCACAATTAACCACCAAGAGAAATCATGAATCAAAATGAAGCTTCCTTCAATCGTCGCAGATGAATGTACCTTTTAAGTGGAAGCAACATCCGCTAAAAGCATCTTGAGTGCCTCGTAGGTCATGAAACAGATACCAACACCAGGCACCACCTTGTAATATTCAGGCAAAATTCCTCTGTATAGGCCACGCACGCCTTCTTTCCGGACTATGTGACTAAATATCCCAAAGAGGCCCGTTTTATACACATGGGCTCGCCCACCAGCCCCCTCCAATTGCTTCCTTCGCCTCACAAGATCCAAAGGGAATGTTGCTGCATCATAAAACATTCGCAGATGAATTTGCTTAAAACGTGGGGTCGGTTGGTGCAAGATCATGAATCATTTTTATATGGCATTTTCATCATCTAATACAGACAAATCACCCAAGTCTAAAACCAGAAAATCTCAAAAAGCATGAGGATCTAATGGCAATGATGCAATGTTTCTGATAAAGCTGCAGCACCTAACAGACAAAATCTCAAAATAAAGACAGTAAGCAGCTTAATATGCTCACATGAACTTATCTCAACAAGAAAATCCATGGTTGATAGATCTTATAATGACAGAAATTATTAACACATAATAAAAATCATTCATAAAAGCATCATAACAAGGAAAGGGGTAAAATAAAACTTGATGCTTGCACTGATACGTTTCATATGCATAAATATTCTCGATACCTGAAGCCAATGTGCATATAATACAGCCTTGGAGCCAATGTTATCCCAAATCGAGTGTGCCCAGTGAAAAGTAAGCACTAATGTCTAAGTTGACAATGTAATTTATTTATTGCTTTTGTCATGAGTAACTAAATTTAAATGTTATCATTATTACCATCATTACAGTTATGCTGAAGGCAATACTATTACTGTGAGTTCACTACTTAGAAATGCATGATCAACAATTTCTGATACCCATCTGACCGTCAGGTGAAGGAAGCTTATGTGAGAAGCATACCAGAAAGAGAACACCTCTCACACTTGACAACTGGGAACGATAAAGCCTTATAGGTTCATCCCAGTAATGCCACCCCATGTTGTAATCCATTGCATAGCTTGGGGAGACGTCATAGAATAAAAGTTGGCAAGATGAACACTTCAGTAAGATCTTTACAGTTAAAAAGTTAATGAAAGATAGGAAAAAGGCTTTAGTTTTGTTGTCCTCCTTACTAAATTCTCGTATGCCATATAAAGAACAACTCCAACCTGGCATCTGGTTCTAGGGGTCAGTCTGGTTAGATACTTGGTGCAGCTACTGCACCAAATCCTCTTTCTCTGCATCAAAAGCATAGTAAACCACTATACACATTAAATTCTTTAAAATCCTTTGGTTGAGAAAATTCATCAGTTTAACCAAAAGATCCTTAAGTTTAATCGCATATCTAATGAACAATTGATACACACTCTAAAAACGCTTATTGTGACACCACACAGATGAAGAGTTACAAAACACTAAATAAAATGCTAATAGAAAATTTTTAATCGCACTAGAAGGAATCCCTGTGGCATTTGTAATCACCAGCAGAAATGAACACAAGACAAGAAGAGACATGGCAAAAATGAAGAGAATGTTATCACAACCATAATAAAAAGCATAAAAACGTTGACAATGGCATATAAAAGTATAAATGCGAGTAATAAAAATGCCTTCAGATCACTCACCTGTTGATGACGCAATGCCTGAAAGACTGCCACAGGCCAGACTGACAAGGACACTTGAATCATTGGACCTGATGTTCAAGATGATAGACAAGAGGTTAAGCTAGAAGTGATATTACTTATTAATTAATAATTAATGAAATTATGCAAAAACAGGGGTTCTGATAAACTGCTAAATCAATTTATGGACCAATTACCTATTTGACAGCCATAAAGATCTCAATGTTTCGTACACAGTGAAGCTGAGTGCAATATTGGGCCCTACACCCTGCATAAGCAACAGAACTGAAGTTAATAATGCATTAGAGAAATCATCCAGTTTAAGTACCAGTAAATCTGATCATACCAACATACCAAAAGCGTAGCTCCAAGTCCCTTATAAAGGCCAAGAATTCCCTCTTCCTGGCTGATAGTTCGTAAAGCATGCCAAATTCCTCGATAGTAGATAACTTTTGTCTGTAAATATTAACATTGCTTAATTTAATTAAGTAAAATACAAATACAAAAATAATCAACCACTACTATGAACAGTTCATTCGACCAGATTTAAGGAAATGTTTTCTATACTTGTCTGTGTTCCATTTTCAAAACATAAAAATAACAAGTCTATACATCATGCAAGGTTCCAAGCATCTTAGAGACTCAGAGCAGAAAGAAGACTAAATATTCAGAAATACTATTATACTACTAAGAAAGGGCAAAATTACATCAACTTGGACGGAATCTCAGGCACAAAACAGTCATCAATCCAGAATAGAGCAGGAGGCCACGAACACTGGCCCAACGGGACAAGAAATGAGATGGTGGTAAAATCGGAAAAAGCTCAGCCAAAATCTTAATCACTTAACCTTACCTGAGCAGCAAGACGTGTTCTGACAAGATCCAATGGATAAGTAGTTGTAGCAGCACTTATTCCTGCCAGGCCACCACCTACAAAATGTACGCAAAGGTCTGCATTGATATTATCCTTATGACTTTTGAGTCCTGGCAGTGTCTTTAGTAACTGTAGACATAAGAATTATTACATATCAATCAACCCCGGGGAAAACGATAGTCATAAATACTTGCACCATCTACTATAGTCTTAAGATTGTAAATATAAATATTGAAATAATAGCAACCTTCTTGTAGTGCTCATATGCATAAAAGTTCACTGAGGAATAGGGTAGACGGTGAGCAATTGTAACCAGATTTCCTTTCCAGAAAGCTCTAAATCCCTCTTCATTGATAATTCTTGAAGCCTCATGCCATATGCTGGCTTTTCTCAATGTTGCAACATTGGAGTGCATACCCTGAACCTGAAATCAATGATTTAAAAAGATGAATGAGATTACGAACAAGGAAAGGTAACATGAACGAAAATGACCCTCTTACCCCCTAAAAAATGAAACAAAAATAATGAAAGCAATAATAGACATTGCATAAGAAATTAATACTTCATTTTCCCTGATTACCTTTGCCTTTTCATGGTCCTACCAAACATAGCTCTAGCAAGCCAGAGAAAACCAGATAGAGGCCTTAGAGACTGTTTAACCAGTTCTAATTCTACCAGTTCCCAGCGCACTGAGTAAAATGCACTGGCTCCTGACCCCAAACACATACTACCAGTTCAGACAAGCATTAGCCATTCGTGTCAAGATGTGCAGTCTAGTCAGATTCTAAGAGATTGTCAAACCAATAACTATTTCCCCATCACTGCTCAGCATAAGGCCATCGTCCTTGATTGTTTAAGAAGGATGAACAAGCGTCAGAAGCTTTCATTGTTTGCTCTCCCCCGGCCCTTTTAATTAATCGTCTTTTATTCTTTAGTTAAATTAATGGCTTCCTTTGAAATCAAAACGCAAAAACAGTTGAAAATGGCCGAGACAAACTCACAAGCCACAATATATACCCCATCCAACATTTATTCCATTAAAATGATAAAAAGAAAATAGAAAAGAAAAGAAAGAAAGAGCGTCCCTTAATAAGTAATAATAATAATGTGGCAAGGAAGCATTAGAGTTCATTAACTCCACGAATAATACAGCAACCCTCAAACTCACACGGTCTATTGCAGCCAAGTACCAAAGAGAACAAAAGGGTAAATAGAAACAACTCACACAGCAAGCTGAAAAATACCATTAAGTATCTTTTTTTAATCCACATAAAACCGATAGATACTAACCTGAAAGAGTATGGTTAAACGAGCAAGGGGCGCAGTGCATGTCTTGCTAAGAGCGCCTGCAAAGCCACCAGCAAGAAGCTGCGGAATAGGGCCAATCTGAGACTGCTGCTGCGCCAACTTCCTAACCGCCCCATCGACGGCAACACCCGCCTGACTGGGATGGATACCTCTCTGGACCCCTTCAACCACCGTGCCAACTCTAGCCTCCATTTGCATATCCAGTTTCTGTTCTCTTTTCCTAATCCTCCTATCACTGACTTATCTAAAAAAATATTTTTTGAAAAAAAAAAGCCTTGCCCTAGAGTTCGAAGAAACAATAGACGGCTGAATGAATCACGAACCTTCAATAGGATCAGAAGACAATAAGAGCCGCGGTAATGGAGCACTAGCGCAATTCTAAGGATGCCTTCGCCATACTTGTTTCTGCGGTTCGCCGCTCGTCGTCAGTGAAGGGTGAAAATATTTTTGGACAGAAGAAGAGCGAAATCCTGAAGGGATGAGAAGCTGTGCGGAAGTATGAAACGTCGTCGTACAAGACTTGGTTAGTGGGAGTTAGGCGGAGGTGGGGTAGTATGAAATTCCTGTCGGGTGCAAGAATGAAGTAGGAGATTCGGCGGAGTTGATCGATTGATTGGTAAGTGGTTAAGGCGGGAGGGTTAGGTTGAGCTTAGAAGGGAAGTTCGAGTGAGCGCAGAGGCAGAGTATGGGCTCGCTCGGCGAATATTTGATATGGATCGGAATATACCAGCCGCATATTGATATTGAGCATAAATGTGAAAATTAACAATTTCACGCAGCCCTTCTTTTAAACGAAGACTAGTGCATGTTCATAGTTAACGCTTGATGATTTATCTTGTAACAAGTGTTTTATCAAATAGATAAAATACGTATCATTATTGATTTGTTTTAGTATCATTCTTGATTGAAGCAGTATCGCCTCCTTCTTAATTCTTTTTAAGGGAAAAAAAGGAGTGATTAAAATTAATTGAGGTTTTTAATCGTATCAAAACTTATCACAATATCTCAAAACTATCCTTCACTAAAATCTTAAATCTCTATCCAAAAGTTAATTTGAGCAGCATGTTGAATTATTGTCGATCGGTATAAGCTGAGGTATTAGAGACATGAATGGTGGTCCGTTAAGAAAGGGTAGGAAGTGGATGTCTGCTGTGGCGAAAGTGCGTTTTTAGTCGTCATGATGTGATATATATGGAATAGAGTGCTTTGGAATGCCTTGTCAACATTGCAGAGGTCTCCAGTCTCCAGAGAAGCCAAGCCTTCCCCCTCGGCCAAGTTCTGAGCATCCTGTTTCCTGCCATATATCGCCATAACAATGCTAGATGTCAAATGTTTGCCTCCTGGTTATGCCATACACCAACTACTCCTCTGTGTCTCTCTTGCCCGGCCCTGTCCCATATCCGTGCCTTCTCACTCTTCCCCTTCACCTACATGTCTCCATCACTAACATTCTTCGTTCACGAAACCGTTATATATATTGTTAGAAATATTTTTAAATATTAAGAAAGGATACGTCAAAGAAAGAAATATTTTTCTGACATAACTCTTAATTGTGAAAGGGTGTGTTGAAGAAAGAAGAGTATTTCTAACATAACTCTTAGATTTAAGGGACATATGTCTAAAAGACATGTCTTATGACCTTTCATAGTCTATAAAATAGGCTTTTTGATGGAGAAGTACAGAGAAATATATAGGAAAATATAGAGAAACATAGAAAATGATACACCAATCTTTTGAGATCACTTTATCTTCTATTAGTTATGTTGTCCTGTATTTTTATAGGAATAGTTCGCTTAGTTCTGGAGAGAGACACTTCTTAATTTAATAAGGAGTGGCGTAACATCTCTTAAGGACAGTATCCTTATATGTTACTCGAACTATAAACTTTATTATTTTGTAAATTTCACTAACAATCTTAAGAGATATTACCTGTAAATTTTTTGAAGTTAAGAGAGAGCAATGAAGATGTTGTGGGTGCATCTTCTATAAACAAAAAATAAGTTGATGATGAAAAAAAAAGTAGAATGATTCGAAGACCTTTACAAAACGTGGATGGAAGCCTCTGCAAACGCATCATTTTGGCGCTCAAGGCAATGGTCCTGAGAAACTGTTGTTATTCACCCTTAAGTCTGTAAGTGCAAAATTGCTAAACAAATTAGGCGGCACTTCTCCGAAGAAACTACTATTTGAAAGGAAGGAATAAAGAAACTAACAAGTAAAAAGTTGTCATGAGATGAGAACAAGACATGTTAAGGAACGAAGGGAGGAAGGTAACGCTTACTCGCAGGAATTTGACAAGCACCAATGTCAGAGATGAGTTACAGTGAGGACGCGTCCATGGAGGTGGCAATGAGCAGTTAGCCAACGGTAATTATTCTCAACGCTTTCATCTAGTTTATCATTTTAAAATAATGCCAACGTGTCGTGGAAAGGCTTCACAATAACAAAAACACATCACACAGGTGAATTTTATATATATTTCCCTTGGGTTGGGTTTTATATTTTAATATTAAATATATTATTTGCTAATTGAGATTACTATATGGCATTATATATATATTAGTCATATTTAATTTTGACTGTATTCAAAATTTTAAATTCTATTTTACAACAATATAATTGTGAAAATAAATAGCATGTGAAAAATTCTAATTTAATTAGAATGGAAAGAGATTATAAGATATGAAATTCTAATTTAATTAGAATTTTTATTAAGAAGTTATTGAGATATAATTTGATATTTAAAAGTATGGAGGTGTCTAAGATGTGTGATACCTTATAAAATTTATAAATGAAAAATTATATGTCTGTTAGCCTCATTTTATAATTATGAAGTATGTTATGATCAAATTAAATAGAGGCTTTATTATTTATTGTTGACACTAAATTTGATTATTATCAAAATTTTATGTGTGGCTTAAAATAAGCTTTATGATGGAAGCATGAAAATTTAATTATTTATCTATTGGAGAGATAAATATGTTAGTTTTTATGATATTATTATTTGTGGATATATATTTATCTTAACATAAATATATATGATGTATATGATATATTATAATATTGTGCTATTTTAAATTTGAGTTCGAAAGCATGATTTAAATATGTTTTTAAGTGTTAAAATCATAAAGAAATATATCATCTTGAATGTATTTCAAATTTTAGTTTTGAGAACTATTGTGTAATTATTTTTTATGATGATAATATATTATTTGAGAGTATTATTTGCTCAATTTGTTTATGCATAAATTATGAGAATTTGGTGCATCAGAATTAATTCTTGTGATATAGTATATACTATGTGGAGGATTGAGCATGCAAACATAAAAATTTAATCTCATGAGAAGAATGAAATATTTGAAGGGTACCATAATTGTTGGTATCATGTATGGTAAAATCCCGTTGTATTAAAATATACGGATGATAAGTGGTAATTTATCTTGAGTTTATTACTATATAGATTGAACAAATATAATCACTATCCAAGCAATGAACATTGAGATGCTCTAATAAAGTTATTGAGATACCTTAAAGGCACCATGAATTATTGTATACCTTATAGTAGATTTACTGCTGTATTAGAAGGATACAGTGATGTAAACTAGATCTTAAATTTAGAAGGGTTAAAATCTACTAGTGGTTATGTGTTTATTCTTGGTGGTAGTATAGTCTCATGGAAATCATCCAAGCAAACAATTCTAACCAAAAGGAATTATGAATTTAATGCTTTAGAATTGGCTGGTACTAAGGTTAAGTGGTTGAAAACATTATAGTAATTGTTTTGATGTGAAACCAACACCTAGTGTTGATGAGATGTGTTTGCCAAATGATAATTACCTTTAATAAGCATCCTTAAAATTGTGAAGTTATCTCAATCGATTTTGGTGAGGTCAAAAATAGACTTATCGGATCCATTAACAAAACCCCTGGGAAGAAAACAATTAGATTGTTGAGACATCGAGGGGAATAGGACTAAAACCAGTTGATAACAACAGCGTTGGCAACCCAACCTTTGTGATTAGTGATCCCATGAAGAAGGTTCAATGGGTAAGAACAAGCCATTTGTTAGTTCTACTAGCACCAAATATTATTACTGGTCCTTTTCCTATGGTGTACAAAAAAGTGATAGATTGCATAGAGGAGGATGAGCAAATTAATGATTTTAAATCCCACGGGATGGTATATTATGTGCAAGATACACTTAAAGAAATTACCTATACGAATGAGGGGTGTGAGCTGCTCCTATGAGATCGTGGCGAAATCTCTAGAGCATTCGTTAAAAACAGGACACGCGTATAGTTGCCTAAAGCGCAAAACCGCGAGGTAAACAGTAGAAATGTGGGGGTATAATCTAACTGTTAGTACCTCTAGTATACACCCAAGAAATGCTGGTTCATAGTCCAAAGGACCACTGGCATCTCTATATACCAAGTATTATCAGTCTAGATCTAGTTCATAGTCCAAAGGACCATTGGATACAATGATTATATCTATTTGTATAACTCAGCTAATGGTGTTTCTTTGACATATGTGGGGGATTGTTGAAAATATTTTTAAATATTATGAAAGGGTCTTTTTGACATAACTCTTAGTTGTGAAAGAGTGTGTTGAAGAAAGAAGAGTATTTCTAACAGTACATATAAACATATAGGAAAACATATGGAAATATAGAGAATGATACACCAATTTTCTGAGATTACTTTATCTTCTATCAGTTATGTTACCTTATATTTTTAGAGGAAGAGTTTGCTTAATCTTTGAGAGAGCCGATTCTTAATTTGATGAGGAGTCGTAAAATATCTCTTAAAGACAATATTCCCAAACGCGACTCAAACTATAAACTTTATTATTTTACATATCTTGTTAACATATATTAATACACAAAAATTGACAACACCTAACAGCCACGAAGAGTAAAATATCTTGCTTCATTCCTTCGTTTCATACTCAAATATAGCCCCAACAACTCTAGTTTAGCTGGATTACGACGTACGAATCTGATGATATTTCGTTCTCTAAAAACAGAGAGAGAGAGAGAGAGTAAGAGAGAAAGATAATGTTCTGGTAGCGAACTCGACCCCAATGGTAGACTTAGACTCGAGGCAAAATTCGTTTCGTGTGTATCTGGAAAGGATATTGGATTCTCCAACACCGGAGTCCCATATCAACACGATCTTGAAAAGATAATCGTACTCGTGATCGACTTTGGACGCCACGTTTCCGACACGAGAAATCTGCCAGAGATCCAAATTCGCAATCAACGTGCGATCTGAACTGCAGGACCACAATCCATCTTCTTGATCATGCTCCAAACTCGGACGATAGGATCCTACGTATTAAGAAGCTTGGTGTGAGAGCGATGAGATATGAGGGCATCCCCGATGGTTGTGCAGTTAGGCAATCTCAACCATTCAACTAATCTGACTGTCCAAAACGTGACACGTAATCTTTTGTTTTTTAATAAAAGAAAATCGGGAGAAAGAAAATGGCAAATAGTAGTGATTCTCTTTCCATGATTAAATAAAGCCACTCGTTGGTGAACTTTAAAAATGGTTTGTTTTATACGTCTTTGGATGATTTGGGATGTATGGGCTTACAAACCAATATTAATTTGCGAAAAAACTGCCAATAAAATAAGTAAATACCAGTATGCTAAGAGAGGGAGTGGGACCTCGCTCCTAGCAGTTTATGTGCGCTGCTACTTCATCTTCTATATGTACAAATTTCTGACTACGTACCCCTCTCTCCGCTCATTCTTCTTCGTCCTTCAGAATTTGTGAACGAGACATTAATGATTCTGTCAATTTAGGAGTGGTTTCTACTTACATCCCATATATGTAGCCGTAGCCTAAAAGGTCATTTAATTTTGATCATAGAATCTTCCCTATTATTTCACACGGGGTAAAACTAGATGATGACTACCATTGAATCGAAATTCCGTATTGATTTTCATCCAAGCTTTATTTATATAATGATGTTAATTAAAAGCTACATATATATATATATATATATATATATATATATCCACCCTACATGGTATTCTTTAAATTCCGTAGGAATTGAAGCTGAAGCCGATGAGATCGATTTAATTAGTTTGCAGATATCTATGGTTAAGCTTTATATCTCAGCGTCGCAATATAATATAGTGAATCCCATTTTTTTAATCTTGAAGCCTATGAAACCCAACCAAAAGATTTTATCTCTCGTATTGCACTTACCAAATTTTAATACAAAACTCATGAAAAATGTGCTTTTACGTAACCATGACCTTTGATTCCTTGACAAAATACTACAAACATCTTGAGCATAACTATAAAGACCAGAAACTAACTTCTCTCTACATTATTCCAACATTTCGACACGTTTTTAACAAACGTTAGGTATTACAAACAGGTCAGATCAATCATTAAAAAGAATTAATTCGTTATTCTATGTATCAGTACGTTCGTTTATCTTATTTTGTTTTTAATTACAACTTTCAGACCTGGAATAAGGCGCGTGTGGGTGGGTGTTGTTTCAGAAGTTATTGGGCAGTCAATTATATATATATATATGGTGGTGACAAATAATTTTGACATGGGAGACGGACGTATGCTGGGGGTTTGTTTTGTAGGTCAAGTGTTTATAATAAGACACATACTGTGGAGTATGCACCGGTTTTCATTGGAATTTTAGCTGTGGAAAAAGTCACGGTTTTCCTTACCCAGCACAAATATTCCACAACGGACGCGGTATTTCATGCGTTCCAATCGCTCCTAATAAAGGGGATTGAAATATTATATTTAGGGGAGTAATTAACAAATGCAATTCAAATTAAGTTCAAATCCCCCCCCCCCCAAGTGCCCAAACTCGTATTGCTGAATTCAGCGAATCGCCCTTATCACGCCGATTCATTTTCACAGCTGGTCGTAGGGGGAAGGTGATTGGTCGGGGTGATGGAAGCGGAGCGTGAAGAGACGTGTGATGTTGGTTTCTAGAAGTTGAATGGCGTGTTGAACAATCCGGAAAATGGAGTGACAATGGGACATTGATTCATTAAGAAGAAGCCCTAGCATATATATTCACGTACGCGTGCATATCCTATATATATGGGTGTGTGTGTGTAACTTGATTCATTCCCATTCTGCATTAATCTGAGTCACTGCTTCATAAATAATAAGAAAAGATAAAATGAGAATGGGGAGAGAAAACCCAAAGTGGGTGAGCGTGCTGCTCTTGGCTTCTCTGCTCCTGCTGATGGATGCGGCGGAAGCCTCCCAGGTGTTAACCCTCGCCAAACATGCTGGTGAGAATTATTCCTATTAATTAATTAATTCGTGCGCTATACTATATATATATATATATATATTGAATCAATAATGACGGTAATATGTATGTATGTATGTATGTATGTATGTATGTATGTATGTATAAGCAGGTGGTGGTGGAGGGTCGTCATGGAAGAGAAGGGGAGAGTATGATGAATGGAGAAGGAGAGTGGGAATTGTGTGCAAGTGCTGCGATGGTGCCACTGCCACATGCACCCCCGCTTCTTCTTCTGCCGCTTGCTCCAACCTCCGCTGCCTTCCCTGGAAATTCCATTAATCGCCTCTCTCTATTTTCATATATAGATTCTCGCTCCATTATTTCTACCTTCACAAATAGCATAATTCCACTCAGGCTTATGTTGTAATGCATCCTTATATTTAATAATACGATCACTTCCATCTTTGCCTCCTTCCATTCATCATCACTAGATTTTAATTAAGATGCCACCTCTAATACTCTCTCTGTGTGTGTGTATACCGTATCTCTGTCTAGTGTATAAGGAAGTAAAACTACACACACCCAATACGAGGGGGATGGCAGCCTAGCTAGCTAATTAACTTCTGTCTTATGGCAAGCACGGATTGATCGTACGTCCATATAAAACGAAGAACAGGTCTATATATATATTCTGTATCTTATACTCTCTCACGTACTTTTGGCGTGTAAGTGGGATTACGAAGGGGTGCGTACAATTATATCCAGTGAATATGTGGGAGAGATATGAAAACCCTTACATATAAGTCTATAAACATAGTAATTGTGTATTAAAAAAAGAGTTACTTAGACAGAGTCACATGTTTTGTTTAAGTGGGGTTGACATATATATATGTGTGTGCCGTCTTCTCAGTCAAGATCGATGATTAGTAGCTTCACAGTCGTAAAAATTCGAGGGAGATCGACGCAGAAATAAAAACTGAGTTAATTATTCTTCTTTTCTTACAGAAGAGAGAGATTATATTTGAACAAGTAGTATGACTGGCTAATATTCTGATAAGAGAAGCTATGACACAAATTGCAGTGGGAGGAGCAAGTGTGGCAGGTGAGAATGAATTGGTCATATTATTCTTTGATGGTGACATTTAGAGGCCCCAACACCACAGGTCCCCATAGAGCTGCTTCCTCTTTTTTTGCCAATTGTTTGCCCTATGCTTTCAGTCCATCCTTTTTGGTATATGCCACTTTCCGGAGTAATGTTTATCCATTTTCCTCATTTAACCTTTTCTCTCTTAATTTGGGCTTTGTGGGATGGGTCTATTGCAAATTAAGGAGATCGAGGAGCTTCCGGACAATTATATATATTGGAAGGCAGTTTGCGCGAGTCACAGTTCCCATTGCAAACCAGTGTTTCATATTTGTTTAGGCTGCTCAAAATATCTACCATAGAGAATTCCTACAGGCTAAGTAATATGTCCTTGTCCTCATTTATCCAAAAGAATATACAATCGCAGGGAATTCTTCGAGTATCGAATTATATCCATCGTGTAACTTCTTCACCCTACCCACTCAATTAGCCAGCCGCACCGAATTATTCATTGGTGTTCCTCATCCATTATTGCACCGAATCTGCATTATTAAGTAAACCGTACACCCATCCCATAATAATCGCACCAATTTACGCATTTTCTTTCTTGAACCCTTTTGCCTTAATTGCTTATATTATAAATCCAACGAATCTTGTCAAACACTCAAAACATACCCTCGTATCCCTTTTATATAGATATTGTCAAGATCGGTACATCCCATCATCATTACTAATTCACATGTTATATTATTTTCAATTTTTTTATCTATAATCCACACAATCAATAATACTGGTTAGTAATTTTATTTTAATTTTTAAAAGATTTTGAGCTAATAATTAATTAATATTTTATAATATTTTAAAATTTTAACTAATAATTATTCATAATAATTATAGACTATTTTAATCTTTAAAAGATTTTGAGTCAAATGATAATAATTAATTAATAATCTCATTTATTAATTCTATGATATTTCTAATTATAAATTATAATTTATAATAATAATAAATAATTAATGAATTATAATATTTTTTTTAGTATTGAAGGTGTAATTAATAAGATTTTAAATTAAAGATTATAATTAATAAGGTTTTTCTGATTGGTACTTAATATAAATATATAATTTTTAAAAATATAAGAAGTATTGTATGAACATAATAAACGTTATTAAAAAGATCCAACTTTCGCGAGGCCGGTCCAATTACAAAACCAAGAGTTGCATTTGACTCCATGGTGTAGTCCTCCAGGTTATAGTGCTATTAACATGGGTAGGCAGACACGGCGATTCTGAGAAGGGGAAGAAAAGGAACTCTTTCTACTATTAAAATTCCCATGTTTGTATATTTCCACATGAAAAAACTTCCACCGAGTATTTTAACGAGGAAGGACAACTCGATAGAGATTTGACTTGAGACAAACTTCCACTCACCACCCACCATAATAAGCGACGAAGAAAGACAATGAAATCAGCAGTCATCCATCAAACCTCTGCAGCCATTGCAAATGGATGGGTACACATCTGCGTTGATAGCATATCTTGCATCACACCCACAAACTTGCTTGCTCCCGCCTCAAAGAAGTCATTTTGAAGGCATCTAAGCCACTCTTGATCCAAGCAATGTTATTCAAATCTGTAGCTATAGATATCAATTCATGACTTGAAAAGGATGGCGGCTCCAAATAGTCAATGAACTCAGGACCCAGTAGTGAATCATGAGAATGGCTTTCACAAGAAATTGCGGAACAGCAGCGATGACCACATTGCACCGGAACCATGGGCTCATAGCCAACTTCCTCAAATAGCTTGCAGGCTCCTACTTCAACTTTGGACGATTGAATCAAAGGCCCCTGCATCGGGAGCATCCTTGAATGTGCGGATCCAGTTGTTGGCCTGCTTGGAGGATTATAGACACTAAATGCACTAACACGTGCTACTGGTTGACACAGGGTAGGATGTTCCTCCACTTCAGCATCATCGTTTCTTGGAGGATTATCTTCATGCTGATTAATACCACTATCCATCCCGACATTCTTAATTTGCGTGGGATTCAATAGATTGATGTCCCCTGCTGACATGGTTTCTTCGGAAAATGCCTTTATTTTGTCAGGGACCTCAAGGCTGCCCTCTTCCCCCATGCCCAACGGTATGTATCCTCCAAGATCCAAGCACCTGCGCTTAAGTGTAGAATTCCAGTGATTTTTGATAGCATTAGCTGTTCTTCCTGGAAGAAGCCTAGCGATTGCTGCCCATTTGTTTCCATGTACTGCATGGGCTGCAACTATAACACGATCTTCTTCTTCTGCAGCAATTTACATTTCATTAGGCTCTGTGAGGTAAAAGGTTTTCATCATGATGTACTACTTTTTTGTTTTGGCCGAGACTAATCTGTTAATCGAATGAACACAAGTTTACAAGAATGGAAACATTTAGCACACAAAGCAAAGCTTCCTAGAAGGATAACACACACACACACACACATAAAAGTTTGGTATGAGCTTTCCTTGGAGCCGAGAGGCATCGGCTATCCATCTTTCAACCCTTGTCTTCCATCCGTTGGAGGCTCCATAAAAACGGAAAGACTTAAGTAAAGTCACTTTATTGAAAACCCAATCATGTGATGTTGAGCCGTAAAATATATCCATTTATCATGTTTTTTTATCGAATAACTTGATAGCAAGCTGTACCTAAATCTGGTCCCGCATAAAAATCGATGATGATATGCGAATTCTGAAAGCAACAGTATGGAGCAACTCCAGCTTATCATTTAACCATGTTTCTCATGCTGCTAATATAAGCAAACAAAGACATATACCGGTGAAAATCAATGCATGCCCCAGATAAGGCAACATTTTAGTGATAGAAATATATGCATAGTGCATCATGATATGAGGTCCACATGATACAATAATGGCTAGGCAGAAAATGCCAACGTTTATGTTAATTGTCCCACAGCACAATAAATAATTGATATCCTAGCGTAAAATTATGTCAAACCTTGCACTTGAGCAAAATAAAAGCTTATACTTCAACATGGGGAATGGAAAAGGCAGAATTTATCACACACAGCAAAGAAGCAGCACATGGACAAGCATGATAATCTTTCTTGGCCTAAGTAAAATACCAAACAAATACACAGAATTTGTTCCTGACAGCCTAGTATTAATATTTCAAGTAACTTCTGGCCTAACAAAAGCCTAAACACATGAATTACATCTAAAAAGTTCAAGGTGGTTTGTCCCAGTTCCCAATATATCTAAAGCAAGGAGATAATGACAACAAAGAAGAAATAGTATCTCAATGTTGTATTCATCCAACAAATACTGCCTATGAATAAAAATTGTAAAAGCCACATCCACAGATGCATCTGTTAAATCGAAAGGAAATATACACACACATTTGTATGTATGTGCGTGGGACCGTGTGTGTGTAAATGTTACGTAATTGTAGAAATAAGAGGGAAATAGAGAAGAATAGAAGGAGAATAGAAGAGAAACTGAAACTATACTGAATACTCAAAGGTTCACATCATAATCAAAGCATATCCTTATAAGACTAATGATCACCCTTATTTATAAGTGATGGGTAATCATAATCCTAATCAAATATCTAATACTAATATATCATAATATCTAATCATGATATATATTATAATATATAATCATAATATATAATATCTAATCATAATATATCATAATATATATATTATGATATCTAATCCTAATCGCAGAATATCTAATACTAATTCTAATAAAATTACTTCAAATATTTATTTATATTTTACATATCAATACTCCCTCCCCAAAAGACCCTTGTCCCCAAGGGTCAAGTACCAAGAACGATACTAAACTAGAGCCAAGAAGCATTTTAATCAATTTTCCTTTGAACCAAATCTGGACTAAGAGATTTGAAATCATCAGCGTTATTAGTGCCAAGTTTAAAGACATGTTGCAAAGTGCACTCTTAAACCCCTCACAACAGTTGATACTTAATGATCCATCAGCTCTAAATTTTTGTTTCATCACTTGCTTTTTACACGTTATGTGTGAAAGTTCCTTTAAACTATCAATTGTGCTCCGAAAATTGATCTCCTTTGAACATGCTAAACTTCTTGCATCTTGGAGAATGATAGACTGAATTGTCAACTCTTCCTGAACTGTTATCTGCACCGTATTAGAATCTTGAGTTTGGTTAGGGTTCTTGAGACTTTCTTGCATATCTTTTTGCTCATCAATAGGTGCTGAAAGGGAAGACTCATCTTCTTGAGCTGCCAGGTACTCTTCTTGATCGCCAGAAATGTCTTTTTCCTTTTGCAATATTTTTTGCGACTCTACCACATTTTCCTTTACCGGTTGAGTTTTCTGTAGAAGGAAACACATCCTATCAAGATGTCTTACCATATTCTGAAAACGCCGCTCTATATCCATGCTCATCCTGTCAAGATTATTCGCTATATTTTGAAGACAAGGTTCTATATCCATGCTCATTTTGTTATTGATTCTTGTGAATAGCCGAGGAACGACTGCTCTGATACCACTGTTACGTAATTGTAGAAATAAAAGGGAAATAGAGAAGAATAGAAAGAGAATAGAAGAGAAATTGAAACTATATTGAATACTCAAGGGTTCACATCATAATCAAAGCATATCCTTATAAGACTAATGATCACCCTTATTTATAAGTGATGGGTAATCCTAATCCTAATCAAATATCTAATACTAATATATCATAATATCTAATCATGATATATATTATAATATATAATCATAATATATCATAATATATAATATCTAATCATAATATATCATAATATATATATTATGATATCTAATCCTAATTGCAGAATATCTAATACTAATTCTAATAAAATTACTTCAAGTATTTATTTATATTTTACATATCAGTAAAGCCTAAATGTATTTTGCTGGGCATCAACAGTCTGGACATAAGAAATAATAGGGCTGCAAGTGAGATGGTGAAAACAAGACTAGCCAGTCAGAGAAGGTTTTACTATTTAATTACTCAAAGATTAAATGAAACATAGACATTGTCCACCATCTACACCATTTGTCAAACAATACCAAATTCCTATGCTGATTATTGATAATATTAAACCACAATCTTGTTAAGGTACCACCTTCACTAGGGACGTGATAAGGTGCCAGACCAGGACTCACAATTGATCTAACAATATGATAATAAAAGTTAGAACAGGATCAAAGCAACACTAACAACTAGTGATGAAGCTAAAACTATTTGGCGGCAACATTCTGGCATTTTCCAATGCTGTTTTGATGAAGCTAAAACAAATGATTGACTGCAGTACTTTGAGTCAACAACTTATCTTCCACAAAAGGAATAAAACAAGACTACCATTATTGCAAGATGATCTACTAAGCACTCTTGAAGCTGCAGCAAATATAAATTAGATGAAAGCAATACATAATTGTCATACATTAAAACCCTCCAGGATGAAGATTACTGAACTGTACTTTGGACCACTCTAATGGCATATATAAGTAGATCAGGTATCTCCTTTCCACTATTAACACACTGTTCATATATTTAAAACATAGTATACTAGTCTTTTAGGAAATTATTTAAATAATATATTCACATCAGGTCATTGTCATCTATCCGTTACCAATTCCTTTAATCTCCATCCACCAACTTGTCCTAATTGCTTTAAATGTTCATGTTCTAACCAATCATTTATAGCTCTTCATTGGATATTAGAATTTAGAACTACCGTTCCTTACATCAAACTTCTCAAATGGTGTTGAATCATGATGTAGAGAGTGGAACATTACTTTGTCTATCAATTGTTTCCACTCCAGTGTGTAGTTCCACATTACTAGCTCAGTTTCTTGTCCATCTCTAGAGAAATGAAAACATTATTATTAATGTCACATGATGTTCCATACCTTGCTTGCGTAGTTTTTCTAATAAACCACCAAGGTTACTAAGTGTATCTTCTTCAAAAGTTTTGCATTAGGGCACTGAATAGGATCCTGCAAGATTATTTGTACACATGTTCATATATAACCTTTGCCAACAAATTTGAACCTGCTGTGGATATCAGCCTTTGATTTTAGATAACCCCATCTTATGACGTATCCCAAAGAAGTGCTAGCTCAGTACCTGAACTGTATCTGACTTGTATTCCATATTAGTGCGGACCCTTCTTCAAATTCAGTAGTTAAAGATGATAGATAGGTAGATAGATACAAATACAGATTTTAGTTTATTTCAAATGCAGAGAACAGAACCAAAGAGCAGATTGACATAATAATTGAAGCCAACAATGCATGATCACTATGAATGCAGTTCAACTAATATCCGTGTAATGCGCCGTGCGGGAAAAACCAACTAAGTTCTTATTGGGCTCAACTTCTCAATGACTATGAAGCCCACTAATTGGTAAATTATAAAGAAACTTATTCCACGATAAATCATAAAATAACAGAAAATGTAGCGTTTTACGCAGGGATTGTTATAATTTTATGATCCAGTTAGATAATCTCGGACCCAAGATTCCAGAATCATCAATTTAAAACACAGAATGAGCAGAGTTGTAACACCAATTCCCCGCTCCCTAGGGTGACAAAGATGACATCAGATAAAACGAACGAAATAAGAAGTGGGAGCTTTTCCACTAGAAAACAGAGCAAAAAGCTTATGCTAAGCATCAAATCCGAAATGGGGATAGCAAGGCACAAAATGGAATCAATTAAAAACGCGGACAACGATGGGAGAATGACCGGTAATGGAGGTTACCAGTAAAGGGCTTGCGTTTAACACCGGGGTCAAGTTGATTACACCAACGGAGACGGCAGGACTTGCCGGAGCGACCGGGTATCCCGCGCGCGATCATGCTCCAATTCCTCGCCCCAAACTTGCTAACCAATCGACTGAGAACGGCATCCTCCTCCGGGGACCACGGTCCCTTCACTCCACCGGCAACGTTTTCGTCTCCAGGCCCAGAAAAGTCGGCATCACCGGCTACGGGTTCCAAGTCGGAACAACCGGCGACTTCCGAATCGGCGGCGCGATTGTTTGGGAATGCGAGGGAGGGAGAGGGAGAGGCAGAGCCGGCACAGTCTCCCCCAGTCATAGCGGTTAATAATTGGTATGACGAAAGAGCCAGTTTGGTATGTTGGGTCGTTTGAGTCTCTCTCTTCGGCTCTCTCTCCGTGTGGAAATAGGAGAGACTGTCTAGTCTATACCTACCCACCTAACTGCAACTAGCATTCATAGAATTGTCCCGCGAAAGCCTCCTTGTATTATAGCATGGGCGTAAATGTCTCGCTATGCTTGTTTTATGGCGGTTGTTTTTAAATGACCGCCATGCCCCTCCCCCTCTCTTCATCAGTAGACTCGAAACGACGCAGCTCCCCTCACTTTAAGCCCTTTCTTTTGGTATCTTTCTTCATACATACATACATACATATATATATATATATATTTTTTTTTTAGTACAATTTTTTAAAAAATAAAAATAAATTCATTTACAATTTAATGATAGAATATAATTTTTTTAGATGATACTAATATCGAATTAAATAAGTTATTTATTATTTTTAAATATAAATTTAGATATTTAAAAATTAAAATATATTTTTAAATATTATAATTAAAATTATAATAAAATAATATTCTTTAAAAATTAAATACTCAGTGCATATTCACTCTTTCCTTAATTAAACTCACTGTGGATGGATTCTTTCTTCGTATATATAAAACCTTGGGGTGGTTAGCCAATTGAAAGTGGACAATAGGGCCCAATCAGTTAGGAGTGGGCCAATGCTGGGCCCAAACATGACTTTGTGTGTTCCGGTCACTTCTCCTAGATATATCCAACGGATTAATAAAAATTAATACAAATAATAAAAAATATATTTATATTTTATAAGGATATGAATTCAATTCTTCTACTGTTATGAACGATTTTTTAGTATATAATTTTATAAATTTTTTATAAACACTCTATTAACCCTAGAGTTATACGATAATTTAGTGGGAACTCATGTTAAACCCACTTAATTTTTTTTTATAACAAAAAAAAAATATACCCATGGAAAAAGCAATAAGTGCTAGCCTCAACTAAAGAATGGCATGTAAATCAAAGTTATTACATATAGTAAATAATTGACTTGTATCTCACAAGAGTGTAAATCTGATTCCCTCTATTATTGTGAAAGTTTTTTTGATAGACAATTTCGTTATAAGTGTTATATGAGCCATAGAATCGTGCATTAATTTTAATGGGGGATTGATATCTAAACTACTTAAATTTTTTTATACAAAAAAAAACTAAAGAATGGCATGGGTACATGATTTAATAAATGAAGAGAGTGATGCACATCAACGTTTGTGATGTTGTTCTGAGTTGTTGATGGTGAAATTACATCAACCGACTCCTCCTCATTATTTGAACACTTAGCCCTTAGATTGAGAGAAAATGAGGGAAAGAAGAAAACTATGATAAAAAATGAGGTGAGAGACAAATTTTCTTTTGTTTAAATAATAGAAGAAAAATAGGAGACAGAAAAAGTGGAAAAAATGAATTGTGGAACTTATTTTATTTTCTTTTCAACTCTTCTCTCCACATATAGAGAGAAAATGAGGAGAGGGTTCATTTTCCTAATTTATCTATTTCTTTTTATTGTATTTAATTTTAAAAATTTATATTTTTTTATTTTTCTTGATAAATTACATTTTTGTTTGAAAAATATTGGTTTTAAAATATAATAACATGGATATAATATTTTTATCAAATAATTTTATTTTAAATTGTTTGACGAAGATAATGTTGATATGATTTCTGTTCTCCATCTAAATATAAATTTGTTTTTTCTAATTTTCTCTCCTCTCCTCCTATTTTTGTTTCCCCATCCAAACGGAACATTAGATTAATTAGCCAGTTGGTTTTGCCTATTTCATTCACCCGCTCCTCCTTCTAAACCACGAATCCACGATCCCCGAATGTGTGCATGCAGAGATGAAGCATGGGTTTGTTTTTGTGGTCCAGGGGCCATTTCAACATTCACTAGCATGGGTGTCCTGCAAATAACAGACAGAGATGAAGCAAGAACTCTACACCGCTTTCAAATCAGGTCAGACATACAATGTCGTCCCAAATTGACCCCTCCATAAGGCCACTATATATATATATAAGATGCTGTGGGTAGTGGTAGCCTGGTAGGGCCCTGGCTAAGCCACGACAAATAGAAACTCTCCACCTTGGCTGGATGCGCCTCTTTTGCTTCGTTAGTGTGGACAGCATCTACCACCCTCCATCATAATCCGCACCCATCCTCTCATCCATTATATTCACCCATTTATACACCATCAACACGTCTCTTGACCCGTGTTTCCCAGTACCATATAATATAACTCCCCTAATCAATTTTATATTATTTATTCACTATTGTTTTCCCTTCGTGTCGGGTTACATGTATATCTCCTCCATGCCTGTCGAGCTACGATTTAAACCAGAAAGTGACTTCCACAGGAGCAGGACAAAAAAACCTTTTTTTTGGGGGCTGGGGGTCCCTTGCTTTTTCTTACCCCAACACAATAAATCCAAATTTTTTAAAATGACGGCCATTCAAAATTATTACTTAACGTTTCGATTCTGAAGTGCGAAACGGGCGTGTGCTGCACTCAATGCGGTGCAAACCCCCATCCTCTTTTGTTTTATGGTCATGGATTAATTTGCCAACCCCTATGCAATAGTGACACACAGTTACGGGACAATTTGACGTGAAGATTTATTAGAGTAGATAGATTTACTTTGTTTTACTGTTTTAACACTTGAAGTGAAAAACATGGATCCTTTACATACAGTTTCCTAATGCTTTGATTGACAGCCATGACTGTGGCGGCATCAACTGAAAAGCGATCCTGTGGAAAAAACGTATAATTATTAAATTTGTTCAGACAGGAAGGACGTGAGATGAAGTGGGTGGTCATGTGCGCGGAAGATTTCCAGGGGATTGAAAGAAAGAAGGAAACGATATGAAAGGATTTTAGAGGGTTGGAGTAGTTCAATATTGGTGGGTGTGCGAATCTACTGGCTGGGAACCTCTGTTTGGTGCCTTGTTAATTATTACACACACACACACACACTTGTCTTCTAGTCAGAAGGGACACATCTCCTCAAATCTTGAACTCCTTCTCCTTACTGTTCTCCCAAATCACCGTTTAGTTTGAGCGATCCAAAGGTGACAAATAATTAGTTGAAGAAATTAGCCACATACAAGTGATGGTCACTATGCTGTTCCTCGCCTGAAGGCCCTTTAGATTTATTTTCATGAGACAATATATTCTTATAAGGTTTTGATCCATGTTTCTAGTTATAAGACGTTTTGCAAAATCGACTTGACAAATAGCCAATGCAATCCTTTTCAAAATCATCCCAATGAAAAAGCGGGGTGGTTTCAATTAACTAAAAGAGAAAGCACGTGTGAAAAGAATATAGTATATATTGAATGAATAATATTTGCAAACAAGAAGAGATAGTTCATAGACATTAATGAAATTGATGAGGAGTGTTAATCATTGGCGGTTGACCAAGACAGACATCGACTAATTAATAAACTAACCTGCAGACGCATGCAAAAGACGCAGCTGGGACACATGCAACACCTCCGACCGATTCGATCGCCTTCATTTGTTGAGTCTTGTGGTCAGTCTGAGGATGAAGCATGTGTATTATGGATATAGGCGCCATTATGCATGCCATGCATTGTATGATCTGGGAAAAGCTTTAAAAAAATAAAAAATAAAAAAATTGTGAGGGTATTGGAAGGAAGGAAGAATTAAGAGGGGATGGTAGTGTGAGTGAGTGGGGATGGACCACAAGGGTTGAATTCAACAACAAGAGAGAATAGAATTTTTATTAAAGCCCAACTTGTTGATAATTCCCATTTCTTTCCCTGTGTCTGGGTCCTTAGGGGATGGGGTCTACCTCTCTTGTCCGGGGAAAAAAATCACAATATTTTCCAATGATCTGCCAAAATCCCGGGGGGGGGGGGGGAATGAAATGAATTTTACAAATCGGAATAAGTGAGAGTGGTGGTTAAATGAAGCGCGGGCGTTGTGTTTTATTACAAGCAAGCCTCAGAGCTCAAACCCATAGCTAGCCCTTATTCATTCGTGAGCATAGCTAGAGAGAGAAGGAAGATGGGGTTTGGTAATTCAGGAACTGCAACTGGAGGAGGCATCCAAAGGGATCGCATTGATCCCAAATCGAAGCCTTCAATCTCTCCCTTTCCCTCTGGGATCATGCTATCCCTTTGGATTCCTCCTTTGGTGGCTTCTCATTTTCACTATCTGCTGCTTTAATTTCCCTCTATTCCCTCCTCACAACCCGCCGCTTCATTATCTGCCCCCTGCATCTCATTCCATCCTTTCTTCCTCGCTAGGTTTTTCTTTTATATATACAATTCTCTTTTGTATGGTTAGCATATGGTTAATTATGGCGCGAGAGAATCGGTGGACACTTGCTGGGAGAATTGTTGGAGTTCGCGCGTCTCAGCTCTGAAATCCCGTATGCATCCGCTAGATCCATTTGTTTAGCCAGATCTAACCCTTTGAAGCAGGAGGTAAGTATTCTCCGAGAAAGTTTTATGGGAATTCTGAATTCCTCTTTCTACCACTGTTTTAGGCCAGTGGTTAGTGTGTCAGTTGTATGTTGGGGGGGTGAGGTCACTCTAAAACTGGAGACCGCCGCCAACTGCTACCCATATATAGATTTCGGCGTCCAAGTTAAGAGACAGGTTTTGCTAGGTGAAGCGCACACATAGAGAAATCCTTCCTCAGTTTGTAAGTCAATAGCCTTTTTCCCCCTAACGAGCCTATTGCCATAGATTTGCAACTCTAAATTCGGTCAAAATAAGAATACTTAATTTGTGCACACACACACAGATATATAATATTAATTAAAAAAATATTGATTTAATGAAGTGCTAATTCATTGCAGGGGATAAAATGAGTAAGGAAATAAGTTTTTGTATACTATTTACTATATATTATTAGATATCTAATTTTAGATTTAATAACTGTATTTATCAGTAAAAATACTTTTTGTAGGAATCAAATTGAAAACTCAAAAAGATTTATAAGAACTTTACACCCCTAGATCAAGTCTAGTGTAAAGAAAGAAGCTTTAAATATGAAGATGCATACATATATATATATATATATATGGTGGCTTTTGGCGAAGGAAAGAAGAGAATCAAACAGTGGGAGGAGAGGTAGGTAGGAGAAGGGGGGGGGGTGAACGGAGGAGGTATTGGAAGCATTTGATGAATGCATGGATGCGAGGGAATTGATTTCAGCATCTTTTTGCAGGGCAGCTAACTGGCCGGACCGACATGGCTCCTACCAAACAGTTGCAATTGCTATGCTATACACACACACAGAGAATGAATCATGAAATATATAGGCAAGGCGCAAGAAAAGGGTTCATATGCTGGTCCAGTATACGCACACACAGCTAGCCTAGCTAACATCCCTCCATGGTGGCCCCAGAATATATAACCACACAGGCTGATGCTTTTATGGGGACTTAAATTAGAATCCAAGGCACTCAAAGTTGTTGGTTGTTCATGCTTTGGGCCTCACATCCACCCTAGCTTTGATTCCACCGCTTCTCCATTTTATATATAAAAAAAAAAAACAGACTTTTCAACATTAATTGTTTGTAGTAGTATTATGGAAATAGAAGCTAAGGGTTCATTTTAGGACAACATTCGTTTAACGAGATGTACTGAACTCTGTCTTGGAGAGCAAATCAATTATAGGCGGCTAGGTAAATGTCGGTTACCCATGCAAAATTTTTCCAGGTAAACTATGAAGCTACAGCTAAACAAAAACCATGTGATAATTCTCTCGTAGGTTATGGATGATAATTTTCTTGAATTGCAGAGGTGCATGGACTTTTATAAATGCCGAGGAGGAAGAAATGTGGGACAGACAGATTGTGTTGGAGTGAGAAATATGGAGCTCAATGTCCCCTTGTTGGACTACAGTGCACGAGCATTATGAACAAGACACGAGCTGCCAAAACAAGTTTACCCCGATTCCTTTTCTTTGCAAATTAAATTAAATAAAGTTGAGCCCAGAGATAAGCGTGTTGATTATTCGCTGGCCCCCTTCGTCTATCTTCCGCTCCTAAAAATAAATAAAGTAAGTGCAGTCGCATTCGTGTGGTCGCTCCCACGCATAATTTGATACATGCATGTAGGTAGGTGTGGGAGGTGGTCGCAGTTTCAGCTGTACTCCAACTATCACATTTCTCGATATCCCCACCAACCACCCATTTAAAGGTCTCGGCTAATCACCTCCGTCCGGCTTCGCTCGTCTCATCAATTTCTTCCCTCCTCTTTCATTTTCCTGCTAATAATTACACATGTCGCCTATCTCCACGCTTTTTCTTCATCTTCAAGTTATAGTTTCCCAGTAATCTCAAAATAAAAATGTTTTCGAGTAGTAGTAAGTCTAACGCCAAATCCGAATTCTAATTAGAATTAGTGTGGCGTTAAATTTAAAAATAAAATTGAAATTCTAGCGAAAGGACAAAGTGGGTGTGCGTGGGGTGCCAACCGCAGATTGCATTTGCCGGGAGAGAGAAAAAGGGGGGGGGGGCTTATGCCCTCCAGCTCTGCTCTTATTCTGCGCAGGAACCCCTTCAAGTTTATCCGTCCCGTATCGTTTTCCACGGAATTTTCGTTTTCGATCTCTCCGAATGAAGGCGACGGCCTTCTTCTTGCTTTAGTTCCCGGCAATTTCTCGCTCAGATTCCCCGGAAAATCGCCATTTGGCCTTTCGTCGGAGAACAATGATCTGGGCATTGAATTCGACGCTTCGGTGGATGATAATGGAAGCGACATCCATGCAAATCATACAGGGTTGAACGAGAGGTGCTTGCCAGTATAACCTCTTCAAATCGGGGCGTCTCGGCGCAGATTATTAGTGTGTATTCGGGGAAGCTTAGTTGGATGGGAGTTCCAAAATCGTTGCATTCTCTACTGTAACCTACTGTAGCCGATGCTTAGTTGGAGGGTCTACTGTAGCCGGTGCGGATATCAGGTATGAGAGAATCGTCGTGGCTGTTGAAAAAAATGCTGATCATAATGGGAAATCGCCAAGGCGATGTCCATATATTGTCCCCTGCGCTTTATACTTGTAGGAAAAATTGCACTCGTGTGTGTGCGCAGAAGCTTTTTTTCACTTAACTGTGTAGGATATGAATTTGCCCGCCTAGCTTGAGACCCAACCACTTATGGTGTGGAAGGAGTTTGAATGGGTAGTATTTCACAAGTTGGTAACTTGGGATGATTAGCGCGTAGCAGTAGAAATAGCTCACACATTTGTATTCATATAACTAGTAGTCCTCTCTCAGCCATATATCCTTATAGGTTGTTTGAATCATTTTTTTTATACAAATATTTTAAAAAATGGTTGGATTCACCTATAATCTAATAACATGATAAAACATTTCTTTTTCTTATGCAATATCAATATTAGGTATAGAGAACTATCAATTATCTTTAGATATAAATTTAGACATCTAAAAGATAAAATGTCTCCCTAAGTATCGTGATTGGAACTACATTTATTTTTTAGGGATTAAATATGCTCTAAATAATCATATATTTTATTTTTTTATCAGCTGAATCTACTAATTAAATAGTCATGTCACACTCTCCAAACCCTTCGGCCCAAGTTAAAACACAACAATTGAGGTATAGCATCCATACCTTATTGGAACAAAGGCGGTGGTCCTTGGCCCATAGGACCGATTTGGGCTCGTTGGTCCAACAATAATTCCCTTCGTAGATTGCGTCGACTCTGGCAAATGTTATATCCATCTATACAAACTCAATCAATCATTGCATCTTTACAATATGTGCAAATCCATATGGATTCACCAGTATGCTCCGCTGATATACTGCACCTTTATCTTAGACACGGCCCCAACTCTTTGAAATGTTATGTACGGATCCAATAATTTATATCCGCAAGTTTTACTGCTAATACCATGTTATTACTTTCAATGTGGGTTGAGTGCAATTATGGTGAAATGGAATACTTCCAAAATGATTTTTGGGTTAATGTGATGATTAGTCCTAAAATTTAGATTTTTATTAAAATATAAAAATTAATATTTTAGATGGAAATAAATTGAAGGGAATAAAACCAGGGTGGTGGCAAACTATGAGGACCTAATATATTGTATTGACCCCAGGCTGTTTTTTTTATTAGTGATACTCAAATTAAATGTTAAATTATATTATAGTGTATAGAATATCATGTATTTGGTACTGGGGATTCAATTGGCCGCTGGTTGTAACTTTAGAATGGATGAATAATTGGGGAAGGGGTCGGAGGTCAAAAGACGAAAAGCAAAAGCGACGTCCATCCTGTTTCCCACTAATGGAGGGATGGTTGAAGAAGGAGCTTACAGGCATCGAGCGAAAAAGAAAAAGGCATCGTCAACAGCAAGCTTAGTCTGATAATGCCATCTCTTTATCAGTGGATGGATTCTCTCTCCCGTCTCCGCTTTCATTTCCTCCAACCACATCTTATGCCTAACCGCAATTATTCCATCTCAAACACACTCAATAATTACCAAATTTCGGATACGAGAATTCTTTTTATGAGTCATAACTCATCGCACCTAAAGTTGATAGGAACACTAAGGGTCTGTATAGGTTGGGCAGGGCAATCTCTTACTTGTGGCATGTCCAAAAATAGTATGAGTTATATTTTACAACCTGGTACCCTATTCTATCTAATAAAAACTTTAACTATTTTGGTTTAGTCATTGACAGTCTTATATGTTTAAATCGTGATAATTTACTCATATTATAAAAAAATCTAGAATAATGAATTTGATATCTTCAAGAGTTAAATAATATCTATAATTAACTAAAAATAAGGCAACAAAAATATAGTAATTAAAATCTTAAAATTCATTGCATATATAAAAAAAATTAAAATCTAAATAGTTTGCAGTTGCAACTTTATATCAATCTTTTTAAAGTTGACAATGATGAAGCATCTGAAAAAAAATAAAAGAAATGATTATAATTTGTAATATAATCATATGATAGTTAGCAAAGTTAAAAAAAAGAAAAAAATTGATATAGTTATAAATTTTAAAAGATACAACTTATCTATTTAACTACTTATAATTGTAATGTAAAATGACATTTAGTCACCAATAGCTCTCATATTTTCCCCTCCAAGTGTAGCATTTAGGAAAAAAGGTAAAAGAATAATTTATTACATATTATGAAGTAATATATCTATAATATAATTTATGAACTTCAAAATAAAAAATTACTTGTAAGCTGAATGATATTTTTTGTTTCGTCAAAATTATCAAACTCCTAAAGCTTTCAACTAAATCATTGATAGATTGGTTAACTTGTAGCCAATTTTGGCTACAAATCAGTGCTTCTGTCATTTTATAAGACAAAAAGCTCCTGTAATGATCAACTATATATCCCTCAGTGCTAAAGGCGGACTCATAAGACACTGTAGAAACTGGAATAGTTAGTACATCTTGTGTCATATGGGAGAGAATTTTATATTTTGTATAATTAGCTTTCCACCATAACAGTATGTCAAACTCAGATGCAGAAAGGATTTTATCTCTTAGTCAGTTGCAATATATCTATCTAACTCAGTTTGAGAATCTATTGAGGTTCTTATTTTCATAGATTCTAATCACTTATGATATAGATCCTCAATATCATAATCATCAAAAGAAGGCAATGAAGTTGTATCTATTGTAATTATTGAAACAATCCTTAATTCCATATAAATCCTTGTAAAGTACTCATTAAACAACAAATACAAACAATCTTTGACCTTCTTCATAAGTGAGTATACTTCAGGGTCAATGTAAATGATATCAAACATATGATTGATATATGCTAGTTTATAACAAGGATCCAAAATTATAGCTAAAAATAGTAACATATTCATATTATCTGCTTGACCCCATACTTATCATACTTTACCTGTATACTTATGCTCATCCATCCTAAAAAATTAGCTCTATTCATAATATTCTTTTGCAATATTTTCTGAACACGTGCAATCTAGTGGAAACATTCATTTGATGTTATAAAAAGGGAGCTTGAAATTTCAGTGTTATGTCATAAAATACCTTCATAGGACCAGAGAAGTCATATTCGCCATGTCTAGCACCACATTTAGAAGAACCAGAAGCATCATACTCATGCCTAGAGCTTAAAGTGCTTGGGCTAAAGTGGGCAATATAGTCATTATATTTGTCACACATCCGCTCAAATACTTTCTAAAACTTCATCTCATTTTCCAACATTAAGTATGATGAGTTTTATCGAGTGTTTACATTAAGCAAATAAGGCTTTTGGTGTCTATTTTTTCAGCTTCAACCCAAGTTTTGAATTTTAGGAAGCCTGAAGGAGAAGAATGAACATATCTAATAGCACTTCAAATGGCTTTAAAGCTATCATTTATCTCTTTGATGCCTTCATTGACCACCAAATTGAAGACATAGGCATAACACCTTAACTTTATATAATCCTCATCATAAAGTAATCCCTTCCAACTCTTCAAACACCTCTTTAGATATCCCAAAGTTGTTTCATTAGCTGAGGCATTATCCATGGTTATGCTAAAGATCTTTTTAATCTCTCACTGCAACAAGCATTGCTCAATAATTTTTCCTATAGTATCACCTCTATGATTATCAATTATAACAAAATTTACGATCCTCTTGTGAAGCTTCTAATCCTTATTGATAAAATGTACTGTCAAACACATGTTATTGAAATTTTGGCATGATATCCAGCAGTCTATGGTTAGGCAAACACGCTTAGCACTTTGCTGTAAGAATTTCTTCAACAATTTAGCTTCATCCAAATACAACTGCCACAAGTTCCTTCCAATTGTTGTTCTTGAAGGGATTAAAAAACGAGGCTCAAGCTCATTCAATAATTTCTTAAATGTAGGCTTCTCAACAATTCTGAACGGCTGCTCATCACATATAATAAATTTGACTAAAGCTCTTCTTCATTGCTTATCATCATATAGTTGTGCAACTATCAATCTTCCTTGCTTACTCGTCCCACCAGATAAAATAATTAACATATATTGTCTTATATCTATAGTAGCCTTATTTGAGTTCTCTTTACACTTTAGAATATGCCTCAACAAAGAATTTGTCCCATGAATTGGATCATCCTTATAAGTAGTATAGCAATGCTTGCAAATTGCTATGTGCTTTTCATTAGTTTATTCTAATGACAATATAATAAAGTGATCATACACCTCTTATGTGTGCTTAGATTCTCTTTCCTTTCTCTTTATACCCCTACCTTTAACATTTATTTCTTGTGTAACCAGTTCTGTCAGTGCTTGGATAGAAGCATGAGGAGTAGGTGGGATAGGAAGGGGACAATTGTTTGAGAGAGAGGTGGCAAAGAAGTAGGCATAGGGGTAGAAGCTCTATCGCTATTAGGTGATACATTAGAAGTTTGACTAAGGGTTAAGTATCTTGAGATATCTCAAGAAGGAATGCATTAGAAGCTTCATCGTCTATTTAAGCTTGTTTGACACCTTCAAGAAACACCATAAATATTGCATTAGGATTGAAATACTAGAAAACACTCCATACAAAGAGAAATAGTAGAAAACACTCCATACAAAGAGAAATAACAAACTGCATTAGAACAAAAATACATAAAGAACAAAAATAGACATAGGATTAATCATTCTTCCTATTTGTCCCCAAAAAATTAATCAATATTATTAATACAATATAATTTAGTACTTAGAACAAGTCACCTTATTTATATACCATAAATAGTGTGACTCACAATCCAAATTTCATATATACAATGCACCAAAAATGGTGTTGCATTGCAAATTACATTTTAATTTGAAGCCATATTAAAAAGATAAGTGACAAACATTAGGATGAGTGTGGGATATTGGGTGCCAATTCAGTTGTCGCCATTTAAAAAGTAGTGTAAGTATGACTACAACTATTTATGAAATCATACAGATCATACAATTCATCTGTACCAGAAAATAACTACAACTATTTATGACAGATAAACGAAAACTCTTCCCCAAAGTTGACAATCATACGGTATGAGCCAGATAAACAGGAACTACAACTATTTATGACATAATTTGATATATGTAAAATTTATGAATGAGAATGAGAAGCGAACTAGATGTGGAGACTAGTCGGAGACTCGCAGGAGATGCAAAGGTCGAAAGAAAGGTGGAGACTTGCAGTTGCAACTTCGTAATTAGTACTCAGCATTGGTGGTTGACTGGAACTAGTCGGAGGAGAGGCAGAGGTCGGACTATCAAAGGAGAGGTGGAGAGATGGAGACTCGCAGTCAAATAAGCCAAGGCTGTGGATTGGTCGCTACTCACTAGCTAGAGGCGAAATCACAACTTTGCATCACAACTCAGAAGGACGTAAGATATGAAATTCTAGGTATGGATACCTAGATAGGTTTTACTTTTAGGGTAAGTAATTAATATATATATATATATATATGGCCGGGTCAAATAGGTAGGATGACATATTTTATCTGATGCCTTGCCCTGATTCTATCTAAATATATTTTGGACCACCTTTTTTAGGTTGTGTTGGACAATTTTTTCTTTGCCTTGAGCAGGCGCACTGGGTACCTGAGCACAATACACACCCCTAAGGTATACTATTGTAATATTAATTATTTCGATAAAAAAAAAGGTGAAAGAAGAAATTCGGAAAGTGGGGCAAAAGATGCACGCAAATGGTGGTGTCCATTATCAAAGGCCGAAAAAAGAATACACACCCCAGAAGTCATGCCCATTCATCTAATAGTCGCCTTCATGTGTTCCGTGGACATCAAATATTACAAGCAACAAAATTGATTTAGATTATTTATGTTTCCAAAAAATATCTTTATTTTTTTTTCTGGCCAGACAAAAAATAGCACTGTTAACTTGGAAACTCAAATATCATTCTTGTGGTGATTATTTCAAAATAAAAGGCCTGCTTTAGTATTTTATTTTTTTTTGGGGTTAATCTTTAGTACGTGTAAAGAATTCGGAGTATCATTTGACCAGTTTTTGTCCCGCTACTTTATGACTGGCCACTTTATACCAATCATATATCATGATTTAGATTGTCGATTAATTTAAAGTCATCATCGTCACGGATCATTTAGCTATTCTAAATTTATAATCCACACAAAAAGAAAAAGAAAAAGAAAAGGAAAAGGAAAAGTGATTCCGTTTTGTTATGTTTCTTTTCAAAGTGCATGGGCATATACTATACGATCACGACACATATTACTAGAACTATAGACATGATTTTCAGAGAGTAAATAAGAGCAGGATGTTCATAGATGGATAAATAGAATTTGGTAATAAGACGAAGGTAGGTAACTGTCTTTAATTGTTGCGAGTGCATCGATGAAGGAAAAAATACGAACCTTCAATCAATCTTGCTTCTCAATTAACGCTGTTCCTCATTTATATCTCTATCTATCTCCACCCCCGGGGTCATATTGTGTTCTTCTTAATTATAATGGAAAAGTTAAGAGACAAAAAATGAATGTAATTATATTCATTTGTTTTTTTTTTATTTTTAAGAGGAGAACCAACATTTTAATCAACCCAAAAATAATGGAAGAGTGAATAATACGAATTATCAAGTAAAAATTGTGATTATAATGTGAAACGAAAACGGGATCTATAAATATTTCTGCCAGCGGAAAAAGGTCAAATTTGAGGATAAAATGTTGAGTTGGGTTTAAAAGAGAGTGGGGCATGGGATGGGATATATGATTATGGGGAGGCAGCGACCAAAACCTTATATATGAAAGGAGAAGCAGAAGACGTGCGACAATAGCGTAGTCCGTTACGAGAGAGAGAGAGACACACACACACAAGTAGGAGAAGGAAGAGCAGTCGTCCTCGTCCTCGTCCTCGTCCTCGTCGTCGCAGCAGCAGCGATGACTAGAGAAAGAGCAAATATGGAGCTTAGTTCCCAGAACGCCCACTCCCTTAAAAATGGAGTCGACGTTGAATCCCCGGGCACCGCCCATCAGATCAGCACAGGTTTGGTTCCTCTTTTCCCTTTCCCATATTTTCAGGTTATTTTTAGGGTTCTCGCGCGTACGGGGGCGGAACCTCAAATTGGAGCCAACGCTATAATTTGTGTGTTGTAGGGCTATCTTCGGTTGACTTACCCCAACACCCTCCTACATATCAGTTTCAGAGATGTAGTAAAGGCCCCATGTATATACTCGCAATCCAGAGACCACTAAAAGAACACAAATTATTGAACAAAAAAACCTCCGTGCGCGCGGGAGCTCGCTTCATTTCTTTCTTTTCCCGTCTGCTTCATTCTTCTAAATTCATTTTTAGTCTCGTGAAAAAAAGAAGAAGCTGGGAGTGCATTGGAAATTAAGAAATGTATATTTACTGACGATCAAGTTTTCTGTTAAACACCTAATCATTTGTTCCTCAATTTTCTGAACCATTTAACTGCCATTTGTTTGACAAGTAGTGCCTGAATGTTCCTTATCTGACCGATATATATATTTGCTGTTGCTGTGTAATATTTGAATAGATTCATGGTTCCAAGTGGGCTTTGTGCTGACGACGGGAATCAACAGCGCTTATGTACTGGGATACTCAGGGACGGTCATGGTTCCGCTGGGTTGGATACCTGGCGTCGTGGGTTTAATCTTAGCAACTGCAATATCACTATATGCAAATGCGCTTGTTGCCAGGCTCCATGAATATGGAGGAAAAAGGCACATCAGATATAGAGATCTTGCTGGTTTTATTTATGGTACGCCCCCCCAGGCTAAATTGATAACTTTAACACTACGTACTAATCCTCTCTCCTAAACCCATTTTATTCAATTGATTGCAGGCAGGAAAGCGTACTCGCTCACCTGGGGGCTACAATATGTCAATCTTTTCATGATAAATACGGGCTATATCATTTTGGCTGGTTCCGCCCTCAAGGTATCAAGGATATTGTGTAAACAATTTGTCTTGGTTAGGCTTTTGGATCAGCTAATAATAAAACAGATACCCATGCCTTTTCGGTTATGTTCTTTTCTCTCTTGGTGCGGCCTTGTTGACTGTGAATTTTTCTGAATATATGTTGTGTTCACTGTGGTCCAGGCTGTTTATGTTCTGTTTAGGGATGACCATGAGATGAAGCTTCCATATTTTATCGCTATAGCTGGCTTTGTGTGTGCAATGTTTGCCGTATGCATTCCCCATCTTTCGGCCCTCGGAATTTGGCTGGGATTTTCAACAGCCTTCAGCTTGATATATATTGTTATAGCAACTTGGCTGTCGCTCAGAGACGGTGACTTCTCTTGTCTCTTTTATGCACCTTGTTATGAAGGCTTTAATTGTTGACGGCAACAGTTTAGAAAACAGGGTTCCTTGCATGTCTCCCTTCTTTTACTTTTTTAATATTTTGGTGCTGAGTTGATAAATTACCTTGAATTTGGTCTAACTATCAGCGTATGACCAGGAATAAAATCTCCAGCAAGAGACTATAGCATTCCGGGGACATCCACAAGTAAAATATTCACAACGATTGGGGCGACTGCTAATCTCGTGTTTTCATTTAATACGGGAATGCTTCCTGAGATTCAGGCAAGACAGGAGCTCATAATTCATGTCGTAGATTTATCACGTCGAATCTTTCAATGACAGTGACTCGTGTGTTTGGTTTTTATTTGAACACCACAGGCAACAATCAGGCAGCCGGTGGTGAGGAACATGATGCGGGCCCTGTACTTTCAGTTTACTGTTGGAGTTCTGCCACTCTATCTGGTTACTTTTGCAGGCTACTGGGCTTATGGATCTTCCACAGAGACCTATTTGATGAATAATGTGAGTGGCCCCGTGTGGGTGAAGGCAACCGCCAATATCGCAGCCTTTCTTCAGTCGGTCATCGCATTGCATGTAATTGCGCCTAAACTAGAACATTTGTGTCTACTCTCAATTTGTTTCGTTTGCCCAAATAACACCCCCTTTCTTTGGTGGCTTATGATAGATATTTGCAAGTCCCATGTACGAGTACGTAGACACAAGGTATGGCATCACGGGGAGTGCGCTGGCCATTAAGAATTTGTCATTTAGGGTGTTGGTGAGAGGGGGCTACCTGGCCTTCAACACATTCGTGTCGGCACTTCTGCCCTTCCTGGGGGATTTCATGAGCCTCACGGGGGCCATAAGCACATTTCCCCTCACATTCATCCTCGCAAACCACATGTACCTGGTGGCTATGAAGCACAAACTAACGTCCTTACAAAACCTCTGGCACTGGCTCAATGTTTGTTTCTTCGGCCTCTTGTCTGTCGCCGCAGCAGTTGCGGCCCTGCGACTCATTGCGGTCGACTCCAAAACCTACCATGTCTTCGCTGATTTATGATTAGATTCTTCCTTAATATTTCAACAATTTAAGGCCCTGCCATTGATGTGTTTAATATGCTTCCTGTAACATAAAAATAAACTTTAAAAAAATACGAAAGCATTGCCTTCAAAGATTTGCACCAGGCGTATTTCATTGTCAAGACGCGTACTCCCTCAAAGCTACTGCCATTAATGTATAGCGATAGTGCCACGGGTTTAGGCATCCCAGTCACAAAATCATAATCCAACTCAACAATTGTGGCGCCAATATAATACGTGTCCATTTGTTATTATTCGCTAATATATATGTGTATATTGTTTCGCCTGGATACGCTTCGCTAATGAGCCCATATACTTTCCGTATGTCATCAATATAAATCATTTACATATAAATACTTCAACAACTCAATAAATCGAGAACTGACGGCTTATGATTAAAAAACACGGAATATAACACTCAGGAAAAAAGTCACAATGTCTCAAATTTCCTACCTGAGTAAGGGGTAAACAGCTTAGTTTTAATGAATAAAAGAATCAATTAAGACAAATACTTTAACAATAATTTCTACACGCAGAAACAGTCATAAAAGTACACAGTAATAGTCACCCACCGAAGAAAATCTTCCTTAAATCATTCCATGAAAATCTGTGAACCTGCGACCCTAAGGAAACGGGAAAGGCATTATGTCATTGTCACTACCCATGAGCCTCTCCTCTAAACAACAAATTGAAAATCAATATTCAGTCAGCTTCATAACAGAAAGGATGAAAGGAGAAAGGTTTCATCAACCGCTCTAAAAATGGGCTATTGCCCTCAACACAGCCCCCACCTTCTACGTTCAAAATGATCAAGGTTGAATGTTACAATTCAGGGTTATTTGTAAGCATACATTTTAGTCTAATTGTAATTTTTTTTACTAGAATAACCTGTGTGAAAAATATGTAACATGGTATCGATATGAAATATAAAAGTGCTACTAAGTTTATTTTAGAATTAAATACCTCAATCCGAAAAAACAACTACATTCCATCAATAATTTCTTACTTGTGTTCACAATCAAAAAGGATGGGAAGATACAACTACATATCACTAGAATTGTGAACTAAATTCTGCCCATGTAATGTAGATGGTCGTGCCAGTCTGAATAGTATATGGCTAAAGAAAAATACACCTTGTAAGCTAATAGTCAACTTACTATTACTTTTCATGAGCTATTATTTTTTTATTGATGAAACATGGAAAGCTGAGATGGATGTGTGGGCATACAAGAAAAAATAAGATTCGTAATGAACATATACGGGGAATAGTTGGAATGACACCTATTGAAGAGAAAATGATAGAGAACCCTCTTAGGTGGTTTGGACACGTACAAAGAAGGCCAAAGGATGCGCCGGTGAAGAGGGTGGATCAAATAGTATGGACACCGGTTAAAAGGGGTAGAGGAAGGCCAAAGAGAACGCTCAAAGAGGTCATTGAACGGGATCTCCTGGTCAATAACCTATTTAAGGATTTAGTTTTCGATAGAGCACAATGGCGTCGTATGATCCATATAGCCGACCCCATTTAATGGGATAAGGCTTGTTGTTGTTGTTGAAACATGGAAAGCTGAATATACAAACATGACAACAGATATATATTTCAATTCAATTAATATTTAATAGTTATCACAGTATCATGCAATTATTTTTTTTTATAGTAGTAGTATCCTGCAATTATACTGACAAAATCATTATGAAGCTTACGATGGGTATTAAGCATTGATATCTTGCCTTGCTACGCATCATCCAGAAACCAACTTTACAATCATGAAGATGGTATTAAGAAGAACAAGAGGAACTCTCAGGTACTGAGTTGCATAAATGAAGCCAATGAGCTGGCCTTTGAATGATTTTGCCCGGTCACCTGTATAAGATGAGAAGCTCCATCCTCTAGGAGCAAGAAACCGATCCTCATTTAGTATTGCTGGTGCATTTGCAAGAAGCAGGAACCCCTCAAGTATTGTCCAGAGTCCCATTTTCCTGCGTCACAAAGAAATCCAATTCAACTTGCAAATACCTTCAAGCCGCAGGTCATTTACAGTTGCTCTATCAAACGGAGTTCAACAGGTATGAATAGAGAGCAACAAAATAACAGTTAGCTAGACACATCACCTAAACCTTCAATAAAAGCTGCGGCTCATCTGTCCCTTGAATTCCACCACATGAACTGTCTAGTGTCCTATGGATCCTAATAACTCCCTAAAATAATGGAAGTTTAATTTAATCTATCAAACTAAAATCGATCTTCTTCATGATTCTTCTAATTAGAACATTACTACTGACTTAAACAGAAGATTCGATATGACAGAACAAAGAGTGATGCTCTAGAACTTGCCTAGAATCATTCCAACTTAGAAAGAGGAAATGACAGTCATTCTCCCTAATTGGAACGGTTTAGATATGTTAAAAATAAGTTTTATTAAAAATCTAAACCATCCAGATGAACTGGGAGACAAAGATTTGTTCAAAATGAACGACTCCTTCTCAGCATAAAAGAATCCATCTTAAAAATGGGTGCATCGCTGGTTAGCAACTAGCAGTAAAGATGGAGTTCATTCCAGACAAGAGCATCAATTGCGTAAGAGTAAGATGCAGAAACACCTGAAATACAATGCAAAAGAGACATGGGCAAAAATGCTAATACCAACAGACTAACATTTCTTCCCTCTGGGGTATTGTCTTTTTTGAGCGTCAATAATTAAATTTCAGTTCAAACTTCTAAGGTCAGCCTTCAATAGCATCGAATCAATTTGTAGGCCCAGGCAGACGCAAACATTTTAAACAATCTAATCTCAACTACCATACATGAGTAGAGAAAAGTAAAACCGATGAAATTAACGGAAATATTAAGGTGGAATTCCAATTGAAAACCAGAGAAAACAATTGAGAACAGCGCTGATGACTGCGAATCCTAGATCTACCCGAAAATGGAAGAGCCGAAGGGAGAAAGCGAGCAGAAGGCAACCTGCTCACGAAGATAGAGGGAGGTGAACGGGGGATGACGTTGCCGCAACGGCTGTCGACGATGACTTTTATGTTTTTTGTCGGCGACTCCGACTCGAATCTGATTCACATCGGGCCACAGATGCAATAAGACATACCACGGCGAGTCGCTGATTGGAAATTCGTGATGTCAATTGGATCCGTGGCATGATTTTTTTTCCTCTGGGCTAACTGAATATTGAATTAGAAACTACAAACAAATAATGCGTAAAAAATGTCTCTAGTTATTGTTATTGGTCTGCAGATACCACTTACCCTAAAAAAAAACATGGAGAACACCACAAACTACTTTTTAGAGAACACACTGAATGATTAAAAGTGGAGCACTTAGCACTCTTCGTTAACAACCGCAAACGTCCGTTAGAAATGCTCTCCCCCTCCGTGCATCTCCTCTCTCTCACTTTCCTTCCATCCACGATTCAAGTTCTTCACGCTCACCCCCCCCCCCTCCCCCCACCACAAAAAAAAAAAAAAAAAAAACACCACGCCACCACCGGCATCACCTTCGGCCTCCAATCTGTTCTTCTTTTGTATCGATTCCCAACGCATCCATTATGCTGCATCTTCGCCGTTTCTGATCGGTCTACTGTCTACGCACAAATTTTTTTCCCTTCGATGATCCATGTTTATTTATTTGCTCTACTTACGTCTGTTTTAAACTAATATATATACACATAGTTGGGGTTCATTTTCTGGTGTAAATTGATTCCTGATTCTCCTTCTAATTATTTCACGGAGTACGAGACATTTTTCGATGAGGGAGAAGACGAGGGAGTGAAAGGTAAGAATGGGCACGGACAAGGAAAGGAGGAGGAGATAAATGAAGGGACGAGAAGATTAAACCCGAAGAGAAAGAGGAAAGCGTCGTAGTAGCGATGCAGAAGCTGAGCGAGGAGGTGACGTGTTGTTGCAAGACGGAGCATTTTTTTTGTTACTTTGTTGGTGATGAGGTTCTTCATGACTGTAAATTTGGGGCATTTTTTTGCTCTACCCAACTCTTTTGATTGACAAGCACAGAGAGATTTCTAAGAGAAGATTGATTTAAACCCTGAAATCCCATTGCTTTATTTGAATACTGATACGATGCCTTATAGAAACTGGTTATCATGTGAACAGTGTTCACCAGCTTGATGAATGAGAGAAAGGGTGGGGGAAGAAACACTCGAATCGCTTTATGGAAAGAGGGTGAGAGATGAGATGCAGGGCAGAGGGAAGAGAGCATTTCTAACAGACGTTTGCGCCTTATAACTGGCGGTGCTAATTGATCTACTCATAAAATACTTTAGAGTATTTTTTTTTAAAAAATAAAGTTTAGATGCGTCGCACGTGTCCTCATTAAAATTAAAATATAATGTTAACTCACAATATTTATAAAAAACTTATAAAATTATTTATTAAAAGAATTTTTATAATAATAATAAGAATCAAATTTAAATATTTATGAGATATAAATTCATCTTTTATTATCTTTATCAACTCTCATTGTCAAATATTTTTTTTAAAAAAATTAAATAGATTCAATATCAGTCCCTTACTAAGATCATGATATAGCAACAAGGCTTAAAGAGCGTTTAAAATTGTCTACTAAATGAGTATTTATAATAATAGTAAAAATTTACAAGATACAAGTATATTTTTACCACATATATCATTTTTTATTAGCGACAAATACTTAATTACATATAAAAATTAGTTTGAGTTAATTATATTTTTTTATATAAAAATTTTTTAAGTAAATTTAGTATCGATGCACTCTTAAAGTCAGAATATAACTATAAAATTTAAACAATATTCATAAAAGACTTATGATATTACCTATTAAAAAAATATTTATAATAATAATATAAATCTAATTCATATCTTTATTAAATATAATATTATTATTTATTATATGTATTAATTTTCGTTTATTATTGAGGTAATTACATATAAAAATAGTTTGAGGTTTTGGTTGTACTTAGCTCTTTACTAAAATCTAGCCAAAGCCCAAGCCCACCTTTTCAAGCTGTTTCTTTTTCTCTTCTCGATGTCTTTTACCCCTTCTTTTTTTTTTCTTGGGTTTTAGCTGAATTTGCCCCACTTTCCCAAATACCTTCCCCACCAAAAAGAAACGAGGAAGCCTTTGCAATTGGATTATCTCATGTTATAATTATATAATATATTAATTTTTTATGAAATTTAAAAAATATATATTATGCACAAAATCAACTGACCTGCAACTATGTGCTGAATTCTCAAGCACAACCAACTGCCACAAAAAAAAAAAGGACAACATATAATTTTGATTAATATTAATTTAGGATACTGCTTGAGTTTTATTTTTACACAAATATTTACGTCATTTTTGTCTATTTAAGGATATTTAAATAAATTGGCAGCTGTAATATTTAAAGGATCAAATCATATTGGGGGAAAAGACTCATGAACTAGACTTCTATATTTGAAGGATGAAAGAAATACATGCTGTGAGTAAGACTAATGTGAAAAATGAGACTATGGCGCTATTGCAAAACTACCGGGCCAAATTCTCTATACAAAAGTATACAACAGCGAATCCAGCAAGTAAATAAAAAAAACGTGGAAAATGCATGCATGATCCACGTCATGGCCAAAACCCACATGCTAATCGTTGATTTCCGTGGTGTTCCTTGACCTCTCACAAATGCAACCAGGATAAGGGTTTGCGTAGAAGCTCTCTTCAATTTTTGGGTGTCGTTTGCTCTTCCTAAGACTCGGTGCTCCCACCCTGTTCACATGCAGGCTCCTCACCTTCACTCTAAAATCCTCCCAAGATATCAAACCATTGTCCAGCTGATCAATCAGTCTCACAAACTTCTGCCTGCAAAACAAACACACACATTAGATTAGGATTGGGGTGAATGGATGATCAGAAATTGTTGATTACCTGTCTGGGTCAATGGTTTTTCGAAAACCTTGGTACCGTCTGTGGCCCCTGGCCGCTTTGGCCATGTTCCCATTGTAGCTAAAAACAAAAACATCACTCTCGACCGCGATGACATAGTCCAAAGCGGCGAGTTGATTCTGATGAAGCCTAAATGGTTTTAGTTCTTCGTAGGTGGCCAAAGTGGAATGGGAGAACACGTTGGGGTACTTAGCCAGCAGGGGATTGATTCCGTTTTTGCCATAAATATCGCCTGCGGCTATGTAAATTGTTGTGTCTAGTGGGAAGCCAAGAGCCTCCAGAAACACGGCCATCTCCCTCGGAGTCATGGGGCACCGCCCCCTTAGGCGCCTTCCCCGGCTGTCTATCTCTTTCTCCTTCCAGTGTTTTACCGCGTATCTCATCTTTCTGAGCTCCTGGGCCTCTGCTTTTGTCAGGTTGTGGCTGCAGCCTGTGAAAGCAAGCATGTCCTTTTCATATCTGCAATTCACCGTATATATGGGCTAGCTAGTGTCAAGAAAAGACAACTTCAAAACTCTCACCAATCTCTAATGAACCATTCATACTTTACCTCAAATGGAGTGCAATGTACGGGCTGCTGTTGTTTTTTCTAAGCCTATTCACTAGCTTCCCACTGAGCTCTTCGATTGGTTTTGAGAACCTAAGCCCTTCGTACATCGCACGACAACGCACCTTTTGGATGGAATTATGCAGACCATTATTCACGAGCCGGGAATCAGTATGCGTGAATGAAACCACTTTGTGTTTCGTCAACAATTGCAGTATCTCCCCTCTGTAATAACTGGCCTACAATGTTTCATATTGGTTTTGTGTCTGTTAAAACTTCAGGGGGGAAACTTATATTCACGTTATATACATGTCTCATCATGTCGCTCATCAGTAACTAACGTGTTACCTTGGACCAAGAAACTGGAGCCTTTGCGAATGGTTTAGTCTGTGCTAAATGGGGAGGTAGAGTCTCCACTATATCGACTTCATCTGCTAAAACTTCGATGAAGTGATTCCAATCAAAAACATCTTTGAAACCGCTGAAACGATCAACATTGTAACAAAAGGAAATTAATTAGAAGGGGCGGAAGACCATTTTGGCAAGAAACACAACTGTAACGGGTGAGAATCCAAATAAACCTAGGATCGGTCCAGAAGGAATGATGATCTAATGAAGGCAAAACCAATGTGGAGTTCATTATTCTTGCAACAGCAACCATGTCACTAATCTGCGAGTGGTGCAGGCCGGATTAATTTATAGCTCGAACCATGCAATTGATAAACAGAATGAACTAGGAGGAGAAATTGATTACACACGTACGCCGGTTTTCATCTGGTTTAAGCCTCCATTGGCATGAACCAATAGGTAACCATTTGTGGCATTTGATCTCCCTGTACGTAGGATAGAAACTCTTAGCTTTTTAAAAAGATGGCCGCGTGGGGAATTTATCACCCACACTCAAACTTTACACAATAAAGGCCGTTGGACGTGCGTACTTTTTGGATCTCCATGCAAGCATTTGTAATAGTTGTCACTGTTAGGCTGCTTCCATACATCAGGAGTCTAACTAACATGAATTAAACCGACAATAACATCACAATCAAGACGCAGCATTTGAATGAGATTAATGTTTCACCAAACACGCATGCATGTGATGAATATAGCATTTGAATCTGGGGCAAGCATCCATTTCCACTACTAAACTGATCTGTGTATGTCAATTAAAATGTAAGATATATAGATGGAATGAATGATATGCATATTCATAAGCTAACCAGCAACATGGGCGGCGAGGGTATGTCTTGAACGACGTTAGAATGAATGGAAGGATCTAACCGGAGCTGAAAAAGCATATTGAGCAGCGCAAACTTGACGAGGACGCACATGAAAGCAAGAAACAACAAGGCCCAAGACAAGCGACGTGCAGTGTGGAGCCTAAAGAGCTTCCGTCGGAAGGAGGCGGTGCTTCTGGTTCCATGACGTTCCTCGGCGCCGCCCTCTAACGACACAACCCTCCTTGCCTGCAGCGTTGCCATCAGCACAAGTCGCAACAATTGCCACGGAGACGAAAGGCATGAATTGAGAGATAAGCAGGCCTTCCCGCTGAGTTTGAGGTTTGTGCTTTTTTGGGATGCAAGGCCAGCGACTTACAAGGCGACGCACGCTCTCTGTTTCTCTATTCTACCATCTAAAATAGCTCCCTTCATTTCACTTTCAACATCTTTTCAACCACTTCCGTAATTTTAATCCCCCCCTTATGATCCAAAAAATCTATCTACCTAATCAACCCTGCAATTTTTCACAATCGTAAATTTTTAACATCTCATTATTTTTGATAAAGTCAAGAAGTCCACATCCTTTAATTAATTCTGTAAAAATAAAGAAAAGACTTCATCTCGAGGGATATGTTAAGGGCACTATTTAAAGAATCGACGCATGGTTTCCTTATGTTGCGGATATTTATTGTTTCAGTACATTTTATTTAATTAATTAATTTTGTGCGGTTAAAGCTCCTGATGAGACGATAGGCATTATTTGGGTACTCGATTTAGCAACTGGAACTTTGGGAAGAAACAGGGAGACAAGATCACAAATAATAAGTAGTACATTTCTAAGTATCCGGCTTCCAAGTGAGGGGGCGCATTCATTGTGAATGATGGGTAGGGACTTATAATAATTTGATTGAGGCGAGGTTTGAGATCATCACGTGCGCTGCGCCTGCATACTCGTCCCTTGCATGCATTTTAGCAAATTCATCCATGAGGAACCTATGACTACTGTGGCACTCAGCCTAAAATGACTTCATGATTTATAAGCCATGGTTTTCTGTCCAAGTTTGTGTCGAATAGCGATCGATTCTTCAATGCATTTGGGCGTCACGTCAGTGGAGGGTGGGTGAATGAAGGGAAGATTCATGCCAAAATAGTTTAATGGGAGAATTGAATAAATACGGCATATGGCGTGCGATGCAATTTATAATATTCCAACGTGGGGCTCTCGTCTCGGCAGCTCAATTGTGCTTCGCTCCCACCATTAGCCCAATGGATCAACGGATCCCCCTCACCAATTTAACACTCTAACATACTTCCACCTGAGTCAATATAAAAACTAATTAAAAATTTAATTTAATTTTAAATATATATTTTTAATTTATTTTATATATAATAATTATTATTTTTTAAAATTAATTTATAAATCGATATATAATTTAAAGTTGCCTTAATCTATTCAATTAAATATGAATTTAGGTATGGGATAATATCTACCTGTCACGCTTTATCAAACAAGCTATGATATTAAAATCAAGCGACATAATCATGCACTCATGAGTCGTCTGGGCACAGTTGAAGAAAGGATCAAAATGTTGGCAAGGGCTTCCCTTGTCCGCCCGTCGGTGCCCCGAAAGTCAAAACTCTAAAAAACCATAAGAGTTGAATGGGGATTTAGTCACTGTTTGTCACTTGGTTTAAAAATTATTTTTAGATAAAATTTTAATTTAAAAAATTAAATAAACAGTTATTTTTATTTAGAAGTGATTTTGGCTAAAACTATAATTTTGAATAAACTATTAAAAATAGTTTTTAGAACAGTAAAAGAACTTATGGATTATCTAATTATTATCTTATTCCTATTTTTTCTTATACTCTCTCTCTTCTTTCATCTTTCTTCTCTCGCATTTCTTATATCTTTTCTTTACCCTATCTCCTATTTCCTCTATCTTCTCTATATTATCTCCTATTTCTTCTCTACTATCTCTCATCTCTCCTACTTTTAATCAAATCATACTCTTTTTGGTAATTTATCAATATGAAAATTAATTCTACTACTAATTATCTAAATATTTTTATTTTTAAAATCTATTTTTTAAAAATTAATCCAAATATACCTTTATTGGAACAAATCAAAAGAGGGTATGGAATAGTTACGGAACGGTTATAATCATAATATTAAGATAAATATCGTAATTTTTAAATATTTTAAATTTATATTTAAAAATAATTAATAATTTATTTTATATAATATTAATATTATTTAAAAAGAAAGATATTTCAGTTGATATTTAAATTATAGTGAATCTAACCTTTTTTTAAAAAAAATTATTAGAAAAAGAAAAAGAAAAAGAGCGGGGAAACGACTCTCCTTCCTTGCAACACCAAATCCGTGCTTCTATGCTGTTCCTACTAACCTATCTTCCTTCAACCCCTGCTTAGTTTGCAGACGCACTCTCCTGTTTGGTCATCCTCCAAACTCGACCCTTCCCCCTCCTTCGACTTCACCCACCATATCTCTCTCTCTCTCTCTCTCATATTCTGTAACTATCCGCTCCTTTCATTCTTCTTCTCTGGTCCTGCCCCATCTTCATCTTCCATGATACCAGCTTACCAGATCCATGGAAGGAAACCCCTCCCCTTCTTGTTTTGATCCCTTCCCCTCCTTCGCTATATCTCCTCCAATACCTAGATCCCTTCTCTCCGAGTTCCTATCAGATCAATGCCCTTCTCTTCTTCCCCTTCCCCTTTAATCCCTTCCCTCTCTCGACATCAAGGGCCTCCCATCGGAACCCGCCCCTCAAAATGAAGGGTTCCAGCAAATTATTCACACTCGGCCTCGTCTCTTCTTGGTACTCCTCCAACATTGGGGTCCTCTTGCTCAACAAATACCTGCTCAGCAATTATGGCTTCAAGTACCCCATCTTCCTCACCATGTGCCACATGACCGCCTGCTCCTTGTTCAGTTACATTGCTATAGCGTGGATGAAGATGGTGCCTATGCAGACCATTCGATCCCGAGTCCAATTCTTTAAGATCTCAGCTCTCAGCCTCGTCTTCTGCGTCTCCGTTGTGTTCGGCAATGTATCGCTTCGTTACTTGCCCGTATCCTTCAATCAGGCGGTCGGAGCGACGACGCCATTCTTCACCGCCGTTTTTGCTTACCTCATGACCTTCAAGAGGGAGGCTTGGCTCACTTATGTGACCCTTATTCCTGTTGTTACTGGGGTCATCATTGCTAGCGGGGTACCAGAGCTATTGTTTTCTTCCTTGCAATTTCCAGTTCTAATTTCGCATCATTTGTTTTGATTCCTGCGATTTGGTTTTGCTCCACTTGTGGTGCTATTTCGAATGAATATTATTCATTCGAAATAGCACCACAAGTGGAACATAACGAATCTTCAAATGAATGTAAATGTCCACTATTTGCTGAACTGAAATTCAACTTTTGCTGGGGGTTGATGCTTCCCAATTTCTCAATTTCTAATTATAGTGTTAGATCTTTTTTTTCCTGGTTATGTGGCTTCAAGTAATATTGGTGGTTTCAAGTGTTCTGACTTCTAGTTCATTGTTCTTTTCTTTGTGTGGCCATAGGGTGAACCAAGTTTCCATTTATTTGGATTCATAATATGCGTTGCAGCTACAGCTGCACGGGCCCTAAAATCAGTGTTACAAGGAATTTTGCTTTCTTCTGAAGGGTAAGATACTTTACGTCAATTCATTAATTTACTTGCACTTTGTTTTATTTTCAAGTTGTGTATTAAAATGGGACAATGAGCACTGACTTTCCTATTCCGCTTCAGAGAGAAACTGAATTCTATGAACCTTCTTCTTTACATGGCTCCAATGGCCGTTGTTTTCCTTCTTCCCGCGACACTTATAATGGAAGAAAATGTGGTTGGCATCGCGGTGGCTCTTGCAAGAGATGATGTCAAGATCGTTTGGTATCTGCTATTTAATTCAGCACTTGCTTATTTTGTCAACCTGACCAATTTTTTGGTCACTAAACATACCAGCGCTCTTACTCTTCAGGTAAAACCCGCTTATTAATGTGGGCTTATACCCCTTTGTCATTGTAAATTTTATTTTTTTTACTCCAACAGACTTTCTCTGTTGTCTTATTAGTTGGGAGAATTTCATTTTGGTGGTTGTCAAAGAAATAAAAAAACCTCATGTTATCAAATCATTGGATCTGGATAACTACATAGCTTTGCAAGTAATTAATATAGGGGAAGGGTTGGATATTAATAATTGAAACCTTTTGCAAAAACATTTTCGAGGATGTTGCTTTTATGCTGGATAGTGCTCTAAAACTACAGCAGTTATTTTTAGACGGTGCTAGTGACAGGCCATTGAGATGTAGAAGTAAAATTCTGTCTACAAGGTTCAGTTTTTCAAGTCATGGTGAAACCGTGAACAGTTTCCCTTCTCCGTGAGAAGACTATGGTGAATTTATTAACCTTAGGGTGTAAGGTAATTTAGATAGATATGGCAGTTAGGGGCGAAGATGTGTTTGGACATTTGGTCTAGCTTGAAAGTGTTGATACGGTTAACTTTTTTCTTTTTTTTTAATACAAGAGTTGGCTTGTACAGGTACTTGGGAACGCTAAAGGTGCTGTGGCGGTAGTGGTTTCAATTATGATATTTAGAAATCCAGTCTCAGTTACTGGAATGCTCGGTTACTCCCTTACAGTCCTTGGAGTTATACTTTACAGTGAAGCCAAAAAGCGAAGCAACTGATACTGAGAGACTACATCTTATATTCATTACAGCACGGATTCCATTAGGCAAATTTGTGCACCATACTAGCTCAGAATTCGGAGGTTTCTGACATTTTTCCCATCGCAGGGAAAGCCTCATTAAACGGTTTCCCATTGTATTAGCGAAATTGATCGGAGATAGCCCACATAAGAAAGCCCCAATAAGTGATTCATGTCTGTCTATATACTACACTTCCACGTTGGGATCATAGAGGAATGCCACTTTTTCTTGCATTCTTTGAGGACAGAGCCATAGAATTGGATCTCTCATCTGTTGTTAACATACATTTCATTGGATTTAGCTAATGATAACAGAATTTCTTAAGCTTTTAGTTTAATTAGTTATAGCGGATGGAGGAGGAAAAATGTTGGAGTGTATTCTAATTGGTTGACTGAACGACCAAAGCATATGGATATTTGTTTCTATAAAATTTTAGAAATGGAGGCTACCTCAAAGTTCTCTCCATTTATCATTTAATGAAAATATGCAATTATTTTAAAAATGTTGGGGCATAGGCGAATATGCCATGCTTTTACCTTAATGAACTCTTTCTTCAGCAATAGCACCTACGTATGACTTTTAGAGCCAAATTCACAGAACTTAATCGGAATAACGAGTTAAAACAGGGTACCTCATGTTCAAAGTTTTCTGCAAACTTTATGATTTCTTTACCTTATGAAATGTAAAGAATAAAACTACATGTTAAAGCCACATGAAGAGAACCGAAAATGCTGAAGCCAAAGGCAAGTTAAAACAATTGCGTTTACATACGGAATGTGTATATACTTAAGTTTTGCGATTTGCACCCAATGATTCCAGTTCAGCATTTGCAAACACGCAAACAAACAGCAAATATTAGTCAAAATGAAAACATTAAGTTTGAATCAGGTAGTCCAAAAATTCAGACTACATTTCGGTTAAGTTCTGAAACTTCTGCATTGGCAAGTAGGATGAGAATGACTTCCAAAATACATGTATATAATACCACCTACCAATATAAGGGTCCCATCATCATCAGCGTGCATCCACTGAAAGAACAACGGGAAAATGCGCCAAATAAGGAATCAATATATTCAAGGCAAGCATTGCGACGTTCTTTGTTTCTGGGCTGGCGCTCCAAGTGACTTAACATCTCATTTAGTATTCTTTCATACCTTCAGCAAAAGAGCAACCGATTGTAGTTAATATGAAAGTGGGAAGATATAATAATTATACAAACAAAAAATTAGTAACCTTCAAAGCCTCATTGTTGATCGGTAAACATGCACATATTTAATATGCTCATAAAATTAACACACACTAGTAGCAAATCTACTCTACCAAACCAGAAATATTTAGTTAGAATAACACGAGTATGACTGAGGCAAAAAATTTGTTCTCCAATAGTAACAATCAGAGAAAAGCTGATAATGATTGCTGCACCACTTTGTTAAAAGAATAAATAATTAACATTCTCTTTAGTGGCAAATGAAATTATTTGCTAGAGAAAAGAATGTTCCAATAGATGTCCACGGGTAGAATTATATCTTTTGACACAATAAACTGGATAGGATTCAAAGTCAATCATCTGAAATATTAAGTCAACAGAATTGAATTTCTCATAATCAAACTAACATTTATCATCTCTCCTACCCATTAAGCCAAAAAATCAGGACTACAGTCTATAGTCCTATTAAGTACCATCTCTTCCACAAGTATGTTTCAAATTTCAGCCTGAAAACTGACCAATGTTAGGAGTCCATGCCATCAAAAAGCAACCCTGTAAGTATTTAACATGTGAACATAAAAAAAATGCTCAAAAGTGAAAGAATGTACAGCACCAATATACAATGGGCTACGTGGATTATTTCTCTGAACATCAGTTACAAGAACTACTGAAGTCTCAACAATATGGCACCAGATCTCATCCCTAGCGGCAATATTCTGGCAGCAGGCATCAAGAATTATATCTGCATACCCAACTAGCTCAGTAGTGTCCACATTTTTTGCAAGTATGAGAGAAGCTAATCATACCCTGTCCCTGAAATAATACAACAGAACGGTATGACTACAACTGAAATATCATACCTTCACCTCCGGCGACCAATGGTCAAGAGCAGTAAGCGCAGAAGGTACCACTAATCAGCACATTCCTAAATAAGTATAATTAACCTATGAGAAGAGCAATGAACACGCTAATATCTCAATATCAGAAGGGAGAAAAAGCTGAACCAAGATCAAATATTTCCCCCAAAAAAATCATATATCAGACCAATACCTGAGAAATAAACCATCTTAACTGATAAGCAGCCACAATTGCATATACAACAGGGGCTCTTGCGGATGCAGCAGAGAACTCATTGGTTTCATCAGACGTATCGATAGAACTCTCTGATTCTGTCTTTACGAGAAAGCAAAACCTCAGGCATCAATTCCAACATCAATCTCTGCTCCTGAGGTACGAAATCGCACTTTAAGCCCAATTCAGCAACCCTCTTCGAATTTTTGTCATCAAAAGCAGTAAGGTACGTTTTGGAGAAATCGTAGAAAGCAGAGCTAGCGAGCGTGAAAGATGATCAGGGATCCATGATAGAAGGTCCGAATAGTCCTGGGTTAAGGGCTTGAAGCTGGAGGAGGACAGCAAAGCACATGCTAGAGAAAAATCTCTGATAGTTGCGTGAAAGTTAGAATCTTCAGGTGGGATTTTTCTTGGGAGAAGAGATTCGAGTACAGCTTTGGCGCAAACATTGGAGCCTTCAGGTGGAGCGTGGGGTGCGTTGGCAAGACACTCAGAAATTGGCTCGGACAACCTGATAATAAGAACAAAAGATAAATTACATTTGACGAACGAAATTTGACAGAGTAGAGAGACAGAGAGATGCAGGGAAGCCTAACTGAAGGAGAAGGTTGCCGAGTTTTGAAACCGCTTCCAATGCCGACGACGCAAGGGACGCGCCAGAATGCAGGTCGCAGGCTCGCAGCAGCGCGGGGTTCTCAGTTCACAACACGACATCGTTTGAGGATACAGACCATGTACGAAACTGCTTGGTCTTTGGGAGAATTACACATAGCTAAAATTATTATAAAAGAGTCTCCTAAAATTATTAAATAATTTTAAGAAATTTTGAGGTAATAAATTAGATGTGTATTAAATTATTCTTATATATAAATGATAATTTTTTTAGTACACAAAAATAATTTAAAGTGACAAAATGATAAATAGGGTTGTAAAGATAATAATTTAAAGTAATATAAATAATAATTAAAAATTATTATCATATATTCTAGTTGTTATTTATGCTACTTTAAATTATTATTGTATACTCTTAGTTATCATTTGTATTATTTTAAATTATTATTATATTTTTTTATATATAAAAGTACTTTATAATTGTAAAAATAGAATTTATGACCCCATCTCTCAAAACTATTTAATTATTTAATAATATTAAGAATTTTTTTATAATAAATTTTTTATGGGATCTCTATTATAATTATTATTCTTTTACGCCTAAAAAGATTATTTTTTTTTGTATAAATTTTTTTAAAAAATGGTTGGGTTCACCCACGAGTCTAGAGCAGGGTGAAATATCCTTTTCTCTTAAATCATACTAATATCAAATAGAATGGGTCATTTATTACTCTTAAGTATAAACCTATATATTTAGAAGTTAGAATATATCCCTAAACGCAACTGAAATCACAATAAAATAGTACTTCTTAAGAATTAAATATGTTTTAAATAATCGCATATATCACGTATTCTCTAGTTGAACAAAAAGATTATTAAATTCAATGAATTGACGGAACAATTTTTTGTGACAATTAAATTAGACTGTAGCACCAAATTCCTTAACTAGGTTTGATCCGTAGAAAAGATAAAATTATAGTCATTTAATTCATATCATTTTTAATTAAATTTTTATTAACTTATTTTATCAAAAAAAAATATTAACTTATTTCTGTTCAAAATCATCTCAAAAGGTCCTATTAAAGATGTCATGTCACCAAACACTTTAATTTGATAGTAAATACATCTTATGTTCAACCTGTGGGATATCCATGTCAAAATGTCTATTATTCACACGGGAGTAATTAATAAATGCTATTAAAGTATTTATTGTTTAGTCATTTACTCTAAATTTGATATTCCAATGGCATTTGATCTCCCCGTACGCACGGGCAGAAAATTTAGTTGTTCTTAAAAGAAGACTAGAAGAAGGAACTGAAGAAAGTGAAGTCCCATCTTGACATGCACGCAAAGTGGCGTCAGAAGCTTTCCCGTGAGAGCTTTCCCCCATTACTACTTCCAAGTCTTCTTTTTTTTATTAGAGTCAACTTTCATTACAACCAAAAAGAAATAGAAGAAGCACCAACAGTAGTTAGAGAAAAAAATATAAAGTATGATCAACTAAACAGCTTAGAACAGACTAGTTAATCGACCAACATCCTCGATAATCGGCCTGGCACGAAGGGGTTATAATTTTTAATAATTATAACCCCCCCTGTCAGTCCGATCTGCTTGATTCTCACTAGAAGTCTTCAAGTAAGATACATCTTCCAAATCGCACTCGATAACAATCAAATTCATATTTGATAAACCAGTCACCCAATGATTTGCACCGCAGGAACGTTGTTGAATAAGAAAATCATGATAGAACCAGAGAAAAAGGCCCACATACAAACACTGGCTGAACTAATAAACTCTCAGACCAAAACAAAAAAGAAAGAACAAACTGAGGTCAAAGGCAGCAAGATCTAAGCTTCTGGAACAGCGGCTGCAGCCCGCTTTATAGATGCAGACTTTATGAGATGATTATAGCTCCCTTTCTCCTTAAAGAGTTGAGAAAAATGGTGCTTGCAATACAAAATTCCCTCTAGGGCTGCATAATTTGATGGCGACAGGGGACAGCCACCATGGGAACATTTGAAACATGACTTGTGGTAGGATTGGCCCTCCACTGTTACCTACAATCAGAAGAAGAGGTATTTATATAAATAATAGCGAACTTGGGCATTATAATATAGGTCAATTTGTCAACAAGGAGTAGATGCAGTCATTTAGGAACAGTATCAATTATGAATAATACATCTTCAGAAGTTTGGGGAGTGTGGATTCAGATTTGCGAGACCCTTCACAAAGCTAAACGCATGCTTACGGTTGACTGTTGCCAATATCAAGTGTTACATGTTGCTGCAAAAAGGGGCTGACCGTGGACCAGCCCCTAACCAGTGAGGAAAGAGTTGATGCTCACAGCTTTCACCAAAGATAATTGAACAATGATATCAGATACCTTCAACGTATACTGAGTGCTAGATCACAAATTCATATTACAGCAAAGAGAAGTTGGCCCACATAATTAACCAATAACCGAATTCCCCAAATACTCAAATGGAAGACGACAAACCTTGGTTCATCTTCGGATTTCACTTTCTACCAATCTAACAAAAGAAGCTCACCATTCATATTTCCATGAAAAAGATGGAGAGAATAGCCAAAAGGGTCCACCATGACCCTGACAACTTTCTGGATGATATGTGATGCTATATGATGCAGGTAAACTCAGAATAGGAGAAGGAATGATTTATATGAATACTGCACATTTTATATTCTTGTCCTCTAGGCCTGATCACTCATATAACCACTTTGCAACAGAGATATATACGGTCCTAATTTGAATAGCATAAAAGATATTGTCTACGAAATTTTTTGTAATCCTACCTTCTCCAACGGATAAGCAGTTTTGCCACATGCAGAACACTTTTCTTGTGTTCCAGAAAACATGCTAGCAGCTTTGCTAGGGGACCTGGTCTGGAACAAACAGAAGGTACCACATTCAAGTTTAAAAATAACATCAAATAATGGTTAATCACAAGTTTAAATGATATAAATTTTACCAACTCAGGAGTTGTCTTCTCGGCCGACTTTGCAGCTGTTCAAAATCAAAGATTGGCCAATTAAACAGGTAACTGATTCATAATTCTATTACAGAGCTCTATATCGAGCAAAAGAAGACATACGTGACTGGAAGTTTTTGTTGAAACCGCCCGTCTCCTTGAAGAGCTGCTCATAATGAGGCTTGCAATAAAGGACACCTTCCATTGAGGAATAGTTGCTTAGCTGAAACATAAATATCACCAACGCTGAGTTTAAAATGTGAACTCAAATACATAAATATAGCCCCAAAGTCGTGGGACATAAATAATAATACTGGCTAATCTCAATGATGATCTTAAAATCCTTACAATTGTAATCAAAGACTACAATTGTCCTATGCAGCTCACAGAAAACCATTCTCTCAAACCTATTCGCTTCCTCTTACGGGAATTAAGATAAATCGAAGCGCCACATGGAACCAAAGATCTTTAGTAAACGTAACGAATTGCGGTATAAAACCAAATGTTGACAAGAGAAATCACTCATAGGCGGTTGGATCAACAATGTAGCTAGATACTGGCAAATGAACAAAAGAAGGATACCTTTAAGGTTCCTTTGCAGTGAGAGCACCTGAAGCAAGCCTTATGGTAAGAAGTGCCATCGGCAGATAGTTGATCAACAGGATAGACCGTTTTCTCACAAGCCTTGCATTTCTGTTGAGTGCCGATAAAAGACATAGCCGTGCCTCGGTGATCTGACTCGGGCAAACTCACACCAATCCCAAATGCAAAAGGCGTGGATCGGCTTCGAAGACTATATTTCTTGCTAAATTTGCCTTTAGAATAGCTTAAGCTGCTAGATGAACTAAATTATATGAAAACCTAGTTGAAATCAGTTTGCGAATCGTGTCAAATGAAAAGACAAGTTTTTGGATAAGTGAGCGCACGGGGCTTCTAGAGAAACTGACATAAATCAGAGTAAGGTTTGCTGGAGAATTGCGTGTTAAGGCAGGATCAATGGAGAAACGAACCTGAAGTTGAGAAAATGAGAAACGGCGGATCGGTGAGAGAGCGCAGGGAAATATATTGATCCAAAGAGGAAAGCTTAAAAAGATGCCGGAACGACGAATGGATTAGGAGACTGGGACCCAAACAAAGTGGAAGAGCGCCCATAAAAGCAGACAACTCAAGGAATCAACCACCACGAGAATCGACGAAGAAGTCGTCGGCCCAAAAAAGTACAAGTCGCGGGGCGAGCATACGGAGATATTTTTCTTATCCAACAATTTTATTTGGGCCCGGAGCATGGGTATGTTGTTTATCATCCTCGATTCAATTGATTTATGGAGAAAGGTAAAAAAAATCACTTAAATTTTAAAAAAATAAATTAAATTTTTAATATTAAAAAGAATAAATTAAACAAGAATTCTATCTATTATTTATAAATTTATGTATAAAAACTAAATTAGTTTTCACTTTACTAATAGTTTATATAAGTTTGACAATATAATTTATAACTTTATCAATGATATTTATAACTTTAACAATAATATTTGTAACTCCTATAATAATATTTATAATTTTGATAATAGTATTTACAATTTTGACAATGATGTTTATAACTTTGACAATAGTATTTATAACTATGACAATAATATTTGTAACTTTGCCAATAATATTTATAATTTATATAGTAGTATTTGTAATTTCAACAATGATATTTACAATTCTCGCAATGGTATCTGCAACTCCTATCAAGGAGAAGAAACAATTTTGTCAATTGAATTAATAACTTTATCAATAATATTTATATCTTTTATAATAGAATTTGTAACTTTGTTAATAGTATTTACAACTCCCGCAATAATATTTTTAATTTCCATAACGGAGAAGAAGTAACTTTGACAATAGTATTTGTAACTCCCACAATTATATTTGTAACTTTGATAATAGTATTTGTAAGTTTGTCAATGATATTTATAACTCCTACTGGTATTTGTCACTTTTACAATGTGATTTAAAACTTTGTCAACAGTATTTACAACTCTCACAATTCTATTTGTAACTTTGCCAGTAGTATTTGTAAGTTTGTCAATAGTATTTATAACTCCTACTAGTATTTGTCACTTTTACAATGGGATTTAAAACTTTGTCAATAGTATTTGCATTTCCCACCAATGAGAATAAGCAACTTTGCTAAATGGATTAATAATTTTGCCAATAATATTTACAACTGTCACAATAGTATTTACAATTTTATCAATGGTATTTGTAACTCTCGCAATGGAGAATAAATAACTTTGGCACTAGGATTAATAACTTTACCAATATTATTTATAACTCCCACAATAGTATTTATAACTTTATTAATTGTATTTATAACTCCAACTAGTATTTGTTACTTTCACAATGTGATTTTCAACTCTACCAATGGTATTTACAAATACTAGTAGGAGTTATAAATACCATTGATAAAGTTATAAATATTATTGTGGGAGTTGTAAATAACATTGACAAGTTGTTAATTGGTAAAGTTATTTCTTCTTAATTGTGGGAGTTACAAATATCATTGGCAAAATTATAAATACTATTATGAGAATTACAAATGCTATTGATAAAGTTGTTAATCTCTCTGACAAAGTTATTTTTTCTCCTCAGTGAGAGTTGCAAGTGTTATTGGCAAAATTATTTCTTTTCCTATGTGAGAGTTGCAAATACTATTATAGAAATTGTAAATATCATTGACAAAGTTATAAATTATATTGTAGGAGTTACAAATATTATTGGTAAAGTTATTAATTCTATTGGTAAATTTATTTATTTTCCTATGTGGGAGTTACAAATATTATTGTTAAAATTACAAATAGAGTTATAAATACTATTGATAAAGTTGTAAACACTATTGTCAAAGTTATAAATACTATTATTAAAATTATAAATACCATTATTAAAATTATAAATATTATTATAAAAATTATAAATATTATTGTCAGAATTATAAATATTATTAATAAAATAAAAATTAATTTAAGTTTTATATATAAATTTATAAACGAGAGATTTAACCTCTTACTTAATTTATTTTTTTTAATATTAAAATAAGTAATTTATTTTTTAAAAATTTAAATATTTTTTTTATCTTTCTCCATATAATTTATTAATAATTAATATCGTTTTCCCTGTCCTACGCTCGAAATATACAAGGCTAAAAAACAAGAAGAGGGTGCAGCGTGCACCCGGCCCCACCGAATCAAGGGCGCCTGCATGCACTGCAGACTCTAACTAAAATCAAATCACTCCCCACCTCCACCTTCTAGCTTAACCGTACCCCTTTCTCTCCCGCCTCTTCTTCGTTGCGTTTCTCCGCGCAAGAACCGCCATGTTTCTCCGCTTCTCTTCCTTCATCTCCTTCACCTTCTCTCTCTTCCTCCTCTCTCTTCTCCCCCGGGTTGCCTCCCTTCCCTGCCTCGGAGTCACCTACTCTGCGCCCTCCGACTCCTCCCCCCGTCACTTCACCCCGCCCTACCTCCTCCCCGTCGTCATTGATTCCCTCAAGTTCGCTTCTCTCCGCTTGGAAGATTCCGACCCTTCCATCATTCGCTTCTTCCTGTACACCAATGTCTCCCTCTTTCTTACCATCCCTAACTACTTGGTCCCCCCCATGGCCACAAATCGCTCCGCCGTCCTCAGCTGGCTTTACGTCCACGTCGTTCCTTTCTACCCACGAGTCAAGATTTCCACCATCTCCGTCGGTAATGATTTCGTTGACGCTTCCCCTGACTCCGTCAAACAACTCTTGCCCGCCATCAGGAACGTGCACTTGTCACTTCGGGATCTTGGGATCCGCAAGATTTCTGTATCCACCTCTTTCTCTTTCGTCAGCGCCATATCCACGCCATTCCCTCCCTCCGCGGCTCAATTTCGAGAACCTCGTGGGAATAATGTGATAGGGCCGTTGCTGCAGTTCTTGAGGGACACCAATTCGTCGTTCTTGATCAATGTGTACCCGTACAACCTGTACAGGCTGAGGTCTGAGATCCCGATTGGGCTTGCTCTGTTTCATGAACACGCTTTCAGTTTCAGGGACGATGTGACCACCGGCGTTCGATACTATAACCTTTTTGACATGATGATTGACGCGGTAGTTAGTGCGATGGCGGTGGCGGGACACGAGAATATACCCATTATCGTGACGGAGACGGGGTGGCCCAGCGCTAGCTTAGCTGGGAACGAGGCGGATGCGAACATGGTGTACGCCGAGATATATCTGAAGGGTCTGGTGAAACACCTCAAGTCCGGGAAGGGCACGCCTCTGAGGAAAGAAGGGTTGCCAGAGGTTTACATATACGAGCTGTTTGACAAGGAGCCAGAGCGAGGAAAACGTCCTTCGGGTCGTAGTTGGGGCATTTTGTATCCAAATATGACTATGAAGTACCACCATCTTGACTTCTCTAGATCATCGACTATTCTTGGTGCTAAAGCTTGGCTTAAGATGGCAGTGGCAATTTCGTCGCTGTTCCTTCTCTTGCTGTGTCTGTAGATACGGTGATCATGCTGCAGAGACTGAACTCAATCTATTGGTTTCTACCATGTCCGCATAGCTCTATGGGTTTCACTCATCTGTGATATTCTGATAAGCAAGACCGCTAGCTATTCTTTACAAATTGTTTCTGTTCATATTGTGTAGAGAAGACTCGATCTTCAAGGGTATTCTTCTGATCTTGTGTGCAGGTTAGTACTGTAGTAATATCTTCTTGGTCAAAAGATTCTAGCAACCTCTTCTTTAGTAGAGACTGGATGAATTCAGAAGGGCGAATATTTTTCCCATAAAAAATGGCGGTTTTTGTTTTTATTACTAGAAAACCATGTTTAATTTTTGGGTTTCATTCACTTTAGAGGGGCCTTAAAATTCACCACCGTCTACCCATTTTTTAAAATAAAAAATATCGTTCACATGAATATATGATTGTATCAATAGTATATTTTTTATAAAAAAATATAGAAGTTCATGTGATTTATGTGGAGCCCAGTCTAATTTGCTTAACATGCCATGCATGTTAAAAATTAATTTGTAACATATATAGACCTTGCAGAGCCAACACAAATCGAATGGCTATTTTTGCTTTTAATTCGTAGTATTTCCTTAAAATAGTTTTACTTTTTCTTTTACCTGATACAATATGTTTTTGCAATTGTTTGTCTTGGATGAATTTTAATTGACATTAACTTGTTGAGTTTGCGAATGGTAAAAAAAATTCAGTTCTTTTGGTAGCAATTAGGTCAAACAATCGGAGTTGCAGAAAATAACGAAACAGGATGAATTCGCAGAAAGGCAGGGCTATAATTATTACACACACATTCTTATCATATTCTTTAATAAATGCAGGAACTTTCTACAACTTAATAAATATCAAACAGTTTCTTAAAAAAGCTTCTTGCGCGTATTATATGCTTGGTAAGGAACTTTATAACAAATATTAGGAGGAAGTATCCAAATCCAATCTAAAATTTCGGAGCCCCGTGATTACGAGTTAGGAGGATGATAATAACAGGACAGGCTTTTGAACAGCAGCTTCGTATAGTGCAAAATAGTAGTTATTTTCTCTTTCTTCTTAGAATTTCATTTTTACCAGCTGCACCCCTTATTATTGATCACTTTTAGTTTTATCTATAAGCCACCATTTGAAAAGAGTGTCTCAGGTTTCCTAAACTCTAGCACTATTCCGATAGCTATTGTGGTGATCTCTGATCTTTTCAAATTAGATTGGAGACATGAACTTAAGATTGTAAGCCTGCACTATGTACGAAATTTGAAATAAGCACCAATATTTATAACTTATTATAAATATTATAATCTCTTATAAAAGAATATGAGATACAGATGAAAATTTCCATACCAATCATAGCCCCACCCTAATATGAGTAAGCTAAATTAAACAGTCGTATCTGAGAAAATATGTCCTTAAAAATAAACGGAAATTCATTCCACCACCCAAGAGAATGAAATTAGCATGGTTGCAACCGGAATCTCCATTTGATGTTCAAACTTGTCACAGAGAGGGTCCAGAAGCTTAAAATTTCTCATCCCAGTATCTTGAACCGTAACTGCATCCATTTGGTTGCTTATAATACTTTTTATACGGAATCCCTTCTCCTCAATCGCACTCCTTTCCCTTAAAATGTATTCATTCCCTTTGATGGAATCTCCTAACCTTCTCTGCAGATCATGGATATTAGACATAGAATTTCATTTTTGGGAAAACCCCAGACCTGAACCGAATTTAGTTTAGAAATACAAAAGATGAATGACATCTTAGTCAAATACGTCAACATAACATCTCAGATATATAAAAGGAAAATAATCACAATACCTCATCATCAAGGAAGACCAGCCTCTAAATCCAGCGGATATAAGATGATAAGTGGTGACATTTCGCCGGGTTCCAGGTTCTCTTGATAACAATATTATTGGCCACCCGGCAGATTAAAGGTTCATGTATAATCTTAAAACAAGATTCAGCTTTGAATTCCTTGCCTCCTTCATACATTCACTCGCTCTGTAGTTATTAAACCTGCACCAAAGGAGATTTTCTTGTCATATTTCTATCCAAAAGAAGCTCAAGGAATAATCAATAGAGATTTTGGTAATCAGAAGAAAGTGGGAACGGCAACCATATACACTATAAAACTTAACATAGACGACAAGAATTATAAGTTGCTGCAGATGTTTTTGAGGTTACAGGTGAAACCAATTGGAAGAATGAGGATACGAAGGGAAGAGGTTATCTATCTCGATCAACACCGCATCAAAACCATCATCTGATGGTTTAACAAGGCTAAAGTGATCCTCAATCAGAGACATGGTTGAATCCAAGTCTGTGGCGTACTGACCTCCTTTGACGTACTGTATAGCAGGAGCTCGACAAACCTTGGGGAGATTGTAACCTTGCATGTTATTAAGCTCGGCATGCAGAGCACAAATCTTGCAACAACCGTAACAATCGTTAATACTCTGGAGCTCAATAACTCCAGCGTGTTTACTTTGACAGGACTGCAGCATCACCGCCAATGAGATGAGCAAAGTAATCAACAAAACCCCATCAGTGACAAGTCCAGTGATGAAGATTGTTGCAGTGAAAGATGTCATGTAGAATCCTGATTCCACAATATAACGGCTCCCCATTGGGAATGCAGCAGCAATATTCGACATCAATAACACCATTCTTAAACAACAGTTGGAAAGATAATCCAGATTGAACGATAAGACAGCTGAGACTAAGCAATGCCGTGTTATCTATCTACCAGCGCTTGCATTAAATGCTTCGCCACGAAATGATCAAAGGGCAACAAAATCACCTAAAAAGGCCCAATTTTGTTTAGATTTCTCCATTTCTTGTTTGTTATGAAACTATATATCAATGACCTATGTTATATCCCAGGGGTGATAACTAAAGACGAAGCCTTTGAATGCAAGTGAATCTACTTACAGCTAGCATTACTATAGATCGTAATAATTCTCTTTTGTTTGATCCATTTTATCATTTACTCACCAGGGAGGGTATGATGAAAGAGATTTAAAAAGTTAATCACATAACATACCAGAACCACTTGGGAGACTTCCTGCAGAATACTGTCGCTCCATTTGATGGGCATAAGCAGACATGACTAAAATCCTCAGCTTGCTTCCAGAAGTCAAGAAAGTAACCCAACAATTTTTTTGTTATATAAATTTGGTCATAATTCATTACTTCAGTTTCAGTCTCAAAAATCAACAAAATTGGCAAAAGTAAACCAATCCAAAAATATAACTTACAAACTACTATAGCGACCACCTACTCAATCTCTACTCCTTACAGTCCCTGCTAATAAAATATGCCAGTGTTATAACCCCAATGAACTTTCGAATAATTAACTTCTCCCTCTACCTTATTCTTTAAGCTCGACCATTCCAATCCCAAAAAGCCTATAAAATTTAATCCCGATATCATCAAATACAAGATGAAAGGAAACCAATCTCAAAATATGCAATATACAGGTTGCGTCGACAAAGCTATAAGACCTGGAAGCATCCGATTAGGTGGATGCCCAATCCCCTGGCAGTAAATCCCGAATATGTTCCGAACAAGATCGAAAGGAAGGTGTGGGAGGTTTATTGTGTTTCCCATATTTAAATTAGCTTCAATTGTCACCCTAGGGAGGCTGGGAGGGGAAAGAGCACCAGAGAAAAGCATCATGTACCTAAATGAATTCAGCAAGGAAGTAAAGGTTTGCAAAAATGATGGTACTACTACGCCCCAGAGGATACATGATGATTCTACATTGTCTGTTACGGAAGGCGCTTTCACAGGAAGCTTCCTCTGTTTTTTTCTCCTTTTCTCCATTCTGTTTTTCCTTTGTTAGTTTGTTTTGCTCTGTCTCGCTGACTTCATCCTCAAAATGGTAGGAGTCAAACATGAGATAGCGTCCGGACTCGGATGCTATGCTATGAGTTCAAACCCTTTTAGTGTAATCAACCCTTCAATAAATCAACGAGTCTGAGAGCGAACAATCCATTAGCTTACGAAAGACGCTCTGTCGCTCTCTCTCTCTCTACCCCCTGTGGTTTACAATGTGATTGCCTCTGCCACTCTTCTCCAACGACGTGGTGGTTGCCTGGTGGGGTATTTTCTTATTGTTGTCCGACGACGTGGGGTTTGCTTGCAAGTTGTGTTTTATTGTGTGTGTATTTTTTTTCCTATTGTTTTACTAAAATGCCAGGGAAAATCCAATACTCAGCAGATCAAGTAATCCAGTTCTCGATAAATTTCTTTTATCCATAATCAGCTAATCAAAATGGAGAGAGAGAAATAAAAATTGCATCAATCTTCTCTTTTTCTGTACCAAAGCTTCAGGAAAATTGCCGTTGACACTGTTAGGATGAGAACTATGAGAAGTTGCAGACGAAATCATTATCACAAGACGTTTTGCGAAGACGGGGCGGGAACTGGGAAGTTGCGGTCGGGGGTGACTGGTGAGAACTGAGAAGACCAAGCCGTGGTGCGAAATTCAGAGGCGCGTTAAATGGGTTTTAACCTCAACGGTGGAGATTGCTTGTTTTATTTGGATGACTACGATTAGCAGCAAAGCCAAAACGACATTGTTTAAGCATCCTAAAGAAGGCTTTGCCCTTGCTGAATCCACGCAATATCACTAATAATTAATATGATTCTCAAAGCAGAGAGCTTTATTTTATTATTTAAAAAACCATTCTCTTGACTTAATCATATATATAGTATAAATATGCACTATACTTAATTATTTGTATTTATTTTATTAAATTCTCTAATCACATGTAGTTATGTATATTATTTTTTTATATAAATTTAAATTAAATAAATATATTAAAAAATAGGACATGTGTCAAAATGATATTAGAAAAATTGATAAAATAGATATAAGAAATTTAATATAATTTTTTATAAATATATAAAACATTAAATCACACTATTTATAATTTATAAATAACGTTTAACTTTTTAAATTTCACGCATTCTTTTATTCTTTCGCTTTTACCTCACTTATTTTTTTATTTTTATGCAATTTTGTTGCCATTTATTTAATATTTCTAAATAAGTTACCGGAGGCAGTTTTGAAAGAATGTGTCTTCATAGTCATTTTTGTTCAGAGTCACTATGGTTATTTTTTTTATTAGTAACAAGAGTACCAACCAAAGGATAAACATGGAAAAGTTATATCCACAAATGATGTAAACTAAAGTCAGCAAAAACATGCATTACAGTGTTGGGGACGGATAAAACAAATTGCCTGTTACAACCAGGCATTACGTACCGCCATGATTTACATGCTTCATAAGGATTTACAACCATCGAGTGGAAACGATGTTATTTATTTATTTATTTATTTTTCACAATTACAATTAAGTTCTTCTCTGACGGAATCCATGGTTTTGAAATTTGGGTCAAGATTTCAACTGCGAAGGTGCGTTTGTCACTCCCAGCACGACCACACGTACGCAGGACCCTGGGAGGTCACAAACTAACAAATAGTGGGGCAAGCAGCCCCCCACCATATCTCTTTTCTATAGAACCAGATCGCAGCCACAATTTTCTTAGCCTCTCTACTCAGCGACTGACACGTGGCACTACCTACGTACTCTGCCACTTATCTCCTATCCTCCTCCTCCTCTTACGGTTCCCATTTCCACTCATTGCTCTGCAATCACACACCCTGCAGCCATGGAGACGGGCATTGCTTGTTTCGCCAGAGGTACTTTCCTCCCTAGTGCTTCTTCCAAGCACTCTCCTCCGTCCATCTCTCCGTCTTTTGGATTCACGGTATACAAGCTAATCTATCCCCTTCATCTCCCCCCCCCCCCCCCGGAATATATATATGAATGACGTTCATATTTTAAGAATTCGTAAACAAGTTTGTATAAGATGTCTGTTATGAATGACAGAGTCTGAAATCGAGCTCTTTGTTTGGGGAATCACTGAGAGTCGCATCTAAATCAACTGTAAAGGTTTCAAAGCCAAGGGATACTTCGCTTGTCACTAGATGTGAAATTGGTGACAGCCTGGTGAGTTCTTTACTTACCACACACGACACCTTAAAGCTTTCAACTTTTAACAGCGTCTGGACAAACAAGTTATGGGTTGCTTTCATCATGCTATGTTTTAAATATGTGCGTGTGATTTTAGGAAGAGTTCCTCACAAAGGCTACACCGGATAAGGGACTCATCCGGTTGCTGGTTTGCATGGGAGAAGCGTTGAGAACTATTTCCTTCAAAGTGAAGACGGCTTCTTGTGGTGGAACTCAATGTGTTAATTCCTTTGGAGACGAGCAGCTTGCTGTGGATATGCTCGCCAACCAGCTTCTTTTTGACGTAAGAGTTCTATTTTTCAGTATGTTTCAAACTAAGGAAAGGAACTGCTTCAGGATTTCTCATGTCTAGCTAGCTTCAACTTTTGGATTAATTTGTTCTGTCATGTCGGAACCTGATCTAGGCAATCATTACTGTTTACAGTTCAATATCCCCGAGTTCATTATCATGTTTGAACCTGATCTAGGCAACCAATACTGGTGCAGGAAACTTGGAGCTGCTTGTTTTGCCTATGATAATTTAAACTATGAACCCTTTGGATCTTAGAGTTGAACTCTTTATATCTTGAATACAATCTTATTCCATGGATGTGCAATGAAGCTAATTAGAATGTGCAATGTTGTGTGCATAGGCCTTAAAACACTCACACTTCTGCAAATATGCTTGCTCAGAGGAAGTTCCTGAACTCCAGGACATGGAAGGTCCAGTCGAAGGTCTGCAATGATATATTAAACTAAGCAATTAAGATTTGGACATATATATAGTGATGGCATATGAGGTTGTCATCTGTGTGAATATGCGACTGCAGGTGGATTTAGTGTTGCATTTGATCCGCTGGATGGCTCCAGCATCGTGGACACAAATTTCACTGTGGGCACAATCTTTGGTGTGTGGCCTGGAGATAAGTTAACTGGGGTCACTGGAAGAGATCAAGCCGCTGCAGCCATGGGAATATTTGGTCCAAGAACCACATATGTCCTTGCTCTTAAGGACTACCCTGGAACACACGAATTTCTTCTGCTTGATGAAGGTTAGCTCCATGCCTTATATTTTGTGACAATTTAGGAAACCCTTCAGTTGGAAAATGGACTGTGGGATATTTTTTTGGTTTCACGATAGAGTTTCAAAGCTTCAGGAATTCATAACAGTGTTCTCTGATTTGTTTATCAGGAAAATGGCAACATGTCAAGGAGACCACAGAGATTGGTGAAGGAAAACTTTTCTCTCCTGGGAATTTGAGAGCTACATTTGACAACACTAAATATGATGAGGTCTGCCTAGTCTTCCATCAGGAAACGCGATTTTTTTTTCTAAATCTGTTGTGTTATGTAAGACATTTGGAAGTGAACACTTACGTCTCAATTTATTTATCATCCTACAGTTGATCAACTACTATGTGAAAGAAAAATACACGTTGAGATATACCGGAGGAATGGTACCAGACGTCAACCAGGTCCTTTCTTGATTTTCTTATGAGATAAATCATTGGAAGTTAACATTTTCCCTTGCAGAACGTGGTCTTATAGATGTCTTCTTGTGTGCAGATTATTGTAAAAGAGAAAGGTATATTCACAAATGTGACGTCTCCATCAGCCAAAGCCAAGCTAAGGCTGCTGTTTGAGGTAGCTCCTTTAGGTTTCTTGATTGAGAAAGCAGGAGGTTTCAGCAGTGATGGTCAACAGTCTGTGCTAGACAAGGTCATAAATAACCTTGATGAGAGAACTCAAGTTGCTTATGGATCCAAGAACGAGATCATCCGGTTCGAAGAAACTCTCTACGGTTCATCCAGTCTCAAGGGTGGTGTTCCTGTTGGAGCAGCTGCTTAAGCTGTTGAGCTGCTATAATGTTCATCTTCTTCTGTTTTTTGTGCAGTAAGATATATGTTGTTATCAATCTTACTGACAAGTGGTAATGATTTAGTAACGTCTTTCCAGTTTATGGTGATAACAAAGTTAAGTTGACGTGGATAAGACTGAGATCATCTCGTCAAGTTCACTGTCCATTAAGCAATGCCTTGTGAATTTTGGTTCATTTAGTAATTTAAACTCACACTCTAAATCAAAGTTTTAATGAGAAAATTATGGATAGATAAGGTTTTCTCTAGCTCTGCGAAGGGAGCGTTACGACAGCTATCGAAGCCTTTGGAGTCATCGCAGGAACATAATTTGAAATGTCGTAGTAATGGGGCTGTGTTCAATACAATAGAGAAACCATTTTACAAAATGAAAATTTCCAAGTCTGGCCTTGTCGCCATTTGTCCGTAAGCATAACACGTAATGTTCTCAATTGAACAGGACAAAGTTAGCTTTGAAACGCACGATTACTCTCACAGATAAATGCTGCGCTCATAGAAAAGGGGAAGTGACTCCTACTGATCCTAAGTTAGTAGCGAGGATCTGATACGTTTGCCTATTGAAATATCCTCATGGCGCAAAGTTGTTAACTCAGAATTGAGAGAAAAAAACATGGTAGGGCTATATGTCGAGATATGATTCATTTTAATTTTCTCAGTCTAGTTCTTCTGAGAAGGTTCGGGGAAAAAAAAATAACTTGGTCAAAAACTTATACAAGTCACCTGAAAATCATCTGAAGTATAAGAAATGCTTGACTTTTACCTTGATGAGGTGCAGGATGGTAGCATGGGGGATGGTAAATGGCATGGTTCTGTTGGAGGCATAGTTTGTGCGCCTTTGGACAAAGTTTGGGCGGTGGTTTCTCAGACAAAAAGACTAGCACAGTGGATGCCAATGGTGGAAAGATGCAGTGGCGTGGTCGGAGAAAAAGATGAGCCGGGCTATGTTAGGCTAGTCTCTGGATTTATGTTCCCTCAACCAGATGGAGAAAGGTCATGGATCAAGGAGAGGTTGGTTTCCTTGGACTCTTCACCACATAGCTATGTTTACAGAATGGAAGCAAGCAATGTGGGCTTAGATGGAGCTGTAAATTCTCTAAACCTAGCTGACTATGGCTTTGGCTCTACTCTTGTTCACTGGTCGTTTGAGATAGATCCCTTAAAAGATGCATGTGAGGATAGCATTATAGATTATCTGGGATTTCTCTATAAATCTTGCATTAATAGAATTGAGGGTGCCATAGAAGCTGAATCAAGAAATGCTTCCGCATCATAGTATTCAATCAATGGAAATAATGATGCACGTGTAATCTCTGGTGTATAGACTATAATGCCTTGTCTAACTTTTAAGTTGTTAATTCTCAGTTAAATTAAATCCTATGATCAAACTAGTTAATTTGATTAAATCAATCAGATGCCCCTATGAATTGCACGCCATCTCAATCTCCACTATAACTTCAAAATTTTTGACACAAACTTTGCGTCTTTATATTAAAGGATTAGAGTGCTTCAGAAAAAGGAATTATATATACCCTTCTGGAAGAGAGGAAAAATACTTCAGAAAAACATGCATACAGAGAAATCAAGAATTCTGGGAAATAGAGAGAATTCTGGGGATTTGCTGTTGAGCAGTATGTTTCTAGTTTCAACTATACATGATAATAACAGAAATGGCTAACATCGATATAGACTAATGACTGCCACCTTGTGTAGCATGCAAGAAAACTTGGTAATAGACATGGCTGACGTTCTGTATTTCACCAAACTTTTGTAAAACGACATGGCATCCAATATTGTTTCGTTATTTATAATTGAGGTGGTGAGTCAAATGCTATCATTCCACAGACACAGAAAGAAGTTAATCGTTGAAGAGAATGGAGCCACCCCGGCTTCTGGCATTAATGCTTCTGGTGGCTCTCTCATTTCCAGCATTTCCTCGTTCTTTGGTTCGTCACTTCAAGTTTAGCGTAAGTTCATTTCCCCCTATAAGTTTAATGAAAGTAAATTTCCTATCTCTGCTTCTTCGTTTTTTATGAAGAAATAAATTAATAATAATAAGACAAATTGGCATGCAACAAACATCAAATGTTAATGCTGTATCTATGAAAGATCTCCGGTACTCGCAATAGTAAAATAAACTTGCTCTGCATTGCAAGGACACCAAATCAAAGTAAAACAAACATACTCATTGTGATAGACAATGTGTGTGCACTGTACAGGTGGTCTGTCTTGAAAAACACAAAACTTTGCTCCTCAAAATCATTCGTCACTGTCAATGGAAAGTTTCCGGGTCCAACTCTCTATGCCAGAGAGGGTGACAATGTAATTGTAATGGTCACCAACCACGTTTCACACAACGTTACAATCCACTGGTGAGAATCACTTCGACTGGTAATATAAGTTACAAAGAGACAATAATATTAACAGTAATAACAGGACTAGATTACATTTCGGACTCATGGCAGGCATAGAGTCAGACAATTCCGAACTTGTTGGTCCGATGGACCCGCATATATCACGCAATGCCCGATCCGGCCAGGGCTGGGCTTTATCTACAACTTCACCATCTTAGGCCAGAGAGGCACCCTCTTCTGGCATGCACATGTGACTTGGCTAAGAGCCACTGGGCATGGTGCCATTGTCATTTTGCCTAAGCGAGGCATTCCTTATCCGCTTCCTAAACCTCACGAAGAAAAGGTCATTATTCTAGGTTAGTCTTAAGGTTAAAAAGTAGTTTTCCATGATCATTTCTGGATGTTGATGGTTTTGTTCATATACATGATACTAAGTTTGATGAGTTGAGTTCAGGTGAATGGTGGAAAGCAGACGTTGAAGCTGTGCTCAATCAGTCAACAATAACTGGCCTGCCACCCAACATAGCAGATGCTCATACCATCAATGGCCTTCTGGGACCAGTCTCCGGTTGCGCTTCTCAGGGTACATATATATAGAGAGGGTATTTTATAAACTGAATATTTTTGTCTACCAAAAAAAGTTATGTTTTCAACAATTCAAACTTGCTATGAAATTTGTTGGAGATGGGGACCTGTACTAGTACTAGTTTGGAGCTTATGTGAACCTTATGCAGGGGGATACACTCTGCATGTTGAAAGCTGCAAGACATATCTTCTTCGAATTGTGAACGATGAACTCTTCTTTAAAATTGCTGGGCACAATCTGACTATCGTGGAAGCAGATGGCTCCTACGTTAAGCCTTTTGAGACGGACACAATATTCATTAGCCCAGGTCAAACTACGAATACCCTCCTAACTGCAAGTCAACGTATTGGCGTGTACTTAATTGCAGTCACTCCTTTCATAGATTCCCCTATTGTATTTGACAACTTGACCGCAATTGGTACACTTGGGTACAAAGGCACGCCTCCTTATCCCAAAACTGTTCTGTCCGGCATTCCTCCTCTGAATGCAACCCCAATATCCCCCAAGTTCATCGATTTTCTCAGAAGCCTTAATGGAATTACCCTGCATAAGTTCCAGCGACCATAGACCACCTTCTGTCGTTCACAATATCAGCTGGGGTAAAACCATGTGACATATGTGTCAACGGGACCAAGCTTGTAGCTGCAGTCAATAATATCAGCTTTGTGCAGCCAACCGAAGCCCTTCTTCAAGCACATTACTACAACCAAAAAGGGGTTTCCACGGATGATTTTCCTGCAAACCCACCTATGGTTTTCAACTATACCGGTACTCAGCCGGCTAACATGCAGACCAATTATGGCACGAAAGTATACAGATTGAATTTCAATTCAACAGTTCAAATCTTTCTTCAGGGCACGGCAATGGTAGCTCCAGAAAGCCATCCTATTCATTTGCATGGGTTCAATTTCTTTGTTGTTGGGAGTGTGTTTGGGGATTTTGATCCGCAGAATGATCCAAAAAGCTTTAATCTTGTTGACCCGGTGGAGAGAAACACTGTGGGGGTACCAAACGGTGGATGGAGTGCAATCAGATTCAGGGCGGACAACCCAGATAGCAACAACATATCTTTCATTTTTGAATTTGTTATCAAGAATAACTAGTTCGTCAGAAGAATTTGATTCTATTAACATTCTTTTTTGGGGTTATGTTGTGGTAGGTGTGTGGTTTATACACTGCCATTTGGAAGTACGCACAAGCTGGGGACTTAAGATGGCTTTCGTGGTGGAGGACGGAAAGGGCCCCAATGAGTCGGTGCTCCCATGGCCAAAGACCTTCCAAAGTGCTAGGGCGTCTCGAAACCACATTCGAGACTGTATCCTGCACTAGGACGTTCATTGTCTGAAAAATTGTAAAGCTGCTATGTGGATATTTTTTAAAAAGAGACCAAATTTTATCAAAAATTAATAAATTTGAGATTAATTTACGGTGTAAGTGAAAATTATAAATTCAAATTGTTTCAGGATGCCATACTTAATTCAAAATGCTTCTTTCGCTGGCTTCAAAAGGTTGTAACCACCATGGTAGCTTGGCTTAACGAGGGGGATGTGACACAGAACAAAACCAAAGTCGCGCCAGGAAGGGGTCGAACCTTCGACCTTCTGCTTAGGAAACAGACGCTCTATCCACTGAGCTACAAGCGCTGATGTAGGAAGTTGGTCGACATAATCAATAATTTCCTCTAAAATTTCCCAACGTCTAGTTTCCAAAGTAAAGGAGTAAGGTGGGCCAAGAGCCCAAAATCGAGTTCCCAGGGGCAGAGAAAGGGCATCATTTAATTGACCCCTGGAAAACTTAATTGAAAACCTCCAGCTCAATTCATAATCAAAGAGTAAGAGGAAGATTGTATCAAAAGAAAAAAAAAAGGAGTAAGAGGAAGATGGGTGTGAAATAGAAGCAGCACTTTCCACTATTATCATAAATCTCTCTTTTCTTTCCTTCAATCAGCCGATCCAGTCCAGCCTTTTCTTTTAAATGCACTTTTCTTTTGTGCCCACACTCTGCCTCGTCTTTGTGGCTTCTCCAAAGCATAATGCTTCCCTTTGCTTCTTTTCATGTTTACTTGATGACCCCAAAGCAGATTCTGTTCCTGCTTTATCAGCAGCCTTCATTTTCAGCCCTGTCGACCTCTTGTTGTACCTCCACATTAATGGCACTAATTGCTAAATATTTTGATGTATTTTAGTTAATTTTGATTTAACATTAATCGATTTCACATAATTTTTCAATTCAATTTAAAAAGTTTAATAAACATCTGATTTAGTTCAAGATTTTTTAATTAAATTCAAACGATGATTTTTATCAGATAATATAATTGATTTCGGATTATCCTAGCTCGCTCATGCTTCAATACGTTGAATAATTATGAATAACAACAATTCTACATAAATTAATTTTAACAAGTTCAAACGGTCATTTTGAGCCCCAAAATGCAAAAAGAATTCCATTATAGACGGACAGCAGGACAAATTGTATTGTTGGCTGATTCACAAGTACAAAAGATGAACTGGGTAAGGAGATTCGTTTTAGAGAAGTTCAAAGATGGCGGGCAGAAAGAAAAATGAAGGAAAAGAGAAAACACTGGTTACATTTGTTTGTTATTCACAAAATTGAGCATCTCGCAGGGGAAGGGAACCAAGTGCAAGGGTCCGGAAAAGCGTTCGAGGACAACAACACAAGCTTATTACACAAGACAACTAACAAATAAATGTCTAGGAATTGCGGTGAGTAAAAAGCAGAGGACCCTCTCTCCCTTGAGAGAAAGAAGTCAAAAATAGCTGAGACAGACAAATTGGGGTATGTACACAAACTAACCCTATGCGTCAACGAATGCAGTTGGATCCAAAGGTCTAACAGTATCTGGAAAATCTGATCTCTGTCCGGCGAGAGAGTAATACGCAAGAATATGGGCCGGATGCTCTACCGACACAAGCTCGCCCGCATGATTATTCGCACCAACTCGCCTGGAAGGAATCAACTCTATGTTCCAAAACGGGCGAGCCATGGCTAGAAGATCTCGCCCCGATGCAGATCCTCCATAGCCTTGCACCCATAGATACCTGAGGGAGGTGAGTCGCGTGGCGGCAACGGCGAGTGCGTACTCACTGAAGAAGGCGCAGCCCCTCATTTCCAGTTTCTGAAGGCTGGGGCAGCCCCTTGAGAATTCCAGCAGCCCCGCATCGGACTCCCCCACATACCCCAGAAGCATCCATCTCACATTTTGGCTGTATTGCCCGATGTAACCCAGACCCACGTCCGTCAAACCCCCAGGTCTCAAATACAGCGCAAATCTCCTCAGCTTGTCACAGCCCATCAGCAAAGCCCTCACTCCGTTGTCCAGTGGCAAGTCCGTTATTTTCTCTTCCCTGTCCAACAGCACCAGGCGGAAATCGCACATGTTTTTCAAGTTAGTCCCAATTTGCTCCAGTGCTGCATTTGTGATATCTGATACATAAACTGCCAAATATTCTAGTTCTGGGCAGCCCTGCGACAGAGAAATTAATCCTCTCTGGGAAACAACCCCTTCTTCGTCCTCCATTCCTTGATCATCATCGCCCCGTTCAATCCTCAGTCTCTTTAGCTTCTTGCAATACTGAGCAAGAACTTCCAATCCTCTGTCTCCGATTACATTCCTTGACTGTACATCAGGGGGAAAAAGTAGTTGAAATGATCAGTCGTCTCACAATATTTTAATCCATTTCGATTATACCATCTTAAAACTTTTCAGGTCTCCTTTTTTCCAATTAGGGAGCTTCGAATCAATGTATGCAACCATGATTGTTCTTCTGGATTCTCAGTATACAGAAGCATGCATATGCAAACACAAAAACATACACACAAGTATATATATTATCAATGTAGACAAATGAAGAAGCAAAGCAAGAGAAATAAGAAGACAACCAAAATGAAGATCGTAACATTCATTTTTTTTTTTAATGATTTGAAATAAGCAACTTGAATTCAGAAACATCTGTAGGAACTGACCTCAAGGATTTCCAAGTTTGGGCACCTTCGGATTAGCATACAATGATCTTCTGTATCCAGCATCGCATAGAGGAGATCCAACTTTTTGAGCAGGGATGCAAAGGGAAAAACAATCGGCATTTCATTCTTTCCAATATAGGTTAAACCCAATCGATTTAACCTCGCAGGTAATGCTACAGTGGAGTACTTGTCCGGTTGCTCATTGTAAGAACCTCCGCAAAATTCTTCTAGAGCAGTTGCGTGCCGAAAGAAGTTTATGAGATCCAAGATTTCACAATCAGTAATTTTCACGGAGACTAAATTTGGGCAATTTTTAGCTATAAGTTCAAGGTCTTGAATCTCAACAATGGCAATATCTGTCAAGTAAAAATTTAGAGCCTCGAGAACTGTATTATTCGTGGCAAGCTGATGTAGCCATTCACCATCATTCTCAATAATTGAGCTCTCCTCCAAAAACAAAATTTTTAAAGCCCTACAAAATGGGAAAAACAAGTTCCAATTAGAGTCAAGCCAAATTTGTCATCCATAGCTGCAGACATGAATTCAGAATAGAAACGGCTCAGGTTGACATACTGAAAACATTCTTACACACAACTAACAAAATATGGTCAGAAGCTTATGTTGAAATGCAGTAAGATATCATCTTAGTTTTATACGTGATCATGGAAAGAGCAAAGGAAACTAAATGGGGCTATAAATGATAGCATATGAATTCAGTGAACTATAGCAGTAACACATTGCCTCTAAGCTTTATAACTTCACCATTTTCTCATAAAGACATACAAAATGAAGATGAATGATTTTCACAAAAAAGAAACAGCAACCAAGTGAAACTTTGTAAGCAGTAATTTTCTTAAAGAATATAAACGTTATTTTGATCATTCACTGTTAATATCACTAGAAACGCAGCAGCTACCAACAAATGGTTATGAGAGACATGGTAGAAAAAACATCCAGATGAATGAGGGAAAATAAAAGTAAAAACTTCAAGATGAATGAGGGAAAATAAAAATTGGCCGTAACTGAAGGAATTAACCATTTAAAAAAAAGATGAGAAAATCTTCAGAGATAATAAGTTGAATGTATTAACTAAACCAGTTTTAAGCAATAAATAGAGGCGATCCACACCATAGATATGAGAGATCAAATCCTACATTTAAAATTTTAAGAAATAAACTGGGGTAACCAATTCACGTCATATGGTCTGCAGGTCAATTAGACCACAGCAAGTTTCTATAAATTATATTTATAAGATACTTAAATTTCAGAGCAAAAGGAATGAGATGAGCTTGAATCTTTTATGCAACATATAGTGAAAGATCCAAAAGTACAAATAAAAACATAGTCAAATGATCCCCTACATCTCTTCCTTGGACTTTAACTAGGGTTATTACTCCACAAGACAACCTACGTTTTTCCCCGTCCATGCATTGAAGAATAATTTAGTAAACAAAGCATTGCCTTGGTTTGTCCACTGCATAAAATAATTGATCACCTTAACAATAATAGTTTCCATAATAATGTTCCTGACAATTAAACGGTGAGTTGCAAACTATTAAAATACTTCAGCCTACAATTGAAAAGGCACCACAATGATACCACTAAAGTCTAAAATAATTAGGCAGCAAAATTTTCGAAAAACAAAATAATCAGCATCGATTTACTCATTAAGTTTAGGTGTTCTATCTTCTTTATGAATACATAACCAATCAACATAAAATGTTCTACGGATGTACGTAATTTGAATCTTTAGCAGCTTAAAATGAACCAATTAAGATTCAATGTAAGTTTCAGGTAAATGATCAACAGATGATTAGCAGAAACGGCTTATTCTTAGGGAAGGTAGCCTTCCAACCACAACTCAAACTGCTACATTATAGCAACAAAAACGGTGTTATTGCTTACAACAGCTACTAAATGTATTTCACGAGATTTGGAACCAAGAGACAAAGGTTGTGAAAATGCAGTCCAACTGCATGAAAATTAGATTACAGAATCTAAGATATTAACGAAGGGATATCCATTCAGAGAGAAAAAGTACTCGAACGCTCTATCCACTACAATCAAGAGTGAGATTTTGGTACATGATCAACTGGATATGTACCAACCTCTTCTTCCTCTAACTGGAGAACCAGGTAAGTTACCTAGCTCACAGGTTAATTCATATTAAGCACAAAAGTCACAGACTCATCTGGATGAGCAATGCAACCAATCATGATGTTATAGTTGAACTTGAAAGTTGGAATTGATTAACTTCAATTCACTCACTAAATTTAAGGAAATGAGAAAGAAAATCCTATAAATTTCAATTATAAGCCTCCAGAGTCCGAACTATAAGAAAAAGATTAGTCAAGAATCAAGATTACCTGCAAGACCTGCCAATATGGTAAAGGCCATCCGTGGAAAACCCAGAACACTTGTCGAGTTTGAGAGCTTGCAGGACGTGTCCCCGAGATCGAGCGAGAAGCTCAAGATCCGAGTCCTTCACAATCATGCGCCGAAAGTGGAGCGACTTCAAGCAATCGAAATAATCAGCAATCTCCTTCACCCAAGGCGTCACGTAGCCTCCCCAATCCTCCGGTATCAAATTGAACATCGCCGCTCTCGGCTTCCCTTTCAGCTTCAGAGACTCCAAGTGCGGAAATCTTCGCCGGAGCCGGCCCGGGGTTGTCGTGTAGCACAGAGCAATTGTAACATGCTTCCGCGTCAACGAATCAAGCTCGTACCATCGCCGGCAAACTTGAGAAACCGCATCCCGGTCTTTGGGGTCGTGAATATAAGGCATAACACAGTCGAGAACTACATCGGACAATCGAGCACACATTCTGCTCCCGTTTCGAGCCCCCTTATACATAGAAAGATTTGCAATTGTACAAAAGAATGAAGAAAATGCTTCGAAGCGACAAAAAATTCACACCCAGAGCAAAAGAAAAAGTGGATTTCAAGATTGAACTTAAAAAAACAATTCAAAGATCTAAACCTGATAATGAAGATCGGTTCAGATGCTTCAAAATTCCACTGTCACAAGCAGCTCTAGGTAACAACTAAAATGAGATATCACGTAAAAAGCAGAAGAAACTTAGATGGTTCACTATATCGAAAAGCAACAAAGACGGACCATCGCACTTTCAACTAGGGTCAGCACAACCACCAGAGCGCCGCAAATCCTATATACGTGGAAGGCGCAAATGGGTTATGGCAGGAAACAGGACAGAGAAGAAATAAGAGCTTAGTCAAGGGTGAAGTTGAGGAATATCAAGAAGCGAGTTTTGCAGGGAAGACGAGCCAATCGGATCGGGAATGAATCGCAGACCCGCCCAATAGGAGAGGAAGGGAGCAACGAGTTACTGCTGCACAAGTTGAGGACAAACACATCGAGGGAGGAGGCTGATTGACGGTTAAGATTGAAGGAATTCGGAGAATCGGACGGCAACAGCGGGAACAGTTTGGGAGGAAGGATTGGATGGGCCACTAAAGTGGGAGGGAAATGGGAATGAATCACAGGCGAGAGAATTGCGGAGTTCTGGCTGTTTTGTGGAGTAACATTATGAAATTATGAAGGTATACGCATATAAGATTATGGTCATTTTCTTCAATGTCACGGTATTGGCATCTCTTTGTATGAATAATATTATTGATGCGAGTTGGATGAAGGAGGGTCAAGGGAAGAGGAGTAATTGTGGGGTTCTTTCCACCGGAAGAGAAAAAAGAAAAAGAGGGGGGGGGGGGGGGGGGAGGTTCTCAATCCCATGAACGTTTACTCTATTTGACTTCCAAAGCATAGTAAAGCTATATCGAGTTAGTGTGATGCCACTGGCCACATTTGTCAAACTATTGAAATTGTATTACTCTCTCTCTCTATCTATATATATATATATATCTTTCAATTGAAGCAAACAAAGTATAATGATTAGACCGAATTACTTGCTAGTCTCCCTCATTATGAATTTTCCTCCTCCCCACAATGATCCAGTCCCTGTTTCTCTCCACTTTATTTTAGCCCTGACCCAACATTTTTCTTGTTTTTTTTTTCTTTTTATAATTCACATTCCATCTTACATATAATGTGGGTTTGAGAACACATAATACCTAAATTTTAAATTTAAATTTTAATAAAATTTAGGCTATGAAAAATTTTAAAATAAACAATTATATTTATTCAAATAGATTTTTAGATCAAATTATAGTTTAAAATTAAAATTTTAGATAAGCTGGTCAGAATAGCTTATAGAACAGTAAAAGAGCTTATGAACTAGCTAATTACTATATTACCCTTATTTTTTATACCCCTCTCCTATCTCTTTTCTTTTCTACACTATCTCTCATTTCTTATATCTCCTCATTTAATACTCATACCATTTTTCGTAAATTACCAATAATAAAAGTACTTCTGGAAATAACTATCCAAATACTCATTTATTCAAAACTAATTTTTTTTATAAACTATTTTCTAAAAGTTACCCAAAAACCTTTTATTTCATAAGCTAATTTTTAAAATCTTATCTAAATAGGCCATAATACAAATTATAATATAAATAAAGTCTTATATTTAAAATTAGAAAAAACCTAATAAATTATTTATTTATATGTTGTCAAGTGTACGTTAGTTTATTGCAAATTAAGCATCTCTCAAAGCTCTCAACTAACACAAGAATAAATATTACCTATTAATCCCTTATTTATTAGTTGGAGAAAAATAAAGAGAATGATACATATATCCTAAATAGTTGAGCATCCTTGTCTTGTCTGTCCCATCTAATTAAGTAAACTCAATTAATATGAAGAGGAACATGGATTTGCAGGTTGTCACTATGGGGAAGAAGAAGTTACAAATTTAGAAAGAAGCAATGGGGAATAAATTTGTTGTGGGAGAAGCATCCACGCCATATTAATTATTTTATGAGAATTGTGGAGAGCTTCCCAATGAAACACCTCATGGACTTGGACAATCTCCAAGTAGGTGCTCCTGTCGATGCTCAGCATAATATATATGCTTATGCTCAACAGTCCCCAGCCGAAGGGAATGAAGCAGTGGTCCTCCATAAGAACTTTTCATGTGTTATTGGCAGTTCTAGCTATCAGGGGATTATGACACCTGAACCCATGCCCCATCTCACATAAATTGGAGGGCAAAGCACCAATTTGAAATTCTAGATCGCCGTAACCCCATCATTATATAGTTTCATTTTCTAATTTAATCCAAATATAATTACACAAAAGGGTAGGGAGACTTGGTGGGGAGGCATTCTAGAATAGCACTCGACAGAAATTTAAAATTCTCCGTATATACCACCTATTAATTCTCCACTATTTATGCATAAATGAGTAGAACGTGGTCGTATGGACTCTCGTATATACAAGAATATTTTATATAGGTCATATTATATTTATTATAATTTATTTATTTTTTAATTTATATAAATTAGTCATTAAGATAGGAGGGAGTATTGTTTAATTTGCAACGGAAGGTTGATAGTTTAGTGTGAGTGCCAACCTCCACAGGCCCTTGATAGCGATACAACATTCGTCCCTTTACACCTCAAAATGTCCATTTCAGGAACTCTCTCCCATCATCACCTAATAAGCTATCAGCCGATTTGGCACCATTTTTGCGGTCAAACTTTAGGCCACAACGGAAAAACGGACTAATATAAATTCAAAGAACCTTGTTCTTCCCTGCGGAGAATTAAGATTTAAAAGGAGGGTAGCTATTGCTTAATTCAAAGATGGGGTTCTCTGTGGATCTGAAACCATCCTTTTTTTTTTTTTGTTACCCAAACAGTTCATCAGAATTTCGACTACATCTGAATCCGACCTGCGTCGCACATTTAGCTATGATAGGTGAATCTTCTAATAGAAATTTTCTGTATACACTAAGACTCAAAATTAAAACTTCATTTAAGTAATATCAAACTATTTATCACTAGGATGAATTCCGTTAGTAAACCATCCTTAATTTAAATACAATGTTCGTGTTGATGTCACTAAAAAGGTTGAATCGACTCCAAACCCAATTCTGATGGTGTGGGCTGCCTTTACTCAACCCTTTTTTTTTAAAAAAAAAACGGTTCTAACATAGGACAACACAATGCCAAAGTATAAAAGATTTAATTATTGTGTCAAAAAATGATTTCATTAAAATACATTTATGTTGGAAACATATGAAGGCAGATCCTCATCGTCCCAAAATAATCACATTCCCAATTATCCACCATGTTCTCTGAATCATTTCTGAAATTGTCAATCACCGAAAGATGGCCATCACTGCCCCGCTTGAAGAAATTGTGAGGGAAGAAGATAAGTTTCTAGAGGGGCACTCTTTAAAAGGACCACATCTTGAGCTGTAATGACTTCCACTCTGAAATGATGCTCTCAAAACTACCCGCTCTGATTCTGAGGATTTGCCTCCTCCTCACTGAATAGAATTTAAAAGATTATCATTTTCTTTCCATCTAAAAAGGAATCCTACATTCGAGCCAAACGGAACCAAATAGCGATGGATTCCGAGGCGCTGGAGTTAAATGCGACTTTAACACCACTATGGCGATCGTTTGTTTCATTTCGATGGCTGGTATTACAAATGCTGCCAAAAACGACGGCGTTTAAAATACATACTTAGCACGTGGAGATCCTGCTTTCTTTGTTCTCAAGTTCAATTATGCTAGAAGGGCAGGGAGAACTAATAATCTTTTCAAGAAAACCCAGAGGAGGCCATAAGTTTCATCTTCCTTTGTACGACCTGTGAAGGTAACCATGTGTTCTAATGCTGGTGAAAAGCTTAATTAATTCCCTTCCATCCTGAATATTATAAGTGAATAAAACTATAAACTCCAATGAACAATGTTTATAACCATGTCCATACATATATTTTCTCCAGCAAAGATCACTTGCCCTTCTTAGGTTCTTTCATGTACTGATCCATCAACGCCTCAACATCTTTCCAGAAAAGGCCCTCCACCAAAATTCCATACTTGGTGAACCTGCGATCCAAACAGAATCATACTAATTATTCTCCGATTTGCCAAAGGGAATGCGCGTTTCAAAAGCAAATATTTTGGGGAGGGGAGGGAGGGAAATACCATCGCGTAACACTTCTGGTAAAATGTACAGGTTCATTTGCAGAAATTGATTTTGGATCCGCACTTGCTATGGTAAGTGTGTATGCGTCAGAAAATCTAGGCAGTTTAGAAGAGACTACCAATCCAGTACTGGTGAAGGATGCCTGCACAAAGAATTACTAGAAAAGATCAAATTGAGAGATGATGAAATCACTCTAATATACAAGCACGTTCTAAAGAAGCAACTAGAAACATCTCAAGGCCCATACATATGCAAATCCTATCAAGACTAACCTACATAAAGCATCAGCCTTGCCACTTTGCGGAAAAAATGATGGCCAATGTCTCTCCCAGACACACAAAGGTATAATTCTTATTCTCTTCTTTCCATAAATTCAAAATAGATGGAGGAAACACCAATCTAGTTGATAACATAACACAGAATGAAGAGCTATAGAATCTCAAGAAATTTGTTTTTTCGTTTAATTTGTATTACATATAAAAGATGAAGAGCAAAGCTTCTAACCTTCATTTGACAAAGGATAACAAGATCGCCACACATTCTAACACTGCCCTGTGAACCTTATGCAGAATATGTTATAAAGTAGTCATGTAAGTAATTATTGTTGATTACTATGACTATAGTCTATAAATAGTAACATACCTATTGTAACAGTTTTATGAAATGAGATATATCAAACACGTGTATTTTTTCTAACTTCCTCTGTCTTTCACCTCTCTGTCTCTTATTCTCTTCGGGTTCCCTCTGTTCCTTCCTTTCTTCTGTTTCTTCCTCTTTTCTTCTTGTCCTCTTATTTTCCGATCAAAGACCGCATCAGAATATCAACCACAGGTGTTTCTAAGTAGCTACCATATTGTTTCTACGTTCTAACACTACTAAATATCCTAACTGAAGGGAGGCAGAAGAAGTTTCAACTTGAACCAATTAATGGAAAATAATAAATCGGAATCATGCAAGACGGAAAACAGCAGCTGCTCCTCATACATAAATGGGCCTATGGGATCCTAGAGTACAAGGGATTTTTAAGTTAAAAGAAACTCACAACAGGAGGATATGTAAACAGAATGGCATTCTTCTCCTTTGTGTATATAATCAACTGCAACAACCCGTTGAAGACTAAATACTTGCCAGAGTTAGGGATCAAACGCAATTGAAGCAATGCCAGTAAAATTTACATATCAGGTGATTGAGAATGATTTAGGGATTTTAAAAAATGATGCGAAAGAACAAAAACTGTGAACAGGAACTTCTCTTAACCTGCGTATAAAGTTGTCTAGCCATGAGATGAGGCCACATTAACACATGAATAGTGACGTATTTCGAGGCCTCAAAATTGTAAGATTATGTAACTTAGACCTCATTGTGGGTTTAACCAGACATGAGAAAACGCAAGGCTGCGGTCCCATTTTCATTTTTGCCAGTATTAATCTGCATTAATCTCAGCTTGTTCAAATGAAACTGCCCAGAGTGTTCCCCTTTTCCAATTGTCATTCCCTAGATATAAATATACCAAAGTGCGCATTTTTAACCAAATATTCTTAGTTTACTACAGTTCCCTCAATCACACGCTTTTCCTCACCTTCCAGCGTTTTCATCAATCCAAAAATGCGCGCGCGTGCAGAGAGAGAGAGAGAGAGAGAGTAAAACGAAGCCTGGAAAAGGATATAACACAATGCAGCCGATGAGGAAATCCCTGTTCTCAGGAAACTTCTTTTTGTAAAACTGGGCGAACAGAGCAATGACAATAATGATCGTCCCAATAAACAGCCTAACGTTGCTCAATTTCACATCTTCCACAAATCCACGACTCGTCACTACCTATACAAGAACATAATATACCCCAAAAAGATCAATAATCCACCAACTAGACAATTAAATTAAACATGAATACTTCTTTTCAGAACGATGAGATCTATAACGGATAAAAAGATAGGTAGGGAGGCAGGGTTAGGGTTGAACGCACCTCAGAGACAGATTCGTCGAGGATGTGTTTGATGGAGTGATGATCTAAGAGGTTAGCTTTCTTCGGACCTTTGGACGCCATATTCGGAACTCTTGTCTGACCGAAGCGGCTCAGCGTCGTAAGTTGTACTTGTAACTTCGGTTACGATTGCAAGCTGGGAGTCAGCCTTGGCGTCCTGCTACTGAAGCCGTCCTAAATCTGCGCTTGGTGCTTAATGGGCAGACGCACTTCCCCAGTTCCCCCAAGTAGTCATTAGTAATTTCCTCTCATGGAGACTTCCCACATATTTCGTAGAAAAGCCTTAAACTGGATGACAAATGGACTTTTCCTACCATTTCAAACATTGTGCCTGTTTGGGAGGGTGCCAAACCTGGGTTTTAAATTAAAGTTTGGCTCAAAATCTAGGTTTAGAGAAATTTTAAAACAAACAGTCATATTTGTTCAAACGGACTTTTGGACTAAACTCTGGTTTAAAACCAAGGTTTCAGAAAAGCTGGTCAGAGTAGCTTTTGGAACAGTAAACCACGTTTGAACTAATTAATTACTATATTACCCCTACTTTTTCTTACACCCTCTCTCCTCTCTCCTACTTTTTCTCTATTTTCTTTCTTACACCCTCTCTCCTCTCTCATCTTATCTCTTATCTCTCCTCATTTAATACTCATACCCTTTTTCGTAATTTACCAATAATAAAATCCCTTCTATAAATAACTATCCAAACACTCATTTATTCAAAACCACTTTTTTTTCATAATCTCTTCTCCAAAAGCCCTTTTCTATAATCTGTTCAAAAGCCCTTTTTTTTCATAAGTCCGTTTTTAAAATCCTATCCAAACGGGCCCATTGATTGAGACGGGTAAAAGAATATAAAATCTTGTGCTTATGCTTAGATTGAAAACATCGTACCATTGCACCCCCGTTGTTATAAAATAATTAAATAACACAAATAAAAAATAGGTGAAATTTTGATAGATGAATCATATATATGCAATATGATTAACATTTTGAAAGAAATTAAATGATTATATGCACTGAAGAAATATTATCACGGGGTAAAACACAGAATATTTTCTACTTTTTCAATAACACTTTTTTTCCTCCCCAAATAATCCTCATTGTTATGAAGCACACTGTGAACATGTTTATTTTCACATGAGAAATAACAAAAACTATGATTTTGACGGAAACAAAATTCTCAATCTCTAGTTTAAATCACATGAGAAATAACAAAAACTATGATTTTGACGGAAACAAAATTCTCAATCTCTAGTTTAAATTACACATCCATTTTTTCCATAGCAATGTGTAAGTTGAATATGCAAATACAGAATGTCTCCACTTTCCTCATTCGCCAGTGGCTTGTAAATGGGTGAGTTCAGTTTATAGGTTATATGACCGGTATATCAAAGGGACTGATCTACCAAAAAAAAACAGGTGGTCATACAGTGTTTTCAGGGGCAGAGTCTGAACTTAAAAATTTGTACAAGGACTCAACGATCCCAGCAACTCAAAATATGAATCTGCCCATGCCATCTTCAATTTGATAACTAGTCTGACGAAAATAGCAAGGAATAAAGATACATGGTGATATTCTTTCTAACATATCGTTTATTTAAAGGTACAAATTTTCCAGGGCCATATGATCTATTTCCCTACTATATGAATGAATCTTCCAGTTGAACATGGTTCGTGGAATCTCAATCTGGAAAAAGAATCATTTGTTAGTAATCTGCTTGCATAGAAGCTTTGCCTTTGCAGTGTTAGCAGCATCCTTGGCAAGCAAGAAACGAGCCCCCTTAACTAGCTCTTCCTTCACCATGAACAAAACAGCGGCAGCCAGCACACTCTGTACAATTTTAGTGCTCAAACCATTATAAAATCCATAAAACCCTTCATAGTGGATCATCTTTATAATGGCATCCCATGTTCCTGGATTTCAAGAATGCAACTTCAGAAAGGAATTCAACCAAAGAGTAAAAACTTACAAAACGTGAGGACTAGAGGCTAAATTTTCATTAAAATGTTTTTTAAATGGTTGTGCGCATGTGAGTGCATGACGGGAGTGAGGGAGGGAGGGGAGCACTAATCATCGAATTGGAAAAAACAAGATGCAACATGTTAACTTTAGCGAAGCATAGCCAATAACCTCTTTGGTGATTGAAAAGGCACAAGGGAAGACTGAACCTACAACAATCGAATTATTACTATCATTTCATAGTTAAGATATGATAATCACAGTAACTTAAACCTTTATAATGGTGCCTCTTGTCTTCAGTCTTAACCTGCCTTGCTTGAAGCCTAGCCTACAATAGCAACATAACCAGTGAGAAGATCAGAACCGTGTTTTGAGCACAAATGATTTTCTCAATCCCCCATTCCATTGTTCTTTCAAAGAATGGACATGAAGATGATACATAAGAAGAATATGGCAATAGAATTTTAAAGAACAGGACATATTTAATAAATGGTTGTACAACATCAACTACAGAAAAATTGTGTATAAAATAAGAGGTGAAGTATGAAGTATGAAGTATGTGAAATGACATGTCCAATAAATTATTGAAAGCCAACAATATGGCATTTGCTAGCATTTTTTAATCCATTTTTTAACAGTATGGGTGATCTGAATGTATAAATTGATCAATGCTCTTTAACATGAAAATAGAGACAAGTATGTCACATAATTTTTCTTCTTTAATACACATATAATAGGGAATGTTGTAAGGTAGTGAATGCTGTATGATAATGAATGTGGCGTCAAAAGGTCAAGACTGCCAAAATATTAGGGTAGCAAAAAATGAGAATGTTGAGATGAAAGTGTGGTCATTATAGAAGAAATAAGATTTGTACTAAATGTATACGAGGAAAAGTTGACAACTTGACATGACACCCATCAAGGGGGAAATGATAGAAAATCAATTAATATGGTTCAAACATATGCAAAGAAGGCATTCTTTAGCCTTAGGATCAAAGATAAAGGAAGACAAAGAAGGGCATTCAAGTAAAGTTATTTTAAAAAATAGGTACTTGTTAAGAGTACAATGACATAATAGATCCATGTCACCGACATCACTTAATGGAATAAGTTTTGTTATTATTTAATTTACATGTAATGTGAATGTTTGACAAGCATAACCTACCATGGAAAATTTACATGGTTTGCGGTGGTTTATATTTCATAATACTATAAACCTCCATATCTGAAATTTAACAAATACAATTTCAAGTTGCTCATCCAACTGAAAACATTTTGAATAAGCTAGTATGATATACCTTCACAACCAGAAGAGGATAAGTTACAACAGTAGCTCCAAGCTTAGCCAAGGCCCCAAGAAGGAATATCTAGTGACACAAGGCAATATAGTTCATCCGTAGTAAACAATTAAATCAACAATTCAACATATTGAAGAATACTAATGTGAATAGTAAATCAGACAAAAAGGTGAAGTTACCCAGGGAAGTGATATAAGACTATACCTCTAAAGCAGTAACCCCATCACTACTCTTCTTACTCAAAGCACGTCTTCTTTTTAACTGTGACAACATGGCTTCATACAGCATGAACTGTATAGAAGGATTGCTTACCTGAGATCAGTGACGTCGAATCAGTATTACTCCATTAGTATGAGAAAGATTCACTTCAAACGTACCATGATCAATGTTGGTAGTACACCTTTCCAGAAACCCGAGACTCCAGCTTCACCATACACTTCTTGAATCTGTAATTATATATTTTTACTGTTATTAATAAACATGTAAAAATATCTGTTCTGGTTTTAAGCTCGCAATGTTAATCAGTAATCGGACAAAAATGCATGCAAAGTCCAAGTCATCATCTAAGAGTTACCCAGGAACAAGGAGAGGGACTCTAATAAAATTCTATATATATAATACACAAAAAAAGAACATGAATTGTCAAAATTATCGGTAATTCATTGGAGTGCTTACATATTAACTCTTCCAAACGGTATAGACCAGATGATCAAGATGCTCAGCACATGAATCAAAACACTATATTTAGTTTTCAAAACATTTTCTCATAGGTGAATGTTAGCCTAAGCAGCAGAATTACCATGTGCTGTCCAAATTGCCAGAAGGAACGGTGACCATGCACGCACAGATTTAAAAGTCCAAAACCATAGAAAGCTACTGTTGAAAATATATTTTACCTACCACATGACTAGTTCCATAAGGAGGAGGTTCAGCTGCAGAAAGAAGTGTTTGTTCTGTGGCTACAGACAAGTCATGACTAGGCATGGTTCTTTTTGACCCTTTTCTCTGAGTCTGCACAGTGAAAACAATTTTGAAACATTAGAAATAGTACAGAACAGACCACAAGCCATGCTTGGTGAACCAGGCCAGCAGAAAGCAGAAAGAAATTATGTTTATATTCCACAGCTTTTCTCAAATTCATTATAAAACCAAAACATTAGATTATGAGTGAGAGAAAAATATTATAGCGAAGAAAACAAACAATTATTCTTCACATAGAAGCCCCAAACTAGCTGCCAAATCCATCAACCTCTCCCTTTCAACTTTATATATTGTTATTTAAGAGATCATTTAACAGATGACTAACGAAATTATTTAAAAAATAGTATTTGTGAAAGGTTTAAACTTTGTAATAATTCTTAAATAGATAAAATCGGAAATCAAATGAGGATAAACATAGTTTTTCCCACAAATTAGATCGTTATCAGTTTGACTTAATCACAAATTTAGTGAGAAACATGGTAAAGGGGCGTGGCTGCCTTTTTGGTGGGTGGGTGGGGGGGTGTTGTTGTTGGGGGAACATCATGAACAAGCCATACCTGCATCCGTGTAACTACCACCCATATGGGATTTGTCAAGAGCACATTAACGCACCTACAAGCAGGATTTATCAAGCAAATTTAGTCATGGCACACTTGCATAATCAGCAATTTACCAACTTTATTGATAGATAATGCTTATAGGAAGACCAGTGGCATATTTACATGGTCAAATGTGAGAGGACTACAGCTGCAGGAATGTTTAGAAAAACAACAAAATTGCTGTAACCTGTGAAGACCGCTACTTTATTCAAGCTTTAAAATTTGCAGCACGAGAAATTTCCACAACCATAGGCCCTGTACAGAAAGTATATTACCCAGATAAAGCAGCGACAAGTAGTGAGGATAACATCCCAACTGATCCATCGCCAATGCCAATCTTTTTCTGTTCTATAGAAGCTGCTTCAGCCTTGCTCCTGAATACTTGGTAGAAGTAGTAGTAAACACCCTGTACTATAAACATTGTTAGCAAAATTTGAAAGTGAAAGCAAATGAAAAGGTTAAATAGGTTGCTATAACATACATTGTTCAGGATTTGGCCGATAAGAACTCTTGTTCATTTAAAAGGAAAAGACCACCATTACAGATCATGCAACATCCAACAGATAAGTCTATTACGTGGTTAAGAGTTACTTCTGATAATACATTACAAAACAAGTTTCTTGTTTTTTTTTTCTTCCAATGTTTTCAGTACCTAACTAAGTCAGAAGCAAAAACATTTTCCACTGCATGAATATCACCAAACATAAGTCAAGTTGCCCTGACCTGAGACGCAGCTGTGCCCGCAAGCGACGGCATCAATCCTCCGTACAACCGCTCCCACCCCTCGTGCTTTACAACCTACATTTTTCCCACATAAACACGATTACTTGACCAGGAATTATGAAGACACTTTGGCTTCAATTATTTTGAACATGATATGACTACGAGACACGAAGAGTGAAGAGGATCGTATCTTTTTCCCCTTTTAATCAGAGACTCAGCGATGAGATTACACCTTTTTGTCTTTGCTTCAATACATGAAAGCAGGCTATCAGTACAGCTAAACAATCGTATGAATAACAATAAAAGGCAGAGACCTGGCACATTTGCTCAAGAGTTCCAAGACTCCTCTGGTCTTTCTTGGGGCCACGCTCGGTCTGTTGACGAGTGTTTACCTGCAGATCACGTCAGGAAAATCAGAATAAATTGTCAACAGAAAAAGCTCGAAGGCAAATATTGAAACCATACGGTCTGGAGAGGATATGTCATGAGCTGAGCAATGATCCCTCCTCCAGCTCCAGCGAGCCCGTTGATCAAAGCGTCCGACATAATTGTTTTGCCGGGAGAAAAATGGGAAATCCCGTGTGCTCAGGGGAGCAATGCAAATTAAGGCATTGAGGATCTGATAGAGGGAAGAGGAGATCTGATGCAAATTCCGGTGAGAAAGGAGGGAAAGACGACGGTCCCTGTCTGTGGCAAAATTAACATTCGCTTTCACAGGAAAGTCGACGACTTTAGTGTGAGTGGGCTTTGATGAGGTTGTTCCTTAGGGAGAAAGAAATGACGTTAAAGCTGTGGAGGCTGCAACTATATGGACCATTTTACCCTTGAAAGGGGAGAAAATGCTGCCACTGTGCTCCCTCCCCTAGAGGACCTGCGTTTTGAAACTATGCGCATTTGTTGAAGGGATTCAGATTGTAATTTGAAGGGATTACATTGAAGAAGCGATGGTAACTGAGAGAAAGGGTGAGGTCGAGGGGGGTTGGTGTGTTGAGCGAAAATATCCTCTGGAAGCGAATGAAAAGAGAAAACCTCTTCAGGACATTTCTCACGAATGGGAATTAGAGTCAAGTACATGAATAACGGCCTCACAAGAAACGATATTAAATACGGCGAACACAAACATGTTTAGAAGTTGTTGGGTCTATTTAGATAGTCTAAAAAATAATTTATAAAAAAATGTTATAATTTTTAGAAAAAATATTTTTTAAAGAAGAATTTATAAAAAAAATAATTTTAAATAAATAAGTATTTAGATAGTTATTATAAAAAGATTTTTATAATTAAAAAATTATTAAAAAAAATATAATTTTATTAAATATAGGAGATATGGGAGAATATAATATGTAGATAAGAGATGAAAGAAGAAATATTGTATAAAAAAGAGATGAGAGATTATGTATAAAAGAAAAGAGAGAAGGTATAGAAGAAATATGAGAAATAGTATAAGAAAAATATAGATAAAATAATAATTAATTAATCCATAAGTTCTTTTACTATTCTATAAATTAGTCTCAATAGTTTATCTAAAATTTTAATTTTAAATTATAATTTAGTATAAAAATTTTATAGATAAATATAATTATTTATTTTAAAAAAATTAAATTAAAATAACTCTTAAAACTAAAATTTAATATTTTACCAAACCCACACGTTGTCTCCTTCTCGAGTCCACGCATCCCCCTTCCTTTGTACTTTCCTTCAAGTTTTGATAGCTTCTTAAATTTCTGTTTGCAGGTCCCACGCTTCTTCACTCCAAAAGAGAAAACCTTCTTTTCTTGTTACTCATTCTTATCCGGGTAACTCCCACTTAATAGATCCATCATTTCTCGATTCTGTGTCCGCTAAATATATGGGCCAGACGAGACGTAAATTTTAAATTTTTGTTGCCACCAAATTGTATATTTTGTATGAGAAATTGACATGTGAAAGCCTAATTGATTCAAATTTTGCCCAACAGATCAGTCTATCTTGTCTAATTTATGTAGACTAAATTTAAATAAAATGATATAAATTATTAATAGCGGGAATGTTATTTTGTTGACTTTTATCAAAAGTATTTATATTATTATAATATTTTTTTATTCGTTTTAATACAAATTTTTATTCCTAGAGTTTTTTCAATGCATGCTAGGAAGAGGGGGGGTGGGGGTGGAATTCTAGCTAGAAGCTAAAAGCAGTTTCATTTTTATTTATAGGTTTTCAGAAGGCAAAAACGAAACGAAACCGCATAGGGAGAACAAAATTCCAATTTCGTCGTTGTCCCCCTCCATACCGTAGCCGATCGACATCTTCTGCTGTCGCAAGTTAGCGCAAAAACCAAAGACCATGGCGTCTCCTCGCCCGCCGCCATCGAGGCCCTTGGATCTCGACCTCACCATCGTCTCAGCCAAGCGTCTCAAGAACGTCAACTGGAAAAACGGGGATCTCAAGCCCTATGTTGTCTTTTGGGTCGACCCGGACCGTCGTCTCGCCACCAAGTCCGATGACTCGGGTTCTACCTGCCCCGTCTGGAACGAACGCTTCACTCTCCCTCTCGCCCACTCTCTCCAAGATTCCTTCCTCACCCTTGAGATTTTCCATTCCAAACCCTCTGAAACGCCCAAGCCCTTAGTCGGCACACTCCGTCTCTCACTCAAGGACGTCGATGACCTGGAAGATTCATCCTGGCTCCGGAAGTTCACTCTCACGCGCCCCTCCGGTCGCCCTCAGGGTAAGATCCACCTGAAGCTCGGCCTTCTTGGACGTCCTCTGCCCTCAACCGTAGATTACGCTAACCCTAGCCCTCCACTGGTATGTTATATACCGACCAATCCGATTCCTCCGCCTTCTGCGCGCGATTTCAGGGGATACTCCCCTTCACCGTCTCCTCCACCGTACTCTTCTTACGGTTCGTATCCGGATGCGTACTCTGGGTATTATCCTGGATATTACTCCAGCGCTCCTCCTCCCCCGCCACCGCCGAGGCCTTTCTTTGATCGTCCGGGGAATTATGGTGGGCCTAGTGGGCCGTCAGCTCCGCTTGATTATTCGTCGTATGATCACAAGCCCAAGAGTGGGAAAATGGGTATGGGTACGGGGCTTGCAGTGGGCGCTGTTGCTGGTTCTTTGGGTGGGCTTGCTTTGGGAGAGGGTCTGAAACACGAAGAGGAAAAGGTTGCCGAAAGGGTTGAAAATGACATGGCTACCCGGGATGATTATAGCGATTATCGTTATCGAGACTACTAATTTTTAGTGGCTATTTTGCCAAGCTTTGAACTTTGAAGGTCAATTCTCTATTATTCCAGTATGCATGTATATATTTCGTCTCACAGTTGTATTTATGCATCTGTGGTGCTCCGTTTGCGGCCCAATGAAGTAATTAACAATTTATCCTATGATAACCACATTTAAGTGTATGCGGCTCTTCCTATATATAAAGAAATAAAGCTGGTTTGCTTATCAATGTATGTCTTTAGGATGGAAGAGGATTGATGCTTGGGTTAGTTTCAAATTCTTTGTTCTTAATTTTATTTTAGATGCAAGAATTATTTGAGCCTCCTGTCCAAGTATTTGACTTTGTCTTATAAGATCTTCAGCTGCTTAACAGAAACCAATATAGATCAATAGCTGCAAAACACACTCAATTTGAAGAAATGATTTGGGAAAGCTCCTATGATTCATTATGCTGAGACCTGCTTTCTTTTGACTAATTATAGATCGTTGGGGTTCTGCAACACTCACTCTTATGTTGTAGATGGGCCCCTGAAAGTTGCAATTAAGGTCACAATTTGTATTTTTACGTACGATAAAGAAATTTTGTGATGATTTGTGCTGAGACTTTATATCTTTTGACTAATTATGGATGTAGTTTAATAATAGTTGTGCTGCCATAGGTAGGCCAAAAAGTTGCATATATTAAGGTTAGAAATGTATAATATGGAAATCTTTTGTTGAGTTGTATTATGTTGTTGTCAATGGACACAGCAAAGCAACCTGCTATTAAGAGTTTGTGCCTTATTTCAATTCAATGATGTATTGTAGGATTCGAAGTTGATTTTTTTATATGCATTTGCCATTGTTGAGGTTATCGATAACTTTGGCACAGCAACGTTCTTCATGTGATGTTTTATATACGCGTGGCCAAATCGTCAGAACATTGGTTTGACTGAATCAGAATTTAGTTTGGAAATATGGAGTAGAACCTTGAAAGAATACCAATTATGAATAGTGCCCTGAAGAATGACTTGCAGTAGCATATTGGTTTGTCTTAGTTTACACACGCTTGTAATATTAAAGAAGAGGATTTATTTATCCTTCATTTTTATCGGTAACAGCTGTGGGTGGAAAAATCAATGTTGATTGAACAGGATAAGATTGGATTGGATCAGCCAGTGAACGGTAGAAGGGCAGGGCCCTTGGCCTGATTTGGAATGCTTTTAGAGCTAGTTAGTTGATATACTGTAACCGGTGAAAAAATGATAGAATTGGTCAGAGCCAAATAAGGATTGGTAGAAACTGCTCAATAACCATTAAATACCAGACTTTTTGTGATATTTTCACATTTAAAATTAAAATTATGATTAGATTATTGGAAATGTGACTGGTTTGATTACAATTCCTTCATGGTCAAATCAATAGAGCTAGAAGTATAGGTTTGGTTTCAGATATATTGGTAAAATTGGTACTTCCTTTCTGGTCCAACAGGAGTTGCTGGGACCTGAGGCCGATTGACGTGTGTAAATATCCCACGTGCCTTGACCAATTTAAACACAGTCCTGATAAAACGTGGAATGGAAGAACAAATTGTCCAACTAGAAAGTGTCTTTGATTCATGAATTCCATTTTAAACACGATTATTGCAGTGTTATTTGATTATCCTTATGATCGTAGTTTCATTTGCAATGAGAATTGTATTTAATTTCTCATGGCCAAGACTATTTTCGTGCTGTGTAAATGCATCTTGAATTTGGTATTCACTTGGCTGTAACGATGAGATGGCATTGTGGCGAAGGACATGCTACAGTGTGGCGTTGCTGCTTCCATTCGGTGCCATGCTTTACAGACAGGCGCGCATGTATGAGCACTGAGATAGAAACAGATACTGTGGAACTAAATGAGTGCAGGGGCAATTTAAGGCTTTCTACCTCTTAAAGTTTGGATTTTGAATGTTTAATAAATTTTTGGTGTTATTTTTGTTTAATACGACCTACCCGAAATATGATAATCAAATGATAGATTTTGTTGATGATGTGGAAATTTAATAATCGAAATTGTTTGAACGTGTCAACAGCAAAATATAATATATTTTTCTGTTTCAAAATGCATGGTGTAAACTCAATTTGAAAAATGTAGCTGGGAAAACACGTTAGATACTTGGACGTTCATAATTTATGTAAACGCTATCATGGGATCGCCTAACTCGGGTTAGACAGGTGGGATTCTTTTTTCTTTTTATGTTGAAGCTTCATTTTTTTTTATATATATATAAAAAATTTTAGAAAATTATTGGACTAACCCACAGTTAAATGAAAGGATTAAATCTTTTTCTCTCTTAAATAATACTATAATAAAATAATATTTTTTAAAAATTTATAATTTAAATAATTATATCTTTTATCTTTTTGTTAGTTAAACTTATGGATCATATGTTTAAAGTTTTTTTTTTTTGGTACAATGTTTAAAGTTTTGTTGATTCTTAACATCAAGCTTCCGACTGTTGGCCCACATAATAGAGAAGAGGCCGATCTCGATTCCATTTACTTAATTTGTGTTTTTAATGTTAACCAGGCCCATGTTAGTGGAGTTAGAGTTGAGAGGACCCATAAATCAAGATCATTGCCTGGCTTGTTCTCTCACCTCCAATTTTGTTTATACCCATTGAACCCCATAGCCAGTTATATATATATATATATCATCACTTTGATGGACGTGTTCATTTGTAATCTTCAGATCTTATTAACATTATTTATCTCTGCACTCTCCTATTAAATATACTCCAACTCGATCGAGTAACTGCACGTTACGTTGAGATTTGAACCTAATTAATTAAGATGACGCCTTCGAGGCCACAACAGTTGCTAGCAACTGAGAAAATTAATCTCTTAAATTTTTTTTTGTAGATTTTTAAACTATACTGCCTGTAATTGTATCCCTAAAAGATAATAATTTAATAAGTTTGAAAGAAATTTAACATAGGGATTATATTCCTTAATTCTTATTAATATACGGAGCACAAACCCGTAAAGTCAACGAATTTTTAGCGCTCGCTTGTTTCGACATAATGTAACCGTCCAACGAGTCCACGGGGAAGAGTTGCAGCGTCTCCATCTCTCTCTGGGGCTCCGGCGCTACTTGATTCCCTTGACTATTATTATCTGATAAACAAACAAATTAGATGGCATCAGAATGAATAGACGAGAGCATATATAGAGAGAGATTGAGCTGGTTAATGTATGTAGTACTTGATGGAGAAGGAGGAGGAGGAGTGAGTTTGCGGCGGTTGAGACGATCGCGGGCTTTATGATTCTGGAACCAATAGAAGACGTTCTTGCTCTCGATGTGGCCGTAAAAGCTGAGGAGGGAGGAGATCTTCTGGATCTGGTCGGTGCTGGGGGTTCGGAGACCAGAAGCGAAGAGGTGAGTCAGAAGCTTGAGCTGCTCCACCGTGGGATTCCAACGCCCGCACTTGGCCCCACTCCCTCCGCTGCGGCCACTCTTACAAAAGCCTGACATCCCTCCCTCTCACCCTGACTCCTCCGTGCGTAAAAACAGCGACGGTTCAACGCTTCGGTCTTGGAGCAGACAACATGTAAGTTTCACTGATTCTAGTTAAAAGTCTCGTTAATTTTATTATAGGATCCGCACCTTCAAATTTTATATATGCCTCCTCGGGTTCATCCGCTTTACCTACACAACTGTTATTTTCAGTCAATTTTATATTCTCCATATATATAGTTGCCTTTATAATGTGTGTTTGTGCCATCCATAGTCTAAATTACTTTATATGCACAACACTTGGGCATAATGATCGGATAAATCCAGGACCGTCGGATAAACCAAACTTTGTTTTTTAAACCAAGCTAAAGGTTTGTCTGAAAAACAACATCCTAGAAGTGGCTACAACTTAAGAGGTCGGAATATATTTACTAGTGACTAAGTTGGCAGGAGAAGTGAAAATCAAGATTGCATATTGTCCAGTCTTTGTTGGACTGACGGAGATACTGAGTTATGCTGACGACGAGGGTTCCGTAGAAATCTTTTTAAGGAATGTCAAATTAAAGTTTTGCAATGAACTAAAACACATTATCGCCAGCCAAACTTAATGATGGCATGTGAACAAGTTATGATATATACTGTTTCTCTACAAAGTTAATTTGAGTTCAAAATGGTAATTTAGGGGTTAGATTATTTTAAAGAGCGTATGCATGAACATCACTCGTTGGTTGGGGATGAAGAATCTTATTATGCCTTGAAAAACAATGTCGCATGTTTGTGTGAAGTGATCATCATTGTCCGCGTCTAGGATCCTTCCAAACTTTAACCAAAAACGAAAGAAGCAAAATCTGCATGCAATCTACTAGAAAGGGAATAGGGGGAGTAAGATTGAGCTGGGCGTCATTGTTATTATAATTAAGTAGAAAGCGGAGAATCCTGGTTCCAGTGATCGTAATCTTTTATTCTTGTATATGCTGCTTGTTTATTTGGTTGCAAAAACACATACGGAGCCTCAACACGTATTTGCCCCCAAGCTTTTAATTTATTTAGAGGCACTTCAAGATTCCCACAGATTGCGTCCCTTTGCTCATAAAGTATTAAAACAATAATGTGAAAATTCATAGCCAATCGTGAAGTTCCATTCCATCCGCCGATTATTGATACTGTATTGTCCTTTTGTGATAACCTCGTTGCAAGAGTCTTCAACCACTTGGCATGATGCATTTCACCCACACTTGTACGTAATTGGTACAGGAAATATATGAGATTGGATCAACAGGAATTAGTAGCTTGGGAGGTCACAGTGATAGAAGGACGGAGTGCCTTAACAGGTTTGCTGCCGAGTCTGGGCGGCTGCCTTTGGTATCTACTACATTGAAGGCTGTTGATAGCCGCAACACCTGGTTCTGGTGATGCTGAATTTTTACAGTTCTCTTAGCTGTTGTAGATGTCCCACTATCTTGTTAGCTAGTTGGTTTACTTTGATTCTTACACGCAATTCATGCATTTAGGCGGGGTAGCAGATTTAGCACATTCCTTGAATCAATTTATTGTATTGCTGGCGTAGAATGCTAGGCTATTGTCGTCTTGGGGTGCTGTCTCTTTGGTTGTGAAGAATATCGATCTTGTATGGAATTCATCTTTTATGTGCTGCCTTTCCTTACTTTTTGTGTTTCATCTCTTTAACCCCATTTCTCCCAAAAGTTGCTTACATTTAATTTAATTTCCAGAGAATTCGCAAGAGTAAAATAGTGAATATGTTATAGCATCAATCTCTTCATCCCTATTACTATCGAAGGCACTTCAAGTCAACAGAAAATGACCAAGAATTAGAAACAGAACATCAAAGGTAAATGCTTGGAAAAAGAAGAAATGCAGACATAAATCGAGCCTGTCCCCCGTTTTCGATTGGTCATGCTTTTATCAGGCGATCTTTCCACTTTATTCTCATTTGATGCCTCAATCTCAACCCTCCATAACAATAATCCTGGGTAATCCTCAGTTGAAAATTCTTTCTCTTCCCACATATTGAAATACACCAATTTACGTATTCCAAATTTAATTTTTCTTCTATAATTATCTCATTCTATAATCCTAATTTTAACTTGATTGCAATCAACGGGGAGAAATCCTAGTTTGGAATGATTTGTAAAAATATTTATAGTTACGATGAATGTTTAACATTGAATAAAAATGTTGGTGATAGCCTCCATAGAAATGACCTGGAATCGCTTACAAACAGAAAATGGTTTGCTGCGTGCATCAAGAACGCTAATTGTTAGAAATCCAAAAGATAAAGGAAACTTAACAAATCCATGTCTGGATGGCTTATAATCCATGGAAGCACAGAAAGAAACAGTAACGTGTCATTGTTGTTGAGAGTTGTCTGCGGAATATATAGAATAGCAAGTATCTTCTCCTCCGGTGCCCCAAAGGAAAATGGCGTACTTTGAACAGTAATGCGGATTCTTACCTGCTTCTTCGATGGCCTTCAGATATCTCACTTCTGCTCCCGACAAATCATTTCTCACGTGCCACAGGAAGTCTGCATATCGACAGAGCGCCTCCGCATCCGGTGGCTCTGACGCCACGGACTGCCTGAAGTATTTCTCTGCCCTGCAAACCCATATTCATTTCGTAAGGTCCTACCGCTCCATTATGTTACCCATAAACTTATACGTAGACACTCCTTTTACAATTATGAATAACTTTTACAATACACAATGCCTGCACAGGCACACCAATAAATGAGTACGAGACCTGATTCAAAATAATTCCAATACTAATATTCAAGTTATGCCTAGGAATGATATGATAAGCGAGAAGCATCCCTCTTCATATTCTATAGTATTATGTGTCAGAGTATCCCATCCCAACACTGCTGACAACGAAGACAAGCATCCAAGTCATGAGTGAAAATCCATATATAATAAACAATCATAGTGATTCGTCCTCTCTTTCTGGCCAATCAGGTAAGATTAGAATGAAATGGTGAATCATTTCAAGCTAGCTAGATTATGTTAAACAAGTGATGTTATAGAACTTACCGATCATGGTCACGGACAACACGGTAAAGGAACTGCGCATAATTAGAGAGCAGGAGAGGATTGTTGGGGTCTTCATATAACTGCTTTTTGTAATGAAGATCGGTATTCGCGTATTCCTCGTATTTATTATTTCTTTCAATCTCCGCACACTCGGGAGCCACAAACCGTATCATTGCCTCTTCGTCCAAGTTCTTGGTCCTTGTTTCGTCATGCACCCTCGAAGCTTCCTGCATAATCGAATTCCACAACATCTCTGCTTCTTTCGACCCCTTCTTATTCTTGTTCTCACTCAAGGTTTGCACTTCCGTGACCATTGCAGTAGGAGTGACTGAAACTAGAGCGTGATTGCCCATTGAATATACAGAGAAGTTCGCTAAGAGGACCATCATATAGAGCATGAAACTAGGGGTTTTCCAGAAAACTTTCTGGAACAGCCACACGAAGGAGGCATCCGTGTCTCTTCGAAACTTGTTCATGACGTCTTGCAAATCTTCGGGGTACAGGGCTTCCCTTATTTCCAGGGCACAGTTTTGAAGTTCCTGGAAGATGAATAGCATGTAGGAAAATGTCTTTTTCACCGAACAGCAAGTGAAATCGCTCGCTTCTTTGAAATTCTTGCGCCATTGGAGCTTCTTCTTGATGATCCGAATCGATGAAGGAAGTTCCCTACTGCTCAATTTCCTTGCCAAATTCATTCGTAACATGGCATCTCTTTCCGGCCAGCTCGGTGGCTCCAGTTCAATGCCCAGTTGAGCGGGTTCTAGAAGATCGGGCTTAATTGTCAGAAATTTCTCTGAGGAGCCTATGACTGAGGAATCTTCGAAATCTCTGGTAAGGGTAACCTCGGATTCATTGAATCCCTTTTCTGCTTCCTGAATCAGTTTCATCATTTCTGGGTCCAAAATATCATCAGAATCTGCGGATGCAGAGCAAGCTCGCCTTCCTCTTTGTGTTCTGAAATTCTTGAAGCCGGCAAAGGGAGAGGGAGAAAACAAGCGATGAGGCAGAGCAGCGTGAGTAGGATTAGAAAGATTTCTAAGAGAAGGAGAATGAATCGAAACAGCTGGCTTCGGGGAATGACAGAGAGAATGAGGGGATGCGAGAAGTGAAGTCTGCCAATACTTGAGAATGGGAGAGACGCTCGGACCCATGGTGGAATAACCAGGTTCAGCGATGAAAGGGGAGAAATTATGAATCACGTAAAAAGAGTTCATATCATATCAAAAGCCAGAAGGAAATGAGACGAAATCCCAGGCAGGGAGGGAAAATGGGGTGACAAAAGGAAAAGCCTCCTTTTCTGGGAAGCAGAATCGAATCAAATGTCAATAATAAATGGAAGAGGACAACCCGGTTTCGAATCAATAAACCATGAAGGGAAAAGCAAAGGCGTTGGAGTCAAAAAGGACGAGGTGAGAGGAGTGGGAGAGCGGTAAGAGGAGGAAGAAGGCAGAAGGCATAAAGAGGGGAGGGTATGGGGAAGAGGGGCATTAGGAGGAAGAAGGTAGCAGGAGTGGAGACTGGAGTCGAGAGTCAAAGGGAAAGGAGAAGGAAAGAGAGGGAGTGAGGGAGGGGGGGTTCATGGATGAAAGGAGGAGGCACAGAAGAGAAACGAAGAAGGCGAAGTTCGCAGGGCAGAACGAGAGTTTCGGGGAGTAGATAACACGTGGGGGCCTCATGGGAGGTGGACAAGATATTTTGTGGGTCATTCGTATCACTTTTTAAGTTCTTTGCCCTTTCGGCTCCGGAGACTCGGGGGCCCGTCTCACTTGCCACTCCAGTCAATTGATCTATATTCCGTTGTCAAATTAATTATTCATCACATTTATATGTAATAATATATTTCTCAGGATTAGATTGAATTAAAATGAAACGAACAGCCTATTATTAGTTGCGAGAATATATTTCTCAGCATATCATGTTGTGTCACGTGAGGTTTAGTTAACCTCTTTGATGGCTCTGACTTCTCATGCCTGCAAGCATCCCCTTTTAACCACTCAACTTTCAGTCGCTAATGCTATCCCATTCTGTTCTCTTTTCGGGCATTCATGATACGTTCATGCGGCATTATACGTTTTGCCACTAAATTTGGACGACTAAAACATCCATTTTATCATGTTACTTACTACGTTCGTTATTTTCACCTGAAGCAGCAACATACTATATACTGGGAGTATCCACTCTCCTCTTATCCAATCACGCCGCATGTCTTCTCTTGCACTCGCCTTCACCTTTCTCTTTTCTTTAACCGACGACATATTCACCTTCATATACCACAAACCAAGTAACAGAGAAATTCATACACTGACTTCTCAAAAAAAAAGAATTGAATTTTCTCCATAGAAACGCACAGGGAGATTATATTGAGGCTTGCCAACTGCCAAGAGAGAATGAAATTTACGGGTTCATCAAGTGACAGGTCATTTTGACTATTCGAATTCAAATTAATGACACTCTAAATTTTGGGATATTAATGACACCCCGGCTAGTTGTAATAGTTAGTGCTTGTGCTCTCAGTAGATATTCCTGAATGGTATGTTTCACAACTTGCATCCATATATGTTATAGTACTTGTTGCCAAAAACTTGCCCGTCTCTGTGCTAATCCCGCATCCGTAATTACAAAGCATGCACTGTGCCCACGTCAATAATTACACAACATGCCATCGTGTCGTGATTTGTCCCGTAATTCGGCTGGAGAGGGGGGAGCCTACCGTCACAAGTGTACGGTAAAACGACTGTGCAATCTCTCCCCCCTGTAAGGAATCTAAAAAGCGCCTACTAATTTGATGTTAATTATATAACTGGAACCAACATTGAAGAAATCGAGCGAGGAGGAGGAGCGGATATAGTTTGACTTCAAGACAGTCAAAGAACACCCCGTATATGGATATGCATGAGAGAGACAGGTTTCCTACCAACGTGCCATGTTTCGTGGAGTATTACGCGCAGCAGATGAGGCCCGCGTTCTGCTTCTAAAAGAAATGTTTTTGCTTTCTGGAAGTGAAATGTTTTTGCTTTCTGGAAGTGGGGCTCCTCGTGCTTGCTTTCTTTTCCCTCTTTTCCCGTACTTTTCCCGGTTTCTCATTCTCAACATGACCTCTTTCTGTATATTGATGCGTCTCGCTCTTTCCCCCTCCTTTAATTCTTATCTATCAATTTGACTCATTTTACGGATTGGTAGTTTGGTACACGCATAAAACCTTTTGAGGATAAATTACTTCATTTATATATGCCCTTGTCGGAAATGTGGGCAATTTCCTCTCATCCAAAGCATGCTTAGTCCCCTCTCATATGGATCTTGTCGTGAAATTATAAAGAAAAAAATCAAATAGAGGGGGAGACAAAAACAAGTGAGTCTCATCCTTTTCATATCCAAGTCCTATGAAGGTGAGACCTCGCATCATTTTCCCTATATTAATTATGTGTCCAAATTATAACAACACATTATGATCAACAAAAAAGTTTGCTATAGGAATATTATGGATAGCGACTTGGGGAGGCTGGCACAGTACTTTGCGGCATATGAAAAGGCCTGCCAATCAAACCAAATTTCATGCAATAACATGCTCATGTCCCCACAAGGCGTTCCAGATATCAAGTAAGTCGAATGATATAAATTGATTAGCGTTGAGATGTATTTTACAGCTTATAAGTGTTTACGAAGAAAAACTATAGACGATCCACTGAAGAATTTTTTACATGATAATAGATTTATATGAATCAGATTGATCTCAGCTGGGATTATCCGCTCCAATCCGATTATTTGAGTACAATAGTTTTCGTGTTTCCCAAAGCTCACACGACCTCTTATTGCATCGGGACGTCTAACACATCTTTTGAGGATGCATCTCTGCATATTACGGTATAAGATACCACTATTTTGCGCACAAACAAGGTATTCGTTTGTTTCGAAAGTATTGTAGTTGTAAGTTGTAACAACTCGTTCCTCAGTTGTTGGTCACTAAACATTTTAAACATCAGTTTGTTTTGTGCATCGCTGCCATCCTAAACAAAATCATCATCACTTAGCGAAAATTTTCAACCTCCATCATTCCCCGATAAAAGAGAACTCAATCTAGGGAGTCTCCGAACTGGTCTGGTATGCTTCATGAAGAAAATCAAAATCAAGAAAGTCATCCTAGTACAAGGCATCAACACGCAAGAAGATGATTGTTCCACTTCATAATGTACCTGCTAAATGAAGAAGGGGAGCCCATATACTCATGATCAAAAACTGTCTCGATCTCGTCAAAAAACAACTATTCTGGGGCAGGAACCTCGGAGACAATAGAAGAGGATTAGCTGTCTCCGGAAATAGCTGACGACAACACCTGAGGCTCAAAGGTAACTGGCTCGATCTCACAAAGAGACAATTGCGGTACGAGTCATATGACATGAACTTTGGGCACATGAGATGAGGATGGACAACCTGTAAAACACAATTGGCGACATGTAGAGTTCAAAGGTTTTTATAAAGGGAAATTAGTCATTATTAATTCTTCGTAACTGATACAAGTCTGATATTCTGTTAAAAGATAAGTTATCAAGTCCAGCGAATATGAATTTTTCCGAACTGAAGCGAGTTGAGAAAAGAGGCAGTAGTTGGACCATAACACACTCATTCATATCATAGTTTTGATCTGTATGCTGAATTTTAGATTTTATTTTTTTTAAAAAATTATAAGTAATCAAATCAATTAAGCTAATGTTACCTCAAGAATTATGAATGCAGTCAGCAGACGAAATAATAAGATATGGAAAATATGAAAAGAAGCCCCACTAATTGAGGGCCAAGAAGGACAAGTCTGGTAGGCAAACCGATTAAGCTTGTGGTTTTTCATGATTAGCTTGACCATCAATCAATTTCAAGTATCTGCCAAAAAGTTTCCATAAGATTTTTCACAACATCTCATGATTTAATGCAAACCATTCGATGTAGATAATGCTTTGTCATCAGCTTCATGTAGATCCTATTGTAGGCTCAATTGAGCATGGTTGATCAAGGTAACAACGAACACCCCTCAACAAAAACACATACATCTTATGATTCAACGGCAGTCCAGCGCACAGAGAAAAAAAGTATGATTATATACCAATCGAGCATACACAAACACCTCACCTCGTACTTGGCAACCGCTTCGCTAAGCTCCTTCAAGTCAGCTTTTGTGAAAATTAACCCCACATTACCCTGATTAAATGATCACAATACGAAATAATTAGTATTCTCTTCAAAATGGAGTCAAATGGCAACAAGATTCTATCAATCTACACGACAATATCCCAGTTGCTTTCAAGAATTAAAGCAATTACATCAAGACAAACAAATTCTGAGAGTTCATAAAAGATAGATAGAGGGCTCAAAGATCTGGAGAAGAGTGGCAGTGGATCACTTACAACAAGAAGTGGGAGAAGGTTGAGGAAAGCCTTGTTGCCGGAGGAGTCAGCATCCATTTTTATAGAGCGCCGCTTCAAGGTATTCTTACCCAGGACCATCACAGAGTCCGCATGAAGTTCCCTTCGAATATTTTGAAGTTGCTTGGATTCAACATTGTCCGCTGTTACCACTAGTATTTGGCCGTACTCTTTCAGAAGCTTCCACAACTTTGCTTCGTACACTGCTTTCCACGGCTTCACCGCCATCGTTGATGCCTCGATGGGAATTCGGGTCCTCTGGGTTTAAAACCCAGGGAGACGAATCGAGAATGTGGAACACTGATGAGTAATGGCAATATCGTCTTTTCAGAATTAATTAATTAATTGTCAATGGGCTAAGCAAGCTCAAACATTAGCCCATTGGGCCTTTTGTCAATTCCCACAGTTGTGTTAAAGTTTGAGTACATATAATAAAAAATATACTCATACTAACAGAGTTAATCTAAGTAATAATCAATTTAATATTATTTAAATGAGATTTTAAATTTAAGCTTTAATATATGCAAAAAAAATTTATTGGGAGACTCACCTACTATAGCCAGGTGCACGATGTATGTCAAATCCGAATATAGTCAGGGTAAAGTTCCGATGAATCAGATGGATAACAAAAAAAAAGAATATACTCATATTTTGTGTGTTTAGTTTCTCCCCAAACCTAAAAACTTTAAACATAAGTTTGAAAAAATTTTAAAACAGACAGTTATATTTGTTCAAAAAGGTTTTTAGATTAAATTATAATTTAAAATTAATATTTTAAATAAACCAGTTAGAGTGCTTATAGAATAATAAAAAAATTTATATACTAACCAATTACTATATTATCTATTTTTTTCTTACACTCTCTCCTCTCTCTCCTATACTCTTTATCATCTTTCCTTTATTTTCTACATTATTTCCCATCTCTCTTCTATATTATCTCTCTTCTTTCCTATATTTAATAATTATATATTTTTTTATAATTTATTAATAATAAAAGTACTTCTGAAAATAACTATCCAAATATTAATTTATTCAAAATTACTTTTTTTTTCTTCATAAACTCTTCTCCATAAGCTACTTTTTAAACGTTATTAAAAAATCTTTTTTTTTCATAAGCCATTTTACAAACTCTTATCTAAAAATGCCTTTTATAAGAATGTGAGTTAGATTCACACTACAATTGTAAGAGGTCATTTAGTAAACAATATCTTAAATCCCGTATAAGCTCTTTTTGAATTCTAAAACTGTACCCTAACTTTAATAGAAAATTGATGTCAAACTCACATAATTTTTTTTATATATAAAAAATTCACTTCATAATGTTTTTTTTGTTTTGGATAAATTCATAATTCATTCAACTTAAAAATAGTGAGATATATAATTATTTAGAGCGTATTCAATTTTTAGAGAGTATTATTTTATTATAGTTCTATTTGTATGATTTTAAAAAATATTCTAATTTTTAAATATTTAAATTTATATTTAAAAATAATTGATAGTTTTCATTCTATATTGTTTAAAAATATATTTTTTAAAAATTTATTTATAAAAAATTGTAATTCATTTTTCTTAACCAAAATAAAATAAGAAGTTCTAAATCAATTTTTTGCTTGAACCCGGAGGGAAGGCGAAAATGGAAGAGGAATAACGGGAGCGCTGACGTATCCGATCCAGTGGGACCCGGATGGTTGAGATCCAAAATGAGGAGCATGGGCGGCCTCTCTGCCTCTCCTGGTTCTCGGAGACATTGCCCGCACCTCTCCAATGGCCTCATGCTACCGAGATCGTACGTCGGAGTTCCGATCTCTTTCTCAAACTCTGAAGAAGATTGAGGGAATCCCATTGCCTAATCAAGCTGAAGATGTTCCTTCCACATCGAAACAATATAATCCCGTGTCCTATTCTAGATCTGAATTCAACAGAAAGGCCTCTCGAATCGGGTTGGGTATCCATGAAGCCTCCCAGAAGATTTCGAGGCTTGCTCAATGTAAGCCTACCTCTTTCATCACTTTTGTATTCATCTTGAGTATAAGGAGAAGAACTGTTGCCCATATTCCTTAAAGATTGTCGACTTCACCTTTTGGGGCTTACCGCATACCACTAGTTGGATATATGTAAATGAAAAGGGGAAAAGAACTATGAACTGGATTTATGGGATGTGATTTGATCGCGTTCCGTTGTATATCTTAGAGGCCTATTTCTTTTTTCTTTTGGTGACATCCTAGAGGCCTATTTTAAAGTTGTTTGTATGGGACTTTAATGGTATCTAAACGTAACTGACTCGATTTTCCTTTGGATGCGCATTTGAGCTTGCAGTGGCAAAGAAGTCATCAATGTTCAATGATCCCACGGTGGAAATACAAGAATTAACGGCTTTGATTAAGAATGACATCACGTCATTGAAGTCAGCTCTTTCAGATTTACAAACTATTCAAAACATGGAAATAGCTGATGGAAATTACTCGGACGATAGAATTGTTCATTCAACAGCTGTTTGTGATGACTTAAAGGGCAAACTTATGGGGGCGACTAAGCAGCTTCAGGATGTGTTAACTACTAGGACAGAGGTTAATGAGGACTAATTTTTCATATTTATGACATTCTTTTTTTGTTCAACCACAATTTTGTTAATGTTGTTCGTATACTTCCTACAGAATATCAAGGCTCATGAGAATAGGAAGCAGATATTTTCCAAGAAAGCATCTGGGGACAATCCTTTCCAGCATCGACCAAAGCCAGTGACCGAGCCACCCCCTTGGTCAAATTCATTAAATGCATCTGAAAGTTCACGGCAAACATCAGCGTGAGCAATATTTATGTAGTTATAGGTTAACATGTGTTATACCTTGACACAAATGTATTTTCTCCATCTCTGCTTTCATCATGTATATTTAGGTTGTTTGGCACAAACAAACATCTTCCTGCTCCACTAGTTACGTCCTTTCATGCTTCTGCAAAGGCATGGAGATAGCCCTATGTAGTCATGGTTTTTCAAAACTCGTGCTTCTTGAAGGAGAGGGAAAAAAAAAACTTTTATATGAGTATGTGAGCAACTCAAGCTTCTCCATCATGGATTGGTCAATCTTACCATTTGTATATGAGTACGTAAGCATGTGACCAAGACAAATTATCCAAACTCTTTTATCCTAATTCAATTGTTTTTTATCAATGCCTGATTGTCGGAACTTAACAGGTCTTGTAATGCCCACAATGTAATACTGAAGCTTGACTTTTGGCTGTTTCACCTTTTATAATTATATTATTAATAATGTGGTAATCATCTAACAGAAGTAAGACATTTATATTGATGTCATTTTCTTGTTGATATCATGTTGTCTCGCTGTTAAATATTATAAAATCTCAGACCTGCTAAGTTGGATTTTTTGTTTTTGCTTAATGTTCAAATTGATTGGCCTCTGGGGCTTTAATTTTGCTAATTGATTTCTATTTGTCTACCTCTTTCAAACAGATCCCTTTCAAATGAAGTTACACCGACCAATCAATTAAGGTATGCTCTAATTACTTTGAAAGCAAAGATTAAGTTAGCCCTTTTACAGTTCTATATAACATGGACCATCACTAAGTTGGCTATTTACCATGAGCTTCCCGATCCTTATAACTGGGGCAATACAAAGCCATTGAATGAAATCATTTGATAGGCAATTCAAAATTAACGTGAAATATAGAGCATAGTCCTTCTCTAATGTATAGACATAACACTCGTCAACTTTTGCTGATACAGACGGAGGCTAGCTGCTGACAACACTCCATCCCAGCAAATGGAACTGTCTAGGATGCAGCAAGTTGTCCCAAGACAGGAAAGTTATAGTCAGAGTCGTGCTACTGCTCTTCACAGTGTGGAATCTACTATCACAGAACTTAGTGGGATCTTCACTCATTTGGCCACAATGGTTGCTCATCAAGGGGAATTAGCTATCAGGTTTGGCTCGTTTGACTTTATTGTTTCGATACTTGCACTCAAGCATTCCAAGCTGTTCTAACAATCTCAATCAAATCTGTCAAACTTGAATTGGCAGGATTGACGACAACATGGATGAGTCATTGGCAAATGTTGAAGGAGCTCACAGTTCTTTATTGAAGCATCTCAGCAAGATATCATCGAATAGGTGGCTTCTAATAAAGATATTTGCCATTCTGATACTTTTTCTGCTGATCTTCATATTCTTCGTGGCCTAAAGTAGCTCATGTTTACCCAATCATAAAAGCATTGGTTGGTGTCTTATTTGGATTTATTTGTTTTCCTCCATCTATCGAGGCAGAAATGCTTTTTTGGGCAGCCAAATGGAGAGTTATGCGTGTAACAGATATGTTCTTTTTTCACAAGTCGACAGGGCCCCACTGATCTGTAAAGTTTTGCGTCCCAGATTCTGCCGTTTGGCATGACGATATATACGGCAAAACTCATAGTCGAATGCAGATTATGCAAGCTAAGTAAAATTGTATGCTGGGTATGGTAAATTGATGTTGTTGTGAAAGGCCCAAATTGTTTAACCTTATGCGAAAGCTGGAAAAAGAGAGCAGTCTGGACTATTATAGTTACAGAGCACATACTGCTGATGTATGCAAGTTATTGTATTGGTGGCAACAACTTTCCTTTGTTTCAGTTAATTGCATATTGCGAGAAGCCTCAGGTTATTTTAATATCGATCGATTATAACTTTTCGGCGAGACGTACTGAGACTGCTGTGTCAGATATCTTTACTGTATCGCAGGTTTGATTTGTTGAGTTATTTTTAGGCATGTACTAAGTCTCCTGTTTATATATGATGAATGTGGGTGGATTCTTTCATGGAACTGGTGTGGCACACAACCCACTGCATTTGATTCGATTTTCATTTTATGGTTAAGGCAGAGAACAAAGCACGTGCCAACCAAAGCTGAAAACAGAATCCAATCCTTCCCGTCCGTTTCTCCTCCCCCAATTTCTCCTCCTTCCAATTATCACTTCAAGAGGAAACCATCCACCATTTTAGCCTCTTTCATTTAGCATCTTCTGTGCTTATTCTTTTCCTTTCTTCCTTAGCAACTTTGGACTCTTTGAAGTTCGGTTACTTACTTATTAATGATCTTATGAATTTTAAGATAAAAATATATATATCAAGCTTCTCAGTTGTTATATTCTAAAAAAATGAGTTATTTATTTTGAAATTGATGTCGAAACATTTTTTTATTGTGAACAAAAAGAGACTTGTCGCAATGATTCCGAGAATGCCGAACAAAATAATCTATTTTAAGAGATGTGAAGTTTGGAAGGAATGTGAAATCAGGAAGAGTAGTATGTTTTTTTAAGAAAAAGAAAATAATATTTGAGAAAGAAAAAAAATGTGAGGGGAATGACAACTAAGGACCTTATAAGAAGGTTAATAGTGAATTTCTTTATTTTTAAAAAGATGCTGGCCCTCTTGGATAAAAAGAAAAAAGAAAGGGTTCTCATGCCGTTATTATGAATGACTTGCTAAATTAATTATCTTAATTAAACGGAATATAGGATTATGAATGGGCGGAAAGCTGTTGGGAAGTGATAGATTCCGTTTAACCTATCACAGACGCAAGATGACCAAGTCTAAGTCTAAGCAGTTACAGACCCAAGACCAAGTCTAAGCAGTTACAGACCACGTTCAGCGCAGTTACAGACCATGTTCAGTCAATTTCATTAAATCTTTCCATTTCATTTAATTGTATTCATCCCACTAGGTTAGCGGGACAACAGTTAGAATCCATCATGCTCTTATTGTTTCCCGATAATGTAGGGAGGATCAGTCAGTTCCTATGTATTTCAGCACCTATAAATACCTCGAGCTGATTGATCTTAAGGATAATAAAAATTCTGATTTCAGAGATTCTCTTGGTTCCTAATTACTGTCATTACGAGATTCTTGTAAGAGATAGTGAGAAGGAAAGGTTACTCTATCATTTGGCATCAGAGCCATGTTCGAAACACGTGCATCATCTGCTGTGAACCCAGATCCCAACAGCAACCCGAGAGGCACACAAGCTTCTGACCCACTGGCTGTAATAGCAGCCAAACTTGATATGTTGGATGAACTACGAGATAAGGTAGGTGCAATCACGGAACAACACATAAAAGAAGAAAGTGAGGCACTAGGGAGAGGAATCTGAAGAAGAAGGAGAGAAGTACCAATGATACAGAACCCCATATGCGAAGATCGAGTTTCCCAGGTTCAATGGAGGAGACCCACGCAGATGGGTACTGAAAGCTAAGAAGTTTTTTCGGTACTATCAGACACTGGAGGATGACAAGGTAGAAATTGTTGCAATGTACCTTGAAGGAGACGCCCTCGATCTATTTTCGTGGATCAATTCAGAAAGAACCCTACTCTACTGGAACGAGCTGGTCAAAACGCTGAATGAACACTATGGGCCTCCAGAATTCTTGAATCCCGATGAATTTCTCTGCAGCATCCGACAGATGGGCAGTGTGGTGGAGTACCGATAGGAGTGGGCTAGAAGGGTTGCTCGAGTGATCAACTGCCCAGACCATTGCCTCCTTGGAGTATTCTTGAACGGATTGAAGGAGGAGCTACGAACAGAAGTCCGACTGCACAAACCGAGAACTGTGTACACAGCGTCGAGTTTAACCCTTGAGATAGAGACGACTGTCAAGTCGGGTCAGGGATCCAGATCTGGGTCCTTTATGGGTCCAACCCGATCCACTAACTACCACCAGATCGGCCCAACTCCTTCCCACGGCAGACCATACCCAGTCGCAAGTTCAGCGGCGTCTTCCCCTGTGCTCGTTCATCAGCCAACATCCGGATCATCGAGACAGTACAATTGGGACGCAACTCGACAGCAATAGAGGGACAAGGGACTCTGTTTCAAGTGCGGCGCTCCCTTTCGGCCAGGTCACCGCTGCAACATCTCTTCTCTCGCAATGTTGGAGGGCGACGACAATGATGCCATGCCCAAAGCTGCTGAACCTATCATGGAAGATGATGAGGATGAGACCCACACGACAGAGATCTCATTTAACGCAATTCTAGGAAGGCCAACGCTAACAACCATGAAGCTAAGAGGACTGATCATGAGCCGTGAGGTCCTGTTACTAGTAGACAATGGTTCCACTCATAATTTCATAGCTGAAGCATTGGTCCATGATTTAAATTTGCCCACTACCACTATCCCCACCTTCGGCGTCTAAATTGGTAATGGGAGTATTATTCGCTGCCACCAAATCTGTAAAGATGTTCAAATACAACTGCCAGGTTTGAGTATTAGACAGGATTTTTATCCATTTTCTCTACCTGGATTTGATGTAGTATTGGGAATTAAGTGGCTTGCCTCTCTTAACACTGTTCAAGCTAACTGGAATGAGATGTTCCTAATATTTTGGGTCAATGGGAAAAAGTATAAATTGCAGGGGATACCCAGCTGAGAACCAGAAACAGCTCTTAAGTATATGGCCTCAATCACGATTGACAGGGAAGATCACACATCCGAAACTATTAATTTATCAGATATATTACAGGAGTTTGAGACTGTGTTTGCAGAACCAACTTCCCTTCTGCCATGGTGAGAGCAGCAGCATGCTATTCCTCTCTTACCTGGGGTTATTTCGCCCAATCTGAGGCCATACCGTTGTCCATATTACCAGAAGAATGAAATAGAGCGACAGGTAGATGAACTTTTACACAAAGGGTTCATTCGGCCTAACTCTAGCCCATTTGCAAGCCCTGTTCTACTGGTCAAGAAGAAAGATGATTCCTGGCGGATGTGTGTCGATTACCAGGCTCTTAACAAGATCACCATACCCGATAAGTATCCTATTCCCAATATTGATGGATTACTGAATGAATTGTATGGGGCAGCTTATTTTTCAAAGATTGACTTACTTTCCAGGCCACCATGAATGATCTCTTTCGGCCCTATTTACGACGATTTGTTTTGGTGTTTTTTGATGACATCTTGATTTACAGCAAAACCACCAAGGAGCATGAGGAGCATCTTCGGATCATCCTTGAGACCTTACAACAGCACTCCTTTTATGCCAACTTTAAAAAAATGTGAATTGGGCAGGTCAAAGGTGTCCTTCCTTGGACATCGGATTTCCGCAGAAGGGGTGGCAACTCATCATGAGAAGATTGAGGCAGTAAAGGCGTGGCCAGCACCCACTAATGTCACAGAACTCTGAGCATTCTTGGGCCTCACAGGATATTATCACTGTTTTGTTTAAAATTATGGTACAATTGCCCGACCTCTAACAGACCTCACAAAAAAGAATGCCTTTCAGTGGTCCAAAGATGCAGAGGCTGCTTTTGATAAGCTTAAGATTGCTTTGGTAACCGCACCAACCTTAAAGTTACCCGATTTCACCACCGACTTTGTAGTAGAATGTGATGCGTCCATGGAGGGTATTGGAGCAATCCTACTCCAACATGAACATCCGGTTACATACTTCAGCCGAGGGCTCTCCTTTTCGAACCGGTACAAGTCTGCTTATGATCGGGAACTATTAGCTTTGGTGTTAGCTCTCCAACACTGGCGCCACTATTTACTGGGATGACATTTCACGGTCAAGACTGATCATCATAGTCTCAAGTACTTATTGGCACAGCGAACACTCACCAATACACAGCAAAGTCTCCTCATCAAACTTCTTCCATTTGACTTTCAGATTATATATAAGACAGGCAGAGAAAATGCTGGTGCCGATGCACTTTCAAGACGCCCTCAACAAGCGGAATTCCTGCAGTTAGTCGTGCCCCTGCCACTTGATTTTTTGGAGTTAGAAGAGGCTACCCAGACGGATCCCTTCAAAGCTACAATAATTCAGGCCCTCACCAAAGACCCGCGCTCTAAACCCAGATTTTCCTTAGCACGGGGAAAGCTGTACTTTCAGTGACAATTAGTTATTCCCCGAAGTTCTCTAATTTGGGCCAAGTTAGTTGAAGAAGCCTATATTTCGCCCACAGGAGGCCACGATCGTTTCCTTAAAACTCTTAAAAGACTCACCAGCACCTTCTTTTAGCCTCAAATGAAGGTAGATATTAAACTTTTCATCCAGCAATGCTTTACCTGCCAAAAGAACAAATATGAGACACTATCCCCAGCTGGTTTACTTCAGCCCATTCCCTTCCCAGAGCAAATATGGGACGATATTTCGATCAATTTCATCGTGGGCCTTCCCAAATCCGGTGGCTATGATTAGGGATGGAAACAGGCCAGGCGGCCTGTCAGGGGCCTCTGGCCTGGCTTGCATTAGGCCTGGCCTAGCCTGTTTAGAAAAATACACAAGCTCAGGCCTGTTTGAAAGCCTGTTTTTCTTAAGAGGCCAGGCTCAGACTTCTTACGAAGCTTGTTAGGCCTGTCAGGCGGCCTGGGTCTATTAGTCAATTTATTTAATATTAAAGTGTAATAAATGGGTGTTAAACCTACCACATATTGAACACAATATAAGAGCCAAACCATTAAACTAATATATATTATTATACATTTTATTCTTAAATTTTATTTTAACAGGCCTGTTAGGAGGCATGTTATGAGAGCCTGTTATGAAAGCATGTTATGAAGGCCTGTTAGGTAGCCTATTAGTATAATTAAAAAAATCAGACTTTTTAAACAGGCTTCAATCCAGGTCAGGCATTTATACAGGCCAGGCTTAGACAAAAAAAATAGCCTATAACAGGCCACAGGCCAGGCTCAAGTCGAATTGGCACTTAACAGGCCAAGCCTGTTAAGGCCAAAGCCTGGCCTAGCCTGTTTCCATCCCTAGCTATGATACTATCCTGGTAGTAGTTGATCGGCTAAGCAAATACTGCCACTTCATTCCCTTGTGTCACCCATACACAGCAAAAATAGTGGCCTCTCGTTTCTGTGATAACATCATCCGTCTCCATGGCATACCTCGCTCTATTATTTCAGACAGGGACCCATTATTTTTTAGCACTTTTTGGCAAGAATTATTTCATTTAAACGGCACTCGCCTTCGCATGAGTACTGCTTATCACCCATAAATGGACAGACAAACAGAAGTAGTCAACCGCTCCCTTGAGGCCTACCTACGGTGTTTCGCTCATGAACAACCACGCACTTGGAGCAAGTTCTTATGTTGGGTTGAGTACTCTTTCAATACAAGCTACCATACCTCAACTAACACCACCCCTTTTAAGGCAGTATATGGCCGCGACCCTCCTCCCCTTCTGCCCTTCGTCAAAGGGGAAACCCATCTTGCAGAGCTGGCATCCCAACTAAAGACACGAGATGATATGCTACGCCTATTAAAAGCTAACTTGAAGAAGATGCAAGACAGGATGAAGATCCACTTTGACCAGCACCGATGTGACATTACTTTTGAAGTAGGGGATGATGTTTTCTTACACATTCAGCCATTCCGTCAGGCTTCCTCTCCCACCAACGGTATTCCAAGCTTTCTCCACGGTTCTTTGGCCCTTATGTGATCAAAAGGAAGGTAGGACCTGTCGCGTATGAGCTTGCACTTCCTTTAGATTCCAAGATGCACCCTATTTTCCATGTTTCCCTGTTATGACTAGCTCGTGGGGTTGAACCTGCTCACCCACCAGCACCTGTACCCATCACTGCTGATTTTGAGATGGTTCTGGAACCTGAAGAAGCACTAGCTCATCGTTGGAGAGGCCCAACTCTGGAACTGCTCATTCAATGGAAGAACTGACCCACAGAGGAATCTAGCTGGGAAGAATATGACCTACTGTAACTTCAGTTTCCAGAATTCCACCTTGAGGACAAGGCGGCTTTTGAAGGGGAAGGTATTGATAGATTCCGTTTAACCTATCACAGACGCAAGATGACCAAGTCTAAGTCTAAACAGTTACAGACCCAAGACCAAGTCTAAGCAGTTACAGACCACGTTCAGCGCAGTTACAGACCATGTTCAGTCAGTTTCATTAAATCTTTCCATTTCATTTAATTGTATTCATCCCACTAGGTTAGCGGGAACAGCAGTTAGAATCCATCATGCTCTTATTTCTCTTATCATGGGCATGTCTCCCGATAATGTAGGGAGGATCAGTCAGTTCCTATGTATTTCAGCACCTATAAATACCTCGAGCTGATTAATCTTAAGGATAATAAAAATTCTGATTTCAGAGATTCTCTTGGTTCCTAATTACTGTCATTACGAGACTCTTGTAAGAGAGAGTTAGAAGGAAAGGTTACTCTATCAGGAAGCCTAATGCGTGGAGTGACAAAAATTGAGATAAGTTTAGAAGAAAAAGGGCCTTGAGATCAGTGGAGCAGTGAGTACTCAGAGTCATGCTGCTGCCACCAAAATGATAGCTAACGCCATGCCCCCATTATGAACCTGATAGAATCTAAGTGAAGCACACCATTTTGTCCCTCGACTGCAACTACGTACGTAAGGAAACGGGTGATCCACCTATGGTGGATCATACCCGACCGATGGAAAACAGAGAGTCGTTTACATGAGAACCAAGGGAACATTTGAATTTGAAATGAGGGAGTTAGATACGGTTATCTAACTCCCCTCCCCACAGGCTATATATATGTACATACACGGACATAAATTTAGTTGATGGTAGAACATATACTTCTCTGTTTCTGATGCTCTGTTTCTGCATTTTCTTCCGATGCATTTGTTGTGAAAATAAACCAGAGTTCACACAGGGTGCTCCGGTTACATGTGGATATCTAGTGTGTCAAGCAAACGATTCCAGGTACGCCCGAAAACCTTCAATGTACATACTCTATCATTATATACGGGGGAGGAAGGGAAAGAACCAATCTTGTAGGGGTTGCCCCAGCATTGAAATACCTGCACTCACCATTGCTCTCATGATGAGCCCGTAAATGGGAATTGATATGATCACTCTATAGGCTGCTCAGTGGCTTCCCAATTAAAGATGAATATACCTCATGCCCACCCACCATTCATTATTCTTGGTCCTACCGGCCCCTACCACTTACAAAACTGAAATCCATAAATTACAGTTAATATAATGTAATTTTGTGAGGTTCTACAAAGTTAAACCAAACATGCACTAAAAGAACAAAGCTTACGGCTTACAAAGGATGTGAATTCAAAAGGAAGTTTTTGAAGATAAGGGGGGCAAGCCAAATAAATCCAACACTTCACTTTTCGTTGGCATATATCTCTAGTAACATCTCTTCCTCTTTGGTGGGCACCTCCATTATTCCTTCTAATCATCAACTTAAACTCGGACCATCTCTTTCTAGGTCAAAAATGAAAATATGAAGCCCACAGCAGCGCAATAATTATTGTCATATGAATTTGGAAGATCTTGAAAGCCCCAAAAACCTCCCAGAAAATCACGGAGGCTCGAGCTTGGTGTTGATTCCAATCTACGCTACCTATGATGCTTTACCCGGCTTGTGGATTACCTCCATGTTTTTGCCTTGAAACTTGACACAAAACATTAAAGATCTCAAAGTTTTCTCGCCGTTGATTTGCTTCATTCTCCGTCCCAAATCAAGTATCCAGAGAAATACATATAATTGTTCATGATTCGCACGCCAAATATTGCCAACTACATATGTGTGAGAAAATCAACCCTTTTCAACTTTTGGGGCTTGAATGATATGTTTGGCAAAAGAAAATGGGTCGACTCTAAAGTTGGAGGGAACTTATAAGAAGTGTTGTATCACCTCATAAGATTCTCTCGTAGCAGTTGAGGGTGCATGGAACTGCCTAGAGATGCACAAATTATAGGGAATAGGATATAATGCTCAGTCCTGTGAATGAATCCACTGAGGTGGAGACCATGCTAATCACCATTGAAGCAAATGATTAGTCAAGCCTCAGTGGAGAAAAGGGAGACAAGCAGCATATTAAGGAAAAGTTAAGCCCAGTGGTCCCACCCACCACTCACCATGCTAATTCACCTCAATCGTAAGCCAATCTAATTCTGATATTGCTCGCCATTTTCTCTCTCCTTTTACTTTTAAAATGAAAGATCTAATGCACTCTGCTAACTTTTTTGACTACCAAAAGGACTCGTTCACCAAATTCTTTTACCAACGACACAGTTTTGTCGTCTTCTTTTTTTTTCTGCCATCCTAAAACCAAGGTTTCATCCTGATATCGACCTTGATCTCTCACTTGCATTCGTTTCTTTCTTTTTATGCTTAAGTACTGGTAATTTGTTTTCAATATATTAGAATTTTTTAAAAAAAAAATATGATCAATAATACGACAGTAAACAGCAATGTCAAATTATAAAGCTTTCATGAGGATGATGAATTTGTAGGGTGGGTTATCAATGTATAAAACTGATACTTTTGTTCATGCTTCCGGGAAATGCTTGCGATGATTGAGTTTTTTCTTTTCCTTTCTTCTCTTATTGCCTGCTTTTTAATCCCACCACCTGCTGCACAAGTTGGAACAAAATTTAACTAAGAAAAGATCTCAAACAGGAACGGGTTACCGTCAACGTCTGCTCAAACACAATTTATTTAGAACGTGATGGTATATTTTTCTTTTCTTTTCTGCCTACAGCCTATTATGAAATTGAAATTTCTCAAAATTGTTCTACTTTATTACCAATCTCACTTATCAACCGTTTAAACGGCTTTGCAAACAAACGACAACAAAAAGAAAAAAGAACAGGGCGAGAGAGCAAGGGTACACTATAAGAGAAGCTAAAGAAAGGAGATAGCTTAGCCATATCTGTTTCTTCAATCCATTCCGTAAGATCTTGATTCTCTAAATCCAAAGCTGAAGCTCAACCTTCATCAAAGGGCTCAACTTTGGTTCTCAGTCATCCCAACAACAAAAAGCTTCATCGCCTTTAGAGGAAGCATAAGCAGTAACGCTTTCTTTCTCGCTGGGTTTCCAACTTTTCATTCCAAGTGCAAAACTCACGCGTATTTTTAAGGCATGTCAGCTGTTTGAACTGGAGTTCTGGAGAGAGTTATTTAGGAGGATTTACAAGATGCCTACCTTATTTTCCATAGTGGTCCCTTCTTTCCTCTGTTTCAGTACAGGGCGACATTTACCAATAATAGATACCTTGAGTTTGATATCTTCCACGAGAGCGAATTCCTTCTGTCTCTATTTCAATATTTTGCTTATGTTGAGTTCTTTCTGGGTGTGGTTCATGCTTGATTCTGCGTAGGTGTTTCCAAAGATTCATAGCCTCGAAACAATGTGGCCTCAGAAACAAGCCGAAGAATCCATGATGTCAATCCTTAATCAGACGATTGAGCGTGAAGAAGGAGAGGAAGGAGGATGGTTCATCTTTCAGCCTCAAAAGTCTTCTCTGGCATGGTGGGTCAGTCTACGACGCCTGGTTCAGCTGTGCGTCAAATCAGGTAATAAACATGAGACTTGAACTGTTGAAGGATTCATTCGGAAGGTGGAAGAGATTTACGATTCCTTTAACGGTTTTGTGCTCGGCAGGTCGCCCAGGTTCTGTTAACTCTGCCATACTCTTTCTCTCAACTTGGAATGCTTTCAGGCATCATATTTTAAGTCTTCTACGGCCTTCTCGGTATCTGGACAGCCTATTTAATCAGCATTCTGTACATCGAGTACAGAAGCCGAAAAGAGAAAGAGAGCGTCAGCTTCAAAGACCATGTCATTCAGGTAGTGAATCGTCTGAAAGACCGATTTTACACTGGATTTCTGTTAAGATCGGGTGTTGTAAGCTTTTGATTCAAATCTGATCAGTGGCTCGAAGTGCTGGATGGTTTACTGTGTCCATACTGGAAAACAATAGGATTGGCCTTCAACTGTACGTTTCTTCTGTTTGGATCCGTTATCCAGCTTGTAGCTTGTGCAAGGTATTTTTGAGCCAAGTTTTCGGTTTATTGGGGTAAATATATGGCGAATTCGCTCACAAGGAGTAACGTCCTGGGCTTCATTTTGCAGCAACATATACTCTACATAAATGACAAATTGGACAAGAGGACATGGACTTACATATTCGGAGCATGCTGTGCCACCACGGTGTTCATACCCTCATTCCACAATTACAGGATTTGGTCCTTCCTTGGCCTCGGGATGACCACCTAAAGCGCTTGGTATCTGACCGTCGCAGCCTTCGTTCATGGCCAGGTCGGTGTTTCAGACCCACTACTAACAGCCCTCCTTCTTCAGTCTGAAACCTCATTTACAAAATCGTTTCCCAGGTAGAAAATTTGACTCACTACGGCCCCACCAAGTTGGTTTTGTATTATGCCGCATGTTCCTTATTGTTTGGGACAATCATCTCTAGTCTAGAGCAAGACAAGTTTCTTCCATTGCGGTTTTTTTTCTCGGTTCTAACGTACGGGACCATAGCTAGACACCAGACAAAAAGGGAATCTATCACCTTTAAATTAGTAGTAGTGAGAGTAGAAGAAACTGATTTAGTAATTGAAGCAACATTTGACTGATGCAGGGAAATCATGCACGCTATGTGGAAGCCCCAGAAGTTCAAATACGGGTATCTGTTTGCGACTCTGTAAGTGTTCACCCTGACGCTACCATCCGAAGCAGCCCTCTACTGGGCCTTCGGCGACAAACTTATCGACCACTCCAACGCCTTCTCCCTCTTCCCCTGCTCCCCTTGGCGTGACGCCGCCATCATCCTCATGCTCATTCACCAGGTACACATTTCCATCCTCATAGTTTTGCCAAGATACAGACGTGTTGAAATAACTTTACGTAATTTGGCAGTTCATCGCATTCGGGTGTGCATGCACCCCTCTGTACTAGCATTTGTGTGAGAGCCCTGGCTCGCTTGCCCTTCGTTATACCGATATGGTCGTTGCCATTACTTGCCCTTTTGGTCAGTCTCACCGTCTACATCATCCCCGCTCTGGCCCATATGCTCACTTACAGGTCCCCCGTCGGCGAGACGGAATGCGGCGGAGAAGCTGCCAGGTTTCATGCGAAGGTGGACGGTTATGTATGTGGTGAATGCGCTTGGGGTGGTGTGGGTGCTGGTGGTGGGGTTTGGGTTCGGAGGGTGGGCCAGCATGGCCAATTTCGTCAACCAGGTTGACACCTTCGGCCTATTCGCCAAGTGCTACCTCCTCTCTTCACTGATATTAGTATGTCGCGTGCCGTATTTTTGGTTCATCCTAGGTGTACCTATATAAATACTACTATTAACAACATGTTTCCCATCAATCAATAAGCTTCAGTTCCATTTTATTCACCTAAAATTTATGAATTGCAAAGATATATAGTAATGATTGTGAAACTGTAATTATAGAGGGTTCTGACATATTTTATAAATGTTGCTTAAGATGAATGTTAAGGAGTTAAAAAGAAAACAAGAGCGGATGAGCCGTTTGGATTTCATCTGCATTAGAGCTCTCGGAGAGCTTCTTGTACTGTCAAATGGGTATACATAGTTTCAGCAAATGAATGATCTTTGAATAGTTTAATTCCGGCGCATGCTTTTGAATAGTTTAATTCCGGCGCATGCACCTGAATACCGTCCAACAGAATATAATAACACTGTTTAATTTGTTACGATAATTTTTAACAAAAAGAAAACCCAGACACACAAAAATGATGTTTAAAAATCAGTTAATCAGTTTCCATGTATTTTATTTCTTAACTAGCAATCTCCCCCACCGAAACTAATTATCAATGCGTCCCCATCCATTTAGTTGATTGATGAACTGTATTTTTTTGGGCAAATGAACCAGAACGTCTCTGTGCAGTGTCCCATTTTCCTCCCTGCTTTTCTGGTTCATCAAATGGTTACAGAAATCTAGATCTTGATTTAATATATCTTACCATTCCATTTATTCCTACTCCGAAGAAATAGGGAGCAAACCCAACCGATTCAATGCATGTTCATTGCTCAATCCTATAAATGCCACCCCCTTCCCAGCACAAATAGCAGCTTTCTTTCAACTCCCTTTCTAGATATGGCCTCCAGACTTGTTTCATCCACCCCCATGTCTGCCAATAACTTCACTGCCCCTGCCCTAGGCTTCTCCCTCCGCTTGGTTCCGTTCCACCTCCGCCTCTCTAAGCCACCGCCCACCGCCATTTCCCTGGGTACCTCAATCTCATCTGCTCCTGTTACTATCAGGTGTTCGTCGACCCTTTCCATCCCATCCACTGGTAAGTGAGCATTTGCTTGTGTTTCTTTTCGTTCTTTTTTTCCCTCAATGTTCATTTCACTAAAAATTGTTGCCACAATGGTTTGAAACTTTGGGTGCAGTCTTCTCCCCATGATTTAGATATGCTTGGTTTTGGTACTCTCGTATTTCAAATGATTAAACCGGGTTAGCATTTTTTTAGTTTTGAATCATGGAACTGTCGATTGTCATCGTCATAAACAGTTTTGTAACGCTTTCCAAAAATGGAAAGCCGTCCGTGTCAATAAACATTAAATCGCGTACGCGTTAAAATAATTTTTAATTTCGTGAGTGAAAGTGATGATGGCCAAATTGTTGACCATTCGATTGTAGAATTTTTTTTTTTATATATAACTATCGATTGTAGACATTTTGATATTATATCGACGATCATTTCGTTCTAAAAGCTTAAACTTTTGGTCTTCGTGAATCATCTGGGGCATGGTGTCAAAATGCGGCCGTTTCTGCTATGTTTTAATCTTTGTCGGCACTCTGTATGGCCTGAGCATTTACCTTTTTTGTAGTTGATGAAGAAATGGGGAAGTCTGTTGAAGCATCAAAACATGGAAATTTGATTCCTCTGCATCGATGCATATTCTCTGACCATTTTACCCGTTCTTGCGTACCGATGTTTGGTTAAGGAAGATTACCGGTAGCCCAATGTCCAAGTTTCTGTTGTGAGAGTGCTCTGCATAGCTTCATGATTTTGAATTTACTACATGTCTGTGTATATATCGAAATACGGGTTTGGATTTATTTTAGGGGCCGGATAGTGTTGTCGGGGCTCAACCGGTCATGGAAATTGTGGCGAGGGAAAATGAAGTTACAATAACGGACCATGAATTGGGGCACCTAACTGAGGAAATTGTCGATTCCCAGAAGTATCTGAACGGGTTGGAAACCCAGTATCACCGATCAGCTTCCGGATGCATTCTGTTGTACGTAGGTGTAAAAACATAGTATTGTTTATGACATTTTCCTCGAAAGGATTATATCAGCATTTCTCTCGGGCATTTTTGGGTATAAGGATGTTTTCTGAAAATTGAACCGTGTGACGTTGCAAGACCTAAATGAGGTGCATATGAATAAGATTTTGTCCCGAGGGTCATGCCACTGTTTTTTGTCCTTATATGAGCCTTTTACTTATTTTTATTCTAATTTTGGGTATAATAGGTGCATTTGTTGTGCTGACAGAGGTTATCTGCAAAACTCTGATGAAAGCGTAAGCTGCTGGTGCTACAGGTGGATGGGTGGGATATTTTTCATATGACACGGTTCGGTACACTGAAAAGAAAAGGCTACCATTTTCGAAGGCTCCGGAGGAGGACGACAGAAACCTTCCAGACATACATACATCTGGGCCTCTATGATGATGTGGTTGTGGTCGATCACGTGGAGAAGGTATTTTCTTATTCGCTCAAAAGTTGAGCAGTTGTGTGTGGGGTAGAATTCCTGAGGTCATTTTGCATTCAACGCATTTACAGTTCATGATTATCCAACAATTGCTGAAATGCACGAGGACATATGACAAATATTATCACTATTAATTAATAACTGCAACACTTTTCGTTGTTGTCTGAATTTCTTCTTTGTCCAACGCCAAATAGAAAGTACACGCGATTCACTGGGTGAGGCTGGATCGATGCTCCTATGCCGAGGACGCTTACAGGGATGGGAGGGGACGGCAAGAAAAGCTAGTGTCAAGGTTTATACATCTCATATCGCTGGCTACTACTGGAACTCATCACCATGCAACATTCTCTTATTTTATTGCTAGTGTTGACATCCTGCTCATTACTCTTGTTTTCTGTCTAGAAACTCCCACGCAAGCCTTCAAGGCGCGACTTCAAAGGAGCCTGACGGGTCCCCGAGTTATTGTTGGCTAGAGTTGTTTTCCCCACTAAATTTAGTCTTATCAATTGAGGGAAAACTTTAATGGTGTGCTAATCAAAGAAATAAATAAATATTCTATTATTTGTAAATAATTTTGCGTACAGTGGGATGCTTGACAAAAACACTCATTATGAAATTTTGCTGTCTCAGATAATTAGTTCGTCATTAAAATATGATTTAGATATTGTTTTGAAATTGACCATGCATGTCTCCTATAATATGTATGAGCAATGAGCATGCGGTTTGATTTTAATTATAATGTGTGTTGGTATGAACGCGAAGCGAGTCGTGCACACATGGGCCGGTGCAAGGAGTTGGGGTAGGTGTGTCCCGATTAGCTTAGCTATTCAAAGCCTGCAGATATAGTAGCCACCTAAAATGAACACGAATGTTACAGATGAAGAAGAACACGGCTTATGGAAAAATGAACCATGAAAAGGAGGAGAGCACGTGGAAGGAGAGGTGGGAAAGGGCACTCGTGCGCACGTGCCCCTCGTTTTCTCAACCCTTCTCAATCTCTCGCCAATGACACTAGCGAGAAACGAAACTTGCTCCCCATTCCACTACTGTAACTTGATCGTATCTGATCCCTGCTGCTTTCATCATTACAAGTGCAACATCCCCTCTCCCACCTCTTTGGCACCAGCTACAGCCTCGAGGAAAACAAAGTTCCGCGCAATGACCCTGTAAAAAGCCGGTGAGAATTTACGGGGTTTATTCCTACGTATGATCTTTCTGTCTTTTCTAATTCAAAAAGGGGGAAAGAGACGAACAAAGCCACAAAATATGTGCCCACAATATACTACCGTATAGGGAAGCCCCCCCCCCCCCCCCCCAAAAAACATTTATTCCAAGCCAGAATGTTGGTGGGATAAGATTTGCGTCCAGCCTGAAAAGTTAGACAAGTCATCTATCTCACACATGACGGGATTCTTCTCTCCCCCCTCCCCCCTGATAAGTTAATCAAGAAGCATCTTAGCCTTGAATAAAGTGGATGTGATTTTCGTCCCGGGGATCCATCACTTTCCTGGGGACCATTTCTTATGAAATACTTGTTAAATCTTCGTCTATACGCTCCTCCATTTTTCATCTCACCCTTCCTCCTCCTTGCGGCCACCTATGAATCCATTTCGTACAACTATTCGTCAGTGGCGTGGCTCGAATCCTATTTCATATTACGGCATGTTTCCCTAATTTTTCATCCTCTGAATAATGAATGGAAGGAACATAAAGCCACCGGGCTTGCGCTGCGAAACAGTCGATTATTGTTAGGCGAGTGACGTTGTTGGCATTTTTTAATTTGTTCTCCTCACCGTGGGCCAATCAGTGCACGTGATATGGGATGAATATCCGAGCTAGAGGCCAAGAGTGTGTATGAAAATGAAAGCCACTATGTATGGCCACCACATTACTTTTTCCCTAGTTTTCTATATGGCCTCTATATACCACATCATAAACAAATATCAGCCACTCGCCTCCCCCCTCAGCCCCTCCCATTAACTTAATTTAGTCTCTCTTTTAAAGTTTGAGCGCACATGCTGCCCCGTGCATGGCAACTATCCTCACCTTTGACTCCTCTTCCTTCACAGATCCAACATGTTTTTTTTTTATATATATGTAGTCATGATGTCTCGAACCATTACTCTCTCCTTCTTAAATACAATACAAGGTGTGAATATATCTATATTGCAAGTCAAATATTCAGACTACGCATACATGTGAGGTAATAAACTGGGTCATGGCTCAAATAATTAACCAAGTACAGCAACTTTTGTCCGTCCTATTCGTTAAGATGCTACGCATGCCAATCCAAATTATGGGGGAGCCCACCCCGCAGAGGCATATTAACTTGTCAACTGCTTATATCCCTCGTTGAAGCCTTACAGTCCCACTTGTGCCTTGTGCTGCATTCCCCATACACTCATCAATCCCCCCCCTCTCTCTCTCAAAATTTTCCATTTTGTAAGCGTTCGACAATTTTGATTCGATCTCTCTCTTCCCCAGTTCTGGATGCCCCATTCATTAATAATATAAATTCAAAGGGGAATAAAGTTTCCCACACTTCCCCCCCTAAAGCTTTATCGCCGTAGACCACAGGGGAAAAAAGTGAGATGTAATTGATAAAAAGGCTGTCAGATGCCCAAAAATCCGACATCTATTTCCTCCCACTCGTGTGCCTCTCCGCTCTCACCCCGTCCCATTTGGATTTACCCTCCCTCCCTCCCTATTTAACACTCCTGTGCATGCAGCTTCATATCAATTTGTTACTGTATGAATATGCCTTTAATGGCTTTTCTGCTCCCACTCCTCTACTCTCTCCTCTCCGCCCTCTGTCTGTTGCTCCTTCGGCAGCTACGATTCCGGATGCTGCGGCTTCCGCCCGGCAGCTTGGGGCTGCCCTTCCTCGGTGAGACCCTGCAGTTAATCTCCGCCTATAAGAGCGACCACCCGGAGCCTTTCATCGACCGACGGGTAAGGCGCTATGGTCCAATCTTCACGACCCACGTGTTCGGCGAGCCCACCGTGTTCTCCGCTGACCCGGAGATGAACCGGTTCATTCTCCTCAACGAAGGGAAGCTCTTCGATTGCAGCTACCCCGGCTCGATCTCCAACCTTCTGGGTAAGCACTCCTTACTCCTCATGAAGGGCTCTCTCCACAAGAGAATGCACTCCTTCACAATGAGCTTCGCCAACTCCGCCATCATCAAAGATCATCTTCTCGTCGATATAGACCGCCTTATCCGGCTTAACTTGGATTCCTGGGCCGACCGGGTCTTCCTCATGGAGGAGGCCAAGAAGGTACCTGATTAAACTTGATTGAGCACGTGTACTGAGTCAACTCGGACGTAGATCCTCCGGGTTGATTTCGGTCACCCTCTCTAATTAATAGTGCCGGCATGCTTTTCGGAGGTAGTGACCTTGAAACTTGGTTTCGCTTATTTAGTTCAAAAGGTTCCTGACTACTGTTGGCCTAGCTGGCACTGAATAACTTCTCTCTCACTGTTCCTTTTTTTTTCTTTTCTTTTTTAAGTTTTAGTTTTAGTCATCGTTATTTAAAAAAAAAAATATCTTCTGTTGTGGGGTTTTATTAGATAACAAAGGTGAGAATGGAGATATGCATCACAAGATGGGAATTAAGAGGTGACTCAAATCCCATTCTCCGTCGCGTTTAGGGCACGATAAAAGGATATTGGATTTACCGGTAAAAAGAATAAGGCTGTGAATCTCTTGTGAATAAGATGCCTCATTCACTTTGTTTCTCTGAATAATCTTTTGGATGCAAATATAGGGACAGAATTAAAGACTGGGTTTTAAACCCATTAACCAAATAAAATCCTTCCGTGTGTAGGTCATCATCACAGAGCAAAAGCACAGGGCATCACATTGCTCACCGTCTCATCACTTGTTTTATTTCCATTTCTGCATTTTGCTGCTTTGGACTTAGGCCATTCATAAGTAAGAAATGATGGAACCTTTGCGGAACGATTTCAGATAACATTTGAGCTCACGGTGAAGCAGCTGATGAGCTTGGATCCAGGGGAATGGAGCGAGAGTCTGAGGAAAGAGTACGTTCTGCTGATAGAAGGATTCTTCACGCTGCCCGTACGTCTCCTCTCAACCACCTACCGCAGGGCCATAAAGGCGAGAACGAAGGTGGCGGAGGCACTCGCGGTGGTGGTGAGGCAGAGGAGAAGAGAGAACGAGACGGGACAGAAAATGATGAATGACATGTTGGGGGCACTGTTGGCCTCCGACGACCACTTCTCTGATGATCAAATCGTTGATTTTATGTTGGCTTTGCTCATCGCCGGCTACGAAACTACCTCCACCATCATCACCCTCGCCGTCAAGTTCCTCACCGACACCCCTCTTGCCTTGGCGGAGCTCAAGGTACGTCAGACTCTTTCGAGTTATTAAACGTGTTTGTTTGGGAAATACTTACTATGTTTTCATTCAAAAATAAAATGCTTAGCACTAATAGAGAATACTCCGTGAAGATGAAAGGTAAAAAAGCTATACTTGGTTACTAGAACAAGGAAGGAAAAACGGATGGAAGAGAAGCGAGTAGCAAGGGCAAGAGACTGGGAGTGATTGGCCCTGTTTTTAGTTTTGAAATCGTCAAAAAGATTTGAGTTTCATGGATGTGGGGGGGGGGGGGTGTTTGTTGGTTTTTGTGCTTACGTTGAATGTTTTGAGACATGCAGTCAAAAGCCTGCGTCTGCGTCCTTCCCACTTTTTACTGCCCTTAGATTCACCGCCTCAAAACATCATTACTCTCTTTCGTCCTTCTACCATTGATGCTTTCAACTGTTCATTTCATTGTCCCTTTGCCTTCTTCTCTGAATTCCATACCACTAACACTAGTCAGTCTCCAGCAGTAATTAAATCCCGTTCCTCCGCCACTCCCATTTTTAATTTGTTCGTCTCATGATTGAGTTTTTATGGTAGTACCAGTTTATTACAAATAAGAAACGACGGTGGGTTTTGTCAGTAACGTCGAGGCCATACGAATCAACTCGTGCGTCTGCTTGGAGTAAAAAGGTTAAGTTGATGGGAAGAAAGCTTAGAGCAAGGGCATGTGAAAAGGAGGGTCAAAAGGAGAGAGGGTAAACATGGGTCAGAATCTCAAAAGGAAGGGACAAAATTATGATAAGCAAACCGCACTCTTCGTAGGGTGGCGCTGTCAAAAACGACAAAACAAGCACAATTGGGAGAGAGGAGAACAACATAAAAGGGGAGTCAGAATCTGATCTCTCTCTGACGCATCACTCGCATTTTGTAAGAGTCATTTCCCGAACGACTTGTGGTGGTGCGGTTGCGCACTGGACCGGTTCGGTTCCTTCAAGTGAGAGTCCTTTGGGAAATCGTCGGGCACCGATTTCGAGGTATATCTGACTTCACTTTATGGGGGGCGAGACATCCTAGCGTTGAAAAGCCCATCATCGCCCCTCCAACCTCATCGATTCCTAGTACCATTTTTGGACCACGCCACCTCTCGGGCACCTTCCAAGTTCTAGCCCCATCTCTTTTGTTTTGTTTTTTTTTGGAAACATATCCGACCCTATTTCTTTCCCATTTGAATCAAAAGTACAGCCTGACGAAGACCGGATTTGCCCGTTCGTGTTGACTTTCAATGCTTCTATTCCAACTCCCTCGCTTAGCTTCGAGTTTAAAGCTCCAAACATGAATGCCCTTTGTGTGTGTATTGGTATAATTATATTAACCGAGTGGCAAGAATTCTATGTCAATGGTCATTCGCAATTCTCATTTATTTGGATTGAATTGGAGGTTAATTATTCATTCGTAATCGCGCTGTTGTTTAAGAATCTGTTTAATGCCGAAAGAAGAGTGTCGCTCTGAGAACATGCGGCTTCGGTTTGAGGTATTGATGAGAATGTGATTGGCGTTTTTGCAGGACGAGCATGATGAAATCAGGGCAAAGAAGAGTGACCCAGATGTGGCTTTGGAGTGGAGCGATTATAAGGCAATGCCATTTACCCAATGCGTAAGTGTGTATGGTACTATAGCATATTTGAATTGAAGCGTGAAATGATTTCGGTAAACCAAAGGATGTCTCGATTTTGAACCCGGTACTCTGTTCTGTGCTCTGCTGATGAATAGGTCGTTCACGAGACTCTGAGGGTGGGAAACATAATCAGTGGCATATTCAGGAGGGCCGTGACTGACATAGACATAAGAGGTAACCACCAAATAACAACATTTAACTTTGGCAACATAATAATTGATTCGGTGTAAACTTTTGTTAACGTTTTTAATAACAGATTACTTGAAATAAATAAATAGGTTACACAATTCCAAAAGGATGGAGGCTGTTTGCATCATTCCGCGCGGTTCATCTAAACACGCAACATTTCAAAGACGCGCGCTCCTTCAATCCATGGAGATGGCAGGTTTAGAACTCATCTAATGTCGTACGGCATTTTGCCTTTGATTTTACGCTGAAAATGCTGTGCTAATTTGGATGAAAATGGTGAAACAGAGCAAGTCGGAAGCAGGAGGAGGAAGCCAGGGGAATGTGTATACGCCGTTTGGAGGAGGGCCGAGGATGTGCCCTGGCTTCGAGCTCGCTCGAGTGGTCGTCTCCGTCTTCCTTCACCGCTTTGTCACCCAATTCAGGTATTCATAACTCAATCCATCGAAATTAAAATTTGACCGATGGCGTTGGGTTAATGTGGATTGAATTTGATGCAGTTGGGTTGTGGCCGAGGAGGATAAGCTTGTGTTTTTCCCGACCACTAGGACGCAGAAGAGGTATCCGATCATAGTGAAGAGTAGAGACAAGGACACTGTATGAACACCACAGTTGCATGTAATCATTATTATTTATATTAACGTTACTATTTGCTAGTTCTCTGGCTTTTATTCTGGTATATGGCATTTAATGAATTCTTCAACTCCTCCGCTCCGCCTCCTTTCTCCCATAACACAGCTGATCGTTGAATAAACAGTAAGTGGGCTTCTTGTTATTGGCACAAAACAGACCAGGAAAAAATTCGCGAGTAAAATATAGGGCGAAACTTGAACAGCTGAATCGATCAAATATTCAGCAAGATGGCCTCGTGATATGGAAACTGATAATTTCTCAACTTCACCGGGCCTTTTGGCCAGTGCAAATAAGTTAATGCCTTCACTCTGTTTTTTATATACCGTAACATATGCTCGAAACACACAAAATATACAGTAAACTACTTCTTAACAAAGAGAGACACAATAGTATATCATGCCTAGACAACCACTGTACAATCTGTAAGCATCATCGTTGCTCTGTCAACTCTAGTCTCCCTGACGCTAGCCTCTGCCCTTTCATGATCAAGGTTTCTGCCATGCGTCGGATGAACCTGTGCCAAAGAGGGGGGGAAATTGTCGCATTTAGGTTTCATTATGTAAAGCCACTATATTTAAACAGGGAGAAAAAACAAGTACAACCTAATCTAAGAATGAATATTACCTGAAAGTACCTTGAGGTTCTGGACGGTTAAGTGTGAATAGCCGAAGATGCTAAGTTGGAAACTCCTACGCTAAATCTAGATTTCATCCGGTAAGTGTTAGTGTTACTGCTGTTAGCTGCCTCATTTGACTCGTTCCTCCCTCAGAATCTTGGGATTCCTCGGATGCCCGTTCTTGCAGGCTGAAATCTGCACCCAAATACAGCAAACATATCATCATCTTTTTAAACCCCCTACTTTCTCGTTTTAATTTAAACTCAAACCGATGAAAAACTAATATCATTAAGTGACTGCTTGGGGATTTTTTGGGGCACCAGCATTTGACGGCGAAGGATAAACGGTGCCGACTTATGGTTATAAAATAATATAAAAAGAAGTGAACCTAGCTGCACATGGCACATGATGATACGGATATTTACACATATTTGTAAACAGTAAATTATACAGGTTACAGGGGCGGCACCTAATCCAGCCATTCATGCGAATTCTGTGAACTCAGGAGTTCTACTTGATTTCGTAACTGAAGAAAATACTTGATCACGTTGTAACTCGTCATTTAAAAATGGCGAGCTTTGACCGTTTGGAAGAATAAATGATTGACGCACCACCCAACATCCAATGTGAATTTAAAGTTAATATTTATCCTAAAAACAACCTTAAAGTCGAAATTAACAAAGACATAACATTTCAATTCTTGAGCTGCCCCAGTTGAGTCCATCTGACCAGCCTGGGTGTCTTGAAAAGTCAGCATATTGATAAAGGCCGTTTAGGAATTTGGTGGTAGCCCACCCCGCAAGCAACAACGTTATCCCCAACCCCAACATTGACTTTCTAGAAGAGGACCCAATTCAGCCGTATTCATGCGCGCGCAACCACACCCCCGCGAAGTCCCCGTTGAAGTTTTCCAGTCCTTTACGGCGACTTTCGTGGGACCTGCTATGTTCACACTTCTCTTCCCCACTAATTCTTTTTTGAAATTCGTTAACGAAAGCACTAATCCTTTTTTTACTTCTTCTTTTAATTCTTTTATTTCCCAGTTGATCAAATTTGATCGATACACTCCACGCCAGCAACTATTTTTTTGGATTGGGAAGGAAATGAGATGCGGACACTTACCGCTTCGATGTCAATGTTGTAGACCAAAAGCTTCCGTCTTTCTCTGCAACTTGTTCGATGGGCAACTACGATGTGCCCCGCCGCCAGCGCATAGGAACACACGAACAGAGCTATTTCCAGGGCCCTCACATTTCTTCCACCAAACCCGCTAAACACATAAACAGCTTTCATCGATACAAACATCACTGACAAAACAGAGCACGCCGTCGTTACCCCCAGATACGGTCCTCGTGAGAGTCTCGGCCCATCGCACGAGCTATACACACCTACAGCAGGACACAGAATATTACGTCCCGTTCAGAATGGTATATATAAACTAACTCGAAAACGATGAATAGATACTTACAGAAGATGAGGAAAGATCTGATAACGGAGACGAGGGGGATATCGAGGAGGGAGTAACGAAAGTCGTAGCGATGGAAATGGGAAGATAGGGTTTGGAGGGAGAGAGGGGAAGGGGAGATGGCGGAGAGGAGAGCAGAAGGGAGAAGAGCGTCGGCGATAACCAGGAGAAGGGGAGCTGAGAAAAGGAGAAGAGAGACGAGCATAGTGATCAAGAAGAAGAGAGTCTTGAGAGCCCTCAATATCCTTGTGGATGCGTCTTCCTTGGAGAATCCCATTTTTGGCAATTCGGGGCCTGCAGAGCAGAGGGCTGAACGGTATATAGATGGGTACAAAGAGAAAGAAGGAGAGGACGACTAGAACAACGAGGGAAAACAAGGTTGAAAAGGGGCAGGGGAGGTGCAGGCGGAAGCGCAGCGTTTTTGACCCAACAGTGAGTGATGACAATTGGAGTCTAGAGATTTAGAATAGCCTCCACTCCCCTTATTACAAGTCCAACCCCATTCTGAAACAGTTAAACGCCAACTTCTTGGTTTTCCCCGTTTTACTTTTTTTTTTTTTTTTTAATCCCGGGGAAGGCTACTATTCTCTGTGAAAATTCCACCCCATCCACTCGTTCGTTCTTTGTTTGGCTTCTGACACGTGTCCCCCATTATGGCACCCAATGACGCGTCACTCCCACGTAATATCATATATTTAAGGGTTATTGAAGTGGCAATCAAGCGGGAAAGGTGGAATTGAGGGATTGTTGGCATGTGATCACATGCGGCACTTTGGCCGTTTAATTCTCTCTCTCCAAGCGTTTAACTGCCATGTTACTTAAACCATTTGTAACAGTCACGTAGATTATGCCCCGAATTTGTCATCTGTTTCCTCAATTCTTGATTGACTCCCAAAACCATCAATCTATTTAGCACGTGATCATGCCCTTATTGGCGATCGCCGTTTGATCTTCTCCATTCGGCACATTAATTAATTTCAGTCGTAGCGAATATTGTGGATAATACCATTTCATTAACTAACAATACCAAAGACACGCGGTGTGAAGGAAACAAGACAAAATACCCTCTTGTTTCCTTCTTTTTGGGGAATCTATTGGACCAAACGGAGAGACCTAGTGATGATGCCCTTGTAATGGAACAATGATTGGGCATTCATCAACGATAGATTCTTAAAACGGGAGTAATACACACATTTGGTCTGAGTATTGGTACTATTTAAACAGAAGATTTATTGACCTAATATACTCCATCCAAGAGCGAGTGGCAATAGAGAAATGAGAATAAATGGGTTAGGAGGGGTGAAAACCAAAAGAATTTGTGAACAATGGAGTTGTCTAGGCTGTCACCAATCATTTCGATGCGTTTGTATTGCATCTTTGAACATATTTTTAAGTGTAAAATTCGTGGAAAATAATGTTGTTAATGATGGAATAAGAATAAGGATCCGGTACTGTCTTGTTATGTCCTTTCCAGCTAGAGAGAGAGAGAGAGAGAGTATATTTCCACCAATTAATAAAACCCAAAATGGCTCCCGCATATTTCTACACCTAACCGCTTTCATCGTGCATGCCACCTTTCTGGCTTCTTGTGGCTCCCGCATGAGCATACCTCACAATCCTACTCTGCTGAGCTAAATTGTCGATTTTTCCATTCCTTGCTTAGCTGGAAAGATCCTATTATTAATGAATAGCAACAGAGTTTCAAAATAAAACCCAAGATAGCCTCCTCCACTCCAGCTGCAATAGTGGCTTCACTTGGATTCCGAAATTGAAATGAATAGAATCAGCTTTAGTGAGAGCAAAACACAAACACCAAGACTCCATACACAGGAAAAGTCAAACTTTGATTTCTCTCACAGCTTTCATGTACAGATGGAGAAAATCGCACGAATTTTTTTATTGAAAAATATTGTCAACTCCCTGGTTTGTTTGCAGATCAGGTTTAGTTGCGGCTTGGCAAGTGGATATTCTGTGCTCTCCTGTGAAGTTGGAGGATACACCTTCCCTACATGAAAAATGCTTGAAGGAAGCATTAGTTGGCCTTTTAGACTATAGGTATGTGGAGCCTTGCTATTATTTGATTTTTTTATTATATTTTTGTGGGTGACAGTGTATAAAAAAAAAAAACAATCACTACGGGAATATGAAGAGTTGGTATTTGACGAAGGTAAATAGTGATGACAACGAAAGCGTAACAGATAAGAATCAAGTTAGCTTCAGGACTGACATAAAACAGAAAGCAGGTTACACGTCTTAGGCTGTAAGTCTGCGTAAAATAACTACACGAGACCGATCCGGCGAGATGGGAGAGGCTCGGAGGGATAAATACGTAATTAAGAGAAAATGTTACTCATAAATTGTTTTGGAGGTGGCGTTTTGAAATGATAAATAAGGTTCCCCTGATCCTTCCCATAGGCAGGAGTATGAACTTTAAAAGACCGTGATTCCACGCCAGCGTGGACAAGTAATCCAATGTGTCAACACGTCACTTGCCATTTTGTCTGTAAATCAGATGCAGCAGAATGATCAACTTTTGGTCGAGGGACGGAAAACAGGGGAAGAGGTGGTGCTGTTCTCAAAACTTTTCAGATTTAATAGGTAAAAGTGAACATATCTTGATTCATCGTTAATTGACTAATATAATTATATGAAATGATATTATATCTTCTTTTATTTTTGGTACCATCTTTTATTTTGAATAATCAAAGTTACACATTGAACTCAACAAATTTCATGATACCCAATACTTCTAAATAAAACTTATATAATAAATTTATACTTTAGTTAAAAATAAAAAATAATATAAATATCATATTAATATATTGATCAATTAATGCTCAAATTTAATTTTAGATAACAACAAATATGATATTATTATGATTTAAAATTTTTTAAAATAATATTGCGTATAAAAAAAATTTCAAAACACATAGACTTAGTGAAAAATTGCAGAACAAATGTGCACTTTAACCCTTGTTTAATTTAAAACGCAGTAAACCACGCCTAAAACGGCCAGAAATCCCAAATGCCACTCCTCGTCTCATTTAGATTTGTGTCGGTCTGGTGCCTGGGTGCTTCTAGAATATTTCATCTCTAATTTTTAGTTTTACTCATTCACATTCATCCTCGTCAACCCCGCAGCATTGAAACTACTTAAAACTGGACTAATGGGCCTTTTTTTGTGGTAGAGAAGACTGACATTTCAGTCGACAGCCAAACCCCGAAATATGTAAAAAAAAAAACAAAAGAAACCCCGAAATATCGCCTTTACTTGTTGTGCAAAGAAAGGAGGAAAGTATACTTAATGCAAGAATATCTAGAAGGAGTGCCCCATAAAATTCATATGCTTCATTGGACTTGTATGACTTCTCCCATTCTTTTAAAACCTTTTATACATTCCAGAAACTTAAAATATTAAAAATTATAGCGACGAATAAATACTCTGCCTACAATATTTAAAAAACACTGATTGCCTCTGATTGTGGTTTTGGGTGATAATAAAACCAATTCCGCACCCTGGGGGAAAAAACCAAATGGGAGAGGAACCCCCCGCGTAAATTCATTTTGATTCTCCCGCCAATTTTTTAATTATCTGGTCTTCTTTTCTCTCTTTCTAAATTGTCATTTTTACTTCTCGCCAGATCGCACCGCAGCAGCATCCTTCATCATCCATCTTAACCTTCTCCATCATCTTCTAATCTTACTGGAATCGGCACCAACTCCGAACGAAACATCAGGGCTTCGTCTTGACTGAGCCGTTGCCTCGTGGGTCTTCGTCCAAGGGTTTGCAGCTCGACAGAAAGGTGCGTCGTTGGTTTGTGTCTATATTCTATATTAGACTTCGAATTGGTTGTTAGGTTGCAAGATGTGGCTTCTGGAGGAATATATTCTAGAATTGAATCAGGGTCTGAAAGGACGAATGCTACATGGTTGATAGGTTGCAAGCTGCAACTACTTTTGCCCTAGTTTTTCAGTTTGCTAAAATTTGCAGATAATCATTTTGGGAGGATCTGATCCTCCGTCAATACGTAATGCAAGAAGAGGAAGAGAGAAAAGAACCATTAGAAAATTGGAATTCATTTTAAAATCTGTAATATGATCCTTCCGAGTTTGGGATTTAATAGTCCATTAGCATTCAATTTCTGTACATTCTACATATTTCTGTCCAAGAGTAATTCCTTATCCTTTCCTGAGCACGGGGAAGATGATATAATGAACATCAGAAGTCTCGCCAAGAACCGCAGTCACAAAGTGCTTAAACTGTGTAGTTTAATGTATTACAATTTACAACATATTGAAATAAAATTGCGGAATAAATTCTCTGTTTTAAGATTTTTGGTGGCACCGCGATTATAGCCTCCCAGCAAATTAGTGTCAAATTGATAGTTTGCTTATTATCTGTTCTCATTTTTTTTTACACTAGTCCCATTCGTTTATTTACATGCCTTGACTTTCAAATAGAAATATAAAGCGTTTGATTATAAAAAAAATATATAAAGCATTTAAATCTGTAGAATTATCATACGGGAAAAAATGTTGCTCAGTGGAATGGTGCAAGCCATAGAATAGCTTGAGACAGTCAATTTTGATAGATTCACTTAGCTCCTATTATAAAGTTAGGTGTTTCTTGGGTCGTACATGTTTCAAATTACTGTATGAAACTCTGCACTTCCTTTTGATATTGTATATAAATAAATAGATTGCATGATGATGCATCACGATAATTTAAATTTCTTTTAATGCTAGCTAACAAAAAAGACAAGTCCTTTGCTGTCAAGGTTATTTTACTGATTACTTTTAGTTGCATTATCTATTCAATGTGATAGAAGACTTGAATGCAATGATATATTCAAAGCTTAAAGATTTTTGTATGCAGTTCTCGACTAGCTGTCTCTGATGCTTCAATATAAAGTGTAAGCGGCAATTAGGACGTCCTGATGGCAAAATACTATGACATTGATGACATCATCACAGAGGAAGAGGTTGATATCAAAATTCTCCAATTACTTGCTTTTTATTGCTGCATGTCAAATTGAATAAGGGTTGGTTGTAAGATATATTTAAAGACGGGGTAAATAAATGAATTAATTCAGTAGTTACCCTAAATCTGCCATGTAGCTGACGTGTTTTGGGCTGTTAATATCTCTCAACAAGATTAGTCGGAGGATAAATATCAGGATAAAATGCAATTTTTCCTTGTATTTCATCGAAGAAACATAATACTTTGTTAATCCCTCTTTCTCTTTGATGTTTCTATTGGTGTTCAGGAGTTACGTAGTTGCCAATCCTTTTAGCTTCCCTTCTCAGTTTCTTACTCTAATACTATAATTTGCTATGATCTTACTACAGATTGTGTCAGTTATATTCCAAAAGGCGGCATCAGGTGTGGGAATAGATCCCAGTTCTGAAACTGACTATGTAAGAACTGGTGATTTGTGATTAAATGAAAATGAGTCATTGCTTGGAGGATCTCTAATGATTTGACCAAAAACTGGCATGTTTGACTTTCAGATTGAAACAGGTTCCAAAGTGGAGATGCCTTTCTGGCTTGCTCATGAGCTACAATTGAGACAAGTAGCATCTATCAATGTTCCCTCTTGTTTTGATCAAAAGTAACTATCAAGTCATAGCTCTTTTGGCAATTTATAGGCTTCTCCTTTTGTAGTAATAAATAATCATTATTACATTGACAATGAGATAAGAAGCACTGTCAATTTAGCTTTCTTTGTTTAATTCTGGCGCACGTTTAATTGTTAGGAAGACCGTGGATGTTAGTCATTGACTCTAAGGCTTCGACTTGACTTGGATCCAATGCCATTTTCAACCTACAATTTTTTCTACGTTCTGACTAAATTGTCATAATGAGCAGAGTGACGAAGTTCCATTGTTTCTATACAAGTCATCAAAATTGTTAACAGAATATTTTAGCAAATCATCGTCTGAACTTGGGTCCATATGTACTAGAGGAATGCTGTAGTTAACATTGGATTGGTTTAATTCTAGGTTATAAAGTGTTGACTTTATTTATGCCTGCTTATGCTCTTATGGTTGGTGCTTCTTGATTTCAGAACAAGACTCGAGATTCAGGCTGATTGTGCTAGTGTGGATCTGAGGTCTCGATGTCCATTCTTTTACGAATTTGGATGCAAGATAGCACCCGTGTAAGTCTCGTCTCTCTAACATTATAACTCTTCTAAGTTTCTTGCATTGTAAGTTTGTGAATTTCGCAATGGCTTCGTCAATTTCTTGTATTTCTTGAATTTTACAGTCCCATTCCCATTGACATTTTCTTGCTTATTCTTATGATCCTATCATAGATGATGTTAGGCGGTTTCTGTCTACCTTGACATCTTGCATGGGAAATGAACATGAAATGTCAAGGCATCACAGTGTATAAAACATTATCATGCTTCGTGTAAAAAAAAAAATCTGATTCAAGTCATTATAACTATACTTTCGATTTCAAGAACCAACTTTCAAATGGAGAGTGATGAAAATGAAAAGTCAAAGAATTACTGCTTACCAAGCCCATGGGTGGCGGGCATCTACAATGAAATGGTTGCCAGCCTTTCTGTTCTGCTTTCTCCCGACCCTCCATCCTACCCTCATGGCACCATAATACCTAGAGCGAAATAAAATATTTCAAGTCGAAGAACCTTTGGGTTGTAAGCAATACTAGTCCCTTTTTACTTTGCCCAAACAACCAATATTAAAATACTTGTCTCAGGTGATTTTTTGATCCACCCGTTGTATGCAACAGTATTTTCTCTATTTTAGATTAAGAATTACATGTATTGAAGGCGTCCGAATGATTTATATGTTATTGATTTTGCATATCATGTCTTGTTATTTTTTATTTAAAACAAATTAGGAATTACTTCTAAAGAACATAATTATCATGCTATCATTAGTGAGTTTTGAATCTTATGGTTCTCAATTTGATTTTATTCATGATTAAAAAAACTGAACTGATTTACGATTTGACAAGCACGCATTATAACTAATAAATTACTCTGAAGTTTAAGTAAGTCTTTTTCATGGCAGGGTTGGGGATCGGACCATTGGGTTTCTTCTCTTGTCTGCATTTAAGAATAGGTACAAGGAAATCCTCACCAAGGCACATTCTGCAGCATTTTCAGCTGCTTCAAAATTCTGTTCAATTTTAACAAAAGAAGAGATCAATTGTGAGTTTGCTCTACTTATGAAATAAAACATGTTTCCTGTCTTCGGTAGTCGACATCTTTAACAATGTAGCTTAACTAAATCATGTTCATGCCCTTCGTAGTGTATGATGCAGCTCAATCCTCTATGGCGTCCTTCAAGAAGTGGCGAATGGGGGGACCCCGATTTCAGAAAGCCTCTGTTCTTGGAAGAAAGAGGAAATCCACTGAATAGTCGCTACCTAGCCTTTTTAGACATCTATTCATTCCGTCTTTAGAATAATTTCTGTAAATGTGGCGATTTTTGCGGGGGCACTCGTTACTCTTTACTCAGTACTCTTTATGGGGAGACAGTAGATTTCTAATTGGTTTCTATAAATTAAAGTAATTTCTATATATTACTGAGTATTGGAGTATGAGGAGATAGTGGTTTTCTCATGGGTTTCTTGGTTGGGGGAAGCAGGGGAAGAAAATCAAATTTATGGAGAAGCAAATCAATTCCGGTTGTTTGGTTCAACAAAAAGTTCGATTTCTAATCGAGTTGGGATCCAACTTTTCGTACAACTTAAAAAGAGTAAGTTATCAAGTAAAATTCTAGTAAATTTTACTTTTATGTCTTTTATATATTTCCAAATTTACTTTTAAGATTATATATAGTTTTTCTTTCAAACATTATGAATAAAAGGGTAATTAGGCATTTAATATTAAAAATAAAAACAAGGTATCAGCTATCAATTCCCCCAAGTTTTTGAATATTTTACTTCCAAAAAAAAGTAGTAAAAATCAACCGTTAAACTTCATATAGTTTAGACTAAGTGGCAAAACAAAATCATATAGTTTAGAATATCTAGAACAAAAAAGGGGAAAAAAAGAGAAAAGTGCTGTAGAATCTCCTTTTTAAGCTTTTGGTCATTTCGCAATTTAGCTTTTCAACGCATATGGGAGCAATGATAAAGAATAAAATAAAATAAATTGATCCTCTCTATTCTTTCTTCTTATAATTTGTTTTCAAATTTATATACTTCATTTAAAATTAAAACTTGTCTTACATAAATTTTTAATATAAGGGGCAAGCAGAAACATTATTAAATGAGAATGACTTTTTTTTAAAACATATTTGATAATATAGGAGTATAAATGAGAAAATAGAAGTAAAAATAAAATTAAATATTTTTTTATTTAATATAATATAAATTATTTCTATTTCTATTTTTGTTTATAATATTTTAAGTTATTTTAGATTTATTAAAAAAGTTAAAAAATGATAAGAAAGAAATGGAAAGAAAATATTTTAAACTATTTTATTTCAAGTTATAAAATTTTAAAATAATTTTAATTTTTTTTAAATTATAAAAAATATTTTAAATTATTTTATTTTAAATTTAAAAAAATATCAATTCTATACTAATTTTTAATTTATTAAATAAATTTTTAAAATTTATTTTTAATCTAATTATATTTCTATCTTTACTCTAATTCAAAATTAATAAATCGTACCGTTATTATTTAAAAATAGTTAAAACAATAATTTTAGTATAAAAGAATAGAAAAATAAAAAGGGGTGGACCCCGCGGAACATTGGTCGGTCTGGGAATTTATTGTTTTGGGGTGCGATATTTATGAGTGGAGATATTTTGAAGACATTCATATTCTGATCCACGCAGGCACAAAGACCCCTTCCCCTTTTGTAGTCGTGGCACTGTCTTTCCTTGCACTTTTCACTTTTTCCCACCCCTTGATATTTTCTCCACCCCCTACCCCACCACCAAAAAATCTCCCCCACTCGTAACATAATGGTGTGATTCTCCTTTGATGAAGAGAGCAGAAGAGAAGAGAGAAGCCATATTCTTTCTTATCAAATAACAGCACCCTCGAGCTCCCCCACCTGTATATATGCGTTGCCTCTTCTTCACCCACTACTCACCAAACCAACCCTCATTTAGCACTCACACACTCTCACCCTCTCTTCATCTATTGCCTTCCTGATCTTTTGATTGAAATGGAAAACCCCTCCCACCGCCGCCATCACAAGAAGAACCACTACCACCACCCCTCCACCGCCACCGCCACCGCCACCGGAGAGTCCGACGATGAGGTCGAGGAAACCCAAGAAGGGGACCCTGAGGTCTGGGCCACTTTCAACAACAGCTTCCGACAGGTTCAGTCCGTTTTGGACCGCAATCGGCTCCTCATTCAGCAGGTGAACGAGAACCACCAGTCCAGGATCCCCGACAATATGGCCCAGAACGTGTCTCTCATTCAGGAACTCAACGGCAACATCTCTAAGGTCGCCCATATCTACTCCGATCTCAACTCCGAATTCACCACCGTGTACCAGAAACGCCCCAAGAACTCTGGCTCTCGACGCGACAAATGAAATGCTGCCGCATCTCTCCACACTCTTTCCATTATTTTAAATCTCCATCTCCTTGCAATCTACCGTTACCACCAATTCTCTCCCTGTCTGTATCTTGTGTGTCCTTGGGTCGGGAATAAAAATAGGGATGGTACGTAATCTTGGATCCTGTTTCCTCTCGAATAAGGACGATGAAGGCGAAGCCATCTTCAACTTTGTCATTTTTAAACATACCTAGTTATATTTAGTTCTATATATATATATATATGCAGGGCCTTTCATTCGGCCGAGTAGAATAAGTAGTCGAGTCCAAACTGTACTTCAGGGTTCCTGAAACCAATAATAATAAACTAACTTAGCTGTTCTGTTCAACCCCACTGAATTTTGTTCTTTTCATTTTGTGCCGGGCCGACGTACGTTTCTTTGTGCTTGAATACGCACGCGTCCTTCTCCATTCCCCACTTAAAAGGTCGAAAAGAAGAAAGGCTGTTTGCTTTTCATTATGACAGTAAATTAACTGAATTCAGCTACGAACCGCGGGATCTGACCTCTCGTTTACAGATTATGGATGTGGCGTTTGACCAGCATGATATTCTAAGCTCTTGATGTTGCACGTCTCAGATCGTGGCACCTTTTTCCCGTGAAGTACATATCATCTTCCTTTTTCGTATAATCCTTGTGATAATTATTAGGTTCTGCCAGTGGGTTCTTATCTAGATAAGTCCGTAATTAATTAGTCGCGTCCGGCCACTTGTAGCCAGATCTATGGGATGGTATATGAGGAACAGTTAGAGCTCAGATTTTTGCAGCCAAGCGCTTTTAGTGTGATGTGAAATGTTTATACTCGTGTTTGAGACTGTACTGGTCTAGCTTTTCTCTCATTTATTTCTTAAATTTTAGTCAATAGCATCTTTTGTTGAATTTTCATTCAACTTGAACTAAGTCTTAAATGCCAATACCAATGGGTTATATTATTTATGTTTAACCAATAGTATTTTTTTTACATATTTTATATGATATATAGGTTACAAGGTTTCTTTTAAGGTTTGATATTAATTAATAATCTATGCATATTACTCTCTCTCTCACACACACACACATAGGTCATCGTTGACTAATTTTTAAAGACTTCTTTTCTTAATCACTTTGTTTCCTGTTCGGTTGGTTTAATGGCGTCATGCATATGGTATTATTAGGGATATTTATTTTTTCCCATTCTAAGTTATCCTGACCCAATCCTAAATAATTTAGGATAGGTCCATCACATCATGTAAAGGGTTAAGACGAGATAGAGAAGAGGGTCAGAACATGATAGGTCTCCGTCTGACCCTCAAGATTCCCATTCCATTCCGAATATTTTTTTAAAAAAATAAAAAAAAAATATTTTTATTTTATTTATTTTTTTATAAAAAATAAAAATAGAAAATAGTATTGGTTATATCATATTATTTATTAGATGATTGTATTTTTCTATTCTTTATATGTATTTATTTTTTTACAGATGAAATAGTAACTTCAGTTGGTGAATTGAAAAAATTGAAAAAGTAATAGTATTTATAGTATAATTAATAGTATTTATTATTTTAAGTTGCTAATCATAATAAAGAGAATTTAATTTCTTCTATTATTTTTTTTGTTTTAATTATATGTTATTAATATATATGATATACATAAAATATATAATAATTTATTTATTTTTTAAATTGGGTTTGGGAATTCTCAAACCCATCCCAATTTTAAAAGAGATCAGAACATATTTAGGATAGAACAGAATTAGGACGAATTTATCCTAATCTTATCCCGTTCCATGTCTATCCCTAAGTATTATTGATAGGGTGGCTTCTAACACACGATTGAGCTTTAATAATTTTAGTTTACATTATAGGCTAGGAACACAAATTATGTAGGTGAACTTGAATAGACGTTTTGAGAGAAGTGATTGATGCTTTGATAATATTGAAAAATTCTATTTAGAGCAATCGATTCGCTTTTGTTCAATGTTAATGGATTAATAATCATGAAAATGTTGTCAGCCGTCCCATGTAGAACAGTGTCATCATTTGTTAATATGTCCAGGATAAGGCATACCATATTGTATGTTTTGAGATTAGCTTGTTGACAATCATGCTCTATAGACCAATTATTATCTTATAAATATTATTAATTTATGAATTTATTAATTGTGTTATTATATTATTTGTATGTTTATTGTGATGACCATCATTAGATAATTCATGATTTTATCATAAATGTCCCTAGTCAGTCATCTCTATAGGACAGATGAAATAAAACCAGTATAACTTTGAAGATGTATAGAGATATAAATCAAAGTCATAGGCACATGTAAGAGTACAAGATGTTGGACTGACCCGCTATGAGAAAACTACATGGGTAACGTCATAAACTTTTCTCATATACAAACCATGTTAATATGCCCTTTGACCTGAAATCATCATAAATTCCTACATGACAAACGCTCAGCTTTGACATAGTCAAAAGTCACTTTTGACCGAGTGATCATAAAGACTATGTTCAGGTTTAGTGGTTTTTCATGCGGAGGAATGTGAATGGTCAAGATTGAATTTATCTCTCACATTCGTAGAGAGATATTACTGGGCCCCTCGATGAGTGAGTCTGAGAAATGTATGGCCATACTGTAATGGAAAGGTAGTTCCATTTCTATAGTCAGACTACTCAGGGATCGAGAAAATAATGATCAGGAATAGGAGGATGACATTATCCATGCCTGAACTATGACCAAAATATCGCGTGACAGAAGGGAAATGATATGATTGTATAAAATGTTACATCGTTTAACGATCCTCATATGTTTTAGGTAATCGTTATGTCTTGCTAGAGACCGCTTGCGACTTGTGGGCTAGTATAACAAATGAACCACTGCCAACTTCATATGGGCCTACAGGGTCGCACACAAAATAGCCAAACACGAGCTATGATGTCCAGATTCATTGAATTTAAGATATATCCAGATTCAATGAATGATCCAGGATAGATGTATATATATTTATTTATATTTATATTCGTATATATATATAAATTCGTATATATACATTATATATAAGAGATATATGAGATTTAATTTATAAGGATAAATTAAATCTCTATCACCTTTGAATTTGAAATTCAAATTGATAGGATATCTCATATAAGAGATATTTATAAGATTTAATTTATAAAAATAAATTAAATCTCTATCACGATTGAATTTGAAATTCAAATTGATAGGATATCTCATATAAGAGATATTTATAATATTTAATTTATAAGGATAAATTAAATCTCTATCACATTTGAATTTGAAATTCAAATTGATATGATATCTCAAATTTGATTTATGAGAATAAATCAAATACAGTTCAGTTTTAGCTTTATTTTAAGTTAAATAAATAGGTGAATTAAATCTGTGGGACGAATTTAATATTATTTATTTATTTAGTTTCTTATCAAATTATACAATATATTATATTGTATTAATTTCAAAATTAATATAAGATTAACTCCTAAAATCCAATTCGGTAGAAGAAAACGCAGAGTATCCTATATATCTGATATTAGGAGCTACGTTTTGCATAGAGATATACATAGAACACAGAAAGGCCGAAGGGGACTGAGCAAGGGTTTGTAGATAAGAAACTGTCGAAATAGAGACGGAGATGATGAACTCTTGAGAAAGCCCTGGAGGGACAAGAGACGCTAGCACGTCGTTCGTGGTTGGAACGCTGTTCGTGTAGATACCAGTAGAGGAAGCCGACCTGAGTCGTCGACTTCTTGCGATTGGAAAGGGAGCACGAGCCGTGGAAAGAAAATGTGAACGTCGTGACCAAAAGCTGTGGAAGTCGCTAAGGCACACTAAGGGTAATGCTTCTTCCCACTTGACTTAAACATATACGGTAGATCCTGACAAAAAATAAAAAAAATTTTTAAATTAATTTTCACTGGATATCTTCCAATTCTTTTCATAGCTATTATTTCTAAAGAGACTCCAAGCTTAATTTGCTTGTCATTGTATATCGACAAAATAACTTCTAAAGAGACACGTTCACGTAGTTGTAGTTATTACTGGGGGGAGAGAGAGAGAGAGATATCAAAGATGGGGACGTGATGCTCATCCAAGCTCGATCGGGTGACGAACGTGCGGGACAGGTTTGCATTATTGTTGGAGCCCAGCTTGGGCAGATTAATTTCCCTTTGACTGCTACATATACTGCTACATAGAGCCACCAATTCAAGAGTACGTGAAACTAATGTGATTTCGCCTATAGAGATTAGTATACTTAGTAAAAAATTAATTTATAACTCACAAGGTTTAAACCCCGCCATCAATGTAAAAAAAGAAACATACACAGATTTCCAGTTGCGGAGCTTAATTAGATGAAATGAACGTGAGAGTGAGAGCTGAGTTAGATGCAAAGGACTTTGAAGGAAGAGTGTGATGACGTCAAGGATTGGGGTTGAAGGGTGCGCATCGTCATGACAGTAGAGCCTCACAAGGTAGCCTTTACATAGCTATCTATACATGTACCTCCTTCCCTCCAACGTTACTTCTTCTGTTTGCTATTTATGTGTTTATGGCTGCTATCTCCCAATGAATCTATTAAGAAAGGTTGGTGGTTTAGGTAGGGTAGGTATCCCATTGCTGCTGCATGTTGTTTTGCTTGTTAATAGGAAAAGCCCACCGAACCCTCCTTGTCTCTAAACCCAACATGAGGTTAAGAGATGCCAAATATATATATATATATATATATATATATATATTAAATATTTGACTTCACCCAGTTTTAAATTGATAAACCTGCACATCCATTCTAATTATCTTCCTCCTCTCAACCCTTAGCATGATGTTACTTTTTTCCCCCACATGATTCACTAAAGATTTATTCTAATTATATCTAGATTTGACCTATATCACGCATTTAATTATAATAAATGAGTCTTCTAACAAATATTTTTTGTATATACTAAAGCTTAAATTTAAAATTTTACTTAAACAATATTAAGACATTTACCACTCAAATTAATATCTAATGATGCTGTTACTTGTTTGTGATCACATATTATTATCAAGTTTTAATGGGCTCCACGTAAAAAATAAAATAAATATTTGTCTTGTCGCAACACTCCACATAAAAATGAATATGAATATTTTAAGAAGAATTATAGTAATTTTAATTAATAAAAATAAATTTATAATGTTTTTTAAAAAATGTCTAACAGATCAAGTGAGCCAGTCTTAACTGGAGTATTCGTCCGCGCATCGAAGATAAGATGCTAGAGGTTGAGGATAAAGCAGACGAGAATGGAATCATTGGAATGGACAAAGATAATTCAAATCACAAAAAATAAAAAAAAAATAAAAAAAGAAGCAAATAGCTTCGAAAATCGAAATACTTTATATGGCGCACAATATCGGAAAATTAAAAAAAAGTATTAAATTAAAAAAAGTGTATGATTCACACAATCTTGGAGGGCATGCAAAACGACACGCATTTGTTGACGACAGAAAAATGAAAAGCATGCATTATTTTTTATTATCATCTCCGTCCGTCCTCGTCAATTAGAATAGTTATTAACAGTGATAACGCCCAATGGACGCTTTACAGGCGAATTGATCCTTTTCTTTAACAGATCAATTATCAGAACTCGAATGCACCTGTGCCAGGTGGCAGCGATCTCACTGGTCCGACGTTCTCCGGTAGGACCCGCAGTATCCATCCTTACCTTTCCGGAGAAAACCATTCACTTGTAAATTGTAATCTCCTGTCCATGCTAACAAGGAACGCATCCGATTCCCATCAAAAGGCACTCCTCATGCTCAATCCCTCCCGCATCTCCGATTCTTGTCTTGCAATTTGGTAAAAAAAAAAAATCCATGTCCAGACAGACTTACAAAGTCTGCTTCTGCTGCCGCCGGCGCTTCAAGCTGGGCGTCTCGGAAGCGCCGGCCGAGATCAAGACTGTTTTCGAACAGTACTCCGAGAATGGTCTCATGAACGCTGCTCACCTGCAGAGGTTCTTGATAGAGGTGCAGAAACAAGAGAAAGCCACCGAGGGGGAAGCGCAAGCCATCGTTGATGGCCTCAAGCATTTGAATATCTTTCATCGGGGTAGCCTTCATCTTGATGGTTTCTTCAAGTACCTCTTCAGTGACGCTAACCCGCCGCTGTCACCTTCTCTTGGGGTAGCCCTGCCTTTTCTTGTTTTACTTGGCAGTCTTGTCTTAAATTTAGTGTATCTTAATTCATTTGAGTGCTTTTTAACAAATTCATTTACGGTTGTCAGGATCCATAATTGAAAGTCTTTAAAAGAACTGATGAAACAGGAAAGAACTAGATTTTTATAGAATTCGATAACGATATGGCATTGGTGGGGGGAATCCTCTGCATCAGATTTCCTTTTCTGGCAATGCCCCCTCCTCTTTTTTGGGAAGACAAAAAATATCCCCTCGTGAAGCCAAATGGACTATGTTCTGTGCTCAAAACGGTGTATTGCTATCCCATTAATCCATGTTGTATTCAGTTGTATTTACAATAATTTGTGCTATAATTCAGAATCTCATTTTCCGGCACCTAAATCCTGCAACTCAAAGCATCTAGGTTCAATTTGTAAATATGAAAGTTCATTTAAACATCCAGAAGTCATTATTACCCGCGTAGGTAGTACGTACTATTTATAATTATAATTACTCTTGATTCTTATTATTTTGTTTTGTGTAATGCTTTCTTCTGTTCCAGGTGCACCATGACATGAATTTACCTTTGTCTCATTATTTCATATACACTGGCCATAACTCCTATTTAACTGGAAATCAGCTTAGCAGTGACTGCAGTGATGAACCCATCATACATGCACTGAAGAGAGGTGTAAGAGTAATCGAATTGGACATATGGCCTAACGCCACTAAGGATAATGTGAGCGTTCTTCATGGAAGGTATAAGCTTACTCATTAACTAAACGCTTCCTTAATTTTTATGGATTGAAAATTGATAATTAACATTTTAACTCGAGTTCAATATCACCTCAATTTTCTTTTTCCGCGAGAAAATGTTCTAGGGAAAGTAATATCTCTGATGATATTATGACGCTTAAATCCGTTGAAGGAAAACCTGTTTGACAAAAGATTACATTTTTCTTTGAAATTTGGCATAATAGACAAAACAGAAGATTAGGCTTGAGTTCTGTTTTAGGAAATAAGTTAAGCAAAAGTCATAGTTGTAGAACTGGCTTAGGTATACCAGTTGAACTTAGCATTTTCCTGAACTTTTTGAATTTAGTTTGCACGTTTATTTATAATTTTATACATATATAGGACGCTGACTACTCCTGTGGAGCTCATCAAGTGTTTGAGATCCATCAAGCAGCATGCCTTTGAAGCGTCTGAATATCCGGTTGTGATAACTCTAGAAGACCACCTCACTCCAGACCTTCAGGCTAAAGTGGCTGAGGTCCGTTTCTTTGAGTTTATTGGGATTCAAAATGATTACATTCTTATAGTTGACAACGCTCTTCCAATTTTTATTTAGATGGTCACCCGAACATTTGGAGACATACTATTCTGTCCTGGTTCAGAGGTCTTGAAGGAATTTCCTTCTCCTGAATCGCTTAAGAAAAGGATTATCATATCAACCAAACCACCTAAGGAGTTCCTTCAGGCAAAAGAAGCAAAGGAGAAAGAAGATGATTCGCAGAAGGGAAAGGCCTTAGGAGATGAAGAAGCATGGGGGAAAGAGGTCCCAAGCCTGAAAGGTGGTGCTTCAGCTGATTACGAGGTCTGAATCTCTTAGGCGTTGCTTTATATGAATTGCCATCCCATTTATTGTAGCAAGTAGAAGTGATGATGTACCGTTTACCGCCTTTAACAGGACAATGTGGACGAAGATGATGAGGAGGACGATCTTGATGAAGCGGACAAGTCAAATCAAAATGCTGCTCCTGAATATAGCCGTTTAATTGCCATTCATGCTGGCAAGCCTAAAGGTGGATTAGAAGAATGCCTCAAAGTGGATCCAGATAAAGTGAAACGTCTAAGCTTAAGTGAGCAACAGCTTGAAAAGGCTGCTGAAACTCATGGAAAAGAAATTGTCAGGTATTAATAATTGATTCCAGCGAGCTCTTTTGACATGAACTGGTATCCTGTAAATCATGAATTGTTTCCAGAATATAGCTCTTCTATTTTTAGCAAAATTGCTAAATTTCATTGTTAGATGGGCCACTTTTTCTATTGACCCTTCTGGCATTTTAGGAAATTTGAGGCGTGATACTAAATTGTCTGAGTATGATTTCCTGCATATCCGATGGCACCCTGCTTAAGAGTCTTGCCACTTTATAGTTGATAATGCTAGGGGCTCATTGGTCTATTATTGTCTATATGCTATTTAAACAGAACCAATGCTCATAGTAAGAACTTTTGGTGGGTTAACAATGGCATGATTTAGGCGGCATATCCAAAAATTGTGTTGGAGACTAAAATGATATGAGACGCCTAAGTTCCATATTGAAGGGTATGAGAAGTTTCCCCATCCTATTTGAGTACCCATATTAATCAGTATCAGAGTTGATGGTTCTCAAAGTGATCCTACCCAGGGAGGGTTCCGACCAGTGGCCGCTGAGTGCACCCGGTGGATGTTGTTAGGTTAACTTTCTCCTTTTTGTTGACTCTATCCTTTTGGAGGGACCTCAAGAAGACAAAACTGAGTTTCCTTTTTTCTTTCTGTGTGGAGGAATGATAAATGTGATCGTTGTCCCACTTTGACTAAAACTAGGATCAGGTTTAGTATTTGGGCCATCAGGAAAAATAAGTCCAACAGTTCCCCTACCCGGTGTAGCCCAGCTTGCTCGGTCTTGTCCCAGGTTAGTCCAGGCTTGACCAGACCGCGTGAGCCGTATTCAGGCCGGGCTTTGAGTTGATAGTCACCTTAGTCCAACCCGATCTATGTGCAACGTTCCATTGATAAATGCCATATAAATTTATATCCAAGATGGAAAGAGAAGTATTTATATTGCTCAAATCGCGGCTTTTCTGCAGGTTTACTCAGCGTAATATACTAAGAGTGTACCCGAAAGGCACTCGAATTACCTCGTCAAATTATAACCCACTGGTTGGGTGGATGCACGGAGCTCAAATGGTTGCATTTAACATGCAGGTTTCTATTGCTTTCTTTTATTTATTTTTTTCCTGTTTTCATTTCCTTTTCTTGATGGGGAGTTTGATAACCTTGAAGCTACGAGAATTGGATGCAAACACGAGGTTCAACTCTAGGACATTAAAAATTTGGGAAAGTCCTCTGTGTTAGTGTACTATAAGGATGATGGGAAAAGAATATGATTTATACTAATAAATAATATTAGAAAGTTAGCACATGTGTTATTGGTTGCAGCTTTCCCTGAGTCATGAGTTTGTATTGACTCTTCTTTAAGCTAAATCGTAGAAGATTTCTATTACTCATATCTTTGACTCCCAATGGTATTTGACGCCATATCTATAGTAGTTATGAGTTATGCATGGCCTAGGTATTGTTTAAGGTCATGAAAGATATCTGCTCCAGTTTTCCATGTGGGTGATTTCATGACAGGGGCACGGCAGATCACTTTGGTTGATGCAGGGAATGTTCAAAGCCAATGGAGGATGTGGTTACGTTAAAAAACCTGATTTTCTATCAAAGACCGGTCCAAATAATGAGGTCTTCGATCCTAAAGCTGAGTTGCCTGTGAAGACTACTTTGAAGGTGAGTGTCGGATCTAGTTTTTCTGCGCCTTCAAACAGCAGCATATAGGGGTTGCTTTTTATCCTTTTTCAGAACTGAACAAGGGTCATCCTGCTTTTACTCTTATGTAGGTGACTGTATTCATGGGGGAAGGATGGTATTATGATTTCCCCCATACACACTTCGACCAGTTCTCGCCTCCAGACTTCTACGCAAGGGTTAGTTAATATGATCCGCCACATCTTTATGTTTGACGTTTCTGGATTTCATATTTCATTTAGATTCGAATTGCAGGGAATGCTCATAGCATTGTTTATTCATTATTGCTATGATCAAATACCATTCACTCGGCATTTGTTTTCACCCATTTCGTAATTTTAGTGTTTGTTATGACTCACTCATTTCAATTCAAATCGATCAACTGTTATGCAGGTGGGTATCGCTGGAGTCCCTGCTGATAATGTCATGAGAAAAACGAAGATAATAGAGGACAGTTGGTTGCCTTCTTGGAATGAAGTGTTAGAGTTCCGACTTACTGTCCCAGAATTGGCTGTGCTTCGCATAGAAGTTCATGAGTACGATATGTCCGAGAAGGATGACTTTGGGGGGCAAATATGCCTACCTGTTTCAGAGTTAAGGAGTGGAATTCGGGCAGTTCCACTGTGCAGCCGCAAGGGAGATAAGTACAACTCTGTAAAGCTTCTTATGCGCTTTGAATTTTACTGAAATTGTGAAGACTTTAAAGGCTATATATATTAGTTGAGAGTTTGTTTTGTGAGTATTGCTTTGTGATGTGAATAACGCTGTTGAAAGCTGCTCTAAGATGTGTGATATGATTTGTTTTCCTGGTGATTTTTGAGGGGGTTGTGAGTTGGCTTTGTGTTGCAAGGCTTGTTATTATATATAAAATATCTTAAAGCAAATTTTTGATCGAGTGCTTCAATTCTTTACATTACGAGCGTGTTGTTCAAAGCTATTCGCACAGCTGACTGCCATCGTTTAAGATGACTCTGGATTCACTTTATAACATTGAGAGGCGATTCTCGTGTTTAAGAAAAATTAGAAAAAAATATTATATGATTTTCGTAAAAAGATATAATGTATTATGAAAAATATTCTTTCATTTCTATAAATACCAAATGGAATATTAAACTTAAATTTAACCGTAGAAAAATACGAAAGTACATGTAAGCTTGAAAAAACAGTCCAAAGGAAGCACTTGATCACTGTTCTTGACTACATGTTGTGAGTTTGGGTTGATAGTATTGAAAAGCTTTTGGCGAATAATATGTCATACATAACTAAACCCCCAATATAACACCAACTAATCTTATAATGTTAATTAAGATTATGGGATTAAAAAGATATTTTATAGATTTAAGAAATTAAATAAAATGTCATAGGAAATTAGAAAATTAGGTGTGTGTTTAGATAGATTTTTAGAAAAGAGTTTATAAAAAAAAGGATTTTTTAATAGTTTTTAAAAAAGGATTTTTAGAAAAGAGTTTATGAAAAAAAAAATAGTTTTGGATAGATGTGTTTGGCATTATGGTTTAAAAAGCCCTTTTAGGTAAAATCTTAGTTTGAATTTTTTTAAATAAATAGTCATATTTGTCTAGAAGTGATTTTAATTAAAACTATGGTTTAAAACCATAGTTTTGAATAAATTACTGAAATTAACTTTTAGAACAGTAAAAGAGTTTATGGACTATAAAATTACTATCTTACCCTTATTTTTTCTTACACCATATCTCCTATTTCCTTTATCTTCTCTACCCTCTCTCATACTTTTAATTAAATTATACTACTAATTATTCAAATATCTCTATTTTTAAATATATTTTTTTCTAAAATCTATTCTTCACATAATCTATTCTCTAAAAACTAATCTAAACAGTCCCTAAGTATGTGTTTGTCACTATGGTTTGAAAAGCCCTTTTGAGTAAAACCTTAGTTTAGGAAAATTTTAAACAAACAGTCATATTTGTCCAGAAGTTATTTTGGCCAAAACTATAGTTTAAAACTATGGTTTTGAATAAACTACTGAAACTAGCTTTTGAAACAGTAAAAGAGCTTATAGATTATCTAATTACTATCTTATCTCTACTTTTTCTTATACTTTATCTCCTCTCTCCTCTCTCATCTATACTTTATCTTCTCTCTCCTATCTCTTATCTCCTGTCTCTTATCTCTTCTTTACACTCTCTCCTCTCTCCTCTTCTTCTCTACCCTCTCTCCTCCTCATACTTTTAATTAAATCATATACTTTTTAGTAATTTACCAATATGAAAAGTGATTCTACTACTAATCATCCAAATATCTTCATTTTTAAAATTTATTCTTCCAAAAATCTATTTTTTCCAGAATCTATTCTCCAAAAGCTAATCCAAATACGCCCTAAAAGTACTTTTATAATTGAAAAATTATAAAAAAAAATATACTTTTATTAAAAGTATAGGAGAGGAGAGAGAGTAAAAATACAGAGGTGAGAAGAGATATAATAGAAAAGATATAAAAGATGGTAGAGATAGTGAAAGAGATAAAGGAGATAGGGTATAAGAAAAAATAAAGGTAAAATAGTAATTGGGTAGTTTATAAACTCTTTTACTGTTATAAAAATTACTCTAATCAGTTTATCTGAAATCAATGTTTTAAACCATAATTTAGTCCAGAAACTCTTTTGGACAAATATGACTATTTGTTTTAAAAAAAAATTAAATCAAGATTTGAGCCAAAAATACTTTTAAAACCTAGATTTAAGAGTTTTCTCTAAATGTACATTTTTATTTAATATTTTTTAAAATTATTTTTATTAATTATACCTATTAAATAAGTTTTTGATAGTTTCAAATATAAATAAGTGTTTGGTAAAAAAAAATAATTAAAAAATATCTTAGAAAAATAACATATCTTTATGAATAACTTCTTAATTTATTTGAATTATCCAAACCGAGAGTTATGTGATTCTTCTATGATCTATCAAGAGATTAAATAATTTCACTTTGAAGATGGACATTAGTACTTACCATCATCGTATAATACGAGGCTATGTAAGTTTATAACCCTCCCCAGCATCGGGTCCCCGACGGGATTGTCACGTCCCCAACATGAGCTCTGCTAATGCCCATAGTCACCCCCCGCTTCACTCGGACTCCTCCGACACCGATTCCGACCACGGGCAGTCCAGCTCGGTGCTCCTTCGCCACACGGACCTCTCAGACTCCATTTTCAAATCCTATTTCGAGTTCATCGGCCAGTCATCGGCAACCGCTGCTGACCTTTCAAAGATCCAGTCTTTTCTCACATCCTCCTCCTCCGGCGCTCTATCATGCCTGATATGCCTCGAACGCATCAGACCCTCCGACCCCACCTGGTCCTGCACCTCCCTCTGCTACGCCGTCTTCCATCTTTTCTGCATACAGAGCTGGGCGCGCCAGGCATCCGACCTCGCTGCCGCACGCGTCGCAAACCGCCTACCTGTTACAGCTGACAAGGCTGCCGAGTCTGCCACATGGAACTGCCCTAAATGCAGGGCTGAATACTCCAAAACTCAGATCCCTAAATCCTATGTGTGTTTCTGTGGAAAATTGGAGAATCCTCCAAGTGATGATCCCTGGGTATTGCCACATTCATGTGGTGAGGTTTGTAATAGGCCGTTGAAGAACAATTGCGGGCATTATTGCTTGTTGCTGTGTCATCCAGGGCCTTGCCCATCGTGCCCAAAGCTTATCAAGTCTCGATGCTTTTGCGGGTCTCTTCAAGATGTTCGCAGATGCGGGTATAAGGAATTTTCCTGTAACAATCCTTGTTCGAAGCTCTTGGACTGTGGCGTTCACAGGTGTTCTGAGATCTGTCATGTTGGCCCCTGCCCCCCTTGCCGAGCACGTGGAGTTTTTAAGTGCCGATGCGGGCAGAGAAAGGAGGAGAGGGAGTGTTGCGATCGCATTTTTCAATGCGATACTCCATGCGAGAAGCTTCTTAGCTGCGGGAAGCATATTTGTGAGAAAGGATGTCATTCGGGTGGGTGTGGCGACTGCCCTTTTCAGGGTAAGAGAACGTGCCCGTGTGGGAAGAGGATTTATAAAGACATTCCTTGTGATGCTCTGGTACAATTGTGTGGAGCGACTTGCGATAAAATGCTCAGTTGCGGATATCACAAGTGCCCTGAGAGATGCCACCGTGGGCAATGCATTAAGACCTGCAGAACTGTTGTAAGGAAATCCTGCCGTTGTGGGAGCCTGAAGAAAGAGGTAAGTGTCATGATTTTGACCGCATCTTGATCGGCAGTCTAATAGTCACATTAGGCAAAGTTAACTGAATGTAGAATAGGTCCCATGCTGTCAAGAGTTGTCATGCGATAGGAAGTGTCAGATGATACGTGACTGTGGGCGGCATCCATGTAGACGTCGCTGTTGTGATGGTGACTGCCCTCCATGTTCCGAGGTGTGCGCAACTTTCTTGAGTTGTTACTTCATTTCAACTAGAAACTTGTTGTGACAATGTGAGAATGATTTTTGATTTCTTATTTTGAAAAATTTTAGATATGTGGCAAGAGGCTTCGATGTAAAAACCATAAATGTTCTTCTCCATGCCACAGGTATGTCCTCTTCTCATGTTTCTAAGTTTCCATTCGGCAAGTCACAGGCCCCTCAAACCCAGTGATACTATGCACGCTTTTTAATAATTCCTCCTGAACAATTGGGTTTGCTTAGATTTTTAGATATAAATATAACTTCTGAAGGCTTTCATATATTTCAAATGTATAAAACTTTTGAAGGCTTTCATATAGGTTAAGCTTATTGACTGCTTCTGGCGTCCTGCATGTAAGGAGAAGACAGATGTGTTTTGCTGGCAATACAATAATATCCAAAGTGAAATCTTAGCTTCAAAAGAGTTTGTATTTGTACACATTACACACACAGACACAGACACAGACGCAGAGACTGCATGATAAGTTAAACTATTGTTCTTGAATACTTTTGTAAAAATTGAGAAACTTCATCATTTAAAACATAGTGCCAAATTGATGCCAGATGCATATAGTTTTGTTCTGCAAAGTTTGAATTCTGAAGTTCAAGGAACAGTATGATGATAGCCAAATTTGTTCTTGCAGGGGTCCCTGTGCGCCATGTCCAATAATGGTAACAATCTCATGTGCATGTGGTGAGACACACTTTGAGGTCTGGGTTTAGCTATTAGGGTCATTATTTGCAATACCTGCATTTTCAAACCGTGTATCATTTCAAAATTTCTAATATTTTTTTTAGATCAAGATAATTTTTATAAGATTCAAACCTATTCTGTTATTTGTTTGTCTTTTATTATGGAAAAGTTGTTATTTTTCCTTTTTAATCTTGCTGATTTTTTTGTGTCAATAAAGTTACAAACGCATACATAAAATATATTTTCTCTTATTTCTTCCCTGTGTTTGTATATATCATTTGTAATTTTTATTCAACTTCGTTTTCTATAATCTGGATCTTCAATCTTTAGATGACAATTACATTAATTTCTACTAATACTTGGTAACAACTATGCTGAGTGGTGGATTTGACACCAGGTTCCTTGTGGTACTGAAATGAATCAAAAGCCGCCTAAATGCCCAAAACGTTGTCCCATTACTCCTTTATGCAGGCATGCACCAAATTCCAAGGTAGCATTGATTAATAATTTTGTTTGCTGTAGGTATTTACATTTTTAGGTGTAGATTTATTGAAACGTTCTATCCTTTTCATCTACAAATGGTTATTCTGTAATTTGAATGTTGCTGATGAATGATAAATATTGTAATAATACTAGAATAAAAAAGAAGCTTATTGGATGATGCTTGAGTTAAGGATTTTATTAATATATCTTAACAAGAAGCTGGTGTATTAAAATGGATAGGCTTTTGTTTATTTTTTATTATTTACCAATATATATTGATTTTATCATTATACCTGTGTGTTCCAAAGTGAAAAAATGTTACATGTTTAGTTATGGATGTTGCATCTTTTTCCCCCTTATCATTAATAATTATATAATTCTTGTGTAGCCTCACAAATGTCATTATGGAGCCTGTCCTCCTTGTCGGCTTCCTTGTGAAGAAGAGTACCCTTGTGGCCACAAATGCAAATTAAGGTTTGGGATTTTCCTATCTTTACCAATCTAAGATATCACTCTGAGATCCCTTCACTTATTTCCTTCTTTTGAGAAAGGAATTGAATTTCAAATGTGAAGCATTCTATTTAAATAGTTGAGTTTTGAACTTCCAAGAGTTTAGACTTGAGTAGAAAGTACAAGTTGGGACTTGTTTTCTGCTCAAACGTAACGTTAGTTCTGTGATTTTCTTTTTAATCATGTGATTGAAGAGCTTGAGGCTTACCTAAGTTATATTATTTTCCTCTCCACGCAAAGGTGTCATGGTCCAAAACCTCCGCCTAATCCAGAGTTTACACTGAAGCCAAAGAAAAAGAAGATAATACAGCAGAGTGAAGGTGTTCCTGGAACTCCCTGCCCTCCTTGTCCTGAACTTTTATGGAGATCATGTGTTGGACAACACGTTGGAGCAGAGAGAATGGTTTGCTTTGCTTCTTCTCATAAGTTGTATATTAACATCTCAAGGAAGATTCTTTTGAATGATTTTGTTCAAACTCAATTTGCATTTATTTTCTCTTGCGCTTTTAATGAAATTTTCTTCCCCTCCTATCAGATGGTCTGCTCTGATAGATCGCAATTTTGCTGTGAAAATTTGTGTGGAAACCCTCTACCATGCGGTAATCATTTTTGTACTAAAACCTGTCATGCCTTAGAGACACTGTCTTCCTTGCACAAGCTACAGAGAAGTGAGCCTTGCGAAGATTGTTGTCTTCCATGCGAAAAGGTGTTGAACATTCCATTTCATTATATATTATTGTCTCTATTTTGCTGTTTTCTTTCTCATTCACTGTTTTTGTGCTGTCAAACTATTGTCACATTTCTTGAGTTAGGTCAGTGAAGCTTATCATTTGTCATTTCTGAACTTCAGAAATGATCTCTTTACTTTCTAAACTCAACTGTAATTTGCATTTGTGTATTAAACTTCATTGATCAGGTAAGAGAGCCTAAGTGTCCACATCACTGCCCTCAGCCTTGCCATCCTGGGGAATGCCCTCCATGCAAAGTGCTCATTAAACGGTCTTGTCATTGTGGCTCAATGGTCCATGTTTTTGAGTGCATCTATTACAACAGCTTGTCTGCCAAGGATCAAGAGACTGTTCGATCATGCCGTGGGCCTTGTCACAGGTAATGTAGAGCCTGAAGCAGTATCATTCTTGATCTAATTTATCATCCAGAAACAGTTTTAACTGAAAAGGTAGCAGATAGATGTTTTTGTTCCTCCATCTCTGAATTGAATTAACTAGTTGATTGAGGGCTTATTGGTCCACTTGGTTTTGCAGAAAGTTGCCATATTGTACACATCTGTGCCCGGAGACATGTCATCCTGGTCAATGCCCATATCCTGATCAATGTTCTAAAAAGGTAGTGTGAGATAATGTAGTTACCACTTCATGGTTCAGTATTGAAGATTACATAACCCAGTACAATGGGGCAGTTCTAAGTTTATGCGCTATCCTATTCCAGCTACTGCAAACTAAATGCACCTATTATTGAATGCATTGATCTTCAGAACTGAACTCTTTCTTTTCTAGGTCACTGTTCGTTGCAAATGCCAAACGCTGAAGAAAGAGTGGCTATGTCAAGCTGTTCAAGCAGCCTATCATCGTGATGGTTGCCATCCCAGAGATATACCCAAAAATCACTTCGGAATTGGACTTATTCCTTGCAATTCTGATTGTAAGAGTAAAGTGCAAGTTGTCGAGTCAGAACTGCATTTACGTAAATCCCAAGTTGTGGAGGTGACTTCCCATATTGAAATTCATCTGCTATCCAGTGGTTTTGATTCTCTATTTGTGTTGAACTTGTGGAAATTTAGCTGTCCAAAGAATATATTCTTGTCCTCTCTGTCAGTGAAATTAATTATAAATTTCACAACCAAATTAGGACTAAAAAATAGTTATGGTGAAACAAGTGGGTGAGATAATGTGCATTTATTTAAGTTAGATTAATGTCCTTAAATGCCCCGGAAGTTTCCACTGAGTAGCACTTAGAAGTTTTTTTTTTGGATTTAATGTCTTGGAAGTTTTATTTAGGAGCAATTTTGCCCTGCCCTTGGTTAAGACTCTTAAAGACAAGTGGGTTAAAAGTTAAATTTAACTGTTAAATTTAACCTTGACTAACTGCTAGAGCAAAATTACTACGAAATAAAGTTTCTGGGACATAGTAGATCTAATAAAAACTTCTAGATACTGGGTGCTCTTTAGTGGAAACTTACGAGGCATTTAACCACCTTAACCCTTTAAGTTATGGGGAGGACGGTGAAATTCAGTCGTGACTGGCAAAATGTACGCTAATTTTCCGATGCTCTGTCAAATCATAGTTCACCTGAATTACAGACTGGGTAGAGACGACCCTATAGGCTATAGGAAGCATAAGAATTCTTTATGACTTTACCAAAACGTGTAAAAAGTTCTAATACACGTTGTATGATTAATGAAGGAAAAAGCGCTCGAGACTGGAAAGTCAGCACCAAAACGACGGAGAAGGAGGGAACGCATACAGGAGTCCAACCAATCAACAAAACTGCAGGTATGTCAATTCTCTAAAAGAAACTGTAACTTCCAACTGCCTCCGTCGTCCCTAACTATGATGAATGTAATCATTGAACAGAAAATTGCATCTACTGCGAAGCGGCTTCTTCTATCTGTCTGTCTTTTTGTGGCCCTTCTTGCGGCCATATATTATGGTTACAAGGGTCTTTTATGGCTCAATGATTGGATGAATGAAGTTGATGAGCGAAGACACAGAAGATATTCTCGAATCTCATAAAGTACGATAGTTAATTTTATCCACCCATGAAGGATAAAGTGGCCAAACGTGCATCGAATGCATGCGTTAGATTATTTTTTCATATCCAGAGGAAAAAATGACCCGAGTCATTGAGAGGTTTTATTATAGGATTTTTTTTTTTTTTTGAAGAAGAAGAAAGTTTATCTATCTGCTATACTAAGTTGATGAATGTCATTATCATTAACTTCAAGATGGAATGCCTTTCCAGTTTACCTTATAAGTACTGTTTCCTTCACCAAGGTCATTTATAATATTTTGGGGGATAAATTTTGTAAAATTACATACCTCTTTTTTTGAATGATTCTTGAGCTATTGACCGAACAAAATATTTTTCTTCATTAACGCTGTCAATGCCTAAAGATAATCATTCCGTGACGGTAACATTCGAAGTGGTGGCGGAGCCATGGCCGAAGGCAGCGAGAGTGGCACCTGAGCTGAGAGCATGGGATGGGGCGATGGGGGAATCGTAGAGATTAGAGAAGATAACTACTACGAATGGTTACGGAGCGAGATGGCAGTTTTGTCATGTAATTTTCGGGGTTAGCTGAGGAAGGAGAAGATGAAACCAAAAGCAGATTCAGAAGACGAAAAATAAATGGTTCTTTCCCAATAGGAAATTACCAAACATGCTGTTCGGATGCTAACCAAAAATTGATTTAACAATTAATTCCCTAATTTCTTTAATAACCACTGTACAACGTACGCTACATGAGTCCTATCTGAAAACTCCGACTCGGATCATCTCCAATTATCGCATATTGCCGTAGGTGAGACAAAGAATAACAACAGGAAGCCATGTTCCAAAGTTCGGGTGCGGAGTTGGTTAGTCCGAAATTCGAATATGGATCCTACGTCTAGAGAATAAATACAAGGACTGATTCTTCCCACCAAACTAAACGATCTATCGAGGGAGGGAAGGGATGGATCAACTTAAAACAATCGATACTGTAAACAACGCAATGTCATGAATGCTTCAACTGCTAATAATTGTAAAAAAACGGTTGTACAGGAGGCTAGCAAGATTCATTACATTACGGCAGAGATTGCAAGCCTATAAACAACATTAACGTAAGAATCAAACTTCGATGTAGATACATAAATGGCGAACGGCTTTGACTACAAGAAGCAGCATTTAAAACCTCTGGCTTTCCCAGAAACAATTTGGTGCTATACAAAAAGTCTTTCTTCCACTGAGCGACGATCCTTCCAGCAATAAAACCAAAAATTGTACAAACAACAGCAGAGTTTGACTCCAAAAAATTGATAATCCTACAATGTCCAACAGGAAGCGGGAATCCCTTGCTTTTGAAACCACTCGGGCATGCGATACTTCTCGTAGAGCACAGGTTTCACGTCCTTCTGCTCGGAGAGGTGCTTGAGAAGAGGAAGAATGACATCTAGGAGCTGAAATAGGCGACAAAAACAACAGAGATGAATCATGTAAAACCAGAGGGCTACTTTTTAATGTTCCACGGTTCAGAACTATGTACCTGCGTGTCATGTGGTTGCCCAGCAGAAAATGGGATGCACGGAATTCCATTTAGTGGTTGCAACAAAAAACTGAAGGGATTGTTGTCAACAATAACTATTCGGCATAGATCCTTCGATATTCTAGAAAGATCTTTCACGTGTTCCCTATATTGCCTGTCAACAGAGATTAATTTACCAGTTCATGTCAGAACTTGAATGAATAGAGAAACTTGAAATTAATCAGTGAGTTCTTGCCGACAGTTTTTTCCGCATTGTCGCACGAATCTCTTCCAATTACTTACGAAGTAGACTGCAGTTAAAGTTCGGCATACACTGGTGGTAAAGAATGCATTGGCATCAAAAGTCTAAGTTTAAAGAACAATTTTTTCCAAAAATTCTAGTTTATGTATGATTTATCAAATGGCTAGTTATGTTATTCCAAAGATATTATTGAATTGTAATTGCTTAAATTGCCTGTCACATGTTCACACGTTCCCCATATTGCCTATCAACGGAGATTAATGTGCCAGTTGATGAGAGAACTTCAATGAATAGAGAAACTTGAAATTAATCAATGAGAATTATTCCTGACAGTTTCCCCCCATAACGGCACAAATATTTCTGCCGATTACTTATGAAGCAGACTAGTGTCCAATTTTGACAAACACCAGTGGCACAGGATGCATTGGCATTAAGGAAGCCATTGTTTAAAAAACAATTTTCCGAACATTTATGTAAAAGTTATTAAATGGCAAGTTATGTTATTCCATAGATATTATTATTAAATTGTAATTGCCAAGGGTCATCGGGGCTATGGAGATTTTACATTTAATTGCTTATTTAGTCTTAGGTTTATTGAGTAATTTTCCTATTTCTAGAATATGGGGTTTATTTGATAGGGCGGAGTCTTAATCCTTAAGGCTATATTTGGATGGAGAGAAAAATGAGAAGAAAATAAAAGGGAGGGAATACTAGGAAGGAAAATTTCTTAAAATAGTAAAAAAATTTACTATTTTGAGTTTTTCCTCCTAGTATTCTTTCCTCCCTAATTTTCTTCTCATCCAAACATAAGGGTAAAGTTTTAAGATTTTATTCTCAATGAACATTCAATTCACAAAATTTTCACCATTGATTCCCCCCAGAAACCAAATTTCTAATCTACAACACCCACTGTACTCCCCTGGCTGTCCAAGTCCAACATCAATCATGTCTTATAAAGTGTAGTAATATAATCTGAATATAACAAAGTTGGACCCACTATGTCAGAATAAGCGGGCATTCCATCAGTGTTAATGTTAAATCATCTCCGGTTCAAGTTTTAAAGAAGCTATGAAGACATAGGTCAGTATGAAGGAATCAATTGACTATATTAAGCATTGAAAATATAATGGATTATGGTAATCATGTTATATGATCAAAATGTTACCAAAAAGAAAAGGGGAAGAAAGAAAGGTTAATGATAATTAGAAAGTTGAAAACATATCTCAAATCATAAAGTATATTACTAAATTATGAGTCGTAGAACATATTTTAGTCACAAGATTGAATAACAAGAAAAAAATTAGTTTGAATATAAAATATATGGATATTCTTATCTTAAGCACAATATCGCATAAAATTACATTCATAACCAATTCGAGACTTGATCAGCCATCAATAAAAGAGTGATATTCATAACTCTTTATGATTCATGACTCCCATTTTTTTGTAACAATTAATCAAGCAAATGCAGAAATTTGGATGAAAAACGAGGAAGAAGCACTTACGTGGTAGTTGTTGAGGGTCGATAAAGTCGTAGACTAAACCAGTTCTCCATGTCTAGTCTGTCAACAAGGGGTCTGGCATAACCTGTGAGGATAAATTGATGAATATTATTTGGCAAAATGGCAAAAATATCCACGAAAACAAAGCAGCTCAGAACTGTGATACGAACCTTCAAGACCAGCAGTGAATAGCACCAAGTCAGCAAATTCACTAAGTTGCTTTAAGAATTCCTTCAACCCAGGGCGTTCAAAAACTGTAACATAATTGACTTTTGGTTTTCCATCTCCTTCCTTGAAAGTTCAACATGCTCAAGTAAATACACAATGTTATGTCTCTACACAAGCCAATGCAAGATATCATGTAACACACCTTGTCTGAAGATATACATTCCAGTTCAAACCAATTCAAACCAGCTTCTATTGCTTGAGTACGAAGTGCAACTGGCAAACTTGACGTCTCATATGCACAAACCAATGTTTCATCCAAATCAAGTACTACCTACAAATGCACACGGAAATCAGGACCCTCATTAACAGCAGGAGTCTTGTGTTAACACAGGAAAATAAGATTTGGGGTTCAAGCAGGCAGGAGGGAGAAAGAAAACGGGGAAAAACAAAAAGAATGACACTTGTTGAAATCTTATGACAGCGTACCAAATTTAAAAGAAAAAACAAATTATATCGGGAATAACTTATCTTACTTGACTTTTACCAGTCATGAAATAGCTGAAACCAGCGTGTTTTGCAATTATATTCACAACTTTACTTAAAGAAATCTTATTCACGCAAGTATTGGTAGAGTCAAATATCATTGAAATTATCATATACGCGTGAACATCTTGAATAGTTCATTCGCGTCAATGGCAACAATTTTATAGAAAATTTCATCAGCCAAAGCCAATGTCTAGTCAATCGTCCTCCCATCATCTTAACAAAATGAATTATAATAGTAATCAACGAAATTTGTGGTGATCATGGATCGTAAATACAAATATAAGCATCCCACGCAACGCCCAATCGAAAACCTTCAGCCTATTCGCTGAAGGGAGGAGCGAAAACAATTTCAAAAGAATCGAAAATCTTTCATACCGTGAGTTTTTGGGCAGGCTGATCGTTGGCACCGGAACACTCAGCAGCGGTGATATCAACGGTGGAGGCAGGCGGCAAATCACGTTCCTGCAACTCAACGGTGGGCAGAGGCTTAAAGGAAGGAGTAGAAGAACAGAAAGAGAGTAAAGGGTAGTGGCCGAGAGTTCTAATAATATGGAAGAAGATCTGGAAGAAGGCGGCCAACCAGCTTAACAGTGCCCTCCAGACTTGCAGAGTCCTCGGCGAGTACACCTCCGCCTGAGTCAACTCGCCCATATGAATATATTCTTCCCAACCACACAGCAACTACGATGGCTAATAGTGCTCTGTTGTTAGCGTCTCCCTGTATATACGTCTGACTTTTGAGGGTGCGATGGTTGTGATACGGCGAGATCTAGAATGGAGGAGAGATATCGGAGAACGCGCAGAGGTGGCGCGTGAATTGTATTGACTGATGGAAGGCGTTGACGATCACACGCAGGGGTGACCCATCCCGGCAGGTGGTTTAGCGTAGAGTCAGTAATTCGAGATTCAAGCGACCTAAATTAATCCGGACTTATAAAATGTCCAAGTAACAAAGCCCGGTCATAGTCGGCCTGGTTGGTTGAATAATACGGACATTCTTAGCTAGGAACCGAGAAGAGAAAGGGACGCGCAATGAGGAGCGTGGGGAGAGGGGTAATGATGCTAATTCACGGAATTGGTTTTAAAAAAATAGCGAAAAATAAAGGGGACTCTGCACTGGAGATGGCCTGATGGGGGAACCTGGAATGGGCCAATGAGAAGATCGACAATGTTAGGGTCGAAAGAGGCTGTCCTCCTCCATTATTGACGGTGGCATTCATCGGGAAGACTGGTTCAGTTCATAATTATTTATTAATATATTTTTTTTACTGAAATTATTATTTAGTGCCTATAAGTAAATACTTATCAAACGGGACTAAAAAAGGGTACCATTCCCCATATGCTGAAGTTGAAACGCTCAACCTCAGGCCAATTCATTGAATATTGGGACTGTCCCTTTCAAGACTGGTGGTGACGAATATTTAGAGTGTTGATAATAATTTTAAACTTCACAAATAGTAAAAAAATATACTTATATCTTTATATATAAAAATATAAGTTTAATTTAATCTAATATTATAAGAATTCTTGTAATAAATAATTTTATAAAATTTTTATAAATATTTTTTAAATTTTAAAATTATACTCTAATTAATAAAAATTTATGTTAAATTTTTCTATTGTACCAACAAAAATTATAGAGACTCGAGCCTCAAAATTATTCATGCCTTCATGATTTTAGATATTGTTATCTTCTTTGGGCCCTATGGTTTTAGATATTCATCATAAATAAATTTTAAATTTTATTTGATATCATTTAAAAAAAAATAGGATTCATTCTAACGAATTTAATCTTTTTTTACAAAATTTTGTATCAACCAAAAAATTCCAAGTATGGTCAAATGGTCTCCATCCACTTCTCGACATCAACGCTGTTAATGCCAAACTTGAGAGTCTGCTTTGTTGATATCTTCACTTCTGTAAGGTCACTAGCCCTCCGTCCCCTTTCATAATGTACTTATTTTCTCATCAATCATCATCATCATCATCAATACTTGAAACTTTTTGGGAGATGCATGGGTCATTCATGCATGAAATCTCCGGGCGCATGGATTATACTCCATGAACCACAGATAACCGAACAATCTTCCTACTTTCTGCATAGCCATTATACAAGGTCAGATCGTAAATGAATTATTTTCCAACTTCGGCGTTTCTATCCCCAACATTTAGAATCGCTCTTTTTTTATTTTTCTTCTTTTTTTTCCCTTTTGTATTCATGTTGAGCAATGCCCAGTCTCCCCATACTGAAGGCAAAATCAATGGGCATATTGTTCTGTACAAAAGAACAAAATTTTAATCAACGGAAAGAGAATAAAATGTACAAGATAAAAGCGAAGAAATTAAGTTGCTCTTCAATATAATCGAAAGCCAAAACTGTGACTGCAATCTCCAGTACGTAAGATAGCTGCATCAGAATCAGTGAACTTCCATCCGGGGAAATGAATGGGTGCTCTACGGGGATTCATAAACATGGGAAAGCCATGGATGCTTCAGTGCCTGTCTTGCAGTTGGTCGCCTTGTGGGATTGGTGCTAAGCAAGAATCTGACAAAGTCAATAAACATCGTATCAGAAACCTGCAGGTGCTGCTCCAACGACCACTCCTCTGGAATTATGTACTCCAATTGGCCTGTCTCCTGCGAACAATACTAGGAATTATGTCGGAAACATCTGAGATGGAGATTTTGCTGACAAATGCAACTCTGCTGATATGTCTGATCTTTTCTTTACGATATCTTTCTATCTTATTTGAATATTTATCCAGTATACACATAGGCAACTTTGACGGTGGAGTAAAACATGGAACCATAAATCTTATCAGATCTCGCAGAGAAAATGCAGAAATAAGAACTGAACTCTTAAATCAACAAATGAATAGAACTAGGTCTAGTTGCTGAATAAGTGAGTCATCAAGGAGTTCGAATGGGGAACGAACCTCATTTGCATGGTAAATATCATATTCTTTTGTGAAATATTTGTGTGTTTCCTGCCCCTTAACTAACATCTCCATATCAATAGGGCCAAGCATTCCAATCATGCGCGCGAGAATAATTGCTACAGCTTCATTTGGAAAGAGCACCTTGAGAAGACATAAAGACTAGATTAACAACAACTAGCAAATTTCTCCAAATTTTGCAGTTTACTCAAAATATCACTTCTGTGAGTTCTGACAGGGCTGCATAAAATAGAAAAATATCATACTGAAGCAAATTAGGACATACTTCACCAGAGCATAGCTCAGCCAAGATACAGCCAAGCGACCATATGTCAATCTTCTCATCATATTGGAGGCCTAGCATTACTTCAGGTGCCCGATAGGATCGCGACTGCACGTATAGGCATAGATTGTCTGATTGAAAGCAACTGCTTCCTAGATCAATAACTTTAATCTCACATCTTTTATAACTTTTAATAAGAATATTTTCCGGCTTCAGGTCACAGTGAATTATTCCCAAGCTATGCAAGTGTTGCAAGGCCTCCAAACATTGACGAGCAATGAGCTGCAAATAGGAATAACACAACTTCGATCACCTTGTTAATGAAACTTCCATGAAAGTGAAATCGCTAATTTAACAATAGACTATCAGTGTTAAAGAGACAAATATTGTTGTTCAGAAATATATCAAGAGGCCAGAGGTGTTCTGATATTTAAACAAATAAATGAGATTAAATAAAATAGAAGCAGTTGTGTGGAATAAGCACAGAAGTTCTTAGTCTAAATATTGGACAAACCTGCAACCTGTTCAATGCAAAATATGCCTCACCACCAGATTCTTGATTGTATTTCTGAAATTCGTATAGGTTTGCTCGCAGAAGCTCAGTAACAATGAATAGATGCTCCTACGAAGTTTCCATCTAAGACTAGTCAGTAATAGTTAAAATTGAAGTGGAAGCATCAAATATTATATAGCTTACATGAAAGCAATCGCAGCTGTATATTCAACCTTGAAGGAATACCTGATGATAGAAGTAATCATAAAGTCGCAATATGTGGTGTTCATCAGCTGGGTCATTCTTATTGACAAGTTTTAGGAGTTTAATTTCATCTAAGCTTTGGTCAAAGAAGTCTTTGTCATTTTTTATAATCTTCAAGCAGACATCTATTCCCGTCTGAAGATCATGTGCCTGAACAACCTTACTGAAGGAAGCCGAACCAAGATATTCTGTTACATAGTACCTGCCGCCTATGACTGTATTCAGCACAATGGGCAGATCTTTGCTTTCTTCAAACCCAGTCCTGTAGATGAAATAATGCACAAGTGAAACTTAAATGTATACACCACACCTGTGAATCACCGTAAAAAACTACAAAGCAATAGCAGATAGACATAATACAAAGTTGGCCACACAAAAATTCTGAGTCTAAACCAAAGTGAACAAAAGTAGATAGCTAAGGAAGTGGCAGTCATTTTGAAGTTTTATCATCTCCTACATTTAAAATTTAATTACTCGCTTTTATTTCCAGGAATATTAAAATGATGGGAATGAAAAGATCAAACACAACAATATGAAACAAACCTGTTCTTTCTATGTATAATTCTCAAGTCAAATACTTCATATTCATCCTCGTGAGTGTACTTTAAAAGTTCATCATCAGTAGCATCTTCTCCATCTACTGCATTTTCTGGATCTTGGCATTCTTCAGTGAATTCCCCACAAGCTTCAGCTTTATAGCTGGTGAGTCCATTTGGCAGGTCTGTTTCAGCAGCTTCGATAGTTAAGTCATGGGGAGCTTTGTAACCCTTATTGCTGTTACGGTTAGGATAGAGCTCAAAAGTTTGGTTCCTAGGATGCTCTGGAGCAGAATCAGTGGAGGAACTATCTCCAACAACCTTTATATGCAGATCATTCAGATGAGTTTCCTTTAAAATTGGGTAGTGTTCATTACTAGGATGTCCACTACAAGACTCTCCTGAACCTGCAGAGCGTTTGCTAAATGGAACTTCACAATTATAGACAAAAGTAGGATTCTCAACCTCTCCAACTAATCCTCCTTCAATCTGCTCTTTCTTATAAATATCACAAAAGTCTTTTAAACAAGTCACATTTTCATTTCCTACATCAGAATGATTATGAAGGCATAGTTCGTCCATGCAATCCCCATTCCCCTCCACTTGGAATACTTCACTTTTGTAATTATTTTTCAGAAGATTTTCATGTTGATTCTCCCTTTCTGATGTCAAGATGAACTTATCCTCACTTCGACAGCCAAAGAACTCTGGCCCCTCAAAACTGGGGGTCATGAAATCGTCATCATCTTTCTCATCATACCAATACGATTCATTTCGCATGTCAAAGTCATGGTGTTCACGTGCTGTGCCAAATTGAGATAATCTATCTGACGAAGATTCAGAATCTTTCTGAGTTTGGGATGAGGAGCGAATTCCATATGGTTTGATGAATTCTGTAAATCAAGGTTTCAGGACACTCAAGCTAGTTGGTGATTAAAAAAGGGGGGAAAAGGGAAAACAGTTCTGTAGAAAATACTATAGCAAGCGACAGGTTAATGAACATAGAAATGGCTAATAATTTTGATCGTTTATTAGAAACTTTTCAATGTTTGTTATGAACATGAACCAAGAACACAATAGGAGATGGTGATGTCAGTTGCAAGAGAGGGAAGGAGGGAGAGGAAACTTTGGGAATGCCAATCTTAAGTTGGATTATTGATTGTGTGATCCAACATATACAATTAGAAAGCACTAAATACATTGAATTCTGTTGAAAGTCCCCATTATTCAACTCATGAAGAACATCAAAGGAGAGCATTTCAACGATCAAATAGGGCAGAAGTTCGTAACCAAAATCTCTCGTCACGTGAGATCGGCCTTATTTTTAACTAGTATCAAATACATGAAGTGGGTGCCCTTAAACTAGAATAAACATAAGCATTAATTTCAGGGTTTTTCTTCTCCTCCTTTATTTAGTTAAGCAGCAGAACAGAGCACAGCTATTGGTACGCCACCAGGCCCCACATTGCTAGAGTAAAGAGTGATCATTGATGAACACGAGCAAGTAATTGGGATTAAACAGAATTCTAAAGTATAAACCAATAATAAGGAAAAGAAATACCCGAAGAACAAACGCCCGAAGTAGATGAGCCCAAGCTCACAAACTCGTCGTCCGACGACTTAGAGCTTGACTTGGAGCAATCTCCGCCACACCGCCTTTCCGAATAGCGGGAAAACGATCGGACTCTGACCGGCGGAGGCGGCGGCGCCATCGGGAAGAAGAATTTCTCGTAGTCGAACGATCCCGTATCACCGTTCTCGATGAAGTCCTCTTTGAGGGCGGACTCTGCCTCTGTAAAGCCATTGTTCCTCAAGAATTCTAGGACAGCTCCGACGTCGGAGACGGCCATGAGTACGAGAATTCAAAGCGGGAGAGATGGCTGAAGCTGACTGAGCTAGAGGGGCAACGACTAGGGAATTAAGGAAACAGAAAGGGATAGAATTGTAATAAACCGCATGGTTCGGGATGTGCATGCTTGATTGTAATAGAGAGAGAGAGAGAGATTCTGTGTCGATGACTCTCTCTCTCTCTCTCTCTCTCTCTCTCTTTTCATTGTCTAATGTTTCTGTAAAACAGAAGCAAAGGGAGGGGTGCGTATGTCTTGACGTCTTTGATAACTTTGAAAAGAGGGAAGGACATATTGTGAAGTGATTGTGAGCGTTTATGGTTTGGTATTAGTATAAGTAAGAACATTGGACTCGTGGAGGGAATGAATATTCATCTGTTCAATGGTGGTGGTGAGAAGTCAACATATGTGTGGGACCCTTTCATTCACTTTTTTCTTTCTCGGATTTTTTATCGAACGTCTCCCAGAATCCAGACCGTATTTTCTGGGCTTCTTTGTATGACTATTCTTTTTTGCTCTCTCTCTCTCTCCCTCGCGAATGAATGTTTCGGGATTTTCTCATGTTAATTTCAAGCATTATTGCGCTGTTAATTGCCTGTAATTCTTACAATTATTATGCTTAGAGTAAAACGAAGATTAATTAGAGAGAGAAGTTAGGTGGTTAAGTGGGGAAGATTGGTGGAAGGTAACAGAGACCCACCACCACCAGTGATAATAATAGTGCTTGTTTGGGTGACCACCCTCACACCTGACTGACTCTCCATGGTTCACCAGACAGCCTCACCCCTCACTTCGCTGTTTTATTGAATCATTGGCCTCCTTTTCCATTATTATTCTCCCCTTTTCCTTTTCCCTTGTTTTCTTCTCTTTTCCTTTCTTTCCTCTTGTCACTTTTTGCCTTTGAATTTCAAATCTCTTGCCCGTTGCTCAATGTCCATTCGTGCCAAACTCGTAACCGATCTCACTTTTCCTCGTTGTTGGAGTTATATCGTAATTGGATCTACGATTTCACCTGTAATCCTCTTCTGGGAGGGCTGGGAAATCTTTTCCATGGGATTGCCCCTGTTGTATATATATAGTCTCATTAACCCCCGAGAAAAGTAATTATATTTTATGAATCATGGAACCTTTCATTTTAAGGGAATATGCCCTATACGTAACAAGAGAGATGCAACAAATGTCTGGCCCTCTGATCGTGCCACTTTGATTTCTTTTCTTTTTCTTTTTCTGGTTGTTTTTAAATGCCATCTATGACGCGGAACCTTTCTTCATGACAATCGCAGCATTGTCTTATATGAGTATTTCTAAACGGTGGGGTTTGGGCACAATTTAATAATTATTCTGAAAACCCACAAACGCCCATAATTATGAGAGTCAATAATAATGATAATAATAATAATATTTGGGGTTGGATTCCGACGCTCCACGTTCTAAAGCACCTTTCAGAAATGGTGGCATGAAAAATTTGGGGCATCCAAATTAATAGTTTTCCTATCCTTGATTATTCAAAAGGAAAGTGATTCAAGCAGGACCAGCCAAAAAAACAAAGAATTATAGAAAATAAGATTAGGCGATTGATGGTGAGTGGTGACTCCATGTTAATCGAATACCATCTTTTTGGGTTCTCATGTAACCCCTCTAATTCAAGGAATCACGAAAATATCAAACACTCGTAGCCTTTTTTTTCGTGCATGATGCTAGAACTCGGGCTCGGATATATGTAAACTAATGTCCTCCTGGGAAGCCCAAGGGAGAAAGGATGGACCCAAGGAACTGGTGGGCCTAATCGGCCCAAAAATAATGCCTTGAGGCCCATGGAAATTTCCAAGGGCATAATGGCTGGAAAAAAAAAAAAACTGGAATGATGAAAGTTACTTAGTTGCGAAGAATACATTTTAAGAGGATTTGTTGTTTGCATTGCATAATCTGTCCAAACAAGAAATGGGAGAGAGAACGACCACGGAGGCAAAAGTGCCTTATAAAGCGGGGGGGCGCATTTGCCACTGACGCGGAGGCCAAAAAGTGAGAAAGCGTTCCTGACACGGAAACCGACCCTCTTTTAATTTAACGCCTCCCCAGTTTTTCTCTTCCTCCTATCTTTAACGGGGAACAACCTACACGTATTCCCCCACAGTTTTCTTATTGAATATATGCGTAAAGGTCCGAGAGTCAATATATATATATATATATATATATATATATATATATTTACCATTGAACTTGGTAATGATTCAGAATGTGGATACCACAATTCTGCTTGATTATATATGGGTAATTGTAGCAGGGGCTGTATTCTCCAGATTCATGAGTGGGTTTATTGGTAACGAATGAATGACGTACTAAAGGGAAAAGGTCGTGGCACAGTGGAAGGACGGCAGCTGCACTCGCGAGAGAGCAGTGGGAAATCAATAATTCATGTTTGCTTGACTTGAGTCATTACACCATAAAAGTTTATGTGTGGGCACAATCCCACATCTTGGTGCCAATTATAGTGTGACCCTGTGAATCGGGACCCCACTCATTTGAGGACAGATATCAATCCAAATTAATTTGAATAATTTGCTTGCAAGATTGATCTATCCTTTCATATTATACTAAATGCCTGAGTATTCATATGAAATGATCACACACCAGAGCCTCCTATTTACAGTCATCCATAATAAACAAATGATTTATGTTTTCTCTTTAACATAACAGCATATATACATAGCATACGAGATCAAACAATAAGGAATAATTTAAAATATATAAAAGAAAAATGATAAAAAAATAATCAATAAAATTATTAAATAGACCATTTTGATTCAAAATTTATTTAAATATTTAGTGGTCAGTATCATTATAACAACATTATATGATATGTGTAACTTACCACAGTCAATAGAATAAGATTTTGTTGTATGCAAAGGAATAGAAGGTGATAAAGAATGAACGGGGGATGAAAGGGAATGTGGTCCATTTGGGTCAGGTCAGATCAGGAACAGGGGATGCACTTTGGGAGGGAGGAGGAGGTGTGATCTTAATTGAGGATACGGTGGAGAGCAGAGAATGAGTGAGGTCGCATCTCATTCACCATCCATGCGACAACCATATATATGCCTGCCTCTCCCCTCTTCCTGTTCAATATCTTCCTCCTCCTCACTTTCCTCCCTCCATCATTCCATTATTCTATTCTGCTCCTGTAAAAAAAAAAAAAAAAAAAACTAACGCGCACATTACATACATTCTTATATACCCTATATTATCCTTATTATAAAAAGAATATCATACTTATATAAAGAGTCTCGGCATGTGTTATATATTTTGTTGAAAGTATTGATTTCTTTGATTTTTTTAGTTATAAAAAAATTTAAATAAATTTAGTACTAACCTCTCATCAAAATTAAAATATAGCACTATAGTTTAGAGAATACTTATAATAACTTATAAGATTATTTATAAAAATAGTCATTATAATAACAAGACAAATTAAAGTCTCATCTTTATAAAATATAAGTATATTTTCTATAAGGTTTGCAAGTCTATGGTAGATTCAATTAAGGGAGGAAAGAAAAGCGGGGTGAAAAAACGGGAGGGAGCAGAAGAATAGTAGAAATATTGGGTGGAGTGAGTAGTTTTAGGCGAAAAAGGAAAGCCGTAGGGAGGGCCCACGGGCTTTATGGTGGGCTTAATGCCACGAAAAGGCTAAACCGAGCCTCACCACTATCTGGCGCCCAAAATAATTCTAACAATAAATAAATAAATAAGAAATGCTGGCTGCCACCTCAACGTCAGAGTCTGTCTTTCCATCCCGACTCCTTTTTTAAAAAGCATGGTCAATTATTTTATCTATGACATTCAGATTCTTTGAGAAGGGCATCTGCCTTCCATTGATGGACATTTTTATTCGCTCCCTTTTCTTATTAAAATATTTGCAATTGGCATATCGCCCGATAATCGACCCCCACCCCGTGGGTCATTGCCCACGTCCCTTCAGGATTCACTTGTAACTCTTAAAACAGGTGAATGAATTTGTCCCCAAATGTTAAATAAGCTCAGAGAGTGAATCTGAAACAGAAAAAGTTAAGTAATTCCAATTAAGATATTGAAAACTTATATTACTTAAGTTATATTGGAGCCCAACAACATTATATTTAAATGCGCTTGAACCAACCAATAAATATTTATACCGGGTATTTTTTTTTAAAAAAAAAGTTAACGATTTTAAAGAGAAAAATATCCATGAGAACTAGATTCTACCTTCGATCTTAAAAGGCTATATGCATGTAAGATATGGTTTATTTGAGAAGAAATACGAATCTGCTAGGGTCGCTTGTCTAGGTTGTTTTTATGTGTACTGGTTCTGTGAATCTCTCCCCCTCTCTGTCTCTTTCTCATTCAAGAGTATACAGGAATAGAGTCCTTCTTGGAAGATGGGTATTTTCTAAGCATCCCTTCAAAACGATGTATGTTTTTTTTTTTCTGGTAAATGGAATTTAGGACTTTTACCAGAAAAAAAAAAGTCACTCCACATTGCGCTCAGTGCTCCACTTTGTCTCCTTTTTAATTTTTGGAGCAAAAGTTTGCCTTTTCATGGAATGAATACATCTTCCCAAAGTATTAGCCATTTCTTCTTCCTCTTCTGTGCATATGATGAAGGGCTTGCTTCTTTTCCCCGTATCTAAAAGGCATAGCAATTAAATTGAACAACATGTATCTTTAACCCAGAGGAGATCGACGCTATTGAACTGACAATTCGTACATATCATCACATATTAACTTTTCCACTTTTAAATTACTGGACTTGTAAAAGTTTACTTAGAATCAGAAGGCCACCATGTTTAAGTTGAGGCTCTAAAAAGTGGAGTGGGGAAAAAAACACGAGAGTCAGAGATTCGTGAGCGGAGAGATCTTCCAACCCAAAATTCTCTATTTTTTTTGTGCTTTATTCATGAGATGGACGACTGTGTTTCCCCAGAAAATCCGAAACAGATTTACTCGGACAAAGAATGTGTGTCTGTTATGGCCCTCGATTAGATGCCACGAAATGACGCAAAGGCGGCAGTATGCACGAAGCCCCTATATTTATTATAACTCCATTCGTATCCTTATTTTACCATGTATGCCTCAAATATTATGGGCAATATGTATTGATTTTTATAGAAAAAACTTTATAAAAAAATAATTATAAATAAATATTTAATTAGTTATTAGAAGAATAATTTTTACTATTGATAAATTAATAGAAAATATATGATCTCATAAAAAAATATAATTTATAATTTTTTTTTCTTTTTTCTATTCTTTATCTATAGTTAGTATTAGAAAAATGAGTCAACTCTCCCTGCCACAATCGAGGGCGGAGGGAGGTGGGGAGCTAACCCTGTTTTGGTGATGGGTTAACTTGTCAACTTGTTACTTTTATTTTTAAAAATTTATTTTTAAATTTTTAAAATATTAATAAAAAATTATTAATATTATATTCTTTAAAATTTTTATTTTTTATAAAAAAATTTAAATTTTATAATTATAAATTTAAATAAATATTAATATAATATTAATTAATTATAGTATATTAACGTATATCAATTAATAAATAATTAATTTTTATTAATATTTAATAATAAAAATATTTAAAATATTATTTAAATAAAATAAATAATAATATTAATAATTAAAATAATTGGGCTAACCTCCCTTTTTTTTATAAAATAAGCTCAACCTATTTTATTAATTTTATCTACAGTTCACATCTATCATTGATATAGTTGAAGCATATGACGACGATGGACCCACTGTTCATCTCTCTTATAGATCTCGTAGTCATTGCTATCTTCTTCTTTAGATGTGGAGATGCGATGTCACAGAAAATAATATTTGAAGAAGACAACGAGTCCACTATTCAGAGAATAAGTCTTCACTAAGATAATTAAAAAAATATATAAAAAAATAAAAATAAAATAATAATTCAACAGTTTATAAATTATTTTTTTATTTAACAGATATTTTAAAGAGTCTATTTAAAATTAGGGTTTAATTTATATTTTTTTTAAATAAACTAAAAATCTTTTGAAAATTTTAATTTTAGGAAAAATCACACACCGACCAGGCTAATGCCCATGTTTTTCGCATTTTAAAACCGTAAATGAATTTACGGACGCAAATGTTTACACGTATACCGTACTATTACTTTTTTGTCCTTTTATCTAGGTTTTCAACATAGGCCCCAGGGTATGTAGAGTAGGAATAGATAGAGTAATACTGTCTATTTATAAAATATATAGGTTATATTTTACAGTTTGATATTTAATTTTACTTAATAAAATTTTTAATAATTTTAAGTTAGGCATAGATAAATTGGGTATACCTAAATCGTGATATCATATCTATGTTATAAAAAAATCTGTATTTATAAATTTTTAAAATAATAATATATTCATATATCTTCAAGAGTTACATAATATCTATAATCTACTAAGAATAAAAGAATAAGGATAATAATTAAAATCTTGAGATATATTGCATATAAAAAATAAGCGTTGAAATCTAAATAGTTTATAATTATAAGTTTGTATCAATCTCCCCAATATTGACAAAGATAAAGCATATAAAAAATAAAATAAATAATTATAATTTATAATGTAATCATATGATAATTAATAAAGTTAAAAAAAGAAGAAAAAATTAGTATAGTTATAAATATTAAAAGATACAACTTATCTACTTAACTACTTATATTTCTAAAATTACCTTATAGTCACTAATAGCTATCATATTCTCCCTTATAAGATAGAGAAAAAATAAAAAAAATAAAAGAATAGGTGCTCATGGATAAGGCAGGGCAAGACAATCCCTATACCTGGTACCCAGCTCAAAAAATACATTGGCTGTATTTTGCAACTCGATGGCAAACCCTACCCTATATTTATTGGATTGGATAAGGTATTTTTATTACAAGTTAAACAAAACATGCCACACTATAGATTTTTTGAACAGCCCTAATAGGCCCCCAGAATATGATAAGTTTGGGGGGTTTAAATACCTCTAATTAAATTAAATAAAATTGACCCCATAAAACACGGATTTTATAATACATACAGTAAAAAATAAATTTATATTTTATAAAAATATAAATTTAATTTTTATTATTATTAGAAAAGTTTTTTTAATAGCTAATTTTATAATTTTTTTATAAATATTTTTTAAGTTAGAGGATTATATCTTGGTTTTAATAAAAAATTAATATTTAATTTATTTAATTTTTCTATAAATAAAAAGTATAACTTTTGTAAAGGGTTCATGCAATAAGATTTAAAAAAAAAAAAAAACTAAACTTCGTTTTTCGTTAGTATTTCTAACCAACCATTTACGTTTTGATTCGATCTTTTGAATACAATGACATGTGGAGCTAGTGGGTGGTTTGACTTAAGCCCACTTATTATATTTATTACTTATTCATTGATTGATTAATTAATTAATTATAATATATTTATAAAATATTTTAAAATATTAAATACATATAAAAATATATTTAAAGATATAGATATATCTTAATCTTAAATTATTAAATTATAAGATACTATTTTTTTTAAAAAATCCTTATATAAGTGTAATAAAATATTATAAATTAATCAAATTAGTTTAAAAATTAAAAAGTATAATAGATTGAAGTTGATTGGAATCTTAGATTAAAACTAGATATCTAACTACAGTAGCTACATGCAGCAGTAAAAACGTTGGAGGGAGGAAAACTTTTGGAATTAAAAAAGAGAAAATGGGAGATGAAGGTGATGAGGTCAAATGGTGTTAGCAAGGTCTGAGGAATAGAAAGGAACAGCGTGTCAGAGGTATTATGGAGGGTGTTTGGTAATTTGAAGTAAGGAAAATGAGGAATAGAGAGAGAGGGGGGGGGGGGGAAGACAGATAAAGGTAAGGGGAAAAAGACAAAAGAGGAAGTCAAATCGAGGACCTTTTTATTTGGTGTGCCTTTGTGTGGTGGCACCATTCGTTAACTCATTATTCACAAAAGAAGTGGAAAGCAATGGGATGCTTCTCCTGCCCCCACCCCACCCCCAAAATAATGTTTGTCGCCCCCCACTCTCCCACTCTTCTTTTCCACACACCAGTCCAATCGTCAGGGATATATTTGGTATAAGGGAAATAGAAGTGTTTTACTGCCACTCTTATTTTTAATATTTTAATTTATTTTAATCATATTTAAAAAATGAAATAATAAAAATAAAATATTTTAAATTATTCTATCATAACTTATAAAATTTATAGATAATTTTAACCTTTTATAAATTATAAAAATATTTTATATAATTTTATTCTAAATTATAAAAAATATGTATCAATATATTCCTATTTTATTCTTATTAAATAAATTTTTAAACTCTATTTTTAATTTAATTTTATTTTTGCTAATATTTTTATTAAAAAAATTATCGTACTAAATATATATTTTTATCTTACTATTAATCGATTCGAGTAAATTTTATATACGTATAAAATATTTTATTATTAAATTACTTCCCTCCATTATTTTTATAGGAGACATTTAAAATATATCTCAACTTTTTATTAATTTTATCTTTATTTAATTCTTCATATTATAATATTTTTAATTAATTATCGCATCTCCATCGCGTATTTTATCCCTCCCAAATAAAGGAGGGTTTTTTTTTATATATATTTTTACATATTTAACATCCCCAACTAATTTTAACTTTTTTTTTTAATTAGGGGGATGGGACCACCTTTAGAAGAATAGTATCCCGGAATAACTAAACAAGAAAAATAGTTACCCGAGTAAAAAGGAGCAGCGATATAAGCAACAGTACTGGTCCGGGGTGATCATATCTCACAATCTCACATGGTGTTTGTGGAAATTAAGTAATGAGACACTGATTTGTGGACATTAAGCGAGCTTGTGTTGGATCCAAAAGAGAGAACTTTGAGGGTGGCAAGTATGTGAGGATATGGAATCAAGGATGCACTCCCACCACGTACGTAAACGAATCCCATTGTGGAGTATCTCTCGATTGGAAGATCGCCACTTTATATTCATGCTTCTACGCTGCAATTATTCCCCTCCCCATCTTGTGTTCCCCCCTAATTTCGTACCCTCCTATTTCAATTATATTCACTTCTTACCCCCAATCATTCACGTCTGACCATTCCCCCCTCTCCCATTTTACATCCCCACCCATAATTAAATCCACCCCCCCCCCTCCCTTCCCCATTCTGTTAAATTCCACTCACTCCACCTGATTATTCTTTCCATCCTCAACAAGTTGAGTCCGGTTTCTCATTATCGAGAACTTGAAAAGAAGGAACAATTCTGATCATTAAAATTACATATTATCTCTTCCAAGATCAAAACAGTTCCCGTATGAGTTAACTTGGCGAGCGTATGTATACATAGGAAGACACTCTGTGTATATTTGGATGTTATCTTTTTATCGATGGAGTTAGCAGGGATCAAAAGAGACGAGCAGGAACTCGCCGCACAATATGATCCGTCTAAGTAATCAGAAAAGAAAGGGAATCAAATCTCATTTCCAATTCTATAAGCTTGATCTACAAGAATACCCCCGCAAACACAGAACACTCAGCGCACACACCATAGGAGGATCGCGATCCATGACTCCTCTTTTCCTCTGTTCTGTTGCGGTGTTTTCATATTCGATGCAACAATAAGAAAAGGATCGTATCAATATAGAATTTAATATAGATGATCCTATAATCACCGTCAACAAATGTTTGAAGACTCCTACCATATTAAGAGCAGAAAGCCCGATTAAGGGGCTAAGGAGGCGTAATAGGCGCGTGTAGAAAACAGGGAAGAAAAGAAAAGATATCACTATTACTATTGTTGGTATAATAATAAGAAGAAGGTCAAAAGTAAATGATATAATAACACGTAAGCAGACAGTGACGTTGACCGAGGGAAGTAAGTGGACGCAGCATCTCTCTTTCTCCCTCAGAAAAGAAACAATTGCGATAAAGACGACGACGACGACGTGCTGATACTCAACTAAACCTCCCAGAGAGAGACCCAGAAAAAGATCTCTGCCATTGTAGAATCTGTGCTCCTCCCCCATTGCTCCCCCACTCTCCCTCCCTCCCTCCCTCCCTCTCTCTAACGCCCCTCCCCTCTGCTCCTTGGCGCCGTCTTCTTCCGTGGGTCCCACCCTCCACTCCACACACCACCCCCCCATCCCCACCATTATTATATATCTATACATGCGAATTTGGAGCCCCCACTCCCCTAACACCTAATTCTCACCCATTTTCTTTAATCTAAAAATATCCTCTTCCCTTGATAAACAAATTGGGACTTCCAATTCTCCAGTTTCCCATTTTTAATTTATTTATTTTTTCCTTTCAACAAATTCGGTGGCGATATATGAACACCGGCGATGCCTACGTCCGTCGAAGTAGCTAGGCAATGCCTAACCTCGGAGGCGGCTCACGCGCTCGATGAGGCGGTCGCCGTGGCTCGGCGCCGCGGACATGCCCAAACCACTTCACTTCATGCCGTCTCCGCTCTCCTCTCGTTGCCGTCTTCAATCCTACGCGACGCCTGCGGGCGTGCCCGGAACTCTGCCTACTCGTCTCGCCTTCAATTCAAAGCCCTGGAGCTATGCCTGAGCGTGTCTCTGGACCGTGTACCCTCGGCCCAAATAGTCGACGACCCGCCTGTTTCCAACTCTTTCATGGCTGCCATCAAGCGTTCTCAAGCGAACCAGAGGAGACAGCCCGAGAATTTCCATCTCTACCATCAAATCTCACAGCAACCCTCTTCGGTTTCTTGCGTGAAAGTCGAACTTCAGCAATTGATATTGTCGATACTCGACGACCCGGTTGTGAGCCGGGTGTTCGGGGAAGCGGGTTTTCGAAGCCCCGAAATTAAGCTATCTATTCTTCGTCCTCTCCCGCAGCTCCTTCGCTACTCGCGCTCCAGAGGCCCCCCTATATTCCTCTGCAACTTAACGGAGCATCCGGATCCTGGTCGTCGGAGCTTTTCCTTCCCATTTTCTGGGTCGTCTGGGTTGTATGACGGGTACGGGAACTATAAAAGAATAGGAGAGGTACTCTCCAGAAGCAGAGGTAGGAATCCTCTGCTTCTGGGTACATGTGCGTATGATGCTCTTCGGAGTTTCACAGACGTTATAGATAAACGGAAGGACGGTATTTTGCCAGTAGAACTATGTGGGTTGCACGTGATATCCATAGGAAAAGATGTTTCCAAGTTTGTCACAGAGAATTGCGATGACAAGGCTTTGAGCTTGAAATTGAAGAAGATTAGCCAAATGGTAGAGCAGTGTGTAGGACCTGGTTTGGTGGTGAATTTCGGGGACTTGAAGTGTTTTGTGAACGAGAAAGCCTCGGGTGAAGCAGTGCGCTATATTGTTGGCCAACTAGGAAAGTTATTGGAGCTCAATTATGGGAAGTTTTGGTTGATGGGTGCGGCAGCGAGCTACGATTGCTATTTGAAATTTGTGGATAAATTTCCATCCATTGAAAGGGACTGGGACTTGCAGCTTCTACCCATCACCTCTGTTCGGCCTTCCGTGGCCGAATCATATCAGAAACCCAGATCAAGGTAAGTGGTTGATATCCCTTTGTTTTGTTTCCAAATTCATCTGGACTCTGGCTTGAAACTCGGCGTGATTTTCTGTGTCCTTTATGTCACTAAACAAAAATTCCCCAGGTCAGGCTCTGGCTGGCCGTCTGTTAACTTGAATTAATCAATTTGTGTTTGTAGATGCACGTGTGTATTTTCTTTTGTCCTCATGTCTTTTGTATATTATGATCCCTAAAGTGTCGGTAGTTTTGTATCTATATAGTCTTATTTCCACCGAAAAGGAAAAGGGGAAAAAAAGAGATAGAGGGCAATACCTTGGTGTTCTGATCTATGGACAAAAGTAACAATATTTTTTGGTTCTGAACGAGATGTGCGGCTCTGCCGATGCATTATGGAATGAGAACTCCTCTGATAGTAAATTAAATAACGACTGCCTTTTGTCAAGAATACTCGTATATTTATAATTAAGACACTCTGAACTTATTTTGTCTTGACTTAATTCTTTTCTTCTTCTTCTTTTATATATATAATATTTACAGCTTAATGGATTCGTTTGTCCCATTTGGTGGCCTTTTCCCTTCACCTTCTGACTTAGAAGGTCCGCTAAGTTGCTCGTATTATTGTATTCCCCATTGCCATCAGTGTGGTGAAAGGTTTCGACAAGATGGGGTTGCCGCTTCAGAGGAAAAGATTTCTACTTCATTTCCTGTCTCTTGCCGATCATTTCCTCCGTGGTTGCAGGCTCCTGAGCTTGCCTCAGCAAAACCATTGAATACGAAGGTGTGCACTGTAGCACTCATATGTCAACTAAATTAAGCCAAAAATTTGAGAAAAAATTGTGAATTTTTTATTTTTTCACTGACAGCGGTTATTTACCAACCCTAAATCCTAGTGTCAATCTTAATTTGGGGTTGGTTTGGAGCTTCTGTTTATCTTTATCCTACTCTTTCCCAAGCCCCAAATTTTGCAGTCTTGCCATTTGCCAGACTAACGCTCTGTGCAGTTCTTAAAAGGATAAAACCTCTTTTAGGCCTATCATAAATGGTAAGTCAAGTAACATCCCTGATCGATAGTCTTCAAGAAAATATTTGCTTGCTGAAGGTTTTGGTATTGGATGCGTAAGCATATAATTATCGTGAATTGACCTTCATGTCCAATAAGAATTCCTTTTAAGATCGTTTGTTAATGTAACATTTCCCATGTTGACAGCCGAGAGAATCATCTAGACTATTTTTTATTTTTTCGTATTGCATAAAGTTGTTTCCATGTATGTTAGTGTAAAACCGCTATTTTTCCGTTCAGTGCAGACCGCCAAGGATGGTGGCGTTGTGTTGGATACAAATGAACCTGGGCCACCTAAGAAAGTGGACGAGGCATGCAAGCACCATATTCAGCAACTCCCTGATGCAAATACTTGTCAAACTCTTGTGGGTTTTGAATGCAGAGACATCAAAAATAAAGATGCTGACAACAATCACAGCAGCAAGATTACTGATGCATCGGCAATTGAGAACGTGAACCTAAATTCACAAGTGCCCGATGGTGAGCAAATGGATCCTACAACACAATCAGGCAGTCCTTTTTCTGTGGTCTCCAAGGAGAAATTTACTTCGACAATCTCAGAGATGTTCCAGAAAGCTGAAGAACTCCAGCAGGGTGACCTAAGATCATGCAACATGTCCAAATCAAGTATGTATGATGGCAGTCAAATGTCTCCCTCATCTGTGACTTCCGTAACCACGGACCTAGGCTTAGGATTATGCGCTTCCCACACCACCAACATAACTAAAAGAACTCCAGGCGAAAGCATAGTTCTGAATGTTGATCTGGTTGATGCAAATACTTTCCACCGCCCAACCCTGTCTTCGTCTTGCTTAAGTTTTGACAATGGTGGACAAGCTGACCTAAGAAATCCCAAAGTTCTTTTCCAATCTCTTGTGAAAAGGGTTGGCTGGCAGGAAGAAGCCTTGCATGCTATAATTAGGACACTGGTTTGCTGCCAAGCAAAGAGAGGTAAACACCAGAAAGCAGATCAAAGAGGGGACATATGGATGAATTTTGTCGGACCTGATAGGCATGGTAAGAAGAAGATTGCTGTTTCTTTGGCCGAGTTTTTGTGTGGGAGCCGAGAAAGCTTCGTTTTCGCGGATTTAAATTCAGAGGAAATGAAAGGATATGATGTGAAACTGAGAGGGAAGACTAGCCTTGATTTTATTGTGGGGGAGTTGTCCAAGAAACCATCATCCATAGTTTTCCTGGAAAATGTAGACAAGGCTGATATGCTGGCTCAAAATAGCTTGTTTCAAGCCATCATGACCGGAAAACTTACTGACTCGCACGGAAGAGAAGTTGGTCTGAATAACTCAATATTCGTGACATCTTTTCCAGTCGACCAAAATAACAGCATCCCGAACGGGGAACCTTCCAACTACTCCGAGGAAAGAATGGTAAGGATGAAAGGAGGGGCAATCAAGTTAAAAGTCGAGCAGCTGGTTGGAGACATTAGAAGCCAATGCCTCACCGTAGTTAGCAATTCTACAGAGAGTATTCCCATTCCCAATCTAGTTTATGTAAATAAAAGGAAATTGATTGGCGAAGACGAGTTTCACTATCAACATAAAATTTCAGACATCGCTAAGAGGGCTCACACGGCATCAAACTGGGTGTTGGATTTAAATCTTCCGGCTGAAGAGAATGAGATGCAACATATGGAGGGTGAAAATTATGAGCGTGTCTCAACTGCGAACCAAAACCTCTGGCTCCAAAATTTGTATGACCAGGTGGATGAAACAATTGTTTTTAAACCTTGTAATTTCGAGGCACTTGCAGATAGGTTGCTGAGAGTGATAAGAAGGAACTTCCACAAGATTCTAGGATCTGAGTGTGCGCTACAGATCGAGGCAGAAGCCATGGAACAACTAGTTGCAGCTGCATATGTGTCAGACGGGGACACAGAGGTGGAGGATTGGGTAGAGCAAGTTCTGAGCAGAGGATTTGCTCAAGTACAGAAAAGGTACAACGTCGGTGCTCGCTTTGTGGTGAAACTTGGCACATGTCAGGATCAGGCTTCAGGCGTATACCTTCCCCCAAAAGTACTTATAGACTGATTGCTTCCGGAAAACGTGGTTGTAAGATTAACCATGTAGCAATAGCATATAGCGAACCTAATTTAGCCTTCAAATCCGAATCATTATTGTATTGGGTTCTGTTTCTCTATGTTGTATATAATTAAATATATATGTATTCCGTCGCCGGCGCTTGTATTATTATCCCTGCTTACCCAATCGACTCATCTTCCTTCTAGTTCAGAGTCAGGCAGATTGGGATCCCAGATTGCAAATAAAACATGGAGTTCCACGGTGGGGATCCATTTTAAATTTTTTTCCAAGTAATAAATATAGTACTATTTCTATCATTAATATAAGATATATTTTATCTTATATTTAGCAAGGGAGGAGTAAGTTTTACTAAGGATTAATTGAAGGTATATGTAGATTCGTCCCTGTTCATAGTGGTCTTTATTTTTGCTTTGTGGGAGTCGATGACGCTTATGCTTTCCTTTAATTTCTGGTATGTGCTGGCCGATTACATCACTAGACGCCGTTTTAGCTTTACATATAACACGTGCTGTCCCTGTTGGTATACTGGTGTGTACGAAACTAGACTCTGACATCAGAGTGAGAGGGAACCCACAGGGGACGGGAAAGAGAACGAGTAGATAACAAGTTCCAATTTTATGCAGACTTTTACTTCAATCCAAATCTGCATACACTTAAATATCTTAACAATCTTTTTTAAATATGAGTCCATTATCTCTCACGAAGTAATGACCCTCGCTGTAAATACCCAGTTTCTGCTTTTGGCAATCAAGGCCAAGTTTATCCTCTACATGAAGCACATACATTCAAGTATATCGATCCTACCAGTTTTTCTCTTTTTGGGGCGTGAGGTTGAGTGATGATCAGAGATTCTTCCTATACATTCAAGTCTCTATACTTGAACGCTCCCAAGTAATTAGTCAGACGCTTCCATTTTCTCCTATCAATCAACATATTGTATAAAATATCCGATTATTCAAAAGGCATGCATGCATGCATATATGACTTCATCTCCTTGCAAAATTCAGAAGACCGACGATGCACATCTGGTGATGTGATGGAAATCAATTTTCCAGAGGATCCCTCAAGTACATAATATAAATCTAATTTAATCTTGTCATACGTGCTAGAACTATTTGTTAAGAAGTAATTATAACATTAAATGCTCCAGATAATAAACTAGAAGGAAGTGACTCATATTATATGAATTAAATGAATAGTAGATATTCATCATGATGTAATGTGCATACATGAACTCCAACTTAAAAGAAACAAATAATAACTCTTAATGAGGGTGTGAGTCAGCACCTACGGGAGACTAGCTGCATTATCAGCCTCTTAATTAATCGCACTTGCAACAAGTGATTAAAGACCAATACATTTTGTTAGTCGTGAGAGCAACCTTAATATATAGAGTAGTAGGGCACTATTACGATCGGATTGTGCTTATGATACGATCGAGAAGGATTTAATCAAACAAATATTACGAACGATATCGTGTATCTATGTAGATATCACTCTGTAATATTTCCATTTGTCTCTCGAGCATCTATGGGACTATGACCACTTGGGCGCAACTAAAAGTTCTATCTCCTATCCATCTCTCATCCTTTTAATTAGAGTTATAAATTATGCATAAGTCTTCAATTAATTACCAGTGCATTAAAATTGAGTTAAAAAATCGGAATGTAAGATGAAATCAAGTGATTCAATTATAACTAAAGAACATGAAAGACAACATAATAAAACACGGTACTAGATTCGATTAAAATTAAATAGCTGAAAACGACAAGAAGATACGATTAGTGACACTAAGCATGTTCAGCCATGACAAACCAAGTGGGGCGATGAGAAAACCACTTTAGGTTTGGTAATGCCTATGAGAGCGGGACAGGTTGGAGGGTGTGGAATTAGTTAATTCATTGATATTAATAAATCAAGTTGAATTCTGAAAAGAATCTACTTGAGACTTGCCGCGTGGTCCTTTCAATCTGATGAAGAGTCTGTACTGATCGAAGGTCATGGCCGGGTAGAGAGCTGGCGTCTCCGGCGTAAGCAGCTCGTTCGCCGGCCGAATGGGGACGTCGCCCTTGGGATTGTAGAAGAAGGCCAGCGATACTCTCTCTTTGTCCGAGTTTACGATCACTCTGTGCTCCACGCTCTTGTACCTTGCATTGCTTAGTACCTTCACAAATCACAAGTTGTCGCCCTTCATTAATTTCAACAAATTAAAAAACATATCTCGAGCTTTTTACTCGTTCACGTTGCTTCACTATTACATTCTTTGTGCCAGAGTCTACAGATAACTGCTTACCCAACTACACATTTCGTTGGAGTCATACATACAGCTTCACTCAACCTAGCCTTCTAGGGTTGGTTTCTGGAAAATTAATTTATTAAAAAATTATTAATCAATGCATTTATATATATATTTAAACCCAAATATAATATTGTAGGAGTTTATTTTAATCTATACATTATAAATGACAAGTGATGATAACATATTTATAGTAATGGGACTAAAGTTGAAGGAAGAAAAGGGTATTTTACTACTGATAAGTTAATGAAAAGTATGGTTTCGACAAACTTTATTATATATATGCAAATATTTGGGGAATTCTTTTTCTAATATTTTTTATTATATTGGGGGTTCTTAAACCTTAATTCTTCGATCGCGCACTACCCATATTCCTCTCATACCTTAATTTGTCATCTAGTTAGGCTTAGGCCAGGGTAGTTTGAGAAGCCAGGCCATTCTTTATATTCATTGAATGGAAAACCTGGCCCACAATGTCATGCCCTAGACTTTATCCCGAATTCCCATTTAGTCCCCATACTTATCCCACCTTATATAAAGTACGTGAGCGCCGATTTTATTTTCAGCATTCTTAATATTAAGATGGCTTTCAATCAAACGGGAAGGAGTCCTGCCATGGCCACGTACTTTCAAACCTTCGTCTTTACTGCGCAGTAGCCTAATCTTATTATTGTTTTGAAGAAAAAAAATAAAAAACTAACAATGACACGACCAAGTACCCCCCCCCCCCGCTCCCCTTGTGATGTGTGACATATTCATGAAAGAGAGAGAGAGAAGCACCTGGATTTGGTCCCCGATGTTGACTATAAAGGCGTGCGGGAGAGGCTTCACCGTAATCCAATCGCCGGACTTGCGAACTTGAAGACCGGCCACCTGGTCATCTGGAAGCAGTACGGTCATCCCTCCCGGGTCGGAATGCGACGACAGACCCAGCGTCAACTCTGGCTTTGGGCACTTCGGGTAAAAATTCACTCTCAGGCACGCCCCTATCTCCTCTCCTCCGAACGCATTCTGAAGGAAATCCTCTTCCAATCCTAAGTTCACCGACAGCAACTTCATCAACCTCCCACACAGCTTCACCACTTCCCTGCCGTACTCATCGAACACTTGCCTGCAACCCGCGGGCAGATGCGGCCATTTGTTGTAGTCCTTCAACGGCAAAGGAAGGTAGTGAAGATAATAGTAGTCGCTCCAATCCAGAATAGCACCCTTCTCCACTCCAAGTCTGCTTCCATAGCCTTCGTATGTTTTGGGGGAATTAGCGTACTGCTGCTTCACTTCCATGGGCAGGTGAAAGAAGGCGCGCCATGTCTCCCTGGCGGCGTCCATCAACTGGGGCCTAACCCCGTGGTTAAGGATTTGGAAGAATCCCCAGTCGTTGCAGGCCTCTAAGATCCTGCCCAGCATGGCAGTTCGGGCGGCCGGGTCTACGTTGCCGTCGTGTAGAGCAGCGAGGTCGATGACAGGGATGTTGGCATCATCAGAAGAAAAGGAAGGCCTGTCGGAAGGAGGCTTAATGTACCGGTCAGGGATTGAGTCGCAGCAGGTTTCGGATAAGGATTGAACGGGGACTATAGGCTCGGGCCACTCTTGAGGGCTGTTCAACATAGCTCTGATGATCTCCTCAGGTTAATTGCAAGCTAGCAGGCCAGCGGTTTTGGTGGGAGAAAGAGGAGTGGATCCATGGATATATATATCACGAGGGAGGCCAAGTTTAAGTGATCAGATATGGAGCCTGAAAATGACGTTTGTTTATTGAAACGTTTATGTCAACCGATCGCCATCTATTTCAGTATACTTATCAAATGAATACTAATTATTCCCATTGTTGGCAAGTGATCGCATTAAAACCCAGACCAGCACTACCAATTTTATAATAAACTAGATCTTTTTTTATGGGTGGAAAAGACTGCATCAAATTAGAAACGCGGAATTTTTATGAATGCGGGGAGGGAGAGAGCATGCGGTGGGGTTGATGAAGTTCATCAAGAGGGGAAGAGAAGCAAAAAATGGGGTGCAGAACTTGGATGATGCGACCTTCCAATAGATTTGATTAAGTAATTTTGGATTGAAAAGGAGTGCCCCTTGCCTCTCTGGCCCTACTTACTTCATTCCATTCCTCTTTATTATCGTCATCAATTTCCACCCACCGTTCTTTCCCTTTCTAAACATTTGAGTACGAGAAAGTTGCGAATCACTTGCTCCCAACTGGATCATGCAACATCTCTAAACATATTGTTACTCCTCACACGGTTCCCAATAGTCAGTTGAGAGAGATTTATACACTTGGAGAGAGATCGCTCAAATTGCTGGAATGAAATATGGAAGCTGAGGTTCCTGAGAAATTCAAGAGTTTAATTTGTTGTCCACACTTCTAAGCTGAGACACAGAAGAAGGCTTCTTGATTATGATGGGCTTTGATGACGGGGAAGATTCGATGCACCTGTTCCTTAGGCGTCACCTTTGCCCTAAGCACTAAAAACATCAACAACGTAAACAGCATTAGTAATTGTTTTGATTGAATGTTGGATTATCTATGTCAATTTTAAATACAACCCCTTACTAAAGGTATTCTGCGTCAGTCGGCTTAATAATCGACCTAAGATACGGGTATTACTATGTTTTTAAAATAAAACAATGTGGTTAGTTAAAGCTATGTCGGTTTTCGTGTTAACCTAATTAAACTGCGAACTTGAGATTCATTTCAACCGTGTGAAATTTAAACGCGGTGACAGAATAGAATAGTTTTCTCAGCCGCTCTCCTCCACATTCACCTCCAGGCCATTTTCTTCTTCGTCTCGCTTTCAGATCGTCATACTTATCAAATTATCGTCATCCCATTTCTTGCGTTTACTTTTATTTATTTATATTTGGTGGGGTTGTTTTTAGTTTCTTTTAAAACCAGATAAAACAGAAAGAAACGTGCCTAACCTTCCAATCTCGTTTCCCTTTTTAATTCTTTGAAACCTCTTCCTATTGGAAAGTTATTGAATCCGGACACGAGGAATTCCAGGGGCAATGCCAAAAACAAGATCCAGTAATAAATTATATGGGCATGGGGAAACATTTGACGAGCACGTGCGCATATAGTTAATGCGTAATTTTCAATTTATCTACGGTCTAGATTTTCTTGAAGAGAAAATAGGTTCCACCATACCTGCCGCCAAGTACACTCACCATCTGCATCTGTTGGGAATGCCCTCTTTGCCAGGAGTTAAGTTTAGCTACAAATTAACATCTCAGCTGTATTATGTAATTAATTGCTAACAAAGAAAAATTGATGCATCTCCCTGAGAATCGATCAGCGTGACATCTTAAAATATGTAATTATAAGTACGAAGATAGCATTTAGCCATATAGCTTGATATTTCAGAAGAGAAAGGATTTTTAAATAGCAGAAATATCAACTATATGATAAAATGAGCGAGTGATGAGACGTAATATTAATATTTTAGGATACAAAAGGGTATATACCCGATAGGTAAGTCAAATATTAATATTTTGCAAGCCGTAAAGATCATGTAAAAATGGGCCTTTCGGCCTTCCTTCCACCAACTAGATAACTTTGATACATAAGATAAAGTCAACAAAGAATGAAGGGTTCGTATGTTCAACTATTAAAAAGATAAAATATATTATTATTTAGAGTATATTTAATTTTTAGAAAGTATTATTTTATTATAGTTATAGTCATATTATTTGAAGAGGTATCATAACTCTTGAGTATTTAGATTTATGTCTGAAGGTAATAGATGACCCACCTTACTCGATATTAGTATCGTTTAATAGAAATTGATACTTCACTTTATTCTTAAATTGTAGGTGAGTTTAATTTATTTTTAAAAATTTTTATACAAAAAAAGGAGACTTTTTTATTTGGGTACAAGCCGAAGAGCTTATGTTGAAAAAGAGAGGCAAAATTATGATCCATTATTACTATTTAAGGTGGGAGGTGGTCTTTTTTTTTATACTAAATTTTGTAGAAAGGAGGTAGGATTTTTTGTTTTTTGGTATACGGAGGTAGGATTTTTTTTTTTGTTTGGTATAAAACTTTTTAAAAAAGAGTTGGGCGTACTCACAATCTAAAGATAGGATGAAATTTTATTTCTTTCTAAATAATATTAATAATATATAAAATTTAGGGCTCTTGGCCCAAATAAAAGGCCGAAGCTTTATGGGCCTAATAAAAAGCCCATGAAACAAAAGGTGATCTTCATACGTGGAGCGCTCTGTCGGTTTAGGAGGAGGAGGTTGGTGGAAAGCTGACTCATCTCATCGCTTCCACGCGCTTCCAAGTGGATCAGTCTATGACCCGGCCACTCGGCCTCTTACTGCTTTTACGGTTGATCTGATTCCCTCACGCACGTGATGGTGATGAGCATTTCCCATCCACATCCTCCCTACCCCCTCCATCCCTCCGTCCATAATATTGCATATCTTTACATTATCGTGCGCCCTGTTTTATGTTTTTCAAGTTAGGGCAATTGTGTGTGTGTGTGTGTGTGTGTGTGTATATATATATTAATTAAAATCATATATATCATCTTCCCACCTAAACTTTAATAGCAAATCAATCTCTCATTCCACATGTCCAAGTTTTCCTTTCGTTTTTAAATTATATAGTTGATTAGAATATCATGATAAATAATATTTATTTTTAATTTAAATAAATCATGCCATTATTTTATAACCATTTCTTTTAAAAAAAATCCATATATTTTTATGTCAATTTTCTTTTTAAGATCTTATAATATTAAATTCAATTAAAAATATATATAAATTAATTTGATTGAATATTTTTAATTTATTTATTTATAAGTCTCTATCAACAATTTCAATTATTAATCTCATTTTAATTTTTAAAATATATTCAATTCTAATAGTAACTAATTAATAATTTTATTAATTAATTATATGATATTTTAAATTTTTAACTATAATAAAATTAATAATAATCATATTTTTTTTTATTTTTAAAAGATTTTGAGTTATATAATGACAATAAATTAATAATTTTATTAATTAATTATATAATATTTTAAATTTTTAATGATAATTATAATTTATAATAATTATAAATAAATAATTGATTATCACCTATTAGAGCGCCAGAGAAATCTATAGTTTTGTGGATAAAAAAAAATGATGACATTGATATTGAAAACGAAGTCCGCGTGAATTTTTGAATTGCATTCCCAGTGCATTTGAGTTTCATTTCTGAAAAGTTGGGATGGGACCGGTAATAAATAATAAATAAATGCGTATAATAAAGGGCGTGCCTTTGAATATTTGACTTTGACCCAAGAGAAAGAGCGTCGAAGAAAAGTCACGCTTTCCTTCCTTCTTCCTCCTCCTTGGACTGAGTGGGAACACCACATAAAAGGGGCAACCCACTCCTCTTCGTTCTTCAACTTCTCCATCGAGGCCTTCTCGATTTTCCTCTCCAAGCCATTCACCCCACTCACTCCTGTACTACTCTATACTGTTCAATTTTCAAAGGTAAGCTTTCTTTTCAAACAAGCTTTCGTCTTTTAAGGATTTGATTTTTTCTTGATAAAGCTGGGGATTTGGCATTCTCTCTAGGTTTCGGTTGGGGTTCTCAATTTCTCTTTTTGGATAATTATGAGGGATATGTTTCGCATGTTCGGTTCTTCGTCAATCTTTGGAAGTTCATTTTTTAATTGTTTTTTCCTCGGTCTCTCTTTGTCTCTCATTTCGTACACTGAAAATTGTCACACGAAGTAGGTCCTAAAAGACCAAGTCATAGGCGTGGATTGTTACTTATTTTGCGGCCTTCGTGTGAAAAAAAAAAAATATGCAACAAATATTAGTCGTACATCCCCAGAGATTCAGAACCCTAGGTTTTTGTTATATGCATCGTGTAGAGTTTTGGTTCCAATTTCTGTCCCCGATGGGTTTATATATTCCTTGTTAGAAAATGAGGCATCAAATAGAAGGGTTTTTTGAGTTTATCCTATCTTATGATGCAGAACCCGGGCATGTGCAGTTGTTCAAGAAGTAAGCTTTCTCCCTCCAACGGCACCATGGAAAGTGAATCTCAAAAGGGGAACTCCTTCAACTCTTTGGTTTTGCTTGAACTCTCAGCATCCGATGATCTTGAAGCTTTCAGAAAAGAAGTGGAGAAGGGCTGCGACATCAACGTTGCAAGCTTTTGGTATGGTAGAAGAATTGGATCGAAGAAGATGGGTTGGGAGAAGAGGACAGCCCTCATGATCGCGTCTTTATTTGGAAGCCCTCGAGTGTTGAAGTACATAATTGAGACCGGAATGATTGATGTGAACAAAACCTGTGGTTCTGAAAGTGCCACGGCTCTCCATTGTGCTGTTGCTGGTGGCTCTCACTCTTCACTCGAGATTGTTCATCTCTTGCTTGATGCTGGGGCCGATGCTGATTGCATCGATGCTAGCGGAAATAAGCCTATCAACTTAATTGCCCCTGCCTTTAATTCCTTCTCCAACGCAAGAAGAAAGGCCATAGAGTTGTTGCTCGGAGGTGGGAAAGGAGGTCAAATCATCAATCAGGGAATGGAGCAACAAAAAATTGCAGTGCCTACTCTGTCCTCAAAAGAAGGAACTGAGAGAAAAGAATATCCTGTTGATGTATCATTGCCTGACATAAACAGTGGTATATATGGAACGGACGAGTTCAGAATGTACAGTTTCAAGGTGAAGCCGTGTTCAAGGGCTTACTCGCATGACTGGACCGAGTGTCCGTTTGTTCATCCTGGGGAGAATGCCAGGAGGAGGGACCCACGTAAGTACCCTTACAGCTGCGTTCCCTGCCCTGAGTTTCGCAAGGGCACATGCCAGAAGGGAGATGCTTGTGACTATGCACACGGTGTTTTCGAGTCCTGGCTCCATCCTGCTCAATACAGAACAAAGCTTTGCAAGGATGAGATTGGATGCGCTAGGAAAGTTTGTTTCTTTGCTCACAAGCCTGAAGAGTTGCGCCCTGTGTATGCTTCTACTGGTTCTGCTGTGCCTTCTCCAAAGTCCTTGGCTAGTGTACTTGATATGACATCAGTGAGTCCATTGGCTCTTAGTTCCTCATCTTTGCCCATGCCGGCTGTTTCAACTGCGCCTATATCTCCCCTTGCAGCTTCATCACCTCCTAAGAGTGGGGGCTTGTGGCAGAACAAAAGAAACCTCACTCCACCATCATTGCAGCTCCCTGGGAGCCGGCTGAAGGCTACCCTGAGTGCTAGGGATTATGGTCTGGATATGGAACTGCTTGGACTAGAAAGTCCTGCAAACCAGCATCAGCAGCAATTGATAGAAGAATGGGCTCGAATGTCCTCCCCGTCGCTGCGGAACAAAGACTTCAGTAGGTTTGGTGATTTGAACCCAACAAACCTTGATGACCTCCTGGGGTCCGTTGATCATTTTGTATCACCTCAATTACATGGCCTTTCAGCGCCTAGGCAATTGAACTCTCCAAGTGGGCTCCAAATGTGCCAAAACATGAACCCTCTTCGTGCAAGCTATCCAACTAACATGTCTTCCTCTCAAGTGAGGAAATCCTCTGCATTTGGGTTTGACTCATCAGCTGCTGTGGCGGCAGCAGTGATGAATTCCAGGTCTGCTGCCTTTGCAAAGAGAAGCCAGAGTTTTATTGATCGCGGTGAGTCAGTGAGCCACAATCTTGGACTTTCTTCACCTTCCCACCCCTCCTGTAGGGCGTCCTCTGCTCTTTCGGATTGGAGTTCTCCTGATGGGAAATTGGATTGGGGCATGAATGGGCATGAGATGCATATGCTGAAGAAATCTGCTTCATTCGGGTTCAGGAATAATGGGGTGTCTGCCACCTCCATGACTCCATCAGAACACGGTGAACCAGATGTGTCCTGGGTTCATTCGTTGGTTAAAGATGTGCCGTCGGAAGAGTTGTGTTGCTGAGAAGAAGCAGTATGATCTGAGTACCATGGGCGAAGCAAATGTACATAGAATCGTAGCAGATGGTAGCATAAACAAGCGCGCTAATTGCTCTCGATTATTTTGACAAAGTTTATTTATTATTTATTTATTTGTTTTGAACGATAGTTACTATTCAACGTTGCATACATAGATTGAGTATATTCAATAAGAGGATGAAGAGAGATGTTGCAACCTGCAAGAAGTAACAATTGGTTAGTCCAGAGTTTGATTTAGAGTACCTACTTATTTGTGGGTCAAGAGTTGGAGTAACATTCAATTTGGAGGAAGCAAGAATTTTTTTATTTAAAAGACTATATGGGTTGAGCTCTTCATTTCTTGTGCGGTACTCGGGTATTTTCCTGTCGCCGCTAGTTTTGTTTTCTTCTTGTTTTCTTGTTTTCTCAGCCAAGACAAGTTCTTGTTAAATACCGGTCGATTAATTGTTTCGCAAATCAGGATAATGCAACATTTTTCAATTCATGAATGATGGGTGGCTTCGTCGCTTGTTTGAAAATCTTGACGGCACAGGTAACCGTTGTCACGGAGCTTCTATGCTATATACTGTTTCAACAAAATCCGTGTGTCCATCAAGGCGCCATTGTAATTTTCAGGTGGATTCTTGTACAAATGATGGACAAATCGATAAACAAAAGAGGGGCGCTATTGTTTTTTGTTATATGAGAGGGCGTAAGCGTAAAGGCAAAGGAAAATAGGCTATTGATGAATTTAATATTATCTACTTTGAATCTACTAAATATCGTAAATGTAAATAACATGTATTAAATATAGTAGATTGAGAAAAAAACATCTTTTATGAGGATATTCGTAATTATATTAACCTATCTTAAAAAAATCTATAGTTATAAATTTTATTATTTGTATCTTAATTACTTAATCCATATAATTAATAGACTATTTTTTTATCTACTGGTAGTTTTGGCTAATATATTAATGATAAATTTTGTATTAGAGTTAAAAATAATATTTTTAAATCTCTTATTCCTTTAAAGAAGGCATATTATTCTGATTCACCGATAATACATACTCCAATTAAAAAAAAATTATGTAACCATCACCAGTTACGTTGAATAATGATGAAGAGCAATAAGTGCGTTGGGTCTACGCTTATGGAAAAATTACCCAGTCTTAGTCTTAGTCTTAGTCTTAGGTTTGAAATAGAGGCACTCGTCTTTGACTTTGAACTCTGAACAAGGAAAAGTCGTGCACTCTCTTTTAACTTGTTTCCAAATACTAATGGTTAACTATTTGTACTCGTCATCATCATCCGAGTTGAAATTTAAGATAGTACGTATTTATGTCATTATCCGCATGTGTAAAGAAAAAGCCTTTGGGAGTCTGAACAAGTCAAGGATGTCATGATCCCAAACAGAAACATTTAAACGAAATTTATAGGATTATTAAATATAGGTTTTTTGTTCAAAAGAATTGACAAAAAAAAATAAATATTTTTATATATGATTAGACAAAAGATTGAGATGATAGAATATCTACTTTTGGTATATCATTTGTCTATATAATCTTATCATTAGGTGAGAAGTAAAAAATAAAATGTAATTATCAAAAATAGTGAAAGTATAATTTAGAACTATAGGACTTAGGATATGCGAGAGCATCTAAATTAGGCACTTGAAGAGTTAACGATAACTATAAGTCTATCTATAATATTCTATTTAAATAATATGACTACTATCAATATTTCACATGATTCAGTTCAACATAATTATATAAAACATGTTAAAATAGATAAATATTTTATAAGTAATAAAATTTATAAAATAATAGTTAATCTTATCTATAATCTCTCAAAAGAACAGGTAGTTGACATACTCACAAAAAATCTATCTTAAAACAAGTTTAAATATTTTATTAATAAATTAGCTATAACTAATATTTATATGCTAACTCAAAAGAGTATAGATAATATCACTGTTTTAGTGAAAATATTATAGGGAAATATATAAATATTCTTATGTGATTATATTTTAATCTATTTTTCATTACAATCCTTATAAACCTGGTATGTATCTCTCTCTCTAATTCTATTATGTCTTGTATATATCTCACATAAGTGATTAGAGCTAAAATTTTGGGTTGGGCTTGCAACCAACTCACCATTTTATGGGAAGTTTAGTAACATATTTTAGTGCGGGTCTTTTTAGCCTGTACCCGTGGCGGTCTTTTTAATTTTTTATTATTTATATTATACTTTATTAATTTTAGAATTTTAACTAAATTAAAATTTATATTATACTTAATTTATGCTAACTTTATCTTATTGAGTCATTTCTTTAAATATATATTTTATTTTATTATTATTTTACTTGTGACATATTTATATACGGATAGTGATAAAATTAAAGAAATAAATATTTTGACAATTTTAGATAATACTTTGAATCCAATTAATATTGATACATATAAATTATTTTTAAAAAAATATATATGAAAATAATTTTAAAAAAATATATATATAAAAATAATATTTTTTAAAAAATAAATAATTAATTAAAAAAAAACTGACCACCAACCTGTCATGGTACGTTAGGGTTGATATTATATAAACTCGCCTGAAAATAGACGGGTTAAATTTAACCCATTTTTAGGTTATAGGTTGATCCGTATTCTCAAATCTATAAGTGATCCATGTAATACGTAGATGTAATATATTCAAAATATCTCCTGGATTCCTTGGCGTCGTTCATAAATTTGATGGAGGTGGGTGGGGATATAAATGTTGTTAATAGGGGCTCATGTCATGGTGATACCTGCTCCATCTGTTCTATTGAGTGGACTTCTTTCATTAATTATAATCCTTGTTTGCCGTTTAAGTTTTATTTTCTTGTGGAGGTCGTTCACTGTTCTCCCAAGTCCACGTTTCTCCTCTGTCACTGATGTTGCCATCTATCTACTCCATATCTTGTCTAAATTTTCAAATTTCGGATCATTTCCCAAAACATCACTTTGGATTGCTTCTTACAGGTCTAATTTTCCCTCTTAAACTAACACTGCGTTGTTGTATGAAGTCTGAAAAATAAGTAGTACTGTTTATTGCTCCTATACGATGTAATTGTTAGAGTTTTAATTATATGCTTTATATGGGATAGAGTTTCTTGGCTTGGAAAAAAGGCCATGTTGTTCAGTGCGTCAAGTCTGAGGGCCAAAGGCCAAATAGGAAAAGAATCATGGGCAAGTATATACTTACAAGATTCTAGTGTCCTCTACACTTCAAGAAAAGGAAGATCCCTTAGCTTTTACTTCTCTCTTAACATGGAGTTGCTAATAATTTAGGCTTTGCTGTTTATTAATTAGGATTTACCAACTGTGGTTTAGGCAGCTTGGACCAATTAATATACAGTGTCAAATACCAACTGGTTTGAACGAGTAAGAGTGAGCGTTGGACAAATCTCAAGACGCTAGCTGCTTAATTTAAACAAGATAGGCAACAAGTTTCTTCCTATATAGCATACCAGTTCAGCTACTTAAAATAATACTAAATATGTGCACAACATGAACAAAGTTGTATGGAGAAAAAGTGGAAAAGAATCATGAAATGGAAAATCAGAAATGATAAACCGAACACGCCCCTGGTTTGCTTGCCTCTTCTCAAATTTCAGTTATTTCGATCAAAATTTAGGAATGTTTAATTTTCGATTTAGGTAATGAATCCTTTTCATTTGAACACCTTCTGTCCAGATTACAGACCAAAAAAAAATATTCCATGTAAATTATTGGTCAAGTTCTAGCTGTTTTTCGGCCAACATGAAATTTTAGTTAATTTCAAGATAATTCGCTGGCTCATGCTTAATTCCTTTATTCGAATAAATATTCATTTATAGCCGTCAATATATATGTATATATGACTAGTGGCTTTCATTAATGCTGATGGAATTTACAGAGATAATTATGACATGTCTTATATGAGCACGGAGTAAAACGACACATAATTACAGCACGTTACTTATAGGACTCTAGTTAAGTCAACCCGTGAGTACGCAGCGTTTCATCACGATATTTAATTATTTGATGTACGAGTAGGGTTCGGTAAGCTAGTATATTTTATATGGAATAAAATGCTGTACGAAATTAATGATGAAGTATATTATTATCATTAAGTTGCTCATTACAATTTATCATCGAATCAAATAAAAAATGAATTGACAACATGATTTAATTATGTGGAGATGATGCCGACGGTCATTTTTCAAATGTTATTGGCAAGCCGAGTCTCCATACGCTAAACAGAAAATCTCCCATTCTTCTAGCTTTGAAGTTTTAAGGCATCTTTCCCATGTAGCAGCAATTCATATCCCACAATTAAGGATCCTGTGCAAGGTAGGAGTTGTTATTAAAATGATGATTTGACCTTATAGATTTTGCCAAAAAACATAGGATATTTTTAAGTGCCTAGAGATAAGGTTGGTTCACCAGAAAGCAACAACGCCATGTGCCAATCCCAGGCAACCACCAATGCCTCTGATTCCCGTTTTCTGTATTCCAGCAATGGGAGGGATTTAAAAAAGAAAGAAAGCCGAGTTAGTTGATGAAAACAACGTTTATATTTATTAATTAATCTCCCTGGCCATCGCTAATTGAGCACATATTTGTTGACCATGTTGACCTCTGAACTATCTGCTATTATTCCAAATGAACACTCTGTCTCTCACCACCCGAGTTTGCATTGCAATATGGCCCTGAAAGACAGCAACACCTAGTCTGCCGAAGAGGCGTAACAGGATAACGCTCTCATCTTCACATTCTCTCAACCGGTTCATGCTGCGGCCAACTTTGAAGGCTTTGAGATTACTCCTCTCTCGACTTTCAAGTGGTTATCTCCTAGTTGGATCATAAGCCATTAAAAAAAATGTACACTCAGAGAACTTGAGAAATTGGCAAAGACAAGTCTCCCCCCTCCACTACTTCCTTCAAGACAAACCCCTCTCACCAACCCTCAACTAAACAAACATTTGCACGACCTAATTCCTGGATTGATTCGAACCTCCTCTCTTCGTTTATATTTCTATCCCCCTCTGCCCCAGAGTTGCCAAGGCACTGTCATACTCAGCCCTTTCCCTCATGAACCCTTTTCGCCGCAACAAGATTCCTCTTTCCCACTCGGAAACAGGGGCGTTAGGGATGAAGGGTCGCAAGAGCAATGATCTCCCCATTTTTGTCGCAGTCTTCGCCGTTTTCCTCCTTGGAATGGTCATGTACAGTGAGGACGTTAGGTCCATCGCCGAGTTCCCATTCTCAAGGTCCAAAGTTGAAGAAATCCCAGAGGGGAAATCTAAACCAGCCAGTTCTGTTCAAGTGATTGCCAAGAAAGATGCACAAGGTACTTTCACAATCACAGTCTCCAAGAACTTTAGAGAACAAGAATCAGACGAGACCCAGGAAGCGATCGAGAAGCCAATTGTGGAGGAGACTGAAATGACAGTTTTGAAGGAAGAAAGAGAGGAGGAGGAGGAGGACGTGGTCGAGTTGCCCCCAGAAGAGTGTGATCTGTTTACAGGGCAATGGGTGTTTGATAACGTTACACATCCTTTATACAGAGAAGACAAATGCGAATCCCTCACAGCACAAGTGACATGCATGAAGAATGGAAGACCGGACTCTATGTATCAGAACTGGAGATGGCAACCTAGAGACTGTTCTTTGCCCAAGTAGCCTACCAATCTCAAATACTTCTCCAATTCCCTCCTTTGTGTGTGTGTGTGTGTTTTTTTTTTTTTTTTAAACTTCTATCTGGTGTTTTTGTGAGAATACATCAAGGTTCAAGCCAAGACTGTTGCTGGAGAAACTTAGAGGGAAGAGGCTTATGTTTGTTGGAGACTCGCTGAACAGAAACCAATGGGAATCAATGATTTGTTTAGTTCAGTCTGTGGTTCCTGCGGGCAGAAAAGACTTAAGCAAGAGTGGTTCTCTCACTATCTTCAGAATTGAGGTTTGCTATATCTTTCCTTTTTCCCTCTGGATACATAATACTCTTATGCCAGAGCATCCGAACTTCACAATGCATAAAACTACTACGGCAATAGTGATAAAGTTTTTACCTTCAATCATAACCTCTTCGTCAAATCAGAGTTAACTTCAAACTAAGAGAATCACTCAAGTGCATGAATGTGGGCCACGTGATTGGATAATAAAATAGGTGCATAGAAATCCAAGCCATAACGTCTTTGTCTGCAAGTTCTGATTTTGGAATATGAGCGCTCAGTCTTATCTTGTGGCAGTTAAGAAAAGACATATATAGTGGATGTGTGTGTGGTTGTGTTTTTGGGGGGGAAGAAGGGGGGGTGCGGGGTGCGCGGAGGGCGGAGGGCGGGCGGCGCGGAGAGAGTGTGAACCCATGTTGCTTAAAGGGAATCCATTTCATGAATTCATGTGTGCAGGACTACAATGCTACGGTGGAGTTCTACTGGGCCCCATTCCTGGTAGAATCAAATTCAGACGATCCAGCGATGCACAGCATACTGAACCGCATAATCAAGCCGGAATCGATCGAAAAGCATGGGGTGAACTGGAGGGATGCGGACTACCTCGTCTTCAATACCTACATATGGTGGATGAACACCGGATTTATGAAAGTATTGTAAGCATCGGATCACTATCTGTCAAGTATCTTCATTTTGAAGCTAGCTACCTCAAGAAACTGAGCTGTATCTCTGTCTTGTGTCTTGGGACGATGAAATAAAAAAAGACGAGGGACTTCCTTCGATGAAGGGTCCAGTGAGTACGATGAAGTGGCTCGGCCCATAGCGTACGAGAGAGTTCTGAGGACTTGGTCTAAATGGGTGGATGATAACGTGGATCCGAACAGCACCAAGGTCTTCTTCAGCAGCATGTCCCCTCTTCATATCAGGTGAGCGAGAGAACTATATATACATGTGGAAGATATATGCATACATATATGGACTCATTGATCAGTATTCTTAATATTGTGACGGGCGTACGTAGGAGTGAGGATTGGGAGAACCCAGAGGGCGTAAAATGTGCGAAGGAAACGATGCCGGTGACGAACATGTCGAGACCACTGAACGTGGGGACGGATCGGCGACTGTTGGTGATCGCTCAGAACGTGACACAGAGCATGAAGGTAGGAGTGAACTTCCTCAACATCACTTCCTTGTCGGAATATAGGAAAGATGCGCATACTTCTGTCTATACCATACGCCAGGGCAAGCTGTTGACGGCTGAGCAACAGTCCAACCCGGCTACTTTTGCCGATTGTATCCATTGGTGCCTTCCCGGTTTACCCGACACCTGGAATGAGTTCCTTTATACCCATATTCTTTCTCAATCTTGAATCTCTTTATTTCTTCTCTCTCCTTCCTCACCTCCCTTTTCGTTTGATCTCTCAAGTTCTTGCCCTTTCCTTCTCCCATAGTTTTCTTTTGTTACAGATTAAGTTTTCTGTTACACGGTGCAATCACCACTCAATTGTAAACAAACAAACAAAACAAGCGAAGAAGATTATATTCAAGTCTCTCCCTCTCTCTCCCCATTCCACTTTTTGATCAAAATATAATATATCAATTTTCAAGAGTATTATGATAAATACATCACCTCATGCATGCATGGCGTGAATATATATGAAGGGTAAGTATTCCTAGTTTACGGGGAAAATGGCAAGTACAGGCAATAGAATGAAGTTAAATCCTGAGTTGGATTTAAATTTTGGAAATTATTGACAAGGATTGTGGTTATTTTTCAAAGAATTAAACGTGTTATGATGAAAAAGTCCTCTCCCTCCGCTCCGCTCCGCTGCTACCACCAGCACCAGCCACTGGAAACTTCTACTGCAGTAACCCTGTCCTGTCATCACGAGCAACTTCTGTAACGAGGCTTTTTTATCAATATACGTTAAACACTAAAATTAAATACCCAAATACTACACAGAAAGTATTTACCCCAATGCTACATTTAAAATTGTTCACGCGTGGAACAACTTCCATCTCATAACTGATATGGTTCTTGTTTGCGTGCAAGACGAAAATGGTTCTTGTTTGCGTGCCTTCAATGGTGAGAGAGAAATGAGGGTGGATTTTGTGAGGTGTTTTTTTCTTCTTTACAAATAAAAGAGCATTCTTTTATTATCATATACCTCCGGCCTCCAGCCTCCAGCCTCCAGCCTCCAGCCATCAACCTTCCTATATTCAAACATATGTGTTTTTATTATAATATTTTATTCTTAAGAATTAATTCCTTGTTTTTTTACAAATATGCTATTTATTCTTAAAAATGATTATTTTTTTAGATTCCAGGTGATATTTTACAGCTATAATTTTTAGACAATTAATTTTTAAGAAACTTATTTTGAGAATTATTTTAAATAAATTTTGAACTTTCATCATTACAAATTAAAAATTAAGTAATTGAATTTGTATACTCTTAAAAATACTCACTTTCCCTCTTCATTGTGTTGATTGAATACCAGATGGGGTGTAATTACCAACAACTTAAGATGAAAAAATGAGAATTAAGAAGTTCTATTTTCTTATCAAATTTTCATTTCTATTCAAACAGGTACATGTTTGAATATACGAAGGTTGATGGCTAGTGGCTGGAGGCATATGATAATAAAAGAATACTCTTTTATTTGTAAAAGAGAAAGGAGAGAATAATAGGTTCCATAAAACATAATTAATTATAAAAAATTTCCTAAAATTATAAAACAATTAAATAATTTCAAAGAATTTAGGGATAATATATTTAAATTATAAAAACATACAATTATCTCTACTATAATAATAAGTTCATTCCCTTGATTGGTGATGGAGTTGTGTTTCATTATGATAGGTGCCTTTTTATAATTTTAATATATTACCTCTAAATTTTATAAGACTATTTAATTGTTTGATAGTTTAAGAGTTTTTTTTTATAATTAATTAGTTCACATTACTTCAATCCTCCTAACAAAAAGACACCACACAAACCCCACTCTCATTTCTCTCTCACCATTGAAGGCACGCAAGACGAGGAGTAATGAAAGCCAAATAGTTCCCCATAAGAACGATTTTCGTTTTCCAATTTAAAAATATTAATGTCATTCCCATAAGGATTGGTCTACATCAGGGATCATCCTTAAGTCCTTATTTATTTAATCTAGTAGTGGATATTCTAACTAAGGTTATTCAAGAGGAAATCCCTAAATGCATGCTTTTTACGGACGATATAGTTCTGGTGGCGGAATCAAGAGAAGAAATTAATTTTAAACTTGAGTTATGGAGAAGTACTTTAAAGTCGAAGGGTTTCCGTCTAAGTAAAAGTAAGACTGAATATATGCATTGTAATTTTGATAAGAGGCAAGTTAGAAGTAACTTGAAGGTCAAATTGGGAGATCAAGTTATTCCATAAATAGATAAGTTCAAATATTTGGGATCAATTATACAGAAGGACGGTGAAATTTTGGAAGATGTTCATCATAGAATTCAGGCCGGGTGATTTAAATGGAGAAAGGCTACTGGGGTTATATGTGATCGAAAAGTACCAGATAAAGTAAAAGGAAAGTTTTATCGCACTGCTATAAGACCAGCAATGCTTTATGGAAGTGAATACTGGGCTTTAAAAGAACAGCACGAGCATAAAGTTGGGGTAGCTGAGATGAGGATATTGAGATGGATGTGTGGGCATACAAGAAAAGATAAGATTCGTAATGAACATATACGGGGAAGAGTTGGAGTGTCACCTATTGAAGAGAAAATGGTAGAGAACCGTCTTAGGTGGTTTGGACACGTACAAAGAAGGCCAAGGGATGCGCCAGTGAAGAGGGTAGATCAAACAGTATGGACACCGGTTAAAAGGACTAGAGGAAGGCCAAAGAGAACGCTCAAAGAGGTCATTGAGCGGGATCTCCTGGTTAATAACCTATCCAAGGATTTAGTTTTTGATAGAGCACAATGGCGTCGTATGATCCATGTAGCCGACCCCATTTAATGGGATAAGACTTGTTGTTATTGTTGTTGTTGTTGTCAGTTATGAGGTGGAAGTGGTTATTGGGAGAATATTTATAATGATATTTATAAATTATTTATTAATAAAAGTTTTATATTAATATTAAATTTTGAATTTATGATTTTATAAGTTATAAAGTAACTTTATCAACTAAATTAATTTTTATTGGTTTAAGCGTGAATAATTTGAGATGTAGTATTTGGATAAATGTAATTTTTGCTATTTAATTTTACTGTTTTACGTATATTGATTAAAAAAAAGCCTTTCTAATGACGACGGCTGGAAATTCTAAAAAAAAAAAATTTTAACAAAAAATTATTAATGCCACCAAAGATATTGGCAATTCTCACATACATTCCAGCAAAGAAGTTTATAATTACCACTCTGGATTCACGAGTCAAATTTTACATGTGGAAGGATGAACGATATAATTTGCTATGCACATTCATCAAAAGAGTTTGGCACCAGCGAATACACCATAGATAACAATAATGGCCAAACTTTAATTTAGTTACTGCCTCCCTACTTAATAAGTTACTGAACCAACTTTAATTGAACTGATATACATTTACACATTATTGAAAAAAATGAGATTTTCAAAATAAAAATAACTTTTTTTTTGTAAAAATTCTTTTAAAAAAAAATTAGACTCATATAATTTAAGAATAGGATAATTTTTTTTAAATAATATTAATATTAAATAAGATAAATCGTGAATTTATATATGTAACGGCATCAACCTGTGTTTTAAAGGCCCACATAATTAAATCGCATGCTTCCTAATACGTTGGTATGCCATTTGCTAAAACTTTTATCCATTCAATAATAAATATTGTAAGAGAATTATGCTTTTACACAGATTTTGAACTTTTATTAATCAACTGCTAAAAAGGATTTAATAAAAGGAAAATTAATATATATATATACATATATATATTAATTATTTACCCGATTTATCGGAATTTTGTCCTGACTATATTCAGATATGACCCGTATTGTGCACTTAACTATAGTGGATGAGTCTCCCAATGAGAATTTTTTACATACGGCAGTATTTAAACTCGAGACTTCGTTTAAAAGATACTGAGCCGCTTACCACTCAGACTAACCCCTGTTGATTTTGGTTTTTTTATTATCTACCTGATTCACCATAACTTTGTCCAGACTACATATGGATCTGACATGTATCGCGTATTTGGTTATGGTGTGTGAGTCTCCTAATGGAAATTTTTTGCATATACCAAGGTTCAAATTTAAAATATTACTTAAACGATACCGAGCCACTTATCACTCAGATTAACCCTTATTTATTTTATATATATATATATATTGACTGGCCGAAAACTTAACATGCGTTACATTGAAACAAAGGCTCAGCCCAATTGTATAAAAAAAAAAGGCTTGGCCCAAGAGCATGAGAAACACCTATCAATCTCATTAACAACATTGATAGGATTGTACCAAAAAAAAACATTGATAGGAGTGCTTGGAAAGAACAGACGCAACGACGGAACTGAAGACGGCATAAGCTTTGGTTTGACCCTCTCTACTGCTGTCTGGACTACGGTTGAAGGTGGGACACCAAACCACTGGAGGAAACAAGAAAGAAGTATGGAACGTTTCTCTTGCGATTCCCCATCAGGCCGCTTCCCCGACTTCACATAATTATGAAAATCATCCTTCAGATCATGGGAACAATTAAGGAGTTTTCCCACCTGCCGGTTGGACAATTCCTCCCCTGGCCCAGATAATTTTCCGGTCATTGATGCCTCGATACAAGTAAGAGCAATCTGCAGCATAAATTAGCACCTGATTATAAAATCGCCATTTTGCTACTCCAAGGGGTTGAGGGAGTGGAACTTCAATCACAACTCATCCCTGGTGAAATGCTGCTCCAGCTCTACCCATTTTGAATAATAGCACCCAAAAAAGGAAAAATAAATAAACGGGTATAGCGAGAAAAGGACTGTAAGAGAAACTTACCTTAAAACCAGATATTGAGAAACAACAGTACCAATATCAACCATTGATCCAATTGTAGTGTATAATGACAAATATACCTGTGTAGTAAGGAACCCCATCCACAAATGGGCCATCAGAATTTTCGCATATACAGAATCATCACATTTATTTGTGAATATGAAAAAGCATGCATATACATTAGTTTGAAATAGACATTACGAATATGTCTGAAACAAAACAAAAAATCATTCTATCAAATCCAAAACTTTCCATGTCAATCGCATCGAAATAAGCAGTAAAAGGAATATAAGGTCTTCTTTTTTTTTTTTTATGACAGGAATATGAGATCTTTGGTAATGCAACCAGCATCAAAGACACTAAATTGCATCATCACTATCATTGGAATTTCAAATACATAGCCCACCCCTCCAAATTCTCCTACCTGTAAGAGAGCCTGTCTATCCTTGCTAACACACTCAAATAATACTTGCAAGCAAGCAACATTCCTGGAAATCAACATCAGACCTGCAAGGAAATTTTAGAATGCTATAAAAGGTCATCCTGTAGAATTGGAATATAAAATACGGTTGAACAGTAAGAGGCTCAGAACAACCTTTATCTATATCTATCATTACGATCCATGTTTCATTGCACAATTTTAATAAAAATCAGGTTCTTATCCGTCAACAGGTACTACATTTATATATTACTAGTATAATATTTAAGAAACTCGTAAATTAGAATGATTTAGATATAGAAGCTCACCTATTATACCAGGAAGGGTCACAGCAGAGCTGTGCAAAAGCCATCAAACTAGGATCAGATGAGAAGGTACTGGCCAACTGGTCGACAGTAACAGAACCAGGTTCAGTACGGCTGTCAGTAGTTGGATCAAACGCCTTCAAACTTGTTGAACCAATCACCTAGATTAAGAAAAAAAAAATTAAATTCTCTATAACACTTGTAAGCTTGCAAACATAATAGATTTATCCACTTTCAACCTTGTGCAATGCCGGGGAAAGAAGGGACTGGCACCCAATTGGATCATCAAGATATGAACAGGCTCCAACTTTTCATTTGATATACAAAACGCCAGAATTAAATGGATTGTCATTGTTACCAAAATTCCACCAAGGCTTATTATCCGTTACCAAATGGACGGCATTGGCTTATTCATTTAAGAAAATATAGTAGAAAACACCTCGGAACAAAGATTAAGGTAACAGAATAGCATAAATGTTCACCTTCAGGGGCAAAGTCTATTCGTTGAGCCCATTAGCGGGGCCCACAAACATGAATTCTTTTAAGCTGTAACAATCAAAGTATAACAACCAAAATACTTAGATCCACAATTGCATTTCTCCCATCCAACAGAAAGAAGGATTAATTCAAAAACCAGCGAACTGGATTGTTCTTTGAAACAAGATTTCAAGAACAAAAGAATATAAACACAGGAGAGGCTGCAGTATCCCACACGGTTTCACTCAAAGATCTTTCAAACTTACAATAGAACGTTCTGGCAGAAGGCAAGGAGTAACCGCATTAAAACTTGATTCTGCATAATGTTCGGGTTCTCTGATTGTGATCTCAAGAGGAGCATAAACAATCCAGTGTCAACCTCAACTGTCTGAATCCAGCATGCCTCAGTAGCAAAGACGTATAGATGGCGAAATACCTGTAAAAAAAATGTAATTTACAATACGCCCCCTAAGGCTGTACATATTGTAAGGACCTCCTTAATTCAAAATTACAGACCTCGCTTTATATAAAATGAGGTATGCGATTTCAATTTTTCACCGTTTAAGCATTGTAAATCCCCTACTTTTAATGGATTTATGTCCATGTGATATTCATCAGATGTTACTTTAGAGAATCATGCATTAGTTCTACATCAATGAAAATGACAGTCATAGAGAAGATGCACAGTAATAATCAAACTCCATAGCACTGGTTAACTTATATGATCAATGAAAATTTACAAATATGATAAATCAATTGATTGTAAAATTGTCAAATTCTTCCCACATGAAAGTGGTTCTAATGATCTAATTTACCTGAAGGTGGCAACTGTGGGTAAAGGGTAATGAGCAAAGCAGCAATGGAGCTATTGCTTGTTGAAAATGTCCGCATTCCACCTCCAAGAAACAAGAAACCGAGAGCTAGGCTGACGTACAATAGTAGATTTGTAAGTACAAAGTTAGAAGTAACCAGTAATGAACTTCAGTTTTTTTATGTGAATAAATTACAGTTTTAAACAAGGAAGTATCAAACATTTCAGAGATGTTGCTTGATTGGAAATTATATTAACAATGATTAACTTACCAAGTAAAGAATGAGTTTCAAACTAATTCTTCTTTGTTCTCTCACGATATATGTAAATCTCCTAAGGACCCATTGTTTTTATTAATATTATAATACATACACACACTACAAGCACAAGCTGAACTGCTGAAGATACTTTTCCATCAAATATGGAAGTGCCAAACATGATCAGCTGCGAAGACTTCGGTGGAATGAAGATTGTAAAATTAAATATATGCACAGAAATAGGGTGAATGAGAGAGCTTGCATAGAAGCAGTACCCTGGTGCGTGCTATGGTGGCCCCTCTCCATCTAATTTTTTTTATAATAATGCAATTTTAAAATAGATATTAACTACAATACAATATAAACTCCAACCTTTTGTACATTCATATGACAACCTGCACTCCCTAATTTCTAGCTGAGTAAATAAAGTCCATACATGAGAGGGAATGGGATTACGTTTAGAAAAATTATTACATATAACAGCTTCTAGAACTTACTGTCATCTGAACACCATAACTAGACTGCCCGTCAGCACAATTTCTGCTCCCCAGAAACCTCAGCAAACGAAAAGTCTGTAAATGTCCAGACCCAACCATCACCTGGTACGCATAAGCTGCAGCGATAAGACTCGCAGCCACAATCTTAATAATCTGTCAGTTGAAGGCGGGAGGAGGGAATTGAAAATACCAGAGAGGGAGAGAACAATGAGGTGAAGGCATATCTCCAAGGTGCCACGATCAATGTATCGGGATAGCCCCCTTGGCAAAGAATTTACTCTTGTGGAGGTAATAGGCTTGATCTGCAAGGATTAGGAAATTAAAACTAATTGTAGGGGAATAAAAAAAGAACACTAATCATAACTAATCAATAAATATGAACTGAATCTAGGCATTAATATTATGGACAGACCTCATTAAGAAAGTACATTGCAAAATCATATAGTAACTCCTGTGCTTTTTCATTTCTTGTTCCAGCAAACACCTGCCCTGCCATGATTAACAATGTTAACAGCTGTGCAACAAAACCTGCCTGGCCTTTCCCCTAACACCTTAAGATTTTAGGTTGAATAGGTTCTCTACAAGGTATTAAAGTGCCCTTACAACCAAGCAACTAAGATTTCAATCCTCCTTGCCCTACTCTCCAAGTTTCAATTAAAGCTTATCATTAGTTAGGCTGCATGTTTTGTTTATGAGTAGAACACAAAAGCCTTTAAGGACGAGCACATTAGAGGCTAAGAGCTACAAAGGAAAATCATTCATAAGTATTATACTACATATGTAACAATGCGCCATGGGATGAAGACAATCCGCATCTGTGCTTTTACTACTATCCCGCATAATCGTCCAAAACAGTTCTCTCTAATATTAAAATACAGCTTCAGGAAATACACTGCTCATGAAGTCATCAAATGAGAATGAGAATTGAAACACTGGTATGAGCCATCACAAATACCGCAAAGAGCATTCTGTTACCAAGAGATATACAAGCTCCAGCCGCTTCGTTAACATAAGCCTGTACAAAAGCCTCAGCATCGATGTCATTTACATCATCTTCAAGAACTTCGACACCATTTCTGACAATCTGAGGAATCAGGGACTGAACCCAATCTTTTGAGGGATGAACACTACAGAAGAGCAATTACAAAAAATGGTTCAAAAGATTGACAAACAAATCCAAGTCAAATATTGCAAAAGGTAAAAAAAAACTGCACAAACCTGCAGCACATTATTAAATTTCGAGCAATGACACGAAGCATTATGAAGTCAGGCCTCACATATTGCAAGTCAAACCTTGTATTAGGAATTGAAAGCCTTGACACGATAGCCTCTGATCCTGTCTGAAAAATCACAGGCCAAAATCACAACAGCTGCACGCAAATCTACAGAAAGTCTGAGATGGAGGTAAGGCAAATTGTGGTACTCTCCCACCTACTATTAAGGCTTGCGAGGTAGCTTTTTGCATTTGTTGGTTATGATAGGTTCAAACATCTGTTGATTTTTACGATTTTTGTTTGTATACGCAATTTAAAGCAAGTCAAACTCGTGTACAAATATATCAAATACCCCGGACGTGTATATTTGTACAAGTTGCTGCAACATAAATGATTTTTTCAGAAAATAACTACGATATATCGTCCCTATCAAACTTAGGGATGAGGTGGAGGTGGTGTTTTGACACGTCATTTGAATTCAAACAAGTGGCACATGTTACAGTAACTTGGCAAGCTTCCTACCTTAAAGAGTATAAAATTCATCCATCCTTCGGTGAGCTCTGCTTGCCAAGTCAAGGTCTTTCTGTCATTCATTCAACATCTTTAAAGAAGGGTAAATTAAAAATCAGAAGAGGTGCCAAGAAGCCATTTGCAGGATACTCATGATTTCTCTGCTGAAATGGCTACACGTGTGAAGTTTACAAGTGACCTCGACCAAAAAGCCTCATTTTAGCATCAACATGAATATCAACCCATGTCATCATGGGTAGGGAGCTCCATGGTGATTATTTGGCTTGCTTCGCGCTGCGCATGTCTTCCATTGCGCGCGCGCGTTCTCTTATCAAGATGGTTTTGCCTCGCAATTCCAAGACCAGTAGAAGTGTTCTTGCTAATACTGCCATTGGCTATCATGACGAGAATGAATATTTGCTTAGTTTCTTCACTGAAGTGAAAGGTTGTCCAACCATATCGTAATCCGTTTACAGCTCGATTCAAATTTAATTAAACTCTGGGCAAGTACATTTAACCTAAATTTTAGTGTATTATGTCATCTTCAGTAATTAGAATTATAACTATATTAGTGGCATGTGTGTTGCAGGCATGCATATAAAACTGTTAGCTAGCTGGTGCCCTGCACGAGTATCTCTGGGATGTTGGCTCAGGTGATGCCACAGGCACAAGACCTGTGATAAATTATAATTATTAAGAAAATAATATTTCAAAAAACTAATACGAACAAATAAGGCACACGACTCAAGGCGATATATCATGAGGAGTGTCTTTCCACAAAAAAAAAAAAAAACCACACTCCCTCGGCTCCTCGTGAATAATGTGCTGTCCTCAAAAAACACCCTTAAAAAATGAGGCTTTTAATGAATTGAAAAGGAGAAAGCAAGAGAAAAGTATTTGATACAAGGCATTATAAAAATATGAGGTGATTTTAAATATATCAATTAGTTTGTTGATTCATATAAAAAATACGTAGATTTGTCTTTGAAAAAAATAGGAACTCCCTCGACTGAGGATTTTTGAGATCTTTTAAAATAAATATCCAGTTCTTTTTGTCATGGAAAATAATTCTCTTTTTTTTAAAAAAAAATAAATAAATATCGTTTACAAACTAGATTCGAAACACGCATATCCACGTCCCTCTGCTCCGCTGTTAAGCATTTTTTCCTACTAAATTAAATTAAGTACATTGCAGAATACCAAAAATAAATAATAATGCTAAGGACATTGCTGCATGCTTTATTACGGTCCAAAGCTGAGGAGAGATCTCTGCTCCTCGTCATTTCATAGGAATTCCGTTCCTGTTCTCCCCGCTTTTAGTGTCAGAAACTCATTCGACCCTCCTTGATTCGTTCTCCCCATAGACCTCTTTTCCTTCTCCTGAGCGTCCAAGTCTTCTCTATCGTTGCTCCCAGATCTCGCAGTGATTTGGATCCTCTACAGACTACAAGCTCTCCCTTTCACTGCTTTTCTGGTTCGCCATTTGATTATTGATCAACGACATCAAGTACCGCCACAGATCCGAGTCTCTAACATTCAGGTCATCCGTCATAGGCACCATGGCGGCTGCGAACGCTCCGATCGCTATGAGAGAGGCTCTAACTGTGAGTTATACTTAACATTTCGATCTTGCATATTTTGTAAACTTTTCTCCCCCCCCCGCCCATTTTTCTCGTTCGCTGAGCTGAATTCGCAATTTGATTACATTCTTTGGGTCTAAGATTATTCGTTTTTATTAATCATAGAGGTTCTACTGCTATAGTGTGCTCAATTATAGTCTCCAGTTAAGTACTGTTCAAAAGTATCTCTCCATAGTGTGATGAAGTTTGCTTTACTTAGCTTCAAGTTTGAACAGATGTGATTGATCATAATTTCAGTTTGAACTGGAGAGTAAGATTTTTATTTCTTCGTTATCGCCAATTGCGTATTTCACATAGCATACTGAGCTGCAATTCGTGTTTTCTGACTTGTTATTGTAGTTGCCAAGCATTGGCATCAATCCACAGTTCATCACTTTTACACATGTAACGATGGAATCCGATAAGTATATATGTGTTCGGGAAACAGCTCCGCAGAACAGCGTGGTTATAATTGATATGAACATGCCAATGCAACCTTTGAGGAGGCCTATTACTGCAGATTCAGCTCTTATGAATCCGAATTCTAGAATTCTTGCTCTGAAGGGTAGGCTATATCTTTTTAATCTTCTGCTGAAATCGCGAGTTGTTTTTTAGTTACCAATACCGCCCAGCATTTCACTATTGTCATGTTTGCTATCGATAATTGTTGATATAAGGATCTATTGGATGCTAAAATTTCTTGTTTGATTGCCTCTCTTGTGTAATATTGATGCAACCTCTAAATAAAATAGTTCGGTTCATTTTGACTAGTTGGGTCTAAAGAACATGGGCATGTGTATACTTTGTAGAATAACCATTTGGATTTGTAGATAGTTTCACAATTGGTATTATGTTTTGTTGACAAGATTATGATAGCGTAACTTTTTTCATTTTCCAGTCCCTTGTTTCCGCTACTTGGTTTGTTAGATTGACTATAGGGTAGTTGAGAAAGTACATATAATTTGATCACTAGGATTACAGAACTATGAAGCAAGTATCTTTCATTGATTTGATAATTTGAAGTCGATTTAAATTCTACGCAGCAGATTCAATGAACATGATGTATCTATACATATGTATATATGATTTAGGATATACGGCAAAATAAAATTTATTTATGAAACAGAAAAATATTTATGGGAAAAAAGTCCACTTTGTTTTTTGTTCCCCTGTTATGGTTCCGGGCCTCTTTATTAAGTTCAGTCTTGTAGAAAGAAGTCAGGCTTCAGGTTTATCAATTTTATTATTTGTAGCATTATATACACGCGTGCATCATGTGGGGTATCTTGTACTTTCATATTTGTATTGGTTTTTATCCATTAAAGTCTGTTTCTAATAGATTTTTCGCTGATTTTTATGGTAACATTGTCTATGAATTTGGTCTATCAGACTTTCCTGCTTTGATAGTTTCTTATAATCTTATACCTTCCACCTTTGCTATTGTGTCTTTACTGAGTCCTAATTTCACATGAAGTCTATCAGTTGTTGCGAATCTAATTATGTTCACGTTATCATCGTTTGGCAATTTGACAGTGCTTTTATCTCTTACATCAAACTATTTCCTTCGGACAGTAAGATATCAATGTGTACTAAGATTATGTAATGCCCACTTTTGGAATGTTCCCATCCAATGGGAAAAAAATTTAAGGTTTCCGTCGATTATGCGGTGTGCTTGGATTTGTTCTGTAGTTAAATCTTTAATTTTGAAATATCTTCACTAATATGTCATATCTTTCTCTTGAAGCCCAACTCCAAGGGACAACTCAAGATCACCTACAAATATTTAATATTGAGATGAAAACAAAGATGAAATCCCATCAGATGCCTGAGCAGGTAGTTATTATAAAATTATAAATATGCTTTTGACATCAATGTTGCTTAGAATGACTTGATTAATTCTTCTGGAATTCCTTATTGCATTATAGGTAGTCTTTTGGAAATGGATTACCCCAAAGATGTTGGGTCTTGTGACACAAACCTCAGTATACCACTGGTCAATAGAAGGTAAGCTAATGATAATATGCTCAACTTAGTATTTTTGTGTGTGAGCGTGTGTTTGTGTTCTTATTTTACACAATCTTGCGCTGTGTGGGCTGTAGCTAATCTGCTCATTGTTAACTGGTATATTTTTATGTATGCAATACAGGTGACTCTGAACCTGTAAAGATGTTTGATAGAACAGCAAATTTGGCAAACAATCAAATAATTAATTATAGATGTGACCCTACTGAAAAGTGGTTGGTCTTGATTGGCATTGCTCCTGGTTCCCCTGAGGTATATCTGTGGTGTCTATTATATTAAGCTAACATTGCAAAGTACATTTAACACACTTTGGGTTTTCCATTTAGCTCAGTTTCATTTGTCTTTCGATCTGTATCTGCTAGATATAGCTGCATATAACTATGTGACAATTATGACATATTTCACTATGATTTTCACCATCCCGGTATTGCTTGGTTGATTTTCCATTCCAGAGGCCGCAGTTGGTTAAAGGGAACATGCAACTGTTCTCTGTGGATCAGCAGCGAAGTCAAGCCCTTGAAGCACATGCTGCATCATTTGCCCAATTTAAAGTGTGTTTCTTGTTTATTATGTGCTCTTTTTGCATTAATTTCTTTATTAGATATTTACCTGAACTAGTTTGGAAAAAAATAAACTGGGTTTTGGATAGGTTCCTGGGAGTGAAAATCCTTCTGTACTGATTTCTTTTGCCACAAAGACGCTCAATGCTGGTCAAATTATGTCCAAATTGCATGTTATTGAGCTGGGTGCTCAGCCAGGTATGTTGTTATTTCATTCACATTATTCATTGGGCGGGATGGGTGAACAAATTTGTCGTGATTATATATTCATTTTTTAGTATGAGATTCCGAATTGAATGCTCATCATTCATAATTTTTTTGAAGGATGAGTCATTTTCTTTTGACCTTTTCTATTACATGAAAACAACAAGTTTTATTCCACTATGGATCAGCTAATTGGATTGTAGTCCATTGTACAACCCATTGTGGATGTTAACTTTCCAAATCTTCTGGCAGGGAAGCCATCATTTACAAAGAAACAGGCAGATCTTTTCTTTCCCCCAGATTTTGCTGATGACTTTCCAGTTGCCATGCAGGTATTGAAATTGCTGAATGCTGCTGGTCATTTCATTAATAATGCATGTATTTGATATCTAATATATATATTTTGGCAGATATCCCACAAGTACAGTTTGATTTTCGTGATCACCAAGCTTGGCCTACTTTTTGTCTATGACTTAGAGACAGCTACTGCAGTATATAGGAACAGAATTAGCCCAGATCCTATTTTTTTGACTGCAGAAGCTTCATCAGTGGGAGGTTTTTATGCTGTCAACAGGAGAGGCCAGGTGTTATTGGCTACTGTTAATGAACAAACCATCGTGAATTTTGTCAGTGGGCAAGTATGTTTCGGACCTTCTCATTGCTTATGTGGCGTGAGAAAAATGAATATCGTTCTAACATGTTTTCTGGTGATTATCACAGCTAAACAATTTGGAGCTGGCAGTTAATCTTGCCAAAAGAGGAAATCTTCCTGGGGCTGAGAAGTTGGTATGTCTGTTTTTACATAGAATGTTATGTATCTCTTCATCAGGATGTTGTTTGGGAAATCCAAACAAACCCAGATTTAGCGTCTTCTAATCTATTGAAGTTTTATATAGTTGCTAAATGCTAACTGAATTTTTAAGTTTTGTTGGAATTGCCACTTCTGTATGTTGTACTGTATTTTGGCTGTTAATACTTGGATAAATGTCATATATTTGTGAAAGATAGATGCTTGGGATGAGGTTGGTTAGTAGTGACCTCAGGTGTTGCATGATGTAAATCTGTTGCTTCTTTTGGCATATGCTTCCTTTCATTGTATCCAAGCTCGAAATCATATCGTTTCTTTCTGTTTTTCTCGTGAGCTTTAAAATTGATTCTTTAATCATAATTTGTGTTGTCCTCTATAATGCTTGTTCTGGTCAGTTCCTATATGTTACTCTTTTATAAATGGACAGGATGACTTATCTTCTTGTTGGTATTACAGGTTGTGGAACGTTTTCATGAACTCTTTGCCCAAACAAAGTATAAAGATGCAGCTGAGCTTGCTGCTGAATCTCCACAGGGAATTCTTCGTACAGCTGACACTGTTGCCAAATTTCAGGTTTCTTTGCTTCCTTTTATTTTCAAATTCTCGTTTTATTAGCTACTGACATCAAGTGTCTCTGTGTGCTTTATCTTGTAGTTTTGTCCAGTTAGTTCGCATTTAGTTTGTAGGCAAACTAAATATCACTGTTAGACTTAGACTTGATCTTTAACATTTAACCTCTCCTATATCATCTGAAGAAAGAAAAATTAATTCTCATCAGACAATTTCTTTTATTATTTGATAAGATGTAGCTAAGCAAGACTATGCTTAGGTTCTTTCTGCAATGAAAAATTAACTAGACAGTCGTAGTTGCTTGCTGAGGGGGAATGAAAGATTTGAACTTTCTGCATTTTGGTAGTGTCCTTTCTTGCTCAGAGATTGTAATTGTAAAAGTTTTGCAATTTGTGGCAGAGTGTTCCCGTGCAAGCTGGACAAACTCCTCCACTCTTGCAGTATTTTGGAACACTGTTAACTAGAGGAAAATTGAATGCTTTTGAGTCCTTGGAATTGTCACGGCTTGTTGTGAACCAGAACAAGAAAAATCTGTTGGAGAACTGGTTGGCTGAGGACAAGCTGGAATGCAGCGAGGAGCTTGGAGATCTTGTTAAGGTTGAGTTGCATCTAAAGTTATGAAATTAGTAAAGCGATTCGGTTTCAATTTTATATCTATTTTTTATACTTCTTTTTGCCTAGCGGCACACTTCTAATCAAATTTTACCTGATGTGAAATGGTTTATGAGTTAATTCGGTGAATATTCTCCATTGTAGACAGTAGACAATGATCTTGCTTTGAAAATATATATTAAAGCCAGAGCTACTCCCAAAGTTGTTGCTGCTTTTGCTGAGCGAAGGGAGTTTGACAAAATCCTAATATATTCAAAGCAGGTATTGGATCATTTTTTGTATTGAGAATATTCCAATTTTATTTTATTTTTATTTATACTTCTTTTCCTGTTCATTTTTAATTTCTTTATTGTTACTATAGCTGGTGCACTAGTTTTTATAGCTATTGTAATTGTCGTTGTTCTTCTCCCCTCTCCTTCCGGTTTACTTAAGTGTTTGGGTTTTGATGTTACTATAGGTTGGGTACACACCTGACTACCTCTTCCTTTTGCAAACAATTCTCCGGACAGATCCTCAGGTATGTGAGAAATCTTTTGTGTATATCGTGCGATCATTTTATCAGTCCTATTTTCTTTGTATCGTTTTCGTTTAATGCCCCACCCTGTTGGATATTTTTTTCTGGTTGTATTTAAACAGAACTGCACAGTAAAATGATAATATCAGCTGAAAATTTTCTGGACAAATAAACTCCTGGAATTGACTTTTTTCATGTTGATTTTCAGGGTGCTGTTAATTTTGCATTAATGATGTCTCAAATGGAGGGGGGTTGCCCAGTTGATTACAACACTATAACTGATCTGTTTCTACAGGTGCGTTATATATACAGCTACATTAATTAAGCCGCTGCAGTGAACTGGGGATCATGAATTCGATGATTTAGATATCTCATGATCATTGCTTTTTTATTCAATGTTCTTCTAAGTGTCAGCATGCCTTCTATGCTGGTTCATACTGTTCGGCCATGCTTTCAGCAATGGATTGCTTGATAGTCCACTTATGATTTTTTTCTCCTCCTTTTGGCATTACTCAGAGGAATTTAATCCGTGAGGCAACAGCTTTTCTCTTAGATGTTCTGAAGCCAAATCTACCAGAACATGGGCACCTTCAAACAAAGGTGTTGATCTACTTGACCCTTTTGTTATGAGCCTTTACTCCTAAATTTCTTTGTTTGTATTGGTATGTAATTTTTTTGTTCATTCTATTTCTCAGGTGTTGGAGATAAATCTGGTAACCTTCCCCAATGTGGCCGATGCAATCCTGGCAAATGGCATGTTCAGCCATTATGATCGCCCTCGTATAGCCCAACTATGCGAAAAAGCTGGTCTTTATGTGCGAGCTTTGCAAGTAATGCCTTTTTACATTTGTTTAATTGTTTATCTTCCTCTTACTTTGAAGTGAAAGTCACCCCCTTCATTGAATGCTTTACTTCTGTGCAGCATTACTCTGAGTTGCCAGATATAAAACGAGTTATTGTGAACACACATGCAATAGAGCCACAGGTTTATATGCTACATTGCATATGAGGTATATCTTATTTTACATGATGAGAGTTTCTAATACTTACTCATTTTCTCATTCTTACAGTCACTGGTAGAGTTTTTTGGTACTCTTTCACGAGAATGGGCTTTGGAGTGCATGAAAGACCTCTTACTGGTTAATCTCAGAGGCAACCTTCAGATAATTGTGCAGGTACGGAGGTATCATTGTCTTCTTAGACATAAATCATATTAATTCATAACTAAATCTTACGTATGTCCATCCAGGTTGCAAAAGAATATTGTGAACAATTGGGTATTGATGCCTGCATAAAACTTTTTGAGCAGTTTAAGTCATATGAAGGACTGTACTTTTTCCTTGGATCATATTTGAGCTCCAGGTACAAGAACTGCTTTTTTCTGGTTTGTTAGTGTATGTTTGGATTGAGGATAATAGAGGAAGAAGGAAGGGGATTATTATTAAGACATTTTCTTTCATTTATTTTCTTCAATCTAAGCATAAACTATGAAAAATTGAAGTTAGATTTAAATCTACATCAATGAGAATGTCTAAATTAAATCTTTTCTTTCCTTGCCTTTTTCTCCATTCTCCTCAATGTAACATAGCCTAAGTGATCCCACTTATGAAGATATTATCCAATATATGTCTGCTAATATATACTTCTCTGAATAATTTTGAGCAGTGAGGATCCTGACATTCACTTTAAGTACATTGAAGCTGCTGCTAAGACTGGACAGATTAAAGAGGTCGAGCGTGTAACTAGAGAATCAAATTTCTATGATCCTGAGAAAGCGAAAAACTTCCTTATGGAAGCTAAGCTTCCAGATGCACGTCCTTTAATAAATGTTTGTGATCGTTTTGGGTTTGTTCCAGATCTAACACACTATCTATACACAAACAACATGCTTCGTTACATTGAAGGATATGTTCAGAAGGTATTGTAGTTTGTATTCTATTCTAGTAGCTTTGCTGGTAGGTAGTTCAAGTGCGATCTACTTCTACTTTCTCTTCCTTCCTGAGAACTGGCTTGCTCTTTTTATAGGTGAACCCAGGAAATGCTCCTTTAGTTGTGGGGCAGCTGTTAGATGATGAGTGTCCGGAAGATTTTATTAAAGGCCTGATTCTTTCTGTTCGTTCTTTGCTACCAGTGGAGCCTCTTGTGGAGGAATGTGAGAAGAGGTGGTGCCTCTTTTCTTACCCTAGATTTTGTTGTGTATTAATGTTTCTGATTTTCATCTTGTGGCCATTGGTATACAGGAATCGACTTCATTTGCTCACACAATTCTTGGAACATCTTGTGAGCGAGGGAAGCCAGGACATACATGTTCACAATGCTCTGGGTAAAATTATCATTGAGAGCAACAACAATCCAGAACATTTTCTCACTACCAATCCCTATTATGATTCCCGAGTTGTGGGCAAGTATTGTGAGAAGCGAGATCCTACATTGGCGGTCGTAGCTTACCGACGAGGGCAATGTGATGATGAACTTATCAATGTCACAAATAAAAATTCTTTGTTCAAACTACAAGCAAGGTTTGTGGTCTACTCTATCCGTGATATGTCCTATATCTAATCATTTTTCTCTGCTTTATTGCTTGACTTGTATCATGATGAACAGATATGTGGTTGAGAGGATGGACGCTGATCTTTGGGAGAAAGTTCTCAACCCAGATAATGCCTACAGAAGGCAACTTATTGATCAGGTTGTATCTACTGCTTTACCTGAAAGCAAGAGCCCTGAACAAGTTTCTGCAGCTGTTAAGGCATTCATGACTGCTGATTTGCCTCATGAATTGATTGAACTTCTTGAGAAGATTGTGCTTCAGAATTCTGCATTCAGTGGGAACTTTAATTTGCAGAATCTGCTTATTTTGACAGCCATAAAAGCTGATCCATCCAGAGTCATGGACTATATTAATAGACTGGATAACTTTGACGGACCTGCAGTTGGAGAAATGGCCGTAGAAGCTCAGCTATATGAGGAGGCATTTGCAATTTTCAAGAAGTTCAACTTGAATGTTCAAGCAGTCAATGTCTTGTTAGATAATATCCAAAGCATTGACAGAGCTGTAGAGTTTGCTTTCCGAGTTGAAGAAGATGCTGTTTGGAGTCAGGTGGCTAAGGCACAACTCAGGGAAGGCTTAGTTAGTGATGCAATTGAGTCATTTATTCGAGCAGATGATGCTACACAATTTTTAGATGTTATCCGGGCAGCTGAAGATGCCAATGTTTACCAAGATTTAGTGAGGTACTTGCTGATGGTAAGGCAGAAAGCAAAAGAACCCAAGGTGGACAGTGAGCTCATTTATGCATATGCAAAAATTGATAGGCTCAGTGACATTGAGGAGTTCATTCTTATGCCAAATGTGGCTAATCTTCAAAATGTTGGTGATCGATTGTATGACGAGGCACTTTACGAGGCTGCAAAAATCATATTTGCTTTTATATCCAACTGGGCCAAGCTGGCTGTCACACTTGTGAAGTTAAAACAGTTCCAGGGTGCTGTTGATGCTGCAAGGAAAGCCAACAGCTCAAAAACATGGAAGGAGGTTTGCTTTGCTTGTGTTGATGCAGAGGAGTTCCGTTTGGCTCAGATTTGTGGGCTCAACATTATTATTCAGGTTATAAGCCGATTCATTTTTCTAATTTATTTTTATTTTTATATGAACTAGGATTTTTTTCCCGTACAATAAGGAAGTTTATTTTGAGTTAGGCTTTCATCTTTTTTAAAAAAAAAAAATTGACTGATTTGAGCCTTCCAAAAATTCTGAAAAAATATCGAATAGCATTCCTAAAAGTATGCCATGAATGACAAATGACTGGAGATTTTTCCTGCTTATCTTATTGGAAGAGTTGCACATTGGTCTCCAGTTGGTGTTCTTTTATTCTTTCAAATTCTTATGGTCTTGTTTCCTTAAATTTTTTAGGTGGATGACTTGGAAGAGGTCAGTGACTATTACCAAAATAGAGGATGCTTCAATGAGCTGATATCTCTCATGGAGAGTGGTTTGGGATTAGAACGGGCACATATGGGTATCTTCACTGAGTTAGGCGTTCTATATGCTAGATATCGTCCTGAGAAGCTTATGGAGCATATCAAACTATTTTCAACCCGTCTCAACATTCCAAAACTCATTAGAGCTTGTGATGAACAACAGCATTGGAAAGAACTGACGTATTTGTACATTCAGTATGATGAGTTTGATAATGCTGCAACTACCGTCATGAATCATTCTCCAGAAGCATGGGATCACATGCAATTCAAAGATGTTATTGTCAAAGTTGCTAATGTGGAGTTGTATTACAAGGCTGTTCACTTCTACCTGCAAGAGCATCCTGATCTTATCAATGATGTTCTGAATGTCCTTGCACTCCGTGTGGATCATGCACGTGTTGTGGACATCATGCGGAAGGTTGTATTTGTACTGGAAATTATTTCATTAGATCTTAGTTCATAGCTTGCTTCCTGTGTTACTAAATTTTTCCTCGTAATATACTTTCTAGGCTGGTCACCTTCGTCTTGTGAAGCCATACATGGTTGCGGTTCAGAGCAACAATGTCTCTGCTGTTAATGAGGCATTGAATGAAATATATGTTGAGGAAGAAGACTATGACAGATTGCGTGAATCAATTGATTTGCATGATAACTTTGATCAAATAGGCTTGGCACAGAAGGTGAGCTTTATGTCTTCATGGCAACTGTTTTTCAATTTAATATCGGAAACCTGATAGATTATTGTTATCTGATGCAGATAGAGAAACACGAACTTCTTGAGATGAGACGTGTTGCTGCTTATATTTACAAGAAGGCTGGCAGGTGGAAGCAGTCCATTGCTTTGTCAAAGAAGGATAACCTATACAAAGATGCCATGGAGACCGCTTCCCAATCTGGTGACCGTGAACTTGCTGAGGAGTTGCTTGTTTATTTCATTGAACAGGTATCAAAATCAATTTATAACATGTATTATTTGCTTCCCTTCAATGTGGACCCAGAAAGACTGAGACTAGAGGGGAACAAAAAAAATAAAATGGCAATGTAAACTTTTACTTGGTTATAGAGATCACCAGTTGAATGTGATTTGTTTGATTATTGGCTATGAAAAGCTACACTGTCGTGTTTGCATATCAATATTCAATATGAAATATAAAAAGTAGAAAGTTGTACTATTTCCAAGCCATAAACAATATGGCCTATCTCAGGATTTGTGAAAATGCACAAGGTCAACTCCAACTTATTCTTGCATACCTACTATTCTACATCCTTCATAGCATGTAGAATTTAAAGTCTTGCATAAAAATTCATTTTCCCTATCTTTCTCCATGAAGCTTACAGGAACAATTTGTTTTTGGCTGTTTCATCCTTGATGTCATTACAGCCTTCTTTTTCTGCTTAATGGTGTTTCAATTTTTTTAATGAATCAATGTACATTAAAGTTGCATAATGCTGATACGTTCTAATTTTTCTTTTTTGATGGATATGTAGGGAAAGAAGGAATGCTTTGCTTCATGCCTCTTTGTTTGTTACGATTTAGTCCGGGCAGACATCGCACTTGAACTTGCCTGGATGAACAACATTATTGACTTTGCCTTCCCCTATCTCCTGCAGGTCTGGATTTTATTTTGCTTTCTTATCACATGTAATTTAGTTTACAAGTATGTTCTTTTGCGAGAAATCTGAGAATACCAGTCTTCATCCTTTAGCAAACAGCATGGTTAGCTCCTCTCCCTGCCAGGTCCCCAAAATGGATGCTCCTGATTATGCCCGTTTTGACTTGAGTGAACTTGAGTTTCTCCCAGAAGCCTGCCTGATTTTATGGGTTAACAGTCTTTATTCTTAAAACGTGACTCCAAACTATTTTTGGTGGAATGGATGACGGAGATTGAATTGTCTCTGAGACTTGTTGGTAGCGGTGTTTATGTAAATGAGTGATGCATAGCTTGTGCAAGTTGCTTGCTTGGTTTTGTATGCTTTGCCTGCGGTGTGGTCTTGTATTTACTTATCCAAGCAATTCTACGTTAACTAACAGATGGACTTTCTTTTCAGGCTTATCTCTTTATCCATATCTTATATTTTCTCCCTACATTTTAAAATTCTGTTATAGTTTATCCGGGAGTACACTGGCAAAGTTGATGAGCTGGTGAAAGACAAAATTGAGGCACAGAATGAAGTGAAGGCTAAAGAGAAGGAGGAGAAGGAAGTTATTGCACAACAGGTAATTAGTTTGGTGGCTTTGGTTATTGCCCGGTGCGTAACCATAGCATAGTGTTTGCTGTATATTGCTGACTACTTCTGGCATTTATGTCGGCATATTGAATCATCACGATTGCTCTTTGTTGATAATTTCTTTCTCCTCATCAGTCATTCCTTCTTAACAGATTGGACATTCGTTTTATTTGATCGAATGTGATGTGTTTTCTGTTGCAGAACATGTATGCTCAGTTGTTGCCTCTTGCCTTGCCTGCGCCGCCGATGCCCGGTATGGGGGGAGGCTTTGCTCCTCCCCCTCCAATGGGTGGGTTAGGGATGCCTCCAATGCCTCCTTTTGGTATGCCACCCATGGGTAGCAGCTACTGACATCCTGGCCACTGTTGAAGCTTTAGCTATTCGCTCATTTCATTCGGGAATTTTTCTGCTTGGGATTTTTGCACAGATTTCTTATGGGATTTTGATGCAGCATTTTTTCCGTGCTTCTGATGGAGGTGGAGGTTCAAGTAAAAAAAACTTGGAAGTTTTCCTGGGGAGTTTGGGTCATAGGGTCGTGGGTATGGCTTGTAATGTATTAATCTTGTGTAGTTGAGGCATATTGTTTTGGCTGGGTATGAGCTAGCTGGTGATTTTCTGTATTGTTCGTACCATTTTTCTTGTATTCAATGAATTAGTCCCCAGCATATGGCGTCTTCAGCGGCCAACATGGAACGCCTATCATGGCCTGGTTAATCCCGCGCTTCTTTGCTACAAAAGCTACCTAATCAAAATCTGCGGACTTACCGTTTATTGTGTGCCCCTCCCCTCGATTTGAATACAAGGGCTTTCGTGGTCTCACTGGCCTCTGGACTGACGCACATTTCCGGTACTAACAAGATTACTGTTATTGTTCAAAGTATGCATTGCCATTGAAACTCAAGGGTTGATGTATTTAACTCGTTGGACTTGTATTACTGCCTCCAATATTGAATGCAAGTTACAGTGAACTACCTCATGACCTTGTGAAGAATATAGATTACAGCTTACAATCTTAACATATTAAAAGTTGTTAGTAGTTTGATTTCTTGAATTAGTTTCAAATTGCAATAATTATTTGAAAGTGTGAATAACCCACCCATACTCAATCCCCATCAATAAATTTCTGGTAAAGAATAACCAAATTTGTGGGGCATTTATGAAAAAAAAAGCACATATCTGACGACTTAGAAGTACAAGTGTTAAGTGTTATGAAGGGAATAGCTCCTTTTTCCATTTTTAGTTAATGTTTGGCACCATAATTTGAAGTCTCTTTTTATAAAATTTTAATTTAAAATAAATTAAATAAATAATTACATTTATCTAAAAATAATTTTAATTAATATAATTTTAAATAAGTTACTAAAATTAACTTTTAGAATAGTAAAAGAACTTATAAACTATCTAATTATTAATTTACCCATACTTTTTTTATTCTCTCTCATCTCCCATCTCTATTATATCTCCTCTCTCTCCTACTTTTAATCAAATCATACCCTTTTTAATTTATTAATATAAAAAATAATTCTATTACTAATAATCCAAATATCTTCATTTTTAAAATCTATTCTTCTTAAAATATAATTTTATTAAAATCTATTCTCCAAAAATTAATCCATTTATAACCTTAATTGTCATCCACTGAGGTGGCCCCGTGACATAGAAATTGAGTGATTATTAGTTGAAGAGGAAATAAAACGTGATCATGTAAATTTGTTATCTCTAAAATATATTTTTAAAATTAAATATCACGAAAAATCTGAGAGATAAATTACATTATTCACCGCATGTGAAGCATGCCAATCTTCGAAATAGAACTATATATATTGCTTCTACTTAAAACACCGAAACACGAAATTTGCTGCTGAAAAATATGGTCACGTCTCATGTCAACTCATGTGCAAACCAACCCAATGCATACTTCGAAAAGAAGCTCAGGTGGTAGTCCTTAATAAGGATTGGTGAATAGGAAGACCGCACAAGCAAAGGCAAAGCATCATTTTTATTAAGCACAAAAAACTGAAACGACTTCTATCAACCCATCTGCCTTTCCCGGAAGCCCGTTCAGAATCGCCGTCTTTCTTCTACCGTTACGGATTTCCTCCACTACTACAACCCCCAACATTATACGATTCCAAGAGACCCTTTAACCCTTTTCCGATCACCCAATTTAATTAACTTGGTTCAGGTTCAAGACCAAGATTAATACTACATGGCAAACCTGCTTCATTAACCAACACTTACATATTAATCTTCGTTCAGGTTCAGACCAAGATTAAGTTGACGTTGACCAATGAGTGGATGCTTGTTTGTGTTCAGCGTGAGTCATCGCAGGTTAACCCATACCATAAGCGCTGTACGAATTATTAGGCCAAACTATCCATCATTCATCCAATGGAATTAACGTAACACATAATTGAAGATAAGCAACGAGCATATACCTAAAGCTCGTATATCACGTTCTACCAAACTACAGTCAGTCCACTACCACCATATAATCACGGTACAGAGAATCGAAACTATAAATATTCAAAAACCTCTTAATTCGGAGACAAGACATCTTTCAACTAAGATCCAAATAAATAAGTGAAAAACAAATCAATTAGGGGTACCAGTAGTTCTTGCACTAATCTCTCCTGGTTACTCCATTTGACAGCAAATGAACTGGGAAAAAAACGATAGAACACAAAACTACCGAGATTTGTTTCAGAAAACTACTTAGATCTCTGCCTCATCTTTCTGCGCTTCCTCTTCAACCTCCTCATACGCTTCTTCTTCCACTGCGAAAACCACAAAAACGACAAGTGGCAAGCCGAGAAAAAGAAAAGAAGAAACGTACAGGACAATAACAAAACGATAAGTGGCTAACCTTGGCTCTCATGATACAAAGAAACGGACCTCCCCTACCTTCCTCGACTCAGAACGCTAATCGTTGAAAAGGAGAGAACGCTGCGGAGAATAAACTAGGGCTTCATAAGCGAGGGGATGTACGTTTTATAGAGAAGAAACCCTAACGAGCCCCAGGCTGGGCCTTATCATCGTTAGCGTTAAATGGGCTTTGTTTAGACTAAGCTACTTGTACCTAAATCTCAGATATTACTTGATGAGTTTCAGAGTTTAACTAATAAAAAAATAAGATATATAATTATTTAAAATATATTTAATCTTTAAAAAATATATTTTATTATAATTTTAGTTGTGACACTTAACAAGATATTATAACTCTTAAATATATAAATTTACGTCTGAGGATAATAGACGTATCGTTTAATTTCTAAAATTTTTTATGCTAAAAAGGAAAAAAATTAGAATTTTTTTTTAAAAAAAAAACTTGAAAACAAATTTGCTTTGACCCACTATTCTCGTGGAGATATCCGATAATGGAATTGGGTAAAATTTTATAGGCCGAAAACCTATCCCCCACCCCCTCAATTTTAGCAATGTTACATATCACCTTCCTTACCTCTAAAAATTTAAAAATCACATAATCAACTTTTATAAAAGTTTGATATTTTACCCATTACTGTTAAGATAGCTGTTAAATATAATAGAATAGATATTTTCTAGATGATATATAATTTTTATTATTTTATTAATTATTCTTGGCTTTAAAACTCAAAATTATACTAAAAGGCATTTTTGTGATTCTACCCATAATAATCCCTAATTTCTGGTATCTCCTAATCTTCTTCATCTTGCTCTTTCAACCTCTCCCAAATTGCAAGCACTGACTTCAAAGATAGTAATTGAAAAATTGATCTCATGCAACAAAAAGTTGCTTATGGGATATAGAAGAAAATTCAAATGAGCGAGGTTCAAAAAATTCTTTTCTTTTATCAAGAGACGTTTCGGAATTCAATACTTCATTTTGGGAAGCCAATGACATCAGGTTGCTTATGATTTTTTAACTTTATTTTCTTAAAAATTTGTTCAACATGTCTACTAAATCAGTAGATCCTAACTGCATTATTCATAATTCGTAAAAGGCACTATAATGTATTAGAAAAGGCATTGCTATATTCTTTCTGAAATAAATACTAGCCTATTTTTAAGTTTAAATAAATGAGAGTTTGTTGCCGATGGAGTTTATCTCCATAATATGATGAATTAATATTCTAATTTTTATTGGGAGAATGGCTCATATAGTCTTGTTTAATGCCTTAAACAGGATTATTTTAAATAGAAAAATACATGTAATTAAGAGGGAGAGGGAGAGGGAGAGGGAGAGAGTTTGTTTTTCTTGTTTGGGCAGGATAGCCCAGTTCTGTAACCAGATTGCGTCGCAATGGTTCCATGTCCTTTTCATTTGTGGCCACATATGAGAAGACTGGGTACGGCTCCTATTTATCCATTCTCTGACTGCAATTGGCCCAAGTTCTCCAATGTTCAGGGCGCTCCACTGTCTTGTACATTCCACTGTCTTGTACATTGGGCTCAACCTGTAAACAATTTTTTTTTACAAAAAAGAATAATTAGTTTAACAAAAATGCAATATATTTTAGAAAACTATTATACATGATGATATCCAACAATTTTTTTCAATAAAAAATGAAAGTGATCTCACAATTTACCATTTTCCTGCTACACCTATTACTAGTTAATTTAGATTTTGAGTATCATCGAGCCCCAAATAATAAGCAAATCTTCCATGTTCCAACATGATTTTACTATCCACAAGATTTGAATTCACTGCATTACTTAAATCAGCCGGTTTAATTCCACTTGATCCAACTAGTATTGAAAATACTTTTGTTCCTGTGAGAGAGCGTTGGTAAAAGCATGAAAAAAGAGAGGACAAAGTGAACACGGATTGTCAGTTTATTCATTTCATCACATGAGCTGAATGCAGAAGAGAGAAGGTGGCTCATTCACATTACACAAAGCCCATACCTTGAAGATACAGGTGCATTGGATAAGCCTAGCGAGCCATTAAATATCAGCATTCGTTCATTTGATCGCTAACAGCGAGAGCAAGGCAACTCCAAGATGCAGAAGCACATTATCTGATTCTCATCCTGTTCCGTTGTCCATAGTGCTACGAGCTGCAAGAAAGCAACGCCTAACTTAACATACGAAAGGTGGGCTTGCACGCATGTGGCTTTCCATGTCATGCGACAAGCCACCCTTTAACAGCAAACAAAGCATCCTCCTAACTCACTACCCACATAGCTCAGCACTCACAAAACAACACAAAACATCCCCTCAGATATTCATTCGTACCACCAAGCTCCACCATATGCCCATCTAGGCTGACTCAATACACCAACTTCTTTGGGGACTTTCATCGCACAAGCGGCTTGAGTCTAAATTTAAAAGAAACTTGGATTTACAAGTACTTGTTCTGTGTTCACGGCTCAATTAATTTTAAATAGCCGCCAAGTTAAAAGTTAATGCTAGAAATAAAAGAAAGCTACAGGGGAAGATTGATCCGATTGGGTGGTTCTTGAATCAAGATCTTGGGAAAGGAAGAATGAACCTTGAGAGAAGATCTGCAGATAGGACAACTAGAGTGATTGAAAAGCCACTTATCAACACATTCACAGTGGAAGCTATGGTCACAGCCGGGCAAAATCTTCAATTTCTCGCCATCTTTGAACGTCCCGAGGCAAATACAGCACTCGGTTTCCTCCAATTTACTGTTGGCATCCCAAGTCCTTTGGTGCAAAACTATAGGCAATTTCTTGATTGAAGCGGGGTCGAGGCCCTGTGGCGGAGTAGGAGGCGGCGGCGCGAGGGGCGGTCCGTTGGAATGGTAGGTGGTGGGATGCTGGCCCCGGTACCTCCAGATCCAGCGAGCATAAAGGAAGAGAAGGGCCAGAATAAGGAGAATGGAGAACAGCACGACCGCGAAGAAAAACGTTCGGCCGCGGATTTCGAGATTTCGGTCATCCAGCTCCGTGTAGTGCCATGTAAAACCCTGGGAATCTTGGCTTGTCATAGTGGCTCTAGACTATAACGATGGACAGCTACGACGTCGGCGGTGGATAAGGTGATTGTGGAGGCGGCGGCGATCGCAAAGGATACGATGCGGACGGAATACTGAGACTCCTCGGTCGTCACTGATCTGATGAATACTAGGAACTACGGGGCAAGTGTGAGATTCATATAGCTACGGTTGGTTGGTATAATGCTTTTTATTTGGATCTTTCTTATAGCCCAAAATGAAACAAGTTGCGAAGTCGGGGGAGGAAACAAAGGCAGAGCAATGAAAGAGGTAAGCAATTAAATGAACCGATTGTCGTTGAGAAATTTGAAAGTGCACTTTTTATATAATCTTTCACGCAAAGTATTTCACCTGGATCTAAATTTGGTGTGCTTTTTTTTTTAATGTTATTTAGCATTATTTTATCTTTTATATCTCTTTTTAATGATAAAAATTACACTTCCAGAATTCTAAGATTCACTTGTGTGAATAAAAATAAAAAAATAAAAGCCTGACAAGCGGCGGTCTAAATCGTAAACCGTAACTTCTCTCTGTAATTAAACTGTGGGAAATTTACATGCAAAGCACTGAACTTAATCATTCGTAAAAATCCCAAGGAATTGATCTTTCTGTACTTGAAAATATAATAACTTTTAAATTTTGACAGTTAAAAAAGAAGTCATTATTGAGATCTATAACTTTTTGCTACGAGGATAAAGGAGAATAATCCTTGTATCTTAATTCATCTCAAGACTTGTATTTTGAAAGAAGACATATAAGTTGATGGGAGAGGAATTAGGCTTGCGTTGTAATAATTGCGGAATAGAGTGCTTCCATTATATAGCGTGTTTTGGATAGAAACGAGGGAGAACAAGCAGCTTCAGGCAACACGATTATGGGTCAACTTTAATAGACGAAAAGATTGAGATTTGAGAGGACCATTATTAAATACCAGAACGGGGAACGGATAATTCGGAAGGACGGTTGTGCGTGCATGAACTTGGAAATTAAAGAGACGGAAAAATTCAAACGCCAGTAATCTCCGATTTGACCTGACAACCGAATGCATTTCGTGTCACACGCGACGCCCAAGTGATTCTAGGGCTACTACTCGCATCACGTCGTTGAAACAAGTGTCCTCCACGTTAACTCATAGTAAATTCGACTAATGAGGATGACATACATTATTATTTTGAATGAATTTAATATTTAAAAAATATTATTTTATTATAATTTAATTATCATATTTAAAAAAATATATAACTAGATATCTAAATTTATATTTATAAATAATAGACAACTCATTTTACTTAATATTGATATTATTTAAAAAAAATATTTTACTATATTTTTAGATAATAAACTAATTTATTCTTTTAAAAAGTAAAATTATAAAAAATATATTTCATATTAATTACTATTAGATACCGTGTGTGGTTTAGTTTGTTATAAAATTAAAGTTTTAAAAATATTTTTGTTCTAAATTTTATTTTAAAAAATAAATAAAATAAATAATTTTATTTATTTAAAAATGTATAGATTAAATTATAATTTTAGATAAATTTATAGAAATAATTTATAGAATATAACAAAATTTTATAAATTATAAATAATTATTTTATTTTTATTTTTTAATGTATTCCCTCTCTTCGTTCGTCATAGTGTAGCTTCTTCTCTTGCCATCCGCCATTCCAACTATTGCTTCTATTTTGAGTCTGCCATCCTCATCGACTTGTCTTCTCTGTTGCTCCACCCTCCATTCGAGACAAAGAAAGAAGGAAGAGGCGGTGACTGTAGATCTAGGAATAGAAATCTTGAAGATGAGGGTCATTAATTTGGAAGAGGAGGGAGTAAGTTTTCTCGTTGGGAGGACGATGGTCTTGGATTTGGTTGTAGAAGCTTATGAACAATAATGATAAGTTTTATTTTTTTTATCTTGTATATTTTTTTAATAATTTATTACCTATAAAAATAATTATAATTAAAACTATCTAGATATTTATATATTTATAATTAATTTTTTTATAAAATATTTTACTTGAGTTATTTTTTAAAAATTATCTAAATATTGTTATTTTTATAAATATTTTTTTAAAAGCATGTATAAACATACCCATGATAAAGAATTAGTAAAAGTTTTGAATTACCTGTCTTCCACTTTATGTTCTATTTTCTGTAGAGAGGATTATGTTCCTGTATCATGTATGGATTAGCATTTGTTTTTTTTATTTTAAGTGCTCCTACACTAGACGAGGTAAAGTAAGTATATAAGTTTTTTTTATCTCTAATTACAGTAAATAAATATTTTTGAGTTGTACAATCGTATTTCACATAAACATATTACTCTGTCTTATTTATAAATTATTTATAATATATTTTATTATATCAATAAAATTTTTAAATATCATTAACTATGTATAATTTTATAATTTTAATTTATCTATATTTAATATATATTATATTTTATAAAAATCAAATCAAATTAATAATAAATAAAAATAAAATAATACATTAATATCAATATATGTTTGGATAGAGTTTCAAGATGACTTTTATATTAAATGCTATCAAATCATTAATCTCACAGAAGTTGATTCGACTCTTTGCGCAAAATTAAAAGGCTGAACCAAACGAAAATGGGGAAGCAATACTCTTCTCATCACCTCTCTTTTCTCATCTCTCATCTCTCATCTCTCATTATCACCTCTTTCATTTTTATTTGTTTTTACGCCTTCTCTTTTTTATCCGTAGCCCTTCTTTAAATATTTTTTTACGTTTAAAAAATACTTTTTTAATTTCTTTAAAAATAATTTTTAAAATAAGTGTATTTTTTATTTTTTTTAAAAAACACTTTTTAAAGCGTTTTTAAAAAACACTTATTAAAAAAACACTTCTTTTAAAAATTATTTTTTTATTATATTTGGTAATAGATGGATGGAGGAGGAGGTAAAGCAAATAAGAATGAGATAAGTGATGAGGAGGGGACTGGCATCCACAAAAACATGAAAACAAACATACGCTTAATATGATTACACGTTGGGCTACAGTAGGAAGGAACTAGATTCGAACGCGTTCAAGATATTTTGCAAGGAAAAGATATTAGGAATTAGATCCAATACAATAATTAAGCAGCGCACGTCCGTCGTCCTCACCAAAGCAAAATAGGTGGACGACGATACATAATACCCGACTAAGTTACGGGCCAATCAATTCACAGGCCCCACTCTCTCCCCGTTCCAAATATAACATTATTTTTTATATAAAAATTTAAATAAATTTAATATCAATTTTCTATTAAAATTAAAATATAATTTTAAAATTCATAAAATATTTATAAGAGATTTATGAGACCGTCTATTAAATGAATTTTCACGATAATAATAAAAATTGAACCCATACCTTTATAGAATATAAATATATTTTTTATTATTTATATTAATTTTTAGTAGCTATAAATATAACATTAGATACCACATACTTGTCCTTTGCCTCAAAAAAAAAAATGTGACATGGTATTTATTTTGAAAGTCTAAAATGTATATTAGAGTTGATAAAACAGATTTCACTTATAGGTTAAGCTCATTTTATTTTAAAATGAGGCTGGGTTTAAGTTAATAAAATATCAACATATAGTCTATCCCCTAGCCTATCGACTATTTTTTTTATTTTAATTTTTAATATTATTATTTATTTTATTTAAATATTATTTTAAATATTTTTATTATTAAATATTAATAAAAATAATTATTTATTTATTAATATATGTTAATTTATTATAATTGATTAATATTTATTTAGGTTTATAATTATAAATTTTGAGATTTTTTTATAAAAAATATATATTTTTAAGAGTGTAATATTATTAATTTTTTTATTATATTAATATAATATTAAAAAAGTTATTAATATTTTAATAACCCCATCGCCCACTAACTGAAAGTGATGGAGATATTAAACCAACACGTGCCTAGCCCCACAATATCCCTTATCCATACATTACTTCCCCGCTTTTTATATCTGACTCGGCCTAGCTGTGCTTATGAAGTCATCCAAAATCCAGCATCAGGTGTTTTTTCCCAAGATTTTTTTTTCTGACGGCTGATTAGTTGCGAGTTTATTTATGATTTAAACTAGGAAATTATTACTGTAATTCTCATCAATACCAGGCTCTGGTTTATTATAGACCTAGCAGGCCACGTAGTACCGCATTAATCCCCCAAAAGAAAACGCATCTTCATAAAAAGCTTCACAACACGTTAACATTCATCGCATTGTGCTTTATTTACAAGCCGACAAAAATAAACGCTCGTTAGTGGCTAAAACAATACCAGTAAACTGATTAAACTATTTTCACAATGACATTGAAGATGTTTCCTTCATAACAACACACTAATAAAAAAAAATACTTTTTACTGTAGTTAATAGTAGCTTTAATGGCAATTTTATAATTGGGGTTAATACTATTACTATTATAAGTTAAAAGATTACACGATAATTTTATAACCATTATAAAAATGATAAACTATAGTAAAAAGTTACAAAGACAACTATCTACCATCAAGCCATCAAGGCTACTATCCTCAAAAGCATCAAAACACGTCTAGAGAATAAGTTAAATATTTAATAAAAAAGTTAAAGATCCATATGTTTCAGTCATTAAAATTCTTTAAACTCTTTTTATTAAGATAAGTATGCCATTTGTCATGTCCTAAAATTTAGACTGTGATTGGCACGGAATATGAATAGTTTCATATTCTGAAAGCCTAAAACCTCAAATACAACGTTTAAAGTTTCCATAACATTTTTTAAAATAAACAGAATCATTTCTAAGGTCTATGTGGAGCATTTACCTTTTTATCAAAATAATACAAGTATTTAATAAAGATTAAAATTAATCTTGTTCAAAAACAACTCTTCGAATCTGCGACAAGGCTCTTCACTGCTCAGCGGGAGAATTAGGGCCACTCGCACTATTTGAATCCAAATAATCTACTCGTGAATAACGTCCTAAAAACATGATTTAAAAGAATGTGGAAATAAACAATACATAATCATGTTGAAAATGTATTTCATAGCATTCCATAATCTAATGCAAATATTTCCGTAAATATTTGTATTTCAAGGAAAACAACAATATGATATAATCACTTCAAATAAATCGTTTAAAAGCCATCATTTTAAACCATAATCTTTCTGTAGGACTTCAATAGAATAAAAACAGACATGGACACACAGTCCACGAGGGTAACTAAATATTCTGGTGGTTCAAAGCCACTAATTATCGTGAGAATGAATCCCACAAAATAATTCTGGTGGCTCAAGACCACAAACTATCGCGAGAATAAATCCCACAAAATAATTCTGGTGGCTCAAGGCCACAAACTGTCGAGCTCGAGTAACCAAAGTGCACCAAGGGCTAACAGTACTGCTGTTAGCAACTAGCGTTCTGTATTCCATCCTAAAACGTTTTCATCATGCATGGGGATTATTTCATATGAAATAATCTCATTCGTTTCAATGCCATAACCATTGATAAAATCACTTTAACTTTTCAAAACCCCAGCATGTACATTTGAAATCAAATTACTATGAAAACATATGAAATTCGCATAGGAAAATATTTCATGAATAACATCAGTTCAATGCAACTTTTGTCAAACTCTTTTCAAAAATTTATTCATCCATTTTCATACTTAATCATAATTTCTTTGTAAACCAATCGAAAGAAAATTATTTCTAACAATCTAAACTATACTTTCATAAAATTTGCTTTTCAAAATTTATATTTGAAATTCAACATTTAAAATAACAATGTATTTGAAAATATAAATTTTAGGGAACGTTATTCACTCACCTTTTGAGCTTTCCAAAATAGAACTTATTCTTCCAAGACTTCCTACGATAATTGCCCTTACATCAACTCAACCGACCGGAGTCATTTCTTCCAAATTACCTTTTCCTATTTTCCTTTATAGGGTTCCTTGGCGGCTCGGGCAAATATCAAATCCTATATTAGTTATCCATATAAGGTTATTAGTACTTAAGACCTTAATACATAGCATTTGCATAATAAATCGTTCTATCACACCCAAACTCAACCCCGTATTATTGACTCTCTCTAATCTTTTCATTTTTACAATAGCTTTAACTTTGTCTGCTTTGGTATGTGAATTTTAGCATCTATAGTAACATGTGTTTGTTAGACGACGACAATGTACACTTACGCATAACATCATACTAATTCTTTTTTATCCATAATTTGTATCTTAAATAAAGCCCCTTTACAAAAACCCAAAATTCCTAAAAGCTTAATTTCTTTCATGTAATTCCTTAGAACTTGTGTCTAACCATAACTTATTCAATCCATCCGTCTCTTTTAAATATAATGGGTAAATGTGTATGTATACACACAATTTAATTCAAATTAACATTTGAATTTGTTTCTCCTTTCACAAAACATGCTACATATCCAACTAAAATTCCAATATATATATATATATATATATATATATATCGAATTTATGGACCCTAGAATTTATGAATAATCAATGAAAATTTAGAAAGCAGGTTCTTGTATTAATCATGCATTTACACCATTGATATGACAATAAATTTGAAACTCCTATACACGATTTTAAATTTCACCAATTCCATGCTTATAAGGAAAATTTTGAAATCTAAAGAAAACAAGAATTGGAATAGCATCTTATCAATTAGACCAGAAGAGAATAACGCATCTACAGACCATAACATATAGGACCAACTTTCTGCATCTTTAATCAAACGAACAAGAAAACTCACTATTTCCTTTCCTCCAGGACTTGTTCCTTCAAGGACTCCTATAAATATGAAACATGTCATTTCTCTTGGTTTCTTATTACTACCTTTCCTCAATCATAGTCTAAAACTCTTCTCACAGAAGAAATTTGAGAAACAACAACGAAACTTGATTTTACAAGATACACTTCCTATAGCTATCACTACTTGGAAGGTTAAGCCAAAAAAACACAGCTTAAACGTATCATACAGAATTTTCTTCCACACACAAAAATAATAGGTAAAGGGTGACTAATTACCTTCCTAATCATACCCAAAATTATTTTAACCCTTTCATAATTCATGCTCTGTACTCATTAACTGTAAAACCATCAATTAGTTTCACAAGATTCAACTTAATTTAATTCTCTATTATTCAGAATTCATTGGCCAAATCACTAACCACACAGAAATAAACCACAGCAGCGCACACAAGCATAGATGTTCGTGCTAAACTTCAATCTGCCCAGCCCTTCTCTGAATGTCAAAAACTCAAACTAGAACTCATATGTACAGAAATGCCAGCTCACGGTGGACATACAACACAACCCACTCAACCCAACAATCTTTACAACATCACCATCCTAAATTCACCCACCAAACAAAATATCAAGGGCACCACAACATTATGATAAAATTAGGAGAAATGGCGAAGGTATGAAAAGGAAAACAAAGAAAGAAGAAGAGATTCGAACAATCCCAAAGAAACAACACACTTTAAAACTAAAGCTTGATTCTATGTCCTCGAGCTTCAATCCTTACTTAATCAAAAATTAAATCTCAAGCCAAATTCATCATCTTTAATCAAGGAAAACACACAATAGAATCAACTCACTGAAAACACACAACAGAACCAAATCACACGCATAGACCCTTATAGACGTAGAACAGAATGAGCATTACCAATGTTCCTTTCGACAAGCTCACCGGATCAAGCAAAGAAAGAACATGCAACAACCACTGAAAATAAACCCAACACCAAAGTTCAAACACAACAGCAACAGAGGATAGAAATGGAGTCGACGAACTTACTACCGACAACTGATGACTCTGTAGCTCAATCTCTGACGTCGCGAGCTCGGATTCCTCTTCTCCTCTGATGCACTCTTACTATCACACGGCTTCTTGCCAATAGAGAAGAAACTCACAGAGCCACTCACAATTTTCTCTGATTTTCACTCTCTCCCATCTGCCCTCGAGTGAAACCAAAATAGGACCTCATATAGAGCCAAGGAGGAATGATGACTGTCGGTGTTGATGGAACCATATGGCAAAGACACTGGCAAAAGCAAAGCTCGAGTACACGGCGTCGATGGCTCGAGGATTTCTGCTCTGCGCTGCTATTGCTCCCGTCTGCGTAGCTGCTGAAGGAAATCAGAACAAATGAAGGCAGAGAGGTACGATTTCTGAAGAAAATAGGGGAGGGGTAGTGTTGTAATTTTGCATGCCAAAAAAAAAATATAAACTCCCCCATCACTCCTCCAGAATCGAACACAGCTCGCCCCAGTAACTCCTCAGCCACGTGACCACTTAGCTAATACCTCCTCATTGACATTCTCATAATTGCAAAAATATGTGTCCTTATCAAATAGATTTAGAAAACTGAAAAAAATTCTAAAGCCATTACACCATTGTCCACTTTCAGCCATTATGACTAACCTTGTCAAGAGTATTGAACTAGATTTGGAAAAGAAGTTAAAGATTTGGTAAAAGAAATTCAAGATCTAAAAGTTTCTTCCATTCAAAATTTTTTAAACTCCTCCTAATAACATAGTAAAAAGATTTCAAGGAGAGTAGGGTTAAATGAGTGAAAATAAAAATAGCAAAAATAAAAGAAAACTTACACATGATGATGGTGAGTACGACAACCAATGACAAAGTAGATAGTAATGCCAAAAATTAGAGAAAATTATCAATATTTAATTGTCATTAATATATAGAGTCACGTAGAGTTGATCGACTATGAAACTGTAAATATATTTGTCATAATAAAGTTAAAAATTTAAAGACAATTTTTACAAAAAAAAAATTTATAAAAAGAACTTTTAACAACACATTTTTAAGCAAGTGCCGTTAAAAATAAATTTTTAATAATTTAATTACAAAAATTCTACTTAAAGTAGTGATGTCTGTTAACAATCTTCCCACACCGGCACTGTTAGAAAAAATATGTAGGTATAGTACTATCCTGTATCGAAGAAGGAAATAAAATTATCTAATTTATTTCATTATTGTATAAACATACTACAAGACCCTAAAAATCATTACGAAAGGAAGCATTCAACTGTCCGCGTGTGCGTGTTATGCGAACGCTTCATACACAGGACTCGGCAAGACTGTAATTAAATTACATTAAGTTTTCCAAAATTCGAACGATCGAACTAATGAGAAACATTGCATTTTAATTATATTCCCTTCCACAGCACCCCCACCAAGTGGGGACTCGAATTGGGTTGGCCCTTTATTGTAGTGTAAGTTTGCAAGTTTTCGGGGTTCAAAGCATAATTTGGTGTTGGCATGAGAATCATGTGTGTGCTTGTGGGTTCGTCAGATTTGTATATATTGATCGCTACCGCATTTCCTAGTAGCCATAATATATGATCAACAGTAACCAAAATATAGCTTTTCTTCACCAAAAATTTCAGTATCAGCTCCTCTGTTCAGCATTCCGGGCGTAATCATCATATAACATCTTACATTAATTAACTTCATTATTCATCCATAAATTATATATAAAACAAAGACCAAAATTGAGTCGAATGAAACTCAAAAAATTACGATAAAAAACTATATTCTTTCATTGGTAGCAAACGAGTAAGCATCCTATATTCTTTCTCCTCTCTTCAACTTCAAGATTCAAACCTCAGAAAATCTTTAAAACAAATTAAAGAGGTCTCACCTAAACCTCCCCCCTCTCCCCCACAAAAAAAAAAAAAAAAAGAGGGAGAGAAGAAAACTACTCATAAAGAAAATCCATAAGACGGCCGCCGCGGGATCCTTGATCGAATAATGTCCCGGAATCGTTAATTGACTCTATAACAACTTCTCATATAGCATACCTTGATCCCGAGGCCATTTTCTTTCAAAAAAAATTAAGAGGAAGATCTGGGCAGTTGGCAAAGCACCTCCTTGCTTGCTTTCGATTTACTTGACAAACAACTTCATCAAACTTTAACTTGGCCATGACTTCTTCAGAGATCCGCCGCCGCATGCAACATTATTATTCACTTCGGAACAGTGTCAATTTCCACCCAAAGTTATTCATCTTAAGCGGGGCGCGCGCATGTATATATAGCTAATAATGAAGGATCAAAAGTGCCCATATCATATATATATATATATATATATATATATATATCAGATCAATTAAAAATCAAAGAGGAAAGGATCGTTATAGTAGTCCCATAGACTTGGTGGGTACTCTTCCTCATTCGACAACGGCCACGGATCCGCAGGTGCAACCACAGTCTGTGCCTGCGAACTTGACCCAATCGAACTCACCAGAGAACTAATATCTTCGTGCATGCAATTATGATGCTGCCGTTGATTCGACTGCGGCTGCTGCAGCAGCAGCTGATCCTGGTACGAGGTTGCTATGTTGGAGTTGTCGACAATATTTCTAGCAGATTCTGGGAACTGACACAGTTTCTGTGGAAGTTGCACCACTTGATGATGTTGTTGCACCGTATTATTATTCACCGGACACATCATTTGCGGGATATAATCAGTATTGGTATTATTGGCGGAGTAAACCCCGTAGGGCAATAAACCCGATGTGGCGGCAGAAGAAAAGGCGAAGCTAAGGCCATAGGGGCGGGGAAGCAAGGGACGAAGGGTTTGAGAAGAGGAAGAAGGGGTAGAGGCCCGAGAGGAGGAAGAGTGGGAAGAAGAGGCGGCGGAGGGTTGTAAATTGAGCTGGGCCCTAGAGCCGTAGAGGATGATAGCGGCGCGGTCGTAGGCTCGAGCGGCGTCCTCGGCGGTGGCGAAGGTGCCGAGCCACTTTCGGGTTCGCTTGCGAGGCTCTCGGATCTCAGCCACCCATTTGCCCCAGCTTCGTTGCCTCACACCACGGTACCTAAATTTGTTGTTGTCGGGACCACCCTTGCCTTTACATTTGCGAGCAGAGTCAGTTTTGGAGGTATTAGAAGATGTTGGGCAGGGAGTGGCGGTGGCAACGGTGGCGACGGTGGCGGGTGCGGTTTCTTGGGGAGGGTGAAGCACATGAGGGGGCGAGGAAGAAAAGTCCTCCATTGGAGGTTAAAAAGATGGGAGAGACCAGTGAAGGTGCCTCGTTGAGCGTATTTGATGTATGATGGAGAAGAGTTGGTGAACGGAGGTGTGAATATGTCAGGCGTGTAAATGGTGGAATAGGGCGGTGGGAGTTGCAAATGTGGAATATTTATGGAGAGAGGATTGCTGTGCACCCAAGGAACAGAGCAGAGCGCAGGAGCACAGTGGTTTCGGAACTTGGAATCATTACCCCGTTTCTGTACTTACCACTCCCGTTCGTTTTCCGGATCAATTAAAGTTATCTGGCCAGAAAGAAAAATTGATTAACAAAGGGTATTAGTACTCCATTTAAAACTTTAAATATAGCCTGATATATAAGTCAACCATATGGGGTTTATTGGGATGATCTTTCTGGTGTAGTGAACTTATTCGTTACCACTACATACGGCTAGCAATAACGTAGCCAGTACTATTATATTTTTGCTCCAAAAGGATTACACTACATGACTTTGTTGTGAACCTGGGGACCTCATACTACATATTAGTTTAACATACTACGAGCAACCCGCCCCTCTGAGCGCCAACGTACAGCAGTTGGTTCATACCTTGCATGTAAGTGGCTCCCGTTAGTTGCTTCAATTAATTAAGGAGGCGCGGATCGGATTCGCTCAACATCATCTATGCCCAATGGTATATATAGAGTAAATGGAGCAAATATCTGCGTGTAAATATAATATTTACACCACCATCGGGCAAGAGCCTCTCCATTAAAGGTATAGTTTTAATTTTAAATATAACAAGTAATAGATATTGGTTAAGTAGGCCTAAATCTGGGTCTCTCTGTTAAAGGTACTGTATTACTTTATTGTTATTTTATTTTTTAATATAAAATTATTATAATCGTATTTTGAATCAAAATTACGCTGTTTTGACTATATGAAGGAAAATGAAAAAGCCCATCAATCAATAGAAAGGCTGCTAGCGGCACCAGGATAGGGCTATTCGCTCTATCCTATTTGGATTGCCATATATATCGCCATCAGCTCTATCCGAGCTTGGGTTATAGAATCGAGATCCAGATCTTCTTCTGATCACGCGAGTGCACTCAGTTACTTGCTCTTGTTTTGGACCATCACTCTCTCACACGGATTGCTTGTTATTAGTGCGAACAAGATCATTACCATCACTCTCTCACACGGATTGCTTGTTATTAGTGCGAACAAGATCATCGTGTCGTGGTTAACTAGATTGATATTTTTTTTCCCTGGTTAAATTTCAATATTTCACTTACTTGACTGAACTAGGTATTATTCTTTCTATAAATAAATTCGGACGCATAAAAACTTAAATCCCGTGGATACCTCAAGAAAAAAATAGCTAGGTTTTCAATGGGATGTAAGTAGGGGCAGTGATTGCAAAGCACTGGTATGGATGGCGCCACATACATACGTGGCTTTTGCATGCAAAGGAAGAGTCTGCCACGTGCCAAGTGTGAAGGAGACGACGACGCTGCTCAGAAGGCCTGCAATGAATCAGATTCCAACCCCATTATCGACTACGCAGATGGATTCCCAACCACCTACCTGCCTTGGAACTCTTCCTCTTCTCCACCTTTATTGCTGGTAGTCCAGGGATAAATGCTTCAAATGCTGCATGAGGCCAAGAAACGTGTACATATATGCTCAAGTTCACTCTATTGGAAGTGCTCTGAGGTCCAGGCTTCTTCATATAGTTGGGCCTTTCGTCTTCAGATCTCTGCCGACGGGATAGCATTTTAGTTCTGTATATCTATTGTACCAAGAAAAAAAAGTTCTGTATATCTAGGGTAGCCTAAATAAATCCATAAACAATGTGGGCTGAGGTCAGAGGAGCCTAACATGAACAGTTATAGCATGAAGTTTTATGAACATATATAATATAAAACATACAGATTTTTTTTAATGGTAGATAATTCGTTCGGGATTGGCAGGATTCGCATGCCAGCAATTGCACTATTCAGTCTCCACGCAAGTGTTCTAGGGATCGGAGATAAGGCATAATAGGAGTATATGAGATTAACACCAAGCTGATAAAGAAAACTATTAACACCTAGCTTATGTGTTTATATATATGAGATTGCATTTGATTAATTGAGCGCATGACACAGATTGGACTAAAGATCTGTCTCGGACAAGTTTTGGCAGTATGGTGCCAACACGACGGAGAGTTAAAAAGATGCATGTAGAGAATATATATAAATATATATATATATATATATATATATATATATATATTGTGCCAGAGTAGACAATATATATTAAGCTATAGATCAGCGTGATGAACAAAAATAATATAATTGTCTTGGCCAATGCAAGCAGAACAGACAGAAACCAAAGCTCGTTTTCATTATATTTTGTTTTGATACTCATGCTTCTCTAAAGCCGATGCCAGCAGAATCGCCTCCCCTCCTTAACACAAACCCATCAACCACACCACTATCCCTTTCTTCTCATAAATTCAGAGCCTTCAATCATACAGAGCATATGGGAAGCTCTGTGCGAGTCAGATCAGCTGTCGTCATAACTCCTTCTGATCCAACCCCAACTCGTGTTCTCGCTCTTTCCTCTCTCGAATCTCAACTCTTCCTTCGTTTTACTGCAGCGCTTCTCTTCGTCTACAGACCCCGGCTTGGACCGCGATGCCACCTCTGCTCGTCTCAAAGCTGCATTAGCTCAAGCGTTGGTTCCGTACTACCCATTTGCCAGGAGGGTAAGGTCTATACCTGGTGGATCGGGCCTTGAGATCTTGTGCCGTGCCCATGGTACGGTGTTCATCGAGGCATTTTCCGACCGTTACACAGCCAGCGACTTCGATAGAGCCCCCAAAACGTCGACCTGCTGGAGAAAATTCTTGTCCCTTCACGTACCTGACGTTCTCAAAGGATCACCGTCGTTCGTGGTTCAGCTCACGTGGCTCAACGACGGAGCAGCAGCCCTCGGTGTAGGGATCAACCATTGTGTCTGAAATGGTAAAGGCCTCGCCGAGTTTCTCAATTATTTCGCTGAGTTGGCTTCTGGGAAATGACACTCGTCTGTAACCGTTATCTTCTCAACCCATCGCACGGAAGTCGCAATCGGGCCTTCCCAACGATCCTCACCGAGTTCAACCGGGTACCCGATCTTTGCAACTTCATGACGCGGTTTCCAGCGATCTCAAACCAACCTCCATTATATTCGACAGAAGACGCCAGAACGAGCTCAAGAACGTGGGTTGGTCGACGAGTTCACTCAGCGAGTCGTCCTGCACGTCCTTGGAGGTCCTGGCTGCTCACGTATGAAAAATCTGGGCAAGAGCGTTGGCTTTTCCACCGAACCAGATCCTGAAGTTGCTCTTCAGCGTCGACGTGCGGAACCGGGTGAAGCCAGGCATACTCGACGGCTACTACGGGAACGCGTTAGTGATGGGATGTGCACAGGATAGCGCGAAGGAGCTGGTGCAGAAGGGTCTGGGGTACGGATCAGGTCTGGTAAGCAGTACAGGGGAGACGGTGGACACCGAGCATGTGAGGAAGATGATAGATTGGGGGTGCTGGCAGTGACTCAATGGTCGAGGCTGGGTTTGGAAAGGGTTGACTTCTGGGTGGGAAGGCCAATCCATGTGGCACCCATACGCTGCGGTCGGTATTGTACGTTTTTGCCGGTAAATAGTGAGGGTGATGATGGCTATCCAAGCCTCTGCCGTTGACCAGTTCCAATATTTCCTCATCGCTTCGGCCGCTTCCCGCTTATGAGGGAGTCTGTCCTCTGTTGACTTTTTTCTGATCAACTGTGATCTACTACTCATTAATCTTGCTTATTTTGACAGTTCCGTCTCAAAGTACGGAATGACAAATGTCTTTTTCCTTTTTATGTCAAGACGACTTGCTTGAATATAATTCAACTCCACCGTTCATTCTTCGCAAAAGCAACTATCCCTATATGTAGAATGAATCAAAGAAAGCCTGTTTTATTTTTACCTAAAAACATGGCAGGGTGTATTGAGGGCGACATCTGCGGAAGATGAGGAGTGAGAGAAAATTATCAGCACAGCCTAACCAGTAAATGCTATTGAATCCGCCTCGCAAAGGAAAAATAATGCTCATCGGATTGTTGGTTTTTTTGGTCTATAACGGTTGTCGAACGTAAAACTCTTAACTATCCATATTTGGGGCGTGTGCTTAGTATGGTCGTTTCAAATGCAGTTTCAAGAAATCGTAGGAAATGAAGTTACATACATCCACATACCCAAGTTTTTGACACGATGATATATAGATGCTTGATCTCAGAAAAGCGTTATGGGATGCGTCCGAAGGAAAACGTTGTCAATCCGAAAATTAATCTAATGCAGTCAAACTTCAACTTACACTGAACTAACTTTTTCAAAACAAGTAAATGACGAAAGCGGGGTGGGATTAATTATGAATAGAAATTCAAAACTAATTAATTTCTGTGGACGAATGAATTTCGATCAGCTAATTGATTTGAACTTTGCGAGCAACTGATTCGAAGTTTAAAGAGGTTCTGTATATTTATTACAAGAAAATTAGTGGGGGAAAAAGCGTGATGGTAAAGAGGGGAGCATGTGGAAGTCCTGACAGTGGCATTTGTGAGTGAAGATAGCCCACGGATTTGTTTAAAATAGCATTGATTAAGAAGTTTCATAAAAGTCAGTTGGAGCTAAAACAAAAGTTAGGTGGAGGAAAAACGAAGATGGACTCAACCCACCTATTTGCCTTAGAAGACTGGAACTCCTCATCTTCACCTTTATCGCTAGTTTAGAGTCTGATAATAAGAAGTTAAATACTCGAAATGCTGGCTCAAGTCCAGAAACATACACACATACATGCTCAAATGCTCAAGCCTCTCGCCTTCAGATCTCTGCCGAAATGCTCGCATTTCAGGGCCAGCCCAATAATACAAAAATGAGTCCAGATGAGTCTAATATAAGCATAAGCAGTTGTGGCATGAAGTTATAGGAACATGATTTTATGAATAGTAGATAACTCGTTGGAGATTGGTAGGATTCGCATGCCAGCAATTGCGCTATCTGACTTCAACCTACGTTCTTGAATTTCATTCTCAAGCCAGTAAGATTCTGAACACGTTTATTTAAAATGAAACACTTCATCTGTACATCGTTTTTTTAATCAAACATATCTTTGAAAGATTTGTTTATAATAGTTGTTTATCATCGCAATGGCGTGAAACCTAAACACGACCACATGTGATGCGTCCTGTCTCAGAGGCAATCTTGGATAAGTATCGCAGGGAGCTAAAGAATCGTAGAGTAGACTAGTATACAACCAACGAACCACCTACTTAACACTCTTCATTAAACTATTAACACCAGCTTGATAAAAAAAGAAAACCATTAACATCTGGCTTGTATGTTTATATACGTGAGATTACATTTGATCTGGGCACATGACACAATCTAGACAAAAGATTTGTCTTGGATAAGTTTTTGGCAATTTGGCGAAAACACGACAGGGTTATAAAGATGCACGTAGAATATATATATATATATATATATATATATATATATATATATATATATATTAAGCCATAGACCAGTGAACTGAAAAGTTATATTTGTCTTGGCCAAGGCAAATATCTTTTGAATCGCACTTAAAAGAAATTAAGTGGCCAATATTGTTAGGACGCTCAATCTTAGTGCGTTTCTTTCCTTGTAGCCATCCGTGACCTCATTATGTTTGTCAACCCAACATATCAAACACCCAACAAATTCTTCTAACGGATCCCAAAACTAATTGAGTCCTCTCACGCTAAAATTCCAAAAACTGAATCAGACATGAATAGTCAAAAGTCAGATTGTTGTTAGTCTCTCCCTTTCCACGAAACAGTGGTTTTGAAAAATTTTAAAAATAAAAACAGATGGGACTGGATGATCACATTGCAAATGATTCGGTACGGATATTGGTTATGATGCATTTAGCATTAAATGCTAGCTTGAAAATAAAATGGGCAAAAGTTTGACATCAAATAAATTTCAATACAATCCTAGATTTAAATTTATTTTAAATTAATGTTTCACAATAAATATGTACGATATTTAACGAATCATACTTGCACCGTCTCGCTCAAATTTAGTATTATTATTTGGGAAAATACTATGTATAATATACATGGTCTAATTTGGGAAAAAAGAATTGACAGTAAGACACCCCTTCCTGATTCCCGAGAGCGACGCAGCCGTTTAAAAGTGTGGAGAACAAAACGTTCAAATCAGGATCAGCCTATTTCAAACATAAACAGAGATTCCTGATGAATTAAAAATGGGAACAAAGACAATAAGTGAACCATGTTCTTTTAAGCAGATAATGTATAATTTTTGAAGGACGTCCATCAATCCGTCTCGTCTTGAGATTGGTTCTGCCTTTTTCCTTCAATTTTTTCCCTTATGAAAAGACGTGCTGGAGAGACGCAGCAGGACAAAGAGGAGACAACTAAAGAAAGGAAGCAAGAGAGCACCAAAGCTTTAATCTGCACCCATATATTCACTCACCCATAATAAAACAGAAAGCTCCCTCATATTTTAATCGCATCGAAACACTTTGATGGTAAAAGTTTAACTCTTCAGTTGGGAGAGTCCTGCCGTGTAACCTATACACATGATGATTCATTAGGTACAGAATGAAAGTGTCTATTGAAATATGTTGGCGTGGTTGTGTGTGTGTGTGAGAGAGAGAGAGAGAGTGGTGGAAAATAAGATGGGAGAGAGAATCTGCAGGAGAATTAATTGGGTGGTGGGAAATTGGGGGAAGTGAGGAGCATCTGGGGATTCTGTCATCGTCTGCACATGCATCCAAAGACACTACTACCATGCACTTGCCAGCACCCACATATACTACAGATATAGCGCATCTTCACTGTCTCCATCATAATAAAATCTCCCCTTTCATTTGTTTATTTTACACTACGTCGTTTAACTCGACTTCAATTCCCCAATTAAGAATATAATTATTAGGACAGACTAAATGACAAGTATTTCAAATTAGTATATGAGGACAAAAGAATGGATCGACAGAGAAGAAATGGTCGCATGCGAACACATATTGATCAGCAAGAGCAATTGATGAGCTTGCCTTGCCTCCGCATTGATTGGCCGGAGATCTCATGAAATCTCAACCCACATCTTGAGGAGGAATAAAGGGCGCTTAACATTTTTTTAAAAGAAGAAAACAAATCTGGCTAAATAGAATATATAAAGGGGAGTGGACGACGTTGATGTTTGGGCTTACATTAACGTTTGGAGTTTAATTATTTAATAGCATAATGGAAAAGAGACAAAAGGCCCTCATGAAACTAGGCCAAATTTTTGGAGAGTAGGATACCCGTTTCTTTTAACTGTGCCACAAATCTGGGCGACAATATTCCTTATAAAGCGACACCAGCATTACTCTATATATGCTCGCTCTTATGTAGGCATCCACCTACTGTCCCTCCACCTCTCCTTTTCGTTTCGTTTAATTTCATTTTTCCATCTTAATCCCTTGTGATTGTATATATGCAGCCCGCTCTCTCTCTCTCTATATGATTCCTTCTCTCTCTCTGACTTTTTTTTATTTATGCATTCTTATTACAAGTATTAAATTTCCAGTTATTAATTTAAATTAGCATAACTATTATGCGCTGCTAAGCCTTCCGCTAGCATGCATGCATGCGTTTCAAAAAGAAACAAATTGTTTAATTCATTCGACATGGTTCTACGTGTATCTCTCGCTCAATATGCTCTCTCTCTCTATATATATACACATGTATATACATATCCGCGTATGTATACATATATATTCTCTTGAGATATTTTATGATCTGCTCGCGTGGGATAGAAGAAATAGAGCGATAATCGTGTCTAGGCACGTACCTGGAAATTATAGGCATGCATGTTAGAGTTGAGTATATTATTGCACGCATTTTATTGTCTGTGCGAACGAGGGCATATCTTTAAAACAATAAAAGGTGGTATGCTACTACTATAGCTTCGTTTACAAACACACAATTTACAGTTTGATCAATGTCAAAGAAAGAAGTTTTGTACGTTTACACACACGGTTGCTTGATATGCCAAGATCATACTAAGAGCGTTTGCAAATGTTGAGAGGCTGTTTAATTTCAAGAGGCTAAAAGATTCACACGTTCAGTATGATATATTCTAAATCTAAATGCAAACTAACTAGACGACACCATGCGCTTTCCTCTCACCTTTACTTCTAATTCATACCTAATGATCCATCATCACCGTCATCAATGAAGCGAGCAACACAAGTAAATACGATTGAACACACAATATGCTGAAAATGACAAGAAGTAAACTAGTGACTAATGGGCGCAATCAAGGCGCGGGAATAAACTGTATAATACCTTTTTCGTGTGTCAAACATTTTATAATACATTTCTAGTTAGTTCCAAGAAAAGAGGAATCCTAGACAGATGGTCTTCCAACACCTTGCCCTCATCCCTTTGACGCCGCAGACACTTCCGTATATATTGAGCCTGGTTTAATTTCCAATTTGAAAAGAAAAGTCGTAATCGGATATTTGAATATCGCCGGAACATCTCAACACTCGAAGGAAAGGAAGAAGAAAAAGATGAAACCACCAAACACGCGGGACCCACCTCAAATGGTGTGTCCTGACATCATGTGGATACATCTTACTCCAACTAGATGTCACGCAACAATAAGCCAACGCATTTTACCTTCTGCATTTAAAAATCATACCAAGGGCCTGAACTCGCTATAGGTTTTATCACGCAACCAGCCAAAGCAACCACGTGGATGAGCTTCTGGGGTACGAAGAAATAGGCACACTCATCACTCTCCGCCGAACAGACAGAAAGCAAAGCTTTTTTTTATTATATTTTGTTTTCATATTCATTTTTCTCCAAAGCCGATGCCCGCAGAATCTTTGGCACAAATCTTTCACAGTTACCATACAAATGGGGGGGGGGGGGGGTGTTCCCTTCCTTCCACTCATCTTAAAAAGCTCACCACAAACCCATCATCCACACGCCACTCCCACTTCCTGCTAATTTCTTCTCATCTTCTGCTAAATTCATAGCCTTCATCCAAACAGAGCATATGGGAAGCTCTGTGCGAGTTAAAGGGGCTGTCGTCATAACTCCTTCTGATCCAACTCCAACCTGCGTACTCTCTCTTTCCGCTCTTGACTCTCAACTCTTCCTTCGTTTTACTATAGAGTATCTCTTCGTCTACAGACCCTGCCCCGGCTTGGACCGCGGGGCCATCTTGGCTCGTCTCAAAGCCGCATTAGCTCAAGCTTTGATTCCATACTACCCATTTGCCGGGAGGGTAAGGCAGAGGCCGGATGGATCGGGCCTTGAGGTCGTGTGCCGAGCCCAGGGTGCAGTGTTCATTGAGGCATTTTCTGACCGTTACATAGCCAGCGACTTTGATAAAGCCCCCAAAACGGTAACTTCCTGGAGAAAACTCTTGTCCCTGTACACTTCTGACGTTCTCAAAGGATCACCGCCGCTCGTGGTTCAGCTCACGTGGCTCAACGACGGAGCCGCAGCCATCGGTGTAGGGATCAACCACTGTATATGCGACGGTATCGGAAGCGCCGATTTTCTCTATTATTTCGCAGAGTTAGCTTCTGGGAAATGCCCGGCACCCCGGCCGACACCCGTCTGGAACCGTCATCTTCTCAACCCATCGCACGGAAGTCGCAATCGGGCCTCCCCAACGATCCTCACCGAGTTCAACCGGGTGCCCGATCTTTGCGACTTCATGACGCGGGTTTCCAGCGATCTCAAACCAACCTCCCTCATATTCGACAGAAGACGCCTGAACGAGCTCAAGAACGTGGCTTGGTCGACGAGCCCACTGAGCGAGTCATCCTACACGTCCTTCGAGGTCCTGGCCGCTCACGTATGGAGAAGCTGGGCCAGAGCGTTGGCTTTTCCATCGAACCAGATCCTGAAGTTGCTCTTCAGCATCAACGTGAGGAACCGGGTGAAGCCGGGCATACCCGACGGCTATTACGGGAACGCGTTCGTGTTAGGATGTGCACAGAGTAGCGCGAAGGAGCTGGTGCAGAAGGGTCTTGGGTACGGGTCGGGTTTGGTGAGGAGTGCGAAGGAGAGGGTGGATAAGGAGTACGTGAGCGAGGTGATAGAGCGGGTGTCCGAGTCGAGGGAGTGTCCGGACTTGGTTGGGGTGCTGATAGTGTCACAATGGTCAAGGTTGGGGTTGGAAAGGGTTGACTTTGGGGCTGGAAGGCCAGTCCATGTGGGACCCGTATGCTGCGATCGGTATTGTTTGTTTCTGCCGGTAAATAATGAGAGGGATGCTGTGAAGGTGATGGTGGCTGTCCCCACATCCGCCGTTGACCAGTACCAATATTTCCTCGGCGATTCCCATTTATGAGTTTGTTTGTTCTCTGTTGACTTTTTTCCGCTCAGCTGTGAATTTTAGTTTTGTTCTACTGATTAGTACCGGATATATATTTGACAGTCCCATCTCAACACTACCGTTTTCCCTAATCACTTTCTTTCTTCGGCTACATTTGGGAACGAACGATGAGGAGCAGGGTTTAAGAAATCTGTGAGCATCGAATCATCGATCTATTGGAAAAGGCTATCAATAGTGTTATTGTTACTGCAAATATTATCGAATCCACCCCCAGAGAAAAAGTAATCGGAAATTGCTGGTTTTCAGTTGGTCTATAACGATTCTTGATCATGAAATTCTTATCCGTAAGGCCATTTCAAAATGCAATTTTAAGAAATCGTAGGAAATAAAGTTACATAAATCCATACTGTCAATATATCCCAGTTTTTGGCAGATGCTTGATCTTAAAAACTATTATGGAACGCACCCAAATGAAAACCCTGTCAATCCATGGTCGTGTTAGAGAATTGATCTAATGCAGTAAAACTTCAACCTGAACTAACGTTTCAAAATAGGTAAATGAACGCTGAATTTTGAATAGAAATTGAAAACTAATTAATTTCAGTAAACTGGATAAATTTGCATGAACTAAAATTGATTTAATAAGTCGGTTGAGGTTTAAGATGGGACTATAAATATAAAAAAATTAATTACATATATAAAAAAGAAGAAGCAACAAATATTACTCTAAAGTCATTTTTTATTCTGCATCACATTCTGTTTTAAGTTTTTCCCAAACCCAATTAGTCTAATTTCAGATCATAAATCAAGATGATTTTACACAAAGCACCCACATAATATTGTAGCTTAGCTAATATGAAATCATATAATAGTTGAGTTTTATACTGGTGGCTAACTTAAACTTGTCTAACACAAAAAGTATTTTTTGAACTTAAATTAAACTAGAGAAATATATTTACATGATAGATTTTGAATGCCAGGTATGAACTAAGTTTTATTCGTATTTTTTTTGGGATTATTCAGTTTTCTCAGTTAATAGCTATCAGATAGGAGTAAAGTTTCAAAATCATGACACTATAATCAAGAGTTAACTAAAATATATCTCGTGAGGAGGAAGGATATGCAATTAGCCAGTTACATGAACTTTCTTTCTCACATACAGAACAACGGCTCTATAAATTTTGGCCCTTTTTCTGTCGTGTGTGTGTGAGAGAGAGGAATTAGATGGAAGTAGCATATTATAGATCTAAATAATAATAGCGTGATGCGGGCAACATTGGATTTGAGCATCTATAAATAGACGACACAGGGCTCCTGCTTCTACAATTACAATCACGACATCAACATCACAGTATACATGGGATTTGAGCAAAATCATCCACCGTCTCATTTGGAGTAAATGATTGCGACGAAGTGCTATGGCAGAAACTATCACTGAAATCGCTGCAAGTAGACAAAAGTCAAAATCAAGGAAGAGAGGCAATATGATATTACTATATTAGCATTTAAAGCATCAATGGAAGTGGCTGCATTAGAAGTAGCAACATAACGAGCAAGACGAGCCTTCGCAATGGCCAACTCGCGTTGAAGCCCCACGCATCAATACGCTGGGTCTTACGGCCTTGCCTTTGCCTCATATGCCACTGAATTCACCGTGTCCTCCCTCTATTCTTCTCACACTTCTACGAGGATCTTGCTCACGTTGTTTCCAATTTCTTACCCTCGTCAGACCGAAATCACGGTGCAGATATGCAGTTGGCAGGTGCCTCAAGGAGGACTTCAACCTAAAACTATGCCCTTAGCAATTTTTTTATATAATATTTATATAAAATTATAAACCCACTTGACAACTTGGCCTATTAGCTCAGTTGGTTAGAGCGTCGTGCTAATAACGCGAAGGTCGCAGGTTCGAAACCTGCATGGGCCATACTTTTTCAGTTTAGCATACATTTACAATGAGGGTGATCTTCAGAGATCTTCAGTTTAGCATACATAACAGGCCTCTTCAGAGTATATAAACTTGTACATCCCATCCTTAAAAAATGAGTTGATTTGGAGTGTCGGAAAAAAAGGGACACAAGTGCAGGCTTTCCTCGTAACTAACTAAGTTTTCTTCAATTAGATATTTGTAGTAAAAAATAAATTTATATTCTATAAAGACATTAATTCGATTCTTATTATAGTTGTAAATATTCATTTATTAAGTAATTTTGTAAGTTATCTATAAATGCTCTCTAAATTTTATGTTATATCTTGACTTTAGTGGAAGAAATATATTAAAACTATCTAAATTCTTTTGTAAGAAAAAAAAACTAAGATTTTCAAGGATGTTCTCTCAGTGGTTGAGGAGATAAGTTTGCTTATAAAAACTGCGAGCGGACTTGACCTTTGCTGCATACGATAAATTGTTTAATCTCTCTCTCAAACGTGCACCAATTAAAAAAATAAAGATTAATCGCTTCAATTATAAGTATGCTGCACTGACTTCGCCGCTCTTATGATAATTATATGGTAATTGTAAAGAGGTTTAATGTTCAATGTTCATAAAACCACAAATTAATAAAACAGAATGGTTTATATCACGTTGTGGTGATGTTGGAGTTGGACCGTGTGAGTGGATGCATATCAGATACCAAGTTGAACTAAAAAAGGAAATAAATATTTGGATATCTCATCAGCCAAACCTCAAGGCCATCCAACAAGATGTTCAAATATGGACACAAAAGCATCTCAAATACAGAACAGCTGAAAATCGAGTTTGACAAGAGATTATTGATTAATTATTTTTCATTTTGGAATAAAATAATATAAATAACTTCAGGAACCAGGAAAACCCTCCATATGGCATAAGCCCGGAAGTTCTTATTTTCTTCTCCAATATCCTTCCTCTTATCGTTAGTGCACACAGCTCAAACAGAAAGAGCCAATATACCGTGCAATTAATTTAATACCTCCTCTCGTCGACTATTTCAATAGTTAAGAAAGGAATTCAGAAGATCTGAACAATTCAATTCTTTGTAGGAAGCCAAGCTTGTCAACCACACATAAGTGTATGGATAAATGCTCAAACTGTGATAGTGAATCCCAATGGATGAACCATCTCTGCCAGCGACGATGATCTTCTCTGGATTTTTACCAACTGGGTCATTGCTAGACTCGTTGGTTCACATATCTAATGATGTTGCCTCCATGGAAAAGTCCCCTTTTGTTCAACTCAGAAACATCTCATCCATGATCAGGAGGGTGAAGCTTCTTTCTTCTCTTTTCAAGGAGATTCAGGAAACAGATTCCCCACTTCCTCCTTCTTCAATCCTGTGTTTCACAGAGCTCTTCTCTGTGATCAGAAGAGTGAAGCATTTGATCCAAGACTGCCAGGAAAGCAACTCACTGTGGAGTCTCATATAGTTAGAGTTTATTTCCAATCAATTCGATGTGCTTGTGAAGGAGATGGGAAGGGCTTTAGATGTCCTTCCTCTGAGCTTGCCTAATATCACAGCAGATATAAGAGAGCAAGTGGAACTTCTGCATAAGCAAGCAAAAGCGGCTGAGTTGTTCATTGATCCTCGTGAGCTGCAATGAAGAGAGCAACTTCTGCATGTAATGGCCCATGACACTCTACAGAACAAGAAGAACAAGGGAATTCCTGAGTTTGGGAAAGTGCAACAAATATTAAGCAGCATTGGTTTGAGAACCCCATCAGACTATGATAGAGAAATTTCAAAGCTAGAGATTGAAGCTCAGTATCAGGCAGGTACAGGAGGGTTAATCGTTATGTCTAATATACATAATCTCATATCTCTGGTTACTTATTCAAAATCCTTGATATTCAGAGATGGTAAAAATGAGATAGATGAAGACTGTAAGCCAGCAGTGCCCGCATTCACATATAAGAACTCTGATAATTCTTTTTCTCCACCTTCTTCTCAGATGACATCGTCAGAACCTAATGTTCCTGATGAATTTCGATGCTCAGTTTCACTTGATTTAATGAGAGATTCGGTGATTGTATCATCTGGGCATACATATGATCGAATTTCAATTGCACACTGGATAAACTCGGGACATCACACTTGTCCAAAAAGTGGGCAAAGATTAATAAACACCGCTCTCATACCCAACCATGCATTAGAGAGTCTTGTGCAGCAATGGTGCGATGAGAATAATATCCCAGTGAATGAGCCGACATCATCTTCATCCTCAACTTCGGAGGATCCCAACAGAAAGGACAACTCAAACGAAAATACCGTTGATCATATCTCTGCTAAAAAAGCAGCCATAGATGCTGTCAAAATGACACCAGAGTTTCTAGTGGGAAAATTGGCAACTGGGTCGGCTGAAATCCAAAGGCAAGCTGCTTATGGGCTAAGATTACTAGCAAAAACTGGGATGGATAATTGAAGAATCATCGCCGAGGCAGGGGCAATTCCATTTCTAGTGACATTACTGGGATCCCATGATCCAAGAATCCAGGAGCATGCCGTCACGACCTTGTTTAATCTCTCCATATTCGACAATAACAAGGTTTTGATAATGGCTGCCGGAGCAGTGGATCACATAGTACAAGTGCTTGAATCAGGGAAAACCATAGAGGCAAGAGAAAATGCAGCAGCAGCAATCTTTAGTTTGACTATGATTGATGACTGCAGGGTAGAAATCGGAGCTTGACCAAGGGCCATACCCGTATTAGTAGGACTGTTAAGAGAGGGAACTCCTATTGGGAAAAGAGATGCTGCAACTGCCATTTTCAATCTTGCAGTTTACAATCCTAACAAGGTCAAAATCGTTAATGCTGGGGCTGTTTCTTTGCTGATCAAGTTGCTTATGGATGATAAGGCTGGGATCACAGATGATTCTCTGGCGGTGCTTGCTGTGCTTCTGGGTTGCTCTGAAGGTTTGGAGAAGATAAGGAACAGTAAAGTGTTGGTGCCTCTTTTGATTGATCTTTTGAGGTTTGGGTCAGCCAAAGGGAAGGAGAATTCTATAACACTTTTGCTGGGGTTGTGCAAGGAAGAAGGTGAAGTGGTGGCAAGGAGACTATTGGCAAATCCACGAAGCATTCCTTCTCTTCAAAGCTTGGCCGCTGACGGTTCTTTAAGAGCACGAAGGAAGGCCGATGCTTTGCTTAGACTGCTCAACAGATGTTGCTCTCAGCCTCATCATTCTCTTTGAGGATGAAGCAGGGACTGAATCGGTATTTGCATATACATGCAGAACTGTATATTTTGTGAAGTTGAATACATGAACAAAGGCCTTCATTTGTTTTTGCAGTAGCTTTGTCCAATAATTGCTGCTTAGGCAATAATCCCACTTGGAGTTAATGATGAATTTATGCTAGGAGAAATTGCATTTTAATGTCTTCAAAGAATGAACAGTTTGTAGAGAAGAACAAATAAACGTCAGAAAATAATGTAAGTGATGTGTGCGTGCGGATATTTGGAGGGTCTCTAAAGTAACGCACATCTTAAAAGCTATATTAATGAATATATCTATATATCTCATTACCCAAACTCCATCTGTTACACAATGTAAGAAACATCAAAAAGGAAAGATGTAAGAGGCCGCTTTTACATTACTCTATTATCACATTATAAATGATTATACGTGAATATCTGCTCAACCTAGTACGTGAACCATGATTCACGTAACGTGGTATCTTATGTCAACAGCCTATGATTCTACCAACGCCAGCTGGATATCAGTGCCTACTATCTTGTAATCCCAATGCCAGCTTCCGCTGTCCATCATTCTCTGTTCAATGGGGTTTAACTGAGTCGCGATACCTGAATTGAAGGGGGAAAAAAGGTATTCTACTCGTCACTGCTGTGTTAAAAAATAATGGAAGCGAAAGAAAAATGTGGAAGATTATAATCATTTATTGTATAATCTATTGTAACCAAAATGTATTTCCCCAGACATAATCATGAAGACAAGAGAATAGCACACATTTCTCCAGAGAATCAAGTTATGATAGAATAACCATATATCAACTGGACATACTGTCAACTGACATACCTGTACTCCCTGAAGTGATCTTTAGTTTGTAGCCATCTAGAACTCCAAATACATGATTTCCCTGTATCAACAAGATGGAAACAAATGAAACCTGTTAGTCGCTAAGTATATGTGTATAATAAACCAAAACGAGGTTTTCTTTATATATATAGGTTAGGCAAATAAAAGAGGGATTTTTCTTTTTTGGTGCAAATAGAAAGGGGGATGGGCAGTGTCGTTTGAATAAACCTGCAAGACAACATCTATGGCTTCAAATTCAGTACTTCCATCCAGTATTATCTTCAATGCCTCAGACCGCTGCACATCATGTTTACAGCATAGAGAGAACGGAGATGATGATAACGGAGATAGTCCAGAGGGAGAGGAGGAGAACGGTAGAGATAGAGAGAGCGGAGAATTTATAAACAGGGAGTGAGCATGACTATCAGAAGATATGTAAATGAAGGAGGAAGCAAAGCGGTTGCTATTGTGAATTAAAGAAGTTGAGTGGACCATGATTTGTTAAACAGAGAAAGCGAAAGAGAAGATGTTCGTGTTGGAACACGAAAATGGGAAAGAAGGGACGAAGAAGAAGGAGAAGGAGGCAGAGGTGAGGGGGAATCGGCGGAAGATGCTGGAGGCATATACCAAAGGCTTCGTTTATGAGGCACGGCGAAAGAGAGAGAAGATGGTGCCTAACCGTAGTGTCACAACTCACAAGGAATGTGGGACTGAAGTACGTTGTCACGGCTTGACAAGAAGATTATGTTTCCCGTTCGGGTCAGGAGATTGGTGGCCTGAATTCCCCACTCTTCTGCTGGAGGAGTATCATTCCCCGTTTTGTCGTCATTGTGAATAGTAGCAAAAATTATTCCAGGGATTTTTTTTAATTATACCTTATCTTTATATTTTAGGTATTAGGTGAATTTTCAAACCGCTTTTTACTGAATGTGTTTTTTTTAAAAAAAAAATTGAAGAGAAAATTGCTAAAAAGTCTCACATCACAAAATTTCTTTCTTAAAAATATATAAAATTTGTTTAAAGACTGCAATATTTTTTCAATGGATGCAATGTTTCTAAAGATGGGGTGCATCTCTTTAGATAATAAATTTTGCATTGATTGATTTTCAGCAATTTTTGTAAGACAAAAACGTTATAAGTTTTAATTGTCTTTCATATCGTACTAAAAATATCTGAATTTCAAATTAACTGCTTTTTTGATATTATTACGCCAAAAGGTCTCTAGTGCAGTTTTCAAATTACTTCCAATTTGCCTCACCTAGATGACTAGGGGTGTGTTTGGATTAGCTTTTAGAGAATAGATTTTGGGAAGAATAGATTCTAGAGAATAGATTTTGGGAAGAATAGATTTTGGGAAAAAAGTGATTTTAAAAATTAGAGATGTTTGGATGATTAGTAGCAGAATCACTTTTTTATAGGTAATTTATTAAAAAAATATAAATTAATATGATAATTACATGAAGAATAAATTTGATTTTAATTTTTTTTATTTAAGTGATTAAAAAATAATATATATATGTGTGTTTGAGTAAAGTAAAAATTTATAATAATTTTATTTTTTTTTACTAAAATAATATTTTTTAATTTTATGGATAATTTTAAAAAGAGAAATGGAAAAGTGCTGGAAGAAAGAGATATGGGCGAAAGGCAAGAAATAATTGCTGTACGGATGATGGAAAAAAGCTGTGTTGGGTAGATTATTTTGAAACCATGGTTTTATCCTTAAAATCATGGTTTGGTATTCCAGAAGCGATTTTCCATTTTTGAGACATGTTTGGGAAGGAAATACGGAAACCATGATTACACTTTAAAATCGATTTTCTAACCTATATCCCAAACACACACTAGGACTTCACATTCTGATGGATAGAAGCAGTTTCTTTGAAAAAAGATTTAAAAGAAGCAACATATTACAATGGGCATATTGCATACATTTTCAATGCAAGAACTCGCAAGACGACGCCTTGCTTAATTTGGAACCTATGCAGCGGGGCTCATAGAGGCGTCTCCTTTGCAATTCGCTTGAACTAAATTGCGCCGGTCTCTCCATCTTACTACTCAAAGTGGTAAGCATCAAGGGAGAAAATGATAACATCCGAAGATATTGATGTCGCCATTGCCTGTTGTCATCCAAAACTTCATCTAAAATTCTATGGGCGGTTGACGCATCTTAAGGGATGACATCTTTCATCTAAAAATTTTCTTCGGGTTTGGAGGCATTTTGGTCGAAAAAAATACCACTGCAAGGAACCTCCAGCGACGGTTTGAATTTCAATTTCAACTATCAAATGATCAGAATTTAGAGCATTTCGGTAAAATCCCATACCCATTACTCTTTGATCTAAAGCATTTTAAAAAAGGTATCGATACTAAGTATACTAAGTATGAAGTATGAACATGTTGACGACGAGTTAAGCTTTTTAATTAACCCTTGAAGTTGAAGAAAACTTCTTACCAAATAAAATTGTAGAAAACTTCAGGGAACACAAGCAAAACATCAACGTTCGTCATTTTGTGAATTTATTAAGTACAATGAAACCCCAAACTCCCAAAGCAATTTGTTCCGGAGGGGAACAAAGCAATATGTTCACACTCCAAAACCCGATTCCTTAAAGCCGTACCCAATCCGTTATAAATCGATGGCATTTCTTTATTTTCTTTCTAAATTTAACATTAGAAAAGGGAAATAAAAATGCAATACTTTAAAAGTATTATTCTTTTAAAGTGGAAGGAGAACTGGAAATCACAGTTGCCTAAAAATTGTGTCAATTTCAAATTGCCGCATTATGTAAGAACTAAATTAGGCCTATCGCCTCTAAGAAGGAGCTGAGAAGCTGAATCTCATGCTGCCTGAGTATGTAATAGAAGTTACCCTGAAATAATGAGAAGCTTGTCAGTGAAGGAATGAAGTTCTACAAAGTTCAGACTGACAAGAAGAACCAAATTAGGCATCAGTGGAGAAGAGAGAAGATGATTCCTTAAGGAACAATGGCAGCCTTACCATTACTTGCTACTTTAATTCATAAAGTACTATGCTTTTGGTTAGTTTAACCTGCTACTTATTTCAGCATAGAGAAAGTAAAACAGAAGCTGACCTCTAGGCGGAAAAGTGAAGTAGGAACGACAATTCCACATCCAACTGATGATCGAAATGATTCCAAGAACTTCTGAGGAGAGAAATGCCTGTATTCATTCTCAGTTAATTTAGCAATGTTCCCAGCACCAGCAAAAACATGGCCGTGGATTCCACGTTCTCTCAACCATCCAATTGGAAGATCAAAAGAGAGGTCTGCAAAAGCAGTAACAGCAAGATCTCCTCCAATGAAGTCCATTCTAGAGGAATCAGCATTATCATCATTAACTCTATCTCTATTTTGCCTTTGTGGTTCAGTGGGGCCCAATCCACGAGTTTTGAATCCCCATAATGTTGTTGGCCCTCCTAAGGTGCAAACTGGAGAGAAATCACCACCCAGGAAAAACCTTTCTGGAAGGGGGGAGGGCTTGTTCAGAAACCCATACCCCCATGGAAAAACTACACCAGCAGAAATCCCAAGGTTCAGAGCAGTATTATAAAACCCCAAAGGGAGAGCATAGCGAGCATCAAACTCCTGCACTAGAAGAGTAGATGAGTTAAACAAGAAACTTTGCTAAAAGGGGGGGGGGGGGAATGAGGCCATATAGGAATTATTAAAGCACAAGCTTGCTAAGCATATATGCCACCAAGGAACATTCTGAAGTTGTCCTAATCAGAAAAATAAAGAATTTTGTGAGCAGGTTTCGTAAAACTTACACACAACCAAATTGATAAAATAGAAAGCCAGCAATAACCAAGATATCTTAATATACAACTCTACATATGAGAAACAATCTACATAGGTAAATGAACTGCTGGATAATTATTTGACTAGTGAGAGCCATACTCCAGTGCCTCTTTCAAGGGGAATGAGGGGACAGCAGCAGCAGCAGACAATGAGGATAATGATGTAAATAGTATAGTCTAGGCATATAAAATATCCTGTTCAGGCAGAACAAGAGCGTTCTTTCGTTACATGGAAAGGCTCCAGGCGATATTAATGCTCCTTTCCATCTCTGCAACAGTATTGAAACTGAACGATGCTGACATGCAAAGGAAGGCAAGAATATCACAACAGATTTTAGTTCCTGGGGACTTATTCTAAAATTTTTCTCCCTGTCCAAGGAGATGTACTTCTCCCATAATAATGTAAACCTCTTAAGTATTAATCTTAGTTTCTTACTCCTTGGTTCAATTGAATCATTTTAAGATTCCTGTCTGTATCAATTTGGAAAGTCTATCATAACCAAAATGCAACAATTCTTACTCTTGTACTACTTATTTGAGAGGCTATAACATTGTATGTGACAGATACAATTGCATTGCAGGGAAAGAATTAGTCACACTTGGCGCAGAAATTGCAGGCTTCGGGGATCTGGTGTGAGTCCCCCAAATTGAGTGGTGGAAAGAAACGCATGGCCTTTTGTAGGTCAAATAGGTGAGTTCCTCCTGTCAATCTTAAATGTATATTTCAAAGATGAGAGTAAACCATGCCCAAGCTGCCTCCTTATGGACCTAGATGACGATTGTGATGGATCTGTCAAGGTACGCCATCCAAGGTTGTATGTTAAGTCATAATACTTTGTCGAGAATAAGCCAAGGGACATGCCCAACTGTTGCTCTTTGTATGAAGAATATTCCAGCATATCTTGGGAAAGTAAAGATGCTCGAACCACAATTGGAGTTTCCAATCCTTTAATGCGAGGTGCAAAGACCCCAACACTCACCTCCGATGTTTGATTGGAACCATATGCCAGAGAACCATCCCATAGGTCGCCATAACCCAACAAGCTTTTGCACTTAAGAGCACCTTCAACAATCTAAGAATTAGCCTGCAAAAGAATCACATATTTTCCAAAAAGGAAAAGATAAAAAACAATTAGACGTACTTGCTTATCATGGGTAACTTGAAATTCAAAGTAATATATACTACGTTGTGATAGAGGCAAAGCCTGAAGCAAAAGTGTTTAAAATTTTCTTTTACTCATATCCAAGCACCAATAAAATAAGCAAACATGGTTATTTGTAATACATAAATTTGTTCCTACTTTAATTTCAATTCCCCTCATACTAAGAGGTTGCCGGGCAGGAAAGTTGACCACTGACCTCAATCCTTTGTTCCTCTAAAATCTGGGAAAAAGCAGGTTGGTAAGTTCCTTCATAGAGAAAATGATGAAGATACTCTCAACAATTTAACCGCTGTCTTACAGCATCCTAACCATGAGCTTGTGGAAGAAACAGATGAAGAGCAAAGAGGGATCTGTAAAGATACCAGCTATCCTTGGTGAGACCCAAACCAACAGCAGACTAATCGCATGCTCATGGCAGAAACAGAAGAAAATAGAAGGGGACTTGTTTTTCTCCTAGGAATCCCTAGTAAGACTTGACCCATGATCACTAATCCACCAAACCAACATGAAGTGAGACTTTTACTGCAGAGTCACTATCGCCGAAGGTAGAAGTTCCTCCGTCCAAAAATGACAATATTACACTAATCCCTAGTGTCTGATAACCAGCTATCCCCTCTATATTCAAACTTCTTATAACCAGCTATACAATGATCATCAGCATAGCATAAAGAAGAGCATCATTTTCAGAGGTCTGAACTACTTGGCTGCCCACAATAAGAATCTGGGTAAAAGAGTCTGCGGCCTCAGACCTATTAGCCAAACACATCCGCTTGCTGGAAGCAACAAATCTTCACTTCAATCAATTTGTATTTAACATCTGTACTAGTTTGAAAATATCTACGACCCAATGAGTTGTGCATTTATAGACATTAATCTAACAAGTATCAATATGGTAAAAACAAAGACATTGGTTATGTCATTGAGATTCATTCCTGAAAAGTACGCAACACAGCCGATTTCTTTACAATACCTAAAATCATACTAACATCCCTCAATTTACGTTATCTAGTGCGCAAAAAATGTTATAGTGAAACTGCAAGTTCGAAATCTCTAATCCGATTTAATGCCAAATCCTATAAGAAAGACGATAGAATAAGATTGTACCGAAGGTTTCGTAGAAACACCGCATTCACCAGAAATTTTGCTACTGGTCTCGGAAACTTGGACGATGACATTGGCAGTGTCACCCAACTCTGGCGGTCTAGCCTCGAGCGTAATATTAGTAGAATCAAAAATACCGAGTCTCTGAAGCTTCGCAAGGGCAATGTTAGTCGCTTTTAACAGCTCTTGCATAGTTGTGGCATCCTGTATCCCCTGCAGCTCGGCCTCAATTAGCCAATCCCTCGTCTTTGTATTCCCCTTTATCAGCACATCATGGACTCGGATAGGAACTTCCTCTGTCACCATCCAGCGGGCCAGGGGATTTATCTTGAACCGCTGCTCGCGCAAAAAAGAATCTCTGGATTGGGGTTTCTGCAGGTTCGGTTCATGCAGGTCTTCGTCTTCTTCATCTTCGTCGTCGTCCTCCTCGTAGTCGTCTTCTTCTGCTTCACCATTGGAGGACTTCTGCCGCTCCTGGGCATTGCTAGGGTTTGGGGGGAATGGGGCTTTATTTTCTCCTTCTGAGTAGGCCATGAGGAGTGATCAAAATTTAGAACAAGTTTGGAGAGCAAGAGTAGGAGTGAAAGAGAGACAATGTGGAGGAGCTAATTACGCTGCGGAAGGACAACAATAGAGAAACAACCTGTCAGGAGTAACTGGTGTGGTGATTCCCCTTATTTTTTGTTTAAGAAAGATGCCCAAACAGAGAGAATTCTTTTTTTATCAAGAAATTTTCTGATCATTGAAAAATTCTTACATTAAGATAATATCATTTAAATTATGAATTAAATAAAAATAAAAATAGAACAATGCATGGTATATGTTGACCGTAATGAAAATGTTTTCTTAAATTTGAAAAATTACCGTTAATTTTAAGAATAAAATAAATAAGTATAAATATCAATTGAATTTATTATTTTCTAACCAGATAATAAACATCCTATTGTATTTAGTAAGTTGATTATTTATTTTTTTTACACCAATAGACTATTAACTTTATAAATTTTTTTATGCAACTATTAACTTTATAACTGAACCCAAAAAAGGCAAGAAGCTGAAAAACAGCCCTGCTGTGATGTAAATAGTGAATATTGAACCCAAAAAAGGCAAGAAGCTGAAAAACAGCCCTGCTGTGATGTAAATAGTGAATACCAAAGCCATTGTGCGCCGTAGGGGAATTACATGTGAAGCAATTAAAGCATAGAATCATAAATTGCTCTGCCCTGGAAAAGTAATGGTGAAAAGGGAAGAACTTGCTGAGGCAGCAAATCACGAGTAGGGGAATCTTAGTAAGATTTAATCTCAATCCATTATACTGATCGGTGAGAACTATGATAGGACATTGGCCCCATTTGGCAGGTATGGAAATGGAATCGATTTCCATGTTTGGTCTATTTTTGCCCTCCCCCCCCCAACCTTCACGCCGCCTCCCACGATCATGACCACCAGCCCATCTGACGCCGAGTGCTCACCTAGTGGCGGCGTCAAGCACCACCCTGGCGACGGCGACGGCCTTTGTCCAACAACGGCGACAGCGTCAAGCATCTTACTCTTCGTCTTCTCCCCCTTTCAATTTTCATGCTGCCATCTACCTCGACCTTCCAGTGCCGTCGAGATTCACCGGCGCCTTGTACTCGCAAATCCAACAGCGACGGCAGCAACGAACTCCAACCTGATGGGGGTGGCGATCTTCATTGATGTCGAGAGCAGAGATCTTCAACCACGCCCCTTCCTCTTCTCCATTTTGACTTTGCAACCACGATGGAAGGGCAGATATCGTCTTTGATGGCGAGGACGGCAAGAGCATCTATCCCTCCAGAAGCTTCCCTTTCTTCGAATAGGAATTGCGATTTTGCATCCACACTCCTTCCACCTCCAGCGAGATCCACAAACCCTCGTAAGTAAGTGAGACCCTTTTCCCCATTGATGAACTCGCCTCATCTTCTCTGATCTACTGCCTCTAGTTGCCATTAAAGCTCGAAACTAATTAGTGGAGATGGTGATTGTGTGGCGTTTTGGATTGAATCTTCAGAGGGTTGTGGTGGTTGACGGCGACGGTGGCTTGTGGCGGCGTTCGTAGTTGGGGCTTTTGATGGCTGACAATGGCATTGGGTTTTCTGACGAGTTTTACGGGTGAGAATGGTTTTTTCAGGGAGGGCATTTTAGTATTTTTATATAAAAATTATGTCACATACCAAATAAGCTTTTAAACTCCATTTCCATATCATATCTATTTCACATACCAAACGAGCGCATAGGCAATTGGTTGCTTGAACCAATTTGAGTACATACTCCTTGCTATTATTCTCCAAGGTACTTTCAATTTTTTTTTATATAATTTTTTTTAAAAAATATTAAACTTACTCATAATTTAATAGGAAAAAGACATAAAAAAACCCATTTAAATTTTAAAAGGATAAATTAGGCTTTTAAATATTCAAAATAATAGATTGGGCAGGAGGCCGAATCTGTCATTTGCAAATTTATGTAAAAAGACCATATTATCCTTCACTTTCCTAATATTTTGACAATACGATTTACAACTTGGCCAATAGTATTTACAACTCTGACAATAGTATTTGCAACTGTGAGAAATCAAATTGTGACAATTTGGGAGAAACACTGTAGCTTATTTTGACAATACGATTTACAACTTGGCCAATAGTATTTACAACTCTGACAATAGTATTTGCAACTATAAGAAATCAAATTATAGCAATTGGGAGAAATACTGTAACTGACACTGTAACTTCTTTGACAATACGATTTACAACTTGGCCAATGGTATTTACAACTCTGACAATGATATTTGCAACTGTGAGAAATTAAATTCTGACAATTGGGAGAAACACTGTAGCTTATTTTGACAATACGATTTACAACTTAGCCAATGGTATTTACAACTCTGACAATGGTATTTGCAACTGTGAGAAATTAAATTCTGGCAATTGGGAGAAACACTGTAACTTCTTTGACAATACGATTTACAATTTGGCTAATGGTATTTACAACTCTGACAATGGTATTTGTAACTGTGAGAAATTAAATTCTGACAATTGGAAGAAACACTGTAGCTGACACTGTAGCTTCTTTGACAATACGATTTACAACTTGGTCAATGATATTTACAATTCTGACAATGATATTTGCAACTGTGAGAAATCAAATTTTGGCAATTGGGAGAAACACTGTAGCTTCTTTAACAATACAATTTACAAATATCATTGTTAAAATTATAAATATTATTGTCAGAGTTGTAAATATCATTGGCTAAGTTGTAAATTGTATTGTTAAAATATTGAGAAAGTGAAGGGTAATATGGTTTTTGCACATAAATTTGCAAATGACAGATTGGGCCTCCTGCTCAATCTGTTCTTTTGAATATTCAGAAGTCCAATTTATCCTTTTAAAATTTAAATGGATTTTTTATGTCTTTTTCCCTAATTTAATAATAAGATAATTTTTTAAAAAATAATACTAATAATTAATAAAATAAATTATCTATTACTTTCGTACATAAATTTAAATATATAAACATTATAATATTTCTTTAAATATATAATTAAAATTATAATAAAATAATATTTTAAAGATTAAATACACTATAAATAATTATATATCTTATTTTTTTATTAATTAAATATTTTTTTTATTATTTACTCATTTAATTAAAATTTTATTCTAACTATATTTAAATTTAGCTTACATAATATATTTTATTATAGTAAGTAAATTTTTTAATAAAATTTTTTATATATATTAAAATTTAAATTTAAGATATCATTTAAATTATACCATGTTGGTTTTACCAATTAAATATATGAACGAATAGTTCAAAACACTTTGAAGTTGGTGAGCAGTCATTTTTAGGCTCTTAGCAAGAAAATCATCACAAAAGGAATTGTGCCGGCCCAAGATACGTGGGGCCTGTGGCCTGAAAGACTTAGAAGCCCAAAACTGATTCCTCGGCCCCATGTTCATTGTGATCCCTCATAGCCACGCATTTCAAACAAAATAAGTTGGAAATTTAAATAAAGAGTTTTGTGAGCTTGTGAGATTTTTATTTATTTAAAAAAAAAAACAGTTCTTTTCACTCGAAATGGTTACAAAGAAAGATCTCTTGATTTTCCCATTTGATATTATACATACGAAGAGTGTTTTTTTTTTAATAATTTTTTTAAAAAGAATTAGACTCATTACGATTTAAAAGTATAACGAAGTCTTTATTTCTCTTAGGCAATATCAATATTAGGTAATACGAGCTATTAATTATCTGTAAAAATAAATTTAAGCATATAAGAGTTATGATGTTTATCTAAACATCACGATTAGAATTATAATAAAATAATAATTTCTAAAAATTGAATATATGTCTCATTTTTTCCAACTATAATTTATGGAGGATGGGTATCAATATGAAACTTGTATCAATGTGAAATAAATAATTTTTTTAGTATAATTTTTTTTTAAAAAAAGTTAGATTTATTTATGATTTAAAAGTATAGTGAATTTTTTTTTCTTTTAAGTTATACCCTCAAGTATAAATTTAAGTACTTAGGAGTTATGATGTCTCTCTAAATACTACAATTGGAATCACAATTTCTCTAGAGATTAAATATACTCTAAATAATTATATATTATATCTTTTTGCTAATTTAATCTATATATCTATGGGTAATGTGAAATAAATAACTAAGTAAACAGCAAAGTCCACTATACATGAATTATTTCCAAGGCCCATCCTTGTCATGAGAGATTATTTAGATTTATTATTTTATTGTGATTTTAATTATAATATTTATGAAAGTATTCTAACTCATAGATATTTAAATTTACGTTTGAAGATAATTGATAATTTGTTCTACCTAATTTTAACGTGTTTTAATTATAAAACAGATTATATGGAACATATTAATGTGTTTTAATCAATTATTAAACTCGCTCATCTAGTTTGAAAAAGAATGAATATGCTTGAAATAATGTCAGAGAATCCTAAGCTGTTAATTCCCATCATTATGTAGAGACGGCGGGATTGTTCATATTGAGGGACAAACTTGGCATCTTCTATCAGATATCGACATACAAAGTTTATAACCCACGCCATGATTTCTTTTGAGTTCTACGTGCTGAGGGTATGGAGGAGTCCATGTGGAGCAATTAAAAGACGAATAAAATAAAGTCTGATTAGCCAAAACAACCCAAATAAGCTGGCTCCTACCACATTCATAATATACCGTTGTTTTACACAAGTTATTAACGAAATTTCTAAGTTGTCAACGAAATGCTAACGCTAATTGCTAAGCTCCCCCATCCCCTTTGGGGCTATTATTTTGTGTGACGCGGGAGCAGGAAAGAACAAGAAGGGCACCTGATCAGACCGTTCACGTTGCAAGATGTACAGCTCCTGAATCCGCTCTTCTCCATGTACACCTTGTGGCTTCCGTTACACTCGTCGCACACAACAAATCTCATCCCTCCACAGAGATCACACGGGTTTGGATCCGACCTTGGCAGCTGTTCGATCAGTCTCCTCAATTCGCCGCTCTCGTGTAGCTGCTTGACGTCGTCAGCGCCGCCAATGTATGCCCCTCCGATGAACACTCTCGGTAGGGTCACGTTCTTACGGCCAAGGATCCCGTGGAGCTCGTCCAGGAAGCGATCGTCCATGGACACATCTCGTTCGTCTATCGAGATGCGGAAGCCGCGGAGGATTGATCGGACGGCTCTGCAGTCCTCGAAGGTCCTGCGCACCACGCGCAGGCTGGTGAAGTAGACGACGATGCGCTGGTCGGAGCCCGGCAAGGCAATGGAATTGAATAGCACGCCGCTGCGGCCACTGCCCAAAGCGCGGAGAACGGCAGTTGAGATCCGGACCCGGCGGAAGAGAGAGGGGGATCTCGGCGCAGAGAGTTCGTGTTCGGGTTGCTCCCTGCTGAGGCTTTGAATGTCTTTAAAGGAAGAGCAAGAGAAGCTGAGTGAACGGGTAGCGGATCGGGCGGGAGAAGGAGGTGGTGTGTTTCGGGACCTGCTTGGCGATCTCAACCATGGCGGCCACATGAGAGATGAGGGTGGAAACTGAAGAATCAGAGTGGAGCTAGACTGAGAGCAGAGTCGGATCGATTAGATAGAGAAGAAGGCTTACCAGCAATTATATGGAAAAGAGGTCAATTAAAGGAAGGGTCATTCATTGATGACAGCCCTAGATATGCCAGCGCCTTACTTTCATCCTTTCCCCCCTTTCGCTTTTGGTTTCAAAACGTTACCTTTTCCAAAAGACTTTCAGGAATTTATAATTTTGTTTCTGATACGAGTTTGTCAACTGAATTATCCCTAAGCTAAAACAAAGTCTATCTTTTCATCATGATAATATGAAGAACCTGTAATGTTGGCGCTCCTCAGCAAATTTTGCTCTTGGACAACCTTCAGTTAAATGGATTTATTATGCAAATGACGTGTGAAAGAGAAAAGTCACTTTTTCTTTTTTGAGCTTCTCGTAAATGGCTCTGTCATAATTGCCTAGTAATATTTTTATTCCTAATACCAAATTTTGTATTATAAAAAACTTTTTTTAGCCCATAAAGCATAATAAATTATCTGCTATCACATGTTAGTGACTAACTCAACTTTTATAAATTTAAATAATAAAAAAAATAAGATATATAATTATTTAAATTATATTTATTTTTTAAATAATATTATTTTATTATATTTTTAATTATAATATTTAAAGAGATATCTTAATTTTTAAATATTTAAATTTATATTTAAAATTAATAGACTATTCTTCCTACTCTACAGTAATATTATTTAGAAAGAATAAAAACTTGGTCTTATTTTTATTAATATTATAAAAATTGAATAAGTATTTTTTTAAAAAAAAGTGTTTAATTTTTTTATATTTTACTAGAACATTATTATATGAACTAACTCAAATTCATGAGGCATCATTTGAATAATTTTGCGGTGCTTAAACAGAAGGTTAGTTATATCTTTTACATTTAATAGAATTCATTCACATTTATTTTTTGGACACATTAAGCATGACCAATGAATCTTCCGAGAACTTTCCTTCTCTAGCTTCCCTCCTTTCCCCTTCTCTTTTTCTATTCTATTTCTTCTCCGCTATAATCTTATCAGGAGCGGCCGTATTCCTTGATCTTACAGAGTAATACTTTTTCTTCAGTCCTCTATAAGAAAAAGCTTGTATTCTACATTTCTCGCCCACTGAATTTTGCCCATAAAGGTAACAATAATTATTTAATATAAAATATATTTAATTAATTAAATTATATAATTTTTTTATTTTTTAATTAATTTTATCAACTTTTTTGTCTTCCTCTCTTATTTAATTTTTAAATTTTCAGTTAAAAAAGTCTCTATAAAATAATTTTAAAAAAATAATAACTATAAAAAATATATTTTATATTTTAAAACTAAAATCAAATCCGATTTAATTGAACACCCTATACTAACTAAGTTCAACAGAGCATCATATATGTTTTAGATGCTCAAAACTTTAGAAGATCCGGATCCGGATTCTTCCTTATCTTCTGTCAACTGATGTGGTCTTGGTAGGATTGCATTTTAACGCGGAAATTTCAGTTGTTGAGAGGAGCTTAGGTCACACAGAATCAGAGCTAACTGACATTGAACACGCAACAGGGAAAATGACGAACAAAAATCTATTTTTTTCATACTAGAAGGATAAGTCTGGTCCAACAGAATTCATACTCAGACAAGACTTCCCGTCGGAAAAAATTCAGTATCGTAAACTTGTTCTGTAACATCTGTTTCTTAGTTTTTTATCCAGAACAAAATTAAACAAAGGAGATCTCAAAAATGGGATATCTCATCACAGTAACCCTGTTCATCATTCAGCGTCCATCTGCCTAGGGGCGCCAGAAACTCTTTCTACCCACAAGAAACTGATTCTGATGTATGCTAACAGACCAGTGAAGTGAGCGCAAGATTGGGCTCAGCTTGCTAATTACTTCCAAGGAGTCTTGAACCACAACATATCCTTCCGGTCTCAATATTCGATCCATCTCCACAACCACGTCTGCGATATCGCATCTGGCACAAATTGCATTGCACATTTAGAAATAATTTTTTATTCTATTTTTTGCCCATTTCGTTCTGCATACAGACCGAGCCCTAACTAGAATAAAACAAGAAGGAAGAATTGTGTCATAGTCAATTATCATACCTTTTCTCAAGATTTCTGAAGAGGAAGCTTGCATGAAGAAGATCGTATGTGCGAGGATAGGAATTGAAAGATTCGCACCAATCGTGGTACATTCCTATTAAACCCCTATCAAATATGACAGAAAGAGCGTCTGGGGAATCAATGGCCATCACGTTCATCACCCAGACTGGCTGATCAATTAGCGCTGCCGCAAATCTGAAGAGACAACGGACATATATGAAGGTATGCTCAGTCATCACTTATGAAGGAACTCTATGTGAGAGAGAAAGAGAGAGACATGTTGAATACGATAGGTAATCTAGTTAAACAATTAAAAGGGAAGAAGGCGGGAAAAAATCAACTCTCTAACATAATGTACTTTACCCTCCATAACCAGCATTCATGTCCATTATATTTCGCACCCTAGCCCAGTTGATAGGAAGATTATTCATATAAACACCTGAGACTAATTGAGACCAGTGTCTTGTATCCTTGTTGAACATCTCAATAGCATCGAAATCAGACTGCAAGCTAGGAGGTTTACTAGTAAGCCTCTCGGGCCAGGGCATGGGCCAGCTCTGCAATTTACCCGTGCTGTCAACTGGAAGAGGAGAAAGGCAACTGCTGAATCTGGTATACCTGTAACATGAATATGAAACCTTTTCTTAATAATGCCACAAAAATAAAACTAGCAAAGTCGTATACTTAGCATTATTTGCAACGTCGAGTGTCCAAATACAGCAAGTTGGTTGATTCCATTCTTAATTACATATCACATAGCCAAAAGAAATACCCAAACATAAGCAGAAAAGTGTGTCCGCTTCTTCCCCTATTATTTTGGTTTGGAAATGAAACAAAAAATATATAAATACCATGAGCTATTTTTCTCATCCTTCTCTTGACACAAAGGTGGATGCTTCACTTTGCGTTTTCCATAGCAATCAGGTGAAGTAGGCTTTTGGTATATAACCATCCCAATTCCAGATGAATCAAAAGTCCTAGCCACAACCGTCCAGCACATAGATTTTATTACAGCCATCGTGCCTGCAGAAAACATGTCCAGCAACATCCATCTTAGAAGAATTTGAATGTTCTCCGATTTATTAGAAAAACATACTATCAAGTGCCTTTGGCATATGCAAAACTGCTATGGAGACAGAAATGCAGGTATCTCAAGTTAGGCATTTTTTAGTGTCTCATGAAATGTCCAAAATCTTCCCAATAAAGAGATGAGTAGAGAAACTGACAGCGAAGACAACACATAAACGGGGAAGAGAGTGAGTGAGAGAGAGAGAGAGAGAGAGAGACAAACCATTCCATACTTTCCGATCTCTTTCATCATCTCGATAAACTGGTGTCGCAGACCATGCAAAGAAGCCTCCAGGTCTAAGAATCCTATTGAGCTCGAATAATGGTTTACCACCTAAAATTGTAAATCAGATTTAAAAATAAGAATTCCTGTTACAAATAAAATAGATGGAATATAGACTGAAGACAACTAGTACCATCTGCATCCCAATGTACCCTGCATCGTGCACAATGGATCAAATCATATCCGTTATTTGGAAATGTCAGCTTTTGTGTTCCAATAACAGAAAGAGTTGCAGGAATTCCTCGCTCCAGAGCGAACTGTATCTGAGCTTCATGTTCATCCTTTGGGGCAAATGACATGGTCATAACATTTTTCTCGAGCAGATAGCCACCAAAGCTAGCAACACCACAGCCAACATCTAAGACAACCCTGATATTCTTTCCCCATCGAATTTCTGGTAGTGTCTGGTGTGAAATGAACATAAAACAACAATTACAACATGTTTAAATCAAAATAAAGCATTTCTTAGATTCATAGTAAGAAATGAAGTAACAATAGTGGTGACTGCAAACAAAAACAGCGTAAAACTGTACAGTAATGTCTCATTCAGTAACTGAATGAATAAAAACTTCTCGGCCCCCTTCTATGCTGTGCTTTACACATAGTTTATAAAATTTCAACAATAAGTCATGAAAGTTACAATTGGTTAATATTCTAGAGCACTCAAACCCAATGACTTTGTTGTTAAGATAGGAGGCACAATCTGGACGGAAATCATATATAGATAAAGCTTGAAAGATTAGATCATCACATGTTCCCGTTCCTCCCAGATAAAAACCAGTTTTGACATTAGATAAATCTTTTTCCTTTTTATACATTATCAACACTTGATTATAGTTTCTTTTTTTCCATAGTAGTCACACAAGGATTAAAAAAATTAGCAGGTCTCACACTTTAGGAAAGTTAGCAGGATGTGAAGCCATTTGACAGCATACCTTCTGCATGTACTCAATATAATGATTAACCCCATCTTTAAATTGAGTGCCACCTCCTGGAAAGACAAGATATTCACCAGACTTTACCACCCAATGTTGGTCCTTCTTGTACTCAACGAGCTTTGGATGAGGCACATTGTTATACCAAATCTGAAACACGTAGATATAAAACTCAATCCCCCTTACTTATAACATTACCCAAGTAAAAACTGCACACATAACTGAGTACCAAGTAGAACAACTTCAGAACATGGTATTTTTGTTAAGAAGATTGTAAACTTCTGCTTAAAACCAAAAAAAGTAAACGTTCTTGACATACGCTAAGTAGTTAATCACCCCCCCCCCCCCAAAGTTGTAACCCAAAACAAAAGGATAAACATACTTGAAAGGAAAAACCCACAAAGCAAGCAGTACAAACATGAATGTCCTGAAACGCAGACGGTATTCGCCACATAAAGAAAGAAGTATTGAGTAAAGGTGACATGAACACTTGAATTCTTAAGAAATTCATGTCACCCCATCAACGCGTCAAAAAATTTCTCAACAAGGAAATGCATTCATTGATACCAATTAGTTCTCTTACCGAAGTATCAATCTCACCATATCCCTGCTCTTGGGCCACGGAAGGGGGACTTTATACCCATTCGGAAGAGGCACCAAACAGAGCGGAGTAGGATCTGGACAATGTCTTTCCCTATGCTCCATGTGCCTCCTACTCGACAAAGCCTTGATCGCCTTAAAATTGTCCAAACAGGGTATATTATCCACCGCCATTGGACCCTTGCATAGCTTCCAATCAACATTCACATCAACCGTAACAATATCGATATCCCCCTTCTTTTGAGGAAGCTCTCGGCCTTTGGGTTCTGTGATCGGAAGCTCGCTCTCGGGTAGCCCTTCGTCTTTGGGAATCGTGACAGGATTCAAGTTTTGGGTTAACGCTTGGTCTTTCCTAATTGAGATCGGGGCCACAAAAGGGGTCGTAGATGGCTGGCCTTTAACATCAGGATAGAAGACGACGCGGTTGAAAGGGGTGGTTGAGGTGGAGTTAGAGAAAAGGACGAGCGTGACGCATATGAGCAAAATCAAGAGTGAGAAAACGAACGGGTATTTTCTTTCTCTGAAGAGAGATTCAACCATAATTGCCATTTCTACGCCTGAATGGAAAGTTGAGAGAGGGACAGAGACGCTGTTGAACGAGGAAACTCTTCAGAGTGTCGTTATCCAAGATGCACAAAGAAAGCGGTCGTGGTGAAATCGGTGACACAATTAAAAATTGTATTAATTCTGTGATCTCTGAAACATGGGATGGGAATGGGACAGTTGGCCGTACCACTGCAGGGATCGATCACATTCCCAGAGGCAAGAGATGTGCTGCCACTGGCATAGATATAATTGTCGTTTACTTTACAGGCTCCAACGTAGGGGGTGATTAACTTGGAACGTAGTGATAATCTAATCTAAATCTAAGCAATTGCAGGGCAGGTGCGCCGCGAGAATGTTTGGATGCTGTGAGCCTGTCACCCGAATCCAGTAAGTCCATTTTTTTAAAAACAAAATATCAATTTGTAAAAATTGAATAAGGGAAATCTAGGCCCAATAAAATAGCCATATTTTTGTATTAAAAAACAGTGATATTTTGTAATACAAAATGATGCTAAAAATGGCCAGAAGGATGGGCAAATAGGAATAGCCAAACAGGGACCGCCACCGACACAGGTTCTACCGTCTTACCACTCTGTGAATCGTTAAATGTTTGATCAATTACTTGTATGCATGCCAACGACGTTAATTGATTGTTTATTTGTCACCATCACATGTCTTTCCTCCAACTAGTTATTAAAATAATTTGCTTGTTTTTTTCCTTTTAAATATTTTTTGTGACTGATTTGTAATTCCTTCCTTCCCGATAGCTCATTTCACATCTTCACCAAAGTAACAGTATTCTTGTTATTTATTTAAAACATAAATCATACTTTGATGATATATTGCAACAGAACTTGTATGAGAAAACTCAGTTTCTTTTATACCATTTAATTTAACTTTCAAGCCTTTTATTTAAAAAAACAAAATAATAATATAATTGAAACCGTTTTTAAATTACTTTTCCGATTAGCGATATTCTTCTGCGACCTTGACTTCACCAACCAGTAGTACCGAATTATACTGAACCGAATTATACTGAACGTAGAGTTCTCTGCAATTATGTATGAACGTTTTTTTTTTTCTGCCGAACTTGTTTACATTGACGACTACGTACAGTCGTTGTAAATTTATCAAGTTTAAATTTCGTGTCTTATTTCTTTCCTATAATTTTAATACGTTTTTCAATTTTATTTTGTACGTATGAACTGTTAACTTTAGGACCTTAGGAGGGTCCTTCTAGAATAACAAGACAAGACGACACCCTCATCTGCTCGGGACAGATTTACAAGGCACCGTCCGGACCGTTCATCCTAACAAGACATTAATAAAATTCCAAATAAGGCAACAAATTTCGAGACTCAAATCTTCAAGGCACATTACATCTTGCGAGAGTGCCTTTTACTTTAAGTCTGTTGAAGAACTCAAGTTAGGATGAACTTCTTACGTTGACCCATATTGAAACTTGAACATCAACTTATAGAAGAATGCTCCGTTTTATCTCCTCCAACAGACACACAATCTATCTAACAATTACAGTGACCAAAGTTATTCAGCGTCCAATTTTCTAACTTCCAGTTCAATCCCCCCAGCCAATATACTACAAAATCAAGGAGATAGACTACTCCATACAAACAACCTAGAGAATTGGCAAGAGGACAAGAGTAAAATTTTCAAAAAAAATTATCTTCAAGCAGCAACTCCATGAGCAGCTCCCTCATGAAGCAGCATCTGATCAAAGTGCCAAACACCTGCAATTCCACACCCAGGCACCAACATGTAAACAACTGGAAAAAGAAGGTGAACCCAAAAACAGAAAACACTTAAATATGAACTATAGCAGTATGTTGTATATAGCTAAATCGGAATTCTTACCATGCCCCTTGCCCTCTCTTCTGAGCTGAGCAACATACTCGGACATTCTTTTAATGGCCTCAACCTACAATAAACACATTCCAAATATAACAGAAATCAGATCCATGCAGATGCAACTTGTGCGCAGTTAATTCCAAACAGCTACTTTTGTGCAGTCTCTTTCATTCATCCGCAAAGAGCAAACTCTAAAATTTCAACACCAAAATTATAATTACCTGTTCACTCAAAAACTCCCTTTCAACGAAATCTTCCAACTGCATCATTGTTCTTTGAGGCAACCTATTAACCAACATGCGTCGAGTCAAGAGAAAGGAACTTTCCCTCTAACAATGACAATGCAATACAAGACTAAGACAGATGAAAGAAAGCACTGCAGTTAATCCAATATGAATATGAAGCAAACTTGTCTTACACTGTGCAAGTTTAGGAGCTTCTCATTAGTTAGCTTCTGTGTAATCCTGCAAAAGCATCTACTTCACCTAGAATCTTATCCAAGCATCGCAAAAAATTAAAACCTTAAAGAACAAGCAATGCAATGGATTACGTTCATTTTAGTATATGCGCGTAATGCATGGACTACTTTGTCGCTAAAATTAAAAGTTAACAATTATATCTCACAAGGATAAATGCACAAAATTGCAGTTAACGTACAAGACTGTCATTAATTATAGAGCGTATTATTTAATATTTAAATACATCAAGCGTCACAAGTAGAGCCTAAATCATCCAAAAACAGAAGTAGGCCCAATAAACATACCATATAGGGCATCTCCCTTTTCATCATGATCAAACTCTGAAAGTGGCATCACAATAGACTGCAGCTTCACTCTCCCGCCCCGTTTATTCTGAATTTCACAACGACGCGCATAGAAAGAATTCAATATAATATGACCGCAAAGGAGAAAGTACCGGAAGACTCCTTGCTATATCTCTACGACAAAGTCAAATACCTCGTATTCCATCAATTTCTCAGCATGATCTCTTTCTTCCTCATTTGACACCCAGAAAAACCTGTTAAAACCATAGTCATTAACCAGTGCTGACTGAACAAATGAAAATGACCAAGAGACCCCAGAAGAAAACAGAGCATTACTTGGCAAGACCCTTGAGAGCGACATTATCCCTATCAAAATATGCAAACATTGCATGGTAAACGTAGGAGACGTTGTACCACACTGTAACAAGAAACCAATGGCAAGAAAGATAAGCATTAGCGAACAAAAATTTCAAGACAGCTAAACATCTGAGCAAGAAATTTATGCATGTGAGACTTCCTGTACTTTCAGGGACATAATATTTGAGGTGTCCCGATGTTATGCTCGATTACGGTAAAACACAAGACTGAAACCTTGGGAAATACAGATGGTAGAAGGAAGTAACATACTTGATCTGCTCGTTAATAGCAGCCTCACACTCGTCCAAAAAATTCTGACGAGCAAGAGAAACGTGTGGGGCGTTGGGAACAGGACTCATCTCCTTTTCAACCTCTTCAAAGGGTTCGAAGACGACACCGGAAAGGGGTCGACTATTCCCACTCTTAGAGGCGCAAACCACCGAAGAACTTGCATTTTTTACAGGAGAGAAGGGAAGACTCGAGGACAAATAAGCAGAAGAGTTAAACGGCGAAAAACACGGAAACGGAGAACCTAGATGGTCGCCATTCATGTTGGAGAGAGAAAAGGACGAAGCAGCAGCTTTAAGAAGCATGATTTCTAGACGAAAGAAGGAGTATATACAAGGTGTAGCAAGAGAAGAGAGGATGATATACAGAGCTAGAATGGAACTGGAGAAATCCAGAAGCAGACTAAATAAATATAAGAAGGGGAATAAAACGGAGAAAAGGAAGGGCGGCAGGGGTCTGGATGTGGCGGGGAGGCAAGGATAAGGACGGGATGAGAGAGAGAGAGAGAGTGTGAGTGAAGGTATTAACCGTAGGATCAAGTGACACGTGGTGGGTGATAATTGAGGGGATGAGTGAGGAGCGTGGCGAGCTCGTGGTCGAGGTTGACAGGTTCGGGCTGTGGAGTGAATATCTACAAATTTTTGTCCCATTCGCAATGAAACAGGAGTGGGGCTTCGTGTGTTGCCGCCGTATGTGTGACCAAAAATGTTAACGGCAAAAGGCTTCAAGGATCTTGTGGTCCCTTTTCTGATTTCAACGAGTATTGCAGTGGCGGTACATGCATGGGTCTTACGCTTTGTGGAATAACACAAGAATATCGAATTGAGCGTTTCTGTCATTGTAATTTTAGTAGGGAGGGCATATCAAATTCAACTAAAACGTTAGCTCCAGTTTTTGTTACTCCAATCATCTAATTTCAACTTGGGAACTCACACTTGATATTTTAAAAGAATGTGTGAAGTAAAATCGGGGTAAGTCGAAGTTTGCCTACGCATCCTGTTACGGTACTGGAGATTAGGTAGAGGGGTGGAAAAGGACAGAGAAGCGAAGCTCTGTGCTGGTGCCAAATGCTTATCAATGCTTGTTACTGTACAAGCTAAAAAACCGAAAAGAATAGGACTGGCAGAAAGTATTGGCGAGCCGACCATCGGGTCCATCCATGGCAGAATACGAATCCTTGCAAGTATCACATTTGGGAAAGGATTCAGATGTCACAGGGGTAGACCCGTGATTGGGTTGGGCTGATTAGCTTCATGGCTTTAGATTATAGGCCTTAAAAACCTAAAGAGAAAAAGCAGCCCAAAAGCTTGTACCCGGGCAAAAAGTTGACGGAAGCAGGGCCAATCCACTTTCTCGGGAGAGTTTTCAGCGATACCTTAATTCTCATTCTCAACCCATCGTCCATGGGTTCAATTGGTAAAAAAATAAGACATACTATTATTTAGAGTGTATTCGAATCCTAGGGAGTATCACTTTGTTGTAGTTCCAGTCGCGACGCTTGGGGAGGCATTCTAGCTCTTGGGTGCTTAGGTTTACGCCTGAGGGTAATAGACGGCTCGCCTTGCCCGACATTGGTATCGCCTAAGAGGAAGGGAGACTTCACCCTACCCTTGGATCGTGGATGAGCCTAACCCCTTTCCAAAAATTTTCCAAAAAAAAATCTCATTCTCAAAAATGTTCATATGGATGGGTAAATTTTTGGAAATTTATCACACAAAAGATTATTTATATATATATAAACAAGTTCATATGGAGCTTAATATAGTGGATGGGCTAGGGTTAGGGAAGAAAACATGCTATGAGGTGGATTCAAAAGAATCTTCATCTATGGGCACGAGGTACTTTTTTTAATTATATTCAGATTCGACTTGTATCACATATTTAATTAGAGTAGGTGAGTCTTTTAACGAGATTTTTTTATATATATTAAGTCTCAAATTTAAAAATTTTACTTAAATAATATTAAATTATTTATCATTTAGATTAACTCTAATTGACAGCAAGAGTGCATTTTTTCCCCTCCTGCTGTGGTGAGATGTTAATTATATATATGCGCCATATCTGAGCATTTCAGAGTTGTAAATTTGACTTTAATTACACCCACGTACACACCTAATGATAGCAAAGAATTGATTTCTTCAATTTATTAACGAAACTAATTATGAACGGTTGAACAGCAAAATATACGGATCAAAGAATGGCAACCTCAAGTTTAAATAGAAGGTGAGATCAACCCCACAATCTTTTATTAATGGGATCCTTTTACGCCGCTTTATCACGGGGCATTAGCTCTCTAATTAATCTAGTGGGAAGAAATTGTGATTTTGACGTCTTTTCACTGCCTTTTTTTCTTAAAAAAACAACAACAATATAGATATATGCTTCTCTTTTAGACATGTTCTCCCAAATTTCCTGATTTTGCTAAGCCCTGGAACGTGAACGAGTAAAATTTTGTAATAAGTAAATCAATATGAACAAAAACTAAAAAAAAACAGGCATTATTAATTCGTTGAATCAATTCTCTTGCTATATGCATTAATGGGGACACGTATTGAATAAAATAGGATTGGCAGTGGAGGTTAGGCTAGGCGCCGCAGGCCACTATAAATACCAACACTGCTAAAGCCATGCTTGTCCAACTCTCTGGCTTTCTGCTCTGTTTTCAAAAGCAAAAACCAATATGGCTGGCAATTCCCCTTGCGCTTCATGCAAATTGCTCAGACGCCGATGCGCCAGAAACTGCATTTTCGCTCCCTATTTCCCTTCCGATGATCCCCAAAATTTCGCCATTGTTCACAAGGTTTTTGGCGCCAGCAACGTCAGCAAAATGTTACAGGTTCCTCACCACTTTCCCTCCTCTGTTTTCTTGGCTCTGGTACAGTGACGAAAAAGTGAAACTTTATTTTTGATTCTTTTCCTTCTATAACGAATGATTCAGGAACTTCCGGTGCACCAGAGAGCTGATGCGGTGAGCAGCCTAGTGTATGAGGCAAATGCGAGAGTGAGAGACCCAGTTTATGGTTGTGTCGGGGCCATATCGTACCTGCAAAACCAGGTGTCGCAGCTCCAAATGCAGCTTGCGGTGGCTCAGGCAGAGATACTCTGCATCCAGATGCAGGGTGATCCGGTGATGCTGCCAAGCCCAGAAATGGATCACCCCAAATCTTACTTTCTCCAAAATGACCTTCCTCACTATCTCAATCTCACTTCTTCTGGCAATGTAATTCATCGCGATCACTCTCTCAAGAGAGAGAGCATCTTCGGGCAGGACATGGTTTCTTGAATAATACTTTCTCACGTGCTCTGGGTTTCGTGGCCATTTTGTTTCATCGTTTTCCATAACTTGTTTTCTAAATACATATAACATGAAGGAAGAAAGGTTCTTCGCACCTGGAGAGAAGCTGGGAGTTGTACGGGGTCAACTCTGGCATGTAATTGATTATAAGAGAGTGTTCTGAATCAGTATACCTGTTAAACTAATGACCAATCAGGTGCTCGTAAATTAATGCACTGAGGCGAGGGTCGGTGAGGATTTTAAAAACAATGGCCCGACATTCTGATAATCATAGAATATGTCTTGCGATCTGCATAAGCAAATTGCGGAACACTTTTTTCCCATTCAGAATCCGACTTGGAATTCGAATCATTTGAAACTAAAACTTCCTGAATTCGAGAGCGTTTTATTTTCCCAACTAGAATCCGTTCTTTGAACTTAAGAGTGCCTGAATTCAAGTTCCACGATGTGATTAGCAAAAACAAATGATATTAACTAAAGAAAAAAAAATAATGCTTTAGGCGTAATATTTTAACTAAGCAAAAAGGTTGTTATAGGAGGGACCGAAGAGAATATAATTAAAAGCATTATTCGTGCGAAGCATGTATGAATTCCTAATGATAGCCAATTCGTGAAATAAAAGTAATCCGTGATGTGTTTTCTCTTTTAACTGTAACCCGAAGTTCTTGCGAATAAATAATCATGCCCCGAGCAATGAGCACGCAGGAAGTATTACTCCGTAATGGCGTCGTTATGAGATGAAAAAAAAGAAAAAGAGCATATTTGCCTTTGGGTTATAATTTTTGGCTTTTTTGTTGGCAAAAGCTTCCAAATTTCTCTCCTACCCATGTTACTTCTTAAGCCACTCTATTATGATTTCTCTCAACTTCTCACATGTTGCATCCTTTCTTATCTCTTTCACTTTCCTGTCCCATCATCTGTCAATTACCTCACAAACAACCATCTTCTTCACCTAATAGATAACTTTAAAAATCTCTCTCTCTCTCTATAATAGTAGAATATATAGCGAGTGCTGTTTTTGTTTCTTCTAGCTGCTTCACGTGGGGGGCTGTGCAAGAAAGTGCTCAATTCATGGGACGTGCCTAATATAATACTACCTCGGAGGCCCTAATCTACATATATATATATATATATAATTTCTAAATCCATCTCTCCAAACTAGTTTATGTCAAAATCAGAGGCAATATTTCAAATATTCACCAGGGAAAAGACTGGAGAGCTAACAACCGTCAGTTCTTTTGTTTTTGAAGTTTCTGAACATCCAGCTTTAATTTAATGTGAAAGCATTTTGGCAAAGTCAAAGTTTGAAAGCTTAATAAGTTCACTCTGGGCTACCAACTCCTGGCTTTAGCTCGTATTTTCGATCTTGTCTTTATGTAGCCCCCTGCTGAATGCTTGAGTGAAATACGTAACTGATGAAGTTACCGGGCTACCTCCAACCCTCTCGACTTCCACGCAAATTGTCTCATCCAAATCGCACTAACAAACTTTAATTTTTCTTTTTAAAGTCCTTTCTAGGTGATCGGTTCTTTATGTTGTAATTCCTCGGCGATATTGGTTTCTTTAACGTTAGTGGATGCTTCTTCTTCTTCACTCTAAAGAAAAATTAGTGGATTACTACACATGTCCCGTAACGCATTCACCATTTATTTACTAGAATGTAATTGGCCTAGATAGAAATCATTAAAGATCGAGTAGGACCCCGAAGCAAACCGAAAGTTTAAAACTGGATTAAGTTGCTCCGGCGTGAATTGGAGATTGCTTGATATGCTTCTGGATTACAATTTGAAGGGGCCAGAAGCCTTGGATTACAGAAACTACAAACGAGATAAAGGCAATTTGCAGATTTTGCTTCATTCGCTCTGGTTTAGTACAAATAACTTTGATCAGATTAAATAGGACTTGTAGATAGTTAAAATAGAAGAATTATAATCAGCAATTGAAGAGAAAAGTACAGACGTTTGTAGAAATAAATAACCTCTTTTCCATTAATATGAAATTCTACATTATTTTGGAGACAAAAAAAGGTGGAAGTAGGAACTTAGTTTTCATTTGAGGGCTCGAGGATAATACTTCCAAAGTATTTTGTTTTGGAATTCAGATGCCACTAACCCATCCCTTTTCAGTTCTCTTTCGTTTTTCTTCTTTTTTCTTCCACTTGTCAAGTCAAAGTAGAATTTTTTTAACCTATGGTGGGGAATATCTACGCTATGTAGAAGCTACTCAGATTTCATTTCCCCCCTTTTCCACACGTTACAATATAGATACGAACAAAGCGGTTATGCTGCTGATTCAAAGGATCTAATATACATTAAGCAGCCTGGAGCGTTGAACCTCCTCACAGTGACTATATGTAGCTCTCTAAAAAATATAGTCAATTCACTGCCTAGTTTTGGACTCATATCACCAGCATGTTATACGATACAAATCTTAGGCTCACCATGTTTAACATCACAGTTTCTAACTGATCAGCATAATGTAGTAGTAACAACAAACAACAACGATTCAGAATGAAGTTTCATTACTTTTTCCAGCATAAGCTTAAAACGTGGATGGTCCTCTATGAAGGAGAAGTGATATTACATTAAAAATGATCATCTATTAATTTTCAGCATGCAGTTCATAATATGGAGAATCATCTAGTTTCTGATTTGTACCATCATCACTGCAAACTTGGATAATAAATTTGACACGGGAAATCGCAGAAGGGATTTTGAGGTCAGAAACGTAGAAACAATTCACTTGTGATATTCCAAGGTACTCTGGCATTGGCAAGCGTTCTGTTTGTTCTGATAGTTTCTCCACGTAAACTTTGTAGTTAAGGAACACGTAATTATGACCATCTTTCAGGTTCCAGAGAAGTTTGAGACTGAGGGTCTTTGAACCCTCGGAATCTGATGTCCATTTTATGTATTCACCATTAACTAGCCATGAAGTAGACACAGGAATATCTGAGTTACGAGCAGAACTCTTGATTGTGATATGACCAAGAACCGCAAAATAATCTCTTGAAGGTCTGCTATGAGGGCCATATGGTCTGGATTTCAGTCTTGGCACATTGAATGGAGGCTCTGATTTGTAGCACACTGCACGCATTTCTGTCAACATGTACCCGTTCATAGCGATTGTGCCTTCATGTACAACCCATTCAGGTGAAACTCCCTGGAGTTCGCGCGTCATGAGTACTTTCTTGAATTTGCTCGAGAGCTGGTTCATTTCTGAGGATGCGACAAGTACTGAAGTTCTTTCGTTCGCAACGGAAGTGAACTCAAACGCAATTCCCAATGAAGAATTGCTATCAGACTTCACCTGCATTAGTTGTAGGTTTCATGAGTGAACGAGATTAAAGAAAAAAGCCATCATTGTCTGGATGGGCAATATAACATTTGGCCAAGCCAAAAAAAATGCCCCATTTCCTTTTTCCTGACTGTGTAGCTTTGAGCTTATAAATGACAAATATATGCTGTACTTTTCACAAGAGAGCTTACAGAATATAATATGTGGATAGGTGACTCGCCCACAGGAAACTGCCCCTGAAAAATTCTCTTTTGGAAATAAGTTTGCCCGTCGAGAAATCCTTTAAATGTAATATTCCCCCCTCCACTATAGGATGATTCCTTAAAGCTGCAAATTCCAAAGAAAGAAAGCAAATGCTTGACATATATTATTTTTTTTTATCAATTAAAAAAATTGGTGGAAGGAAATCCTGATATGTACTTACTCAACAGAAGCTTGAATAGAAGCATTTGGAGTAACATCAGAAAACTCGAGGAACGGCTGCACACATATACGTAAATTAGAATATAAGCAAACTTCCCACAAGTATCTATAATATCAATGAAGGAATTACAGATTAAAAGACATGGCTTTAGTGTATAGTTGCAGTTAAAGGGAAAAAAATTGTCAGCAAACCATCCATTGCACAAGAAAAGAATGATCTGTGATGGACATGAGGAGCTGGAATAAGAGAGGGAGCGTCTATCAAAGATCACAAATATTGTACTTGTTACTGCAGATTAGCTTTATTAAACTGATATTACTGAATATCAGAAATGACAAACAAGCAATTAATGAATGGTGTATATATGCGTATGCAACTGTCCTTATGGTACTTATTTGAGTACATACCTGTAAGCCTTGGCAAGAAATGTTGCACCAAGCAGCATCAGATACTCTGTCTCCGTCAATTGAAATATGATAACCATGTCCCTGAAAGTCCCATTTGAGCAGTAGGAAGAAAAATAACAAAGGGGACAAGAATCACAATTGTTTACCTGATCAAAATTTGTGTAGAATGGCAGTGTTCCACAGTAGTTTCGCAGAATACCCCATGATTTCTCCACAAGACCCCACCAACTACAATAACAAATGTAATGCGATGATGCAGGCACTCATATGAGTAAGTATTTCAAAATAGAATCTCCACCATGAGTATGAAACTTGTTTGCCTAATATGAAAATTGAAGAAATTAGGAAAGTAAAATAGTGAAAATGATTTTAATATACGACATTAATAAGGTAAGAAGAATATGAGTTTGTTAGGAGAGCCTGTGCCTTTCTAATTGTATGCGAACCAATGTGCTAGTAGTTCTTCTTTTGTCTATTTTCCAGAACAACAGGTCCTACTTAAACTTACAATCTGGTAGAATTACAATCTAACTAATGAGAATTCCGAAGAGAGATTCCCTCAGTTCAGAAATTCAAAATGAATCATTTGAAACCATCCATATATGATTGATATAACCCACAAATAACACGTGAGCCAAGTGATTCAGGTTTTCTTTGTCACAAGCTACACAATCCATATAGTCAAAGCTTAAAACTTAAAGATGCCATTGGAATAACTTTAGATATTGAAGAGTAGCTTTTGGACAAAGATACTCAAATTCCTGAGCTTTTCTTTAAAAGGATTCTAGGCCGGTGTTCCAGATATTTTAACTCCACAGATTGAGTGTATAATTAGCCTTAATGTGGCATCCCATCCTCTGTTCCTTTCATATGTACGCAATTTTTGGGTATGACAACATAAATAGCTGCATTACCGATTCTGAGCAGTCTGAAAATCCGGTGGTTGCTTAGTCTCATAGACCCATCCAGGAGCAAATACTGCAGCTGAGACGTCCTCCTTTCTTAGTACATCAAGAGCAACATTTGTCTGATACATCACATCCATAGCTTAAAGTCATGAAGAAGTTCATAAAACGTGTCCTATTTGCATAATTTCTCATATACTATTAAGTGCCCCCATGTATATTAATTACAACATGCAACGGAGAAGAAAGCATTTAAGTACTCTCTGTATGGAAAAATGGCATACAATGACTGTCGTCAGGAGTCTCAGAGAACAAATACTCCAGCTTTTAATATAGGACACTTTTAAAATAGTTTTCAATGCTATCCTTATTAATCGCATTAGTTAAGCATATGTGGAAGAAGCATGCACCAAGAAATATACAGGTGTGATTGGTGGACTTTAGTTCCTGGATGTTCTGTGCAGAATAATATTAATTAATGAATAAGTTATATGTTGAAATAGCTGACATATAATCTGCTGCTATACAACAAGGTTTTGTAATGTTGCCAGCCACTTACATTCCACTGTCCACCACCGTATGTGTTCCTTCCAAACACATCAATTCCCATGTAAACATCAAACTTTCTGTCACCAGCAACATTGGCAGAGATCCTTGGATAGTCTTCCTAGATGGTACATATAAAAAAAAGATTATGGTAAATAAAAATTGATCAAACAGAGGAATTGTGGAAGCATGCGAGAGAAATAGACAATACCTTCCATGTATAGTTTACAAAAATTCCATCGCATATATCAAAGAAAGGCTTATTAAATTCATCTAATTTATTCTGCCACTCTAGTTTACCATCGATTGTAACACTGTCATACCTATATGAACAAAAAAAAAAATGAAAACAAAACAAAGTCGAGTTTCACACCATAAACAAACGAAATATTACAAGAAAAGTTAATTTGTATCTTTCTAATACTTACCATATTACCAATGATCCAGGTACTGAATAATGCGTTATCAATGTTAAATGTTTGACGAACTCCTTCAGATTTTCAATTTGACCCAGGTCCAATTCTACCTCCATGTTAATCTGCAATTAAATACTGGTGTTTCAACCACTGGCAAGATCACAAGAATACAATAAATGCAATGCTTCAAACCAAATATGAATAGTGACATATGTTTCTCACTATATATATATATATATATATATTTCCACCTGACGTGATTTTATTTATAATTCCAGTGTCACAGATCCGAAATTTCTTAGCCTGTGAAAATCGAAAAGTATTTAGATAAAAAAAATTCTTCTTGCAACTTCAGCTCAAATAGCACAATTTCATGGAACCCAAACTTATAATATTCAAGTTTAATAAATTTGTGACAATCACTATCTTTGCACCAGGAGACTCTGTTGCACTGCAGATCAAGAAGTTCACCTCTGGTATCATAATAAAGATAACAATTATCAATGGAAATCACACTCTACTGATTTAAATTTACAAAGACACGTGTATGAACCCCCCTAAACAAGCACAACGGATGAGTTTTTTACCAGCCACCCATCAAAGCCTAAAGCAGCAGCAAGCTTCGCCAGACGTTCTGCATACATTTGTGCAGACTCCTTAGTTGCAAGCAACTCATTACAGACCGCCCTTCCCTCATCCCACTCCGTGATGAAAGTTCCCAACACCTACGATATCAAAAGTACAGACAAGAACGATCAAGTACAACTTCGTTCAGTTAATCAATTAGAAATTAGTTACGAGATGAGGAATGCAATGACATCATCTACCCCTTGTGATAAAATTATAAGCAATAAAAGATGTTAGAAAACTCAACGTGCAACAGACAAATTCAAACCCAAGATAGCATTCACGAAAGATGTTTAAGGTTACCATCAAATCTCACGTCAATTAAACTAAACCAACTGTGGAGGAATTCAATTGACTTCAATAACTAGTTTTTAATGAAATAATGTATTAAAAAGTTTTTAAACGGCACTATCACAGCACCATGATCAAAAGATCAAGTACCTTAACGCCATGACGATGAGCTGTATTTGTCCAACAAGGAGGAGGGAGCGTAACTAGATTATGAGAAAAGTACACAAACACATCTATCAAATGCCAGTGCCATATGGTATAGGCGTCGGCGTTAGTTCCACCCTGAACCCACCTATCATCAGTATAACCGCCGGCCATATCATGGCACACGAGCAATCTGCGCCTGTCGGGCAATGAAGAAGAAGAGCCAAGACTTCGGATGGGAACGGAAGCTTTGTTAAAAGGGTAGTGAAAGGAGTGAAAATAGGAGCCGGACTCCAGCTCATGAAGGGTTTTGATCGGATAAGAAATGGGCACGGAGGGTTGACTGGGATCAAATGTTGGGGTGTCGGAAGCAGATTGTTGAGGCTCTACTTCTGAATTGGACATGACGAGAGAAAGGAGATTTTGTAGGATGCAACTAAGAGTGGTCCGTGCAGAGATCAAGGATTGGCGGTTTATATAGGGTCGAAGGCTCCGAGGAATCATCCGACCCCGACTAGTCGCCAGATGCCGGGGACTTTACTGCTAGGCTTGAGTAATCATGAATTCATGATGGATGGCCAACACTCAATGTCAAAAAAAAAAAAAGGGGGATGATTGCCAACTCGACCCAATGACGCTTCGTCGCGGGGAAGTAAATAGAGGGATGGCGGGATTTCAATAAGCTTGGGAATATTATCATTGAAACTTGTAACAAATTAAAACTACTGAGTCTTAAAATTCTGCGTTACTGCAGGGAAGGGAAGGTTTGATTGAGAATCTATTCTGGTGCCAAGACGGTTACAAAGTCTGTAATTATTTTATTAGCCTTCGATGTGTTTTATAAGTAACGTCAGTGATGGCAATAATTAGACGACTCTTTCTAGTATTTAGAGACTTAGATGTCCTCAGACTTGGATTTCAAGTGATAATAAATTTCTTGTACTTAATTTTTTATTTTTTTTGTCTGGGCCCATTTTTTGGACCAATATTTTCATGATTTCTTTTTTTTTTGGGGCCACTGAAATTAGGGGAACGGTAGACCTTGTGCGGCCCATTTGTCCGCACCCATTCCTTGACCAAAATACCAAAAAGGAAATAAAAAAACTGAGGAGATGAAAATCCACGCCATCGCTCATTGGACCACCGTAGTAAAATTTAAAAATCCTAGTGGGGCGTTTGAAGTATTTTCCTAAAGTTGTGAGGCATTAAGCGAATAACAAGAAACTGGAGGACCCTGAACCTAGTGAATTTGAGGGCACTTGCAAGTTGCTTTCTCATTCATCACGTTCGAGCTCCTCCTTCCTACGTTGCTCATTATCTGTGTGTCTTGGTATTCTCTTCTCGGCTTTAGCTTAACCAAGAGAACCTTCTCCTTAGTTTACATCTGAGATTGCTCTGCGAACATATTGTGATTGCCAGTATGAGATAGTTCTTGAACGAAGAGAATGATAGGTGGACAAAAATTCCTGAAATGGCTTATTCCTCTTGTTGCGATTTTACACCGAGTTGCGTATCCGAACTCCGCCTCTGCAGCCTGCGACTTCAGTTTTCTTGATGGAAACAGGATTTATAACTATACCTTGACTTCTCCCGTGCGGGACTTCCCCCACGGCATTTGCAGTGAAGATGGGTGCGCCTTCCGCCCTCTATATTCTTTTTTTCCTGATCTGGGCGAAATCCTCGATTTATACTGTCCAACATATGTTTCATTGCTATTGATTTGAGGTGGTTTAATGTATTTTTGCTGTTCGTCGTTATTGGGAGTTTATCTATTGAATCTTATATTTGTTGCTTTGAGGAACCAGTGTGTTTTTATATACCATTCTTCGTTGATATTTGCTCCAATTGGCTAACTTAAATGGAGAAAAATCCCCGGTACTGCTTAAGTAACGTAGCAATATAACCTTTTAAGTGGCTTTAAATGTCAAAAGAGCTAAGAGTACTCGAACTTATTTGTGTGGCGGGTGTTGGAAATTACGTCTAGACTTTGGTTCTTCTCTTTTTTGGGCGATAACTAAATGGTGGGACTTCAAATGATTGGCTGCTCCTATCACGGTGGAGAAAAGACTATCACTGTATTGTTCTCAATATACGCAATATTTTTGCAGAGTTACGTACCAGTAGTCCATTCGATATGTTTCTGATGATGAATTTCATTCATTCATTCTTGCTCGTAGATATTACGAAGTAGCAGCAAACGAGACCATCCTATGGTTTCAGGTTGGCTTCATCAGGTCACACTTAATTCTTTGATTTCAGTAAGGTTTGCTTAGTAATAACTTTCAGGAAAAGAAATCTTTTTCTCTTCATTGACCAAAAAGAGAGATATATAATGTCTGTTATACTATTGTTGTCGTTACTTGCCATCTTTTTCTGAGTATTATTTTTTTTTTTCATTCGAGGACTTAAAGGGCATTTCCAAACTATAAAATCACCTTTTTCACTATCCATTTCCATTTTCATCCCACTCTATTTTGCTTACCAAACCGACTCTTAGTTGTCAGCAATTGCATTGTTACCATAGCTATCATCATCAGCCATAACTAGTAAAATGACATAAATCGTTTTTTCTCTCCCTTCCCTTGGGACCCTAGCACACTGACTTTGTGAATAGTACCTTGCTTATGTTTTTTATGCATGCTCCTACAACTGCAATGGCTGAATTGTAGTTGCGGTAAATGTAAAGGTGAAACAGTATAATTGGGCTGTCTATGAAGAGATGTACATTTGAAGCATCATGTTTTCCTTTCATAGGAAATACTGACCTCTTTTATGTTTTGTGCCAAGTTATAATTGATTTTTTTTGGTTCTTGGTTGTTTGGCGCAGCTTTGTGATGGGATGATTTTCAATCATGACCCTCCTACATGTGCTGATTGCTGGGTAAATGCTTCACTTCACAGTCCAAGCTATTTTATCTGTCTTGATGCTTGTAAGGCTAGCCTATAGTTATCTTGATTTTGCTTTGCCTTCCATCCTTTGCTAGATTGATATAATTTTTAATTATACTTCGTATTTCTCTCTCACCCTTCTATGGAGTAAAAGTATCCATGCTCCTTAGTTACCTCGAAGATGTCTAGATTAAAAATTATTTCCGACTGTTGAGTTAACAAGTAATGAACCCTTTGTTTATATGAAGCTTCAACACATTCATATATGAATATGCACTTAGACTAAGAAACCCAGCGACAAATAATAGTAAAGTCATGCTTTTTAATACTTATGATAGGAAGTTTTAGATTAGTTACCTTGTAAATAAAATTTAAGCATGCTTTGGCATCATAATGTATTGATATGTTAGATTAAGCTGATAAATTATGATTCTTTCAACCTTAACTGACTCAAATGAGTTTGTCCAGTTTTTTTCATTGACAAATAGTGTGTTGATATATTCCCAGGTTGAGATGAAATGATAGAGCATAATACTGATTACTCACAACAAGAACAATATTAGGATTCTTGTCGCAGTTGAAATGTCCTGGCTGTTAAGTAGATTTTATGGACTGTTTTTGTTTTTGCGTGATGGAACATAGAAAACCTGCTTTTTCTTGTTTTGATAGTTATTAATTTGTTCTATATTTTCACAAAATTTCTTTGCTTATTTGATTGCTTCCTTGTATGAGTTAGGATTGTGGAGGGCCACACGGTGTGGAAGGGATTGTACTGCACTTGTGGCAAACAAAATTGGAGGTAAAATTTGTGTCATTCTGTGACTGTAAATACTGGACACATGTTTCTAGTGTCTTTTAGGGTTGTTGCTAGGGTAACTTGTTATACATCATTAATGAAATTATATGATTCAATTAATAAATAAATGCTTTACCTTGCTATTCAATGAATTTTAACTGGTACTAGGTGGGAGTCCATCTTTTCTAACAGTGTGATACAAGCAGGTTATCATGTATGCACAACCATAGGACGGGGCCCAAAAATAAACATTGATATATTTGGTAGGCCCAATACTCCTCTTTTTCTTCCTTTTATTTACTTCGGATGTTAATGTAATTTTTACTGCTTGGTTGGTGCTTGCCTTTCTATGTTTCATTGTATTGCTGTTCATTTGAACTGAATTACTAATCACGAACATAGCTATTATGAATTCATGATGGCCAAAAAATAAAAGATATTGTGCATTCACGGTTTTAATGCTAATCTCCTGGCAGATAAGAAAAATCCCCACAGCGATGTCATTGTTAAGATGTGCCTGTGCTATGCTATTCAAATGGAGTTCAAGTAATTTTTCCCCATCTATTTCAGTTTTTGTTGAATAAATTGAAATCTTTTGGACCGCATTCTCTGGAGAGATTAGGGACCTGTAACTATGTGAGTACTCTGTTTGGGGATTTTCTATTTTTGGGTTCCTTGTTAAGTTCAATGTTCTACTGTGATTTAGCTATGTTACAAGTTAATAACCTTGTTTCTTAGGCAGGCTACAGAGCTGAGACATCCATCTGGATGTGCCGTTATTTTAAATGTTCATGGGAGAGGGTGGGGGTGGTTTGTCACCTTAATAACCATGTAAGGATTGTACCTTCTAACCCAATACTTTTACTAGCTACAAGTTTCTTCTATTTGGCCAATTTTAGTTTCGTTTTCATTGTCTGGCTCATCTCATTTCAGTGTCTTGTGCCTTTTTGGAGTATATCTACTGTCTGGCATAGTTTATCGGCATTTCTTCCTTGGGATTCGTGGTATAGATGTATGTTTCTCACTTGTCCTTCTTTTTGTTGCTTGTATGCCTAGTTGCAATTATATCTTGGTCGGTGCTACTACTTTGTGATATAAGTTTTAACTTTTGTTGGCATGCTTAGCTCTCATGAAAGTGGCTGTCTCTGGTCTAGTTCATATGCATGAGGGGCAAAAGATCTTGGGAAGAGTCCATTTAAATCATCACTTATCTTGTTCCCCCAAAATTAACTGTCTGTTAGCAATGGATCTCAGATAAAGAGTGCATTAAAATCATCACATTAATCATGGTACTGTTTGCGTGAGGGTCAATCTTCATCTCAGGATACATTAGTTCTGTCTTGTAGTGCTTTACTGATTTCATATTGTCATCATCTATCATCTGTTAGTAAAGTCAACTTTCATTACTTAGTTTTTGTATCAGCTGAAAATCAAAATCATTGTCGTCCCTTTACCTTTTGGATTACGATCTGTCAGAATTTTTTTAATACAAGAACTGTTTATAATGCTTTGTACTCCACAGTCCCCTTCCCTTCCTTAACAAGAACTTCGTGAGATGAGAGCGAGCAACCTGTTATGGGGCTTCACCGTAATTTGGACTGAAGTCTACGTTCATCTCCGGTATTTCAGGTTATCCCCAATTTGGACTTCTGGTCAACCTTGCTCCGAAGAACCCAGGTATTCTTCCACGTTAATAGTTTCAAGATCAGCTTTTTATATCTGACATTGGAAGGAATACGGGATGAACTTTTTGCTCAATTATACTGACTAGGTGGAGTTGACGTCTTTTCTATAATTATGGTTTTGTACTTTGTGTTTGCAGGGTTTTTGTGCTTCTTTGGCGAGGAAGTTCAAGGGACCTTCTCAAGGTTACAGCAGCTCATATTCTCCTGTGAACTTCTGAGGGTGACATTTTTTTATTCTGGATTCATTACGGATCATCGAGTATATATACGATGACACTGCAGAAAAGTGCAAATAGGTCACTTTTCATATGCCGGGCAGGTTAGATCCAGATGCATCCTTGCTATAGAACCTTGAAATCTGTTTCCTCAACGAATCTGGGGCTTTCACATCCATCGCTCCTTGATTATATTTTTTATGATTAGAGGAGTTGTTAGAAGAAATTGAGATAATTAAGAAATCCTTTGATGTAATTTTATGGAACAATCGGTATAATAGCAGAGTTAAGATGACAATCTTAAGTGGCATTCTTATTATGATGGATTATCTTGGGGATAATTGAATGGACTCGACTTGTCTAAAATGATCGTTTCTTTGACATTGTTCGTACTTGTTCTCAGCTTATTCATGACAGTTCGGACCCGGTACGAGCTGTTGGATTGATATTATAGGTGGGGACCACGACCATAGTCAATGGCTTCCGTTAGTCCAAATCAGCCGGTTTGAATTTTTTTGTGTATTCCTTCTCCTTCTTGTTGGAGATGTTTAAGCGAGTGCAAAAAACAGAAAAGGCTCGTCCGCTACTGTTTAGACCGACGTCTCCCGAAAAAGGTGTTTTATTGGTTCGAGACATGATAGGCTGCACACTCTTCAGCAGGAAATCATCAAATATCAATTACTGCTGATTTTAAAATATAAGTCACCAATTCTCTTTATCTTTTAATTTTAATTAAAGAAAGAACAATTCCCTGCATTAAAATTATAATTTTCTCCTTAAAATATATTTGCATGAGTATACATGTTAAAGATAGTTTTATTAAAGATAATTTAAATGCATATAAAAATATGGTATTTTAGAAAATCAAATTATTAAGGAACATACCCCAAAGAAAATGTGCGTGATAATTTTAATGTTACAAATTAATTACCAATTAAGTTGTTCGCCTATCCCGTGGAACACCACAAGTGATTTGTATTCGTGAGGAGTGGTGACTAATGCAAACAGAACAATCAGGGTGAAGAGAATGAGAATTAATACATTTAATAAAGAATTATACTCTTATTTTATAGAGATTTAAATTTGATTTTTATTATTAGGATATTTTTAATAAACAATTTCATAAATTTTTTATAAATATTTTTTAAATTCTAAAATTATGCCTTAAATGGAAAATGGTGCCAAACCACCTAAACTTTTTCAAGAGAGAGAGAAAAAAAAAGGAACAATCATAGTGGATTGACAGCAAACATATAAATTTTGGAAGCTGAAAATTATTAATTTGGTAGAGATTAGTTTACTTTTTATAAGTTTATAGTTGACGCATCGCTTTAGCATTTTCTTGAATGTCCAGCACAACTAATGCTGCTGATGATCACACCAATAATGTAGGTATATATATATATATATATGTATGTATGTCGTATGTGTGAATGAATATTAAAGTAAGGAAGCGGCTAATTTAATTCCCATAAAGGATGAACTAATGTACCTATCCCTTCAAATTTAAAACCCTGTGGCATAAATTAGAGATACTTATTTTATCTCATCTCAGATTGTTTTGACTCAATCCCAAGTAATTCGGGACGAGTCCATCTCATACCGTGAAGAGTTAGGTCGGGATGGGACAGGTCTCGGCCTAACCCTCAAGATTCCCGTCCCATCCCGAATATTTAAAAAAAAAACTATTTTTATTTTATTTATTTTTTATAAAAAATAAAAATAGAAAATAGTATTGGTTATATCATATTATTTATTAGATAATTGTATTTTTTTCTTATATATATTTATTTCTTTACAGATGAAGCAATAACTTCAGTTGATGAAGTGAAAAAATTGAAAAAATAATAGTATTTATAGTATAATTAATGGTATTTATTGTTTTAAATTGTTAATCATACTAAAGAGAATTTAATTTATTCTATTATTTTTTATATTTTAATTATATATTACTAATATATAGGATATACATAAAATATCTAATTTTTTTTTAAAATTGGATTCAGAAATTCCTGGACCCGTTCCATGCCGTCCCACCCCTAGCATAAATAATGGTCCTCCTGGTTGATACTTCCTTTATTGGTTTAGTTGGTACAATGATTTTATATCACAAAAGGGCAAAGTGATTACGTTTCGCAATTTAGCTCTGAAGCCAAGCCAAGGCTGTTTGTTACCCTCCTCTTCCTCCTCCTCCACTATCATATCATCTTGATCGTTCACAACCCACCACACACTTTTTCTTTCCTTTCTTCATAACTTCCAACCCGTTCTATCTCAAGAAATTACTTGAGACGATCACACCTGGAGATTTTCTTTTTCCCGTTTACTGATGCAGATGGAAAAATAAAATAAAATGTAATACATTTTTCTTATATGTGTATGTCATTTATGATTTATGAATAATGAAATTTTATTTTATTCATTAATTATTGATTGATATATTGACTCTTCAACTTGTAATTGGAAAACAAGCAAATGAGTGCCTTTACAGTGACAGGACGAATTGCTTAATCAGAAGTATATCTGATATCTTGACATGTTGGGGGTCTTTTTTGACCCAGCTTGTTTTGATGGTTGCAACTTCGGTGCAATGTAGGCTCAATTATTGATTTGCGATGACTGCTTGTCACATATATTCCTTTCAATTCAACTAGAAAAATGAAGGTAGAAATGAACGTGAATGTGGCATATTAATCGAGAGAGGAGGAAGAGGTGAAAGGATCCAAAAGCGACAGTGGATGCAAATGAGATGAAGACGCCCTTCTCTTAATCTCCATCTCCGTCGTCTCTTCTGATGAACAAGGCTCGCTTCTCGCCCTACCTCTTCACCCTCTTAGTCTTCATCTTCTTCGTCTCTATTCTCTATGGTGAGGACTTCACCGGCATCTTCGGCCAACAGCTTCAACTCTACTCCAACCCTCACATTCTTCTCCTCACCCGGTTAGTTCACTTTCATTTCAATGCTTCTCAACATAATTGCTTGTCAATCTGAAATGGGTTGTGTTGTTGTTCTCGCGGGAGCGAAGAGAGAGTGAAAAGGCAAAAGCTTCCGTTCGCGATAGGGAAAACATAGGAAGGTTGCGACGTGTTCAGTGGGAGGTGGGTAAGGGACGAGCAGAATCGGCCTCTCTATGAGGAATCGGATTGTCCGTACATATAACCTCAGTTGACTTGTCAGGCACACGGACGCCTTGATAAGGATTATCAGTTTTGGAGGTGCAGCCCCACGCTTGCGATCTTCCCAAGTAGTGTTTCATAACTTCTCTTCAAGTCTCTGTTTTCGAAAGTGACCATATGATTTGAAACGAATGGCACAGATTCAATGCGAGTTTGATGCTTGAAACGCTTCGTGGGAAGAGGATGATGTTCGTCGGAGATTCTCTCAACAGGGGTCAGTACGTCTCTCTGGTCTGCCTTCACCATCGACTCATCCTTGAAGATGCCAAGTCCATGGAAACCTTCGATCATGATTCCCTGACCGTCTTCACCGCTAAGGTATCATTTCATATGATCCTATCAATCTCTAGCCACATTAGTTAATTCCTGTTCTTCTTCTTCATCCGAGATCGACATTTGATCAGGAATACAACGCCACCATAGAGTTCTACTGGGCAACATTCCTTCTGGAGTCTAACTCTGATAACGCAGTCGTCCACAGAATATCTGACGGGATCGTGAGAAAGGGTTCCATCAACAAGCACGGTCGCAATTGGAAAGGCGTGGACATATTGGTGTTCAACACCTATCTTTGGTGGATGACCGGCTTGAAGATGAAGATCCTGTACGTTCTGTTTGTTTGTTTATTAGGATGTCATGAATCTCATGTGCTGAGCTGCAACGAAAATGGGGGTGTGAAAAATGAGCAGGCTAGGATCATTCGACGATGAAGCGAAAGAGATAGTGGAGGTGCCAACAGAGGAGGCGTATCGTATGGCGATGAAGAGCATGCTGAGATGGGTGAGTCTGAACATGGACCCGAAGAAGACCAGAGTGTTCTTCACCAGCATGTCTCCTTCTGATGGAAAGTGAGTTGCAGTATGTGTGTGTGTGTGTGTACCCAGTTTGATACAGTTGAGAATTGAGGAGTTTGTAATGGTTGTGAGACATATACAGGAGCATAGACTGGGGAGGGAAAGAAGGAGGGAGCTGCTACAACGAGACGAGGATGATAGAGAACACCGTGTACTGGGGATCGAATTGCAGGAAGAACGTAATGCAGGTGATAGGGGAGGTGCTGAGGAAAACAAGAGGGCCGATAACGTTCCTAAACATAACGCAGCTATCGAGTTACAGGAAAGACGCGCACACTTCCATATACAAGAAGCAGTGGAGCCCTTTAACGCCGGAGCAGTTGGCCAACCCCGTCAGGTACGCGGATTGCGTCCACTGGTGTTTGCCCGGCCTTCAAGATACCTGGAATGAGCTCCTTTTTGCCAAGCTTTTTTACCCTTCCTTGATCCTTCCCTTGTTTTTCTGTACAGCTACGCTGTGCATTAATGTATTAGTCTCTTTTCCACAACCACTGCTCAGAGTAGTAATTGGGTCAGTCTGAATCCACAGGGCCCAATCTCTTGATATAGGATTATTGATTTAAATTTCTCGTGCTTTCTCAACCGGATGGGTAATTGGGATTTTCTCAATGGATCAACTACGAGGCCTAACACACTGGATCAATGGGATGTGTAATTGGTATATATTAAAGATTTAATGTTTTGGGTGTAGTTAAAGGAAGAAAAGGAAGGGCCACCGTAGGCGATGTTGATGGCGTATCCCACCAACAAAATGAAAGACTCATGACGACCAAACCAATTAGCTCATCTTAAACATTCAATTCAATTCAATTCAATTCAATTCAGTTAATTGAGCCTCTCTCCATATAACCCACATAATTTAAACTGTTATTTTCATATACGCACGCGCGCACATACTGCATGTGTACATTACGGTTACAGGGGGCGCGTGCGCATGGCACAACAACACAAGTACGATTGAGGTGGGCCCTTTCGGAAATAATCGTCTTCCCACCTCAGCGCTTACCTCAGAGCTCCTCCACTGTTGCTGCATGCATGCTCCTCTATTCAATATTCAATATTCAATATTCCACGTACGCACTTCCAAAAAGTAAGCAACCGTGCATCATGCCCACCAGTAACATCCCAATCTGTTTTCCCTTCCATATGCTCAAAGATGATTCCTCTTCATCCATTCTCACTGTTGCCTTATTCTCAATTTAGATACGTCCTTCTATATTTGGAGACGATGCACGCATTTTATAAGCACGTGCCCTGTCTCCATTAATTTTCTCTTTCTTTGGCTGGGGGGAAAGAATCAAATTCTCCTTTTTCCTCCCCCAATATCTGAGAGTGCAAGACGGTTTTTATCATGCGAATCATTCTTGAACCTCTGGTCTTTGCTCTCAGATCAGAGCAGCTGTCGGCTGGCTCTTACCAAATTCAATCATCTACGTCTGCTTGTGTATGTGTATGTGTATGTGTATGTGTCTGTGTGACATCCATGAAAGGATATTTTAAGTGCTTTCAACTGGCGAGGCTGATGAGTAACGCATCGCCCTGCAAGACTCATTGACATATTCACTTCTTTCGATCTCAGGTCTAATTAGTTCAACAGTTTTCAAGTTACATGGATTGAATGGCTTGCGGAGGAAGATATTTTAGCATTACGTTAATCTGTTTCAAACTAAAATGCTAATTTTTTAAAGCAGGAAGATTTGCTTGGGACGATTCAAAAGGGGCTTCAATTTTCTTTGGTGGTTACAAAGGGCCACAGAAAAGGGGCCATTTCAAAGTCATATAATGTAAGATGAAATAGGAGGGCAGGACAGGAAAAGGGGGGCAATGACTGAATGAATGAATGGCGGGATTTGATTGGTTCCTTTTTATATCCTGATGAGATTAATATATAAATCAAAGTTTAACAAAGAAAGGGCACAAGGAGGTTGAACATAACGTACGTTTCGTTGCCCACTTGCGGGCCAAGTTGCTATTCTTCCATCTATCTCTTCAGGCCACCTGACAACTCATATATTTTTTCTTAATTAATTTATTATGACAATAATAAAATACATCAACCAGGAAAGAAGAAAAGGGGGAAAGAATAATGATGCGGGGGCCAAAGATGAACAACTTGACTTTGTTTACATAACAAGTTGAGTTCAGCCTCCGCAAGTTGCATTTCAGAATTATTAATATTTATCTCATCACCCATCTCCTACCACGTTATTTCTTTTATTATTCTTTTTTTTTACACCTCCCCAGTCCCCGGGCATGGATTTTCCACGGACTATCTTCCGTCTTCTCTCCTCCTCCCTTGCTCGTATATCAGATATCCCTTCCTCGACTTATATATATATATATTAGTATTGGATCGGAAAATCATTATTGGAAGTTCCTGAGCAAGTTGTAGATGGCAAAACTCACCGCCATCGATCGTCACGCTTTCGAATGATAAAAATAAAATCTGAAACCTGCCACGACGATGTTTCCAACAAGACTCAACGGGGTTCTGTATATATAATATGAATTGCAACAGATATATATATATATGATACATAGTTTACTCTCTCACCTAACTCCCTCTTATACATAAATACATACTAGAATCTAAACAAAAAAGCATTGCTTATTACTTAGTATAAGTAGCCTCGATTTATTTATTTCGAATTAATAACAAAATCCCAACATGTTAGTATTAATAAATGGGTCGATATTAGAATATGGTAATAATCAAGTACTTGAAATAAACAATGCATTATCGATTACAAGGTGGATCCATCAACTCTCTGACATTCTCGCTTACTTTATTGACTTTAAGATCTCTCCTTGACTTAAACTTCACAGCGCTTCCTCCGGCTGCCCTACTACATAACATATGCATTTCTATGGCATTTCATTTTGATTTCAAATATAATTTTTAAAAAAATAAATACCCTCGTGAATCGTGATCCCTCACCAAATACGCACCAAAATTAAAACTGTCAAATTCTTATATTGCATATATTCTTCATCTCAATATATATGCAATGCATATATGAAAAACCATTCTTTTTCACTACAATACGTGTGCCTCTATATATATATATATATATATATATGCATCTATATTCGAATTTCCAATTGATTTGTCCTCATTGACGTTTCCACTTCTTCTCCAGAACAAATCAAACAAGTAGATCGATTAGTGTATATATTAAGATTACTAGGCATAATATGGAGATGAGTAACATGCAATACGAACGAAACGCCAAAACGAACTGGATAGGCTGACAACAAAATCCTTTCGAGCGATTTATCCTAAAAATTAAAGAGCTTCAATTTAATGTACAGCTACAAAGGCATACCACTTTCACTGCTACTACAATAGTGACCAGCAAGACTCGATCAGATGAATGGTTTGAACCAAAAAAATAATATAATTATATATATATGAACACAGACACACGCATATATATATATATATGTATATTCAAATTCAACCCCTTTCCCCCTGATCGAGAGACTTGGAAAAAAACCTATCGCTTTACCCATGAATTCCTAAACATTGGGTATCAGGTCAAGGATGTCTAGTGAGACAGACAAGATCCGAACCCATGTCAGAAAACAAAACGACCCGAATTAGCACACCCGACCAAACAGAAAAGAAAGATGTTGAAGAAGGAGAAAGGAAACGGAGAAGGAATCGTCACTTGTATTTAAGTATATATTCACGAGGCCGGGAGAGGCGCTCTCTCTTTGTGGTCCTTCGCGGCCATGGTCTCAGCAATCTGAGCCAGAGACTGCAAATTGCACCGTACTATTGTGTCGGCGAAGACGCAGGTCTCTTCCTTGGTGTTACCCTGTGGGACGTCCACCACGTACGATTCGATGACAAGCGACCCGGTTTCGACGGCGTGCAGGGTAGTGACGGAACGGTAGTTCCGCAGGCGATGATCGCCGCCGACGACGCTGAAGCTGAGGACGTGTTGTTCGTCGTCCAGGATCTCTAACCGCTCGATGCTGGACACGGCGGGAAGTCCGGAGACCACGTGGACTTCACGGAGCGTCCCCACGCGAATGCCGTCACCCATAATGACTCGGCAGCTCTTGACGAAGTGTTTGTAGGCCTGAGGGTTGTCGAAGCGCCGGAGCACCGACCAGACAGTGTCGACGGGGGCGTCAATGGACTGGATGACGACGGAGCAGCACTGGTCGGACCCCGCCATGTGGGCATGGTGGCAAGCGATGGTTTCTGGGAGAGGAAGGGCCAGTCGAGCGGAGGAGAGGGTAAGCAAGAGACGGCGGTGTTTGGGGAAGTTGTAGGCGGTGGAGACAGCGGTTGCGTCGGTGGCGGGATTGAACCGCTGAATTTGTGTGGAAGATGGCATTTGTAGCGAAGTTAGGGATTGGATGGAGTGGGCTGGGGCGATTTGGGAGTGGGGGTGAAAGAGGAGTGGCCGTATATATTATAATAAAAGCAGAGGAGACGGCAAGAGGGGTTGTGTATTGAGGCTTTGGGGTAAATATTTTTGTAGTGCAAGTTGGATTAATTAGTTATGGTTCGGTGGTTTCAGAGAGAGAGAGAGGATTTCTTCTTCTTGCTCTGGTCGTTGCATTTGTTTATGCTGTGGAGGTGGTGGCGCCTCTGGTGGTTGAAATGACTTGGTGAGCAAGGGCGGAGAAGGAAGGCAGCTAGCTTACGCGACACTTTAATTTGCAAGTGGATGCTGCAACTTGCAACTGTATTCGGACTCGCTCTCAGCCCCTCACCACTTCCTACCTTTTCTTTATTACATCTTTGCCCTTTTTCCTTTTTTGTTTTTTATATCATCAGTATTATTACGGCAACATGCGTTTTTATTACTCCTACTTGCCTATTTGCTATCTTTATATGCTTAATTTTCCAACAGCCCCTTCCATTTGCCCCCTCCTCCATATCCCTTGCTTTATTAATTTCCTTGCGTTTTTCATTTCTCCTCTCTTTTTTATTAATTAATTTCCTTCAACTTCAGGGATGAATGAGCAATATAGACATAATTCGTTCTTTTAATAGAAAAGTACCACTTCACACATAATTCAGATATGGAATTTTTAGTCGCATAAAAACTCCTATAATTAAATATATGTCTATCCATCCACTCAACTTTACGTGCTTTTCAAAGATATTGACCGGAATAGATGATAGGCCGAAAACACCAGCTAGAGAAACGAGAGATCACGATCGATAGGCAAGTATTAATTCTACATATTTAAGTAATTAACGTTGAATAATTCCCTTCATGCTTGTTTAGTCTCTTCGATCTAAAGGATCAGTCAATAAAACCAACATGCTCAGTTATCTACAGGTCATGGCATAATCAGTCAATAATAATATCCCATTGGTAATATATATACGCACAATATAACGGCATATTATTACTGGCCGGCTCGGGAACTGGTACAGATTCCCCTCTTCCCTCGTAAAAATGGTTTTTTGATATTTGTATATGCGGCGTTTGTGGGTCCGAATTATCTTCAAGCCTCGAACAAACATGATCATGAGCTGCGATAGAGCAGATTTCTCAGAAATACCACTAATCAAGTGCCGTAAAATATTGAAACATATATTTAGCAAGAGTGAGTTCGGGATACTAAATTACTAATAAACCATTGCTCGTCTTCATGCCATGAGCGAATAAAGAAAACATGAATGAAGGGCTAATTTGGAAGCCACATGCAATTGTTAATTGGTCAAATATAATAACAACAGGCAATTTCATACTGGAAGTACAACTTCTTGTTTAAGTAGATCCTAATACATCGCCGTTCTTCACTTATGTATTCTTGCATGCCCAGGAGAGAATACCTACTTAATTAAACTAGATTTATATCACCTTTTAATACGTACGTGCCATCATATATCAGAGTCATTCATTAATCCATCCATGCAACTGCAAATTCCTTAATTACACGCATTACTAACCACTATGCGTGTCCATATGTCAATAAAATTTTCTGAGTTTTTTTTTTGTTTTGGCATGTTATTACAAGTTATACTATTCTGAAGTCATAATCATAATACTGAGTTACTTTTATAAATAAAAAAAAAACCTGTCTATTTCCAGAGGAATCAGTTGTATTCAAAACAAATGATCTATACCTATCCTCAGCAGAAGGAAAAAGTCGCTAGACACATTATTGATTAGTTGCATTTATATATATATATGGACTCCTACCATACACCTAGCTAGAAAGTTTATCTCCGATGTAATTAATATATAATTTTACTGACGAAGCAGGCCATATTTTATCGGCCACGTACATATCAACTTCAATCATTGATTGGATACAATTGGATTACATTTAAACCCAACGGGGTTGTTGGTTTTTACTCCTTAATTTACTCCACACAACTTTTCGAATGATTCCATGCCCTTTCGACTTTCTTTGTTGTCCTTTATCCTTTTCCCTTCATCTATTCCCACCAACTTGATTTTCTTTTATCCTTTTGAATTATCTTCGTGACTAATCAAACCCATCCCGTTTCATAGTGCTCCTATACTGTGCCCTCGAGATCCCTATTCCCTCTGAAGAAAATCAGAAATGAGGGATTCTTAGTCACTGCTGCTCATAGATTAATTAATGGGAGTGCAGTTTCCCCAACTTTCAAAATATATATATATTCTTTCAAGGCACCGCTACGTACGTACGCGTCTTGTTATTGACAGTAGAAGGATTGAGCTTTCACTTTTACTGTGTCTTTGGAAGACGAAGGTGGATTGTATAATTGTCGTTTGCAGAATACTTTGACCAATTCTTTGTTTTAAACGCCCTCCCTTTTCCTTGTATCAACTCTATATTATTCAACCAGCGTAATTCATGATGTGATCCAACCCACTGAATGCCCTTATATATATATTATGATTAAAAACTAAACAAATTAATTATAGTGCTTCAATGTATTATCAGTTGAACTTAGCTTTAGATTGTTACGCCGGAAGCATGAAAATGGCCTGTTCAGACGCACGCTCCCACCGACAATTCTAACATGGACACTCGTGAAGATCGATACCTTGAAGTTATTGATATGTATGTTTAGCACCACGATATCGTAACATGTCACTCACAAATTTAATTTGGATGATCTTTTATGTATTTTCATCTGAAATTGTTGAAGAGATCGAATTTTACTATATATTTAATTTAGACGCTGCTCTGATGATATTGAAACCCTGAGAACGAATCGTATGGGGAGTGGGTGAAAAGGTCAATTAGTTAATACTTTAATGACAAGTAGGCCTAAAATGAAACCAGTAGACATAATAAATAAACAAACGGGATATGAATAGTGACATGATATCGATCGATATGCATGGCGAGAAAAAGAAAGGGGGGAACCATATGGTAAGATAAATGTAAAGTAGAAGAGCCAAGTTGGCATGTTGCAAAGATAGTTAACTGATTATATATGTAGCGGAATATGAAATGAATGAAGGAACACAATCAAGTTGGCATTCGAACACAAAACGGGGAGAAGGGGGCGACAGGGGGGGTTGGGGGCCACGCAAATAATGTCTCTTTCAAATTGCCAACTTGACAGAGGCTTCTGGTTCTGTGAAGCTTCTGAGGAAATAAGGATCATTTTTCATAATGAAATGCACTAATTTTTCATAATATAATAAATTAATATTCAAAATTTTATACCTAGTAGTCCGTTAAATGGGATTACGTCTACTTGTTCTTAGAAAAAGATAATTACGAGGATTGCTTTTAAACGACAACCACTCATTTCTAGAAAGCGGCTATCCTCTACGACCACAACCACTCATAAAATATAAAGAAAAAGAAAAAGAAAATATATTTTGTTTAATTGATAGTTTTTTTTGTTGTCTCTCCGATTCACTAGAGTTTTATCCCGACTATATCCGGATTCGACCTACGTCGTTCACCTGATTATGGTGAGTGAGTCTCTCAATAAATTTTTTTTTATATACGCTAAAATTTAAATTTAAAATTTTATTTAAATAAAATTAAATTACTTAGTACTCAGATCAATTACTTGGTTCAATTGATAGATTTTAAAACTTCATTCAATTACCTTTATTCATTTTAGCAGTGTGTGTGGGCATAAATGCTGCCTTGTATCCATTAGGGTGGACATAGTCAGCCCAAATAAATGGTGGGCCGCTTCTTTAGGCGTAGATTTGTGAAAGTTAAAGGGATTCCTATCTTCGGATATTGGAAGTAATTGACTAGCCTAGATGCAGGCCTTATGTGGCAATACATCGATCATTTTCAACCTGCCTCGTAGAAATTAAGATAATAATATACACTTGGCTCATAGGAAGCCGCTATCCATATTAATTGACATAGACGAAGCGATCTGCATATGACCTACATTATGCATAGCCTTAAATCAAATATGATTCAACCAAAGGATGCGGTTGGAATACTTTTGGAGCTGCAAGAGAACTGTGTACAAAAATCTCACGTTAAAAAGGAGCGCAGAACGTCTTATATTTTCATTCATCTAAAAGAAGAGTGATCGAATTCCTTATTGTTTGGCGGCCACGTCTTCAATCTTCAAAGAAGATCGACCCTTGGGATAAGTTATATTTGTGCTACACCCTTGTTTTCCCACTCGCGTGTGTACCACTAAGGTCGCATCCCTCTCACATCCGTTTTTCATTTTTGGGTTAAAGTGCAATTTCTTTCTCGTAGGAATTTTTAAAATCGGAAGGAGCAATTATTTAAGATCCAACACAGGTAAGCCTCATTAATCCCTTATCGTCCTCTGTTTTCATTAGACTATCAACAGAAGTCAGCAACACAGTATCCTTTTTCCTGTGTTCATCTTTACTATATACAAAAGTCAAGGGTCGACGCAAGTGAGAAACTAACTTCCCCCACTTGAGAAAATTTCTGTCGAGAACACGCTACTATCCGGTATGCCTTACTCTGCAACCCCTCTCTTGAGAGCCACTCTATCTTGAACAAAACCAAAAATACAAAAGTAGAGTAAAATTAACAAATGACACTCGCTAAATTCCCCATTCTACAAAAAACTATAGAGAATCAGCTCAGTCTAAGTTCTAAAAAGCCATGGACAAATACATATGTCACCACACAACTCCAGCTTTCGTTCCGCAACTTGTAAACAAATTACAAGCTACAGTCGATCCACAAGCGCACGTTCTCCGCTTACACATCAGACAAATTCACGCGGCCTTCTCCATTTATCATGCATCACAGATCTGGTAATTCAAAATCAAGAAATTGCTGTTCATCCCCTCTAACATTACTGTTCGCTGGCTCCTCTATTTTCAAAAAATCAAATCCATAATCAACATCTGATGGTGTCTGTTCCATGTGATGCAGACTTCCCAGCAGCTTGGCATCTGGGTTTTGCAGTTCATAGGAAAAGCTTGATGGCATTTCACTCTTAAGGTTTCCATCTCCAGCGTGGCCCATTTGACCAAAACCGAACGTTTCATAGTCACCGATTGGATTCTTGTCCATAGCCCCCAAAAGTTCATCCACATCAAACATCTCATCCATAGAGAAATTATGCAAGTAATCGCCTTCCAGGTCACTACCCTCAAGCCAAGAATAGTCCATTCGATCTTTACTTTCATCACTGCCATCCTTTTTAATGTCGGATTCTTGCGGTTTCACAAGTTGACAACCCCTGCACTCGTGATCTACGAGATCGACTGGCTCATCCTTTGGTTCCGATTTCACTTTGATATTTGCAGAGGCGACTTCATCAGATTCAAGATGAACATAATCCATATCATTGATTTTGGTAGGTTGATGCCTTGTACTAACATCCTCAGCCACACAGACCTCGGAATAATTTGATATGGTTGTTGTGTCCGAACCAGCAGGAGTTGCCACAGAAGAACTTGATAAAGTTGTAGCCGGTGAGGAGTCCTTGCGGGATTCCTTGCAAGAAGTATAATCCGATATGTAGGGAAAATTGAGGCGGGCACAAGGACCGTACATGGCTCTAGCAGCTTCATCATAAGCAAGAGCAGCTTCATATGCAGTAGCAAATGTACCCAGCCACAGCCTACTTCCTCGGTTTGGTTCCCTAATCTCAGCAACCCATTTTCCCCAGGTTCTTTGTCTCACGCCTCTGTAGTTACATCTTGAGTTGTCAGGCCCACCTTTACCCTTCATACATCCTTTCTTCGAACCTTTGGCCGGGGCTCTGCGAGTTGGTTTGCTCTCACCTTTGCTAGATTCGAGATATCCATTATATTCTTTCCACTTTGCAAGAGTCTCAGCCACAGATTTAGAACCATCCCGCCTGCTACGACTTTTCCTCTTTCTAGAAGAATCCAACGGTAAAGAAGTGATATTAGAACCTTGATCATAAACACCCATGGCCGCGGGGTGTCACAGAGAGTTCAGTAATTTCGTAGAGGCAACCACCTTCCGCTTGATAAACTTCGTACACCACAAAAATAATTGGACAATCTTTCCCCGGTCAATAGTCAGATCTGAATATGTAAGATCTTCAAAATCTGCAGGTAGAAAAGCAGAACTGTATTAGCAGACTACGCAGCAGACGTCAAACGGAGCTCAGGAAGTAAACTCTACTAATCCTTGGGCAAATAAAATACTTCGTCCACACGCATCCAGAAAAGTATGTATGAATAAGATTTAACAAATCCTTAATGGCATAAATTGATCGGATATCCTTGGACCCCAAGTAAGATACATTCAATAAAAGAAATCCATTACCGGGTCCAAGTAAAACACCTGTTTAAAATTTTTTAGCAATCTCCGGGTTTTAGAACAAACACCCATCCTACCCCAGAAATACACTCTGCCTGGAAAGAAGACAGAATGGCAAGGCGAAACCCCAGAATCCTCTATAAACAAAGAAAACTAACCCAAATCACAGACAAGCTTCCTAGAAAACTCATCAGATTCATTCAAACATTTCTAGCTACAGAAGAAAAACTGATAAGAGAAGGAGAATTGAAAGTAATGGACTATTCGAGGGAACCAACCTGTGAGTAGGTACAGAGAACAGGCGCGTAATATTCCCCTTTTGCGATTCGATCAAAGCTGAGATAGTTGTAGAAAATCAGGGTTTTTCTTGATACTAGTTGAGATATTTTCTCGAGGGTCTTCCTTCAGGTACAAGCCTATGAAAGTTTTTGTCTGCACAACGCCGAATTCGTAAAAGGTTCCTCTTGCTCACTTTCTGTATTAGCTAGCAAATCACGTAATCTCTTAAATTTCAAGCTGTACCGTGTATTTATAGACTTCTCTAGATATTTCTGATATTTTAATTTTAATGGTCGCGGAGATGGATGACGTGGTACTTCCTTAGTTGCGTTGCGTCGCTTCGGATTCCCGAACCTGGTGGCACGTGTCGCCCGAAAGTGTCCAGAACCAACAAACTCCTACGTCGCTTTCTTCGTCCCCAAGTATTACCGTATTGCCCATCTTTACCCGTTGCCTTCTCTCTTAAGCATCTCTTTTCTCACACATTTACGATTACGCCACTTCCTTTACTACAGTATATTTTTCATATTTGTGTGATTGAAATCTCAAATCCTTTCCCAACAAAAGGGGGGGGATCTCAAATCATTACAATAAATTGTTAAACTACATAATTTTTTAGTGATAATTTTCAAAATTAAAAAATAAAAAAGTTTTGCCAGCACTTGAGATCAATTTTTCTTTTAGAAAAATAAATTTAAGTAATCATTTATATTCCGATTATCATACTATTTTATCAAACTATAAATATATTATCTTTCAAATAATTCAAGCAACGCATAATTTTACGGGTATGCTCTGTTTTTCGTTGAAATCGTTTCGAATACATTTAAATTTTGATAAATAAAAATCAGGGTACATCTTTAAATGTTAAAATCTTTGTAATGGCATGTTATTTTCGGGTCACTCATTGGGATCCCGGGCTCCATGGCAACCAGGACTGGGCCGCTTGCCCAATTTCGTTGATGAACAAAAAATATAGCGTCAGGGTTCGGCCTTCCCTTATTAGCCTAAATAATATGCCATTCACCTGTAAGTTTTAAGGAAGAGGTTAAATATAGGAGTATTTATAATGTATTTGATATTTAAAAAATATTAATTTATTGTAATTTTAATTATAATATTTAAAAATATAATAATTTTTTAATATCTATATTTATATTTAAAAATAATTTGATTGTTCATTATTTTCTATATTAAGATTAAATAGACTTCATCATGTTAGATCATGAATGAGTCTATTTTTTTAAAACAAATTCTTGAACAAAAAATGATATTAAAAAAGCAAAGGCGTAAATGGTGATTGGGAAGGGATGGCTACGAGAACAGCATCCCGAGGCAGAAGGGGTTTAACTGACACGTCAGGAGGAGAAATCAGAGCAAGTGGGCCATGTGGCTCGTTGTTTTAGGTGCCACTTGATGCAGTCGTTTGCGAACACGTCATATTTAAGCACACGCGGATTTAGGTTATGATCCATATATGGGATAAGAAGGCTCTCGTGAATTAAATGCTGTAACTTACCCAAAATAAAAAACAAAAAACAGCGGTCGCCAGCCATTTTGCATCGAAACTAAAGTCAGAAGATGTTATAAAGAAAGGAATAAAGTTTTGAGGGATTATGCCTCCATCAGACAAACACCATCACACCAGCGTAATCACGACACGACTCCTGGCCAAACCAAAAAGGCTCCAACTAGAATCACCCCGGTTGAGAGTTCAAAAGGCGTGGGTTTCTATAAAGGGCATTCAATGTTAACATAAACAGATCATAGTGAGCTGAACCAAAAGGTGAAAGGATCAAAGCTGGCTACTGCCATATTACAAACATTTGCCTTCCATTTTCAATATAACAAAATTATTTTAAAAAAAAAAAGAAGTTTCAACTTTAAACCATCTAGACTTGAATGTTTTTTTTTTTGGGTACAATCGAGACTGGAATTAAACACACTACATTTTGACTAAGCCTCTAGCTGTGCGGCATCCATGTTTAAGGGTAAATGGTCCGTCACGACGTTACATTAACTTCATGTATACTGTCAAGTCTCTTGGGCCCGGCATAAGTGACCCACCAACACCGACAATTTAATAATATTACGCTAAGCCAAAAGCCCAGCCCACTGATCGATGAAAATGTTGAGACTGTGGCCCATCTCTCTGTTTACCCGCATGCAATGCAGGGAAAAGGACTACTTGGAGAAGCATCGAGTCTCGTTGACGAGGTGTAATAGGAAAAATGGCTTGACGCAACAAACTAATTTATGGTTGCTGCAGGATGAAAATACAATTATGACTGACAAATAATTTCCAATAAATAAATAAACAGCTAAAAAAATGAAAGAAGGAAAAGGTATCAGTATAAAATGCAACACATTAGCTCAACTTATTTTTAATAAAAAGGGTAAAACGAAGAAAGGTCATCAATCACAAAAAAAAAAAAAAAAACTCCAAAAGCACGGTCCAAATTAAACCAATCTTAAAAAACTCAAGGTGATAAATTGAACTTTGGCTAAATCCAGTAGTTTAGTTCAATTTAGTTATCGTCTTGGATTATTTTATCCTAATCAGTGGCATGTAAGTGTGATAATTACTTGAAGATAGTAAGATTTTCTTATTTCCGTAAATTAAACTAGTTAGTTGTTAGTATAACTAAATACAAATGGATAAATAAAAAAATTAAGCCTATTATTAAAAAAAATTTACTACCTTTGTTTTTTTAATAAAACACCCGTCTCAGACCATATTAAACGGGAGAAGTGGGCGTTTGTCGTTTAGTATGGGAATTAACTTGTATCGTGTAATTTGTACCTGCCCCTGTTAGGGCAAATAATGCTGACTTGACTTGATTGCCACCAATACTCAGATGTCAAGCAAGCTCTGGTTTATTCTCTAGTGTGTGCACAAGCAAAAAAAAAACGGCCCTCACCATTTATGAAACTTGTGGTTTTAGTTTTTCTTCTCACTGTGTTCTGTTTGGGCGTCACTCCATCACTCTTCCACATTAACCTTGACTTTGATGGAATCCCTACTAAGTAATAACCCAGACCTACAGCTGCTTATGCAATGTTATTTACCGGCTCGCACGCGTACGCGCGTATTCTTTTTTAAACGTGTGGTTAACAATATATCGACTCCTTCAACTTTGCGATCCTGCTGTATATGTCCCTTCTTCTTCTTCTTCTTCTTTTCAAATAAGAGGAAAATAAAGTTCCGTAATTAAGAGGCAGGAGTGGTAGCAATCGATATGTATACATTGAAAGACTTGAGATGTTAAAGGGGGGAAACAATATTTCATTGATCTAAGATCAATTTAACAAGTGGGGGACTATGGCTACATCAGACGGCACGCTATCTTGAATCACATCATTGCCATCTCTTCCAAATCCCATTTATCTATGTGTTTGAAAAAATAACAGAGAAACAGAGCAAAAACGAGCTATATGATGTTCCCCAAATGCAGGGAGAGAAAACAAAAATAATGAACTTCCAAACTGAGAAAAATTGACGACCCTCATCATTATTTAAATAACTAATTTAATCGTCTGGATTAGTCCTAACAGAGAGGCAGGTCCTCTGGAGGAGCCTCCAAGGCTTCTAGCTCCCCGAGCCCGTTCTCCACCACCAGCACCGTCGCCAAACCCCATCCGATATGAACGTCCAAGTGACAATGCATAATCCACGCACCTGCCATCATAACATATTCCCGTTAAACATTTGAGATAAAAAAAAACACCAAATTATTTGCTACTCCTTACGTGTATTTTAAAGAAAATCCGGTACCTGGGTTATCGGCAACGAATCGTATAACTGCCCATCCATTCACCGGAACAGCCACCGTGTTCCTCATAGGGGGGTCAACAAGGTTGAATTTCGAAGTATCTCTCTTTGGATCGAAATTCCCAAACCCTTCTGCCACAATATAGAAATCATACCCGTGAAGATGAATCGGGTGGTTCTCAGGAGTCACAATGCTGGTGCCCTGCAACACAATTTGCACCCTGGATCCGAACTTCAACTTGTACACTTTCGTCCCCGGAACGGGTTGCCAGAGGGACCTACTCACGTTGCCAGTGTAATCGAACTTCACCGGAGGGTTGGCCGGGAAGTCGGTGGTGAAGACTCCTGGAATCCTGTGGTGGTGAGCCTGCAGGATGGAGATAGTGTTGGGAAGCACGAAAGACACGTTGTTCATGCTGGCGGTGAATCTGGTCCCGTTGGGCCCCTGGCATTGACTCGACCCGAAATTTGGCGGGCAATTGTTGAGGCCGAGACCGACTGTGAAGAAGAGGTTCTCGTCGATCTCTGAGGGGACTTCTACTCTCATCGGGCTTCGGAAGTTTTTACTGAAGGAAGTGACAGTGTTCGTGTCGTTGTACGCAGGCAGGGAAGTCATCAATGGTTTAATGGACACTCCTTTTGCGGGACAGGGAGCGGATTTGTATTGGAGAATGGCGGTGGTGGTGGTGTTGTCGAACGGGGCATTCTGGGCGGATTGGTATGCACGTGCAGCCATGTAGTATTTGGAAGGTGGCTGGTCACCAGTGACTAAGACGTCGGTGGTTTGACCGGGTCCGAGCATGAGGACTTTGGTGGTGAAGGGCTTTACGTAGGAGGCATCGGCGCCGACCACGGTCATGAGATGGTTGGCAACGGTGAAGAAAAGGGGTTGGTTCAGTGCGGCGTTGATCACCCGGAGAAGGTTGGTCTCGCCGGAGTCTATCGGAACAATGATTGTGTCTGCACAGGCATATACCAAAAGTAAGCTCTTCCTATTCGTTCGCATATGGATTAATAATAGTTATCATTTAATGTTCGTGAGACCATGATGCGCAATAATATCAAGTAGATATCGTTATTGATTGCTTTCTATAAAGCTATTGACATCCTAACATGCCCAAAATCATTAAGTTTCGGCCAAAATGATGATATATAATCCACTGGCCCAACTGTGTTTTATCTTTTCTAATCAAATACTGCAAAATGCTCATTACTTATGAAGGATTATTTTAAAATGGATGATTAAGAATGAAACCTTGGCTAGAGCACTTGTAAAGATCACCAGGTTGGCCATTCATAGTGAAAGCGTCAGAGATATTGGGAGCTGCTCCCGTTCGGGTGGCCTCCCTCACAACGTCGATGGGGTTTGCGTCCCACCATTCCCCTGAACCACATATATATATTCTCACAACAGTTAATCTGTCGCCATCATTAACATACATATAGCCCATATCTATTCACAAGCGCGCGCGCATGTTATTACTTCTATAGCCATATATTCAAACTTGTTCAACTGAGGCTATGTCACTACGAGTTAATTACATGCATATGTATGAAGTACCTAGAAGAACGACGGACTCGCGGTGGGGTTTGGGGAAAGGATAAGGGCGGCCTTCACTGGGATGTATGATGATGGCCCCATAAACAGTGGCTCTGAGCCAGGAGCTATGGGCGTGCCACCAGAGAGTGCCCTCTTGCCCTTGAATGGTGAAACGGTAGGTGTAGCTTTCCCCAGGACGAATGGGGCATTGCGTCACAAATTCTGGCCCATCAGCCCATCCCGTTCTTATTTGCCTCACTCCATGCCTACCCGTCCAAAACATCAATCACTCATCATATATATCACTTCCATCACTTGCATGCAAAAACAAAACGTGTGTATGTACGTACCAGTGAATGGTCAAGTTGTATTGAGCTTTATTTGTGACTTTGATCACCAAGGTGTCTCCGTTGTTGACTTCCAAGGTTGGGCCCGGCAATTGGCCGTTCACGGTGATAGCGTTGTGGGTGTTGCACAGCCTCTTCACTGGGGTTGCTTGAACCTGTTCCGACAAACACGGTAAAATTGAAGTGAGGAAGAAGAAAGCCCAGATCAGTTACGGCGTTGAGAAAGAATGGGTGTAAGTTAACGTACAACGAACTCGTGCTCATGAAGTTTGGCGTTGGCCAAAGCTGCCAACAGCAGGAAAATGGCGAGCAAGAGAGAGGAATATTGTTTGGCAGTGAGAGACTCCATAGTTGACGGTGAGGAGCAATGAGAGCAATGAGAGCAATGAGAGGTCAGTACGTTGATGAACGAGATGGTGGGAGGGAAAGGAAGGGAGTGCATTTTATAGGAGTTGGTATGGTTGGCGGATTAGGTTTGATACGGCATAGTGGTCAGACTACGGACATAACTTAGTTCAACTCTATACGAGTTGTTGCACCCACTGTTTTTTCTTCAATTTTCATGCTTCCTTCCAAAGTCTTCATTCCCTCTACTTCAATCTCTTGCGCCTGCACCGTCCTTTATTTTTTTTAACTCATGTATCCGCTAATTCGCTATTACCGTGGATTTAATTAACTCCTCCATTCTTCTTCTCGTTTCATTTTTAATTTGTTTTTTCAAAAAATGCCACTCAAACGCCATTGTGAGTTAATCCCTATCTTTTCATCATCCAATTTCTCCCAATCCATAATGCCAAATATCTTAAGAAACTATATTTCATGAACACCAAAAGGAGAGAAGGAAGTCAAAGTTTTAACAAGTGGCCAGAACCGGGGGGGGGGGACCTTTTCGTTTCATTTCAGCAATTCTTGTAATTTAGGACCATTATTTTAATAGTTACAAACAGTCATGTGAGGAAAAAGAGTGCCACAATCGCATTAGTAATTAATCCAATTTGACTACTCCAGTTTCTGGTTGTGGAAAATAGGGTCTCAAGTCCCTTTGATTGTCCGATTGATAATAAGTAATCCACTTTAGGGAAAAAATGTAGATTATTAAGACTTTTGCTTCGCGTTCCGTCATTCATTTCGTTTGCCATAATCAAAGCTTTGCTGTACATTTCATATTCCAATAATATATTGCCTAGATATAACTAACTAGATTGTCCCTGTTTGTAAAATATGATTTGTTTTTTGTTTTTTTTTGGGAAAAATTAGGTGAGTTGGTCCCAAGGCGTCATAGACTGAATATATAATTTGGAGGAGTAGTATGAACTTGTTCTCAAACTCTGCGGCTGTGATGATCCTCTCGATCGTAGCTTTTGGTAGTTTTTGGGTTATGAGAGGGGCTGCGAAGAGTGGACTAGCATTAGGTTTGTAGCCAGAACATAACAATAAAGAGGGAAATGATTTGATTGGGTCTAACAAGAATTTAGTTAGAGGCACTCATGAAAAATGTAAGTTGCAGTAATAAATTAGGTGGCCCGTCACGGAACTTTAATCAATATTCAAGCGCATATCAGTATGTCCTACTCATAGACAGATACGTATACTCCAAATATAATGCGCGATCCAAATCACCCATATCACTTTGACGTTGACCGACAGTGTTCTCCGGGGCATCCCCAAAATTCGCCACTGGCCATATATAATTACTTGATAGTCACCGGGTTCAAACCTAAAATTTACGACGTAGGATTCTTTGAAAGTTCCACTGATTCTAGCTAGCCTGTGAAATTCATCATCTGGTACGTACAGCTGCTGTACATTATGCTTTTACAGATCAGAAAGCTAGCTTTATGACGATGGGGGCTTGAAAAAGGACGCGAAATAAAAGGGCTTGGACTAGTCTATATTTCAGCCCGTCCCTTTTGTAAGAACAACATCATCTCTCGGAAAGTACATGTTACCCTTTAATTTAACAGTGAGCATTTTTCTGAGTCTATACATGGACACGAGGGCCCTGTCCGGATATGGCATGTATAGGATTAAAAGCCACATTGGAGTCGATAACGGGTTGGCCAAGGACCCCACGGGTTGTTCTTGATGTCATGAACCGTTAGATTCTTGGAATAAATTAAGCCGCATGTGCATTTCAAAAACTGAGGACGTGAACGTCTGATGGAGATTATCGAGGTGGTTTCGACTTTGATTGGTGAACAAGAAACGAATGAGAGAGAGCACAGGGCAAGAGCTGGTAGAGTTTGTTGTTGACTTTTTGCCCCTCCTTAACAAGGAAAAAAACAGAAAGTACATTAGAAAAGAAGGAAGGAACGGTGAAATTGACGGCAGAGCAGAAAGCGTGCATCTATATATTTTGCTGGTGATTAGTCTTTCCATATACAGCTTCTCGATCCGCTTAATTTGTCTACAATTGTTATTATTATTATTTGGCATGATTCTGATTACTTGAGGTTTGGTTTTCAGGGTTAGTTATAAGTTGTTGCGAACTTGTGTGAAACTCTAATTGGATCCACCGCGGCTGGCTGGCACGTTTTCCTATGACCCAACAAGAATAATTGCGCGGAGGTATCTGATTCATCGTCATAGAAACGAGCGAGGCCTTGGAGACGAAATGAGACTGAGAATTATTGATTGGATAGGGCAGGGCCCTCTAGAGACCTTGAAGTAGGGAGATGAATAGTAGAATGATGGCTTTCAAGGGAGACACGTGCATGTTTACAAGTTGATAGAAAAAGTGCGGGAGGTCCCGCGAGCGAAGGATCGAACGCCGCTATGATGGCCGCATGGAACCGTCGAGCCTGCCTATTTTAGCGGCACACTGTGTCCCATGAGGAGACGTGCCATTTGAGTCGTTTGATATTTACCCAACTTTTCACCCCTGAGGATTATCGTCTAGATGGCCACCAGTGAAATGCTAATTGATAATGGCTTCTTTTCAAGTGCACTCATCTTTTTCAAAAAGAAATGTCTTAATTAAAGAAAACTCTGTCTAGAGTTCCTTACAAATTCTCCAACTGTTTTCACATTAATTACAAGAACTGTCACTGCTGTCTACTACAGCATTCCTTTGTTTTTTTTTTTTTGTGTCGATACAGACGAGGGAGAGAAGAATAGTGAAAAGGGAGGTCAATGTTGGGTGTGAGCCCAAAAAGGAAGGAATAATCGTGCCAGTGGGGAAGGCCCATGATAAAGAAAGAATGGGCCACATCATCCGAAAGGTAAGCTTATTAGCAGGAGCCCGCATCTATCAATCCTCCCGCCCAAACAGGGCCTACCACTTTCTCTCTCTCTAAATCTCTGTGCATTTGCACGGGTTGCTCTGATTTTCTCATACCACCGTCCAATTGTCGCAAATTTACAAGTCTAAGCACGGTTTTGTCATTTTCGGCGGAATAAACAAGGTTGAAAAGAGAGATCCAAAAGTGCCTCGTGACGTACAATGACCAAAGAAGACAAGAATCAGATGTTGGTCCTCTCTTGCATTATTCTTCACGTCGATGCTGATATTCTTGGAGCTTTTCCCCCAGGACTCACCACCCCTATTTGCTGCCATAGGCACAGGAATGAGGTCATATAAAGCTCTACGGAGAGTGCCTTTAGAATTGGTCATATATGCCTTGGCCGCTGAAAATCGAGGGGTGTGAATATTAGATAATCCACGTGCGTGAGCTTAAAAAACCAAAACTCTTTTTGAATGCATAGTCATGTTAAACATTTTTTTATCTAAAATATTCATAAGATTCCTACCACCAACTTGTGAATAGTTATCCCATATAAAAAGAAAAAAGAGAGGGAGAATTCATATGAAGTCACAGACAAATATTTTAATTATTTAAAAATTATAATGATAACTAAAGAATTTATAATGACAGGTTATAAGTTATAGTGTAGAATTTAATAATAAATTCATGTTATCTAAAAATTTTTAATTATTAATTTTTTTTATTGAGGCTTCCTAGTAATTATCTCAAAAAGAAAGAAACAAATCCGCCACACAAACGTTATTTAGGGGGGAAAAAATAATAGGGGATGCAAAGCATTGACAAGATTCAGCTTTTCATCATACAAAAAGTCCCCATGAGAACGATATTAGAGTCTCCGTATATTACGGGATCCTCCCAAATAATGATACTAGGGTAGTTTTTGTTGAGACTCCCGGATAAACACCCTCTCATATTTATATTTATATATATAGATTTAAGTAATTTTGATATCCGTCCCTATTAACTTACTAGCCTCATTGTGTTAAGGTTTTGGTACTTGGATGTGATTTTCTCTCAACCCTAATAGAGCAGCAAGTGGATCGTAATGAGACCGAGCTCTTGGAGAGAAGGCCGATTTTAGTACTTGGTTTACATTGAATTTTAAGAGAGAGATGTAAGTAGAAATGGTAGTTTATAGATTATTATTTGGGAGTTACAACTTGAAAATTCTAATCTTAGAATAATGTGGTTATTTTTAACTATTTTGAAGGGGAACCTTATAACCAGAATATGTCATATATTTTTAAATTTTCTGCACATCATACTCAAATAAATAAATGCAGAGCAAATATCATCTATTAAAAACTCAAATTGGACCCTCCCACCATTATAAATTAAATTTTGACAGTAACATGTTAAGATCTCATTATATTAGAGGATATGGTAGTATAATAAAGAATTTTAATAATATTTGATTAATATATTTTATATATTTTATTAGTATGTGCATTGCCTTATACTCATAATAATACGTTATTTTGTAAGGACTTGATGGCCATAGAAAGATTATTTTTAAATCAGATTTTACTCTTTACTTTACTCCTTATTGATATTTTGATAAAGGAAAATATTATTTATATTGATAGTATGTTCTTTTTATATATTAAACAATGGATGAGTAAGTTAGTTATGGGAAGTATTATTAAAATATATTACAGGAGAGGTGTTATTATTTGAGGGAATTAACAGATAATGAGTGTTTATGATTAATTTATGTATTAGTGTGAATTATTGTATGGGAAGGCAGCCCTCGCTTTTTATAAAAAAAAAAACACCGGCCCCGCCTGACGACACGAACATTGTAGGGCACGTTTACCCCGCTCTTCGCCAGAAACCGTGATTGAGGTCTTCGTCCATGTGAAGGCCAACCGAGTTGACTCGCCTACGCCGAGTGTCGCTCCCTCGATTGCTTCACTCTCGCCTTTGCTTTCCGTGTAATGCCCGATACCACATGCAGCGACATCCCTAGCTTCTCTTCTTCTTTCTCCCTCCTCCTCAGACCACCAATACCCGCCGTTACTTTGATATGAACCCATAGCTCCCCCAACATCGATTTTCAGGGATTGGATTGAAGATGATGAGCCATGAGGTCCAGCAGGAATACCAAGACGCCCAACTGCGCGTGCCCCATGACGAAATGGAAACTCTGGTCCTCGATGAGCCATCTAATGGTCAGTCCCTCTCCGGTCACCTTCCTTCGCAGTCAGTCTCCTCATTGGATAACCCGCTGAATCTTTCCCCCTCTTCCCGTACATCTAACCAAAGCCCCAAATCTCCTTTCAATTCTTTCCTCGACCCGCCATCTTACGCAGAAGCAATCTTCACTTCCTTCGATTCTTCTTCGAACGGCCACGATAACCCGGACCTTTCTTCCAGATCAAACTCCTCCAATTCCGATTATTTGTATATATCTGTCTCGGATCCCTTGAAGGAGCAAGAATTGACAAATTCTCTTGTCCCCGGTGGAAATACTTATTACACTTACCTGATTACGACGAGAACGAATTTTCCCGAGTATGGCGGGTTCGAATTTAGCGTCCGCAGGCGGTTCAGGGATGTGGTAACCCTATCAGATCGGTTATCGGAGTCGTACCGAGGGTACTTCGTTCCTATACGGCCTGACAAGAACACAGTGGAAAGCCAAGTGATGCAGAAACAGGAATTTGTGGAGCAGCGGAGGCTTGCATTGGAGAAGTACCTGCGGAAACTGGCAGCGCATCCGGTGATTAGAACGAGTGAGGAGCTTAGAGTGTTTCTGGAGGTGCAAGGGAAGCTGCCCCTGGCAAAAAGTACAGATGTGTCGTCGAGGATGCTTGATGGGGCGGTGAAGCTACCCAGGCAGTTGTTTGGGGGTGAGGCAATGGGGGAAGTGGATGTGAGTGAAGTTGCACAGCCTGCTAAGGGTGGGAGAGACTTATTGCGGATATTTAGGGAGCTGAAACAGTCAGTTGCCAATGACTGGGGCGGAACGAAGCCGTTGGTCATAGAAGAAGACAAGGAGTTTCTGGAGAGAAAGGACAAGTTGGCAGCGTTTGAGCAGCAATTGAGCAGCGTTTCTCAACAGGTTTGTGATTATATAGTGTTGATTTATGCGGCTTTGTTGATATGATATAGGCGGTTGAAAAATTCCTCTTGGATCTCCCATTACGATCACTTGGGGGATTTGTTGAAACGGTTCATAATTATTCAGGTTCTGGAGCATGGGTACTAGAACCATTCATATTTATGTATTTTGTCTGTCAACTTGCTTGTCGAGCTGAGTGGATACTCTGATATATAAGTATCTGGTATTTTTCTTCCCAATGCTGTGGTTTATTTAATGGTTAATATCTTTTATCCTTGCCGGATCCAGGCTGAATCTCTTGTTAAGTCACAGCAAGACATGGGTGAAACAATGGGTGAACTAGGATTGGCCTTTGTAAAGCTTACTAAATTTGAGACGGAAGAAGCTATATTTGAGGCTCAGAGAGTAAGAGCAGCTGACATGAGAAATGTGGCAACTGCAGCTGTTAAATCAAGCAGATTGTATAGAGAATTGAACGCACAAACCATAAAACATTTGGTATAACATTTTCTCCTCGCCTCAGTAGAAATTTTCTGCCTGTATATAGTCAAGAAGAGAAACTATCTTATTGCTGTATTTAAATCTCGTAGTGCGTACTTTTACATGTCAATTGGAAGCAGATTAATAATTTAGTATGCTGTCTATGTTGCAGGATAAGCTGCATGAATACCTCGGAACTATGCTAGCTATTGACAATGCATTTTCTGACCGATCAAGTGCTTTACTAACTGTTCAAACGCTCTCGTCAGAACTAGTTTCTTTAAATTCACGGGTTGAGAAGCTTGAAGCTGCTTCATCCAAAATTTTTGGTGGAGATAAGTCTAGGTTGCGAAAAGTAGAAGAATTGAAAGAAGCCATCAGAGTCACTGAAAATGATAAATCATGTGCAGATAGAGGGTATGAGCGTATCAAGGTAGCATCTTTCTTATTCTTTGAGTTCTCCAATCTATCTTTCTATGCATATTTAACTCATCTGTTTCCTTGCAACCTTAGGCTTTTCGTCGTAAATATTAAGATATATCTACATTAAGAAATGACTTTTCTATACTTTGTTTGACGTCGTTATATGCAAGTGCCACATCCTATGGCGGTTCAAGTTTTGAAGATTTCTTAATTAGTTTGCCCTCAATGCTTTCTTTTCATGATTAGTACCGTGGAGAACAAGCCATAACACTGTTGCTAAAATGCTGACTCTTATATTTGCTTTACTTGTAACGTGCCTATACCCCCTATGGAGAATTGACAATGAGGTGAAATGAAATTACAATGAAAATGATCATATTATCAAGTTCTCACGTGGATCTCTTGTCTATTATGCAAGGATGAGAATAGACGAGTGCAAACATTCTTATTTAATTTATTTATGAATTTTTCGTTAGGGGCTACATTAGGCTCTTAACATCAAAATAGTGGTTCACTCAGGGTTGGGAACAGAATTAAACTTGATTTCAAATTATGTTGTCCTTCTGAGCTCAAACAAATGTAAAATTGGTTTAAGACATTAAGTTGATTGATGGAATAGGCATATCAGTCCATTTGTGGTAGAATCCGAGGGAGATATAGATGTATTAATTGTGAGATATGTTTTAAATGTTTGTTTTGGCTGATATAAGTTTAGACTTTAGACACCAGAGGTTAGGCATTTAATTTCACCCCATGAATGAAGTTGTTGCTGAATTATTCCACGTGTCCTTTTTTATTATATACTCTCTCTCCCCTCCCTCTCTCCCGCCCTCCCTCCGTCTCCTCGATAACATAATATACACTAGCTCTTTGTTTAATGTGTATGTTGAAGTTAAGATTGCAGTTTTTGCAGAAAACTCGGAAAATAAAGTATGTGTTATATGTTCAAGGACTTTCAAGTCAAGATGCACTATATATTGTTTGCCTTGTAAACTAGTTCACCTTTGCAGTACCGTCATAAGGAATTTATCTATCATCTAGGGAGATTTTGTCAGAATATCAGGTTAACTGTGGAATGTTTGCAGAAAAATAATAGGAGCGAACTTGAAAGAATTGAGAAAGAGAGACATGATGACTTCATGACCATGCTGCGGGGTTTTGTTATCAACCAGGTAAGACTGTTTATTTTCATGCAAGATTTTAACAGTTGCATCCCATCATTTTCATGCCTTTTTGATTTATTTAAAGATAATGAATGACTTGAGTTATTGCTTATGAGATACTACTGCATAGGTGTAAAAATGGGTAAACCAGGCGTGTTCCCGTGCATCACCGGGATGTTGAAACGATTTCTTATTAAAAGTTGAGCAGCCTTTTTGTATTTTTACATGGTCATTCGTGGGTGAAATTACAAAGATGCATTTTACAGGCGGGATATGCAGAGAAGATGGCGGCTGTGTGGGAGAAGCTTGCGGAAGAAACGTCTGCATATTCAGGAGACATGAGCTAATATACACTCCGGCTGTAAAATTTTTGCTTTCGGTATGTTCATGTTACATTGGAGATTTTTGTTTGTTTGGTTGTCATATCAGGTGTTGGAGGTTAGAAATACATCTATATTACATAACTTCCCATTGAAAGCTTATCTTTCGTCTTTAACGTTCAATGTCGCTGTGACTATTCATGATCGCCTTTTCTTCTCGGATTCCGAATTCCGATGGCGCTCTGTCTATTCCGAACGAGAGTAGTTCATCACGACTTAGCTCTAGGTTACGGCTTCCCTCCCTTTCTTTCTCTTTCGTTTTTTGACTGTAAATTTGACTTCGGGATAATTCCACCTCCCAAATTTAAAAGTTTTTATTTTATTTTATGGCAAAAAAAAGTTTATATTTGAGTTAACTGGATTGAACTTTCTTTTTTTATATTGTTTTTATAATAAGTAAAACACAATAAAAACAATCTTGTAATAATCTGATTAATTTTTTGTCTGAAGAAGTTAAAATTCAAATTTTAGCTGAGTTAATTTAAATACTTTTTTGTTTTAGTAAGAGTTGTGATATTACTTTTTTGAATAATTATGAAAAGAAGCGATCCACTCAACTCGGAAGACAGAAAGCAGATAGGGTCAGGATGGGGCTGATGAATTTGGGAGGCGCAATCTCATCTGGCGTAAAAGTTTTTGCACCTGAATTGCGAAATGTAATATATGAAAATTTTTGTATAAACTTCGTTCTCACAATAGTGAGGCAGAAAAGACGAAGTGATATTAGGCAGCTCGCACATCGGAGCACTTGATTAATTATGACAGAGACTTGAATTGTGGCTCAAGAGAGGCTTCCAAGTCGCTGATGAAACTGTTGTGATCAAACTTGGAAGAACAGTGGATGCGATCTTCGAAGCTGGGAGCACTAATTGGATTGCGGAACTGCAGGTAGCACATCAATATCGCGGCTGGTTTAAAACCCCGTCTCCTCTATTTTCCTATGCTTTTTCCACGTTTGGGTTATGGAAAGTTCAGGTGTATTGTCCTGTCATTAGCATGGACGTCGAGAATTCAAACAGCTATCCAGCAGATGATGAGAGACTTGAAGTCTCTCTCAAATACCGCCAACTTGAAGGTGTTTTCCAGTTCAATTACAGAGTTAGTCAAAGAGAAGTGGGTTGAAATCATGGTCAACATCGACAACATAAGGTAGTCAATATTACACTACACATGCATGCTCCAATATGGGACCAGATAAAACATTTTTAAGGTGTTTGGGTGCGATTTGGTGGAACTGGTGAACGAGGCTCTGAAGAGAGAGATAAATATTTTCCTTCTAGAATATTTCTGCAGCTGACACCCCCACTGAAAAACCAAGTGTTGAGCCTGTCAGTCGAAAAAGACTCGAAGAATCCTCCGGGAGAGATTGGCTTGGATAAGAGTATTGAAGGCTCCTTCGAGCCTCCTAATCCCTACTTGGGTTTAAAAGTATCGGTCGGCGAATCCACAACGGTGAGTCTGAAGCGCTGGAAATTCGAGCAGTCAGTGTACGGCTACAATGTTAATCTGAACTGGTTCCTTCACGATAGCATGAACGGCAAGGAAGTGTTCTCGTCCAAGCTTTCGAAGATTGAGTTGCTGAACCCCAAGTCTTGGTTCAAAGACCGTTACTCCAGTGCGTACCGTCCTTTCACGCGCCAAGGAGGGGTTATATTTGCGGGCGATAAGTATGGAGAGAGTGTGCGGTGGACAGAGCCGCCGTGGGGAAGACGATGCAGTGGGAGATAAGGGGCTGGCCTAACGAACACTAGACTCTCTACACGAAACTAGGAGGCTGCAGTTTCGAGAGATGGTCGTTCTCACTGTTGCTTAGCTTTCCATCCTAGTTGCTAGGCATGTCAATTAGTATAATCATAATCTGTCTATAAAGCCTTGGATTTGCCAATTATGAATCTGTATTATATATACCATTAATTGTATATAGTCCAGTTAATTACTATATCCCCTTTGGTCTTCCCTTCTTAATTTCTCTCACTGTTTGTCACGTTTGCTATAGCTTTTTTTTTTTTTGGTACAAACGTTTGCTATAGCTAAAGTTTGTTTGATTCCGAGCTGGAATGGATGCCTTGCAACTTGCATGGGCCGAATTTTAAATTTTTTATTGGAGGCCAGTGGGACGGATTAATGATTGAGCTTTAGGGCTTTGGAATTATGAGTCTAAAGTGTCCATTCTTTTTGGGCCAACCCGAAGTCTCATTCAACACGAACCCTGATAAGATATCACGATAGTACCATCTAAATTTTACTAAAAAAATAGTTATATCAATTATAATTAATAGATATAATAAAAAATAAATTTATATTTTATAAATGTACAAGTTCAATTTTTATTATTATTGATAATATTATAATTTTTTATAAATATTTTTAAAATTTTAAAGTTATACCTTAATTTTACTTAATTTTAGTGAGTGATGATATTGAATTCACTAAATTTTTTTATATTAAAAAAAATAATTTTTTTATTTAATATTAAATTAATTTTACTGAATCCACGGCTATAGTGGTAGAACGACGCACAGTAAACATCCATGACACGGGGTTGGGAATGCGAGGGAGAGTTATGGTGAAGGTGATAGTTGAGTTGACACAAGCCCCGGCGCATGTTAGTGAGAAGGACCTCTAATAGAGCGGAGAAACTGAAGAGAGGCGGACATCTCGAAGGATATCAAAAGCATAATAGCAATCCCATTCTCTGCTTCTAAACCAAAGCTTCTCCTACTATATTACTCGCACCATTCATCCCCTCCATTCCCAACCTCTGCATTCCGATTCGTTCTCACTTCCATGGAGTCCTCCGCTGCTATCCGATCTTTTCACTGTATTCCCCCCTCTCTATGTTGTATTTGCATGAATGAGTTAGGCTCAATGCAATTTTTGATATGCATGATTTGAGTTTGCTTTGGTTCTCTTCTTTTTTGATCTGTAGTAAGGAAACTGGAATCGAATAATGTCATGATATCGAAAGCTGCATATAGTTTAAATTGCATATAGTTTAAATTTTTGTTTGCCATTTAAAGACATGCTGATTTTGCATTTAGGAAGCAGCAAGCTGCTACTTGCTGCTTGAGACTGGGTATATGTCAGTTGTGATGTTGAACTAAATGCACGATCCATGCTGTTGAATTGCCTCCCACTCAAAGAAAAGCTAGCCGGTTTATCAGACACTGTAATTCCTGGTTCTAACAATTGGCTAGACTAAGATTGTATTTCTTAGAGTCATCTATGCAATTTGAAAAATATTGGTGCTACTTCTGCCCTTAAGTAATTATTGTGTTTACCTGACACTGTAATTCCTGATTCTAATGCTATTTACATGTTTTTTAGGGTTTTGAGTTGACATATTTTGCATTAACAGCACATTTGTGTAGTTTGACTTGTCACTCCTTCGATACACTTGTCAAGCACCTAAATTACTATCTACAGAAAAACATCGATTTGGATAGGAATGCTGATTTATTAGGAATATATAATCGCGCATTCATCTTTTGTTTTGGCGAATGTACCCTGCTACTTGGTATCATCATTGTACAAGTGATTGAAATCAAAGTCTTGATTATTACTTTTGGACATCAGGTCCCATAAACACCATGTTATACATGCGATCCTCACTTGAGAAGCCATATGTAGATCCCATGCATAATGCCATATGCAACTCTCGAAATAGACTTAACTTCCAGTGGTTGGCGAATGGTGAGAAGCACCTCACTTCTCAATTCAAGTGGAAGCGAACACTAGTATCAAGTGCAAAAACAACTGAAACTATCAAAACAAGCAAGTCTGATGGTGAGTTATTTTTATTATGTGAAGAACGGTGTATTTATATTTTTGTTCTTCCTTGAGTCAAGTTGAATGAATGATGTGAGTTGGGGGGGAAGACATGATGGCTTGGTCAGTTTTGTATTCTTCCTTTTCTTACTTTCTGAAACCTGATAGTTTCATTATGATGTTGCAGCTTCTTTGTCTGGCTCTTCACAAGACTCATCAGAGAAACGGCCCTTGCAAGCTACCTTTCCTCATGGATTTGAGGTCATATTTTCTTTAGTTTACTTGCAACATATTCATATTTCTTTAGTTTACTGGCAAGCTACCTTTACAGCTTCTGTTTTCATCATCCTGCCCAACAAAGTTACATCACCTTTGTCTCTTTTGAATTTTTTTAAAGTTCTTCAATTTGACACTGATGTTACTTGCCATCTATTACTGTATTTCATGTTTCTATTTTCTAACTTGTGTTATGTCCGTTTTTCTTATGATCAGGCTTTAGTATTAGAGGTTTGTGATGAGACTGAAATTGCTGAGCTGAAAGTAAAAGTGAGCTTCTATTCTCTTGTTCATTGCTTTTGTAAAATTTATAGTAGCTTATTGCTATTGCACTTCAATAATTATGTTCTGTAACTAGTAAGCTGAATGTTTATAGCCCTCTTATATGTTGGATTCACTAAAATTCCAGTCAAATAAAAAAGTATGGTTTGCTCAAAATACATGATAGCAACTTGTCAAGATGAGAATGTTGCTCTTGGGATTTATTTCCTATCTCTATTTGTCATATTTATATAATTTTAACGTTACATTACCAACTACTGTCTAACATTTTTTTCCATGCCCGGGTCATTAAAAGAAGCATATATATTTATAATCTTGTTAGTGACCATACTGTTTTGATAGGTTGGAGAGTTTGAAATGAATCTTAAGAGAAACATTGGAGTAACGACAGCTCCTATGCCCATTGTTTCACCAGTTACACCGCCGCCTATTCCAACTAAGCCTATGGTTGAATCAGCACCTGCATCACCGCCGCCAAAATCATCTTCAGAGAAAAATGGTCCATTTGTAAATGTTTCCTTAGAGAAGTCATCAAAGTTGGCATCGTTGGAGGCTCTGGGCAACAGTACTTATGTTCTAATCTCGTCGCCTACGGTATTTCACCTATTACTAATAACTACAGCGGGCTCCACCTTCACTAATCAACAATTTCTTTGATTGGGACCATTGTTTAGTTTTTATCATTTTTTTTGTATCTTCCCCCTCTACGCTCCCCTTCTTAGGTTGGCTCATTCCGAAGAGGTAGAACAGTGAAAGGGAAGAGACAGCCTCCTATCTGTAAACAGGTACCTGCTGTTTGATTTTCTTTTCCCATCCTCCACCAGTGTGTTATTATTTTCTTAAGGCTCATTTAGTACACAAAATGGATAAAATGAATTGAAAAAGATAAAAACTGAAAATTGATTTTGAGAATTAAGAATAACCTTTGTGTCCATGCTTTTAAAAAAAGCAATAAAAAAGAATCGAAACTGTTGAGTGATGATTACAGGGACGCAATAGATATTGCTAAGGAAAAAGGAAGGCTTCTCCTCCTCCTCCTTTTGCCTTTTCCTTCCTTCCTTTCTTTGTTTTTTTTTTTTGCTTGTTTTTCCTTGCATCGATTTTGTGGATTTATTTCTGTTATGGGTAATTAAGCTAGTAGTTCTAAGCTTATACAATATGATATCAGTAGCTTCAGAATTTTTTAATAAGCTTTTTCTTTATTTTTTATTAGCAAACTTATCTGCGAGCTGTGACAGGTAAACTGAACACTTCTCCATCTTTGGTATTTAGAAAACGTTGGCCTACATATTTCTATTTTGATAACCATTTTATTTGAAACGTGCTGTGTAAAGTTATTGGGGGATCTCACTTTGATTGAACTTCCTACACGTAATTCTCCACACATTTGATCCTTAGTTCACTCCCTGGATTTTCTGCATGAACTCAATTGTCTACATTTGTTCTTGAAATCTGCAGGGTGATGTAATCAAAGAAGGACAAGTCATAGGGTATTTGGATCAGTTTGGCACTGAACTTCCTGTCAAGGTGCTCTGTCTCACTTGTTGATTGTGGATCCTTTGAAATATCACTTCTTCTGGGTGATTTTATTTTTGAATTTTTGCAGTCTGATGTGGCTGGAGAAGTATTGAAGCTGCTTTATGAGGATGGAGGTAAGATTTCTATAACCTTCTAAGTTTTAAACATCTTCAATTGTTTGACATGGGCTCATGTAATTTGAAGCTTCTCTATTCTATTCAGTCATACTCAAAATAGAGAATGCATCTTCATGCTTCACAATAAATTATTGCAAAAACGATACTGAAACTTACAAGAATTCTTCTAGTTTCTTTACTTAGTACCAGCAAAAATAATTCTTATAATGTTTAGGTCATTGGTAAATCGTCCATTATCTGTTGGTATGCAAGATAATACGTTATTTCAGATATGTATGTTTGGCATGATGGATCATATTAAAGCTTGAAATTGTTGGATATCTAGGAATGTTAGATTCAAAACATTTCATTCTTGTTTGAAAGATTTTTAATATCCATGTCAAATTTAGGGAAACTTGAATTTCCCTAATCTGAAGGTGCTAACACCCTATTTTGTAACAAACAAGGAAAAGAATTCTTTTTTTGTTAATTTAAAAACACAATATCTATTTATCTTTGTTATCATTATTTTAATTATTTAATATTAATTGTATTTTTTATCAATGTGTTTTAATTTTTTATTTTATTTCCCTTTATTTTACATTGCATTATACTTACTAAACAGTAGATAAAAGGGGTATATGGCATGCTAGTGTTAAAATGCTTACTTACCAAATGTGTAAACCTTACCACTGGCTGTGTTTCATCTTTGATTTTCTAGACCTAGATGATGGGAAATCACAGGATTTTCTCAAAGGTCCATGTGATTCTTTGCAATTCATGATATATGTTCACTGGCTCAGTGCATATATGTTTTCGTGAGCTATTTAATCACTGCTAAATAAATAGAAATGTTTTAAACGCTCAAAGACTTTGGTGGTTTAATATCTATTACTCTGTCTAGGTAGCAAGGATTTTTATGATTTTTGATTGTCGATTCTGTCCTTTAGATGTATTCATAGCTCATTGTCAGGATCTAAGACTATTGAGCTAATATTGTCAGTGGAGGTTGCCACCGTTTTCTTGATGTATTCATAGCTCATTGTCAGGATCTAGGACTATTGAGCTAATATTGTCCATGGAGGTTGCCACCGTTTCTTGATGGGTGTTTCCATAATTTGGTATCCGGAGTAGGGTTTACGTTGTTAAGGCGATATTATGAATTTTGTAACCTATTAAGCAATGAGAGACTGAGTTACCGTAGTTGACGCTTGACATTTATAGTCCTACGACTTATTTGATGATGGATGAGTTTTGGAAGGTACGTATCACCGATACATTGCTCATTGTTTTTTGCTGTTTATGACAGAGGCGGTTGGTTATGGAGACCCTCTCGTTGCTGTCTTGCCTGCATTCCATGATATCAAGTGAGCTAAGCCGTTTCCTATTGATGACGATTAGTCTTGCGGCTTTTCATAGATAGAAAGCTTTGAGATATGGAACCGAAGTTCATTTATTTTTCAATTTTGCGCCGAACCGAGTTGGAGGGTATATGGGTTTGTTGGTGAAAGAGTTTTATCAATAGATTCAAGAATAATTGCTGATATCTGTGTATTCGAGTAACGAATCCTTGGACGATGATAATAACACTTTGTCCACTGGTTTCATATTTGTTATTAGAAATACAATACAAAAGAGATCTTATTAAACAACTTGTGAAAGGGCCTAAAGCCTCTTCAGAAGTGTTGGTGGGAGCTTGTATAAGCATGGCAGCACAGAAGATTTTAGTCATCCTGACGTCATTTTGGATGCTCATAGAAGTATTGTTTAAAGAATTGCTTGAAAACAAAATAATTTTTTATCGTGATAGCAGAAAGAAATAAAGTTAAGATTTAATATTAACAAATTTATAATTTATTTTGCAAATGATAGTAATATAATGGATGAAAATCAATTTTAAAAATAAATTAAGAAGTTGATTCGTCTGAGGAAGACAATATCGGAGCACGTCGAGGCGAGTGAGGGAAAGGGCGTACTATATTGACTACCAAGGATGAGAAGGAAATGAAGCTGGCGTGTATCCTTGTTTGCATGGATGGGGTTGGGGATTGACATCCATAATTGTCACATATTGCTCCTAGCTCACGTGCTGGCATGCACCCACCAAGCTGAGTCACCTAATACTGGCGGACCCGAGGATGGTCGCTTAAGAATATACACTTAATACGGTATTTCGGCGCTCCCAATACGGCAATTACTTACGCTTAAAACAAATTACATAGTTCTTTTAAGAAAAAATAATTATAAAAATACTTTTATGTAAGAAATCAAATATTTTATGTCAGGTCGTCTCCCCTAAACCAAGTGGTCAATCCGGTGGGGCGGGTCATTTGGGTAATAAAACACGAGTTCGAGTCCCTTTGGGTGCCTTCGTCCCCTTATAAAACGCCGCTTTGGGTTAGGATAAGCTCAACCCCAAGCAGCCATGGAAGTGGTCATATCTTCAGCTCCCACAACAGCATTCTCCTCCCTCAATCCAAACGCCCCCTTGTTCGTCCCAATGTCCTTCCGTATTGTGGAGGATTTCTCCGATCAGTGGTGGCACCTCGTCCATTCTTCCCCTTGCTTCCACCACTACTGGCTCCGCGAGTGCTTTCAAGATCCCCAGGCCCTTCACGATTCCCTTCAGGACGCTTTCTTTGACGATCAACTTCTATTTCAACTATGCTCCCGTTAGTTCTCCCTTCTCGTTCTTAATTTTTTGTTCCCTTTCCCATTCACCTTAATTTTTTTTTTAAAATGTTGTGCAGAAAACGCATTCGAGGAGGATGAGGCTGGGAAGTATCATAGGGAATTGGTTACGATGGGGGCATTGAAATGGCGGAGAGATTCAGTTTTGGCAGAACTACCGAGGTATGCTCAAAAGGTTCCCAAGATTGCTAAGGCGATGATGATAAGTCCGAAGACCATTCAGCAGCCGAGGTAGACTCTTCTTTCTCGGATCCTTTGTTCTCAACTCCGTCTGTACAGAGACACTCTCACTTCGGCCTTTCTTTTCCCCGCTTCATGTATTAACTGAATTTAGCATTAAATAAAACGACAAGCTTCATCTTGGCCATCTCATCGCATATCATGAGGACCCTGAATCTTCAAGTTAAGTTCCTTTTTATGTTGGTCAAAACTGAAAATTATTATGGTACTCTGCTGAAGAAGTGAAAGATTGCAGGATTATGTGCATCTAAACTTCTTCAAACGCTACTACTAGTGCCTACTACATAATTTTTCACTGCATGTATTGTTTTATGTCGCCCAAAATGGAGGGAAAAAGGAAAAAAAAAAAAACCCCGAGGGTACTTTCCCGGGCAAAACCATTCGTAATAGAACTGAGATTTGGTAGTTGAGCAATCAATCTGATGTTAATTGGTCCCAGGCGGTGGCGTTCTTTCCAATCTTGTGAAGAGCTCTAATGACTTGTTCCGTCGTGACGTTCCCTGTAACGGTGACCTTGTTGAGTTGCGTGTCCACGTTATAGGTCTCAATATCTGATAAACCGAGAATTTCAATTATTATGACCAGAAAGGAACCATGAAGCTATTAGAATTGATTTAGATCCTGTGGAACTAGGACGGATACCTTGGATCTTCTTGATGGCTTTGAGGATTTTCCTGATACAATCGTCACAGTGCAAACCGACTTTCAGTTCCACCACCTTGCAACGCAAAATTAATACGAGTTTTATTTCAATTCCACGACCGCACAGAGAGAAAAAAGTGAGAGAAATTAAAATAGCAAGGCGGGGCGGTAATGAGCACTTACGTTTGTCATGGCGAAAGATGTGAGTTGTAAATTTAGGGAATAGAAAGCGAATGAAGAGGACGAGTTGAATGGCGAGGGCAGGAGTACAATTTATATACTCAACAGAGGACGAGAGGGAGTAATTATGACAGTGGAGGCAGGGAGAAGGGAGAAGGGGAGTGCGCATTCTCAGTGGATGCTTTCTCTGGGAATTCGTGGGATGTTGACTTCATCTCCCCTCCACCGAACACTGGGAATTGGGAAAGGGGTGGCATCATGAGAGGGAAAATCATTTCACAGTAAAATAAAAGGAAGGGGCAAGGAGGGATGAACGGGGAACACCACGTCACATCCAATCAATAAAAATATCACTATAATACTGATAATGATGAAAGGAAGATATAAAGAGAAGCCAAACCCATCCTGTAATTGCGGCCATTGTTGCTTTCGGTCAATCTATGTACTTACATACTACCAGTCTCAACAAAACAGCACTCTATAGCCCAATAGTTTAAGTTTCATAATGCAGTGACCCGCGTCAACCATTGACGCCAAATACTTTGAACCAAGAACAGGCCCTTATTGCTCCTTCCTTATGAATTGAAGTGACTGCAAACATAAAAGGAAGCCTTTCTCTCTTTTACTTTGAATGAACGGCGTGAAAATAAACGAACAACAGTGCCACAATAAACACTGTCGGCTAACCCTATCATCTTAAAACGCCGTTTCTTTTCTCCCCCATGCGGGAGACAATAACACATCCGATCCACCTCTAATTAATTCAACCCAGCCGATCAAAAATAATAAAAAAATAAAATACAAAGGCGTCAACTAATGCTCGAAAATTTCTTGTATTACCTTGTACTTGCACATCTCATTTCCTGTATTGGTAGACTCCCCAGAGACGTTATCTTTTTAAGAAAAATTATCGTTATCCCTTTTTTCAATAAAACGTAAATGAGTTGAAATGGCTCAACATTCTGACAGGTCTCTGTTATTAGCAGCACGGACCAGAATTGAGCATCCCGGAACAGACCACGAGATTCTCGTAACCACACCATAACTAACGCGCGAAAGGATATTAAGAGAATTCACTTTCCGCACGCTCAGGAAATGGAGCGTGGATTTCCATACTCTCCTCAACGCACGCCAAATCGTTGACGCAGAAATTTCACCTCCGGGTGTATCCATCTTTAACAGCAGAAAACCACGGTAAATCCAGCTGTGACCAATCATAACCCTCCACCTATCCTCTTGTTTTCCTATTGGCGGGTCCAAAAGCGAACTTCTTCATCCAAACGCAACACTTTGTTCGATTGCGCTCCCGATTGAATCAGCTGCCTGACCCGTGAAATTGAATCAGGAGGAGAGACATGGGAAATGCTCTGCGATTTCTGTACAGCCATTGTCGTAAGCCCACCGCAGCTGAGGACTCCGATTCACTTGGCCCTCACGGTGTTTCCTCCGCCACCGTCGGCGTATCCGCACTTGCCCAAGATCTCTTCCACTTTGATATCACCTCCCAGGTTTCTTAATTCCTTTCATCTTCTCCATTTCACTATATAATCGCCTTTTTCATTTTATTTCCCTTTCGGATATTTCAGGTCATCATGAGCCTTCAATTTCCTTTCAAATCCATTCTACTGTTGACTTTTTTGACCTCTCGAACTTCTAAAAATCTTGAAAATAGTTTCAGCTAGAAAAACAAGTAGTAAAATGCCAAAAGAATAATTAGGAAAAAGCAAAATTCACTCGCGTCCAAATTAAATTTTGTTGAATCATGAGAAGGCTATGCTTGGTTCATGAACTACTATAATCTGGGGATACATCATATTCCGATTCTGATAAACTTGGAACAATGAGCTCCAAAGAAAAGGAGCATATATTGAGGTCCTTTGTGAACCTGTCGATGTTTCTACGGAGTTGTTTTTTTAGTTTTCTTAAATTTATTGCATTTTTCTGCATAGAAGTTTGCAGGTCTGATGTTTGAAAACAAAGTATTGTTAAATGAGTCCTTTCAAAATTTAACACCCATTTTCATTATTTTCCTCTCACTTGTTAAGGTACCCGAAGGACTAAGCCAGCATGTTGTGTCATCAAAGAAGGCGCAAGCTAACTGGTAAAGTGAACATCATTTTCTTCAACTCTAAAGGAAGAAATATACAAATTAAAACTCTCTGATCTATAAGATGTTTTTCACAAAATGTATGCAGGTATAGAAAAGTGGTTGATGCATGGAAGGAATCAAAACCCCCTCCCAAAACCCCCGAGGAAGCAGCTAGACTCATTATTCAGACTCTTAAAAGACATCAAAAGGCTGATGTTGAGGTACAAAAGAACTTTTCCCAAAATTTTACAGTGTGATCTAAGAACATATACTACCAGTTTTGCTTGCTTAATATTACAGGGATTGTTGGCTTTTTATGGTCTTCCTCAACCACATGCCCTTGTCGAAGCAACTTATACACCCCCTACTTCCTTGCCAGAAGGGGTACAATTTGAATTACAAACCTTGCCGGTAGGGACAGCATTTTTATGAAAAATAAAGAATCAAGTAGATGCATTTCAATTTGTTGATTATATCAATGAAACTAGGTTGATGCAAAAGCAGTGGCGGATGGTGATACTGTAACAGTTTATGTGGGCACATCAGACCCTAGAGAGTCATCTTTTGTCCCTAGTCATGTCCATGCAGCAGCAGTTCAAAGATCAGGAGCTCGTGCCCAAAGAAACTATGCAGAGGCCGATGCTCTTCATCAGCAAATTATTGATTCGGGATATCGGTTGGTGTTGTAGTTTTCTAATGTTAACTGTCTTTGTCTATAATTGGAAGACAAGCTTTGAAAACGTTTCTTGTTTAGGGTGATTAATCTTCAAAACGAGGAAGTCCTTGCACGGAAGTACAGAATTCGGCTAAGGTAATCCGCAAATATAAATTGATTAGAAGACTCAAAGCTGCTGTGATGGGTGGATAGCTAATAATTAATGTATATTCTGAGAGAGAAAAACAGGGGAATTGATGCGCCAGAGGGTAAAATGCCATATGGGGAAGAAGCTAAAATTGAACTGACAAAAATTGTTCAAGGGAAGCCTTTGAGGGTTCTTGTCTATGGTGAGGATCGTTATGGACGTTGCGTGGGTGATATTTATTGCAACGGTCTTTTTGTACAGGTATCACCTTGCTCCCAATCTAGCTTGCTTAAGCTTTGTCAAACTCGAAACTATCTAAGTTTTCTGGTTTCTTTTGGCTGATTGACAAGGAATTGATGCTAAAGAAGGGACTTGCATGGCATTATGCAGCCTATGATAAGAGAAAGGAATTAGAAATGGTCAGTAACTTATGCTTTGCCAATTTCTTAAATCTTAATTGGGAGTTGTATTTTGTTTTTCCTTATTAGATGTTGTGTGTTATTATAGTGGGAAAAAGAAGCTAAAGCAAAGCGGATAGGACTATGGGCTTCATCAAATCCTGAGAAGCCATGGGAATGGAGGAGGGACCAGCGAGAAGGTAGATAACATGGTGCAGTATGATTTGAATTATCAACAAATTTCTATGTAATCAAAAGGGCAAAGGATTCTTGTTTGATTTAAAGAAAGAACTTGTATACCTGTATGTGTATTGTGGAGTATTTCAATCGAATCATTTAATCTCTTACCAATCATTAGTGTCATAAATTCATCACGTCATTGTGATGTAAGGAGATCAATGCATAAATTGGTCTTCCTACTACAATTCCTTTATATCATATGTTACTTTTTTATAAAAAGAAAATTGATTAACCCTGGTTATACATGTGGCTGATCATTGGACGAAGATTGGAGAGCAATGGCGAGGGAACAAAAACTATGGGTGTTGAGAAATTTCTGATCTGCGAGAATCTCTCACGACGGAGCGACTTGTCTATTCAGTTCTCCTTCTCCATATCTAATTGGAAAACACCAAAAAAAAAAAAAAAGAGCTACAGCAAAGGATATCCAACTTCATCATTAAGCTTGAGTTTTTCTTTTATTTTCTTTTCCCACGAAAAAAAACACGCACAAACACAGATTTGATGAAGGCACGTAGCGTATTCGGTCCGCCCTATATCCTCGTAAACTGACGCAAGCTAAGGTAGCAGAGAAACACAGAGAAAAAGGCTTGAGGAATTAAGATCCTGGGAAATGCCCAAGTTATCTTGATGCATGATAGTATATATGAATGATGTTTTGGCCATATGAGGTCATCTCAGGTGGCAGAAAAAGGATTAGATAAGATGTGAGTACAAGTCAAAAAAATTTAATTAAATGCTAATAATATGACCAAAGGATCATATTTGATATTTTGGCATTGGTGGGCCACAACGAGAGAAGCAGGCATATGGAGCATTGTTTATCAACTTTTTGTGCCCCGAAGATTCGATTCAACTCATGGGATATTAAAACACGTTAACTGTGTTATATCTGAGTCTTCTGATCATGATATGGGGAAAGCGACGCGAACAAGGTGAGAAGCAAATGATGGTGACATGGCGAGACAGGTTCTTATGATTAAGCAAATCACACCAATTCCCATGTCAGGAGCCATGAATATTCATGTCTATATATGTAGTCGGATAAGTAAATCATGCACCGTACGTACGTGTTGAAAGTAACGAGAAGGGAAGAGTTTAAGGGAGAGCACTAGTGTCACGTGCATGCTATCAAGAACGTGATCGACATGTTTAATTATGGGTAGTATCCTATAACCTCATTTATGGTAAGCTTTAAGTATTGTTAATTGTATCAAGAAAAGCTGCGGTCCTTCAGAACTACTGCCCCGGTGGCAATTAATCTCCTAAGAGGTGAGCGGGAGAGCAGCTGTACTCCACCTTTCTCCAACTCTTGGACATTTCAGACAATATTCCAAGTCTAATATATTTAGAAACAAATACAGATATTGCTAGAGTTCACACCCCAATCAAAGTTCGTCCTACAAGTAACACGGCGTAAAAGCAAGAAAGAGAGATAATTGAGAAAAATAAATATATTCCTTGCCCCTTCTCTGTACACCCATTGTCCTATATATACAATATTAAATATATAGCTGACATCTAAGGAACAGAATAACTACCTAACTAAATGAATAACTAATTGATCTAACTAAAACTGTTACATATCATTAAGATCTAACTAAATAACTAAATCTGTTACATTACATAACCCTAATACCCCCCTCAAGCTAGAGAAAGTATGTCGCACATTCCCAACTTAGAGAGAAGTATAGAAAACGGAGTAGCAGATAGTGGTTTAGTAAAGATATCTGCAAGTTGATCTTGAGAGCTAATTGGAAATAATTGTAGCAATCCTTGTTGAAGTTTCTCATGTACAATATGACAATCAATTTCAATGTGTTTGGTACGTTCATGAAATGTAGGGTTCGCTGTGATATGCCTTGCTGATTGGCTATCACAATATAACAAAGCTGGAAATAAATGATCAATGCAAAAAATTTTCAACAAATAATATAGCCATTGTAATTCACATGTAGTAGCTGTCAAAGCCCTATATTCTGCTTCAGATAAAGATCTAGAGACAATTTGTTGTTTCTTTGATTTCCATGTTATCAGAGCATTATCTAGAAACCCATAAAAACCTGTAATAGACCTCCTTGTGTCAGCACATCCTGCCCAATTTGAATCACTAAAAGCCTTCAAACGAAAATTTGACTGAACAGGGAAGAATAGTCCTTTTCTAAGAGCGCCTTTGATATATCTAAGCACCATATGTACAGCCTGTAAGTGTATATCAGTAGGTTTTTGTACAAACTGACTCAACTGTTGTACATCAAAAGAAATATCCGGTCTTGTATTTGTAAAATACAATAGTCTACCAACTAATTTTCTATAGTAAGTACTGTCTTCAAGAGGAGTGCCTAGATCCTTTGTTAACTTGAGGTCTCTATCCATGGGAGTTTTGATAGGTTTACAATCTAAGAATCCAGCATCAAGTAAAATATCTAAGGCAAATTTCCTTTGACATAATGAAATCCCCTTTGAACTTCTAGCAATTTCAAATCCAAGAAAATACTTAGCATCACCCAAATCCTTAATTTTGAAAGTGTAGAGATATTGTAGAGATATTGTAGCGATATTATAGGATATGTAATATCCTGTAATTAGTACATAATATTCTGTATTTAGTATAGAGGATACAATATGATATTATAGCATTAATGACTAGGGTTGCCTATTGTATATAAATACCCCTCAGTATATCAATAATATTCAAGCATTCTACATATCCTTTCTCTCTGAATCAACATGGTATCAGAGCTTTAAAGTTTAGGTGCACGTTTGGCTGTTTTTAGCGTCAGTTTTCGGCTGTTCTTGAGTCTCTGTTTCTGACAGCACTGTTCACCACCATTGGGTCACACTTTCCGACGTCAGGAAATGGCACGCGCCAGCCAGGGACGGTCGCACAGTCCTGATCGGCGTTTCCCCAAAATTTTGTGGCCGTCTGAGCAGCGCGTGACCGTTACGCGCCACCGTCAACTTCGCCGAAACTTTCACGCGCCGGCGCGTGAGGCCATCTCCGGCGACCTTTTCCGATGGTGATTCACTCCGTTGGGCTCGACTCATCCTCCTTAGCATACCCCTGAAGTTTTGTGCCCTGGTTTTGACTGTCACATACTGGGTCTTCCGTCTCTGATCCGTATTTTCTGATGGCAGATTTTCTATTTATGATTCCAGATCAATTTGTTTGTTTTATTTGACCCCTGGAGTGGTATTTCTCTACTGGCTTGAACAATTGTTCTTACGAGGCTCCCAGTGAAGCAACGGTAATCCAGTTCTTTTGACTAATCGTGTTTGGTTGATTTTATTAACACTAATCTATTTTGGATGGCTGCAACTAAGTCTACAACAGTTTTTGAGATGGTTCCAGTAGTCACTAAGATTACGGAGTACAAATGAACCTGGAGAAATTACCTAGATTGGAGTAAAACTATTCGTATTTATTTCCGAAGTATTGAGAAAGAAGATCACTTGACCGATGATCCTCCGGACGAGAAAGATCCCTCTCGCAAGTCATGGTTAAGGGATGATGCACGGCTTCTCTTACAAATTCGTAACTCTATTGACAGTGAGATCATGCTTTCTATTACTCACTGTGAATTTGTTAAAGAACTGATGGACTACTTGGCATTCTTATACTCTGGCAAGAATAATATTTCTCGAATATATGAGGTTTGCAGGTCTTTCCATCGCGCAGAGATGCCAGATGATCGTCCTCTTACAGCCTTCTTTATGGATTTCAAAGGAATGTATGAAGAACCCAATGCCCTCATGCCTATTTCTGATGAGAGAAAGGTCAATGTGTCTCACCGAGAGCAGATGACTACTATGGGTTTTCTTACTGCACTCCCGTCTCGATATACGACTGCTCGTTCTCAGATTTTATCTGGGGCTCATCTCCCTTCTCTTGAAGAAGCCTTCTCTCGTGTATTTAGAACTGAACAAATCTCTTCACCAGCTTCTACTGTGCCTACTAGCGCCTTGCTCAGTCGTGGTCAGAATAATACTCGTGGGTCACTTAATCCTCGTGGTTCTACACCAGGGGGTTCTAATCAAGAGTCAAAAGATGTGATTTGTTACTACTGTAAGGAACCTGGTCATACGAAATGTACGTGTCGTAAACTCTAGAACAAATAGAATCGATAGAACTCTGCACATGTGGCCACGACTGCTAATGACACGGTTACCATTTCTGCTACTGAATATGCTCAATTAAAGTCTAGCAATCCTCCTGCTAGTGCTGCTATTGCCACAGGTAATGAGGCTACTGCCCTTGTCTCTTCTTCCTCCAAATGGATCATAGACTCTGGTGCTACTGACCACATGACAGGTAACCGCTATCTCTTCTCTACTTATAAATCTTATGCCAATCCTTCTAACATTACCATTACGGACGGTTCCCAATCCCGTGTCCTTGGTTCAGGCACAGTTAAACCTACCTCTTCTATTCATTTGGAGTCTGTACTTAATGTCCCTAACCTTGCTTTTAATCTTTTATCTCCTAGTAAACTTACTCGTCAATTAAACTGTTGGGTCTCACTTTTTCTTGATCATTGCTTGATACAGGATCTTTTGACGAAGAAGATTATTGGTAGAGGTTATGAATCTGGCGGTCATTACTTCCTTGATGATCAGGGGTCGCGTGCGGTAGCCTGTGCGGGTGGTATCACTCCTTTTAAAGTACATTGTCATTTGGGTCATTTATCTTTATCATAGTTGAAAAAAGTTTATCCTCAGTTTCAGCATTTGTTGTCTTTAGAATGTGAGTCATGTCAGTTTGCAAAACATCACCGTCTTCCTTTAGTTTCTCGAGTCAATAAATGAGTTTCGTCTCCTTTTGAGTTAGTACACTCTGATGTTTGGGGTCCATGTCCAGTTGAGTCCAAAGCTGATTTCAAGTACTTTGTTACATTTGTGGATGATTATTCCCATACTACTTGGTTATATTTAATGAAAAATCGTTCTGAGTTGTTTTCTCATTTTTGTGCCTTTACTGCTGAAATTAAGACTCAATTCAATACGTCTATTCAAATTTTGCGCAGTGATAATGCTAAAGAATATTTTTCTGAATCATTTTGCTCTTTTATGCTTAAACACGGCATTCTCCATCAATCCTCTTGTGTGGATACACCAGCTCAAAATAGCATTGCTGAAAGGAAAAATCGTCACCTTTTAGAGGTAGCCCGTGCTCTTCTATTTCAAATGAAGGTTCCTAAATCTTTTTGGGCTGATGCGGTCTCTACTGCGTGCTTTCTTATTAATCGCATGCCTTCCTCTGTTCTTGATGGTCATATTCCCTATACTACTCTCTTCCCTTCCAAACCTTTGTTTCCCATTGCCCCTAAGATTTTTGGGTGCGTGTGTTTTGTTCGAGATGTGCGTCTGAGTGTCTCTAAATTGGATCCTAAGTCTCTGAAGTGTGTCTTCCTTGGCTACTCTCGTGTTCAGAAAGGTTATAGGTGTTTCTTTCCGTCTCTTAATCGTTACATGGTCTCTGCTGATGTTACTTTTCAGGAATCTGTTCCTTATTTTGCGCCTACCAATTCAGATCATGTTCCTTTACTTGTGGAGGAAGATACTCTTCTGGTATACTCTGTCCTTCCCTCTCCATCATCGGCCCAAGCTCCCGTACCGGCACCTGGTCAACCACCTTTATCTCGGGTTTATACCAGATGTCTAAAGGACACACTTACCGATGTTACGCCAGATTCTACCCTGCCATTATCTACTTCTTCATCAGATCCTATGACAAGTATTCCTCCGTCTGAGCCTGCTTCGGTCCCTATCTCTGAGACCCCTCCTGTTCTTGATCCAGATCCCTCCCTCGATCTGCCCATTGCTCTTCGCAAAGGTAAACGTACTTATACCTATCCTATTTCTTCATTTGTTTCATATGACCACCTCTCCTCTTCTTCTCGTGCCTTCATTGCCTCTTTAGACACTATTTCCGTCCCTCAATCCCTTTCTGAGGCCTTGTCCCACCCGGGTTGGCGTACTGCTATGGAAGAGGAGATGGCGGCCCTTGATCGTGCAGGTACGTGGTCCTTAGTTGATTTACCGGCAGGAAAGAAAGCCATTGGGTGTAAATGGGTGTTGACCCCTAAAACTAAGGCTGATGGCACTCTTGAACGTCTTAAAGCTCGTCTTGTTGCTAAAGGTTATGCTCAAAAGTATGGTGTTGACTATTCTGAGACCTTTTCTCCTGTGGCCAAGCTCTCCTCTGTTCGTCTCTTTATCTCTCTGGCTGCTACTTATGGTTGGGATCTCTCTCAGTTGGATATCAAAAATGCCTTCTTACATGGCGATCTTCTTGAAGAAGTATACATGGAGCAACCACCTGGGTTTGTTGTTCAGGGGGAGCACGGTAAAGTATGTCATCTTAAGAGATCTTTATACGGGTTGAAGCAAAGCCCTCGGGCATAGTTTGACAGATTTAGTACTGTCGTGAAAGACTTTGGCTTGTGCCAGAGTAAGTGTGATCATTCGGTCTTCTATCAGAGAACAAGTACTGGCATAATCTTACTAGTTGTATATGTCGATGACATTGTGATTACAGGGAGCGACACCTCGGGGATTTCATCACTCAAATCATTCCTTAACTCCCATTTTCAGACGAAGGATCTGGGTTCATTAAAGTACTTCTTGGGAATTGAAGTTATGAGGAGCAGGAAGGGCATCTTATTGACTCAGAGAAAATATGTTCTTGATATGCTGAAAGAAACCGGTAAACTTGGAGCTGCCCCAACTAGCTTTCCTATGGTTTATAACCCGCTGCTTGATGCTGATGGTAGTGTACAATATGAAAATCCTGTTGAAGCTGCTAAGAGCAAGTTGTTCGAGCACCCAGAGAGGTACAGAAGATTAATTGGAAAATTGAATTATCTTACAGTGACCCACCCTGATATCACTTATCCAGTGAGTGTTCTTAGCCAATTTATGATCTCTCCAACTATTCGACAGTGGAAAGCCTTAGAACATGTGTTACATTATTTGAAGGGATCTCCAGGTCGTGGGATACTGTACAAGAGTCATGACCATATAGATATTGAGTGTTTTTGTGATGCTGATCATGGTGGATCAAAGGCCACAAGACGGTCTACTACTGGCTACTGTGTCTTCGTTGGAGGAAATTTGGTATCTTGGAGAAGCAAGAAACAAAATGTAGTGTCACGGTCGAGTGTAGAAGCAGAATACAGGGCCATGGCACAATCTGTATGTGAGATAGTTTGGATATATCAGTTAATGAAGGAAGTGGGCCTTAAAACCTCATTACCAGCAACATTATGGTGTGACAATAAAGCGGCCCTACACATAGCTTCTAATTCGGTATTCCATGAACGCACGAAACATATTGAGATCGACTGTCATTTTATTCGAGACAAGCTCAAAGAAAATTTCATCTCTACAAGACATGTCCGATCCAGTGATCAATTAGGCGACCTCCTCACCAAAGCTCTTAATGGGGTCCGGATTGAATATCTTTGTAATAAGTTGGGTATGATTGACATCTATACTCCAACTTGAGGGGGAGTGTAGAGATATTGTAGAGATATTGTAGCGATATTATAGGATATGTAATATCCTGTAATTAGTACATAATATTCTGTATTTAGTATAGAGGATACGATATGATATTATAGCATTAATGACTAGGGTTGCCTATTGTATATAAATACCCCTCAGTATATCAATAATATTCAAGCATTCTACATATCCTTTCTCTCTGAATCAACAGAAAGAATTATCAAGAAAGGTTTTCATACGGTTGATCTCAACTAAATTATTACAACTTAGGATAATATCATCAACATAAACAAGTAAAGTAGTAAATGAAGAACCATTCTTTCGTATAAAAAGAGAGTGATATGCTTGAGAAGATTTGTACCCACAAGACAAAAGCACTTCAGATAGCTTGAAGAACCACTGTTTACTAGCTTGTTTAAGGCCATAAAGTGAACGTTGTAACTTGCAAACTTGAGTGGGGGAAGAAAGAGGTAAACCAGGAGGTGGTAACATATATACTTCTTCCTTTAAATCCCCATGTAGAAAAGCGTTATTGACATCAAGCTGTTTCACATGCCAATCATGAGTTACAGCAAATGCTAACAACAATCTAACAGTGGTTATTTTAGCTACAGGAGAAAATGTATTGGTATAATCAATGTCCTCAATTTAAGTAAACCCTTGTGCTACCAATCTACCTTTATGTCTTGCTAAACTCCCATTTGAATTATATTTCTTAGTGAAGACCCATTTACACCCTATAGGTCGCTTTCCTTTAAGTAACTCAGTTATCATCCATGTATTATTTTCTTGCAAAGCAACCAGTTCAGCTTCTATGGCATTCCTCTAACCCTCATGTTGAATTGCTTGTGAATATGTCTTAGGTACATCATCAGTAGAAATGGAAATAACAAGATTTTTATGTGTGGAGGATAAATTGTTATAAGATATAACAGAAGAAAGAGGATGATAGCTACCTACCTCCATGGAATCAGGTACAATTGTGGAAAATTGAAGAGTATAGTGATAATCATGCAAATAAGAGGGTGGTCTTTTTAATCTTGAAGATCGTCTAGGTGATGAAACAGGTGGATTAGAAGTAAGTTGAGAATTTTTTTCTTTAGGAACAGTAAGGTGAGCATGAGGAATCTGATCAATAGTAGGTAACACATGATCATTTTGTTCAACAGGGAAATCCAAGTCTGATAGCTCTTGGGGTAAAGAAATAGAATTTGGAAGAACTAGTGATGAACTATCCAAATTAGAAAAAAGGAATATTGATTCATAAAAGGAAACATTTCTAGATATAGATATTCTTCTATTTGTAAGTCCTAGAGTCACAAATCCTTTCACACCAGATTTAAATCCTAAAAAAACACACTTTTCTGCTCGTTTATCAAATTTAGTTTGATGCTGTGTGAGAGTTGAAACAAAATAAAGACATCCAAAAACACGAAGATTTGAAAAATCTGGAAATTTTTGAAATAAAATTTTGAAAGGACTTTTGTTTTCCAAAATAGGGGTAGGTAACCTGTTAATAATATATACAACATGTGTTACTGCAAATGACCAATATGATTTAGGTAGGTGGGCTTAAAACAAGAATGCTCTTGCAACATTCAGGATGTGTTGATGTTTCCTTTCAACAATACTATTCTGTTCAGGAGTTTTAACACAACTTGTTTGGTGTAAAATATCTTTGCTTGCATAAAACTCATGCATATCAAATTCCAAACCGTTATCAGATCGAATTATTTGAACTGAAGTGTTAAACTGTGTTTCAACTAATTGAATAAAATTTTTAATTAAAGGACAAACTTTAGATTTGTTAGTGAAAGTATAAACCCACGTGTATCTAGAAAAATCATCAACAATGGTGAGAAAGTACTTGTGACCATGGATACAAGGTATATGATATGGTCTCCATATATCCATATGAATCAAACCAATTTTTTTTTTTGGATTTTGTATTGCTTACAGGAAAAAGCAATTTGCGTTGTTTTGCAAAATGACAAACATCACAACAATTGAAATTAGAAGTACATGTAATGAAAGGAAATTGTCTATGTAAAGTTTGCAGTGTAGAATTAGACAAATGTCCTAACCGAAAATGCCAGAGGTCAAATGGATTGTGTAATGAGTAGTTGTAGAAATATGGTTGATAATACTTGAGGTAGAATCAATATGTTTTCTCATGATATATAACCCTTCAATCTTCTCAGCTGAACCAATCATCTTCCATGGCTAAAGAAGAAAGATGTGGCAGATTATTTTCTGAAAAGTCACAACACAAGGAATATAATTTGTCAATCTTGAAACAGAAATAAGATTGAAACAGAATTCAAAAATGTATAAGACATCATGAATTGTAAAAGATTCTGAAAAATGAATGCTACCACTAATTGTAGATATGGTCCTAGAACCATCAGGAAGATTAACAGTAATAGGAAGTATCTGTTTATATGAGGAAAATAAAGAAAGGGAAAAACAAACATGGTCAGTAGCACCATAATCAATGATCCAATGATCAATAGGAGTTTGGACTAGAAAAGCATATGATGATGTACCATTTGTTGAAATATGATTCACATAGGACTGTGGTTGGGATTGATCTGTTTGAACTAGAGCCAATAACTTCTTGTATTGCTCTGGAGTGAAATGGTTCTTTTGATTAGCAACTCTAGGCTCAGAAGAATCTTTTACCACATTATCACCAGATGAAACAGAATTAGAAGAAGCCTTAGAAGGATTTTTGAACTTGAATCCTGGTGGAAACCCATGCTTTTTATAACAAGTTGCTTCTGTATGCCTTGACTTGCCATAATAAGAACACTGTTGTTTTGACTTCTCTTGGCCATTGCCTGGTAAATGACTAAAATTGATCTTGTTTAAGAGAGTAGTGGCTTCTACAGGCTGAAATCCCATTTCTCGCTCTTGTTGGGTCACTAGAGAGAAGACTCGATTGATCCCTAGTAATGGATTGATCAACATGATTTGTGATTTTACAACAAAAAATTGATCATTCAGACCTTTAAGAAACTTGATAACATAGTCTTGCTCCATGTTTTTCTTGGCCATATCAATAGCTCCACAGTGACATTTAGGGTCACAACTACAAGAAATTGAAGGACGTAAAACCAAAAATTCATCCCATATGATTTTTAATTTTGTGAAATAATCACTCAGCCATATCCCCTTGCTTTAGTGCTTGAATCTCTTCTATCAAATCTGCCAAACAAAAAATGTCACTCTGAGAAAATGGTTCTCGTAGATCTTCCCAGACCTCTGACGCACGATCTATCCATAGTATGCTTTGATCTATTGTTGGTGATAAGGATCTAGTTAGCCATAAGAGAACCATTATGTTGCATCTCTCTGACGCTGGAAATAATGGATCTAAAGAGTTGGGAACTAAAGATGAGTGATCAATAAATCGAAGCTTATTTTTGGACATGAGAGCCATTTTCATGGCTCTCGCCATGAGTGATAATTGGCACCAGAAAGAACCGGTGATACAAGAACAAGTGACGGATTCTCATTTGGATGCAGATAAAATGGACTTGCAATGTTTTGTGTTGCTTCTTGCAGGTATGAAGAAATGCTGGAGCCTTCCATGAGAGAAGATGCAAAAAAGCAAAGTGAAGAAAATAAAGTACAAGCTGTGAATTAACAACCAGAAAGTAAGCGTGCGAAAAAAAAAAAACTTCCTGACACAATCAGATCAAATTGGCTCTGATACCATAACACGGCGTAAAAGCAAGAAAGAGAGATAATTGTGAAAAATGAATATATTCCTTACCCCTTCTCTGTACACCCATTGTCCTATATATACAATATTAAATATATAGCTAGCATTTAAGAAACATAATAACTACCTAACTAAATGAATAACTAATTGATCTAACTAAAACTGTTATATATCATTAAGATCTAACTAAATAACTAAATCTGTTACATTACATAACCCTAATAACAAGTGAAAAAGTTGACGAGAACGATACACAATATATAAACATAAAAGATAAGTGATAAACATGGCCAAATAGTACGTAATACAGTTTATTGATGATAGCGTTTATCAATTAGAATAGAATGATTAACAAGTTAAGGAAACCTTCGCGAATAGTTAACAAAATGACATTACTTCATACAGATAATACCCAAATAAAATGTGTTATTACATCAAAGATTGGATATCTAATCCTAGCTAGAAGTACACCCACACCAGCACTTCATCTTTTATCAGATAGCCTCCTTTGGCTTTTATATATTATGACTTAAAATGATATTAAAATTAAACTATGATGGTAATAGTAAATTAGTAGTAATCTTTAGGCAACACTAGTGTCAATACTTTGGTTGCAAGGGGGAACAAATGCAAAGTATGTGTTAGAACAGCCCCCGTCTCCCTAACAACCGCCCTAATTAGTTAGGAGCTTGAAGCTAATACACGTCATTAATAACGAGGCGCATAACAAGGGGTAGTCGGAACGTGTACAACGAACACACACAAACGTTTTTCTTATTGGTTCATCAAAATACCACAATACAGCATCATCGTACTAGACATTCCCGGACGACCGCCGGGATATACCAATCACGCTTCCAAACATAATCACTCGCACGCAAGCGCGCGCAGGCCCATCAATAGATAGAGAAACGAAGCTATAATAACCAAAGCACACTATATATAACCAGGGCGACGCATTTCCCTTTTCCCCGTACCGTACGTGGTCGAAGAAGCAACTGAGAGCTAAGTCCCGGCCTTTTTATATCTTCATTATTAGTTGTCATTAATGGCCGGAAGGATACAGGGTTAAAGGGCCAGGACTAGTCCCGGCAGGGATTGGCCGACGAGGTTGGAGACGGTGCTCTCCCAGAGGGAGCCGTCGGAGGGATTGGGATGGCCGAAGCGGGTGACGGTGAGGGAAGTGTTGAAGTACTCCCTGACTTGTGTAACTATCCCATCCGCGACGGTCCAGGCGTGCACCCAGGAGATGGAGCGGGAATGGTTGCAGCCATCGACCACGACGGCGACCTGAGCTAGCGACACGGAGCTAGCGATGCCTCCGCTGCCACTAATTTCATTTTCTATATTTATGTCCCTAATTTTTCTTTTTTAGAAAGTAGAAAGATTAGTTCAAAAATGAAAACGGCGAAGTGGATAGAAGGGAGGTCAAAACGGTGGGAGATGGTGAATGTTTTGGGTGTTTGGGTTGGGGACCACCTGGCTAAATAAATCTGGTTCGTATTTGAGAATGAAAGATGAATGAGGAATCTGCATTATGAAAAAGACCGACCCTGACTAGATATTTACCGTTGTGTTTGAAGTGGATGAATATAATAATTAGGGGAGGGATGATTATTCAAGTTACATGACATTGCACCAACGACGCCAACTTCCATCCATCCTAAATATCTGCTCTGACTATGACCGCCACTATATAGAGCCTTGTGAAGAGGGAAGGGTGAGTTGTTCATGCGCGTGTATGTATGTATGTCTGTCTGAAAGGAGGGTGTGATTTACAAGGAAAGAAGAGGGCATGGGAAAGTGATGCATATCATAAAGCGGTAGCGGTAAGTATTTGGTGGGTTTAGGGCACAGGAGATGAGAATGGAGGAGACATGACATCAGCACGGATAAGAATTGATGGTGGAGGGATGGCCCTCCATCCATCCATCCATCTATTTAACATCTACTGTATGTCATCCTCTGAGTGGGGCCTATTCTTCATCACTTTATAGCACCCACCAAGTTCCGCCCGCACATAAATAAATATCTCTATTCACTATTCTTCGTCGCTCCCAACTGGCTCATATCATAAGCTTGTCCTCAAGGCTGAGCTGGACTTTGCTGTCCCCTCTCCATCCATCCCTGGAAATTTTTCCATAATCCACTCAAAGGTATACCACAAGCAGATCCCATCAGAGTCAAGGGGGTAAAAGTGACTGCACCTAAATTTCGAACTTATAACATGATTTCCTAAAAATGTTTGAAATTCTTTCTTTAAGATTAAATGAAATGCAAAAACACTCACTGAAAGCTTTTCTCCTTGCATGACAGACACGGAGCCAACAATAATTGAGCTGCCCATGCCATTGGACGGATCAAAATTTGTCAGGTTAGCTCTGTGACACTGACATTGAGGCCCGGAACACGGAAGAATGGCAGAAATACGAGTCATATGGGCAGAGACGCTGCCTTTTCAATGACGTTTGACTGGATGGCCAGCCGCAAACCACAAGTTACCGTTTGATGATACTGAACCTATCTAAGCAAAGCAGCACACAGATGTGAGGGATGCGCTTTGTGTTGGGTCTAACCAAAACAAGACCAAACAAAAAAAAAAAAACAAAATTGTTGTAGAAGTTATAACCATTCATCGAGGTATCACCCAAATGCTTTCTGCAATCATCTCACATGTTTTTCTGCTTTACATAATGAAAGAGGCAAGCAATGAATATATCAAAATTGCTTACAGGAGAGACGCAAGAATGACCCATTAAGGACTCTATAGGGCTTCTCTGTGTATAACAGGTGGAATTGGCGGGCTCATGTCTCCATCTCGGCCTCTTTCCAGAGACTCCTCCCTTACAGTAGATAGTGGCTTGTCTGGACTATAATATCCCTTCGGAACACCACCTGGAGCAAGAGGTCTAGATGTTCTGACCTTGGAAGGAGAAGAGTTGATTCCCACGGGAGAACTTGCACCCTCACGACGCAAAGGAGAAATTGGTGGTTGCAAACTAATATCATCTCGCTTCCTGTAGAATTTATCTTCCACAACATCATAGGAGTTCCCGGTACGTGCTTCTTGAGCAAGAGAGCACCAGCAGCAGCACAGCCAAAGTGTGCAATCAGAAACTGAGGGTTTACCAAAGCAGAAGTCGTAAGCGGGCAAGTTGAACCTCTTCCTCATTTGGATCCTCCAAAATCCACCATACAGTAAACCAAATATGCACAGGACGATTCCAGCACCTATCATGGCCTGTCTTACACTGTCATCGTCGATATTAACAGCAGCCAAGATAAAAATCCAGAAGGGAGCCATGCAGAATAGAGCAAAAGTGGCAATATGGACATACATGTTTCCAAACCCAAGTCTCTCCATGTTCCACCCAAACACACAGAAAGTACAGAAAAGTGAGAGATATGCTAGAGAAATATCGTCCCAAATGTCCATTATTCCTCCACTCCACTGTGGCCTATCCTCAATTACCAATTGTTCATCTCTTGAAGCAAATGAATATTTTTTCGTAAATGATTTCACTCTCGGCTGCTCTGGGTTAACCTGCGCTTCTTCATCTATCTCAGAATTGTAGTCCTTACCAAGAGGGCTAAGAATGGTATACAGGCCAGCAATTGCAGGAGCACCAATTGCAAAAGATATGCATATTCCAACTCCCACGGCAGGTCGCTCAGATCTTTTGTACCCCAAGTTTAGACCACAAAGTGCATATTGGGCAAAACAGTTCACGTGAAGAAGAATGACCACCACCATCATGTGTGCCCACTCATGGGGCTTATATGTCCCATTCTTGCAGTAAACATTTCTGAGTCTGGAGATATCCTTCGGTGTCCATCTGCACAGAAGTACAAGGTGATAAAACCTCTTTGGATGCTGATACAAACACATGAGCGTAAATAGTGCATTGAGTATTTGGTTGTTCACTTCAAACCAAGCGTTCCTCTGAGCCTTCTTCGGTAGCACTCCATTCAACATTCCAGTCATGACTAGGAAGAGAATGGCTCCTGAAACAGCAACACAGGTAATCCACACAAAAAGGGCCATGTTCATTGGGTCTCTGATCCACTCTTGGCACTTCTTTTTGAGGGAAACCCAATCAAGTTTTTGAGCAAGAATGCCACTAAATCGTTCTCTAAAGCCATGTGAACCGGAAGAAGACACTGACTGTGAAATTTGGTCTCTGGCAGAAGCAAGCCGCTTGAATTTGGCAGAGGCTGAACCAAATTTAAGGAACTTTATCCTATTGAGCAGAGCACTCGAGGTGGCCTGAATTTCTTTTGGAGTATTTTCACTGCTTATAAGCGTCTTCCGAGATGTTGATATTTCAATTGAAGTTAAATCCTTCAACTGACTTTCATTAGGTTCCTCGATCTCATCTTTAGGGTTCCCGTTATCAACTGAAACCATTATGATATGAAGTTCGAGCTTTCTCCGTCAGAACCAGAAGGTCCAAAGCTATGTCATCAAGGATTCGGGTTTGGCACTGATCCTGAAAGGGAAAAGAGAATAGCCATAGCTAAGTATTCTAATTCGTAATAGAATTCGCAAGAATTCATCACAATGGTGACAGGAAGGACTGTGACGTAGTATAATAGAAACAAGGAAGATACCCGAGCAAATTAGAAACTCAAACAGAGACTTCATCAATAGATAATGATCCAGCAAACGTTAAACAAAATATTTGATCGAAGTTCACAGTTTCAAGGCTAGGGATTGGAAGGTAACTCAAAGCCCAGAATCTGATAATAGTATTACCGATAGCCACATCTCACAGGTTAGTTTCAAGAAATAAAGTTGGAAGGAAAAACACCCACAATTTTCAACATCCTCACAACTACAATGAGACCACCCATTAAAAAGAAAACCCAGAACCGTGATGAAAATTTTCAAGGCTCGGGCTAATAAAAAAGATCAAGCAGATTTATGAAGATAACTAAGTTCACATAAAGGAAAGGAAGAAAGTTGAGGACGTACCAAGAAATCGACTCAATAATCAGCATGCGGAGGAAGGCATTTAATCCAAAAGTTCTATCTGATCAAAATTCAGAGAACAATTTAATTAATTGTAGATCGTTTGAAGAACTAGTATAAGAAACTGAATCTAAACTACTTCCCAGATCCCAAAATAAAAAAATTAGGAATAAAAAGAAAGAAGGAATAGCCCTCGTACAAGTAATAGAAGAGTCAAACCAGACTCGTCGGTTGCTGTTCAAACCACAAATGAGACTATTGGCTTTTGGAGGCCACTTGCCGAAAGATTGCAAGCGGAAGGATCGAGGCATAGGATTTTTCTTCTAGGTGGGGCAACGGAAAGCCTTAAAATAAAACGCTATAGGAATTTATTCAATACGCTAAGGTCTTTAACTTATTCGACTGTTAACCTGTTTTGAAAGTTCTATTAAGCTTATGATTTTAGCGCCCAGTAATACGCAATATTTATTGTAGACAAAGGGCTTTTAAGGGGAAAAAGGTGAAGTCCAAAAGCAAACCAGACTAACTCATGCGAAATAATTTCTTGTTAAATCAGAGAACAGGGAAACAATTGGTTAAAACCAAATGAATTAGCCTTCATTGATTTCATGAACCCTGTTGACCATTTACCTCTGTTTCAAAAATGTTAGAAGAAGTTTAGAAACCATAGATTGATTTTATGTGCAAATTGCTGAATTCATCGCTGCAAATGTTTCAAACAAGTGAACACGTCTTCGCTTCTACCTTCGGTTATTTCTCTTTAAAAACTTAGAATTTGTTACAATTTTAACAAAAATTGATCTGTCACATCTGTCGTAGATAAATTGGGGGGGGGGGGGGGGAAAAATGCAAGTCTGCGGTTGAACTCTTACAGTTGTTGGGGAGAAAATGATATAATGTAATTCCAAAAGAGAATTCATTGAAATGTTTGCTTTGCAAGAATTCTAATGCTCATGATGCTATGTGGGAGCATAGAAAGGGACGGGGATAAAGCAGCGCAACAAGTGGATGATAATATCTGAATTCAATTTGGCTGCGTCGGATATCACTAGAGTTCACGAGTGGATGAATGGAAATCCAAATCCAAGTCCCAAGAGAGAATTGTATCGCACACGTCGGCAGAAATTTCTTTCGGTGTTACTCTCCTTAATCAAACATAAAACTGCATTTGACTCAACCCCTCACCTCACCTATGCTAAGAAGATAACCAAAAGAGAACAAAGAAAAACACAAGTGAACATCGTCCTTTCCCGGTGGTCTATGATAGGCAGAGGTGATCCTGGGGATTTGTCACGCAAATAAGAGCAGACTCACTATTGCTCAAATCAAGTGCGGTTTTGAATTGGCGCTGGTAACTTCAGTCGATACCAAATCGACTACACTATATAAGTAGATATGTGAGACGACCAACTGAACAGACAAGCATGACACAATTCAAATAATCAAACATAATGCTAAGATGTAAATCAGGTCAGATCATCTTCCTCAAGTTCTTTGGCCTTTTGTTTTACCTTCCCCCTCGAAAGAAGCGTCGCCATCCAAGAATCCTGCACACCATCATGCAAACAGCTAAACAACGATGGGGAATGGTAGAACAGATTATAACATGCAAGTGAAATGACCAGAAGAACAAAGTAAGTCATATGCTTGCGTCAGTAACAACTAAACAAATAATCCTGATCACAAAAGCACAGCTCGAGTACAAAAGAGAAGCATTATAACCAGACGCACCAGCAATAAAAAATTCCATAAATACTTTTTTTTTGTTTACTCGATTTACCAGAACTTTACATCGACTATATCTAGATATAGGGATTTTCTGCATACATCAACATTCAAACTCGAGATCTTACTTAAATAATATCTAACTATTTACTACTCAAACCAACACTGTTAATAATTCCACAAATACTTGAACAAACATCGAAATTGTTACCAATTCATCGGAAAAGAATTAGTAAAACAACTTCAACTTCCAGCACAGATGTCTCCCTGAACACATTGCAAACTGCAGGACTAGATGGTAATAGTGTTGAAGTCTTGCAGAGCTGAGAAGCACCATCTCGAAAACTCATTTGACTTTTAAAAGATTGCCTCCGTGTTTTAACAAATAAATTGAGCTGTTATTCTTTCTTTCTAGATTTTAGTTAAGATAGTCAAATCCAACAATTCAATATCGGGCTGTTTTGGCAAGAGTTTTGGAGAAAGTTTCAACTGGATTCCTCGTTCAAGGTAATGACTTGCACATCAAGCGCATGGTAATGGAAGCATTTGCTATTTTCATCCTTTGAAGGAGTTAGTGTTATAAATTCATGACGATTCAGTTTTGATAGATTTTATATTTCTGTCACAATTTATTCCAATTTCCAAATTTTGTAAAATATACCAGTGGGGTCATGTTATCAAATTCCTTAACAAGGTCAGTGAACTTTTCAACATCTTCTTCATCAATTGCAGCAGCAATATCCTGGCCAGAGAAAGAAGGTGATGTCAGAATGGCATCCAACAATGATGCAAGTAATAAATCAGTCAATGCAATTATCACAATGACAGTATAATTAGAAAAAACATAAAGAGAACAATAGTGAAATATTAAACAGTTATTATAACGTTAAGTAAGGCATAGAAAAGAATCCATAGTTTAATCCAACGTACTCTATCAACAAAATTTGATAAGGACAGTGCTCAAAACTACACTTACCGCCAAAAGACTATATTCACACGAGTTCCTGTAAATGTCGGATCTAATTACTGCAAAAAGATAATACACTTCCAAATAATTGAGCAACTGATAGGTCATCCAGTTTCAGATACCAAAGTTAAAATATCTCAGACCTGATATCTCTCTAAGGCATTGGTAATAGCAACAACATCCCCTTTGCATAGTTGACAGATTCCTGCCTTAAGGAGATGTCCTTTAACTCCATACTTCAACAAATTGTTGTTGAGAGAGTGGAGGGCAACTTCATAAATATCAGTTGCCTTCTGGTATCTGGAGATTTATCATGCAATAGAAAAGGCAAATACTCAATTTCACATAGAAAAAAGGCCTTGGATATAGTTACCTTCAGATTCTTTTAGAAGGCTATTTACTTGAACTGAAACTTGGCCAAACTCAAATACTGAACACCGAACAGGGTATTGAGGGCGACACATGTAGAAATGATTTTCCTCCTTGTTTTCACAATGAAAGGTTTTCAAAATACTTCAAACAACGTGAAACTACAAAAAGTAAAATCTGCAAAACGAACTTGAAAATAATATGCATCCATGTAGAACTGTTAACGTGAAACAATGCAAAGTTAAAAATTGTTGCTAAAAAATGTATGCTTATTGGCAGGTCACAAAACTCTGCATTTCAATTGGGGCATTTCTTGAATGGGTGGGCATGCGTGAGAGACTTGGTATATGGCAATTATTGGCAGGAGACTTGCTGTGCGGGAATGAGTCTAAAGGAGGAGATCAGGGGCATGTGGGCGTTGTTCAAGAATGGGTGGGGCATCCACGGGTGTCGGTCTGTATCCACCTTCCCTTCTCTTCTTTCCAAACTTCCCATTCTTCCTTTTTAAACATTTCGTTTTGCATAAACTACTCTTTTATGCTTACACTTCTCATCGATCATTCCTATTTTACTTATCATGTTAACTAACATTCGGCCCACAAATCTTACTTTCTAAAAATTGATCATTTTAGCTGTTCACTCCATCACTATATTCTGTTCAAATTGATTATCATAATTGATCCGGTGTCATTTTTAATACTTTCAGAATATATCATTTATTTTAAACTTGTTCCTTCTATTGAATTTGCGTTACACACATCGTCTCTTGTACGCCACCTGGTAGATCATTTTTAAAAGCCATATGCAGATTCACTGAGGTACAGTTCTGTCATATCAATGCTACTGGCGCTGGTGTTCGTTGCCATAAACTCTTCCATGGCCATCTACGCGTTGTGGTCCGGCAAAACTCAATCTGTACTAATTTTCCTCGATTTCTCTCAAGTGTCCGTCCGTGATGTCTTCACCACCGTCCCCGTCTTCGTTCGGCTTTGGATTCCATGTCAACGGTATAAATACACACCCATCCTTCTGCATGCGGCGGATTAATTAATGACGTATAGATGTAAACGCGTGGTTTTGTTTTGATAATCAGTTCATCCGATAAGAGAGGAGCTCGGAAGAGCTGGGGATATGAAAGTGGCGGCGCGGGTTTCATTGATGATCTGCGTGGCCATTTACTTCGCATTGGGTCCTTCGGATATCTTCTGTTCGGAGACTCCATAATGGCGGGCATGCCGGTCAACTTTGACCAGAATTCCAATCACCCCCCCGGGCGGCAGGCAGATTGTTGAACGAAGTCGTGCGGCTCAGCTACGCCCTCCATCTCGCCCTGGTGTTCCCCATCATGAATTATTGCTTGAGGCTCAACATGGATGAATATAAGAACATAACAAGAGGTCATCATCGACATTAAATGCAGCTCTAAAACGTGAGATGAGAAAGGACAAAAATGGGCGAATCTTGAAGATATGGGGCACATAGAGGACTAATGATTAATTCAATACGAGCACATGCATACTCTATCCAATGGAGATATAAAATATTTCCACTTGGAGTCGTGTAGAATAATGCAAGGAGCTGAGCCAATGCACAGAAAGAGATCATCATCATCATGATTGGGATGTCTTTTATCATTATTGCCATTAATTAAACCATGGCAGACGCAAGTGCTGATCTCTCCTAATTATTAACCAGTGGATGCGATGGCTCATGTTATTCACTAAACACATGGAAATGGAAGTAGCCAGAATAAGACAACGAATTAGGTCGGAATCGATGACGTATGTCTTTGAGTGAGGGGGTAGAAATCCGAAGCGCTTAATGCACGACATCGTCGAGTGAACGGAGTATTTCATATTCATACTTTTATCGTGGAATTTCTTTTTTATCAGCTTTTTCATGCATAGAACACGACATCATAGGACTTTGACCCCTTCTACACATACATAATACTATAATTATAGATAACTCTATTCGTCCTTTATAATCGTAATTAATACGTCTTTCTTCACCAACCACTCACTATCTTAGATAAACTATCTCTTAATTACGGTAATTTAAACCATATTTTAATTTAATTATCTCATTGCCCACACAAACGAAAAATATTAAGTTATGGTATTTAAATAGGACCTATTAATCTTTTATACGCGTATCGTGCGGCATAAAAACTTGGACGAAGCCGTCTGACTTTAGACTCCGATCTTTTCGAGTTTTTCCCCCCAGAATTAGATTCCCATCTTATCCATACCATATTACGTCATAAATAATATGGCTGTACTTGTGGGCTCCCATCAGACTATTTTCCTATATGTAAGATGCCAACTTGCCAAGTCCTCGGTCTTCCCTTTTGAACACTCCATGTAGTTTATATAGGCCACCGGACAATTCCAATTCCATTTCCCTTTCTCTGGACCGCACGAAATCCCATCTCGCCCATAAAAACTCCCCATAAGTTCGCGGCCGACATGTCTCCGGCGGCCGGGTTAAACGTCCCCCTACTGCCGGAAGGGAAGGGAGATGCCAAACCAGCGTCGGTTAGCGGCGCTGTGTTCAACGTCGCTACCACCATGGTGGGCGCTGGAATCATGTCCATTCCAGCGACTGTAAAGGTTGTGGGTGTGATTCCGGCTTTCGTAATGATTTTTATCTTCGCTATGCTTGCCGAAGTATCTGTGGATTTTCTATTGCGGTTCACGCATTCTGGCGAGACGACAACATACTCCGGCGTGATGCGGGAGGCATTCGGGCAGGCTGGCGCAGTAGCCACTCAAATTCTTGTCATAATTACCAATTATGGAAGCTTAATTATGTACTTGATTATTATTGGTAAGGATACATGTACTATCGCTAGTTCGAAACTGTTCATTTTTTGTGTTAGAATTTGAAGATGTTGATCTTGGCATTTGTCGAAAGACCCATTTTTAGTTTTTTGTTTTCCCCTCTCCAATTCAGCTGGATGTCAAAGGAAAGAGCACTTAGAATAGCTTCCAGTTCATGCAGACCCTTGAACTTTGCATGTTTCCAGAGCAGACCTGCTGCGAAGCCAAAGGTGTGCATGAACTAGTAGCTAAGGTCTCTTATCAACTCCTTTCAGACATGTTGTCAATAGATCCCAAATCCAATGCCAACACTTTTAAACATGAACTAAAACAAGACCATAAATTAGTTTCTAGTCCTAAAGTTATATAGCATAGATACTTCGATCTTGAGATTATACAGGCCAATAAATGGGTTCTATAAATTTATACGGATCATTGAATTTGATAGTAGAAAATCATAATGTAGGATCTTGACGCCTAGAATTGTGTAAAGCATTTATTGATTTAATACTGTATCTACAATTATGTAATAACAATTGGTCTAATGTATGTTTGATTCTAGGTTTCTGAAAGTGTTTGATAATGTGGGTGCTCGCTTGGCTAACAGTTTATTAAGTCTATATCCTCTTATATCCTGCTCACGAGTGGGTTTAGTTAATCATAATATAGGTAAGTTGCCATGCATGGGGAATTTGTTGCATAGCATGAGTTTAAGGAAATATCCTCCTCCCAGTGTATGAAAATACATACAGTCGTCATGCATTGTGTGTGAGTTTGTGTGTTGCTTGATGCATCTCACCAAGTTTCAAAGGCAAATTGTTATCAGATTCAAGACATAGTTCGAGTCATGGCTAATTCTGAAATGTAAATTTAGCTTTTTCAACCAAACCCATTAACCCAGTTTAAATGGTGAATATTTGAATCATAAAGCTTTTTCAAGCGTTCTTTTTTATAAAGAAATATAAGCTGTTGAATTAGTTGAAGGATTTTTTGGTTGTGGTTGGATTGTACAAATATGGAGTCAGAAGATATATGAGTGAAAAGATATCTGTGTATTATTCATTGTGTCAATTAAAGTACAGTGACCAAGCTGCTTTATATAACCAGCAGTCTGAAACTAACTCGTAAACTGACTTAGACAGACTTAGTTGTAACTCAACCCTTTTTTTTTATATATATTTGCCCCATAGATAATTATCAACTCATCTTGACATCCGATTAATATTTGATATACTGAACAGGGGATGTGCTCTCTGGACAAGGTGAAGCGCACTTAGGCATTTTGCAACAGTGGTTTGGAATTCACTGGTGGAACTGTCGGGAATTTGCTCAACTTGTCATCTTAGTCTGTGTTATGCTTCCATTGGTCTTGTACAGACGAGTAGGTCAGTACACTAATCACCCTTGGGTTTAAAATTATGATCTGAGATGAGATTTGAGACCATGACATGCTTTCCTGTATTTCAAATTGAAGAGACTGTGGCATAACCCTCACAACATTCTATTTTTTATGTCCTATTGGCTGGAGTTCTCTAGAGTCTTTAAAGTTCAGTTCTGCAATATCTACTCTTCTAGCGGTGGCATTCGTTGGTATATGTTCTGGGATGGCAATAGCTGCTCTCTTCTCTGGCAATTCACATATTCCAAGACTGATTCCACACTTGGACCAGCAGACCTCTTTCTTTGATCTGTTTACAGTTGTTCCAGTCATAGTCACAGCTTTTACATTTCATTTTAATGGTAAAAAACTTGGCTTGCATTAGTGAATTTGTCCGCTTCTTCACAATATGCCTAGAAAATTCCTGAGTTTAACATTTACTTGTATTTGCAGTACATCCGATTGCTTTTGAGCTTGCAAAGCCATCTGACATGATGACAGCAGTTCGAATAGCATTAGTACTTTGCGCAGTCATCTACTTCTCCATAGGCCTATTTGGGTACCTCTTATTTGGGGACTCAATCAAGTCAGACATTCTTATCAATTTTGATCAGAATGCCAAGTCTACACTTGGTTCGGTGCTCAATACTGTAGTCCGAATAAGCTATGCATTTCACATTATGCTAGTGTTCCCTCTCCTGAACTTCTCTCTGAGAACCAACATAGATGAACTCCTCTTCCCCAAGATGTCTCAGCTAGCTACTGACAACAAGAGATTTATGACCATCACTCTGGTGCTGCTAGTCTCCAGCTATCTTGCCGCTATAGCAATCCCAGATATTTGGTACTTCTTTCAGTTCTTGGGATCAACATCCGCCTTGTGCCTTGCCTTCATCTTGCCCGGGGCTATTGCCCTGAGGTATTCTATCTCTCTTCATTTAAGTCCGTTTCCGTTTGGTTAGGGCGTCTGCAAAGCTTTGTCTAATTTTCTTTGGTCTGAATTCAATGGCAGGGATGCTGGAGGTGTATCGACTAGAGGGGACAAAATCATCGCACTGATAATGATTACCCTGGCTGGAGTGACCAGTGCGTTTGCTATTTCCACCAACATATATAATTTCCTTCGTTAACAAGCCATAAGCTGTATTTTCAAAGTTTTCTCTTTTTCCTCTTTACTGAAGTTTTACTCAGCAAAATGGAAGGGGGGAAGAAATACTAGGCCACTACGTATAAACCTTGTTCAGGGAATGGGAAAAGACGTGTTCGGTGGTTGGGGTGGTTGTTTAGTTGTTCATGGTTTGTTGAAGAATTGAATGCAAGTTGTAAAATAATTAAAACATTTTGAGTATTAATTACAACCATGTAAAATATAATATAGACAGATGTTGTTGAGCATACTGATTAAGACTTCAAGTTGAGTAATGCCCGGATGGAAGCTTATAACCGATAGTTCCTTGCGTAGATCTATTCTGAAAAGCCTTTCGTAATCTGTGATCTATGCTTAAATTGTTATTTATACTATTCAGACGTTGATCATCTTGCAATTATCTCAAACGTGAATAACTTGCCGCAGGCAGCATGGCAGGGTAGTATTTGAGCTTTTAAAAATAATATTCTGTTCTTTTTGTCTTAATTATAAGAGCTAGATAGATAGTTTATTTTAATTATAAATATAAAATTTCAATCTATTTTATCTCTCTAAATTTTAATTTTCTTCTTAAAATATCTTTATATAATTACATATATTAAGAGGGTTTTTATCAATATATATGCATAGGATTAGAGAAGATATTCTAGGGAAGTCAATAAATAATCATTATGATTAACTAATTTATTTAAATTATCTAAATTAATTAAGTAGATATATCTTATATTAAGGATAGGAGCTAGTAAGAAAATAAAAAATAGACATTAAGGAACAAAAATGGTAATAAGGTTTAAAAACATTGCTTTTTTATGTGATTTTACTAGGAACACAATTTTTTTCCGGCAAAAAAAAAAGAAAGAAAGAAATCACTAAATACGATTCTTGATATTTGAGATTAAAACTCGTAACAGTTGATAAGAGTGGCAGCATTCTTACAAGCTACTTTTGTAAACTTGATCTGGCAAACGAGTGACAGCTACTTTTACCCATGAGGCTAAATACTATATTGGTATGAGATGTTCATGGCAGGCTTGATCTGTTGTGACAGTCCACAGTTTGGCAACTGTGAATCTGAGCAGTTGTTCCATGTTGAGGTGTCTGAAGTGCGGAGGCGTATGGTCGATGTTGCTCCATCCTCCTGAAGCTTTCAACAAACATACTCGAATGCTACTTTCTAAACTGAATAAAATGCGTTTGTTTTGTTCAATGCGGCACTGCTCACAGCATTGCATGATCAGGCTTTCTGATGGGTCCACCCACGTGAACCACCAAACTACAATCACCTCGCCTCGTTTTCTTTTAGGATTTGTTTGGTTAGAGGGTTTTGGAAGCGAGGGAAGGGGAGAAAAATGTATGTTTGATTGGAAAAAATAGAGGTGAGAGGAGAGGAGATTTTTTATCTTTTTGTAGTCCCCTCTCTTCCCTCACCTCCCATTCAAAAGTGAGGGTTTTTGGAGGGGAGAAAAAATTTTACTCCCCTTTTAACTAAAATACCCCTAAGTGTTTTTTAATATTCCAAATATACCTTTAAACCTTTTTTTTATTTTTTCACATCTAATTTTTTTAATTGCATAATAATTATAATAAATTATAATAAAACTTAATAAGTATAATAAATTATTTATATATTATATTAAAATATATAATAATTATAAAATTAATAAAAAATAATGTTAAAATTTTAACATTTTTTTATTTTTTTTTATTTTTATTATATATATAAATGAGATAAAAAAATTTAAGATTTATAAATTAAAAAATAATAATTTTGATATGAATATTATAAATAAAGAATAAATAAATTTAAATAAAGAAGTAGGGTTATTTTTATCAATTTTTAATTAACCACTCTACCCTTCCCTTTTGAACCAAACAAAAAACATCATCCATTAGCCTCCCCTACCTTTTCCTATTCTCCCTTAAATTAAACTATCCTCCCCTCTTCTATGGTAAATCAAATAAAGCCTTAACGTCTTCTCCACACACCTCTCTTTATTATATATATATATATATATATATATATATATATATATATCTTTGCCTAACTCTTGATCTTCATCCATTCATATAGCCCCCTCTGGACCTAAATGTATTCCTTCTGCTATATATATATATATAGGTAGCGGAATTTTATGCTATAGACGTACAGGACAAACTAGCTAGTACAGCTGTTCGTCGCCCAAAGATTAATTATCTATTTGCAGAACTTGCTAGTTTGTATGTAAATAAGATTAATTTTGCTTCGTTTAGGACCATGACTATTGCCGTAGCAAACACATGCGATGATCAACCTATATTAGACACCAACTAGTTATCTAACTTGCCTTAGTAGCGTTGTTCATATTATCTTTCTACAGATATATGCCTGGCAGCAAGATGTCTCTCCGTATTAAATTTTGTTAGTTTTTCCATTGTCGATCGCTCTGGCATGTGAATGTACTGTTCCAAAGTGCAACTCACGTGACTTCTCTCTGCTTGCTCCCCACCTAGCAAACGCATTGCACTGCAGGAATCCTAGAATACCTGTATTATGCTACGCATCATGCACATACTGAACTGTACAGCACTAACAATCACAAGATAACATTCAATTCCTCTCACTTGAGGGTACATCCCAACCTCAGTAACTCATGAATTGGTGCCATTAATGTTAAGGATCCTACTGCACTAAGAGGCTCCTCTTTTTATTAATTAGATTTCCTCTCAGACATTGAAATGAACTTCAAAACAAATTTAATGTTCGATATATCTTGGATCACTTTGGATCAGCGTTAGCCTTGCTCCCCACATATAACATACTCAGGCCATTTTCTTTCAACAGGACTTCGGTTTTGACACCCACTTGCATTGTACTCTTGAACCTAGCACAATTCCCTACATTATTATTTGAATTCAAAAGGACAGACATCGCAGATGTGTCTTTCAAAACTATTTGACATGTCACGAGAAACTTTCGTAAATAAACATATTAATTATATTCTGTCTGCATGATTGGACTCCATAAAAAAATTGTGTTTTTGGTTTTACTTGTGCCCATTTGGCCTGGTCACATGATGATAATATTATGCAAACAGTGAGCAAAGCGCGTCCAGATGTCAGAATCAATACATAGTTCCATCATATCACATAATTAATTACCATATAAGTTTGAGCAATCAATTGCTATATTATGACTAGCTAATTGATTCCAATCATATTAATTAATTTACTCCCTCGCGCACACCATACTCATCGATCATTCATGGAACACGTGGGAAAGAAAGATCAAAATCCAAAACAGAATCTTCCTAGCTAGCTAGTCTCCAACTTTTTTGCAACTAATATTCCTAAAGAAGGCCACTGCTCATCCCCTTTCGTCGAGTGGGATAGAGAGAGAGAGAGAGAGACGCTACTCATTCTCCGGCTAATGAAACGACTTAGGATGATCCCTCCGTTCTGAGTTGACGAAAAAGAATGAGCAAAATAATCAAGCTAGGTTAACTGTAGGAACATGCATGAATTCATTTCATTTTCATTCTTCATAATTCTCACCAAACAGCATGCATGCAGTTTCTCTAGTAATTATTTTGACACAGTTCATCATGAATCCTACCCATTCAGATTTCATGTATTCTCAACCACCAACTCATGGTAAGTTTAACCTATTGTTCAATTATAAGAGACTTTTACAACTCAATTATTGATTTCTGAAGCAAAATGGCAAATTGAAAACGAATATATGATTTTGACTGAAATGAAACCAACAACCATACGGTGCTCAAGTTTGCTGGAATAAACTTTGAACAAGCTCTTGATGTGTCAGGACAAACTGCTTACCTGTACAATTTTGTATTTTTGCTACATTTTCACAATACTATCAAATTCATGGATAACCATTACCCGTTCACGTTCAATCAACATACAAATTGTTGCTAGTCTCGATGTAGTCAATTTTTCAATGATGTGCCATTGAAGTTCAGTACATTTTCTAATGGCTTCTACAAACACATGTATGCATGTATGCATTTCCTATAAACATAAACAAAAAAAGTGTCTTCGTAAGTAATTTCATTTCATACGCTTCTCGCCTTCTCCACGGGACCTTGAATCAATAAGTTATTATGCATACGAAGAATATATACGGATGATGGTACAGAAATATTGTGTTTTATAAAATGATAAAGAAAGAGAAATTAAATAGGGTTGAATGCAGTACACATTAGGGGTATGCACAAGTCTTTGTGCTCGAAAAAAAGTTGCCCAACCCAATTTAAAAAAAGTTACCTAAAACACATTTGGGCAGGGCAAAATCAAGTGTCACACAGGGCAAAGCTGTAGGCAAAATATGTCACCCTACCCTATATATATATATATATATATATATATATATTTATTTAGAGTCATATTTATTTCTTAACTTATTCTATTTATAACTTTATACTTTTTATTTTAAACAATTCTCCTTGTTCATTTTCAGAGTATTGAATATAATTCTTATATTTATATAAATACTAAAGTTGCTCATATACTTTACTTATTAAACATTCGATTATTAGTGTTACAATACCGCTACAGATATTTAACCCCTACATATTTTAATCTTTATTTTTTATATATCCAATTGACTTCAAGATTGTAATTACTATTTTTTTTACCTTATTCTTAATAGATTATAAATATATTTATTTTTTAAAAATATAAATATAATATTATTTTATGAGTTCATAATTATATATTTTTTTCCATAATATGAGTAAATATTACAATTTGGGTATACAAGCCCACTTATGCCCAACCCAAAATGATTAAGCTTTTACTAAATAAGGCCGTGTATCGGGGTTATAAAATATTACTCATATTTTTTTTTTAAGTAGGGCGACACGCACACCCGTAGTAAACATATGTATCCAATAAAAAGCTAGGATAGGGGAGAGGCTCAAAAGGAAGACTTACAGAAGAGCACTAACAGAATCCAAAAGAGTGTAGAGATACATAGTTCGGAGGGAAGAAGCCCTGCTAATGGAAAGGCCGGGCAAGAGACAAGGAAGGAACAGGGTTTGTGTATGGAGGATATTGTTTTGTCGTGATGATTATTGAGACACATGTGAACGGAGGTGGGTACGCTATTTGTCCTTGTCCAATGCGGACAATACTGGAAGCAACAAGAGGCGAATATCATACGATCCCTCCCATTAATATCGTACATAAGTAGTATATAATAATACACACACACATATATAACGTTCATACCTAAAGCTCCTTATCTCTGAGCATTTGCAATAATCATCCATTTTGATCGATCTGCAGAATGATTTATCAAAGATGTCCCAAGTTGTTTGGTTAGGATTTGCGCTTGGAAATTAAAAGAAAAAAAAAGTGAAAGCAAATAACAAGGAATTCTACAGTGTTACTGCAGATAATATAAGATGTGGTGAGCTAGCCAATAGTTTAACAAGAAGCTAGCTAGGAGGGAAGAGGAAGTGCGGTCATTTTAGTATCAGTGACCTTGAATGCTACATTTATATACAGGCCTCTTCTGAATCATCATGTGAAAAGCCTATTATTATTAACTTTGTTCACGAGAGTACATGATTCCCGAGCTCGAAATAAAATAGGAAAATAAAGAAAGATAAAGATAGATGAGGAATAAAGTGGGGCAGTTCCTCAAGGGATGATGACATGTTATTCCTAATTGCTAGAACCTGGTATATGTGTAGCCAGCTAGATGTTATGTAATCATTCCATAAGAATTTCGGTGTCAAGAGGGAAACAAGGAAAATGAGTTAAGACTGATGAGAATAATAGAATGGCACGTGTGGAGAGAGAGTGAGAAAGAGGACAAAAGATGGAAGTGCGAGGAGAGCTTAAAAAACCCCGTGAGGAGCTTTTGGAGGCATTCCCAATTGCACAACTAAACATCCTTTTGTTGCTTGTCCTTCACTTCTCTGGATGCCCAGTTTTCACTATCACGAACTCATGATTCTTCATCTCTAAAAAAAATTAATTTATTACTATAAAATAGTAATTATATATAAATATCCTACTAATTAAAAATCTATTCCTTTGGCTATTATAAATATTAGAGCTTTTGGTTTGCAGCAACACGAACAATGAACTAATTGTTAGCAAAGAGAAAGAGAAAGTCGATGAAGGAAGGGAAGAGAGGGAAATTGGTTTATGAAAAAAGAAAGGGGTATTTTAGTAAGTTCAGGGTAATGTATGTTGTTCATCCGTGTGACGAGACTGATGAGAGAGGCATGTGAGAAGAAGAAATTAAACACAGGAGATCGCATAGGTTTGAGAGCTTATCCCCTCTCTTTTAAAAGGTTCTGGGAACTGTGCAGAGTTCATAGCAAAAGAAAAGTTTGAGATCAGATAAAGAAGATCAAAACAAGAAAAGGAGGAGGGAGAGAGGGAGAGAGAATTAGAGAGCCAATATGGTTTCTAAAGAGCACAGCCACAAGAGAGCAGTGCTGCATGAGAAGCTTCAACTCCTTCGTTCTATTACTAACTCTCATGCTGTAATTACCCTGCGGCATTACCTACCCTTCTCTTCTCTTCCTTCTTGTTAATTCCATTATTATTTCTTCCCTATTCTCAATCAAATAACATCATTCCCCAAAATATTGTTTTGTTACCTCGCCTTTATCTGCTGTCTCTCTCTTTTATTCGAATCCATTTTTATCAATCGATCAATCGTAGGTTATTTTCTCCTACTAACAGAATCACCCCCGCTTTCATTAGAACTATAGTTTTTTGACCAAATTATAATACCGGTCTATGCTTTCTGCACATTCAATTTCATTATCTGACCATAGAAATAAAACCTCGACAGCACAGAAGAATAGCTTGACATATGTCTAAATAAAATTATTGCGAAACTTATTAATACGATATTGCATGGTTGACATATCATGAATTTATCTTGCTCACTCATAGTAGAGCCAGTATTCTAGCCAATCCTGCTTATAGCAGTGTGTGTGTGTGTGATGAGTTTAATTATATATATATTTCGATAGCAAAACTAATTCTTTTTTTTTAAAAAAAAAATTGGGTGGACGGCAGCTAAATCAATCCGCGATCATAATGGATGCGTCGAAGTACATCGCAGAGCTAAAGCAGAAGGTGGGGAGAGTAAATGAAGATATAGCCGCCACTGCACAGACTTCAAGTGACCAGAATCCCTTGCCAACGGTAGTTTTTATGATTTGATCATAGGCTTCAAGTACATGGCATTTTTTGAATGGTCATTGATGTCAATGCAGGTGACAGTAGAAACCCTAGGAAAGGGATTTCTTGTAGATGTATTTGCAGCGAAGAGTTGCCCAGGTCTGCTTGTATCCGTATTGGAAGCGTTTGAAGAGATGGGTCTGAATGTGCTGGAAGCTAGGGTTTCTTGTAAAGACACATTTCAATTTCAAGCAGTTGGAGGAGAAGTAAGATACATATTAAACATAACCCTAATGGATCATATATATATATATATAATGTCATGTGACGCGGAAGAAGGAATGGAAATTATTAATGCAGTGAGTTTCATTTAATTTGTAGGAAGAAGAAGGCGTGAATATGGATGCACAAGCAGTGAAGCAGGCAGTGGGACAGGCGATAGAGAAATGGAGAGAAAGCACTATCGATGAACAGTAGTAACCACGCTTGCTTTAACATGAATTTCTTCTGTCTTCATGTACCCAATGGGACTCGAGTTTCTGTTGATCATGAAATCAAGGCTCTTCGTACAGCTAGCGCTGTGCTTCTTGTTTTTTTTTTTCTGTTACAAAGCGCTGTGCTTTTTATATATTCATATTCCAACACACACACCCCTCTCTCATGGATCATTCAGTAATGGGGCGCCGATTAGACTCCTTCAAGTTTACTTATATTGCATTTTGACAATTTTAAATTCTTTAAGAAAACAAGTTATTTGGCTATATTAATATTTAGCATATAGAAATTGAAAAAAAAATATGTTTTACTGTTTATTTTTAATCATGAACTTAATTCTGCGCACGACCTATTGATGAGACGATAGGTTTGTTTAATTTGTTAAGCCAAATAGGCAGGCCTCGTGCGCATAACGTATTTAGGATCAGCATTAGAGTGGGAATCATCTTAATCAACATAACGTGCATGAATGAATAAAGAAGGCAATTGAGGTACGGAGATCCACGTGCTTTAGTGTGGAGCTGCGTGCAGTGTTCATATAGTAAGCACAACCTCTTATTCTATTTAAATGTCTTTATTTATTCCATGTAAAATTCTGGACTCCACACCGCCATGCATGCATGTTACTCAACAGTCTACCCCCAGCTTCCTTTTTAAATAATATAACAACACAATTAGCATAATTAATCACGATAGTACTGAAGAGCAATAACAGCAAATGTTGAGCATTATTATAAATGGGCGAGTGGATGTGATGTATGTTAGTCAACCCATTGTTTACACTAAATCGATCGGTATTAGATAGAGTATCTCACTCTTGCTCAAATTGATGAAGACCTACTAAACATATTCAAATCCCAAAGATATGGCAGTGCAATCCACAGGTAAACTCCTAAACTTTTCACATCTCTCTCTGTTTTTTATATTAAAAAATTTATGTGCTTTAACGCCGAATCTTTATTAAGACTAGAGTATATTTTTAAAATTTAAAAATATTTATAAAAAATTTATAAAATTACTTATTAAAAAAATATTTTATAATAATAAAAACAAATAAATTTATATCTTATAAGATATAAATCGTTCTTTTCTATATGTCAGTCGGTTTTATATTTCTATTTTATTTCTTACACTTTAAACACTCACCACATCGGAAGCCCAAGCGCAGCACTATATTGGGCCTAACTGAGACCATAACCCAATGAGCGACTCGTTTGTATCCAAAAAGTCCTTCTATAATCGAATTCTTTTTTTTTAAAAAATTGTGAGCTATGTCGTATATTTAACTATAGCAATAAATCTTTCAATAATTTTTTTAACATATATTAAAATTTAAATTTAAGATATTGAGTAATTTATCATTCTATAATTCAATCCTGAATCAACTCAATTACTGTCTAAAAGTTTTTGGATAAACCATAAAAAAAAACTCCTCCCCGCCTCCGCTGCTGCTTGCTCTGGTAATTAATTAAGCTGCAAGTGCAAGAGCGATCTGGAGGCAACAGTGATCCAGTGTCCGTCGCTCATATCTCTCTCTCTAACATCTCTTTCCCAACCGGAAATTCCCGCCACTCCCAAGAAGCTTCTACCACACGCTCCTTCCCTACAGATTCTACTCCTCCTTCGAAACCCCTCAACTGTTATGGCAACACACCAGTAACATGGAAGCTGGCAGGAGATCGCTCAAACGCAGAAATCCCCTCTCCGATCTTACCAACACTTCTTCCCACTCCTCTTCCTCCACCGCCTCTGTCGCCAAGCCCTCCAAACCCCACCCACCTTCTCCCTTCAATAACCCTGCTCTCCGCGAAAGCGAGTCCGGTTCCCGCACTCGTTCCTTCAGTAATTCCACGACTCGTCCTGACGCTCCTTCAAACCCTAGCCATCTTTCGCCTGCTGTTTCTACACCTCCTCGGCTGCTGAATTCCTGCTTGCTCCCTGGTATTGGATCTGTCCCACCTTTCTTTTGTTAATTTCCGCCTTCGATCTGTCTTTAGGCGTGGTTCGAGTCCAAATGGCTTTCCATTTGTCCTCAAATTTTGGGGTAGAAATTTTCCTCCTCGTTCTGTAAAATTATGGGGCTTACGGAACCACCGCCGTCCAGTATATCAGCAGAGAGTTCATAGGCTGGTAGAGGGTCTCCACTCCCCGTCCTATGAACACTCTGCGTTCATATCAACAGGAAGGTTTCGTGCTTAGACGCCTTACCTAACCTCTTAGGGCCTCATGAAGATATGAACAATCGGAGCCATCTTATTTTCTGTGTGCGCATGTATTCCTCGGTTGAATTTTGTTGTACTCCACGCTGTTCCTAATTCGGCACTGATTTTCCTTCTGATTTTATATGTTAGACAAATCTTGGTTTGATCTGAGTTACATTACCTTGTTGCTCCATTCCAATGTATTGCCTTGTTTCCACGTTATCCTAGGGGGCCTTTTCAGTGCTTTGGCCACTGATACCTTTGATTTTTTGAAATATTGGTTTGCCTTTCCTGTCTTCAACTGTGTCAGAATTCTTTTGTGGAATGATTTTGTTATACCAGCAGTGCTTTATTTGAGCTAAATAATGCTGCAACTGTTAATTTTTTTAGTGACTTTCTTGTATTTCAAACCTATTTGTTCATTGGGCTTTTTACATGCTTTGACTAAAGGTAGTCATGATCATGATGTTTCGGAGGCTATCTCAGTGGTCTACAGTCGAAGACATACATCAGAAAAAAGGAAAGGGAAAGAGAAGGCAGTTGCTGTTCCTCTCAGTAGTACACCCTTGCCAAAGGTCTCTAGCAGTAGGTTTGTATCCTTTCGGTAGTTTTGCTTGAAGACGTTTGATATAACAGCTTAATTCAACAATGGTAAAGACTAAAAATAGAAAAGGATACAGTTGGTTGAAATTCAGGGAATCAATTGAAGTGAAAATTACATGTTATCTAATGCACTCTAATGAGCATCGTTGCAGGTTGCCAGTATTACGCATGTGAGTATTGGTTAAACGCTTGAATTTCCGTTTTGTCTTGTATAATATGTGAAGCTTTAAAGAAGAAATTTCTTATCCGCAATTAGTCAATTTTTGTCTCACCTCCTTTATTCTTGTCTAATAGAATGTGTCAGGTTCATACCATTGGAAATCATGTTTCCTTCAGTTTTAACTGAGATATCTTTACTGTTATTGGATAGACGCCAAAATATCTTTGGTTTCAATTGAGGGAATTAAGTTGACTGTCACAGTCTCCTTCCTAGAAAGTTTACCGTATAGTTAACTGTCATACATTTTCTCTGTCATGAGTAACAGGGAGCAAAATCTTGAGGTTGAAGTTGTGAATCTTCATAAAGCCAAGGCATTGACAGCTCCTTGTAAAAAGGTAATTTGCTTAATTTGGTTATTCAGGAAAGGGCTTGATCACTTCTGAAATTTTCCATTTTGAAATTATTGCATTGAAATTCTTACAGATTGTATTTTCAGTTTGCCATCTCTGTAATTTCATGAATTTTGAAAGGATCTAGGTAATATACTCATTGAAAGCATTTAAATTAGTTGAACACTTTTTACGGTGGAGGAGAATGTCATTTTGTTGTGATCATGGGCTTGATGTTGGCATCTTCTGGTACTCCCCAGTTCCCCCAACCCCGCTCTTTTTCCACAGAGCATGTCACCTCTCCGTAAAATTTTGTTCTAAAAAGCATGCTCATATTCATTCACTGATACGATAGATTGTGCATGGCTCAGATTTCTTAATGTCGAGTCCAATCATATCAAAATTGGTATTTCACTAAAGAGTCTATTGGATATCTTCCAATTTTACAGAAGCGTTGCTCTATGGCTTCTAAACAAGATGTGTTTCAGCATTCCATGCCGCAAGATTTTATTGAAAAACAGCAAGCTTACTTTAAAGAGATTGATGACTTTGAACTGCCAGTGGAGGAGGTTGAATCTGTTGATGAGCTCGATTAAGTGGAAGAGCTGTAATGTAAATGAAGGCAGTTTGAATGTTTAGGTTGGTTGTATAGTTCTGATATTATAGTATTCAGAATGATGTTACTACCGGTTCTCTAACTAAATATAGAAATGTAGGTTCCACATGATCTTTGTAATGATCTACTTTGTAAAATCAGAGTTGAAATTCAGAAATATTAACGCATGCATTTGCTTCGAATAGCCTTGGGAAGTTTTAACTTTCGGTAAATTCTTCTTATAGTGTGACTGTATTCTTGCAATTGATGAATTTGCAGTCGTGAATGATCTGTTTTAATTCACACGGATAATTCATCAGAAACTTGTGCAAAGAAATCAAAGATTTTTGTGGATGCATAGCTCTATAACAAACTATAAAAGCTCATCTGGCAGGACACTAACATATTTTTAAACACTCAATTTAAGGTAAAAAAAATCATATTCAGACGCTGCCAATGACAAGCTTATCTTATAACATCCGGTGCCGGGGTCTGGTAATCACGCGTAAACAGGAATGAGTAGAGGTGTGACAGAGTACGAGCATATACGTGTAAAAGCACAACACTCGGGTCGCCTGATAGTGGAAGACACAATCAAATCACTAGACGTAGTAGCGGATAGAAAGATGGGTGATTGAACAGATATGGGGACACAATGGTCGGGGTGATTTTTAATTGACTTTTCTGCAATTGATTCTGATCTGGCCCTTGGTTCCAGTGAGGGGTTTGATTTTGCCCATTCTGATCATGGCCTTGGCAAAGTCCTTGAAGAAGGCATCACTGTTGGAGGCGTACTTGGTGACCAACTTGTCGGTGGAAGAACTGCCGTTGAAGAGCTCCTGGTCGGAATGGAGAAGAGCCTTCTTCAGGAGCAAATGCTTGAAATAGAGATTATCAAAATGGGTGGGAGTCTGGAAGTCAAGGGGTGCGTGCACAGCATCATTGCCTCTTCTGGGGCACTTGCTCTGCAGTGACTTGGCAAAGGAGGCATCGATATTGGAGTCATTGTAGATGTGTGCTCGGAATTGCACGCATCTGGCCAGCCCAATAGTATGCGCACCTGTACTCAGTTAAAAAGAGCGACCATGATGCATAACGTAAGCTCTGGGACATTTCATTTGAGAAGCAGAGTCAAGAAGGTTGTCACACCTGAAAGAGCGACCAAGTCCTTGATAGAGAGGCCGTGGCTGGCGAAATTGGATTTAAGAGCGGTTAGACTTAAAAATGGGGCCGGAATGGAGTTGTTGGCTGCGAGTCTGCTGGCGGTGGTCGAGTCTCTTCTTCCCAGAGTCACTTCCCAGGAAGGCCCCCCTAACTTCAACAAGTGAAGTAGTTAAGCGCGCGCGCGCACATATATATTGTGATGTAAATTTATATGAATGAATGCAGGGGCGTATACACACACACACACACACACACCTGATGGACAGAGTCACGGGCGGCGAGAGTAAGAATATCGGCACAGGACACCACTCCGGGACATGCTTTCTCCACCTCAGCTTTGATGTCGTCGATGACGTTGAATCCTCTTGCCGAATTGTTGTTGGCCACAGCCGTCTTCTCTCCTATGAAGTTGCCGGTATCATCCAGCAGTACGGAGGCATCACACCCCTGTCGGTCGCTTAATTATTAATTAGTAACAGCTAATTCATGACGATAATGTTAATGAAAGTGAAACAGGGCGTGATGTCACGTACGTTGACAAAGCAGTCATGGAAATGCAGTCGAAGCAAGGAGGCTCCCATGCGAGCTTCATTCTTGATGGCTTCGGCGACGCCTTTCTTGACGATGGGCAGCAGTTTGGGGCAGCTGCACGAGTAGAAGTCCGGGCTCAGCTTTGCGGCCACCGCTTGGGAGACGAGAGCCAGTAACAGAAGCGAGTAGAAGTAGCGAGAAGCCATGGATTTAGCTTCCTTGGATACACCACACCTTTCTCGGATTCTGCTTTATTTATAATCACAAAGTATTACTAACTTTAACTCGCTGAGTTAATCCCGACCCAATTGCTTTTACGTAAAAGGGAAATTATGTTTGTCTTTTCACGATAAAGCGATTATGATGGCACGATAATACGTTGAATTCTCTGCATGTCCTCGTTTATTACTTTGGAATTCTTTTTCTGGCCATAATTCCCCTCCAATTCGAAGACATATGGTTCCCTTCCTCTCTCCAGGGCACGTGGATCTATTTTAAAATCGGTATATTTGTTTTTCCATTTAATTCAGGAAAAACAGGACTAGGGAGGGAGGGTACAATTATTGAGCAATGGCGATTGACAGTAGGGTGTACATGGGTAAAATTGGATAGGGTAGTTCTCCTATCTAGTACCTTACTTAAAAAATACATGGGTTATATTTTGCAGCCCGATGCCCTGCCCGGTAAAAGCCCGAACAATTTTGGACAGGGCATGGACGGGCTGGGCATGCCCAAATTGTGATGTCATGCTCATATTGTAAAAAAAAATTGTAATTATGAATTTCTAAAATAATACCATATTCATGTGTCTTTAAGAGTTAAATAATATCTATAATTCATTAAGAATAAGAGAACAAAGATAATAATTAAAATATTGAGATTCATTGCATATAAAAAATAAACGTTGAAATCTAAATAGTTTGTAATTATAACTTTGTATCAATCTCTCTAATATTGACAAAGATAAAGCATATAAAAAAATAAAATAAATAATTATAATTTGTAATGTAATCATATGATAATTAATAAAGTTAAAAAAAATTAGTATAGTTATAAATATTAAAAGATACAACTTACTTACTTATATTTCTAAAATTACCTTATAGTCACTAGTAGCTATCATATTCTCCCTTTTAAGATAGAGAAAAAAAAAAAGAAGGGGTGCTCATGGGCAGGGCAGGGCAGCCCCTATGCCCGGTGCCCGGCCTGAAAAATGTATAGGCTGTATTTTGTAGCCCGATGCCTGGCCCTATCCGGTAAAAATTGGGTTGGGCAGAGTATTTTTCTTGCGGGCTGAGCAGGGTATAATGAGCCATGAGTATTGTACACAACCCTAATTGGCAGGGTGACAGGAGGCGTGGCTTTTACCGGGCATGGGTCCCATTCACTAAAGGGATCCGTGAGACGTGGTGGGGGAAGCTAACCAGCTCCGAGGCTTACTCGGATTTTGGATTACAGATCTTACTGAGATACGAGAGGGATAGAGGATGAGGAACAATTCCTTGTATTACTTACTATTAAACCACAATATATATATATATATACGAGGTGTCCAGTGATTCTTAAATTATTAATTGCCAAACAAACTCTACATATATTTTTAAAAAAAATGTTAAAATAATATTTAGGTTAAAAATAGGAGAGGCATCTGCGTCATAATGGTTTCTTTCTTTGTTGGGTCCGAAGAACAGCAGTTTTAAGAAGGTGGGGGAGAAGGCGACTCCGTTAGGCATTAAAAACAAAATCTGTTAGATGCATTTTGACATTATTATATTCTTTGAATTGTTTATTTAATTGCACCTATAAGTCATCGCCGCTCAATCGTTGTCTCGGCAGCGGGTCCCGCATAGGATAAAAGTGAGTCTACGGGTATTGCCTTCCACCCAAAACTATCTGGCCATATTTTGTTTACAATGACAACAAAGGTATTGTATAAGTTTTAAAATTATAGTTTAACATAAATTTATAACATTATTTTTTAAATAAATAAAAATATTTTTTAGTTATATAATAATTATTTTATTTTTAATATTTTTTCTATAATTTTATTTTTTTGAAAATTTATCTATAAAAATTATTATAATATTTATTTAAATATTTATTTATTTATAAATACTTTTTTTAAAAAAATATTTATAATTTTTTTTTCGTGAGTTACTTTTTAAAAATTAAACAAAACGAGCTCCATATGTTTGTCAATAGTAAATTTTCTATTAATGCTCATTTTATTTTATTTTTCTATTATGATCGGTACGGATATGCCATAATATATTAGAATTAGATTTAAATGTATTGTTGTTACTAAATTAGTTCAGACTATATCTTTTTTACATTTCAGTGATATTTTTTATAAAATATTCTTATAATATTTAATATAAAATGTAGATTATAATATAAATTATATTATAAACTATATTTTATATTAAGAATCATAGCAATGTTAAATGTGGAACACCTAAGAATACCTTTGGTGCAGTGAAGAGGATCCAATCATTTGAATGCCATTGGCCATTGCGTAACTGAGGGACACGATGGGTAATTTGAGGAGTATATTTCTTATCAACGGACGTGAATATCTGACCATTATTTCAAAATAAGGAACTACATGCATGGAGACATTTGAAAATGACTCCCGGATGCCTTTCTAAGAGTGAAAACGAGCTACCAAGAAAGAATGGCCTCGATTTTAAAAAGTGCCATCAAGGGCCAGAGTATTTAAAAGAAGAAAAAAAGAAGCATGAATCTAAATACTCCCATTATTATATCGGAGTGGGATTGTAGGAAGATAGTATACTTTTTAAAATATATATATATATATATATATATATATTTGTAATTGGAAACGCTGAAGCTTGTCTTATATGTGTTTGGATCCTATGTTAAAATTAATTTTAGGACAAAATTTTAATTTAAATTTTTTTTATATAAATAGTTATTTTTATCTAAAATTAATTTTAGTTAAAATTATAGTTTAAAATCATAATTTTAAATAAAATACTGAAAATAATTTTTAGAACAGTAAAAGAGTTTATGAACTATCAAATTACTATTTTATCCTTATTTTTTCTTATACCCTCTCTCTCCTCTTATCTATTTTTTATCTTATCTCCTATTTTCTCTCTCTTCTCTACACTCTCTCATCTCTCCTATTTTTTCTATACCCTCTCTCATATTTTTTCTCTACCCTCTCTCCTCACTCCTATTTATTATTTTCTACCATCTCTCCTCTCTCGTACTTTAATCAAATTATACTATTTTTTATAATTTATTAATATAAACAATAATTCTACTATTAATCATTTAAATATCTCTATTCTCAAATTTTATTATCTCTAAAATTTATTTTTTCTAAAATTTATTTTTTCTAAAATTTATTTTTTAAAAATTAATCTAAATATGCCTTTAACCATACTAGTATTCTGTGATCAAGGAGGAGCGGAAACTAATGTGTGTGTGTCGGCCACATTTATAAAAGCAGTGTGGGCCCCGTTATGTCCGCAGTTGACGCGTCAATTTTGGCCACGTTACATCAGATCACACCGCTTTTCAATTCTCAGCTGACACCTTCTTAGCCTCATCCACCACATCTTCCCCTTCCATGATTGCAGCCCTAATTATATAACACAGAATCCATCATTCTCGATTCTGTTCATTTTTCTCTCAACTCTCTCACCCCTTGCCTCACCCTATAATTCACCCTTTTTATTTTTAACCCAACATACGTTAAACTAAAATTAGTCAATTCCACGTGAGCCTGTCGATTCCAGCAAATATCTGTTACTTCATACGTACACGATACATCCGGTCCTATCCTTCTTTCTTTCGAGTGTGAAGAGTTTTATGGAAATCATTCCTTCTCACTTGTTCGCTTTGTTTTGCTTCCTTCATCGCCCAACGTGAAAACTTGACGACACATCCACTACGCCCCCCTCCCTCCCAAGATATTCACAGAAATAAAAAAAACACTGCACCGTGCTTAAAAAAAAGGCTTCACCTCTTAACAAGTTTAGCTTCTATTATCCTCGTTAATACAATCTTTTTATTTATTTATATTTTACGATCTCCATACCAAACGGCCTCAGACTTTCCCAAAATAGAAAAGAAAATATTTTAAGAAGATCAATGGGCCTCTCGACGCCAAGGAAGATCGATGACTCACTTCTTTTCCCCCCAAGCGTAACCATATTTTGGGCCCCACTCCTTGGGACAACAGGGTAGCCCGGTTGGCCTTTGAGGCTTCCTAGCCCAAGTTCTCTATTCTATATATAACGGTGACAGTACTAACCCAATACTCTTCCATCTTGCATACCAATCAAGAATATCATATAAAACCCATCATCCGTAGTTGAGCTGACGAGAGGATAAAATATATAATTATTTAAAATATATTTTATTTTTAAAGAGTATCATTTTATTATGATTTCAATTATGACGCTTGAGAATGTATCCTAATTTTTGTGTACCTAAATTTATTATGCCTTAGGGCAATTAACAGTTCGTCTTATCCAACATTAGTATCATTTAAGAGGAAGAGATACTTCGTCTTACCTTTAGATCGTGAGTGAGCCCAATCCCTTTCTAAAAATTCTTGTATGAAAAAATATATTGTATATATTTTAAATCTTGGCATTTTACATTTTAGACCATCCCAAAAATACGCTGCATAAGTTAGTCGATATCGACGTCAATAACCCACACAATGTTAAGGAATGACTTTGGTGTTTTTAACGCTTCTATTTGCACCTTCGCGTGTTTTACATATCCTGCAAAATCGCGAAATAAAACAATTTTTCACATGTGGCGGTAATCAATTTCGTGTTTTAAGAAAGATGGTGCACACGTAAGATTACTCCGAGCCACTGAATCTGCGTCGTTAAGTGGAGATGTAATGAACAGCTAAAAAATGCGAGTGTTTAGGGGATAAGCTAGTTTGACCACATAACCTTGGTGGTATTGCAATATAACTAATGAATCCCACTGTGCATATATGTATGAATACAAGCATGGGATGCAAAGAGCCACACTGATATTATCCAATTGCAGAAACAACTTAGAATGTCTATGGTAGGTATACGATGGATTAGAATGTTTTGGATCGGGCGGGTGGCTATCTGTGACCGAACCTGGGAACGCCCGATACATCAATCGTACGATGAGTGATAATACAGTAAAATGTTGGTGGGTGGTGTTCCGCTTTTTGTGCACCGGGACGACCCACCGCCACCACTTACGACGGGCCACCTGTCCTCCGAATGAACGGGCCAGGAGATTCACCCCTGCAAAAGGATAATCACTGAAGAACAGAGATTCGTTCCCTAGACAATAGAGTAAGGATGCTGTCAACTCCCCCACTGTTCCTCTTCATTTTTGGCACCATCTTTCCTCGCACTTGCAACTTGAGAGTCGCACCCATTATTTCATGTCTCAAAATCTCATCAATGTGCATGGTTAACACCTCGCCCCATTATTGGAACACGTCTACCTCACGGATCATTAATTGGCTTAACACACCCGATAATATACCAGATTAACACCCGCATCTATCATGATTGCGACAAGCACAGATTGGCCGCGGGGGAACGTAAAACTTCTATTCTGCTATTAATTCCTCCTCTTCAACATGACAGAGAGACCAATTAATAATAATAGAGGCACATGTAGCTCCGCTAAATATTTTAATTAAGTACTATACTAGATAGATTTGGGGTGCCATTGTTGTTATGGCTCCGAAAACTTGATAAATAAAATTTATATATAACTAAAGGATAAATATATTGGATGCATACAAATTTCAATGTGATGAGAATAGCTGAGTGGTTGAAGGTGCGGGTGTGGTTTCAGTGAGTAGAGTTCGATTCCTGGAAGCCATGTTTCAGTAGGGTTTTTATTTTTCGGGCATTTCAAATTGCAAAAATGCCCTCCTGCCTTTTTCCTTCAGAATCCGTACTCCCTCCTTCCATTATTTTTTCACTGATTTCACGGGCTATAACAGAGGAGCAGCAGGAGAGCTTCACGCCAACGGTGTCGTGTGGCCAGGCTTTGCGTCCGCCAGTATCTCTGATGTGTTATCGCGTCGGGGTAGTCGCCTCACCCAGAGTGTCCGCCTGTCCGATAAGTAGAGCTAGGAGAGAACATAGATGTGTCGTGGAAGGCAGAAATAGAGTACCAAGGGTAAACATCGTGAGAGGCACTGCTGTGGTTTCCTTCTCGTCATCGATATGCTGTCTGGGTTCACAGCTTTTTCCGTTGCACTTCATGCTTCTGGGCAGGTACTGTAGCAAATACCCCCCCCAAATTTCCATATTCTTCCTTTCTGACTACCGTAAGTTCTAGAGGAAAAGAGGGTGGAAGAATGAGTGGGAATTTCTGTGGGTTGCAATTGATTTAAGAGATTTTGAGAGGTGTTATGTGCAGCTGTAGTTTCTGTCATGAGGCCTCATCTTTTCCTCTATTTCTGAGTGGAGTCTGGGCAGAGGGGTGTACAATATTTTGGGTTATGCTGCCGACTGCTTATGAACTTGAAGTTAGGTAAGTTAGTTATTTTAGTAACTTCCATCAAGTTGTGCAATACTCTCTGGGTGAATTTGGTGTTTCTTTGTTTACTGTTGATGAATATGAACTGTGCGCATAACGGTTGCTCTGTTTCTATTGAGCCATGTGAATGTGTGGTTGATGTAGGATGTGGGTTGTGGATAGAAAATGAAATGCAACATGTATATAGGCGTATGCTTACTGTTATTGCTGTTGGGGGTATTATTGCAGGAATAGTTTTGTACAGGGGAATGTTGTGTGTATGTACATATATGTATAATGATGTCATGGGAGTTCATAAGTTGCTGCTGGGTTGTGCCTGGTTAAATCCATGGAAAATCATGTTAGAAAGGTCAAAGTATGAGTGTTTGAATTTGAATGGAGCTATGAAATTCTGGGAAAATTATTTAGGTAGTGTTGTCAAATTGTAATCAATATGCATGTGTGCTGTGATGATTGGTTGGCAGTTCTGGCGTTCTGGTTGAGGGAGATTGGTATGTATATGTATATGCTGGGTATGCATGCAATGTGAAGGTTTATATGTGTGTGTGTGTGCGTGGTTATGCTGCCAAAGGGAAGATGAGACAGAAGCATGCCATAGTGGGTTGTGTTGGATTGAATGGAAAGAGTATATTGATATAACTTGCTGTGTGGGGTGTTATATATATATATGATGATATGCTCAGAGTATTTGGCTTCTGTTTTGGAAGCTAGATGATATATATATATAAATATGAAATGCTGATAGGGATACATGTGTGTGTATATATATATAGATAGCCACCGCCCTAAGAATTAAAGTATGTGGATGTGCTGTTGACTAGTGCATTAAAGCATGCACTTTTGAAACTAAAAGGATTGTGTAAGGGGCTTGCTGTGTGTTTTCAAGTGCTGAATAATTATATTAAAGAAAATGAGTTGGGATGTTTTGAACTATGATTTTAAAAGCTTGTGTGGAAATTAGGATTTCTGGATTATTTTGTATAAGGCATGTATTTTCTTTTAAATTTGGGAATGTTTGACCAAGGAAATATGATACATTATCTTTTTCCTAAAAGTAATTATGACCTTAGATAATGCTCGCTAGCTGGGATGGTTGGAAGCCTGTAGAGTATGGTTGTATGTAGATTTGATTGAAACAATATCAGTTGGTTGATGGATTAGGAGTTGATGTATTGAGTCTTTGTGAATGATTGAAAGCATGGAGTGAAATGGAATGTTAGGTTAAAGAGGCTTTATTTCTGTTGGAACTTTGGTTAGAATGTTAATATATATTGTTTCGGGATACCAGGAAATTTAGGAGTGAAAATAATCGAAAAGGATTTGCTGAAACGGGTAAAGGTTTTGAAGCATTCCAGGTGAGTGAATAACGTTTCCTAAAAATTTACATATTTAAATGCATTGTCATTTCAAATGATGAATTTCACCTATGGATTTCGAAAAGCAAATTTTATGAAAGTATGGTTTAAATCGTTAGAAATGATTTTCTTTCGATTGGTTTACAAAAGAATTATGATTATGCATGAAAATGGATGAATAAGCTTTTTGAAAAGAGTTTGGCAAAAGTTGCATTGAACTGATGTTATTCATGAAATATATTCTTATGCGAATTTCATATGATTTTACAGTAACGTGATTTTAAATGTACATGCTGGGGTTTTTTGAGATTCACAGTGATTTTTACCAACAGTTATGACATTGAAACGATTGAGATTATTTCATATGAAATAAACCCCACGCATGATGGAAACATTTTAGGACGAAATACAGAACGCTGGTTGCTAACAGCAGTACTGTTAGTCCTTGGTGCACCTTGGTTACCCGAGCTCGACGGATATACGTGGGTTTTATACTCGCGACGGATATACGTGGGTTTTATACTCGCGACGGATATACGTGGGTTTGATACTCGCGACGGATATACGTGGGTCTCGTACTCGCAACGGATATACGTGGGTCTCGTACTCGCGACGGATATACGTGGGTTTCGTACTTGCGACGGCTAGTGGCCTTGAGCTGCTAGATTGGTTATTTACCCTCGTGGACTGTGTGTCCACGTCTGTTTTTGTGGCTTCAAGCCGCGTCTGATGGTTAGTTACCCTCGTGGACTGTGTGTCCACGTCTATTTTCGTTCTGTTGAAGTCCTACAGAAGGGTTATGGTTTTCCAAGGATTGTTTTACGATTATTATGAAATGATTATTTCAAATTGTTTATCTAGAACAATAATGTCTACAGAAAAGATTATGGTTTTGAAAGGATTTGTTTTACAACGATCGATTTAGAATGGTTATTTCAAATTGATTTGGAATGGTTGCTTCATATTATTGTTTTCTCCTAAAATACAAATGTTTATAGAAAGGCTTGCATCAAATTAAGAAACATGATGAAATACATTTTCAGCATGATTATGCATTGTTGACTTCCGTATTCTTTTAATCATGTTTTTTGGGACGTTATTCACGAGTAAATTATTTGGCCTCAGATAGTGCAGGTGACCTTAATCCTCCTGCTGAGCAGTGAAGAGCCTCATCGCAGATCCGAAGTGTTGTTTGAAATGATATTGATTTTAATGTAATTATCTTTATTAAGTACTTCTGTTATTTTGATAAAAGGGTAAATGCTCCACATGGTCCTTAGAAAAGATTTTGTTTACTATGAAAATTTTTATGGGAAATTTGAATGTTTTATTTAAGGTGTTAGGCTTTCAGAATGTGAAATTATTCATATTCTGTACCGGTCACTGTCCAAATTTTGGGACGTGACAATTGTGAAACAGATGCATGCCACCAAATGAAAATCTAAATGCGCATTGAGCACGAGTGACAGCTCATAGAATCTCTCCGGCCTCTAGGGAGGGAGATAGGGGGATTGGCCTCTGAGACAATGTAAGTGGGTGGGGCTTCAAACCTCTGCTTGTCGTACTCTAGTGTGAGGCGCACAAGCGATTGCCTTCCTTCTCTTTCTTTGCGTTCCACTCCCGGGACGGCTCAAGCGGTAGGTTTAGGACCATACGATCCATGGGGCTCGGGCCTCGGGCCTCGGGTAGGGTTTACTTATCTTTAGGTATTTGCCTTCCTTCCCACGCAACTTCTTATTCTGGTACAATTTTATCTCATCTGAATCTTTTGGCTACGTTCATTTAACACCTCCTCTGCTCTCAGACGTTTCTCCTCCATAGGAATAGTCAAAAATCGGTGATATATGGCCGGCTCTTGAATGAGAAATATCATTACAAGGACGAGGAATTTTATTTTTTTTCCCGTTTCTTTGCCGTGGTATATAGCAGCTGGATTCATAGGCTTTAATAATTGAATAAAGGACATAGTATTGACTTCGCACTGATTTTTATGTAATGGCTTTATGGCATAGAGGGCAGTCCATTAAATGTCTCGCGGCGTGTGAGCCTATGAGAGCCTCGCGAGCCCTAGTACCGTGTGCGTTTAAGTGCTTTCAAAGTGGGTAGATAGAAGCTTTTTAAGTTTTACTCCTGTACTGTGTAACAATTATCTGGAACAGGTTGCAACTGCACATATATGTTGATATCTCAGAGGTTGACGGAGCTTTTTTTTTTTTTTTTTTTTGGTAAAAAATTTTTTGGAAAGGGGTTGGGCTCACCCACGATCCAAGGGCAGGGCGAAGTCTCCCTTCTTCTTAGGCGATATCAATGTCGGGCAGGGCGAGCCGTCTATTATCCTCAGGCGTAAACCTAAGCACTCAAGAGCTAGGATGACGGAGTTAAAGGAGAGGAAATATCATCAGGTCAGCCCGTCAAAGCTCTGATCCACTTCGGACCCGTAATCTTTGTAGAGACAATATTTGGTCCCCCTCCCACCTTGCAATCGTACATCAAACAACTGCACAGCAAGAGACGTTGTGATTTCTGAGTTGGAATGATGGGAAAGCTCGATACCCTGGGTGGAAGTGGAACAGCGAAGTTAAATATGATCAATAGGGGTCATCAGAAAGCAGATTGATTATACTGTGGCTTTTTGGAATTATTATCAGGGAAACAGGATCTGCTCGTTCATTCAACAGGGATCTTGCCATATAGAATATTCTTCCCCGCTTCCTTTTGTGAACAAATACGAGTGAGATTATTGGCATAGCGTGAGAAAAGACAGGTAAGAAGATGAGAGGGAAGTGTGAAATGCAGGGCTGTAAGTAAACGTAATAAAGATATAGAAATATTAGCAGAAGAAGACGTGTCGGTGAGATAGGGCTACAACTTACAAGGTAATATGATAAGGCGGTGACAACTATAGTGAAGGGTCAAATAGTACCCCCCACCCCCCCTCCTCCTCGTCTTGGAAGCTTTTGAGGTGACGTGGCCACTAAGGTTTTTGGGTCGTGTCATTATCTTTTTTCTTTGTGGAAGGAGCACAGTGATTCTAATCCTGTGGTTTTAGACTTATTAATATCCTTAGTCAACGATTCTTTGTCATTTTCTCCGCACCAAATCTTTTGCTTCTGCTCACTCTCTCTTCTCTCTCTGTGTATCTCTTGATTTTTCTTTAATTTTCTTCGCTGGAGCCAGGAACAATATATACAAGGGAGAAACAGCATTCGACTATTCATACATATACGTATTTAGCTTTTCAATTACATATATATATATATATATAATACCTCGGACGGTATCGCTGATCGAATTAAATTCTCAGATACTTCATTTTCAATATCATTCATGGATACGGATCATTGCAGTCACTTCTTAGTTTAACACCACCAAGTGCAGTTATGAAAGCATCATAACTTGTTGCTGCTAGTCATGTCCCAGGCTATGGAAGGGTGGAAAGTTTTAAATTACATGGTTTCGGACCATGTAATTTAAAATATAGACAAGCATGACACGTGGTGCAGTCACACCTGGAATCCTAAACCACATCATTCATTACTTAAATCTAAAGCCAATATGAAGCTGTTGGTCAACAGAAAAAACAATCTAGCAAGTAGACCTTAATTAGTATTAACTGTTCCTTTGTCGGAGGAAACAGTTCAGATAAGCATTCCCTTTTAGTAATTACAAAGGTTAAAAGGGGATGAATATCATTATTTTTTAATATACTCACGTTTATTGGCAAAACCTTAAGAGAAATTTACAGCCATGCAAATAAACGAGGGCATATATCCAGTAATAACCCCCAAAGGATAACTCTTTTAATTAGCCAGTAAATATATAACACCACAACTTTCATTTCTTTATTTTTCCCAGAAAACAAACCACAGTGAGGGCTTTCGCTCTATATATATGCCCACCACCACCTCATTCCTCAGCAACTGCTTTCTCTCTCGTGAATTGCTTTCTTTTTTTAGTCTTCATTCATACTAAAAGATCTGTCCCACCTTGATGGAAGCCAAACTAGATTATACCCAGGATGGTACTGTCGACTTTCGTGGCAGGCCTGCAATTCCATCTAAAACTGGAAAATGGAAGGCCTGCGCTTTCCTTGTTGGTAAGCACATATTACTTTTCTCTCTCACAAATATAGTCCTGTTTAAATTATTCTTCGTATCTGCTTCAGAAACTTCACTGTTGTTGAATCTGGAAAAGTCTCGTTTCATTACTTAGGCTGTGCTGAGAGATGCATTATATGGGTGAGCAAGAAAAATGTGTTTTTTATCCATTCCCATGCGTGTTTAATTAACACCATATATCTCCGTGTTATTTTTTTCCTGGAGGCTGAATGCACGAGAACTTGTTACGTGTGAAGGAAAATAGTCCATTTTGAAGTCTCCATAGTGCTTGTGAAAATGTGTTAACGGTGATATATATCTTGGAATTTAACTATCTATAGCTTATTAGTAAACATGGATTAGTGTATGTTACTGCAGGCTACGAGGCATTTGAAAGGATGGCCTTCTATGGCGTTGCCTCCAACTTGGTGAACTTCCTTACTACCCAACTTCATGAAGACACCGTTTCATCAGTTAGAAACGTGAATAACTGGTCAGGATCCGTTTGGATAACACCAATTCTCGGTGCTTACATAGCTGATTCTTACTTGGGTCGCTTTTGGACTTTCACTGTCTCGTCTCTCATCTATGTACTGGTAAGCTAGCGAACCCCTAAATTCTAGCCACTTATATATGTATAGATAGAAACAAAGATATCTAATCTGGAATCCAAAATAACTCCTCTTCTCGGCCCTGCCCTCCAGTGTGTCCTCCTCATTTTCATCTTTATCTTCCAAACAGAGAGGTTATCACCTATTTGGACTAACTTTTACGTTACCCAATCCCAGCCAAATGACAAAAACGTTTCACTATCTGCGTAAACGTGGAATACTGGACTACGCGAGACTATAAAATTATATATATATATATATATATATATATATATTTGGTAAAAAAGAGTTTAGACATATTCGGTATTTTCTACTAAAGTCAAGGCATAGCCCATGATTTAGAGAGTATTTATAAAAAATTTACGAGATCGTCTGTTAAATAAATATTTAAGATAGTAGCGAGAATCGAATTGAGATACGAGTTTATTTTTTACCATAAGTTCTAAGAGATGGCCTATCAAATTATATATGATTAGTCAATATTCTTGGTTCAAGACAATTAATTATTTATGATTGCTATATAGACCCACCATGAAGTTGTTTCCTATCCTCAACGTTGAATTGATGGAAACGATTCTATATCATGAAGAACTGCGAGTCACTTTACAATAATTGGTACGGAAATGTATGATAAAGGTTTAATTATTTACCATTTCACTGATAGTAACATTGACTCTCCATCCATTATATATCATAAATAATTTAGAAGAGTTCACCTTTTCTGACCTGGGTTTTGTCGGTTCAGATTTGAGTAAGGCAAAATGTCCCTTTTACCTTCTTATTTGTTTTTATTTTCATAATTCTGTTCAATCAGCAAAGCATGCACCTCATGCACTAGTGCCTCTACACAGGGTATGGTTCTGCTTACGATAGCTGTATCACTCAAGAGCTTTAGGCCGACATGCAGCAATGGCGTCTGCAACAAAGCTTCTGCCTCACAAATTGCATTCTTTTACACAGCTCTGTACACTATAGCAATTGGAGCAGGTGGAACAAAGCCCAACATTTCAACCTTTGGTGCTGACCAGTTTGATGATTTCAATCCCAATGAGAAGGAGATTAAGGCCTCCTTCTTCAACTGGTGGATGTTTACCTCATTCCTGGGCGCTTTAATAGCCACTTTAGGGCTGGTCTACGTTCAAGAGAACTTGGGATGGGGATTAGGCTATGCTATCCCAACAGTTGGCCTCATCCTGTCTCTTGTTATTTTCTACCTAGGAACTCCCATGTATCGCCACAAAGTTAGGACCACCAAAAGTCCTGCCAAGGACTTGTTTCGTGTCCCTTTTGCTGCCTTTAGGAACAGAAAACTTCAGCTTCCTAGTGAACCCTCTGAGCTTCATGAGCAGGAGCTCCAAAATTACATTTCCAGTGGAAAACGGAAAATCTTCCACACCCCAATTTTAAGGTGAGTAAAATGATTATTTTCAAATTCTTTTGGGGGCTTAATCTGTTTACACTGTGCATACTCGAGAAGCTAGCAGGAAAAATCTATGTCATGAATGATGCAAGTGGTAGGGGACAGGTTTGGGACCATTTTAGTATTATGTCAGCTTACCTGCTCTCATTCCACTAGTGGGGGCATATGGGAAGAAATCATAATAATGAAGTTTGTTCCACTGTGTAAACATTAAATATTCCAAGCCCCCACCCCTCAAGATGGAACTTAGAAATGACGTTCTCTCCATCGTTGTATATGTGACACATCAACTTGTTATGTGAAATCTAGAAAATGACCCACTTCATAGAAGATTCCAAACTCCACCCTCAATCACTTGGCCTTCATGAGGTAGATCTCCCAAGGAGTTATTTGCTACAGTGCCATCGCCTTCTGCATAACTGGGAAACCCACTTTCTGAAGTAAAGGGTGGGGCGAGTTCTGGCGTACAATTCACTTCTTTCACACTCTTCCAGCCAAGTTGGTTATTGCACACGAAATGCCAAAATTGGGGTCCTTCTCCCACCCACCTCTGTTTCAAATAAACGAAACGCCACAATTTATCATAAATCTAAGATATTGCATGTAATCAAACACACTGTTCTCCGCTGGTATATATTCTGTGGGACAGATGCATTACATTATAAACCATTTAACTCCTAAGAATTAGTCACTGAAACAATGACAGTTTTTTTGGTATCATTCTGCAAGATATATAGTTCCTTGAGAGAAACAATGGACTAATTAAGTGATTGCTACTGTTACTCCAGGTTCTTGGACAAGGCTGCAATAAAGGAAAACAGCACAGGTTCCTCTACGATGCCAATGACGGTAACCCAAGTGGAGGGAGCCAAGCTTGTACTGGGCATGCTGCTGATATGGCTAGTAACACTGATTCCTAGTACTATTTGGGCACAGATCAACACTCTATTTGTAAAACAAGGCACAACCTTGGACCGAAACCTTAGTCATGGCTTTCGGATCCCGGCAGCCTCCCTCGGTAGTTTTGTGACCCTCTCCATGCTCCTCTCCGTGCCAATGTATGACCGCTTTTTCGTGCCATTCATGCGCCAGAAAACCGGCAACCCCAGAGGAATCACCCTACTTCAGAGGCTTGGAATTGGATTCTCAATCCAAATCGTGGCCATCGCAATTGCTTATGCAGTTGAAGTTAAAAGAATGCGCGTGATAAGAGCACATCACGTAGTAAGTCCTAAAGAAATAGTCCCTATGAGCATATTTTGGCTATTGCCTCAGTACATTCTGATCGGGATAGCAGATGTGTTCAATGCCATCGGATTGCTGGAGTTCTTCTACGATCAATCCCCAGACGATATGCAGAGCCTGGGGACAACGTTCTTCACGAGTGGGATTGGTGTGGGGAACTTCTTGAACAGCTTCCTGGTAACAATGGTGGACAAGATCACAGGAATGGGTGAGAGAAAGAGCTGGATAGGTGATAATCTAAATGACAGTCACTTGGATTACTATTATGGGTTCCTGTTGGTGACATCAAGCGTGAACTTAGGTGCATTCCTGTGGGCATCAAATAGGTTCATTTACAAGAGGGAGACCGCAAGGGTGAAAGACGATCTTTGTCTTGAAATGGAGGGCAACCCAACATTGGACGCATCCCTAGGATTACAAGTATGAAAACATAAGACAGGCAGGCCAAGTTAATGCGCTATCTATAGTATCTTTGTAAAATATGTATGTGTAACTGTTTTTTTTTTTTTCAATGATTGTTTACCTTGTCTTGCTAATCAGATTTCAAAGCGCTGATGTGTGATACGGTAATATTTTGTTTGGGTGTAGCAAATGTCATATCAGTTGTTAGTTAGGATATCCATCTAAGAAATGTTAGCTTCACATATTGAAGGGATGTTTAAGATATATATGGTTGTTGACTAATGTGCCTTGATTGAGAAAGCTATGGAGGAAGACATGTTTGAGACCAAGAGTCGAAATTTGCTGCTAAGAAAAGCAAGATCAGTGCAAACTTTTGACAGTGTGATTTGGAAAAAGTCATTAATGCTTCTTTGAAACAAAACATGGGTTTCTGGGGAAGGTCTTTATAAATTAATTGGACGCAGAATCTGGAAAAATCCGCCCTTGGCTATTAATTTCCAGAAAGCATTAATCCCACAAGACCAAATGTGGCCTTCGAATTTTGACCGGCCATTCGATAAACGATTTCGTAGGACCACTTTATCACCCTACATCGGCTTATATGCTCAATTTAAATTACCCTTGATTCTAATTTGTTAAGATCGGCATGATTAAATTTACTTCAGAGTTAATATTAGTTCAGACATGGTTAACAAAATTAAATCACCATTGGTAGTGAAAGTCGTACGCTGCCAACCCTGTAACAACGAACAACAAGTCAATTCCACTTCATTCATCTGTCTTCCTCCTTTAACAAAGTCTTACATTTTCAGATGCCGCGGCTTCACTTCGCTTCCATTTGAACATGACCTCCACAAAATTTTAGTTCTTTATGGAGCCTAATTTTAAAGAATGTACAGAAAAAAAAAAGTAAAAGAAAAATTTTAGAGAACTGACAGGTGTGAGTTTGACATTACTATATTATTTTTAAAAAGAGTGGAAGATAAAAAGAGGATGTGGCTATGCCTCAACCTCTTGTGGGATGTTCATGCCAATTTGGGATAGCGGAGCGGAGGCGCAGAGGCTGACAGTAAACAACGAAAAAAGCGATCGATTTATAGAATTTTTACTCTACGGACGTTCTTTAAATTTTGAGGTCCGTCTTTCTTTTGGACACAACTCATGCAAGATTTTTCATGATTAAAAATATTATTCTCTTTATATAGTTATCTAATATTCAAATCCAAAGATTGTTTCCCCGATAAGCACTATATATCTATATTATTAGTTAATTATCAGGTTGTTTGATTATAAAAATATGCAAACAATTATTTCAAAACCCCCACCCATCAGGACCCATGTTGAATATCCAATTAAGATAAGAAATAATTAATTTATTATTTTTCGACGAATGTTAAAATATAAAAATTCTATTCCGCATGCAAATAATACTATTGTTTGCTCAGTTGACTTCATCAGCTCTAAGGAAAAGATGAGAAGTTATTACTGGTGTATATAACTGAAGAACTATGGCAGACCATGTCGATTCAGCAGCCAAAACAAAAGATGAGAAGTTTCTTATTTGTGCCGGACGCAATTTACATGATTATATATAATTAGTTATATCCAGGCAACATGCAACTAGAAGAATTCTGACGAAAAAGTGAAACACGCGTAGCTCAATTTACCAAACAAGTAAAGCTACTTGAGCGTCAAGAGATAATGAAGGTCAATCTGAACCCTTTCCCTAATAGCTATCGTGGAATCTTCCATTAAGGAGAAGCAGTCAAATATAGGGTGCACATTTATAATACGATGCCATAAATGCATGCATACACATTGACAAATCGTGGCTCTGGGCTTGCTTCCCGGAAGAAGGACGCTGATTCACTCTGGGCATGTCAGATTAATCAAATCCAAGGAAAACGACCCTGTGAAATGAAGGGTCCCGTTCTTCTAATCCCCGATTATCATTGGACGGCATCGCAATTATTAAAACGTAGCAAAAACGATCACCGTTTTATTTTATTTTCCATGAATCAGTGAGGCAACAGTATACGTGTTTGGTGACCTGCCGACCCAAAGCAACCTCGAGAATACATTTGAATTGTCCTTCCATATAAATCTGCCACCCCACTCCCACACCTGCACCACACAACACTAAGCTTATCCACGTAACTTGCTTCGAGCTTCAATTAGCAGCAATGGCTTCTTCACCATCGTCCATGAGGTTGGGAGGGTGTTATGTGCTGGTGCTGGTGCTGCTCCTGCTGGGCAGTGCAAATGCACAGCTTTCCACAAACTCCTACTCATCTTCCTGCCCTAAACTCCTTCCCACTGTCAAGTCCGCTGTGCAGTCTTCCATTTCCAAGGAAGGCCGCATGGGTGCTTCTCTCCTTCGTTTGTTCTTCCATGACTGCTTCGTCAACGTACTCTCCCCCTTCCTTTCTCATTGCTTGCGTTTCATCATATGTATATCCATAACAATAATGTTATTTCCACAAACATGTTCACTCTTGCCATTTCGTTACTTAACTCACCAAAGAACAATCTTTTTCTTCTGTAGACAAAAATTGAATGACATGTTACGTAATGTTTACATATTTAACTAGATCATGATAATGATGGACCGCAAGATAGGATGATTAGATCATACGTTACTCTGTTATTTTGAATTTGAGTTGGGTGCATGATATATTATGTTGTCTTGATATATTTCCACCGATGACTGAGCTGGGATTTTGACTTGAGATTATTGGATGAATTGCAGGGATGTGACGGTTCGATTCTTCTGGATGACACGTCAAGCCTCGCCGGCGAGAAGAACGCGAACCCCAACAGGAACTCGGCTCGCGGATTCGATGTCATCGACAACATCAAGTCTGCGGTGGAGAAAGTGTGCCCGGGCGTCGTCTCCTGCGCCGACATCCTCGCCATCTCCGCCAGAGACTCCGTCACCATCGTAATCACCTAATACGTCCCCTTCATTCATAATATATATTCAAGAGTATATAAGCTCTCGTATAACTAATTAATTGATATATTTGAAGCTGGGAGGCCCTACGTGGAACGTGAAACTGGGAAGGAGAGACGCTAAAACGGCAAGCATATCTGCTGCAAATACCGGCATCCCTGCTCCCACTTCTAGCCTCTCCCAACTCATCTCAAGGTTCTCCGCTCTCGGCCTCTCCACCAAGGACCTCGTCGCTCTGTCTGGTATATCTACATCTATCTTTTACATACATGGTTTTAATTAATGAAACTCATCATGCATCGACATTAATCATCATGTGTGTGTGTATAGGGGCCCACACGATAGGACAGGCGAGGTGCACAAATTTCAGGGCCAGAATCTACAACGAGACCAACATAGAGAGCGCCTTCGCTAAGACGAGGCAATCCAGCTGCCCCGCCACGTCGGGTTCCAGAGACAACAATCTGGCTCCTCTGGATCTCCACACTCCCACCGCTTTCGACAACAACTACTTCAAGAACCTGCTTCAGAACAAGGGCCTCCTCCACTCCGACCAGCAGCTCTTCAACGGAGGCTCCACCGACTCCACCGTGCGAGGCTACAGCAGCAGCCCCGCCTCTTTCGCCTCTGATTTTGCCGCCGCCATGGTGAGGATGGGAGACATCAGTCCCCTCACCGGCTCCAACGGTGAGATCAGGAAGAATTGTAGGAAGATCAACTAATTTACTCTGTTCCTATACTCTTTGTTATTTACTTTTTTTTTTTAAGTTTTGTTTTGCTTTCTGATTTTTATGTAATTCCTATCTTCTGTCCCTTCAGGTGTATAACGGCACTGTTTTCCTCTTACAGTTTGTATGCTTATATATGTGGTGCTTCTAGGATATCATGTGTTGTTTTATGATACACACACACGCACCCACCCGATTTCAAGTCAGCTTCGTCAGCAAGTTTAGTGCCTCTTTGGGGATGAGGTTTGAAAATTATTTTTGGTAAAATCTGAGTTTAAAAAAATTTAAAATAAATAATATTTTTTGTCTAAAATTGATTTTGGCTAAAATCTCAATTTAAAATTATGGTTTTGAATAAGCTATTGAAAATATATTTTGAAACAGTAAAAGAGTTTATAAGCTATCCAATTATTATTTTACCTTTACTTTTTCTTATACCCTCTCTTATTTCTCTTTTTTCATCTCTCTTCTATCTTCTTCACCCTATCTCCTCTTTACATTCTCTTCTCTACACTCTCTCATCTATCTTATTTATTCTCTACCATCTCTCATACTTTAATCAAATCATAACCTTTTTAGTAATTTATCAATATAAAAAGTGATTATACTACTAATCATCCAAACATCTCTATGTTCAAAATTTATTCTTCCTAAAATCTATTCTTCAAAATCCATTCTTTTTAAAATATATTCTTTAAAAACCAATCTAAACACACCCTCAGCTCATCTAGTTGACTGATGTTAAAAGTTACTACTATAATAGAGTTATTTGTGAAGAACTCAAAGTTAAAACCATTGTACCCTTAGCATTAAAACTGAAAAATAGTTGGACAAGAGAAAAATACCCCCCGGGGGGTTGGGCAGACTAAACAGATGGAGCCGAGGGCCGAAGATTTTATGGGTCCTGTTGATTCCCAGAGAGAGCACGTCGACGGTGATCCAATGATTCCATGGACGAAAACAATAAAGACTCCATCCAAACATCTCTATGTTCAAAATTTATTCTTCCTAAAATCTATTCTTCAAAATCCATTCTTTTTAAAATATATTCTTTAAAAACCAATCTAAACACACCCTCAGCTCATCTAGTTGACTGATGTTAAAAGTTACTACTATAATAGAGTTATTTGTGAAGAACTCAAAGTTAAAACCATTGTACCCTTAGCATTAAAACTGAAAAATAGTTGGACAAGAGAAAAATACCCCCCGGGGGGTTGGGCAGACTAAACAGATGGAGCCGAGGGCCGAAGATTTTATGGGTCCTGTTGATTCCCAGAGAGAGCACGTCGACGGTGATCCAATGATTCCATGGACGAACACAATAAAGACTCCAGAACGAACTATGCACGATTTATTTGTCGAGAGAATGAGACGTTAATTAAGAGAATATCATCCTCCAATCACGCACGTCGTTATGTTTAAAGTTGCAATGAGGCGGTTCAGTTGTGGACATGAATCTAATTGAGGTTGCACATAACAATATGTATAGCACTGAAGATTGTCAATTATGGACTGCGTGCATCCCATGGCCATTCTGCCCTCATTCTCTAATCAAACCAACTCTTCACTTTATGATCCAGAGCGTCTGCTCTGTTACCAAACTCATCATTAAGCTTCTCCATTATTATTAGTATATATGCCTCTTTCATATATCTCCTCATCATTTTCAACCTCTCAATCATATATGCCATCCCATCCCTTTTCATGTCTCCAAACAAACAAACAAACATTATACCGCCTTTTTTCATATAACAAGCAATCTAAATTAGTGCCATTTCACAGCTACTATAATTCCATTTCCTCAGCGTGACATCCCAAACCCCCACATTGCCTCCCTTCTTTCCTTACCCCTCGAGAAGATCATTAACATCACAACGTGCATTCTCTTAATTACGTATCGATTCATCTCGAATTTATTTGCAATATCTAAGTAAGGTATCATAACCCTAGCTAGTAGCCATGATACAAATACAAAAATGGCTGAGCCAGAACCCAAGAAAGAAGCCAAGATATATAAAGTAAAAGAGAGGGAGGGGGTAAAATATTAAAGCGATTGCCTTTTCTTTTTTTGGGGCCGAATGCCCTTCAAAGGCCAAAAATAAAAGGAGTGAGAGAGAGATCGGGTAGAGAGAAGAAAGGCATGAAATACGTCGTCACGTATGTTGGAGACTTCCCCGCCAAAAAGTCCATCATGACCTCCACATTTCCAACGCTTCCCTTACCCGCAAATCGCGCTCCAGATCAAGGGCCGGTCATGAAACATGATGACCTCAGTCTCACCTGTACTCGCTCTCATGGCATCATCTCATTGGTCCGACCCATGACCCCCAATCGCTTTCTTTGACTCTTGTTTTCATGAGCCAATCACATAAAAGGGTGAATTCAAACTCAAATACCTCCGCTGTACATTATCATCATCGGGTGCAGCACCACAAAAGCGTCCTCTGTCGTTGCCACTTTTCTGCTTTCCCGCTCCGCTTTCACCTTTCTCACCGGGTGGGCTATGGTGGTTGTGTGTGTGGACCCGCACGCCTCACTCGTCCCTGAATCGCTTCCTTTTCCGATTGAGTCGTGACTCGGCCCGGGACATCATCATCACACCTCCTCGGTATTGCATAAATTCCACCATGGTTCTTTCTCGGAAGTCCAAGCTCGATGAGCTTTTAACCACATTTAGCCGTGGACCCTTTTCTGAATTTTGCACTTCCGTTCGCACTCCTTACAATGGCCGAAGCCCACGAAGCAGCCACCGAAGGGGTTCCGGGAACGCCTCGCATCAGGGAAGCGAGACCCGAAACAGGGACCGGACCGGGTGAGAACCCAAGTCCGGGGATAAGAATGGTGAATTGTAGGGCTGTAATCGATACATCACCACCGTTTGAGACGGTCAAGGAGGCCGTGACCCGTTTTGGAGGTAGCGGGCCTTGGTTGCCCCTTTACAAGCTTGGGGAGGCTTTTGTAAGTTTGTCATTAACGTTATACATTTTTCTTCCTGTTATCTTTCGATTTTTTTCCTCTGGCTCAATCATTGCTGAACCACGATTACTTGCTGCTATTGATCGCGCAAAATTTTACCGCTGAAATAAACAATGGTTGAGGCAACGTTGTGTAGAAATTTAACTTGAACACTGGTTTGTTGCATTTTAAAAAATATATATAATTTCTGGATCATCTACGCTTAGCTGTAAAATAGAAAGTAATCTATTATGTTTTGTTTTAAATTCTTATTCTGGATCATTACGTATAGAATGTGAATGTGCAATTTTAACCCCAGCTAGGAATGTCTTCTCCAGCATTTTCGTGACTTGTATTCATGACTTACATTACATATAACGTGCTTGTTATAAATTTTATGCGCATCTATAAAGCAAAAGAATTTATTTGTAGTAAATCCTGGTGATTTTATCCTGTTCATGCTACCCATGAATTCTATTTGTTCTTTCAATAGCTCTTCACACGTTCCATGTTAGCTCACTTTCTGATGTGGAGAAAGTTTGTCATTATCAGAACCGCATTGAAGATTTTGACATAAAGAAAGTTGAGGAACAAGCTGCGGAGTTGGAGAAGGATTTGATAGTGAAAGAACTTGAAACACTTGATGTGCTCGAAGAACTGGGATCGACCAAAAAGATTGTTGAGGATCTAAAGCAGCAGCTAAAGAAAGAAGCAATGAAATGCTTTGCACCTCCTGATGTTCATACCTGTGAACAGGCTGGAGATCATGTCGCAAATGAGATCAATAAGGAAAACAGTGAAAATACCGTAAACAGCCAAGGACGGGTATTGCAAAGTTCAGGTCCCTGCCCTATGTTGTCGGCCGATCTGATATTAATGGAGATAAAACAAGCTAAGGTGGATCTTGGTAAAGCAATGAGTGATCTTGGGGAGATACAATCTTCTGTGGAATCTTTGAATAAGAAGATGAAAAAGGAGAAAATTTTTCTCATGAGGACGCGTGAGAAGTTAGCATCCAAGTTTGCAGTTGTCTCTGCTCAGGAGAGGGCTCAAGAACAATCAAAATTAAATCCATCAGAAGTTTCTGTTGAAGCAAGTTGCACGTTCAACAATCCTGTGAATATTTCGAGGAGCTTCAATCCTGTCTCTGAGCAGCAAAATAGGATGGTTGAAACGAAGAATTATGACGTTTCCAAGTCCTTCCCTCCAAAGGAAGATAATGGATTAAGCATTAAGACTGCTGAGATGAGGTTGCTTGCAGCTAAAAAGATGGAAGAAGCCGCAAGGGCAGCAGAAGCCATTGCTCTTGCTGAAATCAAGGCTCTATCTAGCACTGAGAGGCCATCAGGATTACCACTGCCAGAACCTCGGAGAGTGACCTTTGATTTAACGGAGCACCCTTCTTTAAACCCCAAAGCTCAAGAACCTGAAGAGTCAACCTTGAGAAAGGTAATAGATTCCAAGTTCCGCATTGATGAAACAAACATTTCTAAACTGACCATTCTTAATTGGTTGGAGGAAGCTTCGGCAGAAGTTCTACATAGCAAACAGGTCTTGACAGAGGCTTTAAACAGAGTTGAAACTGCAAACAGCAAGCAACATGCTGCTAAAGAGGCTCTGCGCAGATTGCTTCCTGATGGTGAACTGAAGGGACAAGCAGTTTACAATCCTAGTAAGAGTAAAAAGCTCAACCGGGGTGGAAATTACCGGCACTCTCCTCTTCCAGATGTAATGAGGTCAACGACAACGAATAACGACGAACCAAAGCCTGTTTTAAGGTCCACGGTTTCGCTGAGAGATGTTCTAAGAAGAAGGCCAGTTCCTGAAGAATATACTGCTGGAAGGGAGATGGAAGATCATTCTGAGAGGCAGAAGGTAGTATTGAGTCAAATGCTTCGAGCATTGAGGGAAGATCTTACTCTTCGTACAGATGATAATACGGAGAAAGATCGGAGCAGTAATCAAAAGCATTTCGTAGGAAACAGGAAGAAGTTTGGATTCATCCAAATATCACTCCCCTTGGCAAGGCCTAATAAGAAAAGGGGATGAACTAAGCTAAAAGATGTTTTTACATAGATGATAGACACTATTTTTGCTTTCATTTTAGTAAGTATAGGAGTTCGAGTTGTTATTTGATTTTGGAAAGGATTTTGTGCTGGATTTATTGGCTTAAATTATGGAGTTGGCTTTGTCTGTTAGTAGATTTTGTCGCTCTTGTTGGCTGTATTGGAAGGTTTTATCAACGTATTGCTATGAATTAGTATGAAATATAAAATATAAAATATATTTGTGATTGTATTATTTATAATATATATTTTAGTTTCATGCATGTTTCTTTAAGAATCAATAATTGAATTTAAACTCTAAAAAAGTCTAACAAAATTTTATATCTTTAGACTAACAGGATATCATAATTTATGGTAATCAACCTTTAAATCATATGGGCATCCAGTATTTCCCAAAATTTAATAAATGAGTTATATTATTTTGACTTGTGAAAAATATTGTATGTTGATATAAATTTTCTATAAATAAAATATGTTTTCATATAAGAAAATATTTGTAGAAGCGACAAATAAAATTTGTATCAAACATTATTATTACCTGTATACTGCTGACCATATTCCCAGCTGAAAAGATTTTGGGAAAGGGTAGGGCTATTATTAGTATCTTAGGGCTCTAGTCAGATCAAGATCATAGTTTCGTCTCATCTTATTTGACATCCCCGATGGTGAGCATCGCACATGGCTTTACTTCCCTATTCAGAGCACTCTCGACGTTGATGGGGGTTTCAAAGCAGCGGAAGAATAAAAGCTCATGGAGTTTTATGGCCCAGAATACCCCAGTCAGGTTGAATCATCAAATCTTTTGCAAACGATCTGACAGTGGGATTGAGGAGAACCGGACAAGCTGGAAGGCCTCTAATTCCAACAACAGGATGGAGAAGTACAATATAGATATGAGGAAAATGAAGAGGAACCCTTGTGAGTATCACCACGACCTCGATCAGTCTCGTCTCTATTCGTTCTGATCATCCCCGTGTATTATTGTATAGCTTTCCACTCTATTTCTCGATTCGTATAAATTGTTCTGTGCAATATTCCTCTGTTTAGATATGTTTCTGAGAAATGCTGTCTCTGCGATAATAAACGAATGGAATATAATAAGAGTATAATTTAGGAAAAATTCAGTCCTCATTGAATATTATTTTTTTATGTCATTTGACTTTAAACGTCAGTTAAAAGAAGAGAGGGAGCATGAAAACGATGAAGAAATTTCCCAAGACTGAAAATGTTAAGGAGGTTGCCATATTTGCCACACTGGACGGCCCCACAAGTCAGATTCAGATTCACTCTTCAATATTATGCCCGCTCTCTTCCACTCGCCATCTTTCGTCTCTTCCTTTCCCTCCGCAATTAATCCTTTTGTTCACTTACACTCACCCCCTTGTTTTCAGGTTTCAATCTCAAAACCATATCGCATTCATTTGGATTTGGAGGAGCTTCATCAAGTGAAGGGGTATCTTTTCTTCCATCCCCCATTTTCGTTCCTTCTACGCCTTTCTTTGTTCTGTTGGCTTATATATTCAAAATGCTCTTCCCATGTCTTTCATTTGATGTCCAATGTAATGCGCATTATTTCAAAAGTGGTACGTTGGCTATCTATGTCAATAAAGGCAAATCATAATCTCCGCAGGATAGGACGAGATTTTGGTGCTCAATCTGTGTTGTTATATACTGTTGAAATTAATGATCAGCTGTTAGGTTTGATCATCTTTCATCTGTTTCGTAGATATCCGTCTTGCTGCTTTGCAGGGCAACCATTTTCAAGATTGTTGCCGGGCATGGGTCTCAAAATGGCTGTGTCTTGGTGATTAGTTTGAAAGCGAAAATTGTTCAGTTCAATTACTCTGTGTTCTCTCTATCGTGTCCCTCCTCAATCGCCTTTCCGATTTGTATTTATCTCCATAATTACTTAGATTCGAAAATAATAGCAACACCCCTCCAAAAATCTGCCCAGAACTAGGATCGAGACAGCACGAATAAACACCTCCTTCCTAATCTCGTTTTCCTTTAACTTACGTTGCATCTGCAATTTCATTTCACTAGTCCCGTTGCGGTTAGCATAGCGAGCACAGCCCAACACCATGCATTATCAATCCGTTTATATCCACTGATCCTTCGTTCTCTATAATCATTGGATTTCAGCGCTTTGCTTACGATTCGCTGGAAATCACGCCGAGCCCCCTTCAGTTGTTTACTCCTCAATTTATCCCTTTTGTAAGTTTTGGCTGATTGTTGTTCAGTTTTCAAGTTTTGCTAATTATGATGCCATTGGTCCTTCAATGTTGTTTGCTTGAATTTCTTCTCGTGATTTTTCTTTTCACATTTTGAACTCATATTTTATGTGGGCCTTCTCCTTTTGTTTCCAGTTATTTGTGCAAAGATAAAGATGGGTGAGGGAGGACGATTTCAGCTGGGAACTGTCGGGGCCCTGTCTCTGTCTGTGGTATCATCAGTGTCATTTGTAATTTGCAATAAGGTACTAATGAGCTCATTAAATTTCAATTTCGGTATGCTCACAAAGTCCCTACTTCTTGCAAATTCCCGTAGCCGTCCACCCATCTAGTAGCACTAGAAGTATGCAATGGATTGGATTTCTCAGAATCTGATCATTTGTCATTTGGTTTTGGGTTTAGATTTTCTTTACTATGTATATTTCTTGGGCATGTGAAGCCGCCTGTCAATATCCTTCTTTTAGCGAAATACACAATTTCTCTTGGAAAGAGTAAAATTCTTTTTACTGACTTGTTCAAGGATGTTATCTACCCGCCCTAACTAAATAGATCTTTGCAAGTAGGCTATAAATCAAGCATGCTATTGATTCAATCATTATGGGGAAGTTTCCAAGTAGTAATGTAGATTATCAGACATTTCTGACATGATACACTCTTTCTTTTGGGTCAATTAGTCCCTTGGTGGAGTGCCAACGGTTTTTCCTGATTCTATATTTACGCTAGTCACCAGTCCATTTAAATTCAAAGGCTTTGGTACCTGTTCTTTGGTTCTTATGCAGCTACAACTTTGACAAGCTGGCATCTTCTTGTCACATATTGTTCTCTTCATATGGCACTAAAAATGAGATTCTTTGAGCACAAATCTTTTGAGCAGAAAGCCGTTACGGGATTTGGGATTCTAAATGGAATTTCAATTGGACTTCTAAACTTGAGCCTGGGGTTCAATTCTGTGGGCTTCTACAAGGTATAGTTATTTATTTTAGCTGTGTTTCTCTATGGTGAAATTTCGATCTCTCATATATAAAACAGTTTTTACAAGGTATTCTGAACTCAATTATATTTGCATTCAGATGACCAAGCTAGCGATCATTCCATGCACTGTTCTGTTGTAGACCCTTTTCCTGGGGAAGAAATTCAGGTCTCATCTAGCCAGCCTCCTTTCATTAATATGGCATTTATGACCTATAAGTTAATATATATATATATATATGCACCCTTGCATAGTTTTAAAATGTATTAATCTTCTCTTTGGTTGTCATTGCAGAAAAAGAGTTCAGTTTTCCCTTTGTATCCTCCTTCTTGGTGTTGGTATTGCAACAGTCACTGATTTGCAGCTCAATGCTCTGGGCTTTCTTAACTCTTCTGGCAGTGATTGCGACATGCCTTGCTCAGATTGTATCCTTTAAGAAATTTTCAATTTTATTAGCACCTTAAATTTTTAGCAATGCAGATATATTTTGTCATGGATTCAATCAATTGATCAAACCGATGGACTAAATTCTTGAATATGTTCCACTGGAGCATACGCACTAACTCTAGACTTTGCAAAGTTGTTCAAAATACCTAATTAATAATGAAACTAAAACCATGGACTGTTTGCCTTTGTTTATGAGAGGATAACCTACCGTGCTGAGGATCACTGAGGGATATGGGCAGGTAGAAGAACTAATGCTGCTGCTATACTTTTTTGAGTCTTTTATGGCCTGAAAGGAGCCTCTATTTCTGTGCCTTGTCTGCTGTTATTAAATTCATTTGAACTATATAGGAAATCTTGAGAAATATGGTTCTCTGCTACTTCTTTCTGTCTTCTGGCCTTGTTAATATCTTAACTAGCCCTTCTCAGATGACCAATACCATCCAGAAGAAGTTTAAGGTTTCCTCCACCCAGCTTCTATATCAATCATGTCCTTATCATCAGCAACCCTGTTAATCTCTGGTCTATATCTGGATAAACTGTTGACCAATCAAAGTGTATTTTCCTTCAATTATACAACCCAAGTGACGGTGAGTTACTGAAGAAATCCTCTTTTTTTTGGGCGGGCAAGAATGTATATTTGATCGATACTTGATTTATCGCTGGCTTTTATTATCCTTTCCTGCCTCATCTCCATCACAGTGAATTTTAGCACATTTCTGGTGATTGGGAAGACATCTCCGGTGACCTATCAGGTTCTGGGACACCTAAAGACATGCCTTGTATTGGCGTTTGGTTATATCTTACTCCGAAATCCAATCAGCTGGTGGAACGTCCTTGGGATTTTGATAGCCTTGATTGGCATGATTCTCTATTCTTACTATTGCAATCTCGAGAATCAGCAAAAAGCTGCTGAAGCTGCAGCCCTAGCATCAGCCCAGGTTTGTTTTGCCTTTAGTCGATCGACTTTGTTCTGTTGACAAGAGTTGCCGTATGATTTGGTGTCATTATCTCGTAACCTTTGCAGGCAAGAGACGGCGAAACTGATCCTCTGGTGGCATGGAAAGTGGAAATGCGGTATTCCACAAGAGGACGCTCTATGTAAGCAAAGACAGAGAGTAGCAATCCTCAGCCGTTTCCCTAGATAGACCTTACAATAGGAACAAAACTTTTTACTTTTTGCATTTCCGCTTTAAAGTTCTTAATTTATAAGATATGACAACAATTTTATTTTTCGTTAATAATATCCAAGTGTAGAATTTTGGCAGATAGGTCGATAGGTCGATATTATATCATATATTAGGAAGAGCTCTCCTAGCGAGAGCATCGCTTCTTTTTGCTCGTTATCTAGTTCATTAACTTTCCTCCCCCTTCTTTTCGTTTGGCGGCATTTTCACATTTTCCTTTTCGATGTTTTTAGCTTATGAGATATGACAACTACAGTATATTATTTTTCAACAACAATATCAAAAGCCGACAATTTTGGCAAACAAGCAAATACTTCTTTCATAAATAATTATTTTGGCAAGCGTAGAACTTTATTAGCCTATTTTAGTAAAATTAATATATTTATAAAAAAAATTAAGAAAAGCGCGCGCCATAAATCCATGATATAAAACATGAACGTCATTCCTTGTATTTTTCTTTATGCATAGTCAATTCAGAACTTTTCATGATTAGTTTGACAAATAAAGACATGGTTTTGACTGGCGAGAGATAAATTACCTGTCATCCACCGTTGCTGGTGGAATCGAGCTGCAGTCTAGGATACATCCCAATCTTAGATGTTTATTTTGACCTTTTTATGTCTCACCTGCTTCTATCCCTGTATTTATCACGTTCCTCTAAGTGCCCACCTTGAAGTTCAATTGCTGATCTTCTCCCTTTGCAGACGAAGACAAAAACTTCCTTCTCTTCCTACACTATCACGCCTGGAATTCGGAACGATTCAAAATCGAATTTCTGCTCTCCAATAGCTTTTGGATTTGGTTTATTCGTCCATGCCCCCGAACTCCATTTGGTATTAACTTCTTTGTTTAGCTTTTCGGTTCTCGATAGCCTTGCTACCGCCACTTTCATGAACTAAAACCATTTAGATTATATATCCTTTTAATACCTATTGATCCTTCTCTCTCTATAATCACTGGATCTAAGATACTAAGGGCGTTTACGCAATTCGCCGGATTCCAAGCCTCTCCCGGCGCCCGCTTCTAGTTTCATCCCTCAATTTCTACCTTTTGTAAGTTTTTCTAGTTGCTTTCTGGGTCAATTAGTTGCTTTGTTCTCTGGCTTTGGCTAATCCTGCTGCTGTTGACTCTATGACGTTGACGTTGTTTTTGCTTGAATGTCTTTCTCTTGTTCTTTGACTTTTTTTTTTGACGTCTTGAATTTGGCAGTTTTTTGAGCTTTTGTATTGTCATAAAGCTGCTGGAGCAAAGACAAAGATGGGTGAGGGAGAACGATTTCAGCTGGGAACTATCGGGGCGTTGACACTATCTGTGGTGTCATCAGTGTCGATTGTAATTTGTAATAAGGCGCTAATGAGCTCACTGCACTTCATTTTTGGTATGCTCACAAAACTCTAGCAGTTGCAAAATAAACATCGTTGTCTCCTTTGTGTTACTACGTCAGTTTTCGGATCATCTATGATGGCTACGGCCGTATTTGCTGTATTTCTGTGTGCTTTTCCGTGATTTGATTTTCAATTAAATAAGGTTTGACATAGCCTTTTGATGACAAGAATAGGAGACTAATTTCTGTTGTTGATTTATCCGTTTGAACCATACAATCGAGGGTTTGGAACAACTCTACCTTTTACTAATTCTAATTTATATCCCCTCCACAATTTTGCTGGAAATCGAAAATTGCTTATTGTAACTGCTGCTTCCGTATTCGCCTCCAGTTCAGCTTCAGATAATCTGATACCTTGTTCTGGGCAACTAATCCAACCACCAACCTGGCAGAACTACAATTATTGCTGTAGGTTGGATTTGTCGGTGTTGACCAATAGCTTTTTTGCTTTTGTTTCTGTAATTTATTGCTTTATATAGTACTAATATCCTAATTTTATTTATCATATGCGTCTAGTATTATGATCTTATTTGTGGTACAATTTTACCCATAATTTTTTTAATTTAGTATAATTTCACTCATAATCTTATTTCCTTTCTATGTTAAATTCCAGCTTCCCCTTTTAATGTTTTTATATGCATTGTCTGATACACATGCAGCTACAACTTTGACAAGCTGGCATCTGCTTGTCACATTTTGTTCTCTTCACGTGGCACTAAAAATGAGATTCTTTGAGCGCAAACCTTTTGAGCAGAAAGCTGTAATGGGATTTGGGATTCTTAATGGAATCTCAATTGGACTTTTAAATTTGAGCCTGGGGTTCAATTCTGTTGGCTTTTATCAGGTAAAATTCCGTTTCTTTCATATATATAATTTATATCTTAATGTTTGATCTGTTCTTTAAGGTATTCTAAATAGCTCGATTATAATTCAGATGACCAAGTTGGCTATTATTCCGTTCACTATTCTGTTGGAGACCCTTTTCCTGGGGAAGAGATTCAGGTCCCATTTAACTTCCTGTCATTAAATTTAAAGTCGCATGTCATTTTTCTACATGTCAAATGCCATTTTTGCCATGTGGCATCCACTGATCTCTGGCTACGATAACATCCCTTTGCATTTTGTTTGCTGAAGTGAAGTTACCTTTGATAGCATTTGCATAAATTGTAATATATATTAATTTTTCTTTCAACTTCCCTTTACCTTCATTGCAGTAAAAGAATTCAACTTTCCCTGGTTATCCTCCTTCTAGGTGTTGGGATTGCAACAGTCACTGATTTGCAGCTCAATGCTTTGGGCTCTTTCCTATCTCTTCTTGCAGTGATTACAACATGTGTTGCTCAGATTGTATCCTTTTGGAAAATCAGATTTTCTTACTCAAGTTTTTAGCGTAGCTGAGATATTTTTGTCATCGATTAGATGAAATAACTGAATTTTGTATATGTTTTGCTGTAGCTCATACACGACGATTCTTAACCTTAAAATCTTTTCTTCAAGAATCCAGATAACTATGTTGTTAACCACGCAGAGAAAGTTATGTCATCTAATGTGCCCGTATTCTCTTTGGATCTCTCAATTAAAATGTGGATATATTTGCTTATATGAAATCCACATTAGCCTGGAAGAGATCTCTCACTATTGTACCTGTCAAGAGATTACCTTACCTTGTTTGAGTATCATTATGGAGGATATTATTCTTTTTGAACATTGAAGCTTGAGAAAGATATATTATACTGTCTCTGCCTTTTTCTTTATATCACAGACCACCTTTATCTGGTGTCTTGTTAAGAACTTAATTTGGCCCTTTTAGATGACAAATACCATCCAGAAGAATTACAAGGTTTCGTCCACCCAGTTGCTGTACCAATCATGTCCATATCAAGCAGCCACTTTATTGATCTCTGGTCCTTATCTGGACAAACTTTTGACCAACCGAAATGTATTTGCTTTCGAGTACACCACACAAGTGATGGTGAGAGTTTTAAGAGTTTAATGAGGTTATTTTTGCTCCGCAACTCTTGTTTTGATCTGTTGTTATTTGTCACGTTTGCATTGCAGTTTTTCATCATTCTTTCGTGCCTCATCTCCATCTCTGTAAATTTTAGTACCTTTCTCGTGATTGGAAGGACGTCTCCAGTCACTTATCAGGTTCTTGGACACTTGAAGACATGCCTTGTATTGGCATTTGGCTATATTTTGCTTCATGATCCATTCAACTGGAGGAACATCCTGGGGATTTTGATAGCCCTGATGGGGATGATTTTGTATTCGTACTGTTGCACTCTAGAGAATCAGCAAAAAGCTGCAGAAGCTGCAGCAGAAGCGTCCCAGGTTTGTTTCGCATAATTAATTTTGCATTTCTCCGAAGAACGTGGTTTGTGAGTGCTGGCTTGATGGGAACTTACGCAGGCAAGAGAAGGCGATTCAGAAGCTCTGCTGAATGTGGAAAATGGAAGTGCGGCATTGAGTAATTCTGTTGGACAAGAGGGCGGTGCGTGGGGCAAAGACAAGGTCTAGGACGCCTCATCAAACAAAATGTTTATACCAAATTGGTATTGGTTTAGAAAGTATACGATTTTCCTGTGCATTACCCTTCAAGCAATATTGCTGATGATGAACAAATACGTGGACATATTTCAATTTTTTTTGGGTGGATATTTCTTGATTCTATTTTTCTTTTCTCTTGGGTGTTAAGCTGTAGCCTATACCTATTTCGAAAAGCATCATGAGACTGCTATTGCATTCAAGGCTAAGCTTTATTACTCTTTATTTCTCTGTCTGGAATAGTATTTTACAAGTGATGCTAATAAAAATACACGCACATTTGAATCTCTCTTCTGATTCCCAAAACTCGCGTCATTTTATATTGTTATTTTGCTCGATCTTGTTCGAACAATGATGTGAACTTTTATCTTGATCATCGTATATATTTTTTATTATGTATTAACAGTAAACAAGGACGAAGTCATTCCAGCGTTAATTTTAATTTAATATAAAAATGTAAATTCAAAATTTGATTTTTTTGTTTCAAAGATATATTTGTTTTTAATTTTTGATTTAATTGATGGATTATGTTTTAGTTGCTGTGGAAGGGCAAACATTCTCATATGAAGAAATTAAGAATGAGACTCCCTAAATATTAAATATTTTACTTTGATGATTTGATCTAGGTTTGATTCGATTTAATATTTGATCCAAAGAAAGAAATTAACCGGCTTGCAAACAAGAAAGTAAGAGCCCAGGACCTTAAAATGGAAGTTTTGTTTTTTTGTTAAGCATAGCTATATCATGTGTCATGTGCTCATTTTATCCTGTATTAGGTTATCCCGTCTTAGGCAATTTAGAATGGGTCCATCCAGTCCTATCCCGTGAAGGGTCAGGATGGGACAAGAAAGGGGGTCAGGTCAGTCTCAGCCTGACCCTTAGGATTCCCGTCCCGTCCCGTCCCAAATATTATAAAAAATAAAAATAGAAAATAGTATTGGTTATATCATATTATTTATTAGATAATTATATTTTTCTCTTCCTTATATGTATTTATTTCTTTATATATGAAGTAGTAACTTCAGTTGGTGAAATGAAAAAATTGAAAAAATAATAATATTTGTAGTATAATTAATGGTATTTATTGTTTTAAGTTGCTAATCATAATAAAGAGAATTTTTTTTTATTTTTTGTATTTTGATTATATGTTACTAATATATAGGTTGCACATAAAATATTTAATATTTTATTTTTTTAAAATTGGGTTTGTGAATTCTCGAACCCGTCCCGGTCCCTCGGGACCGGGACATAGTCAGGATGGGAAGGAACATGGGATGCATTTTGTGTCCCGTGTCCTATCTCGGGTCGGGATTGGGACGGGGTTGTCCCATCCCGTCCCGTGAACACCCCTAATGAGTCATGAGGGTTGAGGGAAAATGAGGTTCCTAATAATTTACATTCATTTTTTTTGGTATACTACAAATAATTTACTTGAAAGAAAAGTGGTCTCTAATTTTTTTTGTATAAAAAAATTTAGATAAATTTAATACTAATCTCTTATAAAAATAGGATATAATTTTAGGACTTAAAGAGCAATTATAAGGGACTTATAAGATTACTTGTAAAAAAAAAATTTACAATAATAACAGAAATCAATCTCATATCTTTAAAAGATATAAATTTATTTTTTATTATATATATGAATTATTATCAACAAATAGTCTCTAATTATGTTTGCAAAAAATCATAGGGTTGTAATTTCATGAAAAAAAGTCTTGTGATTTGGGTTGGGCCCATATAAAAATCCTGAATTGCGCCAAGCTTAAACCCTAAGGCCTTCACACTCCTCTTCTGCACGCCGTTAGTCGGAGGAGCGCGGCTTCGAGCTTTAGATCCCATCAGCCATGGTTGTTTCTTCTCCAAAACTTCTCTTTCAGGACCATTAGCTTGCATTTACTCTTAATTTTCGTTCGTATACTTCCCGCTTACTTTTTTTTTTTAATAATCCTTCTGCAGACTTTTAAGAGAAGGAATGGGGGTCGCAACAAGCATGGCCGTGGACACGTTAAATTCATTCGCTGCTCCAACTGTGGCAAATGTTGCCCCAAAGTATTGCATTCAAACTCTAATCTTAGATTGTCGTTCTTTGTTGTCAATCCTCCTACCTCTGTTTCGTGGCTTGGACTTGTTTCTGGCCTTTGTTTCGTTTTGTAGGTTATGCATTTTTATTTGAAATTCATGGTTTTAATTTTTATTTTGTGATTTGCGGGGGAAAAATATACAGGACAAGTCAATTAAAAGGTTTCTTGTGAGGAACATTGTTGAGCAAGCTGCTGTTAGGGATGTCCAGGAAGCCTGTGTATATGAGCGTAATATTTCTTACGTTTTGTTTTTTTTTCTCAACTCTGCATTTATACATTATCCATTCCTTCGCATAAGCTTTATTTTTTAATTAATTAATTGTATGCAGAATACACCCTTCCCAAGCTGTATGTTAAGATGCAATATTGTGTGTCCTGCGCAATTCACTCCCATGTTGTGAGGGTTCGATCTCGCACAGATAGGAGGAACCGTGAACCCCCACAGCGCTTCATCAGGCGCAGGGTATGGCAATTTATTTGGCATCCTTCCTGTTTAAGTTGTATGAATTGTGTGTCTTTGTACCATATATCGCTAATGATGAGATTAGATCAAAAGGCATTATTACATTTCGTAATGTTATATGTTCTAAAAGCATGTTTATCTACAAACCATGAGAATTCTAAAATGGCTGTTGAATATGAATTCACTCATGAAGGATTTTTTTAATTCTGGAATTCAACTGATAATTTAATTAGCGTTTGTTCTGCCCTATAACCAATTGATCATGGAAATCCCCCAATTTTACCGTGTTTTATGATTCAAGCTAAAACAGTCCATTTGTAAGTTCATTCACTGCTGCAAGTTTGAACTCATTGATGGGTTACTTTAGTAAACATTATCTTTGTACTTTCTTAATGGGATTTAAAATTAGTTATTTAGATATTGTTCCTGATAAGTTCTTTTTGTTTTCCCCTTCTTTAGAATCTCAGATTCAATTACCTCTGCTATAATTTAATTTATTGCAGTAGTTGATTTGATGATAAATTGAGTGACTTGCCATTGTGAAATTATTTGTTTCCTTTTATTATTGCTTTTGTATATGAGCATCAGGCCATCAGATTGTTTCATAAATCTGCTCAAGCTTTGTATGAATTATGTTATAATGTATTCCTATGGAATAGTTAGGAATGGTTTAAGTGTTTATTTCTCCGGTTTTAAATCATAGCTTCTTCATTCACATGCTGATATTTGATGAAATATCTGGTTGATTTCCAGGATGATCAACCAAGGCCCGGTCAGCCAGGGCAAGCACCTCGTCCTGCTGGAGTAGGAGCTCCTGCCCGTGCCTAAAGGCTATGCATGAATTTCAATTGTTTCTCCTATATAATATGATCAACTTTTCTGCCGGCTTTTGCTTGCTGGATCTTTATGGATTTCCCCCTTATTGTCTGGTTTAGTTTATGGAGGATTTATGATTTTTCCTATTAGTATAATTTGTTTTAAATGGAGATGACCTTGAGGAATGGGAAATTTTGATGTTCTGAAGCGTTACTTGAATCATATTTCCCATGGAATATATGCATCAGTCCTTTTCTAGTGATCTGGAAACGCCATTTAATAGCTCGACTGAAAGGTGGCGCGTTGTTTTTTGGCCCTCCATGCTATATTACCAGGTTCCAACTTTCAACCACTCCGCACTAATTAAAATCAAAATTGAATGCTTTTAGAAGTCTGACATAATTCGAAAGCTTGTTTAAAAGCCTATTTGAAACTAACCAGTCGTTACAAACTGGTTTGTTTAATACCTGTAATATAGACGATGGAATGCCACTTTTTGACATTCCATTACTAGGGCTTAATTTTTTTCCCCTTAGATTTTTTTCATAAAAAAATATATAGGGAAGGGGCAGCTGGATCCTTGGGCTTCAACGAAGTAGGAAGGACATGTAATATTTATTTGGTATCTTAATCCAGATTCTTTTGAAATTTATTTTTTGGGGGTGGGGTGGGGTGGGGTGGTTGGTTTAACATAATTTAGGGATAAATAATAAAGTGACGCAAGAGAAAAAGAAAGAGCTCCGCTCATTTTCAGAGCGTCCCGAAGTGCCACATAGGATGCTAATAACCACCAGATTTTGCGAGTGGTGGCAGTGCGGCGGACCAATTGAAGAAGCCCAGTCTGAATCAGAAGAAGACACTCCCCACTTGCCAAACCGAACATATAAGGAACGCAGCTTGCTATAGCGTCCCCCGAGTTCCTAAAAGAAGCTACAAATGGGTGTGGCAACTCTATCCTTGACCCCTCCTTCCTCTACCTTCCTCTCAAATCGTGCACTTGTTCAGAACTCGTCCAATCAGAGGGTCAATAAAAGCTTCCAATTCTCGGTTTCAGCAAAACTAGGGAAGGAAGAACCCAAGTCGGAGAAGAAGCCTCTGTTTTATAGCGTTACCGAAGCTCTGGATTTTTCTCAGGTGAGATCCGCGGAGGATGCCCAGCTTCTCGAAGATGCCAGACAGGCTACCAGGTCAGGAGAAAGAATGACCCGGGAACAGGTGCATATATATGTATCCTAATTCCTCAAAACACTTGTTTTATTCTGGTTTCGTGTTTGCCGTTCTTATTTCTCCGAATTGAACTCTTGTTGCTTTGATGACAGTATGGAGCTCTTAGGAGGAAGATTGGTGGGACGTACAAGAACTTCTTCAAATCGTATGTTGAAGGTGAGTAATATTCTACGAGATGTAGTTTGCTGGTGCAAAATTTGAAATCTGACATACTCAAATGAATGGGTGCGGTGGATGGGGAATATGTGGAGGAGGGATGGGTTAACAAAAGCGTGCAAGATTTGCAGAAAGGATACGAGAGGCGAGACGAGGCAGGTGGACGAGTTTGGAAGATATGTTCATGTGGCTTGTTTGGAGAATTCCAAATCCGGCAACTTCTTCACCAGATTACTCTCCAGATGATCCAATCCCCCTTACCCATTACCCCCATTTAGTGATTTACGCTTCATTTCCTCTCCTTTTCATATACCCTACGCTTCTTATTTCTCAAACCATTATGCAATCAAGTATACATATTTTGCTTTTGTATTGTGTTGTATACGGAAATGAAACTTCATGTTTCTTTGCGTCCATGAGCTTGACTATCGACGGAATGCATTCTTCTTCTTTTAATGTGATTTTGGGATCAACTTTTTGGTTCATGATACTGCCTTGATGAAACTCGTGCATTCCCCATCAAATATAGCTACGAATATTTCATTCGTGGGGGACTGGTTTGAACTATGAATCTATCGAGGGCATGCTTAATTTAGTTGTCTATATAATTTAGTTGTCTACAATAGAAGATTCGTTTTTTGTAGCGTCCTTTGGTTATGACAAATATCAAGATCGGCCTGAACCCCATTCAGATGAAGAAAGTTCCGAGTGTAAAATTGAAGCATCGCGCCACATATCCCAATTAAAACGAACGACGAGATAACATTAAATATGATACAAACACAAACATGAGTCCAGCGAAAACAAAGGTGAGGTGATGTGTACAGGTACAAGCAAGATGAAATCAACCAGATTTTATGCAGGCAGGGAAACTTTTTGAATGTGTTTTGAAGGTTTAAGGATTAAAAAAACACAAAATAAAGAAGTTAAGGAACTAGAATGAAACCCGTCTACGAGTGTTAAATTTGCCAATTTTAACATCATACATATTTCAACAAGTAAAAAAATTCGACTGCAAATATTCATTTTTTTTTTTTTTGCGTTGGCTTCATATTTCAATAAATAAACTGAATTATTTAATGCATTTTGAATAAGACTAAACTGCGGAATGCATTTCAACGGAGGAACTAAACTTCATTTAACAACTTAGACGCAAGGCAGAGAAATGTTTTTCAAATGAATTAATTGGTTCTTTTAATCCCTTACATTATTTACTGATATAATTTACTCTGTCTGTCTTGTTTTCTTTGATATAAAAAATGCCACTTTTTTTTTAATGTTAATCAAGGAACTATTTTTGTAAAACAAGAAAACAGAGTTTTTTTTTTTACAAAACACCAGTGGCGAAGCTTTGCTTTCAGTTTTGTGTAGAAGCCCAAGCCCCATTTTTCCTGCTAATCACATGCCCAAGGCCCAGATAACGCTAATAACGGCGGGAGACAGGGAGAGGACCGTTGGCCAACAAAAAATGGCGGGAGCAAACAGACCCTAACGATTTGGCGGGAAAACAACCTTAAAAGCTCCATTTGGCGGAAATGTTTGTTCTGATCCTCCGTCTGGCAAAGTGGGAGACTGGGAGCAATTGATGAGCCAAAAGTCAATGGTAGGTCCGGCGTACGATTTTCTGGTGAACCCTCTCGGTGCCGTCAGAACAACATTCGAAAAGGCGATCGCGTCAGGGTCCGATCCTGCCTCTTTTGACGGCAAGGATTGGGGCGCTGTCCGTCTCTTCCGCAACTTCCTCTTTGATCAGGGCGGCCTCTCTCAGGTTTCCACTCCACTCGTTCGGGCCTTAATAGTAATTGATACGCTTTCCTTGTTTTTCATGAATCTGTTGGTCATATTAATGTCTAGATCCACGTTTTGGCTCGTTTTAAGTAAGCAGAAGTGAATTCTCCAGTTGCAAAACGGTTTTTGACATGTTAATTGTAAAATTTATGCCAATGCTGAGCGTATAAGGTGTCTTTCTGATGCAAACCCATTGCTTTTGAATGAGAGAAAATCGGTTTTCTCATTTAGATGATAAATCACAGTGGGCTTCTTTTGGTAGATGTGCCTGCTCTAATATATTGAATATTTATTGAAGTTTCTCGTGGGTATGTGTACTTTAGGTTCCGGTTCTGACTCCTGCCACAGTCAGATGGGCACAACCACATACTCTAGTTCGATTCCGTGGAATGATACAGGACATGTTTGGAAATGAATTTTATGTTGGGGCTTATAAGGTATTTCCAACTGTGATCTGACCAAATTTGGGCATCAACTTCAACCATTTAAGTTTTGTTCTGACGAACATGCTCCTGTTTTTAATTAAAGAATGGTTCAGTTTGGAGGACCAACAAGTTTACGGATGTTTCAAATTGTCCTATGAGTTCCTCAGCAGATACGCGTATCTGGGAACGCCGGCTATTATACTGTGTTCCAGTGAGTCGTTTAGAATTACCATATTCTTGACACCTATTCACTTAACTCATATGTATAGAATCAGTAGCCAAGAATTACTTTAGAATTAATTCTAAGTATGTGAAGAAAAACTATCCTTTATCTCTCAATACATCATCAACAGGTCCCAGGACTGAATGCGTGGGCCGAAGTTTCGTCAGAAGCAATTCAGAATAAATTAATGGATTGGGCATACCAACAAAGGGAGAAGAGGAGGAGAGTGGATCATGAGTCTTCTGATTGCGAGGAGATGCCTGTATTTTCTGGCCTGTTTCTCGTATTATTTGAGTCTTTTGATTCAATTTACTGTCCACGAACTATCATCTTATGAGTAGGGAAAGGTCGCTGCGATATTGACCTTTGATTTTTCGATATGAGCATTTCACCTATTTATGGTTCTGGACTAAAACGCAAGCACTAATAAGTAAAAGCTGGGTTTTGTATTCACAGATTTCTGATATCGAGGTTCAAGGTTCTTCAAATGCCAAAAAAATGGTACATAGAATTTTCATCATGTTCCTGCTTTTATTATTTAATTTCATTCCTGGCAAATAATCGTTCAAGATTTTCCCCCTTAATCGATTGTTTAAAGTGATTGGAACTCAAGTTCGCTAATCTTAGTTTTTCGTTTGCTTACTTATACGTTTCGTTCTCAAATTAATAATTATTGAAACCAGGATTTCTTAGGTTAGGGGCAATCTTAATAATATGTTTTGCTGGAGGCGAAGTGCCATGAAAAGTTGGAAGTCCGCCAGTATATTTAGACTAAAACGTGTCGGTCCTAACAGTAACAATTATTCGTGCAACTTTTATGTTGGTCCTTTTGCGATTTGATATTCCATGTTCCAGAGAGCAGATGAACAGTCTTCCTGTGCTTCTCAATCTCGGGGACCTGTGCTTGAGGCTCCTGGCTCTAGTATAAGTGTGGTGCCTAATCTTGATGGTAATTTACCTCCTTGTCTTGTGAAGGTAAATTAAATATTGACCTGAAATTTATTCAGTGTTGTTTCCAATTCTTCAAATATCATAATTCTATTTGATTTCCCCCTCCTTTGTCATGCCAGATATATGATAGTCCGGAGTCTGACTTAAAGCTGAATGATGTTTTCGAGTTTGTTGGTGTGCTATCTTGTGATCCTGAGCTTCAAGTGGACAATGAAGATCATGATTTTTCAAATGGGTTTTCTGAAGATCCTATGCCCCATTTACCTGCCGGCAAGGTAAATTTACCTTTGTATATTCAGAGGGTCTAAATTTACCTTTGGCTACATTGTGTATGGTTTTTGAACAACTTCTTGTATGTTTGTTTCCATGGTTCAGGTACCATATCTTCATTGTATTATTCACAGAAAACTTGCAGCTAAGGACTTCCTTCTGAATAACCGCGTTATAGAGGTAGTTTTCATGTGTACTTAAGTACAGTCTTTTAAGAACTAACTTCAATTCATTTCATCTTCTACATGAATGATGTTTTCAAGATTCAATGAATTGGAGTTTTAATCGTATATTTGGCATCTTGAATTGTATCTCTTTGATTCTCTCCTACTGTAATGCATTGATTATAAACACCGTTCTGAACAAACCATGTCTTTGATCTCCCAGTTGAAGCCTGATTCGATTAAAGAGATGAGGAATGGTCTGTTGAGACATCTCACGTCTGTTCTCGGGAATGATGACTTGGCTGCTCATTTCATGTTGCTTCATCTCCTATCTCGGGTATGCAGTTTTAAACCGAACATTTCGTTCTGTTTTATGCCTATAATCCACATCTCTACTTCTAGCCCATATCTACCATGTATGCATCCCACTCGAATCCTAATACTCTTGAAACTTTTTGTATGATGGACTGTTCTTGACCAGGTGCATGTTAGAGTGGACACTGTTGCTGTGGGCAAGCTTTCCCTGAATCTTACTTGTTTTAGCAAAGAAATAGTGTCTGTATTTGGAAATCAACTTACCACTAGTATCAAGAATCTATTGCCTTTCAGTTGTTGTGTACCCCTTACAGTGGACTATCTTAACACTGCTTCACTCGCCCCAAGAAAAGATTATGACAACAACAGGTGATCATGATCTATAATATTTCTGAACGAGCTACTTCTAATTACACTTATGTTTACAAATTTTAGTGTTGAATGTTATGATACAGATTGGTAACTGGAGTTCTGCAACTAGCTGAAGGTTCACACGTAATTTTTGATGAGACAAGATTGGAAGCTGGAACCCTCAACTCTGTTGGTGTGGAGAATGCAAGGTTGCTGAAAAACTTCGTCCACTTGCAGCAGGCGAGTTTTGGTTTTGGCCCCCCCTATATTTGACGATATCAACTTGCTGTGATGTTTAGAAATGCTGTTGTTCTTTGTTTGCAATTTCTTTTTTGAACGTGGAAGTATAGAAGCCGACATATGGGTGGTTCATGTTTCAGGTGGAATATGATTTCAAGTACTATAAAATGGAAATGGCAGCTGATTTCCAACTGTTAGTTTTGTCCGAGGGGAAATCAAATATCTTGCCAGCCGATGTAATCGTGCCTTTTCGACCTTCTGCAGTAAATCATTCTGAAGCTATAGTTGCAGAAGCTGTGGAAGCCTGGAGGTGGTATTTGGCTACTGTTAGACTACTGCCACATTCTATCGAATCAGAAATGCAAAAGGTACGAGTCTTGCTGACTACAGTTTTGTTGAACTAGGCTTCTCTTAAGACAAGCTGCTCAACAATTTAGGTTAATATTGCTCTTGACTGTCAGCATAGAAAGCCAATCACTAAGTCACAGCTGCATTATATATAAATTAAGGGATTTAAGGGAAGCTCCCTTGTAGCATTAATTTTAAAGCATTGCTCTAGTATTAGGATTCCTCAATTTCCTTGACAGAGACATGTAGAGCATAGTTTGGTTTTACAGTGAGATCGGCGGATGGATCCTTTAGTTTCAATTTTCAGGTGGTAGAAAATGATTTAGTTGCAGCAAGGCGGGCAGACCGGAGCTTGAATCCGCAAGATTTTAGCAGGTTACTGACTGATTATTATAATTGTATTATTGCCATCATTGTTTTTGTATTGTAACAGTACCGAGTTATCCTGTTTATATTTTATTGGCTCTATAGATGGCTAACAATGGGCCGCCTTATGTCCTTGAGCTTTGGTGAGACCAGCCTGTCTCTAGAACATTGGCAAATGATCAAGGAACAAGAGAGGCTCCGCAAGGAGAGGCTGAAGTGAGCAATTGGTATGAGGTCTCAAACCAGAGTCAAGTTGTGGCTTTCATTCCGGTAAGTGGCTTTAGATCTGACAAGAAGAACTGTTCAGCTGCGCTTGCCCGCCCCTCAACAACAATTTCTATATTGAATTCACGGCTGTAAATTTGATTGAGGTTTCATCTTCATTCAAACAGAGTTTTGCTTTCAGTAAAAGCAATATAATTTATTCCTTTATCAGGCCATTGAAGAAATCTTATAGAAATTTGGGTGAAGGGTTGTGAATTCCAAGTGTGAAAAAATAAACACGGAAGCCCGCTTACTTCTAAATTTTAATTATAGACTACGTACAAAGCACATACAAACTTTGGAAAATCTTCCAAATTCGACATTGACGTGCATAAACGTGGAAAATGCATTAGGAATAAAAAATTACACAACCAACTGCTGACAAAAACATGGCATTAGTTTAGGATCCGCTGACTCAGCGCCTTCAGCAATCATCTCACACACAAGTTAATAGAGCTTCGGGGCATACAAGTTAAGACACTAAACTAAATATATAATTTTAATTATAATTTTCTTTTGGAAAGGGAGATCATGTATAGTAAATTTATCATAGGAGGACTCTTCGGCTTTTGCTTCTTCACGCCCGGATACTGAAATACTCGCCAATTCTAAGATGGATATAAAATCGTGATTAATTGCAAGCCTCTGAGTATACGTTCAAGTCGCATTAGTCTTGTAATTATTTTCCTAATTAAACTTGAGAAAACAGACTACTTGAAAGGTGGAACACATTATGGTTGATTATCCTCATTCTTGACTAGTGTATGACGAGTTTTCCTTGGATGCAACCTAAAATGGTTTACCTTTAGTATTCAGGCAATTATCGGTTTTAGCATTGCTTTGTTTCACATAATTAAGTTTTATATCATATTTGCATTCAATTTAACATTTTAGGTGGAAGTTATTTACTGCAAAAGCTTCCTTCTATAAAGGAAAAGCATCGTGAAATTGGTATGAAGTGGGCCAAAGCCATTTCAGGGGATCGAAAATTTTCAGTCCCTAGGCTTAAAACAACAAAAAAGCCATGACATGCTGCAAGTGAGTGCAAAACAAAAACAACAATATATGTATATAGAGGCCTAGCGGGCGCCTATAGCGACCACAGCATCAGCCATTAGACGCCACAATGGCATCTTCGCATTTTCCTACCCCTAAGAAAGAAACAATGCTGAATTTTACATATAGAATGGAAGTGTGTCCACTTTGAGGGGATGACGAGAAACTCCTAGAATTGGCCACCCTCGAAGGTCTGACCAAATTGCCAATTAGCAGGTACAACGTTGTTGCTGGTGACGGTTCTGCCATCACTAGCGGTGACCTTGAACGAGAGGCTCTGCCCATTCAGGTACGAATTGCTCTGCCAGTTCTGTCCCCAGTTTCTTGACATTGATTGCCACCCTGTCCTTGACCCCTTGATCGAAACCGCGTGTACATCCCCTGCTCCTCCCACATTTGAAATCAGAACCAAGTTGAAATACGAATGCCCGTTGATCGTGAATCTGATCGCTCCCTTCTTCACACACGGCACTCTGTTTTCATCCCAAAAGCAAGCAACCGTGTTAGAAGATGAATCTTGAAATAGGGAACGAATCAAAAAACATAAAAAGCACATCTTTATTGTCAGCGTCTACCTTCTGAAAGAAACGGGAACAATGCCAGCTTTGTATTGAGCGATCTTTAAGAAAGCAGGCTCTGCGAGATCAAAGTGCTGCAGAGGAGGGTTGCACCACCCGCCATTGTCATTGGACAAACCAAAGTTAGGAGGACAGAAGTTGGTGGCTGTGACGGTGATGACGCCGGGAAGGCACCATTTGGGGTCCTTGTCGCATCGCATCTCGTAGCAAGACCCACAGCTGAGGCCATTGTTGAATAGAGCCGTGCTCAGTGCCGCCGTGTTTGTCCCGTAACCTTGGCTGTACAAATTGCCATACCCACAAGCACCCCCTGCAACACCAGTAGTAATTAGCATTATGAGAAGAGGAAGACAGTTCTTTCCTCGTGATTCGAACTCTGATACGTATGGTGATGCATGGTGGTAGTGTCAGACTTAAAAAAGAAACAAGAAGTGACAATCTTCAGACTTAAAAAAAATGAAATTATTGTTGCATCTACTTTTGCACTTTTCAACCTTCAGTGACCCTCTTATGCACAAATGACGCGACAATAAAAAAAACTTACCCATTGTGCCGGATGCGTCACCCCCACCATAAAATGTGGCGTGGCCACTTTGCCAGCCTCCATAGTCACCAAAAGAGCTGGGAAGATGAAGAAGAAAGAAAACAAGAGAGATGGCAGAGAATGGTGAGATAGCCATTGAGTATAGTAGGATGCGGCTTGGGGAAAGGGGATTGTTGGTGGGAGAGTTTGAAGTGGAAGGAGAAGGGATTGTTTGGTTATATAGGAAAGGGGAGGGAAAGAGACAAGGTAGGTATTGTGAGAGGGCCAAGATCACAAAAACGGATTCACATTTAGAGGCGAGAGAAGCAGAGGATGGAAGGCGCACATGCATTTGTTTCGGTTAGACTACCAACTGCATGAGCTATGGCCCCACTCGGCACATGCGCTTCTATACTTATTCGCTATTAGTAGTATTATTATCAAGATTGATGGTTTGTACTCAATAATGGCCTAAAATCACGGTATAAACCCAGCTCTAGAAAGCCCACTAATTGTGGGTTACGTCATGATAATAAAGTGATATAAGCCAGTAAGCTTTGTCCACATTGGTGTGCTGCTGATGGACATGGTCGGTGGCTTCCCCAGACTTGTTTTTCACTTTTTCACCCTCCTCCGATTCGACCCATTATATTCTGTCAAAAGCGGAAGTGATGCTTTGGGATTTAAAGTGAATACTGCTATGCCCCCAGAAAACCCTCTTTGTATATATGTATGAGACTATCTTTTTTCGGCCTCACTCATTTGTGTGCTGGTATGAACCAGGAGGACAAAATGGAGTTAGGGAAATCCTGTGAAAGCAAGGATCGGAAGATTTATTGGATGCTAAAAGGATTTAATTAATGGAAGGATCACGTAACCAAACCTCCAAAAGGAAGATCGGCCGCGGGAGTCTTCATCACATCTTTCTACTATATCTTTAAGTTTCCTAACTTTCTGAATCATCTCCCCTTGCCACTCCTACACACTGTCGGCTACCGTAACCCAACCTGTGGCTGTTTTGTCCGCAGCACAAGGACAACTCCGTCAAGTTTATCTTTCTCAAATGATTTAGTTACCATTTAAGGATGTCATAATTATTATAACAATGGAGGAGCATAAATATTAATCAGAATTAAAATTTAATTTAGGAGGACCACGAGGCTGATTGTTTTAATTCCTTAAAAAAGGAGTCGTCCCAAACAATAATAAATGCTGCGTCTCGGAAGCATGTGATGTGATAATGAATATGCATGGATGCAGAGGGGGAGGGGTCCACCACGTTCGCATCACATGCAACTACCGCTCTTACCGCTCCATTTCATCTCATACGTCCTTTTCACGACCATTTTATTTTTAGGATTCTCTTCCTCTCAAATCAGCGACCCAAAAGAGCCGTGAGCTAGCTAGGTGTGAGTGTGACCCATATATATGAATATGAGTGAATATCAGGATTTAGGGTGGACAAAAGGAGGAGGTGAGAATGTGGGAGAAAGTGACAAGGATGGGGGGGCGTCAGCAAATCTTTTGATTCCATTACGAGAATTTAAACGCAGATAATCGAGGACGCCGCTGACGTCCCTTTCGGATCACCGTAAGAACATGCGTGTTTGATCCAGCGTGCGTATGTCGTATGGAATAACAATAAGCACAAGAGAGGAGAGGAGACTATGAATGAATACAATAAATAATGAAAGCGAAGCAACTTGCGCTCATGGAAGAACCCCAAGATGCGAGATATCGTCCAACCTAGAATGCGACTCGGTTACTGAAAATGGGTATGGGTGTCAACAAGCCAACAAAAATGGTTCGTCTTCACCACACTCAACAAAACCAACCATTATTATATATTGCTGTACAAAATAAAGTTCCACACGCGAACAGCTAAAAGAGGCGAGGAAATAATACAAGGCATTGCCTTTGCCTGCCTATACATGGATGACATGCAGGGGATGGGAGAAAAAAGAAAGGTGTGCACAAAGGCAGTTTGATTGTGAACACTGCCACGTGGACGATGATTCTGTATCTGAGGCCACGAATTGCCGACACCTTTGGGTATGTTACCTTCTTGCTCTTGCCATTCTGCCATTCCAAATTGTCAAACACTTCTATGTTGTCCCTTTTTCATTTGGAGATTCAGACTTGACAGACATAGGCGCCGTTTACACTCCACATTTCACAAACCAGAATCGAGTCAAAAAGGAAAATGGGCTATAGAGCAATGGGCCATACTTCTGGTGCCCAACTGGTCCGTTTTTATATGGCTGGAATTTTCATCCCCGAGTGTTTTTCATTTTTATTCACTTTCCCCACTTTCACCTCCTCCCCAATTCTCATTTTTTAAAATTATAATTAAAATGTTCCATAACAATAAATAAATTTAATCTATCATATCATTTGAATATTTTAAAAAGACAGAGATGTATTTTTTAAAAAGTCGTTGTCCTTATAAATTAACATAAAGAATTTATGTAAAGGTTTGTGTAGGGAGTTATATATCTAAAATATTATTATTTGTTTATAAAAAATAATTATTAAATATTAAATTTATGCTTATTTATGAATTAATATAGGGGTAAAATAAATCAACATATAGTTATAATTTTTATGAAGGAATATTAATTTAAGAGACACTATTTCAACACATATCACTGTCTCTCATTTGACACATTTGAGAAACTGTGAAAGTATAGCGAACGAAATAGAATTCCAGTGGTCTGTTATAAGTCACGCCGACTTCCAATCGTTTCTTTCCCCTCTTTTTAAAGTAGCACAGCATTGCAAACTTGGAGAACAAAATGGTCAATACCGCCCAGAAACAATCATCCTAAATTGATAATATTAATATAAAACATAAATTTTATGAGCAGTGCTTCCAACAATATAGCTTCTATCGGAATTCTTGTAATTTTTTCAGTTGCCGTTCAAATGTTTTCACATGCACTTCATTTGTTCTGTGCATCTATTTGTTTTAGTTGGGTTCAAATACTAGAAAAATTGGGTAAATTATTTTTTATTTCAAACAAATTAAGTCACAAAACCTATTTATACAATAGTAGAAAATATACAGTTTCCACAAAAAGTTATTTGATATAAGATCGACTAGGCTATAAAATAGAAGAAATGAATTTTAAATTCTACTTTATTTTTTTTTGTATAAAAATTTTTAGAAAGGAATTAAGTTTACCTACAATTTAAAGGTAGGGCGAAGTCTCCCTTCCTCCTAGATGATACTAATGTCGGATAGGGCGAGCTGTCTATTACCTTTAGGTATAAACCTAAGCATCCGGGAGTTAGGATACTTCCTTAAGTATCGCGACTGGAATTACAATAAAATGATACTTCCTAGAAATCAAATACATTCTAAATGGTTATATATCACATCTCTTCACCAGCTAAATTTGAATGATGCCTTAAATTCTACTTTGTTAAAAAAACTTTTAGTGAGGAGTATACTAGTCACAGAGTCTTGAATAGATTGGTAAGCTGTGATGCTTGGGTCTACAAAAAACACAATGGGCCTAAAGGGTTTTAAAAAAATACAATATTCCCACAAATTCTTAAAAAATAAAGACAGTATAAATTTAGTATTATTTAAGTAAGATTTTAAGTTTCAGTTTTAATGTATATAAAAAATTTCAGTTGAGAGATTTATCTGTCATAACTAAGTGCGCGATATAGATCGAATCTAAATATAGTTAAGATAAAATTATGAAGAATTTGCTGAGAAAAAAAAAAAAGACAGTGCAAAACAAAGGAGCGAAGGGGTGGGGGTTCATTATAGCGATGTGAAAGGGAAAGCTTGTGGCGTATGCGTAGGGATGAGGGAATGCTTTGACACTTGGAGAAGAAAACAATGGGCAAAGTCTGCCGATGACTTTGGAAAACCTCTGCAAAGGTTGAAACGTTGAAGCTCCAAACACGGACAATGTTCCGTTGAAGACTTGAAGTTAATCGGCTTTGTTCAATGCACTGCCTCCTCACAAAACCATGGCCTCGTAATGTCTCCATTACAGCATGGAAAAGCAAAACCATAATTCAGCCGACACAAATGTTACTTCCGTTTCAATGCCTTCCATTTTCCTCTTCACCTGTTACACCCCAATCATTCTCTCCCCTCTTTTTGACTGGCCCATGCAAAAACAGTGCCTACTCTTTTTAAGGATTAAGCTTAAAAAGGGATGGCAGCGCATGGTACTATGCATCCAACTCCCAACTTACTTTTAAAAAACTGAGACCTGACGTATCTTTTTTTTTTGGGGCCTCAAGAGATACCAGTCTACAAAATTAGTGTGAAACCCCTAAAACGAGATTAGTCATAATACATTGTAAAGTCCATTTAAAAAAGGTGGAGGAACAGTAGAGGGGCATAGCAGAGAAAATGATGGGTGACACAAGCGCTGGGGCTTGCATGCAGCCACAAGGAGAGACCAAGACTGAAGAAAAGAACCAATAATGGAAACACATCTCCGACTGAGAAAACCACTCTCCCATGTGACCCCCCAGGAGCTTGTGGTTTGAAACAGTTACCTTGAAGTGGGGTCTTCCAATTGCAAGACACACCCAACAAAACTCTATTGGTTTAATGTGACTTTGTCATTTCCGTGTGATATGTTAGCAAAGTTGTTGAGAATATTTAATATGGGTCTCATGATGCAACTTGTATGGACTATGTTAAGTCAATCCCTTGGGGTCCTTTTGGCATTCTGACTGTGGCCCATGTGGACCTTTTTCATTTGCCTTTCATCACTCTCTCCCACATGACTTCACCTGTTCTCACCCTCTATTCAAACTACCACCGTAAAATTCCTCTTGCTTTCTCCCTTCCTTCACTTTCTTCATCAAACACGACAAACAGATATTTATACTTAACAGCTAGCTATCTCATGCTCTCTTTCACAACAGTCACTTGTCCTTTGAGATGAGAGCCTGCATGCCTAGAGTGAATTATGCAAAAATGCTTGTTTGGATCTGAATGTATTAAGTATCTCCAGTGAAGATCTAGCATCTGAATCAGTCATGTGGCTGAGTTCAACTTCTGAGGTTTGGGGTTATCATTCACTTGTCTGAAAATGGGTTTTACTTAATCAGCTAATCTTGCCATAACCTTTGTTTATTAAAAGAAATAGTATTGTTGGCAGTAGTTCAAACATTATAATCAAGTGATGGACGTTGTATGGGCAATAAATGAAAAACTAATGGTTTCATATACGTATATGTGTGTAAATTTGGTGGAGTGGATAAGGATTTGGTGCTCCGAATGAGCATATTTTAAGGACAAATAAGCAAATTGGGATTCAGTGGGATCAGGTGACATAATCGATACTCCTCCAACCACCTCTTCTCCTCCTAATTCTGAAAATTGAACCCTCACCATGTCACATTTGACAAAAAAAAATAAATGGAACAAGACACCAAACCAAACAGGCTGAATCCCAGATGCCTATGTAACATCCAAACACTAGAAAGCACTTGATATCAACCACTCCCCTAATTCTTGCTCAAGACATAAAGGCCACACCCTCCCTCCCTCTTTTCTTGTGCATCACAAAAATTGACTCTCTTCTCTCTCTCTCATTTTATTTTCTGCATAGTAAGATAAAATCCCCAACCATTCCTCTCCCGGCAACACCACCACACCAATTCAGAATCTTGAGAACCTTCATTCACATCCTGCTTTTATAGTTATATGAGAGTTCTTGCCAACCCATGCATGTGTCGATTTGTAAAAGAAGGCTTTCATTCGATTATAGAGTGCCCAGGCAATTGTTGACATGAAAACCAGAGAAGCTGTTCAGTACTGTTGACCATAAAGAGGCTTGTTTGAAAGTCCTCATCAAACTGCCTTGACCCAAAAGGCCTGCCTCTGCCTTTTGTCATCGGATCCCGCTAAAAGAGAAGCCAAAAAAACCTATAAGAAAAGAGAATCATACCCTTTCTCACCCTCCCACACTTCTTCCTCTAAACATACAAAATCCCTGAAACCTAGCCTTAAAATCATCCATATATAGCTAGAAATTCTATATAACCGAAGGTTACGAGAATTTTACCTCTGCCATTGAAACTGCACTATGTCTCTTCATCAACGTGCTCGCCGTCTTCTGCTGGACCATGAATCAAGCCCAACCCCACCAGATAGCATATACAGGTCAAGGATGACTTATACAAGTGACGCTAATTTTGACACCAACATGGTGATTATATTAGCAGCCTTGCTCTGTGCTCTTATATGCGCTTTGGGTCTGAATTCAATAGCACGATGCGCCGTCAGATGCAGCCGAAGGTTGGCTTTTGAGACGGCAGAGGAGGCGGCAGCTCGTTTAACTGCGAAAGGGATGAAGAAGAGCGCGTTGCGTCAGATACCTATAGCCGTGTGTGGTTCATCAGGGGCTGAAATTGCAGGCACAGATTGTCCGATTTGCTTAGGGGAGTTCGTGGACGGAGAGAAAGTGAGGGTGCTTCCAAAATGCAACCACGGATTCCATGTAAAGTGCATAGACACGTGGCTGCTTTCTCATTCGTCTTGCCCGACTTGCAGGCAGTCTCTTCACGAACCCTCCAATTCTCAGGCAGTATATGTACCTGCAGCTGATCAGGCTGTCTAATACCAAATTGCGAATATATATGTAAGACCGCTTGACCAGGATGCGTTAATCAATGCTCCTTTGTGTTTGAATTGTGGCGCATGGTGCTCTAAGTAGGTTAAAGAAAGAGTTAGGCTCTGGCTAACAACTGTGAAGAACTTGACCTGGCAAGTATGGCACTCCACCTTCAGAATCCACCCAATAAGAGGAAGCTTGTTTAGAGCTTTCGAGATTGGATGTTTTTATGTTCAGAACGCGCTTAGGTAATTGTATAGCAAAATTGAGTTCCTGGAAGATGGTTTCTGAGGCTATTCGGTGTTTTTACATGGTCTACTTTGTGTTTGTTGTTACCTGTAAAAGGTTTAAAAGAAAAGGCAAGGGAAGACATGCAATTCGATGGACGGCATTTTTGTTTCGGAGGAAAAATGGACATTAAACTAGTAATAATTGATTAGTGCGAATTCTGTTTAAATCACTGGCAGATTATTTAAGCTGATCTTGTGTGTTCAGTCTATGATCAGCAGCACGTGGACTGTAGAAAGCTAGAAGCAGCTTAATTCATAACGCTACTTCAAAAGCCAGACAATTAGCATATAAACGAGAGAGAGAGTCAAAAGCTATCAACTTTGCTTGTGAAAGGCTTTGCCACACTCTCTGGTCAATTTTTATTCCAAGCTTTTATCAAAAACCAGACGCATGGTTGTTTGTGGTTAGCTTCGTTTTGCATCCCAAACCCAATTTTCCATTCCATCCCTGTTCACAAGGCATAATCAAAGTCTAAAGAGAAGAGCTACCGTTTTTATTTCACTTCACTTACTATAATCTGGGCTGGCTAGTCACCAGCAACCTTTATCGGTAGAGTCTGTAGAAAATGTAATTCGTGAAGAAGGAACGTGACATTCTATGCTATCATGCTGATTCTATGGGTACAATCGAGCGTATCTTTCTTTGATAACCAGCCATAGGAAGCATCATTCTGATTCGCACTCCTTTTAATCCAGCGCCAAAAATAATTGTGATGAGTGTGAGGAGATGGTTGAAGTATACGATAGATTCGTGTGGGGAGCAACTCGGGAGACAGGAGCCATAGCTGGAAAAAAAAAATTTGTTGCGCTTCATCATAGTTTTATCCTAACTATATACGCATCTAACATGTATTATATATTTAACTATCTTTTATATACATTAACCCTCGAATTCAATACTTTCCTTTTAAGTATATCGAACCGCCACTCAAACCAACACATTGCTAGCTGGAAAATTGATTCAGCAGCAGAAGTTAAGCCAACATGTCTTTCCCATAATTGACGAGCCCACGGGCCTACCCCAAAAGTAAAATACGGTCCTGTTGCTTTGACGCTAAGATTTGGGCATAGTTGATCGTAGAAATCTTGAGGGCAAGCAACTAAAAGAGAGAGAGTCAGTTGCTAAGTCTCAGGTCATTTTCCATTATCCTGTTCGATTTTGATGGGCAAATTGAGTGCAAGAGCATATAGAACAGAACACACCAAAGAATCATGATTGAATTTCCATGACCATCGTAAGGCCCACTCTTTGAAAATGGAAATTTCACTCCAGTACTACCTGTGGATTTGGTTTAAGACTCTGTGGCTTCAGAATAACAATTAGTGAAAGCATCATTCCTAATTGGACCATTCCAACTCACCACGACCGCTCTTTTCTTCTTCTCGTACCCTTTTGACGGCTCCTTTTTTTCTCTTTTGCTTAAATCCCAAGATCTATGCACGAATGATTTATTCATACCGCGTTTTCACTTATCACACAAACAAAACAAAAAAAACAGAGCTTGCAAAAGATGGCCCTATGGCGGGAATAATAATGCGTCGCCCCACTGAGTACTGATGTTGTACAGCTACGTACACATCAACTTGGCCGTTTGCTACCAGAAACAAAGGAATTGGTCAAACTGACGATCCTTGAGATCTTGACCGTTTTCATCTATCAAGATTATTAGCATCCCCTTTTGTCAGATTTCAGCCAAATGGTCTCGCTTTTTATTTCCCAGAGCTTACTTATTGGTTTAAACCAGCGCGAATGTGACACCAAAAAAAAAAACAAAAACCGGGGTGGGGCAATGTTAAAGTTGTTTGGGTGAAATGAAAAGGGATTTGTTAAACGGTCTGTTATTTCTGTCGATATTATTAACTGTTTCGGCCTCCGAGGTTATGAGCAAGATCCCAAGGACCAGGAAGCACACAAAAGAATATGCCTTGAAGTTGGATATTTAGAGAGCCCATGACAGATTATCACAGGATTTCATTAATATTGTTTTGAAATGATGGATTTTTTTTTTCCCTAGGAATTGGATTCAAGTTCTTGTGCTAGTTGCAGCGTGTTTTCCCTCTCCATATTTGTTTGGGTACGTGCCGATCTTGTATGATTAAACAAATCCAGATTACTTAAAAGTCCAGAAAGCTGCCCCACCATTTTGAGAAATGACGGCGGGCGTTTTCTTTTACAGCTGAATGTAAATATGGACTAAGAAAAACATCCTGCCATTTGAATGGGCGATAGATTAATCTGAAAATGCTATAACATTAGTCTCGATCTCAACTAATGGATCGCATCCGTTTGCTCGATCATTTAAGAGTATTTTATGTGTTTACTTGGTGTCCAATATAGCACCCAAAAGGAAAGGTAATATTTGATAAAATGGCGGGTCCAAAAGACAAACAAAGGGCCCATACATTCGTAATATTAAAACAAAGATGAACTAATTTATTCGAATCGTTAAATTTAGCATTAGTGGGCATGATCCTATGATCTTTCTTTTTTTTTATCTACCCAATTCATCAAAATTTTATCCCAATTATATTTGAATCTGACCTGCATTGTATACTTAGTTATAGTGAATGAGTCTCCTAACAAGAATTTTCTTCATACACTAAGACTTAAACTTAAGACTTCATTTAAATAATATCGAGTCACTTATCACTTAGACTAACCCCCGTTAGTTGATCCTATGATCTTTTTTTTTTGGTTGCCCACCTGGTTCACCAGAGCTTTGCCCCGACTACATCCGGATTCGACCCGCGTCGCGCACCTGGCTATGGTAAGTGAGTCTCCCAACGGGGATTTTCTGCATACGCCAAGGTTCGAATTCGAGATCTCGTTTAAGCGATACCGAGCCGCTTACCACTCGGACTAACCCCTGTTGATCTATTTCCTCAGACCAAGGCATCCACAATCCAAGCTCTTATTGGGCCGGGGCCCATGTATGCGGATCAAGCCCATTATTTTGCCCCACGCAAGCCGTCCTGAGTCCTAAGAAAGTGGGGACAAAGCCTTTTGTAGTACCCTTCTAGACTATAAAGCCTTTCAGTGAAGTACGTAGTTAAGAATGTCTCTGTCTTCAACAAAAAGTTCACAACGAAACTGCCAAATATATTGAGACTCTAAAGCTTCTTAGAGTTATCATAGATAATACAAAATAAATTTATATCTTATAAGGACGTAGATTTAATTATTATTACAGTTGTGAGAGCTCTTTTTTTATAAGTAATATCATAAATTCCCTATAAATTTTCTCTGGATCATATGGTTGTACCTTAACTTTGATAGATGACCCGTACTAAATTTATTTAAATTTTTTTTATACTAAAAAGAAAGAAAGCATCTCCCAAGGATATATTACTTGAGAGATTGTATTTATACAAAATGCATTTGGCTCAAACTGTTATTACCACAATATTGTTCTGCTTTTTTTACTGCTTCAATTCTTGCTTGGTTAGATTTAAACCTAAAAAGACAACTTGATAATACGAGGAACAATTATAAATTTATTTAGATAGTAGCTATTTGAAAACTATGACTATAGATGAATATGATTATTTTTAACCCAACCATAATAACTAGAACTGGTTATTCTACAAGTATTGAATAAATATGTACAGGTAAATAATAATGATAATTTACGGTATGTCTTTCATATTAAATCTAGATTGATAACCACTACCTCTAAGTTAGGCTAAGATTAATGTGGATGGGACAATGTTCGTACCTAATAATAAAAATGGGTGTAGTGGGGTGTTGAAATATTATAGTAGCAAGTGGATATATGGATTTACCTATTTTATTGGATTCTACAATGTGGCATGGATTGTTTTTAAGGAAATACAAAGAACATGGGGGGAAAAATATATGAATGTTACATTTTAATCAGATATCAAATATCTTATTATATGTTAAGGGAAAATAACACAAGGCATGGATAAAGTCTATTAATTGTATAGATTGAGGAATTCATGTTAAATAGTAAGAAATAAAATTACAGTTTATATCTAGACATATTAATTGGATTGTAGATGGGTTTGTAAATGAAAATCTCTATAGATCTGTTCCAGTTGATATGTGTCCAGCGCAATTACGACAATTAATAGCTTTAGGATATATAGGATTCAATTTCTCTAGATTAATTTCTTTTGTTTCCTTCTCTTATGTCAAGAGATAAAGAAAAAAAAAAAAAAGAAAGCCTCTCCCAAGCTATTTATCGTTGGGGTAGTTACATTACGTAATAGAATGATCAATGCCATTGAGAAAGCATCTTTGTCATAATTTTCGTTCGTGCTCATCTCAGTTCTTCTCGACAAATTCACACAAATGCCCAGAGGGATAATGTTTATACGGGCCTCCGCTTCTTCAATTGTGACTTCTTTTTCTGAAAACCGTGATATTATTCACCCCGGTTGCCGCTTTATCTAGTTCCCTTACTCGGTCAAATTAACCGTTAGCTTCCATCTATTTATCTTACGTATCAACTCATCAATTATATTATATATTGAGTTGCGGAGGAATATATTTATTTTATTATAAATTAAACTCTTGAGTGTGAAATAATATTTAATTAATAAGGAAATAAGGCATCGTTTTTGTCAGAGAAGAGATGGCCTAGGAACAAACACAATACACTATTCCGCAGCGTAATGAAGGCGCAGACATAGAACAATATAATTATGAAAACAGATACATATATGCAGGACATCGTTCGTGGTGACGCTTTCAGACCGAAACAAGGGGTTATGGCAACCGCAACCATTCAAGAAGCCAACAAAACTCATCAAAGTGTCATAACTAAGATTAACATTACTCATAAATTAATTGCAGGTGAAGAGAGGCATAGAAAGACAGAAATATCATTGAGTACATGCCGCAGTAGAAATAAGAGTTTCACTTGGACAACTTGGCGGCGAAAGTGGTGGCCAGAGACGTGGTGGTTGATGGCGACACAGCGCTTGAGCCACCCAAGTACCACCTCTTGATGGCATCCACCACATTTGCATTCTCTACCACAAACTTGGAGTCTTCCTTCCCTTCCAACGACACCACAATCTGCACACAACCCTTTGCAAATTAGAAATAGGTCCATCCATCTGGACAACCCATCGTTTACGTGTCCTCATATTTACGTACCTCAGCTGTTGGAGAGTTTGCTGGGAAATAATATGTGACGACGGAGTTTTTCTTGAAGTACTTGGACTGGAAAAACTCTACAACTTTCTCCAAAGCTTCCTCCTCCTCCTCCTCGTACTTGTCCTCTGCCGCCAAACGATCTCTCGTGGCCGTCTCTATCTCTGTTCCGTACTGGGATCCCTTGATCTCCTTGATCACCACTATTCTGATAAATTTCTCCACCGGGGCTGCACCGACACCCTTATTTATTTAAATTTCGTGTTACTGGTACAGAGACAAATATAGGATGATTAGGATTGCGGTTTACCGGAGATGAGAGAAGCGAAGAAATCGTCGCTGTCTTCCAGCTCCTTTGCGGATTTACCCTTCCATTGCTGCAAGTGATTCACTATTTCCGGCTCGAAATAAACCCCGATCGAGTAGAACTTCACTTGGAGGAAGTGAATCTCCATGTCCTTGATCCCTGATCAAAACAAAGAAATCCAGGGTTGGAATTGGAAACGTTGACCTGCGAGAACAGAAAAAGAATCGGGGGATTACAAGAGAAACTGACCATGACCGAGCAGAGAAAGGGGCGTGGCGGCAGAGATCTTGGAAGGATAAGAGATTTCATCGACCATCACCGTTTCACTTTGAGCAGCCACTGCGATTGAAATTAACAAAAAAAAATGTTACAGGCATGTAAGTGAGCAACTAAAAGGAAGATAAAGATAGAGAGAGAGAGTAGACTTACTAGTTGTGTTGTGTTGGAGGAGATTGAGAGAGAGGGGAATTGTGGGAGAGAACGGAAACGAGGGAGGAAGAAGGAAGGGAGAGATTATAAGGGAAACCGAGAAGACGACTCAGTGGGTAGGTGGGTGGAGACGTGGAGTTGATGAGCCCGTGAGATTACTATTTCCTATCTTCCCCCCATAAATTCCATTCTCATATGCCCAAGCCCAACTTTATCTGACCTGATGATTTCACCCTTGCTATCTTACCATTTGTTAAGACTTGGATGATGGGATCTTTTGCTTGAAAATGCATTCATGTGGGACTGTTGACTTCCTGTTCGTTCAATTTAGTTTTGTGTGAAATCCTGAAAAGTCTCCACAGCCATCGCCGGGTTTGGTGGCACGAGTGCTACCCTTCCCTCTACCTACCCATCTCTATATCCATAAACACACTCTTTTTGTTTAATAAAAAGGCCAAAAATTCCCTCTCATTAAAAATTACTAATTAAGGATCCACGTCCGCGGTGGAAATTAAAATTTTATTACGTTGATAGATATGCCCGTCTTTATTTTATTGCGAGGGGCATTTTAGTCAATATAAAAACATTCATGATCATCAGCAATAATTCATTATATTGAAGTATATCTAATATTCTTCAGAGCCACTCAAAACAAATAATATTCTTCAAAGGTCTTAAAAAATGTCATTTTCGGTGGTGAGAATCGGAGTCAAGACTGGGTTGCTGACTATTATGTAACAAGAAAGTAACAAGCACGGGACCAATAAACCGAGCTAATAAGACCAACTCGATTTATAAAGAAAACCCAAGCCTGACTCGGATTTCCTAAAACAATTCACGACGCGGTTTAAGAAAATCAAACTAAACAAAGCTCCGGTATTTTCTTGGTATGTAAAAAATTTTTGTTAAAAGACTTTTATGTGATCAGATTTAGATATAATTAATATAAAATTTTAATAAATTGGATGGATAATAAAAAAAAAATCAAACTAAACAAAGAATTTCAGTTATACTGCCATCATATGAGCTCGTGAAAAACAGACAAGGAAACAGCTGCGTTAGGTAAACTCACTAAAAATAACACATGCTTCAAAATTTGGAAGAGTACTTCTAAATAACCCATAAATAAAACTCTCTTGTAGACAACAGGATTTAAACATCTTTTCGTTTGTTTTAGTATCTTCTATATGCGGCACCATAGTAATAAATATGGAGCCAAACGGGTTACTAGGCCGAGCATTTGAAAATTTCCCTGTCAAACGAGTATAACATGAAACATGACGTATACGGACAAATACGCGGGGCCGCCTTCGAAGTTTTATTTTTTGGGTCAAAAGATGCAAAAAGTTTTGTCGTGTTGCAATTTAGTTTGCAGAATAAAAAAACCGTGAGACCCAGTCCAGGACTCCAAGTTGAAGTATGCTACTCTGCTTCCGGGTCTAATAGCAGTATGAGCTTAGAAAGAGGCGGTGCTGATTTGACTAGTGCTTTCCTTAATTCTTGTTTTTCTTGAGGTTCACCTGTAGTTTGCAGTCATGCGCTATTTTTTGTTTCTTGCCAGTCCTTCATGAGTTTGGGACTGCTCACGGGCTTAACTTCCTTCCCATCCTGTAGCCCTCTAGCCCCATCATCGCCCCATCACACACCTTCTGATTAACCGACTTTCACTGTACTTTAGAAAAACAAAAACAAAAAAATAATCTTTTCTATATTAATTATAAGAGTTATACAGAAATTTAAATTTATTCTTAAATATAATACTCAAATCTATTATATTTTTTAAAATTATAATTTTCTCCCAATTTAATTCCTATATGACTGTACTAATAGAGAAGTATTTATCAATAATAATTAAAATACACATGATTAAATATAATATTTAAAAAAATGATATACAATTATTATAATTAATTAATAATTATATAATTTTTTAATATATTTAAATTAATTAAATATATTTTATAATTAGTACTGATTTATATTTTTTATTCAAGATTTCCATTTATATCATGTTTATTGGATAAATTGTGATGGCCGAAAGAGGGTAAATTGGGCCTGTGAGCAGTATAATAATAAAGCGACCGCCGCAGATGTTCAATTTCCTAATTGATTGGCCTGGGATTTAGGATTCAAGAAAATTATTCTCAAATTTAATTTCAAGAATGTAGTGGATATGATATGTCACGGGAAGGTGGATAGATGTAGTTTGTTAGCAGTACAAACAAAGAGCCTACTTCAACGGTCTTGGGAACTGAAATTTCAATACATCCCAAGAAGTCAGAACAAAGTAGCAGATGCCTTGGCTAAAGATGGTTTGACCACTACGACAACATTATATTCATGCCCTCCACATTTGGAGTCGCTGGTACTCACTGATGGTTTGGGATCTGATCCCCTTATGATGTAAATTTCTTGATATCGGGCTTTAGCTCTCTCTTGTACCAAAAAAAAAAAATCCTAATTGTTGGAAACAATCTGATGTGGAAATGTGCTGGCAACAAACTGCAAAAGTGATGACATGGAGATCCACCAGGTCCTACGTGTCACGGATATTCAATTCTATTGGCCGAGGCTTTACTCGGAGCCAACGCCCCTTGGATGGCTGCGTTCGAAATGCATGCGCTTGTCGCGGGAATCCACGTGCCTCCCAGCATTCGCCCAACCCACCAACTTGCCCAACCTCGTCTTCGTTTCTTTACGTCACACACAACCACTCCCTCATTATTGCATGCGTCCATTCCCCCCTTCTTCTTTTACTCAACCAATCCCCGTTTCCATTTAGTTATTACGGCGTCAAATTGTTCTCAACCTAGGATCTACGGTTATCCTTGCCTTCAACACTGCGACCGTACGGATCAAAACCTAGTGAGGAAAGGGTCGCAACATAACGAAGTAGGTTCGGCCCCAGAGAAACAAAGACCCTGTCACCGAAAGCAAAGGGATCTGTTATTGGGACTTTGACCATCTTCAACAAATCTCAGAAACGTTAGAAATGTGAGTTTGAAGCTCCAACTCTATGTATTATATAACTCCATGACGGTGACAATGGAAACGAGGAGTCCCCTCCTTTCGTGAATTTAAAGTTTCACACCATTATAATTCCTACCTCCTTTCTCCGCTACTCCTTTCTCATCCTGCCGAATAGCACGATTATATTTCCTGTTTCTTGTCGGTTGAGATCCCATTCAGACCCGCTCGAGCGGCAACCCAGTAGATGGCGTCGGCCACCATCGGCATCGGGAACAACAGCTTTGTTGGGAATCACATAGGGAAACGGAGAATCGAGAATCGGTGTAATGATCAGTTGGTGGCGATCGGTCACCAGAGCCGCTTACGAGGAAAACGGAAGGGGAGGATCTCGGCCACCACGGCGAGTTTGGAACCGATTTGGAAGTACGAAGGAGGAGGGAAAGATAAGGATCGCAGGAACGACGCCGTCGACGCGTACGAGAGGCTGGACGAGTGGATGAAGAATTCAGTGGTGGATATCGTAAAGAATTTAAGGGAAGCTCCGCTGTTAGTACAGGTGTATCCAAAGAAGATGGCAAACGGCGGTGAAAAGACGGCAGTTAGGACGGAGAGGGCAATGGTGGATGATTGGCCAGGGTTGGTGGAGAAATGGGAAACGGGAGAGACACCGTTGCCGGAAGGTGTAATATTGGTGGAGGAGTTAGGGGACGAAGGGGAAGAAGGAAAGGGGAGGACGACGAAGGCGTGGGGGGTAGTGGTTCAGGGGAGAGGGGTAGGAAGTGGGCCCATATGTTACTTGCTGAAGACGAGTCGTGTCAAAGCGGGCCCCGGACCGAGCCCGTTTTGTACCCATTTCTGCTTAGTCCGGGTGAAGAGTTTCAGGGAAACCGTGGAATCGCAGCTCAAGAATTGTTGGCTCTTGCAGGGCCAGGGATCCTGATGGTTCCTGTTCTGGAATTGATTTAAAAAATTGTACAGATTCTGAAGATGATCGGTATTGCATCTCTAAGGCCAAGTTTGTTAACTTGTATACAGTCAAAATCAAGTGACACTGTGCATTCCAACATTAATATTAACAGCAATTGGTTTCAATGATTTTATGGATACAAGTATTACTAGTCCATCAATGGATAATGTAAGAAACCCGCCAAAGGGTATAAGGTATGCATATTTTTTATTAATCCTTTTGCCTTAATTTTGTTAATTTTTTAAAACTATATAACGGAGTAATATCGTATTCGTACCCAAAGAAAGTTGAAGATCCCTCTCAGTGAATTTGGAATACAGTCGTTTTTTAGGGGTATATTCTCTGGCGAAAGTGACGTGGAGAAATTCGTAAAACGGAAAAAAGTCTACAGGAATCTAAATTATTGGTGGTGAGGATAAGAAATAAAAGTTTTTTAATGAATGGCTGAATTGAGTATATTTTTGGGCCGATTTTGAAAAAGCAAAGTCATTGTTTTATGGGATGCAGTCAAGAGGAAGTTTTACAGATAGGGAAACGAATATTGAAAAAAAATCTAATTTGGTGTTGTGAAGCGGATAAGTAGGTCCAAAATTTTCCAACATTTGATAGAGTAATTGAAATAACAATTCTTACTAGTCACAAACAAACTCTAACATAACTAAATATAATATTTTAGGTTTGGATAAAAAATGCTCACAAGTGGGGATAGAGAGTGATGGGAATTAAATGGGGTGGGTACCGGGTGGAGTAGAGCAAAACGTGTTTTTCAATATTCAATTTCATTGTCTCGTAATTTTGCAGGGTATTCAAATCCCTGAGTACTTTACTCCCGTTCTCCTCGATCTACCATGCTTCATTCTGTACTGCATAAATTATCTTTTAAAATCAATCTTTCCAAAATTTCCAAAATTTAATTTTCTCAGGTTTGGACTTATATGTAAGATTTCATTCACATTGTAAGCTGGTCGTATCTTGAGATTGTGTCCAGAGAAGCAAGGGAGATCGAGATTTCCGAATGTGGGATGTTTTCTCAAGGTACGGAACAGTGCAATCCGAATCCACTGATCCAACGCGCATATTTTAGTATCACATAATCGAACTCATCCCCTCATCCTTCTAATATGCCTCTTGCTTCCTCACTCCCTCCTCCTTATTCCCAATTCCATTTTATATTGTAATATTTGGGAGACTAATAATTGGTTCTACAACATGACCCAAATCAATTGATAAAAATATATATTGTAAGCCATAGTTCCAATAATACCAACGATATGCCCCCTGCATTCTTTCTAATTTAATTCTGGGAGACAATCAAAGTTTCTTTTCCGGGGGACTCGTTCATAGGTCGGGATTACCATTAACGCCCTACAAAAATGTCTGTCGACCAAGGCAAGGGGATTGATTTTCAACAATTTTAAACTGAAGTAATCGGGCAGGAACCAAATGTAGCACGTCCCAGACAAGAAAACCTCAAAATCTCCCAAACCTATCCCTACAGGAAAAAGGAAAAAGTTTTTGTTTCTTGAGAAGATTTGATCAAAACCCATTTTGTTGTGCCAGAAGGGGAATATGGGAAATGGATTGGCAGAAAAGAGGGGCGAGATGGTGAAATCTCTGGGGGAGACAGAGAAGGAAGAAACTAATAATGAGATGAGACAGCGAGACATGATAGGGAGTAGAGGATTTTGGTTGGAAAGGAATCCATGGATGGCCCAGAAATGGATCACGAAATATCTCCGATTTTGATCATTTCTATAATTCATCGCCATGGATTTCCATCCGCATCTACTCCCCCACTATATAAGGCCACGAAACATTGGTGCACTTGAAACGTTTCATCTTCCTCCACCATCGTCCTTGTACTCTTCATTAATACCGTTGCGGCCTATTCCGCTTTATTGCAACTGGTTTTCTTAGTCATCAAAGAAACGCATGGCTTCTAGGATATCAGGCTCTTGTTCTTCTTCGGATTGGATGAGGGAAAACGGCGACGTTCCTCATGTTTTAGCGGTTGACGACAATGTCATTGATCGCAAACTCGTCGAGAAGCTTCTCAGGAACTCTTCTTGCAAAGGTAACATTATAAATGCTTCATTTTTCTCTCCGTACTCCTCCTTATTTATGAATGAATGGTACTGGGATCAGTGACAACTGCAGAAAATGGGGCGAGGGCACTGGAATTCTTGGGTCTGGCAACTGATGAAGGCAACGTCAAGAAGGGCACTGTGAGTAACTTGTTCTCTGGAAGCAGAGTCTTCTCTTGACAAACCCACCAAATTTAAATTCTCACTGACGTGTCTGATATGAATGCTTATAGAGATCCAGAGTAAATTTGGTGATAACAGACTATTGTATGCCTGGGATGACGGGCTATGATCTGCTTAAGAAGATCAAGGTAAATTTAGAGAGGCAAATAGATATTTGAGTTATTTGCAATGAAGGCGCATAAAGGAGATTGATGTTGGAAACAGGAATCGTCTATGACGAAGGAGGTACCGGTGGTCATCATGTCATCTGAGAATGTCCCAACTCGGATTAACAAGTAATTCCCCCACTCAAATCAAGCATAGGACTAGTATCTATTTCTCATTCGCTCATGAATCCTTGATTGTTGTGGTGAGACAGGTGTTTGGAGGAAGGAGCTCAGATGTTCATCCTAAAACCCCTTAAACAATCTGATGTTAATATACTGACGTCCCAATTGATGAACTGCAAAGGCTAAACTTCTCCGTAGCTACTTCATACTAGCTCGTTCCAGCGAACTCATTCCAGACGTTTTAGGTTAAACAGATTTCTCTTCTTTCTTTCTAGAAAATAAAGATGTTGTCGTGTCTTACGGAAATCTCATACTGGTTTCAGGTTTCTTTGGATGAATTCGCTGTGTTCTTTTTTTCGCCTTCTTATAGGTTCTGTCCGTGTTTGAGCACCATTTGAAAGACACACACGCCCCAATGACCTACATACCAATATATTAATCAATTGAATACATATTAATATACACTGTAAAGTTTATAACAATTCACGTTACTTTTATATCATTAGTAGTACGCCTCTCTCTGTTTTTTTAACCTGCCGTGATACATAGAGAAATCTGTCTAAAATAAACGTGAAATTAGCTGCTCATACAAAAATTCTGATGTTTGTTCTTAGCCAAAGATTAAGATGTATAAACTTATTTAATTTTATATCATACATTTGTAATTATTAATTTATCAGAATATATATATATATATATATATATATTATGTTGAACATTTTTTTAATTTTATTTTTTATAACAAAAATTATAGGGAGGAAGACAAAAAAAATCTATTTAAATTTCAAAAGAATAAATTGTACCTCTGAATATTCAAAAGGACAGATTGGGCAGAAAGTCCAATCTGTCATATGTAAATTTGTATGTAAAGATCATATTACCCTTTATTTTCCTAATATTTTGACAATACGATTTACAACTTGGTCAATGGTATTTATAACTTTGACAATGGTATTTGCAATTGTGAGAAATCAAATTTTGGCAATTAGGAGAAACATTATAGCTGACACTGTAGCTTATTTGACAATACGATTTACAACTTTACCAATGGTATTTACAACTCTGACAATGGTATTTATAACTGTGAGAAATCTAATTTTGGCAATTGGGAGAAATACTGTAGCTGACACTGTAACTTATTTGACAATACGATTTACAACTTTGCCAGTGGTATTTACAACTCTGACAATGGTATTTGTAACTGTAAGAAACCCAATTTTGACAATTGGAAGAAACACTGTAGCTGATACTGTAGTTTCTTTGATAATACGATTTACAACTTGGCCAATGGTATTTGTAACTGTGAGAAATCCAATTTTGGCAATTGGGAGAAACACTGTAGCTTCTTTGACAATACGATTTATAACTTGGCCAATAATATTTATAACTCTGACAATGATATTTGTAACTGTAAGAAATCCAATTTTGACAATTAGGAGAAACACTGTAACTTCTTTGATAATACGATTTACAACTTTACCAATGGTATTTATAACTTTGACAATGGTATTTGCAACTTTGACAAATCCAATTTTGACAATTGGGAGAAACACTGTAGCTGACACTGTAACTTCTTTGACAATACGATTTACAACTTTGACAATAATATTTACAACTCTGACAATGGTATTTGTAACTGTGAGAAATCCAATTTTAGCAATTGGGAGAAACACTGTAGCTGGTACTGTAACTTCTTTGACAATACGATTTACAACTTTGCCAATGGTATTTATAACTCTGACAATGGTATTTACAACTAGGAGAAACACTGTAGCTGACACTGTAACTTCTTTGACAATACGATTTACAACTTTGCTAATGGTATTTATAACTCTGATAATGATATTTACAACTGGGAGAAACACTATAGCTGACACTGTAACTTCTTTGACAATACGATTTATAATTTTACCAATGGTATTTACAACTTTGACAATGCTATTTGCAATTAGGAGAAATCCAATTTTAACAATTGGAAGAAACACTGTAGCTGATACTGTAACTTCTTTAACAATACGATTTATAGATACTATTGTCAAAATTACAAATATCATTATCAGAATTATAAATACCATTGATCAAGTTGTAAATCGTATTAGCAAAATATTGGGAAAGTAAAGGGTAATATGGTCTTTGCACATAAATTTACAAATAACAGATTGAGCCTCCTGTTTAATATATCTTTTTTAATATTCAGAATCTAATTTATCCTTTTAAAATTTAAATAGTTTTTTTTTTTATCTTTTTTCCAAAATTATAAGGGATGTCTGCTAAAATTCCGTTTGACGCGAGGAAGCGAAAAATGTATTCACGGGAACAAAAGCTTACCGTTGGGTCTGTTAAGCTGGCTGACTCATTACATATGGATTCACATTGGGCAAACACAAAATAAATAAACAAAAAATTCATAATAGAAGCCTAATTCCTTACACAGTTTTTTTTTAGAAAAAAAAAAGTTTAAATGATTTTAATATCAATTTCTCTCTTATTAAAGTTAAGATATAATTCTAAAATTTAATAAATACTTATAGAAGATTTATGAGATCATCTATTAATTTTTTTTATAATAATAAAAAAAATTAAACTCATATTCTTATAAAATATAAATTTATTTTTTATTATCTATTTTTTTATTATTATTATTTTTCAGAAGAGAGGGCATGCGCCCAAAGTTTGCCTACAACAATAAGCGTGTAATAATAATATTGAAAGACTATCAAGCCCACAAAAAATGGGTCTCTGAATTGAATTCAATTCAACCCAACTTAACAATGAGGTTAGTTTAAATAATAAATAACTCAATATTATTTAAGTAAAATTTTAAGTTTGAGTTTTGATGTATGTAAAAAATATCTATTAAGAGATTCACCTACTATAACTAGGTACGCGATGCTAGTCAAATCTAGATATAGTCATGATAACGTTTCGTTGAACTAGTTGGGGAATAAAAGAAAAAAATTCAACCCAATTGCACCTATTGGTTATAGGTTTAATTTGTAAAGGAGTTAGATATATGATTATTTATAGCGTATTTAATTTATAAAGAATATTAATTTATTATAGTTCTAATCATAACGCTTGATAAGACATCATAACTCCTATATATCTAGATTTATATTTGAGGATAATAGATAATTGTTCTACCCGATATTAGTATTTTCTATAAGGGAAGAAGTGAGATTTTTATCTACCTTTAGACCGTGGTTGAATTTAATATATTTTTTTAATTTTTATACCAAAAAATAAGTTCAACCAGCCCGTGCGCCTGAAACAAGTTACTTTTACTCTTCAAAGTTCAAACTCTTTTTTTTTTACGAGCTTATTTCTTTTTACCAGCGGATTTTACTCAGACTTTTTTTTTAACTCCTACAAGACGAAGTCGTGTACTCGCGTTTTATTCGAAGGATATATTTCATTTTGCTATTATCTTTTATAATATATATATTCGTAATCTGCTCTCTTTGCTCTAATCCGATCGGTACTCTGGGTGGCTCTCACTCAGTTATTGAACTGCACGGGCTGCGATTCTGATTCCCGAGTTTTGGCAATGGCGACTGTGTTGGAGCCATCAGCTGTGAACCCACTCTTCGCTTCAAAGTCTCTTCCATCTTACCCAAATTACAGCAGTCTCAAGTTTCTGACTTTTCCCCTAAAATCCACGTCTCACGGTCTTCGTCCTCCCGATGCCAATCGTCCTTCTTGTGCCGGAATGTCTTCTCCCTCTCCTTCCCGACGACCCAAAGACACTGACCTCGATACTGAATCCGACTCAGACAGGACGCGCGACCGTCGGCGAGCCGTTAGGCTGGCCTGGGAGAAGCTAGTCCGGTGGTCCAGGTCTTGGCGTTCCAAGGTCAAGACGGACGTACTCGAACGGACAAACAAGGTTTGCTTTGTCATTCTCTCTTTTTTCTGTTATTTCTTTTAATTTGATATTTTCAGTTTCTTTACTGCTTTTGAGCGATTGAGTACTTTTTTCCCTGGTTTCTGGGAACTTATTCTAACGACACTAATAAATGTCGATCACCTCATTGTCATGTTTTTATTCGTCTTTTTCGGTTATTTATCTTGCGGCATGATATTATTTGTTAACCCATGCATTGAAAATGTTCGGTCCTGTATACATAGAGCTCTTGCTTTTTGTTCTAGCTGGCCTTTTCCATTTGTAAATTTATTGTATGGACATTCCAGATGATACAATCGTGATGTTTAATCCTTTTGTAATTTATCTCGTGGGGCACTTTGAGATTCACTTGTACTACAGGTGGTTGTGCTAGGAGGGGGATCATTTGGGACGGCAATGGCTGCCCATGTTGCTAATAAGAAGGCCCAATTGGAAGTCAAGATGCTTGTGCGGGACCCTCAAGTTTGCTTATCTATTAACGAGAGGCACTGCAATTGGTAAACTTTTTTCTCATCCGCTAGCTCACCTTATGGGGTATTGATATTATCTACCATTTCTCTTAAATAATTGTGTTCTTGAAGCAAGTACTTCCCTGAACACAAGCTTCCAGAAAACGTTGTTGCAACAACTGATGCAAAAGATGCTTTGGTTGATGCCGATTACTGCCTTCATGCTGTGCCTGTTCAGGTCATCCATATTTTTTGGACCGCACAAGTCTACTAGTAGTAGTTACTGATGTTTTATTATGTCTTGATCCTTTTAATGAATTAAGATGCATTGATTCAATCATGCACTTGACATTCGAAACACAAGTGATTGTCTGAAATCTGAATCTTATCTCTACTATTGCAGTTCAGCTCATCCTTCCTCGAGGGTGTTGCAGATTTCGTTGATCCAGGCTTGCCATTTATATCTCTTAGTAAAGGCTTAGAGCTTAACACGCTGAGGATGATGTCTCAAATTATTCCTCAGGCATTAAAGAATCCTCGCCAGCCTTTTGTTGCACTTTCAGGGCCTTCCTTTGCTTCAGAATTGATGAATAAGCTGCCCACAGGTTAGGCTGGTAGTTCCACATGTGGATTGTGTACTCTCAATTCGGTTCTTTTTGAGGTGCCAAAATGATTAATTTTGGGTTGTTTTCCTACATTTTGAAATAACAGCTATGGTGGTTGCATCCAAAGACAAAAAATTGTCAAATGCAGTTCAGCAATTGCTATCGTCAAGTCAATTAAGAATAAGTACATCAAGGTAGATGATCTTCACTAGGTTCATAATATGAGATCAATTTCACATGCAAAATACCTGAGTTTCTCCTCCAGTCTGTTACAACTTGAATATTTGAGCATCTAACGCTTTACTAACCAACTCTGTTTCCCTTTTCAATTAATGTATGTATGTATTAACTGCCTGGTTCATTCTATCTTGGCTTCTTAAGATTCCCTGGCTTTTGTGTGTGTGTGTATATATATATTTATTTAGGTGCTCATGTTCAGCGTGTGATCTCTTTTAACTCCAGTGATGTTACAGGAGTTGAAATCGCTGGTGCCCTTAAGAATGTGCTTGCAATAGCAGCGGGTATTGTGGAAGGTATGAATCTAGGAAACAACTCAATGGCTGCTCTTGTCGCACAAGGCTGTTCAGAGATACGATGGCTTGCAACAAAGGTATCAGTTCTGTAATTATTAGCAACTTTCACCTCTCTTCTTTCCCTAGAAATGATAGATGCAATGCAGTATAGAATATCCAAGTAAACCTTTTGTTTTCACCGGCATATTCTAGTGACTGTCCCAAGATTATGAACCGATGTCTTAAGTTTTATAGGCATTGTAGTTTTCTGAGTCCGGGGTTAAGCTTTTGAGGTATGTTGAACGTGGTTATATACTATACTACAGTTGATGATCTTGGAGGGTCCATGTGGCATATGTTGCCTCTGTTGCTTCCTGCAAATCAATAATGTTTACTCTAATTTTCTTCTGAAGATGGGCGCAAAGCCAACAACGATAACCGGCCTATCAGGAACTGGAGACATAATGCTTACGTGCTTTGTAAATCTTTCAAGAAACAGAACAGTTGGTGTGCGTCTTGGTTCTGGGGAGGATCTTGAGAATATACTGAATTCCATGAATCAGGTATCTCAGAAGGTTTCGATTGTGCCAGATTGTCAGCTCATGGCTTTTATATACAGTGTAAGTGAAATAAATATATATGCTTTGTGTGTGAAGGTAGCAGAAGGTGTGTCTACAGCTGGAGCTGTGATTGCTTTGGCGCAGAAATATAACGTGAAATTGCCAGTTTTGACAGCAGTGGCTCGTATCATCGACAATGAGCTCACTCCCAAAAAAGCTGTTTTCGAGTTGATGAGCCTTCCTCAGGTTGTATTCCGACCCTCCTTTAAGAAGAAAAGGCAACAGTGCTTTATGCTCACTTTTTATTCGCTCGCCTTATAATGAGATTAGGAATCTAACCGAAGGACAATAATATTCTTTGTAGGTGGAAGAAGTATGAAACTCCCTTCAGTTGTGCATTATAAAGGCACATCCTTACCTACCAGCTACCTTTTAACTGCTGCTGCAGCATTTTATTTGGGCCACTCTTTCAATGCCGCCCCCTCTAGGATATATTTTTTTTCCTTCGCCATTGTGCTTCTAGTGCAGAAGATTTGGCGAGGACAATTTTGCGAAAAACGGGAGTTATTCCGTACAAGACCTGGAATTCAAGAAATATATAGGCTACAGGAAATGCATCGACTTACCTAATGGAATACTTGTTTATATATTTCCAAGATGGGAGTTTTAACGTAACATTATGATCACGATACTGTAAAACGGTGTCATAAAGAAGGTAAATTGCATCGAAACAAGACAAATTACTTGTGGCGTTAAATGAACTGAACTCCGTTCAATTTATAACTTGATGCTAACGCCGGCTGGGAAGCATACAAAAAATTGGACGTTTGAACGGCCAAATTGGAAGAGAAATGTCAGAAGCCAGGAGCACACGAGATTCAAAAGAAAGATTCAATGATTCTACCTTAACTTGCGGCTGTCCTTCGCATAAGATAGGAGTCAGACTTGTTTTGAAAAGCATGGACCGCTTCATTAATGCAAACAGTGCGCTCTTCATGGCTGTCTCCCCATCCACTTCATCCTTTTTATCTTGGTCACTGGACTCATCTCTAGATACTGCTACAATTTCATGTTGTGGATTTTGGTTGGTTCGGAAAATATAACCTAAAATTATTAAGTTGTGTTCATGATAATTCACAAATTTACAATTAATTCAAATTTATATCAATAATCTCATAAAAATAAAAAATATTAATTCAATATATGATATTTTTTTAATAAATTAATATAAAGAATGCAAATATGAATGAAACTCACCACAGCCATGAAGAATATAAAATACCATAACGTAGTAGTTGTTGTTGCTGCATATAAAGGTTGGAATTCAAACATTCAATCACGTGTTTAAGTAAGAGTTCTTACACTTGCATTAAACTTAGATAAAAAAAAGAGATTATTTTGATATAATTTCACAAGTGCGCAAACACAATGACACAAATACACACATACATAAAACAAGTGCATACTCTATACAAAGTTGATTTGTACAAGAATAAGGACGGATTGGTTAGAGCTCTTTGGTATAGATACGAAATCCCATCACTTCTATTGATATAAAAGTAATCTGATTTTCAAATATGTACGATCTGCGTACTGATTATAATTTCTCACCCTCTCGCCCGATGAAGATTATAAATGGTTACAAGTTTAAAACGAAGGTTGAGTTGTCCATATATTCTCCAATCTAAGAAGTGTCCGCTTAACAACTGTAAGCCAGCGAATGTAATTAAGAAATCGTTAGTGGCAGGTAAATTGATTATCTGGTCAATTCATGGGACGTGCGTTCAAATGATCGAGAGTAAGTATCAATAGGGCTCATATATGGAAGAAAAAAAATGGGGTTTTGGTCGCAGCTCCAAAATGAGAAACTTCGTCAAACCCAGGGAGTGTGGTCCCAGAGAGAAACCGGTTCAATGGGGCAAGAGGTCTCCCTCAAGACCCAGAGAAAAAACCAAGTTTGAACTTCCAAGAAGCTAGCCATGACAATGACCAAGTCTTCGTTTCCACGTTCTCCTTCCCCCTTTTTATATTTACGAACCGTGTAAAAGGAAGTATATATGAACATGGAGAACCTTCATTTTTTTTCCTCCCTGGGGTCTAACAAAAAAGCACCAACCCAGAAATTTACCCACAACGCCGCACCTTTATAATTCGGCGAGGGCATATCATATGGCGAACCCCAGAAATCTAAAAGAGCCAGAAACCATGGAAGATGCCACTGGTTCTTTAATAGAACGTGCTTGTGAATTAGCCAAACACCTGGAATCAAATTTTCCCAACTTGGCTAACCAACCCGATACACTGTTCACGTCCATTGATGAGATAGTGAAGACGTTCTTGGCCGCAAAAGAAAACCTACGAATGTTTTCCCAGCACCAAACGCCACCTTCTTCCTTTTCTCATCAGTCGATCGGATCTACCAGTCATGCACAGCCAATGGATCAGTCGATTACTGATCAGATGCAACGACCACGATCAGCTCAAATGCGACCGGGAAAGAGGTGCGAAACTTTACTCATATGATATAATTGACTTCATTTTGACTAAATTGTTGAGTTTATATTGTATATATGTTGGTGATTGAAACTAATTAACGAGCTATATAGATCACCTTAATTAATCTTACAACTAGTAACCTACATGAGAAGTAAATGCACAATATATATATATAGCCGCCTTGTCTTTTATGCCCCCATTATTGTCCAGACATTACTTTAGCGTAATCCGTACTTGATGACTGATGTGGAGCCGAAAGTACAGAGACTAAAGGTACGTATTTGGATAGAATTTTGTCAGATCTTTCTTAGTAGCTAGGTAAGAATGTGTTATTGTATATTGGCTTTTGCTGTACGTAAAGTTATATGCAGTAACTATATATATGTGTGTGTGCTTTTAGTGAGTAATTAACTCCATTAACGATTAGCATATATGATACAATAATGGCAGGAAAAGTGATACGGAGACGAAGACGGTGATGGCACCGGCGCCTAGGTTTGGGAACACAGAGATTCCCCCAGAAGATGGTTTCACTTGGCGAAAGTATGGCCAGAAAGAGATATTTGGCTCTAACTACCCAAGGTTCTTCATTATAATAATATCTCATCCATATACCTCTACTTGCCAACTAGCTAGCTACTTAGCAAGCAATTTAAAGGCTCAATTCAAAACACAGCTCAAGATTCATCCAATCGTGTTTCTCTTCGTTCTTTCTTCACGATATATGTCTCTCTGCATTGCTTGCTTCTCGCTAATAACCCGTTTTTCTCAAGTGAAAATTCAGTGGTACCCGCAAAACTTGACCCATTAATCCCCCATGAATTTAGCTAGTCTCTGTCGTTCATTAATTTACATGGGTCCTTTTAGTTTTACTATTCTTAAGTTCAAAGTTTTGTAAATAGGGTTCTGCGACCCAAATGCTATCGATCGATTTAATACCATTTGTTATATCTCGCTATCAATATATTAAATTCTGGAATCATATTCTGAACATATATACAAGATTACGATTAACGGCACAGGAAACAAGATTTAATAAGAAATTAAAATTATAATTAAATGATCAATAATTTAAACAACGAATTAATGTTACTTGCATATTTTTTTTGCAGGAGTTATTACAGGTGCACCCACCAGAAATTATATAAATGTCCGGCGAAGAAGCAAGTACAGCGACTTGATAACAACCCTAACACATTCGAAGTAACATACCGAGGCAGTCACAGCTGCATCATGTCCTCCACGGCTCCATCCTCAGTTCCACCTCCACAACTTTTCGCCGACTTCAACACCACCGTTTCGCCTCAGCTGTCTTCTTCTTCAACTCCAGTTTGCCAGTGGCTCCCGTCGCTCCACCTCGACCTCTGCACCGCCGCTCCCACTGGTGTGGATGCCGGTACTGCCAGTAGAGGCCCCTCCACTTCGAGATACGGTGGTGGTAGTACGAATTATATGGTGGCAGATATAGCTGATGCTATATTGAATTCTAGTAGGAGTAGCGCCATCGAATCCTTCTTCCCGTTTCCTGAAGATAAATGGCAACATGGTGACTAGAAAAGTTGATCTATATTATCAATTAATTTAGCTAGAAAAATAAAAGGATAATCAGTTTCATTTTTTAAGGAGTAACGATAGGTGCCGAATAGCGTCCCGCTGTACATGGCAAATAATTTCTTGACCATCAATAGAGATATTAGACAGAAAGTATAACTTCAATCTTAAGTAGCCTTTTTTTTTTTTTTTGCATGAGATGTTTATATTTCGAAGGTCATGTTTACTTTTCTTCATCTTCTTTTTCTAGAAAACATTAGCTGTCCCTGTCATTGTCTTGAGAGCTTTCACTATTGGAATATGTGAGCTGGGTGTGATCAAGATAAACGTCACAAAAGTATGCTTATATATATATATATATATATATATATATATATATATATAATATTATGCGTTTTATTATTTTTCGTTTCTCTGAATTAATCCCGAGCAAGTATGGTACAATTGTAACATTAATTTAAAAGGTAAGTGGGTACGTAATGCTTTATTTTTCTGGTGGTGGCATCAAAATAAGGGAAACAATTAGCCAATTGATTAGCTAAATCTAAATTTAATCTCCGACACTAATATCAGTTGGGTATAGTTGACTTTTAAATCTTACCCAAAAAAAAAACAGCTAATTGTTAACTAAACAATTTGTATAATATTAGTTATTCTATATAATATTTATATATAAATTGAATAATTTTATTTTAATTTTAAATATTTAAATGATTGAAATAATTTGATATTTTATACTATAATCAAAATTATTTATTAATATTATTATATTTTAATTTATTTAATAATTTATTATTTTTTTGTGAATAAATTATATTTTTTTATATAAAAAAATTAGAGGAAACAATTTTAAAAACAATACTAATTTTTAGCGGTGACAAATAGTTGCCGCTAATTTAGTTTTATGGGGTGACTTTTATTGTCGCTTTTGACTTACCTTTGCTGATGATAATGACGGATAATTTATGTTAAATTTTCAGCGGTGACGATGATTGACATTCAGCAGTGCCTTTTAATTGTCACAATCAATATACATAGGCGACAATCTCATGAGTGACGCCTATATATCACCGCTATAAATATTTAGCGGCGATTTTTGTATTTTTAGTAGCGACAAAAGTCTTGGTTATAAGTTAAAATTTTTGTAGTGGGTTGAATATGACGATTTGTGATCTATGACTAGCATTTTGTGAAATACTGCAGTAAACTCGAGGAATTAATTAATGATATGATTAAGATTGTATTTGAACAAATAAAATCTACGTCTGGTGATGGATGGATTGATTAGCCGGGCATCCCTTTTATTTATAAACTCCAGATTCAGCAACAAGTGAGCTTAATCTTCTTTTTCACAATACCCTACTTTAAGTTTTCTTACTTGTTTCATTCTATACTTTAACTTGTCGGCGAGGGGAAGATCCGCCTTTAAATCGATTCTTTTATGAGATTTGTCCCCTTCATATAATTGTGGATTAGTGAGTCAATTAATTAGATGGATCATCGTGCGTTGTTGGGACCACACTCCTGTTATGGAGCTAACTTTGGAGACACAGAAAAATAATCTAATAACTAAAGCCTATTTCCCCTAAGCGAAAAGTAACCATATGTTTATACATGCATTTGCATATAAAAGCGTAAATCTTACATCCCCTTTTTCCTTCGTCCCTTACCGTAAGAAAGCATATCCAAAACTTGTAAGTAAGTATATAGCATATGATTGATATTACAGATTTCATAATCCAAGCAAAGCTTTACCACCGTGGAATCTTAAATATAGGGGGAAGAGCAGGAGCAGACGTGGGTTTTCAATATGGAGAGAATGAAGGATATCAGTGATTGAGATTATATATGGAAAAGAGTTATATATGTTGTTCAGTTGCTTTATAGGTTTGAAATAAATTGCAGCGCTTACACATATAAATGTTGTATTTCTGGGCACACCATGGCGCCACCCACTCCAATCACTCCTAGTCATGGGCCGCCACAACTTCAACACTCGCTGAAATAGATTTTGGGGAAGAGTGTACAGAAAATATAGTCTAGATGATAAATTATGAATAATAGTTTTTAGAAGAAAAATTATTATAGAAAAATAAGTATTTATATAATTATTACTACAATAGATTTTTTTATAGATAAATTAGCAGAAAGGATATAAAATAAAATAATAGAAAAAAATACAAGAATAAAAATAATTATTATATAACTCAAAAATTATTTTTTAAAAATTAGTTTTAAAAATTTATCTTAAATTATAGTTTTAGATCTTCCAAAACTATAGTTTATTCTAAAAATTATTCTGAATATTTGATTGTTATTTATTTAATTTTTAATCTAAATTATAATTTAATCTAAAAATATTTTTTATTTAAATTAAACTAAAGAGATACATAAAGCTTATCTCTTGCCAATACCCTTTATGCCTTTGCTGCCTATTCCCTCCCTCACTTCTCACTTCCCTTTATCTACAAGATTAAAGCACTTCCAAATACACATGAGCCTATTTAGAACTACAAAAAATCGGGATTTTATAAGTTTTTTTTGGATAAAATTTAAATTTGGAGGAATTTTAAAATAAATAGCTATATTTGTTTAAACGGGTTTTTTGATAAAACTATAGTTTAAAATCAAGGTTTCAAATAAGCTGATGAGAGTAGCTTATGGAATAGTAAAAGAATTTATAAACTAATCAATTACTATATTATCCCTATTTTTTCTTATACTATCTCTCTTCTCTTCTACTTTTTTTACACTCTCTCTTCTTTCTTTTCTGACACTCCCTCTCCTCTCTCATCTTATATCTTATATCTCCTCATTTAATACTCATACCTCTTTTCATAATTTACCAATAATAAAAATATTTTTAGAAATAACTATCCAAAAATTTATTTATTCAAAACTATTTTTTTTATAAATCAATTTTTAAAATCCTATCCAAACAAACCTATACCACACTCATCTTTACCAAAGAAACAACTCAACCAACACAAACCTCACATTTCGTCTCCCATATATATTTATTCACATGTTAATTGGATGTATATTATAACTCAACGTCACACGATACATCTTTCTATGAAAATTAATTAATACCTTTATTCAAAGTTTGATAGAAAATATTCTATTAATTATATTTTATCTTGTACGTACTCTTGTCTTAAGGTCAGTTATATTCAACTTCTTTGCCACCAAATTCTCAATAAACACATAATACGTGCAACTTTTATTTTTGGAATTCTCCGTGTTAAAATGTTGAGATATAAAAACCATTCGCTTATATACGACAATTTTTATTTGGAAAGAAAACACCTAAAATCTATTTTCACATTTTTCGGAGTAAACTTGAAAAAAATTAAATGCAAACCCCATACAAGACTAAATCGGCGTCAGTTGAGATAGGAAGCTACAGAAGGCTGATCGATGATGATGACTTCAATCAAAGCCGAGACGATGATCCGCTAGCTCCAAAATCCATAGTAGCCGCACTGCATGAATACACTGCATCTGCATTATATCCAGTCGGCATCTTCAAGGGCTCCGAAAGCTCAAAGTCGACCTTCAACTCTGACCACAAATTAGCCCCCAAGCTGTCTATTATTTCACTCCTCACTGGTGTGTCCTCCTTGGGATATTCTTGCTTTATGGTTGGGGTTGATGATGATGAGCTGATCAGAGGACGACCGTGCGCCTTTTGATCATCGTTCACCGACAGCACCAGATATGATTCCCAGTTGCCAGAATCTGTGACCACCATTTCTGGAGCCTTGAGGTTGTCTTTGCACGTGTGATATCCAATGTACGTCGTTAGGAACGTTTCTGGATTCTCTTGTCTGCGCTGAACCTGTTTGATTGCCTTGCAACCCTGATCCTGCTTCCGAGTGCACCGAAAGTAACTCCTGCAAGTTCAATGAATAAAAATAATACGAATGCACGTGAACTAAAGATAATGGATATAATTTCAAAGCACCATGAGCATATTAATTTGGTTGCCTAGGTCTAAATAAACCATTATCAGTAAGTTCTGCAAAGTTCACAGTACGGTCTAGGAAGCTGTTTGAGTTTCTATTTTAGTATGGATCAGAAAGACAGATTTCCACTAGCAAAATCCCAAATACCTTGATGATGATATTTCTAAATATAGATGCATATATCACCCTGTAGCAAATATATCTTAACTTCTTCTTCAAAAATAGAAACAAAAAAAGGAAGGGGAAAAGGTACTGTTGGTGCGATGTCTATATATGTCATCATATTGGCAGTAATATTTGACTTGCGCCATCTAAAAGGAATATAATTTAACCTGGGGAATTTAGAATTAAGGATTTCCTTCTGTCCATACTTTCTCCATGCATGATCATCCTCAATAGTGTTGGTGATTTTGGTCCATGTATCTTCTGTCTTCCTGCAACAATTTATGAATCCGATGCATGTTATTCCATGTAATCACATATATGACAGAAATCTATTGACTTTTTGAGTTTCATCTCCCAAAGCCACAACCCTCACTTGAATCTTTGAATCTCCAAATACTCAGACACTAATCAAAATTAATATTAATCAAATTCCATATTTATATCAATCAGATTCCAGCGCCCAACCAATCCCTTTCATCATAATGAAAACCTTTTGACCATAACAATTTGGGCCGTGTCCGTACGTGTCCGTACGTGCCCCAAATCATGAAAGTAACTTGTCAGCGAAATCGCTCGCAAAGCAAGTTTCGTCGACGGAGGAAGTGAAGAAATAGGTGAGTCAAAGAATAGATCATCGCGTAATAGATTGTATACCTTCTCTTGTAGCAGCCTCTCCGATCCTTTGTAGGCGGCGCCGATCTTTTCCTGCTCTGGCCGCATTCGTCCGGCCTCCCGCCATTGCAGGAAGAAGTTCCGAGGGGAGACCCACTCTGAGCGAAAATCGTCGAAATCTGACCAACCTCGCCGCCAGCTTCGGAGGAAGACAGAACGGAAATACTCTGGTTGAAGGATCTCAAAATTTTGGAGACGAGTTGTTGGGCAGAGGGAGTTCCGTCAGCCCTAGAAGGCTTCTGAAACAAAAGTTTGAGCTGGGAAGCGCACTCCTTGCCCTCAACGAGCTCTCTGATGATACTCTCCTTGTCTGCAGAGACATGTTCGGGGCAAAGGGTAGCCATTTCTGTGAGGTATCTGCTTTGATGTTTTTTTTTGGTCTGGTTTTAATTATTTGGCAAAAGTCTTCGACTTTTTTTGTCCGTTGGTTTGGATTTGGAAATAGGGCAGCGGCTCGCTGGGTGAGGGGTGAGGGGTGGGAGAAGCAGCAGTTAGAGAGAAATAAGTGAATGGAAAATATGGGGAAGGAGTGGTGATGTGAAAGGAAGGAAAAAACAAGATAGTTTTCCACCGGTAAACTTAGTTAACGATGAGTTGCCCTGGTGATGCTGTCTTTAAGTTTTCTGCTCTCTTTTTTCTTTGGAAATTTGACGCTGCCACTTTTTCTTTAGAAGGATAATCATTTTGAAAACGTTAATTAAACTCTTACCATTATACTAATTAATTTTTACCACATGTTAAAACGTGGGCAAGTTTCAATTTTGCAAACATTACTATATCTAAAGAGGCTCTTAATTGCCTCATCTTCTCCCCCTCGTTTTCACACTCTTTTTTCTATTTTTAAGTACATTTTCAATATTTAATATAAAAATTATTTAATTAATATATGTATGATAAATATAGTAAGATAAATTAGTTTTAATTATGAAAAATATGATATAGTGTGTGTGTTTTAGATAAGATTTTAGAAACGGATTTATGAAAAAAAATGGACTTTTGGGCAACTTATAGAAAATGACTTTTGGAGAATAGTTTATAAAAAAAAGTGATTTTGAATAAATGAGTGATTGGATAATTATTTTTAGAAATATTTTTATTATTGATAAATTACGAAAAAGGGTATGAGTATTAAATGAGGAGAGATAAGAGATGAGAAAGGGTGTAAGAAAGAAAAAAGAGAAGTGTAAGAAAAAGTAAGGGTAATATAGTAATTGGTTAGTTCATAAGTTTTTTTACTGTTCCATAAACTATTCTGACCAGTTTATCTAAAATTTTGATTTTAAACTATAATTTAGTCCAAAAATCTATTTGAACAAATATGACCGTTTGTTTTAAAAATTTTCCAAACTTAAAACTTAGGTTTGATAAATTTTCAAATAGGTCCAGTATTTTTAAAATATTCACATAAAAAATTAATTTATACATTAAATAACTTATTTTAAAAAATAATAAATATAAAAAATAAAATAAATTGAAACCTTAAGATTAAAATTAAACTCATAACTAACTACATTTAAGATAAGATATTATTTACTATTATTACCCACAATTCTTATCTTCCTACTACACTTCACAACCTTTATTTCATTTTAATCAACTCCTATTAATTAATTGCCCATGATTAACACCCCTCCACTTCTCTCTATATATAAGACTTTAGTAGACTTTTCCCTTATTGGTCCAAATCGTTTGGATTTGGCGAAAAATCCAACTTGTTTTCTCCACGTGTAATTTTATTTTATTTTCTCATGTTATCTTTTTATTATATTCCACGTCATTTAGTTTAATTTAAACTTAGACATTTTAGTCCAACTAGTTGATAGTCGATGGACAAACAAGTTCCCACTTGTTTTCCAGACGTGTTATTTTTCTGTTCTTTTTCCATCCTAATTATTTTATTAATATTCTCAAGTCTTATGCCTAATTAATGTTTGAAATATACATTTGATAATAATTCACTTTTCTTGCCCCGCAACTGCACTAAAAACTGTCCAGTCCCTCGACTAAGCTATCTCGACTGAATTAAGAACATGTATGACACAAGGGGGGGAAAATACTGGTAATAAATTCCGTGGCTATCTCACTTTTACAAACCCAGTTCTCTTATTGAGAGACACGTGGCAACAGGTTCAGAAGTTTGAATTTCAATTTAGTCAATACGTTTTCTTTTATTATTGTTATTACGAAAAAGCCCCACAATTAATAAAGGTAAATTATTGACTCCAGAAGTATCTTTTGGTGAAATGAAATTATTCATACTCATGATTTTTTCCCCGGAGAAAATCATGATAAAATTTGAAGATGTGTTACAATCGCAATGGCCTGAAAGGCAATATATATATATATATCGACTATATCTAGATCTAACTCATGTTACGTATTTAGTTATAGTGGGTGAGCATTTTAATAGAAATTTTTTGTATACACTAAGACTCAAATTTAAGATTTCACTTAAATAATATCAAGTTACTTATCACTCAGACTAACCCCGATTGGTGAAAGGCACTATATTTAACTACTAATAAAATTCATTCATGGATTGAGGGAAAAAGAAAGGCAATTAGGGCTCAACATGTTTTGGCGGGCCTATTTCCATTCGATCTGTACCATTTGTTTGGTTATGGGCTTTGATCTTTCTGGGCTGAAGTTTAAGGCTTTGATTTCTGGCAGACTTTCCCCGTAGGCCCTGATTATGTTTGTATCCCCTGATAGAGCTAGATCATGAAGCACTTCTTTCCTTCATAAATACGTGAATTTCTCTCAGCAACTTTGTATAGATTAAGTAGTTTTATAAAATATTATCAGGATAAAGAGAGAAAAAAAGAGAGAAGATCCACATCTTTCAGTGTCAATGGATTTTTTAAATTTAATATTTTCTTACCTTTTCAATATCAGATTTATTAAGATTTTTTTTTAAAGATAATAGTTGCAATAATTTAGATAAACTATAAGGTGATAATTTTTAAAATAATTTTTTGGGCCCAGAATACATCGTGGAAAAGAAGGAATATCCTGTACTAATAATGATGTTTCGTTATCATGATTAATCCTTGTGATAAACAATTTAGTATCATTTAAGTGTAATTTTGAGTTTGAGTCTTGACGTATATAAAAAATTTTTATCAAAAGATTTATCTACTATAGTTAGGTGTATAATATGAGTTAAATTTAAATATAATTGAGATAAAATTATGATATAACTAAAAAATATTTTCTTGGAAGTTTGAAATTTCTCCTTCTATTGGAAAACGAGGAAAAAAAAAACAGGGGAAGGATGGATGACTTGGCAACGGAGCTTTGTATCTATTCACCCGCAACTCCAACCGTCCGATCTTTCCTCAGCTGTTTACATCTCTCACATATATACCCACTTTACCTCGTGCCATTTTTCCTCCTCTTCCCGTTCTTGATCTCTTGTACTCTGGCGGTCCCCCGTAGCCGCAGGAAACTTCCGCTAGAGACTTCATTCTGGTGAGTCTTCACCGTCTCTGGTAATTTTCCGTCTTGTTTTCCGCCTATTACTATCGATCCGCTTGCTTCTTCTTCTCAGGAGAAAGTATTCGCATTTAGGGCTCTTCGATGGAAAAGGAATTGGTCGAATTGTATGAAGCGGTAAAGAAGGCGGCTGATGGGGCAAGCTCAACCGATAGCGGAGTTGAAGAAAGCCGATGTCTCGACGCGTTCAAGCAGCTTAAGAAATTTCCCGTCAATTATCACATTCTCGTGTCCACCCAGGTGCTTCTTTTGTTGTTTAGTTGTCTATGGTCTTGGCTTGATGGATATCATTTCCCATGTAGCCAACCCCGTTCAGTGCCATAAGGCTTTTTTGTTGTTGTGTCTTAGTAGGATTGTTTGTCATATCTGTTAAAGAAATCTGAGTGTCAGTTTTGTTCGGCTTAATAAGAAGGTCACGCCTTCCCTTTTTCATCGTAATAGTAGCAAATTGGCAATCTTTTTAAGGTTTTCTGAATCCCAGAAGCTGCGGATACACCTGTAGGTGACATTGGATGTAACAATCATCCGTGGGAAAAGTAAAAGAACATTAAAGCTCTAGGGCTTAAAATGCTTATAAACTATGAAGTATCAAGAGGAAACCAGTATTTAGTGTCATATGGTATCTTCATACTAAGCATATAGGTGATCCAAAAAAAATTTGAAAGTACAACTTGGCAATATTGTTGGATATTTCTTGTAAGGCAGAGTTCTCTACCAAAGCAGGTTGTCGATTTTTTTTTTTTTTTTCTGGTGGTAGTGGGTAATGTTGCATCCGTATCATGTGATGGCATAAATCAACGTTATTTCATTTATATACTTTCATCACTTATCTTGTGGCTTTTTCTAAACATTCAGGTGGGTAAACATCTAAAAGTTCTAACAAAGCATCCAAGAAAGAAAATTCGTGCTTTTGCTATTGACCTGATTGAGATATGGAAAGACATTATTATCAAGGAAACAAGCAAACATAAGAATGGGAGCTCACAGAATAATGAGTTGGCAAATGGGGAGAAAGCTAAAGTTGAGAAGGTTCAGAAGACTCATTCAGTAAAGGTTGAGAAGGTTTCAAAAGCTGACATTGTCAAGGTTGAGAAAACTGATAGGAATGGGACATCAAGCTCTGAATATGTAAAGAAGGATTCTCCAGCTAATGTTGAGGTAGAAAAAATAGCCAAGGATGAGAAGCAAGCTTCCGGAGTGAAGAAGACATCCTCAAGCCCTGCTGCTCCGCCAAAGCTGAAAACTATGATTAAATCTAATGATGCGGTGCGAGACAAAATAAGGGAAATTCTCCACGAGGCGTTCTCTAAGGTTTCTGGTGAGGCTGATGAAACAACCATGGATCGAGCTAATGCTTGTGACCCCATTCGGGTTGCTGTTACGGTGGAATCTGTACTATTTGATAAGTGGGGTCCTTCTAATGGGGCTCAAAAGGTCAAGTATAGGTCCTTGATGTTTAACCTCAAAGATCCAAAAAACCCAGATTTCCGGAGAAGAGTTCTGCTTGGAGAATTTGCACCGGAGCGACTCATCAACTTGAGCACAGCAGACATGGCTAGCGATCAAAGAAAGCAAGAGAACGAGAAACTGGAGCAGAAAGCTTTATTTGAGTGTGAGCGTGGACAACAACCAAAAGCAACGACGGACCAATTTAAGTGTGGTCGATGTGGTCAAAGAAAGTGCACCTATTACCAAATGCAGACGCGCAGTGCTGATGAACCTATGACAACCTATGTCACTTGTGTTTCATGCAATAACCGTTGGAAATTCTGTTAGGGTAGCTAGTCTAGTGTCTCTCAACGCGTAGTTATCGTTCTGATTTGTTATTAATTGGGCATCGTTTAGAGGTATAGAATTGCGAGTGTAAGGATTTTTCACCGCAGGCGTGTCAAATTTTTATGCTCAACTATAACATCATGTTTTATTATGTTTCTATGTGCACTTTTGTTAGCGTCCGTTTGCGTGTAGGGGGGATTTTCTATTATAATTAACATTTATTGTCCTTCAACAGGACTTGCAGAAGAATCAAATTCCGTTGAGAAGCTTATATACGTGGGAATTGGCTAACAAAAAATGCTTATGGCATTGAAGGATTTTTAACGACCCACCTATTGTATTGTAAAACGATCAAATATGTCTATTGAGAAGCTGATAGATGTGTGAATTGATTGACATTGAAGGGTGGTTCTATTTTTTTTCAAAAATATTTCAAAGTCTTTTTTAATTCTGGATTTGGCTACGGATTCTACGAGGTGTATTTGTTGTGAGACGTGTGTGAGAGGTTGGAGAAGCGAGAGGGGCATGCCTACGTGGCATCTTTCTAGCGAAGTGGAGTGAGTGACAGCTAATTAAGCAGAGACGCCGAGTGCCTTTAGGCATGTCCACGTGTCATCTAAAGGTAAGAAATTCTTATTTTTTTAACCAATACTAATATCAAATATAATAAATTATTTATTATTTTTATATGTAAATTTAAGTATTTAAAATTTAAAATATCTCTTTAAATACTATAATTAAAACTATAATAAAATAATATTTTTTTAAAAATAAATATATTATAAATAATTATATATCTTATTTTTTATTAATTAAATTTTTAGATAATAAAAAATATATGAGGCTTGTACTTGTTTCTTCCTACAATCCTTGCCCACCACAAGGCTTTCCCCAAAGATTATTCCCAGATATTCAGAGGTTTGTTCAGTTATAATAATTTCTAAAAAAAAAATTAAGCTCATTCATAATTTAATAGTAAGGTAAAGTTTTTTTTTTAAACGATATTAATATTAAATAGAATAAAATAATAATTATTTTTAAGTATAAATTTAAATATTTAAAAATTAAGATATATCTCTAAATATTATAATTAAAATTATAATAAAATAATATTTTTTATATATTAAATATATTTTAAATAATTTCATATTTTACCCTTTCTCTAATTGAATCAAATGATGATGATGATGATGGATATATTCAAAGGTTGCATGTCTATATTCAAGGGTTTCTGAATTCATATGATGTTCTTTTATATTTTATTGGTACAATAAAGAAAACAACTCCATCTCCTATTAAATATAGGAGTTAACAATTTATTTATATATATTAAAATAATTAAATTAATTATTTAAAAAAATATATATTATTTTTTTAAAAAAATAAACTCTTTAATCATTTATATATAAATTATTTATCAATAGACATTCATTTTAATATATACAATCATTAAAAGAAGTTTAAAAAATAAAATGAATTAAAATCTTATCAAACTAAAATTAAGATAAAAAAAAGCATCTAGTTGAAAATTTCATCCTAAATTCAAATACGTGAAGTTTACAGACTTTTAAAAGGAAAAAGTAACAACTTAAAAAGCAGGTGAAGGCTCGGCAAAGTGGCAAAATAGTTTACCTCCACACTTTTAATGGCTATAACAGAAGTAAACGAACTGCACGAATAACTGAAAACTTGCTAGGAAAAAAAGGTTGTAGGCGGTAAATTTTTCGGGGCATTTTATATTAATATAAAATATAAAATTTATAATAAATTATGCTCTCTTATTTTATTGAAATACAGCATATACTTCAGCGTGAATTCAGAGAGACCAAGGAACAATACTTATTACACTGATATCCACCAAGTAATAATTGAAATATAAATATACTTGTATGTACAGGATAAACTAATTTCTAAATAAAGAACTAATTAAATCTACCGATAAACCCACAAAATCCCCTGTGCTTTGCAACTACAAAAATTAATTTATTTTTTTTGGTAAACCAAAAAATAATTCCTAGAAACAAAAAACCCCCCTTTCGTGCTCTGCAAAACTCCGGCCTCTTGATGCCGCCGAGAAATGAAACTCCTGTAAAGTGCAACGACTCCATGGAAGAGAAATGAAAAAGAAGTGGATCATGGCCTTTGTTCATTGAGTCTCCTCTCAGCAGCAATAGCAGCGGCCATTGAAGGCGGCAAGTGCCTTAAACTTGCAGAGGGGTTTTCATCACTTTCTTGTATCGTTAACGGAGCAGCAGCTAACAAGGTTTCAACATCTTTCAGGGTCAACATGGGCTGGTCTTTATTTTTTTTGTTACCACTGATGACTGAATGGCCAGCCCTGCTTCTGTTCAGCTTACATATGCTCTCTTCAACTGTGTCTTTCACCTGAAATGCGCAATACAAGGTTAGAACAATTCCTCATGCACAAGTTCGTTTCCAAAAACACTTGGTTCCAGAAGCAAGAAAAGTTTCTACAAATGCATTTTAAGACGATGAAACGAATTTTATTTTGAACTGTCATGTAGAGGCAATAGCTTGAGGTGATGACTCACTTCCATTAATGGAACTGCAGAATAATTAATTTCTGAGCATTCCAACACAAAAATCACACTTAGGGCACACCATTATCATTTCGGAAATTAACTGTTGAAGCAATTTCGCAGATGGAGGAGGGAGGGACATCATTTTATGCGACTGGACACTATAGGCTTCAAGCTTACACTTACTCTGACAATGTCCAGTCCTCTATAGAATTTTTTTTAGTATAAAAATTTTTAGAAAAGGTTTTGACTCACCCACAATCTAAGGGTAAGATAAAGTCTCCCTTCCTCCTAAATGATACTAATGTCGGACAAGACGAGTTATCAATTACCCTCAAAGGTAAACTTAGATACTTAAAAGTTAGGATACTTTCCCAATCGTCGTGACTGAAACTACAACAAAATGGTGGTATTTTACAAGATCGAATACACTTCAAATAGTCGTATGTCTCATCTTTTCACTAACTAAATCCACAGATGATGTGTAATCCTCTATAGACATTGATGTATGATATTAAGTATGGAGAATTAGTTAATCGATATATATTGGCACCTGCTTGTCTTTAGAATAAGATGGAACTGGGGAATTGACTTTAAAATTTCTGAACAATGATAACGATGCGTGTATAGAAACTGTGGTCTCGATTGCATCTTCTGAAATAATAACGCTGATGGACACAAGGATGAAAATTTGACGTTCTTAAAGGAGCAAGACCTTTCCAGAAATCATTTTTCAGGTCATGACAGACACTCATTTGAGAATGATCCAATGGTAGATGTGAGATAATTAGTGATGGCATGGCTGTGCCCTGAACTCACGAAAAGAGAAAGAAAGGGGAGATCACAACCACTTACAATGAAACGATGAATGAGAGTCTTATTTTGCTGTCCAATTCGGTGCACACGACTGATTGCTTGAGCTTCAGCAGCAGGATTGAGTAATGGCTCCACAAGGACCACATGCTGTGCTTCCAGAAGATTGAGGCCATTAGCTCCATGTTGAATCAAAATCAATAAAACCTGAATAAATTTTGATGTTGATTCCTGTGATGTTCCTTTTTTGTCATTCTGCTGTCCTCTAAATTGACTGATGGCAACATGTGATTTTCTGAACATAGAAATTCAAAACCAGAATAGCATGAGCATAAGGAATTAGAGAGGCTAATTTCTCAAGCTAACAATGTACAAGAATATCTGAAGGAGGCTATTACGTTATTATCTTTTCGTTTACCAAAATAAAAATACCAGTTAACAATACAGTATCTCTTGTCCCTTCACACTTGCGGTTTCTTTTCCTAATAAAATTGGAAATTTCAGTGACTCGGCAATTTTTGACATGGTAAAACTAGTATTGATTATTTCCAATTTATTATTGACCGATCGCATAAATAGTTTCTTCGTCTTTCCATATTCTGTTTATTATTTTTCTTTAAATCTCTCTTATCCTAGTCCTGCATAAATACACATATTCAGATATATAAAGCATCAGATAGCTTATCTAACCTGCCTCCTTTCATCCGAATGAAGGTGACATTATTGGCAGCCAAAGCATGTTCCAATACATCAAGAACATCATTCCAACTAGAAAATACAAGAACTTTCGCTTTAGGGTCTGTAGAATTGATCCACAAGATTCTTTTTGTGATTGCTTCAATCTTTAAAACACCCAAACCAAGAAAGAATAGAGAAATATAAGTTAGATAAAACCAATATAAATTAAAGGTGTGGAAGTCTTTTCAGAGGCAAGGTAAAAGAATAGTACAATACACATCATATAAAAACAATAAGCCAAAATAAGTCCTACTAGAATGTGAAAATTACATGGACGACAAAGTGCGGGATATGATACGAATTTCATTACTCATCCTATGAGAAATAATACAACAACAACAAAACACTTTTATCCCACTAGGTGAGGTCAGACTCTTCCTATAAAAAATACTGAATAAAATTAAATCATCTGAAAATCACTGGAGGCAAACAATTAGATTAGTTGTTAAATAAAAATACCTTAGTTCCGTAGGAACCTTTAACACAGATGGATGATTCACATTTGTCACAGCTGTCAACATTCTGCCGCGCAGAAGTTTTGAAAGATTCATGCTGTCTATCAACAGCATATGCAATGTTTCCAAAATCGGTGTGCTGTCGACATGTTGGGCACATCACCCATTTATGAAACTTACTATCTTGAAGCCTTTGCTCTGTCATAGCAAATAAACCTGAAGAAGATAGAAGCAGTTAAGTTTGAAATATATGTGATGTATTTTAGAGGCAAAAAAATGTGAGTACTATGCCTTCGGTAAAACATATATAATAAATGATACTCTTCTACATATCTGTGCTTGCGAAAAGTTCATTAACAATAAATGGACAAGAGAGGTTTTCTATGTTATGCAAACATGATGGCCACGGAATTTCAACACAGAAGGTCCATGCAGGCCTCTGCAAATGGAAACAAGTAAAAGATGGTATTATAAAGTTTGGTCGTTAAGTAATTACATTTACAACACGTAACATGCCCACACTGAAAAACCATTTTCTGGCTGCCCAGCTTTTCTTGGCAAACTGGGCATGAATCCTCATGAACTTTAGATGCAGGTACGCATTTCTCTTCTGAAAAATTTGACATTGCAGTTGCCTCCTGAGTAAATGAAGAACTTTCAGGATGTTCCGATGGAATTCGTTTCAATTGTACCAAACCCTGGAAAAAAATTCAAAATAGGTCAAATTTCCCTAGGGGAAAAAATCATACATTCTATATGGATTAGCAAAAGATGACCAGTTAATTTTATAGGTGGATTAGCAAATGAGGGAGAAAAACCTGAAACTTAAGAGAAATCTCCTTTCTTATTAGGAATAAGACCACTTTACATAGGATTGGTAGTAACAACTCTACTACTCAGCCCAGCCAAAATAGGAACAAAAATCAGCAAGACATAATCCTCAAAATAGGATATGAAAGTGGCACAGAATCAGAAATTTCAGAAGGCAATTAAAAACAGTAAAGGCGTACTGATAAACGAATCTATAAAAAATAAAACAAAGAAAGGAAGAAAGGTAAAAATGTTAAAACTGTAAAGCCTTCCCTTCTAGCTTAAAAATTAAAAAAAAAAAAAATGTGCTAGGCATCAACAGTCACCACTAATTGTTCAACTAGAATAAATTTTAATTGCTGAGAATGTAGCCCCTAATGAATAAATATAAACTTTATACAGAAGAAATTGTAAGGATATTTCTACATACCTTTAAGTAGCGAAGTTTTCCTTTTATTTGTGACAATGAGGCCAAAGACATAAACTTATCATGGGAAAAGTTTGAACTTGATGCACATAATTCATTTTCACCCAAAGCATCAAGAGACTTGTCGTTTTCATTTCCCTTCAGGTGCAACCGGGAAACTGCCATCTTAATTTCGTCATGGGCACGCAGATATTGAGCTTGAGCTAAAGCCAACGACCTGGCATGGCCAAACTCCTTTCGCATTCCCTTGAAGATCATAGAGCAAATGACCAGATTTCAGTCAATTCAAGATTCCAGTAAAAACTAAGTGCGCCATCATTCTTCTGATACAAGTCTCTCTCGTTTTTCTTCTTTTTCCTATTTTTGGTTTCTTTTTGTTTTTTTTTGGGGGGGGGGGGGGAGAGAGAGAGAGAAGAGGTGTAGGGTTGTTGGTTGGTAAGAGGGAGGAGAATAACTTTCATGTTTGTAGCAGATGTTCTTACTATACCTCAAACATATGTAAATGTTTGGTGCCTGCTGAAACACTATCCTTTCCCAACCGAGTTTTGCAATAGTTCTTTAACACACCAAGAATTACTTCCAACTGAGATGCTGATCTTGAAACCTAATATCCCAACAATTCAATATGAAGGGTCAGAAAAACGGTGCCAAAAATATTTGAAGTACCAACCTGATTGTAAAAAATGAGAAATTATAATATCATCATATATGGTCTAAGGCAACTCTAATTTGATGAAGTACAAGTGTCTTCACATTGAACCTAAATATAAAATGGCAATGAATATGGGCAATATGAGGTTTAATTGTATACTTTTCTCTCTGGAAGACTTCAAAGATTTTGCATGGTACGGAGATGTTGGATAATTAAAAAAGTCAAATGAAATAGCTGACATCATGCACCGGAGATACAAAGTATAATGCAGAATATATATCCATGTCTGTGGTCAACACAACAAAACTAATAAAACATATGTTTTACTAAATCAACTAATATATAGTGGACAGCAATCGGGGGGAATCTAGAATTAAAATGTGCTTAGATTACAGCATCAAAAACAGTTCACATGATTTTTCAAAAAAAAAAAAACAGTTCAATGAAAATTCAGAATATTACTTATCAACTGAAAGGGCTTATAACTGTAAATCATAAGTAATAACTATTATTAACAATGGATCAAAGGCCTTCATCAACGTCCACAATGTTGAACTTTTTCTGTTTTCTGGTCATCATTTATCTTGTTGCTGTACGATTCAGGAATCTGTTTACTAAATAAAGAAAAGGGTAGAGGGATAAGCAACCCCCATCCTTCCCTGACCAACTGACCATGAGTAAGAGGTGGAAATAAGCATAGTTTTCACGAAAGCCAAAAGCTTGCCAGATCCATTAGATTGAGGAATGTGCAAGCAAAATCAATCAAAAGCAACTAACCACAACTCTTTCTCCAACATTTCTTTTTTTCAATTCTTCATAGCCAATATCAGATGTTTTTGAAATCTGATTAGATTGTGATAGCTTTGAAAGGAAACGATTCAGTGCAGAATTTTTCTTCTGCAAATCCACTGCCTCCTCAGCAGATGAAATTATTCCTCCACGTTCATTCTTCAGAACAAAGAGCCTTGCTTCATAATCCTGAATATTAAAATCAACCGTGAGGGTATATTACAGGTCTTAGCCATATGAGGAATCAAATTAACAGACAATCTCAATAGTAAACCTGAAACAATTCATCAAGTTCACACAAAATGCACGGTGGACCATCAGAATCAGGTTGGCAATTTTGACATTTACCCACACGTTCAATGTCCTCGTCTTTTGGTTTGTCCATAGTCTGATCAATTTCCAAGATTCGATCAAGCAGCACTTTCCTAGAAGTGTCTAATTGATCCAAACCTGTCTGGATTTGATACTTCAGAGAGTGTATGCTCCGGAAACTGGACCAAAAGTGATATTCAGTCAGTGTATATACTTAATTTTACATAATTTTTATTCATCAAAATAAAAAAAAAATATATATCTCATTTTGCAAAAGAAGATTACTTCTAAACGTGGTTGTAAGTGGTTAATAGTAAAGTGATATTCTAATACGATGGCACTCCATGATTACAACAACTTACCTTCCTAGGCTCAGTGTAGCATATCCTACAATCTCTACTTAAAATACATCAATCAGGCTAATCGGGAGACTAAAATGGTTGAGAAGCATTTGGCAGATTGAAGGACATGATATTTTTTAGATAAAAGAAAGAAGTTTTATTTTAGGCCAATGCAAGAGAAGGGGAACAATTCTATTTCCCTGAAACCAGAATTCAACTGGCTTTGAACAAAGCTGTAGAGGGAGAGGGGCAGAAAGAAATTACATTCAGAGAAATGGATGTAAAAAGCTGCAATAAAAACTAGAAAAAGTTTCTCATTGGAGGATGATGCAAGAACTAATTACAGGATGAATGAGGATGTCAAAACTGAAAAGTAAAGCCTCAATCCAAAGGATTTGGCGGTCTTGAGGTCAAACACTCGAGTAGCTAGGGAAAAGAGACTTATGCCCACCACTAGCTTGTGACCACTATGCCTCAATTGTGGGCGGTCAGTGTATGGTTGGAACACCTGGAGGGAAGGCCAACCTTATGGCAGGTCTTTATATTATTAATCGTTGAATGAATAATAATACAAATAGGTCTTTATATAGGCAAAAATATAAGTTAATAGGGTAAACCTACAATCTATCATAATTCTAATGTCTCAAATTTATTCTTCTAAGATATAATAATTTAATATTCAAATCTGATCCTAAATAATATATAAATTTAATTTTAGATAATTAATTTAATAACTAACAAAATATAATATTAATTAATAATTAATTCTAAATTATAGCATCTCAACACTCTCCCTTAAGTTGGATCTATAACTTGAATACTTGTGCTTCTCAGTACTCCCCTTTAAGTTGGGAGGCAACTTGGATGTGAGCAACATCATTATAGAAGAACCAGAATTTTGAATCCTTAAACCAGTAGTGATTATTAAATTGAAATTGATTGAATTTTGAATTTGTATCTTAAGACAAAGTTGTGAACTTGATGAAGAATTTTTATGTTAGAGGCTTGACAAAAACATTTGCAAGAGAGGAACTTGATAAAGAATTATATGTACTAATCCTATAATCTATAAGATTTTGTGGGAAGAGACCCAAATTATCCTCTTCCATCATATGTATTATTCAAGAGCAATATGCTCATACAATAATAGTAACCCACTTGGGTTACACACTAATCTAACCTCACTTGAAGTAGATAAACTAATCCCATAACCTATGAGATTTAGTGGAAAGAGACCCAAGTTACCCTCTTCTATCATATGTAACTAATTTTCACTTGAAGGCATGCATTCTCTTCAGACTTGACCTTTTTCTTCTTCTTCATCTAGACCTTAAACAAAACCTTAACCAAGATTTAATATTCTTGCTCTGATACCATGTGGAAATTTGAAGGATTGAAAGTAGAGGGAAAAAGCCTCAAAATATTATTAATCTTTAAATGAATAAGAATACAAATAGGTATTTATATAGTAAAAAATATAAGCTAATAGGCTAAACCTAGAATCTATCATAATCCTAATATCTCAGATTTATTATGTTAAGATATAATAATTTAATATTTAAATCTGATCTTAAGTAATATCTAAATTTAATTTTAGATAATTAATTCAATAACTAACAAAATATAATATTAATTAATTAATAATTAATTTTAAATTACAGCATCTCAACAATTAGCCACACTGCTATAGGTTCCATCATGGATATTGACTAAAATAATAACACAGAGGGATTGCCTCCAAGGCCAATAGCACCATACAGCTTTTTTTGTTTAGCAATCTATATCTATATATTAAATAAATTAATAGGAACTATATTTGGCTTATGAATGGATTAAGTTGGCTTTTTTTGGGTATTGTACCTTTGTATTTTTTCTTTTACCTTTTCCACAATGATCTCTCACTTTTTATTCAGCACAGTAATTATATATATTTTTTATTCTTTAATATACTTCATCTCCCAAGTATTTTGACTTTCTCACTTTTTATTTCTGCTTTTGCTTTTCTCTCTATTTTTTTTTTTCAAATAAGTCACATTTCCTCAAGTTCTCATATGCCTTGTGCATTGCAAGGAAAAAAATCTAGTTAAATAGGGAAAGTCAAACTGCGTAATTGGTTTTGAGCTGGGAACATTAGTTTGAACTAGGATGTGTTGTGTTCCACAATCTCTCTAATGCTATATATTTGCACTTGTATGATTAGATATGGATCCAAATATGTTATTTGTTAGTCTGTATTTTCAAGGGTCAACAACATTTACATTGATTTCAGATGTTTGATGAAACATGATTCAAAAACAGGAAAAATATGCAAAGTTGAGGCATCACTGACCAAGTAGCAACTCTTGGTCGCTTTGAATTGTTTAAAGTTCCTGCAATTGCTTCTTCAATCTTCCTGAGCAACTCATTGGAAAAATCCTTGTTCTGCTCAGAATGATGAAGAGCCTCTAACCACCACGTTGTAGGCTCATTTGTACTCTCACTATATGCGTTGCCAACCTACCAAAAAGTTCAAACGTCATATAATAGGGACACAGAAATATCTGCTAAGCATAATAAAAACACATGATTCTAGACAGATTTACCAAAAGTTCAGTTATAACAAAAATGAATACTTTCTAAAGGGATTTAAGTAAATAAATATGCACATATATGACTAAAAAAGTTCATAAATATACCTGCAAATACACTTTTTGAAACTCCTGTTGGACAGCAGATAGCTTCGAACTGAACACAGATAAGTATTTATGCTTCAAATCTTCACATTCTGCTATCAATAACTGTAAAGAACTGATAGATGCATCATCAAATTCCTGATGCCTATTTAAGTCATTTTCTGAAAAGCTAGATGTAATATCCAATGGTTCCCCAGAAGCCATTTTGAAATATATATCAACAGAGTCGTTCCCTTTCTTCTTCTTAACAAAAGAATAATCAACCTTTTCAAGTGTATGCTTTTTTGACTTAAGTTGCGAAGTTTTAGAGAACTGCCTTTCTTTGCAGGGGAGCTTAAGGGAAATGTTTGTAGTTTGTGGAAGTATTTCAGCCAGGTTATGATGAATGTGAATATTTAACAAAGGATCCAGGCGGAAGTCTTCGGAATGCTCTTCGGCCAAAGTCAGTGCTTCAATGTACAGCAATGCTGCTTGAGAAAAATCCTTCTGCATTATGCTTATAGCAGCAAGTCCATTTAAAGCAACAACTGACCTCCTGAGAGCTTCCTCACCTTCTACCTTAGTCTTACTTATAAGGACCTACACAATTAGATACATGTCAATTGAAAGGATCATTGTAAAGAGCATACTATCTTGTCAAAGACCTCAATTAAGTAACAGACCATCAGTATTTCCTCCATGGTCATGGGTGACTGTTGCAGAGAACGCAACCCAGAGCTTCCAACCTGGGGGTGACAACAAGCCTGGCGAAGCTTCAGCAGAGCATTTAATAGCTTCCCGGCCTCTGTATGAGTGATGAAAGAATCAGAAAAATCATCTGAAGAAACAGAACCTGGAAGGAGCATGAAATATTTCAAGATTAATTATGCCCACAGATTCACATTATTTTCAAATCTTTTATAAAAATTGTCACACAACATAGCATTAGAACCTGTGACACTTCTATTAAGAATGTCATTTCTCAAACTCTCAATAATTTCATGAGCATAGTTGACACAGGTTTCATGTTGCCTTTGGTAAAAGTGCTCTTCTACTGGTGAGAGAGTGAGCCAAGTAAGGCACTCCTCCTGAGAAGGAAGCTGCAACTCATCTGCAACATGTTCTTTTGAAGAGCGCCACATGATTTGTTTGAAGATTTTATGTGTAAATTCCATAGCTCCAACATCTCCTTTCTGCAAAAGTATCAAGTATTAAGCAGTGGAATTCAATTCACAATTACTAAATAAAAAAATTGAATTACATATAAATACCTCATAAGGATCCCGAATAACATCAGCCCACCAACGGTAAATATCAAAAGGACTAGCTTTAAGGAATCGTAATAATCCATGCAAGTCATCAAGCTTTCGCTGAATGGGGGTTCCCGTAATGCACCAACGATACTTTGCATTTAACCGCAGGGCCATTTCAGTGGCAGCTGCAGCATTACTCTCCACCATTTGAGCCTCATCCAGGCAAATTCTCCACCAGTATATTCTGGTAAGAAGAGTTGGGACAACTGGGTACCTAGAAAAAAAATATTGCTATAATCATAAATATGCATATATTTAAAAAAAAAAAGGTTTTTCTTTCTAATGCCAACCGATGTAATCACCCAAAATACTAGCAACTAAGTATCATAAATTCTCCTGTTCTCTCCAAATGGCATATCTTTTAAAATGAAAGTGTATTGGGGTATGACTCAGTCTATTTACTAATTAATAAAAGAAACATAAATAAATCATTAGCCAGAGAGAAAGAAGAAGATAAGTACAACGCATAGTGGAAAACGAGATTTACAAAAAGAAAAAAAGATATTAAAGAGAGATAAAGGAAAGATGATAATTAAGCTGAATCAGAAAGTACATAAAATACAAAAGGGAGAAATAAAACATAATTTACAGCAAACCTTTTTTGAAATCGCAAAAAGTGCCTATCACCTTCATGCCTATCATAATCATGAGACAGATCCTCTTTAAGTACATCATATGTTGTTAATACAATGTCCGCAGAGGCAAGTTCACTGATATTCACCATAGATGTATTGGTGAAAGATGTGTCTCTCACGCCTTCATAAACACAAGTTTTCAAGGAGCCTGGACGTGTATGACTGAAAAGGTAGCTAATAGTTAATAAAAGTAAAATTTCATCATGAAAAGAAAATTATTGAATAATGATAATTCACAAATGATATTCAAGAATGGAGATATTTCATGTCTAGAAGAATAATCATTTTTCCCAAAAAAAAAAAGAATCTGAACTCATAATTTATGACACGTTCTATCCCTCTATCCAAATCACAAACCCTACATGGCTGCAAGCACGTTGCTCTACACCCAATTAGACTGGAAGTAGAAATTAAGATTCACTCAAACATTTTAACAAGTTAATTGAATAAGTCATGATATATTTATGGGGGAAACACATTCATTCAAATCTAACTAAGTGCAACCACCTTTCCTCATGGTTGCTATTTTCTGCAAGTGAAGGTCTTGGGACACCATGTTAATAGAGATTGCATATCTTGAATTTCATGCAATAAAATCCCATTCCATTTCCATTAAGCTAACCAAACAGGGCCTTAGTCTACATCAGGAGTATCATTCAGCATCATAATAGGAGTCACATATACAATTTATTTTCCTCCTATTCTTTATAAGTGAAAAGTGCTCCAAGTAAATTTAAATCATTATGCAGTTCCACAACAGGCACAACTTGGTTGCACCTGTGGAATCTAAAACATGGTTTTGTGCTTGCTCTGGCTAATAATTGCCTCTCGCATAAAATATATTCTTTTGAATTTTTTATTCTTTGTTTATACATGCAGTTTATTTTGCATTTCATAAAATTGTTTAGTCTCTATTGCTCCTGTTTGCAAGCACCATAGATGACATTAGCATAACCTCCTTTCTTTCTTTAATTACATGCATACTGATCGAAAATGAACAATTGAATACGCATTCTAAGTCAGTTCCAAGATTCATGATTAGCAATTAGGAAAAATTTATACCGGATAATTTCATCATGCCACTGGGGCAAAATAGGAGCTGGACAAACAATAAGAGTGGCACCAGAAGCAATCGGAGATTCAGTAGCTTGTATTAGTTCAGAGCATATTTGGCATACATATTCCCCATCCCTTACAGCTATGGTGGTTTTAAACTTCTTGCTTTCAGATCCCTGTTTTGATTTCAGCGATTTTCCTTCAGGAGAATAACCAACACAGTCTGCATGTTGCCAAGCATCACAAATGTCACACTGAACCCATAGACCTTTATATTTGAGACTTTCACTCACAGCTCCACATGTACACTCCACACGATCTCTTTTGAGTCTTTTAAAATTGACCTTACTATCCTCATTAACATGCAACTCTGAGTCAATAAGAATGTCATTTACAGATGCTGATCTCTGATGAGTAAAGATGCAAGCAAGAAGTTCAACAGTTTTTCCCAACCCCATCTCATCTGTTGCAGAAAAGGTGAAAAGTTTCAAACGCCCTTTATAGTTGAATGTTATAAAAATTGACAGATTACTAGAGACATATGCAGCATAGCTTGGGACATACCAGCAAGAATGCCTCCAACCACACAAGGTGCATGAGTCTCTGAGTACAATGAAATATTTCCACTGAAGCCATATATAAATCAAATTAGCATGCAGGGAGGAAAAAAATGATAAGGGTGTGCAGGCAAGCACACAGAGATCACCACGATTTGAATTATGTGATAAATAGGGTCACACTTATTCTGAAACCTGGTCAAGAAATCATACCTGAATGGATTAAAGAACATTTTAGAACTCGTGTCAATAAAATCCACAGGCACACATAAAGGAGAATAAAAATGACTTCTCTCTCCTTCCCCCTGACCTCCAGCTCTTTCTTTCTCTCTTTCTACCATCCAAAAAGCTGCACGCCTTTGATACGGTCTCAATTCAGGAAGTAGGTCATATATGTCTTCTTGAAGCATTGGTTCTGATCTTTACAAACAATTTCCAAACAAAAAAAAAATCATGGGTTAGATTGAAACATGAAAGTTAAAAGTTATTTGCTCCATCATCATAATTATCATTGTTGTTAGTCTGTTGCCATAAAATTAGAGATCAAAACAAAAGAGAATGTTAGACTTACTTTGAGGGCCTAATGGCTTCATAGAAACTTTCAGGGTCAAACCTCACATGTCTCTGCGGGCAGCGAGCATCATCTCTGATCTCTGTCTGTGGATCAACTTCTTCTTTCATATTGCTACCAGCCCCATATCTAACCTCTGATGTCATAATTTCAGGACGTAGCCAAGACATGACATTCATCATACTCTTCTTCCATAATTGTCTGGAACGATCTAGAAGTGACTCACATGCATCAAAGGCACTCTTTAGTACCTCAACCCTTAATCTAAGGGAGAGAATGTCTTCAGAAAACCTAATCCCAAGAACTGGCCTCAATGTGATAAATTTCAAACTTGCCAAGTGAATAAGACCAGAGACACCTTCATCGGGACCATCAAAAACCCCAGATAACAGCACTGTACATGTTTCTGTACGATCCATTACTCTTTTTACAAACTCTAGATGAATATCAGAATAAGCCACTATAGGCCAATGGCCTAGTTTAATTTGACCAAGAATATGATTGGCATTAAACACCTGAAATCTTAAAGAATATTCGAAATCATGATAAAATTCCTCGGAAAGTTCCAAACCAGAAAAGCCTTCTGCCAGCTTCAAATCAGTTAGAACAACTTCAGAAATATCAAGGTGTTCGTTTGATAACCAGCTGGACCTATCAACTTCCACAAAGTAGGGATTGTGAACTTCACCAAAATCCTCCTTTGCTTGTGCCCCTGTTTCCAGCATTTTCTGTTTATCCCGTTCTGCTCCAGCAGCTGCCTGTGTTTCTAGTATAACCGCGCCAGATCGATGGGGTCTACTTTGCTTTCGTCGACCCATACTTGTCACTACCGGCAGAAGAAAGCAAAATCAACTTATCAATGTTTTTGTGCGAGAATCAGCAAGAACCACAAGAACTTAAATTTGACCATTTAAACTTCAAGTCCCAAATCCATAAGCACGAACCATAGGAAAGACAACAAATGACAGCAACTAGAGCAATATAATCAAACATAAATTAAAACGTAAGGGGTTGAACGCACAAGCACTAAATAAATTCAGCTGGTCAATGAATGAAAAACAAAAGACTTGACTGAGTTTAACTGGTATGAATGATAGAGAAGGACCGAAAACGTAGTATGAAAGATACAACGCAATAGTCGGCAGACAGCAGAACAACTGGCATCCACCTCCTCTTGGGTTCAAATCCTCTGAAAACAGGAGGGGTAAATTCCCTGGTTGATAAGCTGAACAAAGGAAGATAATTTCCCGGCTTGTATTGAAAACTCTTCGCAAAAATTCAGAAACCAAAACACACGGCTATTTCGTCCGTGAATCTTATGCATTTAGAGAAGAAGAATTTTCAATAGTAAACCTGAAGGTACAAAGCTGACTGAACAGAGCAGAAACTCAGGAACGAAGCGTGACGCTGGAGCTTTAGTCTCGCGCGAGTTTGCGAGTTGCGCTAAAATCACAAACAGCTTGGAGGACGTTGCCGAGGTAGAGAGATGCATTCGGCAGATTTTTTTTAAAAAAAAAAATTAAAGGATAAATGACAGTTTTGAAGACTAAAAATAAGTAAATAACGTTGTGGGCATAGGTTGGGCTCGGATCGGGTTTTATTAGATTCTATTTCTAGCGCAGTTAGGTCCGATTAACACATTGGGCCATACAGCCCAGTACCTGGATAATCAGGCTAAGGTCGGCCAGATCGAAAAATAATTTAAAATTTTATATGAAATAAAAAAAATTGAAATTATAAAGTATCTCCATAATAACCATAAAATCAATATATTTTTATTTCCCCTTCAATATTTTCTACCCATTCTAAATTCCGAGCAGTGCATACATGCATAAATTAAGAAAAATATATTGTTTAATATGAGCGGTCCTGTATCCTTTCGTCATCAATGGAAATTATATTCGGGCCAAAAAAACATGAGCGGTCCTGCGTGCGTTTGGGTGTTTTTCCTTTTTTTCCCATCCCAAAAATCCAACGTGCAGATGGCCACAAGCATTTGTGCCACGTGGCGTTTTCCTCCCCATATTCCTGGCTTCTTCCTCTCGATATTTATGTAGTATTTTCAATTGTAAGACTTGATTTGATATATTAAAATAATATATTGATAATATACATTAACATGTAATATAAAATTGAAAACAAAATACATTATTAGGGTTTTGTTTGAAGAGATTTTTAGTTTATAATTTTTTTAAAATAAATAGTTATATTTATTAAAAAAAATAAATTAAATTATAATTTAAAATTATAATTTTAAATAAATTATTGAAACTAATTTTTTAAATAATAAAAAATTTATAAATTATTCAATTATTATTTTACTATTATTTTTTTATACCATATCTCATATTTTATTTCTTTTCTCTCTTTTCTTTTATTTTTCATCTCTTTTTTCTATCATATCTCCTCTATCTTTTTAACTCTTTATTCTTATTTATATTTTTAATAAAATTATATATTTTTTATAATAACTATTAAATTATTTATTTATTTAAAATAATTTTTTTCTATACATTATTCTCTAAACAAAATTTTTATATACGTTCAAGGCTTTAGTAATTTAGTTGCATATTAAAATATAAAATGTTACATTTAAATAAAAATTAAAATCGATTAAAAAAAAAAACTTAGTAATCGTGTGGCAACTGCGAGCGTTTGACTGTTTCCTCTAGCCTGTGAACAGCGGGACGAGTAACGGCGTTATCTGGACAAATTAACAGTTTTCTCCTAGCATCATTTTCTTTTTTTCTTGCCACAAAATAGTTGTTAGCTATCGCTTCTCAGTCGTCTCATACAAAGCAGGGATTAAGCTCACTAAGCCGAGAGGGACCGAAGACGAGACATCAAGGGGGACAATGGCGGCTTCGGGATTGAGAGTGGGCCGTTTTCCGTTACTGTTGCATCACCATCATCACTCATCATCTTCAACCTTCAGGAAGCTTAACGTTCCCTCAAAGTCAAAGGGGCTCACTCTGTACTCTCGCTATGCACAAGCTCAGGATCTTTTCTCGTCTCGTCGTTTACAAGGTTGTTTTCTATTTGGAATCTGGGTGTGGGTTACCTTAGGAATTCTTCTATTCATGAACAAAAAAAATCTCCTAATTGGGCTTCAAATTACTGTGATTTCACTATATCTTAGCTGGTATCAGCAATTCGCTTTGAAGACCATGTTATCCTCCCCCCCCCCCCCCTCTTGGGCGGGGCGGTGACACTTTTGATCTGAATTAGACCATCAAGCTGCACTGTGTCGTTGGTTTAGACACTAGGGAATTTAATGCAGAATATACGCAAATAATTGAGGATTTAATCTTACCTTCTTGTTTTAAATTTCCGTGCATAATATTATTATTCTGTTGTGTACCCTGAGTTGACGTCTGTAAATTGTGTCTTTTCCTCAGAAAGTATTGAAAACCTGCCGAAATTGGTGGAAGACATTGTCCAGACATCTATCAATACGGGTCCTCGCGGTGTGGTTAGGCTGGCTCAAGGTGTTCAAGCATTTCTTGGGGTCGGTCAAGAGTGGTTAACCGATGTGTCAAGGGTAACCCAATATGTTTTTTTTTGGTTGGCATATCCTGTAACATATTCTGTCATCGTACTATTCCAATGGAGGAGGATGTAATGTTAAACCAAAAATTATTGGAAAGATATTTGTGGGCAGAAAAAAGTCTGCATCTTCTTCTGTTTCCATTTCCACAGTAACCATACTTTTATTTTTCTCCTAATATTTTTATTTTTTAAATATAAAAATGTAGACTGAAATGTTAATTTTCTTTCATCATTTGTAGTCAACAAATTCATCTGCTGGGTTACCAACCGAACTGCAACTTGGTTTACTTTCCCCAGTCTATTTGAGGAGATTGTTTGAACGTATGGGGGCAACCTACATCAAATTAGGTCAGGTAGGGATTACCGTTGGTTCCCTGTTGTGTTTTCTTATGTCCATTTGATTACAATGATTATGCATGCTTTTCCAAAGTCTACAAACTGTAATAGATAACGATTATGGTGGGTAAAGAATAATACAAAAGGGCTTTTATAATGACTTGATATGTATATTTTCTCAATTATCTTAGAGGTTCTTTCACTGTTACGCAGGCCTTCATACTATGAACCTTTATACTGATGACTATTTTTGGCTTTCATTTTGTAGTTCATTGCATCAGCACCCACACTGTTTCCTCCTGAGTATGTACAGGAATTCCAGAATTGCTTTGACAGAACTCCTCCAGTTCCTTTTGAGGAGATCCAATCAATATTGCGTGAGGAACTGGGAAGACCAATAGATAGTGTTTACGATTATGTTGATCCAACACCTCTTGCTTCTGCCTCTATAGCACAGGTGTATAGCATGTATCCATCTTTACCTTCCTAGTACTTTCATACTTCTGTTGCTGCTGATACAATTTTTATAATAACAACTAGGTTCATGCTGCAAGGCTAAAGGGCTCCCTCGACGATGTGGTTATAAAGGTCTTAAAACCTGGAATAGAGGACGTATTAGTGGCAGATCTTAATTTTGTTTATGTAGTTGCTCGAATATTGGAGTTCTTGAATCCTGAACTAAGCCGGACATCACTGGTATAAACAACTTGGGCATTTGTCCTGGATTTTCTGCTTTTGCTTTATATGTTCATATTTTTTCTACTATGTATATTTTTATAATTTTAAGTATTCTCTTAGACAACACTGAAGTAAATTATTAGATCCTTAATATGTTGCCTGTTTGTTGTTCATGTTTCTTTCTCTGACTTCATGGTCTCTCTTTTAATGGAAGGTGACTTAGAAGTTATACTCTCTGCCTTCCTTTTTCAGTAACTATTGTTTTCATCTATGCCAATACTAGGGTCTAGAACTCCCTTGTAATGTAATCATCCTTTCAGTAGGTTGGTATTGTCAAAGACATACGGGAGTCTATGCTTGAAGAGGTTGACTTTTACAAGGAGGCCGAAAATGTCGAAGCTTTCAGAAGATACTTGGAAGCCATGGCACTCACTCGCCAGGCAACAGCTCCAAAAGTATATCGATACTGCAGTACCCGGCGAGTTTTAACTATGCAGAGACTTTATGGAGTCCCATTGACTGATCTAGACTCCATAAGTTCACTTGTTTCAAATCCAGAAGCCAGCCTTATAACTGCTCTTAATGTTTGGTACACCTCCAAATTTCTATTTGCAACAAACATATATTTAGTTTTCCCCATTTTATTAATCTCAAAATTTGCATATGCCTCGATATAAAATTGCATCTCTTGGTAAATAATGTTTTAATAGGTTTGGAAGTTTGCTTGCATGCGAGTCCTTCCATGCAGATGTACATGCAGGCAATCTATGGCTTCTTCGTGATGGCCGTATTGGGTTTCTTGACTTTGGTATGCATTATCTCTTCTTCGTATGATTTATGGTTGGTTATACTTCATCTCTATCTTATAGGAGACTTCATTTTCCATCTTTTAATTTAAAGAAGACATGTAGTAAAGTTCCCTTGGAAATAAACGAGATAAACTTTTGTTTCAACTTACAGGAATTGTTGGGCGTATATCTCCCAAAACATGGGCTGCTATGGAAGTATTCTTGGGATCCATTGCAATTGAAGATTATGACTCAATGGCGTCTGCCTTGATTGAAATGGGTGCTACAAACAAAGATATTAATGCTAGAGCCTTTGCCACAGATTTGGAAAAAGTATTCTCAACAATTAAGGCAAGTACTGTAACTTCCTTATACTGGATGATGTTTATTCCAGACTGGTATGCATGTAAAAAGTACTCTGCCTATCTGGAAAATGCATGTTGGTGAAATCCTGATTATGCATACATAATTCACTAAAACATATTTGTTTTTGCCCCAATATATATTTTTTAGTCTATTCCCTCTATTATTCTAATGCATATTTTAACAAGTGTGGTGACTGTGATTTTCAATTTATTAGGAATTAATGGGAAACTATAGAGAAATAACAAAATATGATTCTTTCTGCAGAATGCTCATCTATTAGTTGTGTTATGAAGTCAGGATGTGTATGCCTGTGTGCAAGCATTCATGCATCCTTGTGCATAGAGATAAATTTAATATTGTTATGATAAATTAGGTCTCACGAAGTTGGGTTAGTATAAATGGTATCCTTTGCATTATTGTTATTTGTAGACAAAGAATGTCATCCAAAAAGGTCTTCTTCCCTCTCTTTTGAACATGAATTTTTATCTAGACATTGCTTCTCAAAACCATGCAGATAACTTGGCCGAAACCTGGTTTAATTGTTATTGCTTATATTAATGTATGTGCAGGAGTTGGACACTGAACTAGTTGTGGCAACTCGAAGTGGACCAAGTACAACTGCAACCGCTGTCTCTGCTAATATTGTAGTCGATGAGAGGCAGATGAATGCTCTCTTCCTTGATGTGGTAAGCTATCTAGTTTAAACCACTTCAACTTGTAACTTGGTATCAATAGGTCCAGAAGGCTCGAACAGTTAATAGGCATAGGTAGAATATTTGCCCCTTACTAATCTCTAGAATTACAATGGATATGGAGTACAATTTTTCACACAGCCCTGATGATTTGATGGATTCCTATGCGACTTTTGAATTGTCTGAACATGAGAAATTGCCAGATTAATGTAGATTGAACAACACTCCATCATTCCATAGTTGAAAACAAAATGTGCATAAATATGATCATAAATTTCTTGCATAGGCAACTGTCAGTTTGATTATGTCTGATATTACTCTATGTTTTCTACCTGATTCGCAGGTTCAGGTAAGTGAATCGTATGGACTAAAGTTCCCTCGGGAATTTGCACTGCTCCTGAAGCAGCTCTTGTATTTTGATCGGTATACACGGTTATTGGCTCCCAATTTGAACATGCTTCAGGATCAGAGGATTAGAATTGCCTCCAATAGAAGAAGCAAATATGGAGATAGTTTCGAATGAATTATTATACGAGAACCTGTACGTACCCAATATCAGGCGGAAAGCCTTACCGTATCGTTATTATTGTAGATAAGCAAAATCAACACTAGTTTGGCTCTTACTCATTGGAGGATACCAACTTGGCTTACAAGTTGGAAGCCCCCCTTGCAAATGTTTTAATTAGAGAAAGAAAAGATAATGATATTAAACATCTTTTCTTATAAAGTATCTACAGTTTGTGTTGGGATTTCCGCCTCGTGTAACTAACCTAATAAAATAAACGATTCTTATTCTAGATGTCTTGCTATAGCGTTTATGTTTTCTACAAACTTTATGCGAATGAAAGGAAACTTGTGTGGCAGCTTTCTGGTTGCAAAAAACAGCAAATTATGATTCAAATTCCACAACAATGACAGGTGGAGGTACAGCTCTTATGAGTCCGAAGCTTGGACCCCTGCCATAATTCTAAAAATTACAAGCAATAATTAATTCACACTTAATCTGGAGTTGCCCCAGTTTGGATTATGTGATTGAGAATATCTTGATTTGCGTGTCCAATAGATGCGCACTATGGTCTTGTAGATAATACATCACTGCATCTTAAATTTTGATGAGACAGAATCTTTGCCGTTTTACTTCAGATTCCCCAAAACCAAAAGAAATAGCGTTGACTTATACTTTACCCTTGACCCACGGGCTGTCATCACGGTTCCTGAGAATTGGAACTATTTAGCACCATTCCCCGCATGGTTTTCTTCATTGACCATGATGTTACATTTACCTGGTGATTTGGTTCCTCTTGTCACTTGACTTAACGAAGTATAACCCATCAGTTGATGAAGCGGCGAACTTCTTGGTGGTGGGGGTGGTCGAGCATCCATTCGTGATGATACTGTTTTGGAAATAAACACGTTGGAGACAAGTCCAGCCGATCCAATTGTTCCTATGGGAATCTCAATTGAACTAGAATGTGATGAAGCAGTCTTCTCTTTCTCTGTTATGGCCTCAGACACCCCTCCAGAGACACTGTGATCATATCCATAGCCATGCAAAGAATGAAAGGCTGACAGGGAAACAGGATCTTCAGAGGAGCAACTTCTAGAAGCAGAAGGTCCATAATTATCTGAATATGAAACAGGGCACGCTGGTGAAGAATTGTAACGGTTGGCATCATAGTCTGAAGGCCGATTGCTTCCCTTAACCACCTTGCTTGGGTCATTAAGCTCGCTTGGCTCATACGATTTCATCAGTGAAAATTTGATCACCTCTGAACATGAACCACATTTTAGCTTATGATATGATGCCCTTTTAAAAGGAAGGAAATCAGCAGGCAGCCGCAACAGCCTAAAGCAGTGATGACAAGTGACAAAAGGGGCCCCACCTGCAACTGGTCGGACATGTCGGTTAGCCAAATTCTGGTTCTCCCTTGTATATTTCTTCGTCTCGTAGGCTTGATGCCTCTGATAATCAGATTTTGTTCCGAATGAGGTTTTACGGTTCATGGTCCACTGTGGATTTAAAGGGTAAGGGAAATGAGCAGAGCAACCATTGTGACCATGATGATACCTGCACGGTCCTTCATGCTGGCACATATGTGGAGGTAGCTCTGCTGGACCTTGCCACTCTTGGCGAAAGCAGTGAAAACGAGAAAGATCAACATGGTCTGTACTGCTTGTTGCCTCAGCTGAACCAGGATTCAATGAAAGCCTTTGGCGCCGGTTTATTCCATGATTGCAACTACCATCGCAGTTCACGTAATCCAGAGCCGGATGAAATCTTTCCTCTTGAAGGTCATGGTTATGGTATGACAAAGTCGTCTTTCCCTTATAAGTACTTGAGAACAGTCTTCCATTTGTCTCTCCATTCACAGAGCTACTTCTGCTGAGTTGATCATGCAATATGTATATCATTCTCAGCAATTTCATCTTCTCCTGATCAGGGTCCTCACAAGAGTCAGATGGAAGAAAGGTTGAGCTACAGCATAGCTCATCAAGTAATTGACTTGATGGGCTGCCACTTTCATAGACAGATTGTGAACCACCGTAATGAAAAGGTATTTTGGATAGAAACTCCTTTCTATCTAACGTTTTCATGACATGATGATTTTCACTGGGAAAATCTGATGAAAAATTCAAGCGTTGGTGTGCTTTAGAATCTCCATGCATCATGCTATCGACGAGGACTTTTACCATTCTTGGCCTTTCACCAGAAACATCATCAACAACAATGTTGTTGTCGTCCAAAGGATTTAAATGCTGGTAACCAGGGATATGCTCGTCCATCCCATCATAAGACGAGACACTGCCATCATAATCATGAGAGCTTCTGGTGGTTGGGGAATTGGACAATTCTCCGAGAGCATCACTAAACTCTGAAGCAGGATTAATTACTTCAGAGGCATCAGATTTATCCATAAACCTTACACGCTCAAGGCTGATATTAATGCTGTTCTGTGCTGGCTTCAACAGTTCAGTATAAGATATTACATGATTATCTGATGTAGCGTTACCTTTACCGATACAAGCAGCAATATGGGAAATGCTTGCTTTTTCAGAGGCTACGTTTGCAGTACTTTTGGAAGTAGAGGCACTTTCAGTGGTGTTTGCTGTCGATTTTGCACCTGCCGGAATGTCGCTTTTGAGATCTTGTTCCAGTGTTGCAGAATATGACTCCTCTTCCGATCCCTTCAATAACAAGCTTTTATTATTTGACTCTTCTGGTCCAGCTAACTGCAAGTTTGCATCAACGGCCTTGATCTCACATGGAGTCAGCCCAGTTGAACAACATTTCTTGGATACCTCATGCCGATTGATTTTGATACCTGAATGTTCACAGGCATCCATCTCATTTTCCAGATCTTTATCTGATAAATTAGAAATTTCAAGCTGCGCTCCATTGCATTCCCCATGTTCACTTTGATCCCTTCCAGCATTGTCAATTGAAGAACACTCTGTTGCTTTGATCCCCAGATCATTCTCCCTAGGACCATTTTGATTTCGAATCTTTTTACAGGTATCATCCGGGGAAAGTTCTCCTGAGGAAGCAGCAGCGGCTGTTGTTCTCCTCTCAAGATTTTCGAGAGAAAAAACTAGTTGCTCTTTCTTGCTAGATGTATACTCAGAAACAAGATCCGATGAGTTTCTAGGAGTTTTTTCACTTTCATGCGAGCTATAATCTGAGTTCACATCCTTACTTTTCCTTCTTTTAGCTGTGTGTAGATCAGTAAGACGATTACAATAGCAACTTTAGAACAAGTTGTATGTTAAGTAAGTTTACTAATTTCTCAAGTTAAATATTCATAAAAAATTATAAATTACTGGACACAGAACCCCGCGAAACAGATAAGAGCATCAGTAACAAAGCAAAGGAATAAATCATATCAGAAAAATCAATCTGGTTTGAATAATTTTGCAAGATAATAAGACATTATTCAAAGGTTATGATCAAACCAAACATATTATCAAAGAGTTGTCACCTTGGAGAGTCGTGCCACATCCACCGCACTTGTAAACATTATAATGTGGAAGCTCTGGAAGAAGTAGCCTGCACTTAGGACACCTGACTAGTCGAAGTTTAGTAGCCAGTTCATCAGGCATCTTTCTTCAAATAAGTAACAAATTATGATCCGAAGGTTGTCTTTTGAAATTTTGCACGAAAGTATATGTCAAGCTCACATTCCAAATGCATCAACTGAACAGCGTTCTTCTGTTGAACTTAACGAAAGATCTCCCTAGTCTAACTGTTTGCATCAGACAAATAATAAGTTTAGCAATGGATTCACATTGATGTAAATGGAGACGAACTGAAGAAACTAGAAGATGGAAATGAGTAAAGCAAAAGAGTACAAGTCTTTCGTGTATATTGAGGAGTCTAGAAACAGCTCGTTATCTATCGGTGCTACATGCCAGTACACGGGAGTAGTATACTCCATCGGCAACAGAACAAGATAAATCACAGGGAAACATTCAAAATATCATGCATGTGAAAAAACAAGAAGAAGCAGAGATACCGTTAAGCATCATTATTATATTATAATCTTTGTCCATGAAAGGCAAAATTATATGCTGCAACGAAAATGGATGTCGCATCGTCGATAACAAGAACCCTCCACGAACGGCCACTTTGTGATATTCACGTTTTCGATATTTGAAAAAAATTATCAAAGTACAAACAGTTGAAATCGGGGTATATTTGTTGTCCAGCCAATAAAAATAAATTACTAATTATCTTTGCTTAAGATGTATGAGACGTTTGAAATCCCGCAGGGAAGAAAAGTGGATAAAGGTGAAGAAGATTCATTCACAAGTAGAATGAATAGAAGTTATCTGATCACAAGTACCTTAGCTGTCCGGTCAGATCAAATCATATTTTATTGCTCCAAGCAACTGAGAAAATTGCAATCTAGTAAGGTACTTGGGAAAGAAGAGAGGAGAGGATAAAAAACATGAGATCACAATGGAGGACGAAAACATTTCAATTAAAGAAACAAAGATGTAGCCTGAGGAAGATCATATAGAAGAAGGAAGACAAGCAAAATCTCAGAAAGGGAAGAAAAAGGAAGAAGAATGGGTGAATATAATGATGTGGAGTGTAGTGCTGAAAAAAGTGACGGGGGACTTAAATAAAGGAAGCAGAGAGGAAAGATGAAGAGAGACCAGATGAGAGAAATCTTTTCTTTGCCACAAAGTTTAGAAGCAGAGAATGGCAGGGCGACAGAGAGACGTTGGAGAGAATCGTCACCATCAACATCACATCATGATCATCAACTTTATCGTGTTCCTTCTTCTTATTCCAGAAGAAGAGGCATGGGGGTGCTTCTAGGAGATGATGGCGTTTGTTTGAGGTGCATTCCCATCCCCACACCACCTGTACTTGTCTCTGTGTATTGATTTCAGCGCCTTCTTTCACTGTTGTCGGTGTTATCTGTTCTGCGAAATGGACCGAGACTTTTAAAGTCGGCGCCGGTGGCATGTAAAGGTCAAGGGCGCAACCATTGATGAGGTGGCAGCACGTGGGTCCCATCTATTAAATTCTTGATAAAATCCTCCCCATTAAATCCCCTAATTCTGTTTTTTTTTCTAAAAAAATATAAGTGAATAAATGTTTGACATTTAAACTGTTCTAGTATAGTTGTTGTGGTGTATACGGCAAAAAAAAAATTATCCTGTTGTATTGTAGTATATTCCTTACTTTCTATTTATACATCCTTGAGCAAATTTAAAAATAATTTATTTTATTAACTCTAAGATTCAATAAATTTTTTATTTTATCCATATTTAATATATATATTATACTATATTATAAAAGTAAAATTAAATAATAAAATATAAAATATAAAAACTTGTTTTACTTAAAGAATACTCTAATCAAACAGGTTGGTGGGCTACAGGGTTTTATCTAAAAAAACAAGCAAAAAGGCTACAGGGTTATTTAAAAGTGAGAGTCAAAACTATATGGGGTGGCGATGGTTATGGGAAGCTTCATCGTGGGGTTTCAAACGACGCACATAATTTTTTTTTTATAAAAAATTTAGATAAATTTAGTATAAGATTATTTATTAAATAAATTTTTATTACAAGATTTAAAAATTAAATTTATATCTTTATAAAATATAAATATATTATTTAATATATCTTATCGGCAACGAACGCACAGATTCTGATTTGCTATTAATATCAGAGCCGGCTTGCCCTCCTCTCTACAATCTCTATGCCAATCCTATCCTTTAGGCCGGTACCCAAACAATCAGATTACAGTGTAATAAAATAGGGAAAATACTCGAGTAAAAAATTGTGAAAATTGGGAACCCCCAATGGAAATAAAAATACCCAAGTAAAGCACTGTTTTTTTGTCAAGTTAAAAGATGACCTCGAGTGGTGATGTTGATAGACTGATGGTAGCGTTGCTTATGATGTTCATTAGAATAAGAATATAGTAATAATTATTTTCATTTAAAGAATAATTTTTTATTCTATATATGAGAGAGATGAATATTTGCGTTTGCATAAGCAGGTTTACAATTTCACAATACAAAACCTTATTCTATAAGTTGTTTAATTTTAAAGTATTTTTTAAGAATTAATATGGATATCAATTCTATGATTAATTATATTATTAATAGATTATAAACAATAAATCATGGTCATATCTAAATGGCAATTATTTAGTTGTAACACTTTCGAGAACAAACTTAGGCAAAATATTCTATAAAACAAAAACAAAAAAGGGACACGAGCATCTCGTGTCCTGCTTTGTGAGTCAATCATCATGGCATTTACCCACTCCGCCTTTAATTTCTGCCCCCTCCCCCTTTTTTGGATTAGATGGTAAACGAAGTTATTGAATTTTCAATTTTGGATGTTAGGGATTACTTTTAGCACTCCACTGACCTTTAAACACTACTCATCTAAGAAAAAATCGTCCGAAAAGTTGATTGGAATGTATCTAAAACTCGTTTATACACTTATCCAATGCCAACCCTCTAAACGATATTTATTATTAATCAAATACAGAGATAAGGAATTATTTTAGTACCCAAAAGACTCATCCAGTCTGTCATCACTAAATCTTAACATATCCGAGGCAATTATTCACTCAAAATCTTGATAAAGATGGCACTACTAGTAATAATTATTACATTGCTAGAAAAGTGATATTTTAATAAAAACAAAATAGAAATTTTAAGCTTATAGAAAACTATAGTTTTTTACCTCCAAAATATACAGGAAAAGAAAACAACTATTTGGCATTGTTTTTTAAAACCACAATTTTTAACAGCCAAAAGTGCTGTTCATACACAAATTTCAAATAATTAATAAGATATTGTCTGATTGCTTGATTACGAAGTTAATGGATGCAACTTCTTCATAATATGATCAACGAAAGTTGGAACCCAAAGCGAGATTTGTGCTAAACTATTCTCCGTCATAACTGAAACTGAAAAAAGAACCATCTAAATCAATTTATAACTACACTTCCATAGACATATCAACCCTAATTTTAAATCCTACTACTTCTACTTCCACTTCCTTCAAAATCACTTTCATTGTACCAAACCGGCAGTAAACATGAATAGACTGCGTTAACGAAAGAAACCTATGCTATGAAACAACTGTCATGGGAAAGGGAACAAACAAGGCATCACTACATGATGTTGGGCGGCGACATGTAGCATTGGCATCAGCATCACGAATGATAATGATGACACACAACTAAATGTTACTCAGGAAGAGACTACAACAGCACGACGCTTGTGTCCAATAAATGCTTGAAGAAGTTCCTTATAGCCACTCCTATAGTGGTCCAGTGAAAAGCAAAGTTGCCGTATTGCCTCCCTCTTTTCCTCCGCTCTGTCCGAGATCTCAGCGTTTTGCCCGGCCACCTCTTTCTCCAGCTCTTCGACTTTCAGTCTCAACTCATTTACTTGATTCAGTTTAATTTCAGATTCTGAACTCAATTCTGCCTGCTGCATTCGTACTTGGCTTAGCTCTCTCTCCTTATTTTCAATCTGATCATCTCGGAAGATCACCTCTGCCTCAAGTTTAAGGATCGTAGCATTGGCTTCATCCTTTTCAGTCATGAGCATGTCATACTTATGTTTATGCCTGTCGAATTCCTTATTCAAAGCTTCTATATCATATTTCTTCCGACCAAGTTCTTCCTTCAAACTAGTGACTTCACCTACCAATAGCAGCTGCTGTGCAGCATGCAGCTCTTTCAGTTTCAACTTTTCAGCTCCACATTCCTCTAATTTATTTTCTACAATGTTGCTTCTTGACTCCAATTCCTTGAGTCTATTGTCCATCTGTAGTTTTTCTTCTGCCAAAGTTGCTATATCAGACTGCAGCTGATTTTTCTCCAAAGAGATCTGTTCCTGGGCATTAAGCATTTCAATCTTCAACTTTTGCATCTCATGTTCATGTTTAGTTTCATTAGCTTTATGCCATATAATCCTGTCTTCTAGCTCTTGAATTTGCTTTCTTCCTGAATCAAGCCGGGCTTCTAATGTGGCTATATTCTCCTGTGCTGCTTCAAGCCGACCTTGTAAATCTCGAGTAGCATCACATGACCTCAATACTTCCCCTCGTAACCCTGTAGCCTCATCATTTGATACTTTGAGCTGTTCTCTAGCTACCTCCAACTCTTCCATCAACTTCGCTATCTTGTTGGAACAGTCTGGAACATGGGTTTCCAAAGAAGCTGTTTGTCTTTGCAACTCCAATACCTGTCCTCTTTCATATTCAAGGTCAGCCTCTCTCATTTTCAATTCATTCTGAACATGATCAAGCTGATCCTTGTGCTTCTCTATCTGACTCTTTAAATTGATAATCTCTTTTTCTGAGACCTGAATTTTCAAGTTTGAAATACTCAGCTCCTCCGCATTTTTAATAAATTTTCTAAGTAACTCTTCATAACTTATGTTCTTTATCGCCTGCAATACATTATCGGTGTCATCTACCATGTCCATGTGATTCTGTTGTTTTAGACCATTAAATTCTTCTGAGGATAACGATGAGGATGATGAAGACGGGGATCCAAAGCCCTCCTTCTGAGAGGTCACAGAGCTATCGCCAACAGAGTTTAGAGACAAGTCTATATTGACTGGTTGGGGGCCAGGTGTCTGCAATCCCTGCTTTTGGTAAGGAGTATAATATGGAGTCATCACCTGAGTCCCTTGGTCATGAACTGATTCAGAACTGTTAGAACCTTCCATCTCAAAATTTGATGGCTATGTCTTTGATAAGAACCTTGCACTAAAATAAAAATTCAAGTGAGTTCAGTGACCTTTGTCCTTTTAACATATTAGACATAAAAGAGTTGAGCAGATAACCAATTCCCAAGTCCTAAAGGAATATAATGCCTACCGACTATATCCTTTAACAGACTCAGAGACCTTGGTTGTATAACTCACTAAATGATTAATTAACAAACATAACACTAGAAAAATAAAGCTGTTATGATTTATAAAATGGGAATATCAAAATAAGCAAGAATCAAGTCGTACAAATCAATATTCATAAGCTATGAATATTATAGCTCACGACAAACTTTATCCAAAGTATGAGACCTGCATTTTTTTTATATGCTGGAAGAAAAAACAAGAAAACTAATGCAGAAACAAAGACTACTCTCCTGATTCCTCCTAAGTAGATGAGACCTGCATTCTTGTTGTGAGCACTATCTTGTAAATCCAAAGTACTCCTTCAGAACGAGCAATGACTAAGTTCTATAATGTTCTCTCTCTATTCTAGCTCTATGAGTATACATTTCTTGGTTGACCTGAGTGACCTTCACATCACAACTATATCTAACCATTGTAGCCTATTCACCCTTAAATAGACGTTAGACTTTGACGTATGGCGGTTTAAAGTTGAAATGAGCGAATTTACGACGACCCTTAAACGGCATACAATACTAGAGTAATTTATCATCATCAAGCAAAACAATCATCGTTAAGGGTTGAAAAATTACGACTAAACCCACCACCAGAGCGAAACAGGAAGCAGTGTTGACTTCATCATTACCTACGATAAAGCGACTGTGAAAAAGATCTACGGCTACTGTGTCTCAAAATACACAGCCGAACCATGCAAGAGGGAAAAACTCGACGACATTGAAGCATAAATAATGAAGAAGAGTTCCAAGTTGTAGTTATACGAAGGAAAATTCACACAAAAAGAATTATGGAGGGGATTCGAGAACCTGCAGTAGCTCTGAGCTTCAACCGCCGATAGCAAAGCAGATTCTGAGTATCAGATGAAGCTTGGAGATAGGGGCCCAAAAGAAGAACGAAAAGCGTGATATTTTTTTTCTGGGGATGAGCTAAAAAGGATAGGAGGGAGGAGGGAGAGTGAAGCTGGAATTATGCAAAAAGCGAAGTCGGGGTGCCTTTAAAACAGAGCCGAAAGGAAAAGGCCGAGTGACGGAGAGACTTGCCTCCCCTCGATTTGGATGGGTCATGGAGACTACTGCTCCACTAAATTCCCCTATGTCCCCAAAATGCCCTTTTTCGAGTCATTTAAACAACAGCGCTCGAGTTCTCCGCCTTGAAAAGTCAGTAAATTAGTGGGACTTTAATGGTGTTTTAAATTATAAGCTTTGAAAAACAAAAATTAAACTCCCAAATCAAATAATTTTTTTTAAAAAAATTATAAATTGTAGTTACAATTTTTAAACTTTGAATTTGTTTGGTCAGAAAAATACCTGTAATTTATAATTAAATTAAACAATAGAAACTTAATAAGCGGATCTTCTCTAATCAACTTAACGCCAATACTCACCAGTCTCAACTCCCCGCATGCAATCACGTGCCAACGATAAATCCACCAAGTCATTCAGTCCACAATTCACAACTCATGAAAATTCTGGTTTCTCCTATTGATGGATGCAATACAAGAAAAATATTATCAATGCATTGATTAAATTTTATTATTTAACCGAACGAACAAATTCGAGACTTATTGTACTGATGAAAACTAAAGTTCGTAAAGTAACGCACATATCAAGGTCTTACGTAAAATGACTGTTATCAATGTGTTATCGAATTATATTTAAATAAACATTCCTCCAGTTTCAAAATCAATTGTTTATTTAACGTTTTTAATATGTTTTCAAGTAAAAAAAAAAACTATCTTGAAATAGTTATTATTTTAAAATTTAATAAATTGTTAATTATTTGTAATCATTTTACCATTCTTAAATAAAAGGTATGGTTGGTGTCCACTACATGGGGCCCAAGGACCATTAATTTTCAGTATTAAAAAATATCGAGTTTATTTTTTTTTTTCATTCAACGCAACAGTCAAAATTTGAATGGCGGTTGATGGGTTTATGGGGGCGTTCTCGTAATTCTAACACGACCGAGAAATTAGATTTAAAGAGGTGGGCCAATGACCGGCCCAGAGGTATAATTCCCGCGAAAACAGATGAAATTATGGCGGGAAAAGAAATAAGGCTAGCATCGAGGTTGACATCGGTCCTTGTAATCACTGGCCTGCCGGGCCCATTCTATTTCATTTTCTTGGAAGAGTGGGTGAGTCTTTATTTTGTCCGAAAAACACGACAAAATAAATCTCTCTGTTTCCAAACTGGAGGATTTTATTTTGTTACATAATCACATCATTAGATAATATATGTGATTATCTTATCCCTTGACATAATCTGAACTTCGGCCTCAACAGGCAATTCAACACGACACAGTTTTGTCGTTTTTTTTAAAAAATGGTAAAATTTCCAAGTTTCCAGAATTGATGATGTTATTTTGTTATATAGTATATGTGAGTGTGTCATGATCCCTTGAAATAGTCTGAACTTCACCCTCAACAGACAATTCAACACGACATAGTTTTGAGCTTTTTTTGAAAAAAAATAATGGTGGAATTGTTCCATATCCTCTGCATAAGGGTAGAAAGATATAAAATCCTTTTTTTTTTTTTGGGAGGAACAGCCAAAAGATATAAAATGTTGAAAAACAATAAAGTAATAGATATCAGGTGGGGTGTGGGAGTGGAAGATCAATTCATAGTAGCAAGCAAATCTTGTTTGACTTTTTTAGATCTGAATTTGAGCACTTGAAATATAAGAGTCATTACACATTTTGAGTGCCTCGTAGGATACCACACGTTATTAGAGAAAGAAAACACCAATAATGCATATAAAACTCAGTCCATTGTATTTTTTTTATTTTACAAAATTTTGTGAATGGGGTTAGATTCATCTACAATTTAAAAGTAAAATAAAATTTTCTTTTTTTCAAGACTACACCACTCTTGAATAAGACAAGTTGTCAATTATCCTCAAATATTAACTTAGATATCTAGGAGTTAAGAAGACTCATCAAATATCACGACTAAAATTATAATAAAATAATATTTTTAATAAATTTAAATAATCATATATTTTATCTTTTTTAATTAAACTTATAGATAAATAATCAGTCTATTGTAGTTCATCTTTAGTTATTGTCATTTTCTCCATTGCAAAGTGGTGGGAGACACTGGAAGGTGTATGTATATAGGATCCAAGCAAAAGAGGCTGATTCAGGAAATCAATGGCTATTTTGGCAGTTCGTTTTTGTAATTTTCTCCTCATAGAAACTCACGAATAGTAACAACCAATGCTACACACACCCACACCCACACCCACACCCACATATATATATATATATATATATATATATATGCGTGTGTTATGATCATGATTAGCGTTTAATTATGCATATACTGTAGGTGTTCCATAATTAATGACTTTCTGACATAAAAGAATCATCCAATAAAGGAGTGATACATTTCTGTAGAGTTTCAGAAATTCCATGTGCCTGCCGGAGGCAATCAAGGAAGAATCACTGTTATTAACTACCAACTTAGTCCTTATTTCTTTCCAATTTAGGGTCTAGGGTGAAAAGAAAGAAGTGCCAAAACAAGTCGATTAGAAACAAAATTAGACTCTTTCTTTTGGGTTAATCTGACATATTAATATGTTTTTTTTTTTAGAATATTGAAGTACGGAATTAAAGGCAGCAGCTCTTCTTTTACTTCTTTAATTCCTTAATTATTTTAAAAATAAGCTTCAAAAATTTCCCATGAATCTTCAGGAAATTCCAAAAATTACGTAGGTCACATGCACCTATATAAAATCTGATGAATAATATAATTTTTTTTTTACAATTTGTGAAGACTATAATTTCTGATAGATTTTATAATTTATATTTAATATTGATTATTTTAACCAATTAAAAAAATGCTAAAAAGGACAAAAAGCCATAAACCCATTAATATTAATAATAGTAATAGAAGGTGCAGGTTTTTAAAATATTCGACCTTTATTAATAACCTTTTTAAAAAAGCACAATATTTTGATTAACTGACTTTTGCATTTAGGGTTTATCTATAATGGCGAACATAAAATTCCTCTTAGTGGATGTTGTTGACAGCCACATGATTGTGAGGGTATTTATCTCCTACCCATTCACATGGCCACATGACCTTCATATTCTTTTCTCTTTTCTGCTTCTGCAACTTTTTCATTGGCTTTCTCCTGTACCGTAAGTATATTAGATTACTTCCCTTTTATCTCTTAATTCATTTTTTTTCCTGTTAAACCAGAAAAGTTCATAACTTTCTCCACGAAAATCGGAAACCTTCTTCATGGAGTTCTCTTCTGCATATTTTGTGTATTGACCAAAGAAGCTGACCCATTAATTAAAAAAACCGTAACTTTCAAGGATGGGATAGTTTTCTTTGATTTTGATAGCCTGCTTGGTCATACACACGGCGCCGGACATGGGAGTTAAAAGGCCGCAATCAGTTAATAAAATAGAATCCAAATAATCAATAAATTACGAAGAAAATAAAGATATTGGTATTATTTAAATTATATGATAACATTAAAAAGTGATTACTATGAAACAGATTAGTGTCACATTCCCGACCAGTTTCATTTTCATACCCAGATAATTGTTGGACAACACAAGAAAAACAGAAATTCTTGCCATGCTGTTCAAGGACAAGTTTCCATTTTCAAAGCTATATCTTCTTCTCACTGCACGAATGTCTAATTATACGTGAGCACATATTGTGATTTGCTTACAAGTGTTCCATACGAAATGCTATACAAGTAAAAAAGCAATTTGGAGCCTTCTGAAGCACTCCATAAAAGTCCAATCCTCCACTCCACCGAGTGCATCATACGCTAGTGATATGACAGACTGTGTTATCATCCATGGATGTCTACTTTGAATTTTTGATATTTTCAAAGATATTGAAATGGAAATGACCTCATCCCCAATAAAGATATCATTAACTAATGAATATTCCAATAAAAATGATTAACGAAGAGAGTAAAAAGGCTACCATCATGACCCCATAAGACCATTCCCACTCCTATATATGCTACGCATAAAGCTTAGCCCACCATTTAACAAAGCAAAAGTGATAAAGAATAAGCTGTTGAAGGAAGAGAAAGTCATGGCTGTAAGAGATGATGGGGCTGACCTGAGAGGAACTTTTCCCCTGAAGCAGCACTTTGTGCTGGTGCATGGCATAGGAGGAGGAAGCTGGTGCTGGTACAAAATCCGGTGCCTAATGGAGAACTCCGGCTACAAAGTTTCGTGTGTAGACCTCAAAAGTTCTGGGATTGATCGAACTGACGCTGATTCTGTTCTTTCTTTCGATGATTACAACAAACCTCTTATGGGTTTCATGTCTGCTCTGCCTGAAAATGAACAGGTTTTCCCCTGTCCCCCATATCCAATCTCTCTATCTGCCTATTTCATCAGCTTAAATGAGAATTTACATGCAAGACAAAATACTTCTGTGTAATTTTTAGGCGTTTTTTATCAGGTTCTCTGATAAAAACATGACAAGTCAATATTTTTTTACAGTTGGATAACTATTTCCAAAAATTTTCATCACATGTCGAGAATATGATAACAAATACTCGAGGAACTTTATCTAAATCTCATCCACATGTAAACTATAGAGGCTAAGTTTCACTCCTGACACCATATTGGTGATGTCCTACAGGTGATACTCGTAGGGCATAGCGCAGGAGGGTTGAGTATTACACAAGCCAGTCACAAGTTTCGGAAGAAGATCCGTTTGGCAGTCTATGTTGCAGCAACCATGCTCAAGTTGGGATACTGGACAGATGAAGATCTCAAAGACGTGAGTTATTTTCATTAAATCTGTTGTGCCACTTCTGCTTTTGAATGTCCCCTTGTAAGTTAGTTTCTTAAAGATTGAATTCAATGTGTCATGCATGGCTTTATTTAGTGGGTATAGAATTGCCAAGTTTACGGTGAGTGACCATAAATTTGGAGGTGACTGGTGAGTGCATAATATAGTAGTGCATATTGGCTTCCATTGATGATGCGTATTGTCTTAGTTTTCAAGGAATCAAGCAAGGATGACGTTGATGGCTTGTTACAATAATTGGTTTCTCACTGTCTTCACGGACAAATTAGTTCTTGAAATTCTAAGGCTCACCACCATTATGCATTCGCCTACTCTGCCACATGTTTTCTGAGAATAGTTCCATACACAAACAAATTAGCAGCTGTTCAGCAATGGAGGAAATTTGAGCAGAATAGGAAAATTAAAAGAAGAAAAAATAGAGAGAAACAATAGGGATATCTCTTTTCCTGGTTTTTTCGATAATTCATATTTTTTTTATCTGTCCACTTAGTTTTGTTACATTACCATTCCCCAACTATTACCCCCCTAAGAGCCCGGAATGTGTACAAGCAAATGTTCTTCACCTCACTCGTAATCATAATGTTCTCCTTCAATTTAATAAATTTCCCCCTCCGAAGCAATCTTATCGATGAGTTTGTCCCGATAAACCCCACAGGACCACAAAGCAGCAATCTTCGTATATTAATCATGACATGAATCTTCCATATCCATGTTGTCTCGTTTGGACACAAGAGTGTCAAATCTCTTGCTTTTTCCCTTCTTTTCAACTTGAATGGGTGTCACCCGACAGCCCCGTTCCATAGTTTTATCTTTTTTACTTTGTCATTATTAGGTAATAGTAATAAATTGTAACTCTGTTCAATCATCAGTGTACCTCCAATGATTGAAACATGAACGACTAATTTGTCAAACCTAATGGCTTGCTTTTTATGATAGGCGTGTTGCTAGCTTTTTGTGCCTTGATTATAATGAAAAAGAGTTTGTGATGTGTGTGAAACAGGGGGTACCAGACTTATCTGAGTTTGGGGATGTGTACGAGCTTGGATTTGGACAGGGACAGGATAAGCCTCCAACCAGTGCTTTGGTGAAGAAAGAATTTCAACGCAAAATCATCTACCCTTTGAGCCCTTATGAGGTATAGTGATAGTTCTCCCGGTAAAAGGTCGAAGAAACTAAGATATGCATGCCAACTCCATAAAACTGGCGGTAGGGACAATTATAATCCACATGACAAATGCCTCAATTTCAACCTTTGCTTTTCGGTCACATGTAGGACCATTTCTAGCAAGCAGCCAAGCCAACTATGTTGATCTACGTTAAAAGAAGAGGAAACTGCTTTTTATGATTGAAAAAGAAAAGCCAACAAAAAGCTAGACGAACAAGAGGGCTTAGTTTCAAATTTTTAATGCGCAGTGATTAAGAAAGACGTAGTTTTCCAACGAAAAAGAATAAAAAAAAAAGCGATTTTTTTCAAAAAAGCAAGCAAGTGTAGCAAACAATCCAGGAAGTGGGAGTAATTTACAGAACCTGAAAAGCTAGAAGAACATGTGGGTATGATGGGAATAAAAAACAAAATCTGAAAAAGCGAGTAAGTTGGGAGATAGATCTGATCTAACTAATGCAAAGGAATGTTGGTTGGGACGCAGGATTCGACGTTAGCTGCGATGCTGTTGAGGCCAGGGCCAATTCAGGCATTGACGAGCGCGCGATTCACAGAGGAAGAGGCGGGTGAAGTGGAGAAGGTACCGAGAGTGTTCATAAAGACAATGCAAGACAAGGTAGTTAAGCCAGAGCAACAGGAGGCTATGATCAAGAGATGGCCGCCATCTTCTGTGTACGAAGTGGACACCGACCATAGCCCCTTCTTCTCCGCTCCTTTTCTCCTCTTCGGCTTACTTCTTAAAGCTGCTGCATCTGCCTGGCCCTAGCCCTCCTTCCTTGCTTTTATTATACCTATTCGCCTGCGGAGCAAGATGGAGAAAAAACAATCGCCACTTTGATAAACACTTTCAATAAGTAATAAAGTATATTTATTTTGTATCTAATTTTATTATGAACGTGTTTTTATCAAGCATTTTCTAGTGTACGTCTAACAGAATCTTAATACCATTTTACCCTCTTATTTCGGAGTAAGATTACTGTCATTAGGGTAAATTGGCATTCATTATTCACTTAACCAAAAAAAAAAAAACACAATATATGTATGAATATGATATAACTTATTCCACACCATCAAACTCTCTTTTTAACGTAACGCAAGAGATATCCGATTACGTACGTTGTGTTCCCTTTGGATTTGGGTCATTGCTATGTCAGCGACACCAACTCCATAAAAACACAGCCCTTTCGATTATTTCGACTCAATGAATAACAATCGGTTCATGTCTTAGAATCAGGACACGTTACGTTAATTGCGTAACAGCTAATCATTGCATCGTGCAAGTTATTCTGGATTGGCGTGCACCACATATGCCACGAAAAGCTACCGTTATTTTAGTTTTTTTAATCAATATGCTATATAAAAGGCCTTACATAACCATTTTGTTTTCCTGATCGATGCCCCCGACCTTCCTCCCTCTCGCCTTTCCTGCATTCTCCTCAACGTCTGTAATCCACCCTTTTTCAATAATTTCTTTATTTCTTTTCCTTTTCTGCTTCTGGTTCAAATCGTTTCTATTCCGCGCTTGATTTTTTTGTTTCCTTTTTAGGATCTAAACCTGCCTGTCTTTATTATTCATCATTCAGACTTGTATATAATTCTTGTTGGAATGAATAACTAGATATACGGGACTTGTTCTTTTTGTTAAATCTTTTGCTTGGCTTTGGCCCCAAAAAAAAACTTTTGCTTGTTAGTTATCTATGATCTTCTGGTGTTCGTTTATGATTGATTGCTAGTGTTCGTTAAGATAGGATGGTGACAGCTTGTTTTCAATCACAAACCTCCAAGATAATATTTTTTATTCTTTTAGTTAGTTTATTATCTGAGCTCAAGTTTTTGTCCGAAGAATGACGTTTTATCATCTGATGTCAATGGGTTGTTGCATGAGAAAACATGCTATCTATTTGTATTCCCCCGCTAATCTCCCTTTAGTATTTTTCATTTTTCTTCCGCTTGGATTTGCATTCATTCGATATCCGAACTTTTTGATGGAATTGTTGCAATTTCCACTGTTCTATGTCATACAGACTGGAAATAACTATTATTCTCTTGTCTTGAATTACAGCACTGCTAAGCTGATTTTCATGTATTCAACAAGTACTGCTACATCCACCGTTTCCTTTAAACAGGGAAACAAAAACAACTTCTTTTTTCTGGATTTTGGTTTGCTTGCTACCAAGTGTTCGAGGAGCCCCTGAAGCATACGCCAACTTCCAATCTTTTAAGGGCATTGCTAGTTTTCCCTCTCTCCCACTTGCGGTCTTCAATCTTCCGGAAAGGCACATCTATAGTACTCTAGGTTTTATCAGCCATTTGTTCATCTGCCCGAATCATATTAAAGAATCATGGTTTCCTCGCAATTATCTGCCTTGATTGGGAATTGTTTGCAGAAGCCTTTCCTGAAGCAATTTCTTTTTCCAAGTGAATCATCTGATGTTTTGCCTCTTGGTTATGATGAGGTCGATTTTTCTGATGCGTTTGGTCCGTCTCCTGATGAAAATATACACAACATTCCTTCTGTAATTCACAGCCGATCCCATTCTTTTGTGGGGCCCACATCCTATATTAGTAGTCATTCCTTGAACGTTAACAAAATCAGCTTCCTTGAGAAGGAGGATGCACTGGAACAGGCGGAGGGGGTCAGCAGAGAAACCCGGGAAGAATTTAAGGAAGAGAAGTCTAATTTGAAACATAAAAGTGTTGTTGGCCTTGAAGATTTTGAAGTCCTGAAAGTTGTTGGGCAAGGTGCATTTGGGAAGGTGTACCAGGTGAGGAGGGGAGTGACATCTGATATTTATGCAATGAAGGTAATGCGGAAGGACAAGATCATGCAGAGAAACCACGCTGAATATGTGATATCTGAAAGGGATATATTAACAAAAGTTTATCACCCTTTTATTGTGCGACTCAGATACTCATTCCAGGTAAATTATCTATTAATTCAAATATTTTTATAATCATAGCTCGCACCATCATATTTGCAGAATTATAACATTTTTTTAGTCTTGTAGACAAAGTATAGGTTGTACCTTGTGCTTGATTTCGCGAATGGCGGCCACCTTTTCTTTCAGCTTTATCGCCAAGGCTTATTCAGGTGTGTTAGCATAGCCATCCTTTGTGAACTTATCTCGAAAATCTAGCACATAGCCATCCTGCATATTTCACTTCTTTCAGGGAGGACCTGGCTCGCTTTTATGCTGCAGAGATTGTTTCAGCTGTCTCTCATCTTCATGTAAATGGCATAACGCACAGGGATATTAAACCTGAAAATATTCTTCTGGACGCTCATGGTCATGTATGATCACATAAACCTCTCTTTGCATAAGGCTCGCCGCTTGTGCAATTTTGCTTTTCTGCTTCAAAAGTAGTTAAACCTGAAAATATTATTCCAATGCTTGGTGCCAGATAGTTTTGACGGATTTTGGCCTGGCTAGGCAATTCTGTGAGAAGGCAAGGTCAAATTCCATGTGTGGAACTTTAGAATATATGGCCCCTGAAATTCTTCTGGGGAAAGGACATGATAAGGCAGCTGATTGGTGGAGCATTGGAGTTTTAATTTTTGAAATGATGACGGGGAAGGTTAGTTTCTCTGAATTGGGTTTACATCTTTTTGAAAAGCTATTTTTGCTTTTAATTTTTGTTATAACCTCATTTCCTTGAACTCCATGTCCTTGTTTTCTCTAATTACAGCCTCCCTTTACCGGTGGAAATAGACAGAAGATCCAGAAAAAGATAATAAAGGACAAGGTCAAGCTTCCGGCTTTTTTGTCTAGTGAGGCACATTCACTGTTAAAAGGGGTAATTCACCTCCATCACACTCTAGGTTATAATAATTTTGACATACCCGCCCAAGTTTCTTGAATCAAAAGATAAAATTGAATTTTTCATCAACGAGTGGCATGAAGTAGAATCTAGCGCTGAAATGCCAACAGACGAATTAATGATGAAGTTTCTTCTTCAGTTGTTGCAGAAAGAAGCCAGCAAACGCCTTGGCAATGGACCAAGCGGCAGCGAGATGATTAAGAGCCACAAGTGGTTTAAGTCAATTAATTGGAAGAAACTAGAAGCTCGAGAAATCAGGCCTAGCTTTGTCCCAGAAGTTGTTGGGAATCATTGTGTTACTAACTTCGAGGATCGGTGGACTAATATGCCTTTGCTGGATTCTCCTGTTGTCACCCCCAAATTCAATGACAACCCCTTCAATGGGTTCGATTGGGCATTGTAGCTCCTCTTCTGGACAAAAATGTCATATTGCTCTGGTGGCGGTCCAATATATTTTGAGATATCTCATGTTTACGGCCTACCTTCACTTCGGTGGGTATTGGTTCTTCTTGTACAATGAACTAGTATCTTCCTCCTCTTTGGGCGGAGGAAGGGGTGTTCTTGGATGATCAGATTCCATGTTTATGAATCAAGCAATTAAACTTTAAATACATAAATTAACACAGGGAAGCTTAGGGTGCAAGCTTTCAAAAGCAACATTATTATATTTGTTCTGCCATTAGAGCAAGAAAGGAAGAACTTCATACGACACACCCCATAGCAGTACTTACTGTAGAAGTTACAAGAACAAGCATGATTTATTTGGTTCTTCCTGAATAGCAGCTATATTACATAGGAAGATCTTTCTTTGATACAATACGCATGACTCGGAACTGCCAAGATATTGCTGCAACAAGTACCGTTTGTCTTGGTTCTTCCTCTTAATTCTATTGATGACGATGATTCTCAGGACCGGGACTGTATTCAAAGGAATCAAACCCTTGCGGTTTCAACCGAAGGTTTCGATTTATCAACACTATTGCTTCTTGTTTCTCCTTCCTCATCTACTTTCTCATGCGAATTATTTACAGAATGATTTCCCTGGAGTTCCTTATCCTCTGAGATATCTTCCAGCGATCGGCCTTTTGTTTCTGGAACCAAGAAGGTGCAAAAGAATCCAGCTATGAAGACAACCGAAAGTTCCATGATTGCCCTTCGAGTCCTTCTTGCAGAGTTATTATCACTTGTGTAGCTTTGCAACACAAAAGCACCAATGATGGCGCCCGCTTTTCCCGCAGCTGCTGATATTCCTTGGCATGTTGAACGAAACCGAGCTGGGAATAGCTCTGCAGGAACTATAAATGTTGTGCTATTGGGGCCAAAGTTAGCAAAGAAGAGGGTGAGTCCAAAAAGTGTAGCAAACATCTTGGGATTTCCATTACAATACTCGAGTTTTTACCCTTATGGACAATCATTATTCCCCCCCCCCCCCCCCCTCTTCGTAATTGTATCCAAGGATGAACGTAAAAATAGACATCAGAAGGAACCCTCAGAGCTGGATTATGTGCCTTCCGATTTTGTCAATAAAAAACACTGCACCAGTATCCAGGAACTGTGGCAAACAAGGCCAAAACAAACATAGCTCTGGAATTTGAAACACCTTTTCTATGGCAGTCATGGTCGATGCCTTGTGTACAAGCCCACTAGTTGATAATAGATCTTTCTGTGCGAGTTGAAGACTATAGAATGCAATATCCAGCAAGAACCATGTGCTAGTAGTCCCAATAAGGTGAAGCCCATGTCTCTCGAGAAACTTTGAGGAAAGGAATCCATAAGAGGGAGTTGGGTTTACATTAACAGACCTCAAACTTGAATCTTGAAAGTATGTCCTTTTGAAGAACTTTGGCCATATACCAAGTAGCCTTCTTGAGATCACCTTCCACCAGTGAAGTGTTTCTAGCAGTTTCTGGCATTTTGATTCTCCAGTAAAAGGTTATAGCTGCCGGGATAGCCCCGAATATGAGCACGAATCGCCAAACAAAATGGCCCTCCGGTTGAGTGGACATTACAGGATCAACTGCAAATTTAGAAGCAGGGTACGCTGCTAAGAACAATTTGGAGACAACCATGGCCACAACTCCAGCAACCAATATTCCCACCCCTTGCATTGCAAAAATAGAGGCAATGAAAGCCCCTCGAGTTTTCTGATTCTCATATTCAGACATTATAGCGGCTGATAAAGGGTAGTCTCCTCCAATGACAAATCCCAACCAAAACCTGAAGAAGCAAAGAGTAGTGATCACACTTTTTGAAGTGCATCCAAAGTAAAACCCTGAGCATAAGGCACATCCCACCATAGTAACAAGAGTGATCCCATACACTTTTTTTCTGCCAAGCTTGTCACCTAACCAGCCAAAGAAGAGCTGCCCCACTAGGGTCCCGTACCAGGCGGTGCCAGTTATGGCGTTGTTTACTTGCTGAGGAAATTTTCCTGGTTTATGAGTCGAGGGGTTCGAAGTAATAGAGGCGGTCTATGAGTTTGGTGACAGCAGTGATGCAGAAGAGATCATATGCATCAGTGAAGAATCCCGTCCCAGCTATCACGATTGCCTTGAAGGGGTAGTTCTGTGTCTTGGCATTGCCAAGAGCTGAGAACAAACCTTGGCCCGAGTCCATTGTGTAATGAGAAGTGTGTGTGTAAAAAGAAACAGCGGGCATGTGTTGAGTTTATATAGACCGACCTGAAACATTGTAAACACTGTTTCTTAGGAAAAGCTGAAAGAGACATAGAAGCTCACGGTTTTCTCAATGATAATTCGACTGTTCCTAGGAGAGGTCTTTGATACATGGGAGAACTTATACCGTTTAGAGTTTAAAAATTGCGGTAAATGAAGGCATATTATGTTTAAGTGAACTTGGTCGAGCATACTGGCTACATTACATAGCTGTTCTATATCTCTTGGTAAAGGAAAGGAATCCTAGATATCTCCAATATTTGAGGACAAGCATCAAAGACAAATTTGAGAATGATATATAATATCCTAAAATACAATGTTCTTGTCGGTTACTGCCTAATTTACTGGAAGTCTGGAACGTGAGAAATTAATGATCATCGTGCATGAAATGCCCAGACCTGAGAATAATATTTTTCTTCTCGTGACAGACTAGTACAGGCACATTATAGGCAGGAAGAGGTATATATATATATAAATAGAGAGAGAGAGAGAGATATGTATAGATATATCTGTATTTTTGTGTGTCAGCGTGTGTTTGTAATGCTGGATATTCTTTCCCGCGCGTAGTTCCTGTCACCAACTTGCCTTGGTCATGTGTTGTTGTTCACGAAAATATTAGTTCCTATCGTGTTCCTTCTGATTCAATAATTTATTTTTGTCATCATCAAAGATTAATACATCGAGATGAAAGTCTTGATCCTATAAAATCTTGCTATGCTTAAACATCTTGTTTATAAAGGTATGCTGATGTATATATTAGGCCCCAAAAACCAGAAAAAGGCACTCGTTAAAATTACAAAACCATCTAAATAATTAGATATTGATTTGTCTATCTCCCTTTTTCACGTTCTACATATATTGTCTGTTTGGAATTATGAAAATCGTAATTTTATAAGTTCTCTTAGACAAAATTTAAATTTAAAATTTTTTTAAAATAAACAGCTATATTTATTCAAACAAATTTTTAGATCAAACTATAATTTAAAATTAAGATTTAAGATAAATTAATCAGAATAACTTATAGAATAGTAAAAGAGTTTATGAACTAATCAATTACTATATTACCCCTACTTTTTTTACACTATCTCTCATCTCTCCTATTTTTTCTTACACTATCTCTTCTCTATTTTCTTACACCCTCTCTCCTCATTTAATATTTATATCATTTTTCTTAATTTACCAATAATAAAAATACTTCTAAAAATAACTATCTAAACACTCATTTATTCAAAATAGGGCAGAGCAATGGGCGGGGCGGGCTGGCCCGATGGTTAGCCCGTGCCCCGCCCATTTATTTTTTATGGGCATGGGCTGGCCCAATGGTCAACCCGTGCCTCAACCCGTTTAAACCCGTATTAAATGGGCTGGGCTAAACACGTTTGGGTTCCAATGGACATGGGCATCCCGTTTATAAAAAATGAAAATATTTTTTTTATTTAAACCGATTTGAAGTTATAATAATAATGAAAATAAAATAACAATAGTACACACATGATATGATTGTTCATCCTAAAATTAGAAAAATAAAATATCATAATAATAGCTACAAATTTATAACCACACATGCCACAATACTTACATAATATAATCATTCATAATCTTAATTATTCAATTAGATTATGATTCTACATAATTTACATTATATTTACTTGTGATTGTTCTAGATATAATTACCCACATCTCTACAAAATAAATTTAAAAAAGCATATTAGTATGTAATAAAAAAAATTAAATAAATCTAATATAATAAATTAATCAAATATTATATGGGCGGGCTACGGGCTGCCCAATGGTCAGCCCGTAGCCCACCTATATAATTTACTGTTTGAGCTCGTTTAAACCCGCCCGTTACGGGCCTATTTTGGGTGGGTTTAAATAGTACCGGGTTACAGGCGAGCCCACGAGCTATGGGCTAATTACTCACCCCTAATTCAAAACTATTTTTTTTCATAAATTCTTTTCCAAAAGCCTTTTTCTATAAGTTACTCAAAAATTATTTTTTTCATAAGACCGTTTCTAAAATCTTATCCAAACGAACCATAAAAGAGAAATCATTTGGTTATTAAGGGCCTGTTTGGATACTCTCCAAATCTAGGTTTGGCTCAAAACCTCAGTTTGAAATTTTTTTTAACCAAACAACTATATTTGTTCAAACGGGTTTTTGGACTAAACTATAGTTTAAAATCAAGGTTTCAGATAAGCTGGTAAGAGCAGCTTATGGAACAGTAAAATAATTTATGAACTAACTAATTATTATATTATCCCTACTCACCCTCTCTCCTAATTTTTCTTACACCCTCTCTCATCTCTCATATTTTTTTTCTATTTTATTTTTTATACTCTCTCTCCTCTCTTATCTCTCCTCATTTAATACTCATACCCTTTTTAGTCATTTACCAATCATAAAACCCCTTCTACAAATAACTATCCAAACACTCATTTATCCAAAATCACTTTTTTTTCATAAGTTCTTCTAAAAAAGCCCTTTTCTATAAGCTGTCTATAAACCCGTTTTTTTCATAAGCTGGTTTGAAAGTTTTTTGCCAAACACACTAAATCATTAATAAAAAAGCACTTTTCCTCTGAAGCTCTGCCTTTCAGCCCCAACAAGCTCACCTACTTGTGTTCCATCTTTGAGAAAATAGCGTGCTCATATGCAGCAAACCGTTGTGCCCAGACAAAAAATGCTTTGTGAAGTTAGTTGAAGCTGATGACAATACTTGAGAGATTTTAAAATAGAACATCAGATAACTAAACGCATAAATCCAATGCCAGCCAACGTTAGCATTCCTTCGCGGTTTGAATATGCTTATTTTTTTTACTTTGGAGGATGGAAATAGAACATCAGATAACTAAACGCATAAATCCAATGCCAGCCGACGTTAACATTCCTTCGGGGTTTGAATATGCTTATTTTTTTGACTTTGGAGGATGGAAGATGATTCCACCATCTTTTGTCGCATCTGAGGAAGTTGGTTTTCCAGCGAACAGGTCGGGTTTGGGCGATCAAAGAGTTGAGAAGAGGAAGGCAAAAGCATAACCGACATCCTCAAGAGCTGGAACTATAATAGTGAAGATGCCGATTGCCCAGATCATGATGCCGGAACAGACCTCAGGTAATGACGTTCACGACATTTGCCTTTCCGCTTAAAATTCAGACATTGATTTTTTTTTTCCACTTGAAATATTGAATTTTAATATATTATATTTAGTGGTTAACCGGTTGTCCGCGGATCGGCCATATTGCACATATAAGGCCCAGTTGAATAAGCTTCTAAAAAAAAACGCTTATAGGAAACAAAACTTTTAACTAATTTTTAAAAAAATATTTTTTCAGAAAAAAACTTTTTTAAAAAATAATTATAAATAAATTAGTGTTTAAATAATTATTATAAAGATTATTGTTATTAATAAATTACTAAAATAGATATAATTTTATTAAAAAAAATCTTTTTTCCCTTTTTTTTTTTCTCTTTCTCATGTTCTCTCAACATCAATGAAGACCAATGAGCGACCAGTGAGCACAGACAAAACCCCAACCCCTACTGGCGACCATCCCAAACAGGCCCCAACAACCCATGCAACAAACCCACGACAAGCACAGTAGCATCCACACAATGGACCCATGGCAAGCACAGATAGGGGAGATGTAACAATGATAATGACCTCCTCTCCTAAAAATATTTACTCTCTTCCGGTGACAATGACCGCCTCCTCGTGACAACAAGAAGCACATACGGAAGAGCAGACACATTGGTAAGCAGAAATAGAAAAGAAATAGAAAAAAAAGAGTGTAAACACTAAAAATAAAATAATTATTATATAAACTATAAATTTTTTTACTATTTTAAAAATTATTTTTTTAAATAAATATAACTATTTTTTTTAAAAAATTAAAAAGTTCATTATATTGAAAACGGCGGCCCACACAAACACGATAAGACTTAGTTTAGTACAATAAGCATAATAAATAAACTTGAATTTTTCAGCAAAACAAAAATCATCCAAGGCTGCCAAAACCACTGTGGTCCAACTATGTCGTCACAGACTACCTAAGCAGTTGCAGATGACAGGAAAGCTCTTCCAGGTTGACGGTTTGCCAAAGGTCCATGGCATCCAAGAAGCTGCAAAATGCACGAGGAACCGGTTAGTCACAATATCCCTTTTATTTACCTGAGCTAAACTTAAAGGGAAACTCTGATTAAATGAATACACAAGGCAACACTTGGCAAAAATATGCTCCAACACATTCCCAACTGCTTCTTCCCGTCATTGACATACATCCATTTCAAAGTTAACAAAAATTAAGTCCTGAACTGTATGCCATCAAGTTTCAACAAAATTCATGACGACATGAATATTTGGTTTGACATTCATTACCTTTGCATTAACACCGTCTGGCATGATCCTGTTCTCTGACTTGAACTTCAAGTAGTCTGTTCGGTTGAACTTGGTGAAACCCCTGAGGAAGCAGTTAAAACAGTTAAATTATTGTTAATTCAAACACAGAAGATCTCAATATACTAATGAAGATCTCAATGTAAGAAAACCAAATCAATCCCTCAAACCCGCGAGCCACAAGATTCAACCAACAAATCTAAACAATTAATGGATTATTTGATACGTAGTTGTCTAATTCTCAACAAAGCATCTTGGAAGGATAAAAGGAAGCAATCATACCATAATTCTCGAAAAAACATCTACATTCAGGACAAATTCTCGTGTCAGTAAAATAAATAAATACCATTTCCTGCTAACTATGATCTTTTGACGACCAGGGAACTTAAACTTAGCACGACGGAGAGCTTCCTGGGCATTATGGCTGTTGCTGTCCTTGCAACGGACCGAAAGAAGGACCTGACCAATGGCAACCCTAGCACAGGTACCTTGTGGCTTTCCAAATGCACCTCTCATCCCTGTCTGGAGCCTATCAGCTCCGGCACATGAGAGCATTTTGTTGATCCTAAGAACATGGAATGGATGAACCCTAACTCTCAAATGGAAAGCATCCTTTCCAGCAAATTTGGCCATATATTTGTTGCAAGCAATCCTGGCAGCTTCCAGTGCTTCACTTGAAACATTTTCCTTCTCCCAGCTTACAAGATGAACGCAGAAAGGAAACTCATCAACACCTTTCTTCTTCATTCCAACATCATAAATTCTGATCTTGGGATCAGGGACACCACGGCAAAACCGTGATTTAGGGTAAGGCTTGTTTTTTATTTGACGATAACACCTTGCAGGTCCTGCATAATTTTCCATTGCCATCACAACATAAATAAATCATTCAAAAGCAAAACCAGCTTCATTCCACCATCATATCCACTAATAACAAAGACAAAATGCCGCAACTACACGATATATGGCACAAAACCATCAAAAATAGCAGACTACAATAACCATAAAAAAAGCAACTAAACGAATGCAATTTATCATCCCATTCTTAGGTTTGATGAAAATCAATAACCCCTTTTGTCGTTCCCAGTTCTCCTTATTCCAGCTAGGCAGGTTTGCTAGAGGAGCTTCAAGTTTCCCTCATTATCAGCCCATTATAGTGTAAAAATCGTGCATTTTTTATCGGCTGAACATATAGAACAGCTGGATATGGCGAAATTTTGGTAAAAGCTCTCTCAAGCATACTTCCATCAAGAAAAAATGCCAGAAGACACGTCTGGGTATCCCGGAAAAACGTTAATATTCCCATATCCAAATGAAAATTTCTAAGCAAAGCAAGAAATGTCGACCACTTTAAAGGCTTACAAGAGCACATACAACGGACTCAAATTATATCGTTTCTACCAAAACTAATATAACAATCAAACAATTAGAGGAAACAACAATTCAGACAAATTCACATAGCATATGGGAACATCGAAATCAAAATCGAGAGGAATAGGAACGTTCAAGAGGTAGATAGACGCTTACTTCTCCCCATGCCGAAAACGGGTTATATTAAGAGGCGGAGGGAATAAACCCTAGGAATACATTTATATAGCTGTTTCTCTTTTTATCATTTCTCTTTTTTTATTTTTTTCATGGCTTAGGGCTTTCGAAACATGGGTTTTCATGGATGGGCTTCACAAAGCCCAAATTGAACAGCAGGTTATACGGGTTTTGAACGACCCGGTTAATTCAATGGAAAATATGACATGAATTTACAAAATACATACCATTATTAATTACTATACATTTATATATGATATATCAATAAAAGATTAATGGAAATTAATATATTAAGATATTGACGTATACTTATAAAAAAGATTTCAGGAGTTTGTAAGTATTGATTAAATTTAAGGTTATCAAAGATATTGGTTCTTTCGTGAAATTTTTAGAATCGGGTCTTTAAGTATAATTAATGATTCTAAGATGTCCTAAAATGTTATTTTACCGATATTTTATTGAGTGCTTACGTGTCTCAAAATGTCAAGTTTCACGCACCACAGGCGGTCATTCCTTCCACGGTTCCACCGCCTGCTTGCCTCACTTCCATTGCCGCGGAGAACCATAAGCTCGAAGCTGGGTTTTCGTGCAATTCCTGCGAAGACACTATGAAAATCTACGACGTCCCTTGCCTTGAAGACAATTATTCGTACCTGTAAGGCCAACTCAATACGCCCTCCAGTTTCCCATTGGAGCCTCGAATATGACTAATATATACCCCACTTTCAGTTCCTGTTTTTCAAAGTTCTCAAATATGTTTTTTATTTAGTGTTTCCCTGTCAATATTTGAACTGGGTTTTGCAGGATTGTTGACGAGAGTACCAAAGAAGGTGCGGTAGTTGATCCTGTAGAACCGGAGAAGGTTCTCGAAGTTGCTAACTCGAATGGAGTCGATATCAAGCTCGTCCTCACCACGCACCATCACTGGTAATGCCACTATTTTTTTCCTTATTAAGAACAAACATCTCTCCGGCTGAGCATATATATCCTGCTCATTCTATACTGGATCATGGATATTTTGTCGGGGATTTGTACGAGTTTTAAATTTCAGTGGATCTAATTTGATTAGGCTGTTTAATTGGCTCCGGCGATTAAGTGCCTACTGCAGGAACTAATTATCGATTTGTAGCAACAATTCCCAAAGTAGAATCCTCAATTATTTCAAGAAATCAAGTACCTAAGAACAAACTTGGTTAAATTGGCTCCGCCAAAATTGTCGAAGTGGCCGTTTAAACTCTTCAAATGTTCATTTAATGTGTTAGGTTTGATCTGTTTTATGGATTTTAGTAGTTATGCTCAAGCTGTTGCTTATATTAACTTCTATTAGTAGTTATCTTCTCATTTCTGCCACGTCTAGCATTTTGAGTCATGATATATGAATTTTCTTTTAATTATACTTGGGTTTCTTTTAATTATACTTGGTTTAATGAAGTTAATGAAAAGAGATTCAGAATCTGAGTGGACGCATTTTCTCATTTTGGTGTTATTATTTATCAGGGATCATGCTGGTGGGAATGATAAGATAAAGCAGATGGTTCCTGGGATCAAGGTTTATGGTGGTTCGATTGATAACGTTAAGGGATGCACTGATAAAGTTGACAATGGTGATAAGGTCTTCCTTGGGGCCGATATTAGTATATTGTCCCTTCACACTCCTTGGTATGGTTATTGGCCCTGTTAATTGCAGATTGCTGTTGGACACACACAGACACACAAAAGACCCAAAAGTGGAGGGTTTGTGATGTGATTTTTACAGTGCTTTTCTGGACAAGGGCTGAACCTCTTTTGTCTTCCCTTAATTTCAAATGAAATTACTACAGTCTTACTTCCATTTGCATATCATAATAGTGTGGTGCTGGAAAAATTATCAACTTGCTAACTGCTCAGCATAATGTTTTTGAATGCAGAAAATTGTAATCATGGTGAATATCATGTCAGCCATTGATGAAGGGAGTTATGCCCTTAGTAATGTATTTATGCTTTGAGTGTGTGGCTGAAGAATTGTGTGATGCTTGCTGCTCTTTGTTTTGTTAAAATTGTCAAATTCTCTCTTTCTATACTGGTGCTTCTCACCTTGTATTCAAGAATTTATTCTGGCAAGACCGTCAGATGCTTTGATGCTTTGTTTTATACGACTGCAACATGCCCCTAGAAATGCATTTTTTCGCTTCATTGGCCATACCAATAGTTCAAATACCATTCTTTTGTATTGTTGATGTATTTATAAATATTTTAATAGCCAGCCCAACTCCTGCCTAATGCATGGGAATTAAAAAAGGGTACATTCACTTCAATGGATGGTAAAGTGGCAGTACTTCTTATCCTACTTACATATATAATGATAGATTATTTGACAACAAAAAATTAGTCATAAGTCATGTTTGAAGTTGTTGAATCCCGCTTCACCATTCCTCAAAATAACATTTCTGTTTCTTCTGTTAACATTAGCCATTTTTCTGACATTCTCAGCCACACCAAAGGCCACATAAGTTATTATGTTAGTGGCAGAGAGGATGAACACCCAGCTGTCTTTACGGGAGATACGCTGGTAAGCCGAGCGATCAATCTCAACTTGTTATTAAATTAGCTCCTGTAAAAGCTTATAATGAATTTATTCTAATTTCTAAGAGCTATACCAACCATCAAGAGGTTGGAGTCAGAGTATACTATGCTTTTATATCTTTGTCCATGTAAACTAATTTATGGATTATAAAGAATTTTACTCTAAGTCTCTTGATTTATTTTGTTATTTCTTGTTTATAGTTCATTGCTGGCTGTGGGAAATTTTTTGAAGGAACTGCAGAGCAGATGTACCACTCACTCTGTGTGACATTGGGTTCATTGCCAAAGCCAACCCGAGTTTACTGTGGCCATGAGGTACAGAATTTACAAAAAAAAAAATAACCCTTTAAACTTCAAATATTATTTGAAACGTATGCCATCAATTCTCTCATAACTTAAAATAAAGAGTGAAGTTGATTTTCTCATTAATATAAGGGGATGGAAGGAATGATTCATTTTGATATGAGTGAATTTGTTGAAAAAATCTCTTTCTGGATCTAACAATTCAGAGAATAATGCAAAAGTATATGGAGTTTAAGGGGTCAAAAACAATTTACATGGAAGGAATGGGTGATCATAGGATGTTTTGCTATAGTTTATGCTGCTGCAATTTGCGATACACCCGACATAACTAAAATGCTTTTTTACTTATTTGGAGTATTATAAGCGTTCTTATAATGATCATCAACATGAGAGTTTAAATTTGTTTTTATACTTCAGTACACGGTAAAGAACTTGCAGTTTGCGTTGGCGGTTGAGCCAGACAATTTGAGGACGCATCAAAAATTAACATGGGCTCAGAATCAACGGCAAGCTGGGCAACCGACTATTCCCTCAACCATTGAGGAGGAGATGGAAACCAATCCATTCATGAGGGTCGATCTCCCTGAGCTTCAGGTTTGTCGCACTACCCCCTGAATTCCCATCGCCTTTGAAGAAGAATAAGATTTTTTTTTTTTTTTGGAAAGAAGAAATGGAAAAGGTGTCTTTATTATTTATCACAGCTTTTCATTATAATCCTAACATTTGGACTTCTAAAGGTAGAAATGAGATTTAAAATGCCAACCATTTCAGGAGAAGGTGGGGTGCAAGTCTCCTGTTGAAGCTTTAAGAGAGATAAGGAAGCGGAAGGACAGCTGGAAGGGCTAATGGATTATAGAACTGCATGCTGATGCATATGTTTATCCTTTTCTCTTCCGTTCGTGTGTATGAACGAACAATGAAATGTAGATCATGTTGCTATTTTGCGTTGCCTGAACCAGCCGTCTCATCTGCTTTTCATCGCATTGTTGGTGTAGATTCTAATTAGCTCTTTGGTCTATGTATATTACGTTGGTTTGTCCAAACAAGTAAGATGCTCTGTTTCACCCATGTCATTTGCTCCTTAACTCGCCATCAATACTTATCTCCTCTATAGCATCGGTGCTGCGATGTTTCGTTTTAATCCGTAATTCTCGTGAGATTGGGAAGTGAAAGAAAATAATAGCATGCTTCTTTATTTGTTATTCTTCTCTTATTCTGTTGTGTCTTGGCTTTCTGAAATGAGGGCTGAGAGCAAACGTCGACGTTAATGGTAAAATGCTTGTCGCAGTCACTGCTGGCGGTGCCTACAAAGTCTACAAAGACAATCAATCAATTAATTTTAATTTTTATAAGTAGGAAGTATATTTACTAAATTTATAAAGTCCTTGATATTTTACGCTCATCAATCAATAGTCGGCAACTCGTAATCATCAATGTCAATGAGTTGTCATATTTGTGTTTTGGATCAGTCGGCCCAAAAAGAGGATCAGTTGGTTTTGCAGATTATATTTATTATTTGATGCACTACTACTAGAACTTTGGTTATTTAATTCTATGATGACTTGATGAGCTGGTTTTTTTCTTAACAATAAATTGGCCATGGTTTTTTTTTTATTTGCTGATTATAAAAAGAATGAATTGGTTATTAATATATTTAAAACAAAATAAGTATATTTCTTCTTGGAGATTTCACCACTTGTGTTTATTCATTAAGCACTAAAGAATTAGAAAATTAGTCTTTAAGTATAATTTTTCCTATATTAAGATTTTTGTATAGGAAAGGAAAAGAAAAGAAAAGGGAAACGGTAGGTCATGGCTCTTCTTCCTTTGAAATGGCAAATTGGGGGAAAGATGTGTATTTGAATAGGATTTTAAAAAATTATTTATGAAAAAAATATTTAGATAGATTTTAGAAAAAAAATTTAGAGAAGAGTTTATAAGAAAAAAATAATTTTAAATAAATGAGTATTTAGATAGTTATTAGTAGAAAGATTTTTATAATTAGAAAATTTATAAAAAAAAGTATGATTTTATTAAAAATATTAGAGAAAGTAAAAGAGAGAGGAGAGATGATGAAGAAATAAGAGAATAGATGAGAGATAATGGAGAGGAGAGGGAATATAAGAGAAAATAATAATTAAATAATTTTTTAATTTTTTAATTAGTTTAAAAACTAATTTTAATAACTTATTTAAAATTTTAATTTTAAATTATAATTTTAGTTTTAAAATATTTATAGATAATATCTGTTTTAATTTTTTTTAAAATTAAATGGCGAGAAACTTTTTTAAATCTTAAGGATATAAAGGTTTTGTTTCTTTATCGTCCACCCCGCGATAGACATTAATAATTATTATTTCCCCTCTTATTCTCTCACGTCCGAAAGTAGCACCCTTCAAAATAAGTAATCAAACCAATGAAGCTAAGGTTTCACGCAGACGCCTTCCCAGGACTTTGACTTTTATCCCCATCCTGCTTCTCCTTCCTCTACCGCCTCTGCTCCAGCTTAAATTCTTTCTCCGGCACTAACCTGTTCACATTTTAATACGCCAAACGCTTCTTTGTTTTCTCTTCCTTCATTGCATCGGGTAATATATCTCTATTATTTCATTGCTTCCTTCTATCGGTTTTCTTTGGATTTTTCTTCTTTTTCAGCTTTAACGTAGCTTTCACGCTGTTTCTCCTTAAATTCTGTTATCCTATCAGACCATATTATCGGCTTAAAAACACTATTTCATTTTTCTATGTCAGTGATCTCCAGGATGAGAAACTCCTCAATTAGAATATAAGGCTATAGCTGAAAAAGAAATAAGGATCAAGTGAGGATCAGTGCTTTTGCGACGAAGATGGAAAGGTCGGGTGCTAGTTCAGAACAATACGCCATTTCTTCCTCCTCCTCCTCTTCCACTGTTGGTGTAAATAATAGTAACGGTGATAGCAGTGCCGTTACGGAAGCCTCCTGGTACGGGATGAGGTTAGCCCCTGTCGGCCCCCTCCGTTCTCCAGTTTCTTTTCTGTTAAATTACGCGGGCATGCTCCGCTCAAGTTCGTCAGCTCGCGATTCAGAGGCCGTGATAGTCAACAGCGGAGTTACCAGTTCGGAAATACGCTCTCAGCATTCTGAATCTGGCGCCGCGTGCAGTGGCAGTGCTGGTGAAGTTTCAATACGGATCATTGGGGCTGCAGAACAAGAACAGGGTGTTGCGTTACGTTCATTTTCTACTCCCTCTTTGAATCAGCTTGGACAAGTCGATCATGATGATTTGATGGGACATAGAGGAGGGATGCCCACATTGGATGGCGATGTGGAGGGTCGCAGTGAAAGAGTCCCCCTAGTGTCTTCAACCACACCGGCCACTAGTGGACAGGTGGATGAAAATGTCGGCACTGCCTCGGAAAGCAACAATGGGGATTCATCCTCTTACCAGAGGTATGATATTCAGCAGGCTGCTAAGTGGATTGAGCAGATTCTTCCTTTCTCACTGTTGCTATTTGTTGTTTTCATTCGTCAGCATTTGCAAGGTACTACTCCTGTTCATCTGTTTTATGTTTTTTATGTTCATCTTGGCTTCATGCCCCTAGAACGCTGCAACTGAACCATGAGAAATATGATTCTCCCTTATTTATTTTAACTGGTCATGTTGACTGCCCCGTTGTAGAAATTATGACTAATGGATAAGATATGCTAGACTTGATTATATGATTGAACCATATTCATATATAATTTGTATGGTATGCTTTTCTTTGCGGTGTCCTTAATGATTTCACATTCAAATAGCTTGGCTATGTTAGAAGCCTTATCTTGATTGTTCTCAGGAATTGTGCTTGGTGGAATGATAGCAGGACATAGAGTTTGCATGCCTTTGTGAGTGACGGAAACTATGCAAATTTTATAAACTAATATCGTTACAGCCCATTATATTTAGTTTTAAACTGCATGGTTAAAGGAAAAGGGACTGCGGTGAGGGTAGAAAAGACAAAACATCGTTAGGAGAGAAGGTTTTTGAGGATCATTTAGGCTGTACCTTTCTTTAATCTATTGTTTATCCTAATTGAAAGCATCACTGTGACATTGCCAGTTTGTACTTTTGATTCTTTCCATATCATATGTTGATATTTAATTCTGGGAACTTGCAGGTTTTTTTGTCACTATTTGGATTTCAGCTGTGATGTTCAAATCAAATGAAATTGTTAAGAGGCAGACAGCGCTGAAGGTGGTTTGCCCAGATTTTGCGAGTCCTTTGAACTTTTCTCCCTTCAATTATTTACACGTGACTCGCCCTTCCTCTGTACAGAAAGAAAGAGGTCAATAAAATTTCTATTTTGCAGGGAGATAGGAGAGTCTCAATTCTTGTCAGTATTTCTCTCGCCTTCATGCTTCATGTGATGTGCATTTACTGGTGGTATCGGAGTGATGATCTTTTATACCCACTGATCATGGTTCCTCCAAAATCAGCACCTCCCTTCTGGCATGCTATATTCATCATCTTGGTTAATGGTATATATTTATTTGGTACCTAAATCCGGCATTTTACCCAAATGGAAAATTAGTATGTCGTTTGTTTTTTAATTGCTATACTATAGTTATACTTGATATCATTATATGTAGTTGGTGAAATGTATGTCCATAATATGTGATTAAGTTAGCAATTCAAGCTTCTCTTCAAGTATTTTGGTCTCAACCGGTCACACTTGAACTGACCAAGACCATTTCACCTGAAGAGAACCCAAACCTTGGGGTATTTCAATGTGTATGCACATTTAAATTTTTTCGTTGATATTCACAGTCACCATATTTAATAACTTTCAGATACACTGGTGCGGCAAGTAGCAATGGCTTTCAAGTGTTTGCTGCTTATATATTACAAAAATGGAAGAGGTCATAACTTCCGCCGGCAGGTGAGCAGTAGCTTCTTTACTATTTCCAACAAGCACACATTTTTCAACTATATTTTGCCCCAAATAACTGAAAGCTGCTAAATTATTTCAAGGGCCAAATGTTAACTCTGGTTGAGTACTCATTGCTGTTGTATCGTGCCTTGTTGCCTACATCAGTTTGGTACCGTTTTTTCTTAAACAAGGATTATGGGAGTCTTTTTTCTTCACTGACAACAGGATTGTATTTAACTTTCAAGCTAACATCTGTTATTGAGAAGGTAAATTTTCATTCTTAGATCAGGCTTCCTAGTGCTATACGGGTAGATATTTTGGTATGTAGCTAACTTATTCCATTGTCTCCAACTTCCTATGTTCTTATTAGGTTCAATGCTTCTTTTTTGCCTTAAAAGCATTATCAAGAAAGGAAGTTCATTATGGAATTTATGCCACAATGGAACAGGTAAAATTTTCCATTTCTGTAAACTGCATTGATCAACTCTGGAACAGAGTTATTTTTATTGTAATTTACACTTCTCTTCCTCCTTTGCTACAGTGTTTTGCTACTATCTATTCATCCGTTGGGGAAATGGAGAATCTCTTGCATGCCCCTATGTTTTTCAAAAAATAGAATATTTTTTACTCCTTTAAATGCATACATTGTTTAAAGTTTGGTTTATAAAGTACAGATCCATAAGATGATGGCTGGTTCCCTCCATTTTAAGTTAGGTGAACTAAATAATTCAATGTGGTTAGCCATTTCTGTTCTTGAAGAAAAGGGACTGGAAGCAAAATTAAACGAACTTTTTACAGTGAAGAGCTTGCCTATTTGTCATACTTTATGAAAATTTCTCTAGTTATATGTGTTATGGCAAGATTTGCAGCAACAATGCGTTTGATCTGATAAAATGTACGAGTCTTGCATATGAAAACAACCTATTTGATTGATACTTAAATCCCAATCTCACAGAAATGTACGATAGAGGAACAAGACTTACTTGTAAGGGCAATAAAGTACGTGCGTATAGAATTGAATTTCTTTTTAAATAGTGAAAAAGTCAGGGATATTTGAGCTTATTTTCCCCCCGAATCTGAGGGCTTAGTCAAGTGGTTAACATAAATCCTGAAAGTATTGGATTTGCGCTCATGGCACTCTAATAGTTTATCCACTTTTGACCGCATGTGATCATTGTGTTTTAAGCTTATTCACACCTGTTTTTCTTCTCGATCTTTAAACTAGTTAAAATTTCAGCAAGGTATTCCAGGGTGTTAAAGTTAGCATGAGAATGAGGGGCATGTGACATTGCAGTGAATCTTTTTTGCTCTTTTTTGCTTATTTCTTTTCTGCTTCTCTCCCTAGTTGTTACTTCATAGCATCCACAACCACATCTATTATGCACCCTATATTTAAGTTTATTGGTAATGGTGTAGTTTGGGAATCTTGAGCTTGTCCTGCAGAATTGGAACAAATTTCTATCCTGTCATTTCTTAGGTGTTATCAGCTAAGGGATGTTAAGCTTTGTCGTAAATTGGCAATGTGCCTAGTTTCCAATTTTTTGTTATATCTTTGGCTGAAGAAAATTAGAAATTTCAAGGATTTAATTGCCGTCTTGTCTATGGTACTTGGTCGTTGCCAGGATTTATTTTTATGGGATAAGGTTGTCGTCTTCTCTATATCTCTTGAAGTGGGCACTTTCATGGGTTTTTTTAATTACCTGCAGCAGGCAGCGTGTTATTCCATTAACGTGCCTTATTTCTTCAATTAATATTGTTATTCGTTTTTGAAAGAGGATACATTTTCTTCTGCTTCTGTATTCTGTTTTGAAAGAGGATACATTATCTTCTGCTTCTGTACTGTACTGGTCCTTTCTTCCTAATAAAGCCGCTTATTTTACATTTGAGAAAATCAAAACCGTGTTTATATATTTGGTTTTATCAAAGTGGTTTTCTGGCCGTTGTCATATTTAAAATTCTGAATTATAAATGCAGGTAAATGCTGCTGGCGACCTATGTGCCATATGCCAAGAGAAGATGCATGCTCCAGTTTTGTTGCGCTGCAAACACATTTTCTGTGAGGAGTGCGTATCAGAATGGTCAGTCATAATTCTGCTCTTCATCAATAACTTCCAAAAAAAATTACAAGATGTTAAAGAGCAATAAGTTCATCTTTTTTAAGCCAATAGGTAATAGTTGTTTAGGGTAAACAATAATTGGTGAAAGTGTTTCTCCATTAGATAAAATAGAATTTGTTAATCTTCGTTGATTAGTTTTTGATTTTAAAACTACTATGGCTACCTTTTTTTTGAGGCAGAGTTAAACTGCCTCCCTCCTGTCTTTTATGATATTCATAATCATAAAAACTATGGTAATGAGTTTTAATTGGTAAATTTGGGGGGAAATTGAGTATTTCAGTATTTGCTTTTGGAAAAAAGAAATACTGGGGGATAGTTAGAGGGACTGGAATTTTCTGGAAAGTGCTCTATGGACTACAGCCTACATGTAGATACTTCCTTACAAAAAGAAAACGTGCTATCTATACCACTGTGCTTCCTATTGAGTTTTCTTAGCCTAATGGGTACAGCAGAAGCACTAATTTTTCGGTGAATACTGACTACAAAGCATGGACTCTTCTGGAAAAGAGCCATGTCCATATGCGGCACATATAAGATATTTGTGTTAGACAAATATGATGCAAGACTTTAAATTTCGCGCAGATATCTTTAAATTTGTTGTGCTCTGGTGTTTCTGTCAGTGTTGTATTCTTGTAAATGGCCAGAGTTCCTAGAAAATAGAACTTCGATTCTTGCCACTGATTCATCAAATGCTTAGTAATGATGACGAAGATAAATGAATGAGATATTATCTAAATTGTATTCTGTTGTACTCAATCATATTTATCTCTTCTTTCTTGACGAACAAAAGGCACTAACTCTTCAGGTTTGAGAGAGAGCGGACTTGCCCGCTATGCAGAGCATTGGTAAAACCAGCTGACCTGCGGACCTTTGGGGATGGATCAACAAGTCTAATTTTCCAGCTGTTTTAGGCTCTCAAGTGTTCTTCAGGTCGGATGATCATCATATTTCACCCTGCATTTTACCCGAAGATGCCCTTACTTTGTTGTATGATTTGACAAATTTTCTCATCAATGGCTGCCCCAAAAATCAGACTGAAGGAAGCATCATAAATATGGTTCACATTTAGTACATAGCACATGTTCGATTGTTGTGATACGGTATGATGAGCAAGGGGTTTTCACTTAGCTGCCAGATAGTCAAACGAAAGGATTCGCTATCCCGATATTTCCACATTTGCCAAAAAATTATGATGAACGCAATTTTTTTCATATCATCACATCCCTTTGAAATTTTAGGTTAATCCTTACTTCCGCTCCTTATTTTGTTTTATTATATATGCGTTCACGGGCTTCGTGCAAATTTGTTAACCAGTTTGTTGCTGGCTTGCTGCATTTTGAAGTGTTGAAATTGCTCTTTATTTCAAGAAATATGTTTTCGGTGTTCATCAATATTAATAAATAGTAAATCGATAGCGAAGAACGGTTTGGTTTGGTTTAAAGATTTGTGACCAATTGTGAATTGTGCGTATGGATACCAATAAGCGGGTATTAAGAAAACCCAAATACCAACAAAGAAAAAACCATAAAATCTTATGGTATTTGGCCGTTGAAATGTCAGCGACTGTGTTGGGATATTTTTAGAGGATTAATAAAATAATGTAAAGAAAAGAAGGCCTGTATTTGGGAATTGGCGGGGGGCGCAAATATGAATGGAGGAAAACTGAACATTATGTATTTCTGGTGTAGGTGCATTTGTGGGATCCTGAAGTAACGGCGCATTAGAATATACAGAAGAGTGCAGGGAGAGAGTAGAAAGGCATCCTTTGTGGTCCGTATTCATTTATTCTTGTTTTCCATGATGCCCTTCCCACCTTCTTCGCCTTTTCATTTCTTTCACATGTTCCTTTTAATTGCTTCCTTCCCAGCTTCCCCAATTTTTCAAGATATGTCAAAAATATTTCACCACTGCGTGTCACTGTTGATTTTGCTTTACAAATGCCTCTGATTGGTTGGCACATTATGCTCAAATTACCCAATTTTCCTAAATTTTCATTTTACTAGAGCCCTGCCCCTCCCTCTCAGTATAGGACTATTTTGTTCTCATCTTGTCGTTTCTGTACGGCTCTTACCGAGCAGAGGGGGGAGGGGATTGGACTTGGAGCATAGGCACGCGGGTTCATCATATAATGCACACTACCATGAGCTAGCAGCACACCCTATTTTATATATATATATATGATTGCAAGAAATAATATCCCATTCTCTCTCTCTCTCTCTCACACTGTAATCTCTGAATAAGACGTGCACGCGCGCATTTACGGGCGATCTCCATGATCATCTCAATTCTCAGCCAGCTAAGCACCCGCATCATGTTGTGCAGCTTTTTCTCAACTTTAAAATTTTTATAAAAATTGACTTACTTTGTATAAACTTTATAAAAAAAGCAAAAAATGTATTCTGTGTTTGGCTACAATAATAAAAAGATTTATCATTTAGTCATTTTCATTTAAAAAAAGTTTTACCATGTAGTTATTTTAAAATTTCATGACATCCTCATGTATCTTAGTGTCTCCATATCATCAGATTAGTCAAAAATAAATTGTAAATTATAAAAACTTTGTAACTGTTAAAAATTTAGTTACAAGTTCTAAAAGCTCAATTGCAAATAATGCAAGATTTATTAGTTTTTCTTCACTATATTTCTCTTAACACCTTTTTGTCTGATCATGCTCAAGCCCAAAATATATTAATCCCTCTTGAATCTCGCGATGTTGAACAACCATATATATATATATATATAATTTCATGTCATTATATATATATAACTTAATGATTTCGTGTTCGTTGTGGATCGTATGCATGTATGATACGTACTTATGATGTATTTATGTTATTGTTTGTGGCAAAATATATAAAACCTCAATAATTTTCTCCAGATGTTGAAGTATATAGAGACCAGCTAGATTTTTCAAGTTAGAGACACAGAGATGCATACGCTTGAACAGTAGCTTCGAAAATGACGGGAAGGTGTCGGTTTTCTCTTCTCCCTCTCTGTAATAATAGAGCTCCTCGCTCATAAATGAAACCAAACATCTTTTCTTTTCTTTTTTTTGTGAAAACCAAACGTCACTTTAATCCCACAAAGCCTAGCGTCAAATTATTTAAGGCTCGTATAGTATTCTTACTTGTATCTTTGAGAGCATCATTATATTGCGTGTCTGCTTCTGTTGTGTGCGTTGGTATAAATAAAGAAATTTACTGTGCACTCGGATTCTCCCTACCCCCATAAGGTTGTGTCACTACATTACAACCTGGATTCATTTTCCTGTCTCTGACTCTCATGACGACAATGACTCATTATCATATCTCAACATCATCATGTCTCTTTTGAATTTTCGTTCTTTTAGCTCTGAAAGAGAATCTCTCATACATAAAGGAAAATAAATAAATAATCCAGTGGACATCCTTAAGATACGTGTCCTTTTTGGTCTTTACAGATCACAGTCTTCTTTTCTTTATATCCCTTATTTTCCTCCTGTGCAGGCTCCGGCGGAGTTTTTCATAAAAAGCATATACAAGAATTAGGGTTTCTGGCAGATTCACTAGGGAGCTCCTGCTTTCGGACATGTTCACTTCTTCCAAGCATATATATCCTTTTCTTCTCCGGCTTACTTAAGTCGGAGAATATGGGAGATCTGTCCAACCACATCCTCTTTCCAAAATTCTTAATTAGTTTGGTTCCAGGTAAGCATGTCCGATGTTGTCGCTAATATTAATCCATCATTCCTGATCTTCTATAGTTCATGGGTCCAGCCTTCCGCTAAAGTAGGGTTTCCTTTGCTTAGTCAAATTAAGTTTCATTTCATGAGCTTTCCATATATTTGTTTCTTGGAGCATCCATATTTATGAAAGGGTTATTCAAGAAAAGCATATATAGTTTAAATATTTTGTCAAGTCTTAAACTTGCATTAATGTGCTTAACTTCATCAGTCAGGAAGGTAGCTAGCTGATCATTACAACATGTTTTTGCTGATACGGCCCTCAAGTTTCCCTGGTGTGCCCCTACCCTAAAGCGTAGTTCTTGCGAATCTTACTTTGACTATATAGCTAGTTTTTACTTCTGGAATCTCTAATTAATTGGCTAGTAGTTTATAACAATTATTCTTCGAGACTAAAGTTTGAAGTCAATGTTTTCATAATTAAGATTTTAGCTTGTTGCTTTGTGACAAAAAATCAGTCTTGGATCATCTTAATTAGTTCCATAAAATGCTTTCTTAAATCTCTTTTGAAGTTAATTAAGCCTCAACTAATCAACTTTTTCATGCAAAAGAAAAGAGGCCTTTAATATGACTTGAGCCTTGTCGATCTCTCTGACTTGAGATTAGCTTATGTATGTTGACAGGTTAATGAAAGGGGAAAAAGTAAGAGAAATAGGAGCTTCCTTCAGCCCAGTCATGGATGAAGAATGAAGGGTTGCTGAAGTAACTGCTGAGTCATTCATACACATACTCAGTAGGGACTAAACGGGAGCGTTTTGGTACTGTGATTGTGTGAATGAAGCAGCAGATATTTTGCTTCCCTCTTTCTCTGTGCTTGGACTGAAGGGAGCTCCTTCTTCCTTCTCTCCCTCTTGCTCGCAACTCCGCAAAGGCACAAGCTAGCTAGTGTTAATGTTCCATAATCCTCATCTAGTAAACTTCGCAACTAGTAAGTATATTAAGTAACCACCATGTATGCCCATGATTTCGCTACATAATTCAATTGATTTTGGTTTAATTCTTTGTATAGTTAATTCTTTGATTTTAGGTCTAATAATTTTTGAAACTACATGACCTATAAATTAAAGTTAATTGAAATTATCAATAATAATACTAATAAAATTCAAGCTCATCATTTATACGAGAATATGCTTTGCAAGAGAGTTGTATGGGCCAACAGAGATCCATGACATGCATGAACAGTTTCAAAAGTCAAGAATGAAGATGATGATTAAAATTGTGCTTGGTAACTTGCACCTCTGGAAGCTGGAGATCGACGCACCTAGGTAGCTAGCTGCTAGCTTTTTGGCGCTTTTACCTTTTCCGCTGATTTATACACTTTTTCTTGAGCACATGCATGTTTAATTCTTGTCTCTGTACAATCCTTAACTTTTGGTTCTTACCCATCACCAACGTATGATGTCATACGTATATGATCACAATAATGGGTTTTGGACTTTATTTTCCACTCAATATTTGTATGGCAATTTGTTGCATAATATTCAAGTTATATATTATATATATAAACGCTGATCAGCAGACACAAGTTGAAGCTGGTCCTTGTGGAAACTGAAATCTGATCACAGATCACACACGCCCACTCAGAACTCCTGATCTTATTTTCTTTTATTTTCCGAGGCATGTTACTTCGTAAGTGGAGATATCCACATGCACTCTCCTGAGTTCCATATATGAGTTACAGGTGAATTAGTTAATAAACAACTCCCTCCATTCATTTTTATAAGAAACAAATACTTACTCTCTAAATACCTAGAAAAGTAGGTTGATTCAGTTACAAGTTTTAAATATGTAGGTGGACAGAAATTTTTTTCTCGTATGAAATTAACTGAAGTGGCTCATTAAAGGAAAGGAGGGAGTATATTTGTGTAAAAGTTGTCGAAGGCTTTCAACAGACAGAGCACCTCGAGAAGTTGCACCTGCACAATTTTCACTGACGTTTTGATAATGGGTTCTTACCCAACAATGCATGATTCTGTCTTCATAGGCACATAAAATATGAATTCCTTCAAAATGTGGCCTTGAAATGAGTGGCGGATATTGGTACTGACAAATGAAATCGGGAAATACTCTGGATAAAGCTCAAGTTCCCATTTTCTTCAAGTGGCATTCTGAATTTGTGTCTCCGTATATAACTTGTGTATACATAGAAAGTCCCCTCAAAAGAAGTGGCAATAAAATAACAATATTAATTAAATATCCAGAGCAGGTTATGGATATGATAAATGTTTGCTCTTCAGGTATAGCAGATCAGAATCAAGTTGCAAATAATTAATATTTAGCACCCATCTATCATTGACCAGCAACTAAGAATGTGTTGGGTGGGAAAAAGTTAAAGATATATATAGTATGAATGTAGGTCGAAAATGGAGGGGTGCAGATCAGACTGATTTGAGTCGTATTTCGTCCATGAAAATAGGACAACACAATTCTCAATTTGTCTGGTTTCTGATTGTAACAGCAGGAACAACATTACGAGATTCCATATTTTTTATTGGTTGGATGAGCGAACACATTTATGCTAGTTTAATCGAAAGCAGTAGTGTTCTCATTTTTACCATCACGATGACTCGTGTGCATATATATATATATATAGCAGTTTTAGAAGAAATTAAACAATTGCCTGGAACTGAAGTTCATATGAATAGTAATCGATAATACCGTATACAAAGTAGCGCCTTGCCTTCCATTTTATGAAGCCATGCATGGTTTTCGTATATATTTATAACTGGTGGCAACCTTTCGGACCTTGTAACGTCCTGAAATTTGGACTGTGACCAGCACAGAATATGAATGATTTTATACTCCAAAAGCCTAACACCTTAAATAAAACGTTTGGCCCATAAACCAGATTTGTATTTCATAATTCAAAACAAGTCTTGTGTAGGAATCTCGGCAGGATCGTCGATGTATAATCGACCTCCCGATGATCCTACAACAGACTACCAACATTCAGGTTTTCATAACGTTTTCCAAAATCAACATAATCTTTTCTAAGGTCAATGTGGAGCTTCACCATTTTCAAAATAATACAAGTTCTTAGGAAAAGCAATTACATCAAAAGTAGAGTTTGTCAAACAGCGCTTCGGATCGACGGCGAGGCTCTTTACTGCTCAGCGGGAAGATTAGGGTCACCTGCACTATCTGAAGCCAAATAATCTACTCGTGAATAACGTCCCAAAACATAATTACAATACGGGAATCAATAATGCATAAACATGCTAAAAATGTATTTCATAATATTTCGTAATTTGATGCAAATCTTTCTGTAACCACTTTCTTTCAAGGAAACCACAATATAAAACAACCATTTCAAATCAACCGTTTAAAAACAATTCGTTCAAAACCATAATCTTTTCATAGGACTCCAACAAAATGAAAACAGACGTGGACACAGTCCACGAGGGTGAATAACCAATCTAGCGGCTCGAGGCTACTAGCCGTCGCGAGTACGAGACCCACGTATATCCGTCGCGAGTACTAGACCCACGTAATATCCGTCGCGAGTACAAGACCCACGTATATCCGTCGCGAGTACAAGACCCACGTAATATCTGTCGAGCTCGGTAACCAAGGTGCACCAAGGACTAACAGTACTGCTGTTAGCAACCAGCGTTCTGTATTCCATCCTAAAACGTTTCCATCATGCGTGGGGTTTATTTCACATGAAATAATCTTAATCATTTTAATGCCATAACCATTGGTAAAAACCACTTTGCATTTCAAAAACCCCAGCATGTACATTTAAAATCAAGTTACTGAAAAATCATATGCAACTCGCATAAGAATATATTTCATGAATAATATCAGTTCAATGCAACTTTAGCCAAACTCTTTTCAAAAGCTTATTCATCCATTTTCATACATAATCATAATTCTTTTGTAAACCAATCGAAAGAAAGTCATTTCTAACGATTTAAACCATACTTTCATAAAATTTGCTTTTCGAAATCCATATGTGAAATTCATCATTTGAAATGACAATGCATTTGAAAATATAAATTTTAAGGAACATTATTCACTCACCTGCCACGCTCCTAAACAGCTATTCTCTTCAGTCCAACCACTTCAATTACTTTCACTTCTCAATCCCCTGACATCCCAAAATAACAGGTTAACCTTCTAGGTATACCCTTAACGGAAATCAATCATTCTACATTTACTATCAATCAGAGAGACATCGCCATAGGCATGCCCTGGCCATGAACAAGTTGATTAAAACACTCGGACCACAACCAATTTGTCAACACAGCAGTACATACCCATGTATGCGTATTTATATACCAAAGAAAATGATCAGGGCCTTAAATCTTAATTCTTTTCCTTCCTGTCGCCACCCCCAAGCACATATATTCCCAACGCATGCAAACACAGCAACCACAACAGCATGCATATGAACATACATATATACATTTTCTCACTCAACACCTTAGAACTGCCCACCGTCATCACAGCACACGCATACTCACATATATATATTCACAGCCCAGCAAACATATACCAAAACTAACCCAGTGACCATCGTCACCGACGGTACACACATCTCTGTTTCCTTTATAGAAATAAGGACATACCTTTCTGTCGCCAGAAGGAATTTTCACCCCGCGCAGCAGGGGACAATGAATGGCTCAGGACTTAGAACCTGGAACCCACCTACGGCCATTACAACAAAAATTTTAAAGTTTACCTCCTCTGCGATTCCATAAGAAAACAAAAACAGGGGAGTATAGAGATGAAGGCAACCATACGAGGAATGCTCAAAGGAGGAGAAAATGGTGTGCACTTACCTCTAGTGGGAATCACAGAACCAGACAGAAGAGGTGACAGAGCTAAACTTCCCAACTCCCTCCTCCCTGTCACTCGCCGAAAGTCCAAATGGCTTGCGGAGCCCAACACAGCTATTGAGCAGGACCTCAAAATCCAAAACTTCCCCGTGACAACAGTGGAGACGCGACGGCAACGAATGGCTACAGCAATCCCTGAACACCGACGGCCACAGGAAAAAGAAGCTGAACAAAGACTTGCTATAGTGCCACAAGGGATCTTGCGACAATGACTCCTCCAACGACGGTGACCCAGCACTCTTACATAGAGAAACCCAACACTGATGATCGCCACACCGCCTCGCTGCCTTTCACGACTTCCCTTTGATTTTTCCCTCCCGCCTGCTCGCAACACTTAAAGGCGAGCGGAAATCCTGAAATGCGCAGCTTCTAGGACAAAGGCACCGCAGGGGAGGACGACTACACACTGCAACTACTGACCACAAGCCAACCCTAGCAGAAAGCTTTCCTCCTGCTCACGCTGCTTCCCCACCTGCTTCGCCGCTGAACCCAGAAGTCTGAAGGGGGAGGGGTACGGTGTCTGAAATTAGAGAAAAAGAAGAAAGGGGGTACAAGTGAGAAGGAAAGGCGGGAGGGGTAAATCTGTAATTTCGCTAAACATCAAAATAAACCCTCACCTCGCAGCAGCCAGGACTCGAACGCAGGACCTCAGAGACCACTCCCGAGCCTTCAGCCACTCAGCTGCCCACGACTCTCTGAAAAATATTTACAAGATCTATAATAAATTATTTTGTTGAATAAATTTCTCTAATGAATTTTAAAGCCATAACAGACCTGATCTGAGGTTTGTGTTTCACAAGCGCACGACTCCGCGGGTCTGAAGCTGCTTCATCAGAATGAAACTCGATCCGGCAAATCCAAGTGAACTGATGCTCATGATTCTGGAATTGTGTTCTTCGAGGGCAGTTCGATTCGAGTCTTCAATACAATGGATTCAACAGGTTACACGACTAGTAATATAATATTGTGATATCTTTGTGTTGTGTGGCTTCAGAGTGGAGCTTTAGAATAGGTTGTGCCTTCTGCTTATATCACAAGCTTCTGTTCTTTCTGCTTGCCTTAGAAAGCGTCTCTTTAGCCACAAGGTTGGGTGGAAGATAAACACAGATGTCGTATGCATTTCAATTAACAATCACCTTCACGTATCATCCTCATGATTTTTCTCATAGATGTAAATTTACCCAATATTATTAGGCTACGCCTCACCCGAAAAAAAACCAACAAAAAAACCCAATGTGCATATAATAATGCTAAAACTAAAATAAAATTTAAAAATAGGAAAACTGGCAATAGGTCACTTCATAATTTTCAGAGTTATAAAGCCACTTCGGCGCTACTAACAGGCCCAATTTGAAACCAGGCCAAACCTGGGACTGGGACGGATCAAGCCGCATACCTAAAATTTCAAGCCCAATTTGTACTGGATAGGGCCCCACAGTCCATGCAGTATTAGAGTGTATTTAAATTAACTTTTAAAGAATATATTTTGAGAAAAATATATTTTAGAGAATATATTTTAGAAAAAATATAATACATATACATGTGTTTAAGCAAGATAAAAATTTATAATATTCACCTAAATTTTAAATTTTCCCCCAATACTTTTTAACTTATTTACGTGGATACTTTAAAAATTTATAAAATAAATATATATATCAGAATTTTCTCGGGATCGAAACTGAGAGCATGAAAGTATAGGGGAGAGGGAAAATGAGAGAAGAGACCTGAAGGGCAAAAATCGAATTTAAATCTTGGACCTATAGAAATATACACGTGGGTTACTTATTAGCTTGTTCTGTTACCAAAAAACGTAACTGTCAACTGTCAACGATCTTTTCAAACTATAATTTTACATAACCATAGTTTCACCCTAAAATATATTTTCTAACCTAAATGCCAAACACTCACTTAGTTTTAAGAGATACTGGATTTAAGCCCCTTGCATATTTAACCAAGCAAACATTGGTATCACCTATCTTTACAGCTAGGAAAACATTAATATCCTAACTTCTAACTTTTAGATACTTAAATTTATATATGAGAATAATAAACAATTTATTATACCCGATATTAATATCGTTTAGAAAGAAAAGAAATTTCACTTTACCCTTAAATCGTGAATAAACTCAATCCCTTTTTTAAATTTTTATAAAAAAAAAAAGGAAAACATGAAGTATACGGTAATTTTCATTCAGTGTGTGTGTGTGTGTGTGTATGTGATTATTAGACTTCATCAGACAATGACTAAAACTGAGACATGAGTATCTTTCATTGGCAACATATTTTGGCTAAAAGTATATATGCGTATCATCAGTGCTGCCCATTCATTTATTGGAAAATGTTATCCATAAATTAGGCAGAATCCTTCGAGGCTAGCTGATTGGATTCATAGCTTCGATACGGGACGTTTCTCATCAAAAACAACCATCACCTTCCCAATAGCTTTTCTATCTCTGATCGCGGCAAAGGCCAGGTTGGCCTGCAAGGACACATCATTCAGAAGTCGTTAATTTTAAATAGTATATGCACGGATATTTCTTGTATATTAACTCATAATATATAGAGAGAGGGAGAGATAATTGCTCTTCAACCATAATAGCATGTTTCTTAACACAACCTGGGAAGATATAATGGCACAACTTGCAACATTTAGCCACGGTTAGACCTCAAATTAAAAGAACGAACCCTGACCTCTGCGAGCCGGTAAGAATGAGAAATATGGATAGAAATCAAGCCTCTTGCCAGCCAGGATAGTAGCTCCCTGACAGAATCTTCCAGAACACCTGGACGATGTATTTTATAGCTACCCCAGTAAAGACCATGCACCGTCCAATTCTGTTACAACGATATAAATACAAGACATCACAGCCAAAACAAAACAAAATTGAAGGATCCAAATAATAAGCATTTCATTTGTACTCCACAATGCTTTTTCACCATCACTGTTTGGATGGAAAAGAAGATGGAAGAACCAAATGCAATAATACACACACACACACACACACACAATTTTAAGATTTCTGGATACGACAAGGAGAATGTGACTCAAGCAAACAAATTACATAGTAAATGTGAAACAGCAAGAGAGCATTGCTTCACTAATTGTAATTTTCCCTCAAGATTAGTAGATATAAGATAACACCACACCCAGGAAGGAGCATCTTCTACAAAATTATTGCATTAGAAGAAAACAAGAGTTACTATATTTCCTATACTTTTCATCATACCAAGCCATCTCATCTTTCTTTTAAACATGTGCAATTAAATGACAGAAACAATCATATAATGTCACATAATATAGGAAATGCACCAGACGGGATACATGCTGCTTTAAAGCCCTTCTTATGCCACCAACTAATTTAAAGCCTCAGACGGGAACTTAACAGCAGGAGCTAGAATAACATTGAGACTAAGTGTCCATATTGGAAGAGGAGAAGGGAAGAAATGAACAAAAGAAGGTTAGATTAATTTCAATTACAATTTGTTAGACGTCAGGCACGCTTCCCTTCAATATTTCAGGCTGATTTCAAATCCTTCCTTCCACAACTTCATTTTAGAATTCAATCCCTTTTTGTTTGATAAAAGCGTGATCAGATAAGTGACAAGCAAAAAGTCATCCGGTCAACAATCAATCTGAAAATTTGTTCCAGACGTACCTTGACAAGAGCTATATTAGAAGGGATGACAGGAATTTCTCCACTTGCAAACCCAATGATCAGAATGTGAGCTCCCCAGTTCAAAAGCTTCATAGTTTCTTTAGTAAGCTTGCCTCCAACTGGGTCATACAGGACATCAACCCCTTTGAGCTTTCGAGCCTTAAGAAACTCTTTGACACTTTGAGTGACATTTTGGCAAGCCAAGTCCACCACATGATCAGTGCCAAGTGATTTCAAGAGCTGCACCTTTTCACTACCCCTGTAACCAGGTTGTGTTACAAATGCTAAACTAAGTAAACGTGCTATTAATGGATGGAGAAATGCTTGTCAACGGTTACATTATCAGCAACTAAAACAATTCACTACCTAGCGACTGCTATGACAATGGCACCACAAGCTTTTCCAATTTGTACGGCTGCAAGGCCTACGCCTCCTGCTGCTCCCAATACAAGCAGTACCTACAGTCCCACCATCTATTTTACTACACCCTTGGACACATTATCCAACAATCAAAGCTGTAAAGAGAAATAGTTAATAGCCTAAAACTGACTGAGACAAACCATAGGAAGAGCCGAATTAAGGGTAATTGTGAGACTCGTGGCTATACATGTTGGATCAAAAGATACATACAAACTTGGGCTGACATATCATGATTAGTCGGGTCAACTAATCTTCTATAAATGGTTCAACCTATGAATTTTTCAAGTTGAAGATAGTCTGATACCTGACCAGAGGTCAATCCAGCTCTATGGACGAGTGCAACGTGGGAAGTACCAAAAGCCACTGGAAGAGCGCCGGCAGCAACCAGATCACAACCTTCTGGTACGCGAAACCTTAAAAGTTAACAAACATTAAACACATAACCTAGAAGAGTTATAAAATCAACAATAAAATGGAATGAAGAGCAAAAGGGAAGTTTGGGCAGAATCTTACAATTGGCTCTGGTCTACAACGATGAATTCAGCGAAAGACCCGAGGGGAACGAAGGAACAAATCGGGTCTCCGACTCTGAGATTGGAAACTTTGGGGCCAACGGCGTCAACGAAGCCAGAAAAATCGGAACCTGGGATAAATGGCAAAGTGGCCTTCTCTTGATACTTACCCAGTATCTGCAAATAATTTGCAAAATTCAAGCTGGTGGCTTTGATTCTAACCCTTACAGAAGTGGGAGAATCCAACTCAGGGATAGGGTGATTCTTGGAGACAAATATTGGGCTGGAATTATCTTGTGGTGCCACAGTCGGATCACCCAATTTTCTGCACAGAAGAGCTTCCATTTCCGGTGGGTTCGGAGTTGTGCCCTTGGAGACCGATATTAGTGTCACACAGCTGGAAGTCTATTATATGCAGTCTAGAGACTAAACCGACACTGTAGCTAGGGAATCTAACTGTCAGTTTGGTTGGAGGGAAATAATGGGGAGGAGAGGGCAATGAAGAGATTTTGTCCCACCCCTTCACATTTGGCAACTTAAAAATAATTTAACGGGGAGGAAAATTTTCGCTAAACCTTTTAACTTAGCTTTTGGTGGAAATGAGTAATATTTTATTATATTTAATACTTTTATTATTATTATTTTTTTCTCTCTTCTACCTTAAAATTTTCGACATAAATTTTTTTTCTTTTAAACTAAATAAAATAATATTAAACTATTTTTTCTCTCTCATTTTATTAATCTAAATAAAATAATAATATTATTTTTTTATTTTTTGATCCTCTTTTTTTTTTATTAAAATCCTTCTTCTCTTTTTTTTCTATAGATAAACAGACCCTAAATATTCATTTAAAAACTAGGCAGTACCCCTCCGTATAAATCGTGATGCTGTCTGATCCAATTGCTTAATGTTTTTATTTTTCCGGCCCGAGATCCAATGGCCCGGTTAGTTAGTTTTCTTTCTTCTTTTTTACGTTAATTACTTTAGTTGGGAACTTAATTACGGGAATTGTGATATACCGCGAATTGACGGAAAGTCTATATGGTTTTGTCCGAATGAATCAGATGGGTTGTTAGTATAAATTGGCTGGATTATATTTAGAATTAGACCTTCAAATTTAATTTAATTTTACTCATATTTTTATAATTTAATATATAGAACACATTTTAATGCCAACTCCGGCAAATGTCAATATAAGTAGAGAGCAACATCTCAAGTATTATAAGTTATGAGGATGAGAAGGACAAACCGATGTGAATCATAAACAATTTGATAAAACTAAGGTGGATGTTATATATATTTGCATAGAATTTTAGATAAAAACAACGTACTATCTCATTAGCGAAGCCTTGTAGATATTGATTGCCAAGGGCATTAAGAGAACAAAAGCTTAGGCTTTATCTTCCACGAGGATGAGAAAGGACAATAAAATGTTGTACGTACAAAAATTGACAAAAGTATTAATATTTACTAACTATTAAAGCTTATTTATCTTTTTAGAAAATATTTTTTTCTATCTTAAATACAAGATTTTGTTTATAATATAAATTATAGTATAAATAAGGTTTAATGGTTAGTATAAAGCATGGATCGTTCACTTTTTAATACCCACTAATTATGATTTCTGGAAATTTAAAATCTGTACCGGGCAGTATCCCATAGGAAGAGCCTAGTTGAAGTAAACTGGAAAAGGCGGGAGGTGGCCTATATTTTTGGGTGGCTTCAGATTGATTTCTTTGTTTGTACTTTCACTGGAGATCAGATATAACATCAACATGCTTGTATTTAAGATATGATTTGGAAGACCAAATTGAGTTGATTGATTTTTATTCTTTTATTCGAAGAAAGAGCAAGTAATATTTACGACAGCATTCAGGAAGGAGGATGAGTGGGGATGGTAAGACTATCATAAGGAAGGAACATCAAATCCAGACATGAAGTCGTCCCCAAATATGAGAGCTCCCATAGCCAACCCAGACGTTGGTGATGGCAAAGACTCATTTTTGGGTAGGAAAGTGGGAGTATAACCAACATTCGAAGGTGGTGGCGGTGGAGAAGGAGTTCTACGGCGTTCGTAACTGGGTCTCTCCTCATCCAGGTCAGCGTCTGAGTCGTTTATAGGGAATTGCATGGGATAGGAGCAGGGAAGGGTTATCCCTGCTTCATTCTTTTGGTGGTGGGGTGAAGCCAGAGGCAAATGCTGCCAATACTTCTCCCCTAATCCATCTTCTCTTGTCAAGTTTCCTCTCTCCTTTCCTGCACAACAAACCCAAAATGCTTCAGATATGGTAGGGTTCAAATCAAAACATAAAACCATTACTTTTGCTACCCACAAATTACATTCCTCCATTTTGAATCTTAATTTTATAGTTTTTCAAAATTTGTTCACTTGAATTTAAAAAAAAAAACAATCAAAGATCACGTGACGTGATTGAGGCATGCATCTTTAAAAAAAGGAATAGCAAGCTGACGGGAAAACCTTTCCAATTTACACCTGGGTTCCAATTTTGCTCTTCCTTTTCCTCCAAAATACGAATTGAAATGTCAATGAAACCGCGTGGTTTGTCGGAATCCTTTTTTCGTAATTGGTAGCTCCGAACTTCCTCGTTTCCTGGCCTTGAAGAAACCTCAGAATTTGAAACCTTCTTCGTTAGAAACTCCTTGATGATAACAGGTGCAGAGCCATGAAGCTTTTCCGTGGGGAATATGGGGTCTATACTATGAACTTCCACATTCAACACTAGATCTTGGATGTTGATCTCTGACTCAGAGTCATCAACCAGAATGGCAAACTTGGTTTCCCAAACAGGATTTTCACTCCCAGAAGCATTAGCCTTGGTACATTATTTACAATTAGGATCAATCCATCCAACAGCAAACCATTGACGCTTCCAAAGCGAGTGTGAATGCCCAAGCCCATGAGCAGATACGAGGCTTACCTCAACGCAGATTTTCCCCATCGAAGGCTCATGGAAGAAAAACAAGATGATAAATAGATCTGTCTCCAAAAATTCTTCCTTCAATGAGGTTTGATCAGGAAAAGACAAAAAGAATATGCTTTGCAATTGCATTGTTCCAAAGCCTACTTTCCTTTGCTGCTGGGAAAATCAAAATCCTTATTAAAAATTAGCGTTAAATCCCGCCTGCTAAGTGCATGACAAACAAGCAGGAATCTGTTACAACTGTGAATGTGAATGTTAAATTGGTCACATGTAAAAGAATTTGTAAGAATCTGTACAAAGAAATTTCACCAGAAACCTACAATTTCTAACACACATTGAACCATAGGGCTCCTTCTTCCTGCAGCTACTCATTCCCAGTTCTCATGTCAAATGAGACTTTCAATTTACACATGTCAAGATTAACGATAAATGCATATTTTATTATGATTTTGGTGACAGATTTGGAGAGTTTTTACCATTTATATGAGAACAAAATCAAGTATTTTGGGATGAATTAATAATGGAAATAATATGGAATGAATAAAGGAATAATTGGCATTTTCTAATAATTCTTTAGATACTATTGATGGGACAAATAAAATGTTAGTTTAATTCCATTGCAGGACAAATCTCATTAACCATCATGCCAACTAATGAATGTAACTGAATTTGGACGGAATTAGTTAGAAGGGAAGGAGAGAAACTGCCATGCATTCTGGACAACAGCGTGAACCATGCAGACTGGACCGAGAACCTATATATATAGATCACACGCACTCTCAGATTGGGGACACACCTGATTCACACGCCTCCTGGGCCGCGGTCTGAACGACAGACTTCACGGAAACCGACCGAATTCTCTTCTCTTCCAGCTTTGCAATTCCATCTCCGCTCTCAATACAGATCTGTGATCACCGAAGACTTATTCTATTTCCACTCTATCATCTAATCTCAATTACTCCATGGCTTCCTTCGCTTTCACCTTCTTTGCTGAGCTGGATCAGATGATGCATGGTTGAGTGCTAGAGTTCACCTGGAGGAAATGGAGCCAGAGTTCATATGCTTCAAAGAGGGAGTTTCTTGACTCATCGAAACTGTCTGGAAATTAAATGTGAAATCATACGAGTTATATAGCTACAGATTAATTTCTAGAATCTTGATTGCTTACTTTGAGTAAAGAACATTATTGATTTACAGAATAATTAGAGACAATTATTGTAAAGATTGAGGTGATTCTTGCTTCTTCTGAATTTAAAAAGAATTGTTTGCAGAGTGTAGACTAGAATATTCAACTTCTGTAGTTAATTCAATCGATCTCATAGTAGTTCATAGTCATGACTGCTGATAGAAGCATTAATTTGTCTCTGCGTAATCAAATTTACTTGCTGTCAGTCAATTGAGTTGAGAATTACAGGCAGTGTAGCTTGCGAGTTGTGAGTTAATTCTGTAATTAAAACTCTTTAAAATCAGTGACAAGGAATGTGACATTTATCTCTAGAGGAACATAGTCTTCATTTGGTTAGAACACCCTTCATTAACATATTTTCTATACTTGTCATTCTTCGGCTTTTGCTTATAAAAACAGAAATAAAAATGATAGCTAGCATAAATGAATTAGAAGATACACAGAATATCTCTCATACTTAAATTAGTTAATTTAATAATTTGTGACTTAAAAGAATTACTAGTAACTGCATTCATTTAGTTTTTTGTAAACCAACCTATACTAACTCTTATTTAGTATAGTTTAACTTAGTTCGTTTTGATAAATATAACGAACATTTATCCATTAAGAAACAAAAATAGATTATGCCAATTACTGAAAATTTTTCTCATTGAGCGGTACCAATCTTGTCTTTGCTTTCTGCAGTTTTATTTATGTTTTATGCAGTGAAGCTTCCCTCATTACGTGATTGCCCTCGAAGATTTTAAGGGTCCTTTAAGAGGTGGAACCGACAACAACTTTCGGCCTATGCGTCTAACGTCGTATTCACCTTGCTGGGTCATTGATGGTGCAGCCCTCGTGTACACCATGGTAGTAGAGCTCACAAATGTCGCCTCCAAATCCACATGCCTTGAAGAATAACCTGACAATATATTTGCTTATAAATTGCAGTCCATAATAGGACAGGACAATGTCATACCTCTCGTTCCTGCAATGTCATAAATGTCTCTATTTGTGAGCATTCTACAAATAGGAAGTGGCGATATTAAGATTCATGGAGATTTATGAGTTTGATCGCCAGAGTATATAAAGAAAGGGAGAAAAAGGTGAGAGCCAAGAGACAACAAAAACTTGCTTGGTTAAGTCAAAACATCGTCTCGTTTGCACTCAGAACCTAATACATATTCAAATCAAAATAACTCAAAATCCGGTAACTTGATTATTGATGAAATCAATATATGAAGTTTATATTTTTGTGATCCCAATTGGAGAACGGAAGTCTATATGAAGTTTATTTGTGGAGGCGGAAGGAAAACGGGATGAGCAAATTGGAGAGAGAAGTGGAGTCGCTGATTTGGAAGTTAGTGGAGGAACGCAAGCGAAAAGGGTCGTCGTCCTCGTGTAAGTTTGAAGGATCTGATGCAGTTACTTCTGGAAGCAACCAAGAGTGATGAAAGTGTCGGTGAGGACTTCTCCAAGAAAATCATAGTGGATAACTGCAAGAACATTTACTTCGCCCGCCATGAAACCACCGCTGTCGCTGCCTCTTGGACCCTGATGCTTCTTGCTTTACACCCTCAATGGCAAACCGACATTCGACAGGAGCTTGCTCAATTCTGCCCCAATGGCGTCCCAAATGCAGATTCCCTCCCCAGTCTGAAAAAAAGGTATATATACGACCCAAAACATATATGCATGCATTTCATCGGTTTACAGTTGATTAATTTCATTTGAATACACAGACGACGATGGTGATTCATGAAGCGTTGCGCTTGTATCCGCCGGCAGCTTTTGTGTCGAGGGAGGCGTATGACGACAATAAAATAGGGAACCTGTTGGTTCCAAAAGGGATGTGTGTGTGGACTCTAATCCCAAGGTTTCATAGAGACGAAGATATATGGGGATCGGATGTTAATGAGTTCAGGCCAGAGAGATTCAGCGACGGCTTGTCTAAGACATGCAAGTTCCCGCAAGCATACGTGCCCTTTGGAGTGGGTAATCGCTTGTGCTTGGGCAAGAACTTCGCTCTCGTTGAACATAATTGAACGTCGTGCTTACACTCATCCTCTCTCGTTTCAGCTTCTCTCTTTCATCTACTTATAAGCACTCTCCAGCTTAGCGAATGATTATAGAGCCTGGACATGGCGTGCATCTCCTCATTAACAAGATCTAAACTGTGGTAACTAGCTACGTGAATTTGCATTCTGCTACCTAACACGCCTTTTCTTTTATCCCAAGCTTATGATATCTATCTATTTAACTATCTTAAGTTATCTCGAGGCTTAAGAAATGATCAAAGATGGATGAAGCATCCATAAATTTAAGGTTTTAAACATGTTCAGCTAATAGTGATGAAATTTAAATGTCATGGTGTAAATAACTGTGATAAGATAAATAGGAAAAGATTTTATGGATCAATGAATGGTCTCTACATAGTTGTACGTGTATTACGATTACATGTACGGCGAACAACTCATTGCGAATCAAGAAATAGTTGCCAGTTCCTCTTACGAGTCTTGCGGCAGATAAAAACTTAAATGATTACTAGCATTGTGACGCCATCTACAGCATGATTTGATTATTTTCGCACGTTCTTTCATTAACCAAATTAAGAACACTGAGGAAGGCTTCGGCACGGGGAGTTCCTGCTAATTTTTTATTTTTACCGAGAAAAATTCGAGGCGGGATAGAACGGATCCACCCCAATACGTTTTGGACCTAAACTCCAGCCCAATTTAAATGACCATAAGGTATCAATCAATATCCGGATCCATACTCTTATTAAAAAAGTCCGGATCCATATATTTACATGAAGCTGCATTTCTAACCATTTACCTTTCCTTGAGGGAGATATGTGATTATTTAGAATTAGTTCAATTCTTAAAAAATATTATTTTATTATGGTTTAGGGAGGTATCTTAACTCTTGAATGTCTAAATTTATACCTAAGAGTAATAGACGGCTCGTCATGCCTGATATTAGTATCGCCTAAGAGAGAATGAGACTTTATACTGCCTTTAAATCATGTATTAATCCAACCCATTTTTAAAAATTTATGTAAAAAAAAATATAATTTATCTTTGCATTCGTATTTAATTGGATTCTTAACATTTAGTTATGAGTCTAATCTTTAGTGATATGTATAAAAAGGGTTACCCATTTTAAAACTTTTTTAAAAGGTATAAATTGTGAGGGGATTAATCATTATTATTAATGATAAATATCTTAAAATTATCTAAAAATAATTCATTTGTGGCGGGCCTAATACAAATAAACATGCCACTATAAGTTACAACTTGATATGTAAATAGGTCTAACATTTTTTATAGGTAAATTCATAATATCTATCATCGATAACAATAATTAATTTACTGGTATTGTAGACTTCTAAGAGAGTTTTTAAATGTTGGCATCATGTGGGTATTTATTTAAATAAATATTTTCATAGTAGTTTTTTTTGTTTGTTTCATAATTCATCTAGTGCCTGTTTGACAAAAGTTTTTATAAATTAATTTTGGCCAAAATTTTGAAATAGACATCAATTTTTATCCAGAATTGATTTTGGCTAAAATCTCAATTTAAAAAAATTTGAACAAAACAGCCATTTTTATTTAGAATTAATTTTAGACAAAACCTCGGTTTAAAACTATAGTTTTGAATAAGTTACTGGAAATAGATTTTGGAACTGTAAAAGAGTTTATAGATTATCTAATTACTATTTTACCCCTACTTTTTTCTTATACTCTCTCTCATCTCCCTCATATCTCTTCTTCACACTAACTCCTATTTTCTCTCTCTCCTATCTCCTATTTATCCTCTCTCATATCTCCTATTTATTCTCTACCCTCTCTCATCTCTCATACTTTAATCAAATTATACCCTTTTTAGTAATTTATTAATATAAAAAGTGACTATACTATTAATCATCCAAATATCTCTATTTTCAAAATTTATTATTCCCATAATTTATTATTCTCAAAATTTATTCTCCATAATCTATTCTTCCTAAAATCTATTATTCTCAAAATCTATTATTCCTAAAATTTATTCTCTAAAAGTTAATTCAAATGGGTTTACATAGGTTTATTGTCTCAGTTTTTTTGTAAAAAGAAAATACGTTAAGCGAGCGCACACACTAAATATGAAGTCTAATTAACATTCTCATGTAATATTATCAAATTAGTGTCCAATTGTGTTATTTGTACATTATACTACTTATAAGCACGATCAACTTAAACTTTGTGACCACATTTGGTGTTTATTAATAAATAATAAATCAAATATGATTATATTTTTAATTTTTAACCAGCAAATACCTTATTATTGCAAGGAGTATTTAATTTTTGAAATAAATATATAATCTGAAAGATCATATGATTTATTATATTCAAAATTGATTTAGATAACCATTAAGTAATTGTTGAAAGAGAATTTGTATATAATTTTTAAATCTTTATTAAATAATTCCTAAGATTTAAAATTGATTTAGATAATCATTTAGTAAATATTGAATATATTTTGTTTATGCCTTACTATATTATATTGACTGGCGATTTTTTTTTTTGGTAACATTTTGCAATTTACAAATCTACTGCTCTTCTGATTCCGAAACAGATTTAGAAGCGGGATCCAGCTCGAACCTGGAGGACGCCCCCATCGAATCCTTCGCTATTGGGACCATCCTTTCACTCTCGGAGAGGAGTGAAATAGAGATACAGATGACTTCTTAGTGAAAGGCGGATGCTTTGAATTTCGGCTTTCGGGAATGAAGGAATTAGGGTTTTTAACAATCGAGCCCTGTTTGCATAGCAGATTCAGCTTCGGAAGTTCCAGTTCGCGAAATCACTGTATCAGTCGAATTCCCGGTGATGTGTGAATTTGGGATTCAAGTTTGCGGCCGGTTGTTTTGAGAGAGGTTTACATGGAAGGTGGGAGGAGGATTACGGCGAGTCCACGACCTTGCTGTGGTCGGAGGATAGTCGCGAAGAAGAGGCCACATCGGGGTGGGGGAGTTGACGGGTTTGTCAACAGCGTTAAGAAGCTTCAAAGGCGTGAAATTAGCTCCAAGCGCGATCGCGCGTTCAGTATGAGCGATGCTCAAGAAAGATTTCGCAATATTCGCTTGCAGGTTCCATTCTTAACTTTCTTATTTGCTATCAAGTATCTTGCTTTTAGCTCCCTGGTTTTTCTTCACCATTCTCCATCTTGATTCATTTATTTTCCCCGTTATTTTTTCTGGTCATGAATTATTACAGTTAAGTGCTTGAGTTCCTTTCGTTTTTTACTATTTATAGTATTAGGTTCAATCAAAACTCCTAGGCCTCATAGCCTTATCGTCTCATTAATTACTTATTTATAATGTTCGCTAAAAGTCATCCAAGTTATTCAAGAGCATCGTGTCATTTTTCTTTGGGATAGAGTATCTCACTACTGTATCTATTCATACTAAACGGGTACCAAGTTCCCGTTGCAGAAACTTAGATGTTGGCCTGAAGTTGCTTCCTCGAATTAAGAATTCATTTGGTGCAACCCCTAATCATAGGAGTATTATTAGATTTTACGGATTACCTAGCAACCTTATGCCTGTGCTTGGTTACTTAGCATAAAGAAGAGGCATGCTACGAAGGGGACTCTGGGAACCAGATATGCCGTGCAGCCGAAACTATGATTTTTTTTATGTGACTTTGTTTGAACTTTTGATGACGTTCTCATTGTGAGGATACAAGGCAAGATGGGTTGTGAAAATTTGATTTCCTTTATCATTGCATGTTAAGAGTTGAGCGTGATCTTGTCTATAGAAATACTTTTCTGCACTTTTGTGCAGTATAACATTTGAAACTCACTTTTTCCAAGCCATATAATGAGGCGCGTGGTTCATTTTTTATTCGTTGGATGCTGAATAATACCCTAGTTTCACTAGTGAGATGTCAGATGTGTACTTTAATATACGTATATATGCCCATCTTTTTTACCAATTTGTGATAGATTGATGGATCCTTTATAGGAAGAATATGATACACACGATCCAAAAGGTCCTTCGTCATTGGCACTTCCTTTTTTGAGAAAAAGGTCAAAAGTTATTGAGATTGTAGCAGCACGAGACATTGTTTTTGCGCTTGCACAATCTGGTGTTTGTGCAGCATTTAGTCGAGGTAATAACGGGTATTTATGTGTTTTATTATATCTGAATATGCTGTTCTTTTTATATATGTCTAAAAATAGAAATACACATTAAATATACTATTTGTTGGATGCAGAGACCAATCAAAGGATATGCTTTTTGAATGTGAGTCCCGATGAAGTTATCCGAAGTCTGTTCTATAATAAAAACAATGACTCGCTTATCACGGTTTCTGTCTATGCTTCAGACAGTTACAGTTCTTTACAATGTAGAAGCACAAGGATTGAGTATGTATAAAGCTCTAGTCTCTTCCACTTATGTTTCTCCCCTTGCCTGACAAATACAAAGAAAAACTATAATGCAAAATAACTCAAGATGGACATACATGTACTTGGAAACTAAATTAAAAGAAGTAGAAATTAACAATTTCTTGTTTGTTTGCTTGTGAATTGTGCTGATATTTCTATGGTGTTCAGATACATTAGGGGGGGCAAACCAGATGCTGGCTTTGCTCTTTTTGAATCAGAGTCTTTGAAGTGGCCAGGTTTTGTTGAGTTTGACGATGTAAATGGGAAAGTACTCACTTATTCTGCCCAGGATAGGTAATACTATATCTATATAGCACTGATTTTTCAGTTCAATCGATTTTCTTTTATAACAAGGCTTATTGATTGGGATACTTGTATCTGTCTCTGTGTTTTCCCTCTACAGCATATACAAGGTGTTTGACCTCAAAAACTATACAATGTTGTATTCCATTTCTGATAAAAATGTCCAAGAGATCAAGATCAGGTGATTCTCTTTACATGCTTATGAATTTTAAGTTGCACTCGTACACTTACACTACATTATCATAGAGCTGGTCTATGGCCACGCTCAAATTTATGAAAAATGTATCACATTCTCTTAGTTCTGGATAATATTGATAACTCTCTCCCTCTCCCTCCTCAGGCTTTCTTTATTTTCACTTTGTTCTTGTTTGATTATTTTTCTTGATCAGTCCGGGGATCATGTTACTGATTTTTGCTAAAGCAAGTAGCCATGTCCCGCTTAAAATCCTTTCAATTGAAGATGGTTCTGTTTTGAAATCGTTCAACCATCTCCTTCATCGGAATAAGAAAGTGGATTTCATTGAACAGTTTAATGAAAAGCTCCTTGTCAAGCAAGAAAATGAGAACCTCCAAATTCTGGATGTAAGCATCTTTCTACTTCTACATGAGTTGTATACATTAGTTCTCGTCTGGATATCTGAATTTCAATTATATCTAGGTGCGGACTTTTGAGGTAAAAGAAGTTAGCAGAAGTGAATTTATGACACCATCTGCGTTCATATTTCTATATGAGAACCAATTGTTCTTGACCTTCCGAAATCGTACTGTGGCTGTGTGGAATTTCCGTGGACAACACGTAACTTCTTTTGAGGACCATCTACTGTGGCATCCTGACTGCAATACAAATAATATATATATTACCAGTGACCAAGATCTCATTATATCATACTGCAAGGCTGATTCTGATGATCCATTGTCTGAAGGAACCGGTACTTCTTTGTTTTCTTATATGTTTTTTTCAAACCCTGTTCCTTTTCTTTTAAAATGTTGTGTTGTTAAAATGTTATGCTTCCTGGGTGCAGCAGGATCCATCAATGTTAGCAACATTTTGACTGGCAAGTGTCTGGCTAAAATCAGAGCTAGCAATAGCTTTCCCATGGAAAATGAATGTGGTTGTGGTGACAGTTGTGCCGGTAGTAGTTGTAGTTCAAAGAAGCGAAAGCATGCGTCCAGAATTAGGAGCACAGTCGCTGAAGCCTTGGAAGATATTACCGCACTCTTCTATGACGAAGAGCGCAATGAGATCTACACCGGCAATAGACACGGGCTGGTTCATGTTTGGTCTAACTGATTTATTATTGACTTTATCCTTGTTTTGGTTTTTCCACGGCTGATTTGAGTGCCCTTTCCTGCTATACAAGAACTTTCAGGAGCTGTAACCAATTTGGGGCGGTTGTATTATTCTGTTTTCATTTCGTAGTTTTGCTTGTTACCTCTAAAACTTATTTTTTTTACAAATCATTTGAATTTATATAGTACATCCGCTAACATCTAGCGGTTTCCAGTCTGTACTAGTATTATTTATTTGTATGATAAAAACTTTGACACTAACAATAATATTGCTAACTAAAAAACTATTTAATTATTATTTTATAAATAAAAAGTTTTTTATATAAAATATTTAAAATATATATCTATTTGATCTTTAATTAATTGAGATGTTGATTTTATCTTAAATATAAAATATATTTTTTAATTTATTAATTTTTTTAAATTATATATATTGATATTTTTTTAATAATTTTGGAAGAAGAAATAACATTAAAAAAATAATAATATTTTTTTAAAAATATATTAAATTATTTTTTTAATTTAATTAAAAATATAATATATTAATAATTGAAATAATATTTTATAATAAAGTAAGTGAAGAAGTATTTTATAGAAAGGAAACGAGTGGGGGGACTCCCCATAGCTCATAGTCCATATATGATATATCTAGGGACAAATTATAAATTACACGATTTATAATCTATGGATGGTATTGGGTTCTAAAACCCACGATTACTCTGACCATTTTACCCATCGCCCTCTCCCTGAAAAAAACAAGGACAACACGAGGATGAAGTAGGACGACGGCAGTTCGCCCTTCGATCTGGTTTTCTGAGAGCCTCTCCGTCTTCTCCTTCTCCCTTTAGATCTGCGACGGCGAGCTACTTCTGCGATGCCACGAACCTCTCGTCAGCCTTGCCGCCGACGACTTCAGATCTGAGTACTCATCCTTGTTCGACTTCACATTGAACCTGTCGGTCAACTTCAAATATGAGCCCCTCCGGCCTGGTTGTCGCGAATCTCAACTCCTACTTCCTCATCTCTTCGAACAACCTGCTCCTCCTCCGTTAGCCTTTCATTTTTTGTTCCCTATTATTGTTGATGGTGACTGGCGGTGGTTTCTATGGTGGCCGCCGGTTGTTCTGGGGGACGGTGGTCGTATGGGGTGGAACCGTGGAGGATAGGATTTTTTTGTGGATAGGGTACATTGGTCATTTTATTTAAACTTAACATATTAATATTACACCACCAAAACGTATTTTTTAAAAATTATTTTTCATACAAAAATTATTTTTTTAATTCCATTGTAATCAATTTTCTCCCTAATCTTTTCTTTTTTGTTGTTATTCCTTAACCGTTTGACGTTTCTTTCTTGGGTTGTTCTGAAAGTTGCAGTTCTCTGGTTTTGTTAAGAAAATCTATATCAAAATTTTTTTTACTCCCCTCCCTACCAAATTCCTCGTAGCAAACAGACCCATGTCATTGTCCCTCTTGAAAATTAGATATACTAAAATTTCTCCTCTCCTCCCTTCCAAATCCCCCTTAGCAAACAGACCCTTGTAATTGTCCCTCTTGAAAATTAGATATTCCAAGTGCGATACTAGATCCGACGCCAATAATTTATATGAACTGGAGTGTGATTTGAAGGACTGATTAAGGTTGAATTGGAGTTTCGAGCAGTAAAGAAATATTTAGAACCATACTCAAGACTGAAAGACATGTTTACCCGAAACAAATACGAAATCATTGAATTGAATTTAGATAATATCTGTTGAAACCATATGGTTGCATGCATGCAACACACAGCAAAGTTGCATGGTAAACTCTCCCCTGCTGAAACTGCTCAAGTGCCAACCAGATGAAAAAAGGTGCTCTGAAGATAACACCTCGTTCAAAATTCGCATCCGGAATTTCCATATCTCTAAAGAGTGAATTTGGTTTCACGTTAGTTTTGGTTGTTTCCAATATCAATCCAAGCATAGGAAGCACTACACACCAGAAAGGTTTAAGGTCTTGTGAAAATAATAGCATATTAAATCAACTTCTCAATGAATTAAGGTGCGGGTTCGTCAAAGTTATTCTTTCAAATTAATAACTTACGCGACTAGGTCATTGAAGTTTTCACGGTTGAATTCTTTCACCGACGAAGTCACTGCGCACAAAACTGAATTCAAATTCCAACAATTACGACAATGCAACATCAATAGAAACAGAGTGTCAAGCGTTGGCTTCAGATTGTAGTACCTCACATCTTGGCGCTCATTTTGCAGGAAAAGCTTTACTTGAGTCCCTTCAGGCTCTCACTACTAAATTTTCAGTTTCCTTCTAAGGTACTGAAGATATGGGAATACCGAGTGTGCGTGGAGTCCATAATAACGTGAGAAGATATCACATATTCGATTTATGCTTTCCAGCGCAGTTTTATCACCCATGGAAATTTGAATGGAACAAAGCTTCACGAGCTCAAAAGCAATGACAATATCATCCGGATCATATAGCTTTTCTAGTATCTGCCACAAGTAAATGAATCACATCAGGTTTTGTAACAGATTGATTTATTCATCACATTGATCAAAATTTAATTCCACAACATATTAACTTGGTTTAACATGATGTTGGACTAAAGCATGAATCAGATCAAATTCCTCAAAAAGTGACCCAGAAAACAAGTCAACCTAGGAGACATTAATAAATTTTACCAGCAAAGATGCTTTACAATGGTCCATTGCTAATTGTAATTCTCCCACCGTACAAAAGGCCTGAGCAACGCTGTCCTCTGCCTGCATGCATTCCGTCACATATAATGAAACGAATTTTAAAATACCAAATGACAAACATATTACCTTGTTCATCTACCTCAGTTTATAGCCTTCATTTGGGGCACTTTATTAGTTTATCTAAATTTGATCACTCAAAATGGAGGTTAAACGCATCAAGTTGAGATGTACCTCTGCAATATGCTTGTTGTAGGAATGCAAATATGACTTCAGCAGGTGAAGAGATTTTAATGCATCTAAAATAGTAGTACTCGAGATTTCTTTTGATATCGCTGCATCCTGTAATCTGTCAAATCCAGTATATGAAGATGGGGAAAAATACACATATATTTGGAAAGTCTGTGGGCAGTGAACAGGTTTCTAACTTACGGTTTTACTTTGAAAGGAGCACATGTAAAATTAACAGCCAGAGCATCAAGCAAAGCTTGAACTTGGGTCCTATTTTTATACTTCAGGTGAACAAGGAAAGATGTACACTGGGGACTAGGGAGCCAAAGTGAACGATGCATACCTTTTGATGCATATCCAAGCTTTATCAACTGCAGTGCATAAAGACTCTACATTACGGTAAGAGCCACATCTCAAACAGTACCCAGGCTGAATATGAGCGTAGCCATCATTTTGGTTGAATAGACGAAGACAGATTTTATGAATGTCAACATTCTTGTCAACCTGAAAGGATGGCCAAGGCTAGGACATCAATGTCTCCCAGGTCCAACCCTCCCCCAAAACAAAAAAAATAAATATATATATATGCATATAGATCCAATTTTGGAGAGAATCAAGAGAGTAATTGTTCCTTATTACTCATGCTACGTTAGTATTTATAAGTACAGCAAAGTGGCTTACCTGGTGAGCACCAGGGAAGTGCTTAATTTTCTGCCTTTCCCAGTTAACTACTCTGCTGTCCAAGACTGCACCAGAACAATTTGGATTGACACAGTGAAAAGCACTGAGGACAATGTCAGATAGATTGAATTCTGAACAAGCATTACAATGACATTGAAATGAGTACTCATCTTTCAGAAAGGCTTGGCGATCTTTACTATCCCATAACCCAACCTGCAAAAAAGAACTTAAACAAACTGCATAAAGTACTTGTACAGCAGACCAAACACGTTAGATAGACAATAGTCACAATACCATTTTTTGTACCCCGTCTTTCTTTAATTTCTTTCTTATGCCTAACTAATTTTTCTAGGTAGGTGCGGTTCAATCCACCAAAGTTATTACAAATTCAATTATCATAGACAAGATCCAAAGGAATACAAGCCAAAAGACAGATCATCAAATGAAAGACAGCTTTTAATTAGCAGAATTAGTAACCTGTGGACCATAGGATAATTCCAGCTGACCCCCAGCTGCTACAACTTCTGTTGTTCGTATACATAGAGTACGTGAAAGGAAATAAGCATGGACATTTGGTTGGCAAGAATGGTTGAACAAGCTGCCATCTTTGTAAATAGCTTTACCCACTCTGACCTGAGAAGCAAAAGGCAAGGACTCAGACTCATCATGTTCTAATTGTCTCAAAACAAAGTAGACATGTAATTCCACTATCATCAACATTAAAATCAGTCAGACGAGTAAACTGCTAGCCAAAATGAATGAAAGCAGACAAAAGAAGGGGGGAAAATTGAAGTTCAACTTAGTTTATATACCTGTTCCACATTACTCGTTAAATGTCCACTAGCTAGAGATTCTCTAAACTGATCTTGTAGTCCATGAGCATCTGTAGATCTTATACGAACAATAGTCATGCAATTCACTTTGATTTGAGAAAAAATTATGACAACCTGTATCAACAAAAAAGACGAGGCTTAATACTTATTTATCTAAATTATCTTAATGATTCAAACATAAACCACTTTGTTTAATGCTTTTAACGGAGTTAACTTATCTGGTGATTAAATAAAAAAATGTTCCAAATTTGAATAAATACCAAACAGATTAGATTGTAAATACCACTAGACTTGTACAGAATTTGGTGTTTGGCAAAAGCCAATAAACTTCCCGTGAGACTCCATATATTCGAGAATTAGACAGTAGTGTATGGGTGATTACAAAATTATAATCATGTACAATAAACATTAACATGTACAAATGATCAAAACAGTTCAAGATACGCATGATAGTGCATGTGAGTTTATGTAGAAAAAGAGAGGATGTGAGACAGGAGTGTCAAGGCAACCTGCGACATAGTGACCCCATCCACGGAAAACCTAGCACCACAAGAGTGTAGCAGACAATATAGTAATACAATGGCATATATATGCAAATCCAATTTGCTATCAGAAGGCAGTTGTGCATAACAATGGAAAAGTTCCTGCATAAGAAAGAAAGAGGCCATGAGCATCCAGGTAGTCATATTCAAATACCAACGACACCATCAGCTATATGGCAAAAGCCGTATGCATGCTATGATGTATTTATAATTTATACCAGGCTTTTCACAAAGTATGTAATATCTTCGTATGCACTTTTCTGGAAAAACTTTGCTAGTACTCGGCCTGCTAAAACAATCTCAGATGGTAATACTGTAGACCAATTTACACCTCGGCATTCATGTTTATGTTCAGGAATATCCTCAAACTCATGTTTAGAATCATTGCCTAATATAATTCCTGTAGCATATGCCCAAAGATCACTGGGCAAACTTTTAAGAATGCCATGGTCTTCAGGATTAATCTTGAACATTTGTCCACCAGCCCGTGTCTGGCATTGCTGGGAGCAATATAGTGGTATTGAACAAGATGTACAAGGAACTGCATCAGTAGGCAGGTCATTCAAGCAGTAATGGCAATATGTTTCTCGGCATTGCTTTAATATTATCTGAAAATATTGACAAATAAAAATTAATTAAAGATAACTTTCCAAGATTACATTTGTAGTCCTCAAAGAATACAAATACCATTGGAAAAAAAAAATTCATGCATTGACCCAAACATTATTGCAGATTTCCTATTTAAGAATGACAGCAAAAATCATGCAATTACTTGACCCAGTATCAACTATGCAGAATTTGGTTCATCCCTTTATTGCAATCTGCATTGGGAGTGCAAAAGAAGATAGTGCGTATCATAGTCCTGTCGTTTAACTAAATTTCAAATGAGACATGGAGCATCCAATTCTATCAAATGCAGCTTTTGTGTGTGCGAGTGCGTGTGGTAGTCTTGATTTCTTTGATATTTATTAGTCTACCACTAAGCATAATGGAACTGAAAAGATTGCTAAGAAGTTTTTAAAAAATGCTAAAAATAAATTGATAGTTTGTGATACAACATAAGCTTTCCCCCTACCACGGCAAAAGGTTCTTCACGATGAACTAAAGAAGCTGGAGATATGTCACATGAAGTTATCATACCCCGTCCTTTATCAGGTGTGGTGACCAACTGTAGCTTTATTTGGGGCATCTCATCTACCAAGAAGGATCGACATCAGTTTTAGTTATTCAAAAAGAGAAAATGATCCAATGGGTAAATTCACTATTATATTGAAGGCTTGCCTATGGTCCAGAAATACATTTAGGGACAATAAAAGTGCAAAGTCTGAACATGATAATCAGACCTTGGGGTAATATAGAAACGGAAACAGGCATGATGATGAATTAATAAATAATAATATTGAAATCATGAAAAAACCCCAACTCAGCAAAATTCTGACTAACTAGCTGATTCCTAGAGTCAGAAACTTAACAAGAAAAACTTCTCACCTACTGTATCCAAGCAATTCTTCTCATTCTGAACCACTAAACTTGTCCCCTCGCATTGGTGTAATATATTTTTAAGTTCACCTTCTATTTGTTTCTTCCCACTCAATGATGATTCCATGCTCTTAGCCACATTTAGATCACAGATTGCATCTTTATAATTTCCCAATGAAACATTCACCTTACCTCTCCTGTACCATGCCTGAGGCAGAGTTAAGAAATTTTTAAAAATGAGCAGAACCTAGCATTCAGATTTGCAGCTATATACTGCAACCACTTTCAACAAACATTAAAGCACAAATTCCCAATAATTCAGCAAACACTGAGGAAAAGAACTTTGGACTTTGGAATATTTTTAACTAATCCTATAAATAATTAAATCTAAAACATTTATTGCCTGCGCGGATTATAATATATGCAAGAGTTCCAACACCTTCCTTAACATTATATATCTAAATTAAGTAGTAGGAGAACAGTTTTAGGATCATATATAATAGTGATATCCACCTTTGCATAGCTTGGACATATCTGAAGAGCTCGAGAGCAGTCTCGTAAACACTCAATTAAAAGATTCAATTTCTGCAGGAAACATGCTCAGCAGCAATATCAAGGTCAACATTTTAAATTAATTCTGTGGGCGTATGTTTACATGACTCATAATCAAAATCAACCTTACATGCAATACGGTAGCTCGATTAATATATAATATCGCAACCAGATTCTTCTCCAGGTCAAAAGCCTCCAAAGGAGCCATACGCAATGCCTGTACCTCATTTTCAAAAAGTATGGGAGTAAGTTGGAAACAGTTATATGTGTATATAACCCGTTCAAAGTCCAAAACCTACTTACCCAGTACAGGAGAGTTTTATTATTATCTATTCTTTATATAAATCAATATAAAATATAAAAGTTAAGAGTTAACCTATTCACAAGTCATGAATAATATAACTCATCTCAAGCCCTATACATTAGTTTTCTTGATTCAAAGATGAAACGAAATTAGAAAACGAAACCCTAAAGTGCAAATTTTTAATTGAACGGATAATTAGGAGAAATAGATTATAGGCGTGAAGTATCTTTTCCTTTAGCTTTATAATATCTTCACAAGCAAGGAATGTGAAAACCATGCGACCCTTTCCTCCTTTAATCACAACTAATGAGAGTAGATAGATGAACATCAGAAACCTCCAGTCCCATAGCCTTTCAATTCAAATCGCAAATGCCACTCGTCCAAGTCCAATCCTACCACTCTATGATACCAAGCATGGGACGTAAAAGATAATAAGTAAAATCAAGAACTCTTAGGTCTACTTCCGTTTTCATGATCTAGGATAAAATAAATCTTTATCAGCTCTCTTTCAGCACTACTATTGCAGCTTCTTCTTTCCTAAGAGGCATAACGTGCAGAGTAATTCCTATTCTGCTAATACCAAAATTTGAATCATATCTATTGACAGAAAGCAAATTTGAGAGAGAAGTTGAGGAAATAACCTTCGTATAGCAGCTCAAAGCCTTCATAAAATCTCCTCTCAAGAAGTAATGGTTGCCAAGCTGCTTGGACTCCAAAGCAGCGGCCTCACTCTTGCCACATAAAGCATTTTTTGGGTCTGCTAAGTCACTCACCATCTAACAACATTTTGAAATTGATTCGGCCGATTACTTGAATAAAAATTCAATATATATCAACTGAAAGCATAAAATGCCTAGTTGAGAGCGGTTTAGCGTGTAGCTTACTTGGTGAAATGGCTCAAAATGAAGAAAGAAATGGTGAAGAGAAGAACATGTGGTCGGAAGATCATCTGCAGTGCTCTCTCCAATCATTCGCTGCAGGCTCTCAGGGATTGCAGCTTTCAGAGCCTCCATCTCCTCCAGGGTCACGACTATACTGACGATGTACTTTGCTCAATGCTATATGAAGAACGGAGATTGGAGCCTGATATTTCCCTGCCGTGGCTCATCAAACGTCATGTCGTTTTTCACAGAGTAGAGAACAACGTAGTATTATTACGTCCACCTTGCGCGCGTACAGAGACAGGTTTTCTCATGTCAATATCTCCAGTTTAAATATATTAAAAAAATTAGTTTCTATATCTGATATATTTATAAAATTTATGGTAAAAAAATATATATTTATAAAATTATAATCTCAGTATTGCTCGTATTTTCAATTTTAATTTTTTAATATTTTTTAAAGATCATGGGCACTCCCTTAAAAGGGAGGGAAGTTATTCTAGATTTTATGTTAAACAGACTCAGAAGGGACACCGACCCCTAAAGAAATATATAAACTCTTGAATGATGGCCCAACAAAAAATATGAAAGGTATTAATTTATCAACAGATTATAAAACACCGTACTATACTGCTAGTACTAATCACTGAATTTTTATATGAACTTTTTAAAATTCTATCCAAAATAACGTCCTTTTGTTGATTTCTCAAAGCTTACAAAATAATCCAAAAAGAAGATAAGATTTAAAAAAAAAAAACACTGACCGTGGAAACTTGATATTTGAGTAAGTATAAGTTATACTTTGGGTAAATTATAAATTACATTTTTCAAGGAAAGAACTGGTCTGCTTATTATTTGTTATTATTCAGGTCACAAAATGAATTATCTCAAAATTTAAATACAACATAATCGATAGACAGAGTCAAAGATTTAGGGATTTCTGATTAAAAAAGGTAAGACATTTTATTGATTTTTCTTCCCGAGAATTTTTATACGACTCAGATGAATCCTCTAGGAGACTTGAATGAAAAGGTTGGAATGCAAATTCCCTCTAAAGTCCTTCTAAACATCCACATGTAACTTCAAAAAGAAAGATGAAGCTTCTTTGATAGATTCTCTCTTGCATCATCAGTAAGATCTCCACGCTGCATCCGTGGTCCCTTGGCCTGAAAGGGGCACAGTAATGACAAAACCAGACTCTGAGTTACTCAAGTTCTCTAGGAAGTCCCTGATTAGGCCACCAACTATATAAGACACTCCTGAGGCAGCAAGTGACATAGTAACGTAGTAGAATACAGTATTGGAATAGGATTTGGGTGTTCTTTTGGTGTAAACCTTCCCGATAGCAAGGAGGATGATGCATAGAAGAGAAGTTGCTGCTACTCCTGCAAGCTTATTTTCAGTCTGGTAATTCTTACGGATCAAAATGCCATACATAAAAATAGGAACAGATCCAAATATCAGGAATGATAAAATAGCCACAGTTGCATGAAGTATAAAGTTTTCCCGGTGTCCTAGTAGTTCTTGATACTGATCTTCTTGCTTCTTTGTGTGCGGTAGCTCCTCTCCAGATTTATCATTTCTTAATTCAAGAAGCTGAAGAAAAAAAGAGGGCGCTTGAGTGAATTTTATATGGAAGGAAATAGAGTAGGTCAAAAGTGAAAGTGGCAAGAACTTGAATGTATGAGAAGGAGATTGAGGATTGCAAGGTATGAATGAAGCTCACTCACATTACGATTTTTACTACAACACAGGACCACAGAATAAACCCGTATTACCAACCAAAGTGTCAACTTTTTAACATGAAATTGTTGCGAATATAAAGTTTTAAGATTGTAATTCAAGCACTCGACTGCATCATATTATATCCCTCAAATTAAGACCTATAAAGTACCTTTTACCCTGAGAGTAAATTAAAACCATGTCTCCACAAATACCTGAATTATCTTAAGAGCCCAGTCCAAAGAAAAGTGAGAAAAAAAACACCCACATGGGGCAGCAACAGAACCAACTACAGATGACACAATTCCCAGACTCGTGATTGATTCGATTAAACCTCCATAGATAATACTTTTAAGTATTTCCCATCCACGAGTTTCACCAATTTCAGTTCTTGATTGTTCACCAACATAAACTTGAGTAGCTGTGTCTCTCAAAATAGCACCATTAATTGGATCAGTATCTCCTATCTGAGAGGCACCTGATTCAATTTTGTTCTCCTCAACATCAACTATCACATCACCCCCTGCTTAGTGATTATATTTGATGTTATTGCACAATAAACAAACCTACAAAATTCTTGGAAGAACATAAGCTGAGAAGTACTAGGTAAAAGAAGATAAATTCTGCCTTCCGCATACCTGTATTGTCACCACTGACTGCAGGTCTTGTTTCGCCTTCAGAATTCTTTTCCACTTTATCTTTCAGTCTAGAGTCTTCCCCAGACGAAATTTTAGCATTTACTCCAGAACTTTGCATGCCAGTAGCTGCATCATTTGCAACCTGTGCTTGTATTATCAATGAGGAATAACCATTCTGAAAATTTTCAGGTGTCTTGTTTGTGTCCTTCAGTGACTTCTCAGGCATTCTAGAATCAACATTTGACTGAACCAGAAAATCAGGTTCCCCTTCACCAGGTTTCGGTGTGGCATCTTTTGCAGGTTCTCCAGGATTTTTATGTGCTTCGCTGATAATTGCAGTTGCTAAAAGATCCCTCTCTTGGTTGGGTACAATATTGCAGGAAAAGTTCTTTGAGGGCGAATTTGCAACAATATTTGCTTCAGAGTGATCTCCTGAAGCAAGCAACAATGTCTTTAATTATGAAATGCAGCTATAAGATAATGCATTTAAAATTTTTTCATTATGTACAATTAACAGGTGCGTGCAGCTTTGATATATAATTCTATAGTTTAAACGTATACCAAAAAAAATATTTACAATCAAGACAAGATGATCCATGTTTTGCAAGTTTGTTGTAACAGATCAACATAACACAATACCATAATGCTTTATTTATTTATTTATTTATTTTGTTGGACGCGAGTCATTATATGCTCTTGAAACTAACTAAATAACGTTTTGTTCTAAAACAGTAAAAGTGCACCTAGTACTAAGGCAGAATGAAATTCCAAGCAGATAGCTTATTTCAAATGCCAAATTTTTGGCAAAAAACAAACGCCAAATTTGTAAAACACAATCAGATAAATACATGATCCACCCACTTTAACCAAAGAAAATGATTTTGTCAATTCTGTGTTCAAAGAATAAAACCAAACACAAACAACAAAATCAAGGAACCGTTATCGTTAATCCAAAGCAGACCGACATATCTGCTGAACCATTCTTTTCCCCTCCCACATAGGTCACCAGATTTCCTTTCAGTCCTCCATGACCAGGCTTAACATCAGGCACAGCTTTTCCATTATCCATAGTACTTGTACCAGTAACAGGCCTATCTAGATGACCATTTTCAGGGGAGTTTATTACATTGGAAGCAATTGATGATGAGGGCCTCTGTTCAGCAGGGCCAGTTTTAGAATTTTCAGAGAAAGCTTTACCTACAATATTATGTCAAGAAAAAAAAATATTAATTAGGAGTGGAAAGCTGCATTGCTCAGTTCACATATGCAGGCTCAATCGCTCAAAAAAGTTCAAGAAAGGAAACTAACGAAATTTTAATCAAAGGTGATGCAACATGGAAGAAAACCATAAAGAATGTAAAAGATTACTGAGAACAGTATCATACCTTGCTCATTAGATGTTTTCCCTTAGTTTGAAGTAAATAGAGAGAAGAACCAGTTTCCATTAGAACCTGCAACACTTGGAGTTTTGCATATGTGATATGGCTGTATTTGAACTCTTCATGTTGGATGCAGGTATAGTTGAAGTTATTTGTGAAATTTCATGTTCACGAGCACCACTGGATTTCCAGAACAGATTGAAACAATTTCCTGCCAAAATAATGGGATTTAAGCGCATCAGCATTAAAGATCAATCAGGATATGTTGTGAGATAAACCTTCAGCTAGAGGGCCAGAAAAAAAAGGGGGGGGGGAGTAAGTCATGCAAAAATGTTAGGAGGATAGCCACCATTTTCCTCAAACCTCAATGAATAAAAATGCTGAAGCATTCTAAGCATCTGAATACTTCTTGTTCTTGCACATGATCGTTATCAAGAAGTGGCTGTTGCTCTAAATGACCGGCATCAGAATTTGAATTTGCATGATCGCCTTGGTTGGTTTCATGTTCTGAACTATCCACCCTCTCCGAGCTAACTATAGTGTCCAACTTATCGCGCTTTGATTTGTTGTCCAAATTAGGAATGGTCCTTTTTCTTTTTTCGAGAATAACCCTCTTGGTGATGCAAGAATTGCAGTTAGGACAGATCAAATCATGTGTCTCTTGTTTCGCCAATACAGCCTCAACATCAAGTTCCTTCAGTTGTTGGTCAATTTCCTCTATCAATTCAGGGTCTGCTTTTGTACTAGTTTCACCATCAAAATCCTTAGCACCACTAGGTTTTATCTCAGACGAATCATGCAAAGGTGATAATTTTGAATTAAAAGGGCCCTTGTCCTCCACAGTTTTCACGTCCTGATTGTTGGCTCCATTGCATGCGCTTTTTTGAATGTTTGGATTTTCCACTTGTATATTGAATTCCCCTACTCCATCATATGTGGGAAGAACAGACCTTGCACTATCTCCATTTGGAACTTCATAAGATACATTAATGGCTTCACTGCCTGCAAGAATGTCATAGATTTCCATCACAATATTGAATTGCCATGAGACAGTTTATGTAGAAAAAATAGAATCGTGGGACTTAAGATGTCTGAATGGAATTTAAATTTGCCACAATTTTATACTTTCCTACTAGACTCCTGTACTGAAATCGTAAAAGAGTATCGAAATGACCAAGCATATGATAAAAGTACAGTAACATTGGTGATGCCAACCAGGAGAATGCTTCCGAAAATAAAGAGAATTACAACGAGTCACAATTTTATGGTTGATCCAGCAGGGTTTCATGATTAAAGTAACTCCAAGATATGGCACAATTTATACAGAGAATTTACTTTATAGAGAGGCTAAGCAACATAGGGGATCAAAACTGACAGGGTGATTTGGAAATACCTTTAGTTTCACAAACAAAACATGGTGCATGTTGGATCATGGTTTTGATATTCATCAGCAAGTCAGAGTTTTGCTTAATATCCCAAATGGGCATAGTCCATGGACTGTCAAATTGCTTGGCCCAACTGCAGTGGCGACATTTCCACTTTCCTTCATAAATAAACAAGTAATGACTACATGTCTATTGATTAGACAACAATAAATTAAGACAAGTTTGGGGGCTGGAATAGCAACGTATAATACTCAAACAAATAGACTAATTTCAACATCAAGGCTAAATGCATTGCTTCAAAACTTACAAATATTAAATATGACCAGTGCTCATCGCAATCGACACATATAACTTAATTTAAAGATACAACAAAAAAATATAGAACTGGGGATTCCCAGATATAAATCTGACAATTAAATAGGATGCTATAGAAGGAAAAGAAACATGAGAGATATTTAGTGTGATACACCGTCTTGCTACTCAAAGTAAACGCTATTCTCATTCTGGGATGCAGCAGTATTATTAATAGTTATAGCCTCTCCATTAGATGCTGCTGCTGAAACTTCTGCTACAAGCCCAAGTCCAACTGCTGCGTTATCAGCTTTTTCCTCATGACAATGATTGTTATCATCTCCCGTAATCTCGCCCATCTCCGCAACCTATTCGTCTTTCTGAAGAAGTTCCTCTGGATCAGAATCGAGTGAAGAAACGTTATTAGCATGCCCAGTACCTCCACTGGCAGTAGGAGAAGGAGAAGAAGAAGATGGTGGTGATAGTGTCACAGTGGAAACAACATTGTCCTGAAGTTGCTTCCGGGCCTGCCTTCCTTCCAAGGCAACCTCCTCCTAAACTTGTTCTTCTTCTTGCTCGATAATAGCCCATTGAAGGCTCTCATTTGCATGCTTCTGCTCCATCGAGTGATGTATGGTGGGTGACAGAGGAGGATTTATCATCTGTGGAAAGAATTTGAAGCTTTTTGTCAATGACGTTGAAAGGGTGCGAATAGAGCCAACGCCCGCCTCCAGTGAGGGACCTCTGGACCAGTGAAATCTTTATACACAGAAATGTGCTGTGTGTATCACATGCCCCCACTGAGGTTTGTTGGCTTGGCAATCCTTTATTGCGGCCATGACAAAACATTTATAACAGCAGTCTTTTTATATTTTAAATCCAAATAAAAGACCCAGAAAATTGAACATGACAATGTGATAATGTATGCCACAACAAATAATTCATGTATCCCTTGGAAGGCAATGTGAAAATTAAAGTTCTTACCTACCGGTAATATAACAAATTAATAATGTAGGTATAACTGTAAGTGTGTAGAAACTAGATACTGCGAATCTAGCATTTTACCCATGTGAATTAGCATAAAAGATTGGTGCTGCTAATATGTTGGACGACTTATTGCGGAGTTATGGGTTAACAACTAACAAGGCATTGACTTTCTGATCAGATTTATCGTTTAAATTATTATTCTTAAATGACAAATTACTCTTTTTTGAGGTATTTCATTCCACTCTGTCTCTTTGACTTTGATTCTACTGCTCTCTTGTCATGGTATTTTCTTAAAACTATTATTTTTTTTAATACTATATCCTCGAGATCTTGCTCTGTAATAATCCCATCTCTGTGATAATACTATATTCTGTAATAATACTGAATTTAGTTTCTAATATTTTCTAAATCAAATGAGATGCATCCCTTAAGCAAATTTCAACCAAAACTTGCTCTTCATTTATGCGCCACATTATTGGATTAATATTACGAATTTCATATAAATTGCGTCAATGAAATTAGAGGCCGGAGAAGGCTTTTTTGGTTAAACATGAGACATGAAATTCACAAACTTCGTTACATCGGTCAAAGACGAGTTAATCCTTCCCATTAGTTAGGTTACAGAGATTTTATAAAGGTTAAAACTTGCCTTAATATATACATGCACCTAAAAATAATATCACCTACGCCCTTATCTACTTATCACCATATATCTGCACTGAACTGCTCATTTCATAAATTAAGAACTCTTCAGATACTTTATTCCCTAACACAATAAAGACGGAACATTTGACACGATACGCCAGTAGATAATTAAAAATTGTGTTTGCACTATAACTACACCTCATTTTCTAACAGCCTGTCATGATTCATGAGCATCTCCACAAAATATATTTAATATAAAGCTCACAGAAAGTTGGATGGCCAGTCGCATTATGACTTCTGTTTGCTTCTGAAAAATATATTTTAATACTTTCCCAGAAAGTTGTCAATATGGATATAAATTAAGTGACTTTATTAAACAAACATGTCTTAGATCATTGCTACGCCATCAGGTAACACCATTAGCATGCTAATACAACACACTTCCATCGTTGAAGTAGTTAGAACTTGATCAATGCATATCATAACAAGCTGACAGCAAATCTATTAGTATCATAAAATCACTATCTTGGCAGTTGTCGAGAATTAAATTTTGAATCTCATTCTTATATAGTTTTTTTACAAAATTTGGGAATCAAATCTTCTGCTAACTGATTAACTCATCAAAGGTTGGCTTGGAAAGCTTGCATACTCAATTCTATCAGGGCTAAATTCAGAAAGAAAATGTGCAGGAAAGAGAGTCACATGTATGGGTCAAGCAAAGCTCCTCTCCCTTGGCTGTGGAATATCGAGTATGTTGTTGTAGCTTTCGCCCTTTTAGCTGGATTATACAATTCAGGTAAGGGCCTTCATTCCTTCGAAAGACGAGAATATAATCTAAGATGATTAAGAAGACAAGAACATGATGCTTTTAAACTGTTCGGTAAGAGATAATATTGCTGCAGCAGCAACGGATTGTCTGGAAGTGCATCCACGGAGGTATTGAGACTTGAGAGAAACATATTTACATGAACTTGTATCAAGTGGATATTTAACTGTTGTTGGAGAGTAAGGCTGCCACCTTTCAGAACAACACCAAAAAACAAAAAGCCAATGCACGAAACAGAATATACCACCAAGATAGTAACTTGACGTTGCAAAGAGCTTTAAATAGCCATCTACAACTCAAGAAATATGCTATCGACAATCTTGAGATTCTCCATCTCCTCTTCACTGGCAATTCCAGGATCAACATAACACAACTGAAATAACAATAATACAGATCATCAAACCTAATAATTTGATTGTGAAAGAAGAAAGGATATAATTTGTAAGAGAAGATAGACCTGATACTGTGGCTTCTTTAGTGTGTGAATCCCTCTTTTAATGTATCTCTGCCATCCGACTTTTCCTCTGAGCGATTTTTCCAGAGCAACAGTTTTCTACGATGACAAGTCACACAACATTGGAAATGATACATCATCATCAAATTAGTCCCATGCTCCTAATTTAACAGAGCTATATGCAAACATACTTCATACCTGTATGAATCATGATGTGCAAACACACAAAAAGACGTCTAAAGATCCAATTAAATAAATAACAAAACAACCAAAGACCTAAAGAAAACAATTACATGAGAAGGATCAAGAATGAGGAGACTATATTGTAGAGTTCCAGTCCGTTCATGTTTAACTTGAATCCCAACTATAGTTCTTGAATGCCCATCATGTTGAAAGTACAAAGGCCTGTTCAAGAAAACTTCTCAAAAATTAAAAAACTATAAGAAACACAATCTTTACTATGGTCAGAATTTGTATCAATTTGCACCCACACTTACGATTTCTCACTGACAATAACGCGTCGGTTGCCAAATTGGACAGAACAATTATTGGAGAAGTAATTCCAAACGAAGTCAATGAGAACTTGATGATCTTTACATTTGTTTGCATTATCGTGACATGCTTTGTCCATAGTTTCATCGAGCTGGATGATAGAAGAATTTGACTTTTCATTCTCACTAGACTTTGCTCGGGAAACATCACGAGACAGATATCTATCCATTGGTCCATAAGCATGAAATGCTTTCCTCTTACTTCCATTACAAAGTTTCATTTGTGTAGCCCCCAAACTTGAACCTGCGACAGATAGATAAAGTGACTCAGATTCCTTTGGACCAAAATCCACTATTCTTGCCCGAAGCCCAAAAGAACGCAAAAGGGAAGCACATTCAGTGGTCCCTATCCATTTTTTTGAACCATAAATAGCATGATTGAATTGATCAGAACCAGCTGCGTCAAAACCACTTTCCCAAGCAAGCTCAAGCCATCTTTGGAGTGATGAGATATCAGGAACAAATCCAGAACCACCAAACAAAGCTCCTCTAGCTTCTGGCCTTTGTGCCATCAAGTGAGAGCTAAGCATTTGAATATTTCGCCAACCACAACCCCATCCAACATCCTCTGACTCAATGACATGGAAATGATCAACATAACCTGCCAAAATGGCTTTTGAGTCTACAGGTTCAGACTCTAAGCAATTTCTCAATAAGGCCATCAAACCTCCTTCAACTTTGTGAAATGTACTCCTCGCCTGTAAACCAATCAAGAAAGATTTCTTTTCCTCCATTTTACACAGTCCAATATCACTAGTCCCACCACCACATATAGAATTTTTGCCTCCAGGAATTCTTTCAAACTGCGAGCCACCGACTGCGTGTTCAACCTGAAGAGTATCATTATCATTATAATTATTACTACACATCACAATATGCAGATGTTGTAGCTCTGTTTTTTTTTTTTTTGGTCCCCTTCATAGACAAGCAAAATCCAAAGCATACAGAAAACTATTTAACAGAGAAAAACATTGGACTTGGAGTCTAATTCACAAGTTGTTCAGCAGACATACACACGTCAAAGGGGTTAACTAACTCACTCACTCCCAATAGTTAGTGGTGAGTGGAAGTACCGGAACAGATGGAGGTGGTGAGTTAGGAGAAAGCGCAAATTGCTGGGCCAACCCAAAATCCAGAGCGAGTTGCTGCTGCTGGCGGCTACCATCATCATCCTGGAAGTGGCTGTCCGCGTGCCTGCATTTGCATCAAAGTTCAATCGTTTCTGACATCGATTGCATGCGAAAGATGAATAATAAAGATTGAAAAAGAAGAAAGGATACCATTCGATTTCCGACGACGAAACTGATAAACCACAGAATGGGCAAGTCGAAGAATTCATTTTGTCCTTGATTTTAGATATCAGAACGAGGAAGGAGAGGGGCGAAAAGGCAATGAAGCCTTCCCCACAGAATCCGGGAACCACGTCATCTGGTTAAGCGACCCAATTAAGAAAATACCTACTCAACGTCTCTTTCCAGTTTCCCAGGTCAATAAAAAACCAAGGCTTAAGAATGTTTTTTTGGTGTGAGGTGGGCTGTGGGGCTGGGGCTCGGTCTGGGCCTGGGCTTGGGGTGGATAAAATACTTTTCAAACAAAAAATTGCTTTGATCGTTAAACAAATATCTGAAAATAGTACGCGGACGAAATACAGTCCATTCCATTTTTTGTGGTTTTAGTAAAAAATCACTACACTCATGAAACTAGTCCAGCATGTTATACCCAATTCCCATCATTAATTTATGGGCTTGGAGCCCATAGAGTTAATACATGCCTGTGCCTAGAATATTTCTGAAATTCTATGTAATTTTATTAATTTAATTATATTAAAAAATTAATTAATATAATATATTTTTTAAAAATATTTTGATCATTTTTCTTAACCCATTCCTTTACCTCTTATTTAATTATTATTGAGAGAATATTAATATAAATAATTTGAAAAAAAATAATAAATATATATTATATTTACAATTAAAATTAAGGAGGAGTAATTTTTTTATACAATGGAAGTAGCTTATAATATTATAATAAGAACTCCCCGGTTAATTATAATTTTTCCACTTTTATGTTTAAATTGGGGCGGCTACATTATTATATGATAGTAATTAGTAAAGGGAGGGAGGGGGCTGTCGTGGTCCTCGCAGATGCATGGTTGATCTACGAAAAACATACGAGTACTCATACCGTGTTTACGGAAAAATAAAAAGTGAAAAAGAGCAGAAATGAATTAATTTTTGAAATTGAAAACAAGCGAAAAGCCACAGAATACAGGTTCATTGAACCTGGACACTCCTGGTTTTGGGCTATTTATAGTCATTGCCAATCCAATCGTTCCTCGCAACCAATCCATCGGCGTCCTCATATTTGACGTTGCCTTTACTTTCATCTCGCTTTCCGTGTTTCTGCTCCTTACTTGCTCTTTTAGTCTTTGCTTGCATCTTTCATGGCACCGATAATGGCGGTAATCGGGATCGGAAGCCAAGAGAAGAAAGCAGGGTCCCATGATACGACCGGGTTGCAGCTGAAGAAGAGGAACGAGGAGTTGGAGAAGGAGCTGAGGCAGAGCAAGGAGAGGGAGGAGCTCATGAGCCGTGACCTCCAGAGCGCGTGGGAGAGGCTCCGGGTGGCCGAAGACGCCGAGGAGAGGCTCTGCTCTCAGCTCGGCGAGTTGGAGGTCGAGGCTCTTCACCAGGCACGTGACTATCACGCTCGCATAGTCTCTCTCATGGAACAACTCTCCGAGGCACAAAATCTCCTCAAGGCCTACTCCATTTCTGTTCCTTCTTCATGATCAATTCTCACTCACGCCGGTCGCCTATTTTGTCTAGTTTGTTTAATAAAATATAATTTTTGTAGAATGTTGTAGTATAGCTGTAGATAAACATTTTGTAATTCCTATGTGAAGTCTCTCTGGCATGGATCAGTTGTCTCGTCCTTTCTCTGTTGTGAAAGAATTTAGATGAAAAGGGTCGAATTGTACCATGTTGCCTCTGGTATTCTTGATGGCGCAGATCTCACTTAATTTAATCAATTTATTTTTTTAAACTAGAAGATCAGCTCGTTCTCAAACTTTAAGTTTGGGAATTAAAATAGAACTGATGAAAACTCTGTTCATCCATGGAAAGTGGTTGATCCACTTCTGGGGCTGGAAATTTCTTAATTTTTCGAAGTGCCGAAGGATTTGATTTGTTCAAAGATTTCAGGGCCCAGATAGATTAACCAACACGAAATCCTGCTTCTCTTACCAAAACAAAGAAAAGTCAGAGATTATTAACAAGTCCATGAGTATGGTCGGTGTTAAAGTATGGTAAAATTTGCTGCTAATGATACTCCTATCAAAAAAACTAACAGTCTAAGTGTTAACCTGTGAGAAGTTGACAACTGGCGGAGTGATTAGTAGTAAATGCAAGGCCTAGCTGTTGTAAGACGCTGGGTGACGTGAGGTCGATGCAAATTATAGATTGCTTGCGAGGGAAGGAGCATTCATTAATTGGCCACTATTGATTGATAGTGGGAACGTGGGCCCCCGGGAATAGCGTTGGGGCCCAAACGCAGGAATAATCAAATCACGTTCTGGGTCCATTGGTGAATTGCAGTTTACGTTGATGCCCCACAAAAAAATCCGGAACTCATCTTCGTACTCTCTCTGTCTCTCTCTCTCCTCTGAAATGCCGCTTGTCAGCATTTGATATCAACTTAATTATTTTATCTCATAAAAAATAAATCGCAAAGTCGTCACTTATGTAAAAAAATCATATCTTCAAAATAAAAAAAAATGCATGATACCATAATCTAATGTCTATAGGTGGACTGCAAAGGTCACGCGGGGCCCATCAATGGCAAGTGGTACCTGACGAGGAAAACCAACATCCCCGAACCTCCCAATCACCCACATCTATGGTATGTGTTGGTTAGACGACGTAAATTATTTTTTTTATTTTTTAAAATTATTTTAATTTCATCAAAAACAATTAAGAATTAAAATAATAAAAATAAAAATATTTTTTTTAAACTATATTACTCAAGTTATAAAAAATTATTTTATATCATTTTACTTTAAATTATATAAAAATATATATATCCATTATATATTTACTTTTATCCAATTAAACAATTTTAAAATTTATTTCTATCTTAATTTTACTTTTATTTCCATTTTAATTTACACTTTTATTTCTATACAAAGCTTTTCTATCTTACCATAAAGTTAACAGAATAATAAAATTTAAATCACTTTATATTTTGGGGAAATTACAAAAAAATACTATGAAAAATAATAAACATCAAATAAAATAGTTACTAATAAATCAATAGATAAAATATTATTAACTATAAATTAAACATTTCTAATATTTTATTTTGACATTTATCATTTTCTAAAAAAAAAATGTCACTTTCCCATATATTATTTTTGAAATAGACTTTCGAACCCTTTAATGGCTTCAAATTAAAAATTAGTCCATTTAATTCAAGTTCAAGCAATATTCTCTGGTTTTATTAAGGGCAAATTTTAGCATTATAGGGTGTTCGATCAAGTGGTAAAAGGGTAAATTTGGATTGTGAAATTAAGGCAGCTCCAATGGACGGCGCCTAAATAGCTTAAAGAGCTTAAATCTTCCTAATATAAAATATAGTATGATTCAGAAACAAATCGCCATTTTTTTTTGGCTGGGAATTATGCTCTGAGTTCGCCAAATCATCTAAAATTATCTAAAAAAATAATGCAGCAAGCCAGCAACCTTGGAATATAAATCACAATAAACAAAAATGTCAGACTTATTGAAAACACAAACTTGCTAACATCGCTTCCATCTTTTTTTAAGCAGTATGTAAGTTCGGGGGCAGCAAACTCCATTCAATTTAATTCCGGCCTGCTCGCTTCCCTCTCAGATCGGGGTCCCTATAGCCGAAGACAGGCAAGTCAGAGAAATGCAGAAGCAGGGCACATCGTAACTAGAGATTAGACACAGAGTAATCATTAATACCTCTGGATGTGATCAAGAATCACCAGCCTAGGTCCAGGAGGGATTTTCACATCTCTGAGAGCACTGCCAGAGACAAGACAAAACAAAAGATTCAGATTTCAGATTTCAGAGTTCAGACCATGATAAAGAGAAAACATAAGACTAGATGTAACGGAGAATAAAAACTCAAGAAAAAAAATAAAAAAGATGAATGACTATGACCAACCTGTCCGTGAGTAAAGGCAAAGTGTTGTCTGTCAACAAGCCTCTCTTGAAATTCTTCTCGTAACTCTGAAGGCCAAGGTTGTGCAACATGTGTCTCGTTTTGGAATAATGAATATCTTCAGATGGTGGTTGAGAGAACTTTTGTCCTAACTGCATGATTTCGTAATACATAATCTTAGCAGGGAAAGAGTTGAAAAGCGAAAAAGGGGGGGGGGGGGCATCAAACTTGGACAAAGGTCAATTGATCATGGCAGAGTGTTCAACCATGGACAGTTTGAGAAACCCCAACAGAAATGCCCGAAATGAAATTCATATCTAGAATTTTCACTCAATGCATATTCCCTGTTGTTATGTTGCCAACATGGGAAGCACAATGGTTATGGTCCCCCTTAAGAAACAAAGGTACAATTAAAGCCTTGTAAAAACTGCATAAAGATAATTTGGTTTTCCTTCATACCCACCTGGAAGAGTCCACCTTGAACAAGAGCAAAGAAAAGTCCGGAAGTGACTGCATTTGCAGCTTGATTTGGTCCACCCATGCCACTCACCAATGAAAACATGGCCCCAGACCCAAAAGCCGCTGCCATGCTGTAATATACCAGTTAATATATCACCAATTCAACATCATGTTTGCCACAAGAAAGCACAGTGGCTGAAATAAGGATATAAAACTCATCATACAGCACGAATTCGACTGTTGGCCGTACATACACCAGATGCATACAACTTATTTCTCTTAACCAAGTCCCATGACGGCTTAGTGCACATACACCTGATGTAACAATTATGACCAACCATGATCAGAGGCTAAAATTTTTATTCAGATTATGTCTCTTTAGCAAAATTGCAGCCCTACGAATTGTTTTAGCCAGTATCTAATCATTTGATGGACCCATGACTCAGTTACCTCCATTATTTTGATCATACCTTGAAAAATTAGGGTGGAAACAGACATTTTGTTTTTACAATGTTCGAAAAATAGCAATCTTTTGTCCCGCCCCAAAATAGGCCGGTATACATTCCCTCTTCCAGCCTTATAATCATCAGGAAACTTCAAATTTCACCAGACTAATTTTCAAGCATGAACACCAGGAAAAACCAACCCAACTAACAAAAATGTTTTTAACAGTTCAGTATGTATCTGAATTGAAAGTTGGCATAGCAAGGGCACTAAATCCATGACTTTCTTTGGCCACATAAGGATGCACTGTAATAAGAATACTAAACATAATTGGAGACAGAGAAAGATGCTATTTCTAACTTACATGCAAAAATAAAACTTCGCATTAAATTGAAAATACCAAAACATGGAAATTTTATTTTTCCTTTCTGGCTATGCAATAATATTAAATTCCAATCATTTTCCCAACATATTTGCAATACCATCACTACAGCAGTGGGAAGTACCAATTGATATCACATACACTACTTTATCTTTATTAAAAATAAAACTAAACAAGGATTAGTTCCACATAAATTCGTGTTTTCCAGGCGTGCAGTAAAGTTGCCACCAATAGCCAGAAATTTCGCAACAAACAAAATTTTATGGTAAGGTAACTACAAATGGTCATCCAATATGATCTATTTACAGTAACACTATTATTTCCATGTCTAACAGCACATAAATTATGCACATTCCTTTCATCTGTGGTGTTGGGGCTGGGGATCACTTAAATATAGTATGGGAATAATAGCAACAATTAACATTTTGAATAGAATAAACCTCAGCAGGCTCAATCAGGGGATATCTCGTATAATAGGATTAATCATATCAATTTAACTCACAAGAAAGTCCAGGTTGAGTTAGGGAGGCAAAGTTAAATAAAGAAACAAAAATCATGAGAGAAAACTCCTATAAAATCTCACCTGGACTGGACATCTTCCTTCCCCCTCAATCTTTTCAAGACACAGGATATGCCAGCATTCACTCCTGTCATGACAGCAAAGTTGCGAGCTTGTACCAAAGGACCCCCAGAAAGAGCCTATAATTGAAAATACTCGCAGGTCACACACAGACGGATATAACTTCTCTATCAATCGATTATCCATTATGACATTTACCAGCATGCAGCAATAGAAAGAATTTGTTTTCCTTTATATAAAAACCCGGGCATGGTACGGACTCTAAGCTTTTTTTATATTATATTATATATTGAAGCAGGGTGCGTGCTATGAAACTAATACTATGCCGCTACAGAACAAAGTCCAGTCCCTAAGCTAATTATCGTGTTGTATTCGACATGGAAAAGAGATATCATTTCTAAATTTAAATTGAAGTAACATGTTATGTCCATAAACAAAAATATACTATGATAGGAGCGCGAAGCTTAAAAAAAAATTCAAGACTTAACCAATAGTCTAGTACTGCCGCTAAAAGGTTTCAACGTTTCCTTATTTTCAAGGCAGACATCTCTGCGGAACAGGCAACGTTTAAGTGCAACTAAACCCTTACCCACGAACAAGAATTAGCGTAAAAGGTTCCGAATTGAATATATTGGGGACACGGAAGACTAAATAGGGAAAATTGGGCATCCTCACCTGAGCTTGCTTAAGAGAGGACATGGCTTGAGGGTTGAGAGAAGCCTCAGGCGGCGTGGGGAAAGGAGAAGAAGCATCGTTAGTGAGAGTGTCCATAAAAGCACCAATAGCAGCGCCTTGGACGGCGCTGGTAGCAGTGACGACAGCAGCCTCAACTGGTAAAGACTGCTTGGAGAGCCACAGCTTGAAGCCATTCTCCAACTCTTTGAAACGCGTTTGGATCAGCTCTATGGGATTCTGAAGCTCTTGAGGCGACACCTTCGCCAGCACCACTCCTCCCTGCTTCCCGCGTTCCATTTTGATAGTTCTGAATCAATGAACCTCAATCCAACAAAGGTGGATGCGTTCTGCTGCTGACCGCTTTCGTGCTCGTTGCCGAAAATTCGAGACGGATAACGAAGTTCATTTTCAGTTCCTTTATATCAGTGGTTTTTTATTTTGGGTTCAAAAGATCTGAACATGGGCCGGGTCAACTTGATCCAGCTCTGCATGAAGATTTATAAATTCGAATATTTTTGGGAGAAATTATATTTGAAAGTTAAAATTATGTTTAATATTTTAAAAAATAATTAGCACTATTATAATTTCTCACAAAAATTTTTAAAATAGTTTTAAAGGCTAAAAAAGAGGTAAAAAACATAATGTAAATGAACCAAACGATGACAAGCATATAAACCATAATGTAAGAACCTTGTTTTCATTGATACTATTATGATCAACATTATCAATTATCAATTCTCACACAAAATTTGCCAGTGAAAGTTCACTAAAAGATCATACTTTCTGGGTCTTTACAAGATGGTGACACTTCAATTGAGGATAAAACTGGCCATGAAGAGTCATCGTTAAAGTTGTCTACATTTTCCGAGATCGACAAGGAGACCCCTGCCGCAGGCAAAAGTTGTGCCGAGTCTTCACCCAGGAAGACAGTAGAAGCAGTCTCTCGGACACCATCAAGAAGAAAGAAAGGGGACATCCAAAAGGAAGACGGTATATTTGAGATTTGAGTGCTGTGTCTGTCAAGATGAATATGTAAGTCTCGTGTAGGGTTTGTGTTGTGTCATTTAAAGCTCAATAAGAAAGAGTAAACTTAAATTAGGAGCATAGACATAATATCAATGGCAATAGGATGTCAAAATTCTCAGTTTGATCTTTTAGTGAACTTTCACTGACGAAATTCTATTATGATCCAGGAGATCAGAAGAAAGGGAAGGCTACGAATGAACCAAACGATGACAAGCATATAAAGCATAATGTAAGAGCCTTGTTTTCATTGATACTATTAAAAGTATCTAAGTGCAGGCTTTTGCTCCTAAAACGATTTTTATTGTGATTTCATTGCCTATACATATAAGATAGAAGGTTATATATCCTTATAGTAGTGCTAGCCCGCTGCCTTCTACAAGGGAAGACAGAAAATGGATGTTTTCCAAACAAACTATTCTGTAGCATGTGGTTGCTATTTGCTAACGATATTTAATTATTTATTTCCTTCAAGGAGTCTATTCATTCAGTCTGGACACTATCATCTGATTCCGAGTCGTGTGATCATAGTCCAAAAGGGGAAGATCATAGCAATGGGCAGGAAACTTATGCGAACCAAAAATTTGAATTCCTAGGTGAAGAAACATGTGGGGATGAAGTTCTTATTTTCAAAGATGGAAAGTCTCCATCAAATAAGGAATCAAAAGAAAAGCTTCCACAGAAGCAAATACACCAAGATGATCATACGCCAGTTAATGCGAAGAGTACAAAAGGCAGAGCAAAAGGGAAAGGTATGAACTATGAAGTGGGTTGCTTCAGAATGCAAGAGATGTCTCCATTTTCAAGCGTGTGTACTTGAGTTAAGGATTTGCTTATTATCTTCTGCACGTCATCTGAAATTGGAACAGGAAGGGGTAGAGATGCAGAAGTTAAAGAGGAAGGAACTTATGAAAAGCACGTTGAACCATATGTAAGAATAGTCAAGATTATAATGGATACTAGAAATAGGTTCATGATGTGCCATTGGCTTCAATGCATGAATTATTTGAAGGCCTTTGGATTATCCTTCTAGTCTGGCATCCTGAGTTTTGCACTTTTGATTGCTCTTTGTGATTCGCATGTCTCCGCAGGAATGCCTTTGATTCTTTCTGAGAAAGTTCAACTTACAAAGGTTTGACAGCCACATTATATTATGGCTTACCCTCTCCTCTGCATCCAGTTCTATAAGGCCCATATTCTATATCTTTTAGTATGCTCTTAAAAATAACTAAACACGTTTTTCTATGTGTTGCATAGGATTTGAGAAGTGAATTATGCTATTAATGACTTGTGAATACCGTTGCTTGCTGTGGATTTTAAATTTTATATTTCATGATTCCTATTACAGGTTAATCCAATTGTTAATAGAGATTTCACTGCTTATTGACAATAAAAGACTGTTTTGGGAATTAGTGGGTAATACTTGTTATAATTAGGGATTGTAGTATTTGCTCTTCCTTGATCGGTTATGCGATGTATGTTAGCTTTTTCGTGGAACATCTGTGTATGGTGGATAAAGGTATTGCACTTCTCTTCCTCATTCACAAGAAGGAAAACAGGTTCTTTACAAAATGCTCCTCCGTTTTGGCAGGCACTTGTTAAATGTGAAGGTGACTCTATAGATCTAAGTGGTGATGTAGGCTCTGTTGGCAGAATAATGATTTCAGATTCTCCCTCGGGGGTTCAGGATATGTTCTTTGACTTAAAAGGTATGTTTACTGCATATGTTTTCTGACACGATTTATTGTATGCAGTCGAAAGACGTATGGATTCCCTACTCATTGTAGTTGGGTGTTTTAGTAAGCTAAGGGATAGCTACGTACTGGGTTTTCTATAAATAAATGAACATGTAAATATTATTAATTCCTGAGAATACCTGAGACTTACTGATGATATCTAAATACCTGAGACTTACTGATGATATCTAAGTTTTTATTTGTCGAGTTTTATTCTTCATAGATATATGTATATGCTTTCTTTTCTGAGTTAGGTGCCTCTGTAATCTGTTGTCTGCCCATTAAAATTCTCTGTCCTACCTTCTGAGTTAGTGACATAGTCCTTTTATTTTCTAAAGGATAACTGTATCTGATGGTACAAATTTTGCATATTGTTGCAGGAACAATATACAAAACAGCTATAATTCCTTCCAGGACGTTTTGTGTTGTATGTAATTAATCTTGGATGAGATTTTCTTCATTTGAAATGATGGCCTTCTTGTTGACCCAAAAAAATATGGCCTTCTGAGTATTTTTATTAGAATAAATGTCTTGTAGCATGTAACTTTAACAATCTGGATACTATGCCACTTAATATTTGAAATTCAAATATTGCTTTTGCTTTTTTATATGAATTTGTTCTTTCTTCAGGTTAGCTTTGGGCAGTCAGAGGCAAAGGTCCGTTCGTTATTTACTTATTCCCTTGAGTGCTATCTTTGTGCTCCTACCTCCCACAGCCACCAAAAAAAAAAAAACCAACGCGGGCACACACACGCACAAAATTAATGAAATAACAATTTATACATTCATCTTGAGGACTCGTGCCTTGACTTTTTAACTTTATAATCTAACCTCAGTAAGGATTACATTGTTCCTTTTTTCCCCATTGTTACCCTTGTGTAGTGAGTCTAGTGACAGTACGAAGAATACGCCTTTACGGACATATTTGTTAATGCTATTCATGTATTTCTGATAAAGGCTATCATGAATGACTTCATACAGCTGAAACCACAATCTAATGGGTATGAAGCAGAAACTATGGTTGAAGGTTGGCTGCGTTTTTCAGAAATTAATTAGGGCTTTTATTTTTATTTGGGTTCCTTTTTGTAATATATGTATTTCATGTCCTCTGGAGCTGACTGAATTATTATGTATGGGCAGGGACACTGGATGTTTCTCCTTTTATTCGGATGAGGAAGCTGACAAGTTACCGAAAGCAAACCAAACTGATCAAAATGATCATGACGAGGAACAAACCAACAGAAAAGCAAACGGGAAGATTGGCAAAACATGAGTAAGTTGCTACAGTAGTTTGTGTTTTAGATTTGTCATTCATGAACGTAGGGCTTCTCATGCCATATGACATGGTGCGCGCATCCTTAATTGTTTCAAAAAAAATAATTGGATGCAGGGTACTGCGAAGAGGTAGGAGTGCAGGTGGAAAACCACCAGCACCAAAGAAAATAAGAAAAAGGCTCAAGGCTCTAAGAAGGCAAGGGCCAAAAAATGTGTGTTTCATAATTTCTTGTATAAGCCATGAGTGGTTATTCTCAGCCTTAGAGTTGTGTTGACAAGGTTGCTGGACTAAAGTGTTTGACGACAGGTGGAGGTGAAAATATAGGATATGTGCCATATGAATTCCATTGTTATTATGGTTTTCAATTAATATTGTTATATTTGATTGGGCTATTATTCATGAAATTTATGCAGAACAGGTAGTTGAAGATAGAATGTGAGAGAATAATCCTTACATTCAGGCACGTTAGAAATGACGACTTTTGGAGTATTTCTTTCTACATTACAACTTCACTTGAGATGAGAGTGTTTAGACTAGTGTTACGGCTATGTGATCTTAAGAATCTAGCAGTCTACTGAAGCAATGGAAGTGTAATTTATAACTGGTAATGCTCGTGGAATTCTCAAAGAATCTTACTCGGCCGGTCAACATTCCCACCAGCGGGAGAAGACCCTTTTTTACTTCCTCCAATCTGGTAGGAATCCTAGAGAAGATTGTTTCATTCATTCATATGAAAGCCTATGTTGTTATAGAAGTGAAGAAAGTAAGAGCGGTAATATAGAGGGAGATTGGCCACGAATCAGGGAAGAGGGCATTTGAGGAACCACCTTGCTGAGCCTTTCCATTGCGTTTACTAGTTGGTTTTCTAGCCCTGAATCGTAATGCCATGCGTTAGTGTTGGGGCTTAGAAGAGTTTGCAAGGATATAGCGGAGTTTAGACTTTACCAGGGGCAGAAAATAATGTGATATCCGTTAGCCATGCAAGTGAAAGTGTTGGTGGTATCATCATAAGCGTAGCTGTAAGCTCTGGGACCCGCCTTCTTGAAGATAACTGAGTAGTGGGAGGGGTGGCAGGTGGTTGGGTTGGCATATTGTCCACTGCAGTAAGTATTGGTCCGACCGAGATGCCTCGCAAGCGCTCCTGCACCCAACGACTCCCCCACTTCCTTGGTTTCCATTCCCACTCCTCACCTGATGTTCTTTAGGGCAACCGGCATGCATGCAGCGTTCCACTTTTGCGCTACATCGAAACTTATCTTTCATATTTGTAAATTAAACACTTGATTCTAGTGCAAGGTTGATTTATAATACAACTCAAAGGATTTTATTCATGCTCACAATTGAAAATGAGCGTGGAATGCTCATCATTCACTATGCTTTATTTCGTTTTATTCTTATGTTTTTAATACTTTTTTTAGTTTAATATATGCAAATTTAAAATAAAAATACGTTTTGATTTGCTTTTTTTAAAAAAATAAATAAATGTATTTAAATTAAATTTAGACGACAATGAGCATATATCATGTCGAGCACTGAATTCAAACACAAACAATTTAGTTTACACTAGGGCTGTGCACATAAGGCCCAACCTGATATATCATGCCCAGTACGCAATAAAAATACTCCATTCAACCCAATAAATATAAAGTAGAGTTAAATATCGAGTTACAAAATACAACTCATACATTTTTTAAATTGAGCACTAAGCATAGTGGCTGTACTGCCCTACCTATGAACACCCCTTCTTTTATTTATTTTTTTTCTATTTTAGAAGGGAGAATATGATAGCTACTAGTGATTATAAAGTAATTTTAGAAATATAAATAAATAAGTAGATAAATTGTATCTTTTAATATTTATAACTATACTAATTTTTTCTTCTTTTTTTAACTTTGTTAATCATCATATAATTACATTACAAATTATAATTATTTATTTTATTTTTTAGATATTTTATCTTTATCAATATTGGAGAGATTGATACAAAGTTATAATTACAAATTACTTAAACTTCAATGCTTATTTTTTATATGCAATAAATTTTAAAATTTTAATTATTATCTTTATTGTCTTATTCTTAGTAGATTTTAGATATTATTTAAATTATGAAGAGACATGGATATAGTATTATTTTAGAAGTTCATAATTATATATTTTTTTCACAACATAAGCTTGACATCATAACTTGGGCATGTCCAGCTCACCCATGCTCAGCCTAAAATTGTTAAAGTTTTTATCGGACATGGTCGAAGATCGGGTTACAAAATATAACCTATATATTTTTCCCCTGCTCGGTATCCTATCCATACACACCCCTAGTTTACACCAATATATATATATATATATATATATATATATATATATATATATATATATATATATATATATATATATATATTACGGTTGAAATCGGGAGCAGGCATCATATATGGTAGAATATAACATAGCCTGTGATTACCTCTGTTGATATTAGAAATACAACCGGTGGAATTAGATGCAGAGGTACCATAGACCCCTGACGGGACGGCAAGCATTGGGAGGTTGTAGCCATCGACGAGGCTGACATCGTAGAAGTCTTGGTTACCGCCACCGCCAAGTGTTATCTCGAACGAGGACGCCGGAGGAGCTGCTACATTCCCTTCGCACTCCAGCTTGCCCCCACAATCATCTGTTTGGCACTTGCCGTTTCCATTCCCATCAAACTTGCACCCTGTGTCCTTCCCCATATCCTTCCCGACCATTTCGGCTCGCTTATCAATTTCACACTCCGCCCTGCCTCCAGCCGGAACCCCGTTGGAGACAGCTCGGCCAACCCTGAGCCGTACAGCTTGGCGGGCCATATTGTACAAATTGGGAAGTCCCTAATTTAAGAGTCGTGACTTCGCTCCAAGGGCGCGTCGGGATCTCAGATATTTTTATACAATTATTTTAAAATAAATAGAATATTTTAAAGGCAGATTATTTTAAAATAATATATTTTTTTTTTTGGATAAAAGTGTTATTTTAATATTTTTCATTATGTTAAAAAGTATAATTGCTTACTAGAAATTTTAAAATATTTTTTTATTTTTAAATGCAAATTTAATATTCATTACAACAATTATAAAAATATGGAAACTCATCTTTTGCAGAATAGACAGACGTTAATAATGGACATATTTTTAATTTTAAAGAGAAGGGTGCAGATTTTTAACTAAAAAATGATCACGTGATGCGAATATATTTTTTTAGAGAAGACTTGTGTATATTTTTTAGAGTATAATTTAAGAATTTAAGAATCTAATGCTAAGAGATAAGACTTGTGTATACAAAAAACAAAAGGAAAATATTTCTACAAGTTCAACAAATACAACTTAGGATGCTTCATTGCGATGAAATCTCTACACAAGATTGTCTTTTAAAAAATTGACTAGACTATCTCCGAAGTGATTAGGGTCCTTCGTTATCGTGATGAATTCAAAGACCAATCAATTAGCAAGGGCGTCACCTATAGTCCCTATATATATTATTATTTAAAATATATTTAATTTTTAAAAAATATTATTTTATTATAATTCCAATCACAGTATCTAGAAAGACATCATAATTTTTTAGCGTCTAAATTTATATCTGATAATAATAGACAGTTCACTCTAGCCAATATTAATATTATTTAAAAATAAAAGAGATTTTATCTTATTTTTAAATTGTAGTTGAATCTAATCACTTTCTACAAATTTTGTTAAAAAAGAAAAAATATTAGCAAGGGCATCCGTTATAGTTAATTTTTTTTATTAATTAAATATCTTTCCCTATTTATGGGGAAAAATTCGAGCTAGTGGGAGGCCACCCTTCCGAGTAAACAATCCCCAAACCTTCAAAATCACATTTTATATTCTGGTTCAAACATTATTGATCCAATCAATTAAATTCAATGATATTATATTAATAAAAATTAATATATATAATAAAAAATATACTTATATATTATAAAAACATCCTAAAGACTCATTTGTAAACAATGTTATAAATTCTATATAAATACTCTTTATATATTAAGACTATACCTAACTATACCTAACTTTAATAGAACACTAAAGTCAAACTCATCTAAAAATTTTCTTATAAAAAAAAAATTTTCTTATAAAAAAAAATAATACCATGCTTAAGTAAATGGGAAAAAAAACCTAAAACAATAAAAAGTTCGTATGAGAATGCTTTTTCTTACTTCCCCTTCGAACATATTTATTGAAAGGACCGTATTTTCTTATTAAACAATGCTCCCCTCTTTCTCCCCTTTTTTCTATTCATGCATAACATAATTTAACTCGTTTGGGTGGAGAACGATGAATTTTGATGATACTTACAATCACTTCAGAGACAACCACGAAGAGCAAATAATCTCTAGTAACACTAATCTTTACTCGATGTTAAAACTTGAGACAAGACATATACATATCTCAATAATCAAGAACACTATGAGGTGTACATACTCATTTGCCTAGCAATGGTCCAGTTGGAATAAACAGAGAGAGAGGATAAAGGCTAGTCATTAACCTCACCTCCAAAAGCTGAATGTTGTTTGCCATGTAAGTTGAACTTAATAGTTACAGATCAAAATCAAGAATACCAGAATACAAACCGTGCATCTGCTCAGCAATAGGAGAAATGACATGCAAGGAGCAAATCAGTTTCAATCCCAAAACACAAGGAGAAATAACATGCAGCTTTGACAAACCCATGGTAATTATAAGAATTACACTACCAGCCCCTCCTTATCAGCTCAACGCCAACGTCTAAACTCTGAAGTGGCGTATGATGGAATATATCAATGAGGTATTATGCTCCCAAGCTTCAGCATCTTGCTTTTTCAGCTTTCAGAATCCTGTTTGAGTCATCACCATAATCCCACCAACAGCATCAGAATTGTCAGTTCCAAATCTTTTAACATCATGTCAGATCACCTTTACTCTTGAAATTGTTTCCAGATCCGCAACCATCATCTCCACTCTTCAGCAGATGCATCCTGCATTGGGAAAATAATACACGTATCACTTCATCATCTTCTAGAACAGCATATTGCTATCACAAATTTATTCGGTATCACAAACAATAAATGTTTTCAAGGCTCCTTGTTAGCTTTAGCTTTGAAACCTGCACAAGTTACATTAACCTCAGACAGCTAGTTATCAATCAAATCATGGAAAGAATGAGCTATAGGGCGATAATCAATACAGATGCAAATCTTAACTACTAAACCTTTCACCAGATAACATGGCAAAGATCTTGTTCATATGAAGAACCATAGAGAACCTGAGCTTAGAGAAGTAAAGGTTAACAACAAACCCTGAATAAAGAGATCTGTCTGGAAGTGACAAGATTGAAGGTAGTCACCTGTTAGTTTAATTTACCAGAAGAGGTGAAAGACTACAAGTCCTAACATTAAGGTACAGATTACCAGTACACAAATACTACAATCGGTTTTCCCTGCTATTACAGATTAACTATCGTATAAACTTCAGAGCAAGCTAGAAAAGGGTTACAGATTGCTAATATATATTACAATACTATGGTCCATAATCATACTCAAGCAACATAAAGGCCAGAATGCATCATGTAGCTGTAGCTAGCTATAGCAGTTTGCTTCTCAATAAGATTAGCAAGAGACTGATATCAATTCAAGTTCCATGAAATCACCATCGAACAGTCAAACTACTTAAAGCACTATTACATAAATTCTAGAAATATAAGGAGTACCTACAACAGAGGGACACGTAAGGTCCAGCAATAAGTAGTCCAGAATAGATCAAGTTCTGTAACTTGTCCAATAGAAAAAGGAAAAATGTCCGAAAGGACAAGAAATTATTAGTCTTTTTGAGTTATATAATATAAATCTAGCTCATATCCATGCCATCTCTAACTTGGCTGCAGATAGGACTGACAGCAGAGAAAGATCTCTCAAAAGGAGAAGGATGAATTTGTGCATCCCGTCTACGCTTAAAACCACCACAGCTGTCAGAGGGTGAATTCTCCGGATCCAGCTTTCTTCTGACACCTCTCACTGCTTGTTCCTCCGTTGGTGTAAGAGGGAAAATTTTACCACTTGCGCGGCAAAGAGAGCTATGGTTATCATACAAAATTCTCTGATTGCAGTTTTTATCACATATGTGAGTCAGCCCTGTTAGCTTGCAGCGAAACATGTTCCCACAAACATGTTCATTTTCACATTTCCAGTCGCATTTGTGACCAGGTATGTGATCATCTCGGCCCAAAATACTTGACAGATAAATAACATTTGCAGGACCTGCAACCATAGATTTGCCATATACCTCCATTCCTTCGGTTGAAACAGCAACTTCTAAGATTCTAACACACTCCGACTTCAAGGCCTTGCCTGAATTGTCTGCAGGCCCATCACAACAGAGAATTCAGTCAAACTCAACAGAAATTGACCTTCTTGCCTCTAAAGAGAGAGGGGGGGTCTAAATCAATATATTATTTTATTCAGAAAACTTTTGGCACTCTACTTGTAAATACAGAAAGAAATAACACTGTCCGCTATCTGTTATTTGAAAGACCCTGTCATAAACAAGATTTTAATCCTTGAATGTATCAGCCTTAGACAGCGAGAAACAAGGACAATAAATTGTGGCCTTCACATAAATAATATCATCACCAAACCACTCGTACCGACTTTAGACAGTCTCCAGGATCATAAAACAAGTAACGTTTATTCCGCAAGCAAACAAACGACCACATGGGACAGATCTAAATCTCAGCCATTTAAGAGTTCCCATATAGCAGTATGATACAATTGCCACGAGCTCCGACAACAACTAACTATGAATAGCCACCTTAAAGGTTTATGACATACAAAACCTAACCCAAACCCTCTTTTAAAATCACAATTTCGGATCCATAGTCTCCATAAAACAACAGAAGAAACAAAAACATCAAAAGAATCATCGCGTCCTCAGGCGAACCTGACAATTACATCACCACATCAAATACTCGCGCGTAAAAAGCCGGTGAATCTAGGAACAACAACAAAGAACCAATCAACGCCAGAAGAGAATACGAAGGAAGATAACTCACGCGCTCTCCAACAAAGTCAAGCTGCCGAGTCTGCCTCCTTGCCTCTGTACCTAATACCTGCAAAATGAGAAAGAAACCCCAAAAAATACAAAACTAATATTCCCCTATCGTCCTCACTCTCGCTGCAGCACTTTACACAGCAATGGCCTTGGTATTTATAGAAAAAAGGCTCTACAGTGGCGGGTGACTACAATGGGGTTGACGCCCATGGAGACAAAGCGAAATGCAAATGAAATTCATGTGAAATTTCGGTCAAATGGAGGGCGAACCGTAATTTCCCATAAGCATGAATTTGTGTCAGGTGGCCACTTCACCTATAATTTTGGATAAACTAGCGGATCCAACGATCCTAACGGAGTTTCTGAACCCATCCATACCTTTTTTTTTTTTTTTGCTTTGCTAAATACTATAAAACTATGTTTTTGTCCCTCGCTTATCACGTGTCTCCAACGGCTCTTTCGCTCTCTGTCTCCGCTAGCTTTCCCACTTTTTTAACGATTCCATGGTGCGTGTAGACCTTATTACCCCTTTATCACTTGACGCGTGTAATTACAAGCGTCATTCTCGGTCTGCATTACCATATCGCCTTTGACTCAATAGTCTGGTCTCTGTTTGGTTGAAACCCAAATTAAAATATTAAAAAGAATTTTTAACTCAAATTTTAATTTAAAAATTTTTTAAAATAAATAATTATATTTATTTTAAAAAAATTATATATTAAATTATAATTTAAAACTATAATTTTAAATAAACTTTTAGAAATAATTTTTAGAATAATAAAAAAATTTATAGAATATTCAATTCTCTTTTTTTCTCATTCTCCTCCCTCTACTTATTGACACAAATTTTTTATCTTTAACTCTTCTATTTTCATCTTTAGCTCTTCTATCATTACTTAGGGTCATAGATCTACTTCTGGTGTCATTATAGATCTAGTCATCGTCATCAAAATGTCATCGTGCTAGATGAAAAAGATACCCGTGTTGCTCCTTTGTCTTCTTTAGCATCATCATCTCTCTCTTTTTTTCTCCTCTATCTGTCACCCTAGCCTCTATCTTTCTTTTCAACTTCAACGTCAACCTCCATCCATCATTAGAGAAAGAAGAGGAAAGAATATGATAAATAGTGAATAGGTATATAGGATATGAGTTAAACTGTAATTATTTATTTATCTTATATTTTTTTAGTAATTTATTAATTATAAAAAAAATTATAATAAATATTTAAATACTTATTTATTTAAAACTATTTTTTCTATAAAATTTTATCTAGAATATTTTTTTAAAATATATCTAAAAGTACTATTTTCTATAATTTATTTTTTAAAAACTTATCTGCCCTCATTTAATGGGTGTTTTTTTTTTTGGGTCCTGATTGAATCTTCACCTCGTTTGAATCACTGCACTAAGCCCACGACTGAAATTGGCCCATTTATTCTAATCGGATCTGATCCCCTAGTAGTTGTGTTTGGTACACACTAACCCTTCCCAAATCATCAGGACCAAAAAACCCCTACGCCCCTTCCCCAAATCAGAAAAAGATCGCGGCTCGGTTGCTCGAAGAGAACGAAGGCAGCAGCGGAGGTGTCGGCGGTTCCCAATTGAGAAGTTGGACGACTCGAAGGAGTTGAGAGCACCAATCGACAAGGAGGACGGTATTCTTCTCACCTTCATTTGAATCTACCTGTATAATAGATGGCGCTCTGGTCTTCAATTATTAGTACTTCCCGTCACGCCAACCCACCGTTTTCACTCCACACCTACCCCTTCCTCCTCCTCTTCTCTCTTTTATTATTAATAATATATATTTTCACTTTTGCGGAATTAAGAATCAGAGGCCTCTCGTTGCTCGTGGTTTCTAGTTGCGCACTAAATGCCTCATAACTGGTAGGTTTCCAGAGAATATACGAGACGCAATTTCACATTATTTCTCTTTTTGCGGAGCATCCTCTCCTAAACTGTTCACTTTTTTGGTTGTTTTGGTATAGAGTAGTAATTTTTACCCAAAAAACTTTAACAAGCCTCAGCTACTTTGGTAGGTTAAAATGGCAAACCAAACCAAACTTTCTTCTTTCTTTTCCCAACAAAAGCCGAGCCAAACTTAATCTTCTCATCTGAAATTTAAATTAGGTTATACAATATTGTGATTTAAAAGGAAGAGTGCAAATACAAAAAAAAAAACAAAGAAAGATAAAAACTCATCATATGATTTTTAGACCAATATCATGTGGGGAGCTCATGCTACTAGGTCACAAAGCTGTTAGCAAGAGCGATGTTAAAAAATATGAAAGATAGTCGGATTGTTCTCGTTGAATATAAAATTTGACGGGCTAATTGAATGGACGGTATTTTTATTCTATTGTGGTGATTTAGGAGAGTGGTAGAGGCATATATACGCGTGACAAAATAGGGAAAGAGAGGGATGGGGACATGGAGAGGATGATGGTGTTGAAGGGAGAGGGGAGGGATGAGTAGCAATGTTGCAATGATGGGGATGAATGGGTGGCTGTGTTCTGGATAATGGTTAATAATTGTAATAAATAAAGTAATATAACAAATTAACTGTTTTAAGAATGCCACTATATCACCTATCATGTAATGTTACGCACCCCACATATATATCCCTTCCATTTTGGATTTTTCTTTTAACTACTTCGTGCCCTATTCGTATGTTCTGAGGCACTCAACAGGATTACACGTTTATCTACTCAATCCAACCTTCTTCCATCAATACCTATGCCCCTCATCACTTTTGGCTTCTTCAGTGCCTCCAAATTTGGACTGTTTCACTCCTTTTCCAATATCTTCATACTAATTAAAGTTCCTGATTCTATCATATTGGTCTCTTTACAGATTATTTGCTATCATATTAGTCTCTGACTACAAACTGAAACTTCAAAAGTTAATAAAACTATGGCTGTCACTAATTAAAGTTCCTGATTCTATCAATGACATCCTTTGAATCAAGTGAGATGAGAGTCACAATGTCTTAAACTTCGTCCAAAAGATGAAAAAGAGCATCTAGATGAATGATCCTGTAATATACCTGGTTGATTAGCTATATAAAGTTGAAAGAGATTATCATTTTCTTTTTTTATGTTCGGTCATTGAAATTTAGATTATTTGAGGAATGTATATATTTAATTGACAAGTAGTTAATAATAAGACAAACAAGCAATTTGATTATTATTATTATTGTGAGGCAATCATGTTTTAATTGGTCATGGCTTAATTACATGGCAGTGTGAATAAACAAGTTTGAAATATTTATTGGGTTCATGTTTTTAGTAGTGCGTTACCTTCGCTTGGATTTTCTAGTTTCAGTTCTGTGTTACCTATTGCTGATTCTATACAATGTTTATGACTATTACATATGTGAGAGCTTATTCCATGTTGTTATACAGCCATGGATGAAGAATCAAGCGAACTACTTGTGCCTATACTGATTTGGTGGTGGTTCCATATTGTATTTGCTATGTACTAGTGTTTTATAAGTGCTTATATCACAAGTTCCATGTCTGAAAGGTGAATCCCTTGTCAGCTATACACAGTGGACTTTTATTCTAGAAGAGTTCACCTTCGAAATCTAGTTTATAATAGTAATACCACTTGTTTTATTCAACTCAGAATGAATAGGGAGACATTTGATAAGCTATGTCTTATGCTTGATATAAAAGTTGGTTTAAAACCATTGTTTGATGAGCAAGTTGCAATGTTTCTCCACATCCTTGCTCATCATGTGAAGAATAGAGTTGTACAATTTTATTTTGGGATGTTTGATGAAACTATTAGTCAATACTTTAATATAGTCTTGATGGGTATGATGCGATTGAGTGGGGAGCTATGGAAGAAACCTGAACAGGTTTCCGAAGATTCCATAGATGAGAAGTGGAAGTGGTTTAAGGTATACTATTATTCAATGTATAATTAGGTGAATTTATTTTATTTTATTCATTTGATTGTACTTAATCTACTTGTATGTTGTTGGATAATTGTTTAGGTGCTCTTGATGGTACCCATGTGAAAGTGAAGGTCCCATTACAACAAAGAGTAAAGTATAGGAATAGAAATGAGAAATAAGCACTAATGTGCTTGGGGGATTCATAACTGTGAAGAATTCATAACTTGACATCAGAAGGGGGATTCGGCTCATTTATATCTTAAAAAGATTAACACCAAACATTTAGAAGGAAATCTCGCCAATAAATATACCAAAAAATTAAGATGATTTATAATATGATAAGGATATTAGGAAGCAACTCAAATTTTAAAATAGAAACTCCAAAAATCTTTATGTTTATATATATGTCTACAAAGAGAAAAAGTATTCTATGATCAACATATGAATATTTGTTCATCTTATAGTAAATGTATACAATTAAAGTGCAAAGAGTTATTCCAATCTTGAATCTGTGGAGTTGGGAATATAGGGTATGAAATAACTCTTTGCACTTTAATTGTATGTATTTACTATAGGATGGACAAATATTCATATGCTGTTCATAGAATTCTTTTCTCTTTGTCGACATACAGATAAACGTAAAGATTTTATAAGTTTCTATTTTAAATTATGTGAGTTGCTTCGTGGTAACCTTATCATATTGTAAATCATCTTAATGTTTTAGTATATTTATTGGTGAGATTTCCTGCTAAATGTTTGATTTTAATCTTTTTAAGATATAAATGATCTTAATCCCCCTTCTGATGTGAAGTTATAAATTCTTCGTATTTGTTGAAGAGTGATTAAGCTGTAAATGTATCTTTAATAATTTAGCAAGAAGGAATCTATTTTCAGTTAGTAATTAAAAATGATAGTGTGAATTCCCAGTTCTGTTTGATTTTAACTGACCTTTTGGCTTATAAGATCTGGAATAACTTTTTCGGTGTGCACTTACGTAATATATAAGTGGCTTGATCTTCGCTATTTATGTTTTTCCAGGGGACGGATCTGCCTGAGTGAATGTTCTACACTAGATAAAGCCACATAAAAGAGGATAATGGTGGGATTTAAAAATAGATACATGGTAATGGAGATCTTTTTGAATCCTAACAGAGACCATGTGGGTAATGATTCTATTATAATTACCCAATTTAATGTGTCAAAAGCAATAAAAGAAAGCATCCTGCTAAACTTTGGGGAGTGCGGTTTGGCTTCATCCGTTGGATCATTAATGGGTAAGTAACAGAACTTTTCGTTGTTTTTAGTTCTTGTCAGATTTGCCTTCTGTCTGTACATTTAGCACGTTATTTTTTGAAATGACAATTATACTTTTTGTTGTTTGCAGTCAAGTATGTCAATCCAATCACCAATACATGCATCATTAGGGTCTCAAGAGAGGAATATCAAAAAGTTTGGTCTGCTATTACAATGGTCAGAAGTATTGGGAACTACCCGGTGACTTTTAACATGTTGGACCTGTCTGGTAAGTAGACATTCTAGTGGGGCAGCGCATTCCTATTGCTTGTTAGTTAAGTTTTACAAAATAATACCTGATGACTTAAGTTTCCATCTACCTTTGTAATTACTCCGATTGCCGATTTCCTGCACAGAAGACAGCCTGACATGACGCTTTGACTTTTGCTTCAGGTAGTATAAAGGCTTGTAGAACTGCTGCCTTAAAGTGTGAGGAATTAAAGTTTGAGCAGTACAAACTTATGGTTGGAGATCGTCTCTCAACTGATGATACCCAGCGCATGCATAATTATCTTGAAAAGATTAAAGTTCTGGAGCATTGAATACTCGGCCACCTAAGTCTTAATTAAGATAGTTGACGTTTGATCTGAAATTTTGCCTATTCATTTAGAATTTAGGATTTTTGATGCTTTGTGATAACAACGCTGGTTTTTAGATATTTACAAGTGTACAGTTCCCTCCACTTACATGTACTTTTAACTCCTGGAGCAATCTGGAATTTGCACCCATGAGTGGGATAAAATCTGCGAGAGAAATGCAAAAATCTCCTTTGAAGTTTACTAGATAACTGTCTCTTGAATTTTCAAAACTGAAAATTTAGTCTATTTATTTTTTTCCTTCTAACGAAATTAACTCATTTTCAATTTTGAACTTTTTATGGTTCAACGGGTAAGTGTAATATCTTAATTTTTATTTTTATATTTAAATAAAATTAAAAATATTATTTATTAATAATTTGAAAATATTATTTAATTAAATTATTATAGTTTAATATTTTTATTATTTTTAATAAAATATAATATATAGATTATCTTATTTTTTTTCTTATTTAAAATTTTCTTATTTAGTTATTATTATTAGTTAAGAATTTATTAAGATTTGGATTTAGATTTAGATATATAATTTTATTTTAAAAATATGGTATAAATTTTAAATTATAATATTTAATATAATTTTAATAAAGATAATAATATATATATTTTTGATTAAATATATATATAATACTATATATTTATACTATAATAATAATATTTTTTAAATTTTAAATTATTATATCTGATAAGATTTTAATAAAAATAAGATATGAATTTAAATTTTAAATTATTATTATGACTTAATAAATAAAATTAAGGCTCTGAATTATTCTTTAAATTTGATATTGAGTCGACTCTTCTCTTTTAAATCATTTCTCTCAGTCCATTTCCTATTTTTAAAGAAGGTAATTATTTTTTACTCGTTGTATGTGCTAATATGATGTTTGTGAGTAATTTGATATATATATATATATATAAATTTATTGATATTAATATAATTATATTGAGAAAACTTGTTTGATTATTTTTATTGAAAATAGTATTGTGGAACTTAAAGTTTAATTTAAAAAGTTTAAGTTGGTATTATAAATTTATTATATATTGATATTAAAATTTAAAAAAAGTTATTATCTTGAGAAAAATCCTTTTATGATATTTATTAAATTATTGAGATTTTGATTAATATGTTTATTTTAAAAATTATACATTGGGGATGAATAATGATAAAGTTATATTTCTAACACGTAATATATGTTCTATCATAGTTCAATTGACATATTAAATATTTATGTTTACTTTTCAGGTTGTCTATAGTTTAGCTTTTTTCTAGTACAAATTTTTTTTAAAAAAATAAATTTATTTATAATCTAAACGTAAAGTGAAGTCTCATTTTTTCCTAGTCAATACTAATGTCAGACAGTACGAGCCGTCTATTATCTTCGGGTATAAACTTAAATATACAGGAATTAAGATATTTTCCTGAACATTATGACTATAATCACAATAAAATAATACTCTTAAAAATTAAATTTATTTTAAATAATTATATATTTAACTATTTTACTAATTAAATTTACAGATGTCTATAGTTCAGCTAAATGATCACCTATCTTGTCACTAGCTAAAAGAGTAGTTGATACTTGTATTTTTTGTTTGACGCCATTAATTTCACGAAATGAACTTTGCCCTGGATTGTGTGAGACCAATTTTTTTTCGAAAAATTTTGTAACAAAAAAAAGAGTGAAGAGATATAAAGGGAAAAAGCGTATTTTCTTGCTGTATCCCTCTCAAGCTGGAAGATGTTTGGATTTGTTTTGTAGTGCATTTTCCAAGAAGGAGTACTTGACATTGGATACGAGGAAAAGCCATTATTCCAGTCGGACTTTGGATCCATGAATACATGTGAATCCCATTTATTTTAAATAAACAACCTTTACTCCATTTCTTGTGCTCAACAGAAACCTTTTAGTTTATTTATTTTTTAAGAAAATAGAAGGCCATGCAAGAAAATCCCGGCCCCCTCCCCTCCCCCCAACGCCTTGGTTTCGTGGGATCGGCGCTGCTATAAATAAATGCTTTCACCTCTCCTCTTTACGTAGGCACTCACGGGACATCATATCACCAGGTCCTATCCTTCACTCTTCCATTAATAGATGGAGAAGAAACTACTGGATCTCATTCTCGTCCCTGCTGGTTTACTACTCCTGCTGTCCTACCACCTCTGGCTCCTCCTTCTAATCGACAACAACCCAACTAAAACCATTATAGGCGTCAATGCCATCAGTCGCCGTTTCTGGGTTCTAGCAATGATGGAGGTATATATCACCATACATATCTTGCCAGCGCCTGGTGTTCGTGTATTATCGGTCACCAGCATCTTAGTTTCCGATTCATTTTAGGTTTCAGTTTCTTTTCTTTTTTGGGTTCTGAATCTTCGGTTTCGCGATACGCAGGATGTGTCTAAGAATGGAGTTCTGGCTGTTCAGTCTCTGAGGAACAACGTAACATAATGGCGTCGACTCTTGAAGCATCGATGGCCATAATGCTGAGTTCGCTCATCGCCGGGCTGATGAGCCTTGGGGATGAAGAGAGGAAAGTGATCGCTACCTGTGTTTGTCGATGAAGTTCTTCGAGATATTGGCGGGCTTCATGGTGGCTTTTCTGATGAATGTTCAGTCCATAAGGTACTTTAGCCACGCCAGCATCCTCATCAACGTTCCTTTCAAGAAAGTTTGCCCCACTATTCGGCACCAGATCCTCACGTCTGACTACGTCGCCGCCACCATTAACAGAGGAACCTATTTTTGGTCTCTGGGTTTGCGCGCCTTTTACTTCTCTTTTCCCATGTTTCTGTGGCTTTTTGGGCCCATTCCCATGTTCGTATCCTGCTTCCTCCTCGTTTTCATGCTCTATTTCTTGGATCTCAGGTTTGAGCATGGCTGGGCTGCTGTGTCTGCCATTGAACCTGTTCAAAATCGTAGGGACGTGGAAGCTGCTGACGGAATCTCAAATTAGAGCTAGGGTACTCTCTAGGGCATGTAGTGTGTGTGTGTGTAGCAGTGATTAATAAAATAGCTAGGGAACCATAATAGGATATGATCATTAATTATGTGCCAGTGTTAGACTTTGACATAACAGACGGTGATTCGGATTCAATCCATGTTGAATCGAATAATACTCCCTCCATCCTATTTATAAGCTTCAAATAACTAATGAAGTTTACAAAGAGGACTATACCCATTCGCGAAGAGTATATATGATAAATGCTCGGTTTTGTACATTCTTCGATAACTGGAATGGATTTAGGTTTCGCAGTAACATAGGCGTCTTTGCCAAGAAGATACGATGAAGAAGAATGAGACGTATGAAATAACGCAGAGTCGCCATTCTCCTTAAATATATGGAGCAGGTGTAGGTTGTGATGGTCAGGCTTGTCCAGCTTGCAAGTTCTTGTTTTTTTTTTTTTTTGCCTTTTATTTTTGTTCCCTATTTCGAAACCCACGAAGAATATCCTGGCAACTTGCAGCCAACGTGTTAATATTGCAAGAGAGACAATCAACCATTTCTTTGGAAGGCGATGACTAAATCAAACTCCAAAAACTGTCTGAGGTGATATGGTACTGAGAGAGTAACATTTCACAATAACCTCCCTCCATACCTAAATGACATACATAGTAAGACTTCTGTATATAAAATTTGGGATCAACCAATTAATTAGATGCTTAATCTAACTAATCTCCTCAACTAATTCATTCTTCCAACACACTGATTTTTCTTCCAAGATAACCAATATGTTTTTTTTAATAATATATATATATATATAGTATGATGTGCTTCCTTTATTTTATTGGGAGATATAGAAAACAAATATCCAAAATATTCTCACTCTTCACTATGGATGTAAAAATAATCTAAATTGTCATCTGAAGAGAGTTTAATGTTTGTGTATGCGTGGAAATATTATGATGTACATTTTTCATAATCAAATTAAAGCACGATTGGCGTATTTGGTACGTGCAAGTGTTCTTACACTTAAATACTTGGATTTAGGTCAAAAATAGGGGGGGGGGGAACTTTGGATCATTAATGCTAAGAATTTTTTAGCGGAATGTGTTGACCTAATTAATGTAAATGCGGGAGAGTCTTTTTTTTTTTTTTTTGTTATCTTCAATGTTTGAGAGTTGCATCCTGTCTATTTGTAACTACACGCACGACGTCCAAGTAGCGCCGCCTCGTAGAAAGCCAAGTTTAAGAAATGACGTCCTCAGGCATTGTCCTCCACCGAATGCTACATGTGCGTACTTGTTCTTCCGTACTTCAGTTGACTTTGTACTGTCAGTGGTAATTATAACTCCAAATTGAGCGTTCAATTTTAAAAAATTGATATGCTTTTTTATTACTTATTAAATTAAAAAAAAAGTTAATATAATATATTTTTAAAAAATATATATTATTTATTTTTTTAAATCTATCTATATCTCTTTTATTTAATTATTATTGAAAGAGTATCTATATAAATAATTTAAAAAATATAAAAAAAAATATCTTATATTTAAGAGTATTATATAAAAATTTAGTTGAGTTAGTTCTTCAAAAATCACCAAAAATAGAATATACTTTTAAATTTAAAAAATATTTATAAAAATATTATATATTGCTAACTAATAAGACTCTCGCAAAGTGATTTGAATTTACATATCTTATGAATCATGAATCATATACTTCTTAACCGGGTGTGGATATTTCATCGCCTTAAAAACCGAGTGGACTTTTGCTTACAGAGAAAAATCAAAATATACCTCGATACCAAAATACATATGAAAGGTGACAAATTAAGGCACACAGCCATTACGGGAAAAAATGCAGAACAGTAAGAAAAATAGAATATATCTTCTGAGTTATAAATCAATGCAGACGAAAATAAAATATTAGCTCATCTATAAATCTACCCTCTGTAGAGCGATGTTCTACATGAAAAGTTCCTCCGTTTATTGACTTGGCGCACGTTGGCGGAATTCCACCACTGCACCAGTCCCTCGAATTAAACAGAGAATACAAATAAAGTGATCATAATCATAGCATTCTGGATTGACCTTCAATACTCTTTTAGGGGCAATTTTATAAAGCACTTTCGTCTTCTCAGTGACCCCAATTGTGAATTATTGTCAGGGCGCTTTAGCAAGCATCAATAGCAGCCGACAGGAAGATTTCCGAAGGCCAATTGGAAGATTTCTTTTGAGTTGTTGGCATTGATTCAGCCAGCATAATGCATACACCGCACAAAAAGCATGCCTCGCACCATTTTAGCAAACTGATTAGTATTGCAGATGGCATGGAAACGCCACTTCTTGATTCATCTTGCCAAACTTTCTGAAGATTCCCCGCAGTTAATTTTATCTCATTAACAGAAGGTAGCAGTTTTTGTATGAGCTTTGACTTCTGATGCGAGTAAAACAAATCAGAATGTTCCTGCAGAAGTTTCATAGAAAGGAGAGGACTACGAACCGTATAAAATTAGGGGCGCACAAATATACCGACCAAGGGGAATAAGTAAACAACTGAACGTGCATAAAATTCCTAGCCCCTCACCATTTTCATTTTAGGGAGAGTAATGATTTTCCAACTAATAGCAAAGCCAACTTGGAACCAATATAATACTTGTACTCGCTCGAATGATAGGCAATCATCTATGAATGTCTTTTAACTTCAGCTTCAACTTCATGTTTCCAGCTTGAACAACAATTTCTTCTTTTGATGAGTCAACTTTTAAAACTGTTACTTTCTTCCCAATGGAAGAGACATACACAGCATCACCAACCTTGGGAAGCCTAGACTCGTCTGCATCATTGAGAGGTGAATGACAATAGAGTGATTAGTCATCGAAAATCTTTCTTTCTAATGCAAATATGTGCTATTATTAAGACAACATAAACAAGAATCTCCCAACTGCAAGGAATTAAACTTGGCCAAAGAATACAGTACCAGAGTTCCAATTCCACTTATATATGTCTTATTTCTTACTAAATACCTGACAACGTTCGGTTGATTTTTTTTACAACTGCTGCACTCCCGTCTGCGACTGCAGTAGTAGATTCTTTGTTATCTGTTGATGCATGTTGGTAATTCGTAACTGATGATTGAGAGATCTTATCAGTTTTACTGGGCTGCAAAATTTGTCTTGGAGATGTACGTAGCTGCCGCACTCTCTTGTGAAGGATAGACCGTGCCATGGCTGCAGCCTCAGATACATTTTGCATCTTTCTAACTCGTATATTAGTACTGTGTTCTGTGATCTTCCTATTGGAGTCCAACAAACTATCATAAAGATCTCTAGATTGCCTACAATTACAATCATAAAGAGATTATGTAAGCTAAGAACTAACAGTTACTTGCTAGCTGCTCCAAAAATACGGTGATATATGCTAATTGTTGTCTGCATGCATCTAATAAGAAGGCAGGTATCTCAGGCACCCTAGTTGATGCTTTGAGAATTCTAACAAGAATTATATAAAAGCTTGTGCGCAAGTCATTGTTTTATCTTTGGATGCACTATTAACCATCGCATAATTTTTCTCCACTATTTGTAAGGTTTGAATCATTTGCTATGTGAGTTCTCTGGGAATAACCTCTGTTTGAATTGCCCAAGAAACGAATGTATGTAGGCAAAATCATGCAATTTAATAAACATTTTAAGGGGAAATAGAGTCTTACATCAGATAGTTATGCGCTTCATATAATAGCTCTTGATAATCTTGTTTAAACTTCTCCATATCAGTTATTACCTGAATAAAAAATAAATATATTAAATAGGTGCGGAAGCCTTGGAAATCCATTGAATTACATTTGTAATTATTGATAGCAGATAACTGGAGCCAATGACAAAGTTATGTAATTACTAAATGCATCGCCATAAGCAAGCGTTACTAAATGTTTATTTTTCAATGTTATCTACTTGACCTTAGTTTTTTTACATAGTCCCATTATTAAAACAACAGTGTCCCATATTAAAACAACAGTACATAGTTAGACTGAAAGCATACAAGTTAACAAGTTCAAAATAAAACACACTGGACTGGACACTGAAAACCATATTCCTTTCATTAAACAACAACACACGTACAATAAAACAACTTGTTATACAACATTAAGCATGTACCTCATCTATCTCTGCACTAGCAGCACCATACAATTTACGTGCGGCATCTACAACAAGAGACGGAAGTCCCAACCTCTCAGCTATATTAATTGCATTTGAGCGCCCTGCAAAGAAAATCTTTTCAATTGTTTGAATGACAGCAAATAAACATCACATATCATGTCAGCTATATTTAGAGATTACAGTAAGCAATCTTACCTGTCTCAATCATAAGAAAGAAAATAATGTCTTTTCCATTGTGTAAGAACTAAAGGTAACCTTTTTTCTCCCTTTTTTTACCTCCAGTTAAGAGGCTTTATTCGTTTTCTTTATGTTACTACACCTAAAGATATCTTTCATAAGGCCCAGACACTACTACATTAACAAAATCCTTTCTTAGCTAAGGCCTTTGTGCTCAGCCTTTTTTGGGTATCAAAACCACACCCTGATGACACGCATAAACAATGAAAAGAAGGTGGATAAAGAAAAGTAGAAAAATGAGAAAGGACGAATATAGACAATCAAGAAAGAATGCATCCATCAATAAACTCATAATTTTCATGACATTATTCATGTATAAGGTGCTGACCCGGTACTCCCCAGAGAATCTTGTAAGTTGGCTTCAGGTTTACTTCATCAAATTCCATGCAAGCATTCTCAAAGACTTCATTGCTGCTCGTGAAATCAAGATATGAGACGAGACGAGATGCACTCAAGTATCAGAAAGAAAGAATGAAAGTATAACTTTATAATAATATCCAATTCTGCCAGTTCCTCACCCAAAAAAAAAAACTGTAAGTGCAAAGACCAATACAGGTATAAATTTTAATACAATTACATTTGTGTTTGCTCACAAGTAATCTTAAAAATGTAGCCAATAGAAACCTAACATATGACATAATCTTCCCCAACCCTCCATTGTCTACATAGAGCATGTCAGTTTGAAGTTTTGTCGTCGTCCTTTTTATGGAATACCTGTATTTCAGGGTTTTCAGTTCCCCGTGGTGAGTTGTAGCCATTGTCAACAAAGAACCATCTATGGCAAAGGATTCCAATAATGACATGCCCAGTGCAGCTCCCTCAAGGGGGTTTGTTCCGGCACCAACCTAAAAAAATGTGATAAAGGACCACATCAAGCGCATATATGACACATTTATTGAACTGTTTTCCAAGCACATTTAGCACATGCCTCATCGAGTAGCACCAGTGACTGCTGTGTTGAATGTAATTTAATATTCTGCAAAATATAATGAAGATAATACATTAGATTTTCTATACAGTTTAAACTTGAGAAAATAAGATTGCATTTTAAACTTCATTGCATGTGACCGACATTTTGGGAACAGTCAGCAAGCCCCTGGTTTAGATTTGGAATTCTTGCAAAAACTCAACTATCCGTATAAAATGACCTTAACTTCAAAATTCTGAAGTTGCAATTCTATCGGAGGGGACAACAAGACCACGCAAAAGTACAAGTTAGACATTGGTAGCATAAGCATCCAAGGTAAAATGATAGGAGATGAAACATTGACCACACAGGCTTGTACTGTAACAAGCCAAAACAATATCAGAGAAGTACGCAGTAACCCTTTATAGAACTTCAGAATTAATAGGTTCTAATATGTCAAAACTTGATAAATCCATAATAATATGAATCTATACAACCCAATCTCCATAGTAGTCTGCAAGATATTTTAAAATAGAGAAAGTGGAGGAAATATTTCATAAAAAAATATTTTACATACGCTTATCTGTTTCAAATGTCCAGAGAAGGTAGACAAAGACTGGGATAAGGACTGCTCATCACCAATGTCAGCAAAAACAGAATCAAACCATGGGATTTGCGCAGATTCAGAAGCTAGAATATAAAGACCTGCAATATGATGTATACAGAACATAAGAGCCTATAATGAACATAATAAATATTTATTAAGGAAAAAAAATTGCAGCAAACCTCGGGCTTCTAACAGTCAACACTGCATTTTATTTGTCAAAGATGACAGTAGACGAAATCAATTGAAGATTCTATAATCATTAGTAGATTATTGTATCAATAGAAATGGCTCAGGCTGCTTGTTAAGAAAGCTGCTTAGAATATCTTATCAATTTTGAAAGTTCTACAAAACTCTAATGACAATTATGCATAATAAAATCTTTGTGGGAGTATCTACTCAAACCATAAATTTCACATATAGAAGAAACATCCAGAATTTGGTGGAAACAAGATTATTGGCAACGATTGTGGGCGAAGTGTTACATTAGTCTAATTTCTGCATTGGATTTGTTTCATTTGTATGCTTCCTTTCCTTTCCTTTCCTTTCTGAATGGGTGGTGCAATGAAAATGTTCAATTGAGGTTAAAGAATAGCGAATAAATTTCACATATAGAGCAAGATTATTGGCAACGGTTAAATTCCACATATAGAAGAAACATCTAGAATTTGGTGGAAACAAGAAGTAAACTCAGTAATAGAGTTCTGGTAGAGCATGCCTGTACGAAGTCAAGGCCATGTGAAGGCTGTCTAAGGCAGAGTAGCAAATACATAGCCACCATGATGTCAACAGATAGCTTTAATAAGCCTTTCCATTGTAAGATTAAATAAAACAAATTCAACAAATTTATAGAATAAGAGGGTTATAATTCATTCACATAAAAAAAAATGCAACACAAGTTTTCTGTGAAATAGCATTGAAGTTGAGCAAACCTGATTTTGCCATCATAGCAGCCAATCCTACAGTCTTCAAGCATATGGTTTTACCACCAGTGTTAGGGCCAGTTAAAATTAAAACACGAGTTTTCTGAGCTACAAAAAAATCAACTGGAACTGGGGACAGGGGTTCTAGTTCTAGCTTGGCGACCTGACAATCAAAGTGTATGTTTATGAGGCAGAACATCAAAAACTTCAAGATGCATGAAAAAGTGTAAATAACAAAACTTCTTGTCCACTATCACCTACCCTATCAATCAAAATATCAGACATATATCCCAAAAAAATCCTGGTGTGCGATTTGAGCCTAAGAAGTGTAAAACCCCAAGCTAAGTTTTGCTTCTCTAAGATGTAATCCATGTGTTAAATTTTCTTCATTTTCTAAGGTGTACAATAATTTGAACCAAAAAACCCCAATCTATGTTTTGCTCCTCTAAGACGTAATCCATGTGTTAAGATTTCTTCATTTTCTAAGTTCAGAAAGGGATGATGATCACATCAACGAAAATAACTCAGTAAACATTTTTAATAGAGGCAGGTGACTTAAACTAATGAAGAACAAGTCAGTTTTCACCCTGTCACTTACTGGGCCAGCATGACTGACATCTTTTTTGGCCTTCCGCAAAATTTCCCTATGCTGCTGGAGCAACAAAGGATGGTAAGCTTTTGGGAGATACAATTTCCACTCTCTAATGTTGGGGAACTGCTCATCAAAATTGTTTTTCCCAACTATTTTTGTAGTAGAAGAGTCATTTCTATCCAGCAAAAATATATCAGGACTTGTTCCTCGAAAAGAAAGACCATAAGTAGCTCTAGCATTGATCTGCACATTAGAAACCAAACAATCAAACAAGCAGATGTGGGAATAATCTGATAATGTATCACCAACAAGGATATGCAGAATAATCAAACAAGCATATTGTTAAAAAATTCTTCTACCATCTATGACTTCATAGTTTGGACCATTAAAATGTCAGAAACAATAAAACAAGCAAGAGGGCATAGAAGGTGAAGGAGATGGAGAAAACCAGAAAATGCAGATCCAATTCTCTTAAAAGATTGTATGTATTTACCACATCAAGCTGAACCATGCTGTTCAATATCTTTTCAAGATCATCAAGGTCCAGCTGAATCTGCAGATGAGCCAGATAATATAAGAAACGATATTAAACTAGAAACGAATTTATGTCATATCACATAAGCAACCTTTTCTGTTAATTTTAAAAGCACATCTGCCTCTGCTTTAGCCATTAAAGCTCTAGCTTGTTGCAACTCATCATTTAATGGAACAGCAGAAAAAGGCTCCACAGTACTTCCTCCCCTTGAACCACTGTCAAAATAAGATGCTATGATTCAGGAGTAGAATTTTATGACCACCACCTAGCTTTATTAAGCAAGCAACAAAGAGATTATCATGTGGCCAACCAAACCTATTGTTTCAAAACAATCTGAAAAAAGTTATGCACCTGGATAATAAGAGACCCTTAAAGCTTGTCTTCTGACCAGAATCCACTCGAATACACCACCTGCCATCAATATTATTCACTTCCTGGTCCATTATTACATGATTATCAGGGACAGCGTCATAAAGATGAAAAGCAAATATGCAGTATATTGCATCTTACAAGAATTGAAGTTTCACTCCTTTCATTTCTGATTAAGCTCTCCATCAACCGATGTATCTGACATAAAAGGATAATTCCAATTCAAACATTTTAATTAAAAAAAAATCTAAACAAAGCCATGCAAAACTCAAAATATCTAAGAAGTGAGCATCTCATAAAATAACTATATAAACTGGGGGAAAGAAGTGGCACCTTCCTCTCAAGTGACAGCACTTGTTCTCGTGACTGTCTAAGGGCTGGACTCTAAAGGAAGAAAATAAGTTTCGAGTTACATGATAATTTTAAAACAAGGAACAATTGCTAGTATGGCGGCAGTAAAAGATAGACCTATCTCTTAAACATAAATTATGCAATGATGAAAGTAAAGAAAACTAAGGATACAATACAAGCCTTGTTGTGTAAACTAAATTCAATATGTTACCATGATCAATGATCATTATATGCATGGAGTCAGAAAAAGGAAAACTGTAAGAGATCTATAACAAACCGCCGAATCCTTGACTGAACCATTTTCATCAATAACTTGCTCTATCGATCTAACCAATGATCGATTAATGACAAACTCCATTATCTGAAAGATAATAACAAAGAATGGTCATGGAAACATGAAAACCTACTCAAAGGCAACCCCCTAATTAATACACTAAATCTTACTGAACTATTTACCACTTCGGTAAGAGGCATGAAACGACTGTACCAATCTTTATCTTCCTTGATTGCAGCTTTCATGTTAGCCTGCAAGGTTTCAGCATGCTGAAGAAGAGCAACAATGGCCAATGCCTCAAAGCCATTTACGGGTCTATTTCTCCGGGCATGCTGAATAGCAGCTTCCACCTACAAGAATCTCAATTAAATAACATCAAGTTAGAAGGAAAGGAGACAATAAAGACCACAATAAACTATCTTCTGTATATTTGGCAGAGTAAAATAATAAGAGATCCCCCATTCAGTCAGAATTTGTTTTTAAAATTCAAAAAATCAGAGTTACAACTTGGAGAGAAGGTAAATTATAAATTCAATTTGGAAATACCCCTTAAACTCACATATAGTCTCCCTACCCCCAGTTTTATTGTGCGATTCTTCCCGGCAATAGTAATACATGAATTTCCGCACTAACCAGGGCAGCGTCAATATGACCGAAGTCCAGTCGACTACCTCCATGCTTGTGCATTTCGACGGCCGCATTGGTTTCATTCAGAAGTCGCAGGCTGTCGTCGTAAGTCTGATTCAGAGACCATAGCTGGGCCTGCCCCATCAATAACCATAACATCAAACAAGGAAGGTAAGCAATAAGAGAATAAAAACAGTCACGTGAGGAAGCGCAGACGAACTTTGACGGCTTCGCGGCCCAGAGAGGTGGTAGCAAAGGAAGAGACCAAATCGCACAGCTTATCCCATTCCAGCACTCGGAGACTGTCATAGCGAATAGAAGAAGAGGAAGCAGCCAAGGTGTGCCTGAGTCTGTGATGGAATTTATTAATTTTAACGGTAAGCGGGAAAGTGGATGAGGTGGTGGCGACGGAGATGGCTGTACAGGAAAACATGTTACGGGTCTGTTAAGTGTGTTGAAGCTGAAGAACAATCGCCAGAGACCCTGCTACTCAGTGGTATATGTTCCAATACAATACACAAAAGCGATATAGAAATAGATAAAGCCACCATAAAATATACCCTTTTTTAAATAATTTTTTTTATTTGAAGCTTGTCTCTTGATCAAATCAAGTCTTCTACATATGTCATCATCATCATCTCAATGTTCAGTGTAAGTTTAGGTGTCATGTATCATTCTAAAATTACATATCCACTTGTCACATTATGATGATTACTGCGTCTTCCAAAGTTAACTTTGTCAAAGATTCTTATACATAAGATTATGGGGGAAAAAACCCATTGCCGGACACAGAATTATCATGGTCGCTAGCTATAACCATAATTACGTTGTTATAAGAGATTACCCAACCTTTTATGAAATTCTATAATCCCATTTATCTATATTTTTTTTCAAATTAAAGTCATTAAAATCTTTCTTCACCTTCCTTCCTCCCTCCCATTACCCGCCAACTAAACAAAGATCATGAACGTAGACCTACCTTGCCGCGTTGGTTCAATCAATAATAAAAAGATAAGGTTTGATCGAATTGTTTTTTCTCCACAAAATATAATTTCCGTTTTGACCCTGTTCATCAGAATGATTTGACTAAGCTACCTGTCCCCGTTGTATTACTAATTATAGCATTACCGTTTATGCTGATAAACAGAATTCAGTCTCATCAGATTAAGGCGAAGCTCCGAAAGGGAAACGCGTGAGTATTGTATATAATCCACTAAGTGTATTTTATTTGTATGTTCTAAGTTAACCAAAATGCAATAGACACAAAATCACTCATCATTGGATAAGGGAAAGAAGGAAAAGCATAACGATTCAGTTCAGAAAGAATCTGAAAATTGATGGTGCCCTGATTGTTATCCGTAAAGAATCGGAGAATCTACAGGAGTGGTGATCCACAATGGACATACGGGGAAGGAAGGAACGATATTTGTAGTTGACAACACTTGCGGAGAAAGAACTATCAATTGTTGAACGTCAGAATACAGAACAAAACAGGACAGCACATAGATTATATTCTCCTCCTTTATTTTCGTCGTCTTCGTCCCTTTCTCTGATCTGAATTTCTACACCTCTGTTCCCCGCGACTCGTTCATTCACGTAGACGGAGAAAAGCTCAGATCTCAGCCAGGTAAACACTACTGATCAAGCTCCTCTTTCGATGGGATTAACCAGAGACGAAGAATCAAGCACCCACACACCCGACGACGACAACAACGAAAATCTTTCATTTCTAAGGTACAATTCTCCATTTGTCCAAATCATCCTCATTGGTCTGGTCTGCTTCTGCTGTCCCGGCATGTTCAATGCGCTCTCTGGAATGGGAGGTGGTGGTCAAGTCGACCCCACTGTCTCCAACAACTCTCTCACTGCCCTTTACACGACCTTCGCTATCTTCGGCATCCTCGGCGGCGCCATCTACAATATCCTCGGACCTCACATAACCATCTTCGCAGGCTGTTCCACCTATGTCCTCTACTCTGGTTCCTTCATCTACTACAACCATTACCACCACCAAGCCTTCGCCATAGTCGCAGGTGGTCTTCTTGGCGTAGGTGCCGGTCTCCTGTGGGCTGCACAGGGAGCTATCATGACATCATACCCTCCGGCAAATCGGAAAGGGACTTATATTTCCATCTTCTGGAGTATATTCAACATGGGCGGTGTGATTGGTGGGTTTATTCCTTTTATTCTGAATTACCATCGTACTAAGGCTGCTTCTGTAAATGACGGAACATACATAGGTTTTATGTGTTTCATGTCGCTTGGGGCCATTTTTTCATTGGCTATCTTGCCCCCTAGTAAGGTAGTTCGTGATGATGGCACAAAGTGCACAAATATCGTGTATTCGAATGTGTCCACCGAGGCTTTAGAGATTCTGAAGCTGTTCTTTGATTGGAAAATGCTACTAATAGTTCCTTCTGCTTGGTGTAGCAACTTTTTTTATGCTTACCAGTTCAATAATGTGAATGGGGTTCTGTTCAATTTGAGGACAAGAGGGTTGAACAACGTGGTCTATTGGGGAGCACAGATGGTGGGTTCAATGGGAATCGGATACGTAATGGATTTCAGTTTTAAGAGTAGAAGGAAGAGAGGGATTGTGGGAATTTGTATGGTTGCTGTTGTAGGGTCTTGTGTTTGGGGCGGTGGACTTGCTAATCAGTTGAAGTACTCCCCAAATAATTTGCCTGAGAAATTGGATTTCAAAGCCTCAGGCTCACGCTATGCAGGACCATTTGTATTGTATTTTAGTTTTGGATTGCTGGATGCCATGTTTCAGAGCATGGTTTACTGGGTTATTGGAGCCCTTGCTGATGATTCTGAGATCCTGAGCAGGTGAAAATCTTAGCCACATACATATGTTTTGGGTGCTGAGAGAGTGCAGCAACTTTTTTATCAGTTGTGCAACTGGGAAACTTGTCATAGTAATATATGATCTTGTTTGTGTACTTGGTTGGAGATTATGAATTGGTATTTGAATATTGATGCAGGTACAGTGGGTTCTATAAAGGAATACAGAGTGCAGGTGCAGCAGTGGCTTGGCAAGTTGACACGCAAAAGGTTGCTCCAATGACACAGTTGATTGTGGATTGGGTGCTCACTACAGTAAGTTACCCATTGCTATTAGTTTTGGTCATGTTGGCTGTGAATTAGGACAAGGCTCAAGAGTCTTCATCTGCCAACAGTGACTCTGTCCAATAATGGCATAATGAAGGCCAGTTATAATAATTAAAAGCTAGAATATGTGTTCATGTAATGCATCATACTAAGGAACCCATAAAAGGTTTATAAAAGATGTTATTTTTCCTATCTTAATTAAAAAAGTCAATTAATTTTTTTATAGATTTAAGAAGTCAAATAAATCTGTTAATTATAATCAAATCTAATTTTTTAAAATAAATTCATATTATATATTCATCAATCTACATAAATTAATCAACTAATTCTTATATTATCTATAATTAATTTATTTAATTTTATAAATTTATATAAAAAATTAACTAATTTTTATAATTAAAAATCATCATAGCGAATATACTTAGCTAATGGAAAAGGTGTAATGTGACAAGCAACAAACACCACCAAAAAAAAAAACACAAACCCACACACGCAAGGGGAAAAAACTTTTTAACTTGTGTTTTTACAACTTCCCTTGTTCTTTTGTTCATCTTTTTTAACCTAGTTCCCAATCAAGCTGTAATCAAATTTTTAGTCTTTTTGTTGCCAACATGTTGTTCTCAATATATAACAATATAAAAGAAAAAAGGGAAAATAATCAATGGAAATACCTAATAGAAACATTAAAATTGGTCTACCTTTTCGTAGCAATTAAATACATATGATACAGTTAAAATAACTTTTAACGCCGTTATATATTTTCAATATATAAAAAAAACTCTATTTTCCTTAATTAATTACTTCAAAACATTTAAGTATTGGGGTGGTTAAGATCACCCAATAAAAGGGACCATTGGCGCCATCAACTTGGATTTTTAACAAGGTAACTTGTATGAACCGACAAATTTCGAGATCGAGGCCTTAAACTCTTTGCTCATACAACGTGTGTTATCTAAGAAGTACCTCTATCCAGAGAACTGCTTGTGGAGCGGACTCATTCTAGTAAAATGATAATGCATGGTGAAAATCTTTTAATGCGCTTCCAAATTCAAAATAATTAATCTCAAACTTAATATAATTTAAAGATACCCTTGCTAATTCAACGTAAAAGTTGAAGGAAGTTAAATATAATAAAAGAGAATAATTTCTTATAATATAATAAATTAATATTCAAATAATATTAAAAAATATATTTATATTTAATATTAGTAGTCCCTCAAACAGAGTTCTTGTTAATAGAAAGATATTGGTGCTTAGTAAATTAAAAAATCTCTAATTTAAATATCCCTAATTTTATTATCTCATTTATTACTTTGTTTTTTTTGAGATTATTGACTTTTGTTATTTTTTATCTGCCAATTATTTAACTCGTCATTGGGGTCTAAATCATTCCTATTCCCTAATCAAGGCATGCGGATGTAATCATCACTTTCGTTTCGGACTGTAATCCACAGACGCGGGCAGTAAACTTTCCTTGAAAATCACCATTGAATTTAGAAACTATGACCATTGTTTTTGCTGGTAAAAATGTTGGATTCTTTCATTTTTCTTTCGCATTCTGAAGCAAGCAGATCAACCCTCCAAATTCGCTCTCCTGGCCTCTAATCCAACGCCTCCATGACCTGAGGTTACATGCTCGCGTCGCTTAACTCGGCGGCTCTACACTTGATTTCTTGGTTGTACTGTAGCATGAAAAGAACAGCGCAAATTATATGACATTGATTTACCCATCATCGGTATCACCGGCAAATCCTCGGCCACTCATCCCTATATGAATATTCCGGTCCAAGGTTACAGATATATGTTGAGCGCCATTTTTTTTTAATTCATAATAGCTTAATAAATGGTGTATCCGTCGAAAGCAAACTTCGCCTTGCCCAAAAATCAGTCATGTCCTCAATCTCCCAAACCACGCCCATTCTAAGCTTCTCATCATACTCATCTCCGAGCGCTGTCGTCACCGTCGCAATCGGCGTTGTCTTCGCCCTCAGCCTTTCTCCCATGGTTCTGGCCGAACAAGAATCCTCACACATCCTCCGGCTGCCCTCGGAAACCGCAGGCGAGAGACAGATCGTGTGCGGTGCGAAGTGCGTCCGGACGAGTTCGGTGTGCGGTGTGGACGGCGAGACGTACTGGTGTGGTTGCGCAGAAGCTGAGTGGGAGGTAACGAAGGTGGCGAAATTGGGGTTCTGTGAAGTGGGAAGCAGGGGCTTGACTCCTCTACTGCTGGTGCATATAGTGGGGCACATTGTGATCGGCGTCTCTGTATTTTTTGATCTCTTTTGAATTCGAATTCCTCAGGACTCAGGAGGAGTAGATTAAATGACCATGAATAATTGGTGATCCTTGTACATATCTTAAAGCTCGCATGCATGCAAAATATTAAAGGTGGCTAGCATATGTTGAATCTATATTTGTGATCTTTCTTAGCTTTCACGCCTGCTGAGAAGCTTTCCTCGTGGACTATTCAACAAATTTGATAAAAGAGCACAGTACGTGTGGCTACGGATTTCGTGAATCACAGCAATTAGCAATCACGCTTTACTTATCTCATTCACATAAATCTTATGAACAACCCAAATTTAAGTTTTGCGCATCTTAAGAAAATGATTTAATTATCTAAACATTTAATAATAATTAAAGAGTATGCAAAGACAAATTTTAGTATAAAAATGACCAAAATTTATAATATAGTGATTTTTCTTAAATAGTTTTTAAATAGTAAACTCATTTTAATTTTAAATTTTATATATATTAAAAATAAATAACCAAATTAAATTAAGTTTGAAAAGTTCAATTTTAATTTAATTTGGACAGTGCTAATAAGGGATGATGTGTGATGAGCATTTCATACGACGAGTTGCTTTTGAAGCTTCGTAAGATTTGTATTAGTAGTAACTAATAACATTTGGAAAAACAGTACTAAGGTTTTGTAGTCATTGAATTGTTATTATTACATCCTTTCTTGGGCTTCTTATTAATTTTTCTTAGTCAAAGCTTCTTATTAAATTAAATACAACACACGATTTACGTTTTATGTCAATCAATATTAATATATATATATATATATTAAAATTTTTACAAGTTGTATTAAATCAGTGTTTTATCTTTTTTCAAAAAATATTATTATTCCTTTAAAATTAAAAATAACATTCATCTAAAAATATCAACTTCTTATGGAATAAAAAATTAAATAAACACATTATATACCAACTTTCTGAAATAATCATTCATTTAGATTTACAACGAATATGTAAAATCATCTTTTTACTATTTTTTTGCTTTCACAACATCATTCAAGAAAGATTAGCTACAATAACAATTGGTGCTGGCATTTAGTTTTGCACAACTGGTATGACCTATACTGTGCCTGGCGCCTGGTGGTTTGGGGGAAAAAACCAAAACACGTCCTTCATCTGCTCTTGCATTATTCAAGAAAACACAAATACGATAACAAAAAAAAAAAAACAGGAAAGAAAGAAAAAATTACGGGAAAAAAAACACACGAGAATAACCAATAGTCCAAGCATGCAGGGAGAATACCTTCTCTCTTTTTTATTCTTTCCAGAATTTCTATCCCAGCGATTTAATGACCAATACTACAGCTACAAATAGCAGTAGAATTAAAATCAAGTCCAACGAAAGCCTCAGACTTCCCTCTCTTCAAAGTCAAAATTTTCATGATAACATACACGAGATATTAAAATCAAAGATTATTCCCTTTTTTGGGGGCTTTGGAGCGAAAATCCTGGTTTGTCATGATAAACGGGAACATCATCCCTTCCAGTACCCACTGTTGGGTTATAGTCTTTGACCTTGCTAGAGGTATCATCCCCCTCTATCTGTCCTGCTATTGTAGGGGAGATGGTCCCATCAAGCTTATAACTAGAAACGTTAGCAACCAAACTTTTGTACATAGTAAGAGCTTGAGCCATCATGTTAAAAGGATTAGATGCCGAGCTAGGAAGCAACATCGTTGTACCCTGAGGCAAAAATAAAAGGCATCAAACAAACATTACAGTTAACAATTCGCGCAATGCTTGGACTTTCATGTAAATTGTAAACCAGCTTGTAGGGTACCTCCTTGGCTATGTTACTAAAGGCATGAATATATTGCTCTGCGATCCTCAAACTTGCTGCCTGCAAACCAAATGACAATATTTATTCCTTCCAAGGTTATGCTATTAGCCTCGCCGAAGTTTGATAAACCAAATAGCATCATTGAGAAGAATCTGTTTGTTCAACGATAGCACTAACTCAACCTTGATAAGCACTTCCACACCATCTATAAGTTCTTGTATTTGAATGGTTCCATCCAAAAAAAACATACAAAGGGGGACCCAACACCCCTTGCATTGTTACTGTGATTGTGACACAGGGTTTACAAACACGAGTTTTAAAGTTACATCACATTCACACATCTAGCTAGAACGCCAGATAATTAACAAGAGCACATCAAGCATTGCTAACCAACAAAAAATAGAAACCAAAGATCAAGAAACTGACAAAAGATGTTGACCATAGGCACACAGGGTGTGATATGTGCAAGATTAGCAGATTCAAGAGCCTCACCTCTAGTCCTCCATTTTCTTTTAGGGTCTGCGACACAAGGACAAGACCTTCAGAGGTTGCTCTTGCTCTAGCAAGGATGGCTTCAGCCTCACCTGGGAAAGAATGTTCTTATTCATGAAAGTTCTAAAATATCAAAGGAAAATGTCACTATAGTATATGAAACTCATCAGTTGTTGTTAACTTCAAAAAACAATTGGCGTACCAAGGCAATTGAAGAAAGCATGCCAAATTGCCAATCCATAGTTTAAAACCGTCCCATCAAATTGAAAACTGTACTAAAAATGAAAGTGAAAGTCTATCCATGATTATTTTAATATAAAATACTAGAATGGGAAGTAAAAAAAAGTGTTCGCACATTCATGTTTAGCTGGCATCAAACTGTTTGATATTGTTTTCTCTTGGAATTGATACATCAAAAAGTAACTAACCTAGGGCTCTGTTCACTTGGTCCATCTTTGCAGCTTCTGATGCTAATATCACCGCACTCTTCTTACCATCGGCTATATTTATGTTAGCCTGTCTTTCTCCTGTATAAGTGATAGCAATTAAGGGCATAAGTGTCCGCATATACATGAGCTACAAAGTTCAATGTAATAGATATTACAATTAGTTTTAGGATCAATATTGATGTAAAATATCATCCTTGAACTCTTTGAGGAATTGAAATAGCAAATTGATTGCCTTCTGACTCAAGAATTTTAGCTCTCTTTTTCCGTTCTGCTTCAGCTTGCATTTCCATAGCTACTCTAACGCCACGAGGAGGAGATATATCCCCTGAAGAACAGAAAAGGGAAATTCACAGAAATTTAAAAGGAGATATTAAGGAAATTGTTTCATAGTTTATCCAAACTTACTTATTTCATATCGAAGACACTCCAGGCCCCAACTTTTTGCAGCGACATTAATGGCCTCCTGCAATAATGTTGTCACAACCAATTCTTGTTTGTCTGCAGATGATAAAATAATTAATGAACTAAACTCACCACAATCTTTTCATTAAGCGTGTCCCTTTCCTCAAAGGTCTTGTCAAGAGTGATCTTACCAAGTTCACTTCGCATTGTCGTCTGTGCAAGCTGAATGACTGCATAAATGGGATTCTCAACACCATTAGAAGCCAGCTTAGGATCCACAATCTGTGCAAGGAAATATATAAAAATTGAAAAACCAAGCACCTCGTTAAACTCTAAAATGAGGAGAGAGGGAGCGAAACAAGAAGCCGGTGAAAGAAACGGCCCCGCGGACCTTCACATACAGCACCCCATCAATTAAGATGTTGGCATTATCCTTGGTGATAGCAGATTGGTCTGGAATTATAATGGCCTCTTCCTTGAGGGAATGCACGTAAGCAATCCGATCGACAAATGGGATCAGAAAATGGATTCCTGACGGAAGAGTCTTCACGTACTTGTCAAATCGCTCAATGACAAACGCCTTCTTCTCAGGCACAATACGTATTCCCCAATTCACAGGAGGAGTAATCTCATAACTTCTGAGATCAAATATCCAGATTACATAATCTCATACACAATCACCGAATGAGATTAACGAAAAATTGATATCAGCAATACCTGTGCTCGTATTGTTATTTTTAATATTAAAAATGGAAATACCTGTGGGTAGAATCGCGAGCGTTACGGAAACAGCGGACGGAGGAGAAGTGAGAGGGCAATCGATGGGAAGAAGCGCCTGAGAGAGGATGATTGGAGAAGAGAAGGGCTGATTGCTTGGGAAGTAAAGGAGACGAAGTAGATGCCATCGCACGGCAAGTGCTGAAGTTGAAGGCTGCCGGCGACTGGCTCAACTGACTTAGAAAACGCAAGGCGTTGTTTATGGAATTGGGTTTCCAGATGGTCTTCATTTTGCCTGCTTTGGATTTCTCAGCAACCTATTCGTTTGCTGATCTTCAAGCTTATATTTCCTGTCCGAAGATTTGCAAAGCCCTATTAAAACCTCTCCGTCCCCATCTTCACTCCTTTGCCGCAAATTTGTTGGGTGGGTGTCTTAGACGTCCGAACTCTCCAAGCAGCAGATATAACATTTTTTGTCAACCAAGGATATATAAATTTATTACGAGCATAACTTTTTTTTCTTAAATAAACAATATGATATATAATATTATGGAATAATCTAAACGGAAAGCAAAATTTTCTGGACACTACACTTTGTACAAACTTATAGAATACATTGTTTGGCACGCATCAAAAATCAACTAAACAGCTCATTTGCAGGGATTTTATACGAGTTATACATATAGTGATGAGTACGTTTATAGTGCCTGATTTGTTCTATTGACAAGTAAACCTTGATTTGAGAATAGGAATTAACCACGGATACAATGGATATTGAATTTCTTAGTATTTTCTTTGATTCCATCCACAATTCAAGCCGATTTGCTAGTCCGCCTCTGTGCCCTCTCTCTCTCTCTCTATCCGAATAAGTGATTCGGAACATAAAATGCTGCAAAATTCGCGGGAAAAGATCAAGAATTTTAGGGATGAGCACTGTACTCTCCATTTCTAAACCTGCAAATATTCAAAGCAAATGTCCGTTTCAACTACATTTTTTAAAACAAATTTTACTAGACTAATATCATCATAAGATATCAAATATAAGCTTATAATAAACGGATAGTGCAATAGACACCGAAGAAGAATTTTACTGCAAGCAATCGATTTGTTCTACGAGACCGAGGAAGAAGCCTGCAGCTGTGACCGTATAACGCCAGGCTAAACAATATGAAGTTAAAAACAAAATTTCTTAACCATTCCAGAGTACATAAAAGACAATAACAAATATGAAACAAGATCCTCCGAGCACAAAATTTTAGATCGAAATTCAGCAATTGTCTCCAAATACTCTACTGAAAAAACAAACAATCAAAGCAGAGAGACCGTCTACTCTTCATGGATTGTTCCCTTCTCGCTAACGTAAATGCCATCAAGAAACTTCCGAATATCTTTATTCTTGACATGGCATTTCTGTTTCAAACAACAAATAATAGTTAGAATCAATCAGTGCAAAATTAAATGTACTACTTACAGGCAAGAGATTCTGAGAAAGAGCTAGACCTGATTGATGAGGGCGGCAGAACGAGAAACCAGCTCAATATCATTTCCATCCAATACCAACTCATCCTTAACCTTTTCAGATCGTACAACTGAAACTCCCTCAAGCATATCCACTTTCCTCACCTACGAGAAGGTAACCGAATACAACATTATTAAATCCAATAAGGTTATCCCAAAATAAACAAGCAGAGGCTCTACACACAATAGCAGGGAATATCACGATGATGAACAATGGAGAACAACAAAAAACTCTGCTAAGATAACTAATGAATCAAATCAAATAAATGACATGAGAGCGTGTAATGATACAATACAGAGTGAAGAACGACAGCAATGGGTAACAATATAATGCCAAGAATGGATTTGAAATGTAGAAGTAATCGAGCTTAGAATGCAGACACGAAGAAACAAGTGAATCGATTCCGTTGACCATTGTATATTGTATAGGCTAAAATCACATTCTCTGGCTGATGCTTTTCTATACCATAACATTTATGATTATATACTTAATTCGTAGTCTAATTAAGCTTTGAATACATTTATCAAACTACCGAAGCTGTAAAAGAGGGCAAGTGAAGAGTACCTTTTTCTCGCCAAGGAAGTTTCGGATCTCAATGGCCTTGTTGCTGTTGGTAATGCTGGCGTTAATAGGAAAATGCGCATAGACAAACCTCATCTTATAGCGGTAACCCTTTGTGACGCCGGTAATGAGATTCTCTACATGACTGAGTGCCGTGCGAATGGAGGCAGAGGTTTTCCTGGATCCAAACCAGGCATCGACCTTAAGCTTTCTCTTGCCCTCCTCGTCGGTGATAAGTTGAAAATCGATATTCAAGTGCTTAAAATCACGGACAAGCTTGCCGCGAGGTCCCTCAACCTCGATGATCTTTGCTTTAACTTTGATGGACACCCCATCGGGGATGTCCATTGTTTCAGAAGACAAGATTGTTTTCATCTTCGGCGCTGTTTCTTCCCAGCCTTCACCCTCTTCTGCTCTCTATACGCAACCAAAAACCCTAATGCTGAGTGTACTATATAAATGGCTTTATGGTTATTCGGTGAGGGCGGCAGTGTTGGGCTCGCAAAAGCTTTGCGACATCGGCCCGTTAAAATTATTTTTAATTAAAATTAGTATAGTAAGAAATACATGTTGTGATCGTTCTTTTTTAACTAAATACATTTATTTTAAGACAAACTAATACAATTGTAGATATACTTAAAAAAGAAGATATTTTTAAATCTGTGATATTTGACACGTGTCCTTCTATAATATAGCACTTAGTGATTCTAGAGTGTTTAGGATTCAATTTCTCACTAGTATAATTTTCTTTAATTTTGAGTTGTAGCTCTCTCATATAATAAAAAAATTAATATTTTTTTTATATAAATTTTTTTAAAAAGGGGTTGGGTTTACCCTAAAATTAAGTTAAAATATTATTTTTTTAGATAATATTAATATTAGATAAAATGAGTTATGAATTACGCTATGTTATAATTATTAACACATGCTGTGTGTATCTAAAAAAACACTGGCAGAATTGGGCTCGCGAAATCTTCACTCCCACTAAAGGGATCGTGACGGTCCTGGGATATTAGCCCGTTTTAGAGTTTAGGGAAAATGATTCACGGCCCATATCATTCTAATCCCTGAACAATGGAAAAAATCTCCAGCACTCTTTTAGAAGAATCACTGAATTCTCTTCCGCTGCTAGATCTTGGACATGAATAATTTTGAATTTTAAAAGGTCACGTGTTCGATCTATTTATTTTCTAGAAGAAGAAAAGAATGTGATTGTTGAGAGATCTAGAAAAAAAGTTGACAAGTTTTAGAAGGTGAGAAGTTGAGACGTGATTGTCTTTAACTCCCAAAAACATTTTCCCCATTCACTCACCGGAGTTGAATTTGGTAGAGGAATCAAATGTGTTCATATAAATGAATGGAATGTCGAGGACGAAGTAGAGCCAGAATAAAAGCCGACCCATTAGACTGCCCGAATGAACCCTTACCAATCACTTATACCAAACATCACAAAACAAGCAATGTCAATAATAATCTGGGCACTGACCTTTCAGTACCAGGTACTAAATAGAGCCTTAGGAAGAAGGTAGACCTAACCAGAACAATGAATTTTTGATAAAAAAAACTCAGACAAAGCAAGACCATATAGTTTGACATGTACATAAAACTGTGTTCAACAGCCGAGCAAAGCAAAGAAAAAGATAGTGCAAGCCCGCAAGCAACAGTATTTTAATCTGCTGGTTAGTTGGGATTAGATATTTTCCTAACGCTATTTGTTTAGTGCGAAGGCCACGAGCTGGTGGTGAAGATTGAGAGACATGCAATGTGATAGGTCTCTGATATGGTCCACACAATAATTACTCGAAAACTAAACTGTTCCTCATTAGGAGGATAATGAAAATGAGATGGGTTTGTCTCTTGTCATGGTGGTGGGCATCTCTTTGACGGCCACATACTCAGTTTTGTGATGCATCTTGGCATCTCACTTATTACACTTTCGGTTAACACAATATATCCCACGCTTCTTATTCCTTCCTACCTTTCGATTCAGCCACAGAAAAAGTTTCAAATGAGTTCTATATAGTGTTCAAATTTTATAAATAAGACGGTTTATTCTATATTCTATAGAAAAGTATATAAATAGGCGAGGATGCACATCACTCTCTTAGGTCTTAGCAATTGGTGTCCAGGATGAGATGCTGCTCATGCAGAGTCTGTTTCAGGAGCTGTAAGCCACAAAACACACAAGCCTCTTGTACGCCCTCACAGATTGAGCATTGTCTAATTACTATCACTCCACGGTGATGGCTCAACACTACATTAACACGTCCATCTCGCTGGGCTTCCTTAGCTTCCCCTGTTTCTCCATCTTCAGCGGTGATCATAATTAATTCTTTAGATATGCTTCAGAAGCCGTGAATTTTGTTTCTTTAGCAAAAGAATATTGGGTGTGTTGGGGGAAAAAGTTTTTAGGTAATGAGAAAAGATTGAGGCATTCGAGATGGTTGGAGTTGGGAGAGGAATCAAATATGTTCAGACGGGGAGGAGCTGGAACGGAATATAAGACCTAACTCCAACGACCCAAAGTCTACAGTCTGGTTTGACCCCTCGAAAGAAATCAGAATATTCCGTGCCTCTTGGATTCCCAAGTCATACATTCAGTTTACACGGCAATTAATCTTCACCTTTTTTAAACAAAATGTCTTCTGACTTGATATTTCCCAACTAATCAAACAATCTTCTAACTTTATTGACAGAAATATTAAAAATTTTAAAATTAACTAAATCTTTTAATTTATTTAAAGTTCGTACGAGATAGCTATGCTGGGAAATACGATAAAAAAAAAACTCATCATGCTTGGAGACTAACAATTGAAACTTTATTTATAAAGTATAGGATCAAAATCATATTTTTGACATAAATTAATACTGGACGTCGATTTTTTTTTTTGTTTTGGTTTAAAAAAGGGGCGTTAAAATATTATTGCCGTATTGAAGATGGTGAGTTGGCAAGCTGGCCTCTCGGACAACAGGAGGAGGACCAGAATCCAGAGGCGATTCCCCTTCTTTTCCAACTTTCGACCTGGCCATATCTGTGCGTCGGGCGCCTCCATCCCGATGTATAATGCTCTCCCTCTCTTCTTTGTAATTAATTTCCAAATTCATATTCTCTTCCCACTCATTTTGGGCCTTCAATTTGAATTCTCTGACGTTGAAGTCGCGGTTCTTTCTTTTACTTAACAACCCGATCGTGAAAAAAAGTATTACTCCCAAATAAATTCCCAATTGTAAACAACTTGTTCTACCACGAAACCCAAGTTGTAACAACTAACGACAAGATCAAACATGCGTCAATGGTCCGTGCCTAACCGAAACTCGTTAATATTTTCTAACTGTCTAATGAAAATAAAAATATTTCCATAAGCAGAAGGCTCGTCAACTTGCTTGGCGTGAATTGTTATTCTGTGTGTGTGTATGTATATATATATACTGTAGAATGGTGTATATTTTGGGCACATAATTTGTCCACGACGCTAAACCACAATCGGAAGATATTTATAGGAGGAAGAAGGCACGGAAACAAGGAGCAAGCAGGCAATTAACGTGAAAGGACAAAAGTTAGTTATTACGACTTTTCGTGTGTCTCTGGATTTAGAACCAGGCCGAGGAGGAGGTGGTAACGATAGTGGCGCTCCTGGTTTTACTGCTTTTAATATATCTCTTCATGCATCACCTTTCTTACCGCTTCCTTCATTTAATTATTCCTTCAGTCTCGTCCCAGCGCGCATCGTAGCTTGAGAAATTCCTCGAATCCTGACTATTCTCAACTTGTACCTACCTTCAAAAATAACCGTCCATTCTTTTCCAGACACTAAAGAGATAATAAGGAATAATTTTTTATAGGTACTCTTTTGTTTTTTGTTTTTTCTCGCTTTTTCTCTCTATCTCTCGAGTTGGTCGGAATGTGAGGAATTGGGCGGATATAAAAGAAGCATTATTGGTGAGCCTGGACGTATGATAAGGCAGGAAAGCAGGAGTGAGAAGAAGATGGGAAAGATTTCAAGGATTGGCAGTTATGCGATTGCTTCTTCAATGAAGGAAAACCAACGACAACCTTGTATTACCTGCACAACCTTTAACATTCTCGCTCCCATATACAAGCGCCTCAGCGATGAGGTTCGTTTCCTCCTCTGACTACGTTGACGAATCCATCAGACGGGTCATCAAAATTTTAATGATGTTTTTTTTTTTGGGGGGTTTTGGTTTTGTTTCTGGTTTGGTGGGGAAAGCAGGACCAGAGTTGCCGCGAGAGCGACAACAGAGCGGACTGGTTGACCAGGAACCATAGGATATTGGATTGGCTGCTGTGCGAGAGATCTTCCATTATATGTCTTCAGGTTTGCAAGTTTTTCATTGTTCGTGCTGAATCTTGTTGGATTCTTCGTTGATTTTATGGTAATGTATTTGATTACGTTGAACTTGGGTAGGAGTTCTGGGTTGGAAACCAGGAGCTTGTGAATTTGTACGAGAAGAGACTCGGCGATGCTGGTTATATTAATTTCAAGCTTGGACGGACTAATAACCGCGGTGATGGTTAGCATTTTGTCCCTTCATTTCAAAGTACCGTTTTGGATTTTCAGTTTTTAGTTTTTTTTTTGTTACATAATCTGGTAAAAGAAAATGTCCGGGAAGGGTATACGCATCATTGAAGTCGTTTAGATTAAGTAATCCTTGAGAATGGAACTCTATTCGACTACTAAGCACGGGAGAGGCTTTCATGATGTTATTTGACATATGCAGAGTTGATTTTTGTTTCCCAACTGCTTGAAGAAGTTGATCATTTGATGTTTCTTTGGAATCCGTAGGTCTTTTGATGTCAGTTCAAAAAGAATACTTCACTATTATTAATTACAAGGAGTTGCTTTTCAATGATTGTGGTGATCGTGTAGCTCAGTTGTTACATGTGAAGTTAGCTCTTCCAATTTCGCAATGCAGTAACAGTGATGTTGGGCAGGAAATTCTTATTGTGAACACACACTTGCTATTTCCTCATGATTCAAGTCTCTGCCTAGTTCGACTGCATCAGGTATCTCAGCGCTATGCTTTTTTATAATTAGGTATGTCAACTCACTTGGAGATAAGAAACATTAAACTAAATCTCACTTTTCTGCAGGTCTACAAGATACTTCAATCTGTGGAATCTTATCAGAGAGAGCACCAACTTATGCCCATGCCAATCATTCTATGCGGGTAAATTTCCAGATTTAGTACTTCTTCTACCGTTCGTTGCCCGAGGGATTGTTTTTGAATCATTGTTAGTATTTTATGTTCACCTTTTGATTTATCAGTGACTGGAATGGAAGTAAACGTGGGCATGTTTACAAGTTCCTGAGATCACAAGGCTTCGTATCATCATATGATACTGCCCATCAGTACACTGATGAAGAAGCCCACAAGGTAAGACCCCTAAAATTGCGTTGTTGTGTTGGAAAATATCAGCTTCTCCACTTATCCATGTTAAAAAATATCTTGTTGAAGCAGTGGGTTAGCCACCGAAACCACCGAGGCAATATATGTGCTGTTGATTTTATATGGCTTCTAAATCCTGATAAATATCGAAAACTTTTGAAAGCAAGTTGGAGTGAAGCTGTATTTGGCATGGTGAAGGTAATCAGAAAACCTTGAGACCTTCTCTCAGTTTCTTTATCATTTATTTTTTTTCTCCATCGATCTTTGCAAGCACCTTCAACATACATCTTTAGACAAAGATCTGTCATATAGATACAGCATTTTCAGTGTGTTGTGGCTGATTACAAATGTATATTTTCAGTGTCTGTTGCTGAAGACTGCTCCGACAGAGACGGAGGCGTTTGCCTTTTTAAAGGCTGATGAAGATAGTATCACCTACACTAGTTTTTGTGAAGCACTTCGGCAGGTATGATATAGTATGAACTAAAAGACAGGTTCTTCTTAAATTTCGGATAATGTGTGTTTGTGTGTTTGAGAAAGAGAGAACTGTGGGTGCACGTCTGAGAAGCCCTCAGGGTAAAAGTTTTCTTCATTCTCTGCAGCTTAATTTATTTGGTCATAGCTATGGGCTGAGTGATGAGGATACAAAGGACTTGTGGTCCCAAGCAGATATAGATGGAAATGGTGTTCTAGACTATGAAGAATTTCTGGTAAGGCAGTTAGTTACCTGGAAATTAACCCTCAGCATAAAGTACTTGGACTAATTTTCTGCATAAAAGCAAAATGACTTAAGTAACCAGTATCTGAATTCTGAGATGAACAACCTAATCCGCACGGTCATGACAGCGTTTTTTACTGGTATGATTTAGTTTTTAATCCGAAATCTTGATTGTAGGAGCAACTCTGGAAGCCAGAGTCAGATGAGGGAAACGAAGACAGGAATGAAAAGGACAAGGATGTTTCCGATGGCCAAAGGGAGCAAATCATTGGCTTCAGTGTAAAAAATGCAGTACTATTCCCTCCTGAGGTGGAGAAAGGTAGATGGCCAGAAGACTACTCCCTTTCGGACCATGCTCGGCTCACCGTAGTTTTCTCGCCTATAAGAATGACATGTTCACAGATGTCAATAAATACTAACTAGAATAAGACAGTTGGCCTTGTGTCTTAAGACAGATGGCATTGGTTTCACTTTTTCACACACTTGTGCTTCACTGTTTGAAAGAATGAAAAGAAAACATACAAGAGTAGTTTGTATAGTTGTTGCACAGGTCTTAATCGTCAACTATTCCGTAGCCTTGATTAGAGATCTCATTTAGGCAACTTGTAACAGATTTTGATGTGAAACGAGACATCAAATAGAAAAAAGTACAATGTGCTTCTTCATAGCTTCTCTTGTTTTCGTGTAATTATCATATCATTAGTTGCAGCCTTGTATAAAACTATCACGTTTTTTCATGCATTTGCACAAAGTTAACTATTGATGGGGTATGAACATTACGGTTCGTTACAGATTGTATAATCTTACATTGACCATCAACGGCAATAAAAGCATGATATTTGCGTCAAGCTTACTTAATTAGCACCAATTTGGTTTACACTTGCTAAACCATAAATGCGATACTTTTTGTATTAATTTTTAACAAATAATATTGATGCAATATTTAAAGGGTCAAGATATTGAATTTTGCATTGTGCAATTAAGAGAACGAACATATAGGAAATACTGGTACAGAGTTCGGAGCTTTCGTTCTTCTACGTACTATCACTTAAGATAGGCCTGGATTTTTTTGTTCTTGAATTGAATTCAGAATTATGCCATGAAAGACAGCGTCTCTTTAAATAATAATGGGTATGAACATATAGGAAGTGGAAACTAAAATGATTGAAGAACTAGATCCAATACCGCACCCCGTAAATGACAATCATAAAAATTACGATTCAACTCTCAATTGCTTGTGAGGCATAACACTCGTAGTACTCTTTACAGAAAGATCCTCCTAGGGGAGTGGAAGAAATCTGATTACTCATCATCATCACTGTCATCATAATCAGAAGCTGACTCGTCACTCCTTAGTTCCATCAGAGAATTCATGTCAAATGATGGTCCCATTTCCATTTCCTCCATGTCAATAGTGTCATAATCCATTCGTTGCTCAAACTTGTCATCTGAGCAATTAAGCATCCATGCAAGGGAACACTTCACTCCCTTCTTGGCAACCATCTTATGCCTGGGTTTTACACTTGACTCCAGACCATATGTGAAGAAGGCTGGGAAATCAACCAAGTCTTCCAAGGGCCTCCCCATCTCCTTTTGAAAGTAATCAAAGCTAAGTTTCATGATGTCAATGTTTAAAGCGAGAAGTTGAGGGCATCCACCGATCATCTTCTTCATTTTTTGCAAGGAAAACCCACAATCCTTGAGAAAATTAACATGCTTTAACATAGGCGCACTACTGAGGCTAATTACCTGTGGCATCTTCTCAACAACTCTACCAAAATCTTCAGAATCCAAATCAAGTAAAGATTTAAGAAAATTACTTTGATTCTCAAGCTTTGGCTTCAAGTCCATTCCCATGATATCAGGATACTGTGCAATTACAGAGGGTAGATGTGCTCTTCTAATATTGAAATCTTCAAGAGCTTCAACATTTGGCTTCACCTTCTCGTCCAATCCAAAGCCAAGAATATAAGGTCGCTTCTCTATTATTCTTGCAAGGGCTAATCTAGGAATTCCCAAGCCTTCCAGATACTCCACAAAAGGCTTGATTACTCTACCAACTCTCATTCCCAAAATCTCAGGGTATCTTGTTAGAACCCCTCCAATTTCTCTTCTTGCAACACCAATGCCAACCAAATAAGCAACTGATGTGCTCATGGTTCCCTCAAGCTTGAATCCTAGCACTTCTGGATATGTCTCAAGAACCCGGGGAATATCATTAGGCTTGATATCCATCCCCTGAAGATACTTGACCACTGGCTCAAGGTCAATAACAACACTAGCATGAAGAACTTGTGGGTATCTCCGCAAGAACTGCGTAAATGTAGATTTCCTGACTCCCAATTTACCAAGGTAATCAAGCACAGGAATCATATTCTTTTTGACACTGCAGCCAAGAACTAATGGATAATTGTTGATGTCTTCAATTGTAAGCCCTAGATTGTGAAGAAAATCTACCCGTTCCCTCATAACTTCGACTGTCACTGGAAGTTCCATGCCATCAAGCTCATCAGGAATAATGCCAATCCCCCGCAAGAATGCATAAACTTTCTCACGGTTTGCCATCATCTCTTTGTTCATTTCTGATAAACTAGGACGACTATATAATGAAGATGAACGCCCTTGTTTCCTGTTCAAGCGAGGGGAGTCTGGTTTGGGTGTGGGTGAAGCCACTGAGCTAGAAGTCAGGGTTCTATTAACAACAGAACACTTTATTTGCGTAATCAAACCCATTCTTCTCATGAAGTTACAAGGTAACTGTAGAGTTACCGAAGGACTCAACTTAGAATGACAAAAAGTTAGAATGGGCATTTTTGTCTGTGTAAGTAGGAAACTCGGTTTAGTTATGCCAGCAGCAAAGCTTCCTGTCTTCATATGTCAAGAGATAAATGTCATTGAATCTGCAAAAACAAGTAGATGTAACCCCGAGTAAAGGCATAGCTCTGTACATAGTTGAAATTAGCAGAAAATTAGCATGCATCTCATAAGTTAAATCCAACTCCCCCCCCCCCCACCCCCAACACAGCGACCACAGGAAGTGGGTTATTACCTTGTAAAGGTGGGTGCGCATGATTGGAATTAGCAGAAAATCCACAAAAATTTGAACAAAATGGAGTCAATGTATAATCAATGCAGATTCATTCCTCTGGATTGGGATTGAATCGCAGGGCCCGTCTACAATGGGAAAATGTAGGAGCAGTTTAAGAAAGTGGGGTTTGTGGCGAGAGAGCGGAGGGAGGTAGGCTTACAGTAAAAGAAGCTGACGCCGAGAGGTGCGATGAGGGAATTGTGTTACGCGCCTTTCCTTGCAACAACTCTATATCACCGAGCGATAACGGCACCACCAAAATCGAGGGTTTCCGGCCCTTTCACGTTCTTTACGACAGAGCGGTACTGGATAAAACATCAGACGGGAAATCACGTGTGAGCCCACTCTTACTAGCGAGATTTTTTTTTCATTTTTAATTCAATTTTTGTTATAATAATTTTAACTTTAATTAATTATTTTATAGTAATATTATTCTAATTTATTTTGACACAGGACCTACCCTACATTATTTGCAAATCCATATCTGTATGTCTATATTGTAATTCTATATAATTTAAAAGATTGTTAATTTACCAAGACGAACCAAGATTCCAATTATCCGTCCGGAGAGGAGTCACCTATATTTTGGATTGGGAGGAAAGTAAAGGAAAATATAAGAAGAGTACTCGAAAAATAAAATTTTTAAAAATGATAAAAAAATTATTAATTTTAAGAGTTTATTTCATAGTATTCTTTTTTTTTTTAATTTTTTTCTTATCAAAACATAAGATTGGTATTTGAGAGTGCATTAAATATATAATTGTCTTAAATAAAAAAAATATATTTAAAAATTGTCTACTCATAAAATTGACTTTTTTTTTGCTATAAATGAGGGTTAGGCCTAAAAATAGAAAAATTAAATTAAAGAGAAATAATTCTCATATTTTTATTAGTAATTAATATCTCTAAATAAAATAGATAAAAATAATAAGTCTTGTTTAATCTACACACATCAAAGAACATGGTTATGCCCTTCTGGAATATATACTGTTTCAATATCCATGCTTACTGTAACAAGTTATGAATTTGTTACATCAAAATGTACAAACTTGATTACTATTCATTTATCACAACAACGTTATTAGTTCCGAGTCCATTATAATTAGTTTAATAAAAAAGAACGATTGAAAGGGGAGGAATTAGCAAACGGGAGGAGAGATGGTGGCCAGCCGAGATCTGATCAAGGGAGGGTACGGTGGCCTGTACATTTTTGTTTTTAGGGCCCCCCACCCTGGGCTTAAGTAGTCTGAATGAAATGTGGGCTTGGCAATTTATTGAAAAAAAAATTAACCATTATCGGTGCTCCAAATAAATTCGATACCATATATATACAGTAACTCATTAGTGAAGAGATAAGATATATTATTATTTATAATATTTAGAACATGTTCGATCATTTGAGAGTATTTTTTGTTGTAATTCTAATTGCAGCATTTAAAAAAGCATGATATTTTATAGATGCTTATGTTTACTTCTAAAGGTAATAGATAGCTTGCTCTACCCTATATTAGTATTACTTAGAAGAAAATTAAATTTTTCTCTGTCTTTTAATCATAGGTAAGCTTAATCCATTTTTAAAAAAATTTTGTACCAGAAAAAAAACAAAAGATACTATGTATAGTAAATAATTGGCTTATACTCTATAAAGATATAAATTCAATTTTTACTATCGTTATGATAGCTTTTTTAATAGTCAATCTTGTAAATTTTTTATAAGTTCTCTCTTAATCTTAAGATTATACCATATTTTTTTATAGAATATTGATACTGAATTTATCTAAATTTTTATATAAAAATATGTCATAGTTTACACCGGCATCCAGTTGAGTTTTAGATAGGAAGTCATGGACACGAGAATATAGATGCAGATGAAATTTATCATAGGCGGGCACCGACATTTGTGTTTTTTTACTAGCAGAATTATTTAGAACTCTAACGCAGATAACTTGCTCTAAAATTTTTAAATTGTGCAAATAAATTTTCTATGTTTTAAAATACTAATATTAAATATAAAACATGATTTATGATGCAATTGATATTATAAATTAACTCTTATATTTAAAATTATAAAAATAATAAATAAAAAAATTATTTATATATGACTTAAAGTTCGTTCATCGTCTACATACATATTAAAAATTGAGAAATTATTTATTATTATATCTTCGATACTTAATATAATATATATTTAATTATTTTAGATAAATTAAATAAATTAATTATTTATAATAGTTGTATATTAGTTTTTCTAAAATATTTCTTTAATCATATGTATTTTAAATTATTGTTAATATAAAACTTTTAATATGTGTAATCATATAGAGATATTTTAAGAGATAAAATAAATTATAATATTATAATTATGATTAAATTAAACTATCATTTAATTTTTATAATTAAGATATGATAGAGTAAGAGTATGAGATCCATAGCATATTATGCTTTCATTTTGGAACCATGAACAAATTAATTTTTTTTTTTTTTTGGATTGGAGAATCATGAACAAATTAATGGGAGGGGTTATTTGCATCAACATAGGAGTTTACGTGGGATTCTTTTGTTAAGTTTAAAGTTTGAGTAAGAGTTATATATAAATTATTAGAAATTCCAGAGGATTTGTGTACGATTTAGTTTTTTAAAAATCAAGACCCAGCTTTACCTTTTGGGTGATACAAGCCTACTTCCATCAAAGAGCTTGAAACAAAATAATATTTAAAAGGAAGGACTTTATGAATAAAATGTATTCTTAATGGCATGTTTCTTCTGGTTGATCCAGAAAACAGCCTTGAGTCACTATTCTCGCTCCCCTTTTAAGATCTACCGGGGATGGCGACGAGAACTCTGGAGAAAAAGGCTCATCCTTTTATACAAATTTCATTTTGCCGGATGAGAAAAAGATTCATTCATGTTGGTCGATGGAGAAAACTCACTCACAAAACAGAATTTAAACTAGACATTAATGGGGACACTTGAGCTTTGAGACCCATGTTAAAGGGCTTTTGGCAAATAAAAAACGCTAGTGTTCTACAGCGTCAGCAAAAGAATCACGAGAGAATGTCGACGAGTTATTAGCCTATCGTGATCCAATCACACACACACATATATATATATTCTGCATTTTCTTTTCATGGAATCCCATTGCGGTTCATCAGGAGAGAGGAAAAGAAAAGCTCCAAAAAAGATGGATTTATCAAAGCCGACCAAATACCAAAAACACTGGGAATCATTTTACGGGCTCGGTCGTTTTCTATTGTTAGCCATAGAAAGGGAAAAGGATTAGAAGAACAGCGATTTAGAGAAATCCAAAATCAGCTTGTTGAGTCCGATGATCACTGTTTTGTAGGGAATCGGAGAAGAATATACTTAAATTATATATTTTTTTTCCCATGCCATTTTAATTGCACGTCAAAATACCACGCGTGGTTCTTAGATTCCCTTGTCCCCGTGATATATCAGATTTCAACCAGAATCATCGATCGTACGTATTTTATTTACCTCTCAAGTCAAGCAAGTGTTTTGTCTTTTATTCCTTTTTTCTTTCCGAAAATTTCGTCTTCCCCCTCATTTAAAATCGTACAATTATCCAAAACATTACTGAGCAAAAGAATTCAAAATATGAATACGTGTTAAGAGAATAATATGGTAAACAGTATATAAATAATTACGAGCATTTTTCATTTCTTTTTATTTCCCGTGATATAAATTTGAGATAAAAAATAACAGTTTGATGGGGGTCTTTATTTGTGGCTTGACAATTACTCTTCTCCTGGCCCAAAATAAATAACGAAAATTCTGCAAGCTGGAACTTGTTCAGAATAATCTCTGGATTTATTTTCATAAATAGAAAAAGTCCTTTGAATTTTAGAATCTCCGTTCAAAAAATATTTTAGGTGAATTTCTTTGAGCATTTGACATCCAACACAGGCACGTATGCTTTTGGTATAGAAGACGTTGCCAAAAAATAAATAAATTAACAATGCGAATTTTGGTGGAGAGTTTTGGATAATCCTCAGCGCACTGACATCCAAAAAGAACGAGCACTCCAATCTAGAAGATATGAAACAAAAATTCAACCAAAACGGCTTAACAAAAGATCAATTAAGCTTGATGTATTTGACTAAATTCATATTAAATTTTAATTTATTTTTTATTCCTTAAGTTAATATAACTTATTTTTAACCCATTAATCTTAACACATTTAATCTCATAATTGAAATTATATTTTATAAATTTAAAAGATTAAATGTTAAAATAATATTAAAATAAAACTCAGTATGAATTTAGATGGCTAAATGTATATTCCAGCATAAATATTATTTTAAAAATTATATATATATATATATATATATATATATATATATATATATATATCAATATGAAGCTAAAACGAGTTTCTAGACCAATTACACATCAATCCCTTTCTTTCATTATTCGGCCCTCCCCCAGTCACGACCACTTGCCATGGGCCATTGCTCCTTCAAGTAAGATTAGACGTGAAGGATACCCGTTTAAAGCTAGATAAGATCCTAAACGATTTTTTTTTTTAAGAAACTCAAACTATTATAATTAATACTCACAACTTAAATTAAATATACATTGTTTTACACATATAAAGATATACAACAATTGAGTTTTATCGACACAATAAAAATTAAAAACGAATAAAAAAGAGAAAATATATATTTTCTTATTGATGTTTTAACCATTTCATTTTTTAATATAAAATTCATTATATTGTTCATGTTTGATTGAGTGTGTGTTATACTGTAGTTTTACATTTTTTAGATAAAATATAATTTTTAAAAGAATTTAAAACAGACAGTTATACTTATTTAAAAGAGTTTTTAGATTAAATTATAATTTAAAATTAAAATTTTAAATATGCTACTAAAATTAATTTTTAGAATAGTAAAACAGTTTATAGACTACCCAATTATTATTTTATCTTTATTTTTTATTATACTATCTCTCTTCTCTTCTCTACTATATTTTATTTTTATTATATCTCATATTTTTAATAAAATTATACTATTTATAATAATTTTTTTTATTATAAAAATTTTTATGGTAGTAACTATATAAATATTTATTTATTTAGAACTATTTTTTTATAATTTTTTTTTAAAAATTATCTAAATTTTTTTATAAATTATTTTTTAAACTTTTATTGAAACACACATGTCATTTTAATTCTAACTATATTAACTAACGTGCACCGAATAAAAATTTTCAAAATATCAAAGGAAGTATAGGAGTATAAAACAATTGGAGCATGCCGTTATTTTTACATTTAAAAAAATCGGAAACTAAAATATTTGCTTTTATTAAAAAAAATTGTAAAAGGATAATGGGTAAGAAGGGGAAGAAAGAGGAGGAGGTTGGCCCTTCCTGGCGCATTCCTCCTTTCCCACTAGTAATTAACCGTTTCCTTACTCACCACGGAAACAAGAAGCGTGGTGGGGCAAGCCCTGTGGAACACGTGGCACTTAATGAATGGCTGTACACCTCACTTACCCTATGGCGTCTTTCCTGATCGACCTTCCCATTCTGCCCCTACACATCTCTCTTATTTCTGCTTCAGACTCCAGGTCAACACGACACATCAGCAATATGTTCCAAATGGGACTGGCAATGTCGTTATTTCGTGGAACGAAGGAGGGTCAAATCGGAATATTCTACGCGGTGCCCACTCGGAATATAAACGCGCTTTCCTTCATACGTTATTGCCTGGGGATACTATACTATACCTACCACTCTCTTTCTCTCTCCTACTTACTTTCCCAGCAAGCTCCTCTCTCCCCCCCTCGCCTGTCTCGTCTGGTGCTAGAAAAATAGAAAAGTGGCCATTCCGCAGGCCATAAAATCTTCCGAATCTCTCTGATTCTCAAATCTGGGTTCTCTGTATTTCTTTTTTATTATTAATTGTGAGCTCCTTCAAACACTCTAATTCTTCCTTTATCTCTTTGTTGGGAACTCGAAACTGTGTCGTGATACCCTATGGGTGCGGCCGTCGAGTGTTGTCCGCCTCGCGTTGATGAGGTGGCAGTTTTGCCTCTGAATTTGCTTCCTCTAGGTTTCAGGTTTCGACCTACGGATGAAGAGCTGATCGATTACTATTTGCGACAGAAGATCAACGGAAATGGGAGTGACGTATGGGTTATTCGAGAAATTGATGTTTGCAAATGGGAGCCTTGGGATTTGCCTGGTGAGTTCCTTTCTTTGCGATCCGATTCTGTTTCTTTCTAGGCTTGGTAGTATTTTACCTACTCCAATTTTGTTTCTTTGATTGGGATTTGTCATCAGAATTGGGAAAGTTTTTTACTCTCTGTTTTGCTAGTTTTTCTACAATATACTTTTTAGCTGTCGAGCAGAGCATGTTGGCTGGTTTTTCGATTATTAAATCATGTCGGTAGATTAAATTTGTAACGCTTGGGAAAATTGCTGTGAAACAGATCTATCTATTAAGAACTGCCTAACAAATTAGCGACACGTATCAACGGTGGCTAAGTTTAACTTTGTCTACCCTCTCGGTTTGTTCTAGATTTATCGGTTATACGGAACAAGGATCCAGAGTGGTTCTTCTTCTGTCCGCAGGATCGCAAATATCCAAATGGGCATCGATTGAACCGAGCAACGACTCATGGGTACTGGAAGGCAACGGGTAAAGATCGCAGAATTAAGTCTGGGTCGAACTTGATTGGAATGAAGAAGACTTTAGTGTTCTATACTGGTCGTGCACCCAGAGGGAAGAGGACCAATTGGGTTATGCACGAGTACCGTCCTACCCTAAAGGAGCTCGATGGTACCAATCCTGGGCAGGTTGGGTTTCCTCTCCTATTGCTTTTATATAAGATTTTTGTCATAGTGCATTTCTGGCATTGAAGTGTTGGAACTTGTTGATATTTCCCCCTTTTATGGTTGAAGTTCATCCCTCTTTCTGATTGGTTTGTGAAATATTTTCATGTAACTATCTCTATTGTACAAGTCACACATATGATTCAATTTAGTCAGTAATACAGCTATAACATGTCCTCTTTTTGTTTATTTTGTTGGAGTTTCGTTTCCTTTTTTTATACTCTTGTTCCAAGGCTATATGTTCTGAAGCTCTTGTAGGCTGAGTTCCACGCAATCTCTGTGAACATTGCATCTGCTGCGTCCTGTAAATAGTTCTCCTTATAGTTATTTGGATTCTGATTGTTCTTGTTGATTTTTGTGTTTCATTTTTCTGGGTTAATTTCTAAGGAAAGGATGTCTGTAACTCTATTGTACGCTTTATTTTCTGTCAATAATCATCATTTACATAAACTTTATGCGTTACTGCTTTTATAGGTTGACACACTTAGTAACCGTCATCCTATTACTGTTTAGTAATAACTTTGAATCTATATGAAGAGATTGTGATGATTGCTGAACTTTTTGTTTGGTCAATGTGAATTGTTCCAGAGCGCATATGTCCTTTGTCGTTTATTTAAGAAGCAAGATGAGACTCTTGAAGGTTCAAACTGTGAGGGAAATGACCGGACTGTGTCAACTCCAACTACTGCTAATTGCTCTCCAGAAGAAATACAATCAGATGCTGTTCCAACGGATGCTTCTCCATCACTAGCTACTGAAGATGATAAGAACAGGGCAGCTCCATTCTGTATCTCTGATAATTCTGATGAAGCCACATCCAACATTATAACACCGAGTGATTACAACAGCAAAGAATATGAAATTTGCGATGTACAAAATAAGATTGTTATTCCAACAACTGAAGAGGTGAGATTGGCTGAGGTTCCTTCTATTATTTCTTCCTTTCTTTTACAGTGGTTTTTATGTCCTCTGTTTTGACTATTGGAAAATGGAATTATTGATTTTGCTCCTATACTCGCTTCTTGCCATTTCAGGAAGATCAACTCCTGAACCTTGACATATTTTATGATCCAACAACTGAACCATTGGATGGCAAACTCTTCTCTCCTGTACATCAGCATATCCCTCCAGAATTTTGTTTTACTTCAAGCAATGAATTGGATAATTGTGGGTTGCAACTTCAGTATGGGACAAATGAGGTTAATATGACTGAGTTTTTAAACTCAGTTGTCAACTGGGATGAGTTATCCTGTGATTCCAGCAGTCAAATGCCCACTTCCACCTTGGTTGATGCTAAGGATAATGGATCAGGCAGTGATACAGATGCGGAAATGCCAAATATACTGGTTAGTACTTAGTGGCATCCTTTTTTCTGGGTGAACTAGTTTGTTGCATACTTGCATCTGTAATGCTGAATATTTTTATTTGGTTATTCAAGGTATTGTCACCAATTTGTTATTTTTTTATTTTGTAACCTCAAGTGGTTGGCCTTTACTTTTTTCTTTTTAATGTTCCATCCTATCTATCCATAAAATTGATACGCACCATGTTGTAACTTGTCTTATCTATGTGAGTGCACCTGGTTCTATGTTTATGTGGCAATACATGCACCTGGTTGGCCTTTACTTTTTTCTTTTTAATGTTCCATACTGTATTATCTCACAATCTAGTTCTATGCTGCAGAGTCTGCAAGTATTAGATGCTGTGAATGATGGTGAGGCAATTGACACAACGTCTTCTTCAAGGTTGGAGAAAACTTCGGACTTCTGCGGTACCATCAGCTCTGAGCTTAGTGGTGATGAGAAGAGCCATATGGGATTATTACAAGACAAAATGGCCTCACCTGCTGCCGGCATGGGCCAAGTGCACCACGGGGTCAATGGATCTGGAAATTATAATTCGGTTGTTAATGGTGATATTGGTACTGGAATCAGGATAAGGTCTCGCCAAGTACGGAAGGACATGCCAAACACAAACAACCACAATAGCCGAGGTACTGCACCCAGGAGAATCCGTCTGCAACGTAAACTTCAAGTGCACCCTCTTAGCTCCAATGAGGTGGTCGATAGTGGGAGCTGCATAACAGAGGACCACGATTCAAAGCCAAGCATTGCAGGGGTAAGAAATTTATCTATCATAACATTTTTATCACTGTTGAGATTGTAACTGCATGTGATTTGAGATCTGAGTTCCTCTTCCGCAGGAGAGAAAAGCTTCAGAAAATCACGCTGCTGATGTGGATGCTATCGAAGACGAATCCCAGAAGACATCTTCTGAGTTAACTGACATTACAAAGATTCCTGAGCAACATACTGAAAGCTTGTGCACAAGGGCCCTTTACACATCAGAAGCGTCCATCAAACTCAAAATTTGGTCATCTGTTGTACTTGTTGTCATTGTACTAGTCCTGTTAGTAGTCTTAGCTAACATATGGGGGCATTCTAGGAGTTGAACTGCTAGGGGATCTTTCGTTTGTGTGTAATTAAGCCCTCATTACCTTTTATTTCGGAGGGTAGGGCTACTTGAGAGCATGTAGGGTTTTGTGCATATGTTGTCCTCGGTGCATGAGACGCTCACCTAGTTAACTAATCTGTTTTTGTATATTAGTTTCACTCTAACTGCGTTAAGTTTTAGTTTAAGTTGTAGGTCGAGAAGCCAGATAAAGCTGGGAGCGTAACTGCATGTGATGCTCCTGTTTCTTCGAGTTCTTCAATTTTGTTAGAGAGTTTCACTCTCCTCCTAGTAAAAATAATAGGTTAATGAAAAGTTAATGTCACCTGCGTATGATAATAGTAACTTATGATTACACCACCGAAAATTGTGTTTGATCATATCGGTGCTAGGGGTTGAGGGAGCGGTGTTACCATTTTTAGTATTTCAGTTCCCAATCCAGAAAATACTGGGGATGGACAGAGGGCCCCCAAAAAAATTTCTTGTCCAAATAAAAATAATTTTGCCGCACATTATTCGACTAGATTACTATTTTTTAACCTATCATTAATCCAAGAGAAAGGGATGGTATGAAATAAAAGAACCCAAAGACTGTCTCATGACCATGGAAGAGGTTCTTTGCAAATGAAATATGCAAGGATGCCAAACAAGCCATATTTTGCAGCATCTGGAATGCCCGACCCAAGGACGAAAATGGGGTATCTTGAACGGCCATATTTTGTACTTAACATTCCCTCAGATCCCCCTGCACATTTGGAACGACGTAGTTTCGTCTAAGCGGGGTGGCCATTCTGGAGAGAGCCGGCGCGCCCGTTTACTTGGCGCCCCTGCTAACGCCTGACGGTGGTTGATGCTTTTATCCGCTTAGCTTCCGCTGGGGTCAACCTGTACAAGACTACCTCCCAGTGGAGTCTCCCTGTCTCCATTTTCGTCGTTCCAGCCTCAATTCCCGATGCATACATATTTGTTTGCTCACCTTCATCAGCTTCTTCTGTTACTCTGACTCACTCTGTTTTGCGCTGTGTTAAGCTCCAGTCATCTTATTGATGATACCTATGCGAAACATATACTGAGTGCAGCCAAGCAAGACAAAGATTGGTTAATATCAGTGAGAAGGCGAATCCATGAGTACCCTGAACTCGCTTTTCAAGAGCACAACACCAGTGCTCTGATCCGCAGGGAACTCGACAAACTTGGTATCCCTTACACACACCCACTTGCCAGAACCGGCATTGTTGCCCAAATTGGTTCTGGCTCTTGCCCGTCGTCGCTCTTCGTGCAGACATGGATGCCCTACCTTTGCAGGTAACTTCGGTTTCGCTTCCGGGTCGATTGTTTTAAGAATAGCTATAAAGTATATCTTTGAATTTGGTGGTTTGCGATCAGGAGCTGGTTGAGTGGAACCACAAGAGCAAAATTGAGGGCAGAATGCACGCGTGCGGGCACGATGCTCACACGACCATGCTACTTGGTGCCTCGAAATTGCTTAATCAACGGAAAGATAGACTTCAGGTGCTTATCGAACCATCAATTCGCCGATGGCCCGGTTTCCTTTTCAATTTCAGCACTTGTGTTTACGCTATTTTCTAGCGATGATTGACACTTCCTAGCTGTGCCTGTGAACACGGTCTTTCTCGTGGTATTGAAGCGTAGGCCAACAGCGATCTAAGCAAATGCTCACTTGCTCAGTTCTATTTGTTTGTTTAAGGTTCCGAATCACACGAGATTTCTCGAAATCTGTTATCTGATGAATTTCCTCCTTTTCTTTTGGCATTGAAGGGAACTGTACGACTTCTTTTCCAACCTGCTGAGGAGGGAGCTGCTGGTGCCCCTCAGATGATTACAGATGGAGCGCTTAAAGATGCAGAAGCAATTTTCGCTGTGCATGTAGATTATAGAACGCCTACAGGAGCCATAGCATCTATATCTGGGCCTTTCTCAGCTGCTGGCTGTATCTTTGCAGCAAAAATGATAGGACAAGGTGGGCATGCTTCACAACCCCACAAACATGTGGATCCGGTGCTGGCTACATCGTTTGCAATATTGGCACTGCAACAACTTGTCTCAAGAGAATCTGATCCACTTCATAGTCAAGTACGCCCTAATCTCAATCCGATCTTGTGATATTTCAGCTTCCATCTATTCGCTGGAAATTAGATGCAATGCTTGCAACATTTATTTGCCACAGGTAGTATCAATTACTTATGTCAAAACCAATGTTGCATTAAATGTGATTCCATCATATGTTGAATTTGGTGGTACTCTAAGGAGTCAGACAACTGAAGGAATGTACCACTTCAGGCAGCGACTAAAGGAGGTATACTCAATAAACTTTATTCAGTTGTGACAAAAAGTTTCTCTACTTGTGAAGATAATTTAAATTAGTTAAATGTGCATGTCTAATTGCTCCTGAATGCAATATACAGCAGTTCTCCTTAATCTTCGCGTTATTGGTTTTCCCTGTTTTGATTTTCATGGTTGATTTGGGCTGGGAGGACTTCTCTGTAATGTGTATAATGCTGTTAACAGAAGTAATGATGAAGTGAATTGTATCATTAAATTAATGTAGCTTATGCAACGAGGGGGTGCTTGCAGGTAATTGAAAGACAGGCAGCTGTGCACAGATGCAGTGCAAATATAGATATGAAAGAAGAAACATCGATCCCATATCCTGCTGTTGTGAATGACAATAAATTGCACCAACATGTGAAGAGGGTTGGTGAACTTATGCTTGGTCCTGAAAATGTGAGGGAGGCCAAGAGGGTGATGGCAGGTGAAGACTTTGCAAATTTTCAGCAAGTGATTCCCGGAGCAGTGTTTGGCATTGGAATTTGAAATGAGGAGGTGGGATCAGTTCAGTCTCCACAGTCTCCTTTCTTCTTTCTTGATGAGGAAGTCCTTCCAATAGGGGCTGCACTTCACACAGCGATTGCTGAGTCATACTGGGAGGATAACCAACATGCTACTGTACAGTAAGATTTGTCTTATTTTTGGTGGTTCATATGCTGATAAATTTTTAAACACACCTCTTTCAGCCAAGATGAGGTGATATAGACAAAGGAGGAAAAGGATATTCATTCGACAAAAAGGCCGAGAGGTCAGGTGCTGAGTATAAATCCCTATTCCCAGACACGTGTCATGCTCACACAATTATTATTCTCTCCTCTGACTAATTATAGGATAATGCATACTCATATTCTGCTATATAGATAATTACAATAAAGCTCATGTAATTCTGGATTCCCTCTCCTGCAAGAAGAAAAATGTGCGGGAGTGAAAGAGAGGGAAAATTACTTTCCTCTCTCTTCCATTTCTCTTCCTGTACGGAGGTGAATCTTGTTGCACATTCATACAGCTCCTCATCCATCGAGGATGATGTTTAATTTCTGAAAGCTTTATATTGGTTCAGCATCTACATAATACCACTTAGGTATGTCTCATTTTGATCCAAGCGTCTCCTTCATTTCCTGATTCATCAATAAGAAATGGCAAGTTCCCTTTGACGATCATAAACTGTCTTATTTCTCCATTTACTCTATCCTCTGTTCCTAAATTCCATTTTCTTCTCTTCTCCTAGTCTCTACGCCCCATATAGTAAGGGAGAAACTTACCGTAAAATTTATTTCTTCTCTAATCTAATGTGTAAGAATACTTGGTTCCTAATTTAACAGATGCTATCTTGATTGTGGAAAGTCATCTTATGAGAAATTGAGAGATAGATAAAATATTGCTCAATGATTTAGAATTTTCCTCAATGCTTTGGGTGGTTGACTCCGACATGCAATCATATACAGTAGATAATAAAGATGTTCGCCACAAAAGCAATCCGAAGTTTACTGCAAAATAATATTAGCCGGAATGGAAAAAAAAAAAATCATAACCAGAAGAAGCGAGCAAGCAGAAATTATGCATCAATAGCGGGGCCAATGAATGTCTCTGTATTTCATGCTCTACGTTATTTTGAAATATGCAAGCCTAAAGTTTCACTTTCTTGATTTGAGATCCACATGTAGGACACATCCTCTTCCTACGGTTATGCAAAAGAATATTTGCAGAATTTACCGAACAAAGCCTTATGGCCACAAGTCAACGGTGCCCATTATCAGTCAAGGAAAATCATAAATTACATCCTCCTTATTTTTCCTTTTTAAATCTTTAATAATTTATCTTCTTGCCTTTTCAACCGAAAATAACAGGATCAGGGGACAGGTTGAAATTTCCCGCCACAGTAGTTGCTTTAGAAAGTGAACATGAGTTCGACCCCATGAAATCGATTGCACCGTTCAGCAAATGAAATGAAGCCAACTGTCCCAATTATCGTTCCATAATGGAGCAAGAATATTATAATTGCTATTAATTAAATTTCGAGACACATTTGCAAATATTTATTGGCAAAAGAGATTAATAAGAACAAGAAGTGGGTGTGCGTGGTTGAATTAATATGATTGCTTTACAAGTGAAGCTGAGCAAATATGGAGATTCTCGTTAACCGGCCAAGCTAACAAAGGAAGGGAACACACTTTGATTAGAAAGTGGAATCTCTTAATCAGCCTCCCTTTCAATGTTCCCAAATGACCAAAATCTCCTTTTTCGCTTTCAATATTACATATAGAGGAAAAGATTACTTGGGGTCAACCTAAATTCTTTTTGGGTGGACTTTACGATGTGTTTGGTTGGGGAAATTAAATTTATTAATCTGTGGAACTTCGTGGTTGTGATGATGAGTCACGTACACGTGTTGCCACATAAACATCGTAAGCTCGAGCTCTGCTTTCTGCATTTTTCCAACCAAGTCAAAAGAGTTGTTCATTTTTTCATGAGCTGTAAATTGGGTTTCAACTTTCAAGTTTCCATCATGAGGGCCTGTGTTGGCTTAACATTATGATCGAAGGAGAAATTTAACAACCCATAGGATGCCAAAGTTTAATTTGGTTAGTTGATATGACAGGCATTCTCGTTTTTAGGATTTAGTCACTATATCCCAATAAATAGGGAATTGATTGGTATTGAGGCATTCTAAGTTTTCCCCATATAATAATAATAATAATAATTAAGACCTCGACATCCAAATATACCATAATAACAGAGAAGAGTTTTTCCTATTAAATGGCAAGATGATTTTCACGAGCGAGAGAGAGAGGGTTGGAGAGATTAGGCTTTTTGAAAGAAGGGCAATTAAGAGCCCACGTGGATATCAACTCTTGAGAATCAAGAGATTTCTCTGATCCTCACGTTTCATCTATCCCAATTATAGCTCATGAAAATGGGAAAGCCATTGCTTTCGCTCTGATCTGATTCGTGTACAAGGAAAAAGGCTAACTTGGTTGATCTAATTTTAAGAAATCACAATATATTAGTGGACAAAATCACGACACCTGGCTTTTTTAATTGGAAACCTCCTCTTCCATGAAAAATGAATTACATGTAGTCAGTCAAATTACATTGCATCTGCTTAGTCTCGTCTTCAAGCAATCGAACTCCATAATGTTTTCACCAACCATATATTTGACTCACTTAATTAGAATATCATGGATGATTAGTTCAGCTTAGGTGGCGCATTTTGATTTTCTGGACAACACAGCAATTAGTGAGGTGGAGAAAAGGTTATAGTTACCTGGTCAGAATACGTGGCCACACCAGAGGCTTACGCGTAGGTAATTGTCTCAAATGAGATCATGCACTTACAAATATGAAATGCCATGCATGTCTGACAGAGTGACACTTCACCACCTTGTTTATGCAAATCTGAGTCGGTTAGTGATGGAAGTATTATCATTTTCAAAGGTTGGCTTCTTTCTCTCTCTCTGGCCTTTACCATAATCTCTCTCCTTTCTATAAATTTCCGACCCTCTCTACCGCCATCCTTGAGAAATGAAAAGAATTCCCAACAAAGAAATATTGAACCAAGAGGTTCCTTGTAAAGCTAGTGTGCCTCTGCATGTGCTCAGGAATCCCTCTTATTAGCTTTATATACTAATCACTAATCGCCCACCGGCCATCTCTTCTTCTCCCACTGCTTCCTTATAATATCTCTCTGCCTCTCCAAATCCTTTGTTCCAAGCAAAACACACTTCAATGGGTGAAGAAGCTAAACAGGTGAGCCTTCTTTTTGGCATTGTCACTTAAAAACTGGGTGTTCTTTGCATAACTATATCCACATCAGCTTCAGCCTTGAGAACTTGTGTGTTCATTTTTGGTGGACAGGAACAACCTAAGGCAGAGGCCAAGCCAGAGGAGAAGAAAGAAGAGAAAGCAGAGGAAAAGCCGGCGGAGGAGAAGAAAGAAGAGAAAGCAGAGGAGAAGAAGGAAGAGCCTAAGCCACCATCACCATGCGTGCTGTCTGTGGACTTACATTGTGTGGGATGTGCCAAGAAAATTGAGAGATCTATTATGAAAATGAGAGGTTCAAAACTGTCTCTTCATTCTCTCTCTTGTTTCCTTGTTGGTTGCAGAATTCCTCGTGTGTGCATTTGCAGCCATTCTTATTCTTGTTTGATCTTCTTCAACAGGAGTTGAGGGGGTGGTCATTGATATGGCTAAGAATGAAATAACCATAAAAGGGATAGTGGAACTCCAAGCAATCTGCGATAAAATTACCAAGAGAACAAGGAGAAGAGCCAAAGTCATTTCTCCGTTGCCCGCAGCGGAAGGAGAACCTATACCAGAAGTTGTTACTTCTCAGGTATCTATCTGATCAAGTTTAATTTTTTTGTTCCTTTCATTCTTCGAATCAAAGTTCATAAATATCTAGACATTTAATCAATAATAATTGATAATTCTTCGCTCTTCAGGTTAGTGGACCAGTAACCGTGGAGCTTAATGTGAACATGCACTGTGAGGCCTGTGCTGAGCAACTGAAGAGGAAGATTCTCAAAATGAGAGGTACCACTTAATTTCTTTATTTCAGTCTCTGGCCTGCGTCCTTGGTTGTATGGAAGAATAATAAAGTATTAGAAAATGGAGAGGATAATGGGGCCAATGAACGAATGCATTGCTGAGGTATGGCAACTGTCAGTTTTGTGACTGAGACTGATCAACTTGACGAAATCGTTGAAAAAGCATGGGGGGGGGGGGGAACAGAATCTCATAAAGGACGAATCATCACTATTCAATTTAGTCATGTCCATCCTTTTATTAACCCTGTACCCACCCAGATTGCCAGATCAGCATCTGACGTCGCATGTAATAATTCAAATTGGTCGGTCATGATTTGATTCAGTCATTTGTTCCATGTCCTACGCCAAAAGGGTGAGGGGGTGATTCTACATAGATGTCTCATGTAGAAAAGTACTCAACTCTATAAGAACCATAATTCAAAAACAAGCGAAATGAATAGGACAAAGTATTATTATTATACTAATGAAGGTGAATATGTGTGTTGATGAATGTAGGAGTGCAAACAGCAGTGACAGAATTAAGCACGGGGAAGGTTACTGTTACAGGAACGATGGATGCGAACAAGCTAGTGGAATATGTGTATAGACGCACCAAGAAGCAAGCGAAAATAGTTCCACAATCAGAGCCTGAACCAGATACGAAGGAAGAACCTAAAGAAGCAGAGAAACCACCAGAAGAGGCAAAGGCTGAGGAGAAAAGGGAAGAGAAGAAAGAAGAGGAGAAACCTGCAGAGGAGGCGAAGAAGGAAGAAGAGGGTAACAAAGAAGGATCTGGTGAAGACAAGGGTGAGAATAAAGAAGAAAAAAATGGCGAAGAAAGCAAGGAAGAGGCCAAGAAAGAAGGAGGAGGAGATAACAATGGGGTGGTTGTGGTTGATGATGAAGGGATTAAGAGGATGATGTATTATTATCAGCAGCCACTCTATTTGATTGAACGAATCCCACCTCCTCAGCTCTTCAGCGATGAAAACCCCAATGCATGCTGCATTTCATAAACTTCAAAATAGTCTGTAACTAAGTTACTGGTGGCAGATGCCCTCGAATGGAAAATCATATATTCAATAATTAAGTAAATAACATCGTTTCACTCTTTTTATACATGTACGATATATTATTACAGTAATCCTGAAAATAAAGCTTGTACACATGCATGCTCGTGAAATATTACGTACTATTGCCTATCCATTAACTATGTATGGATGATTAAATATGCATGATTATGTAAATAAATCCTATATTGATGAAATATCCCTATAAATATATCTATTCTCATTTCCTTTCTCGTTTTATATGAAAGATTGCAACTTGATTTATGGAGAGACGTAGACATTCAAAGTAGAAAATAATTGCTGGAATCTCAGTTCATGGTCTCCAAGACGCCTCTTTCAAATGCAGCTTCAGACTGAACGCTAACAAGGAAACTTGTGTCCATTAATGAATGCAGCATGCACTCACACACACACGTACAGAGAGCATTATTATTTATTGTGAGACACTTGGATTCTTCAGTGTAGGTGACGTGGGATATATTTTATGCTATGATGAATGATTCCACAATTTCAAAATACCACAGTTCATGTATAGAATATGTTACTTGATATAAGAAAGGAGAGGAGACAGAGGGAGAAGATGAGTGTAAGGCAAAGTTATGTAAAGCATGATATGGATAGCACGTGAGAAGTAAGAGGATAATGAGTGAATAGAAGATTGGGGATCGTACCTCATTTGCTTTTTCATTGCGTTTCACTTTGACACGAAAAGATATGTGAGAGATTATATTCCTTCAGACAAATCAGAGGCGTGGCCTTCACATGGAGGAATGGCTCCCAATGGACACCTGAGACCTGTCTCCATCGTCTCTCAATCAGACACTGAATCCCACCTCATGAATATTCGTCCACTGGGACCCCTTCTCTTACGTGGCAATGGTTCCTCGGAATCGTCTCTCCTATATATATATTGTATATATGTATATATATATATTTTATAACAGCGGGCTGAACAGGAATGCAACAGTAACCGAAATGCTATCACAGTTAGATCTGAGAGGCATTTGATTACAAAGATGATTTCACCAGACTGCAGTTGTAATATAAAAAGTTCATGTATCTCGAGGAGACTCCGGTTTCACTGAAAACTAGAACGTCAGAGATCCAGAGTGCTGCACCCAGATAAGAACAATCTTTTTTTCATTTTACAAAAAGCTTGAATCCACAAAGGTTGAAATAAAAAATAAGAGAGAGAACAGTTATCTAAAAAATTCACAGGTCAGAATCAAGTTTTAGAAAACCGGGGTAGGTATGGCTATACTTTAACTAGATATTATAAACATCAGTACAATTTAACGTATGTAATGCTTTGTTTGAAACATAGGGTGTTTCATTTGTTCTGTTGGTGGATTCCACCATGAAGCAGAGGAAAGGACACATGCATGTGTATGGCGTTAGCACCGATGATTAGGGCGAATAAAGTGTCCTTTCCGCATAATAAAAACTGTGTAGTACACCATCATTGAAAGCAAGATGATCGTGTTCTTGTACAATGCTAAGGTTTAATTAAATTGCTCAAGTTCCAAACACGCTTTACTCAGCTGTCTTCTTTGATAAGGAAAACAAGCCACATGGGAGCCAAACTTCAAAACCATCCCATTCCCAATGAAAAGTAGAATACAATGTATCTGCTTTTGGTTAACCGACAGAGACTTGCTGACACAGCTTTCCACTTATCCATGCCACTACCCGCATTTCATTCGGAAAAAAATATGGATAGATAACGCAAGCATTAAGCTTCCTTAATCAAGGCAGCTTCTTTTGAAGCGTAATTATTCTATAGCTGCTATGGATGATGGGAAAGCATGAAGAATACGATGAAAGTACAAAATTGTAAAGGAAATATACGAAAGAGAAAGAGACTGAAGAGTAAAGGGCTTCTTTTTACAATAATATAGTAATGGATTATGAACGTAACATGATCCATGTCTTGATATTTATATATATATAAAGGCTGAACTTCGTCCATAAGAACCAATTGAAAACGTTAAGTGGGTATGGTAAGAATGGCGAACATGCAAATAGTGCAAGCTTACAGGAATTTTGTGGAGGCACAGTACGTTGACATGATGGTTCCTCTCTATTCTTATGGATGCGAGAAGAAAGTAAAGAAGGTCTTATCCAGTCTCAAAGGTAAGAAAACGATCTCAGTGACAGTGAATGTGAGTTTTCTGAATCTAATTTCCCTCGTACTCATAGGTTTCTGTGGTTCTGGTTATGTATTATGAACAATACATGCATGGTCGGGGTAGCGATACGAATATATTTTTTGGGCTGGGATGGGCCTTGCAAGTTCACAAGCTTCTTATTTCGAAGCCCTTTCAAAACTTGCGTGGGCTTTGTCGAAGGGATAACTTGTTCGTTGAAGCATTGTGGTGCCAATTATTGAGCAAATTATTACATTTCTTGACGAGCCATAGAATATACGCCATCATATTTATGAATGCCGGCTCGGAAAGTCAACTTTACCTATTTTCAGCTTTATATCGATAACTTAACTAATCGGTCCGATTTCATGTGATGATAGGTATATACTCAGTAAACGTGGATTACAGTCAACAGAAGGTAACTGTGTGGGGGATTTGCAATAAATATGATGTGCTGGCAACCATTAGAAGCAAGAGAAAAGAAGCTCGTTTTTGGAGCCCAGAAGACAATGCTGCATTAGAGGTCTCACTGTCACCATCATCCGCACCACCACCACCACCACCACCACCACCGACCCTTCCTCGCTGCAGGGACTTTAGATCATCTTTAGCTTTGACCAAGGTTCGTTCTCTGAGTTTGAAAGGCTGGAAGAAGGTGTTCACAAGATCATATTCTTTCTAGAGAAAAAGAAGTGATCAATAGAAGCGAAGGATTAGTTCCTTGTGTCAGAATGAGTGTAAATCTCGGGAATAAGTGTGTTCCTTGTATATAATTGCTGTTTTAAGCAATTGGGCTAGCTTGTCCTTACTTTTTTCCCTTGTAGTTTAGTGCAACTTTGGTGGTTCCTTCATCGTACGAGGTTGGATGTTTCATTTATAAGGAAAGCAATGCGCTCTCAATTAAACTTGTGCTCTCAATTTGACTGCTGATCCTTTTATTTCCTTTTTCAACTTTAAGCCCTGGAAGAGACTTAACCCCTCTGCTACAAGATACTAATTACATTACCCCTGTTATTTTCTAGGCGACTTCAAAGTACATTCTTTTTTATCTCTGTAGAAAGCACATTAAGGTCTGAACACCAGTACCAGAATGAGAGAGTCAACTAACACAATGAAGCTGGGAATTGAGTTCCATGCATATATGCTGGAAACACGAGGTATCCAGATCACATCGCATTCTTCAAAAAGTAGACATGCGTCCAAAGCCTCGCCTGACAAAGCCAAAAGCATAAACCTACCAACCCGTGTTCAAAACTTCCAAGCTACTCCATAATCTCCTATATGCAGGATCATGCCAGATCAACTCTCAAAAAGCTATGATGAGACCCCACCAGAGCCTTACAAAATAGTGATTGAATTGATTCGTCTATGTCCATGATAATTGCTAATTTACAATTCAACCCTGATTAAGCTCATCCCAATAAACAGTGTGCGACTATAAGATCGTTATATTGCTGTAATTACACCACATAAACACCGGCTGAAGAAAGTGTCAGGAATCAATCAAATCCGTTTTGCCTAACCTCTCGTGATCCGTGTCATCTGTACACATTGCGTAATCCCAAAATTCAAATTCCACAGGCAGAAATCCACACGTTACGAATACTAGACCCATATACGGAAAGTAACTCATATAAGGCTAAGAGTCAGAAGGAGAAATTCTTAAATTTGAAGAGAAACGAAACAGGAAAGATGATAATGGTGGTGAATATGACGGAGATGCTGGGAGAACTAACGTCGGCAGTGGTAAGGGTGACGGACCGGCTTTTGGCACGGAGGATCGCAAGTTTTAGCGGTCTCAGAAGCCTTCGCTTTGTTTCAACATCTTCGCCATCCGATTCTTCTTCCTTTATGGTTTATTTCTAGTTATCATCGAAACTCATAATGGATATTTCAGGCAGAATTTTCACTCAAGGATTTAAGAAAATTGTTGCAGTTTGAGCCTTGAATTGAATGAGAATAGCGAGGCTCTGAATGTAGCAAATTGCATCTAATCTGTCTGTTATAACAGATGCGTCTCAGAAAATTGAAAATTCTACATTTGCTATTACCACTCGCTGATTTGTATAAAACAGGGTGCCTGAATTAACCCTTCAATCTCCGTTTTCCCCGACTTCCATTGTCTCGTTTACTGTCGCGGGAACGTCGAAGCAGGCTTTTGCCTTTTTGAATGAAACCAGTCCATAAAATTTGCAAAGGCCATGAAATTGACTTTGTAGGCCCAAAAAAAAGAAAAACCCTGTATGCTCAGTTATATCATTTTCACCCCTAGTTCCGTGGGTTTACTTATGAAGGGTAAGAGATAAGTATATTTGAATTTTAAGTAGATTATTTTATTATAATTTTAATAATAATATTTAAAAATATATTTTAATTTATAAGTACCTAAATTTATATTTAAAAATAATTAATAGTTTATTTTATCAAATATTAATATCGCATAAAAAAAATTATCATATTCTTAGACCATGAATCCTGTTTTTTTTTTTAAAAAAAATCATGTTACCAAAAAAAATTACATTATTTTTATTATATTTTAATTTTTAAATTTACTTTCCACTAGAACGACTCACACAACAATTCAAATTACAAAAAATCTATTAAAATCATTAAAATATTTTAAAGTCTCATATCCTTTAATTATATATAAATGTAGTGCGCATCTATTAAAATATTCTTAACTTTAGAAGAAAATTCCTCCACCAACCAAACTTTTTCTTATATAAAAAAATTTAACACCGATCAAAATAAGAACTAAACTAAAGTATAACTTAAAGATTTAAAATACACTTATAAAAATCATAACAGTAATAAAAAAAAATCAAACTCACGTACAACTCAACTCCATCAACCAACCCTTTTTTTTTTTTTTTGTACAAACCATCAACCAAACTTATTGAGTTATTAAGTGACAAATTTATTCCGGACTTCCGGCCCAAAAAAAACGTTACTCATTTAAGAAAGGTAAGATCACAAATTTAAATTTAAATTAATTACAAGTCAGTAAAATACTTAACTAAATTAAACTTGATGATCTTGATTTATCTTATCAATCGACCAACCAATATTAAATTATTTTCTTGCAGATATTGTAAATTAATCAAAATTAATGTGATTGATTTACTTAAAAGTTTTCAGCTATTTAAAATGAAGTATATCTTATATTGTATAGTCTTTAAATTATGAAAAAAAAAGTAACTGATATAGTATTGATTATTTTGGCCAACCAAAATTTTAGTAATGATCCATATAAGAAAAATAGTAGTAATTATAAACTATTATAATTAAAGAGTTTAAAATTATTATTCAAATGGGATTTTCTTAAAAAAAAATATTGTGAGGAATATCCGCAAACTAATATCGAGAGTATCGTATATTTTTTTGCATAAAAAAACCTCACGCATTATAGTTGTAATTATAAACTATTATAATTAAAGAGTTTAAAATTATTATTCAATTGATAATAACATTATTTATATTTAAAGAGATTTTTTAAAAAAAAAATATTGTGAGGAATATCCGCAAACTAATATCAAGAGTATCGTACATTTTTTCGCATACAAAAACCGCACGCATTTTGTTTGTTAAGATAAAAAAAATATATACATAGACATAGAAACAGATTCAACTATAGCTATTCCTTTTGGAGGAGAAGCTGGAGACGACCGTCGCGTCACTGTTCTCCATAAGCCTTCTGGATTCACGTAAACTTTCAACTTGTCTCTGTGCGTTCACTTTTCCCCACAATCATTATTCTCTCATTGTGATTTTAGATTTCTTTTTAACGTGGGCAAAACATATTCTAGCTAGCCAGTTGATTTAGCTGGAGGCTTAAATTTTATTTAATCGATCATCAGAGGATCATGCAGGCTATGGACGGGATTCGGTCCTGTAAGGACTGGCCATTTTATTTACCATCTTCCTCAAAGCAATTCGCTTTTGCGCCGCCATTTTCTGCCAATGCTGTTTCAGGCCCTTCTGTGGATTTAGCCGAATTTAAACTGGCTATTAGCGACTCGAATAAGAACAACTCCCCTCACGGCTACGATTCCTTTTCGCAGCCGGCCGGAGAGTTGGATTCAGGGAGTTTCTCCAAGCCTCGTAGCCATGGATACTCTGGCTTTGAATTTGCGGACCCTCTAATCTCTCATTTGACTCGTGTTAGTCCTCCAGGTTCGGCTTCTATAAGAATGTGTTTGCTTATCATAATTACTACCGTTATAACATTCAATTAAGAGTTCTGATCTTCAACTAATGCCTGGCATTTTCTTTTTCTCGATTTCCTCCATTAGATTGGTCCGCTCCCCATAATCTCAATCTCAATACCGAGCCACGCGAGATAGATCACCCGTGTCAGAGTCCTAGCTTGTGGAATCAGTTTTTAGAGTTCAACAAAGGTAACCTAGGTGTGTTTTCAATTACCTGTAGTTTAAGTTATCCGTGGCTCTATTTTTTCTTTCCTTAATTCTTTCCCTTTTTGAATAAAACAAAGGATGCAGTGTTTCTTTTTTTCAAGTTGTCCTGTATATCCGTTACATAATAATTGTGGTCTGCATAATAAATAGCTGTCCTTTTGCCGATCGTGGATTATAATCCCTAATCACTGCTGCGGCTGCTGTCAAACGGTTTCAATTACATATCATTATGAGCATGCAGAAGTAATTTTCAAATAGGCACTGCCAGGAACTTTTGAAGTTACTTCAATTTAATCTTCATTATTATGTTCATCTCTCTTTTAATTAAAAGACCTGTTATTTTCTTCCTCTTTCTTCTAGTCTCTCAAGACGGCCTCATAACATGGCTTTAACCTGATAATTCAAATTTTTGCACGCTCTGGCCCATGGGTTTTGATCCTTTAGTTTAGAGATATGCAAGAGAAAGTAAGGATAGAGAAGTTTACGATCTTAAAAGTAAATATAAATAAAATAACATTACTTGATGACTCTGAGATTTCAACTATTAATCTTTTAAGACAAAACTGTATTTCACCCCAGCAACAGAATTACACACATCTCGAGATATATTGAGCAGGCACTGTGTGGCTTAGCCATGGTTTTATGATTTATATATATATAGCGTAATAGCGTCAATGATGTCTGCATGCAGGACATGTTAAAGGCTTCGATGATGACGGTGCTCTTGACAGAAGCAATTTCTCTAAAATAAAGGAGGCTTCTCTCATGCCCAAAGACCCAGCTTTCTCTGATTCAGGTCCATTCCACTGGCACTTGGATCCTGGACCTAACTCATCAAATAATGCAATGCTTTCCAATTGGAATGTCCCAATATTCAAAGCAAGTTTCAGAATTCCAAATCTTCGTGCGAATCTAGATATCGATAAATCTTTAGATGGGGTAGATGAACGCAGTCTTGCTGTTGACTCACCATGCTGGAATGGAGCTCCCGCAGCTCATTCCTCTCTTTTTGACGCTCATGAGGCTTTACATCCGGAACTTATCGATAAAATTGAGGAGTGTCTTGCTTCTTATCTTGAAGGACCTAAAGACTTCCACGTTGAAATAGCAAAATATGGGAGAGAGTCTTGTGAAATTTCAAACAAAAATAAAATGCAAAATGAAATTGGTAATCAGGAAAATGGTTTGACAGGTCTTGTGGCGAAGATTTCAGTATCAAACTGTGTGTCTCAAGAACGCAATTCAGATGGTGTAGTGAATGATGCACGTTCTGATGTTGGGACACAAGTTATAGAAGAAATCAAATTTATGTCTCAAAACCAGAATTCATTATGTCGTTGCAAAGATGTTGGTTTTGATGTGAGTGAATGTTTGGAATGCAGTTCGTCTCAGGAGGCAGAAAATGGTCTGTCTTCACCTTCACCCGTAGCAGGTGCACCTGAAACAGCATCAGCTAAAGTATCGGCTCCAAAAATAGACATCCAAATGCTGGTTAAAATGCTGCGTAATATGTCGGAGATGCTTCTTGGTCATTGTTTGACTGATGACTTTCAACTGAATGGACAAAATCGCAGTATACTTGAAAATGTGATTAGTAATATTCAAACTTGTACTCTAAAGAATCCTGAACAAATGACTCCAGCACAAAAACGTATTTTTCCTGAGTTGGACTCTGATAATCTTGCTGAAGAATCTTCTCAGCTTCAACAGGTATGGTATGATTTCTTAAATTTAATAATAATGCTCAGATAACTTATTTTGTAAAGGATGAAATGCAAAAATCACTATCTATTAATATGAAACAACAGGAAATGTTACGAGTGTTAACTATATACCATTGTACATAACATGAGTGCAGAGTGCTGCCTATATAAGCTTATTGACGTTTGTGATTTTGGTTCATGTTTAATAATAGGATTATATTACAATGTATGTCTTCATGATGAGGGTTTTTTTTCAGAATTCACGTGTTAAGGAGCCCCACATAAGCAAGGTAGGAGCAGAGCTCGCTAATGTTGAGCTAGGTAAAGAACGTGGGATTTCAGATTCCCCTCGCATCAGTGGTGATGACACAGAAATGGGGAAAGCAGATAACATGATTAAGGTGCATTTATATATATTATCTTGTGTGTTTTAGTACTAATATTCTTCTTCTTTGATAAACACCATTAAAAAATATTCTTTTTATTTTGATACAATAGGCCATGAAGAGGATTCTTAGTGAGAATTTCCGGGAGGAAGAGGAACCAGCATCGCATACTCTACTATACAAGAATTTATGGCTGGAGGCTGAAGCTGAATTATGTTCCCTCATGTATAGAGCTCGCTTTAATCGAATGATTGAAGTGGAGAAATATTCATCTAACAATGGAGGTCGGCAATATCTTCCATCCCCTTTGGTTCCATTCGTTAAATATTCGGATAATTGGTTCTTTGACTTTTTATAAAGCTAATATCTATCTGCTTTCTCCTCCTTAGATAACGCTTTAGTCAAGGGAGAGCCATCAAAAACAGGGGCTGAGTTTAAGTTAAGCGCAGATCAGAATTACGCAAACAAAGTGTTATCTGGCTTAAAGCTGACTCCTAATCCAGAGGAGCCCATGGCATCAGAACATGAAGGGAAGGGTAGTCAAAACAAGGAGGCCGAACATGTGGCCAGGTTCCACGCTCTCATATGCCACCATGACCCGCCCATCATCAACACGGACCTATCAGATTCCGTGGAATCTGGTGCTCGTGACATAGCATTTGATGGAATCGATGCATCGGAGAGTCCAAGTTTGATGGACGATTCGAATCCTGAGGTGGAGGAGTCAATTTTGGAGGATAATCGAGAAATCCAACCAGGTTCCTGTCACAAGTTTGGCTATGAGCTCGTTACAGATGAGGATTCTGATGATTGGGAACTTGTTTAGGAGTAGATGAATACTTCATGGGGTAGATATTTTAGTATCGTGTCTAGTGGAATTGGCTCTCCTTTCGTGGATAGTCTCAAACATTAATATGATTTGGATTTCACCCTCGTGGGAGCTTTATTCAAGTCTTGGATATGTTGAATGAGTAGTACATATGTTAACGTGAGTCGTTAATCGTTAAAATAAAATCATGAACAAGATGGCAAGCGGCGTGGCAGCGAACCGTTTGTCATGTGTCCTTACCTATCGGATGCATGTTCCCATAGATTAGGCACTTAACCATAAAGGATACATATATTATGTATATAACGGCGCACATTATTGCTTCAATTATGAATATGAATTTCACTCTAATTCAGAAAGGATTACATTTACAATTGATTTCAATGAACTAGATGGAGCCTTGCTTTTCTCTTTTCTGTATTACTTTGTTCAAAATAAGCGCCATCTAGTATGAATTATATATGGGGCCTATTTGGCAAATTGTCAAACTTAGGTTTAAAATTTAGATTTAGCTCAAAATTTAAGTTTAGAAAAATTTTAAACCAAATAGCCATATTTATTCAAACGGGCTTTTAGACTAAATTATAGTTTAAAATCAAGGTTTCAGATAAGCTGATCAGAGTAGTTTATAGAATAGTAAACTACTTATGAACTAACCAATTACTATATTACTCCTACTTTTTCTTACACCCTCCCTCATACTTTTTTTACACCCTCTCTCATCTCTCATACTTTTTCTTATACCCTCTCTCTTTTCTTTCTTATACCCTCTCTCCTCTCTCCTCTCCTCTCTCCTCTCTCATAATTTAATACTCATACTCTTTTTCATAATTTACCTATAATAAAAATATTTTTAAAAATAATTATTTAAATATTCATTTATTTAAAATTATTTTTTTTCATAATCTTTTCTAAAATCTCTTTTCTATAAACTCTTTTTTTCCATAAATTTATTTTTAAAATTTTATCCAAAACACACATGTAGCTGACATACAAACATGGAGAATACTTAGGTCCAGTCTCTTATATCAGGTGTGTCCAGTAGTTCAATCATATCCTGACAAGTGTCTTATTTTGCCCAACAGCATTTAAACACCCCCCCGGGGTGCCCGTTAAACCACCGTCACTGACTCACTTGTGTTCGGAAGTCTGAAAAAGCTTTCTAAGAAAAAAAAACTAGGACGCCAAGCCCAATAAGTACTGTTATTTTAATGATCCGTTATGCTACTTCCGCCATTAAGATGCTCTCCTACTTTCTCGGCAAGTGCTTTCATAAATCAAAAGTTCAAACTTTTGGAATCATCTTCTTTTCCTGTTTAACTCACTGGAAGCGCCACAAAACCACCGTCGCAATTTCACTTCCCCTTCCTTCTTCACCAAGTTCAGAACTTGAAAAGATCCGTGCTTGCTATATTCTTCTGCTTCCCGACTTCCTATTTTGCTCTTCTTCTCTTCCTCTGGGCTTACAATGGTTTCACTATTTTCTAGGTTCATGTCCCTTTTATTGGCCAAATCACCGACGAAACCTATTGTTTGTTTTCTCGCTGATCACGCTCCCTTTTTCACTAATTTTTTTAAGAATGCTTTTTCAGACTTCCCAACACACTGACGGTGATCTAACGGGAATGTGCTGGTTAAATGCTGATGGGCAAAATAAGACAAGTGGCAGCATAGATTGGACTACTGGACACTGGACATAAGAGACTGGACCTAAGTATTCTCCATCAAAAATATATATTCTGATAAAAATTATTTGTATATTTATTTATTGTTAGCTTAATCTGCCTATTTCTTTTATACATACTGCCATGATTTCCCCCGCTTTGAAAGGCAATCCACAACCCACACAATGGATCGCTAAAAGTTAACATGGCTTTTTACGTTCCATGACTTCTTTAAAAACAGGTTAAATTATATAAAAAGAAATCCCTAATTACGACCGCAAACAAAACACAAAACAAATGATGGACTTCGTAAAAATACTTATGGTGGTTGCATCCTCAGTGCGGGGTAAGGGGGGATGGAAAAGCCGAATTATTTCTTCTACAGCCTACTAAAGTATACAGGAAAGAAATTCGCAGTATTCCAGAATTAATTACATAATGATGATGATCGAAAAATGCTGATGGCGCGATTTTTTTTTTAACTTCATCGATTTCCGCAATTGAAATGTGACAAGATCCGAAATAAAATGGACTCCATTGATAAGCTTAGATGAGGCCGAATAAATTGATTTGAAGGACATATAATGGATAATAAAATTGTCCCACAAATATTTTGAGAGCTCAACAAAATTATACAATAAATTTATAAAATCAACCATACCAATGGTTAACATTGTAGGCGCCAAGGAAGGTAGCTTAGAGGGGATAAAGTACCAAAAACGTCCGGAATGGCAAATATAGCATAAGCCCCTCATTAAGTAGGGAGTTCCATGATAGCCCCAACAATATCTCCATGGTGATTCTTGAGAGCCTTGACGGCCTTGCTTCTCGACACTCCAGCTTGCTTCATCACCAAGTCAATGTCACGACTCACGAGGCTCCACTCCTGTTTCGTCAACCTCTTCTTCCTCATCAGGCTGTGCTCCCGCATCAGCTGCCGCAGCAGCATCTGGGTTTGCCACCACTGATCCCATATCTGTCATCCTGAACTGCTGAGCAGCTTGTGTCTGCAACTGTGAGCTCAAATCCTCTATTTTGGCTTCCTCAAATATGACATAGGTCTCTGAGTTTGGACTCTTGAACACGTCTGGCTTTGAGATGGAAAAAAGAATCTGAGGCACCAAAAAAATTAATTTGTAAGATTCCATCCATGAGACCAGATGCATCATCACCCACATAGCAAGTTAGATAGTGAATGGCTTACATTTTTCGTTCTCTTGATTGTAACCCTGCTAATACAAGTAACAGGCTTCAGTCCCAGCTTCAACATGGCTTTCCGACTCTTCTTCTCACTTCTGCTTTGCTTAGAACCCTCAGTAGCACCTGCATCTCAAAGTCCAATAAGAGGTTCAAGAAGAGCAAAGACAAACATTAAAAAGCCCATGTGCATTGAATCCTAAACCGAAGGCATTTACTTAGGAACAGCGTCCATTTTAGATACCACGAATCGTTGCTTTAAATAATGTTCTAGTTCAATAATAGAACAAAACCGAAGACAAACTATGGCATAATGTGAGTAATGCTGAGGCCAAAACTTTAGGCGGTGATCAGTGGTTGAAAACGAGACATAAAGGCACACTCCGACACGCTGATTGTTGAGAGCAGAGGCAGAACTTAAGGTTAAAGAGTTGGTTGAGAGAGAGGGCTGGTTAGAACTTAGAAGTGTAATAGATGCTTAAGAGAAAGAGGATAGAGAAATGGCTTCCTTGAAGGCAGGAGGGTTAGAAGGCCACTCGGGCACATACTGTTCTAGAGGATGACAAAGGAGCCTCAGGTAGTCTCTCCAGTTATGGACCTTCTCCTTCACATTAAAAATCGTGGACAATCTCTCTCTCTGTTTCTACCGATCGTCTGAGTACAACTTCATCTTATCCTCCACCGGCAGCTTGAAGAACTCATACGCCACCTCTAACATATCTTTCACTACTTCTTCAGGCACCCCATGATTAATCACCTGCATAATATATTTACCACCCATATTTGTTTTACTATTTTTGTGGTGATATCAGAAAATACGACCAACATCAGGAATTGAACGCCTGGAAAAATCCATAGGATTTGCTGGCCGCCTCCCGAATTTGAAAAAGAAGATGGGCTGTGTCAGGAGAAACGAGGTCGATGATAGGACATCTTCCCAGGTGGAAACATCGGAGAGGCGAGGTCGGCGGATTCTGGTCGGACACAAGTGGCCGGCAAGGCGGAGAAGGAGACTCCGGAGGACAGTACCTCGGTGTCCATTAAAGGTGGGTCGGGAAAATTGAAGGAGGGCGGGGGCCCAAAAACAAAAAAGCAAGAGCCTTGATTACAAGTAGGAACTAGGGACAGGGGATCAGCTGCTTCGGCGGAGATGAGCTCCCATGATTGTCGCACATTTATATAAACATAACTCCATTAGCGCCCGTGTGAGTGTTCGTCAAGCTTAATTGACTTAGACAGTGTGCCTATGACAGCTGGTTGATTTTTATTGGGTGTATATGTGTCTGGACTGCAGACGCTCTTGAACAATAATTAAAGAGAAATACGAACACGTAATATCCGTTTTTACAGCTGCAGACCTGCCGTTTCCACAGGACTGAATTATTTTGCAGTATTATTTATAAAGCTTGCAATTGCAATTTAAAATAACAAAAAGTTATTATTTTCTGTTTTTAACAAGCCATCTTGCTTTCAAGCGAATTTGGATTCGAGTCATATTGAGATTCAATTCGAAGTATTATTGTCTCAGAGGTGTGCTTTGTATTTACATAAAAATAAAATTAAACATAGCATCTAATATAACACCAGTGGCGGCGATTGGTCTATCGCCTACGTGTACGTATTTTAATTAATATGTTATCTACGACCGGGAATATGCAGAGAAGCAATGAACTAACAATATAGTGTAAATTAACAAAGGATCCATGTGCAATCACCCTTGACTAATTTTAAAATTATAATTAACACATTAAAATAACTAAAGATATAATTAGTATCTTAAACTAATTTTAAAAGTATAATTAACATATTAAAATATTTTAATTTTTACAATTTTGATATTCTCTCACAAAAATATAAATTTTTATTTGATATATGTTATATAAATATTTTATTTTAATATATTATTATTTAAAATATCATATATATAATATTATTTTAATAAATTATACTAAATAAATTATAAATTTTTTCAATATTTATATATAAATTATATACAACATCAATTTTAAAATTTATTCGGTATTATTTTTTAAATAATATAATATATATGATCTTTTAAATAATAATGTGTTAAGATAAATATTTTATATGATACATATCACACCAAAATTTATATTTAATTATAAAAATTTAAATATTTTAAAATATTAATTATATATTTAAAATAAATTTAGAGTACTAGTTATATATTTAAATATTTTAAGATGAAAATTGTTTTTATAAAATTATTTTGTGATGCTGGACCTTTTCCCAATTAACAATGAACGGCCCACTGGTGTTCTCCGGCATCGCATTCGCACATGGGGATTGCGGGCCTTCCACTATATCATATTAATTTTTTAATTATATCATTTTTATTTATAAATTATTTTTAACATATTTTATATGGATTATAAAAAATTCTTAATATTACTAATTGTATATTAAATTTTAATAAATTTTTAATTTTATTTATATTTAATATATATTATACCTTATGACAATAAAATCAACATTATAATAAATGAAAGATAAAATATATATTCAAATAAAAAATAATTATATAATTTATAAATATTGACAATTTTTTTCTCTTTATTCTATAAATATGATAAGTGAAGTATAGTCTAAACGGTTGCTCATTCTTCCCCATCCATTCAATAATTCTTGTCATGGTCCTCTCATCTCGAGGTGTGGAATGGAGGATACCCAGCCCTCCTAGATCGAACAAGCACCTCCCCCATCGGGGCCTTCACAACCCTCTTATTCATAAAATAGAATAAAAAGTTGTTCATACGTGAATTCTGACATACAACGCATGATGTCATTCTCTGTGACATGGTTCTCATCGTTGGCAGCACTTGCCATGCCGTGTCTGGTTTGTTCACAATTCACATATAGTAATTGAATTCAACGTCGCACCTAATAATATATGTATATATAGCGATTAAGATTCTGTTTTAAACTGTCAGATATGATCGCGAAGGCAAAAAGAAGACAGAGGCCTTTATTTATAGTTTCTGAATTGTAATCCACACGTATAAAGACAATCGTAACACTAAACAGAACAGGCGAGACGCTTAAGGAGGAGTTTCATGGGCTACAAAAGTATATCCTCCCTTAACAGATCAGGTGGGGTACTTGCTCATATCCATCTCCCGCATTTTAACCGTCTCCATTCTTCATCTGTTTTTTAAAGTATAAAAACTTTTAGAAATGAATTAAGCTCACTCACAATCTAATCTAAATATAGGGTTAAATCTCATTTTTTCCTATGGGACACAAATATCGGCAGGACAAATTGTCTATTACTTTCAGTCGTAAACTTAAGTACCTATAATTTATGATGCCTTCTTGAATGCCGCAATTGGAATTACAATAAAATAGTACTCTATAGGAATCAAATACACTCTAAGTGATCGTATGTATCACTCATTTACCAGTTGAATTCATATACAATGAGTCTTCTATTTGTTTGGTACAAAATTTTGTGCAACATCCCCTTATTCTGTCTTGCTCATTCAAATCTTCAAAGTGGGCTCTTTGTTCTGGGATGGTCACGACGGTCTCAGTATGGGCCATTTGTTTTCATTGAAAGGCAGGAGAGGCCCAATACGAACCGAAGCCTAAATAACTGAAGTGGGCTTTAAGGAGCAAGTGTCTCCATCTTAGCATTTTATCCCACGATGACTCTCGAAGCCTGTCCATTTAGGGCCCACAATAGCAGTTGCAGCTGCAAAGCTTGAGCCAGCGCTTCACGGTTGGGTCTGAAGCGGTGAAGCCCCAGGAATTCCGATTTAGCTTTTACTCTTCCAAGAAGTGAAGTTATTTATTTATTTTTAAATAAAACTATACTCTGTACAAATAACAAAGAGATTTTTTTTTTATTCTAGTCAGGCATGTTTGATTTATTCAGACGTTGGCCTTATAGCCCAAATGAAGCTAAATATTTACCTCTTTTTTAAGTTATACTAATGATTGTTTTTAAAAAAATTGCCCCATAAATATTTGGCAAGAAGCTCTTAGCACAATTTTTCCCGTAGAAAAGTGGCGATGTACAGGATTCTTTACTTCAGATTTCTAATTTATAATCATTTTCTACAATTGGAGTTGGGATGGTCAAGGAATGATCCTCATCTAACGTCGTCCCTCCCACGTACTAATGATATTCTATGATGGGGTGGGGGAAAATCAAAGAAAGTTCCGTTGTCAATCTCTGCGTGCTACTGCCTACAGCGAACGTCCTCTTGTCTCTTGTGCCGTAGCATTAATTCCAGGGATGGAGCCTCTGTAATTCTCTCGTGCTTTGACTCTCTCCCCTTCTCCCCGGCCTCTGGGGATCGTAATTTGAACCCCCACCTAACTTTTCCGTTCCACGCTCCCCTGTACCATAATCCCCATTTTCTTTCACTTGCCCGGCAAAACCAAGGAAATGGATAACTCCACTCAAGAATCCCGCCTCAGATCCGAACACTCCGTTACCTATGATTCCCCTTATCCAATCTACGCCATGGCCTTCTCTTCCACCCCTTCTCTTGCTTCTCCACACCAACGAATCGCCGTTGGTAGCTTCATTGAAGATTACAATAACCGCGTCGATATCATCTCCTTCAACGCCGACTCTCCCTCCATTCGACCCCAACCTTCCCTCTCTTTCGACCACCCCTACCCGCCCACTAAACTTATGTTCCACCCAAACGCTCCCTCTTCTCTTCGAAAGTCCTCCTCCGACCTCCTCGCCACTTCCGGCGATTATCTTCGCCTCTGGGAGGTTCGTGAAAATTCCGTCGACACAATTTCACTTCTTAACAATAGCAAGACCAGCGAGTTCTGTGCCCCTTTGACCTCCTTCGATTGGAACGACATCGAACCCAAGAGAATTGGCACTTCCAGCATCGACACTACTTGTACTATTTGGGATATCGAAAAGGGGGTTGTCGAAACGCAGTTAATTGCGCACGATAAGGAGGTCTATGACATTGCTTGGGGCGAGGCTAGGGTGTTCGCGTCTGTTTCGGCGGATGGTTCTGTTAGAATCTTCGATCTGAGGGACAAGGAGCACTCCACGATTATATACGAGAGTCCGCAGCCAGATACGCCTCTGCTCAGGTTGGCTTGGAATAAGCAGGACCTGAGGTACATGTCCACTATACTGATGGATAGCAATAAGATTGTGATATTGGATATTAGAGCACCGACCATGCCGGTGGCGGAGTTGGAAAGGCATCGTGCTTGCGTGAATGCCATTGCTTGGGCTCCCCAGAGTAGTAGGCATATTTGTTCGGCGGGGGATGATTCGCAGGCCCTTATTTGGGAATTGCCTACTGTGGCTGGACCTAATGGAATTGATCCCATGTCTATGTATTCTGCTGGCTCTGAAATTAATCAACTGCAATGGTCTGCTGCTCAGCCTGACTGGATTGCTATTGCTTTTGCGAACAAGATGCAGCTTTTGAAGGTTTGAGGTGAGAGAACAACTTCCAATTGAGAAGTATTTTCGCAATGTACCGAAGCATGAATTTGTACATATGAAGGACTCCTTGAACTTAGAATATCATCTTCTTATGCTCTTAGATAATTCCTAGTGCATCCAGACTGTGCCGGTCCTCAGGCCATTTTGGGGATGCTTTTTTGGTATGTGTTTTCGCCATCTTTATGGAGAAGATATCAGACTTATCAGTAACCTTAGTGTTTACTAAAAGAACGATTGCAAGATTTTTCCAAGCAATTCAAACACAACTTGGAGTTCTTTGTAATTTCTTATTATTTATTACCCGCCCAAAGTTAATTCTCCCTTGGATATACATATCACTCATCATGTATATTGATTCCAGTTCTCTTTCTTTACTTCCTACTGTATTACTCACCTTGTTCTCTTCTACTTTAATATTTTCTCTTGTAGGTGTTGTCGTCTACTTACATATGGAAATATTTGGCAAGACCTTTCGTTTAATATTTTAACTCTGCCTCTTCATTTTCTTTAATATTTGGACATGGTGTGGACTTTAAGCTTCTGGTCTATTAGAGATCTTTGAACATTTAAGGAAATTTCAACTATGATACATGATTATTCATCGTATAACCATAAAACTTCCCCTCGTGAACTTTGTATTTATACTCAATCCATAACAATTGAACTGGTTATATCTGACTTATGAGTTGGGTATATGAAGTTGTTTATTCCTTTTGCTTTTTATTATATGATGTTATTCATAGTTATCACTATATAATCATGACAAGAATCAGAAATCTTGTTTTCTGGTTCAAATCTCAGGATTCCAGTAGTTTCTGTTCAGAGTTTGATTCATATGGTGATTCATATATGCTTTTCTCCTTAATCTGCTCAAGGTCACCTTCTGCAATTAAAGGCATTGTTATTGAACTTGGGTTTGCTCGTTGTTTTTTGTATCTGCTTTCATATTTATTAATTTAATGTTATATTGTGCCCATTCCATCTGTATGCTAGCTCTCCATCCCTGTTGCTTGTTGTTAATCTCAATTTCCTAGCATCCTTGAATGTTTTGATGATTTTCTTTTAGCTAGATTTTGCGCATGTCTTCATTGGAAAATCTCCGTTGTTTACTACAGTGTCAAAATTATAAGCACCCTTCTCATTTCTGCTCTATTTGCTACAGTTTATTGTTTCCTTGTGCTGCAGATATCCTCATGATGAGTTGGAAGATATCGACTCACTTGCATGACAGAGGGCTCCCCGTTGTTTCACTCAGATTAGAGCTTGCTTTATAGAAATTGATCTTGATTGGGAAGGTATGTTTTGGTTCTAAAACCATGGTATTTCCATGTGTTAAGATATGGTTCTGGAGTATTGAATTTTTCTTAGATTCTGTTATAGCGTAGAGTAGCTGAATTGTTACCTTGCCTCTCCCACTTTGTAATCTATGTACCTGTTTCTTCGACATTCAGTAATGTTTAATTGAGGTGATACAAGTAATGTAACTTTGTGGGATTTCAAATCTATAATTATCGATGCATATTAGGACGTATGGATGGATTATAGTTTTGCTTGTTTCTTGCGATAACGTAATCTAGATGCAAGAAGTGAAGTGAAGGGCATTTGATTAAATAGCTATCCAGTATCACTATTAACAGTTGGGAATACTGCAATACCTTTCGTTAATTGAAGAGAACAGCTCGTGGATTCGAAATAGTTACAGGTAAATGTTAGCTTTTTAGAAGAGATATATTAAGTTTGCCAAAATATAAAAGAAGATGAATCAGTTCATATGACGTGAGACATGGGTGAGCACAAGTCTTTGAAATTGTTGTGTATTGTTTCTGCAATACCCGGTCGCTCTGATGGTTGGATGGATTTGCAGTGTAAATTTAGCTGGTTGTTTTCATCTTCAAAATATCATTGCCTTCATGCCAAATTTATTTATTATGTACAAGTACTAAGTTGATAGAGGATTGCGACAACTATTCTATGCTAGTCGTTCAGTTCAAGGAATTTTGGTAATTATCCATACTTGTAGAAAAGTCGGTCCCCATTTTCGGTGGATGAATTACCAAACTAAAGCCTTTGACCCTGAAAAGAAAAAAAGGCTATGCCTGCCTGAAAAGATTATTTCCCAAAATGATCCTTTCGTGGCATTAATACTCAATGGAAACAAGAAAAAACAAACTCAGATCGTTTTGGATTGGTTTTTAGTAAAATGTTTATAGAAAAAAATAGTTTTTAGAAAAATATTCTTGAAAAAAGTTTATAGAAAAAAATAATTTTAAATAAATGAGTGTTTAGATAATTATTATTAGAATGGTTTTTGTTAATAATAAATTATTAAAAAATATATGATTTAATTAAAAGTAAGAGAGGGGAGAAAATGTAAAAGAGATAGAATAGATAGGAAAGATAATAGATAATAGAAAAAAGAGATGGGAGAAAATAAAATATATAAAAAAATAAGAGTAAAATAATAATTAAGAAGTATATAAGTTGTATAAATTATTTTTAATAGTTTATATAAAATTTTAATTTTTTTTAATTTTTTAAAAATAAATATAATTATTTATTTTATTTTTTTTAAAATTAGACTAAAACTCCATTAAAGTTTTCTTGATATTCAAACAGTCACTCAGTTTTCTTTGAATTAAGTCCTTTTATTAATCCTTTTCATTTCAAAGAGAGTCTTGGGGACTCACGAGTCACAAGTCATCTTATTTTATGTATAGTTTTTTGGTATTATTATATATTTATTAAAATTGACAGTGAGAGCGTTCAAATTCCTGGGGAGGCTGGGGAGGGAATCCACTACTCAACCCGGGGCGATTAATTCCGCTCCACCAAAAGAAAGTGCCACGCTGACTCTTTTGGACCATAGGAGAAGAACCCAGTCTTAACGGATGAAATGATAAGGCTTTTTTCAAAATAAATTGTATACATATAAATATATAAAAATGTAGATTAATTCCTCACCCATTCACCCACCCATCTAATGCTGTCCATATTTTATTTGATTTTTTTTTAATAAGCTATTTTATATTAATAAAAAATTAATATTCTACATATTATTATTTAATAATAATTAATAATGTTGACTTAAATTTAATTAGATTGAAATTGACCTAATGAATATCTCAGAAGACCGGAGATGAGAAACGAGAATATCTTATTCCAATCAATCTCCAATTTCCACCTCTCATTCTTTTTCCTACTAACAAATCACCCGTCTCCTCTCCCTCGCCTTCTTCCTTCCCCTTCCTTACCTCTTACCCACCATGGACCTCACCATCAACAATCCACCTTTGGTGCAAGAAAATCACCACTTTCACTCTGGAAATCACCATTGTTGACATGTCGCCGCCGCCACTGGCCAACATCCACGACAACCTTTTCCCTCATCCCCACAAACTACTCACCTTACCGGATCTCTTCCTCACAGCTCTCTCTGTTTGCTTTCTCTTCACGTCCTCCTCTAAGTCCACCGTCTCCCCCAGATGCCCTTTTCTCTCTTTCCCCCTGAACCCTCATCGCTTTCTTAAAATCCCCGCCATGTCCCACTCCGCATCGAACCATAAGATGAATCTGCTCTCTCGTCGCCACAACTTCACCTCTCCCCAGTCTCTCTTCGAGTGGCTCAAGACCCGTTTGCCGTCTGACTCCTTCGCTTCCTGGGGTGTGAAGCCCGGAACCAAGAACGTTCACAACCTCTGGCTCGAACTCTCTGAAGGCGAAACTTCTCTCGCGGACTCCACTCCTCCGGTTCGTACGGTTCAGGTTGTTACGGTTCGAGTCATCGGCAAAGATGGGAAAATTTTGGTTGAGTCACACCAGGAGTTATCGGACGGTAATGTCAGAAAGCGGGGCCGACCCTTGTCGGAGAAGATGAAGCCCAGTGAGGACCCGGAATCGGCTGCCATGAGGGCGATCAAAGAAGAGCTTGGCTCTGTGGTTTTTGGGTCTGAGGCCGATTTGGACGTCTTTGAAATTGTGACGATTGATCCGAATTCCTATGAGATGAAGGTGGAGGAGCGGAATTCGGATTCGTATCCGGGTTTGCCTGGATGCTACGTTTTGCATTCCCTGAGTGCAACGGTCGAGGGGTTGCCGGAGGGAGATTTTTGTACGTTTGAGGTTGATGAGTATGGAAATATTGACGAAAAAAGTGTTGCTGACAAGGCGGTCTCTGTGAAGAAGCATTACTGGACATGGGTTAGTGCTGGTTCAATGGAATCGTGATTTGAAGTTATGAGTTGAAGCTAACATTTTGAACTTCAGTTTTTTATACGGTATGATAGGAATAAATTTCATCTTGTAAAGTGATATGAGGTTTTGGTAAATAAGTTCAGACCCTATCATTCTCCCTCATAGTTTTAGATGGAGTTATACTGCAATTGCCAGATGATATCTTTGTGGGGAGCTCAGTTTTCAACACGTATAGTGTTTTTGCTTGTTCCTGTGTAATTATGCGGCATTAGTAGCGTTGGTTGTAAAACCGGATAATCGGACTATGATTTTTGCGATGATCTTTCAATATCTCTATCATGACATGCTTGATGCTTGTGATATCGGTCATATGGTGGATAGCTTCTGTGATATGAACTCTGTTGGGTAAAGGAATTTTTTCAAGGCAACTTGTGGTGAAGGTTACTTTTCTTGAATGCGTGCCATCACTTGTCAGCAAAAAATAGACATAACGATATAATTAATAACTTGTTTTGCTTAACTAACATTTTAGATTAGTACAGTAATACCCTACTGATGATCCATGATTTCTTAAAATGTTCTGATAGGCTATTGATCATATGTACTCTATATTAGATGTCTTATGGTATATCATTGGGTTATTACTTGTTAGATCCATTTCCAAAATTTTGAAGACATGGTTTGGATTCTATAACTGAATTCTCCAGGGACTTTTTTCTCTCACAACATCTTGTCAGGGATTTTAGAATCTGGACATGAGATATAGTTGACTCTGTTATAGGCTAAGTTTTGATTTTTAGATTGAAGCTCTGTATTGGCGTTAGTTTGTTGAATATGTTGGTGAAGTGCATTAAGTAGAGTCAATGATCTAATATGTTCATGGTAGTTTTGGATGGCAACGGAAGTCAAGTAAATTCTTGCAGCTGGAAAATGGGCTTAATGAGATGCTGATAAGCTGGTACTGCTTTAGGCTGTTTTCTGTCTTCATGTGGACTGAGTAGAAAGGACTTTGATGTGTTTTATTATCTTGTCATGCTCTATGATCAAGTGGAACTTTGATTAAAAGGCGGTTAAAGTGTGGGTGTAGTGAGTATTCTCTTTGAGTAGTTCATTATGAAGAGTGGATTTATCCCAGAAAACTGATCATACCAGTCTTGCAACACTCTAATGGTATCTAGGAAGATAGTGTAAATGGTACAATGGTGTGTTACTTCAGAGTTATACAAGATATAACTAATATAGCCTGCAACTCAAGTTTGCCGATTGATTCCTCGCAATGATATAGCCTCAGCTACACATCGCTGCTATTCTTAGAGGTGTCAGTATCGATATGGTTAAAATGAGGGCCTAAGCCCCGGGGGGGGGGGGGGGGTTGGGTCTCCTTGACAACGTAAATTGTGTTTTTCAAGTGCTTGTGCAGTTCACAAAACAGAGGAGATTACTCGGCAAACCCAGGCTCTTGGCATTTTGTCTCGCACATTCATATGCGTCCACTGTGTACACATGCATGTGTGTTCGTGCTAATATGCCGAATGTTAATATTTTCAACCTAGCGCGCAGCATGGTTCTATTTGATGGGTCTATCAGAATGACTCAAATTTACTGGGTTTATTCTTTTGGTGTGTTTGGAATTATGGTGAAACAGTATCTTTTTCTTTTTTCGACGGAAAAGAAAGGATTTTTAAGATTTCATCTTTGTTTGTATTATTAAAAAACAAGAAAAGAAAACGAAAATAAAGCTTGTCTCACATTCATGGATTAATAACTATTAGTAGGATACTTGTCACGATATGGACAGATTAAAAGTTACTTTCTCTAAAGATTTTTTTTACATATTATATAAGTTTAATACTATTTTTTATTAAAATTAAAATATAATTCTAAAATTTAGAGAATATTTATAAAAAATTTGTAAAATTATTTATTAAAAAAATTTATAATGATAATAAAAATTAAATTCCTAATTTTATAGGATACAACCATTTGCCGACTCTCATTTACTTCTGTAAAGAATTTCTGTAAGGGAAGGTGGGTGATTTTAATTCTTAACTAAAATTGTAAGTAGGACAAGTGTGGGGCCTGCCCTTCAAGGCTCCTCTTCATTCATGGCCAACACTTCCTATGGACCACATAAAATTATACTAAGCCACAACAAAAATTTGATGAGATCACTGGAACCCACCAAAACCATTTATAATCATTTTAATCAAGGCAGATGCCACTTTCTTGTTCATTTCCCCATAGCAGTGGGGACCAGTATGTGGAGTGCAGTGCTGTAGCTTTTAAAATTTTCAAAAAAGTTTTGCAACTTAATGGCTATTTGATACTCTTAAAATTAAAGTTTTAAAAATATTTTTAACTCAAATTTTAATTTATTTATTTTAAATAAATAATTATATTTATTTAAAAATATTTATACATTAAATTATAATTTTAAATAAATTTATATAAATAATTTCTAAAATAGTAGAAGGATTTATAGACTATTAAATTATTTTATCTTAGATTTTTTTTATTCTATCTCCTCTCTTCTTCTCATTTTTCTCTTCTCTTATCTTCAGTTTGCGTTATCATCAACATCACTCCTCTATCATTTTTCTCACCGTCATCGTGGGTCACACTCCTCTCTTTAGATTTGAAAGTCATTGTCAGTTATGGGTCAGGATATAGAATTAGGAGAAGTAGACGATGGTAAAAGAGGAAAAAGAGAAGGAAGATGAAGGATATTAGGCAGTGCTAGCGTCATCATCGGGGCTCATAAGTGACAGCGTTATGGTCATCGTTGTGGCAGAAGACAATGTCATCAGTGACAGAGAAAATAGGAGAGAAGGAAGAAAGGGAAAAATTGACTGTTTTTATAAAATTATATAATTTCTGATAATTTATCAATCATAAAAAATCTTCTAATAATAACTATCTAAATATTCATTTATTTATAATCACAAAAGTCTGAAAATTCTTTTTTTCTATAAGTTATTTTTAAAAGTTTATCTAAATAGCCCTTTAACAATTTTGCGGTATAGGGTTTTTTAAGAAAAGCAATAGTGATAGAGTTATTTTTATCCACATCATAATTTTATATTTTTTCTAATTTTTAACATAAGAGATAGTTAATTTTTTTGTAGATTAAAAAATAAATTATATAATTATAAATAATATAAGAGTTAATCAATTAATTTGAGTAAATTATAGACTATATAATATAAATTTGTCATAAAATATGGAATTTAATAATAATTAATTAATTTATGTATTATTTTTAGTTTATTTAAAAAATAAATTAGGACTTGTCCTAAAGATAAGAGGGAGTAACAATTTGAGGGTGAGGGAGGGAGGGAAGTGGGTGGGGTTTGCAATCCGATATGAAATTAGGTAACGGACTTTAAGTGCGTCTACTTTTGCAGGTGGTACCGCTTCTACGCTTATAAGCACTTGATAAACTATTAGTTCAAGGGACATGGTGTGTCGCATTTGAAAAAATAGTTCACTTCAAAACCAAGCGTTGAAATTATGCTTAAGCATCCCTGGGTATGCTCGTTGTCTTACGATTCTTAAAGCTAAAGAATTGACATGAAATTTGCAGAATCTTGGCGAGAAAACCACCAATTTCGGTCTTCTGTTTGTCTTGGAAACTCTGCTATATAAAGAACCTGTCTGAAGGAATAACAAGGGGATAAAGCACAGATAAGGATCTAACAAGCATGTTTTTTTCCCATTCACACTTGTTAAATTCTAACCTGCAGTCCTATCATTCATACACATATACATATTTTAATCACAAATCTCTTGGTTGCATGAGTAAATTAATTAACACCAACCAGAAGCAGAAATTAGAGAACTTGAAAGAGATCTCACAAATGATAGTAGTAGATTCGTTATACTAATGGAAGTTGGTTTAAACTGTGGTAGAACACTGAGAAGCCTGGTTTGAAGTGAGAGGAACAGGGGGCATGGAGGGCTCGAACGCCATGACCGAAACACAATTAACATGAAACCCATAATGCCCAGTGACCCACGTCGCCACTTTCCACCGAAGCCTTCCACTTACTTTCAGATTCAAAACCAGTCTTCCAACTGTTTGATCACGACCCATTTCATAGCCAAGTGAGGGAGCAACAGGGACTTCAGCTCCTACCAGAGAAGCCGTCAAGAGATTGCTCTCTTCATGATCTTGATAGAACGGTGGCAGAGAGGTATATGAAGTTATGAGCTGGCCCTTGTAGGTTGCGTATACTTGGTAGTCGTCATAGTAAATGGCGACTTTCTGGTTTGGGTTCTTTGAGAGAAGCGTGAGCTGAATGGAAGAGTTTACGTGGGATCCTATGAGACTGAGCTGGTAGATATCAACTTGTTGGCGGGAGAATTGAGGCTTGGCAGGACGGAGGATGACCCATAAGGCAAGTGATAGCAGAAGAATTGCAGTGATGAATGAAGAGAGAGCCAAGAAGAGCTTCTTGCAGCTGTTCCTTTCAATCTTGAAGCCTTGCTTGTACCGAGCACAGTGTTTTGGAGATTTTGTTGTGATTTGAGACATTGACTAGACAGAAAGATAGTTATTATCACTGTGAGGAAGATGAGAGCAAGGGAGAGTAGAAAAGGATCAGCAGCAGCATAGATATAATTCTCAATAATTCACTTCAGAAATAACCAGAGGGGTGGGATGGGTTATAAATAGAGCAAAAACCTGAGTTAATTTGTCCCATGCCATGCTTTTTTGGGTATTAATTAAATTGCTATTTGCAAAACCAGAAAAACACGTACGTGTGTGTCATACGTATAGGTATATATAGCTTTACTAGATGTTTGGGTGAGTATATTGAATCATTTGAGTAACAAAGACTTTGAAAATACATCCTTAAAGTTTTGTGCATGAAAGAACTGTATACTTTGCTGAAATATAGCAGAAACAGTGGTTTATCAAGCTCTTGCCGGAAAAAGTTAAGGGAAATTTAGTGTTGTGGACCATGTAAAAACCTATTTGATACTGTCAAAATAGGTTTATGTGTAATTTGATCCATGTGAAGATGTGGTTCCTTTCATCATTGTCGGCCATTTTCTAAACCAAATGCTTGTTGCTTATTGCAAGCAATTATGTGGAACAAGGTTTCGGTGGGACAAGCAATGCATTTATAGGCCACAAACTACATTGGCATACGAAGTACAGCAAAATTTCACACCTGAACTCTGTAGAAAGAGAAAAAGTAATTTTACTGGTAAATATATAGAATATGAGTGCTTTTGTACCGCAAAACGCTTTGGTCACTTTACTACTTTTTCATAATGAAATGAATGAGACCACCATGAAACGCTACCATCCAAATTTGTGGCTATTAACTGTCCCCAGTCCAGCATGCTCTCCTTGGTGCTATTTAGTGAGCAATCCTTTCCTGAAACTCAAAGTCCATAGCAGACAAGAACTGAAGAACTTTTTCCCGCACTTTAATTACTTGAAAATTGAATCCAACCCATGAGCTTGATGCATAATTAATAGCTTTCACAATAGAATTTTTTCAGTTATGTATGATCAATAATTCACAGAAAGACTCGGTTAAAGGCTGTTGCCACTAGCACTAGAAGGTGAACAAATGTTGCTCTATCCATCTGAATTACTATATTCGGACCCACAAGAGTTCAATAGAAATGCATGGATAATGATAGAACTGGGAAAAGATGAAGCCAATTAGCCGCACGATGATGTGCATGTCTCTGGTGATGAGTACCAGCTGGCAGCTGTATTCACGAAAGGGTACGCATGGGTACAAAAGAGGACGCCCATTTAATAGCAGGAGGGTCCCAAATACTCTCAAGTACTCCTTTTTAGTCCTTTACTGAAAAAAATTCATAAATAATCCCATCCAATTTATCAATGCAAAGTTAATATAAAATTTATGGAAACACTACTCTTTAAAATTTGTGAACATTGTATTATAAGGGGTAAAATCTAATTATAAATGAGGGTGCAGCTATATTGGACGTGAGTGCTGATAAAAGAAAACGGGGGAACTTTTCATTCAGACTTGTGAATTTAACAGAGCGAGCAGAAAGTGAAGGAAATCTGCAGAATTTAAGAAGTGACTTCTTTAATAGATTCTGCTTTTGATGTTGAAAAGGACTGACACGAGTGATTGCTTTTAATTATTATTTGAGGGCTAACTCAGTTTTTGACGCTTGAGATAAACAGTCAATTAGTCATTAAAGTGTTTATGTGATGATCACGTGATTCACATCATGCAAATGAATATCCAGATGGTGAACTATTTCTTAGGGCATGAATCAGTGCATGATAATTTGGCAATATGGGGAGCCTACCCTAGTACTTAGGAGTTTAAAAGGCATGCAGAGCCGTCTGATAATAAGAGTTAGCCTAGCTTTTGAACCTTCCTCTTTTTTCCTTTCTAGTTAAAGGTTATATTTTTTATTTTTTTAATTAAAAAAAATTTAAATAAATTAAATCTGAGATTTACTAAAATTAAACTATATTTCTATCTTTAAAGAATATTTATAAAGATACTTATAAATTTTTTATCTGCCAACAAGATTCTCAGGTCGATAGTAGAATTTAAACTCATAATTTTATAGCTTATAAGTTAACTTTTTAACAATTAAATTAATATTTCTTAATATTAAAGGTTCTTGAATTGCCTTGCAATTAAGAGAAGGTTGATAACCCCATTAGCTTAGTGGCCTCTCATCTTAACTTTCTTTCTTGCCCCAGTTCTTTCGTTCTTATTTCTTTCCTCTGGGATCATAGTGATCCCCAATTTCTTCATGATTAATAAACAGAATTGATATTTTGCTTTCTTTTCCTAAGAAATACACTGTGTACTGGGACAAGGATCTCTCATCTCCGCCAAACACATAGTAAAACTGAGGAAGCAGCCAAATAGATAACTATAAAAAGGCTTAAAAATATATATTTAAAAAAAAACAGAGAGAGAGAGAAGAAAAAACACTTGTTCAGACAACTTTTGGCATTATTACTTCCATGATGGTGACTGCTCGCATTGGTTCGATTATCTTTCTTTGCCTACAATTCATCTGAAAACCTTAGGCGATGAGAAAAATCCTCTTTACAACTCGAAACCGGCCTTGGACGTTGACTGTGAAATGGAGTGGGTTTTAAGGTTCTTTAATTAATTAATACTCACATACTTGGTTCCCTTTACTCTCTAAATCATGAACGTACGTATGGTTTGTCGTCCTCATCACCAAATTCAGTGCAGCACGGCAAAGCCGCAAAAGGATGGGTGGCATCCTGATTTGCTTCGGCACACGTTATGCAGCTTAAACGGGAAAAGTTCCATATTCCTTAACCTTCTTTATCCTTTTCCTTTTCTCCTTTTGGCAAATATGGTGGGGGGAGAGTAATCATTTTGAAACACTTTCAAATGCCCTCTTAAGCAAAGGTTGCTTGGGAAACTGTCAACCATAAAAAAGACAAAAGAAGATAAGCAAATTAAGAAATTAAATTAATGGTATTGAATAAACAATACAAAGTTGATGATTTAAGTGTGTTGAGAAACTGCTATTTTATTGTATAAGAAGCTCCTACGTGATTAATCAGCTAGTTCTCGCGAGCAAACAAATATTACAAAGAAATAAAGAATGAGCCAGGCAGATCCTCTAAAACTGAATATAATAACCACCATATATTACATAAGGTACATTATATATCAAGATCTAGAAGAAGGTTAACGACTTTAGACAGCATATAAAGATCCTGTAGTCCTGGTATTCAAGGACTCTAAAAAGAAAAGAAAAATAGCAGCTACTTATACTAACAGCAGCGCTCTTATTCTCAGCCATCTTTATCTGCAGCCTGAGGTTCAGGTTGCACTTGACGAACAAATTGTCCTTTCACCCTGGGACGCTGCTCTGCAAGTTTCTTCCTGCTTTCATACCGAACCTGTTACAAGTATAAGATGAAGTTAGGATATAAATAATGGAAAATTCCTAGCATAAATATGAAAGCATTGTAATATAAGGTGATGCTAGTAGTAGAGGACCTTCTTCTCATAACATCTCTCTTTCCTTTTCAAACGAAACTTGTTTAGAGCTGCTTCTCTTTGGATGGATCGATGGGAATTTGCGTTGTTTGTGAGGTCTTCATTCTTCACCTCTGAAGCAGTCCTGACTATGACAGCCTGATCAAAGTTGCTATTACTTCCACAGTTGCTTCCGTAGCCAATGCTGTTCATGCGGCTCAAGTTTCCATTGCAGAAACTACTGCTTCCACTTTGATCAGCTGAAGGAGAGATATGTCCTCGATCTTCCACATGTTCCAACTTGTGATCCTGCACATAAACAATGTGGCTTGCAAGGTTGTTTCCACTTTGACCTCGAGCTTCATAAAGCTGCTCCGAACTATTTTCTTTGACATTAGACCGACAATATGCATTGGTTTGAAAGGTAGATTCCAGGTTAACAGCAGATCTTGGACTTGGCATTGATGGTGGATCTGACTCTGTATAAAACATTGGAGGTGGGGCAGAACCATAGGATCTGCATAGATCGCTGAACCTTATTCCTCTAACTGGAATCGGGAGAGGACACGGCTGCTGTGATAATGAAGTTGAGAGTTTAGATTCTCTAGATTGGGGTGTAGTGGGTGACACAATACTTCTTTTCATACTCGGTGTTGAACTATCTGAGTTATAGCCAGCACCAACATAAGAGTTATTTTTCCCACAATTTCTTCTCTGTTCTCTTTCTGGATCACAAAAGTTAATGAGACCAGCTAGTGGTGCTTGCAATTGTCTGCTGGTATACCTGCATGAGAGTTCATTTAGTTGATAAGAAAAGTGAGCCACAGGGAACAGAGAATGTTTGTAGAGGCAACCTGACAGAATCCAAGAATGTACAAAAAGACTTCAATAAAGCTAATTTTCATTTGATCCTTAAAGCTCTTTTGCGGGATAATTTTTCAGAATCTTATATGTGATTGAATCATCTTTTGAAGTTTCTCGAGAAAATCACTCCAGAGAAAGACCAGCTTTCAATATGTTTGCAAAATTCAAGTCCTGTACTTCATTATCAGAACACCCTTGAATTCCCTTGCTGAAATTTACATGAGAGAAGATATGCAGCCATTTCCAAGCATACAAACTGGTTTTTACCAGTTTATGATTTCTTGAAGCAAATTTTAAAACCTCAATAAGAAAAACAAAATAAGATTGGATATGAGTCCTCACCGTTTGAAAGCTGAGGCATTGGAATGCGTGAGGGTTTGCCTATCTTTGGAGACTTCATTCTCAAAGCTGCTGGGATGATCTCTTCTTAAGGAAAGATCTAAATGTGGAGAGAACTCAAACGTGCCCGTACAACTGATTGTGGAACTTTTGGGACTGCATTTTGAATTAGCATGAAATGCTCCAATCAAGTCTATAGCTTCCTTGGAAGAGCTAATTTGAACACAGTGATTATCATGAGCTTCAACACTGATACTAGCACTCCTATTCTCTGGACAGCCATCCGTGCCATGAGTTGTGCTCGTCTTACCATTTGTGTGGATACCCACAGTTGATCCTGACGAACAAGAGTTGCTGCAATTTAGATTCTTTCTTCTAAAGTAGAACAAATATATCACACCATGGCATTTGGTCTCTAGAAATTTACCTCCAGCATGATTATCATGCAAAGTCGATGTGCAGCCTAAATGAATACAAGCTTCAACCTCCTGAATCTTTTCATCACTCGGATTCGAGTCACCACATCTTAGATGAGCAAATTCCTCAACATTTTCCATAGGGGCACTTTCAGCTTCCAAATCAGGCTTTGTACAGGAGCTCTGCATGAGACAATATCTCTATATGAAACTTCATGTAGCCAACCCAAACTGAAAGTATATTCCCCTCAATGAAAGTCTTATAAAGATTAAAAAGAATACATATTCCGCAGTCCTTTTCCATTTAATTTGTAACTACATTTCTTAAAAAAATGGCTGGTGTGAAATTTTAGACATTGATATGTAGGCTGCCCGACGGACAATCAACTTGAACTGAGATTATCTTTTACTTGAATGCCTTTTTAATTTTTTTTTTCACTGCACAATAGAAATAATGAAGAGACCAATTTTTCACCATTCAAAATATGAAAAGATTATGAATTTTTCATCTAAATTTGGAGATAAGAAAGACTAACCTGAGCATCACTTCCTTTCTCAATTAATTCCTTATTTTTTTGAATGCATGCGGCATCTCCACTTGAATGGCTAGCAGCATTATTTTCGGCAGTGGCTTCAACCTTCTGTTGCGCAACACTCTCATCTTGAAGACCATTTAAACCGATTACTGACTGACCAAAAATAAATAATAAAAAAGATAAAAGCTCGTCAATAATAACATTCAAGAATTTAAAAGAATAAACGAAACCGAGACAAGTGAGTGCACAAAACATACTGATCGCCTTCTCCAAACATGCTGCCACAAGTTCCTCAGCTCATTTTTTCTAATGGGCTTAACAAGATAGTCAGCAGCACCTTTCAACATGCACTTGTATACTGTGCTAATCGAATCTTGTGAGGACATCACTGGAGTGCAGGAAAAAGCCAGAATAGTTAAATTTTTGTGTTGACACAGTGGAAAAGAAGCCAATAATTATAAGAGCCTGAGATTCTATTCTTGGTATCATACTTATAACAGGAATGCTTTTGCAAATCTCATGCTCCATAATTAAGGTGAGAAGCGCATAGCCAGATATGGAAGGCAAATCTACTTCTGTCAGTATTAGATCGATGTTGTGTGATCTTCCCTTCAGTAATTCCCAAGCTTTCAGGCCATCAGGAACAGCAGCCACTGCTCAAAATGGATGGAACAATTTATTAAAGTTCCAAGATCATGGAAATATATTGGGCTACTTAGATTTTCCACATTACAAGCTTCAGTACAGCAGAAATGGTGGGTTATTAGTATATTCACACAAGAAATACTTAAGTAGATAAAAATCTACCATGGTCTAATTACTTAAGCCTATAGATTTCATACAGTCAAGGTTCTTACTTAATGCTGAAAGTAGAAAGGTGCCATTAATTCCTTTACGAACCCAAATTCCCTTGTCTGAGTATCTCACTCTTTGCTCAAGAATTTGGGCCAGACAGACCTGGAAGAAAATGGTAGAGTTCTTTCTCTTATATTTTCCCAAGCAACTATGGACTACATAACACTAAAAAGAGAATATTCTGCCTGCCTGCGCGTGTGTATAAATATACATACAGATATATATTATTTTAATCTGCTCCGAGCCTCTGACAGCTTGTCCCCTCCGTATGACATTAAACCAGACCTTCAAAGGCTTAAAGCTCGGAATGCCCAAAGGATAAACCACGCACATGGTCAAAGAAGGTTAAGAAACTACAACTTCAGCTCTAAAAAGTTGGAACCAGGAAAGACGAAAAAGTATCAGACCTAGATGCCTTTAAGCCCCCAAACCAGAAAAGAGAAAGATGAGCAGGCACTGGACTAGTTTGTGGAACAAGTCAATTTACTGAGTCCAAGTTGCAGAAAAACCGAAGAGCAAGAAAGATTAGAAATTTTAACCGTGGATATGGAAGGAGCAAGTCCATCCGAACTAGCTCAAGTTGAATCAAGAAAGCCATAGAGATCTCCCACTTGTCCTTTCATATTGAACATTCAGTACAACACCCATTATCAATCAAAAAGATCCGGAGAGGAAGAAAAAGGACAAAGGGGAATGAAAAACACAACAAAACCATAAAATTGAAGGAAGAAAACAATTTGAGCAAGAGAAAGGAATCAGACCTCTGTAGCTGCATTTCCTGAGAAGTGCAGCGATAATCTGGCGGGTGGAATCATCAGCTTCAACCAAGAGAACCCTCAATATCATCTTGGGCAAGAATTTCTCCCACCTCATCAGACCACTCAATTCTCCCCCTTTACTCTCTGTTCCACTTTCCTCCTCGTCCCCTGTTCTCTCCTTCTCCTTCTCGCTCTCCTTGGCTTCCACTGCTTTCAAATCACCCATTTCTCCCCACCCACTTTCAGGCTTTCTCTTTCACCCTCTCTCTCTCTCTAGAGAATTGGAATCGAATGCTAGAGCAGAGCCTCAGGTGTGTTCCCAGGAGTAGCAGACAAAAACGAAAATTGGAGGGTAAAAGGGAATCCTCGGAAGCAAGATTAAATTTATTAGAAGTGAAAATCCGATGGCGTCGCGTGAGGATTCCACGGGGAACCGGCTCAAATCCAACGGCTTGGGAAATATCTCCCACAACAAAATATCTGTGTTCCCGGAATGGAATGGCCCGCACGATCCACGTCAGCAGGCAGATCTTTTTTTCGGCCGAAGATAAACAAGGAAATACTCGTTGGGTTCCCGGTACTTCCTGTTTAGTGGTGGATATTTAAGTTTGAAGGTCTTCCTTACGAAAAAAACAAGTTGGGGCCCTGGAGGGTCAACAACAACCCCATCTCTAACAAATAAAAGAAAAAAGAAAAAACCTCGTCTTCCCTTTCTTTTTTCCGGGTTTGATATTTCTTGTGAGAGAGACTGAGTTGCCCTCTGTAGGTCCCGCCGCACAGAAGATATTACTAAGATTTTTTAAATCTCCTCTCAAGATATTTCTCGAGAGTTCTAAGTTTGCCAATGAATCTTGTGGATAACTTTTCGACACGTGGTGGTGTTATTTTGGGATGTCTCGTTTGTGGTTTTGAGAGTTGTCAGACGCTATCTCCAAAATGTTTCTGAGTGCCATGTTGTCACTCGCCTCCGACACGACTACTCCCCCACTCGCTTAACCATTGGGTGAGTTGGCAAAATCGGAGCTTATGCCCCGGGTTGTGAATGACGATAATATCCCTGACATAAGTGCTTGGTGAGTATTATTCAGCGTGAGGGATATAAGATTAATAAAGAGAAGGAGAAGAACACTTTTCGTTATTTCATTTGTTCCCCGCCATGGGTGGCGGATTTAATGATGTTATGGTCATGTTATTTTATTCCTAAACCCAAACCGAGTGATATTTAAGATTATACTAACCTTAGGTTAAATTTACAGGCAAGTGTCTTTCATGCCTTCCTCTCTGTGCTAAGCCCATTAAGTTAAATCAACACAGCTTCAGATATGTCTGTCACTCTTTTGATTACAGCAAAGGTTTAAAAAATGAGATTATATATGTACGCATGCCACCTACGTACGCAGATCTAAAAAACAATTGATAGGAAGAATGAAGACGAGGTGTTTTTTATTTTACTTTTTTTTTTTTCCTGAAGAGGGATCTGAAATTGATAAAAGGATTTGTTCTGGACAAGAGTGTTGTAATATTGTAATCATAGCTATATATATATATATATGAAATAAAATTTATTTAAGCACTCTCACCTTATACCCACAAATTCTTTTTTTTTTAAAAAAAAAACATCATGTATGTGTACATATAATATGGCCTCAGTTGATAGCATAGTAAATTCCTAACCTATAGGGTGAGAACGTGCCTTCTAGTCTGGTATGGTTTATCTCAAGAGATGGGCATTATGATGTCCCTAACAATAACAAGTACAATTAATTATTACATTTAAACATGGAGAGTTGACCCCCTTCGCATGGGTCAAGGAATCACCACTTGAGTGAGTGTTGCAACAGTTTCAAATCTTGTATTCCCTCCTCTTTTGAATATAAAAAAATTACACACAAAATTAATTTTAATTTTAAATATATAATTTAATTTATTTTATCTTTTAAAGTTATAATATTTTCCTCAAATTATTATACATAATTGTCTTATTGTACGTATTAAAATAATTTTTATTGAGAGTATATTAAATTTATATAATTAAATAATAGTATTTTAAGATAATTAATATAATTATTATAAATAATTAATTTAATTATTTTTTTAAATTATATAAATTAATTAAATTGATTTTATATTAATAATTAAATATATAATTTTATAGTGATATATAATTAATGTGACAAATGGGAGGGGGCATGTAGGGTTTGATATTTGCCATTGTGCAGATATTATGGAACTATCTCATGCATGTAACGAGACCTCAAAAAGTTCACAGGGGAACCAAAGTCTCTATCGTGAAAATGTGAAATAATTGAGGACCACACGACCTTTTGTTTCGGATAAAATTTGAGGAATCATGGCCACGTCACCAGGACCGGGTCCCACACTGCATGCATCTTCCGTCGTTTCCCCACCCTCACTTTGCTTTCCTTATCCCCTCCCTCACTGTTCTCTTCTCCCAGACAAACCCACCTTCATGCTTAACTCAATGGCGACTCCGCTCTCTTCCGCCTTTCACGCCTCTTATCTCCCGCCACCCTCTTCTTCTTCTTCTTCTGCTTCTCCCTCCACTTCATCTCCTCTTTTTCTGAGACAATCCACAAAGTCCTTAGCCTTCTTTAGTCCCCACGATATACTCCGATGTGCTGCTATTGCGCCCAGCACCAGAAGGAACCGTGCAGGTTCACTCCTTGTTCGTATGTCCTGGGATGGACCCCTCTCTTCCGTCAAATTGATCACACAGGCCAAAAATGTTGAGGTTTCTCCTCTTCCCAACCCCTTCTCTTCAATTTCCCCCCAACATGTCTATCCTCAAATTATTTTTTCCAAAATCGTCGGTCGGTCCTTAAAATATCGCATTGAATATTTTGACATTTGAGAACAAATAGATTTGTTATTGTTCTAGGTGGAGGAATTTAAAGTGAGAAAATAATGCGGAATTGTGTACAGTTGACGGATACGGTGAAGCAGCATGTGGAGGAGAAGTTTGGGAAGGCAGTTCAGAACCATAGTCACCTGGTTAGGGAGGTGGATGTGAGATTATCCGTCCGAGGAGGAGGAGAATTCGGGAAAGGCCCCCTCACCAAAAGATGTGAGGTACCGCTTGCGCTCCTAGTATTACAATTATTTGGGATATTAAAAGATTTTAGCTTGCTTCCATTTATCAAGGGTGTAGGGGATAAGATTCAAGAACTGATCAATTGAGAGATGTAATCTTACTGATTTGAAATGGCTTCCTCACATTAACATATAATTCAAAATTAGGGGTTTATGGTGTACTTGATTAGGTAACATTGTTCACGAAGAGGCATGGAGTGGTGCGGGCCGAGGAAGAAGCAGAGACTATGTATGGGAGTATAGATTTGGTATCCTCAATCATTCAGAGAAAGCTGAGGAAGATAAAGGAAAAGGAGTCAGATCATGGTCGCCACATGAAGGGCTTCAATAGGTTAAAAGTCAGGGAGCCCGTAACTCCTTTGCCCCTCGATGACACAGAGACTGGCACACCTCCCCAGCAGCAGCAGGAGGAACAATTCATGGATGAGGTCGGTTCTTAGAAATCTCGCTCGCATGCGTACTAGATTTTTTCTGTTCATTGGTAGACAAGTCACAATTGTTTATCGTGGACGGGTTTTGCAGGTTGTGCGCACAAAATACTTTGACATGCCACCGTTGACAGTAAGCGAAGCAATTGAGCAGCTGGAAAATGTTGATCATGACTTCTATGGTTTTCGAAATGAAGACAATGGTGAGCAATTATAGTGTAGCTCATTTTCTTTTGCCCTAGGTATCAATGATCTGTAATTTGGTATTGTAATTGCTTCAGGGGAGATCAATATATTGTACAGAAGGAAAGAAGGAGGCTATGGAGTCATCATACCCAAAGGATACGGCAAAGCGGAGAAATTGGAGCCTGTGGTGGTGGAAACAGCAAGAGAAACCTCCCTCTCAGAATGAATTGAAACAACTGTAGAGCTTGTATACGATTTGCGGATACCAATGGCTTTAGTATCTGATCTGAGCAAGGGCAAACTTGTATTTAGGTTTCAGTTTTGTGGAGTGTAAGCCGACTTCTCAAATATTGATAATTTAGTCTGCTTAAGTGGTCCGATTGCCTCGCGTAGACGTCAAGTAAACCGTGATTATAAACCTAATTATAGATTAAGTGGCATAAAGGTGTGTGTATATTTATTGAAGGAAAGAATGACGTGTGACGACGAGATTAAAAGGAAACTTATGCCTTGTAAAAGCCTGAGGCTCCAGTGACATCACTTCAACCGAGCTCTTTTAGCTTCCATTATACATGTCACCCAATCAATAATATTTAACTTTATATATGAGAATATTACTTAAAAAAAAATTATCTTACTTTTAGATTGTAGATGAGTGTAATTTTTTTATAATAAAAAAATTAAACAAAAGAAAAGAACTATAAAGTAAAAGGTCTATCACAATTCACCTCTAATGGAAAATTTCATCTTGCTCCTTTGCTCTTCTTAAATAGGAATCCCCTTTAATTATAATGGACATTGAGTTTTCTTCTGTTCATTTTTGGGGTTCGAGGGAATAGAAAGCATGTAACTATTGAAGCAATAACTTTTTTTTAATTTCCACTTAGTTCACAGAAATTTTACCTCTACTATATCTGTATTCGACACGTATCGCATACCTACCTATGGTGGGTGAATCTTTCAACGGGAATTTTCTAATTATGCTAAAATTTAAACTCGAGACTTCGTTTAAATGATATCGAACCACTTATCACTTAGATTAACTCTTAAATTGAAGCAATAAATTCATTCATATATAACTTATTAACGGTGCGGTTTTCTTTAAATATTAGTACTTTATATCGGTAGGGTCATTGCAATCTAATCTAAAGGTGGTATTAATGGCAAAACCCCTCTTAATCTACACACATATTGCAACATCTCAGCATAATGTCCAATTAGTCTTGCCAATTATATATAACTTGATCGGGGAATGAAAATAATGAATGAAGAGTGTCATTGCTTATCAATTACCAATAAAACATTCAAAAAAGTATAAGGATTCAGATAGTTTCATAAAACCATTAACGGTATGATTCATCTTCCACTCTATGCAAATACATGAAACCCACTACAGTTACTTGTGAAAACAAAACTGACAAATACTAAGAAGAAACATGTATACACACAAATTTATGTGTGCAAGCGTGCAAACAATGAACAATGTGGCTACATCAGACAACAAGAAGACGTCCTACGAAAAACTCACTTAATTGGAGAAGAACAAAAAAAAATTCTGCAGCTAAATGATTAATTTCTTTGCCTCTTCAGCCTCAGGAAGGGCCACCAAGCATAAACCGTAGTCAGAAAAGTTATCAGTGCCAGCATCAATAACAAACATACTATGAACAGCCGAAAGGTAAAAGAAAAGGGAAGCTTTGACAAGTTCATCTCCAAATCACAGTGAGTGTGAGAAGCCTGAATATTACAGAGCCCCCTGACAGGGAAACTAACAATCATGATCAGCCAGATTTCTTCTCCTTTTTTTCTCTTTTACTTCTGAGTCCGGACAGTCAAATTGTGTTCATAATAAACAACAATCTGACCAGGCAAAAAATGCATACACCACCACAAGAACATCTTAAAGAGATAACGGCAGAAGTTGTTGTTATCAGAACTTCAAGCCATCTCAAATTTTATTTTAAGAAAAAAAACAATTATAGGGCAATTAGCAGTTAAGCACCCCCCACCCCCAAAAGAAAAACCCAAGTTGAAATAAGAACCTCATAAACCTTTATTCAATATCCCATGGTTCAAGTTGTAGAAATTACTCTTAAAATTTTACCTATAAGCTTGATGCGCCCATTAACCGTAAAAGCATTTTTAACAAAGTGTTGTAGTGGACACCTTATCCTAGTTCGCACCAACTAATAATGTTTCCAAAAACAACTTACACAATCTATTGGCCTTTTAGCCTAGATATTGGACCAGAGCAACATTGTTAACTGATAGTGTATAGGTCAGCCTCTAAATCGCCATTGTAAACTGATACTTAGAGCGTGGTGTTTGATCCATGAACAAGGCACCGGGTATGGATCATCACTCTTGCTGTTATATATTATAGCAGCACTATTTCTTTCACAAAAACTGTAGCATTAACTTATTTAAGGGCATAAAGAGACCACCGGACTTATCAAGCCTAAAATGATACTCCTCCGGTCCTTAATAGTTTATAGTGCAATTTATACCTGAGAAGTAATTGAGAACATGAAAAGAGGAGACATGTGAAACAAGCCCGCAGAAAACATGAGATCTAAGCCCCCATTTGAGAAGTACTTCACATTTGACATTCCATGCGATTACCACAACAGCGAAGGAACGCTTCTTCCATATTGGCGTATTACCAGAAGGCATTGGTCATTTACCCTTGCCCGCTGTCTCATCCTAACCAAATTAGGGACTTCCTCAGATCCTGAAGTCATCAAACACAAACCAAAGTGTATATCTAAACTCACTAAGAAAACCCCGGAATAACAAAGCGATCAAACTGCTGAAAGTAACATAAAATATAAAGGCGGCTTCATTTTCCAAGCATGCAATAATGCAAGCGTCGATAATGTTAAACATCTTACAAGCCACATTAAATATATAGAAACACAAACACAGCGCTCATCAGTTAAACCATTGAAATAATGCATGCATTAACGTAGGCATATATATACTATATTGTACAGAGGCTCATAATAGCTGCAAATAACTTTCCAAGTCTAGGACATCAAATCAGCTCGATTAATTGAAGCAAGATATAGAAACCCATTGTATATAATTAAGTTCTTACTTAGGTGGACGGAGTTATAAACTCCCATCCCTATTTGATCCAAATTGATACTCCATAAACTTGGGTTCCTTCTTCATACACCAGCCGTATTATGATTAACAAACCCAAGAATCCCTTTGTTCTTCTTGGAAAAAGACTTCGATTTCCCTTTCCTCTCTCTGACTTTCCACACATTATTTTTTCTAAAGACAAACTTCTCAACCTTCCACCCTGGGCAACTCGTATCGATCAGAGTCACCTCGGACTTGGAAAAACCTCTCAACTCGTTGACATCATTCTCTTTCTCCTCCTCCACATCGCAATAATCCAAACCTTCTTGCAGCTTCGTCATATCGTTACTGAATGAATTTGTAGTAGGGACCTTATCGTCTTTCCGCCCACAGTCGACGATACCAGTGTTGCACAACGAAGAAGCGACGAAGAATTTGGGCTTCGTCTGCTTCCTTGGACACTTCTTTCCGGAGCTGAGGCGACCGCCCATGTTGAAGAGCTCAGCAAGAACACTTCTCAATGGGGGGCGAACATCGGCGGCGGAAATCTCGGAGCCACGAGTCCGATTCTTTGACGAGTGCGAGGGTTCGGAGATGGAATGGAATAAATCGGAGGGTGTAGGGTTTGGGTGGTTGGCGAGAAAAGAGTCGAGGTCGAGATCGTCGCCTGTCGGGATGCCCTTGTTGTGCCGGAGCCGATCAAGCCAGTTTAAACCGGACTTTTGTGCCGGAGCCGGACAGAGCATTCTTAGAATCGGGAGAAGAATGTAGAGAAACCCGAGAGTCTGAAAAGAATCAGGGGGAAGAGGAGGGCGAGAGTGAACTGAACGGCGGGGAAGGGGAGGGGAATTCACATTGGAGTCCAGGGACAGGGTAAGTGACGGACAGAAGGGTACGGATGCGCGTCGTCAGTGATTGACACGTGGCGCAATGCCGGGCGCAGTATTTTCAAAGCGGATGGAGAGGGCGAGATAAGTGTCCTTCAGATCACTTTTTACAGTGCTAAAGCATGAAACATGCGGTTCCAACTTCCAACCCAGTTTCAACTAAAAAATTTAAAAGTACTCCTAAATTTGATAATTGATTTTCTGCTCAAATCTCTTCGAAAGGTACAACTTGTCATTTTAGGGTTTTCTCTCCGTCCACTCTTCTTCGCGATCGCGGAAAACATAGTTAAAACGATGTACTCGTGCCATTTTTGCCCTCCTTTTTCTGAATCTAATTTTGTTTGACGGATTGATCAGGAGGCACTCTGACTCTGACATTCCCATGGCGAGAGGCGTGAAGTTTGGAAACTCTAGAGCTTTCCCATATAGGGTAATTTTGATTTACTTCAACCACATCACGATGACGATGAAGAACGATTTAACCATGGCTTAGCTACCTTGATGTCATGGATTTTGGAGGGATGACAGAATACGCGCCACAAGAATATAATCTTGTATTAAAGTTGTTGGTTTTGGCAGTATTATTTTAATATGCTAATAGAAAATAGTTTGTTCGAATAACTAATTTGTTGCCTTGTCCAAGTCTTGCAATTATTATTCTTCAGATCACTCATTGTCCCACTTTTAAACAAAACAGTGGGCAGGCGCCACTAGCAAGAGAACAGATATATGGATCCAATAGATCTGTTGTTTCCACGGATACTGTTGAGACGATGACGTGATGTGCAATTAACTTGGTTCGATGTTCAAATGATGTGGGTGTAACTAGAGGGGGATGCTCGGTTCAAGATTGTTCAAACTTGCAGCATGGAAGTGAAGTTTATGTGGTACTAATAATTAAGTAGAGCGTTAACACCAATTACAAACTCACATGTTGTGTTTGGAGAAGCAAGCCATTTCTTAATTAGAGCATCATCTACACGCGTGTTGAGGTGTAATGCTTCCTCTTTAATCACGATGTGAGGGTAGGTAGGGAATTGCTGGATTTTGTCGTGATCATCACGTGTGTCAAATGCTTTTACTGTGTCTGTAATCTAATACCGGCAGCTGCTTGTCTGGGGGAAAGAAGGAGTTGCGTACGAACGATATACTTTCATGTTAATTAATGTTGAAAACCGTGTTTGATGACTTTCTTGCTGCTGGTCAAAACTGTGTTTTGCGAGTTTGAAGCCACCTAACGCTACAATCAATGTGAATCACTCGCCATAATACCATATGCATCACACCCTCCATAATATGACTCCTTTTAAGGTTACTGCTTTTATAGAGTTTTTTTTTTAATAGTTAGTTTATATAGTTTTATTTTGATTGTTTAATTTATAATAATTTAATATATTTTTATAATTAAAGTATTGTTTTACCATTTTAAGTGAGAGCATCTAATAGATTCTAAGAGTTGGTTTGATATAAGAGATCTTGGGGGGAGGAATTTTGCTCCATTCCCTCTATTTAAGTCATTAAAATATTTAAGAGGGGAGGATATTTTTTTTTTAAATTTGTACTTCCCTCCTCAACTTTATCAACCTTCTAAAATTGAAAAAATTTAGAAGGAAATATAATATTATTATTTTAATAATATTAATATACCTATAATTTTTTAACATCTCAATATTATATTTTATTAAAATATTTTATAAAATAATATAAAGTAAATTTGTCTATATAAAAATAATTTTTTCTCCCTTCTTTTTTTTAACTAAATAAAATAATATAAAAATTCATTCTCTCTCCTTTAATATTAACCTAAATAAAATAATAATAAAATCTCTCTTTTCTCTTTTCCTCTCATCCTCGTTGAACCAAACACATAGAGTCATCTCCTCTTTTTTTATTAAAAAATGTTACCAAGAATTTAAGAAGAGATCTGTCTTTTAACCAAGTCTGGTACGTGTAAAATAAATGTCAGGGTGTTAACTCTAATGAGTCTTTAAGAAAATGATACGCCACTCTCACTCTAATTAAAATGTCAGGGGTTGATTATTCTATTCGATTCAACCAAGAATACGTCAACTTCAAATTTGTAGTCCGCTGAATACCGTGTGGAAACTTGTATGCTTATAACACCTCCCCCGTTTACTGCTCCCTTCTTATTCTTATTACTCATTCTTCACTACCACATGCATCCTTCCCATTTATTTGGGGTCCTCTGCTCGCCCTTTCCTACGTCCACAAACTTCTGCCACTCCGCGTAACGTATTCGTCTAGTCCTCCCAAATATCCAACAAAAAACGAAATTCAAGATTTAGAAAATAAAAATGATGCCCCAAAATATAATATATATATATATATATATATATATATATATTAAACATTCCAAACATAATAGAAGCTTTAAATCCTAAAATAACACCAGGCAAGTGCTATCAGTAAAACTTATGATTGATAAATATTTTAATATTTCATTTTGGTATAACACCAGGCAGCATTATGATAAGTGAGGCAACGCTTATGATTGATAAATATTTTAATATTTCATTTTGGTATAACAAAAAATAAGTACTTGATGGAAAGTAAAACTTGGAATTAGTAAAAATGCTGCTTATGACTTCTTAATATTAACTTTTTGACTTATCTTGGTCAAAGTGATATCAGTACTTCATCGTCAAATCAATAATAATATTTCCCTTCAAGTTTTCTCACACGCCGACCACGCCCGTCGGCTCAAACTAATATAAATCAATCTTTCCCTTCAACTGCACCGAAAATCTCTCGGAGTTTGGTAATTCAGATAGAGAAGGATCGTCCCAAAGTGTCGTTTCGCCGGCGAGGTCTAATACTCAAATTCCACTTGACTCGAAAACCCAAGCATAACCGTCGGTGGTTCCGCCGGAGCTCAGTCCTGTTGGGTTTGGTAGAGTGCCACAAACAGTTACTGTGGTGATCACCTTTTTAGTGGTTTGAAAGAGACCACGTATATTGTTGCTGTCGCTCCCCTTAGGTTTTGTTTCCCTCCACATGAATAACATAGAAGGGAACAAAACAAAAACGAGCCCAGAATATTGAAGGTAACGTGAAAAACAAGGTCTAAGCGAACCGCAGAGCCTAGGTGCCCCGCCCACTATTCTATTGTTCGGCTCTATTCGCTTTCCTTGAACCAACCAGAACCGTCGCTTGACGTATGTGGGCTTCCCCCTTGTCGTCTCTTTCAATCACTCCCACGCATCTCTAACTTGCTTCTCCACCAGTCTTTTTATTGGCCTTCTGATTCCTCTTCCCCTTCACTGGTTCGTCTCCAGGCCAAAATTATTAGAAAATAAAAGATTCCATTGGTTCCTCGGAGACTTTGCAATTTGCCTTCTTGCCCATCCAATTGCTACAACCCCCACCGCCTATTGCTTGTGAAGATGCTTCGCCACACCACGGCGTCGTTGTGAGATAATACCGAAGCCAGCCTGGTTTCATTCCCCTTCTCATCCCTTATCTCTATCACTCGGGTCTTAGTCAATAGCCTTATCCTTTGTCGCCCTCTCCCTCTGATTTTTCACCAAATTCGTCCGCTTCTTTTCTTCTTCGAAATCTCTCGAGGTTCCTTATCGAAAACACCCCCTCCCCCCTTCCTCGATCTGTGCTCAAGATATTAAATCACAGGAGTGAATTTTCGTTGAAGGGCGGGTTTGGTTTTCGGTTCTCTTTTTCTTTTTAATTCTTTTTCGCCTGCTTGATTTTCGATATTCTGTTTTCCTGTCATGTCTCTGGTTCAAACTTTTTACGATATCTTGGAAAGCCCCACAATATTGGGAATATGTACAGGGATGATTCGTTTTCTGGCACCTATCTGGGTCGCATTTTTGGCTGGTGTTGTTGTCGGATGGGTTTGGAAACCGAAATGGGCTAGTCTTGTGAGAGAAGAATTATGCAATTCTCTGGTTAAATCCTTGGAACGGTGCTCCCTATCTTCGTCGCCCTCCAAGCAAGTATTTTCGTCTCTCAATGGTTCTGAATTGCAGGCGCTTAATCCACAATCTTTGATCGCGGTGGATAAAGGCTCGAATAAATTGCCATTCTCTTCGCCGCCTCCAGAATATGATACTTGCAGCAGGTACCTGCCTCTTACGTTTTTATCGATTATCCTTGTAATTAATGTGAAATTAACTACAACTTAGTTGGATATTGCATTTTTGTCATCTTCTTCTCATTTATTTTTTTAGCTAGGTTGGAATTATGATATTGAACCCACTTACAAATATAATAGCTGAAAGCAAACTGTGTTTTTTTTTATTGAGTACTTGGTCATGCTTGATTAACTCTCCCCGGGGTGATCGTTCTAGTAATGATCTCACTTGAAAGAAAGATCGAGTAAAAGTCAAAATCTGGATGTATGTAATCTGTGTGAACTTCAAAGGTTCAGCTTTTGGCATGAAATGAATGACTGTTGTGCACGATGTCATGGCTACTTCCTTTAAGATTTACTATAACGTTTGCCATAAATATGCTATCCAGCATATAGTCAGTGTGAGTTGTTACGCCTGATGCCTTTTTGCGCTTTATGTGTGTCACTATGTGCTTCTAAATGACCTCGTGAAGGGCAGATAACTGACTGACTTTGTTGTACTGTGCAGTGCATCCACCATCAATGAAGAGGCATCAAATACTATTATATTGGAGGATTTACATCATCTGTGGCAGCTTGTAGAGGTAAAAGATTCTGGCCCTCCTTGGATACACATGATGGATCGTTCCACCCCTAACATGAGTTACCAAGCCTGGCGAAGAGATCCCAAGGTAACATCTCTTAGTTTATTGGGTTGATTTGAACATTTTTTCTTTTTCCAAAGCTATACCAGACCACTGTATTCTTATTTTGAATAAGCAAGCAGTAAAATAGGTCTCTCTATTTTCCGCAAAACCATCTAGTTTTCTGTAATTAACCTAGTTTCTTCTTTGGTTGGTCTTCGTCATTCGTAGGAGGGCCCTCCTCAATATCGCAGCAGAACTGTGTTTGAAGATGCCACCCCTGAGATAGTGAGGGACTTCTTCTTGGATGATGAGTTTCGTTCCAGGTGGGATGACATGCTTGCGAGTGCAACTACCTTAGAAGAGTGCCCCACTACAGGAACCACAAAAGTTCAATGGATACGGAAGGTGACTAACTCTTACTGTCATTTTGTTTAATTCTTTTGTAGTTTGGTTCCATAGTCTCATGCTTGTCAATTCCTGTGTTTCAGTTTCCGTTTTTCTGTAAAAACAGAGAATACATAATTGCTCGACGAGTGTGGGAATCGGGAAGATCATACTATTGTGTGACAAAGGTATGAGAAGGAGGCTGACTCTGTAAACTTGCATATTGTATTGGCCGAGGTTAAATTTAGAACAAGAAAAATACTATAAAGTAATTCATGCTACAAAAAAGATGACTGCTTTAGCAGGCGCTCCACTTAAATAACACCTTTTGTGCCGAAATTTTTCATTTTGATTTTCTTGGGTTAAGTTATTGTTAAACGAAGATGGATAAAAGAGATTACTGAAGATTAAGTAAAACTTTTAGACTCTACATGTATAAAGATTAAGTAAAGCTTATAAGAGTTTGTGTTAGAAAATTGTCTTGCTCTTTCACATTGGTGGTGGTCTAGCAATAATTGGGATAAATGAGTAGCTGCAAGGGATTAGTATCTTTCCTCTTGGTGTCTCAAGTCTTGACTAGTTAATTATACAAGACTTTATAATTATTTATAAATGGTTAGGATTCCTTTAAATTGTAGAATCATGCTGCTATGCCACCTTCTTGAGCTCTATATTGCTCCCAAATTTCTTTGAAGTTCATTGAATAAATAATGAGTAAGTAATCTCTTCATTTATTTCCATTGATTTAGGGAGTAGATAGTCCCTCTTTACCAAAACGAGACAAGCCCAGACGTGTTGATCTCTATTACTCAAGCTGGTGCATTCGCGCAGGTATGTACTTTCTTTGTGGTCAATTAGTCAATCAAGATGACTTTTGAATTTGAATGTGAAGTTGCATGTTACTCATAAAACTGAGTGTTCCCTTCTCTGGCCTCGAAACCACCAGCAGGACTCTATTTGTAGTTAGGACTAATAATGATGATGTTTTTCTGGACAGTGGAATCCCAAAGAGCTCCAAACCAGTTGACTGCCTGTGAAGTTATGCTTTTCCATCACGAAGAGATGGGCATCCCATGGGAAATTGCAAAGCTTGGAGTACGCAAAGGGATGTGGACATTAGTCCAGAAGATTGAACCTGGCTTGCGTGCCTACCAACAAGGAAGAGCCGCTGGTGAGCCGATTTCCCAGTCAGCCTTTATGGCTCAGATCAACACCAAGATTAGTCCATCACACCTGCAATCCTTAGAAGCGTCAGATGATCAATCTGAAACCGAGAGTTTGGCCACGCCTGAGAAACCACAAGGCATGAACATACCGAAGATGCTCATAATAGGCGGCGCCGTAGCTCTTGCTTGTAGTCTTGACAAGGGACTGGTGACTAAGACACTCATATTTGGTGTGGCAAGAAGATTTGGTAATCTTGGAAGGGGAACGAAAGTCTAGCACTAGATGTAGCCTCTGGAATCCTGTTTCTTGGGATGACTCCCAATCTCTATAGTTATCCCTTGATCAGTTATTCCTAGAAAATTTATAGAACCTCTTGTTTTTCTGATTGGACCACGGAAGACTTAATTGGTCCAGGATACGAAAGGCAACATACTATGTATATACTCGGTAGTAGGTACATGAGAGCCCATTTTTTTTATCAGTTACTTCTGTAATACCAAAGTTTTACATATATGTGTAACGGCAAACGTACTGCAACAAGTCTGAAATGTTCACTTTTTGTTAGTCGGAGTGGTTTTCGTGTCTCGTTGATATTTTCGCTACTTCTCTCCTGTGCTGTGGAACTGGGTGGATAATATTGGTATACACGAACGTTTCAACAAACAACAGCAGTAAATTCATCTGTAAACCCTCCAAGGCGAAGATGAAATTATATTATATTAAAAAAAAAAAAAGAATTGTACTATAAAGATAAAAATTCCGTGCCCTCCGTGACAACTGACAAGCTTCTATTTCATGATTGGCAAAATATCACCGAGCAAAATATTATTTGATTATTCATCAGAATGTGAATAATAACATAAATAAAATTAATAATACCGTAATTAATTAATACTTATATAATGCGATGATAATTTTAAATGAAATTAATTGATTTAAGTATTGGGAATCATTTAAAATAAGATCATGGTGCCTGCAGTATTATGCTGAATACTAAGATTGGTTCATAAGTACTCTTTTAGGCAATGACACTCCTTATAGATCTTACTTTTAATACAGTAAAGAGTAAATTAATGAATATATTTTAATAAAATAATATATTACATAACAGTAATAATTTTGGTGATTTTAAATATTTATTCAGAAATAGTATCAACTAATAATTAATAAAAGTAGGTCAGGGTCAAGTGTGCAAATGTTTAGATAAGATATCCACCGGGGGAATCGAACCTAGGGTTTCTTAGCTCAATATTTCTCGTTATCAGCTACATATGGGCGCTTACTCCGTTCCCCTTCCGAGCCTCTCCCCCTCACCAAGGTTCGATCCCCCATCCTGCGCTTCCCCTTCCTCTTCTTTCTGATTTTTTTTGCATTATAAATTTCCCTCCAACTCCAATTCCCGCTTACTTCTCCAACGGACAACAACCATCATCACCATCACCATCCCTACCTCCACTTCCCATTCTCTGTAATGGACTCTCCTTTACAGCCCGCAATGCTGCTTGGTTCGCCCTCATTCCCTAATGCCATTGCCTGGTCAGAGGAGAATTTGATTGCCGTTGCTTCCGGTCACATCATCACTATTCTGGTGCGAAATCTATTTCTCTCACTCGTTTATCTGCTGCATTTTGTTCCGGTTCCAATGGTTCATGCATCCTGCGTTTTCCTTGTTCTTAGTTTACTAGTGCTTTAATATGTATACGGCTATTTGGCTTCGCCACCACTCCTCCTCTCTTTCTCTTCCTTCAATATTACAAACTCCACAAGACTCGAACTAGAGAAGGCACCTCAATTGCGGTTCCCTCACTGGCGCACTTCAAAAAAAAATTAGGGGTTGAGCATTTTAGTTCCAAGCTATCGAACTAGTTCTTCGAAGCAAATACGCATGAGCTCGTTCTCCAACGAAGATGGATAAATGCTAACCTCCATGCACTGGTTTAATTAGCATACTCTCCCTACCATAGGATCAATGGTGGATATTGACGCACTTGTGAAGCAATTGAGGGAACAGCAATTGAGGTGATCTGGATCGCTGGTTAAATATGCTTTGCTGCCAAGGTTAAACATGAGAGTTTGCCATTCCTCGGAAATCCTATGAAAAACACATTTACTTGGTGCACAATACGTATAGTACGTACTTTTGAGTTAAAGAACGTTTCCCCCCATTTTTTCAGAGACCAGAGTTGCCTCACGGTCCACATGGCGTGATAACAGTCTCAACCAGTGAACCTCTTCCCATTGGGGTGGTAGAAAGAAAAGGTACATGTTTGGTAGAAAGACTTGATAATTTGAATATCTTTTATGCTACACGTGGCATCTAAAATTCATGGAATATTTGAAGTTTTTACAACATTTTCCTAGAGTATATATAGATAAAAAAGAAGTAAAGACCTAAACTTCTTAATGTAATTAGTATTAATTATACTGATTATGGCATAATTTTGTGAGCTACAAAGGATTAACATGCCATTTAAACTGCCTTTTGTGAAGACTTACTCTCTGGATGCCTCCTGCCAACATGTTTGGCCCGAGATGATAAGCCTGTTCTCCGATCATTATCATGGTCTCCACTCGGCATGGCTGCAAATGCAGGGTATGTATTTCATATTCAACTTTTCAATTATTTTAAGTTTTGTCTTAACCTGACCTTAGAAGGTACAAGATTGACAAGTCGTTCGTGTACGAATCAATAATATTCGTATGCATGTAATCAGTAATTATGATTTGACTTGTTATAGGTGCTTGATGGCTGTTTGTACTACAGAAGGAAATGTGAAGGTTTATCGTCCACCTTTCTGTGATTTCTGTGCTGAATGGGTTGAGGTACGTGCAGCCGTAATGCTTTGTCATGTGAAATTCAAAACAGTGGTTAATTTTATTGCGGCTAGGTGATGTGAAAAAACAAGCACAAGTTAGATGTAAAATATTTTGTGCCAACCCCCATAGTCAACTATGGGACTATGCATCAAAAAATAAAGTGTTCTAATCTGATAGATCTGCTTTACAGTAGAAAATCAAAGAAAGAAAAGGGGATAAAAGGGGATGATACTGCTGGTTCAGAGGATTATCCTGTGGGTCCTGGTTGTAAAAAGAAGTAACCAAAGGCTCAGTGATGTGTTAGAGTCTGTCTAGGGGTATGTTCAGTCTTTTGTAACTTTCTGGGGTCTTTAAAATCTTCCCCTTTTTCCAGAGAGATGCAAGTTCTGTGTTTGAAATGGAGCGTGGTGAAGAGAGTTCTGGCCTCTCGAATGCCAGGTTGGGGGTGGAGGAAGATCATCTTTCTTCATCGATTTCTGTTTCTGTTTTAGTGTGTCTCCTTTTGCATCCTCTATGAGTTTTCTTATATTGTAACTCTCTTTCGTTCCATTGAGGGGAAGAATATTTTGACATTTAATATAAATTCAGTGTTGGATATCTACTTTTCTGTTTGGGCTCTATCATAATCACTGCTGTGTCTATGTATTTTATTGATAGAATAATGCTCCATTCTTTTTATTCACTCTAGGTTTTGGACTTAACGGAAAGGCTGTTTGAATATCTCCAATGTACTGGTTTTGGAGATCTGAGTATAGTAAGTTGTCTTGTTAATTTCTACTATCGGTTTTCACTCTGTAACTCTTCTTTTGGAGTCTTAGTTAACATGATATTGATCATGTTTATTATCTATTTCTTCCTGATTCCTTTATCAACTTCATGAAATCCTCAGTTGGATGCAGGTAGCAAAACAAAAATCAGCTGGTGACATGCTAGCCACTGTTTCAAGGAAGGGACGTAAGAAAAGAAAAGTGTATGGAATTAATGCATTATAATTAATATGTTAATATATGTATAGTAAAATCTATAGTAAGTCACACTATTTAAAAGTCATGAATATTGTTGCTTATTTCTCAAACATCATGTAATACATGATAAAAAGTATCTATTTGTTGTGCTATGCAACATTACATTCAAAATTTAGCTTTTAACTCTGTTTTTATGCTTGTGTGGCAGCAATTATGCATCCAGCGATTCTGGGAATCAGTTGTTATTGCCAACAATCAGTAAGGATGGAAAATCTTGTTCTAGCCCCTGGAATGATATGGAAGGACAGAGATTGAATGCAGTATGGGACTTTTTGGATGAAAACTAAGAATGAATCTTTTTATGTTTTTCTGTTGTATGAACAAAACCCAAATTTCATCACTCCTCCGCTGGATGATATGAAGTACAAATTATGCTTGCCACTAGTTGTTCTTTCATCCTTACAACATTGAATTATTTCAATTCAAGGTTAAACTCTATCAGAAACACTCATGTTTGTAGTTTCTTGATTTCAGGTGTCTGATACTATAGGGTCAGACCTCCAGTTAATTGCATCGGATCAGATGGAATCTATGTGTGAATCTGATGAGAAATCCTTGAAAAAAATATCCGCTGATCAATATGCTTCTCGAAACGCAATGCTATGTGCACTTGTTGTTTCTTGGTCTCCATTTCTGTATGAAACATCTGAATTTCGTCCAGTTCCTAATGCCAATGCATCTGCTAGTCTACTTGCTGTTGGAGGGAAGAGTGGTAAAATTTCTTTCTGGAGATTTCACACACCAGATTGCTATACTATTCAAGACAGCAGCATTCAGACTGCTGTGAAGTTGGTTGGATTTCTACAGGCACACAGTTCATGGGTTACTTCAATAAGTTGGGTGTTATTTCCTTCTGATGTTTCAAATCCTCAAATTTTATTAGCTACTGGAAGCTCTGATGGGAGGTGAGTCGAGCATGCTCATTAAAATGTTATATTTATGCTCTTCGTTACCTGATTTTGCTAATCAACAAACAAACTCCCGGAGTTACATGCTGTGATTAATTGATCGTGCTTTAACTGCATCATCTTAAGGAAAATTGAAGTGCTTCTAATTCTATTAAAGTAAATTTCTGTTCAAAATTCATCCATTGTCCTTGTCGTTTCCATTTTTCTGAAATTATTAACAACCTAACTTGTAACTTGTGATATTAAATCTTCATTTTCTTGTTAAGCTGAAATGATGTCATTGATATTCTTGAGGTGGAATCATAGTATTCTTGTCTAAGTGATCAAAGGTTCAAGCATCACCACCCTCATTCTCCTAATTGAAAGCAGGTTTGTTTCGATGCTTCAAGCCAAAAAAAGCCGTTGTGTGAGCAAGCTTGACAGATAAAAACCATTATTAGGCCTCTAGATAACAGCTTAAGCCTCTAAATAAGAATCCGAGGTCTAACGACTCAAACCCCGCTAATAGCCCTGGTACTGCAAACATTACTAAATTTGTCCTGTGACTGAAAATATTGACTTTCTAAAGTACCATATATTATTGACTAATCAGTTTCTTTTTCCCCTATCTAGCACCATCTATATAATTTTACATTTACTCCTAATGATAAAGCTAAGCTAAAATGTTAAGATGCTTGGGTCTTGAAACTTCCTTGACGCTCTGGCATTTGTGTCAGCTTGTACAGTTGTACCCAATTTTACATTGTTTCTCCACTCATTTCATTTACCCTATGGCTTGGCAGTGTGAAGGTTTGGCTGGGTGACAATGACAAATTACTGAAATCATCAGAAGCGAATCAAACTCTATTTTCTCTATTGAAGGAGGTACTTTCTACTTATTTCCTGCATCTCGTTTTATTTAATTTTTCATCTGTATGGATAATGCCTATTGTCCTAATTCAATGTTCGTTTCCTTAATAGGTCATACCAGTCAATGTTGTCCCAGTTTCTGTACTTTCAGCAACCCTGCCAATTCAATCTTCTGAGATGCTTTTAGCCATTGGCAAAGGTTCTGGTTCCTTTGAAATATGGTTGTGTGACTTATCCTGTAATGAATTTCATAAGCTTGGATCATACGATGCTCATGATCACATTGTAAGTATTTTTTTCCTTGACTTCATGAGGTTGCATTCCCTTGTGGATTTCTACATTTTAAGATTTTCTTCAGGTTACCAGTTTGGCCTGGGCATTTAATGGAAGGTGTTTGTGCAGCTGTAGCCAGGTAATAGTAGTTAAGGCTATATCTTCTTCCATAGTTGTTTTTCAGGTTCTTTCCCATTAAACTACACTTGAGTTTTCTTAATCTGTTTCATTTTATGCCTTCCACAGTTGTATTCCTTTTCCAATTCTTTATTTGTTCAAACCTGATTTATTTACAGTCTCGCTTCATTTTTGTAAATATTATATAATTAGTATAGGATTTGATATGATATTATTTCCTCATAATGAGCCATTAATGCATATGCTCCTCTGTCTTGCATATATATGCATAGTTTAATCATGAATAATACAAGGAATTATTTCACAGTTCTCTAGTTTAATAATTTTGAAAATACCCTTGAGAGAGGCGATGTATTAGTGCATGACTAATTTCTGGAAATTCGGCTAAATAACTGCAGCTCTAAGACAATTTCAAATAAATTATATGAAATTGATAGATGCTTATTTGAAATGATTGTAGGACAATTTAGTACGCAGCTGGATTCTTCACGAGAGACAACTCAATGAAGTTATTATCTGTTCTGACATCCTCAACAGTAGCAATTCAACTTGTGTAATCACGAGCGTCTTATATACCTCTTATCCCTGATTGGGTATAAATTTGTTTTACCTGAACAAATGTCTTTTGTTTTGTTGCAGCCTTCAACAGATGTGTATGCTTCATGCTTTGGTGCCGCAGTGTCTCCTGGAAATCTTGTCATTGCTACGGTATGGTATGCTACTTCCAAAATATTTTTTTCTTTTTTAAAATTTGATGGGAAAAATGTTGTGATTACCATTTCTATTACTCTTTTGATGAGTAATCATTGCATATAAAACATGGACTACCAATTTTCAGGCATCTTGGTCGCCCAGACCACCGCTTGAATGACATGCGTACATATATGTCCTGATGTAATTTTTTAGTTGCTTAGACATATTATACGAAGTTTCACTGACTAATTTTGCCTTATCATTACAGGTTCGTTGCTTTGATATTGAGAAACTGAACCGAATGTATGAAGGAAGGTGAAATCATATTTTCCTGGTTTAAGTTTTTTGGGCTTTTCCTTATCTTTTTCTAAATGTAAGTAGAGCCTTGATGAAAAATCTATTATTAAAAATTAACAGTTTCTTATGAATATGGGCAGGATTTTGAGGGCAGCTATAGAATACTTTTGGATTGGTGGGCAGCAAATGGATGTTCTGTCAAGATTACCCTTTTCATATGCGGCTGAGGAATCTTCCAATTTGCCAAAGAAAGAATTAACTTACTGGGGATCCAACATCGTTTGCGTCCTTGAGCAATATCGTTGCCTTGATAAGCCCCTGGTTCTTTGGGATATAATTGCAGCATTGTCGGCTTTCAAGGAGAACGACTCATTATATGTAGAACATATACTGATTAAGTGGCTCTCAATGTCCTTTCTGGGATCTCATGCGGACCTTCCTGCTGAAAATGTTTTGTCAGAGGTCTCTTCAAATTTGTCAGATATTCCTTCTCGCCTGCTTCACCTGCTCAACATAGTCTGTAGACGTGTGATGTTAGCAGAACTGGATGCTGATCAGATAAATAGAATAAACAACCACCTTCTAAACTCAGGAAGGTCAACTATTTCCAAGGAAAAGCATATAACTAAGTGGGTGGAGATTCTTCTGAGCAGTGAAAGAGAACTCCGTGAAAGGTTAATGGGTTTCAGTTTTTCTGCTTTCCTAACCAACCTTTCCTATGCAGAAGGAACTCCTTCCCACCCCGGACATTGGTATCCTTTTGGAATAACACAGATGAAACAATGGGTGGAATTAGATCGGGATAATGCACATGACCAATTGAAAGTCCTTGCATCAGAAGTTACAAATGAGAAAAGGTGCAGATTGCTAGTTCTGACTTGGTGTTTTAAATAGTGTAGATCCATTTTTTGGCCATAGTGATTGAATTGCTTTGTTTATACACGTGGACTTGTTGGACCTCAAAGCTAACCCGACATGTCAATTTGACTAATACGCTTCATTTTGCTTACAAAGAAGATGCTGAAACGCTGCACAATTTTAATAGAAATTATACTTTATTGCAAACTTTCTACTTGATGAAATATCATCTTTATAAGGTAAGCGTATTTAGTGGATCATTACCTCAATTATTTCTTGTATATCCATGATGGACTTCAGAAGTATTTGGGAGACTTTTTGGCCCCTGACTGTACAGTGGTTTTGTAATATCCATGGTGGACTTCAGAACTATATCCATGAACCAACTGGTTTTGTAATCAATGAAGCATAAACATATTTTAAAGTGGTTTTGATGCATGAACTTTAATTGGCATATCCGTGGTGAATTCTAGCTGCGAACTAGTTATTAAGTTTGTAAGGATCAGATGACGTTTTTCTTGGAAGAGGAATTTTAAAACTTCAAATGTGCTTACTACAGTTTTGTATATCTGTTCTAAGTAACAGGCTTCTGTCCGATGAACATTTAGCAGAGGAGCGTTGCAGTTTTTGCTCAGCATATGTTCCATTTGAATCCCCTGAGGTTGGTTTTTGCTCAGGAGAGGATTACAGTGACGGCAAAAGTCAGCGTCACAGGTTATTGAGATGTGCCACCAGCATGCAGGTTTGCCCCATTGCTCCACTATGGCTCTGTATATGTTGCCGTAGGTCAGCTTTTAGACAGGCGCCAGATGCACTCTTCAGAATATCTGCATATCCTGTAGATTTTAAATCTTCCACCAACTCATCTACCCTAGCAGTGTCCGCAAAACCCTTGTGTCCCTTTTGTGGAATACTTTTACAGAGACCACAACCTGACTTTCTACTTTCGCCAACTTATGTATAAGAATGATTAACCTCATTTAAAATATAAGTTATGTTATTATTTATCGTGTCTATCATGCTTGCTTTCATCTTAGCGTTCTGAAAATGAATTGTCCTCTGTGCACTAGCGATACACTATACACAATCTCTCTCTCTCTCTCACACACGCACACACTCAACCCTTTTGACTTTCTGACTTTGGCAAGGTGAGATAAAGAGAATGAAGGGGTGCAAAATTTCCATAGGATGTACATCTTGCACAGCCTTGGTTTAAGTAAGGTGTATATAATAAGATATTGAAAAAAACAAAATGTACAAGTTTTCGGGACATATACATTGGCACTTAAAAAAAAGTGTTTGCATAGTACGAAGGGATTAGTGTTTCCCATTGTGAATACCTAGGTTAACCTTAAAAAATAGTTTTTTTTTTTTATTTTTTTAAACAAAAAGGAAATCACATTTTTACTGGTTGACTATGTCCGTATATGATTAATTTGAAAACCCCTAGCCCCGGGTAAAAGCTCGTAGATCGGGAGAACAAGTCAAGAACTTGAATGTGGTGGAATTTGCCGAATTACGTGGAAGAAATGTCTTGTTTGAGTCGCCTTCAAAATAGTCGACTCTTGCCCTCCTTATAAATTGCAGAGCGAAAACCAGAATGGAAAAACTATAAATATTATTACACATGATGAGTTCGATTGAACTGACCGGCCAGTGGAAGACATTGGCGTGAGGTTGGGGTGGTCAACTTCAAACATTGTTGGTCAAAGGTATCATCATATGCCCTTTAAATACAATATTCCTTGCACTAAAAAGAGAGAATTGATACATATAATAATAAATAAATCTATATCTTATAAAAATTTGATTTTAATTCTCGTTATTGTTACGAAAATTTATTTAATAAATAATATTATAAATTTTTTATAAATACTCTATAAAATTTAAAATTATACTGTAATCTGAATGAAATATTAATACTGAATTTATTTAAATTTTTTATATAAAAAAAACATGGGTTATCAATTGACTATTTGGGCTTAATGGCCTCCTTCCTTGAATTCCCTCAACATACAATACCCTCTTCCTCCTCAGCGGAACCTTGCATTTTCTATTGAATTTTTTTAAAAGCAAAACAAAACTTTTCTCCAATTACGGTGGCGTTAGATAGTACTAACAACTGTTTCTTGTGCTAAAAAATTAAAAACGAAAAAAAAAAATTGTGCAAACAGACGACACGGTGCTCTTACCACCGCCCTGAGGTGTGGCCTGCGAGGCTATTCATATTCTGTCAAAAAGTCAAGACTCAGGGCGATGGCCACAGAACCCCACTACCTCTCTCTCTGTACCTCGTACTACGCTCCTTGTTCAATGCATGCTTTGATTTAGCCTTTTTATTTATTCACTAAGAAATAAATATACATTTGGACTTGGAAGTAAAATCGTTGCGTTGGATTGTGCTTAACAAACAGAGAATTATCAATTGAGTGACTTTGGATTTAAACCAAAAATGAAAGTATATTTACAATAAAATAGGCACTTCAAATTAGAGGTGTTCTTAATATTTATAGTTCGATACACTCACTCAAATTTATAGAAAAATTATCTAATTTAATTTAAAAAAAATTATTTAAAATATATTTATATAGGGCAGGGTTGAGCTAAGTGTATGGCAGAACAGGACACTGGGCAAAATATGCCGCTCTACTCATTTGGCCTGGCTCTATATATACATATTTTTTTAATTTTTTTATATTTTTATTTTTTTTAACTTATTCTATTTATAATTTTATATTTTTTATTTTAATTGATAATTCTCATTATTTATTTTTAAAGTATTAAATATAATTCTTATATTTACGTAGATACTAAAATTATTCATATACTTTACTTGTCAAGCATTCGATTATTTGTATTACAATAATACTATAAATATCTTACTCCTATATATTTTAATTTTTCTTTTTTATATATACAATATATTTTAAGATTTTAATTATTATCTTTTTGTTACCTTATTCTTAGTGGATTATGAATATTATTTTTTAAGTTAATAATTATATATATTATTTAAAATAGTTAGAGTTTTTATCGAATATAACCGAATATTAGATTATAAAATATAACTTATACTTTTTTTAAAATAGAGTATTGGATAAGAGATTACCCTATTTAATCTTACCCATATACACTTCTACTTTAAATTATACGAATCTATGTATTGTCTTACTAATTTCTATGGACCGCAAGCAAATAACTAGGTTGAATTTTTAATTACGTTTTACCTATTCTGTTCGCTGAAGGTTTTTTACTCGGTCCAAGTACCATATGCTTATTATATTCACATTGAAGTGTTAGTATTATCATATTCAAACTATTTGGGAAAAATTATAAAATGCATATTGGCATATTAAATAAAGCTGTGTTACATAGCTTTGTCGACCTATTAAATATTCTCGTACCATACATAAGGCTAGGAAAACACCTCGCCTACTTTTTTGTGCCCAATAAAAAAAGTCTCCTAATTTGCCTTCAGAGACAACAAAATAGAAAAAAAAAATACATTTTTTTAAGTGGTGGGCCCATTTTATCCACTGGCACCCAGTCAGTCAATTCTGCGGGCATCTCCTAATTTTTTAAGTGATTGTTATTTGTTCCATGACTGTGTGCCGTTTGCATCGCCTCCAGATAACGACAAACACCCTCTGACACGTGTCGCCAGCTTGGCACGTGTAGATCCGTGTACGTTACTCACCCTCGGACGCTCCCCTGCTCTTTCTGCCTCTCATTTGCTTCATTCACGCAAACCCATTTCGCTCCACCGCCATCTTAACCGCTCAACGTAGTACACTTTTACAAAGAATATATTTCCAATTACCTAACTTTAACTTTTAAATATTTAAATTTATATCTAAATATAATATATAATTTATTCTATCTAATATTAATATTATATTAAAAAAATATTTTTATTTTATTTTTAAATTATGAATAAATATAATTTTTCTCTAAATATTTTTATATATAAAAAATATAATACACTCTTACATATAAAAAAATACAATCATATATGCTTTTACTATTATTTTTTATGAATATATAAAATATATTTTTTATTATTATATTAAGGGACAAAGTATAAAAATATCCACACAATTTTAATCTAATAGCGCACAACACCATATAATTCTTATGGTCCAAAAATAATATGCTGTTATGAAATAGATTTAAAAATATTAAATTATATTAGTTGACTGTTAGGAAGATAATTTTTTATTAAAAATACTAATATAAATATAGATATAGTATAATTATATCTTAATTGTTATTATTTATTATCTTTTAACTAATATTAATTTATTATTTTTTAATTTTTATTGAAAACATGAATATTTTTAGAGAAAATTATAAATTTGTGCAGATGAACTATATTGAAATATTATGCTCATCATTACAAAAATTATTTTTTAAAGAATAATAAATTAATATTAATAGATATGTGATAGATGATATTAGCTAAATCGTAATTATATTACATATGCGTTAATATCAACATTTTCAATTAAAAATTATCTCTCTAACAATCAACTAATAAAATTTAATATTTTTATTTTAGTTTTATAAGACACGATTACTTTTACATCATAAAAGATTATTTAGTGTTTGGACGCCCCAGAAATAAAATTTCATGTGTATTTTTTTTATATTGACCCTTATATTAATAAATTGTCTAACATTATTAGTGTATTTAGATAACTTCTAAACTTAAGTTTTAAATATAGATTTAGACAAAATTTAAATTTAAAAAAAAATAAAACAAACAGATATATTTATACAAACGAGCTTTTACACTAAATTATGGTTTAAAATTAAAGTTTCAGATAAACTGATCAGAGTAGCTTATAAAATAGTAAAAGAGTTTATGAACTAACTAATTACTATATTACTCATACTTTTTTATACCCTATATCATACTTTTTCTTACACTCTCTCTCTTTTCTTTTTTTACACTCTCTCTCCTCTTTTCTATTATGGGCCAGTTTAGATAGGATTTTAAAAATAGAGTTATAGAAAAAAATGGCTTTTAAACAGTTTATAGAAAATAGCTTTTAGAGAAGAGATTATGAAAAAAAATGGTTTTGAATAGATGAGTGTTTGAATAGTTATTTTTAAAAATATTTTTATTATTGGTAAATTACGAAAAAGGGTATGGGTATTAAATGAGGAGAGATGAGAGATGAAAGGAGAGAGGAGAGAGTGTATAAGAAAGAAAAGAGATAAAAAGTATGAGAGAGAAGATAGGGTGTAAGAAAAAAATATGAGAAATGGTGTAAGAAAAAGTATGGGTAATATAATAATTGGTTAGTTCGTAAATGGTTTACTATTTCATAAGTTACTCTGACTAATTTATCTAAAACTTTAGTTTTAAATTATAGTTTAGTTCAAAAGCCCGTTTGAACAAATATGGCTGTTTGTTTTAAAATTTTTCAAACTAAGGTTTTACCCCAAAAGAGTTTTTAAAACCTTAGTTTTACAAAAATCAAACAGGTATTATATATTATCCCTCCTTATTTAATACTCATATCCTTTTTTATAATTTACTAATAATAAAAATATTTTTAAAAATAACTATCTAGATACTCATTTATTTAAAATTATTTTTTTATAGATTTTTATCTAATTTTTTTAATAAATTGTCCAAAAATATATTTTTTTATAAGTTTATTTTTAAAATATTATCTAAATAGGCCTATAATCCATCTCTCCATTTCGTCGGGGATTATTTCTCTGCTACTTCCTTCCCCCCATTTCTTGCCTCGATCATTACCTGATCTCCCTATTATGAAATTTAATCTCACCATCAACTATGTTAGATGTTAGTAAGCAAACATATTATTTCTTACTTTATTGCCTGAGCACTTAATCCAACGTCTCAAAAGAGTTTTTTTTTTTTTTTTACATGTTTTAAGTCCACCTAAACTGATTCTTACGTTTATCAATTTGAGGATTTTTTTTTTAAAAGGGCTGTAGTTGTCAGATCAGGTATATATCCCTATGGCATATATTCTTCAATTCATTTTATTCTTTTTAATGGCATTTGGTAATGGCGTGGATGTGTTCTCCCCTTAGGGTCTGTTTGAATATTTTCTAAATTTAAGTTTAGCTCAAAATCTCAATTTAAAAATTTTTTTAACTAAATAGTCATATTTATTTAAATAGACTTTTGGACTAAATCATGATTTAAAATTAATATTTTAGATAAGTTAGTTAGAGCAGTTTATAGAACAGTAAAAGAGTTTATGAACTAATCAATTACTATATTACCCCTATTTTTTCTTATACTATCTCTCTTACTTTTTATTACACCATCTCTCATCTCTCATACTTTTTATCTACTTTATTTATTACACTCTCTCTCCTTTCCTCTCTTATCTCTTCTCATTTAATACTCATACCCTTTTTAGTCATTTACCAATTATAAAACCCCTTTCTACAAATAACTATCAAAACACTCATTTATCCAAAATCACTTTTTTTTTTCATAAATTTTTCTAAAAAAACTTTTTTCATAAATTGTCTATAAGCCTGTTTTTTTCATAAACTGGTTTAAAATTTTTTTCCAAACACACACTTAATATAAATTTATTTAATCACCTCACTTATATTAAAAAATATATATCAGTTAAAAAGATAGTTACAATATTAATATGTAAAAAAATGTATAAATCTTTACAAATATGCTTTTGACAAAAATTAATACTACGTTAATTTTAATTAAACAATGATTTATAAAATTAATTGCATAGAGATGTAATATTGAATACTCTATATATTAACAGATTAAACTTAACAATTACATTGAACTTATATTTTAAAAGCGAACAACATAGCCTGTACAATTATTGCGTCATCTTCCACCATTAAATAAGTCGGCTGACAAATTATATAAATTAATATATTTTTAATTGATTATTACTCGACTCTTAAACATATCAAATTCCCTCAAATATTCACTGTAACTAGAGATGAGAAAGCAGTTCAGTTTATGAGTTATAGGTCAATCGGCCATAATCTGAGGGCTTAAACCGGGTTGAATAAATAACTTGAATGCCCTGCCTGGATACACATGATTGCTGGCGTATTCAACAATATATCCTTTCTTGCTCAATGACAACAAGTTCTGTGTGGTTGTATAAATTTCTCAAGTTCATTTTTCTACAAATGTATTACTATTTTGTTAGGTTCTTGTCGGTATAAATATTCAGTGGGTGATGATATTACATTATTACGTCGAATTTAAGACTTATTTAGCCTAAACAGGTTGAAACTGTCACAATATATATTTTTTTCCTACAATTTTGCTCAAGAGGTTCTCGTATCCATTTTCTTTTACTGCACCTGACCACTGATAATATTTTTTTATTTGCATGATTTTTTTGTTCTTTTAAAAAGGATGTATTTAAGGCATCATGACCTGCAAATTAGGGCCGTGTATAAAGTTCATGGCCTAGTATATTTATCCGAGTCTACAATAAAAATATTCTACCTAACCCAATAAATATATGATAGGGTTGGGTATCGGGTTATAAAATACATCCCATGCATTTTTGGGTTGGGCACCGAACATGGAGGTTACGCTGTCCTACCCATAAACACCCCTTATTTTATTTTTTTTCTCTATCTTATAAGGGAGAATATGATAGCTATTGATGATTAGAAGGTAATTTTAAAAATATTAGTAGTTAAATAAGTAAGTTGTATATTTTAATATTTATAATTATATTAATTTTTTTTAACTTTATTAATTATCACATGATTACATTATAAATTATAATTTTTTTATTTTATTTTTAGATATTTTATCTTTATCAATATTAGAGAAATTAAGATAAAGTTACAATTACAAACTACTTAGAGTTCAACGCTTATTTTTTATATACAATAGATCTCAAGATTTTAATTATTATCTTTGTTACCTTATTCTTAGTGAATTATTGATATTATTTAACTCTTGAAGACATATAAATATGATATTATTTTAAAAGTTTATAATTATAGATTTTTTCACAACATGAGCATGTCACCACAACTTGAACATGCCTAGCCCACCTATATTCAGCCCAAAATTTTTAGAGTTTTTACCAGGTAGGGCAGGATATCAGGTTATAAAATGCAGCCCATATTTTTTTTGGGCAGAACACCAGACAGGGGTTTGTCATGCATAGCCCTACCCATGCATATCCCTACTACAAATAGTGGGCATTCATAAGGATGTATAATTAATTATAATATTATTAATATATTATTATTTCAATCTTAATATAAAATATAATTAAAAAATTAATATTAATTTTAAATATAAGATATATTTTTTATATTTTATATTTTTATAAATTATTCTTATATTGATATTTTTTAATAATAATTAAATAAAAAAGGGAAATATAGAATTAAACAATATAATTATAATATTTTTTTAAAATATATAATATTAATTAAATTAATTAAATAAAAGTAATAATAAATTATTAATATTTGGATAAAATGGTATTCACATTTCTCTTGCTACGTGAATCCTCATCATAAGTTTGGGACGTTCTCAGGAAGGTCCAAAAAGCCACTGCAGCGAAAACGGACGATCCTAAGAAGGCCCCTTTCCATCTCTCTCTCCCCCCCTACGCCTCTTTCTACAATAATCTTTCTCTTCTTCAGTAAAATTAGTGATACAAAGCTTGCTCTCCAATATTCATCGGCCTCTTCATAATTTCTGCTACTATTTATCCATAATAATCGTTTCTTTCTGGGCTTTTAAGACGATCGTCAAGATCGGTTTGATCTTGTGTTAATGGGATTTTTTTAGATAAAGCCAGGTATGACTTCTTTGTTCAAATACGACTTCTTCAGTCGTTCTTCGTTTTCATTTCCCTGTCAATGTAATCTCTCGATGCTTACCTTCTGATCAATTTTATATACGATAAAGAATTTTAAACAGGCCAAAAAGATCAGCTCTTTTCCGTTTGGTATTTATTATGGCGGTAGCTGAGAATGCCGGAGCCATAATCGGCTCATCCAGTCAAAATTTAGATAACAGTGTAGTATCATCGGACTCAACTGTGACAAATGAGCTCGAGAAATCGAAACCCAGAACTGTGGCAACTGGAAATGGTTTAGAAACAGATGTTCAACCTGTCAACGGCGATGAGAGTCTGGATGATGTGTTCGGCCATCAGGATAGAGCTCCGTCGGTCCCTAACGGCAATTACAAGTCTCAAATCACTCAGATGCGAAATGGGTTCGAGGCAAATGGGGTTCAGAACCAGCAGATGGTGCTAAATAATAGCGGATACGGAATTAAGCAAATGTCTAACGGTGTAGGGAACGGTGAAGATGGTGGCGAGAGTTTCAAGCGTGATATGAGGGATTTGGCAGAGTTGTTGTCAAAGTTGAATCCCATGGCCGAGGAATTTGTACCACCATCACTTACCAATAATCACGGATTCTTAGGTGGTGCTGGGTTTAGTTACCCCAACAACTTTCTACCCCACACTAATTACGGCAATGCAAATGGACATACTAACCCAAGGGTAAGATTAAATATTTTAAGGGTCGAAATTACATCTCTTCTTTGTAATGAGACCAAATTTTATTTTAATATCGATTTGTTAGCTTCCCCTCTGGATGTAAACTCAGTATAATATTCTGAATTTACCCGAGTTGTAGTTCGTAGTATGGTCTTAGTTTTAACTAATACCATGTTATCAGCATATGAATATCTTCTTCCGCTTATTATGACAATGCATTGCAGAGGAAGAACGGATATAATCAAGGCAAGCGTAGAGCTAATAATAAAATGGAAGTGGAGAAGAGAGAAGACATGATTAAGAAGACTGTATATGTTTCTGACATTGATCAACAGGTATAATTTATATCTGGTTTGTAAATTCTCTCATTTCAGCTGGCTAGAGGTTTTTTGTTTTGTTTTTCTTGATTTTTGTTCTTGATTTAAAGATTGTGTTTTCTATTGGCATCTAGGTCACTGAAGAGCAGCTGGCAGCTCTCTTTCTTAACTGCGGACAGGTAGAAACGGTTCTGTTTTCATTTTTTTTACCTCTTGATAATGCCGGACCATGTTACTGAAACCACTCGTTCTTCTGGGCCCAAGGTTGTTGATTGCCGAGTATGCGGGGATCCTAATTCCATACTTCGTTTTGCCTTCGTCGAGTTTACGGATGAAGGCAAGTTCACTAACTTTTTTCTGTTATAAAGCGTAGGAATGTACTTTTCTCTCTATTAATTAATAGTGATATGCCTGCAGAAGGTGCGAGGGCTGCTTTGAACCTGTCTGGCACTATGCTTGGATATTACCCAGTGAGAGTGCTGCCTTCAAAAACTGCTATCGCACCAGTTAACCCCTCATTTTTGCCCACGGTAATGATTTGCTCTGGCTTGTCCTGTTTCATGTTTTCTTTGCATGGGAATTAAAGCTCAGATACATAACTTAGAGACTAACTGATCAAATGGAGCTAAATGTCTCATTTCTCCGACTTGGTTCTTCCATAATGGTGTTATGTTTTGTAGTCTGAAGATGAACGGGAGATGTGCTCAAGAACAATTTATTGCACAAATATTGACAAGAAGGTAGTGTTGAATTATACTTTATTTGAGAGTGTTTCTATACTCAGTTTTGTCCATTTGCTTTTCCAACAAACGGGTGGCTCAAATTTTTAACCTTCTTTCTTAACAATGCAGGTTACGCAGGCAGATGTTAAGCTCTTTTTTGAATCTCTTTGTGGAGAGGTTTGTAGCTTTTCATGTTAACGAGTTTATATTGATAGTTATTGGCTGAATTTAAGCATCTTATGAGATTTCCCTCCCATTATTTTGGTGAATTCATCTAGGTTCAACGCTTGAGGCTTCTTGGAGATTACCATCATTCAACTCGAATTGCATTTGTTGAGTTCACAATGGTAACTGCTCACTTTTGGACTATTTCATCTGAATCAGCTTGGTGTTTATACATTTCTATCACATTATCATTTTTTATGCTACCACAGGTTTTCAATTTCTTACTGTGGTATCTTGTATGATTGATTTCATTTCCACCCTCCCCATAGCAGGCAACGATACTTGTACCTTTTTAAAGAAGAAGAATCAATAAGAAAAACAAAGATTTATTTTTGGTAGCAGTAATTATTTCGTTCCTACAAATTATCTCTATTTTCATTTAGTTTCTTATCTGGTTTATTGTAGGGTAATGTGGATCTAATTTTAGGTGGCCTCTCCTATAGGAATAATCAACTCCACGTTTGAAGGAAGAGAGATGATTGCATAGCCAATTTTATTCATTCATGGTTTGTGAGTCTAGGTCTTATAGGGTTAATTATTAGTGGCTTGCCTATGAATATCTGTACCGTAAGGTGCAGGTGGAAAACTAGCTCTATTAACGTGTCATGTTCTGGACTCTGGGCATAAGTAGTGCAGCAAGGTTGCCTGTAGCTACGGCAACTTAAGGGAAGAAGGAAAGGATAAGTGTCGCGTTAATATCCCGTGGGTAAGGTCCTAAGTGACAAGAGATGGTTGATGATTGTCCCCCAATTTTTAAGAGTCATACAGTTGTTTGTGCTTAATTACTTATTACTGTTAGCATGAAATGTGTTTCAGTATGATGCTTGTTAATGCAGTTGCCAGGAAACTCTTATCCATTTGCAATATTTTGAGGTTGAAGTTTACTTTGGGTCATGGAAGGATATAGTGGTTTTTAGGTTCCCTTGGTGAGGAACATTTTGGTGTAAAGGAATCGGATGGTGAAGATTCTTGTTTCAGCTTCTTAGGTTGGGCCTTTTCTTACGTTCACCCACATAACTTAATGAGCTATACTGAGTGACTAGAGACCTGGCTAGCACGGACCTAGGTGCTTGCAAACTGTTAGGAGCCCTGGCATTTTTGTCTAGGGGAGGTACCCATTGACTCGAGACTCTTGGGGCTCAATTTTCCTTATTTTATTGAATGCAATAAAAGCTCTTCCACACCAACATGCCATTAACTTCTTTTGTTTGGTTTCTGGATTTTTTGTATTGGCAGTGGGTTTTTATTCTGTTTCCTCATATGAAATGTTGATACAAGTACATATGTGGACTGAGTCCTGGTATTTAATGAAATGCTTGAGTGGTGGAATGATTAAAATTGTTTGTTGGATATATCTTTAAAAATGAAGTCTTCTGCTTTTGATTCTCACTCTATGCCATTGTTGTTGGATTACTATTTGTTTGTCAACTGTACTTAATTTGTCTGGCTGTCTCAAGATTTCATGTGCCCAACCTTGCAGGCTGAAAGTGCAATTGCAGCTCTGAACTGCAGTGGTGTGATTTTGGGTTCGCTGCCTATCAGGTTAGGCCGATAGATTTCTCTCTCTGAATTCTCATCTTTTTTCTTGCTAGGTGGAATGTGTAGGATAGACCTAGGGGGTGTTTCATAACCTTTTAAAATGCATAACCCCCACACCTCACATTTTAGAATTCATGTACCGATATTCTGATTAAGCTATAGTTCATGGGTTAAAATGTGCCTTTTCCCTTTTGTTAAATGACAAAGCTTCCAGAATCTCTGTTGAACTTTCTCCAACCGTTTTTATGTTTTGTTCAGGGTAAGTCCATCAAAGACACCTGTCCGTTCTCGCGCGCCACGTGGATCTGTGCACTGAGTGATGCTTCCATGTTTCTTGGGTTGGTTGCATTTTTGAGAAATGTTTACATGCATAGATAGATAGGAGCAAATGTTATCTAAGGTATCTGTGGCCTTTAGTCTATACTTTTGTCCTCGAGTCTTGGTGTACGGTGTCCGTTTCCCCTAGGGGTTATGGATTACTTGTTTAGCTTGTAGAGCTGGATCTGGCTGGGATGGCACTTCGAGGATCTTTGATGGCTTAATTTATGACACTCAATTTGATGGATTCTTCTTGAGACCAGAGAATTTTATGGTTGGATGTCGCTTAACATTTGTTGTTTCTCATGCCATTAAACTAATATTTTTGGTTTACGTGAGGTGGTTAAAAGCTAAAGCTATATCATGGACAGGAGGTGTATAAGCCATTTGAACTCTGAACCTTAACCTATAATTTCATTCCAACGTAGGAGTGTGTTTTAGTTGGAATTTTATTTTGACAACTCTAATTTCAAGACGATCATGATTCCTGAAAAAGAAACTTCCACTACAATACCAAGACGTAATAATTAAATCAATAATCTTGCGCACTTTTACTGAGAATTGAATTAGAATTACCGTGTCTTGAAAGCAAAGTATGGAACTGAATCAAAGGTCACAAAACAAGAGCTGCCAAAGAGCCAAACAAAACAAAACGAATTGTCTCGTTGCTTCAAGCACAGTAAGTTGTCTGATACATTGATAAAAAAGTACATTATCTATAAGCTAACAATTGCACAACATACTCCATGTAAAATATAAATATTATAATGATCAATTTTTCAATGTTTTTTGTTACAAGAAAATCTTTAGAAAGGATTAGGTTAACACACGATCTAAAATCTAATAGTATGATAAAATTTCTTTTTTCTTAATCGATATCAATATTAAATAAAATAAATTATCAATTACTTTTAGGCATAAATTTAAATACATAAGAATGATGATACATTTTCAAGTACTGTAACTAAAACTATAACAAATATAATTTTTAACTATTGAACATGCTCTAATTTTCAATTTTTAATATCGAGTTTTGAAATTTTTTGCATTTAAGTTATTGTGCATGAATTTAAATATTTAAAATATAATTCTTGATTTCACCCAAATATTTTAAGAAATAATAATTTTTCTAAATAAGTTAGGTTTTAATTTTTTTTCTTATTAAACAATATCAATATAAACGTATGATATAAAATTTAGAAGAAGTCACATTATTCATAAATAACAATAATAATAAATATAGTTTTTCTCCACATATTTTGTTATTGTCCTTCCAACTTTTTATTATTCCTAATTTTGTGCTTAGAAGTGAAGAATGATTGATATTTGCATCCAGAGCCTTAAAGTAAAAAGGGGGAAAAATTGCAAGACAATAAATCCAGAGCCCTAAAGTTGCCTCGATAAATAAGATCCCCTGTTCCATGAATGAAATCTCGTTGTTGTTACCACTTTTCTTCTTCTTCTTTGTCCCCATTGCTGGGATCTCTTCTCTGTAGCTTAAGCTCAAGATTTCTGCTCAGGGGAGGTTCCGGCCATTCCTGCTGCAGAAGCAGCATCCCCTGTTCCAAGAAAGTACTTAAGGCGAGGAAGAATTGACAGAGCAAGAAGAAGATAATGTATATGTAGCATTGGTTAGATGGTGAACCTGTGGTGGGTATTGAAGGAGAAGCTGAGATAGGCTGTGATAAGCCGACGACTGTGAACGATGCCTGAGATGAAGCGTCAGGGTATTGTGCCTTTTTCAAATATGCTGGTGGAACCATCTGTCTAGCCCCATTAAACGGCCGGTAATATACTGAAGGCCAACGGATAGGAATTTGCTGCCCTCCATAGACATTATAATAGTTCTGTACAAAACAACATAATCCAAATCAAACAACTTCCAACGTACAATGTACTTGTTTCCCTTTTTGACTTTGCTCCAAAATATATCTCCTTCTAACCAATCTCAAGAGAAATAAAACCCAAGCCATGTTAATAAGAGTAGATGCTATCCTTGTTTTAGTCTAATCAAACAGGTTAACTCCTTTGATTTAATATTCTGTAACTAAAGGTGATGATGATATGTTTGTGCAAATTGGACTAGTTACAACCATGAAGCACATGTCCTATTCAAAACTTGTATGAAGCTGCTACTTTATCAGCAAACTAACCATTGCGTAAATTTCCTGTGTGGGCGGATATCCATGATACCTGAATATTGAAAAGAGAGACCTCATTAAAAATCTAAGTAATTTGCAGGGAACAGAAATTTACTTTTAAACCTCTTGATTGTTTACCTAAATGATGGATAAGGGAACGCATACTGGGGTATGTGTTGATTGTAATAAGAGGGGATTCCTTGAATTGGAACTAAAACCCTAGGCCAAGAAGTTGCGCAAAATTTCTCCTTTCCTGCGACTGCAATTTTTCAGAGTACTTGTTTAAAGAATATCAGGCAATATAGTTATGAAGAAGTTTTAAGGATTAGAACAAAGCAACAAACCTGTTGCATATGGATTGAATCTCTGTGCACCTAGAGCTGCAAGATTACAGTTAGCTCTCCTCCCATCAATCATAGGATAGGGATTCTGGCAGGCTCTTATCGCAGAATCTGGGCTCTTGAATGTCACCTAAAACAAACAATAAAAGCGTGATTATATATTGGAGTAAAAGAGACAAGTCTAAGAAATGGTGGGAGAGCAAGATTACAAAGCCATAGCCATTTGATCTTCCACTGTTTCTGTCGTGTATAACAGCAGCCTCTAAGATCTCTCCGAACTGGTCAAAATAGTGTTTCAGAGTGTCCCTTTTGGTCTCCCAGGCGAGTCCTCCAACGAAGATCTTGGTATAGGTTGTGTCGCCAACTTGCTTGGCATTGTTTGGGCTCACCATCTTATTTTGGCTCTGCTGTGACATGCCAGTTCAATTCACAGTGCGAAATAAGCCTAGAGACAATATAGGATCAAGAAACACTGTGGAAAGGAAAAGAAGATGAAGTCATGAGGAGCCGTTTTGTTGGTTGGAAGTATGATGAAGGGAACAATTTATCCAATCAAGCCGGAAAAAATCTGCCACTGCCATGTGCTCTACTGTTTCTGGTTCTTTGACGTTTCCTCAGATTCTACAACTAAAATTCCCTCTACGAGAAACTTGGATCAAAGAAGGGTTGAAAAATTAGGGGAGAGAGAAACATGAGAATGAGAATGAAAAGGGGAGCGAAAACCCAAATATTTATGCATAAGGTGTCACAGGGAGGGCAGCTTTACAAGTAGGCAAAAAGACAATGGGAGCAAGTAAAATGGAAAGAATTATTTATATATAATTTGGATAATTATTTGCTTGTATGTGTTCGTCCATAACAGAGCTCCCCAGACTCTGAATGGGCCCGAAGAAACGTGCCTAGTTGGATTCAACATTCGTCTTTCCCCATCATTGCCTTAAACAAATGAGGATTCGGCTTCCACAAAATTGATGACAGTGCGAGCGAGACATATTATAATAACGAGGCGTGGAATAATGCCTTGACGCCATGTGGAGCGTCAGGACCACGCAGAGAAATCACGGCCAAGTTAAGAAAGAAAAAAGAGGATGACCTCGGGTTGCTGAAGAAACACAGCAAAATTGAGGGGTGGATGGATTTGGGTATATCCCCCTCGGATTCCGAGTGTTGAAGTCTCGCGTTTGGGTAAGACTATAGGATAAACGAATTATGAGCCATTTCCCTAAGGCTTTGGGGCAGAGTTAGGCGCTTGAGGGATGCCATGCTACAGTTTGAAAAGTGGGTTTTGTATTTCCCTAGACTTGGATTGGATTAAAATGATTGTGATGGGTTAGGGGCAACCACCTTCCTTTAATCCAAATCCAAATCCAAATCTAAATCCAAATCCAAATCCCATTTCCGTTAGACTAAGCTTGAGCATCCTAGGTGGGACCTTCTGCGTCAAGCGGCATTCAATCTACAAGTTTGTTTAGATGTAAATAATCCTTTACTCCCTTCTTATAAAACTTAATTGGTAAATTCATCTTGATTCTAAAAATAAAAATTATTTTTTTATTTATTAATTTTTTCTCAAATTATCTATACTAATATTTTATTAATAATAATAAAATAAGAGAATGAGCATAGATTAAGAAAGAAAGTTAAAATATTTTAAAAAATATATATTATATTAATTAATTTATTTTATCTAATTAAATTAATTAATATATCTTATATTGATGATCAAAGAGTATATGAAAAGTGATTTTAAGAGACTTTTTTAAAAAATATTACTAATATATCATAAAAATGTTGACTGATTGAGTATTGTTATTCTCTTAGTAGAATATGTGGGGGGAAAATATAGTGGATTTGAAATATAAGCTTTGCTAAGGAACTGAAGAACGTCGATATTCAATTCCCAGAAGAAGCAACCGTGGCAAGATATGCGTCCCGTTTTGGAAGTTGCAATTTGGCATTTTTTTTTGATAAAGATATTTTTAGAAAGGGGTTAAACTTATAATCTAAAGGTAAGATAAATTCTTTTTTTTTCTAGATAATATTAATATTAAATATAACGAATTTTCTATTATCTTTAGATATAAATTTAAATATTTAAAAATTAAAATATTTTTTAAAATATTACAAGTGTAACCAAGTGGTATGGGGGAGATTAATTTTGTTTTTGGTAATGAAACTTTTGGAGGCCTTGGGGCGCCGCGCCGGGGGTGTGGGATGTGGTGGAGATTAATTGTATGAGTCCATGTTGTTACATATACTCTTTTTTTATTTGGGCTGTCAATTCTTTCTTACGAGCAATCGGACCTTAGCTCTCTGTAATTGAAGCCCTTCAAAAGGAGCTGTGTATCACTGTTAGGCCTAGAACTGAGTAATGTCAGTAGTAGGCCCAGACCATTCCTTACAGGCCCAAGAAGGGTGAGCTTACCTCGGTTCCTTTGAGAAAAATGTATGGTTAAACAAAATATTGTTACTTGATACTGGCCAACCACTAGAGAGCAAAGGATGAATTTTTTTTTGTTGTGAAAGCTTTTTTTTGTAGATAATTTTATAAATATTTTATAAGAAATGGGGTCGTGCCTAAATCAATTAAATAAAAGTGCAGTGAAGACTTACCCCTTCATCCTTAACAAAAAAGATCTAATTCATGTGAAGAGTATGTGGTATGTTTTTAAACACTCCTCTTTTTAACGAAGATATTAAATAGGGGAGAAAAATGATAAGAAAACTGTGAAATTAATGAGTAATGGCGGATCTTATTTTAACTGTAAATTGAAACGTGTGAATATATATATGTAACCATAACAAGCCTCTCATCCCAAAATACAAGTAGCTTCAGCTGATGCTACGTACGTATTTGCTCCTCACGCCCTCCCTTGTGGAATCACCTTTCGTTTTCTCTCTGTGACCCCCTTGAACACACTCCTCCATTCCTCATAATCACTATCTGACCAAGAAGGCTATGCGTAGGGTATGTGCTACATCCAACCGGTTTCGATTGGTGTTCCTTGACATGGGATCATACAGAGACGTGTGTTCTTCCTACTGATCTCAAGTAAACTTGAATTTAATTGAGCAATTTTAGACAATGCTAGTGAGCAGGGAGTCAACAAAGTTTAGCGGTTTTATTCATTACGGAAAGGGGGTATTATTGGTGGATCCACAAGATCTTTGTCCCCTCTCTTTTCCCAAAGGCAGACAACGACGTTCTCTATGGCCCTTTCCACCAGACACAAGTCTCCTCATTCCCCTTCATCGTTAATGGGCGATGCATTTTCACTTTACTGAAATGTAGCATACGGCCTTGAGCCACAAGTCACCAAACGACTCGATCATATCCCTTGTTAGAGGACCACTCCCCCCTCTACTGGATGGAGACAAGGGCACTAGACAATGTTACAGGCGAGACGACGCTTTCATTGTGGTTCGGCCTAGTTGTTGAATCCCATTACTATATTCAACCTTACCCCACACCCACTTTCAAATAACTCCTTATTTTGCTTCCCTCCCTCTCATTTATCTGCACCCTTCCATCATGCTCCCTTTCTTTACATTATATAATTACAATCTCTCCCATAAACTACCCTAAACCGTAACGCCATGCAGTTTGTACTCGACACTCGAGAGCTTATTATCTTTCTGGCCCCAAACAAAAGAATACATGAACAATTACTAACTTGTACTTATCCATTCCCCGCACCACGTCTCCTCCCATACTAACTCGATTGGGATAACTAAGTAAGTTCTCCCTTAGCATTATCCTCGACATCACCAAACCCATAATGCTGATGCAGTAAGATCCATTCCCTTAAAAAGACGGGGCCTTTTTATGGTAATAGTGTGTGTAGCTGCCCAGCGTAGCGTTGCATGCCACCTGTGCCATTCAGATGGTTAGGGGCGGCCTAAATATCTATGGCGCTTCTTATGAGAGCACAAAAATTCATATTCTCAGTAAATATTCAAAAAGGAGAGTTACATATTGATGAAAAAGAGGGTGTGCGCATAAAGTTTTCATTTTCCACTAACCGACCTCAGTGACACTTGCGTTTGCGTGTTGCCAAACCTTTCATTTTCCATTCACAACACAAAATCAAATCCATTAGCCATCGCCTCCCAATTCAGCTTTTTACTCCACTCCCCCCACCCCCACTTTTCCTCCTTTCCAACAATAAATTAAAAAACAGAGTCAGACATCTTATTCACTCTCTCTATATAAATATGTCTCGTTCGTATACCCCATGACACAATTGCCCCTGCTTTCTCTCCTCCTACCCCCATTCTCTCTATAGCCATCTCAAAACTTACACTCTCACCTTCTTCTTCTTCTTCTTCTTCATCATCATCTATACTGTTGCTTTTCTTCAAATCAAAATGGGTATTTGCCTTGGTGTTTGTGACTCTGCTCTGGACAAGCAGGGTAGATATGTGAGGGTGGCGAAATCCGACGGAGACGTACTTGAATTCAGCTCGCCTGAGGAAGCCTCGCATCACAAATTTTATTACTTGCCTCCCGATCTGCCAAACGCGGACGCAGGTAGTGGCATCAAAAGGCTCAAACTTGTCATCACAAAGCAGCAGCTTGAGCAGTTACTCGCCAAACAGATTTCCTTAGAGGACGTACTTTCCCACTTCCAAAGTAGGACTCTTGATTTGCCCGCCAATTGGAGGCCCCGGCTGGATTCTATCCCCGAGGAAATGAGTAACATGTAAATATAAATACATAAAGAACTCTTTGTTTTGTTTCCTTTTTTGGCTGCTCAGGATTAAACCTTTTCTTCTGCTCCTTCCTTCCTTTGTTTCTGTCCTTTCTCCCGTGTACTAGTTGTGAGTTGTGACCATTGATGTAATGCTTCGGGTTATTTGGTGGGATTGAAAGGAAATTAAAGAAATGAAGGCAAAGGAAAGCGTGGGACCTTATATGTGTGTATATACATACATGCATATATATATATATATATATGAATCAATCAATCATGAAGCCAAGTTCTTAACCTCTCAACAGCTGTTATGTTTGTGATTTATAACTAACAGATATATAAATCAAGAGCACAATATTACAAATTTACGACTCTTCAACGTATGGAAATTCTTCTTGATTTCTTTTCACAAGTAATCATACAAGACCCTCGCTTCATCAGTAATGATCCGACACCCAGTAATTGCAAGTCTGAGATTTGTATCATTGGCAGCACAATCTATAGTAATTTCCCATCAATTATATCACTTATATTATGCACCCGCGACATCACGAAGTCCTACAATGAGGACGCAGAACTAGAAAACAGGGTACAGATGCAGAGTCCCCAGTGGACAGGGCACAAAGAATCTGTCCGTGAACGAATCATTTGGGTTAGTTCGAACTGACATGTCCTAGAATTTTTCCTTTCGTGTTTCTGGGCGTTTGATTGAAAACACCGGTTTTCCACTTAAAACTCTACGTATTCACTTTAACAGCAGAACACAATTTTATATGAGATGATAATGAAGCCGAGAGCAGTATGTATCCAAAAGGAACAACTTGTGACGGAAGGAAAGACGAATGTGTTTGAACAGTAATCGCTGGAAGCCAAACTTGGGTGCGAATGCCGAGCGATTCTATTGTTTTGTTCCTCAGAAACAAACAGATTTACCGCATAATTTAAAAAGGGGAACAGTTAGGAATAAAAATTGCAAATTGTTGGTGGGGCGACGGTGGAATGGGTAACAATGACAACCACTATAGTATTATTGTTCATTGCTGTCTTAGGAAGACCCACTATTGCAATATTTTTTCAAGGGGAATGACAAAAGAACCGTCACTTTTTATGTATATGAATATATTACAGATTCCAATTGCTCGCAAAATTTGAGTTTTTGAACACTCCCCATGAAAGGTCGGAGAATAATCCAAAATGATGTGCTGGCCTTTTTATTCCTAGCGGAAATAATGGAAAAAGGGAAAACCAACGTTGACTTTGCTAGTTGTGAAATAATGATGTAGATACTACTAGAGTTGCCAAATATCATAAATGTGTTTTTCTGACCTTAATGCACAGAATGAACATTTGCCACAGAAAGTTGCCTTCGGATCAACGGATAAAAAGCTTCAGCCTTCAACTTCTAGGTTTATGCTATATATTCCACCACATGTTCCCATGTAGCTTAGAAAATCGAATTAAATGATTCAATGTCTACAATCGAAGAATCAAGCATTGGTTCGATCATATTAGAGTTGTTTTTCAGACATTAGAAAGAACACTTTTAAGGTCAACTCACAATTTGGTGGGGCTATTAAATTTGGTTGGGATAAACAAGATTTGGCATAATTAATGAAGGCATGCGTTTAATTATATGAGAAGGTTGTTATGGACTGTTGAGTCACCATGCATGCAAGGGTGTGTGTGGAATTGATAACTCTATTATTAGTGTCTTTTGGCCGTTATGCGCTCTCTGTCATGTATGATTATGTCATGCATTATGTAGTATCATCATTAACTATTACAAACGCCACGCATGTGCTGCTAACTGATTTGAACTTTGAACACACACTATTAATATGTAATTTTAAAATGTGACATAAATATTGCTTAAAAATCCCAGGTAACAAACGGGGCTTATGTAGCTAGTTATATTATCTCTTGATTGATTGACTGATTGATTGGGGGGTTATAGTGACCTGCCACTTTATTGATTCTGGGTGTTGGCCTCACCAAAAGAACAAAGTTGGATTGGGCCATAGCCGTTATTTTAAATTCGAATATCTCCCAATAACTTGAGACGGTAATGGATTATCTTTTAAGTAAAGCGAACAAGGTAGAAACGGCAAGAAGGAGTGGAATTAGTTGGATTGGGCCATAGCCATTAATTTAAGAAGGTGGTGAAGGCACCATCCAATCAGCTCACATACATGCAGCCAGATGAAGATTGTAGAGCTCACAAGTGCAGTTAAAGGGATGGGCATACAGCAGAAGATGTGTGAGAATATAATGCATGTCGCACCCATTTGAGGGTATGGTGGGTTGTAACATTCATAGCTGTCTTTGTATTTGTCATCTTTGCCTCTGAGACTGTCACACTTATGTGCAGCATGATTACTGAACCCGCGAAACACATCTTTCCTTAAAAGCGTTTCAGAATCATTAACACCATGGGTCCTCGCAGCAGCATGAGAGATTTTAGCTAAAGACAAACACTCGGCAGTATCCAATGAAGTTTGACCGGTCCACTTTCCCACATTCCCTCATCAATGAGTTTTGCTCCATCCTACTATTTCAACTCATTTATTTCCTCAAATCAATTCCTTCTTAATCACTTTCACGCCCACTGCTGCATCAGCATTAGTACAAAGTTCTCTCAGAGCATAAGTTTTACATCTGGACATGGGAGAGCAAAGCAAGCCTTTGAGAAATTAAAGCAGCATATGTTAAAAAAGCCAAAGCTCTCACATCTTTTGTTGTTTGCTTTTCCTTACCCTGTTGGGTTGCAGCTTTCGGCTGCATCGAGGGTATTTCTTCTTTATGCTGCTCTCCAACTCCATGACCACGCCTCACAAACCACCAAAACACCAACCATTATTTTTCTGCGCACTGCTTAACCTTTTGTGGCTGGCTACGTAATGCAGGGCTGTTCCCAAAATGCATGGACTAGCCACATATCATTATCCCTCTCTTCCACAGTTCAGACCGGCTCCATTTTATTTAAAATGACAACACGGCCATGAATTTGTTTCCCCCGTCCTCATTTATTTCTCCGTGCATCTTGCATTTACAGACATCACCTACTCAAATACAACACTCCCATGTTAACTTGACATGCTGCCACAGAATTCTTTGGTGCAGCGCATTTTTTCATTTTCATTTTCATGGGGAAGGCAGGAGGGAGCTCGTGGTTGGCAACTGTGAGAAGGGCTTTCAGGTCTCCTGGCAAAGAAAAGGACAAGAAAATCAGCAGTACAAGAGAAGAGCGTGGGCAAGAGGAGGAGGAAAAGGCGCCCCTCTCAAACACATACTTCATTTTGAACTTTATTTCTACACTGCAATATGAGTTCACTGTTTTCACTAAACAAGGATTATCTTTCTTTAATGTGCAGAAGAGGGGAAAAAGAAGATGGTTCAGAAACCCCTTTGGCCAAGAGACAACAACCCAGCATTGCGAAGAAAGAACCATAACAAGTGTAGCTGATGTGACGGCGACAAGTTGTGACGCGGAGCAAAGGCATGCGATTGCAGTAGCCATGGCAACCACGGCAGCCGCTGAGGCAGCGTTAGCAACCGCTCAAGCAGCCGTGGAGGTTGTTCGCCTTTCTAAGCCTTCCTTCTTTGTCAGAGAACACAACGCAGCCATTGTAATCCAAACAGCTTTCAGAGGCTACCTGGTAATTATTAGAGAAGAAAGTCGTTTGCTACTATATTTATCTCTTCTGAAACGTACATTTATTTGATATGACTAATGTTCATGATTAGGCCAGGAGAGCTCTTGGGGCACTTAAAGGATTAGTGAAGCTGCAAGCATTAGTGAGAGGTCATAACGTACGAAAACAAGCTAAACTAACACTGCAGTGCATGCAAGCTCTGGTTCGAGTTCAAACACGAGTATGCCAACAGCGAGCCAAGCGGCTCCCACAACATGAAAGAGCCACAGATTCCACAGACGAGAGTGGGACAGAGGAAGTGTGGATGCGCTGGGATGACCACCCACGAACGGTAGATAACCTTCGAGCTGTCCTGCAGAGAACAAAGGAAGCTGCCTTGAGACGTGAAATGTGCCTGGCTGATGCCTTCTCTCATCAGGTTCGGTTCTGGTTCTTTTCCTTATACCTTCCATTTTTTATTTTCAAAATTCTCATATGCTGCGTACTAGCTTGCAGATATGGACAACTGGTACAGAATCATGCACCAGCGAGGAAGAGGTAGAAGACAGATACGGCCCCAGGTGGAGGAGAAGGCATAGAGAGAACATAGGCAGAGCTTCCTGTGATCGAAGAGACCCCATCAAAATAGTTGAAACCGATACACACAGTCCTTACTCTAAACCTGAGTTCGCTAAACCGCCGAGACTTTCATTTTCTAGGCCTAATAAAGCCCAATACGAGATGTTAACGGCAATGACACCCCCACCAATGAAGATGAAGCATGTTGAGATGCATTCAGCTAGTACTACTCCTCGTGCAAAGTTCAATACTTTGATGCCAAACTATATGGCGGTCACTGCATCCGCGAGGGCTCGGTCTCGCTCACAAAGCATCCTCAGATACAGGGATTCAACCCCTGAGAAGGAAAAAATAGGATCCATTAAGAAACGCCTTTCATTCCCAGTTCTTAATTCTTGTGATGGTGTAGACACTTGACGATGGAGGCACTACTCATCTAGGGGTGTCCCATTTCAAATTTCCCAGAATGTATCCGCTTATTTATAAAGGAATCATGTTTGTTCACGAATCCCAAGATGAAATATTGTGTTGTAGGGTCTCATCAAACTCTAGACCTGCATTTCCTGGGGCATATCTTGGGATCAGAATCAAGGCATGTCTAAATCCAAAGCCAAGCAAATTTCAATATTTTTCACGAGTATATACTTATCCGTCTTCTGCTTTATAAGCTTTCTCCTCGAGCCATGTGCAAGTGCAATCACCAAAGAATAACACGATTTACTCAAACGCCGATATCCATCTAGTTTCCTGTGTCCAGCGTCTCTCAGCTCAAAACTGTAAGGCCCTAAGTAACCAGCTGAAATATCATTATATTCCTGTATTATAATCTATACACTTGCCCATGCTCTATCTGGCGTGTAAGCAGAATTGAGCCTCAGTATTAAAGGTTCAAAATGGCTCTGTGGCTCCTCGCCTCTTGTGCAAAAACAAATGCACAGAACAGCGTATCAAATTTTGGTAGGGCTCCTGACAAGGCGTTAATGCAATTTTTTACTAGTTTTAAAAAAACATGCTATAAGAAATTTGCCTTTTACACCGCCTTTTCCAACCTTTTTCCCCAATAAAGAATTTGAGTATTCGGTCCATATTGAATGGACGTAACAGTTTTGCAATATTGAAAGATATAAAAAGGAACAGATTGTTTTTTTTATTATTTTTTTCTGGGTTAGGGAGTGAACGGGATAGTTGAAATGGGTAAAGTTGTTGGATATATTTCAGCGACGCGACGCGACACGGAGAGAAAATGAAATATAAGTGGAAAACATAAAAAGCGCAAGAGCAGCTTTACAACGGCAAAAGAGAGAATGCAGCAAAAACAAGTGGTATTCCGTAGAACAGAAACACAGGTTGTTCCGATATTCTTGATGTACAGACCACCTTGGAAAATAATAATCCTACAGATATCAGAAATCCAAATCCTTAGTTTAAACCGAAACAAGGCTCTTGGGAAGAATTAAGAAGGTAGTCTGGCGTGATTAAAGCAGAGGAAGGCCATATCAGAATTGGCCCTGGAAGACCCTACCCTCGGCCTCGGGCTGCTACTGCTGCTGCTATCAGAGAATGAAGCAAGCGTCTTCTGCTGCACCCCAGAAGGAGATGACACCATTGTTGCCATAGGGCCCTCATTGGTTGGGGCTGCCACCTTGCTGGGTCTCAACATTTCAGCCAGTGGGCCCCCAGGAGTTGAACAACCGGCCCAATTTCCTGGGGGATCCATTCGGCCCAAGTCCATATGAACAGAAGCCATGTGTTCTTCAACACCACCACGCACTGGCAAGTCAAGAGAAGAAAGTGATATCTTGTTATTTGATGCACTCGACCAAGCATCAGTGGAAGCTCTTGGTTTTACAGAGCGAGGGTTGAGGTACAAAGGGGAGCGCTTGTCGTTTTGGTCTCGTTCAGAACTGAAAACATCATACCAATTCGTATACAGAGGGCTATTGGAACGAGTGATTGAAATCGAGGCGTCCTCCTTGTTACAGGAACTTGCCGTATTCAATCCGAGTTTGTTCTGTACAAGAGGATGCCATTGCGGATCCATGGGATTAGTGTCTCCTTTCAGCATCCTCCAGTCCACGCCTCTTCATTATGCACATTTTCAGATTCACCAAATTAGAAAGAGAAAGGATCAAATCTTCTATTATTGAACTGAACAATATCAAACGAGCTTTTGATGTGACGGTCTTCAGACTCAAAAACAAGAGAAACTGAATGAGCATAGACACCATAGAAATATAGTTAGTGGCGAAAGAAAACTACCTCTTACCAGAAAATAAACAACCCCATCAACCTATTTTGACCTTTCCAACGAAGAACTTAAGTTTAATGGGTCGCCTCATAACCAAAGGATGGATTAGAGAAAAAGAAAATGACTTCATCAGATACTCACAGTTTCCACAAAAAAATCTGAGGCAGCCTCAGTTAATGCGGTGTCCGACCAACCGAACAGAGATCATTGATGGGAAAACCCCATGGGAGAGATGTGTTAAGAAGCCAACAATAAAGACATATAACAGTAAAGTCCAAAATTCTAGTCACCTTGAAACAGAAGAAAGGGAATCAAAATTTGCAGCTTTGAAACCGAGCTTATCAAGAGAAATGGAAGATTCAAAGTATGGCTGACTGGTAGTCATGGTAGGAGTAGATAAAGAAGGATAATCTTGGCTAGTTCTGTTGATTTGCTGATTATTGTTGGTGGTGGCTTGAATTTCCACATGCTTTCTTGAACGGGGACGACCTCTGTGCATATGACGCTCGCAATACTTGTGGTTAGGGGCTACGTCTCTTGAACATCTCCATTTTTTCCCATCTGTTCTTCTGCACCTCCCTGGCTCTACATCACTACTGCTTGAGAACCTTAGATTGAAACCGGCATCCACTGCTAGCAAGAACAAGCCACAAATATCACATTGCAAATTTCAAGAAAAGGCTGAATGGAGAAAGTGCAAACTCAACCCTCGTCATTTGCTTCGAGAAAGAAATCAGCACATCATGAAAAAGTTCAGATAGATTGTTCCAGACACAGGTATATGAATATATGAGAGAGGCCATATATGCAAAACCAACTTTATTTTTCGGGTGGGAGGAGGGGGTTATCTAAAGACGTGATCTTTTGATGAGAGATAGCACAGATTAGACTCGAAAAGGCAATGGGGAGATACGTTCCTCTGGCCGTGGGTGAGAGTGGAGTGGAGTGAATATCCATAAGAACAGCGAAGAGGACAAGATGAAAGAAGAGAGAGGAAGACATACAGGGAGAGCGAGAAGCAGGCACAGGGATAAGCAGATGAGGAGGAACAGGAATGGAGGCCATCATGTACTTGTATACCATTGCTTGTCTTTCGAGCTCCTTCCATTGTGCTTGTGTGAAAGGAAATCCCAGCGAAGGCGCCATCACCCCTCCTGGTATAATAAACACAACCATCAACCAAGTATTATATTTTCAGTGCCTCTTTTCTGTCTTCTGACCCTCTCTTCATCTAATAATATACTAGTATATTAGCACGAAACCCCGAATTATAAGCTTTGCATAGCATTGACTTGAAAGAAAAAAACAAAAAAAGAAACACAAACCTGAGGATTTGAAGGCGGTTGAAGCAGAAAAGTGAAAAGGCTGCAAGGGTCTAACAAGTGCAACACCAGAAGCAGAAGCAGCATTAACAAAATGGTTTGTATAATGAGTCAGGGACTTACAAGGTGTAGGACCATCACAATCACCAGCAGCAGCAAAGGGACCATATAGTGGAGGATCGTGATGATTATGAGGAGGGGAAACCATCATCATCATCATGGTCTTACTAGGGAATGCTTCAAGGTTCTGCTTCTGCATCTTCATACCCAACCCAACACCACCGTTGTTGCTATTTTTTGCACCTTCCTTGTCCGAAACGCCAAATTCACCCATATCTCATAAAAGGAAAACAAAACACAGAAATAAAGAGAAAAACTAATGAAACCACTTCGCCGTCCGAGAGAATCTCTCTCACACACACCCACACCCACACTCAGCTCTTAGCTAGACCCAGCTTTTCAGGTAAGCAAGATGTCCCCTATTTTGTGGCCTTTGGAATTGGACGTCTATCTAACAGTTGTCATGGGAGTATAACACCATATGACACACACAGTAACTCTCTCTCTCTCTCTCTCCCCCTCCCTCCCTCTATAGCAGCAGTTGTTATAATGGAGAAAAGTGGGGTGAGGTTGCTGTGAGATTTATGATTGAGTAATGGGTTGCCGCCATTCTCGGCCTTTGATTTGCTTCCATACTTCCAACATTCGCACCACACATTAGCAGACAAATTAGTAAAAAGTTACCCCTCTTTCTCTCTCATCATCATTGTGGCATCTATCATTTTCTGCATGTAAGGCTCCAGATCCTCTTTCCTCTCTATCTTCTTTGTATTTTAATGTGGAAGATAGCAACGAAGTGAGAAGAACAGAGAGAGGACTTTGGATTTGGTCCCTCTCTCCTTCCTTTGGCACCGTTTTCGATGTGTAACGTTACGGCAGCTGGTAGTACTAGTACTAACTCAAAAAGGCTTTGGTAACTGCCATCATTATGAATGAATTATTTTTATTCGATTATATAAATGTTATAGGCATCATTGAATTTATTCGTTTTTTTTAAAATAGAAATTCAGCCTTGTGATAGAAGAGAAGAGTAGAAGACCGGGCCCTATTTGCATTGATTTATTTGAATTTCTGTAAAGGATATCCTTTGCAGATTGCAGTAACACCAAAGTGAAGTACCATACACACTGTCTCCGTCTCTGGGAATGGCCAAAAAATATGATGCACAAAGGTAATACTGGAGCAGCCTTTAATGCTGTAACTCGCTCCCAAAAGCTGTTTCCAAACTTCTCAGGAAAGTCCAACCCACATCCACCTTTTTTGCTGTGAAAAATGCGTCCGCTTTAAATTTTTAGGATACAATTAGTACCAAATAAGAACTTTAAAATCAGGCATTATCAGTATGGGAGGAAGACATTAATGGCAATCTGTTTTCTTTTTCTGAGGGAGGGGACAAATGCATTTGACATGAAAATGAAATGCAAGAATTGAAATTGGCTGCTGCACGGCGCCGTTATCAACATTATACTGTTCCACTTCGTAATTAGTCGTAAACTGATGTTGATTAAGGAAGATACGATACAAAGAAGAGAATGTAGAACAGAAGAAGGGGGTGTCATGTGATGGTTGATTGAATGGCGTAGGCCTACCACCGCCAAGGAAACATGCACTTGCCAATTCTATTCATTGCATTTCATCTCCTTGCTTTATGTTTCGTTGCTTTCCTTCTGCATTTCTGTGTTAGTTTATGATTTAAGACCTGGGCCCCACCTTACCCTCCAATCACCCCAACAGATATGGATCACCATTTTTATTTTTATCTTCTGGGACCACCCTCAGCTTCGTCCCCACCAACTTTTAGTTCTTTTTCTTATTCCTATGTAAATGCATTTAATCCTTTCCTTTTCAATCTATACACTATTTCGCATATTCCCATCTCCAAAATATACTTGTTATTTTTTGCCTACGTTGAATTTATTCGTTACTTATTTTTTAATTCAAAGACGATTCCCAGGAGCTACGTTTGTATTTTGTCCCATTACCTTGGACATTCTAAGTCCTCCTATCCTCCATAGATTAACATAAATAAGTTAATATAATGATATAAATTTCAATTAGATTTAAATTTGAGTTTAATTTTTAGAAGAGATAACTGGATATTTTAGATACTTAATAATATGATAATGAAAAAAAGTATAAAAAATATCTTTGACACGAGTTAAAAACGGTAAAGTTTATTCACAGAAAATTACGCTAACATTTTGTACTTTTTTTTTGTGATTGTACTATCTTTTTTTGTACAAGATTATACTATCTTTTATTTTAATTATTTTTTTTGTATAAAAAATTTTGAAAATGAGTGGGGCGTATCCACGATTTAAGGGTAAGGCAGGACGAAGTCTCCATTCCTCCTAAGCGATACTAATATCAAATAAAGCGAACCATTTATTACTATCAAATATAAATCTAAACACCTAGGAGTTAAGATGCCTCTTTAAATATTACGATTAAAATTATAATAAAATAATACTATTTAAAGATTAAGATACGTTTTAAATTATTGTAACTATTCATCAATTTAATCCACCGACTATGGCTATTTTAATTGTAAATTACAATGATGACCCCATTTGCTAGAAAGTGTTATGGGCTTCCCAATTGGTTTCGGAAGTTTTCCAGCCCATGTTTTAATTCAGCTTCGATCCATTAACACCCTCTCTCTCTCTCTCTCTCTCTCTTCCCCCAACCAATAATGTGATTTAATCAGAGCATCTCTTTCATGAACCCCAATTTGTTTAGAATCAATTGTAACGTGTAAATGAAATTTTAAGATTTTTATCCTTTGAACCCAATGTAATGGCTAAGGATGTTTATTAAGCCACGTATTGAAAAGGGGGGGGGGGGGGAAACAAATTACTGAACTCAATTCCGTAATCAGTATTCAAACACAAAATTGTTGTTATATGACAGTCATGCATAGAAATTGCTACAGAATAAGATGCTTGTTGAAAACCAAGCTCCCACACTATCGAGATATCAGAACAAGAAGAATAAGAAAACACGAAACTAAACGGCAAAACACAACATTGAAGCCGTTCCAAATCTCAAGTGGATACAGAATGAATCGTTACTCTCTGTTAACGAGGAATTATCTCAAGTACCGTAAGAAAGAGTTACACTGTACTTATTCCGGACGAGAGGAAAACAGTAAGAAACCAGTTTGCATAATGAGTCCATCCCACAACAATCAACTACATCAATGACTTTGACTCTGTTAATACAGTTATTCTGATGCTTCCACTGGTCCCGAAGCTTCAGCGTGTTCCAACGTTTCAAGAGAAGAAATTCGTCGGTCTAATGAGTCGTGGACCCCTTTCACCTGGAAATACAAATAGGGAAATCACTAACTGCACGTCTGCAGCTGCAATGCTAGTGGATAAAAAAGTCAGACAAGTATGATGCTAAATCATACCATATCCAATGCCTTCCTCGCAGGAATGAAAGGAAGGAGGGAGAAAATGGTCCAATTTAATTAAATATATGCCAATATCCAATAATTAGTAACGGATAGACATGAATAAGGGTATTTGGACAGAATACTACCACAAGCCTATTTCACATCAAATGCAGAAGAGGTAAAATTAAGCTCCCCACCATCCTGAATATCAACCCTTAAGTTCCATTAGATATTATTCAGTGTCTTCAAATGGACCGTGAGGAGTATTTACAATAGAGAATCATACTCCTCTCCCACGAGAAGCTAAAAAATTACACAACTCTCCCAGCTGTTTCGAAAGAATACAGCCCCTTTTTCTTAAAAATTAAAGGATGCGCTGCTTCAATCTCTCCAAAGCAAAAGATTGACTATAATAACAACTATTTTAACCAAATTACGTTTATCACCTACATAAATTAATCTGCAATGAAGCCGAGTGAGAGGTGTTGAAGGTGTATGGTACCTTGTCTTAGTGCTTAAGGCATTGAGGCAAGAATCTTCAACTGCAATGATTAAAATCAAAGATAGCACTAGGATTAAAATTTTGATTGTCTGGTCGTCTGATTAAGTCTTTGCCAATCCTACAATCTTACACCTAATCCTCATGTGTGGGGACATCATCACTCTATAAACCTAAGTTATTTTAATGTATGCCATTTTGTGACTCTTGCAACTTATGACTCGTTAAATTTTTAGGAGAGTTTGATAATACTAGGCTTATTTATAATTCCTGTCATCTTACAATCCTCAATCGAATCTTATCTTTCTGATCTCCTAGCCAATCCTATGTAAGAGTAAGATCTCAATGTTGACGACACTGATAAAAAGACACCATAAGACATGTCATCTCCTATCGCATCCCTAATTATGGCTAAAACTTACTTGTACCATCACAAGATTGATAATTACCATCCTAAAGTAAGACACTTACGTGTTACCACACACAACAAGGAACAAGAAAATAACATGCCAAAATGACCATATTAAATATATCATCCAATCATAAGCCATAAGTAGAAATCTGCTTCTTCTGCTTATCAAAAACAACATGATTAAACCACCACCTAAGGCTAATCAACATTCAAGAAAGCCATAAACCACACAAATTGAAGATATTACAAAGTTACAATGAACAAAAGTCCACAATCTTTACAATCCACCTGAATCAGTCAAACAATTATCAAGAAAACAAGCAAGAACATGTAGAAAAGGAAGTCTGACTTTATGGTATGGTCAATCAAACAGGCAAAAATTCCATGCAATGTCTCAACTCGAAGAAATAAAAAGCCAGCCTTCCATTTACTAGGGCCGTAGACTATTAAGATGGGTCTAAAGTGGCGGGCATTCTACCAACAAATGGTTATCACCTATCACATTTGTGCAGCCATAGCCACATAAATATCCCAAGCAAATCGCAATATCCTTGCATCATTACCAAACCAATATTAATAAATTAACAGATATCACCATCTTACCAGCTTGATTCCTCCCATACGAACCAAAGCAATACAAGAAAATCTAATCAACGCCGGCAATAAGAAATGGGCATTGCGAATGACATCATACATCGTCTTAAATTCAACATAAAAAACGTATTATTACTAAGAGACGTGCAACTCCAGAGGAATAAAAGGGAATACCCTAATGCAAAGGACAAATAATTGATGAGGTTTTTGACGAAAGGGGAAGAGAAGGCGGTGAAGGCACCTGTTGGGTAAAGGATTCCTGCGCAATCTTGTAATCCCTGTGAAGGATGTAGAGACCAGCAAATGACGCCGATGCGGCGCCCGTGAAGAAGGACGCCAATCTCACTCTCAGAACATACCCCATTGCAAGCCCCGTCCTTCCTCTCTATCCTGGTTTTCCCGTGTTTCTAGTTCGCAAAGCGATTCCGTGCAGTATCAAACGACACCGTCTTCGTATACCCAGAAGACCACGCCTTACATGTGCAGGAAAATGCGGCAAGTTATTGTAGGCGTATCCGATTCTAGCATATCACGAACTCCGATTTGCAAATTATAAAATTTCAAGTTACTCGTCTGCCTAATTTCATGAAATTAATAATTAAAATTACAAAATTGTTCGTTGATCGCTTACAATTAACTTAAATTGTTATACTATGTTAAAATATTGTATTCACGAATTAAAAATTAAAATTATACAAATTATTTCAAAATTATATTATATACATCGAGTGGAGCAATCATACACTATTTTAACTTTACATCAAATTAACTCAAATACTTATTTATAAGACATACTTGTAAATTAATTCTGTTTTAAGATCATTTATTTGAAATTTGTATTTTACCATTAATTGTATTGACCCTTGTGGGTATGACTGACTTACAATAAATTTGATCTCTTCTATATTTTTCCGTTTTTTGCATCATTCAAAACATTATCAGACTTCTGTCGACTCCTTTATCATATTTTCGGGTCCGGTCACCGGCAATGGATATTCTGGCGGATACTTTAAGCCGATTGTAACTCCTTAAAATAAATGTAACCATATGCTTCTAATACCAACCAAATTATTAATACTACAATATCTTGGAAAACAACCAGCGTGTCTACTTGAAAATCCAACATAAATTTTAAAATAAAAATTAAATGTAATATTAGAGACTATAAATGAAAGCAATAACGAGCGAAGGCACGAAAATGACATTGACCCCAGTAAACACTAGATTATTTAGGAAAATAGTTTTAAGAAATAGGTACTTCCCGAATCTTTAGAAATCACAGTATAATTACTATGTATGGAGAGCAAAGAGCTTGCAAACCGAAAACATTAACTGTGTTTAGATCATTTTAAGCAGTCACAACCCAAATGGCCACGAACTATATCAGATGAAAATGCACAGAAAGAGATTGCTAATGAGGCCCGCATATTGATGAAAGTTTAGCAATTCGAAACAGCAGGGAGTGATAAATTAACCCAAAAAATTGAGCGAAGCAACGACAGTTTAAATCACAATTGCTCAGGACGCAGAAGATTGCATGTAAATTCTTCGGAAAATATCTCCCGCAAACCCCACAATCATCATCTTTCTATATGCAAACCCCTTGTATATCAAAAGGGTAACTTGCCACTCTGTTTCCTGTCAATATCAACAATAATCAAATGAATGCAATGCGACATAATTGCAGTTTAAATATGTCAGGACAAAAATGTCGCAAAATCAAGAGGGAAAAGGTGACTTCACAGTTTTAAGAATACCAGGACATTGAATTTGCAAGCACGTGTTTGCTATTTTTTATTTCACTCTTTTTATAACACGACATTTGAAGATTATACAATTGATTAAAACCGAAAGCAAAACAAACACAATCTTTTTAGCATTGGCTCATTCTTAAGAATAGAAAATAATGGAAAGGAAAAAAGTGAATATAAACATATCTAAATGTCTTAATGAAGCAATCAATGAGACAGAACACGTCTAGCAAAATAAACTTACAATTTAGCATTCAAGTATGGCAACTCGCTATCTTTGAGAAGCATGCCCAGCAACAGATCTATAAAAAAAATAAAGTGAGAAAGCTTCCCTTCTCAAACAGTATATAATGTTGGGCAATAAGGCACAAAAGCATAATGACAGATGTCATCACACAGGTCGTAGAAGTATTACCTGGTCTGCTGTTTCCCAGCATAGGTTGAAGTTGTCCTCCCATCTGTAGGGCCTGAATTTTGGGCACTCCTCACACTTGATCTGTCAAGGCTTCCCCTATTGCCGCCGGTTGAAAGTACAGAAGACTGGACAGGCAGATTTTCAGGGCCATCCATGTTCTGAGAATCCTTAGATTTGCTCAAAAATTTTGCATTTGCAAGCCCGCCAGAAACACTGAAACTCACACCATTAGTGTGCTGATGTTTTAGGGCTTCATCAGTCACATTTGGAGAAATCACAGCAAAGTCTTTCACAGACTTGTCAGTTTTAACATTCTTGGAATCAATTGAATGAATTTTCTTCAGGCGATGGTACTGAGCGATTGGTGTAACTGCTACAGTGGGCAAATATGAAGAATAAGGAGAAGATGATGAAGATGATGCAGCTGCTGCAGCAACTTTGGCAACAGCTGCAGTTGCCACTACCATTTTCTGTGCCCCTTCACGAAGCTGAATAAAGTCGCCCTCAATCATAAATAACTAGGGAAGGAAAACAAAAAACATCGTCAGGTTATAAAGCAATTACATGACTTGAATGAAGATGCTTCTACACATGCAAACTCTAACTTAACACTCACCTCAGGATGGCTGGCCACAAAATCATCGAGCTTTCCGTACTTTTTCTTGTAATCATGCCAGTGCAGAGGTGCAAGCATCTTGCCCAATCTGTTAGGAAGCTGTGTTTCAAAGGCATTACATATCAACTATATCAGCTTCAAAATCAAAAACAGCCATACCATAAAGGGGCCTAAGAATATTGTTTGGACTTACTAACCGTTGAACTAATTCGAATTCGTCCACCAGCAGGAATAGTGCGAACAATACAAGCTAATAATGTCCTTTCATCAAGAAGAGCAACCTCAGAAGTCCTTATAATTTCTGTCAAATTTGTCTGCCCAGTTGGGGCATATGCTTCAGGCAAGACTGAATCAGCAGAAACATTTGTTGCCATTTCACCATGTTTAACTAAATGGATTATGTGGGATGATGCAGTTGCAGCAGAGTTTGTTTGCTCTGCCACTAAAATTTGGTCCCCTGATCCGCAATTTGTGGAAGCCACAATATTCTGGTCCTGCACATAGAATATGGTGAGTTTCCGTATATTAAACTGTAATAGTAGACAGATTGAAGCTGGATGCAGCATTGCTTTTGTCAGTAATTTATACTTAAGCGTTCAGTACATGCCAAGAAACTATTTTAAGCGCCTGGTAAGTTTTAAAGCTACCAAAATATGCTGGAAAACCATTTTAGAAAATGCATTTAGTATCTGTGTACTTTTATTTTGCATGCATCATAGAACAATGATGCCCAGATTATTCATCAAAATTGCAAAAATAGAATGTTAAAATATTTAGTTTCCAGTAAATACAAAAAAAAGCTTCTACACAAAGCTTCTGAAAAGGCCAAGCAATATAAGACAGACTATCGAAATAATGTTTTGACCATCCAAATAAGTAGCGTCCATACAGGAAGAAGCAATAAACCTTGATCTCACTGTTCTGTTCAAAAGAATTCAATCTTAAGGCACTATGGAAATGGGAAGAAATTTGCTGTAGGCTCTGATCTGGTTGGGAAGCTACAGGTTGATCTTTGTCAACTGACTGAAAAACCAAGGAAAAATTAAGCTATCTTCAGCCATCACACACATTAATCAAGGGCAGTAAAATATTTAATAAGAATCATATAAAATTTCAAAACCTGTGTCTCCCCAGTAGATGATGTAATCATAGTTTGTGGTTCCTCCCCTGGGCGGATATGAATATCCAAATAGTTTCCAAGAACTTGTCCATTAATAGAATTCTCATAATTATACTTTGCATCCAATCTCAAGGAATTTTGATCAGCTTGAGAAGAGGAAGGATCATCCTGTATGGATACTTGTGAACCCTCTGATATATCCTGAAGAAACAAATAGCGTTCTTGAGCCAAATAATGTATCACCAGTACATGGTAAATATTTAATTATTTCAATACCTGTTGATTCTGCCACTGTTGCATAGGTGATATTGCCTGTACTGAGTGAAAATGCCCAACCTGTGGTGCAACTGAGTGGGACACTCCTTGCTGATGCATGACATATGGATGCAATGCAGTCAACTGACCAGATGGGAGGTAGGAAGGCATCCCAATAAGAGATGATGGCGCAATAGGGACACCAGGAACATGATCAGTCTAAAAATCACAAAAAATGTTGTCAATTTTTCTTTGTGTTTACATGTTCAATCTATAGTGAAAAATATGCTGTCAATCAGAATATAGTAGGATACAACCAAGTCATCCAAGTATAACAACCTGATCATCGCAAACATTCTTAAATAAACGTATGTGTGGGCATTTTTTATGACTTAGCATGACAATATTGACTCCTTAAAAAAATATGTTCACAGCTAGATGTTTAACTATCAAACTATTAATTAAAGCACCTTACCTGAATTGCAGCATTTCCATTAGATGCAAAACGTTGAACACTATCTGAATTCTCATTTGGAAGAAGGCCGTCATTTCCATTAGAGGTGTTGCCTCCATTTACGTCCAATTGGGTTCCATTGTCTTGTCCAAATTGAGATGAATTCTTATCATTGTAAGTTCCACTCCTCTCTCTTGCCTCGGCCAGCTCAAGTTGAAGTTGCTGTATGGCATGCAAATGAAGTCTCTCCATCTCCGCAAACTAACATCACCAACCCACCCAAAAAGTAAGCAAAACCCACTGTTAATAAAACATAAAACAATATTACAACAGTAACAATACTAAGAAGGACCCACAAAAGGTTTATAAAGATGAAACTAAAAATTATGATCTTATAACACCAAAACTTTAAAGTAGGGTGAAGATAATATAGATCAAGCCATGAATCTTCAAAACTGAAGCAGAGAGATTACAAATAAATATGCATACATAAAAATATAGCTGCCAAACAAACATGTGCAAAACAATATGCATTTCTGTTTGCAGGACAGACACAAATTGTATCCCGCATGAGAGAAAGTAAGGCAAATCAACCTGTCTTTGATAACCTATCCAGAGTTGGTTATATTGCTCAGTCCGTTCTCGCAATTCAGCCTGTAATGTCTGGTTTGTTGTTGCTTGATAAGCATCCACCTCATGAACACGAGCAATCCAAGCGTGAGCCTCTCTCAACTGCTCATCTTTGTACATAATGGTCTCCTGAGCAACCCTGTGCTGAAAGATACAATCATTATCAGCACACGTAACCCCTAAAGGCCATCATATTTTCAAATAAAATTCTAAAAAGAAAATTCACATATGACTTCACTGTTGAAATTAGGACAATACCAAACAACATTGAATTCGATATGTACATATTAGTAACATGTCTGCAACGCAAGACTATAAACTTAGAGGAGTCACAGAAAGAATAGCACACGAAAATCAAGTATACATACTTGTTCCTGCAATTCCATCAGCTGCCTCTCCTTTTCTTGAATATGTTCTTGAAGCTCGTGTATTTGTTGTAAATGTTGTGCACGTTCAGCTTCAGAGTGATCACGCTCCATTCTGCAAAAGTGTTTACTCATAGTCATGTTGAAACGAAAAGATTCATGGCTTATTGATTATCCCATTTATACAATTTGAGGGAGAGAGAAAATATTTGGGCAACAATATAATACAGCAAAGACAATTGTTTTACTTCAAAGATGAAGTAAATTCATACACATGCGTATATCCCCATCATACTTGCATATATTACAAATGCATATGCAGTATGTGTGTAGTTAAAGAAAAACCTGAAAGTTGCCAGTTCTTTGTTTTGCTCCCGAAGAAGGTCCTGTTTTGCCCAGGCCTGTCAGAATAATAAATCAATTAGCACGGTTAGCATTAGCGTTTCAAAAACATTTTTTAGTAATAAATAGCCATTCAACAAACCGCTTCATTGTCCAATTTAATAGCATGCAGTTCTCTGTCCTTGTCTTCCATTTTCCTTTCCAGCTCATGCACTGCGTGATCCCTCTCACGGAGTTGCTCCTGCAAAGCCAAATTTACAAGCTTAGAATATAATAACAATTAGCGTCCTAAAACAATTAAAACAGGTAGACTTAGATGAAAATATTATCAGCACAAAATTCTTTCTTTTTTCGACAATCGCAAAAACAAAAGAATGCATCTGCAGTATCAATAAATGATCAACAGAAATGACAACTCGATACTACCAAAAAGGGTACATATAGACCATATAAAAAAAATATTCTAATGATAAAACAAAGGGAATAATAGATTTTTTGTGTTAAATTAAATAGAGCAAACTAAACTTTAGAGCAGATGGGAATATTTAATTTACACCTGAAGCTTGCTGGCAGCATTAGAATGTTCCTTGAGTTGCGCATCAAGGCTACTTTGCATTTCAATTATCTCAGTTCTTGCAATCATTTGAGCTCTCATCTCAATCTCAATGTGCTCTAGCTCCTCCCTTTGTCTAGCAACATCCTGAATTCGTTGCTGCAAGATATCATTGTCTAATGTCCCACCCACTGTCACCGAACAGAAATCAACATCAAGAGACTCTCGTCCTTGCTGCACCTTGAAAAAGAAAAAATCATCTTCAGTTTCTAAATCCCAAAAACTGAAAAGAAGCTTCTGTTATGATCAACATCAACCTTACCTCGTATATGGTTCTTTCATCTGATTGCCCTAACTTTGTCTGTTCTAACTCCTGCAAAATAGTCCACGTCCATTTAACAATAAAATAAACAACAAAATAGGGAAAACAAAATAGCTACCTCCACCAAAACTGGAATGCCAACATTCTTTAAAATATATATATATATATATATGCATAAGCAATGTAGCTTTGATATTGAACTTGAACAGTCTCAATCAATTTGCTTTCACGGCTCTCATCTATAATTAATTAAATCTTAAATAGACTTGAGTCATCTAAGACAAGATACTTGATTCACTGAGAAAGGCGTGAGGGCCACAGAAGGAACACATTTGCCGCCTAAACACTAGTCATGGCGTCTATTAGCCCCAGGCTTTGTGCCCAAAACCCAATCCCACCTGAACTTTAAAAAGAGATGCTAACGGAAACATAGACTGGCCCGAGCTGACGGTGCTAAACCCTAACCCCAATTTGGACAGTGAGAAATGTGTTAAACCTCAGAGACATGCATTAAGAAGGAGATCGAGTGTTTTCATTCTCTCGATCTCTGACAATGGATGAGTTCCAAATCCCACAACTTTGAGTTTTCATCGTTCCCCACATTACACGACCACCAGATGAGACTACGTAAAATATTGCCCCTGCCAAATCAGTACCTTGTCGTCGGGGTTTCGAGATAAATGATGCTCCGGAACAGCTCGCCACTCCCGCCGGGACGACGGCATCTGGAGAGAAGAGCCACGAGCAGTGGTAGCAGTGGCAACACTGGCCGAGCCCTCCATTGAATGAAAAATCAAAGACCGATCCGCGTCGCCACTCAATCTGTATCGCACCAAAAATAAAATCCCTAAATTTTCAAGGGAAAAACATTAGCAAAACCCTAAAATTGGGAACCCTGGACAGTAGGGCACTGACAACGCACAACGAAGAAAGGCGGGGGATTTGGAGCATAAAAGGGTTTTGGAGGAGTCAGGTGGAATTTAACTCACACGTCGGACTGTCGGAGGATGATGTGGCTTTTACAATCTCGGAGCGCCTGACTTGTTACCCCCAAGATTTTCTTCTATTTTCCAGGAAATAGGCGCGGATTATTGTCAAAAATAACTATTTGTGATTAATAAATAATAATACTTAATATAAAAATTAATTTAAAATTTATTTTTAATTATAAATATAAAATTTTAATTTATTTTATATATATTATTTATTATTTTTTAAATTAATTTACTTAACTTATAAATCGATATATTCTTTTAATTTTTAATATAAGACTTAATTTAATACTTGATATTAGTTTTAAATAAATATATATTTTTTATATTTATCTATTCTTTTATAAATTATATATATTGATATTTTTTTAATAATAATAAATAAGAAAGTGAGGGGAAAAATTAAATAATACTATTAACATGGATAATTTATGAAAAATATGATATATTAATTAATTATATAGGTTTTATATTAAAAATTGATAATATAATTTAATATTATATATAAATATTTTAAAAAATATATATTATAATTTATTTATTTATCTATCCTCCTTTACATTCTCCACTAAAGTTTGAATTTATTACAACTTAATTGGCACTTAAGAAAGCCTCGAGGTGCTTGGTCTCAGCTAGGCCACTGCACTTTGGCTAATTTGTTATATGCATATATTTTTTTTTATTTGTACAAGGGTAGAGGAGAGAGAATACTATACAAGAAAATTCCATAATATAGATTTACTATATTTGAGAGTTTTCTCCATTTCCTCCATAGTTTTTTTTGCCCTCAATCTAAACGGGTTAAGCTCATGAAAACTTAGATGTTGATGCTGGTTTTGAGTGTTCACATACAACTTCATCCACGGCGAGGAAGGAGTGCCTTAAAAGTCAGTTCCAAGGGAACCAACCACAGCATAACTCGATCTTTTGTAATTTCTTGATCCCTCTTGCATGCTGGTTCTTCTTGTGGCCAAACCAGCACTAACTTGTACAGTTCTCTGAGCTGACTGCAAGGAGAAGGAGAATTTGTGAACTAGTGGTGATGTCACACCGATACAAGATAAAATAACAAATGTTATAATGTCACATTGATAGAGTAGAATAAAAAGAAGACAACAAATCGCCACTCAAGCGAGCGTCAAAGGGATATCGATGAACTCGAGGAGGTGCTGGCAACATGGGCGTCCCATTTTTTTGGTTTGACCCTTAAAAATTAAAAAATATATAATATAAATTTAATTATAATTAATTGATGTATTTAAGCTATTTAATTTTTATAAAAATTATTTAATTTTTATATTAAAGAAAGTAATATGTTATTATAAGGGAAAAAATAGAAGCGGGATGCATGCAATGAGAAAGGGGATAGACAAAATAGGCGTACATATATATATAATGTGGTATAAGAGACGCGTCTAGATTTATAAAGTGGGAGCGTGTGTGAAAACGATGTTGTGCATTCCCATCTTCCATGGCTGTAATGTAATGCCTGGTTTAATTATCTTAACATTCATAATTAATAGACTGATTAAAAAATTAATATAATTTTGAACGAAGTCGTTATTTTTATGAATTAGTCATGAAATCTGGGAAATAATCAAACTTATAATTAAAAATGACCACACTATCATTTGCAAGTCATGATATATATATATATATATATATATATTATTAATTAGAGTGATATATTGGCATACCATGCATAGATAGTTAAATGATGGGGACATATCAGAGGACAGCTCATCGATCATGCCGACAACTAAAACATGTTTTGTTTTCTTGACGTGGTCATGTATGAGACATTGTTCCTCTACTTTCGAAGATTTTGGCTGTGGCTGCAACTTATTCATTGGGTCGTCTGTGTCATAGCATCACCCTCGACAACTACTAGCCATATATCTTCCAGAAATATTCTATCGTTAGTGCATCATGAAAAGGCACAGAGACGGCGCATATTTACATATTCACGTACAGGAAGCAGCAAGTTTATTCCAAGAATATTGTTTTCCTCACAACTCTTTCATTTCCTATAAAATTATTAAACTAATTAAATAGTAAAACCAGTCTAACTTACATAGAATTATAATTATGTTTTATTTAAAAATCATATACATGCGGACGTACGTAAGAATTGATTTTATCGTCGGGGGGGGGGGGGAGAGAGAGAAAGATTGAAATAAAATTAGATATAAAAAGTCAAGAGCGAAGAAAAGGAAGAAGAAGAAGAAGAAATAGTGCCCAGCAGCACAGGTACGTAGCCTTGTAGTTGATATGCAAGGCGGAGGCTGCATCCAGGAAATTGGGAGAGTAGAAGATTCTTAAATGCAAAGAGTTGCATTTCCATTCTCTGACTTTGAACAATTCAAACATCTCATCCCTGTCTTCTCTATTTCTCCGGCCACGCTCTCTCTCTCAACCCATGGGCCACTGCTGCAGCAAAAACCTTTCTGCCGTCGACAATGAAACCTCCCACCCACAATCTCTCCACAAGCCTCCTCATTCCGCTGCATCACCCCACCCTTCTGTCCATTCGGTCTCCGGAGCCACCGATGCCACCCCTGCCCGCCATAGTTACGCCTCCACCAGTCCCTTTAACAGCCCCCTCGCACCGTCTCCTGGCGGGACTCCAGGTAGGAAATTTCGATGGCCTCTGCCGCCTCCGTCGCCCGTGAAGCCGATCATGGCGGCAATACTGAAACGGCAGGGGAAGGCTCAGCCTAAGGAGGGGTCCATACCGGAGGAGCAAGGGGGAAGTATGCCGGGTGAGAGGCCGCTGGATAAGAGCTTTGGGTTTGCCAAGAATATTGGGGCCAAGTATGAGCTGGGGAAAGAAGTAGGTCGAGGGCACTTTGGTCATACTCACTTGGCCAAAGCAAAGAAGGGAGTGCTTAAGGGGCAGTCTGTAGCTGTCAAAATAATATCCAAAGCCAAGGTGAGATTACGCTGGATCATGAACTTGCATTAGCTATCCATGAAGATCAAACCAAACGTCGTTAATAGGAGCTCTGGTCTCTTGTTCATTTTTCCCCGCGATTGACTCTTGTAAATAATATCATGTTCCAATTAAGCTAATACTAGTGTGAGAACAGAGAATGGAGATCATCTCCAAGCTAAGTTGATTGTAATTATTGACCGTCGGATTCCCAATTGGCAGATGACGACAGCCATAGCAATTGAAGATGTACGGAGGGAGGTGAAAATGTTGAAAGCCTTGTCTGGTCATAAAAATGTAGTCAAGTTTCACGATGCATTTGAGGATGCCAATAACGTCTACATAGTGATGGAGTACGTGCAGATACAAAATTTCTGAAAGCTGCTGTCAATGTGGATAAAATTTTAGTCATATATTTGTTTCCTTGTTGGTTCGAATACTTAATTGCTAAAGCAACGAGGATAGAGGAATTCGTCAAGATCATGATCTCAATTAATAGTAGTCTAGACATGACATATATGCATTTGCAAATTCAGCTATTTATTATTCTGAGGTGATAACGTATTCTTGTTCTCACCAGATTGTGCGATGGAGGAGAACTGCTTGATAGAATTCTCTCAAGGTAAAATTGAAGGATATGCTTCATTTGCATTAACTGGACCTTTCTTTCCCATTGATAATTTCCTGGTAGAATTCTAATTGGACTCATTTGTTTCTGATGTGTTTTTCAAGGGGGGGAAGATACACAGAAGAAGATGCTAAAGCTATTCTTGTACAAGCTCTAAACGTAGTGGCCTATTGTCATCTTCAAGGAGTGGTTCATCGTGATCTAAAGCCAGAGGTATGATGATTTCAACAAAATGAAATCAGTCAGTCAAGCCTTTAGATGCATAAGCAATCGTTTCCTTCTTGTATAACTGTCTATCGCCTCTCAAATCTGTTCATTAAGTTGTCACCCTATACACTTTGCATGTTTCGCAGAATTTTCTCTTTGTCTCAAAAGATGAGGATGCTCTGATGAAGGTTATTGACTTTGGTCTATCTGATTTCGTGAGACCAGGTAACAAATGATTGACCTATGATAGCATGGAACACTATAACATTGCATATGCAGGTTGTGTACACAAGTTTATTAGATTTCCCTGTCACGAGCTCTGCTATTGATTATATAAGTTTGCATTTAGAACCCTTTTAATATTTTAATTGAAGAGGCTCATCGGAGAGCATGGTGCTTATTATTTCTTGATTTAGCAAAATGTTTTTCGTTTATGCTGTTCTATGGTCATTGCCATCTTATCCAGATCAACGGTTGAGTGATGTTGTTGGCAGTGCCTACTTTGTTGCACCTGAAGTGCTCCATAGATCTTACAGTGTTGAAGCAGATTTATGGAGTATTGGGGTTATAGCATACATATTATTGTGTGGAAGCAGACCATTCTGGGCACGCTCTGAGTCAGGAGTCTTTCGGTCTGTGCTAAAAGCTCATCCTAACTTCGATGATTCTCCTTGGACGTCTGTATCACCGGAGGCTAAAGACTTTGTAAAGAGACTTTTGAACAAGGATCTCAGGAAAAGGATGAGTGCTGCCCAAGCATTAAGTATGTTCCATGCATGAGAATGTCATGCTCATCAGGCGTTGGTTAATTTGAGAAATTATTTTATGAAATTGACAGTTTTTATGATGAAGAGTCACCTCCCTCCCTATTTGCAGCTCACCCGTGGTTGAGAGATGAGAATCAAGCCATTCCATTAGACATTTTAATCTACAAGCAAGTCAAGTCATATTTGCATGCCACCCCTTTGAGACGTGACGCACTCAAGGTAGTCATTACTCATAATGCATTTTACATTCTTCCATTTCCACAAGCCACAAAATTATAGGAAATGGGGGGGGGGGGGAATGAAATAACATAAGTGATGATTTCTTCTTTTCTTCTTTTGTTCCCTTCTCGGTACATTTATTCAGGCTCTCTCTAAAGCATTGACAGAAGATGAGCTCATCTACCTTAGAGCACAGTTTAGCCTCTTGGAACCCAAAAATGGCTGCATTTCCCTTGACAGTTTTAGAGAGGTTAGTGCAAGCTCAATATTGCAGTTTATAGATTATTTTATCTGCTACTGTTCCTACAAACTATCATTTGAAATCGAAGAAAATTGCAGGCTCTAATGAAAAATGCAACTGATATTATGAAGGAAGCCAAGGTCCCGGACATTTTAAACTTTGTAAGACATATATCTTTGCTATGTAATTATTTGGATATATTTCGTTGCCCTTCTACTCTCAGCTTAGCATATTGCATGTCTTTCTTCCTATATATAGATTTGGTAGTAGTAGAATATGCTGAACTGTGTAACTTTTTGGACCAAGATGGATTCACCCGCCTCCATAAAATTGGACTTGGAAGAGTTTTGTGCTGCTGCAATCAGTGTATACCAGCTTGAGGTTCATGAAGAGTGGGTCAAGATCTCAAAAACAGCATTCGAATATTTCGAACAGGCAGGAAACAGAGTCATTTCAGTTGAGGAGTTGGCAAAGGTTCGCACATCCACTTGAATTAGAGACCGTTCACTAATGTAGTTTTGTCTTGTATGTTTTGAAGGTTTGAATTATGTTTCAGGAGATGAATCTGGGCGCTTCATCTTACTCTTTACTGGGCAACTGGATCCGAGAATCCGACGGAAAACTCAGCGCTGTCGGATATACTAAGTTTTTGCACGGCATCACTATTCGCCGTTCAAACACAAGACAGGGACAGAATGCTGCGTGATTTATAGAAAACAATATTTTGTCATCTCCAAAGTCGATTTTGGAAAGGGAATATTTCCAAAAGGTGTAAACATTTCTTGGGGAGGTTGGGCCGTATGTTGCAAAAATAGTTTTGTTGTGTACTCCACAGCTCGTGATTTGTGGGGTCAAGTAGTAAAATTTTGCTCGAATTATACTGCATGTGAGAGCACATGCAGCTCCTACAAGCATGTTTGACAAATTCGTGTAAGGCTAAAAAACGTGTCTACAGTGGTCAAAACCAGCTTATGGAACAAGTAAGGTTGGGGTAGATACAGCAACCTTTCTCCAACGCTGTCGTTGTCCCTTCAGTTTCACGAACTGTTTCATTTATTCTGAAACAAGGGGTCTATTTTAGCTAGCGATTGTACGTACAGCTTTAACAGAAGGCGATTTACGTGCATTTTAGTTGGACGTGGGTCTGTTGATGCCTTGATGGAAAGATGCGTTGAGGCACCTGATTTGTGGAAGAAAGTGAAAAAGAACGCCCAGATTTTCTGAACGGGTGAATGTACTATTTTTTAGAGCCTAGCAAGACAGAGTTTGGTTGAATGGATGCATGTGGAGATGAATGAAAGAGGAAATATTGATAAAGGAATGGGAGGCGGGTGTAGGCGAGAAAATGTCATCGTCCGTCATCGACCATATTCGTTGTGCTTGTTGGCTGATGAGTTACAAGTCATCATATTCGTATTCGTTTGCAGCTTCTAAGGGAGTTCCGCCTTCTTATATTGCAAGTTCTCTTCACTCGTTTTCTCAACCGAATAAGGGAGCGTTGTTCCTCTCCCCTGCTCACACGCCACCTGTTCCGCGTCCTCCAATTTTAATTCAATCAAAGTCAACGCAACCCATATTCCACCAAAGTCTTCCCAATCGCGATGTACAAATATTATAGTTCAATCTCATTATTTCGGAGATCACGATCCAATAATAACGTAAATCTTGGCATTAACAGTTAACGTGGCGGATGACCAAGACATTCCCTTTGGCCGTATGAACATGGATGCAATTCATTAATCCGCAAGGGCCCTGTCATCATTCACACACACACACACACACACACTCTTCTTTTACGTAATCCAAATTCTTAATCATATTCACCCAAGTACTTGATCGAAAATTTCATAATAATTCAAATAACAAGATGAAAGCAAAGAGGACGGAGAAAGCGGGGGGGCGCAACGGCTGATGAAGATATCGTGACCATAACTTTGTATATGGGCTCCGTGTTGGTATAATAATGAGCAGGAGTCATTAAATTCAGAGTTTTTACGGGTGCATGCTTTGCCCTGTTGCTGAAAGAGCCGATTGGGAAAAGCAAAAGCATATACCCAACCGTGCCCTTCACGCTTCCCCATTTTGTCCGCTTTTAATTTTTTTCACGTTATCCTGACGTGATCACTCATAAACAAAAGATATATCCTCCAACAAACAATAGCAGAACACCGCATGATGATTCTCACTCGTAACTCATCAGTCGAACCAAGAAAAATTATACGACAGTTCAATTCTTTCGTCATTATCATGAGCTAGCTAGCGACGGATATAATTATGAGTGCCAGCTGCAGGGTTATCTTGTAGCAAAATAAAAGAAAAAGGGCAATATTGTACTTTGCACATGAACATCATCGGGAGTGTTACTGGATACAAGAGAATCAATCAAGGTTTAAAGCACCAAGCATGATGGTGGTGGTTTTCCTGATCAACCAGTTGCTGAACGGTACGGAAGTGGTCGACAGGGCAGGGGATGGTGAGGAGGCCCTTCTGATGGAACCCATATTCGTGCTCGGCTTCCTGCAGCAAGTGAATGAAGAGAGGGTTGTGGAAGTACATGAGAGGAATCACGAATCTCTGTTGGTGGGTTCCTTGACCGACGAGGACGGCCAAGCATCCTTTAGGGGCGTTCTTGGCGTGCTTCTTCTCGTGATGATGAAGATGGAGGAGGTGAGGCACGTGAACGTGAAAGTTGATGATCTTCATATCTCCGCCCATGGATAGGGATGTTGTACGCAGGAGGGTAGTTGAAGGGTCAAGAGAAAGGCCAGGGATAGGAGGTGGAAATGGCAAGGATGAAGAGGGCGAGACAGGAGTCGGTAAGAGATGTGGGGATATTGCTCATGATATTTGGATTTCAGACGATACCTTCATGACAGGATGCGGGCATTTGGAGGAGGGCGATGTTGGGCTATATATATATATAGAAGCGCTCGTGGAATTCTAGGGTTTTCTAGTCTCATCCTTGCCGTGCTGGGCAACTTAATTGAGGACCCGGAATTTTGAATACGGAAGCGCCTTCTCAAATACAGCTGGAATTTTACACGCTGCTTCGCATTCGTAAATGCGGAATGCCAACCAGCCGACGTCCAAGTTGAGACTCGGTAGATATATTGACCCAACAAGGGAAGCATATCTGCCAGGTGTGCAATTTCTATAAGTTCTTAGCATGCTTCATTCCTTTATTACTATATGTGTGTTAATTTATACAATATACGAAACTTTATTATTATTATTTTTGTTGAATTTACTTCATGTGAATAACATACATGAGCAATTTATTTATTTTTGGAAGAAAGCTGAGATGAGACTGGTGGGGGCCCATTTCACTCCAGCCGCGTAACTGCAGGAGGCACGTTTCGTTGCATAGTTGTTGAGATATGATCTCTGCGTCGCGTGTCTCCAATCCATAATTGTTTTTAAATATTGTTATTTTTAATTTGATAAAAGCGCGCATAAACTTCTGATATAAAAACATTCGGATGGGCGGGCGCGTACGGACCATTCATCCTATATATTAGTTTTTTTTTTTTTGTGTAAAAAGGGAAAACAGTTCTCGAGGACCACTTTAGAAGGATGTTTAGCCTAAAGTCCCTTAAAAGCGATATTCGTATAGGAGGACCAGAGGAATAGAATTAAAATTAAAATGGCATCCTTATCCTTTCGTTTTCTTTGTGCAGTAAAACGTATAGGAACCGGGATTCTGGACAATCAAATTGGTATTTACGGAGAAATGATGTGAAAAATGGGCTATCCTAAGCGAGAACAAAAGGGCAATGGGCTAAGTTAAATTCAGAGAGTTACAAGAAAATGGTGGATCAATACTCATGTACGACAGCAGCACAAAAACAGGGGGGGGGGGGGGAACAGAAAGAAAGCAGATAAACGGTGGCCAACTAAATGGAGCAGAATGCAAGGATAAGGGGCGTGAGCTGTGTTTGAGGATTGTTGTGGCCTACTTCAGTGCATGCCAGTCCATTTTCATATCATACACACCCAAATCAAAGCTGTGTGTGTGACAATATCTCAAGACATTTCATATTTGCCGAAAGCATAACTTATATATATATATATATATATATATATATATATATATATATAGGACGGGTGTGACCGTGTTAGCCGGACCTAACTCGGACATTTTCATATTTGCAGAGATGGATCATCTTATTCAAAGGTTTTGTGAGTACCGTGTCAGGTCCGAGGGCAAAGCATGTTTTTTTTTTTTTGATAAAGAATTTTTTGGAAAGGGATTGGGCTCACCCACGATCCAAGGGCAGGGCGAAGTCTCCTTTCCTCTTAGGCGATATCAATATCGGGCAGGGTGAGCCGTCTATTACCCTCAGGCATAAACCTAAACACCCAAGAGCTAGGATGCCTCCCTAATCGCCGCGACTGAAACCACAACAAAGTGGTACTTTTCAGGGTTCGAACACACTCTAAATAGTAGTATATCTCACCCCTTCGCCAGCTGAACCCACAGACGATGGCAAAGCATGTTGAAATGATTGCTTCTCCATGTCCAAACAGAACCTTCTTGTTTTGGGCCCCGACGACAAATGTAACGTTTAAAACTCTTCATTTCAATTTTAACGCTTAATTTCCAGCCATTTTTATTTCCTAAACACATATACAAACGTTGCATCATCTTCTCTCTCTTCTCTTTTAATGTCAGAATATAAAGAACTTTTCTTAGAGTTAAAGAGAGAATGTATCAAAATACCCTCATCAGCTACAATATTTATTTTAAATAAATATATTTCATATTTATGTTTTGCTGAAACCATAACAAGTTGTATGAGGATCATTAAATAATATAAAATTAATTAAAATTCATAAAAATGTTTGAAGTGGGCACATTGGTCGGATGGCCATTCGATCCAGTAGCCCATCACTCAAACGTGGGCCGAGAAGTATGGGCTTCCCTGGGCTCAAGCGGAGGGTCATTTAGGCACAATATCCAATTGATGCATTTTACGCTGGAGGAGCTCTAGAATCAGTTTGCCATAACAACACCGTTATCGTTAATTGTAATTATTTGGCAGATTTACTTCTATTTATGTACACGTGTGTGCTCGTGAACTCTTGTAATAGGAGTTGAAGAGAACCCATTTTAACCGTAGTGGTATTTTATGTAAGCTATTGAATTGGTGGTCAGACTTGGACAAAAAGGGTTTAGTATCTAAACCTTAGCGACGACCGCAAAGCAAGCACTCGGATTCCTTCATAAAAATTCACCTTCAAAAACAAAAGAAAAAAAACAAAGCCTCCTCCTGTTAAAATGAAATTACCACCCTACCCTCCCAGAATGGTTAGCTCCTCCCTACACAGAAGTGCTCCTCGCATCCGCCGTTGACCTCGCTGACTCGCCGCCATCACGGGTAATCCGGCAACATGTCCCTCCGGCATCCAACGCGTCGGAAATCGGCTTGATCACCAAAATGCCCTCCCCTGCGGTCGCCGAGCAGAGAGCGCCCAGGAACACCATCAGCGTCGCCACGAGGTACGAATCCTCGTCCGGGTTCCACAGCGCCGTCAGCCCGAGAAATACAATCTGCAGCGTCAGCGACCCCAGAACGGCGAACGCCAGCCCATAAATCCGAATCCTCAGGCCCTTATTGATCACCAGCGATAGCACCTTCCAGGTGGAGCACAGGAACCACAGCCCGTACGAGACCCCGAAAGCAGCAAACACGATGCTATTCAACAGCGGGTAAGCACAAAGGACCGTCTCGGTGCCGGAATCGTCGATGGTGCGAGCGACGGAAGTCTGATGGAAAGAGAGGGGCAGGCGGAGCTCGTAGGGCTTGAGGAGGATGGATAGGAGGTGGAGGAGGGCGATGGGAAGGCAGGTAAGGAGGACGAAGGAGATGGCCCAGGTATCTTTAGGGGTCTTCTTGCGGATGGAGGCGTTGAGGAGGAAAAGGAGGGTGACGAGGAAGGCGGGCTGGAAGAGGCCGAGGGAGAGGACGATGTGGAGGCGACAGAGGTTGGCCTGCTGGGAGACGGGAAGAGGGGGGAAGAAGGAGAAGAGGTGCTGGTGAAGGAGGAGCTGGGAGAAGGCCCAGAGGAAGATGAAGAGTACTAGGAGGAAACGGACGGTCCAGAGGGAGTTGAAATCCTGGAGGTGGAGGAGGGATCGGGATTTGAAACGGAGGTGGAAGATGAAGCAGAGGGAGAGGACGGAGAGGAGGATAAGGGCGGAGAGGAGGATGAGGATGGAGAGGTCGAGGAGTGGTAAGAACATGGATCAGGGAAGGAGGGTGTCTAGCGGGGCGCAGAGAAGAGGCATGGAGACGATGGAGAGAAGACGACAACGCGCAGGGCTGGCCTCCGCTTACGCCAGAAAGCACCAAATGACAGAGGTGACTCTCTGTTGGAATCGCAATGATCCTTCGTTATCGGGCGGCCATTATCCATCTTCCTACTTGTTAATAATATCCATGACATACGGTTGCGAAATAGAATTTATGAGGCCACACTCCTCCATTTCTCGGGCTTGTTATTATTAGCACCTCCTTCGGCAATAGAGGGGGATTTTAGTCGTGAAAGGTGGGGAGGTTGCTTTCTTTCTGCATCGTTTACAGCGGCCGGCCAATATTACTAGATTCGTTTTCAACTACCATGATGCAACGTATATATGTATTGACTAAGTACCTAATTATTTGCATGGTTAATTTTTAATCATCAATCAAATTCTCATGCTGGATATATCTTTGCGCTCATTCAAATAATTATATTCTTCGTCTTTAGCCTACTGCATGCGCACCGAGTTAAAAGGCAATGGATTCGGATGATGCATGCAGCATGAATAAGGGAGATGCACTGTCCTCTCTCTCCATTCCACTATCAAATTAAAAGCCATGTAACCAACCAACGTCCCAACCTTTTCTTTTCACATTGCTCAACGGTCACTGTTTCATACAGAACACACACACGCACACATATATAGGCTATGCATGAATGAATAAAAACATTCGAGACTTTGGAATATAATCACAAAAATGAATCCAACTAATAAACTCTCTCTAATTGTTTTGACGGGGGAATATAGGATGGTATATATCGAGGACAAGACAGGCCTATAAAGAAGGATGGAATCAAAAGGCATGTGCCTTTAATAAAGAGAAGAGACCGCAACAGAAACAGAATCTAATCTCACAGAGCTTGTTTTGTCACTCTTCCGTGACCATCCACACCATTTGGAGAAAACATTAAAAACCACTCTCATTGTCTCTTTTACCAACAAAGTCTGAAGAAAGAGAAACGGTATTGTTATTACCCATAAATATTAAAAAAAAGCCCATAGGAAAAAAGATCTGAAGCCCAATGTGTGGCCGACATATATTACCGTCGGGGCCCATAAACAAGCACGTCCATCTTGTATATAATACCCCAGGAAAATTTGTACCAAAAAAAAAAAATACCCCAGGAAAATCCATTTTTAATTCTTGCCCATCACATTTATCAAATGTAGTGAATGCTAAGAGTTTGGGATTAAGTTTAGGTGCATAGGTTTACATCTGAAGGTAATAGACGGCTCATCCTACCCGATATTAGTATCGCCTATAAGGAAGGGAGACTTCGCCCTGCCCTTAGATCGTGAGTGAGTTCAACCTCTTTCCAAAAATTCTTATACAAAAAAAAATAAAAAAAAATCCTATCAGTGTAATCATTTTCTTGGGGCTTTCCCCTCATTTCATATAAAAAAAAAACCCCGAGGAAAATCGAAACACATCTGTATAAATGAAAGGGCAACTAATAATTCACACTCTTAAGAAAGAAACTGCAAAGTGATAAGAGTGAATAGAGAAGGTGGGGGACGGGGTAACAATGATGAGAAGAGAAGAATCAAGGGGAAGAAACGGACAATAATGATTGATTGGGAAGAGGAATGGAAGTGAATTCATTTTGGTAGCCAAGTTCGTGACTTGGCTTCCCTTCCAACCAGTGCCGTGTCTTGTGGGACTACCCTTCCTCCCATCTAGGCTCTACTTCATTAAGAGGATCCCCAGTTTCCTGGAGGTGCACACCAATTATTTGTCCCCTCCCCCAGGCGTGCAAATTTTCCCTCCCCTGTTCCATGTGTATTATCAATATTTTTTTATTATTCATTTAATTTATTAAAATTTTATTACAATTATATCTGAATTTAATCTATATTATATATTTAACTATAATAGACGAATATCTCAACGAGAATTTTCTATATATATTAAGATTCGAGTTTAAAATTTTATTTAAACGATATTAAATCATCTAATACTTGAATTAATCCCATTAATATTTTTAACACATATTGACATAAAGTTAACCCTCACCACGCTCAACCCTAATCCGACCAGGACTTGTACCCATATCCATCTTGGTCCATACCCTTATTTCTATCATCATGTCATGTGAAACATCGCTTTCTGTCATTTAAACCCACACTCTTTTGTCTCTATTAGGCGACTTCTGTTGACCCCTTTTTCACCCCCTTTTTTCCTCTCTTCTTATCTCTCCTTATCCACCCCCACAAACGCCAACCGACCATTTACTACAGTAACATCATATACAGCTTAACTTCTGCTAAATTCTTTTGACATCGTCTCCGTGCTGGCAGCACTCGTCTGGCTTCATGCCTACCCAATAAAGTTGCCATACCAATTGCCCTTGACATGAAATCACTCTACTTTTCAACTCAGGAAACTGGTATGTGTATATCTATGAACTCATTTTTCATCTTTACGATTGCGGTCTTCACTTCAATACTAAGCCATGCATTATAAGCTTCACTATATTGAGAAAACCACTAGCGATCCAAACTTGAGAAAGTAACCTATGAACATGACACACGATGAGAACTTCTCGTCAGCAGATTCCAACAGCATAAGAGAAGAAAGGTCTATCCTCGGTATAAACATCGGTTTCTTCCGTATATATATAAAAAAAGAAGAAGAAAGAAATTCTCAAATTCGGCTCCAACTTTCAGTCGGCAATGTGACATCTTATACCAGTCACTATCAGTTTTTGGCGGTTACTGAGCAATTACTGATCCAAATAACTATAATGCCTATTCCTTTCCATCCCCCTCCCCTCCCCTCCCCAACTACAACTAGATTCAGTTACATTATGATATGAAGCCTCAAGTATGGTTGGGAACCAGAACATGTTAAACGAACAGCGTTAAAAATATTAGAGGACAAGGAAAAACCACTAGAAAGACTAGTGATCTTAGTTTCTTCTTCTCTAGAAGGCGCAGATATTTTCTGTTTATCTTAAAAACAAGAAACACGTGTGCTTCTTTGGCTGATGAATGGGCAGTTCCTTATTCAAATAAAAGAGTATTGGCCCTATAGGAAATCTACAAGAAGAAAAGCAAAGATAATTGTTTCTACAGCGCACAAGAAAGAAAGCGCCAGAAGTTATCTAATTGCATTGGCCAGTATGACCCTTTAATTACAAGTTTCAGCGGGCTTAATAGAAAATCGCCAACTATATATTCTGCAGCTTATGCTCTTCACCAGACTTTTAAATCTTTCATCAAATTCCTACTTCATCCATAAAATTTCAAATTCTTCCCTTCTCAGCTACCACTAGTTTACTAATGATGGTGGGTGGTGAGTATATTCGTGCATCAAAGGAACGTAATATTGGAGGCTTCACCGGCTCAAAGCCACCTGAGAATCCGAGAAAGAAGAACAGCATAGAAAACAAGAGGAGGTTTAGTGATGAACAAATTCGATCGCTTGAATGCATATTTGAGTCAGAATCAAGGCTTGAGCCGAGAAAGAAGATGCAACTAGCAAGAGATCTTGGGTTGCAGCCGCGCCAAGTTGCCATATGGTTCCAGAATAGAAGAGCCAGATGGAAATCAAAACACATGGAGCAAGAGTACGGGAAACTCAGAGATGACTATGACAATTTAGCATCTCTGTTTGAGTCCATAAAGAAAGAGAAGGAATCCTTGCAAGCTGAGGTAAATAATATGCGCCTTTTAGTTGGAGTAATTATACAACTTCCAACGCCATATATAATTATTTCACGTATTTATGTTTAACAACAGGTACAAAAGCTGAGAGATTTAGTGGAGACCTGTGATGATGGTGGTAAAAGGGAAAACATGGTTGGGATGGAAAATAGCACAGAGGATGGTGCTTCAGGCAGCGGACAAAACAACATGATCGCTGAAGCAAAGCCAAATTTCTCAAATGAAGGTTCAGAGAATGCCAAGAATGATGATATAAGAGAATTGGGATCGATTGAAAAATTGTACAGTGTTGATCCAAGTGGTCTCTTGGATCAGTCTTGCAGCAGTTCGCAGTGGTTAGATTTCTGGAATTGATGAAAAAACCGTACTCCACAAAGACCTTGTGTGCATATTCCCTTGAAGAAGGATCAATCCATTGGTGTGGTCTTCTGCAGCCATCATTTGAAAGCATTCTGGCCCAAGAACAACATCGGAACTTACATTGAGTTAGCCACGATGATCAAAGATGAAGTTTTGTAGACCTTGAGACGATAGAGATAGGATTGAGATTTGATATAGTCTCATTTAGCTGTTGATAGATTTAGAAGAATAAAGTATGTGCCATTTCATCTTTGTTAATGTTTGCATTCCTTTTCAACCTTTGTGCCATTCAATTACGTCCACTTTTTTTTTTTTCCTGATATGTTCTGGTTTATCACTTCAGTTAATAAAGTGGCATAGAGTGATTGCGTGTGACCTTTAGGACATAGTCACATAGCTAACGCGCCTCCAAGAATGGAGTGACATATTTCTTGACGTAGTAGAGCACAAAACTTGTTAATTTCTTTCAGTTTCATCATCCGGCTCGTTTCCATTCTATCCTTATTGTTTGAAGCAAAATACATATGAAAAATTTAATGGAGTAAATGCAGACAGATTGTCATGCTTTTCACAATTACCACATCATTCAAACAACATGAGTACTAACATCGTTAAAGTCATAATGCTGGCAACCGTTCTGGGCGTGGTATTTTCTGCTTGTGTGACGAGAGCAGAGGAAGAAAGGATAATAGAGTTTACATGGCAGGGGTCACACTACCAAAGGCATCTCATCCTGTAATGCTGGCTGGATTTACATCAACGTTGACTTTTGGTTTTTTGGAATAATGATTAATAAGGCAAGTACAGAAACTTGGGATTATCAATATTTGATTACTCTGTCCAAACAAACAGTAGAGCAGCATTCTCTGGTCTCGTTAAGGATGAGCTATGGCTTTGCGCATAGCTTAGGACTTCGCTCCTTCCCCGGGGCAGAACTGGGGGTATCGTATGATTAGGGTTTGATCAACGTAATGCACATCGGGAAAATCAAATAGATAGTGTCGTCACAGGAATCAGAGACATGATTGTCCATTGATATAAATGCGTCTCCAGCAAAAGATCAGAAATTAACAATCGACCAAGAGAAACTCTGCTAATGCAGTTCTAATAAGATAAAAAAGATGTAGTTTATCAAACCAACAATTGTAACAAGAAAATGAAGCCTTTCTGGATCCCAAAATACACCAGCAACCCCAAATCCCGAACACCCAGGTTCCTTCTTTCAATTGTAAAAGTTTACTTGATCTTCTTCTTAGGCCTCAGCTGTAATTAACCAAACAAAACAGCATATTCATTATTAGACGATATCTAAAAAAACAAAAACAAAGATACACTATTTGAAAGATAAACACTGTCGCACAGCTAACATACTCTAACCATAAGTCAAAATGGGATACCTGGTTGCTGTGTCCACATTTCTTCTTCCTGCAGTTGACAGCACGGGGGTGCAAACGAGCATAACACCTGCAAAACAAAATGTGTTATCAAATCACACTCCTTCCTAGCATTGAACCATGATCTTTAACATGAAAGCACTTGATAATTGTCAAATGTGAACCAGTGACCCAAATGAGCATACAAAAGCGGGGCACTGTATAAAACTTTTAATTATATAGTAATTACTTTCCAACGAGCACACCCCCAGCCCTATTGTACATTAAAAAACTGACTTCATAACAGGTATAAGTTAAACATATATTTTGCTTCGGGTAAACAAAATTTATAATTGCAATTTGCAAATATCATTCATTTCCAAAATACAATCATACTTCCACCAATAGCATTATGCATTTTATATCCAGAGTACGAATGTGATATTTAAGTTCATTTGTCAAAGGATTATGCTGGGAAAGTCATCATAAACGAGCAGCACAATCCGTAGCATGAGAACTACATTGGACACTGCCATAATTAATTTGGCCGATCGTTGAGTAAATACTGCGATTCAAAAGGCCGCCAAAAGTATAAAAGCTATACTGAGCAAACTTACTTGCGGCATATCATCTTGTCCTGATTATATTTCCTAGCCAATGCCATCAAAGATGGCTCGATAATACCACCACGAAGCCTCAAAACAAGATGCAATGTTGACTCTGCAAAATAGAGCAGCCAGTCGAATTAGTCTCACAGATCAAACTGGAGTTCCCTTATTTTTGGTCGAATTTCCTGATAACAGAAACAGTTATAGGAATATTGAAAGGAGGAAAGACAAGCACCCAGATTAATAGGCTAACCTTTCTGGATGTTATAATCGGCAAGAGTACGGCCATCCTCCAGTTGCTTCCCGGCAAAAATCAATCTTTGCTGGTCCGGAGGAATACCTGGACGCCGACGTATAAGTCATGACCAGAAACTATTCATAATAAAAAAAGGAGAATCGCAACCAATCGTATTCTTCAGGGGATATACGAAGAAACGCACCTTCCTTGTCCTGAATCTTAGCCTTCACATTATCAATGGTATCGCTGGACTCGACCTCGAGGGTGATGGTCTTCCCTGTTAAGGTTTTGACGAAGATCTGCATTTTCTTCGATTTTCTCTATCTGCTTCCGCCGAAGGCAACCCTGTGTTGAGGCCGCTCACGAGGTTTAGATGCTCCTGCACACTAAGTTTTAGGTTAGGGTTTTTTAGATACCAAAACTCAACTTTTGGTATCGGGAATTGGCCGGCTCGGGTTGCCGTTTGGGCCCAATAGATGGACCTGGTAGTTTTGAGTTTTGACTTTTTCATTTCAAAATTTTTGAAAGTTGTAAATTATAGAAAGTACTAGTAGTAGTAACTCTTAAACATATTTAAAATATATTTAATTTTAAAAAATAATATATTATTTTATTAAGATTTTAGTTGTGATAATCAACTCAACTCCCTTTAAAAAAAACATTTGTACAAACAAAAATAGTAACTCAAATCCTACATTTAGATTATTTAAGAATAAAAAATCCTAAACTACAGTGTATTGATCATAATCAAATGAAATTAAATTCATTTATTAGTCTCTATATGTGTATAGTTCTGTTGTTCTCCATTCAGTAATTCGTCGATCAAATTGAAGAATCACTCTCAGGCACTAATTTTTTTATTCTAATGACTTTAAATATTTCATCTGTTGAATTATAATTTCGTGATACGTTCGAGTGTAATTTTCGTGATTATAACGACATAAATCGCTTGAAATGTTGCCAGCCCCTTGCTTGGGCTGTAGAGATCTCACGAGCAAACATTTTGGCTTTTTAGGTTGGAATAACGATAACTTTAATTTGCTTTCCGTCAAAGACGATTTGCCGAAACGAGCTTCATCCTCACTCCAGGAATATAATGATGAACTGAACAATCTCAACCTCACATCACCGTTCCACCAAGAAGGTATTCATTATACAGTGTTTCAACCCAGCCAGCTCTGGCCCAAAAACAAGAAGTAAGTCATAATTTGTATTATGCCGAAACAGTACGATTTGGTCCAATTGTTTTCTCAAGGATCAATACCTTGCTTGTAGAGGTAACAAAGTGACATAAGTAATAATATAAATAGAGGCGAAGAACAAGCAAACCGCAAGACAGCACAGCTGATAATTCATTTCCATCAATTTTACGTAGCAGGAGTGAAGTGTGAAACCAACATGGCCACCTCGGCACCTGTCTCCCTCGCTTCCACCGCCTGCTGCTATCCTCAAACCAGATTGTTGTCGAAGCCACAATCCCCAGCCATGGCCTTCCTCTCTTCTCCTCAAATTGGCCACAAATCCCTCATTCGCCCTCTCAGGTCCAACAGTGGCGTTTCTCCACTGGGGCCCAGGCGAAATATGCCCGCACTAGTTGTGAAGGCATCCTTGGACAGGAACGTCGAGGTCTTCACCAAGGAGCATCTCGCCGTCTCTCTCGCCAAATACGTCGCCGATCTCTCCCGCCAGTTCATCCGAGACAGAGGCTACTTCACTCTCGTCTTGTCCGGCAACTCTATCAAGTATCTCAGGTATGTCTCCTACCCTGTTCCATGAACGTCTCACTTCAATTCGAATCTTCCTCAACTTCTCAGAGCAATATATAAGATTTCAGGAAACTGGTGGAGCCTCCGTATGTGAATACAATCCCATGGTCCAAGTGGCATATTTTCTGGGTGGATGAGAGAGTCGTGCCAAGGACTCACGTTGACAGCAACTACAAGCTTGCTTATGATGGATTCATCTCCAAGGTGTGTTATGTGTGCTTTCGTTATTATATCTTTGAATAGAACAAGTGCATTAATGTGTTTTTTAGGTTTACAGTTTATAACCGCGTCATGACGTGATAAATTAAACTTGTGCTGACACTTGACAGGTGCCGATTCCTCCTTATAATGTGTACTCCATTGATGATGCGCTGCCGGCAGAAGGAGTAGCAGATGTGTACGAGACAACCCTACGACGTTTGGTGGCGGGGAACGTAATAGCGTCATCAACGCAAACTAAGTTCCCAAAATTTGATCTGATGTTGCTGGATATGGGGCCTGATGGGCAAGTGGGTGCTCTGTTCCCAAATCATCCGGTGGTGAACGAGACCACAAAGTGGGTGACGTACGTCAGGGACGCCCCAAAACCACCGCCGGAGAGGATCACCTTGACGTTGCCGGTGATCAATGCAGCTTCAAACATAGCCATGGTGGTCACTGGGGCCGGCAAGGCGGATGCGGTTTACACGGCGATAGAGAAAGAGGAGGCTTACCCAAAGCTTCCAGTTCAGATGGTTTCGCCGGAGGGAGAGCTCAAATGGTTCTTGGACAAAGGTGCCGCCTCGAGACTGTACAAGTAGAATATTGATGGAGGTGCAATGCCATTTATCAATGGCCCTCGCGGATGAGTCTGTGTGCTGCTTTTTCATTATGCTCTCTATAAGAGTGAAACAGTGAGACTTTTTAACCTTTGACTAATGTAAGTGGATAATCCTAAGTTATACAAGATAATGAATAAAATTACGATTTCCTAATTACCATCTATTATATATGATTGGCGTCCACAGTCTTCGTTTCACCGTTGACGACCTGTGAAAGTTTGAATTCCTTGTGCTATAAGAGGACGGTTTCAAACACCCTCCAATCCCCAAAAAAATAATTATAATTAACCCGATTTTTATTGACATTTCTTTCCTTTGTAACGTGTAAACATATGCATTATGAACAATATTGGCGTCAAAAGTTAGTATAAAGGGTAAATTAAAAAAAAAGTTATTGGTATAAAGGAAACAAAATAAAAATTAATTAGTACGCATAATAAAACGACAGGATTAAAACGATTATTTTATGAGTAAAAAATATTTTTTTTATCTCTAAATAGAAAATAAACTTAATTATACTAATAAATAATAAAAATATAATAAACATACCATATCTATACATGATTAAGTTAATATTTTTTCCTTTGCTTGAATAAATAAGTTCAATGAGATTTATGACATGTCTGACAAGTCAGAAGCCACGTCACCAATGCACTGTCAAACATATGCCTATATCGATGTATAATTCTGTTTGACTTGGTCCTTTGATAACCCCACCAATGATACTCTCCAATCATTTATCGTTATTAAAACTTCTTATAGAAATTTATTATATCTCTCAATAAGAGATATTTTATGAAAAAAAATGGTGAAGTACTGATGATGTTTTAAATTCCTTCATAAATCTATATTGTAAATATGACTTTCTGCCTTTTCAATACGTGGTGATGCTTTGTTGGGCGGCTGATGATGAGTAGTGGTGTTAATATGACGGAAGATGAAGCAAGGGCAAATATCTTAAAAGGGAGTCGGCTCAAATCTGAATGCAGTATTCCTCGACACTTTTAAAAGGCTGATGGTGGTAGGAGTTAATATGCTCTATTGTGCAGGGTTTTAAGTAAAGCATTAATGGATCCATGCGTACGTGAATCACATATGTCGTTGCTTCCATGACTGACAAAAGCATCCAAATTTGTGCTTTGCTTCTGAGGCTAGAACAAGAATCAAAACACCCGAAATATATACGGGTTATACCCCTGATAAGGCTGAAATAAGCCCTTAACAATGGCATTCTCCGCAACCGCAACTTTCACTCCGCATAGCAGCTTATTGTGTGCACAGAAGAAGCCAAATCCTACGTCGATGCTTCCCGCCCAACTTCCCCATCAGAAGCTCCTTTATCAGCCTCTGAGGTATAATAAAAGGGTAGCTCCACTTGGGGTGAGGCAAAAGAGATTAGCCAGCCCGGTAACGGCGTCGTTGAAGTGGGAGAAGGGCTATACCAACGTGGAGGTGTTTACAAAGGATCACCTGGCTGTCTCCTTGGCCTACGACGTTGCTCAGCTCTCCAGTAAGTATGTCAAAGAAAGAGGAGCTTTCACCGTTGCTTTGTCCGGAGGCTCTTTGATTAAGTACCTCAGCTGACACATTTTGGTTTTCTTGACCATACTGGTTAGGGTCGTACGGCACTTATTTGGTTATTTTGTCGGATATTATATACAAGTGAATTATTCAGTCTTTGTTAGAAACAAATATATGTATGTATGTATGTATGTACCCGGACACTAGTGTAATTTATTAGAAATTTTTTACGCTACCATGTTATCCTGAGGGGTATCGATCATGAGAATTTCCAGACTTTAACGAGAGCATTTAATTGGGGCTTTAATTTGTTGTCATAATTGAGTTCTGTTTACGTTGAAATTTCAGGAAATTGGTTGAAGCGCCGTTTGCCGAATCCATTGTCTGGTCCAGGTGGCATGTGTTTTGGGTAGATGAGAGAGTGGTGCCCAAGACTCACTTAGAAAGTAACTACAAGCTTGCTTACGATGGATTCATCTCCAAGGTATATATATACGTGATTTTCCACAGAATCTGATTTGATAACTTTGTTGCATTCTATTGAAACTTGTGGTGTTGGGAGGTGCCAATTCCTGGGTCGCAAGTTTACGCCATCGACGACGCGCTGCCACCTGACGGAGCAGCGGATGTTTGTGAGACAAATCTTCGACGGTTGGTGAAGAGCAACGTGATAGCTTCGTCGGAGGAGGGGATTCCGATGTTTGATCTGATGCTGCTGGGCGTGGGCCCCGATGGCCAAGTGGCGTCTCTGTTCCCGGGGCATCACCTTCTGAGGGAGGGTCCGAAATGGGTGTCCTACCTCACAGACGCCCCAAAACCACCGCCGGAGAGAATCACTTACACCCTCCCCGTTATCAATTCAGCGTCAAACATATCCATGGTGGTGGCCGGCGAAGGCAAGGCTAACGTCGTTCGGACTGCGCTTGAGGACGATGAGGAGAAGCCGGAGAAGTTGCCCCGTTCAATTGGTCTCACCGAGGAGAGGGGAGATCAAGTGGTACGTGGACAAAGGGGCTGCTTCGAAGCTCTTCAAGGAGTAGGACCCACGTGGACATTGGTTTTTCTATCATTTTCCTCTTCCCTGTTAATGAAATTTTCTCGAATTAGCGTCTCGTCATATATTTTGTAGTGTGTGTTTGGAAAAAAAATTACAAACTAGCTTATGAAAAAAATGGGATTATATATAGCTTATGAAAAATGGTTTTTTTAGAAGAATTTATAGAAAAAAAAGTGATTTTAGATAAATGAGTATTTGGATAGTTATTTGTAGAAGGGGTTTTATGAGTGGTAAATTACGAAAAGGGGTATGAGTATTAAATGAGGAGAGATAAGAGATGAGAGGAGAGAGGAGAGAGGGTGTAAGAAAGAAAAAAGAGGAAAAGTAGGAGAGAGGGTGTAAGAAAAAGTAGGAGAGAGGGTGTAAGAAAAAGTAGGGGTAATAGAGTAATTGGTTAGTTCATAAGCTCTTTTACTGTTCCATAAGCTGCTCTGACCAGCTTATCTGAAACCTTAGTTTTAAACCATGGTTTAGTCCAAAAGCCCGTTTGAATAAAAATTGCTGTTTGGTAAAAAATTTTCCCAAACCAAAATTTGAGACTAAAAGCCCTTTTTAAACTATAGTTTGGGGTGTTTCCAAACACACCCGTAATCAAAATTAGATGCCGTATAACGCGTGATTTACTCAGAACGGGTATCGCTTTCCCCCTTCTCCTCTCTAATACCATACTGTTGTGAGTTACTTCACGACGATGACTATGTTGAACATTTGAAGGGTTCGGACTAAAGGGCGGAATCGCTCTGCAACCAATGATGCACATAATGTGCCTGATAAAATGTACAAACCAATATTCATATGCTGCCACTGTCGGATCTTAATTAAAGTGGCAGTTGATGTGAAAGCCAAGCGCCACCCCACCCTTGTCTTCAATTTCTCTTCAATTGAGGAACTTTAAGTCACAGAAAAGTGTTCCCATGGGAGCCCACAAGAATGTGAACGACAAAAAGATATCCATATCCTCTCCAGTGTCCATTCCACTTAGGAGGGGCGAGAAGAAGACCAAATAATATTGCTTTCCTCTGTGGTATCTGTATGGAGCTTGAATTAAACCGAGAGAATATTGTTTGACCCCAGCAAGAAAACAGAATCATTCGCTTACAACAGCATGTTACCGTCGGATCAAAGAGTGAAGGGCTTTCCAGCACGAGTTCCACTTCTCTATAATTGGTAATTATTCTCTCTCCTTTTTCAAAACCATTGAGTCTGTTTTTGTTGACTGATGCTTTTAGACAATATCGTTTGCTGTTAGCGGTTATCAACAAGCAAATGCCTATTTATACACCTCGACTAAATGCGATTACCAGTAATTAGCCGACAAGTTTTTAATTGGGAAGTAAATGCCTACACATATATAGACAAAATAAATCCAAACTAAACTCTAGTAAACTTTTGACCTTCCCAGGCATAAATAATCATGAAGTTCGTTGGATTTTTCCGCCTTTTCTTGTCTTAGAAGTTCGGAAAAGGATCGATCTAGTGGCGTTAAATTGAAATTCAAGTTCTGCACTATTTTTTAATTATGGGACCATAGGACCTGTTCTCCCATAAGATCTCTAGAGCGTATCTACGTCCACAACCAGCCATGACCTGTAATCTAATAATTAATTATTATTGATTAATTTAAAGCAATGCCAGTCATATGCTTCTATTTTATATCACCCTATCTGCCTGCAAATAAACTGTTACTCGGAATTTTTGCATTCTCACCAATGTGAACATATTGGCGAAAAAAAACATCAGTGTGCTCCAGTCCTTTACGAACTCGTTCTGAATTCCCAAAAACAAGTTAATTTAGATTGACATTTTAATTTCAAAGTTGACATTTTATCTATGTATTGTTTTAAAAAGAGGGGGAGGTGGGTGGGCGGGTGGGAACCGGGGACAACCGCTCAGTGCATCATAAAATGGAAGAGAATCGTAATTCGGGAATTGAATGGCTCGGCGGAATGGATATGTTAGTTATTAGATGTCACGGGCTAGCGACGTCGTATACGTCCGGTGAACCAGGCAGTGTCGTAGTAGGGTAAAGCACATTGCAAAGCTCTCCACATGCTGTGAATCTTCAATCTTGGCCAGTCCTCTAACTCAGTGCTTTACCTCATTCTCCCTCGGCTGGGAGCCACGAACATTTCTTCTCCTGTCAAATAATCAAAGTGGGAGCGCACAACAAACCTCAAGCATTTGCCTTTTGGGTTTGTTTCCCGACAAACAATAGAAGAGGAAATTCCACTGGTTGAAAACGAAGAATAAGAACGACGACGACGAGCAAGAAGGCATTCTCGTAATTTTGACCTCCTCCTCCTCCTCCAGGATCGCATCCGCTCATTTGAACACCAACAGCGACGCTCCCATCATCTCCGTCGGCGGTGGGCGCATTTTCTGGTTAATGGCAGCGCCGACCGCGCCCTCCACCTCCGTGGTGGTGGTCACGGCATTGGCTGGGTTGGCTCTTGTCGCTGTGATTTTCTACGGTGCCAGTAGTTAAAAAACCGATGAACTGAAAATAAAAACAAAAATCTCATGAAAAGAGCATCAGAGCTTCGAAAAACCCTAGACACGTTCGGTCAGGTATAGATGATATTACTCTCTAATACGATTTTGTTCCACCAGGAAGTTCTGTATATAAGGAATATATAGATGAATCCCCTTAGAAGAAGTCACAATTCATCTTCGTCGTCTTCAAATTCCTCTCCTTCTTCATCGTCGTCGTGTATCCATTTGCGTTCGGTTCTATTCGTTGTTACTTCTTCCTCACCAGCTTCTTCTTGTTCACCCTCTGATCGGTGAGTTCTTCTCTCTTTTTGAACTTGCTTTTTTCCTGCTCTCAAGGCTAAGATTTGTTTGAGCTCAGGTTTCTATTTAGTTTCTTTTTGTTGCGGGACAGATCTCCATCTCTAAGTATCCCAAGCGTGACTACCTGCGTCAGCTTAGCTGAATCAGCATGTATCTACCGCTTTTGTGCTTCGGCTCCCATATTCTTAATATTCTGTCTTTGCCCGGCAGCATTTCGATCCAACTCTTACCCTCTGATACTTGATGCTGTGCTACGCTGGTCTTATTCTAGTATAATTGCTGATTTGTCCGATTCACGATGCCTTTTGCTTTTTAAGTGCTTAATAAGAGACACAGAAAGAGAGAGGGACAGGGGAATTTGAGTTGTTGCCTTTCTTCTTTCCTTTAATTTCATCGCCTACCCCCTTTCCTCTTGTCAAATCTAATGCTTGTGTACGAACCAGGCCTATCAAATGGTCTGTGGCGTCCAGGATGCTAGATTGGGGTCTTATAAAAAAGAAAATATATGGTGGGTGTTGATTTGTAGTTGAAGAATTTCAAGTTTATGGCTTTTCCTCTTCTTATCTCTCACATTCTCGTGTTTGAAACCGTCCATCTTGATTTCTTAAGTCTAGCTGAGTGGCTTAAAATCGAAGTTGAACAATACTCAGAGAAACAACTTATTATTGAGCGCACTACTGACTGCACTTCGACATGGGGCTTCAAGGAGCAATTCTGACAGACGATTATTAATGTGGCTAACATGATTTCACTTTTAACTTCTGTAAGTTGAGCGCATCTGGTTTTATGCATGAAGTGCTCTCGCACTTTGGAGGTAGGAATAAAATATTTCACAAAATGATTTATCATACACCTGATAATTATCATTGTATAATGCTAATTCTTTTAATATGGAAGGAAGAAGAAATTTTTGTTTACGCTTTTCCATTCCTTCTGATGTTTCTTTTCTATCATTGTTGGCTGTTATTGTCTATTTTCAAACTTCCTTGTACTTAGGCAGGAACTAATGAGCAATTGTCTATTGGAAATTTTCAGGGGTCGCCTCAAATCACCATGGTCACGCAGGAAAAGAAAACATGCACTTTCACCACAGCAGTGGAAAAGCCTGTTTAGACAAGATGGAAGACTCCATGATGGTGGGGCTAAGTTTTTGAAAAGAGTTCGCAGTGGAGTAAGCTTACTTTTCTGTTTATATTGAACTTGAAGTTATGATTCGCATGTTTCTGCTTTACCATTTGGAATTAATTACAATAGTTTTGCAGGGTGTTGATCCCACTATTAGGGATGAAGTTTGGCCATTTCTACTTGGCGTGTAAGTATGCTTTCTTCCTAGTTTCATTCCTAATGGCTATTTCTATATCTATACTTGTATGCTTGAAATCAATCAAACATTTTTGTTATATAGTTGCTCACTTTTGGTGCTTTTCTCCATGTTTCGTGTTTGGGAGGACATTGATTATTCTTTCCCTAGATTTGGATTATTGGAGTGGTTGATTCTCTATTTCATATTCTTTTCTAAATGAATTAATTTGATTAGACAAACTTCTATATGGTTGCTAATTATTTATTGATGTAAACAGCTATGACTTGGACAGCACCAAAGAAGAAAGAGATGTTATAATGAGTCAAAATAGGTATGCATACAAATTTGATCTCTACACGTGTTATATAATTATTTCCTGCTTGGTTGTTTGAGCTTCTCCGCTCTTGCAACTCATTTTGGTTTGTTCTTGCCCCCTGCTTTGCTTTAATTCTGTGCGGTATTAATTCCAAACCTTTACTTGCAGAAACGAATATGAGAAAATCCGCAGACAATGCCGGAGGTTTCTAAAGCAGAACAATGAGAGCTTCAAATTAAATGAAATTGATGGAGTTAGTAGTGAGGGGGATAGTGGGGTTGTCATTCATGACTCTGGTTCTCTTAGTTCTGAAGACGTTGCCAGTGCCTGGGAATCCCTTTCTAGTGAGGAGATGAGCCCTTATGTTGAGTACTCAGATGATCCATCCAGTGCATTGGTTGAAGGAGATGATGTTTCTAAGGCCAACGATGCTGATAACTCTGCGCTGGACACTGATTCTTCTGATTCAGAATCATCAGAAAGTCCTGAAGTAATCCAGAATTCCTCCTCTGGGGATGGTCAGGAGGAGAGTGATCCCAAGACAGTTTCCAAGGATCATTCTTCATCCCAAACGGAAGTCTCATCAAAACTTAAAACTAAGGAAGATTTTGCAACATGGCAGCGTAAAATTAGACTTGATGCAGTGCGTGCCTATGCAGAATGGATACCTTAGCGTATAATTAGACTTGATGCAGTGCGTGACAATGCAGAATGGATACCTTACTCCCCCTCTCAGGCTGTGGTATCAGAGAGCAGGGCACGGAGATCTGCTGAGGCCGTTGGCTTGAAGGATTATGGTCACCTAGAGCCCTACAGAGTATTCCACGCTGCTCGACTAGTTGCCATCCTTGAGGCATATGCACGGTATGACCCTGAGATTAGCTATTGCCAAGGTATGAGTGACCTGTTGTCTCCTATAATAACTGTTATATCTGAGGATCACATGGCTTTCTGGTGTTTCGTTGGATTCATGAAAAATGCACGGCAGAATTTTAGTCTTGACGAGGTAGGTATAAGGAGGCAACTTAATATTGTTGCTAAAATTATCAAGTTTAAGGACTCCAACCTATATAGGCACTTGGAGAAGCTCTAGGCCGAGGATTGTTTTTTTGTTTATAGCATGGTGTTGGTATTGTTCAGAAGGTTGGCGTTTGAACAGACTCTCTGCCTCTGGGAAGTGATGTGGGCAGACCAAGCAGCAATCAGGGTAGGTATTTGAAAGTCTGCATGGAGCAGAAATTTGCAGCGTGCTCCACCAACGGGTGATTTATTGCTTTATGCAATAGCAGCTTCAGTGTTGCAGAGGAGGAAACTGATTATTGAGAATATAGCAGTATGGATGAGATCATCAGGGAATACAATGGCATGATAGGACACTTGGATGTTTGGAAACTGCTAGATGATGCACATAACTTGGTGGTGACCCTTCATGACAAAATAGAGACATCATTCCGGTGACTGCATTTGGTTGATCATTAAAATGGTTTACAATATTTTTCAAAGATCTTATTTATTTCAGTCTGCCAGCTCTCTCCACTGGAAGCAAAAATAAGCATTGCAGATGATTTAACTTTGACCTCTGCTGCTTCAACTAGCCGCCACATACATATTCAAGGCTCAGACGCCGTATTGGTGGGCTTATGGGATGGAAGTTAGTTAGGTGTATGTGTTTTTATCCTTCTTTGTTCCTGTTTTTCCTTTCTTTCCTTAAAATTCTGTTTTCAGACATTGGTCTGGGAACTCTCTAGAACACCGATGCAAGAAGCAGGTGGGTAGGGGGATGTAACCATCACAAGGTCGAGATACTATTTTCTACGATATATGATTGTTGTCTTTGAGCTTTGTGGAGTTCTGGTGCTTAAGCTTTAGCTTCTGACCACATTGCATGTCATTTAAATCTTTCGAAACCACACTGACGGGGTAAAAATATTGAATAGGAATGTCGCTGGAGTTGATTGCATTTCCTGTGTTATTGGCATTTGAGTTTTAATATCCGATAAAACATAACTCTAGCCCTAATATTCTAGGAGATAGTGGCCTTAAAAGGTTAAAACTTATGTATCAACCTAAAACTATATATTATTTATTATATTTCCTTATTAATATCAATATAAAATCAAATCACTTATTTTTAAATACACATCGAATATTTTTTTTATCATATGTTTTTTGAAATTAAATATTCTCACACAAGGGGCAAAACTATGGTTTGGTTTTAATTAAAATATTTTAGTTCTAATTAAAATAGCGTGTTTTGGTTTAGATCTTAAACCATAGTTTCGGAGACAAAACCGTGATTTGGAATTTTCTTTTTTCTTTTTCACAACTTTTCACTAAAACTATTAATTTGGTATAAACTATCTAAATATTTTTTTTTCTAGAATTTATTTTCCTACCAAAGCTATGATTTTAATATAAGTTAGGGATATTAACTTTTCTAAGAATTTATTCTATTCAAATTCTATTCTAAAAAATTTATTCATCCTAATTTATGTTCGCTTAAAATTATAAAACTAAAAAGGGAAAAAAACACAATAGTTGCAAGTTAAGATATGCTTAAAGTTTTCTTTTGCTTCTTGTTCATGGCAATAACTTCCATGTTCAGATACGAGAGATGTGAACCTAAAACCTCCAACCAGCAACGGACAAGGCCTAATCGTTCACTTGTAGATAAGACATGTATGTAACCTCGCGAAAATCATTTTTGAAACGATCCGGTTGTATAATTTTTTTTCTTTTTTAAAACAAACAGTCTTAGTAAATATTAAAAGGACTAAGTAATAACAAGATATCAATAATAAATTTTACAAAATTAAGGTTCTGAAAGTTAATTTCAACGACAATCCAGTTTCAATGCCCATACCACAAAGAAAAAGGGTCTACAGTTTTAAACGGTTGAATGGAGACAGAAAAGTAAACCTTTCCGAAGTTCAAATTAAACAAAAAGGGTCTCTCTAATCTTTCTTGGTGTATTGTCGGACAGCAAAGGCTAACCCCAATATCAGGAGAGGGAGAAGGAACTGCAGAATCTTGACCACAAAATCATTGGTCTTGTCGGGATTGTAAGAAGGCTGCAGAGATGAAACGTACTTGTGCTTCTTTGGGATGGTTGTTGCATCAATCTCTCCAATGCAGTATTTTGCCATCATTTCTCTAGCTGAATCGCTGTGTCCCACATCTTCAAAGTCGTTGGTTGCATCTTTCCCTGTCAATTGCAAAATGGACAACGATATATTACTATGATGATCTTTGGTACATTCATCAACCGTCTGTAGATAATGTAAGCGATAAGCATACCTGTGGAAGATAACAAAACATCATCACCTCCAGGATGATCTTCCATAAAAGGGGTAACATCATAGACCTAATATGATTAAAGCATAGAAACACAATTAAGTGAAGGTTGTTTAACATCAGACAAGTAGAATAACCTGCCCTACTGTATACTACAATGAGATTCTAACGCAAGACATAGACATGTATATCAAACTAGCGTGTTCTGTAAGTGAAGTACTTAAACTCTCCAAGTGACAGACTGACGCTTGAATACTCAGTAATAGATGTTGTGGTTTAATAAGAACCACTTAAACTCAAGCTGGAATTTCGGTGAAATCTATTGTAACCGTTGATTAACTACGTACAAATAGGGACAGAATTTTGTTTTACAGGCAACAACAACAACTACAACAAGCCTTATCCCATTAAATGGGGTCGGCTACATGGATCATACGACGCTATTGTGCTCTATCAAAAACTAAATTTTTTTTTGTAGGCATTAATGTAAAATTGAAAAACGATGCAGCAGCTATGGAAAATTTAATATTGTAAGAGTAAGGGAGTCAATATCGGCACAAGAGCCTTAATAGTTAAGCATCTAATGTAGGCATGAGTCATGACATAGACAGAAGCCAAATTACAGTCAATTTTATAACTAGGAAATTGCAGTGGCAGATAAAAAAAAACAGGAAATTTTAGCAAATGAAAGTGAGAGATATATTTCAGTCTGGAATACTGAACAAGAATGCCAAATGCAACATGTTGCAAAAACCAAAAAAATATCTTGGTGAACATTCCCATCATATATTGTCCAAGCTACGAGCCAAAAACAACTAAAGCTCGCATAATGTGAAATGATAAATAAATTGACAAGACATGCACGGGGTTCAAAAATCATGTGATTAAACGCCAACAGGGGAGACAAATGAAATATTTTAAATTCCAGTTTTGAGTTTTAGCTTAAGGAGAGGCAGTGAATTGAATAATAAGTTCAAACAATAGCCAAATCTATCAAAGTAGTTGTCATTGTAGGCTATAGCCAGCAGACGACAAAGGAAATCAGAAACACACACATACATCGAAGGGATACATCAGACAATAAAGAGTTTAATATGCATATGTCCATGCCATTCATTAAGAGAAAATCTTCAAAACAAGCAAATTGCAAGCATAATCGACAACTACCAGACTAAACCCTGTGCTTTCGATCGTTTCTCACAGCGTCAGTCAAATCAGAAAACAAATCATCGTTGAAAACATCAAATGATAAGAAGAACTGACCTTCCCAGATATGATAAGCCAACAATCTTTGATCTGATTGTGCTTTGCCACTTCTTCGTACAGGAAAACTTTTTTATCTGAAGCCATCTTTTACTCTGCCACCTGCCACAAAGATCAAATAAATACAGAGGACCCGGAAAATTCTTCAGTCAAATCCACAAAATTACATTCGGGAAAAACGATGATAAAAAGGATCAAGAAAAGAGGGATCCCAAAAGAGAATCACAAAAAAGCAGATGGTCAAGCCGATTATCGAAAAACCTCGAAATTTAATAGAAATCAAATTAAACAATGGAATTTCGGTTAGAGGAGATTTGTGGCCAAAACTCTAGTTAGGAGCCTACCAGGGAGAGGGCTTTTTCCCAGATACGGAGCTTCGTTTCCCACACCCGATTGCCGATGTCCAATACTGTCAAGCTCACACTGATGTTGCGCTGGCCAAGCATTTCTTTATTTATATATGGTTGGATTTTGATTATCAGAAAATAAGTCTTAAAGTTTCTTTAAATTACAAAATGAACCCCCCGTATCGATTCTGCCCAAGGGTAGTTTCGTCAATTAAGAACAATTCCAAATTCGTTTCTGTAACATTTGAATTCCACATGCAAAATTATTATTTTTATTTCTGTAGTTGGTAGTTGAGGGGAAGGCACTTTCTAGAATGCGAGTGATTTTATCGTTTTTTTTAATAAAGTGATTATATTGTAGTTATTATTGTAGTTAATACAATACCCGTTTAATAAGTTTCGTTTTTGAGTAATCCTCTGTATTTAAGTATAAGAGTCAATTAATTTTTAAAATAAATTAGATAAATTAGATAAATTAATTATAATTATTATAAAAATTAATTAATTAATTTAAATAAATTAAAAAGTATATAATATGATATGTTGAATTAAATCACAATTATTTAACCTATTTAGTGTATTTATATCTTGTGAATATTTTTATTATGTTTATTTCTTAAAGAAAAAGATAAGAAAATATTTTGTCATTAATCTTTTGTATCTAATGTTATTTTTATCTAATGAAATATATAGACAGAATTATATTTTTACTGTTTTACATTATATTAGGCGTAATAATTTTATTTCAATCACATCCTCATTGATTATTGGTTTATTTTGTGCCGTGAAATAATACGTAATTAAGAAAATAAAATAAAATGGAAAATTGGACCAGCCTGCAACTACCACAAAAAATGTTGGGGCTAGAAACACCAACCCTCCGTGTTCAAATGACTAAGCCCAATGGTTTGGAAAGGAAACCAGGAACTCATTTTCAGACCCTTTGACTCTCATGAATTTAAGGATATGCTGCCGTTTGAATGGGATTTGAGACTGGAAGATATTTTTTTTTATCGCCTAAAGGAAAAAAAAAGACTTCAATTTTTTTTAAAAAAATTATACAAAAAAAAAAGATTGTATGGGATTAAATTCCCATCTCACTTAATTGATTTTTAGTTTTGGATATAAAAGAAAATGTCATCGCAATTTCTTTCTTCTGTTACCTTCGTTTTCTATTTCTTTTTCAAGCATTAAAAAAACTATTTACGAAACGTTTATTCTACTAAGGAAACTAGACACCTTTTCCTATGTATGTCACATAATTTGAAAATACAGCGAAGCTCCAATTATTATATTTCTGAACATAACATATGTTAAGACATTTGAAAATATAGTCAAGGTCTACCTGATTTGTTTCCACTTTTACGTCTTCCCGAGTTATAAATTTTATTCAATTTAAGTTATTAGATTTTGTTTGTGTATATTAATTAATGCTGCGGTGCCCCAAGTCAAGTCAAATTAAGTTATTCGGCTTCCTTGCCGTGTTAGTCATGGCCTAAGTTGTTTACTTTTATTTAGCATGAGTTTAGTTAGTCACCAAACTAAGATATTCAAACAAATTTATGGTCTAAATTTTAATTTATTTTTTTTTAAAATAAATAGATATATTTATTTATAAAAATTTATGGATTAAATCATAATTTTAAATTATAATTTTAGATAAATTTTTTATATATCTTCTAGAATAATAAAAGAGTTTATAGAATATCCAATGATCATTTTGTCCATATTTTCTTTCTACTCTCTCCCCTCTCTTCCGTCGTCGTCATCGCATGCCTTTATTCTTATGCAATAAGTGGAAGCCACTGTTTATCTATCGCCGCTAGTTCTTCTTCACTGTTCTCCTTTTTTCTCGCAATCCATCAATTTATGGTTATTCAATTTTAGAGAGGACTTTTGTCATCGTCACTGTCGTCGCCTAAGGTATGATAGAGATGCTCATGACACTGTGGCTTCTGAATGTCGCTTAAAGAAGAAGAGGAAAGAAAATGAACGATGTAGTCTAAAAGTGATAGGACGCGCTAAATGGAGTCAGTGGTGGTAGTTCTTTTTTTTCCTCTTATCCTATATTTTTTCTAATAATTTATCAATCACAAAAATAATTATAGTAATAATTATCAAAACATTCATTTATTTAAAATTATTTTTTTTATAAACTATTCTTCAGAAGAATTTATCCAAAAGTATTTTAGAAATACTTTTTCCAATAAACTTTTATCTAAAAGTCTATATAAACAAGCCCTTAATTAATATAACCTCTTGTCCCAACCAGACCCCACACCACATACATAATTTCATAATAATTAATTTGAGTGTAGCTGTAGCGTACCGTTGAATTAAATATTTATTTCTTCAATAACTACATTCATTTCTGCTTTTATAACCATTGATATTTCTGAAGAAAATAGCTCTATTTAATCTTTTATTTTCAAGTTGAATGCAATACAACATGTGTGACTTAGTGCCTGTTTGGCATAGCGTTTCGGAATCAATTTTAGAGCAAAACCTCGGTTTGAAAAAATTTCACACAAACATCAATTTTTGTCCAGAATTGATTTTGGAACAAAACCTCGGTTTACAAAATTTTTTGCCAAACAGCCATTTTCATCCAAAATTGATTTTAGGCAAAACCTCGGTTTGAAACCATGGTTTTGAAGAAGCTATTTTTCAATAGATTTTGGAATTGTAAAAGAGCTTATAGATTATCTAATTACTATTTTATCCTTATTTTTTTCTTATACTCTCACTCCTCTCTCTCTCCCCTCTCTCTCCCCTCTCCCCTCTCTCTCCTCTCTCTCCTCTCTCCTCTCCCCTCTCTCTCTCCTCTCTCCTCTCTCGCCTCTCTCTCCTCTATCTCTCCTCTCTCCTCTCTCTCTCCCCTCTCTCTCTCCTCTCTCTCTATCCCCTCTCTCTATCCTCTCTCCTCTCTCCTCTCTCTCTCTTTAATCAAATCATACATTTTTTAGTAATTTATTAATATAAAAAGTGATTCTACTATTAATCATCCAAACATCTCTATTTGCAAAATCTATTCTTCCCAAAATCTATTCTCCATAATCTATTCTTTCTAAAATATATTCTTTCCAGAATCTATTCTCCCAGAATCTATTCCCCAGAATCTATTCTCCAGAATCTATTCTCCAAAAGCTAATCCAAACACACCCTTAACCATGACATCCATGCAGACAGTTATGTTTCATACAGATACATATCCCTTGCGATGCAAGAAATATGGGCGGGAGCACTGATTTAGAAGCTGAAGCAGATTGAAGATACGAAGGACGTGGGAGAGGCTATATCAGTCTATGAGAACAGAGTTGCAAGAGCGCCATGAGGAATGAATGGCGTATTGCAGATTTATCGCAGTTAGTTACCAGTGTTTCTGTTTTGCTCGTTTTATTACTTTGGCCTTGAGCCTCATTGTTCTACCAGAACGGAACAAGAACTACTTTGGCATTTAATAAACTTCACCTTCCATTTTGCTGCTGTTACAGTTTTATTGTCTCTTGATACCCGTCTACTTTCTCAATTCACTAATAACTGAATCTCTCCATGCAATTCCATCTCCTTCTACCTAGAGGGCAAGAAGCTCATGCAGATTGGAGGACGAATCTTAAGCAAAGCAAGAATAGATGAGGGCAGAATCCACATGCCATCTCCACAAATCAATCCAGAAGCAACAGCAGGAATCATCAGCCCAGCTTCTCTGCTGTTCAGTGAGTGCCAAACATACACAACCAAACTACCCACGCACATGTCTATTGCAAAGTAAGCCCCTACTAAAAATGGCACCGCCATCGCCATTGGGAGAGGAACCCATTTCCCAATATCCCTAGGATTCAGATCTCTCACCAAATTGGCTGCTATTGAGAACGCGAAAGCCCCATAACACAGCTGCAAGCAATGATGTGGTAGTGCTGAAAAGCCTTGCACACCCAGGATTGCCATGTTTCTGTATATAATGGCATATGGGGCCTTGTATTCACCATCTGGATTTCCCACATCAAATGCCTTGTAGAAGAGGAAGAATGTCAGAGGAGCCACCACACATCCTATTGCTGTCCCTATAGCCTGTGCCATAAGCATGGAACGAGGCGACGTGAAGGTGAGATGGCCGGTCTTGAAATCATGCATCAAATCAGATGAGATGGAAACAATGGATTTAATCAGGCCACACCCCACAAGTCCGGCAACCACTCCGTTGTCTTTGCCGGCCAAGGCTGCCAGCATAAACAGTGCCACTTTCCCATAGTTATAGGCCATGTTCATGTCGGTTAAACCGGCGCCATAGGCGTTGCAGAAGCTGAGAGAAGGTGCGAGCAGATAGGCCACCACTATGTAATACCACCTTAACTCTGGGCACATCAACGGGATTATAACGATAGAAACAATGGCGAATAATGTGTATCCTGCACATGCCAACCATATCGGAATGCTTTCTCTTATGAACACTTCATTCTGTCGAACATCATCAAAGGACATCCTCTGGTTGTCTGATGCTGCAATCGCAAAGAAATCAACTCACCGTTGAGTGTTTATGTGAGATTCACACATATCATAATCAACTCAACTTTGGTTGGCATGAAGAACAATGACTAAGAGGCCATTTATTTACCTTCTTTAATGCTCCTCCTTTTTATCGTGGGAACGATATTTGCGGTAGTGAAATAAATTATTTTGAAGAAGTTGTAAAGCCCATCACCAAGGATCAAGGCAATGGAAATGAACACCTGCAGCAAGTGAAGAGAGAACAAATAAGGCTTGAATCACAAGAAAATGCCATCTTTTATAGTCATAAATTCACTTCACTTCAAGACCTTATAACCATTAAGACTCTTCATACTGCTTTCTGATAAATTTTCAGGAAACCACTCTCCTTTGAGTCCCCTAATCAACGGCCACATAACACCCCATGAAAGCACGGCACCAAGAAGCAAAGATAAGTTGACAAGATGTGAACAAATCATTCCAGCTCCAATGTAAGTCATACTAAAATCAAAGTAGAATCTGCAAAATCCAAACTAATTTTTTCATTAATGGCCCTACAAACTCTTCCATACAGAAGGCTAACAATATCAGAGGCAAGATGCAAACACGCACGAGTTACGCCAGGCTTTCAACCCAAAGGTAGGAAACTGAACAAATCCACATTGATCTCCACCTGAATAGAACCACTGAAAGAAAGCCCAGGAAAAACTAAAAGAAAAGTATTTCATGAAACCATGGACCTGCTTCCTGCACAAGAAGTCGAGCTAGTATCAGATCATAAATATCTTTCACCTTGATTAACTCGAAAAACACAAACAAAAGAAAGCCTTACTTGGCCTGCTCATCCCTTTTAGTTGTATGGAAGCCGTTTATAAGAACAGCAGTGGCAGTTCCACTTGGATACATTAATTTGTAATCTATTATCAATACCTGTTTGCATAAATTGCATCAACTTACAACCTTTGAATAAAAAAACGGTATTTGATTAAGTTTTGAAAAAGCTTAAGAGGAATTACTAATAAGAAACACCTTTCTCAGAGGAACCAAAGCCAACAGCCCAACAAAGCTTGTCACAAAGAGAAAACCAGTCATCCAACCAATCCCAGGTTCCTTGGTGGTCCCAGGAGTATTCCCTTCGATTTCAACCCCGACTTGTTCATACGTCTTCCTGTTCAGACCCAAAAGGTAAGACCCAAAACCACCTGCAGTTTCAGGAATAAAGTTGAGAACATTACTGATAAAGGGGGAAGAGTTCTATTTATAGATTAAAAAATCACAGAAATGAAACTCCACCTCCTACTGCGATGCTATAGCATGCCACAGCACAAGTCTGAATTATGGTATTCTCCTGTTTAGTGAAAGGCGTTGAAACAATCTTAGCCTTCTCAAGAAGTTTAGCCCAAGTTCGGATGAAGACAAAGCCAAGAAGAGCAGCCGAGACATTGAGATTGGGGACTAGCCCAGTTGTGAGGTTCAACTTCATCACTATCACACTATAAATGATTCCAATGATTATGCTAGCTATTAGTCCTCGAATTGTGATCTGTCTTGTCCATGGAGCAATTCTACTCTCATCCTCCGGGACTACTCGAGCCCCTTCCATTTCTTCAGCACCCAAATTCTCAATCTCTCTGCGTTCTTCATTGTTCAAAGTACCCATTGTACTCTCCAAATAGTCTACTCTGAGTGAATCAATCATTATATTAGAGAAAAGAAAATGAGGAAACTGATATAATTACGAAGGGGGAATGAGTAAATAGTGTGCAGAACTCTCGAATCCTTCACTTCAAGATTCCATATTCGAACACTATCCAACCAAAAAGAGAAAACACATAACTTCTAATAATCTTGGATAACAAGTTAGTAAGAAATAAAGCAGAAAAAATGAATTAGCATCTAATTTAACGAGGAAAAAGTTCTGGAAAACAAAATTGCTGCAAATTAGTGATGAAATATAAAACGCACATAGCTTTGCCGCAATTTCTTTTATGCTGACAGTAGATTTAAGCTTTTTGACAAACTCCTATGCTTCAGTTGTTGATTGACAAGAATTCTCCACCACATGAGAATAAAGTGAGTTCATCAAATTCTCCACTTCAAGCATCTAAATCCTCCAAATTCATCAACTTCTGGGGTGCGACCAGGTTTACAGAGACCAGAAGATTAATGAAACTTGAAATTTGATCCCAAGGAGCGTTTAAATGGAAAACAGAGTCGTGAGAATCCAAAATGCCCACAAATGGGGTCTCAGAAATCAAATCAGGAATCAACTGAAAGCAAGACTGAACAGACAAGATGCGGGTCAAATTCTGACAGTTGTATTAACCACTGCAACAAATGCAAACCGAATGGACCAAATCATGAGGAAGACTCTCCCTGCAAGTACTGGAACGAGGTGGTACGACCAAAAAACCATGCTTTTTGTACCACAACTTTCTAGCCGAAGCCCCACAACTCGTTAAACATGTTCGAGTACAGTTGCAGATCAATAATCACACTCCATTTGGTTGGCTCGGAGAGAGAGGAGAAGATAGGAAGCAGGCACTTATTTTATTTTGGTTGGAAATAAAGGCCTTTTCTTGGTCGGGTTCCCTTCCATTCGAAGTTTGTTCTCTTGAAAGGCGTGTGGCCTGAACATGGCGCCCCAAATATGAAAAGATCCAAAAGCAAAAACAGTAATCACAAAGACACTTGAAAGGTCAGCTACCATAAATCGCGTAGGGGACAGCTAAGGCAAGAGAATGGACGACACATAACGTGGGACTGAGAAGTCTGACATTATGGGCAATCTGGTATATCGAATATCGTGGTAGTTAGGCTTTCAAATCCTCGACCTTGGACGAGTTCACTTTCTTTGCAAAGATTTGACTTTTTTGGTCTGATTCTGCAAGCTTGACAATTTGACATATGCATCTATGTTTCAAAATTTTATTTAGAGAAAAACAATCGGGCCCGACAACGGTGGCGGTTTTGATACTGTGCGTGTGTGAGAGACTTATTAAAATTTTCGCCTTGTAAGAGTGATCCAAGTTAGGATACAATTAATGTCACTAAGAGGAATAATGATGTGAACTGATTTATTCGACACGGAAATAAACAAATGGTAATTGTGGCATAAGCTGGGTTAACTGCTTAAAAAATCCTAAGAAATTAAAGGAAGGAAGGAAGGAAGGAAGACAACACATTATGCCAATGGGTAAGGACGATGTTAGCTGACGCCATCAGATTCTTTTCATGTTACATTATTCTTGCGTTGGAGTTTTCCTTGCACTGTTTTATGCGGAGTTCTTTCTGAAAAATCATTATTCCTTCGGGTGTAATATCTCTAAATGTATGTTTAGGTCGATTAAAAACAATACTAGATGTGATTTTTTTCAAATCTAGCCTTCAAGCTCGGGTATCCTTTCTTTCTTTTTTCTCTCTCTAGCTTGTGTCGTGTATATAGCTGATAGTGATGCATACAAATAATAGCAGCAAATATGCAATAATATAGAATTTTCTTGAAGGCTATAATAAAACCCAGGCAGGGGAACGTACAATTGTAGAACTGTTTTCTTAAGGGAAGCCTTTTCTGCGAGCGGGATCTTTTTACCAGGGAATTCTAATTATTCAAGCTTCTCTTACAACAGCAACACACAAATTATTTCAGATTCATTGCCGCGGTAACAGTTCCGGCAAGAACCTCTGTTCAAACGGGGATTGACATCTTGTGGCGGAAAATAACGCAACACCGAAATATCAATACATATTTGTACACTTATTTATTACGTGGAATTTCATCATTCATCACTATATTATTCTTTTCGGATAAGCTCCAGTTCGTCTCTCTCACATGAGGATATTCATGTTTTTGGGGTGTGCGAATAAATTCATTATGGGTGATCAGAATGAGATGTTTTGGCCGGTGGTTTTGGTGAATTGAGAGCCGAACAAGTTGTTTGGAAAGCCGGGCCATCTTGAAGAGATAATACAATTTAAGAAGGCAGAGCAGTTATTCATTGTCTGCTTCAAGACAAAACTGGTATTCTCTCTACGTTCAATGACCTCCTCTCCTTTACCTGGAATTATATATATATATATATATATATATATATATATATATATATATATTTGAATACAACCCACCAAAAAAGTCAATATCTAGATAAGGGTTCTACTCCACTTGCCCCTTGCCACTTGCTAGCCCAACCAATCAAACAAACAAAAGGGATATACTATTACTGATCACGACTTCTTTCTTTGATGATATACATCATCATCATCATCTTCTTCATACATGCCATTCAAAACATTGCTCTTTTGCACTAAAATATGTGCATTGAAAGTTACTTTTTTATTGTTTTTGGTACAAAATAATTTAGATTAATTTAGATGAGTTCGTCGCTAGTCTACTACTAAGATCAGATTATAACCTTAGGATTCAAAGAGTATTTACTGAGAACTTATAAAATCGCCTACTAAAAGAGCCCTCATAATAGTAGCGGGAATCAAACTCACGTGCTTATAAAATATGAGACTATTCTTTATTATCTATGTTAACTCTTATTGACATAGAAAGTTATTTTTTTGTTATAAAAAAAATTAAATGGGTTTAACACCAGTCATCTACTAAGACTAGGACACAACCCTAAAATCTAAAAAATGCATACAAAAAATTTATAATATTAAAGACCCTTCTATACAAATTCGTTCCATAATATATATCCTTAACTCTCATTGGAGGCAGAGAAAGTTTTTTTTTTTTTTTTTTTGGTACATGGAGGCAGAGAAAGTTATTGACTATGACCACTCCCTTTACAAAAGGGCAAAAAACTGGTCATGGTAGAGAGAGCAAAGCCCAACGAAATAGGATTTTTGGTAAATACGCAACCGAGATGGTCTTTACGCAAGAAAAGCCCAATCGGCCCTAGTGGGCCTATTCATCCAGATTGACTTAAAAGCCCCCATCTGCCGGCAGAATCACGGCCCTTTGCGTTAATTGTCAGTCCAACTGTCTGAATGCAAGGCATCTCTCTCCCGGTTCTTTCCTGGAATGTAAGGAAACAAGAATTGCGTGTAAGGAAACAAGAATTGCTCGAGTCTTTTCGCCACCACCCGGCGAGCCTCACCAACTCATCATTTTATTTTCTTAGTCATTCGTATTCGTTTGGAGCCGGAGATTTGATTCCGAGGAAAAGGACGGGTTTGAATTTTGAATGTTTTGTACGATTGCCGTAATAATTTGTTCTTGGAAATAGACTGATGGCGGGTTCGTCCGAGACGAAGTTCGTCCAAGATTTGTTATTGTACGCGGCAAGTGCGGCGCTCAGTTGCCTGGTTTTGTTCGCTGGGCTTCGACACCTCGACCCTAATCGTGAGACATCAAAAAAAGCTCTTCAACACAAGAAAGATTTAGCTAAGCGTCTCGGTCGTCCTCTCATTCAAACAAACGCTTACGAGGTGCCGCTTCATCTTCTAAAATTTCCGTTTTGCGGTTGATTTGGGCCTTTGGGTTTTACTGGGAACTTTACTCTGGCAAGCACTTGCTTGTGTTGCATTGTAACTTGTAGGACTTGTCTGGGCTTGTTATTTTGCTTACTTTAAGAGTTCTTAGGTTTTTATGTTGTTTGGCTTCTGCAGTGGATAATTGATGGAGTCTTGGTTTTGTGTATAGCCTAATTTTATTTGGGGAAAATTATTTTAGATTTAATGTATAAAATGGGGTCTATATGTTAATTTTCCCCCCTGTTGCGTACAGGATATCATAGCCTGTGATGTTATTAATCCCGACCACATTGATGTGAAGTTTGACTCCATTGGGGGACTGCAAACAATTAAGAAAGCTTTGTTTGAGCTTGTTATACTGCCGCTTAAACGACCTGAACTATTCTGTCATGGCAAACTTCTTGGCCCACAAAAGGGGGTCCTCTTGTATGGACCCCCTGGTACCGGGAAAACCATGCTTGCCAAAGCTATTGCAAAGGAGTCTGGATCAGTTTTCATTAATGTAAGGATATCAAACCTGATGAGCAAGTGGTTTGGTGATGCCCAGAAACTTGGTATGTGCTCATTATGTATATATTTGTTGACAGTTTCCATAGCGGTTATTTATTACTTGTTTATGAGGCTTGGCATGCAGATTATTGAAACTATCATACTTTTTATTTGTTGTTGCTTATGAGTCAAATGGTATGGAATCTTGTTCCTCTCATTGCTAAAAAGTGTATAAGATGCGACTCATTGCAACCTTTAAGTCTTAGGAGACTATTATGATTAAATTTGACTAGAATAGTTCTGCTCATTGCTAGAACTATACTTTCATTTTCCTAACCTTGCCTTTATGATTAAATTCATCGTGTTTACTTTTATATGCTTTTAATGTAGTATACTGAGCTCATTTTCTCCTTTTGAAGTGTGATTCTATTTGTTTGATCATTGATATTGTACTGTCTTTTTTTTTTTTTTTTTTGCAGTGGCTGCTGTATTTAGCCTGGCTTATAAGCTCCAACCTTCCATCATATTCGTTGATGAAGTTGACAGCTTTTTGGGTCAGCGTCGTACAACAGATCATGAGGCAATGTTAAACATGAAAACTGAGTTCATGACTTTATGGGATGGATTTACCACTGATCGTAAGTTTGCAAGCATATCATGTAATTTTCTCAAGGACTAAAAATTAAAACTAGGTTGAAGTTGGATAATATTATCTATGTAGATGTACTTGGTATCATTGAGTATTTTTGGCTCTGTTAGGGACTTTTAGGTTTGACAGTTATATATTTTTCCCTTATGTAGAGAATGCTCGAATTATGGTCCTTGCAGCAACCAATCGTCCCTCAGAACTTGATGAGGCCATATTAAGGCGGTTTCCTCAAGCTTTTGAAATTGGACTTCCAGACCAAAGGGAGAGGGCTGAGATATTTAAGGTTATCTTAAAGGGTGAGAGAGTTGAAGACAACATTGACTTTGATCATATAGCTGCCTTGTGTGAGAGATATACTGGTTCAGATCTGTTTGACCTCTGCAAGAAGGCTGCCTATTTTCCCATTAGGGAACTGCTGGATAAAGAAAGGCAAGGGAGAAATGCTTCTGTGAGTTTGTTCGTTATTCTCTTCTACCTTGCCTCTCTTTAATTTTTTTTCTGCTTCTGCAATAGTGAATAGCATGAAAGGTCTGCTGTCTTGACTGTATTTCATATTTAAGAGTGTCCAATTTTGTTAACAAGCCAAAGCTATATTGACTTTGGCTATTAGAAATTTTTTTTATGAGCCCCGGAGTTATACTTGGTCTGTGGAAAGCAATCTCTTGTGCCTGGTTCGACTGCTGCTTCTGCTTGTCGTATGCCTTTTTAAGGGGTTTATCAACATTTTTGATCGGGAAAAAATTTCCTGATGATATGGCATTTGATGTGACTTTGAATATTTCTTCTTTTCGTGTTTCAGGAACCAAGGTATTTGACGCAGTCAGATTTGGAGAAGGCTCTCACCACTTCACTGAAAACAAAGGTTGCTGCTGGTGAATACAGTGGATTCAATGTACAGTCATCAAGAAGGCCAGGACACAGGGAGTCAGGTGATTATCAGTTTCAAGCTGCAATCAATGAACTCTCTAAGCTTGTGGTTTCTCAAATTATTAACCTCCAATCAGATGCGCAGGATCCGTAAAAAATACTTAGCATCCTGTTTCATTCATTCAGCATAGTCTTAACCGTGACAGCATAGCAGTCCAGATCTTGTGGTTTTCACATAATAATCCAGTAGCTGTTTTTAGCAAAATTGTGTCATTTAGTAAATGTGTCCACATTCTTTCACCTATGCTAACTATGTAATAGTAAAAAGAAGTTCGATCAGACGGGGACAGCAGTGTCGTGTATCATAGAGTTGAACTATGTTGTCAAAAAGAGAGAAAAGTATGCTGTTGTTTCGCTCGGTTATGGATAGTTGTTGCTTCGAGTTGTGTTGATGTTATATAAATGATTAGAGTTGTTTGAACTTGAATCTAACTCTGACCTACCTAACAACTTTAACCAAGTAAATTTAAGATTCAAGATGATGCAATAAGATACTATTTTATTGTGATTTTAATTGCGGTATTTAGAGAAGTATCTTAACTCTTAGGTATATAGGATGATATCGTTTAAGAGGAAATAAGACTTCTTCTTATTCTTGGACAGTGGGGGAGTCTAATCTCTTTTAAAAAAATTTTGTAAAAAAAAAAATTATAGTAAGCAAGCCTCCAACAGCCGTCAATGATGGAGACCCGTGGGTATTCCTGGCAGTAAGGTGCGTTGGCCTTTGGTTCTTTCTCTTAAAGCGACGTGAGTCAGTGATCTTTGTTTCTTCTCTCTTAAGTAGTCTTAATGGACTACCCCATTCGCCCATGATGATGATTACTCTTAGCCCTTGAAAGTTGCAAGCTATCGGTATCACGTTCGTCCATATGAAACACCAAGTATTGTACTTTCGTTTACATCTCAAACATTTATACAGTGGAGAGGGTAGGACACTTAACGAGGCCCATGTTACCCTCTTCTTTTCCCGTTTGTGTCCTCTATGATTTTTGTCTCGTGCGTACCATCATTACTAAGAGAAAACCTTTCCAAAGGAATAAAAAAATAGCGTATCAAATTAATTTTGTACTGATAAAGAAAAGGGGGTTGGAAAACTAAGTGAGTGAAACTTATCTACCACAAACGTTTTTGCTTTCATTTTCTGGTTTAGATTTTGTGAGGTGACCAATTGGAATAGAAATAAATAACCGATGGTTTTATCAAAGACCAGGAAGTCATTCGGACGTATAACACGGTTGCAGATGATCCACAAATAAAACATAATAGGGGCGAAACAACTACTTTGTCTTCTTTCGATTATAATGCAATCTAGCAGTTCATGGAGTATTGGCTAAGGCCATCCCTGTGGCCACTAACATTTTATGTCAACTTTTAATTAGTCTGGATGAAGAACTTTTTATGCTGACTCAACGCATTATTATTGGTTTTCTTAAACAAGAGTGATTCCAACGCATTATCTCTTGGTCATGTCGTCGAACAAACATATTTCTCCTCTAGCAGTGGTATTTCTGTCCGGCTCCTCGCCTCAGATTTTATACAAGTCCGAAGAAGAAAAATAAGGAATGAAACTGAAATTTGGGGCAGTTTTTTTTTGCCTTCTAAAAAAATTCTCTGACCATGGAAATCAACTAGCAGTTTCTCAAAGGCAACAAACGGGTCTTGAATGCAATGTTAATTTATTGACTCTTTCCCTTTTCTTTAGTCGTCACGATTCCCCAGCCTAAACCCTATTTACTTTACCCAACTAAAAGTAAATTTATCTTATTTTCTTCTTTTACCATCCTTCTCGTTGGATTAAAGTATCTTTACGGTACGAATTTCTTGTCATATTAAGAAAGAATATTTGTGCTGAATAAATATAATTTTTTTGTCATTTCTTTGCGAGTCACTAACTGATGTTATCTTTGTCCAGAAGTCGTGACATTTACCATGTAATGAATAATGTAAAGCATTGATATATTTTTCATTCAACGGCCACATGGTAGGTACTTCAACGAATACATAAAATGTATCGTTGGCCAAGCAAGAGAAGTAAAACAAAGGCTCGTGGATGGAACAAAAACGGACGATTCCTTATATTCTTGCCATTTGCTACGCAATTTAATCCAAAAAGGCAGCCGCTAATCTATCTTCTCACTTGAGAAAGTAGAGGTGTTAAATCCCTCTTGCTCTTGGCTGTTTTAACTGCCTGCCAGCAACCAGCTTCCGCTAATTGCAGATATAAGAAGTGGCCTCCCTCTAAATCAGAAAGATTGGCAAGTGGTCGGCATGAATACTATTTGAGTCAATGAGTGAATGTGAGTGGAAAGAGGAGGGTCGAGCGGAGATTCCGTTGAATAAACGAAACGAATGTCGGCCATGACGAGGACTTGCTACACCCGACCAAGGTTGTGTTGGAGCTCCACTATCCCCCGTTGCTCCATCACCCACATTCTCCTACTTCCCCCCCATTTACTTTTGCATATTTCCTCAGTATAATCCCCCCTTATTCATACCCCAACTCTAGTCAAACTTGTGACGGCATTTCAAACGAGCCCCATTCTCTTACCACCCGGCAATTGTAAGCCGGGCAAGGTGATTCCCATCCGCCTTCAGAGTTTAACTTCATCCCAAACCTGCCACACTAATTTAACGCATCTCCACCTAATTCCTACTCATACTACCTAATATCGCCCTCCCTGTTCCTATTTGACCTCCTTCTGAACATCGATTTTGTCGGAGACTCTTTGATTAAAAAATAGGAATGTTCCCATCATATTTTTTCTGAATTTCATAGCCTCGGTATGACCAATGTCATTCGGTTAAAATAGCATCACTTTCCCCCCCCTTGTTTGGTTTGGTCGAAGGCTTTTGCAAACTAAGTTTTCTACGTGTAATTGCTGTTTGTTTGTTTGTTTTTAAAAAAAAAGTATTAAGAACAGAAGAAAGAAAACACGTACGATTTGTTGACAGAGATGCATCAATCGATAGGTCCTATCCCCGTGATATATGCCTGAATAATTGATTCATTTAGCTCGGAGCAGAGTAAAATAAAATGGGAGATGACTGTAAGACTGCTCGGAGGATACAAGTACTAAATGGAAAAGCTCAGTTTTTAAAAATTAATTTTTGATCGATATTGCTTGTTGGGGAGAGAGCATTGAAGAACTTGTATAGAGTGGTAGCATATTCTTAAATATCATCAACATATCCCTTGAAAAGTACTATCTAATTAGTGATTGGCCTATTTGTGATATCTTATTTCTATTTAATTACTCCACCTAATTAAATATTTTCTTTTTATAACCTTTTTTTTTTCACATCTTCATATTCTATTTTTATTGGTTATTTTTAATTTTTAAATTTAAATTGAATCTATTTGCTAACTGTGAAATTTATATTTATTGAAGTTTTAACTATAGACTACAAATTCCAATAAATTGTTTGGGTCATTTTATAATGTTCTCTTTAAACAAATTCAATTTATATTTTGAAATGTCTAGATCAAGTACAGCTAAAAATACAGAGGGAATTTTGTATTTTTTTTTTTGAGAATGTCATCATACCAATTTTTTTTTTTAAATACACTTTCTTCTGCTATTGATTATTATCATTTTTTGTAGTTTTTCTATTTCAAATTCTCCGTGCAATTTCTCATTAAATTCTTCCAGTAGGATATTTATGAGAGTCGAGGGGCATAGGTGAAATAATATTCAAGTGTTATTTTTAAATTGTATTTAATATTTTAATTTTATTTATGTTGTAATTTTACCTTCAACTTTATAAAAATAGAACAATCTTAGCCTAGCCCCATACGCTGTTAGTTAGCACCCCCGTCTTCCTCTCTGCTTCCTCCTTCTATAGATGCTTCCTTCTTCCTCTTACTTCTCCCTGCGAATTTGAGCATTGCCGACAAGAGAGGAAGGAAAAAAATATTTTTACCGTGTTGATCTTAACTTAGTCGTAGTGGAGAGAAAAGTTGACTCATTGGTAGAATCAGACATTAAATGAATATCTATGGCATCCTTTTCGAGTTTATAGATCGGAGAAGCCAACCCTCACTTGAGTTTTTTCATGTTTCGAAACATCAATAACACTTTCGGAATGCTTACGAATGTGTTCGTCAGAAGAACAACAAGGAAGGTGGTCTTCACAAAAAAAGAAGAACAAGGAAGGTGCATTTCAGATCTCGTTTTCCTCCTCTAGCACCCACTTACAGAAGACAATAGCAGAGGCAGCGAAAATAGCGACCTCCACCTGTCGCTCCGACGATCTCGGCCTCCAATCTCGACAACAATCCGATAAAGACTGTCTTTTTAGATTGAGGGTCTCTTCGTCAGCTTCTTCAATCTCTTTCTCGCCTGATGGGTTCTTCGATTTGATTTTTGTTTGCGATTTATGTCTTTTTTTTTTTATTGGATTTTTGCTCCATCTTCTCCATCATACGTAGTTCTCATTCCTCTATGGGGTTTGGTAAGTCGGCCCCACGCAAATCATCAGTAAACTAATAATAATGATTACATTAGAATAGATTATTCTTTTCTAAGTTACTTTTAATTGATAATAACCGTCGGGGTAATTAACTAGAATTTAGGAGAGATTGCATCAATTGGCCAAACAAGACTGGCCGAAAATATCGTCCCAGAAAGATGATGGGATAAAACTGAAAGAAATGGCTCATTCGTGTGAGAAGCATAACGAACAATAAATCAAAGTAAACAATCATGAAAAAAAATACTATTTTATTTGGTCCTCAATAACATAGAACACGTTCTACTTATTTAATTTAATTAAAAGTTAGTTAATATAATATAATTTTTTAAAATAATAACTCTCCTATCTACTAATTGATTATTATTGATAGGGCCCTATAGAAATAATTTTAAAGATATTGTTAAATAAGATAAATATAGTTTATAATATTTATAATTAAAATTAGTTTTTAATTAAATATTATGTTATATTAAGAAGAAGGAGTATAAAAAATTCTTATTCCTTAAAAGAATAACCAAAAAAAAAAAAAAGAATATAAGCACTCTTCGTCAGCGTTTGTGGGTACAGGACAAATCATTTATTAAGTAATGTGGTTTTTAGGACTTGGGGGAAACCCAAAAACAAAGGCATGGGCATCTGCCATTTAGGACACTAGAAATACAGCCCCCATATATTATTGGCGTAAATAGGATTGGGTCCATATACTATAATAAATTTGCACCGTCTCATGGGATCATAGCTTCGTCTCGAGCTTGAACCGCTATATAAATGTCCTCTCTCGCTCCGCAATCTTACTACGTAAGTTATAGGGAACTCATCCGCGCTTCCCGTTTCCTCTTTTGCCTGAATCTCTTCTCCAGCAGTTGCGCACTCTGAATTTGTCAGCAGAAAGAGAATGGAGCTGTTTTACTATCTGGTGTTTGGGTCATTGGGTGCGGTGGTCGCTGCTCTCGAGTTCAGCAAGAACAACAAAGATCGAATTAACACCTCTTCAGCTTTCAATTCCTTCAAGAACAACTACCTCCTTGTTTATTCGCTCATGATGGGTATATTTGCTATCTCTTTACCTTAGATCTCTGTTTCTGTTCTTTCCCCGTTAGATCTTGCCTGAATGTACTTATTGTATGACCTCGGATGTGTTTGTGCGTAACTGGTGGCTTTAGATCTAGTCTCTTGAGATTTTGTTCTTCATTGAGTTGAACGCGATTTGAAACTGCTCATTTTCTTGAGATCAGAATTCGTTTATATTCTTGTGCTTTTGCCGGTTGATCCGGACGTGATTTCATGAACTTTATTGTTTATAGAGGTGTGTTTTTGGTGTTCATACAATTGCGTGGGCGCTTGGTTCAAAAGAAACCAAGTGCCAAACACAAATGTTTAATCTAATTACTGGTTTCAATATTTTGGAAAAATCCAAAAGTTTGCTGTTTCTTTGACTATAGCTGGAGACTGGTTGCAAGGTCCATATGTCTACTACCTGTACAGTACATATGGATATGGGAAAGGAGAGATAGGCCAACTTTTCATTGCGGGTTTTGGTTCATCCATGCTGTTTGGAACGATTGTGGGATCTCTTGCTGACAAACAGTGAGATGCTCCTTTCTTTTCTTTTCCTCGGTTGCTTTGTTTCATTTGGTGCATAAATTTCATGGCACTTTTCAATATATCATGATATTTTATTATAATCAGGGGACGGAAGAGGGCTTGTGTTACTTACTGCATAACCTATATCTTGAGTTGCATTACAAAGCATTCTCCTCAATACAAAGTCTTGATGGTGGGCCGAATTTTGGGAGGCATTGCCACCTCACTCCTGTTTTCAGCATTTGAGTCCTGGCTCGTGGCTGAGCATAACAAGGTGACTTTTAAAGATTTAACTGCTTTCGATTAAAAAAAGTTACTTCTGGATGTGTTATTATTACAAAACAATGTTAAGCTATGAAACAGGACCTTTTGAATCTTGAGACCATCTGAATCTCTGAAACTTGGATATCTTTACCGAGTTTAAGTTATGTTTTCACTTACAAATACATAATTTGAGAAGATATTGATTCCAAATGATGATGACCTACCTATTCCTGAAATTTCTATCAGAGGGGATTTGAGCAACAATGGCTGTCAATAACATTCTCAAAGGCTATATTTCTTGGAAATGGTCTTGTTGCTATCTTATCTGGGCTCTTTGGAAACGTCCTTGTCGATTCTTTGGCTCTAGGACCTGTGGCTCCCTTTGATGCTGCTTCATGCTTTCTTGCAATTGGTATGGCTATCATACTATCATCATGGTCGGAAAATTATGGGGATCCTTCTGAGAGCAAGGACTTGCTTACCCAGTTCAGGGCTGCTGCCGTGGCCATTGCTTCTGGTAGAGTTCATACTTCATACATTCTCATTTTTGTTAATGACAATTCTAAGATAATAATCTGCAATCTATATGTTATATCTGCATATGGACTGGACCGATCATATATTGACCCTTTCATGACCATGAAATATATCATAGTCAAACATTTCTGAGGTGCTGAATCTGCTCTCTGACGAAAATTTAACCTAAGGGGCCTGGGATGTTTAAGTTAAAAGCTTCTCCCCTTTCACTTATTGTTCTCCTGCTTGTCAGCAACGCATAACTAATTGCATGGCAAGTGGTCCTAGAAGAGGAAATTATGGCTGTTGCTGTCATCTAAAGCAATATGGAATGACATTGGGAAAGCAAATACATTATTTTCCTATTCTTATTCTGTTGTCAAATGTCATCATCATTTTATTTTCTCGCATTCTCGTTTCCTTGCATATCTCCACTTTTGTTTATTGTTACCGATTTTGCATTTCAGATGAAAAAATTGCATTGCTGGGTGCTTTGCAGTCTCTCTTTGAAGGCTCTATGTATACCTTTGTGTTCCTATGGACTCCTGCTTTGAGCCCAAAGGGTGAAGAAATTCCCCATGGCTTTATTTTTGCAACATTCATGTTAGCTTCAATGTTGGGAAGCTCAATTGCATCTCGGTTGATGGCCCATACATCACCCAGAGTAGAGAGTTACATGCAGATTGTTTTTGCAATATCTTCGGCCTCTCTACTACTTCCCACTCTGACCTCTGTAAGCTATTGTTTCAGTATGCTTCTTATTTTCTTGAAAAAGTATGAGTTTTTGTGATATGCATTTCATTCTGTTATTTTGACTTGGTTAATGTTTATCAGTTCTTGGTAGTTCCTTCCAAGGAGAAAGGAGGAATCATCTCATTCTCAGGTTGCATTCAGCTCCTTGGCTTCTGTACTTTTGAAGCTTGTGTAGGCATATTTTGGCCGTCCATTATGAAGATGAGATCTCAGTACATTCCCGAGGAGGCCAGGAGCACCATTATGAACTTTTTCCGCATTCCTCTCAACATATTTGTGTGTGTTGTGCTGTACAATGTATGTTGCACTATCTACTTAGATAAAATGCTTGATCTCATTGTATGGTTTGAACTGGGAATCGTTTACATTAAAAATTTTAAACCCAACGGCAGGCATTATCCCGTTGAACCCCACAAAGCTATAGCTCCATGTATGGAAAAATCATCCTCCCGTCCCGCCCTCTTTACTCCCCCAATTTAAAAAGCAAAGAAGGGGGAAAAAGATGCATTGAAATTAAGGTCCTTCCATCTGAGTGTGTATATGAGTATCGGACTAATTATTTCGTTTGTCTGTGCAGGTTAACGCATTCCCTATCACTGTTATGTTTGGCATGTGCTCAATTTTCCTTTTCGTTGCCTGTATACTTCAGAGGCGGTTGATGATGATTGTAGATAAGCCAAGTAAAATCCCTCCTATGGCTTTTATTTCCATGCAACTTTGTTTTTGATGACTTTTGTTTTTTGTTTAGTTTTTATAAAACAAAATGTGCTTCGTATAAAATCATGTATAATCTCTGCATAGAAAGCGTTTTCCTGCGTGGGGGTTGATTGCTTGAGTTTGGAACAGAAACAGAAGACTGGACATTGAAGGATAGGAACACCGAGTCTGAGCCATTGAACATTTAACCGAAGTTACAATGAAGTTTTCAGGGGGGTCTCAGCCATCAGGCGTTTCAATTCGTATTGTAGTTTCCATGTCAGAGACAGGATGACTTAGCGATGGTACGGTACACCTTGAAAGAATGGTTATCTCCCCAACAAAGGAAAAGTGCAAAAAGGAAAAGGGTAAGTGAAGAATTTCATAAGTGTTTTGTATCATTGTGGTAATACTCCTCTAGTCTTAAATATAATACATAGTTATAGTGCAATTTACACTATAAACTACATCTTATATTTAAAAGGGGAGGAATATATTAGATGTTTACTGCTTGAGGAGAAATCTTTGTTTTGAAGTTTAATTTTATTCTTTGTGGGCGGGATTAATAGTGTACGTGGCATGCTATTTCTCTCTTCCTTTTCCCCCTTCTGTAATGGAATGGGCTTGCATTCAGTCAATTCATCTTCTCAATCTTCATTTTTCCCTCCAAAATGTAGTTTGTGTTCTGTTAGAATAATATACGGAGTTCAACCGTTGAAAATAAATGTAGTGTAATGGTAATTTGAAGCAGCATTTTGAACTTTCCCGGCCAATATGTCTGTTTGGGTATTGATTTTTTTTTTTTTAAATAAAGGACAGTTATATTACAATAAAAGGGTTACAAGGTTAAAGTTCACAAAGGACTCTGTTCTATCGATGCAATTATCCGTTTTACCATAACCATTTTCGCATGTAGTCATCCGTTGGAAGGTGTGTATATATATGAGTTCTGTAGGCATCTTTATCCAAACAATCATGGAGGCATGTTTAAACTGTCATTTCGACTTCTTATGTATTTAATAAAAATAGTTAATACAATTTTTAAATTTATTTCTATTTTAGTTTTAATCTTTCAAATTTTAAATTATAGATTTTAATTTTTTTCTATTTAAAATGAGTTCCTATGATTTAATAAAAATTTAGATCATTTTATCTCTTAGAACACTAAAACCATTGGTTTAAAATTTAAAAGTTTGAAATTAAAATTCACACATAAACTTAAAAATTAAATATTATATTACTCCTAATAATAAAAAATGTTACTTTTAAATTTATTTGTAAGAAACAAATGATAGTTAAGTAGCATATTTTTAACTATCAGATCTATAAAATTAACTCTTCATTGATAAAAAGATTAAAATAAAAATTTGAAAATGGACATAAACCAAAACTCTCCTCAAACCTTGTACTCCCTTCTCCGAGAGATTGAATTTCCTAGAAGATTTTCTTCATTAGTAATGTGTCTTTAGTAAGGAACGGCGAAAATAAACTCCCCAAGAAAACGTAGATTGCGAAATTGGCTTAAGAGCACTTAAACCACCCACCTGTTTTGATACAAATTGCGAAATTGGCATTTAATAAATGGCTGAATTCACAAACCGGAGATACAATACAGAAAAATACGTACATTTATTGTGACCAAAGAAAACGTAAATTTATACATACATAGAAATTGGACATTCAACTCCCCTTGAGATTTAGAGCTGATCATGTCACACGGCTGCGTTTTGCATCTGCAGAGGCTACTTCCAAATCTCCAATAAAAAATAGTATTTTGTCCAAAATTCCTAAACAAGAAACAGTTTCTGCGGTGAATTCCCGTTCTAAACCATTAGTATTGCAGGTGAGGCTTCTTGCTTCTTCCCTGCTTCTTCTTGAACCGAGACATCTCTGTATCTCACCTTGGTGAACAAGATAGTAGTAACACCCTTCTCTCATAATCTTCAAACCCCTGTTTTGCGAACAATGAAATCACACGATTTAATATGTCAGCATGACAACTGGAACTGCATATTAATTAGACATCAATGTCCGTCTGCCTTATGTTAATGGGGAAAAGGAAGAAAATGTATTAATTACAGTTTAGTTTACTTACACTCCAACTCGATCACAACGATCTTGAACCTCAAAAACATCTTTCCATGATTTTGAACCATTAGGAGCTAAGAAAGCTGCACGATCTTCTCCCCATCTTACTTTAAAAAGGTTGGACCACAATCTATTATCTGAAGCCAACAACTTCCATTTCCTACACACTGTACAGCCAAGTGTCGAATTTATGATTTATCAAAACAAGGCAATGAAACCCCGAATCCTCAAAACTGAATGGAAATCGCTTAGCCAGGAATGGCTTGATTTTGTCGTATACATGATGCATGTTCAGGAGTTACTGCAGCTGGGGAACAAATCCTCTTGCCAATCAAGGTTTTGTTAAATTTGGCCTTGCTCCAAAGAAATGAGGACTTGACCAATTTAAAACAACGTGTATGGAAAGACAAGGACCTTCACGATCATGCAGCTACAGCCTAATAAAAGGTTTGTTCGCATCAAGATACTTGATAACAGCATGAGGATTCGAATCTGTGTGAACCAGAGGATTAGGGAGGAACCATGGGAAACAGATTGGACCATATGCCATGTTGCTTTGGGATCAATCTTCATAGTGTCAACAGTCCACGCTTATAAGATTACTCGTTCCATTCCGATCAATTTGTTTTTGATCTAAGTGTATCAATTTAGTGGTCAAAATTCAGAATCGGCCATGAACTGAACGGACAAATACCAATTTTACAGATTTTGGAGAGTCATCAGTATCGGCAAAGGGAGGATCCAGCGGATATAAATCGGAAAAGGAAACGCGGGCGGTATAATTGAAGAATGCACCCATTTCAGATCTAATAACCTTAATTGAGATGATGTGCAGAATTAAGAGAATGATGAACAAACTTTCGGATGAGTGATGCTTCAAAAACAGAATTCGCAACAGTACCCACTAACCTTGTTGAGCAACGACAAGATGTTGGTGATCCAAGAAACAAAATATCTTCAGACATATTTCCACAGGTAAACTCTCCATTCCAAGAAGCGCGCAATTCATGCGCCAAACAGTTTGTGATACTTATGAGTGATCGGGAGAGGCAGGGTCTACGGAGTCTCCTCGGATTCTGATATCATAATGTGCGCTTCTGATTCTCATTTCACTTTCTCCTTCGATTGAAACGTAGTTGCTTCCCCCGCTCGCTATTTTCTCGACCGCATAAGCACTCACTCTATCGGAATCGGACTATCAACGTTTCTAGCGTAGATGCGATCACCACGTGGCGGGAGGTTACCTCTCAGTCACTCCAACTTGAGAATAAGGATGGAAGGAATTTTTGAATTTTTCATCGAAAAATTTGGAGCTACAAATACAATAGAGCTCACTTTTGGCCATTCAATGCTTTTTTGAGTTACTTTTCTATCTAGCTCCTCCCTCACTACTCTCTCTATCCTTTTTATCTGATGTCTATATAAAATTTTGAAAAAATAAGTTGCTTTCAGTTTTGTTGAAATTACAAAGAATTTTTTCCCAGATTTTTAACTTTATTAATATTCTAAATTATTTTTAAGTTGAAATAACTTGAAATTATCTTTCATGAATCTCTTGGCTTCATCAAGAAAACCAGCTCGACCAAGAAGATCCACCATTGTCACATAATGTGAGACTTTTGGCTCCACTTTATACTCGTTCGTTAATTTGATATAATATTTACCATCGTTCAAAAGTCCAGCTCGGCTGCAAGCGGTAAGAACACAGAGGAATGATACGTCATTGGGTCCAAACCCAACACGTATCATTTCTTCAAACTCCTGCACAGCTTCCTTTCCAAGCATACGAAGAGCATTGAATTCCAAGAAACCAAATCAAACTTTACCAATCGAGCAAACACTTTTTCGGCACCGTCGGCAATCCTCAATTGAAGAGCAACCTTTACCGCTTGAAGAATAAATAGAATGAATACGCATTCATGAGCAGGAACACGGCCCCATAAAGTTGGCATTATCCTACTTCTTAAACATCGGCTAAGGAAGAAGTTATCCCGATCGATTGTTTTTTTTGTTGGGGATCGATATCCCCATTTTCCATTTCTTTTTTTATTTATATAAAAAAAATTAAAAAAGGGTTAGACTCATGTACAATCTAAAGGTAGTGTGAAGTCTCCGTTCCTTCTAAACAATACTAATATCGGGCAGAGCGAGCCGTCTATTACTTTCAGGCGTAAACCTAGGCACACAGAAGTTAGGATGCCTCCCTAGTGTCCGTTCTTCCTAAGCGATACCAGTGTCAGACAGGACGAGCCGTCTATTGCCTTCCGACGTAAACTTAGGCACATAGAAATTAGGATGCCTCTCCAAACGTCGCGATTGGAACCACAACAAAGTGATACTCCTAATAATCGAACACGTTCTAAATAGTAAAATATTTTACCCCTTCACTAGTTAAACCCATAGACAATAGATCCCATTTTTTATTTCTGTTACGATTATATAAGATAACTGTATTAGATAATAATATATTTACTAGCTCTTTTTGTTGTATCATTATTATTAGACAATTCTTTTGTATATCTAAAAAATTAATTAGCGCATCAATTTTAATTTATTAGTTACAGCTTGATGAAGCTGTAGATACGCATTGTCATAGCTTCTTCATTAATAAAGTGATGATTCATATCTCAATTAATTATTAGTAGATTATGGTAAAACAGAATCAGACGTAATCATATAATTATATTCAAATTAAATCCCATACATTATACAAAGTTCTTTTTTTTCCATTTATCAAGAATTGAGAATCCGAATAAGGCAGCGAATCAGAGGTTGTTGCTTGGAATATGTACGGGGCTCATTTATACATAGAACCAGAGGAACCAACATGATCCTTTTTACCAAATCTTTCCCTCATGAGATATATATTATGCGTATAGTTTTCTACCAAACCAAATTTTTAAATAATTTCTAACCTAAATTTTAATTTATTTTTTTAAATAAATAATTTTATTTATTTAAAATAATTTATAAATTAAATTATAATTTATATGAATTTATGATAATAATTTTTAGAATAAAAATTTTTTATAGAATAACTAATTATTATTTTATTTTTATTTATTTTATCTCCATTTCTCTAACTTTCTCCTCTCTCTCCTCCGATGCCATCATTGCCTTCCTCTCTCGCCAGGGTCGTGGGGTGAGGTCTGCACGTGGTCTTCTCTGTGCAGATCTACCAGCTAAGGCCTAAGTGAAGAAAATGAACAATGGCCATAAGGTAACTCGTCTTCTGCAACGTCATGAGCATCTTGAGATGAACAGCTGTTCACATTGTCCACCTCTTCTACAGTTAATTGTCATCCGACTGTCGACTGGAACGAGGAGGCCGAGCGTTAGCAGCAGAAGAGAAAGGTGAACAGTGCAAAAGGAAATTCATAATTTTAAACAGTATATTTATTTTTTATCACTTAAATTTTTTAATAATTTACCATTCATAAAATTTATTTTAATAATAATTATATAAATATTTATTTATTTTAAATTATTTTTTTATAACTTTTTTTTAAAATACTATCTAAACGGGCCTATACCAATTAAAAAAACTCCAGGAGAAAGAACACCGCATTATACAGTCCTGTGAAACATGAAAATGAAGCTCAAAATTCAAGAAACTGCCTTCTCAATACGAGCATATCCCAAACATCGCATTTATCCTTTAGCCAAATATTACTACTGCAAGTAAACTCCTACGATATCAGATAAAAAGATTACTTGAAGAAACCATATATGCAATAATTCTGATTGTGTCTACCTTATACCATGAATACCCTCTCTATTCTTCTTATCTTACTACATGCGGACCTCCGTACAATTGAAATCCATAGGACAATACCAAAGTGGCCACAATATGACTATGCTTAAGTAGTTGAGGATGACCCCCTGATTTGTTGTTAATACCTTGAAAAGTTCTGATCTGTCTGACTATGAGCAACACCAGAATTCCGTATTACAGTTGAGCTGAGTTGACCATGAGCTCTGCCTTGACAGTTGGAATTTGACCGAAATGCCTGAGGATGCCACAATTGAAGAAAGAGGCCTACAGATAAGCCACCAACACGGCGACTTCATGAGCTATACTTTGAAGCTGAACTTGTGAAGCTACTTTCCACATGATGGCAAAACCAACACATGTGACAGGAGGAGTATACTCAATGAACCACAAAATCAACTAGAGGCCAATCCTAGATCTCCTTTCTCCAAGTCCTGCCTTGTTTTTACCCTTCCCAGAACATTACTTAAATACAACAGATGAAATCACCTGCAAACCCTGTTTTACCGGTCGATGACTTGACAATCTACACCACCCTAATCACCAAGTATTATCATAGCAATTATTCCCATTGTTAGTAAAGTCCAGTTCGCCACTGTCGGTGGGAATAAACCAGTGACTGCTGTAACACTGCACGATCCATAAACACAACCAAATATCTAAATCTAGAACTTAAAACACTACGAGGACAAAAGTCAAATTACAAATTTACAATCTGAGAAAACTGTTCCTAAGAATAGCTATAAAAAAAACTTATAAAAAAGATAGATCACAAAAGCAAACATACAGACATTTAATATAAACTAGAAATTGTAACCTGACATTATTAAGCAGAAAAATATATTGCAACCTGAATTCAACTCAACCGACGGTACCTTTACCCTATCATCCAAACTTGAATGGCAGAACCAGCTGCGAAGAGCATGCACGTATTTTGTTTTCAGGGCAAAGCAAGAATGCGTATCTAAATTGTCTCCAGAAACACCCGCTCTAGTTAAAAAAAAAAATTGTCTCCCCATGCATGAAAGTTACACATTGTGCTGTCTTTCCTGATTTGACTCCCATAATGAATTTTTTATATGCACAAAGAAAGATATGTAGAAGTTCAAAGTTATCAGCTAGAGCATCTGTATCCTTTGGAATACATGTCATGTAAGCAATATACTTACATATTAGCTGCAATTTAATTGTCCTTTTAACTATATAAACAATTAATAGACATTATTTGACTAGTAGGCTCACAAGTAAAGGCGTGAAAAGTATGTATCAAATTGATACCCATATGCCAGAGCAATAAAAATCCACCTTCAATAACGAGAAAATATACTTAACACAGACAATCTTAGATAATTTATTCTTAATAAATTAGACAGTTTCCTCAAACAAATGTACACTCAGCATAGGGAAGGCGCAAGATTAAGCTTGTCTTAATGAAGCGGCTGTAATTCTGGGGCTAAAAGAGGGAAATCTAACATCTGATGAGTGAGTCCTACAGAGAATTGCCGCTTCACGATTCAGTACGATTTATCGTTCATAAATGAAGCTTTAAGTAAGCACCAAACGATCGTCATTAATGGAAGTCCATGGAACAAAATATTAATCAGCTGCTGATGAATAGTTCAACGCCTGCCACGATGCCCGCCACCTGACCTTCCAGGATAGCGAGCAAATTGAAACCTTAAATTGACCGAGTGGCGGTCAAGCTCGTCAAATTTGTAACCTGCAAAATTAAGGCTCACTGTTTTACGCTGAACAACTAGCTACGTCAACGGCCAATTATGGGTGTCAGAAGACAAAATGCATAAGGCGTGCGTTATCTTACCTCAGTTTAAGACATATTAATCCTGAAATACACCTGAAAATTGTTTAAATCCAATATCTAACATATGCTTAATGCGAGTTCCTCACTCATACAAAAGGGGCTAAAAATTCATTCAAGAAAAGAGGCAGAAGAAGAGCCACATTAAATAGTTCTCCACTATCTCTGCCTTTAGACACAGTGAAACAAGCAAATTTCGGCACAAGTGTATCCTTAGTGGATATTATCCTCACTCGCATCTAACCAATAGTTGGTAGAAAACAAAGAATCAGATCCGCCTTCTAAACTAGTAGTATCGTTGGTTATATGGGCTTCTATTTCAAGCAACGGTATATTTTCCTTTTTCGTAATCCCTACAAACAAGATGTGTTACACTAAGGCACAAAGGTGAATGCTTCCATGATTTGGTAATATCTGCCCGGCTGGTATTGATGGCTGAACGCGATGTGTGTAAATATAAGCCAAGAGATCAATGAAAGTTGATGTCAGCTTTACCATTGCACGTAGAAACAGTAAGCGAATAACATTCATGACGTAAGCCATAAAGCAACTTTCCAAGCTTCAGTCTCACCTTCATCTCATTCAAACCAACTCTCAATGGCCAAATAAAGTGAACGACGAAATGGGGAAGAAAATCAATTGCATAAGGACAGATAATTAGTAGGCATGGGAGCTGCTTTAGAACATGTACTCTGCCGCAAAATAGCTCCAATCTCATCAAGGCACCTTGGATTAATTCCTTTACTCATTTGCACTGTCGCAAGAAGCAATCACATCCTAGACCCAATCCAACCCCATAAAACGATTGATGGTTGCTCATCTTTATTACCATAAAACCAAATGTGTATATATCACTCCAATCAGACTCATACTAGTGGCAATCAAAATATGAAAGGTAGTATAAAGAAGTTCCATATATAAATCATTCCTTTGCACTCTTATGTTGGTGATATTCCACAAAAAAGAAAACTACAGATGAGTGTTATTTCTTTATAATCAGCACAGTAAGGAAAAATGTAACACGTTGGATTGGCACATGCTCATTGCTGTCATTTCTAGAATCATAGAAAAAACGGATCTTACCCTGCAGGGCATCCATAGCGGTCGCTGCATGGGCGGAATTCACAAAATCAACAAAACAAAGTACAAGTGGACCGCCCCCAGGCTGCATGTGAACCCATTCAAAAGTCAATCAAATGCAATAGATATGTATTTTCTATGTAACAATTGAACTTACTTGTCTTGATTCCTTGCTAACAAGTCTAACTTCTTTATAGCCAACAAAAGGACGAAAGATGTCTGAAGATAAAAGTTAAAGAAGCCAGAAAGAGTATTTAACACCATCATTTTAACATCACTCGTTACACCTATTTCTTTACAAATGATTTCTGTAGCAGAGAATATAGGTAATTTTTTGTTACAAGCATTTCATATCAGATGAATAGAAGTGGTATGAAGTTGGCGGCGTGTAAATATGCAATTAAAAAGCATCAACATAAGAGGAATCAGATAAAAGGATACGAGCTACTTCCCGTCTTGTACAGTTGGAAGGTAAGCCCTCCACATACAGTGTATTGGTAGCATCAGGAGGAAGCAGACGCTCAGCCCTTGCACTACTTAGTCCCAGGGTTTTGTCTTTTGCAGTTGTTGTTGCGTCTACTCCCCCCATACTATGGGCATATGAATCATCAATAGGACGATTGGAAACTACCCCGCCAATGGTTCTGGTAGACTGACCAGCACCATAAGTGGAAACTTGCTGAAACACGTATACAATGTTAGACATAAACCATACGCCCCTTTGGTATACCAGATTTCTCCTGAGATTAAACATGCTTGAGCAAGGTTTAATGTTGTATTCTTGTGATTATTAAACAATAATAGAACAGGACAAAAAATTGTTGAAGAATTTGAGAGAAAAAATTCCTTCAATTATTTTCCCCTAACTTCTCCACAACTCCCTATTAGGCATTCAGAGCTAAAAGCTTCTTTGATTGGGATTATTTTTTTTATCCATTAGTTGAAATTTAAAAACTAAGAATATTAAATTGAACAGGTTCTTATTCCTTCCATATGCATAAACAGAAACCACAATTAATACATCCTATATGCCTAAAAGTTCAGGTGCTTAGTGCCAAAAATAGAAGCTAACATGCCAATCAGGGGCACAAGAGATCAAGACACATATTCTTAAGCGTGTATTAATGGTCATTGGTAGGGACAGGCAGTACCGCACTATGAAGGTAACGCTCATAGGATGCTTCAAGGGATTCAGTATCTCTAATTACTTGGAGTCCGCCTCTATCATCATCACGGGGAAAGTAATTGGCCAAGCCATGAACACCAGAGACATCTTCAAAGTTAAGCGATATTTTTAATTAACAATCAGACAGAGACTAGAACAAGAGAGAAAATAATCATTTGCATTGTGACTGATGGCATGAGAAAAAATTCAATTACTAAGATATAAAAATAACAATAAGATAATATAAATCTCAAACATCTGTTAACTTATTTGAACAATTAACTTATTTGTCGCATGTTATTCTTATTCTAAATCAACGTTATTCTAATTTTGTCTATATAGCATGTTTCTTCCTACTTTAATGCCTTAATTAATTTGGGTGTGTACCCTTCTAATGCTTCTCACACATTTTAAGGTCTAGTGTCTTTCAAATTTGATTACCTTGCTTACAACAGTGAAAACATATAATCTGCCAAAATAGTCGTTCAAATTTTCTACTATAAATTTCTGATATTTAGATGCATTCATCAATTCTAAGTATTTTTATACATTATTGAGTTAGCAAAGGTTCAGACTTTAAATTGAGATATCACAAGAAGCAGAACTAGAGGTTTATTTGGAGGTGTGAGGAAACTCACACGGTACCCAGTCGGAAAAAACTAAATCATACCACGCAACAAATACACGATAACATCTTATTTACTGGTCGTTGAAATGACAATCATTCACCGCAGCGTTTCCCCTAGAGTTCCAAAGCAAATAATAATAACTTGAGCAGAACCAAGAAGAACAACTGGACATTGAATGGGGATATTTCCAATGCTTTAAAAATCATTTAAACAGGGATTAGCTCTATTAGACCATCACATCGACCTCAAGTGGAATTCCAATTGGATCTCAAACAAGGCTATCCCTTTCCGATTTTCCCATGTCTCCTCACATACATGATCTCGCGAAATTAGGCAATATCTCCATTCTCCTTTTTTTAATCAGTCGTAAACCTTATAGCTCGTTTACGACTATGCTACCGAATCCCCTCCCCTTCCCAAACTATATTTTAGGGGGGGAACTATAACTCTTCAAAAACTGGATAGCAAAATCATGTGTTCTAATTCTTACCTGGCCTATCTGCAACTTGTAAAAACTCAACTTTTAGCCATTTCAGCTACTAATGGGAAGGCGATTATTCAACTAAGATAATGTACAGAGTCTAAAAACCCTAAATTCCTCCATGAGGCAAGCAATTCACATACCATAGTCGGTACGCGAGCGCTTTCCGGCGATCGAAGGCATCGAAGACGGCATCTGCCGTGAGTCGCTGTATCTCCAATAAGCATCAGACATGAGGATTATTACCTTCGGTCGGACGAACAGACAGACAGAAGCACCGGAGGAGGGAGAGAGAGGGATTAGTTGATGACGCGTTCACTGCCGTGTTTGGGGCTTCGCTTGGGAACACAGAGAAAAAACAGCTCATTAAAAAAAATAACTAGTTAACTAATTTTTTTGTCCATTAAATAGTTATATAGCGTAAGAGAGAGTGAAATAAAAAAAAGCCATCTTATAATTATACTCATCTACTCTGCTTCTCTCTCTCTCCGCTCAAATATATTCTGTACGGTTAGTTTTATAAAATCATTCATATTCTCGAACTGAATTAAAAAGTGACGCCGAGACTTCCCCTGCTTTCTTCTACTCAGGAGAACTTGCCTGGTCAAATGTCTGACTAGGCATACTTCTGAGTACATGGGCACATGCAATGTCTCGGTTTGCTGTCTTCCTCCCAACCCCATGTCAAAGTTTTCCGGTCACCGTTTTATCTACTGTGTCCATTTTCCATTAATTCTTTCGCACCAGAGCTTATGCTTAGAAATAAAAACCTCCAAGACTAAAATTGACGTAACTTTACTGAGACTTCTTGAAAATTGCAAGAGCTGATAGCCAAACTCAACAAGTTTAAGTATTATTATTTTGTTTTACAGACATATACAGTATCTATAATTCACAGACAAATTAAAATACGAAACTTTGTATTTGGGCCTCCTGAGTTGCTTTCGGTGAAACAAAGGATTATTTAGTTAACGCATATGACCCCCTACTTTCTTCCCTTTAATTCCCAATTTCTGAAACAAAAAGTATTCTTCATTCAGTAGAAGTGAGTTGAAGACTGAAAAGGACCCAGTCAGCGAACCGATGTGTCCTAATAACTAATAAAATATGATCAAATTACAGTAGCATTCTTATTTCATTTTGCTGGAAACAACCATTTACTTCTTCCTTGCCTTCGTTTCTTTGGTCAACAGATTCATCCAGATTGGGTTTTCGGTTCAGGGATGACCCAAACAAGCAAGCACGATACACCAGCAACAAAGGAAGATCAGCAGCAATGGTTCCTTCCTGATAAACTTTGGCAACTATGTCTGTCCTTACACGACCACACAACCGCATGCATGGGACAGATGCCAACATTAATTTGCCCTTACAAACAATAAATAGAAAGAGCATTATATGTGTATGAAACTAGTGACAACATCATCACGGTCCCTCCTTTCCTCTGGCCTCCATATACATATGAATGAAAGGTGCTAATCTCAAGGTTACAAATTACCATACATACGCATATAACTTGTACTCAGGAACAGAAAGATGAAGTTTTTGTTTTCTCACCTCATTCCCATTGCCTTTTAATTTGTCAGAACCGTGTCGGTCCAATTTTTTTTGGGGGTCAGCTATAATATTTGGCAACAAGATAAAAGGAAACTCCCCCAAGCCAACACAAAATGTTTCTTCCAGAAAAAAATCTGAAATTGGTTTTCCAGCAAGTCATTTTGTGTAACATGCTGGCTTCCAAGTTTTCAGAATTGGCTTCAAGGTTTCAGAAATATCAGACCTCATAAGGTTAGTTTGTTTCATTCAATTTTGTCTCGCAATTTACTGTAGTGTCACTTCATTTCGAAACGTGTTTTTTGCACTCGAATGGACGTAACATGGAAATTCAAGGATGGAACATCTCAATCACTCGTCAGCATCTAGATAACATTTCAAGCATCACTCACCTTGCCGGCATTCGGTGAAAGAGACTTCCAACAATCGATTAACGGGACGACGAAGTGGCAGCGAAATGGAGGATATCGGATTCTTGATCAACGCACACGATGCAAAGAGGCCTTTGCCGCATGACTCATCTCCAAAACGTTGTCGTGTTATGTTTCAAGACGCGATCATGGCCGTTCGAACTCGAGACGAGGGAGAAGGCTAAATCTGAACGAACAGCCCTTCATCGACGAAGACCAGACCCCGTCGCCGTCCTCCTCTCAGATTCGAGATGAATGGGCCGAGCATTTTAGGATTAACAGCATTTTTCTTTATCAATTTTTTATCTGATCTTTTTAATTATTGAAGATAATTAATTAACTTTATAAAAGAATTTTTTTGGGGATTTTATTTTTTTAAAAATAAAATATATGATGATGGTGCAGATCCGTTCCGCGGCACAAAGGGTTGAAGTATGAGATAATGACATTAACGGTGATGGTGCAATTACAATACAGGGATTCATCTCCTTTTGAGGAACGTCCAATGAATATATGGTTTTGTATTTTATGAGTGATGCTATATTCGTCTAAGTATGTTATGGTCTCAGGATGGCTCAGTTCTACGGCTATGATCTCCTTATTACTTCCACCTTTTCTTCAGCCACTTGTTTTTGTCCTTTGCTTCAGTGTTATCCCTCTATTTTGTCTACATAATCAAGTGGAGGGGATCAAACGTTGATGTTAGTGTATAGTAGATTCGTTCGTACAACTTAGTAATAAGTTTAAGGTATTTTTCAATAAAAGTAATACTCAGGTTGTTTGACTTTAAAATACTTTCCTGTGTTATAGCATAAGTCAAGCTTATAGCATTTTTCTTTGGGATTATCAACAAACCATAGTCACAATTCACATGTAGTTTACAAAGACGCTACATATAAATAAAACTACACACCTAAAGTCTTTGCACAGACAAAAAAAAAATCATACAATTAAAGTTAAGTCAAGTCGCCACTATATATATTAGCACTTGGATAGGTGAAACTTGAAGCATAAGAAAAAGATATGTAAAATATTAGGACAGCGATGAAATAAGATATGCAAACTCTCTATGAGTTTGTCATGTCATGCCATGATCAGAAGCATGTTTATATATACAATACAACTGCAGATGGTCCTAAATTAAAGTGGTTAGTTCAGATTTTGGAAGACTTGTTCGTATACAGCATTCAATGTCTTTGTCTTGTTAAGGCCTGAAACTCGGGCAGCAGTATTGTTCATTAGTTCTGTATAGATACAACGTTAACTCTTGTTTTCTTGATTTTTTTCCTTCCATGCATGTACAAATAATCAAGATCATACACTTTGGAGCCTTCTTTAATTTGTCCTTGCTCACTGGATTATCAACAGCTTACAAGGTTTTTTAATTTTGTCGCCTTATTAGGGCCTTATTTTCAAGCAAACACATTTAGCAGTCTAGTACGAGGAAATAGAGGGAGTACGTTAAAAAGCCCATAAATATTAGTATATTGCCGCCCTTGATCACTTGAAAACTGTTGCCAAATGTAGCGAAACAGACGGTGTGAAGCTGATCCCAATGACTTTTATTTTCGTACCACGCTTCCTATCTAATTCCTTTAAATCAATGGATCACCCTTCTGCTTCCACTTTATGCCCCCGCACCTCCATCTCTTCATAATTGCCCTTCTCGTCTTAATTAGCCTCTCCCTCCCACGTTAAAACTCGAAACCGTAATTGTATACGGTCCTTGTTGAAGAAAAATATCCTCCCCTGGGGCTTCATCTCCAATCCCTACACACACGAATTCCATACCTATGATTTGGCATAATAAGGAATGAATAAATTCCCTTGGTAGTAGAACGTGTGTTGTCAATACATAGACCATGCTTTTCAAACATTAATTAACATAGACCATTAACTTTCTTCTAGATTTTCCTATCTCTAAATCAATGACACTGCATTAGTGCAAACTTTAACCAATAAATTATGAAATCACCGTTTCATCGACCGATCGAAGCGTAAATATCGTATTTTGTTCATCATCACCGAGGGTTAACACGGTACGTGTCGGAAAGCAGCATTCTTCTCCCAGAACTGGGAGAGGCAGAGATCTGATTAAGGTAATCACCAGATGTTGGAATGTTTCAAATATAGAAATGAAATGTGGGCATTTTTCTGATGCATATATAGTCAATTGAAAGGAGTAGATCGGATGAGTCTGGCAAGAGAAAAAGACCCTTCACGATGCGAAGCTCTAACCCATGGTTTTAAATATATGCTTATTGCTTAACACGTTAGATCCGAGTAAATTAAGCCATCCAATCAAGGCACAATAGAGTATATTATACATAATTCATAACAGTAGATGGAGGGAATAAAGTCTATCTACATAGACGAGTATAATAATTATATATGGGTGGAGGATGGAGGATATTATTCATGCACGGGGACCGAGAGGAATGTTTGCGGGGCCCCGAGGGTGGAAAACGAGGAGACTAGAGTCAAGGCTCCAACTTCTTTAATTAGCTTTCTTTCAGCACAAGGAAGAAAAAAGGAGAAGGAAGCCCCCCATGTGGTGGATATGGAGTGAATTAAAATTAATAATGATCTAAGCAAATGCAGCAAAATGTGGTTGAATAACCCTTCCCACTGCTTAAAAAAGCAATATATATATATCCCATGCATGCCTCGCAACACATGGAAACCCACTTTCTTCATTTACATTTCTCACAACCATATTGTTCACTCCATTTCAATCACTGATCGCTCTCACCAATAATAGATCAAATTAAGGAAAGTAGTAACCAGCAAGTTGCTAGGGTTAAAGTGTATCGAAGTATATGCTTAGTGCCTTGGTTACTAGTTTATATATAATAATTCGTTAAGACTGCTTTATTAATGGGCGGAAAGAATCTGTGAGAACAAGACGTTACTGATTAAGATCTGACAATACTTCTGACCAGTTGGCTAGCGAAAATAAATAATAACCAAGGGGGAAAAAGAAAAGAAAAAGGCACAGATAGGTAGACCCCCGTTTTGCTGTAAAGGATTTGACACCCATCATTCCAAACTCACTTTATGTTCGAGGTTTTAATTTTTAAATCCATAATAAAGATCATCACCAGATTCAATCTCGTACATGAAATATCCCCATTTTTACGAATTCTTCGTTTAATTACCATATTAGAATGATTAACTTGCAGATCGTGACTTGACCGAAATCTCAGCTTACATATGACCGGCTACTATATCTTCTTACCCGACAACAAATAACCGTAGTTTACGTGCGTACGACGATGACGTGCGAAGGGCAAACCATGGTGGTACTGTTGAGGCAAATTGTGAGAGAAGATCTGGTACAACAGTACCAAGGGCAATATATAGTTATCGTTATATATTACTTATAATTAGAGTAAATCAAGCTCAAAGTTTATGACATTCTGAAGCTTGGTATAACCTGAAATGAATTCGAGTTTCAGTATGAAACCACATGACAGGCCACAAACTTCTGGTTCAAAACGTGAAAATTAAAACGGGTGAAAGTAGGGAAAGAAAAATCAATTATAAGAAGATCTTCACCAGAAATGAAATGGATTAAAGAACCATAAACAGAAGAAGTCATATACCCTATTTATGTCAGTGGTTCGGAATCTGATCAATTCAAACAGTGGCTCACCAAATTTCTTGGGGAAAAGAAAAGGAAGAAGATGATGAAGAAGCAGATAGAAGACCAAACACCCCTCCTTGGCTTTTTTGCTTTTTATTTTTTTTTTTGATAACTTTCTTCAGCAATAATAATATTTTCACCACGATCCTCCACCTAACATGCCATTCCAAAAGCCCGTTGAATCCGCATGGCTCCTATTCTGCTCATAATGATCAGTACTACTCGGAACTTGCTTCAAATCCTCAGTAGGAAACAACAACCTCGCACCACCATCGCCACTGCTTCCCTCGTGCATTCCAGAAATACCCCCGTACCCATTTGCAAACCCTTCAAGACTGAAACTAAGTCCTGGAGGAGGCTTAAAATCTTGCAAATTAGGAAACCCACTTGAATTATACATTACTGAACCGGAAGAATCCGACGCCGACATAGGCATCAACGAACACAAAGTCCTTGACGAAGGAATTCCGGTAGTTTTCAGAAGCTCCATGGAGGATAACTGATCATGATGATGAGAATGTGTAGTCTTGTCTTCAGCACTAAAAGGAACCTCGATGAATTTCGATATGCTATTGTTATAGTCCTCGGGTGCTGGTGGTGGGGGGCATGCTAAGTTAAGATCTTGGCCTTGCTGGATCTTGGGGTTCAGATCAGGAAGCTTCTTTGAGGGTATTGCTGATGAGGATGAAGATGACGATCTCTTGTTCTTTCGGGAGCCTCCACCCACGGGAACATTTCTGAGGGACCCACCTTCGGTCCAGTACCTTCTACAAGTCTTGCAGAAGTATCTTGGCTGAGAGAGACTATAGTTATTGTAGTAGCAGAATTTAGTGTTGGTTGAGTTGCACCTTGGGCAGTTCAGAGCTTGATCTTTCTGAGGCCTCGCCTTTCTTTCGGTCATAGGAGGCTTTGGAATCGAACCTTCCACCACAGGCTGCTGTTTAACCACTCCAATCCCCTGAAATATATCCATCCAACAAAATTTAGAATTTATATATATGTATGTATCAAACCAAAAAGAGGAAACCAACAAGACGATCAAACAAGGACGCTGCTCCTTTACAAAGGGATCTACACGCACAACAGGTTGCAGCAATACAAACAAATTTATTAGCTTTTTCTTGGGTCCTTTTTATCAGATGTAGAAAAAAGGGGAAGAAATAGGAAGGTGCCGTACTTCCAAAAACAGGAAAAGAGAGATCTTAGCAGCAAAAATTAGATTTAGTGGGGGGAGTGATGAGATGAGCCCGCCAACAGCATGTATATGGTCTCTCTTGAGAATTGAAAAGCGGATGATAGATGAAAAGGGTAAACTTCACTCATCAGAACTCGGGAATTAATAATCGAAAGAAATTACAGAACCCAATAAAGCATATCTTAAATTGAGATTATTCCCGCAGAAGAGATTTGATATGAGATATGCAAAGAAAAACAGGGAGAAATTAATTAAGGCCTGTGGTGGTGTACCTGTGCCCACTGAGCTGTGTCCATGGATTAAGAGGAATGAGAAAAGGCTATGGATCGGAGTGCTAAGAGATGGGAAAGACAGCCACTTTCTAGAGGTTGGGTGTCAAAAGCAGGCAAGTGTCAAAAGCTCTGAGAGTTGGGATATAGTGGTGGTTCCATGTGTTGGCCACTAGCTACCTATATTCACTTCAAGGTCAGCATTGTCTTTTTACATATATATGACTCTTTGGCACTTGTGGCCTTGTGGGAAATTTTGTATACATGGCTACATGCATATACATGCATAAGTTCTAGTAATAATTAAAGTATCTTCCATAATCTTCATTTGATGTGTTTCTGACTCTGCATGGTTGGTGAGGTATATTTAGTCTGTTAATTCTTCAATGACCACGACAGAAAATACGCTGTCATTAATTATTCTTCAGTTTGGTACGTACATACGTACGTACTTCTATTTACGGTACTGTTAAATTTGTATAAGTTTACGTACTTCTATTTACGGTACTGTTAAATTTGTATAATTTTGCTTTAGACTAGCTAGTTTTAACTTTTATGCAGGGTATCATTATGACTTATTGTCGTTTGTTTGCACTTTGTATTATTCGTCATATTACTCCCTTCTTGTCAATATTATAAAATCCTTTCGCCCGGTCTTTAATTATCATATTAGCCTCAGTAATTTGCCTAGGGCTTTCCCTTTAAATTTAAGAATTAAACGAACTTGTCAGTTAAGAAGGTTATTAATATGACTGCAATATGATAAAATTTATAAACAGCTTAAAGATCTTATGGGACAAGAGTTTCTCGGGGATTAGAAAAATTAATCTGATTTCAATGTGATTAATTAATTCGTAATATCAGGTCAAAATAAATTATAATAAGTTTAATGAAATGAAATATTTTGTTTATGTCATAAATACATAGTAATATTTAACTGGTGATACAGGTGGATGAGATCATGAGATAAACAAAATGAGAATGGGAATACAATCTAATTAAACAAAAGGGGGTGAGGGAAAGTGAAAGTAGTAAGCTACATAAATGAGAAAAGAAAAGGAATGAGAATAAGAGGGTCGACGGACAAGAAAGGTTGCAGCTCGAGTGACAAGGAAACATAAAAAGAAAAGAAAAAAGAAATGAGAATATAATCTAATTAATCAACTCATGCTGCAGCCATCCACATAACAATGACTCTTCCATAAATCCGTCAAGATATATATATGGCTTCATCCCCGTGGACTGGTCCCTGCAATTTCCTAATCTGATGAAACGATTCAATTAGGCGCATGCCTAAGAAGAATTGCTCACTTCATCAGGCGTAAATCTCCGATGAGATATTTGGACGTGCGTGTCATTATTAGGGAGAATGGGTATTGTGAAAGACAATTAATTATAAAAAAATCTCATAAAATTATTAAATAATTAAATAGTTTTAGAGATTTGAGAATAATATATTTAAATTATAAAAATATATAATTATCTCTACTATAATAGCAGGTTCCTCATTTCAATAGGTAAGAGTAGGGGTGTGCATGGGCAGGGCTGGGTAGGGCAGCCCCCTGCCCAGTGCCCTGCCCGAAAAAAGTATGAGCTGCATTTTGCAGCCCGATGCCCGGCCCGGCTCTGTAAAAGCTCTAACTATTTTGGGCTGGACATGAGCGGGTTGGGCATGCCCAAATTGTGATGTTCTGCTCATATTGTGAGAAAAAAATCTGCCATCATGAACTTATAAAATAATATTATATTTATATTTTTAAGAGTTAAATAATATATATAATTCACTAAGAATAAGGTAACAAAAAGATAAAAATTAAAGTCTCAAAGTCTATTGCATATATAAAAAAGAAATATTAAAATATGTAGAGGTCGGATATTTGTAGCGTTATTGCAACTAAAAAAATCGAATACTTAACAAATAAAACAGAGGAACAACTTTAGTATCTACATAAATATAAAAGTTATATTTAATATTTTAAAAATGAGCAAAGAGAATTGTCAGTTAAAGTGAAAAGTGTAAAATTATAAATAAAATAAGTTAAGAAAAAAATAAAATATATATATATATAGGCCCGGGCCAAATGGGCAGGGCAGCATGCCCAGCCCAGCCCGCCCTGCCTAAATATATTTTGGGCAACTTTTTTAGGGCCGGGCTGGGCGATATTTTTACGGGCTCGGGCAGACGAATCGGGCGACGGGCATTATGAACACCCCTAGGTAAGAGGATATATTTCATTATAATGGAGATATTTATATATTTTTACAATTAAAATATATTATTCTCAAATCCTTAAAACTATTTAATTAGCTGATAATTTTATAAGATTTTCTTTATAATTAATTATCTTTTACGATATCTCAATACAATTCTCCTTTAGTATTATATGTGCATCTAAACCATAAACAATGCTATAAAAATTAGCCATGAATCGGTGTTGATTTTGATAAGTGGGATTTTAGCTATTTAAATATGATGTATTGAGTTAAAATCTATCTGAATACAGAAACTATTGTTAAATGACATGTTTCGATGGTTTAGATTGTAATCTTGTTAACACTTGTATGGATTAGATCTGATAGTGCTTTTTAAATGAACACTCAATCTTACTATAATCCAGTGGATGCATGCCATATTTGTTTGTAATTGTTGTGTCCAAACAAGAGGAGGAAGCTGGTGCCTTATTGTTTTTGGGGGGACCCGATCAGAAGAAGCAAACAGGATCTACCACGTCTTATCTAGAAAGCATGCAATTACAAGTAGGTTATTGACTTGTCCATTTGTTGGTTGTTGGAGTTTTTTCACTTTTTATATACATTCACCCACATGCCCCGTGCCCAAAAGGAGGGTGAATGAAAATAAAACAGGAGCGGCATGGGAAAAGAAAAAGCTACCACAAACGAAAAGAATCTGGGGTGCCCTTAGAATTAAAATGAGGATTAGCTCCATTCCAATAGATCATTATTACAATAAGGGAAGAGTGAATTATTGTGAGGGGGGAGCAAACGACAGGGAATTGAGAGGCGTTACGATGAGGAAGTCAAAGATGTGATTATGTGGCACCATCAAAGCCGTCTAGCCCGCTGCCCTTGTCCCCCTAATTCCGTACCACATTTCCCATTCTTCTAATGGCCCCCACCACTCCCCAACACTATTATTATTACTATATATATATATATAAAGGACTGGAAAAGCCATCCCTGCTCTCCGCCATTCATTCTCTTAAGCTTTCCATTATACTGGGTACTCCGTTAGTCAGCGCAATTATAACTAATCACTACTCTCGAATTAATCAACTTTCCCATATATAATTCCCAACACTAATTCCAGCAACGCATGCCATTGCCATTTCTCCACTGCATTCTTTTTTTGGGCTTTACTGTTTCCCTTAAAACCCCCAACACCAACTTGCCCCTATGTTTCGTTGGGCCCAAAAGCCCACGATCTGAGGAAATTTTCCCGTCACCCAAGATTCTCTCCGGCGCCAAAACTGATTTTCGCGCTCTGAACTTCCGCCCCAACCACCCCCACACAAAAAACAAAAGAGAGAGAGAGAGAGAGGATTTCGCGCGAACGCAAATTAGCGCCCCAAAGAACTTCCAAAATGGCTTAAGGTCACCAGCTCAGCCTCCCCAATCCCTAAACATTTCTCGCATCCGCTGCTCTGGTCGCTGTATTGTCGAGACCATCAATGTCGCTCCGACGGAGGACTCACGCGCTGAAACCGGCATCTAAGTCCCCTTCCGTCGGTAAATCGTCCGATTACGATGACCTGTGCTGCGAAGAATGTGGATCCGGCCACTCGCCGGCCAAGTTGATTCTTTGTGACAAATGTGATCGAGGATACCACCTCTTCTGCCTCAGACCCATACTTGTTTCTGTGCCAAAAGGGTCTTGGTTCTGCCCCTCCTGCTCTAAAAACAAGAAGCCCAAGTGTATGTTCCCCATATCTTTGCCCATTCATATGTTGCTGATTGAGTGCTATTTGTACTTAGACATCGAATCGTGAATTTGTTTGTTTCTGGGTTTGGATTCGGGGTTTTGATTGGATTATTCTGCTTTTTTTGGCCACTTCACTTGAAATTGCCTGGGGTTCTTTGGCTACTTTACTTCTTACATGGGAGATCTGGATTTACTGTTAGATCGGATTCGGCTGTTTTATGGCAGAGGTTAAACATATTAAGCAAAACCAAGAAATTGTATTTTAAGACTTCCTAGGGCCGTCTGCTGATTGGCGCGAACAAACCCAACTTACAAGCTGAAAATTATAAATTCGTTCACCGGCAGAGATCAATGATAATTTGCAACTTGAAAATTATACTTATTCCGTGATTGCTTTTGGCTATTTCACGATTTGTATGTCCCATTTTTCTTGGTATCTTCCCCGTACCAAAAAATACTGATACTCTCCCGGTTAAAATGCAGCTTTTCCTCTAGTTCAGACTAAAATTATTGATTTCTTTCTCATTCAACGATCGCCGCAAGCCACTCAAACGTCCAGTCAAGGTAAAGCGTAATATCTATATATGTTCTGTTCCTCTTTCTACAGTATACACTTAATTAATAGGAAAAAGCAAAATCCTATGGAAGTCCGGGTTTAATTGAAGTATAAATTTCCGGGTTTCTTGAATTTAAGATATCCGAAAGAAACGAAAGCGGGCTACAAGCCTAGTGCTGTCGAAAAAGAAAAGAAAGCTGCTGCCATTCTGCCCGAGTGAGGATCCTTCAAGGAGATGGGAACAGATGGCATCTCTGGCAACGGCACTGACGGCAACTGATACAGAATACAGTAATGAGCTTACTTACATGCCTGGAATGTCACCGAGATCAGCTAATTGTGCTTCTCTTGAAAAGGGTGGAATGCAGGTAACTTGATTTACATTTGCTAAAGGTACCAACAAGATACGGTGCCATGCTAAAACAATGCCCCTAAGCCAATTGTGTTTGCCTAAACTCAATGAGTCAGACCCAATAACGTAAATGGTAGAGAATGCCAGCAATATTTATGGTGATTGATTAGAGGAAGAGAAGCTAATGATCATCTGCATAATCCGCACTCTTTTTGCATCTGTTTGCGGAATCCTTGTAATTGCACCGTCAATGTGCATAACCAAAATTCATCATTAATGAGTGTTGACTGTTGAGGACTAGAAATTGTCAATTCAGTGAGGTTTCTATCTGTTTGTGATTCAGGTTCTGTCCAAGGAAGATACGGACACCTTGAACTTGTGCAAGAGTATGATGGAAAGAGGAGAATGTCCACCACTCATGGTTGTTTTTGATCCTCAAGAAGGGTGTGCATCCATGTGAATTAAGCTTTGGGGTATTGTCTTCCCCCCCTCCACATTGAAATTGACTCTTTAGCTTCTCTCCACGCAGGTTCACTGTTGAAGCAGATAAGTGGATAAGAGACTTAACAATAGTCACAGAGTATGTTGGGGATGTTGACAATTTGAGGAATCGTGAAAATGATGACGGGGATAGCATGATGACACTTCTTTCCGCTTCTGATGCTTCACGAACGTTAGTAGTCTGTCCGGACAAACGAAGTAACATTGCGCGGTTTGTTAATGGCATTAACAATCACACACCGTAAGCTTGTTTTCCCTACAATTTTATTGGGAGTAAGTAAAGATGATTTTTGACCGAAAAGAAATTCAAGAGTGCGACTTTGATGCAGGGAAGGGAAGAAAAAGCAGAACTTAAAATGCGTGAGGTTCGAAGTCAATGGGGAGTGCCGGGTTCTACTGATTGCAAACAGAGACATATCGAAGGGGGAGAGATTGTACTATGACTACAACGGAAGTGAGCATGAATATCCAACGGAACACTTCGTGTAAATGTTGGTTTTTGTCCACTCATTGAGCAATCTTAAACTGGGATATAATACAAGCAATAGCAAAGCTCCTCTTGTATTCATTGGTTATTTTGTCTTAATTGGCTAAAAATCAAATGATTACATTTTTGGTAGAAAATCGAATTATAACTCTAGAAGCAAAAAAGTGCGCTCCCGACTTTCTTTTCAAATGTTATATAAACATGATGATAATAAAGGAAAGTATTTCATGCCAGAACCGAAAAGGGGAAAATTATAGAAAAGTTCCAAGCAATAAAATTAATTATTACGCTTTAAAGAATTTATTCAAAAACACAAACCAATTGTAAATTTTAAATTATTTTAACCTGATTCGCATGTATTGTAGCACTTGTTCAAAATTTTTCCATTTGTGATATGTTGTAATGTGATTGAGAAAAGACTAAAACTAAAGTCACGGGAGTTAAATGTAGAAGCACATTTTTGCAATAGCGAAAATTATTTTATTTTATATTTAGTAACTTTTTTATTATTTTTAATAGATAAATGTAGTTTTAACAAAGGGCACTTATTTATTTTTATTTTAAAACACTTCCTTATCCCACCCCCCCCCCCCCAAAAAAAAAAACAGTTTTATTCACTTCAGTCAAAGGGTAGGTATCACAAAGACCCACCCGTGTCCTGCCCATCAAGGTCCAACCAGATTACAATCTCTGGGCTGTGTATGAGGTCCAAAAGAAATGTTTGGCCTTTGCTCCACTTTTGTTGTGAGAGGGTTATATATTCTTATTATTAATTGATTAAAGTCTTGTGGCGCTCGGTATCAACGTAGGATCCGTGGCGCAATGGTAGCGCGTCTGACTCCAGATCAGAAGGTTGCGTGTTCGATTTACGTCGGGTTCAAATCCCCGGTCCGTATGCTACCTATCGGATCTTTTTGGACCAGATTTTGTTCCCCCTAATTCGATTTTCGTTTTTGTAGTTTCTTACATTATGGGTACGGCATGAGAGCACAGGGCTTCCGTAACTGGGCACTACTTGGAAGCCTCACGGACAACAATAAAGGATTTGGCTCATGGGCGGCTTTTCCTCTCTGTTGTTTTGTTTTTCAAATATTGGCATAACCTCCAAAACGTAGACTCGTAGAGTACAGAGAGGGCTTTGGACACATGTGAGTAAAGACTAAAGAGAGAGGATGTTGAATAACTGAATACTATGTTGGAGAGCGGCTACAACACCAAAACCCCCCAAGTTCACTTTGTTGATCCTTTCTTTCTAGGACCACCCTACACTTATCTATGAACATGCATGTCTCTAGCTAAGATCTGCAAACACCTATATAGCATGGTCCAAACGCCCAACCCTTTATTCTGATCAGACGACCACAGCCATAAGTGGTCCCACAGCAAGCCCTGCGAAATCTTGTGGTCCTATATGATACGTACGAAGCAGAGGGAAGTGTGTACTTTATTAAGGTGTTATAAGGTGCAGCCAACCCCTAGTTTCTTAGCAAGCACGACTACATATGTATGTATGTGATATGGCAGGCCCTGTTTTCCTCTCAGTATTTCATTTTGGGACCAGTCATTTGTACACTCACTCATGACTCTCACCCAAGTGAAAGTAACCAATGTGTTTGCTTGTTTGGCACAGAAAACATTCACCCAATCGTCTCTTTAGTTTCTCATGCAAAATGTTTTACTCTATGATTATCATCTTCAGTGTCCTTTCTGTTAATTTTGGCCATTTGGGCATCGTATTAACAAGTCATGCGAATGGGCACTGATCATCCCAAGATAATCTGGTGACTTGATGAAATGGAACTTGTTTTTTCGTGGCTCGGTTCTCCAACACAATTTATGTACTACTCGTCTTTTCTCTCTCTCATTGTTACTATATACAGACTATAACTGGCTTGCACACTCCAACGTCAATGAGGCCTAAAAGAAGCCCATACACAATATTTCGATTCATCGTTTTGAGAGACCTGCCTTTTCAGACCAAAGAGGGACCCGTCTGTAATATTTTAATGCATGTCACAAAAAAGCATATGTTTACACTTTTCTCACCAAAAGTAAAGTATGAGCTAGTTAATGGGTGTGAAGGTGTTAGTGAAACTAGACACTTGGGGTGAAATAATAATGGACGAATGGAAGAGGTGGAAGAAGGTGATGAGTGCGTGGGTGCCCATAATGCAGAGAGAAATGGGAACATCCAAAAAGCCCCACTTGCGCTTCCCTTTACAGTAATTCCCACCAGACAACCACCTTGTTTCCTGGGAACGTGTCTACGCTCTCTAACACCCACTTTTCCCATCACCAATCAAATATATATATATATATATATATATAAAGATGTAGATTAGAGAGCAGCATGATGGTGAGAGAAGTGTGTCGTCGTGTATATAGTGAAAGTTAGCAGCAAGGGAAGGCATATGCTTGTCCTGTGAGGCGAAAAGAATTTCAATCATCTGCATTAAACGTGTTGAACCCCACAACTAGTGTTTCTTTCACATTAAGGCCCTTCTCGTACCTACCTATTTTGTATTGCCCAGTTTTTTTTTTTACCTACATTTTCGGATAGAAACGTGTCTTTCTGCAGCGAATTATTGATACCGATTTTTGTCGTTAGCTGGGATTCATTTGTTATTTCTCAATTCAGTTCACCCCAACACAGATGGCATCATCTTGTCATTTCCTTCGAACGAATATAATGCCACTCCTTATTTATCTCCTTTCCAGCCATGATGCTCTCCTCTGCTATGCATCATATCATTCATTAATCATTGTTACGTGCGTTGTTTCCACTTAACACATTATTCCTGGTGAGTCGTTATTAGAAATATATTATTCTTTTTAGGTCTGTTTTGGTCTGAGATTGAGAGTGAGCCATATTTAAGTTAGACAGAGTGAATTCAAAAGAATCTATATTAAAGTAGACATGGTAAGATGGTGTACTGTATATAAATGTTTTAGTGATTTGGTGGCAGTTCAAAGGGGAAAAAAATGAAGTGTGTGGGGGAAGATGAAAAAGAGTAAACAAGAAAGAGAGGAGGGGTGGTTGTGTTAAGGTGAAAATGCATAGGATGGAGGGTGTCCGCGTTAAGGAGGGCATTGAGTTGTCGGCCAGAGGCACATCAACTTAAGATTAATTTAATCAATTAACGATGTAGTGGGTTTGCAACTAATTAATCACTGACAGATTAATTAGCATCCTCGTTATCAGTTTTATATTATGTCGGCTGCCTCTTCCATCCAGTAATTTCTGCAGTTATTCTCGCCTTCAATTGTTCCCCATCATCGATCATTATTATCCTCCTTTTATTTTTTTAAATCCATCCATTAATTCCCTTTCACTTTATTTAGCAATGCATCACTATTCTTTTTTGTTTCCCATCCAAAACTATACAAGAGCTTGGAATTTTCTTGTTCGTCTTCACTAAAACTGCTCCTGATTGATCCATTATTAGCATGATTATTAGAGAGCAATGAATTGTTTGTGAGGATTAATGATAGATTGAAGAATCAATGAGAGGGAAACGAAAATTAGGGAAAGAGATCATATAGTAATAATGCAAGAGAGTTACGACGTGGACTGATTAGTTTAAGAGAAGTGGACAGGAACAAACATACATGAACTACTGATCAAACTAATTAATATTTAGGAAAAAATTACTAAAAAGGTTTTGGAATAATCAAATTAGCAAAACCAGGCCAGCTAGCTAGCTGCTGTGAGTGTGATATTTATCAAATTAACGAAACTTCTTTTCTTTCAGCTAAAATAATTAAGGAGTGGTTACGTTCTTAAAAATGGTAATATCTCAGTTCTTAAAAGCCTTTAACTTTCTTAATTTCAAAAGTTTAATCATGATGTCTCATACATCCTTAATCAAATCACAAATTAAAAGTTCCATTTCTACGTACTAACCTGTATATGGCCGACATGCTGTTCATGTATGTTATGGGAAATTAAATATTTAACTAGCTCGTTGTTCGAAGGGCCTAAGATCTATCGATCGATGAGTTCATTCTTTAAAGTGCGTAATTAAATAAATTAGGGGGGATCTTTTTAGAGTAAAGCCAAAATTTAAGGTAGATACATGTTAATTTATCTACCTTATCTAGTCGGTCGGCAGATGTCTGCAATATCGTATACATGTCACTATATACAACACATAATGAGTGAAACCAAAAAAGTTCAAACATTGAATCATTGCTGCTTAATTTCTCAATCAGTCTTGCCTCCAAACAAATTAAAAGGCATAATCTTTCTCTAATCCATCTCTCCTTTTCACTCTTCCCCCTTCTTCACTTTAATGAGTCTTTCACATAATAATATTGCATGACAAGACACATTTACACCAAGCACTTTGAACTTAGACAACTAGCTAGTTAACCGCAAGGGCATGTTTGTTTTTAAACGATGGTAATTATCAAGGGCAAGACCTAGTGAGACAAAAGCAATCAAAAAGTAAAATTATTGCTGGTTTAATTGGAAGCAAAAGAACCCACCCTCCCTTTCTGACTTTTTAGGGTTCTGTATGGTCCTCAACCCTAAAACGTGTAGCCAATGCCACCTACCAACGCACTCATTTTTAACAATTTTCCTATCATGTGACAATGCTCACAAATTGTTTATTAGCATTAATGCCATCATTATTGTAATGTATATAAATCAGGTCATTCCTTCCCTTTTCTCAAACCAGAAAAGAAAAACAAAAGAAAAGGTCAAAGGACTCTATATATACTCAAATATTCCACATTATATATAGCCAAAACCAAAGAAGAAAAGCATAGACACTCCGAATCAAATTATTTGGGCAATTCATATATAGTGAATTGAGGACCGGGAAGCATTTTTCATCAGTCAGGTCCCATCAGAGCATACACAACTTGATTGAAATCTTCATCTCAACTAACTATAAAATGATTTGATAATTGGACCCAAGTGGAAAAAATAAAAGATATCCAACAAAAGTCTACAACTTGCAATCAACTGAGTCAATGATAACAAACAAACATAATAGAAGAGACTTGGGTTTTCTCAAATGCAACATCTTGGATATCTGCGTTGCACACATGATTAAAAAAAAAAAGGGTGTGCATGGTAACATGATGTTATGAATTATAAGTTTCATATTCATAAAATAATAATGATTCTGGAGATCCTTTTGCTTGGGCGATTTGTTCTATAAAAATAAATAAATAATAAAAAATTTACTGGGGATGAACTTGTGGTGATGACGTAAATGCCCATGCCCTGCGCAAAGAAAGAAGCCTGGATGCATGAGATGGAAAAAAAAAGGGTGACAGCGAGAGGGCCATCCCTTGGGAAGTACCTCTCAATTAGAGGTATTCAGGTTGGACAGGGTAGCCCCTATCTGATATCCTACCCAAAAAAGATATGAACTGTATTTTATAATACGATGCCTGATCTTACCCGGTAAAAGTCTTAACTATTTTGGGCTGGGCATGCCCAAATTGTGATATTCTGCTCATATTGTGAGAAAAAAATCTGTAATCATTAATTTATAAAATAATATCATATTTATATATTCAATAATTAAATAATATCTATAATTTACTAAGAATAAAGTAACAAAAAGATAGTAATTAAAATCTTAAAATCTATTATATATATATATAAAAAATATTAAAATATGTAGAGGTCGGATATTTGTAGCGTTATTACAATATCAATAATCGAATATTTAACAAGTAAAGCAGAGGAGCAACTTTGGTATCTACATAAATATAAGAGTTATGTTTAATATTTTAAAAATGAGTAAGGAGGGTTGCTAGCTAAAGGAAAAAATGTAAAATTATAAATAGAATAAGTTAAAAAAATAAAAATTTAAAAAATAACAAATATATATAGGGCCGGGTCAAATGGGCAGGGAAATATACCTTGTCCAGTATCTTATCCTGCCCGAAATTTGGCCCAGCTTAACCCTGCCCAAATATATTTTAGACAACTTTTTTAGGGTTGGGCCTGACAATTTTTTTACAAATTCAGATAAACAGACCGGATTATAGGCACTGTAAATACCCCTACTCCCACTAATCAAACCCCAAAGCAAAAACTATAATTTATTGGTCATCTCTGACCGTTGACTAATTCTTCATCCCCTGTCTTTTCTTTCCAATTTCCACATATCCGAAAATAAACGTTAATAATAATATTAAGAATAGTATAGGCTTCCAGAAAATAATTTAAAATCCAAAAAAATCAGTGTGAAAACAGTAGTGGGTCCCTCATTCCACGTGGACAAGTTCAGTCAAATTAAAACTTGTGAAGCTGACTTAGCCTCCATGGAAGGTTAGGATATTGGCCTACCACACACCTGTATTTGCACGCATAAATGAATAGGCTCTTTTCAATGTATATCACAAAAAATTAAAAATTAAAATAAAAAAATAAAATAAACACATCTCGAGTAATCTGGTCTCCAATACGCATCCATTAACCCGTAAGCACGTGATTTGCTGGTTGATAGGGGCAATTAGAATGCCGATCAGATTCTAGAGTGGGTAGCCTTTAACCAAAAGAAATTCTTACTGCCTAAAATGTCCAAAAGATTGTTTTTTTCTTTTCAGCGTCAGAACATTGACTTCACCGTACGGGACTCTATGATTTATAAATGTCATATTTACTATGATTTTTTTATTTTATATTAATTAACATCTTTTTTTTTTTAATTTATCTCGAGTATATCTTATCAACCTAAAACAGTCTTATTGGCATAGTTTAAAAATAATGTAAAATAGACGGGTGTGATACACGTAAAGCTTTAAAATGATTTGTTGAAATTTATCTTCATTATTATATTTTATTTTTTAAATATATATATATATATATCATATTTTTATATATTTATTATATTTTTAACATATGTGTAATAAATTTTTAAAAAATATTTAATAAACAGGGGTAAAGTCGTAATATTTTCACGAGGGAGAAAAGATGGGGGAGAGGGGTACGCGCACAAACACACCCGCAGCTCTTGGAATCTTGTTTATCGGGCCGTCAGTTCACGAGAATCGATGAATTTGTTCTCTTTTCCATTTTCCTTTTTCTTTTTGTTCCCCTAATAATAAAAATTCTGCATATATATATTTCCTTTATTTCGTATTTTCTCTTCCGCCTAGTGCTCCGTCTGCTTCCTCCTTACGGGCTCCTAAATGCTCCCATCTTTGTGTCGATCTGCGTCTTCTTCAGTTTCACCACAATCTCCTAGAGATTAACACTACATGTAAGCAGGTTTTACCCATGCCTCTGTCTGTTTAGAAATCCAGGAAAACAAATATCTCTTTGGTTGCTCTTGCAAACACTTTGTTGATAATTTCCATTTGCGGATTCGATTCTTCAAACACGATCATCCTACGATCTCCGGGTTTTGTCTCAATGGATTTTGATCTGTGTTTGCTCACGACTATTTTGGCCTTTTTTGTATTGCAAAAGTCTCGCAGTGGGAATTTTTTAATTCTTAGTAGTAATTTACAATTCGAATTATAGAATTCTTGTTCTTTGGAACCCCAGTTTCAATGGGTATTGATTGGGATCTATGTTGGATCTCTCGTTTTCTGTCTTTTTCTTGTTATTATCGTTGTTTTGTGATTTAAATAAAAGGTTACGTGGGCTGATATTGGGTTCTGTTCTCTCTCTCTCTCTTCCCTCTCTCTCAGTTTATTATCTGGCTGGCTTTGTTCGGAGGGATAACAGCCCAGCAGGACCTGGCCACATTTGTAGCGCTTAAAATGTTGTTTGCTTGATGGAATCTTGTGGAATAAACTCGAAGAATCATGGCTAGCTTCAGCGGAGACGAAGAATGTCGATTTTTTGATGCTCAAGAGGAGGTTGCTTCCATTGCTGATGGAAACTTAGATGACACGGACACAACTGACGCCAATCCTAGTTCCAATTACGGAGCGTGCACTGGTACGGAGTATGACGTGTGGATTCGGAGCCCAATGAGCGTGCGAGAGCGTAGAAGTAAATTCATGAAGCGGATGGGACTGGGTTTGGATCAAATTGCCCTTGAAAATTCTGCAGATGCACGCAATGCTGAGCGGGAAGAAGATATGAATGGAATCAAAGAAGGTAGCGGGAAGGTGACCTTCGATTCTGCGGAGGAGTTTAGTTCAATTCGGTCATCAATGTCTTGTGGGCCTACTCTAAATTCTTCAGACGAGCTTGGTTCAATGGAGAAATTGGTATGTGAAGATGGGGTTTTGGACGTGAGAATGAGTTATAATTTGGATCAGGAGGGTCAGCATGGGAAGATGAGTGATTTTAAGGAGGTTATTTCCGATCAATCGGTAGTTGCAGGGGAGCCTCAGGACTACGGGAACAAATCTGTGGAGTCTCCTACTTTCCAACATTTGACGGGCAAGGAGTATGGCGCGTCCGATGTTTTTGGGCTGAAGACGAAGAGGGCTAAAAGGGGCTGGTTCAAAAAATTACGTTCAAAAACAGGCATAGCTGACAGGCAAGGTGATGGAAGACAAGAAGGCAGTTGTGCATTCCGACGTTGTAGGATTCAGAAAGTTAAAGTCCGCCATAGCTGGAGGCAGAAAAAGGAACTTTCAGCCCTTTATATGGGGCAAGATATTCAAGCTCATGAAGGCTCAATTTTGACCATGAAATTCAGTCCTGATGGACAGTATCTTGCCAGTGCTGGTGAAGATATGATTGTGCGGGTGTGGCAAGTTGTGGAAGATGAGAGATGCAATGAAGTTGATATTCCAGATATTGACTCGTCCTGCATATACTTTACGGTTAATAATCTCTCTGAATTGACGCCCCTATTTGTGGATAAGGAACAAATGAGCAAACTTAAGAGTCTGAAGAAAACATCAGATTCAGCTTGCATCATTTTCCCTCCCAAGGTCTTCCGGTTGTTGGAAAAACCATTTCACGAGTTCCATGGGCATAGTGGTGAAATTTTGGATCTCTCTTGGTCAGAGAATAATGTGAGTAAATATCATAAAACCAGTTGTTCAATGAACTAGGTATAAAGTTTGTTATACATGAAATGTTGGGGAAATTGATTGGTTCTTCATCTTTTTCTGGGTGCAGTTTCTGCTATCATCTTCTGTTGACAAGACTGTCCGTCTATGGCAAGTGGGATATGACCATTGCGTGAAAGCTTTCTGGCACAGTAATTATGGTGCGCCTTGCTGCATTTCTATCGCAGCTTACTATTATATGTTATTACCCTTGTTTAGCTTAGCTATTAGCAATTTGCTTGAATCGTTTAAAATTTTCTCACAAATTGTTGTATTTGATATTGTCTGTGTAGTGACTTGTGTACAATTCAATCCTGCGGACGATAACTATTTCATTTCTGGATCTATTGATGGGAAAGTGCGCATCTGGGCAATTCCAGATTGTCATGTTGTTGATTGGACTGATATCAGAGAAATTGTGACTGCAGTGTGTTACCGACCTGATGGGCAGGTATCTTTCTGTTACTAGTTTCTTGCTAAAGAGATACTATTAGACGATACACGATTTCAGTTAATAAATCATCTTCTAATACAGGGTGGGATAATTGGCTCCATTACAGGAAATTGTCGGTTCTACGATGTCTCAGGTATTATGTCCTCTGGGTATATTTCCTCATTTTTCTTTAGCCATATTAAGTAGCTGTTTCTATAAACGAATGTTGGTAAAGGCCATATTTGCTATCTCATTGAACTGATTTTGGTGAGGAAGTGAGACGTCCGTTTATGACACTATCTTAATATCTTTAGCGTCAGAATTACTTGTCTGTCATTAGCTTATGGTCCTTGTTACAACCACTTCATGAGTGGGCTGCATTTGAAGGGTAAGTTCTTACTTTTCGCTGATTCCGTTTTTGTTTTAATCAGAGAATCACTTGCAGTTGGATTCACAGCTATGCTTAGTTGGTAAAAAGAAACATCCTGGCAGAGGGATAACTGGCTTTCAGGTAATGATGTTGTTGCTTCCTGTGGCAAGACAGTCTAATGACTGTCCTGTCAATTTTGTGATCTTCAAATATATGATTCTCACTTTTCTTCCTGTGATTAATTGATTGCATAATTTATTTCAGTTTCATCCACAAGATCCTGGCAAGGTTTTGGTTACCAGTTCTGATTCAAAAGTCAGAATCATTGATGGGGATAATGTGGTTGGCAAATACAAAGGTAAGGTTTTTTTAACTAATTACATATATGAACAAATTTCTTTTTCAACGATTGGAAGACCAGTTCCTGTTTAATAAAAAAATTTCATTGAATTTTCTCAAGCACATGTGTCGGCAAACTTAAATTTTAATTGGATAACTTGTGAGCTATATGATATGACGCCTAGCTGTTCTTCTAATATATTTGATTCAACAAATGCTATGTTACGCTAACTTTGAGGTCCCTATTTTGGTTTTAGGCATCAGCGCAGGGAGCCAACTAACTGCATCATTTACTTCAAATGGGAAACACATTTTATCAGCGAGCGAAGACTCTAATGTATATTTATGGAACGTTAGTCAGGAACAGTCTAGTCCCAAAAAAGCAAAGAAGATTAAGTCTTGTGAGCGGTTTTATTCAAATGCATCTGTTGCAGTACCATGGTGTGGTTTGCAATCTCAAAATCATGTTTATGATTATCAGTCGGATATATTGGGTCAGAGATCACCACAAATTATACGTCTTAACCCACCTGCTTCTTTTTCTCTCAGCCAAGATTACTACTTGGGATCCTTTCCCAAGGGATCTGCAACTTGGCCTGAGGAGAAGCTTCCCGTTTCAAGTCTCAAGGCTAAAAAGTCTGCAATGCATAAATCTGAATACAAGTTCTTGAAATCTTCTTGCAAGAGTACATCCAGTTCTCATGCATGGGGTCTGGTCATCGTCACTGCAGACTGGGATGGGCGGATAAAGTCATTCCACAATTATGGTTTACCCGCACCTGTCTGAAATTTAGTGACTTGGCTTAATTTGGACTAGAGAATCAAAGCTGGTTGAGGTCGAATTCTAACTAGGGATTTCAACTTAGATGATTAAAGGAACTTTGTCTTTCAGGTTAGCCCCTTTCCGATTTCGTGGGAGTAATATCAACAATCGGTGCATGACCTGGCTGCTTAAAATCAGGGAGTGGCCACGGTGAAATTGCCTTTTGTTGCACAAGAATCTGTTGACCCCTAAAAAAGATGCAGAGTCATGTTTTGGACCTATGAAGATGCCTCATTTGGTAAAAGGAGAGTGGGGGATTCAGGTTCTGGTGGCTGAAGTTCGCTTTGCTAAGAACGGTGGGGGAGTGTTTTGCATCATATCATTGGCTCTTTTAACTGATAAATCTCTGTCTCTTCATTTTCCCGTCCATCTGATGGTAGGCCCCCTTCTACCTTGGTTTTCAAGTGTGGTGCCAATCAATGGAGTGGTAATTTGTACTTCCATATCTGCTCTTTTCCCTGCGGCAAAAAATATACAAAACAGTAAATTCTCACTAGTGGCTCTAACCGACTCACCAATTGGCAACTGCTTCGGTGCTCACCATACCATTGCTAACAAATATTTGTTATATATCATCTCTCAGATTTAGTCTAACAACACTTCTGATTATTTCAGTTACTCAAGTGTCTAATATTTCTATTTTATGTTCATAGAAATGCCATTTTGGTATAGGCAGATAAGTATACGTGCACTTTGCTTGTGTAAATAAAATTTCTTTTCTTGATCAGCTTTTAGCTGATAGAATTTTTGTCTGTGGCAATTAACAGCAGAAACGACTGAATGGAAATCGAAGAATATATTGATACTCAAAACTGTTCAAATGGGTAATCATGTATTCTTTTATCATTGGTTCTATTACATATGAATATATAGGAAATGAAAAGGAACCGAGGTCATATTGGTTATAATTCGATTAGGAAGAATTAAATGACATTGATGTTGAGGTTATCAGTGAAACAGACTAGGGCAAATTTACCACTCCAATAAGAAAATGACGCATGAATTAGAGCCCGCCATGCAATTTAATGCTCGATTCCAACCTATCTATAATGCATCTTGCAGTGGTGAAAAAGAAGCATTATCTTTTTTATGCTAGAAAATGGAAAGTTGAGATATTTGCATGGTCTGCACAAACAGTTGTTACTTCTCAGTCTGATCCTCAAATCTATTTGTTGTTTTTTATTCAATGACATTCGGTTTCGTATGAATTTAAATGGTATGTTTGGTTAGATGATGAAAATAAAAGTAAACTATTTTACTTCCATTATAAAATTATAAAATTTTTAAATAATTTTAATTTTTTCTAAATTATAAAAATATATTTTAGATCATTTTACTCTAAATTATAAAAATATATATATATCAATTTTATACCCACTTCTATCATACTAAACAAATTTTTAAAATTTATTTTTAATTTAATTATATTTTTATTTTTATTAAAAACTCTTTTATACTATCAAACAACCCAAAAGTCCACAAAAATATATCCTTTATTTTAAGCAATAAAATCCTACACTGCACCTCCAATCATCCAATGAGGTGCACAATTTGATTTTCCCAAATAATGAGTATCATATGCTACTAAAAGAATCTTTGCTACGAATTATGCAGCTGATTTTGAGGGAAAAAAAATTAGGCAGAAGTATTATTGGGAAGAATATGTACGTCGTGCATTTGTTTAATAGTGCAAATGGTATTTTCATCAATCCAAGATGTAAAGTAATAGACCCTCGTATTTTTTTATAGTATAAAAAAGATGTATGGGGATGTGGGAACACTCTGTATGGTCCATAATAATGCTGACTGACACGAGAAAAGTCCCAGAATGGGATTCCCATCGGAAAAAAGCAGCCCACAACCATTAGCAACCGGAGAACTTTGTGGAGAAATATGTTTATATAAATGTCAATGAATAAAGGAAGGGATAAAGCGAGAACATGCTATCCAAATTAAGAAAATAATAATAAAATGAACATTTGGAGCTCAGCTCACGTGGCCCAGAAAAGGAATCCCATCAAGGGGACAGCAAGAACAAAATGAATGATTTATTTTTTGAGGGAACTTAAGGCTGAGATGTAACTTTTGGCTTTTCCCTTTCAGTTTTATTTTGTTTTAAATTTGATTATAGTACCTTTCTTGAGATGAGAAGAGAGACAGTACGCAAAGTTAGCCATCTTCGTGACATTAGAGCAGATTCAGCGCTGCGACGCAGAGAATCAAAATACAAAAAAGGCTGAGGTTATCGCCGAAGAAAGGACGATAAATGTCACTGTAGATATTAACTTATCAGAGAGATATGTTTGAAATCAAAATACACGACGCACCCGACAACCAAACATGTTGACTCCTGTCTCCACTCTCTTCCATCCTTTGTCTGTAACATCCCATTTTATCTGCCAAAGTTTTCTTTGAAAAACTCCACGAACATTTATTAGTTAAGGTTTTACCAGCAAATCTTTAGGCCAGTTGTTCTTTTTAAACAAAAAAAAAAGTATTGGTCTTCGCCGTAACAAGCTTCACAACGACCAAAACCAATGAGCCCCAAATAAGTAAGGGCCTATATCAGGTGAAAGTAGAAGCATGCCTTACCAGGGGAACTTTAGTGTCTAAAAGAGTAAAAGTGTTTGGAAATTGTTTCTTCATAGTTAAGGTTTTTATAATTCAACTTATCTGATAAATAAATAAAATATATAATTATTTATAATATATTCGATTTCTATAAAATATTATTTTATTATAATTATAGTCACAGTATTAGAAGAAATATTATAATTTTTGGGTATTTAGGTTTATGTATGAGGATAATAGGCAGCTCGCCTTACCCGATATTGATATCACCTAAAAGGAAGGAGACTTCTCCCTCACTTTAGATTATTGATGAATCTAACATTTTTTTAAAAAAATTTATACTAAATTTTTTTTTATAATTACCTCATTTGTAACAAAAATAAGTTTTTTTTGAATTTTTTTTGTATAAAAAAAGAGTTTGATATAATAAGTAGATAATTAAGTTTTTTAAACATGATATCTTAATACCAAACTATACAATGTGCATAAGAAAACTTTGTTGAGAGAGCAAAAATACACTTTAATGCTCTCTATGTTTTGGGAGAATTTGTCCTTAATATATTGGATTGCCTAAAATGAAGAGATATTTCGTCATATCTTTATATGATAGGTAAACTTAATTATTTTCTAAATATTTTTATATTAAAAAATAAAAAAATACCTTAAATACAGAAATAAAGAACTGGGCTTTTTGAATACAACTAAAACCCTACGGGCCCTTTCCAAACTTGAAGGGGATAATAATGGAATGTCATCGAGTAATCGGGGCTTAGATTTTCAGACTTGCCATTTCACCGTGCCTTTGCCTTCTCCGGCTAGTGGTTCCTACTCTTGCAGTCTCCTGTTCACGTCCCTCTGACTACTTCATCCTATTTATTCTCTGTAAATTTGATGTCTTTGTCATAATTTGAGCTGTGATTTTGGATAGGATTCACAAATGAAAATGGTGACTTTCATTTCGTGAAACTCTTCTCCTGGTTTATTGGACATCGTCTGCCAGGTTTGGATTTTCACTCTAGGAATTCGAGGGTAAAGCCGAGACCACTCACTATTATATAGTATTATTTCTTAGTTTTAAGAAATTGTTGAGAGTTGATTATTCATTGGAGGGGTCTCTGATGGCGAATTTTCGAAGGCGTCATATCCTGTTTTCTTGCGACCAGCTTATGATAAAACGAATGGAACCATAATTTACAACGTGGGAGTCGATTGGGGTATTTAATATCACTATAACAAACTTTGTAGTATTTCATATTTTCATGCGCCCTTGTGTTGGCAGGATATCAGAACGGAGCTTGGAATTTTTATAATGGAAGAGCAGAAGGTGCAATTGTTAGAGGTAATGAATGAACTAGCAAGCAGAACTGATAAAATAAGTTCAGCTAGTTAGTTTTACCTCAAAAAGGTAGGCTGCTAGCGTAGTTTTTTTTTTTTTAAATTATTAATATTATTATTTATTTTATTTTAATATTATTTTAAATATTTTTATTATCTAACATTAATAAAAATAATTATTTATTTATTTATATATATTAACATATTATAATTAATTAATATTATATTAATATTTATTTAGATCTATAATTATAAAATTTGAGAATTTTTATAAAAAATAGGAATTTTTAAGCATTAACAATTTTTTGATTATACTAATATGATATTAAAAAATTTTATTAGTATTTTAAAAATTTTAAAATAAATTAAAACAAAAATAAAAAAAAAGTAACAAGTTGGGGGCAAGCTTTTGCCATCTTATTTTGGGGCGGACTATATATCACACGGGTTGTAACAAGCTAACCATTAAGGTTTCCCCATTTTTTCAACTCTACTACAAGATTAATTGAAGGACATGCATGAACTTTCTACTTTACTTTTTTTATATTGAAATTTTTGCAAAAAGATTAAATTCAACTACGATCTAAAGACAGAATAAAATCTTATTTTCTTATAGATAATACTAATGTCTAGTAGAAGACCTGTTAATTACCTTTATGTGTAAACAAAAACGCCCAAAAACTAATATGTCTCCTTAGTATCATGATTAACATCATAAAAAATATTATTATTTATAAATTAATTATACTTTAAATAATCATATATTTGACCTACCTATCAACTGAATATAGGGCCTTTTTGCTTTACTTTTGATCATAGGATTGATGTTATCTTGACAGGTGAACAGAAATGTGGTCACGGGGAAGCAAACTTTAATACCAGACAGGTATCGTTTGTTAGAATTTATACAAGGCAAATGCGCTTATATGAAGGTCAAGTTTAGCAGTTTGTGACATTATAATTTTACATATGCAATTAGCAGATGATGGGCAAACTACCTTTTACACCTGCACTCGCTGCCGTGGCCAACAGTTTCAGGAGAATTAGGCTGCTCTTATCATGTTTGAATGAAAGGCTGAACTCTTTCTACAATGAATTATGTGGATTTCGACTCAATAGTTTACTCATAAATCCATAGCCCATTCGATCCCTTCACAACATGAGCATTTTAAATTGATTGCCTTTCGTACAATGACAAAAATCATATTTGTACATATATAAATACATAAACCATATGACTTACTATTACTACGAATACAAAAACAACATAGATAACTAAGACTGTTGTATGTGAACCTTGTAGCAACCAGCATCAGAAGCCAAGGGAACACCTAACAAAACTAAATCCCCCTTGTAGAAGATGAACATGACACATTTTAAGCGACTCACTCACCTTAGCAGCAGCGAATGGAACACTATGCACCGGTCTTTCTAGCACGCTTAGTTTTGAGAGTCCTGGGAGGGCATCAACAGATGATGGATTCAGGATACTTGAACTAGAGAAATCGTCAAAGATGCATTTATAAATTACTAGAATGCTTGAGCAAAACCAATCGAATACGAAACATTATACCCACAATTAGTTCTACATTCTAGCATTGAGAGGGGCTTCGAGAGGAAGTAAGGTACAAAAAAATAATGATTTGGATATGCTTGGGCATTAGAGATCAATTCTGTCAAATCTGATACATTATTTCACAGTAAGGACTGCTTGTTAGATTTGACCCGTCATCAAGGATCTCGATCCTCTCATCCTGATCCCAATCAGCAATGAGGCACATTTGGATAAAAGAAACCAATATCCTAGCAATGCATGACCCATCCTACAATTTCCCCTTTCTCCGTTCAACATTTCAAAGAGGCAAAGGTGAATACCAAAGGAAAAGCACAGATCTTTATGGAATATAAAAATTAACAAAAAAAGAAAGGAAGAAAACACTCAGTTATAATTACACATTGCAAATCAAATTGGTTACAGCATGTTCTCAGGAAAATCACCAGAAAGGGGGAAGTTCAAAATTCAAAAACTCCAGTCATCACAACATCAATTACAGGATAATCACACGGAAAGGAGATATCGACGAATCTACCTAATCCTGTTGAAGAGACATGGGAAAAACGATCATATGTATGACGGGCTTACCAAAGTTTTTAAGGGTATAGCTGGTTCAAACGGGGAGGTTGGCAACGTCTTTTTTATCAGCAGGAGAGGATGCGGCGACGGGGTTTTGGTTACTGAGATTGACGGAAACAGAATATGAGAGCGTGGAGGAGGCGTCGTCGTCGCTGTCAGGGTCGTCAGAGGTGGAGACGTTAATGCAAGACCAACGATCCAGGGATGCGAAGAAGGCAGATGAGAGACTTGCTCCGAACCAGCTAGCCAGGCCGTTCAAGGTCTCAGAGGACCAGCACCATGTACCCTGGTTCTCCATCTCTCAAGAAACAAGACGCAATCTTTTGTGTCCTCTGATTCCCGCCGATAAATTCCGTCTTCTGTGCCCACAGAAAAGGTATTTCGAGACGATGGCAAAGGCCGGGCAATACGGATTGGGAAAGTCAATTACAAAATATTTTTTTAAAATATTAACATCTGGATATCAAAATGGGACAATAAGAATTTCAAAAAATTAAATTTAAATTATTTAGAAGGATTAGAGGCTGAAAAGGTTAAAAAATTTTAGGGAAAAAAATGGGCGGCCTGAGGTATAAGAGAATTTTGGAAATTGGAAGTATTTTTATAAAACTAAAATCTATAAAATTCTGCATAACTTTAGTCAGTTATACATTACTTTTATAATTTTTAAAAATTTAAATTTAAATTTTTAATATTTTATATCTTGATTATTAATTTTTTTACTGTTAAAATTATTGTTAAAGTTAATATTTTTTAACTTAATATAAATTTATATATATTAAAATATATCATATCATTTAAAAAATAATATTTTTTAATTTAACATATAATTCTAAATATTATATATATTTTTAAAAAATAAAAATGTATTTTTAAAATATTTTTTATTTAGAAAATATTTAAAATTATATGTCAAATATTAAATATTATTTTTTAAATAATATGATATATAATAAAATATATAAAAATTATCATGTCCAAAATTATTAATTTTAATCGTGATTTTATGCCAAAGAGTGGATAATCAACAAATTTGTTTTTAGAGTTTTATAGATTTAAGCCTTCTTATAATCATATTTATATAAGAAGGAACAATATAAAAATAAAAATATTTTTGTCTATGTATTTTTTCTATTATCTACTTCTTTATCGAAATTTTATCCTAATTATATCTAGATTTGACTCGCATCTCTATATAGTTATAATGAGTGAGTCTTTTAACAATTTTTTTTATATATATTAAAATTTAAATTTAAAATTTTATTTAAATAATATTGAGTTATTTATTATTTAAATTAATTCTATTGATAATTTTTTTGTCTATATATTTATTAAAAAATCCTTCAATATTCCTGGGCTTTCCAAGAAACAAGCCCAACGAGGCCTATGAGTTCTATGCCACGGGCACCTTTATCATGCCGCATCTTACCTTTAAATTATAAAAAAAATAAAAAATAATTAATAAAAATTAACATAAATAATAAAAAATAAATTTATATTATAAGAATATAAATTTAATTTTTTTACTAATAAAAGCTTATTTAATGAATAATATTATAAATCTATTATAAATGATATTTGAATATTAAGATTATATCTTTGATCAGAGAGCGATATTAAATTTATTTTATACCAATAAAGAAATAAGGCAAGAAAGGGATATGGTCTGCTCTTTCTTTTTTGAAAGCCGATCATACAACTAAAACTGTAAGGTGATTATGTCAAATTTAAATTTTCTATAATAAATATATATTTAATATTTGATAATATTTTAAGATAAAATTATTTTAAATAGGATGATATTTATATTTAAAAACAAAATCATTTATACAACAAAATGGGAGGCCATTTCATTTTAAACTGGCATTCAAAAATTTATACACTTTATATTTTATCATTATTAGAAAATTATAGACATTAATAATTATTTATTTTAAATATATATTTAATATTTGATAATATTTTAAAATAAAATTATTTTAAATAGGATGATACTTATATTTAAAAAAAACCATTTATGCAACAAAACGGGAGGCCATTTCATTTTAAACTGGCGTTCAAAAATTTATACACTTCAGATTTTATCATTATTAGAAAATTATAGACACTAATAATTATTTATTTTTGTGACACAATTATATAGAAAATATATAAAATGGTATAACGTCTTCCAGAATCTGGACGACGTTATTTCACTGAAAAAGCAAAAGACAACTTAATAATTGGAAGGTAAAAAAAATACTTCTTTATTTCGTCCTTAAAGAAACTGAATGGGTGAGGCCATTACTTTTGCCCCAAAAGTCTCCCCTTCGTCTTCTTGTTTTTTTTTTAATATCACTGTTAATGTTAATAATCGTTCCTGACCTAAAAAAAAATTAATAATCGCTAATTGTCATTTTTTTATTTTTTTAAAAAAAAAAGTCGACTGTAGCCGCCACTTGATAAAGTTGGAGCTGGTGAGCTTGCCGTAATTGGCACGTACTCCGCGAGACACCGCATAACGTCTCCGGCGCCAATTCTCACTACTTGGCGTTCTTTTCCGGCGCATCTCCTCTTTCGACACCCCTACTCCCTCTTTGCCTCGCTGGAAATTCACTCTCGCAATCTAGGCCAATTTCGTCAATTCCTAGGGTTTATTCTCTCCATATCTATCTATAGATAGATAGGGTTTTTGATTGTGCATTCGACCTCTTGATTCCCAATTGTATAAGCTCCTCTGGGGTTTCGCTTGCACTTTTTCCGTACGTCCATCAGTATGGGTGAGTGGCAGTCACTTATCCAATCCATTCTTCTTGGTCTCATTTTCTCTTACCTTCTTGCCAAGCTCATATCCATCGTCGTATCATTCAAGGACGATAATCTGACTATAACTCGCCGCAGTATTAGTAGCCCCAACCATATAAGTAATAGGAGAAAGATAGAACCCGATGTCAGCCCGTTTGCTCGCAGTCCTGATGCCGATGAAGTTGAGCACCAAGAGGTTGAATCTGTCATGGCGGAGCAGGGCAGCGTGAGAAATGAAAGTGTGGACGGTGACGATGACGACGACGACGATTGGGAGGGAGTGGAAAGTACAGAATTGGACGAGGCCTTCTGTGCAGCAACGGCTTTTGTGGCTGCTGCCGCTGCCGATCGACTCTCGCAGAAGGTATCCAGTGATGCACAGCTCCAGCTATATGGGCTGTACAAAATTGCAACCGAAGGGCCCTGTAGTACGCCACAGCCTTCGGCACTGAAAATGACGGCCCGAGCCAAATGGTAGTACAATTATCCTTGCCTTTTTTTTTATACACTGGTTACTTGCTCCCAGTCTTTCGTTGCCGAATGTCTGGAAGAAAGTGCTTCAAGGGTTTACTTTGCGTGTTTTTTGGGGAGGGGGGGGGGTAACGATCATGCTGTATTAATGGAATATTTTGACCTGTTCGATGTGTATAAAATTCTTGTGCGAATGTGGCATGGCGCCGGATGCGTGAAATTATAAAATTTAGGCAGCTTCAATTTATGATAACTAAAGTTATCGTAGCATAGGCAGCTATGGGCATATAGGGCTACCTTAAGTGCCTAATTCATACCACTGGCGCTGAGATTTGTAGTCTTGATGGTTTGATTGTGCCCATAAAAAACTATAAACATATAGCTCTTGAATCCTAACTACTGCCTCCTTTTCTCTGTTTGTTTTTCTTCTTCTTCCTGTGCTGCGGTTATCTATGGTTAATTTAGGGAGCTTAGGATCATGTGATGTCCGTTGTACATTCTAATAAGTCATTGACCATTATATGCAGTCATCCTTCGGTACTGATTTTTGTTTCCCTGGGCCTATTTCTCTCCTCATAGATTGATTTTTCCTACGTTTAGGCTATCATGGCAAAAATTGGGTGCTATGCCTCCTGAAGATGCAATGCAGAAGTATATTGATATTGTGACAGAGCTTTACCCAACCTGGTTAGATGGATCGACTTTGGTGAGATAATAAACTGTTTCTTGCACTCTACTTCTTACTCGCATGCTTCTTCTTTTCCTTTTACTCTGTCCCATATGTCTATGGCAGAGGAGCAAAAGTGGAGATGGTGTTGGCCCAAGTTCAGGGTCTTCAGAATCCAAGGGACCTATGGGGCCTGTATTCAGCACTTTTGTGTATGAAGAGGAAGCTGGCAGTGATTTGTAAGGTTCCTAAAACTCCAAGTTGTATGAGTTTTAATGCATGTATCGAGATGGCAATGCATCAATACTTAATTACATTTGTGTGTATGGTGTTTACTGTCATTTACCTCAAAGTTCCACAACCTTGCAGATTCTATATCTATAAATGTCTGGTGCAACTCAACTCACTGTTCTTTGTATCATCTTGTACCAGTTGTTTCTATTGATGTAGGGAATTGACCTTGGAATTTGTTTTTTAAACACACTCAGCTTTGGAAGGATAAAAATTGTGATGGGTATTGTCTATATAGCCATGAACTCATGATTATGTTGACAGGACCATTTTTAAGGCTTTGAAATGATCCCATATGCCTCTTAATACTCTCTCTCTCTGTCTCTCATATTTTCACAGACTCGGGCACACATCACACAACATTTGGATTTGTAACAATGGACAAATGAAAGTCTTGAGCCTTTCAATTATTTTCTCCAGTAAAATTTAGTTTTGGTTGTGGATAGTTATCTGCAGAAGATATGTACTTGAAGGTGGATAATTGCATAATTAAAGTTCTCTCCTCTCTCAAATTTGCTTCCATACGTGTTGGGATGCACTTAAACCCTCGAGTTGAATGTCTTAATAGAATGGTGAAAATTATTACCTTGTGGATTTATTTAGTTGGGATTGGTCATGTTAGATTGACTTTAACTTCTTTGAATCAAATCAGCCTGTGTTTGATTTAATTCTTTGAATTTTATTTATAATTCTTTTTGGGTCCTATTTTTATATATGTCATTGGTCATCCTGCATTGTTCTTAGTTTACTCCTGAATGAGTATTTCATTGCAAGCTCACCTTCTCTTCATAAAAGTTTGGGTGCAACTCATGGATTTGGAAAGAATAAAACATTGACAGATGTATCTTGTTCCTCATCTTTTCAGAAAAATTGATGCAATTCATGGATTTGCCAGAGAAGGAGACTCCACTAATCTGCTCAAGTGTATTGAAAATGGTGTTTCAGTGAATCTGAAGGGTGGGTTATTTGTGGTTGTTGCTTTGCCAAATTTATGTAATAATCTGAAGTGTGCTATAAGTTTTTAGTAATACTCTTGTTGGTTATTAAATGGATCGTGCCTCTCATAAACAGCTTGTGCTTAGCATTAAGAAGTTTAATGACTAATTAGGTAAGAAAACATCAACCTGAACATTAGAAGCATCCCTTGACAAGTCTAGCGTTGCATTATCTATGCTTGATTCCTTCAGGATTGACTAGTAGCTAATGAGGCATGAGAGGAATGAATTTTGAGGGACTTACGTTTGGCAATATCTCATCTCAGTTGCATTTACTAGCCGAAATTAGGAATCTTCTTTGCTGCAGTTGAATATTTAGTCTTCATTCCCCCTTGGTCTTTTTTTCACCTATGTTTTTGGGACAGCGTGAGACCAATACTTCACTGGTGTGTAATCAGGGAGATATCAATGCATAGTAAGGGAAACAGATAGCTAACAATTCATACTTTCCATTATTCAGTTATTGATTTCATAATTTTCTTATTCAATTTATTTATATGAAAGTGAGGCGTCCCTACTAATTTGAGAGCTCTTAGTTATTTTACTGGAAGATGCTACAAGATTGCTTATTACACTATAATGGGATTGTACGAATTCAAGACGCTTCTTCTAAAATGAAGTCATTTAAAGTTTCCAATGATACTGTTGTGATGTTGTTTAATTGCACTTTGAGAACTGAGAAGCATCTATGATGTTGCTCCTGTTTATGGTACTGCCTATCAACTTCTATAAGTTTACTTGTTATTCTTCTCAATATGTGCATCTGAAATGCATGCAGATAGTGAGGGTCGGACACCATTACATTGGGCTGTGGATCGTGGTCACCTTGAGGTCACAGAACTGCTTGTTGGTAGGAATGCTGATGTAAATGACAAGGTATGTGTTGCAACTCAATAAATACAAGTATAAAAAAGTTATAGCAAGTCGTATTATTTGGAAGTCATAAACAATACAACTAATCTTAACTTTTGTGCTATGTGCTGTAAGTTTCTTTTGCGCATGTTGAAATTATTGACAATAATATGTCTATTCTGTAGTGTTTGTTGATGCCGTGTTTTTGTTTTGGAAGGATGACGATGGGCAAACTCCATTGCACTATGCTGTTGTGTGTGAAAGAGGGGCCATAGCTGAGTATTTAGTGAAGCATAATGCGGACCCAGATTTGAAGGATAATGATGGCAGTTCGTCACGTGACATGTGCAAGTCGAACTGGCCTTGCATGCAACCTGTGGGGAATTAAATGATTGATTATTATTTATTAGGGCCCATGCATCCGTAGGATATGGTTTCATAATTAATTCGATTTTCATATATTCCTGCCCCTTCCATATCCCACAATGTTCATCTGTTTTCGTTCTCCCCCTTCCCCGGCTTCCGTTCGTAATATTTGATGGAAAAATCTGCACGAAGTTAGAGACGTATTCTCGTGCATTGCATGAAATCTAAAAGAATGAATTGCATTATTTATGATTTGTGAATATTAAGATTTTATTTCATAGATCTGTGAATAATGTTGATTGTTGTGGAAGAACTCAAAAATGAAAAAAAAAATGTCAGTGATGAGACCTTTTTCTCTCTTGCCTCCACTTTTGCCTACTTATTATCTTCTTTTGAAGATGGTTTATTTCAGTGGCGTATCGGGAATTAAAAATGATATAGATGGATGCTGGTTCTTTGGGTCTTTTCTATCAGAATAAAGACAAGAAAAGAGGCAGATGGAATGACAAGTAAAGAAAGTAGCATAAATTTGTTATAGAAATCAATGAGCTTATTTACATTGTGGGAGAAATATTAAAAAAAAGGGAGCTTATTTACATATTGTGGCATGTAAAGATCTGGAGCTGGCGCATTGTTTGGCAAAATTTGCCGTTGGAAGGAAGCAAAACTCAACTAATTTCTGCATATCCAATCAGAATCATTGCTTAGATTTCTCTTCCCGAGACGTGCAGAAAGTTATAAAAATGTGTTTCAAATTCATTTTCTTTATTTACTCAATTATAGTTTGGTGGATTTCCCAGAGATTAACGTTTAAAAATATTTATAAGAATTGAAACCACTGATGAACCATCGCTTTTTACATAATTGATACCAGCACATATTCTTTTTCTTCCCTTGAAGCTATAATCACAAATTAAGTAGCCACGTGATTTGCAATAAGTGGAGTGAGTCTCTATTATTTTTGAATAAGAATGCGCCTAAATCATATAGCAGAAAAGGGATCAAAGGAATAATGTTAAGAGAAAGTGACTTGTTTGATATGACTGCCACCAATCTATATTTCATAAAGCAGTGGTTTGGATGTGCAGTAGATCTTCCCCATCCTTTTCTTTTTCTTCTTCCGTTATTTAATTCTATTTTCTACGGCGGGCCTCCATTCTATGTGAAATTAGAATTTGAGCCCTTGACTCATTATATGGAACTCCAATAGTATTACTATCAGCGTGAGCAAATGCACACAATGAAATCACAGTGCAAGCATCCAAAATGAACAGCATCTCCACTTTGACCACCTTATATATATAGTGGTAAGATGCATTCATCCATGAATCTGAATTAAATTATTTAATTCTGGTCATATCTACTTTCTTCCCAGTTCAATGTTCAAACTGTATCGTTTCATTATTATTGTTGGGTGGATAGAATTGCGCAACGTATATATATATACATATATGCAGCACTATACTGAAAAGTCGAACGGTTTTCTGTATACTCCATCTAACAACTGTACATATGCCATAAACAGCAAATCATATTCATTCCCATATAAGGGAGATTTATCATATCTGGTTTGAGTTTTCCGCTCAGTGCTTTCATTAGCTTCATCCAATATTTACCGGGAGAACTTGAAGAAAAAACAGTCAGGGAAGTGAAGTGAAGCCCCTCAAATACAAAACTTGCAAACCAAAAGCAGAGATAAACAATCAAAACACACTTCATATGTTAAAAGTAAAAGAGTATGTTCATTTTGATGGTGATCATTGCCTTGTAACACAAGAACAGCCTTTTTAATTTTCTTCAAGATCGAGTGTAGTATACTTGGCGTATCTTTTGGCTATATGAGTGTTAAAGCCTCAGTCTACAAATTAAGTGCAGCTCCTCACAACTTAAAACCAGTGTCAGAAGAGTATTAAGTGGTCGAGTTTAGTTCACTAAACCCATCATCATTCCTACAAACATATGGCTTTAAATAGGATGATTAAGCTGATATTATTTGTGATAATACATGATTTAATTCACTAATGATGTTCCTACTGGCCTTTCTTTTGTTAATGCTCCCACTAAGAAGAATCCACATTCAAATTCTCCTCTTTTGGCTCTCCCTTTGGTTTCTTCTGCAGTCCACTCACTATGTCTGTGTCCACCCTTTGACTAAGAAAGCGACCAAAGATGAAATATGAGGATGTAAGCAGCACCATAACATTAAAGAGGTGTTTGGTACCACGGAAAACTTGAAGCCCAAGAGAAGGTTTTGGGAGCTTCCACTACCTAATGTGCATTCTCATCATGTTAAAAGGGCCAATAAGATTTTGCAGCCGGCCAACTCCACTAAACAAATAATCTCCAGTGCTACTGAAACGTGGGCGTGTAAACTAAGAAGGTAGATAAGCACATGGGATGAATTATACATATGCCTAGCTGATAGTTTACTGATTAGGGAAGTATAAATGAAGATTGTGTTGAAGGAAAAATGGCTGGATTTTGAGCCATGCAAGGAAAATATTGGTAATGTCCACCACATGCAACCAATCGCCCTGTTTATACTTTTCTGATGCAACATACACAAATAGTGCAGTTGACTTTAGGGTTAATGCTTTTCATCATCACACTGTTGATATTGGGTGGGCTCACCATGACAATATACCTCTCATCGCCACATTTCTTGCCCTTGAGTAAGCATAAAAGGGCCTACACTTCCGCAGCTATACACACACGTATGTGTTATTAATTTCTAAGTCATTAACAAGAGGAACCATACCAGCCATGGCTCTCAAGACCAAGACTTTTCTTATAGTTATTCTCCTAGTCTTCATCTCCATTTCTCCATCTTCAGGTGAGCAAGTTCTTCATATCAGTAAATAAATTCTTTTTGCAGACATTGCAGAGGCAGAAATATGACAGATATATAACCTTTTCTTAATTATAGGCCAGGTTGAAGGTTTCAGAGAAAGCCAGTATCGTCCTCGTGACTTACTTTACAAGGTATAATTCATTCCTACTAATCTATTTTTAAACTGGTGTCAGATTAAACCTGATAAACCACATTATGAGGAATAGATCTTGCACTTTTAACCTTCAAGTGCTTTTGTTTTGAATTAAGGATGGCGTGAGGATGAAAAACTCGAGGAGGCTGTTAAGCCATGGATTTGAGCTGGATTATGATGACGCAGGACCCAACCCAAGGCACACAAGGAAACCTGGCAAGGGAACTTGATGGCCTGAAGTTCCTAATCATTTAATAAAATATTAAATCGACGTTGTTTTTCTCCCTCTCTTCCTTCTATATATATGTTTTGTCCGGGTATGAGGAGACATGATATGATTATTGATGAGTTAATTTACCTATGTATTCCGCTACTTGTGTGTGTGTGACGAGGCAATATAGAAATATATATTTAGCATGTACACCAGATGCTGCTTATATATGGACCTCTAAGCATTGTAAGAATAATGCTTTGCGTTTTGTTTATGTATTGTGTTGGGCATAAAAATATAAACTAGGTATGCGCTTTTATGCATTACCCTAGTTTGATTAATGAGTTCCATTATTTATCGTTTACAGATGAAGCAGTTGAGATAAATTATATATATATATATATACTTAGAGAGAGAGAGAGAGCATAGGTACATAGTTTATGCGTAGATTTGGCATTGCTATATCGGATTCTTGTACAGCTACTAGGTAAAGACAGGAAGGAAGAAATAAATAGAAGCAAAGTCTGGTCTCTAAGCGCGTTGCAGGGTTTTGTCTGATTTAATAATTTAAAATGATAAGAAAGTGCAGAATAAGTACTATGTACGATTTCTTCCCTTTTAAACCACTTATCTGCTTTTCTTTTGTCTTTTTTCTGGTTAGAAAACCCCCCATATCTTATTCTTTATGATGTGGGGTGAGCCATTTTTCTAAATGAAAGAAAAAGTTTTATTAGAAAAAAATCGGAACACTCCTCGTCAAAAATGCCATGGGATGGAATACTTCAAATACCAACCCCAATTTGAAGCCGTTTTTTAAATATTTTTTTGGTGTAAATCGCCGAGGGGTCTCTGTGAAACAGATGAAAACTAATAATTCTCATTCGCTATACGGTATTGGCTTGAAAATTTCTTTCTAGAGCTTGATCCTACAAAATTGTGCAAGTTTCATGTCCTGAACGGGGTTTCTCCAAGTTTTTCTATACAGTCACGCGTTTCATAAAAACCAGCATGATAATACGATTTTCTTACCTGTTTCAGAATTTACAGAAAGCTCAATCTTTGCTGTTAATGCTCATGCTGACAAGTAAAAATCAAACTGAATTTTAGCACCAGGGTATAAAAATGACGCCCTGTGTCTTAAAGTAAGTAGATTTCAAGAAGTGAGAATTTACATTTAGATTATACAGGCAACAAGGCTAAACATCTATGTGTCTGTCTATATGCATGATTGGCAATCTTCTTCGATTCATAACATCTGCGATGAAAACCAAATTCCAAGTGACACTATTCCAATGGTGGCTAAAGCTTGCACCGCCTCGTAAATCACGTTTTGCTGCTCAAGTGGCAACTTCTGCCAGTCCGTCCGCCTATTCCAAATACAACCCTAGTTAACAAAATATTCTTATAATCCTTAATATATATTAAGATCTATATATATCGGTGAGAAAATCCATACCTTAAATCAGCAATTATGATGCTAATGTTATCCTGTGTGCGTCGATTCTGCAAAATATACAGTTATTGTTAAAAACTAAAACCGGTCAATTTTCAACGCAAAATTTCAGAATAACAACATCCATGAAATTTTCTAACACTTACCAGAGCTGCTTGTGCAAGAGCTTCGCAAGCTAACTGAAATAAGGCAAAGCAAGTGTTATTGCTGCACCTTCAGTGGCTTCATATAAACATGCACAAGTGCAATGGCTCTTATCCTCCAGTTTGGTGAATGATATATTACCTGAATATTACCATGCTCTCGAAGTTGATTCCTCACAAAAGAAACTGCTTCTGAGCTGAAATGGTAGGAAGAAGGTGAAGGTGGTTTCTGTTCTCTTAAGAAACATTATAAGAAAATGACCATTTATGTAACTCAGACCTGCTCATGTAGTCCCATAAGCCATCAGATGCCAATACTATAAATTCTGCATCCGAGCCAAGCTGTACTTGATAAATATCAGGGCATGCAATGACCAAGTCTCCGTTGAGCTGCACACTGGAAAACATTATTGAAGAAATAAATCACTGACCAAATTCCATAAGGTGAAATCTTTAAAGCAGTGAGTTTAAATATGCTGTTACAATTCAAGAAAAAATACAAGGAACAATACTTGTGTTACTTGTCCTATATGTTCGCTACAGAATGAGCTCATGTCACCTAACTAATTGATCAAAGCTGAAAACTGTAAAGACATTTCTCTCATTAATCTTCCAATGGATGAGAAGTTTTAATTGACGACAAAGTTAGTTACTGGCATCCTACTCATTTCTCTGCATCGGACAAATAAAATGCAGCTTTGAACCATTCTTACTCTTGGGATCAGGAGTATAAGCAGAAACCGGGGCTTAAGAATTTTTTTGTTGTCTTCATCTTCCAGTTTGTAGGATTTATTGTTAAGCCAAATATAACGGTTTTTTCCCCACCAATAGAGAGAGAAGCAACCAATGTTAATTTAATCGAACCCACTAAGGAATGATAGATAAGACATGGATAAGATTACCGACCGAGAAGCAAATTTTTCTGACCATCTTCCTTCCTCAACCCCTTTTCTCAACATCCTTCCACATGCAAGGGGCAGATAACCATTAGGAAACACATTAAGCAATAGACCATAAATAAGAAAAGTTAGCGCTTTTATAACAGAACAAATAATACAGTGTTGAAGGACCATACTCATTCTTCTTTGTTTTGAATCTTATATCCCCGAATGCACGAGATACAGCAATATCTCCACAAATTCTACCATTGACAATCTACAGACGAACACCATTAATAAAATTGTAATTATATTTATAATATTTATAGTTTATAATTATACGATAAGCTTGGAGATAACACCTTAATATCAATAGAAATCCACAATTGTCCTATTTCCTATCACACGACAGGCTGCAGTATTTCCTTTTTGTCAAATAAATTCTATTACATAGTGCGGTTTCTTTGGCCACCAATTTAAGCAATGAAACAAGACACGGTCACATGCCCTTCCAAACTTCAATTTTGTTAACATCCAAGGTGTCAAATTTCTAAATCAAATTCTTAGCTTCAATCTATATAATGCTGAAATATTGGCCAAAATATGTGGGGGGAAAAGGAACAAGGAAAACACACCCATCCACCTGCTTCTCTGATTCTTTTAATTTCTTGAAGAGAGGCTTTATTGCTCCCATATGGTCGATGGGGACTAGTCAGCTCTTCTGCTCTACTAGACCGGCTAAGAACCTGCATCAACAAGAACACTTTCAGTTCCCAACAGATTCTAAACTTCTTTGGAAACCGATTGAAAAGTATTTTTCTTTCCATCAAGAGCTCGATTCCAATAAGGCAAGCAAGCACCACGTCTGCAAGGATATATAACACATACCGCAGTTGAGTCGCCTAAATGTGAAATGAGAAGCATATCATCTCCGAGGAACATTGCAGTTGCTGTAGCGCCAGATTCATCTTCATCTTCATTCATTTCAAGCCTTTAAAAGTGAAACACTTTCTAAACCTTCAATGCAATAATACCAAATCTACAATCATATAGAGATTGCTCAAGCTTAAACATGTTGGTAGATTTTTGTAATGGCTTACCGTTTTAACAAACTTTTGTCAGCATTGACAAATGCATCCTGTAATGCTGCTTTAATGGCTTGGAAATCCTTTCTATCCAATATTAACCCCCCTTGTAAAGCTGCAAGGCACTCCTTGTACAGTTCATCCCTGTAGTTGGAACACAAACCAAGAATTCAGAGTATACCTAAGAATTGCGTAACCCATAAGTAGTTGGTTTTTAATTTATATAATTCATCTATCGGAGTCAGGAGAAAAAGTGGTCACATGTTCCTACAGCACAGTAAACGCTGACTGTATAAGTAACGGGATTTGTAAACAAAGTTTTGATGGGAAGAATTCAACTGCAGTAAAATATGACTGAGAGCAAGACTGACCGTCGTCCGCACTTTCAAGATTCAGTCACTGTAATGCTTAGAAACATAATAAGACTTGTACATTATTATTTTACACTATAATGCTCATAAACTGGGTGACATCACATGCCACTCACATGAATGAATTCCCTTCACTATCTATTTCTTATTCCTTTTTATTGGCATGAATTATGCATATTTAAAGTGGTAAGGTAAAGCGAGATTGGTTTAACTGAAAAAGTTAAACCTGATGGAAGTTTAATGATAGATTTCAAACAAAAAATTACTTCAACCTGAGAAATAAAGGAAGTAGTCACAAGATTCTTCACTATGAATAAAAAACAAATTTGAAACCGAGTGAAACTTTGCGGACCGATAGAGTAGAACATTTTGTAAACTTCTACATTATTTCCAACAATTGTCCAAAATAATCAAGTTTGGCATCCACTTTACCACAGCGGTCAAATGAATGATATACAGGCGTACAGACAACGAGGAAGACTTTGAAATTGAAACTGGATTTTATGATATATAATTTCCTTCACTTTATTTGTTGGGGTTGGGGGTGTTGTGAAACCTGAGGAACTCGACGGACGAAAATCCTCCGTGGCCATCAAACACAGCTGCAAAAGAGAAGCCGTGGAGGCCATCAGGACGAAGAACAATGCCATCTTCCATCTCTTCGCGAAGACCCTGCAAAGCAACGGATCCCCATCGGATGCCTGCCACGTCAGACAACGACGACGGAGTGTCGATGGCTATGGCGGAGCAGCAGCGGCCCCTGCTAGTATTGGCGACGCTGTTTCTGCGGATGCTGTTATTGGAGGTGGAACGGCCATGGAGTTGGGTTACGACTAATCTTTGGATGTGTGGGCTTGACAGTGCCATTAGAGAAGAGAAGCGTAGGGAAGAGCGAAGCTGAGATGGTGGCTGTGGAGGATAAGCGAGCTATGGAAGGCCTCAAACTATTTTAGTGGCTCGGATTCTCTCGGAATCTGATGAGATCGGATTCTTCACGAACTTGGCTTCCCTCCTCTTATCTCCACTCATAATTATAATGAAAAATATTTTATGGTATATTAATTATTAGATGAGATAAATGGTAGAGAAAGTAGGAGGAAGGTGAGAGAAAGAATCAGGAGGAGGGAAGCCAAGTCCGTACTGTTATTAGAGCATGCTAAAGCTTAGCTGATTGCCACATTTTAAAATAGATTCGTTTTAAGATATCGTTGTTAAACTAGTGGAGTAAGCTATTAGCAAGACGGGCCCAGATAGGCATTAAACTCTTAATTTCTTTTTTTTTTTTAAAGAAAATAGAGAGAGTTGGGTCAGAGGGAGGACCCACCCAAGCTGATGTGGCGAGCAGATTGCCAGATTCCACTTCTAGCATGTCCGTACTTTGACCTGGAAACTGTTAATAAAATCAACAAGAATAATATAGATGGGGGTGCTGTTATATTTAGCCAGCCAATGAGTACAAGTATTCGTTTATTTAGTCAAACAAATCAAAAAAAACACGTGGTTGATTGTGGCGGTTAATTATGCTCAATAAGATCTTTGATATTCCTGACATGTCTAATGGAAAGGGTATCCTCTCATTATTATTTTTCTCCTTTTTCCCATAATTAAAAAATAAATAATTGAGATATCATTTTTTATAAAATAGTTTATAATTGAAATTGTTAGATCAAATTTTTATTGTTTATATTTTTAATATAATTTTATAAGATATTAAATCTCAACTATTTAATTTTTATACAAAAGTAAAAATTATTAAAATTTGATCTTACAGGTTACAAATGTATGTAGGATATCTTATAATAAAAAAATATTAGTTTTATAAACTACTATATTTTAACTTTATTTTTCAATGATATAGTAGGGATGGGGATGATGAGAGGAAAGAACAAAAATAATGACGAAAGGATCTATTTCCAATAAAAAGGTGAAAGAAATTACAGTGGCGTTGCCTGTAAAAATAACTAGAACGATCAAATCCAATCCAAATACGCTCATGATACAAATTACAGGCAGTCACATTGCCGTAAATGATATTACTGTCGGTTTGAATAGGCTTTTAACAAAAGATTTATAAAAAAAATTTAAATATTTTTTAAAAAAGTTTTAAAAAAAATTATAAAAAATAATTTAAAATAAATGAGTATTTTGGATAGTTGTTATTAGTAAAATTTTTGTGATTGATAAATTATTATAAAAAATATAATATTAAAAAAAATAATTACTCACTATTTTCTCTCATGTCACATACGGAAGTACTATTCATCTATTTTTTTTCTCGTCAACATCTTTCTCTCTTTGTTCTAATAACTCACGACAACATAGCACAGCACAGAGAATATGACTCCAGTAAAGATGAGTAGCTCTAGCGATAGAGTAAGACCAAATAGCAAAAATGGAAGGGGGTTCTAACAACAGCAGCACAAGGACAGAGATAAAGAAGTGTAAACACACACGATGTACAAAGACAACAAACTCCACGCGACCTATTGCGACAGAGCACAGACCCACAGCCATTTGGACAGACCACATCGACAAATATTCTAGAGGAAGGGAGAGAAAATAGGAAAAAATTGGGATAAAATAGTAATAAGACAATCCATAATCTCTTTCCCTGTTCCACAAGTTATTCCCAATAGCTTATAAAAAATCAAGATTTAATCTATAAGTTTTTTTAGATAAATATACATGTTTGTTTTAATTTTTTTCTAAACAACTATTTAGGCTAAAAACTCTTATAAAACTATAGTTTTCCCATTATTCAAATAGGCACTAAGTCTACCTCCAATCTTTATTATTATAAAATATATTTAATTAATTTAGATAAATTAAAGAAACTAGTTAATTTAACTATTTATAATAATCATGTATAATTTTCTAAAATATCATATTTAATCCTATAAATTCGAATTACATTTTATGAAAATATTATTAATATATCTAATCCTATAAAGATATTTAAAAAAATTATAGTTTAAAAAAATAAAATAAATTATAATTTTATATTTAATATTAAAATATACTATTTATCTAATTTTTATACGAAAGCTAACAGAGAGAGATCCATTTTGAGATTCATGCAATGCCTAGGCTTACCATAGTTTCAATTTTGTTGGTATTTATGTACTTTTAACAACTTCGCTTCATTCTATATGATTAAATTATCTATCTATGTATAAAATCAACTCAAGTAATATCGACTACTCATAATTTAAATGAATACAAATAATAGCTGGTAAAAAAAAACTAAAAACAATAAAGACTCGGGAAAATTAAAAGTAATTAATCCAGCTCCCATTGCAGAGCATTTAATCTAAGCACGGTTTCTCTGTTGCTATATAAAAGCCCCCATTGCATTTGAGTCCAAACAATTTGCTAATGATGATACCTAAACTCATAAACCAAATTAAATGCGGTGTTAAATTCCCATTTTACCATCAATTATTGTTTTTTTCAAAAATGTTCGTCAATTTATTAACACGTCAATACAATTTTGTAATTAAAAAAAAATCCCATTTTATGCATAACCCTCGCACGAGATAGAAATAGACTGCCCTTGTAAGTACGGTGTATAAGTATAACCGGGGTGGAAACGTTGTAGCAGCTTTGACTGCTTTCTAGCTTAGATATACTATATATATTCTAGTACGAAGCACTGAAGTATCCAAAGAGTCTCGAGCCGGTCTTTCTCGCAACGGCTTCAATATTCTGAGGCTGTATGTACTGGGATTTCTGCATATTTTTCTAGGGTTCCTACTCTTCGAGATTTCGGTACTACCTGGTGAACCCATCGGAAATACCCTAACGATAAACTCAGACTGCACACAGTAATCACTCTCCCTGGAAGCCCTTGTTTTAGACGAAAAAGGATAAGGATAATCAAAGCCTCTGGACCCAAAATTTCCCCGGCAATAATGCCTGGATATTCCCAACTGCATACAGGAACAGCTTGAATTTCTTTGTCCTTCAAACAATTATTGTCAAGTTTGAAGTTTGAAACTTCGAAGTTTGAGATGGAGAGGTCTAGATCTAAGAGGAACTACTACTATGACCAAGAATATGACTCAGAGACCTTGGCTAGGATCAGGCCTCGGTATAATCACCACTACGCAAGTGGTACCCACCGTCATCGCGGTGGCGGCAGTGGTACTCGACCTAAGGCGCAAGACTCATCTTTAACGGTGGCCACAAGTTACCGCATTTTGTGCCACGATATCAAGGCTGGTGGAGTCATTGGCAAGTCAGGTAGCATAATAAAGTCTATTAGACAACACACCGGCGCGTGGATCAACGTGCACGAGCTGATCCCTGGCGATGAGGAGCGAATCATTGAGATTTCTGACACGCGCCGCCGAGACCCAGAAGGCCGAATGCCATCGTTCTCGCCGGCGCAGGAGGCCTTGTTGTTGATTCACGAGAGGATTCTTGAGAGCGATGCTGCGTTTGGGATTGGCGAAGAGGAGGAGGATTATGGGGGCAGAGGAGGCGGGAGCAGCAGCCGAGTCGCCACTAGACTGGTGGTGTCTAGAATGCACGTGGGGTGTTTGTTGGGCAAAGGAGGGAAGATTATTGAACAAATGAGAATCGAAACCAAGACACAGATTAGGATACTTCCTAGAGATCACAATCTACCTCGTTGTGTTTCCATGTCCGAAGAAATTGTTCAGGTGCAAGAGAGTTTGAGCTTTACATCTCATGCTTTCTTAAATCGCATGCATGCTGAATACCGAACTTTTAGTTTTAGTATTTTTGTTTTTGAAAAATACATCCTTCCGTGCTGAAATTTCAGTATCGAATCCGCTTTGATTTGGCCACTCATGGCTGTTCTTTTGCTCTTGGAGGGTTAACCAAGATTGTAGAAACCGAAGAGATAATGGGTCCCCTGATAGGATGGCCTTTTCGCATTCCCATTCTCATTCCCAATCTGTTTTCTTAGTTTTTTGGCCCCTCAAAATTAATGACGTTCCATAAATTAACAAGAAAAGGCAAGAGCTATTAATCGTTGGCTGATTTTAGCGACGTTATGAATGGCCTTTGAAGCTACTTTGTTCTTTCAGCTGAAGAGCTGAAAAGGTGGAACAATGTTCGGCTTCAAAACTATGTGGCTTTCTTTCTCCAGTTCCTGCCTTGATTGAATGCAGCAAATGAAAGTATGTATTTTTGAAATCTCGCTCGTAGCTAGTTGGTTCATGTTAGAAGGAACAATCGTGTAGAGAGAGTCCGTAGTTCGGTGGTTAGTGGTTAAACGGTTGTTCGTATAAGTAGTTTTAAGAAGTTGATTGTTCTTTCTTTCTTTCATTTCCCTTTTTTTTATAGACTATCTGTTTGGGATCCAATAGGAGCTGTAAGCCAAGTTGACAACGAGAGCTAACGATCAACTGAAGTCTTTCTTTCACATGCTCTCATCATAGTCCATTCTTCTTTTTACTGTCATATGGAGTTGCCCTGCATCAGCTAGGAGACTTACCCTTAGGTTATTTGCAGTATTTCAATTTAATATAATATGATGTGATTTCCCTTCATTTTTACTCATGGAAACACTTTCTAACCAGAACAATATTATTAATGATACCATATTGCCATTCCATGGGCAGGTTGTAGGTGATGCAAATGCTGTAAAGAATGCTATAGTACTCATAGCATCACGCTTGAGGGAAAGCCAACATCGTGACCGCAGTCATTTCCATGGACGAGCACATTCACCAGAGCGTCTTTTTCCTCCAGATGATGATTATATGCCTCATGGGGCGGCTCGTAGATCCTCGATAGATGGGGCAACTTTTGGATCACGAATATCTACTGCCAATATAAGAAGCAATAGCTCTCCATCATTAGGTTATACAATGGAACATGGGGCTCCACCTGTAGCTGATGATGCGCAACCCCTTTATGGTGAAGACCTCATTTTCCGGATACTTTGTCCACTGGACAAAGTGGGCCGTATTATAGGGGAATCAGAAGTATTTGTAGAGTTCCTTCAAACTGAAGTTGGTGTTGATGTTAAGGTAGATGATCATGTGGTTGGTTCAGATGAGCAGATAATCATAATTTCTTCAGATGAGGTGCTTCCCTTTTCTCTGTCTCTATATGTATCCTGTGTTAAAAATGAATATTCTCAAGTTTATTGGCAAAGGGAGTGGGACAACACGCTGCTATGTTAGCCCTTGTTGCTTAAGTAGTTGTAGATGAAACGCTTGTAGATGCATTTTCAACAGATTATCCACACAGTTACATCTATCCTGTTGTTATTAGTTTGCTCCAGTAATATATCTCACATGTTAGAGGTTCTAACTATTCTTTTTATTTTGTACAAGGGTCCTGATGATGAGCTCTTCCCAGCTCAGGAAGCTTTGTTGCATATTCAATCACGTATTGTTGATCTTGAGCTAGATGATGACAACATTATAACCACCAGGCTTGTTGTTCCATCTAGTGACATTGAATGTTTAGATGGAAGAGATGTAACACTATTAGAGATAAGTAGACTCACTGGCACAAATATTCAAATTCTTCCTAGAGAGCAGTTACCTCCCTGTGTTACAAAAAATGATGAGCTGATACAGGTTTGTCATTTGACCTACTACCTGCACTAATATCCAAAATTAGATTCCTTTAGACTTTTCAGTCAAATAATGAAAATTGAAATTTATAACAATGATAAATCTTACTCTCTAAGCAATAGACATGGTGCATATGCATGGCATAGCTCTCCTTTCTAGTTCTGCTAAACAAATGTTTTGTAGTCTTTTGAAGAAAATTGTCAATCTATGATGCCAAACCATTGCTTCCTCAAGGCTAAAACAAAGGCCTGGCATTCAAATTCTGCTTTCTCAATTTCTTAATTACTCTTCTATTGTCCTCAACAGATTGTAGGTGAGATCAAAGCAGCTCGAGAAGCTATTCTTGAGGTGACATCAAGACTAAAAAATTATTTGTACAGTGATTTTCTTCAAAGGGACACAGCACCATCATCTACCTCGGTACCTAATACGGAGATATCTTCTTCCAGTAACATAGCTCCAGTTCATGAGGGTTACGGTGGCACTGAAACACCCATAACCTATCAGAATGTGCAACCTGCGGCAGCTACACTTCCCTTAAAAGTAATTATCTTGATGCATTGACAACTTTTCTTTTCCTCTTCAATGTTACCTTTACTGGCTCATCTGATATTTGAATGATTGGGAGATTCATCAGTCATTCTTTTTCCTTCCCTGAAAATAATTTTTTGGTATATCGTACAATTCAAACTTCTGTCAGCAGTTTAGTTCCTTGACAGGAAACAAAATGCACAAGGTGAATTTTTTATTATTGAAAATATATAATTTTTTACATGAAATGAAATGATTCGTTTTTGGGTGATGTGTGCGTTTTCTTTGGGTGAGTTGGAAAGCTGGTATTTTTTCTTTTTCCTGTTTATTCCTATTTCTGTCGTGTTGTGAGTTAGGTTGCCAATCGAAAAGGGAATTAGCTACTGTATCAACATTAGTGGAAATGGATTATTTGAATTTTTATGAATCCATAGCTGATTATGGAGCGAATTTGAGAAAATCAAATTATAGTTTGTTCTGGCAATGGTTATTTAAGCGCATTTTACTTTCTGTTGTACCCTGTAATTTTGAGGCTCCATATCCTATTGAAGAAATGACTCAGCTTGCCCCAAATCTTGAACATTCATTTTTTCTTTATGTGTTTAACTCCATTTTTTTAAAAGGAAACTGGAGGATCTAGCACAGAGACAGGAAAACAGAAAGAAGGTGATCGCCGCGATGATGTGATGAGTAGTTTGAATAGGTAACTGAGCCCTTCATTTCTGTAGGATGGGATGTTGCATGATATAGTATCGAGTGACTTATAGGATCTTGTTCTATGTTTAGTGGGATGATGCAGCAATTTGCTGGTCTCACATTAGTTCTGTCCTTTTCCGTTACCCCTTTCTATATTAGTTATTTACACGTTTGTTTGGTTGCTTATTCTGTTATTGAAATTTGGTTTTGTATTTTGTATCTGTGGTTAGGATCCCTGTACCACTTGTCACTAGAAGTACACTCGAAGTGGTCTTACCGGAGTACGCAGTTCCAAAGCTTACAGCAAAATCCAAAAACAAACTTGCTCAGATAAGTGAGGTGTGTATGACTGAATCTCCGTTTCTTATTTCAATAATCGGTAGCTGCTACGAGCGTTCCCATTCTGCGCTGTTGATGCATTGAATGTCATACTTAATTTATATTGTCTCACCTCTGACATCAATCAGGATTCTTTTTTTAAAAAAACTCTTCAAACATTTTAGTTCCTTTTGGATTTGAAATGAGAACTTGCCACTGAAAACTTAATTGGAGCTTCTCTTTTTTCTGCTTATCCAGTTTCAAAGTGGACCTAATGATTGTACCCAAAGTAATGTTGTTTCTTTTCTGGGTTTGAAGAGTAAAAAAACCATATGTACGTATTTTGACCTTTTTTTTTTTAATGGGAACAGTTGTCAGGAGCCACTGTAACACTTGTAGAGGATAGACAGGAGGAGACACAAAAGATTATTCGGATATCTGGTACTCCAGAGCAGGCAGAGAGAGCTCAGAGCTTGCTCCAAGGATTTATTTTGAGCAGTAAGCACGCCTCTTGGTTTTTTAAACACTCGTATATTGGATTTAAATTTACTGAACACCTTCCGTTTCGATATGTCTTACAGCACAAGAAGATGGCCCTTAATTGAAGGACATAACCGAAACTGATTGGATGAAAGGGATAGAATAGGGCAATTGATTTAGTGTGTAGGGCATTTTGTTCCATGCGCTTGATTGGGTTTCAATAACCGTACAAGATTGCTGTTACCAAGAGTTGAGAATGACATTCTCCTGGAGAAGGACTTCACTGTAAATGTAGCTCTAGGAGAGCTTCTTTACATTGCTGTAGTGTTGATATTTTCGGCACGAATATGCAAGTGCAGAAGAGCATTTAATGGTTATACTGCCCGGATGGTGTTTTCCCAGTTGATATAATCAGGTCGAGTTTGAGCTTCGAATTTTCCTGAATTTCTGGAGAAGCTCTGCAAGCACAATGCCCTCACAAGATTTACGCGTTTAGTGTAAAGCCGCATTCGTTTTTTAAGTTACATTTTGCCAAAAGATTTTCTTGTTCTTGTTCCTGTTGACCTCCAAGTGATGTTCGGTTGAATATAGTTTTATAAAATTACGGGTGTTAGCTGCCATATCTGATATGCTTCTGTTTTAGCGTCGGCTGGGGCTGTTGACGTGGATCCTAAGCTTAAATATTCATAGTCCCCCTGCCATGTAGGAAATCCGCGTGCTGTGCCTGTAATGTGTCACCTGTTTTTCCGGCAACACGAAACCACATTGTCTTTTTGCCGCTACATAGCTGGAGCATGAACTTTAATTTAGTCCAGTTAATTTATCAAGTTGATTCATAGCGTGAAGGTCTGGGAGAATAAATAATTTAAATTAAAAATAATAATATCTTTAATTTTAATTATAAGAATTAAATAAGATATTTAATTTTAAATATAATATTTTAATGTAGTATCTTTCAGATTTATAATCTTCTAAAGGTATTCTATATGATTATATATATGTTAAGGAGTCTTTATCAAAACGTGATTTTAAGCATATGATATAAGGTATTTTTAGGAAATTAATATAAAATTATTATATATAACTAATTTAATTTATTTAAATTAATTACTAGAGGGAGGAAGTAATATTTAACAAATAAATAGTTTAATTGTCAATAAAAGTTATTATAGATAGAAACAAATAAATTTATACTTTATAAAGATATGAATTCAATTTTTATTGTTGTTATAAATATTCATTTAATAAGTAATTTTATAATTTTTTTATAAATATTTTTTAAATTTTAGGATTATACTTTTATTTTAATATGAGATTGATATTAAATTTATTTTATATTTTTTTTTTGTAAAAAAAATCATTGAAAACAGTTCAATTGCCCGGGGGGCCAATGTTGGCCACTCCATTTGGATAATGCGGTTAGCTGAATTTGAATTGTATGTATATCTCTTGTTTTCTTCTCTCAACGACTTCTCGCTTCCTATCCTTATCTCGTGGCCGCCCCTCGTCTTGACGTGTTGCCAACTGAACATATTGGAATTGAGAGTAAAAGTTTAAACAACGGTCACTTTCATCGTTCCATTCTCCCAAAGTAACAGTAACAAATTTATGCGCACATCTCACTTTCAAGCTTTTCGCTATTATTAGTATCGAAATTTAAATCGCAAATTTAGCGGCGCAAAAGTGATATTCTCCTACTTAAATGGGGATTTCCTTCTTTATTAAAAAAATAAAAAAAATACTAATTTCTTTAATTCAAATCACTTTTTATTGATGAGAGAACAAATTATTCAAGAAATACTCCTCTCATCCTATGTGGCGCCAACTTCTTTCCATCTGCCACGTGTTGGCGCTAAAGTTCTCCCTCTTCCTATATAAACGCACGTCATACACGTTCTGAAATCTCTCCACTCTTCTTCATCCTTCCCTGGGTCATCCAAATACGATACGGAGCGATCAGCAGGCCTACCAGTTCCTCTCTTGTTGCTCACCCGCCGACTGAACGATGCCGTATTGTTGCGCCGCAGACAATGGGGTCAAATTATTTTACAGAACATTCGGTCACGGACCCACCGAAGTCCTCCTCATCATTTGTCTTTCCATTAACTTGTTATTTTTCTTCCCTCATTTGGATTTCGTTAGTTTTCTTGGTTCATTTTTTTCCTGCGTCGCTCAACTTATGGAGATGAAATTGATTGATGGCCGGGACACATGAATCCTTGAGACCGCAAATCGAGGGACTGTCCGGAACCTTCACGCCAAACAACGATGAAACCGACTCTGTTGGTTCCAGTTCGCCGGAAGAACAACACGGATGCAGCTATCTTAGTAGTTGTCGTGGTATCCTGGTCTGTGCATTTGATAACCGCGGTGTGGGTCGGAGTTCTGTACCTACCAAAAAGTCCGACTATACGTGAGTTTCAACTTTCGTGTTCGAACGAATTTTCATTTTTATCTCGTGCAACTGAAGTTCATGCGATTACAATTATGTTTCATAGGTTGTGGTTAATTAAAGAATTCCCATTTTTTGTTTCTACTCTGGAATCCAAGTACTGGTTCAGTCGATCTCTGTCACTATATTTCCATGCTCTAGTTGTAATTAAATTATTTGGATTGGTTGTCCTTGTCTGTGCATCACTTCCGATACAGAGAAAAGGAAAACAAACTTGTCTTCAAATCAATCGCATCTCTTTATACTTGCAGCTCCTCCTATTATACTAAAAGAAGTGATTTTTTTCAACAAATTAACAGATTACTAGCTAACAAATCGCTCTGTTCAGTTCCATTTAATCCTTCATAAAAATATGGCTTTTCTTTTCATATCTTTCCCCACAAGGAACGAGAAAGAAATGCTAACAATCTTTTCTTATGGTAGTTGTACAAACCCCTGGGCGGAGGCCAGGGGAGAAAGGCTAAAGGGGGGGATTTGAGATGATAATTTGTTTATATTACAGATAATTATTTAATGGGAGAAACCACCGCTAACGGAGCGCTTTTAGCAGATCTATTTGAGCTTGGTAGTTGTGGAATACGACGTGCTTTTCTTGATTTTCTTTTCTATTTGTGGTTTTTTTTCATGAAATTTTTGGTGCAGAAGGATATGAATTTTAACTTTTGGTGATTGTTACTGCAGAAGCAAGATAATGGCGAAGGATGCAATAGCTTTATTTAATCATTTAGGGTGGAGAAAAGCCCATGTTTTTGGGCATTCGATGGGTGAGATATCTGTTATCTGTAATTTACTTAAGAAATTTCTGGAGTAGGTTTCTGCATTATAAATTTTACATGGTTAAAAACTTAAGATGACCATGACTCAACTCAGATCTCTATTCTTGGTGCACTCCAAGCTTAGTTGCAGTAATTCTTAACCCTCTTCAGACGCTTTCCTAAAATAGGGTTGATGATAGTAACTGTTTGTAACTTGAAATTGGACTACTCTTTGGTTTTTATGAGTCTCTCAATATTGAAACAGGAGCTATGATAGCTTGTAAACTAGCAGCAATGGTGCCTGATAGAGTTCTCTCGTTGGCGCTGGTCAATGTGAAGCGCGCGGGGCGGGGGGAGAGGAAAGGAATGCTTTCCAAGGTATATCTCTTGAGCGCTCCTTTGAAACTGCCATCACCTTGATCTTTTATTTTTGAAGAATATTGACAATGTTTCTGTAGCACGATCACAATCATCCAATTGTTCTACAGTTCTTGATGTGAACTCCGCTATATACGAAACATTATTGTTGTAGTTCTGTAATATTATGAAGTCACATCGTACTTGTACTTCTAATCATCAACTCAGTTCAGCATACGCTTTCCTTATCCTGCTCCTAATCAAACTCCATTTGAACCTTTTTTGTAAAGAAGGAATTATGCAGCTTTTGCATATTGTTGTAGATCATTTGTCAGTAAATGTATTGATAATGGATGTGGTTAAATGAAGCAATTTGTTGATTAACATTCATCCGTAGGTGATATTAAGCATCAGACGTTCCTATTGAGATTAAGTTCTTAAGAAGTAATAAGACAGAAGAGGAAGCTTCTTTCCATTTATTCACATCCACACCAGTGCATTCAATAGTGTTATAATTTGCAGAATCCATGTCAATTATTCTGTCCTTTTGCAGTTTGACCGGCAAACACTCTCCATAGCTTACCGTTTCTTGAAAGCCAAGCTTCCTGAGGAAAGGGCTGCCGTTGACTTGGAAACCCACTATACAAAGGTAAAACATTATAGGTTTTTCTGATCATTTCCTAATAACAAGTTTTCTGCATAGCTGTAGTCACCCAAGCTGTAGTCATGTCTTGTAAACTGTAAAGTGATTCAGGATCTGCTGATGTCATTCAGCTTAGTGTCTTGTTCTCTGCACCTTCATAGACTTGAGATAAATTGATATTCATATTACTAGGATGAACCATAAATAAAATTTTTATGTATGATACGCTGGAATATCTAGAGGAATATGCTGGAACGAGTAAGAGGAGAACAATCTTATTTCAGGTAAGGTTTATTAAATTAATCCTTTTTAAATAATTAGCATAAAAATTACCAGCAGGGGGGCTAATTATGCTTTAGGACTCTTACTTTCCTGCTGAGCAAGTGGTTGCTACTTCAGTTAAATAGCAACGCACCACAAATTTTAATAGAAGGAGACAGATTTATGTAGCTAGTTGTAGTTAATGCATTATAATGAAATGGTGCAGATTCATACACCATCATGACTTTGAGAAGTCCCAGCAGCAGAACGTTTGTTGTTTATGAAAAAGAAATATATGCATTTACTAAGGAATCTATCTTTTAAACAATTTCATGGTTTGATACGATTCTCTGTGAAGTTTAATGTAACTTCTAACAGCGGAACTTTGATGGCTTATGATTAGGTTATCATCATTCAAGGAATTAATCAGTACTATTCTTGCTTGCTATTCAAAGTTTTTTTACCTTGAATTATTTCTTATTCAAATTAACGCTGCGTTCAGCAATATGTGAAAGGTATATCAGCAACTTGGATGCAATCTAATTTTTTGGTTTTGAGGGCCAAGTCAACGCATGTTGGACAAATAAAATTACTCAAACAGAGGTTGAATTGGTCAAATCTGGCGGTTTTTCTATTGCAGTCATTCATGGCAGGTGCGTAGTCTTGTTTTAAAGTTAGTGGTGTAGATGCTCCTTAATATGATTCATATTATGACACACACAATAAAAATGGCCTGTGCCATTGGTGTGCATGGCAGGCACCATGGCAATCGGCTTTTGCTTGAAAGACGCCCACAAAAATGTACTTGGTTGTTTTAACTTGAAATTGACTGGAAGTTTCCTGTACGTCCAGGCATGATATAATAGCTCAGATATATTACGCTAGAAGACTTGCAGAGAGGCTGCAACCAATGGCTAGAATGGTAGATCTTCACGGAGGTCATTTGGTGAGCCATGAGAGGACTGAAGAGGTATAATTTTCTTATAAATTATGTACAAGGAATCGAGTTTTTGCATGGACAGTGAAACTGGCATTTTGGATCTTCGTTAGACTTAATATTGGCATTAGTTGATTATACATGATATTGGGGATGAAAAAGAAAATTGCAAACTGCAGGTGAATCAGGCTCTTTTAGACTTGATTAAGGCATCAGAATTGAAGATGAACGCACGATTGGTGGAGCAATTTGCCAAAGAAAAACTCTCGTGAGTAATCTACTTTCCCCTGAAAAAATCACACTGGCCTTTGCATTTCAGCATGGGTCAATCACTTATTCCTCAACAGCTCCACGCCTTCCTCTTCTTCCTCCTCTTCTTTTTAACGTGATCTAAAATAGACACTGATATTTTGCAGGGGCAGAGAAAAAGGTGTTAGTTTTTAAATCAGACGTTTAGGTTGGAAGCAATGACTCCTTTATGAATCGCTTAGCGGAAAAACTGCATCTCTGCCTATTTTACATCTTTGATATCCTTGTCATGCCAATTGAAAGTGGAAGAAAGCTTCTGGGAAGCTTAAAACCAGTTCGAGTTGGAAGTTCCCCCTCTTACGTTTATCAGCGATCCTATTTTTTTCAATGGGAAGGTATGGGTTGTTTTTCAAGCACAGTACTATTTTTCTGTCTATTTTTTTTTCCTGATGAATGGGGAAGCTGTATGGATTTTACAAAAAGGCGCGTGATGTATGACAGATAAATTTGGCATGTGGTCAAGATGAGGCTGGGTATGTGGTGGCAGTGTTTTATTCAACCTGGAAATACAAGTCTCGATATTAATTTTATTCAGTAGCTCCCCTCTTGTACAAGAGGATGATTCCCCGGCCCCTGATGTTGATTGCGTACACACCTACATAATCCTTCTCCCCTCCAATATATATACAAGAGAGAAAAAAAGGATTACTTTCTTTTTCCCACTCCATCAAACATATCTATGAATCCTATGACGTACTTCAAAAGATGAAGCCATCAATTCAAAAGAAAAACCATCTCTTGAACTCGTCTTGAACAGAGTGAGCATGGTGAACGGAGCAAGAAGCTACCAACACTAAGCCCATGTGTGTTATATTTTAGATAGCCAACAATTTGTTTTATATACAAAGATAGCCAACATTTTAGTGCAACAAGTAAACGTACCTGGAAAGAAGAAAAATGATGAGCATGAAATGTAAGGGTCAAAAAATAACGTGCCACCCACAAGTTTCAGAAGGAAAAAAAAAATAACCCATGCACGGCGTAATTTTCTTAAATTTTGAAAAGAGTTTGTCAGTGCAAAAATATTGAAAGAAAAAAACAAACTAGAGAACTGCTGCCGGGTACTTGTTACGATTTCTGGGACCAAGTTGTGGAAATCTTCGCTTGAAGAGCTCCAAAAGCCAGGTTTGCATGCTGCGAAGAGAGAGAGAAGAATAGATGATATCATATTTGTTGCGCCAGTGAACCACACGCACACCTTATGAATAAGATCATATCACTCTTCAAACACCAAATTCCGCTGGAATATCCTGTTACGCTTATTAGTGACATCTATTCTGATCCAGTCTCTCCTCCCTCGCATCCCCTGCCCCTTGCAAAAGGTAGGAAGGCTGTTCAGCTCTCAATTTGCACCGTTCAATTGATCTGTTGCTCCTTGTTTTGCCATGCCATTTCTTTCTTTTGCTCCCTGCCTCCACGTGTCTATTCTTTACCAAATTACCTGTCTTGTGGGAAACAATTCCTCAGGGTTATGAGACCTTGATAGAATGATACTTTCTTTATTTTTATAAAAAAATTTAGATAAGTTTGACACCGATCCCTATTAAGCAATGATACAGTTCAAAAGTTCAGAGAGTGTTTATAAGAACTTACAAGATCGCCTATTAAATGGGTCCTCACAATGGCAGTAAAAATTGAACTCACATTTTTTTATAGGATATGAGTTCTTTATTTATCATATGTACCAACTCTTATTGTGAGAATGATACATCTAATGGACCAAGCTTTTAATTTTAGTATATTGGGCCTACTCCTTCAATCTTGGGTCAAGCGAGCATTTTAGAATATTGGGCCTTCTTCAATTTTGGGGAAAACGCGTATTCTTTAGTTTATTGGGCATTCTCCTCCGATCTTGGGCCAAGAGCGCACTTTTAAGCAAATTGGGCATTCTCCTCCGATCTTGGGCCAAACATGTACATTAAAAAACTTACTGATGGAGCCGATGTATAGGCCTACAGGGTATTATTTGATTTTACGATTTGCTAGATTGTGCTGCTGGCAAATTTCTGCAAATTGGTATTTTATTTTACAATTAGATTAATTCATAGGCTGTTATCAATTTGGGATTAATTTGATTTGTTTTGTTATGCATATTGATTGAGAATGTGAACAGTGTTAATAGCCTGTTCCTGTTTTACAACTGATGAAAATGGAAATATCATCGTGAACCGAGCTGGGCACATTAGTTAAAAATAAGGGGAAATGAGGACAGAAAAAGTAACGTATAAAATGACGGAGATAAAGAAATGGAACCTATAAAACCACAATAAAAGAAATGTCAAGAAATATTCAGTTATCTCCAAATTTATACAGAATGTGTCATTCCTTTTGCATTCTATTAGATTATACAATTATCAGTACTCATCCAAGTATGTGTATAGCATCTCATCCTTCTTGGATTTGCGTTTGCTAAGCAAGGCCTTCAGGAAACGTTTGCCTTTGCTGGGGTTCTGTTCTACGTCTCTGCCTCTGTCTCTTTCAGCAGATAATCGCATTGAAGCTGATTTGCGAGGCTCGGAAGGGTACTAATACAAACATAAAAAAGAAAGGCATCAAACTAAGTATATCTACGATTATGTCAAGTAAATTAAGTTGGGGTAAGGCCTACAACTCACCCATCTTCTATCAATGGAAGGATTGGGTGTGGTTGGTCTGCTTTTGTTTGGAGTAGTTGGTCTACTAGACTTTGGTGTCGTAGGCCTACTTGAAAGAGATCCACTACGGAATAGTGGAAACCTGTGAGGTGAAACCGTCCTCTTCTCTGCAGTGCACGTTAAGGTTTATTCAATAGCTCTATATGCGAAAATTGACGAAGAAATAACATGCACCACGAACTATCATATCACTAGAAGAGTATATCACCTGATCCTTTTGGAACGGTGGAAGTGCTTGAAAAGGATGCAGGTCTCTGAGTCTGTAAAGACGGTGAAGGGGAAGGGGAACGCCCTCTCCTGATTCTTTTTAAAGGAAAAAACAAATTATATCATGATTTTAATTATGCAATTCAGTAAAATTGGATTTCTATTAGCTAGGCTCTATAATTAATGTATAGAATGTGTGAATAGTGATTACCTCGGGGCAGATGTTCGGACTTCTCTGATTGTAGCTCGAACAGCTTCATAAAACAAATCAAAATAAAAGTTCATACAAAACGTCATTCCCCAGAGAACTGAAAGAAAGTCATGGAGGAATATAGATACCACTCTTGAAGTGATGCCGATCTTCATCGTCTAGGGCTAGGTTGCATCCAACATATCTTGATTTTGGACGGTTAGGACCATGCATGGTCTCCCCAACTGAAGATTGAAATTTAAGGAATCTGATTATTTAACATTTACAGGAAACGACTTCTAATGTATGACAAAGTAAAATGAAGAGGAAAAGCATAGAAACTGTCTCCAACAGAATTTCGAGAAGTATTAGAAGAATACGAGATGTCCTTGCCTGGCAAGATATAACGCTTGTGATATTTTGGAGTACTGATCACTAGTGACTGTTGGACACGCCCCTGATGATCCATATACTCTTGGCATGTCCTCATTCTCTAAAATACCATATTAAGGGAAAACAATGTTAGCAGCCTACACAAATTTCTCTTCATTTAATAATAATAGAAAACAACAACAATAACAAAATCATTATCAATGGGGGCAGCCTTTGAAGCCACAATTGTGGATGGAAAACTATGCTTTGCACCGGACAGTCTTTATTTAGCTTTAAACAGCAAACAAGTGCCAGGAATAACTTAAGCAAGCTTTTGACTCAATATTTGATTAAAGAAATTGCTAACGACCAAAATCATAAGGAATGCCTTGCCAATATAGGATGCTCTGTGAGGCAAATAGGTATGGTGATTCTTCCATATCAGTTTCTGGGAGGTAGTTTCCCACCCAACTAAGTGCCTATCAATTAGTGCCAAAGTTGGTGGTCAGCAACTCCAAAAACCTACAAAGAATTTTGACCAAAGACAAAATCGATCGAAGTATTGCAAAGTTTAGCTGTCAAAATGTTGGCTCTCCAAGGGCAGCCAATTGATGGAAACCAACATAGTATGGGATGCCTAATCCTACACTTAGTCTCACCACAATTTTCCAAAGGGGCATCAACCAACCTACCATATATTGGTCTTCCCAAAGGGTACATCTTTTCTAAAATAACTGATGAAACAAAAATCTTTCCAAAGTCTCCATAATGAAGTAATATTTAGATTTTTATGAATAATAAATAATTCCTAGTAATATATTGGTCTTCTGCACATGCTATACCATCAATTAGTAAACAAAGGCAGAGCCAGAAATGAAATGTTTTCCTACTTCAGGTTGTGAAGATCTAACTGATAAATGATGATAGTGGATGAAACATTCATCTACCAACTACTTTCAAATATTCATTTAATGGATTTTATTTTTATTGAGCTGAAAAGGAAAAAAAATTAAGTAAACCTGTTCGATACAAGATACCCGTAGCTCTGTTCCAGAGACTTCAACAACCTTCTCACCCAACAAATCATTCACCTTGTAGGTTACAGAGCCTAAATGATCCACTGTATTTACAAGAGCTTTGACAGTATAGTCCTTCAATGTTTCTGCCACTCTGATATCATGAGATACAACCAAAAACAATATGTAAGGGCGGGTATAAATGGTGCACTAATACCATACATACCAGCTCCATCAATTAACTCACATCTGGTTTTGGTCATCATTGATGTATGAGAGTTCAAAATATTCAGCTGCCGAGTACAATTGAGTTCTGAGACTTTTCAAATCCTAGAAACATATATGAAACAACTAAGAGAATAACCAAAATGCTAGGATTTTGCTATTGAAAAAACAAAAAAGAATTCATCAATATATAGAAATGCGTATTATTCATAAGTCATGAATAGTGCCTCTTGTTTCAAGCTTACATAGGGTCCACTCTAGTTTTCGATTAAAAATAAAGGCATTAGACCGTAAAGCTAGTAAAGGGTAGCTGATACCTTCAGACTATCATCAAAGAGCAAGCTCTGCTGCATGAAAACCTCATCATAATTGGAAGCTTCGCTAGATAATGGCTCAGATGACGAAGTTGTGACCTTGCCCATGAATGAAAATATTGGGAGCAGGTCCACCTTATTCATCAGAATTATGAAAGAAAGTTTAAATTTTGAGCGGGGGGGGGGGGGTGGTAAAAAAGTGGAAAAGAAAAGTTGGCATCTACAAATGAAGAAACCCCAAGAGAAGAGAGGCATAAAGAAAGAGACAGCCTCTTCTCTAACAACTAATAAGAGACCAAAAGCACAGATTATTAAAATCAGCAGCAGATAGCATCATAGCGCCCTGCGACACTTCTTAAACTATACCAGAAACGAAAGTAACTAACTACTGGGGTTTCTTGATGCTGCTACTACAGAAGAAAAAAGTTCATTTTTGTCCGAATCTTAGCCAACACGCACATCACAATAAACTTCGAATAAACTCGCGACAAATAAACCAGACAGAGACTCAAACCTCAAAAGCATAAAAAATATGTAGAATTTCAACAATATTATATTTAAAGCGATAAGGAAATCGAGTGAATAGTTGCTGCTGTTTCTAGTTACTAAAGAACCAAGAACTCACCCTCAATTAAGCCAACATACAACAGTAGACCTAATTCGCTACGGTGCTCGATCGATTTACTTTCTTTGTAAACCTCTCAAAACCAATGCGAAGCGACTAAGTTGACTGCCGGGATCAGATAGGAAGTGGGGCTTCAAGGGAAAATGCAGAAACATACCTGGTACTTCTTTTGATAAGCTTTGGCGTCTTTTTCTTCTGTCACTTATGCTCAAGTGGGACTCTGCTAAGCTGAAATCCCCATCCGATTTGAAACCAGAGCACGATAAACGTGTGCGTCGTGGGCAGCCCTTCCCTTGAGGAATGATCAGAATGGTATGGCGTTTGATTAAGGCGAAACCAAGGGAAGCGATAAGGTAAGTCTCGATAGTTAATTGTGATAGCAGAGCGATGAAGGAAGGAAGCTAGGCGATAAGGTGAGAGGAAGGGAGAGGGACAAGGAAGAAGAGGAGAACAGCATTTTGGATTTGGAAATTTTTAAATACCAATGCAACCAAAGACTCTGCTGCTTTGGGGAGCAGGAACTGGTCCTGTGCAGGGTAAGCCCCAGCTCTTATCATTGCAATCTCATGGGCACCTTTTTTTTTTTCCTCTCCTCAAACTTCTTTTTGAGTGCTTTAGACCAATGCTTTTATATATATTTGACTTTTTTGTATTATTTCGATAGATGATAAATACAGTCTAGAACCACCCCAACAATAATTACCAAGGGGTGACGAAAACTTTTAGAAGTTTTTTTTTTTAAATAAAAAAATAGGAAATGTGAAGAAATATATTAAAAAAGAAATTGCCCGGTGGTGCAACAGTAGCAGTGGTTTAACTTTGAATTATATATGGATGATATTGGCATTGAGGGTCAGGTTAATATGGATACAGTAGTCGTTTGTATGGCCCCACAAAAGGTATAGTTGCCTGTTTTAATGGGTGCAATATTTAATTTTTATGTAATTTTGTTTTGTAATAGAATATTCATTTTTTATTGTAGTATTGAAATTTAAAATCATATGCATTATACGAGTATGAATTATCTAATTTCAATTTATCTCCTAGCATATTATAATACCAGTACTATATGGGAATTCAGAATTTGGTGTTCAGGGAATATATGGGAGAAAATTGCATAGGGTTTAAGAAAGAGTGGAGAGTAATAGCTTTAGGGGAATTTGATGCTGGAGGAATATATGAGGATGGGAAGGGATGAAGTTGCCTTCCCACACATTGGGGGTCCTACTGCTCTCAGCTTTGCTTGTTCAGCTTCCAGCGATTCCCTTCTTTCACTGTTCATGCAATCATGCTATCATGCTATCAATATTCTGGGCTCTCTTCTTCGTACCCTTTCAGTGGTTGAAAATGAGATGAGAGTGATACCGCTCGCAAGTCTATTTCAATTGACTATAGATTTAACTGGTTGAGATATATAATTATTTAAAATATATTTAATATATAAAAATATTATTTTATTATAATTATAATCATAATATTTAAAAATATTTTTTAATTTTTAAATATTTAAATTTATATTTAAAAATAATAGATAGTTCATCCTACTTAATATTAATATTATCTAAAAAAATATGTTTAGAATATAGGTAAATTTAATTTTTTTTAAAAATTATTATATAAAAAAAACTCTATTTCGATTGACAGTAAAGAGATTAAACTGAATTTTCATTAATATTAACGCGTCATCAGACGCCACACGAATGGCGGCCATTATTTTCCAACTGGTGCCATCGAGAAACGGCCCAGTTATTAGGATAAAATAGACGTTTTTATATATATATTTTTTAATGATCTCATGTTAAAACTTGACTCCCAAGTTCCAACTATCATTAGTTTAACCTAAATATTTAATTAAATCAATAACATAGCAATTTTTTGTTTACTGTAGATGCTGGATCTGATCTGAGTTCTGAACACCTCCCACTTCATGTGCTTTTACCACCAACCTAGGCAAGCTCGTGGCAAAAATAGCAATGACTTAAAAAAGGAGTCGGGAGAAAAACTAATTCTATTGCTGATTTTTTTTTTTGTGTTATACAAATTTTTAGGAAAGAGTTAGACTCACTAATAATATAAAGATAAGATTAAATCTTATTTTCTCTAGACAATATTAATATTAAGTAAGATAAACAGTTTATTACTATTAAATTTAAACTTAAATACTCAAAAGTAATAATATATTTTTAAGAGTTACAAGTAGAATTATAATAAATTGTTATTTATCAATAATCAGTCATATTCTAAATTATAACATGTCTCGCCCTTTAGTTGAACTTACATACAATGATGGGTAATTATATTTATTTATTTTTATACAAAAATTTTTAAAAAAGTGTTAGACTCACTTATAATCTAAAAGTATGGCGAAATTTCCTTATCTTCTAAGCAATACTAATATCAAGTTGTCTATTACTCTCAAGTTAAGATACATCTTTAAATATTATAATTAAAATTATAATAAAATAATACTTTTTAAAAATTAAATATATTTTAAATGATTGTCGACCTTTTAACAGTTGAACCATAGACAATCGGTAATTTACATGCTCAAGTGGCACATACTAGGGGTGTTTATGAGTGTCCCATCCTAGTCTTAGAGATTTTAGGATGAATCTATCCCATCCCGAAATGGACTGGTACAGGTCCCCTTCGGGATGGGACAATATTAGAATCGGGACGGGATGGTTCTCGGTACGATCCTCGGGTTGTCTTGTCTCGACTCTTTTTTTATAAATTATACTTAATAAAGAGTAAATTTCCTTTTTTTCCTTTTGTAAATCATATCAGAAAATAATAGTAGTATTTAGAGGAAATTGTTGTAATTTTTTATATATAATAATTTATAAAATAATATTTTTATATTTTTTTAAAAAAAAAATTTAGAAATTCCCAAACTCGTTCTAGTCTCGAAAGGGACAGGGATATATTTGGGATAGGATAGGATATAGAATAAAAAATGTGTTCCGTATTATGTATCAGGATGGAATGCAGAACAGGGTTATTCCAATCTTGTTCTGATCCGTGCACACCTGTAGCACATATGAAGAGTCCATAATTCGGGCGGGCCTAAATCTGGGTCGGTCCGAATAAGTTCCAGCGTGTTAAAAAAGTGTGTTGTCAAATTTGTAGACCGACTCAGGGCCTTACTTTTTTTTAAAAAAAAAACAATCGGAGGAAGAGGAGGCAATCAAACAAGTGGCATTGATTGTTGAGCCAGTTGGCAATTAAGACGAGATAAAGACATGAATGATTCTCGTTTCTGCACTGACATGTGATCGGGCTTAATTAGTCAAATGAACTAATCACAACTTAACAGTTACAACGCTCTTGTTGAAACCATACACCATTGCTTCTGCTTTTTCCACAGAGAGACTGTGGATCCTGGAATTACAATATTATAATATGGTTAATATAAAAGAAACAGTGGCTTGTGGCTTTGTCCTGTACAAGTAATACGCCGCTACAGAAGGGGTTGAAGCTAATTTAATAAGGAGGGCTCCTATTTTGTGTGCCCCTCTCGCCTGCGTCTCCACGGCACCACTCGCTTCAAGCTATCACGAATGCTCGCCTGCACTCTCATATAAACAATTACATTATATTCTTCTCCTTGTTAACCAACTTGTTAGACCGAATCCGCGGAAAGAAGTGCTTAATAGAACTTCAACTACACTGAACGGAGGAACGTAACTCGGATGGCATGGGAAAATGAATTAAGGCACATGACCAAAACAAAAAATTAAGACTTACCCAGGGATGCGACCTTGAATTATATATGTTACCCAAAAAGCTTCCCCTCCTCCTGATCCCAGCCCTCCATGTCCTTACTCTGGTGCTACCCTTTGAAAAGTCAAAACTGCCTTCCCCCGCCCCCTCCTGCTCCTCCTCTCCGCCGTTTCTCTTGAAACTTCTCCACCTGCTGGACCCAAAGTTTCCGTTCCAATAATCCTTACTCGCGCTCCTATTTGACGATGTAAAGGACATGGTTCGACCCATGTAAGGGCGGTCCAAGACGGTGGTTGGCAACGGCACGTTCGAAACCTTGGCCTCCGAGAACAGCAGCCTTGGGGGCAGGTCCAAGGTTCTTGCCGTCTTGGGCTTGGATTCGGTGGGGTGGTTCCTGGGCTTCCCCGGCGCTTCTTCCCATTGAAACGGAACGGAGACGGCCGCGTGCAGCGGAGGAGTCGCCATTTCTGGCGGATTGGTTGGCCGGGAAATCAACAGGGAGAGCTTTGGCGCTGTGCAGTCGCCTGATCCCATAATCTCTCTATCTAGCTAGCTAGAAAGCACTGGCAGAAGATCTCCTATTAAACTATGATCGGATGGTGAAGTGGGTGTGCGTGTTTTATAGATAGAGAAGAAGCGTGAAGAGTGGGTTGGGTGGCGATGAATGTGAAGTGACAGTGGCGCAGCAACTGAATAACGTACGCTCCTGGCGCTTCTTCTACTACCACTAGAAGATGGATGCGCTTATTTTTTTGCATGGGCTTTGAGAAAACTACCAAAGTGCCCTTGGGGCCGGGTCAAGCAGAGGGGTCATGAATATTTATTTGTGATTGGAGGATAGCGACCATCGGCGGTCACCTCGCTCCTCGTAGTGAAAAGTCGTGGCAGATGAACTTGGTTTTTTGGTGTGCGGACAAATCCTTATTTTGCCGAGAGAAAACCGGGTGACAATAGTTTCAGCTTTACCCAGACGAAACGGAAGTAAATCCTTTACCGCTAGAAACTGCCAGTCATGTATTGGTCAATCATGTAGGGTGTGGCTTTTAAGTTTTGAAAATCCGGGTAAAGCAAAGTCCTTTTCCTATTGATTATGATTAGTTCAAACTCAGACTGAACGCATGTTTGGTGCCAAGGCAGTTTGAGAGCATAAACCTGTAGATTTAATAAATATAAAAGTAGGCAATATATCAGTGTACTTGGGCGTGTGCCACACATATTCTTCATCAGAAATTTCTAGTTATAGTGTATGTTTGAATAAATATTTAAAAAATAGATTATAAAATAAAGAGATTTTTAGGTAAATTTTAAAAAAAGATTTTTAAAAAAGAGTTTATGAAAAAAATAATTTTAGATAAATGGGTATTTAGATAGTTATTGCTAACAGAATTTTTATAATTAAAAAAATTACTAAAAATTGTATAATTTTATTATAAATATGAGAGAATAGAGAGAGTAAAAAAAGATAAGAGAAATGAGAGAATATAGAATATATAATAGAGAAAATAGATAGTAAAAAAATATAAAAGAGATAATAGAGGATAGATGATAGATGAGAGATAATTAAAAAGATAGAATAGAGATGAGAGCTAGTGGAAAAGATAAAGGAGAAAGGGTGTAAAAAAATAAAAATAAAATATTAATTGAATAGTCTATAAGTTCTTTTACTATTCTAAAAATTACTTTGACCAACTTATTTGAAACTATGATTTTAAACTATAGTTTAATCAAAAAAAAATTTAAACAAATATAACTATTTATTTAAAAAAATAAATTAAAATTTAAGTTAAAAATCTTTTTAAAATTTAGGTTTAATTGTCTATAATTAGACGGGTGGCGCTCACGTTTGGGGCTCACTTTCGCAGCCATCGGTTGGAGTTTCTAGTCAAATATTGGGAAGGAAATCGTGAAATATTCAAAACATGATCTCTCAGCTCTTCATCTTCTTTGGGATCTCACTTTTAACATTAGACTCGTGTCTGTTTTATATCCACATATAGTTGAAGACTGTTAACATGATAACGTACGTGGCAACTCAGAAATTGATATAAAGATCAACCGACGAAAATGAATTACCGGATACAGATTAAAGAGCCTTATTTACTATCATCATGATCATCATCCCACGTAGTTGAGAGTTTAAACCAGAGGGTTGAGGTTGAAAGTTACTTAATAGCTAAAATCCAACCCAGCCACTTATAAATCTAACAGAGACATGTCTATGAGAGACATGGCACATACACATGGACCTGCCTTTTATTGACTTTGACAAGCCTCCATATCTACCCATAAATTTTCAATCATAATTCCTACTAATAAAATATTTATGACCGGGGGGGGGGGGGAGAGATTTCCATAGATTAGTACGACCACTTCTCTCAAGTCATTTATTTTGCCTTGTTCAATCCAATAATAAATGCACGCTCTCTCTCGTTCTTTCTACTGAGTCAACAAAGCGAAAATAAACAAAGGGACATTGCAGCGACTGAACATGCACCTATATATATAATGTAGGAAGGTAGCTCTGAAATTGACATCCACCTAATTTTCCGGTCACTCATCTCACAATACACGCGCCCGCTTGTCTAGCCACTGCGTTTTAGTAATAGATATGAGATGCTCGTGGAGGAGTTCTTATGGACACGAGCGATCCAAGGTTTTATGTCACTGTTGGAGTCAAGAGATGCCCTTACAGCTGAACCTTGGGGGCGGGGGGGGGGGTCTTATTGGTCTCAAGAGGGCTTGGGATGGTGGATTTGCTTCACCTGTGGAACGAGCATACTCCTAATATACTTGAGGACTGGTTTCTTATTGAGGAAGTGAAAGGGATGCTTGCGCGGAACTGGTGAATGAGGTATCAGTATCTAGACAAGGACAAAAATAGTACGGCGGATGCTCTAGTTAAAAGAGTGTTAAATAATAACCTAGCCTTGCAAGTTTTAGGCCCCGGGAGCGTGTGTGCTGTTTTGGCTCCTAAAGGAGTAGGCTGAATTTTTTGTTTCCCTTGTTTTGTTTGCTTGCTTTCCCCTGTATGGAAAAAAAAAAATAGATACGAGATGCTCACAGATTCTAATACTATAAATGACGTACAATCTAACATTGACCCCCACTGGATTTGCCTATATTGCAGATTCTTAAAATGAAAACATTATCCAATCCGAGTGAGAAATGATCGATTTATTCAAATAAGATAAGATCTCAAATTAAAGTCATATTAAAAATATGATCTTTTATTTAAGACTCAGAAAATACTTAAAGCTAACCTTAATAATACCGTTGATGGTCGCTATGGTTGGATACCAAATACTTTCTTTCAAAGAAAAAAAAAAAGAAGAAAAGGAAAAGGGAGAAAGGCTGTTTTGCTATTTATTGAAAAATGGAAAGAAACACTGTGCTTGCCCCCTGGGTCACGAGCTTAAGAGCAAGTGCCTGAGGCTGATAGCATGGGGGAAAATTTACCTTTTTTTTTTAAATGAAAAACATTTATAAGAGAGTTTTTATTATATTAGTGTTGTTAATAACGAATAATGAATAATAAACAGTAAATTTATTTTTATTATTTTTCAAATATAATTTTTTTTTATTTATATAGTCCATTATATTAGGTTTTAATGCATATCACGAAGATGATTTATAATTGTTGCCTTTGTTGTTTTCCAATGATGGAATTGATCCCCGACAATCTTTGGTCTGGACGAGACAGACACGCGTGACTGGACATGAGAGCTTGACAGTTGACATACTAAGCGACTGTTTTTAACAATTTCAGATCCACAAAACCTGCTCTAATATTCTCTAGTTTGCTTCATCCAACGGTGACTCTAAAATTAACCCTCTACCAAATCAATTTTATATGAAAATCGTTATATCATATGGTATAAATACAAACACATGTTTTATAGTATTACAGTTGATCGATTCTGGAACAGATACTCATACGGTAAGCAGACTTTTATGGTCGCTGTCATATGATTAAAGATTTAAAAACTTAGCAATGTAGCGATTAAGGAAAATTTTCTTTTAATTTCTCTAACTTCGTGGCAGAATGAACCGTTAGCTGCTGGATGGAGCCGAGTGCAGAACAGAAAGAGAAAGCTTATAAATTTCAAATGCAGGGCATCTGTCTGTGACTTGTCTGTACAGAACTACTCAGTATAGACATGTAAATTCACGAAAAGGTTCCCATATTGCCAGTTCTATCTTCTGAATTGCATCGTCCCTTCACAAGTAAGGGTCCCCTCAAGATCTCCAATTATTCGAGCAGTCCGAATTTCAAGGCCTCTTTGAACTTCCTGCAATAGATTTCTAATACTATCAGCAAATCTCTTCGTGTCAATTCCAGATCTTCTCTCCATCTCTTTGGTCACTCCTGCGAACCCAGGAACCATCCTGGATTGAATTTCCACCAATTTCTGCCCTGCTGCAACTATACATCTCTGCATTTGGAAAGTTTCTTCTAGGAATTGCTCCAGTGTTTCTGTTTTACCCTTTGTTGATGCAGCCCTCAAATCTCCACCATTTGCATGCAGCTCGTTCTCATGCTGAAACAACGTGCAATATCTGACTGAGTATTAGCTTAATCCAATCAAGGAAGAAAAGTCACTAAAAATGTTGTGACCTGACCTTCAACTGCTTGGAAGTTTAAGGAGTTTTATATGGAGTTATGAATGGATTATAACTTGAAACTGACAGAATTACTTAAAACTATTTTTTACCATCAGTTTGCAAAGATTGTCCATCTTCTCTTGGAGGGATTGGTATCTTTCAACTTGTTTATTCAGCAGAGAAGTCAAAGATAGGCAAGTCTTCACATTAATATTGCTATCATCATTAATTTCTTTTGCTTCCCCGCTGGCTTGCCGTCCTAACAATCTGTCAACAAGAGCAAGTTGGTGCTTCAGCCTCTTGATCTTGTAGAACACTCCAATAGCATGAAGATCCATCTTCCATGGGAAATGACTCGTCTCGTTGGAGCTCTGGCTGGTGGATGCTATGTTTTCGGCTGATGATGCTTCCTTCTCGCGGCATTCCATTTCCACCATCAAAGTTTCCTTCATTTCTGGTTCTTTCTCCACTGATTTTCTCTTGACTTGGGACCAAATGGCACCTTCAGCTCGCTCTGATGACTGTGAAGGCAAAAGCAAGTTATGTTTGAAGCAGTTTGAAGACTTCAACTGTAATGCAAGCTTCTCTTTCGGGGAAGTCAATTCTTTGTCCCTCTCCAACAGCATAGTCTCCAACTTCATCTTATCATGTCTGAGCTGTGCGACATCCTTGATCAATCCCTTCACGTGGGACTGCAGCTTCTTTGTTTCTAACTCCATCCGCAACAATTGCCATTGAAATACCTCTATTTTCTCAGCTCTATTACTCAGTTCTTCTGCAAAAGCTTCAAGCTCTAATTGATGCCTCTGCTCAATCATAACTGCATAATTTTGTGCCTCCGCTTTTACCCAATCTTCCAAATGCTTCCCGTTACAAGTAATACCTACAGACAGAATGGAAGCTACTGTTATAGATTTTTTCAAGATATTAATAATATAGATTCAAGTTGAAATTCAGAGTGGTTTTTTCTTAGTTCTAACCCGATTCCTCATAAGATTTGGGCAAGTGGTGATCAGATAGTGGAGGAAAATGCTTCGGTTCTTTTGAGACATGTGGCTGCTTTGTTGAACCTAAGCTAACCAACATGCTTCTTAGTGAATGTCTTTTATATCTTCCATCTGAGACTGCCCTCCACTTTTCTGTTTCTTGTTCTGCTTGTTTCCTCCTAGCCTTTGACAATTTAGCCTCTTTTATTAGCATTTGCTTTTCTGCAGAATCCAGCTTAGCTTTCCTTAACATTGCCGACAAGATCCTACCTTGTTGTTCCAAATCCTTGTGCAATTTTGAAACCTCCATAGATAATTTCTGGATCATCAGCTCTGACTCCTTCTGCTCCAACATCTTACCAACGAAGGCATTTTTTTGCTTCCTGAGCTCAGAAGAATGCTCCTGAATTTCACGCTTAGCATTTTCTCTCAACTCTTGTGCATTTCTTTCCACCTTTGTCAACTTTTCCTCTATCTCCTTCCCTTTCTGCTCCTCTTCTTTCAACACCTTGTCCTTAGACTCTATCAGAACCTCCATTTCCTTCAATTTCTTATTCAATTCAGATATAGATTCTTCCCTCTTTTTCTCGAGAATCCTGAGTTCATTCATCAGAGCCCAAATGTGTTGATGTAGCTTTTTCCTTTCGCTTAGCCAGCTCTGTTCTTGGGTGGCGAAAATGCTCATAACTCTCTCGTTGGCTTTGGCATCTTCACGTCTCAAACTCTTCAAGTTTTCTATTTCTCTCTTAGCACTCTCGAGTTGGCAGCCTCCCCCATCTAGACTTCGCTTCTGAACTTTCCACACAAGCAACCCTAAGAGCCGTGCACTCCCCTGAAGCATAATATTACGAATCTCATCCCACTTTTCAATTTCAAAGCGAGGTTTTGAGACAAGTTGGAGTGCAAAAAATACACATGAAACACCAAAATACAAAGGGTACATGGCATCACTCTTGTCGTCAGACCCAGAGATTTCCTTCCCACCCATTACCAAGAGATTTGCTTTTTCGGCTCTGAAACAGAAAATCGCAATTGAGAAAGACTTTGATTTAATGGATCACAAATGAGAAACAAGTATCCCTCGTACAATAATTGATACCATTTATATTATATTTTACCCGTACTATCAATGTAAAACAACAGCAGAAAACGAAGAGTGCACAGAAGGATAATAGCTATAGCACCGAACAACTAACAGTAACCTGCAGAAACTCATGGACAGTAGTAGAGTAGAGAAAACGAGGCTTCAAAAGTATATATTTTATCGGAGATGTTAACTCCACATGAAAGACCAAACAGGAAAATCAATGTATGCGATGATGTGAAAGGCATCGTTTATGAATTGGCATGGGCGAGTGAGTGGCGAAATGATGGGTGTTTACACGTGTAAGACTGAACATTCAGTTGAAAGAGCGAAATGCGCATGAACTGAATATGAGAAAAGCTGTGAAGTTTGAGCCGCGCGAGTGACCTATAAGCCCCACATGTTTCCTTGGGCACATATTTTTCTGCCAAAGAGAAAACAGCGTCACGGGCGGCAATTATCATTAGTTTCTTTAGACTTCTAAGCAAACATGAAAATATACTAAATTTGTCAGTAAAACATACCTCTGGGGCAGGTGGGAGGGTAGATATTAATCCACCCAGTATGACACATGGGAATTTAGTGGTAGAGAAACACAGAGTCGTAGGCAGTTTTCCCACCACGGATCTCGAATTTTGAACAGGGTGTAATGGGTCCATGTAAATTGACTTGGATTCATACCCAGCGTGCTTTTTTCCGGGTTTCTCAGATCCTGATTTGACACGAGATTTCAATGTTCTTTCATGTTGCACGAGGGAAGAGTCCATTTACTCTCCTCTCAAATATAGAAGACAAGGAACACGGGGTCAATGACAGAAGTGAAAAGGTTAATTTTTCCAGGTATCCGACAAGCCGGACAGTAAAACGATCTCATATATAGACTTGGGGAACTCAGAAGAAGACTTTTTCACACATCCGATGTAGAATTATTGTGCGTGGACAAGGTAAAAGGAGGACTTGAAGAGGAATACGACATCTCTGGATAAATCTTAGAAGAACATCGCTATATGTAACAGGAGGAGCTTGCAGCTAACATGGCTGAATAAGAGGTTGCTTCTCTTTGTTTCCGCACAAAACAAGCCTGGTTGTCCATGTTCCGCTCTCGACTTGACTGTTCATATCATCGTCATATGGATTCTACGGTCTTCTGACCCCATAACATGGAAGCTTTCAGTACGTGATATTCATGGTAAAAATAAATCACTGCATGATATAAATGATTATTAATATTCACGCCATAGAATAAAAGATATTAGTTAATTTTATGATCTTTTATTACTGAATAACTGACTTTACATTAGAAACCAGTAGATTATTTTTTAAATTAATTGTTATTAAAACTATTTTATTTATGATTTAATTTTACAAGAAATTAACTATTTTTATGATTAAAAAATCATATCACTTAATTTAAATCAAATTCTTAAAATTAAATTATTCATAAAAAATCATGGTAAACAAAATTAAGGGTTAATACAAAATAGCACCAAACTTGAGGGATTAAGGGAGTAAAATAGTCTAAGTTTGTATTAAATTGTAGGAGTTGTTTTAGATGAAAAGAAATTTAAGGGAATAAAATTAAAATGAGCAAAAATTTAAAATATGAAAGATTATATTACCAAAAATTAGCTGGGAATTCTCTGCGAGCATGTGTGGGCATAAATGTAATAGACTCTTTTTTAGTTGCCTAAAGATCCAGAGCTGAGGTGGCATGATTTATACGCAGGAACTCCCGCATGCATTAGTCACGCGTGCTGCTTCGTGTTCTCTCGGGTTATCGACCATTTTCGCCCTCCTTCTTGAACTTCCACTTCCTGAGCTTATAAATTTTATTTTCACGGGGAGCGCCCTTTTCAGAATAACACCAAACTCCTCCTAATTTATTTTCAATTTCACCCGCGGAATTTTGAGTCAATCTGACCAATTAGGCTTTCCAATACGGCTGTTCTTTGATTCACAATTGGTGAATACAAAATGGAGGACATGTCACTGCCATCTCTCTTTGAGCAAGCCCGGAAGATTCACACAGCAGCAACGGAGTCTGGGGCTGATCAGGTACGCCTGCGCTAACACCCGAGTCTTTGTTTCATTGCTTTAGCTAGACTTGGACACGTTATTCTCTTAAAGTTGCTTGTTTAATTGGGGGGCTGTTCAGGAGCTTGTGAGGAAGGGTTGCGAGGACATGATAAATATGCTGGATCTGTTCTCGGCTAACGAGACCAAAGATGATGTTAGTACCACGAGTTTTAAGTATTTTCTGGTAAGTGGTAATTAATGCTATGTAATTGTTACGATTTTCTTGGATTACGGTACTGTCGAATGTTTAGTAGATGACATGTTCTCCTCTGCAACGTTCAAAAGGATGCAGAACAATTGGTACTGGCAAATTAGATTACCTTTTCTTCTTCCCTATACATGATTATGCATTCGCCCTCGGATTATATCAATTTTCTAGGAGGATATATATATATATTCAGGTCCTAAGGCATAGCTGTTGAAGTTGACTGATGAACTAAGCTTCATTACTTCAAGCAAGGATGCTGGTTTTGTTGAATGACTTTTTCACAATATCCTCTCAGGTGCCATTTTATCTAGCCGAGTTGACTGAAAAAATAGCGCAGGATGACAGGATACAGATTCTTAAGGCTTCCCAGGCAAAACTAAAGGTCAGTACTTACCGACACATAAAAGGGACAAAGAGAAAAGAGTGAAGAAGAAATTCAGAAATAAATGTAATTAACTTGATTCTTTATATTACCGTCTTTCAACAGAAACTTACTAAGAATAACATTTTTCAGGACTTTCTCTCATTTTGTGAAGCAATGGAGCTCGTTCCACAAGAGGAGTTAGAATCTTATAAGCAAGGGGCCCCGAAATCTTTTGCTGATCAGAGGGCCAGAAAAAATTGGCATGGAGTTGTTGAAGTCAGAGTTGCAGGAGCATGGCTTGGGCAAATAATACTTTCTGCAGACCATAACTACAGTACAGGTTCCATCGATATTTAGCTTCGCGGATGATTGGGTTGACAAGATCCCAGAAAAATTCAGAGAAGAATCGTACGTTGCAGAGAAACACCTTGTACCTTCTCTCGTGTAGGAAAACCATCCCCTTCTCCCAGCATACATATTTAAAACGTACACATGTGCATTTTTGCCTGAGAAAGCCAAGCACACAAAGCATATTCCCTTACAAGTAAACATGATATCAAACGGGTTCCCTCTATTACAACCTCAAAATTTGTCTTCAAGAATTGCCACGTGACATGACGAAGCTCCACACATTCAAATTCCATGCCATAATTATAATAAACATGTTTTTAAAAACGAAGAGCAGGATAATCGAATCATGCCCAGCCATGGCCTCCGAGAGGAAGTGCCCAGTCCTCAAAGCCCGAATAATCTGGGCTGCTACCCGCAATCCTCCTAGACTGCGGCCGACTCCCATTCATTTTTGGGCTGGGGCTCCTCGGGAAGTGGTAATTCGTCGTTCCTCCTCCGGAGCTTGAGGAATCACAGACCGACCCGATACCGGGCCCTTTCTTTGTGGACGAGTTCCACTGGGGCCCAGGTGAGCCACGTGGCTTGATCGGCACCTGACCCCGCACCTTGGCCTTCGCGGAATGGGTCGGAGCCATATAGCTTGGCACATTTAAACTGAATTGTCGATGGTGTTTTGTGTTGGACATTGGGCTTGAATAGAGAAACTCCTGGTTCATTAGGCCCATAGCGCTGACGTTGCTTGAGCCTAAAGGCGCGACCATGTCCATCTCCACCGTCCTTTCAGACATGTCGTCGGTGGTGGTGGGGGTTGTGGTGGCAAGCGTCATGTAAGAGGTCTCCCGTGGCCCCACGTTCCGGACATTGTACGGCTGTGATGACATCCAACGCTCCAACCAGTTCCAACCCCACGGGGCCTTCTCACGCTCGTTGTTGTACTCCATGGTTACAACATGGTCGCTGTTGGGGTCTGACTGCAGAAACGACAAAATAGATATGGTTTTAGAGGGGAAATGGAGATAAGATTCGGTGCTCTTCCAGGTATCAACAGGAAATTGCCTAACCCGAGAGCCGAGAGCGTAAGCGACAGGTCTCTCCCTCTTCATTAGGGCGTCGTGTTTCCTGGCATCATTTTGCTGCATTTTGTGCCTGCCGTGACGCCTATAGTCCCACGTATTCATGGGGCTCATAGGTCTCGCCACTTGCTCCTCAAATTCTGTCTCATCCTCTGCCTTGCGACGTTGCTCTTGGTGGCTCAACTGGAATCTGCGAGCTCTTACTCTTGCCTGTACTCTAACCAATGCTTGCATGCACCGCATTGTCATTTGTGCTTGCTTCCGCACATTATGCCCCCTCACAAGTGCCTGCAGCCTCACCAATCCCTTCAACGCACGCAGTGCCCGTCGAGCCTACACATTTTGATCTCATTGCCCCAAGTTAGCAAAAACAAGAAGAAGCATACCCTGTAAAGAAACGAATTAACAGAATTTGACAAGACTACGAGAAAGTCTTACTAGGTAGCCTCTGTAGTATGATTGAATGAGAGTTGCTGCTCTTTCTTCCTTAGTTTGGCGCCCGTAACCTGCCATCCGAACAACTCTGGCCGCCGCCTGTGCCGCTGCAACCGCTGCTTCTGCAGCCACCGCTGTGGCCGCAGCCACCGCAATGGCATGATTTCTATCTTCAGCCACAGGCGTGGATGCTATGCTGTTCTCATTGGTGCCATCGTCATGAGAACTCTCCGGGGGGAAATGATCAAAAGACACGACCTCCACCACTTCAGGCTGCCTTCTTTCACTATCCTTCTGAAATCCAAGTAATTTCCAGCATTCAGCTCCCAATTATTGGTCAATCATTTGGATTATACAAGGAAAAAGTGACAAAAAGAATATGTTATGATGGATTTAGGATCTAACGGAGGAACCACATGATGATCAAAGGATTCGAGATGGATGATGTGATGGGTTTGGGTGGCATGATAGCTGTGTGACATGGATCCTAGCATAATTATTTGATGCATATTGACATAATAGTGGACCATACAAACACATGATTACTTCCTGTATAGTTCATGGTCCTAATTACAGAGAAAGGTCCAGGCAGCTCAGCATTTATGTGGGAGAACACAAAAGACAACATAAACAACTAAGATGTTCAATTACTCAAGTTCCGATGAAGAAAGTAGCCTTCAATGCGCGAGGTAGGGTTTTATGATGCCATTATTTTTTGTTACGGAATATCAATTTGTGATATTTCCGTGGGTTTGTTAATTTTAGGGATATGGGTTAGCTCCCAATTGTGATCAATATAAGTACAGATATCTGAGAAATCGGTGAGAAAATGCAACATATAATTAATACAGGTATGATCAAAATAGCAATGAATTGTAGATATATATATCCATCAGACAATCTTCCTATTAATGTCGATGCCAAACTTGCAATAACCGATTAGTGGCTTTATGCATCATTGAAGGTGTTGAAAAAATTATTTAATGGATCCCTCCGTTAACCTCAAGTATTACCAGTTGCGGGTTTCAGTGAGGAGTAAATTCAATGTGAGAAGCCCGTGATAAAAAAAACAATGATGATTAAAATTAAAATAAGAACTACACGCAACACAGGGGAACAATCACCTTCCTAGACGACGCCGACGAGTCCTTGTTACTAGAAGACGATTTGAAAACTTTCTTCACTGAGGAGAACCATCCGCCTCCTTTCTTCCCCATCTCCGGCAAAGAGATCGGCCTCTTGATATACCATCATTTACATTTGACACGACAAATTCATCCATGTCAAGACTCGAACGAAATATACATTCTCAGAAACCTTAAAATCACTCTAACAACATTACCATATAGACTAACAAATACATGACACTAAATTTCACGGCCAGGCAATTAGATGGAGGGAAAAAGAGAGGAAGAGGAGCTGCGAAACAAACCTGATCGAGATGAAACCGGTGTTTTGGGTCACTTGGGCGGAAACATTACACGGTGTGCTTGGCATGTCTGAGAATCATCGGGAAGTAGAGTATGGCCATTTGGAGAGAATGCTTCAACGGGGAGAGAAATCAGTAACTGTGAGCCCGCGCAATCGCCGTTTGGTATTTATTATATACACGGGCGTTAGGGAACGAGATACTCCGTAGTAGAGGCCTTTGGACCAATAGAGTTATTCCACGTCACCGAGGGGGCCTACTGTTTGAAAAATTATTGCCCGTCTTCAGTGGGTACGTATGACCATGATTTATCTACATAAAAGCATTTCGTAACATAACATCTACGTATTTAAATTCTGGCTGCATTCAGATTTTTTTTAATACAGTATGTTTTTGTTTTTGGCGAGTTTTATTAGGCATGTAACAGGTTCCCCCCCCCCTTTCGTATTTGGATTCGATTCTATGTGAAAGGATATGTGAGGTGGTAATGTGATAAGTGGCTAGGATAGCAAACGTTTAACTAATTAGCTATGGGCTTCGGGAGGTAAAAAGGGACAAAAGGAAAGGAAGGAAGAAGGTCGGGTTAAGTTTTAGCTTGAAGATTACTAAAGAGTGGTGGTTAGCAAATTTATATCATTGTGTACCAACGACGCAATTGGTCGACCTCTTGCCAGTCGTTGAGTACATGGCGAGGTAATTCGAGGGTCTGCATGATATATTGATAAATTTTGAAAGCAGTTAATATTTGTGTTGGGGGCATAACCAAATTAATGTTATGAATAAACCGGGGGACGTGACCATCATGGGGATAGAAGGAGGGAAAAATAAGAAAAAAGAGTCACGAGCCATGTTGTACTTAAGGTGGCCTGTTGATTTTCGCGGGTTTCGGTATTTCCATTCATGGAGCCCACCCTTCGACGATGAGCTTCTCCTTGCAATCGTAATTCATTTGGCAGATGACGTACGGCCAAATATGTCTGAATTATAGATACGCCCCCTTATGAGATGCAAATTGCAAAGCAACTTTCAGTTGCCCCTTTCGGTGCGTAATTCACCCTTTAATTCTTATCCACTCACTTGGCAGTGTTGCTGCTATATACGGATCAGGCGCCATTTTATATAATATGTTGCCTTATTTAAAGTTAAACGATGAATTGAGTAAGGGACCAAGAACATATGCACAGCACACGATCATATTATTAAGATCAATGTCGAAACAAATATCCTGGTCAATGGGTCCTTACGTACGTACGTACGTACGTACCGAGATGCAAGATACCAAAACTCACCCAGCAGATCTATAATTTTCCCTTCAAGTGAGGGGAGCGCATTTGCTGCCTCACCTCACCGCAATGTGGCTCTGCCGCTGGTTGAGGTGAGTGGCGTGACCCTTTATTCCTAGTTACCTAATTAACTGGGAGCCGACGAACAAATAATTAGTGGCAGCGGTGGATGGGGACCGGACACAAAGTGTAATTCATGGAAAATTGGGGGGTATCAATTCACATTTTGAAGGAAGGAGGGGTCTTGCTGTTTACTCCTCGTTTATTTATACAAGTGGATTCGTTCTTGGTGACCAGGCCCTTTCATCCATCATAAACATCTTACTCCTCACTGCTTCTTTATTTACAAACCATTCCCACCTCCGCCTTTCTCCTTCTTAATTACATTCATGCCCTCCGGTTTCTAATTTTCTTCCTATCTCAACCCCACTCTCATCGTGTGTTTTAATTTGACTTTAACCGCCATTTCAAGAATTAATGAGATTACTATAACTGTATGTCTGCATGTATTTGGTAAGGCAGTGCCATCTACGTAATTTTGGATATTCTGGTCATTGTATGTTGAGCGGCATGCCAACTCTTCATTTTTGCTGGCGCAAGTCGGTGCCTGCGTAGGAGAGAGAGCCTACTTTTAATCTGGGGGTCAAACGACACAACATTATTCAACTACTGAATGTAATCATGGTCCGTTAATGTTACTTTACATTTAATTAAGGTTTGGTACAACCGACTTATTGGGGTGACAGCTCATTCTCCCCCTCCTCCGGAGCCACCACCTAATCCCCTTCCTACACAAGGCGGGGAGAAAAAACGATACTCTCTCCGCTCATCTTATTTTAATTCGTGCTTTCTCTATAAATCCGTAGTAAAATCACCAACATGCGTAACAAGATCATTGTCACTGTGGCTAAATTGTACCCTTCTCTTTTTCCCATTTTTATATAATATTTTGTTTCATAATTACTTGCTTTTTTTCCCCAACGACTATTTAGTAACGTCTCAAAATCTATTTAAAAAAACAATCTCTTGCGATGTTTATTTATGCTAGAAAGTATTAACGCTATTCATATTTTTTCCCCATATTTTAAAATTGGATGCTAGCCTAATCTAACAATAAAAATTTGGGAGAACAGGGCTCATTGGCCCAAGCACGTATGGGCCAGATCCACACCTATCCCACTGTAAATATCCCAAAACTGTTCAAAATTTGAAACTAAAGTGGCCCACAAACAGTTGCCAGACCCAAACTCAAACGGCCCAAAATAAGTTTAAGAGTCGGCCTACAAGCGAAGATTATCGTTTGCCCCACAATAACTATTTATGTATGGTATTAAATTTGCAAATGATGGTATTCTAATTAAAAAAAATAAAATGTCAACCGGTCAAATTAATTTCATTCAGTTCAGCCTGAGATAAGATTAGGCATTAGCCCTGTCTTCCAGAGGCAAAATGAGTTGAGGAGCGGTGTTCTAGACAAACTGGAGTTCCTAATGGGGCTAGATATTCTTGCTCTTACGACTTGTTCGATATTTTCCCATCTTTGTCTTCTTCCAGTCTCCTTCCTCTATTACCTTCTCTTTCTAATAAATATCTTACTTTTCTCAGTGAGATTCTGTCGGACTTTCAGCAGAGCAAAGATATTTTCGCGCGCTTCTCTCTGTTTTTTATTTTTCAAGCTTAATTCCCCCTCAACTTTGCCGAGTGCTCTCAGCTCACATGGCTGCTGTGCTTAGATCCAAACTTTGCCAGGAAACGGCCTCTCGATTCAGATACTATACATTCAACTATACGAATGCTAGTCGCATTGTCAGTTCTCACTTTATGCACCGAACAAGGCGGGATGAGCACTTCATGCTCCCCGCTCATCACTTCCCTTCGTTCAAGCCCGTCTCACTCTGGGGGAACTTTGAGGAAAACGGCCCTCATATTGTACAGGGTCGCAGAACGAACCAAAATCCCAGTAATTTTTCTGATAGAAAAGTGAGTAAGAAATGGAGTTGCAGGTCTTATTTTACTGTTAACTGCGATGGGGAGCCACCAGTGCTGTGGTCTGGGGATGGGGTTAATATTCGGATGGACAACTCGAACTTCAATGTGGTTCGTGGCGACGGCGGAGGTGATGGTAGTTTTGGTTCAGGAAGTGATTCTGGTTCGAATTCTAAGGATGAGTTCTCTGGTGGATCCAATTTGGGCAGTAATATTCCAACGCCAAAGAAAATTTGCGAAGGACTCGATAAATTTGTAATTGGGCAGGAGAGGGCTAAGAAGGTGATTCTATCCTCAGTTCTTTCAAGTAGTCTACGATGCAATCCATACTGGGATTTGTTTGTGCTGGACACAGACGTATTAAATACGATACAGTTCTCCAAAGTTATGTTGAAATAATGCATATTTTGTCTATGTCGTGGCTTCGATCACTTATTCAATATCGGTGTTGGTGCTTTTAGCAAATAGTACTCTGCCATTTTGAATATTTCGTTATTTGCATGAAGGTCTTGCTTTTATGCTGGAGAGTGTCAGCTATTAGTGATATTTGATTATTGTTCACTGGGCGTTAGTGGAGTTACTGTTAGTTACGTATAAAGTGGCAATACTATGTCAGTTAGAAGCCACCATGTGGGTCAACATCTGGTCGATTGTGTGATCCTTTTGGAGGATGTTAATTTGGATGACCAATGAATGTTGCATTTATGTCCGATTCTGATATAATTTTCTGTCAGTATATTCCTTGATGATGATTCATCTATAAACTATAGTGTTGACGTAAACGGGACGTTGAACTCTTTTTCCCAGAATTTATCAAAGTTTTCTTAATTATATATATCTCAAATGCAGGTGCTTTCTGTGGCAGTTTACAACCACTACAAGAGAATTTTTCATGAATCTTCTCAAAAGCAGTTAGTATATTATTTCACTGCGCTACCTTTTCTTTTATTTTTTCCCATTTGTTCTTCTTCCGCATGCAGTATTGGGTGAGATGTTAAACAATAATCTTCTTCTGTGTTAACCTTGTTGATAACATGTAGAAATTGTTTTTGACATGCTCTTGTTACTATTTGAAATATTAGGCCTGCAGGAGATTCAAGTACTAAAAAGGCTGATGCTGTTGATGAAGAAAGAGTTGAACTTGAGAAGAGCAATATTCTTCTAATGGGGCCAACAGGTTCAGGTAATTCAAATTTTACTTTTCTTAGCTGATGTAAGAATTATTAACTGTGGTTCTGGATTACGTTTTTCACCATGTAGTAGAAGGTTAAAACAATCATGCTTCAATTCAAAAGGACATGAAAAAGGTTCGAGCTGAGTTGGGTTCTCAATTATCCAGTGACATTCTTGTTTTGTTAGTTAAATGATTAATGTTGTTTTGAGCCATTTAGGTTTTAAATTGTACTTTAAATGCATCATCTTTCAAGTTCATGAATTTAAGCGATAACACAGCTAAGGTCATTTATCTGTTTTCCATCTTCTCTTTTGTTAATCATGAATGTCTTGTTACTCCTGGTTACTAGTCTAACTTGTTTATATACACCATTTCAAGGACAGGGAAGACATTACTAGCCAAAACTTTGGCCCGATTTGTAAATGTTCCCTTTGTTATCACTGATGCAACTACAATAACTCAGGCAAGTAAAGTATTCTTTACTTCTGTTTTACAATAATTTATGATCCCCTCAATGGGAGACGGAGAAAGAAAGTATTTTCTGTCTGGATGTGTAGGTTTTTAATGATTTACTATACAATAAGCACATAACCCCCAATGGACCTTACTTTCCATGTATTTTTTTTATGAAAGTTACATATATGAAGAAATCATAGCTTTGGTATATAATAGACCCAATACCACATTTTTGCAGGCAGGATATGTTGGGGAAGATGTCGAGTCCATTTTAAGCAAGCTCCTTATGGTAAATATTCTGACCTTTGTTATCTGAATACAGCGTGCTTGCTTCAGAGTTCTGTTTGTGGAGAAACTGATTATTCGCCCTTGCTAATTTCTGAGTCATACTCTGCTATAATTATTAACTGTAGCTCCTTTTATTTTTTAAATATAAAGTAAAGTTGTTTTTGCTTTCTTTTTGTTGCGTTTTCATTTAATGGATGGCAGTAACATTAGGTCAAATTATTTTCAGGTTGCTGACTACAATGTGGAAGCTGCCGAACAAGGCATTGTTTACATTGATGAAGTTGACAAGATCACTAGAAAGGTTTCACCATGTCATGTCCTCCCCCCCATTTTCCTTTTCTCTGATTAATCCAAAACCATTTTTTCTGTTGTTTTCCCTTCTTGAATTGTCTATTTTCTAGGCTGAGAGCATTAATATTAGCAGAGATGTCTCAGGGGAAGGTGTTCAGCAGGCTTTATTGAAAATGCTTGAGGGAACAGTAAGCGAATTTCTCAGTGAATTGGAAAATTTTCAGTCATATTCTTTCCTTTTCTTTTCTTTGTTTTTTAATTTCAGTTTAATTTATTGTGTATTAATCTATTGCATCCTTTATGATCAAGGTTGTCAATGTTCCTGAGAAGGGAGCTCGAAAGCATCCTAGAGTTGACAATATTCAGGTATATGAGCATTAGCCTTTGTTCTTGCAATTATAATTTTCTTGATTTATACACTTATAGAGATTATTAGGTATGTTTATGGCACAGGTACATGTCTGCCATCATTTTGATATATATATATATATATATATATATATATATATATTTACACGTGGTTCAGTGCTTGACAATTTTTTCCATTTTTATCTATCATTTTCACCCCAGTTGGTTTTTGTGCATGTGGTTTTATTTCTGCAGTCATTTCATATGTAAAGGTAGTTGTCTTGAAATCATTAATAATTGTTGACTCATCGGTCTGTTTTTGGTCAATTTTTTGACTCATCTTTGTTCCTTCACAGATTGATACAAAGAATATACTTTTCATTTGTGGCGGAGCCTTTGTTGACTTGGAGAAAACAGTCTCAGAAAGGTTGCAAAAACCCTAGATATTAATTAGTTTTATACCTTCATTGAGAATAAAATGAAGTGTGAAGCCTCCTTTTAGTACCATGCAGGCGCCAAGATGCTTCCATTGGATTTGGGGCACCTGTACGTGCAAATATGAGAATAGGTGGCGTCACTGATGCTGCTGTTGCTTCATCATTACTGGAAACCGTAAGTTAACATCATATATATGACATATTTTATTCCTTTGAAAAATGGTTTTTACTGCCTCTAGCTTCAACAAGTCAGATATTTGCATGACTGAAATTGTTGTACTTGGCAGGTTGAAAGTAGTGATCTTATTGCATATGGTTTAATACCTGAATTTGTTGGGAGATTTCCTGTTCTTGTCAGTTTGTCATCTTTAACAGAAAAGCAACTCATTCAGGTAGGCTATATTCAAGTTACTCAAGGTTGATGACATTATTTCTTAAATTATATTCTTGTAACTGAATCCTTTCAATATTTAAAAATTTCCCCCCTTTATGTCATTATCTGTATGCCTTTAATTGCAATTGCAATATGCTTTATAGGTCATCACAAAGCCAAAAAATGCCCTTGGGAAGCAATACAGAAAGATGTTCCAAATGAACGGTGTAAGTTTTTGAGTGCCTTGTCTGCAGACGATATGGAGAACACAAGTCCTGTCTATCTGCATATTCTATTGTTTATATCAAGGATCTTTATTGCTTGTTCATGTTAGTTTTATGGATGGGGTATAACTGATTTCTCATTTAAAATTTTTAACGTTGATAGAATCTCTTCAGCTGAAACTTCCTATTTTGTTTCCAGGTAAAACTGTATTTCACAGAAAATGCCCTAAGATCAATTGCGAGAAAAGCAATATCTAAAAATACTGGTGCTCGAGGCTTGCGGTCAATATTGGAGAAAGTTTTAGTAGATGCCATGTATGAGGTATGCCATTTCAATTTTAAAGTTTAAATAATACCTTAATCTTCATGTATACTGTGGAGTGTACATATTGCATACAGGATCAGAGTGGGTGGGTATTATTGACAACTTGATTATAAAACTTGCCACACCTGGTAAACTTTTTGGAAAAGCATTAACCAGTAGTAATGATTCTCTGAATTTTATAATTTGGCAATTTGCCATACAGGGTTGAATTGCATCAGGAACTATCACTTGGATTATGAATCTCTATTTGGCAAAAAAAAAAAAAAAAGATTATGAATCCCCTTTTTTTTTTCTTTCCTCCTGAATTTTTGTGCAGATTCCTGATACCAGAGCAGGTGATGATGTTATAGATGCTGTTGTTGTCGATGAAGAGGCTGTTGGAAGTGGGGCCAAAATCCTCCATGGTAAGGGTGCATTGGATCGATATCTTTCGGAACACAAAGATAATCCAAAGGTATGCATTGTTTGGGATGCCAAAAATCTTACTTTTCCCTTATTCCCATGAGGAAATATATAATATTGAATTCAGCCAAATTTGTGGCATTCATCGTTGGGTTAGGAGTAAGAACAGGGTCAAGTGGGAATTCATGAGTATGGCAGGAGATTTTAGATTTATTTTGAATCGGTGCTTCCATTGTGATCTTAATACGCACATATGCCTTCATATTAAATGCTTCGTTGTTTCTTCAGTCTTAATTCTTTTTTTTATTTTACCAACATAGCAAAACTTGCTGATACCTGCTTCTGCATGTATGTAACAGGCCATAGAGGGAGATAGTGAAGGGGAGGCAGAACTTTCTTCCATCGTTGCCAGCATGTAACATGCCTTGAAGCTTCTTCTGGGTACATAAATGCCCTTAAACTCAAAAACTGAATTTCATCATGCCTACCTTTGCTTTCTCTTTGGTCCACATATTGTTATTATTATTGTAACGGAATGGAATAGATGGTGGCATACAGGCATTACCATAATGATGTAAAGCGTTAAGTGTCTAATTTGACAAGTCTCCACATATACTAAACGTATCATTATTTTATTATTTATATCTGAAGACATTATCATTCATCAAGCCTATCCAAATAATGCTTATTGAAATCAAAATGTCATAATTGATTTTTAATGCTACATATTCATCTCTGCAATCTCTAGCACACACAGGACACCGTCCAACATGCTGCAGAATAATCCAATTCAGCAATTAGCAGTTTAACAAAAAAAAAATACTGGAGAGAATTTGAAACTCTGACAATTCTGATCAAATAACTTGGACTGTGTAATTTTAACAAAATGAAGTGTAACATAGAACAAAAAAACAGAACACTGATGATCTTCCTGCAAAACGGGGATGATGGCCCCCCTCCTCGATCATTCTATTTCTTTCGACTATTGGAATTGGAATGTGCTATCACATGGCCACGTGTTCTCTAAAGAAAGTAGTCAATAGGACCAATAACCTTCATCATTCATGCGAGAAGTCTCCTTTACTTTGCTTTCACTATCAACTATCCATCAAAAGTATACCACCGGCAATAATAAAAACTACTCGTACTACATCAATAAAAAAAGTTACAGTGCAGAATGTTGTGAAATAAGATAGAACCCAAATGCATCACATTAAAAATTTGCTGCAATTAAGAAATCATATCGGAATTAAAATATGAGGGCAAAAATTTAATTAAAATTAATGGAGAACGAGTGGTTCTTTTTTTCTTTTTACTCCACTTATCTTGTAACTAATTTTTACTATTAGTAGTTTTAACTTATTTTAAAATATAAAATCTACTTATTTTGGTTTAAATTTAGGTATATAGGTGTATTAATAATTACAAAATATTAAGTATAAAAAACCATCCGAAAGGCATTTGGTAGAGAAAATAAAAACAAATGAAAGAAGAAGTTGAACAAAAAATGATTTTGTAGATATAACATATTTTTATATTTATAAATAAAATTAGTAAAATATAAATAATAAGTAATGATAATAAATAATTTATATATTGACTTGTGTCTATGAAAATATTTTTTTTTATTTTTTGGTCGATTTTCAGTATGCATATCAAACTGCAAATAATAAAAACAACCATCGAATTCCTCCAAAACTCATACTTTTTTCCGGCCGGAATCCAAAAATAATGGACCGGATGGTTTTACTTTAATATTCACCAAATAAAAAAAAGGTTGAAATTTAGAGCCCGTTGGATGGATCCCAATTACCGTCAACTTTCCGAAGTTTAACGGTCCCGTTACACCCACACCCATCTCTCTCTCTCTCTTGGTACCCGGTTTGGGGAATGTAGAGAGGAAACGAAGGGGGAGAAAAGGCTAACGAAGAAGAAAAAAGGCTGTTCTTTCTGAGAAAGGGAGGTTGGCTCGTCGGACTCACCCCTCTATCCATTTACAACTCCATGACCGTCCCCATCTTCTTGCTACTATTCTCTTCTTCTTTTTCCTAGCAAATTTTCCTGGAAAAAAGCCGAGAACGAATAAAATCGAGGGAGGAGATTAAAAAAAAAAGAATGCTCAGGTATCTAATTTCGTGAAATTTATGATTTTGATTACTGGGTATTTCATATATCCATCACTTTGTGGGAGGTCTCGGTGACTGGATGGGCTTGGATAACATTGAGTGTGTGTCATCCTCGGATGGTATTGACGAGGACGAGATCCACCATCGTGGTATACATCCTCACCCCCGTCATCACTCTGAGTTTTCATCCTCAAAGCCTCGCAATGGCGCCACCAATATGGCCCCCGCGGCCATTGCTCCGGCAACCAGTGTCCACGAGTTGCTGGAATGCCCTGTCTGTACCAATTCTATGTACCCACCAATTCATCAGGTCCTTTTTCTTTTTTCTTTTTAGCAATTTCTCCTCATCTGCGTTGTATCATAATATTTTTTTTTTTCAATTGTATATGAGGTTTCGTTTTCATAATAGGGACCCTTTCTTCGGACTTAAATGAATTTGATGGCTCGTTTTTTGGGTGTGGGTGAGTGGAGGAATTGAGTGGATTCCATTATGCCTTCGTTTCTTTCTCTTTTTCGGTAGGCTTCTTTGTGGTTTGGGACATCTATGACTTGGTTTCGGAGTTCGAATGTTCGTTATATGGGGAAAAGCATTATATGTCAAGGTCCAAATATAATCTAACCATACTTGTAATTGCACATTTGGCCAACTTGCAGTTTTATTTTTTATCTTCAACGCAGTAATATCAAATTAATCAGCTGTCCGAGTGATCTATGTTCTAGATATAGCAGTGTATCGGAGAGAAGATTGATTTTCGGGTTTATTTACGTATTTTGCTGCGAATTTTTTAGGGATGGTTTCCTTTTTTTCAGATGAAATTACGAGTTCCCTTTTTTTGCCTTAGTTATCATGAAGTTATAGTTTATGTGTCATGTCTTAAAGTTCTGATCCCGTAGTTGAAGTATTGGCATGAAAGAATTTGTGTGATTCCCATACTGTGTACCATGCTCTAGCAAGGTTGGTTTAATTTTCTGCTGCTTTAATCATTTGGGTGATTGAAATGCAAATTTGCGCGCATGCATTCTCTCTCTCTCATATATTTAAGGCATTGTTAACTTGTTGAAGAAAGTGTTTTGTTAAGTATTTTATGAACAAAGTTTGAAAGTGCAGGTTTTTTACATTGCACTTTACTTCTTAATAATATGATACTATTTGAATTTTTTTTCCTTTTGTCTAGAGGATGTTATTGCCATCTTTCCTATCTATCGGTCTATGTCCTTGTTAGGAAGCAGATCCCTAGCAGTTCATACCTTCTTTGGTATCAAATCTATCCTTCTTATTTGACTTTGGTTATCATTGAACATTTATAAAAACTGCGTGGTATTCTAACATTTTGTTATTACTCCTTGACCTGATGAAAAAGAGACACTACTTTAATAATTTAGGATGAGCGCATCTGTTGGTGGAGATTATGGCTAACTGTGTGAAGCTAGATCACAATTTGTTATTTGGTAACATTTCTTAAAGGAAAAAATGATGAAAAAGAAATGACAGTGTTACTGTGGTTCTGCTTCTGCTTGATCTTGCAATATCTTATCTCAACAAATACTAATATCTTGTAATATCTTTGCAGTGTCACAATGGGCACACCCTATGTTCAACATGTAAAACAAGGGTGCACAACCGATGCCCCACATGCAGACAAGAGCTTGGGGATATTAGATGTTTGGCTCTGGAGAAGGTAGCGGAATCACTTGAGTTACCATGCAAATACTATTCCCTTGGATGTCCAGAAATCTTTCCATACTACAGCAAGCTCAAGCATGAGTCAGTGTGCAGCTTTAGACCATACAATTGTCCTTATGCTGGATCAGAGTGTTCAGTTGTTGGGGACATCCCTTTCCTCGTTGCACATCTGAGGGACGATCATAAGGTGGACATGCACACAGGATGTACATTCAACCATCGTTATGTGAAGTCAAATCCCCGTGAAGTAGAGAATGCCACTTGGATGCTCACTGTAAGTGTCCCCCCCCCCCCCTCTCCATGTTAGGGGTTTTTGGGGAAGAAGAGACAGGAGGGTCATCATTCTTGTTTAAATATAGTTTATTCGGTTCATGGAACAATCAAAATTCTTTGGTATATGTGTACTCCTTACTGCCTGTTTCTGAAGATAGCTTATTCTTTGGTAGGTATTCCAATGTTTTGGGCAATACTTCTGCCTTCATTTTGAAGCTTTCCAGCTTGGGATGGCCCCCGTTTACATGGCATTCCTTCGTTTCATGGGAGACGAGAATGAGGCTCGAAACTATAGCTATAGCCTAGAAGTTGGGGCAAATGGCAGGAAACTGATTTGGGAGGGTACTCCAAGAAGTATCCGGGATAGCCATCGTAAAGTCAGGGACAGTCATGACGGTCTTATCATCCAACGAAATATGGCCCTTTTTTTCTCTGGCGGCGACAGGAAGGAGCTTAAGCTCAGAGTTACTGGAAGAATATGGAAAGAACAACAGAATCCAGATTCTGGGGTGTGCACACCAAATCTTTGTAGCTGATGACGCTGCGTTTGACTGAGACACTCTTCTGTAACTTGTAACAGATGAAGGCATTGAGGCTGCTTTGAAATTCTCAGCTTTTTCATGTCGTGTAATAAGCGCATTTTCTTCCTTCACAAGTTCTCGGTCGGAATTATCAAATTGTCAAATTTGATACTGGGAATCAGAAATCGTCTCTTGTATTGAAGACCTTTATTATTTGATTGGTTGCTTCTTTGTATGATGTATGTTTGGAGAAAATGAAGTATCACAATTTTGGCCATACAAAACACATTCTATGCCACTGACTTTATATATTTCCCACAATTCCTCAAATCGTAGTCATTGTGCGACTGTGAAACGGGCACGTTTCTTTGCCAACAAATTTAATTGCATAGAGAAAAATGAAGAGATGTTATGATAAATGAATGGTTTAAAGCTGTTTCAATTAAACGAGGGACGTAAATTTCACTTCCGCATCCAAGTATTTAAGTTGCACACTCAAGCCAATGCCTGAAATCTCAGCCTCGGCTGATGTTTCAGCAGACTCTGATTCATTAGCAGTCACAGCAGTGCTCTGTGTACGCCCCCACCCCAACCACATGTTTCCATTTCAGACACTAAACCTATGTTTGTATAGAAGAAAAATTAGGGGATGAAAGAATACTATGGGCACAAAACTCTAAAAAATAGTAAATTTTTTTTTACTATTTAAAAAAAAATATTTTTCCTAGTGTTCTCTCTCCCTATTTTTCACCTACTTTTCTTTCCATCTAAACATATAGCCTATAACACTCCCAACAGAAATTTAAATATTTATTTATCATGTTATAAAGAATTACCTCTTACTATATCCCTATTAGTAACAATGTTCTTTTTTTTTTTACAAAACTTTTTAAAAAAAGTGTTAGACTTACCTACAATCTAAGAGTAAAACGAAGTCTCATTTCTTTTTAGATGATATTAATATTAGGCAGGGCGAGTTATCATTTATTCTCAAGGTTAAACTTAGGCATCCAGTAGTTAAGATACCTCTTTAAATATCACGATTAAAATTATAATAAAATAATATTTTTTTTAAAATTAAATATATTTTAAATAATCATATATTTTATTTTTTTACCAGCTGAATACCGATGGGTAGTAGAAGTGCTCTCTCCTTCAAGAGCTTGAACTTTACCTTCAGGCTGAGATTCTAAGGCCCACTTAAGGGTATGTCTTTATGGGCTTAGCGCTATAGGAAGTCCAACGATCCCAGCAGAAGAAGACAGGGGAACAAACCGATATTTGTTTGAATATATGACTTGGATGAGTGTAATATTTAAAATAATGGGTACATTTCGAATGAGCGTATTCGTTGTTTGTTTGTAAATGGAAGCTCAATAATAAAAACATTATCGGGAGAATTGACAGGCTCCATTTGTGGTTTCTCTTCACAAAAGAGGCCATTTTCTTTCATGCAAGATTTTAAAAAAAGACTTGTAAATTTTTTTAAATAACTTGTAAAAAGAGATTTCTCTAAAAAAATATTTTTAAATAAATAAATATTTAGATAATTATTTTAGAAGTATTTTTATTATTAATAAATTATAAAAAATAGTATAATTATTAAATATATGATAAATAAGATATAAGAGATGTGAGAGGAGAGAAGGTATAGAAAATATATAAGAGATAAAAGAATGTATAAAAAATAAAAGAGAGAGGGTATAGAAGAGAAATGAGAAAGAGTATAAAAAAAAGTAAGGATAATATAATAATTAGTTAGTTCATAAGCTCTTTTACTATTCTATAAACTATCTGATCACTTTATTTAAAAATTTTTAAAATTTTATTTTAGAAATTATTTTAAATAAATATAATTATTTATTTTAAAAAAATAAAAATATAAATTTTAGTCTACAAAAGAGTTTTCAAACACACGCACTATTTAATACTTGTTAATTAGCCCTCACAGAAATATCAACGAAAACAGCTTTGTGGACAAGTTGAGCGTGGATTGCTACATGATTTTATAGTGATCGCATGTTCCAATTATAGTGATCGCATGTTCCAAGTAAAGCGCGAAACCAAAACAGCTTGCTTAATTAATTGAAGGCACGCATCGTCCGACGCCATCAAGAGTAGACGTCGGCTTGTCCTTCCTATTATAAACGATGTTGTTATCATCAGAATGGCGAGTATTATATTTGCCAATTGCGTCAGCCAATAGTCGTGAACGAATTTTGTTTGTGAATGAGCTGTGCAAGTGTTGTAACTTGTACGATCGCAACAAAGTTCATTTCCATCTTTTCTGTTTGTTTCTGTCATCCCTGTTATAATATAATAAACCCCCCACTTGCCGCTTTCCTTATCGAGATTCGTATTTCATTTTTTTATTCGTTTATATCGACATCAATACAAAATACTACTGTAACATCTCTAATTAATTTTATCGACTCCCCTGTATTTTATTTTTATTCTTATTTTCTGTAAGCACATTTTAGCACGATTGGGCTTCAAATGGAGTACGCGCCATATTGACGACGACGACGCCGATGACGATGATGACCCCACAAGAAAAGTAGGCTGCGGACATCCTGCGTCGACGTTTCCATACACGCGGGCCACCTCCGCTTGTTAGGAGAAAGGGGAACGCTCATATTTCTCCGTCATCAACTTTCTCGACCTTCTGTCTCTTTTCTAGTTTTTTCTACGAAAAAGGCAACCAAAAAAAAAAAGAAAACAGAGAAAAGGGAAAATTACCGGGAACGGAAGAGACTTTCCGTCGCTTTCTGGTTGTTGGTCCATTATAAATTGCAGCCAAAGCCCAAACCCAATGCACACGCTGACGCATTTAAAAGCGACACCCTTTTGCTGGGACAGCTTAAGCTTTTGATACCAGATTAGAGCTCACGATTTTCTTCACTCTCTCCGAAAATCCTCTGCATTCTGATTCTTCTCTTTCCTGGAGGGAAGTTGACGGCATATTTTGTCATTTTACTGTCATCCCTCATCCCCATTTAAGCTGCATCGTTGTTACTATAAATCACATATACCAAGCTCGGCGTGGGCGTGACTATCTTATCTCGATCTTCATCTCCTTCTCTCTCAGGTTCACGGGTCAGTCCCTCCCTCTCGTTCTCTCTATTTATCTCCTTCTATATATCTGGGGGCCAATCACGTTGTCAAATATATGGACTACTTTTCACTTTGTGAATTTGAATATCTGATTTCGTCCTTACTAATCTGTGAAAATTTCTATCTCAATGCGCATACTTTAATTGTTTTCCCGCATTCTCTCCAGTACCAAAGGATTCGGATGGTTATCTGCTTTTGAAATTGCTTGAGAAGCCAGTATTTCATTTTTCGAAAATTTTCTTAATCTTCTCCAGACGTCGAAGTTAGATCCAGAATTAGATTTTTAGAACACGATCTTAAAGACGGGTTTGGTAGGCCAAAAGAAAATGAAGGGCTTGGTTAGTTCGTAGATTCTTCTGCTCTCGAGGCTCTCCGCTTCTGATTTGTAACTTCAGTAGTTTTGAAGGAATCCAATTCAGAGTTGATTCCGATTTCTCTGGTCAATAAAATGATAATTTTGGCCAAACGATAAAGTTCAGCGTGATTAGATTCTATGAATGTCACATTTGGATCAGTTTTTTATTTTGATTGCCGGGTTTACAACCAGAATAACATAATGCAGGTCAAATGTCGATTTCCTATCGTTTAAGTGAGGAACAAGTTAAATAATTCGGTGGTGTATCAGAGTGGAAGGAGTGATTTTCCGGGAGAAGTATTTTTTATTAGGGAATATTTTTTTTATATTACAAGGTAACGGCCAAAGTTATTGAAAAGTCACTATAAATATGCAAGAAATTTTTTTCTTGATTTTGAGATGAGTAAATATTGCTTCAATGCCAACCATTGATTTGCAAACCATGGAAGTTTGTTTTCTCCTCACACTTGGTAGTCTAGCTTTCGCAATTTGCAGGAAAATTATGCACTCGGCCAACTCAAATCTGTAAACGAGTTAAAATTTGAGGCATAGTTCCGTGCTTAATACTTCTTGGAAATTGAAGAGTTTAAAAAATTATGTATGAGCCTAGCTTATTAGTCTAGTGAGTCAGGTGATGTCCACAAATCAGTTTCCACGCGTACCTTTATAAACTTAATTTTAGAAAATATAATACAAACTATGTTCTATATTTAGAACCAGAGCAATATACTAATGAACTCTTGTATTTGTTTCCTTTGTTGACAGTATGGCATTATAAGAAATCCCGGTATCTTTGATATTTAATTAGGAAAGGACAGATCTGCTTACCTAATCTTTATTTATTTTGTTTGTATTAGCTTTGAAATTTACAATGTTCTCTTGTTCTTGAAAAGTTTTCTTAATTCAATCTGCTTGTATATCTTGTTTTCACTAGGCAGCTTCAGGACAAGTGGAAAAACTTCAGGACGCACCCCGAATTTTTAAATTGATGCTTTTTTGGTTCCTTACTCTGCCTTGACTTTTCTGAACTCTCAGGAGAAAGTGAAATACTGTGAGCCAACTTATCCCTGTAGATTATTTGAAGCTCAGCTTGGAGAATGAGTGTTATAAAGTTGTAGATTGTTTTCCACCTTATAAATAAAACGTATTCAGTAATTCGGAAGAGCAATTGGCATTACGCTTGAACATTTTGTTCTATCCCATAAGCAGTCCTCAGATTGTAGTTGTACGTGTTTGCTCATTCAATCATCTTGCGAGCATAACGGTTAAATACTAAATAGTGATCAAGTAAAGATCATTTGATCCTTTCCCAAATTATGAGAGATGTTGCCCGTAGCTTTCTCATTGTATAAAGCATAGTTTTAGGCGTTTTTATCTCTGATAGCTGGGATAACTAAGATGGTTTGTGATTTGAAAATTCCAATATCCTTGCAGACATTCAAAGCCGAATCTATCCGGTGGCTTCTTTGGAATGAATCTGAATTAGTTGATTGCCCAAAAATCTTCAACGGAATTTTGTAGTTCTGCTTAATGGGTTGCTTTTGTTCAAAGAAAGCTAAGTCAGCAGGTTATGAGGAACCCACTGTTCTTTCTGCTGAGACACCTTGTGAGTATCATCAGACTGGTAAAGCCGCGCAGCTACAAAGTTTGGAGTCCTTTGCTTTAAACTAAGAATGGTCATATATCATGCTCCTTTAGGAAATCATGTTTATTAGTGACGAACGAATAAACATCAATGTAGTTATTAGTACATCTATCTGTAACGTCAACTGTAGGATTTCACTTTATTCAAAGTCTCCTGAGAGTTCTAATTCTTGACTCCTATCTATCAAAATTTAGTTTAAAATATCCACTACTGATGAAAGGTAAATGTCATCCTTTTCTTCTTCTCAGTCTCTGTGAGTGAAGTACAGGCGCTATATGAGCTCTATAAGAAGTTGAGCAACTCCATTATTGAAGATGGTGTTATTCACAAGGTGAGTTAGATGCATTCACAAGTTCTTATCTTACTTTCAATTAAATGACCCTTAGCTGGGTGATCATTTCTGTCAGATAATTAACTTCCAGATAATCTTTCCATCCAGGAAGAATTCCAGCTGGCACTCTTCAGGAATAAAAACAAGAGAAATCTGTTCGCAGACAGGGTGTGTGAACATCACCCTTGCTCTACAGTTAAAGGGTTCTTGATCTTATCAAAATAAGTGATGCTAAACAAGAGGAGGATTATCAAAGATTTGGAATCCTGACATTTGCTGTCCCTTTAACACATATTTGGTTGTGCTTCTTTATAGGTTTTTGACTTATTTGATGTCAAGCGTAATGGGGTTATTGAATTTGGGGAATTTGTTCGATCATTGGGTGTCTTTCACCCAAATGCACCTATAGAAGACAAGATTAATTGTAAGATTGATTCTCCTTTGTATAGATTTCATTCTAATCTCATTTTAGTTTCTCCCGTTGGTCTCTGTCCCAAAATCATATAAATAATTATATTTCAGAGCATATTGTTTTGTTTTGTGTAAATGGCATAAGTGCTTTTCAGTCAGCTATGAGATATCATTTGTTAAGTTGTGGATAACCATTTTGCAGTTGCTTTTAGGTTGTATGATCTGAGGCAGACGGGATATATTGAACGAGAGGAGGTATGGTTTTCTTGGATCTCCCTAAATCCCATCAAGTCAGTTGCAATTTTGCAGTTTATGGTAGAAATATTACTTGGCATTTTTTTTGTCGTAATAACAATAATCAAAATGCATTCACAAGCATAATTTGGAAACTTATCTACCTTCCACTTCTCAAGCTAAGAAGTAAGCATCTATCTGCAGCTAAAGGAGATGGTATTGGCTCTTCTACATGAGTCAGATCTTGTACTTTCAGATGATATTATCGAGACCATTGTGGATAAGGTGTGCATACAATTTCACCTTGTTAACTTAGGATCTTCTTCGAACTGAAAGAGCTCTAAGGATTTGTTGCTTCTTGCTCAGACATTTAGTGATGCTGATGCAAAAGGTGATGGAAAGATTGATCAAGAGGAGTGGAAGGCATTTGTCTCAAAACATCCATCTTTGATGAAGAACATGACCCTTCCCTACTTAATGTGGGTATAAGGCTATACATATAAGACAGATGTACATCAACTTTTTTTTTTCCTCCAGTAACTTGAAATTGAGAAGGCATTGGTTCACGGCGAGCAAGCCTATTTCTCATGCGCGTCTTTTCCCCCATTTTGCAGGGATATAACATTAGCATTTCCGAGTTTTGTGGTAAGAATGGAAGTTGAAGACTCAGAGGTCTGAGATTTTGGCTTCATCTTCGATCTCCTGAGATTCGGAATTTCACCAAAGTTGAAAGGGCTGGGTTTTGCGATTCTTTGAAGCTGGATCAGCCATAAAGAATGGATTTTGTATGCATCTACAAATCGCTGACGCGAATTGTTCTTATAGCGCAAGGCCTACGCCTAGTGTCTGATCTTCTTTGCATGTGAACCGAGCTTAAAATTGGGGAATGCTTTATTTTCAATACTTTGGGTTGAGATGCTTGTTGCTTGGTCAGGATCAGAACGAGGCGCTCAGGGCAGGAAGCCAATGTTGTCAAAGAAAATGCTTCATGCCATTGAAAGTACTATACAACCTTAGCCTCCAATTTTCTTTTCGTTGTAAATTTTGAGATTGTTGGCCTGAGTAAGGTATATATAAATTCTGAGAGGTTAAAATTCTTAAATATAAATTTCTCTTGAAACGGATAGATGGCATTATTTTATGATATGGAGAATACTCCTCTAATATTATATATTATTATTAGTAGCATTAATAAGGATGGAGGAAGATGATGGCAGTGGCAGGAGGGCCATTTCAATTCACAGCCTGCAAAGCCGATTTGCATCGTACGTGGCTGCATGGCATTGGTCATAATGGTAAACGGAGGTTGTGTCATGTCATGAGAAAAAGCTCCCCAACTTTCTACACGTGGCCTTGCAAATTATATATATTAGATCTCTAATTATGATTTATGCACCCATTATTGATTGATTGAGGGACCATACTTAAAAGTATATTTTTTCCTCAAATACTTGGCTTCGGTTCGAGGCAATTTAAGTATTTTCGGTACAACGACAGAAGGGATAAGGGACAAGGCGTAGAATCGGCATTCGGCAAAACAGTAGTTGCCCCTCCACACTCCATGGTCTATAGGCTTAATGCAATGTTTTGGCGCGTGTAAGACAAGCAGGCGGGCCTTTGCATTTTTATTTCGTGGGAATATTTTTCCAATTTGGATAATATTTATTATACTCGATAAAATTTAAATTGAACAAGTCTGAAGTTCCTTCCCAATCTATCGAAGTCTCACGCCACCAGCAACATCTTTGATCGATGCTATGTGTCCCTCTCTTTCTCCGCCCTAGCCTTTCCCCTGCACAAATTCGACCTCCTATACATCCCTGATTCTCTCGAACTTTCTTTGAGCACTCAAGAAATCGGGGTGAAAAAAATTCCCATTATTAACTTTCCTTCATTTTCATGGCAGATCCTCTCCGTCTTCCCCTCAGGTTAGAATTTGATTTTCATCCTTAATAATGAAACTGGTTTAGTTTCACTGAATTAAAACGAATCTAAAACTAGTGGCCTTTATTTCCTGTTAGTTCCACTTACTGCGATCGGATCCAGTGGATAAACACGAGGAGTCGAGAATTCGCAGAGTGATTTTTTTTTAATATATATTTTTCTTAAAGAGTAACGAATGTCAGGTAAGCTTTTCCATTTTGATTTTAAAATGGTTCTGCTTCTGCTCAAACTTGGTCTTTTGGGATCTTCTATGGACTTCAATCGGGCTCCTCCGATTTCTTTGGGAGGAAATGGGAATGGGTAAGGAGAGGATAGTGCAAGATGGTTAAATGGATTTTGTAAGTTTGAGTCTTTTGTATAGATGAAGCGGATACCAATCAAGTTGGTAAATGTTTACTTTTTTTGCTTCATTTTCTTTCGTAGATCTTGGCGTCTGAAATTTTCCTCTTCGTGCTGCTGCACTAGTTTAATTTAAAGGAGAAGCTCACATTTAAATAGCTAAATTTTATGCTTTCTGGTGTCTATGAGCATCAAGGTATGCCTATCTTCTTTGGTGTCTTTTCTTTTTCCATCTTGAATGAGGAGTTAGGTTGAGGAGCGGATAAGATTCCGGAGTCAGTTTGTAGAATACATATACAATCTCTAATGAATTTATGTCTTGTCCCACAGACGATGAAAATAAAAGCAAAGTATTTTTTTCTAATATTTCTGTGTCATCTTTCAAACACGCTTGTCAGGCTCGATAGTAAATAAACTCATATCCACATTTGACTGCTGAGAAATCCTTTAGTTTATTTGCAGTGATTTTCTATGCTATGTTATTTTTCTAATATCTGTTATTGTTGATTATTTTCTCTGGATACTGCTCTCATTTTGCTTGCTTTGTTGCAGTCCAATCTCATACATGGTTGTGTGTTCTTAATGCAATCAGTTGATGTGAACGACAAGAAAAATCTGAAGCGTTCAAGATCTCGCCTTTCAATATGCCAGTGACAGACTTTAGCGACGCACAAAACTTTGATGATAACAACCTTTTTCCCGTTGAAGAGATTGTACAATACCCACTGCCAGGATATGTCACACCGTCTTCAATAAGTTTCAGCCCCGATGATAATTTAATTGCATATTTATTTAGTCCTGATCACACGTTGAATAGGAAGGTTTTTTCTTTTGATCTGAAGACATCTAAACAGGAACTGTTATTCAGTCCCCTTGATGGTGGGCTCGATGAGAGTAATATATCTCCAGAAGAAAAGTTAAGGAGGGAGAGGTTGAGAGAGCGTGGATTAGGGGTGACACGATATGAATGGGTGAATACAAGTTCCAAAAGGAAAGCGATCATGGTGCCTTTGCCTACTGGGGTTTGTTCCCTTATCTCTGAAATAGCCTTGACTTTATTTTCTCTCATTTGTTTCTTAATTGCTGTGTATCTGTACAATTTAGTGTGCGTCTTAAAATTTACTCCAGAAAAGCAAAATTATAACATGCTTGGATAATATATAATGCCTCATGCTTTCATTGGTGGGAAGAGAAAATTAACCCTTGCACACCCTTGCACACGTATGTTCCACTACTCGGGATGTTAACACCTTTAAAACACATATGGCCCATTTGGATAAGATTTTGGAAAATGTAGAAAGGGCTTTTGGAGAAGAGTTTATGAAATTTGAATAAATGAGTATTTGGATAGTTATTTTTATAAGTACTTTTATTATTGGTAAATTACAAAAAAAGGGTATGATTATTAAATATAAGAAAGAGGAGAGATAAGAGATGAGAGAATGTGAGATGAGAGAGGAGAGAGAGTGTAGAAGAGAGATGAGAGAGGAGAGAGGGTGTAGAAGAGAGATGAGAGAGGGGAGAGGGTATAAGAAAAAGTAGGGGTAATATAGTAATTATTTAATCCATAAGCTCTTTTACTGTTCCATAAGTTACTCTAACCAGCTTATCTAAAACCTTGGTTTAGTCTAAAAGCCCTTTGAACAAATATAGCTATTTGTTTTTAAATTTCTCAAAACTTAGGTTTTGCCCAAACTTAGGTTTAGAGAGTTTTCAAATACACACATTGTTTAGCACAAGTCATTCATATTGAAATGTTATACGTGGATTGATTAGTTCGAGCTTTAAATGCTTGTTGTTAGTGGAGGGTGGTTTATCGTGTCACAAACAATCTCGAATGAGTTGAAACACATCAGAACCATTTCAGGCTCTGCACTGTATTCCAATATCCCTTTGGAGCTAATTTGTTTTCATGTTCAATTTTTTAAGAACTGAGGTTCTTGTATCTTCTCATGTTCGAACTTCGAAGGCTTAGTTATAAACTTAAAATAACTCCTGCCCTATCAAAACAATCAGTGTCAACTAGTCTTATGCGACCTCTTGATTTTTATGGCGCTGTCTATATATACAAGTCCCATACCTAACTTTCCTCATCCCAGTGGTGCTGAGTATTGAGCAAATTGTCCATAAGACTGAACAAGAGAAGCTTGTACTTGTATTTTATTATTTTAATTAATCATGAGTTTGAAGTGGTCTAGTTTATTATGAATTTGTGCTGATTGTCTTTGAACAGATTTATATCCAGGATGTGTCCTATTCAAAAGCAGAGCTCAAGCTTCCGAGTATACCAGGTTCCCCAATTATTGATCCACGTCTATCCCCAGATGGGTCAATGATTGCCTACGTACAGGACTGTGAATTGTTTGTTCTGAATATGTTGTCTAATGAATCAAAGCAGTTGACCTATGGTGCCAAGGAAAATGGTTTGGTGAGTTCTATAGTTCCTTGGTCTCTATTGTATGAGAGTAACTAAACGTGTTATGGATTCTACAAAATAACAATAATGCTATGGATAATTCTTTCATGTTTACAGATTAGGATATTCAAAATATGAACAATCTACTTTGAAGGAGCCACACCTGTCCTGTTTCACCTTTGTCATAAGTTTTTGAATTCTATCAATAAGCATTCCAATGGATTAATTTGGTTAAGCTTGGCTTTGTTATCTTTGGCCTTGACCATACAAATTTGCAAGTCCAATGATGGCTTTTTTCATACTCGGGTTTTGGCTTGTTATTGCTGTTTTCTGATCATTCATATGACTGCAATTAGATTTGAACAATGTAGTTGAATCTCATTTTTCTAGCCTTTTAGCATTCTCATCCTTAAAGTGACTCTTTTTTCTTTTTGTATATTGCAGACTCATGGCCTTGCTGAATATATAGCTCAGGTGAGATTCCACTTGTATTAATGTCATCCTTATGGGCATCTTTAAATGAAAATTGGGCACGTTGTCCCCTTTATGCTAATCAGTCCTGTCCTTCCATGCTTTTGGGTGACAAGTGAAATTATGACTGGATTCTAAAATGATTAATTATTTCATTTTCATTGTCAGCATGTTCAGCATTATCCTCAGGTTTTAAAATTTGCTGATTGCAGGAGGAGATGGACAGGAAAACTGGATATTGGTGGTCGCTAGACAGTAAATATATAGCTTTCACTGAAGTTGATTCTTCTGAAATACCACTTTTTACAATTATGCATCAAGGCAAAAGCTCAGTTGGTTCAGAGGCACAGGAAGACCATCCGTATCCTTTTGCAGGAGCTTCAAATGTTAAAGTTCGACTTGGTGTTGTTTCAGTAGCGGGAGGATCTGCTACTTGGATGGATCTTGTCTGTGGGGGAGCGGATCAGCAAAATAGCGAGGAAGAATATTTGGCAAGAGTCAATTGGATGCATGGGAACGTTCTCACGGCCCAGGTCTTGAACAGGCACCAAACAAAAATGGTGATCCTTAAATTTGATATTAGAACCGGTCAGAGGAAAACTTTATTGGTGGAAGAAAACAGCACATGGGTCAATGTACATGATTGTTTCACCCCTCTTGATAAAGGAGTTACCAAGTTTTCTGGGGGGTTTATTTGGGCTAGTGAGAAAACGGGATCTAGACACCTTTATCTTCATGATGCAAATGGGACTTGTTTAGGACCCATCACTGAAGGCGAATGGATGGTTGAGCAAATAGCCGGTGTGAATGAGGCTACAGGTCTAGTATATTTCACTGGGACCTTAGATGGGCCTTTGGAGTCTAACTTATACCGTACTAAACTTGCCGTAGATGGAAGTCAACCTCTGCGTGCCCCTGTTAGACTTACTCATAGCAAGGGAAAGCATATTGTGGTCCTTGATCATCGTATGCAAAATTTTGTTGATATACATGATGCGCTCGATTGTCCCCCCAGGGTGTTACTTTGCTCATTGGACGATGGAAGCATAATCATGCCCTTGTATGAGCAGCCATTTACAATTCCAAGATTCAAAAAGCTTCAACTCAAGCCACCAGAACTGGTGGAAATCCAGGCTAAAGATGGCACCCCGTTATATGGGGCCCTGTATATGCCGGATGCATCAAGATTTGGACCTCCACCTTACAGAACTATGATCCATGTTTATGGGGGTCCAAGTGTGCAGCTTGTTTCTAACTCTTGGATCAGTACAGTTGACATGAGAGCACAATATTTGCGAAATCAAGGCATCTTAGTATGGAAGGTCAGAAACCTGAAATCTGAAATCGCTTTAACTTAAATATGGTCCAATCTTCAGCTTGTTTTATTTATTTATTTATTTACTTACTTTTGGCAAGTTTCTTCACCCTTATAAATAATTAGTTATCTGGCTTATTAATTCTACCACTTGATGGAACTTTTCCAAGATGGACAATGGCACACTACGTCGAACTGTCTAAAGATTTACCTTTCGGATACTAAAACATCCCGCATTGATGATTCTGATCTAGAAAATAGAGTCAATCCTGCATTAGACATTTTTATCTTTATCCTCAACGGTTGTTCCAGTGTCCTACTGTACAAAAGTCCTTCCTGTCATTAGTGATTCTGATCAGAATTGTTCCACGCATTATTTAATCACGGAGCGTGAAAATTCTTACTTCTACGTCTTGTTTCTTATCAATCCTTGAGTGCATAACCAGTACTATTAAAATGAATCTTCACTTTTCTTGTTTATAGTTGGACAATAGAGGTACGGCTAGACGGGGATTGAAGTTTGAAGGCTGCATAAAGCAATGTCTTGGTCAAATTGACGCTGATGATCAACTAAGTGGAGCTGAATGGCTCGTCAAACAAGGGCTTGCAAAACTTGGCCACATTGGCTTGTACGGGTGGAGCTACGGCGGGTATCTGTCGGCAATGACCCTGTCGAGATTTCCAGATTTCTTCAAGTGTGCTGTGGCCGGTGCCCCCGTGACATCATGGGATGGATATGACACATTTTACACAGAGAAGTACATGGGACTGCCGTCCGAGAATCGAACAGGCTATGAATGCGGTTCTGTGATGCACCACGCGCACAAGATGAAAGGACGCTTATTGCTTGTGCACGGGATGATCGACGAGAATGTACATTTTAGGCACACTGCGAGGCTCGTCAATGCACTTATCGCGGCCGGAAAACCTTATGAGCTAATGATTTTTCCAGACGAGCGTCACTTGCCCAGACGTCACAGAGACCGAGTTTATATGGAGGAGAGGATCTGGGACTTTATAGACAAGAATCTGTAAGACGAGCTTGTGTATATTTGCATCCTTGTTCTGTTCACGTTGCCCCATTAGACTCTGTTCATAATAATTACAAGAAATATTTCTTTTTGCCTGATTATGGTTTACCTCTGTAATTAGCACGTTGCACATTTGTTGGTTTTTTTTATACTGAATTTCATCTTCACAAAAATGGTAATTGTTGAGGGTTTTGAAGTACTATCAGATATCATATTTGGAGTCCAGAAAAACTTTGTTCAACTCTTTTTTTTTTTCATTTAATATCCTTTTAGGTTATGTTTAGATGGAGAGAAAAATGAGGGGATTGGGGAAAGAAATACTAGAAGGGGAAATTTTCTAAAATGGTAAAAAAAAAATACAATTTTTTTTATAAAAAGATCCTTTAATATTCTCATCTACCTAATTGTTTACGGCATGACGGACTGGACCTATTGGGAATGAACTAGTCTAACTACTAGCAAATGGCATCTTGTGCAAAACATTTTTTGAATGAAATACATTTAGATGACTTCAAGACTTCCATTCAAGTCTGCTTACATTGTTTATAAATCAGAATTCTCGTTCAATGTTTTTCCTTGTCTTTTTGTTTTTGTCCCTTACACAATAGGGCTCTGAAGTAATATTTTTTTTTTTACAAAAATAAATAAATTTGTAACTCATCTCTTAACACTGTTAGATCACAATCTAGTGATTAATATTCTTTAATCGAGAAAGCATGAATCGAAAGATCCAGATTTTGTGGAGTGTGTCCCAAGACAAGTTTATAAATAATTAATAAAAAAAGGATGAATTGCACCAAAAAAAAAAGGATGAAACTATAAATAAAAATATAAATGATGCCAGCGAAGTAGGGGCCACTTCCGAGTTGGTCTTCCATGTGCCAAGGACCAATCACGCACGCCATTAACGCTCATTGATCTGAGCTTCAATATAATAGTGGCCAACGCAACCCACGTGGGATGAGTCAAATTGGACAAACAAGTCAACCTTCTGAAATTGTCATATTGCCTTTTTCCCCCCCTTATTGCTTATTATTCCAATTCCAAGTATAACACTTGCCGTGTCAAATACATAACACCTCCGCCATAACCAGAGTTACAAGGCCTGCCTATCTCTGTTTATAACTTCATACCATATTTATTCTCACACCATTGAAAAAATTGATAATTAGGCCCGAAAAGCTATATTAAGTACATTTGAAAATTAAGATTCTAAGAAAATAGAGTTGTTGCCTATGAGCATGTTTGGACCACAACATGAGAACCTAACCTTCGCCGGTTTCAAGTAGACAGCCCAGCCACAAATGCCACTCCCGTTGACGGCAGCCACGACGAACCCGATATGAATTCCGCCACCGTGAACCTTCTTGCCTCCACGGGTGAGGTAATCACCCGGTACCCTGGCCATCTGACCCGTTTTCCAATGGCCGCACCCGGCCCATAATTCATGTACTCGCCATAATACAATGTGTCCAAAGCAAATGACGCGTCCCACTCCAGCCATCCTTGTGGATGTATGTGATCGTCGAAGAATGATAGCATATACACAGTTCTAGAGTATAATTTCCATGGACGGCCAAGATAGGTATAGATGCTTCCCTTCTCCGGCTCAAGGTCCGGTGCCGGAAGGATCCGGCAGTTATGGATCGATATACCCGTGTTCTGATTGGGGTCTTTCCGGTTTTGGGCTGTGATGGTGTTTTTTTGTTGGTCCATCGGCTTCCGAGCATAGAGACTGCAGTTTTGGAAAACGACCGCAGCGTTCCCAAAAATGAAGTCAACTGTTCCGTAAATGCGACATTCGCGGAAGAATTGACGGTTGGAATGGACATAACACGTGTCCTGGTATCCCAGGATCTCGCAGCGGTGAACCACCGCGTGGTCGGCTCCTAGACGGAGTGCCACAGCCTGGTGCTTGCTCGGGCCGGCGTAGTTCTCGAATGATATGTCACGGGCGATGAAACCGGCACCAGTCGCAGCTGCAGCAGGAAAGATTAAATTACTAAGTGCTTTAATTATCACTGAAAACGAGAAATTGGGTGGAAAAAGACATTAGATTCATTGAAGAAGATGAGATGAAGAAGGTTTTTTTTTTTTTATTTCCAATCGTTAATGATGAACGGACGTTTCGGGTTGAATGACCCACCACCTAGAATGTTGCTTTAATACTCTAGTGGGGTGCCCTGGGCTAAAAGTTCTTGGCATCCTTTATAATATGAAGGGATTTGTGCTCTGGAGATAAGATGATTTGTTTTTCGGTGAAATTAAAGTAGAGGATGCGTAGGATTCCGAAAGGTGTGCTTTAAACTAACACAGAATAATTAGTTAATAGGCGTTAAACGTAGCACTAAACACCAAAACTAGTCACGAAAGATATAAAGTGGAATTGTGATATCTTAATTTAGCTTTTTATTGGGGAGGAGCTAGTGTAATCAATGCGCGCAGGGATATTGGTGTGATGTGAGTGAGAGTGTTGTCGTGGAATATAGACAGCTGAAGTGGCCTTATCCAAAGGGGGAGAGAGGACACGTGACATGTTAGAGGTGGGGTCCGCTGTTTTGCTCTAATCTCTCTCGGTCATAAGAAAATTTAGGATTTCCCACACTGTACAGATGCATATTTATGCGCATGGCTTGTTCGCTGAACACACGATAGTGGGGGGAGGTGATCTGAGAATGACAGCCTAGCTTTGGAAAAATGGTATGGCGTCATTGTGTGTATGTTTTGGATTCATGGGTCTCTCTTGAATACGTATGTGATCATCACATGAACTAGCTAGAAGCATTGATAACATTATCAAGAAAAAAGACTGGATAATTTACCGAAGGAAGCGGTGTGGAATGTGGTGAGGCCATCCATAACATTTCGTTTGCCCCTGATGATTGTCTTGCCCATGCCGTCCCCTATCAACATCACATTGGTTTTCTTCCTTCCCACCTTCAAATCCTTCTCTTCATACCTGACCATTCCCCTTCTATTAGCTACCTTCAAAAATCCTACATTCTTACCAATATTGAAATACTATACGCATGATTGGAGTATATATGGGCCCATCAAGGAACCAATTCTCCCTACACCTACGTACCCGCATAAATATGGGAATTATGGGATTGCTAGTAAACTCCAGGAAAATTGCTTTCACATGACAGTAACTCTTCACCCCCCCCCCCTCACTTCTCTCTTTCTTTCTTTCTCTGTTTTATTCCGTCGGCCCCTCTCACCATCAATTGTAACAAAATGGAACACGAAATCACTGAAACGGGTTCGTTATGTCGTGTCAAAGGATAACTCTCCACTTCTACCCCCAATGAATAATAAATATTTACTTCAATCACCAAGTTAATTACCTTCCTGCCCTCACGTAAATAATGAAACGGCGAACGCTGTGCTCCGTCGCCTTCTTGATGGCCTCCGCGATCGTCTTGAATGTTCCATTCCCCTTCTTCGACACGATTATATCTGCTTGGATCTCCGATGCTGGTAGGCTCAGCAATCTCCTATCTCGTCTGCTCAACCATTTCGGAAAATTACCCGGATTATTCTTGCCCCACTCATCTGCATTATCCTCTCTCATCAATCTCCTCCTGTTCTGTATGGGCACCCCCGAGAAATCGCCGCCGTCACCCCGGCTTCCCGCGAATATCGCCAGGCAATTGCTCACCAGCTCCGACAAGTCCTTCAAACTGTTGGCCATCTGATCCCTCACGGACACCTTCGTCCCCGCTAACCCCTCCGTGCACGTGTCTTGACTCGTGAGAGCGGCGCTCAGCCACGTCATGACATCGTCGGCGGACTCGACCGCTTTGATGCTCCCGTCGAACGGGGAGGGGGCGACGGATGTGAGGGAGCGTGCGAGAGCGTCCACGGAATCCTCCAGGAGCTCGATGCAGTCCTCGTAAGCCGATCGTTCGAGCGGATCCATCTGGACGTAGGAGATCCCGCTGGAGGAGTACAGAGCTTTGCTCAGGTGCTGCAGCGTCATGTTGAGGGAAATGTGGACAAGTTCTTGCTCCGAGGCCGTCGTCGAACCCGGGAACTCGAGCAAAGAGTTCACACACAGATTGGGGTACTGGGTTTTGCTGCAGGTCCTAGAAATTGCCTCCGTGGGCTTCCCCCGGATGGCCACCCCATTTTGGGAGGAACCGCGGCCACGGCCACCGATGACAATGCCAACAGAGATGGCGGAGCCGACCATTAACAGGACGGCGACAAGTGCGAGGAAGATGAGCTTCTTCTTGTAGGAGAGCGAGCTGGTGGTTGATGAAGAGGTTGGTTTAGCAATGATGGGAGCATCGGAGCGCCTGGAGGAGCCACCCGGGTCGGAGGGTCCGATCCTGCCAAATTCCATAATAGTGAGAGAGGGAGGTGGTTTCGTGGCGGAAATGGGCAAATCAGCAAAGAGGGAGCCTTTAATATATAAAACGGAGTTTGGGGAAAAAAGGATGTTTGGTGGCAAGTCTAAGTCAGGATCACTAGAGTTAGCTGGCTGCTACTTCCTCCACTCTCACACTCTCTTCTGCCTCTCCTCATAAACCACTCAACATATATGTTAAACCGACAACGCTCAATTCTGTGTAATGCTCTAACTTTATTGCTCAAAAAGTGGACGCTCCATGATTATCTTAACCATTAAGCTATCTTCTTTTCTTTTCCTTCCACCTTTTTAATTCAATCATTAAGTGCATTATATATGATCTTGCTTTACGGTATCTTTTCACTCAAGACACGTGTGACTGAGCTAATACGAAAACATCGCATTCTTCCTAGAGGAATATACACATTTTGTTGGTGAATTCAGGAGTATGTCCCCACTCATATAATTACCGTCGTGTTCTTTTTATGGAAAACCAGAGAATTATACGAGGAACTGACTGAGTTGACGCAAAATGGTCGTTTTGAATATATAGAGTCAGAGAGATCAGTACGTACGTAGCAATTGCCAAAATGGAAAAAGATTCATCTTTGCAGTATTCTTGCGGGCTGGTACAAGCAACACCGCCGTCAGGCGATATAAGTTTTGTCCGATATCAGTTTTGAATTTGGATTCAATAATTCTTCCCTTTTTATTTTAAGAAAATGAAAGAAAGAATCTTAACCATCGCAAAAACTTGAACTTAAGAAATAGAGTAGGCTCAAGGATTTATATATATATAATTAAAATCCAGGATTACTGCTGACATTGTTCATAATTCTTAATTTAAACAATATAGCGTCACACACACGCACACAATGCTTTTATAAGTGTATTGAGGATTGGTTGGTGAGGATGAGGAGGAGGAGAAGGACAGAGCATGAGTGAAGGGCGCCTGATGACTGCTTAATTATAATATGAGGAAACAGTTGAAGTGGGGATTCTAACTTATCCATTGCACGTAGAAGCATACCATCTTCGTAGAAAGATCTTTGATTTATGCGCCATCCATCCAAGAGCTTCAAAGCCATATCAAGGGCTCGCCGCATGAAACTTAAAAGACCTTCCAAAAGTTTTACTACCAGAATAATAATTAAATTTCGATGCTAGCTAGATTATTTTAGCATTATTCTCACTAGAAAATCAATTCTTTCCATTATGATCTTTACACCTCATGTTTGCAATTACTATTTTTTCTCTACCTTTTGAGTCTGCCTTCCTTCTTAAGTTATTGAATTCTGTATGACGTATATAAAGTACGTGGTGGATGAAATTAACAGTGATTCCTCCAAATTAAGATATATGCCTTCGATTAGGTAACCTATCTCTCACGAACGCTTCCCCCTTTGATCTCTTTCTTCCTTTAGCAAACAGAATATGGGATTTACGTGGAAAGGGAATTCTCGGTGACATCAAAATCAAAAGGCCTAACAAACAGATGAGATTACCTCCATAACGGCCGAAAAAAATTGCTAGCACCTCCAGGGATTACCAATCTTCTATTGATTTTTTCCCAGAGTATGCTATCATATTTAGTTGAAAATCAAATGCTAAATACTATTTCATGAAAAAAAAACATTAAACCGATTAATGTCTGTGAAACAGGAATAATCTCCGACCTAGGGAACAGTTGCTGTCGGTAATTAACAAATTGCACGAACACGCATGACCTTAGCGTCTGAAATTATTAAGTGAGGGGTGATAAAGCGATATTGTAGCCAATCAGAAGAGGACACTGCTGTTGATCCACCCACGTATCAAAGTTCATCACTAAGCTATGGAGAAAATCTAACAACTTTTCACATTAACTATAAATAATGAATAATGCAATTTATTCTTCATACCGAACCCACTTTCTGTTCTTTACAAGAGATTAAAATAAAAAATGTGATGGGACCAAAAGTAGTCCATCAGGAAATCAATGAAGAAGTTCGTATGTGATCGATCATAGAAAACTCACAGCCCCACGCTCATCCAAACTGAGTTTTTTCGGCCTTCATGGCTAGCCTCTGCCCTATTTAACTCTCTCTCTCTCTCTCTAACACACACAATTGGCTCTTTTTTCTGACCAGGCCAGCAACAAAAAAAACAGACATACAAACGTAGTACATAGCTATCACAGTATCATCGATGTTAGCGGCGTCAAAACTGGTGCGCTGTCAAGGATTCATTGACTTTTTTTTAACGATGGAGGAATTTGTTGTAGATTGATAAAGAGGAGGCTGGCGACCGGTTACCAGTTACCAGATTTCAAGGTCCGCACATGCGTTCATTATTTTGACCTTTACAAATTGTAATTTTATTTTATCGTTGTTTCAATACAAAGAAAGAATAAGGAACGTTGGGTCTTTGTAGCTGAGCGGCAGTTAAGCTGAAGTCATTATGATGGAATAAATGTGGCAGTAAATGTCTCTTCAAGACAATATTTTTAATATTTTGTTAAAAGCTGAGTAGTAAGTATTGAGTTTTGTCAAATTCAACAATATTTTTAATTATAAAAATACGTATTAATCCTGATTATAGTAATTTTTAAAAACGTCTAATCATGTAGTTTTTTTAATTTGACTATATATATACCTGAAAATGTCAAATTCCATCCCTTTCTTGTACGCACGTCATGGTCGATTGTTTTGACAATGCTGTAGTTAATAAATAACTGTTGACGTCCTTCTAGAGTGTTTCTATCATCCAAACATAAACGTCAGATATCATGCAAAATTATTAAGGGTGGGAATGGGTAGGATTGTGTAGGATAGTCCCTTTACTGAAAAAAGTATATACTGTATTTTGTAATTGGATACTCGACCCTATCCGGTAAAAGTTCTAACTATTTTGGGTTGGGTATAGGCAAATTAGACATGACCAAATCGTGATATCTTGCTCATATTGTGAGAAAAAATCTACAATCATAAACTTATAAAATAATATCATATTTATGTCTTTAAGAATTAAATAATATCAATAATCTATTTAGAATAAAGTAACAAAAAGACAAGAATTAAAGTCTTAAAGTTTATTGCATATATAAAAAAAATATTAAAATATATATGGGTCGGATATTTGTAGCGTTATTGTAACATCAATAATCGAATGTTTAACAAGTAAAGTATAGGAGCAACTTTATATCCATATAAATATAAGAGTTATGTTCAATACTTTTAAAATTAGCAATGCGAGTTGTCAGTTAAAGTCAAAAAATATAAAATTAAAATAAAATAATGTAAGAAAAGAAATAACAATATGAGAAAAAATATATATAAGATCGGGTCAAATATATAGGGTGACATATCTTACCTAATATTTTGTCCTCCCTGATACTTGGCCTGACTCGTTATTGTCTAAATATATTTTGAGCAATTTTTTTAGACTAAAATTAAAAAAAATTCTGCAGGTTCAATTGAGCACACTGAATCATGGATATTGTGCATCCCCCAAAAATGATAGTTTCCACATTAACAATATTATTTAGTCGTCTCTCCTTAGCTTATTCCAAAATAGCAATTTTGTTCTGATATGTTTGTTTCTCTTCGTAATACGAGCACGAAGTCTAAATATTAAAATTGACACGTGGGGGTGCTCATGAGAAAGGAATCTAGAGTGTGTCAAGAGGCAAGGAATTGACATATGCATGCACTTACTTCGAGCATACAGAGTGAAGTGGTTCGTTAGTGTCAGTGATCTGACATTTAACAAAAAAAGAAATGAAGGGATCAAATCGACTCGAATTTCGCAGGTCATAAGTAAGTCGATGGTTACGTTGCGAAGAACATGGATCGTACCTAATATTATATCTCACACGAAAGCATGAGCACACAGAAAGATAAGAAAACGAAAGTCACACCTTAAATAGGAAAATCCAACTAGTCTGCACCTTCTTTCTTCTCGTGTGTGAGCATGTTATTTTTATTTTTTTAAAGATAGAGTTGGATCACAGGTAGTGTGGATATGTAGTAATAGAGAGTGGAAGTAAACGGGGGCACCCGTAAATATATTATTACCTACTTGAATCCTCACCGTCTTCACATATCCTCAACAATGGATTCGTGGCTGATTGGAACGAGCCAGGGATAGCATATATTTATTGGATAATATTAATTGTCCACGAAGAATATTTCCGATCGGATTGTTCGTCAGAATCCAAAAGCAAGGGCTTCATGTGTCTACGAAAGCTCTCGTTGTAAGTGGATCCAAAAAATCCGTATTCCCACTTCGATTAACAAATAAAAAATGGAAAGTATTAGTGATGGCCGCTCAAATAATTCAAACAAATATCAGTTTTTCTCAGCGATATAGATCTACTTGAATGTTGTTATGTCGAACCAAAGAAACTTACCAAGAGCAAAATAAAAATGACCCAATTACGTTAATAAACACTTGGGAAAAAAATCCAGAAATTGACTCAAAACTCAAGAACCTTGTGAAAACACAAGTTTTTCATTATTTTCATAAACTTATAAAGACGGAACACGACGACGCTCCCATATGAGATGACTAGCATGAAAAGACCAACACTTACCAGTACATACAAATATAGCTAGTAAGACCTGATGACTCAATCATGCATGTGTGAGGCCGACATGCCATGAGCAACTTATTTAACGTAAGGTGAATGGTGCTAACAGAATACATAAGATAATCAACGTACAACAACGTAACTGAGCCTAAGTGCGAAGGTCATCCAAGGCCCTGCCTTCAACACATCGAGGCTTCTGCTGAAGCAATATGTAGTCTTCGTACCTGATGCTCTTAAAGAGTGGCTCTTCCTTCTCCAGTAACTGTGGCACGGGTCCCATTATTTCTCTATAAAAAAGGCTTTTCACAAGGCATAATACGCACAAAAAGAAAGAGTGGTTATCCCTTGCACCATTTCTAATTAGTTGCTTACTAACCCACACATTCATGCGATTCTTTTTTAAAACATTCGTTTATTTATAATTTATATTTTACAACTATATATGTGATATTGTGATGTATAAAAACACTGGTGGGAATTAATGAAGGTTTTAATTGATTCCACCCTTAAAAAAAATTGACTAGTGTAGTTAAAAAAAAATATTATTACTAGTGTGATTCTGTTATACCTTTTGGAAGATATTTTTTGTCTATTCGTGTAATTTTGTTATCTTTAATCATCTTAACACGTGGGCAGTATATATATATTGTGATTTCAATCATCAAATGTATTCATTTTACTATCGTACTTTCACCCATAATTCCCACCTACCTAGATTGATTATCATTAAACCCAAGAGGGGTGCAAAAGTCTTTTGCATTGTGGTAGCTGCAATATATGATTTCGCCCACATTATAAGATTGAGAGGTAGGGAAAGCAGAGCGTTATTTCCACTTACCAGAAGAAAACAGCGAAAGTTAAACAAGAGAAATGGGCAGCTCCGGCGAGGCTAACGCTGTGTCGAAGGGCGAAGTTTTGAGTCCTGCGGCTCAGCTGTTTCATGCGCCAACCTTAAACTGTTACGTCATTGCATTCATTGGATGCAAGACCAGAATCAACTCTCAGGTCATTAAAGAAGGTTTGCTCAATTCTTTGGTTAAGCATCCCAGGTTAGGTAGCAAGCTGGTAATGTTAATTCCCTCGCCTCTTTCTCTCTGCATAGTCTGCTTTTAGGTAGTAGTTTTCTTCTCCTTTATATAGTTATGTTTCTATCTGGTTTGATCTTCCCTTTCTGTGTTGAACTGGACTTGATTTGATTTGCATACATATCTTAAGGAACTTTTACTTTGTTATATCTTTACGAACTGCGGTTAACTGCGGTATTGCTGGTGATACAAGTACGGGGAGTAAATATCAGTAATTAGTTTCTTTTATTATTATGTACTTTAACCATGAATTTAAGAGCCAAGATCTCCCGAGGTTGGAAAGTAGTATTAATTAACTAACTGTTAGTAGATATGTATGAATTGAAATCTTGATAGTGAATGGTTCTTTAGCAATCCCACTGTTCTGTTCAATTTTAACGTAACTTTTTCAGTACAAGCAGGGTTTTTTTTTTTAAAACATAAATGGCCTATTTTTATATGGGACAGGTTGCTTTTTCGTAATGACGATTTTTATCTCAAAATTTTGATATCATTATCAATTTTGTTGCCGATAGCAATATATTCGATGTTAATTTTTATCTTATTTGTCCAAAAAAATATTTATGTTATGTGTTACTCTTATATTTGTACTACAAACTATATCCTATATATATATTTAGGATTAGAGGAATAAATATGATCCTGAACTGTATATAATTTCATCGGTCCAAAAAAATATCTAATTTCGTCTCTCTGTACATATCTTCCATAATTCTCTTTTAATTTTTTTTTTGTTTCCCTAAGCCCTCGCTGCTGAGAAGAGAACTGATCCTTCATGCGATTGTTGGGAAAATCATTAATTTAGATGCTTGGATTTGATGCATAACGACAACTTATCAAACTTTGTTAGCCTAATTATTGATCGAGTAAACATTTAAAATACCATAAAAATTATAATAAAAATAAGTATGATCTTGTTAATCTCATTAATTAATTCATGCTACCAAATCATTCACGTTATTATTCGTGCTTTTCTAATTACGTGATATCTCTCTGTCATCGATCTCATTCATTCTTGCTAGTCATATGATATATCCGTGTTATCTCATTGGTTCCACCTAATGAGTACGTGACACTACCGTTGAAATGGTCAACTTTGAGAAAACTAATGAAAGGAAGGAGAGAAAAAGAAAGAATGAAACAAGACAAATTAACGAGGTTTGTCCCACCTAAAACCTACCACCCACAGATATGGTTTCAGTAGTTTTCATGTGATTATCAGGAAGAGGACGCAGAACTTAGTTAGAATTGAAGGTGACGAGTGAATGAACCCAAATTAACTTGCAAATTGCAAGTCTCATGTACTATCTATCCTATTTTATTTATAATGGGAAAGGCCGTATTGGTTAATCATCTTTTGACCAAAAACGGCAAATCTGCATTGTGTTCATCATCTTGTTTTGTTGCGGCGCAGGTTATGAAAGGAAGAAAACCTCGGTGGTTTCCCACAACGTTGGACATAGACAAGCACGTGATTGTGCCCGAAATAGACCCCAACTTAGACTTCCCTGACCGCTTCGTTGAGGACTACACTTGCAACCTCACTAAAACTCCCTTGGACTCGAGCAGGCCATTGTGGGAAATTCACCTCCTCAACATCAAAAGCTTCGATTCTGAAGGGCTCGGCATTTTCCGAATTCACCATTCCCTCGGAGATGGTGCCTCCCTTGTCTCTCTCCTCCTCTCTATCACTCGCAAAACCTCTGATCCTCAATCCTTACCCACCTTCCCCTCCAAGAAAAGAACCCTCCCTCTCCAACCCTCTTCCTCTCCCTGTTCCCTATTCTCCTCTCTTTTCTCCTGCCTATCTCTCATTTGGAACACCGTCGTCGACATGGTCATGTTTTTGGCCACCATCTTCTTCCTCCGAGACACGCAGACTCCTCTCAAAGGTTTTCCTGGAGGCGATCACACCACGAAGCGTTTTGTGTTCCGCAACGTTAGCTTGGATGATATTAAGCTCGTAAAGAACGCCATGAAAGTGGTAACTTCTCCCTTCCTTCCTTCCTTCTTTTATTCTCTCTGTACCGTTTTCTGCTCTATATCAAATCAATGAACGTACTGGTTCACATAACTTACTCTCATTCCGCTCCTGTGTTTAAAGTCGTCTATCTAAAAGTAGTACGGTTTTGGTATCTTTCACTAGTCGAACAAGCGTCGTGGGTCGCACGCACCTGTCCTTAATTGCACTTCTTTTTTATGGTTCAACAAGGGAAAGCCACGTGGTCGTAATGGAAGTTGGTTTTCATTATTTTCATGATATTTTTATTATTGGCGTAAAGTAATGTTTTGTTTTTCTGCTTGGATTTGGCCTAGACCATCAATGATGTTTTACTCGGAGTCACACAAGCTGGTCTGGCCCGTTACTTGAATCGAATACAAGGTGCGTAATTAGTTTTCTTAGTTCTTTCCCCCCATCTATTTCCATTAATGACTTACAGGGCTTTTTTTTCCCTTGATAAAAAATAGTTAAATGACCCTAAGTGGCAATGATGTATTGCTAGTGGTAAAATGACGACGGTTAGAGGATTGGAATCAATAAAAAATAAAATGATGCGAAGGTTCCTTGGAACCTTTTTGTAATGAATAAAATTGCTTACACAAAAATGAGGTTCAATCATCAGCAACGACGTGTGTGATGAAGCAGGTGGGGATCCAAATGGCGGAGCCCCAAAGCAAGCAGGAGGAAACAATTATAAGTTGAAAGACGTGAGGGTGAGGGCGGCCATCCTTTTTAACGTGAGACCGGCTGCAGGAATCCAGGTGAGCAATAGGTTTTTACAGAGACAAGCGAGGTAATTAATATATAATATCATGGTTATGTAATCTGATCAGAGATTAAATAATATTGTGAAATGAATAGGAACTGGCAGATATGATGGCGGAGAAATCGAAGGTGAGATGGGGTAACTGGATAGGATACGTGCTGCTGCCTTTTGCAGTGGGCTTACAAGACGATCCGTTGAAATATGTTCGTGAAGCAAAGTCCATCATCGACCGGAAGAAGCATTCCCTGGAAGCTATCTGCACTTTTGGGTGTGCAAAGCTGGCCCTCAAGCTCTTCGGCATGAAGGTGGCTGCTGCTGTCACACACAGAGTTCTGTATAACACCACTCTCGGCTTCTCCAACGTTGTTGGTCCCGTGGACGAGATTAGCTTTTGTGGTCATCCCGTCACATTCATTGCCCCTAGTGTGTATGGCCAACCACTTGTAAGTCATCATATATATATATATATGTATGTATGTATGTATATTCATCAACTTAAATATATTTAATCGATGTTTCAACTTGGGTGCAGGCACTGACCATCCATTTCCTGAGCTACGTGAATGAGATGACCATCTCCGTGGCTGTGGAGCCAAGCATCATCCCTGATCCTCACCTGCTTTGCGATGATTTAGAAGCATCTCTCATGGACATCACCGCCGTTGCCAAGAAAACGTTCATTCCCGATATCGTCTGAACATATGTTGCTTTCATTTGTGGCTTCGCCTCAAACCTTTTAATTTCATTTAGGAACAACGTAACCTACGCGCTTCGTATTTATTTAATTTTGATCCTGCAACAGATTCCGTCCTTTCATGATCTTTTAGCTTTGATATGTAAAACCTCCTCTTCATCCCTTTAATTATAAGTTATCCTTAAAGAGTATTAAATATTTTTCTTATTTAATAAGGATCTTTTTTTGGTTAAATTTGATTTCATTTTGGCTCAATAGTTAACTATTTTTTTTTCTTTTTTTGTTATTAAATTAGAAAAAGAGTTCAAGATTTTATCACATTTCTTGTATATTCTTTAGAAGGCTACAAAGCCCGCTAAGTTAGGGCCCAGATTAGGGTCCGAAAAGGAATGATAGATTATTCTTCAGAGGGCTGGAGGGAACAAAGTATGGTTGGAAAAGTAATTCGAAAATTATGGATAACCCAAATCTTGAACATGTATATTTTTTATATAGAATCACATGAAATTTAGATTTTAAAAAATTTTAAAATAAATAGTTATATTTATTTAAATATATTTTTAAATTAAATTATAGTTTAAAACTAAAATTTTAGATAAATTGATCAGAGTAGCTTATGAAAAAATAAAAGAGTTTTTGAACTAACTAATTACTATATTACCCTTATTTTTTCTTACACACTCTCATCTCTTCTATTATTTTTTACACTATCTTTCTTCTCTCCTACTTTTTCTCACACTTTATTTATTCTCTTCTATTTTTTCTAACACTTTATTTCCTTTCTCCTACTTTTTCCTATATTCTCTCTTTTATTTTCTTACATCCTCTCCCCTCATTCATCTTATATCTTATATCTACTCATTTAATACTCATATCATTTTTTATAATTTACTAATAATAAAAATACTTCTAAAAATAACTATTCAAATACTCATTTATTTAAAATTATTTTTTTATATATTTTTTTTAAAAACTTTTTTCTATAAACTATCTAATTTTTTTTTATAAATTTTATTTTTAAAATCTTATCAAAACAGCCTATAAAAACCATTGCTTACAAAAAAGATACGTCTAAAGATAAAAAAGGAAAAGATGTAGAAAAAAATTATAAAAAACAAAAACAAATTATGTCATTTGAGTTCTTGACTTTTTTTTTGGGCAAAACCTTTTGAGTTTTTTATTAGTTTCTGGAATTTTCCCCTTCATTCCTGTTCTATTTAAAGCACAACCATTCCGTGCGAGAGAGGCGACCTAAAACCCTATTGATAAGTTGAGCGAGGAAAAAACTAACTGATTCAGCCATGGCGATAATCTCTGATTTCCATGAGGAAGAGAAGAATGAGCCCCAGGCCAAAGCATCCCCTTCGTCTTCGTCCTCACAACCCTCGACCTTTAGCGCTAAATTCGATCCGTCGAATCCAATAGATTTTCTGGAGAAGGTCTTCGACTACGTCGCCCAACAAAGTGAATTTCTTGGGAATGAGACTGCTGAAAAGGAGATCGCATCGATAGCGCGAGCTGCAAAAGAGAAAAAGAAGAAGAGAGAGGAGCAGAGGGCCTCCGAGGAGAGGTTGAAAGCTGAGAAAAGATTGAAGGAAGAGAAAGCAAAGCAAGAGAAGGATGAAAAACGTGAGGATAAGAAGGAGGAAAGTGGCTTTACAGGTAACTATTCAAACATTCCGTTTGTAGATGTGAGACTTGCCCTAGGAATGTATCTCTGTCATTTACTTTGATGCCGGATTGAATTTATGGATGAACTAGATGGTGTTTAGGTATCTTGATTTTGTAAATTATGGGCAGGAATTCTGAATTGATTTTTCGCCCTTCTGATTTTGCCGATGAACTGGTCCCGGAGGTGTTTCTTCCGTTCTTTTGTCGCTGACAGCTCGTTTAATTTGGTTTGGTGCTTATATTCATGTCTCGAGTTTGTGGGATCGGTAAAGGGGCTGCGATGAACCCGTGAGCTGTTTAGTGATAAGTGATTATTATAGCCTTTAAATGTGAGACTTGCCCTAGGAATGTATCTCTGTCATTTACTTTGATGCCGGATTGAATTTATGGATGGACTAGATGATGTTTAGGTATCTTGATTTTGTAAATTATGGGCAGAAATTCTGAATTGATTTTTCGCCCTTCTGATTTTGCCGATGAACTTGTCCCGTAGGTGTTTCTTCCGTTCTTTTGTCGTTGACAGCTCGTTTAATTTGGTTTGGTGTTTATATTCATGTCTCGAGTTTTTGGGATCGGTAAAGGGGCTGCGATGAGCCCGTGAGCTGTTTAGTGATAAGTGATTATTATAGCCTTTGGAAGTAAAGTGATTCATTGCGCCACGAGTTATCCCATGTGAGATGCTTGATTTTTGGCGTTGAGGAATTATATGTTTTGGAGTTTTCTCAGGATCATTTATATCCTTTTTATGCTTTCATTTCATGACTTTTGGAGTTCCTGCCTTTTTATATCGTTGAGCAACTTTGAGTAAGCAGTGAGAGCCATTTGCAATTTTAGTTTCTTTCCTCCCCAGAGAGTTGGTGGTTCCTTGCTATGATAATAACTTCCCCGATGAATTATGTCTTCTATATCTCTGTTGACTTTTATTAAGAACGTGGATGTTTCTGGAAGCATTGAAGTTTCCCTTATGTTTCTATATCTTTTCAGTTCCTAACAAAGGTAATGGCTTGGATCTGGAGAAATATTCTTGGACTCAGACTCTCCAGGAGGTCAGTGTAATTGTTCCAGTGCCAAATGGTACCAAATCAAGGTTTGTTACCTGCGAGATAAAGAAAAACCACCTTAAAGTTGGTATCAAGGGGCAGCCTCCAATTATTGATGTAAGTTTGTGACTAGATTTATATCGTTGATTTTCAATGAAAATTCTTTCTTGGGCATAACATGTTAACAACATGGCTTTTGGTTATTTTTGTTTATCTATTTTTAATCTGAATGATTTGACTAGGGTTGGTTTGTTTATTTGCAGGGGGAGCTACATAACACTGTGAAGCCTGATGACTGCTATTGGAGCATAGGTAAATGACTAATTATCTATCCATGCATAAACATTTTAAGTTTTCATAGCACCAGCATATAAACGGCCAAGTTTATGGAGTGGCATGCCTTTGTGATTCATTGTTCAGGAGCTGTTTCCTACTATGTCATGTATAAACTTTATTTTGCAGAGGACCAAAATTCAATTTCTATACTTTTGACCAAGCATGATCAAATGAACTGGTGGAAGTCTCTGATAAAAGGTGACCCTGAAATTGACACACAAAAAGTGGAACCCGAAAACAGCAAATTGTCTGACCTCGATCCGGAGACGCGACAGACTGTTGAAAAGATGATGGTAAGTGACTGTTGATTTAGTTGATTTGTAATTTTAATCTTTAATTTTTGTTGATGGCTCAGTTTTGGTTTATCTAGTATTCATGCTTAAAATCATTGCTACACAAGTGAATCCATCTACTGAAGCAATATCTAAAAAAATGCCATATCCGTTGTTCAGTCTGCATTTTTTATGTTATAGGACCTGGCACGTTTAAGTCTTACAATGTTGTAAGGGTTGAGCTTTTGTATGCCATTTGATATACATATTTTGGAGTTTGTAGGTTTATTAATCAATAATTCTCTTGTACTATTGTGCAGTTTGATCAGAGGCAGAAGTCTATGGGCCTCCCGACCAGCGACGAGCTCCAGAAACAGGAAATTTTAAAGAAATTTATGTCGGAGGTGAGCACCTGATTCTCAGTGACTCGAGCCATATGCTTCTCATACTCGAATTGATCCTTTACTAATGCGTGTTTGTAATGTCTTGAAGCATCCGGAGATGGACTTCTCAAGGGCTAAAATTTCATAGAGTGGCTCTTGGCATGGTTTTTTGGTCTGGTGTGCATGCTGGCTTCTATTTTGTGGTTCCTGGGTTGCTGTCTTGTGTATGGCGTGCAGATTCTCTTTTGGGTTGCGGGAGATGAAACTTTGTTGATAAATGTTTTTGACGTCTAGAGGTCTTATATCAAACATTGCCTTCTTAATGGATTTACTTTAGGGTTATTTTGGCCAGTTGTTTTTTCTCTATGCTGTGTGATCTAACATTTAGGTTGTTGTACTTAGTGGGACGTATGTGAACATTTAGCATATACTGAGGCATGCTAAGTATATTTTGAGAAGGAAATTAAAAATCACTTTGGATTTACACGTTCTACATACAAATAAACCACGTCTGAACCGAGAATTTCACGAGCTGCGTGTGTAGCCGTTTACTATATGATTGATTGATTGTTCGGCAGTTCCAAAATGCGAAATACTTCTATATGATAATCATAAATCAAACGGTTTGGGAAGAATGAACTTTGGTGAATTCATGCTACCCCCGTTCGGAATTATTAATCCCTGTTAAAGTATTTTCAGCTTCATGATGAGGCGACCTAGGTTGAGAAAAAAGCTTGCTTGGGTTTAATTTAAATGGGACTCGAATGAGAGCCTAATCCTGAAGTTTACAAGTCATCCAGACGGGATGGATACCCCAATTTGATGAAAAGGCCTAACTGAAGAGGTTTCTTTAGCTAGAGAGGCAGCCACCTCATTAGCTTCCCTACGAACATCAGTAATTTTTTTTTTTTTGTAAGAGAGGGCTAATGTGCCCTATGGGATCAAATTCTAAATAATGTTTGCCCACAATAGCAGTTCCAAGACCCGTTCTTTACACATAAAATGCGGCATATAATTCATAATCAATACTTGAGTGAATTGAACAATATGAACCGTGTCTAGTGCAGATTGTTTTCCATTCTCAAATATCTCCGTTTTGTCCAAAATTTAATTATTACCTTTGGGGCGGTGTTTCCTTGTTGACTCTTTTTTCCCTTGGGATTCGTTATTCTAGTTTGTAGGGTAAATCTCGTAAGTACAGGAGTTAGTAACGTTATTCACTTGTTTTTTTATTGGTTGTGATGATTGAGTGTGTGTTTCGATAATATTTTATAAAAGAGTTGATTGAAAAAAATAATAATTTTTAGACAATTTTTAAAAAATAATTTTTGAATAAGGATTTATGAAAAAAAAATATAGTTTTAGATAAATAAATGTTTAGATGATTATTACTAAAAGTACTCTTGTGATTGGTAAATTACTAAAAAAGATATAAGATAAAAAAATTATTATCTCTCATCTTCTCTTTCTCTTCCCTCTCTCTCTCTCAGTGGAAGCGTAGGAAGAAGAAGCTGGAGGAGTCACAATGATTATAACAAAGATAGGTGGCAGCAATGAATGAGGAGGAATAAAATAGTAAATGAGTAATTAATAAATTATTTTATTATTTTAGAAGTTAATTTTAGTAATTTATCTAAAACTAATTTAAATTATAATTTTATTCAGAAGTATTTTTAAATAAATATGATTGTTTATTTAAAAAAATAAATTAAAATTTGAGTTATAAGTCTTTTTAAAATTTTAATTTTAAACTTTCCCAATGATCTGGAAAAAAAAATAATGTAAAAATTGAGAGAATGAAAAGGATAAATAAATATTTTTTTTCTAAAAAATCTCTTTCGGCGATGATTGCGTGAGTGGGAAAGTGGAAACTAAGCCAATAGGGCGGCAAGGAACTCCTTCGGCGAACAGCTGCCCCACTCTTGACACTTGTTCACTTTCGACAGATTTTCAAATGAGATCATGAATTGCTATAACAATCGATGCCAATATAATAGATTATATTAAATTAGTGGCTTTGGAGTCTATTATTATTATTATTATTATATTATGCCGTCATTGCAGCACGTAAATCTAGAAGAAACCCTTTCATTTGTAATCCCCAAATTTTAGCTGCACGGGGGGATTGTTGATTCAAAGTGATATAAATATATGGCAGTTCGTGGGAACTAGCATGATCGTTGAAGAACTTGACTGATGCCGCGGCCGTCATTCACCTGCGTCATGGGAGAAGATGCGGGCGAGGAAGGTAATGAGAAGGAGGCGATCGTGTTTTTTGTCCTAAAATCGTAGGATGTAATGGTCTTAACAAATTGATAACGGAGGCATACATCTATTTATTAGTATAGAATATAATTGGTAAATTAACTTTTTTTATAGTTATTATTTTTTTACTTAAATTATTTGAATTAATATCTCTTAATAATAATAAAGTAAGAATAAAGAGAGAGTTAAAAAAATATAGTAAGAGTATTTTAAAAAAATATATATCATATTAACTAATTTTTTATCATAATTAAATTAATTAAATATATTATATATTAAAAATTATAAATATAGTTAGACTGAGCATCAATTCTAATAGATTAATGGGAATTCCAGGCTCCCTCCAATGGAATGGAATTGGATTACACATGGAAAGGAAGCATGATTAAGGTTTACACGTGAATTGGTAGTAGGATTAGGCAAGTTAGATGGAATGGGGTGAAAAATGGATGTTTTGATGGGCTGATGCAAGGACGAGTGAGTGAGGGTGGACAAATGGTGGTGGCATTGGCATGCCATGTTGTGTGTGGGGTAATAATAAGGCTCTCGAGTGGAATTTGTCACTTCTACTTCCAAAATGGACACCCCCACCCTGTACTTTGAACTCAACCCCATGCTTTTGTTTGGAGCTTTCTTCTGTTCCTCTTCATTATTTCCTACATATGGTCCCCACTCTCTTGTTCAATCACTAACCTCTCCACAGCTTAAATTCCCTCCAAGTTCTTGTCTTCTTCTTCACATCTCTCTTAACACTTGGTAACGGTTAACTACTACATGCTCTCAACATGGGAATTTAATAAATGTTATTCATATTACTTCTCATGAAATACTATTAAGATATTATCCTAGACGATCTAGTCTTAGAAGCTAATACCGAGCAAATATTTAGGACTTGTGTGTTGTGGAGTTAGAGATCAAAAAGGCATTTTAATCACTTGGACGTGCATATGCCTGTATTTGATGGATGCTTATGCTGCAGCTTACGTGAGTAGATGAAAGATGAAACCTCTCATTTGCAGAGGAACTCTTTGAACACTGTACTAACAAAACTATTGAGGGGTGAGTGCGAAGGCTCCAATCGGGAGGGCAAAACATAAGAATCCAAAGAGTGACGTCCCAGTTCGGGCCATGAAGCGTGGGTCCCATTCCCCAATGCAATCCCTCCTCCAGCCAAACTCCCCCCCATGCCCTGCCAAATTCCCTTCCCCACAGCTGTTTTTGGCAAACCACCCCTCTCGTTTCTCTATTTTCTCTTCACTCCCACCCCCCATCCCCATCCAACACTTCCTCTTTTTTAGACAACTGGAAGATCCACAGCCCTCAAATCGCCCTTTTCCGAATTCGACAAAACTCACTCATTCTTGGCCCTACCTCAGGACCATTTGTTCCTTTCATCTTGTTTGATTCCGTCTTTTAATTCTCTCCCCCCTTAACTTAACATTAAATGCACCCCGCACAAATACAAGTTTCCCTTCAATTCCCCTAGTTTAATTTCCACTCACGACACCTTCACCTAAACGAGCCTTTGTCCTCACGTCAACAAACATGTCCAGTTAAAAAAAAGACGACGATCAACATAACTTTTGCACTCAACTGAGCTGGCCTTCCGTTCTGCCCGCACGACGATTCACATTCATCGCTCAAGTTTCATACCAATAAGTTCTGAAACAGATTCCAGAACACTAATTGACAAAAAAGGGAAAAAACAAGAGCACATTGAGGAGTGAAGCGAGTGGGAAACAAAAGTGGAGAACCAAACGGGGACATGATGTGGGCGTGTTTATTGTTTGCCTGCTCGTGCAACACATATGGAGCTTCCAACTGGTGCGATGCGGAAGCAGCCACATGGAGCGACGCCATTGGATCAATCACCAGAGTGTTCGCCATGAAATAGACAGCTTCATCATCAACTTTGTTCTCCATGAGTACCTGTACTTTATTACGAGGCTTTCGTGTAGGTTCCTAGAGAGTTCCCCGGCCCTCCCGCCTTTTGCACAAAGTTTCCCCTTTTTACCTCATGTGGGAATTTAAGGTTATAGTATTGTCTTGTTTGTTTCCGATGAGTTGTTCGTGAAGTGAGAAATCCTCACAGCTCACCGGCATTTTGGAAACAAATTAAAAGCGAGCATATTCATCTCGTTTGACCTTTTCCACAATAGGCGTGGTTGAAATTCCTCCCCAGGTTTACTTTACAGCCCATCTCCATATTCTTCTCAGGCTCTGTTCATGTCAATTTTAAAAGCTATTTTGACTTCCGCGTTTTAGCATTAAATTATGGCCCATTTAGATAAATTTTTTTAAAAAAATACTTATATAAAAAAAATTAGGTAATTTTTAAAAAATAATTTATGAAAAAAAAATAGTTTTAAATAAATAAGTTTTTAGTAGTTATTTTTAGAAATATTTTTGTTATTGGTAAATTATAAAAAATAATATGATTATTAAATATAAAAAATATGAGAGATCAGAGATAAGAGATGAAAATAGAGAGATAATATAGAAGATAGATTAGAGAGGAGAGATAATGTATAAAAGGAAGGAAAGAGGAGAGATGATATAAAAAAAAGGAGAAATGAGAGAGAGTGAAGAGAAAAAAAGAGAGAAGATATAATGTATAAGAAAAAGTATGGGTAATATATTAATTTGTTAGTTTATAAACTATTTTACTGTTCTATAAGCTACTCTGATTAGCTTATATGAAATTTTGATTTTAAACCATAATTTAATCTAAAAATCTTTTTAAGCAAATATAATTATTTATTTTAAAATTTTTCTAAATTTAAATTTTATCAAAACTTAAATTTTGGTTAAAACTAAACACACACTATGTGTTTGAAAATGACGCGATTGCCTTCCTCACCCTTTTCTTAAATGTTAATTTTAGTTAAGTCGTATGATTCGGAACGCTATGCCAATATTCACAGCTCGTCATTTTACAATAATATTGAATTTGGTTTACTTTGCAATCTCGTCATTCTTCAATTCTTTGGTTTTTATTTTGTTACCAGCAGTCTGTTTTTGTTATTGACAGAGGAATCACAAAATCGAACATGTGTACCCAAACTCGAGAAAAACAATTACTCGTGAGTATTTTCATTTGCGTACGTAAGAGCCACGACTTATTCTTGATGCTTCTGCTTTCATGATCAGCCCTAGAAGATGACAGCAGCTATGCGATCAGCTGATGCTTTTCAATACTATAGCTTGTGAAGAAAACCTAATTTGTGAATGTAGAGCTACAGGGGTCACCGCATCGACAGAGAATTTGGAATTTCTTGAGGCCAAATTGGAACACAGAATCTGTCCTTCTAAATTAATTCATTCTCACAGCTAATCATATTGAATCCACTACTCTATCGTTTTCCTTTCTTTTATTATTTCCTTTTACTTAATTAATATATAACCGAGGGGATTTCCAATTTTCAATCACGGTAAAATTAATAATATGAAACAATTTTATTTGGATGATGCATCATATGGTTTTTAATCTAACGCCCTTGGCCTGTATTACAATTATTATTATTAATGATAAATAAAGTTTTGAATTAATTCCTTTATAGTCCTTGAGAAACAAAATTTAGGTATACGTCTGACGACGTATTTATAGTAAAAAAAAAAACAGCTGCAAAGCAACGAATTTAACTGCTTTTGAGAGCACAAGCACATCTTATCTTACCACGCATATGAAAAGGACTACGTACGTCTTCGGTAACTAACTGCCCCTGGGGATAATCTAAGAAGTCGGCAAGGCTTCTTCTCATTATGATTATTGGACACTGCTTGCATGTTAAACCTATCTATTTCAAAACATGCTTTTTTCCGGAATTGAAGTAATTAATTTCTCGTTCGTCCATCGCACCATTTTAAATTGCTAATAAACTTCAAATGTGATTGTTATCAATTGATTGCCTTCAATCATTGAGAAGGAAACTATATTTGTTTCTTCCCTCCCCCCCCCCCCCCCCGGCTGAAAAAGTTTTGATCGTGCTATTTTCTTCGCCCACCTGCACCATTTATGATTTTATGAGTCAGTGCCTCGTGAAAGGCAACGTATTTGAATGCCAAGTGGGAATAGCAAAGTGACAAATTTGAGAATGAGAAATCAAAGTGAACGACGAGTAGTGGAGGGTCCGTCACTATACACACATTTCATGTTACGTACCGAGTCGGCAAATATTAAACTAACCAAATCCTGAGTATTAGAGCACATGCTACAGGGAAACTAGCGTCATGAGTGCTTCTCAGAAGAAAATCAGATCCATTCCCCAATTAATGCTTCTGATAGGAACTTGGCATTGTTAAATAAGTGGTTAAGATGCTTACAAGCACGTATATACTTTTTTCTTCTTCTTTAGCAGCTAGAGAGAGGCCAAAGCGATGCTTATTTGGAAATAAAATGATTTCCCGTAGTAAACAGCACTTCTCCGTAAGGTCATATATTTATTTATTTTGAAGGCACAAATACCTTCAAAATATCAAATTTCAGAATACGTATAAGAACCAAAAGGCAAGAAAAGGGAAAGAAAAAAGAAAAGAAAGGGAGACATGGATGGAATCTTTGCTTGCCATTAAAAAATAAAAACAGTGGTGATGCTCTATATGGGAAGAAAGACTAGTGCACTTAGAAGAGGAATAACAAGGTAAAGGAAGCGCCAGGTATGCGCGTGGGAATTGACAAAGGCTCAGTAGTGCCTACCAATGAGTGATGATCAGGGTGGAGCCCACCAGCATGTCCACAGATATCGGCCGGGTGCAATTAATCTTTTCGCCTCAATTAGCAATTTGCAAATATAATAATACCAAAATAATCCCTTCATTGTCCATCGAAGAAGTTCCTCTCTGAATGACCGTGACAACAGAGTTTGGGAAGGGGGGGGGGGGGGACACTGCGTTATAATACAACCGTGTTCTTTTCTCACTTTGTCCCTATTCATTAGCATTCTGACATCATCTCCTCCTCCCAACTCCTCTTTCCTTTCTTTTTGGGCTAACTCCATTCCTCCAACACAATGCTTGTTTCGCTACTTCTATTTAATCAGCACGCTTATTAGCTCCTCGCCTATTTATATTCCTCTTTATTATAAATTCTCTTCCTTGCTCTCTCCTGATTCATCTTTAGCTCATAAGTCACAAAAGTCACAAGTCATTACAGACAAATGCTCGCCACTTCACAATCCCCCCCGCTCTCTCCCTCTTTGGCATTTTGCTTCTCTATATTTTCAGTATTAGTGTGCTAGCTCGTTTCTATTCTCTCTTCCCCTGCTCTTCTCGTGAGCCCATCACTCTCTCGCCGCCTTCCTCAATCTCATTGAAGTTTCTGTTTCCTGACACTGTTTCTTACCAGGAGAAATATGTATGCGGACACTGGTCTCTTGTTCCCGTATTTCCAGAATTCATCTCAAGAGCTTCAACAACTCGACGAGTACTGTAAAACCCATAAGCCCAATGCTTCAATGGTACCTTCCTCTTCCGTCCTCTGTTTTATTTTAGCATATTAGACCGCGTTTTCGGTGACATCTTTGAGTTTGTGTTTTATTTTAGCATATTAGCCTGCGTTTTCGGTGACATATTTGAGTTTGTCCTCCGTCTGAATGTTTTCTCATAGCGCGAGTGGGAACAGCTGGAGTTGGCCTTGTGTACTGGATCTGGAAACGCATGAGAAAAGGAAAGATGTAGAGTGTAAGCGGAAAAGAATTTTCGATAGTGCCGTGTTATATGGCCTTTCTTCCATTTCTTTTTTTATTTCTGGTGTGAACTCTAAGTGGGTTCGTCTTTTCTTTGGGCCGCACTGAGAGAAATTAAAGAGGAAAAAGTCCTGTCACCTTTTCTTTATAGTAAGAAAAAGGTTAGGGAAAGGGGGGTGGTTAATGCTCAACTTAATCATTTCTTCTGGGCTTTGTCGGGCACCGCGTATGGCAGTAGAAATGAGGAAATCATGCATTATCACTCACATTTCTGCTCATAGTTAAAGTTGGTTGTTTCTACATGAAATGGCTCTGTGTTTTGGTCCTTTCAGTTGAGTTAGGAAATTTTGATGAAGACGTTCATTTTCTCTCAAATGACTGACCATTCACGTAAACAAAATTATAGCTTTCTGAATATTCCTTAAAGAAAATTGAACCCGTGTTCTTCCTCTGAGTTGAAGTTAAAGCCATTTCGAATAGAATGCCTTTCCGTGCCAAGGTTCATCTGAATATATATTGGCCCTTTTCACCTTTTCTTCGCACAAAGCTTATACTATGTAGTACTATCTTTTTTCCTTGCCATATACATTTTCAGCCTATTTGGTTTGGCCCCACACCTAGATTTAGAGAAGTGCATGCTAAAAATTAAACAAATAAAAGTTCATGGACCAGAAATTGTTTAGAAGTTAAGTTTTGGATAAGTTGATAGAATTAACTTATGGGAGGGTAAAAGTGCTTCTGAGGTGTCAAATGACTATCTCTCTCCTGTCGAAAACTACGGAGGAGAACCGAGGCGTCATGATGTTGTTGTTGTCGTCCGTCCATGTCTTGCCGTCGCCATTGGTTCTGGTTCATCATGCTCTGCAACTCGACAGCGGCAGATATCTTTGAAGGAGGCTCTACTTATGGGTCCTCACCATCGTCTCGTCGTGTTGCTAGTGAGGGCGAGGGAGTTCGGGAGGTCCTCACCATCTTCTCGTCGACAGCTGCATGAAGTTGGGAGGTCCTCGTCTCGCCTTGTTGCTGTTGGCCATGGGGTGAACAGTGATAGAATGAAATTGGGAACAGAGATGAACAGTGATACAATTATTTATTAATTGATTTTTTTTTATTTTGTAACTTTTTAATAATTTAACAATTATAAAAATTATTAAAATAATAACTATTTTAACATTTATTTTATTTAGAATTATTTTTTAAAAAATATTAAAAAAATTATAATTATTTATTTTCTATAAAAACTAAAGCTAAATTAAAAGGGCGCTTTATATAGCATTGATTTGTACTGAACAAAAAGCTTGAAAGCCACTGACTTCTTCAGCTTTTGCCATTTAACTCTCTTTTTGGTTTGGTTTTTTTATGTACCTTCTGTCAAATTTTATAAACCTTTGTGCATAGAAATGACCTTTATTTTGTCTACTGCAGAGTGACCTTGCTCAGTCTACCGCCATGTCGGAGTATTTTGATTTGGCAGCAGAAGGAGACCTGTTCAAAGCTCCCAAACCTATATTTGAAGAACCAGTCATGGATTTGGATCCCATGACGGCAGCCATTTCAATGATATCTTGTGGGGAAGACGTTGTCTCCTCACAGGGATTAAAACCCCCAGACTCACTTCAACACGAACAACTCCTGAGCGAGATTTTCTATGAATGCAAAAAAGACATGCTCGAAAAGGAAGCAATTGAGTCACCTCTATCTGAGATTCTGGAAATCAAGGTTCCTGCTCTGAATACAGATGAAAACCAAACTCAAGAAAGTACAATATTTCCTGGCTTGCCATTACCGAAAAGTGTGAGTTCAGGATGTTTGAGCTCAATGGACTGGATGCAAGGAACTTCAATGAAGCCTTCTTTTATTGATTTCCCAGGAATTAATTTCTGTGCAGATTATGGCATGCGGAGGGCATTTAGTGAAGGAGATATAAAGGTCAGACTTGACTGATTCATATATTGTTTATCTTAAAACTTCTAATTGTATTGAATGGAATTCATATGAAATTAAGCACCATATTAGAAGTGGCAAGAAGTTGTTCTCGCCAGATGATGAAGTGAAAAGAAGAATAGTTAAGGGGAAATTTTCTATTCAGAACATGTAAGAGAGACAATTACCATGTAGCTCTGGCAATTAAGCTCTGCTTCTTTCCCTAACATGGTCAGAGTGATAAAATCAGTTTTCAGTTTCGGTAGGTGATAATTAACGGTATAATGAAGAATAATAACTAAATTATGAAGGAATACTATCCATTTCTTCCTCTTGCTCGATGGAGAAAGATTTTGGGACCAACTGAACTCAATAAGGAAGGAAATCTTCCCCTGATTTGTGCTGAAATTTTTTTCTGGTTTAAGTCTGTTTTTTCTGGTGACACACCATATACGTCAGTAATTTCTTTCCTTGGGTCAAATTCTATTGGTATCTATTGCCTTGCAACTTCAAGACCTGTCCGAGTGATCAGAAATTTCAGGATGCTTCCCAAATACAGAAAATTCTTTAAGAGAAGGGACGGTGTTCTAGTTTTCACTTAGGTTGAAGCATAGCATGAGCCATTAACTTGATCATCAAGTCTTAGTGTTGACTAATAAATCTATAGATTTTCTGCCATTTCCTTGAAGTGAGACTGGATTACTTTCGCGCTATGTTTTACAGGCTCTTGGTAGTGGTAATATGTACGCTATCCAATCTCCCTTAGAGAGGCCGTTTCCGGCCAGTAATTGTACCAGCGAGGAACGCCGAGAAAAGCTCTCCAGATACAGGAGTAAGAGGACGAGGAGAAATTTTGGGCGGAAAATCAAGGTGAGATGATAATCAAGTGCATGTACATAGATTTACCATCCTTTCTGTCAAAATGCTTAATTTCGTATAAAGGTAGAAAGTGAAGTGAAGTAACAGTTGGGGTTTGATTTTAGTATGCTTGCAGGAAGGCTCTTGCTGACAGCCAACCAAGAATCCGTGGAAGATTTGCCAAGACTGAAGAATTTGACGCCAGGAGGCAATGTTAGTTTCAAACTGGTTCAGTTGAAAGAAAGCAGTAAACGAGTAATCATATCTGAAACTCGAGAGTAGCATTTGCCTGGAAACACTAGACTTGGTGGGATTCTAAAACTCTGAACAATTAGTGCTAAAATTTAAATAAGCCAGACTTATTAGCTTAAACTCCAACGGGGATCGCATATTGTAATAACCTTTTCTGTAGACAGAAATGACCTTCTAGGCATGTACATAGGTTTGTTGAATAAGAAGAGAGAGAAGAAGAAAAAGAATTGTATTGTGTTCATACATAAGTGGTATAGCCGTGTTAATTCTCTTGTCAAGTGTTTCTATGAAATAAATGTTCCCTTTGTTTCATCTGCGGGGCGCTTATTGGTATTATTTAGTATAATTTATTAAAATAATATTATATATATTTTAGGATATTTCTATGAAATAAATATTCATTTTTAAATAATAATAATATGTTAAAATAAAGTATCAAATAAAAATTTGTATTTTATTACTAAAAAGATAAAATCGTAGTAATTTAAATATTTTAAGGTATTAATTGTATTTCTAAAATTAGTTTAGATGCTGATTATATTTTTAAATATTTTATGATATTAATTATTCTTTTAAAATTAATTTGAGGTATTGGATATATATTTACTCTAAATTGATTAGTATTTTTTTTGGTAAATTAATTAGTAAATTTTAATCTCAAATTGCACGAAAGATATTAACTCTGCGATCCCCTACGTGACCTGCTAGTGTTCCATGAACTTTGTACGCTGCTCATTCTTGAGGCAAATGAACTCTTGTTCACTTGCGTTGAGGGGCCTCGGGTATTTCATGGAAAACGAGTCACTTCATCGAGGCATTCACCGCAATAATCTCTGGACTCTTCTCTCTCCACATAATCCCTTGAAAACAACTGTTAGTGACCACTCTTTTCCATCTCCTGTGTGATGGATATGCTTGTTACCCTTTTTTTTTTGGGTACAAGATATGCTTGTTACCTCCCCTCTCAAGAGTCTTCTTAAAAATTGTCCCAATAAACACAGCTTGCGCTCAACATCGGCCCAATTCAATATTTAGCCCGCGTACTTCCTGATGTGCCCCCTGCACGACATAAAAGTGCCCAACAAAAATTAATTTAAGTGATAAATGATTCGATATTGTTTAAGTAAGATTTTAAATTTTTGCTTTGGCGTATATAGAAAATTCCTGTTAAGAGACTCATCCACTATAGCCAAGTGCGCGACGTGGGTTAGACCCAGATATAGTCAGAGCAAAATTTCAATAAATTGGATAGACAAAAAAAATGTAATATACATTCACTATTTTAGAACATATTTAATTTATAAAAAATACTATTTTATTATAGTTTTAATTATAATATTTAGAATATATCATAATTTTTAAGTGTATAAATTTATAATTGAGGGTAATAAATATATCGACTATCTGATATTGATATCGCTTAAAATGAAGGGATATTTTATCATACCTTTAGATTATAAGTAAATTTAACATTTTTTTAAAAAAATTTTGATAAAAAAAATAAAAGTAATATACATGCTGAAATGCATCTTACAATTACTAAAGTTGACCTCCGGCATCAAATAACCAAAGACAGTCAAGAAGGGAGCCTATGAGTTTGCAGACAAGTGAAGCGCTGTGATCAACCGACACACCCCACGCCAGGGGAATTGATCATTACCCACATTATCTTGTTTCTGTTTATTTGGTCTTAAATATACGATAAAAAAATAAAACCATGTATTTTGATTTGTATAGAAGGAAAAGAACAAAGGGCAAAAGAAATATGGGGAATAGTGATCGGGTTCTTGGGGGTTATCTCTGGAATCCTTCGTATGACGCGTCTAATTCTGATTGGTTTCATTAACTTGACCTAAGTTACAGTAGGATCATTGAAACGCTCCCCCAAGGGACATCACCGCCATAAGAATAAGCCTTGGAGGACAATCTTGTCCCTCGACATCCAAATATCCCTAAGTCGCCCCCGATTGTCACTAACCAAACCCCACAAGGCCTCGCTCTCCCCCTCTTTGATTCTCCCTCGCTCTTCAACGTCAAATGGTCTTCCAATTTTATCCCCATCGAACCTTATTGCCACCAACATTTTCAATTGGACTCTCCCGTAATTTTGGTGCTACTCGATCCCTCTCTCATATCGCAAACCCCTTATCGCATGCTCTCCGATCCACTTTCCGGCCATCTCTTTCCCGGCCTCAGCCTCATCCAGAGCTTACTCATCCTCGGTGCAGAGTCTCACGTCACTGTTCCTTTTTTGTTCACGAGGATCTCTCCATCTGGAATGCTCCACTGTTAGGGTTGCTTCCGCTTTTGTATTCAAGAACTGGATTGCTTAGGAATTTAGGGTTTTCAGATTTTTTGGGCTTTGTTGCTCGGGTTCTGCTAAGTTTAGTGTTAGGCTTTGCTGTCCTCATTCCAGGGTTCCGTGCCCTGTGACTTCGTGGAATAGGGTTTTGAGTTTGCTTTCGTGATGCCGCGGAGTTCAAAGCATAAATCGAGCAAACATAGTTCGAGGGATACGAGGGACTACTCGGATTCGGACAAAGATTCTTGCTTGAAGGATCGGAAAGGTAAGGATGAGACCACTGCCAAGGTTTCGAAGGATTCAAGTTCTTTTGAGAAGCGGAAGCCGGATTCGAAGGATATGCATGGGTATGGAAATGGGGAGAATTCTGACGAGTATGCTTCATCGAAGCGGCGCAAGGAGCATAGCAATGACGGAGTTGGAGATAGGTGGAATGGCGGTGAGGATGAACGAGGTGAAGGCTCCAAGAAGTCAAAGACATCGGGGGATTCGAAAAGTAGGAGAAGGGATGAGAGTGTAGGACTGTATGGTGAAGGCGAAGAGGTCAAGAAGAGTAGCAGCAAGGGCGAGGGGAAGCATAAGGAACCGGGGCGAAAGGAGAGTAGAGAAAGTGGAACTGAAAAAGAAAGGAAGTTTAAAGAAGTTAGAAGCGAGAGATCAGTTGATAACGAAGAATTGCGCGCGTCCAAGCATGTATATGAAAATACTGGTAAGATAACTGATTGTTTTGTGGCATGTCTATTCTTTGCGTGGAACTATGCGCTTTTTATACATTCGTAGAAGATGTCTTTAACTAGATAAAGATTTTTCATTTATGCTAAGGAGGGAAATTGAGCCTTTTGTTCTATTGCAAACCATTCGAGTATAAGCGCTGCATATTTGGGCGCCTTCTTCTTGATAAACAAGGACAGGGTTCAGCGCCCACTGGGGTACATATTTGAAACCCACCATATTTGCCTATATGTGTCCTTCCAGCCTATAGAGAAGTTTATTAGGAGTTGTCCTTAAATTTTGCATGACCATTTTTCTCTCGCCTCTTCCAACAATTTTACTTTGTATGCGAAATATTTCTTTCCTTTTTCCTCCAAAACGAACCATATGTTACTTTCCAGTATTATTTGTTCTGGGTGGATTAAATTCAGTAATACTCCTGATGGGGCCGAAACAAGTGATGCTACTATATTCCAGTTTTCTTTTAAACACAAGTGTCCTGAAATGGCTTTTCCCCCGCCCCTTCCCCTATATGTTTCTTTAGTTAATTTTAATCCACATACAGTCACACACTTTAATTGATGGGACTTTGCCACTCTTCCTCTAATTGTACTATACATGCATGTTTTGATGAACATATCTTCCCTTTTACTGCTGACATTTTTGAAATGCACGAATGTCAATTTCGATTTTTCATATTATCACTCTATTAGTTTCTTTCAGAGCTTCTCTTTCACTATTTTTGTAAGTGGCTTGAAGGTCCTTTCTCGGGAAGGCCCTTTTCTTGTTGTGATTCATTTTTCATACATACATATATTTACATTTACATTTTTTGGTTTAGTCTAATACTATATCCCGCATACCCTAGGTATCAATCTTGAAGGCCAATTCATAAATTGGTCTGTGCGTAGTAGTTGAGTGGCCATGATAAATGCATTTCTTAATCATGGATCCATCAATATTTTTTTCCGTGTGTCTAATATTTCCCCCCTATTTAATGGGTATGTCTTCTGGAAGAGAAACTGAATGCTGGTCTATTTCTGCAGCCTGCTGACCTTTTCTTTTTTTTAATGAAAAGTGTGAATCTTAAATTATTAGTTTTCGCACTTGTGCTGTCTCTCTTTACGCCCATTGACATGAGTAATGGCTAGTGTTTTGACTCGCAAGACTGGATTTTTTTTAGATTTCATTTCATAATCAGAAGTAGATATGAATTTGTTGCTTTTAATAATGCGACAAGCAAGACTCATATCCATGGGTTTACTCATTGATTTCGATTTCAAAATGCCTTCTTAGGCATGAAAGAATGACCTGGAGATCCAACAATTTACTTGAGGCTATTAATGAGAAAGAGTTGTTGTTAGTTCTTTCTTTTAGATGGAAAAAGATTTATTGATGTAAGAGAGTATGATACAACAAGTTACAAACGGAGGACATGGAATCCTTCCTTCAAAAAAGGCTAATTGAAAAGGAGCAACAATCTGGTCTCTAATTTGAAAGACATTCTAATACCTTTTAAGATCCCCAGGGTATACTGCCTTAGATTGCCTTTTGTAGTAAGTACGCCACTAGGAGGACATATAGATAACCTTTCTCAAAGAGGATGTGATGGAAGGAGATGCTGATTGAACACTCATGCCTTCTGTTCTAAACAAAGACATCACAAAAGACTGCACAATGCCTGGGAACTTTATGATCCTTTTCCCATCCAAATCCCTTGCTGTTGAATAAAATTATTAATTCCTTTTTTAAATGTAAAATAAGATGGATGAGGGTTGTATAATGTCGTGTGCTTCTTCTAAGTAGTTGCATTGTCTGATGTTGACGAGAATAGGAAAAGGCAGTTTGAACAGCTGATAATAAATTATGATATGAAAATCAATAAATGAAAAACAAATAGTTCTTTTATGTCAAGAAGTTCAATTGTAACGTGGCCAATGGGAAAGTAATGCTGGCACACTTTCTAATCTATTCTTTTACCGGCTTACTTATTATATTAAGCTCAGTATTTGTCTTTATTTCCCACGTTGTTTGGATTGAATGATGGCAACCGTTTATTAATGATTTATGTTTAGATTTTCTTTTGTCTTAGATCAGCTAATCTGAGCATCATGTTTCGATAGATATGGCTATATTATGCAACAAGTGATTGTGATTAATGCCTAATTGAAGTGTTTGTGACCAGTGAAGGTAAAGCACGGGAACTGAAAATGATGCTAGACAGAAGGTTTCATTCGCCTCTGGGTAGGGGTTATGTATGTGAATCATTTGACTGGCTAGATAATTGTATATGCCGAGTGTTTGTTTTATATGATTCCTGGATTGTGTCCGAAGTTCACTGCTTTGGACAAGGTTATGTTGATATTCATAATGTCTAGTTCTTTTTTTTTTATATTATTTCTTGTAAAACCTGGAGATATTGGATGAACTCTGCTCATCCTTGGAAGACAGTAGCTTACTTTGATTTATGTCTTGTTGCAGATTTGAGGGCCCTGGATGAGTTGCTAAGCCCTGAACTGGATAGCCCACTGGAGAAGCGATTGAGGAAGAAGAGGGATGATCCCAGTGATGGGATTAAGCATCAAGATGATGTTGGGGATAGCTATAGCAAGCGTTTGTCTTCTAGGGATGAGATTGCCAAGGATGGAAGACTGAAGGATGAGAAGCGAAAGGATGAAAAATATCGAGAGAAGGGCAGGGAAGAGACAGATAAAGAGAACAAACACAGATATGACAAGCAACGTGATGAGCGTCCTGCCAAAGATCATGCTAGCAATAGGTCTGACGATAAGCATGTAAAGGAAGAAAAGGACTATGTACGACAAAAGAGAATTAAAACATCAGAGAGTGATCGTGATCGGGACCATAACCGTGATCGTGATGGGGGACGAGAGCGCAATTTGGAATCTGGTCGTGATCGCGAGCAGCGCCATGAACGTGATTATGATCTTGATAAGGATCGTGACTATGATAGAGATCGAGATCGAGACTGGGATTGGGACAATGATCATGATCATGATGAGGACCTAGACAAAGACTGTCATCGTGAGCGTAACCATCGCCATGATCGTGATGGGTCACACTTAGACGAACGAAGTGTTAGAAGTAAAGAGAGTGGATCAAAGAAAAGAAATTTGGGTGAACGTGATGACTATTGTGACACTAAATCTAGAGGTGTTAAAACTCACTATTCTGATGCAGAGAAAAGAAGTTTGAGTGGTAATAAAGCTGACTCTGAGGCTGACAGGGGAAGATCACAACCTCGCCATGCTCATGCAGACTCAAGTGGAACTGGCAGCAAAAGGTGGTCTTCACCAGCAGCAAATACACATGCTGGCAATGATGATTACAGGTGAATTTCTGTTTTTTTTTTGTTGGTATTTTGATTGGAATGGTGTTAATCAACCTTCAAAATCGACTTTTGGTGGCATTCCATCATTGATAGCATGTTAGCAAGCAATATTATGAAAATTGATTTTTTGTACTACCCAGTTAAATTAAAACCCGTCATGACATTGTTGCTTTGAAGGTGTTCTGGTTTCATTGAATTTTAACAGTTGTGCTATGGAAGATAGTTAAATGCATCTAATTATGTCTAATTACAGCAATAATTGTGCTAACTCATCAACAGAAATGTTGTCTTTGCAATATTTTGTTTCTTAATTTCTAAGGATAACAGGGTCTCAGGAAGCTTGTATGCGAGATAATTATACCATGAACAATTTTAATTGGTTGGCATTTCCCCCATCTTTCAGGAATGCCAATTCTGAAGATTCGAAGCATAGAGACTCAATGACAGAACAACGAACAAAAGGCTTGAGAGACGGTTATTCGGGGACATCAGAAAGAGGTGCTAATAAATACAAGTCAGAAAAATCTATGAAAATGGATGAAGGTACTGTAGGAGATTTTGCAACTGAAAGGTCCTCCAGTTCTAAGGCTTCTCCCAAGGGCCTGGTAGAAAGATCTCCATCTTCTACAAGCATCGAGCGCAGGTATGTGAATAAAAGTGGAGCTAGGCGGAGTCTTGAAATTGAAGGAAGTGGACGGAGAAATATTATTGATGCACGAGATTTCTCAGCTTCTGAAGATAGACTGGGCCGTGAGTTGACACTAGATAGGCCACTAATGGACGATTCCTCTCAAGCAGATTCATCTTATTATGGTAGGACTAGTCAGGGAAATGCATCATTGGTTCCTCCTCCACCTGGTTTCAGGGCTGGACTAGACCGACCTTTTATGAGTTCTTTAGATGATGATGTTAGAGACAGTTCCAATGTTCGATACAGAAGAATTAGCGATCCTGGTTTTGGAAGAGGGCCTGGCAATTCTTGGAGGGGCATTCCGAGTTGGACTTCAGCTGTACCAAATGGATTTGTTCCTTTTCAACATGGACCAACACATGGAGGTTTTCAGGCAATTATGCCTCAGTTTCCATCTCAAGCTCTTTTTGGTGTTAGACCTCCAATGGATGTTAACCATGCTGGCATTCCTTACCATATTCCTGATGCAGACAGATATCCAGGTCACTTGCGCCCTCTTGGGTGGCAAAATATGATGGATGGTACTGGCCCTTCTCATTTACATGGATGGGATGGCAATAATTGTGTTTACAGAGATGATCCGCACATGTATGGTGGTTCTGATTGGGACCGGAACAGGCATCCAACAAATAGTCGGTCATGGGAATCTGGTTCTGAGACTTGGAAAGAACAGAATGGTGATTTGAAGGAGGACATGCCTTCCCCGGCTTGTAAAGATGGTTCTGTTCCAGTGGAGGTGGATGATGGACTGGCTGAGCAGGATATTCAGATTTCTCAGGACGAACAGAACCAGGATAGTTTTCATGAAAAGGCTCCTGAAGTAAAGTCACCCAGTGTCAGTGCTCCATCGAAAGCACCTTTAAAGTCCTGGGCCACTTCTACAATTGAGAAGGTGCCTGATACTGCAACAAGTGACATTGCTTCACTTTTCAGTCATTTCTACCTTTCTAAACTTGACATTTCAGAAGAACTTACCCTTCCAGAGCTGCACAACCAGTGTATGGGTCTGCTGAGGATTGATAAGAGTTCCAGCATTGATGCAGAGTCTTGTACAGATGTATTTCTGAAGGTAGAAATGATAGAACTTTTGGCTTCCTTTTTTGTCCTACCAAATCTTAGAATGATTTGAATAGAATTAGATCATTGTTTTTTTGGGTGGAAGGGAGCAGGTGATTACGAAAATTTGTCAATTGAAAGCAATCTAGACAGACTTGGTTGTGAGAAAGAAAACAAATGTCTGAATGTTTCAGTTTTTCCCTTTCCTTGATTTTCACAGAAGGGTTCGATAGCGAAACAGAAATATGCTACCACTATGTCAAGGCAATCACCACTTCCAGCAATTGACTCGTCCATCTTCCAGGTAAAGAAATCTGCTTGATGGGTTAGCATTCTGGTTGCAGTGTTATTCTGTACTCCCTGGGGACCTAATTATCAGGCAAAATTTTAAGGCCGTAGTTGGTCCTAAATATAGGGCAAAGATGGTGTAGTTAAATTTGTTTTCCAATCTTGCCCCTCCTCAATTGCAACAAGTTGTTGGCATGCTTTTAATTCTAAGAGAACACTTTATTGTGGTCATTCATTTCAGTTAACAGCAAAACTGGAAAGTTACATTTGTTTTAGAAGTCAACTACCACTCTTTAATAATGTGAAGTTAATTAACAATTGCTATGCACCCATGTTTCTCTGATTTTTTCCCTATGTTTGGATGGGAAGAAAATTAGGGAGGAAATAATACCAAGAAAAATAGTAATTTTTTTTACTATTTTAGGAAATTTTCCTTCTTAGTAGTCTCTCCCCTCTATTTTCTCCTCACTTTTCTCTCCATCTAAGCATATCCTTAATGATATGATCGTTCTCATGTTGCCTGAATACTGTGAAAAATTAATAATTGGTTATGTTATCACTGTCCGTTTTCTCGTGTTATAGAGAGAATTCAATATTTGTTGAAAATGGGACCTGTTTTTAATTATGATTGATTCAAGAGAGCTAATAGATAATCCATAGATTTTAAATGCTGATTTCTTGATGAGTGTACTGGTTCTTTAATTTGCAGAGAGCCATGGACCTTTACAAGAAGCAGAGGGTGGAATTGCCAAATAGGGGGAAAGTAGATATTATCCCAGCATTCAATCAAGTGCGAGGTGATGAATCAGCTCCTATTCACAGTTCAGAGAACGTGCAGGTTTCTGTCTTCACTTCTGATGCAAGGGTTAAGCCAAAGGCTACATCAGACTTGAAAATAGTGGAAACTTTGCATCCTCCTGCTGTGGAGCATTTGGAAGAACTTGATCAAGCCTGCAGTCAGGAGCAGCAGGATCATGTTTGTACCAATTCTTTGGGATTGGTCACGTCCGGTCCATCAGATCCTGGGAACAAGGGAGAGCCTTTAGCGGCTTTGGGTGAGAACGAGGAGAAAGAGACTTTTGAAATGGTGGGTTCAGGGGAATCAAAGGAGAATCAGTCCATGCAAGTGGAAAATAAATCTCTCTTGGTCCCTGATCTGCACAAAGATGTTGACACGTTGGGTGATCCCTTAATTTTTGAGGATGGTTCTTCCAAAGATTGTGATACTTTGATGGATGGCTCAAATGAGTCTGAGTCGCTAATTTTTAGCCGGATACATCATTCTCCTGAAAGTACACATTGAGACAATTTCTATATCTTTCATTCCTTTTTCCGTCAGGTTTTTATTTCCTCTCCCTCTCCTGTTGCTCTCATTTTGAGCGAGGAAATAAAAAAGTAATGTCATTCATATTCCCTTAATTGGGGTTTGATTGGACACTCCATGCATTTGCATTCATCGCTTTCACTTTCATATACATATCTGCATGAGCATGAGCATGCGCTTGCAGTAAGCTTATGGGTGAGACTGCACTGCCTTCTATGTAACGCGCTGATGGGGCTCGTTAATCAATTTGATTTTCAATTGAAGAAAAAAGGGAAGTTTTTTTGAAATTTTACCGACCTGTTGGTTGGCCTTTTCATTTGCGTTTTTAAATGGTTCTCTGCTTTATCATCCTTTTTGGTCGGGTACTATATTATTAGCCTTTTCAGTTTTCACAACTCTTTCTGAAAAAATTCCTTTTAGATTCATTTTACACAATCTTGCTTGGGCATTTAGTACCTGTGCCTTTTCCTCAGTCACTCTTTTACACTGATAAGGAGACATGCTTCACTTAATCTTGGCCAAAAGAGGTACTTCTCAATCACTCATTAGTTGTATTTATGTTGTGGCTTCCTTGGTCCATGTTTGCATATTACTACTGATATTCGGGTCAGGTCTTGAAATGTTTTTATAACTAGCAAGATGCGGGCTGGCAAAATTTCTGTTTTTTTTTTCTTTTTTTTATTTATTTACACGCGCGCGGGGTTAAAAGAACAGCCGTGACTCACTATCAACATGGAATATATTTTCTGTATGTGAAATTGTCTCGATTATCTTGAACATATGCAAGCAAAGTATTACTGTATTCCGCCATTAAAAAAATAGTTCTTGAGCGTATTTCCTGCAATTTGAAATTTGGGTGCCACAGCAGATTTGTGCCCCTGGCCATGAATTAGTAAATTTTGGTTGATTTGTTAAATTAGTTTTGGATTGATAAATAGTTCTTCGAAATTACAAAGAGATTTCCCTCCACTTTGATTTAAAAAGTTGAATATAAAATGTAGAGGGTTGAAACATTAAAAATATATATGTATATTAAAAAAAAAAGTGGGTTTTTATAATTTTTCGTGTTGATCAGTTATCACACGTTTTTGTATTACTTTTCCTTCATCAAGCTGGCATATTATCTTCTAAGTAAGTCGATAACAGAAAGGGGAAATTTTGGTGCCTACATCATAGTGCAATTTCACTAGGGACAAAAAACAAGATATAACTCATTTGATCAAATGAAACCTTGAAATATCAATTCTAAGGACAGTGAACCCTTGTAGTCTTGATTTCGTGAACCCTGAGTATCTTTTGAGGAGAAAGATATAACAAAGGACCTTACCAAAAAAAAAAATTAAATTGATACTGAGCATTTAAAAATTCATATATAAAATGTCAAAATTTAGTGATATCTTCCGCCGTTTGATGACTGAGTTTGAGTTAGTCCATGCAGGAAAGGTCAATCTTGAGGGATTACCCTTAACGTAAAAATAAAACGGCGACTTCATTCTAGGAAAAGCATGATATTTGAGAGCGAGTGATAACCTCGGAGGATTTTTAGTCGTTCAAAAAACGTAGGTTATGTTTCTTAATGGAGTTCATCAAGTCCCAAACAATCTGAAGATCGGATCGATGTAACTTTTTGAGGTCGTTTTCGTATAATTCTTCTCAATTTGGCGTCTTTTGACAGCTTAAAATATGTGGTTTATGCACTGTTTATATTTTATAATTTTCACAGATTTCATCGAGATTGTTCGTTCTCCAACTTCGGCTCTTCTAGACTACCAGTAAAGGAAGGAAATCTCTTTTCGCAAGTGCAGTTGTAGCAAAGGGTACTAATATTTGAAGGTAAGCTCCCAGAATTGTGATGGGCTTCATTCTTCACTTCAGCTGGAATTTCTTTGTTAAGCGCACTTGCCATCTGTTATTCTTTCCGAAAGGATTTTAGTTACCCTATGCCTATGATATACGAAAATTGTAAAGTTTAAAATATTCCGAGATAGGGTAGGATGAGATAGAAGTGCATGGGCTTGCTCATCACAAGAAGAAAATAGAAATTTCATGTGCTCCATCTATCGCATGCTTTGGGCTGTCCCTAGCTCCCTTTTTTCTCGTCTTTTTGTACGTTTGTGCTGTGTTTCTTGGTTTTTTATATAATGTACAAATATCTTAAATATAATTCGATGAGAGCTGCTAGTTGCCGCCTACCTACGGTTGACCACTTCACTTCATTCCTTATCACGTGCCTGCCTACATAACCTTATTCCTTTTCTTTCCCTTTTTTTATCAATAGTAAACCCACTCCTCCCTCTCTTTTCCCTTCCTAATATGTTTAATGTTCGTATGCCATCACTTTTCTGTTGTACGCGTGTATATTATATGTGAAAAATAGTTAATTAGAAGAGAGAATGGAATGGTTCTGAGTAACCAAAAGACGCGAGCAACGTGAAACACAAAAGCCTCTCATGCTTGTTCCACGTATAAACAAAAGCTTGAAAGTAGGGCGGGCAAGATATTCGATATTCACTTTTACGTTATTTTTAAGGAATAGCCCCATAATAATTCGTGGTGGGGAGGGAATTGGGTTGGTGAAACAGTTGCATATCCCTCGTGATCATTTCGAATCCAAAGAATAAGATGAGATTATACAGCACGAGGGGAATGTGGTAAGTAGAGGTAAGAAGGTCCAACTCCTGGATTCAGTTTTCATAATTTGCCAGCGACCCACTCATTCCATTTGCTGTACTGTGTTAGGGAAGGGTCAATCCACTAACTACACATAACCAACCTACCACCATCTACCCCCCGAATTCATCTTGAAGCCACCCCGCCATGTCCCTAGGTTCCAGATGGATCTGGGATTAACACCTACCTACCTAGCAGTTGTTACCAACCAAAAAGAAAAAATTACCATCATCTCTCCTTAATATAATATACAGTTTGTAGCGAGGGAATACGGTAAAACATAATTTTTAACTAATTTCTATATTTAAAACTTAAAAAGGAGTACCCCTTTTATTTTATGCCCTCCTCTTTTTATAGTGAGAGAGACAAAGGTTGGTGGTGTTCGTATAATATATGGTGATTTTCTTTTTTGTTCAGGTTCTGAAAATGCATCCTTTTTAGACCGTATTCGAAATTCGAAGGCTTTGTTTTCTTTTCCCACTAATAGGGGCACTTTCCCCGCGATTAAATTAATTAAGAGTGCAAACGTATAAAGTCGCTCACACGAGACAACGTGAGCCCCGAGAAAAATATGCCCACATGACAACCTATTGACTTTATCAGTGCGAGATTTGGATCGGTGCATCTGAGCACATCGGCAGAAATCGGATTTCCTCTGGGCTGCCCTCTCACCTTTATGGCAAGCTTTTTGACTATTCTAATTCTCATATGAGATAGAGCAATCTTTATACACGTGGGACCTTTTCTTCTATTTTATGGTTTGTAGGGGAACGTAAGAAACCCGTGGAAGCGCCGCGGCGTCTCTTGGGCATCTCGGGTGAGCAAACACGGCTCTTAGAATGGGTGAAAGAGTAAGAGTGAAGTCTCGAGTCAGAGGGAGCTCCTCAACCAACCAAACGGCCAATTGCATCCCATTCAATAACTCGTTTATGACTCCTTTTTTGCAATAATTAATTTAACTTCACCAGTTAACTCTCTGCATCACCATCCCCGTCCCGAACTCCCCCGTACGCCAACAACACTTTTTTGGATTTTCAATTTGCAATTTGCCAACCAACGATGTCGTGTCGCGAAAGCGGCAACCTCCATCTCTGACAAAACCTCATGCCCTGCGGATCAATTCAATGTCCACATGCCTGAAAGCAATTTTTTGTTTTCTTTCTAAAAATATTAAACAGCTTCTGGATGCCGCGTTTGTAACAAGTTGATGTAGTATTATTTTGGCTTATTAAACTACTAACATACTCTACTATAATCTGTGTCCTACAGTTAAAACTGCTCTGTTTTCCCTCTTATTTCTTCCCCACGGCTTTACTCTACCAATGGATTTCAACTTGCCCACCTTCGCTGTGCACTCTCTCTCTCTAAGTATTATAATAATATATAGTGTGTGGGTGTGTATACATAGCTTCAACTTTTTCTTGCACATGCTGTTCTTTTCCATTGACTTCATAACATGCATGCCTCAGACATGAAAGCGACCACCAATAATTGCAGTCATTCAGCTAGGGCGGCTCAGGTGGGGTATCTTCACTTCTCAGTTTCAGCGTGTTCGTGTGTAAATTTCAAAGGCCAGCAACAAAGGCTTCTTCAAGTCAATTTAAACACAAACGCCAAAAATAAACGAATCATTACAGCGAGATCAGTATCAAAGCTTGCATCTCCTCCCCCTAAGTACCGAAAATACTTGCCCCACTGTTCTTTTCTGTTTCTCCTTCATCATGCCAGTGTGTTGTTTTCTCGCTTTTCAACCTCCGTATGATGGAATCCACGAATATCACTGTTTTCTCCTGTTTTTTTCCCGATCAAGTATGACAAATTTTAGTCTTTTCAAGACTATGCAAAAGAGAAACACTCTCTGCTGTCTTACTGTCATGCATACGTATAATTTTGTCGAGATAAAGAAGTCAGTGAGCATAAGGTTATCAGGCAATAAGATAAGCATCAAAATCTAAAAAAGTGCTTATAAATAAATAAGCACTCACAAATGAGATTCAAACCCATATGCATCTATAGCATATGAATCAGATCCTTGTTAGCTAAACCGACTTTTAGTGGGCATATATAAAAGTTCTTGCAAGATAGTTAAATACGACAAAAAGACAATGGGTTCCAGAATTTATGTTTTTTTAAATAGTGACATGCATAAACCTGCCAAAACGATGAAAAGATGTATAAATAAATTAATTATGTCCGGAAGCAGATGCTATGGCCAACTCATGCTTGAGAATCTAGTGATATTTGCAAATTGGAAAAATAGACGAAGATTGATGAGGTGGTCGATTGCTGTTAAATGATGGTCACTTTAATATTAATATTACTAATTACTAATATATTAGATATTAAATGGCATCTGTATTAGCCATGATACTTTACTGTGTTACTCAGTTGTAAAAAACTTAAATATATATATTTGAACTGTGGAAGATATATTCACTTTAAAATTGATATGAATGATTAAAAATAAAAAAATAAAAATTTTGATGATTTATTAAAAATAAAAAGCATGCGAGGTTTTAATTCCTAACCCCTGTGTGTGGAATTGGGAGGTGTTTTCATTCTGCCATCCGTGTCTTGATGAAGATTAATCTCCCGTGGGGGAAACTGAAACTCTCAAGTTTAACAAAAAAACAGAGAGAGAATATACTCAGTATACTTCAAGTTATAGAATAATATCAACCCTTTTCCCATCAGATGGCAGACTTTATAATACTGTATTCCTCAATAATCTGGACGATTCTTGGATCTCGGTGAAATAAAAAAATGTGCGATGCTCTTTGTAAGTCGAGGATCTAGTCAATCCTTTTATATATATATATATATATATATATATATATATATATATATATATATTGTGCGCGCGCGCGTGCGATACTCTTTGGAGTAGTATATTTTTAATAGAAATTATAGTATTTCAATATTTAACATATGATAAAATTAATTAAATATTCAGTAATGGATAGATTGATGCCTTTCTAGATGTGGTAACTAGATAAAAGAAAAGTTATTCGGACGATGAGGACGTTTTCCCCGCTTTAATCGACTTGTTGGCAGATAAAGAAGGAAAACTAAGATTTGCGATTATTCCTTCAATCGGTGAGTTTGGAGTGATGATGCTCACGAGTTAAGCGAATGAAGCCCCATTAATATTCTTAACACCAATTTCTACCCTTTCCAGTCTGTATGTGGAAAGAGGCCGGAACATGTGTCCACGGATTTATCCATACATTCAAATTCCAGGTTTTTCGTTTCTCCCAGGAAAATGAAACAAGATAATGATGGGAGCGCCGAGTTGAGTGGAGATACAGTGTGTGGGTTACCGTTTATTATCACGTACGCCCATCTTTAAAATATAATACACTCTTCATATTCTTAATATAAAAATATTATTATAAAATTTATATTAGTTATACATATATACTTTTTGTTATATTAACCTTTTTTTAAATATTATCTTATATTAATATTAATTTAATAACAATTAAATAAACGATAGAGTGACTAAAAAGATTATTAAAATATAAAAAAAAATATATACATATTAATTTAATTAATATAATTAAATTAGTTAAATATATTTTATAGTAAAAAGTTATCACTATCATTATTATCCCTTTCAATGCTTGATACTAGATCATTTTAAGTATTTCATATGAATTAAGGAAGATAGAAAGGAACTCAGCATTGATAAAATGTTTTAGTGTGTGTTTGGTAAATGGTAAAATTTAAATTTTTAAAAAAGCTTTTAGTTTAATTTTTTTTAAAGAACTTTTAAAATAAATAGTCATATTTATTTAAAATAGCTTTTAGACCAAACTAATATTTTGAATAAACTATTGAGACTAATTTCTAGAATAGTAAAAGAGTTTATGGATTATCTAAATATTATTTTACCCATATTTTTTCTCATACCATCTCTCTTATCTCCTCTCTTTTTTTCCTTCTATTATCTATCGTACATCTTTTCTACCCTCTCTCATATTTTCTCTTCCTTTTACACTTTATTTCCTATATCCTCTCTTTCCTATTTTTTTTTTATTTTATCTCCTTTATTTTCTCTCTTACTTTTAACTAAACGTACTATTTTTAGTAATTTATTAATAATAAAAATATTTTTAAAAATAATTATCTAGATATTTATTTATTTTTTTTTATAAATTATTATTTAAAAACTTTTTTTAAAAGTTGTCTATAAATTTTGTTTTTATAATTTTTTTTAAAATTTATCCAAATAAGCTGACGATGTGGGTGAGCCATGAGTGACGTCCAATTTCTTGTAACAAACTTCAAACATGCCTTTTAATTGGGAGAGACGATAGCATATTTAGGCTCTGATGGCTTTGCCTAGTAGGTGTATGCTCTCCAAATCACAAATTAAGGCCACATCAATATATATATATATACATACATAGAAGAAAATCATTAAACATTTATTGATTTGTTCGTTTACAATACATTACTTTATTGCCAGCTTCCATTTCTTATGATGTTCAAGGTTTTGCTCCATGGATGATGAGGGGGTGGGGTCGCTTGGGCGACTGTGGGTGTCGTAACAGAATTGTCCTCCCAACTCCTAACTCAAGAGCGAGCCAGCGGCTCCTCCCTCGAATCTTCCTGGACGGACTCTGCTCCCCCGATGACATCAGCAGGGCCTTTCCTTCTTTATTATCAGATCCACCTACCACCAGGCTTCTGTCGGTGACGCGTTACTCCTTTTGGTTGGCTCCCCACTGCCTCCCATGCGTTGACCTCACTTCTCCCTCCTCTTCATTTATTCCCCTAATTAAGGAATTCCCTGTTTTTGCTTCCCAATGCGTATTTATTTATTTACTTATCGTAAAACTCAAAACAACAGCATCCCGTCAATTTCCCCCCGCACAGTCCAGTCCTTCCCCAATTTTACTCTTTTTCCGAAAATAACCTATGCAAAATAACGTTATAAATGTTATGGATATATGAGAACTTAAATTAAAATTTTAAAGCTTAAAAACCAGATAATTAGAATATTCTTTGTTTTATTTAAAAAGAAAGTCAATCAATCCTAAAGAAAGTGCCTATTAATCATTTAGTTCTAAATTTCAAAATCTTAATTTAAATTATAACATTTCTATGATATTTATAATATTTAGAGTTTTATATTATAATTTATTAATTTTTAGGTTTTTTCCAATTACTTAACCTTGAAAACTAGTAAAAATATTAATTTTAAATCTATGTATGGAAAAGGGTGGTCCAGTTGTTTAGATCAAAGTCATTATCCTGACTCACCATTTACGTAAGAATGGTAGATTAGAATAAGAACAGGTCGTTGTTTTGAGATGTAACTGAGAGCAGCCTGATTTATACGGCAATGGAAAATATCGATAACAGGGTGGGGTGTGAACTAACAGTGTTGGAAGGACAGCATATAAACGACACAAAACGTCTGTATAACAGAGTCATCGATCTATACCATTGAATCGTATATTTTGAATTCCCAGCGACTACAGAAGTTGCGTGGCCATTTGATTGCCATATCCTCTTCCGACATGTTTATGTGGCTGAGAATAAGAAGTGGCCAATTAACAAGCCCCGGTCGTTTAGGTCTCTTCCTCTTTTCTTTGGCCCCCACAAGAATGCAATTGAGATGAACTTTTCATCGTACGTACTATAGTATAGGTTAACCGCTCAAAGTTGTTTGTTGTTGCTATATTCATGTGTTGAATTACCTGGATATCAGCAAATCTGACTGATATCTTTGACTGGTCGGTTATATCAATACGCTTGATTTTCGCAGCGTACACAGGAGAATCCAACTTATTTCGGCAGGTCAATATAATCCAGGGGGAAGAAAACGGGGAGTGAGAAAAAAGAACGAGGGAAAAATTTTATTTAAAAAATAAATGGGAAGGGAAAAGCGGGGCAGAAGGGTATGTGTCACCCTCTTTTTTTATATCGGACAGGGTGGCAGAGATTAGAGAGCGACACACCCCCAACGACACCAAAGTGGGCTCCACGTGCTTCGTACCGGGCGCCAAGTCCTTGCCGGGGGACCTCTGAATTTCAATAACAAGGAGTCCTTAGAGCCTGTTTAAAAACATGCCAAACCTATATTTAAAACTTAAATTTAATTTTAAATTTTGAATTAGGGAAATTTTTTATTAAATAATAATTTTTATTTAAATGAATTTTTAGATTAAACCATAGTTTAAAACCAAGATTTTAGATAAGCTGCTCAGAGCAGCTTATGGAACAGTAAAAAAGCTTATGAACTAACCAATTACTATATTACCCATACTTTTTCTTACACTCTCTCTCCTACTTTTTTTACACCTTCTTTCCTCTCTCTTACTTTTTCTCTATTTTCTTCCTTACACCCTCTCTCCTCTCATCTCTTATCTCTCCTCATTTAATACTCATACCATTTTTCGTAATTTACCACTCATAAAACCCCTTCTACAAATAACTATCCAAACACTCATTTATTCAAAATCACTTTTTTTTTTATAATCTCTTTTAAAAAAGCCATTTTCCATAAGCTATCTATAATCCCATTTTTTTTATAAACTAGTTTAAAATTTTTTTCCAAAGTTTGCAAAAAAGCGCCTTATTTCTTGCCAATCTACTTTTTCCTATTTTTATTTTTACCACAATCACCATAAAATATCGCTTTTAACGTGCCTGTTATCGCGGTTTCTAGTCAAAACGCCTTGCTTATTGCTCTTGCTATGGGATCGCTACATAGAATTTAGGGAATCTGAATTCCTTTATTTTTTGTGGAGTCAAATTTAATACAAAAAAAAAAAAGGAGTCCTGGTCAGATTCTTTTAGTTAGCAAAATTTTACACCCCCAGTTTAGGCGTTACCAGAGAAAAATGCAAATTTTGAGTTTATTTTATCTCTCATCACATCCGTTGACTTCTGCCTTCACCCACACAATTGGCCGCGTATTAACATTTTTAATCACTATATTAAATATATTCCCATACAAATGATTATCAAACCTAAATTACACCCTGAATTTTCAATTACTCAGTCCCTGACCGAAACCGCAATGCGACGAAAATTTTATAATATATATAAATTATAAATTAGGACCTTTTAAAACACGATTTTTATTCCCACATCTTAGTAAACAAAATACACAAAATTTAGTGAGTCCGATTATTCATGACTAATGAATGATATAGTAGCTCATTTTTTAAATTTTATACCTACTTTTTTTTTTCTTTTTAAATGTTCGGGGAAACTAAGATGAGGATGTTGAGATGAATATGTGGGCATATAAGAAAAGATAAGATTCGTAATGAACATATATAGGGAAGAGTTGAAGTTATACCTATTGAAGAGAAAATGATAGAGAATCATCTTAGGTGGTTTGGATATGTATAAAGAAGGCCAAGGGATGCGCTAGTGAAGAGAGTGGATCAAACAGTATGGACACCGGTTAAAAGGATTAGAGGAAAGTCAAAGAGAATACTCAAAGAGATCATTGAGCGAGATCTCTTGATTAATAATCTATCAAAAAATTTAATTTTTGATAGAGCACAATAATATCATATGATTCATGTAGCTGATCTTATTTAATGGGATAAGATTTATTGTTATTATTGTTGTTTAGAAGACGACACAAAAATCTCCCTAAAATATAGAATCTTACGTTAGGACTTTTTGTTTTTTGGTATTAAGTTTCTTCTGTAAAATTAGGCTTTTCAATAATAATTAGATATTTTGGCCAAAACTACATCATAGAATCTATCCTTTTCGAATTGGAGTTATTAGCTGCACTCTAATCTTATCTCTACGACTTAAATAAATATAATATATTTAATAACAATAATAGTTAATATTCGAGCGAAAAGAAAAGAACAATGCAGATGCGTACAGACTCTGCAAAGCATAGGGCCGATCGACCGAGGGCGACGTAGATAGCAGAGGCGGCTTCAGATTAAAAAAAGGATTTGCTGTAGTGTTAATGTTTATCTCTCCCAATCACTACCCTTTCCGGGGCCCACCGATATCGGTGGTCGCGTGCCGCATAGAGGTGGCTCACACGTGTCACCCCTTCATATTTAAAAAATGATTTGCTGTCTTGATAATGGTAATCTCTCCCAGTCACTACCCTTGCCGGGGCCCACCGGGAGCCGTAGTCGCATGCCGCATAGAAGTGGCTCACACGTGGCACCCCTTTCCCTTTAATATATTATTAATATTATTTTTAGCAAGTCGGCCTTGGTAACTCCACAGCCATCTTGGTGGCCCCCACCCCTTACCACCCCTTCTCCCCTGTCCCTCTATAAATCTTTACTCTTCTGCTCCTCTGCTTGGAACCTACAACACCAAACACTTCAGGGCGGCGCTGCTTCCCTCTCTCTCCCTCTCCCTGCTCTCTTCTGCCTTCGGTGTCCCCTGTCTGCACCGCTCTTCTGATACTGCTTCCCTTCCGGCTTTCACTTGTCGTCCTCGTGAATAAGCATTCCTGTTTGGGCGTGAAGCGCGGCCTGTAACCGGATCCTTATTGCTTCTCAATCAACAAACCCAGATCTGCAGTTTTTTCAGCTGAAGAAAACCATATATACGCATATATAATCCCACTATCACGTTATAAATCCATCCCGGCGGTCACACTCCCAACCTTTCTTAGATTTACATCGTTCAGCAACTTGCGTGTTCAATACCCTTTAAAATACTGATATGTACTTGGTTTGAACATAGAGCTTTAAGCTTTCCTGAATATAAAATCAGCATCCAATAATCATCAATAGACGGATTTTCCTGGATTGTATCGAACGATGTCCAGTTCCCTTTCCTTTATACAACTTCCAACTCGCTCTTCTTGTGCCCTTCCCTCCATTAACAACCCTCAACTTAATGCGCGCCCTTCAAATAAACTCGGTGGCAGAGTAACACGATACTCAGCTACGAGGAAATCACCATGCTTGGTCGAGAGGAACATTTTCGGAAGTCGATTGCGTCCGTGTAGAGCGCCGGGATCGGAAAAACTACACTTTTGGAAATCGGACGGTCCTGGACGGTCCCCCAAGCTAAGGGTGGTTGTTCGATCGGCATTGTCGGCGGTGCCAGATAAGCCTCTGGGCCTCTATGATCCGGCCCTGGATAAGGACTCTTGTGGGGTTGGATTCGTGGCGGAATTATCGGGCGAGAGCAGTCGCAAAACGGTGAGTGGGGCGATTTGTTGTGAGTGAGGAGTGAGGAGTAATACAAATGGAGATTAATGGGTTATACGATGATTTGTTGTCAGGTGACTGATGCTCTGGAGATGTTGGTGCGCATGTCACATAGAGGCGCATGTGGGTGTGAAACCAACACTGGAGATGGAGCCGGCATTCTTGTGGCTCTTCCTCACGAGTTTTACAGGAAGGCATGTCTTCTAATTTCTTCTGTGCCTCCCATGTCTGAGATTCATTAAGAATAGGACTCATGAACACCTGAAACACCCTTGTTTTTTTTTTCTTCAGTTGGTAGTTTTTTTTTAAAAGTGAGTTGGTCATATTTTCGAATGCTATTCACTTTATTTTTAAAGTTCTTATTAATTCTTTTATTTAATGCCATTTTTGAGATTATTATTATTATTTTTAATACTACTACTATTATTATTTGGTCAATTATTCTGTTGTTGTCGTTTTTGTTTCGCGGACCTCGTTCGAACCTGTAAAGCTAAAGTTTTGATCTATAATTTTTTAAAATCGAAAATATATAAAAATAAAAGATTGGGAGCAAATATTGAAATCTTGTCACGCGCGAAGCGGTTTTAAAATTTTATCTCTACAATTTTGTGTCTATATCTTGTCGATTTTACTATAAACATTTCTGGGGACCCTTTATGCTAATTATTGCTAATCCTTATTGTTATTATTATTGGAAGAAAGGGTAAAAACTTTTTCCTCCTTGCCGGTGTTCCCGTTTCTACTCCTTTTTTCGTTCAGAAGTTTTTTCTTTTTTCTTTTTTAAATAACTTTAGACTGATCCCGTTAACACTTAACAGCATTTTGACAAGTTGGAAGGAAACAAACTACGAAAGATACGTGAATGCGTTCGTAAAGTTTTTGTTTTTTGTTTTGTAAAATTTTTAATGCACTGATTGCAAATGTTTTAACTGGCCATGTATCCCAGGTTTTAGTTTACATAGACGTTTTAATTTTAATCTAGCGGGATTGGCATCTGTTTCTCATCTTTTGTTGTTTGCTAAGCGTGCTGACAGTGCCAGGGGGTTTGTCATGTTTCTGCAGGTTGCTAAGGATGTGGGATTTGAGCTTCCGCCACCTGGACAATACGCTGTCGGCATGTTTTTCTTGCCTACGTCAGAAAGTCGTAGGGAAGAAAGCAAAAGAGTATTTAAAGAGGTAACTCTGATAACAAAGTTCATCTTCTCTTACTAATATAGCAAATGTTCCTAAAATTATGTTTTCATCATTCTTATATTGGCACCTCTACTTAAAGAGTGTGATCACTGCTTCCGACTTCAATTTGATCTGTCAAACTGCACCAAAGATCACTCTTTTATTGAAATAGTTCTTTCTTTAATTTTCTCCAGCTTTATGTTATCTCTACATTATAATTATCTTGCTGAAGTTGTACTTGGCTTCGTGAAATTACAAACAAACCTAACAAGGAATATCTTTTTTTACTTTTCTGTTCTTTTGCTTTAAGCTGTTGTTTATTTTTTGAATGTAATAATAAAATGACATTTCTGTGTCAATGATCTTTGATTGTGTTTAAAGGTTGCAGAATCTCTTGGGCACTCTGTTCTCGGTTGGCGTTCTGTGCCCACGGATAACTCGGGATTGGGCAAATCTGCCCTACAGACAGAACCGGTCATTGAGCAAGTGTTCCTAACACACAGTCCTCGATCAAAACTTGATCTGGAAAGACAGGTGTGTGGATTGTACCCACGAGTATACATGAGCATTAAGACTGATAGGTTGTGTTGCATTGAGACATACAAAATAATTGAACTAGAAACTCTTGCTTATTGCTAAATGGTAGAATATGAATAAAACCAGAGTTTTTTTTTTCATATTAAATATTCTTCAATTACTGAATTACTTGGGAAATATTGTGATAGCTGAATTATTTCAAGAAATTTGCTCATGCTTTCATATTATTGACTTCATTCTTGCAGATGTACATATTAAGAAAGGTCTCTATGGCAGCTATTGAATCTGCATTAAAATTCCAACTCGATGGCATTACAGATTTCTATATCTGTTCACTTTCATCAAGGTGCGCTCTCAAAAGGAAACGGCATCCGTTTGAGAAGTAAATTATGGTTAGTGCCTGGATTAAAATCATTTGCCAATGTCATGTGATTATCCGATATTGCAGGACTGTTGTTTACAAGGGTCAGTTGACTCCTGCGCAATTGAAGAATTACTATTTTGCTGACCTTGGCGATGAAAGGTTTACGAGCTACATGGCCCTGGTAAATATTTTAACCATTAACTTATCTTCTTTCTCCACTAACTCTATACTCCAACAAACAGCACGGGAACAACCAGTAACTGAAGAGATGCAAGGTTGAGGAATGACTTCTGAGGCATTGAGGTTTGAATGATCTCTTAAGTTCTTCCACTCCCTTGATTACTATTTGAATTTGGATGCTGGATTGGATGCAATGGGTGAGTTGGTAAGAAAGTTCATTATCAAGATAATCAATTTCTTCGCATGCTTTCTGTGGTTACTTGGTCTGAAGGACAATTTCATTCAAGTGATGGAGGGAAAATCATTTTGGTGAAAATTGAACCAATATCAGAGATATCTACTGGCACTTCGGCATATGTTGAAGTGCTCCAGGCATTGTCTTTTTAAGCATTGGTTTACATTGAGTGATAAGAATTGATCATATGGAATGACAATTTTGTGTTATAAACATTCATGCAGATACACTCACGATTTTCTACCAACACATTTCCTAGCTGGGATCGCGCTCAGCCTATGCGTGTTTTGGGTCACAATGGAGAAATCAACACACTTAGAGGCAATGTAAACTGGTATGTATGCCTTGAATGTGCAATGTTAAGCAAGTTTTTACTGTTACTTAAACCCCATAAGAGCGAACGATAAATTGCAGTGCCAATTTTAAGTGGATGTATAGCATGTAATATCCCGATGCCTGTTGTGAGTTAATTAAAAATGGATGTACAAGCATGGAGTGCGGTACATGATGGCACCGATTGCATTTTAACTGAACTAGGATACATCAGCTAATGCCCTGCATTTTGTAGGATGAAGGCGCGAGAAGGTCTACTCAAGTGCAAGGAACTTGGTTTGCCACAGAGTGAGTTGAAGAAACTTTTGCCCATTGTGGATGCAAATTCATCAGATTCAGGTGAATTTTTATCATTTTCTCGTTTCCTCTATAGAATGTGTCAATATATTGAGGTAGAATGTCATCTGCTATCTTCTTTTTTAAAGTTGTATGAAAACCAGAAAGTAATTTATTTTCTGCCCTTCTTGTATTCTAACTGTTATATATACGTATATTTTTACTCCAGGAGCATTTGATGGTGTTCTTGAATTTTTGGTTCAATCTGGAAGAAGTCTTCCTGAAGCTGTCATGATGATGATTCCTGAAGCATGGCAAAATGACAAAAATATGGATCCTGAGCGTAAAGCGTTTTATGAATACTTCTCAGCGCTCATGGAGCCATGGGATGGGCCTGCTCTTATCTCATGTAAATTCACTAGAACTCCTAAGAGCATCTTTGCTCTATATCTTGCATAACATGTATTATTGGTATTGGTTGTGTGGTTTTGTATTAATCCAATGTCATTGCAGTTACCGACGGCCACTATCTTGGAGCTACTTTGGATAGGAACGGATTGCGACCTGGCCGTTTCTATATCACTCACAGTGGAAGAGTCATAATGGCAAGTGAAGTTGGTGTTGTAGACATTCCTCCTGAAGATGTGTCTAGGAAAGGACGACTTAACCCTGGCATGATGCTTCTGGTTGATTTTGAAAAGCATGTTGTTGTAAATGATGATTCCTTGAAGGAACAATATTCATTGGCAAGGCCATACGGAGAGTGGCTCAAGAGGCAGAAGATTGAACTTAAAGACATAGTTGACTCTGTACATGAATCCCAAAGGGCAGCACCAGCCATAGCAGGAGTGGTGCCAGTAAGTATAAGATCACAACCAATGTGAAATACTGATGAATTTCTTTTAGCTATGCCTTACTGTTGAATCTTCCATGAATTACAGGCATCTAATGATGATGTGAACATGGAAAATATGGGAATTCTTGGTTTATTAGCTCCATTGAAAGCATTTGGGTAAGTGATGGTTATTTGGAATATGCTCTTCAATTTAAGCATAGTACCTACAAAGAAACTGTTTCTTATATTCTGCTTCATTCATGCAGTTATACAATTGAATCCTTGGAAATGTTATTGCTTCCCATGGCAAAAGATGGTGTTGAAGCTCTTGGATCTATGGGAAATGATACTCCTTTAGCTGTCATGTCTAATAGAGAGAAGCTGACCTTTGAATACTTCAAGCAATTGTTTGCCCAAGTGACAAACCCACCAATTGATCCTATCCGTGAGAAAGTAGTAACTTCCACGGAATGTATGATTGGTCCAGAAGGTGATCTGACAGAAACTTCAGAGGAACAATGCCATCGTCTTTCACTAAAAGGCCCCCTTTTATCGATTGAACAAATGGAAACCGTTAAAAAGATGAATTATCGGGGTTGGCGAAGCAAAGTTATAGACATAACTTACTCTAAAGACCGTGGTAGTAGAGGATTGCAGGAAGCCTTGGACAGAATTTGTGAAGAAGCACACGATGCAATTACTAAGGGATATACAACACTTGTGCTGTCTGATAGAGGTATTATACTATTATGTTATGTTATGGTTCTACCAAATAAAGGTAGGATCTATAGTGCACTTACCCATATAATTTAATGTTTTGTCATTTATTCGGCAGCATTCTCAAGGAAACATGTTGCTGTGAGCTCTCTTCTAGCTGTTGGTGCTGTCCATCAACACCTAGTCAAAACACTTGAACGCACTAGAGTTGCTTTAATAGTTGAATCTGCCGAGCCACGTGAAGTGCATCATTTCTGTACCCTTGTTGGCTTTGGTGCTGATGCTATTTGCCCATACTTGGCCCTGGAGGCAATCTGGCGACTACAAGTTGATGGAAAGATCCCACCAAAAGCAAGTGGTAAATTCCACTCAAAAGATGAGCTAGTCAAGAAGTACTTCAAAGCAAGCAACTATGGAATGATGAAGGTTCTTGCCAAGATGGGAATATCTACTTTGGCCTCTTACAAAGGCGCTCAGATCTTTGAAGCTCTAGGTCTTTCATCGGAAGTAGTTGAAAAATGCTTTGCTGGCACCCCTAGTCGAGTTGAGGGTGCTACATTTGAGATGCTTGCTCGAGATGCTTTTCAACTGCATGAGTTGGCATTCCCTTCTCGTGTTTTCTCTCCAGGAAGTGCAGAAGCTCTTGCGCTGCCAAATCCTGGGGATTATCATTGGAGAAAAGGTGGTGAACTTCACCTGAATGATCCACTTGCTATAGCGAAACTTCAAGAGGCTGCCAGAACTAACAGCAAAGATGCATATAAACAATATTCTAAGCTCATTCATGAACTAAATAAGGCTTGTAATTTGCGTGGTTTGCTAACATTCAAAGAGTCAGCAGAAAAGATTCCCTTTGATGAAGTGGAACCAGCTAGCGAGATAGTTAAACGATTTTGCACTGGTGCCATGAGTTATGGGTCAATATCGTTGGAGGCACACACAACACTCGCAATGGCTATGAATAAGATTCGAGGAAAATCCAACACAGGTTTGTTAACCTCTAAATCTGATGTTAGATTTTTTTACTCCTTTTAGAAGAGGAAATTGGATATCCTATAAAGTCATTCTATCTTAGTGCTAATTATGTTGATTGGACATACTCTGCTTCGTTATCTTGGCTTGAAGATCTGTTTAGGCTTATTTTTCTCTCTCTCACCTCTACGTTTTCTTCTTCTTGAGATATAGAATTCTTGATTTATTTATCTAATTATTTAATTCATGTAAATTTTGCCATAGGTGAGGGAGGTGAGCAACCATCTCGCATGGAGCCTCTTCCTGATGGCTCAATGAATCCAAAACGGAGTGCCATTAAGCAAGTTGCAAGTGGAAGATTCGGAGTTACAAGTTACTACCTTACGAATGCTGATGAACTGCAAATAAAGATGGCCCAGGTAATTATGAAAGTTTACACATGTGAACTGAGGTACTTGGTCTATTTTATGTATTTTAAATTTTTATACACTGGTCTCTTGCCTCCACACTCCTGTTGAGGATTTTTGCGCATAAATATATTAATGACAGATGATGCTACGTGCCATGTCTTTAATTGATACTTAAATTTAGCCTTGGTTAGGTTACACTTGAATGATTTTGTTATTTGCTTTTTTACATTTTGCACTTTGATAATATTGTAACCTATGATTTGTCTTTCCTCAGGGAGCAAAGCCAGGCGAGGGAGGTGAACTTCCTGGCCACAAAGTTGTAGGAGAGATTGCTATCACCAGGAACTCAACTGCTGGGGTAGGACTTATCAGTCCTCCTCCCCATCATGATATTTACTCCATTGAAGACCTTGCTCAGTTAATTCATGATCTGAAGGTCTGCCCATTTATAGTTCCAACACTTTACGAATATTTTTTGCTTGAATATTCCTCCATGAAGATTCTACGTACTTAAACCTCTCTATGTTGATTTGTAGAATGCCAACCCAGCTGCCAGAATTAGTGTGAAGTTAGTATCTGAAGTTGGAGTGGGCATTGTTGCTAGTGGAGTTGTTAAAGGACATGCCGATCATGTCTTGATCTCAGGTCATGATGGTGGTACAGGAGCATCTAGATGGACTGGTATAAAAAATGCTGGTCTCCCTTGGGAGCTTGGCTTGGCTGAGACCCACCAAACTTTGGTGGCAAATGACTTACGTGGTCGCACAGTTCTCCAGACCGATGGGCAGCTCAAAACTGGTAGAGATGTTGCCATAGCTGCATTACTTGGTGCTGAGGAGTTTGGCTTCAGCACAGCCCCACTCATTACTCTTGGTTGCATCATGATGCGGAAGTGCCACAAGAACACTTGTCCCGTTGGCATTGCCACTCAAGATCCAGTGCTTAGAGAGAAGTTTGCAGGAGAACCTGAGCATGTTATCAACTTTTTCTTCATGGTGGCAGAAGAGATGAGGGAAATCATGTCTCAGCTTGGATTTCGTACCGTAAATGAGATGGTTGGCCGTTCAGATATGCTTGAAGTTGACAAAGAAGTAACTAAAAGCAATGAAAAGATGGAGAATATTGATCTCTCACTGTTGCTTAGACCTGCTGCTGAATTGCGTCCAGAAGCTGCTCAATATTGTGTGCAAAAACAAGATCACAGTTTGGACATGGCCTTGGACAATAAGCTTATAAGTCAGTCTAGTGCTGCTTTGGAAGAGGGTCTTCCAGTGTACATTGAAACTCCAATCTGCAATGTCAACCGTGCAGCAGGAACCATGCTTAGCCATGAGGTGACTAAACGGTACCGCTTGGCTGGTCTTCCAACTGATACCATTCATATTAAATTTGCTGGAAGTGCAGGCCAGAGTTTTGGTGCATTCCTTTGTCCTGGCATCACTTTGGAACTTGAAGGAGATAGCAATGACTATATTGGCAAAGGATTATCTGGTGGCAAGATTGTGGTATACCCACCCAAGAGAAGCAACTTTGATCCTAAGGAAAATATTGTAGTTGGTAATGTGGCATTGTATGGTGCAACAACTGGTGAGGCTTATTTCAATGGGATGGCAGCAGAAAGATTTTGTGTACGTAATTCTGGGGCTAAGGCTGTTGTGGAAGGTGTTGGTGATCATGGATGTGAATACATGACTGGTGGAACTGTTGTTGTGCTTGGGAAGACTGGTAGGAATTTCGCAGCAGGTATGAGCGGTGGTATTGCTTATGTGCTAGATGCTGATGAAAAATTCCGCTCTCGTTGCAACCTTGAGCTTGTTGATCTAGACAAGGTCGAAGAAGAGGAGGATATTATGACTCTTAGAATGATGATACAGCAACATCAACGCCACACAAGTAGTGAACTTGCCAAAGAAGTGCTTGACAACTTCGAGAATCTTGTTCCTAAATTTGTCAAGGTGTTCCCTAGGGAGTATAAACGTGTGCTTGCAAATATGAAGGCTGAGGCAGCCTCCAAAGAGACGGTAGAGGTTGTTAAAGATGCAGAAGATGAAGATGAAGCACAACCGGTGGAAAAAGATGCCTTTGAAGAACTAAAGAAACTGGCTGCTGCATCTTTGAATGAAAAACCAAGCCAGGTGATTTAAATCATTAACTGTTTCACTCCATTCATTACTCTACAAAAGTTTTATAAATAGTAAAGCATTCTTTGCTAACATTGTCAGTCCTTCAAAGATTGATACATAGCTAGCTTATAGTTGTTGCTTATATGTATGAAGTGTTGACTTGGAAGATACCATTATTCTGTAGCAGTTCATTTTTAGTTGGCTGATGATGTCCTTGAATTTTTTCTGCAGGTTGAACAGGATAAAACACCCAAGAGGCCTCATAAAGTTGCTAATGCTGTCAAACATAGAGGTTTTGTGGCCTATGAGCGTGAGGGTGTTCAGTACCGTGACCCTAATATTCGAGTGAGTGATTGGGAAGAAGTCATGGAGGAGGGGAAGCCTGGCCCACTTTTGAAGACGCAGGCTGCCCGTTGCATGGACTGTGGTACTCCTTTCTGTCATCAGGTGTGCTTCCCCACTTCTGTGAAAATTTTCATTTAAAACCCTATTTGGAGCCATGGGTAAACTAAAAAGCAAATAAATGTATTTGCATGAAATTGCAGGAAAATTCTGGATGCCCCCTTGGGAATAAAATACCTGAATTTAATGAGTTAGTATACCAAAATAGGTGGCGCGAAGCATTAGATCGCCTTCTTGAGACAAACAACTTTCCAGAGTTTACTGGTCGGGTGTGCCCAGCACCTTGTGAAGGTGCTTGTGTCTTGGGCATCATTGAGAATCCAGTATCTATAAAAAGTATTGAATGTGCTATAATAGACAAAGCTTTTGAGGAGGGTTGGATGGTGCCACGACCTCCGCCCAAGAGAACTGGGTAAGCTATTTTCTTATTCGCACCTTCAAAATATTTTTTGCAAATTCCTTGTGCTCCTTTTCAATTAAATCGATATAAATGATATATATATATGATACTCTGTCATTAAGTTATGGAAGTGTGTTGCAAATTGCAATTATTGATGAGCTCAATGACGTTGCTGATTAATATCTTTTATTGATGCAGGAAAAGAGTTGCCGTTGTTGGAAGTGGACCGGCAGGCTTGGCCACAGCTGATCAACTAAATAAAATGGGTCATACGGTAACTGTATATGAGAGAGCTGATAGGATTGGAGGGCTTATGATGTATGGGGTGCCCAACATGAAAGCTGACAAAGTGGATATAGTTCAGCGCCGGGTCAACCTTATGGCTGATGAGGGAGTCGAGTTTGTGGTCAATGCCAATGTTGGAGTTGATCTTTTGTTCTCTCTTGATCGGCTTCGAGAAGAAAATGATGCTATTGTCTTAACTGTAGGAGCTACAAAGCCAAGGTGAGACAATACAGGAGCTCCAATTATTTTCCATCAAGTGCCATGTTGAATGTTTTTTTTTTTTGACTTGATGGAAATTGTTTACCTAAAATTGGTGTTATATATTACTTAGGGATCTTCCGGTACCAGGACGGGATCTGTCAGGAGTTCATTTTGCCATGGAATTTCTTCATGCAAACACCAAAAGCTTGCTAGATAGTAATCTCGAGGATGGCAATTATATTTCTGCCAAGGGTAAGAAGGTTGTCGTCATTGGTGGGGGTGACACTGGCACAGATTGCATTGGGACATCCATTCGTCATGGATGTAGCAGCGTTGTGAATTTGGAACTGCTTCCTCAGCCACCACAAACTAGGGCCCCAGGCAACCCTTGGCCACAGGTTAGATCCGTTGTGTCTTAAGTCTTAGTTTTTTTTTTTATTCTTTCCAGCCTTATTAGTGAATGCTTAGTCTTTTCACGTGCCAGTACTAAAGACGATTTCATTTACTTGAATGGCCAACGATGTCCCACCTTATTATTAATTGCCTTATTTAGTGTTCCGATTGGCTTGAGATTAGTGAACATTGCCTTTTGCATTTGAAACGGAATGGCATGTGTATTCAGTTTAACCAACTGGTGTTTCTGGAATGCAGTGGCCTCGCGTCTTCCGTGTAGACTATGGGCACCAGGAAGCTGCAACTAAATTTGGGAAAGATCCAAGATCTTATGAGGTTCTAACCAAGCGTTTTGTGGGGGATGAGAATGGAATCGTGAAAGGGCTTGAAGTGATCCGGGTGCGCTGGGAGAAGGATGAAAATGGCAAGTTTCAGTTTAAGGAAATTGATGGTTCCGAGGAGATTATTGAGGGTGACTTGGTTTTGTTAGCCATGGGCTTCCTTGGCCCCGAGTCTGTAAGTATTTGTCATATTTTTAAACCATAAAAATCGCAGACTTTATGGTACACTTCCAGTCCTCTGACATCACTAATCTTGGTGATTTGCTTTTTCCAGACAATTGCTGACAAGTTGGGGTTGGAGAAAGACAACAGGTCAAACTTCAAGGCAGATTATGGCCGCTTCTCAACCAGCGTGAAAGGGGTCTTTGCCGCTGGGGATTGTCGCCGTGGCCAGTCCCTTGTGGTATGGGCAATTTCAGAGGGACGACAAGCTGCTACTCAAGTTGATAAATACCTCGTTGAAGAAGAGAGAGAGCATAACGAGGAGGAGCTTCTGAAGAGGCAGGAAGACCTTACCAAGAAGCACCAGGACAGCGGTAAACACACAGTAATGACATGAAAGCTTCATATATTTTTCATCTCGTATAATACCAAAGGGAAGTGCACAGTATGATCAATGTGTTTCCAAGGGATCTCCTAATATTGGATCTGGATTTTAATTGGCTTTCCATAGGCATTCTTTGTTGGTACGTCAAAAGGGCCAGAATAATACGATATTTGTCTTTGGTGTTGGCGGCTTTTGGGGTATATAATTTCTGCATATGAATCTTGTTCATAGCTTTTATGCAGACTTTTTGTTGGAAAGGTTAGTTATTTTTACCAGTTCATGTAATGTACAGTTTGGTTTTTAATTGTTGAAGGGTATGTCATTGCTTGCATCGTATTATTCTCTGAATCAGTGAGTAGGTTCTTGATGGCACTTAATCTGCAATGCCATTCTCTTTTAAGCAAACGCAGCGAGTAACTAGGCCATTTGTATTCTGAAGTTTTCAGCTAAAAGAAAACCCAGAAACTGAGAACCAAAACGATTAGTGATTTAGTGCAGCGGCTTACCTTAGCCATCGATGGCAATGTCGTATATTGATTAAATATGGTTAAGTCTGACCGACCCCATTCAAGTGCTTAAATCCAAACATGGGTCAAGATAAAAAGAAACGAATATAATCACCATTTTATAAGACTCATGCCTATCTCTAATTCATTCAGCTCATCCAACTTCACATAGACATGATGAATCTATTCTTAATTTAAACTTGATTTGAACATATCATACCAAAAAAAAAAAAACTTGTCCTTTGCCCATTGCTCAGTATCTGCAATCGGGAATTCGAGTCATTCCAACGAAAATGTTTTTTAATTGATCGATGACATAAGAGGATAAGACACACGGCATATGACAGTGGTAATTGGCAAATCAGAAGGAAATATATAGGAAAACCCAAAGTCAGTACTCAGAAGTCCTCCACTCCACAACATGAACATTCGCTTCCTCCTCTTCTTCTACATTCTTCGTCTTCCTCCAACAAGCATAGAAACATGCTCGGACGCCGTTTGCCAGAACGACAGCCTAATAATCCGATTCCCGTTTCGAATCCAACAGAGTCAGCAGCAGCCAAAGTCATGCGGTTATCCGGGTTTTGATGTATCTTGCAGTAAGGAAGGCCAAACACGGCTGAAACTCCCTCACACTGGAGGAGAATTCAGTATCCAGAGAATAGACTACGCAGCACAAGAACTATGGATCAATGATCCCAAGAACTGCCTCCCAAAACGCATTCTCTCCCTCAACCTCACTGGATCCCCATTTAGAGGCGTTTATTATCAAGATTTCTCATTCTTCAACTGTTCCTCCCGATCTCTCAAGTATCGGTATACCCCAATAGCTTGTCTAAGCGATTCCGGGCACACTATCTTTGCCACACCTTCCAGAACGGTTTTCATGCACTTGTTGGCGGTTTGCAGTTTCATTACTACAGTTAAGGTTCCGGTTCAGCAGCCGTTTTACGAGCACGTATCGTCGTCAGACCTGAGCGACAACCTCCGGCTGTCGTGGGAGTCGCCGCCGTGTGGGAGGTGCGAGTCCCGCGGTGGACGGTGTGGTTTCAAGGCTAATTCCACGGCTGACATTGCTTGTTCCTACTTTTCTTCCCAAGGTTCGTTCCGCACTCGTAATTTTCTATTGTTTCTCTCCCGTTAGTGCTATTACTTTTACACTAGGTTGACATTGTCTTGGCTTTATTTGATAAATAAAAATCTAAGAGATAGATATAGAATTTAAATATAATATTTTAATTTATTATGTTTTTTAAAATTATAATTTTTTAAAGTATTTCTATATATACATATATTGAAATAGTTGCTATCAAATTTAAATTTATGTAATGAAATGGATATTTTGAGAAAAAAAATGTATAATTATTATAAATAATTAATTTAATAATTTTTAAAATTTATTTAAATTAATTAAGTAAATTTTATATTAAAAATTTTAGTAAGAAGTGATAAATGATGGAGAAGGTTGGAGAAACTAGGTATCATGTGTTACTTAAAGTCCTTCATAGTGGTTTGTAATTTTCTATTGGTCGCTGTCTTCTAATTCTGGCCTCCCACTTAGGCACTTACAGTTGGTAACCTCTACAGCGACCAATAATATTAATTATCCTCCATTAGCTGAAACTGATCGGTAATTACGTCGATCATATGTTTATGTTAAGGCCTTTGATGAAGACCTCATCCTAAATTTAAAATTTATGTAACTTACGATTGGACCGACTAAATGCAATTAGCCCATTTAAAAGGTTTTTTTGTAGTAGTTTTAGCACCCTTGTGTTGGGACTGTTGATAGCTACTGGCTTTATTCCATAACGTTGCCACTCAAACTGCAGGTATTTCAAGGGCCGCACGTTATGCCATATGCCTATGCATAGCGGTGCCTGCGATGTTGGGCCTCATTGGGATGTTGCATTACATCGGCGGAAGGTGTAGGAGGGCCCAGGCAGTTGTTGGGCCACAACCACAGGCCGCACTGGTAACGGGCCTTGATGGGCCGACAATAGAGTCGTACCCAAAGCAAGTAGTGGGAGAGGCGGAAGAAGGGACGTGCCCAATATGCCTGAGCGAGTACAGGCCCAATGAGACCCTCAAGACAATACCCGCATGCCTCCACTCTTTCCATTCTCAATGCATCGATGCATGGCTTCCCTTGAATGCTTCCTGCCCTCTTTGCAGGACTTCTCCCCCCAACTCTCTGCCTTGACCCCTTCCCTTTCCTCTTTTTAATATTTGTTTTCCTATGCTATTTTTACCGTGGTCGAACAACTATACACAAACATTTTAGTTTAACAAAAAATCATTCGAGACTATAATTTCTCGTATTATTTTGTATCCTAGGTTTCTGAGTTCTGACCTGTTAAATGTGGGGCCTCGTGAATTTGTGGTGTCCTCGTATTATTCTGCCTCTATTTGTTGTCCTCTCTTGATGATTCTTAAGCCCCAGAAATCTAAATATAACCCCTATGATTCCACTTAATTGTCAGTCTAACTCACAAAACATCACACAGAATTAAGACGGAATTATGGGTGTCTCAATTCCAGGGGGCTGTAAATTAATGTCTTACACGACTCTTCCTATCAAGGAGTCAAATATATCATTGTTGTTGTTGGACTTGACAATTTCAAATAAGCTGCTCCGAGTCTCCAGGATCAAACCAAATAGTCCATTTTTGTTCTTGGAGCAAAAACTGAGCGAGTGTACATAATTGGCCACACAATACCATTTCCATGAGACGAAGCTATCCCTTTAAAAATATTATTCTATACGAACTAAAACAAGTACTTAATCAGTTACATTCATTTATCAATCACTTCTAACTCTAAATTTCTAAATCTTCCTGAAATAATTCAATTTGAACCAGTAGAGAATGTTGACCCAAATGAATAGGGAGGAATCATCAAATCATCCCCATCTCCTTCTAACACTTGTACCATGATCTTCATGGAATAACGATATATTGGATTCCATTAGATACACCAAAGTCCTATAATTGCAAGTTTTTTTAATAATTTTATTGTCTCCATCCTCAATTTGAATATGCACGTCTCTTCCTTCAAGTAGATCATAAACCCATCTTAAATATATAATCTGACAAGTCCCCCTCAGTTGATATATCTTGTATTTTTCTCTCCCTCGAATCATTTTTAACAACAACATTCCAAAAACGTCAGATTTGTAACTCACTTCCAAAATTTCTCCACACAACTCCAGATGCTATGTAGCCTAGAGTCCCTTTCGCTGCAGTTATAGAGACAGTACAGTTTGGCTAAACCAAAATCAAATAATTTTGGGAATGAAGTTGTCATCTAATAGCACATTAGAAGGATTGATGTCAAAGTTTAGAATACGGTTATCACAACCACAATGGAGATACTCAATCCCTTTAGCTATTCCAAGGGTAATTTGTTGTAGCATGTCCCAGCCAAGGAAGTTCTCCTTATCTGGTGGATTTATGTGGTTTCGTAACGAACCACTGGGGAAGAAATCATAAACAAGAGCACGGTGAAATCCATCGGCACAAGAACCAAGCATGCGAGCCACATTGACATGATGGATTTTTGCCATGGTTCCCACTTCGTTAATGAACTTAGTTCCATCCTCCTCCATGATATTGAGTATCTTTGCAGCGACTGAAATTTCCTTTGAGAGTTTACCCTTGCACACTGCTCCATGAGTTCCTTCACCTAACTTGTCCTTCAAATGATCTGTGATTTTATAAATATCAGCATAAGAGAATCTAGTGGGTCTATATGCCCTGTAGTACTGCAAAAAAAATTCCACTCTTGCTTGATCCTCTCCTTTGATTCTAGAATGGTGTTATATTCTAAACAATGCAAAGAAAAGCAGTACCAGGCCAACTGAACCAACAGGCACCCCTGTGCGTTGATCATTTCAACATTCATTGTCGAACAGAAATTTAGAGAAAATAATTCAAAAGAAAAGAAAAGAGAGAAGTGGTCTCACCTATAGCATATATAAATAAGTAATATTAGGTATCATTTTATGCCCTAACAGGATGTATTCCTTTAGTTCAGTGGCCATACAAAATGCCCCTTGGTTACAGAAAGAATCAAATTTTCACACTTTACAAACAAGCAAACTTAAAAAAATCCTACGAGTTAAAAGGGAGAACCAATAAACCTAGAAATGGAAATGATAAATTAAACGTACAGTAGAAATTAGTATTAGATTTCTTAAAAATCACAGAGAAACTTACATGACTCACTAGCATGTAACGAAGAAGATTGAATGCTGCTCCAGACCAAACAGTTTCAGTGAGAGTGCCGGAGGTCCTTGTGATTTCTTTACATAAAGGAACATCACGTACAAACCTTGGTACATATTGGAAGAAAACAACAAATTTTAGAAAGTTCTTCGTGTTCAGCGATTTAAAGCCTCCTCTTAACTTCGGAATGACAATCAAAATTACCACCTAGCAATATTTGAGCAATGTCTCCGTCAGTCAATAAGCTTTCAAGCGCCATCTATGCAGCAAAAAAAAAAAAAGTGAAGCGAGCTAAATCAATTATCGATTCCAAAGGCCCATGAAACAGAAGGCTTTTCCAATTCCAAGGGTTGAACTTATCCTCCCAATTTCATTATATATGAGTGTGTCTGCGGTATGAGTCATTATTGGAGATTACCAATGCAATTCGAAGGTAAATTAATGAAAGCAAACGGATTAAAATGCCACACACACATACACATATATATAGAGAGAGATGAATCGGCATATTAAATGAATCGGTGCAGCACCTACACATACAAACCTATTACCATATATTCTCTCAGTCTCTTATAAGCTTAAAGGGAATTAAAGAAGATAAAAGTCAAAACAATGATAGAACAAAAATTTCAAGATGATTTTCTTTACCTGTGGGAGGGGAAGAACAGCAAGAATGTCAATCAAAAAGTACAAGGACAGATACCTTCCCGCTATGGTCCAAGCATCTTCAACCAAAACACCTCTTCCAAACACTCGAGAAGAGGGAGCAATAAATCCAGTGCGAAATTGGAAAATTATTTGGATTATATAAAAAATATCACAGAAAGATCTTAGAACGGTAGTTGTTATCTCCATCTTGTGGTCCAATGAAAGGCATTTCTTCTCACGATCAATGACAGGGACATAAAAGAGCAAAGGATCTAGTGGTACAGAAATAAGACATGATAATACAAATATCTTGGTCCACTTTTTGAAGGAATGAGCCCTGTGGATCAAGTATTTTATTTGTAGAACTAAAACTTCTAGACAGCATTGTACCAAAAAAAAAAAAACTTCTAGACAGCACGCTATTGTAAGGAAAAGATTTGAATGAATTTCTAAGTCTCTTTATTCTCTCAGAACCAGATTGGAAGCCTCTTTGAAATTTCATAGAAACTGACTTTAGCGAAGATGTGATTCTCCCTGGGTGGCTTGTGATACTTGCAACAGAATATAGGTTCTCATCATTCCAATTCCACTCCTGAAACCAGTATATATCATATAAAGTTGATGTAAAACCAATCCATGGCTCTAATCTTAGAATGATAAGTCCGAAATAACTCCAAGAATTAGTGAAACATGTTAAGTGCCAAGCTTTGCAATTTACTGGTGTTAACAACTAGGAAAGTTCAAATCTGATGCTGAGGAGTGGTGACTTAGAGGCGGCTGACAAAAAGTGGCTGTATCTATCATATGTAAGTGGCAAATAGGGACAACAGGAAAAGAAAATATAACAAGACGTATGTATCACTAGTCAAAAGAAGATATATTTTGCACCAATTAGAAGGTCAGTTCCTTTCCACTTTCCCAAAAGTACTTTCAGTTTCAGAGTCCAGAACGCACAGATCATAATACTCTCAGTTTACTGACACTTCACACCAGTCGCAATGCCGACTTCATGAATAATGCCACAGGATGACCATAAATATCTTTGTAAACATAATAGCATATTAATATTATTAAATAACATTTTCCCTATATTAGAGCATGACAATGCACCAAAGAGTAATGAAAAAATAAATTTGATTCTCTATACTAAGCAAATTATACTCCAAAACATGGGAAGTTATTATTCATTGTTAATTTTATCAAAACCAAAAATTACTTAACAATAAACATGAAATGAAAGATAGATATCATCATCAATATTAATATAAAATATAAAAAAGTAGTATTATTTATGGATTATATACAGGGCAATTTATTTGCCTAATTACTTGTTTCATGCAGGTAAGACCTATCTAGATGCATGTATATGATTAATATGAGCGAGGGTTAAGCCATTAATGCTAATATTCTACTTTTAGAGTTAAAAAGTAACCATGGTTAAGTATTTTGGGTCCAAATGCAATCTAAAAAGGGCGTCTGGGCTAAAACAATCCCAAGAAATTTTTTACTTTTCATTTCAGAGAGTATTTGGGGCAAATTATATTCTCTCTAGTTTCTCAGCGGGTTTGACAGATGGGTCATTGTACATGGTGATCAGGGAATGGTCGTCTCAGATTCAAACTCTAACGTCACAGCAGGCCTTCTCCAATTCGGTATTATTATTTTTTCTTCCATAAAAAATATCGGCATTTTTACTTTCTCATTACTCGTCAATATCATCGTCAGCTCGTCACTGCGCCAAAGTTTATGCTTTTGCTGTTAACTTGTTTGCTAGATTCGGGATTCATCAGGCTCTAGGGTTACTAAATCATAGAACCTTAATTGTGAATTTTGACCATTATAAGCTTTCTAAATGCATGCCCCTGTAGATCCAAGGCGGCCTTTTGTCGGCTTAGAACTCTGTCTGAAAAGTGGTTGATTTCCGAATATTCTCACCGGGTTGCCTCAACATTTCTCTATTTTTTCTCCTCCGGCCATCTGTGCCAGAATTTGCATGAAGACACTCGAGAAATAACGCATGGTTTCGGACTTCCTGAATCTGCGTGCTGCGCGCTTTCTTTACGAAGGGCATTGAGCTTGCTTGTTAATTGAAATACTGTAGCTTTTTTTTTTTTAATTATCACTGCATAGTTAGACTTTATGATCTTTGATCATTTTTCTTCTCCGCTTTGTGACGATATAGAGTTGGAAATTTGAGCTGTGATATTTGATGGTTGCATGTCCTACTGTAGCATTGAGTTTATCGCTTATAGAGGATTATCGAAAGGAGTCTGTTCTCTTTGAGACATGTTCGAGCAATTATGGAATTGAAAAGGATGCCAGGCGAGTATGATATGCCGTAGTTTAAGGGTTTGGTTCTTTTCTTATTGCCAGCAGTATGTGAAAGCTTCTTCTTCTTTTTGTATTTTTTTTTTTGGAGGGTGTGGGAGGGGGGTTGCTATTTGATATTGGATCCTTCAGTTCTGAAAAGTACATAATAACATTCCGGTGGTTTCTGCTTCCCCGCTTGATTGGAAAATTAGTTTTTAAAATTCTCAATTTTTAATTGAACTCTACTCATCTGTTTGTCAGATTTCAATAAGCCTTTAATGTAATTTTTATAGTTTTAAGCTCTGTTCCTTTGCTTCTCTATTTCTTGGTGGTTGTCGTGAAGGTGGGATTAGTTCTTCAAGATGTTTGGAGTGAAAAAAAAACAATGCTTATGACTTGGAAATGAAACGTTTCTCATATGTAAATGTGTTATATGTGAAGTTATACATAAATGAATTTACTTGTGAATGTAATTATTTTTATTTTCACATGTTTTAGTCGAGTTTATTTGAGTTAGACACTTGATAGAACTCAAAGTTATGCTGTGCTTCAGCATCTCTGTTGTAGTACTAGGCTTTTCTCAGAGCAATTTTGGAGACATTTTATCGTGTCCCAATTATAACTTCTAACTAATTTCTTATTACATGCTCATTTTCTATTTATTTTTTTTTTGCCTTTTCATCTTTATTTATTGCAGTGCATGTCTCATTTTCTATTTTAATCAGGTAGAATATGTAGTGGTTTCACCAACCAAAATGATCACGCTGTAAAATTCAATGCTTGTAGAGAATTCTTTATCGTCATAGCTAGGTGAAGACAAACATATCCAAAGTTGAGACAACCGTAAAATGGAGTGCAACAAAGATGAGGCAGTTAGGGCCAAAGAACTAGCAGAAAGGAAATTTTCAGAAAGGGAATATGCTGGTGCAAAGAAGTTTGCTCTCAAGGCTCTAAATCTGTGTCCTACACTGGATGGTATTTCTCAGTTTTTGACTACTCTTGATGTTTATATCTCTGCCGAGAACAAAGTAAGTGGAGAAATGGATTGGTATGGCATACTTAAAGTGAACCCCTGCGCAGATGATGAAACAGTTAGAAAACATTACAGGAAGCTGGCTCTTACTCTTCACCCTGACACAAATAAGTCTTTAGGTGCAGAAGGTTCTTTTAAGCTGGTTTCAGAGGCGTGGAGTATGTTATCAGATAAGGACAAGAGACAAGCATATGACCAGAATAGGAGTCTGAAAGGATTTCAACATGATGCTCCCAACCATGTCAGATCTCAGTCAGAAGCACCGTGTTCAAATGGTTTTAATAATTTAAATAAGAATGTGACTACAAATTTGAGGAATAGAAATAATAATACTCGTTTACAACCGGCCTCAGTTCCTCCTTCACAGAAAAAGGCTAGTACCTTCTGGACAATCTGTAAACAGTGCAAGACACATTATGAATATCTCAAGATCTATTTGAATCATTCCCTTATTTGTCCCACCTGTAATGAGCCTTTCTTGGCTGTAGATATGCCTCCGCCTCCCGATATCTTCAAGTCTGCAAATCAGTCTTCTAGCCAACAGCGTCAGAATTCTCAAAAACATGCTGCACGGAATGATGTTGTGCAGAAGGCAAGTGAGAAAGTGGCAAAAGATTATGAGAGTGCATCATCAATTACTGAATGGGAGAGGAGTCAGATGTCGAAGAGGGCTGAAGGTTCCTTTACTAAGGTAGAAAAGACATTGAAGAAGAGGAGGACAGATGAGATTCACATTGATGGCGATCTAGGATACATGACTAATCATATGGCCATGGGACATGGGGTTGCACTATTTTCTGGTATGACCAGCAAGCCCCACAGCATGAGAGAATTAGGAATGTTTGAAATACGGAACATGTTGATGCATAAGGCTCGAAGCTACATTTGTAAGAAAGTTCAAGAATGGAGATCAGCAGCTGAAGCTAAGAATACCAAGAAGCACAAACAGAACAAGAGAACCAAAAGCACATTGAATGTCAAAACACCTGATGTGGAGAAGCATGGTGAATCCGCTCTTGATGGCAACCAGTGTCTGGATGGCGATTCAATTAAGGCGGACCAAGCCTGTATAATGATCAATGTTCCAGACTCAGATTTTCACAATTTTGACTTGGATAGAACTGAAAATTCTTTTGAGGAGGACCAGGTCTGGGCTGCTTATGATGATGATGATGGGATGCCTCGGTATTATGCTCGAATCCACAAGGTGATCTCCTTGAAGCCATTTAAGATGCAGATCAGTTGGCTTAACTCTCGAAGCAATAGTGAACTGGGTCCAATAGATTGGATAGGTTCTGGTTTTTACAAAACTTGTGGGGATTTCAGAACTGGCAAGCATGAAATAACCGGATCATTAAATTCATTTTCACACAAGGTTAAGTGGACAAAAGGCACCAGAGGAGTTGTTCGGATTTTTCCTGGGAAGGGGGAAGTTTGGTCTCTTTATAGAAACTGGTCTCCAGAATGGAACCAACGTACTCCAGATGAAGTGATACACAAGTATGACATGGTAGAGGTGGTTGAAGATTTTGACAAAGATCAAGGTGTAGTAGTCAATCCACTTAATAAGATTGCTGGCTTTAGGACCGTGTTTGATAGGCACGGAGACCCCCACAGGTTGAGGATTCCTAAAGAAGAGCTGTTTCGTTTCTCTCATCAGGTTCCTTATTACTTGCTTACAGGACAAGAAGCTCATAATGCCCCAAAAGGTTGTCGAGAGTTGGATCCCGCAGCCACTCCTCTCGACCTCCTGCAGGATATAACACAAGCAAATGAGGCATCTGATGATGTTGGAAAACGTAAGGAAGACACATTGCTCAGTTCAACCGGAAAGCATGGGTTTGGGATGCAGGAGAATGATGCTCCAGAAGCAAGGGAAGATGGAGATGGTGAAGCGGAGAAGCCATGTTAGATGATTAATGCACAGTATAGAATAGTAAGTTGACGATGCAAAATAGTCTCTGAGAAATGCATAAATTATGATCCTTGACTCTTGATTTTGTTAAACCAGCCTGATGATAAATCAGTAGGTTTTTTGGGGGTGGTATAATTGGATCGAAGGGATCCTCAGCATTTGGGATTTTCTTCCCGATTTGAGACAATACTGTTTACAGACACATGCCTATTATCACAGGGCAAAAGTAGCTTTCATTATTCTTCCCAGTTCACCGCAATACAATTAGACTTGGGTTGTAGCATTTTATGGCTTCCACTTGTTTCTCACATCACAATGTTCTAATATTCCGAGGGGGGTTTCGCCGCAATAGGGCGAATGACTATACTTGCAATTTGCAAATTGCAGTTAAATAAAGGATGTGGTAGGCCTCGGGTTTGATGTGACGGCCGATCCAATTCAAAATTTGGGAAGAAGGGGTCCGCATCTTTGAGTTGAAGTTGAGGCCGAAAAGTGAGAATAAATTAAATTCCTTCTTCCAAAAATTGATTTCACCCTCTACATAACAGATTTACTTAAAGATTTTTAAACATAAAAATGTGATATTTTTTAAATTATAACATTTGCCATCACAATGCTCCAAGCCTCCAACCCACGTCCCAACTACCTCTTCCTCAACGATAACGGTCATTACCACTATAGCGGCGAATAAGGATTGAATCAATTTGTATACAAAGAAATTGTAAGATAATCCTCACTCAAAAGTTTTATCTGTTTCCTTAAAGATCATGACCCTATCTATTATTGAACTTCATGAGAAATTGAACTTCCTTTTTTCAAGAGTAAAGTGAAGTTCAGTCGCGTAATTGTTTTTTACTTTACTTATTTACAATTACAGACTTAATACTTTGTATATTTATTTTTTTTTATTTTTTTGTTACAATTTTTAGAAAATAGTTAAATTCATTCACAATAGCAGAGCCTAGAATTTCAAGAATTAGGATATTTTTTTAAACACCGCGACTAGAACCACAACAAAGTAGTATTCTATAAGGATTGAACAAGTTCCAAATAGTTAGTAGAGTTTAAAATCTGAAGAGTTATGATATTTCTTTAAACATTGTGACTAGAACAATAATAAAATAATATTCCATAAAGATAGAACAAGTTCTAAATAGTTATATATCTTACTATTTTATTAATTAAACTCAGAAAATAAGATATATATATTTATTTATTTTGTTAACACTTAATACGGTAAAATTGTCGTAAAGCCCTAATGTCTCTCAAATTTTGTGATACCATTCTATTATTTGGATCTTTGTGCAGCATGAAGCTAACTTGAGAAATGAAGGCGTTTTTTCATCTTTCCAAGCAATGCTTTTGGGTCTTATATCTTGAGAACTACTCGTTTATCATGTCGCTCCACCCTGGAATTATTGATGGAAAACTCCAAGGACGATACCTGCTATTTTGTTGAAGCATTAATTAAATCCAATCTCAAATCGCTCGCAGCTATTCTGTCAGGATTTTCTTTTCATTTGCTATATTATTCGTCCTTATTATACATAGCCATTTCTTTCTGCATTTTTCACCCATTGGAATATTCGTTCCACTTTAATTATCCACTGGGTACAAAATTCGGTATTCACCTGTTATGGCAACGTTGGAACTCTTGCTTATCATACTGCGGCAACAATGCGCTTCCACAAAATTCCATTTGCTTAAAATTGCAGGGCATACAAAAACAAATAACAAACGAGTGAAAACCTAGCACAACTACAAGCAATAGTGACTTCCAAGGCGCTTCCACGGAACTTGAACTTGCCCCAACTTCGACATAATCAAATAAAATTGCTATATCGATGATGAGAATATTGAACATTTTTTAAAAATTAAAAAAAAAAAGCAGCATTGGAAACCAATAACAAAGAAATAAGCATACAAGATGAAGAAAAGGACATGATTGTCATTGGCCAAGTTGTTCAGGAGCCATAGCGTATTTCGTAGACAGATGGTGACTAGAATCTGCTGTGCCTGCAAACAGGCGACTTTGCTTTAAGACTAAATTTGCTGCCCGTTCTACACTACTCTGTTCAAAGCTTGCGTTATTGCTCCACCAGAATCCCCATCAAAGAGAGGGTCGAGGTTTCAGGAACTTGGGGGATATAATTCATTAATGCTCCTGAAGACTGGGAGGTTGAAGTCTATTCTTCCATTCTTTAAGTGACGACTCGAGCTTGCCAACACACACTCGGGTCTCAGAATAAATAATAAATTCATAAACCAATAAAAACAGTAAGATTTTACAAATTACATAGTTTTTTCCCAAAAAAATGAAAAAGAAAAGATATTGCTTTCGGCGAGGGTAATACTCTAATAACTGACTGTTGAGTATTGTCATTGTGCGGGAGGGCTACTTGCGCCAAATATGCTCCAAGGGGTATAGCTTAACTTTCTATAAGAATTTATGACAAAAAATAGTATGCACAGAGAAGGGGACTAGTAGAAATTGGATTAAGATTAATACCTGTGGGACTTCCAAGTATACTGTACAGAGCTTCCCCCCATGGTCTAGTTACAAATAAGATGAAAGAAATATCAGGCTAAGACAAGCTCCCCCTCTGCTTCTTGTTCCAGTTGCTCTGGCAACCGTCCTTCCCCGTACGGGAGAAGTATTCTCCTTATATCTTCGGCACTAAGTGTCTCATACTCTAATAATGCATTAGCCAGTGCATGTAACGCCTTCTCATGCTGAAAAAATAAGTACCGAGTTACCAGGGATCAAAATATGAGTATATCCATGCATTGCAGCGTTTATTTGTGTTTGCAACCTTATTTAATAGGAAATTTAATTAATTGATTTCAAAGATCACAAAGATGCTACATTTTACATTTAGCTAAATCAAACCTCTGGCAGTTAAAGAAAACATAAACAGGGAAGGGAGATCCACTTTCCTCAGGAGGGGGGGGGGGATTCTCCTTTAAAAATTAAAGACTTAGACCAGACAATAACATATTTCGACAGACCTTCTTTAAAAGGGCTTTTACACGGTCATATGCTTCTCTAAGGAGTTTCACAACCTGCACAGCAAGGAAAAATATTCAAATCCAACAAGAACTTCAATGCTTTTTCTTCTCCTTTTCCTCTTTTTTTTCCCCCTCCAGTGATGATAAAAAGAAGAATCCAGTAAGGGATGGAAGAGGAGATAGAAATATATAAACAAGATTTTCACCATCACAACATTAGTGTTTAGATTTAGAACATTAACCTCCGCATCAATTCGTGATTGCATTTCAGAACTTGGTCTCTCCTTTATATGAATCGGTCCAATTGCATCACTCATGCCACAATTTGAGACCTTGAACAAAGGGAAAAACATAAGTCCGCCACGAAGTTTAAAAAAAAGAAGAAAAGACTTAAATTCATTCTATATTGGAAAGATAAGTCTGGCTGCAACTGGGTCTCGCAAATATTTTGGCTAAGAGATCTAACTCATTTTTGGGGGCAAGTTTAAATGGCTTCATCACTACTTATTTGGTAAGTAATAATTGACTAGGACTGAAAATGGCATAGCGATTTCATATCAATTCGGCAAGGGACAGAAAAGGGGGGTAATGGCCCCTAGTTCATGAGATACAAATATTACTGTTGGCACTAAACCCAGGGGCATAAATTTACCATATATTGGGCAAGCTCAGTTGCTGTATGAAGATCACTACTTGCGCCAGTGGTTATATAATCCTGACCAAAGATAAGCTCTTCGGCAACTCTTCCTCCCATGCAAACATCAAGGCGCGCTAATAACTGTTTCTTGCTGATTGACGTCTCATCATTTGAAGGGAGTTGGGTGACCATTCCTAAGGCAGATCCACGTGGCATGATTGTTGCCTTGTGAATCGGATGCGCACTCTCAGTATTGAGGGCAACAATTGCATGCCCACTCTCATGATAAGCAGTAAGCTGAAAATTTTGTAAGCCATCTTAGACCCACATATTAATGAATTTCCTATTGCAAGGACAATCTTGAAACTACATTTAATTTAGTGCAGAATTTCATGAAAAATATATTGTCAAGAATGAAAGGCCAATGTTATAGTACACATGAACCTCATAGGCCACGCACTCAATTACCAAACTGGAGATCCTCGTATATAAGCGTACCTTTTTTGACTCCTCTGATATGAACATTGTTTTACGCTCTGTTCCCATGATTATCCTGTCTTTTGCAAACTCCAACTGTGCAGCTGTCAATTTCTCTGCACCTTCAACGGCAGCTTTAATGGCAGCAATGTTTACCAGGTTCGCAAGATCTAATTTAAGGAACCACAATCAAGAACATCAGCAGCAGGAATTTTAAAGGGGATAAGAATCAAATTATTGAATTTATTGAGTAACAATCCACCTGCCCCATTAAATCCCGGTGTCCCACGGGCCAATGTTTTCACATCTACATTTTCAGCTAAAGGTTTGTCTTGCAAGTAGAGCTCCAAAATTTCTTGGCGACCTCGTACATCTGGATTAGGCACTACAATCTAGAATGGGGTATTGTTAATTTTCTATATTATCTACAGCAAAATAATTTAAACAGTCATTCAAGACAATATTTAATACATTTTAACAGGCAAGTCTATAAGTATAGATAACTTCCAAGCACTGAAACACGGAGTAAGAACAAGGTTTTACAGGGTAACATTAAATATATGGTCCCAAAGTGAGCCTCTTTTCACCCTTTTATCCCTCTGTTTTTTTTGCTTTTCTGATTATACTTGGAGGATTCCATATCCTCTTTCTTTGCACCTCTCTTCCTTCATCTCTTGGTAAATTATTCATTTAAATAATAATTCCAAAAGAAAAAAAACAGAACTTACATGTCGATCAAATCTACCAGGCCTTGTTAAGGCGGGATCAAGAATATCTGGCAAGTTTGTGGCCGCCATTAATATTATTCCCTGCAAGATGAAGATGATAAATAAATTTGGAAAAGCAAAATTGAACAATTGATGGTCCAAAATGATTGTAGATACCTCATTCTGCTCAAAGCCATCCATTTCGACAAGTAGTTGATGTAATGTCTTCTTTGTGTGGCCCTCCCACTGTTTCCTTGTTGATCCAACGGCATCTATTTCATCAATAAAAATAATACAGGGAGCCTAAAAAAGATGGGGAGAAAAACATGTCACACAAGCAGAATCTAATAAGGGGAAACATGTGGTATAGAGTAAACCAAAAGCACAGATTAATTTGAAGAGAGCATTGGTCAATGGCAACAAACCTTCTTTTTGGCAGCTTGAAATAATGATCTTACTCTTCGAGCACCAACCCCAACAAACCTACAATAGGAAGTGATATGAAAATGGGCATCCCTAAAACCAAACGTTTTAGTATATCTTAATTGCTTTTAGTTACATACTACAGATATGCATGATAAGAATGCTCGAACTATAGCTTTAGCAGCCTAATTACACAATTTATGGGTGGTGGACAGCCATAATTTAACAGAGGGAAAAGGTAGAAAGCAAAATAAGACTTACATTTCCTCAAATTCCGATCCAGCCCTATAGAAAAAAGGAACACCTGCTTCTCCAGCAATTGCCTTCAATATCCCAGGAAAGCCAAATACTTTCAGAATCAATTACGAATTTCAATAGATTAACTCAAAATGCACATGACAAGAAACAATTGCATCTTTAACTTGAGATTCAAATATTCTAAAGAATGAATATAAAAATCTAGTTTTCACGAAAGGACCAGCTGAAATGAAAGTAATAAAATGACCTCTACACCATCCAACGATTCAAGGAATGTTAATAACTAGAGAAGAAGCGAGACTTAAAATTCTAGAATCTAAAAGTGAAGGACAAGAACCCCCCCAGCCCGGAAAGATATGTACTTCCAAGAACTTTCTGGATGCACATAGAAGTGACGCATCAATGATAGTGAAAACCAGAAATAAACATAAGGCAGACTACATGGTTCTAATTTTAAAAGACCATAACTTCCAGAACTAACTGACCTTGGCTAGCAGAGTTTTTCCGGTTCCAGGTGCTCCTGTCAAGAGAATCCCCTGTAAAATGGAATTTCTCAGGTTCCCATGGTAAACAACAGGAACAAGCAAAATGAAATGACAAACGCAAACTAAATGGCATGCCAGATTATTATGAGAAGACAAGCAAATTCATCAGCAAAGCATGCTAGGCAAACAAATTTAGAAATAAGAAACATAAACTGTGATTACAAAAGCTAGCTTGTCTATTACTATGAATATCACACAATTGGTAACAGAATATTCATGGTAACGAAAGTCTATGGAAACCTAGTTACTAAAAACTGAAAAATCCATAAGGGTAAAGGAGAATATGCTGTGTGGGTGGGTGGGCGTTTTGAAAGGAGGGGGGGGGGCTGTTGGGGCGCGGAAGAGAAGAGCAAATTGAGGCAGAATAAAAAATTAACAAAAATATTATGATTGTTCAAACCTTAGGCAACTTTCCTCCGAGGCGTGTAAATTTAGATGGATTTTTTAGATATTCCACAACCTCCTCGAGCTCTTGCTTTGCATCATCGCAGCCTTTCACATCTTTGAATGTTTTGACATTCTGTAAGGTAGAAACAGACACACAGATTTTAAAAGGCAGAATAGAATAGCTTCTTATCTGTGGCCATTATTTACATGCAAGACCTTCCATATAACAAATAACAAAACTCTGGGATAAGAAAATAAACCTAATTTACAGCTGATTGTTTGGTTTAATGGCATTTATTTAACTGATAAATTATTATTAGAAAGAAAAGGGAATAAATACATCTTGGGGAAGAACAAGAAGTGTTCCAAAACATACGAAAAAGAAAAATTCCAAAAAGGCTACAAATGTAACAAATCTGACAAATATCTCTGCATATATGATATAGCAGGTTATAAGCTGATAAGACAAACCAGAAACAAGGATTATACAGGTACCAAATCAACTAAATAGTACAACAAAGCTTACCAATCTAACTGCCATGGAAAATACCACGTATAATACAATTATAGAAACCAAGAACAAGGACTATACGTAGTATGTTATTTCATGTAGAATGTTATGGTCGTTAATTTTTCCCCTTTGACAGCTTTTGATCTTTTCATCTAAAATTCTCTGTGGCAGCTCGCCTTATCCATTCCCAAGTTAATTTGACCATCTTGTTTTCGAGAATCACAGAAGCAGCTATTTGAAATAAAGAAATCAGATAATGTTAACATAGGTCTTAAGAAGTTAACCTTCTCTGGCATCACTTCCTTATTCAACTCCTTTGGGGAATAGGAAGAACTTGAGCCAACACCTGAAGTTCCAATCCCACCTAAGCTTCCAATGTATTTTTGAAGTGCAGCAGCCCCCATAAACCTAACATGCAATTGTATTTTGGAATAACACAAATGAAAATTCAGGTAACAAGTAGATATTATACACGAGAGCAACAGAAAGAGAAGGAAACTAGATGCCAATACCAAACCAATCCCACAGCAATCGTAAACAAGATGGTTGAGATAAGCTCTTGTGCAAAACGTGATTTGTTTGATACCTTCGATTCAACCTTAAGAAGGAAATACATTTATGAGTTATAGAACAAACATAAAAGGAAAAATGGATTGAGAAATAACAACTTGCTCATTTTTTTTTTCCCTACAATCAAAGAACAAGTGATCATTAAACACAAAGCATAGAGAACATGCCATCTGCAGTAAATGTTACCATAACCACATGCAACGGCTGCTTCTCAGAGACTCCAGGATTCAGAAAAGGCTCATCCTTGTTACCTGATGCCCGCTGCTTTAACTCTTGCAACTGCAACAGTAAACTTCCCATCAGTTCCATAATGTACTGCATTTTAGCCATGAACCAAAAATACATCTAATGGGAAATTCCAAAAACAATATAAAATTACATGTTAATGAAAGAAAAAGCTTCCGAGCATGAAGCTTGTGACTTGTGAGAGACTAAGGGCCTGTTTATTTTTTTTATGTTGGACTGACCGGTATACATGAATCCGTGAATAAAAACATATAGCAAAACAATGCGGTACTATTTTCCTTTGCTAATAAAAAAAGAGCAATGAAAAATGGGCTAGCAAGAAGGAAAAACAATATAGCAAGAAAATTAATACAAACTAATTACCAGGGTCGGAAGACTAGAAGGTTTATCAGATTTCTCATCAGGAAGATATTCAGCAATGACATTAGTTGCCACAAGAGCTCGAAGATATTCTACAACTCCTCTGCTGTCTACAGCGCGATCCCTTTCTTCAAAACGTTTGATGACAGACTCCGGACTAAAAACAAAGAGAAAGTTCATATTGAACTAAATGGGTCCTATACACATAAAAAATTATTAAAATTATGAAGGAACTTTGACAGAACCTATGCTTAAAGAATACGGCGTGTAACCTAACCCGTTGAGTATGTCCACTTTCTGAATCATGTTACAATCTCTATCCAGCATGTTCTTGGAATGAATAAAAATGTGAATTTTCCCAACTTTTATGTGTTTAAATGAGCAAAGTTTTCAATTTATTATTGTTTTTTTTTTTACAAATTCGAAATTGGCTATCTAATTTTCTTCTATTCTACCTCATCGTGCGGGCAACCGAGTGCGCTTTACAATAAAAGCACACAATGCATTATCCTGAAAACTAATCATGCAAAAGAAAAATTTAGGTAAGAAAATCAGGAACAAATTGTTCACTTTTTAGAGCTCAGGCCTCAGGGTGATATCTTTTTCAAGAATATTCAAAAACAAAATTTCTGATTTTGCAACCTAATCTCTCAACCAAACAGAGGAATTCACCAGAATAAATAAAAGAACAGATGAGAGGCAAAATCATAGAAGTGCACGACCAAACCTGTGCTTGTTGAGTTCCACAAGTAGATCACTCTGCTTTGTCGCGTCTTGAGGATTTGCGTCAGCCTCAGCAATCAAGCGCGCCAAGTGTTTCTCCTGCCGCCAAAAAGGCCACCAATTTAAGAAATCAGAGAAAGCCTTCTGAATTGCATCCCTCGCCCTCACCCAAAGAACAACCAAGAACACCACTATTGGCAATCTAGCATCGCCAACCTCCTCTACCCCCAAAAATGTACTCTTTTCTTCCCGTTCTACGCGTTTCTCACTTCCCACTTCATCGGCCTCCGAAGTTAATTCCCCAGCATCACCTTGCAACTCAATCTGGGAGCTTCCAGCATCAACTCCGTCGACACTCGATTGTTCTAAATCCGAAACCGAACTGTCTCCCGTAACATTTAATCTTTCCCCAACATTTTCATTGGCGTCCAATTCCTTACCAATTAAGTTAGAAATATCTCCCAAAGAATTCGATTCCGACCACGAAGTTTCGTTCTCCGGTCGAAATGTGAAAAGGGCGGGTGGACCGCGCGAGCGAAATGTAAACTTGTGAAAATCTGAGCTAAATGCACGGACGGAGGGCTGTGAGAGACTGAGCGGATTGAAAGGGAAAAGAGAGGAGTGGTGAGGTGCCGAAGAGGTGGAGTGAAGAACTCGTTGCTTTGGGAGCAAGGGAGATGAGAATGAGAGGCAAGGTTTGCAGAGAAGTGAAGCTTGAAGTGTAGCCATTGCTAGGGTTGATTAAGTTTAATTCGTCTCTCTCTTTAGGAGTGGTGGGAAGAGAGAAGAGAGGCCGGGGAAACCAGTAAGCGAAGGAGGGGATGTAACCTTATCCTGGACCAAAATTGGCGCCGGCTTCAGACTCTGCTTGTACGAATTATTGCCTATTTCTTGTCCACGAACTCGATTTATTGATGTGAGTCAACTATAATTTACTATTACTGATATCGATATTGTATGCTATCAGGATCCGCTGGGACAAGAGCGATCAAGAATTCAAGATAATGATTATCAGGGGTACACTTTTTTTCCTCACATTTGTTCGTGTTCGCTTCAGATCTTCAAAGCATGAAAGCGTAAAGTGTGCGTCAGATGAGGGAAATGCGAAAGTAACAATAAAAGAAATAGATTATGTATATTATTATTATTTTTTATGATAGTTTTTAACCAAAAATATGTTTCTTGTATTTTAATTGTTTTGACAGCTTTAATTGGTATGTGTTATTGGACTCTTTAATTTGTCTTTATTTTACATTAAATAAATTGGTTGATTTCTTTTTAATTCTACTAAAAACTTGGCAAAAAAAATATATAAATCTATTAAAAAAATTATTTCTATACTTTAAGTAGGAATTTATTTTATTCGGCTCATTTATAAATCATCTCATCTATAAATCCAACTCACAATTTTAAAAGACTTAGCGAGTCTGGTTTTGCTCGGTGTTCTCTAAGTCTGAATTTGGGCCATAGATAAATGATCCATCATAATTGGGCCTACCCGTTGTTATCTGCCAAAGGTCTGTTAAGTAGAAAGGCCGTTGATCCACTTCTTTACGTCAGTTCATTCACTGAATATGGCTTTCATTTGTATTGGGCCTTTTCTAGCGGAAGGAACTCCATGGAACACGAAGTATGGGCTATTTCATTTCAGCCGAAATGGGCTAGTTTAGGAAAAAGCCTCGCTCTGATCCGAGGTGTTCTTTTTTTATTTAAGTCTTCGTTAATTATTTTTTGTAATGTGATCCCGTCGTTAATGGATTTTTTATTTAATCCATCAGAGGTATATTTTAAGTAATAGCATCCATCAGATTGAGGGATGCCTTTATCCTAATAATTAATTTGCAAGGGCTTAAATTGAGGGATATATTTATATTTACGAGAAAGTTTGAGAGAATAATGTTACGAGGGACTAAATTAAGAGGAATGCGAAGCGAAGGAGTTAAGAGAAGGGTTTTATAAGGACTTAGACTAGAATAGATTTGAGTGAATGAGGGATGGGAGTAGAATTTCACTATTTTTGTTAAAGTAAGAATGCAGCAGCGAGCTTGGGGGTTCGAGTGGATGGGCTTGGGCTGGGCCATGAAGAGCGGAAGAGGTTGCCACGGGAACGGGTGCAAGGAGTTTGAGTTCTCAAGCTTTGGGCCGAAATTGGGGAATGGAAATGATTGCAGGGAGCAGTGAGAGAGGGGAGAAATATAAAGGAAGGGGAAGCGAATGCCCATGGAAGGGGCATATATCTACCCATATGAATGTATATGGGGAATGAATGATATCGTTGTTGTAGTAGAAGAAGAGGATGTGAGGGAAAGAGGTAGAAAAGGTAGCTTGTTGGCCAGGATTTTTAATCACACTCTGGGAAAGCCTGCCTTCGAAGCTCTTCGTACGAACAACTTGAATTTAATTCCTACCCAAAGGGCGCCGCAGATGCTGCACACCTGAGCCTCTCTACCCTACTTGACCCGCTCCTCCCATTCTCCAACTGCCACCTGTTCGTCTTAGTTTTAAATTACACGCTTTAACATTCTGCTCCCAAACTATTGCCTCCCCGCTCAAGTGCTCTTATTATATCGCCATCCCATCGTCGATACTTCAGAATTTCTGAATTGATTATTTTAAAAATCCCTAAAAATTCGCCGTCACTAACAAATTATACATTTCATTACTATCTATATTCGTTTTATTCGTGAATTATGAATTCCATAATTGACACGAACTGCTGCCCATGAGGTAAGAGTTGGGGCAGGGAAACACTGACCAGGAGAGTGATTGAACCTGTGCTCTGTGAGTAGGCATTGTACGGCCGGGGTTGTTCAAATAGACTAGGCATGTGACCATTGTCGCGCCGTTCAAATTCTGAACCGAAAGGCTGTTCCCAACAATTGTTGTACCCTCTCGTTCCGCTTACAAGATGCCGGTTCAAGAAAAGAAAAATCTCAGTCAAGGAGCAATATAGCAAATTTATTGTCAAAAACCTCTGAAAGTCTTTGAAATTTTATGGTAATACAGTGGCTGAAATGAAATTAATTTAATGATGCAAAAAGATAAGAATATTCCATATATAAAAGAAATAATATTAAGAGCATTAACAAAATAAATATGAATTTTAATAAGATAAATATGAGATTTAACAAGGTGAATAAAACCATTAATAAGATTCATATTATTCTTATTAATACTCTACTTACTTTATTAATTTTTTTATTTTTATTATTAATATATATATATTTCTTATTAATATCCTATTTGTTTCCAAATTTTCTTATAATTCTTATTAATTTCCATAATTATCTTACTAATATCTCTATTTGTTTTATTAAATTTTTTGTTGTTATTGTTAAAGCCCATACTCTTATTGTTAATGCCCCTTGTTTATCATATTAATTTCTTTATTATTATTCTTAAAGCTCATATTTTTCTTTTTTTAATAGGGGTATTTTTATTTATTCGTATCATAAAATTAATTTCAATTCAACTCATAAACTACATGAAAGTTTTAATATTTTATGGGGGGTTTTAATGATAATTTTGCTATAGTGATCATTGTCTAAAATTAAACTTTAGTATTCTCTGTTGTTTAAATTCAATTTCTTTTTCTTAAAAAAATTTGTTAAACGTACTTAAGTTTTGATTCATATTTATGCTTAATAGTAAATAATATTTAAAAAAAAGACTAATAAACATTCAATGGTTAATAAATATGTTATGAAATTATCAATTATAAAATAAATATTTTATATGTCAAATTTATTCCATTTTTAATATCCAAAATTCACGCCCTCACTCTAAACACCATGCACTGTGTCTGTGAATGGGCATATGGTGTCACCGTAACCCCAGCTTCTGTCTCTCTCTCTCTATTAGGTGTGGTCCAGAGAAAGTTGACGCCCAAATCTCCAAGTCCAACGGCAACCATAGTCTTGCAGAGAGATGGCTGAGCGAGGTGGGACCCCGTAAAATTTGAGAGTAGTGGGCCACGGTTTTAATGTTTGTGAGAGTAAAGTGCATATGATACGGGAGTATGGGCCAAAGTGTACCATTCTCGGGAGGGCTTTTCTTTTCTGCTACGATCAGGCTTTAGTTTAGAATAAATTACCAAATTACAAGCGAAAATTGCACTCCATTTGTTGTTAATGCCTGCAACAAGGCCTCATTTTACTAATCCCATCACCCTCTCTGTTGCCAATATTGACGACTGAAGTGGAGCATATCTTCTCTTTCATGATCTCTCTTTATATGGAGCCAATCTCCGTCTTGTTTCCATGAACATCTTTCGAAGTGTTCGTGTATATATTAAAGTGGTCATGTCATGTAACATAAAGTGACACCACCAGCTGCCCCTCCCTCCCAATACACTTTCTTATTATGCGTGCAAGGCTTGGTTGGAACACCATTACATTCTTCACATCAATGGCCATAAGCCCTCGAGTTTTCTCACGAGACATGAGACCGCCAGTGATTTTGGTTGAAAAAATGACACAAGAAGTCAAATTTCGTCACTTTAGATGAAAGAGTGGCCCATTTTTTGGTCACAATCTCGGACCAAAGTGTCAACGGCTATATATTGCATAAATATAACAGTTCTATGACTCAGGATTCAGGTCAAAAAAGTTATTTTCTAAACACCAAGAGGGAAATCTCATACTTCCTGTTGAAGGGCTTTTTAATCCCGTAAAGGAGGAAGTGGGTAAATATTCCCCAAAAATATTCTTTGCAACGAAACCCATAACGGTTCAACTTTTATGCTACGTGTCAACCAACCACACGGAGCAGAATCCAAACTTCCTCCCTCAAGGGAGAACCGTACCCATTTCTCAAGGCCCAGCTAAAGGACAACAAAACCCCCGCTTTTCTTTCATCTCATCACTATTGCTTTTATGAATTGACTTTACCACCTTCGTTTCATTTGCTATACTGTTTTTTTTCTTATTCCTTTTACCCCCTCCACGTGGCAACTCTTCCAGCCTTTTAAACTACTCTCGTTCATTTCCTCCAAATCCCCGTTTCCATAAACTAGTTTATTTGCTAATAAGGAAAATTATTGAGGCCTGTTTGAAAAACTCCCATATCGTAGCTTCAAAACTATTTTTATGCTATTTCTAAAAAGTCAATAAGAACACCCTCTCAGTCTCTTTTATATATTACAGCGGTTTCTCATCACTGTTATTTTGAATTTATACAGTGGGATATGAATATGTATTTTGTAATCCTTGCACACAACGAAGACGTGATGCGTTGGAAGCCAGAGTGTGCTTCGACGAAAAGCGACACAAATGAAGTTATTGAGAAGAGGAGAGCATATATTAGAGGTAGAAACTACGGCCAAGGTTAATGAGAAGAATACATGGAAGCACTAAAGACTAAAGAGACAGAAATATTAGAAAAAGAAAAAGAAAAAGAAAAAGAAAAATGAAGCCGGAACATGAGCGGAGCTTCCTGAAACCTTGGACCCTATCCCACGGGAGCTGCTACTGGTGACCAGTTACACATCCTATGATCTTGTCACATTCTTCTCCAACTCCTTCTTTTCTGTGTCCCCCATCTCCACTTTCAATCCCTCTTTCTCAAGGTTCCCCTTCTCTACATCTTCCTTCACCGGTTCCTCCATGACTCTTCCTTTCCAGTATTTGCAGTGAAGCACCAGCTGCAGGATTCCCAATGGAAGCCCAATCACGCTCGGTCCCTGTTCATCGCATCAAAGTTTAATCAGACTTGTTCTCAGCTTTACTTTATAATTAAAAAAAAAAAGGTTTGAGCTTAAGAGAATAGAACGCAAACCGCTACGAAAATGTCACGGATGAGCAGTCCGTAAGTCAACCAGAGCGAACTAGATAGGAATGAGCACAACGATAAGGGAAGTGGCATGAATTCCACACTCTTTGTCTTTATAACTTTCTTCTGCAATAGTGCAAATATAATCATGTTATGAAAGACTAAGTAGGGCCAAAGGACAAAAAGAAAGTATTAGTGGAGTAAACTTGTAAAGATACTTCTCTTTTTGTTTTAATTATCAGACTCTTTTTCGATTTTTTGAATAAATGTGAAACAGATTATAATAATTGAGCTCATGTGTTCCCCTGTTTTGGTCTTGTTTGCTTCACTCTGTTTCGACATGAAGTCATATATGTAATTAGAAGGGAAATTTTGGGTGGAAGACAAAAGTGACTCACCATCACGACCAAAGGAGAGCCGTACATTGCTATTGCGACCACAAGGCCTATGCTTCCCACGAGTAGCTTTCGATGACGTTGGTCATGGAAGGCAAAAGCTGAGATAACAGCAGTGATGCAGAACACTAGCAAAACTGGTACAGCTGTCATGGCTACCTGCACCTGTAATGGAAAATCACTTTCAATAACCATATCTTCTCTCCACCTATACTTAGCATGCCTAAACATGAGCGCAAAGTAAAGATGCTAGCTGCCAACTTCTGTTTCTGCAGTCCTTGATGCAGCACACATGCATACAGGTACCTCACACACAACACAAATATTCTTAATCATAAATTTATTCCTTAGAAATCACTCACATGTGGAGGAAATTATTAACTCGTAAGAGAACACCATCAATCCTCTAAAAACAGAGTTATTTATTTAGGTGGACTGATGGAAACTTTCTTTTATACCATCTCCCTTTTCTAGTTTTGATAATAGAGGGAACGAAAATGAGACAGCTTCAGGCATATTCCTTGTTTGGGTAGGGGCTTAGCTATTTTAAGAATGAAGGAAGAAGAAGAAGAAGTTGTAGTGGGAGTGAGAACTTGCCTTTCCTTTGGCTGAAGCATACCAGAAGTAAATGAGAACATAAGATAGCTCAAGGGCGATCCCAACGCCATTGACTGTAACCAGAGGGAAATTTTCCCATTTGCAGCTTACAACAGGCAATCCATACCAAGTAAAAAGGAGACAGTTCAACAGTCCGATGATGTAGGGAATGCAAGAGAACTCCTCTGTGCTTTTCTTCCTTATGACCCTCCTAAACGTAACCCTGAAGAAAGAAGAAATCGTGAAGAAGCCGTCAGGGTTTCACATTCTTCAGGAACAAGAAGATGACGACGAAATGGAATACAAGAATTGGGAGAGTGAAATAACATACATCGGAGCAGCGTAAAGGGAAACTGAGGCAGCATTCCCTGCAAGAAGAAGAACCCAAATGGTTCACTTTCTTGTTGAGAAAGTCACATTAATGAGTAATGCTAAGTAATTAAGGCATGAACAAACGTAAGTACCAAGAACTGCGACGGCCATGCGAAGGGTCTGTGCCATCTTTAGTTCTCTTTAAGTCTCTAGTAGAGATGAGGCGAAGAATGTGCACTTCCAAGAAGAGCCATGGGGCGCTATTTATAGCAGCTTGAGGTCACGGTTTAGTGTCTCTGACACGCCCACTCCTCCATTTAAAAAATATTGTGAAAAAAATATATATAAATGAAAACAGAGGAATAGCTGTCGACGTCTTGAAAAAAAACTTGTGGATGCAGATCTTTGTTCAATTTGAGAAGCTTTTCCCTCAATTTACAGGATTCAAGAACGAGAAGCTTTTTTTCCCCTTACTGTTTTCTTAATCATTTCCAGAGCCTAGTACCATAAAGGTGAGACACGCAAATGATATTTGCTGTGCCTTCTGCTGCAAGAAGAAGATGGAATTGGATTTTCACCGTCCGTTTTTTTTCACAAAATTTATGTTTCATGTTAAATTCTTATAACTATGTACGATCACTGTAACTTTGCCTTTTCTGCTCTAGGTGGTCTCCACGGTTATTATTCTGCCATGTAATTAAATTTAACATGATAATAAAACAGAAGTGCTATCCATTGGAACACAACAAAGCAAAATTCTATTTGAATCAATGTTGACTTGTTGAGAAAGAAAAAATTAAATTCATTATAACAAAACTAATACACAACGGTATTCTTGAACAATCGGATCTAATCATTACTTTAGACTGAACCAATTTGATCGATCAATTATCTTCCTAGTCCAACTAACAATTTGTTGGAATTGGGAAAAAGTTGGTTCTGAAATTTTAAACTTCCTTCATCTTTTAAGACTACCGATAACAACAACAACATTCTTAAAGGAAAAAAAAAACTTATCTTTTCCATTTTAGAACAAAAGTTTAACTTTGTAGAAAGAAAAATTGTACATTCAAATGATCATTAAACTTTATGCCATAAAATAACGTTATGGCCTGGCAGCTGTTTTGGTATGTGTATGGTTTCTGGAGTGCTCTGTTTTTGGTAAAGCATCACATTAGTTATGCACCAATAACGCCTTAAAAGAAGTGCTGCTAATTGAATCGCTCTGTTCTGGATGATTTGGCTTCCATTTTCTAGCGATATGGGCATTTTATCAGACAAGCCTTTGGATTAAGGCCAGTTTAGTACAAAATAGAGATGAAAATAAATTGCAAATTAAAAGAATCTCTCCCATAAAAATGATACCTTTTTAAAGGCGTCATTTTACTATCTATCAAATAAATAAAAATACATCTTTGAATTCTATTTAAATTTATCTGTCATGTGTTAATTCCCAGCCTTAGGACCTTGGGGGTAAATTTTTTGATTCTAGCACGTTCACGGGTGTGACGGCAAATAGTCTGAGTGTCCGAGTAATTCATAGGTTCTATGTAGCAGCTAAATCCAACCCATAATGGGAACATTGAACGAAAAAGAAGGAGATTCTAAACAGATCACATATATTTGGGAGAAATTAAGTCACACAGTGATCAGAGAAGAATGTGGAATTTTTTATTATATTCTCATTCAGGCATCGCCAACAATTCTCTATGAACCTTTGAAGGAGAATTTTATTCCCCCTGTTACGTGGAATAAAATTCATCTGACGGCAATCGCATTTGTGGCTGCCATTTAATTTGAAGAAAAAACCTGATCGCCCGTATTTTATTCCCTCAGTTACCAGCTTAGAAAAGAGTTCACATATAATCGACGCTTCATGTAATCGTAAAAAAAAATTACCGAAACATGAGATCTTATGCTTATTGGTTTCTTGAACTAAATTGCTAATGGCGTTTGACAGACTGGAAGTTCAATATATCCTCATGTCCTAGAACCCAGCAAGAGGTTTCTGATGCTTTTGAAATATTTGGTTCTGCGTGGCCGATGCTGTTCAAGTAGGCAAGACAGAAGGAATCTTATTTCAAGACTTAGATTTTTAATCTGGTTCTTTCTAATTCATATATGCATGCAGCTGGGCCAAATTCATCTGCAACAACACTTATTACTGTTGTTATTACTTTTCGAATCGAATGATCGAAGAGCCCAGATTGATTGTTTTTGCACTGCTGTCTCTCAAACAGCTTATTCGGAGTGCTCTATGGATGGATCAGCAGTGAGCACAGTGTAGCTTGTAGAGTGATCCTTATGAGAACATAGAATATGTTCTTCAGTTGAAAGAGATAAAACAGTAGGACGCTATATGTGTAAATAAGATGCATTTTTATTTTCTTGGTTGTTTCATGTCAAGCACATAATCCAGCTTGACGTTGATATAGTGAGGCACTGCCTTAAACGAGCGCATGCATACGCAAAGAATTAACAGATATTTTCCGAATAACTTCTCTACCAGCACGACCCGTCACCATCAGCTATTAAGAATTAATTCCATTATTCTTATCATATCATCTCCTTGATAACGCATTTCCTTTTGATATATCGAATTATATATGGCTCATTTTCCCCCTCATGTTTTCTCCAGATTCATCTTATTCAATCAATTCTCAATTTTACAACACAATGGGATGAAATACTAGTTGGAGAAGGCGAGCGAATATTATCGATCGGCGACCATATACCTTTCTTTCCTTTTGCACTTTGTCCTTTTCTTCAGCGAATTGCGTTATTGTTAATAGCTCCTCCAATCCTTTCCACTAATGGAGATCTTCCCGAATTTCCTGTAATTAATCTCTACCTCAATTCGACCAGGCCTAAGTATACACGGAATAGAGATTATTTTAAAAAGGGTTCCATCCATAGATAAATCATTATCGGCAACTAGCTTTACAGATAAATATGAGTATATAGCTAATATTTATTTTATAAGGCATAGTTCTCCCCACTTTTTATGTGTATATATGCGTGTGCGCTTCTTGGGTTTATACCTTCAAATTTTAATCCAAAACTAAATCCATTCGAGATTACCATCGATCTTAGACTACCCTACAAGCTCACATTGATAGATGGAGATGCCATCTCGTTTTATTAACTAGCCTGATTCTGTGGATTTTTTCTGGAATATTCTTTTACATATTTTACTATAATTTATTAGAGTTTTTTTTTAATTTTAACAAATTAATTAAGTCTAGCCACGAAGGAAAAAAGACTCGTTTGGAGTAAATTAAGATAATGTAATGGTGGCCCCATGACGAAGTTGACCCCTCATGGAAACCCATAATCCATTTTTTTTTTAAGATGAATCAGAAGCCACTAACCTAACAAATGAAACTAACAGAGGGATATCAATCAATTATTAAAATATACAGTTCTGATATTAGAAAAGGCAAATTAAACAAAATGGCTAGTATATATTCCCATCCAGTGGCAGGTTCAGTCGAGTGCAGGGGCACAGGGTGTGACGTGTCAACATGGCAAGACGGTTGGTAGCCACAAAAAAATTTAGGCCTTTTCATTATTGGCAAACTTAACAGCCAAGCTAATCAAGTCCTGCTTAAAAGGAGTCTACTGAGATTTCCATGATGGAGCTTAACTCAACATTAATATTGGGATTATTAATCCGTGTCTAGGATGGCCTTTGATTAAGTGCAGGTTTAGTCGAGAGAACAATGAGTACGGAGGAAAAAAAAAAGAACATATTTGATGTATAGTGGTTTTTCTTGTTCAAGCCAATAGAGCATTAGAGAAAATGTCGAAATCTCACATTCTCTGCTTTTATCGTATGAAATCATGGAATTCTCTTACTTCATAACTTTACCACGTAGGTTAAGTTTCCGTCGAAACCATTGAACCACGATCACTCCACATGTCCAAAACAGCAAAACTAGGTACCCATAATTCGCCATGAATCATTTTCATCAAGTCTTGCTCTGTTTTGGTTATATGATACGAAAATTAGATACATGGCACTGTTAATCATTAACACGAGGAATTTAAAACAAAGTTTCAGATTCATTAAATCCGGGATAGAACGAGGGCTACTGGGAGTGCATTAAATGCTGGGGTTTGGTACTATTAGTCCGTTTGTCAATACCATGAGCGACGCATATTATTATATAGTGATTAATTAGAACTAGATTTATTAAATAAATGTGATAGACATGTTTACGTTCAACACATTGTGCTGGTCATTTTCAATTCCAATCATGCTATCAACCCAACAGAAATACGCACCACGACTTTGTTTCATTTTGGTCCACACATGAATTAATGTGATCTTCCATTACTGTTAGTTTATCCATATTTTTTTAACTATAATTTAACCAATAAATCCTATCCCAATGAACGAAAGGCCATAATCATTGATTTGATATTAGATTAGACTTCTTCATATCGCGCATGTGTGTACACACACATGACTCCTACCTAATTATGTATACTCCACAGTAAACAAAAATTATTGCATGTACTTAATTAGTTGAGCTTTCTTCACGGTGAATGTAACGAATCGATTAGTAGATTACATAACCTTTTTATCCCAAGAAATAAAAAACTTGATTATAATAAAATAAGAAAATTCTAGAATAAATAATGTTACTTTAAATTTAGCTATGCTATCGCATATAAAACATCTACTACAGGAGTGTGTGCGTAAGTGCACCGTTCCAACCACAACAACAAGGGAGAACGTAACAGAATGTACTGTGACGTGCAAGTGTTTGGTTGAATTTATTTAAACATAAATATCAAGTTTAGATAGAAAAGTTTTCATGCGACTAGCATCAATCTACGTTATTTATTGTTTTACCCAACTTAAAAGGCTTACGGTCTTGGTTCCAATAACTAAAATTTTAGTCCGTGATTGTGACAGGTTCATGGTCGTTATTTGTACTGCACACTTGTGATTGGAACAAAGCAAAAGTCAGTAACTTATTTAAACTTTACAGGCTCATCGACATGAAAAAACTAAGAATATCATATTGTCAACAAAAGCAGCTAAACATACATCTCAATACAATTTAACTTGTTTCAAGTGTTTTTAATTAATAAGACAAATAAGATTATCATATATTTTTACAAACAACAATTATTTTTAATAAAAAAAACTAACCTTAATGCTTGGATTTCACCAACAGGTTGGTGCAAATGTAGTAGAGGAAGGAAGAAAGGGCACGAGAAGATGAAGAAAGGGAGAGAGCTAGAAGAAAAGAAGATAGCACGACAAGGACGCAGGGAATGTGAAGGAAGAGAACACAGTGAATCAAATTGTTAACGGTTTGCAGAGTGGTCGGAGTCATAAAACTCTGAAGGTTTCGGAGTCAAAGTTTTAAGTAAAAAGGTATCTTCAAAATGGTGAGTTCTCTAACATTTATTTTAGTAACCGTCAAATATTAATCATCAAATATGAAAAATTCCGCCGATAATGATGTGTATTGATTGGGCATAGAAAGGGAGGGCTAAAGATTTGGCCAAAAAACAAGTTTACCTAATCCCATATTCTCGATCATGAATGGCGACGCGTGCTCAATGATTTGATTGATCGTGTGTTCCTCTTGGAGAGCATTAGTCTTATCCATTGGGTCCCTTCGAATTATACATCGCCTTGCATGGTATGTATAGTGGCCGTGTACGTCATTTCAGACCGTCAACAAATAGAAAGAAAAAGAAGATGCAACACAATTCAAGGCACATCTTAATTTAAAATTCAATAAACAAAACTAGGGGCGATTAATGATATGAAAATCAATTTTCAGGAATCCACCAATGTTCATTTTCTCTTTTAATTTGCAAGTGCTTGTAATAACTTTGGCTAGTAAATTTATTTCATGCACATATTTGTTATTCAGATGGAATTTTATGCATATTTATCAATGACAAGCTGCCTTATAATGACAGATATGGTCTATAATGTAGCTAATAAACATAATATAATTAATTTTATGACAATTTCATTATTTGATTAATTTAATCTCTGACTAATTTTTAAACATACGTGTAACTGACTTATATTAAGGGTGAGGGCGATTGAGAGGGAGTAGATAACGACCCTGCTCAAACGCGTGTTTTTCATAGCTAGCTAGCTAGGAACAAATTCCACCCAGATCAGATATCAACTCATAAAATATAGAATAATGGGAATAATAAAGAGGATTCTTCCCGACAGGGGAAGCGTCAAGATGGATTAACATCAATAATGGCGAAGAAAAACAATAAAAGTGCGTTAATAATGGGCAACTCGAAACTAATATTTTAAGACATGGTGACTCATCATTACGCGAGAGAGCAATATTAGGGTTATGGACGAACAAAAGGGAATTAGGAAGCCATATGGAATTGTTTGGTATATTTTTTATGAGGTGCTCTATGTTCTGGGGCAGCCAAGCACTGTGCATATTCATTTTATAATTAGATTGTGCCAAAGCTGCGTTTAACTCCCCATATATATATATTGTGCATTGCGGCCAAAAACACATAATGAGGTTAGGTGCGGGAGTGTGATAATATATATATATATATGATCATTATCCAAGAAGGTGGCTAGCTACATTTTGGAGGATTGATTAGTCAGGATATCTTTGAAATATATGAAAACTGCGTCTCTAGAAATCAACGTTTAAGTTTGGGTGATTAGTGTTATATATAATATGCTTGATTCGCACTGCTTCCATTTGTTGTTTGTCGCATCCTGGGAAAGCTTGGTTAAGATTTAAATTCATGGACTAGGTAAAAAGAGGACCACACCCAGAAAAAGAAAAGACTAGCTAAATTATATATATGTTTTCCCCATAGTCAGTGGGACTTGGAACAGTTATAAAAGCTTATCCAAGGATAATATAAGAAGATGGCCCAGTGTTTTTGGCGTCAGCTTGACGTGGCGGCGAAATGAATATTGGTATCAATTATTATACGGCGATCGAAGATCACTGGTGAAATGAATAAAGTAACATGGGCACGAAGCCAGAGCTTAAGGGGAACGAAGAAGAATAAAAAATGAGAGAAAATAGATTGGGAAGGAATGAAGAATTTAAGTTTAAAAATATGAAGAAGGGCGTGGGTGGGTATATATAGCTAGGTTGACGTAAGGGGGACAGAGTTGGGTTGGTCGGGTGTGAGTGCCTGCCGAGTAATTCGTGAGTAGGAAGCGATCCAACTTTGGAAGGATATTTCAGAATTCAGGCACCGCACATCCATCACAATATCACATGCATCCGCCTTTTCGCCAGTTTTTTAATAACTTTTTATTCCTTAGCCTATCTATCTATCTATCTATCTATCTATACATTTTAGTTTTCAGATATCAATTGCCGTACGTCCTTCCTTCTCTTCATAACTGTTTTTCAATAAATTGAATAGCGCATTACTATCTCTGGTTGTCGCCTTCGAACAAACAAAAAAAATGCCAGGAGTGCTTCATTTTGTTGCAATTTATTTTATTTTCATTTAATTATTCTTTACTAGTTTGGTCCTGATTCTGAAATAACTACTAACACATAAACATTAAAATTAAAGAAATGATATTTAACTTATATGGAGGGAGTAAATTAAACTAAACCAGAGAATTATTAAATATTTTTTTATAATAAAGTAATAATTGAAGAAACCACAAAGAATAAAAAAAAATAGGAGAATAAAAACTACTCTCTCCCGTCAACTTTTAAAAGAGTTTTATTGTCTTGAATATACGCTATTCTGTGGGTAAACTTTGCAGAGAATTAATTGTTTTTGTTTATGCCAATTTTCAATTAAAAAATAGAGATAGTATATTTTTATAAAAAAATTGTGGAATTTATTAGGATAAAAAATGAAGACGGAAATAGTTTATGGACAATTTTAATGATGTAAATAACATTTTTTATGGGGTAGTTAAAACTGAAAAGTCATTTATATTAGGGTTGGGGAAGTAGTGGTTAATTTTAGTTTTATCCTCGCTCTCTATTTCATTGTTGCGTTGTTTTCAGCTTTCTGAAGCACTCACTCAATTACTGTGAATATGGAATAGCTTTCTATTTAATTTATAAAAGATACACTTTTTTCAGAGGCAATCATGCAATATTAAGCAGGGTTACCACAATTAGTGCATATTTGGAAAGGAAATAAACTTTAGTTTTAAAAGGGTTTTTAACCTATACTTTAATTTGTGAAAATTTTAAAACAAACAGTTATATTAGATGCTTTTGGATTAATCTATGATTTAAAACTAAAGTTATAGATAAATTACTGAAACTAGTTTTTGGAATAGTAAAAAAGTTTATAGATTACTCAATTACTATTTTACCCTTATTTTTTTTACACCCTCTCTCTTCTTTCCTTATTTTTCTCTACACTCTCTTCTCCAACCTCTCTTCTCACTTTTCTCCACCATCTCTTATTTATCTTCTATTTTCTAGATACTCCCTCCTCTTTCATATTTTTAATAAAATTATATCATTTCTAATAATTTTATAATTACAAAAATTCTTCTGATAATAACTATCCAAACACTCATTTATTTATAACTAGTTTTTTTTTCTATAACTTCTTATTTAAAAACTATTTTTTAAAACTGTCCAAAAACTCTTTTTTTATAGGCATTTTTTTAAACTCTTATCCAAATAGACCTTTAATTACTATTCATACGTCGACACATACACATGCTCGATGGAAAGGCATGCAATTTTTTTAAAATATAGATTGGTACAAGCCAACCATTGATTGGTCTCCACCCTGACTCAAACCACATAAACAGATAGTGCAGAGCTTTGAATAACGTCAAAAGTATAATTTGATAATGTTAAACAACAAAAATCTAATCTATAATGGAGAAGGCAAGTTGAAAACTGAGAAAAACACACGCATAGGGATGGGAATATATGTATGTATGTGTGTGTGTGTGTGTGTGTGTGTGTGTGTATGTATGTATGTATGACTCTGATTGTAATAAAAGGAGGTATCACATCAATATTTTTCAATTGGACGTCTTCCACTTTACAATATTGCTAGACGATTATAGGTAAACACCTCGATATGAATTGACGAACTTGAGTTTAAAAAAGAAGCTTCTCATTTCCCATTTCACTATGGAGCATGCCAGCAAAATCAAAGTATTACCAGCATATTCCTTTGACATTTATTTTCTTCCCTCGCTCTCAACCTCCGTTCCATTAAAGACATTATGTGGTAGACTTAGAGAGCGTTGAACAAATTAAAGAGAACATGATTCGCCGCAAATGAAAGCGACCAATTACTAGACAGAATCTCCTCTCCACGCTTTAAAAGGAACAAGAGTAACCACTCATTATGAGAGAGTAATATCTTTTATACACAGCCCACGAGATGCCCATAAACAAAGGCTAAATCAGCAAAGGATGCATGATCTCCTCGGTAACTCATATAAATCATCTCCAGAGGATTGATGCCTTGTTAATTCTTCATCTCACTTTGGCTTTATATATACTTGAGGATATCAATAATGGTTGGAGCACGACCAAATGAGATAACCATGTAAGCATTAATTTGAGGGCCAGAATAACCTGAAATCATTATATTGACTCTTGAATCATGTCTCTTTATCTGTCATCTTCTAATCTTTAACAAGTTAGTTAACGTCTAATTAATAATTACTAATTGCGTATGGACTCAAAAACATAACTTAAACCCTAAATTCTAAACCACCCAAACAAAACAAGAAGGTTTTTCAAATGACGAAAACTGTGTGAGATGGATCCAGCGGGCCATGTGATAGCACAAAAAGACTTATTCTGTGCTGCAACAATTGTTATATATATATATATATATATATATATATATATCCCTTTTTAATAGCTAGCATGAAAATGATGATCTAATTGTTATTGAATATTAATTGATAGAGGGTATGCTATTGACATGTTATCTTCATTAATGTCAACAAATTCTGTTGGTTCCTGCTTAGTGGGGCTGCTGAGAATGCATGGGAAGCAATCAGCTTTCATCTGACAGTGTCCAATTAACGATACACTAATGAACAATATAATAGTCGATTTAGTCATTTAATTTGTTTGGCAAGCCATCCCATTGTTTTAATATTCAATTGTGGGGTGTTGATGAGTTTCATCCAGCTCATTAGAATTCGTCTTCACGCACGCATCTTGCATCCTCGTGTACCTTGTCGTAGTTCGATTGCAGATCAAAAGCAAACTACCCACTTTACTAGTGGTCCTTAAATCCAAAATCATCGTCATTCCTATTTTATTACCGAGGTGCATACTTTTCCTTCTTCTCGGCAAATTTTCTTTTGGCTTCTCGATATCATTATTCGCCCATCGCTATTACGATCTTAACTGTAAAGCATATTACGTATTATTATGCATGTGTGGCATATATATGGAATAATACATATAGTCGACGAGATCGAGTGATCATGTCTGGCCATTATTAATTATTTTATGATTATAATGATTAACATGTACGTTTGAAAAACGTGTATTATCGTTACACCCACATATAGGATGGATTTGGTTTGCTCTTCCCCATTAGGCACGTAAAGATAAGAGTTATTACGTCGTTGAAGTGCACAGATAAGCCTCCAGAAGAAAAGATGGTAGATTTTCTAGATATTAGTGCAATAAAGTTATTTCAGTGAATGGTCCTTGGTGCACGTGAAGACGAAGACCTAAATTCGAAAATATATACATAGGGACACTTTTAATGTCATCGTGTGGAATTTTTGGTGAGTGGAGACCCGTCCATCCCCCATGGCATGCCTTTGGCTAGCTCGCCCCTTATTGGTGACTCACAGGTTCAGTGGTTTGTGTCTAAAGGCTACCTTAAAAATAGAGATAGCATAGAATTTGATGCTTCGGATTCAAAAGTTATTAAAAGGTCAATTTTCCTGCCTCCCAACAAAATCCAGCACTAGTATGGAGTTTCATGTGTGTGTGTGTGTGTGTATAGCCGCCCTAGGTACCTATATATGTCAATTCATAGACGCACGCACATGAATGGATCGTTAGATAAGTATGGATGCTTATCTTTACATTTAATTTGTTACGATTTATCTTTGCAATTTGTTACTGAGGGTGTGTAATATGTTATGAATTTGGGTGAAAATAAATGCAAAAATGCTATTAATTTAAACAAGTTTATTAGTTCCATTATGTAAATTACTTAGAGAGATGGTGAGGTATCAAAAACTACAAATGGATGGCAACTAGAAGGATTGAAGAGATGTGATGCATTCATTTCCTTTTATGTGCTAATCAAAATCAAAATATCTGTACTGCTAAAACTCGGCGATCCCTCCGTCACGTCCCGTCATTCATTCTTCACTCCCATCATCTCCTTCATTATTTTGTCTTTCTGTCGATAGGGAGAGAACAAGTTCCGAGATAAAATTCCATAATGCGAAGGCATTTCAATTAGTTGCTAGTCTTCTCATCCACTTGCAAACTCTTCGGAATTATGCTATTCCTTAAACTCATATCAATTAACGGTCGGATTAATCATCCTTGTTAATACGGGCGACATGTCAGAAACATATCAAGATTTCCAAGTTAGCGTCAGCGATGAACTGATGAGACAAGACAGAGGATCTTCGATTGGTGATCCGTAAGTGTTGCAATCAAAATTTTGTGGGTGGCAAAATGAATCGGATCCAACCTTAAAGCAAGAGAGATGCCACATTCAGAGAATATGTTTCCGCGAGACTCCATCACCCAATGAGATAACATTTGTCAATGGTCTTTTGACGTTGCATGAGATGACCATATCCGAGGTGGATACATGGCAAAACCATCACCATCAAATACTGATTTTTCCCCAGATATAGGGTGGGGAGGGGGGAAGATGAAGCTATTTAGATTGGGAAATATTTTGAATTAAAACGAAAGCAATGAGAACTGATTAAATTATATATACACCATTTTTAAAAATTGGAGATTAAAATTTTGAATGCTCGAATAGTTTCAGAAAAATAAAATTCATGTAATAAGGCAAACTTTTTTTAATGAAAAATGTTATTTTAAAGTTATGACTGTGTAAAGAGCCAGAGATGGAAGAGGTAAAAAATTTGGCGTCAATGAATATCTATAACTGATGTACTCTACTTATTGTAATGATAATGAAGTGTTTTTTTGTTACCTAATGTGTATGTTTATATAAACTTTTAGAAAAAATATTTATAGAAAAAAAGGCTTTTGAATAACTTTTTGAAAAGAGTTTTTAGAGAAGAGTTTATAAAAATAAATAGTTCTGAATAAATAAGTATTTGGATAGTTATTTTCATAATAACTTTTTATATTGGTAAATTATCAAAAATAGTATAGAATAAAAAAATAAATTATATTTATTTAAGATTACTCTTCACGTATTTTCCTACCCAGCGACGGAGCAACCTAATGAAGATGCTACTATGGACAGATGGCGATAATGGATGGAGGGTGACAACAGACGGAAGTGACCGACAGAGGTGAGAACAAAGAAACGCTACCCATAGCTTGCAGCTACCAACGACCCACTAGCGGCCACCCACGGCAAGCAATGATGGCCAGCAATTGATGACCCATGGCTTGCAGTGACCCATAAACGATAATAGTGACACGGAGGGGAGCAACACATTGAAGCTGACTCCAAGGAGAATAAGAGAAAGAGGAAAAAGAAGAGGAGAGAGTAGTAAAAAATAGGGGCAAAATAGTAAATGTATAATCCATAAACTCTTTTATTATTCTAAAAATTAGTTCTACCAGCTTATCTGAAATTAAGGTTTTGCCTAAAAACTTTTTTGGGCCTGTTTGGAAAATGTCTTATGAAAAAAAGGGCTTTTGAGCAGCTTTTAAAAAATGACTTTTGGATAAGAGCTTATAGAAAAAAAGTAGTTTTGAATAAATAAGTGTTTGGATAGTTATTTCTAAAAGTATTTTTATTATTGATAAATTACGAAAAAATATATGATTATTAAATATAGGAGATGAGAGATATGATAGATAAGAGATGAGAGAGGGTGTAGATGAGAGACGTTGTAGAAAATAAATGATAAATGAGAGATAGTATAAAAAGAAATGAGAGAGGAGAGATGAGAGAGGAGAAAGTGTAAAAAAATTAAGGATAATATAGTAATTGGTCAGTCCATAAGTTCTTTTACTATTTTATAAACTACTCTAACTAGTTTATCTGAAATCTTGATTTTAAACCATGGTTTAGTCCAAAAGCCCTTTTGAATAAATATAGTTGTTTATCCTGAAACCTAGGTTTTGCTTAAACCTAAGTTTTAGGAAAACCAAACATATACTTTGAATAAATATAACTGTTTATTTTAAAAAAATTTTAAACTAAAATTTTGCCTAAAAAACTTCTAAAACTATAATTTACATGGTTTCTAAAAAGGCTCAATGATAATGAAGTTTTTTTTTATTACCCACTCGGTTTATCGAAATTTTATCTCGACTATATTCAGATCTGATTTGCGTTGTGCACCTAACTATAGTGAGTGAGTCTCTTAATATAGATTTTTTGCATATGTCAAAAGTTAAACTTAAAACCTTGTTTAAATATTATTAAATTATTTATTATTCGAATCAATTTCGTTGGTCACGGACAATGAAGTTAAATAAAAACCAAAAAAGAGATCGTTCTGCGTGATGAGTTTTAAAGCAGCCTGGACTCTTATGGGCCCCAATTCAACTGAATCGGGGATTTAAGGCACAAATATGGTTGGTTGGGGGACGTATAACTCGGAATTGGGCCGATGGGTAGTTGTAATTGAAAGCAGGGCAGTAAGATTCACTCCTAAAAAAAAAAACCACAAAAAGGGCAGTAAGATTCAGCGAAGGTGATGACATGAGTGGGCCCGTGGAGAATGGGTCACCAATTGAATCCTGTGATTTGCTATGACCGAAGACCAGCCAGTGCCACTGCATCTGCCTTCAAGTCAACTGCATACCACTCTTCCGTATATTTAATTAATAAAAAATAAAATACATAGTTATTTATAATATATTTAATTTTTTAAAAATATTATTTTATTATAATTTTAGTCATAATATTTAATAAATTATTCTAATTTTTAAGTGTATAGATTTATATCTAAAAATAATAAAAATTTATTTTATTCGATATTAATATTGTTTAAAAAAAATTAAAATTTCTTTATATATTTTTAAATTAGTGAATGGGTCTAATTCTTTTTAAAAATATTTATATTAAAAAAATTAATTATATTTATTATTAATAAAATTTAATATATATATTAAAATTTTTATAAAAATATAAGTTTAATTTTTATTATTATTATAAGTATTTTAACAGATAAATTTGTAAGTCAATTGTGTTTAACGGAGGAATAGTTGGTGTTGTCATGTACCAAAAAAAACTGCATTGGTCAACCACCTCCCTTGTTCTCCCTTTATGTCTATCTCACCTTCCCCTGCTTTTCATCCTCTACCTTACTCTCACTCATCTGCTATCATCAAATCATGGGAGATTCGGGCTCACATAACCTCATCAACGAGCTGCTCCAAGGAAGGGATCTCGCAAGGAACCTTCAAATGTGTCTGAACGCGCCCTCCTCCTCCCTTGAAACCCCCGACTTGTTGATCCGTCCCATCATTGCCACATTCGAGAAGGCTCTCTCTCTCCTCAACTGCTCCGCCAAACACTCCGCCGCCCTGCTGCCCGACTCACCGCTCCTCACTCCTCCCAGCCAAGACTCCCCCAAGGATTTCCAGCTCCAACACCAGTATGTGTCTTCCCGTGCCTCACTCTTCCACCACACATATAATGTTGCCCTGTTTTTCTAACTTCAGTTTAATTCTCATCTCGCAGAAACCCGTCGGCAAGATGGACCAAACAGATTAGAATTAGCCCGGGTATGGCCGTCGCGTCCCTTCTCGACGATGGATTCAGCTGGAGGAAATATGGCCAGAAAGACATTCTTGGAGCCAAATTCCCCAGGTATGTGCATGCATGATTCAGAGTATTATAATAATATCGATTGTCGTGACATGAAATCAATACTCAAGTTGCTGGTTTGAATGGGACATGCGTGCAGAGGATACTATAGATGCACCCATAGACACGCGCGAGGATGCTTGGCCACAAAGCAAGTGCAGCGATCCGACGTCGACCCGATGGTCATGGAAGTCAATTACAGGGGAAACCACACCTGCAAGCTCGCCTCCAGCCCCAGCCCTGCTCCTCCGTCACAAGAACAGCTCGTGAACCTACTTGCTGGCGTCAGGGTGCTGACGGAGAATTTAAATGCCTCCGACCAAACCTCTTTTGCTTCGTCCCTGTTGCCTTCGACTTCCAACGTCAGCCCCGACAACACCGACTCCATGTGTCCTGCCATCGACAACAATGTTGTTGACCTTAAGTTCTCCTCCCCACATGTCTCCGCCCACCTCCGCAACAGCCCACTTTTCGGCATCTACAAGAGTGGTCAGTAGCTTTGGGGCCCCCCCTAAATTTGCCCGCTTTTACCCCTGACATTAACCACGCCATCTCTCCGGCAGGCGCTCCCACCGTGGCTTCTGAGTTTCCATTTTACCACTTCCAATTTGAAGGCCACGGCTTCACATTTCATAACCCACGATACTTTTAATTTGACATAGTTCAGTTTCATATACGCGCGTGTAAGTGCGCATTTAGGAGTGTATCAATATGTGTGTATGCATATAGCATGAGAAACAGCGGCATTCCCCTGTGTTTTTAAACTTGTCGTACCGTCATAGGATAGGAATTAACAATTCTCTGCTTGCTGGCTGAGAGACAGTTCTGCTCCTTATTAAAGACGGGTCAAATTAAATTATTTGAGTATCCCCCCCCCCCCCCTGACGACCCCTTTTTCCCCAGTAGTTGTGATTTTTGGCGTTTGAAAGAACAGTAAGGTTTGATTACAGAAAATCCCGGGGGAATAAATTCCGCGTCAAATTCTTCAAAAATAAAAGTCAAATATTTAATTTAGATCACGTCTACTATCATTCACTTGTTGACTGAGCCCACATGTGGAAAATGGGTCTTGGAATTTGGTTCACGAAATTCTTTTTGACCATTAAAGAGGGTTGACAGCCACATCAACATTTGACAATATCCTACTACTATTATCCTAGGAAACCATGAAGAAACACGCGCCCCCAGCCCCCCACACATGTTCCCTACCCAGACGAGCCTTGTTTGGGCTTCCTGGCCCATTCACAGCCGCTGTAGGTCCATCCCAATGAAAACCCAGGAGTAGCCAGCCCATAGGTTCTGCTAATCAAATTGATGAGATTCCTAATAATATTTAGACAAATAAGTGGTCCTCTGCATATGCTATGTGCCTTGTGTAATTTAGCAAATGAGGAGACTTTATATATATTGAGGGATTGTATGTATACAAGATGTATTTGGCTAAAATTATAAACTCCGCAGGACCTTGTTGCTTTTTTTGATGCATCACTTACTGATTGATTTATGTTAAATCTAAAAAGGCAATTAAGCAATATAGAGGATAATTGGAATCATATTTGGAGAGTGACTATTTGGATAGAGGAATACGATTGTGTTTAACCCTGATGCCACACCTAGAGATAATTATTTTATAAGTATGGAAAAAAGTATGTCCATGTAAATGATAATAATATTTTACACAAGTTGTCATTGGTAAAGAATCCAAAATGACAAACAGTGCTTATGGGGTGGGTTAAACTTAATGTATATAGAACGATGACAATGTTCAATAATACAATTGAATATAGTGGGGTGTTACGATATCATGATGGTAAATGGTTATATAGATTTACATATTTTATTGGACTATATAGTGTAGCTAATGCAGAAGAATATGTTATCTTTAAGAGGCTACAAAGGGTGTGAGAAATATAATACAAGAAAATTATACTCGAATCTAATGAGAAGTATTTTATTCATATGTTAGAGAAAATAATATAAGACAGCGATACAACTTATTAGTTGTATAAATTAATGAGTTTACATGCATATAATGAGATTTAAAATTTTAGTTTATCTTGAAATAAGCTAATTAGGTTATAGATACCCTTGCAAAAGAATACCTTTATAGATCTATCATATTTAATATATGTTTTATAAAATTGAGGGGCTTAGTAGATTTATAGTATTTATGATTAAATTTTTTAATAGTATAATTTATTTTACTTTTGAAGCCTTATCTTGAATAAAAAAAATTGATGAGTTTTTTTTTTGTTCCTAACGAAAAGGTACCATTAAAAGATACAATCACATGTTTTTTACGTCACCATGGATATTAACCACAGTTTCTTTTTCTCATTGGTAGTCAGGTATTAGCATAATATTGAGCAGCGAAACTTTGTTTATAGGTTCATTTGATAAAGACGAGCCATTCGATTATTTATAATATATTTAAAAATATTATTTTATTATAATTTTAATTATAATATTTAAGAATATATTTTAATTTTTAAATATTTATATTTATATTTAAAAATAATTAACGATTTATTTTATCTGATATTAGTATTATTTAAAAAGAAAAGAGATTTTATTATATTTTTATATATATTAATATTTTTTAAAAAAAATTATATAAAAAAAATAGATTGAGCAGCTACATGTCTTCAATGCATCGGTCATAGTCACTACAGTGTTTACCATCTATGAATATTGCAGCCTTTTTATATATTAGATACATGGATGTCAACTTCGCGCACTTTTTTGGAGCATTGAGATCTTCTATCTTCATAAACTCTGCCACACATTCTCACGTTTTAAAATCCCCAACTGTTAATGAATAAGGGGAAAAAAATCTTAACTAATAACCCGTTTAAGCTTAAACGATTTAGGACTTGATTTTTCTGCCACTGCGCCATTGTTTTTATAATAATAGATTATTATTCCAAGCTGTATAGCGTAATTATATTGTTAATAAACATTCCATTTTCAAAATTTTAATTTTAATGTTAATGGATTATTTTTATTTTATCTTTCTTCTTTTAACATTAAACGAATATTAAACTCAAGATGGTTATGTAAATAATATGTACGGTCGAAATTTAATGAGGACAAATTATGGTTGGAAATATGCAGTTATCTGTATAACATCACATAAATACACTAGAATCTTATATGTGATAAAAAAGTTAATTTTAATTTTAAATATAAGATTTACTTATTATATTTATCAATTTTTTTAAATTATCCCAATGATACTCCCACAACAATAATCAAGTAAATTTGTGAGATAAGATGAACTAGAATCTTATATTTAAAATTAAAATAGAATCTTAATTAATTTTTATATTTAGAAGTGTGCGTGTATATATATATATATATATGTAATCCATCGATAACAAATTTTACAGTAGATTCACAATTACAGATTCAGTGGTAAAAATTAGAGTTCTAGGGTATCCAACGAAATCTGAGATTTACATTTTGGGTTTATATATCAGTCAAACTGCATTCAGGCACGCTTCAATTAGTTTATCTCAGTATTGCTCAAGGTAGATCAGAGCATTCCCAAAAATTCATGCATTCCAACCTTAATAAACTTAGCCTTGTGGCCATAGCAATATGGCCCACCCCGAAGTTTTCTGTCCAAAGTAACATTCAAAACAGGGTGGCTCAAACATACAGATTTGGGGCTAACGAGGTACGAGCTTGGTTCCAAAATTTAGCAGAGGTCCAACATGTTTGTCCCTCGCGACTCTTAACAGTGATTGGTATGCATGCCATGGGGACCAAAAACTCATGACTGAATTAATTGGTCTATATCCATCCTCCAATTGTCCCACTTGTTATTTGAAGTGCAAATATTTGTCTGAATCTGGTGCTTGGTTTCACTTTCAGTAATCATAAGTCATTGGACAGATAAAAATTGGGGAGCCAAACGAATATTAAATCATCAGTCCCTTTCGGGCATCCAATAATGATAATAGTATTAATGCTGCTCCTTTATAAATGCCTTGAAAGAGGAAACTCGACAAATAATCAAACCTTATGCAAGTTTTTGCACTATGGCGCAGTCACCATAGGCTTCAATTGCAGAAACGGAATTGGAATTCAAGTCTACGAAATTGAAACTTGAGAGTGGTCAGTTACAACAGAATCACACAAGTTAAGTATGCTGTCTTAACGATTTTAATTATAAAATCTTTATAGAGCTTGGAGAGATAGAAAAAATAGAGAACCTCGGGCCGGGGGGGGGGGGGGGCGGCGCGGCGGGAAGGAAAAGAAATAATGAGTTTCATTCATATTTTCACTCGGTGTTAGTCCGTCTCTCCAAAATCTAGAAGAACTTGATGCTAAAAAACTCTAAAAGATCCTAATTATATTATATGCTTCATGACCAATTACACTTGAAAACAGCGGCTAATAGGAAAAGAGAAAAGCTAGTAATTAATGGCTAACTCACGTTGTCTATGTAGTCACGTGCAAGTCGCGACACGGTAAGAGATGAATCAAAAGAGAGATCAAAGTAGCATCTATCTGAAGTTAAGTCTGCACACTACTAACTCGTATTAGTAGACTCGTCAACAGAATGTTTGCTGGATCAGTAAAGCGAGTTCTTCGGCACTGAGTTGGCATTCAACTCCAATCTATTCAGAAAATCAACAGCACACCCAATCATAATAAATCATCTTTAAACAAAACGAGAGAGAGCAGTATAACAATTTATTATTAGTAGTATTTTTTTTTCACCAGTTCAGGACAAATGCCTGCCAGATGCCATGTATCTCCCTGCTATCCCAGACACTTAAATGAAAGATATACTGTCTGAACGTCTCGCTACAGCTAGCATCTCATTTATTTTAATTTTATGTATATCGCGGTAAATAATGCGGGGTAACTTCTAGCCAACCCCCCCAACCGAAAAAAAGAGTTACCATTATTCTCCTACTCCAGTAATAAACTAGTCAGCAGTGAACCCAGCAGTTTGAGTCGCCATTATTCTTATTACACACAGGTTAACTTGGATCGCTATTATGACATATATAGTTGCTTTAGTTTTTAAAAGATTCCTTCTAATAGAGAGCAAGCTTTACATCATCATCTGGTAAATTTTCTTGATGCAGTTGTAGTTAAGAACATGAAATCCAACCCTGTAAAGGAGAAGGATTTAAGGAAGCTAGATGAAATTAAAGAACCACATAGGATTACTCATGCAACAATAATCATATAGGCTGCATTTGCATGGACAAAAAGCAATAAGTTTTTTCACACACATTGCATGTAGATAAAATCCATACGATAATTGTAACTAAAGGAGAAGCACTTTCAGTTCATACATAAAAGCAGAGTGAAGTTGGGTCTCGTTTTTCATATACTGCATTTCTTTCTATGACTTCACGCTTGCAAGCGAAACCACCTGACTTTGCTTCATATAATAATACAAGTAACTTATTATTGTATCAACTGCTTTCGCCTTTACGGTAAAAACGTTCAAAAAGAAAATTTACTAATAGTGAAGAACAAAAACTAAGTAGAAAATACGAACGAGTCGGTATATTGGTACCTTAATGGTGAATGAGTTTAGCATGGTTTCATCAGCAGTGCTGATGCTGACATGGAGGATTTCAAGCGATAGGTCTTCAAGTGTTGATATGATCTTCAAAGCTTGCCCTGGAATACGCGGAGACACTGTTTTCAAGAGAACGTGTGGCCCAGAAAACTTGACCTCCACATCGGCCATAGCAGATTTGGAATTGGCCACAAGCTCATTGATGTTATCGTTAATGGAGGACGAAGCAGCAGAAGAGGTAGGAGATGGCTCGAGAGAGTGGGAGATGGTTGGAGAAAGGTAACCTGGCTGCAACCTGGGCTTGTAAGGACTACCTGGTTGTGGAGTCCTGGGACTAATGGGCAAGCTTAGCCTAGGGCTCACAGAGGGTTTTCTAGGACTAAGAGCTAAAGGCCTTGGACTTGAGACTAGCCTAGGGCTTAGCACTTCACTGTAAACTTTTCTTTGCTTCTTGGCTTCCAGGGACTGTAGAACCTGCTGCAACTCGTTTATGTAATCAACCACTCCTCCAATTATCGATGCTTGGTCTCCCTAAGCAAACGTGTTCGGACGAATAAGTTAGGATAAAATACTCTTCATATTTATAATCGACTCTTACTTTATTAATATTATCAATAAGTCAAGATTGCATGCACAATGGATATGAAATAATTTTTAAGCATCATAATCTATTCTTTTAGTGATAGCAAACAGACACTAAGTTAATATTTTTCACGTCTTAGCACGAGTGCATGTACGCACATAAAATCAAGCTGCAAACCACATTCGTGAATATATTAGTATTTATTAGTATTTTAATTTATCGTGCTTCACTTCCAATTTATAAGGGATAAAATAAGACTTACACGTTTGACATAAAAGTTTGGCATAAGTGACCTTAAGACGGACAGGTGCTCGTTCATTTGCTTTCTTCGGTTACGCTCAACAGTGATGTGAGATATCCTTTGTTGGCCATCTGGGTTTGGATCCTCCGACGAAGTGGTCGGTGCGAGCTTCTGTCTTTTGCTTTTGGGTGAAGCTTCAAGCTCAGTTTCTTCAGACTCTTGTAGAGCACTTGAAGAAGTTGATTTTTGTGACACGAACCTTGAAGTTTCCTCGTTCTCCTTAGTGCTAACAACAACTTCGTCAACGGGAGGAAAGTCGGAGAAGTCCTCAAGGCTCTCCAAAATGGCAAAGAGGTCGTCCCCACCAAGTTCCTTTTCTTCAAGAATATCAGAAAAGCTATCTTCCATTTTACTCTTTCACGTCAAGAGAAGAGCTGGGAAAACCGTGGACTTTCTGGAGTGAGAAAAAGGACTGGGAAAGGAACGAAAAGAAGGGTGAGAACGGAGGAGGGGATTGTAAAGATCCAGGAAAGAATAGAGTAGATGTGATCGAGACTCTAATTAAACGATCGCTATCAAAAATCAGAGAGCCTTTTGTATGTATGCCGTTGGTCTAGTTATTGAAAGTATGGGTCTTGTAAAACGGCTAGAAGCAAAAGGATCTCACGGGAATCAGGTAGGAGCAGTGCACAGAATCCCAAACTGAAGGCAGTGCAGAACAGAGGCAGTATCAGACTTCTATGGCAGGACTACTAACTGAAACCAAAGAAATGAGAGCCGTTACTCAGAGAGAGAGAGAGAGAGAGATGCAGAGGGCAGTAGAGGGGAAAAGAAAAGGGTTTTATTTATATAGAGCTGGCAAGTAATGTTAAAGATACGGTGGAGCATAATGAATGATGCTAATGAATATTTACATATATTTAGTTTAGTTTGTTATTCATCCACTGCCACTCGAAGAGATAGTGTGCATGCATCTAACCAATGAGAGTGTGTTCTTTAGGAACCTAGAGAGAGAGAGAGAAGGTCGGGGTTCTACGCACATCAAAAGATGCCATTTCATAAATACCTCTGCACTCCATTAATGTTTTCGGTAAACTATTTCAAAATTTAGATGATATGATCAGTGACATTTAAAATTGAATGCACCTTACATTATTAATTTATTGATAGATAGATAGATATGCATCTTAATTACATTGAATTCGCAGAAGACCATTTTGCGCATAGTTCATAAAACTTTCACTTTTGAACGAGGATATACAAGCTGACTATTAGTGCTTTGTATGTGTTTGTTTCCGCCGTCCAATATTGTAATTAAGCAATGAGCAGCCTGATAATGGTTCTTGAATAATAATTATTTACATGCATGTAATCTTATGCAACGTCAAAATCCTAAACCCTTAGGCATGTTCATGACATCAAAAGGCAAAAAAGGAAAAGAAAAACAGAATTTGAGCTGAAGTTTACAACATTTTAATTAGCTCGTGATGAAGAGTATTTAAGGTTAGATATGATAACGTTTTCGGGAATTTGATTCTTGGATCCTATAAATGGTTTCAGAACTACAAAACCCTGAAAGTAGGGATAAGAATACGATAAGAAGGGTAATATTTATAAATTGGAGTGTCAATTGAAAAGTAAAGTCGAATAATATTCAGTTTCGATAATATCAATATATATTTTAATGAATGGGCAAGTAGTTCAGAGGAAGGAGAGGGGATGAGATTGATAGATAGATAGATAGATAGAGGGGGCCAGAGATGGCAGTGTTAAAGCATTTTAAGAGAAGCTAGGGAGGTTACCTTCTTTATGGGGAAAAACAACAAATGAAGGCGGCTTGAAGGTGGTTGATTCTACGGGAAAAACCGTTATTGCTGCAAAGCCAAAAGTGAAGAATGTTCTGAATGAAATCTCACTATACAATTCCCACCCAGTCACGGCACTTGCATATATAAATTTTGGACTCTGTCGTCTATGGGTTGTCTCCTAGTTTCCTATTCACGAACTCTCCCCATATATGTGTCTTTACATTCCATCCTCCAAAATTATATCAAATTTATTTGTTTATCTGGTGGTTTTCTAAACATGAGTTGACGCATGTGTTCCCCCCAAGTATGTTAATGTTTGTCTAACTTCAATATATAATCCATTTATTAAAAAACTGTACCATATATGGCACCATATTAACTCTAATAGTAATAAAATATTTTCTTGCGCCATATATGAATGGATCATATATGTATGACTCAAATATTGTGTAGAGTTTTTACATTACATATAAACACATATGTGAATGATTTTTATACAGTTACGTGGTAAGGATGCCTCATTTAAAATTATGAAAGAATCAAAGAATTTGAACTGTCTCTCAGTTTAAATGCATCTTGAGATATTATATACGACAAAGAAACTCAAAAGGGGGAAGTTTTTAACGGGGGTGCAAACCCTAACAGCAACCAAGACTGAGATCGAGTTGGTGCTGATGGCGTGGATAGAAAATTTGAGTAGTATTCCATGATATAATATTCCAATGGCGATAACAGATCCAAACATCCCAGAGAGAAAGCTAAGTTTCTGTCTTCTAAGACATGCTAAGATCTCAATTAGCATGGTAAGTAACTTATTATCTAAAATTAGGAAGATGGACATTATATTGCTCCTGCCAGAGAGGACAGAGAAAAAATCAGTGTGTTTGTGGATGGATGGATGGATGAAATAAATGACGGAGGGTGAGAGGAGGACAAAGTTGCAGAGAGGAGCAATGACGACTAGTAATAAGGAAAAACTGATCTGCAACTTGTTCTCGTTTCTTTAAAGTTTCACATTCGTATAATTAATGATTATTGGTATGAAGTTCGGCTTTCAATGAGCAGGCACGGCATCTCCGTGTCTAAGATGATATACAAAAGATGACAATCTCTCTCTCTCTCTCTCTCTGAGAGGAAGGATGACTCTTCGTGGCAAGGTGGCTGGTCCGAGTAAGTGACAAATGGGGGTGCAGTAATTGCTTGTTTCAGCATGGGAGTGCGTTTCATTCAATTCATATTCAATCCACACTTTTTTGGTTTCTTCACATTTAAGTCCCTCCGAATGCGTCCATTTCTTTGGCATCATACATCAATTTTCATATTTACCACTCTCAACGACCGACCCACCTTTTCTTCTCTCTCCTAAACCAAACCGGGGGTTTCCATTTAAGCCAATATATCGTTATTAAGGAGCAGAATATTGCATGCTGCCACCGGATTTACTCGGTCTTGAATAGTGGGAAATGCATTATAATCATAGCATCTTACTTTTTTTTAACACCAGGTAAATGTAATTCAACCATGCTAGCCTCAGTGTGGGAAGTTTCAAATATTCAAGCTGTTTCAGATTCTCATACATGCATAACAGTTAACAAGCAGTATGGGAACAATACCTTAATCATGACTTCCACTGTACAACCCCAAAAGCTGATGCTTAAACTGACTTTTTGGTTGGCAGGTTTTGGTTTGTATCCTAAAGATACCGTTCACTTTTAAATCTTCCTTTACCAGACTTGAAGAGGTTGCCCTGTTTTAATTTGTTCTTTTGTGCCAACATCGTAGGATAATTAGGTTTCCTGGATCTGCAATGTGAAAACCATATCTATTACGTTGCATTCTCACAGACAAATGATGCTTGAAGCTAGTTAATCAGGCGTCTAGCCAGTAATATCCATGGAAAACACAGCTACCTAGACAAAATACGGAACTTAATGCTATGACACGAGTACTTTAAATTATGACTCTTACTAAGCAGACAAAGAATGGTATCGATACATGCACGCAAACATTCTGCATCCAATACGTCTACATATTGTAGACATTTCATGATTGAAGTTACTATAGGTTAAATCAAGGTTTGCTGTATCTATAAGTTTCTATTTTAAGAAGATTCCAGGTAAGGTTTCAGTAGAACAGCATCCTAGATGGGTCTCCAAGATTGAAAACGGCAATGGCAGCAGTACCTGGTGGCTAATGATCTACGCTCAAGATTTATAATTGATAGTTTCTCGACATCATATCTTGTTAGGCATAACTTGTCAAATTTGAGCATAGAAGCATAAACTGTCGGGATCATTTACAAGGGCGTGTGAGACAAAATTTAAAAACATGAAATTGAGAAAGGAAATGAATAGGGCGGGTCCCGCTCTAAGAAAACTTCATTCATTTCCCAATCTGAAAGCACATTGAATGCCCACCCACGAAATGTATGAGCAAAACATTACTGCTCTTTTCACCTAAACCTGTCATGTTCTTTCCCTTTCTCTCTCACCTCCTATTTGTCCGTCGCCCCTCCCGCCGGTGAAGGGATCCCTGGGGCTTCTTGGTAATTGTGTCCCACATGCTTGATTCTCTGTTAGATTTCCATACCCCATCTCCCATGTCACGTCTCCATCCCCTGTCCTCCCTGCCTATATTCGGTGCACCCGTCCATCTCATTTTGATTAAATTCCCTTCATGCACTTGTCGGAATATTAAAAAGACTACTCTTTATTTTTCCCCTCTTCTCACTTAAAGTGTGAACAATCATCTTAAGACTTTCCCGCTAAATATATATTTTTATCTTAAAAAAGCACTAACATGATTCAATTATATTATTTGAGTTTTCAGTACACAAGATATTTAATATCTAAACAGCTATTCATTAATCCAAATTACTAAAGAACGCTGTATAACAAAATAAAGCATGAATATTTCAAAACCAAAAATAAAAGCTTACTTGCTCTGAATCTGGTCAGGATAACATTAAGATCAAGATCAAAAAAAATAAATAAAGAAAGAAATGGGTAATGGAGCATGCATGGGTTGGTATTGTCTCTCTCAAGCCTTTTATCGAACACAAAGAGTGTGTGGTACTTGTGAGGTGTGCATATGGGCGTGATGTCTCTCTTTCAGGAAAAGGTGGAGCATTCTTTTACATGAAAAGGAAGGGGCATCAACGTATAAATAATTGGAGCGAGCGACAGAGGGCGTAAAAGACGTACCTTGGCGCAGCATAGTAGTTCTGATATGAATGCTATTGTTGGGGCTTCCTACGAAAACCAACAAAATATAGAAATTGAAATTTGAATGTCTTGAGTCTTTGGTGGGTGATGGCGACAAGCTACGTGAGATATCAATTAATGCTTCCCGTTTTGCTCATTGAGACTTAGGATTAGCCCCACACTTGGCCGCGGGAATGTCTCAAAACATATGGGGACTTTCATTATATTATGTATAGTGTAAATAATGAGTTTTTCAAAATAATGCATTTTTATTGGTATGATATGAATGTGGAGGGATTAAGCTACACGATAAATTTTCAACTTTTAAAATTAACTTCTTTTATTGTACAATTTATAAGTTGTAATTGGCCTAAACTCTCAGTTCAAAAAAAAAAATTGGCCTAAATTCTAAAAGTAAATATTTTTCCGATAATTAATATAAAACTTAATTTATATAATATAATTTATATTATAAAAAGAATTAAAGACTAGTGGAATCAAAACTCTGTTGAATGGATAAGAAGTGCTATGGGTTGGAGAAATGATAAATGCTCTCGAACTCGATAGGAGAGTTTGGAGACCGCAACCCTCGGTTCCCCACAAACACGAGAACTTTATTAAAAGTTCGAGCAAATTCAAGAGCATTACCTAACTCTAACTAAATTTATTAATATCCGTGAAATTGTTAAAACAATCCTAATTCATAATAAAGAATTAGAAATCAAAGAGAGTAGAATAATCGGTATGAGAGTGGCGCACATGTTTGTGTGAAACGCACGGAATGCAGTTAAAATGAAGATAACCTCGATCGTTCTCAAACTTGGGTGAAAGGAGCTAACCCCCAGCAACAACTGTCGCGGCGTAATTCAACCATTTGCTTCTAATTCCAACTTGTGTCACCCACACCAAAGCTACAGATTTAACACTGTTCCAGTATGGGATGGATTTACGTGAACAGCTCCATTTTCAATAGCTTTCCCCTCCCAGACGAGCTAATACCGAGGCCACAATATGTAGAGACCCCGTGATGACGATAATACCCCTCTCAACCCCTTCCTTTCGTCTTAAAATCCTGTCTGTGGTTCTCAAACAACCCTCAGTAGCTAATACAGTTCTATGATCATGTACATCCCTCACATAAGGGGCTGTTTCGTCCCCCATCAATTTTCTGTATGCTGCTACTCCCTCCTCAACAATTTCAACGCCGACTTCTTCAGCAGCTTGAATCCATGAATCTTTCAACGACACAGCCCACGTCATCCGAGTTACCCCACCGGCAATAGCAGCTTCAGTCAGCACAACGCTCCCCATATGCTCCCCTTAACAAATATAAATTATTTTAAATAAGATTAAAAAATAAACAATAAAATTGAAAAAAAAATAAAGTGAATGAAAATAAAAATGTTAATAAAGATTTTACAACTTTAAAAATAAATAATAAATAATTATAATATGCAAGATATCTATAGTGTACATACTTATTTTATAATTTATAATTTTAAAATATATTCGACTAGTTGACATACCCGATTATCCTAGTTTTAACTGGTTCAATACCGAGTTGATCAGTTTGACATTTAGTTGAGTGTTCCTCCATTTGGCTACTATTCTAGATGAGACTAGCGACTAGTTCAGGTTGAACCAGCGTTTCAGATTGGTTTTCAACACTATATCTCTGATGTCACCCAACTTGGTGACGAGGTTAGTTTAAAATAATATTGAAGAAACAAAATTGACAGATTTACCTGAGAGAATCTCTTTGGCGAGACCTACATGGTCTTTGTCACTTGCCATGCAACAATAAAACCAAATCGAGCCTCTGGATAAGCCATCCTTATTGTGTCCATCAGTGCTTTGGCAGATTCTTTGGTATGGGCTACAGCAATATCCCCGAAAAATAAAAACGTAAAATTCAGTCCTTATGAATTATTCCTAGGCACCAGGATAGAGATGCTTATTCCCTCTTACAATACGTTCCATTAATCTAAGAACTTTCTTCGATTTAGAGTCCAGCTGGATGATTCAGTACCACGGCCTATGTACAGTAGATGCAATAAAGAAGAGTAAAGGTAATAACAGGCCAACAGGGAGCAGTTGGCAGCGGTAAATTAGAACTACCAAACAAATGACAATTTACTATGTAAGATCTGCTGTCAATTTCCTAGGAGTCAGATATGTTCAGTTACAGTGATGTCCTTGTAATATATGTCGGTATTTGACTGGCGGCAGTAAGTTTGAAGTATTATTTATTCAGTTTAATCTTAGAGATTCTCCACTTTAACTTTTATGGAATATGAGACTGAGATTCTGTTCATAATCTGATAGAGAAATCCTTCCTTTTCATTCATTGTCATCTAATTTTCCGTTTCTTACCAACTTCTCCAGAAATTTCCCATAAACGATCACAGGACTACGTAAAATACAAGGTTGCGTTCTATCTAGATTCAACAAAAAAAGTTCTTCACTAAGTTCAGATTAACACTTAATTTTAAGCTAATATATAAAGAGTGAAGACTAACAGCTTGAACCAACGATGGTTGGGTTGAACAGAAAGGACTCAAAAATCCCATAAACAAAGTCATAAATTTGAACTTTGTGAGATCATGTCAAGAAAGTTACCCCTCCTTTAGAATTCAACAATTCTCAAATTTGGGTTAGTCAGTGTGTGTGTGTGTGTGTCTGATAAGCCGATAGCAAAGTTGTAGGAATCAACCTCCATCAAGCAATATTGTTGCTCCAGTAAGTCCTAGAACCCCAGCTTCTTCATTTGTTAGGAATTGACTCCTTCCAATAAGCCACGTACGCTATAAACCAGCCCTTATAGGTTCATCAGAAATTCTCCATCCTTATCATCCGAACAAGACAGAAGAGACGGATAGATGCATTTCAATAGATGTTAATCTTTTAGCAATCAAAGGCATCAATTTGATATGTCAAGATGACAATAATAAGAACACATGAATCAAGAAAAGTAGCCACATAAAAGACTTAATTTATCAGTCAAAAAAGGGGGGAAAAAGAAAGGAAGGAAGAAAAGGAAGGCTCGTATTAAACTAGTTAAGGAACTAGATGCGATATCTTGACAACACTGGATTCTATAGCATAAAAAGGTATCTTAGCACAGGTTTGACAGGACGAAAGGCAATTATCTGTTCATGTTCACACTTCACAGGAACCCTGAGTAGATGAAGAACCACACGTCTAAACCTCAAGTAACGTTTAAACTTAGCTAAGTAATAGAAAAGGCACAATTTTATGAGCAGAACATAGAGAAGTCTTACCTAAATTGCGAAGATAAAGTGCCACACAAGTAGCAGTTGCTGCATTCTGTAGTTGGTGACTTCCAAGCATATGTAGCTTGACATCAAGTAATTCACAGGACTGTATGAATAGATAAAATCATTCATAATCTTTCAAATGATCAAAAATAGTAACTAGCCAGGCAAGCAGAGGTGGAACAGAAAAAAGATAACATCAAATGCAAAGCAGCATTGCACACAAATGGGGCCATAAAAATTAGGACTTCATGCAGAGCAAGATATGAAATAATTTTTCAGAATTAAGAGTTTTTTTACCGAGTCATTCTTTCTCAACTCTCTTGCCTATGTCAAATATTATCATATCCATTTTGAGCTTTTGACAATTATTCACAGCAAAAGCTGCTCACTAAAACATTTTCAATGAATGTCATTATCAGACTACAAATGAGTATCTTTAAAGAGTATTGATTAAAATTAAATTTAAAAGTACAAAAATGCATAATATGAATAAAGAATGAACGCTCAACAAGCCAAGGCCATACCAGCTCCAAGTCTTTCTCAACTTGTATTGCTATATAACAGGATTGGCAAGGTCTGCCCTCAAGCATGCCAACACTTCTTATGGAACATCTATTCCCAGCATCAGATGCTGAAACTACTGGTGAATCGATGGATGCTGCTCTATGGCGAATAATGTGCTCAATATCAGGGAGAAATGACCCACCCAGCACCAGCTGAAATATATTTGTTTAGTCCACAAAATTGATGGAACCAATTGAATCCAGGTTTAATAATTCACTTTCATACACGAGAGAGATATAAAGAGAGAAACAACTAACTGGACGGCCTTGTTTTATGATTCCTGACTTAGCCACTGCGATAGTTTCCAAAGAACCCCCAAGAGCAGGCAAATGCTCCTCACCTACAGTGGTTATGACTGATGCAGCAAGTTCAGGGGGGGATATAGTATTAGTTCCATCACATGCACCTCCCAACCCAGTCTACCCAAAATCCAAAAGAAATAAATGACATTATTATTAGTATCACATTGGCCATGTTTTAATCTCTTGTTATTGTCAATAAAAAATTGTGACATTCATAACTCAAGCAAGAAAAGTTTTAGTAAAGAAGCTGTGAGATAAAGATATCAAGCGCAAATATAACCTCAATAACTGCAATGTCAACTTTCTCCTCAGCAAACTGGATTAATGCCATGGCAGTGAAAACCTAAAACACCGCCATCATTAAGCAAAATTAGTCAATTACTATAAAAGTTGGTTTTGTATATAAAGGATAACATACGACCAAAGCAAAATATCCACCACGCCTATAACAGAATGTTAGAGAAGTGTAAGCATTGAAATGAAATAATGAAACCAGAATGCCACAATGCATATTTGTGACAACCGTAACCAATGACGACGAAATAATGACATAAATCCAAAAACGAAAATGAACAAATAAATTGAATATGCTAACTTCCATGCTATCAACTGATCACATCGTCTCTCATCAGCAAGTAGAAGAATAAATAACTTCTAAAGTTAGCCCACTAATTTCTTGATCAGGTTTAGATTTTTATACAATTGAAATACCTCAAAATGACTTAAGCAACCATTTTCATCGCTAATTGCTTGGTCAAGATTCTGCTTGGTCCTGTGAAAAAGACAATTCAGTATTTTTGCTGAGACAGGATCGCCAGATCTTCCTAGTAAAATGCGTTCCCTTATAGTCTTCATATGTGGGCTGCTTGAGAAAAACAAGGCCTGTTGTCATTGATATACGAGTCGTAATGAAGCCACAGTTAAAGTTGAAAGTACAACCAGCCGCAAATACTAAAATCCTCTGAAAATTATATGGGCACTCTACCTAGTATAACAACCGACAGAATAGCCTTCTGTCCTCAGAATATTAGAAATGAACGCGGCCGTTGATCCTTTTCCCTTTGTCCCGGCAATATGGACGGCCTACAATTGTAGCAAATCGGCGAATTGAACAATTAGTCAATTCAAACGGGTGGAAGATATGGAGTAACCGCAGCTGCAAATACCATACATTTGAAAAAGAAAGAGGAGGTTCTTTACCACTTCGAAGGTCCATGATTTCCATTAACAAAGCATTCAACGGTCCAGCTGCTCACCTCAGCCTCGTTCAATTGGGTGAGATGGATCTTATGGAATAAATATCAACTTCATAGTGTACAATAGAGAACCCTTTGCTGTTACTAGTCTTAAATTAAAAAATACCCGACATTGAACATTAAAAAACATACAATGAGAACAGACGAACCTTGAATTTAGACTGAGGGTTACCGAAACGCTCCATTAGCCTTCTCATTCTACCAAGATCGAACCCTCGGAAAGAATCCGTGCCTGCCCCTCTGGGCACACCCGATTTCTCGTAGTTCTTCAGAGGGTCAAGATAGTCCACGAAGTCCTTCATTTCTGGATCTTCTGCGCGTGAACAATTGGCTTGTTTGGCCCCCAGTTGCCTGGGGAAGCTTGTGCATATGATTGAGAAAACAGTTCTGCCTCGTGTGAGGAGAGCGCGTTTGCAGAGGAGAGCGTGAGCATTATCAGGCTTGCTGAGGAGCTTGTGAAGTGCTATAGTATTTATGATCAAGTCAAGCTTAGGAACATCCCATAATTGAAAAGGTGCTCGAAAGGACCCCAGCAAGGCAAAGTGCTCAAAATAATCCTACATTAAAATGTGCTGTCACATATAGAATTAAAACATGTTATGTAATCTGCATGAAAGTGTCCTATATTTAAGTATGGAAGGACTACATTGAGAAAATTATTTTATTCAAAGTTAAAATACTCAAATCTAAATTAGTTACCCCCTTCCCATGACGGTCTGAATGTTCTTAATGAGAAAAATTGGAGCCCCAAATATTTACTGGGGAAAAATATATGATGGGAGAATTCCAGTTTAATATATTTAAATATGACACAAGACTCAACACAGTGGCTGTAGTTTAGTGGTAAGAATTCCACGTTGTGGCCGTGGAGACCTGGGCTCGAATCCCAGCAGCCACATTTTAGTTTTACTTCGGATTCGGAGAGTTTATTGGTAATTAAAACCGTCTTTTAATTATTTCAGAGGGGAAAACGAAATAAAGGTCGCTAAAAGATGGGTTCACGTTTTGAGTATCAATGGACTTTTTCCGAGCAACCGGGCAAAGCTCTCAATAAATTTAGTTCTTATTGCATCGAAATAGTAAATTTTACTAGGGTTGAAGAATTTATTTATACGCAAATGTCAACTAATATAAGAATGATATCTTTTCAGGAATACCCTAAAATAAAAGGTTTCCAAAATTCTTAAAATTTATAATATTCATGCACAATGGCGCTTCCATATGGGAAACCTGTAAATATTTCATTCAGTGAGTACTTTTAGGATGGAGACCAAAAGGTGTCACAAAATTTCTGCCACCCATAACCGGCAGCCTTACAAGAAAGCTTCAAACTAAAACTTACTAGTCTGAAATATCCTATTTCCTGTTCAAGAGAGAAGTGTCTACAATTGCCGACAACGGATTAGCCTAGACTTAAGCAAAAGCTTCCCCAGAAATCTCCAAGATTCTCTCAACCAAGGTCAGGTGGAATGATTGCCCCCGGAGAAAAAAACCAAGGATGCAAAAAATAAAGGAATCCGATCTCATATTTATCAGGATGTCGCGTATTGGTTATGTAGAACATACTTTACAACTTCATAAAATGAAACCACAATTCCAACGGAGGGCCCTGCTCGTCCCACTCGAGGACCAACACCTGTAAAGAGTCCCTTTAAGCCTCCTTCCCTGAAAACAAGGAAAGTAAATACCAACTTCAATAACATTCAGTGCACAGAGGGCACAAAACAGATCAACAATCAACTATATATCAAGCCCTCATCGACAAAAACAATGTTCAGCATTTAAAACGCACAGCTCAAGCATAGAGGGTATGGGATTGCAACAGGAACATCAAATCTTAACGGCCCACCAGAGATTTGGGAGTCTTTGAGGAAAGTAAAGATGCCAGATAAAACGATTTTATCAAAAGCAAGCCATGGGACAGATGAAAAATAACTTGGTTTTGAAGGTTCTAAGCAATTGACACCGATATTTTAAATTAGTAAGCCAACAGTTGAAAAAAAGTACAATGTCATGTGACTAATATTAGGCTAATAGGGCACTCAACATGCAATATCTATCTGCATAAAGAGAATGTTAATTGGCAGTTATACCTCCAAACCTCTACTAGTGTCCGCCTGGTAGTCATTTTCAATGCCCTGGCTGGATCCCTCTGGATAGTTTTTGGAAAGAGAGATTAACATTAGAAAAGGATTTAACTTTCTTTAGAATTCATATGAAGTAGAAATCTTAATGCAAATCCAACAGTTCATTCAGATTTACGATGTTTACACCTGAAAGAATTATACGAATCACAATATTTGAGCTGTAGCAAAACATGTCCGTTTTACAAACAATCAACTAAGCAACTAATTAATCAAGTCAAAATATGCTCAATGCACAAACAAATTACCTGGTTAATTATTCCTAAACCTATTTTGCTTCTATTAGACACTATACTATATCTCACCCAATTAAAAAAAATCTGAAACTCTTCCCTACAGTATAAATGAAAGAAGAAAGTAGGGTTTTAAGTTTAGCAAAAAGAAAAAAAATATTAAACATACCTCAATCTGCCTTCGAGTTTTCACAACATCTAACGGGCATGTGGCACCAGCTGCAAGGCTTCCTGCAACAAAACCAGCTGAAAAATTTGCACCAAGGACAACCATTGCATTGGCTTCATCACCTCCAACCAGATTAAGAAGTTTTCTTCTCATCTGGAAAGCATGAAGATAAAATTGGCATAAGTAAATAGAGAATGTTGTTGATAAATAAAACTAATTCTCAGATAAAAGAATGAATCTCACTGGTTCAAGTGTTGACCAGCAAATGGCAGAGAAGGGGACATCACGGGCAAGTTGAGAACCCATGCCAGTCCATAAGACACGATAACCTTGCACTGCAATGAAATAAAACAATTTAACCACAATTACATCATGTAAAGAATCCTTGTTTGAATAAATTGTGGACCTCATGCTTTGAACATAGTCTAAGGTAAATTGTATTGTTCATGGCCTATATGAATAGTACAACTTCATATAAATTATATATATAGATATTATATATATTAATATTGATATGATGATTTGCTTTACACGTTTTGTCTTGTACGCGCCTATCATTTTATTAAACATAGGGAGTGCCAAAAGCCCGAATTAAAAGAATCTATGAAATTGAAATAAAATTACTCATGTAAAGTACACAAAATAAGGTTTAAGTTAGCCATTTGTTCCCAGAACTAAATCCAATTCTATAATTGAGGCTATTTTCAAGTTACACAATACATCATACAGGCATGCACCATCCTGTTCTAGAACAGAAATAAGATTAACCCTATATATGAGTATCCAAGTCCAGCCAGCCCTACAAATTTGAAAATCTATGTCAATCAACAGTAAAACTATCCACGTACAGCTGTTCTGTAGAGTATTTGTGCTCTTTACTTGTGAGACAACACCCAAGAGAGTCTGGAACACTCCAGGAGGCTTTCTACCAATTTGAGTCTCTTTAAAAGCCTGAAACAGAGATTAAAAGAAAAAACAAAAGAAAGAAACAATTAGGACCCATATAGCTCGTGGAATGGGAAAATATAGCTGAAAATACTTGAATTCACAGAGACCACAAGCACTCCAACAGGATAAATAAATGAAGCAGCATGGAGACAGCAGGAACTACAAGTAATCTAATTCCACTGCAAATGCATAAGGTCAAGGCACTGTCAAAGAAAGGGTCACTATCCAGCCATAATTAAAGTAAGTCTTTCCCATTGGAATATCTAAATTAAACCAATCCTTATATAAATAAGGTAAACGACACAGTTCCTTTTGCAATATCTAAATTACCTGCATGCGCGTTCTAGCAAGCTCAATAGGATAACAAGTTGCACAAGCTAGGGAGCGTGCCAGGGACCCTGCCACTAAGGGTACATATGGAATCATGGATGGAACATTTTTGGCTGCAAATTCCTCCAACCAGTTGCGGAATATGTCATAGCAAGGAAGGTAAATTCCTACCTGATGAAGGTATTGAAAAATAACCAAAACTCAAACAATTAATTACATTGTACTGCATGCTCAACATATAATCTCATTACTGTACCAAAAAACAGAAAAATGATTGGTGAACCTACAGTTGGTACAGCAAGTGCTAGGCCTGCATTTGTTCCTCTCCATAGTCTAGCAAATCCTTCCTGCAAAACCAAACTTGGATTAGTGGGAACATGAAAGATAAGAAGAGAAAACAGCACATACAAGGATATGACTGCTCAAAAGGCATATTTACCCAACATCAAAAAGCATTAACACAGATTCTGGTACAACTTTCCTTCTATATGACAAAGCAATATATGCAGAACCTGATATGTAAAATATAAATAAGTAATTTAAGTAGTTTTATTATTTTATTAGAATTAGTATTAGATATTATGAGATATTAGAATTAGATATCATAATATATATTATGATATATTAGGATTAGATATTATAATATATATCATAATGAGATATTATGATATATTAATATTAGATATTTAATTAGGATTATGATTACCCATAAGGTGATCGTCAGTCTTATTAGGATATGCTTTGATTATGTTTTGAACTCTTGAGTATTCACTATAATTTCAGTTTCTTTTATATTCTCTTTCTATTCTTCTCTATTTCCCTTTTCGTTCTACAATTATATAACAGAACCACACACCTGTTGTACAATTTTGTAGAGAACATCCAGAGTTCCTTTGTACCGAAAACACTCGGGAGGACAAATTGATACTGTTCCATGGATTCCTGCCCGTGTACATGATGGAGAGCATCTTAAATCTGCAAACAACTGACGCGATAAAGAAAATGTCAAATTAATTGCTACTGCTAAGAGGACAAGATAGGAAATGAAGGATAGTGATGAATTCCATATTACTTAGCACGTATAAAATCAACAACAGAAATCACAAGCAAATAAGTCGATACAACAACAACAAGAACAAATCAATAATCAATAATCAATAATCAATAAAAAAATTAAGGGATCTTTAACTAGCATATAAAAAACCACAAAGGTATCAAAACAATGCGTAACAATGTCATTTAATCATAGAGTGAGTGTTTGTTCCATGGCAGGAACTTAAAATAATGTGGTTTTGACTGAAGGCCCTTGGGCCACTTTGATCGAAATGTGGTTTTCGTGGCTCCTGTTGCAAAAACAAACGTGTCCAAAATCCTACAATCCAAAGTGCCTGATTCAGAACTACATACTGAGTGAATGGGAATAAGAGGGTCAGAGAGCAAATATCGAAATATTAAGACCCAAAAAAAGCTTCAATAAATGTTATCAGAAGGGAGAACGAAGAATGCAATGTTCCACACATACCATATTTGGTCCGAAATGAGCCATGCGATAGGTCATGTTGCCAAGAGGATGAGAATAATTGACCCCAGCAGCCTGTGCTTGCAACCTTGTCTGCCAAGCGTGTAGACATTAGAATATATCAGCAATTAAGCTCGTCCCAAATTGACAGCTCTAGTGATTGCCGTAGCTATAAAATACATGAGGTAAAAGAAGTCTAATAGACTAAAACCATGCAAACTAACTCTAAATATTTGCCGCTCACGATTATAGATGGCAAGAAAAAACTTGGAATATTAACATATGGAACACAAGAAGAAAAAAAAGTGAAATGCCCATTCCTGGCACACAAATATAATTTAGTAAATATTAATAACGATATGACCTATCCTTCCCCTGCTTAATTGAGATTCGTACCATAAGGTCAGAGCATTGCAGAATATATATATGAGTTTGAGTAAAGACTCGTGCATTTCAATCTTCTAGACGGCCTCAAGAGGGAATGGTCCATAAATATTCAAGAAATATATAAACAGGTTATTTGGTCGACATTCACAGATTAGCAGACAACCATTTTAATGTTGAGTCTCTATATTTATAAATACAAGAAATAAGAAATTCTTCGTTTTATCAGTGAAAGATGTGGAGAAATAATTTAAAACTTGTAGTCCGAACTACAATCGAAGATATGTCAAGCTAATTACAATATAAATTACGAATTCATGTCCTCTTCTTGTCACACTTGCTCAGCAAACAATCACAGCGCAACCAAAATGCATAAACCACAAAAGAAGTAGCGATAAGTTCACCTTAGCGACATCAAGAGGATTAACAATGATTGCGGAGAGACAGGCGGCGCCCGCGGCAGAAAAAGCTCTTTCTCCGACTCCCAATTTACCATCATCTGATGTTTCTTTCATAAGAGTGGAGCTTTCCTTGCCATCTCGACCGATGCCCGTGCCGGAGCATCCCAACAATAAGGACCCTTGCCCGTCCATTCCAGCCACTAAGGTTTGGCCAGAAGGCATCCATTGATTTTGGATTCGCTCTGAATCCACCATTCCCTAGATTTTTCTTATTACTTAGTCTCCGACCAGCCTCCCCTGTTAGAGCGTTAGAGGAAAGAAGATGAAGAACAAAGAGACCCAAAAATACTTGGAGAAGGGGAAATCAAAATGTTCACCAGACAAAATGGGAGGTAAGGACGTGGGTGCTGATGTAATTAGCACCACGTTTGTTGACAAATGATAGACGTCCTTTTTAGGAGGGAAAAAAACCTAGAAATCTCTTCAGCAAAAGGAAGGAAGTCAGAGGCTCTGTTGCGGATGGTCGAATGGTGAGAGGACTAGATCGATGGAACCTGTGTGTGCGCTTTAGCTAGATCAACCAATCACCTTCGATTCGGGAGAGAAAGCGAGGGGTTTATGACCCAACAGGGCACATTGAAAAGTTGGGGTTATTACGGAAGCCAAACAGCGCTTACAATAGCGGCGTTAAGACAGGCGTCACTTTGGGATGTTGCCCTTCTTACTTCTGGTTCTAGGGCTTTCCCTCCAGCCAGCGAGCATAATAAGGCGCGACTTGCGTGGGGGATTAGTTGCAACTATGAGCCTTGATAAAATTTTTTGGAGAAAGACTTATTACAAAAAATTAGATAATTTTAAGAATTTATAATAAATAATATTTAAATAATTATTATAAAAAAATATAATTAAAAATTTATAAAAATAGTATAATTTTATTAAAAATAAGAGATAAAAAAGATGAGATAAGATAGAGAAAAGATAGTAGAAAGAAGATAAGAGATAAGATATAAAAATAAAAAATAAAATAATAATTAAATAATTTATAATTTTTTTATTATTTTATAAATTAATCTTAATTAAAAATTCTTTTAAAATATTGATTTTGATTTCCAAACAGACACTCTAGTACATGCTTTGAGAATTTAAAATGTCTGCAGTATTATTCTATATCATAAATACTACTATTATTTATTAGAGCTTTCTGTTTTACCCGCAGTTTACCAGAGATTTCTTATATCATCATGTTTTATAAAATATATTTAATGTATAGGTATATATAAAAAAGCACATTTAAAATATTATCATCAACCTAGATATATAACACTTATTCCATCAATCCTAAATTACAAGTCCCTTTTTTACTCTTTTAATGTTAAAATTATAAGATATTTTTTTTTTATAAGCGATGAAGTTTTTTCAAAACCTTTGTTAATGAATATTTAAAATTCATATTTATTTAATATTTAGTCTTTCTATTAAATAATACTAAACATAAAAAAATGAGATAATTCAAAAGTATAATTAATTTATAAATTGAATTTAAAAATTTATTTCATAGGTTATAAATAAGTATATAATTGATTTATATTTTTTTTATAATTTAAATAAAATAATCTAAAATATTTTTTTATAAATTATTAAAAAAAATATAATTTATTGTAAAATAATTTAAAATATCTTATTTATATATCTATTATCTCATTTCTAAATTATTTTAATAGAATTAAAATAATTTAAAATAAAAATAAAAACAAAAATAACTTCTATTCTACGAATAAAGAAATTTCTCATTTTTGCTTTTATGCTAGTAAAACATGCGGTTAGGGAATTCTCCCCTCAGAGAGTTTAAATTTTTTATTTCTAAAATTTTGGGGGTTCAAAGTCAAAGGGTGGAAAGCCGACCACGTGGAAGAAGAAAGCCGACCCATCTAAACGCCTTACCCCAACACGCCCACGCCCAGTCACTCGACGCGTGTCACAATTCTAAACCACAATTATCCTCTTCTTCTTCTTTTTTGTGGTTCTAAATCACAATTCTCTTGCTACATAATTTAACCAATCCCTGCTTACATGTAATTTCCACTTGTCATTTTTGAATTTCTACCAAAATTATAGTTTTATAAATACACAGAATGCAAAGAAATTGCACATCTGCTTATAAAATTTTCCATATGCTGTCATATTGTCGTGTATTTTGATACTTTATCGTTTTGAAATCATTGCTCATGGAAATAATTAATGTATACACAGATATATATATATATATATATAAATAGATTTGATTTGATTTGATTTGATAGACCTTTGACCAAAAATCTTATATATTCTTTCAGCTTTTCGTTATCTCTTACGTTAATTTATAAAGTTAGAACTCAACGAGAAATTCAGTTAAAAAAACTTAATAAGAAATAAAATTACATAAAATAATTAATATTTATTTTTTATCTTTTTGGTTCGATGAAACGATGTAGCTAGGAGAGAGGGAGCGCGAAAAATGGCCTATTAGTTCATATTTACTATCTTTTTGACCTGAAGTTTATATTCACCATTTATTTTAGATTCACGTAGGTACGTGTTTCTTTTTGATTGGTTACTTACCAGTTTCGGGCATGCTCTTAAAGTTCACTGTCGTTCTTTCTTTTAAAACAAAATAACTTCGCGCTTGTTTCCCGGATGCTCTTCCACTCAAATTAAGTTTGAATCTTACTGATACATTAACTGAATTTTAGCCCCTGCTGTTCAGTGCATGGGGAAGGAAAATTGAAAACGAGAGAGAGAGAGAGAGAGAGGTATACAGAGCCTTCATGTTATTCTTACTGTAATTTTCATCCAAATTTATGCATGATTAGTCTGTCATCGCCGGTAATTCAAATGGAGTCAACACAGTTATCATTATCTAAAATTATCCGAAGCTGGTATACTAACAGATACAAATTCCAGCTCAAACATTAAAAACTGCAAAACAGCCTGGAAAGGAACCGCTTTGAAGCATCCTATATTGCTTCAATAAAATTCTCGTCCTGTTTATTTCTCTGAGCGGGCTCCATATTCCTTCTCCCTGATTCCTGGAACAATAATCAGAGGGGCTTAATTAATTGATATTGTGCACGTACGTACGTACAGGCATGTCGCTGGAAGAGAATAATGGCACAACGGTGTACAAGAGAACCTGCCTAATTCTGCCTCCCCAGACGAGTTCCAGGGGCGTCTGGGTAGGCCATCACGGGGAATTCATCCAAAGCCCCTTGCCAATTCTGGAGATGCAAATGTGTCTCGTTTATTTCGGGACTCTCTTATTCCACAGCTTTCTCTCTCGTCTCAGATTCCCCAGATTCACTTCCACGGTCATCGTAAGTCCTCTTGCCGTCATCATCATCATGTCCTCTTTCCCGACATTTCTGAAAAACTAACAGGCTATATATACATATCTGAATGACTAATATGCAGGTAGGCTTAATCCTGGGAAATACCTTTGGCAAAACGGGTGCCGAGAAGATTCTGTTCCCCTTCGATTCGCAAGAAACACTGGGATTAATCGCAGTGTTTGGTTACATCATGTTCCTCTTCTACGTCGGAGTTAAGACGGATATAAGTGTGGTTCATAAAACAGGAAGGAGGGCCATGAATGTCGGAGGCGTCGCCATATTGGCTCCGTTCGGGTGTGGCATGCTGGTCCAGTATTACGTCTCCTCAAAATACATGGAACCCCAGCAGTATACAAAGCTTCCATTCATCATCGCCATCTGTTCTATATCACCCTTCCCAGTCATATCCACCGTTTTGAGTGATCTCAAGATCTTGAATTCGGAGCTGGGACGGCTAGGGCTGTCGTCGGCATTGGTGAGCGAGACGATAAGTATATTGGTATCATCCTTGGTTGGCTTCTGCAACAGCATGGTCAACTTAGGAAAACTGAGAGCTTTGGCAGATGCGGGGGCCGCAGCGTTGTTCGTCCTCTTTCTTGTGTTTATCCTTCGCCCCTCCATGTTTTGGATCATAAAAAGGACACCAGACGGATGTCCCGTTAACGATCACTGCGTTTATTGCGTACTTATAGTGGCTCTGTTATCAGCCTATGCATCCCATTATTTCAATTTCTTGGCTCTCTTTTGGCCTTATATCCTGGGTTTGGCTATCCCTGAAGGGCCTCCTCTGGGGACCGCCATTATCAAGAAGCTCGATGCCTTTGTGACCGGTGTTTTGATGCCAATCTTCGTGACTACATGCGCAATGAGGGTGGATCTCCGGCAATTCATGAACTTTAGGAGGCCAGATGGAACTGTTGACACCTTCATGGTGCAAGTGTTCCTCCTCGTTGTTATCATTTTCCTCACCAAATTGGTTTCCTGCTTCTTACTTCCCCTTTACTGTAAAATGCCCTTGAAAGATGCCATGACTCTCTCGCTCACTATGAACTGTAAGGGCATCGTCGAAATGGCCACATGCTCCTTCATCAGAGACATCATGGTGTGCAGTTTAATTTGCTTCTTGAAGCTTTCTCGATCAAATAATGTTAAATATAGGAGTATATAATTAACTTTTCTCTTTTGCTGGGAAATCTAAATGGTGCAGGGTTTACCGGATAACGTCTTCTCCTTCTTGATGGCGTGCATGGTCGTCAACGCAACGGTTATGCCGATCCTAATCAGTTATATGTACGATCCTTCAAAGCAATACGCAGGTTACACGAAGAGGAACATCGAGGATCTAAGAAGCAACTCAGAGCTTCGGGTACTGACTTGCATTCACAGATCCGACAATATTCCGCCAGCAATCAGCCTTCTGGAGACGATATACCCAACCAAAGAAAAGCCGCTCGGCGTCTTCGTGCTTCACCTCATAGAACAAATAGGCAGAGCAGCCCCCGTTTTCATAAGCCAACAGTTTCAGAAGAAGTCCAAGACCAGGAGCTCCTTCACCGACAACGTTCTCGACGCATTCCGGAGCTTTGAGCAAGAGTTCAACGGGGCATTATCAGTGAATGTCTTCACGGCGGTGTCGCCGGCAGAGATGATGAACGACGACATTTGCCATTTGGCACTGGACAAGCTGACCTCCCTCATAGTGCTACCATTTCACCAAAAATGGTCCTCAGATGGGAATAGCATCGAACTAGACGACAAAACCATAAGAGACTTGAACCACAGAGTGTTGGACAGAGCACCGTGTTCGGTGGGAATCTTAATAGAGAGAGCACAAATGTCACACGTATTCTCGCCGGAGACACCCTACTCGGTGTGTTTGATATTCATAGGAGGAAAAGATGACAGGGAAGCGTTTTTCACGGCAAAGAGAATGACAAAGAACCCACACGTGAGGCTGACGGTGATAAGGTTCAAGGGGGAAGAAGAGAGGAAGGATATAAAAGACTGGGACGGGATGCTGGAAACAGAGATGCTGGAGGAGGTGAAGACGAAGCAGAAGATAGGGGAAGCGAGCGTGAAGTACAGAGAAGAGAAAGTGAAAGATGGGCCGGAGACTGCACTGATAGTGAGGTCGTTGGTGTATGAGTATGATCTAATAATGGTGGGAAGGAGAGATGGAACAGAGAGCGCTCAAACTTCAGGGCTATTGCAATGGAGTGATTATCCTGAACTTGGGATCCTTGGGGATCTGCTCGCTTATATACCTGGCAGAGCTTCTATCCTTGTCATTCAGCAACAAATAATGGCTTCCTAGTTGTAAATACGGGTTTTCTTAGTTGCTTTTTTGGTTCACATCATTTTGCCCCATCAAGACTTTTTCTACGTAATCTTTTTGGGGCCACTCATCGAATATATGTAAAAATTAAATCCAATCCCAAGTATGTAGGGATCAAAAGCATTTCGGGTCAAATTTAAAAGCGACTGCACTTTGCTGTGCAAAGCAGTGCTTTGTGATTAGACTAGTGAATCGAATGTTGTGGTCTCCTCCCCGCTCTGCTCCTCGCACTATATTATATTGCGAAAACTGATGATTTTATTATGATCTCAAGAGCTTCATCGCTCAGACCTGAACATTCATTTCTTTCGTCATTCTTTTATAAAAAGCCAATAAATAATACACACACATCCCTCTCTCTCTATATATATATATATATCCTCCATTTGGTTTATTAAAGGCTAAATTAAACCAATTTAAATGTAAAATGTATTTTTTAAAAAATTAAGATGATTTGTGTTTTGTATGGTGGCGATAGTTTAAAGATCCAATAAAAAAATGAACGCACTGTAAAACTAGGAAAATGATGATGATGATGATGATTTAAGATTTGAAGGTTCCATTTAATGTTTATTTGTTATCATAAGTCATAGGGAACACAGTCGAAAAAGAGTGGGGACAGACCTGTGAAGACAGATGATTATATGGAGTAAAACAGAAAGGCGATGACTCCTATCCGACCAAAGACACGGTTAATAACGAGAACACCACATAGTTCTAGCTGGGACCTATGGTTCCAAGGGATATTGACAGCTGAAGTCTCATTCAGCCGCAAATCAGCGCGAAATATGTAATTAATAATCTACTTAAAATGAATGTGTGTGTGTATATATATATACATGCGACAAATGGTTAACAAATTTATAAAGACTCGTTGTGACTGTGAGTAGCCAGCTGAAACAAATATGTGATCTGCGGGCAGAGGTAGAAACAGTGTAACAAATGGCCACCGTTAGCAAGATAGTATTAACTAAGACAACTTGTTCGGCGACGCAAAAGAATATGCCCGTTGCCTTGTTCAATAGAAATCCGAAAATCCTCTTGATATATCGCCCTGAGCTTAGGATTAGACGACGTCCCTTGTTGTCTTAGCAATGTAATTAATTCCCAGAAAAGGTGAGTATGTATAAAAGAAGCAAAGCCCCACAGACATGAAAGCAAAAAAGCACACACGAGACAAGCAATCAAAGTCTCTCTCAAAATGTCGTTGGCCGTGCTGGACGCTCTTGACTCGGCTCGCACGCAATGGTACCACGTCACCGCCATAGTGATCGCAGGCATGGGCTTCTTCACCGATGCCTATGACCTCTTCTGCATCACTACTATTTCTAAGCTGTTGGGCCGTTTGTACTACTTCGACCCCACCTCCCAAAAACCCGGGAAGCTTCCCCCCCATGTCAACAACTCCGTCATCGGCACCGCCCTCGTCGGTACCCTCTGCGGCCAGCTAGTCTTCGGGTGGCTCGGAGACAAGCTCGGCCGCAAGAAAGTCTATGGCATCACTCTCATTCTCATGATCGTTTGCGCCATATGTTCCGGCCTCTCCTTTGGTTCTTCCGCCCACGCCGTGATGACCACCCTCTGCTTCTTCAGATTCTGGCTGGGCTTTGGTATTGGCGGCGACTACCCTCTATCTGCAACCATCATGTCCGAATACGCTAACAAAAGGACTCGCGGGGCTTTCATCGCCGCCGTTTTCGCCATGCAAGGCGTTGGAATTATATTCGGTGGTTTGGTGGCCATGGGGTTATCCTACGTTTTCTTGTCAAACAACCCCGCCCCGACATATAACGAGAATAGAATCTTGTCGACCCAGCCCGCAGGTGACTACCTGTGGAGATTCGTTCTTATGGTCGGAGCCATTCCGGCGGCGTTGACGTTCTACTGGAGAATGAAGATGCCCGAAACGGGGCGCTACACGGCTCTGATAGAAGGTGATGCAAAACAAGCGGCCGCCGACATGGCCAGGGTTTTGGACATCGAAATCCAAGCAGAGCAGGAGAGGATAGCTCAGTTCAAAGCTGCCAACGAGTATTCACTGTGGTCTAACGAGTTCTTTGCTAGACACGGGCGTCATTTGATCGGAACCATGAGCACGTGGTTCTTGTTGGACATTGCGTTTTACAGCCAGAATTTAACCCAGAAGGATATTTTCCCGACGATGCACTTAGTCAATAAGGAGCCCGATATGAATGCCTTGAGGGAAGTGTACGAGACGTCACGTGCCATGTTCGTGATTGCCCTGCTCGGGACGTTCCCGGGGTATTGGTTCACCGTGGCTTTCATTGAAAAGCTGGGGCGTTTCAAGATCCAACTGACTGGCTTCTTCTTGATGTCGTTTTTCATGTTCGTTATAAGCGTGAAATACGATGCCATGAAGAATAGCAGGGAATTGTTCGCTTTGCTGTATGGGCTGACGTTTTTCTTCGCCAACTTCGGGCCAAACAGCACGACGTTCGTGCTGCCGGCGGAGCTGTTCCCGACGAGGGTAAGGTCCACGTGTCACGCGCTGAGTGCGGCGTCGGGGAAAGCGGGGGCGCTGGTGGCGGCGTTTGGACTGCAGAATTTGACTCAGGGTGAGGACGTGGGGAAGATAAAGACGGCGATGAAGATACTGGCGGTGACCAACTTTTTGGGTTTCTGCTTCACCTTCCTGTTGACGGAAACAAAAGGGCGGTCTCTTGAGGAAATCTCCGGCGAGGACGGGAAAGAAGCCGAACCCACACCGTCGCCAAATACCCGGGTGGTCCCCAACCAGCAGGGACCTCACTCCGAGACTTTTGCGAAGGATTGATCCATCGGGATAGCTCATGTATAAGAAAGGACCACTCACAAGTCAATTAATCACACCATCCAAGCTTCAGTCTCACGATTCCAATAAACAATGTGGCCTGAATCACGCAATAGTTCCGGAAGGTGAATATAATTATGCTACATTTATATTAATATTTATATTTCACAAATAAGGGTTGCTCAGCAATTTGGATCCTTTAATTTCTTCAATATTTTTTTTTAGTTTAACCTGGTGCTCCTTACTTCCGCGGCCTAAAAGCTCGAAGCCAGCAGCAACCCCTTCTTGTAATTGTTGTTCTTCCCTCGAAGACCCCCCCCCCCCTTTTTCTTTCTTTGTAAATTAATGAGAGATGCATTTTCTACACCTACATATAGACCCTCCTCCTCAACGCTAGCATTGGTCCCACAAGGAGCAGTTAAAATTACAGTACATAGCTCAAACCATATAGTGCGTGTCTGTGAGGAGGAAATTTAACGTTTAAATTTAAATTTAAACAACATTTAAAATTTAAAATATTTAAAATAAATAACTATATTTATTTAAATAAATTTTTAGACTAAATTATAGTTTAAAATTAAATTTCTAATAAATTAATCAAACTAGCTTATGAAATATTAAAAGAGCTTATAAACTAATTAATTATTATATTATCTCTATTTTTTATACCCCTCATATTTTCTACTTTTTCTTACACTTTATTTCCTTTATTTTCTTACACCATCTATCTTCTTTCCTATTATTTCTTATCTCTCTTTATTTAATACTAATATATTTTTTCATAATTTATCAATAATAAAAATACTTCTGAAAGTAACTATTTAAACACTCATTTATTCAAAATTATTTTTTTTTATAAGTTCTTATCTAAAAGTCCTTTCCTAAAAATTATTTAAAAGCCCTTTTTTTATAAATTATTTTTTAAACTCTTAACCAAATGGCCTATAATACAAGAGGAGAGAACTTAAAAGTCAAGCATATAAAAGATTAGGAATTTACTAGATAAATGATTTCTCAAGCGGGCTGTGTTATTACTCGTCTCCCCAGTCCTTTAACGTTAGAACTAAGTCAGTTTGAGTAGGTTAAAAGATTTAAATAAATTAATTAATTATAATAAATTTATTTAAATTTTATAAAATTAGATTTATATTAAACATAAAAGATAAAATTGATTGAAGTCTTATATTTAATATTATAATATTTCAATATTTAGGAACAGAAGAGCATCAAATTAAGTATCACCGTAACTTAATTTTACTATGAAAGATAAAAACAAACTAAAGGGAAAAAACAGTCCTTGTTCGTTGCTGGCTTGCTGCCATACGAGGCGGTAAAGAAACGGATGCCATTTGAATTCGTCTATATATTGACGGTGTTCCATCGCGGATCAATCGGGAATGGTAGGGATTGGTCTCATTTTGGGCCTGGGATTTGCAAGGAGTGTCAATAAGTCCATTGGTACGACCCAAAAGTCTGATGGGCCGCCAAAAATAAAAATGCTACAGCTTTGCTGATTGGACAGGCTGAGATCTGTGTGGGCCCGTAAGGTCCACGGGTGAAGGTGAAGCATTCGGCTGGGGAAACCATGAAATCGTTGAAACCATCAAGCAATATAGAAAGAGGGGCCAACAGCGCTGACCCCAGGGGTTGGGATGGATGTTGACGAATGAAAGGAGGGTTGTTATAATTCGTAGGGTAATAATGGATACGTGAAGAGTCAACACGTGTAGAAGAGAATGAGGAGGGAGGTCGCATGCATAGAAGGCCGAGGAAGCACCATAATCATGAAAAGCAATAACAATGTCGACGCCTTAACGGGAAAACCAGTTCGTTGAAGACAGCTCAACAAAATCACGCCAAGTCAAACACCCAGTTGAGGTCATATGTCTGTCTAGTTCATCATTATATATCATCACTCGATCAAACAAATGGGATTAATGTCGGCAAGTTTTGGTTATCCTCCTTCCTCTTTTACGTCCTTTTCACCACGCAAGGTGAACCGCCGAGCTGTAAAAGCACGTGACACGTATCAACACATATTCGACCTCATCATCACATTCACCCCTTCTTCTTTTACACTCGTTTCACTTCCCATTGGATGCCCGGTGCATGCACGTACTGCGTTTCAAATATCACTTTTCCCCTCTCCTAATCCCCTCTGGATTTTTCTTCCAAAGGTGCGTCCATTGCATTCTTTTTATTTTTGTTCGCGCAGACGACGTTATATTTCCACCGCATTTTCGTTACCCTTTGTTTAAAAAAAAAAACGATTTCTACTTCATCGGATATATTGTAGATATCCAAGTTACATTTGTTTCATAGGATAGATGAACATGGTATTTGTGATTGGCGAGATGTGATTGACAGATGATGGGCGAGCGTGGAGGCCCGTAGGTTTTGGCCAGTCTGCCATTCATCACACGAATCTTCAAATCAATGCTTCACCCATCCCCTCTCCTCCCAACCCCTGTCGGCTGCTGATTCTCACTCCCAGATGCCGCCACGTCTCTGCTGACCATCAACATGACTCACCCCCTCCCTGCCACGTAGACATCCCCTCATAATGCGGCAATTATTTTTCGGCCACGGGTGAACGTGGGAATTCAATTGCAACCACAGAATTCCCATGCGTATTTCACGTGCCCCCCTCCTCCCCTGTCTTTCCCTCAAATACAATTATTCTGCTTATGGGGTAAAAGAAAAAAAGTGTTGAGACGAGGAGAGATAATGCATGTCCTATTTCCCTTCGGCTACAAAAAAAAAAGTAATAAAAGAGAACATGGAGAAGATTTTGCGGGCCCGACAGAATGGCGTGGGACTTGTGGAGGGGATCCCATACGAGCGAACACGTGGATTAGCAGTGTCCGCCAACTGGATGTTAACGATGGCAGGGTTTGTATCCGTGGATGAGTTTGGGAAATTGCGGTAAGTAATGAATGATAGAGTCATAGAGTGGCTGAGTAGGTGGAGGCAATAGCTGGAGGGGAGAGCCTCCTGGTGGACCAACCTACCTACAAGGGACTCGCATGTGGCCAGGCCAGACCCTTCCCTCCCGTTACGAGGCCCAATGGTCGGAAGCCAACACCCTTCACTGTGGCCCTTCACCTTCCTACCATCTCTTATTATTTGTATCCTCTCGCACAATATTTCAATTTAATTCTGTTTTTTTGGCACAGAAAATAGTTAAATGTCCAAAATAAATTATTTAACTAAAAAGAGATCACATCCTAAATATTCTTTTATCATAGTATTCCTCAACTGTTGAAGACAGTCATGTAACACTGTCATCTTAGTTAACATGTCCTTTGCAACATATTAGCAAGTTTATCTTGTTTCTTATGTATATGATATATCTTCAATTTTCAAGATAGGTTAATAAGGCTATATACCCCCAAGATATCAATAAATTGTATTTTTTATTTTTAAAATTCAATAACATCAAATATATTTTTAATATCAAATTCTAAAATAATCTTTTTAAATCTCAAATCTAAAGCTAACTTTAACCCTATATATATAGCCCACTATTATACTTCAATAATGCTACAAGAGCCAAGCAAATTCATAGAACTTACAATCCAGTTTTTTAAGTAATTTTTAAAAGCTCATCTATATCCCATCGTATTATATAATGAAGTAAACGCTCTTTTAACGTTTAATTTGACCCATCTTGAGAGAAAAGCTGCCAATCCGTTGGAGTTCACAAATTGAAATGATTAGTTAAATTCGCCTCCTAAATTTATACAAAATTCTTGCATGGTTATATTATTCCTATTTAATTCTGTTATTTCCCTCTCACTTTTTGTGCCGGTGCGAACACAATTAGAGCCGCCAATATAGAATCCAACACCAGTACTATTAATCCTGAATTCTTTATAGGTTGCACAACAATAATTTACGGATGACACATAGTGAACCCAAAATCTCAAAATGTGCCCTGGTAGGTAGCGGGTATATTTTGTTTTGTGAGAAAGATAGCAGGCGTGATCAAACGTGGACGTATACATACATGCATACTTGGTCTTGAAGAAAGCATGTGAGAAAGAGACGCGACCAGGGAGGGTTGGGGGGGGACCGACCAAAATTTGTCATGACACGTCACCAGGGACAAAAACAGCAGCGCTCAGCAGCTCAATGTTGTCTCTGTTCATTCAATTTCATCACAACGCTACTCTGCTACTGAATCTAAAACAGTCGCAGAGATAGTGTGCTCAACTTGGCTTGGCTTCATTCCATTCTCATTTTCCCCAACAAACCATAATCTAGAAAAGCCCGAAATGGGCGTCCTTTTACAGTGTGTGGCCTCTTCTATTCCCATTTGGATTACAACTTCAATTTGACATTAATTACCACAAATCAATATTAATCCGTCTTCTCTGCGCGCCTAATACTCTTTATGTTATGGTAAAGCTTGCCTATGCAGTACCCTGAGATCTATCTTCACAAGCACCAAGTTTGAAGACTGCTGGTGCAGTACGTACCCTGCGCTCTCGCCTTTAACTTATTGGTTGCAAGTTTTTGGTAGCTCCTGCCTAACGATATTTAATGTGGTTTTGACTTTTCTGCGAGACTGTTTTCACATCGTTGCCCATGAGCTTCACAATATGTGGCAACCACTAGTCCCTGTCTAGCCAATTGCTGAAAGGCGATCTATCTGTATACAGCCTCCGCCCGGTTGACCTCCTTCAACAGCATCAACTCCTGTCTTCTTCTAATACTTATAATCATAGCGTCACTTTTCTTCCCAGTTCTTGTTACCGTTGTTGGCATTTTCATCCAGAGGCTAGAAATGGAGCCCAACAGGGAATGAGAAGCCCTTCTGTTACGTTGGGGGTAATTATTTAATTGTCTGGAGGGGGGGCACGGGCGAGAAAGAGAAAACAGAGTCCTATATATATTTGTTAAGCACTCCGGGTGCGTGCTCCTGGGCAACAATTGCAACAGGGGCTCAGAGACACTTTAATCAGGGGATCCTCAGATTAATTGGAAGACGGTGAGGGGATTATTAGGAGCATTATTGCTGAGGATGGTTTATAAATGGGAGTAAATAAAAGGGGCCATTGCCGCAAATTTAATAGTTTACCAGAAATATCAACTCCCGATTCAATAGTCAATATACCGTCTTGGTAAAGCGTTGGGGTAAAGGTTATTACGACACTCAACTTACCGCCATAATAAGAAGTAAAAGTGAGAACCAACCGAGGCAGAGTAGTACAAAATCTGGTGGACAGCGAGTGAATTTATTTAAATATCGATCACTCAGGTGAAATTGGAATAATAATAATAATTTTTAAAAAATGAGTGGAATGATGGGGTTATGATTTGGAGGGGGTTGTTGTCGTGCATAGAGCTAAGAGCAATGGTGTTGACGTTGTGGTGGTGTACTGCTACAGAAGGAGACGGTCTCTGGTGTCACACCATCCATCGCCTTTTGTCCTTTAAAACCATGACCATTACTAGATTTTTGACAACATAATCAAGTCTAATTTCTGCATCCCTTTAACTTACCCAGTCGCCCTTTACCTATTATTTAACGTTCTTTAGATTTGTCCATAAAAAGGACAAAAATTAAAAGTAGAGAAATATAGGAAGCTTGAATTAGTAATTCAGTTGGGATGGGAATGAGGGGGGAAGGAACAGATAGGGGAGGATACGAATTATGAGAGGCGTGAAGTGGAGAGGGTAAATTAAAATGGTCAATGGGGGGGAATATATCGGGATAAATACGGATGCATATAACAGCCGGGCGACAGCTATGTGTTTGTGGAATTAGTATGGAGAGATTTAATGGTCAACAATTCTGCTACCGTCATTTTCTACTCTACTCCGATCCTGTCTTTCTCTCCCTTTGCCACCCCACCCTGCAAAGCCCGTACACCTCTCCCACTCAAGGCAACCCTTCTTTCTCCTCCCTAAGGTGCCCGCCCGGCCCCAACCCCCCCAACCCCCCCAAAAACCCAAAATTCTTTCTATAAATCTTTCATCATTATGAAATTGCCGCCTTGCTTTTCTCATTGTCCACCGCTCTATTCATTTTTTTTTTTGGGAGCCTGACTCACATTTATCATATCAAGCTCAATACCTCATATTTCCCTTGGGGGCGGGGGGGGGGGGGGCGGGGGAGATTAAGAAGCCCTATGATCCGTGAGCTTAACTGGATGCTGACCTTCTCTTAAATTTATACAAGTGCATACATGTATCGATGAATTCTACACAGTTATAGCTACTTTCTTTAATGGGATGGTTTAATTTGAAATTAATATATATTTAAAATTAAATGTAATAATCTACTCATATTATTTTAAACATAAAATGAGATTCCTCCATACGAGATATAAAACTCAATTTATTAAATTAGGTAGATTAAAAAATTTAATAAATTAATTAATTATATATTTATATATAATATTATATTATATATCAGTTTATAAATTATGTAAATTAATTTAATAAAAAATATTATATATAAAAAAATTATTTAAAATATTGTATTTAACGCTAAATATAACTCTAACTAAAGGGAGTATGAATTGAGAGAAATGATGGATGGGCCGTTGCAAACAAGAGGAGGGAGATACTAGGAATCTTCATGCGCAAAAATGTCAATCTCAATTTTCCCCTTTGCCCCGCAAAACAAGATAGCAAGCACGTTTACTGTTTTCATTCCCAGTTCCACAGGAGACTTAGTTATTCATGTCCGCTCCGACCTCTTGAGCATATACTGGTATTCTATGTCACGTCAATATATACATATATGGTATGAGAGGCTTCTCAACGCATTGGAATCAGTGTTGTTTATGATCAAAATTAACCATAGGAGAGACGAACTTGGCACAGCCGAGAGTTGAATGCGTTGGACAATCGGTTTAAGTCGAATTTCCAACGCACTTGTCACACATGGTTTCTTACGCAATTACCATTTATGGTCAGAAAAATTAGCTGAGATAATTATATAAAGTCGTAGAACGTTACTAATTAATGTATATATCGCGGTGAAATGTGGATGCAGGCAGACGCCAATGTAGAAGGGGATTCGTTTTGTCGTGTTGATGGGGGCGTGCCTTTGTTCCTCGTTTTCCCATTAGCATTTGCAGGGAACCCTGCCCCCCTCCGCAATCTACGCCCCAACTTAACACCCCCTCCCTCATTTTCTCTTTTTTTTTGTCACATATTCATTTTTTTTTATTATCAATTATATTGCATTACAAATTCAGATTCTGTTTCAGTCCCCCCCCCCCAAGGGAATCTCCAACTTATGCACTAATTGCAAAATTTTGACCCCATTTAGTTTAATGTTCTTGTGCGCAGAAGAAAATAACATCGCCCAACAGCAAAAAGACTTCCATAAGTCCATAGTACTAATACATTTGGGTTTCATATGTTACATTCTCCAACTACCCTAATTATTAGGCACCATTCATTCAACTATTTTATCAAAATCTGGCCGCAACGAACTAAAAAAGAAAATAAAACTCAACTCTAGCTCTCTCCTGTATCTAATTATAACGGAGCTTTTTAAAAAAAAAAATAATGCGCTAATATTTAATAGGGAAACCAAAAGGGAGGTAGTGGTTTCTGCCACCGGAACAAAATCTGCGGAGGGAATCGGCAGGGGGACGACGGCGGCGGAGAGTGACAGTGTCAGTATCAAAGCGCCACCAGAGGATCTGACCCTAACAATATGTCCTGAAAGTAATCGTCCACATGGCACATCCCTGATGGCGAGTACATTCTCTCCCAATCTGTCTCCCCCACGCTCCCTATCTCCTCCGCCATCACTCTCGTCGTCGTTTCCCAGTACAACGGCGACGGTTCTTCCCACATCACAGGCGAGTACTCTAGCGTCTCAAAATTCATCAACACATCATCCCACACCGGCATCTCCGTCCTCCAACACTCCTCCTCCTCCCACAACCTCCTCTGACTCTGTTCCCCTTCGCCCTCCCCAAATGGCTCTTCCCCTGTTTCTTCTCTTTCCGCCTCTGCTCCGCATGCTTCCGTCGCCTTTTCCGGCCCTGCTTCCTCGCTCGAATTGCTTCTAAACTGAAACACCGATGTCGGAGACGAAAGATTACGAGACTCCTCTCCCGAATCGTAGCCCGAACCGGATGCTTCTGACTGCACTGAAACTTTCATTTCTGGCCTCTCGTTCACTTCTACTCCTACTTCCTTGGCCTTTTCCCTGGCCGGTGGGGTCACAAAGTTCGTCAAAGCATCGGGACCTCGCAGCTTAATGGCCGCATTATCGTACACCATGGCCGCTTCCTCTGCCGTATCGTACGTCCCCAACCAGAGCCGTACCCTTCTCGCTGGATCTCTTATCTCCGCCGCCCATTTCCCCCATGGTCTTTGCCGTACGCCTCGGAACTTCCTGCCGTTATTATCCGTTGAAACCTTCGCCGGCCGCCTGCAAGTCGGGGAGCTTCCGGCGGGCCTCTTCCGGGCATGTCTGGGGAGGGCCCCGTTTCTCGCGCTAGTTTCGATGTCAATCTGGTTCACATACCGCTTTACTCTGGGACGACCAAGAAACTCTACTTCCTCGTCGCTGGAGGAGTCCGTGGCATCCGGGTCAGTTACGGATATCCGTACGACCCGGGGCTCTGTCGCGGTGCTCAAATGAGAGCCCTTAGCCCTTGCGAGCTTCTTGGTAACTCTGTGATGCACGGTGTATTTGCATAGGATGCTTTGCTCCATGATTTTTGTTTGTTCACTATGACGAACAGAGTCAAGTGTGGGCGAAACAAATAGGGCCAACCTCAGGAATAAAAAGAGAATCGTGAAGAAGAAGATAGGAGCTTTATGATGAGCACTCCAAATGTATTTTACCCAGAAGTCTGCCAAAAAGACGACCAAAGGTGGGCGTGGGAAGGACAAAAGCTAGAAAAATAGTATTAAAAATGGAGATGGTAAAGCGAGAGAGCGATAGGAATAAAGAGAAAAGAGGAGCTTTTTCACTTCAAGGGTGGAGAAAGATGACGCCGGAGGTCCCTTAAAATTTGAAGCCGGCGTGATTGGGCCGAAAGGAGAAGGCGAGAAGGAAATATTGAGAAGATGCGAATCGTGGTTCAGCAACTAGCTACTACGGCCGACTATTTCTTGCATCGGGAGAGATCTCGGGATTCAAAGCAGAGAAAATAGAGGGAAAAGAGATGCAAATTCTTGGAGACTTGGTGGGGCTAGTGTGGAGAGAGTAATGCCGGTGCTTAGCGGTTGAATGGGTAAGAGCCAAGGAGCTCAGAAACAACACTTTAGTTGCCGAGGAGACGGAAACACCGAAATCGGCCCTTTATAGGATCCAACATCCCAAATGGGGACGCTCGCAATATCACACTATTATTAGATGCATCCATGTTTTTGTTTCTCGTCCCTATAAAATATATATATATATATATATAATAATGATAATGCGCATAATTAATTAGTAACACAAATGCCACCCGGTGTTCATTTGTTTCATCTGAAATTGAAGGTGATCTTGTGGTCTAGCCGGGTGACGGAGTAGGGGAGTTACGGTACGACCCGCCGCATCCCTACGATGTGGACACGTTGCCGGGCTGGGACCCACAGAAGAGATCTGGGCGAATGAGGCAACATCCGACGGTGGTGAGCAATCATGTGGATCCTACCTCGGACATCGTGAAACAGTCACGTTAGAGCCAAGATACCCCGTCCCTTAAGTGGAGTGGGTCAAATCGATTTGACTAATGAGATGGATTCACGGGAATGTTTAGGAACACTTGATTGGATATTGGTGGGCGCTTGGGGGCCAAGAAGTATCAATACGGATGCGTGCATGTAAGCCACCGTGGGGTGGGGGTTTGGAAAAGTTTTCCATCTTACCAGTGAAATGCATGCACTTCTATAACTTCTTAGAGCTATAACTAACGTGGCCAGCAGCCTATAAGTCGCCGCCTTTTATAATTCCTATCTCTGTTCCTTTTCTTTCTTGCCGAATCGCAGCAACTCCTACCGAGACATACCTATTCCACAAGCCCAAACGACTCGTGTCGTGCTCGTCACTCCCACCAAGCTGGAATTACCATAGTACACAAGCACTCTATCATCATTAATATCCTTAATAATTGAGTTTAAGACTCACTTAAACGGTGAACTCTCGCTGAGACGGTTTGGTATAAATCTCAGATGCTACGTTACATATATTCTAGGAAATAATCCTCCATTTAGAAAAACTGCAGTACTGAAGGACAAATTTTCTTGGCACTGACACGTGTGAATTCTCCTTATATATGACTATCATAAAAGATTTTTGTTGGCTCTCGCGCGTGTCATTTAAAATGGGAAAAACAACGTGGTTGGCCATATAGAGAGCACGCCTTTGCCCATTGTTGCGTTTTTTTCACTCTTGAATAATTGAGATACATGCTCCCACAATAAAAGGAAAGCCGCTTTCTTCACTGTAATTCTTTCCAAAAGTCTACGGTGTTCCGGCGTATCTAATTTAGTTTGATTCCTTGAAGGACCACTTATTCTTGCAGTATGTGGCAAACAAATGCTGAAGCTGTGATTTTAGGCATTCATGTGCCGAATTATCACTTATATAGCTACCCACATAATCCAAAATTTGTCCTATTTATGTGAATTCAGGAGTTTAGTCAAAATTTGAAATAAAATATCGGGGAGTTAATAATGTACTAATCCTAAATAATTTCGAATCAAGATTCCCGATCGCAAAACGGCCCAAAAAACAAAAACAAAATCTTGTCGTTAGCTAATTTACTTTTAATTGTATTCTTGTGCACGTGTGTGTGTGTTTGGCTGCGTTCAGTCTGGGCAACCAGCGTGTATTATAAGTAATTGCACAAGATATGAAGTCGCGCAAAACATAACACGCCACGTCACTCCCCTTTCCTATTAGATTATTGACCTTAATTTTGTCACAATGGCTAAACTGCTTCCTACATTCTAAAATATTTTAAAGGACACCTTGGAATAACTAGTCATGGGCCAAGTGCAGCCCTTAGGAAAATATCCCAAAAGTAGCTAAATGACGTATAAAACAAATAGGCCGACTGGTTCTATTCATTCTGATATTAAAAATCAAAATAACAAAAGCCTTCGTTGAGAGAGAGAGAAACTCATTCCGGCAATGTTTTCGCCTTAAAATGATTAATAACGAAGCATCAGAAGCAAGGGACAGTTTACGTGGGCGTGATAGCCTGGCTGCCATGGATCCAGCTAGGGCAAAGGTTGATATATGTCATTCAATAATCGGGGGATAGGCTCTCACGTAGCGAATATTATGGGTACAGAACTAGTAAATATTTTTAGCGTTGCCACATCATTGGTAATATTTTCGTTTACAAAATTACATGCATTGTTAGGGGCCGATGGAGAGTGAACAGTGTCGAGTGTGTATTTTGGCTAAAGTACCTGTAATATTTTCTGACAATGAAGCAGTGGCCGGTGGCATACGATTTTATAAGATTTTGTTAGCACGTGTATATATATATATATATATATAATTTAATAGAGAGACATGGGCGAGTTTGACAAAAAGAAAATGCTCTCTCTTACCCAGAGAGAGAGAGAGAGAGAGAGGGAACTAGTGATTAAAATGGCGAAACCCAAGCATTTGAGAGAAACAAGAACAGGAGAAAGGGAAAGGCACGGTGGTGGTGGTGGTGGTGAATTTGGCCTAGCTTGCAATATCGGGAATAGAGACCGGTGTTTTTTTTTCCTTTTATCCTCGAGCTCCCCAGATGACAAAGGCTGGAGATTAACGGTAATACGCATTATAAGGATGTTAATTAATTCATGTGCGTGTTGTAGATCCCGTGGTAATGGTTCGGAATTAAGATATGCCAATACGTACGTAGTGGCCAAGTGGATCCTCAAATGACCAATATCAACGTTGGACACTGCTCCTTCACCTCAACGTATAACCCGTCAACTTTTTCTTCTCCCTTCCATCGTCCACACAATCTTTTGATCCCTATAAAATCCTAAAATTAATTAGAAGCGATCCCAAATTAACAAATAAAAGAATATAATTTTGCCTCGAACTGATTCTCTTATATATATGTATGTATGTAGGTAGAGAGCACAGCTAACAATTAGCCTGTACGTGGGTGTTGTTCTCAACGCCCGGTGAATTAATAATATATAGTTGGTTATTATTAATATATAAGAAGATATGATAATATCCAGTTTTAGAAACAGTAAGAACATAGGGGTGTAAGAGGACAGCCTTGTGCTGTTGTGCGTAGTATGCCTCAAATGAGCATCCGCCCCAATATATCATCATATTGTTGGATTTTCTCACTCTCTCTCTCTCTCTATATAACGAGTGAATACATGTATGTATATCCGTACGTACACGTGCATGCACTGAGCCTGATCCATATTAAAATGATTAATTGAACGCTTATTATCTGCACGGCAACTTGCATTCCTCGTTCCCCCTCATTAATTTGTTTCTAGCTGTTTTATTTTGGTGGTAATATATCGTCTTCTGCGGCAGATCCCCCGTAGTAACCTTTCAAACTCCTTTCTTCTTCCTTTAATTTTAAAGTCTCCTTACATTTTTAAAAACACCAGTTTAGCTCTCCCTCCCTCCCTCCCTCCCTCTCTCTATATATCACCCTTCCCTTGTGGGATCCATTATTTTATTTCTGGACTCACTTCACTGAAATTCAATCTCTTGTTAGAATGCCCTCCCTTATTACTTAGTAGTATCCTTCATCAACTCAATTGGGTTATATTGGTCGATGATGCATTAACGTACAGCAAATGGTAATCCCCGTGAGTTTTGGTAAAAAATCCCCCCAAAAAAAAAACTAATGAAACAAGATCCGCTCTAAAAAGGAGGGCCGTTTTGGCTCAGAACTTTGAAACTCTATTATCGATCATGTCGGTCTCACCGTGAAGGTGGTGTGTGTTAGATCAAACAAAGGCAGCTCGGTTTTCCATGGGTGCAACATTTAAAGAAGGCAGGCAAACCTGCAGGCCATGGGATTTTAAAATATTCTGCAAAATGGGGACAATTAAGAACAAGATAACTAATTTTATTCATGGATGGCACAGCAACAGTAAAATTAACTTCTCTTTGAAGCAAGAGATGTTGGTTTTCTGTGTGTATTACTCTCTCTCTCTCTCTCTGTCTGCGTCACTCTGCGCACTGGCTTTGAATTTTGCACCAGAAGGCTCCATTGGCAGAACCGGATCATGGTCACAAGATATGAATATGATGGCCCGAGTTTTATATTCTTCCCATAATTAATCAGGGAAACTCTCGAACGGCTATAAATGCCCCTTTGACTACATCATTCTGGTTCCTAGGATAATAGGATTTTTCCTTCTTTAGCAAAACGGCAACTTCATTTCTTCCACATACCTCCTCGTGTTTAGTAGTAATTCTGAGGCTAATCCATCCCACATAAGAAAACTCACACGTTCATTCGGTTTAAAGCTTCGCCTTTATTTCACACATTTTTAGTCGCCTCTAGCTGTGGGATTGTAGTCAATATATTTCCTAAAAGGGAAACCAGAGAAAGAGCTTAATAAAAGACCGACGTATTTATATATAATTCATTCTTTTTGCAAATTAAAGAATCTAATTTTCATTGGCATTTTCCCCTCCCTCGTAGTACAGGCCTTTTACAAGAGTTGGAGCAGTTTTACTTTGTTAATTAGAGCGTTTATTTTCTTTTTGACTTTGTAATGCTTAACAATAAGAGTCATCTTTGCATAATTATGCCTTGTGTGCGATAACTAATGGGTTAGATTTTCGCTCACATGAACTAAGGTGGCCATATGATTACACTTTCTTGTCCTACTCTCATTAATTTAGCACGGTTGATTGCACTCTCTCCTTCAATCGAGATGCCGATAACAAGAAGCAAAAATTACTCAACCAAATGAACGTAAATAAAAACATTAATTAATGAAGAAACATCTGAGATTAAGTTTAAGAGAAAAACATCCATCCAACATTTTGTATGAGGAAAAGTACCAAATTGCAATTCAATGCATATAAGATACTCTTAATCAACACTCTATATGACCAATGTTGTTTAGGAATTAAGCAGCATTGGGCGAACCAATTGACACATGGACAAGAAATTAGAAAAGTATTGTTCAGAATGACCAAAAGAAAAGAAGAAAAAGTTAATGAAACCGAACTAATTGATAATTATTAGCTGGGCTTAAGTAGAACACATAGTTTAAATAGGGGGTGGGTTGATTGTATAAAATGATAATATTTCCCTCGAGTTCGAGCACGTCACGTGATGCTCTCTCTGGAATTGGAGTTACTTAAACAATGATATATTTCAAGCACTAATTAATAATCTACATTTACTAATATATGTAAAAGATCTCCTGTGTGGGTAGGACGTGCATACATCAAAAATGTTAACAAACAGTAGCATGATCAGTTGCACTAAATCCCACACAAAATATCTTAGCAACATGTTCGACCAAGTCATTATCCAAAACAAAAACAAAAGAAAACAGGTCGTGATTGCAGTATCCATGCCTTAAATACATTCAGTCTGCATAATAGGTTGTTTAAGTAATTTAAATAGAAAATGCATATTAATTAATGAGCAAATTGGGGGTTGAGGTGAGTAGGCTCCTCAGAGAGATTTTGTCCGCAGATCGGCACAAGACAGGGAAGGGTGGCTGTTGGTGGGGTCCCACTGACATTTCACAGTTCACGGCCGGTTACCGGCGCCGATTACGGCCTCTTTCGTACAGGCATGTGGACATGATGTGGCCCTCTTCTGCTCTAAAAAAAATCCAACAATTAACAAGAAACCTAGCATTAACTATAACTAAGCTTTGGGTTTCGTGGTTTTGTTGACTAATAATTTGCACTTAACTGCGAGCTTGTTCATTTGGAGTTTGGAATCATTTTCTTTTTTTGTTTACCTCCTGAAAAAGATCGTAAATTGGCCGACGGGAGGATTTGGTAGAAACTCCAACATTTTGTGCCTCAAAATGGGGTGTGTATGAAGGTGAGGAAGGAACATAAGTCCTGATCCTACGTCATTCATAACTAAAAACCCTGAAATTGGGTTTAATTATATATAAAGACAAGGAATAATTCTGCAATTTACGTATAATATATATCTGTTAAAGGAGGGGGAAATTAGACAAGCAAAAAGGAAGAATACAAGCAACAAAAGAAAGAGACCGAATAAACAAAGTCCAGACCCAGAATAAGAGTTTCTTTTCTTTGGGTGTTTTATGAAAAGCTTAAAGCTAGGAGACTTCTGTGATGAAAAGACATATCTCTCACTAAACACACACCATTCCTAGGATTTAATTTTTTAAGATTATATTTATTTGCAAATATTCAAGTCACGTTAAATTTATGAAAGAATATCAATTAAAGGAAAAGAAAACATTGTTCAGAGTCTGATAAAATATGGGAATAAAAATCAAAGAAATAAGAACTTGTATGGAAATTGAGAGGAAATGCACTATTAAATATGAATTTAATTTTATATGTTTTTTGCTGATTCATGCTGGTCGTATTATTTATGTATGGTTTTCTTCTCTGCTCGGCCACTAGTATTAATGCAATACCAACAGTACATGTGGTTTCCATATTTTATTTGTTCGTTGGGTTCCCACTTCCCACTCCTGATTTCCCCCAATAATTCATTCATTTTTTGGTATTATCTGACGAAATGCTATTAGTGGGCTACATGACATCCTTCAACATTAATTCCTAATCTCTTCCATTAAACTGTTTAGAAGATCTGGGAATTGACATCGACAATAATAATGTAATCATCAGACACAGATTATTAATTGAAGTTAATAATTGTCTACGGACAGGTGCAGCTCAGGATGACTTCAAACATTATAAGTAAATCCCACTAATTAAATTTTGTAGTGCATTTAATACGAAGATCTAAAGCTATAAACAACAATAGAACAGTGATGAAAGAGCAGCGTTATTGGGGCAGCAGTGATATATGTATTCAAACTGGGCAGATGTGTGTTTGTCCTCAGAAGAGACAACTAGCGCCAGAAGTGTGTGGAACTGAGATTAGGTAATTTGATTTAGGGTTTTCAAACAAATGAACCGGATTTTCAGGGGCTTTGCTCTTCCAACCCATCCACCCGTGGGCACGACCTATTTGCTATTTTTTTTTTAGAGAAATTAAATAAATTGAAATGATGGATTATCGAGTAAAATTAATGTAGTTTATCAGAAGCTACATGCTGACGTTGGAGGCAGATGGGTGCATGTGAATAAAGAACTGGGAAAGTCAGAAGAAAACCCATGATTCTGTATATTATCAAACCAAACGAGACATGGATCACGACGTTTCTTACTTAGATATTTAAGCATCTGAGTTCATAATTTTTAATTATCAGAAAATAAATGCTATGTGGGTCGGCACTCGGCACTCTCTGAGCTGCAGAATATATATATAATATTGCTACTTTCGTCCAACTATATATATTCTCATAAATTTCATGGTCCGCATAGAGATCTAATAGGGGCAGTGGGATATCGATATCTAAGGGTACTTAGGTGCGCTGTACGTAACTTAATTAACGACAAGCATGCCTTTAATTATAGTACACAATGCGTTCATTTATTTTATCTTATTATTTAATTATTAAATTAGATTAATGTGGGGTGTGTGTAGGTAAATATGTTGTCTTCTTTAGGCGAACAATCAATATGCAGGGTTTAATAAAGTTGAGTCTATATATCAAGAATACTTTTATATAATTTATTTTGAAGTATTTTAGAAAATAGAACTCATTAGGAAAGACATTTAAAAAAAAACTGATAATTTATTGAAAATGAATCAGTGAAATCACGAGAGTGGAATGGAAGGACATGTAGGACCCTTGAATATACTTAATTTGTAAACTGAGGAAGCTTCATTTAATGCAGCCGATAAATTTGACTTTGAACCGAATGCATGGCCCATTTTGTTCTTTGTGTTTGGAATTTAGACAATTCACACCAAAATCAAACATCACACATCGATTCCGATCAACTTTCCTTTTCTTCCTCCTCGGGCAGACTACGGTCCCAAATATAATTTCGCAAACCTGTAAAATTCTTAACTTTTGCTGGACGGAGGGTTGTCGATTGATGGTTCAAACGGATGAGCTTGTTCTATTAGCCTCTCTGAGCCTATTTATTTTCTCTCTAAAATCGTGACCTCGGCCGGGGGGAGAAGATTAACAATAGGCTTTGTCAGTTTGTCATATTACGGAATTTGTCGTTTTTCTACGACTGGGCTCAAAAATTGGGATTTCAGATTTTTAAAAACTTGGGTCAATCACGGACTTTAACCCATAATTTGGCAATGGGTCCATTCTCCACCTTCAGTGGACTGCACCATTCTTCTCGTTTAAAGATAGAATCGAAAATACCTATAGTCTATTAGCTTAGCTGATAAAGAAATAAGTTATATAATTATTTAAAATATATTTAATCTTAAAATAATATTATTTTATTATAATTTTAGTTATAGCACTTAGAGAGACTCCTAACTCCTAGATGCTTAGATTTATGTATGGGGATAATTGACGACTTACTCTACCTAATAATAGTATCGCTTACGAAGAATAGAGGCTTTACCTTACTTTTAGATAGTAAATAAGCCTAACACCTTTTTACAAATTTTTATAACAAAAAGGATGATAGAATCGGAAATATTACTATTAGCAAAAAATGAAATTAGAACAATAAAATATTAGATCAGATTATCTAATCATAAAAAATATAATCATGATATAATGGATTGCGTTATGATTTATGGGGGTCGAATGTGATTATTTTTTTCTGAGAGGGGAGATAATTTTTGTAGGGAAATTCCCTAAAAAATACCCTAGAAATTGGTAAATGGTAAATTAAGACTCTAAATATTACAAATGTTAAAGAAGTGTCAGGACTCAAATTAAAATTTTAAAGTTCAGAATCAAATGACCAAAATGCCACTTATTTTATTAAAAAAATGTCAACTATATTTGATGTTTAGAGTCATTTTTGTCATTTCACTTTAAACTTCAAAATCCCAATTGGGGTTCCAACACTTTTCAGACATTTACAGTATTTAGAATATCAATTTATAATTTACCGATTTCCATAGTCTTTCTAAGGGATTTTCCCATTTTTAATTAATTAACATAATTTAATTATATCATGATATAATGGATTACCTGGGTGACTAGAAACTTAACATCATTCAAACAATTATTGAATTTGAGTCATATAAAAATAAAAAATGCTAGTAGTTTTTCTCATAATTGGAGCTTGATTTATAGACTTAAATCGGGATTAATCAATAATATTGAATATTAGATTATTAAAATTGAGAAAAAACAGAGAATGAAGGAAATTATATATATCCCTTAAGTTTTAAATTTTATTAAATCATATAATTTTGGAGTTATTTTAGACCCCTCTCCTCCACCGGTTCAAATTCAATGTAAAAGGCTATGCCTGCAACAATCTTTTATCATTATTAGCATCTCTGGTTTTGGAAGGTCTGGCAGTTCAAAAGGAACTTGTCTACTACCATCAGATCTCAAGACTACACCTCGATGGGTCAAAACTCGTAGGTCGTGCATATTCAGTTATTATTTCTTACCTCTTGTCTGTAAAAATCTTCCTGCATGAATGCGCAGGAATACGACTTTAATTGTAAACTCATATTCAACCACAATTATAGACACGATTTTTGGTCAAAATATGTCCCCATCTTGGTTCAAGGATTATTATTCTTCGACAGGATCGCTCTCGAGACTGTTAAGGAGCAGAATGAAGAAGCTGATTACTTGGCAGGATTATATTGACCTCGCCAAGCACCCAAACTTCCCAAGAACCATTCCAAGGGCTGGATGGCATTATTAACAAACCCAATACAAATCTCTCCGCCGACATCGCATGACCACTTCTCTTCTACTCACCTACTTCTCTCCCTCAATTTGTCTAACTTTCTTTCGCCACATGCTTCTCGATTCAACCCACACCATCTGTTCATGCAATCATGCTAGCTACAATAGCTAACCAAATTAACGTCGAGTATAGTCCAATAAATTACGAGATGTTATAGTCAAACTGAAGGGCTCAAGTTCTTAGATTCGAAAAGAAAATTATTATGCAGTCAAAATGGTAAAACGTTGTAAGAAACATTTAGTGGAGCCACACTTTGTTTTGTTTTAAAAATAACATTTGCAATAAAAACAACAGAGGAAACGTTTTCCAGCATCCATCTTCAACTGGAGGGCCTTAATCCATTCAATACTGAAGACAACAAATATTCGTACACAGCCTGTTAGGCCCAAATGCTGGAAATATAAGAGCTCTCCCTCACACATACCGAAAGTCACTTAGCCCATAGCATATTTCTGGGTCCAACTTCTTGCAGTTGACTCATACTTGTTCCTGTCTGTCTTGTACATGTGGGCGATCTCAGGAACCAAAGGATCATCAGGGTTTGGGTCCGTCAACAGGGAACAAATAGATAGTAACACCTAACGATGTAAGACAAATGAAAAATTAATCAAACACTGCAATGCTGATAAAGTTCAATCATGCATGACTTCCACGGCATATAAATATAGAAAAGAACGTTGACTAGTTTGATGGACAAATCAATCCCTTCTGTTATTGATATGAAAAATGATCTCAGCATCTGAGAGATGGATTGTTCAGATGTTGCTCATTCTAGACAGTGCCATCATATCTAGTTTCATAAAAGGATTGCTCTGAAAAGAAAAGGTAATGTATTTCCAAGGAACAAAGAATTTACTCATTATATGAAATAATAAAGAAGCAAACCTTTGAAATAGTTAAAGCAGGACTCCATTGTTCCTTCAATATGTCAAGACAAATGCTTCCATTGCTATTTATATTTGGGTGGAATACCTTCGTCCTGAATGCAACCTGCAAGATCCATCGTTATCCATGAGTAGGCATGAGATAGATTGAAGTAGTTACATGGTGATTGATGATGGCGTGCATCGCATGTAAAAATGTACACAGAAACCTTGTTAAATCTTCTAAAAATAGTGCAAAATGAGAATCTCAAATGTTATCGTGTTGCACAATTATCATGTCATCATGAATGCTAAAGTGTCAAATAAGAGGATACAGACAATGAAATAATCAGCAGCTACTGGAAACAAAGTGAATGAATTACAAACCTTGGGTGGCTTAAAGGGGTAATCTGGAGGGAAATGGATGGTAACTAAGAAAACCCCTCCTGCATAAGGACTGTCAGGAGGACCCATAATTGTTGCTTGCCAATGAAACATGTCTTCAGCAACAGGACCTGCTCAAATGACAATGCATGAGAGATAAGAACCCGTTAAACACTGATAGATTGCCAAATTAGATTTTAGTACATAGGCCAGAATCATTTCATTAGTGGTATGTTTGGCAAGTAAGATAAATAGGATATTAAATCCTCAAACATTTTATTACACAGCAGAAAATGTAGTTGGATCCCCCTTCTACTCGTGAAGATGCATGCCATAAACATAGTGCCTAGACGCAAACATGCAGAGCCAAAACCCGGCTTTAATTGCGATGCTCATTTTGGTGACAATTACAACTTAACCACAAGATCCAATTAAAATCAGTACATACTGAATCACAGATTAAGATGCTAATTCCATCTCAACACCATTACTGTGGTGTGAATTTGCCACTCAAGCATGCTTTGATCATCATATTGATATCACAAGACATGACATCTAGCACTGTTCTCCTGAACCTATAAGGATATAACCCTCCAAACAAGCACTAACTTTCTTTATGGAAGAAGGCTCCACAATTGTCCCCAGCCAGCCCAATCTTAAACGTTATCCACGCATACCAATGCCCAAAAAAATGGTCAACATGTTAATTCAAGACGCATCAGAAAGGGCAGTAAGAATCACGACGATAAATCAAAGAGAAATGACATCCAATCAACAAACATCAAAGCTACAAACTGAAGATCATATAACAAGGCCGAAAATATCCCAGCACCATCACCGAATTTAAATTGAAAAACTGGATAACAAAACAGGCACCGAAAATTATACAAAAAAATATAAGAAAAATCAAGCCATCAACAAAAACAATTTACAAAATCAAGTAAGGAAAACATTATAATAAAGATAAAGAAGGAGAGACGGAATGCGATACCGGCGCTGCAAGAAGTAGGTGGATCCTTCTGCAAATCCTTGAGTTCCTTCAAGATCCGCTTCGATGCCATGGTGAAACCTAAGGAAGAGGCCGGATCATCTCAGATCAAAACCAAAAAAACACAACGCGTACGCATAGATATATGTACATGCATTGGAATAACAAGGAGTAAAAGGGCAACACAGAAAAAGATCATACCGAAGAGAAAATTGAGAGAGGTCCTCGATTCGGAAGAAGAAGATAGAGTTGAAACGGAAAACTGATTGATTTTAGATTGCAAATATCTCTTATAAAAATGCCTGTACGGGTATAGGATCGATCCAGCCCCTTTCTCTGATTGAGTGGGTTTATTTCCTCCTCCTCCTCCTATTATTGCTTATTTATAATTAGTTTTCCTTTTTCTCATTCTCTAAGCTGGGTCCCTCAGCCAAGCGTTTTTGGTCCGAAATGTAACCCTGGCTTCCTCGAAGCTCGAAAGTGGCTGCCAAAGGGGAACGGCGTTTACAGAATTTATTTCCTTGACGACGTCGTTTTCTACATCCGTTCAGTCGTTCATGCCCTATGCATGGGCCATTGGGAATCGGTCAAGTTCGTGATTTCGCGCGTTCAGGCGCGGTCTTAACCCCCTGTATTTGACCCAGCTTTTGCCCTTTGTCGCTGTCCATCGCTTTACCTCTCCCGTCAACAACGGTCTTTCGCGCTTTACTTCCATATGAAACTGAAATCTTTAATGGGAAGATCAAATTATAAATTTTATATTTAAAATAAAAATATTACTTTTTTCCCTTTTTTTATTTAATTTTTAACCTATTATTATCAATTTGGATTCAAGAATTTTAGGACCTGATTAGCGTAGTTCTCCCAGTATAATTTTTGCATCCCTAAATTTAAAATATTATTTAAAAAATTATGAGTGATATTAAAAATATAACATAGAGATGCTAAATGAAGGTAAAAAAAAAATAGTACTATTAGAACGATGAATATATATTACAATAGTTTTTTATTGAGTGTCAATATTTTGGAAGATTGAATTATTTTTTCATCTTCAGTATAATTTTTATATAAGCAGCGAAACAATCGTTAGTTGTACATCTCCCATAAGTTGTTGTATACAAGAGTGAAAAGTGGAGAAAGAAAGATAAATGTGTAACAAAAATATGGATTTATTATGAATTTTAAATGTGTAAAAATTTAAAAATGATAGTATATAAAAATAAGAATAAGAAAACACAGAGGACGTTTAAAAAATAAAAGTAAAAGTAAAATCTAAAACTTTATATAAAAAAAGTAAGAGGCCAGTTGTTGGAGATGGGAATAGGGCAAACCCCATCCCTCACCCCCCACCCCCAACCCCTCGGTGGGGCTATACACACGCAAAAACCTTATTTCCATTAAAAGTTGAAGACATTGACATAAAAATCTGAAGTAATGACCAACAACTTTTGGGATTTGAATTCAATTGATCTATCATCTGTATCTTGCAGGGATTTGAGATGAACGTAGCCAGCCATTTAAACGAATGAGGGGCAAATTTAGAAATTAATTGCAGAGATAGTGTTGCAAGATATACAGATAGCAGTTTGGACTTTGGAGAGATATACTTGTATTCATTCCTCATGAATCAAATGAAGGAGAGGGCGGCGGAAAGAAACATATGGGGGCACCAATTTATGAAATGCTCGACAGACAAGTTTTCTATATTAAGGGGATCCCTTGAAAAAGATCGTCTTCTGTTAATTATCCTGTTATCCTTATCTTAGCAAACTCAGTATTGCTATATTGTCAACAGAGCGTAATTTCACAACTGTTACTTTCTGGGCAACCTTTCGTCTTCTTTTGTAACCCTTAATAGTTGGCATCTTCAATGCGTACTGTAGTTTTCACCGCTCAACCCATTCCTCTTTCCCTTAAATAGATTGCTTTATTCCTTATCTCTCATCTTCTCTTTTTGAAAGTTCATATTTTTCCAAGGATATGATTAAAAATGTAAAAGTTAATAGGAGATAACTAATTTTCTGTATTCAGGGGATTCTTAGAAAAAGATCGTCTTCTGTTAATTATCCTGTTATCCTTATCTTAGCAAATTCAGTATTGCTATATTGTCAATAGAGCGTGATTTCACAACTGGGCAATCCTTCATCTTCCTTTGTAACCTTTAATGGTTGGCGTTTTCAATGCGTATTATAATTTTTCACCGCTCAACCCATTCCTTTTTCCCTGAAGTAGATTGCTTTATTCCTTATCTCTCATCTTCTCTTTTTGAAAGTTCATATTTTTCCAAGGATCTGATTAAAAGTGTAAAAGTTAATAGGAGATAACTATGATTAACTTGATGATTTAGGGTTTAAGCACTGTCAAACCTAAACGGGGGAAAGTTCTCCCAAGGTGATATTTCTCATTCACAAGATTCAAATTATATTGACTTCCTTTAGGGGATGTTAAATTTCTTATCGTTTAACTCAACGGTCCCAAACTAAATAATGCATGGTCCATGCAGATGCAGGGAACCCCCAACTTGACTTTGATATCCCCTAAACTTAGGCTGGTAGATGAACTACTTACAACCATATATTTCTTTAACTGCAGAGAGATACAAGACAACAGCAAAACACATCATCTCTTCTGTAAAAGAATAAAGTCGAAATCGAAGGAATAATTAATTCTAAGCATCCATAGAAGAAGAAGGTACGTCAATTGCCGGTGGTGTCGGAGTAGAAGCAGCTGATCTGGATTCAGACGACAGCCGATTCTCAGTATTTGGTCGAAGAATTTCCTCCATCGTTCTTAAAACATCAGGCATTTTCGGTCTCTGCTCTGGAACTCTAACAACACATGCCATCGCAAGTTGTAACATTTGAACCATTTCTTCCTCTATATTTGGAAATCTCAGCAATTGTACATCAAATACTTCAGCTGTCCATTCCTCTCTGACCACAGAATTCACCCACCTAACCAGGTGGACGGCTTCCTCACTTCCTGTGGTGTGCATGGGGCCTTTTCCAGTCAAAAGCTCCAACAGAAACACCCCAAAACTGTAGACATCAGACGCGTGGCTTGCTTTTTTGGGGTCTGTTACTTCTGGAGCCCGGTAGCCGGAACTTCGTAGAGACGGTGGCAGTATCGGACTCATGAGTGTTGCTAAACCAATGTCAGAAATACAGCCATAGCCTTCGGAGTTGAGGAAGACGTTGGAGGCTTTTATATTTCCATGGACCAGTTTTCCTCCCTGTAGAGCATGGACGTGAGCTATGCCTCTTGCCGCACCTATTGCAATCCTCAGCCTGCTATCCCAATCTAAAGAAATCCTTTCTTCCCCTCTTCTACCTGCATATTGATATCCGAATATCATTATACTTGTTCAAATTCAGATACAATCTGAATTTTATACAGTGACGTGTTCAATTAAATATTATGCAATGCCAGATAGGTTAAAAACACTGGAGTAAAAGAGGGATATTGCTTCCTCTGAATTTCTCATTTAATGAAGGAGCGGTTGCGCGCAGCGTGCTTATAAGAAGGAAAAATCCAATCTTTTGTTTTGATATTCAAATCAGATTCACCATGTATGATAACATAGAAACTTAAAAACAGAATATCGAAATCTAAGCAACAGTTAAATGAAAAATAAAAGAGAGGTGAAAAGGTTAAAAATACCATGCAACATAGCAGAAACGCTACTGTGCTCATAGTAGTCATAGATCACAAGTTTTTCCTCCTTGGAATAGTAATATGCCCTTAGAGCTGCCACATTGTCGTGCCTAATCCTTCCCACAACCTCCATCTGCTGTTCAAACTCGCGTTTTCCGATGATGACTTCTTTCAATCTCTTCACCACCACAGTGGAAGCGTCCTCTAGATTTGCCTTGTATGTTGTGCCATAGGTCCCCTTACCAAGCACTTCAGCAGATGCTCTCAACAGATCCTCTAAGTCAAACGCGAAATTACAATCCTCAAAGAACTCAATCTTGTTTTTTCTGCAATGACTCTCAGAGATGTCCTTTTTCCGAAACATGTCTTTTTTCTGGGATTTCATTCCCAGCCCATTTTCACCTCCTTTATCGTAGTAGCACAGAAGCAAGAAAGCCGCAATAAGTCCAAATGCCAGCCCAGTACCACCTAGAATGACACCTATTAATGCAGACTTACCAAGTCTTTTTGAGGTTTTCTTTCTTGGTTGAGCATTTGCAAATGAAAGATTGTTCCCCGAAAACGCCCAACTTGGGAATCCCGTAAGTGATCTGGGCACCATCCCACTAAGATTATTGTTGGCCAGAGACAGCTCTTGCAGGGTAGGAATATTGATATCAGGAATTTCACCCGAAAGCGAGTTATTTTCAAGGACTAAAGATGTGAGATGAATCAGATTCGAAATTGATGAAGGTATGCTCCCATTAAAAAAATTGTTGGATAAATCAGCAACAGTTAAGTTCTTCCAAGCTGAGAAATATGATGGCAATGGGCCAGAAAACTCGTTGAACTGAATGTTAAGATAGGTTAAATTCTTAAGCTCAGAGAAACCAGAAGGAAAAGGACCCGTTATGCTATTGGATGTTAGATTCAGAGTCTGGAGTGCTGAGAGGCGACTCAGGGTCTTCGGTGGTATTGGACCGCTCAATCCAACTGCAGGTAAATGAAGGGCTATGACCCTGGCATGGTCTCTATCGCAGGTGATTCCTCTCCAGCTATTGCATACAGAAGATTTCTCATCCCAGTTTAGAGCAAGAGAATGGTTTATGTTGTGGAGGAAATGAAGCAAGGCTTGTTTATCTTCCACCGGCTCGGCTCCAGCACGAAAGAACATTGCTCCAATCGCGAGGGCCGTTGAGAACACGAACAACAATTCCAGTCTGTTTCCCATTATCTCCCGGAGGTATTGATCGAATATTGTACAGTAAATTAAGCTGGGGAAAAAGCAGATGGCCGGAAGATTAAGCAATAGTATTCAAAGAAAATGTAGCGTTGAATCAGAGATAATTGAACGTGACTCGTGAGGCTTCTGTTAGTGTACAATATGTTGTTATTTGATACCTTGGTCTTATTATCCGAGACTGCGACATAAAATTATATACTGCATATGTTTCGGGTCAAAATAAGCAACTCATGTTTGAAATTGATATTAACCTTATACTAACTCCTCTTTTTCTGCTCACCAACTCTGTTTGGTTGCCAAGTGGCCGCAACAGAAAAAGATAAAAACCTAACTTTGAAACTAGAACTCCATCTAGCAGCCAATAATCAAAGTGACAGAAAGAAAATTATACCGTTTTGTGGAAATAAATGAGAAATGTATGTACAAAAGAGAAACATGTAGAAGTGGGAACCTTTGATCTATTCGATCTCTTTCCTTCGTTTAAGAAACATCTAACAAGAAAAGAGAGGCATAAAACAGAGAAGCTAAGCGCGATACTTAATTTGATGGCGTTGAAAGAGGATTACTTACTCATGGATCCATAGGTAGAAGGCAATGCTCCTCGTAAGCACAGCATGAAATGAGAAGAAGTTAAAGAGAGAAGAGCGCTCGGTGGGGGGGGCCACTTGAGATGGATCAAAGAGATAGGGGTCCATCTGGTTTGGAGAGGATAGCAATCATGGAGTATATTGGTCTAGACCGATTGGTAGTGATAGAAGATGAGTTTGGTATCTGCTCGCTGAAATAGCAGGTAGGGGTGAGCAATTAGCACATAGTTGATGGGTCTCTCCGTAATTTGGTACTGTTTAAGCCATTTAAATTAGTCTAAAATATCCCTGTAACGAGCAGGTTTAAACGGGCTCAAATAGTAAATTATATGGGCGGACTACAGGCTGATCATTGCATAACCCGTAGCCCGCTCATATATTTTTTTATTAATTTATTATATTATATTTATTTAAATTTATTTTATAGAAGTATGGGTAATTATATCTACAACTATCACAAGTAAATATAATGTAGATTATATATAATTATAATCTAATTGAATAATTAAGATTATAAATGATTATATTATGTAAGCATTGTGGACTGTGTGGTTATAAATTTATAGTTATTATTATGATATTTTATTTTTTAATTTTAAGATAAATAATCATATCATATGTGTAATATTGTTATTTTATTTTTATTATTATTAGAATTTTAAATAAAAAAATATTTTTATTTTTATAAATAGGCTACCCATACCCATTAGAATCCAAACGGGTTCAATCCAACCCATTTAATATGGGCTGAGGCATGGGCATGAACTAGCTCGTGCACATAAAAAATAAATAGGTAGGGTATAGGTTGATTATCGGATTAGTTTGCCCCGCCTATTACCCAATTCTAGCAGCTAGTGTCACGTACATCAAATGCCAAGAGGAACCCCTTTTGATAGTGATTTGATGAGAAGCTAGAGTTTATACATTATTGTTATTATTATTTGATGCCGCAAGAACAAGGAGGGGCATGTGGATGAGCCCATGAGAGCAATGAGACAAATACAAATAGGATTCATAAACTCAGAATAACACCAAGTCATACCTACCGGCCTAGCTACTGCTGATCCTGTAGAATCTGTAGATGCTGCTATTCCTTTTCGGTTCTAATTTCTTGATTGTAGGGAAAACTAAAGGAAGCGCAGATTGCGGAATGCGACAGAATGAGGAGCGAGCTCGTGAGCTTTGTCTGCTTCGTTTATGCGAGGTCATTTTAATTGGAACAGAACGGCAATCTCGGTCAAAAAATTATTAGCTTGGAATAAAATATTGGTTAAAATGCGAGTGGAATCATATGCTGAGTAATGCTTTCCATACTAGGCCACTGCAACAGGTTCCTCCTCTCTTTGCTTTTGTCATCGAGTGAAAAGGAAGCATATATATCCCCACAAAGCGCAAGTCGCTCGTGATTGTTAGTTTGCTTCCAGCTATAAAATGTGTTCCTAAAATATTGAAGTTACAGACACAAATGCATTGACTTTGAATTCGGCCACCGAAAGGAAGGGTTCAATCTCCGTCATAGAGTACATGCACTGCCGTGAAACAAGTGAAACACAAAGAATGGTAAAATATACGCACTGGCTTCAAGACACTTGTGAGGCCGTTATTTTAAGGAAAGTTTATATTGACATTAGCGTGTTTTAAATTTTATTTAATTTTGAATTATTTCGCAATTAAATGCTCAAAAAAGACAAAAGAAAAGTATCTGAAGGCGCTTGTGCAGACATGAATGGCGTGCTCAGGAGTCAAATAGTAACTAACATGGATGAATAAAATAATAAATAATGTGGGGAATTATTGGCTTACAATGATGGAAGCTGAAGAAAAGTGGCTGCGCAGCCGGTGGAGGTCAAACCACAACTCCAGATATTCTGCACCTTGTTACCAAAACTGTAATGATCCCCACGACTTGACAAAATGGACTGATTAATTAACATTAACTATGTTGGATTGAGTTGAACAATTCTTCAGCCCAATTCCTCACCCATCCCATTATATTTTTCATATCCATTGCATTTTATGTTGGCCCAACCAGGCTATTGAGCCACCTGGATACGGATTAATAGATCATAAGAGGTACAGTTAAAATATATTTTAAGACAGAATAATAAAATAATAAATATATTGATAAAAGAGAGTTTATCTAAATCTTTAATATATACTATATATCTATTTTTGAGAAAACTATTTGATTATGAGTATTTAGAATTAATTTTTCTATTATTATAATCTATATGTACTTATTGAAGAAAAACATATCTTTCGTTTTCTTATTTTTGTCATCTTGACTGCTTTATACTTTTAATTTGCTGCATAGAATATTGAACGGTTCTTCCCCTGTCCTGGAGATGCCAACATAAAATGAACCGTCCTAGTTTAAACCCAGATAAAAATTCTCAACGCCGTGAAATTTATCTCTCGTCAATAATAGAAAACTTTAACTAGATGTTCAAAAGAGAAATCAAAGGGAAGAGAAACTACTAGGCAAAATATGTTACCAAAAAAAAAAACTAGGCAAAGTAGGCAAAATCAACAGCAAAATGCGACATTCTAATTCCTCAAATTTCTTCTATCAATTTTTTCCCCTCAAATTTTGGCCATTATATTACAATATATCTTATATAATATCTAAAATACATATTTTTAAAATATAATTAAATATTTTTTTTATCATTACTATAAATGATTAAAATAAAATTCACTATCATTCTGACGATTATTAATAAATACTGATGTTGACAGAAAAATAATAAATCCTTATTATTAAAAAAATCTGAGAGTTAATGGGCTGTTGGTGGAATGGTGGGGGCAACTTCGGCAAGACACAGATCCGCATGTTTTCCGAACCTACGTGGCTCTTTATAAGTGGTTAAATCCAAAAAGGTTGCGCGAGATATCGCCAAATGTAACCCCATATAGGCAGGCACATACAGAGATGTGAACCTATATGGAAAGTCGAAAAAACGAGAATATAAAGGAGAAGCAGAGATAAAGATACCACTGAAAGTTCAAAGCGCATAAACCCTAGTTCGAAAATCTCGCGATAAATAAAATAAATTTGCCTCGTCGCCAATCTCCGCTTATCTCTCCGTCGAGAAGACCAATCTCTCTCCCCTGTAAGCTCCAAATTTATCGCTCTCTCTCTCTCTTTCCTCAATCATCGCTCGTCTTATTTTCTACTGCTGTTTATATATATATTTTTTGCTAGCCAAAGCATTCCAATTTCCAGTGTGTTTATTTAGGAAGGTTTCCTCCGTTCGCTTCAGGGCAATTGATTTATGCTGATTCTTCTAGGACAATAAAATGTACTTAAAATTGAGTTTTGATTGGAAGGTTGGAGAGACTGCGTGTGAAGAATGCGGGAGAGGGAGTGGAAAACTCTGCTGTGACGGGGAGAGGGGTATGGTCTATTTTTAATGACGACAAGGCATTCAATTTGGAAGTAATCCAGATCGATAAATTCTCACCAAAAACAAAGATCATTTAATCCCTTCAAATCGTATATTGGACTGACAAGTCTTATCCTTAACCTATCAGGGACTGTCAGACGGTTTCCTCTTTCGCAGTAAAAATGGTTTTCATCTTTAACAATTGCAATACTGCTAATGGGCTGGAGAAGTTCTTAAAAACACAAACCGTTTCTCCTTGTGTTGTATGTTTGATTTCATCTCTTAAACTTGCACGTAGATTGGTTTGTTAGTCTGCCCAAACTTTAGACTCTAAATCCAAATTGATTATGGTATTTTGGGAGGACTCAGGACTGTAACTCATATTGCCTATGCCATATCCACTATCTCACTAATGAAATAAAAGGAAAATATATACTTGAATTTATCATGTTGATTTAATGTTTTCCGCGGCACCTGAATGACTACTAAATGCTTGAATGACTTTTCCCCTCTCTTTTGTTTGTTCAGCTCCCTCTGCTTATAGCGATTCATGTTGTAATTAGAAAGAATGTTTCTCATTTCCATATCTGGTCTGCTCCTTTTGTTTAGGCTGTCATTACTACCTTGGAAGAGCTGCCACAAGCCAAGTAAGTTGAAGCTTACTTTCCTATATATCTATCTTCAGTAATGTCCCAGGGACTGCATCAGCTTTTGGATTATTTTGTCTTATTCTCTTCCAGTAACTTATAGTCAATGATTTTTTGGACTAACACCATATGGGAAAATCACTTACTAGTACTCAAGTGGTCAAATGTTTGCTTATCTACATTATAGTCAATCATTAGATAATCCAGAGAACAATAGAAAACTTAACATATAGTATTGACAGTATTTTATCAATTGTTAGTGGTTCGAGAAAAAGATGTCTGTTGGGAATATGCAGATAAATTAGATGGAAACAAGGTAAGATGCAAATTTTGCCAAAGGGTTTTAAATGGAGGCATCAGTAGATTGAAGCACCATCTATCTCGACTTCCAAGTAAAGGAGTAAATCCTTGTAGCAAGGTCAGAGATGATGTTACTGATAGGGTAAGGGCAATTATTGCATCAAAGGAAGATGTCAAAGAAAACTCTAGTGTGAAAAGGCAGAAGCTACCAGAAGTCAAGTGTCCAAGTCCTGTTTCTGCAACTAAAACTCTTCTATCTATAGATGCAGCATCTCCTGTTATGAAGGGCTTCCTTACAGTCAGTCCTATGACTCCGCCCTCTGTAAACCTCCAAGAGAATGCAGAGAAAAGCATTGCTCTCTTCTTTTTTGAGAATAAGCTAGACTTCAGTGTTGCACGGTCTTCATCCTATCAACTAATGATTGAAGCCATAGGGAAGTGTGGTCCTGGATTTATTGGTCCATCAGCAGAGATGCTGAAGACATCATGGTTGGAAAGGATAAAGTCAGAAGTTGGCTTACAGTCCAAAGATGTTGAGAAAGAGTGGGTTACCACAGGTTGTACAATTATTGCAGACACATGGACTGACAATAGATCGAGAGCCTTAATTAATTTCTTAGTCTCATCACCATCCAGGACATTTTTCCACAAATCCGTGGATGCATCTGCCTATTTCAAGAACACAAAATGCCTTGCTGAACTTTTTGATTCTGTTATTCAAGAGTTCGGCCCTGAAAATGTTGTTCAAATTATCATGGATAGCAGTTTTAACTACACTGGCATTGCCAATCATATTGTTCAGAACTATGGAACTATATTTGTCTCTCCTTGTGCTTCCCAATGTTTAAACCTAATTTTGGAGGAATTCTCAAAGGTAGATTGGGTAAGCAGATGCGTTTTACAAGCACAGACCATATCAAAGTTCATATACAATAATGCATTGCTGCTTGATCTCATGAAGAAGTTCACTGGGGGCCAGGAACTAATCAGGACCAGCACCAGAAAATCAGTATCCACCTTCCTGTCATTACAGTCTATGCTGAGGCAGAAATCAAGATTGAAGCATATGTTCCGCAGCCCTGAATACGCTTCAAACACCTCATATGCAAATAAACCACAAAGTCTATCTTGCATTGCAATTGCTGAAGATCTTGATTTCTGGAGGACAGTGGAAGAGTGTGTGGCTATCTCTGAGCCTTTTCTGAAAGTGTTGAGAGAAGTTTCCGAAGGAAAACCAACTGTAGGTTCAATATACGAACTAATGACGAGGGCAAAGGAGTCAATTAGGACATACTACATAATGGATGAGAACAAGTGCAAGACATTCTTAGATATTATGGATAGAAAGTGGCGAGACCAACTCCATTCTCCTTTACACGCTGCTGCTGCCTTCTTGAACCCTAGCATTCAATATAATCCTGAAATAAAATTTCTATCCTCTATTAAAGAGGACTTTTACAAGGTTTTGGAGAAACTACTTCCTATACCTGACATGAGGCGTGATATCACCAATCAAATCTATACCTTTACAAAGGCCCATGGGATGTTTGATTGTAGCCTAGCTAAGGAGGCAAGAACTACAGTTTCACCATGTAAGTATGAAATTGCTATACCTACAAATCTGCCAATGCTTCTTTATTGAGGATTAGATAATCAACATAGTTATGCTGTATTTATTGCAGGGCTTTGGTGGGAGCAATATGGTGACTCTGCCCCTGGATTGCAACGAGTGGCCATTAGAATATTAAGTCAAGTCTGTAGCACATTCTCTTTTCAGCGGCACTGGAGTACATTCCAGCAAATTCACTCTGAGAAACGAAATAAGATAGATAGAGAAACGTTGAATGACGTTATCTATATAAATTACAATCTCAAGTTGGCCAGACAAATGAAAGGCAAGTCTTCAGAAGCTGATCCGCTTCAATTTGATGATATTGATATGACTTCAGAGTGGGTAGAGGAGAGCGAAAATACAAGTCCAACTCAGTGGCTCGATCGTTTTGGCCCTGCCTTGGATGCCAGTGATCTGAATACCAGACAGTTCAGTTCTGCTATTTTTGGCGCAAATGATCCCATATTCGGATTGTAATTACTCATTCCGATCATGCGTTCTTCACAGTTGTAGATCTTGATATATATTAACATGTTAATGATGTAAATTGTATTAACTGCTAATTAGGTTCAACGAGAACGCCCGCGACCAGCTGCCTGATGTAGTGGTGTCAAGGTTCGAATTTCCTAATTGTATTAAGAAAACAATTGGCTGTTCTTTATAGAAGGAAAATTTTAATATATCATCAAGCCATCATGTATTTTTTTTTTTTTGAGCCAAATTCGTAATTCTATTGTTTCGTAAACAAGTTCTCAAACGTCATGTAACCTGGGTTTTTTAAGGGTCAATTTAAGCTGAAGTTACAATTTTTCAATTTGATAAAAAATATATCATAAATACAGTTTTGTTTTTGTATTTGATAGACTAGTTTTTATTTTTCTTATTTCAAAATTTGAAAATAATATTTGTTTTTGGAACCAATTACTAAGCGTATCCTTCCATCTACATTTGCTCTATACATAAAAATTAAGAATCGAATCTCTAACCATTTAATTAGGAATCCCTATCATTGATACCAACTTATGAAAACAATAATTTTTAAAGTGAAGGCCTACTTTTTATAGTGAAAATTTTTATATGATTTCTCTTATAATCAAAAAGGTATTAAATAAATTAGAAATTAAAAAAATCGAGAGATTTTCGTTGATAACATAAACAGAGAGAGTTTAACGAAAGAGAAATTTTAAACTTCAATTTAAGTTCGATGAATAACAATTGGCCAAAAACAAAAGAGAAAATTGTGAATGGAGAAATTCTTGTATAGTATAGTCCTAGCCATGAAACCGCGAAATTCTTAAATATTCAGTTATTCCTGCGAATAACTGAATGTGTTGCCGACGTGGCATCCCTTGGTTACCCGCCTCCACTTATCGGAGATCTTGGCGTTTGTTTACAAGTCATGGACTCCGACTTCCGACTTCAGGAGCAGGCTCGGTCCACCGCTGTACAACGGACAATTCCCGATGTACCGTTCCGCAGCATCCCCGTCACCGGGTATCTACCAGATGCCCGTTCCGCCCGTGTACCCAAAGGTCGATCAGCCCGGTCACGCCGCCGTTCCTCCCATCAACCGTCCGTCGCCACATCACCATACTGCTACTCATTCCCCTTCTTGTATTTCTCTCCATCTCCCTCCATATATCCATCTAATCTTCTTTTAAGATTCTACAATGATGAAAAGAAAATTGAGAGAAAATGAAATCGGTAGTTCGGAATTTCATGTAAAACGAGATTTAGGGCTTCATTATGCGCTAGAGTAACTTAATTGGTTCAAAAAGTAGTTTATTTTTTTTAATGAAAAACTCTTAACTCCCGTTCCGCAATGAAATTGATTTATTCAATACATTTTTTCTCATTGATTTGCAGCAGGATTGAGCATTGAGGTTGCTGTCAAGCCAGAATATAAAATCACTTGTCCCGTAAATTTTGCTCTGTCAAGCCAGAATATTATTTATTTTATTATAATCTTGACTTGTCTCTATGCTTTGATCTCGATAACTTGTGCGTGAACGCTTGTTAATCTCCATTTATGCCAGTTTAATAGTCATACTTTCTTCCTTATGTTCATCAAGATCTTTTATTCGCTACAATCAATTTCATGATCTCTTATTCTCTTATCTATGTGTTGGACAATTTTCTTGAGTTCCACTCGTTTTGACGTTGCAAAAGATGACAAAAATAATAGTCCTTTTTTTCCCTGATGTTACAGTCTGCAGTTGCCTCGTATGTCTATCAAGACAGTTACAGCTTTGCAGGACTGTGTTGACTGAACCTTTTAGATGATGCTTTCGTTTTCTTGTTTAACCTTTTCTTTGCATAATGATTTTTGATTTTGGGTTATCTTATCTTCGGCAAGTACGTGTCTTCTTCAGTTGCGTTGGCAGGATCTCTTAAGGCCAATGAATTACTTATTATTATATCTTTTTGCACCTTTTCCTATCTTGGTGCAAGGTTTCACATTCACTCATTTTTTCTGCATCTTTTAATTAAAAGTGAAAAATAATCATTTTCTTGTATTTCATAAATCTTGGAAGATAACCTTGTGGTAGGTCTTGCAAAAACTATACGATTGTTCATATATATATTTGAATGATTATTTATGTACTTACTAAATATTCGACCCAATACAGCTTGTTGCTATTTTACGGTTATCATTTAGATGTTGCTTAAATTTCTTATTTAGCTTGTCCCCTTACCATGCATGGGAAAGCGCTCAAGTTATGCGTAATTTACTTGGGGATATTTTGATCTTTTAACATGATTTTTCAGTGCTTTTCCGATTTTTGTAGCCTCATTTATCACTGCATGCTGGAGATCTTCCATGTAGTAACTTCCAATTTGATTTTGTATTAGAAAGAAAAACTTTGTCTGAAGCTGAGAAGGGAAGCCCAAACTCGAGCAGTTTTGGGGTTGAAAGTCTTCCAGCTAAAGGTGTTCAATCAGCATCACCAGTGGTATGTTTCAACTTTTCTGTTGTGTCCTCTGTTCATAATGGTTTTTTATTTCAATTTTTTTCTATGATGCATGTAAAGGCTATAAGTCAAACACTATTTAATTTTTTGTTAGTATATGATGAACGATCGATAAATATCTGAATGATTTATCTTTAAAAATCCTTTGGCAATTATGATCTATGAATATAGTTTCCAAGGGTGTGAAATGTACAGTATTTTCTTGCAGATTCCTGGTTCAAATCCCATTGTGAGCAAATATATTGCCTTGGTGCTTAGCCGAGAAGCTGTCCCCATTGCTGTTTCAAATTATGGTGTTAATCCAATCAAGTTATGCGCTTGATCCCTGCATCTCTTTATGGATATGTTAGTTCAAACAGTAGCATAACTGAAATGAATGACCGAATGTTTCTGAAGAACGGTGTGCAACAAAAATCTTGCTCTCTGCATCAACTTTACTGATTAAATAATGATCGTTTGTGCACACAAGATTCACATGGTTCTTCCTTTACTGCTAAAATTTTTTCCTGCAAAATATTACCCTGAACTAACTATCGTGAAATTTGTATTCCTCAAGAAGATTAAAAAGTTGTCTGTTCAATACTGGCCTGAAAATTGTTTCCTGTTTGATCTGACCTCTTCTTCCTCTGTGTGCTGAGAGGGGGAAGGCTAAGGGGGAATGTTTTAACTCTGATTATCTTCCCCATCTAACTTCCCTATTAACCAATTTCTTGCAAACCTGATCACCATCCTCTAGCAATCTGCCACATTTTCTTCTGCTATAAGTCAGAAGAGGGTGTCATGGATTGCTATGCCTATGAATTCTAATGGTCATCTTAAAACATAGTAATCGCTAAACATCACTATTTTCTTCCCTTGATTGATATTCATGAATTCTTAGTTGTAGACACAATGGATGCATTGTGAATGGCTAATCTAATGAATGCGTTGTTCATTTGAAGGTTAGGAAATTTGTGAATGGCTGCACCATTCTGCGTGAAATGGGGTTTTCAGCTGGCGCTGTTGCTAATGCCTTGGTTATGCACGAAAATAATACGAACAAGGCCCCGGCACATTTCCTGGGTGGTTCATCGTGATAATCATGAAAGATATTTGTTGTAGGTATCGTTTAGCGAGTAGACAAATTGATTTTGCAAAATGACGAGAGATATAGAAACACGAGGACAATGTGCTATTATCCGTTTTTTGTCCGGATGGCGGAAGCTGGGAATCTGAGGTATTGGGTGTTTCTAGAACAAATAGTTCAATTATACTCCCAATTCGATTTTTCTTTTTTTCTTTTATAAATTTGGCTAAGCTTAAAGCTATTCTTCCTACATCAAGAGGGAAAAAATATATTATTTCAAAAAAACACTTTTGTTTAGTGGAATATGAAGGATGAACCGCCAGAGGATGCAAGGGGGTAACTTTAAATTAAAATTTTAAAAAAATTTATAGCCTAAATTTTAATTTTAAAATAAATAATTATATTTATTTAAAAAAATTTATAGATCAAATTCTAATTTTAAATAAAATTTTAAGAATAATTTTTAGAATAATAAATTTTTTATAAATTTAATTATTATTTTATTTTTATTTTTTCTAATATATTATCTCTCTTCTCTTTTTCCTATTCTTCTTTCTTTTCTAGTCTTCTTCTTTGCCGAGCTTGTCATTGTCATGAGTGGGAGGTCTTAGTCCATGTTGAAGTCACTAATCTCCTCTGTACTTGTCGTTGCTAGTGATCTGTCACTAGTGTTCCGTCGAGCATTGTTGGGTTATATTACCGCTTTTGTTGTTACTTCTTCTGTCGTCATATATTTAGTGTTGATGGTCTAGGTTAGATTTTTGCTGTTGATTCTTCTTGAGCCGTCAAATCTTCATTGATGATCTCTATGCTGCTGCTTCTGTCAGGAAAAAATAGAAAAAAAGGGAGAGAAAATTATTTTATCTTACACTTTTTTAATATTTTATCAATCATAAATTTTTTTAATAATAACTATTTAAATATTTATTTATAATTTTTTTATGAGAATGAATGTTAGTTTGAAAAAAAGCCATCATTTACGCTAAATAAAAATACATAAAAAATATAAAAATTAAAATATTTAAAAGAGAATTAACATGAAATCCTAACAAAAGATTTAATTATTTAAAAATCTCAATAACAACTAAAATTCTATCAAACAAATTTTAATATAAAAATTAATAATATATTTATATTAATATTATTTAAGATTTTTTTATAATTAATTTTTTTCTTGGAAACCTCACATTACTTGGAACTTCTTTGATGATTAAATATCTAATTCTGCCAATGTCTTATTCAATGATGGTTCGACTTAAATTCTCATTTCGGTGGGATGAGGGGTTATTCTTTCAGGTTTCAAGGATTAGTAAAGCTCCCTAGCATCCGGAAATAGAAAAATTGTGAGCATTTTGCCGTATAAAGGTTTCTTTTGGCCCAAAAAAAAAAAGTGTAAGCATTTATAGTCGTCGAACATCTCAAATTTGTGAGCATTTACAGCGCATTTTTAGACTACAAAGCATATTTACGAAACTTCATTCGATGTAAAGATGGCCCGCCAATACAGCAATCTACTTAATACTTTTCTTAATGAAAACTGGGATGTCCTTCGACCGTCAACGAATGAAAGTACAACAGAAACCAACTCCCTGGAGGGCATGCTGAACTTCTATAACTGCACTGGATGGCATACAATTAGTAATCAATGCCTGCTGAACTTCTAACTCAACAATCCGCTAACTATTTTTCAGAGTATATATTTCCCATCTGTATTACTCCAAGGGGATAACCAATCAATCAAATTCAGACACCCGCACAAATTGCTCCTGAAAGACGAATATGTCGCACGAAGATGATTCATTAAGTGGTTCTTAAATATTCATTTACGCTATCAACTTCATGAGGTCAAATTTAGAGAGAACCTGATGACCAAGATGAGCAACAAAACTTTCCCTCATCAACATGCTTCGCATCGACCCCAATAAACCAGGACCCAGCACTAACATCATCATGGGCATATGTACGAAGAATTGATCTGCCAATTCAAGAAACAGATTCAAGCTTGTGTTGTAGAAGCAGTAACTAATACCACTGATGCAGCAAACAAAAATGAACCTTACCTGTTAATTGATATAAATTTAGCCAAAGCACGAGATATGACATACATCTCTCCTGAAGCATGACGAAAATATCTGTCGGCAAGAAATTTAAAGATCAATTTGAGTTGGTGAATGGATGGAATTAAGTTATTTATAAAACTTGGTGTCCATCCATGAATCCAGAGTAGTAGATTAATATGAAATTACTGGCGGTTCAACTTACGATTTTTTGTCCCCAAATTTCCACCATTCTGGTTCATACCATTTATGATTCCTGCATGATTCACAGTTAGTGATAAGAGAACCATAAAACGTCTTGTTTATAATTGCACATTTTAAACAGCAAGATTCACAAGGGCCTCACGGTTCAGAGAATACTTCGCCCGACTTCATACACCCTATGTAAACACGAGGTTTATCTAAATGAGTTGCAAGAGTAGCTCCCAATGCATCTGTGGGGGAAGAAACAAGTAAGCTACATATATAGACATCCATAAGGGTTAAGTTAATACTATTGAGACAACCCAGGAATTTGCCTATATAATGCAAAGAAGCACACAAGGAAGATTTTCACATAGCCAAAAGGAACAAAAATTAAGTATATAACTGACTGTTCCTTCTGGAAAGAAAGCGATATTTCTTCCAACACATAGTTCAAGTTAATGACTAATAAGTAAATGTAAGAGATAATGTCATAAATACAGTACAACCTGACCCCTGGAGGAGAAACCTAATAGTTTAGATGAGGCTTTGCCACGTTAGAGTCAATTGACCTAATGTATAGAAAGATTTGGCCATGGCGTTCTCTAATTAGGAGAGTTCATTCTAAATATCCACGGTAAAAATAGCCTAAATAATCACCTATATTGAGGTAAAACATCAGAACATTAGCATTAGAGTAACTATTACTTCTCTTTCAAATAAAAACTAACCAATATTCACATAAACATCATCATTGACTTTGGCATAAAACTCAGCTTCCCATTTATCTGCAGCAAGAGCAAAGAATAACTTAGCCTTCTTTGGGAGTTCCTCATTAGCCTCCACATGGTTATCCTGTTAACATGGGCGTTAGAGATCATCAGTGAACCAGCTTATGCTGCTGAACCTTACGTTCTTCTCACAAGCCATGGCGTATAAAACAGGCATTATTAGCCCTAAGTATTCTATCACATCTTGCATCTACATGAATAATGTCTAAAGTCGACATAAAGCACTATTTTTAGAAGCAAATATGTCCGTGGTCAAAACCAATCTTACGCTCAACACATGTAAAGATTGGTTTGATTGTCAAATCAGACATAGATTGAAATATTAACTTTCACGCCTTAATCCAAAAGGAGCGATCTTCAAGAAAATGGCTAATACGAACAGAAGTATATAAGAACAGAATGCTCAGATCAATAATTAATAATTAATTGTGAAAACACAATAATGGCTGGAAAAAAAAAGTTTTTCTAGAGCTGTTTGGTCAACTGCCTTGACTAGCACAACTACTGAATAATGTACTTGTAACAGCATTTTTCAGTGAAATAAAGGTTTTGCATGCTCACGTGCATTAATTAGTATCTGAAAATTGTGCTCTTGAATGTTGAATCTCAAAGGATACATTCATTAGGACATTAGGAAAGCAATGCCATATTTATAGAGAACTGTATCCCCTGAGTTTCATTATATTTCTAATATAGTATAAAAATGCAAAGCATTCTAAAATAAAATTCTTGAAATATATTATACATACGAGGATCATGAAATCATTAGTCTGCCTATTTTCACGATCAATGTCTCCATCCAGACCGTCCCCGCGATTAACACTGGAGAGTTGCAAAATTTCATCAGGGTTCCAGTTGAACCACAAAAACAAAGTAATTAGCTTGAAAGTATTAGTACCTTCTTCCAATAACAAATCGTGCAATAATGCCCTTATTATCCTCCATTTTCTTCAAAGCTGGACCTGCAACGGTAATGCTCCAAAATATAAATCTCTTTGAACTAAAATTTTAGTGTGACAGGCTGTAACCTCAACATAAGAAATCTTTAAATAAACACTCAAAGTTGTAACCAAAAGCTACACACTTCACAAACCATCAAAATAACTATGAATAGAATAAAAGATAAAAAGCACAATGCATTCTAACTTATAAAACAGAGTGGTAGAGTCTTCACGTGAGTCATCATTGACAATAATAAGAGAATACATGATTTTTCTTTCTAGTGTCACAATTAAAAAGGAGGCCAATAAATGAAATTACACCATAATATAACCTTAGAGGAAAGATAAGGTAAACAAAAGGCTTCAAAATTCATGAAAATGATGTACAATATACATTGTAGTCCCTTGATTTGAACAGTCAGAACATATATACAATGCACAATATCAGGGGTATGCATATATAATGAACAAATTGTGTTTAATCTAGAAGGCAACATTTCCAAAGACTGAGGAGTGCTCAGGCACAATCACAAATTTTGCTGTTAGTTCTCCTAGCAGTCATGATATAATAACATCTTAGTTTCAAAATTCATGCTTTACAATATTACTTCAGTTCGTTACACAGCCTAACATCTGAAACTGCTTTCTTCATTTTGGAGAGAGATGCAGAGTTGTAGACAACTAGAATAGGTTCATACTACATCACTAGATATACTTATGCCAGAGTTTTACAAAAGGATGTCACCAATTTAAAACACCAAGCAAGAGAGAGCTCAGATATCTATCAGATCGGAGGAGTAATATTTCTACCAGTTCCCATCCATGCCTTGCGGATTGCATCTCTATTGTTCTGCCGGCCAAACCTTGTGATTATGCCAATCACTAATAAGGGCCCTCTCCTAGTGTAAGTCCCATTAGTCTCAGTCAAACGCTTTGAAGCAAAGCCTTCTTGTGTAGCTGCAGCAAGTTCCATCTCAAGGGAATCTAGCTTCTTATGTTGTTCCCTAGCAATCATATGATTTCAAATCAAGACGATGAAAAAAGTTGAGAAACTTGAGAAAATAAACAGAGATCGTTACTCAAACCATATGGCAATCAATAATGCTTTTTCAAAATTAACTTACCTGCAGGCTATGATTTTCAATGTATCATCCACGGATATAGCAGATTGCCCCTAGAATGAAAAATGAAAACCCTGTCGTTAACTTATCAAGAAGCAGAGATTCCTATTCAAAAAAAAAAAAAGATCCATGAACCATACAGATGAATTAGTACAAAATGAGAGTCCTTAATGTACCCGTAATCAAATAATTCTCTAACTCTAGATAATATCCCGTCTTAAATACAAGCACGTTCCGTAATCTAAATGCATTCATCGTATCATTCATAGGAACGCGTTGGTAACAATATTCGGCTGGTTTATTACTTGACTGTGTGACTATGATAAGTTCCTCCCACTGGAATTTGTCTGCGTTGAAATCCAAGGAAATGATTATCACAAAACTAACAATCTATGACGGATTATCGAAGTTAGGAACCACATTATCACCTATGTCTCCCATTAAAAAGTGTGCAAGATGTATTATCAGTAACTCCATTAGTTATGAAGTCCATAATGCGCTAGAAACAAAACTTATACATCATCAGCCATATAGATAAGGATAGAAGAATAGTCACCTGCCCAGTTATCCTGTCAAGTTCTCTAATCAGATACACCCTGTTCTCTGCGTCCTGCCATAACCTGATTCCATCAGCGCAGGAGGGGAAAACAAGGCAAAATGGAAGTACGAAAGGAAAACAATTAGAATTCCCTTAAAACGATAGCAGAAGAACTGCGGAAGAAGAAGAATATAAAAAATAACCTTCCAGTGACGTAGACAGAAGCAAAAATAGCGAGCATGGAGATCAGAAGAGTTGGCATCCGGGGCCGATAGGCCATGGTGGAAAGCCTATAGCTCGATCCCTTGCTCTGCATTGAAGTCTGAGAAGCCTCCGAATGGTGAAACAGATCCAAATCTTACAAAATTGATTCAATTTTGGTAAAGAGGGATGACGGGTGAGATGCAAGTGAGAGAGGGAAGACTTACTACTGGAGGATGCAACCAAACGGGACGTGTTGATGTTTGGCTTTCAGTGCCGGTGAGGCGGTGACGTTGTACAAATATCATCAGGACAAGTCGACGTTTATTAAACAATATTTTGTGCTTTTTCCCTACAATTTTCTATTAAAAAATATTAAAAAATTAAATAAATTATTTAATTATTTTTTTTTAAAAAAATAAATATAAATATTTTAAAATAATTCTTTTATATTCATCCACCCTTTGGAAAAGATGAATATAATTTTATATTTAGAATTGAAAGTAATTATTATTAGAACCCCTATTCCTATCGATTTGAGCGAACCACGTGGAAATTGAAAAAGAAAATATCCTTTCTCAAGGACGTTGTGTTAGGAAATAAATAAATATGTTTCTTCGAATGAGGGGGCCGAATAATTTAGGAGGGTTTAGAAAATAAATGAAATTCTTTCTCTAGTTTTTCACTGTTCAACGAAAGAGAATAGATAAAGGAACAAAATCTTTGAAAATTATCAACTTTACCCTCTATGTATTTACGCGCGAGAACAGGAAAAGGAAAATATTTTTCCATAACAAAAGTGTGATTATTAGTTTTTGATAAATTATTTATTTTGTAGACATTTAACAAAAAGCGTTTTGGGGCTACCAATATCAAAACCTTGTTAATGAATAATTTATCAAGTGCTGCTTGTAAGGGGATGTCACTACAATGTGAGGTGTGTGCATAAAATGGATAAAATAGTTTTTTTATACCATTTATTCAAAATGGGTTCAGTTTGCCAAGTTGAGATTAAAAATGTCTTAACACGTGCTCAAATATTGCGAACATGTGAGAGTTGGTTGGGCCTCACGTGATAAAAATTAAAATTAAAATTATTGTTATTGTTATTTGTATGAAAAATGAAGTAGCGAATGATTTAAAAAACCAAAAGGGAAAAATAATTAAGTACAGATAGATAGGGTAAGTTATACCCCATGGAGAGGGAGGATCATTCTCTTTTTTCTTCCAAAAGCATTATATATTATATTTGTAATTTGTGGAGAAAAAAATAAAATCTAATCTGGGCTCCAAGAAAATCAGCCTAATCTTAAAACGGAGCTACACTCTATTCAAACTACAGGCCCATACATTTTTTTGGAACAGGCCCATATCTGTTAAAACCTACACAGGCCCATATTTATTCAACCCAACCACACCACATGTGCAAGTTGGGCCCCCTCCCCACCCCCACACTAAAAAGAATAAACCTGTTGAGTGCGCTGGCAACCAAAATAAAAGAAACCGTTGATGTACCCAAAAAAAAAAAAAAAAAGAAACCGTTGAGTACTATTATTAGATGCCACTTCATACCAAGTACTAAGAGGTTGTATACCCAAAAAAAAATACTAAGAGGTTGGCTCTAACAAAAAAAAAAAATATTTATAATATAATAAATTAATATTTAAATATCTACTACTAATAGAGACGTGGAGTATATATTTATACTTAAAAAAAAAATCTCACTTCATTCTCTTATCGCTATCATTTTTTTAAAACTTTAAAAGCTCGTTTTTTTAAATAAATAAAGAAACTTCTTTTGACTTATAAAGCCAAGACGTACTCAAAACCTCCTTTCTAATATTTTAGCTCAACACATATTTCACTCACTCGGTGCAATTTCACGTCAATAGTTATTAATTAGGCAACTCTCAAATAAAATCAATAAGAATAAAATAGTTCAAATTCGGCCTTATATTACCAGTTTAACCTTTTACTGGCTTTTTTTTACTGGATTAGTGTAAGTAAATAGATTTTTAAGACCTAAACTTTGTCCAAAAAAAAAAAGATTTAAGACCTAAACTGATGTAGGCTTATACAGCATCATTTGATTGTTTGACCAAAATGAATACGATCTCCAAAAGCTTTTGCTTTCCATAATTTCGTGTTTGAAGCTCTCATCATTATTATAATGGGAAATTGATGAGCAATGGCCAGGATTTTTCTCACCAAAGCGTGCCTTTATTATATCTACACAAGGCCAACTGCTCCCATGTCTGACCCTCGGATAATTATGAACACATGGCATTTAAGTGTGATTCTTACAGATTAACTTTTGACTTTCTGCCTACAATCGTATATGTCGGCTCTGTTCTCTCGTTGACTATTTTTTGCTTTGTGTCTCCACACTGTCTTTCTCCCGGAACAGAGAGGGCTAGCTAGCTAGCCAGCCAGATGACACTTTCATAAAAAAAAAACAAAAACAAAGGGCGGTTGATTTTATATCTCTAAACTATAGTAATTGATCAATTAATCATTTGCATATATATGTTATCTGCATTACTAATCTTTATCGCGAATGGTTGATCAAGCGCAATTGATTTTCTACATTATCGATTAATTTTGATTTAAGCACTGTTTAGCCAAATTAAGGAGTGTTTTTTAAATATGATTCTTTTGTATATTTATAAAATCATTTACTAAATATTAATGTAAATTAACTATACAATATCGAAACACATGCTATATAAATAGAAGAAGCCATATCGCCGACCTGATCTCTAATACCCACTGCTAAACTTTGCCAACCAAGTTAGTTGGGGATTGAGAGCTTCGCAGGGCGCCACACCTTTTCCAATAATAAATATTAATTAATTAATTAATAATAATAATAATACGCCCTCTTTGTAGTTTCGAGTCGGTGACATAATTAATTATGCTCCCAATTAGGCCGCCTGCAGAAATAAGAGTTTTATATCAGTGTGGTGGGTGGTTCCATTATCTAAGGTTGCTTTGTAAATTGAATATTCAGAGGGACTTTTTATTTTTTATATACAACGTTCATTAATGACATCATATGTACTTCATACTGACGTCATGCAGGTAAAAACATATCTATCTACGAGCTTGATTTGATGCAGAGACCGAAGACGACGGGAATACTGGGTAAATGTATGGCAGGGTAAACAGTGACAGATACAATGAGATATTAAAGGCAAATAGTTGGAGTTAATTTAAATGAAAGAATAAATACAATAAGAAATTCCCAACTAGCCACCCCCCCCCCCCCCAAAAAGAATTACAATTTTCTTTATTCTGATTAGTCATTCTGTTGTCCCTTCCCCCGTCTGAAACTGCACCACGGTAGGGTAAACCGGTACTTCCCCTTATGAAACAATATTCTCAGACTTAAACGAAATATTTATGAATCAGAGAAATTATTGAATAAGTCGAGAGAAGGAGCACGAGGTGAAACAAAGTATGAAGGGCTAGGCACGAAACTACCCTCCATAAAACTCCGGTGAAAGGCTGGGCTCATATCATGAAGGAAGCTACCCACGGCTAGATCCGCCGTTGACTGCGGCGAGAAGAAGCTAGCGGGAATCGGAGACAGTGCAGCCGGTCCAGGCGACAAAATCCCGGGGAAAGTACTATTGGGCCGCTCAATCGCATCGCCCATCTCCACGATCCCTTCCCCGTAAACATCAGCTTCCCCACTTTGATGCTGTAACATTACTATCTTAGGTTGGGGAGACCTAGCTTTCTCTATAGCGGCGAATCTCGCCGCCGGTGACACCATATCGCCATTATTACGGTTGAAAGGATCGTTTGACCCCGTAGTGGAGGAAGAAGCAGAAGAAGAGCCAGTTAGGCGTTGAACGAGACTCATGAAGTCGCCCGGCGTGGTGTGGATTACTTTGGGAGAGACAGTGTAGATGATGACAGGCTGGCGCGGAGGAGGTTGCGGTTGCGCCGGTTGCGGCACCAGCGGCGGTTTCTTGATCTTATGGGAATCTTTGTGTATCCTTAGAGGCGCGGGACGAGGGCCTTGCAGTTCCCTTCTCGGTGATTTCCCTGTCGGAATATCCGGGAACTCCATTCTGCTGGCAGCTATGAATTCGAATATGATTGAATTGCAGCTGTAATTAGAGTATAGAATAGGAGAGCGTGTAAGAGGAAGAGAACGAGGAGGATCGGCGGAGAAGCCGAAGATGATAAAATTCGGTGTAATTATTTTAATTCGAACTGATCGGGAAATATATATATATATATATATATATATATATATATAAGAGCTCGCATAAAATCTAGGAAGAGAGCTGGTCAACGATGAAGGGAGATTAATTTAATACCCAATACATTAGTTAGTAGAAATTGGCTCCTTCTAAAGGTAATTTTTTAAAGGGATTATTTATACCAAGGCCGGTTTCGTGCTGTTATGGTGGTCTGAATGTGTCTATTCCCTTTTTCATTTTTTTTGGGGGGGGGGGGGGGGGTTTCCGTTCTATATTGTCCGGGTGGGTGTGGAGATGGAAAGGGTCCAACAGTGCCATGTCATCAGAAGGGCAAATGGAATGAACGATCTGAAGGTGGAATATAGATATAATGGATAGGTTTAATACTGCATCAAAACCTGAAATTGGTGTATGGAAAGATATAATATTCACAACGTGCGTGAGTTTTCCTAGCTGAACATGTATTAAGCAGTGGGTTCATCGGAGTATAAGTTGGCTTGTTTAATTGGGGAAGGGAATTAGTGGGATATATGAAGATGGGTGTATATTTGAAGATTGAAGCTGGGTGTTGAGTTTTCAAAAAGTCTTGCTTTGTAGGGTAGGCTTTGCATTTACATATACATTGCTAAATGGAAGAGATGGATTAATGCCAGATTTTTGTCAATAGCAAGTGACACTGATGACTACTTGCACACAGCATGTGCATGGATTTGTTACATATGATGTCTCTGTCTACAAGTAATATTATCTCATCATTCACAACTTCTAACTTGTAAACACTATATTATGCATATCCCTGTTTGTCCAGTCGCAATAGACGGCGCATATATTTTCTCTAGTCTTACAATTCGCAACGATAGCAAGTTAATGTCTATTTTCAGTAAACCGACAAAATAAACCAAAGTGTATCTTTTCAATTCTATATCTCAGCAAAACCCTATTTTTTATCCATTCATAACATGAATATGGCAGCAATATTGGTTAGTCATGGTCAAGACGTGTATATATAGTGCCGCCAGTTATCTTTTGCCACCTGACAATGTCTCAAATTTCGGTTATTTCAAGCTCCCTAGACGCCCTTCTTTGCTCGCCTTAGGTAACCAGCTCTCCTTGAAAGTGTCAATTAACTGAACTAACTGACGCGTTCAGATATATTCATAACGATTAACTCTAATGAGATTCTTAAGTTGACTTTGTTTTTTGTGTTAAATATTTGATTGTAATTAAAGAATATGTCATCTAACATGGTTCCACACCCCCTATAAAAAAATTACTATCTTCTATCTTAATATCTTAATTATAGGAGCTAGATAAATAGTTTATTTTAACCTTAAAGATAAGACATCAATCTATATTATTTTATAAATTTATAATCTCTCTTTTAAAGTATCAATGTATGATTGCATATATATTGTAAAGTCTCCATCAAGAGATAGCTTCAAGTACATGATAATAGAGAGTATTTTTAAAAAATTAATATATATTTATTATAAATAATTAATTTAATTATTTTATTTAATATATCTAAATTAATTAAATGAATTTTATATTAAGTATTAGATAGAATTATGCAAGAGGGGGTAAAAGGTGGGAGCACCAACTAGTTTGTGGAATCCTGTTCATTTTGTCTCGATCGAATATAATTGCGATAAGCTATATACTTTTTTAAAGAACATTTCCTTGCATGTGTTGAAATGTTCTTCTTCTTACGAAAGGAACAACTAACAAAGTCAATATTGTTGAAATTGTGTGCATGTGACATGAAAAACTTTCGAAGTATAACTAACGTTGAACGTCCTCCTTGTATTGTGATAAAAACCATGTTTGGGACTTGAGAAATGAATGACAGAGATTCGAGTGTTCGGATGTTATGGATTCGTGCAGGGAAACATGTACGAAATGTATCTCAGTGAATCTCAGTTAACCCTTGTGCCCTTAAGTTATAACAAATAATAAAAATTTCCCTCTTATCCAAGAAAGAACAAAGAAAAGAAAATAGAATGGAGCGTGTATGTCGTTGCGCTGTTCAAATATAGAGATGTGTTTGTTAATTCTATTTGAAAGAAGAGCTTTGTTTACATAGCGAACAGAGAAAAGTAAGCTGGAATTGGTCAATGGACCTAATCTCTCTTGACTCGGCGACTTTGGCAACCATATTCATCCAAAGACATTTTCCACTAGCAAACACATTCACTTCTCGTCTTCCAGTCAACTCATTCTTCGTTTCATAAAGAAAGTAATACTAAACACATTTTTCTAGATGAGCGCTGCTCTGCAACGTTTATTAAATTCTATTTAATTCATTCATAATTTTTTAAAATAAATTACATAACAATATTTCTGTCCCAACGATTTAATTTCCTTTAATGACACTGCCATGTACTAGACTGCTCAAATTCTTCAGGTACCGAGTCAAAGCCCATTTCACAGGTAGGGTCTGAGGTCAACCCTTGCTCCATTTCCCAACCGATCGAGGACCCCCTCACCCTCACCCCTCTAATTTAAGATGCTGTCACTCCAAAGTTAATCTCTTTCAAAATGTTGTTGCCAAATAGTTATATATTAATTACATTGATACGTTATTTCATTAACTATTTCTAATAAATTTCCCATATCTTGCGTATTTTTCGTCCCCATTAAATTAATATTTAATAAAAAAATAATGGCATCCCATTAGAAATGTGTGCGTGTATATATTCATCTCCGTGCAATGCAAAATGGAGCGGGTAAAAATTACTTGAGTTGTTCATAATTTTTTATAGACATAATTATTTTTCTATTGCCGATAATATTATTTAAGTCTTATAATAAGAATTTAAATATGAATTTTTGACGTTGAAAGGGACTATAACCCTTGTGTTAGGCCAACTCCATTGGTTGAGTTATCTATATTTAAGAAAAGAGGAACGGATAAAACCCAAAAGGTGTAGTTGAAACAATGGACCCGCTTGTCTCTATTATATGTTCTTTAAAACAGTTTTAAAAACTGATTTTGGAAATAAAAAAATTGTTTGGATAATTGTTTTAAATACTTGTATTTGAAAACAATAAAATACAAAAATTTATTTAGAATAATTATTTTTAAATTAATTTGGAGAATTAAGAGAATGTGAGAGATATAATAGAGAGTATAATAATAACGGACAAAGAGTTAAAAGATTGAAAAAATGTATATAAGAAAAAAAATAATTGTTCTTGTAATCAATTTAAATTATAATTAGCGGTAATAGAAGGTAGAAGTCACTAACGGTGAAGGCTGTTGATGTTAGGGGCGACCGCCGGTTGTTTGCGGGGCGATTGTCAGACGGTTGTTTAAGAAAATAGCGTTGACATCAAAATGAATAAAAAGGAAGAAACATGTAGTAGTGACTTTATTTACTTGCATTTTGCTGGTAGGAAGAAGGAATTGAATATGATAAAGGATATGGGAAGGAAGTATAGACATTTGCTAGTAATAATTAATATACTGTGAGTAGCGGAAGAGGGAGAGGAGAGGAAAGGAAGATATGGCATGATTATGATCAGGCATGCATATAAAATAAAAGGAGCACGTGGTCCTGTGCCTCCATTCCCGCATGCCCACGTGCCTTTTCCACAAACTCGGTTCATCTTTCAGTCTATGATTCCAACTCACTTTGTTTGAATCAATTAAAAAAGGGCTCGTTATAGTTAGATCAGTTTTACACTTTTACTGGTTTACCACCCCTAACCCTGATGAATTGCGACCGTGCCTTTAATGGCAGATTTAGGTTTGACGATAATCAAGCTCGTGAAGGCTTTATTTTAAGAGGTTCTGAGCTGAAATGCTGTTACCAACTAGCAGATTATATATCACTCCCGACTTTAATTTAATAAAGTTACGCACATAGCATCCAAGAATTTGATATTCATACATGACGATCGAGAAGACTTGAGCATTCCTTAGTTATGGGATTCAGGTCATCACCATCCGGATCCTCTAATCGCCGGGAAACAACGCTTCCAATAATACCTCGAGCCTCGTTCCCACTTGATGCTAGCTGTACCTTCAAACTTCTCCGCACATGCATACGTGCATACGTACATAAGTGCACCCTCCTCGCCCCCTAATTATTCTATTAGTTAGAAAAAGCCAACAGTCAACAAGAATTATGTATTTGACTTCTTATACATGGATTATTATTATTATCTTCAATAAAAAGGAACCATCTAGTAGGGAGAGACTACATGCGATTCACATGCATGCATAGTGCATGGTTATCAAATCTTCAGCCCCCGTCCACATTAGTGATAAGGGAATATAATTAAAAATAAATAAATAACCACGTACAGAAGGAGGGGCTTTTGGACTAGATGAGAATCGGAATGAAGCATTAATGAAGGAGAGAGGCAGTCCAGTGCGCCTGTGAAACAGGACGCCCCCAGAACATGAACATACACCAACCTTCCTTCGCTTCAACGCCTTCCTCTCAACTCGATCTCTACGTGCCCTCTCATATATATATATATATATATATATATATATATACCCTTACACATATGCTTAAATTTGCTCTCAACTGATCTCCTTCTTCACAAGGTCGACCCCTGCTGCATTGGCAATGATGGAGTCTTCGGGGTGGTTCAAACCCAACACCGACGCAGCTCCCTCTTGCCCCCGCTGTGCGTCCTCCAACACCAAGTTCTGTTACTTCAACAACTACAGCTTCTCCCAACCCAGGTACTTCTGTAAATCATGCCGCCGCTACTGGACCAAAGGCGGCTCTCTCCGCAACGTCCCCATCGGCGGCGCTTCCCGTAGGACCCGCCCTGCTAAACACTCTCGCCGTCCCCCTCAAACCTCTCGCCTTTCCATCAGTCTCATCTCCTGTTCTAGCGACCCACCTAATTCCCACCCCGAATCCTGTGGCTCCCATATTGACATGGCCCTTTTGTTCGCCAAGTTCTTCAACCAAAACACCACCTTCCACCAAGAATTCCATCACCAGCCCATGGATGGATCGTCCAGTTCATTGACACCGGAAAGCCTTGAAGCCCAAAACGATGAGACTCGACGGCCGTCCGATCCGGTCTCAGACTGCGATCACAATCTGATAGAGGGGCTTCCTCTGCAAGAGGCAGCTCAGAGTTTTTCGGGACATGAGTTGGAGGGTTTGTTTGGTTTGGATGAAGTGGTCCAAGATGTTCTCTGGTCTGATGCTACGACGTCGTCGGCGTTCGCCTGGCAACCTCCTAGTCCTATGATGGCATTTCCGGAGGAGTTGGAGTACTCGATGTCCATGGCGATGCCCTTCCTCCACAACGATCAATTCCCAATTACTTCCACAGTGCTTCCTTCAATTTAACAAGCGATGGGAGTGGGGGGAGATTGCAGTGCCTAGTTAATTCCATGCCCTCCTTAATTTCTCCACGTCAGGAAAATCATTAGATTTTAATTGCCACTTACTAGTAACTTTTTTTTTAAAGGAAAAAGAAAAATTGAGAGTTACATATATTCTTGATTTCTTTACTCGAAATAAGAGATATTCTACTTACTGCTACTACGGTACTGCCCCCTGATGTTATAGATATTAATTAATTATACGGCGAATTTGCAAGTAATTTAAGAATGGAGTGCTTTGGTGCTACTGTAGCAGGAAAGAGCACTGGAGACATCTCACAGGGTAGGTAACAGCTCTGATTAATTAAACCATGCGCGCGCGTGCACACATATATATGTGCGAATATTCCTAATTCATAAATATATATATAATATAAAGATGTGAACCATATGATTGGTTTCTTGTATGTCACGCAACATAGGGCGCGCACGAACCAAGGTACGTAGAATGTAGATGGGAAAACGTTTTTTTGTTGTTGTTGCTATATGATGCGAAGATGAGACAAAGTCATAAAGATACGATGGTCGGGATCACTCCATCTTCCTCTAAGAATCATCTCACATTGCGGGCTTCGTAATTTCGATGTTGCTGCTGCTATCCATAATGGGCTCAGTCACTGGCTTTCATCATTAACTCAATATTTTGAACAAAATTCAAATCATGTCATCTGTTCACTTACGGCCCATATCAGATGGTTCAGTGATATTGGTTGCAGCTCTCGTCTTTTTTTAATTCTTAATGTTGAAGGATGGATATTCTGTTTATGCAGTTATAATAAAAGTTAGAGAACATATTTACATTTTTCTCTCAAAAATTTAAGGCTCTCTCTGTTACTCTGGCTATCTCTCCAATTACCTCTCTCATCAGTTCAATATTTGGAGCCTCCAATTACCCCATAAATCGATAGATGAAATGAAAAATGGGACTCGTGTATTATTGAAATAAATCATGAGCAGTAATTTCAATACAGATGGACAAGGATGCTGGCAAGTAATTGAATTCCGAATCATCACAAGGATCCTCAATATATGTGTGTGTGTGTGTATCAGCGTTGGGGTCCGGAAAGATCGAAATGCCCGTCTGCATGTTTACCTTCGGTGCCATACCCCTTGAGCATCACTGGCACAAAACAAAAGCCACACATGCGTGCATCTCAAACAGAATTATCAACACAAAAACATGATCACATATAAGGGAGAATTACAACAACTAACACTTACTCTCAGCTGCTATTGTATAGCGATCAAAAAGCGCCCCGATTGCTTTCAACAGTTTCTGCCATGAGTACGTGTAAGTGATAGTTCAATTGCCTTTGTGTTATAAACACATTCGAGAGAAGAACAAGTAGTAAAATACCAGTGATACTTCACCCGGTTTTACGGGAAGGTCCTCCACGGGGAGTGTAAAATGAGGTATACTCAGGTGCGATCGCACGGTGGCCCTAAGATGCTCGCTCTAGATGTCTTCGATAAAAACATGGATGCTTTTACCCATCGCTTACCTGGCCGCCTGCAAAAATCTGATGACATCCTGTAGGAAAAAGAAAGAAAGCAATGAATATAATTAGGAACACATATAGTACATAGCGTAGGATTCAAGTGAAGAGGGAAAGAGAAGGGGAACAAGACCTCTCTGCCTTCATGAGGACCGTAGAGGAACAGATCCAGGTGGACACATTGGGGCGCGAGCAGTTCTTGCAACCTCTGAGTGTTTTGTTCGTGAAAAGAAACGTAGAAATCTCGGACGGTGTAGTCCAAGGAAGGATGTGGACGGAACTCAGGGACTACCCCGCACGATCCATCGTCGCTACACCATGTGTCCCTCCAATGTCAATGCTCGAAATGTGGGTTTCCACCCTTGAAATTTTGCTGCTAAATTGCCACAATGCGTCTTCTTGATCAAAATCTGGGCCTGCAAATTCTTGTTTGAGCTTATGAGAAAAGCAGAATTTTGAGCCAGAGACGCCATGGCCAAGTAGCCTAACGCAGCATTTGGGGGTAGGAAGGCGTGAAGCTATATTATTGGAACTTATCCTGATTAAGTTGCTTGTCATATTGGCCTTCGAATCTGTTTTCACGGTAGCAAGGAAACCCGGCTGGCCAGATTCTAAAGTTTCCGTCTATTCAAGTTTGAAGGCTATTCTGTTATATTTTAATTCTAAAAGATACCTTTCTCAGTCTTTTGGTTAACATCTGATTACTCTATTCTAGACTTAAAGGACGATCATGTTCATGTGTGCCGGTTGTTTACATCTATCTAATCGCACTTATAAAGCGTAGCATTTTCTATCATCGTGTTATTTAATTGAGGAATTTAGGCAATTTTCTTTTGGTAAAAGAAAGTGGTTGGAGGGGCGTAGCATTTCCAACCAAACTCCCACTAGCAACACTAGCGAAGATTGATGGCACAGTAAATGAAAAGGTATTTTATTTTGAGTTAGATATTTGAGCTATTAAATAATCCCTCTAATATTATTTAATATAAAAATTAGTTAATTAATTTATATAGATTATATAACTCAATTAAATAGTTAGCTATAATAAATATAATATAATCTCTACAAAATATTAATATATGTATAAATTATATTATATATCAATTTATAAGATAAATAAATTAGTTTAAAAAAAATAAAAAATATATATTAATATTATATATTTAGAATATAACATAACATTTTAACTAATTAGGACAGTTTAATTACCTTATTAGGATTACAACCTCCAGTAGGCAATGATTGGGGAATCATTATTGGCTGGCTCCCACCTCCCAAATCTGGAATCCCGTTGGATGTGTCTCCATGTTTGGAGTGGAACCATCGTTATGGTGGCTATGGAAATTCCCAGCAACCATAGCCATTTGTTCCCTCAACAGGGGGAAACCTATATGAGAAATCACTGATGGAAAATAGTTGTTGTTTGATAATTTCTAAATATTCTTACAAGTAAATTTTTGAGTTGGGCAGCCTTCAAAACTGGATGAATGCTGTGAAGAAGAAAAAATAGAAAACGAGCGAAAAAAGAAATACATGTACTCCCAACAAAATAGAAAAAAAGGATAAAACGTGGAATCTTTCTACAAGCAGCCATGGGCCCATTAAAACAGGTTAAACAAAAATCTTACGGCGTTGTGGCATTTCAAATGAACTCTGAATTTGTACCCAAGAAAAAAAAAACTGAACTTGGTGATAAGTGAACAAGATAAGAAAACTGAACTTCAAGCTGGCCTATGTGTTGGTTAACTTATATGAAATTAGGCTGTGTGACTAATAAACTGTTTGTTAGGAGAAATAAACTTCATTCTAATAACCTTTGTGTTGAAATAATTAGTTTTTAAATTATTGGCTAAATATATTATCTTGTTTCTATAAAAAAAAATAAACTATTAATTAAGATAATAAGTAAACTTCTTTTGTAAAAATTGAAAATATGTTTAAATTTTAAAAAATGTATTTATTAAAATAAGATAAAATTTAAACTTTTTGAACCGCTCTGATCAAATAAAAACAAAATTAGGTTGTGTCAACTGTCAAAGGATGAGGAAAAGACAAAAGAAACGGCTCTTAAGAGCACGTATATGCACGTGGCCCCCCAAGACGGTAGATAAGCCAATACAGCTATTTTTGTTGACCCGTATTCTCTTGTTGCTGAATCTCGTATGTTTTTCTTATTATTTAAATCAACTTTAATTTTGATATGGGATTTGTCTGAATCGGATTCCCCAAAATTAAATGTCATTCTTTTACTTTTGATTTTTAGAATATAATGACAAATTTCAGTGCTAATATTTTTTATTTGGAATTAAGTATATATATTAAAAAGAGCAGTTAAAATAAAATATTCGTAACAGAGGTGTGGGAGTCGGCTACGGAGAGGAAAATATTGTTAATTGATTATTTTATCTCACTTTAAGACTTTTTTCTTAAATATTCAAATCAATTGCCGCGATCTTAAAAAATCCATCTAAGTTAAGATAAAAATTTTAATTTCATTTCCTTAGGATGATACCTGTACGGACACAAGTTTAATCAATACTGCCAATAATAAAAGGAAGAAAAATTACTAAATAATAAAAGAAATGAGCTGATTTTTTTAATTGGCTTGAAAATTTGCACATAAGTCTTTTCTACTAAGTGAATTAATAAACTTTTGTCTTTGTTGATTTAAAATTTAAAAAATAAAATAAAAGGACTTGAATAAAATAAATATAAATTTAAGGGACTAAAAACTCTCATTTTATGCCATTGTAATTACGCCATAACCAAATTTACCCCAAGAATGGCAAGATGCTGGAAAAGAATAGGTAGATTAAAAAAAACACTGGAGAAGAAGAGATTATTTACATCCGATTGGGTAATCTAAATAATATTCTGCTTCTTTTGTGTATGGAAATATTATTTCCTTTTTAAGTAACAGAGCTGTGGTAACTGGATCCGAGGACTTCGCATCACACATCAGTCAAAAGCACCCATAACGGGACAAACCAAGCTAGCTAGCCGGTCTCTATTAGATTAGAGTAAATAAACATTAACAGTTATTAAAGGGTACCTCTTTTGACAATAATATAAATTTTAATTTATTATGTTATGATATATTAGCCTATTTTGATATACCTAAGGGATTTGTGAAAGTTACCTTTTTAACCATTAAACAACTGCTTCCCAGTTAAGTTCAGTCAAGGGCCGTCACTAGCTTCCATTCAGTCTTTTTTTTTTTTTTTTTTTAATGTAAGAGTAAGGTAGGACAAACACAAAAGATGGGAAATGACGAAGCAATACTATTCACGGAGTGAACACATTATAAAAGAAAGAAGGATGAAAAAGAAAGAAGGATTGACATAAATATAAACAGAGGGTAAGGTTTATTGGGTGAACGTATTGATGGTTTTGAGAGGGCCAGGCATGCATCTTCACATGAACAGGAGCAGGTGCCAAATAAACAAAGGGAAATAAGCCGAAGGAATCTTGGACGTTCACACACACATGATACATATGGACAAGTTTTTAATCGGAACAAGTCCTGTATATGTGCGCGCGTTAATGTTAGCTTCTATAAGTTTCTGGGATGCAACGTAACAGTGCTGGCCCCCACTCTATTCCAATTTTCAACCGGAAAGGGAGGAATACCGGGCTTCCCCTAGTTTCTGCTATAAGAAGGGGATTTGTGGGGGAGCAAGCAGCCGAATGGAAAAGATATAAAAGTGGGGGGCCAGATGTAAATAGGTGGCATTATTGGGGCACAAGTGAATATTATAATGGAGGGATTCCTGAGTACGGAAAAAAGAATAGAAAAATAAGTGATGAGGAATGCCTTTGTCCTGATGTTTGCCATCCAATGGGAGTCACACACATGATCCCCCGACAAAACAGTACAATTCCCCCGTCTCCATCTCCAACAACCTTGCACTCCTTTAATCTCATTTGTTTCTGTCTTCCAACGCCACTCTGATCTCTTTTTCAAGCTTATCCATTTGTGTCCCATTGTTCCCCAGACAACCTCAATTTACAACTTACAATCTTATTCATGTGATCACTCTGCATTTCTCACATGTCACTCCAAATCCTTTCCATGCCTTTCCCATTCATTATTCCTAATCCTTCTTCCTTCATATTACTACTACGGCTGTGTTCATTGGCCTTGCATATAAGCTTCATGTATATCATGTAGCTCACCATATTCAATCCACACTCTCATGAAGCTAAGCCGGAGAGATATAGCATATTGAATCGTAAAGTTGGAGAATGTTTTTGGCTTATCTATACAAAGGATCATAAAACATAATTATTCTCTATGTCAACTTTTTATTTTTGTTGTAAGGATGAATTATGATCTCACAGCGATTTAATTTATACCAACTTCTTCAAGAATTATTGTATAATTTCCACTACTTGTTTTTTATTGAAAAAAAGTCAAGATAACGACTTGACGTGACTCAACGATATTATGAACATATAGTATCAATATAGCCCGCACACACACCTGGCTGTAACAAGGCAAACTGGTTAAGGAAAGATTGAGATGAAGGGCTAGATTCTATTAGCGTATAGAATATTTCAGGTATTGAGACCTACACCAGATAGATCTATGAAGATCATATTTTATGAGAGAAGGATCCATACATATATATGTGTAGAAAAGATAACTCCAAGGTCAAATATAAGGTCACCGTCAGCGGTTTCCACAGCAAATATTAAAATTACCCATTGTATTTTCTTTTCTTTTCCCCCAAAACTTTGGTCGTGATGGCACATTGTTACTATTATTAAACACAGAGAGGGAGGGGGGAGAGAGAGAGAGGACGCCATGTTATTGGATGTTTTCAATAGGTGGCCTTGCAATCGTTTTTTAAATTGTAGGAGCTCTCTCTCTCTCTCTTCCCCTCCCTCGCCGCGTGTATGTACATATATTAGCTAGGGATCAGAGGAATGGAAGAGGGATAAGAAAGATGGAGCAGAAGTCGGAGATAAGGTGTGCCATTGAGGAGCTGTCGATGGTTGTTATAGCCAAACCCGCAGATAATAATGATGATGATGATGATACAGCCTTCGTCTCCACTGACTCTTTTTTATCTGTGTGTTACCTGCTCCTACAAGTTCTGGGTGAGTTATTGTTTTGCTGATGGCCACCAATTACCACTTATCTCTCCCTATGTTTCAACCATGAAAGTGACGCCACACCTAACACATCTTGCATCCTTGATTGATGCTCTCTTGCAGATAAGATAGGGCCCACCATGGCTGTTCTCAGACAAGACATGTCCCAAAACATCAAGGTCTTAACACATACCAGTTAACATGTTTCTCTTTATTTGACGGATCAAGCACACGCTTCTCTTATGATTTATGATTTTTCTTTTCTAATTACTTTTGGGTGTTCCCTGTTTCTCTGGCACGAGGCTGTTAAATTAACTGTCATCAGTTTTCAGCTAACGCGTCATATGTACTTGCACATTTGGTCATATTTCAATATTAATCGCAGAGATTGGAAGCGGTGCATGAATCAAATCCCTCCGTGAGCTCGAACTTGGTTGAGATATTGAAAACAGAGGCAAGCCTGGGCAACGCAAAGAAGGGGCCCAGCTGCAGTAAAGCCTTTGTTTGGCTCATTAGGTCAAAACTTTTCATACCCCTTTTGTGTTTTTAACCTGAGGATGGACCTTAGTAATTTTCCATGAAATATTTAGATCAGATTAATTATTATTGTAATAAAATATGATTCTGTTACTATTACATATGCATGGTATGTACTTTTTTGGCGGCGCAGATCCCTGGATTTCGCGTTGGCGTTACTGCAGAGCTTAGCAGGAGATGGGGGAAAGAGGATGGAGGAAGTAGTGGAAGAGTGTTATAACAACACTCTGAAACCATGGCATGGATGGATTTCATTTGCTGCTTTCAAAGTATACATATAGACCACCTGTTCTTTCCTTCTACCAACACTAGTTTTTTTTTTCTTTTGCTTGTTTGGTGACCAAATATCAAGTTTACTCTAGTTATTGATCTCACGAGTGTCTCTCGTTCATTTGGAACTTCATCAACTTAAGAGCTTTTAGCATCAGTGGCAGATGAAGCAACATTCTTTTGCTGCTGTTGCTTTCTGAAGTTCAAAATCTATCCTATTGAACTATAAATATTAATTGCAGGTTGCTCTACAACTCGTGCCAGATAGCGAAACTTTTGTAGATCTGCTAAAGTCAAAAGATGAAGATTATGATACCCTAAAGGAGGGAATGCAGGAACTGGTTTCTTTACTTGGGCCTTTTCTCCACGATGTCCACTGCATCTTAGTAAGCTTCTATATTCTATTTGTATTGTACTAATTACTTGGGGACATAACACTGATTAATTCCTTTGTTCGTGTCCTCTACATATAAGTTTATACCTAGCTAATCAATGCTTATTTATCTGCAGGAAGTTTATAACTTGAACAATCTTAAGTCCACTTGAAGTAAAGATTGAAGAATCCAACCCCCAGTTTCATTCATGTTATTCATACAGTATTATCTCCCCTCTAGTTTATCACTTGAATGAGCTGTGTTATGCATCTGTAATCTTCGCTTGATCTATTCAAAAGAAAAGAGAAAAACTTTGTATGATGAATGCATGGAATTTTGTACATATATAACAATATTCAGACTATACTTATATCAAATATTTTATATCCTCAATCATACTTTCATATCTATTTCATCTGGGTTTACAATAAATGAAGATAGTTAAAAAATAGGACACGATAAAGTGAGATTAGAGAAATTAACGAAATGGATATAAAAAATTTGATATAAGTTATTTTCCCCATAATATTCCACCTTTGAAGCAATTCTAACACAAAATAAATCTAGTCCTACAACCCATACTTCTCAGTTGTTTCAAAATGTCTTTTCCGGCCACCATTTGGTCTCTACCTTCTCAGAAAAATACTAGTGTTTGTGTATGAATGAGCCTTACAGAATTTGTCAATCAAGTTCCACCCCGATCTTACCAATAGATCCCTCGCTCTTTTGGTGGGGTCCTACTACAATAGAAAGCAACGAATAAAGGTGCTGTAATTTAAATTAAATTGCAAGGCCAAAATTAATTTCAGCATTTTCTACATAAGATTATAAATAATTAAATATTCACAAAGAGTGGTGAGAATCATGAGGGACACGCACCCTTTCCTCCTTTTGAAATCCGTCGCTTGTTTAGAGCATAATATCTCTTTGCAATGAACAGCTTTGATTTTTTAATGAATTACTGGCACTTGCTATAAATAAGTTGGATGAACTCATCACATGATAATAAAAAATAAAATAAAACTATTTGATAACTTCACATTTTATGTTATCATGTATTAATTGAACAACTATGACGCGTAATATAGAATATGATACTTCATACAACTTGATGATTTTTTTTTTGGTACAAAATTTTTTAGAAAGGGGCTGAACTTACTTATGATCTAAGAGTAGGGTGAAATCTCCATTCATTCTAGACTATATTAATGTTAGGCAGGGCAATCTATAAATTACTTAAAGGTATAAACTTAAGAACCTAGAAACTATGATGTCTCTTTAAACGCCGTGATTAAAACTATAATAAAATAGTACTTCTTAAGGATCAAGCTCTAAATAATTTCATTTCTTTTTTCTTTGCTAGGATGATAGGTACAACTTGAGAAATTTTTTTAATAAAAAAAAATTTAGGTATATTTGATACCTGTTCTCCATTAAGGTTAGGATACAATTGTAAAATTGAGAGAGCACTTACAAAGGAGCCCTAATAATGATAAAGGGAATTAAATTTATATCTTTATTAGATATAAGTCTGTTCTGGATTATATTGAGGAATTGAATTTCGTTTTTGAATTGAACGAAAGGTGAGGGCTTTCTGCAATTTACATAGAAAATGAGGACTTTCCCTTGATGGGCCCAGCCCAAGAGTTTGTAATGAGTAAAGTCCATTATCCAAAACAAATTGCGATCTTGAGTAAAACTACCAATAAACAAATTCGGGAAGCGAGGGATGAATATTTTCGCCTTCTTTCTGAGTTTGAAATGCCAGATAACTTTTTCAATTTTTTATTTTTTATATGTTGGGCCTAATTTTCTGGTCATTAAAAGTTGAAACGCAGATCCTCCGAATTTGGATCTAACGTTTCTTAGTTGCAGCGGCGTCTCCCAAAGCCCCTCTCTGCGAAATTCTTCGCAGAGTTCGATTCAAATATGCGCGTACTCTCTCTCTCGTTCGACTTCGATCTTGGTCGATTCAGTCAGAATCTCGGAACGCTTTGAGCTTCCAAGTTGGAGTCCTTCAAATTCCTCTGATATTTCGAGATTAGATCTTTCAGTACGCATTCCATCTTGCACTCTCTGATAAGCTTTACAGTTAAACAATTGAGATGCGTAGCTTCAGACGCTTGACTTCATACTTCTTTCGGGTGCGTTTGATCACTCTTTCCCTTTTCAAATCATAAATTACGATGAATAGTTTCTCATTTGGATCCGGGAGTCCGAAGCCCTACCCAAAAAGCGACTTTGACTTGGAATCCGGAAAACCCATAAAACGATCTCGAAAGTCGAAGACCTCGCATCTTCATCCCATCAGAATGATCAAATCATTTGGGAGTCGCCTTCATCACTATTTCAAGTTGCACCCTTTTATGGGCTTTTTCATCTCCTTATCTTTTGGGATCACAGTTCTTCTGATCCTTTCTATATACGAAGGCCACTACAGAACGGTGAATAGTTATGGTAAATTCGATCTGGGTTCGGACGATTATCCGTTCCCCAAGCTTCAAAATCTTATAATGGTTGCGGGCCACTCTATTTATACAAGCAGTAGTTGTGGGAAGATTGAGAAAGAGGAATCTTGGTATTTGGAACCTTATCAGAAAATTGCTGGTCAAGCTGCCACTTTTGTGTCGCACATACAAGAGGGGATTGAAATTACAGCCAAAGATGACTTGGCTTTGCTCTTGTTTAGCGGAGGAGAGACTCGTAAAGATGCTGGTCCTCGCAGTGAGGCACAGAGTTATTGGGCTGTCGCTGATTCCAAAGGATGGTTTGGTGAGTTCCTTCTTATCACAACGTCATAGTCTCCCATTGGCAGATTTTTACCTGATCATTGAAAGTCGATCTCGTGACTTGTGGAGTTAATTGCCGGGACCTAGAAAAAGGAGAATGAAAAGAAGATTGCGTTTTTCCAGTTTATGCTAAATATCACTGAATGCTCAGCGAGACTACGTTAAATATTAAGTTCATTTAAATTGGTGCGTAAACTTGTAAAACTGTGATACTTAATGAGTTCCTAACCCTTTTTGGTAATAAAGGTTTCCTTTGCTGCTTCGATGATAAATGATCCCACTAAAAGCACTGTATCTTGATTGTTTGTGTAGGTAAAGAAGAAAGTGTGAAATGGAGAGCACTTACAGAGGAGCACGCCCGTGACAGTTTTGAAAACCTCCTATTTAGTATCTGCCGATTCCGGGAGCTGACTGGCACATATCCCAAAAATATAACTGTATGCATCTTTAATCCCCCTTAAAAAATTGAAAGCTTTCTGTCACTTTTCGTTTAAATATGGAATGCATAAAATAGAATGTGTTTTCTTGTGGGTGGATCTTCCATCATATAGGTATTAGGATTAAGAGAGGTATAAAACAGTATATGCGAGAATTGCTGATAGAATTGTTTCTTTTACAATTTTCATACCTCAATATGAAACTAGAATAACAGCATATGGGGTTCTTTTGGTTATGTCAGTATAAATGACAAATTGACAATCGTTTATGGGGTTTTGGGATTGGTTCTGATTGTGTTGAATGTGGGAATCAGGTTGTGAGTTATGATTTCAAGCAAGAGAGATTTGCAAATCTACATCGATCTGCAATTGGGTTTCCAGAGTCAAGATTCTTCTATGAAGGCACTTCTGCGGCATCAAATGCAAAAGCAGCTGCACTAAAAGGGGAGGCATTGGTGAGAGCACAATTCCAGAAAGATCCATTTGGGTGTCAAAGCTCTCTGTATCATAAGAAACTACGGCGTGATCCGTTTCATCGGTCAATTCCGTACCCAAATGGTTGCCCAGAAATGCAAGCTTTATTCAGATATTGTGGACCAGCTCCTTATCCTGGCTCTCTCCCTTGGGCATAGGAGAGCCAACGGATGGATAGCTACAATTTTTGTTCACTTGTTTATTTAAATGGTTGGAGTTCCTGTTGTGATCAAAGTGTTTTTATGTGTTTCACATAGCCTGAATCATCACAATTATTGATGTGATTCAAGCCAGAGGGGGAACAAAATAGTCACTGCCCCGAGGGAGTAAAACAGTTGAAGGCGGTTCCCATAGTTTGCTCCAAACAGAGTTCTGGCGTATTTATTGGAGTCGTTTCAGAATAAAATATAATAAAAAATTGAATGGATAATTTAGGTAGTCAACACTATGAATTTCTTACTTAAATCAAAATGAGTAAATTTTAAATTTAAAAATATGATAATAATGAGGGTGAGACATAAGGTAATGAATTCTTAACAGACCCAACCTGAATACTAAAAACTCTATTCATTTCAATTACTAGCTTAGTGCGATTCAAGTCAAGAATGCAGCACGTGTCAATTTGGCCGGTTTTAATATCCTTCAACCGATTGGGTCTTCGGCTGGTTTTGGAGTAAAGAAGTTATTTGATGGAGTCAAGAAAATTACTAGTCCCCCATGAGAACGGGCTTCTTGATCACTTCCGTGAGTTCTTATGTGTAGACAGTCGTTCCCAAACCAAGGGAGCAGGTTACCTATGGCACCGCAAGATGCCAACATGTTTTTCAAATTTACCAAAGCCATCTTTTTCGTTGTTCTTGATCCAATATTAAAGAACGTATTAAATGTTTTCAATTTAGATAACCCTGCCCACCGTCCCCAACCTCAGGGAAGCGTGAGAACGTGGATTTGCTTCCCTAAGACAAAACCTCATAACTCTCAAGTTGGAAACCCACATACATAAGCACCTCCAATATCACGCCCAATTTATAACGGAAGCTTCCTTAAAATAGAAATAGGGAAAATGATGAAAGGCCTTCGACAAAAGTTTAGAGATAAAAAGTACAAATTTTAGAAATTTCATCTGAAGATACTTGGGTGTTGTTTAATGTTTTGAAAAAGATTTGATTTTTCAGTACTCAGTTTTTATTTTCAATTTTCAATACTCATCATCATTATAATATATATATATATATATATACTCATCTTAATTTCAACCTTTTTAAGAATACAAAATTAAAACTAAACGAACCCAAAATCTTGAAAAGACTACGAAAAATTCAAAATTAAATGCGAACGAAAAGGAAGACTGAAAAATCATTTTAATCCATCCGAAAAATCTGAACTCTTTTCTCTCTTAAAAATTGTCTAAATTTACAATACTATAAACTAGTAAAATGCCACTTTCCCCACGAGATACACCCCATGGTTCTTCTTTAGGTATTAAATAAGATATAGTTAGTACTAAAAATTAAATATGTCTTGTTCAATTTTAATTTGCCAACTTCTATACTGGAAGTGTTCTTAATTTTGATACCATTCGCAGATTTGTTATCTTAATATCAGCAAAATTATGCGTTGAAACAAAACCATTTCCTTTCTAAAACATGTCTTCTGTTTTCCCATTCAGAGGATAGAATGCAAATGAATACATGTTGAGAAGGTAAACGCAAACCGATGGCTTCACGACCAAAAGAAAATAAAACATGAGAAAAATGAACCATCAGGAACCAGTTTTATCCCCAAAAGCTACAAGAGCTATACGGTCCGCATCATGGCTCGGGTTACAGGAACCCACATCACTTGGCTCCCAATCAATCGCATTTTCATCCGAAACCAGAACAGTCAGATTGAAAAACACAAGATAATCTTCAGATCGAAAGAAACGGATAATTCCATGTATGAAAAGAAATAGGGCTCAGATTCAATGGGTATGAGAAATTTATCAGCACAGATTGATAAAAATCATCAGAGTGGTGCATGACTTTCTCTAATACTCATCACCGCCCACGACATTTAATATGAAAAAAATATGATAGATGAAAATAAACAGAAATATAGAGAATAGGGATGCGATGGCCGGATCTGAAAAATAGCTGCGGGCAAGGGTTAAGAAGAAAAGCAGAGTGATTCTTGTATATAAGAGGAGGAGGCCAGGGTTAGTCCAACTCCAACGGGTATTGCGGCCGGAAAGCTCAAAAAAACAAAACCCTAATGAAAGCCTTATATGATGTGTTCACACTTTTGTCCCCGCTAGTTCATCTTATTTCCAGTGGCACAGCTGTCAGCAGGTCACGCCTCCGCGTGGAGGAAGAAATGGTCACTGGGATATCTCATTCCGAACGAGCCCGACCCGTATCTCGGTCCCAAGGGTTACAGCCATACCATATGGGCTTTAATCTTTTCCAAAAAACAAAAATCGCGCCCCGCACAAACCAGCTGACAGTAATAGTGAAAATACCATTTATTCCCTAGCGGAGTAATGATATTTTCACTGAGATTCACGTGTAACTTCCAGCCAATGAAAGTTCACATATGGAAAGGAATAGATTTGCATAGGAACGCGAGTTACTGTTATTATGAAAACTGCTTTCATAGATGATTTTATAGGCTATATCCTAATTTATACCTTAATTTAAATAAAAAATTATACTAAATTTACCTAAATTTTTTTATATAAAATAAAAACTTCGAGAATCTTAATAGAGTTAAGGCCCCAGATCTATTGCAGGAGAGAGATGAATGGACCGTGTAATGAAAATAACCTAACATGGCTACAAATCATTAAAAGTAGAGACATTCTTGTGAACATCACATAAATTTTGACATCAATTACATTTTTTTAAAACACAAATACAGATGATTTGAATTACGAGCTTGCGGATCACAAACTCGCTGCAGACGATACTATGGTCTTTCACCATTTCTGCGATAAACTTGGCAGAGGCATAGGGAAAAGCCAGCTCAAGTTCGACATTAAAGATTGTTTTTTGTCATAATGCAAAAGATATAATATTTATAATTATCATTAATCAATAATCAATAACCGTAATAAACCCTCTATATAAACACCAATATTAAACAAATCACACTAGACCCTTTATAATTATGATATATCTATTATACTTTTTCATCTAACTATCCAAAGACACGTTTTTTTCCCATCTGTTCGTCACTTTCAGGATAAAATCAATTTACTTAAAAAGGCTATGTACATGGGACGGCCCAAAAGTAACACATGGCATGGAATGGCCCATGACTCATCATTACCATACTAGATGCTAATTGAGGAACCGTTTGGCGGAAGGGGAAAATTCATCAAATCACCTGGACGCAGTTGAAAAAATAACGTCAAAATCCATTTTGAGCATGTCTTTTAATTTTATATATATGCATGAACTGTAAAAACGAAATTCACATAGTGGATGTTGACGCTCTGGATTGGGGAGGCCGTCTCTTCCCGCTGGGCAAACCACTGTCACTGATACTCCCTTCCACTAGAATATCTTGAAGCTCAGGAAATTCTGTTCTCCATGACCGCAAGGGTACGAGATGGCTATCATCCTTAGTACTTCTTCTCCTCTCCTCATGCCGTTTCACGTTCTCTGATATCTCATGGAATGTTCTGTTTATCCTTGCAATACCCCTTTCAACTGGTTCTACCACATGTGAAACTGTGTATTTCATGTCGTCAACAATCTGGAACATAATGAAAAAAAGACCTAGATCAGTTTTGACTAGGATAACCGAGAAGTTTAAAGCATATATGTACATATCTCACAATTTCACCACTTCCAACAACCACGTCACGAACACTGTGAGTAAATTTCATTCTCTGTCTCTCATCCTGTCGTCCAAGCCGCATTCTGGTTGTACGTTCAGAGTCTTGAATCTCCTCGGGGTCAGGTAATGCCCCTAGCGATGCATAGTCATCCATCACCGCTACATTACGGACACACCTTTCTCCCCTTTTGTAAGGTACTGCAGGGAACACATAAAGGTGCACAACAGCAGCTATGCCCATCTGCCAACAAATTTTACAATGGGAAACCATTAGAAGAAAATAGCCTTCCAAAAACTTCTGAATTGGCTGGAAATATTATATATAAGCATATGCCACGCACAATGAAAAATTTAAGCTCAAACAGACGCATCAAACAGCAAACTTTTAGTAAATAAGATGACTTGACTCTTCACAAAGATAAGCTGAATGCATTAAACTTGCTCAAAACACAACCAACATAGATAATACAACACATCATTACTTTCAAAAATTTAAATAGTTTAATAATGCAGAAATAGAAATGAGAATGAAAGATCAAAGAGTGCCACAATGACTTACCTCTATACAGATAATGTAGTCTTGTATACGTGTTTTCAGCTCCTGCGCTAATGAACCTTTAAATGCTCCGACTGAAAAAAGGAATGCAACTGCCACCCCTTGCCACCATGTCAGAAAGACAATTGACTTGAAAGTTAAGAACTTAGCCAGAGGTTTAATTGGCTCCAATTTATCTTTAGTAACAGAATAAAACTGTACAAGGCAGTATAAGGCCCATGTCTGGCTAAAATTAAGAACAACTGCCAGGTAGGGATACCTACAAGCAAATAGAAGAATCAGACTTCAAGAATTCTAATGACAAATAACCCTCCCCATCAAAAGAAAATTTAGAAATAATAATTTAACCTTTTCAATCGGTTATCCCAAGAAATTACGAAAATGTCATTTATATTAAAAAACATGAGATATATTTGATAATTGAAATATGTTGTGTGATATGCAAAAGCGTTGAGATAACCTAATTTAGGATTAATTATTAATTAATATTATATTTTGTCAGTTATTTAATTAATTATCTAAAATTAAGATTAGATATTATTTATGATCAAATTTGAATATTAAATTATCATATCTTAGAAGAATAAATCTGAAATATTAAGATTATGATAGATTCTAAGTTTAACCTATTAACTTATATTTTTTGCCTATATAAAGGCCTATTTGTATTCTCATTCATTCAAGGATTAATAATATTTTGAGGCCTTATTTTCCCTCTACTCTCAATCATTCAAATTTCCACAAAAAACAAACAATATCAAGATACAAACCGATACATTAGCTTAACTTACCCATACTTCCATTCAAACTTCCCCTCCCCATATACCCCGAAAGACTGGAGGATCATTGCCAGCAATGCACATATCATTTTTAGTATCATCTGAAATAAAGGTTTTATTCATCAGAAAAAGATAGGTAAGTTCTGATCTGAGGGGGAAGGGGTTTTACGTATCTAAATCTACCAAATCCCACATACATATTGCACGATGCCAATTTTCACAGCATTATAGAAGTCAGGACCCAGATACCAATCTCTTAAGAGGCAGTTTAAAGGAAATGGATGCTCTACAACTCCATATGCATATGCTTCTTTTAGTAGAGGAGAGTTGTAATCCATTACACTCATGCTTTCCATAAACTGAATTGTCTTGTCCTCGCCACCTATGAGCATATAAAGTTGAGCAAAAAGTAAGACAATCACAACACAATTAAACCTAAAAATAAGTTTGCAAGAAATATATGCCTCCTAGAATGGAAGTACAGCTACAACTAAGTACATAGGCATGCAATCTGTTTGACATACCTAAGCAAGCTATCAAGTATCTCTCAAAGCAATATAAAGCAAAAGCCTCATAGCAATCTCGGATAATTTCACAGTTGAATGCCGCACTTGAATCAAGCAGTGACAAAAACTGCATAATAAAATCTTGGAAGTCAACGATGTGTTATTCATGGAAAAATAAATAAAAAATTTACAAAGCTGATTTTATTCTGTAGTAGATCAAGCGGATATGCCTATACTTATGTTCGCTGTGGCTCACAACAAACAGTTTTTTCCTTAAAATCAAGAAATGCAAACCAGGCTTTATCAGAAATTGTATTATCCGCTAAACAAGGCAAAAAAAGCAGGAATTTTAAAATGAAAGGAAAAAAATGCACGATTCATCCCTTGCACTCTCACGATATAGCAACACAAGTATAGTCCATAATGAATTAATGAAAAAATGCTGCAAGATAGAAAACATTTACATTGCATTCAACATACACTGATACGGATATTCATTAAAAAACTAGATAAATTTAACACACCAAGAAAAAGAAAGAGTAAGAGTATTTAATAAAGGTTACTTACTGATTCCAGTGCATAAACAGGAACCATTAAAATGAGACCAACCAAAAACTTCTGCTCCTGAATGAAAAAACACACACAAAAAGGAAAATAAGAACCTGGGGTGAAATAGCCATGTTAAAGAAAACTAGATAAATATAGTAAGACGCATAAAAAGAAGGGAAAGATATAGTAAGACGCATAAAAAGAAGGGAAAGGGGAGATCGACTAGGTGTGACCAAAAAGCAAAAGGGCATAAGATTGAACCTCTGGCTGATTATAGGCAGATAAATGCTCGAAAATCAGATACATGGAGAGAACAAGTGCAACAAGCACAAATATACTTGAACTGAAGATAGCCCAGCTGAAGGTGCCTGTAGACTCCACACCTGGGTTTAGGAGCCACATATTTCCTGACCTGATTGTGGACTCAAGGAACGTATACAAAGATATGGCAGAACATAAAACACCCGTCAAACTCATATCATAGAAGATTATTATTTCTCCTAACAAATGGTCTGCATTCCTTGATCAACTTAATGATTTGCTATGTCCACACCAAGTGGTGTCTCCAAAAGTCTACGATGCTTCTGATTCGTTCATTCAACTCTCTTTCCTTCTGTCTGCTCTTGACTGTATGGAATTAGTCAAACCTGTAAGGCACAATATTTGACAGAGGAAAAACAACCCTTCTGTTACGATAAATAGTCCTCAAATATAATGTGCACCATGAAGAACTAACAAATTCCATTGACAGTAGACAGGGATGTTAGCTTTTGATACATAAAGAAATCTACCAAGAGAATGGACAACAATCCTGCGTTGACAATCATATTCATTATTTAACTAATTTAACTAACTGGAAGAAATGGCAACATGTAGGAACACTCTAAAGGCCATCTCTCAAACCATGTATTATAGTTCAATTAGAAACCTCAGACGTAACAGGAAACAAAGTAATGACAATCCCTGAGAGATAAATAAGAAAACATAAAACCCTCCTAACATATTTTGGTACTCAAAACAACCAAATCTTGAGGCATCATTAAATAACAAGATTGCAAAATCAGTATACATGCCCTAGACTTTCATGAGAAATTAAGTTCAACCACCAGATAACTCAAATTTGGCATGACAAATTTTTATAATGCATATTAAATTACAGAACTTCAAAAGGTTACAATACTTGGGTTCAAACATATCAGCAAATCACAAACAAAAGAACAACCAATTCAAAAGCCCTAAAAAAGGCGATCCCTCAGTCACAAGCACCAAATAATATAGAACGGTCAAGTAATCAAGTGTACTACCCCAGATAGTAACTATAATAACCATAGTTAGTAGCCACCTTATCGATTACTTCAGGTGAATACATCATCTTTGACAGGTGAACCTGGATTGCTGCAGGCAACAATCTTGTTTATGTGCTTGTGTATATAATTTTAACCTCTTCTGTTTCTGTTGGGGGGTTAAGGATGTTAGAAGGAGGAATTGGAAGGGAGACAATAACTTCCAATGGGTACAGCCTCTAGACTTAAAAAATGGAAGGTCATGGTATTTCTTTCTCTAAGAGTGCAACATTACCACAACAAAATTCATATTTACTCCCTCCTATTTCTGGTGCAACCAATTTTATTATCATACATGTACTCAGTAGAGATTAAAACATAAATAACATGGCGATCAAGCGGAGGCTCCAGTAAGCCTTAAAAACCACAGTAAAAATAAGAAAGCATAATGAGAGCAATTAAATAAGAGTATCATCACTACGATCAACTAAACATCAATATTTCATGTTAATCTTCTTCTCTCGTGGTGCCTGACTTAAAATTACAATGGTTGATTAAAATTGCGGAATTTGATAAGAGCAGAGGAGGCTGAAAGAAAGGGTCAAACAAGTCGGAGAAGGATGACTTGCCTTATTTGCTCCGTATTCCAAAAAGGAACAGACCAAAAAAAAAACAGCCAAAACCAAGCCATCATTCATGATAAACCGCTGAAGTTCAATAAAGCCTCAGTTCATTAAGAACTGTGTATCAGACTAACTAGCCGAAATTGTTAATCAAACAGCAGTTGTGAAGCACACAAGCCACTCGCAGCACGAGCAATTCCAGTAAGAAGAATTCAGTGGTAAAAGGAATGCGAAAAACCCTAGGCTACATAAAAATGGAAAATAAGTTGCGTATGAGCCGAAATAACTCAGCGCAAACGAAACGAAATAAGCACTACAATGTGGCACCACGGATACTACTGAAAGAAAATTAAAAAGAAAGAGTTCGAACCTTTGCTTAAATTTCTTGCCCGGTAAAATCGAGATGAATAGTTTAGCCGCAGAATGGAACACAGGGAGGGGGAGAAAAGCAAACGGAATTTTGCTTCGGCGGGTGGAAAACTATGATCACGAAATTATCTGAAAAGGGAGAAGATTCTAAAAGGACTGGAGTGATTAGATATAGTAGTCACAGACGAAATCCCAGTCGTTCATATGGCTGACCCTTTGATTGATTGGTCGATGCTCACCTAGGTTTGCTGAATTGGCGCTTCGTTTGAGGGCTGTGAGCCTGTGACTGACCGCGAGCTTATATTTTAACATGGAAAGTTTGGTGGGGTATTATATCATGTATGCGTGGCAAAAGGAGGAGGGCTGAAGTTTCCACTCCATTTGTAATTCAACTTCGGCTATGTCCCTAGTGCTTCTCCCTACGCTTAACGATTCGAGCGGCCCTTTTTAGACTGTTAGGTTATTACTTTAATTTTTTTAAGAGGGCGGACATCAATTACATGGATTGGAAAACACATCCTCTCGTCATCACTTTTTATTATATTCTCTCGTCATCATATATTCATTCTCATTATAAGATTAAAAAATAAATAGTTGAGATATAATTTTTTATAAAACTATTTTTTTATTTTAAAATATTATACTATAATGAGCTGTAAGGATCAAAATTTAATAATCTTCTATTTTTCTCTTTTATAAAAATTAAATAGTTGAGATTTATTATCTTATAATATTACATTAAAAATATACTATAAAAATTTGATCTTGACAATTTTTAATTGTAAACTATCTTAAAATAGAAAAATAATAATTTTATAAAAGAATACATTTAACCATTTATTTTTTTAATCCTCTATTAGAGATGGGATGATAAGAGAATAAGAGAAAAGGAGAAAAGGTGATGGTAAGAGGATGTAAAACTAATATAGATTGTAAGTGGGATTGAAACTAGTGCCTTGACACTCATAGATGAGTTTCATCACTTCAAAATATAGATATAAAAAAAATTATTTTATATATCTTTTCAATATTAGCATCTTTTAATTTTTTTTATTATACTTTTATTTATCATCCAATGCGAACTACACTTAATTTTTATTTTGTTTTTATTATTTATAAAATAAATTAAAGGTAAATTTAAAACCATATAAAAATATTATCACCTTAATTGATTTCTTAATCTATGTAAAAAAACCTATATTTTGAAGAGAAAAAAAAACAAAATAAAAAGGACCATATTTATAGGCCTTATAAGCCTAACTGCTATGGTCTTTTTTTTCAAAAAATAAAAATAAAAAAAAAATAATGAGAATTATGATAATGAATAGATTAATATATTATAAAGACGTGAGTTCAATTCTCATTATTATTGTGATAGTTTATTTGATATGCGATATCGTAAATTCTATATAAATCTCCTGTAAATATTTTCTAAATTCTGAGATTGTACTATAACTTTAATGAGGATCGATATTAAACCTATTTAAATTTTTGTAAAATGAGAGATGAGAGACATGAAGTTGGGGGTGGAAGGAGAGTGGAGGAGAAAATGATCCAATTGTATGCTTTCTAACAAAATTTTAACTCAATTAATTCTTATTGAACAGTTTTAACTTTTAAGAGACTAACACTAAGGACACAAAGTTAAAAGATCTAATAAAAAAAATCAAAAACTAATTTAAAATACTAGAAAGTCCTTTAAATTAATTATCCCAATAAAAAATATAAAAGGAGGATGTATATAACTTATTATAATTTCATCTGGAATGCAGTGTTAGACATTTGAAATTCACATACGCATGAAAAAAAAACAAGAAGAAGATGGAACCACTATTAAATAGAAAGCCCGCCATATCTTTCAAAAATGAATTTGTCAATTAGTATACAAAACTTACAAAGGAATTGGGATATTCATTACATGGTTATACAGTTACTGTATAAGTATATTCAGAAAGAGACAACAAACCCATCACCATGGTCAAAGGGGGGAAGAGAAGAAAACCCATTACAGAAATTATAAGGTTTCTCCTATCCGTGTACCCAGTTCGGTGTTTGTGTTTCCTCCTGAAACGAGGCGCGTGTTTCTGAAACTTCAGTTTAGGATATGTCAAAATCCATTATCCTCAAGGCATCGGCTAGCATTTATTTTCAACCTGCTTAATAACTTTTAGATCGTCTTCTGCAACACCAGTGGATCGAGTCCAATACCCCTGATCAACTCCTTTGGCGACCTTTTTTCCATGAGTACCCAACTCACTTTCCAAAGATAAATTCTGTAAACACTTATCTACGCAGCCCTTGCCAGGACCGCATCTCAAACGATAGAGGGGCTAGAACGAGCTACCCTCTGAGCTTCTTCCAAGTCCCTAATAAACCTGCTAATTCAAACGAGACATATCTAACGCCAAGAAATCGAGATTACTATCTGTTACATGTGACTTTACAGTTATCGGAAGTATCCTCAACCCATCAATAGACAACCAAATATAACAAGCACATCAATCTCTGCAAGACAAATTTAAGACCAGAACAACGAACTTTACTACCAAGGAGAAGACCATGAATGATTCCCAAGGAACTGGAAGACTCCAGTCACAGGACATGGCTTTTGTTTTAAAAGCGTCTACTGAAGCGTAACTCACCAACAGAAAAATCACCAAATCCCAAGTTCCCAACCACGTCGCTTTAAGAAATATTCAAATTAAGACAAATCAAGCCCCAATTGAGACAAGTTTCAAGTTTTGCTCTCAACACAAGAACCAAGCCAGAACCCAGAAATGTCAATTCAACAAATCTATCAACTTTAGAAAGCCAAATTTATATCACTACTTGAATCCAAACGATCTTCATCAGTTCATCTTACCCCTTAGAATTAAGAACCGCCGTACCACAAAGTATGAAACGAATCCCAGTATTATTGTTATTTTGCATTGCAATACATCTTGACTCCTCATAAGTCGTCCCACCAACAATGAAGATGATAACTTCCTGTGGCCTGCATTCCATGGATATACCAGTAATGACACATCAATATTCAATACATTTGATATACTATATATAAATTATTAACGAACTGCACTATTCATATTAGTAAACGCGGGTCATCTTGACAACATGATATGTCAAGCAGTGTCTCATGTTTCCTTGTTAACTAGTATCCTACATCCATTTGTCTTGTCGCTAAAAAGTTTCATATTGTCATTTATCTTCAGTCAAATATCAAAAGACTTAGACACCATGCAACATTCCAGTGGCGTCATAGATCTCATGTAGAAACTACGTGGAATCTAACCACTTAAAAATAAGAAAAAGAAGTGTATTTAATAGCAACCAACCTTCCCTGCTGAAAGTGATTTCCAACAATTGGGTAGTCCACATCCTTCAATCGTCCTTTCACAATGCCTTCCATGGTCTGGAACAGAAGTGGCTGATGTTGAGTGTATACATTCTCCACACCCTTAGCATAATCCAAAACTAAATTTAGTTTAAGAGCCAAGATTCACGTTATGAAGCATAAGGTATAATAATCAAATTTGTTCCGTGAAACCTTCAATCCACGAGCCATATTACGAGCAATATTCAGTAGATCTCTACTTCCATAAAGATCACCAGTTCTCTTGTCAACACCTGCTTGCTTCAAAAGAAACTGGACAATCTGTTGTAACACAAAAAAAGATATCAATAGCAGTGATTTTCTCATGGATTGTAGGGCCATCAAGAATAAAAAAAAGTAGCTTCATATTTACTCCCCTAAATTTAATCCAGGGAATGGTAAATTTCTATTCTGGATTTCAAAACATAAAATAGGACAAGGTGAAGCAACCAAGAATCATTTTTCACGTGTGGCGGACAACATACCCTGGGGATAAAAGACTGCTAACCATGATGGGGAGTGTATATAAAAATTCCAAAAAAGGTAAGCAGCACAAGAAGAAATTCAGATATTCAGAAAAGGTAACATTTTAAATAAATTTACCCCAGGCTTGTACTTGGCTGATCGGGAAGCCAGTTTGTTGAAAAGCTGCATTAATTGAACAGGGCTATCCTTTTCATATCGCAAAGCATACAACATGACTAAACGTAGCCGGTCCTCATCTGATATACTCTCATTGTTTAGTAGATTTGTCACTGCCTGGAAAAGAGTACGTAAGAAAGAGGAGTCATAACCTGGAAAGTACGTGGCAATAATTAATTTAAAGTTATCACCACATATGATATAGGAAATTGACAATTAGAATTGCTCTTATTTTTTCTTTCTTGCAACTAACAGAATCACGTTACATGTCATAATTCTTCTAGGCTGAAGATTAACCCATTAAATATGTTTATTTTATTGCCAAAAAAGCTTAAGCGAAAGGAAGTAATAGGGTTTCAATAATTAAAAACAAACATCATATACCTCACAAGCAGCCCCTTGTCCTCCATTACAAGCCAACTCCTGTTCTACTTCTGAAACTAACATAAGCTTTCTCTCATGAACTATCTTGTTCATTTCTGTTACCAAGGTTACATGTTTGGACACATTTCCATGCATTTTTCTGTACTCAGGGTAATTGTCAACGAATTTGGCCATGTCCTCTGTAACCAGTCAAATCATGAAATAAGTGAATCATATACCATGCCACTGTGCTTTGGTGTGTTTATTGCCCGGGCTTTGTTTGGTTCAGCTGAGGGGAGGGTAGGTTAGGTTAATTTAAGGGAGGGTAGGGAAAGGTAAGGGAGGTTAATTAATGATGTGTTTTGTTTGGTTCAGAAGAGGAGGGGAGTTAATTAGAAATTGACAAATATACTCTTATCTCTTTATTTAAATTTATTTACTCTTTATTTATAATATTCATATCAAAATTATTATTTTTTTAATTTATAAATCTTAAATTTTTTTATCTCATTTATATATATAATAAAATTAAAAAAAATAAAAAATATGATAAAATTTCAATATTATTTCTTATTAATTATATAATTATTATATATTTTAATATAATATATAAATAATTTATTATGTTTATTAAATTTTAACAATTAAAAAAAATTAGGTGTGAGAAAAATAAAAAAAAATGCTTAAAGGTATAATTGGAATATTAAATAAACATCAAGGGTAATTTGGTCATAAAAGTGGAAAATTTTCTCTCCCTTCTAAAAACCCCCACTTTTGGAGGGGAGGGGACCACAAAAAGACAAGAAATCTCCCCTCCCCTCCATTTTTCCCAACCAAACACACTTTTCTCTCCCCTCCCATCCCCTTCCCTCCAAAACCCCCCAACCAAACAAACCCTAGTAATAGCAAAAAGAATTTTACTCTTCTAACATATCGAAAAATTTAAAGCACAAACCTATTGTCTGGATGTTCTGGTTACTCTTTGCCACTTGCTGAAATTCATCCACCAATCGCTTGATATTCATACCTATATCTCCAAAATTCTCATACATGTTGGCTTTGAAGAAAGAATCTTGTTCTGATGACAGCACAACTTCCTGTGACAAGGAGTAGCACACAAATCACTTTCCAATCAGGACACTTTTTAAATTGCAATGTCATGACATGACAATCCATAATAACTTGTAAAGAGTGTATCAAACCTCCTGGTCCTTTGGAAATTTACCAAGGGATTTAAAGTCTACTTTGTTATCTTGGATTCCTATTAGTTCATGAACCATTGCCTGCAAAATGTAATAACACAAATGAGATTTACTTATATATTCAAACAACTTTTCAGATTAATCAGAAAATGTTTTTCAGTAAGCAAAAAAGTTTTAGCTTAAGCCCAAAGATACCTGATAGGTCCATTGATTTAACAATGGGGTTACAGGATCATCCCTCCGATCAATCACCAGTAATAATGGAGAAACTTCTGTTCGCCTAAAATCAAAAAGACCACTTTCCTGTTGGTACATCATTTTCTGTTTCAAATACAATAATTCAATTAGCTATTTAGGAATGTTAGCACAGTCAACATGATACGATAATATGACATGTTGAAACTAATTTACACATTCCCAAGATGCTCTCTGCATTATTTTTATCATATAAAAGATAAAAGTCTAAATGTATAAATTGAATTCCAAAAAGCTATAACTGGATCAGTTAAATGCACTTACGATCACAACAGATAACATAAAAATCTCTCAATTTTTTTAATAAAAGTGAAGAAAATTGATGGTCAAAGAGTTAGAAAACACGGCTTTAAAATCATTTTAAGGAAAAAAATTCTTGTCACAACTTACTGCTGCTTCCTGTGCTATTCTTTTTGCTACGTCGGATGCCCTTTGGTATCTAATAATGGGTCTTCGCTTTAGTGCCAAAAAAACAGCTGCAATACTGTCAACAGCCCGATCACAGAAGCGCTGCAATGTTAAAGGATCCACCACTGCTGGGAGCATATAAATGTAATTTGAAGGCATATTTAAGGTAAAATGGTAAGGATCAAGTGCAACAAAGTCTGCATAAAACTCCTGGATCACCAGGACAACAACAACTATATCAGCATGAGCCCTGGAAATTGAGATTGCGCCACAAAATTTAGAAGAGGGTGATTAAGGGCTTCAAGTTCAACAATATTTGGAGTCATTTATCAGATAAAAAGCTACAACAAAAATAAAATCTTCATTACAATTATAGGTAGGAGGGAAGAATGGAGAAAATGGAAACTATTCATCTAGGACTTATTTCACAATAATCATGATACTATTCAGGAATAAAAAACTGACAAGTAATCATCTTATCAAATCTTATTAAAGCATCTAATATGACAAAATCCATGTGCAAAGTGCTAAAAGCGTCAAACTGTTAGACAGAGGAGCTCCTACAAGTCCAAAAGGAAGACAATGCAGTGCACCATAAACAGTCACCTGAACTTGCTGGACAACTTCCTGTTCATCTGAATCAGCGAGTATGTGAATCTGAGTGTCCTTCAACATATTGGAGAAAACTGTAATTTCAGAACGGATTCACAAAGTGTCTTCAATCAATGGGAGAAAATTACTCCTAAACAAGGAATAAATATAATCGAAGTTTCAAAGGACATGTTGCAAACAATTTTAAAAACCTACAAAGATGATATTCTCCAAATCTAGGATTGGCTATCTGGCGGCGCAAATGCTGGATGTTCTCTGAAGTTGGTCGAAGGAAGCAAACCGCCTTGAGATGTGACATAGGTTCCTTCGACTTCGAAATGGAATCCACCAACTCTACTAAAAAGACTTCTTTCTGAAGAAGCTCTGACTGTGAATAGACAACACTGACAATACTTACCTGCACCAATTGGAGAAAGATATCCGCTCAAACTCAACCACAGATTTCCACCTTTCAAAGAAATTATAGAAAGTGGAAACTGAATTCCTTCAGTAAATTGATCTATGGTTTTAAAATAATTGAACAGTATAATAGCAGGCAAAACAAGCATAACAGTAGTAACTGCAAGCTGAGTCAGAACAGATACGGAGAAGAAAAGGAATTATAGAATAGTCCCATTATTGTAGGTGATACGGTAAGGGAGCAAAACTTAACGCAGATAGTAGCTGATCTAGCATTAATATCACTAACCTAAATTATTAGAAATTGCGAATTCGAATTGACGAAAGTCGTGATTCAGAGCAAAGGATTACAAGGGCTAAGTCCAACTATCGAACACCAATTACCAAAGCTTGTTGGTGAAGGGACGTACCGTCTGAGAATCTAATATAAGAACCTTCATGCCAGAGATGTCTAGCAACATCCGGCTGATATAATCCCGTACCGCCGATATCAGCCCCATTTTTTCCGGGTTTAAGTTGGATGAACCCCTCAGTTCCTGGTTCTTGATCTTTCCCTTATTGACGACGACGACGACGGAAGTTCCAATATAGTTGGTGCGAATCGGGAAGGGAAGGCCCGAGCAACTCAGATCTGGGACGAGGGAACAAGAAAAGCGTTCAAGTCCTAACGCATCGTTTTAGGTGTGCGGCGAGTTCATGCTTAATGCTTCGTTGAATTTGAGACTTCTCGTGAAGGCGACGATAACTTTTTCCCCGCTTTTTGGTGGGAAGGGGCAAAACGTTCCTACATCGAACAGAGAAAAGTCAAAAACTGTAGATTGTCACATATATGCATATATAATTATATATGACGGTAACATCGCTGGGGGGAAAAAAGGACTGTAGTGTGTATTAAAATTTATAACAAATATAGATAGAAAGAGTCTTAGCATTACAATGCTTATCTACTTTTTAAATTTCCATGCATTTACACTGGAGTTTTTTTGGAGTTGATGTGAAGCCAGCTTTTGTTAGAATGAAAACTAATTTCAATTTTGGAGTAAAAATTATCAATCAAATATAAATTTATAATAATTAATATTTCTTTAATTTTTAATATAAAAGGTAATTGATTTTTTATATAGATTAAATAAATTAAATATATTAATTAATTATAACTAATATAAAAATTAGTTGACTAATTTAAATATATTAAAAAATATATAATATAAATTTATTTTAAGAATTTAAATTTAGTCATAATTAAATAATTTATTTAATTTATTTAAAAATTAAATTTTATAGTAAATGGAGATAAGATCTTTTCACCGGCCATGACTAACTTTCATACAATACCCCGAGAATCTGCTTAACACGTTGAAATTAATCGATGAATAATTTTTTGAGGCTATTAGGGCGTTTTTATTTATTGATTTTTGCAACAGTGTCATATCTTGAATGAATATTTAGTGGGCACGGACAGAGGACACGCCATGCAAAGTCAGCATTTTCTGTTAGTTGAAAGTGAACGCGTGCATGTCACCATGGGCCAAGAATAACGAAAATTAAAAGGATGGTTTCTCTTTGTCACCATAGGATGCGCTCTGAGACATTTAAGCTCATCTACCGAAGCATTGATTCGCTTGCTTGAAAACGTGGTTACCTGTGACTGAATCGTTGATCAGCATGTTCTAATATCCTCTTCTAAGCTCGCGTGAAGACATCGCCAGCAATAAACCCTTGTGATATGGTCAAGAGCTATCTAATAGAAATGATGGGCGAACTACTTTTTTTTGTTTTAGCCTTTTGGGCCCATGGCCTACCAGTTCAACCCAAACATTTCACCCAAAATATCAGAACACTAAAGCAACTATTTTCTCTCGACCCTCCCCACCGGTACAAAGCTTCAAAACCAGAATTCAAGTACACCTTCTGAAAATCGAATGGATATGATGAAAACCATGAGCTTGAGGGTCTCCCCAATATCATTATCACCCTTAATCGCTGCAAGTAATAACTTCTGCTTGCCCCTTCCCTCTCCCAGAATTTTTTCCTTCCGATACTGTGCCAGCTCATTCCATCATATTTCGAGAAAGTCCCAAATGACTCTCCGTGCCAAGAAAAGAAAATCGGAGTCGGAGCCAGTTCTCGAACCCACACTTGTCGAAGAAATATCAATGAAGGATGAAGAGGACGTCCTTGATGATTTCGAATACGGTCGAGCTACCCTCCTAACTTAATCTCTTCTTTGTCTCTGACTAAAAATTTTCTTTGAGATGAGCTCGAAGTTCATATTTTTTCCATTTTAATGCTCAAGCATTATCCTCAAACATTCAAATCGAGTTCTATTGACCATTTGCGGAAGTCAAGACGAGTTTATACCGAAATTTCCAATGAACTAAACTGGTGATATTTTTGCTTCAAATCCCATTATTTCTGACGGAAGGTACTGATTTCACAGTGGAATCAGGGGATGAGGATGAAAGCTACTACGACGTAGAGGAGTATGAAGATGACGAAGCTGAACTCTTTGTAATTTTCTCTCGTCTTGCTGTGTTGATATAAAGTTTCGATTTTCTCGATACATATATCCATTTGCACATTTGGTTTTTAAGGTGGGCGATGGGGGCGGAGGTGGTGGGATTTCCCTGGCTGGAACGTGGTGGGATAAAAAAGCACTGACGATTGCTGAAGAGGTTGCTAGGGCTTTCGATGGGGAACTGCAAATATATGCTTTCAAGACATTGGTCAATTCCACCATTCGAGTGCGCCTCGAGAGGCTTTCCAACAAGTAAGCATTATATGCTATTTCTTAGTGTATTTTCTGGGGAAAATATAAGTAAAGAGTTGGAACTTGAAGCTTATATTTCTTCCATATTTTATTACGATTTATGTTGGATTTGCCGCCAAACAAGGACGCGTCCATTACAAGTATGGCTATGTCTTCTAACTCGCGAAACATTTATTGATTCAGAATAGATAAAAAGTGCTCAGGAAGTAAGACAGATTGAATTATTTTGCTCAAATTTCTGATTCTATGGCCGTACTGTCATAACGTGTTCTGTATGTCTATAAGCAGACTGACCCTTCGATGTGATTATTCTTCTATAAAGTGATATGGTGAAGTTGAAAATAACGGTTAGCTGTCCTTGGTGCCAATAGATGAAGTCCCTTAAATATTGCATATACAAGTCAAAGGATCAAACTAATACAACTGATATGCATCTCTATTTATATAATGAAAATTATGTGCTGAGTAATTCTACATCCATTATAAAAGGTAATGTTGTGTCGCTGCCCATCTTTTATGCCTTTGCGTTACTCTTATTCTTATTTCTTCTGGAAGACTTATATCCCTATCCCATCGTCTCACGTTTTCTGAGACAGAATATCAGGCTGATTTCAGATATGAGAACCAATTGGTCAAGCTGGGCAGTGGTTGCAATTTTGCTGCTAGTATCTGTGTCTGCCTTCTTTTGTCTTTTCCTAGTGCTAATATCTGCTAGTATCTTCATTTCCTTTTTGCCAAGTTGTTGAGGTTACTATAATATAGTAATAGTCAATGGGTACTTGATGTTTGAGCTTTCACTTCCATTTATCGGTAGGTCCGGCTCGCCTAGCATGGAAGACATTGAAGCTTTTTCTACAGCCTATAGATCAAAGTTAGATGAAGCAGAGCTTGCCAAATTTGTGCCTGAAGATATAAGTTTGGAGGTACCATTTCAAGTATTTCATTAAAATTTTATCTTACTTTGTCTGGCATGTGAGAAAAACTTACGGGACTGGCATGATGAACAACATTTGAAGGTGCAAATAGTTGAATTTATGAGCAACTGATTAATGAACCATGAGATCTCCTTATAGGAGTAAAGTTTCACAAATTGAAATTTAGATCTTCAATGCTTCCATTTGATGAGGAATCAAATTTATGATATCTTCCTCCAGGTGTCTTCTCCTGGTGTTGAAAGGATAGTCCGGATTCCAAATGATCTGGATCGATTCAAGGAACGGGCGATGTATGTGAAATACATGAGTAACGAGAATTTAGAAGGTTCATCTGCAGAAAGTGAGGGTGTGTTCCGCCTCATAGCCTTTGACCTGGAAACAAGATGTTGCACTTGGGGCCTGGCAGACGTGAGAGTAAATAGAGAGAAAGCAGGGAAAGGACGACCACTGAACAAAAAGCAAAGAGAATGGCGTTTAAGCACTCCTTTCGATTCTTTACGTTTAGTTAGGCTGTATTCTGAAATGTAACTTGGTTGTATCTTTGGCAAGAGGTCATATTTTGGGACCACACGCCTGCCTGTCTTTTTTGTAGCCTTAGCCTATTTAGAGAGCTTCATATTCATGCATGTACAAAGCCAAAGAGTTATAATAAATTTATGTGTGTCTAAGTTTGCATAAAATTTAGATTTTAAATTTTTTTAAAATAAACGGTTATATTTATTTAAAAAAAATTATATTAAATTATAGTTTAAAATTAAAATTTTAAATAAATTAGTCAGAGAAATTTATAGAATAGTAAAAGAGTTTATAGACTAATTAATTATTATATTATTCTTAATTTTTTTAAATTATCTTTTCTCTCTTTTCTACCTTTTTTTACATTTTTTTACTCTTTTTTCTATTTTTTTACATCATCTTTTTTCTCTCATTTCTTTTTTACACTCTCTCATTTCTTTTCTATAATATTTCTCATCTTTTATTTCTCTTCTGTCTTCTCATTTAATACTCATATCATTTTTCATAATTTATTAATAATAAAAGTATTTCTAGAAATAATTATCTAAATATTTATTTATTTAAAATTAATTGTTTTCATAAACTTTTTTTTAAAAATATTTTCTAAAAATTATATAATTTTTTTTATAAACTATTTTCTAAAATTAAATTAACTGTATGTTGGATCATTATTGTTCATTTTGTCCTCGCTTGTTTTCACGACTGATTGGAGGTTGAAACTTATGTTGAGGTTGTCCTATTAGAATTACATTATCGTATAAATTTAAGGAAAAAGTTTATGAATATAATCCTGAGATTTGAGTCTATATACAACTCCATTTATCACTATGTTTACCTTTATAATATTCTGGAGCCCTCTTATTGGTATATAGGAAAGGATTTTTTTTTCAGTAAAAAAATGGAATATATAACATTTATTGCAATGTTGTCATTATTTAACAGTTATGATGATTATTTATTTTTTAATAAATATTAAAGTGATGCTAAAAATAGAAAAAATGGTTTTTTATTTATAAATTTGCAGATGTTATGTGGTTTTGAATGAAATGTTTCTACTCCGCTGGACTCATCGCAGAGACGTAGACCATAGAATGATAAAAGGGCATCCAGCTCTTTATTTGTTAGCATAGATTACACGCTTTTAGATTTCGGATGCCTTACGCTTTTAATGAGATGCCATTTAGAATTTTCAAATTCAGTTATGTCTTCAAAGGGGATCGATTTAACATTAAAAAAAATAACATCAGGTATTTAGGACAATAGATTAATAAGAAAATAATATTTAGGTCAATATAGATCATGTACTAGGTATTTGGGTCAATTGATCTATTGTTATTTTATTAATAGATTAATAAGATAACATTGAAGAAAGAACCCGCCCCTTTTGGTTTGCTCCTACTGGGCGCTGCTGGAGTTAGATCCAGGTACCAATCCGTGGCAGGTTTTGGGATATACTAATTATATATATTATTCATAATAATTTAATTCCGGGTTTGTGATGAGGCGGGCAGGAATGAAATGGGCGATGCTTTGAGTTCCCCTTTTGATCAACTGAAATTGTGACACGTTTGATATGTCCCCCAATTCTCCATTATGATCGGAGTACTGGTGAGTTTGGCTCCCACATAACGCCGACAGTTTCGCCACTAGCTCTTCTTAGGTTCTCCATCTACTCACCTCACCTCTATTTATTGGTAGCTTTTACCCTTTCAGTTCACAAATCATATTCTCAACCAACCAGGACACAGCTCTCTCGTTCTATTGACCCAATCACCCTCTTCCCTTTACCTTCTTTCACGTTGCTCTCAGTCACCCAACTTCACAACCACCCCTTCCCCACCATCTTTTCCTGCATAGCTCCATTCCATGTCATTTAACACCGTTCCGCTTCTCTCTTCCTCCAAGCTTTCTCGATTTCGACTCTGAGTCTTCTGTTTTTTGCCAAGTAAGCTCTGTTTCCCTCTTCTTAATCTATATCCCGACTGTGACCCGAGCCTCTTTCAATAAACCAGCGTCTTCGGCGTTCATATCTCCTCAACTCCTGCTTGTTCACCTTCCAAGTAAGCATATTTTGTTTCTGCATGTTCTTTCACAATGAACATCTGGGAGAGTTGGTGGGTTCTGCAAATAATGCAGATGCTGGGTTTGGTTAGTTTCTGGATCTCTTTCGCCAAGCTCAGGGCTCTATGCTCGAGAGCTGTTCGATTTATGGATAGAATGATTAAGGGTGATTCCGATGTCTGGGTCCTTTCGTCTTTCAATGGGCTTGTAACCACTGGATCCTTCATATCTTTTCTTTTGGTCCTTTTCTGGGCATACTCGAATGTGTTTCCCATTCCCACCTCACACTCGCTCCCGCAGGGTCTGGAAATTCATAACATTTCTGACTCGGCAACCCATAGTCGTGAAATTCTGAAGCCCAATGCATCAATTTCTGCTTGCAATGTGTTTGAAGGAAGTTGGATCCGAGACGAGAGTTACCCTTTATATGATGCTTCCAGCTGCCCTTTCGCAGAACATGGTTTTAACTGCCTTGCAAATGGCCGTAAAGACAGAGGTTACACGAAATGGAGGTGGAAGCCCAAAACTTGTGAGATTCCGAGGTTTGATGCTCGTAGATTACTGGAGGAACTTCGTGGGAAAAGGGTGGCCTTTGTTGGGGATTCTTTGAGTAGAACACAATGGGAGTCTTTGATATGTTTGCTTATGACAGGAGTAGAGAATAAAAGAAGTGTGTACGAAATCAACGGCAATGAGATCACCAAACGGATCAGGTTTTTAGGTGTGAGATTCAGTTCTCACAATATCAGAATCGATTTTTACCGATCAGTATTCCTGGTGAAGAATGGTCCTGTGCCAAGAAATGCTCCTAAACGGGTGAAGACAGCGCTAAGACTGGACAAGATCGATGATATTAGCCACGAGTGGATTGATTCAGATGTTCTAATATTTAATTCAGGTCACTGGTGGACACGAACCAAGCTTTTTGACGCGTGAGTAACTTAATTTTCCAAACATAGATCTGATTTATATTTCATTGTCATGAATTTCACGTACTGACACGATCTTCAGACAGGGGGTGGTATTTTCAAGTTGGTGACTCGCTAAAGCTTGGAATGTCAGTCAATTCTGCTTTCAACACAGCTTTGCACACCTGGGAATCTTGGGTAGAAAACGCGGTGAACACAAACAGAACGAAAATATTCTTCCGTACTTTTGAGGCATCTCATTGGGGGTAAGTTGTTCACCACTTTTGTTTTCAGAGTCTCTGGTTAGGTAAATGCAGAACTAAGTATATTGTGCAGCAAAAAGGACGTGTCTTTGGTTTGTAATAGTGAAATTTGTGGTGTCTGTGACAGTAAAACTTGCAAAGTGACTAGTCAACCATGGAAGAGGACAAATGGGAGAGATCGAAGCTCAATATCAGATATGATACTGAGGACTGTAAAGCGAATGAATGGAGCAGTAAGAATATTGCATGTAACGCCAATGGGAGCATATAGAAGCGATGGGCACGTGGGGCGTTGGAGTGACAACCCCTCTGTTCCCGATTGTAGCCATTGGTGTCTGCCTGGAGTTCCTGATATGTGGAACGAGATTCTTTCCTCGTATTTGTTGTCTATCAATGGGGCAAGTTGACATCACAGCTTTTTGGGAATATTGGTAGGTCTAAAACTGGATGTTCTTTTTTCTTTTTCTTATGTAAAAGTTAACCGAACGTTGGGGCGAAGTTGCATGTATATATTTGGGAAGCAATTCCTTCCTTCAATGTAAGCTTGTGAATAAACGAGAGGCTCTATGGTGTAAATTTGCCTTTCCCGTGATCAAATTTTGTAGTTTTTACCAAGAAGCAAGAGTCTTGGGGTGTAATACACATTTATGAGCTTGTTCATTTTCCTGTTATTCAACATTCCAATCGTCAATTTCAAATCCAGGTTCATCTATCTCTGCATATTAGCAAGGAATGGCTGGAGGACGCTGACTTTTGCTTTCTCTTTCAGCATTTATCAGTCAGTTAATAGGTTGATAGATAATGTGCGAATAATGCGCGGTGTGGCTGTCTCTAGGAAAAGCATCACATTTCAATTCAATGAGCTGCTAATTCCTGTAAAAAGAAAACGCGTAAATTGAAGTGTCTTTATCTGAACATCTATTTATATATTAGTGAAGTTTTGTGGAGCCACAGCGAAGCTACGCTCCTAGGACATTTTGGTGTGCATACAAAATTTATTTAATTAATTTAATTAAATTAAAAAATTAGTTAATATTATATATATTTTTTAAAATATTCTAATAATTTTTCTTAACACTCTCATTCTCCCTCTCTCTTACTCAATTATGATTATTATTTAGAAAATATTAAATATTAATTTTTTAATTATATTTTATATTAAAGGACTGCATGATTATTAACTTACAATAATTTGAAGGGGGGCAAAGAAAGAAAGAAAAATTTGCTACAACTCCTCCCGCCGGCTGATTCAAGAACTGCGGGGGACTTGAAATTGAAGATAACTGAGTATGAGTAGCTCATAGTTGCAGGAGGATGCACAAGTCTCCACAGGCCCCATAGAACAGGCACATCGGAATTTATATTATGGGTCTTTCACATTCCTTTCTGCTTTTATTAAATAAGCTTCCTCCTCCATGCCTTTAAGAAGAAGAGGAATAAGTTTCAGAAGCAAAGGAACTTTAGCCGAGAAGTGTTTTCCACTGCAAACATCTAAAACTTAGAATGAGTGTCAAGTCACTAAAAACTTGCACAAATGCTAATCATCTCAAAATATTCGTAAATGCTGCCTACAAAAGCCCCTGAGCCCTCCCATTGTTCTCACAATATCTTAGAACCAACATTCAACCATTAACGTAAGATCCAACATGGCCTCCCCTCAAGCAAACAACCTCAACTTCCCTTTCTTCCCTTCGCCACCTTTTCATCCCTACCACCCACCACCCCCACCGTCTCATTCATCTCCGCCACCACCTCCTCCACCTCGCCGTGTGCCTCCACCACCGCCTCCTCCTCGCCGTGTGCCTCCACCACCGCCTCCACGTGTACCTCCGCCGCCGCCATCTCATCCAGTTGCTCCCCCTCCTCCACATGGGCGACCACCACCACCCGCCCCAGTTCCGCCTTCACCTGCTCCATACCATCCCACAGTGATCGTGATTGTGTTTGTTTCATTGGGCGGCCTTCTCTTCCTTTCAATTCTGGCTTTTGCCCTGTTTTGCTTCATTAAGAGGAGGAAGAAGAAGAAGTCATTTCAAGAAATGGACATTGTTCATTTTGATGAGCATAAAAAGGTTAAGGATGAAATAGTGTCCGGTCCTTTCGGACAGAAGGTCGTGGTGAGGACGGTGGAGGATGATGTGCATATCGACGCTGAAGTCAAGAAGAATGAGAAGTTTGGCGACGGTTTACATGCGGAATCATCATCGTCAGCTAATGATCAGGTCAGTTCTAGTGGACATGGCCATGATGTGGGAAATACTTCCTCTGGAATTGAACACCACCATCACGAGCTTCAACACAAGCCAACTAGCCACAATTGAAACCGCACGAATATCCCAAAACTGCATACAAGGATTCTATTCTCTCTGTAATATTTCAATCATTCTGTTCGCTGCGTCTGGCCCGTAATTCTGTTGAGTAATTTGACAAAACTGTGAAGTTTTTTTTTTTTAAATTTAAAGCTACCATTTAAATTGTGAATTCTTTTTTTTAAAAAAAAATACAAATACTGGAATTCCTTGCTCTGTATAGAATTTCAGATAATTGGCGCTATTTATTTATGATGTGTGGAGATATTAATAATATAATGGAATACGTTCCTAATGGCATGGCACAAGAATTTGATTCTGGTTCGGTTCTCCTACTAATCCTGATAAAATTAATTAATCGAGCCTGCCTTGGAAACCGCTAGAACTAAATGATTGTCACGTGCCAAAGAGCTCCTTAAAAGCAATCCTGCAACACAGAGCCACTTCAGGCCAGTTCAGCTTTATTTACGACTTCTTGGAACATTTATCAACGTAGGCATTATCTTGGGCCAAAAGTTTTTCGCATTGGCGAAGTCCATGTGATCACCAGCCGAAAGAAGCACAAAGATTGATATAGAAATTAATCAAAAGGGTATGATGAATGAAACGAATATCACACGACCCAAGGATTGATAATAAATATTATATCGATAAGAAGTGTATTTCATACAAGTCGTCACCAACACAATCGAAATATACATAAACATGTTATTCATTAAGCATTACTAGGTTTATCGGATTCTGCATGAAACTTTATTCTTCTACTTCTTCATACGATCCCAAGGGCACAGCATTCCACGATTGTTCTATTCCTCCATGCGAATGATGCATCTGATGGACTCCCCCTTGAGCATGTAGTCAAAGGATTTGTTGATCTCTGAGAAAGGGACTGAATGAGTGAGGAACTTGTCCAGTTCCAGCTCCTGCATTTTCATCATTAGCAATTGAATTCAAACACCAGCATGCAATAAAACTCGATCTCCAAGCAGGCTTACCCCTCTCATGTACTTGTCCACCACAGAAGGCAGATCAGTGCGGGGTTTGAAGTTGCCATAGAAGGTGCCCTTCAAAGTCCTCTCGTTCAAGAAATTCATTGGATGAGTTTTGAATGCATCATCTTTGTTTGGCACTCCAACTAGTACCGCCACACCCCAACCCTGCACGCAATAACCATTCCCACTGTTAGTTCTGGCTTCGAATTTAGCTTAACGAGTTATTATTATTTGTCTTTATGGCAATATCAAGCGAGTTCTAAATAAGTACATCATGGACACATTCGAATGCCGAGATCATGGCCTGGATGCTCCCCGTGCATTCAACCGCACGATCCACTCCTCCGTTAGTCATTTCAGCTATTACCTGTTCACAATTGAAGATAGTCAACTTTGATATGGTATCCAACTATATTTATTCATCAGAATAATTAGTTTTTATATGAGTGCACTAACCTCTTGCACGGGCTTGTCATGATCTTTTGGGTTCACAAACTCATTAACTCCAAACTTCTTGGCTGCCAATAACAACGGAAAAACATAGACTTCCATCAATACCGATATGTAAATATTTAGCAATTCAATTAGCCTAGTTGATTCCTTTCTGTACGCAAGGAAATATGAGTGCTACCTAGCTCAAATCGGCTCGAAACTAAATCAACCCCGATAATTCTGGATGCACCAGAAATCCTCGCCCCTTCAGCAGCCTAAAATTCATATTAACAAAGAAGATCGGGACTTGATGTAGCTGTTTAACTATGAACAGCTAAAAGTACTGAACTCAAGGAAAAAGAGGGGGGGAAACATACAGCAAGTCCAACAGCTCCAAGACCGAAGATGGCAACAGAAGAACCGGGTTTTGGTTTTGCAACGTTTACAGTAGCACCAAGACCTACAAGAATGAAGGAATCAATCAGAAAAAATGGAATTACTACTTCATCCAGAGATTATACATGATGAAGGAAGGGGAAAAGGATGCAAAACCTGTGCAGATCCCACAACTGAGAACACAAACTTTGTCAAGAGGAGCAGCAGGGTCAATCTTAGCAACACACCCACCATGCACAACAGTGTACTCGCTGAACGTGGAAGTTCCCACAAAATGGTATATTGGCTGTCCATTCTTAGAGAATCTGGACTTGCCGTCACTGATCATAACACCCCTGTCCGTGTTGATTCTGAGAAGGTCGCACATGTTGCTTTCTTCCGACTTACAGTGTGGGCACTCCCCACACTCGCCGGTGAATACTGGAAGAGCATGGTCTCCAGGTTTTAGATGATTCACTCCCTCCCCTATGCTCTCCACAATCCTGAATATAATACCACGATCCAAATGAAGATTACTTTTATTTAAGCTAAAGCAATTTATACGAAGGGGAAGGAACATACCCTCCGGCTTCGTGACCTAATATACGAGGGAATACTGGAGTTTGACCCTGTCGTTGGGAAAAAATAAAATAAAATAAAAGTAAGATTCAGATTCCATAAAGGCAGGAGGATTCATAAAGAAGGTAGGTGGAGCGATTAAATAAAAGAAAAGTACCTTTGCTTCCCAGAAGTAAACGTCAGTATGGCAAAGAGAGGTAAAGAGGATTTTCAGACGCACTTCTCCAGCCTGGGGAGGCGCCACCTCTATCTCTTCCATCACCAGTGGCTTCCCTGCTTCCCAAGCCACCGCAGCTACATTTCACAAAAATTCCACACAACCCAGTTAGTATATACTTTTATCCACACAGAACATCTAATTAACGTGGATCGGTTCGAAAATACATCGCCTCAATTCAGATTCTCATACAGTGATAGGATCAGGATCGAAAACAAAACAGTCATATGATTTTCACAAAGAATTCATGGACCCTAAGAAAAACTACAGTAAGTCAAAGATCAAACGGAAGAACAACTACAGTAAGTCAAAGATCAAACGGAATTTTCAGAAATTCAAAAGAGAAAAATAGTGAAAGACAGAGATATGAAAGCAGGGGATGCAATATCCAGTTGCAGCAGTGAGCAGGAAGAAAAGGGAAGGAATTATGAGAGTGAAGTCGGACCTTTGCACTTGATAATCTGACCAGCCGTGGTAGACATAGCTACTGGATACTGAGTATGAAGGACGACGACAACAGTGAAAATGGTTGAATATTCTTCAGACGATGTGCGGAAGACGGCTGCCACCGAACGCTATATATACTGGGGAAGGACATGTCCGCTTGCGTAACAGTAGAAAGCTAGAGCCGAATTAAGGAATTTTTAATTTTAAAGAAATAAAGCGAAAAAAAATGGAAGTAATAATTTCAATAGGTTTTGCTGTTGTAACGATCCAATACCAACAGGTTTAAGAAAACGACTGTACGAGTCTCCAGCGGCGCCGTGGTTTCCTTCGTCAACGTAGCGTTCTCTGGTTTCAGCTTTACGTCTACCCCATCCTCGTTTGTATCTTTCTCTAATTATAATCTCTATTAGATTTTTTTTAGAATATTATAAAAAAAATTCATTTCAAATTTTTCTACAAATTTAATTTTTATACTATTTTATTATAATTTTTAAAACAATAATAAATACAAGTAAGCCGCTGAGCATAAATAAAACGATTTAATTATTGACATTATATACAATCATTTATTCATTTTTAAATAATTTATATCGTGTAAAATTAACATCATTAACGCAACATAAATTTGAAAAATATTTTATGATGTAGAATAAAAAATAACAGAAACAACATAGGGTTGACTTGTGATTTTAAAATGTGGAGTTTTCTGTGTGCAGCAAAGTTAGAGTACTAATATATAGTAAACTAGCATGTCTCGTTAATAATCGAGCTTGGAAAATCTTTTTTTGAGTAAAGTATATTGTGGAATTTGCTTGAGCTACAGAATTACCTTCATAAATGATTACTTATATAAATTTATGTATTAAACACAAAAACTGCGTAAGGAAGTGATGAAGAAGAGATGGGAAGAGATATCAAACGCCCTCGAAATTTATGTATTATATTCTTTTATAGTCGTTGAATTGAAAAGCTTCAATAGTGCATGCAACTTGGTTTTTGATTCTTGACTGTTTGTTTAATTTGTCTTTTGAATCTTGAATATGAATGTTGAAATACATAAAATTAAAGATTTAATAACACCACTATTTTCATTCAGAAAGTATGACATGTTATATGAATAAAGGCGTCAAACAAATGCCGTATCCCAGTTCCCAGACACGACAGGGTAATGAGTATATTATTACAATGTGTGTCTAAAATTTCGAGTAACAATCTCTAGAATGGGACGCTGCACAAATTTGATAAAATACACTGGAGATTATTAGATTAAAATATAATAAAATAATATTTTTTAGTAATTAAATATATTTTAAATAATTATATATCTTTTTTTTTTTATCAATTGAACTTACACAATAGGGTGGACCACCACTTCATCTTCTCTAAAGGGCTGTCAAAAGTTTATTTAAACTATTGCATACCAAAAAAAAAAATTAAGTAATCACGTATCAAATCCTAGCAGAACATAATTACATCCTCGATGGACGTTAAGTCCCTGAAGAGTCATTAATTTGGAGCTTGGGACTTGACACCCAACCCAGCCACCCCTTCAAGTTAATTCTTTCTGGTCCCTTTTGGATAGATTTTTGCTTGCGCATTTAGAATTATCATCAAGCATGGGTATACGAGCATTTAGATTTTAGGATTAAGGATGACAGGCATGTTTATCTTCCCACATTGATAAGACATTTTTCATTCATAGTTTAATCGTTAAATATTACAATCCGAGAGCATATAAATTATTTAGATACCTAAAGGCAACAATGTCTATATTTGTTATGTGAATGACTATAAATCGCAATAAATATAATGAAAAGTGAGAAGCCCAAGTACAACGTCGTTCCCAGCAAATGTTCCCCCTTTATATTCTCAGGTGTGAAAAAGAGATCGTGAAGGTGTAAGCTGAGAGAGAGAGAGCAGCAGGGCAAAAACGATATGGCATAAAAAATTGTTGTGTACATGAGACTAATCACGATTGAGCTAATTTAGCTAGAATGACCAAGTCTAAAATCTTCACATCCAGCGTATCATCTACCTTTACAATACCATCAGTGCCATCTACCCCAATCAACTTGCCTGTAGCACCACGCAAAGCCCCACCCATAATCTTTATCTTGTCTGATTTTCTCGGTACTACAGCCTCCATTTCACTGGGAAGAGCTGTTATTGTTTCACCATTTCCACTTGATCCCAGGGCCACCCTGCAAGATCCATCCTGAACACACAAAGTAACAAAGACGGACCGGGTTACTATGAAACAAGATCAAAGATAAACCTCTAATGTCAAGGTATATAGCTGAAATTAGAGGATGAGCAATCATCCCCTCGCGAGGGGTTGGAGAAAAGCCAAGACCATCAAGTTAAAATGTCAGCAGAACTGATCTTCAAGCTTAAGTACCATGCAAAAATTTGTTCAAGCAACCTTTGAATGATTCATAGAACTTACCGGAAGAACCTCTCTTATAATTCCCACAATAGATTCCTCTCCGGCACGGCGTACATTGACTAATATATCTGGCATAAACCATGGTCCTTCACTGTCTGCGCCTACAACAAAAAGTGAACCATCAATGAAGCTAAGCTGAAAAAAAAAAGATTCAGATGATCATATCAAATCTTGGCAGATCCAATCAATAAACGATACAAGGAAAATTAGAGGCAAAAGAGGAGACTTGGACGGATAATTATGTCACATAACTTTTGTGTGTGTGAGAGAGAGAGAGAGAGAGAACTTGTCAAGGCAGACAATGAACCTTTAGAAAGACGCCTACTGGGGGGGTTGAAAATTACAAAAAAAACATTCAAATGGATAAGCCAAAAATTAAAAGGGATAAAAGATATGGTGCTTCCACCAAGATAACCAGAAGATCACATTTGATTGGTGATACAAATTAGTCATCTGTCATTAAGATGGATTAAGATAAATAAATGAGAAACAAATCCCAGTAAGAATGAGAGGCAATGACAAAATTAGGAGGAAATTTATCAAGGGAATAAGAAAGATGAAGGGTAAAAACTGGAGATAGTATTAGAAAGCGGGTTTATCAAGAGAAAAGGTCAAAGCAGTGAGCATGGTGTTAGGTCTTAGGAATGGAAAAAGGGAGTGGATAGGACGTTGGTCCCTAACATATGGTCAGCAAAAGGAAGGGAATAATGCAGAGTGGACAATGTGGGGAAAAAGGAAGAGTTAGAATGACAGATGGCATGCATCACTTGGAGGTTGCATATCATTTTGAACAGTAAAACCCAGTCTCCGATTCCCACGTCTATGACAAACTCAGGACTCTAGTGTTAAAGAAACATGAATACAAGCAGCAGTCTAAGTGAGGGAGGGGGGATTATTGAGAAAAACAGGAGGAAGTACCAATCTTTAACATGCACATGTGAGCAATTTAGAAGCATACAATGGTTGCACAAAAAAAGAAAATTACCCCTTTTTTTGTGACACATATTATCCTTTAGCTAGAAGTCATGCTACAGAAAGCTAATATACAATATAAACCGATATATCCATCATATGCAAAAGCACTTGTATACCTATAACCGGGGACATCATGTCCAGCCCACCAGTTCCTGGAGTCATAGGCTGCCCTCCAGGGGTGCCAGGAAGATAAGATGCTGAGTTTGGTGTCATAGGCTGTCCACCTGGGGTCGATGGTAAATATGGGCTTGGAGCATTGGCTGCAAGAATCATCCACATCAAACAGAATGAATACAGGTATGACAATGAAAACTGCAAAGACAATAATAATGAAGACGGGCTACCATATGCAGAATTATCCCTAGGTGTCCCAGCTTCACTGTAATTGCCACCAGGAGTACTAGCCCAACCAGCACCAGGAGTTGGAGCTTCATACATTCGTGAAGGAGGACTCCCTGGCTGAGATATTATGAAGAAAATAAGAAAATGAAGAGGTAAATCTGGTAATCCAAATTAAGTTCAAAGAGTATCTAGCAAGTTAGCTAAGATTCTGAACCTGGTATTGTGGACTGGTTCCCCAAGAGCCTGGATTTCCATCTTCCCAGTTATCCCTAATTTTTTCCATCACAAGTATTAGCATTCACAAAAAACATCATTTTTGTATCATAAAAGTTGATTATATGCATTTAATTGGGAACACATAGTTCCCTTGTACCTTTGAGGTGAAATTCAGTAAATTGTAGCATTGAATTTTAAGTTTTTAACAGTAAAGCACTTTGAAACCTTTTTGAACTACTAGCTTTCACTATGGTCATTAAAATCTACTGTAGTTAATACCTGGGAGGACTCATGGGAGTGTAAGGATTCCATGCCCGATCACGCATGGGAGTTCTCATCCCATCGTGAATAGGTGTGGCTGCAAATAGAAGTATGTTAAGCAAGTACGTGATATAAGTTACATTTACAAGATATCTAGTTTCAACCAAGCCAAAAAGCTTAAACAAACCTCCAGGATCTCTCATAGGAGTCATATAAGGATGTAAAGGAGTTCGAGAAGGGTGCATTGGGGTCTCACTTCCCATTCCATACCGCGATGAGTCACTGGCAGAACATACAGAATAAGAAAGTTGACTCAAAAATTGTTCAGCAAATTGAAGAAATTAGAAATTCATGTACAGAAAAATTATAGCTCACCGATGTGGGGTTACAGTCACATTATCAGAAATATGATTACGATCCACTGCAAATAATCAACAAGTGAGAATCCGCGTATAAACAGAAGTACCACCAGTAAAGGGGATTATCCAAAAAGCTTGCCTGTCACAACTTTCATCTGGGACTCCAGTTCAACCCGAACCGATGTGCCATTAACTTCTATGACACGCCCACGGTAACCTTTATAGGGACCTTGGCGGATTTTAACTGTTGCACCAGTCAATCCATCATGCCCTCTTCCACCTCTATGCCTTCCTCCAGCTATACACGTTTGAAAAGAATAACATCAAGCAATTTTCTCAATAAAACAATGTACTGCATCAAAATGATGGCCAATAAAACATTCCAGTACAAAGAGTTACACATACAATTTGGTGGCCCTCCTCGAGAAAACCTCCTAGGAGATTGTGGGATACGAGGTGGAGTTCTAAGAGTGGGAAATCTTGAGTAGGCATCACCCTAGAGATTAGAAGCAAAAGGCAACAAATTATCATGAGGACTTGATAAAAACACTTCCACCAAATATAACTAACATAAAGAACACAAACTAACTACATTTCTATCGCCATTGGACCGTGAACCTCCCACAACCACACATGATTGAGCTTTTGAACATATGAAGCCTGCATGTTCAAGATGATGTCGATCATAGATGAACAAGACTCCTCTATATATGTGCTCCACTGGTCCTTGCTTGCCCTATAACACAAGGTAATTCTTAACAATATGAACTTTCAGGAAACCAATCTTGGCAAAAATCAGAATCTTACTTTGCAAGGACCCTCAACTATCCGTACAACATCCTTTGTTGATACTGTATTCTTAAACCTGTCCTGCACACTTATTTTTTTATCAATCTTGCACTTGATTTCCCTTAATTTCACCAGTGCAACTTCAGGTCTGTCAGGTACTCCCTTAAGAACCTAAAACAGGATAAAAACATTAAGATGGGTAAAAACAATGAAAGAATATTCTTAACTAGTTAGGAGAGATACGAACCTGAAAGGCCTCACTTTCTACACGTATCACCACACCAAAGCTCAAATTACTGCACCACATTGAATTTAAAATGAGTAAAATGTAAAAAAAAAGATTGAGAATGGAAGCAAAAAATGCTTACTCTAGCAAGACAAGATCATGGAGCTCATAGTCCCCAATTCTTGTAACACCCGTGGTCACTTCAGAACTCTCCACAACGTCATCAGCAAATACACGGAGCTAGGAAAAAGATATTTCCATGTCAATTTATTAATTATAAACATTAATTGTAAAGCTTTTTCATACTAATATTGGAGAAATAAAAACCCACATGTTCTTTTGTTGTATCAGATAAAATAATCAGCACATGCTGCTCCACCTTCACCACCATACCAGTAGCCCCTTCTTGTGTGCCAGAGACAACTTTAACATGGTTCCCAGGTTCAAAGTATTTACAAAGTTCCCTTTCATTTACAGCGAGAGTTTTCTGCCAGAGCCACGGAAAAAATAAAACCAATTAATAACAGAACATCATGCAAAAGTAGTAGGCAGTCCAAACAAGAGAACCAGAAAATATAAATTCATGCTTACCGGAAGGCCCTTGATTTCCGGCCTTATATGAACATTATCCTCATCAACTTTCTCTACCCACCCCTTCAAATTCTTTAGATCCCCCTTGATGACAATAACAGCATCACCTTTCATAAAATGACCTTTCTTTCTGTTCGCAAATAATGTTGACAGACTAGCTACATCTCCATCTCCATTCTCGCCGGGTTTTCGAAATTTTTCAAGTTCATCAAACGTAGGTTTGATATTTTGAGCGCTGATTGACTTTATTGATACTGTTTTGTACAAGAAACCATCTTTGAACATCATGCCTCCAATGGTTTCGAAGCGTTCCCCAGTCATCGGATCACGTCTATGCTCTACACGGATGTGCAGTTCCCTGAAGAGAAATAATTCAGAAGACCAGAATAGGAAAATTTTCCAAGAAACATATACTAGTGTTATCCACAAAGAAAAAGAGGAGGAAAAAACAGCATTACCTAGCTTCATCAACATTCATAAACCGAGGAGGAGGAACAAATGCTTTCTTCTTCACAACTTCTCTACCTTCCTGCATCATGCATATGTTATGCACACATTTTATTAAGCTGTTTCAGAAAAGTTGATTGTTAAACTCTCAAGCAGGAGAAAAAATACACACCAATTTATTTGCAAGGGCTTGTAAGTCTATCCTCGGAATCAATTTCACAGTAACCCTCTGCCGTACATTATCAACATCCACAACCTATGAAAAAAGAGAGCTTGGTTGTAAATAAAGAAAGCGCGTAGATGCTATCATATATTCCCTATAAAACAATCCATACTTTTGCAAGGTCCCCCTTGTATGTCCCAATCTTCATTCTGACCCATGTATCTCTAGAAAGATCAATAGCTTTGCTTTCAACAGAAAGAACATCAGTCATCTCTCTGATTGGAACAAGTGTTATCTTCTGGGCAAATATGTTGCGTAGACCTTTACATGCCTGAATCATAAACAAGGGTTAAAACTCCACAATAATATCCTAATGCTACAAAATATAAACTTTAGCCGTGTCAACAATACCTCTCGCACATGGGCCTCTTTATCAGCTTCAATATATATAAAATTTTTGAGATGGTCAAGAGCAACAGCAGACCTTATTTGCAGTTCAGACCCTTTATCGATATATTTTTGCATGAGGCAGACAGCCGCCTCACGCTCACGACCAATCTATGAACATTGACAAAAATTTAGGAAATGCTTGCGCACAAGAAACAATTCAAACATACGATCAGTATCATAGAATTTATACATCACAAGGATCATACCGCACATTTAACCATCCACAATTTTGGATCTCTCACAGATGGCAGAAGTGCTTGCTGCTCTACATCTGTAGCTTCTTCATCGTAATCTGTAGCACGCCTTCCATATCTTTCTTGAATGCTTCTCGCCATAGCTTCAAGGTCTTCATGGTCTTCTTGATCATGGGGCAGCATACGACGACTATGCATCCTCCTTCCACCATCTTCATCTGGTAGATCAGTTCCTTCTTCGACAATAAAATCTGCATGATACAGGCAACCATCATCATTCTCCTCATATTCGATACAGGGTAGATGAGACATCATAACTTCAAAACTCTAATAGTACCATATGACATGTCAAACGAGAAAAACAGACAGTTCAAGCCATCCGCAGCATTCTGCTCAATGGAAAGTCCACATTATTTCATCCAGCAGAATGCGCATACTCGACCCAAATCACATAAACGTTAAGGACTAAACCTAGAAAGGAACACATAGACTCTGAATAGATGGTTACCTCCAAAAATCTAAACTAGTCGGTAGGAAGTAATTCCAGTCAATTTCAGAATAAGTATGAGTATTTGATATTATTCAAATTGAGCTAATAAGATGCAGGAAAAACTTACCGTCCTCGCCTTCTTCCTCTTCCTCTTCCTCATCGCTGTCTACCTGCGCCTCTTCGTCGAAGAAATTGGAAGCAGCCATTCTCTTGTATTGACGCTTTCGACCGCCTCTTTCATCAAAATCATCATCATCATCATCATCCTCTTCGTCCTCGTCGACCTCCTCAGCGTCGTCGTCTATGAACCCAGATCTTCTCCGCTTCCTGGAGGAGGCTCCTCTGCCAGCCTCCTCCTCCTCAACTTCCGCTTCGTCATCATCGACCGCTTGGTCATCTTCGTATTCCTCCTCATACTCCTCGTCGGGATCCATGCCTCGATGACGCATGGCAAAGTCGAATATGTCTCACGGGCCTTCTATGCAGGGGCACAAACCATTAACGTTGGATTCTGCGATTTTAACAGAGGTTGTTGGATATCAGAAACCCTAAGCTGAATGGAACTGAGAATGTGCGGAATTGGGCGAGGGATGTAAATTTTATTTTCCGATAAATATAATAGTAGTTACCGGTGCCTTCACACTTATACTGTTATATGAATATCCCTTTGATTTATTTATTTTTTTCATAGGCGGAAATCTCGCGTTAATTTTTCTTCAAGTTCAGGATAAATTCAGTTATAACATGGGATGTTGAGATTTGTTTAATATTTTGTCTGAGTTATTTTATGCACTATTATTTTTGTAATTATATATATATATAATGCAATTTCGTTAAAATCCTTTTTGAGGCTCGATATGGTATTTATCTCCCTGATCCTGTTATTTCTTATCCCTTTTTCTGATTAATTGCGGTTCCAGAAAATTTGAATTTGTATATTTTTTTGTTAAACTTTGTTGAAGTCAGGAAATTATTTCTTCAAACAAATATTTACAAAATTACTGTTATTTATCTAAAAAATTATTATTTTTTAAATTCTTAGCTCTTTTTTGGGGAAAAAATACATACGAATAATAGCTTGCTTCTAAAATCATATGCATCATGTAAGATGCACGTGTTCCGTGGGGGGTGGTTGGTGAGAAATCCTGTCGTTCTAGACAGTAAAAGTTTGCTAGAGACTAATGGCCAGTTTGTTTAAATTAAATAAAAATGTAGTTTTACTTAAGTTTAACACCTCTGTTGTTGGAATAATTCTATTTTTAACTAATGGACAGTAAAAGTTTGCTAGAGACTAATGGCCAACTTTCACGGAGGTCCGTTGTAGCCATCAAGTTATAAAGCTTGCATTTTTTTTTTTTTGTAATTTTCAAAAAACAAAAAAAAAACTAGAATCCATTATCCCCATGCAACGCCCCAGAAGAGACTATAGATATATGAATATAATATTTCAATTATTCATATACAGATGATATTATTTCATAGATTCAATGTTTATTATAAAATGCATGTTTTCACTTTATTTTAGTTGAATAGGATAATATTTTATTTAAGCAAAAGTAGAAATAAAATAAAATTAAAAATTTATTTTAAAAATTTATTTAGTAAGTTAAAAATTAGTATAAAATTGATATATATTTTTTTATAATATAAAATAAAATAGTTTAAAATATATTTTTATAACCTGATAAGAGTTAAAATTGTCCACAAATTTTATAAGCTAAGTAAAATGGTTTAAAATATTTTACTTCAACTTCTCACATCTTATTTCCAAATTTTTTTATAAAAGTAAAGTGACTCAAAATATTAAAAATAAAAGTATCATTTATTTTATTGAATAAGAGAAATACTTAATTTTACTTATACTTCTATTTTCCTAATTATACTTCCATGCTACTAAATATAATCTTAGAAATCTTACCCTCCTATTCCTAGAAAAATTCACCTCACCCCACCCTTAAAAAAAATTTTCATGCGGGCAAATTATCAAAATTTTCAGAAATATAAAAAAAAAAGTCAATGAGATATTATTAATTAGAATATTAATTTCCCAATTAATAATTCTTAAGACTAATTTATTTCACTAAATTTAATCTTGTTGTTATTATTATTACTTATTATTATTTTTTATATAAAAAAATTAAAAAAAATTATCTACAATCAAAGACAAATTAAGTAAGTCTAATTTTTTTTAAAAAAATTACATTAAAAAAATATTTTAAAATTTTGAATTTAAATCATAACAGAAGTCAAGAGCCCACTTAACCCATCCTTAATAAGCTGAGAGCTGAAAAAAAATTTCAGGCTCTCACTCACCCTCTTTTCACTGCGGGCCAACCCAGGGCCTTAGCCCATATGGAATGTCCTATTCTCCTCCACGGGCTCATCAGAATTCTCGGCTGTCCCGCCCTGCGGCGAACACAGGGAGCCAAACGGTGCGGTTTTCTACTCTAGGTCCTCGTCGGGGATGAGATCCAGCTTCCGTGGCTCTGCAGCGCGCTAAAAATTCATAGCAGCACCATCCGTTGCACCAGACATTAGAAATGGCAAGTGGTAGTCACAAATTGAGACCACTAGCACCTCATCACAATCAGTTTATCTGCACTCGAACGCACCAGATTGGAGCTTTATTCCTTGTCGTTGCCACCTTCTTCTTCACCAGGAATCATTCCTTCGTTCCATGTAGCTTCTCCGTTGATCAAGTGCGGACGTCGGTCGACCTGGTGCACGGGGGACCCTACTCTTGGCCCCAGAGAGGTTATGGGTCTCAGCTCTCTCTTAAGATCTACGTCTACGATGTGGAGGAGATCGACGGTTTAAATGTCTTGATGTATGGAAGGGAAGGCAAAATCACCGAGAATGCCTGTTTGAAAGGCCAGTGGGGAACTCAGGTCATTCCTTGTTTCTGTAATTTGGCAACTGTAGTTTAATAAATTAGATTCTGGTAAATCTACTAGTTACTTGAGCTCCGTATACTCTGGAAAGCAGAATGCCATAGAGTATGCGATTGATTCAACTGTCCTTGACCCATAAATCCTCGCGGTGAGATATATATATATATATATATATATATATATATATATATATATATATATATATTAATAAACCAAAATTTCAGTGAGATTCTATCTTAGTTGAGAGTTGAGGATAGTCAGCCAGCTGATGATATTAATAAGTACAGAGTTTATGGTTTCATTATGTTTCATGCTGCTGGAGAACTTTATTGTCATATCTTCTTTGCCTTAATTTTTAGCCAATTTCCTTTTTTTCTCTGTTTAACTAGCATATTGCTTGAATTTCTGATTTCCCTGATGGCTATATTGACTGTAGGTCAAAATACACAAGTTTTTCCAACAATCAAGATATCGAACAGAGAAGAAGGAGGAAGCAGATTTATTCTTCGTCCCATCATATGTCAAATGTGTTCGAATGATGGGTGGTCTGAATGATAAAGAAATTAACCAGACCTATGTCAAAGTAGTTCTCCATTTCCTTGTTTGAAGAAGTCTCTGCTTTTGTTTATATGCATAGTGGCTAATAGTGGAAAAGACTAAGGTGAACTCTTTTTTTGAGCTTAGGTTTTAAGCCAAATGCCATATTTTCGGTTATCTGGAGGCCGAAACCACATATTTGTTTTCCCCAGGTAATCATAAGATAATTATATATCAATCTTGTTAAGTATGTGTATATACATTTATGTAAAACCTTTCATTAAGAAATGCTTAGTTGTTATGTTGGAAAAAGTACTCCCTTCGGACCCATTTATAAGAGACAAATCATAGCCTTTGTTTGGGCCTTTTTATAAGAAACGACCAACCTTTGTCCCCTGTTTTTTTTTTTATAAAATTCTCCAACCAAATGCTTGAATAAACATGGAATCATTTTTTTTATCTTTCTTCCAGAGTCTCTTTTTCCATTTGCTTAACCCACATTCCAGTATGCTAACGACTTCACTGGCATGCTCTTCATTGTGATATCGGCGTGTACTAAACGGTTTTGTTCTACAGTTTTATATGCATGAGACTTTTTCCCCGAACCGGTTTTCAAATCCATGCATCTGCGGTTTAAAGCATGGCAATGAACCGCAAAGGCACAGGTGGCTATTATGTGCATGGTACTTTGATAAACTAGAAAAGATTAACTTTAAAATAAGCTCTTTTCAGTGGTTCTTTGGCAGAGGAAAATTCAGGTATTCCAATAGGCTTGAAGAATTCATAGTAACTAAAGCATCTTAACTTCATATAGTCCACCTGGTAGTTGTTGAAAAAGTTCTGCAATCTTTGGTGACAGAGCCATCTAGTTGCGAATATGGATCTTAAGGATTTAAACATACCCTATGACAATAAGCTCAAATAATTTGTTTCTGACGATTTCTCTTTTCAAGTAGTGTTTGGTTTCACATTGCTTTCCTTGTAGCTAACGCATAATTTTGAATTTTCTGATTTGCAGTGGGGCAGGAGCTCATTTGTTCAAATCATGGGCAACATATATAAATCGCTCTATTATTCTTACTCCTGAGGTGCATTTGTTGATTGTCATGAAGCTTATAAATTTTACTTTGCATACTTTAAGTACTAAAATTAGCATATAAGGATCAAACTGTATATTTTGTTATAAGTTTTGTCTCTGACTTTGACAAACTGGAAGATGAAATTATTTCTTATGGAGAACAATCTAAGGAATAAATGGATATACCCACCCACGTGATACTTGGACAGAATATGGTATGAAATATGATACAGGAATACATCAAAAGAGCCATTGACAATAAACGAAATGATATATTTAGTATTTCTTTTGTGTGCTCATAGCGAAGCTATTAGAAAAAAGGCATAAACTTATATGAAGCATTAAACATGCATGCCGTATAGTCTTGAAACAAAGCAGAAAATTTGGCTATACGTTATGATGCTATTCTTTGTTGCTGATGGTGAATTCTTGAAGGTTAGCTTTTTGGAGTGATTAAGAAGTAAAGGGGAAATTAAATTGATACGCTACCTAACAGATTCAATTTGACTTACTCTAGGAAAGGAAAACGTGGCAGCGACAATTCAGATATGCAGTAAACGGCTTCAGCATATTTCTAGTATTATCTTAACAAATTCTAGTTGCGAAATAAGTGGGCCTCACTTTAACGTTAGCATTATTCCCTGATTTTGTGCTTTTGCATTATCCTCTCTTTTGTAATCTGTTATATAAAGGCTCACTAGCCTCCAGAATAAAATACGTATCTTCTCAGAGAGTTTATTCATATTGGAGATTCTCCTACCCTGGTCTTTTAGAGAAAACTGGTGAGATCCTTGCCGTGATCTCTATTAGAAATCCCTTATTTTCTTTGAATTGTCTCTCCTTACCCCTGCCCGTAACAATTTGGTATCAGAGCCATGGTTGAAACAAGATCTTCACGTCATACCAACCCACCTGAGACTACCCAAACCCTTTTTGCAGGTGATAATGATCCTCTCACCACGATCGCTACGCGACTAGAGAACATTGAAGCACTAGCCAACCGAGTAGCCTTTCTTGAGGCTGCTTCTGAGAAAAGCCGCAGGGGGACCCATCGCTCACATTGGGAACCTGATAGTGAGGATGACCTTGAAACATCCGCTAGACGCCGAATGCCCTACACCAAAATCGAATTCCCCAGATTTGGCGGTGGGGATCCACGAGGCTGGATATTGAAGGCAGAAAAATTTTTCCGGTACTACGATACCCCAGAAGACTCGAAGGTAGATATCGCTTCAATGTACTTAGAGGGCGACGCACTTGATTTATTCTCTTGGGTGAACAATGAACGCACCATAGTATACTGGGATGAGCTTGTGAAGGCTCTCCAAGAGACTTATGGTCCCCCAGAATATCAAAATCCAGATGAGTACCTTTGTAGCATTCGCCAAACAGGAACAGTGACAGAATATCGTTCTGAGTTCTCTCGCAGGTCTTCGCGAGTCAAAAACTGGCCTGAACACTGTTTGCTAGGTGCCTTCATAAATGGTCTTAGAGAAGAATTGAAAGCAGATGTTCGCCTGCACAGACCTCGGACGGTGTATAGAGCTGCTAGTCTGGCCCTGGAATATGAGAATAAACTGAAGTTAATTATTGGGCCTAAGCCCAATACCTTCCCTTCTCAACAGCGTCCTTACCCAACTCTTCCCAGAAGCTCAATAACAGAACCTGCGGCGTCAAAGGCGTTGGTTCAGCGCAGTAACCCGATGAGGCAGACACCCGCCGAGCTTGAGCGACAAAGAAGAAGAGATAAGGGCCTATGTTACCGTTGTGGGGAGATTTTCCGGCCTGGGCATCGCTGCAATTCCAGCTTCTCACTCATGGAGATTACCGAGGAAGATGAAGAATTAATACAGCCACTCGCGGAGGATGACAACGATACCTCACTAGGGGGTGTTGAAGCCGAAATCTCATTCAACGCAATCCTTGGAAAGTATTCAACAGCTACAATGAAACTTAAAGGCTCGGTAAAGGGACGAAGCGTTCTGATCTTGGTGGACAGTGGATCCACCCACAATTTCATATCGGAGACGTTGGTGGCGGAATTGAGCTTACCAGTCCAGAACGTCCAAATATTTGGAGTACAGATTGGGGATGGAAGTACCGTCCAATGCAATCGTTTATGTCCAAACCTTGAGGTAAAAGTTTCTGATCTAATCATCAAGCAGGACTTCTTCCCTTTCTCCCTCGGTGGTTCTGATCTGGTATTGGGGATTAAATGGTTGGCATCACTAAATACTGTTGAGGCCAACTGGGACAAGATGTTTATGCTTTTCTGGGTGGCTGGGAAGAAATACAAGTTGCAAGGAGTAGTGCAGGAGACCAACTCGCCGGTACGCTTCCAAAGTCTAGTGTTAACACATGAAGCAGAGGACGAGATGGGTACAAAGATCGCCCAGACCATCTCTGATGAATTTGGTCAAGTATTCGCAGAACCCGAGTCCTTACCACCTGCTCGTGGGAAGTACCATTCCATCACATTGTTGGCAGATTCTACACCACCCAACTCCAGGCCTTATCGGTACCCCCATTTTCAGAAAGATGAGATAGAAGCACAGATCTCAGAATTATTGCGCAAGGGGTTTATCAGACCCAGTTCCAGCCCATTCGCCAGTCCAGTGCTGCTGGTTAGCAAAAAGGATGGGTCTTGGCGTCTATGTGTTGACTACCGGCGTCTCAACCAGATTACCATTTCAGATAAGTACCCTATTCCTAATATCGATGAGCTATTAGATGAACTCCATGGGGTTGCTTATTTCTCAAAAATTGATTTACGCTCTGGGTATCATCAAATACGTATGCTGCCATCTGATATCCATAAAACTGCTTTCAGGACCCATTCGGGGCACTATGAATTTGTAGTGATGCCATTCGGCCTTAGGAATGCCCCAGCAACATTTCAATCCATTATGAATGATGTGTTTAGGCCATTTTTAAGAAAATTTGTACTTGTATTCTTCGACGATATATTGGTATATAGTGCAACTGCCCAACAACATATGGAGCACCTACGTCTTGTGTTTCAGGTACTCCAGCAACAATCCTTCTTTGCAAATGCAAAAAAGTGTTCTGTGGGGTGGACTCGAGTAGACTATTTGGGACACATTGTTTCTAATCAAGGGGTGGAAGTTATACCAGAAAAAGTGGCAACAGTCCTGAACTGGCCTATCCCCAAAAATGTGAAGGAATTACGTGGGTTTTTGGGACTTACAGGTTACTATCGGCGGTTTGTAAAACACTATGGCATACTAGCCCGGCCTCTCACGGATCTTACTAAGAAAGAGGCGTTTGAATGGTCGGACAAGGCACAACAAGCACTTGACAGGTTGAAGGTCGCTATGACAACTACCCCTGTACTCAAGCTGCCAAACTTCAAAATCTCCTTTACAGTTGAATGCGATGCATCTATGGAGGGGGTAGGTGCTGTGTTAATGCAAGAAGGACACCCTATTGAATACTTTAGTAAGGGTTTTTCTTTTGCTAACCAATTCAAGCCAGCATATGATCGGGAACTCTTAGCCTTGGTCTTATCTATTCAAAAGTGGAGACATTACTTGCTGGGCCGTCATTTCACTGTGCAGACTGACCATTCCAGTCTCAAACATCTCCTGGATCAACGAGTACTGAACCCCACTCAACAAAGGCTCTTGATTAAGCTACTCCCATTTGATTTTTCCATCGTGTACAAATCAGGAAAGGCCAATGCAGCTGCTGACTCCCTTTCTCGAAAACCACAAGAAGCAGAATTGATGCAAATAGTCATTCCTATGGTGGAGGACATCAATCAAATACCTCAGGCATTGCTGGATGACCCTGTGACAAGCACAATAATAGAGAATTTACAACATAAGTCAGATCCACTATCCAACTACAGCTTCATCAATGGCAGGCTATATTATAAATCTCGCCTGGTTATTCCAGAAGGAAGCTCTCTACGGGCTAAATTGATAGATGAAGCACATGCGACACCAACTGGGGGGCACAACGGATACCTAAAAACTCTAAAGAGACTTAGTGCACACATGTACTGGAAGGGCATGAAAAAGGCAGTAAAACGCTTCATACAGCAATGCACCACCTGTCAACAAAATAAATATCAAACTCTGGCACCAGCAGGCCTACTCCAACCCCTGCCAATCCCTGTACGCATCTGGGAGGATATATCTCTTGATTTCATCACGGGCTTACCTAAATCAAGAGGTTTTGATGTCATTCTGGTGGTGGTTGACCGACTTAGCAAATATGCCCATTTCCTTGCACTATCCCACCCCTATACTGCTAAGTCTGTAGCTGGATTATTCTGCCAGGAAGTTGTCAGGTTGCATGGTATGCCTAGATCCATCATTTCAGATCGTGATACTGTCTTCTTAAGTGCATTTTGGCAAGAGCTTTTCCGTTTAAGTCAAACTCGCTTAAAAATGTCCACTGCTTACCATCCCCAGACAGATGGACAAACTGAGGTGGTGAATCGCTGTTTAGAAACATACTTGAGATGTTTTACCCATGAGCAACCCAAGTTATGGAGTAGCTTCCTTTGCTGGGCAGAATTCTCTTTTAACACAAGCTTCCATACATCTGCGCAGAACACTCCTTTCAAGCTTGTATACGGAAGGGAACCCCCTCCCCTACTTCCCTATGTCAGGGGAGAAACTGCAGTGGCTGAATTGGAAGAGCAATTGGAACTGAGAGATGATATGCTCAAACTTCTACGGGAAAATTTGTTAAAAGCTCAAAACCGCATGAAGTTACATGCTGATCAACATCGCAGAGATCTTCAATTTGCTCCAGGTGATACTGTTTGGCTGCGCCTTCAACCTTACCGTCAACAAAGCTTGGCCAAAAGAAGATTTGAAAAACTCTCCCCAAAGTTTTTTGGCCCTTACAAGGTATTACGTAGGGTGGGGAAAGTGTCTTATGAGCTAGAACTACCACCCGACGCCAAAATCCATCCAGTTTTCCATGTCTCCCTACTCCGTCCTGTTTACGGTCACCCTCCATCCAGCATTCCAGCACCATTGCCTTTATCATCCAATATGGAGCTACTGTTAACTCCATCAAGAGTAATAACACACAGATGGACCAGTCACAGGAGTTTGGAACTACTAATCCAATGGGAAAACCGCTCCGCAGAGGATTCATCATGGGAAAGTTATGACTCCATTGCTTCCCAATTTCCCCATTTTCGCCTTGAGGACAAGTCGTTCTTCCAAAAGGGGAGTAATGATACGCTACCTAACAGATTCAATTTGACTTACTCTAGGAAAGGAAAACGTGGCAGCGACAATTCAGATATGCAGTAAACGGCTTCAGCATATTTCTAGTATTATCTTAACAAATTCTAGTTGCGAAATAAGTGGGCCTCACTTTAACGTTAGCATTATTCCCTGATTTTGTGCTTTTGCATTATCCTCTCTTTTGTAATCTGTTATATAAAGGCTCACTAGCCTCCAGAATAAAATACGTATCTTCTCAGAGAGTTTATTCATATTGGAGATTCTCCTACCCTGGTCTTTTAGAGAAAACTGGTGAGATCCTTGCCGTGATCTCTATTAGAAATCCCTTATTTTCTTTGAATTGTCTCTCCTTACCCCTGCCCGTAACATAAATCTTCTTTTGTAGGGATGCTGCTAGACCATAATTAATTATCAGGGATCAAACATATTAATTAAGGTTTTCTAGGCGACTGGAGGGATCCTAAAAATTAATCCATAATCCTATCCCCTTTCTTGTTTACCATTCTAAAATTATAATTCTCGTATTTGTATACATCATCACTCCATCAGTAGAGGCCTAAACCTCTGACTATTGTATGGAGCTATGTTTAGACCTTTTTACTGCCATGTTGCAAATGCATCTACGTGTGATCTAAATGTCAATCTAAATATGCCAAAAAAATAATATGATTACATTTGAATGTTGGTTGTCTGGGTGCAAAAATCAATAACAGACAGATGCATGATGTCCATGTGAAAGGTTTTTTTAACTATAAGTTTGTTATTGGACATTGCAACATAGGGTGATAGGACTGATAAGAGAGATACAAGTGCCTTTAATACGTGGAAAGACATCATTGTTCCTGGTAATATTGATGATGGTATGACTAAAATTGGTGCTCCAGTGGTTCAGCCACTGCCTCTGTCAAAGCGGAAATACTTGGCAAACTATTTGGGACGCGCACAAGGAAAAGTTGGTCGTCTTCAACTGATACAGCTTGCAAAACAATTTCCAGACAAGGTACACCATCTTCTATGACTTGGTAATTCTTGCCAAACTCATCTGAACAGTGGGCTATTTTTGAGGATGGTGCTTCATTCAATATGGAATTTGATTGATTTGCAAAATTTACTTACATTTAATAAATGGTTTGCTAACACCATGTGGTGGGAGAAATGCCCATTGCCATTTACATGAATATAAGTACATCAACTATTAACGTTCATTAGGGGCCACAATGTGATCGGATTGCTGCATGTTGTCTTTTGAGCAATCTCTAACTAAATTCCCTTTTTTTTTTTTGGTTGAAAAATTATCTGTTGGTTCCACTTAAATGCACTCAAAAAACCTAGTGAACTTTTGTCTCTCATGTCTGTTTGTACTGCTATCTTTTGTGAACGTGCTACTCCAGGCTAGGTTAAGTCTTCATTGTGATATTATTATGCAGCATGATGTATTGACGGAATAAACAGTTGGAATGTCCAGATTTGAAATTCAGTGGACCCGCCAAATTGGGAAGGAAAGAATATTTTGAACACTTGCGCAATGCAAAGTTCTGCCTTGCTCCACGTGGGGAGTCATCTTGGACCCTTCGCTTTTATGAGTCTTATTTTGTGGTCTGTTTCTCTCTCCCTCTGTGTTTGTGGGTCTGCGGGCTTTTGCTTGAAAGAAATGAAAATAGTGATATTTTACTGAACAGGAATGTGTTCCAGTTATATTATCCGATCAAGTAGAACTGCCTTTCCAGAATGTCATTGATTACAGTCAGATATCAATAAAATGGCCTTCCAGTCGAATGGGTGCGGAGCTATTGCAGTACTTGGAATCAATACCAGGTCAAAAATACTATCTGCCATTTGCCTCTTGATTTACGTACCATGTCCTTCCAGCTTCTTTCAGATATATAAACTTGTAACCCGTTTTTCAGATGAAGATATAGAAGTAATAATAGCTCGAGGAAGACAAGTGAGGTGCTTATGGGTATATGCTTCAGATTCGGCACCCTGCTCAGCAATGCGTGGAATAGTGTGGGAACTGCAGAGAAAAGTGAGGCAATTTCATCAGTCGGCTGAAACGTTCTGGTTGCACAATGGATCCATTGTAAATAGGAACTTGGTTGAATTTTCCAAATGGGATCTCCCCGTCCCTTTGCCTTGATTAGCTGGGAAGATACCTTACGCTTCCCTATTCTATATTCTGAAGCATTCCAAACATTTTTCTTTTTTGTGTTTTTACAAGTTATAGTTCTTTTTTTTGGTACAAATTACAAGTTATAGTTGTTGTTTTTTTTTGCTATAGAATGAGGGCAATAGCCCAATACAAATAAAGTTAAACTATGTGGGGATTAACTCTTAAGCACTCATTAGCAATTAAAGATGTCAAATGTGCAGGGCAAGCATGTAAAATTCGCGTTGTAATCAAGTTCTCTTTAGCCAGCACATATGTCACCTTATTCCGCTTTCTCAAAATATGTTGGATCTTCATATCCCAAGATAACTCGAGAAGACTCTTTATTTGGGATACTAGAAGGCTATATGTATCACCTGCCAGATTAGTTAGCATTTGAACAACATTATTTGCATCATATTCTAACATAATTTTCCTTAAACTTAGATCCCAAGCCAGTTTGAGACCTTTATAAATGGCTCATTGTTCCGTCTCTATGACTGTACAAGATCCCAATTTACTCATAAATTCAGCAATCTAATTTTTGAAATGATCTCTAATGATTCCGTCATATCTAGCTCTATTTTGTCCAATAGTCATAGTTCCATCTACATTAACTTTGATCCATCGCAACTTATATGGATTTGAAGTTGTGTTATCATTAGAAATACCATCCTCTTGCACTTGCACGGAACTCCTCCATGTGTTCATAATAACCAAATAAGGCTACTCTTCCTCAAAAATATTCTTATTCCTCCACTTCCACAAATTCTAAATTGTTACACCTCAAATTAAATCCCAATTATTAGCACCATCTAATTCCAATTGTCTCTTGAGATTTAAAGCAAACCAATCACGTAGTTGGGCTGCAAAGAAAGCAGTATAATACCTGGGATTAATTAGCCGAACCCACAGCTGCTTAGCATAAATACAATCACTAAGAATATGTAAAATATTCTCCGTATAGTTATTACAATATTGACAAATAGCACTAGTTAGAAGTCCACTTGCTCCTCCATTCATTAGTTGGCAGCTATTTATTGAATTAACCACATGAATACTCTTATCCATTCAAAACCCCTCCACGCACAAGTTATAGTATTTTTTTTATACAACGCACAAGTTATAGTTGAATGAGTTGTTCGTAATGTATAATGTAAATGACTAAACTCCTTTCTCTTTTCTCCTTATTTTTGCCGCCCCATTATCTCTGATCTAGGGGACTTAGTCCATTTTTTTCCGTACAAGGGAGGGGTCAAGGCCCAATTATATCATGAGTGCCTCCCCGTTGCTTTAAGGTTTGTTTGGTTGGAGGGTTTTGGAGGGAAAGGGAGGGAAAAGTGTGTTTGGTTGGGAAAAATGGAGGGGAAGGGAGATTTTTTGTCTTTTTGGGGTCCCCTCCCTTTTGGAGGGGAGAGAAAAATTCACCCCCTTTTGACTAAAATGTCCCTAAACTTTTTTTAATATTCCAATTATACCCTTCAACCTTTTTTTATTTTTTTCACATCTAATTTTTTCTTTAATTGCATAATAATTATAATAAATTATAATAAAACTTAATAAGTATAATAAATTATTTATATATTATATTAAAATATATAATAATTATAAAATTAATAAAAAATAATGTTAAAATTTTAACATATTTTTTATTTTTATTATATATATAAATGAGATAAAAAAATTTAGGATTTATAAATTAAAAAATATTAATTTTGATATGAATATTGTAAATAAAAAATAAATAAATTTAAATAAAGTGATAAGGGTATTTTTGTCAACTTTTAATTAACCCCTCTCCCCTCCCTTCCTCTCCCCTTCTAAACCAAACAAAAAACATCATTCATTAATCTCCCCTACCTTTTCCTACCCTCCCTTACATTAACCTAACATACCCTTCCCTATAGTGAACCAAACAAAGCCTTAGGCGAAAATGCTCCGTAATCCGTATTGAATCATGAAATGGTTTTGTTTACAATACACTAAATTTTTTTCCGATAAAAAAATGTAGATAAATCCCTCAAATTTCATTTAATATTACCCGATCCTAAAAAATCTATTTATAAATTTAACTTGTAAACATAAATTGTAAATTTGGCTGGTAAGTAACGCCATCCGATTTACAAATATTTTTTTTTAGATTTATTTATATTTAATTTTCTTATCTGAAATACATAAGTAATTTTTCCTATAAAAAGTTAGCTGCCAAAAATTTTGTATTTTATATTAGTAAAAGCTTGGGTTGATTTATTTTGGAAAAATGATATATGGGTCATATTTAAGCAATTGAATGACTAAAAAGTCCCATCAAATGCTATAATTCATGTCAAATCCCATGGGACCTCACATGAATTTTTTCTAGTTGTAAAAAGACTTAAATGGTCTTGTGAAATAAAAAAATATTAAAGAAGAAATGAGAGTTGGTGCGCTTTGCGAGAATAGTACAGTGTTGGCACGTTTTGCTATAAAATAAGATAACAGTGCAGTGTGTTGCATGTGGATTTACTCATCATCATGGCTGGGGTTATTAGTACAGCTGATGGGGTTGTTAGTTGCAAGTGTTAGGGTTATTCTTTTAGGCACTGGGGTTGTTATTGCAGGTGCTGGGGTTATAAGTTACAGCTGATGGGGTTGTTAGTGTAGGGGTTGGGGTTTTTAGTACAGCTGATGATGTTGTTAGTTGCAGGTGCTGGGGTTGTTAGTTGCAGGTACTGTGGTTGTTATTTCAAGTGGAGAGGTTGTAAGTGCAGCTGATAGGGTTGTTAGTTACAGCTGATGGGGTTGTTATTTCAGGCACTAGGATTGTTAGTGCAGGGACAAGGGTTGTTAGTTGCATATACTGGGGTTGTTATTTCCCTGATAGAAGGGTAAACCCCACTATCGAGTACCCTTATCTCACTATCGCGAGAGCTATAGTGAGTCATAGCTTGTTTGGGTAGTGACCATGAGTCCCTACTATCACCTTTACTAATAACCCTAACCCCTACACTAACAACCCCATTAGTTGCAACTTACAATTCCAGCACTTGCAATAATAACTCCAGCGTCTAAAATAACAACCTAGGCACCTGCAACTAACAACTCCATCAGAAGATTAATCTTAGGTAAACATGATGAAGACTTGATATTATATTAACTTTATATGTAGGCAATACTTGCATGGAAAGGTACTGATATAATGGGTTAGATTTGACGTTAGCTACCAGTAGCGCCTTCTAAAATTATTGTCTTATTATTTTTAAATTTTGCTTCATGGAGTGGAGGAATTGAATTAGAATATTAATTTGCATTATCCATCTTGCAGAATGCTTCAAGTTGAGTACCTGTAATCCAAATACAGCAAACCAGAATATTCATGCTTATGGGGCTTTACTTCTTGTAAGCGGTTTACTGTCTAGAATAATTTTTTGGAGGGCTTTACTTCTTAATGGATTGCTTCCCTTGACAGCTTAAATTTTATATCTTTTAATGTATATGTGCTTACACTCCTCCTCGGTTCTTATATAAAGCTTCGCATTGGTCAATTTTCTGGCCAACTCTGGTATTTTATAATACAATTGAAATAAAGAGAGACAGCATGAAGTCAGCACAAAAATGCCCCAAAATTCATCTTCTTTTCTTTTGCATATCAATGCTTTTTCATAGTGGCTAAGCATCGATTTCTTGTGAGTACTTATTGATCTTTCTTGTAGGATGTATTGACTACTGCACTGCTTATCATTTATAACCGTTCTGATCAAGTTCTCTCTACCAGAGAAAGAAGGCAGGCTAAAAAGAGAGAAGCTGCAGCCAAGCATGTGAGAGAAACTGCACAAGCTCGTGAACGGTGGAAATCAGCAAAAGATGTGGCCAATAAGGGTGCAGCGGGATTGCAACAGTCATTCTCGTGCACATTTTCTCACAGAAAGTCTACACAGCCAATTGGGTTCAAGAACTTTAGCATCAAAACTAATACAAGTGACGCTACAGTGCCATCATTTCCTCTGGATTGAAGATTCAAAAGCAAAGAAGGAACTTGGCAAACTCACACAAATGATGAATTCCATTGAGGATGATCCAAATAGCCATCAAGGGTTTCATTTGAATATTGGAAATAAACATAATAAAAAGCAGGCAGCAAAGGATTTGCATACTAAGAGCCAAATTTTCAAGTATGCTTATGGTCAGATTGAGAAGGAGAAAGCAATGCAAGATGCAAACAAGAACTTGACTTTCTTAGGCGTGATTTCAATGGCTTCTGGAGATGACATAAGGAAAAGACCTCCTATTGAGGTAGCTTTCAAAGATCTAACTCTCACTCTAAAAGGGAAAAACAAACATGTGCTAAGATGCATGTCAGGAAAAAACAGTCCCGGACGAGCTTTAGCTGTCATGGGCCCCTCAGGAGCTGGCAAAACCACATTTCTCTCTACCATTGCGGGAAAAGCAAGGGGTTGCGAGAAAAGCAAAACCACAGTAGCACTATTATTTGAATACAGACCTATAGACCTAAAACTGCCGCATTCTATGACGATCCTTCAGAAGAGGCATCAGTATAGATCAAGTGGTGAAGATCTTCATAAATTGGGCGAGCGCAAACACGAGAAACGCTGAGAGAAAGGGCAACAAGAGACAGGAAGAGAGAGAGACTCCTGATACTGATAAAAGGGGATTACGAAAAAGAGAAAAGAAAAGGAAAATTTCAATCTTAAGGATAATTATATCTTTTTATAATTAAAAAAATTATATAAAATCTCATAGAACTTAACACTAATTATATTATTTTTTTAATTTTTTTTAATATTTTAAATTTTTTATGAGACTTAGATGTCATTTTCTCATTTATTTTTATGGCTTCGTCGGCCTCGTTGAGTAGTTTTCGTGTTTTCCTCAGCTTCCGCGGCTTAGTTAAATGTGGAGCAAAAAGATCAAAGGGCAACCTAAATGCACATCGCCACGTGTCATCCAAATGGAACTTGTCCAGAAAAAGCGAACAAGGATTCGAGCTTCCCAAGCACAAGATGAGCACGTCCACAAAATTTCTAGCCTCGGGTATCTCGGCTTCTACACCATTCTTCCTCTCTGCTGATAATTATGCTGTTTCTCCTCCATCCTTAATCACTACTCGCCCAACGCATCGCAGACATGGCAACAGTTCTGTTCATAAACTGTGCTTTTTCTTGGAGTAATTCAAAGCTTATGCTAACCCCTCCTTCTTCACATTCAATGTGTTGCTCTTTATCAGAAAATGAAGCTCTAAGAACTAGAGCTGCTTCGGGTTCGAAAGGAGCTGACTTTGTTAACGGAGAAAGCGAGAAGAGTTCAACTTTACTGTTGAACAGAAGAACAATTTTGGCTTCTGCGGTTTCCGTACTGGGTTTTCCGAGGGACAGTTTAGCGGCGGTGAAACAAGGTTTGCTAGCAGGAAGGATCCCTGGTCTATCCGAGCCAGATGAACAAGGTTTTTACCCCTTTCCTTTTCCTTGATCATATAGTCCCTTGCTATTGAGTATTCACATAAAACATAAGTTGGAAATAGTGTTTATTTGGAAGGGTACAAACTAATCTATCAAGTCTTTTCTGCAATTCATGATTAATAGAGAAATAGATCTTTTTTTTTTGGCCAAACAGAGAAATGAATCTATAGCATTACTTAAGCGTGAATAAATGCAAAAAATGAATCCAAATTTTCAAATATCGGAACCCATGATGGAAGGAAGTGCTTGAATGGTTAAATTTTTTACTTTGGCCATGAAGACAATGTCTTCAAGTTTCAAATTTCTTGATCCAAGATGTGTTTTTATATGTTTTAGAGTTCCAGCGTCAGCTGTCTTGTATTATTATGGTTATAACTTTTAAGTGAAAGTGACATACTGTAGACGAGTATTTGATCAGACAGGTTGGAGGACATATCGCAGGCCAGATGAAAAGTCTGGAGGACATGGAGTTGGATGGAGTCCTATTATCCCTTACAAGTTCTCAGTGCCTCAAGACTGGGAAGAGGTGATAATTAATGACCCCTGACATTTAATGTTGGAAATGTGCACTATAATTCTATCATGTCTTAGATGGTCCTTAGCCTTTAAAATCCAATTTGGATCCCCCGAAGTATTTCCTTGGGTACAGTAGGGGAGAGACAAGAAGAAAATGGTAGATTCCACTTATATGGGTTCATACATATGTGCAAAAGTAGGATGCACCATTGTGTTCGCGTCTCTCTCGACTTTACTATAGTAAAATACTTCAAAGGATCTAGGAGCTTAAGAGCCTATGAGATAACTCCTCTTTTTAAAAGATGCCACTTTACTGTGATCTTATTAGGATATGACTACACCGTTTCTTTATCTGGAAAAACTAAGTTTGATTCTTCGGTATTTGCAATTAGGTCTTTCTGCTTGCTTAGTTCTGACAACTAATGCATTATCTGCTTAACAGGTACCAGTATCAATAGCAGATCTTGGTGGTACAGAGATAGATTTGAGATTCGCAAGCTCAAGGGAAGGACGCTTGTTTGTCATTGTTGCTCCTGTTCTGAGATTCGCTGATAGTGAGTTTGTCTTCTTTCTTTTTTAAACAATCCACTTTAGTATTCTGGAGACCAAAGAAAAGAAATTGATGAAAAGATTAATAATTTCAGATTCTAATCTTTATACCATGTTATAACAGATCTTGGTGATGATACTACAGTAGAAAAAATAGGCCCTCCCGAAACAGTGATCAATGCGTTTGGTCCAGAAGTGATTGGGGAGAATGTGGAAGGGAAAGTTCTTGGTTACAATGTAGCGGAACATGAAGGAAGAACATACTACCAATTTGAACTAGAGCCTCCTCATGTACTTATTACAGCTACTGCAGCCGGCAACCGCCTGTACTTGTTCAATGTGACTGGCAGTGGTACTAAACTTTATCTGCTATTAACTAATTTTGTAACATGAGATCTGTACAACCTTAAAAATAGGAAGAAAATCGAATCTAATGTTGCCTTGTTTTCAGGTCTCCAATGGAAGAGGCATTACGATGATCTGAAGAGAATATCAAGTTCTTTTCGTGTTGTTTGATTGGGATCTTCTGTAAATTGAGAGATCACACACAAGAAAGGTGTTCTATATCTCTAGTATATAGCGAAAAGAAAAATTTTGTTTGACACCTTTATCTGATTGGTGCAGAGATAATGGATGTAGAATCGTGGTCGTGAGTATCTACAGTATAGCAATGTTTTAGGTGGGAGGTAAACTGTCTGTTTTGAAGTTGACATTGCTCGTAGTCGTGTAAAGAATTTGAAAAAAGGATATGTAAAATTTACAGTGATGTCAAAATATAATGATCTTTAAACACCAGTTATGTGGCTTTAAATGCTTGATATTATTTTTAGTCTCTCGATCTGATATGCTTATTGCTAGCAAACTGCTATATCACTGACCTCATTGGCTTCGGTCGTGATTCTGATAGTGATCGTTAATGCATGGTCTAGTCGACTCTATCGTTATTCATCAGCACTGAAATTTAATGCATGATCACAATTCAAGGGATTAAAAAAAGTTCTTACCCTTCTCAATTTTTTTGGCTTTCATGCATCATGCAATTCAGTGTTCTGATCTGGTTCTTTGTTCACTTCATTATCATCATATTATACATATAGCTGACTGGGGAAGAGCAAGGTATTTCAGCATGTTAGACAGGTTATTCGCACTTGATAAAGCTATGTTTTGAAGTTCTGAGAGGATGAAAAATGAATGGTTCTGAATGGAATAGTACGTCATATGGGGCTAATTCTGGTGCAATAATTCTGTCTTGCACAGATACCTTTCCACCAAACAGGCACTTAACTAATAATTATTACCATAAACGAGAAGAGGACACCCACATAATTATAAGTGGAGAACTTTTCCTAAAGTATAAGCTGCTTTTGCTTAGGGTAGTATTCATGGTAAGGTCAATCGCTTCTCCATCACGGTGGCCTTAAGAGCTCAATGCTGTGACTGCAGTGGATGGTTATTTCTGGTGCTAGAGGTGAAGGTTCAGCTGGAAGCTCCTGGCATCTTGGTCAAATATTTAGCCATTTAAATTAAGAAATACTTAGGTGAAAGTCAAACATTTAGCCATTTCGATATATGTCGGTGGTTGACTTTAAGTTAAAAGGTATTGATGAATGTTGGTCATAATTGCTCAAGGGCATCTCATTCGAATGGAACAACAAATAAACGTTGGGAAGGGTCAAAGGGAATTGACAAGCATTTAAAGAGATAGACATTAACATATTATTAAGCTATAAAGTCATTTTACCCAACTTAAAAGGACTACAAGGTACAAGCAGACACAAGTTGCGTGATTTGGTAGAGTCCACCAACTTGGTGTCCCTCTTTTATATTGGCCTTGTTAATTAATCAGTAGAAATTTAGGTGTAGATGAAGGGATGGACCCTCCAACTGGAGGGGATAGCATGATGCCGTCCCTTTGAACAGGAGCCCATGATGACATAACTATTTATTTAGATAAAGTTTTGGTTTCCACTTTGAAGTGTGACCCCACAATAGAAATAAAAAGTGGCCATCGTGGTTTCTTTCTACTGATTATGAATCATGCTGTTTCCCTTGTACCTGAAATAGCATTCTCAGTACATGCATTTGTATAAAAACACCTAACTCTAAAATGATTCTGAGTATAAATTAAATATAAGGATCAAGTCGTTAATTTTTGTGAACAGAATTGAAGGTAACAGTGCTAATTATATAAATTTTTTTTTGTTAATAAAAGTTAGTACAGATAGTAAGAAATAGACACGTATCTCATAAAGACGTGAGTTCAATTTTTACTGTCATTATGAAAGTTCCTTTGGTAGATCCTATATAAGTGTTATCTGAACTCTGGAGCTATACCTTGACTTTAGTAGGGGTTTAAACTCACCTAAACTTTTTGTAACTAAAAAAATAAATTTATTTTTTAGATAAACACAGTTTTTTTTTTTGGATAAGAAGATAAACACAGTGATTGATTATTGGACAAATTCCTAGAGTGGAGGGGCCAGTGAGCCTAACTCAAATACTGTGATCCAGCCACAATGAGACCTAACTCAGTAATTTGACGTGTTTGTTCTGGGTCCAAGGACAATGCAACATGCACGCAATGATTTTCATCTATCTTACCCTACAGTTCCATAGTTTTTCTTTATTTATTTATTTTTTTAGTTGCCCACTTAGTTCACTAGAGTTTTACGCCGACTATATCTGGATCTGACCCACGTCGCGCATCTAGCTATGGTGGGTGAGTCTCCCAATGAGAATTTTCTGTATACGTTAAAACTCGAACTCAATATCTCGTTTAAACTATAACAAGTTGTTTACTACTCAGGTTAACCCCTATTGGTAGTTTTTCTTTATTTCAATTCAATCTGTATGAATGGAAAATAATTCGTGTAATAGTATTGTGGATTAATTTATGCTGTTGTTATGAAGAGATAGACTCTTATAAGCCCCAAACCTGCAATATTTCAGTGATCTCGATGTTAATTGTGACATAGTTTATATTATTAGACTGATCGATTGAAACTACTTATTCCACATTCAGGAATAAAAATAGTTGTATGGAGCATCATAAAATGTGCAGAGAAAGGTTTTAAAAAATGTCGCCATGCGGCTAAACGAATTACCCCTCTCATGTTATTTAATTAATTTAATTAGATTAAATAAATTAATTAATATGGTATAATTATTCTAAAACACTATAGTTACCTTCTTTAATTTCATCCCTCTATTTCTTATTTGATTGTTGTTAGGAGAATACCTATACGAAATAATTTGAAAAAAAATAATAAATATAAAAAATATATTTTATATTTAAGATCAAGATAACTCTTCAATTAGATCTTATGAGTAGTGTTTATCAAATGAAGTTTAGTGAAGTGGTATTTTTTTTTTAACTGGTAAAATTCAAATACTCAACAAAGAAAAACAAAAAGTTATAAACCAGTAAGATGCAAAATGACGAAAGTTAAGATTTCATAGAGTCAGATGTGAATATATCTTCCCACTCAACTTGCATAGGACAGCAGTACCGTTCAATATTCCGTGAGAATCCTCCAAACCCCACGACCTCGAGCGTCCCTAAAAATTCCCTTCGCCCACTAAATCAATCCTATTTTTATCAATTCTATTCCAAAAATCAGGCGCATGTCCCAATTTATTATTCTTACAGTATCTGACATGCACTTTTATTAAATCCATTGAGTTAGCTATCCTTCAAACTCTTGCCAGTTTAGACACAATCATGCATAGGAAAAAGGAAAAAAGCTCTACCCTTTCTAATTGTAGGTACAGTCATTACGTGCAGGGTTGTGGACTGTGGTCACCTTTCCTATCTATATATGTAATCTCCCTCACCCCCTTCTCATACCAAGTATCATTCCTTCTGCACTTTGCTCCTCTCTCTGCATATTTCCTTCATCATGGAAAATGTTGCACATTTCGTGTTTGGCATTTTTGGTGCGTTTTCTCGTTTAATCTTAATCTCTCTCACACACTAACCCAAAACGTTATCTCTCTCCCGAATACATTCCTTCTTGTTTTGGTTGTTATTGTTGCAGGAAACGCTTTTGCTATGTTCCTCTTCTTGTCTCCAGCGTACGCATCTCATAACTGCTTCTTTCCCTCTCTTTCTCTCTCCTCCAATTCAATTTCATTATTCAGCCAATTCAGAGTGAATACTGTTTGCAGGATTACATTCGCCAGAATTGTAAAGAACAAATCTACGGAGAAGTTCTCCGGCATTCCTTATGTCATGACGCTACTTAACTGCCTCCTCTCTGCTTGGTAACTAATTTCTTCCTCTCTCCAAACTCCCTTTCACGCATCAGTGTTTCCTGATGCTTTCCTTTCTTTGTGGAATCGAAATGGCCAATATAAATGAATCATTAGTGATTGCATTGTCTGTTTTCCCTTTATTACATCTAATAAATCACCTGTACTCGAGTCCATCACCATTACTCGGCTTCACCTAAATCAGTAGTTGCTTTTTTGCACTCAGTTCCTAAATCTTGTCATGGAAAACTACATCTCTATCTTCTTTCCGACCGTTACATGTTTTTCCTTGATCTTTATTAAACTGGTTTATATGGAAAATAAGAGTCTAGACGAGTTCATTCTACGAGAGTAAGAATGATTAATTCTGTGTGTGTGTGTGTTTTGTGGTGTTTAATTAAATCTTCAGGTATGGCTTGCCGTTTGTGTCACCCAACAATTGATTAGTTTCTACGGTCAATTGCTTTGGAGCAGGAATTGAAATCCTATACGTTATGATCTTCATCCCGTTGGCGCCCAAGAAAGAAAAGGTTAAAATCATTGGACTCTTCACCTCCGTGCACATAGTATTTCTCATCGTGGTCCTCGTCTCTCTCTTTGCCCTGCAACACTATCCCAGAAAACTCTTCTGCGGCCTCCTGGCATGTATATTCTCCATTGTCATGTACAGTTCACCACTCTCAATCATGGTAGGCCAAGTTGGATCCCACTTTCTTCACTGCATCAAACATTCAGTTTAACTGATCATATCCAAATTAATATGATCTATGAAGAGACTGGTGATCAGAACAGAGAGCGTGGAGTTCATGCCGTTCTTTCTGTCGCTGTTTATGGTTCTGTGTGGCGCTTCATTCTTCGTGTTTGGTCTGCTAGGTCGTGACCCGTTTGTGGCAGTAAGTAGTTTGGTTTGGGAGTGGTAATTAAAAGTGATAGAAAGTGTTTTGTGTTGTGTTGAAAAGAGGGAGTGATCTTGCAGGTGCCGAATGGTGTGGGTACGGCTCTGGGTACAATGCAGCTAATATTGTATTCTGTGTACCGTAAAAACAAGAGAGACACGTAAAACAGAGGAGGGAGCTCTGGAGATGGGTGAAGCAAACCCAAATCCACCACAAGAGAAGCAATCTAATGCTAATTAATTAATTAACTAATTATTAGTGGGTTCTGTTTAATGAAGAGGGGCATGCCTATGTTGTGTATTTTGTCTTTTGCTATTTGTAATAGGATAATTTTTGTTTTAAGTTGCTTCTTTTTTTATTTTTTACCCGCTATAAAATCAAGCAGCGTGATTTCCTTTCAGATTTCCTCCAGGTTTACATGTGCATGTGCATGTATTTTTATATATACGTGCATAGAGAAAGAGTTCTATTTTATATTTAAATATAAAATATTTAGTTTCAGCTGTAATTAATATGCGGACATTGATTTATGAAGAAATGAAACCGAATTTCTCTTGTGCTATATATTTTCTTAGGCTCATACAGACATGATCATCCAGATGCCGTATGAATTCGATATTCTTTTAAAATTGGAATCGCTTTTTTTTCCAGTATAGTACTTTAAATATTAAGTTTATTTGATGTTTAATTTATTATATATATATATCAATAGATAGATTCCCGTAAGGTCTTCCAATGATAGGTTGTAGGCATAATTTACATCGTCCAGTAGTAATATATAAGATAAACTTGTTTTAAGAATCAGATTCCTCGACAAAATCATCATGCTTAATTATAATTTCTGCGGACGGAAACTTGCATTAGATAATAGGAATGATTAAGCTGCACGGATGCTGTCAAGATATAAAAAGAATCGGATCCTCAATGAAACACACCAATAACACAACTGTGCCTGAAGCGATGTGTGTATTCCCAACATTCATCGATCCATCCTCATCAATCCCTGAAAACACAGTCATTTAAGTTTGTTTAAACTTTTCACCACCGACCTTTCTGGAAGTTGAAATGCCATTCACTCTCTTAAAGCCTGATCTCCCATACATAATTAAAGGTCGACGTGTTCCGAAAGCTTTTGCGAGTGAGAGGACCTCATGAATACCAGTAATATTTGCAGGGCTTCTTGTTTGGAGAGTAAACGATAAATTAGAGGGAAGCTTCCTACATAGAGAATTTCCTAATGGAGATAGGGTTGAAGAAGACGGGGCATGAGAGAGAAAGCAAAGAACCCAGCCCTTGCAGAAACGGAGCAGTAGGTTCGGCGTCAGAGGAAGACTTGGTTCTAAGCTTGGAGGGTGTCGTAGTCGTCGTCGGCGTGTTCCCGGTGATCATCTCTAGCGGCATCAAGCTTCGTTTGTGTTTAATTTACAAGAAAGCCACTGGAAGCTGAGTTGATAGCTTTGTCGTTGCGACGAGCAGGGATCAGGTCACCAGAAGGGTAGCTTTAGAGCATATGAATGAAAAGGCGTGTTATGCAAGGTCACTCGTGGGCTCAACACTCAACAGCGCAGTTAACGGTAACCCAAAAATGGCAAACATTAACAACCTGGGGGTTAGAAATGTAATTAGACTCGATACCTCCTACTAATAACGATAATTTAAATAAAAAAGTATTTAATTGCTTAAATATAAAGTTTTAAATTTGAGTGAAGGTAAAATATACCTTTAATTGAGTTACGTCTAAATAGGTACATCAATATTTGAATTTTATCCTAATTAGATAATGATATTAAAAAAATAGTTTCAACTTTTGGGCCGAGCCTTCCATGTGGACTACGATTCTTTTCCTTTTTCTCTCATCTCGTCAATATCTAACCAACGAATCCCTAATTATGTTTAATTATGAAAAAATTGGAAAATCATGTTCGTTATTTGGACATAAATAACGAATTTATAATTTATTTTGTGGTTAGTTTTGCAGTAAATCAGTCACAGGGTCGGGCCTTTACTTTATTTTTTCTTTTGTTGTTAGTTTTGTGGTTTTAATTTTTTCTCCCTTCCAAAATAATATAAGGAGAATCTGAATCTTAAATATCTTCTCACTTTTCGTCTTGCTTAGGCGATGTTAGAGTGTAGTAATCCGAGTATTAATTTTATAAAGTATAACTATATAGACATGGACGTAACAGGTGTGATGTGAGAGAGAATCTGCTTTTGAAGGGAGGAGGCTTGGTGAGGTTGAGGGTGGATGGGATATGTTTAAACGGCCGTTATGCGATTTTAAGTGAAAAAAAGTAGTTCGTGTTTAGATAAATTAAAAAAAAATTGTATAATTTATAAAAAATAGTTTTTAAATCAAAATTTATAAAAAAAATAATTCTAAATAAATATTTAAATAATTATTTTTAAAATAATTTTTTATATCCGTAAATTATTAAAAATTATACAATTTTATTAAAAAGAGTAGAGAGAATAAAAAATAAAAAATAAAATAAAATAAAAGAGGAAAAATATTAAAGAAGAGAGATAAAATAATAGAGAGGAGATAATATAGATGAGAGAGAGGAAAAAAGAAATACGAGAAAATATATAAATAATTAGATAATCTATAAACTCTTTTACTATTTTAAAAGTTAATTTGAATAATTTATTTAAAATTATAATTTAATCTAAAAATATTTATAAATAAATATAATTTATTATTTTAAAATTTTATTAAATTACAAAAATTAAAATCGCGATTTTACTTTTTCCAAACATCCCGTAACGGTGGTTTTCCCGTCGAGGCACGTGACCCACATCCCGATGCATGTCATGACATGGATGGTCATGTGCATGGCATTCACATGACCATCCACCCTCGGTTTCGGGTTTCTCGCCTCCAACCTCCTTTCCTCACATTGCCCTTCTTCATCTCACGTCATCCTTTCATTTGAGTGCCCCCAGATTGTCCCCTTTTTTTTTTTTCCTTTTTTCCTATTTTTCTTATAATTATGCAGATCTCTTATTTCAGACTATTTTAAATTCAATCCACATTAAAATATCCTTTTGTTAATTTTTTAATTCCGAATTAGAGTGAGTCCTTTGTATTATTTATACTCAATCTAAACTATTCATATAGGCCTTCCTCTTTGTATTCTACGTTGAAGATCGATATACATATGATTAAGTGATGATATTCATATATGAAAATAAAATGTTACGAGAGTTAAATCATTTTGCTAACTCACTTAAAAATATATTTTAAAATATCTAAATTCATACTTATCAGAAAACTAAATGGATATTTGAAAAAAAATGGCAAAATTTGATATATGTTGTTTCTGTATGATTGTTAATTATTAATTATGATTGTAATAAATTGTTCACGTGATTTCTTTAAAACTGTTATTCGGCTGCACGCCATGGTCCATGGACACGCAGCGCACTAATATTGACCCTCATTCTCCACGCGGGCAATGTTCATAATCATGATAGAACAAACCAACACTAATTGATTTATGTGATAAATAGTTTATATTAATTAAATAAAATTTTAAATTTAACCTCTTATATATATAAAAAAAATTATTGAGAGACTTATTTATTATAATAAGATATATAATATAAGTTAGATCTATATATAATTAGAATAAAATTATAATAAATTAAGTAGACAAAAAAATAATAGAATAATTTTATTCTGAGTTTATTTCATGAAAGGTTAGATAGTTATCTAATTGTCTTTCTCTAATGGTTAAATAACCAATTTTAAAATGTTAAATGAAAAATATTTATCAAATTTAATTTATTTTTATAGATATTTTAAAGTATAAAAACAAATAATAATCCTACTGATCAATCCTTATAACCTAGCGTACCTAAAATTATTTATTATAAAAATATAATTGTCAGATATTTGTGTATTTATGTACATGTTTAAGACTCAACCAGGATTGGAAAATGAGGATTTGGCAACTCGTAACTAAATTAAATCAACACAATGACTTCAATACGTTTATCCGCCTATGAGCATGTGACTTTTTTATTTTTTTTTACAAGAAAAATTTAAATAAATTTAATATTATTTTTTTATTAAAATTATAGTATAACTCTAAAATTTATATAATATTTATAAAAAAATTATGAGATTGTATGCCTATTAAATGAGTTATCATAATAATAGTAAAAATTAAATTTATATTTTTATAAAATATAAATTTATTATATATTATTTATAATACTTTTTGTTAGTTATTAGTTATGATTTGATATTAAAACAGAATGCATGTGTGAGGCTATTACTTTCGGCATGTTTGACGTAACTTTTTAAAGATAAAAATGTATGTTTAGAAATTAACAAGTTTCATTGACTTCTACAACAGCCTATAGGTCATCGTTTAAGTAAAATGATTTCTCTTATAGAGGTCACATTCAATTTGAAATAACTCTATCAATCTTCTTTTATTTATAAGCTAACATTTTAAAATTATTATTTTAGCACCTCGTCTGACCAAATTTTAGTGAAGTTGATTTTTTATAAAAAAAATACTTAGACATAAATTATACCCGCTAATTAGGAATAGTAATGTTAGTTAGCCTATAATTAGTTAAGTTGGAGGTTGGACAGTTTTAAAATATTTACTTTTATGTAAGTTAGTATTTAACTAACTCGAACTTATCATAATAAGATAACTTGCCAAATTTGTTTAATTTATTTTTTAATAAAAAATTATTATTTATTTCAAGAGAGGACAAGTTGACGAAGGGAGAAAGGGAGGCATTTGGATTAGTTTTTGAAGAATAGATTTTAAAATGAATATATTATGGAGAACAGATTTTGTAAATAATAGATTATAGGAATAATAGAGTTTGAAAATAATAGATTCTGGATAATAGATTTTGGGAAAAATATATTTTAAAAATAAAGATGTTTGGATGATTAGTAGTAGAATAACTTTTTATATTAATAAATTACTAAAAATGGTATAATTTGATTAAAGTATGAGAGAGGAAAGAGGATAGAGAATAAATAAGAGATATGGGAGAATGTAGAGAAGAGAGAGAAAAGAGGAGATATTGTGAAGAAAATAGATGAGAGAGGAGAGAGATGAGAGATGAGAGAAATTATAAAACAAAAATAGGGGTAAAATAGTAATTGGATAATATATAAGCTCTTTTATTGTTCTAAAAGTTATTTTCAATAACTTATTCAAAACCATGGTTTTGGTCAAAATCAATTCTGAAAAAAAATAACTGTTTGCTTTAAATTTTTTTAAATCGAGATTTTAGCCAAAATAAATTCTGAATAAAAATAACTATTTGTTTTAAATTTTTCTAAATTAAAATTTTAGTTAAAATTGATTCCTCAAAGTTATTGTCAAACAGACACTAAATTTCACTATAGTAAGTGGCGGAGATGATTGGATTTTGCTTTTATAAAAGTGATAATAAACAAATAAATTAATTAATTAAAAAAAAGTTAACCCGCTAATTTAGTGAATTAGTCTGACTCGCACTAAAATATTTTATTAATTTCACAACTCAACTTACCAACCCATTTTACCATGACCCATTTTATAATTTTATTTTTTTAAAGTTAATTTTGATAAAAATCACTTTGCCAACAAAAAATCATTATTGACATTGATGAGATTGTTGATTTTTTTTACCTGATTAATTTTTTTAAAAAATGTACGATTTTAAAACACATACATACACAAGAACTTACAAGTACACAGTAGATATATACACGAGGCTTATTATTTATAAATTAAGAATAGTGTGATTTGATTATAAGAAGATAACATGGTGATCCGAAAAAGGCAATAATGGGAGGAAGGGAAGATCCGGAGGCCCCTCACTCAACAAATGCGCGCCTTTGTTTCATATCTCTGACATTTTTGGTACTCTCCCCCTTCTGTCTCTGTACTCTCCTCCAACGTTGACTTCTTTTTTACCCTTCCTTCATTCCCTCTTTTCAGCCCAATCCCTCACATTCCTATCGCCTGATTCCCATCCTTTTGTTTCTTCCGCGTTCATTCCTATCCCCCCATTTTTGAAGTCTCCTATTTATAATAGCCTCATTATGTGCGTATTTGAAAAAAAAAATAAAAAAATTTATAAAAAAAACTGATTTATAGACAACTTATAAAAAAAAATTTAGAAAAATTTATAAAAAAAATATAATTTTAAATAAATGAGTGTTTGTATAGTTATTTGTAGAAGGGATTTTATGATTGGTAAATGACAAAAAATAATATAAATATTAAATGAGGAGAGATAATAGATGAGATGAGAGAGTATGTAAGAAAGTAGAGAGAGAAAAAATATGAGAGAGGATATATAATATAAGAAAAATTAAAAAAGAGAGTGTAAGAAAAAATAAAGATAATATAATAATTGGTTAGTTCATAAGCTATTTTATTGTTCTATAAGCTACTCTGACTAGTTTATTTAAAACTTTAATTTTAAACCATAATTTAGTTTAAAAATCTATTTGAATAAATATAATTATTTATTTTAAAAATCTTTTAAATTAAAATTTAAATCTAAAAACTATTAAAAATTATATTTAGAGTGATTTTTAAACAGGGTCTGTGACTCCCCCTGTTCTGTACGAATGATTAGTAACGCTGTTCTGTGTCTTTATTAATCTCAGGGGTTATTTTTGGTTTTTATATTGTGCATATTTTATTGCTGTCTACTCATTCTGATATTTTAACAATTAATTAAAAAATTGGTCAAAAGACATTTATATATATATAAAAAAATTAAATAGATTCTATATCAAAATACTCTATTAAAATTAGAATATAACTATAAAATTAAAAAAATATTTATAAAAAATTTATAATATCAAATATAAAAGAAAAAAATCCTCTCTTATCATGTTTTCTTTGTTCTTCAAATCAAATTTATTCAATCTATCCAAATAAAAAAAATTATACTTTTGAGTTTATAATGAAAAAAAGTAAATAGCCCTTAATCCATCCATCCCATTTAAAAAAAATAGTTATTTTAAATCAGTATTCTTACAATGTTATATCTAGATAATTTGTTTTAAAATATTTTTTATTTACATAAAAAATAAACATATATCACATTCCTTAAATTCTTAAATTTTACTTTATCGATGTATTATATTTTTTTTCAATGTATTCATTTAATTTAAATTTACATAAAAAAAAAACGTTGCAGAATTTATAATTTTTGTTCGTTCTGCTGGAGACGACAAGAGATTCGACAGATTTTTGGTGATGACCGTTTTTTTTTTTTTTTTGCTTGCGATATAAAAATTTGGTGTTTCTTTAGGACGATAAAAATAATGACGCCACTTAAGGATCTTTAGGAAATCTAACGCAAGTCATTGGAGGGCCAAAAAAAATGAGTAAAGCACGCCATTACTCGTGACCTGTGGGTAAGTAATAAAAAAAATGTAAAAGTTATATTATAGGGGAAAAAAAAAAGAGGTCGCATTATTTATAGATGTTATATTTAGAAGCCGCACTTTTCATAATAACTCTAATTTGTACAAATCTCATAAATATATAGAATATAGAAAAATGCATAACACCAATCACCGATACCATCCATATCAAATACTCTATGAAATATAAGCTTCATAAATTATAACAAAACACACTGTAAATTACAAATGATACACTCTACTGATAATTCTGTTTTTTTTTTTTATAAAATGACATATAATATTTTAAGTATGGGAAAAAACAATAAAATATATTATGAAAATTAAAATTTTAAAAAATCATCTAAATTTATAAAATAATATATTAATTGCAAGGGTCAGCATGTTATTTCAGAATTTTAAATAAATGACAAAATTACCTTTATTCATTTTCTCATCAATCTTCCTTTGCCTTACAGACCGATATGTCATTCTCTCCCTTCCCTCTTCCTTATATATTCTTATTCTTCCTTTTCTCATCTCCCACGTCAGAAGACTATTGGATGAATTGCAACAAAGGATTGTTATGGTTCTAAATAAATTCTTCACGATTGCTCCTTGTGATGCAGCAGGAAGTTTATACCGCGTCCTCTGAGGTTGCCTACTGTCGAACTACTTGACGCAACTGTCCAAGCTCCAGAGGTCCTTGCAGAGCCAACTGCTTCATACACCTTTAAAGGTGTCGCTAACTACTAACCCATCTCTGTGTTGCTGCATGATTAATTCATGGCTTCCCACACTCTTCCAATAGAGATTTGAAACTCTTTATACGAAAAACCTACATTTGCCGCTCACTTTTCTTGAATTCTCAGCCCAATTTATCTCGCCTTATTACGTGTTGCTCCTCGCCTTATGGGGAATCGTCAAATTATCAGGTTGAAACAATTGAGAGGATGCTACTGAAGAGTGAAGAGAGAGAAAAAAATGAATAAAAATAATTTTATTTTTTTTTAAATTTTAAAAGACCATATTAATATTTATCTTTTACAAATTCAAATAACTTTTCTAGAATTTTAAATTTTGAATTTCACAAGCTATTTTTTTTATATTTTTTCTTATCAATAATACACAATAACGTTTATAAAAAATTAATAATAACAATATTCAGGTTAGTTAATATTTTGCGTAGATTCTTGTTTATTTTATAACAAGCGTAGATTCTTAAATGTTGATCATTAAACATAAGAGCATTCTGGTAAAATAGTAATTAAAGAAGAAGAGAAGGGTATATGTATAACTTTAAATCAAAATTCCGGGGGCTGGATGGAAACGAGCGGTGGGGATGAGATTATGTATGGCCATGATGAATTGAGGATACAGCATCATGATAATAGGCAGGCACGCATGTGCATCAGAGGAGCTAATACAGGAACAGGATTTGACTTCATTCCAGAGACAGACCGAGGGTACAAGAAAGAGAAAGGTGACAAAGAAAGAATGAAGAAAATTCAATCCGATCGAATACAATTTTGACGTCCGCAAGGGCTCTATTCTCTCTCCCTCATTTTTTCGCTTCTTTCCCCTTCTCTCTCTAAACCTCACAGCCACGAACAGGGTGTTTACTGAGATTGATAGCCCATATCCCAGGCGATACACTGAGAAACCCTAGATAAGCTCTCACATCCTCAATACTATTCTCAACGAAGGAAAATCTGAGTGCAAACTCCGAGCTATTCTTAATTATCAATTCTTTGATCAGTTCCCTCTGGCCTTCTTGATTCTTTTCTTCCGTTTTGTTCGGAGGCTTTCGCTGTTCAATTTCAACTCCTGGTGAGCTCTCGCTATTCTACCACTTTGACCCTTTCTACTCTTGTTTCTGTTGCTGTCAATCCGCCATGCTCCATTGTACCTGGTCGAGCTCTGGATCCTTGATTCTCTTTAGCAAGGGCTCGATCGAGGGCTGTCAGCACCAAATTTTCTGTCCCTTATTTTTTGCTTCCTGCTTAACTTTTCTCTCATATTTTTTATAAAGTTTATATCTTGCGCCTCTTAATCACTGTGTGAGATTGAAAATTGAGCACAGACTTATTATAAAGAAGCCAATCTCAATCATCTAGCTCGGTTTGCTTGTATGTTTCGGACTTCACTGCCTGGCTGTTGGCAGATGGGCTCTCTCTTCTGATTAAAATAATATTTCGTATTTTTCCAAAGGCTTTGGTTGTTGGCGTCGCAATATCATTATTTTGAATCTTTTTTCTGTCCCGAAGTTTTATTGCTTTACTGCATAGCCTCTTGTGCAATGGATAACGAATTGGATCTGAAAAGTCATGTATTGTACAGAGATTCATGCGCAAGCCGTTTGAAGGTTGCTTATCTGACCGCACCAATGCAACTGTGATGTTCAGAATCGAAGGTTGTTTCTTGGTTTAAGCGTTCTTTGGTCTATGGCTCGTACTTGGTTTTACTCAACACCACAGGCTCTGGAAGAATTCTTACCCATTTCTATTGGCGTGCAGTAAACCCTCTGGAGCTTGTAGCCTTACGTTTTGGTATGAAATAATATCTGGGTTGAACTGTATGCCCAGTTTATCAAAAGCTGGTGTGTGATTGTAGTTTGTTGAACTCATGTTTTATACGTAGCTGTTCTGCTTAGGTGATTGTGTGAAGACCTCAACATTGAAAAGATGGTGCCCCCGGGACCACCCACTCCGATTGGTGGTTCCCAGTCTGTCCCACCCTCCCTCTTGAGATCTAATTCGGGGGTGTTGGGAGCTCAAGGGGGTCCGGTGCCTTCACAATCTTCTTTTTCCTCGCTTGTGTCACCACGGACTCAGTTTAACAACATGAACATGCTAGGAAATATGTCCAATGTATCTTCCATGCTGAATCAGTCTTTCCCAATTGGGGTTCCAAATTCTGCGCTCTCTGGTCCCGGAAGTAGCCAGCGAGGAGGCATTGATGCTGGAGCTAAAACAGATACTCTTTCCAGTGTTGGCAATGGAATGAACTTCAATAATAACGCATCCTCGTTTGTACAATCAAATATGGTGAATCCCGGTCCATCTGGTCAAGGTCAGGGTCAACAATTTTCAAATCCTTCTGGTAACCAACTGTTGCCAGATCAACAGCCTTCTCAACAACTTGACACTCAAAATTTCCAACATAGTCAGCAGTCATTGCAACAGTTCTCAGCTCCTCTGAACTCTCAGCAACAACAGCAGCAGCAACATTTTCAATCAATACGAGGAGGGATAGCTGGCATAGGACCTGTTAAATTGGAGCCCCAAGTAAACAATGATCAACTTGGGCAGCAGCAGCAGATGCAATCATTGAGGAATCTTGCACCAGTGAAATTGGAACCTCAACAAATGCAAACAATGAGATCTATGGCTCCAGTGAAAATGGAGCCCCAGCATTCTGACCAGTCATTATTTTTGCATCAACAGCAGCAGCAGCAGCAGCAGCAACAGCAACAATACCTCCATATGTCAAGGCAACCCTCTCAGGCTACTGCTGCTCAGCTTAATCTATTGCACCACCAGAGACTGTTGCAGTTACAACAGCACCAACAACAACAACTCTTGAAGACAATGCCTCAGCAACGGCCACAACTACAACAGCAGTTTCAACAGCAGAATATGCCTACAAGGACTTCCGGAAAGCCAGTTTATGAACCTGGAATGTGTGCTAGGCGGCTGACGCATTACATGTATCAGCAACAGCATAGGCCTGAAGTAAGAAGTATTCCTGTCTATTCTATTGGCTTTGTTCTGCGCATACCATCTGTCCCACTAAGATGCTTTATTTCTAAATTTTATGGAGGATAACAACATTGAGTTCTGGAGGAAATTTGTTGCTGAATATTTTGCTCCTAATGCCAAAAAGAAGTGGTGCGTTTCTATGTATGGAAGCGGCAGGCATACAACAACTGGGGTTTTTCCTCAGGTATGTACTGTTGAAACCCTTCCAAATTCCAGACTATTGTCTTAGGGCATTGACGACGCCATCTTAGCAAATTTTAGTTATTGTTCGAGGTTCATTATTTTATCTTAATCTTCTTTGTCATTGTCATTGTCATGTATTTGGCAAGTATTTCCTTTCATGTTGTCAGACAAATATGGGATAAAAGGAGTGGCTTAATTCAATGCTGAGCATTAGCATAATCTAAAGATGTCTATCATTGAAATTTTTTCAGGATGTATGGCACTGTGAAATATGTAATCGCAAACCTGGCCGGGGGTTTGGTAAGATTCTGTTTCTGGGTTACCTTTTAAACATATCTTTGTTCAGTTTTCTCCACTGTCCCAATATTGATATGCTAACCCTTTTACTTATTTTGTTTACTCTGAGGATAGTTTAAACTTTAAATATGCGGCTGTGGTGGATTATTCTCCTTTCTGATTCATGAAAGTTTTTGTACAATTTCAGAAGCAACTGTTGAGGTACTTCCCAGGCTCTTCAAAATAAAGTATGAAAGTGGCACTTTGGAAGAGCTACTTTACGTAGACATGCCTCGCGAGTATCATAATTCCTCTGGTCAGATTGTTCTGGACTATGCGAAAGCAATACAAGAAAGTGTTTTTGAGCAACTCCGTGTTGTTCGTGATGGTCAACTTCGAATAGTTTTTTCTCCTGACCTGAAGGTTATGCATAGAAATTATAATTTTCAGCTTTTAAGTTAAAAAAGCTGGGGGGCAATTTTTTCTGGTTTCTATTTTTTATTTTGTTTAAAAAGATGTTGAAGTTCTAATGTTTATTTTTTCTTTTGCAGATATGCTCTTGGGAATTTTGTGCTCGGCGTCATGAGGAACTTATCCCAAGAAGACTGTTAATACCTCAGGTCATTGATTAAATAATTGCTGTTACAATAAGCTTGGTCATTTGAATCAATAGAATCTCTACTTATTTAAATAGACAAGGGGATGTGGTTGGTTGATTAATAAATTGATTTCAGCAGATTCTGCTAAACTATTCAGTAATATACTCATGAAGGGTAGCAGATATCCTTTATTGGTAACTAGACTTGACATATTTGTACCATATAACTATTGCAAGTCCTGAGATTTTTACTTGCAAAGATGTTTGCTGAGCACCATACACTATGCATTTTGGTTTTGCTGCATAATAATTCTAAAATTCTTTTTGTAATGCCGACATTCATGTTGTAGAGATGCTGACAAAGTGATGGGTGCGAATACAAATTTTGGATGTTGCTGTTGCATTATGGTTGTTCCCTATCTAATTTATTTTTCTTGTTATTCAGGTTAGTCAGCTTGGAGATGCTGCTAAAAAATACCAGGCTTTTACTCAGAATGCAACACCTAATTCATCTGTTCCTGAGTTACAAAATAATTGCAATATGTAAGTTCTTTCTGCTGTGCTTGATTTATGTAGCTTTCTTGTGATGGTTTATTTTATAATTATTCCCTAGAAACTGGCTACTGCATTAAACCTGCTCTAAACTTTAAAGATTGCATGTACTGATTGTTTCAAAACTTCCTATGCTGAGACGCTGGCATAAGCTGTGGCTCATTTTCCTTGATTAAAAATTTTATATGTTGAAGGTTTACAGCTGTTTCTTTTTTCCTACTTTGGAGTTTGAGAAACCATCTCCTGAAAAATATTAATTGCTACATTTTTTCATTTTGCACCAGGCATCCTTTTATTAGGAATAGTAGGACCTTTTCATGTAGTTCACATGATATTTGGGGTTATGAGTTGCATGCCAGTACTGCCATTTGCTGTTTGAAATATTACCAATCATCTTGTTTAATTTTGTCAGCGGTCTAGTTTGTTGTGTTTTCTGGTCTCTGTTGATCTGTTTTTGGTCTGACTGTTTGGGAGTTTGCTAGTTATGGTAAGGTTTCAATGGGCATCTTGCGAGTTTATGTGTTTTATTTTCAGGTTTGTTGCATCTGCTCGTCAGTTAGCAAAAGCCCTAGAGGTGCCATTGGTTAATGATTTAGGATATACAAAGAGATATGTGCGGTGCCTACAGGTAATCTTACTAGTATGAGTGCTTGTCACTTTCGTTTCCTGAACTTCTTCCATGGCACCATGATGTCCTTGCTTGATGATATGCTATGTTGGAATTCTTTTTGCGCTGACCATTTGTGCGGGTGATCCTTTGTGCAAGGCTCTTGTCCTTCTTAATGTCATTGCAAGCTTTAGCAATCGATCTTTTTCAAAGTTGTATTCTACATTCTGTTTCCTGGAATATGTTAGGATCTTTTCTCCTTTATGTAATATGGAATTTTTACCCTGTAATGGTGGTTACCGAGGTTATGATGTGTGCTTTCAAAAAAAATATTGTATTTTTTTAGAGTAGTTATGAAGGCTTACATTCTTTACTAGACTTGTGTTTTGCCAAAAAGAGAGAATGAGAAATTTTCTCTTGCCATGATAAATTGGTTAGGTGATTTTTGAATTTATCACTGAGAAGGATCTGCTGAGTTAACTTGATAAACTCGTTTCCTGTTTCTCTTTGTTGTTGGATATGTTGCAGATATCGGAAGTGGTAAATAGTATGAAAGACTTGATAGATTACAGCCGAGAAAAAAGGATTGGACCTATGGGTAAGTTTAGTAAGTTTGCTTGATCACAAATATTTATATGAACGTGTTTGTCAGGATATTGTTAAGTTGTATTGAGATTTTTGTCGCTCTTCTGGTGTGGTTTATATATTTCATTCAGATGATTAGGAGATCCAAATGCAGAAACAGAAAATTTAACCATTTTACTGAGAAGCTAAAGATAGAGAAACAATAAGCATTATTGCAGAAAACTTTTAGGTGGTCAGCCGGGAAAAAAAATTATTATGGGAGGCCTGATAGGAAGCAATCAGATCTGCAGGTTATTCTGGGCAGCAATGGAAACTGTTTTGTTGATTTTCCCTTCTGGAAAAAGTTGATGTTAGAATTTAATTATGAGCTATCTCTGAAAGTAATGTTTTAATTTGAAAAATTTAAGAACCTTTGCTACTTTTAACTGGTCTCCTTAATGTGTGAAGTAATTAAAAGTGACTTCTAATAAGGAGGGAGTGAAGATTTGTGGAATTATGGTTGCTGCTGGGGTTTCTTTTGGTCTATTGTCTATGTTTTTGTGTAGATTAAAATCTCAGTTTTAATGGCTGGAAGTTCAGTGATGCTCTGGTTTATAACAAATTATTAGATTTTTGAAAGACATTATCGGGCAGCTTGAAGGTCAATTGACTGGTGTAAGTTGGGAAAGGTGAAGTGTTTAATGTTGTGTTTTCATGTCTTGGTGGGGGATGATTCTCCATGACATTGGTTAAATGGGTAACTAAAGCAGCATTGATGTCTGTCTAAAATACCATAATCTCATGGTTCTGATTCTTTGCTAATTTTTTATGAGGGGGTTACTCGTATTGTTTGATCTCTATATGGATAATTTCATGTCCATAGACCATGATTATATTTTTATTCTTGCCATTCTCAGAAAGCTTGGCCAAATATCCTCGGAGAACTGGTAGTTCATCTGGAGTCAATAGTCAAACTCAACTGGCTGAAGATCAATTACAGCAGCAGCAACAGCAACAGCAACAACAACAAATGGTGGCCCAAAACTCAAATGGTGATCAAAACTCGGTGCAACCTGTTGCTGTGCAAATAGCTTCTAGTAATGGGGTTGCTGGTGTAAATAACTGTATCAACTCGGTATCTGCATCAACTACCCCAAGTACCATTGTTGGACTTCTCCACCAGAACTCTATGAATTCTAGACAACAGAATTCCATGAACAATGCCAGCAGTCCGTATGGAGGTAGTTCTGTTCAGATACCATCCCCAGGTTCGTCCAGTTCTGTGCCACCATCACAGCCAAACCTGTCGCCCTTTCAAGCGCCGACACCATCCTCATCTAGCAATCCACCACAAACTTCTCACTCATCTTTAGCAGCTGGCAATCACATGAATTCATCTAATTCACCGGCTAATGTTTCCTTGCAACAACAGCAGTCATCCCTTTCTGGTGAAGCTGACCCCAGTGATGCTCAGAGTTCAGTTCAAAAAATCTTATCAGGGATATACTCCCAAAATAATGGCACTGGTGGAATGGTAGGTGTCGGCTCTTTTGGAAATGATGTCAAGAATGTGAATGGGATTATGCCTGTGAGTACCAATACGGGTCTTAATAGTGGTAACTGCCTTCCTGGCAATGGGCCTGGGAATGGTAATTCAGGTGTTAGGGCTGGTGGATATGGTGCGATGGGCGGTGGGCTTGGCCAATCTGCCATGATCAATGGGATCAGAGCTGCTATGGGAAATAACTCTATTATGAATGGGAGGGGAGGAATGGCAACTATTGCTCGAGACCAAGCTATGGGTCATCAACAAGATTTGTCAAACCAACTACTTAGTGGACTAGGAGCAGTAAATAGTTTTAATAATCTTCAATTTGATTGGAAATCTTCCCCATGAAAAGTCTTTGCAGATATACGAGTGTTCCGGTTCTTGACAGCTGCTTGTGCAGCAAAGCATGGTAGACCTGCTCCAGGCCTCTTCCCGTATGATGGCAGGCTGCGATGGCATAGTTATAGGGCATAGAATCAAGGCCTGCCTCTGTACTAATCTGTTATTTGCTATGTAAAAATGAAAAATCTGCTGGCTGGTTTTGTGGCTGACGGGTGTGATTTTTCTTGTGAATTCAAATATAACGTTTTAATCCCCCCCCCCCCTCCCAATCTACCAGGCTTTCACAACTTATCCTGGACACATACATTCACGTACGCACACAATAATGTTCGGGACGATTGTTAGGAGAGTAGACCTCGAGTCTTTGAACATTATCGTAAATAGGAACGATTTCCTAAACTATGTCCACACACGTGGATCTACTTCTGCATGTTGAATTTGAATATTCAATTTTAAAAGTTGGGCCTAGCGTCATCTTATTTATTTGGCCCCTGAAGCACCATATTTGAATTGTTGATCGTTTGTTTTCTCGTCACTCGAAATAACACGGCAAATATTGACAGATGATCTAATACGAATAAGAGAAAAGGGACAGAACATTTTCCTCCATTCCCGGGTTCGTTCAATGTAACCTTACTCGGGAAAATAGAGAGGGTACAGACTATTATTCATGTATTGAAACCAGGAAAGGAATGACCGTCCCAATAAACTAGTAGTAGTTTTAAAGAAGAGAATGAGAAACAGCAATGTATCTGAAATCTCATTGCAATTCAGTCCCAGTTCTCTCTCTGGGTTCAGATATCTATATATTTCTCCACCGTTGCCGACAGGGTAGACTTGGGGACCGCACCAATTACGCTCTCTTTTTTCTCACCATTCTTGAAGAAGAGAACTGTTGGTATGCTCCTGATTCCGTATTGTGTGGGTATGTTCGGACTGTCATCAGTGTTGAGCTTGAAGCATGCAATTTTGCCAGCATACTCTTTCGCCAATTCATCAATCACAGGAGCTATCATCCTGCACGGTCCACACCATGGCGCCCAAAACTCCACCAGCACCGGCGTTTCACTCGCTATCACCAGGTTATTCCAGGTTGAATCTGTCACTACTCGAACTGCATTTCATCATTTGTATATCATCATCAGACTCAATACATGGCTTATAACAATGAATAGAAATCACATGGATTAGTTGATTGCTTGTTTTATTAAAAATATGTGCAGTGAAATGCAACTAATATAAACTGACGCGAGAGCCATGTCATTCCTTCGAACATAAATAATAAAAAATAAATAAGAGTTTCGGAAGCAGCAGAGTTGGCGAACTACCTTCGTCAACAGCTTCCCGAGCCTTGCAAATAAAACGGGATCTTCGGTAGTTTCCAGTGGTTGATTTAAGAGAGGGGTTTGATACCGCTGATTTGAATCCTTTGGAATTGGGGACAACAATCTTTGCCCTAGAAGAAAATGGATGAATGCATTGAGGTCTGGCCATACCCACTGTGCTCACTCGTAAACAGTTCTCCAGAGCCATGCTATTTCTGTCTTTCTGCTGTAATTCTTTGCCGAAAAGCTTCCACAAGCTTTTCTTCCTCCTCCTCCACTTCTAATTTTCTGATTGATTCCGCAAAATTATATTCAAGAAATATATCTGCGAGTGGATATCATTGGAAGATTGTGAGGTGTTAAGAAGGCTGGAATTCTTGTGGATGTCATTTATTTATTGAAACCCGATCGACTTTGAAGTTTATCCAACAACTGTCGGTATTTTCCATAACCCATGGAACCAGAGACACTAGACTCTAGCTGCCCGAAGCAAGGCATACATAATCTACGCATTCATTGACTTTGATTTCTAAGCCTGTTTGGATTAGTTTTTAGAGAATAGATTTGGAAAGAATAGATTCTGGGGAGAATAGATTATGGGAAAAATAGATTCTGAGAATAGAGATGTTTGGATGATTAGTAGTAGAATTATTTTTTATATTGATAAATTATCAAAAAGGGTATATTTGATTAAAGTATAAGAGAGGAGAGAGGGTAGAGAATAAATAGGAGAGATGAGAGAGTGTAGAGAAAAGAGAGGAAAGAGGAGATAGGATAAAGAAGAGAGAGGAAAGAGGAGAGAGGGTATAAGAAAGAGGAGAGAGGGTAAAATAGTAATTGGATAGTCCATAAACTCTTTTACTATTTTAAAAGCTATTTTCAGTACCTTATTTAAAACTATGGTTTTAAACCATGGTTTTGACCAAAATTAATTCTGGACAAAAATTATTGTTTATGTAAAAAAATTTTAAACTGAGATTTTGACTAAAATAGATTCTGAATTTAAACAAGCACTAAGTCAAGAACGATCAATAATTTAGTAACGCTTTTTAACAATTTATTCATAAAAAAAAGAGTAAAAAACACCCTTGAACAAAATAATTAGAGCTAGATTCGAACCCTTTTCAAGTTGGGGCCCATGCTTTTGAGAGAGAATGAGAATGAAGGGCCTTATTGGGTGGTGACATCAGGAATTCAAGTTGTTATCTTGTAGTTCCAAACATGAGGGCACATCCTTTCAGTGGACAGTAACCACATCTTGTCAACATGGGATCATGGCCTCACAAATCTAACCAAGTGGCTTCACAATGAAACATGTTAGTTGCTTGATTCTTGGGGGACTTGTTCATTGACCAATTAGAGAGATCAACAATTTGAAGATCGCCGCAACAAGGAGCCATGGACCAGAAGGGATTCGGCTAATACAGAAACCTGATTTGTTGAATATCTATGCATTGCAATTCGTATCAGTGATTGTGACTAATCAGAATTGCAGCTGATGGTCCACTACTTTTTCGGCACGAGGCTTTCCAATAGTCAACGAACAAGTTCAGAGGATGAAGTTAAAACCTTGTCATGCTTTTCTCATGCCAAACGAAATACTACTGTTCAATAAATCAGTGTATTTTTTTGTTTTTTAACATAGCAAGATTCCGAATTTCCGAGCCCACGTGGGAAAGTGGACACAGTAAAAATATTAATCTTAAAAAACGATCATGAAGCGAAGATTTGTCAGTTTCTTGTGTCCTCCAGACTGCACAAGTGTCCTCCACTTCCCTTTGCTCTCAGCTGGGTCTGCGTCGCAGCAATCACAGTTGGCTTCCACACTGGTTGTTCCTTCCATTGTGCTACGTTCTCCATCTTCAATGCATTGTATGGCAGTTCATGCGCAGGGTTAAACAGGTAATTCTTTATTCGATATCCTACTCAAAAAAAATATAGATTATATTTTATAACCTGATATCTAATTCTATCTGATAAAATCCTTAACTATTTTAGATTGAATATGGGCGGGTTAAATGTGGGCAGGTTAGACATGACTAAGTTGTGATATCATACTCATATTATGAAAAATAATCTGTAATTATAAATTTCTAAAATAATACTATATTTATATATTTTCAAGAATTAAATAATATCTATAATATACTAAAAATAAGGCAACAAAAAGATAATAATTAAAGTATTAAAATTTATTGCATATAAAAAAAAAGTTTTGAAGTCTAAATAATTTATAATTATAATTTTGTATCAATTTCACAAATATTGACAAAGATTAAGCATATAAAAAATAAAATAAATAATTATAATTTATAATATAATCATATTATGATTAGTAAATTTAAAGAGAAAAAAATTAATATAATTATAAATATTAAAAGATACAATTCATTTACTTTAACTATTTATATTTCTCAAATAACTTTTTAGTTACTAGTAGTTATCATATTATCCCTTCTAAATATAGCATATAGGGAGAAAAGTAAAAAAAATATAAAAGAATGAGTGCTCATGGGCAGGGCAGGGCAACCCTCTGCCTGGTGCTTAGCCCAAAAAAAATATAGGTTGTATTTTGTAGCCCTATGTCTGACCTATGCTATATTTATTGGGCTGAGTAGGGTTTTTTTTTTTACGGACTTGGGTAGATATATCAGACTATAGGCTTTATGAATATCCCTAGTACACCAGAACCCAAGTGTTTAACCCATGTACCCTTCCCGGGTCAAATATTTCGGGTTTAAAAGCCCATTCGAATTGAGCCCAAGTGTTGAACTTTTAATTCCTTTTCTCGACAGATTTTTGTTAAACCCTAACTGATTCCATGGATTCGAACTCCGTTCCTACTTCCTAACCTTCAAACCAGGTTTTGTTCCTAGAAAGGATTATAGATTATGAAGAAACATCGTTTCTTTTCGAAATTTTGAGAGCGGTATTAACAAACATCCATCACTTCGAGAGAGAATGCCACGTAAAAGTGAGGGCGTGCGCGGCGACGAAGATGATTCCACAATTGATGAGAAATGCAGCACTTACTTCGATGTCTATGGCCCTCGAGTAATGCTTCTGGCTTTCTGTGGTTATATTGAGATGGAATCAGAATTCATCCATCAGAATTCATCTGTTTTTCCTCTATAGGGTTTAGTGTTTCTTCAATTACTAAGTGGACTGGTTATCCAAGTGTTCATGATGCAATAGTTTTTCTTTCATGAGGCTTTGTTCAATACGTTTTGGCAAAACTCAGCTTACTTAATCTGATATGAATTGTCAGGGCAAGGCCGATGTTATTTTTAAAACACCCGAAGCTAATTCAACTTTGAATCTCCAGGTAGGTTCTTGTGACTACACAAAATTTTAGTTTGATCAGCCAATTCCTCACGGGTGTTTGTGTCATGAAACAGGACATTCAAGGACTGGTAACTTGGGTTCTTGCTGAAGGATTTATGCCGTCATGGGTTTTCATCAAGGTGATGATACATTCCTCTCCATCTTGTACTATTTTTTAATCCATATATAGGCAACAGAATACATGGCCATATTAATTTTAAGCCAAATTGAAAATAATCTGCTTCAACGTAGAACGTTTGGTGAATACTCTAATTACTTATGCAACACTCTCATGATTTGCAGAACAAGCCTCTTATTCAAAAAGTGGTCATGCTCTATACCCCAGGCCTGGATGCAGCTTTGTACTTGTCACAGTCTAAAATGCTCCCCTTTGTAAAAAAATTCTGTGGCAATCCAAGGGCAGTCTTAGCTCTTAGGTCTGTGGAAAAAGTATTCCCTATTTCTCTCAAAGTATGTTGTTCTTCTAGAGCATCTCTAAATATCTATTTTGTGCTTAGCTGTGTTTCAGATGGAATGCAGACGATAGATGCACTCCTAACGTGCAAGCTGAAAAGAAAGAGGGAGGAAAGTAGTTCAGTTATGGAGAAATCGACCCTGATATCTCAGCAAGGTATTCAGACTTTAATTATTAAATATAATTAAACTTTCCATTAGCCAAGCAAAATCAAATGCTGCGTGGAGCTACTGAGAGCTCTTCCTTTTAAAGCAATTTTGTTACTTGAAGGCCATAGAACTTTGCTTACGGCCATGAGATTTGTTGTCTTCAAGCAGAAAAAAGCAGTGGTGGAACGGATAATATATCGTTTATGGAGCTTACAAAAGGCATTCCTTTCCCTGTTACATATTATACGCTTACGGATAAGGAATTAGAAGACAATGGATATTTATTTAAACAGCCAGGTGACTTTTACTCTACTTTCATACATATATGACTTATATTTTTGTTTGTTCACGCTTAGCTTGACATTTTGCTCTCCTTTTGGTAAAAGGTTTTCTTTCTACTTTGCCTGCTCCTTTGGGATCTTCTCCCTATGAAATGCTGGCGCTTGATTGTGAGATGGTAAGTTAGTCAATGACAATTTGGGATAAAAATAATGCTTGTAACATAGAAAGTGATGGTGACTCATTTTTTAATGACGTTTCTTCCTCTTGTTAACTTGCCGTCCGTGGCAATTTGATGCTGTGCTTATTCGTCCTTTCTCTTTTTTGTTAGTGCATCACAAGTGAGGGTTTTGAACTTACAAGAATCACACTTGTGGATTTTAACGGACGGGTATGTGTTGAATTTTTGTTCTGGTTTCCCTTCTGCTAAATATACACGCATCTTTAGGAGGAATGATTGTCAGGTTTGATGTTCATTTCAATTTTCATTACTTTTGGCCGCGCCCCCCCACCCCGAAAAAAAAGAAAAAAACAGGACAGTAGTCCCTGGTTGGTCCTATATCTATTTATATGGAAGAATATGCTATTTGGCTTTGGCATGTCCGGGGATCAGGAAATGGGGCACTCAAAAAAATGACTTAATATTGCATTGGGCTTGTATCTTGGGTGTCTATTTTTTAAGCAGTTACAAACTGAATTTCTCCCTTTACATCTTGATGGGTCAGCTCATGAAATTAATAATTTTTTACATGCACCACTATGGCCCTTACCTGTGTAACTTTGGCTTTTATCCTTTCAGGTCGCCCTTGATAAATTGGTTAAACCATCAAATGCTATCATTGATTACAATACCAGGTGAACTGTTTGAACTATTTATAAACTGCCTCAAAAGTGTTATGGTTTAAAATTTTGGGTGTACAAATCCTATTTAGTTGCAGATTTTTCTGAGCAGGGATCTGCAACACTTTGTTCTTTCTAAGGGCTCTAATTCACAGGGAAGAGGGAGTTTTGGATGATATCTTCTATCTAGGCCTACTGTAGTCTGGCTTGGATTCGAGGCACAGCCAAGTCTAAGTTAAAAAAAAAAAACAGTAGTAGAATAAAAAGGATATGACAAAAGAGCAAAATGTATAGTTTCATCGCCTTATCATCCCAATGAATATCGATTGATAGTTTACCTTTTATTCTGTTGTTTTCCTGTTGCCCCCACCCCGCAGATTTGATTATTAGTGCCAGCAGTGAATAATAGTTGTGTTCTGCGCAGGTTTAGTGGTATAACACCTGAGATGTTAAATGGGGTGACCACAGATCTGAAAGACATTCAGGTTGTTATTTAAGTTGGTTTGGTTCTTTCTTATTCTCACTTGATAATCTGTGCCACCGATTTTGGTTACAATGCTTATTCATATCAGCTGAAAACAATTTCTTGCGCTGATCTTTTTTCATTTGCTTTACATATTCAGGATGAATTTCTAAAGCTAGTTTACCAAGAGACTATTCTGGTTGGGCATTCCTTAGAAAATGATTTGTTAGCTCTGAAGATCTCTCATGATTTGGTAATTGACACAGCAGTATTATACAAACACCGCCAAGGCGCATCTCATAAAACTGCTCTGCGGATTCTTGCCAAGAAATTTCTCTCTCGGGAAATACAGCAATCAGGGAATGGACATGACAGCATTGAAGATGCTAGAGCTGCAATGGAATTGGCACTGTTGAAGATCAGACATGGCAAGTATTTCTGCTGTATGTTCTAATGTTTCATGATGCGTGGTGTAAATTATGAAATAGTTTTGAGGATATATGCTGTATCATTGAGAGTGGATGCTATTTTGTTCTGGATTCAGATACAATGAGATAAAGTTCTCTAGAATTGTGACGAGATCTGTATGTGAATTAGTCATGTATCAAGGGATAGTGTTAATTCAGGGCAATACATGTGTGTTGTACTTGTACACATAGATATAGCTGTCAGCTTTAACTTGGTTTGTCACGTTTTAATGTGGCCATTGTCACTGCTTTGACATGCTAGTGATTTCATTTGTTCAACAGGACCTGACTTTGGTTCTCCCCCATCCTTCATGCGGAAAAAGCTCGCTTCTATTTTGAGCGAGTCTAACAAAACTTCCTCTTTGGTTGATGATATATCTGTAGTTAAGAGATATGCTTCTGAGTCCTCCAATGCTATTCCAGTGACTTCGGATGATGAAGCACTTGCAAGGATCACCAAGGAGGTAAATGTCATGGACTCGTAGTAGGCTAGATTTGCTATTTTCCTCCCTTTTGCTGACTAGCTTGTTGGTTACAGGTGAAAAATGACAAAGTACATTTTGTCTGGACACAGTTTTCAGAACTACATTCATACTTAAAGAAGCAAGCTGAGGATTCGGAGATCTTGAATAAAAGACTTGCAGAGATGATGTCATTGCTTACTTGTGAGAAGAAGTCTGCTAAAGGTAAAGACATCAAGCTGAGGGCAACTACTGAATTGAAGGAAATTCTAGGTCGCATGGATGCTAGAATTGAAGCTCTGTATAAGTCTTTACCGTCTAATGCTATGTTGATAATTTGCTCCGGTCATGGAGACACAGCAATCGTGCACAGGTATATGTTCCTTTTATTTTCCACATTATTCTATTTTTCTGTTCTTTTTTGCACAGCTTATCTGAACTTCTTTTATTAATTTAGGGGTAAATATTTGATCCTTGAATACCATTCCCCATAATTTCTACTGTTTCTAATTTCTCAATTGCGTACGCGGAAGTTTTCGTTATCCTTAGTACAGGACTTTCATCAACCTTGAGTCACACTGGGATTCAGGCTGGCTGATTTACTTATTTAATATATGGTGGATTGACTATGTGGAGTTACTTTGGACTACTATATCTGCAATGCATACTTGAATTTGATTGCCCTTTTAATATGTACGGTTAAAAAATGACATGGCGGCCTAGCCATGCTTTATTAAATATGTATATTTATTTGGAATGAAAATTGATGGTCTGTTTCGCATATTCGTCTGCATGCAAGACTTCGGAGAACGCTTGCGGATCAGAGCGAAGCCACTATATGTCGTGAGAAGATCGTGGAAATCCTCGAAGAGGTTCAGGCTCGAGCTGAGGTTGCCTTGTGTTTTTTAGGTGTGAAGCATTGACCCCCAGTGAACTGAATTATTCTAAAGGCCTTGTGGTCAGCGTCCAAAATAGATAGTAGAGATTGTGAATGTAAATATCGATAATTTATTATTCAGATAAAAAAAGTAATATTGATAACTTTATTGCTTGCCGGACCCTTATTGTCGCCTATTACTGGAAGGAGAAAGGGCCACCAGGTGCCCATTTTTTTTGCACTCTCTGATTCCTTAAGATTTATCAATGAAAAGTATAAAATATATAGAATTGTATTATTCACAACTTTATTTACATTATTGATGCTATCTTAAAATCAAGCACAACAAGAAGCAAAATTTATTGAAGAAAAATGTCACGACCATATTTGTTAGAGGGTGCGCAACTAGTAATAGGTATTTAGGGAAGACGCTAATACTGGCATTAGATGCCATAAAACAACTGATAAACGGTTGAGTAATTTCAAAAATCCCCATTAACCCAATGTTGTAGCAACTTGTACGTTAGTCTACATCTGGACTACGCTTAAACGTACACATACTAAACAAGTAAACGCTACATAACAGGTATTATAATAGAATAATTCTGACTTTGTTCAATGAATCATGCTCGTCACCTCCACGCCGAAGCTACAATCAAGTTCTTGTCTTCCCACCCAAAATGGAGTGCACCTATTTGCTCCTTCATCTTGTACCTCTCACTATACTGCCCGATGAGCTTCCGAATCGACTCAGTCACGTGATTGCTCAGTGGAGATGAAGTGAAACCAGCCATGGCCATTCTCGCCCTCCATTTCCCGGCAACTTCGTACCTTTCAATCCGATCCTCACCATCACATGCAACAATGTTGACGATGTCCCTTGCCAAGCATTGCCTTTCAACATTCATCCTGTCCTGACTCTCCCTCGAAAGAGTCACATCAAGCGACTCGAAAACAGCAGAGTAATAATTGTACGCTTCTACGAATCTTGGGAAGAAAGGGGTTGTGTTAGTGTTCACATCTTGTTCCACAATTGTTACAAGTTGTGGCTTTAGGCTCTTAACCATGCGGAGGAGTTGGTCTCTCTCGTTCACTGTGGAAACACTCTCATCCGGCATGTGGTGCAGCTGAAATGCAAAGTTCACCACAAGTGCTTCACCAGTCCGACATTTGAGCATTGAAGGGGTGACGAGTGATGTCCTCGACGGCACCGCTCGAAACTCGAACGGCAACTCCAGTGCTTCTGCTAGCTTCTCAAGTCTCTGTCCTATGATCTTCAGGCCTCCAACAGATCGTTGTATAGATTCTGGATCATCAACTCCGGTCAACCTCACGTGGGGTGGCTTGCCTGGCCTTGAAGCGAGTGTTTGTAGTAGAGTTATGTATTGGCTTCCTTGGTTGATGTCAAAATCTACTATGTGCACCTGGGTTTCATCTTTCACTGCCTCTGTGATTGCACCATTTGCAGCAATGAATCCAAATTTAAAGCATGGGCACCCTTCAAACAATATCTGCATTGCTGCCAGACGATCTGAAGAAGGAGGCTCCTTGCATTTCAGAGCTTTGTAAATACCCTTTCCAGACTCAGCCAAGCGAGCTGCAAGTCCTTCAACCATATAGGCTGCAATTCTTTGGGGAGGATCTCCCTGAATTGATACCATCTGCCGGAGATTATTTATCATATCCGACGCCTCCTTTAAATTTCCTTCTGAAAGTACACTTGCACATTCAAGAAGCATTTGCCTGGGGCTCAAACGAGAGATATGTGATACTTCTTTGTTGCTACTGATGCTGCTTAGATTATAATCTGAGGATGAAGACTCCTTTGGTGAGTCATGGAGCTGCACGTTCTGAATGGGGTCAGCCCACTCAGCTGGGTCAAATTCCATGCTTTGAGCATTCTCAAATATGTCTTCTTCATCATTAAGCAGTGCCCTCTCTAATTCTTGCAGTTTTAATCTCATTTGACCATTGAAGTCAAGTGCATCCAGGCTTTCATTTTCTGAGAAATCTGATCTAAAATTGGATTGATAATAGACATCACCATGACGCCTGGTGGACATGAAAGAAGTATCAAATGGGTTATTAGCAACCATGGCAGCTCCTGAACTGGCTCTAGGCTGGTAAGGAGAAGCATCGTCCGGGCGAAATGAATTGATTGAGACCCCGGAACTAGATGGTTCTATCAGTTCTTCTGTTGGTGAATCATGGAAGTTCTTGTCATAACTCTCACTGGAGCAAGAATCTGTCATGTACATACTCCTTTGCTCATCAGTATCAAAACTTTGGGAGGAAAGCCCTGGCTTAGCATCAGTTCACTTTAGCCAGTAGGGTTTCGCATTTCTATATGGTGTAGCTGCCAGCTCAGCAGATCTAACCAATGATATGGTTTTGTCTTTGATAAGGTTGCTCACATAGAATGTCAGTCTGTACCCAGAAAACATGGCATATATTAGCTAGGAAAATGTTAAAAAATTATGCAGTCAGTTTAACCAATAGACTTTTCACCTTAAGAAATTATAATCTAGGTTTATTATAGATCTTGTTCAATTGCCTAAGTTATCTGAATTCCGATAGGAGAAACGAAAGGAGGGAAAAAAAAGAAAGAAAGAAATCTAGAAGACATTTTCTGTTAAATAAGGGCATTATGACACTTAGGAATTATTGACTTCAATAACGGGAAAACATAGTTAAAAACCCATGAATCAGATGGTTGATAGTTCATCATGCTTCAACCAACAGCAGCTTTCATGCAAATGATAAACAAGTTCTACTAAATAATACAACGTGACCCTCTGCAAATACTAGACACTAAGATCAGTTAAATGAAACTACTGACTTTGGATAGCTAATTAAGAATTAGCGGCAGAGTCATGCAACAATTAAGATTCTGGTTTATTTTGATCGATCACATACGTAAAAATGAATAGTGACCCAGCAAAAGTCGCTAGAACAGGATCTATCACATTAGTTCCATGGGCAAAGTAAGAGGAAGAAAGCCAAGTCCTTCTCTAGTCTTCCTCCTACTTTTCTAACCACAATCACGGAATAACATAATAATATGCAGCATCTACTTCTGATAAGGAATGAATAGCTATCAGAAATAATGATCCAATTCTAAACTTTGTGCAGCAGAATTCAAATGAATCCAGATCTTCAAGATAAGCATACCGGATTGAATTAGAAAGCAAGAAGAAGCAGATAAACCGTGCGAGTCTTGCTATCAGGTACAGACGACGAACAGGGTCCAAAGGGAAAGAAAAGAAAGCTGAGGTTTATGGCCAACGACCAGAGAAATTATAGAGTCCAAAACCGGAGCTTGTCTCTTGATGACTCCTTTTTCTATTAGAAAATGTTTGATTGGATGAAGGTAGGTTGAAAAGCAACAAATCGGATAGCAAACAAAAAAAAAAAAAACAAAGAACAGAGCGGCATGAAAAAGCACGAACTCGGAGAATTGATACCCAACCAGATAAATACCTTTAAGAAACAAACATAAAATATTGTAGATTATATAAGCGGAAATCGGCAGCCCAATAAAAATATTAATAGCGTCCTGTTCCAAAGGTCCAAGCTCCTAGAATCCGAGAAGTGATTTAAGAAAATTGGAGAACTTACCTACGATTTTCACCGGAAACTAAGGAAGCTACTCAGCATTCACCGCAACAGTTTCTCATGACTCGGTCTCTCTGTTTTGAAAAGATATGAATCTGCATGTTTACGCCGAATTGTCTGACTAAAACCGTATAGCTCTCGTGAAGGGACAATATTCGTATTAGCGTACTATGTTGGTGAGGGTTCCGACATACGAGCATCCTAGTCGAGAACAAATTCCCGCGGTCCCTGCTCCTTATCCCTCGATCTTGTCCGTCGGATTGAGGCCTGCATAACAGTCCATGTCGACTAGTTCGATGGTAAATGAGTCATTTTGCAGGAAAACATAGAGAAATGCATGAAGTAGGAGGCAGGAGGGGACGAGTGCACAGTGATGGCCGAAAATGGAGCGTGAAATTCTGCAAGGCGTGGAGTGGACGTATAATCTACGTCGCTGTTTGCTATGATATCATTTTTGACAAAGTCAAAAGTTGTGCGAGCACGTAGTCGGGGGCTCAGATCCACTAGCAGCAGCAGCAGTAATAGTGGCACTTCAAGGTTCTTCTTCATGTTTCTCAATTATAATGTTCTCAGGCTCTCTTCTGTGAACACTTCCATAATTTCCATAGTATTATATATATATATAGAATGTGTAAAAACTAAGAAGTATAGATTTTTATGTGGCATTGATGTTAAGAGTATCCTGGGTGATAAGTAAGAACAATGATGTACATATTTCTTCAAAGGGTTAAGGGACAGAGATGCCCTCCATTTCATTAGCTATTAATTTTCAACAGAGGTGAGAGTAACATATTGAGGTTAACAAGCATTGGCTTGATGTACTTCTTAATTGATTAACACTTAGTTGCTAATCAAGTTTTGTGGGGGACAAGGGAATCGATATGTCATCAATGACGAGAGTTAGAAATAAGGGAAATAATTTAAGGAGGGCAGTTTGTCATATGTCCTAATCATTTTTGTCTTTATTAGATTAATGTTGTAGTTGTAGTGTTAATCTTTCTTTATTCTTATTTTTGTCTCAACATAGATTAAAAGAATATGATATTTTTCACATTATTTAAGTATGGTCGCTGCCATACAGAAAGCAACAGGGAATTAGGTGCTGAGCTGATGTATGATGGCTTCTGTTGTACTGCGATTTTTTTAACATAGTTTTAGATTATTAAATGAAAAAGGTGCTCCCCACTGCCTCTAGCTCTGTAATATACCTCCTTAAGTTTTTCTTTTTTTTTTCTTTTCGTTTCTTCTCTTGATGCAATTTTCTAAACAAAGGAGCCCGACCCAGCTAAAAGGAAAATACGTGTTGCGTGAGGAATAATGAATAATAATCGTATCATTTATCATACAGTTACCAATATTCTATGTGTTCAAAGCGTAAATAAAATTTATAAGAAACCGCATTACTCATAAATCTTAAAATATTATAACTTATCTCAGTATTCAGTCGCTCCATCCAAAGCATGAATCTACAGTGAGGCAATGGGTTGAAGGAGTCAAGGCCCAAAATTTATGAGCTTGATCGGGCCCATTTAATTATGGGCCAGGCCTACGAGGGTAAACAGACATGCTGGCCCAGCTTCTTATGTTTGGTTTTCCTAATGAATGCTCACACCAAAGCTCTTGCCTGTAAGACAAAAAAGAAACAAATCATAGTCGTTCAGAAATTCATCACATATCCATATGAACGACAAGTGTCCCTCCATTCGTGGCTTTTGCATACGATTCTAAAGGACCATCATTTTATTTTGGTTAGCTCACTCATCATAATTTCTGACAGTTCTAAAACAGCAACAGTTTCCTAAAAATGAAGACAGAGGGTGGAATAAGATCGAAGAAGCAATCGATATGCAGAAATAGCGGGTTAAGAGACGTACGCATGATTATAAATTCATCACGTAGAGCGTCATCCGTTGAGCAGAGTCTGATAATATAATGATGTTATAACGCAAGTGTGTTTTAATGTGTGTCCCTAATTCGATTATGCGAAGGCGGTAGGTAGGATGTCGTTCTAGTGCTATATAGCAAGTGGATCCTCATTAATCAATTCATGCTTTGCGCAAAAAGTGACACGAAGAAATTGCATTAGGCATGCCATATATATATGTAGCCAGTTCTGGCAAGCAACCAAGACTTGCAATAACTTTATAATCACAGAGAGAGAGAGAGAGAGAGAGAGAGAGAGAGAAAGAGCATACCCAGCACAACGGAATGGCGGCATATTTAGAATATTACAAATGTTTACTGACTTTGATTTGAACATCCCATCGTCTTCTGAAAGGTGCAGGCCCCAAAATTTGGATAGGCTTCAGTAAAATAGGGCCAATATTTGCAAACATGATCAACTTTGAACTGAGTTATTCCACTTTGAACTGTTGGTATTCTGATGCTGTTTTAATTTCCCCTGGCTTCTGTGTTATAATTAAAATAATAAAACCTATGCTCTCTATATATGAAGAATTTCCGTTTTATAATAATGTTGCGCAGGGTTTGATATATATATATATATATGTACATATATATATATATATATCCAACAACAGTTAAAGAACTTGTGTTAATTTGCTGTGTCATTGTTCCTCGTGTCGAGTTCTAGTTGGTTTGGATTTGGTTAAGTGCTCTCCCCGGTACTGCCATTGGTGGTTATCAAGGTCCATAATCATTAAGCTATGTCTTAATTGGTTCTTATGCATGAGTGATTGACTATAAGTAATAAATATTAGGGTAAACATATGGCTTCTAATTAGTTCAGAGAATTTAATGGTTGATATTGTAAAGTTTAATGGATTAAAGAAGAGAGCTGTTTTTCATTAGGTGAAGTGTCGGTATCGAATGGCACTAAAGGTATATCAAAGCGCAGAGTATGGGAATGTCGCTTTAATTTGGTTGAAACTGAGACAAGAAAGAAAGCCAACTAATTAAATTATTACCAACGAACTTGCTCTACGCTTATTTAAAAAAAAAACACAATTTATCCTTGGCAGGTTTTTCTGAGGTTGGTTTTGTATGTCTACGGGCACAAGAAATTGAACCCGACTACATAAAAATACACACACACCGCACACGTATTCTTACGGGTTACTTCAACCTTGTCGGATAACATCCTCTTCAAGTTTCAGCTAATTAAGGCTGCTCGAAAATGCGATAGACATGATGTATATTAATTTCTCGAAACAATCTCACAAATTGAGAAAAACATGTGAAACTAAATAACAGGTTCAAAAGAAGGCGTGTTTAAGAGTCAAAGTCTTTGTTTTCATCCACATACATGCATGTGACTGGATCAACATGTTTGTATAAGAGAAAAGTGAGGCTGGTGAAAGTGAAATTGTCAGAGACTTTTTCCAGTAATATAAGAAAAGCCCGTTTCTTACCTACTCTTCCCTCCTTCTGTGTTGGTGAAAAGTCCTAAGAGAAGACTGCTGAATTCTGGAATACCATTTTTGCAGGAATTAATTAAATGAAGCCAGCGTCATTTGTAACAGAATTCATTTATTGAGAGGGACAAAAATGGAAAGCAGAGGGGAAATTAGGGTTTGCAAGCTGCCCAAAAAACGATGTTTATATATACCGAAAGGGAATTGTATGAGTACAAGATACATACATAGGGGGATAAGTAAATATAGTCAAAGTAGTTGGTTGAGGAAATAGAGGCGTAGTTGATGTCAAATTAGTATGTGTGTGTTTTTCTGAGGAGGGGAGAGGTTTATGATGGTGATGAAAGTGATGATTTGCTTAGGTTACGTGGGAAGGTGAGACAAAAGGTATATTATGGTTTTCATATAAAGACAGTTTGGAGGAAGAATTGATGTTTGCCTGTGCAAGTAACTGAAATGTTCGCATTCACTGTTCGAAAGCTATATTAAACCCTTCTGCTTCGGCTTCCCTCATACACATGGTGTTCGACAGTCATCATTTTAACGTACGGTCTAATATTCATGTGATGCATATATATATTTCCACACTCACAATATAAATCAAATTCTGTACTCGGTGAAATAAATTGTCAACTGAACGCATCTTAAACATTTATTCTATGGCGAATGGTCTATTGTTCATATGATCGCTCTAACTCACTCTAAGCTCAAAGGGAATGTGAAGTTTCCACGACTTGTGTTGAATTAGCAACGTAATAGAGAAAAGTTAATCGCAAAGAGAAAACTCATATTTTTACAGTACAAGCCTTGATATATACTTAATATTCTAAAGTCTGCTAATGTGAAGGGTTTGTGAGAAATATTACTAGTTGTTGGTGAGTGATTTCACATGCCATGTGTTTTAAATTGCGTGTAGGATTTATGTAACTGAGTTTCTAATTCTGGCGTGGTTGTGTAGAGGGTACCTGCCAAGAGCTTTAAATGCTGCCTTTATTATGAACAGCTTATTTATGGGATTGAACGAATCGCTTGACCAAAATATATATGACTTAATAATTCAGTTCAATCTCTCACAGTACTACAGATCCCCCTATTAGTTTGAGTTAGTGACAGGAACTTACTGTAATGATGGAATTAATTCACTAGAATTGTATCGTTTTTATCATTTAAGTCTGAAGTGCATCGCATTGCTCATCCGTCAGAGTTCAACTTCAAGTTTCTGTTGCAGACCTGCAGTCGCTATCGAATTTGAGAGATCACCTCAACTTTATCACTTTCTTTGATCTTAATTGAAATTTAGTCAAGTCCTTGGAGGACATCCTAGCTAGTGAACTTTTGGTGCCTTCAAGAAATTAGGGCTTTCTTATAAAACAAAATGGGGAAAACCAATTTAAGATTCAACGCAATGTTTGAGGCTTTACCGTGTGAATAGGTCGTCAAAATGAATTTGGACGTACGATCTTCTTTGATTCGCGAGAGACTTTCAAAACACTGCAGGTTGGTTAATTTATGGTAATAAAGCATAAATTAACTGAGAGAATTAGTGTGTGTTATTTTAAACATCACAACTGCTGGACTTAGTCTTATTAACAAGATAAGACCCAATTAAAGTCATTTCGAAGAAATTGGCAAGTGAGATCTCTAACGTATTCTTGAGGATCTGTTCTAACTCCGGGCTCTTTTTTCTTTTCTTTTTTAAGGTATAAAAGAATAACTTGTTTAACTGGAGAGATGCTATATATAAAGTTTCGTTTAAATTATGTATTAAGTGATAATCATCATTACAAGTAATTATTGTATTTCAAAATAATTAAATGTGATAATTACATAGACCTATATATAGAGATATTTGTCAAATAAAATTATTACAAATACTAACCATGATTGCATGTGACTGGAGAACTGATTCTAAATGAACCAAACTAAACAAACCACGATGGGATGGAACAAATAGTCAATATAGGCACCCGAAATTAAACAAATGATCAAAACTATAAGCATATTTCTCCATGGAATAATCAGACGGCACAGAATGTTTTAATCAATTTAATTACCTTATCCACATAGCCCGGGAAGATCTCAGCTTCTGAAATATTTCTAATAAAAATGAGACGCAATTTGGTTTGATATGATAGACATGTTGTGGGGTAAACGTAAGATCCACCAATAGCTGATATATAATTTTAATACCAACGAACTACTAGAAGTTTTTACTGTTTTCAAATGATCAATTTGTAATATATAATTCATATATTTAATTACTTAAACAGGAAAGAAGATTATTCGATTTCGTGGGGTACGAAATCTCAATCGGTTAAGAAATGAAGAAATATTTGAATAATAGTTACTTCACGAAGTGTTTCAATGTTTTATTTGACTTGCCATCTGCATGGAATTGAAGTATGGAAAACAAAGGCAGAAACTTTCTAGTTGCTACACTTACACGGCATTTGAATTAATCCTTAAGATTAAATTGATCGTGACACTTCTTTCATCCCCATCACAATGACCCCTCAAATCCAATGCATGTTTCTTAGGATTTGGCTTTATCTCTTTACTCTCTCTTCTTCTTTACCCTGTTCATTGCGTCTGCATTTTCACCATTACAAAACTTTCTGGCCACTATTGTTTTTTCACAAGATTATTAATTCTTCACAGGATAACGCAATTTGAAATTGAACAACTTATTATTAGTTGTCATCGCTGCTCATTAATTAACCCTTTATATTTTCGGTTACACTTAACCATAGATCAGAAAAGACAGATATACACGCATGGAAATGGGTGTTGATCTGAGTCAAGGTTTGTTATTCTCTATGAAAAAGTATATACGCAATAATCCATGTTCCATATAGCTGTAATCTTATTTCTTTATATGCTATGCATCAAATACCTTTGATTTACAAGTTTATTTAGAACTGGCATTTGATCAACTATTTATTTAACTCTCACTATAGTTAAATATGATTTAAGTTTGTTCAACTCTGAAAAAGAAAAACTGAAATGTGAATAATTAAGTTTGCATGGACGAAATTATTTCTATTTAATTCTGTGGAGTCGAAAGAGCAAGGCACATGAATGTCTTTATCTATTAATGCTCGATCGATATATAGAATATAACACATATATAGTAGTTGATATCCCACATGGTGCCTAATACTTAATACATATTCAAGAGCAAACATTGATCTGACCACTAAGTACCTGAACTATATTGGGAAGCATGTGGACGCTTTTGAAGCTCGCCAAATTTAACATTACTATGTTTATAAATTAGGTCATGACGACGTTGAGTTTACCAACTTTCTAATGCATTAATTCACATTTGCATTTTTATATGCTAATAAAGCTTCTACGAGTTAGAAGCCTGATGTGCCAGAAAGAGCATAGTTCAATTCAAGGCGAGTTGATTGCCTTGACCTTTTGATACAAACTTTAAATCTTTCAGATATTGATCTGCAAATTATATGCGAATTTCAGCCCCTAATTTATGGTTATCTGCATTTCCCAATATACTAAAGCCAAAATTGTGTATCACTTTCTACTATTCTGGCGACTGAAACTATAATAAATATTAATAGACAACTAGAGTATGATTTGAAAATCTATACGGTGGCTTTCGGTATGTGCACGTTTTAATTTTTAAAGTATTTAAAAACTGTGAGATATATAACTTAATATAATAATATGTATGATAGATTCAAAAAAAATATTGTTCTGTTTTACAGCAAGTCAAAACCTCATTCAATTTTCCTATAGCTAATTAAATTAGTTAAGAACTTAATTAATTGACTCTGCAAGCTAAGATATTTATTTAGCGAATATCATCGGGGAGAGTCGCATATATAAATGTCACAATTACAGTTGCTTGCGTTAAGGAATTTGGTGTGTGTGTGAGGGATGTGGAATATTAATTAATGCAGTCTCTGCAGATCAAGGAGAGACGTCCCTTTAGTAAAAACTAATATGGTAACCAAACAAAGAGGGTTTGATATAACGTGGTACCATGGTTTTGGATCGAATATATATTTAGTTAGAAATTTGAAAACGAATAGAAAGACCAGCAATGACATAAGAAGAAGGCTCTTTTGTTGCTAAATTACGGTGTACATATTATATATACACACACATGTATATATGCACAGATATAGGTCGTATAGCTAGCTAGGTTATCAATCGTGTGAAGACAACAAAAGCGACTTGCCATCCACAACCCTAAACCAACCCCCAGCCTCCCTCCACTTTCTTATATATCTTCTTTTCGACTTGCCTCTTTCCTGTGCTTCATCTTCAAGTTTAATTCTTACACCAATTAGCTGATAGAGCTTCCCCTTCCATGGAGGATTCTTCTTCATCTGCAGTTGAGGACACCAAGACTTGCCCTCGCGGTCACTGGAGACCCTCCGAGGATGAGAAACTCCGGCAACTTGTTGAAAAATATGGTGCCCAGAACTGGAATTCAATTGCCGAGAAGCTCCAAGGAAGATCAGGTACCGTGATCTCATATATGCATCTCGCCTTCTGCTTAATATTCGTCTTTATATTCATATATGCTTGAGAGTTTAAGAAATGGAAGAAAGGAAAATTTTAGTTCAGACATTTTCCTTAATTTAAAACTAACCAATCGAAGCATAGTTTAATTTCTTTCATCCTGTTATCCTTTGTTTTGCTGGTTTCCTTCATAGTACGTAGAACTCTTGCGGAGTTTCAAGAGCTTAAAACTTGGACTATATCACTCTAACGAGAGCATGTTATCATCTAGCTGGGAGATATATATAACATGTGTTTCTTTAATCGCTCAAATATTAGCTGGTATATCTCAATCATAAGTACATGATTATCCTCAAGGATCACTTCAACCATATGTTGAAATTCCAAGTGATTTTGTTTTCTGTAGGGAAAAGTTGCAGATTAAGGTGGTTCAATCAGCTTGATCCTAGGATTAACAGAAGGCCATTTACAGAAGAGGAAGAAGAGAGGCTACTGGCAGCTCATCGCATCCATGGGAATAAGTGGGCACTCATAGCGAGGCTTTTCCCAGGTCGTACCGATAACGCTGTGAAGAATCATTGGCATGTTATAATGGCGCGCAAGCAACGAGAACAATCTAAGTTATGCGGGAAGAGAAGCTTTGAAGATGTTTATAACTATAATGATTCTAATTACAGTAGTTTCTTCAAGAAAATGACATCGACTTCTTATCAGGATGTGTTAATTAGCTCCAGAATGAGTGGGTTAGAGAATACCAGATTCTTTGATTTCCGTAACCTTGATCATAAAGAGAGAATATTTGCCGATTCTCCCTCCACTTCTTTGGCTTCCTGGAGTTTTGCAACCTCCCCATCAAACAGTTCTCCTGTCGCGGATTCATTTAGAAGAGAAGGCAGAGATTTCTTCAACTCTCACTCCAATAATCATTACATATCAGAAATAATGCCCAAAGGTTCAGATAGGTTTCATTGCAGAATTTGTCCGAATTCCTCAGCAAATTACAGGAGAGTGGTTCCATCAGGTGCTTTAGGACTTTTTGGTTCCGATGATGATGGAAAGACAAAGAGGGACTTCACCATTTTCTGTGATAGTTCGACCTTCACCAAGTTACGGGCTTCTACGGATCAGCGAGGGCAAGAAGATCACGAGCCAATTGAACATAAAGAAATTCCTTTTATCGATTTTCTTGGTGTGGGTGTCTCTTCGTCATAACAAAGCAGTATAGTGCAGTATATGTTAACTTCATGGGGAAAACATGAGACCAGCTTTCTAGTTTTCATTAAGTAACTTAAGCATTTTATTCTCTCTCTCTTTTGTATAACATGCATACGAACTTAATTAATTTACTTGTAAGCCACTAGGATGTAAGGGTTCTCGTTTTCTAAATATTGTGAGCAGGTTAGTCAGGAACTAAACTTTTTCGTTCTCATGAAATATTGAGCAAGTCTCTTCTTGTTCCGTCATCGTGACGGAATATTGTACTGTGTGTATAAATCAACGGCAGCGATGAGAAATGCGTTTACTGCATGCGTGTGCTGGCTTAGGAATAGGAAGGAAAAAAGTGACGAAAATTTGCAGGTTGGGACGATCTTTTTGCCATGTAGCAGTGCGTACGCAGTGCGTTACTGAATTTAATGGATCATAGTTGTCACTTGTCGCTTGTCTTTGATGCATGTCAAGTTACTGCTACTTATATACACGATTACTCCACCGATAAATTTACCATTATCATATTTCACGGTTGTTGTGCATGATATCTTGGAGTATGAAAAATAAATGCGCACTTATTACTTGTGAAGAGCTTGAGATTAGTGCCAAACAACTCCATGGTGTGTCTCGTACAGGCTACCGAGTCAAACCCGAAACCCGGTTCAGTCCGAGTCCGACAATCATATATACGATAACTGAACAATTATTTGGACGTTGCTTGGTCATGATCGGGAGGCATAAAGCAAGCTAATATAAATCATCGACTTGATTTCATATAACAAGCATGAGTTTTCCGATGAGGATGCGAACCGTTCCATGAGGATTTGTCAACTGACCAAGTTATACAACTTGTACCCCTTACGTGCCGTTGGGTATCCGACGAGGACACACGGAAGTCCCCCTTCATCAAACTTATGTTTCCGCTTCTTATTGTGCATGTAGGCTTCGCACTCAAAAGCTCTCATGTGTTCATGCTTTGGTTTTTCTCCAAGAAATATCTCAAAAAGTATTTTGTGGCCTGTTGCTCTAGTGGGTAGTCGATTAATAATATAGACAGTTGTGAGAATAAATTCCCCCCAAGATTCAAGCGGCGATCCCGCTTGAAAACAAAGAGCAAGTGCCATCTCCAATATGTACCTGTGTGTTCATTTCACTACTCTATTTTGTTGTTATGGTGTATAAGCGCAAGTAGTCTGAAGTAAGATGCCATTTTTATTATAAAATTCCTGTATTTCTCGTGATTGAAATTCGAAGCCATTATCAGCTCGTATGTGTTTCACCTTCTTATTATATTGCGTCTCAACCATATTAAAAAAGAAACACCTCTACTAAAATCAACTACAATTGTAAAGAAATAATGTGCACATGACAAGGATGCAACTTTATAACCACCCCATATATCCAATGAATTAACTCAAAACAAGAAAGAGAGTTTATTCCACTAGGTAGAAAAGGGTGCATGGTCTGTTTAGCTCTAAGACAAAAATCACAATGACTGAAGTTATTATCACTACAAGAAATCAACTCCAATTGTTTTATTTTCTCATCTGGTGCATGTCCTTGCCGTTGGTGCCATAGTTCAGACTTTATTCTCTATTATGCCAAACACGCCTTGCTTCCTCTCACGAAATCAAGTATGTACAACCCATCTCACAATCTAGCCGCGTCAATCAAGTTCCTCGTATGTGAGTCTTGTATTAAACAACCACGATTAAATAAAATTATTATACAATTATTTTTCTTTGTCAGTCTACTAACCGAAATAAAATTACACTTAAGATGGGTGTATATAGAATTTTATTAGGATTCAATACATTTGGCAATGTTGTCTTTCCAACACCCTTTACTGCCAGGCTTTTGTCATTAGGTATTTGCACTGGTAGGTGTGTCCCACCACTTGTTCTTTTTTCAAGTAACGCATCACTACAAGTGATATGGTCCATAGCTCTAGAATCTATGATTCAGGATCGATCATAAATTATTTTATTTGCTATTGAGTGTGTTAATGATCAAATTAACCTTGCTCTAATACCGTAAAGAATGTAGCAATGTATATATTCATATCTCATTAATGATAAAAAAACACAAATAGATATTTATATTGACAAAAATATAAATTAGTAGATTAATTGAACCTATAATATATTATAATCATAATATTTTATATTTATTCTTTTAAGATATAATAGTATAATCCTATAAATCTTAATATTTTATATTTATTCTTTTAATATATAATAATTTTAATAATATAATCTATTTAAAATAATTAAAGATAATGATTTTAATGTCTGATCCTCCGTTAGAAGAAGCATCATTGTTTGGTGAGGTGTTGCTTGTGCAATGGATGGCGTGGATACGTGAAGGCTGCAGCTACTCGCCCGTATTTTCCAACATTGTATAATTGAATCGAGGGTATTGTGATGTAAAACGGTCCCTAGAATCCAACTTCCATGTCATAACTGTCTGTTTGGACTTATGTGCACGCCTTCTTTAAAATACACATTGACGCACTACATTTGGTGAGCATTATTTCTCTATTTATAAGTGAATATGGAATATGCACGGTTTAGATAAAAATTTAATTATTTTAAATGTAAAATACATAATAGAATTATGACTATCAACTTTGACAACTCATGGATTAGATATTCTTCCGGCAGAGGTTATAAGTTTTAGGACGGATCGGAATTGTGGCGGAAAGGGAGTCGTACGTTGTAAATAACATATCTAGTAATCGGTATTAGAGGCAAATAGTAAAATTTATTTATGTTGTTATACGAGTTCTAGAAGTTCCAAACAACAGTACGCTATTTGTGGTGCGATGATCTAACAAATTGTCAACACCCTTCGACGCTTTGATTCGCAATATCAAGAAAAAAATATGGAAAGACTACTAATTCCATAGTCAGTCCACGCATGCTTTTCAACTAACATGTACTCCTCCTCCTCCTCCTCCTCCTCAGTCTATAGTTCTTTTATCAAGCAATCATGCGTATTTTTAATATATATTTATAACAAATAATTTAATTAATTAATTTTTAGTTATCTATACAAATTAATTATTTAGCTGATCGTATGTTTAAAAATTAGAAGAAAAGAGCTTTAGCATCCATTATTTAAAATTTGACCAAAACGAATTTGGTTGCGAAGTCGTGGAAGTGTGATATTTTGAATTACGCCTCTCTAGGGTATGCGATCTCTGTCAAGATTATTAGCTACTGATTATGATCATTGTCTCATGGCTGTTAGCTGCAGTAGCCACCATATTTGAAGTTGCGAAAAGTGACAAGGTGGGTAAGAAGCTAGTATGAACTTCGATTGCACCACTTGCACAAACCGACAAGTTGGAATTATAACCCATTTACATTTGGATAACTCTCGTACTCGCTTTAGGGCTCCAATTCCAAAACCTCTTCCATTGCAACACCTGGGCAGCCAGCCACAGTTAATCATACAAATAATTAAATGCACTTAATCAATAATTGATCGTCCCTACAGCTTATACAAGAAGATGCATAATTTACGCAGATCAACGTCAGTGGTGTCAGTTTCCCACCGCCCCAGTGCTACGTATCCTTTTCTCTTCTCTTTTTCCTACCCTCAATCTGTCAAAAGGAATGGCGATTACTGGCTAGCAAATGAAAGCGAATGCCTTTAGCAATTTTTTGACGTTTTCTTCTTTACGGTCAATAATGCATATTAATTGTTGCCTTTTGACTCCTTAATGGATTGAAGATAACCCAAATTTCGAGACCTGATTGGCGAAGCTTTCATAGCTCTGGCCATTTAATTAAAATGTAAGAGAACGTGCATTTTGACAGCAGCGCCCCCTTTAGACAGCGGATCCAGCATGGGTGGTTAGTTAAAATAGAATTAGATGGTATCCCAATGAAGAGTTATCTTATAATTTATAAAATTTTAAATTTAAATCTTGTTAATAATATAAGAATTTTATTAATATATAATTTATAAATATTTTTTAGGTGACGCTCGCGACCAAAATAACCTAAACTTTCTTTAAGAATACTAATAATAAAAAAATAATTAGATGGTCTGTACTGTGACTCACGCAAGGGGTGGAGACAGGGATGCAGGACGTGGCAAAATTAGAACTCTTTCCAGATTCGGGAGAGATGGAGAGAATGATAGTTAATAACACCTGTCTCTCATGTGGGTCTTGCTAGTGTATTACTTTTTCAAAATATCCATGAGAAGTCCAAGTGAGGATGTAATTGTTTTAAAAATAGGACTACATCCTTCACCTTATACTTAGTATAAAATTTATTTAATTAATTAATTTAAATAATTAAAAAATTAATTAAATTAATTATTTATAATGACTATTTATTAGTGTTTTTAAAATATTTTATTTAATAACAAGTATTTAAATTATCTTAAATATAAATTTTATAATATATATATGATTATATAAAGATATTTTAATAAATAAAATAAATTAAAATTTTATATTTATAATTAAAATAAATTTATTATCCAACTTTTATTATAGTTAAAATTAGAGCGAGTAATACTTTTTTAAAAACCCATGATAGGAAACAATTCCATGTGCTTACTAATTTCCTTTTCAATTTTGCCCCACTCCTATGTGGATCAACGATCCATCATTATTATCTGTCAGGAAGCAGAATTAATGAAAATTAAAGTAACCAATGACAACGATGGCGGTACTTTAGCACGAGTGGAGAGGATCCGACACGTGGATAGGGCTGCCCTCCGGAGTCCTAAACTATTGGGCCGAAAGATATCACAGGCCCATTTCAACAGCCTATTCTTTCAGTTTTAAAAAGGTTATACACTTAAGCGAGGTTATACACTTAAAAATTTTTAAAAATACTCAGTATCGCTTAAACGAAATCTTAAGTTTAAACCTTAACATATATAAAAAATATCTATTAAGAGACTCACCTGAAATAACCAGGTACACGACACGGGTTGAATCATAATGTAGTCGGGACAAAGTTCCGGTGAACCAGGTGGGTAACAAAAAAAAAAATAAATTATACACTACTATTGAGGTTAGTCCGAATGGTAAGTGGTTCTTTATCGCTTAAACAATGTCTCAAATTTAAACCTTAGCGTATACAAAAAAATCTCCGTTGGGAGACTCATCCATCATAGCTAAGTGCGAGAAGCAGGTCAAATTTAAATGTAATCGGGATAAATCTCTGATGAACTGTGTGGACAAACAAACAGTTATACACTAACCAACCGGGGTTGGTTCAAGTGGAAATTGACTCGGTATCACTTAAGTGAGGTATCGAGTTTGAGCCTTGACGTATGCAGAAAATTTCTGTTGGGAGATTCACCCAACACAGTTAGGTATGTGACGTAGGTTAGATCCAAATGTTGTTGGGGTAAAGCTCTGATGAATTGAGTGGGCAACAAAAAAATGGTTATACACTATCAATGGAGGTTAGTCCGAGTAATAAGCAGTTCGGTATCGCTTAAGTAAGGTCTAGAGTTTGAGCCTTGACGTATGTAGAAAATTTCCATTAGGGGACTCATCCATCATAGCCATTTGCGCTATGCAGATTGGATTCGAATGTAGTTGGAACAAAACTCTGATGAATCGAGTCGACAACAAAAAAAAATGTGATACACTTTGTACCAAAAACAAGGTTATACATTTTGTACCAAAAAAACAAAAAGTTATACAATTACCCATTGTCAATAGATTTAATTAAAAAAATAGTGAGATATACGATATATTTGAAATATACTATTTTATTGTGATTCCAATTAAAGCACTTGATGAGACATTATAACTCTTGAGTGCCTAAGTTTACGTATAAGGGTAATAGACGGCTTATCTTACCTAATATTGATATCGCCTAGAAGGAATGGAGATTTCACCCTACCTTTAGTTATAGGTGAGCCTAACCCCATTCTAAAAATATTTGTACTAAAACAAAGGTGCAAACTCATATTTCACAATGATGCTAATTCGATTCCCGCTAACGTTATAAGGATTCTTTTGGTAGGCAATCTCATAAGCCTTTTATAAATATTTTCTAAACCATAAGACTGCACCATAACCTTAATAGGAGATCGATATCAAATTTATTTAATTTTTTTTTGTAAAAAAAAAGTTATACTCTTTGTACAAATAAAAAAAGGTTATACACTTTGTACAAAAAATACAATACGTCCCGGAAAAAAAGAAAGGGATATGTCATATAAATTGTTCAGGTGAAAAAAAAAAGATCATATGAGTTGTTCACAATAACAGAAAATGAGAAAATATTGGGCCAGACAATACTCATAGGCCCACATGATTAATGTATAACTTGTTAATTTTTTTACATTAGTTATGAAAGGATATAATTCTGCATTTTTTAAAATCGCAATCAAGTCAATATACCCAAAAAAAAAATCTGCATTTTTTAAAATCGCAATCAAGTCAATGTCTATCCGTGATTGTTCTTAATATAATTATATTTCCTGTGCTTGCATAGACGATTTATCCTGAAAATGCTAAATCTTTCTATTTTGCCCCCCTCCTTTTCTCGTGTTTGGCTATTTTCTATTTCCTCTTTTTTAAAATGATTCCTTTATTAACTATAATTTTAAAATATATAATTTAATTCCTATTATCAATGTTTTTAAAGCTTTTTACCAGTGAAGTGAAAAATAAAAAAATAAATTAAAATGAACTCATATTAGTTACAATATTATTCATTATTTTTTGGGCGTGAAATAGAATCCACGCGAAGCCATCGGTGGGAAACTGGCACGCCCACCGCTGCAAGAATTCGTCTGACCTTTATAGAGATTACTTTGCATCTCGGCAACCTTCTCCTATTCTCCCTACTTTCTAGTTTGCTTTATCTCCACAACTTTCTCCCGACGAATAAACTTCCACAAGGTGTTGATAAACAAAAACTTTCTCTGATCCAAACCCATCTCTGTTGATCCCAAATAATCGGTCTGCTCCCTTTTCCCGTTACGATAGTTGAAGTTTCAATGGAAGCTTCTTCCTCATCGTCCAATCAAGCTGAATTTGACTACCTCTTCAAGCTGCTGCTTATTGGGGATTCTGGGGTTGGAAAGAGCACGCTGCTTTTGAGCTTCACATCCAATACTTTCGAAGATCTTTCCCCTACTATCGGTGAGTTCTGCTTTAGCATTACCTCCACTCCTCGTATTCTTCTCCTCATCCTTATTGGTCTTCTTGTACGAGACTGAGAACAAAAGCATCAGTTTCCTATGTCTGTCTGCTGCTGGCTCTCGTTAATTTTCTGTAGAGCACGTGGTTGTGTGAAACTATCAATATGCTTTCGAACACGCATGATTCTGTACCGGATCCAATAATGTTCATTCTTTTGGTACAAAAACCAAAACCGTTATTTAGCAATGGTGGTTGGACCATTGAATTTAGTAGCACGAAGTTCTATCTTTTGCTATAAGCAGTATCTTTTGAATACCATACAAGGGAAATGCATGCCATTTGGGTGCATAGTTGTCGTCTCATAGTCTTGGTAACCGGTTACTTCGATTTGATGATCATCAGACGACGTTGACTTTGCGTGGTTAAAAGCTATTATAGGGATTTTTTTCCAAACAAACTATGATGTCTTCACATAACTATATGCCAGTCGTGTACTTTTCTTAGTTATTAGGTATTGATTCTTATAAGAATTGTAAGAATTACGCAGGTGTTGATTTCAAGGTCAAGTATGTTACGGTTGGCGGGAAAAAGTTGAAACTTGCAATTTGGGACACAGGTAATGTTGTGTTAATGATTAGTCTTTGGAAGTGAAAATTTATTATATTTTCTATTCTAGGTTCTTAGTCATACCCTGTAGTTTTGCATCCATTCATACTTAAAAAAAATATTATTTAATATGTGCGACTTTTGATATGAGTTCAATATACACATTGCATATCGAGTTCAAGTTATGAGAGTGGTGGAGATCTGGCACAATTCTCTGCTTTAAGCAATTACTGCAATCTATGACGATTGTTTTAGTACTTTGATGTTTTTTCATTCACATATTTTCATATGACATGCGTGTGCTAGGTTTTGGTGGATAGCAAAGTTGATACTTGAGAGTTGAGAGTTTGGCAGGTTCTTCTAAATTTTATAGTGCATTGGAAGTATTTGAAGTATACATCCTTAAAAAAAAAAAATGCCTAAGTGCTCCTCTTATCATGTCACGCTGGAATAATTACTTTACAGTATCTTAATTTTTTTTGTCCTTTTTGTTTCAAAATGGTGTCAATAAAGCATTAGACCATTTTGGATTTATCAACCATTTTTGAAATGATTTTGATGCATAGTTTTGTATTTCTTATTTGAGCAGCTGGGCAGGAAAGGTTTAGAACACTTACTAGTTCATATTACAGAGGAGCTCAAGGAATAATTATGGGTATTTTGATTTTCTTCATCTTATAGCTATATTTCCCATTATTATTTCTTGATTATGATCTGCGCATCTGTTAGAAATTGATTGAACTTTTGCAACTAGTTTCTGTTAATCACATAATATGACAGTACCGTAGTGCACCTATTTCTCTTTTATCTCTGTTGACAGAGGATCGTTGCGTTGTCATTTTTTCAAATGGATGTTTTCCATGATTCCTATATTCATGGTGGCATATAACCAAATTTGATACCATAGATGAATCTGAAATTATATTAAAACCACGAATCCTGGATTAGAGGACTGGGGATATATTAGTGAAGGTGGGGGACTATGCGAATGCAACTCCAATATGGGTGGTACTGACTGCTATTTCTTTTCCGCCAAATGAAATGCTTAATTAGGACTAGGAGGGGGCTGGGAAAGTCACAAAATGGGGATTGAACCAAAATTTCTACAAGCTAGGGCCCAAATATCTGAACTGTTGAGAAGAGAATGACCATGCCTACATGACTAGCATCACTAAGACAAAATTAGCTCAAGGTTTTCTGCATTCGAGCATGATCGTTGGGCCATTTTTCTTGTGTTAATAAACTAAGCCTAATGGACTTAAAATCTTAATAACTTGCTGGTCACCTTCAAGTTGGAATTATGGAAGGTTCTCTGAAGTCACCTTCAAGTTGGAATTATGGAAAGTTTGAGGACTGAGAAGTGATAATTGCCTTGAGAGCAGAATTTCTTAATGCTTAAATTTCGTTGCAATTTGATTACCTGACCCATTCTCAATGCCATTTTGGTAGATAGAGTTAGCTTATACGTGAACAATTTTCTGTTTTTACTCATTTATTTGTCGTTGGCTTCTTCTTCTTCTTTTTTAAATCATCAATTGGTATTATCTCTAGATTTCAATGAATACTGTATTGATTCTTAGACCATAAATTTCGCTACAACAGGATAGCAGTGACCTGTTTATATTCTAAGAGAAATAAGGTTACATTTTTTTGTTAATCTGTAGCAGCTGTCTTTTTGTTGCATTATATACCGTAAACCTTTTTATTAAGTCTGCAATCCGCAATATGATGCAGTATATGATGTAACACGGCGAGAAACCTTTACAAATCTATCTGATATATGGGCTAAGGAAATAGACTTATACTCGACAAATCAAGATTGTATCAAGATGCTTGTAGGCAATAAAGTTGATAAGGTATGCTTTTCAAGAATTTGTATTTGTATATTAGTTCATCAGCAAGTTATGAGGGTTCCATTGGTATTGTTGAGAAATGGTACTCTTGTGAGCTGCTAAATTATTGGCCTAAGAATGTGCAACCTAATTGCCTCATATTTCAGGAAAATGAAAGGGTTGTAAGCAAAAAGGAAGGGATAGACTTCGCCAGAGAATATGGATGCCTCTTTACTGAATGCAGTGCAAAAACTCGAGTCAATGTGGAGCAGTGTTTTGAGGAGCTTGTATTAAAGGTATTGCACATATGCAACTCTCAGACCCCTCTACTTCCCTCTAAGATGAACAAATGCACACTCTGATTCCTAATGTGATAAATGGAATGCATTAATGTGGCAAAATTTCACCGGGTGGAACATAAGACTCAAAATTGCCCAAGCTCTGCACTTGTGTGTCCTTTGTATACTTCCTGAAGAGTTTGCTGTTGTGATCTAGTCAACATGCTCGTTTTATCTTTTACCATTGTTGGCAAAAATATAGGGCTTAGATTTTACCCTCCCATTTGCTTTTCTTTATTTACCAAATACTCAAGCGTGTATTATTGGAATGATGAATTCTGATGTGGATTCCACCGCTGATCTGCAGATTTTGGAAACGCCAAGCCTTTTGGCTGAGGGCTCATCCGGCGTGAAAAAGAACATCTTCAAGCAGAAACCTCCACAATCTGATGCATCAAGTGGTGGTTGTTGTTCTTGGTGATTGCAATGTTTGTTTATGGGTTTAAACTTTCCACAGTTCAGTCTCATCTGGAATGCTAGGGTAATCAGTCAGGAATTCGTACTAAAGCCATATACGTCTAGATCCAAGCTCTTTCATTGTCAACACGAATCGTCACTATGCCATTGTTTACAAAGTCATGCTCTGCAATACATGCCGACTCAACTGATTTAAAATAGCTACAGTTTAATGATATTAGGCTCTTTAGTTGTTATAAATCTAAAGGCAAAAGGAAGCGGACAGAGAGTTACAAATAGGAAACGGAAGTGCTGCATTTGTTTAAGCATACGCGTCATGATTATGCTGCATTTGTTTAAGCGAAAAGCCATCACCAAATTTTAGACAACTAACTAAATCATGCATGCTAAGATCAAAGCAGTACTTTTTATGGCCTGAAAGTAAGACCACTATTCTTAGGTTGCTAGTGTGACTTCAAAATTTGTGTTGCACCATCGCATTCATTCGACCTGTTACACGGCATAATTTTAAAAAGAAAAAGAGAGTATATTACCCTTTTATTTTTGGCCCAAAAATTGACTGCTTTCTTTCTCGATGTTTTCTATTTATTTTTCTCTCATCTCGAAATTGTCAGTCTTTTAAGATAATACTTATCAGTAGACAAAACGAAAGCTTAATGGTTCTATTGTGTGGTGGTTAGCACTCTGGACTTTGAATCCAGCGACCTGCGTACAACTCCAGGTAGGACCTTTAGGTTTTGTTTTGGCGCGTGTGAATGACTTGGTTCTAAATTCCGCTTTCCGCTGCGTCAGGAAATATTCGCCAAAGTGATCAACCCTCCATTCCAAGTTTAATTATAATTTAACCCCTCTCTAGTAGGTACTTTACCCCTGGGGTCCCTATAAAGTAGACAATGAGACACGATATATTGAAAACAATTTCTTCCTGCTGAACCAATAAAGAGGTTATTAATAAAGAAATGGAAAGGGAAAAGGAAAGTTAACATTTAATTTTTGTTTGGTCAAAATAGGCCCAACAAAGGGAAACAAATGACCCACAAAATAGGCCACCCGACCTCTCTGAATTCTTTTAGAAAAAGCAGCTTCATAAAAAAAGAACATAAAGAAAAAGGGGGCATGAAATTTGAAAATGGGTCATTGATAAAGCGCCAGCGCAAAGATCAGTTAAAATAGTGTCCCCTCCCGCGACAAAGCGGTTTCCCCGAATTAGAAAATTGGTCTCAGGAACTGGAAAGGAAAATGTATGCGAGTGTCGTGGGCCTCAAATTCAATCCTCTTTCTTCTTCTTCTTCGATCTCTCTCACTCACTCATTTTCTTCTCATCCTCTTCTCTTTACTGGACTCCGTATTTCCCGCCGTTCCAAGCTCACTGACCCCTCGGTTGTCTACAATGGTGAAGGAAACAGAGTATTATGATATTCTTGGAGTTAGTACCTCTGCTTCCGAGGAGGAGATTCGCAAGGCTTATTACCAGAAGGTTTGGATCTCATCCTAACTTCATTGCTTTGGTTTTTCCTGATACGTTCTTTTCCTTCGTGCACTTTTTTCCTTAAAATTTCTTCAGTTAGTTTATGAGTGGGACCCTTTGGTTATTTCTTCTGGATGAGATTTGGATTTTCTATAATCACTTATCTCAGAGCTGCTGCTGTAGGCAATGCGAGTTCATCCGGATAAAAATCCAAATGATCCTCAGGCTGTAGAGAAGTTCAAGGCAAGCCTGCTCTATATATTACTGAAGATTCTGATTTGAGTGGAAGTTAGTTTTAGAAGTTACTCGCTGGGGAAAGCAATGTTTAATTTCCCCATACACTAGGACACATTCTATATCCTGATCAGCATTATGGGACTGGGATGACATTTCAGTTGAAACGGTTACTTATTTTTTATGTTTCTCCCCTGATTTTGGCAGCTCCTAAGTGAAGCTTATCAAGTTTTGAGTGATCCATCGCAAAGAAATGGGTACAATCAAAACGGAAAGCACTCGGTGTCTAGGTAGGGATGATGCTCAAATTAATTTAAGCTTAATTTCTAGCCTTGCTTTTATGTATCTCATCATAATATGGTGTTCTAGTTGCTGAATTTACGGGTATAAGTTAATTGAAAACTCTGTTATTTATTTATTTTTTTACGCCGTTTGACGAAACAGTAATTATCATGAGAATTCTCCATTATAAACGTAGTAACCTATTAAAATTCCAAACGGCCACGGGAAACATATAACCTCCTTAAGATTAGAGTATAAACTAGCATTGTTTTTAAAGATTTTCTCTCTCAGAAGATTCATGGGTTTTGATGCAGAGAGACCATGCTTGACTCCATGGAAGTCTTTGCCCTGCTTTTTGAAAGCGAACTATTTGAGGACTACATAGGGCATCTAGCTGTGGCATCGATGTCCTCTCCTGAACTAGCCGATGAAGCTGAGGATCCTGATATACTAAATGAAAAATTAAAGGTGAGTATGACTTGCGATTCAGTACATATAATTGTATGCTATGACTTTAAATCTGTCAACGGATTCTTGCCAAAAGAAACTCATACGCCTCGTGATAAGTTGGTATTTAATCATACGTTGTACGTTCTTTCTTTCTTTAAGTTGGTGTAGCACTGTCGCAGTTCCACACTCATTTGCTTTGAAGAAAATTCATCTGGGTAATTTGTCCTTTTAAACTCTGCATGCTTGCTTATAGAATATAAAATTTGTTCATATGGACCACTTCACCCGACAATAATTTGGCATGTGCTTATGGAATTATCTAACATCTTGTGTACTGCATACACAATTTAGTGTAGATGAGATGACGTTTGACATTAATTTTGTTTGCATCTGGAAATGAGTGAACAAAAGTCATCCTCATTTATCTCATGCATGAATTGCTTCAAATTTATATAGGTTGTTCAAAGAGAGAGTAGAAAAACTAGCAAGATTCTTGAAAGAGTTTCTCGATCAGTATGTCCGTGGTGATAGAAAGGGATTTTTCCAGTGTGCCGAAGCTGAAGCTAAACGACTTTCTAATGCAGGTTAATCGAAGTTCTAATTCCAACTGCATACCTTGATAATATTTTCTTCAACTAAATACATGCAAATGCCCATCATGACATGGCATAGCTCAATGTATGCTACTCAAAAGAAACATGGCATGGAATCCGATTCTTAAATATCTTTTACCCAGATGCCTTAAGATTTTAAGCGAAGTTGATTATGACGTTAAGAAATTAAATATTGTATGTTATTTCTGGTCTTCTTATCCTGTAGACCTTGAATATTTCACAAGGGCACAGTTAACGACGATATAATTGGAAAACTTGGTTGGTAGCAGGTGTCATTGCATGCACACTAAATGCTGTTACCAAATTTTTGCCATTGGTTAAATGCAGCTTTTGGAAAAGATATGTTACATACTATCGGTTATATATACTCAAGACAGGCAGCGCAAGAACTAGGGAAAAAGCCTATTTATCTTGGCGTGCCATTTTTAGCAGAATGGATTCGGAACAAAGGACATTTTTGGAAATCACAATTCACAGCTGCTAAAGGTATACTAACAGGCAACCGTTAGTAATCCCTCCTTTTCTTATTAGTTTTTTTTTTTTTGAGCAATCAGCATCTAGTATTACCAACTAATCCACATTCGAGTTAAATCAGAATTCGCATGAGAGAAACTATTCTAACATAACTTCTTTATTTTTTATTCACAAAACTTGAATTCGAAGCACTGATCCAATGCATGTGATACCAAGCTTTCCCCACTTACGTAGGTATTTTTACGTTCCACATCCTCATTCATATCTACTTTTACTTTGTACACAATTTAGGTGCTTTTCAGTTACTGCAGCTTCAAGAGGATGTCCGCAAGCAATTTAAAGTGGATGATAGAGGCGCTGAAATTAATGTTGAATGCCATATTCGCCTAAATAAGGATACGCTGGTGAATTCCTTGTGGACATTAAACGTTGTCGACATAGAAGTAACACTGGTACATGTGTGTCAAACGGTGAGTTTTTAACTCAAAATATATAGAAGTTGGAATCCATTTTAAGATCAGCCTGAAATCCATTTTCTAGAAGTAGTAACGTAGTTGGGAATGTCTGAAGGCCCCATATTTGTTTTAATTTTTTTTCATATTACTTCACTTTGCCCCATTCACTTGAGATTCTAGTAATTTCATCACCAGCTAGGACACCTAATAATGGCAGTGAAATTCTTAACGGGATTTTGTTTATTTGTTGGGATTTTGATTATTTGTTCTCTGCAGGTCCTTAGGGAAAACAGTGTCAAGAAAGCAGAACTTAAAGCTCGGGCTAGCGCCCTCAAAATTCTTGGGAATATATTTCAGGTGCACAATAAGAAATAATCTTTCATTTTTCTTCTTTTAATACAGGCGGTAAACTGCATTCTCAGGATCAGCTGTGGTTACTTCCCATAACAGTAAAATTAATTTACAATTTTAACTATCTGTCAATCAGCAGATTTTGGTCATTTTTTCCTGTCCATGCTAGATATGCTCGAGATACTTACATCTATTTGTAGAATGAAATTTTGTGTATTTTATGGTCTTAATGAATGCCATAATTACGATTTCAGGAAAAGAATTCAAAAGGAGGTGCAACATCAAAGAAGAAAATTGTTGCTGATTCGGACGATGAAGAAAATAGTTCCGATTCTTCTGATGATGAATCACCAGGAGCACTTTCCTATCGAATTCCCATTTTCACTCAGGCATGTTATAGATCACCTTCCTTTTATGCATGGCCTTGGGCCTTTTTGTTATCCTGAATATATGCCTCCTTGCGTACAAACATTGATTACACAGATGTACAAATTTGTATTCCCCATGAACTGCAGGCTATAGGAAGACTCTTCAAATGCATCTGTAATCCAGCATTTGATGTGGATGATGAAGAGAGTTTTCAGAAGCAAATGATGCATGCTAAATGTCGACGCTGAGGATCATGAAACATGAATATCAGCCCTTGTTCAGCATTTTGCTTTTGGGATTATAGTTATAGTAAAAGTTTTTATCTGTCTATTGCCCTTGTTGAATGCAGAATTCCAGAGGAACTGGGTACCAGCCATGTGTAAATTGTTATTGGTGTAATCATTTAAAAACGCATCACTTTCATCACATTACATGTGCCACAATTCTTGGTCAATAGTAATAGTAAATTACAAGAAAACGTAGATACAAGAGATAAGATTATGGGAAATTGGGTTTCGGGTTTACGGAACATATTTTATAGCTTATAGCACATGCCAAGCAACCAACATGTATACAGGGGCTATCCTCCTAAGCTTTGGGAACAGATCAAAATTCAACGAGATGTGGATTAGGAGAATCTCATATTTGCGGCTTGAGAAATGTCTAGAAAGTAGAAAGGCAGAAAACGGTGGTCCATTTTCAAGAGTCGTGGTGCGTTCAAGTCCAAGATTCGCCATGTCCAACTTTTTTCTCCAATAAGCGTAGCAGTCATGTTCTATTAAATTACGCAGCCTCCGATCTCCACACACCAAATATCCAGGAGGTCACGATCCCTCGCATTCCATATTCATAATATAGCTTAGCTCAGAAGAATAACTTCAGAATTACGCTTTCTTCCTATGTAATCACCATTCCTCTTTGACCATATCAAGTCTCCTCTTTCTCTCTCTCTCTCAGCCAGAAAGAAGCGAGTCGATGAAGCCAAAAAAGATCACTTCAAGTTGGTAATTCCAGGCATCTATTTAAAGTTAAAAAAAAAATAGTTTACTTTACACCGATAGGTACGTAGACAGAAGTTTATCGGAGGTAAACCGCAAACCCTTCAGTTAAGGTATAATTACCAATTTTGAACTACCCAGTCCTTGCACCCAAAATTTGCGCTTTCCATGATATTTCGGAGACTAAAACTACTCAGATACAAGTTCAAATTGTTCTACATAGTCTGCAGGTTCCAACAACAAAAAGCTGCTAACTTGCGGCCAAAGTCTCTCATAGTTCCACACAAATATATACAAAGGGGAATGTTCACTTCTCTGAGCCGGGGAAGGGCCCTTCCTCGAATGTCCAGTTATATAGCCCATATAGAGCTCTGCTCAATGAGCTTGATATGGAAGAGAGGCGAGTGCTCGATGTGAATGCACGGCACAAGCACAATGCACAGAAGTCAGATTCAAACAGCCACTCATGATGAGTGAATGCCTGCCGGAGCAGGTGTGAAGCGCCGGAAACGAATCACACACGGCTTGAACAGCAGAGGGTGTGAGTGCCGTACATTGGCTAATGTTGAGAGTTCTTAGCCCCCCATCCTCTTCATCAATTCCTTTCACAGATCTCCACATCCTGTTGTTCACTTTGCTATGAGCCAATGAATACATTGCTGTGTCTGTGATGTTTTGACAGTAGTACAGCCCAAGGGACCTCAGATGGGGACAACCGTTTGCCAAAGCAATCACACTCTCATCTGCAATAACAACATTTCAAAGTCAATACTGTTTACTATAAAGTAGACGTTTAAGCTTTCAACCCACCCTCGCTAAAACTGCATACAATAAAGCAACTATGATAATATAGAAATTAAGGGCTAGGAGATTACTGATTTTCTTATTTCTGACAACATATTCCAATTTCTCCTGCACCTATGTCGTTTTTCTTGCTCATTTCATTTTTCTTTTTGAACAGGTAGTTTGTTTTCTTTCAGTGTCAATTATGTACAGAAACCTCCACTGCATGCTCAAGTGCATTCTGGTGCCCACTCATGCCACATTATAAACGCACCCGTTCAAGAACATCAATGAATCCTATGCCTTAAACCATCACTAAAGCTAAAGATGTAGGCCATATGACTATTGGATTGGCTTTTATACACATCTTAAAAAGAGCACACCCGCTTCGACTCTAGAAAATAAGACATCCTCAATAAGGAGGGATAAAGGATGGAATGTTGAGAAACTAACCGCAAAGCAGAGACACTGATAGATTAGTACCATAATTAATTACATTGGGTAATAATCTATGTGATGAATTTATAGAATTCTTTTACCTGTTATTTGGACACAGCCACACAAGTCAAGCGTTCTAAGATCAGGGCAACCAGCTGCTAAACTTGTCACTCCATCATCACCAACATTTTCACACCATCCAAGGTTCAAAGATTGTAATTGGTTGCAATAACGTCCTATAGCCTGCATTTTATATGCAACATCTAATGGTATCAAGAAGCCATTTGGTTTTAAATAGTAAAACAGGAATGACAAGCAGCTGGTTTTTAATTATACCTGTAATGCAGTGTCTGATACTGCTCTAACACATCCACAAAGATTTAAACATTTCAATTTTCTGCAGAAACTGGCTAGGTATGCCAGAGCAACATCGCTAAATGCCGAGCAACCACTGATGTTCAGATTTGTAAGATTAGGACATCCATGGGCTAAGGCATACAGAGACCGATCAGTAAGCCTGAAACTTTTGCTGAGGTCCAGCATCTGCAAGTCTTGGCAGAAATTTGAGATAGTCGCAACTGCATTATCCTCTAGTTGAGGTTTGTCTTGACGAAGGATTAAAACTTGTAGTTTTGTGAATTTAGGCATAAGCGACAGGACCAAGTTATTCATGTTCTTGCTACACCTAAAGAAAGAGGAGTTAAGTAATCCTGTTATATAATGGAAGTCATCTTACGAACTAAAATACATCGAGGGAAAAACCATATATCGGATTTTTAAAAGACTATCAATACATGGACATAACTTCCAACACTTCATGTAACTAGATAATAAAACCTCTGAAACCAATGATTATGCAGATTATTAGGGAGGACGAGAACACTGAAGGGAACAAGGAACTAGTCGTTAATAGTTCTTTTTTTTTTTTTAAACAGTCATAATTTTTTACATATTATCTTCATTTTTAGACTCTGCATCTTCTAAAATAAAAGAGAACTATTAAAAATATAAAAACAAAATAAGACGCTATCCAATTTTAATAATGGATGGTCTATATTTTGGTGCTCATCATCTGAAACTGAATCACATGACATACACAGGGGCAGAGTCTGACAGCCTACTGATTGCTAGGAAACTTGGATTTGCTCAGCGCTGTTAATAGCTTAACATTTCAGTACGAGTAATCCTTCAGAAGGAAGGTGAGATTAAAGAACACTAATTTAAGCAAACATTGGGAGGGGGAAATGAACATATACCATGATAGTGACAAACGGGAAAGGGCAAAGCAAATGGCATCTCTCCATCCGCGGCAGACTCCAGAAGCTGCGATCACCGTCTGATTATCAGTGAGGGACAGAATCTGCATCAAAAGCTCCACCGGAATATCCTTCCATTCGGTGATCACCCCGGCTTCCATTTTAACTCCTCTAGTACTGTTTCCACTGTTACCACCGCCTGCAACCATCATAAGTTGCTCAAAGCATAAGTTCAAGTCCTCCGTCCTCAAGTTCTCCTTGCCAACCATTTCACTTTTTAGCTCAACCGCCCTTCACCAAGAAGACAAGTTTTTCAGCCTCTCGTTTCCATAACCAAATTCAGTATAAGATATATATCATAGAAATTACAAATTATGTATGATTATATATATGTGCGGGTATGTATGCATGTATGTAAATAAAGGGAATAACAAAATTTTCAGACTTTGGGCTACAGAAAAGAAACAGATGTAGCAAAACGATAATAACCACAAGCCGATAAAAGTCCACGGCCCAAGGTAATAAGCAATTTGGCAGAAAGCAACAGAAGATAATTTTTCTTTTATGGGGATCCTATCTCATTAGGATAATTCCCCACATTACAAAACAGTCACAACTTTCAATTACCAAATTACGTGTCAGCAAAGTACGAAACTTGACACAAGCTATTCAGCTGTAGATTGCAAACGACACAAGAGAAAACAGAGATTATCAAACGCCTCCCAGAAAGAGAACCCCCCTACGAAATTTAAACTACAAAACAAATCGAGTAATCAATCCATCAAGGAACTCTAAGGGACGATGATGCGTGATCACAACATGCTTGAACAAAATAAAATCAGAGTTTGTAGTCATAAGCATGAAACCGGAAGATAGGGACCAAAAAACCGGGAATCCAAAACGAAAAAAATTGAAACAATATATGTCTTAGAAGTTGACCATCAACATAGGGAGAACCCTTTCGGAGCAGATAATCAGAGAGAGAACAAGATATTAAAGCTGAGATCATTACCGCTATAGCGAGAGAAGAGAAACAAGGACGGGACAATATCCTCCCCTGTTATACTAATATACAGAACAGTTCGATTGAGTTGAAGGCTAAAAAGCTACGGATAATATCAAAGCAGAGGGCGCGAGGAGGAGAAGGCCTAATATATAGCCGAATAGGAAAGCACGGGGCTAAGCCTAAGCCTAGTATATAAAATAAATGCGGATTAAATATTGAAAAGAAGGAAGATGGAGGAACGAAGAGGGAAAAGCAGAGAAGAAAGGGTGAACGACGCGTGCAATGCCACGTGTTGAGTGATGCAGCGATTATATGGGTCCCACCGGAAGATGGATACGATCAGGCAAACGCGGTGATAAAAATAAGGGGGAAGGACTAAATAATAAGTTAATAATATAAGTAATAACCATGCTTATCATTAGAAATCTTGAATTTTGCAAAACGACTAATTACTAATTAGGACCAAGTTCTCGTTAGAGATGAATTAAATTTAAATTATAAAATGATTAAAATCCCTCTCAGAGCTTTCAACCGAAAAAAAAAAGGGATTAGAAGTCCCTCGTGGAAAAAAATAAGAGTGATTTTCTATAATTTATAAAAAATATTATTTAATTTAAAAATTGTCTATCACTTGTAAAAGGTTTTGCATAAAGTTAAAAGTTGAAATTCTTGGATACTAAAAAAATTAATAAAAGGTCTGATCATAAAAGGTCCTTTTTTAGTTTGCAAGGGCAAATATGTATAATTTATAATGGAAAATATGAATATAATTGGGTTCTCGTGAGTAATTTTTCAAATAAAAAAAGAAAATTAATAAGAAAAATGAGTCATGTGAGAAAAAGTTAATTATATATTGTTGGAGAAGGAGATGGAAAAGCGGAATTGGGAGAAAGTCTGGAAGAATTGGAGTGAATTGAAGGGAAGGAAGGGGAATAAAGGTGATGACAACAGAATTGTGTAGAACTTTCTATCGTTTAGATCCGAAACCGCACCTAAAAGCAATTTCACGACTATGACTATGGAATATGGAGGGCTTATTTTAATAAATATATATATATATGCATTATCTTATATTTATTTAATTAATTTAAATAAATAAATTAAATTATTTATTTATAATAATTATATATTAATTTTTATAAAATATTTAATTTAATTATATATATTTTAAATTATCTTTGATAGAACTCCTTAATATATATAATTATATAAGATATTTTATAGGGAAAATATAATTTATTGAGATAAAATTGATTAGATCTTATAATTAGAAGGATATCAAACAAACAATTAACTCTTATAGAAAAGAATATAATTAATTTTTTATATAACCTCTATCAAATTTTTTTTAATACGTATCAGGCAATTAACATTAAATATTAATTAAGTCCGTAGTTAATCAATGCTCGTACATAAGGAATAAAAGTGCAAAACAAATAATGGGGAAACACCCTGTTAATAAGGAATGGCTTGCTGAGTTGGCGTCGTCGTTATTTGTATGAGAAATAATTTTTCTTTATTATGTTGTTGAAAAATAAACTTATATATATACATATATATAGATAAACTGTTTGTTAAACTAATTCCCCTGAGATTGAGCAAAGCTGGCAGAGGCCGGTCTAACTAATCAATTTCGGCTTTTAATTTCCTACTCTCAAGGTTAGAAAAATAAATTAATGCCAAACATTATCTGATTTTTTTATGCAACTTCAAGTAAATGAACCTCCTGGTGTTTTCTGCAATTTGGTTGGAGTTTCGGGGTCTAGATGGCACACATCAATAATAAATGGTATAAATTTAATTAATGTTATTTTATTTCTATACTTTTAATATCTTTTACTTTGATAAATATAGAATCTTAAAAATGTTAAGTTGAAGAAAATAAACTAAATATTTATCAATTTCTTTTTAAAAATTTTTTATCAAAAAAAAAAAAAACAAAACTAATATCGGTAGAACCATCCGGACAAATCCGAAAAAGGCCTTGTGCCCTTTTCTCCACCGTCCGGAGTTATCCTTTTAACGCGGCCGCCTTGACCTTTCCTCAAGTACTTGTAGCATCGGGTGACATGGAACGGTAAAGCTAGAAGAACATGGGAAAGACTCTTCATTATAGGGAGCTAGCTGCATCAAGATTTAATAGGGTCATCGTTTTCATTAATACTCAAAGGCTCACTCGCTTATGGCCTCAAACTATGCGTTAAGATAAACACACCACTTCAAAATATCCACTTCCTCAATAATTAAAGAGGACACGCAACTTGTTGGGGGTGGGGGGGGGGGGTGTTCCTATTCAAGACTACAACGACAGCTAGATGGAGAATTCTTGCAACAACAAAAAAGGATTTTCTTCTCAACGTCATTAAACTTGTATCTTCAAAATCATCATCTTATAAAGCACTGTCTAGAGTGTTAGAAATTCTATTGCTTGCACATTTTGTCTTGTACATTTTTCTTCTTCTTTCAGCCCATGTTTGCAAAAATCCTTCATTCAAGGAACTTGCCGAGTTTCTAATCTATCTTGGGATCTCATTATCATAGCCTGGCATTCACCAATCCATTTTTTCGGCTTAACTTTGCTTCTTATCACGATTGTTCCGTCTCTTCCAATGCCGTTCTGTTTCATATAATCGTTGATAATATTTAATGCCATCCACTAGGTATATGCGTCGTGGCAAGGCGAGACACGATTACCCATGAGCTGGTTTCTTTTTCGTTCAAAGAACATAGTAATAAATGGAAGGTTTACACCTACAGAGCACAGGCCTGATCGAGTGTGGCAAAGGACAACGCATACCTTTATTCTTATCTATACAGTGATGAGCCTCCTTCCCAGAAATAGGGCACATCATGATTCTTCAGGACAAGAACCTTCCCAGCAGCGAGTTCCCAAAGAAGAAACCTCTTTTGGCCCCTCCTCTTCCCTCACGACCATCCGCCGCATTTCTTGCTACTCTCTTCACCTTCACCATCACCATCGCCATCATACTCTGCCCCAATCTCTTTCCAAAGTGCTTCCACGATCTTCATGTCCACTGGGTTTCCAGAAACGTCTCTCGCGTAGGACACATACAGTCCTTGCTCTCCAATGGTGAATACCGCTGCCCTGCAAACTGTCAAGCCATTCTCTCGGAAAATCCTTGTTATTTCAGATAGCAACCCCACCCTATCCTTTGCACACAGCTCAAGGCTCACACCTCACTGAATCAATGCTAAAACCTTTTGTGTTCCTACAGAATCAAATGAAGTGGACTTAATGTAATCTGCTGAGCCAGCATACGATATGACCGCTCAATTTATTACTTGCAAATCCCAGAAGAAGCTTTACCTTCATCTGCATTTTTTCCCCCCTAAGATTATGGGGATGTGGATGATATTACATGGAGCATATAGATTCTTAAGCTCTATGAAAGGCAAAAGACCAGTGCCACTGATTAGTGGATATGATGGTCAGATACAATCTGAGTGGAACCTAGCCCCATGCATCTGCCGTACCATTGCAACAATACAAGTAGATAGCTGCAGATCCAAAATGCATTCATTCGGTTAAACTCAGAAAGCTTTCTGCTGTAAGTAGTAGAAGACAAGAAAGCATCCCCAAGGAAGGCATAGGAAAAGAAAATGGGCTTGAAAAAAAAAAGATGGAGCCAAAAGTAAGCCTAGGGACAGGGGGTCATATTCATGCCCAGGGTATAACAGAAATCAGTAGCTCAGACAGTTTAGGAAATTTCTTATGATTCCAAGTTCCTCGATAGAGCATGGCAAGACTTACTCAAGAGCTCGTTTCATCCACCAACTTCTTGTTTTGAAAGGATCACAGAATAACATATACAGAGATCAAGTTTAAACACAATACCTCGCTTACTCTTCTTTGTATAGCAGCTTGAATGCATTTAATGACCCTTTCTTCCTCTGCTTCAGTATCAAGCGTACATCTATCCATGTGCCGAATGAAGTACTCCCAATACACACTCAGACTTCAGACTTCAGACAGCAACATTAAAAAAAAAAAAAAAACTCTTGTTAATGTTGCATAATGATGAGGTGAATGAAGAAAATTACCTGGGATGCGTAAGGGCCATCCGATGAGATTTTGGCATGAAAAACAACATATTGCATGTCAGTAAGAGTGCAGACAATGGCACACATCAGTTTTGCCCGATCTCTACAACTGACACTAACCACCGAATACCCTTTTTCCTCACAACGTTCTATTGTTATTTTGGGCCTAAAACAAGGAGGATAATCCATCTGAGCCGTTACTCCGGTACATTCATAGCCCCGATCAACAAACAACATTTGGTGGAGTCTCCGATCCATGTGGGTGAAACCCATAGAGAAACTGGTGTGAGCCACTTTCTCATCATCCTCACATCCACGTACTATGTGTTTGAGCTGCTCCTCCGTAAGAGATAGCTTGTTCGGGGTATCGACAGCACCGGTGGTAGCATCGTTGACATAAAGAACACATGCTATGCGTCTATTATGAGTCCAAACTTCAGCCGAAATCACATTAAATTGGAGATTGGCAAGGACAGCTGAGATCTCAGATAGAAGACCTGGGCGGTCTCTGCCTATGAGCTCAATAGCTGTGTGATCACCAATGGAGTGCACCCCAACCCCTTTGGCAGGCCAACTCTTTTCTCCTTCTTTGCTCTGGCCCTTGGGTCCTAGAGCCTAATGCATGATGGGAAAAAAGTAAAGAAAATAAAAAACAGTTCGTTAACTCTAAGCATCTGTTATGTGCAGTTCTAACAAAGGGTCAGAAGAAGAATTGTACCTTTCCTATGAAGTCGATGGTTTTGATGTCGGTTATCTTCTTTCCTTGCTGATCCGTCACATGAAAAACTGTTCATTATTCCATTAATTGAACAAAGGGCCTGGCTTGGCTGTAAACTCATGTCAAATTCATGTAATTGTCTTGATGACAATTACGAAGCACAAGTAATCAAAAGTGCGGATATTACATTATTGTGACTCGGAGATTATAAAGCAGAATAATAAACAGAATGCTGATAAGTGATAACAACCAAGGATGATAGTTAACCGCTTTTAATACGGACTGTAACATGAAAGGGTACAATATATCCTGTATTCGTTGTCAAAGGCTCAAAGTATTACCAAGCTTCATCTTAGTTAGAAACATACCATCCATAAACCATCCACCATCTGAAGATATGTAAGCCTTGGTGATTATGAAGTCAAGGTCTGTTAGAATTTGCACCAGTTCCAGCAGAATTCCAGGCTTGTTAACACTATCAACCTGCAATTTTTTAAATAACAAACCATTACTAAAGTAGAGGATATTGCACCATCTGCATATTTCATCTAATGATGATATCTTTTTCAAGAAATATGGAATATTTGAGCCATGATGATATTGTGGGGGTAGCATTACGTTGTGCATAACTTAAAATGTATAATTTGTTTCTCCTCTTCCCAATCTACAGAGAACCTTATTCATAGACCTACTTTTCTTTTAGGGTACAGAATTCACCGAGTGAGGGCAGGAAAATCTCATTTTTCATGTAAGATCTGATGAAACTTGATATAAATGGGAAAAAGAAGGTTTTAGTGTTCAAGTAACTTTTGAAACAGAAGATGCTATGGCTGCTGAAAAGTTTGGGAGCCAGATCATGACTGACAATGGGAGCCAGGAAAATCCACAAATTATTCTGAGAAATTATACCTTGATCAGTGTACAATCATGGCAACTAGCATTATCCAGAGACCCTGAGGACTGCAAACAGAGTTTAACATCAAGAAGTTACTCCTATTTGGGTTTTCAAAATTCCTAATATAAACCCAAAGTCCTCATCAAGGTACTGATTCCTTAAGAATTGAGTGAATCAGGGAATGATCACTTCCTCATAGCTATGAATTTTAGCCTTTTGGGGTCTTTTAAGTTGAACTAAAGCAAACTAATATATTAAAGTATCCATTAATCAAAGGCATACTAAAGATATACGTACGATTTTGGGTCCTTTTCCTCTAATACTCCATCCTGAAGAGGCTTTTCAATGTGCAGCTCAGTGTAAAATAGCATGTCAAAGGAAGTAACAGCAAACCTTGGAGGATTGATTCTGTTGCTGAAGTTCTCATACGCAGGATCAAAATATGGCCAGCAAACTCTAGCCATTTGAAGTTCACTTTCTGCTCTCGACAAGTTGCCTTAATTTACCTGCAACAAGTAGAGAATGCTTGGCTGATTCACAGCCATTACGATTCCGTACTCAAGTACTGGTGTGTTCAAATATGGCATCTTACCCAAACTTAGCAGTTCCTAATTAGAATAAGTGTTGCTACCTGCTTTGCAGTTGTTTTAGTCCAGATAAAAGAGCTCACATCAAAACAGTGTCCACGTATGCAAAGAAGAAACAGACAACCAGACCATACAAAGGATGTGGACCAAATGTTACTTCTTCATTTGCTTCTTTCGGTCCAAGGTTTTAGTACAGCTTTAGTGGACAAAATTGCTGCGCTAGATAGACCATGGTACAGATTATCAGCAGAGAATACAATATAAGTAAACAGACGAGTAAATTGAACTGTTGCACAGATCCCTTCACTAGATATATCATAATATGTAGCGAGCATTTCTAATTTTTTATGTTGTGGGTGTCAATCATTCAGTTGGATTTATAAACGCTGGTCCCAAACAGACACTAAATAAATGTGGCGAGGAGACCCGATGGGCCCATTTTTTTTTAATTTATAAGATGTTTATATATTTACATTTTACCCAGTATGAAAAATATTTATTTGGAGTAAAAAAATCTTAAAAGTAGACAATAAAAATCTTATAAGCTCAACGAATGGAATAGAATAATTTAATTTGTGCAGAATTGAGATATCTTATTTACATAAATAAATGAGTTCGGAGTCACATTGTAATTAGGGGGAATTGTTCAGCTTGCAGTAGACTAATCTTTTATGTATTAGTATTGGCGGTGGATGAAGGGTGATGTTGATATTAATGAATATTTTTGTTTAGTCAGTAGCATTACTTTTTATGGAAAGCCCAACAACTTAAGTGATTGCAGGACAAGATAATCACATTTCTTCATTTTTTTTCTATTAAAGTTGACTTCAGTATTTATTGAGAAGCACCCACGTGGTGTTCTTTTAGAAGCAAAGGACCCTTGAAATTGCAGTCGTTTGATTTTTTATTTGAAGGACAAGATTTGTTATGCAGTGGAGCTCAATAAAGCAGGACTGCAAGCGACTGATATTTACACATACCAACCAAAACTACCACATGGATCACGCACACTTGCATCTTCCACGGCTTTAGACTCCCCTTTTCAGATTTGAAGAGGGAACAAAAGGCCATCTTGTATTAAAATAGTGATCCTTAACAACCACATCAGCATCCTGGGATGTACTGGTTGCTTGGAGGGACATGATGGATAATTAGTTATGATTCCTAAGATGGCAATAAATGGAAGGCCTAAGACGAGAATGATAGCTTTATGATCCACCTCTTGGTGTTATATATTTTTATGCCCTTCTGATCGTTCATCGCGCCCCTCTCCATTATCTGAACCTTTTGATTCTTATAATGCTACAACGAATATAAAGATTTCCCATGGGCCACGTTTGGAGGGCAAGGGCGGAAAATACTTTAAAAGAATGAAAACAGAAAGAGTTGAAGGACCGGGAAGGAAAATAAATAAATAAAGGGCTAACAGTAACAGCCACCGTCTAGAATTCCTTGACTTTTAGGGGCCCCATGCCTTCAATCTCAATCATTTATCTTATTAAAATCTTAGTTCACAAGAAATTAACAGGATCGATCACTTTTAAGGCTTACGTCGGTGAACATATTCATATTATTACTCTCCTCCTCTGCTCTCTAAGCAACACACACTTTTTATTTTTATTCTTTCTCTGCTGAGAATTTTCCGGGAGAAAGCCAGAAAGGACCATGCTTGATCCGGCAACATATCAACCCGTAACTTCTAATCGGTTACCGAATAGAATCGGAAGTAGTATCCATGGTTATGGCAGATGGGAAGATAGAAGGACCTCTGGTTTCTGGGCTTCAAAAAAAGTGGATGACGACTACGACGACCACTCTGGTGTTTGTTCGCCGCCTTTATGGAAGACGAGCCCGACCAGGAGAGCAGAATTTGACAAAAACTACTATCAAAGTCTGTCCCCTTCATCGAGAACACAAGCCATTGCCAGAGGCCAGAGGGAGCTCATGGAAATGGTCCGGAATATGCCCGAGTCAACCTACGAGCTTACGCTAAAAGATCTGGTGGAGAAGACCAAGGTTGAAGTAGGTGAAGAAAATGAGAAAGAAGAGGAGAATGTAATCAACAAAAAAGCGTGCAGGAGGGAAGGTAGTGGCAGTAGCAGCAGTAGAAAGGTTGACCACAGGGCGGTGGCGATGAGAAGAGGGAACGTTCAGAGTGGAGGCTTTTATTTGAAGATGATGATGTTTCCTCCATCGCTGGGATCGACAAAGAAAAAGAAGAAAAATAGTGACTCTTCGGGAAATGAAGGTTCAAAGGCGACTCTGAGATCATTAATATCTGAAGGATCTTTGAAAGGTATTGTTGATAAGGAGTGGTGGAAGAAGAGCACTTCAGCTTCCGGGGATAGTGAAAGTGGGGCCACCTGTATCAATAGCGGAAGCACTAAAAGCTCCGGCAGCAGCGGCGGTGGGAGAAGCAGAAGCAGCAGCAGGTAATTTCGAACCCATCGAAAATAACTCAATTGTTTTTTATTGAGTGAAGCGGAAATGATTGAAAAGCTTTTAACCGATGAAGTAATAGGCAATCGCATGGTCTGAGAATTCTTTTCATTATTTGTCTATGAATGATGATGTGGTTATCTAGTTTTTGAAGTTCGGAAAGTTATTAGTAGTAAGGGTAGAGATTAAGGACTTTTAAGAGGGTGGTTTGCTGATGGATTCTAAAAATCATGAAAGATTCCGAACGGTGTTCACAGTAAGTCATAGGCCAAAGTCTAATAGCACAGTGAATTCGTGGCATTAAAGGGGACAAAGAGAGGGGGTTAATTTATTAAAGTGATCGGTGGAGAAAGGAGGAAGGTGTTGAGAGAAAAGACTTGTTTGGTAGGTGGATAATATGGGGCTGGGCATGAAAGTATGTATGAAAATTACAGGGAAGCAGAGTGATGTGTGCAGGGGATTAATATTTAACAGAGTTAATGAATCATAAAGAAGAACAGGTAATGATGAATGAGTAATGGGATGGATATAATAATGCAGGGGAGAGAGGAGCGTGGGCGGGTGCTGGTTTCTGATTGGCAAACCCAAAAGGCTTCTAACAAGGGAATGAGGGAAGAAGGGATATGCATCAGAATCAGAGACTGCAAATTGCAAAGTGAATAGTATGAAGAGTGTGGGTTATTATGTTTTTTTTTTTTTTAATTTCACAAACACAGCCTCAAGGGAGTTTGTCTGTTCCTTTATTTATTTATTTATATATATATATATATATATGCATTTGCAAATACTATCCCCCTCCATATGGTGATCCTAGGCAAGGTCCCAACAAGTTTAGGTCAGGAGGAAACTAACATGCGTTAGACACAAGCTCACCAAGAGTGATTTTTATTTTAACTGATTTTTTTAAATTGAAATTGGGATATTTTGATAAAAGTTAATTAGTGTGATGTAATGTATGTTTGAATAAATTTTGGAAAAAAATAATTTTGATATATAGTATATTAAAAAGTTAATTTCAAAAAATTTAAAAATATAAAAAAACTTAAAAGCCAAAAAACATTATTTAAATTTTAAAGTGTTTTTGTCCTTTTTTTTTTTTGGGACAAAAACTGGTTCCTCCAAAAACTATACCAAACATCATTTTTTTATCCAATTAACTTTTTTCTTTCTTGTTCCAGCCAACTTCTGAAGTTTCCTAAAGGTATCCCAAACAATGCCTTTATTGATTAATTCCATATAAGAATTTTTAACACCGGCTTCTCTCTTCGGCACAAAAAAGGCCAAGTTTTCCACGTGTAAAAATAAGATTATACTAATTTTTTAAAAAAGAAGAGGAGTCTCCAAATTTTCTAATAGAGAATAAAAATATCTAAGGTTGTAATTTTGAAAAATGAGGTGCATTTGTTTGACTAAAAAATCGATGAGGGAATTATCATTTCCCAATTTTAAAATTAGTCGTGAATTATTAGTAAAATTAACCAATTTTTTTATCTAAATAATCCAGTTATTTATATCTTATATAAGATAGGATGGGAGAGGTACATTTAATTAGGACAATGTTAATTGACTTAGGCCTTATTTAGATAATTTATAAATAATAGATTATAAGAAGAATATATTTTGAATAATATATTTTGAAAATAATATATTTTAAAAATTGAGATGTTTGAATGATTAGCAGTAGCATTATTTTTCATATTGATAAACTATTAAAAAAGAGTGTGATTTGATTAAAAATATGAGAGATAATAGAAAATAAAGAGGAGATATGATGGAGAAGAGAGATAAAAGAGGAGAGAATAAGAAAAAATATGGATAAAATATTAATTGAATAGTCTATAAGTTCTTTTACTATTTTAAAAGTTAATTTTAATAATTTATTTAAAAATATAGTTTTAATCTAAATTATAAATATAGTTATTTATTTAAAAAATAAATTAATATTTTATTTTTTAAATCGAGGTGCCGAACATGCCCTTACTCATTAATCATTATCATTGACAATCGCACGGCACTGCGCGAGCAGCAGGACGGCGAAATATTATTTAACGCTCTAAAACGATCAAGCGATGACTCACCCCAATATCATCACCTGCCTGCCCTCCATTAATTAATTAGCTTCTAGATATGCATATTGCCTTCTCACTTTAGGAAGCATATCCGTATGCGTGTGTTCAAATTAAAATGCTAATTTACTATAACTGCATTAATCAACAACTTATGAGCCCAAATGATCTGCATTAAAAGCTCTCTTTTTAAGTCTAGTATTACCATAAATTGCAGCCTAGTCAATTTTTTTATTGGGTCAAATTAACTCCTTTCATTAATTGATTCCATGATACAATTAATAGATTGAATTTTAAATTTAGCCCTAATGAGAATTGTCCTCCTCATATTCTTAACATAAAATTTAATATTAATCTTAATTATAAAATAAATTTATTTTTTTAATAATAATTAAATAAAATAGAAAATAATGATGATGTTAAGAAAGATTATTATAATAATTTAATAAAAATATATTATATTAATTAATTTAATTAATTTTTTTAATCAAATTAAATTAATTAAATATATATTATATTAATAACAGGAGGAGAAGAGTATATATTTATTAAAATAAGAACAGTACTATATTTGAGTTTTAATATAATATACTATAATATTTTCAACCGTTTGTCATTTATTGAAGTAATAGACACATGTAATTTGAATTTTAAAGTGAGACAAATTTTTTGGCATGCGCACGTATAAGTTGAAAACTAACATATATATATGTGTGTGTGTGTGTGTGAACGAGGAACTTTAATCTGATCTTCTCGTAAGACTTAAGAGGACCAGGCAACCGGCCATTAGAGAGCAATGGCTAATATTTCAAGAACACTCCCGCACAATATTTTTAATTAATAAGGTGAGAATTTCATAGAAAAATAACAAAAAAAATTCTAATAACACCGCCATTACACCAATATAATTGTAAATGAATTTTTTAAAAAAATAAAAAAAAAGGAAGGGGGAAACTTCACTAAACTCACACAATTCAAAATTCAATCACATCATCCAATACTTATATGCCTTCGAAAACAAACTCAATTGATTTTTTTTAAAACTTTTGATGCTCTTTGGAGAGGGACAGAAAATCATTTGAGATTTTGAATTTTGAATTTTGAATTTGAACAGTTTTTTGTGAGAGGAGCCATTCCCCCCCCCCATGAGTTGATATTTTACTGTTAGAGATATATTAGTGGTGCGTGAGAATATTCGTTAATTTAATTACCAGAAAGTTTGAGCCAACGAACACTAATATAGATTTATAACATAAAACTCATGATAACATACAGAATAATTCACTTCAATTCCTCCTCATCACATATTTTATAGGTGCATGCATATATGAAGGTCAGTGGCACAGTGCCAGCTGATTTATTTATATATATATATTAGCACTTGGAAGCCTGATTTGATCGAGTGACGATTGCACATCGATCACATCGTGGCCCTTAGCTTCCAAGGATTGCTTATAGTTCATTCCAATATATGACTTTGGGTGATCCCCGTCCACAAACTCCATAGCCGGTGCTACAAATTTGTCTAGCGATGGCCCATGCAGCGTTGGCACCGTGAATCTCTGCACCTTATTGTTCACAACAATAACTCTATGCACGGGACTCTTGTACTTCCCATTGGTCAATATCTATACACATATGATTATCGATCACAAATTCAAGTTAATTAGCAGACGACCAAATATATTAATGACTCCATTGAAGGGAATTAATTATGAGCTATTTAATTAATGGATGAAGTATACCTCAAGATGGTCGCCGATTTGAATGAGAATGGCGTGGTGAGGGATATAAGCCCTGATCCATTCTCCTTTGCGAGATAGTATTTGGAGACCTCCATTCACATCTTGCGTAAGTGTTATGATGAAGCCGGGATCAGTATGATCACCGATGCCGACATGACCTTTGGATACGTGATTTGGTGGATACATGTTCATGGCCGATACGTCAAATCCCGACTCCAAGTTAAATGCTTTCTCAATGTAATTCTCTTCAAACCCTAAGCTCTTGGACATTGCTTTCGCTAATCCCACCACTACGTTCCTCATCTCCTTGTGGTATTCATTCAGAATCTCACTTCCATTATATTCACCAATAATTAATCCCATTTCCACATAGATATATAAATTCACTTATAGCTAGAATATGATTAAGATCGACTTAAATAAATGAATAAGTATCATATGTATATGATGTACCTGAAGCCTGACGGTTTGGAAGGAAAATGACACTGAGGGTGCGTCATTACTTTTAGATACTCCCTATTTTCTCCATGAGAGTTTGAGGACTTTATGTCCCATCTTATTTTCTCCATTGGATCCTTTTTCCGATACACTTTCCTCCCATCTAAATTCGTTGGATCAAAGAATTCAGACATTTCTCTGAAAAGATTGTCCAGCACTCTCTCTGGAATGCCATGATTAACCAGCTGCGTGCGTGCGTAGAAAGAATCAAATATAAATTAATTAAGTTGAACTGTATATACATGACTTGATCGTAAGGGGGAAAATATCACATACATAGAAGAAACCAAAGTTGTAGGACGCTTGGCCTAGATATTCTAGGGCAAAAGATTGTTGAAGAGGGTCATCAGAGAAAAGCAAAGAGTAATCAACAGTAGGTATCTCATTGTCAGAAGCAGAATAAGAATCAGAGGCAATATTGGAAGAGTGATATGAATCTGATGATGGAGAAGATTTAGGGTTGCAGAAGTATTCTGCTGACGAGGAAATTACACTAGCCATGACAAACAAAGAGGAAGCAGGAGAGTGGGCAAGGTGAAGATTAGATAATGAGGAAGAGCTTTACATGCAAAATTAGTTGCTGACCGATCCACCTATAAATAAGCATTCAGCAAACACCCAACCCAAAATTAGGTACTGTGAAGGGTGAAGGCCGCACGATTCATTTGTCAAAGTGGCTCACTTGTCTACGTAACTCAAATAGTATCTCGACTCCAAAAATGCAAAGAACGTGGTTTCCATGGGAACGTGGGCCGATATCGAGGACAAAGAGTGCTCCAATAATACTAATACGTAATTAATTCAATAAAAAAAATATTTTTTTAATAATTAGTATATAACTTATTTAACTAATTTGATGAGATTAAAAAAATTAGATTGTTAAATTAATTAATATATTATTTTTTTAAATATTTTAATTATATTCTTTAATTCTTTTATTTTCTTTTTTATTTTATTATTGTTGAGGGGTATTAATATAATAATTTAAAAAATAGATAAATATAAAAAATATATCTTATATTAACTATTAGGTCACTAACACGTGATTAATATTTTTTTAATTAGATGGTGAATAAGTGTAGTTAATTTTAAGTGATGCATAAGTGGAAACTTTGCCTCCTGGGTTTCCCACCAACCCCACCGCCAGAAGGATGTAGGTGATCGAAGGAGTCAAATGCGAAAAATCCGAACCAATGTCACGGGACGCTGCAAGTACACCTTTTTATTCTATTTATAATTTTTAAATAATAGACTTTTAATATGTTAAACTGAAAATTTATAGTAAAAAAATCAGTATTTCTTTTTATCTCAATAATCGAGAGTCAAGCAATATCTTTTTTTTTATTTCCAATAAAGATGAGAAAATAACATTATCCATTTTCACTATAAATACATAAGAACTTAAGTGATGGTCAACAGATCTTTATATTAGAAATATCTGTCCACAAAATAAGTCTTTATTTAAAAAGAATATGGGTGGAGAAAAAAATGAGAGAGAATGAGTAAAAAAATGAGAGATGCATATAATTAATTATTAATATAATTGAAAAGAATATAATAAATATTTAGACAAATAAAAAATAAAACTTATAAAAATGATTACAAGATTAATAAACTAAACTGGTACGATACTCTCACGTATTTCTTGCAGAACAAAAATAATTTATTTTAAAAAAGAAAAGAAAATTTAGCCTTATTTTTAGATTATGGTGAGCTCAATCTTTTTTTAAAAATTTATTTGTAAAAAAAAAAGAATTCTAATGCAATTGTTAAGGTCAGGAACGTCCGACGTCTTGGGTCAGATCCTGTCATGTATAAGGCTATTTGGATAAAATTTTATAAATGAGCTTATGAAAAAAATAGTTTTTAGACAACTTATAGGAAAAAGTTTTTGGAGAAGAGCTTATGAAAAAAAAATAATTTTGAATAAATGAGTGTTTGTATAGTTATTTTCAGAAATACTTTTATTATTGATAAATTACGAAAAAATGGTATGAATATTAAATGAGGAGAGATAGTGTAAGAAAAAAAAGAGAGAGGGTATAAGAAAAAATATGGGTAATATAGTAATTAGTTAGTTCATAAGCTATTTTATTGTTCTATAAGCTACTCTAACCAGTTTATATGAAATATTAGTTTTAAATCATGATTTACTCTAAAAGTATATTTGAATAAATATAATTATTTATTTTTAAATTTTTTTAAATTAAAGTTTTTTCCTAAAAAGACTTTAACATTGATATTGAATCCAAATATACTTGGCACTTTAGCCCAATGCACCTATCTCATCTTCATTCCCAAAAGTCTACGAATCAAAAAAAAAATCCTCAGGGAGATCATCATCACCCGAATATTTATGTCCTCACGACTGTTAACCTCCTTTTGATTTGTTTTTCCCCGCAATTTTTTTCTTTGGTGTGGATGTAGATATGAAAAATGAGTCTAAGTAAGATTTAAAATACATTTAACAGGTTGGGTTACATTTAACTTGGCAAAATGAATATTTTTAGGAAGAGTTCTATTATGCTTGCCTTATTTTTTTTACTACTCACCTAATTTAACAGAATTTTGCTTAAATTATATTTAGATTTGACTCGCATCGTGTATTTAGCTATAGTAGGTGAATCTCTCAATAATAATTTTTTATATACACTAAGATTCAAAATTAAAATCTCACTTAAACGATATCAAATTATTTATTACCAACTCCCCATTGATTTATGCCTGCCTTATTGTCACTATGGGGTATGTTTTGATTCAGGAGACCATTTGAGAGGCTTGTAAGTCTCATATGGGCTATCTTTGACATTTTGGGCCATAAATTAATTATATGATTCATAAATAATACAACTTGTTAAATTTTTTATGCTATATATATAAATAAATGCACAAATATAATTACAAATAGTATTAAATTTCACACAATTCCCAAAAAAACCTTTATGTGTTTTTTGTATAGAAATTTAAAAAATAAATTTACTTAAATCGATAATTTTTTTTAAAAATTATATAGATAAGATAAAAACTGCTTTCTAGTTTTTTTTTGTATAAAATTTTTTGGAAAGGGGTTGGGCTCACCCACAATTTAAGGGCAGGGTGAAGTCTCCTTCCTCCTAAATGATATTAATATTAGACAGGATGAGCTGTCTATTATCTTTAGCAACTGTTTTCCAATTATATAAACGTCAGCGCCTAGTGTCCGGCCCATCATGTACTGTCTAAAATCAGCCCCCGCTGCTGATGCCTGTCTAGGCCCGCCTTCAAAAACTCATTATTAATGTAACAAACAAAAAAATACCTCTCTGTTATTATTATTATTTATCATAAAAATAAAAACTCATTTTGGGCTGGGCATTTCCCCCCTTTCATGTTCAAAGAAAAAGTCAAACGTCAACCACGTTCTACAAATATTCTACCCCACCAATCTTCCGCTCTGTTTGGTCTGTCTTCACCTTTTCCCCCACGACCTGTCATTTTAACACATTCCCCAATTCCCTTAGTTATGTCGCGATGATATACAAGGGTATTTTTTTGATTTGGTCGGGCACAATAGATTTGAAATACAATAGACTATATAAAATATAAATTATGGAAAATCAATTATAAATTATGGATAAAATAGATTTTAAAATAATAAATTGTAATAAAAAATATTTTTTAATTTAAATTATAGTTTAGATTAAATAATCTAAACATCTTATAGTTTTTACAATCAATTTTTTTATGAAAATCAATAAATTATATAAATATTAATTTTTTTCTCCTATAAAAACTAATAAACTATCAAAATATTATTTTTTTATTAAAAAATATAATTTTAAAACATGAGGAGAATTACTTTTAACAATAATTTTTTTATAAAATATATTATTTAAAAATTAATTCAAACGCAGTAATAAAAAATAATTTTTTTATAAAATATATGATATTCAAAATTTTATTTTTTAAAAAAATTATTTTCTAAAAACTAATATAAACATATTAATTAAAAGTTATTCCTTTTAATTTATACTAAAATTATAATTTTGGTAAGAAAATAAATTATAATTTATACTAAAATTATGATTTTGGTAAGAAAATAAATTGCAGATAAAAATTAGTATCTAGATTAGATAGTTTATTAATTTTTATAAAAAAAATAATTATAAAAAATATTAGATATTTATATTATTTTATTGTCTAATCTAAATACACCCTAAGTTAAAAAAACACAACCTATATATAAGTAGTTTTTAATTTTTAATCCAATAAGAAATAAAAAAATTATTCTTAATGTCCTATCTATTCTAGAGTTTGCGGGAAAAGGGCAGCGGAAGTCCCTCAGAACTGTCTAATGCAAAAAGTCACGAACCCTCAAATCGGCTCTTGCTTTGTCCAATATCTCTCGTCGACATCCCGATCTCTTCTGATTCTAGTACTACTCCAATTGGATCCTCCTTATTTTTCGGAACACAGGTTAACTGCCCTATTACTCCCGTTTCTCACTACGGCTTTCTCCATAGCACTTTAAGTTGAATGTGATAGGTTGTTGGTCCATCTTTGTTCCATCAAAATTTGCGCTATCCGCCTAATTCCTTGATTCATTTTTCTTGCTTTGACTTTGATGGCTTCTTTTAACCTGAGGATCTTGACTCACCTTGATTTTGTTTAGCTCGTAGCTTCCCCCGATCCAATTGTCTGCGCTTCTTAATGTTTTGCTCAAATTCGGTCGGCGTTGACAACAAAGGACTTTGGTTGTTTTATCCTGTCCTATTTTTAGCTGATTTTTCCCCTTTTTAAATATAAACGACGGATCTTGTTTGCCTGGGGATTATCATTTATGATTCTTCTCTTGTTCGTACATTTAATTTATTCGCTGTCAATTGTAAGGCTGCTTTTTTTTTTTTTTGGGTGTTCGATATGTATATATACACATATAAATTCTAATGATGGGTTCTTCTCATCTGCTCTTTTTGCAATTATAACTTTGATCTCTTTAAGTAATAAATTTTGTAGTTGCAGTTTATCCTTTTTCTTGTGTGTATTGCTGTATCGTTTTAGCATTAGCTTAATCTTGTGGACCGATTGCCTTAATAGTAATTTGGGCTTCAATTCGCTGAAGATTAAAAGACGTCACTGGAGTCAGGGATGGCTAATAATGCAGCAGCCTGTGCAGAGAGGGCAACCAGTGACTTGCTAATTGGACCGGACTGGGCAATTAATATTGAGTTGTGTGATATTATTAATATGGACCCGAGGTATCTTCTTGCTTTACCTATTTCACATGGGTAGATGGCTAAACTCTATTCCTTCATTTTTTTCTGTAACTCCTGTACTTGGGAAACATTTATTGAATTGAGAAGTCGCGATATGAAGTGTGGATTTATTTCCTAAATAGCATATAATTTGGATTTGCAGGCAAGCAAAGGATGCATTAAAGATACTCAAGAAGCGTTTGAGCATTAAAAATCCCAAGATACAACTTCTGGCTCTTTTTGTAAGTATTTCTATTCTTCTCTAATCGATACTTTTCTGGTAATTTTCAATTGCTTCATGTGTGCTTGGTATAAAAAGGGTGAAAATTTTGAGAGTATTGATTCTTTTTATTGTGCTCAAAATTCTGATAATTTGTTTCTCTATTGTAGTTTTGAGATGTCATGTGAGGAGTACTTTCAAAATGTTCATTTATTTTTTTGTGAATGAGGTAACAAGAAATGGTTACCTTACATGGATGTTTTACATTGGAATATTTCGTGTAGGCATTGGAGACCCTCAGCAAAAATTGTGGTGAAGATTTGTTTCAGCAGATCATTGAGCGGGATATCTTACATGAAATGGTAAAGATAGTGAAGAAGAAGGTACAGTGCTAACTTGTTCCTTGTTCAATTGTGTCACTCCTGCCCCTGTATATGGAAGACTTATATAGTGTTCTGTTCTTTCTATCTAATTGTGCAGCCTGACTTAAATGTCAGGGAAAAGATACTGATTTTGATTGATATGTGGCAAGAAGCTTTTGGCGGTCCAAGTGGAAGGTTTGCCCAGTTCTCTGCGGCTTACAATGAACTAAGGGTGATTGCTCTTTTATATCTATATCTTACTCTTTGAATTTATCAAAAGTTTGCAAGCAACAGTTCTACTTTTAATATACATTGGCATATCATTCATTTTACTACTGTATGTACATTATATCGACAGTTTACTTTTTTGTCTGGTTGCATTAATGTAAAACCTTATCTTAAAAGATATCTATAACAACGTTGCTGCTATGTGGATAAGAACTAACACATTGATAGTTTGTTTCTGAAATATATTATTCTTAATTCTTGACAGTCTGCTGGAGTTGAATTTCCACCACGGGAAGAGAATAGGGCACCACTGTTCACTCCTCCTCAAACCCAGCCAATTGAATATCCTACTGCGGAATATGATGATGCTGCAATTCAGGCTTCTCTTCAGTCAGATGCTTCTGGCCTTAGGTATGGCTAGCTGCAGTTCCTTTTTCTCACATTTCACGTTTTATAAGATAAATAACAGAATAGTTAAGTTAGTGTCACAATCTTATAATTTTAATTGTTGACGTGGTATGACAGATTCTAAATTTTGTAGAAATAACCTACATGTTCATTATAATGATTCCAGATTTCCGTTCTAATAACATCTTTTGAAATGAAGAGAGTAGTCTGTAATCTTTCTAGGTCCCAAATTTCAGTCTATATAGTTTTGGATCAGTCCCTTGCTTCCTAATGATGGTTTCTGTTAATTGGATGTACATTTTAAAGCTTCTTATCAATGATAATAATTTTGTTTAATACTGTGGTCCTGTTTGAAAATTAAATATAAATAGAAAATATTGCACATGTTAAAGTAACTTTTGTCTTATATTTGAATTGAATGATTGTAGCGTCCTTTTACCTTCTCTTTTATTACGGGATCCCTCCTTTTAGTGCTTCTTTCCGGTAATTATTTCCTTTTTATAAGAAATTGTGGTCGTGGTTTGTAATATATTACTCCAACTAAATTCGTTTATATTATACTTAGCCTGCAAGAGATTCAAAATGCTCAAGGACTAGCTGATGTATTGATGGAAATGCTTAGTGCTTTGGATCCAAAAAATCCTGAGGTGATACTGATTTTCTTCTTGTGATTAGTTGTTCACAATAATTTTGTTTGCCACAATAACATTTTTATATTTAAAACCGCCATGGAAAGTTGATATTTATTTGGTATGTAATATTCTTGGTAAAATATCTCAGGCTGTGAAGCAAGAAGTAATTGTTGACCTTGTTGATCAGTGCCGTTCTTACCAAAAGCGGGTCATGCTTCTTGTGAACAATACTGCGTAAGAATATAGTCTTAGTGGATGATTATTTCTATTCTTTATGCAATAATAGAGTGATCAGACCGGGACGGTTGCTTAACTTTCAGGGATGAGCAACTTTTGAGTCAGGGATTGTTCCTGAATGACAGCCTGCAGCGTGTACTTGGTCGACACGATGATATCCAAAAAGGAACTCTTAATTCAGGTGCGACTGCAAGAGGAACAGAAACCGCTGTTCTTCCACTCGTCAATGTAAACCATGAGGATGATGAGTCGGAAGACGACTTGGACCAGTTAGCTCATAGGTGAGTCCAAAAGTTGTTTATTTTGTAAGGAAAGTTCTTTAGGTGTTTGATACATTAATTTGATAACTTTAGTTGACAAATGTCTCTGCATCCAGTCTTATCATTGTAATTAATATGTAAACATCATAATTGCAGGTCAAGAGATACTCATGCACTGGGTCGTAAACCAGCCAATGACAATGCAGAAAGTGTGAGAATAAATCAAATTCTTCCCCCACCACCAGCATCAAGGAAGCCTGTCGCCTCTGATTCTGGCATGATTGACTATCTTAGTGGCGACGTTTACAAAGTAGAAAACTCAGAACCAACCCCATTTTCTGTTCCATCCCATTCAAGCCCTCATGATTCATCACCCCCTTCTCATGGCATTAGTACGTCACCGCCGACTTTTACCAGACAACCTGTGTATGATGAACCATCGCCCCTAAGCAAATCTGCAGATCAACTTCCTCCAGCTCCCTGGGACACCCAATCTACTGGTCTTCCACCCCCACCGTCGAGGTATAGCCAGAGACAACAATTTTTTGAGCAGCAAGGTACATCTCATTCTAGTAGCGGATCCAATTCCTCTTATGATAGCTTGGTGGGACAAACGCAGAATTTGTCTTTGAATTCATCTACCCCAACCAAACAAGAGAAGCCAGAAGATGCCCTTTTCAAAGATCTGGTTGACTTTGCTAAATCGAAGACTTCTTCGTCTTCGAAACACAATAGGTCATATTGAGAAGTTGTGTTTGTATTGCTTTTTGGGGTGGTACAGCGGCTTATATGCATGTTGATCAGGTTTTGCCTCATATCTGAGATGATTATTTCATGCTTGCCCTTACGAACCGTTGTATGTGATTTATTTTCCATGCATGTACCTAGTTTAATCCATATGCTGCATATATTCATTTATATTGATTGATCATACAGAATTTGGTGACTGGCGTTTTCAATAATATTGGATTCTGAGCATCCTAGTTCAGGTGGCGTAATTTTTCGGGAGTCTGAATAATTAATTTTTATACGATATAGTTTTATTAGAATGGGATGATTTAATATAGGGTTATATAGTATTTAATATATTGATATTATTTTTTATGTGTTTAGTATCATAATCTTATTTGTAGTATAATTTTACTTATAATTTTTTTAATTTGATATAATTTTATTCATAATTTTTTTAATTTGGTATAATTTTATTTATAATTTTTTTAATTTGATATAATTTTATACGTAATTTTATTTTTTAAGTATCAAGAATTATATTAAACTAACAGAATTATAGGTGAAATTTTATCAATTTAAAAAGATTATATGTAAAATTGTATTATAAATAAAAGTAATATATTGGATATATATAAAAAATAAGATTAAGATATTAGGTGTTTTATAACCCTTTGACATATATTTTCAATTGTGGAAAAAATCTTGCATACGTTTTTTTGTTAGAATATTTTATTTAATAAAAACAAAGAACGTGACAAGCAAGCATCGAATAATTATTGTTAAGTTGCTTATTTTGTGATTCGCACTTGTCTTACAACTCAGAAGTTAGGGCATCCGATAATACATTATACGGAAAATAAATAATTTTCCACTCTTTTTATTAGAAATTAAAACATTATAATTTCTTTTACATTAACCATGGACTTATATTTTTACCTTTAATTCTAAGGATGAATTTTCCTTCAAAGTTAAATGTAACGAGTAAAAAATTGACGTCTTGAAAATATTGAATTAAAAATAAGAAATTGGCAAAATAGTTCGTCTGTGTGCGCGCGTGTTTTAAAATGGAAGCTGAAATCCGATAATGTGAAGTGTGGTATGAATCGAGTGAAATACTGTCACTTTTTTTTGTTTGGTAAATAATACTGTCACTTTTCTTGTAAAGATGAGCCGATGAGCTTATTCAGCACCCCATCAAGAGTGGAACGGAGGCGCCCGGCCGGAATATATTTGTTGTTGGGCCACAGCCCTGAGTTGCTTGATATCTACAGTAAACACAATTTCCTTTCAAACGTGTTTTTTTTGTTTTGGTCGTCCATCTCCTAGAAGACCTTGAAACATCTATTAGTCTCGTGTGATTGCACAAATTTTTTTTAAAAAAAATAGTCATGATTATTTATAAAAAATGAATAATATTAGTAAAGTGTTTATATGAGATGGATATAAATGAAGAAAATGATGGGGAGGGGCCAACCTGAGGTGACGTGGCTCATATTGCCAGATGAGAGTGGGTTATGCACGTATAATAAAGGAATACAGAGATATATAAATATGTAAAATGAAGAAGAGAGATGTATGGTGAGTTTATTTGATTGAAACATGGTGAGTGACAGAGCGGAGTGTATGCATATATTATTAGTAATACATTGCATGATGTGAGATAATTGCAAGAAACTGAAGAAGAAGCAGTGATACACGTTTGGAGAGAATGGAATTAAGAGGAGAGCAAGTAACGAAGGATAAGGCGATTGATGTGGGAACACAAGCGTATCATTATCCTTCTCTTGACTTTTCCAGATCTTGACGATGGCAATAATACGCCTTTCTCCTTCCTCTTCCCTCCTCCTCCTGCCAGTTCCCCCATTCTTTCTATGTTTTGCTTTTGCATGGCGACTGCTGCTAGTGACGGTGATATAGTTACACACACAAATATATATATACATATGTGTGTGCGTGTGTGGTCAGGAGCAGAGAGAGAGAGAGGAGGAGGAACCTTCCTACCACCTTCTGGCCATTTGCCATTTATGTCACAAACACCTCACTTTAGCTTGTGTGTCCCCGTACATATTCACCACTTTTTATTTCATTCCTTCCCTATAGCTTCACCTTGAAGATATAAATTCATCATATAAGCACCACTTTCATTTTATATCAGAGCAACGCCACCATTATTAAAAGCTTCCAAAACATCCATCACTACCTACTTAAATTTGCAGATGTGTATGGCAAACGAAATTTCATTTCTTTTTACTGCCCATCAGGCAAAGCTAATATCTTTTCGATCTTGCACTTTGGTCGTTTTCCAACAATTGAACCTTCTTCTCAAATGACATTTTTAATTATAACTTAGGAAATAACCTCCATAAATGATTATGTGACTTTCAACATATATTATTCACCAAACCCCTAATTCTGATTAACTAAAATGACAAGATCACAAAGTCATTAAGTTGATTGTAAAATTAATTAATTTTAATATAGGGGTCAAATTATGAGAATAACTTTTTGTAAATCGATCCCAAACTTGAAGACTAGTTATGTTAGGGCTGTTTAATTTATATTGAAACTAAGATTTTAAAAGTATTTTTGGGTAAAATTTTAATTTGAATTTTTTTTAAAATAAATAATCATATTTATTTAAAAGGGTTTTTAGATCAAATCATAGTTTAAAACTATAGTTTCAAGTAAGCTGGTCAGATTAGCTTTTAGAACAGTAAAAGAACTTATGGACTACTCAATTACTATTTTACCCTTTTTTCTTACATCATCTCTCCTCTCTTTTCTATATTTTTTACTATCTCTCCTCTATCTTTTACATTATCTCTCCTTTCTCTCTTTTATATTCTCCACCCCCTCTCCTCTCTCTTCTCTCATACTTTTAATAAAATTATACAATTTTTAGTAATTTTCTAATTATAAAAGTCTTTTTTGGTAATAAATATCCAAACACTCATTTATTCAGAACTACTTTTTTTTATATAAACTCTTTTCTAAAAATAATTTTCTAAAAGCTATCCAAAAATATTTTTTTCATAAATTATTTTTCTAAAATCCTATTCAAACATACACTTATTTTAATTCATAGTTATAAATATATCTAACCGCATAGTTTACCATAGTTTGTTATTAACCCCGATTCAGAGAATGCTAATTTTTTTTTTAAAAGAAAGAAATCATGGTTTCGTATTGTGATTAATTATAACCCATTTGATAAAATCATATTCTTTAGCAGACCAAAAATTCGTTCTCAACGTACAACTAACCATTTACAAATTCCCATAGTATAGCTTTCTATAGTATAATAATCTGATGATCGTGTATAAGTGATTATAAATATTAAATAAAAAAGACATAATACACCCAAAAATAGGATATACAAGTTGGATATATGTGTGTATAGTAACATTTTCTATATCATAGAGTCTCAAAATAAACGCATACATAAGCGTAAATCATCTTAATTTTATAATAAAAGCCACTATTTTCCAAATTCCAAAAACCAGATCGAAGCAATATATATAAATAAAAATAATCAAGATGAATCAAACACACATTGGTGTCACACTCATATGGACTGAAAAGGGAAATAAGTCTGGAAATTAAATTAGCAAACGTGATATGGACAAGCAGATATGATAAAATATTAAATAAAAAGGGAGGCTTATGAACGATGGCGCATCTTCTTCAACATGAGCTTAAAAAGATGAATGACATCACTGAGGATTCTGAGTTTGATAGTATTTCCTCGAACTGGTGGCTTCTTCTTCTGCATCTTCTTCTTTGAAATCTCTGACCCAAACCTTGTTTCCAGCTCTTTCATTTTGCCTCTGAGTTACAACATACCTTTCTTCTATGATACTACAAACAGGGATGAGATGGAGGCAAAGTTCTATTGAGTATATGCAGGCGTATAAAAATTTACGTACGTGTATAAGAATCCAAGGAATAAATGCAGAATATCTGTAAATGATTACAGCGGATATTATGACTAGAGAGAATGAAGATGGCAAAAACGACGCTAATAATCTGTGAATAGAAGTTCCTAAAATGGCACATATATATATAGCATAGCAGTATTGCAATCGGGAAGTTCAAAATTGAAATTAGCCTGAAATGACGACATATATTAACATTATAACAATATATGTTACCTCGTCACAGTGACGAGTCACGAGCTTATCCAAGCTTTAATTAAGGGGGGCCCACATACACTATTTTGAAAAATTAGACTGTTAATTATGTTTGCTTTTAATCTACCAAAGGTGGGGTATAACGGCATTATCCTTGTTTATAATTTACTAGTTTCAGCCGGCAGCTAATATTAATTTTTAGTTACCTCTATCGTCTACCTTTTACCTTAATTCTACGTGTTAACATTTAGTGAAATGATCGAAGAAGTAAAATTGAAGAGTCTATATATGTTTGAATACAGCAAAAAAAAAAACATATGAAAATAAGCATGGACGGCAAAGAAAGCTACCCTAGGCATAAAGTATGAATATGAAAAACAGAGATTTAAAAATGAAAATCAAGAAAAGGATATACGTAACTAAAGGGAGGACTTGACATTGTTCAAAGTCAAGTAAGCCGCAGTTCCCTATTGGGAGAAGATAGGTCCCATACTACTATCTTGGGCGGCCTCATCGATCAATCATCACAAGTAAATTAAACAAAATCATGCGGATCAATAAAGTTTAAGATATGAAGCAAGCTGAGACTTTTGAAGTTGAAACCACCAAAGTCAATCCTGCAAGTTGATTTGCCACTACTAATATGTACGAGTCGTAATCAAGTTCAAAATCAAGCTGTTCTAATTGTGGTTATATTGACATTTTTGGAGTATGGGGGCTTAAGATCCGTCAGCATTGATCGACTATTGTAACTGTAAATTTATATAAACTGAGAAAAATGGCAGTTTTGTTTCCCAGTAGCGCATTAAGTTTAGGGAAGACATGCTTCTTGACAAAGAAGACAGCAATAGTTACAGTAATGATATGATGATCAAAAGGTCTAACTTGTACAAGAACATTGAGCTGATATTTCCAAATGAAGACAAGAGTTAAGTATGCAGGAAATGAATGACTCAATCATTAACGTGATCTTTGTGCAACTTTACATTTCCCTTTTCGGGTCGTCCCAAAGATTTGATTCATTTGTGCAAAGCTGAATTGAGCTGTGGGATGAATTGTATGGAAGAATGAAATCCACATTATGAATAACCTTCAAACTCAAAGAAGGAAAGCAAAAAGAGCTTGGAATATCGACTTTGGGCTTCGCCCACGATCTCTCCTCGTCAAATCTTGCAAGCGATCCTCTTGTTTTCCCTGAAAAGACAACACACATTATCACCGAACTTGTTAATTCTGAACAATTATGGTTGTTGCATAACCAATGGAATTCAAAGAGATTCCTCTAGTAATTTTACCTCCATAGCATCCTTGAGTGCCCCCCAACATTCCATCCTGTTGTACTTTTTAGAACTAGAATGAAAATATACTCGGACTATAGAATCCAGCAATTCAGGATGCTCACTGAATAGTACAGAATCTCCATGTCGAATTGCTTTCAGTACCTGTTATGCTCAAGACAGGAAGTCATACTCAAAACCATAATACCACTATGACAATCCTGAGAGAGAGGGATGCTTTCAGGTGACAGTATGAAAAGATACGAAGATATAGACTCGTAAACAAGGATATAGACGTGATCTTCAGGGCAATGGAAAACCTATCAATGAATAATCCATATTTCTGTTGGTTTTTGTTGCAGTTTGTGCAAGGAAAACTTTGGCAAAGCAGTTCACACATTCCAGGTGTTTTTAACAGAATCACCCATCAACATTCACAGGAGGTAACAAGATAAACTATCTCTTACATCAATCATAAAATGGAATGTTCAGAAGGATGACATAGAATAAGGCAAACATACCAAAGGCATTTCCTTGGAGAATATGTGATATCTGAATTCAGCAGCTATATCTAGGAAGGGATTGGGGCCACAAACAAAGCAATGAACATGAAGGCACATTTCATTTTTCACTTTCTTCCATTCAGCTACAACATCATCCTTCTTGTACCACCCTCTCAACTGCCATAGTCATAAGAGGTCATGTAGACATAAAAGATGAATTAAGATAACATGGGATTTTGTTCAGTTTGGCATCTGAAACTTGTTACTTGTACGTCAGACAGGCATAAATCAGACACGTACCTGATCAAGGTTGATGACATTGGATACAGTTAAAGTCAGATTGGCTGTAAAGTCGCAATGAGATAGAATATAGGTTCTTGGAATAATACTTGCACACTTATTTATGTGATCTTCCAATAGAACAACCTTCAGTTTTGAAGCTTCAAATCTTGCTGGAGGACCCAAGAGCCTAACAGCCTAACATTAAGAACAATAAGTGCCCTTTTACAATGAATATCAATAATAAGCATAGATATTATGTTAAATTTTTTGCCCTGCTCTCAGAAAAAAGGATGTCCAATTTTGCAACTGAAAAAATATTCAGGAGTTAAAGGTTTTCGCTGGTGCTTTCTTCACTCTTAATAAGTGATTATTCAATAACCAGCTCTTTGGATGGTTCTCAGCTTGCAAAAATTTCTCTCACAAAGTATATTTCTTTTGTGGTAGAGAAGGTTTGCGTGGCGTGAAGCAAGGTATTCTACTTCTCAGGAACAGGACAAGACATCGTACGAAGAGCTACACTTTCATAATAAAAGAGGGTTGTGAGGGAAGAAAAACACTATCAAGCACTACCATGAATGCAAAGAATCGGACTCTAAGAAGTACCGGTGATACCACGGTAAGATCTGAAACATCCGCATCAAATTTAAAATTGCAAGTCATGTTATAAATTGGAGTTTCCAACACGTTGAACAAGGACACTGCTCCTTTTTTTGAATCGTACATGCTTCATGGATTAGACTTCACGGGGTTATTTTCTGCCACCTTTTAAGGACCGATAAAATGCATAAGCATGTATACGTATTACAGGACATCACATTGTGAGCCCTTAAACTTCAAATGTCAGAATGCAGCCTCAAAAACCATTGATGAGCTTGAAGCGACTGAGAAAAGCGTCTCTTTGGGCGTAAGATGTAACCCCCATCGTTGTAATTCAGTAAACATAAACTACCCAGGAGAGGAAGAGTCCAAAAACCAAAACTAGCACTTTCATGAGCTAAAAGATTGCATGTGTGTAGCTACGGTAAAAATTAAAGGGACTGAGGCAAGCAGGAAAGAAAACTTCTTGGCGTGTAACACCCATTATACATCAACTAAGCCGCAGATTCCAAAACAAGAAAACTTATGAGCAAAAAGACATCACAACTTGCGACATTAATCAAGGAATTCTCCATAATCCTCAATTACCCTCATAGCTGCTGGTAAATGCAAAATGCCAGCAAATGAGTTTGAGTACAGGACCTGTCATTTCAAACTAGAATGCAATTGATCAATTAGAAGAAGATAGAGCAGGGTTTACCTCAGAAACAAGGGTGTTGTAAGATGCGGAAGCGTAGGTTATGGAGGATAAGAGAAAAGGTCTACTTCTAATGGATGATTTTGAGACAGAATTGGTGCTGAAGAGTACCCTTGACGGTAAAAAAGAAAAGGCACTGTAAGCACAATGGTTAGCCATGGAAGATGCATAACACAGTCGTCTTCATTTTCCACGGGCCACCATTGTCTTCTTTCAGGCCTTTTGGTCAAGAGAGGAGCACAGAGAGGGGTAGAGGTGATTTGGGTCGATGTGCATCGGAACCCACTGCCTACAATCTCTGTCAATCAATTACCTCCACACGATATCATTTCCTTTCTTTTTGGAATTTCAAAAATCAATCTTTTTTTGATTAAGAAAATGCGGATGAGTGGGAAATGGAGATTGGTCATGGAGATGAAGGTTGTGCCACGTCATCGAACAGCTTGAATTTTCGATTTCTTGTGGATAATGTGATGAAGTGGCTTTTGTTGGGTCCATAATTCGTGAGAAGCGGATCAGGACCTCCTTGAACTTCAACTTGACAGCTCTTATTTAATTAATTAAATAAAATATTTTGACGCCCTCTCCTCTCGGTATTGTTGGTTTGTGGTCTGAAACTTGAAAGCAGCAGCCCAGCACGGAATTAAATCTTTAAAAATAAAAAAATTCAAAATATTTATTCCCATAAAGAATAACGTTAGGATTAAAAACCGTGTTATGGAATAAAAGGGAAAATAACTGTTTTTGTTTTTTTATGTGGTTTCACACGAGAGGGCAATGACGCTTTAGAGCCAGTATACGAATATAATGACAATTTAAGAATAGAATATTTCAAAACTTTAACACGCAATGTTGACATGAGAAAATTTATGGTAAAGGGTAAATAAGTAATTTTATTATCTACATGTAAAATGATTTTCTCCTAAATAGCTGTTGACTTTCAATAAAAACGACGTAGAGACAAATAATTCAGAGAGAAGAACAGTAGCACCATGAGATTTGAGCCCAAATAGCTAGGATTTGGATCCTTCAATTGTTTTTTTTTTGACAATTTTTAAAAAATAGTTAAACTCACCCATAATTTAAAAGTAGAACAAAGTCTTCATTCCTTCTAAAGGATATCAATATTGAGTAAAACGAGCTGTTTATTACCTTCAGACGTAAACTTAGACATCTAAGAGTTAGGATGTCTCCATAAACTCCACAATTGAAACAACAATAAAGTAGTACTCCCCAAATATCGAACACGCTCAAAATAATCGCATATCTTACTACTTTGTCAGTTGAAAACTTTCGCTCAATTTTGATCCTTCTTTTTTCTTTTCTTTTTTTTCTGTTACCCACCCAATTTACTAGAGCTTTATTCTGACTACATCCGGATCTGACTTGTATCGGGCACCTGAATATGGTGGATGAGTATCCTAACGAAAATTTTCTGTATACGCCAAGGCTCAAACTCGAGATCTAGTTTAAACGATACTGAAATGCTTATCACTTGGACCAACTCCCGTTGATTTTGGGTCTTTTAATTGAACATCTTTTTTTTAGTATAAATTTTTTTAGAAAGGGGTTGGACTCACTCACAATCTAAGAGTATGACAAAGTCTCATTTTTTTCTTAGGCGATACTAATATCAGGAAGAACGAGCTGTCTATTACTCTCAGGAATAAACCTAGACACCTAAGAGCTAAGATATCTCCCAAAATACTGTAACTGAAATCATAATAAAATAGACTCCTTAAAAATTAAATATATTCTAAATAATTATATATCCCATCTCCTTATTAATTGAACCCACCAACAGATGGGTTTCAATTGAACATCTAATAGCACAGATATTGGTGTACTGTGATGGACATTTCAGCCCTGCTCCGTTGGGCCATAAATGTTCTTTTTTTCTTTTACGTTTCTATAATGATATTTGGGCCTTTTCAAGAGTGGATTCATGCTCTCATGACCCAGATATTTTTTTCTTCTTTTGTAAAATAAATGTGTGGGAAAGCTTTAGACTGTGGAGTAGGCCCGGTTCAAATTCGATCAACGCTTCTTGATCAAGATTAGACATATAATTATTTAAAAAATATTTAATTTATAAAAAATATTATTTTATTATGATTCTAATTATAATATTTATAAAAATATTTTAATTTTTAAATGTCTAATATAAGAATAATAGACGGTTCACTTTATCTGATAGTAATATCACATAAAAAGAAGAGAGACTTCAACCTATATTTATATTGTCATAAACTTAATTTTTTTAAAAAAAATTTATAAGAAAAAAAAGGATTTGCCATACTTCTTTGTTCCGAATGCCATTCTCAGCTGTTTCATTAAAAAAGCAGAACAAGGTTTTATTATCACTCGTTTGTATTTGGTATTTATCTCTTGTTTTATTACCATTAAATAACAAATAGGCTGTGCTTTTAAAAATTTATTCCCCGTAACTACTGTAGTCTCGTCTCTCTCGTTTTTCCTTCCATTAAAAGTTCTACGCCTCTACTTACTCGTTCTCCCTCCATTCTCCATTACCTGTTGCGACCAGCGTGATAGTCTTATATAGCCATGGAAAACTATACAAGACTCAAGTCTGAAACTTTTACGAATTCTTACTTACAATTCGCCATTCCCAGCTATCTACTCCTCTGCTGAAGATGACAGTCGTTTTCCACTTCCATTCCTTTCAAGGTAGGATGTTACGATGAGCTTATCTTTATCATCATGCACTTCTCTTTCTGTTTGTAGGATGTAATGGAAATGCTTTCAAAGCACGTGTTGTTTGATAAATGTAACTTATGCTTGATGCTCGTCATTCTCTCTGCTACCATAAACGAACATCGTCTCAGTTTTTCACTTTTCTTTGTTTGATTTCTTACTTTTCTCGTGCTCTTTGGGGTTTCCACTTAAGGTGTCCTTTACTCGACTTTGCGCAAAATTTTAATCAGTTTTTTCCTAGAGCTTCGCACCTTTGGGTGGAAATGTCCCTTGTATATCCTTGAAATATTGCAAGAAAGTTCCGATTTTGCGTTTCAAAGATGTAGCATTCAAATTGAATTGGCAGCGAATCTGCCCTGTAGAAAGCTTTCTCGTTCAGACTGTAGCCAAAATTTATCCATCTAAATTTTATAATGAATTTTCTAATATCATTTTGCTTTCCTTACTAGGTACATATAACTTGAAATATCAGTAGTTAAAAAGCATAGCTATTGCAAGGAATTCCTGAGTTGAAGGGAGGAAGTCATTGAACTACTACTCGACAGTCTCTGTAGCTGTGTTTGTTGCATTTTGCTTAATTGGTATATGGATAGTAATGTCATTCATTGCTACACTTCAGAATTCAGAGTTGCAGGTATCTGAGACTATTAATGGGGTGAAAAATAGGTGGAAATGCCCCCACGTAATTTGAAAATAGTTCAGCTGATATAGTAGATGAATCAACAAAGGCAGATCTCCAGGACAATAAATCTGAGAGTGAAAACCATTTAAAAAACCAGGAGGAACAAAAAGCCATTGAAGAATTGTTTGATAATACAGCTGTAGAAAACCGGCTAGTGGATAATATGAGGGAGAGCTCCGATGAGAAGAATGATGCAGATAAGGGTTCAAGCACTGACGAGAAAGACTTCAACAGAAACTTAAATTCAGAATCTGTAGAAACAGAAACACTAGGTGTCCAAACTATTGGTGAAAAGAATTTGTACAAAAATGTTAGTAACAACAAATTAGGAACAGAAAAAAGTATAGGCGAGAACAACCATCAAGATGAGATGGCTAGCGAGACTGTGGAGAAGATTGAGAAAAATATGCGTTCAAAGATGGAACAAGCTACTGGAGAGAGTATCATGGAAAGTCGCTATAGTAGTCAAACTTCAAAGGAAACTTTTAATGCTGATACAGAGTCTGCAATTTTAAATAATGCTACCACAGAAATTGGAACTTGGTTAACTCAAGCTGTAGAGTCACAACATGAGAAGGAAACACAGAAGTCTTTAATTTCTAATGACAGCAACAAATATGAGTGGAAACTTTGTAAAACAACTGCAGGGCCAGAATACATTCCTTGTCTTGATAATTGGCAAGCTATTGGAAAGCTTCAAAGTATCAAGCACTATGACCATTGGGAGAGGCACTGTCCTGATGAAGCCCCCGCCTGTATTGTTCCTCTACTTGAGGGCTACAGAATACCAATTAAGTGGCCCAGAAGCAGGGAAATGGTTAGTGACATATAATGGATGAAAATAACATGTTTCTACTTAATGTTGAAGCTATATTTTGGTTCCAATTGCAGATATGGTACAAGAATACACCACATACAAAGCTTGCAGAAGTTAAGGGTCATCAGAATTTGGTCAAAGTTACCTGGGAATATCTTTACGGTACGTTTGGTAAGATGAAAGTGGAAGTAGAAATAAAATTATGCTAAAAATGAGTTTTAAAAATTTGTTCGGTAGGATGAGAATGAGTAATTGGTGTATATATTTTTTTATAACTTGGGGTAAAATAGTCCAAAATATTTTTTTATAACTTGAAAAAGGTTAAAGTTGGCCAAGAATTTTTTAACTTAGGGTAAAATAATCCAAAATATTTCACTTCCACTTCCATCATCTCATTTTCCAGTTTTTTTAATAGAATTGAAATGACCTAAAATATTGAAGGTGGAAGTGGTTTCCATTATACTAAACAAGGGAATTGGAAGATTCCACTTCCATTTCCCTTGTACCAAATATGCCCTTAGTTTTCCTAGAACTCAGTTTAAACTTGGTGCTCCTCATTACATAGAGTTCATTCAGAAAGTAAGCCATTCTCACGTGTCTCCATTTTGTCAATGCCATTCTCTTTCTAATATGTTATTTTCCATGATTAATTGTTCTTGCCAAATATTGTTTATGAAAACCTATAACTTGATTATTTAGCTACAGGAAAACAAAAACATGTTTACGTCATTGTTACGTGATTGTTGCAAATGTTATGATCAACTTCGAAGAGAAATGGCTATTATTCGTGTATGTTTGAAATGTCAAAATGTAAGGGCGTTTATGATTATGTTTACCATTTTAAGGCATTGTAAAAGTTCTCAACACTTTTCTTTCCAGGGAAAAAAGTTCTCAATATTTTGAACTGAACTATTACCGTTCTTTGGCCATCTAACTTTACAACTTTAGCACCTACTTATTCACTACTCTCTGTCTTCGTATTTCAACAATAATTTCATAATCTTGTTTCACAGTGTATGGTTTACACAATAAAACAAATTGCCTCTCTTGCATACGCTTTCAGGAATTCAATCTCAGTGGTTCATTATTTCTTTTTCAATAACTTGTTAATATGCTGTCTTCAAACTTTTAGTTCTCATGTGATTGGTATCTTCTCTTTATTGGGTGCTCACGTGGTGGTCTAGTCTCTTCCTAAAATAGCATTGGGGAAAAGAAGTCGTGTTATATTGCATGTTGGGTGTGGGGTAGCCAGCTTTGGAGGCTACTTGTTTGAAAAAGATGTTCTTACTATGTCATTAGCTCCTAAAGATGTGCATGAGGCCCAAGTACAATTTGCACTTGAAAGAGGAATTCCCGCCATATTAGGTGCTATGGGCACAAAAAGATTGCCCTTTCCTGGTTCATCTTTGATCTTGTCCACAGTCACGCTGTAGAGTCCCTTGGCACATAGAAGGTGGATAAATCTTTGCTGAAGTTTTCTTTTTCTTAGCTTTTGTTGTTTCCATTTATGCTTGAATGATCTAGTAATGCCTTAGTACTTGTACAATGCAGGTGGTACGCTACTGTTGGAGCTTAACCGTGTTTTGCGACCAGGAGGTTACTTTGTGTGGTCTGCTACCCCATTGTATCTAAAGAATCCAGTAGACTCTGGGATTTGGAAAGGTAAAGTTCATTTTACCCAAGTTCATGTTACTGGTAGGAACCACCATGTGGGCTGATTTTATGAAAACGTTTTTGCTGCAGATATGGGTGAAATTACGAAGTCAATGTGCTGGGATCAGGTGGTGATTGGAAGGGACAAATTGAACAGAGTGGCAGCAGCAATATATAGAAAACCAACACCCAATGAATGTTACAACTCCAGAGCCAAAAACGAGCCTCCATTGTGCAGTGAGCTTGATGATGCAAATGCAGCTTGGTACTAAATTTGTTTTACCACAAGATATAATTTTTTTTTGCCAGAACCAAAAGATATATGTTGGCTTCTCGGATTTTGATGCCTATGATGCTTTTTGAACCAAATACTAATTGATAGGAATTGAAATATGTAATTTGAAAATTCCTAATATGAATGCATTACAGAATTGAAATTTTCTATTTACTAACCTACAAAAGATGTCGAGCCTGTATTATCTAGAAAATAAATGATATTTGTATTTTTATTTGTTAGTACATATAATCAGTTTCGTCCTTGTCAAATCAGAGTAACTTTATCAAGTTTATCAGAGTAATGCATTGCTTAATTTTTATGAACATTCTTTTGTTCAAATATGAGAAATGAAGAAATCCAGTGGAACCACCATAGTCTTCAACTTTGTATTTGTAGAACTCGTTTTTCTTTTTTTGGGTATAAACATGCCTTTTATGCTAACTAATCCGGGGGTGCCAACATTGTTGTGCTTAGAGAATATTTCTTTTTGATGGAGTTCCTCCTTTAATCATTACATGTACCAAATTCCATATCTTCAGGAATGTATCACTAGAGCCTTGTATGCACAAAATTCCTGATGGTGCATCGGAGCGTGGATCACCCTGGCCTGTAAATTGGCCGATGAGGTTGGAGAAATCACCTTATTGGTTGAAATCTCAGACAGGTGTTTATGGAAGAGCTGCTGCTGTAGATTTCACTGCTGAATCTACGCATTGGAAAAACGTTCGTTCCCACTCATATAGGGATGGAATGTGTATCAACTGGTGTTCAGTAAGAAATGTCATGGACATGAGAGCTGTTTATGGAGGGTAAGACATTCTCCATTCTACTGTATATTCTGATTCCCATGAATGCTATAATCCCCTGATGATCCCTCTCCCTTCTTGTTGCATTTGTTCCTTGTATGCATTTTACGGTATCTATGTCAATCCATGCTTCTTAGGAGTCAGACGTTATATGATTTCATGTCATGGGTCTGCTAGAGTGACTGTCATTTCTTTTCCTTCTCATCTTTTTCTGTGATTTCTTTTAGTGATGTAACTGCTAACTTGTGTGAGTATTCTAGTTATTCAGGTTTGCTGCAGCTCTAAAAAACATGAAAGTGTGCGTAATGAATGTAGTTCTGATTGACTCTCCAGATACGCCGGCTATAATTTATGAGCGTGGCTTATTTGGAATTTATCGTGATTGGTGTGAGTCATTCAATACCTAGCCTAGATCTTATGATCTTCTCCATGCCGACTACCTATTCTCTAAGACTAAAGAAAGGTAAATTCGGTGATCATGAACATTGTCGACCTTGAAATGTACTGATTCCTCTTGTTTAACTAACACTTTACTCGATTCAGATGCAATGTAGTAGAGGTGATGGCGAAAATTGATCGGATCATGAGACCTGAAGGTTATTTGATCGTAAGGGACAATGTTGAAAGTATAGGTGAGATAGAGAGAATCGCTAAATCTCTAAACTGGGATATCTGATTCAAGTATTCAAATTGCAACGAGGGATTACTCTGATTCCAGAAGACATTCTGGCGTCCAACCGAGACAGAAACCATTGTGTCAGCCATTGCTTGAGTAAAATGCTTTAAGACTATAATTCCAATTTCCAAAGGCTGTGTTCCTTATTTAATTTATTTATTCTTTTAATATACTTGTGTCACCACATTGAAGAATATCAACTGTCCTCTATTGATTTAGTTGATTTTATAAATTTTAGGCTGTGTTCTAGCATCCCTCGTGGGGTTTACCTTTTTCATACACCGCTAGATTTTGTTGATGAGGCACTTTTAATAGAAATTTGCTTTGTAGAAACCAAACCAGTGTGACTACAACAAAATGCTTAGAAATTTATGAATCACGTACGGTTATCGCGTGAAGAATGAATGGACATACATAGCTAGAGATGCTCTTTAGGTCTACAAAAGTGCAGTAAAAACAAGTCCTACAAATAAAAACCACGGACACATCATGAACATCAAATGATCAACGCCCATCTGCAATCTCAAATGCTACCTGCTTTCGTATGGTATCATATCGAGATGCATTGCTAGAACTGGTATCCCCATATTCATCAGCCACATGAACAATTAAGCATTCAGTTTCTTCTGCCATGGTATCTCCACCCTTCACCCGAGTATGCCTTTCCATTGCAATCAAACCCTCCAATTCCATCGCTACTTCCTTCATAGTCGGTCTTTCCTCTCCGTTCACTCTCACACACCTCCTTGCCAGAAAAGCAACTTCCTTCAACTGTTCAGCATTCTTCTCCTGATCTAACAATTGCTTATCAACAATTTCCCATAAACGGTCTTCTTTTATTGAAGACACAAAGTACATTGCCAAATTTCGCTGTTCCAGTCTATTGTATTCAACTGCTTTATTTCCGGTAAGTAGCTCCACAAGCACAACGCCAAAGCTATAAACATCACTCTTCTCAGTAAACTGACCTGTGTGGAGATACTCTGGATCCAAGTATCCAAGCGTCCCTTGTACCACTGTGGCAATTTGAGTTTCATCAAGTGGAACAAGTTTTGAAGCTCCAAAGTCAGACACCTTTGCTCTATGATTGTGGTCCAGTAGTATGTTGGTAGATTTTATATCCCGATGAATAATTGGAATAGAAGCAGTAAAGTGTAAATATGAAACGGCCCCAGCAGTTTCTGCTGCTATCCTTAATCGGGTTTCCCATGAAATAGAGCGTTCATTCTTTGATAGGTCAATGTGGTCAAGAAGGGTGCCATTGTCCACAAACTCGTAAACTAACAGAGGAACTTCGGTTTCAAGACAACACCCCAAAAGTTTGACCACATTCCGATGGTTGATTTGGGAAAGCACGACCACTTCATTGATAAAATCCTTAATCTGCCTGGGATCCCCTCCTACTCTAGACTTCTTAATGGCAACCACTGCGTTGTCGGGTAATATACCCTTGTAAACTGTGCCTTGTCCCCCACGGCCAAGGATTCTATCTTCGTCGAAGTTGTTTGTGGCATTCTGAAGCTCCACTTGTGTAAATATTTTGGTTCTGTCGGCGTATCCTTCTTGTTGTGAAAGTCTTTGCAGCAGCATGTTTCCTCCATTTTGCTCGAAATTTCTTTGCCTAATTTGTTTCAGAGTTCTTTGCTTGTGTGCCCAGCATAATGAGGAGACTAGGGTGAAGCCAACTAACAAGGTTACACAAACTCCTGCAAGCAATGTAGTCCAACGTATGATTTCAAGCAGGGAAAAGGTCTGAATTTTGATTTAAATATAGTAGGCTGTTTATTTCTAATTGTTCCCTCCAATCCAATGCCCATAATGTACCATCCCTTAAATAAATAAACCGCCCTGTCAAAATACCGGGGGGGGGGGGGGGGGACTCGAATATTGACCAACGGGATATTGGTCAAACAAGCTGAAATTACAGCAGTAATTTTGAAAAGAAAGGGTATGTTACATTTTGTTTGGATGGATTTATATGATGGCCCCAGCGCGAAACAGGGTACTTGGAGCCTTTCCCAAGGCAAGTTTCCTAGCTAATAAAAAAAAAATCATCCTTTCTATTATTGAACAAAGTAAAAAATATTCCTCGTTGTAACATACATAAAACCTATTTTGTGATGAAAATTTTTATTTTTCAAACTGATTCCAAAAATATAATGTAAGGAAAAAAAATAAAACTGAGTCACTGACATTCTCACCTAGTGCTATTATAAGAGAAAGCAAATGAGGATTAGACTGAAGAGGTGTGTCCAAAGTGCAGCGGGTTCCATTAACGTAGCCATCGCCTTGATAACCAGGTGCACAAGAACAATTGTAGCCACCGTCGAAATTGTTGCACTGCGCATGCGCATCACAGTTATTGTGTGTGTGGCACTCATTAACATCTGAAAGTAGAAAGGAGTGCATCAATAAATGTTATTATGTAGAAAAGGAAACGATTGAATAAAGAAAAATGGAATCAGAATTACCCTGACATCCATCAGGAAGGTATGGATTTCCAAGAAACCCCGACTTGCAAAAGCATCTGTATCCGAATCCACCGTCGAAGTTCTGAGAGAAGGCGTTGTGATTGCATACAGGATTTGGTGTGCTCCGAGCGGGAGCTTCTTGAAAAGTATCATAATCTACAATAGACCAATCTATCACGACCTTGGACTCGTTAAAGGGGAGACGCTCAAGATAATGAGGAGAGAAATTAAAGGAGCCTTGTTTGGCAACAAAAGCATAGGTGCAGTTGTTGAAAGCCCGCACATTTTGATGACTGTTGAAGCTATGTGATTCTAAAGTGATATTCCTCATTCGAGGAGGAATATCGACTTGGCAACACCCAATTCCGGAACAAGTTTCACCAGTACTCTGTGCTGGTGGGGGAAGTTTTTTACATTGCGATAAGCAGCCAGTGGTATAATAATTCTGCTCAGCGTCAAAGGCTTTTATGTAGCCATAACTGTCACAACCTACACTTACGAACTTGTTTTGGGAGCTAGAAATGGGGAAAGCAAAGATTCTGAGAAATCAACCCAATAAATTAAACTAGTAGAATTTATTATCTTATTTTTGTTTATAAGTTTAATATTTAAAAAATACGACACCGAGATGTATGTTATTTATTTAATAATATATAATAGGTTTTTTTAATATGAGCATATAATTTTAAATGATAATTATGCAGTATTGGTCAATTATCATGGTGGAGGACTCGGACAGATGAGGCCGTATGTGGTGGTTAAATGTTCAGTGTTGAGGAAGACGGGCATCGCTGGGTAAATGCTAGCACTCGTACGTAGCTGTGGCTGTGTCCTTGAGTCCCAAGTTGACGGAGACTTTGCCTGCATTGCATGACGCATTCATTCCAGAGAGTGAAGGTGAAGCTTCCCAAATACAACAAAAGTTAGCGACTTTGACCAGGTCCTCTCCCCACATTCTACGCAACTCCTGTCACACAAGGTTTGAAATTAAGAGTGTTTTGAACGAAAGTTATAAATCTTTTGTTTTTTTAAAGAAAGTGACTCTTGGAAATTTATCCCATCCTTTTTCTTCTTCTTTTTTCATGTTGAGGTGGTAAAGGCACGACGAAACATTGGTAGACAGTGAAGGTACGCGCTCTTAATTTCTCTTAAAATTGTGGGGGCGGACTTAATTATATGATCAGTTTCTAAATCATTAAATTCAATCGCATACCTTTATCATACGAATACTGAATGAATGGATCAGGGACCAACTGCCGTTGACTGTTGACCAAAACCCAACGTGCACTACACGGCCTAACATATATCCGTCCAATCAATTATTATATTTATATCACAATTTCATTTCAACTCTCATGAATAACTTTTCGCTTGCATTTGCAGATTTGTCCCCGAACACTTTTTTTTATGCTACTAACCAATCAATCATACACAATATTTACTGATCCATTTCAATTACTTTGATAGTTTTCTGAAAAAGGTATTTAATCTAATTTTAAGTCCTAAGTGATTTTTCTGGATCATAAATTTTATTTTTCAAACAATACGGAATTCATTGCCACTATATCAATAGATTATAATAAATATTTTTCAGCACTAGTATTTCAAAGGAGAACTTGAGGAGATAGCGAAAGGATAAGTTTGGTTGGAGAAATTAGGCCAAAATACTTATAACCCCTTTAACTTTGGCTCCATTGCATATAACTCCCCTCATATTTAAATTAAAAATTTAAAAATAAAATCCTCAACTTTTATATTTTGACATTTAATTTTGTATCGTTAGATGACTGTTAAATCTAACAGATGAGAGGGGTTATATTTAAAGGAGTCAAAGTTAAAAGGAGGTTATGAATATCAACGTGTGGCTGTCGTGTTAACACTTAACAGGCACACAAAAATCCCCAAATGTCATTTTAAATCAAATCATACAGATTTGTGTCCGGCGTCTTCTTCTTCTTTTTTGAACAATAGCGCCTGTAATTAAATAATCTCTTTCATCTCTTCGTTGTGTGGCCGAAAAAACAAATCCTCTATCTCTTAAAAGTGGGGGAATTGTTTAACTATGAAAATGTGTTTTATTTGGGAATTTTCTTTTTATTATTTTCATGTACTTCTTTGCTTCAATTTATTTACCGGATGACTTTTCAGTATATATGTTCATCAGATTGAGTGCCTGTTTGGATGTAGCTTTTAGGAATCAATTCTGGTTAAAATCTCGGTTTGAAAAAATCTGAAACAAACATCAATTTTTGTCCAGAATTGATTTTGGCCAAAACCTTGATTTAGAAAAATTTGAGCCAAACAGCCATTTTTGTCCAAAATTAATTTTGGGCAAAACCTCGATTTGAAACCATGGTTTTAAATAAGCTATTGAAAATAGATTTTAGAACTGTAAAAGAGCTTATAGATTATCCAATTACTATTTTACCCCTACTTTTTTCTTATACTCTCTCTCACCTCTCCTTTCTCTTCTCTCTCCTCTCTCCTCTCTCCTCTCTCTTCTTCACACTATCTCCTCTTTTCTCTCTCTTCTCTATACTCTCTCATCTCTCCTATTTATTCTCTACCCTCTCTCCTCTCTCATACTTTATCAAATCATACCCTTTTTGGTAATTTATTAATATAAAAAGTGATTCTACTACTAATCATCTAAACATCTCTATTTTCAAAATCTATTCTTCCCAGAATCTATTCTTCTCAAAATCTATTCTCCAGAATCTATTCTTCCCAAAATCTATTCTTCCCAGAATCTATTCTCCAGAATCTATTCTTCCCAGAATCTATTCTCCAAAAGCTAATCCAAATACACCCTGAGATTATTTATAAAAAGGAATACCGCTACTAAACGAGGCTTTTTTCCCCACGTACGGATCAGTTAAAATGGTAAACCATTACTGATTTTTTATTTGTGGACGATTTATCTAGCTAACAAGAGCGAAAAGAGAAGCTTAAACAAGTCTAAAAAGTAAATCAATACTCGTTGAATTCATGACACGCATGCAACGCCACGTAACAACCATCAGAATGCACCGTCAGCATCGAATATAATAGCATGATAAAAATAAGTAGAGCCTACGAAACATAAACAAGCCAAATATTGGATACAAGGTGATCATCGTCCAACTTCAGGCACATGATCAGATGAGTGATCCCTGTCATCCGACTTGATCAAATGACACTTTTGTTTGCAACCAAACCCTCGAGCTCCTTTGCTATTTCTTTCACGGTGGGCCTTTCCTCTCCTTTTACTCTAATACACTTCCTTGCCCATAAAGCCACTTCTTTCAACTGCTCTCCATTCTTCTCATCTAACACCCGCTTGTCAATAATTTTCCCCAAACGGTTTTCTTCCATTGAAGACTCAAAATACATAGCCAGATTTACTTGTCCTGGTCTATTGAATTCGACTGCTTTACTTCCGGTGAGTAATTCTATGAGTACAACTCCAAAGCTATAAACATCGCTCTTTTGATTCAACTGACCTGTAAGGAAGTACTCTGGATATAATTCATCAAGAGGAACAAGTCTTGAAGGTCCAAAGTCAGACACCTTTGCTCTGTAATTACAGTCTAAAAGTATATTAGCGGATTGGATATCCCGATGGACAGTAGGAATTAAAGTGGTAGAGTTCAAATATGAGATTGCCTCAGCAGTTTCTGTAGCTATCCTTAATCGGGTCTCCCATGAAATAGGAAATTTAGTCTTCATAGGATCTATGAGGTCAAGAAGTGTGCCATTGTCCACAAACTCAAACTAATATGGGAGGTTCTGTTTCGAGGCAACATCCCTAAAGCCTGACAAAATTCTTGTGATTGATTTGGGAAAGCACGACTACTTCACTAATGAAATCCCTAATTTGTCTGGAATCGCCCCTCCTACTCTAGACTTTTTAATTGCAATAGGAGTATTGTTACTAGTCATTGTACCTTTGTAAACTATGCACTGTCCCCCATGACTAATTATTCTATCTTGATGGAAGCCGTCTGTGGCATTTTTAAGTTCAACTTCTGAGAATATTTTTGTTTTTACAGCGTATCCTGGTTGCTTTGAAAGTTTTCGAAGTAGAATATCCCCTCCATTTTCCTCAAAATTTCTTCGTGTGAGATCTTTCACAGTTCTTTGCACGTCTGCCCAACTTATTGATGACAGAAGCGCGAGCACAACCAATAAGGCCACACTAACACCTGCAAGCAATGTAGCATATATACAACATAAACCATCCCTTAATGTGATGTCGCGCTCATAAAGTATTTTTGAAAAGATGAGTCATTCATATTTTAAACAATAGAGTAAAACATGAGCCATTCATATTCTTACCCAATGAAATAGTAACGTTGATAAGCCATTTATACTTGGATAGATGATGATGGTCCAAAGTGCAGCCCGTCCCATGGTTTAGCCGTCGCCTTTATAACGATGTGAACAAGAACAGTTGTAACCACCGTCGATGTTGTGACATTGCTTTGGAATGCTGCATTTATTGGGTCTGCTACACTCATTAACATCTGAAAATATAATAAGAAACGGGTATTATTTGATAAACATACAGTAAATGCTATTAGTGTATTTATTTAGAGAAGAAATGGAATTATAGAACTAGGCATGTACGTGTCATGACATCCATCGGGATGATATGGATTCCCCTCAACCAGGTTTGCATCTGCAGTTATACCCAACATCATAATTAGAATCCACACAATACGTGTTGAATTTTCAGGCATAGCCTGTGGGACTAGGGGAAGCAGATTTACAAGTAAGATTTGAAACGGTCCAGTCTAGGGCAAAGGGGACCGTATCAAATGGAAAGGATTGAAGATCATCAACAGAGAAATTAAACCATCCCTGTTTGGCGAGAAAAGCGTAGCTGGAGTTGTTGCAGCCCAACACTTTTTTATGGTTGTTGACGGCGGAGCATAGCTGAAATTATTCTTTCCGACAGGAATATTCACCTGGCAACACCCTGTCCCCGAACAAGGAGTTGAGGTTGATTTCCTGTGGTGGAGGCGTGTAGCAGAGTCACGCAGCCCCCGGAATAGCTAAGGTTGTTCTCGAGGAAACTAATAATGCCCAGAGTGTCGCAACGAAGACTTATGAACATGTTTTTGGCATTGAAAATGGTGAAAGCACCGGTGTCAAGACTCGAAGTAGATTGGTCTAGATCTACTCCTGACTCATTGTAACAAACCTTGGAGAGAGGCCTGGAAATGTCCATTTGACCTTCTTGGAGGGATATGTTAGAAACTGGCACGTTTCTGAAGAATAATGTAGACCTGTGGCAGGTGAGATTGAATGGTTCATCCAAGAAACCGTTTCTAGAAGTACCAGGTTGAACGCCCACGCCAGATGGATACTGAATGTCCACGTCCCCATATTTGCTGGGACAGCCTGCAAGGGACTGAGCTTCAGTTGTGGCCATGGCTGCAGCAAATAACAGAACGAATAAAATCATCTTCAGAGCCATCGTCTCACGTGCGTCGTCACTTTCTCAGGGAAGAGGGTATAGGAATGTGAAAACGATGACACTGCTGTGCGTGTGGCTGCTCAAGTATAATATGTCTATTTATAGAATAAGTATAATATAATTGTTACACATGATTTATTTTTCTTTCAAGGATTGGTCATCAGTGATTCGAATTCTGATTGGGAATTAGGGTGATTTTTCCATTAAGGACCAAAAGATGATGTTAGCCAGACTCGTCCTCTTTTGGATTTGGTAATTAAATCTGTGAGTAACAATCAACTTTATTATATTATATATGATCTCAGGATTGATTCGAAATTTCATTATTCAAATTTGACTTGAAAACTAATTCTTAGTTTATTTAGAAATTTTTTATGCGATCAATCAACTTCCAACATTTTCAATCAAAAAATTGTTTGATAAAATATTTTAATTAATTCACGGCTTCAGATTGCGTATTAAGCAAAATAGAAAAAATTGAATTTAATTATGAATCAATCAAAATTTAAAATGATTACGAACAAAATCAATTATCAACATAATTCAAATATTGTATCAAGCAAAATTAAATTTTGATTTGACCAGAAAGAATGAAATCATTGTGGCCTGTAATTTATGAAATATTCCTAAAACAATTGAACAACTTTTATTACATATTCAGTACTAATTGATCACAATTTATGTAATCAATTAAAAAACAATGAGCATTATTGCTGGCAGATTTAACGAGTCAAGAGACTAGGACGATGCTAATTCAAACAACGTGATTTTTTCTATTAGTTTTTGAAGAATAGATTTTAAAAATAATAAATTATAGAAAATAAATTTAAAAAAAATTAAAATTAGAGATATTTGAATAATTAATAAGAGAATCACTTTTCTATAGACAAATTAAAAAAGATATAAATAATATAATAATTACATAAAATTAACCAATATTCACAATAAGTGATTACAAAATAATACATATACATATGTATTTGAGTAAGGTAAAAATTTATAATATTCACCTGAATTTTAATTTTTTTTCACTAAAAACTTTATTAGAGTTAACTAATCTAGATAACCGTTAAAAAATATGGAAGATAGTAATTTTTATTGGCAAATTCACCTTTTTCTTCAAATTTTAAAATAAGAAATTAAAATTTTAAATTTTAAATAGTATTTATTTTTGTTTTTTTTAAAAATAAAATTTAAATTATTAATAAACCCAACAATGTACTGTAGCAATGGGGGCAAACTGAGAAGTTGTAGAGTACTCAATTTTTGAAAATCATAATTTGAAGACTGTCTTTAAACTATAATTTGAGTCTTAAAATTAATTTTTAAAAAAATATATTTAGCTATTATATGCTCAAACTATAATTTTACTCTAAAATTTATTTTTTAAAATTTGATTGCCAAACGCACGGTAAACCGTCTTCATATTCATGGGGCCCGTTTGGATAGGATTTTAAAAACGGGCTTATGAAAAAAAAGGGCTTTTGAACAGATTATAGAAAAGGGCTTTTGGAGAAGAGATTATGAAAAAAAAGTGGTTTTGAATAAATGAGTGTTTGGATAGTTATTTATAGAAGGGATTTTATTATTGGTAAATTACGAAAAAAGGTATGAGTATTAAATGAGGAGAGATAAGAGATAAGAGGAGAGAGGAGAGAGGGTGTAAGAAAGAAAATAGAGAAAAAGTAGGAGAGAGGGTGTAAGAAAAAGTATGAGAGAGGGTGTAAGAAAAAGTAGGGGTAATATAGTAATTAGTTAGTTCAAACGTGGTTTACTGTTCTAAAAGCTACTCTGACCAGCTTTTCTGAAACCTTGATTTTAAATTAGAGTTTAGTCTAAAAGCCCATTTGAATAAATATAACTGTTTGTTTTAAATTTTCTCTAAACCTAGGTTTTGAGTTAAACCTTGATTTAAAATCAAGGTTTGGATTTTTCCAAACAAGCACATGGACCAGGACAGTTCGCGCTTTTGGTCGAAAAGGACAGCTCTGACTAATTTAGGCAAAAACAACGTCGTTTAGATGTGAAATGGGGGCCTTTGGATGAAAGAAGGTTACTCGTGGGTCCCACCATCCAGGCCCCTATAATTAATTACCATTACTGGCCTACTTGCTAACAGCAGTTTATTTCCCGCGCTTCTCAGGTTAAGGCGTTGTAAAGCTTAAAGACTCCTCTTCAATCCCCAGAGGTTATTCCAATTTCCCTGCAACGCACGACAATTATGATTTAACAATTCATATGCTCCTATTCCTCCAAATTCGGCTCTTTCTTCCCCCATGACTGATTCCCCATCATCATCATCTTTAGTCTACAAATTCCTTCATGCTGGGTCTCTCCTTTCCTCTCACTCTCACAGATCTCACTGCCAGCATAGCCAGCTCTCTCACCCTCTCCTTATTTTCTTCCTTCATTATGCCATCCTCCAGAACCTCATAGAAATGACCCTGCTTCAAGTATGAAAGGAAGTGCATTGCCAGATTTACTTCCTCTTCCGGCCTCTCGAACGAAACTGCTTTCTTCCCGGTTAGCGCCCCAAAACTGTACACATCGCTCTTCTCTGTCACTTGAAAAAATTCGTTTGCATGTATTCTGGATCCAAATATCCTAAAGTACCTTGTACCATTGTGGCCAGCCCTGTTTGATCAAGTGGGACCAACCTGGAAGCTCCAAAATCAGACACCTTGGCGGTGCAACTCTCGTCTAGAAGGATGTTAGAGGACTTGATGTCTCTGGGCACTATGGCTATCGAAGCAGCAGAGTAGTGTGGGTAAGATATTGCTCCTGCTACTCCTCTTGTCTGGGAGAAATCCTTTATAAACAGTACCAAAACCTCCCCGGGCGATGATCAAGTTGTCATGATAGTTATTGGTGGCCCTTTTCAATTCCTCAGCAGTGAAGATTTTAATTGCAAGGGATGGACCATGTCTACAGGAGAGTCGATGTTGCAAGATGGAACCACCGTTCTGACGAAATACTTTTGCTTCACGAGCTTCCTCTTCTGGGAGACCCAGTACCGCCAAGTACATTGCAAGATGGAAGTTCCATTGTTCTGCTGATCGGGAACTCCGTTACATTTCGTCAAGCAGCCAGTGGAATACGTGTGACTGTTCTGAAAACTGTTCAAGCAGCCGTAAGTGTCGCAGCCAAGGCTTACGAACTTGTTTTTAGTGCTGGAGATGGTGAAAACTGGGGTTGACACAGTGACTGATCTCATCCTTTTGTCTATGCTGCGCCGCGCCCGCCCCCCCCCCCCCCCCCCCCCGCCCCCCACGGTATCATTGAAACAAACCTTGGAAACAAACGCGTGGACATATCTAAATGACCTTGGAGGGATATGTTCGAGATTTCGACGTTGCCGTGAAATAACGTGGAGTCGTTACATTCCACATGAAACGCCTCCTCAAAGAAACACTTGTTGTCGGTACCAGATTGAGCGCCTACCCCAAATGGATATGGAATCTCAACTTCTCCGCATGTTTTGGGCCAGCCAGGCAGGGATTGGGCATCTGCAGCTGCCATAACTTCTAATAAAGTCATCCTCCACAAATACATTTTAATGGGCTTCTACATCCCTCCTCAAAGATCCTAATGCCGGTTATTGGTTTAGTCAAATCCAGATTCAAGTCATTGTAGATTGATGTTAAGACGCGCTTGGGAACGTGGAAAGGGAATATCCCAATTAATCGATGTGGAGGGGACATTGATTTAAATTCCGAAAAAGTCGTGTTATATAAGTATAACTAGGGTTCATGCAGAGGGAAGCGCCATGCTTGTGTCCAAAAGAGCAGGCCTCGGCTCGTTGTATTCGTCGACGTGCCGGCCGTGCTCGACATTGGAGTCATGGGTTCAATTCAAATGCCATCCGTTGGACGAATTAGTATTTAACAGTTGTTGCCGTCATTTATTACTGACGGATAACGTTAAATTTAGTCATCGTTTGAGTCAATCATCTCAAAAAATTAATAATGGGCAATGATGCTCAGACTTTTTCCTCACAAAATCCCTATCCAACTTTCTGGTAAATCATGGTTCAACACACAGGGAGCGACTGTTCTCTATACGAATGATCAGTCACATGCCTACGTGGGAAGGTCTCTGATAAATTTTGTTGCCAGACGATTTAATTAACATCGCCATTCACATAAGCTGATTCGTTAACCTGTTTGACTTTCAATATCCTAGACGCGCCTTAGGTAAACATAATTAGCAAATTTTCTTATGAAATTAAAATGTCAACGGTCGCGTTCATTGATTGATTAATACTTTAATATTTTTTCTTATTTTTATGAACAGTCGGGGACGGAGGCCCAGAGATTACCACTGTGTGTAACTTGGAGAACAATATGAAACGAAAAATAAAATTTGAGAACAATGAATCGAAATTTCTTGGCCCATAAAAGGTTGGGCCCACGCTTGATTTTGTGGAGTGAGCTTAGTCCATTATTGGACGGCCCAAAAATGCCGAAGTAAATGTACGACGAGTTTTAACACGATTTTTTTAATTAAATATTATCTCCATAAAATGAAATGTGTTTAAATGAGAATAGCGTGAAATAAAGTTTTAGGTCCCAAGGAGGAGTCTACAGCTGGATATGTGAAATGGAGGAGGTAGGAGAGCAAATTTTATTACTCCCTATACCTTAATATAACATTTAATTGATTTTTTAGAAAAATTAAAAAAAAAAATTATTTGATTATAAATAAATTTGACTCCTCAAGATAAATTTATATAATATATATACTCTTTAATCTATCCAATATAGCCAATTAATTTTTATATTTATTATAATTAATTTATTTATTTAACTACTATAATTTTTTTAACAAAGTCAATTAGATTTTATATTAAGAATCGGAGGAGTACAATTTTATTTGGCTCCCATAATTAATTAATTTATAAGTCACTTCTAATATATTTTATTAGAATTAAAAAAATTTAAATCTTATTGAATTTACTTTAAAATTTAATAACTTTTGAATATGACTCATATTTAATATATATTATACCTATAAGAATAAAGTCTATATAATAATACATAAAAATAAAAATTATATATTTATATAAAATTTAATGATATAAGTTATAATCAAGATTCATTCTCTACTTATATATATATATATATATATATATATATATATATATATATCTCACTAAAGGAGCGTAATGGAAGCAGCAGCTTGTGGTGTCGATTACATTTACGCCACCAAAAGACGCTGTGCTTCCTCAAACACTAATGGCGCAGGGCGCAGGAACCGTGTGGGGCTAGTAGATAATTTTTAAAGTTAGGGTTTGAGGAAGAAGGAGATGTGAGACTAGTTTGGAGGAGACGCCTCACATGGCTATATCTGCCGCACGTAATCTATCATAAAGGTTGTTTGTTAATATTGTTAATATTATAATTACGATATAAAACGTGGCCTAAACTTGACGTCAAAACTCAAAAGTGTAGTAATAAATATTTGAATGGGAAAATTGGGAAGGGAAGAGAAGAGATATGATGGTAGGGGCAGGGGACGCAGGAGAGCACAATGCAAAAGGTCAGAGAGAGAGTCCAAAAAGGAGAGATGCTGAGCGCCCTGCGAGCAAACGAAGTACAGAGAATAGGAAATTTGATGAAGGGTCACATCAACACAGCATTACATCCCCCACTCTCCTCTCCTTTATAAGTAACTTATAACTAAACTACATCATCATCATCATCATCTCCCCACGCCCTCCCCAAGCCCCTTTCTTTCTGCCCGTCTCCTTAGCCTCTGCACCTGGGGGTCTCCTATGTCATCTTCTTCATCATCTTTCTGTGCTCTACCCTGGCTTTTCCGGCGAATATCATGCATGTCACAAGACTCCCTCCTTATCTCCCACCCACTAGCTAATTCTTTTCTTCCCGATTCTACCGCCTCTTGTATAGTCTCCAAGAAAACTTCGCCTTCACTTGAAGACTAGTTCTGAAAAACAAGAAGGAGCAGCTTGAGCATACAAACCCCGTCACCGCCAGCGATTGGGATCTGTGATAAGTTTAATATTATTAGGACTAGCTAGTAGTACAATTTTGGAGAAACTAGAAACCAACAAACTTGACCCAAGAAAATCGTGGCCACCCATATTCAAGGTAGTAGTCCCCACTCCATCAACCAGCTAGCTACATCTATTATTTTTCATCGTTGCTTATTTTATTCTATTATTACTATTCCCCAGCTGGTGACGATCGAGGAATATATCAGAATATATATCCTACTGCTATTTTATTTCCTCATTCTGCTTGGTTTGGCTCAAATCATTGTCTCATTCTCCTCCAATTATCTCTACTCCTAGATTTTGCTTTGAAAATATATTTTTTGTAATTTTTTTAGCTCATGGACTAGTGTGTGCCCCACGAGAGAATGAATGAAAACGATGTACTTAAGAGTGATCAATAATTAACATATATTATAATATATTTATGCGGTGAAATTCAAGCAAGTTCTGCGGCCCATCAACTTTTTTCATGGAAAGCAGTGTAATAAAAATTCTCTTCACGAGATCCAATCCGTCAAATCCACCGGCAACATCAATTGTACACCTTTTTCTCCCTTTCTGCTCCTTCTGCTCTTTTCTTACAAGGATATAAAATATCCCGGCTCCTTCTTCTTCTTCTTCTTTCATCATCAAGATCCTGCTCTGCAGAGCTATTTCTATCTTCAGACCCCTCTACCTTTCAACTCCGAACTTCACCTTCATCTCCTGGGTCTTGATGAGAAAAAGTAAACTTCTTTTGTTCCATAAACTCTTATTGGTGTAATTACAGGTACTTTTGATCGCGCAAGACACTATATATATAGCGTAACTTGTTTGTCAACCGCAGCGCAAAGCTAGCCGAGAATGATCAGATCGTCGATTCGTGTCTCATTCTGAGCAGATCGAAATACAAAATCAAGATCCTTCAAAGTCACATAACATGTGTGCCTCAATTGCTCATGATTAATTACTTCCATGTTGATTAGAAGAATAATTGTCATCTAGCACGCTTGAATTATATTCATTCATGTCTATCTTCTTTTATTCTAACATGTTACCGAATTTATCTGACGCATAAACAAATATTGGGGCCATTGCAGAGGAGGAATAAAGGGGGAATGGCATCGTCATCGAATTCACCGTGTGCGGCTTGCAAGTTTCTGAGGCGAAAGTGCCAACCGGAGTGCGTGTTTGCACCCTACTTCCCACCAGATCAGCCACAGAAATTCGCAAATGTTCACAAAGTATTTGGAGCGAGCAATGTCACCAAGCTCCTGAACGAGTTACACCCCCACCAGCGTGAAGACGCCGTCAATTCTCTGGCCTACGAGGCCGACATGCGCCTCCGTGACCCCGTCTACGGCTGCGTAGGAGTGATCTCTCTCCTGCAACATCAACTCCGGCAGCTGCAAATGGACCTAACCTGCGCCAAGTCGGAGCTGTCCAGGTACCAGACCTTGGGCATCACAGGGCACAGCTTCATCGCGGCTCACCACCAGGCTCAGAACATCGGCATGAACCTGATCGGTGACCACCACTACCACCACCACCACCAGTTCTTCCCTCGGGACCACCATCAGTCTTCCATGATCAGGACTTTTGATGCAGGTAACAACTATGACGCCGGTCTCCTCTCCATGAACGTCTCCGCAAGCATAGGGCAGCTCAATCAGTTTCAGCATCAGCACCCTAGAGCTGCTGCCGGCGACGATCGTCGGACTATTGATCCCTCTTAGCTTTTCTGGGTCCTTCTTTCGAATCTACTTCACGTAACATATGCCATAGGTAATTATTGATTTCCATTCCACATGTATGCATATTTCTACTGTTATTGACTTCATGATATCACTGATCCAAACAAATGCTTAGTTGTGCTATCCATTTGTATACATTATTATCGTCAAGGTACGTCGTAGTCATTTTGAGAACCGGGAGGGATCCTTTTTCACTTCTGTTGCATTAATCCTGTGTTGTTTCATCAAGAAAAGAAATAAAATTATATTAATTGAGGGGATTCCTCGATTGGAAAAAAAATGACCGTGCTTACGTTATTAAAATAATTATAATAATTATCACTATTAATGTTCCAGTGGATTAAAATAATCTGCTACAGTTTAAGATTTTGCCTATTACATTCCAATTAAGTGATTTGGTGATGATCATCCCACCATACAATGATATATATACAAGCCAAACCAGTTTCTCATATAGTTGCTGTTATTTTGGGCTGATATGCATGCAGGTCGCAAGAATTCAATATTATGGGCGTGAGAGAGAGAGAGAGCCTGACATCTGAATTTCTTATAAATGATCCTTTTCCATAGATAATTTTGTTATACGCAGCTAAAATACATGTAATTCAGCTAAATGCAATGGGGCACGGCGTTTCTCATCACTTAGTTAGATTTAGCATTGTATATATAATTATCGTTCCCAGGTTACAGATAACAAGCAATAACTTCCATACCAAATTAATTTTCGGCCAAAATAAGAAAATACAGACTATTAAAAAAAACTAGTACAGTATTAGACGTATCATTACATTATTGACCTTTCCGTTCCTTAGTTCCTTGGATTTTCATATCTACGTACTAAGTACTTCCTAAAAAGTCAATGCTAATTAATAACTACATTACAAAATCCTAGCATTCGCTGTACTTTATACAACAAGGTTCTATGAAGCTTAAAAAGGTTGGTCTGTATAAAATTATGTCCTTCATTTGATTTTTTGTTCAACAAAAACTTGCAGAGGGGGTCAAAATTTTAGCCCGGGCGCACTAACGTTGACTAACGACGAAAAGGGAAAGCAGTGTTATGTGGAGACCTAATTCCAGTTAAAAGCAGTTAACATACAAAATTAACACGATAGCTTGATCTTGATTACTTAAATTGATGTTGATGAAAATTAAGAGGTCCCTCTCTACAGCCTTCACCTTCACATCTACACTGCCGAAGTCTTGACGCAAACAATCTGCGTAACACCTTTATAAGGACAGGAGCGTAGCGGATAATGGGGTCCTGTCTATGTCTAGTGATGGAAGTCAGAAGCAGCTTTGCTTGCATGTTCCAAGCAAAAGGGTTAGAAAAGTTTAGAATGTCTTTTACGATATTTTCTTTTTAATATAAGAAAGTCATTTAATAAATGAACAATGAAATAGGGTACGTACAATATCCTGCAGGTTATTACAAGGAAGCATTTGGTCAGCTGCTACCCTGTACTAAGCAAAATAACTGGCGTTGAATTTTTCTCAAGATGGGAGCGGGTTAGGGATGATCAGGTGGAGTAGTGTCCCTAGCTATTAGGAGCATTAAGAAGAAGTCTAGGAGCGAGCTTAGTATAGGGGGTGCTTCACAATACAAGATTGTCTCAGGAGCTTTGAAAGGACACATCTGATGAAATCTAAGCATACCTCAAGATATAAAGGAGTGTTGCACAGAAAGGTGATTATACGGTTGACGATGGATAGCATAAAATAATGAGTGAAGCAGACATGAGTTTGAACGTCCGAGAGATCAGTAAAGGTGAGGGAGAAGGAAGAAGACAGTGGGAAAAGACAAAAAGGACAGAGGGCGAGAGAGAGGTGGGTGAGAATTTAAGGGATGATATGATATGAGATACACTCTAACCCGCCCTTCGCTTCTGCTTCTGCCACACAAAGTCAGGCCGTTTGCACAGGAATTGTCAAAAAGAGCATTTAATAGACCCAGAATCCAATGTACCCCAAGAGAGAGACCCCGAAGCCCAAACATTGTAAAACACCCTTCAACTTCTTACAGATACATGGCATTGTAACTGTATCGTATCGGCCTTGTAAACCAGGCGCTTCAATGCCAACCGTGAGATCTGTGTTGGAGATCCCAACCCCAATTGCACAGTTTGCTTCCCCCTTCAAATTCTCAGACGCAGTCAAAACCACAAAATGAAAATTGAAGGAAAAGAGAAAAAGAATACAGAACATTGCCAAACTGCATGACAATGATGACGTACTTGATGCAATCATGGCTTTGCTTTTAATTGAGTTTGACAGTTCTGTCTCTGTATCCCTCTCCTATTCATCAACTCTGATCACTACCACGAATTCATACTTACTTCCCCCCTTTTCCTTTTTTTTTGCTTTTCTCCTTTTCATTTCAAATCAAATTTGAATAACCGTGACTAGAAGGGGAGAGAAAAAGTTTAGTGGGGGTTTGAATTTTGTAGAAGAGTCAAGAAGAAAAGTTTGAGAGAAGAATAAGAAAGGGAAGGTTATGAGGGATGGTATATCTCCAGAAAGGCACGCCTTACGGAGGGAGATCAGGAAAAGTAATATGGAGAGCATTAATTGGGGATTTGTCCCTCTGAGAAAGAGGCCCACTCGACTCCACCATCCCCTCTGAGCTATGATTATTATTTTATGTTTAATTCGGAAGGGTATTTGCATTTATTAGACAGTGCCAACACTACGTACCTGTTCTTCTATCTGTTTATGTCTGATTAATTCCATGGGGTATGAAATGAATTGCGCGACACTGACTTGACCCATCACCTCCTTCCATCCTCCTTGACTATTCTTCTTTTCTTGGAGTTTGGCATTGCACGTTTTTTCATATATTCATCCTTCAAACCCGACCCCATTTCGATGGCCTGTCTCTCCCCCCCGTTAATTACATGCCCTTTGTCCCCTTCTCTCCTATTCTGCCAATAACACGTGAGTGACGCAGCGACCTTATGACTTCGTCCTAGGGTTTCTGTCGCACTTACTTAATTCCCTTCTCTCCCTACCCTGTCATTTTTATGGAATTTCATATTTACTTATCTTCAATTTGCAAAACTGCTTCCTTCTTGTTTCCCCTTTGAGAGGGCCAAATCCAGTCAGTGGCTGTGTTCCCATTTTGGGCACCCATGAAATTCCCATCCATCACATTTCTTGTTGCACCTCTACTACGTTCGTCGGCTTCGGCATCGCTAAAGGAAAGACATAGTATATATCCACACACAGACACACTATAACCTTCCAACAAAGGAAAGGAACACGCAATGCCGTAAGCTCAAATAATATATAGCTGCGTACCCTCACTTCTGACATTAGTGCTTGACCTATGGAAAAAAAATACTCCTGACAATAGGAAAAGCCCGTATTCCAGTAGCTTTGGACCTAACGGACATGCCTATAGAATCTCAAATATCTGCTTCACTTTCTGCTCTTAAATCTGTTGCTTCTATACTTTACTCACGCTTACTCAAGTGCCAGTAGTTGTAATTTGATTAAGGATTTACATTGTGGAAGGTTAAACTCGACATAGTGTCTTGTACCTTTGTCATTTATCATTTTATATATATATATCCATGAGGCTAGAAACAATGCTAAAATCCTAAAAAGACCAGATTCTGGATTTCACAAGGTTATTGTTATAAATCCAGAGCAAGAATAAACTGTGCTTTCCAGGTTATTGTGGGTTAACAGGAAAAAAAAGGAAGGATTCAACGACTTTAGAGAGAGAGAGAGAGATGCGTTGTTTTTCTGTAAATGTCAATTAGTTCTTCTCATATGTATATTTTTTGCTTGGATCTTGGTTGTAAAGTACTATAAGCTATAAACTTTCTTGCTGTTACATGTAAACTTTCTAAATTTTAGAAGAGTTCTCCCTAGTGTTACTGCAGTAAAAACAAAAACAATATAAATAAGTATGGCAGAGGTGGCAGAGGGGGCAGAGAAGGCATTGCTAATTAATTACAGCGATAGTTAGTGGTGGGTGTGGTATCAGTATATCAATGTAAAAATATAACAAGTATGAAACTAAAATAGGAATATATCCATTTAATGGAGAGTGCATGGGTTCGGGGGTTAATTAAAATCAATGGTCCATACATCTCATAAAAAATAATATCCCATTGATCCCAATGTTCCTTAAAATCTGTTTTAAATTTGTTGACCTATTTCTAAGCTCAAGTTCCTAGGCACAGTCCAAGCATTTCTTTAGAAATCAAGTTAGAACCGATAGAGGAGGGACCATGATAGTCTGTACCTAGTTATTAGTGGCATTTTAAACCTCAACGTACCTAGTCACCTCCTGCCCTTATCAAAAAGGGTTTTATTTTAAAAGACTTTCATGGCTTTAAATATACTACTCCAAATGTCCTTGTATTGAAAAATTGTGTTGACTTATCTTTCTGCTTGTTTTTTTTTTGGTGACCATGTTGACTTAGCTTTCTCTCCTTTAAAAAGTTGATCATATTTTTTTGTTAATTTAATTAAAGGCAAACTTGAAAAGTAATCCTATTAATTTTTTGGGGAAAAAAGTAACAAGCATAGACTTCTTTTAGTGACTTTCTTTAAGCAATGCAAAGTAAGTAAAAGTAACCTATAGGAAGAAATATTACTGTATGGTGTGTCTATTTGAGAATATTAGCCCCACATAGAATATACTCTTCTTCTGGATCTATGATAGATTGCACCCATGGAAATAATTGTCTCTGCATGGTATTAATTGTGTCTCTGCATCCATCAAAATCAATGCTTATCAAGATTTTATAGAACAAGTTAAAACGTACGCTGTTAGTTTTCAGAAAAATTAAAGAGAGGGCAAACACAAAACTAAGCTCAAAGAATTGTTTGGGATTTCCTCTTCATAACTCGACTATCACTGAATTTGGATCTCACTATATAACACACTCAACATTCATCAGGTTCAAGAGATTATTTCTCTGGAGCGATAAAAGTTCAACTGTAAAACAAGAGAGTGTACAATTTAACTGGAAAGAGAAACGTATCAAATCAGAATGGAGACAAGTGAAAATGAATTACACACAAGAAAACAGAAAGAAAATAGAGAGAGAGAGATTTTCTACTTATTTTAGCTTTTTTTTTGTACAAAAACTTTTGAAAAGAGGTTAGGTTTACCCATAATCTAAGAGCAAGACAAGCCGTTTATTATTTTTAAGCGTAAACCTATATACTTAGGACTAGAACCACAATAAAATAGTACTTCTTATAAATTAAATATTTTTTAAATAGTGGCATGTCTCCCCTTGAATTCATGCAGGATGGGTTGAAAAAAAAGAAAAAAGAGAGCACATGGAGAACCGAGACGGCAGGCCGAAATTAAGTTGCAAGTTAAAAACTGAAGAAAAACAGGCAGCTAGGGCAGAGACATACAAATGTTGTGGGAAGGGGCCCAATATTGGAATTTGTGGAGGTCTATCGACTGATATGGGGGGATGAAAGCAATACGTTTCACCTAATGAAAGGCCACATGATCCAATAGATATGTTTGGCGACCAACTAAGAGACAGGCTACATCAGCTTTTTGCAATGGCGCCATACGGATCCACTGTTAGTTACTTCGGCCTCTATAAGGACTCCACCCCGGCCCTTCATTTGCACCCAATCTTCCTATCCTCTCATGTAACTAACCTGTCCTTCCTTTCAATATTTCATAATTAATGATGTTGGAATTCAATTGTCATTAATCAAATTTAATTTGTAGCATAAGGACGTAATCAGCAGCAATCAAGGGTTGATCTGATTGGTAGTGTTCCATCGAGCTGCAAATATATATATCCCTCCCTCTAGCTTCATGAAATTTTTATCACTCATTTCCAAAACAAAATCGTAACCATCCACCACGTACCTTGGCGACTTGCGGAACAGTTTTTGTTTCTTTGTCTTTTTCATTGTCCTCATTCCCCACCACCTGGGCTGTTGTATATTTACTTATTTGTCTCCATGGTCTCGGCGAATTTTGCTTGATTCAATCCACGTGCGCATGGACCCTCAACAAGAAAGGGGAACCCATTTTGATCCAAATATTTATCGCGTAATATATATAGATTATAACGTGATGGTATCTAATTTCTTTACTTGAATATATCAAACCCTGCCAAGCTGACGCTGAAAACTCGGGAGATGAATGAAGATTCATATTAATTAATACGCATTGGTCCAAAACAAACAAAGCATGCTCCCTTACATATATAAAATAAAACGTGGAGAGAGGGATGAAGAGATGGTTAAGCTGAGGGCTTGGAGGAGAGGAGCCAGCGGGTGAAGTGGCGGAGAGTGGAGTGGTCAGCTCTGTGGAAGGACTGAGTGAAGAGAAGGAAATCAGACCAAGTGAAGTCCGGGTACAATCTGGTGCCGTCCCCGACCACCACATCCTCATGGGCTCTCACCACCTTGTCTCGTTTGGGGCACACGAAGAACGCCATGGACCTCCTCTCATTGTACCTTTTCACCACTGCCCTGTGTACGCAACTCTTGTATCTCCCGTTTGATAGTGCCTACACAACCAACAACGTTACTTATATATCTCTAATTAAGTTCACTTCATACACACACAGCATGCAATAGCCCCTTTGTCCTTTTGAACCTCATTCATACGTACTCTTGTCGATTAATGATTATAAATGCCCTCCATATCCAATCCCTTCTATCAATTCTTCACTACACATACACCCTGTCCTCTCCTTATTTCTTTTGGACTATTTCACACCTGGATTTTAATCTGAACCACACAACATATATCACTGCACATCTTTATACTTGAAATTATTTTAGTGTCTTTAAAAAACCACTTCACTCGTAATCCCTCTCTCTATACACACGTCCGCACCAGATATGTAGAAAAGGTTCAGGAGAAGCAGTAGTACGACCACAAAAACTAGAAATGCATGCAAGAGGCTTTAGTGTGTGTTTAATTCTGTTCCTTACATCCCCCTTGGTTTCTCATGGCTTAATTCCATTATTTAATCAATTTCAAAACTTTGTGTGGCCGGTTTTGACTTAAAACCATATGACTTAAAATTTCATCTCTAACATGATTAATTTGTGTGGCCGGTTTTGACATTTTGAATATACATACATACATACATATATATATGATTCATGTTGTGAAAATAAAAATATTTCTAATAGAGTAAAATAAGACATTTAAATGTGACATATCGTTAATTACATTAAATGATCCGCATAAGTTAACAGTATAATGTATTTATAAATTATCAATATAACATAGGATCTCAGAATAACTTATCAACGAAGATTTCATGATAAGGACTGAATTAAAAAATGATCAACACATCCTGAAGAAGGGGGCCGAATAAAAATTTTGTGGAATTAATTATTACCATGCTTTTATGAAGCATGGTAAAGAACAACACTACATGGGGTGTCAAACGTCTGGTCTTTCTTATTTTTTAACGTCGACAAGAATATTATATTTTCTACTGCCAATTACTCCTCCTCATATTTAATATATAATATAATTAAAGAGTTGATCTTAATTTTAAATATAAGATTTATTTTCTATATTTATAAATTTTTTCTTAAATTAACCTTATTGATACTCTCTCAACAATAATCAAGTAAAAGAAAAAAATAAGAGTTAATAAAAATAATTAAAATATTTAAAAAAATATTATTTTAACTAACTTAATTAACTCCTTTAATCTAATCAAATTAATTAAATATATAATATATTAAGGACAAGAAGTATATTTTTAACTGCGTAATTCATGGCATAAGCCCGGGTCTTTCTATCTACTTTGACAAACTCTAGCTAATTAAAACTACAAAATAAAAGAATAGCAAAAGCATCATCTGGAAAAGCTATATAGTCATAATTTTTTGTGTTCCAGAGAAATAGTTGGGCCGGTGATTTTGTTTTAGACTTCCAATAAGCTGTTTCCTTTTTAAACTGGTAGATTCAGACATTCCTAAATATACTTGTAAAACGTCTGACTCATTAGCTAGCTAGCTAGCCAGATTATAAGAAATACACAGGGAACTCAATTCGGCCTCCGACTAAATCTCTGCATACGGAAGTCTATCAAGTTTTAAACCGTTTTAAACTTACTTACGTGAGTTGCGTTAAGTACAAAAGATTGACAAATATGATAACAGACATTGAATGTATGAATAATGGAGAAGAAAGAAGAAGATATTTACCGAAAAGGTATCGCCAATATTGACAACCAAAGCTTGAGGACGAGGAGGAACCCTCTGCCACTTGTTGTCTGTAAAAACATCGAGCCCTCCAACATGATCTTGATGAAGTATGGTTAAGGAGGTTGGGTCGCAATGCGGTCCAGTGCCAAGCACAAGACCAGGCTCTTTGCATGGCGGGTAATAGTTGCATCTCATTATGCACTCTCCATCTTCAAAAAACTCCCTGTAATGCCCCCTCTCTAACCCCAAGCTTATTCCCAGCAGCTCCATCAGCCTCAGCCCTAACTCCTTCATTCCTTCACAGTACTCCTGAAACACCATCCTGTGCTTCCCAACATATATATACATATATAAATAAAAGACACGCTACTCTTAATGAATGAATTAATTTAACCAGAGTTATACGTTGGCTGGTCTTACCCAGCATGTTGAAAATCTTGTCCTATGTTAGAAGTAAAGAAGTTAGAAACAACCGGCACTGAGGCTTGAGTGTGGTGGAAGGGGAAAGAGAGGGTCTCCTTCCATGGGAGGTTGCAGGAAAAACGATGGGCATGAGCACCAGAATAGCCCCACACGGTGCCAGCAATCTTGGGAATGCTTAGTTTCCTGTCGAGTGGGAGGTTGAAGAAAGCGTCCAGTTGTTGATAGGCCTCATGGATGAGACGCGAATCAATTCCATGGTTGATCACCTGGAAGAAGCCGTGCCTCAAGCAAGCTTGCCTTACCAGTTCCGCAGCATGCTGGGTGGCGTCTTCGTCGCCTCTGATGAAGCCGTCCAGGTCAACCAGTGGCGCTTCCAGCTCTCCGTCGGCCTCCGCCACGCTGTCCTTCGGCCACATGAAACTCCTTGAAACATGGGTTTGCTTCCCAAGCCACGATGGATCTAAGATCTTATTACCACACGAATCCATCACTCTCGCTGGTTCAACTAATGAGCACCTCAGATTAAAATGGGAGGAGTGTTGTGTGATAGACCACCAAAAGGCATGGCATGTATTTATATAGAGGAGAGATCTACATGTCAATAGCAAATCTCCGCAAGCAGACAAGGAAATCTTTGAAGGAATCAATTGTCTTGATGAAGCATAAATAAATAAATAGAGATTTCTTTATTTATTTTTAAAATAAAGTAAGGGTTAAATTGTGCTGGTATTCGGGCATGGATATATACATATATTTGGCTCGACTTATGCAGAGGCTCAAAGGCCATAAAGATCCACAGATTTTGCACCAAGAAGCATGGGGATCGACATGACGTGAGCTTAACATAGTGCAAAAGAAAAGGCACATGTCATTAACTTTATAGAAAAAGGAGGGTTTGTTTCTTCGGAGGTCAATCCTTGGTAGTATAAGATGCAGCGCCAAAAAGATAAGGGGAGAATCAAGGCAAAGCGCGAATGAACAAAGGGACAAATTCCGATCATCAGGCACAGTGACGCTGGAGTACGTAGTATTTAAAGATTTAAAATCAAGTGGTCTTATGTAATATTGGGCAATTAATTTGGACATAACGTTCTTTTTTTGGGTTGCTCTTTTAATATATATATATATATATATATATAGTGAACCCTTTGCATGTTAAGAGTAACATTATGGGAACGCATAGAGGTGGGCTAGAGAATACACATCGTATCATGTAATAATTTAAAACCCTAGCATTAATTATATGGTTACAGCACCAAGAAATAAAACCTCCACCACGTACGATTGTTGCTCGTGAGCCAATAGTGTGTAAAACTGCAGAAGATATTTCAAATCGAATGCAGAATAAGGACACCAAAAAAATTAAGAATGCAAAAAATCACCAAAACAGCAGAATCTAAAAGACCACGATGTTGAACCAAATATTTGTCCTCACTCCAAAAGCTTGGGACAGTGTCATCTTCCACATTGGATCCCCATTATCTGTTTATGAACATCTTTCTCTCTTAATTATAATACCCTTCTCATTATTTTAATCAAAGGCTCTTTGATTAATTAACTAAATAAATTCATTTAATTAATAAACTGTATTAAGAACAATTTTAAAGATTTAAAAATATTAATCATATCAATTTTAATTAGATTCCTTTATTTATTATGTGAAGTTGGTAATAAATCTTATAATAAAAAATGGAGGGAATGTTTAATAAGAAACTGAGAAGGGAAAATAAGAACAAGATTATGTATGGAATTTATTAGGGGAAATAATTATGATTATTAGGCCGTTTGGTTGCTAGGCTTTGCATCACTTGAATACCCTCTAGCCATAATGATGATGAAGATGGCTTCTTTTTTAACCGATGCATGATCACAACACTGAACTTCGCGATCATCGATAAAATGCTGCCCCTGTGGTTAAGAATTAGAGGAGCTATAATTTTCTCAAAGTCTTGACCATGTTTAGTCAGAACAAAGAACGCTGAATCTTCCCCATCATCGTTCGTTCGACTTTTTAGATATGCTACCCGAAGTAGTAGTAGTAGTAGTAATACAAAAGAATGATTCACTGAGAATACAAGTTTGTCAATGCACACACAACTTGAACCAAACGGGGCTACAATTGTCCAAGGATTTTATGTACTTCTGTAAAAAAAACTTTCGTGCTCCGGCCGTGCAGTTTTTCCTGTACTGGCAAGTCTAGTTAATTATTACACAACTGATTCAACTTACAAGCATGGTGAAAATAATATAATCTGAATCTTTTAGAATTAAAATACATTTTGAAATATAGGAACGTATGTGTTGGGATACACTTTTATTTTGACAATGTGGAGTAGGTTTGTGCAAAATGTGATGGAGTTACCCAATTAGCTTGTCTTATACTACCAAACAAAATAGTTTTTGCATCGGTTATAAAATAAGCTAGAAATTCTAACACTTTTTTACCATATTTATAGTGGTTTGCTACCAATCGTTAGAAACATAGCTAGAGAATACAGAAGATCATCATAATCTCTAGCAGTTTTATAAACCGCTAAAAAATTTATATACATTTTTAGCAGTTATAAGACATTTATAGCAGTTTTGACACATAATAGGGTCAGTAATTAACATTTCTATCGGTTCAAGGAACAACTGCTAAAAATGTCAAAATAAATTTTTAGCAATTGTCCCCATAACAACTAGAAATGTCTATAGTTACTGAGGGGTTATGACATGTGGCAGGGGGTGGTTCACTTAGGGTTTACATTTTCTAGCTGTTTTGGGGATAGCCACTAGAAAATGCAAACATATATATAAACAGTGCTGCCCCATTTTCACACTTTTAGCTGGTTGTGAGGCAAAGCTCTATCAAATTCTCTGCACAAATCATATTTGGATCCAGATCTATAGAGTATTCTACATTTCAATGTAAGAATAAAAATATAACTCTCAATTTTTTCTAAAGTTATTTTTTATTTTATTTATTATATTTTTAAAATTAATTATTTGATATTATTTATATTGTTTATATCAATTGTTGTTTAATATTATCAGGATGAGTCATCGACCCTAGAAGGAACTGGTTGATCCTTCATTCTGACACACTCAACAAGGATCCTTTTTAGAGGGCTGGTACTATTCTTGAGCCAGATATCAGTATCAATGAATACGAGATCAGCAAGAAGGGGATCTTAAACTTGATGGAAGATTAAGCTCCTCATCATGATAAGCAAGCACAAGAGGAATGAGCAGCCTCATAAAGAGGAGGAGGATCAGCAGGCTTAGAATGAGTCGCGTCGTGCTCCAAGGCGCCGCCAAACCAACTTCTATATGAAGTTTGAAGGTAACTATTTTATTTATATTAAAAGTGGTTTATATTTAATTTATATATAACTAATTTTTATTTCATGTTGCAAACTCCCAAGGCAACAGGTCCACTAGGAGGCTTAATGTTAAAGAGCTCCCAATGATTACCAACCAATGTGTGCTCCTATCGCTAAACAATTTAGGCCAACTGACTAGGGGAGGGACCTAGTCATATATAGTGTACCCTACTGCCCATTCATGCAAAGGATTGGAATAATATCAAAACACATAATAAGGATATAGCTTGGAATATGATAAAGGTAACATAAATTTTTTATTTAAAGTAATTAACTATTTGATTAAATGTATATAATCTATATTAATATACATTTTTAGACATATTTAATATGTACTATATATAGATTTAATATATATTATATACAATCTATATTAAATGTACATAATCTATATAATAAATATTTGTTTGTCATTTATTTAATTACAAGGCAAATTTAAAGTGGGAGAGGAGCTTAAGGATGATGCCCTCAAGAGGATAGGGCTAGCATGGAAGAAGCAGGGGGGTAATTTGTGGCCTTAGAATAACGACGATGGGATGAGGCCATTGCAGGAGATTATTGCGGATATACATGATGGAGTCTGGAAGCAAGATTGATCTAACTTCATCTACCTGAGAATCATATCTGAACATCATGTACATATGATATTAATAGAGCTAGGAAAATGGGCCAAAAATAGGTTAGCAAAATGCCAGCTCATTTTGGGGTTGGTTGTCCCGCCAGTGCTGGTGGGCTGGCCCATTTTTAAGCGGGCAGCTCATTTTTTTTTCTTTTATAAATTATTAATATTATTATTTATTTTACCAAAATATTACTTTGAATACTTTTATTATTGAATAATAGTAAAAATAATTACTTATTTGTTAATATATGTTGACATATTATAATTGATTAATATTATGTTAATGTTTATTTAGATTTATAGTTATAAAATTTGAGTTTTTTTATAAAAAATAGGAATTTTTAATATTATAACATTAATAATTTTTTAATTATACTAATATAACATTAAAAAAATTTAAAAATTTAGAAATATTTTTTTAAAAATAATAAAAATTAAAAAAAAAGGGGCGAGCCGCGGGCTAGCCCTCTTCCAAAACTGGGCAGGCTCGGGTTGACCCATTTTCGACGGGCCAACCCATTTTCCCACCTCTAGATATTAATATTATTGTATTAGTTATAAATTTTTATTGAAAGAAGGTACATATTAATTTTTATTAATCCTTTCCAAACTTCTATAAATACTACCTCACCCCTTCATTCATTCACTCCTACATTTATTTTCCTCCCTCTCCTTTCCTTCATTTCTTTCCTTAAAATTATGTCTTCTCTCCTCCTCCTCATTTTTTCTTTACATGGTAAAAATTTATTTATTTTATAAATATTTATTTTATTTATCTTTATTTATATTTTACTAACATATTTATATTTTATTTTTTCATATTTTATTTCTTTATTTCAACCAACCCAACAACTTCTTCAACTTATAAATTGAAGTTCAACACTATAAATTATCTCATATCAAATTCTTGCATCTCTAACTCAATTATCTTATTAAATTAAATTCATATTGTAACGATTATAGAAAATAAATAGATAAGTAATACCGTTTTAATAATGTATGTATTAAGTTTTACACTTATGTAGTAAGAGAAACTGGTGGTTAAGTGGTTGGAGATGATGGAATGGATAAGAGGTTTAGGGTTCTAATCTCAGCTATTTTCAAAAGGAATTTTTATTTTCCATCCCATTTGCCTAAAATTACCATATTTGCCCCTCTGTATTTTTTTAAAACCATACCACTCTCCTATCCCATTTTCCTTTGATGACAGATAGAGAGACCATAGCATAAAGAAGCTTCATAATTTATTTTGAAACCTATCGCTACCATGACCTCTGTCAGTTTCTGTCATCCATCGTCGTCGTATGTTCGTTCACTATTGACTTTCTTCTTTATGTAGATCATGGTAGTTGTGGTGATTCTGGTTGCTTTCGTCGACTGAGCTACTATTCCTGGTGATTGCATCATCGTTTATCTGTTATCGCATGTCCGCCAACATTTTTCCTTTTTCTATTTAGCCCGGTGGCTGCTGTCCAAGAAAGAAGCTATTTTTCTGTTGGGCTTTGCAACTGAAGTCAACAAACAAGGTGAGTCTCTCCTATTGTATTTTATCTTTATTTTATTCAATCTAAAGGTGGGAAACGGGCTGACATGTTTTTATTAGAGGGCTTTTGCACAGCCTGCCCCAAAATAGGCTGCATTTTGCTAGCCTGAGCCTGTTGCCTGCCATTTTTTTAAAATTTTTAATATTTTTTTAAAAAATATTTCTAAACTTTTAAAATATTAATAAAAAATTTCTAATGTTATATTAGTATAATAAAATGATTATTAATGTTATACTCTTAAAAATTCCTATTTTTTATAAAAAAAACTGAAATTTTATAACTATAAATCTAAATAAATATTAACATAATATTAATCAATTATAATATGTCAACACATATCAATAAATAAGTAATCATCTTTACTAGTATTCAATAATAAAAATATTTAACGTAATATTAGGATAAAATAAATAATAATATTAATAATTTTTTTAAAAAAAAGGGCTGACAGGTTGTGCAGCCCCCCCAAAACAGGCTGACAAAATACCAACCTGTTTCAAGCCTATTTTCTAGGAAAACGGGCTTAATCCGCTGGCTGAGCCCATTTTTTAGCTCTAGTTCAATATCTAATTTGAGAGTATTGGGTCCTACCAAAAATCAAAGCTAAAAGAAAAGGTGTAGATTGAGTAAACATATGTAAAGCCAGGAGGTTTCTCACTTAAAAATTTAGTTTAAAAGATGGGTTTTTGTTGTTGCACGGGTTGCGCAGTTTGGAGATGAAAATTGTCAAAAATATAGATTTGAGTTTTTAGTTGTATGACCTTGAGCTTTTGAAATAAAGAGGAATTAAGATGCTTAATGATGTATAAAATTGTGGCTGCATACTTGGTATTGTCCTGGGTTTTGATCTTTAAACTAGATTTTTGTTGCTTTGTTTATAGAAAATAACGAGTTAAATTTGGGATTGTTTGACCAAGGAATTTGGATTTTATTGTGGTTGATGAAATATTTGAGCTTGTTAATGTATACAAGTTGTTGGGTCAACGATATGAAACTAAGCAGCTCATTCCACAACTTTGGTATTTTCATACACATCAAGTGTTTGACAAAATGTGACTAGAAGAAGTTTAACTTACACGAAAATGTGTAATAGAGGAATGTTAACTAAAACAAGCTTTTAACTGTGATTAACATAATATTGACCAAATTATAATGCAAAAATTGTTTATTCTTTAAGTTGGAATTGGAAAAGATAAAAGGTTGCTTTGAAAAAATTGAAAGGATTATTGATTGAAAAATAAAAACTCATGAAGGCAAATTGTGTTATGTCCAATGATTGTTAATATATAAGTAATAATTTGTCATTGCGTGGATGATTTTATGTGTTTACCTAGTGCTTATGACAAGATTGGAAATGATTATAAACTAAATCTAAAAGTTGAATTTGCGTTTGTGTAGTTTTTTTAATGAAGTTGCTTGGAATTAGATTTTTCTGTGCCTCTAGTTGATTTTATTTTACATTCCATCTTTATCTTTTTAATCCGTCTCCCCATTCATTTGGAGAGGGTAATCATCTAGCAACATGTTGATATTGTTGAGAAAACCGTATAGAATATAGATGGTTATATCTCTCTATCTTGCGTCTCTACATGATATTATATTTTACAATTGTTTGCACCAAGCTTGAACTAAGAAGTCTAAGAAGTAATAAGTATATATTGAGTGTATGGATGTTGTTGGGAGAAAGCTTATATGATATAAAGCTGATTTTATATGATTGAGTTAAAGCATATTACTTGTTTGATAAAATGTCTCAAAGGAGAGGAAATGTTGTTATATTTAAAAGTTATTGGCTTTAGTTTCCGTTATTTTGTAAATGAAGGTCTTGTCATGAAACTGAAGATTTTGTTGGACAAGAAAAAGATTTGATATTTACTGCGATAGTAAATGAAAGAAAATGATGCTATATATAGTGATATTTCATAGCTTTTGTATTGTTGTTGCTATTATTATTATTATTATTATTATTATTATTATTATATACAACGTGTTTATGAGGAAGTTGAAAATTTGCTTCTCAAAGATTTATATTGGTTGTCGAAATTATAGTTATAATTGTGTTTGAGAAGTGTAAAAGATTAAAAAAATTAAAAAATTAATTAAAAATTAAAATTAAACAAATGTTTTTATGAAAGTAAAAGGGGGAATTTTGTTGATTATGATTTTGGTAGACTTCTATGCAGTTACAGTTTGGTGATAATGCTATTATTTGCATGATAGAGGGAATTAATGTTCAAGCATAATGAAAACTATAAAATATAATAGATTATAGTTATTGGGATTACTAGGTAAGTGAATAATGCTCATTATAATTCATTTTTTAGTGATATTATAACCATTTGTCATAATTTTATCAATTTATTAATTCTATTAAATATTATTTAATCACAACAAATTTATGGAAATTATGTCTTTTGATTATTGACAATTAACTGATTAGATGAAACAAGAATTTTATTTATTCTATTTCAATTTTGATTTTATTAAATCATCATTCATGAATTTCAAAGGAAATATTGTGCAATAATTTTTATGCTGAAGTATTTGATTATGAAATATTCTGTGAGAGTTCAATATTAAAATGTTTTGTTCTTTATTAATGTTAAATTGAACCCATACATGTTTATAAATATTTTTCAGATGACTGAATACAGAATGTTGGTTACTAACAGCAGTATTATTAGTCTTTGGTGCATCATAGTTAAATTCGAGTTCGATGGATATTCGTGAGAACCCTATTCACGCCGGATATTCGTGGAATTTATTCTCGCATATGTTATTCGTGGGTCTTATACATGCGCATTTTATTCGTGAATTTCGTACATGCACCTATTTCTGTGGGTTCCAGCCACACTGGAATAATTAGTTACCCTCGTAAATTATGTGTCTACACTTGTTATTTCGCTCTATTGAAGTCATACGAAAAGATTGGATTATAGGATTATCATTTTAAAATGATTTCCTTAACCAAGTTGTTTTACATGATATTGATTTGATTAATGATTTTATTATAATTCAGTCATTTAAAAAGTGAGATTTATCATCAAGCTTTATTATTCAAAAGTTGAATATATTTTAAATTATTTCTTGCCACACTTTATTTATTAATGGGACGTTATTTACTGGAAGATTATTTAACATCAGATATCACTGCAGACTGAAACAACCTCGAACCGATGTCGCCTTGGGGTTATTTCAAAAATTTAAACCAAGGATTGCGTATAGTGCAACCTCAGGTCGTTCTCTCTGAGGAGCCAAAATATGAAATTAAAATACTAAGTAATTAAATGCAATGCAACCTAAATTAGAAAATGGGATTTATTTTGATTGACTAACAACTAAATGTAAAGAATTAAGATAGATTTAAAGAAAATATTTTTTGATATTTTTAGTTTAAAGAAAGGAATAATGAATGATAATGAGTGAAAAGAATAAAATCAGAGGTGATTGATAATAGTAAAAGCAACCCTCCAATTCAATAACGCAGGCAATCATATGTTCAACAGATATGGGAGTTATAAATAATGAATTAAGAATTATAATTAAGCTTTTAATCCAACAACTTAGCCACCTTGAATTGTCACAAAATATTTTCTAAATCCTAAATTAGTAACTGCAACCAGAATAATAAAATAGGACTAAAGATATTAAAAATCAATGCTTAAGTATAACTCAATAATTCATAAAATAGAATTTAAGCTAACAAGAGACACAACGATCCAATAATTCAAGCCACCTTAAAAAATCACAAAATATTCACGATAATCTTAATATAATGTCTGACCCAGATCAAAGTACATGAAATTAAAATTAATTAAAGATTAATGTCAAATATCAAGTAAAAATTTAGTCACAATAATCCTCAATAAATACAAATAAATCATTTTAAACCTTCATAATAATTATAAAATTAATCCTAAGACTTAGGAATTATAATATAATTATTGGGTATGTAACTTATACTCCCCTTTGAGATCCTAAACTCATACCCTTGCTATTGAATTAGAGAATTAGGATAATTAGCCACGCATCGTATTGCTCACGTGGCTTGCTCATGGTGTGAATGCTTTTTCTCCTTTCCAATTCCTCTCAATTCCGCAGCAACATCCTCTCGCTTTTCAATTCAGTTTTGGCAGCGGCGTGCTTTGCGTGTGTGTTTGTTCTTCCTTTCCCAATCCTTGCGGTAGCCACCTGTGCGTCTTTCTTTTGCTTTTCAATTCAATTCCCTTTGCTTCTCGCGGCCCCTGCATGTGTGTGTCTTTTACAATTGCGTTTTGCCTTCACTTTTTCAATTCTGCAGCCGCCCCTTTTCCCGTGTGTGTGTTACTTTCTAAAAGCAAAGTGAATAAAATAAAATCTAATGGGTCAAATCGCAAGGTTTGGTCCATTGAGTCTTATTTTATAATTTTTAATTTTAATTATTCTTTGTTGTCATCTGTGAATTCTAATTTCTCCTAAATTTCTGAAATAAAAAATCATAATAATGTAATACCTTTTATTTTAAAAATAATTATTTAGGAGAAATAATAAAAAATATGACAATTATACCCCTATTAAGTATTAATTCAATATAAGTTATATTAATTCAATTAGTGCACAAATAATAAAATTAAGAACCATAATATTGATAAAAGCCCACTAAAATGATATAAATTAATGTATAAAAATATGGGTTTGTCACAAACCTTGCACCTCCAATAAAATAGAGAATACCCTCATGGCTAATCCAAACATGTAAATATTCCACATAGTCTATAGGCATGTTTCCTATTCTCTCTTATCTGTTTGAGATATATAAATAATTGTATATGATATGGTTTTTATAATTTTGAAAAGTATAAATATATTCATATATAATAAATAATAAAATAGTTTGTGCATGCTTAAGATTATTATTATATTAATTATGATATTTAAAGACTTATAGAATGTGAGTTATCTCAGATTCTATATCGGTCACCCATTGATTTTCAGAATGTGATACATATAATACAACAATAATTTAATTACTTATTATTTATCACAACACAATCATAATTTAACATACAATACATTGATAATTACACATATTAATATAATCACCTTATATAATCTATTTAAAGGTTTCTTAATTAATAATATCATATTTTATAATAACAATAAAATTAAATTTTAAATTTTTTTACCTAAAATAAACTTTCAAGCTTTTGCAATTGCTAGAAAATAAAAAGGCCAAGAAAAATTTACCCAAATTCAAATTTTAGATACTAAACACTCGAGAGTTTCTTCTAAAATTTAATTTTTGAAGCCATATGTATAGTTATTCCTAACCGCTAGAAATTCTAATGTCATATTGAAAATTTTGTTTATTGACAACCATAAAAAACTTTATAGCCATTCACATAATCGCTAAAAATATCCCTAAATTTAAATATTTTCTTGCGGTTCACAATTACTGTTAACGTTATCTTTTTTATTTCTCCTACCATATTTTTTTGTAGCGTTTTATTAAACTGCTAAAAATATTTTAACATTTTGACTACTATGCATAATAGTTATTTAGAACTACTAGAAATATTTTTAGTACCTAAATTTCTAGCGATTTACTTAATAGCTAAAAAAGCAATTTCTAGCTGTTAGAACAATTATAAACACTATAAAATAACTACTATAAAATACCTATTTTTTACAATGTTAGAATGAGATAATATATGCTCCACCTGCATTTTCCCATAGCTCCATCCACATTCTAATTTTCACTCTTCGTTGCCACGAGCAGCTACAACAAAATCAACAACCAATGTCTTTGATTTGTAATTTTGATGTTGTGGCGGATTTAAAATAAATGACGGGAAGCAATTATTAAAGAGATTGATGGGATGGGGGCTTTAGTGGTTGAGCGATACTGGCCGACATGATTCCAAATTCATTTGCTTTCTCCTCACTGACACCGAATCCAAACATGGTCATTTGATTCATTTCACATCCCATCCAAATCTCATCACTTGTTAATCCGCATAAAGTCTCTCATTTTCAAACAAATAATTGTTGATTATTCAACCTCGACTTCCTTAAATGCATCGGAATTAGAGGGCCACAATCACTCTATGAATGTCTTCTGTATACGGGATTCCACTCACGAACCTATTCATTAAATGGATCCTTGTTACTTGTTACAAGACCTTACGGAATTACATGGAAAGATATATCAAAAGATATCAGTACCGAACAGCCGATAATCAATTGAACCCACTGAAGCCATTCGGCTTCATTTCAGCTTTCGCTTTGTATGCTGTGAGCAAATCATAGGTTGATACGTGGTACGAGTATGACTTTATAGGTCGAATCGATCAGTCCTTCTTGTTTGATTCCAGTTTTGAATGACTCCGACGTCAATCCCGCATTTGAAGAGAGATTGATAAAAGTTTGGACGATTGATTTTTCGAAACAAACCTCAGCCGATCGATTTGAATCTATATCTATAAATATCGGCTTCGGCTTTGTGGGTATATCTACGATGAAACGAGAATGCGAATGGAAACGGAAATAAAAATATGCGCTGGGTATCTTGTGTGGCATATTTGAGTATTTTTACATTCATATATAATGTCATAGAAATGCTTAGTTGGGATATACAAAATCTACATTAGTAATCTACTTTAGCTGTAGGCTAACCCTCTATCAAAACATAATAGGAATATGATAGGAATGAACGTGGAAAATCTGACACTGGACTTTGGTTGTTGGACATTAATCCGTTTTAGGACATACCATGGGCCTAAAGGCCCAATACCGTAGTTGTATCCCACTAATTTTCGGCATTGCGGAAGAGAGAAGATATCCAACTAAGTGTGTTGGGCCTCAACTGACCCAAACCAAAACTAAACTCAATCAGGCGCTCCGGCAATCGCCATATTATTATATTTTATCAGAAACAAACAAGCGCGCATTCTGTCCGAATAGCTCTGCAAACACCCCTCCATCAACCTTCCATACTCCCACCCATGTTGATTTAATCCATAAATATGACTGAAAAAGCCCTAAAACCAATCATTGTTGCTTTTAAAAGACAAAAAACAATAGCAAGCCCTGCAACGAAAAATTGTTGCTTTCAAGTTCCAACTATGAACACCCAAAAAATATATGAACCATGCAGCAGCGGGAGATGACATGCTTACGGCTATCTACAAGAAGATGAAACAGTCCAATGAAATGTGAGGATTGTGAATGTCCTCCGTCGTGGCCATACCTGATTTCATCCCATGCTTAGACGACTCCACCTCTTTCACCACCGTTTCCTCAATTTTAACACAGGAATTCTCTCTCCGCCTCAAACCCTGCAAACTCTGCTTGGGGCTCGACGCTCTCCTACTCTCCCTCCGTATCAACGACGAAATAGACTGAGGATGTGCTTCGCAATTAGCTCTCGGACTTATCATTCGCTTTGCGAGATTATTACTAGCTCCGTCAAATCTACGGCTCGGCGAGGGTGACCTCAGCATTCTATTGGGTACATTGCATGGGGAATTAGGCCTCTCCGGCTCCTTCCTGAAACTCTTCTGTCTGGCCAGATTGGCCGGGGAGCTCGATCGCACTCTCTTCAGCGGCACGGAAGGAGGCCCCACACTCTTATGCGGCGGGTTCAACCCGAAGACAGCCGTTGATGGGTAGTTTGTTTTGTTAACTTGAGCTTTAGTGGGAACCAAGGAAAGAGAAGCTTCCTTGAGTGAATTGATGCGAACGACGTGGGGGTTATTCTTGTAACAGGACCACAAGAAGTCATTAGAGAATGACCTGTCCTTAGAGGTCAATGCAGATGTGGAAGACGCACTGGACAAGGAAGAAGTGGAACTGATGGTGGTGTTAGAAAAAGCAGGGCAAGTGAAGGAAGAGGCAGAAGAGGAAGGAGAATGGGGGGAAGGCGAAGTTTTGTTTGAAATTGGTATGAAAAACTTGTTTTGGACATGATTGAAGTCGGGCAGAGGAAGGGGATGCTGATCGGGCCTGCGTTTGCTAATGCAACAACCCATTGCCAGGAACAGGGGAGAAATTAAAACAGAGGCGATGCGGTCGAAGGAGGATGAGGAGGAGAGGGGGGGTTTTATTATATGGCATCAAAAGCTGCGTTTGAAATTAAAAGAAGGGGAAGTTGGGGTTTTCACTTGAAGAATCGGGGTTTACAGACTGAAGAAGTTTGAAATGTGTTGCCCGGGGATGGGTTCCGTTGGCCAACGGCTACGCACATAGTAGCGACTGTTATCATGATCCCTTTCTACTTTTTTTTTTCTTTTGGTACAATGATCCCTCTCTAGTCTCTACTAGTAGTGGGTCGAGACGTCAAGGTGGGTCCCTTCCAGCCCAATGAAGGATGAGCATCCATTTGGGCCCGTGACCAGGCCCAAAACAAAAACAAAAAGGCGCCGCGCGTGGTAGTTTTGCCGTACTTAGATATGGATGAGGAAGGGGATGAACGCCGCTGATAGGTAAATAGGATAATTATCTTTATTTGGATATCTTAGGCTCTTAGCAGTCAATTCTTCGTTTACGTGCATAGATGTGAGCAACAAAATAGAGTCGCATCCCTGATCACCGCCATTTGTCTAAAAACAAAAACAAATAGAGTTCCAATTAAGGAAGGAGAAACCAAAGGAACGTGGTTTCTGCAGGGAAACTGCAAAAGATGACATTAAAAAAGTAAAACGGGGGTGAAGAGGGGATTGATTATATAATTTATAATGATGGGTAGCATAGATAAGGCGATTTGCATTGGAAACAAAGATGAAAGGGAGGCAGGGTAAGAGAAAATACAAGAAACATAAGCATAGGCATAAAGTAGACAGCATAAACCTTACATGTGGGAGAGGATAGAGATGAACTAGGATGGGAGTGACATCGATACAAGTGAGTAAGCAGAGAAAGATCAAGGTGGGGATTGAGTAGAGGAGGGAGAATTCCAAATGTCTGCAGCGATCTTGCTGATGATGGAGCCTCTTCTGGGAGGAAGGATGGCCTTGGGAGGCCGAGTTGAGGCACCCTGTTTGGAGGCTGCGGCTTCTTCACTTTCTTCTGGTTTGGAGCCGCGCCCTGCGGGTTTTACCGCCCTGTCGTCCCCGCCCATGCTATCTGCTTCTTCTGTGTGCAGCTTACTCGCTTCCAGTCGGTTGGTCTCCTCCTGCTGCCCCATCCTCCCCTTTTTTTTAACTTCGCCATCAAATACCCGGCCCACCCCACAACAACTCATGAGGCATGAGCTCCCACAGCCCCACCCTCTCTAACCTGGCCCCACCCTCATTCATTATCAAAACACGACTTTTATCCATCAATCAAATGTGCCCCCATTCATGGCATCCAAGTCCATGACGCCATTGCAAAGACGTCATTAATACGTATGTTGGGATAAAATTTTAAAAATAAATTTATAAAAAAAAATTATAGACAATTTATAAAAAAAAATTTTTAAAAAAGAATTTATATAAAAAAATAATTTTAAATAAATGAGTGTTTAAATAATTATTTTTAAAAATATTTTTATTATTGGTAAATTATGAAAAAGGGTATGAGTATTAAATGAAGAGCAATAAGAGATGAGAGGAGAGAGAGTGTAAGAAAGAAAATAGAGAAAAATTATGAGAAAGGGTGTAAGAAAAAGTATGAGAGAAAGTGTAAGAAAAAATATGGGTATTATAATAATTGGTTAGTTTATAAGCTCTTTTACTGTTCTATAAGCTACTCTGACTAGTTTATCTAAAACCTTAGTTTTAAACCATGATTTAGTCTAAAAAACCGTTTAAACAAATATGATTGTTTGTTTTAAAATTTTTCTAAATTAAAATTTGGGTTCAAAAACTCTTAGAAACTACGTCTAGAGTAATTTCTAAATAGGCTAAATATCTCATAAAAATATCGCTTTCATTAATAATTAATAATATAAATACATGTTCTCTATTGTGTCTTTTACTTTAAAGAATATATGACAAAATTAGTAAGATAATATATCACTCCATTTCTGTTTCCTACTTAGAGTAAATAGCTTAATCAGCCGCGACTACACTGTTGTCACCATTTATTTACTCTTGCTTACCAGTAAGTATGGATCCTTTTTGTCGATGAAACCAACACACGCTCCCACAGTTGGCACTTGCCCTATTTTGTTTCTCCACTTCCAAAACGCACTCGCCTTCGCACAGTCAAATAATAATGACCCCTTCGCTTTCTTATCTTCTAGGACCTATTTAAAACATACTATTTAAAAAAAATTATATATAAAATTTTAATTTAAAAAAATTAAAATAAATAATTATATTTATTTACAAATATTTTTAAATTAAATTATAGTTTAAAACTATAGTTTTAAATAAACTAGTCATAATAATTTTTAAAATAGTAAAAGATCTTATGAACTATTCAATTATTATTTTACTCTTATTTTTTCTTACACACTCTCTCATCTCTCCTCTCTCCTCTATCTTCTCCACTCTCTCTCCTAACTCTTTTTTACCTTATTTTCTCTCCCCTCTCTCATATTTTTAATAAAATTATACTTTTTTTAATAATTTTTTAATTTTAAAAAATATTTTAATAATAATTATTTAAACATTCAATTATTAAGAATTATTTTTTTATAAATTTTTTTCTAAAAACTAGTTAAAAATCCATTTTTTATAATTTTTTTTTAAATCTATCTACACAAGGGAAATTCAACTCTTCAGTCTAAACTTGTACTGCATTTTATTACTTATTACTTACTTTACTGTTTCCCCCCTGCAATCCTTTGTTCCTTAGCGTTACTCTTTCCTAAATTAGTATTTGGCGCCGTCCTTGAACGTTATCATGTCCAAGGAATGCCCAGCCTTCCATAGATTTGAGTTGCTTTATCTGTTATCCATACAAAGTTCATCATCCGGTGGCCTAATGAGGTAATCATACTGTTTTTTTCGTGAGAAAGCCAGAGGGAATTGAAGTTAAATTTTAAAATTTTAAGTATATATTAGAGTTATTTTTTATTAAAATAATTTAAGTCTATTTGACAGAATTCTTTTTAATATTATATGCTCTTAATCTCTTTTTTAATTATTGAATATGAGATTATATTCTAATAATTTATTGCGTAGGGAATTGAAAATAAAATAAGAACGAGATTTCAATGTAGACGAAGGTTTAATTTGGAACGCAAGAGCTGTAATTGAAGTCATAGTGTAAAACGAGGAAATGAAGATGTAGTGAGAGGTAAAAGATTGGCACTCCCAAGTACAAGGAAGCAATCAGTTGGGATCAAGAATGTTGGAGGAAAGAAGGATTTGGTTGGGCAAGTCGGGCGGGCGCAGGTACAGTTATTCGGAAATGGGCACCTACTAGATTTGGTCCCCTCTTAAAAGTCTTTTATGAGCGGATTGTGTTGTCTCCTCAGAAGCTCGAGCGGATGATCTTGTCCCACAATCTAACCTCGGAAGAACAATGGAGGGAGGGAGGGAGGGAGGGAGCCTTGATTGAAGAGATACGAATCAGTTTCATAATCAAAGGAGGAGGGACTTTAATCTTTGGTGAAGCTTAAAAAACACAAGGTGGACGACTTATTAAACCAAGTGAAGTGCACCTTGCGTCAGATGTGGAATGAAGTAGGGGACCAAGACACTGTAACAGTTAGAAACCAATAAATGCGTCGTGGAATCACTTGCCGAAGATAACATTAAATTATGGCTAAGCAAGCTGTCATTTTCCCAATAAATTTGTGACGTAGCCAGTGACTGTGCCTCGTTATCCGTTTACACTGCCACTAATTAGGATATATGATATCATATCATATAAGGAAGCCATGTGGTGACTTGATTATCAAGCCTTTATCTTTTTTTTTTTGTTAGGGGGTGGGGTTGGCAGCCTTTAATCCGTTGGGAAAATCTTCACCTATATCCCCAAGTGTTGAAAAATAGTACTGCCCTTCATTCGAGTTGTGTATAACTCAGAGCCGCCCAACAATAATAACAGGCTATTAATTCCTTTTATCCATCCGCGGCATAGGCGATTCAAAAGAGGAGGATGAGGATGAACACAGCTGGTTGGCATCTGAAATGATTTTAAGGAACGGCTGCCGACCACTCTGTGGTTGGACCTACAGTCCTATTAATCTCATGACAAGTCTGTATGTCAAGCATGACCAGAGAATAAACAAAATTTGAAACTGAAAGGGAAAAAGAAAATACCGTAGGGGCGTGTGTTCGTTAGTGGAGAAGGGCCCGTTTAAAGGAATCCAGCTCTGACGATTACGACTCTCCCCGACGACCGCCGAACCTCTGCTGCTTCCGCCAACTTAAGCCTGACACGTTGCCAATCCCACAGTCAATTCCTGTGCGGCCGGCCCCTCTTCATTCGTCATTAATAATGCTTTCACACTTACCCTTCTCTACCCTTTATTAGTTTTGTTATCATCCCGTGGATGGAGTATTCCTAATTTTATTACTAGTATTCTGGTCAGGTCAGGTCAAGTCAAGGGATAACTGCCACGGTGCTACCCAGTCCAATATTGATGATGTCACCCATTACAACATTATTCCCCTACCACTCTAACATTCCTTTAATTTGCCCTTTTAAACTTTTGGCGATTTGCCTGGATTAGAGCCCCTATTTACTGCTTTAACCCCTCCACTACGTACTAATTTAGTAGACATGCGTATAGTCTTTCTTCAAAGCCATGCGTCATAAAATTTTGTTTTCTGGATAATTTCCTAACACAGAATCGTTTGAATAAACAGCTATAATTTTAACTCATAATATATATTAACTTTGTTTGAATGGTATTTTTTTTTTTTGTAGCGATGAATAGACACGAATGAACACTATTATAGAATTCTTTGAATCTGATAGTCATGATAGCAAAATAGACAAGTGCTAGGTGGAAATAGAGAAAATAAATATTTGACATTCTTTCTCCTCTCTGCTCGTTGCCCCTTGTCTTTCACTGTTCAAGCTTTGAAAGATTGGATGGATTTTGCATAAGAAGAACGCACAAAAAAGGAGGGTCAAAAAGGCGAGCTTGATGATTGCGATTGGGGCTGCGCTTGAAAACATTAACCTGAAACTCGCATTCTAAGCTGATTCATTCGGGATTTAGTCTCATGATCCCAATCTTTCAAAGATCATAACTTGGGAAGCTTATTTTGTCCCCTACTATTAATTCCAGTTGTATGATGCATTTCCTTTACTAACTTTTGTCTGTGAATCACTAAGTCACAATTCCGCTTTCCTTATTGCCCACTCATCCATTCACACTTTAGCTGACGTACCCACACTTTTTTTCATTGTAAATCGGGAACCACTTGGACGAAGAATTTTTTCCTGGCCATCATGAACTGGACAATGAATTTACCTGACCCGTAATCGTGAATGGAATTAAAATGTCGCAAACTCTTGTAACAAAAAAAAAACTGTCACAAGCTCACTCACTAATTGCCTGGGTTATTCTGACCACAAACTCCATTTATACTTTAAAAAGCCAGTTGCCTGCTTCTAATTAACCAATTTCATAGAATATGATAAAACATTTCGTATATATAAAAAAAAAGGGATCTTGAAAGAGAAGCAAGTATCTATATAGGAGTAGTGTGTATGATTTTATCCCTGTATAAACAGGGATCTTGAAAGAGAAGCAAGTGTCTATATAGAAGTAGTGTGTATGATTTTATCCCTGTATTCTTTTTTTAAGAGTAATCAAGTAAGCACGTCAACTGTGATCACCACAAGGATTAGCCCTCAATTTTGGAATTCAAGAATGGTCAGACTGCGAAATTAGCTTATTTTTGTTTTTCCCTCCCAAAAGTAAACAAAGCTGCTTGGGAAATAAAGGAAAGTGCATAGTACTCCTACAGGAGTGTTGTCTCTGGAGAGCAAGATGTTAACTAGAGAATGGCACTCCATCGCCACCCCCCCCCCTTTTTTTCTTGATAGGGTCCATCGTTCCATTTTTATAAAACAAAGTAGACAATGTTCAAGTGTTCATATTTATAAAACAATTTACAAGATATATACCGTAATTAATATTATTTTTTCCCAAAAATGAGCTTTTAAAAATTAATGCTTTTGATTGATTAATAAAGGGAATGCCTATGAAGCAACCACACAGTTAATTAGGAGCATCTGTGAAAAGATGAATAATTTTAAAGATATGAATTAGCTTTTTTTCTCTGTGTAATATAGGTAAAATTATCTTATAAATGGGGAAATTTCCAAGGCCATTAGTACATTTTGGAGACACATCTTTACGGAGCATAGTTCAAGATACTCGCATGAGAGGAGTAGGTACTTAGGAGAATATTAATGAGGCGGGAACAAGTGAAAACCTGAAAGCACAAACTCCCTTGCATGTGAATCCCGAGGACCCAGCAAAATAAACAAAGATGATGACAGCCCATCAGATATCGGCGGATTGCTGCTATTGCTATACGCTCTTTTCTCAGGTAGATTCCCAATTCCCTCTCTATAATAAAAAACTATATATATATATATATATATATTAGTATTACTTTTTATTTGTCGTCTTCGCTGTCACAGTCTTCATTTCCAGATGTGCCGGCGTACTTGCTGACACACACAAACGGCGGCAACTCCAGAGCAACATACAAACCAGAAGACAACCTAATAGAGGCCGAAAACCTCAGACGAATTAAGGGATCCATCCTGAACTATGCGATTCCCGAAGAAATGCATACGAGGTTGCCCTTGAAGCATACCATCATTTGCTCTGTTTTTCTACTCTCTCTAACTTTTCGACCTTCAACAATACAGCAGACAACAGTTGATGTAATTAATATATTCACGGCCCTCCCTCTGGTATTCGAATCATGGTCACTGATCAACCCGACCAAGTGGGATTGGTTCATGTTAAATCATAACTTGAAACCCAAAATAGCAGGATACAAAATGCAAGCATATATATCGAATCCGAAAAGCAGATGGATAAGTACAACGTGGAATGAAAATCAGGAATCTAAAAATGGGCTCCGTAATAAATGGAAGCCCAATTGAAGACAATGACTCTCGCGGTTGGCTACAACGAAAGATGAATAGTCGCGGCTAATTCTACGGTGATCCATACGGGGATACGCGTTTGATGTTTGTTGTGCAGGGTAAGCCGACTGTCGAATTGGGTTTGATGCAGCCATCGTTCTGTTCGTCTGGGTTTCGTTGACATGAAACGCGGCCAGCTATAAATTTCACCACCGTCTCCAACATCATTCGCTTCACCGATTTCCTCCGTGCAGGAATCACCGTCGCATTGATCTTTTTCTTCGCAGTCACGGTCTTCTGTTGCTCTGTCTCTGTTGTGCAGGGTAAGCCGACTGTCGAATTGGGTTTGATGCAGCCATCGTTCTGTTCGTCTGGGTTTCGTTGACATGAAACGCGGCCAGCTATAAATTTCACCACCGTCTCCAACATCATTCGCTTCACCGATTTCCTCCGTGCAGGAATCACCGTCGCATTGATCTTTTTCTTCGCAGTCACGGTCTTCTGTTGCTCTGTCTCTGCTAAAACCACCATCGTTCCTCTTAGACTTCAGCGAAGCTTCTTCACCCTCTTTGCCCGGGGCTCTTACTCTGTCTCTCTAACTTTCTTCCTTCGATGAAAATGGATTTCACAGTGAGGCCTTTGCTTATTAGTAGAGCTGATGCTGGATGGGGCCCCAACATGGGGAAAAAAGGAGACAAATCGAAATCGACATCCTTTGGTCGTGTGACACGATCTTGGGGGTGAATGATAGATTTGGGTGCTTTTTGGATATTTGGGTACGGCGTTACAAGTAGTAATGCTCTGGTTACTTAGGGTAAACTTTTTAAAATAATCGAGTGACTTAAGTCAGGCCCTGCATACTGCGATTTTTTTTTGTGGGGGAAAATTTAAGCGCCTAACTCAATGTGAACGGAGAAAAAAGTAACAGGCTTCCTCTCCGCTGTCAACTTCTCTGTCTTGTCTTTCCCGCTTTTTTAACTGGGAAGGCCTTCTATAGCAGCCATGGAAGAGGTTTCCCTATTAGATTGGGAGGCACATGCTCTTGTATACATTAATTTGGTTATAACTTAGAAGGGCATTTGTTGGCATATACACCCCCCCCCCCCCCAAAAAAAAAGAATTGGAACCCAAAAGAAGGTTCGCTGCCACGTGGGAGTAACCAAATCTGGTTACGCAACTTGTCCTGCCACCAGCTGGATTATGTCCACTCCCAATTTCCTTTTCCTGTAAGTTCTCTTTCGTCAAAAGGTTACGACTTCGGAAGCCTTGAGTGGATAAGCATCGACTCCTCGGTCTGGTGCATGCCTTAGCCAATCCTCATTTCAGTCACATTCCCCTCAATTTCTTCACGCTTTCTTAACATTTTGAGCCTTCAAACCCATTTTCACATGCCCCTGAAATTCATTCTTCTGCATCACTCCCGTTGCCCATATTGTTCACTCTTAAATTCCTTTCCGGCCATCTTATCAAATAATAAGATGAACATACTTTCCTCTTCTGATCAACTGGTATGGCAGGAAATACAGTAATTCGCCCCCTTTTTTCTTTTATTTTCTTAAAGAATACACACTGGTAATCAAAAAGAAACAAAAAAAATCCTCGAATTTGGTCCACCAGTCTTACCCTAAATGTGGTATTTTATCTCTCGTCACATTGAATATGACATGCTACCAATATAATAACACATTGTTTTCTTACCCCCTCTTGCATATCCGTAAGCTAAAAGGTCTTGGCAAATTCTTTACTATTAGATTAACACGACGTATCTAATCTAATCTAGTACTATATGGTCAGTGCCGTTGCTTGGTCACCTCATGGAACTGAAATTCCATCTCTCAAGGACTATTATATCGCCTTTTACGTCCTGTCATATTCATAGAGCGTGTGGTTTGGGTTGGATTTCACCACACTTTTTAAGGCGGTGCGTACAATTGTCTTTGGGACTTGATTTTTTCATATGGATGGACACCTTTAACCTGAGCTCATCGTCAATTCGTCATCAACGTCATCCATTCCAATTTGCGCTTTAAATCCAATCTCATCCACCAATCACCACATAGATACAGACAGGGTCTTGAATTCTTATCAATTCCGTTTCAAATTAGTTATCATGGAATATATATCCCACTTCATTAAGCAATGCAATTCATCCCAAATCCATAATTTATGCGCTAAAATTAAAACTTGACAACAATCCAATCAGCTACGAGGCACACCCTTACAGGTTTCGACATTTCCATGTTAGATAAATACACCGAATATACTGTATTATTATAATAAACAGTCCAAGTCTCTTGTACGGTTTCCTAGAATAGCCACGGACCCAATTAGGATGAAATGGGTCGACGTACGGCACCATTAAAAGCCCATTCATCTGGGCTCGCCTTACCCATGAGAGTGGGCCTACCCCAGGCCCAGGACCTCACGCTTCAATGTACAGTCAGCTACCGTAAGAGCATAAGACAGACAAAATAAGGAGGATGGATTATCATACCAAACAAAAAAAGGAGGATGGATTATTGAGTTCAATTAATGAAAGGGTGATATATACTATCATTTGAAACGTGTTCAATATTTTAAGAGTATTATTTTATTATAATTTCATTTACGGTACTTAAAGAGACATCATAATTTCTAAATGCCTAAATTTACGCTTGAGAGTAATTGACAGTTTGCCTCGCTAGATATTGGTATCACATATGGGGAAGGGAGACTTTGACCTGCTTTTGAATTATGGGTGAACCAAACCCTTTTAAAAAATTCTTTACCAAAAAAAGAAAAAATACAACATTTGTACAAAAAAAAGTACACAATAAGGCAACATTCCTCAATGGCTTAATATTCAGTTCAATGAACTCTAGTCGCTTCGTGGCATCTTAAAAGATACCTTAATTTTTAAGTATCTAAATTTATGTATAATGATAATTGACATATCACCCTGTCTAATATTAATATCATGTATGAGAAAATGAGATTTCGTCTTACCTTTTAATCATATATGAACCTAATATCTTTTTAAATTTTTTTGTAAAAAAAAAATACACCCCACCATGTTTACATTTAGGGGGAAAAAGACTCTTCTTTTGCAATGATGTGAATCAATTTTTTTTTATTTTTATTAAGAGAGGTATTTATATTTTATGTTTGACTGTCTTTTAAATTTTGTTTTTGATTTTTTTACAAGGTACTGTTTGCAGTTTTAAGGGTGTTAACTATTTTTTTATATTATACTCATATTTGTTAAGAATACTAAAAATTAATATGTCATTGGAGTTGAGTATGAATAATTAACAAAAATAATATTAAAAGATCACTAAAATTTTGTTAAAAACTTAATAATATTTCAATAATAGTATTTGATTGTATTATTTTCCCTTTCAACCAAGCTGTATGTGGATGAGTTCTGTCGGTGACAACTTTATTACTTTTTCGTTTTAGAATAATTTTTATTTAAATTATTATAATTATTTTGAAAAAAATCTACCCGTATTATATAGCTCGAATTATAAAAAAAATGTAAAAAAAAAGGAACAAAAATAGCAGCACATTAAATTAAACGTACAAAATACTAAATAATTTATTCTGTCCCACTAATTCTTTGACTATCCTACGCTAATGGAGAGTTAAGGGTGTATTTGGTAACACCCCAAACCTTAGTTTTAAAAAGGCTTTTGACCCCAAATTTTGGTTTGGGAAAATTTTTAACCAAATATCAATTTTTATTCAAACGGATTTTTAGACTAAATCATAATTTAAAATTAAGGTTTCAGATAAGTTAGTCAGAGCAGCTTATGGAATAGTAAAAGAGCTTATGAATTAACCAATTACTATATTACCCCTACTTTTTTATAATATATTTCCTACTTTTTCTTCAACCCTCTCTCCTCTCTCCTCTCATCTCTTATCTCTTATCTCTCCCTATTTAATACTCATACCCTTTTTCGTAATTTATCATTCATAAAACCCCTTCTACAAATAACTATTCAAACACTCATTTATTTAAAATTATTTTTTTTATAAATTATTCTAAAAAATCTTTTTTTATAAATTATCTATAAATCCGTTTTTTTTTATAAGTTAATTTAAAAATTTGTTTCTAAACACACAAGGGCACAAATTTAGTGAAGATGAAAGATACCAATAATAAGGAGTAAAATTGGGGGGAAAGTACCAAGTGATAATTACTTTAGAATAGACATATGACTGCAAAAGGAGCGTTCACATAAGGGGAGGCAGAAATTAAAAGGTAATAACGGATGTGGTACGTAATTGTAGGTTCAGATATTAATTGGTAATTAGGGCGAGTGACAGACTGACAGCCGTTCCTAACTACCAACTACTTAAGAATCATGACGATAAGGCCAGCCGGCAGTGGATGGGAATGCTGGTGCCTGAGAAGCGTTGGATTGGGTAGAAAGATTCCATTTTTCTATCTGGTCCCAACTGTTCCATTCTCACTACCGTATTAATTACCGTTTTCTTCAAGATTATATTAATAACTTTCATGAGATTAAAAAAATAACTAAAAGTAGTTAAATATAATAAAAAATATAGGTTTAGATACGTAAAATTTCTTTAATTTTTTATCAGTTGCACATTATCTATATAATTTTTAACATTTTCAATTAATAATAATAATATTTCATATTTTAATCAATAAACTCATATTATTGAAATTACAATTAAAATTAATAATTTTTATCATATCATATTTTTTATATTTTTGACTATATATCACATCATTTAAAAAATAACACTTAATAATTTATATATAATTTTAAGTAGTTTATATTTTTATTTAAATATAGTCAAATAAATATTTTAAATATTTTTTAAGTATTTTATATTTTTAAATACTTAAAAAAATTTAAATTATATGTCAAATATAAATTATTATTAAAATATTTTATATTTAATTATTTTTAAAATAATAAAATTATATGTTAAACAATACATAATAAAAAATATAAAAAATATGAAATAGCAAAAATTATTAATTTTAACTACTATTTTAACATTTTAATAATAAAAATATAAAATATTATGATCTTTAATTTAAAATTTTAAATATTAGAGATATTATATACAACTAATCTAAAATTTAGGAAAATTTTACGTATTTTAGTAAAAGATATTTAACAATTTTTCAAAAATAAACATTTGATCAATAAGTATATAGTTAATTGGAGGGAGAGAAGTGGGAATACAAATATTTTAAAAAATGTATAGCATAAATATTTTATTAAATTTTGTAAAAAATCTCATTAAAAAACAATAAATAGAGCCTTCAAAACAGTACCGAAGGAAGTAAGTGCTGTCCCTCTCCCTTAATTTATCTGTGGCTTTGATGTGACTCATATATTAATATATTTAATTCTCACATTTAAATTAATTTTCATCATTCTCTTTCTTACTCCAAAAAATAACCAATATTTTTTTATAAAATTTTTTAAAAAATAATTAGACTCATATATAATTTAAAGATAAAATCTCTAATTCTCTTAAACAATATTAATATTAAACTAAATAAATTTTAAATTATTTTTAAATTTAAATTTAGACATTAAAAATTTAAAATATATCTCCCAACTTCATAATTAAAATCTCAACACAATGATATTCTCTTGACCCACTTAATGGTAACAAGTAGCCTATATTAAATAGGGGGCAACTCCCTCCGTTTGGGTCACAGCCTTTTGTTGTCGCTGCAACCCGCAAGTGCAAGTCCTCGAGATCTGATCGAAAATGAAACAGCCATCGGCGCTTTCAAATCTTGACGGCCTAGCCACCATTCTCGCCATCGAAACCAATCCCTCCACTTTCATCTATCAACGTAACTTTGCCGATTTGTAGTTCCGACTCCCCAATAGCCACGACCTGCCTCATCTCAAGGCAAATTACAACGCGTTTGTAAGCATTCATTCATGCTTCCACACGAAGCTCTTGTATACTTTTCAAATATTTTTGTTTTTAAAATATATATACGATCGAGGCTGGTAAGATCGAGTAGCGTTTCGCGAATTTTCTGCATGCAATACGAGCCCTAAGTTATATGCTTACGATGAACCTTCCCTCGATGCACGCCAACACATGGTGGTGGAGGAGGTACCAAGCAAAGCTGGCTGAGAAGGAAGCTTCTAAAGCTATCGAGGAATGGGGGAGGCCCAAGTCAGACATCACTCGTATCATTTTCTGCTCCAGTTTTTGTAGCATTGAAATTCCCGGCGCTGATCACATACTGATAAAGCTCGCTCTTGGGACTCAAGCTTTCCACCAAAAGTTTCATGCTTTACCATCATGGTTGCTACGGCGGCGGCACCATGCTCCGTCTAGCTAAAGATCTCGCCGAGAATAACCCCGGCGCCAGAGTTCTCGTGGTTTGCTATGAGATCACCTCCATCACATTTCGTGGCCCTTGTGAGACTCACTTGTCCTCCTTGGTTGGCCAAGCTCTGTATGGAGATGGTGCCGTTGCAGTGGTCCAAACCTAACCCCGGCGTCGAACGACCACTGTATCACCTCGTGTCTGAGTTTCGGATGATTCTATCAGACTCTGAAGGTTCAATGGAGGCACGCTTGCGTGAAGTGGGGAACACATTTTATTTGAAGGAGAAGGTACCTCAGCTGATATCAGACAACATAGAGAAGAGCCTGGAAGAAGCGCTCATCAGAATAGGGATAACTGAGTGGAACTCATTGTTCTGCATAGTGCATCCTGGTGGAGCAGCGACATTGAAGCGAATAGAAGAAAGGGTTGGGTTGAAGGAAGACAAGCTGAGAGCAACGAAACAAGTGCTGAAAGAGTATGGGAACATGTCGAGTGCGAGTGTGCTGTGCATAATGGAGGAGATGAGAAGGAAGAGTGAGGAAGAAGGAAAAGCCACCACAGGGGAGGGACCAAATGGGGCGTGCTCACCACTGAGACTCTGGTCTTGCACAGCGCCCCCACTCACATTCACCATGCGTAATAAAACCAAGTACTATATATATATATATATATTCGTGCTTAAGATAATATTGTGTGTTTGGACCGCACTAGCTTTAGGCTCTTAATTAGTATGTGTGAGTGAGAAATCATGCCTGGATAATGAATCAGATTCAAGTCATGTAATTCAATGAAGTTTTTGTGTGCTATTTTATGGGTGTCGTCGGGGGGAAGAAATGAACAAAAATTATGTACGTATTGCTGTTTGTCAATTTGTCCAGTCAAATGTAATTTAAGTCACCGTCCTTGTCAAAGCCTTTCTTTTCGTTCGATTCCATTAATTACATTAAATATACTTTTTAGTGGCTTGAAAGGATAATTATGTTTCGACGACGATGCGAACGAAATCACGTAATAGGTCCGCGTTTCTTTATTTATTTTTTGCGTTTCTTTAGAAGGCTGGAACTCCTCAATCTTTGTAACATTCCATAACAGCAATGCGCAATATTTGCAATCTTCGTGTGTGCGTCTTGGCTTTATAGGATGTAAGTCCTTCATTGTTAAGAGAAATGAGCACAAGGAAAGCATCACTTATCTCATCATTGTTTTTTGAGCGTCTAAAGATGTCTTACAGACTCCACCACTGAAGGTCCCACCTAACGCCACTGGATTTGAATTGTAATGAACAAAAATAGCCTAATTTTACAACTATTAATTAATAGTATCACGTGAGGGGAAAAATAATTTTCTAATACCAATTCCGCTGATGGTTCACATACAAAAGGATGTTCTTAAGCTGGGTCGGGTATCGCCGAGCTTGAAATCTGATCCGTAACACCCTGGGCTAGCTTTTTCAGCCTCCGGCCTTACCCGAGGCTGGATTAGTGCCCGTCCAATCCGGTCTTTTGAAACAATTTGGGGGAAACAGTCTTCAAGCGCCGGCCTGTAGAGGAAAGGTGGAAAAAGCATTTCACCTACTGCAAAGAGCAGTAACAGAGAACAAGGTATGCATTAAAATGGTAATCCTGAGGTCTAAAGTAACCGTTAAAATCATTCCTTTTGATTACAAATTCAACAGGAATTTAGATTTTACATATCTAAGGGGCATCCCAACCCAAAATGGTATAATCCAACAGGGAACAAGCTCGGCAGCCATTCAATAGCAATCACGTCAGTAAATTTGTAACTCCTCCGTTTACTTAGACTTGGCTCATCGTCGTAGTTTTTGATCATACTAGCTGCCTTTGGAAGTCCCTCTATTGTCCTGTCTTTCCATGTCATGTACACTGAAGTCAGCAAAATCTACAACAGTTATACAGCCTACCAAAACATCAGTCTTCCAAACAATGCAGTGTCAAATAATTGGACATTTCTGTACTGGCGCGAACCTGAAAGAAATTAAAGCCATTACTAAGGTAACTAGGGAGCTCATAACGTCCGGATTGCAGCCAAGTCCTCTTCCAAATTCAAGGTATTGGCTGCAGTTAAAAGCATGTCCATCCCTCCACCTTTATCCAAATCTCGTCCATGTTTATTGTTCCAATTTTTTTCAAATCTATTGCCTGGTTTTGAACCATCTTCGCTCGTTTTTCTCTGCTTTTTACTCTCGTATAACTTTTTGGCCCGTCGTATCACTTGTAACCCAGTATCACATTTTCTGCAGAACCATTTTCCTTTTGGAATAGAAGTTCGGGGAGGTTTCATGCAATATATGTGGTAAGCATCATCACAGCCATCACAGAGAACAATCTGATCATCATCTTTATCAGTGAGACAAACTTGGCATAAGCAAGAAGGACAGTACCAGCAGGGACCATATGATGTTAACTGTTTACTTGGCAAACACCTTACATGATAGTACTTAGAGCAGGCGGAGTGACCACAGATTCTAATTCTTTCACCATCCACTTCATTTTCACAAACTTTGCAGATCATGTCAATTTTTCCCCTTCTAGATGCTTGAGCCCCATCATAGGTGCAATTTGAATTGTCTTCCAATTCATTAATTGTTTCCTCGTTTACAGGGAAGCTTTCATCAAAGTTCAGGGTCTTTGAGTCATTCAACCTTTCACATACCACACAATTTTCATGTGGAGATCCAATTCCACTGGCTGTGCATTTGGCACAGTACCAGCTCTTATGGGGTATCTCTTTGACAGGAGGCTCAATACATGAGATATGAAACATCTCCTCACATGAATCACAGACTAAACAGTCTTTCCCATTTGCCTTGTTACCACAATGGTTGCAAGTACAAATCTTATACATGCCACAGTCTTCTGTCTGCTCCGGTTTCATGTGAGAATCAGATTCCTGGTTACAGAACTGCTTGACACAAGAAGATCAAAATAAATCTCAAAGACCATTTTAGAAATTCTCACATGCAAAGACTCATAAAATAAGCACATTTGGCACTGAAAGAGCAACAGGATCAAAGGGCAGAGCTTTTACAGTATGAACATATCATATGCATCATTGATGGCAAAATCTGCAAAACCTAGAAAGATAACAGAAACGACTTTCAGACATAGAAAGATCCCGAACCAAACCCGCCTTGGTGGTGGTCTGGTTCCAGAAAAAATCTTGGATGTCAAAGGCAAAACAATATCTAAAAATCTTCATGTCCCATCTTTCTCAAACAGAGAACTATAAGGTTTGCTGATAGAAATGCAAGCGCATGCAGAGTTTGCTGAATGCGGATGATCAATTTCTCTGTTCATGTAGAAACTACAGTTGACAGTCACAATGATATGCACAAGAAATAAATAAATTAGGTAAAATGCAATGGATAGTGGCTCAAGTATGATAAGGTTGGGAATTAAGAGAAACTTTTGGATGATTATATAGACCAAAACAGCAACTGCTGCTATACTTGTGACCTGAGGCCTCATTTGATATATATAATGAAAATAAATGGAAAGGGAAATGAAATGGAGGGAAGGTTCAAAGACGAAAAATGACTCTCGTACCTTTATTTAGAGAAAGTAAGAAAGAATCAATATCGCTAAGTAATAATAATTATAAATTACAAAAATAAAGGATGGAACGGGAATCTCTTTTCATCTTCATACCATACAAACCACGAGAGAAAAATCTATCCGAACAAAGAACTTTTGAAGCTGTTTCTATATCTGTACAATCATCTCAAGAAACGCCAATATATAAAAACTTACCTCCTGCTTTCCATCTTTGAATGTGCTATGCACTGAAACTCCAGCCTGAAGGTAAGGAAAAAAATATGGTTTGGCGGTTTACAAGAAGCAAAGAACAGATTATGAAACTTCAGTGTTTCAAAAGTACAAGGCTTTGCTTTACCTGCTCACAGTAGAAAGTTCTCGACATGTTTGAAAGGCCCTTGGCAAGAGAAACAATCTCATTACCAGCGTCTTGAAGTTTTCTCCAAACCTTAAGATATCCAAAATTTCAAGCCATATTAAAAAAGAACCAGCAATCAAATTCTTCAACCATATGCTCAAGCTAGAAACTGATATAACGGAGCAAGCTAAGAGAGACCCTCTTATCTTATATTTGTCAACCAAGTATAAGTTCTCTTTGCAGCAAGACACAATAAAATAACTGGTGCAACTCAAACAATTTATATAATAAATAAGAGATTGGGGCAGAAAAAGGGCAGACAAAATTATATGATGTCTCCAACATTTAACAAACTTAACAGAGTAAAATTGTCAAAATGGATTCGATTCTCAATCAATATTAGCAAGATGATAGCAATCCATTAATTGTTAATGCAAAACAAGACGCTCTCTCGCCCATGACATCACTTTGGGAACTGCTTGATCAACTGATTGACTACATGAAATTGGTCCTGCCGTCACAATCCTCATACTTCATCAATTTGGGAGAAAGTATCTTTCTTAAAAGGTATTAATTTCTCAAAAGGCTTTCCAAATCATTACCAGAAATAATACTATTAAGAAGCTATCTACTCAGCTTTATTCTATGGTTGAACAATTGAACATGCCAAAGAAATTCTATGATACTACTTTTGTCCATTCTAAGATATTAGTAGAAAAAAACGGCCTAGTGGACAAGACTCCAACTAGGTGAGGTCTGAAGGTGGACAGGTGTACGCAATCTTACCCCCACAAACAAAGAGATTGTTTCTAGTCTAAGATGCTAGTAGTAAAAAGAAAAAAGAATGTAAGCCATGAATGCATTAGTTTGGGAATTCCACGAAGTTGAACAATAAGGATAAAGTAACTAAAAAGAAAAGGCCACTAGAAGTGTTACAAATTATAGTTCTCGATGTAGCATTTATCACAATTAACTGTTTGACTTTATAACTTAGACGGTGTAGATACTTGCATAATTCATTTTTTCCAATAATAAGAGCCAAAAAATAAAGAAAAATAAGCATGGAAAATATCAATTTATAAAAAGCAGATCAGTCAGAGGTGTAAACAGAGATACAGTTGAGAATTACTCAATAAAGGAGATGATGAATCGGAGAAAATAAATGAACATAAAATGCAAATTTCAAAACAAAACGGGAGACTATAACAGTACAATACACAGCACATTCATAGAAATAACAAATACGAACGAAGAAGAAAAACAGAAAAGGTGTCACATTAAGCAGATATACGAGAAATTACAAATGAAGAATATTACCTGTTGAATATCTGACAAAAAAAGTGTGGGTGACTGTTCATAAGCTTGTTCTTTCAACCTTGAGTTTATGACACTGAAGTCAAATACAGTTTCAGGCTTCATTCCTTTGAAATTTTCTAGTAGCACCTTACATAACGAACTGAATTTCTCAGAGACTAAGACATTACATAGTACACGCTGACAAATCTCATTTGCATCAGGACCATCTGACTCGTTACAAGATCCATTGCACAAGACATTTGCATGCCCATTAACTTCCTTCCGTAATCTATGAGACATGAGCTCAAAGTGTGGAGAGTAATCTTGTCCAACTTTGTCAATTTTACAAGTTTCCTGAAACAAAATGAGGTGAGACATAGAATAATGCATTTAGAAGGGAGTCATAAAAGCAGGATATATATAGTTCTTGTTGTAGAACTAAACCTTTAAAGTAGCAGCGCAACTAATTTTAGGATGGCGCATGAGAGCTTCCCTCATGCACCCTTCTATGCCACCTTTATCATCACCTAAGGACGGATACAAGTGCATTAGTACAACATTTCCCCAATGTGCATGTGAATGCTTATCCGAAGTATTTCCTACAGCTACATTACGCGGTTTCTTTACAGCCTGCAATAAGAAAATTCCAATAACCGTTTTGAAGAAAGAACCAACAGAACTGTATATCTAATGATTCAAGTTGATTGTGTGACCAAGTAAAATGGTTAAATGAACATATCAATATCATCTTTTTCACATTAAACAGGATGTTATGCAATTGGGGATAATATCATCAACAATCATGGCATGACTTTTATAAAACAAGCAAATTAGCCCCATCTCATGGATGGTTTTCTTTTTACCAAACTCTCATTGAAGGTTCAGCATTATCCACTATCAATGTATCCAAGTAACACTATCTCAGTGTTTTAAGTATCATTAAAACTCAGCTCCATAAGAACATAGAATAAATGTTTGTTGCAACACTACATATGCAGAAAGATCAGATCTTAGTCATACCTAATGCAAATAAAGTTTATTCTCTTGCTGTCAAAATTATAATGAACGGCACCCAATTATTACATTCAGAAATCAAGTATATCCTTTCTCCTGGTGCCTGAACACTGAAGTACACAGATCCTTAGTTGAACTAACTTTATCTATGAAGAGACTGAATTTTAACTGAAGATTGGAGGATGGGGGGGGTTATCTATTACAAAGACCAGTGATAGCAAATAAATGATGCTCCAGAATCACGATCCTTTCATGTTTGCATGTTCTCGGCAATTTTATGTCCTTAAATCACAAGTATAAATAGTAACCTATGGTTTCCAAGACATGAAAATATACTATTGACTTCAAATTAAAAAAGTGATTCCATATAGCATTCACCGAAGCAATGTAATTGGGAAAGCAGGGGAATAAAACCTGGCTTGCTATGTGATTTGCAGCTTCAGAGTATGTTCTGCGATCTTCCTGAGCTTTGCTTTTTGAATTCAACTTTACATTCTTACGTCCTTTTGAATTCAACTTTACATGCTTACGTCTCTTGTAAGTTCGAAAGGTTTCAACTACACTAGAGTCCCCTTGAGCAACATCGTTCCTGTCTGCAATTACCACCCCATTATTCAAAGCTTCGCTATTAAAGCGCTGAACCCCCATTTTAACATCATTGCTATCTGCAACCCCATTATTTACAGCTTCACTCTTCAGGCACTGAACCGCTTCAGAACATTCTGTGTTATCCCCATTGCTTATTCCATCCTCAGTTTCCATCCTTCGACCGTGAAAGAACCCAACTCTTTTACCTTTGCAGCAAGAAATTAGGGTTCACACCGAACAAAGCCTTCAAAGATCCGAATCTCTCGAGATTTATTACTCAACATCTTTACAAGGTGATAGCACGAAAAAAATCAAATAAGCAGATGTAAGGGGCTAGAAGTTAAGACACACCACTTAGTTCTGTAAGAGCAAAAGAAACCAAAAAGATGACAAAAAATGCAGCTTATAGCTCTAAGCGAAATATTACTTGTAATTCAAAGGGGGGAACTTGAACCGAGCCAACTCCGTCACTGAACCGCAATATTTCGCAGGGACAAAATTTAATAAATTTACAGAATACTAAACACTCCAAAACGTTCCCTTCTCCGCATCCAACGGTTTGTCCGAAACCAGAGAGGAAACTACCGAGACAAAAATTCAGACACCAGTGATTTAGCTTAGAGAAAAGTAAGGCTTACAGCTGCGGAAGTTGCAGCCCTAGTAATCGAAATCCCAGTAAATCTGAGTTTGCGAGCGCGGGGGGGCTTGGTTCTCTGCAAGGGATCTTATCCGAGTCATCCAATTTTTGAAAAGGGAGCGTCTTCGTCTTTCGCTGGTCATTTGCTCTTCTTGAAATTTTAGCGGTTTTAAATATTATTTTCCCCACATTTTATAATTTTATAATATAAAATATGTAAGATTTTGGCTGCAGATTTGGGTCGAGTCTTTTTCTGGCATACGGACGACCCGATTTTGTTTTAGAAATTCAACCTTTGAATGCTATTCCCCCCTTTCAGTTCAGACCTCCGGCAAGAGCTTTTCCAACTGTAAAACCAGCCAGAAGTTCCTTTGAAATCTGGATACAAATTCTAAAGTGGAACTCCTTTGTGGCTCCAATTTTGTGAATTAATTCTAATAAACATATACTATGTGTTTAGAAAAGATAAAAAAAAATACTTGTAGACTTAAATTAAAAATACCTAAACAATCTTAATGGTAAAATTATTTTTAGATTAAATTATAGTTTTAATCATTATAAACTGTGGTTTTACATAAGCAAATGATTTGGATTATTTATGAAAAGGTTTAGGTTATTATAGATTCTATATTTTACATTGATAATGAATTGAATGTCTCTGTTGATTGATATTTGATAAACTGACAAATCAATCAACCTCCGCAATTTCTCATTAGAATTAGAAGAAAAAGATTTTATCAAATTGATAAAATAAAAATATTATTTTAAAAAGGATATCATTTTAATTATGACTCATGATTAACTTGTTTGTGTCCACATAAAATTAAACTTGGAATAAATTTGAGAAAACTATTGGAAAAATTTTCATTCACCTAAATTCTTAAATAAATGTTAGATACTTTTGAGTGATAAAAATTTCGATGAGAGATTTTTCAACTATTTTTTCTAATAAAATTTCAAATATTATATAGATATGATAAAATGTTCCAATTTTTTAAAAAATAAAAGTTAAATTCTTAGTTCAAGCTAGTATCGAATAAGGAAAAGTAGAATGAATCATAAAAAATGTCAAGTCAGGAGAAAATATTGGCCGAGCAATTACGCTTAAAATATAGTTTACCAGAAATCCTCACTTGAACAGAATCCATCCCTAAGATGATGAAATAGGAATGGGTCCTTGAGAATGATTTCTCTTCCGGTGGTCTTGGAAATGAACTTCGCAAAATCGTGGCAGCCATGACATACCGTACGATTTTTTGCAACACGTATGGGTCCAGCTCGTGAACCGATAAAAGCCCAAAGGACATTGCTAATAGTTCGCTGTGTTCAATCGGAATGCACTCACGCTCTTCATCTACATCATGAAGGTTGAAATCCCAAATAGGCTCAACTCCTTGGACTCTCATTTCCCCCATGAAACGCTGTAATTCCGAATATATTCTTGCTGATATTGGATGCGATCTATCCCCAGTTCCAAAGACATTAATTTTGTTCCTGAACACGATCCAAGAATAGGCTTTTCTGGGTTTCAAACCCATGTCTCTGATCGTTTCCCTTAATTTATCTACCATGTGCCACTCTGCATTCCCAGCATACTAATGCAGAAGTAGCCCGTAATTATCAGCATTTAGAGGTTCCAAATCACAAAGTTGCTCAGCCACTCGCTTACCTAGTGTGTGTTGTCGGTGAATCCTGCACCCTTCTAGCAATTTTCTCTGTACCTCAGCATGTTTTCCAATGTTGTGTTCCATAATAAAGGCCATCGCCTCGTTAAAAAGCCCAACTCGTGCTAACAGAGCAACCATTGAAGCATAGTGAGCCACATTGGGTGACCTTATGCGGTTGAAGTAAAACTTCCCTTCCTCAACCAAGCGTGCAGTGCTGCATGCATGAAGGACAGCAGCATAAGTGGTGTTATCTATACGTGCCTTTGACTTTTTCCCCAGCTGGCAGAAAAAATCAATTCCAATCTTCCCTTGACAGTGTAGGCTAAAGCCCATTATCTTCACGGTCCATGAAATCACATCTTTTCCATTCAGTTCAGCAAAAATATTTGAAGAACATGCGATAGCTCCTGATTTCACATACATGTCCATGAGTGCATTCTTGAGCTTCAGGTTTAATTGAATCCCGTTTCTAAGCAAATAGCCATGAATTTCTTCTCCGTGTTTATGGGAAGCGATTCTCCCTCAGGCAGGGAGAATGCTGGCGACTGAGAGTGAATCAGGCTTCAAACCATTCAAGTTCATCTGTCGAAATAATTTGAGACCTTCGTTGAATCCTCCTATCTTCACATAAAAACGAAACATTAAAGTCCATGATATAACATCCTTAAAAAGCATCTGATCAAACATCAACCGAGCATCTTTTAAACTGTCGCAATCTATATACATTTTCACGAGCGAATTACTCACTAAAACATCAAACTCTAATCCATATTTCTTAGCAATCTCGTGCACAAGTTTTCCTTTTTGCAGAGATTTTAGCAATCCACAGGCACTGGTTGCTGTTACTAAGGCAACTGGATCAATGGGCACCCCGAGGTCCAACATCTGATGGAATAGATGAAGGGTCGGACTTGGTTTTCCGCAATCAATGTGTAATCTGGCAAGCAGCGTCCAAGACACTAAATTCCGGTGAGGAGACTTGTCGAATATCAACTTAGCCATATCCACACTATCTATATGCCCATACATCTCAATCAAAGCGGTAATAGCGTACTGGTCAGAGGAGAATCCGAGTTTCAGGGCTTGCCCATGAACCTGTCTACCAATGGATAAATCGCCCAATAGAAGAGTAGCAGTAACCACGCGAGGAAGAGTATGTCTGTCAGGACTAACTCCGCGGATTAGCATTTGATCGTAAGTTGATAATACACTGTTGAAATCTTCATTCGAGAGATGAGTTTGAATAAGATTATTCCAAGCAAATGTGTCCCAAATAGGTATTTCATCGAACATTTGGCGGGTCAGATCTTTGGGCGCAACATAAGTGCCGCTCCAGCACAGGAGATTACGAGGTTATTTCACTTGGATTGTGTTCATCGGTTTCTGGTGAAATAGAGAACCGTCGCTGATCTGGGGATGTCCATATCAGCTCAACCCAGCGCGAATTGTTTCCTTGTTTATAGGAAGTGAGGTGGGAAGAAATGGAGAAGGAAGGGACAAACTGAACTTCATGGAGTGACCCGTGTTTTCAATTTTCTCGGGAAAACCGTCCCCCATTCCAGTTTTGTTTCTGATCTACCGTCCTGTCCATAACTAGTTATCTTAGAGTGAGGATCAGAGGTCGAAGGAGGATGAGAGGGAATGGTGTCAGTCTATCAGATCACGAGGGATCTAAAGGGCGGAGTTCGTGAAGGTTGCATTTTCATACACAACGAGCTTCCTCCACGGGCGATTGTTCATTGCTCTTCCTTTTCCCGTTATTATTTGTTGGGTAGGGCACTGTTTTTATATTTCTTCTAGGGCAGTACAAAATAAATTTGTTCTTAATTTTTTAGTTGGGACTTTTCAAGAAACCAGACTGTTTGAGTTAAACTTCTAATGAAATGTCGTCCGTTAGACTTTGTTTGGTTTATCATAAGAGAGAGTATATTATATATATTTAAGAGAGAGTAAAAAAGATAAAAAAAATTAATGAATGATATTTTTTATTTAATTTAAAATAGGAAAAGAGGGAAGGGGAGAGGGGATAATTAAAAGTTAACAAATATACCCTTATCTCTTTATTTAAATTTATTTATTCTTTATTTATAATATTCATATCAAAATTATTAATTTTTAAGTTATGAATCTTAAAATTTTTTATCTCATTTATATATATAATAAAATTTAAAAAAATAAAAATATATTAAAATTTTAACATTATTTTTATTAATTTTATAATTATTATATATTTTAATATAATATATAAATAGTTTATTATGCTTATTAAATTTTATTATAATCATTATGCAATTAAAGAAAAAATTATATGTGAAAAAAATAAAAATGTTTGAGGGTACAATTAGAATATTAAAAAAAATTTGAGGGTATTTTAGTAAAAAAATAGGATAAAAATTTATCTCCTCTCCAAAAATCCCCACTTTTGGAGGGGAGGGGAGGGGAGGGAGGAGAGGAGAGGGGACACAAAAAGACAAAAAATCTCCCCTCCCCTCCCCTCTATTTTTTCTAACCAAACACATTTTCTTCTCCTCTTCCCTCCCCTCCTAAACCTCCTAACCAAATAAACCCTAGTCATTCAAGGAAAAAATTAGTATATTCTTATTATTAAATTATCTTATTAAAAATAATAAAGGGGTATTTTTTGTTGACAGATATTCAATATTTTATTAATTAATATAATAATTATAAACTATAATTTTATTGTAAGATTATATATATATATATATATATATGTATGTATGTATGTATGTATGTATGTATAAGAACTTCGTCCATGAAAGAGATATGTGTTTAAAGATAAGAAAAATTATACATAGATTCAGATAAAAATTAAATACCCACCGGAACATTTGTTGCCTTAATTTATGGATAAATACTTATATATTCTATAAATATTATATTATATAAATTCTATTCAAATAAAATATAACAACTTAATATATTTTTATGTTAATTAATTGATAATTAATTTAAAATAATTCATATTTTATTTTATTCATGAGAAAAAATAAATCTCTTAATTTAATTCAGATAAATTTTTATTTATTAAATTAAAATATTTAAATTAAAAAATAAAATTAATTATAAAAATTTTATATAAATTTGTAATTAAATTATTATATTTTAATTAAACATAATTTAAATAACATGGTATCGTTAGGTCAAGTAAATATGGCTTTTCACACCAATGTCTAACAACTTAAAAATCTGCGTGAAACGCATGATACACATGCCAGAAGTTTAAAACAAATATTTCATTACCAACATTTTCACACAGCCTTTTTTTTCACCAAAACATTTTCATAAAGTTGACCAAATAACTTTTGATGGGTAACCCCGGAAATTAAAAAAAAAACAAAAAGCGAAAGAGCCGGAAAGTTTGAGAACTTGCAGAAAAAGACAAGTATTTTTTAAAAATGGATATTATTGTATTATAAATAATTTTATTTAAAATATTTTTAAAGTATAATATTATTTTATTAAAAAAATTTATTCAAGATATAGGTACCTCTCTAATAACCTATCTAAAAATTTAATTTTTTATAAAGTATAATAGCGTCGTATGATCTATATAGCCGATCCTATTTAATGGGATAAGGGTCATTGTTGTTGTATAGATGCCTCTCCAATAAATATTTAAAAATTATTTTGTGTGAGAAATTGATTTTGTTATTAAATTTATTCTATTGGTAGAAAAAAGATAAATATTTTTTGTATACCTAAATTACCAAAAAACTCAATGAGAGGAAATAATTCTCAAACTCTCACTGACAACTAATTCTCCTAAATAAAAGAGATAAATTTTCTTTAACTAATCCATCAATAATATTATTATAGTTTCATAATAAATATAGACTACTTGAAAAAAGGTTGGTTTTTTTGTGATAATATTTTTAAAAAAAATTATAATTAACTACCATATAAAAGATAAAGTAAAATTTTATTTTATTTGTAAATTCTTTTTAAGTGATAAATAGCGGCGCATGAAATGAGCGTTCCAACTTCGAATGGCCAGCATGCTGTTCCTGGGTTATTAATAAGGATAACAACCCTTCAGATATTCCCCTTTTTCTTTTATTTTCTATGAAATTCCCCTTTTTCTTTTATTTTCTATGAAATTCCCCTTTTTCTTTTATTTTTTATTTCTTCCCATTCATTTATTTTTATATATTCAGCTATCCTATCACGTTTTCCACGGTACGCACACCGGCCCCCACGGTTTATAAATTTGTTTGAAAAAAACTTCCAATTGTGATATCATTAATTTGTCCATTAAGTCTTTTGAATAAAGGCCCTCATTTATTCCGTGGAAGAAAAAAAAAAAAAAAACTCAGTAGACAAGTTCTAACGAAATCCTCCTATGTAAATTTCATAATTGTCATCTTTTCTCCACCACATAAGAAGAACTAATTTATGGCGAATTGGCGATGTGATTCCCAATCACTTTCGCAGCGTCTGGTCTCTATCCATCCCAGTTCCGCTCCATGCCTGGCATTAGAAGATGCTAGACTTTTCCCTCCCTATCCTAGCCTACAATTTTAATTTGCGTTATATTACATTATTTCCAATTTTTAATATAAAATATATTTAATTTATTTAAATATATTAATTATTTATAATAATTATATATTAATTTCTTTAAAATATTCTTTTAATAATATGTATTTGAATTATTTTTAATAAAAAATTCCTTAATATCTATAATCATGTGGGGATATTTAAAAAAATATATAATTTTATAAGATAAAATAGATTAATTTTATATTTATGGTAAAAATAGATTATTTATTTAAATATTATATTAAAGAAAAAGAGTAAATAATTTTTATTTTAAATTATTCTCTCGAGGACACTGATGCCCTAATAATCAAACGGTACAGTGTTGCGTAGTCCCTGTAACAGTGAAAAGGATGCAATGTTGTGTTTTTCCAATGGGCAACATTAGTCTTTTTTAATACTGATAGTAAACTACTTAATAATTTAGAATATCCAATCAATATCCCTAAGAAAATAGTTTAAAGATAGAAACACTCTTCAAAAATTAAATGCCCATCTAGACTTTGTCCATATATTAGAACATACTGGCTTTTCCAGACATAGATAGAAGATTTTTCTCTGCAATTTACAAGTCTTTCTGCCCCATCTCTATCTAAGCAATGCATGGGAAGACTATAGAAGTTTGAAATACAGTGTAAAATCAAAGTGGGGAGAACCATCGTCATAAAGGTTCCTTCCTACCTGCCGTCTATCTGATTTTTGGATGAAGAACATCTCATAAGCACCCTTCCTCCTTATTATTAAGAAACACTCATCTCCTTACCTTTCCCTTGTCTTTTTCTATTTGCAAAAAAAAACTTGTTTTAAAAAACATTTTTTTAAAAAAGTGTTGTTTTAAAAAAATACTCTTTTAAAGCAAGTTTGGGAGTGAACAAAGTTTTTTTTTTAAAAAACACTTTAAAAAATGTTTTAATTTGTTTAAATATGTATTTTTTTAAAAATATTCTTAAAAACACTTTTTTAAAGTTTAAAAAAAACATTTTTTAAAATATTTTTTTTAAAAAAAATCAGTTTTTTGGCAGTTTAGGCAGCTGAGAGAAATAAATAGGAAAAAAAAAGGTAAAACAAGGAGAGGAGTACTTCCAAAGAATGAGAAGGGAGGGCTCTTCCAAGAGGATCTGTTTCCTTGATTTTTACCGCATGAAAGCATCACACAGGCTATTAAAATATTGAGTATATATCTTATTTGTTTTAACAACCTGTTCATAAGTTGAAGTCGTGATTCTATTTCAAATCGGGTGTCATTTCTCCTGTACATGTTTTTGCAACCCGAACCTTAACTATTAATTAATAACCGCCGGCCAGAAGAAAAAAAGCACTGATATAACTGTGAACAAAGTTTCAAAGCAGAATTTTTCATTAAGTATTCTCAAACAGTTTATATAACCTTGTAGTATCAATTAATTGTGAATTAATTTTTGCCATTATATCGAAACATATCAGATAATTCAGCAATAGAACTATAACGATTATGAATAGGAATACATGGATTATATGGTCTTGCCATTGCCAATAACGGATGCAAGAAGTCTCCAGTTACATATATATACGTGTGTGTACACACAGATTATGAGAGTTTTAGTGCGTGTTTGGCTTCATATGAGAAATCAAATCATTAATACCACCTTGCATACTGAGAAGAAGATTGAGTAGTACAAGTAGAAAGCGAGAAAGGAATATGAATCAAGAAGAAGAGGTAAGGAGCATCATGTTCTTGAACTCCTGGAAATCGAGGCAACCATCTGAGTTGGTGTCGTAGGCGCAAATCATGGCGGAGCAGTCGTTGGCGTCTTGGTCGTCCCATAAGTGGAGCCTCTTCAACACGCACTCCAGTTCTGGGCCGGTGATGAAGCCATCTCCGTCCAAGTCAAACACCTGGAAGGCCTTCGCCAGGTCACTCTCCACGTCAGCCCCATCTTCATCTCCTCTGTTATTGTTCTGCCTCGATATGGAGTCGCAGAAGGAGGAGAACTCATTCAAGTCGAGGTTCCTTTTTCCGACGAAATTTTCAAGCTCGTCGGGGCCAAACTCATAGCCTATCTTGTCGAGCAGCCATTTTAGCTCCTCAAGGCTCACCAACCCATCCTCGTTCATGTCCAGCTTCTCAAAAATTCGCTGCAAGTCACCGGGTGTGAGGGGAGACATATATATTCGCTAACAAAATCTCTGATAATATATGACACACACGAGGGACGTTAGTTTCTGCTCTGTCGGGTCAATGCAACTGCAAGCTTATTATGCTAAGGAAAGAGGCGTATATAACACTACCCACACAATTAACTACAAGCCACTTGCTGAGAGAAAAGGGGTCTCTAGGGCTTTCTATATATAGCCACTTGCTGCTGCGGCGCAGACTAGATATCTTCCAATATTATGATTCTAATAATTGTTTTAATCTCTAAAAAATAGTACAAAATAAGAATAAATATATAATTATGAATTAAAAAAAAAAAAAGCAATTTGAAAACCAGCACGGAAGGAAATTGAAATAACTGAGTGCGTAAAAATATGACGCGTGTCTCTGAATAGCTCGCAACAGGGATGGGGACGCAAGTGAGGGATAGTGTTGTGTACGGGAAAGGTACAAAAGTGTGTGTATAGATGTTAGGTTAAAAAATTAATTTTAGAATAAAATTTTAGTTTAAAAAATTTTAAATAAACAATAATTTTTATTTAGAATTAATTTTAATTAAAATTATAGTTTTAAATAATCTATTGAAAATAATTTTTAAAATAGTAAAATAGCTTATAAACTATCTAATTATTATCTTATTTCTACTTTTTTTTATATTCTCTCCTCTTTTATCTCTCTTCTCTCTAATTTCTCATCTCTATTCTTTACCCTATCTCCCCTTTCCTCTCTATTCTTTACACTCTTTCCTTTCTTTTATTTCTTCTCTATTATTTCTCATCTCTTATATTTCTTCTATACCCTCTTTTCTCTCATACTTTAATCCAATCATATACTTTTTATTAATTTATCAATATAAAAAATAATTCTATTACTAATTATCTAAATATTTTTATTTTTAAAATTTATTTTTTAAAAATTAATTTTAATAGGCCCAAAGTGGAGGCGAATATGACCTAAGGAATACAAATCAAAGAGAGTGAGGACCATTATTCCCAAGGATGTGGCTCACGATGGTCTGCCCCATCCCTTTCAAGGCACCTTGCACGAAGTTTCGCGTCCTACTTTCACCGCTTCCAATCCCCTCCACCCTAGAGCTAGTAAAATGGGTATAGTCTGTTTATTGGCCTATTTTACCGTGAAGGAGGATAGATTTTGATTAATAAAATGCCAGTCCATCTTCCCTTCAGCCGGTATTTTTTTTTAATTTTTTATATTATTATTTATTTTATTTAAATATTATTTTAAATACTTATATTATCAAATATTAATAAAAATTATTATTTATTTATTAATATATATTAATATATTATAATTGATTGATATTATATTAATACTTATTTAAATTTATAGTTATATAATTTGATATTTTTTTATAAAAAATAGAAATTTTTAAAAATATAATATTAATAATTTTTTTATTATATTAATATAATATTAAAAAAATATATTAATATTTTAATAACGGGTTAACATGTCACTAAGAGGCAGCACGTCCCTTTTTTAGCCTCTATTTTAGGGAGTTAGCCTACAACCAATAGGTCAACCTATATTCCCAATTCTACTCCACCCCAATCCCACCTTTTCTTCCCTTTCGTATTAATACTGTTAATCGTTATTGTATTATAATTTTAAGTACAGAAAAAATAATTAAAAATTAATAAATCCTAAATTACATCTCTAAATAGTACAAAAGTAAAAAACATTAACATATATAAATTAAAATTTTAAAATTTAGAGTTAAATAATCAAAATATTTATTTTTATTTTAAAAAAGTCAACTATATACGACATTTTAGCCATTGGACTCAAAATTTTAAAATTTTAATTTAAATCCGGATATTTCTTTAATATTTATAATATTTAGAGTTTTAATTTGTAATTTATTAATTTTTACATTTTAAATTTTTAATATATATCCATTTATGTTTCTATCAAAATAAATTTAAATTAATTTAATAATTAGTCTCTAAACATAATTCATCTTTATAATATCTTGAATCATTTATCTAATATAGAAACATATAATTAAGATAGCAGTGCATATCGAGTCAGATTCATATTTTTCCACTGAGAACATACTAAAGTCTAAACTTGAGCGGCAATCCCCAAACAAGATAATGTAGCTTTTAGTATAATTTATATTATAAAATAAGTTTTATATTAATTACTGTAATTAGAGAAAATAATTGTATCATAGGTATGATTTCATACCGTTAAAGATCTTAGAATTATATCTATCTTAGTAGGTACTTGAGAACATCTTAAATTTAAATTTTAAATTTAAGTTTAGATAAAATTTAGATTTTAAAAAAATTAAAATAAATAATTATATTTATTTAAATAGATTTTTAGACTAAATTATAATTTAAAATTAAAATTTCAGATAAACTGATCAGAGTAACTTATTGAATAGTAAAATAGCTTATGAACTAACAATTTGTTATATTACTTATAGTTTTTCTTATACTCTATCTCCTTTCTCTCTTTTTCTTATACCCTCCCTCCTCTATTATACTTTTCTTACATACTCTCTCATCTCCCTCTTATTACTCATCTCTCCCCATTTAATACTCATATTCTTCTTTATAATTTACCAATAATAAAAGTACTTTTAGAAATAATTATCCAAACACTCATTTATTCAAAATTATTTTTTTATAAACTCTTCTCCAAAAGTTACTTTCTAAAATCTGTTCAATTTTTTTTATAAATTATTTTTTAAACTCTTTTCTAAACTAGCTTTTAATAAAGGGAAGAACTATAGACCAAGGCAACGTCTAGATATAGTGTGTATTTGGAATTAGCCAAAATATAGGTTTTAATAAATTTTAAAATAAACAGCTATATTTGTTCAAATGGGCTTTTGGACTAAATTATAATTTAAAACTAAACTTTTAGATAAATTAATCAGAGTAGTTTATAGAACAATAAGAGTTTATAGACTAATCAATTACTATATTACCCTTACATTTTTTTACACTATCTCTCTTTTCTTTTTTTTTACACAATATCTCCTATCCCATCTCTAATATCTTATATCTACTCTCTTTTAATTTAATTCTCATATTTTTTTTATAATTTATCAATAATAAAAGTACTTTTAGAAATAATTTTTTAAACATTTATTTATTTAAATTTTTTTAATAAATTTTTTTCTATAATTTTTTTATAAATCTTTTTATAAATTTTTATCTAAACTGTCCATATAATAAAATAGAGTGAAATGCTAACTACTTCTGGGTAATTAACGGGGCTAAGGTCACTTTCAACGAAAGACTTCCAAAAGCATTCAAATATGTGTTCACTGCGTGTGGATCCGTCACACTATGCTAGCACGTGTCTTGGCCAATATTTTATTAATTATACGCTGTACTCAGCTTCTCTCTTATCCATCCTTAATGCTAAGCTTGGGTGCTGTTGAGTCCGGTGGATTCTCTGGTTGGCGACAAATGGAGGAACGATGTCTGGCTGGGGACAGAGATCAAACTTGCGGACTTGATAACGATGACCTCAATTGGAACTTGTACTCTGGGTTGAAAGAAAATTTAAAAAATAAAATAAAAAATAAAATATAAAAATAAAAAATTTAAATGATAATATAATTATCTATATTACTTGGATGAAAAAAAATATATAAAAAATAAAAAATAAAAATTTAGTATATGAGAGAATAGATAGTTAAATGATAAGTAGAATGAAATTTTTAAGAAAAAATAAAACGTAAGATCCACTTTCTTTTTTTTTCTTTTTCTCCTATTTTATCTTTTATCTAAACAGGGAAAAACTCATTCCCTCTTTACTTTTTTATCCTATTTTTCTTTCCTCACCTCTTTTCCCTCAACCCAAGGGGTAAGGTCTGTGAATGGACTAATGGTTCCGGTGAACGATCTCAAGAACAGGAGATTATTTTTCTGGAGACTTCACCGTGCTGAGCGAGTCAGAATCTTTCTGCGGTTCAGGTTCCAGGGCAATCTACACACTAATTAATACTCGGAATTATAGAAGTAAATGGCAATGGGAACACAGTGATATACGCCAAGGATTGCGCCAGACTCATTGCATTCTTCGAGGGATTGTATTATTCTGAAACACGATATCTCAGTTTTCCTCACTCAACCGTGAGAGACCATGGAGCCTCACGTGAATTCATAGATGGTGCTATTCCAAACTATTTCTTGAATGATCATTTTTGTTTTTCCGGATAAGGCCATGAGGAAACGACACTAGCCCTCAAGAATATGAATGTACTCTGCTACAGCTCCAATGGGTTAATCATATAGCCACTGCGAATACATACAATATTTACACAAGAGGATCTAAGCTGTCGACCAAATCGTGATCATTTCACTCCTATTTATAAAGGGGGGAAATCAAAATACAAATACAGAACAGACGAATCACGAAGTTACAAGTAAGCGGCTAGATGATGCTCTTGAAACCCTGGGAATCAAGCTGCACTTCCCAAGGGGAGTGGGTTCCACAAAATTGTCGCCCCCGAAATTGGGGTATCATGTAAATGATTACTCAAGCGCCTCTTGAGGTGGAAGATCATTGTTATTGACCATAATGCGAGGCTTGCCCATGCTGAAATTGAGCACCTTTGAGTTCATGTTGTACTTGATTTCCCCATCGTACAGTAGTTTCCTTATGTAGTGCTCTATGTCTGAGCCAATCAGGCGAAGCGTGTATTCAAAGGAGCACCCTGCTCAATTAAATTCGTCTCAATGCTTACTCATGGTTCATCACGCACCTCGGAAATATTTATTCGGTACGACTTCCAACATAATCATCATTCAAAACTAAAGAGCATCGTTCTGACCAAATAAAGAATTGTAGAAATTATAAAAAGAATGAACTCGCAGGCAACGAGCTTCGCTAAAAGCCACACAAAGAAAGTGGAATCGATGGAAAGAATTACCTCGTAATGATCGACAAGCTCCTGGAAGTAAGAGAAAACCTTATTGCAAGTATCAGGATTCCACCCGAACTCATCGGTGGGATCGAGGATAAGGGTGAGCTTATCCATCTGGGTCTGATCAAACTCCCAGGTGACAGGGTCGATATATGCAGCATAGATCCTGACATGGCGGGTAGCGCAGCTAAGCCACTGTCCTCCATATTCCGTACTCATGTTTTTGCTCTTCACGTCACTTGTGGTTCCACAGGCCTTGGTTTCACTCCTTTGGGGTCCATATTCTGAGTGCCAGGGTTTGATTGTGCTTGTGCCTGTTCTTGCTGTACTTTCACTTCCTCCTCGACTTCTGCTTGCTGTTGAGCCGAAAAGGAAAATGCTTTCCTGTTTCTCGAGTCCCTTCTACAGCCAGTGAAACCCATCATGGGTAATTTGGTCGAAAGCGCGCTGGAGAAACTTGTGGCCATAGCTGGATGCTATAACGGCATCGCAGAGCTAGAGAGTTTAAATTCCGTTTCGTTTAGGGGTGGTGAGTTCCTCTTGCTATGATAAGGGTAGCGTGTCTCTTGGCGTACTTTTGTAATAATGATGTAATACAAAGATTTCAAACAAGTGTTCAGTTTAGTCATCCGTTTAGTGGGGTTGGGTTCCTTTGGTCTTATCATGAAGAACACGTATCCGGACAAAAGACTCTGATATTGAGACCTCAGTTTTTTGGTCAACAAAAAAAAAAAAACAATTCCATGGTGAATTTTCTGATACTCGTCTTTCACGGGTCAGGTCTCTCGGCCTTGCATGTTCTTGAGACCTTCACCTTGACAAATCTGAATTCACAATACAGGCCCAACGTTTATTTTACACAAATGAAGATAAATGGACTGCAAGGCAAAATCCTTTTATTCCAATTGGGACTAAACTTTGAACATGAAGCATACAATTGTTTCTCCTCAACCAATCCAAAGAGAAAGAGTCAGGAGCTCCCGTATAATGAATACAAAACTTCAAATCTCAACCAATCCAAAATCTCTGCCGAGAACATGTTACTAGGTACTCAGCCCATGAAGATAAGTGGCAAAGCAGTAGAAGAAAGAACAAGGAACGATGTCTGAGGGAAATGAAGCTTCAATACTTCAAGGTAAATTGGCCAGGTTCGGAATATTTCCCCTCCAGTTGTTCAATTCTGTTGAATTTAAAACCCCTAATCCTTACTACTTCAGGCTCCGAGGTATTCTTGTAGTCCACAGTTTCGAGGGTCCAACCTTTGTTTTTGACAGAACCAACCCCGTCCACCTATTTGAATTAATTGCACTCAATCAAACACAAGATGATCTGAGCATAAGCATCATATTTTTGAACTTAAAGCAAATATTCTTTAGAACTCGGAAGCAGCTGCTATGGCATCTTAAAGAAACTTTCAAAACGTAAAATGCAGCCATACCTCTGCATCGTCAACAGCATCAACGACAAGAGCCCCATCTAAGGACAGGTTCTTTAGATTGACTTTGTTACCCTTAATTACCGATGTAGACCTTTGAGAAATGGAGCAACTTCCACCGACTCTTTTCTTAATTTGAGAGAAAGTCAGACCCCGTTTTGGTTTCCATGTGATACGAGGCCACACTTCCACCTCTTGCCCATTAATAACCTGCAATTCTGGACCTGCTACTTCGACACCGGCCTGGTAGAAATATAAGTTTGCAGGGAAAATTGATCAGAACCTGAACTTTGGAATTGAGTTCACACTGGCATTTAGGCAGTAATGCTAGCATGCCACAAACAAGTACACTATCAATTGAGCAACGTCGTGAGTGACAATGCCACACTGCTCCTACAAGTCCAAGGACATAATTAAATCCATACAACATATTATACCCTCAATCAGTTAATATCTTTTAAAACTAATACATTCCTAAAGTTTAATCCCATATAAATAAAGGGAAATCAAAGAGAAAAGTATCGCACCCATCTGCCAAATTTGGGAAGCACTAAGTTCATCATGCAGGATTAAAATATAGATTCCACCATTTCCTAAAATTAAATGCCAACTCCAATCTGTTATCAGTTTCTCTTATCTGTGCCGCAGAATATGCATGCCTTTGCTGAGAAAAATATACTAATAGTTGGTCGATAGTACAGTACTTTGGTGACTTTTGGCCCTCACTCTCAAAGAACGAACGGGGATGGAAGACAAAGGAATTCATACAACTGACTGGTCGAAAGAAATAAAAGAAACACAAATTTTTGGTTAAAATCATAAGCTGTTCTGATTCGGGGTACTGTAAAAATGCAGATCTCTGGACACATTGATGGAACTAATGGGCATACAACCTTTTCAACAGTCCAGTTCTTAGTATGGAGAAGATTATTAACCACATCGCATCAAAGCAATCATGACTTATATAAATTTATAATATATATTACCTTTTTTAGAATGAGGCTGTTTGATCGATAAATGGCCATTTCTCCAGAGGTTGCACTATATGATATGGATTTCCTTTTGGTACCTTCAGTTAAAATAACAAATAATATTAGAATATTTTTCCTGAAAATTTTGATAACATATATATAGAGATTTGTTTTAATATTACTCAACCTTTTCTAATATCCAAAAGCATTTTAAAATCAAATCACCATCACCTAAATGTTCGATGAAATCTTTCAAATCTATGCCTTTAATAGAACACAACATGTATAAATTTTGAAATCAAATACTCAGGACAGGACTCCCACATCAAAAAAATTTATTCCTCTATTGTTTTCTTTTGCAAATCTTCACAGAGCACCCTAAGCCTATATGCATTCTTTACGGGTCAATACCCTATGCATACTAGTAGTACCTTAGCAGCATCTTCCGGGTTGTTCTTTACGGGTGCATAAGCAAGCCATGAATCCAAGCTTTACAAAATCGCATAAATTCAGAGGAAGCGATGAGTATAACAGTGAAAATAATAAAGACGTTTCTTTGTAATAGATAATGTTGCAGAACACAGGAACGCATGTTTATTACAGACTGACTTTATCAGTAATACGTGAGTGTCTCCAAGGATGGAAAAGTCAACTTTATTTATTTATTCATTCATTTATTTTAAGTTCAGATAAGATGGAATTTCATGAACTAGGGTGAAGTTGGGAGGATAAATAATTGGAAAACTAGGGAGGAAAACAGAAAATGGGATCCTTCTATGGAAAGTGCCTAAATACATGTAATTTTGAAACTTGGATGCATTATAAGCCAAAATTCATCAAAGTGGATTTGTCAATGGATGCAGCCACTGATAACATCCAGTTTGATGACTGTCTGTTGGCTTATTATCCAGTCACATAGCAAACTATATGTGAAGTATTTGGTCTAAATATTTTTCCTTGGGAAAATCGCATGACAGTTTCTGGTTGAATTCAAATAGTGGACCCAGCAAAATTTCAACCTTCAATAAACACATGCAAACGACCGATGTCCTAAGTCCCAGTCATTTTTCATTATCTACAAATCCATATTTCTTTGCTTGAAAGACTAATTTACGGTGAACCCAACTCTTGCAGATGGGGGCAATGTTTTGGGATTGTCTTGCATCATGCATTCTAGTCGAGTTGAGGACTTAAATGAAGTTTTACTGGCATCTTTGTATCTGCAGCAAGTAAATGTATCTTTGACAATGATAACAAGATGCACCTATATAAAGCAAGCATAATCACGAAGTTCCATACACTGTACGAGCATGCATGCTACAAAATAGAGAGCACAAGTTATATTAATAAGTCATGCGCTCTCTTCCAAATTCTAATTAATATCCACTTCTGGATCAAACTTCCTTAAAAGGCATTCTGATTCAACATATAGAAGAAGCGCCCAATGAAAGTGGTAATGACCTTCTGAAACCTTATAAATTAGTCATCGAGGTGAGTTTCACAAAGTAGTCAACAATAAAAAATGAAGACTGAGCAAAGAATGAAAAAAGTATACTTTTAAATAATGCCATCAAGCTTCAGTTATCTACAGAAGAATTTCAACAAAAACGGTAATTCTATTACAAGTTTCCACCAAAATTTTTCTATGTGGAGAGAAGGCTAAAAAATATTAAGCTTCTAATGCATCATCAAAATGATCGTGAAAGCAGCTAAGTAAAATTAAATCATGCTATGACGATGCATTTGGTTGGGGGGATCAAATATAATTAGCACATTAATCAAAATTACTTTGGGCTAACAAACTCCTTTATAGCACTGTGTCTTTGTGAGCTCCTCAATGTAAGGACCAAGTTCTAATATCAACTGTTAAAATAAAATAAAAGATGTTGTCACTAAGCAATATGATGCAAGCATGAAGCAGGTCAGCTAAATCAGAACATGGCTATCACAAAATAAAAATAATCATTATAACAAAACCATTTTCTATCTTTTATTTTTAGTACATAAAGAGGTCGAGAACCACAGAGGGAGTAGTAGGTGAGGGGATTCTCTGTTAAATAATTTGAAGGTATTCTCAGGAGGCATATCACATTAAATATATTTCACACATAAAAGTGCAAATATTGCAACATGATCTGATAGCTTTTTGAATTATAAATTGAGTGCTCACACAAAAAGTTAAGTTAATAATACAGATAAAGAAACACTATTTGTAAGCAATAATAAATAATTGAACTAAATCTCATTCCACTAAGGGGCATAAACAGAATAGAGTTTCACAATTACTTGATTTGTATTTCCTGGATAAGGTGAGTAGCCAGTCACAATTGGCATCACCTTGAGGGTGTCCAGTTGCCTCGAGGAGAGGATCTAGTTGATTGTACTCCACATTTATCACCATTGCCCTCCTTGAGATAATGTCTTTCATATTGATAATCAAATGCTAGAAATATGGTATTCATATGCCATTTGAATCACAAGCATATTTGCAAAACAGTGACGTCAACAAACTACACTAAACACGTTAGCAATTGAGATCACATTGAGCACATATTTTTCTGACTCTATTAGGGAAACGGATGAAATTACCATCAGATTGAGTGAGTCTGGTAATCCCTCCAATAGCTTCTTTTGCTTTCCGAAGCACAGCAACAGAGTTAACATGGTACTGCTTGGTGGCACTCAGGAATTGCCTGTATCCTCAAAAATACCAGGCAATGAATATTTGCACTACATTAATGAGCCATCCAAAAGACAGTAACAGAAGATATGACGTGAAAACAACCGACCCTGAATAGAAGTAAGTCCATTTGTATCTGGCAAAAAGAGGACCCAGTTCAAACCAGCAAAAAGCCTGTCAAAATGCAGATTGTATTGAACCTAAGCTTAACCGAATATCAAAAGAAAGAAATATCTTTTTACTATAATTTTCTAAAACTCTGGAACACGATCCAATAATTTTAGAGACGCTGGAAAGCAACATTTCTTCTAACACCCATTCATTCTAGGCGCCCACATTTTCCCTCCCATCTCTAGTAATTTGAGAATGTAAACCCATCAATTTAGAGATTGTCAACCAAGATTTCTAATCTCACAGCCCTTATATGTGTATTTCTTTTTGGCGAAAATGTGCTCAAATATTTAAAAGATTCTGAAAATTACCAAGACATTCAGATACAAGATCCATTAAATTTTAACAAGTAAACTAAATGTCTTGACGTGAACATGATCAATATAACACTAGAAGCAGGAAAAATATAAAAGAATACACAAACGGATCTGTTTCAGTTTATATTGATATCATCAACAGATAAATATTTGTAATCTGTGAGTCGTACCATACTTTCAGAAGACCGCTGGAATAAAAAAGTGCATGCACATCACCATTTCCCTGAGGTTTTATCTACTAAAAGAGAAATTGTTATTGCACTTCATAAACTGAAATAAAATTTTCTGCATTCAATGCCTCACTTTTATTGAACTTCACATATGGACAGTTTATATACAGATTCACTCATCCGTCAGCACTGCAACAAGATTACAATCAAAACTTGCGTACATTGCAAGTAGAAGAAACTAAACGACCCAACCCAAGAAGTGCCTAACTAATTTCCAGACTATTCAAGGGAAGGAGGAGGACACCTACAAACAACCTCTCATCCTAAGCCCATCCCCTCAAAGAAAGAAAGAAAAAAAATGTCAGAGCTTATGCAAGAGGCAACAAAAAGAAAGTTTAGGTAACTCAGTGATTTAGATACACAAAGAGTTGAAGCAAGCAATTTGGTTTTATCAGTCAAAGCTGGAGGAACGGCTCCATCTCCCTCTTAAGTAGTCCTCCAATGACACATTCTGCTCAACACTGCTCATGGACGTTGAGTCATCTTCCACGTCAAGCAGCGCAACATTAAGATGTGACTGTAAATTTGAAGGTGGGCATGCTTCATCGTCAAGCATTCCCAGTTTCTCTGAGGCGTTAACTTCTAACCCTGCCCACTTGATCACATCAACATCCCCTTGAAGAAGCTTTGAAATCTGTGGTCCAAAGGAATACATGTCAAATTCAACTATGGAGAAAAAAAAAGTAAATTTCTCATCTGTCTATGGCCTAGAAGATTCAATTTACTACGGATTCAAGTATGAGTTGCTTACAAGGCGCATGGGAGGCCTGGCTCTTGGATCACGTCTTATACAGAGTTCGGCTGCCAATGCCATCCTCTCTATCTGTTCATGATCATAGTTATCGCTCAAACTTGGATCTAACAATTGTGACACCTTCCCATTATTAAGAATTGGACCTGCCTGTAGAAGAGATTCTCATTGTTTATCCCACAGTATATGCAATTGAATGAATGGGGATGACAGAGCATAGGATTATGGGGACATACCCACATAACGAGGCTCTCTTGACCTTTAGGGTAATCTCCAGCTATGGGTTTTCTTCCAGAAAGAAGTTCCAGTAGTACGACTCCAAATGCGTAGACATCAATCTTGGCATTGACTTTGCCATACATGAAGTACTCTGGAGCCAAGTAACTGCATAAATGTGTGAGCTTTATAGATGTTAGGACCTATTAATCCATTTATATGAAGCGGATGGTTTGGATATGTAGGAGTTAAAAGAACAAACCCGAAAGTTCCAGCAACGACTGTGCAGGTTATGTGTGAAGATGAGGTGGACGCCCATTTAGCTAGACCAAAATCAGAGAGCTGAACAAGTTCAAGCAAAATAGTGTAAGGATGGTTAAGTATATTAGTGGAGAAAGCAAGTCAGCAGAGAGATTTAGCTATTATGACCTGGGGCTCAAAATCCTCAGATAACAGCACATTTGACGTCTTAACATCCCGGTGAATCACAGACTGAGCACCGTTGTTGTGCAGATAATCCAGAGCCTCAGCAACACCCACTGCCACCTTATATCTCTCAGTCCAGCCAAAAACAAGTGGGTTTTTCTTATTCCCTAATTAAGTATGACAACACGCGATGAAAATAGGAAGTTATTGAGACTATAGTTAATCAAGTTAACAAATATAGCTGTGATAAGATATGTTTTGTCTTACCACAAAGATTGTCTTCAAGGCTTCCTCTATACAGAAAATCATAGACCAAAAGAAGATTGCCATCCTCAAAGCAGAAACCCAGGAGGGAAATAATGTTTTTATGGTGCAAGGTAGTGATAATTTCTATTTCCAATAGAAACTCTTTCAAAACGTCATCAGAAGGCTTTAAAATCTTAACGGCAAGCTCCTTGCCATCAGGAAGGCAACCTCTATAAACCTGACTACTTCCTCCTTTTCCAATCAAATTTTCTGAAATCATACAGTTGATTCATGTTAAAAATGAATTATTACTTTCGGACAAAATGAACTTCACAGAAAACTATTATTGCAAAACAAACCTCGCGAGAAATTTGAAGTTGCCAGTACAAGTTCTTGGTACTGAAACAATCTGCACGAGGATGAGTATTTCTCGTGAAGATTCTCCAATTCTTTAGGAATGCTTTTCGAATTGCCGTCTGATGAAGAAGAATCTGTCCTTATTACATCATCAACTGGAACAATAGCACCGCTTCTGCCATCTAAAGCTATAGTTTTCTTATGATCATGATCAAGATTTCTACAAGGCAACCGCATTGCCCATTGGACCACAGATATCTGGCGCATCGACGATAGATCATGGGACTCTCTCTCTGATAAAACTGTCCGTTGTAACAGTGGCCAACCAGGTTTCAGCTCAGGTGGTTCTCTGTCAGACAAGGTGGTCGCTGTACTTGATGCTGCCTCAGTTGTCTGTACAGGCACTATAGCCAAAGCATTTTCGTTAGTACCACCGTCACCTGAAGGCTTCTCTGCAGAATGTTGGCAGGACGTGTTTGGCAGTGCTGAAATTGAGACACATATTGAGCAGCTTGGTTTCTGAATCACAGATTCTTTAGACCTCAGAAAAACTTTACCATGCTTATTCTCTGTGTTGTCGTTTAGTACTTTAGAACTCTTATTGAATGTACGGTGAATAGTTTCAAGCAGACCAATTTTGTTCTGACGATCAATTCCTGCAACAGATTGATGGTTGAGTTTATATTATATATCTGCTAGACTAACAACACATTACAGCACTCTTCAGAAGAATTTAAACCTTTTAGGTGATGAGTTGCTGGGGAGCCATCTCTCTTGAACACAACTTTCCCATTATTAATGGCCAGAACACAGCAGTTTCTGGATAACTTTTTGGCACAGTACTTAGCTACGGAGGAAGATGGCCGAATTGTATGGAGGCCATGTGCTGTTCCTACTATAAGGTGACTTGCAGAATAGGCATTTGCTTCTCGGACTAAAATTTTCCGGACTGATGGACCTCTGCACACTTTGAGCTTGAGATCCACCTGAAGCATTCAAACAAAAATCTCATATTTGAAATTATTTAGTTTTTGACTCTCGTTTCTCAGTGGAACAAGAAAGAAAGACAGTTGAACCTGTTTTAAATTGCAGAAACCTTCATAAACAGCAATAATAGAATCAAATGTGTTGACAAGCGAAAGAAGGGACAATTTTCCATCTCGATCCACGATTTCTACATGAACCCATTTCACCAAAACCAGTTAATCTCCGCTCTAATCCACATCCACAAATGAAAATGAGAGGAGAAAAACTAGAACAAAAAATTCTCACTTACGATTGTTGCCAAGAACATTAAGAGCAACCACAACATCACCAGGCTGAGCGACTTTGACCAAAGCCCAAGTGAGCAGCTCCTTGCTGGCCGAGTCCAACTTCATTCCCACCACCAACGTCCGGCCACCGGAGCTTCCGCCGTGGACTTCTCCGGGCTCTCCCATTTGCAGTATTTTCATGTTGCGGGTCAAAATCAGAGGAGGTGGTGTTTTCCTTATGGGTGACAACCGTAACTGAAAATGAGGTTCATATAGTTGGAGAGTGGGAATGAGGTATGGCGTCAACCGTCGTTTGGTTTGCTTTTCATGGTGGCACGCCAGAGCAGAGTACCAGACTAGAGAGAGAAAGGCTGTATCTGTAAGTTTAACGTACAACTTGAACTAGTACTCAACACACTGATTATATTTCAGTTTACTTTGATGAAGTCATTTTAACCTTCGCATCATCATTACCATCCTGCTTTTCGAGCAAGATTCTAACAAAGTTTACACCTTTAAACGCCCAAGATTTTGACCACCGACCCCTCCTGTGAAAGACGTTGGACCTAAATCTCTCTCTCCTCCCCTCTCCCCCCCCTCTCTTAACGGGAAAAAAAATATGAAATTAACATGTACTGAATTTAGTTTGAGATAAAGACAGCGTAGTAGATGATGACATAGGGGTGGTGGGGTGAATCCAATTTTGGGCTAATATGTTACATCATTCATGTTTCATTAACAAGATGCTAAATTGAAATCGTATCAATAGCCTTAATACAAGCATTGAACAGCATAACATGGCTTATATAATGTAATATCAAATCTTGTGGGTGTGTATAGCGTCAGGTGTGGATGCCGTATGATATCTTGAGAGAAGCTAAAAGAAGAGAAGCCACGAAAGGGTGGGTAGAGGCATTGATGTGGTCGGTGGAGATCGATGAAAGGTAATGTGACCTGTGAAGTAGGGAGCGCCTTGCTTAGAGCTCCCTCACGCGAATCCTGTTCACATCCCTCCACGTGGCCCCTTCTTTTTAATTTATTTATTTTTATTTTTTTTAATGTTTGTTCCACCTATGCCAGCCCCCCAACAACTACTCACAGTCCCACACGTGCACCACAAATACTTTTTTTTATTTAAAAAATCAGTCTTTTCATATATCCTTTTTGCTAAACATGAAAATAAAATGTTAAAAACGTACGCAGTTTTAATTAGGATTCCATGTAAAGAGTAGGCAGCTCTATGATGATCCGAGAACGTGGACAAATCATTGAATTCTGAGTCCGATCCCACCTCAGAAAGCATTGTCCTGTTCTTCATTTTCCGAATCATAATCAGTCAAATCGACGTAGCCACAAAACCACCATTTTCTTAATATCGTCCTTCTCCTCCTACGCCAGACCACCCAGTTACTGTATACTTTGAGACTAGGTCTCAAACAAGGGGATATCTCATCAAGCATATCAACGTACTGATTTGATTGGGTTAGTTTTAGTAGGCTTTAAGTCAAATACGATTGATTTGGACTATGTATATAAGATTATGGTTCTTTAATAGTTAATAAATATGGTAAAAAATAGGCTCATATTTTATAAAGATGTTAGTTCGATTATCGTTGTTATCGTGAAAGTGTATTTAGTAAGTGATCTCATAAATTTTTTATAAGTACTCTCTAAATTTTAGAGTAGTGGCTTGATTTTAATGAAAAACTGGTGGTGAAATCACCTAAATTTTATGTAAATAAACAAAGATCATGGTTCTTTGTTTTTACTTGACTAGATATTTCACTTTAGTTTTAGCTTTCTAGGGTTCATTTTCAGCGGTAATGGTGTTGGTCATGCATGCTTATCTCATCATGTTAGGTAGCTTTCCTCGTTCTTTCGTTTCTTTGGAAAAGAACTCATCTGACATAAACCTAACATCTTTTTCCCCCCCTCTTGTGTCGCTCATTCCATTTTAGATCTGTGTGATTCCAGATCATGCTTTACTTTCCATTCGACCCACTTTTTTGTTTCATAGTTGTACTTTTATTTTTAAAATTTAGATTGACCCCTTCGATTTAACACAAGAAGAAGGGAGAAGAGATAGCAACGAAAATAAATTCCACGAAATGACAAAAGGAGATCCATATCGCTACTTACATTTCAGATGGCAGGGCTTCATTTATAAACCAAGCCTTGCACAAAAGTTTGAAGTTTTGCTCATGATATGATCGCAGATAGAGGAATAGCTTCTGCCAACTCCTACGTACATCATAGCACCATGTTACTTCATATTTTCAAGAAAGGTATATGGATCGAACAAAGACTCAAGTAAGTTATAGCTCACACTACGGATAAAAAGCAAGATTAACTCAGAAAGAGGCAGTTGCGTGCGAATTGCAATTATATATACTTTAATCCGGGCAGTATTTTGTTTCAGTTCGTTGCTATTAATTTAATATTACATAATGCCCATAAAGTTGAGGTTTGGAAGACCATAACGACGGCTTCACCAAAAGATGAATAGCGTGCTAACACTAACAGCAATGGCAAACCAAATTATTCTCTATTTTTTTTTAAAAAAAAAGACAGTGAAACGTTGCTTGCCAGTTGTTGGGCTGATCCGAGTTAATCATATCATTCTAATTACAATCAATTTCCCTGACAAAGTTCATCGTGATATTCAATTTTGGTTATAAATAAGTTATTTCATAGCCCTTGGGTGAAAAAAGGACTGGTTTTTTAAATGAGGAGGTAGGGGTTGGAGGAGAAGCAAAGCGAGTGCAATATTGCAACCGAAAGAAGTATCATGTAGCTTGTGACGGAAATTAAAATTCTATCCAGAAGCAATAAATTTCACAAATCTAATTTGTACGTCTAACAAATTCAAAACTTGGAAGAAATTCTCTCATGTCCAGGCCCTTCCTTTCTCAGTTTCAGTGTGGTCCTTCCAAAATCAAAACAGACTGATACCAAAGTCAGTCAAAAAGCATTCCTGATAAGCAGCATATGAAAGAAATGCATTGCATGATTGAAGACAAGATTCTTGAAAGCTTAGTCAGTAGCTTTTGATTGGATTTGAATTAATTTGAGATATGTGTGAGAAAAAAGATGGTAAAGATGCTAATATTATATGGAGAGAGAGCTTTAAAAGTAAAAACGGGTCCATACAGAATAATGCTTTCAAGCCAGGAAGTGGGCATAGCCGTTTTGAAAGGGGAAAGTGAACGTCTCTAGAATTTTATTAATTCAAGGAGAATCAAGTTCAAATATGGAAACCCCACCCTGCACCAAACAAAAACCCAATTCAATCCTTGAAAATTGAATTTGAAGGCTACTCGAAAATTGAAATGGATGTTTGCAGTCTCCATTGGACCTACCAAAATTGTTGACCCGAAGAACAAGACAGTGAATGTGGCACATTTGTTGGACGTTCCATCCCTACCTTCCCCTTATAATATTGTTCCAAAAACACCGCAAAATTTAGTTAGCCTCAATCTCAAATTTTCAGTTACGTAAGTGCGAAGGCCCAGCCCGCTCTCCCACCGAAAAACAAAACAAAAGTTATATGCAGTTGCACCTTGACCTTAATAAAGAGGCTGAATCCTGAATGCTTAACACTGTAAATAATATATTTGTCTCACCTATGCATCACAGTCAAATGCTTTCCATTTTGTCAAGAAACACCTACCTCATTCAAGATCCCCCTGAAATGTGATGATGATAGAATGGGCTGGATAGAAGTGTTTTAAATCTTTCATCTTCATCCTTTTTTCTTTAAATAAATCTCTCAAACTGAAGTGGTAACACTATACACTTCACTTCAGAACACAGAATCCCATCCCTTCAACAATCATAACATTGCTGGAATCGAATGAGTTTTTCATTGAATCTATATATTCAGGAACAAATGAATTGACTACTGTGCCAAAAGGGGGAAAAATCTGTGACTAATGTTGGATCAGCTGCTGTAAATGCTATCAATTATTATTATCTCCCTCTGCTCTACAAATTGCACCCTCTGGTGCATCTACTACACTTACATTGCCCAAACCACCCCTAGAGTTGCTCTCATTATATTCCCAGAATTTCCTCCTGGACCATGGCCGAGGTATTGTCGATTTATTCCATTTTTGTTGCCCAAAGTAACTCCTCCCCGAATCATTAGGGGAACCCTTCAATGGTTTAGAAATGTGGTTATTATCCTCATATCAAAGGTCTTCAGCATCAAGACCAGTTGTGCTGGGAGCCATATCATACGACTAACAATTAACTAAACCACTAGAATCTCGCTTCACAATTTGTGTAGGCTGGTCTATTTTCATGGCATCAGTAGACTTGGAAGATTGACAGTCATTCTGGGGTCCATATGGGGGCAGAGGAGGAAACGGATAGAAAGGCATGCCTGGCGCAGCAACCCAACAGCCTTGGTTTTCCGCGTGAGGTGTTCCATATTGTTGGATAACAGGCCATGACACTCCATAAGAGACAGGCAAGCGAGGATTAAATTTTCCCCTTGGATAACCTATAACTGCATCAGAGGGACATCCAGAACCAGAATGGCCCCCATGTTGCAAAGCAAGATCACCGGAGTTCAGTGAGGCATCTGACAAACCCGAAGGCTGGAATAAACATGAAAACCCAGGGGGAACATCTTCAGAAATATTCTGGCCAACATCAACAGCATTAGTAATAACGTCAGCTTGCTTTGACTGCCCAGAGACAACTTTTCCTTTCTCGTGATCAGAAGATACAACAATTGAATTTGTCTCTGCTGGTTGATCCCATCGACTTTTACGTTTACGTCTCAATTTCCCGCTATTTCACACCCATTCAGAGATGGTGCAGAGCATCCCTCCTGGGCAACAGCATTGACTGAACTTGTTTCAACCAAGGGCAGCTGGGCACAATCTGTTGCTTTAGTAGGTCACGAACGCTGTTCACATGTATAGTTCAGCGATGCTAAAAATCTGTTGTGCTTGAAACTCCTATAAGATTCCACCCCACAGTCATCCCTGTTTATAAAGCCACGCTTTCTGAAAGATCTAGGAATCCATCTGCTCGAAAGCTTCGAGCAATTTGATGGACCTACATGAGTAAATGAGAAAATGAATAGAATCAAATGTATTAACCTCCACAAAAGAAATACACCCCTGGGTTCAAAAGGAAAGAAACATCAGCTGATGTACTTGCATCATTGTGTTTGTAGCTCATGTTCTTTATTTGAAGGACTCCTGCGTTCTGTTTATCAACATTATTTGCTTCAGTCACAGAAGTAGGACCATCACCATCATAAGACACTTTCAAAGAGACAGAAGAATCCAATACTGGTTTAGTATCAGCAGTTTTCATTTTCGAACTGATTCCCAGGACATCCAATTGATTCTGAAATTTCGATTCCTCATAATTTTCACTAGGTACAACCAAATTTTGTGAGGAATTAGATGTATTCTTCATCGGTAACAAATTCAATACTTAAATTAGTTTTTTTTAAGTCTAACTCAAATTAACAAAAACTTCATAGTAATCAAGTATTAAGAGGTATTAAAAATAAATTAAAATTAACACATAAATTAATTATTACTCATAAAAAAGCTAAATATACAGGTTTAAGATAACCCTATAAATAAAAGATTTAACTACTTATAATTTTAAAATAAACTAAATTAAATAGTATAATTAAATTTATTATAGAACTAAGTAAGAAAATAAATGGAGAAGTAGAAAAATAAAAAATTATAGCTCCAAATCTCTTCCTTGCTCCAATCGCCTCAAAACCTTGAAAACTTCATTTCCAACATCTCGCTCTTTTGACCTCTAGAAGTGTTCAATGCGATTTTGATCGGGCCCTAAAAACCATACATTTTCATATTAATAACTGAAACGTAGAGTTTTAGTTTTTGCACGTTCACAGTAGCTATAGGTACAAAGAGGGGGGAATTTCCTCTATTCAAGCTATTGCCTCAGCAAGGCTGCGTGTCGTGACGGCTACAACCTACAAGTACAGAGAGCACCTATCTTCACTCCTACAAGTTGGATGCGTGAGGGTGATTGTGGCCGTGGCAATGGGTCCAGTGAGGGTCTTTTTTCATACTTCGTGCTCGAAATTACTTCCCTTGCTTTAAGCTTCAATGCTACCTTTCTTTCTTGTTTTAAGGAGTTTTTGGGTCCTTTCATGATGTTTTCATCTGTATCTCTAACTTCCTAAATCAAAAAAACCTTATGAGTGTTTATCTTAATTAAAATATTTATATTTTATCCAAAGAATTCCTCTTTTACTTTTGAGTTTGGTAGATAAAATGTATATTTTTTTAAATAAATATTTACTTCCTATCCAAAAATACTTAAAAGAGATTAAGAATGTATAAAAATGATAAGAATTTACATGAGTTGAGTTATCAGAGACACATATATGAAAAAGATTCGTACGTGGTTGAAGGGCTGATGTATTCTTGCATCTTTCCAGATGCAGCAAAGATAACAAGGGAAACTTGGGGAATCGCATAGAACAGTAATTTCCTTCGCCTTCTTCAGGATCCCATTCTTCCTCTTGGAGTAGGTCACTTGCCTGTTGCTTGAGTTCTCACTTCTCTTTAGCTCAATCTTACCTCTTCCCATCTCTCTCACGGTAAACTCTCTCTCTCTCTCTCTTCCTCCCTCTGGTGATCTTCTTGCTTTGTATTAATGGTGAAATTTAGAAAGAGACGGAGAGACAAAAGTAACAGCAAAATCCTTACCATTGCGGGGTTGTATATAAACAACTTTCTGCAAGGCACTGAAACGGAGGGTCCGTTTATGGATTGCAATAAAGATCGACCCAATTTATTTATTTGTTTAAAATTTGGATTTGTTAATTAATTGTTGGCTTCACCTTCTAATCCACCGGTTCAATTCCTCTCTCGTGGTCTGCAATTTTAATATCTTCAAGTGTTTTCTGGATCTTTTCAGTCGGTTGCTATATTATATATATTGTTTAAATTAATGTTAATGGTGCAATCCAAAAAATTGGTTTAGTGTGAAATATGGGCCCATGTTTATTTTTCTTGGATTCAAGTCTATAATCGTGTACGATAATTTAAGACGAGACATAAAAGATAAAATTACGTTTCTTTCGTACATTTAATTGCACGTAAATGATATTTAGTTTACCTTAAAGTAGCCATTAGTTTCATACGATAAAATTTCGAAATTCAAAAAATGACAGGAAATTAATCTTGAGGCTTTAGGGTGGGCAGTAGCCAGTGGGCAAAAACCAGTATCTCAGCTTATATTGAAGTCCGCGACCAGCTTTCTAGGGTTGAGTGAAATATAATAATACGAAAATCTATTGCCAAGAAAAAGGTTGAACATAATCAGGATCAACCATCAAATCACAAAGAATTTAAGGATAGTGATTTCTATTATTGGCAAAGGAAACTTTCAAAGTAAAGTCCGATCAAAGTAAGGAACATAACGGGAATTTTCCAACTGCAAATGAAAAAAACAGAAATTCGGCTGTCGTGACTTGTTGCGTGAAGCGTCTTTGATTTGAAAGGTTATACCAGAAACTTTATTTTTCATTCTAGAAAATACCGATTGTCGATTCATATTTTAAAATATTTTTCTTGCAAAAACTTCAAGAAGATAACCGGCTCACTTTTTCGGGAGGTCAGACATATTATACGAAAATATGTAACTAGTTGACTTGGACCAAAGCTCCACGATATGATCCGAGGACAACGGAAAGCAACGTTCTCTGCCTCGTTTTCCTGGAATGCGACAATTTTAAGTTTGAAGATCGATCTCTCGTCCTGATCAGAAACGAAATACGCTGCTATATATGGTTATTGCTGGCTTTCAACTTTATATTTCTTACTAATCGAGTTTAAGTCCTTCTTCTAGATTGATATATATCTTGTAACTGGAGTGTGGAGACATCACAACCATATTCTTCAAAATTTTATAGATTCTTTCGCACTTGACAATTTCCCAAGTACGAAGATCACTGGCTAGCAGGGATTCCTAGAAGTAACAGAATAAGATATCCGCCACTCTACTGCCCAGTATAGATCGCTTCTGTTTTACGTTTTAGGAGCTATACAACTGCAAGATTTTGTTTTAGCATTTTGAAGTTCGAAGTCAGCTCTACAAATATCATCAAGAATTACTTTAATTAATTGGTTTTACTCGTTAATATGTAAGATGAGGGAATTAAACTAAAAGAGAGATCCAAAAGATATGTATCCATTTCAATGTGGACAAATTAAACTACATTTGGGTGCGTGTGCATGCAAATGAATATATTTGTAGAACTTTTGTGTGTGATCACAGTGCAAGATGCCCTTAACTCTTCTTAATTAATGCATTTCTATGCATGGTGGAGAAGGAAAATAAAGCATGGAAATGATTAACATTACACACCAAAATACAATTATCAGTTTCATAAAGCCAAGTTCAAGCGACTTCATTACCCAAACACATTATAGGAATTTAAGTCAGAAACTGAAGAGCTTATACGCTGCGCTCCAATATTAAGTCTAGCTCACACTATATATATATGGAAATTCCATAAGTTCTCAATCTACTCATACACACACATATAAGTGTTCTACATCCTCTCTTGAAGGTTTGGCTGAAGAGGCTGCACGCGAAAGGCAAATGGCATCTGGGAATTGAAATCCCTAACGCTCTGATCAAACCCATCTTCCACGTCTCTCACACCTTCCACTGCCAAATGCTGTTGCTGTTTTAAATAATGCACAAGGAATATTATCCGTTAATAACAACACTTCCACGAGGGATATTTGCTAATTTAATGAAACATCGTTTTCTAAAGTTGGTATCGGTCATAATATATAGAGGAATCAGTAAAACCTTATGCTAAGTACGCACAAAAATATGAGCTTCAATGAATATGGATGTAATCCAATTTCACACGTTTAATTAATAATATGATAGAGTACTCCAAGTATTATTGAAATATAAATTAACAGAAAATTAAGCAATTATTAAGTTTCTGCTGTTATATACGCTAACAAATAATCCAGCATCTCTTAAAACATGGGCTTGCAGGTTGCAGCCTTGCATATTAATTATGTAAAGATAACTGATATGGTCTTCATCATTAATATGAAAAAATAATAGCAGCAATATATATATAACTACCACTCACCAGCAGGAAATTGAGTTCCCTATTTTCCTCCTCCAAGATCTTGCCCTGATGCATGAATATAAAGCGTTAATTCTTTTCGAATATGATATGAAAGATATAGCAATCATATATAGATTCCAACATACATTTCTCCTAAAGCTCGTGTGCACTTCCATCTACGTACCACAGAAACAAAAGAAGATATATATGAGAGAGAGGAAAGCTTAATATTAATTGTTATCAAGTACGTAAAAACAAATTAGAGTTACATGATTAGAGAAGAAAGAACCTGTTTCTCGCGGACTCCTTTGAGACCGCTCTCAAGAGCATCCTCTAATCCCATCAGCTCCTTGTAATTCAGTGACGTGATATCCTCCCCCTTCAAGTGCCTGAGCAAATAAACGTGTATATATATTTTGATCAAACGTGTGTGTGAGAGAGATCGAAAGATCTAATAGTAAAAAATACGGGGCAACATTGATTAATTACCTGAGCTCAATTTGCATGCTGTCATTCTCTTTCTTGATCCTATCAATTTCATTGCTGAGGTTCTGTGAGTAATTAAAGACAACGATAGTGTTGTAAACCCTAGTATTTACTTTGCAAGAAATTAAAAGACTTAATAATAATTAACCCCCTTTAATTTCTCTCTACGCGTGCGTGGATATAAGAATTACCGTGCTTGGTCAAGAGAGAGATCTACCAAGTAGCTAACTAGCTTGGAGAAGCTTTTATTTGATCAGTACTTTTTATTCATTCAAACTCCTACTATCGTTTTAATCTTTTCATCTTCTTCCTTCGGAAAGGAAAAGGAGGCAAGTGAATCTTTTTAATACCCAGATCTGTTTGTAGATCGATGTCACAGATTGTGTGTCTCAGTTTTAAAAAAAATGAAATAAAATTAATCAGTAACCCTTATTACTCAAATAAAAGAAAGAGCACATTCCAGATGTGGATCTACTCGGAATCGTCATGTTTCTATATTTCTAATGGAAAAAGCGTTAATATATTCATATCAGAATAAACCTAGCTACCTCATGCTTGGCATCCCAGAGCGTCTTCCCAGACGTTCTCTGATACCTGTCCAGGACATCAATCAACCTACCACCAAAAACAAAAACTTCAACTTCCAAACACACACGAATAATTAATAAAAGTAAATTGAAACGCGTTTTCCTACACTACATGATTCTTTTTCTTTGATTTTTCATGAATAAAACGAAGGAAAAATATAGTCCAATCCCTTACGTGGTAGAAGGGCTGATATAGTTATGCATCTTCCCAGATGAAGAAAAGATGACCAGGGAAACCTGGGCATCGCATAGAACAGTAATTTCATTTGCCTTCTTTAGGATTCCATTCTTCCTCTTGGAGTAGGTCACTTGCCTGTTGCTAGAGTTCTCAATCCTCTTGATCTCAATCTTGCCCCTCCCCATCTATCACAGATATTCTCTTCGTCTTCTTCTTCTTTACTGCTTTTTCTCTGGTCTTCTTTCTTCTAGCTTGTCAATTAATGGATCGGAAGATGTGGGGAAGAAAAAGAAAAGTAATGGTGCCATATATCATTATGGGTTTGCGGATGAATCACTTTCTGAGTGGCACAGAAAGGAAGGGCTTGTTTACGGGTTGTGACCCACCGCTATTTTCTATGTTTGATTTTAGTTTTGTGAATTCTGCTGCCACCTTCTTGACCATTGGTTTCTCTATGTTCATTGAATTGGAATTGGTTTTGGAGCTTTTAACTCAATTATCAATAATCTTAAACATCAAATCAAGAGTTATGGGGATCATTATTGTCGCCTTTTAAAGTAATTAATGCGTCTGAAAAGGAACGATAATACATTTCATAGTCAAATTACTTATGTTTCCATCAATAATTTGTTAAAAAATACATAAGTGTTTATATATAATCGTCTTTTTGTAAGAAATACTTTGACAAAGTTAGCCGATATTAGTTAAGGATTAGTTGAGACAGAGAAGCAATTTTTTATTGGTAAATATATTCTTCAAAAATTTGTTTGCCGTCAAGCTACTTAAAACATTGCACATGGTAATAAGGTGATAATAGAATTAAAAGTGAGTATAATGATTAATAATTATGAGTGAGACTTTTTTAAGGGAAAAAATCACTTCTAGTTTCATAGCAGACAAATTCTAATTTTTTGGCAAAAAGTTACTTTTGCTATAGTTAAGGAATGAACTGTTTTGTTTCAAAACATCTTGTCAGTTATGAAACATCAGAATATAACAAAATAAATACCTCCTTAAAAAATAAACTATGATACTGGTGACAAGAGCTGCCCCAGTTGGCACCTCTGATTTGAGAGATTTTAAAGTCGGTAGTTACTGGTTGGTAGGTAGAAACTGCAACCTTAGCTCGGTTGCACGACATGGCAATAGGGGATTAGGATTCTATACGCAAAGTATATATACTATTATCCAGCATACAAACCCAATCAAATATTTGATAAAAAGAAACAAAAATTAAAAATATATATCCACATTGAGCTAAGAAAATATTTGTTGGCTTTGTTAGGCTGCCATCTTCCCCGTTAGATATGTTTAACATGCCTAATCAGCGCGCTAAACCCGGTAGCCTAGGTCTCCACACCCAAAAAAAAAACTGTTATTTTCTTTTTAATTTATAATTTTAATGCTGGAGCCTGGAGGTGACCGGTCAAACCCACAAAAATAGGTTCGATAAGAGGTTAGGGCGGAAGTGTCAGGATCTACTTGGCCGACTTCATGTAAAGAAATCCACTTTTATTTTCTTTTACTTTTGGATCATGCCCGTAGATTTGGTCTCTAAATAATAAAATAAAATGACGGATATAAGGAGATTTGGATCAGAAGACGATCAGAGAGGTAGGGTGAATGAGAGTCTGCTCTGTGCAGGCTACGAAGGAAGAGACCTGGGAAGAGAGTTTACAAGATAACCTGAGGTTAAAGGAATGTTCACTGTTTCTTTTCACACGTAACCACTTTGACATCTCAGAGTTTGCGATGCATCATTTAGACAACATGGGGATTTCTCCCTACATTTCATTTTACAATATACTGTATTTTCAAATGGGTAGGCCTCGAGTTAAGAGACTGGAAACATAGGCACATCTCTAAGGGGCAAATAAATGAGTCGCAGGTCAGTTCAGTTCAGTTCATCTCAACACGTCTTCTTAGGGTTACGATTCCCTTGCACGATTATTTCCTTAAGAAAAAGTACTGCTGGATTATTTCCGTTAAATGGAATAGATCTCAGCCGTAGAGGATGAACCAGAACGATCTAGACTGTCCATTCAATTCCTTCACTGATCCCTGTAAATTAGCGAAGCGACAGTTCTCCTCTTCCACAAGATTGACATGAGTACTTCCACTGTGTTTTTAACATTTTCCACAAGGTTTTTCTATATCAGGAAGAAAACAAGCTACTGATGTTTTGCAAATGATTTTACCATTGCGTCTCTTTATAGCAGCTTCTAAACTCAAATCTTAATAATATTTTCAATAATCAATGATTTTTCCAGTAGTTACGGTCTAGCTCTCCACTCACCACAAAAACGGTTATAAACTCGCGATGGCTTGGGACACGTGGTGCATTGATGGCAAGATCGTTTTGGATGGTGCAGATTATCTGGACTCTCAAGGACTTCACCCCGCGGTTACATCCTTGGACCTTGAGTGTGTAAATTTGATGGCCCAATAAATGATGCCAGATTGCCAACACTGGCCCATCTGCATAGGGTGACATTACGGAATCCTTTCATTGTCCCAGTCTAGATACATGGGTTGAAGGATCTACTCCCCAGGATCCTGAAATCTTGTATTGCTTGTCAAGTATTATAGCCGCAACCCATTGTCGACATGTTCAGCTACAAAAAAATAAAATAAAATATATAACTATTTAAAATATATTATATCTTTAAAAAATATTACTTTATTATAATCCCAGTAACTTTTAAAAAGATATTTTAACTCCTAAATATTTAAATTTACACATAATTCGTTCTACTCGACAGTGATATTTAAAAAGAAAAAAAATTTTACCCTACTCTTAAATAGTAAATAAAACCAACTTTTTTCTAAAAAAAATTATGACAAAAAAAAAGTGCAAGACGTGTGTTTTACATCTTGCTCTCTATGCATTTGTATAGGAATCGAGTGGAGGAAGTCTTGTAGGATTCTTTCTTATTTTGGTGTAATGCGATTCTGGTTAAAAAAAAGAAGTTATGCTCTCATAACCCACCATGTTTGCGGATCCAATTAATATTTTATTATAGCTAGTTTTAACTTGCCGAAAATTGAATGGTTTCATGTCTCAACAATATAATAGCACGTGAGATGTCACAGAATGATAAGGCTCAGGACTCGTGCGGATAAAATTGATAGTACAGAGAGGCTAAGAACTCTGCCAGAACGTAAAAGAGACAGTGATATTGGCATCGGTAAGCAAATGGCGTTGTAGGACCATCCAAATTACAGAATGGAAGAGGATGCAGCATATTACTTCCGAATGACTACTATCAATATCGTACGTCCTTGGTATAGTAGCCTCAGTGGATCATCCCCTACGACGTATTGATAGCCATGGGGCACTCTTCCGAAAGTTAATCAAAACCAATTAGAAACGTTGAAGTCTCGAAGCTTGCTAAGATGTCTCTCCATGTCTCGTCTGGTTTTGTCCCACTCTTCCCTTTCTATCACAGTTGTTGGATCATCTTTTTCACTCTGCACAAGAGGGAAAACGGGAAAGCATACATGTAATCAGCTCCCGTGCAAGAGGCCAACGACAGTTCAGTGAAGAGATAGTTACCGCGTGAATTATTTTGAAAGAGTTCCCATTATCTCGTATCACAAGCAAGTCACTCTTTCTATCTCTATTTCTTCCCCCTGGAGCTGTCACCTGTGTAAAGCATACTAATCACAGATCACAATTCATATTCGCGACTCTCAAAGACTGAACAAGAATTGCTCTGTCAGTAGGTAACCCTAACTACAGTGCTTCTAGCTGAAAGAGACAAGCAAGACAGAGATATCCAATCTGGGTAACTGGTTTGTCGGGTTATTTCTTCAGTCACTAATGTGGTGTGAAAAATGGCATGCTAAGAAGGATCATTAAGAATGCAACTAGGATACCCTCACATTAGAGAAACAAGGAATTTAAAGCAATGACTTGCTTAAGAAGAAAGGTACAGTAATATGCATATGAGATGTAAGGAAATTGCAAGCACCAGCAAAGCTGTAGATAAGCAAAGACATTATCAAACTTTTATAATAGCAGACGGACCACACAAGTGATATGCTCTGTCTAAATCAAATTATTTACCAGAACTTTTGCTCTGGTGATTGACTTGGATTTTGAATCAATGACATAAATTTCTTCGAAATCCAGAACAAACTCAGGGTCACCCAATCTCCGATTTTTGTAGTGTTTTGTCAAGAAGACCTGCAGCAAAAAGCAAGTCAGCTGAGCGAGAGCTGCGAGACATCATTAACAATTAAGTGCATCCTTTCAGCCCTTGTTATCACCTTTTCGGACTTGTATTATGATATATTTTCTTCTAAAGGAAAGCAAGAGGGACATTTGAGGTTTAACACATTTGGTCACATAAAGAAAGCAAATCATTTCACATATACCTTAGGGCTCCACAACAATTATTTCTCGTACCTTCTGGATCTCCCTTGCGGTTTTATAAAGTGGATCTCGAGGTGCATCAATTGGTGGCTCGGTCACATTGTAGCATCCATAATCACTTTTGGCACATCGAATGTACTACAGAAACAGGAAAAACCATAGTTCGAGTAATCTGGAATTATAATATGCATAATGGTTAATGAGACACAGAAACAATGAGCGCACTGAACGCACTCGATTGCTCATATTATGTTTTGTTTCAGCTTCTTAAATTGCTAAGCATGTTCAATTATTATTTTTGAACCATTGATTCCATGGTCTCTTAGCAACACAATATACAAACGAAGCACCTGACATGAAGCAAAAGAAGACGGGCACATTCTTTGTGCGGAGAAGAACATCCTATGGTATAGATAGTCGAAACAGCATTTAAAAAGAGAGAAAAAAAAACAAGAAGAAAAATGCTGAATAGATATATGGCAGCTCAATGCAAGTAATTAAAATATTTCCCTGGTTATAGCATTAGGTAGCAAAATTGCAGCATGGATTCCCTGAGTTCTAAAAGAGACAAAGTTCTGACGACTTGAGTATATGAAAAAAATATCATGAACATCACGTTTGAAAATTTATTGTTAAGGGGAGAAGATGAGTGATGAAACAGATATCATAACAGTACCTTCTGAGGCATTGGAGCGAGAACCTTAGGAATTGAATAAACGTCCGTATCCGGAGGAGTAACATACATCTACAACAAAATTTTCCGCACGGAAGACGAAGAAGGTTATAATTATACATCAAAATAAAACAAACTGGAAAATCAAGCCCTTGAAGGGTAGGGTTGCACTCACTAACCTCCCTAAAATCATAGACATCGCTATCGGGGTCTGGCGGCTTCCTTATAAAGAAGTCGCAGTCAAATAAGCTTATCTTGTGAAACTCTTCTTCGTTAATTCTATAATCCACGACCATCTCCGAATCCCATCCTCGCGTTGACACGAAGCTCTTGCTCTGCACCATCTCAATGTCCTCGTCACCACCAGAAGCGGACGGCGCCAGAGCACCAGACAATGGGTCGTACTCGATTTCAAAGTCCTTCTTGTTGTCCACCTCCTCCATTTCGTCCGGATCCATCATCTCATAGTCATCGGGGCCAGCAGCGTCGCCGTCGCCGTCGCCGTCGTCGGAACGTACCAAAAATGGGTTTTTTCTAGTAGAAGGTGAGGCCACCACCGGGAAGTTTAAAATTGAATGGGATTTGAATGGTAAAGAGAAGGCGCATAGAGGGGATTGGGAAGCTGGGGCTAGTGAAAAGGATGAAGTGAGCAACTTCGGGGAGAGAGGAGGTGAGGAGAAGAGGAACAAAGAGGTAGGGTTAGTGGTCATGGGTTTTGGAGGGAGGGAACGAGATTTGGTTCGCCGTGAAGTCACCGCTCGAGTGGAGTTTAGTCGGATAGTCTTGTTGAGAAATGAGAACAGTGACGGAACTAGGAAGAGCTGGCCATGGTGAGCGGTCTGTTGAATTGCTACCCAATTATCGGATAAAACGTGAAGTATAAGAACCGGCGCATAACCTTTTAACGTTTCATCAGATTATCTTTTAGTCTTTGATCTGATTTTCTCCACTCCTATTATCAGCCGATTATGCACTACGAACCGTTTCGCTTCTAGCAGGTTTGTGACCAAGTCCAATTGCGGTCAAAATACCTTTGACTCCTTTTTATTTATAGTTTTTTTTAATTAATCTTAATTTTAATTTTCTCAACTTTTATTTTTTATTATTTATTTTGGAATCCCGCGCAATTTCTCCGCAACCGATTTCTTCTGTTTAGGGCTTAGTCTCCAGCCTATGTTTCCCACCCTAATTAGTGAATTCTTGTAAGAATCCCCAACATTTCGAGGCTAGACTAATTAGTTTTGATTATGGAAGAGAAGGCTCCTCCCGTTGATGGCAGTAATTCGGCAAGGGTTTCATCGTTGTTCGCCAAAAAGGGTGACCGCCAAATTTTTACGGTGGAGCTCCGGCCTGGGGAGACCACCATAGTCTCATGGAAGAAGCTGATGAAAGACGCCAACAAGGTTAATGGATCCACTTCGGCTCCCGAATTTCCCACCAATGCACACCCGGCCCTGGAGTCAAGAATCGCTCCCGTGAGACGTTCTATCTTCTCTACTATCCGATATGTTTCTCTGTTGATGTGATTTCGAATAATGCGTCCGTCACTTTTAAGAATTATACACGAATTTCTACCCAAAAAAATTATACATATATTATAATTAAGACACTAGCAGAGTTCGTGTTTTCATTGTTAGCATTTCCCCCCAAACCGTGCTTCACACTTAACATTACAAGAGAGGACCCAAGTCGAGGGCGTGGTTTCTCACTTGACATAGTTAAAATGTGGACCCCTCTAGTTTGCTTATCAGAACAATTCAGGTCTTTCAATTCCAATGCAAGTGTTTTATCTCTTCAAATTAGATATCTGAAATACAAGTAAAAATTATGGAACGATTTTACTATAGTTCAGATTCATAATGGAAGTTAGTGTCTCTCTTAATTATTATTTTTAGTTACGTCCGTATTATAGCATGTCTTGTACTAGATTGTTTCTTGTTTTTCTTTGGGGCACTGCTACTATATAATTTAGGATATTTCCTTTTTGAAATTGTATTTGTTTATGCTTCACTTAATTTCTTCAAGCCTTGCTTTTCTTTTATAGGATCCCACTGCTGAAGACAAAGTAACCGATGCTTCCCAGCCAAACCGTTTCAGTGCTGTAATAGAGAAGATTGAGCGCCTTTACATGGTGCGAATATGTATATAATGTTTGCTGAGTTTGCTACTAGCATATATGACTTTGAGTTATCAATTCATATCATAGATGTGCATTGAAGTTTTATATTCTGGGGAATTTTCAATGTTGGGATGATGATATTTCAGGGTAAGGAAAGTAGTGAGGAGGAAGATCTACTTGATGTTCCTGATGATGATCAGTATGATACAGAAGACTCTTTCATTGATGATGCTGATCTGGTTGGTATCTCTGTATATTGTTTTGGTTTGATTGCTGACTGGGGAAATATCCTTTGTATTATGTACCCTCCACATATACATTACTTTTGTTTTAGGCTTCCTATCCTTTCTGCAGGATGAATATTTTGAGGTTGATAATTCGGTGATTAAACATGATGGCTTCTTTGTCAACAGGGGGAAGTTGGAACGCGTGTAAGTTTAATTTAGTTTAGTTTTTCTTTCATTTTTCTAAATATTTGGCTAGAGTATCTCCTTATTCTTCTCTTCCCAATAACTTATATTTAGCAAATCATTCCACCTTTTCTTCCTTGGTTGATTGGTGAAGTCAATTGGATAATGTCACCGCAATGATTACTCTTTGTTTTTTAATGGTCATTAATGTGTGCTTTTGGTGTAATGTGAAGCGAGATCTTTTATCAGTCACAGTCATTATGAATTGAAATTGCCAGAGAACAAGATGTAATAATTGTTATAAGCAACTTTGTATTATACCCTTTAGTATTTTATGCTATAGGTATTGCCAGTAATGTTTATTGCAGTTCTTGAAATGGGTGCTTTATTTTTAGATTTATCTTTAGGGTTGCAGTTGGTGTTGCTAGGTTCACTGAGGCTCTTAGTTTCTGCTTGAGCTTTTTTACTTCTCTCATTCCTTCTCTAAACTTATAATCTGATAGCAGTTTTGTTTGGTATACAGTATAAAAGGTAAATATTAGATGTAACCAATGTAAGTCCCTTTATTTTGAAACAAGAAAGTATGTGGTTGTTATTGTCATTGTTTATCTTCTTTCATTGTTTGAAAATTGTTTACCATTCTCAGTTGTGTTTAGTGGCACAAATATATTTGGTCTCGAGGAGGTTTTCATTAGCTTTACATTTTTTTAGCTAATGAATGTGCATGCCTTTATTAGTTAATATGCTGTAGCAAGCCTGTTCTTCATGCTTCTGTCGGTTCTTAATCTTTTTCATGGTTTAATTTTTGTGTCACTTGTCTACGAGCTCTGCATTAATTTTCTTAATGATTTTCCTTTGTTTCTTTCTTAATTACTAGAAGTGAACCATCAGTATCAGCCAACCAGCAGCCAAAGAAAAGGCGCAAAAAAGATGTGTTAAAGAGTCCTGGTGAAAGTTATGATGGTCAAGGATCAAATAAACATGTAAAACTGGGCAAGGCAGCAACTGGAAAATCAGCATTGTTACCGATGAAGAATACGTGTAATTCCTCACAAAATTTGGTTGTACCTAGTGAAAATTATGAGGAATCAAAATTTCAGAATCAATTGGATGTCCTGGGAATCAGTTCAAAAATGAAAACTGCTGATACTAAACCAGTATTGGATTCTTCTGTCTCTTTGAAAGTATCTTATGATGATGGTCCTACTTCTGTGACTGAAGCAAAGAATGTTGACAAACAGAATCCAGGAGTCCTTCAAATAAAGAACATGAGCAACAAACACAATGATGCAAGTACATCATGTGATGTTTCTCAACGGAAGTACCATGAAAAGAGTGCTGGTGTACATTCCAAATCCCTACCTGGAAGACCCACTAGTAATAATGATGATTTGGATGGTACAGGGCGGTCAAAAGAAAAAAATAGGATGTATGAATTGCCAGATCTTAACTTTACTGAGGGCAAGTCTGCCATGCAAAAAGCAGTAAGTTGATTACTTCTGTTTTTCTGTTGTTAGACACTTTGAATTTCGGTTCGTATATTAACAAGTGATACCTAAACATTCTCTATAAGACTTCAATAGACAAAGGTGCATCCCTGGGTCTCCCCTGAAATTTTGGATATAGATATGTATGCATGTATGTTAGCATGATGAAAGAGGAAGTGCAGTATGATGAAAATGTAGATGTAGAGGAGGGGAAGGCAGGTGGAAAGGGATTGAGGACCAAAAGAAAGTCTTGGTGGATGTTAGGTATGAATTCTAGCGTTTTGGCGACATTGCTTCACCACCTCTCTGGACTTGTCTTTTGGGCTGTCATGGGTAATGCTGTGCCTTTGAATTGAACTTAAGAAAAGCCGGCATGCATGGGCCATGGTGATACAAAGTTTAGTTAATTAGCAATTACTGTAATTACCGTAGTATTACTGCTGTAATTACTATACTTAGTTAGGAAGATTTCTAGGTCCCTAGTCTATAAATAATCAGTCTGTAACTAATTTGAAGTGTGAACAATGATAGTATAGTAACAGCACAGTTATCTGACTCTCCGTCTAATCCTTCTCTTCTTTATTCTTCTTTGGTCACTCTCTTTCTAAGCCTTCCCTTATATTTTTCCTTCCCCTCTATCTTGTTCTTTATTCTTTCATCAAGAAGACACATCACATGGGGTGATTATTTTTTAAAGAAGTTTGAAGAGGAATCTTGTCTAAGTGAGCTACCTTATATTGGCATCTTCATGCACCTGGTGTAATTTATATGTTTTCTTCTGATTTTTTTAACTACAGATGATGATATCTGTGATGATTGACTGTTGATATGTTAACATTGAGTGCCACTTCCTACAATAAATATGCTTGTAAATACGTTAAGACTTTTGGTAACTGGTGTTCATGAATTTGTTCAAATGCTCTGCAGAAATCACATTATATGCACAAGAAAGATGGTTCTAGTGTGAGGCCGAAAATTTCAGTTCTTGAAAAGGCAATTCGAGAGTTAGAGAAGATGGTAGTAGAGTGTAAGTTTTATAATTGTAATGAAGTACACATTTCTCTTAGATATGAATAGTTGGAAGTTCATTACAAATGCTTAATTACTTTTGTTTTCGTTTTCTGGTGGTGCTAACTTTGCAGCGAGGCCACCTGCAGGGGAAAACCAGGAGGTTGATACTGTATCCCAGGCAGTCAAAAGGAGACTGCCTAGAGACATAAAGCTAAAGCTTGATAAAGTTGCTAGAATAGCGGTGATGGAACTTGCTAATCTCTTGATATTGTGCTTATTAATATGTATACAATATTGTATTCTATTTTTACTCAAGGCCTTTTAACTGTTTGATATTGTTGTATTTTTTCTGAATGTTAGAATATATAATCTTTACTGCTTCAGGCAAGCCATGGGAAAGTATCAAAGGATTTAATTAACCGTCTGATGAGCATATTGGGTCACCTGATTCAGCTTAGAACACTGAAGGTATTGCAGCCTTCTTAATATAAACAGATATGAGGTAACTCTATAGTGTTGTAGAGTTTCTTGCTTAGATGGAAAAATGGAATGTTCTACGGCCAATTTATCCCATGAGCTGAAGTTAGGAGAAAGTGTAGGAATGGTTTTGGATACTTATTTCTAACTCACCTCATGTGAAAGTTTTCTAGGCATGAAGCCTGGATACAGCATAAGCTTAGGCTAATTTGTTCTGCAATTTGATATAATTACTCAAATGAGGGCAACAAGGATGTAACTCTTGATAGCCTAATCTTAAAAGCTCCAGTACCTTGTAAAGAAGCGATTTGCCCCATGGCCCATAACCATAATAAGTTGTCCAAAGAAGGATTTCAAATGGCTTTTTATGTAAATTTCTGACAGTACTCTTATTGCAATGCTGCAATTTGGGAAATTTATGGATGGTTCATATCATATGCTTTGTTAATGTTACTATGGATCATTTAACCCGAAAGTTTGTAAGGTTGAGGCCATGGCTATTCTTCCTCTTAAGATATATGCACCAAGCCTTATTTAGTATTATTATAAGAATAATAATTTATTAGTAATAATATTACTAAATAAGCTACGGGGCTAGGAATTTCAAGAATTCTTAAACTTCTATTATTGAATGGGTGGGAAAGAAAGGTTCGGAATTTATCCTTGCTACACAAGTTTTTGTATTATCTGGCCATTGAGTTAACTAAAACTAATCTGTTCTGAGGATTTGCCTTACCGCTAGTTTCATTATTGTAGATATCAGTCTTAACAATTGCCTTACCTCTGGTTTCACTCTTACTCTAATGCATTGTTACCCTGCTGCAGAGACATTTAAAAGTGATGATAAGCATGAGCATGTCCGCAAAGCAGGAGAAAGATACTAGGTTTCAGCAGAAAAAGAAGGAAGTTGTTGAAATGATTAAGGTGCATGGCTCCTCACTGCCATCCAAGGTATATTATAGTCACTCTAGCTTTTTCATTCCTTACCAGTGATTAGCAATCTGGCTTACATGCGTTATATTTTCACTCATTGAATTCTAAAGACCCGGAACCTTTTATATTGTTGTGAGAAGTTGCGCACAGTAATTGTGATTGTTGTATTTGCTAGTATCATGTTAAATGTTCTTTAGAATGCTAATAGATCATTTAACTGGAAATAGGGTTTATTTTATCTTTTTGCTTGTGGTGTTGAATTCTGACTCATGTTTTACATTTCTTCTGATATGTGCATTGTTTCTTGATCATAAGTCTTGGGCTGTCATTTTGTTTTCCAGTTTCTGTTATATAATTTGAGGTGAATGACTTTTTCTGGGCATTTCAGCTACAGCAAGGTGGAGCATCTGGTGATGGTCAAGAATTTGGTCCTGATGAAAAAGCTTTATCTGTAAGGAAGCTTAGTATGGACACTGCACTGGAGGACAAGATTTGTGATCTCTATGACCTTTTTGTCGATGTACAATAGCTGGAAGTTTAAATGTTTATTTTCAAAGCATTTTTGGTTGTACAAAACCCTTTTTAATGAATCTTGTTTGTAATTTTTATAGGGGTTGGATGAAGATGCAGGTCCACAAATCAGAAAATTTTATGCTGAGGTGATTCAATATTTTGGTTCTCCTTTCAATAGTCTACAAGAGATTTGTTAATCTTGCATTGTACGAGTACTAGCCCTTCCCTACGCTCTACTCAAAACTTCTCCTCCCAGGTCATGACCTCCTATGTAACCCAAAAATAAAAATGCACGACAGACTGCCAGCCCCTTCAATTGCTTTTTCTTCAAGACAAAAAGAAAATGGTTGTGGGATGAGCATTTAATGGGTTAGAAAACATGTAGTTTCTGACTTGCTGTCTTGTCTAATTTAATCTGTATGCATTTTTTTTCAAAAAAAGGAAAGAATTTTGTGGATTTTAAGTCGTTTAATTTGACATTTAGTACCACTTCATGTTCAGCTTGCACAATTATGGCCAAATGGCTGCATGGACAACCGTGAGATCAAACATGCAATTTCTAGAGCAAAAGAGAGGCGCAAAGCATTGTACAACAAACATAAGGTATGCCTTTTCCAGAGAATAGTAATTTGTCATTCTGAAGAAGCCATGGCATTTTCTCAAAAGGGACAACTTTTGTTGTTCTCCAAGTTACAGCAAAAATAAGAAAAGAGTTTCTCAAATTTTTTTCCTCCTCCTGAGGAATTGAAGAACTTTTTCTTGCTCGCAGACCGGACCCCTACCTGGATGGTGCCATTTATTTTGAGTTTAATCTCACTGGTTGACTTGTGTGTGTAATCAGGAACAGGACAAAGTGAAGAGAAAAAAAATTTTGGGAGCTAAGCAGTTGGAGAATCTTCGATATGATGCCTTGCATCAGAACGTGCGAGAGAGATTAGCTCCAGAATCTAGCAGTCATGCTTTTACTTCAGTGAACAGACAAGTTTCTAATACAATCACCACTGCCCGGCCTCCCAGTTCTTCCATGAGTGGTCCTAAACACGAGAAAATTAAAGGAGGTTCAAGTAATCCCCGGGATAATGTCAGGGCAGCAGATGGTGTTATAAGAAAGAAGGTAAAGAGAAAAGCTGACCTGGAATCGGAAGTACCTCATATTCGTCCAGAAAAGCTGGGTTCTTTGCCGGGAGAAGAAAGGCCTAAGATCCTAAAGCAGACCGCAGGGCTTCCCCTGGAATCAAACTTTCAGCCGACATCTATTCCAAGTCTTGAACAGTCAAGTTAACGTGATATCAACTAGGAGGCTTACACAGAAAAAATAATCTCTAGTGTATCGCGCTTTCATTCTTGTTTTTTCTCCTCGTCAGCGAATTATATTCTAATGATTATCTCCTTTTTGTAATTAAATGTCCCAGCAAGGTTCTATGGAGTATGGGGTGTATGCATAGGCATTATTTTCGGCTCCTTTTGTTTACTGACTTTACTCGCTCTAATGATTTTTAACTGCTGCGTGGTGCCGACATTATTTGTGCGTAAGGGTCATGGTTGACCGACGGATTTTTTTTTTTCCCTTGGGAGACCGGTATTTCTTCTTTTCTCCCCCGAAAAGATGACAACGAGTAGGAGTGAATTATTTGGGCATGGGCTCCTTATTTCTTGTTGGGTTCTCCTGCGATTTTTTGGCACTAAATTAACAAACTAGGAAAAGGAGATGAATTACTCGTCCAAATTAAAATCCAGAGCCTAACAGAGAAATATATTCAGGTAAAAAATACATCGAAATATATTGAAATAAGGGAATATTTAATGCAATTTTTATATTTTGGATGATTAATTTTTTAACCATAATTTTTTTTTTAGTATAAAAAATTTTGAAAAGAGTTTGGACGATTAATTTTTTAACCACAAGTTGATAAGTGAAAAGCGGGGCTTAAATGCCCAATAACAACTACATCATTAGTGGGACTCTTGCATATCTAAGTTGATAAGTGAAAAAATAGGGTAGTTACAAATTATAAAATTAGATATTTAGTAATAAAATATAGTAAATGATGGTTTATATATCTCGATTAGTTGATGTGTCCATCTCATTCCTCAGGTCTAATTTCCTTATTTTTTGGCATCTGATCCTCATCTGTACCAAAAAAACCAAGAAGAAGAAGAAGAATATGAAGTAGGAGATAACATGCAACTCCTGGAAGATTTTCCATGGAACGAATTCCTTAGTTGTAAATCTTTATAATATTATTTGACTTTATTTTTGGTAATATCATTTGGCTTTTAAGAAAGCTTGTATATGATTTCTTATATTATTATCGACTGATTTTTTTCAAAAAAGTCGCCTGATTGATTAATAATATTTTAAAAGTTGCATAATTTGTATAAGCAATTGAATAATTCTTTAATTTAATGCCATAAGTTATATTGTCATAAAAATTATAGGTCCATTACATTTTAATTTAAAAATATTTAATAATACAAATTTCAGACTTTGTGAACAACTCCGATCTATATTGACCAAAAAAAAAAAATCCGATTCTGAACAAACATGTATCTTAATCTTCAAGATAACACTTTTTTTTTTTATGTGTATATAACTAAATGTAACTCTTTTACCGTGTATGTCAATCGGACAAAATGGTAGTTCATTTAACATGAAAAATATTGTATATTTTTTTTTTCGAGATATAAATTTAAATTCATTTCCTATAATCCGTCACTTTCGCAAAGTTCAGGGCTGGGAAGGATCTGAACTCACTTTCCCGCGTTTTCATGTTCTCTTCCCTTTTCCATATCTCGCACAATCGCCTGCTCTCTCTTACACTTTCGGTAAATTCATTTCGTAAACCTAGTTTACACTCCCCGTTTTATTAGATTTTCGTTTTCTTCCTCGAAATCTTTTCCATGGAAGGAAGACGTAACGGTCAGTACTGATTACAGCACTTGAGTGTGTGAGGGTGAGGGCTTGCCAGTGGAGATGCTGCGGACGAATGCATTCGAAGGCGCGAATGTGTTCATGTCACGGAACCTCGTGCCGCCGGAAGTCTTCGACACACTTCAGGACGCGCTTAAGAATAACGGCGCATGTGTCCACCTTTGCTGCGACCCTTCGCGCAATGGGCCTCACGACTATCACATCATATCTCACGATCATGTAATAACTTAGTGTCCTGTGATTACTAGTTTCAGTTGAATTTGAGTTTGATTTCTGTATTTCTGATATTTTTTTTCCAAATTTATTTGAAGGAGAAACTTGAGGATCTTAAAGCCAGGGGTTGTAATCTGCTTGGTAAATTTTTATTTGAAGTTTCCACCTCCAAAACTATTGTTACTGCTCCTGTTGGTTAACTGTTTTAACTGAAAGTTTATTTTCCTTTTTCGTTTTCCCATTCAATTGGCGATTGCAAAGTTGATTTAAGGGCTTTTAGCAGTTTAATTATCTGAAGTTGCTTTTATATGCTTAGAACCTTGTAATCTGATGGTTGAAAAAGCATTATTGTTTGCTTTAGACATTTCTAGACGCCGGATTGGCATTTTAGAATCTGACGAGGCATGTTATTATTTATTTGGTAAAAGTATGTCATTTTGAATTTTGATGGTTGGCTCATCTGAATTGGATAGCGTTATTCGCTACTGTTACCTGTCCAGTATGGATGAATTCCATGGTTGAATATCAGCTATTCTCTTGGCTAGGAAAAATGGCGTCGCTTCTGAGTTTTGTATTCATTCTTGAGCAGGGCCTCAGTGTGTGCTTTCATGTGCAAAAGAACAAAGACCTCTGCCTAAACAGGGTTTCACTTGTTGCCTTGCCATGGATGGTGTCAAAGTGCTTGCATCCGGCTTTGACATGGAAGAGAAGGTACTTCATATTTTAAATAAAGAACTTCATATGCTTTTTTTGTACATATTTATATATCATCATTTATTGAGGTTTAGCTATTGTTTGTTTGTATTTATAATTTCATTCTTTCATCATTTTATTTTTTAAAAGAAGTAATTATTTGTAAATTAGATTTTCTTTATCGTTTTTGTTTTCTTAAATGGATTAGAATTCTGTAAAATTTTCTTACTATTGCATCTCTCTTCACATTTTAGTTACTTGCTCAACTATCTTCTTACTCCCTCCTCCCTCTTTCTCGCTTTCTATTGATGTTCATCATATATACTGCGATGCAGATGAAGATAGGAGAGTTAGTAAATTCTATGGGAGGAATTCTGCATACTAAAGCATCACTGGATGTAAATTTTGTGATCGTGAAAAATGTTTCAGCTGCAAAATACAAGGTCTTCTAAAAGAAACTTATATTCCGTATTATTCTTAATCTTAATCACTTCTCTTTATTCTTTTTCATGTTGTTTATTGTACTCTTATCACCGTTCTCTGTCTCAGCGTATCACATGCTTGAACACAGAATCATACGCATGTTAATGCCAACGTAAATAAGTTTCTTATTGCTTGAATTTTTCTAAAGGGTGTAAATACTAAACTTAGTTGAACCTCCGAAGGGTGAAACTATATACAGTTGGCATTATTACTGGCTTGTGATATAGAGGCTAACGTGACACTTTTTGTAGATAGAATGCTGTTTGTATTGCCTCCATTTGTTCAGGTCACTGTCTGATTGGATTTAGCTGTTCTCACGTTTGCTGAACTTATGTTTTCTTGATTGTTTATGTAATCAAGATGCAGCTTGGTTGTTTTTCCTTAGCATTCAAGGGAAGTTAGATATTTTTTTATGACCCTTTTTAACAGTCTAATATATATATATATGTGGTTGTGAAATCATTGTTTGCTAACCATAGTTCAGTTCCCAAATTACTGCTGGTGGCTGATTCAAATCTTGAAAGAGTTAATGGCTTGTTTCTTGGCCCATCATAATGAGTTTGGCAACATTTCAACTGTATCTGGATCACAGCATTAGTTAAGATGGTTACAGATACCTAAACCTTGTATGCCTATTTTAAATATAGGTTGTTGTTTAATAGATCATTAATCCTTTTCAACTCCATAAACCGATCTTCATGATGGTCGAAATGTCTTGGAGCTCAAATTGATGCTGTACAATCTAATGTGTTTAAATTGCTTTACATCTGGCAGTGGGCTTTGAATATGCTGAAGAAACCAATAGTCACTTTTAATTGGTTAAAGCAATGCTCTATTGAGCATCGCATTGTTCCTCAGGAGTCATACAGGATTCTTCCCTTTTCTGGGTTGACAATTTGTGTTACCCGAATTCCCGCAGGTTTTAGTTATCTGTTGATTTTGTTCATAATATAATTTCTGTGTTTGTTGCCCGCTAATTTGTTTTCATCTTATACAGATGAGCGCAGAAAAATTGAGATGCTTATTGTACAGAATGGTGGGAAATACTCTGCAGAGCTAACAAAGCAGTGCACACATTTGATTTCTGAAATATCCTTGCTATAGTTTCTTTCTTTAAACAATTATCTCTGTTTAAATCATGCGAACATTCACCTATTGTCCAAGAATTGGAGAAAACATCCTTCTTACGTTTGAACAATGTTTCTTGTTACATTTTAGTTGTCAACTGCATAAGTTGGAATGTCTGTAACATTATTTTTAAACAGTAAATGACTTTGGCACTGAGTGTCAATCGTATCAAACTGTTTTCATAATTTTGAACTGACAAGAAGTCTCATGCTTCTAACATGAACTGATGTAAATGCCTACTCTTTTAAATGTTTAATACTTTGAATATATCTGCTAGTGTATAATATATCATAATCAAGAGTTTAAGTTATTAAGGAGCATAATATTCCATTCATTTTGTTTTTTAATTCGTTAACTCATATTTTACCAAAACTCTTCCTTCAAGTGACAACTACCGTTCACTTCTGAGTTTTAAACTGGGAGGAACTGAAGATGCATCTAATTGGAAATTTTAAGCTATTAGAATGGGCATTTATGTATAAATTTCTGCTAATGGTTAGCAATAAAATTTCTCACTGCTTCAGCTCTTCAATTGCGAAGAATTTGAAGCCGTGGCTTCATTTCATAGTAGCCAATATGAACGAACCATTTAAGGAGTCTTTTTCTTGTCCTTGCCAAAAAGTTGCCTTAGAAGATATATGAAATTCTTTGATGAGGTATTTCCTCTCATAGTGACAAGTATATTTCCTTAAACCCTACTTCGTCTGCAATTTATTTCAATATTATTACCAAGCACATTCTTCTCATCTTTTGAGCAAGTGATATTCTATGGCTAGTCAAGTACTCGAAAAGATGTTATTATTTTTAAACTAGGTGGACATTGTGTTCTTGACTGTACTTAAGTTCCTGAAGGTGACAAATATAAGGTGGCAAAACGATGGGGTCGCATTCATATTGTGACAAAGAAATGGTTTGATCAGTCTATTGCTAGAAGAGGTAACTTTCTGGTTGCAATACATTATGTTGCAGTGCCTTTTGTATTTTGACCTTCATAATTTGATTCCATCCACCAAATCTGACAACCCTGCATCCTTTTTTTTCAAAAAAATTATGAATAATAGCATGTCTGAATGAGGAGTACTACCCTGTTCAGCGTGGACCTGTATCTTCTTCACAAAGAATGTCTATGGATAATTTAACAGCACAACCTAGTCAAGAAAAGGAAAATGGGAAATTGCAATCTGCAGCATCATCTGGACTTCCAGTTTCATGTATGCCTGGTGTTTCCTATGCTGAGCTTGTGAACGGAGATCTAGATGCTACACAGTCAGAAAACACTTCTATCTTTGTTAATGGGACAGATCCTGAAGCACCTCCAGCGCAACCCAAAAATGAACCAAACCTTGACAGCGCTGTAGCTAGAGATTCTGAATCTGATGATAATGACCTGTACTTATCAGAGTGCAGAATATCACTTGTTGGCTTTGAAGCTTCTGAAATGCGTAAGCTAGTTAATATGGTTCGTAAAGGAGGAGGATCCAGATATATGTCTCTTAGTGACAAGTTGACACACATAGTCATTGGAACCCCTTCGGAAATGTAAGTCTAGTTTGACATCTTCTAGAAATATTAAGGATGCACGTCTTCTCTATGTTTCTTGATTGTGTCCCCTCCTTTGCATTCATGTGTAAGTAACGCAATTTTGATGCTACCTGGTGGCTACCACCGTAAATGTGGCTCTCTGATAGGCTTTATGTGGAATACTGTATCCTCTTTCTTTTAGTTAGTCTTGATAACTACTATTCCCATGATGAGTTTCTCCAGAGAAAAGAAGGATGTAAGGAGCCTGGCTGCTTTGGGTATCATCTACGTTGTTAAAACTACATGGCTTGAAGATTGTGACCGTGAAAAGAAAGAAGTCCCTGTTCTTAAGAGGCACATTGCGCAAGATCTTCTTCTTCCAAAAGGTCCACTATTATCTGTGCAGTTGTGCACATTTATGGTCCCCGTCTGTTATCTCCTTGTGTGAAAGCAGGAGAAATCTTTTAATTAACTTTGTTATGTTAACTTTTCTTTAATGGTGGTCATAAGTATACTTTTCTGAGATAATGCTCATTTTGTTATGATTTCTTAGGTTCAGCATCTTTTGTGAAAGGATATGTAACTGGCATTATGGGCGTGAATAAAAGTAAAGGTCATCAAAGCTTGCAGGCTGATCAGGTGATAACTAGTATGGACTCTAGATTTGTAATACCATTATCTGCGGAGAAAAAAGAAGAAAAGAAGCTGGAGATTGATGTGACACAGCAAATGCAACTTCCTGTCGTTAATAATAAAATGAATGATCAAAAGAAGATGCATAATGACTCTTCTCAGTGCGTGAAGTCATCAACAGTTTTCTGGGGGAGGACGTTCTGTTTTTCAAATTCTTTTCCTGAAGAGAGAGTAAGTTTTTATTGTCTATGTTTATTAAATATGATGCATTCTTTCACTCTAATTGTGAGTTTTGACATTTGTAGTCAATGAACTAATGCATATATAGGAAGTTTTGGAGTAAAGTTAGAAAATAGATGGTAGGGTTCCTAAATGTTTTGCCTAAAAAGTTATATCTGAAAAGACACATTTGAGCTATTCAGTTGGTTTGGATTTATCTTACCGCCTCTTAATTCTCCAGATGATATTACTCTAATTCCACAAACCACCTTCATAAACAAGATATTTCCTTTTAAGCATCAAAGTGCAATATCTTCCATGAAAACCTTGAACTGTCATTAAAACTAAAATACAAACCTCATTCCAATAAACTAAATGAAATTTCATTTCCCCGTACCTGCTTGTCTGAACTCAATGATGTGTAGATGTTCTCCAATGGTAACATAACTTTTGATTATACATTATAGATGTTCCTTGAAATTCTGTAAAAGTTTTGAAGAGATTATTTAGATGGTGATAACCATTTGGTGGTTTGACCTCCATGTCAAATGCTTGTGTTTTGTATTGTTTGGTTTTATTATAGTCATTTTTTTATACTGAATTACTAATTTCTTTTCTCTAATTTCTAAAATGATGACTTCCTATCGTACCTGATAATGTCTGAAGAGTTTGTCTAGCCTGATAGGCTTGGCCCCAAAAAATGGGTCTGTTTTTATGAAACCTAGATACAAAATGGGTAGGCTCACTTCATCCAAGTCATGCCCATGCAGCCTTTTATTATCATATTACTGTAAATATTTTTAAAATTCGTATCATTTGTTTAGACATGATTGTTTCTCAAAACAATTTTTTTATTAAAACAATTTATAATGTAATAGTTTACTTTTTCACAAAAAAAATCACTTGAAAAACTATTTATCAAGAAAGTTTTTGTTTCAATATTTATAAAATTTGGCAAGTAAGAGATTTCTGTTCAAGTAATTATATAGTTTTGGTTTCTTTTGCCAGAGAGATGAGATTATTCAATGGATAAGTCAAGGGAAAGGAGAGGTAGTACATGGGCACAGAAAACAGAATGCCCACTATACTATTGAATGTCATGGTGTAACAAGGAGGTTGGAAGAAATTTCCCAAACTACATATATTTCCAGTCATTGGATACGATCTTGTTTAGAGGTAAGCCTGATTATTTCACAAAAGTGAACTTCCCCTTTTTAGGTTTTTTTTTTTTGCTAAATGTTGTATTTGCAGTTGCCTATTTGGTTACTGATTTAAGGGTCAAGATGCAATTTTAACAGCAAAGTTTTTTGCTATGTGCGTCTGGCATTGTTAAGTTTTAAAGGTTGCAAGAGTAGATACAATCATTTAAAAACAGAGCAATTTTCCCATTCCTTTAAGAGGTTCAAACGTCCATCTCTTTTTTTTATTGTGGGTCCCACTCATTTTCCAGCTGGCATGTGTTGTGGGTCCACTCTTTTATTTTTATTGTTTATCTTTTCTTCTTTCATCGGAGAACCAAAGAACACCGTCGACAGAGTATAGAATACATTATTGCTTTTTATTAGGAGTTTACCTTGTTTGTATACATAACCATTCAGCCTTTTAATTATTGCTGATATCGTTCTGGTGTCTTTGTTGAAGAATGACTGCTTGCTCGATGTTGATAGTCACATTCTTTATTCTCCACTGCCTTGCCGCATACCCTTGCCTGGGTTTGAAAGCTTTCGGTTTTGTGTTTCTCAATACGAGGGGAAAGACAGAATGCTTCTAAGGAACTTGTGCTTTGTTCTCGGAGCTACATTTGTGGAGAAGTTGTCAAAGAAAGTCACACATTTATTGTGTAAATTCATCAATGGGCCCAAGTACGAGGCTGCTTGTAAGTGGGGGATCCAAGTGGTTACCTCTGAATGGATAGTTGAATGTGTCAAACAGGTACTTGATTTAGTTTCTGTGTGGAACGATAGGAGCTTGAATGCATGCTGGTCTGTAAACTCATCTTATTTTGCATACATGTCTTAGTGCATCATGTATATATTTATAGACCTTTAGAGGGAAGCAAAAGAATTGTTAAACAATGTGCTAATTATTTCAGAATAAAGTTGTTGCTGTTGATCACTTTTCACCAAAAGAAGGTTCTGTTCAAGATCAAGAGAACCAAGAGGCAGGAGTTTTTACCACCAGTCAATTTCCTAACCGGGCTGACAGCATAAGTGGAGACAGCTCTGCCCAGTTTTCAAGTCGATCACAAAATTTGAGAAACATACCGAATCAAAATGCAGGTAGTCAAGTCGACAATTATGGGGTTGATGCTAAAATATCAAGTGTTCACTGCAAAAAGGTAAGGCTTTTGGAAGAGCCTGGCCTGTACGATACAGTGCCTTCTGCTGTAGCTTCAGCTACCCCTATCTACGGTATGAGTTCTACAGGAAACAATATGCTAATAGATACTAGTGATGTTTCTCCGGCTGTTCCTGATGTTGCTGCTGCAATTGAGGACTTGTTAGAGCAGACTAGTAAGGTAGAAGTGCTCATATTTTTTATGGTATTTTGAAATGCAGAATATTAATAATTTATGTTTGGCATTTGCTCCATTATGTCCATATTTACTGCTGAACTTACCCCTTTCCTTCTTCCCCTTAAAGATGCATGATCAGACATCCCCAGGGAAGACCGTGAATAAGCGAAATGTATCCTTCAAGTGTATTCATTTTCATTTTGTTTCATTATATGATTGAGTTTTCATTTTTCTTCTAAACGAGTTGTAATCCTTGATGATAGATTAGAATTTTTCGTCTGATTGTTCTGTTCTTGGTGAAAACAAATCAAATACTGTCATTGGATTTTCCGAACACTGGTTGAACAGGCAAGCTCTATATTTCTCTCTTTACTAATTGACATTTAGTTCTTATTTTACATAGTCATCCTTTGTCAAAATTATATAGCCTTTTGTTATTATTGTTCTTGTCATCTTCTAATCATAATCAGAGTTTGTATTTAATGCAAAAGCCATCAGAAATATGCAATAAATGTCCTTTTTCATTATTTTAACATTAATGATTTTTGCATTAATCCTAACTATTTATTTGTGATCTAAGGACGATTGTGTTTCTCTCTCATCCAATTTATTAGTTTAGTTGTGTTTTCTATTAAAATTTCAATACTATTGACTGCAGAACTAGGAAAGTTAATTCATTGTACATTTATTTTGTTAGTTTTTGTATTGAGCTTATGATTTTTTCCTCAGAAGTAGCAGAAACGAGGATAATGATGATGCTTCTCGGGATGGAAGAGCAGCTTATGATAATTTTAGTGAAACACAAACAGAATCTCAGGTCTTATCTGGCAATCACACACAACTCCTTAGTATTTAATTTTTTTGGCTTGCTTCTTATGTTCGATTTATTATCAACTCAGTACCAGATCCTTTTTTGATTTGTCAACTCCTGCTTACACTGTTTAGTTGTGACCAATCGTTGGTATCCCTTGTGAATATTATCATTTTTCCCTTTTAATAGGATAAGGCTTGTTGTTCTCTATTAGCGATTTGATCCTGAAAATCAGTTCTGCATTTCAAATTCAGGTTGTTGGTTATGAAGAAGATTTGTCTGGAAGACAAATGCTTATCGACAGGGTCCGAACACGTGGTAGTATGGCTTGAAGTATTAGGACAGCCCTTGAGGAAAGATCTAGAAGAATGTGCTAATTTGATGGTTTGATGGTGAATCTGCGTTTACAAGATAATGAAAGAAAATCGTGTCTTGTCTTGCATCATTAACATTCAACCTCACTCAGGATCAGCTATCAAGGGGGTTAAGGATGGAGCAAGTCAGTATTTTTTTTTGTTTTGGGACCATAGGAGCAGGTCGGTGTTAGAAAGTCAATATTTAACTATGTTGATCGAGAGAAGTCACCCATGCCCCATATTACTTGCTAGGGTCGAAAAGGACGGAGGGGAGAGGGGAATATATTGATATTTGTTTTCCAGGCGTGTTGTATCTATTGACTTGTAACAAATTATAAAGCTAGTAAAAATAAATAATCAGGTTCGGCCAAAAATCAAAGAATTGTATAGTGATCATTGACTCATGCGGCATAGGGCCTGATAGTCTACAAACTCTAGTATTAGTATTCTATTTTGAGTAATGGAGAGTACTATTTTATTGTGATTCTAGTTGTCGTGTTTAAAGAGGTATCTTAATTTATAAGTATTTAGGTTTACACTTGAGGGTAATAGATAATTTATTTTACCTAAAATTGATATCGTCTAAGAAGAAAAGAGATTTCGCCCTACTCTTAAATTATAGGTAATTTCTTCGACAAAAAAAAATTAAAAAGCTCTTCGACAAAAAAAAAATTAAAAAGCTCAGGCCCGGAGAAAAAATATACGATAAGACCAAAAAAGTTAATAAAATTTTGATTAAATTTTAAATTACATTAACTCTCCAAATTAAAAGAAGCACTAAACTCTTTTATTTTAAAAGAAATATTTATATACTCTAAGAATATCATATTATATAAATTTTATTAAATTAATATATAGTAACTTAATACATTTTAATTATAGTTAGCCGTTTATTTTTTAAGAAAAAAATAAAACTAAAAATAATTGGGTGATTAATAAAATGGACTCTTTTGGCCAAAAATAAAAAATAAAACTGAAAAAATTATGGAAAACTGTTGGAAGGTGGGGTCAACCAAGAGCGTCAAGACAACTATCCATCAATTCAAAGCTAGCTATCTAACGCCACCACCACGAAAACAAGATATTGTTGCAATCCAATATCCAAAATCCACGCATATTTCCCAATTATCCACTCCAAAGCACATACATTTATCTTCACGTCCAAACAGCTTCCCACAAAAAATAATAACCAACATAAAATTCGTTGATCCTTCCTTCGTAAACTCCCATGGTAGCATGTCTCTGCACGTGTCACATGGCATTCTCAGTCGACATGAGCTCCTTCGCGGTGGCCGGCGTGATCTCACCTTCACATCTTCGTTTCTTTAAGCTTCCTCAGTCCTTTGGCAATGGCGCAGACTTCGGTTTCGAGTTTCAGAGGAAGGCAAGGCCAAGGAGGCAACTCAAGTTCGTTATCAGTGCGGAGCTTTCCAACTCCTTCTCGTTAAATTTTGGATTGGATTCTCAGGTCCTTTTTCTTCCTACTTGTTCCAATATTTCAACTATGGTCTTCCATTTCAGATTGATGGTTCTTGAAATTTGAATTTCTGGCTTGATATTTGTTCAAATTTAGTAGAACGGCATCTTGTTGATCGCTTCACTGGTTTTTCGATTGGTTTTGAATGTGCTGAACTGGTTACGTACGTATCATGCTCTGGTTGCGTGGTCTTCTTCACTTGGAATTATTGCATTTGCTTTCTTTTTCATTTGAGCTAGCTGATCTTCCCTCTTATATTAAATTCAATACTTAAAAGATGTACCGTTAGGTATTTTGAGAGTTCATCTGTAGTTTTACACTTCTGCGTTTGGATTGTCTATTTCATCTTTCAGTTCTTTTAGAATGAGCCCTTTGGTACTTGTGATATATACTATTGACATAAACAACTGCTTGCATTAAAACCCAGAATACATCATTCAACATCTAATATAATTTCTTGAAGTCCGTTAACATACATCAGTTGGTCTCCTTGACTTCATTTTTTTTCTGTTTGTGCATTAATGAATTGACTGGAAAAGTTTCAGGCCGAAAACTGACATTCTCTTGCAAATTTAATTTCTCTCTCTCTTTTCAGAATTTGAATTCCTTTCAATCCCATGATCCATCTCAGTTGCCTTGGATGGGACCAATGCCTGGTGATATTGCAGAAGTAGAGGCATACTGTAGGATCTTTAGAACCTCTGAAAGGCTCCATTCAGCATTAATGGATGCATTATGCAACCCGATGACTGGTGAATGTAGTGTCTCATATGAAGTTCCATCTGATGAGAAACCTCAACTGGAAGATAAATTAGTCTCTGTCCTTGGATGCATGATTTCACTTGTGAACAAAGCCAGGGAGGATGTTCTTTCTGGTAGATCCTCAAGTATGAATCCCTTTCGTGTTGCTGAAGTGAGCATAATGGAGGATGAGCTTCCCCCACTTGCCAGTTTTAGGAATGAGATGAAAAGGTGTTGTGAGAGCTTGCATGTAGCTCTTGAGAATTATTTAACACCTGATGATAATCGAAGCTTGGATGTATGGAGGAAGCTCCAGCGACTAAAGAATGTTTGCTATGATTCTGGTTTTCCTCGTGGGGACAATCATCCTTGCCACACACTTTTTGCAAATTGGAGTCCTATTTATTTATCCACTTCGAAAGAGGATACAAAATTTAACTCTGAGGCAGCTTTTTGGACGGGTGGTCAGGTGACAGAAGAAGGCCTGAAGTGGTTATTGGATCAAGGATATAAAACTATTATTGATCTGAGAGCGGAGACTGTCAATGATAACTTCTATCAAGCAGCCATTCATGATGCTATTGCATCTGGGAAAATTGAAGTGGTTAAAATTCCAGTAGAAATTAAGACTGCACCTACAATGGAACAGGTTGTTAGGTTTGCATCTTATGTTTCAGACCACAGCAAAAGGCCTATTTATCTTCACAGCAAAGAAGGAGTTTGGAGAACATCTGCCATGGTCTCCAGGTGGAGGCAGTACATGACTCGCTCTGCGTCTCAGGCTGTTTCTAATCAAGCTGTAATTTCTGATGACAAGTTATCGCATCATAAAAATGGATATGGAAAACTGCAGGACTCTTTGATGGGTGCAGAGAGATCCTCTTTGTACAAGGATATTGATTCATTATCAGATAATTTGAGTGTAACATGTGATAGAAGTACCTTCACAAAGAATGATGACCAAAAAATGCGAAGTAATGAAACCTTTAGTCGATTCACTGATAACCACAGCATGCTGTCAGAAGCCACAATTGCAGCTAAAGGAGAGGGATCATTTTCAGGTTTCTCCAACAAAATTAATCCTTTCAAAGCTCAGATTCCTCCTTGTGATGTCTTTTCAAAAAAGGAGATGTCCAGCTTTTGGGGAAGTGGGAAGATATCACCACAATTATTTTTTAATTATAAGATTAAAAGATTGGAAAGCTTGCCAGACTCAAGGAACATGTATGTTGGCAGGTCACATGGGGGTGTGATCATCACCAATGGTAATAATCATGTACCCAAAATTGCGGATCCAGGAAGTTCCGACGGGTCAGCTCTTGTGGACCATCTATCAGGAGAGCCCCAGATTAAAGTTGGTGGCAATTCTAAGTCAGTGAATGGAAGTACTTCTAATGATGTTAAGAGCACAATAAATGGATTTAGTGAAGGAAAAAAGTATTCCATGCCTATTTCCAGTGTCTCTACTGCTGTGAACAAATTCTCTGATGACATCACAAATAGATCTCCTAGGGTTGGAGATGTTAAGGGTGACTCAGGAACAGCCTTACGTAATGAAGACTCGGGACCCGTTGAAGGGGATATGTGTGCATCTTCGACAGGTGTTGTGAGGTTGCAGTCAAGAAAGAAAGCCGAGATGTTCTTAGTACGGACAGATGGATTTTCTTGTACCAGAGAAAAAGTGACCGAATCTTCTTTGGCTTTCACTCATCCAAGCACCCAGCAACAGATGCTTATGTGGAAATCTGCGCCAAAGACTGTATTACTGTTGAAAAAGATGGGGGAAGAACTGATGGAAGAAGCTAAACAGGTGATTATCTTTTAACTATATGCCAGGGAGCAAGCCAGGGCAAAGAATACGTCCTCATTGGTATTTCGGTGATCCAGACATGATTGTACAAGTTATGATTAATTGGTCTATTCTCAAGTCAACATTAATTGGTCTCTGATTAATTTGACTAAGACCACTCTCAGTTCAGTTTCAATTTCTATTCTGTAGGTTGCTTCTTTTTTATATTACCAAGAGAAAATGAACGTTCTTGTGGAACCTGATGTGCATGATATATTTGCTAGGATTCCAGGGTTTGGATTTGTTCAGACCTTCTATAGTCATGATACCAGGTACTGGAGTTTGTGACGTTGTGCGCAATGATGAATTTTCTAATTATGATAAAGCTTCATTTCAACTACCAGTTTCTTACCGTATCAAATTCCTTGATACAGTGATCTGCACGAGGAAGTAGATTTTGTTGCATGCTTGGGTGGAGATGGTGTTATACTGCATGCTTCAAATATATTCAGGGACGCTGTTCCCCCTGTTGTATCATTTAACCTGGGCTCCCTTGGTTTTCTGACTTCTCATCATGTACGCTTTTTCAATTGAACAATATCTTTTGCCACAAAGTAATGTAGGTAGCTCTTTGGTAATTTATTTGACTTTCGTTTTGTCTTCTGCACATAGTTTGAAGATTACATGCCGGACTTACGTCAACTCATTCATGGAAATACTACACGAGATGGTGTATACATCACTCTCAGAATGCGTCTTCGATGTGAACTTTTTCATAAGGGTAACACAGTACCTTGGAAAGTATTTGATGTCCTTAATGAGGTGGTTGTTGATCGGGGCTCTAATCCTTACCTTTCAAAGATAGAATGCTATGAACATGGTAGACTTATAACCAAGGTGAGTTTCATTAATTTTCACCACCTCTTCAAACTTGCAAATAACTTCATTTTGTAGATTAGGACCATCGGTTTTCAGTGTTTGTTATCTCTAAACACCAGTATGTATTTATGATGAATGATATGACTTTCAGGTACAAGGTGATGGAGTCATTGTAGCTACCCCAACGGGAAGTACAGCCTATTCTACCGCTGCTGGAGGTTCCATGGTAAGCTTTTGCTTGAGTTTTATTTGTTGTCCTATTCAAGTGTGTGATTTTGTTCTAGTTTCCATCCTTTGGGTGGGCACTAAAATACCATCAAAATCATCTTTTGAGCACTAAAACAATTTTTGGAGCTTGAAAAATATCATATTCTTAGCAGTGAAGTAAGAAGAAAAAAAACTGAGGTTTTGAAACCTTGCAGCAACTGCACCATGCTGTGAGGTAAGAGAAAGATTGAGAGGGGTGGGTGGCCTAACCTGTCAATGGGGTCCACTCGTCCTTCTCAGTCTCTCTGAGAAGTGAGTCCCAGAAAACTGTTATTAGGCTAACTCGGTTGGTAGGAATAAAGATGGAGTGAGATATGGATATATAGTGCTCGGTCGTGATATAACAAAAAAAGAAAAGGTACTCCTAAGTGATGGCAACACCATCTTGGAGATGTGATGTTAATAGATTTTTTTCTCTCGTTCTAAATGAATGTTGCTTCATACCTGATTTCACCACTTTTACTGTAATGTTTATTGCTAATTTTGGAAAAAATTATGACAGGTACATCCAAATGTTCCCTGCATGCTATTTACCCCAATCTGTCCACATTCACTCTCATTCAGACCAGTTATCCTTCCAGATTCTGCTCAATTGGAATTAAAGGTGAAGCTAAATGGATATCGGATGTTCTTGACTCAGTGCCAGAATGATAGGGGTTATTTATAATGTGATAATTGGTTTTCGTAATTAGCATGTTGCGAGTTAACTAGCGTTTATTATGCACAGATTCCAGAAGATGCAAGAAGCAATGCATGGGTTTCATTTGATGGGAAGAGAAGGCAGCAGCTTTCAAGAGGAGATTCTCTCCGAATATCTATGAGTCAGCATCCACTTCCCACTGTTAACAAATTTGACCAAACGGGTGATTGGTTTCGTAGCTTGATTCGCTGTCTGAATTGGAATGAAAGGCTTGATCAGAAGGCTTTATAAAGTATGTGCGCGTGAAAAACACTTGAGTATCATTCTCCAAAGAAGACAGGACCTGTGTAACTATTGTACAGATTATACATACATCTAGATTACAGAACTCAAGATGTAGCCGATACTACCTGTCTCTTACATTGGCTTCCCGTGTAAAGAAAGGATTTGCCAATTGTTTGTCCACATGTCATCTTGACAAGATACTGTTGTATAGTTGCAATATTTGAAACACTAATATATTTATCTTAGGAGGCTAAGAGCACACCTCAAAGTCAGCATTGTTCGCTCGATTTTTTTTTCTGTGTATTCTTTTTTGGATTGCAACTGCTCGCTCGGCTTGATGTTCAATACCAATGAGCATTCTGGGCAGTAGAGGCATGCCAACTAGTACTTGTGCTCTGTTCAGCAAGCATCGATACAAGTATAGCTGTACAGGTATAGTTATGTTTGAGTGGGTTGTTGAACTCGTCATTGGTATACTTTGGATCTTATGGTGTGTGAAAATTCTGGAAAGTGCTTTTCAATTGATTAAGTGACATGAATTCTGAGGATGCTTATGAGGTTCGTTTATTTTCTTTCACTCGCCCTTTTGTCCCTCTACTTTTCACTTGTTTTAGCACATTTTATATTTTATTTAAAGGATTCAAACTCTTCATTAGAAATTAAACGTTTGTATAATCAGCTGTTTTTCGTAATTGAAAATTTTATCCTTAAGTCTTTAGGAATGCTTTTTTTTTTTTTTAGAATTTTCCGACATACGTTGCTCGAACCATAGATGAATCTGACGGCATCCACTCTTACGTTTTATTCTGCTGTTAGTCAATAAAAGACGTCTACTATAATAATAATAATAATGAAGTCCGCCGCAGGCCCCTTCTCTCCCCGACTCCCGGAGTGTTTCCATGTCTGTGCCCAATCTCCCTGCAAAAATTCTGCAGAAAGCTCGTCTACTCCTTCTCAGAAAAATGCGTCGCACTTACTAAGCAAGAAGTGAGAATTAAATATGAGAGAGGAAAGATAGAAAATCCATTCTTGTATATCTAATTAAGGGTTTTTTTCCAGCTTACCACAGCTATCACATTGCTTAATGGGGATAGCCTTTTCAATGGCCGCCTTTGTTACCAATCAATCTCCGTTGGCTTCTTGCCATTGTTCTGCATCCTTGTTTACGAAGTCCTTGAAAACCCTAGAACCCCATTTATGCGGGCAAGCCTATGTTATTACCTCGCCGCCGAAGATTCTAGTTCATATTATTGAAGGACTCAATTCTTGAATCGGCTAGCGGTACTGCGGCAGGCTTGCTTGCAATCGATCCATCTATCATCAAAGCGTTCGATTTCACAGTTTGAGCTTGCATCTAACAAAGGTCAGAAAGGCTGCAGCGTATGCAACGAAAGTCGAAGTCATCTTCTGAATTCAAATTAAATTGGGGAGTGGTTTTATTTTATTTTATTTTTTCTGAGTGAAGGTGACCGGTTTTATCTAATGACGTGGCTGGCAATGTGGCGGCTGACTAGGTCGGTGACTAGGTGTTCAGGGTGACGTGACACGTCAGGTGGCAGCTGACTGGGCTGGTGATGGGCATCCGGGGAACGGCGTGACAGGTGGCAGCTGACTGGGCCGGTGACTGGGTGTCCAGGGTGACGGCATTACAGGTGACGTTACTGTGCTGGTGACTGGGGCCCCCTCATGATGGGGTGTGACAGGCGGCATTTGACTGTACCAGACGGGGCGACATGGCACGACATGTTGCTGCTGACTGGGCCCGTGACGGGGGGCGTCCGGGGTGATGTGGCGTAGGTTTTTTCTGATTGCGAGGACACCATGATGCATGGGAAAAAGGGGGGGAAAAGTCTTTTTTTTTTTAAAAAAAAAATAATTAATGAAGTCCGCCATACACCCCTTCTCTCCAGAGTGATCCCATTCTCTGCAGAAAAATTCTGCAGAAACCTCTTCCACTCCTCAAAAAAAGGCGTGGAACTTTCTAAGTAAGAAGTAAGAATCAAATAAGAGGAAGGAAAGATAGCAAATCCATTTTCGTATATCAGGGTTTTCTTTCTAGCTTGCCACAGTTATCACAATGCTTACTGGGTATAGCCTTTTTTTTTTCGGTGTGTCAATGAAGCTGAAGTTTATAATCATGAATATTATCTTCAGTATATATAGTAATATAGGTTCTGGACTTCTAGGCAAATGGAAAATTCTAAACATGTATACTGTCACCCTGATCCTATCGTATGACTCATGGACCACCACTTACTAAGTATTGACAGTATGCTTGCTTCGGCCAAATAATAAAGCTTTCTTTCTTGTTAATTGGTATGAAAGTTAGCATAGGGTTATATTTTCTGTTTTATTTTTTAAAAAAATTTGCAGCTACAAATGATACACATTTATGGTAATAATGCTCTATTGCCCTCAACTTTTTTTGAAATCCTTGTGCCATCTTGCACCCTTCCCACATTCATATCATAACATCATTAACAAAATACTATTGAAGACGACATTTTTTCCCAGTGAATTTTTCAGAACTTAATCTCTTAGTTTCCCTTATTTAAACTAATATAGCATGTGTTTGTCTTAGAATTATTAGTTCTCATTATTGAAAATTTCCATAGATTGGTTTTATACCAGTAATTGGTCCTTTCATAAATCCAAAACTAAATCATCTGTTTCTTCGGCCTTCTCTGACAGATAATGGAAATGGGGACACTCAGAATGATGTGAAATTGACAGATAATGAAGAAGATAGAATATCCCCATCCAGCTTCATGGCCCTCATCGAAGCATACAAGGAAGCAAGCCTTGACGGAGATGAAAAAACTGCATCTCATATTGAAATGAGGACAACGTTAATGGCAAGTCAAAAGAATGAACAAATTCAAATATATCAGCTGAGAAAGTTGCTTCACAAGAGAAACATCTTCGTTTGCAAGCAGACCTTGGATAATTTTAGGAAATGGTTTGAGAAAGAAATGAAACATGCAGTCCAATGCCCAAGTAGAAGCCATTGAAAAACTTTTGCTGATGGTGAATAATTTTGATAGAACCAAACAACAAATTAAACCAGCAACAGATAAAGAGAAAAAGATTTATGCTAGTTACCAAGGTATATATATACAAGCAATTTGTTGAGATTTTGAGGAGTCATCCTGTGGCTGTTGTAGCAACAGTGGGCAAGCGTTTTGATCCTTTCATAAGTCAAGTTTGAAAACATCTATGTTGATCTTATATGTGAATATTAACATAGAGAAAATGCCATGCATATCTCATTCTTTTATTTTACCGATAAAAATGTTCAATAATAAAATGTTACGTGTCCTCTTATTTAAGGCTTGGCTTAAATATCATATCATACTCGTATTTTACACGCATCGCTCATTCACATCTCTGTCAGCGGCTTGAACTCGACTCCCAGCTGAATCAGTTCATTTCATCTACGATATTGCTGTTCAAATAAGGAGATTATGTACAAGAAAAATGTAAAACAAAAGACTACAATGACAAGAACAAAATCCTAGGCAATTGTGAGAATACTGGATCTATTATGGCCTTCATTTTCGGTCCCTCTACTCGCATGGGCCAAAAAAAACCACGCCAAGCTTTCACTTTTCTTTGTCACGAAAAAACAAAATGATAAGCCTCCTTACGCAAAGATCAAACTTCAGTTCTAGGAAGCAACAAAAAACCATTATATGCAAGCAAAAACACTAAATAGGTAAAGATCTTCATCTACCCCTTAATGTTCCTGTTAAAAGGAACTATGTCAAAATCATCCTCGACTCTCTGTCAGGTCATCAAGGAAGGTAAAAGAGTAAAAGCCAGCCACGCGCTGTCCCCATATTATGGAACTCGTTCATGCTGAAGGTGAAGGACAACAGAACTAGCGGAAAAAATGTTGCAGAGTTTGCTTCTTCTTTTTTTCCGTATTGGTCCGTTTAACAAAATTAAGCACAAGTTGTAACTGGATAAAAAAAGGCACAACTTTGATTTGCAGAGTTTGCTTTTTTTTCCTTTTTGGTCTTTTAACATCTACCTTCAGTTCAGAAGCATTGAACAGCTAGAAATCAAATAGTTCTTGGGATTCCATTGGAGATGCCCAATATTGCAGCAGTGACTCCACGGTCAACCTTCGAGTTGCACTAAGCATGGAGATGAAAAACCGACAACCATCAATTTTGTACTCTTCAAGAGGATTTCTATGTCCAAAACTCCTTACATTTACCTGTCAGAACTCTGAGATAAGCCTTTTGCAAATAAGAAAGCTCAAAAGGGTCAGAGGGCAAAAGGACGATTTACCGCTGAACTGAGTCTATTCATGTTTACAAGATGATCTCTCCAGAAACTATCTAGCGTCTTCACAAGAACTGCTCTCTGTATTTCACAAATAAAAAAATATAAATTAAACAATTAAATAATTTTTCAAAGAAATAAATAGAAACTGAAAGATAAAACAAATAGATGTACATGAACATGACACATTTACAATCCTTGGTTGCAGTTTACCAACCAAAAAAACAGTTTTGGCTGCGATTCTGCTGATTTGGTTAAAATACGATACTGGCACCACCACGGCAAGTTGGCAATTGCAATCTATGTTCATTAATTAATCAATGATACCCAAAAAGTCCCCAACATAACAGTACATTTGAAGGAAACATCTTACCTCAATTTCCTTTACATGTCTCTCGTCATAACCAGACTCTTGAACAACATTTAAATATGAAGCAATTAAAAAATCTCCAAGGTACTTGCGAAGAAGATTAGAGACCGTCCGAAAATTTCCATCCCTACATTAGATAAAACAGTGGTGAGTGGTTAAATTGTTAATACATGAAAACTCCATAAATCTACTGTGAAGCAATTAACTCACTTGATTAAATCATCAGAGCATATGGTAAGCCAACGTCTTAATGAAGAGCCCTTCCGGCGAATTCCGCGGAATGCATTTGGAGGTGCCGGCAAATTTGGAAGGGAAAAGTTGACAATATCAATGGAACCCACATCATGCAATTGATCTAGTGACTTCAGCAAAGTGTCTCTAGTAATCCCTGCAAAAGATTCTGCTATATTCTATTTGAGCTTATTCTGCTATGATAGTATATTTCAGTGTGTTCCAAAATCATATAAGAGGAAGAATAATATGCTTACCATGCAACAGCTTTCCACCAATTGTCATATACTCCTTAATAAGTTTACTCAAATTCCAAATACCTGGATGCTACAACACCCACACAAAGCAATAAATAAAAGGAACTGGTGGATAGAAAAACATATCATGCTAGAGGGAAATATTGGCCACCTTTTGCGGATCAACGTTACTGAAGACAATCTCATCCACCACAGCTTGCATGTACCTACAAGAAACTCTTTAGATTATAAAGGAGATACTATATGCGGGATGGCAGTAACTGGTAAGAGCTTTGGGTAAATTGCCACAGATCTTAGGTTCAAACCTGTGTCATCATGTATCATTAAAAAATTAGGAGGGAAGTGGGTGAGAAAAGAAGAAACAGCAGAAGGAAAAGAAATACAACAATAGGCCCTGACAACCAACAGAACTGGACAATAAAGATGATTCAAAAGGACCTGGGGATAACCAGTGACATTCAATTAAAAATGCTTGCAACACATTTTGTGTGAGTTATATATCAATGAAGATCGATGTTGCATATTAAGCAAACTGAATGAGCATGAAAAAGGGCAAGAACAAAAAATAGAAGATACATAATTCTAACTTGAGCAGAGTCGATTTCCAAGGAACTCATTTAACTCCTAAATGAAACATGATACATCCTCATCCAACCAAATAAAGACTAGGAGTTTATAAATCTACCGTCATTTTCCTCCCACACACTTGTCAATTTATAAGACTTTGCTCCATGCCCCATGTCAAAATTATGAAGAAGTTACAGATATCAGTATACTGGAGCCCTTGAAACCAACTTATCATGTAAGATAGGAAACAGATAAAAATCATGATTGAAAATTAAAAGGAACTCACTGGTATATGTGTTGGGAACAACTTTCATCATCTCCTGTTAGAATTAACTGCCTAAGGTCATAAACATGCTTTCGTTGGACCTGACAATAGAACAATTATGAAAACAAATTAGTTCCTAAAAGATTATTTTCAGACCTCAAAACCTAAAATAAGCTCCAAAAATTCAATTCCAGATAGATGAAAGAATAGTCCATGCTACAGCAAGCTCTTAGTACTTTTAAGTGCACATATCTGATCGATGCAGAGCAATAATGAGAAGCAATAAACACAATCCTATTCCATAACAATTTAAAGCTGGTATATGCTTACACGTAATTTGTAAAGTAAAAAAGAGGTTAGTTGGACAGTTACAAGGGGTTAGGGCCGTTGGTCTATCCTATAAAAAGTAGAGGTCAGGTTAACTAGCTGACTTCGGATGTTGGTGAATTTCATAATTCTCTCTTGGTCTCCGTTTCTCTTCTCTCCTTTCCCTCTATTTCTCTAGCTTCCTCTCTTTCTTTTCTCCTTTCTTACCTAGTCTTATTTATCATGTGCCCTTGAAGATGCAGGCTTTATCCGTCCAGATAAATAGTAAAATCCCATGAAAAATGTATTGCACCATTGCCACAAATTGTGTGCTCTCATATGAAGATGCCAAACAGGTTCACTTAACAATGAAGATAATTCCCAACTTTTAGTCTTTCATTCAAAATGAAGCCAGGGGAGGAGATTTATCCAAATTATATAAGACACTTCACAACTTCTCAACAAATAACGAATAATATGATGTAAGCTAGTCTTATCTATGGATCACAACATCAGCAAATCCAGTCTAATAGTAAACATGAAAACAGCAAAAGTAGAGAAAGATTTGGGTTCAATATTCATTAATTAAATGCGAGACTACATTTTGCATCTTTCTCGTTTTTTCTACAGAATTGGGAGTTTCTCGTTAAAAAAAGAACTATTTTATAATTAAACAAGGTTTGCAAAGGCAAAAGGTCAAAATCTTCTCTTGTGGCAAATACTCATAATTTCATTTTACTAAGTTACAGAAATCTAAATTTCAATCGATGAAAATTGTTTTTAGACAGTAACTGAATGTTTTAACCAGAGCATGTCTTGAACATCTACTTAATGGAAACATACCTCTAACACTTCATCAAACTCGACAAGGCTCTTTCTCACTCCAAAGAAGAACTTCTCTGCATTAATTTGCAGTGCTAGGAGCTAAAGGCATGATCATTCCAGTTAGTAATTGGAAGATTATATTCAACAAGCGCAACATACAATAAATGAATAAAAAATATTAGGAAAAGAGGTCATCTGGAAAAGAAAAGGTATCAACAAATGGAGAGAAAAAAAAGCAATTTCCAAAACCAATCAAAAGGCAAAATATGTAAACCATGACCTGCTTGACAATGGCATCACCCTCAATTGGCAAATCCTCATCGTTTGTAATCTTTGATATAAGTCTCACTGCCCATTCCGTATCAAAATTGAACTTTTGAAACATTTCATCCTGCAAGCTATTTCATAAATTTTTTATTAGCATAAATTTGTTTTAGATCATTTATTTTAAGTAAATAAAAAAAGGTAGAAGAAATGTAAAGATAAAGAGAAGAATATCCTTTTTTACTTAGATCACAATAACATTTTCTGAAGAAAAGGGAGTTTAAGCAAGATAATTAATGTGAATATGCTAGGACATGAGCAGGTTAAAACATTTAGACAAAGTTCTAAGGAACAAAATTTCTTAGATGGCATGCCAGTGCAAAGCTTCAAAAGTGAAACCTAGCTTGGTCTAGAGTTGTGACAACTACCAAGAAGATACATCAAAACCACGTAGTAGTAGTAGTAGTAAACTACCTGACCATAAATCGTGTTGATCCAGGATCCCCCTGCCTTCCAGCTCTGCCACGGAGCTGGAGAAAAGATTACCATAGGATTAAAGCCATATGTAACTAAAGTTCATGAAGCCACAAGTCCATGGCACGCACTGAAAAATATTGCTCAAAATAATCATTGTAACCACAGATTATCATTACGTTTAAATCACCTGGTTGTCAATTCTTCGGGACTCATGCAAAGATGTACCAATTACATGAAGGCCCCCAACTCTTTTCACCTCAGACCCTTCATTCAAACAGTGCTTTTCACAATCCTCCAAAACTGACAAATAGGCAAGTGCCACCGTTGGACCAAGAGGGTACATCTCAGATTCTTCATTTGCAAGCTTTTCCAAATCATCCAAATTATATGACTGACTCATTTCAATAGCCTGTGAGATGAAAGATTTAGCCTTCTGATATGTCCAGCTTTTACCTTCGCTTTTGGATACATATTTAGCTGAGTAATTCATGTTGCAAAGAATTTTACATTATGATTTTATTTATATAACAATAATGACCAAAAGGAACCAAACTTTATCAAAATTGAGAAAACTTCAAGACTAGAATCACAGACCCATTAAGGCTGCCTTAGCCAATAAAGCCAGTGATGATGATCCAACCTTTATCTTTGGAAGCACCTGTACACAAAAGTCTCATTAATTAAGCCATAAACTCTAGAAAAATAATAATTAATATGCAAGTATTGAAATTCAGGGTTTGATAATACTCTGCACTTGTAATATTGAATAGCAATCATGTGCATATGTAGAAGTTAGAAGAGAGCAGACACCTACTCAAACTATAGGACATAATGTTAATCATAACACATAAACAAATCTTATCTTACCCAAAACAAAACATTTAACTTAATTCTAAATGCAAAGAAGCATTCTTAAAATAATTAAACAAAAAAAAAGCCTTAATCAAAACAAATAAAATATGCAAAAACAACTCAATTGAAGTAAATGTATTTTCCAACAAGTAACCACAAGGATTACCTTTTGTGAAATTGCCTCCCCAAAAAGTTCAATATTAGAAGCCTCTGGCGTCAAAAACGAAAGTAAGCTGTCCTCTATAATTTCTCTGGCTAGCATCTATGCATAGGGGAAAAGAGTAGAAAATCACACCCAAGATAAAACTCAAGCAAAGTGACACTTCAAACTAGAGATATCACATTGTTGAAGACATACAAATGCTTTTATGATTTAAGATGTTAATAACAAAATATGCTACTCCTCGGTCCTTAATATAAGATTTAGTTTATATTATTTACTAAGAACACTGGCCACAAATAACTCATCTCACTGGGACACCTACTTTAGGATTTCCACCAAGGATTATATCTGTGCCCCTGCCTGCCATATTTGTAGAGATTGTAATGGCATTTTTACGCCCTGCCTGTGCAACAATCTCAGCTTCTCTTGCAGCATACTGATTTTTAAAAAAGAAAAAGAAGGAAGCCAAAATGTTTATCTAGTAAGTCAAATGACAATGACAGAGGGCATTTGAATTCAAGGATACCACCAAATTATACTTCCACGTACCTTAGGTCGAGCATTCAGGACATTATGGGGAATATTCCATTCCTTAAGCAGACCAGACAAAAGTTCAGAATTTTCTACGCTGCATTAAGAAAGAAGCATGCATGCAATTATCCTCTCAACGAAAAATCAATACAAAGTTAGATGTGCAAATACAATAAATAACCAAAGGTCCAATATGGTCAAGTAAAGCATCAAAAGTCAAGATTTCATCATATGATCATAATAATAAATAAATAACAATACAATAATGCTGTTAGTGTGGGGCCAGAAACGCTTTTAACTAGCAAAATTTACAAGAATGACATACAAACACAGATTTTGAGATCCGTACCGAGGAGAAATACCATAATGTCAAGACATAATCAGTAAAACATGAGGGATACAAAGGCCACTTTCTTCAGCAATGTAACAGCAAATAGACAGTAATATTCAAAACTTCAGCAAATTATACTACCATTAATAATTTTAAAATTTAACTTTCCTTCCATTGGATCAATTTCCAGCCTGTGATACTATAGCAACTTCAAAAAAAAAATTACAAATTCTGGCCTGCTCAATAATGATCTGCGCATATAATGAGACATGTATTAAATGTATAATACGTTATAAGTTCCAGCTTCAAGTAAAGTTTTTTTTCTATATGAAAAAGAAATATTATCAGAGGGAAGAAAGAAAGAGGATAAATTTACGGGAGATAAGGTATCCTCATGTATCAACACAAACAAACAAACAAATAAACAAACAAACGGTAGCATATTTTGCTCATAATGAATGAATAAATCCTATCAATATTAGCAGCTTTTGCTTCTTCTTCTTCTTTCCCTTCCGACTTTCCCCCAAAAATAATACATTATTCTTAGACGAGAAAATGCCCTTTATATGATAAAATAAATCAACAGGCAACTCAAATAAAATTTACCTGGTTGTCCCTACTAAGACTGGACGACCTTGTCTAAACATATAATCAACTTCACAGCGAGCCTGCTCCCATTTTCCCCTAGCAGTCTTAAATAATAAAAAAGAGAAGCATTAAATACTGGGAAAATTATAGTATATTATGATGGGAAAACTAAATTATATATAAAAAAGGCCGCAATTATAAATAAATAATGACCTACAGCAAACGCTTGGATAGGAAAATCTTTCCGAATGTTGGGGAGATTCGTGGGCACTTCGATGACTGGCATCTGGAACATTTTCAAGAACTCTTTCTCCTGCAATGATATATATAATTATTCTTGTCAAGAATACATCATCTCACATTTAGAATAGGAATTGCAAATTAACCATTAAAATTTAACAATAGAACAATATTAGTGTCTTTACTTCTGTTTTTGCAGTTCCAGTCATTCCCGACAACTTTGGATAGAGTTTAAATAATGATTGGTATGTGATCTGTGCTACAACAACTGAATCTGCCTGTACAGGGAGATGATAGTGAAACTCAGAATCAGACAAATTGATCACGTGTCATAAAACAAAAGAGAAAAGACAGAACAGCGTATACCTGAATCTTTAGACCTTCCTTTGCCTCTACAGCCTGGTGAATCCCGTCAGACCATCTCCTTTTCTCTTCAACTCTTCCTGTCAGCTGAAAATTTGTATCAATTGTGTTCATCATATGATCAGATTCATATAGAAGCATCAGCAACAAAATTATAGTCATTAACTACTAAAATTATGGCCACACACTGCTTGTGGACACACAAGAAATTAAACATCATAGTCAACACATATACGAAACAGTTGAGTTTATACATGTATCTCAGGCTAGGTGCAAAGCTAGCCGAGAAACATTCTCCTTGTTCAATGCCTTAAAGAATATATTTCTATTTTGACCTTGTATTGGCAACCAAACAACTCCCCACCCCTCCCCAGCAAAACAGTTTTTTCTTGGATAATACTTACTATGAATCAGGCTCCGATACCATGAGAAGAAATGGGACAGAATTGCCAGGATTTTCATTATCTGAGTAGCAACATATATACAGGAGGGAGGAGCGTTTGTATTGATGGCTCATTAATACACATTAATTCCCTTATCACTATGACTATGCCACCACTATATAGAGAATATTTACAATAAATGAAATCAAATCATCGATGATTCTCTATCCTAACAGATAGCAAATTGGTACGGAGGAGATTAAACTTTTTGCCAACAAGGACGCTCTGTACAAGACTTCAGTGTTTAAATCTTAACAAATTTTTGAAACCCACAATATAACTGGTGCAGAAGACCATTTAATTTCACTTTTAAATGGTACTAACAGTACGTGAAAATACACCATGAATAGAAATCTGAGAAACGGAGAACATTGTTATCACGAAAGAGAGGAAAAAGAAAATAATAAGCCACAATGCAAAAAATATACATAAAAAATGCATAACTTTGAAAACATGAAGAAACCTTTAAAAAATTACCTCATTGATAATTAAGGCCTTCCCATCTCTGACTATGTATTGCACATCTCGGCGATAGAATTCTTTAGCTTTCAAAGCATTCATCACAAATCTGCAGTAACTCACCCCTTACTACTATGCATATATGCAAACATGAAATAAATGCGCCACTAATCAGACCCAGAACAGACCAGTATTTTAGCCAAATTATTTTTCTGCATAAGTACTCAAAAACAAATGAAGCAAAAAGGAACAGGCAAAATTCTGCTTATTCTGGATTTAGTATAATACCCCTTTCCAAGAAAATAAGAAGGTTTTGCGATGAAATAGAAAAGCAATCAATTAAGAGAGGATTATCGGTGTTCCCAGAGAAAAAGCACTGGAAATGTAAAACAGCTAAACAAACACTATGAACAATAATTAACTAATAACTAAAGGCAACCAGCTCATATGTATATTTACCTAGCCCAGGGGTCACCTTCATCCCAAAGGTCATTTGTTTCAAGAGCCATTTCAGCAAGAGCAATTCCTTCCTCAGTCAATTCAACAGAATTATCTTTAAGCTCCACATTATAATGCTGTTATGAAAATCAGTGCAGGTAACTATTTTCTCAGTATAAACAGTTCTTAAAAACTGCTTATGAGCAACATTGCAAGAGACTGTACTCACAATTCCCCGTATAAGCAATTCAGCCACTTTTGCAGCAACAGGGTATCGTGCAGCATCTTTACTGGCCTGTGACACAGATATGGCAACTAGAATCAACCTATCATTGAGCTCCCTCCATCAAAATGATCATTTGAACAACACGACCCAGATTTTTTTTTTCATGAAAACCACTAACCTAGGTATTGAAGAAATTGATGGGCAACAGCACAAAATATAAAATCAATTACCTCACCACTAATTAACAAAGGATTTCTTCCTTCATCTATCAGGACAGAGTCTACTTCATCGACAATTGCAAAATGAAATGGCTTTGGCCTGTTTTTACAAAGAACACTCACAACCATTCCTTTAGCATTTAAAATATATATATCAACTGACTGTCCAAGTAATATACACTACCATCTCATCACAAGTTGTCCACTACTTCCAGCAAGATTATCTCGTAGGTAGTCAAAGCCAAGTTCCTGGGGGAAGCAGGAACAAAAAGGAAAGCGAATAAACCAAATGGAAAGAAAAATAACAAGAAAGATGACAACATAAGAAACAAATGAGGAATGTAATTACCGAATTGTTGGTATATGTTATATCACATCTATAATTAGATCTCCGCTCTTCAGCAGTCATCCCCCTCTGCTTGAAAAGATTATATAATGAATTTTAAAAGTGAGCGATGCTACTATGTTCATTTCGTAAAGATTCTCATTTACGTTCATTGCTACGGAAATAATAAAAAATTATTGAAAAACAAAACAGGTTTGGTTTGTCCATACATTAGATGATTAAAACGCATGATTTATTGCAGCTTGCCACTAAACTAACTTTACGAACCCGGTAGACTTGATTACCTGAATAAGACCCACGGAAAGACCTAAGAATCGATGAATACGGCCCATCCATTCAGCATCACGTTGAGCTAAATAATCATTGACAGTTACCACTGCAACAAAGGAGGATTGAGAGAAAGCCAAGGAAGAAGCAGGTCCTTGTCCAGCATTGAATAGCTGTACCTAAGAAAATACTCCACGTATCAAAGTTTTCAACGTCAACAATACATACCATGGACACCCTCGCCAGTCAAGGCATTAAGATAAGCCGCTAAGGTGGAAACTAATGTTTTTCCCTCCCCCGTTTTCATTTCTGCAATGGACCCATCATGAAGCACCGCTCCACCAATAATCTAGCGAAAAAATATGCAGCTGAAAGAACTCAGATACCACTGCTCATATATATGCAAAACATTCAGGCATGTAAGACAGAAACCTGGACATCAAAATGCCGCATTCCAAGTTTTCTTCTTGCAGCTTCACGAACAACAGCAAATGCCTCTGAAAGATTACATTAAATAAAAAAATGGCATAGAAACATCGAACTCTGGCCAAACTATGTAAGTTAAGAAGAGAACCAGCTTGAATATCAGGAAGCGAATCCCCTCTCTTAAGCCGAAGCCGAAACTCCTGAGTTTTCGCAGTCAACTGCGGGCGAAAAGAATTCGTGTTAAATCCAGGCTAAGCATACCGCGCTGATCATCTTCATAATCAAATTTACAACCTGCTCATCGGAGAGTCTCTGTATCTGCGGCTCAAAGGTATTGACAGAGTCCACCAGACGATAGTAGTCGCGAACAACCCAGTAGTTCAAGCTCGCGAAATCGTCGATTGTTTTCTTAATGCGGCCCATATTCTCCTGAAACAAGAAACAAAATATAATCATCAGTTAAGCACAATAACAAACAAGTAATGGGCATAGAGCACATGACTACACCTTCACAGACGCAACAACGGGTGTGCGCCTGCCATAACGTGGAGGCAGCCGACGCCAGGATGAAACAGAAGATGGTACAATAAAGGCAACATTGGCATTTAAGGAAGTTGCTTTCGGAAGAGGTTTTAAAGCAAACAAGAACGAATTTGAGAGGGCAGGCACAGTTGCCATAGCAGTGCTCTGCTTGCACCTAAGCTAAACTTGAACAAGCACAAGAGGCTTGCTTAAACAGAGCTTTGAATCATTTAATGCACTGGTTCGTAACTGAGACGTCTGAAGCTGGTTTAGAACGGGTAGGGTGGGACTTTGTGGGACGGGCAAGGCAGGGTGGACTGAATGACGTGTATCAGCGCCAAACCAAGCCCTAGGAGGCATAAACGACACAAATTACATAATCGTTTTCGGTTCCCGGTCAACACTTCTAATTCCACGCCAATGGCACTTCGGAGCGCCTCTCTGTTTTTGATCTTGTGATCTATGTACCCGTGCCTAGGTAAGTGGGAGAGACGGGATTACTTGTAAAAATTACTCGTATTAATTTGACATCATAGAAGTCAAAATTCTCCTGTGCGTTGACTTAAGTTGATGAGAGTCAGCCAATGTCAAGTTAAAGTTTTTAAATTTAATTTTGTTATCAAAATTTTGATGTGCCGTTTCTATGAAAAACTAAATGAGTCTATGAAATTTTAAGAAATAAATTGCCTTATTCATGACTACAGATATAGTTTATTTCAATTTGTATATTTTATATTTTAAAAACAGTTTTTGAACTATTCCTTCCGTCGTAGTTGTTGTTTAGGTCTCTATCCTCGATTATAGTAGGTAGTTCAGAATTCCATAATATTTTAAAAATCTTTTCAAAAAATCCTTCTCTTTAATAATCTGTTCGTCCCCCTAATAAATAATATTTTCAAAAGCACCCCTATTTAATTAGGGGCATCTGGCCGAAAAAACAAATTAGGGGCAGATTTGGACCTAAATCTTTTTGTTAGGGGATAACAGGTATCAGCGGATGCGCGCAGCTTCATCAGATTGAGGATGGGCCGATGCCCCCGTCGATCTTTGCAAAACCTGCGTAGATGGACATTCCATTTCATGCAATGGTCCATTCCTTTGAAGCATCTGATTATTAAAATCAATTCAAATTATAAAAGAGTCTCATATCTCCCAATAGTGATTAAAAAGGTGATTTTCCCTATGATCCAAACGGGCCATCACGCCCCATTTCCCGGCTACTATTTTCCTGACGTAAAAAGGAAGCCGAAAGCCAATTAGTGGAAGACGAGACAGCGAGAGACAGGCGACTGGGGGATTGAGAGGAAGAGGGATTCCACAGATTAAGTTCTAGAGATTTAGAAAGTTTTTGGGTCTTCGGATAGGGAGAGACCTTGAGAGAGCATAATGGAGAGAAGGGAGGAAGAGGGTGAAGAAGCACGGCAAGTAAGATAATAATAAAAATTTAATTCATAAAAACAAGCTCTCTCTAATTGATAAATCGGTAGACATAAAGCAAGTCAATATGAAATCACCGAATCACAGAAAGTGAATTTCCAGTGATAGAATTTCTCCTCTAATTTATATATAAAAAGGAGCTTATAGCATCACACCCGGTGTGGGTTCTTCGTTTCATCCCAAAAAAGGGGAAATAAAAGGACTATGGCATAATATACAAAAAGGAGGCTATGAAATAAGCAAAGAGATGCGCAAATATTTGTTGTAATTTATGTACATTACACCCTTTGGGTGAGTAATGTGTAAAAAAAAAAAAAACACTGTCCTAATTTGATTAAAATTACCTTTAGCATATAAGAGTAACTACCCAAATTTTTACCTTAACAAAAAAGCCATAAAATGATAGGTATCAAGTGAAAGAGGCAGGGAGTTTACCAGTTATTGATTCCTTCAGTGTTGAAGCTGGAATACATTGAGAGGAAGTCAGCCTAGCAGAAGGGTCAGGACATGGGAGCGCTAGCAGAAGTACTAGTTCTTGCCCCTAACGATAATGGGACATCTCTTTCCCCCACCATTTTTGTGTCTTGTAAGCCAATCAGTTCTAGCGCCGCTCAAACAGATTATTGACGCCTGGAAACAAAAAGAAAAAAGGGGAACTAGCATGAATTTGAATTGAATGCTAATCAACGAAGTGGTTATATATATTATGAGAAATATTAGAACAATTCCATGAAGTTTCAACACTTAAACTGATTAGTTAGAATACAACCATACCTGGTGAAACATTATCGATTCCAATGATAAACCTGGAGGAATCAAACAAAACAAATTATGGCAGCCGAGTGTTGATAATTCAGATGCATAAACAAACACGAACTCATGGCAAAAAATCATTTAAGATAGTTCAGAAATGTGCAAGTAGAAACAAATGAGAGACTGAACAAATGAAACATCTGACATTGTAGAACCAAATTTATGACATCACATGGCACCCACTTTACAGCCATAGTTTTTGCATCAGAAAAAATGCAAATTGACGTAGTTTCAGGCTGCTTGCCTTGAACATGTAGGAAGTCTCCCAGTTAGTGAAGAAAGACTTGTATCACTAGAAATGAAAACAATAACTAAAATTATAAACTTCAAGATAACCAATATTCAATTTATGCATAACGCATCACCTAAAAAGCATCCTGTCTCGTTAAAAAAAGAAAAAAAAATGCTGAAGCCAGATAGCAAATAATTTAAGTAGATGATGTGACTTGCCTCGATAGACTTATGAGCAAACCCAACAAATAGTTTTCTTTGCCAGTATAATATAGACGTTACAACAGAACTGCAAGGAATATATCCAATTGAATTGACAACCAACTGAAACCCATCTCCTGCCAATTCCTACAATTAACTACGCTAATGAGCCTATATGCGGATCGGAAAAAACTTAAATAAATATATAGATGAAATAGCAACAATTGATTTTTTTTAAAGTAATAAAATAATGAACAGAGCAAACAGACATTACATACATTTCGAAGCAAAAGAACAGAGCAAGATAGCACATAATTTTGCACTTGTACCTGTATATTAACTTTTTTGTCCCAACCTCCTGTATAGAGGCATTTCCCCTGAATACTAATGGCAAAAATGGCACCACTATGCAATGTTTTGGAGCTCATGAAGATGTCATTTCTCCAGACCTACACTAGCAAAGGATAAAACCAATATTACCCAGCAATGGCAGCCATGAGTCATTCAAAATGAGTCCCTATATTCTTTCCAAGGGGTACAGTAGTACACAATTCATCAATTCCAGGAAGTAAATACCTTTATGCATCCATTTTCATGAGACGCAACAAGAAGATGTCTATTGACTGTAATAGACAGGACAGCTTTCACCTCTCCAGGCACATCCTCCCCCAATACTGTCAACAGGCTGTGATCATTAAGACTCCACAACCTAATTGTACCATCCCAACTACCACTGTAAAGAAAAACATCACGTATTGCGAGTATGGAGACAACAGATGTATGCCCATTCATTGTGCACATTAGAGTTCCATCCTGGGAAAACGTACAGAAATCCATATAATTCATTTCAAACAAATTTTTCTTTCCAGATACCAAAGCAAATCTCAAACTCACCTCCAATGACCAAGCTTTTATTGATCTATCACCACTACCAGTGTAGAGGCAAATATTTCTTGAAACAGCCATAAAATGGATCCCACTAAAACGCCAATCCTTCTGCTCATACCACTTTCTCAGTGGGTTTGGCCCAAAAGGGGAAGTTATTTCCCAGATAAATATACCCCCTCCACTGTCACCACTTATGCACAAGGGTTCTTCTCCATCCACATAAACCAAAGCCATGACTTTATTCTCATGACCTCTAAATGTGTGTATATGAGAAAAGTCCTACATAATACAGAGGAGTCTCATTGGTGGAGTAAAAGATAAAGAGCTTGTATCATAGTAACCTTTTTATTCCATGGCAATAACCACATAGCCCTAAAAACCGTCATATTTATACATCAACTAATGTTCTATGTTGCATATCAAGCATTCAAGTCAGTTGTTGCAAGTCATCCCTGTGAATTAGGAAATTTAATAACCCAATATGGTGCAAGGAGTTGTAAATTTGCTTATACCACTGAATCTTCATTACCAACAACAGCAATAATGGGATCCTCATGACAATATTAGAAATGAGATTATTCCTCCGGTAAAATGTTATCAGACAGTTGTGTTTTTGGAGTGTTACCCGCAATGACCATACATTGACAGTTTTATCAAATGAGGAGCTAAACAGAAATCCCCCTGTAAAACCAAAGAAAAAAGCCATTTAAATACAAATATGCTTAATGCGTTATGATCCACTCACAATCAGGTGCCACTGAAGTGAAACAAAACTAAGGAAGATAATTGAGAGTGATGAACATGTGACACAATAGTGTTTACACCTCCAGCAACTAATCCAGTGATACAATCAAGATGGCCTCTTAGATCTTTAACTTCAGCCATTTCCTTAAAATCTCATCAGGTTTCTCCTTCCCTTGCTGAACCAGATCACCATCTTCTTTATCCTGCAACTCACATTCTCTCTGTGGTTTTGAGGATTTCAAGGGAAACTGACACAAGTCCCCTAGAATCAAGCAGCAATGTGCAGTGTTTCCATCTATTGCAACCTCCAAGGTTCCTATAACATCAAATGGAGGTTTGATGAGCATATACCAAATGCATTTTCTCACACCTGCTACATCTGGGCGATTTCCTGGATCTATTTCCAAACATTTGCTAAGAGTATGCCCCAACGGCAAATACTCTGATCCCAATTTATCTTCCAAAAAGGAATCAACTCTCTCCACCCAACAAATGTAATTGGCTAGAAGGTCAATGCCTTTCTTCTCCTTATTCATTTCCAATGAATACCGCGGGAGAGCATTCCCAAAAAGAAGGCGCAGCATCACACAGCCCAATGACCATACATCAGAGCTATATCCAACAGGGTATCTTGAGCGCCCACTCTCTAGAGTAATAGTCTCCTTCAGCAATAATTCAAACAAACCCTCTGGGCTAATGAAATCATCATATTTAAAGGCATACTCACAAATTGCTTCGTGCTTATCTATATTACTAGTGTCACTAGAGATAGCATCCATTAGATCCAAACAAACCTTCCTTCCCTTTCCTAATGCCTCGTTCAAATTAAAATAAATGCTCCCGATCTCATCAAAACAGAAGCAAGAAAGTCCATAATAACCTGCAACCAAACGTCCAGGCTTTGTTTACGAGGGGATAAGAGAATTTTTATCATTTAGTGCTCCTCTTTTCTCATTTATCTCCCTTCTAAAAGTAATAATTTTTAGAAATGAGAGAAATTTTTAACCCTAACTAAATTGCCCTTTATTAATTTTTAATATTCTAATTATATTCTCAGATTTTTTTTCTCACACTTATTTTTTTAATTGTTAAAATTTAATAAACATAATAAATTATTTATATATTATATTAAAATATATAATAATTATAGAATTAATAATAAATAATATTAAAATTTTATCACATTTTTTATTTTTTTTAATTATATTATTTATATAAATAAGATAAAAAAATAAAATTCATAAATTAAAAAAAATTGATATAAATATTATAAATAAAGAGTAAATAAATTTAAATAAAGAAATAAGAATATATTTATCCATTTCTAATTAACTCCACTCCACTCCCTTATCCTCCCCTCCCCTTTTAAACTAAACAAAAAATATCATTAATTAACTTTTCTTATATTTTCTTACCTTCTTTTAAATTAACTTAAACTACCCTCCTTTAAAGCTGAACCAAACAAAACCTCGTCTCATTGAAAAACTAACAAACCCATCTCTATTCAAAGCATCTCCAGCGAGACCGACAAACCCACTTCTCAACTCACTAGACTTCTCGGCAAGACTACCAATATAGTTGACCATCTACTAAGTCGCTCCACAAGCCATAAGCATCACATATCCTATCCTGTTTTATGGACGCTTTGAGAAACAATGCTAACTCATGCCTCTGAACCTCTTTCATCCCCTCCAAACAAATCATAATTCGAGCCTCATAACTAAGTTTTAAGTTAGAATGATTGACTGGAGGTAAAGAAGCAATCGGGACAAGGCTCAGGCTCTGGTTTTCTTTTATGCAAACTCTCCTGTACAAAGAAGAAGATGAAATGAAACGCCCTTATCGAAGACGGCCAAGAGATCGGCCTTCGCGGCCAGCGAGTTCGGACTCAATTGAAACGACGTCGTGTGGGAGAATCCAATCCTTCCAGACAGCATACAACTCGTCCGACCAGAACCGAGGATAAAATTCATAGTGATCGTCACCATTATTGGCGGAATGATACTTCGAATTCTGTGAGACATCGGAAGAAGAAGAAGATGGGGGTTCGAGACAGAGTCTGAGGAGGTCGATGTTCTTGGGAAAGGAAGATGGTCCTTGCTGAGCAGAATACTTGACGAGTTGGGTACACGCAGGGCAGCGTATGGTGGTAGTGGGGTATCGCTGTGGGAGTTCAACTAGGCAGGCTTCACAAACCGAGTGGCCACAGGCAAGAACCTTTGGAATTGTATTCTCTTCGTTGTAGGTTTGGAGGCACACCGGGCACTCCGGTAACTCCATCGTAACTGAGACTATCCGCCGTCGCGAAGACTCTATTCTAAGCTAATAATAACGCCGGCTATGCTTCCCTCGAGCGGGTTTACTCGACGACCCTTGGCAGGTAAACAATTTGATCGCGACGACGTTGATTGGGGAGTTTTATTTTTGTCGTTCTGCTCTATTTTTTTTTTTTTTTGGTACAACGTTCTGCTCTATTTTTTATTTTTTACTCTGACAAAGTAAATAGTTTGGCCCAAAAAAAAGTAAATAAGAGTAGTTTGTAGCTCCGCTGTTAATTACGGGCCCAGAATATTAAATTATCTCCTCGAAATATATATGATCCACATAGATGTATAAACTGTAATCTACAGTACTTGAGACTAGTTAACGATAATGGGCTGTTTATATATGATTTTAAAAATAGGTTTATGAAAGAGAAAAATTGGATAGCTTGTAAAAAAGGATTTTTGAATAAGAGTTTATGAAAAAAATAGTTTTGAATAAATGAGTATTTGAATAGTTATTTCTAAAAATATTTTTATTATTATTAAATTATGAAAAATGGTATGAGTATTAAATGAGAAAATATAAGATATAAGATGAAAGATGATGTAAGAAAATAAATGAGAGATAGTGTATAAAAAAAGTAAGAGAGAAGAGAGATGGTATCAAAAAATATGAATAATATAATAATTGGTTAGTTCATAAGTTATTTTACTGTTCCATAAGCTGCTCTGACCAGCTTATCTGAAATCTTAGTTTTAAATTATAATTTAATCTAAAAATTTGTTTAAATAAATATAATTATTTATTTTAAAAAATTTTAAAATTTAAATTTTATTAAAACCTAATTTTAAAATTTAGTTTTTGTGGATTGTCGTACACTAACTGTAGAGTGGTTATATGCCTACAAAATTAAAAATTTTAAAGAACAAATATAAATCAAGAAAAGTTGAACTTTGTAATGTACTTAGTAATTGGTACTTATTCGCTAATCAGATTATAATATAAAAGACTAATTTCTATGATATGATAAATTAAAATTCTATCCCTATAACACAAATAACATTATACATTTACTTAAAAAAAAAAGTAATAGGTATCTATTCATTTTGCTGTGCATTATTTCTCTTTAGAGAACATAAATGATTTAAAAAGAATAGACAAAAATTTATGACAAAAATATTTTTAAATAAAATAATTATTTAAATGTTTATTATATTGATGAGTCTTATAATTAATAAATTATTAAAAAATATATAAGATATAAAAAAAACTATTATAAATGTAATTACTGTTTATCCTCTCCCCAATCAGCATATGAAAAAGAAGATAATAACAAAGACAAATAAGGATGATAATAAGGTAGAGAAGTGATGGTTGACAGAGATTTGGACTGAAAGAACAACTTGAGACACAGAGAGAGTAACAACACAATAATGACAACAGTAAGTGCGTGTTTGGATTCAGCGGTGGAGAATAGATTTTGGGCAAAACCTCGGTTTAAAAAAATTTCACACAAACATCAATTTTTGTCCAGAATTGATTTTGGAACAAAACCTCGGATTGAAAAAAGTGGAACCAAACAGCCATTTTTGTCCAGAATTGATTTTGGGCAAAACCTCGATTTGAAACCATGATTTTGAATAAGCTACTGAAAATGTATTTTAGAATTATAAAAGAACTTATAGATTATCCAATTACTATTTTACCCTTATTTTTTTCTTATACTCTCTCTCATCTCTCATCTCTCTCCTCTCTTATCTATCTTCTTCACACTATCTCCTCTTTCCTTTCTCCTATTTATTCTCTACCCTCTCTCCTCTCTCATACTTTAATTAAATTATACCCTTTTTAGTAATTTATTAATATAAAAAGTGATTCTACTACTCATCATCCAAATATCTCTATTTTTAAAATATATTATTCTCAGAATCTATTCTTCCCAGAATCTATTTTTCAAAATCTATTCTCTCAGAATTTATTCTTTCCGGAATCTATTCTCCCCAAAATATATTCTCTATAATCTATTCTCCCTAAAATTTATTCTCCCTAAAATCTATTCTCCAAAAGTTAATTCAAACACACCCTAAGAGTAGTGACCATAATGAAATATAAAGAAACTTAGGATAAAAAAAAGAAAAAAAATAATAAGAAAATAAAAATTAGATAATTTATAAATTAATTTTTTAACAAAATATTTTTAAAATTTTATTTAAAATTATAATTTCATCTATAATTTTTTTAAAATATTTAAAGACTGTTGATTTTATTTTTTATTTAAATTTCATTCTAAAATATTTAAGAAAGATCTAAACACGCCCCTATTTTAGAGAAATCTTTCTACTCCCCAATTTTCATATTTGACGATCTTATGAATAAAGAAGTGGTGCAATGTTAAGGTTTGGCTGGCCACAAAAATCTAACATAAATGTGAATTTTTATTTCTAAGAGGTTGGTCAATGGTTAACGAGAAAAATACCCATAAACTTATTTGAAATGTACGCACTATAATATTTATAAATTTATCTAAATTTAAATGATTAGAAATGTCAATTCCGTTAATTGGAACAAATCATGGATACCTTTTGTTTTGGTGGGTCCCGCATTATTTTCTTAAATGATTATTTAAACAACTCCTTACATAATCTCTCTCTTCCCCACCCACATCCCCATCTCTCTCTCTCTTTTCTATTTCTCAGCACTAAACTCTCTCTCTCTCTCCTGGCCTCCGTTGACACCCTCAGTCCCAGGGACAGAGGAAGAGATGGAAGCCCTGTTAGTGTTTGGCGAAGTTGCTTCGACCTCATCCTCTCTTCGGCTCTCCACAACTTAAAATTACTCATATGCAGGAACAAGTTGAAGAAACTTACATGATGGTGAAGCAAGATGGTGTCCAGCGTGGCTTCGTAAGCCTCATTCTTCTCTGGATACCGTATTTTTTTTCTTTGTTACAGTTTGAGAACTTTCAACAATGTATAGTAGAAGGGTGTAAAATCTCAAACACTTTGGAATGTTAAGAAGATATTTTGGAAGAGAGCTAGTGTTAATTTTAGGAAGCAATGACAGTGTCTTATGTGTCTCTTAGAAAATATTTGATTTTTAGGAGAAGATGGCGAGGGGCGTGGCCGGAAATTAAGAACAAGAGAGAGATGCGGGACGAATCTGACTTCTGATGGAAGAAGGTGGGGGAAGAGAGAGTGCGAGGAGTTATTTAAATAATCAGGTAAAAAGAATAATGCGGGACCCGCTAAATAAAAAATTTTGGTAAATTGAAAGAATTTAGGATGAAAATAGAAATGGGATATAATTAAGTTAAAAATAAAATTTAAAATTTTATTTGATACGATAAAATTCGTATATAATTAATATATTTTTTATAATTTTAAAATATATTTTTATAATTTGATAAATATTAAAATTGTTAAAAAATTATAATTAAAATAAAATAATTAAAAAAAATTTACTTTCACCTCTACTACTTAATTTTTAATTTTTTTAGTAAGATTAAAATAACAAAAAATATTAAAAATAAAAATAAAAATATCTTTTATCATACTATATTAATTATTAAATAAAAAAAAGTGAAAGACTTTCACTCTTATTTCTCCACTCTCAACCCCCCCAACACCAAACATGACGTAACAGTGATTTACCCCTTGGTATTTTCACCGTTTAAAACCCAGACAAAATTGATGATAAAAAAGTTTATAGGAATTTTTATACTGTAGTCCATTAAACAATTGGTTAGACTGGGGCTAGTGAAATTGACAACGGGTTGATCTGGTCATAAATCAGAATGTCCAACAACTACAATTACGCAGGTAAAAAAATGATGAGAGTGTGTTTATGTTTGGGGTTAACTGCGGCCATGGCAATAAATAATACGAGTCATGCTCAAATGTGCAAGCATATATCCTGCTGTCTGAGTTTGACTGCAAAACAGAAACGTATACAAACAAGTTTCTTCTGTATCTGTTCTCTAATATCATCGTATTAAAAACTACAATTACAGTATTAAAAAATAATGGGGAAATAATTATGACGGATATAGCACGCCTTTGAAAGTTAGTGGGCGTAAATTTCTGACCACTATAAACTAATTCTGGTCCAATCTGTAATGTGCTGGATCACGCTTGAATAGATGAACCGAACGGTGTAGATATTCCACTTCTTGGAAGGCCATACAAAAGAGAAGATTGAAAGGACTCGTGACCCAGGGGCACTGGTCTGTCTGGTAAATTGGGAATGTCAATGTCACCTTCTAGCATCTTGAGTGCTTCAGAAATAGTGGGCCTCAGAGCCACCATCACATGGGCACAGAGAATCCCCACAAGAACAAACCTCTCCATTATCCTCTTCGGCCCTCCTTCTCTTATTGACTCCTCCAATATTTCCTCTATCTTTCCTGATTTCGCATGCGTCCAAGCCCAGTCTGTGATCAAGAGAATCGATGAATTTGAAGTGTCAAGCACCTTTCTTCCGCTCATGATTTCAAGAATCAGAATCCCAAAGCTATAAACATCACTTTTCTCTGTTAGTTGCCCATACAGAGCATACTCTGGTGCTAAATAACCATAAGTGCCAGCAACCCTTGTGGTAAGATGAGACTGGCCTTCGTTTCCTTGCTTGGCTAATCCAAAATCTGCAACTTTAGCTTTCATTGTTGAGTCTAGAAGTATGTTCGTGGCCTTTATGTCACGGTGATAAATTGGGGGTTTGATTTCGTAATGCAGATAAGCGAGCCCTTTAGCCACGTCGAGAATTATGTTCTTTCTCCGTGGCCATGTTAGCCTGTTAGCTCCAGAAAGAGATAATTGGTAACCGAGGCTGCCATTCGGCATGTAATCATAAACCAGAAACCTTCTTTTACCTTTGGTGTTATCACTTGTAACACAACAACCTCGGAGAGCAACAAGATTCCTGTGCTTTATTTTGCTGATGATCTCCACTTCATAGCAGAACTCGTCATCCCCTTTGGTTTCCAGATCAAAAATCTCTTTCACTGCAACCAAAGCGCCATCCTGAAGAGTTCCTTTGTACACAATCCCATCAGATCCTTGACCGATCAGATTCCTCTGGGAAAATTTATCAGTGGCTTTTTCAAGCTCTGACAAATGAAACCATTTCGCCCCGGTGTAAGGCAAAACATTGGCCCTCACGCTGCTCACAACTGCTCTGTGATGAATATTTTCCCTCCTTCTCCTATCCCACTTCCTGTAGACAGCAATCAGAAGAAAAGCAAGAAGAACACCGACAACTGCACCCAATAACCCAAAACTCAACTTCAGAGTACGGTCTCTGTTTGACGACCCTTTTGTTCCAGCAGTAGACAGAGGCATACCAAGTATGCAACTAGCTGTTCTAACATCTTTAGGACCGTACTGGTTCACAAAAGCAGCAGCATATAAGACTGTGAAGTAGAAACACTTAGTGGAGTTTTTTGGATCCAGAGCAGCCAATTGGGAAGTGACCTTGAAGCCAGCATCCCGGCAAATACCACATCGAGTTAGCCCCATGAGGTCACCATTACAGGATGTATCTAAAGGTGTCATCATGCCAACCTTCGAATTAAAATCTTGGGCGGTTTTAATTCCTGCACAGCTCGAGGTATTGGCAACGAACTGAGTAGAGTTCTGGAAGCAAGTGGAGACCATATCGGCGGGGGTTGATAAAGCTGCGAGCTTGGTACTGAAATCGGAGAGGCAAGAAGAGGAAGATTTAACATCGGGAAGTTCGAAGATGGACGTGTCTTTGAGGTGCTGAGCAAGTCCGACCCCGAAGAGGCTGAGAAGTGCTTGACAACAGTGTTGGGTTCCATTTTCTGGGTCAACTTTAAGGCAAGTTGAAGTGTCCCAGGGGGCAGTTAGGACGTAGTTAAGATCGAACGGACATGAAGGAGGAGGAGGAGGTGAAGCAGCAAGCGAGACGGTGAAGACGAGGGAGATGGGGAGGGAAAGGAAAATGAATGGCTTCGCCATGGTTGGCGGAGGATACTGGAGAAACACTCGTGTTTGGACAAGCGAGCCTTCATAAATACTTATATCTTCAGTCAACCACGGCCTGCTATGGGAGGCACGTTAGTTGAACAGGGACGGGAAGAAATTTTAAAAAATAAGATAAAACAAAGCTATGGACTCTCCAGGCAGCATCCGGAACTTGCGTAATCTTTTGCTAGTGGCTATTTGGTATTTGCGGCTCGAAGACCATTCTCACCGGTCAAAGTATTTGCGCTTGTCTAGTTTCACTTTAGATTTTTGTTTTGTTTAATCTCCTCATGGGGTCATAGTTTCAAAGTTTTAACCCGTGTGTTCTCTAAAATCTAAATTATTCAAAACGTGGCTATATCTAGAAAGCAATCCTATTTTTAAACGCAAGTGGTAATCTTTAGCTTTGTTGGCAGAAAACAACCTAAATGGATTTTTTTCTTCCAACTTTTTTAATGGATCGAAACAACATTTAATAAAATTATAATATAAGAAATTGGGTTTATCTATTTGTGAATGCTGTATAAACTAAACAGATTAATTGCTGCTAAAAAACAATTCGTGGAATAATTAAATTTTTCTTGGTCACACAAAAAAAAACCCTTATTCCTAGTCAATAATTGACGTCCTTCTATTTTTAAGACATGGCAAATTAATTTAAATAAAATAATATATTTTTTTAAAAATATTATCATTATCTTTCTTCTCTTATTTAATTATCGTTAAAGGAGTATCAATAGGAATAATTTAAGAGATAGTTAATAAATATAAAAAATAAGTTTTATATCTATAACAAATATTAACTTCTCAATTGTAGGACTTATAATGAAAAATGACTGCCAAATTAGTTAAGGAGATGAAGGATACAAATGTTCACTCTTCAATAGATGTAATTTGCTGCCTTCTTATTTCCATTTTCCATGTTCGTCCTTGCAGTTAAAAGGTGAATTCAGCAAATTAAAACAAAGCAGGAAAAGATAGATTAATTTTGTCCCTATCTTGTTAGGGGCTGTCTAGGGTAAATTAAATTTTCAAAATTTAGGTTTATTTATTTATTGTTTTATTTTAAGATCCTTATTATACTTTAAAAAAATTAAATATGTATATATTGTCTACAAAACTATTCACAAGTTATAAATAATACGGTTTAACTTTTAAAATTTGCCCATTAAGCAAATTAGAGACAAGTCTCATTAAATTTAAAACGTCTCAGATTTTTATAATTTTACAATTATATTTTGCCCTGGTTTGTATTTTTAGCTGCATATATATGTATTTTAAATAATGTCTGCAATATAGGGATTTTTTATATTAGAATAAAATAAAAATAAAATGGAATGAATGAATGGATATGGTATTGGGATAAAATATGACCTTCTATGTGATTATTCTGAAGAGGGTGAAAATAGTAAACAACAGTGGCAAAATTATGATAATGATTGCGTGAATTTGTTGATCTCCCATTGAAGGGATTCGCTAAATTATTAAAAAATCCGTTAACTAACGGTTTATCGTTTCATTACCTGGCCCGTGATGACAAAATTGTCTCTTGCTTTCACTTTTCTTCAGTTTCAGTCTCCCATTTCCTTCATTCTTCCGACTTATTTTTTATTTTATTTGTTGGCCATTTTTTTCCTAATTAGATCAAAATTTGCACATGTCATGCTTTTTTTTTTTCCTGTTGGTAATAAAAGGTTTAGGTAACTTTGAGTAGCACTAAAGTCATAACATATCTTTAAAATTTAGATAATATTTATTAAAAATTTATGATATTGTATATTAAAAGGGTTATCACAATAACAATAAAAATTAAATTTGTATTTTTATGAGATATAAATCTTATTTATCATTTATGTCAACTCTTATTAACTCACACATGTCATATTGATTTTTTTTATAAAAAAATTTAGGTAAGTTTGACTGATTCCTTATTAAGATAGGACACAATTCTAAGATTCAAAAGGTATTTATAAAAAATTTATAAGATTATATATTAAATAAATTTTTATCAACACGCTTTGTTGAATTCTAACTTATTTCTTACTATATATATATATATATATATATATATATATGACAATTCTTATTGGCACATGTCACAGTGACTTGCCACTTGAGAGAGTTTTTCTATGAAATGGGCCCCAAACTAGAGTATTGAGTAAACAATGGGGGGCTGATCCAACGAATGCAGCCACGAGGGGATACATGGGATGGGCCAACCATAACCTCTGGTCGTTGGCAAAGAGTCCATGAGCGGAGTGGTTGCCAGAGAGTCAACCAGGAATCAACGTAGAACTCCCTTCATTATCATGTTCTGTTCTGGACTTGCCAGTGTCCCTTTAGATTAATCGTGAAAAATTGATTGCACGATATAGTGCAAAATAAATACTCCTTATGAGAAAGTTTAAACCAGAATTTAAAGAAAATTATAATAATAGCAGGAATAATACTATATTGAGCTGTAAGGAAAAAAAACATGATACCATACTGACAAGACTCCATTCTCACTCATATCCAGGCCAGAAAGGAAGACGAAATGATTGCTTTCGTATAAGCTGGAGTTAGCTGGCTGGTAGTTACATGATTAACCAATGAAATGACATGTTGGGATATATATATATATACCCATATATAATGAAGTAATTTCTGCTCCTATATATTCTTCCTTTATATATCAGTAAAATTTATTATAATATCTTGATTCCAATAAAAAAATTATTCAATACCACATATTATCAATTAATTTAAAATTAAGTCTAATTAAATTTAAATGCAAATGCATTGTGATTTTATAATATAACACATATAGTTTTAATATATATATATATATATATAGGCACATTGAAATGATATTATGTCGATTCCCGGATTAACGCGTCAGGTTTCAACGACCGGTTCACCACCCCTCCTATTTCTCTCCGCCTTTTTTTAATTGAAAAGATACACCATCACTTTATTCTACAGTTGTTGAAGAAGGATGCTGGCATGGGAATTAGGCTTTACAGTAGATCGAAGTGAAGAGAGACATAGGGCTAAGGCCAGACCGGGCGAAATATAGAAACTCCGCTGATCGGATTTCCCCCCCTCCGTCTCCCATTATCCCGGAAAATTTGCCGCCCTATCTTTTTTTTATCACGGGCTTCCCGCCAATTCGTCTTCGCCATCTGAGCGATTGGAGAGGGAAAAAACCTAGACACGATACAAACTTCGTTTCCCCTCTCTTTCTGTCTCTCATTTTCACTCAAGTTTTTCTGATCCAGAGTCTCACATTTCTGATTTACTTGTAAATATACGTTTTTTTTTAAAAAAAAATATTATTGAAGTTACCTTCTCAAGATTACCAGCTTCTAGCTGGAGAATTCGGTTGTTCTTTGGCGTAGCAAACGTCTTTTTCCTTTGATATTCTTCCTAGTATTTGTTTAATCGCTTCCCAATTGTTGAATTTGGTTTTCCTGAAAGATGGACCAGTTTGGTGTGTTAACTGCAAGTTATGGGTTGAAGCCACAAGGAAAATCGGCTCCTATGGCGTCAGCGAAACAAGCCTCGAATTTTGGTGGCTCGCAAACCGGAAGTTTCGGCATCAATACAAATCTACACTCCAAATCTGCCCAATACGGATCAAGATCTCCTCAACATCCCACTTTTGATTATGATTCTTTTCTTGAGGATCATAATGGGGTTTTTCAATCTACTGGCAATAACAAAACTCAGCATTTTAGGAGCCTCGATGATGAGATTGATATTTTTGGTGCACCAAATAAACCCGCCTCTCAGTCGAATTCTGGTGGGGGCGATTCATTTGGTTTTGATTCAGTATTCATGGGGTCGAATAATTCGATTTCAACGCCTTCAGCATCAAATAATTATGTTGATGACATATTTGGTGGAATACCTGACCTTAAGAGCTCGATTCCTGCCAAAACTGGCCACGGCCTTCCGGCATTTCCTTCGCCAACTAAGCAGCATGTTCCCAATATCGATTTACTGGATAAGATTGGTTCACTCCGTTCAAAATACAAAACTTCTAACAAGAAAGGATTTGAAGGGCTCGCCAAGCCAGTACCTGAGTTTGATGACTTGATACCTGGATTTGGTGGGAGCAGTATTACAAATAATAGGAATAGAACTCATCCATTGTTCTACCATCGTATGATTTTCTAATAATAACATCACAAGTGAATAAATTTTACAATTTAGCTTCGAATAATCATATTTTCTGAAGGAAGTTTTTAATATTATAATTTTATTGGAAAATATGATAAGAAAATGGAGTCTGGACTTTTCTATGAATGGGTTCTGATGTCTCAGGGCGTAGTGATAACTGGTGGTTAGGACAAGTGTTTCCGCTCTCATTAATGATAATTCTTCTGTCCCACCAATTTTTAGGCGTAAATATTGCACCTTTTAGATATTTTTTATATTAACTTCTAACTGTAATGGCACTCAATAGCATGGGAAGTGGGAACTAGCAAATTGTACAAATTTTATAACTATGACATTTTTTGACAAGTTAGAAGCATATGGTATTGTGTTCTTATGCAATTTGAGAGATGTTAAAAATAAACGTGAAAATAGCATTTCTCTCCTTGGAGAGATTATTGACGAGTTGAGGATGTGTTACATATGTGGCAATATGGCAGCTTTGACAATAATCTCGCAAGTATTGTTAGGATGAGAAAATAGATCAATTTATTGCCGGCTTGATTAGTTCAGTCAATTCATTGAATGCGACAGGCAATATGCATGGAATGATGCTTTACAGAAATACAGAACACAATTTAGGTTGATACTTTTAGTTTTATTTTTGTAGGGGAGTATGCTTTATATTATTTTATGTAGATTTGATGGTGGCAACAAAAATTGATGTATGTCAATCATTTTTGTTTTTACTAAATGATTTTGGCCTTTCTATCCTGGGGGGTTCGACATAAAACTTGTTCACCCTCATTCTGAGGCATATACGGAGACTCACGATCCATGTGTGACCTTTAGTTTTGGGAGCACGCATTTGGTAATCTTGGAATTGAACTAAAACATGGCTCTCAGGCTGTACATCAGAATGTTCAAGCCATCAAAAGTGCTTCAAGATACCATATAATAATATACAGGATTGTGACGAGTTAAATCTTCCTGGATTCCTAATTAATTTCTTAGGAAACATAACATGTCTTTTCTATCTGCGAGTGATTTAAATTGTTTATTACATGAATTACAAATGAAGATGTGCATTTTTTGTGAACTTTTCCATTTGTAGCTCTAATCCTTCAATTCAATCTCACTGTGCCTTAATGCTTATATGTTTTAGAGAACATACCAAGGTGAATAAGCCTAGCAAGCAGACTGTAACTTCACATGATGACCCGTTTTCGATATTTGAAACAACTTCAACAAGTGAGTCTTCAGGATCATTCCTAGACCCACTAGAACAGATGAGTAGGTTAAATAATTCCGGAGGCACAAGAGGCAGCTCCAATACCCCATCATTGAGACCTCCACCTAAACCGACTAATGGTTTAAATATAAAAACAGGTTGTTCTAAATGATCAAATTGAAATCATGAATAGTTGTAGACTTTAATAATTGACTTCACTAAGTAGTTCCCACAACTGTTTACAATGCAGTTAACAGCTCAGCTGTATCATCATCAAGAGATGAACTTGAGGAATTTGCCATGGGCCAGGTGCGGAGTAATTCTAGAGCCCATATTCATGCTCGTGAAAATAATGAAAATAAACAAAACTCAGTGGCCAAGACAAACAAAAGTAAAGGAGCTCCTGATTCTGCAAAAGTGAGTCAAATAAAAACTGTGGATGATCTTGAATCCTTTTTCAGCACGGGTTCTCGATCAAGCAGTGCACCAAAGTCAAGGGCCACAACCTTGGTAATAGCTATTAAAATAACAAGGTTAAATGTTTCGGCAGCACTGGGAGATCATATTCAGTTCAGTTTTAATTTTTGTTTTTTAATTGATACATTGTTTAGGATCAAACATTTGATGGCCAAATGCAAAACAAAAGGAGATCTGAAGTGCCTCAAAGAGTGCCATCTGGATCCGCAGCCAGTATGAAGAAATCTTCATTAACAGCATCATTTGATGACCTTTCACTAATTTTTTATTGTAAGTTTTTGTTTGAGTGTATCATTTTTTATTGAGCAATTTACTTCACAACATATTGATCCGTTCTTTTTGGCTGCATAAGCCTCCTCATTATTCAAATTTGAGGAAGTTGAAGGGGAACCTGAGGAAAGACGAAAAGCAAGACTTGGACGTCATCAAAGGAAGGAGGAGCGAGCGGTGTGTGATATTATCTTCTCAGAAATTCTATTTTTTTCCTGTTTCCTAGCCATGTTTATTATTTGGTCTTGTAGAGACTCAGCATAAGATACTTGCACAAGTGCATTTGACCATTTTAGGCCTAGAAAATCTTAGAAATTGTGAACCAGGAGCACATGACATCTTTGTATTTCATACTTCATATTGGACTTTAAACCTTAGCATCACTAAAGGACAGGCTTTTCTTTAAAAACAATTTGCTAGGATGATTTCTTATTTGTTAATTGTCATATTTTCAGGCAAAAGCGGTGGCTGATATGAAGCAACGGAACCTTCAAACCACAATGGAACAAGAAGAGAGGATTGTAAGTTCCTACGGTGTTTTACTTGGATAGATTTTAATTCCCAAGGATTATTATGGTGTCATTGTCCAGATCTTGATTCTGTAATTGCTAGATTATCTGAACAGTATTGTTTAGTTACATATTTTGTGGGCGGGTTGTTATTGGTGCCTTTCATTCTTCTGTTTTTCCTATTCCATTTGTTTCCTGTAACATTTTGTAAGTGGGGAGTTTGTTTTTAATTTGGCAGAGAATCGCTGAAACTCTGGATGCTGAAATAAAGCGATGGGCTGCTGGTAAAGAAGGCAATATGCGGGCTTTGCTATCAACATTACAATATGTGCGTTCTTTTGCCATCATATTTGTTAAATCTTTGTAGTTCTTTAGGACTCTAAAATATTCCCTTTTTAATGCGGTATGATTTGCTTTCTTAGTGGCTTAATGGGTATGGATCCAGTATCCACCAGACTTTATGTATACTTATTTATTGAATGTTTTGTTTTCCTTTGATTTATATTTGAATTGTTTGTGATTTGTGAAATCCTTGGCGGGCCAAACAAAATATGTTGACCAAGATATGTCAATTCTACGGCATTAAAATCTGGTCAGAAGTATCTTTGACTTTGAGGCAGGGATAAGAGGATCTGATTAATCGTTGATAACTTTTTTGACGAGAAAGATACATTTAGCCTTCTACAAGGAAACTTAAGGTAGGGTACGGCTTTTGTTAAGCCGGGGGCTGGGGGGCCTATGATTTGCTAATGGTCTCCTTTGTAGTTTCCAAGGTCTGTCGAGACATCCTTATCTTTAGCTGTTCAACTGAGATGCTAAATGACTGGGCTTTAGGTGTAGAGGAAGATAATTTAGACTGCACTATATAAATTTCATTCTATTGTTAAAATGATTGTTTCTCGTCTATATAAATTTCGATCTATTGTTAAAATGATTGTTTCTCGTGATAACTGTCTTTTGAATTTATAAGCAGGTGCTTTGGCCGGAATGCGAATGGCAGTCTGTGTCTTTGACTGATATTATTACTTCTGCTTCGGTCAAAAAAGTTTATAGAAAAGCAACATTATGCGTTCACCCTTATAAAATTCAACAGAAAGGTGCTAGTCTTGAACAGAGATATATTGCGGAGAAGGTTTTTGACATCCTTAAGGTATGTTATATAAATAAGAAACAATTTACTCTGGTTAGGAGTCCTTTGTTTATTCTAACTGTCCCCAAATAAAGGTAAAGGCCACTATTTCTATTGAACGTTTTCGGATGTGTTAGATATTTCCACAAAATATCTACCAAGCTTCTGTCACTAGCATTGTTCACCTTCATACCAAGCTATAGAAATTTCAAGTGTCTGACCTATACTGTATATTTACTTTAATAAACTATATACGATGGTTTGGAGTTTGTGGGATATCAATTTAAGATCTGGCATGTCTTGTTAATCCTAGCAGACTCCTGAATCCTCAACGGAGTATCATATTAATGTCTGTTGCCTCTATTGTATTTCTTATTTTTCTGATTATGAAACAGGAATCTTGGAACAAGTTCAATGCAGAAGAACTTTCTTAGATCTCCTGGCTGAATTGTTTTTGTGAATCAATAAATCTGTCTAGGACAAGCCCCACTTCTTTCTTGGGACTACTCACCTCCCTGCTGATGGATATTACTTGGCATTGGTTGGCTGAGAGAATCCTCGTTTGAAGTAAAGCTGATTTTGGATTCGTTGCAAATTTGAAAGTCCTTGACAGTTTAGATAGGCCTGGCTAAATTTCAGTCAGCCCCCCCCTATCATGTAAACAAATAGCTCATCTGACGTAGAGATATACATGATATGTCCATCGTACTTTTTTGTGGGAATAGGGAGAATTCATTGATTTACTTGAATTGCAAGATTTACTAGTCTTGTGTCAGAGTCTTTCTCTTGATATGATGAGACAGTAATTCTTAAGTTGATTTTTCCCTTGCAAAATAATGAGATTGTATGTGATTATGATTCCTCACGTATGTTTGTTTTATTTTGGGACATTGCGGTCTCTCTCTCAACCACTATTTAAAGCTAATCTGACACTCTTATTTTAATTCCCATGATCAACTTAATATGTATTTTTTTTTGTCTGAGTAATATATATTTTGAATGAGAAAATGACATAATGGTAATATCATTAAAATTGAGAGATAATAAGGAAAACTAGATATTTATAAATTTATAAAAATTAAAGGAATAGAGAAATTAACTGCAACGGGCCTAGGCAAAAATTATTGATTTGGGGGATATGGACCACTTGGATACTTTGGGCCATAAGACCCAAGTGAAAAAGAAAAGAGTAACATTATGTGGACCCCTTGCCACTGTGTCTCAATACAGGCCTATTAGCCGCAAATATTCCTTTTCAAATAATTGCAAAAGGTTCCCGCTAAAAAGTGAAAAACACCAAATCTAACTCCAAAAACATTAAAAAGGGACAAATTCACAACAACGACAACTCATTTTAAAAAGAGCCTTAGGCAAAAAAAAAAAAATATATCATTCCCTATTATCTGCAATCTTCTCGAACAGTTAGTCCGAGATTGATGTGCATAATAATTAAAAATAACAAATTAAAAGTAAAAAATAATATGACTTATTTTTAATGGTGGATGAATTTATAAATGTTTGTGTTAAATTATAAGAAAGCTAGTTTTTCTGCCCACTTTCATCATCTGGAGCATCTCAACTCCAAGAAACTCTCCGTTTTCACTCCTATTCGCTTTTCATGTGGAATATCAGATTAAATTTGGATAGTTTAAATTTAAAATTATCATTAAAGCACTAAATCATAATAAATAATATATATTACCAGAATTATATTGGAATGACAATAGAGGGAGAGTGGACAAAAAAATCACGTTGTAAGATAGTCGCATTACATTTGAACCACCCAAATTTCAGCCATTGACGTAGATAAGTGGATAGAATGGAAAGGGAGGTGTAGAGAATATGAACTAGGGAGGATGAGTGTGACCAGGTGAGATGTATCCTGTCAAGGAGTGATTTTATTAGAGCAAATACTTTGAAGTTATTTTTGTTCCAAGTACCCATTTCTCCTTTATATGGTCAGTTTTGTAAAATATACGATCATTTAAAATATATTTAATTCTTATATAATACTATTGTATTGTAGTTCTAGTTACAGTATTCGGGGAGATATCCTAATTCTTGGGTACATAAATTAACGCATAAAGATAATTGACAGTTTGCCTTACTTAATATTGGTATCATTTAAGAGGAAAGGAGATTTCGCCATATCTTTAGATTATAGGTAAGTCTAACCCTTTTCTAAAAATTCTTATAATAAAAAAAATTTGTTCGAAGTGTTTTGAAAATAAAATTTGTTTTTACTATTAACAAAAGAAGATATATGGTATATTCATCATGCCATTATCATCATCATCTTATTTTTGAGTAAGAAAATAAAAGTTATTTTTAATCATAAAATTATTTTTTTCCCCTCCTTTTCTATTATGCTTATAGTTGGAAAAATTCATAATTAAGGAGGAGGAATATAGCAAAAGTCACACACGAGCAGTATTAATTATTAAATAATAATTATTGACCTCTCGTGTTAGCTGAAAATCATTTCCTAATATAAAGTGGATTCTGCTGTAAATTAAAGCGGTCAATGAATCTGGGCTTCCCTTGGTGTTGGGAGATTCTGGATTAATCCTCCATTAGCAATAATTAATTACTTTATTCTGGTCACAAAGATATACAGCAATCACACTTGGCTTTACAGCCAACTAGTATGGATCTGAGAAACTTCCCATATAGTCCGTCCCACTAGTTTATCATCCACTTACCCCACTAATAACGTTTAATTATATTTATACCCTAATCATCAAAAAGAGAATAACATGTGAAGCACATACAAGAAAATATCAGCACTCCAGAATTCTTGAGCTTCTGGACCACTTCTCAGGCAAACCTTCCGGCGGCAGCCACCGCACTTGTGTGTGTACCCCTAGCTTGATAGTTGTTTGTAGCAAATTTTACATGAATCAGTGTCCTGAAAAGGCCAAATTCCATTTTTCTTTTCCTCTTTGGCCCTGATGCAGTTTTGGGGAAAGTGAGAAGCTGTAATCAGAAATAGATATATCTGCATCCCATGGGCATTATGAGGTCGACACTGTAAAGGGAGATGGCATTAATTTAATTAATGGAAAGAGAATTGCCAATGGGACTCTCTTGTTGCATAAAGAAAGATTCCTTTTGCAGATATGAAGTCCAAGAGAAGGGAGCTCCAGGAGGAAATCACCGGAGATCAGAACCCTTGTCCCGATGTCAATATTGTTTAAAGAAAAGATGTTGTTTTCAAATCTAATAATGAAAGGGCTATCTCCACATGCAGGGTTCCTTCGTCCTACCATATTGTAGTACCCACATGGATCACTTCCAAGCCGTGGCACTTCACATGAGTGACTACTGATTACATACCTAATGACACCACCAAAATGGTCCAACAACAACATCATCTTGCAGTTTTCTTGACTTCTGGGAATCAAAATTAGGAAGGACCCTTTTGCATGAATAGAAAAGGGAGATCAAGATCATATCCGGCCACCACTCACTCCCTCACTCTCTCTCTATGATCTTATATTACAGAGGGTAGGTCTGAGGCTATGTACCCTAAGCATATAGGACATATGGCTGCAACGTAACAGTGAGGCATCACTTTCAAGTTTGGATGGAGGCGAGTGAGATTAGGGAGAGGGAAGAGGTAGTAATGGATAGTCCAGATTGAATATGATTCTTTTCTTTTGTGATTTGTCAGCGGATGAGTGGGGATTACAAGTTCATGATTATGTGTGCACTTTCAGTGGTGCTTATGAAGGCAACACGCTTCTTCTTCTTCTTCTTCTTCTTCTCCCTCCTCCTTGCAAGTATTCTGGTTTATTCCTACTTGCTGCGTCTATATTTAAATCAATTAAGTAGCCGTGTCTTCATTATACTTATTATACTGGGATGGGCCACTTTTAATTTCCTTTAATAATCAACATACCTACTACACACAAAGACACTAGTGCCCTTGCATATAACAACCAACCTCATTCCACTTGGACCATTTTCCTCTTCCTGACCAATCATCCAACAAATGGCATATACTATGACTATGGTTTCTTCTTTTGACAAAAAAAAAAGAAGGTTGCCATATGCTTCTAATCTATATATTGTACACAAATAAATAACAGGATATGCTGCAGGTGACTATATACTAATTCTTTTAATATTTAATGTTTTGTGGCGTTGATTTTTTTAATCCATCATTAGAGTCCTCACAATTCTTCACGAGGAGTGTTTGAATGAAGAATGAATTGTGGTCAACATGAGTGTATGTCATTTTTTTTTTTTTGACGTGCATTAATATAAAGAAGCTTGAGTATATTTCTACTCTGTCAAAGTTCGAATCAGCAAATGAATTTGGCTACAACAACTTCACGGTTCGCATTTAGCTTGAGTCTGCCTTTTCACGTTACAATTAACTAACCAGTCGCGTTCATTAGGCGCTCACGTGACCGACCAACTAAAAGAAGGAAACTGAAATGAAATGAAATGCGAGCAAGAGATTTTGTAAGCTTATGCTTCATTTTGTTGCATTTTACATAGCGGAGTTACACAGCTAAAGGACGCTTGAAAGAGAAGAGAAAATACGGAGAAAGAGGACTGGGGATAAGAAAGGCCGTTAAGAAACAAGAACATTAAAGATCACCATCCTGGGTGGGTTTCATATATAAACATGAACAAGAATCGAAATCTCCCTTCTCGTGTCTGAAATCCCTCATCTACGGCGATCACTGTATGTGTAGCTTATAAGGTGACCATGAATGGCTTGTAAGATTTAAGTTGATCGATGATATCGGCAATAGAACCGGCAGCGGCTGCCAAAGAAATGATGAGGCAAGCAAAACTGAGCATTTGCAGGCAGACCCATTTGGTGCTCCACCTTGGTACTCTCTTCTGGTTTACGTACATCTCCACCGGGAAATACACGGTGAGAGGCCAAAACCCAACGGCTCCGAGAAGACCCACAACGCCGCCGAAGAATGGAAGAAGCATTGATATCACGGTGGTTATGATCACAAAAATGGTCCTCCACACCAATCGGAAGAAGTTGAGTCGGTAGGGCTTTCGGAGACCAGGGATTGGAATTTCAATTTCCTCGTTGACAAAATTACTTTCTGGGAATTTTTCCGATGCCGCCTTCTCAACGAAAGAGAAGAGGGGTTGGCAATAAACCTGGTAAGCTCCGACGAGGTGGACAACAATGGCAACATTTGCTATGTCGAGGAGCCAATAAGGTTTGTAGAAGCCGAAACCGGTGAGGAGGTTTCCTGGGCTTTGGTCTCCGAATGCAGAGTAGCCAAAGCAGCCACATAGCATGTAGAAAAATGTGGTCACCACTACGCTGATAAAAGTTGCCTTCTTCATTGTTTTGGCTTCCGATGGTGGAGCTTTCAGCGTGTCCTGTTTTCGTCACATACTTGTTTTAGTTTCATTCTCTCCATAGAAAATGAATTCACAGCTATGAATAAGTTTGACGACAAGAATATACACACACACATACCTGGATTTCTATGAGGATCATTGAATAAGAGTAGGCGAAGGCTATGTCGCCCAGAGCTTGGAAGCTCCTCCAAATTTTCTGTGACTCTGACACCACTTGGGAGTCTATCACAGCACCCACGCTTACCCCTGTTAGGCTTCCTCCAATTTTCTTGTTTTCTGTCAGCAGATGATCAATGCGATTGAGATCATCATTCCCAAATAGAATTAAGGGGAAAAAACAGAGAGATTTACGAATAGAAATCATACCTACAGTTTGAGCAACACCGAGGGCAAGCCCAATGATTGAGTAGGTGAAGGACATGACGGCAGCTACAATGGATAACCACCATAACTGATCAAAGTCTGGAATTTGAGAGAAGAGAATCTCCGCTATGCCAAATGCAATTATGTACATATCTCCATTCATTTTGCACTCGTCTTTGCTCCCGGTCTTGTGAATGCAGTTTGACTTTTGGACTGCCCTGTTTTGTTAAAAAATCCCACAAGAGTCAATTAAATATTGCTATTTTAGCATTAATTTGCACAAAACAATTAGATCTCTCTCTCTCTCAAATATCATCATAGTTCAAAACTCACATCATGCTTATGGAAGCTGCAATAGTGTATCCAATGGCGACGCCGAACAGGTTCGTATACTGAACCAGCCCACAAATCTTGACCTTGAAGCCGCCTGCACAAACACAACCACCCAATTAAGCGGGAAACTTTGAAAGACGGCCCAGAGTTTTGACACAGGCCAACATACTTAAACAAATTAAGTTAGGTAGGAGCTCAACATACCGAGGTTTGATCGGACGGCGTCCATGTAAGTGTAGTTCCTCTTTCCGGTATAAGAGTCACCGGAACGATAGCAGGCAGAGAGGAGGGTGGAGGTGTAGTAAGTGACAAAAGAGAAGAGAATCATCACGGCAGGTCCCGCAATCCATCCGAGCTGAGCTATGGCCCAGGCGAGGGACAGCACACCGGAGCCTATGACGGCGGTGATGATGTGCGCGCTGGCGGTCAAAACAGTCCCTGTTTTCCCAACCACGAAACAGAATGAGCCAGAGACAGGGGACAAAATAACCGACCGGGGGCGGGGGAGAGGGACATACCAGTTCGCTTGAGGCGACCATCGTCGTCGAAGCACTTGGAACCGCCTTGTGGAGCCACGTCAAGGGAGACTTGAAATGGCTGACGGTTCTGAGCGGTGCCGTTCTCAACCATCTTGGAGGTAGAAAGAAGGCACCAAGGTGTTAGGTGTTTGTGAGAACAATCAGAGCCTTGATAAATAAATATGCAGAGTAAGAATTGGGAGAAGGGAAGAGGAAGTTGGAGTTTGTGTAAGAAAGAATGAGAGGAGACGGGCAAGGGAAGGCCCGAAACTGCCAGACCAGGTTAAACCTGAAACAGAAAGAGGAAGACACGCCCGCCTCCCGAGAATCACAGAGTCCCAGAGAGAGAGAGAAGAAAAATGAAGAGAGAGAGAGAGAGAGTAGTGTGAGGTGTTGGGGAAGCCGGGAAGCAATGAAGAGCGAGAGGGAAGAAGGGTATAAATAGAGTGGGAGAGGGGTTGGAGGAGGACATGGGGCATGGAACATCCACGTGATACAATCCCCTCCAAACACTCTCTTTCTTCCTCCCTACCCTTACTTCCCGTCACACTCTCTGATTTTTTTTCCAAAAAATAAATTAAGTGCTAAATTACAGGAGAATCGTACAGAGTCCTACGCGGTGTGCACATCCTAAGCACCCCAAGACAAAACCCCCAGAGACTGAAAGCTACCTGACCTTCACCTCTTTTAATTTTTTTTCCTATTTATTTGGGCCAAAAATAACTCACTTCAGTTGACTTTGTTAGATTTTGTACATTTCCCCTCATTCATAGTGTGGTAATACTAGCAACATACTAACATGCATCTGGCCTCGTTAGAAATAAAAGTAGGAATCAATAGATGCTCCCTTCTGTTTGTATTATAGGTCACATCTTAAAAAGACTTCGTGATTATAAATATATAATGCATATTGTAAAATATACGCAACATTAAATTAGTCCTATCACAAAGGTAACTATCTCAGAAAATTATCTAAGAATGGTTTTCATTTCTATATTTACCTCTCTAATAAATCTGAAAACATATGTACTTTCTTTATTTCTCTCATTGGGAATTGATAAGAACGCCATTTTCGCCTACCCCACTTTAGTTTTCTAAGCAGTCTGCAATAATCATCATCGTTTTCCTAAACTCCACCGAAGACCGTCAGACAATAGTGTAATTGACTACCGAATATCTTAAAAAGCAACACATTCGCTATTTTGGATGTATTCTTCTGTTGGAGGGGATACTCAACTACTTTTTTTATAAACATACAGTTAATGTAATATTTTGCTCGTGTTTTGGGATATCTCTTATCTAATTACCTAAATTGTCAAAACAAATGCTACTCGACACTTATTGGCCCCAACAAATATATATATATATATATATATATATATATATATATATATATATTGCCTTTTGATGTTATGATGGTCTGAAATAAAAATAAACTTGCTAATTAATTGAATTGGTGTGCAAGATACGAGGTTTTCAGACAAGGAAAATAACAATTGCGAGTGTCCTATAGGATAAACATACATACATATATATATATATATATATATATATATAGCAACTGGCACGTTATAATCTGAAGATGTTACATGGAACACATTGGCATCGGCAACAGAGTAATCTAAAGGCAAGCAATGAAAACAGTAAACGAGAGAGAGGATGATCCAAGATGAGCAATCATACCTTGAAACTAATATATATATATATATATATATATATATATATGAAGAAACGACCTTGTTTTTGGCACAAAACGACAGTAACGAATATAGTAGAATACGAGGGAGGGGCGTATAGTAGAGAGGTGTGGTGTGTGTGGAGTAAGAGGAGGGAGTGTTATATAGGGAGGAAGAGAGAGGGACAAAGTAATACATTAGAATGAAACGTCTCTTTAAAGGAGCACCCTAGAATCCAAAATGCTCTTATGCCCTCCTCTTCTCCTCCACCCTTACTGCTACCCAGAATTGGGTTCTGGTTCCCTTTCGTCATTATCACTTATTATAGCATTTTCTCTCCCTAACGGCATATTTTTCAGTCAAATACATCTTTGTTTACTATATCCCCTTTCTGCCATCCGCGATGCTCCCCCTCTTTCCATTTTTCTATTTTATATTCACAAAATTAAATAATAGGGAATGATCGAGGGCTATACACTTCATTATGTATGGGTGGACACCAATGGCATCTTATTCTTATCTGTTTTTTTTTCCAAAATGGAAAATAATATGCTTTGAATTTAAAATTGCTGCAGGAGAACTAGTTAATCATGGACAAAACCATCATGATAAGTATATATACTCTGAACATGTTGAATTTGGCTAGCTAGCGTTAATTCTATTCATAAACATAAAATTACAGTATAAATGAATTTAATTGCAGAGAAAGGAATAAATCTCAACTATCCTCTTTTTTTGTAATTTATAATTCTTGAAGGCCTTTTTCATCAACATATATACAGCGGCAATTATATATTAATGCGTGTATTTGTGGAATTAAACTAGCCCGAATCGATCGATCGTCGAGGCTCACGTTGGGTGCTTGAAACGTGATTTAGGAACATCATTATTAAAGAACCCAACTATGTATGGGTATAAGACCACTTTTCCAGAATTCCATAGTGTAATCATAGATATGGACTAGCATTAAACTATTATTAACAAATTAGCTTTTTGTGTAATTTAGCGTGACAAGCTCACGGGAAAGAACAATGTTGAACGGAATTTACCAACAAGTGATTATTTCTTTTTCGGCCATATATATGCTTAAAAAATGATAATATAATACAGAGTATCGAGTTGTTATTATATCTATAGTTGACCCAATTAACGTTAAGGCAATCAAGTTTATACCTAATTAAACCTTGACAAGACAAGAAACATAGATGGTTGCGTTGATATTGTCACGACTGAGGAACTACCCAGCAGCGGTTGTATAGTTCTTTATACAATGGCCTGTTTGAAGGCGTGGCAGACAGATGACAGAGACCGTATATAAAACTGTTTACGCCATGACACATATACGTACGTTGGGCAATAATTGGAATCTCTCTTGTTAGTGATTATTTCAACAAGGCTCATGCAGACGGAAAGCGCGCGTTTAATTTGTCCGTTATTTTTTTGGGATTGGGAGTCCCTTCACGAGTCTGAATTCCAGCAAAACTCTTGTCCTTTTCTTTTATCATCTTAATAACGCAGTTTACGAGAAGTCATGCTATATAGTCACATCTTAATAACGCAGGTTTATATAAACTTTATATTACATATGGATATATTAATTACTTTTATCCATCCTTTGATCTCAATACTGCTTTCTTTCTCTTCTCCATCAGTTATTACCACAGATTCTTTTGGTATTATCCGTAATCACTGTGCTGTGAGAGGGATCATTTACTGTTGACAGATTGGTATAATTAAAGATCGGAATGCTAGTTATATGAGCCATGCGCCAAGTGTATTGACCTATCTATCTTGATTCCTTACCTTGTACTTCAGAAAATGAAATTTCGGCGGAGGTTTCAAGGTTGGACCTAGTTACTCCAACTAGCTGTTTTAACTATCACGTACCTACTTTCCCTGGATATTTTCTATATTGTACCAAATTATATATATGTGTATATATAGCTTCACGTATATATATATATATATATATATATATATATATATATATAAGAAATGCACAAAGCAAAGTGACGGTTATAATTAGTTGTAAAGATTGCAAAATTTAAGTAGGAAACAAAAAAATCTTAGTGAAACTTGGCGGCCATATGTGTTCCAATTTGGAGAAGGAGAATCAGACCCACCTGATCGCGCGTGTGTGTGTGTGGGGGGGGGTGGATGGGTAAAAAAGAAGCGGATATTTATATATATATATATATATATATATATATATATATATATATATATATATATATATATAAATCCATTTAATTATTTTATAATATAATTATCTCGGTTGATGTTGAGAACAGAATAGTGGGAGATTTTACCAGTTGCCTAGCTAGCCCCGTTGGGTTCAAGATTGAGAGAATCAAGAGTTGGCGTGTGTATATATAACTACATACAACACTTAATTAGTTGGTTCATGTTTCTCTTAGCATTTAATATTATATGATTAAGCGTCTCTAATTGATCAGCCGTCAATATCGGGTGACACACTCTCAGTCGTCGCTCTCGCCCTTCTTTTTTGAGAAAATAATAATAATAATAATAATAATAATAATAGAAAGGGAAGCTAGGAGATGAGAAGTTGAGATGAGGAGATCTTCGGTGGTAGAGACGGTTGACACGTTGGAGGGGGAACGTGATGGTTCCCTCACGCTGAGTCGGTTGAATTCATCCAAGCAACGGCTTTTAAATTCACTCGCTCTAGCCCCTTCTCTCACTCTTTAACTGGAATTAATGTAATGTAACTCGTCTTTTATCCTACTGTTAATTAATTAATGCTGCAAATCATGACTTTTCCCCCCCAAATCTGTCCTTACAAAAACACTATTCCATAATGACGTTGTCGATTTAATTTACACATGTTGTTATTTTATAAGATTTAAAATAAAAGTAATGATTTTTAGTATACATATTGTATGTGAAGATATGATGAGGAAATTGGTATTAAAATTTATTATATTTAAACCTAATGGAATGATTAGGGGGCCTTTATATAAAAATAAATGAAGAGGGAATATATATCATGTATAATTATGAATAAACAAGTGTGCCCCATCTCCGGTCAACACGGTGTCTCAGGTCAACACGCACGTGATCATCCAAATGCGCAATTATTTATGCATGCGTGTCCCTCTTGCCGCACTCTTGTTTTATACGCATCGTCCTCTACTTGCCCCCAGCTCTCTCCCAAGGAAAACTAGCTGTGCTGTGCATTCAACGGGGCAGCTATGGTAGGGTAGGGATACACACTGCCTTTTAACTTCACGATTTAAGCTAGATATAATTGTGATATATATATATATATATATATTCTCGTTTTTTTCTATATACTCTAAATCAAATGATTAGCTATTGCCATGTGTGTGTTGACTGTAGAAGCACGTGGCCAAATATCAAATATATTTATGCGTGTGTTCTGAAGTCATATATTGAAGACGACCAAACTGACGGTGACATTTCAACTGTCAAGACGACAAAACCGACGGTGCCTTTGACTTGTGTGCCCACGGGTCCCTGTGTTTCATGTACTTATTAAACATAACTCCCTTCTTACTATCCAAGACTGAGAATCAACTTATTAGCCAAGCTAGAGACTGCATCTATTTAATTCAAACACATCGCTATATGTTTACTCAAACCACACACCCTCATATGAAATTAAATAGATGCCAAATCAAGCATTGACGTCCCCCAGGCCAGGATTCTCAGACCCGAATCAAGTAAGAAAAACCATGGGAGGATTGGCTTGAAAATGAAGAGACGGCATCTCAAGGAGAATCTAGCTTGAAGACGAAGTTGACCTTTCAGTGCCCATCGCGCCGCATTTCAGCAAATTGATAAACAGACATATATACAGACGGAAAAAATAGATATATTTGTTTCATAAAAAAAAAAAAAGATAGATATCTGTCGACGGCACTGAAAAGATAGTCCAAAAAACCTGCAACGTAATCTATAGAAGGGTAAAAGGGAAGGCACATAATTAATATGTGGTCATGTAGAGGGTTAAGAGTATCCAAATAAAGGGCAGTTAAATTCAACAAAATTATGAAATCCAGAAGAAACAGAGGCATACACTCTGTGTATACTGGCTTTCCACTGCGCATAGCATGGTGTATGAATAGAAGGAAGGGCACATTTGAAAGGGATAGATAAAATAGTGAAAGGTGAGAAGAATATTGTGGGTAAATAAAAGTGAAGAATGAGGGAGGGAGGGAGGAAAGAATGAATGAAATGAGAGAGAAGGGAAGTGCGTGATGCGGCTTCAAATCGAAACAGCTGTGTGGGGCTTAGCATCTTATCCTATACAAATTCAACAGCTTATACAACTCCCTCCTAAAGATGAAAACGACTCTCCAAACACACTTATCCCTCTATGTATGTATGTATGTATGTATGTATGTATGTATGTATGTATGTATGTATGTATGTATGTATGTATGTATGTATGTATGTATGTATGTATGTATGTATGTATGTATGTATGTATGTATGTATGTATGTATGTATGTATGTATGTATGTATGTATGTATGTATGTATGTTGCTCTAAACACACGCATGCTCTGATGATTGAGCTAAATATATGGTACATACGTGATAAGGATACTGGACACACATATGTTGTTAGCCATGAGATGAGGGTTAACAAGCGAACCACGTGGCATCTAAACCGTACACCTAAGCTAATGGGGTCAAATATTCAGCACAAAGGTCGGAAGCGATGAGCGACACGGAGACGGAGGAGGAGTAAAGGACGCGGCAGTCAACCGGTGGGCGGCTCGCATGGGACCCACACAAAGACCAATGTATGCCTGTCTTTTCCCTCCTGCCTGTCTTCTCCGTCTAATACCTTGTATTTTTTTCATACTCGCCTAATTCTTTTTTGTAATATTTTTTTAAAATAATTCGACTAACTTACTATTAAAAGTAAAGTCTATTTTTTATACAATATTAATACAAAATAGAAAAAATTATCTATTATTTTTAAGTATAAATTTAGATACTTAAAAATTATAATATTTTTAAAACGTCATGACTAAAATCACAATAAATTTTAAAAATCAAATACACTCTAAATAGTCACATGTATCACTTTTTATCACACTCACTTATTTTTGTTATATAAGAGAGAGTTAAATGTCTAAAATAAACTATTAATCTATAAAGAAATTATATGATAAATATTTTTTTACTATAAAATTTCTTAAATATTATAGATAATTATATAAAAATATCGTATTGTTTAACCCTTGACTAATTATATCCCTGTTATTTCACAAGATTTCACACTCGCCTAATTATATCCACGGTTTGGCCCGGGGATTTATAAGTATACTTTCTTCCCCGCCCATTTAATGAGAAAGCCCAAACATGTGATGTCATTGACAGATATTCCCCTTTACAAAAGGCTCGCCCGCGTTCTTCTTCTTCTTCTTTTTTCACCAATTTATCAGAATTTTATCTCAACTATATTTAAATTCGATTCACATTACACATTTAATTATGGTAAATGAGTTTCCTAATAGAAATTTTTTATATACGCCAAGACTCAAACTCGAAATCTCACTTAAATAATACTGAACCATTTACTACTCAGATCAATCCCGTTAATGTCTCGCCCTATTCTATTCCATCTCTTCTTGCACCAACCATAAATTCAGCACGATATTGGCGAGGATATTTCAAGCCTTTGAAAGTGATCTAATAATACTAACATCGAAGGGTCAAGGCAACTCACATGATCATTGACCTTTCACCAACATCGAAGGGTCAAGGAACTAACATGATCATTGTCCTTTCACCCCTAAATGAAAGGAAAAAAGGTCAATTTCCTTAACTTCATAATTGTCCTCTATATATGCTCGCTTATCCTGATGCGCAAAGCAACCATAGCCATTCATTTGATACCTCCCTGAAAGCAATACAAGCGTCCTTCATTTATTTTCTTCTTGGAAGCGCACTTGGCCGAATTTTTCCCCTCACGATTTCTTTCCAATTTGCATGTTTCTCTATTCTAAAAATGCCCCGAGCAAAAATCCCATCGAAAATGACACCACTAGGTCCCCTTCACTCCACAGAACAAAAAATGCCTATTTGTATTCCAAACGCCTCCCTTCGACTGTGTCCACTGAACCATTCATGCTGGCGCATTGCTATTATTGCTATTGTCCCAGGCCGTCTCCTTATTGGAACAAGAAAACTCCCCACTAACATCTCTAGCTTTCATTCATTCAAGTTGCACTCATAATTCTGGTTGAAAAGTCGTGCAAGGAAACGCCACATTACGGTATCTCCAGCTCCATCCGACAAGGCAAGGAAAACGTCAAAACACGAATATGCTAACCGAGCAAACTGCAATTCCAATACTAATATCAGTTGACGTATGGAATATTGCTTCGTTTATGGGACGACGGGAGTGAGCATCATGTTAAAATCGCATGTTATCTTAATTTCACAGACGTATGTTTCATTCTCACTTCGAGAGCATATTTGTCGTATACAAGGAACACACACGAACAACTACCATGTCTTAAATAGCCATGCCTTTTTCCAGACAGAGAGCAGGTACTGGTAGCCACCAACAGTATGCGTGTGATCCTTTGTTACATCCATGGATCAACGTCAGGGAACTCTTCATTTGAAAATCTCATGGCGAATTATAATGTTAATATAATTTGTCATGTGTTTGTGGGTCTGTGACAACACACGACATATCTTCCCACTATGTTTTTGACAGGCAATGGTCCCCTGTTCATATGGAAACAGGACAGAGACAAAACAAATTATGGAGTCAGCCAAACATACAAGATTAATGGAAAAAGATAAAACCGAGCTCACAAATTTGAGGCAGGAATTAATTACCAAACATGCGAATCATAGCTCTTGTTTCGATTGTCACCCAACACATAAACATGACCGTTTGGTACATACTGCAAAGGATGGAATCAACATCAGAAGAAACAAAACGAAATCAATATCATGATTTTAGTCCTAGAAGGAACATAGAAGAGAAAGAAGCTGCAAGTGTGTGGAGATAATATGGAACTCTTGAAGTTTAATATGAAACTCTTCATGATCAGAACTCTTGATCTCATTATAGAGAAGGAGTGCTAATTGATTGGAGCATTACCCCTCCGTTTCAAATCCATAGCTGTCATAATCATAATTCGAGAGTGAAATGAAAACGGAGCATAGTAATTCATTAGGGACCCACAGTTAAGTTTGTCATGTATGTTGGTTGTGCTGCTACATAATCTTCCTTCTGAGCAACACCGTTGATGTAGAGAGACCCACCACGAACCTGAAAGGGATTAGAAATTCGAAGCAATCAAAACCTGATGCTACTAGTCACGTTACCCCAATGCTCATCAAAGAGAGTAATCAGTTAATGGACAAGTTGTAGGTAGATACCCATCTTCTTCAATTGATTTATCATTGGTGTTTTTCACTATAACAGAGGAGCAAACCTTAAAAAGAACAGAGGAGCAACCCTTGCATTCCACTATATGAACGAATCATTGATAAAAACGTAATCTTAGTTTCAAAATTGGAAGATATAGGAAATGAATGCTCATTTACATCAACCTTGTTGACATATTAGTATAGCAGGCTTCACTAAACTATCAAGTTCATCTGTAATGTTGGCATAATCTTCAAGAAAGGAGTTTCAACAAACATTAGAACTACCTGAACAAAATCTCCTGCTTTTGCAACAACTCTCTTGATAAATATATCGGTTGCTTCGTCTTCAGATAACTAAAAGAAAACCAACCATGTAACTGAACTGCGTAACGAGGTACCTTCTAAGCATGTGCAAGTGCAAGTAGGCTAGATGTTCCATACCACGTCATTCATTAACATATATACCTGTGTCGGATCTTGGAATAATACAATATCCTGTAGGGCAGGACTCCTGATGTAATACGAAGCCTGTGGAAGTTCCCAAAATTTTTTGGATCATTAGTCAGATTGAACAACCCTTATCCATTTCATTTCATGTTTAGACATTGCAGTCTGTGTTTTACTTTTCTCACCACTAGCACACAAACTAGCAAGACTGACAGCATGCCATTGCCAACCTCAGCGCCATAAATTCTATCTTAGTTCGTTACACAATAAGTCAGACAGATGAACTGAGATGACGGGGATAAATCTCAATCAACAGATTGATTCTATTGTTAAGTCAAACATTTAGTTAGTACTATGAATTGTTCCCCGTAGATTGATTCTCCCCTCTCAATTAATATCAAAATCTGGTTGTCAATGGCTCTAAAATGGACTACATATATCTACGGAGGGTTTTGGAAGGCGAAAAAGTTGAATGAAACGTTGTAGAGTGTTGCCCTAGCATTACTTAGGAAAGAGAAAAATTAAGATCATATACCTACCACCATTATCCTCTTCTGGTCATTTTGAATTTCATTAACTGTAGAATTCATAAAACTACAAAGAAATTACAAAGATGTATGAAATGTTTGCACACGGTAATTAGTCATCAAACTTGATGAAAGCCTAACTGTTACAGCTCTTAGCTCCTACTGTAAATGCAAGACTACGGAGGGCACATCTAATTATGTTTGGACCTACTAATAAATTTGAATAGCAATATTCTCCCAAGTGGAATAATCCAATTGTTACAACTAAGTTAATGGCCGAAAGAAGGGGCTTGGTTAACATATAGTCCACCAAGTAGCAACACTGGGATGGTAGTAACATGAGCATATAAAGAGCGGGAGACTAATAAGATTGTGACTTTGAGTTATTCCACTTTAAGTAAAAGGACAAGTTGAACTATCTTAAAGATCCCCACCAAAGGAATAAATGCAGGCAAATCTGCGGCGAATAAAGCTACTACATTAATTACTGAACTTCTGGAAGCTTTATCCAGATGAACATTAGGGCCACAAAAATATACAAAATTACGTCTTTAACAAATAAACAGGAGTCCAAGATTGAGCACCTTCTCGACAATAATTCGATCACCAACTGTAAGAGTGGGGTGCATAGAAGATGAAGGTATGAAGCGAAGCTCCAAGAACATAGACCAGAGAAGGAACATCACCAAAAGTCTCAAGAAGCCATCGAGACCGGGCCATCGGAGAAAACCCCAACTCTGACAGGGCATCCATCTGAAGGAAGGACATGAAATAAGAAATGCGTACAATGCTGAAGGCCTCAGGAAACTCATCAGGTAAACTGCGGGGAAAAAGAGAAACAGAACAAGGGAGTCAGAAATTGAGGGAATTAAAGCTCCAAACTTCAAAATCTGATCTCGATCGCTGAGTGCAGAGGAAAGACAGGATGGGCTCTGACTTTTGACTAAAATGATCGTCTGAATGTAAAAAGCAGAGAATAGAGAAATCACGGGAAAAACAAGATTTTTAGATCAATAGCAGTGAGGGAGGTCATTGTGATCAGGGATCACCATGATAGAAGCCCCAGCTTCAGTCTTCAGCGTGAAGCTAAAGAGGAAAAAGAAATGGGTTTATGTTTATTTATATATCAGATGATACATTTGACTACTTGGTTGTTAAGGAAATGGGTTTATGTTTATTTATATATCAGATGATACATTTGACTACTTGGTTGTTAAGGAATGAAAAGTGAATACAGACATTCCACCAGAAGAAAGGGCAAGTTAACGCGTTCTAAGCTTATTGTCATCAAGTCTGCTGGGGCATGGTCAGCAGCTTGCATAGTCATCATGGTTGAATTAATACTATATAAACTTCGTTGTAATAAATTATTTTATAGAATAAATATTCTATTAAATAATATTTATCTTTTTTTTATAACTATTATCTTTCATGAAACATTTAATTTAATTTTTATATGACGACAATTGATACATATAGTTACAATAATAAAATAATGTGGGTGTGTGTACACGTATATATCGTATTTACAGTATAAGGATTTCACCGTAAATTGTCTAGATCTTGAACTAAAAACAATGGTAAATTATAATACGTTGAAATTTTCCTCCTTCTTACATAAATTGATTTTAAAACGTTTTTAATCCTACAAAAGAAATAGAATTGATTAAGAAGGATAATCACTTGCTCGTTTTTTTTCTTTATTTTTCCCCTTTTCCACAAATCACAATGACTTTGCTTGTCGTTAGTAGTGATTGGGTGTATTTGATAAAACAGTTATTTTCTTCTTAAAATTTTGGTAAGAATTTTAAAAAATAATAATTTTTTTTAATATAATATATATTTAACTAATTTAATTAAATTAATTAATATAATATATTTTTTTAAAAATATCCTAATAATTTTTGTTTGTTTACCTTTCATTTTCTTACTTGATTATTATTAAAAAAATATTTAAAAGAGTAATTTAAAAAAAAGATAAATATAAAAAAATATTTTATATTTAAAATCACTAAAGACTCTAAATAGGTAAAAAAAAAAGATAAATATAAAAAAATATTGCAAGGGTCAAAGTGATGAAACTCCAAAAAAGCATGCTCGAATGTGTAATACTACAAAACGCTCGATATCAAATAGGGGCAAATTTTCATTTTGGAAGTTACGGTATAGGACTACAGGTTAAAGAAGGCAGTTACTTCACTTGGATCAACAGTCAAACTAAGCCTATCCAACCGAGAATTGGACAATCAAGTGAAATTCTGTATGCTCAACTTTGGAAAAGTTCTGGAGGGATTGACGGAGGACACGACTTCTTTGCCACATATTTGTACTGAAACAGAAAATAGTAGGAGAGAAAACATCAGAAACAGATTTATAATGAACGAAAATAACACACATATACACACGCATCCGCTTACCTTGTGTTGACTGTATTTCTCCCGGATTGCAGGTAAGCCAGAACTATGGCTGTTATAACATAGACGATGGAGATCCTTCACACAGTTACGCAAATCAGAAGCCTTGTAGAGTGTGTAATGCTGCAATGTGGAATTCTGTTGCAGAAATGACATTAAGCAAGCTAACATAGTAAAAAGATTGCATTAATGTGGAATTCAGGACGCAATTTTTTCTTTTGGGCTATGAAGAACAGCATACCCACGGTTTTTTTGAAGGGAAAAGGATGAGTTTCGCCAGGAAGATTGCAGAAGCAGCTATAAGTGATGGGGCATAACAGAGCATTGTATACTCCAGTAAAGACAACTCAGCAATATAGTTGGTCAAGCACTCTAATTGTAATGATGCAACCTGAGAAATCACGAGTTAAGCATCAATCTTCTGGCTGGAAAGAAATAATGATCTTAAAAATTCAACAACATCCACCATCATACCATTTTTTTTCTTGACAAACATCCATCATATTAATATTTTGTCACAAGACAAATATTTTTAAAATTCAAGGTTATGTGTATTGCAATTCAAACAGCCACTGCGATTAAAATGATCCAACCTTATTCAAACATTTCTTGTTACAGTGATTACACATAAACCTTTTTGAAGAAAAGCTAAAGCGAGAAAGATACCTCGTTGACTCCTTGAGCTGCACGAACAAATCGTCTGAAGTCAAATGAACCAAAGTGAAAAAATTATTAGGGCAGCGCAAAAGACCTAAGGTTATAAGATGATAATCTGCTAGCTACTACCTTAAGAAACATTTTATTGTCGGAGCTGTCATTTCAAACTTCAGATAATTTAAGACCGCAGATTCCATTTGCAAAACCTGCATCAAGTGATTGCTTGAGACTTGCACGCTTCACATGATTCACATGATTCAAAGTCACAGGAAAAATGCACGATTTAGGGAAACAGTAGAACCCAAACCTCTTCTTTGAAGTATGTGTTATCAGTTATATAACAATATTCCTCCACCTGAGGCGCGCAAATCTCCTCATATTTACTGTCAATCAAAACCAAACATAAAATATCTCGTCACTTTATGTCCATACATCATTGCTACTGTGGAGGAGGGAAAGTAAAATTCCCATGAATAGAGTAACATTATGCTTCCTTACGCGGCAATCATCATGCAGGCAACACCAAGTAATTGTAACTTTTGCCTACTCATTACATTCCCCGAAAGATACCGATCTAAGTAGTTGACTGTCAAATACAATGTAACAGGCACAAGCCTATACTCTTCAGCCACCTGCAGCAGGAAATTGAAGTTTAGCATGTCTCGGGGGCAAGACAAATGAACTCTTGTTTGACTTTCGGCACAATCCAAAATTATCTGGCAGTCCAAGTTCTCCGTTTGCAGTATCTCAAGTCAATATATTTGAACTCAATATCAATAAGTTTTTCAAATCCATGTGGGGGAATTGCAAGAAACAAATTAATGCAAAAGGTTCAACAGATATTACCTCCACAAGCCAGTCAACTAATATAGCACGCATGTTGGAATTTATGTCCTTCTGAATTCTCTCCATGAAATCTGTGGAAGGCCTTTTCTTTGCCTGAGAGTCCAGAAAATGAACCCAAATAAGAAGATAAATCATAAAAATACAAGAAAAAATAACAGATTAATGTTTTCGTAATAAATCTAGAAATGTAACAAGGAGGTTGCACGTAGAATAAATAATCATATTCTACAGAGGGAGTGAAAACAGAACACAAGTAGTAAGTTATAAAAAGAAAAGTTCAACCTCAGATGCACGCAAATGCTTGTAGATATCACATGCATAGGGTGCACAAAGCTGGGGATCCAAGTAGTTGTCATCGATATTGACAAATTTGCCATCTCTTTCCAAGTCAACAAGTATGCCTCCACTACAAGCATTAACTACAAATAAACCAACAGAACAGATTTAGGAAGTTTTGAAATATGAAAGATTTTGCACTTCACTGCCCAAAAGATAGACACATGATAGCTCAAGAATTATTTAGCCAGACAGTTGTGCTGTACCAAAGCTAAGACAATGAAACTAGTTACACGGATTAAGAAAATGAAAAATTCAACAAGAAACCTGGTGCCTCCGTATTATCTGAGATGTTCAGATTGCTGAATGTCTTTCTGTCAATAGAATCAAGAGCTGAGACATCGCTGTTGTCAATGTATTCAATTTCGTGACTCTTGAAAGAGTCGCAGGTAGACATCGTCTCGTCCAAAGAAACTGACATCCTATCTGATTTGATAGAAGTATCCATACTGCAAGGAAGAGCAACAGTAGCAGAAGCACTTTCATGCCTTTGTGGGAAAGAAGTGGCCTTGGGGAAAACAACTGCAGTCGATTTAGCATTTGACGAAGTAGGCATTTTATTCCCGGAAATGGCTGAGCTTGTGGTGCAAGCAGGGAATTTCTTCTTTGTCTGAGTAATTTTAGTCGTGCAGGGTACCTTCCAATGCAAAATTCAGTTAATTCAGAACCCAAGATGAATTTACAGCAAACGAGTAACCCAGTTTGCAACAGTTATCAAACAGTTTCGTGATAAGAACTGATAACGAAGACATTGCATCGAAGATGGCTTAAGGACATACTATGAATGAAACACACTGCAAGCCTGACTGCCTAAACTCCTCGCTGGACTACTTTTAATATTTGGCTGAGCTTATACCCGCAAACCTTCTCAGACTAGACACGGGTAAACTTCCTCAGACTGTTCGATATTAAGTTCCTCAATAAACGCATGGTATGCAGAGGAAACTTTTTGAACTCCAATCGATAAAAAAATACCCGCAAATCAAATTCTTAGCGGAGAACCTTTAGACACCAAAAACTGTTCCCCAAGTTCTGTCGTAGTTTCATTTATCTCAGCCCTCTAGATATCTCAACTCCCCAAGTTCCACTACAAAACATTAATGTCGCTTTTTCAAGCGCAAGAATAAGAAAACTCTGTCACTTAGTTAAATTAAACAAGTTGATAAAACTCTCAATAGAAATACTGCTTCGCCGTATTGTGTTAATTCAAGCACACTATGAAGTTAAGCAACCAAAGTAATATTCAATACCAGAGTAGATGGTGGCAGTGACTTTCGCAAAGCACTACGGGAAGCATTCTTTTGATTGGTCAGGTTACTGAGAGGCGCTCGCTTCTTGGCCAAGTGTGAAGGGGCTGCCATAGCCTTCCCCACATTCTCCGACGACGATGCATGCCGCTTTGCCAAAGACGACGTCGTCGAGGAGGAAAACGATGGACGCCTATTCTGGGCAGACATTGTAGTTTCCCGATCAAAATCTAGTCACAATTTCGGGGACACGAATGTTTCCTTAGATATCTCCACTGCTCCAATGTGACCAGGCTTATAATGGAAACCAGAGGCACTGGAGAAGAAGAAGAGAGTGGATGAGTAGAAAGAGATGGCTAAGAAGGAGGGTCTCTCTCTGCTTTTGCAGAGACAGAAAGGAGCGTTTCAGGCTGCAAATTTAATAAATATTGCGCTTTGGAGCGGAGAAACGGGTCGATGAGAAATTGGACGAGATCCAGGCCGTGGATTCAACTCGATAATCGTTAGGAAGGAGCGTTATAGGTGGGGCCCGCGTGGGTCTCTGGTTTGGGTCCAACAATATCCAACATCCCGCACTTTCTTGCCATCCGCAAGTCAAGCGACTGATCAGTCCTATTTTCCACTCTTTAGAGAGATTTGATTGGTCCGTCTCTGCCTTGAAAGTAACAGGCTGTGAATCATGGTTTTCAGTTTGAATTCGAATTCAAACGGTCACTTCATCTTCATCATATATACCAAATTACCAAACCAACTCAACTCATCACTCATCGATCACGGACTTGTGGCTGCGTTCCAAATTCTCGCCCTTTTAAATTTTTACAAAAAACTGTGCATTTAGTCTAATTTATTTTATGATTAAGGTACAATAATACAACGGTTTTCAAATATACATCTGACACCGTAATAAAATCTCAAGTGCAAAAATATCTATAAAAATTAAAAATAAAGTAAGAATACTACTTAGTTATTCATAAAATTAAATATGATGACATGAGACTAAAGAGTTAAGATGTAAAGATATTTATAAACTATTTTCACATAATATTTATAGAAAAAAAAATTCTTGGGGCCAAAAAAATTGGGTGAGTATAAATAAGAGCACCAAAACTTACATTGCCAAATGAACAATTTCAAAGTACAAATGCATCTCACAATGCATTCGAATGTGTGTGTGTGTGTGTGTGTATATATATATATATATATTATAATGAGACCCCTTAATATTTGGAATACGGGCTAATAGCTTCAGCTAATTTAAATATTGAGTTGTATCAAGTCTTTTTTTTTTATATATAAAAAATTTTAGAAAATAAATGGACTCACCCACAATCTAAGAATAGGACGAAGTCTCTCTTCCTCTTAGCTAATGCCACTTAGTAGAAAGGCAACTCTCCCTGCCCATCTTCTTTGTTTTTACTGCCTATGAATAGCAATGTGTTCTTTGGGTTTTTTTGTTAATGTGATGGTATTTTGTATATTCATAAGAAGAGCTATATATCCTAATATTAATATTATTTAAAAAGAAGAAATATTTTATCATATCTTTAGGATCATGAGTAAGTCTCACATATTTTTAAAAAAAATTATAAAAAAAAGGAGATATATAAGAGACAATAATTTTATCTACCCTTGTCAACCTCCATCTCTTGCCAAAAAAGGTAGTGATTGATCAACCATAATAAATTCTCATAATATGTGAATAGACTTTGCTATGAGAAGCTGTGAACGTGATTAATTGCAACAAATATTATTTTCCTTACTCGTGCTTACCATAATGATAATGTAAGTATTTTTCTTAAATAACAAATTTTTGCAGAGTGGCAGTTGATTATTCAATACTTTAAATTAGAGATTTTTTTTATAATTTATCAATTATTTGTTATTATTAATTATTATTATAGTTAAAATTTTGAATATCATATAATTAGTTAATAACATTACTAATTAATTATTATAATTATTATAAATTGTTGTTATGATTATAAATTTAAAATATTATAGAATCGATAAATAGAATTATAAATAAATTATTATCATGTGGTTTACAATTTTTTAAAAATTAAAATAAGATATGAGATTATTAATTATGATTTGTAGATAAATAAATTAAAAATATATGATTAAATTTATTTTTAATTCAATAAGATAATCTAAAATTTTAAGAATAAAAGGAGTTGACGAGCATTGAATGTTAATTGATGATTTTATATTTATTTAAATAAAAAATATTACAAAATTAAAAATAATATCATATCTAGGCCGAACAATTTTAAGCTGAATATAAACTCAATCTCTTACAATTTGTTGGGCTTAATTTTTGATAGAGTATAATAATATTATGTGATTATTGACTTTACCTAATTGAATAAAGTTTATTATTATTGATGTTTGACCAAAGGACTTGGATTGTCAGGTCTTGTTTGGTTGAGAGAGAACATGACAACAAAAGTTCAAAAAGTGAAGGGTGCTCTCCAGTAGCCTCTTGAGACACATGTACTTTGTTGTTTTTAACATGTCACAATAGAAGTCAGAAGTAAATCAGAAACGGGGCTCTCTAAGTGAATTTTCTGTTTGTGATAAATCGTTGACACTTGTGCTAAGGGAACTATGAATACATGTATAATGAGGTTAACTACACATAGTCTCGAGTCAGATAGGAGAGAAATGTCACATTTGGTGATACACGAAAGATATCAACTGCTAATTGGACGGCCATCTTGATCTCATACTGAGATAACCCAAAGACAGGTAATTTGTCTGGCAACCGGAGAGACAGACAGGAAAGGAATTTAATGTAAACAATGGTCGATCGTTGATTGCTATAGTTGTCTAGTGACTACAAATTCAGACAACAGAAGCCAAATTTCTATACTGAGAACCAGCGATGCTCCATCTTCCTTTTCCTGTCGAATTTCCCAGCTGATGCAAAATGCCCTCGTTTAGTGACGGACTCTTTTTATCATGTGCCTATATTACAAGTTGGAATGTACTTGTCACAACTCAAACCAAATTTAATATACTTACCAAATTATAGATATTTACGGGTCTGAACGTTTTGCTATATACTTATTTTAGTGATCTGCCAATATAAATTGTAGAAATGCTTGTGTAAGGAAAACGATTTACTTGTCCCGCTCCATGCCTTTTGGAAATCAGCGACTACCCATTATGTTGGATTTAGGCATCTTTTATCTGTTGGAGTCTATATCTATATCAGTAAAGGAGGAGGAGAAAAAAACGAGTTTGTATATAGCAAGCAAGATAGCATTCTAAACTGTTTAAAATTGGCATTTGTCGTTTATTCAATCAAAACAGTTTAAAATTCTAAATAACCACATAATAATCAAGTTAGCGTTGATCCAAATCTAACGTGAAAAGGCAAAGCTGCATTTCACCTATTAGGATAAGGATGATTGAAGACGGCTAAGTTATCAACTCGTTCTGTCTCGAGCTTCAACATTTAGAATTTGGGTTCATTCCGTTTAGAGGCTGCCTGTTAAAAACAAAATTGTTTACGAGTATAAAATCACGATTCATGCTGCTAGGTGTTATTAAATGAAACAGGAATTATTCCTTGCACACAAAAGAATGTCAGGTACGTAAAATAAAATAATTCCTTTTGTAATTGAGTAAATGAGACAGTTGTTAGTTAATAATAAAAATACAATGAATATTATGTATCTTGATTTTTATATTAAAAAATATCGGTTTTTTTATAACCTGAACAAGGCATAAGATTTTTCAAGAAAGAAACTTGAATCAATTTTATGCTACATCGACATTACTTCAAGTCTTTATTTATATATACAAGGAAGGTTTCAACTTCATTTGGACTATCAATACAAGCCGTTCTTCCGTCTTCACTCACACATACATTTTCAAATACAACTTGTCTTCCTCACCAGAGAAGCAGAGATCAATGGGAAGCGTACAACAACAGCAACAGCAGATTGGAGGTAGAAGACGCATAGCAGCGGTGGATGCTTCTCCTCCGGCCGTCCAAAATGCAGACTCAAAACAACAGGTCTTTCATTTCTATATATCCTTTATGCATGCATGTAGATGATCTAGTTTCATCCATCATCTGTGCCTTACTTTAACTTTGAAACTTACCGTTTTGTTGCAATGAAACAGGAACAAGCCGGTTAGAGGAAGCTTGGGCGTTTATAGGTCCTGGTTTCCTGGACTTACCTTGATCCTGGAAACTGTAAGCCCACCTCTCTCTCTCTCTCTCTCTCTCTCTATATATATATATATATATATATAATGACTTTCTCTGCTTATAATTGCTGAATAATATTCATCTCTCATCATCATTTCAGTGGAAACTGATCTCCAAGCTGGAGCTAACCACAGATATGAGGTACCTGATCAATATCCAGAACCAATAAATTAAATTCGAAGTACAAGACACACATAATTTAAACTTTTTTAGAATTTAATAGCTCATAGATAATGTATAATATAGAGAGAGTAGCTAATAAAGGTGAAGTTGAAAGATTTTCCGTGCACTAGTGTCAATTATACATATAATTGCATGCACATACATGAGATATTTCAGTTGAGTCTCTTGCTATTGCCATCTGCAGCTGCTGTGGGTGATTCTCATTGGGCTCATCTTCGCCTTCATCATTCAGTCCTTGGCAGCAAATCTTGGCGGGAGCACCGGTAATTAACTACTCACCTTTGATGCCCATGTATATAATAACTTATTGTGGGTCTATATATTTAAATTAATTGGCAAGGCAAACACCTTTCGGAATTGTGTAAAGCGGAATATCCATGGTTTGTCAAGTACTGCTTATGGCTATTAGCCGAGCTTGCTGTTATAGCCGCAGACATCCGTGAAGGTACGCACTGGAATATGATATATCTAAACTGTAATTCAGAATATAGTGTTAACCCTAATTATTAATTAGTTATGTCTAATCATGTTTCCCTTTGTCCAAACTTACACGGCAGTGATTGGCACCGCCTTTGCTCTCAACATACTCTTCAAAATCCCCGTATGGAGTGGGGTTCTAGTGACTGGTTTGAGCACTCTCTTGCTTCTGGGTCTCCAAAGATTCGGGGTAATTAAACAATCTTTCATTTTACAATAATACTAATATTGAAAAGGACGATTAAATGAATAGAATTTGATGTGTATGTATGTGTGTGTGTGTGTGTGTGTATAGATAAGGAAGCTGGAATTGCTGATATCAACGCTGGTGTTCATAATGGCAGGATGTTTCTTTGGAGAAATGAGCTACATAAAGCCACCAGCTTCTGGGGTACTCAAAGGCACGTTCATCCCTAAACTCGGTGGTCAAGGAGCCACCGGCGACGCCGTTTCCCTTTTTGGTGCTCTTGTCAAGCCGTATATATCCTTCCTTATGCATCATCTCCATCAATTAATTCATTAAATTTATTAAACACCAACTTTAATTATTAATTGTGCACTCTGCTAAATTATTATACATTGCAGGCACAACCTTTTCCTCCACTCTGCTCTTGTGCTCTCCAGAAAAGTCCCCAATACAGTGCGCAGCATCAATGTAAGCCTTCCCATTTCCTACATCCCACAATTTTAATTTCTCAAAATAAGCAATCTAAATTAATCACGTCGCTAATGAATTTCATTAAATAATAATGCAGGACGCATGTAGATATTTCATAATAGAGAGTGGGATTGCACTCTTTATAGCGTTTCTGAGCAATGTGGCCGTTGTCTCTGTATCTGGCACTGTTTGTGCTTCCTCCAACCTTTCTGACGAAAACGCAGATCATTGCAGCGATCTTACTCTTAACTCTGCTTCTTTCCTTCTCAAGGTTTCCAACATTTTCCCATAATTTGAATCCAATCATTACATCATATTGAATCGATATAATATCAACCACTAAATTCTCACACCCGTTCTTCTTTATTTTCATGGTTTGGATTTGTAGAATGTTGTGGGACGGTCCAGCTCAACCATTTATGCCATCGCACTGCTTGCCTCAGGCCAAAGCTCAGCCATAACCGGCACATATGCAGGGCAATTCATTATGCAGGTCACCAATTGTACGATGATTATCATCATCCTTCCCCAACCAAGTTATTATTTTGTTTGCTGAAATTAGCTGACTTCGTTTGGCTCTACAGGGTTTCTTGAACTTGAAGATGAAGAAATGGATTAGGAACTTTGTGACTCGGACCCTTGCCATAACTCCTAGTGTTATTGTCTCCCTTATTGGCGGATCATTCGGCGCAGGACGGCTCATCGTCATCGCCTCGGTTTGTATAGTTTCATAAAAACTCTCATTTTTTATTTGGGTGTGTTGAATTGGTGAGGATGCTAATAGAGAAATGATTCTGCAGATGATACTTTCATTCGAGCTTCCATTCGCTCTGATCCCACTGCTCAAGTTTAGCAGCAGCAGCACCAAGATGGGTCCTCACAAGAACTCCATGATTGTGAGTCTCTCTCTCTCTCTCACCTTTCTATGATCCATTTTAGTGTGTATCAAAGTTGAATAAGATCAAGTGACAGAATTAATTACGTACGTGCAGATCATAGTCATATCATGGATTCTGGGGGCAGGGATAATCGGAATCAACGTGTATTACTTAAGTACAGGGTTCGTGGGTTGGCTAATTCATAGCAGTCTACCAAAGGTGTCGAATGTGTTCATTGGGATCATCGTGTTCCCATTAATGGCGATTTACATAGTAGCAGTGATATACCTGACCCTAAGAAAAGACACAGTGAAGACATATAGAGAGAGGAAGGACGACCCCACGGTGCAGACCCACATGGAGAAGGGCTTCATGAACCCTAATAATGGCCAATTGGAGTTGGGCCATGCTCCCTATAGAGAGGATTTAGACGACGTCCCATTCCCCGAATAGGCCACTCCTAATTCCAGATCCACAGTATTCAACATCTGAAATTTTCCCTGCAAAAGTATCTCTAATGTCTTGTGTGCTTCTCCGGGTGCGACTTGGAATATTGTGCAACATATAGTCCCAAGATAAGTTTCATCGTCTTGTTTAGATCATTACGGATATGTTTAGAAGAAAGGTATAGTAGTGACCTATATGCCTATAAAATGTACGAGTAAAACCTCAAACCCAGGTTTCAAATATGCTCTGTTGAAGTCAACTGCATTGCCGCCGCAATTATGTGCAACGTTGTGAAGTTGTCTGTATTGTAACAAGAAGTTATATATCTTCACTCATTTCTCTGTTTGTTCTAAACCATTGGCCTCAACTTTATTCAAAGACCCAACTCAATGAACATCATAAGAGGGTATTATAGAAACTGAAGGTTCCTTTTAATCATCATCAGCCAATACGCCATCGCTGAAAATAAAGCTGGGTTCGTCCTAATCAATTTTCGTAGCTTGTCCCTATCATTTTACTTGTTTTCTGCAACGGCTAGATAAAGTGTGCGTTTGTTAAAATATCAAACTTAAGTTTTAAATTTTTTTTTTGATAAAATTTTAATTGGAATAAATTTTAAAACAAAGAGTTAAATTTATTTCAAAAAAACTTTTGAATCAAATTATAATTTAAAACTAAAATTTTAAATAAGCTATTGAGACTAACTTATAGAACAATAAAAGAGCTTATGCACCAATCAATTATTATTTTATTCCTATTTTTTCTTATACACTCTCTATTCTCTCTTTTACACATTTTCTCTTCTCTTATTTCTTTTATACACCATTTCTCCTCTCTCATCTCTCATATATCCTTTATCCTCTCTCATCTCTTCTATATTTAATAAAATCATAATATTTTTAGTAATTTTTCATTTAAAAAAATTCTTCTGGTAATAACTATCGAAATACTTATTTATTTAAAACTATTTTTTCTATAAACTATTCTCTAAAAGTATTTTCTAAAAGCTGAATAAAAGTCTTTTTTTTCCCTATAAACTATTTCCCGAACTCTTACTTAAATATGCCCAAAATTTATACCCTTCTCGCCTGTTTCATGCAATTTTGAGTGAACTAATTTAGAATTTTTAAACAGAGAGAAGGCATAGAAGAAACAAAATAGATTTCATATGTACTATTTTTTTTAGAGAGAGAGAGATATTTTAATATGTATTTAATTAAAAGCATCATCCATCGACGGTGGGCATCCATACTTTATAATTAATTAAACGAATATGGCTCTCTGTGTGTGTTACTAATTAAATTCCGTTTCTTTGGTTTGCTTCACCAATAATACAGAAATAAATTAAACATTGTTTTATGATATAAAGTTAATATGAATAATATTGTTTATTTATTATTAATTAATACGAAATAAAAGAAATAAATTTGATTGACACAAGTTTTAGACAACATATAATTTTGTAATATACATGAGACGACAGAAGGTCATAATGGATTAGAATTTTAAAATCAATATATTAATGCATGATGATAAGCTTGCCCTCCAACTCCAACGCGCATATGCAAGAGGCAATAATAATAGTGCTTATTTTCACACACACACACACACACATATTTTATTCAATCGAAGAAATATGCAAATGGAATTTAGTGAAGAGGTAGAGTCAGAGTTGTTTGTATAAAGACAGTGACGTGGCGATTGAAGGGAGCTAGAGGGGAAGGACGACATATGAAATGCATGGAAGGTTTTCAGCTTCACTTTGAACTCTCAACAATATAATCGATCCCCTCTTCTCTCCCACTAATTAATACATACTTCACACAATGGGAAGCGCATGGCAGCATGGTGAAGGGACCAATCACATAGAAGCCTTGAAGGTATTTGATCATTTCATTCTCTATAGTTTTTAACTGTTGGTGCAATCATGATTTGGCCATTAAGCTGTGTAGTTCAATAATATATTGTTGAGAATGCAACAGGAAGCACCTGCGTGGAGGAAGTTCCTGGCATTCGTAGGTCCGGGTTTCTTGGTCTCTTTGGCTTACCTTGATCCTGGAAACCGTACGTCACTCTCTCTTTCTCTTTCATTTCATTAATTCCTGTCTGGTCTTGTATGTGTCTGCTTATGCCTAAAATATTCATCTCTCCAGTGCAGACTGATCTCCAAGCTGGAGCTGACCACAGATATGAGGTACCTCGCATACTATCAAACTCCCAACAAATTAATATGGTTCCGTTAATGGACCGAGGATTATTACCAAAATAAAATATTGCTAGCCAAAGCCAAAGGATTTTTATTGATAATGCAATCATGATGATTAATATCATTCTAGGTTCAAAATTTGAACTTTTTAAAAGCTTGCTATACACATACACATCCCTTTACGTGCATGAGTGTAAGTAATTGCACGTGTATGGAGGAAGAGATCAAGTTTTTGTAACGTTACATGGAATTTTTCTATTATTGATGACCATCTCGTACGGTTTGCAGCTGCTGTGGGTGATTTTTATCGGGCTCATCTTCGCTCTCGTTATTCAGTCCTTGGCCGCAAATCTAGGCGTAAGCACTGGTAATTAAATTACTATCTCTTATACTTTAATTGTATGTGATATATATATGTACGTATGTGAAAACCTTTGTTTGAATTTGTGGGAATTAGGCAAACACCTTTCGGAATTATGTAAAGCCGAGTATCCCTTGTTTGTTAAGTATTGCTTATGGTTCTTAGCGGAGGCTGCCGTCATTGCAGCCGACGTCCCCGAAGGTACTGTCTAACCTTATTTTGTAGTAATCCTAAAGTTTTTTGTTACCATGTTTGCTTTAATTATATATATATGTATATATATATGCAAGTAATTGGCACCGCCTCTGCCCTCAACATCCTCTTCCGTATCCCACTATGGGCCGGAGTCCTGTTCACTGGTTTCAGCACTCTCTTGCTTCTCAGTCTCCAGATATTTGGGGTAAACTACTATACCAGTATCTTTCTTCCCCATAGTTAACTCGTTCGATGTTGTTGTTTAATTAATCTGGGATGATGATTAAGGTGAGGAAGCTGGAAATGGTGATATCAATGCTTGTGTTTGTAATGGCGGCATGTTTCTGGGCAGAAATGAGCTTCGTAAAGCCACCAGCCTCTGAGGTAGTGAAAGGCATGTTTGTTCCCAAACTCAGTGGCCAATCAGCCACCGCAGACGCCATTGCCCTTCTCGGCTCTCTTGTCATGCCGTACGTTTCCTATCTATTTGCTCTTCGTCTCCTCTTCCTCTTCCCTTCATTAATTTTGATCCGTTCATCTCACTGATGCAGCCACAACATCTTCCTTCATTCTGCTCTTGTGCTCTCTAGACAAGTTCCCTCTACTGTGCGTGCCGTTAATGTATGCAATTTTATCTATCTCTTCACTACACACACACACACACTCCTTAAATTATTCTTAATCTTCATTCGATCTCCTTCAAACATCTTCTTTCATTAATCCCCAATGCAGGATGCATGTAGATACTTCCTGATAGAGAGTGGAATCGCACTCCTTATAGCCTTTCTGATCAATGTGTCCGTAATTTCTGTAGCTGGCACGGTTTGTTCCGCCCCTGACATTTCTGCCCAAAACGAGCATCCTTGCAGCGATCTTACTCTTAACTCTGCTTCTTTCCTTCTCAAGGTTCCAACATTCCCATCATTTAAATCCAAATCATTACATCCAATTTATAATCTCCATTAACTGCTAAATCCCCAGAAACGCTTCATTTTGATCGTTTGTATCAGTAGAATGTTCTGGGATGGTCCAGCTCAACCATTTACGCCGTCGCGCTACTCGCCTCTGGCCAAAGCTCTACTATCACTGGCACATATGCAGGGCAATACATTATGCAGGTCAATCCACCACCATCGTTATCATTATTTTTTTGGGAGACTATTGTTTCCTGAAATTAACTAGCTTGTTTTGGTTCTATAGGGTTTCTTGGACCTCAAGATGAAAAAATGGATTAGGAACTTGATCACTAGGTCTATTGCCATGACTCCTAGTCTTGTTGTCTCCATTATTTGGGGATCATCTGGGGCACGACGACTTATCATCATTGCCTCGGTTTGTGATTTCAAATTCGTCATTCCTTTTTCATCAACATGTCAAATCCGATACTATGCTCATAAAAATGATTTTGCAGATAATACTTTCGTTTGAGCTTCCGTTCGCTTTGATCCCGCTTCTCAAGTTTAGCAGCAGCAGCACCACGATGGGTCCTCACAAGAATTCCATCATCGTGAGTTGTTCTTCTTTCGCTTTCACCATTATATGATCCGTTGTGCATCAAAATAAAAAATGAACAAAAAGTGTCAAACCTGTGTGCAGATCATAGTCATATCATGGATTCTCGGGATAGGGATAATTACAATCAATATGTATTACCTCAGTACAGGGTTCGTGGGGTGGCTAATTCATAGCACTCTACATAAGGTGGCAAATGTGATCATTGGGATCATAGTGTTTCCTTTAATGGCAACGTACATCATAGCGGTAATTTACCTAACCGTTAGAAAAGACACTGTAAAGACATATATTGAGACCAAGAACGACCCAATAGTACAAACCCGCATGGAAAAGGAATAGGGGTCAAGTATCTGTAATTTCTTGCGGTTCAAATTTCATCGAGTTTTATGTTGTTTATTTTCTTTGTTGATGATTGTTGAATCATCCAGCTGATCAGCTACTATATATTTCCATGTCATAATCTATTCATGTTAATTTTGTTAATGCTTGTATATTATAAGCATGTGCATAAATCTCTCCTGATGCATCAATCAAATATGGAATGAGAACAGAATGAAAACTTTGAACTCTATTAATGATGAATGAACAGCAACTGTTGAAGAATAGATACAAGAGTAAATACAAATTTGGAAAACAAATTATTGCTCGTCTCTATGGAGACTTCTTATTTCAATTTTTTGGGATGAAAAAAAATCAAAATGCTAATCCAAATACAAAGAGATAAGAAAGAATCGCAGTTTATCTGTAGTGTACATCACATCACGTAACTAGGCAGATGTGTTCATGACAATGTAACTGTGTCCAGAGAAATCCTAAGAGGGTCCCCTGTTTCTTCTTCAAACAGAACTAGTAGGTTTCCAGAAGGTTTCAGGAAGGATCGAGGGATATGGTACCTGAACAGATTTATTTATTTATTTTGTCAATTTTGTAGTTTTGGAAGTAAATGTGAAACATGAGTCAACACAAAAGTGAGAGAGAGAGAGGAACGTACCATCTCTGAGAAGGATTCCCTTTGGACGTGACGAATGAGACCCAATATCGACCAATACTCTCCCCATTAATCCAAACTTCACCCTTCCCCATAGAACCAAGATCAAGTGCGATCGGATTATTTCCCGCTGGTGCATCAAATGTTGTCTGCAAAAAAAAATTAATTTTAATTTTCAATTCGTGATTTGGATCGTCCAAATATGAATGATAGTGCTACACATTCATTATTTAGTGGACTACAGTAAAAATTTGTCACCAACAGAAGGTGAATGGAACAAGAAGGGAGTGATAGGCTCAAGCATATTGTCAAATGATGGATTTAGCTAATTGAACTAAATGCTTTAAAAGTACTCTTACCTTATACCACGTCAGTGGATTTGATCTTCCAAGCCTTTTCCACTGAACTTTTCTTGATCCCGTAACTGTATAGATTTGCAGCTCTTCTCCTAATAACCCAACCTTCATTCAAAACTTAAACATAAGCACGTAATGAAACAAAATTACCCGACAATGTACTATAGAAAACATAAAGATTAGAGTTAATCACCTGATGTCCCCAGGAATGATGAGTGAAATCTGTGTCACCAACTTTGACATTGCGCAAACCAGCAACTTTGCGCTCTAGGTATGCTCCAGAATCCTTTATGCAAAAATAGAATGCATATGTTAAGTTATTCAATAGCTTTCTTTATCTCTACTGTCAAATCTTAATTTTGCTTCTTGACGATGAATGAAAAGGAACTGTTAGAAACAAGGACACTAGTACCGGCAATCCAACTGTTGCACTGAGGAAGGAAATATGGTTGACTCCATTTCTCAATTTGATATTGCGCTTCATGGTGAAAGATGCATTGTTGTGACTTCCATGTGCAGAACCTAGAATTGAGAGCACGAAAGAAATAAGTTTGTGACCAAACCAATTGTTACTCTCGTGGCATGTTATCTCCAGCGAATGTCTGTTTTAATTGAAATTCACATCTGCCTGCACAGATTATCTGAAACTACAATTTCCTAGGCTATGGTTTACATGATCAATAATTGTCCATTCTCATAACAGAGATATATACTGGATGTGATCATCATTTGATAAATTTTATATTGTCAATCTATGAAAGAGAAGTGGAGATTTAGCACTTGCCTGCTAAAACTCCATTGACGAATGCATGCAAAACATGTCCATGGCTAGATGCACTGAGAAACGATTGAGAACTCGAGTGACGAAGCCTGGGCGAGCAAGATCGATAATATTAGTGTATAGCAAACATAATAAATGAAGTTAATGCTAATTACTTGTGCTTCTGATTACCTTAAAGTATACCACAGATAGTCAGATTTATCTTTTGCCGTGCTGATCTGATCTAATGGCCTGTCTGCTCTTGGGGTAGTACGACCGAAGTTAGGGATGGCTTCTTTGTACACTTGCCATTGTTCAGATGATTTGAAATGTACTACAGGGTTCATTGTTCTGGTTCTGGTACTGTATTTTGCACTTACCTACAAAAGCAGCTCATAAGCAAGAAGTGCCTTTTCGCTTGGTTTAAGCGTTTTCTTAACAATTTTGAAATATCCATGTACCGAGCATTTAATTCTTACTTTGGCAGTGTTGAAGGCTACTCTCCTGCAATCTGGGAGAATGCTAATCGAGTTTGGAGGTAGTTTATATGGAAGGCTATGAAATCGGATAGTGACTTCTTTATTTTCTCTATTTTCCAGAAAGGCAGCACATTCTGTTTCACTCTTTCTGAAAACATAGGCCTGGAGAAGATGGAATGGTCAAGGATTAATTTTGTTTCAATTATAAAATGAGGTCATTATCAGACAAATGCCCACAAGTTGTATTTAGATATCTTACTTGCTGTTGCCAGCCAAAGCTGAGAGTAGTCTGGGTAGCAGAAAGCAGAGTCTTTGAGCAGGACTTGATTGTAGCATGTAGGTCTCTAAGATGTCCCCATTTTGGTTGCCTGATTAAACCTAATCACATTAACGTATATACATAGTCATGAAGTGATTTGAAATTCTGCAGTTATACAATCTGAGAAAGGAGAGAAATAATGTACCATATTCATCAAGAGGAGCTTCATCATAATAAGCCGTAACCATAAAAGCAGCAGCCGTTCTTCCAAAATTTGTTCCTCCATGGTACTGTATGTATCAAACCCATAATTTAAAAGAGAGTTCACACATTTACTACTTAATTAATTAGTTTCTGAGCAGAGACGACAGTCACATACCATATAGTAGTTGACATAGCTTCCCTTCTTTGCAATGAACAAGGCAACATTATAGGCAATATTTTCAGCAGATCTCAAGTATGGTTCGGTACCAAAGGCTTGATAGCTTCACATTTCCAAGTAAACTAAAAGGCATTAGTCAACTTATAACTTGGGTGTCTATTTTGGTTAGGCTGTAAATGGAACGAAGAGATCCACTAAAACATACAAACTTGTCCAGTTCTCTGTCCAGATTGAAGGTTTATGAGGCGAGTTTGGTCCTCTGAATGTCTTCCCACATTCCATACCATTGCACGCGTTGATCTATTATTTAAAGTACACGATGTAATTAGCTAAGTTATTAACATGTTTACGATGAATTAGTGATAATTCCGTGAGAATGAGAGTGTAAAACGAACCACTGGATCTGGAGCATCATCTTGCTTGCACATAGCCCAGGGCACACCAGTTTGAAGCCCCACGGCCATCTGTGCTGCCCAACGAACATAGCTGGGTCCTCTTTCTTGAAAAGCCGCTTCGATGGTAGCATACTCGTTCTCGATCTGCATTGAATGGAAAATATAAAATTCAACCAGGCAGAAGAATGGCATAAGCATGTGATATTACGTTACAGTCAAGTTTTAAACCTGAGATAGTATGATAGGGCCTCCTTGAGAAGCATAAAGATTGTGGGATTTCATCAAGTTGACTATTTTGGTAGTGAAGTGTTGCATGTGATACTGCCATTCATGGAAGAGAGAAAGGATAGTGAGTGAAGCGCGTTTGTATTGCGTAGGTCACAAGTTACAGAGGAAGTAGAATAGTAGCAGTGAACACCTTGAAAGGCTCATTATCTGATCTAAAAACAATGCCCGGAAGGTCATGTAACCAAACTGGTAAGCCTCTGCAGAAGCAATAGAAGAGAGTGAGTTTGGTGACAAATTAAAGTAATGAATAGGTAGGTGGTGGGTAGGGTCTAACCCATAAGTCCATTCACTCTCAATGAAAGGTCCGATTCTGAGGGTGACATATAAGCCTTGTGCTTGGATCTGCTTAAAGAACTTCACTATATCACGCCTTCCACTGAAGTCATACTGCACCAAAATCAACACATGCATAACATTCATCACTCTGTTTATATATATATATTGAAAGCGGCCAAAGTGAAGTGAAAAGAGAATAAGGAGGTGACCTGGCCTTGTCGAGGCTCGTGAAGATTCCAGAATACGTAAGTTTGAATGACATCTATGCCTCCCTCCTTTGCTTTGGAAATTAAGGAAGGCCACATCTGTTCCAAAACAAAATGTGATTATAATTTTTTTTTTACTATTATTTTTGTTAGTGCATGGGAAAATCTGATCATTTGTCTAAAGTAAGAAAAAATTACTAATAAAGCCCTTTGCGCTTCTAAATGGCAACACGAGCCAAGGCAACGCCAGCCTTTCACTCTAGTCAATGACCGCTTTGACTTCCGGCAAGGGTTTAACTTGCAGATGGTAATTACCCAAAACTGATCCATGGTATTCATAAACCTGATCTTGGCTCGAATTTTAACTTTCAAGTTTTTTTAAAGATCCATAAAAAATATGTTCGTATCTTGGCTCTTTATTTAAGAAAATGGTGAACTTAAAATCTGTCTTCGTCCAATTTAAAAAAAAAAAAAAGTTTTGTCCTAGCAAGCAAGATGACTGGCCTATTAGACCTCGTTGAATTAAATAAATGTGATTCTTCCACAGAAATATTCATCTTAATTTTGCGGACGGACTGAATTGAGAAGCATATATCCTGGACTTCATTTTAGCAAATCAACCATATGACGAACATTATTCGAAAGAAACAATCAAGAAAATAAATTTAATTAGAAATATAAACAGAAGACCAAAATTTTATAAGCTAATCATTCTAAGGACAAAACAGTAACTTTAGACAAATTAAAATAACATAGTAGTCCAAAATAATATTTGAAACAGCGATATATGAAAGATCTCGGTTAGAATAAAATTGATTAGATAAACTTTAAAAATGAACTAGAGGCGTCAGAATAAATATTAGAAAAACATACAGCAAAGCATAAAGAATAGAATTGAAGTAGAAGTCCAAGCTGTCTGCTTCGTGCCATGATGAAATAATAAAAACACTCTATAGAAGCGACTGGTCGCCATCTTTGAGACGTGTGAATAATCTCTCATTATAGCCAGTGAGGAATTAGTCTCGCATTAACATTAATTACTAGTGATCTGAATTGGGTCAAATTAAGCCCATGGTTTTCCGGGCAACACAAGTTGAGTTTCTCACCTAACCAAGACATTAAGAACGTATGGTTCCGTACGAGTATACGATCATATGGTATCTTTTATTTCTCTCTCTCGAGTTCATATTTGTAACACAGTATCCCAGACGACATAGACGATGATTTATGAAGATAAGAAGAAACTAGCATGGCGACGAAGATGATAACTGATAAGTACTGATAAGGGAAAGTACCTCGGGCGTGCTGCGAGGATAGTGAATTGAACCGGAGAAAAGGATTCTATGTTCACCGTCGATGATTAAAGACCTGCCGTCGTAGGCTACATTTCCTCCCTGGGCACCGCCCAAAGCCGCCGTTAAAACTAGTGCTAGAGGCCACCACCACCGCCACTTCACCACCAACGTCTCCCTGTGTTCCATCTTGAAAAGCTCTAGCTTGGTTATGGTTTCTAAAGCCTCTCCGTAACTTGCCAACCAGCTATATATACACACACGCTTCTGATCTCAGGAGAGGGAGAGCTGTGAATGGGTGTTAATCCTTTATAATTAATGAATTGGCTCTCTGTCATTGGAGAGTCAATTATTTCTTCATCCATGCATACATGGAATTAGATTATTTAAAATTGATGAATTGAAAAATAAAATTGAGTGACTTCAGCAAGTATGTTCTTTTCGTTGTATTCAAAAGATTTGAATCCTAGGCTTTTACTTGCGTCATATATTCTTTTACCCTCTAAATTAAATTAGTGTGAAATGACAGCAAATCTAATACTCTTCTTCTATTCTTAAAATATATTTAATTAATTTAATTATATTAAAAAATTAATAAATATTATATTTTTTTATAAAATACCTTAATCATTTTTCTTACTTCTCTCCCTTCCTTTATTACTTAACTATTATTAAGAGAGATAATTTTTAAAAAAGTTATGAAACATATTTTATATACATGATCAAAATTAACTCCTTAATTAAATCATATATTAAAAATAAAAGGAGTAGTATTTATAATGGAATATGGGATAAAGCTTTAAAATATCTAAGGTTATCTATTAGGAATATTAAATAAGAATATTTATTTATTAGAATTAGATTTATTAGTTTTTTTATCTTTTTTAATATATTGCATTATCTCAATAAAATAGGATACCTATGTCATTTTATAATTGAGGATTTTATTATCCTTATCTATGTTAGATTTAGATTTAAATTAATATTATTTTATTATTTCTAGAGCTCCATTAACAGAGCTAAAGTTTCCAATTATATCCATACTATACTTGATTATTGAAATTGAATTCTTATTTCCTTGACTTCTCTCTTCTCTCTCCCCATTTTATGTGGAAAATTCACTGGTTTGCTGCATATTTAACGTAGTTAAGCCACAGTTTGCCTAAAATGGGTTCCTTAATTGGAAAACTGTCCTATTGAGTTTAATTTTTGTTTGTCTACGTACGGTACAATTAACAAGAATATAGTGATTAATATACGCATTGATTCCATATTGCTTCAATAGTCAATTCATCCAAATGACCCGTCATTAATATTGGGGGGGGGGGGGGCGTGTGGGTGACTGTTTAATGTATGGTTTAGCTTAAGATCTCGTTGGACGTGTTGAATTCAATCGCCATCTGACGGTGGACGATGCGACACTAGTAGTTTAATTAGGCGTGGAAGCATGTGAACCAAACCCCAACATGTGAAGCCGAACGCATGGGAATATGTATTTTAATAAACAACTACTAACATAGAACTACTCTCATTTAAAATTAGGTAACCAATAAAATAAGAACAAAGACTGTATACATTCAAATTAGGCTACCACGAATGAGCTAAATACGAAATCATTTGCATGTGTATACCTTATCAGCATAGTTGTTAGCCGTCTCCCTTGCACGTGCAGCCTCGTGAGAGAAGGAATATTGATTTTAAGCTTTACAAAAAAAATATTTTCTTATATTTAATATATATTTATTTAATTATATTAAAAAAATTAATTAATAAGATATATTTTTTTAAAAATATTCTAATCATCTTTTTTAATATATTTTCTTATTTTTTTTATTTGATTATTAATAGAAGAATATTAATAAAAATAGTTTTTAAAAAAATAAAAAATATATTTTATGTTTAATATTAAAATTAATTTTTTAATTATATTTTATATTAAATATTAGAAGAGTATGTTTTTAAAGAAGGAGATAAAAAAAAAAAGAAGAAAAAGAAAGGAAGAAGACATGGATGGAGGGACCACAAAGCTTTGTAACAAAATAAGAAGAAGACAATTAATCGTAGGGATGTGTCAGAGAAGGGTGTCAAGTTAATGGTGTGAAGCGACTAAGAAGGAATTAGACAGGCAATAACGTTGACTTTATGAGCTAAATCACCAATTAAATATACGGTTTCCCTTCTTTTCCCAAGCGAGCGCCCATCACAACAACTGAAGTCGGTGTTGTAGTTATCCGCCGCTTTCAAGTCCAACTTTTCAATCCCCATACCAATTAATATCTCTCGGTATTTAATATTTAATACCGATAATACTTAAAATATAAATTACCTTCTACATGGTAAAAAGAACCCCTCGTTAGTATGACCAATACAGCCGTGTATTAAACGGCGCGTTTAAGGGATTCGTGGATGTCACTTTTCTCCTGTGTATGCAAATGATGCATGCCTGCATATGGGCTTTTATCAGTTGAGCAAGTGACAGTATACTCACTATGTATTGGTTTGCGTGTTGTTAAACTTCATAATTAATGGAACCGATCCTCTCATATGCGGAATCCTCAGCGTCCCTGAGAAATATTGAATCTTGTCCATCCAGATCAATCCCACGAGCTTTTATTGTACCACGTCGTCATATTAATAAAAATTAAAAATAAATTTGAATAATCTCTGAACAATTATTAATTTTTTTTAGTTAGAGTTTCAAATTTTTAAGATCTATTTCATTTTAATTGGATAATTTATTAGGGTCTGGATCTAAATAAATTCATCATTTTTAAGGAGTCAAATATAGTCTAATTTTAGATAAACTCTCCAATTAAAATAAGGTAGGTGTAGGAAATTATAAATACTTGGTAGTAAAATTTTATTACTTTTTGTGGTCATTTGAAGTGAGCTAAACTACTAATAAATCTTCTAGTTAAAATTTATAAAAAAATTGTCTAAGAGATGATTCAAATTTATTTTTAATTATTTTTATTAGGATGATGATAGTGGCGATGCGAGTTTTAATTAGAGAATTTATTTAGCCCTAAAGTATATTTAACTCCTTAAAAATAGTAGATTTATCTCAATCTAAATTCTAATAAATCATTCGCTGAGATAGATCTAAAAAAAATGTAATGCTATAACCCAAAAAAATATTAATAATTGTTTATAGAAGATTTAAATTTATTTTTAATTTTTATTAGTAAGAAGGTGTGGTGCAATGGGAGCTTCTAGATTGATCTGTATGGACATGATTCCGCTCCTGAGAGGATCTGGTTTCATAATTAATGCCCCATTTTTATATTCATCGCACCCGAAATTAATTAATTCGGAACTCTCAGGACAACAGGTAGTAAACAAATCATTCTGAAAAATATATTCACCATTGTCAACAAAAATATTTTAGTCCCTATTTGGTTGGATTTTGGATCTCTCAGTAATGGAGTGCAATGTAATCCAATGCAGCATTGGTTCTCATGCACGAGTATGTTTGATATGTTATCAACAAGATTGCGAGATTCTTTTATTAATTTATAAAAGTAAAAAATAACGAAGAGTCCAAGAAAAACACTAAATTCCCGCCATGGTTCTCTCCCCCTTCCATCGTCGAAGAAGCATCTGCCTTATTCTGGGCTACGGAGAAGGCAATAATCAACACAGCCAATATTACTCAAACAAATCTGGAAAGATGCAAGTTAAGAACCAAATCAGATCGAAGCAATTTGAAACCAATCCACATATAAGGCAATCTGAAAAGAAACAAGGTCAGACGTTGGGGGACCAGAAAAACCGAAGGACGACGCAAATCTACGACGGAGGTGTGAGACAGTGGCGGCGGTGTCGCGAGTGTTGCCATGACAGATGGGTCTCGACGGTGCTGCGACAAGATTATGAACCCCATGGACTATGCAATCCCTCTACACTCGAAAAATGTGACTCAGACTAAACTTGAGAATTAAATTTAAATTTAGTCAACATTTAAATTTTAAAAATTTTAAAATAGATAATTATATTTATTTAAACAAATTTTAGATTAAATTATAATTTAAAATTAAAATTTTAGATAAACTGATCAGAATAATTTATAGAACAGTAAAATAGTTTATGAACTAATTAATTACTATATCACCCTTACTTTTTTTACACCATTTCTCATCTCTTAATTTTTCTTATATCATTTCTTCTCTTTTTCTTATACTCTCTCTCCTCTCTCATCTCATCTCTTATCTCTCCTCATTTAATACGCATACTCTTTTTGTAACTTATTAATAATAAAAATATTTTTAGAAATAGTTATACAAATACTTATTTATTTAAAAAAAATCATAATTTTTTTAAAAAATTATCTAATTTTTTTTATAAATATTTTTTAAACTCTTATTGAAACTGTCTCTAAATATAAAAAATAATAATAATATGATGCTAGTTTTCGGGTGATTTACGGATATGGGCCCAAATTTAGGACAAAAGCCCAAGTCATTGTCTTGTTAGGCCTATTCATGGTCATATCTTTCAAGTGAAAAAAAATAACAAAGCCCTTAATGGCCCAAAATAGCAGGAACATGCCCATTCATGGTTCTACCATGCCCGGATCACGAGGGAATTGGAGTGGTGTCCAAGCCAGCCTTCGTCTGTGTTTGCTTCAACTTCAATAAAGAACGTTTCTCTCCCCATTTCTGCCAAAAGTAAATCTGAAATCAGAAGTTACTCTCGAGAGGATGTCGATCTTCGAGTACAACGGAAGTGCCCTAGTGGCTATGGTGGGTAAGAACTGTTTCGCCATAGCCAGCGATCGGAGGCTTGGTGTTCAGCTTCAGACTATCGCCACCGATTTCCAGAGGATATACAAGGTTCACGACAAACTTTTCATTGGTCTTTCTGGCCTCGCCACTGATGCCCAGACACTGTAGGAATACTATCACTCCCTATCAATCTCCCCATTTGCTTTAGTTTCAGCTTCTCTTCTTAATTTCTTGTTGTTGATCCCGTATTTGAAGCTATCAACGGCTCGTGTTCCGGCACAAATTATACCAGCTTCGGGAAGAAAGAGATATGAAGCCCGAGACATTTGCCAGCTTAGTCTCTGCTATTCTATACGAGAAAAGGTATGCAGATTTTATCATATCTCTCATCGGATCGGAATTCTGCTCCTGTCCTCAACTAATTCTTGCTATGTATTCTTTGTGGAAACTTGCAAGTTCACAATAATTCACAATTAAAAATTAGGAAGTTCACACTGAAATTCTGTTAAGATTTCACGATCCTTTCTTTTCGAAAGGCTTTCCTTTGGAACTAGATCACGGCAATTTCTCATGAACTGTTTCGTAAAACGAAAATATGAAGACCCCATCTATACGCCCAAAATCGATGAGCATTGGTTTGGTGTAATATCTTTGGTCTTTTATGCCTCTGCCATATTGTCCTATGTTTTTCTTGATTATGAAATTGTAATCCTAAAACCGTTGGGGCAAGATTAACTGACCCAATTGGCTTGATGTAATTGGTAAACTTGCAAGTCCGTAAGGCAACAAAATGCTAGGGTGAGGACTTGCATGTAATCTGGAGGCCCATGGATTCTAAGTTCTGTCGTGCTATACCAGAACTCCTGGGGAAAAGTACTATCTGAAGCCACGGGCTCTAGTGTTCAAATGGTCCTGACAAGTATAACCGTTCTCACATGTAAAGTTAAATACATTTTTCCAATTGATATACTAGAAAATCGTGAGACTTGTCATTTGTGGACTTTATGTTATTCTTTTTATGCTAGAAAGGATTTATGCAAATTTATTTAATTTGGAATGAAATGCTAATGTATCTTTTGCTTTTTAGGTTTGGTCCATACTTCTGCCAGCCTGTAATTGCTGGATTAGGAGATGATGACAGACCTTTCATTTGCACAATGGATTCAATTGGAGCAAAGTGAGTTGACTCTTTCTCATAATCGGTGGCCAGTTTTAAGGGAAATTGAGTTAAAACTTATAATTGCAAATTAGCTCTTCTTATAGTCTTATGGTCGTATTTCTTGACAAAGGGTTTTAATATGTTGAAGGTGACTAATAGCAAAAGGTGTTAGAACCATAAAGTCATAAACTGTCTTATGATTTTCGCTATTTTTCAAAAATATGGAAGTCACGTACTTTCTCATGAGCCATATGTTTGTGATATCATCTTTGTTCTTTTCTTGTATGCAGGGAACTTGCAAAAGATTTTGTTGTTGCAGGCACTGCATCCGAGTCTCTTTATGGTGCTTGTGAGTCAATGTTTAAGCCTGACATGGTTTGTCCCTAAGTTTAACTTGATTTTAATTTTTGCATGACGACTTTTTATATGTTTTTTGAAAGTTTTCTGCATCGTCTACACGTGTCACTACTTGCTTCAAAATGAATACCCAATAATCATCTTCAAACCAAGATTAGCAACAACTGCCAAATTTTTATGTGGACGGTTCCTAGTGTACGATGCAGCTCATTTTTTTATCATGTTTTCTTGGGTTTCTCAGGAACCAGAGGAACTATTTGAGACCATCTCCCAAGCACTGCTTTCATCTGTTGATCGTGACTGTTTAAGTGGCTGGGGTGGACATGTCTATGTTGTGTAAGCTTATGATTCTTCTTTTCTCTTAGTATCTGGCCGTATACCTTTATGTTGTGAAAGTACTTATCCTTTTGCTTTTACGTGCAAGCAACTGGTTGCATTGTATGCTGCTTTACATATCTTAGGGGAAAATAAGCTGCCTGCCTTAGTTGCATCCACCTTGTGACTTAGTAATGACTATCTGTGCTCTTCACCGCAAATCAGGGTGAAAGATAGGGCCTTTTGCTGTATGGATCCACCTTCTTGGATAATAGATCCCTTAAACCACAGCGATGGAAAATGCCTTGGATAAATAAAGGAAACTTATTTTTTAAAGCATTATAAGGATTAGCTTTTGATAAAGTTTCGAAGAAATGAACTTTAATGAATTTACCACTAGTCACTAGTGTGGTTCATTGGTAGAGAAGGAAGCTGAAGCACATATCAATTACTTATTGCAATTTGGCCTCCGTTTTATTTTATATTGAGAGGGGTGATTGTGTTAAGGTATATATTTTCATTGTTATTCTTTCATCTGGTCTACACATTTCTGATTTTTTACCCTCGAAACTGAGGCTTCTGTATCCTCATTTATATTCTATTCAAGTTGTCTTTCTGTGCCCTTTCATAAAGTATTACATGGCATTGGCTGATTGGTCTTTTAATTCACACCTGCAGCACGCCAACTGAAGTAAAGGAAAGGATCTTGAAGGGAAGAATGGATTGACCTTTAAGCGGCCCATCCATTTCCTATCCTTTGTCGTCTGCCGAGCTCAGGAGCTGGACGGGAGATATCATTTAGTGGCCCTTTATGTCAATGAGTACTTTGTTACAGTCGCACGTTAAAAGGATGTTCGAGATCGCTTAGTCTAATCCGGCTTGCTGTGAATTAAATTAAATACCCTGTTCCAATTTGTTTGTTAGTGGATGCTGGCTTGCAAAAGCGCGAGAACGATGCAATATTGGTCTCTCCTTTTGCCCTAATACAATTGAGTTTATTTTGATCATTGCTCTTTTCCTGCTGGGTAAATAATTTCTACTACTCCCTCAGCTGATGTTGTGCCGGCAGTTGTGTTTAGTAAATTTTACCTAAAAAATATTTAAACAAGACTAATATACTTTGATATAGAATTTAGTTGAAGAGTTTCCATAGAGTGGTTACCGTGTTTAACGAGGATAAGTTGCCGTTCTTTTTTTTTGTTTTTGGTGGGAGGTGGGCCTCCGGGTGGTATGGTTCTATTAAGAGGGAAGAGGGAATGGTATTTCTTTTTCTTCCTCGATGGCAAAGAATAACTTGTTCTGAAATGTCTGAACATTTGCTGCTGAAGATGTTTATTCATCCTGAAATCACCCAGAAAAATGATCGTAGATGCTGATTTGATGGCAATGGGATGCTTTTGTTTTTTTTTTTTTAAAGTAGAGTATTAACGACTTGAAATTATAAATGGAATTCAACATGTAATTGGTGAGTTTTCGTGTGAGTAGACAATAATAATGATATGAATGGGGAAAGAAATAGTATGTTGTCTCAAGAAATTGAGGAAATGTATTGCCATGTAGAAATAAATAACAGGAGTTCAAATGTGTAGCCCATAAACAAATGGCTAAGAACGAAGTAGCTGCCAACGGCAATTGATAGCTTTGATAATGTACAAAGGTATGATGCTCTACTTACGGACGATGTGTTGTTATTGCTTCGTTCGAAAGCTGCCTCCTCCAACAAGAATGTCCCAAGTTTGTGGGCCTTGTTGGTAACGTCAAGGTGAGAAACCTTAAGATAGTCAAGAATCTGGAATCTCAAGAATCCATGACAGGGTTTCCATTGCTTGACATGAAAGTTCTCTAAAATTAGGGCTTCGTTCATTTCCCTTAAATACCAAAGTCTCTTTGTCTCTCTGTTAGTCGATCTCAACAACCCATATCCATCCATTGTGGCGGAGCTCCTCTTCCTTCAAATGGAACCAGAAAAGGGCAAACAGTCTTCCCACAAAACCCCATACACTGAACTCGAGCAAGTTAACTCTGATTTCATCCTAGCAATCGCTATGCAAGAGCAAGAGGGAACCTTCACCATGGACAGCGAAGAAAGCAGCAATGAAGATGAAAGTGAGTCCTCTTTTGAAGACGATGAAGTTGGAGATGCTGACTTTTCCGAGAGCCAAGAATTCGAATTCGGAGAGCTCGAGTTTCTTGAGGGCGAAGGAAGCAATGATGAAGAAATGGAAGAAGATGAGATTGATCCAGATGAAATGTCGTACGAAGAGTTGATCGAGTTGGCAGAGTTCATAGGAGAAGAGAGAAGAGGATTGTCAGCAAATGAAATCCCTTCCTGCCTCCATCCTTACACTTGCCATTTTGCTGAAAACAAGACAGGAATTGATCGCTGTGTGATATGCCAGATTGAATACGAAGAAGGTGAAGCACTGATGGCACTTCATTGTGAGCACCCTTATCATTCAGATTGCATCACCAGGTGGCTTAAGATTAAGAAGGTTTGTCCAATTTGTAGCTGTGAAGTCTCCTCTGCAAAACTGGCTAAATAATTTCTAAATGCCTATTTCCAGAAAATAATTATAGTTAAGGAGCCCCAAAGCTATAACATTACATGGAAAATGAGTAGTCACGGATATTTACTGTACAAAAAGCCAAATGATGTAATAATCTTAATGTTATTTATTTCTGTGCTGGTTTACACGATTTTAACCCCGTAACTATTACTGTCAAATTAAGTACATGGTTGGAAAATCTATTTGAGAACCCTTCAATAGGAGCTTCACCCTATCAAACAAATATTTGTTGAGTGTATATATGCATAACATTTCAGCATTTTATTCAAAGATAACTTCTCAATGGTTATCTAAATTAAATATCTGTTTGAAGATGACACATGAAGATGTATGCTTGCTGTATCTATGGAGGCTGTCTGCAGCCTGCAACCCGAAAAGGGCTTGTTTCCTGGTACGCGAATAATAAAACTCCAACCTCCAAAGAAAGAATATTTTATATTTTATTTGTTATTCGGCGTACGTACGTAGAACGATCGAGGAAAGAAGATATTTTGCATTTAAGAATACACAAGCAGCACACAAAACAAAGAATAAATTTCGGCAATATCTTACGCAGCGCCAGTTTGATAACAACGTCGACTTCCGATAGTTAGAATCACTTTCAATTTAAATAGATTATTTTTTTTCTATGGCACTTAGTATCGCTACGCGTCGGTCAAGTTAAAGTCAATCATATTCAAGCTAAGACCAAAATCCAGGAATTAATTAAGAAGCTATGCTGTTAATTATCTGTTGACAAAATAATTGACGGGAGCATAATTAATCAGAATATATAGAACAAAGTAATAAAGCTTTTAAGCTTCAATGAACGTACATAACACAACGCATGTTGGCTTTTATTGAAGTTGCCAAAAAGTAAATAAGGAACAGTGTGAGAGCAAATGAGAACTTGAGGCTTTTATGGCGGCTATAGTATCCTTTAAGAAGTGTTTTCTAGCTCAGAAGTCAGAAGAGACTGACGGCAAACACACACGCATCGCAGTTCAACATCGTTGGGAATGAATAAAAGAATCTTGAGGTCAATTAAGCCAACCCATTAGGCCGCCTTTCCGAAATCGACCTTTACCAGTACGACCCTTGGCACCTCCCCCGTACTCTTCTTCTTCTTCCCCTCGCCATTTTCCCCTGTAATCCTCTATCTCCCTCTCTCTCTCTCTATATATATATATATATATATTCTTGACTTGGTATTGACTTGTTGCAGGCAAGGCTCTTTTTGGAGAGAATGAGTGGTACTCTTCTCGCCCAGGAACCGCAAATATCCCAACGGTACCAGACCAAACAGTGCAGCTGGCACTGGCTACCGGAAGGCCACCGGAGCCGATAAACCCATCTGACATCCCAAACCTGTGGGGATTAAGAAGCCTCTGGTTTCTACGCGGGGAAGGCGCCTAAAGGAGAGAAAACCAACTACATTATGCACGACTATCGGCTGGCCAACGTGAATCGCTCTGCTCGCACAAACAACACCTTAAAGGAACATACAGTTATCCCATACACGCCTTTCGTTTTTTGTCCTCCACCATTAGCTATATAGCTAGGGGCATAAAGGACATTCCATCATGCGGAATGGCTTGCCTTGAAATGCCTGCATGGAATCTTCTATTGGCTATCGGGGCCATGCGCATGCATCTTAGTCGTCTGAGGATCGTGATAAGTCGTCAAGGTCCACTGATGACGGAAGATGAAAGTGAGATGCAATAATGGACGATCCAAATCGGTCTTCCCTGGTCTAAAACTACCTCACCTGCTATAATAAACGTTAATTATTAGGTGGAAATTATAGAAAATCATTTCATTCTTATCTCTTTGACCTTCACGTTGACTGAAGGGATCCGACTTTTCATTTTCGTGAAAATATATATTTATATATATATATACCTACATAATGATTGTGATTCTGCAGCTGGATGATTCGGTGCTTTGCCGAATATACAACAAGAAGGGCATCATTGAGAAACCACCGATTGGCAGCTGCAAAACTGAATGGTCAGAAATGGAGGACAAGAAGCCGACAAATGTGTTTCGTGGTGTTGGTATTCCCCGTTATCCTCCTCATGCTCCGGCTGCTGCCATGACCGATTACTTGTACTTTGACAAGTTGGACTCAGTCCCGAACCTGCACACGGAGTCGAGCTACTCCGAGCATGTGGTATTGCCGGAGTTCGCGAGCGAGGCGCAGAGCGAACCCAAGAGGAATGAATGGTAAAAGAACGTTGAGTTTGCATATAATTATGCGGGTGACACCATGGACAATAATGGCTTCGAGTCTCAGAGTCAGTTGATAGAGAGCAATACTCAGGTGTCGCCGTTGCAGGACATATTCATGTACTTTCAGATGCCCCCTTCTGAATGGAGCATGGATGAATGCGAATGGGATGGGGAAACAGATTTGCCGGGGCTGCATAGCAGGGCAGCACAAGACAGAAGAAGGTCCATGAGTGTGCCAGTGCGGTGGCGTAGGGGATTAATTTCGGCGAAGTAAGAGGGGGATGGATGGGGAAGATGTGTGTGGGGAATATTCGGTGGCGCAGTAGCATTATGTGCCCATTCCCATTGTTATTGTAAGTCCAAGTACCCCAAGCAAGTGGAAGCAGCTCTCTAGCTCACTTTGGAGCGTTTGTACTAATATCCCTGGTTGATGTTCCATGTAAATTATAATCATTTACTGAAACTAATATCTTATCTTAATATCCAAAGAAAACGGTTTTAAGTATCATTTTACGTACGTACCAATAAAAATAATCTATTCAATAATATCTATATGAGTTCTTATAATAAGCTTTGATTTTTGTCCTCTTCCATGCGGCTAACTCGGCCCTTCATTTACCACTTTCATATTCATGCTTTTATGAACTCCATATATATATATATATATATATATGTATGTATGTATGTATGTATGTATGTATGTATGTATGTATGTAGGGCACGAATGTTTGGTGCTTAAGCTAGGTATTAGTCACTTGGTGCCTAGATTGTTTAGAAAACTATGTTCTAAAAATATTTTTGGCTTAAATTTTAGTTTGTAAAAATTTTAAAATAAATAATCATATTTTTTTTAAAAAAATTAAATTAAATTATAATTTAAAATTATAGTTTTTAATAAATTATTAAAAATAACTTCTAAAACTATAAATAAGTTTATAGACTATCTAATTATTATTTTATCTCTATTTTTATATCCTCTATTTTTTTCTATCCTCTTTTTTATTGCAATAAAGACCCTATTTTCTCTAATTTCTTCTGCTCCGTCATCTCTCGATGTCGCATCTCCACACTTAAAGATAACAACAATTACAAAATCTGAAAGAGTGAAGAAGTCTGTCACCATCTTGTCTTCACACCACCAACAATCGTCTTCTTTCTTCGTGCTTCATCCTGTTCTTCTTTCTTCTTTCTTCATTTTGAGAGAATAGGAGAGAGAGAAGAAAAAAATAAGAAATAAAAATTATTTTTTTAAATTATACAAATTTATCAAATAACAAAAATCAATACTCATTTATTTATAATCACTCTTTTTTTATAAATTGTTATCTAAAAACTCTTTTATAGAAATTATCAAAAAAAAATTCTATAAATATTTTTTTAAAAATCTACCCACCTATAGCACATTTAAAATGATTTCAAATATCACCTCTCGTCCTATCCTAATTTTAATTAGAAAAATTATTTAATTTTTTAAATAAATTAAAATAATCAAATAAATTAATTAATTAATATAACAATTAATTAACTAATTTAAATAGATTAATATATATATATAATAAAATTATTATAAACAATTAAATTAAATTATAATTTATTTATTTATTTAATTTTTTAATATATTTAAAAAAAATTAATAATTAACTAGGAGGAGGGAGCACTAACTTGCTCATTTTGAGGCATACGTGGTTTCATGGTGTACACCGTGAAACCAGACTTGGTGCGTGTTAGATATTAAACTTAGATTTAACTTAAAATTTAAATTTTAAAAAATTTTAAAAATTTTAGTTGTAGTCAAATATCTCATACGCCGAGATAACGACAACAGATACTGGGAAAAACAAGTATATTTAGATGAACCCGTAAAAAGGCTGAACCAAGGATGTAGTAGAATATATTCAGAAGTAAATATGTAGACAAAAATACCCCCACCATTAAAATTTTGAAACGACTGATCCTCCTAAACGCGAGCCAACTCATCTCAGATTAACAAGGTTAATTTCTCCATCACGGTATTGAGAAGTCGCCGGAGTAAATCAAACATCCCTAACCAAGAACGTAAAAGCGATACCACTCCGAAGATTGGAAGCAAATTACTTAGCAGCCGCAACCAGTGCAGCTCTAGCACGGGTGAACGAAGCAATAACCGATCCCAGCTGCAGCTTATCATTGCACCCAAAACTCAATCTGTACCTGCATCAACACACAAAATTACATTTCCATTATCATAAACCAGAACTCCAACAAGTTATATAATTCAACCATTCCCTTAAAATCTGCACTCAACCGCCATCCTTCTCTAGAGGCAAGGAGGAAGAAAAGGATGCAAGGCATAGATGTTATAAAAGAAGGGGGATCCCGTGAAGGCTGGCCCATTATAAGTTCAAGGCACTTCTGTGTTATAAACTACGACCTATCACATACCCAGCACATCTAAAAGATATAGATCATCTTAGGCATGTAAGCAATCAATGGTCAATAAAAATTAATCCTGAAAAATGAAAGGGAGCGACTAAACAATACATGTGGTTCAGATATGAGTAACCTTTCTTTCAACTGTTGCCATATATATATATATATATATATATATATACACACATGTCAAATTAGGCGGAAGGGAGATAGTATGCAGTAATATAGGACAGGAATACATACTCAATGTCAGCCAAATCATTCATCAACTGTACTCGAACGCTTGGAGGCATCTTAATCTTAAAAACAAACCTGTGATAACAATACAGATAAATCAAGATCATAAAAAGAATTGCCAAGAAGTTAAACAGTTGTCATGATGCATAAGCCTTACATTGTAACCTCTCTCACAATATCCACCAGAGCCAATCCTTTTCTTGTCTTGATTTCATGTATTCCTATAGGAAGTTATGCAAAAAAGAAAAACAGTAAATTGCTTAGTGAAATGATCTGAACAGAATAACATCAAAAGAAGTAATAAATCAGCTTAATACTCTTAAAACTATCTGAAAATTGTTCATTCAGAAGCCAGTAAGATATTTGCTCAATGTCGTTGGGTAATGGGTTTCCAGTACAAAGATAAACAGCTTCTTCTGTTATCTGCTGAGAAGCCATATGCGTTGACTGCAAACATGAAGCAACAAAATATTTCATCAAGTATGGCACAAATGATCCAGAACATACCCTTTGATACATCATTTCCACATCAAATAGCAAGTTGATAGGAGTCCTAGGCATTTGGGTTCCTTAAATTTAGTCATGTTGCTGTGTTTTAAATTCATGTCCCTATCAATGTTTGTGCTTATTCAATTATATTCAGTTTTCCTCCATTTCCTTTATACATTCCAAAGTACAAGTACAGCATTTTCTATAGAAGCATGCCTAAATATAAAATATGGAGAAATCGCATACTAAGTCTGAGGTTGAGGATATCCAAGAATTTATAGTGTAGATTGCTAAATACTCCCAAAATAAAAATATAACAGGTATAGTTACTTGTTAAATCCAACCTGCAGAATGTTCAAAGCCTTCCTCATATCTCCATTACAAAGCCGAACAAGTGCTGCTAAGCCGCTTTCCGTGACATCAAGCCTAGTCAAATTACAAAATAGAAATCACCATTTTGGAAGTTATTGAGTTCAACTGTTGAATCACAATGTTACAGCTGTAAATAACAAGATCCTAGAGTGACTGCATAGTAGCAATATTGGACCAAAGAAAATAAATAGTCTGCTCCAAAAGAAAATTTAAAAAAAACAGTGCCCTAAGTGCCTGTTTGGCAATAGTTTTTGAAAATCAATTTTAGCCAAAACCTCAGTTTGGAAAAATTTGAAACAAACAGCTATTTTTGTCCAGAATTGATTTTGGCCAAAACCTCGGTTTTGAAAAATTTGAAACAAACAGCCATTTTTGTCCAGAATTGATTTTGGTCAAAACCATAGCTTAAAACCATGGTTTTGAATAAGTTATTGAAAATAGCTTTTGGAATAGTAAAAGAGCTTATGAACTATCCAATTACTATTTTACCCCTACTTTTTCTTATACCCTCTCTCATCTCTCTTCTCTCTCCTCTCTCATCTCTCTTCTTCACACTATCTCCTCTTTTCTCTCTCTTCTCTACACTCTCTCATCTCTCCTATTTATTCTCTCTCCTATCTCCTATTTATTCTCTATCATCTCTCCTCTCTCATACTTTAATCAAATCATACCCTTTTTGGTAATTTATTAATATAAAAAGTGATTCGACTACTAATCATCCAAACATTTCTATTTTCAAAATCTATTCTTCCGAAAATCTATACTCCAAAAGCTAATACAAACACACCCCTAGAGTGACTGCATAGTAGCCATAATAATGAAAGTAAGAAAGTACATTTTCCCACACTAGCCCACCCAGTGCCCTACCCTCCAAGATAGTTATCAAAGAAGAAACAGAATATTTGTCCAAAACGTTCCTCCAAATGAACTGGCAGCCTAGAAGAGCAGTGAGGTTTCGCTTCTCATGAGAGCTTTAGGACAGTTGTATATAAATATGCATATATGGTATAACAGAGATGATGATACTTACCCTTCGGCCTTAACAATATGCTTCAATCTCTCAGTAATATGGACAGCATCAAGGGGCGCAAACCGAAATCGAGTACATCTTGATTGCAGTGCTGGAATAATCTTGTTTACATGGTTACAGATAAGTGCAAACCTAGTTTTTTTAGTATATTTCTCAATCACTGCAACAAAAGATGAAAGGTATTATAACACAACAAAATGGCTTTAGCTCTGCTATATAGACGATAGTTTACCTCTACGCAGTGCAAATTGTGCATCCTTTGTCATTGCATCTGCCTCATCTAACAAGACCAGCTTTACAGAGGACTTGACTCTGTTAAACAAGGACCTTTCATTCATCAGCTAAGACCAAACCGGCAATTTCAGCATAATTTTCATGCCTGACATGTAGTTTCACAATCAAATGCACAAAAGAAAACACAGAAAAACAATTCACGCCTTAAACAATCAGAAACATCACGACTGTGAAATGATGCAAACAAAAAACTGAAAATTTTCAATCATGATTAAGGTTGGAAGCGCTCACATCTGTATACAGGAAGATAAAATTTTCAATATAATTGCCATAGTTGCCAGTTACAAAATTTTCTGGAAAAAAATGCTTTCACATTAACTTCTTAAAAGCTTAGCAGAATAATATGTTACAGAACATGAGCAAGAATCAAAGAATGTCAGATTAAAAAAAAAATCAACACTAAATTTGCAATTGTTGGAGGAAGAAATTTCCAGGGCAAAGACACAAACACAGACAATTTATATGAAGCCAATGTATAACCTCTGGACTGACCAACATAACTGATGAGAAGCTCACAAATCAGTGCAAGAAACGTAAAGTACAGAAATACTAGACATAGGGAGACCAATACTTAATCACAAGATTCCTTAGCTTGCATATATAACACAATATTCCATACCATGGAACAGATTATGTATATACATTTACACTCTGGATCAGGGCATTGACCACGCTACAAAGAAATAATTTCTACTCCAGACACAAAATAGTGAATTAAAACCATACAGAACAAAAATTAAGAAAGTAGAATGTAAATAATGGAAACAACCCAAATGAGATGCTCCGCATGCTAGCAAAATTTTGTATCTGTTCGCGAACGATATCAATTCCCCTGTCATCTGATGCATTGAGCTCCAAAATCATGTCTTTGTATTGTGCTCCATAGAGTTTGCGGGCCACAGCGAGAATAGTTGATGTTTTGCCCGTGCCAGGAGGGCCGTACAATAGAAGATGGGGTAATCTGTTCTCAGAGGTCAGCCTATCAACTATCCAACAACGAAAGATGATGAGTAAGAAACAGAGAGTCAGTATTCAACTAACATCAATCAAGTCATGATGAGAGTAAGAATCTTATTATAGATATGGACTCGAATCAGACAGTGGTAATAGTAGTCTATTACAAATCCTCTTTCTTTTTCTCTGACCAAAATAAAGACACAAAGGAAAATGCCAGAGTAATACAGTCCACTATAAGAGATTTAATACAGAATTACTCCTGTAGAAATTAAACAAGTAACATAATACACGCGATTAGGTAATTATGCTATAGTCCCTTGCTCCCTTCCCATGTGGTAGCAAATCAAGATACCCAACCAAAATTTCCGGTGAGGGTTTAAATATATGTTTCGAAGTGATAATTACACAATTTGAGCAAAACCCTAGAAACAAAATAGGCGGGACAAATTTTTCTTAGTATAATCCTATAAATCATAAAAATTTTCGGATTGGGCCGGCTAAAGAAGAAATTTTCTTTGCAGTTGTTTCGGCAGGAAACAGAAAAGGACGATAAATTTCACAATCAGTATCATAAACCCAAAGCTTAAAGGAGAACGAGAAAGGAGGCGTTGAGTCATACTGGTATCGACAATGTCGCGATGTGCGGCAACGTCGTCGAGGGATTTAGGGCGGTACTTTTCAACCCAAGGAGTACCCCGGCTGTCGGGTGGACTTCCGGCAAAGACCACGCTTTTGCCCTTGTTGGGTATGGCGGAGTTGTTATCATCGTCGTCAATGAGCATGGGAGAGGTTGTCTCCGCCATAGTTAGTGCTGCACTTTGCTTTTTCTTAAGCAGGAGCTGAAGTGAAATTCGCAGCTGCCAGCAACGAAGCTCAACTTTTTTGGCCAACGACAATGCGCAAGGGTAATTTTGTTTTTTTGAGCCAACGACAATGCTCAGGGCTGATGCCTTGATGGCGCCAAATAGCGATTCCAAAACGGGCGCGGTCTGTTCAGTGCTTTTCACAACATTACGGTTCATACGGTTGCTTCTATTAATGGATATACTACCATCTTAACTCAGCTAACAAAAAACAAATAAGAGATGACTATTTATAATTTATTTAATCTATAATAAATAATATTTATGATTTTAATTAAGATGTTTAGGGAATTATATTAACTTTTAGGTGTCTGAATTTATGTCTGAGAGTTATTGACAGTTCATTCTGCCTAATATTAATATAGCCTAAAAAATGAGATTTCACCATCTTTTAGATCATAGATGAATTTAATTATTTTTAAAAATTTTTATACTAAAAAAATATTAATGGATATACTAATAAAAATATAGGCACCACTCAATAAAATAAAATATAGGCAAAAAAAAAAATACAAAGAAGGAAGTTAAAATATACCTTAGTTAAAAAATAGCAAGTATGCGGTGCTGGTTGCAAAGATGAGAAAGTCTGGTGTTAATGTTGACGGCAAGTCAACAGTCTATAAGCCTAATGATGTACAAACCAGGTTTAAAAATGGACATTGTCCGACTAACGGCAACGGTAACAGAAAAACAGATAAAGAGGATGAAACTTTCGCAGCAATGGAAGAGATGATCGCGTTAGAAGAAATCAAGGGTAGTTATAAAAGAGAAAGAAGAAGATGCAAAGAACTAGAAAATGTTATTTCAAGATTGAAGGTATCTCATTCCCCAATTATGTCATACCTCATCTACTATGCCATGAATCGATAATATTAATAATTAATAACTTAATAGTCATAGTCTGCATGAACTAAATGTCAAAGTATCGCTGAGAGAATATAAGTCTAGGTTACAGGTTTGAAGAAGAGTATGAATTTAGAGAGACATAAGCCTGAGTAAATGTTTATTTCCTCCATGGAGCTTGAATTTGATTCCAACTAGTTTGGATAGAGTTGTATAGCAAATTAGTTCATTCTCATTAGAAGCTTCTGACTAGCAAGACCTAGACATAGAAGTCAATTGGTCTTCTTGGTATAGAAATTATGAGCCATGGATTACATGCTCTTGGTTTTCCTGTTAGCATGATTCCTCAATCCTCCCCCGCTTGGAATATTCTACGTTAGAATGCTTTGTAGAATGTGGTTTTTGGTGCCTGACAATTATAGTTGGCACAAGGGGCTTGTGTTAAGTTGATGGTCATCTATTTCACCGACGTAAGCCACAACTTGTTAAGTATTATCTGGTACATGAAGAGAGAGAGTGTGAAAATGATGTCACTTTTGATAATGTGACAGGGTGAGGACATTGCTGGTCTGGACGTTATGGCCCTTGAAGAACTTCAAAACCTTCATATTGAGGCAATAACAAAGATTTGCCAGGCCAAGGTAATATTTCTCGCTTGCCAAACCTTTATAGTAAGTCACGCTTTATATCAGAAGTCAAATCCATCAATGAACAATCTTCATTCATCAGTCTGAGCAAATTTTAGAAGAGTTGCGCTATGTTTATGTTTCAGCAATGTTAACTTTTCGTCTCTCTGCCTAACATTGCAATCTCTTGTGACTAAAGCACCATGACTGATAAAGATCATTTGATAATTTGCGGTATGCAAATCAGGACTTGTAGAATGTTGCTTTTGCTACTGTGAGTATACCATTACACATATGTACTCCCATGATTATGTTCCTAATTTGACGATGCTTAAACTCAGTTATCATATAATACATGCAGGGACAGTATACTTTGTAACTCATACTGATAAGTAACAATCGATCACCTTCTGGCCGGTATATAGAATCCTCTAGCTTAATGCTCCACTTACTCTGCTGAAGGCATTTGGGGGCTCTACATCGGTTGTTCTCCACCAGGCATTATTACTATTATGTATGCGTGCATCGAGTGTTCCAGCTTACAAATCACATATATACTTGCTTATGAAGCACAAAGTATTCTAGGAAAGTTGACCAAAAACTATGTCTATGTAATATGTTGTACCGTGGACCAGGAGTTACATATGCAATCCAATGTTGAACGCATCAGCAATCTGTGAAATCGTTTGTCTGCAGGTCAACGATCAGCTAAAATATCGAAATTGGCTGCGTAAGGTAGTGAAAAATCGTCATCAAAGTCACGATCCACACTGTTAACGAACAGGGAAAAAGAAAATTCCCTAGTGAGAAAGCCCTATGAACAATCAATCACAGTAAAAGATATCACAGAGAGATTGGTTTATTACTTCGGAAGCCTGTCGCAATTGGAAGAAACCCATCCGATCTGCTGTTTCTCGTTGTCGTATATCACCATTTTATCTTGTAAAGAGATGTCTGCTAGCCGAGAGAATAACTAACAATCAAACAAACAACACATGGAAAAGTGAAGCATGAATTCTTAAATATTGGTACGTCTTTGGTCGTACCTCCAATTATGTTAAGATCTTCCAGTCCTACTTCATCGCCATTTAGGATCCCGAAGCAGACATTTCCATGTTTCTGGGTGAGGCATCATGTTAGAAATATGATTTCGTTTGTTCCCTTGTTGCTATACGAGGAACAGAATGATCTCTTGTTGAAAGGTGCTCACCGTAACAATTAAATAAGCTTCTGGCAGTAATGGCAGCAGCACGTTTTTCCTTTTTGGGAAGCTCAGGGCCAGAGGCTTAAAATAGCTCTTGACATCACGTATTGATTTGAAAGGTTTTGCACCCTTCCAGCAAATTGGAAGGGACGGATCTTCAGTTGCTCTTGTCAGTTGTGATCCCTTCAAGTCATTAATCACCTGAATTATAGATAAATGATTACTAACTGATTTATCTAAAAGCCAAAAACACTGACATCGTTATTACACGATGCTCCTTCAATTATATCTCACCAGATCAACAACGGCTTGATAAGCTTTGGAATTGAAGTATGTGTAGGAGCTCCCACTGTCAAAGATAACTTCAAGACCCTTCACATTAGAAGGCTTTCCATTGAAAAACAGCTCAGCTGGTCCTGAGCTGTAGCGCATTCTGAAGCAATGATTGTGCAAGTATATGTGAAAAAAAAGAAACAAAAAAAAAATCATGCGAGAAAAACACGACATTTTGGGATAACTTACTCCGAGGAACCAGACAGCATAGGGGTCCAAACAACTCCAGATGAAGGAATGAGATCATCTCCAAAGAATAAATAACCTCCTCCTTGCCCACTTAAGCAGTGTCCCACTACATCGCGGGTTAGACCCAGAGAATGAAGCTGTGACAAGATGCTTACTTTACCACTTCCAAGGCCAAGAACGCCCGCCGTAGAAGGTGGAGAGGTTAGGCCAGAGAATTTCTGATCATACCCACACCTAGAATTCAAAAGATAAATACACTATCAATTATATTGGAAAATCTTAATACAGTTAAATAAAAAAATGACACCCATTCCGTTGAGCAAGCGCTGTCAAGGATGGAGCAAGAAGACACACCCAAAGGCAATTTGGGGACGTATGACAGAGCCATTGGTTAATTGAAGGGGAATGAAGTCTCGGACAAGCACACCAAGAGATGCTCCATTGTCTGCATACTCGACCTCGTAGTCGCATTGTTCATCTGGAGCAGAACAATAAGAGCTTGTGGATAAGTGAATTCGAGAGCACAAATGGTCCGAACATCGTACAACGTTGTTATTGGGTTTATAAAGTTTATCACGGGGCTGCAAACACAACAGTTGGGGAAAGAAAAATGACCGGTTACGGCTGGCTACTAATATTTCAGTACGAAGTACGAAGTGATTTTTCTTCTTCTTTTGGAATAGAAAAAAGGTTCACCTTAGTGCAACCTTGACATGGTGCATCACACTGTACCCAAGTGAGATCACTGCCGGAGTCAATATCAAAGTCGAAGATCTGGGGAGAATGGCCAATGTTGAGGGAGACAGTGTAGTACCTGCGAAGAGAAAGAATATGATTATATTTTCATTGAATTGTATGATATTAATTCGATAATAAGATAAGTACACTTTTAGAAAACAATTGCCTATGTTGCTATTACTTCAAAGTTCAAAGCAATTATGAATCATAGATAAATGTAATTTAATGTGAAATTATGCCAGAGATGGGCCCACTTTTACCTTGAGAGAAAGGAGGAAGTGGGGGGCCCTTTAAGTAAAAGTACTTTTTTGTTCATCTTTCTGTGTAGTAGTAAATCAGAAATTGAACGGTGATGACCGCAAGACAAAATTCGACCCAAACGAAGACGACTCTGAAAGTATTCATGCAACTGGAAAAGAAAATGATATCAAAAGAACTGATGAGAATAAATGATTATGCCGCGAATTCAACAATCTAAAATCTCCAGACTGGCATAATGGGAGCCAAAATGGGAGTGACGCAAAGTCGGTAGCTCAATCAGAAAACAAAGACGGACAGATGAAGAATGATTCAAAAGATTAGCAAATCCCACTGCAGAACTTAATTCCAGAAAATATAAATCTATTTAAAAAACCTAAAACCACTCAAGAATGTCGGCAAGATGATATGGCGTAAAGGAAAATAAGTTTTATCGTAAGATACATACCCTAGAGGGTATACATTCCCTTGAACTTGGAAAACCACTGAGGAGCAAAGGTGATTAGCAGAAGTTGGATGCGTTGGCTTATTAGAGCTACGGGGTTGATTGGCCGCGGAGAAACAGAGCGGGAAAAGAGGACACAAGCAGAGAAAAAATAAGACGATGAATGCGATTCCCTTGCTTTTGACACCCATCGTAATAAAAGGAATCGATTGCTCTGGATCAGAGGATAAAGGTGGGAGTGAAGCGAAAAGGTTTAGATCAAAAGGGAAGAAGAAAAATTGAAAAGTAAGGAAAATTTGACAACGGGAGTCTGAAGTGAAGAAACTTGCAATGGCGGGTCTGGTTAGGTGGCTCGTGTGGCGGAGTGTAAGAACGACCCCGTTTTTCTTTTCTTTTCTTTTCTTTGTTTTTAGCCTTTCCTCCCCAGAGCGAACAACCCCGTTTGGGACTATGTTTGGACTTCGTGATTGACGAAACGAATGGGCCCTTAATTGACCAAACAAACGTTTGGGACTCTGTTTGACCCAAACGGGCCCCTATAAAAGGATTGCTTACTCCATAGTCCATTCACGTCTTTCTGTTTTGTTTTTGGGGGGGCCTCGTTCTGCATTGATTTCATTGATTTTCATCTCTTTATATGCAAAGCTGAGTGTGAATAGTTCTACCAGGTGTACAGTGAGTGGCAGCAGGCGATTATAACAGAAAAATAGAAGCCAATAGGATAATAATCATATTATTATAGAACAGTTTTCAAAGCTCCATATTACGCATGGACCGATTTCGCTGAAATGGAATGCAATGCAGGTTGCCTCCAATGTGGTTTAATAGATCAGAAGCCGCTCATCCTTTTTCTTGTTTATTGAATAATAATGTAATTAATTATTATCATTATTTTATTACTCATGATTAAACTCAAGAAGAGAAGAATTTAATTAACTAAATTTAGGCCCTACCGCCATTCACCTCCTTGTGGATATCGTCCAAAGCCATTACCAGAAAATAGTTTTGCAGAAAAGAAGAAATCATGATGCTTTAACCATCTTTGGATAAATCTTCACTTTCAGGACCCTGTTGAAGAAGGTTGAAAACGGGACAAACATGGAGTTCTCGGCGTTTGATTTACTAAGCGGTGATCCTCAGAAGCCTAGTTATTATGGACATCACATTGCAGATAATGTTTTTCCATGTTCTTTATAGACAAATGCAAGCCGAAGTAGTAATAAAATCCAAAGCAAGAACAAGTCAAAAAATGATTTTGTACCACCTTCCCCTTCTTGTTTAAGAAAAAGCGGCGTCGGCGCTACACCTGGGAGCCGCACGCCGACCATGTTCTCTAATTCGCGTGAGATGCTAAAACCCCAATTGAGAAAAAAATCGAATGCATCCTTGAGGAGCTGTGTTAAGGATGCGAGAAAAAAATCAAGATCATAAGGGGAAAACCCCGGTTTTTTCTTCCAAAGAATCATAGCATATTAGAAATAAGAGATTTTAGTAGTCCGACAGGAGGAAATGTTGACAATAAATAAACCTGGATGGGAAGAACGGAACAAAGGTAACATTTGCCGGAAATGGAAACGAGAAACCTGTCGCCCACCATGAAGACATAATTTTTACTATCTCCTACATAGGTCACGGATTGTTTAGAAGAGATGGTGATGACTTGGAGTGGGGTTTGGAGATTCCTCTTCTCAAGGCTCTCACTGGCTCCACATTTTCAGTCCCCCTACTGGGTGGGGAAAAGATGAGCTTGACGGCGGCCGATATTGTACCCCCGGCTACCAGACCATTATCACTCGCCAGAGCACGCCATTCTCCGGAGAACCAAGAAAGGGAGGAACCTTGAGAATCGCATTTCTACTTGCTTTTCCTGAACAACTTACAAATGATCAAAGATCTGAATTTTTGAGCATCTTACAGTATTCTTGTTGATCAACAGGTCTCAAAATGATCTTTCGTAAGACAGAACAAACAGAAGGCATCTTAATTTATTTCACAGATAAATACATACACGCACGCACGCACACAAAATAATGAATGGAGTCCAATTTACTCTCAAACACAAGCTCAAATAAAGCTAAACTGCACATTAAATTACAAGCAAGCCAAAACGAAAAGTACATCATTGCCAGCCAAGTTTTAAGGCAGCTTAAACCTAAGACCATCCAAAAATGGCACGGATTATGCCGAGCATACTGCCGCCAATCAAAGCCTTGAGCAGTCTGAGCTTTGTATTTGTGTACGGAGGGTACCTCACTGATGCATCTCCCATGAAGCCGCGATACAAAACTGCTTTTTTGTGGCTGAAGGCTTCAAAAGAGAATTTCCCGTGATATGAACCCATTCCACTCTCCCCAACTCCTCCAAAAGGCAAAGTATGGGTGGCGAGCTGCATCAAGGCAAAAATACCAAAAAGGAGATAATTTGATTAGATTTTAAATTATTCAGAAATTGGCACAGCATATACGAATAATAAGAATCACTGAAATAGATACAGACAACTCATGCAGTCATGGATAAGTTGTGAGAAGAGATAAAATATTACATGTAAGGTAGTGTCATTGACAACCAAACCCCCTGCAGATACGGTCATCACAAACTGCTCCTTGAGCTTCTTGTTGTTGGTAAATAAATATGCAGCGAGGGGTTTTGTTCCTGAATTAATCACATCGAAACTTTCTTCCAATTTATTGACCTGTTCCAAGAAATAACAAAGGCGTTAGCCTCCAAGTTCTGCGAATGTTATCCAAGATCATCTTCATATTGTTCACCTTACATCATTGAAAGAAACAATCAACTTAGTAACTTGATTATTACCGTGATAATGGGAAGTAAAGGACCAAATATCTCCTCCTTCATTATCAGAGAATTTTGAGGAACATCCAGTAAAATAGTGGGAGCAATCATCCTGCCATTTAAAGGAAAGAAGTGTTTGATATCATGATCCATGGCGCATTCCAATTCACTAAACCCGAACTTTTGAATAAGATAGAGAGCAGAGAAAGCTTACAATTTGCTTTCATCCTTTTCTCCTCCATAAACAATCTTACCAGCGACCTTATCATCCTCCAAGAGCTTTGCCAAGCGACCAAAGTGATTCGAATTCACAATGCGGGACAAATCCTTTGATTCTAATGGGTTTGCTCCATAAAATTTCTCCAATTCAGTCTTTAGGGCATCAATCTAGAAAAACGAGGCACCAAACAACAAATAAACAAAGACATAATTCGAAATTCTAACAATGCATTGAGTAAACTTCTTACCAACTTAGGGGCAAAGTCATTTGTTGTTAGAATGTAATCTGGAGAAATGCAGGCTTGTCCATTGTTGCAAGCCCACTTGCCTGCAATTAACCGTCTAGCTGCGACCTTGTCAATACAAATTAATTTAAGTTAATATAACATGAAAGGAAGCTCACGCAACAGCAACTGAAAATAAAAATGGCTGTCTATACTCGTAAATTGATATCTGAATCAACAACTGCTGGACATTTCCCTCCAAGCTCCAGAACAACTGGCGTAAGGTGTTTTGCAGCAGCAGCCATCACTATGCGCCCCACTCTTCCATTGCCTACAAATCGAAGGGTTATGCAATATTCCGGGGCCATTTTATCACAGAATGACTTCTGTCAAATTAATACAACAGTGTGTGTAGATAGAGAACAAAAGAAGAAAGTTTATTAGAGAGAAAAGAAAGTACAACTTGTCGAAGGATTAAGATAATCTCAAGTCAGAAATGACAAGACAACCTGAAAGCAAGACTAAGAACAAAATCCACACAAAACTTATAAGTGGAGAAGAGATGTCCAATGGCTTCCCATTTCCATATCAGATGCAGTGCTCAGAGCACCAAAGAGAAGTCATATACATATTTTCTAAGGAGAAGACTTGATGTATGTTTCGATAGAGAATAAGAATTAAGAAAGAAACTGGAAAGGATTCATTTAAATTGAGTTTATTATAAATCAAGAGCTTTTTATAACAAGGGAAATGAGGGATTTTCAACAAACCTCCCAAATGCATCAAGTCCTCCAACCCTCTTGTTTTTAAGCTCTCTAGTTTGTCAAATCTTAATGTCAAGTAACTAAGTAATTATACAATTAGACCCTTATTATTACTACAGGTAACAGTGTACAGCTAACACATTTCTTTCATTTTTTCACCATCCTTTTTGTTTTGGTAACAACCATCCTTTTTTCTCTTGTTAATGTTAAACATTTCAAATGATGGCCAAAAAACAAATTCAAATGAGGGAAAGGAAGTTATGATTTAACCATCCATAATCCAGTGGCCTGGATTGTAAGAAGAGCAGCATGTATTCACATAAAAGGAAGTAATTGTAAAGCATTTTACCGGTAAATCATTTCAGAATTCTAAAATCATCAAGGAATTGAAGTAATGGCAATAAGATAAACCTGTATAGAAAATTTTGTCCCACTTCTGCTGCAGCATAGCAGATGTTTCATCGACTGCCCCCTCAACGACCTTTATAGATGCATTATCCATGTACTCCTCTAACGATTTTGCCAGCAGTGACGATGTGGCCGGAGCAATTTCTGATGGTTTAAGCACCACCGCATTACCAGCTGCAATAGCTCCAATGACTGGATCAAGTGATAACACTGAAAAGACAGATATAGGAGTAAAAAAATATCGTCACGAAAGAGTTTTTAATAGAAAGAGCTTTGTGAAAAGAAAAAGCGGAAATATCACCTCAGAAACATTTAGAAAAATAGAAAAGAAAAGAAAAAAACAAAGTCACATATCAACATACAAAATGGATAATTCCATGCCGAGATGATTAACACAACCCCAAGAGGTTCAGACACTATTTCTGCTGAAGAAGGAAAAGTAGCGATTGAAGTTTTGACCTGCATTTAAAGGAAATTAGTGTAATAAATAAAAAATCATGCCAAAGAATCATACAACTAAACATCCGACTGTCCTTATCTGAGAAATAACTACAGAAAAATACCTTCTCTGGCTTCATCCAATGTTTCAGTTCTTTCAGTGCAACTCTGCATGAATTTTTCAGCATGGCAATCTGCGTGGCACGTCAAATTCTCAATTAGAAGAGGACAAATATCATTTTTTATCCATTATGCTGATTGCAGAAGACTTTTCATTCAACAAGTGAGTATGAACAAATTATTAGCCAAAATTCTAAATTTTCAGTTTCATATACTTATTGAAAGCTCAAAATTAACTACACCAAGTCAGAGTCTTTTTATATCAGTCTATTGAAATTATATGAAGTATAGGAGTTCCTGGGAGTAGAAAAAATCTGTGATTATCCAAATGGTAAAAACTACAAGCGGCTGACACTCTCAAAAGAAATCATCGGAATTGGACATCCAGTCATCCACAGGACCCCTGGTTGCACAGGCATAAAAAATCACCACATACACAGATGTAAAAATTGAGATGTGAAAAATATATCCCAGAGTGTTGAGAGGCAAGTTAGGCTTGGACAAAAACCAAATGACGACCGTTATTCAAAATACAAGTCCTAACCAACTTTGAATTGCCTGCCATATGCTTCGGTATTTCATTGTGAATATCAAAGCTATAGAGCAAGCAAGTCTTTCTGGAACTTCACAAAAGATGAAAACTTTCCACTTAATATAGGCACACATGTATGACCACACACTGACGCGGGAACACCAAAATAAGGCACATCCAAACAAAAGCTAAAAAAGGAAAAAGAGAAATTTCAACCAACTTGACGGAGACTAATAACGAGATGCACGATATGCACGTTAACTGAGACATCCTGTGAAAACACTTCCCTCATCGTAGCAATAAATTTAAGACTTCAAGCGACCTATCAGAGGAAATGTTGAAACATGGGAGGACCATATGATTGGCCCACCCCAAAACGTGAGGCCAGGTGAACTTTTTGAGAGCGCCATTAATTCTCACACCTGCCATCCATATATATATATAGCACTAATATTTTTCGTGGCCACCGCTGAGTAGACCATTTCACGAAAAGAATTCTCCTCATCATTCCGTTACAGCAGAAGCACACAGATAAACTGAGTATCCCAATGACAAGATGCGCATAAAAAATGTCAAAAGGAATCGAACCCACTGTAAAAGGTCTGACGGGGAAAGACATCAGACAAATTCAAATAACATGTAATTAAAGCTGAACAAACATCTAATCAGACTTCCCGTAAAATCGAACCATGCAGAACGAATGAACATGTCAAGAATCCAAAAGCACAGATAAACAATTTTGACCAAAAAGAATTTCTAGCGAGAACAAGTCATCACCAAGGTTAAAGCGGGAAAACGTGAAGAACGAGAGACTATTTAGAAAGTAGAAAATAGGGGGAATAAAAAAAAACAGATGAATGACTATCAGACATGGATAGATTGTCATATGGTAGACCTCGTAGGCGACGGTTTCAAGTGGGGGCTTGGAGAGATCGGAGCGGAGAGCTTCAATAATCTGTTGCTCACGATCATCGACCAACTTAGAAAGGGCCTTCAACTGAGAAACTCTCCACTCGTAACTTCGCGTCCTGCCAGAAGCGAAAGTGCCCCTAAGCTCGTCCACGAGCAAAACCGCTGCTTCAGCATCGAACACTTTCTTTGACTCCTCAGACGACATTATCAGCGACAGCAAACACAATCGCCCAGAACCACAGAAAAAGAAAGAGGATTGCTTGGCTCTCTGACAATGCGAGGAAATTGAACTAGCCCTCGATATAATGTCTCTGTAGCTAGGTTGAATTGGATTGGCTTAACAGCAGGAAGGAAATAAGAAAACGTAACGCTGTCAGAGAATCTTGGCGTGACTATATAGGAAACTCCTCGTAGACTATGACAAGGAGAGTGTCACGCGATGTCAAGAGAGCGTAGGTTGGGGGGAAGATTTGACTGCTTGTGGGTAGGAAATCTTCCCCAGATCAAGGGTGCTTTGTAGATAAGTCTTTGATATTTATATACTTTATTTAATAAAAATATTGATAAATTAAAAAAATAAATTATTATATTTTTTATTTTAAATAGAAGACAGTCTTTAAATATTAAAGACAAGAAGACTATTATATATTAATTTATAATATAAATAAATTAATTTAAAAATAATAAATATTATATATAAAATAAATAAATTAAATTGTTATATTTAATATTAAATCTAAATTAATTACAACCAAAGAATATACATTACTTTTAATAAAACCAGTTCTAAGCATCGTGCGCCCAAACGAGCTTTGCTGTATCAAATAGGCGTGGTGGTTGAACAAACGACCCTACCCCCGGTTGTTGCGAGTTAGTAACTTTGTACGGATGCACTCCTGTTTGAGTCTTTTTTGGTAAAATCCAATCTTGTTTGTTTATTTACATCATATGCTTAGAATTGAAGAGAACCATAAAATCTCAACTCAACACTTGGGACTCCAACCCAGCCAGGAAGTGAACAGAACACAGTTCACAAACGTGAGGGCAGAAAATCAGATAAAACTTCAAATGTAGTTTCATATTAGTCGGTGCCTATAACTCAACGGTTTCAAACTACCTTTATTTTTCCATACCTAATCAATTAGCAATCAGAGTCAAACTAAAAACTAATAAAAAGCCTTCACAATAAATGAACATTCTTTGGACAATCGACAACTGGTATTAATGTTTAAATTTATATTTAAAAATAATTAATAGTTTATTTTACGTAATATTAATATTGTATAAAAAAATATATATTTTATTTTATTTTTAAATTATTAATTAATCTAATTTTTTTAAAAAAAATTATAAACAAACATGGGTAGAAATTATATATTAATTCATGTTTGCTCATAGGACGCATGTCACCAAACTCGATGAGTTGATGGACAAACTCTCGAAAGTTGTCAATATATTTTACCCATTTTGGTTTAGCCATGATTCTTTTCTTTTTGTTTTTTTTTTGGAATGAAGCTTAAGTTTTTTATTCTATCAGATGTAATACGTCCTTACTTTGCTTCTATTCTAATAAATAATGTTAGTTAGTATAAAAGTGATATTATCTAGAAATAATTACATGTTTAAATAATGAGTTAACAATTTACGTAACGCATATACTGATTTTTCCTGATTCGATTAAAAAGTACATTGAAGGAGGGGGGTTTTGTTTAGTATACAAAAATTTAAGTAAGTTTTGTATCAATTTTTCACTAATATTAGTGTATAAGTTTAGAATTTAGAGAGTATTTATAGGGGATTTATAAGATTATTTATTAAATAAATTTTCTTAATGATAGCAGGAATCAAACTCACATTTTTATAAAATATTAATCTATTTTTTACTATATGTACTGACTATTATTAGCGAAATATAAACTTGAGTTGATAAGGCTTTTTTCCTATTAAAAGCGGGTCGAAAGACTTTTAAATTAACTCTGATAAATAGCAATTGAAGACAGAAATGCACCCAAGAGCTATGAGGTATTTAGGAAGGTATCATAACTTATATATATCTAGATTTATGCCTGAAGGTAATATACGACTTACTCTACCTGACCTTAGTATCATCTAAGAAGAAGTAAGACTTCATCTTACCCTTAAATCATAACTAAATCTAACTATTTTTTAAAAATTTTGGTATTAAAAAAATGCAAAACACTGGCACAATGAAAACATAATCAAGGATACAGAACACAAGCCCCTCTAAATTAAATTGAACATGCATGTACATGCCCCACCATATTAAGTTTTTTTTTAAAAAAGAAAATAAAGTAAAAAAACACGTGCATGTGAGATCTGGATTCCCTCAATAAGCCATAAATAAGGGGATATTAGCAATTAAATTGTGATATATAACGATATTAGGGAAGGAGTTATGGTGAAAGACTTTTAATTATTTAAAAAATAATAATTTCCTAAAGAAGATCTTCAATTGAGAAAACCTCATGAATTGAGGCGGATTGCATGTTTGTAAATGATGTCATCTAAGAGAGGCAACTGATCAAATGGCCATGTTATTGATTTATCAGATCACGTAACACCCAGAATTAACGTCACAGGTATCCTTAGAAATTGTAAGATTTGGATATCAATCTCAATTTGTTTGTTCAGAACCATCCCCCGTTTTATCGACAAATTAAACATATGGCAGCTAGGTCTAAGCCGAAGGGGATGTGAATTACACTGGCAGGCATGTTGGCCCCCTTTTTAAAACGAGGAAATGGAGCTACGAAAGTGATCAATTTAAGTTGTTCAATTATGCATGCATATAGTAGCCTTATTTATATTAGATTTTTAAAAAATAACTTATAAAAAATATTTAAATAGTTATTTAAAAAAATTAAATAATATATTATAAAAAAATAGTTATAAATAAATGAGTGTTTTAATAGTTATTAGAATATTTATTTTGATTAATAAATTATTTAAAAAAAAATAAAAAATAATTTATTATATTTTCTCTTTTCTTTCTTGTTTTCTATATGGCATCAATGATGTCGACGTTTTCTTCACCATGATAACTGGTAAACCCTAATAATGATGCTAATATCAATGCTGATTCTTGTGTTCATCTTCTTTCTCTTTTTTCTCTTCATCCATCATCCACTTCTCGCTAACTTCAAAAGATGAAGCATGACCCATGATAACGGAGAGAGAAGAGTCAAATGAGCAATCCATGACCCACGAAGGCAGTGAGAAAAGTGATGGAGGAGTGTCCTATGACCCATAACTATCGACGACAATAAAAAGGATTGAAGACAAACGAATAGATGAGAGGGAAAAGAAAAAATATAGTAAAAAAATAGGGTAACATACTAATTGGATAGACTATAAACTATTTTACTATTCTAAAAGTAATTTTCAGTAGTTTATTCAAAACTATAGTTTTAAATTATAATTTAATCTAAAGACTCTTTTAGATAAATATGATTATCTATTTTAAAACTTTTTAAAACTAAAATTTAGGTCATAAATATTTTTAAAACTATAGTTTGTGATTTGTGGCAAATCCAAACAAACTCAATATTGTGTATTAAGAAGTATCTTTAACTCTTAAATATTTAAGTTTATATATAAAAATAATTGACAATTAATCTTATTTAATATTAATATTTTATAAGAGAAAGAGATATTTTATTTTATCTTTATATAAATGAGCTTAACTCTTTTTTTAAAATTTGTGTGGGAAAAAATTGTATACCAAAACAACTCATATATATATATATATATATATATATGTATGTATGTAAAGTATTGTGTAACAAGAAAACAAGTACTGTGATCCGTTTATAACAAAAGAAAACGTATTGTGATTCGTGAACTCAGTCTGTGCCTTTATGTCAATATAGATTGTAAATTCATATATCTCGCTAGCCATTCTTGGGAATCTACTTTTCAATGCAAAAAAAATATGATCCTCTTATATTTAATAAATATAAAATTTAAGTTAATATTATTTTTAAATATAAAATTTATTTATTATATTTATTATTTTTTTTAAATTATTCATATTAATATTCACTTGAAGTTAAAATAATAATTAAAATATTTTAAAAATATATTATATTAATTAATCTAATTAATTTTTTAATATAATTAAATTAATTAAAAAATTAAAATAAAAGTACAGAACTACGCGGCTGGGGATCGACTACTGAAGGAATGAAGCAGAAGAGGAAATAACGAAGCAAATGTATTAGAGAGTAAAAGAACAATTGAATTAATTTAAACTCTGGAAACTGGAGAGAGAGGGAGTGGGGAGAACAAAGCCTCGTGGACGAAGGATTCAGTTTCGGGTTTGGAGGGGTCGGAGCGAAGAGCTTGAACGATGTGGTGCTGGTTTTGATCCGTCAGAGCGATGAGAGCCTCCTCCAACCGGGAAGGTCTCCAGGGGTAGCCCCGAGTTTTGCCGGAATCGAAGGTGACTCTCAGTCGGCTCAGCATAGCCGACGCCTCTTCCGAATCGAACGCATAGTTCTTGCTCATCTTAGCCCTCCTGCCGCACTCGACTATTGTGCCTGATTAATAAACTGGTGTAACGGGGCGTGGCAGTGTGTTTTTATATTGTTATTATTATTCCGATGGCCTGGCCTGGTCTCTTGCTTTGGCATATTTGACTCCTTATTATTCCTCTTCTGCTCCGCAAGAGTCCGCGCGTAGCCTCCAACTCCCCATCAAAGCCCATCCATACATCCATGCTTCCCCATAATACAAGTCTCAATTATTGGTACCCTCAAGGCGGTCCACATTCTATCTCTTCTGTTCTAATCAAATGAGCATTCTGGCACCCACAATTTCAGCTGATATAGACTAGGTGTCCGTTTCTTATAGTTTTTTTTTAATACTTGATTGATTGTGACGTAATTCATAATTTATTCAATATATATATATTAGCCAAAACCAACTGCTCAAAGACTGTTTATTTTTTACGTTTAGCAAATTAAGTCATTAACATAAGAGCAGTTGTTATGCAGGGCATGCAACCATATACGCATTTTGCATAAGCTCAGAGAGTTAGTTCATCTAGCAATGTTTTAAAAAAAATCCCGTTCTATGAGAAGTCATTTAATAAAATGGGAATAGTTTTCAGTAAAATTAACTAACTCCATTTGTTATCTCTCCATGCACACACACGCACAAACTTGTTATTCATAATTTTTATTAGTAAGAGGATTAAATCATACAGTTTCTATTTCTTCTGCTCTTCACCGATCCCCCTTTCTTTTTTAATAAATAAATTTTTAGAAAAAATTGAATTTACCTACGATCAAAAGATAAGGTGAAATTTTATTTTCTTCTAAGTAATATTAATATTAAATAGGATGAATTATCTATTACTCTCAAATGATATCTAAAAACTAAAATATTTTATTAAATATTACAATTAAAATTATAATAAAATAATACTCATTAATAATTGAATACGTCCCTTCAAACAACTCGGAAGGGTAGAATCAGTGCGGGCAGGCTTTAATGATAACCTCACACACACAGGCCTTAGCCCAGACGATATCTTGCAAAGCAATTTAAGCCCAGGGCCGTCTCGTTAATTTTTCGTCATTACAAAAAAGAGTAATTGACACGTGGCTTCGGGATAGGATGAAAGCGCGAAAGTGGGAGGGCGATCAGATTAGATGGATGGGGTTGGGGTATCTGAAGTCCTAAAATGGAATAAGCATAGGCGTGGCAAGCTCTCTGCAAGGACATCATCCAAAAATGGCTGGGCGCGTGTCCCTCACGCGTTCACCCTCCTTACCCACTCAACTGTCTCCCACTAAAATGGCTGCTCTTGCTTCTGCTCCTTTCATTATTCCCTCCCGCACATCACCCTCCCTCCCACTTGCTTCTTCTTCTTCTACTTCTCTCTCTTCCCTCAAATCTCAAATGCCTAACATCCTCTTCTCACATTTCTCACCTCTTTTTCAATCAGGTTTCCACCTCTTTGACTCTCTGTTCCCATTGTTAGTGTGTGTGTGTGTTTAAACTAAGAATGAGTTTGCCATTGATTCCCTTGAGATTCTCTGGCTCAGCGAAGAGCACGGGTCCGTTTATCAAATGGAGGATATAGCACAGTGTCTGCGCCCAAGTCATTCACGACTAATCCTGATCAATTGAGGAGTGCAAGAGAAGACATCAGACAGCTGCTCAATACTAAGTTCTACCATCCAATTCTGGTAATGTTCAGTTCAATTCGTGTATCGATCAAACGCGAATCGCTTTCCATTTTTAAATTCGATTTCATATTTTTTTGAGCCATTCCTATTGAGAAAGATTATCCCGAAAAGATCTCGATATGATCTTGTCAAGTTTTACGGTCACTGAAGTTCTAATCAAATTTGCTTCTGCACTGCACACTTGCATTTTTCCCTTGAAGAGACATTATAAAGGATAAGGAGAAAACGTTGAAGTAGGAATTGATGGCTTATATAGTTTCTATATTTTTATCATCACATTTCCCCCTAAAATGTTATCACTAAATTCTTTAGAACTCTACAGGGTAAGATATTAAGTTTGGCTGCATAGTGACTGGAACTTGGAAACTTATTTGTTTGATTTATGATGCAGCGCTCTGTTGGGGCTTCAAGAGAGGTTCTACTTGTATAAAACTTTCCTTTGTTTTCATTCATTTCAATAACTACTGCATGTTTTTATCTGATAGATCAGGTTGGGATGGGTACTTAGAATAAAAGTATTGACGAGTGGCCACAAAGAGGTGGAGCTAACGGGAGCCTAAGATTTGAAGTTGAACTCAAACATGCAGCCTATGCTGGTATGATTATTTAACAATGACTGTTTCTAGATTTGGTGGATAGTTACATTGCCTGATGAACTGCTATTTCAGGGCTTGTTGATGCATTGAAACTTCTCCAGCCAATCAAAGACAAGTACTGTGGTCTGACATGCAGATTTATTTCAGCTGGCTGCAGCTACTGCTGTGGAGGTTGCCTTCAGTCATTTTAATGTTCAGGATTGACTATGGGCTATTATTTATTAAAAGATAAAGTCATTGACCACTTCCTTGGAAATTTCAGGAGGCTGGTGGACCAAAAATCCCTATGAAGTATGGAAGACTTGATTTATGATCTCAGGACCTGAACAGTGTCCTGTAGAAGGCAGAGTTCCTGGTAGGTTGACCATGTACCCATTGGTTGGTATTCTGGAAGAGAACTTTCTCCTTCTAGTTGGATTCATGAATTTTTGTTATGATTCTGGAATTGAAAACTCTAGTAAATGACGGAAAACATAGCCATCCAATCACAAAACAACAAATAGTAAAATTTGGCTATTAGGAGGCCCACGCAAAACTTAGCAATCTTGGAGCCAAATTTGATCCTCCGGAGGTCTGTTCATTTTAGGTTAACTTTTTAGTAGATATTATTTGAACTTCAGATGAACGAGCTTGTGTATCCTACAATTGTTTCCCTAGCCGCTGAGGCCAAGAAGATATCACATAACTTTTGGTTCCTTTTACCACTTGCTGCCTGCGTCCAAATAACGACATAAATGATTAAGTGCCTGAGGCGTCTGGTTTATAGGGTATTGTGATAGATGGAGGTTCTCCAAAACCTGAGCCAGAGAAGTTTGAAGCAGCCAAATACTAGACTGGAAAGGTTGCAATCTTGCAAAACTCGTCAAATTCGAGTGTTCGTTTTATTGATGGTTGCAGAAGGTTTAGGAGTTCTTATTGTTAGTCGTAGAAGATTTAGAACTTTTCTGAATCTAAGATTCTTGAAATGGAAATTATATTCACATATTGTTTAGTTTTACTTTTCCTTGTTTGTTGCGGGAGTATAGACAAGAATAGTTTTTTCTTGTGTCACTGTCTTTTAGTAAATCAAGAAGCTAAATTCAAACTCAGTGATCTCACATTTGGAGGTCTTAGTGAAGGATTGAAGAATAAATTCACTAGTTTGCCTGTTTGAATTGCAGAGAGAGCTGTCAGATGCTATGAAACAGAAGATTCGAGCCGAGTACGAGGCCATTGGCGGAAGCCCAGATAAACCTCTACGGTCTAACTATTTTCTATATATCATAATTATCATCGCCGTTTTGGCACTTTTGACGTCGGTGCTAGGAAACTAGTGTACTCTTTTTTAATTTCTCTATAATTGCATGTGTATAGACAATTTTCTAACTTTTGCTCGTGGATAAAAGTCTATTTGACCAAGAAAACCGCCTTAAAATAGTTGGTATTTAAGGCATTGATTAATAAATTGATAAAAATAATATATAGCTAAATACTGCTTTTTTGTTTTGTCATCGCGTGGCCGTAGATCCATAATCCTTGTATCTCAAATATTTGCAGTTTGAAAGAGTCTTACGCCAACACGAATTGTTTGGTTCGATTGATCGAACGAGTACGGATTTAGTCTCTGAATTCCATGTTTAAAGAGTCGAATATTTCTTCGACATGTAAATCTCACGTATTGCCTAAGCTTCCCCGAAAAGATGAGGGCCTGAGATTTAGTTGAGTCGTGTTTCTAATAAGTTGCTACAAGTAGCTTTAAGACTGTTGAACTGGTACAGCAATGAGAATGGGTGTTAAAATTTTGGATGATGTTTTTCTTCCCCGTCAAAATTTTGTCGTGGATGGTAGTATTCACTATTTAGCGTGATATTGTAAAAGTTATAGCTGTGAAGTCTTTTAACTGAAGAAAGTAAAATCATATTTGGGGAGATGGGTTTTGAATTTGTTGCATCCCTTGATGCCCGTGTAAAATGTGCTTGTTTTCACTTCTCACATAGCTAAATTTTTATTTCATTTATAGGTACTAGGATTCAGGATGCAAAGGGTGTCAAAGTTATATTACATCCGACAGGATTATCCTAAGTGGGAGAAATAACCTCCATTCAACAATATATCATGCTTTAATCCATTGCTTTCTGTGAAATCAAAATATCAAGCATAGTAGCTTCTGAATCTCGTTCTTTCCTTCCGGTAAGATTCTGAATCTTTTTGTGTTTTTAATTCTATTTCATCAAGCAAATAGTGTTTTCTATATAAGAGGATTTCGCCCCTTGATTTTAATAATCCCTTACAAGTTTAAAACATGTGGTGAATAAAATAGTGTGTATCTTTAAGTAAAATTATTACTTTAATGATGGGGCGCCCCATTTCACAGTAATCCCTGTGCGCAGAATGATTAGCAAATAGAGGCTCCCTCCAAAAATTCTCATTCCTTTGTCTGAGGGCCCGCATACCACGTATTCTCATGAAAATATTTGATCTATTCTTTAAGTAATTTAGAATTGCCCTACGGTCTTGAGTCTTCATGCATCCGAAGAACAATACCTCGAAATTTGGAAGGATAAGTAGATATGTATGATATCTTTTATTTGGGCATGAGGATAGGTATTTAGGGCGTGGGATACATATTATAGTTTAATAAATAATTAGCAAACAGAAGGCTGGAATAAAAAAGAAAAACAAATTATAAGGACCCGGTTTAAATTTGGGTGGAACTCTAAGGCCAATATAATTAATTTTTCCCTTTTTATTACCAAGAATACATGCATATTATAGTTTGATGCACATGATTTCATGTCATTGTGGTTATCTTGACAATTTAAATCCACACAATCCAAGTCTCATTCAAATCGCTTAACGTGAAAATATAAAATATATAGTTATATGCACGTACATTCATTATTTTATTATTTATTTTTATCTCTCTTATAGCATAGATGAACAACATATCTACGATTCCAAAAGACCCATGATTGATTATGTTGTCAAAATACAATACATTGATGGAAGTTTAATAATATAGACAAATTTAAAAGCTATTAAGGATATCAATATATAATATAAAATTTATAAACTATTTATAAGTCATAAATAATGCAATTTATGTTGAATTCCATAAATTTTTAAAGCATAAAAATCAAACTAAAATTTGGAATTAAGCAAAACTAGTCCGTATATAAACATGTTTGGTAAAAATTACGTACTCATATCTTCCACGTTGCTGTTGTCCAAATAAGAAAACTTTCAAGCCTAACCATATATCATTATTGTTGTTGTTGTTTTACTAGTAGTAGTAGAAGAAGAAGGAAGATACGTAGAGGTCGCTCCCTATGGTTGATAAAATGGGTGTGTGGATTAGGAAGCCGAGTAAGTGAAGCTTTTGAAATTGCCGCGTTTGCTGGTGGGATAAAAAGTAAAAACTAAAGGCAAGGAAACAAAAGAATGCGTTAATAATGCTGAGAGAAGAATGGGTTACGCGGTGTTCCTTCTAAATGCCCAGTGGAGTCTCCAAGTGATTTTGCATATATATATATATATATATATATATATATATATATATAGCTGCGATGTTACTAGGCTCTACAAATTCAGTAATTAACCCCTTGAGATGAAAAATACTGTATTTATGCATTCATTTCACACAACCTCTAATTCTTTCATTTTGGATCTTGATCTCTCCCTAGGTTCGGGTGACGTGGCCTTCCGTTTGCTAATATTATTACTGTTATTACCAGCGTTATCGTCCCGATTGTTATCCTTGTCGGTAGATGTGGATTCTCCTTCGCATGAATTGTCTGGGAATTTCAGGAAGTAGGGCTGAAGCTTCTTCAAATCTGATAACTGGAGCGGCTTCAATAGAAACTCCTCCGCCCCTCCTTCCAGGCACCTAATTAATCATATAGAGCACAACATTTCACTTTATTTTGAAGACCCATATGCAAACACGTACTTGATAATGATATAGCTGATATATACAGTGCCTTTTTCTATGAATTAAAATGCAGCTAAAATCACGGTGAACTTTTTTTTGAAGGTTTAGTTAGTTAAATGACCTGTACGAAGGTGTAATCTTTGGATGTAAAAGAAAGAAGACGTGGTTAAAAGAGAAACAATGGATGGTAATATTAATAATAACATAATCTCACATGCTGATTCTGGAAGGAACATTTTCTGATGACATAATGACGACGGGTATATCTTTCCAAGGAGATCCCTGCAGCAGTAAGCAAATCATGGGTGGGAAGGCTACGGTCAGAATAACTCATGAGAAAATGAAGATGGCGGTGTAATTATAATTACAATTGAATGAAATGAAGAGCAGTGGACATGTGGTGGTTGATGCTTGATATTCGTGAATCATATATATAAACATGTGTAGAGAAGATGTGGTGCAAGAGTTAGACCTTGAGGCGTTTAAGCAAATCATAACCACTCATCCCAGGCATGCAGTAATCGGTCATGATCATATTCACTTTTGTGCCCTGCATTTCACATTTGACATCACTGCCTGTTACTGTTTCGCATATAATATCTATGAATCCCCACCCACCAGCTATCACAAAATTGGGCTACCCCTACCTATAGACCCAGCACCACCCTTTTCAACCTCACCTCCTATCCTTTTCTAGACCCGAATCAGTAGCCTTCACTCTAAAGTAATATCAAAATATTGATCCTAGTTGGCTAGCCAGTGCAATGGAGAAAATCTCCCGCATATATATATACTTGGAGGTTCAAATGCATTTTCCATTAAGATCTTCGATATTTCTCTATACCTGATGCCTTTTGTTTTGTTTCTGAGAACTTGACGCTGGATATGGACTTTATATTCTAAAACTAGCTAGAACCTTTTTGACTTGGAAAAAAGGAAAGGATTGCTGCAGTTTACTGGAAATTCAAGACTTGTATAGGACGTACCACGGATACTCGTCTTGTTTAAAGCTTTTGTTTTGGCAGGAGAGCGATTTATATGTGTGCCATTTGAATCCCAAGATATATAAATATAAGCTACAGCTATAGGAGGCTCAAACGAGGCAGTCAAAAAACAATTAACAGTCTCATATTACGATCACAGAGAGGAGGAGAAGAAGAAGATTAAATTAAATACCTCATGGTGGGGGGATTGGTGAGGAGAAGACGAGGAAGGCGAATGGGGAGGGGAGGAAGGTTTAATATCAAGCAGACCCAGGTACTTCAAAGCTTGATCCCCAGAGTCCACGCAGGTCACTGCTTAATTCATAATATGTAATTAAACACAATCCTGAGATATAGAGACCCAAGAGATAGCTATATATGATATGTCTACAAAAACTTGACACCTACCTTTGCATGAAGAAACTGTGAGGAGCCTCTCTAAAAGCTTCCTGTCGATGACACTGTCATCCACCGCCAGCACGTGAAAATGCTCTTCCTCTCGCCGGTCCACCACCACCACCTCCGATTCAAACGCCATTGATTATTTATATTCCTCCTCCCCTCCGCTCTCTCTCTCTCTCTCTCTTGCTGGATATGTGCATATTGCTACTCAACACCAACCCGAGTAATATATATTCACCGAGTAGTTGTATTCTAGGAATGAAATAGCGATCCCCGTAGGTCCCATCCAAGTAGAGCCCACTATTTATTCTCCTTTTCCCCTTTCCTCTCTTTCTCTCTTACTTTGCAGTACATGAGAGGAACCACCTAAGCCCGCAATTCACACACAAAACTGAAAAAAAGAGGGACTAGAAACTAGAAAGATGAATGACAATGCATGAGAGGTGGCAATTTATGCAGATGATAAACACCACAGTGGTTAGGGCTATAGTCTGACTTTCTAAGAAAAAAATCTTTTTTGCCGCCATACATGAAAATTAGATTAATCTAATGATGGGAAGTAGTCTTATTCTTACTGATGTGTGTTATTAATGTAATATATGTAGGCTCGGCCGAGAAATCTCTCTCTAGATTCGGCCTACCGCGTTGGTACAACCACCACACACTCCAACACTGGGACACTGATGCTGTTTCTCTCTATTGGATTGCCTACCAAAATCTCAAGATATTTGATTCCATCATCCTCGTCATCATCACCAAAGTTACGACTTTGATTTTGGGCGTGGACATCTCTTTTAATTTAACTGATTAAACTGCTATTACTTTTCCTCTTCCCTCTGCAACAGTGGGCCCTTCTTGTCCTCACATTCACCTTATCCTATTATTCTTCACACTAAACACACGGTGCTCTGCATTCATCGGACAATATCATTTGTTCAGTATCATACTCAAACATATATAATTGTATTACAATTTTACAAGACTCGCCCTCGAAACAGGACACTTATAATGGACAAATGCTTGCTTTATTTTCATATAATTAATATAATTAGTTTGTTCGGCCCAGGGATAACCCATAATTCCCATGCGTCTGGCTATTCCCTTGTACGTCACAATATGTTTCACTTTAACAGATCGCAAGACAGAGACCAAAAAAGAATTAAAAATTACTAAAGCTCCAGTGTATATCATCAGAAGCTCATCATCTGATAATACACATACAAACATATGTACAAGTGTGTCACATTGATACATACAGAGAGAAGTATATATTCATATCCGTGGGAAATGATTGAAATGAGAAGTTGGATGGGAGCAAATGTAATCTTGGGTGGGGCATGTTTGGCATAGGGATATAGATCTCCCATATTTCGAATCTGTTGCCTATCGAGGTTGTCCACATTCATACGTAGCACAGAGTCTTCCCCCTTTTTCCACACTTGAGTGCGGGCCCCATCTCCTGTCTGCCACGTGTTGCCCTTTTAGTGCTTAGTCCCAATCGTAAGTCTGACAATCAGCGCGATCATTATGTCCTAACGTGGTTTCATATTGACCGTATGATCACATCACCATCATCCATTCTTGTTCTTTTCTCAACTTTATGCTAATATCTCTATTGATCAATTCCTGGTTTGTTTCTTTGTTCTCTTCGTGAAACGGCACATCATTTCATCAATGTGTTTGTATACAAGACTAACGCAACACGGCACGCAGAATAACAAATTATGGGTCAAAGATGTTCTCTTCATTCCTCTACTTGCCGGACCAGCTTCTAATTTATACGGCACGGCTACTGTCTCTGCCTTAGCCTACCGTATATATGTTATGCTTTCTTTCCTTCTCTCTCCAAGGCACTAAAAGATATTTCCAAACATACTTGTTCATTTTGCTTTGAGTTCCCTCCAAAATACATACGAGTCTACGACACACACAAGTATGTATATGGATTTGTCGTCTTTTCGGCCTGATATATTTACCTAGGTTTTGATGATTGGTAACGTTACTAACAGAGGTTGGTTTTGTCGCCCGGATCAAAATATCTAATTCTTTACTTTTTAACTATCTTCTTTTTTGGCCAACCCCTGCTAACCAGTCCTTTGGCATCACAGTTCATCTCTCAGTTTGGTCAGAATTTGAATAGAATCCTCATAAGCTTGAGCTAATCAGAAATGGACACCTCTCTCCCGGGTAAACGTCATGAGGATTATATTCTTAATTGGCTAAATTTATCTAATCGATCATTTAGGAGTCAAATCAAATGATATGGGCCCATTTCTAATTAACTATAAAATCTGATCTTCTTTGATGACTATTTATTTATCATGCAATCAACCAATTAAGTACTCTACCTGAAGGCTGCCCCTGGACTTGAGTCCACCCAGTTGATGAACAACCACGCCCCCTAACGAACAAGCTCACACTTCTATGGCGGTAGATGATATTTATTATAACATTAAAAAAATTAGAAGGAAGATTCTCCTTAAACTTTGGATCAATATTAATATAAATAATTCGCCCATCTTTTAATACATACAAAATCGAGTTTAATAATGTTAACTCTTACGCTCATCCCATGCATGTCAGACTTTCTTAATGTGATCGATACAGCGTAAGTTCGTGATTAATAATATCCAAAAGGAACATAATCAAAGAAAATACTACAACAAGTAAGTAACTCGTATGGATAAATTTTAGTACAAGAAATGAGAGCATACCTATACTGCTCACTTGTACGAATTTTTTATTGTGATATTATTCTTTTGAGACTTTATAATGGTCAATGACTTAAAAATTAAAGAATTATTAATATCATTTGAAATATATTAAGCCAAATTCAAAATAAAACAGCACTAGTTAACTCATTCGTCCTTTATATCTCACAAGATCACATCACATGCACCTAGAGTACAACATTTTTATGCATGAAATTCAAAAGCATAAAAGGTGGCCTTGAATATATGTCTGTACCGACTTTATGCAAATTTCCATTTAATGTGGATGCTAATTTGCCCACACCGCAAATTAAAAAAGTAGTTAAAGTCTAAATGCGATCTCTAATCAACATGTATTGCTTCTTAATTGCTCGCATTTCTGCAACTGCATGCATGTTAATTAATTTAATCAATCAAGCAGGTCACGAGTTGCTTTTTTTTAAAAAAAAAAAATCACCTGTTAACCTTTTCCACGTTCATTTTGACTGAGTTGCCAAACGTGGGACCTTCTCCCACGAGATAGAAGGGGACAATCTTGAGAGGCTACTATTTTAAATTAGGTCCTGCCACTGTCATACGAGATTTCCCCAGATCTCCTTCCTGGGCCCACTCCATGCCCCTTTAATCTTGTTCTTTTGTTTGTACGCGAATTTCCATGGACATTGCCCTTCCTTCCAACCAACCTTTGCTGAATTTGGGAATTTCAAATATTTTTCACCCGCCGTACTCTTCCTGCCCAAGCTTATTTTGGTCAACTAATTAATGACCGTTGTTTTTGGATTACGGTGAGATCAAACCACAGTTTTAAAAATGCTTATTTTTCTAATAGAGAAGAAAGATCACGGTGCCCAATTAGCTAATGATGCTTACAATGATCCATTCTGATTTATATGCGATACCCTAGGCTCCTCCTTTTCTCATAATCGATGGACTGAGACTGATTGGTTAATAAATTAAGATTGGCTCCATTGATTGGGGTGATTTGGTGATCATGCATGGGAACGTGACATCTAAACCTGGACCCGGACAGAAATAGATTCTCTCCTGCCTTCATCAGTTCAGCTGCGATGTTATCTCTTGCCAATATTGAAACACTCTGCAGGATGATACAATTTTCAGAGACAAAACAATGACAATATTAACATTATTGTTATTGTATATGTTGATCGTGAATTTTATCCTCTCTTTTTTTATGATGGCACATCTGTTTCAACATTAACATTCGCTGTCATGTAGTATTGTTAATCTTATAATAATATGAATAAAACATCATCTTACCTAATTATGCTTTTTCAGAAACAAAAGCCCAAAAACAAAACAAGGTGTGGTGGTGGTGTGTTTAAAGAACAGGAGAGAATCTCAGCCGCGGATTATCTGTTGGAGACAAATGCTGGATTTAATTTAGGATGGACCAAAATACGAAGCTAGCTTGGCTTTAGGCCAACTCATTGACAATGATATACTCCCTATATATCCGGAGTTCATTTTCCGTCTACCTCCTGAGTATCCTATTACCGTGATTTATATATATATATATATATATATATATATATATATATATATATATATATATTCACATGATGATTTCTTTAGATCATCGTTAAAAACTATGCCTCCCAATCTAATGGGAGAAAGATCTTAATTCTTCGGATGGGTCCAATAATCCACTCTACTCTTTGAAATTAAATAAGCTGATGATATGACAGGGTCTAGGAAAAAAAGCCATAATCGCATGGTTACGTTATCCACTGAACAGCAAAACCACAAATCATTAGCAATATCGTCCCCGATTTCTCCATTCACGTGTTCGGATACATACGTTATCATCTGGCTATACAAAGAAATCAAAATAGATATAGTTAGGCGCGGTAAAATCCGCAGGAAAATGTTGCATATATGTCTCGTTGCGACTTTATTTTAAAATGAGAAACCCAACTGGGACAAGTAACGCATACACATGATGATGATTGAAGATCTCGTGTTTGAAGCTCTGACATGCCCACCAAAGACGGAGGTCAGTTAGGTGAGAAACATTGTTTTCATGGTAAAGGAATGTGTGGCTTTATAAAAATGTGACACTCAAAAAGGGAAAAAGATGAAACAAAACAAAGGCAAAATCAACTCAAATGAAAGGAGAGGGGTCCCTTCAATTATCTGATTGTGTTGGGATTTGCCACTATACCGTATTAATGGCCATCCTCCCTACCCACATGCGTGCCCCTCGTATTTCTTCGCGTATTTAAAGCTCATTTCATGTGGTCCATTTCGTTTTCTGAAATTTCTACTGTCTCTTTCTCATCCTCCTAAAGTTGTTTTAATTCATAATTAAGTTTGGTTTATTTCTTTGTTTTTTTCATTACATGAACACTTTTGAGATGCGAGTATTGACGTTTGAAGAACTGCCCAAAAAAATAAATAAATAAATGAGAGAAGGACAAAGGTCCAAATTAAAGGCTGTGGTGACTTTTTTAAAACCGTGATGAAGGGTATTAATCCATTGGGCCACTACACCTTTTTCCTATGGGCACACAAAGAATAATACAAACGAGAATCTGAATTGTACAAGAAAGGAATTGCATGAACAATAAAGTTTGCATGCGCGTTCAGCCTTATCTTTGATGATTGGCCTCTATGATCTCACAAACACGGTTATCTTCTATGAATCTTGAAACGATTTACAAAGTAAAAAGGCAACAACTTTTGATTAATATCAATCCTATATCGCGTGATTATAAGTCGTGCAATTGAACGGTAAAGAAGGATGAACTTTTTTCTTTGGCCAATGTTGAAAAGGAATAGTTATTAGCTAAATGGAAATTTACGTAATCTAATAATACGACCATTGGCAAGATGATCGTGGGCGCGTGAATCCAACAAATCCTTCATTTAATGGGAATCAAACGCCTGCGAACGGATTAAGATTTGAAATTCGCTCTCAGCAGATTGGAGGGAATTCAGCATTGATTCCTTGAGTCGAACTATGTTCTCTTGTTTCGCTTATATATGTACCTTGGCTTTTTGCTACATATATATACTTGCACATTTTGTTTCGATACATCGGTCTGCTAAACCACCAGTACATGTTGCGAGTGAAGAACTACTTGAAGACGTGTAATTACAGTTGGTTAATGGATCAGAAAAAGAGAGAGAGTGTGTGTAGTGTTAAGGCTACTTAATTATATAGATTAATTGAAGCAGAATTGGCTGCCGAGGGCATGCGGCTGGCTATATATGTGTTCTTTGAAGGGGGTGTAGTGGACTTGATCCTTCAATGCGTGAATGCTATTTTCCAAGAAACCTTATTAATCTCTACCAAGAAAACCTTCTCAATCACCAGAACTTTCGTCTGGTTCAGACCTAAGACCAACTCTAAACCAAATTAAAACTAGTCCAATACAAGATGAATAGTGTCCTTATGATGAATGTGACATTGAGGGAGGGGTTTTATAAAGCCTTGGATTCTCCAACAACAACAGCTAATTTTTTGGAATGTGATTATGCCAAGGACTTGTAGTTCCTTTGAAGAAATTCTTGCTCTTGGAATGCACAGGCTGCAGTCTATTTAACCATGTGATCATGTCTATAATTAATGGCATCTGAACGTGTGCCCCATTCATTCAACGCGAACAGACGGGAAAAAAGAAAGGGTCTCAAAAACCTTTTAGCAAACTTTTCAAAGCTAGGCCCCGTACCCGAAGGCTCTATTCTCCTCGAACGAGAGAAAAAGTAAGGGAAGGAACTAGTATTGAGTATATAGCAATGAGGTCGCAAACAAGAAGTTTGAATGAAAACATTTGTTGGTGTTGGCCGCCAAAAATTAATAAAATTGAGTTTAATAGAAAGGAATAATATCTAACTTGATAAACAAATATTTGAAACCACATGGAGAGATATATGGCCATATTTAATGTTCTATGAATAAGATTATCTCTTTCTCCAATGATAGGATAATATGTATTTAGGGGGGGGAAAGACCACTGGAGTGTGGAAAGGGGTAGAGAATGAAAGGACGAAACTCGCATTAGTCAAAAATCTCCTCAGTAAACTAATTTGGCACTTAAAATACGTAAATAAGTACCTCGTTAACTATAATTCAGAAGATTTCAGTCCCACATTTGAGAGAAATTAATCTTTATTTGTATTATCGTGAGAGAGTTACAACATATATGATCTGAGGTGGGTTGTTTTAACTTATTTTAAATAATTGTACATTATATAAAATAAATATATAAACAGAATTTTATCTTGTCAAGCATAAGAAATCAAATATTTCACGGGGTGGTTCATGTGAAAACTCCTGGAAGTCTCCTTTTTGCAGTATTAAAAAAATATTAAACAGTCGTGAGATAGAACGAGAATATTTTTAAAAAAAAATTATTGGAAAACAAGAAAGGAAAGAAAGAATATCCAATGAACCTCGAAAACGGTGGAGGGGTTAGATGCAACAGCGAGAAATAAAGGAAGAACGAAAAAGTACAAGTCAGGGGGAACCTGAATAGGAAGTGCGTCCATGTTACTGACGAGTTGGCTTCTCCCCTTTGCTTTTTGGATCCACTGCTTTGTAAACGGTGACGTTTCATCATTTCAGAAGCCGCTTATGCACTGTTTGTGATTAATTGTGAAGAAGGGTGATTGCACACCCCACAAAATCAACCTAAGATCTCCGCAAATTTATTTCAATTCTGAGATAATTGATTTTGTTATGTTCTAAAAAATTGATTTGTAAATCCTTATTAATCTTCCTCACTTATAACTATTCCTTCCTATACTCTTAATAATATAGATATCTACTAGAGTTGGAAAAAAGAACTCAGCCCACAGGTTAAGTCTATTTTCCCATAAAATAGACTGAAAACGAGTTAGCATTTTGCTAGCTCATTTTGAGGTGAACCACACAACTCGTTTCCTCCCAACCTATCAGTGCTAGTGAGCTAACCCGTTTTAAAATAAGTTAGTCCTTTTTTTTTAATTATCAATATTATTATTTATTTTTTCTAAATATTACTTTAAATAATCTTATTGTTGAATACTAATAAATATTATTATTTATTTATTTTAATAATATATTAATAAATTATAATATGTGTTGATATATTATAATTGATTAGTATATTATTAATGTTTATTTAGATTTATAGTTATAAAATTTAATATTTTATAAAAAATATGAATTTTTAAAAGTATAACATTAACAATTTTTTATTATACTAATATAATATTAAATTTTTTTTAGTATTTTAAAAATTTAAAAATATTAAAAATAAAAAAAAAATATGCTAACTGGGTTATACAATCCACCTGTTTAGCCCGCCAATTTTAATAAACTGGCCCGTTTCTAAGCCGGCCAACTCATTTCCCACTTCTAATATCCACTAACTCGTTTATAAGTTGTCACAGAATATTGTACCAAAAAAAAAAGTTGTCACAGAATACAAAATACGGACAAAAATTAAAAATGAAATTTACTTATTATCAGTGTAATAAAAAAATTTATAATCATAACCATCCCTTTTCATTCATTGTAGAATTAAGATGTATATAATATTTTGAAATATTTTTCAAATAATATTTAGTATTATAAGATTAAAATAAGTGTTACTTCACAATAACCTTCAGGGTGCTAGTTGACCAAGTTGGGACGATTGCAAGTTTTGCAGTGTTCCCTGTAGCTTTACTCCAAGAAACCCAGGAAAACAATCAAATTATCATTAACGAAAATTTCACTACATAATACACGCCCATTTATTTATTTCAACACCCCTCCCTACATTATGGTCCAAACACAATACTATTCCACAGAACTGACATTCAGGGCTTGGTAAAAAGCCTAGACATTTATTTCAAAGCTCTATGATTATCAAGTTCAGATATTGGATTTTCCGCCTCCTGTGTACAAGACAGACTTCCAAGATGGGTTCCTGGGAACAAACGTGTCCTGCCAACAACATGATCTGTTACACAAGGTATAATAAAGACCCATACTCACACCATTTTGGCATGCAGGTTTAAATCCGCAACTTTGGCAAATAGCGGGTGATAGCTATTCAGACAAGCAGAGATGATTGCTTCATGCCAAAAATCAACACAGAAACTAGCCAAAAATCGTAGACACGATCCCACGAGGATAAAACAAACTATTTATCCCACAGGTAAATTGCAGCATGAGCCACTAAGGAGGCTTCTCTCTCTCTCTCTCTCTGTGCGGGGACATGAACTTGTTGAACATGCTTAAAAGACCTGAATGATGAAGGGACGACGAGAATGAAACATGGCCTAGTCGAGATTCAAGCATACAAGAGTAACTGATGCAAACAAGTATTTTCTAGTTCTTATGAACGAATCCTGCCAATTAAGATTTAATATTATAAATGCAAGTATTTGTCAGTCAGTAAAAACTGGTCTCGTATACAGAGATTTCACAAAACGAAAGGATAACAGGCTTTCAGCATTGGACAAACCTTGTTTGTGAAAGGGAAGATGTTCCTTTATGCACAAGCAATTTAATTTAAGGTTATGATTTCAAGTAACGTAAGTTATAGGTCTTCAAAATTCTAGTAGGTAAATTAAGGGGAAATCTGAACACTTAAATGAGACAAACACAGGGAGGGAATGGAAGGAATTGAACTCACAGGGACGTAAGAGCAGGTGGGAATGACCAATAGGGAAGGGACTGAGAGTGAAGAAAGGCAGCAACACAGAAATGAGAGGCCAAGCCCAAACCCCTCTTGGAAGAAGGAACAAAAGTGTGGATCAAATCCATGACCTTGCCATCATTTCGCACCACGTACTGTATATACGCCTCCTTATCCTCCGTCTCGAACTTGTGCTGCCTTTCGTTCCATACTATCTCCTCGCCTTCCGATTTGGTCGCCGCTGCCATTTGCCCACTGTGTCTGCGTTGTGCGTTAACATTAAGCAACTGATTATGCGCATATCAAAAGTCAAAACGTAAACTGATTAAGCCAAGGCAGAAGCTGAGTTAAAAAAATATAAGTGAGGGAAATTGTAGTGTTTGAGGGATAAGAGTGAGGATTGAGCAACCGCAGGTAGAAGAAGAGGGAAAGATAACCGACCCAAAGAGAGTGGGGGTAGAGCGATGCCGATTGGGGGGGCGGGGGTTGTGTGGTTGTGGCGGTGGTGGTGGTGGTGTGGCGGTGGGGAGGGTATCAGGAAGGGAAAAAAGAGGGGCTTCTAATAAGAAAGGAAAGATATCGGTAAACGAGATGGCCATGGGATTGAGGCACTCAAGATGCTTGCATATGATATAGATATATTTTTTAATTGTTTCACCTACTGACACGTCAATCAAGTGTTCGCCTAGTCTCTTTTTAGCACTAATTTCTTGATATGCTAGTATAATTTTAAATAATTAAAAGAGAGATACACTTGCAATTTGAATTTTCACAAGAAAAAAATAATTAAATCACATTTAAGATTGATTTTTATTTTAAAGAATGGCCATTGATTGACACCATGATTTTTCTTAAGGATGACCGTATTATTGATTGACATAATGGCTATGTATTTAATCATACTCACTTCATCACTTGAAAGTTAAAAGAAGGAATTTTCAATAAAAATGGAGGCAGAATGTGAGGAGAATATCATAAATTAAGAATAGATCGGGTGACGAAATGCAATCATAATAATAAGACGCAGGAAAATCAAAAGTGGGAACAACTATTGGGGTCCGCGTATACAATAGAGGGTATGTATGTCTCCTGAAAAAATAGTTATAATTATTATGGTACATCATAAAGCTTTAGTGGTGACGATCAACCAAAACCCGTCCGGCTTCTTTCAATCAGCACGGGATTGGCCTGCACGGGATGAGAGAATAATGCCCACGATGAGGCCGTAGAGAGCAAGGGCTTCGGCAAAGATCAGGATCAGAATCATTCCCACGAACAGCTTTGGCTGCTGCGCGTTTGCCCTGGAAAATCACCAACACAATTGCCTACCTCATGATTCTTGCATATTTTCATTTATGACGCTATTAAAAGGAATACCAATTGCTGCGATGGAGGGAAAGATACAATGCACATCACGTAATACATGAGTTTCAACAAAAAGTAAATTTAGTCACGTGATACAACGAAAAGTCAATTTAGCTCTGGAATTCCCTCATTATATTGGTAAAAGTTTTATCCTTTACACCTAATGAAAATGCTCAAAAGAAGAGACGGAAATTTCCTCAAGTCAAGTAACCATTCCGGCAAAGTAAGTATGTTAACTCAATACAGATAATCAGCATGACATAAAATCAAGTACATGAATAAAAATTAATTGCAACAACACAAGAATATTACAAATTTCTAACTGCAAGACAAATCACGAGCATTAAAAAACAAACATAGAAAAAGGTTGTAGCTAACAGCATTTTTCAACTGGAAATTCTAAATCAGGAGGAATTTTGACAAACACACACTTTTAGAAGTCAAACATGATAAATAATTACTAACTGTTTCCATATTTTTCTCCATGAAGACAAGATTTACAACTAATTCGTAAATTGCCAAAGGAAATGCTGTAAAGCCACTAGGTACATAAATGATCGCCATCCACCCAAATATATAACAGAAGACAGTCAGGCTTCTGTGGTGCACTGCAGTATATCTTGGGCAACCATAAATCAAATGGAAACAGCAACAGTATCCAACATTTTGTAGTTCTGAACTCATTCATACATTTATTTTTGGGGTTGAAGTTAAATAAACGGCAGCTCATGAGAAGACAAATGATAGATTACTTGAAGTTGTAGCAGGAGTCAACAGTCTTATTTTACATTTCATATGGTTGCCAAGCCAATTTATCTTCGGTAATCGATTTTTCATTTCCCTATTGTTTGCACCTGTATTCTATTTCTTGGTCCAGGAGGACCAAGACTGTATGGAAGCTATTTACAAAATTAAGCACAAGACCGAAGAAAAAAGGATAAAGTAAGAAAAATACTTGAAAAAAGAATAGAAAAATAAAACATACCGAACTCCAGCATCACCAACAATTCCAATTGCCATTCCGGCAGAAAGTCCGGCAAGGCCACAGGCAAGGCCGGACGATAAGTGGGCGTACCCATCGAAGAGATAGTAAGATTTTGCTTTCGGGTTAATTCCTGTACTAATAATAACAGCTATGATTAATCCATAAATACCCAGCACTCCAGCCATGACCACTGGGACAATGGATTTCATGACTAACTCTGGCCTCATAACTCCCATGGAGGCCACGCCTACTCCACTCTTTGCCGTTCCGTAAGCAGCTCCCATACCTGTTATTGAAGTTAAAATAACTAAGTATGAGAAATTTCAATGCTATCTAACCCAAATCGTTGTTTGCTGGGATTAATATAGAGTACAAGAAAAAACAATCCCAACATCATTCAACTGCAAAATTTCAATGCTATCTATTCCAAAGCGTTGTTTCCTGGGATTCGCGCAGAGTACAAGAAAACATAATCAAAATATCAATCGACATAGACAGGGATATATGATTGAAGTAAATCGAAAGAGAGTGACGCCTGGTTTCCACGATCTTCGAATTAGAAAGGGTTTCCCAGTTATTGAAAGTGAAACATGCTAACAAGTACTAGTCTTCATACATAAGTTTCCACGATGTCATCAGGGAAAATATCCCTAAGAAATCTGTGTTTTTGTTAGGATTCCCCCTAACTCAACTTCCAAGGTAAAACATAAAATTAATATGATAAATGTCAGTTCATCAATTGCATATTTCTTTGAACGAAACTTCCTTAAAACCATAAAATTACGCCCAAGTACATTTACAGAGAAGTTTCGAGCAAATGGGTGGACGACGAAAAGGGAGGAAAAGAGAGTTACAGGAGAAGACAAGGGCAGCAGCGGCTCCAAGGAAGCCGAAGAATGGAGCAGTTTCGTCACCGCTGAAACCTGCCATCGTTGATCACTGTCGAAGAGGCAGCGGGATCTTCCTTCTTTTTAGTAAGGATGACGAAGGCCAAGAGAGATCGGTAGCAATGATTCCAGGGGGTATGCTGAATCGGGCTGATGGTCGAGTCATGGGGGAGGGGTAGTCGCCTTGCCGTCGCATTTACCATTATACCCTTACAGCCACCACCACACACCTGCACTTAGGCTTTGTTTAATTCAATATAAAAAAAAATAAATTAAATTAATTTAAGAGAAAGTATAAAAAAATAAAAAAGATTAATAAATGATATTTTTTATTTAATTTAAAAAGGGAAGAAAGAGGGGTTAATTAAAAATTAATAAATATACCCTTATCTCTTTATTTAAATTTATTTATTCTTTATTTATAATATTCATATCAAAATTATTATTTTTTAATTTATAAATTTTAAATTTTTTTATCTCATTTATATATATAATAAAATTAAAAAAAATTAAAAATATGTTAAAATTTTAACATTATTTCTTATTAATTTTATAATTATTATATATTTTAATATAATATATAAATAATTTATTATATTTATTAAGTTTTATTATAATTATTATGCAATTAAAGAAAAATTAGATGTGAGAAAAATAATAAAAAAAAGATTTGAGGGTATAATTGAAATATTAAAAAAAGTTTGAGGGTATTTTAGTCAAAAAATAGACAAAAATTTCTCTCCTCTTCAGAAACCCCAACTTTTGGATGGGAGGTGAGGGAAGGGAGATGACCACAAAAAGACAAAAAATCTCCCCCATCTCCCCTCCATTTTTCCTAACCCCTCCCCTCCCCTCCCCTCCAAAACCCCCCAATCAAACAAATTTTTAGAGACTTTGAAGTGATCGTCGTGGCACATTTTAATAGGTCTATCTAGCATCGCCATCTGGTTGGGCCACGTCAAAGCCCATTTTTTTATCAGATTCAATTGATAGCTGAACCCCTTTGATTTTGGGCCTAATCGTCCATATCAACCGAAACAAGCCCATCAATTAATCCGAGTAATAAATAGTTTGATATCGTTTAAGCGAGATCTCGAATTTAAATCTTATCATATGTTGAAAATTGGCATTAGAAGACTCACCTACCATAGAAAGATGCGTGATGCTGGTCGGATCCAGATATAGTCGGGAGAAAACTCTGATAAATCAGATGGAAAAAAAACTTTATTTATATAACATACGAAATGTAACAAAATAAAATAACAAAAAATTGTATAAAAAAATTTAGCCAAAATAAAATATATATATAACATAATGTAACAAAATATATATAACATAATTTAGCCAAAATATAATATATATATTTTGTTACAATATGTTATATATATATATATTTTTTTATTTTGGCTAAATTTCTTTTTTTATATAATTTTTGTTATTTTATTTTCCTATATGTAACATAGGAAACTATTAGGATAGTGTTTTTTTATGTATATTATTTTATTATGATTTTAGTTGTTGTGTTTAGAGAGATATCTTATTTTCTAAATATTTAGGTTTATGTATAAAAATAATTAATCGCTCGTTCTACCTAATATTAGTATTACTTAGGAGGAAGAGAGACTTCACTCTGATCTTAGCTAAGCCTAATACTTTTTTAAAAATTCTTATAAAAAAATTTTATTTATATAAGTGTATTTTATATTATTATAATATAAAAAATTGGTGTATATGCACATAGAAAACCATAAAGTAAAAGAAGAAAGTAAGTTCTGATATGTAACTTCAAATGAGTAAAAGGGGAAAAGCAAAGTTTTTGTTTGGGTAACAAAATGCAAAATTTGCAGAGAAGCTTTAACTGGGCTATTATTAATATTAACATTAACATAAAAATTATAAATTTTAATTTTGATATCATTATCAGAGTCCAGAACATAAAAGGTCCAAGAATGCTCGAGAGAACTCAGAAGAAACGAGAATCCTAGAACAACAAAATAAATGCAAAGGAGAAAGCGTATTTTGCAGAGAAAGCGAGAGCCTGAAGCGGAAAAGGGTTTAGAGAGAGTTAGGCGGAGATGTTCTTCTTCTTCGTTGGAGGGTTGGAGCAACAGGTGCGTCAGGTGCTGAAATCAGGTGTGGGCAGATGTATAAACTGTAGCTCACCGGCCGATCTGGTGGAATACGACAAGGTGCTGAAGCTCTTCTTTGTTCCCGTTTGGCGGTGGCCTGGCAAGGAGCCTCTCTTGTATTGTAACAGTTGCAAGTTCTTCTTCCCTCAATCCTACTCCTTCCCACCGCCGCACAAGACCACCACATCGTTGCTGGAAGTCTCCGAATTGCGCTGCCGATTCTGCGACCGGGTTGTGGAGTCCGACTTCAGATTCTGCCCTTTCTGCGGCTCCGAACTGTAATTTACCTCTTATTCCTTCTATCTGAGTTTTGGCTGTTATGACTGCAGATGAGAGTCTTGTAATGGTTGTTCGCTTCAAACTAATAATAACCTAGTAGCTGTGATCGCTGGTTTTTTTCCCAATTATGGACCTGAATGCTTATATGTAAATAAATGAGATTATGGGAGTGTTGCTTCAATTTCGTGAATGATCTTTCTTGGCTGCAGCGCTTCAATTTGTTTAAAATTCGAGGCCTACAAAATTATATAACGAATTTATGTATGTATATTTAGTAATGTCTGAATTCATATGAACACGAATAATTCAGGAACCTCTGAATTATCTTTTGAACAAAAATGCCTTGCTTACATCCTATAACAAATGCCCCTGTTTCCGCGGTGAGGTTAAGCCACCAGCGGAGCCGGTGGTGGTGGTAATATAAAAAATGCTCGTTGTTTAATTTTTGGGCGGAGAGGGAAAATTTTATTCAGATGAAAACGAATAGAACAATGAGTACAGCAGAAAGAAGATCAAATATTATGAGCTATTTCTAAGGAGCCTATGAGCCCATTGGCGTTTTGATCCTCATTTAAAAACTGCATGGGAACAACACGTTAGAACTTCCGATCAAGGTTTGGTTCGAGGTGAATGCCTCTTTCTAGAGCGCTGAGATTGAGAGAAGCACTGCATTAAGCAACAGAATCGTTATGGAAACGTGCTCAATTCCAATCACAAAAGTGTCACACCATAATCCTCAACGCTCAGAACTTAAAAACTCAAGTGTGATAAATTAATTCGAAGGTATGTATATGTCCTTTTAACAAATTTCCTTCCAGTTTGAGAGTTGTTGCGTCTGTTAAGTGCATATACTAGATACTCCATATTTATATGAATATGAATATAACAAATTAGTTTTAGTTTTCATGATCTTGACCAAAAACAAACCTAGGAGCGCTCAACTCCTTGGCGAATGTTGAAGGAAGAGCAAAATGGGCTGATGCAAGATCCAAAAGGCTGTCAAACACTGACCCATGTTCTACTGGAAGTTGTAGGATAATCTGGCACATGCAAAAGACCAACCCAGTATATAAGTGTCACATGCAGCCACAGATAGTAAATAGTAAATAACATATTTATATTATATAAGGACATGAATTCAATTTCTGATGTTGTTATTTTGATAACAGATCTCGTAAGTCTCTTATAATTATTCTCTAAACTTTGAGACTGTATTTTAATTTTAGTAGGGGACTGATACTGAATCTACCTAAATTTTTATATATAAAAAAAAAGATATCACATGCAATAGGTAACATTGATATTACTTTAGGAATAAGAGAGAATTCACTGTGCTATTAGATTATAAATGAGTCTAACTCTCTTCAAAAAATTTGTGTGAAAAAGAAAGATGACTGGCTCTTCTGGAAGAACACAGAATCCTTATTCTTGCTTCTTGCCTGACAATATCTAAATGAAATTTACATGTTCAAGGCATATCTCTGCAAGGAATTCAAACCCAGAAGAAGTTGCTGTTAGGGGCTTGTTGCCCGGCCAAATCCAGATCATCCCATCCTTATCAAAGCATGACAGAGACTTTATCTAACCCTGGTAGGGGCATTGAATACGTCCCACATTTACAGAACCAAGGTGAAGAGGATACGCGGAGTGTGGACAAGTATTCTGGAATCTGGACGCATCCAGGTTTCTCATCGGCTTCCTCAAAACATTCTATGGGGTTCCGAAATAGCAAAGGAGTAACACGTTCATGACAGCTAACACTTCACATCACTTTCAGAGCAACTGCTTGTCAAGGTCCCACCGGGAGTCCAGAGTGCTAACCACTACAACCTGGAACCTTGGCGAGAAGGTGGTGAAAAAATGTTAATTAAATGTTGGATCAGGGATTATTTAAAGCCGAGGGTTGCAAGAAGTTAAACTCAGAAAGTCTAGCTAGCAAATTAATTAGTATTTTATTGATGTTATGAAGTTTGAAAGGAGAGTTGGAGCCTTCATCACCCGCAGGAAACTGTTTTTGCTGCTGAAATGGTTCTGTCAATTTACTTCAAATGTATACTCTGCCGTCCTTGAAGTGGATGCCGAGACCATCATAGGGAATACCGAAACAGTGTTGAACGGATTTGCCGAGGCCATAAGCTTCACTTGGATTGTTGCCGTTCGAAGCTAAAACCTATATTAATATTAATTATGCGGAACAATGGATCTGACACCCATGGGCTATGGTATCTAGTTAGTAGCCACCGCTTTTAATTGAACCAATAACATTTTGCCTCAAGGACGTCCCTCGTAATTCATTGACATCTGAGGGGAAAACAACAGTACTTTGATTTGACTATTCCGTTATTGTGATGTCCCCTTGGCCAGTATGCTGTGAATGAGTGTGCCTTCATCCCTACCGACACATATAGTTTAATTCATTATTCACATTTTATAAAAGATAATAATTATATTACAATAGTATAATACTATAATGCATTACAAAATTTATATATTTAAAAATTTTAGATAATACTAAAAAAAACATATAGTTTATAAAGTTTACAATAGTGTTGGAGTCAAATTTAATTAAACAAATATCTAAATTTACAAAAATTTAACCATGCCAGTGCAGAGAAGTACGGGGAAGTTCATTTTTTTTATTTTTTGACCCACTACGTCTGCTGCTCTTTCCTCTATTATGTTATAGGCATGAATAGAATTTTAAAAATAGATTTATTAAAAAAAAATTTTAAATAATTTATAAAAAAAATTTTAGAAAAGAATTTATAAAAAAATGTGATTTTGAATAAATGAGTGTTTGGATAGTTATTTTTAGAAATAATTTTATTATTGATAAATTATAAAAAATAATATGAGTATTAAATGAGGAGAGATAAGAGATAAGATGAGAAAGGAGAGAGGGTATAAGAAAAGAGAAGAGAGAATGTGTAAGAAAAAATAGGAGAGAATGCGTAAGAAAAAGTTGAAAAGAGGAGAGATAGTATAAAAAAATAAGAGAAAAGAGAGAAGGTGTAAGAAAAAATAGGAGTAATATAGTAATTGGTTAATTCATAAGTGGTTTACTATTCTATAAGCTATTCTAACTAATTTATCTAAAATTTTAATTTTAAATCATAATTTAATTTAAAAATTTATTTAAATAAATATAGTTATTTATTTTAATTTTTTTTAAAATTAAAATTTTATCTTAAAAAAATTTTTAAAACCTTAGTTTTATAAAAAACAAACACGCACTATGTTGGTTAAGAAAAATTCCCTCCCTTCTTAGGTTACCGCGTTTTCGGGATGGATAGAGAAGCAAAGGGAAAGAGAACATCGAAACCCCACTAAACAAACAGTTATCTACTGCTGTCTTTGATTTCCCTTCTACCCTTGTGCTCATCATCATCTCCCATCTTCTCTCTCTGAACCCATCTTCCCTCTTAATAAAGCGGTGCTGTTTAGATTATTTCCTGTGCTCAAAGTCACACCGAATAGCCTGGGACACGTTCGTTCCTCTCGCCAAAATACATTTCCCTCTCTCGTCGCTGTCGCCTTTTCGCATTGACCGTCGCTGCTGATCTCTGACAATAGATGGAGAAATCCGTGTTTGATAGAGATGCTCACCACAATCGAACATTTTCCTATTCATGTTCTTCTCAGAGAGATGTCTGTTACAGGTTCGATCTCTCCCTTTCCTCCCTCTCTCCAAGATTCTGCCTCGCTCTTCCAAACTTGTTCGCTCAATTTTACTGATCGCTTATTTTTTTTCCGTGGGAAAATTGGAATCTTAATTTCGTTTTCGTTCTCAGTCGTTAGTGTTTAAAGACTAATAAATTCAATTTCAGAATATTGGTATGCAATTGAATCGAATTCTTGATTTCGAGGGGTGTCAAACGCAGTTCTTTTCGTCAAGAGAGAGGTATTCGGATTTTAAGGGTTCTATTTTGTTATTTCAATTTCATGTGTTGCGAATTATGACTGATGATAAGGATCGTAACATAAGAGGCCATTTTTATGGGTGGTAGGTCTTTGTAGGAAGTAGGAACACGTCATAGAATGATAAGGGAGATATATATGGACGACGCTCGAAGCAAAATTAAATTTAGATAAACAACGTATGGAACATAAAAGCTCTGGAAAACTCTGCTCGATGGCATTTTATTGAATCATCCAACATGCCTCTAAATGTGCATTGCAGCTGCGATGGGTAAAAGAAACCGAAGTACCCCATTCTGATTCAACCACAAAGGAGAGAAAATACCAGCAGACTACAGAAAATAAAGACAGACCGAACCTAAACAGAATTTAAAAACAAAACTTTTATACTCAACATGTCTTTACTGAGGGAGCCAATTCCGAGCGTCAAGTCTTCACCTATGTCAATGATTCAATACTCCAGAATTTAAGCATTTAAGGGCGACTTTAAAAATACAGCTTCTTTAACATAAGATACAGAACCAATTCTTTTATTAACTGAATGGAGATTCTGTTCATTATGGGAAAAGCTTGGTTAACTTAAGTTGTGCTTACTGGAATTTTTATGAAATGAAGAAAACTTATCTGGAGGATAATCATAGGAAAAAAAACTGCAAGAACTTTTCTTCTAGACTTTCTGCGAGTTAATTCCACCACTTCTGTCCTTTGTGACATGGCCGTTGCTATCAGCACGTCATCACGATGTATATAGAGTATCAATTATTGACCATATGACCTTAGAATAGTATGTACTATTCTAAACCGCGTAGTTATACTCATAATGAAGGTTGAGATGTTATCCAATTCCTTTCTGTTACCCTGCTTTTGTTATTTGGCACTGATCGACAGCAGACTGGATAATAACCCTTCCTTGGAAAAGGAATGGATTGCTTACTTTCAATTCCTAAAGCATTTGAACTCAAGAATGTTGGAAGAAGCAGATACAATATTATTTGTCACTTAAATGTTCTGAAGGAGGGAGACTTGTGAATTGCAATGTTTTCTTTTCTTATTCTGGATTTTGTTGCAATATAATCATAATGCCACTTTTATGCATTATCTGCTTGCAGAAGAATGAAAAAATATAGGATTGTGTGCATTACTTTAAATATGATCGAATTGTCATGACAAAGACAAACACGGTCATGCTTAATTTGGTCTTCCCGCCCCGTCTTGGAAACATCTAAAATTGGAAAAAACTTGGAGGGTCATAGCAGCATCGACTTTTCCCTTTTTTACTAAGATTTAATGGAGATTTAGAGAATTTGATTTGGGCTGGTTTGAGTATACCAGACTAGAAAATGGAAGGAAGTGATTATATATTTACATTCCACTCTCAAAGAAAAGAAGCCATATCTTGTATTTCCAATTACTTTCTTTTGTCCCTTGCAGTTCGTTCTGCAGCAATTAATTGTCTTTCTCTTGAATTGGCAGCTGCGGTGCTTGTGGGTATGAGCTAAATCTGACATCCTCCAACCGGAACACCTCAACCATCGGTTCTAAATATGGGAAATCGATAAAACGAGGTATAATATCGTTCTTCAATGTTGATGAAAGCAGATTTACTCAGGTTGATGAGATTCAATGCGTGCCCCATTTCTCTAAGCACTCGTGGGGTTTGTTTCGACGAAGAACGAAGCTCCTTTGTAGGAAGTGCGGTAACCATATTGGGAATGCATACACCGGTCACAGTCCAGCCTTTGTTATGGGGTCTGATGGAACAGAGTCATCCTTAAGTAACGAAGCATCCCCTCATAGGAAGTATGACATTCGCATCCGTGCATTACAGCCTTCGTCTTCTGAGGAATCTGGAGTCCATGTTTTTGCTTGACGTTGCTGCCTAAGTTTTCTCTTTACTGCAAATGCATATAATGCCCTATGAGCATCGAAGATTTGTAGTGTACGTTACGTTATGGTAAGGTTTCTGTGTTCCCCCGTCTCAGAGGAAAGTTATTGATAGGGATTAATGTATAATTGTGTATAGGAGTCGTGAGAAACAAATTGGAAGATGCCACGGATTTGGGTTTTTCAGAAATTGGACTAAAATGTATATCATTGGAAGATAAAATGTTTTGTGGAAAATAGGTATAGTTCAGTATAACTGAACTATTTGTTGCTCAATTATTGAATTGTTTTCGGGGCCGCTGTTATATAATTCAGCCGAGAAACAAAGGGAGAGTAGAATACTACCGACATGTTTAGCGTGTGAAAGTAACGGATTTGTATATTAAAAAATTAATATAAATGATAAATAATTATTTCATATCTCTTAAAAATATGAGTTTAATTTTTATTATTATTAAAAAGATTTTTTAATAAATAATTTAATAAATTATTTATAAATATTCTCTAAATTTTAAAGTTATACCTTAATTTTAGTATGAGATTGATATTAATTTTTTTTATATATAAAAAGGCAAGTGATTGAATAAATAAACTGCTAGTCAAAGGTTAAAAAATAAATAAAGTAATTGTTAAAATGAAATGAGGCTCCCTCATTGACAACTTGGAGTATTAATCTAAATTAAATTTTGGAGAATGGGGATTGGGTATAATAGAGGGGGGTTAATTTTTTATAACATAGGAAACTAATAGTAGTTAAATTTAGGGCGGATAATAATTTGAATATAATTATTATTTCTAGATATATTTGTGTGTGTGTGTTCAGGAAAAAAACTGACAACAGTGTTCAAGCACAAACTACATCCATAATCAAATCAAAGCTATATCTCCGGCCAATAATCAAAGTTATATCTCTATAAAGTTAACACATATAATAAAAAATATATTTATATTTTATAATAATAATAATGTTAGTTTGATTCTTACTATCTTATAATAATTCTTTTGATAGACGATCTTATAAATTTTTTGTAAATATTTTTTAAACTTTAAAATTATATTTTGACCTTAATTTAGACTGGTATTAAACTCACCTAATTTTTTTTTAAAAAAAGGCTATATCTTCATCCATGTACTGTTTCAAAATAAGGAATAAAAATAATTGTAAATTTGAAGTCAAAGTACGAATTGTGTAATTGTAAATTTGAAGTCAAAGTACGAATTGTGTAATTGTAAATTTGAAGTCAAAGTACGAATTGGTTTGATTGCTTGCAATATTAGATTTTTAACAGTAAATTTGAGTAAAATAAATTTTGAATAATAAATTTTAAGGGTAATAAATTTTGACTTGGCATAGTGTTAAAACTCACACCATGTCTATAACCAAAACTATATCTCTGGCTAATAAAAGATAGTATAAATAGTAAAAAATAAATTTATATCTTATATAAATATGAGAGTTCGATCTCACTACTATTGTTGTGATTATTTTAATAAGTGATATTATAAATATTTTTTATAAGCATTTTTAAAATTTTTAAATATATTTTAATTTTAATGAGTGATCAATGTCTAACCCATTTAAATTTTTTTAACTCTCCATTCATGTACTGTTGTTTAGGCCTGCATCCATGTACTGTTTCAAAGTAAGGAATAAAAATAATTGTAAATTGAGAGTCAAAGTACGAATTGAGTTTGATTGCACGCAATATTAAATTTTAGATAATAGCTTCTGTTCTAAAATAAATTTTAAATAATAAATTTGAGGTAGACAAATTTTTAAGTATAATAAATTTCTGTAAAAAAATTATTTTTTAATCAAAATTATAGTTTTAGATAAAATAATTTTAAAATACAATATTGTTAAGATTAATTTTTTATAAAAACTCATAAACTATACTAATATTAATTTTTTTCTATAATTAATTTTTTTATTAAAAATAATAAATTATCTAAACACTAATTTTTTCTATAATTTTCTTATAAAAATAATAAACTATTTAAACACTAATTTTTTTATAATTTATTTTTCTATTAAAATTATAGTTTTAGAAACGTTAGGAGAAACTATTTTTAATAATCAATTATTTTTTATAAAATATATTTTTTTTAAAATTAATCCAAACATATCAATAAGAAATAGATTTTTTATAAAATTTATTCTCTCCTAAAAAAAATATTTTTTAAGATCTAATTTAAACACAATTAGAAGTTATTCCCCTTAACTTATACTAAAACTATGGTTTTGATAAAAAAAATAGATTATGGATAAAAATTAGTATTTAGATAGTTTATTTGTTTTGGTAAAAAATTGATTGTAAAAAAATAGTTTTTAAATTATTTTTTATAAAAAATTAACTATAAAAAATATGAGACGTTTAGATTATTTTATAAAAAGTCATGGTTAAACCATAAACCATGGTTTTGGAGGGTATGCAAACACCCACATAGACATTGTCTTAAATATAACAATCTATGGCCGAAAACAAATGTCAACGAAAAGTTTAGGATAATTTTAGTTCATCATTTAGTACTTATCACAGATGAGCACCAAATATTCATCATTATGGTGAGATAAAATTAAATCTAAATAGTTTGAATTTAATAATTTCTATTTATAATTTTTTAATGATAAATTTATTTTTAAGTAAAGTTACAGTTATAAAATTATCTCTATTTTAAATTTTTTATATCTATTAAAATAAAGAATTAATTTATATTAAATCTGGACGGAATAGGCTCGCGGTAATTTCTGACATCCTTTCCTATGATATTTAATAAACATGCTACGTATTTGAGTATTAAGCAAAATGGAACGAGTCTACGCTGTCTAGCATTATATAAGAGATGGCGCAAGAGATGATAAGTGCCAAACAAGTAGACTCTAATTAATGCTAAGACCAGTGTCCAATATGGAGAGTCTTAGCATCAAGAAACTTGCCGTGAGGTTGGTGTGTTGCGGCCTGGTTCTTTTGTGCACACTGAACCCAGTTTCTGGCACAAAAGTTTGCAAATTTCCCGCCATCTTTGTCTTCGGTACCTCTAACGCTGATACCGGCGGCTACGCTGCTACCGAAATTTTCCCTCAAAACTCACCCTATGGTCAGACTTATTTTGGCCGACCCGCAGGAAGGTACTCCGATGGCCGTATCTTCATCGATTTCATCGGTATCTTCACTCCCTCATCGTCTACATGTTTAATTTTGCGTGCCAATCTTTTATATATCTAAAGTGCTTTTTGTTTGGGCCAAATTTCAGCTCAGAGTTTTGGACTCCCCTTGGTGAGTGCGTATCTTGACGCTACGGGGGCCAACTTCTCCCATGGAGCTAACTTCGCAAGCTTGGGAGCGGTCATCACCATCCCACCCCAAGTGACTCCATTCCCCCTCCCTGTGCAGTATTTGCAGTTCATGCGTTTCAGATCTCAGGCACAATTCTACAGAGAGCAAGGTTCATTAGTTTACAAGTCATATATTGAATTGTCGTCGTCAAGCTTCTTTCTTTCATATATATATATATATATATGATTTGGTATATGGTTGTTTTGCAGGAGGCGCATGGGCAAGCATGGTGCCCAAAGAAGAGTATTACGATGAAGCTTTGTACGTATTTGATATCGGTCAGCAGGACATCGATGGCTTACTTTTTTATTACAATGCGACTGTAGAGCAAGTCAACGCGACCATACCCGATAAGGTCAACGCTCTAGCGCAGAATATCACGGTATTTCACAACTCATTAATCGATTGTACGGTTGGGTTTGTACTTTGTAATATGGTACTAATGTTGATTAAATTTGGTGACGAAGACAATATACGGGTTGGGAGCAAGAAATATCTGGATTTTCAACATAGGGCCATTCGGATGCTACCCGTATGTGTTGATCAACTTCAATATTGAACGCGATGCTGCTGGCTGCCTAAAAGCTTTCAATGAACTTGTTCAATTTTTCAACTCCAAGTTGAAAGAAGCGGTGGCCAAACTTCAGGCCGATCTTCCGATGGCATCAATCACACTCATAGATATCTACACTCCCCAATACGACCTCATAAGCAACGCGGAGAAATACGGTAAGCCAGATTAAATAACTGTAAACGAACGCAGAGAATTGAATTTAATGTGGGAGAATGAAACAAGCGATGGATGATGGATGTGCAGGATTTGAGAAGCCACTAGAAGCGTGCTGTGGCTATGGAGGGCCACCGTACAACTACGACCGAGATCAGGGCAAGAACTGCGGGATGAAGGTGGTGGTGAATGGAACAGAGACATTGGTGGGAGCTTGCGAGGATCCGGGTGTGAGAGTGAATTGGGATGGTTTTCACTACACCGAAGCCGCGAATAAATTCCTGTTTAATCGGATCTCCACCGGAGCTTTCTCCGTTCCCCGCCTTCCCCTGGACATGTCCTGCCGTCCGTCCAACATGATGAATTAGATCTTTCCCTGCCTCTCCCTCACCACTCTCTTCATGGCTCCTGTCCCTTCATCATCTTTACATATTGCATGTGTTTTCTCCTTTCAATAAATTCACTCATTTACGCACACAAAATGGATTATGCTGAACTGATATGTCGTTAATCTCTATCTCCTCTCTTTGCAATTTTGCAAGTACGATGACGCATGACATCCACCAATATTAAGTTGTATTCAGCACTTAAATATTATTTTCTAAGTAGCTCTAAACATATATTTTTAAATAATTTTGACCTTAACGATATCTTCTCACAGAAAAGAACGACATCTTATATCAGACATATTTTTTATAATTAAAAAATTGTCCAAGTCAGTCAAGATTGACGCATTCAAGAATCTAAAACAGATCATATATAGTAACTAAGTTTAAACTGATGAACTCGGAACCCGACGGATAACATCTATCACATAAAAAATCCCCAACCAATCAAGATATATTGTCAAACAAGTAATGGTAACGTCTAATGACGCAATACAACACCAATGCATCACAAACTATATAGGGCCAGAAATCTTTCGACATGGAGAATAAATTCATTAATCTTTACAAATATTATTATACATGTAATATTTTAAATAATAATATATTAAAATAAAAAAATTATGATATGGATAACGCGAAAGTTTATATTTTATTAATGAATGACTAAAAGAACACTAATTATATTTTAAAGTAATGATCATACTATTAAAATTAATTACTCAATGTACTTTTATCTTTCTTTTTTATCCTTTACCCCCTCCTAATCCAAGCAAAGCATAGAACCTAGGGGCTACTAGAAGTACTAAGATTAAGATTGGAAAATAAAATTTAAAATAATTATTTTTCCCAATGTACTGTGTCCGCCTCCCAAACGCACCATAAATTGAGATAAGGAACTCATTCTTAATAGTTAATCCTGGAGAGATTTTTTTTTTTTTTTGCTTTGCTGAAATATGTCGTAGGCATTCACAGTTTAAAAAATAATAATAAAGTGTGCGGAGCTAATATTCCCACCATATCAGAAATTTTCTTATTATGTATAAGATGGGATTTGTTTGACCCGTGCGAGTGATTTTAGTTTACAAGCACTTTTAAAATTTATTTCTAGAAAGTTGATTTTAACGGGAATTCAAATTGAATAACGTTTCTTGAAGTTCAAAACAAATGAATAAAAAACTTTGTTGTTCAAATCTTGAATTATTTTCGTGACGGCTAGTATAGAATTCAGCCAATAAACAGTTATTCAAGATCATCGAGAACTCGTAGTATTAATGCGAATTTGGAGGATGTGCCTTCATCAAACCTATAACAGTGTTCAAACTCACATATTTTCCACAATACTGTTTCAAAGCAAGGCACACAAATAATTTGTAAAGTTTAAGTCAACCCACAAAAATTGGTGGTCCTCTTGGGTTAGTGCACGCAATCGTTTTTTTAAATAGTGTGTGGTTGAAAAGTTTTGTACAATTTTAAAATTTTAAAAGGGATTTTGACTCAAATTTTAATATATAAAAATTTAAAATAAATAATCATATTTATTTAAAAGTATTTTTAGATAAAAATATAGCTTAAAATTAAGATTTTGGATAAATTATTGAGATTAGTTTCCACAATAGTTAAAGAGTTTATGATTATCCAATTATTATTTTACCCTTAATTTTTTTACACCCTCTCTCATCTCTCTTATTTACCCTGTCTTATCTCTGTTCTCTACTATCTCCTCTCTTTTATCTCTTCTATATTTAATAAAATAATATATTTTTGATAATTTTCTAATTATAAAATTCTTTTAGTAATCACTATATAAACACTCATTTATTTAGAACTATTTTTTCTTATAAATTCTTATCCAATAGTTATTTTCTAAAAATTGTCTAAAAACTCTTTTTTTATAAATTATTTTTTAAATTTTTATCCAAATGAAGTCATAGTCAACGAAATAATCTTAAGATAATTTCCCTCATCGTTTCCTAGGATAATCTTAATAAAAGATGGAGGAATATTATATCTATGGTGTATTGTATCATTAGACGTGTTGCCATTACTTGTTCCACCATATATCTTAATATGTTGGGAACGTTCTAATGTAAATTCGTCAGTTTAGAATTTAGACTCTTGAATGCATCAATCTTGACTGACTCTTGTACAATTTTTTATCTGTTTTCTCTTGTTCTGCTAAATGTCATGCTTCGTTGAAAACGGTAAGAAGGCGTTGCTGGATAATTAATATTTTATGATTTAAACAATGAAGCCGATAATATTTTCTAATATTAACGCGCATTTGTTCAATGGGAACATTATACATTCTTTATTTGCCAAATTAATTAACACGAGAATGTACTTTCCAAGTTTATTTGTTAGCATCTCCATTAATACTATTTCAAATTAAGCAGCACAAAATAATTTTAGATCTAAAATAAAACTACGTACGTACCAGATTGGTGCTGTCTCGTGGGGTTTGATTAGACGCAATCAACATATATATCATTTCAATATACATATTCTTCAACAATAGAAACCACTAAAGGGGGAAAAACCTTCACTGCAGAGACAAATTAAATGGCAAAATTAGGAGCGTGTTAGTCATCACACATTAAGTTAATTTATTATCTAGCTACAATCAGAATCATATCATTAAAAAGGACTGATAACAGAGGGATATTTTAGATATTTGACGAAAAATCTCATATATTGCCGGGTATAACCATTAAGCAAAATATTGTAAAAGTCAACCCGCAAATATGGATACCTATGCATAGAAATTCAAAAAACACAAGAAAACGAGGGACAAACCTTACGGGCTTCATTAAGCAAACTGGGAAAAGTCTACCTTGTCTGGTGTTATATAAGAGATCATGCGAGAGACCACAAGTGCCACAAGCAGTCGCTAAGTCGTATTCAATATGGAGCGTCTCAGCAGTACCCAAAAAATCATGATCTTATTACTCTCTTGTAGTTTGGTTCTTTTGTGCACATTGAACCCAGTTTCTGGCACAGGAGCTTGTGAATTTCCCGCCATCTTTGCCTTTGGTACCTCTAACTCTGAAACCGGCGGCTTCGCTGCAACTGAAATTTTCCCCGAGAACCCACCCTTTGGTCAGACTTATTTTGGCAGACCTGCCGGAAGGTACTCTGACGGCCGTGTCATCCTCGATTTCATCGGTATATATTAATCTCTTCTTGTTTCCCTCGTCTACATTTTTTTTTTGGTATGTCATAGTGCCAATATGTATTTATATATCGAATGGTTTTTGTTTGGGTCATTTCAGCACAGAGTTTTGGACTCCCTTTAGTGAGTGCATATCTTAACGCTGTGGGGGCCAACTTCTCCCATGGAGCAAACTTTGCATCCGTTGGAGCCACCATCAACGTGCCCCCCACCGTCGGTGTATTCCCCCTCCCTTTGCAGTACTTGCAGTTCCTACGTTTCAGATCCAATGCAAAGTTCTATAGAGAGCAAGGTTCGTTTGCAAGTTTATATAAATTGTCTTCAAGCTTCCACGAAGAAGCACGAACGTACGTCGTCGTACGTGTTTCTTTTCAATATTTTGTCTGGGGATGATATCGTCAATATTGGTTTTGCAGGAGGCGTATGGGCAAGCATGGTGCCCAAAGAAGAGTATTACGGTGAAGCTTTGTATGTATTTGATATCGGTCAGAATGATATTAGTGGCCTACGTTTCGCGAATTTGACAGTAGAGCAAGTCAATTCAACGATACCCGATAAGATCAACGCTTTCGCACAAAATGTCACGGTACGTACGTATTTCACAACTAATTAATGAATCAATCAAGCATGCTTACTGGTAGGTTTGTACTAAAACTGATGTTGTAATTGGGAACTAAATTTGGTGACATTCGAATTGAAGAGCATATACGAGTTGGGAGCAAGGAATATTTGGATATTCAACACAGGGCCACTTGGATGCTACCCGTATTTGTTAGTCAACTTCAAGAGTGAACGAGATGGTGTAGGTTGTATAAAAGAATTCAACGAACTTGCTCAGTTCATGAACTTCAAGTTGAAAGAAGCGGTCGCTAAACTTAGGAGAGATCTGCCGGATGCAAAAATCACGCTCATTGATATCTACACCCCAAAATACGACCTCATCAGCAACGCTGGGAAATACGGTAAGCCAAATTAAATAGTAAACGTGAGACATGAATTGAATTGAAAGTGGGGGAATGAAAGAAGTGTGTGTGTGATGATGTGCAGGATTTGAGAAGCCACTAGAAGCGTGCTGTGGCTATGGAGGGCCGCCGTACAACTACGACAGCGATCCGACTAAGAACTGCGGAATTAGGTCGGTGGTGAATGGAACAGAGGTGGTGGTGGGAGCCTGTGAGAATCCGAGTGTTAGGGTGAGCTGGGATGGCTATCATTTCACGGAGGCGGCTAACAAGTTCCTGTTTAATCGGATCTCCACCGGAGCTTTCTCCGATCCCCGCCTTCCCTTCAGCTCCGGCTGTCGCTCTGGATAACTCTTTCCGGCTTCTCCATGGCACTTGCCCTACGTGCTCTCCTCCCAAATAAATTCAAACCTTATTCTTCGTATTATACTCCCTTGAATTGAAGTTCAATATAATAATAAAGCCTCCCTATAATGGGGGGCCCGCAATCCCTCCGTCAACGAAATAGTACGGCGCTTCACCGGCCCATTGTTTAGATCGTCAGAGGATATCTCCTTTTTATCTCTCTTGGTTTCTTGTTTTATAAGACAGCGCCACAATTTGGAATCGAATTAAAATGAACCGTTCAATCAAATATATTTTGTGATAGAATTGAGAAAGTAGGAAAAAGAAAATCACTTGCTACCAGACGTATTCTTCAGGAGAAGTGATAATTGTGTCTCAAAAATATGTTAATTTAACAACGGTTAAGGCTCAAAACATTTTACTAAAAGATGAAATCTAAATATCAATTTACATAGTTACATATATGCTTTATAAAATCAATATTTACACATTACTTCTTAGAAATCTTTTTGAGATTTATTAACTATCTTTAAATTATTGTTTTGGAATCCAAACGTTATGGTTCCCCTTATTTCCCGTTCAAAGTATTGTACAAGTCAATGGTAATGACTTGCTTGACACATTTATGAATATAATATTTTTTTTATTTTTAATATATAATCTATTTAATTATAATAAAAAAGTTAATAAGTTGATTAATATGGGGTGTTTTCTTTAAAATACCCTTAATTTCCTCACTCAATTTCTTATTTAATTACGGTTGAGAGAATGCCAATAGAGATAATTTTAAAAAAATTAATAAATATAATAAATATATATTGTATTTAGGATCGAGATCAACTCTTTAATTAAGTTATATATTAAGGACCACAGTAATTAATTATGGTTAAACTGTTAACATCTTATACTGCTTTTTTTTGGCTTAAAACTCAATTTTATCAATATAATCACATTTAATAACATTATTCGAGCATAGCCTACATCTTAGACAAGCTAGTTTGTATTTAATAAATGCATGCGGCAAGCTTAGACAAAAGAGAGAAAATTAAAGAGTGATTAAAAAAATTATATAATTAATATTATTAATCGTGTGTGTGTGTATATATATATATATATGTATTTATGTATGTATACTTCATAGTAGTCAAACGGATCACCAGACAGTAATGAGGTGATACAATCATACAATATATTAATATTAAATGTATGCTCTTATGTAAATTCACTTAATCAACATGGGTTTGAATCCTGAATCACTTGAAAGATATCAGCCTAACCCAAAATCGTGATCATCAACTGATCTTCAAAATATGTTGCTGATTGCTTATTACTAATGATGCCGTGGACCGGGACGTCAAATTTTGTTAATGTCTTCATGTTTGTTTAGATTGACCTTATGAAGCTTCAATACAACTGTTTAATCGTGATTTCATAATTTACAAAATAAATATATGAGAAGAGTTTTATTCTGACTTACGTGAATGTGCTTATAATAAGTAAATCTAAACAAACTGTTGGTTATTTCTTGTGCGGCTAAAAATTTAAACATGGATATCAACATTGGTCCTAGTAAAACAGATTACGTGTGTGTGTGTTTGGTAAACACATGAATTTTGGTTTTAAAAGTCTTTTTAAATAAAATTTTAATTTAGTAAAATTTTTAAACAAAGAACTATATTTTTTTAAAGGGTTTTTTAGACCAAACTATAGTTTAAAACTAATATTTTAGATAAGTTACTGAGACTAGATTATAGAACAGTAAACTTATAGACTAATCAATTATTATTTTACCTACTTTTTCTTATATCATTTCTCCTCTTTCTTTTACACTCTCTCTCTTCTCCCATATCTCATATATTTAATAAAATCATACAATTTCTAATAATTTTTTTATTACAAAAGTTCTTCCGGTAATAACTATTTAAACATTCATTTATTTATAACCATTTTTTTAATAAACTCTTCTTCAAAAACCCTTTTATAAAAACTGCTCAAAAGCTCTCTTTTTTTACCAGTCATTTTTTAAACTATTATCTAAACATACCCTATAATCCTTTAAATGAGGGTTTCAATTTTTGAATGTAATAAAAATGGTTTTGAGAAAGTTATTTCAACTAGCGACTTAGTACTTAAAAGTGATGGATCTCATGTACTATATGTAAAAAAGAATAAACATTAAATTTATTACAGTAATAGGACTAAGACAATTTGAAGACGACTTAGCAACTTCTCCACGTTGACTGCAGTAATACTGATAAAAGAAATGGAGAACAGTGACTATACACACACACACACACACACACTAAACTTGTATATTGACATTCAATATTCGAAATCCATTATACAATTGATCAATTCCAAGATTAAATTATTCAAATGACAGCACAATCATGAGCAAAGCACAATTATTCGGTGCTGTCTTGATTGCACGCTCCAAACTCCTAAACGACATAACACGTGTGGCCAACACCAGTGACAGCTATAAGCATAGCATATATTTGTCACCTACTTTCCAAGGATATTATTTCATAAACCTCCTAAACAAGCAGTCAGTACTACAGAAACACACGACAAAAGTAGAAGCGAGAGTTGCTCTTAATAACACTTTAATCTATGTTTATTTATTATCTATAATCACAATATAATCATATATCCTTGAAAAGAACTGATAACATAGGGGAATTGACTGTGAGAAATTAAAATTTCTCATCTTGGTGGGTATATCCATTAAGCATATTAACTACTGTAAAAAGTGCAACCAGCAGTTTAATCGGTACCCATACATAGAAATTATCAAAGAAATAAAAAAAGAAAAAGAGGAACAAAACTTAATTACTTACTCCATGAAGCAAATTGGGAAAAGTCAACCTTCTCCGGTATTATAAAAGATATCATGCATGAGACAAGAAGTGCCACAAGTAGTGTTCAATATGGAGCGTCTTAACAGTACCGAAAATCTCTTGAGCTTAGCCTGTTGCGGTTTGGCTCTCTTGTGCACATTGAACCCAGTTTCCGGCACAGAAGCTTGTAAATTTCCCGCCATCTTTGCCTTCGGTACCTCTAACTCTGAGACCGGCGGCGGCCCCTCTGCTACTGTAATTTTTCAAAACTCGCCCTATGGCGAGACTTATTTTGGCAGACCTGCAGGAAGGTACTCTGATGGCCGTGTCCTCCTCGATTTCATCGGTATATTAATCTTTTCTTCTTCGCTCCCTTATCCATGCACATAAGTTCTTTATTTTGCATTCATATATCAAGTGGTTTTTCTTTGGGTAATTTCAGCTCAGAGTTTTGGACTCCCTCTTTTGAGTGGGTATCTTAATGCCGTGGGGGCCAACTTCTCACATGGAGCAAACTTTGCAACCATAGGAGCCACCATTAACGTGCCTCCCTCAGTCGGTGTATTCCCCCTCCCTTTCCAGTACTTGCAGTTCCTACGTTTCAGATCCGATGCAAAGTTCTACAGAGAGCAAGGTTAGTTTGCAAGTTAATGAGAATTGTTGTCAAGTTTCAATGAAGAAGCACGTACGTACGTTCTTGTTTCTTTCAATATTTTGTTTGGGGATGATAACATCAATGTTGGTTTTGTAGGAGGCGTATGGGCAAGCATGGTGCCCAAAGAAGAGTATTATGATGAAGCTCTGTACGTATTTGATATGGGTCAGAATGATATCGATGGCTTCCTTTTTATGAATTGGACTGTAGAGCAAGTCAATTCTACGATACCTGCAAAGATCGACGCTTTCGCACAAAATGTCACGGTACGTATCTATATCACAACTAATTTAATTAATTGAATCAATTAAGCATGCTTACTGGAGGGTTTCTACTAATATTGATACTGTACATGGGAATTAAATCTGGTGACGATCGAATTGAAGAGCATATACGCGTTGGGAGCAAGGAATATTTGGATATTCAACACGGGGCCACTCGGATGCTACCCGTACTTATTGATCAACTTCCGGAATGAACGCGATGGTGTAGGTTGTATAAAAGCATTCAACGAACTTGCTCTATTCATGAACTCCAAGTTGAAAGAAGCGGTGGCTAAACTTCGGAAAAATCTGCCAGAGGCAAAAATCGTACTGATAGATGTCTACACTCCCAAATACGACCTGATAAGCAACGCGGAGAGATACGGTAAGCCAATTAAATAGTAAAAGTGAAACATGAGTTGAATTGAAAGTGGAAGAATGAAAGAAGTGAGGTTACGATGATGTGCAGGATTTGAGAAGCCACTAGAAGCGTGCTGTGGCTATGGAGGGCCGCCGCACAACTACGACAGAGATCCGAACAAGAACTGTGGAATGAGTGTGGTGGTGAATGGAACGGAGGTGGTGGTGGGAGCCTGTGAGAATCCGAGTGTTAGGGTGAATTGGGATGGCTTTCACTACACGGAGGCGGCGAATAAGTTCCTCTTTAATCGGATCTCCACCGGAGCTTTCTCCGATCCCTCCTTCCCTTCATCTCCGGCTGTCTCTCTGGATAACTCTTTCCGGCTTCTCCATCGCCATTGGCCTACTCTCCCAATAAATTCGAACCTTGTTCTTCATCTTATACTGTTTTATTAATTTATGATATTGTGTATTGAATGTCAATATAATGAATAACCTGCTATCCCTCCCTCATCTTTCCACTCATTATTTTCTGCTCCATCTACCAAATGGATGACGTCGTCTTTGTTTTCTTTATTTCCCACGTTGCGTACGTCGAGGGTTTTGCTGGTAATCACCAAAGTGGTACCATATATATATATATATATATATATATATATATATATATATATTTCTAGTTTTTGCAAAAGCTCTGTGCACATTTGATGTGGGTTAGAACGATCTTGGTTCTGCCATTTATGAGAACAAGACGCTGCAAGAAATAGATGATTCTATACCAGATGCAGTCAACAGCTTTGGGAGTAATATAACGTTAAGGGAGCTTAATACCCACTGTCTCGTTATTGTGTATTTTTGGATAATGCAATTAATGATTGTCTTTTCACAAATATAAATTCTGCTGTTATGAATCATGAACTTGGGGGAATGCAGGAACATATACAATTTGGGAGTCAGATATTTCTGGATACGCAACACAGGACCCATTGGGTGCCTCCCTTATATATTGATCAATTCTTCATCATGTATGTAGATATATGTACTCTGCCAAGTACGTACTCTTTGATCAGCAACGCAAGGGATGGTGAATGGTACTGAAATATTTGTGGATCGTGTGAGAAGCCATGGGTGAGAGTGAACTGGGATGGCATTCATTGCACAGAAGCCGCTAAAAAGTTCGTCTTCGATCAAATCTCCACCGGAGCTCTCTCTGATCCCCCCGTTCCCTTGAATATGGCGAATGGTGAACAGTGACTATGTTTTTTATCACATACGCTACACTTGTATATTGACCATTGACATTCAATCTTCAAAATCCATTATACAATTGATTAATCCAAAGATTAAATTTTAAATAACATTATAATATGCCGTGAATCGGTGAAATGTCAGGCCGTTGAAGCGAACGGATCCATACGCTTCCCTTCATTATCATGAAAATCTGAAACTTATTCTCACATCTTATTCTTAATATAATATATATTTAAATAATTTAAATATATTAAAAAAATTATTTAAATTAATTATTTATAATAATTACACGTTATTTTTTTTAAAATATCATATTTAATTATATATATTTAAATTATTCTTAATATAAATCTCTTTTAATGTGTATAATTATGTAAGAATAGTTTAAAGAAAAATTATAATTTTAAGAGATAAAATATATTAAAATATTATATTTAAAATTAAAATGAATTATTTATAAAAAGAGAAGTGTTTTGTAATTTTTTACCAACCAACAACTCTATTGACTTTGTTAACTAAATTGATCTACAATATTTTACAAATCATATATATGACGTGGTGTTTTATCAAAGGCTGAATCATCAGAAAAACTCAAAAAATAATTAAACCAAGATTTAAGATAATTTCTTGAGCTAATACCGTTCATCCTTACAATTTATTCGAAATTTAGTTTTCGTCATTAATTTCAAATCATTGTTTTCCATCCCTATAGTAATTTCCATTCAAAATATTAATCCTCATAAAGATTTGGATCTTCATCATAGACCAAAACAAAAATCCGTAAAAAGTATATAAACCGGAACTCAAATTAGTTAAAAGATTTCAAAAAAAAATCTGTTTTTAAGAAAAAAAACTTTTTAATACACAAGGGCAGAAAATGAAAAGTTTCCATAAAGAATTTCAGACGAAGTTTTCATTGTAATCTGTACACATAGTTACTAATTGCGTCTACCTTCCAAAAAAAATCATTGCGGTTACTTCCCCGTTTACCCTGTCCTGATCGCTACACTCAGCAGCTTCGTCTGCCGGTTCAAGAAAGGTTCCTTCTTGTCACTTAATGGCGGCGCCGATGGAGTCTCCCAATCCCGCGAGGTTCGCTATTTCACTCTTCCCTTGTTTGGTGTATGTGTGTATTGCTGCCACATCATCTTTGAACCCTGTATTGGCCACTCCAGTTTGTCAATTTCCGGCCATATTTAACTTCGGCGACTCTAACTCCGATACTGGTGGCCTTGCTGCTGCCATTTGGGGGGCGTCACCCCTACCTTATGGCCAGACCTATTTTCGCCGACCTACTGGAAGGTACTCCGATGGCCGCGTCATCATCGATTTCATCGGTATTTACTCTTTTCATCCTCGCTTTCTGTTGTAATCCTTTAATCCCCCCACTTCTTCTATTACATTTATTCTGGATAAGCCTGATTAATTGCTCCGTAAACTGTAATGCTGTACTAGCGTAATAGATTGACAGGGTAATCAATAAAAAAAAAATATTAATATACCATTCTAATTTCAGCTCAGAGTTTTGGACTGCCTTATCTGGATGCGTATCTTAATTCATTGGGGACTAATTTTACCCATGGAGCAAACTTTGCAACTTCAGCATCAACAATCGAGCTCCCCTCCATTATTTTTCCTAATTCAAATGGATTCAGCCCTTTCTACCTGGAAATACAATACGATCAGTTCAAGGGATTCATGTCAAAGTCAGATTTTATTAGGCCACAAGGTAAACAATTTTTGTCAGTTGATATTTTGAACTGCTTTTAGTTCTTATGGATCTGAACCATACAATTCATGTTGGCGTTGTCCCAGGAGGGGTCTTTGCAAGCCTGGTGCCAAAACATGAGTACTTTCACGATGCCTTATACACATTTGATATTGGTCAAAATGACCTTGGCCGTGGCTTTTTCGGCAACAAGACTATAAAGGAAGTCAACGATTCTCTACCTGATATAATCGACCATTTCTCAAGAGACGTTGAGGTAGTTTAATACTCTCCTCCTCCTCATCATTAACTATTTAAATTATGGTGGAGTCTTATTTTTGACTAATTCAATTCTTGATGGACTCGAAAATCAAGAACATACACAATTTGGGGGCTAGATATCTTTTGATACACAACACAGGCCCCATCGGTTGCCTCCCTTATGTCTTGGTCCAGTTTCGAACTGCTGAACGAGACGAGTTTGGATGTGCAAAGGCTCCTAACGAAGTGGCTCAATACTTTAACCACAAATTAAAAGAAGCTGTAGTTAAACTTCGGCAAAGCCTGTCTCCTCCTGCTGCAATCACATACGTTGATGTGTATTCTGTGAAGTATTCTCTTTACAGCAACCCACAAACATATGGTGAGCCAAATTTGATGATGACATTTTTCTGCACAAACTTATTAATTAGCAGCCTTATTAGTGCTGATATGGATGTGTGCGAGCGCGCCTGTGCAGGATTTGAGAAGCCATTGGAGGCATGTTGTGGGTATGGAGAGAATAAGTACAACTATGGGAGTGTAGGGTGTGGGTTCTCAAAAGTGGTGAATGGAAGCGAAGTATTTGGAGGGGCTTGTGAGAAACCATCTGCGAGAGTGAATTGGGATGGCATTCACTATACAGAGGCTGCTAACGAATTCGTCTTCCGTCGTATCTCTTCTGGAGCTTTCTCTGATCCTCCAATCCCATTGAACATGACTTGTCATCTCCCCAAAATTTATCACTATTGATGTTAACAATATCCATTGCTGTGATCGTTACCAATAATTCAATTTTTATATTCTCACTATATTGATCGGTGAAGTATATTATCAGTTGAGAGATGCTTGCTACCTTGAAAAGAAAATAATTTGAATAAATACAAAATCATGTCTGTTGTGTTACGTTGACAAGGTCGAACAATACAAATAACAATTCTATTATGAGAATCATTCAAAATCTTTAGCATAATTATTAGGGGGAAAACATTTTTTTTGCTTAATTTGGTGCCCTTTACTTTTCATTGACATTCTAAAACGTACATAAATAAGGGACAACTTTGCTTAGACGATTCATTTTTAATGACGTGCTTTGCAGCTGAAACGATTTTATAATTCGCATATGCTATAATAATTTTGTCAATATGTTCCCATACGAGTAAGTCACTCTGTTTCTCCCCACTTCGATTGATCAGAAGAAAGTTACACATCGACAACGTAAATATAGTACATACTTAAGTCTATATGTGAACAAAGCGAAATAGAATAGCACATTAACAATTGCAACGGTGGCTAAATGAAAATATATTTAGTATGGAAAACGGAGAAAGAGTTTACCATACCACACAAAGCTTAGTTTCGCACAAGTCAGAGAATTCAGAACTAAAACCCGTTACCGACTTTTTTTTTTTTTTCTTTCGTTTGGATACATAGCAGCCGACGGTATTAGTTCATTAGTCAAGGAAGGCTAAGCAATGGAAAAAAGTCAACCATTGTCAGTACCACCATAAGAAGGCCCTAGTTTTCTTCTTTTCTCTGTGTGTAATTGACCAATGGAGTCTCTTAGCACTGCCAAGCTTCCCTTCTCATTATTGCCTTGTTGTTGGGTGCTTCTGTGTATTGCAACCACGTTGTTGAACCCAGTTTACGCCACAGAAGTTTGTAAATTTCCAGCCATCTTTAACTTTGGTGACTCTAACTCCGATACTGGTGGCTTTGATGCTTCTTTATTTGAACTAACACTTCCTTATGGTGAGACCTATTTTCACAGACCCTCAGGAAGGGGGTCTGATGGCCGTCTCCTCATCGATTTCATTGGTACCTTTTTGCTGCACATGTTTCTATTCTCAAGTTTTTGAATTCTGTTAGATAGCGACCTTGTATTTTTTTTTAAAAGGTTAGAAAAAGCATGTTTATGATGTTGCAGAGCATAGAAAACAGGGGATATTGACTGTTAAGTTTGACTTTGGTGTATAGGTCCATCAAAAGCATCGACCAAGTCCTATTTCGCATGAACGAGTTACATTATAACTTATAAATTACAAGCTTATTTAGTGTTAACATGAAGGTTCTGGATTATTAATCTTGATTTTCTTTTTCTGGTTTTAATTCCAGCTCAAAGTCTTGGACTTCCCTATCTTAGTGCATATCTTGATTCTCTAGAGGCTAATTTCACGCACGGAGCAAATTTCGCAGCAGTGGCATCAACCATCTTACCTCCACCTAGTGTTCTGCCTGTTGGTGGTTTTAGTCCTTTCTATCTTGATATACAGTACTCTCAGTTCAAAAGATTCGTTCCCAGAACACAATTTATCAGACAAAAAGGTCAATTAAGTTAATTTAGTTAGATCCATTGACATAGCTATTTTGTCTATTCGGATCTTCCTTAAATACGAAACATATAACTTGTTGAGTTTTGCTTTTAGGAGGAGTATTTGCAAGCTTGTTGCCCAAAAAAGAGTATTTTGATAAAGCTCTGTACACATTCGATATCGGTCAAAATGATCTTAATGCTGGCCTCGTTACTAACAAGACTGTGGAGCAAATCAATGCTTCCACCCCCCAAATAATCAATGCCTTCTTAAAAAATGTAAAGGTAATTACTTCATACCCCGTCATTGATATATTGGATTATGCTCAGGTTCTAAACTAACTTATTTTCAATCTCTAAATTGATGAACTTGATGAAGAACATATACAATTTGGGAGGTAGATCGTATTGGATTCACAATACAGGACCTTTTGGATGTCTCCCTGATACTTTGACCAGATTCTTATCAGCTGAAAAAGATTCGTCGGGCTGTGCAAAGTCATACAATGAATTAGCTCAGAATTTCAATCACCAGTTGAAGGAAGCCATAGTTCAACTTCGAAAGGACCTTCCCTTAGCTGCAATCACATACGTAGATGTCTACTCCGTCAAGTATTCTCTGATCAGCAATGCAAAGAAATATGGTAAGACAAATACAATGCTACAACCTTTTATATGCACAAACTTAGGATCTATGGATTTGACTGGTAAATTTGGTTGGTTTGATGAACTTGTAGGATTCGAGAAGCCACTTGTGGCATGTTGTGGACATGGAGGGAAGTACAACCATGGAGATGCTAGGTGTGGAAGCACAGTGATTTTGAATGGTACCGAAATTTTTGTGGGATCGTGTGAAAATCCATCAACTCGAATAAGTTGGGACGGAGTTCATTACACAGAGGCAGCTAACAAAGTCGTGTTTGACCAAATCTCAAGCGGGGCTTTCTCAGATCCACCCCTTCCCTTGAACAAGGCATGTTACAGGAATGCATGGTTTTAGCTGGGAATCACTTGTTGGGCTTAAAATCCATGTCTGTCACATTTACAATGGTGTAACTTGTCATATTATCTACAGCTTAGAGATATAACAGGTTTTATTTGCCTGCTTGGTAAACTGCTTTTTTCTTCCGCCTTTCGTTTGAATATCAGAATCAGTGTTTAGCCCAGACATGACAGATAAAAAAAGTGTTTGAGCTTTGAAGGGAAGGGATTTTAAGGGAAAGACGGTGAGAGGGAGAAAATAAAGGAATTGAAGATAGGTGGCAATTATATAAAAGGAAAAAGGAATAGGGGCCAGGAAGGGAACAGATGGTTAGGAGTATGGATCATCTCGGCCTGTTAATTGATAAAGGTATAGAAATATGTCAACTTTCAACTTTTCATGAGCTTTGTAGCCACCCGCCTCTCAAGCCCCATTGTCGTCACTCTCTCACTAGCAAGATCAAATGACCCTTTTATTTTTGGGCAACCATTCCATGTTGTATCAGTCACATCTCCATAATTTATATGTTGATTCAAGTTCAACTTTTCACTTCCTGTAATTTCAGGATTATCGATTACGTATTACATTAATGCGGCTGTTACATGATTTTATTTTTTTAAACTCGAACAGAGGGAAAGCGACTGTAGTTGCTACCCTTCGTTATTGTGAAAAGTAATAGTCTTGCCTCTCCAAAAACGGAGGAAGAAGTTAGGATTTTGATAATCAAATCTATCATCGTACATATTTAAACATGAACCTTTTTACTCATTTTAGCATTAACCCATAAAATTAAATTCATATTTCTCACAGCGATGCACAAAACACACTCACATGTAAATTTAAGGGAGCTTAGGAGTGGGATTTATATCAATTTCGCCATTTCAACCAAATGAGCTAATTTAGTGAAATGATTGATAACTCCACTTAAATTGAAGGCATTGTTAACATCGAGGGATGTGGATTAATTATCATAGTAGGGGCCTGAACATCCCAAACAGATATTTAGCACCAGATCGCTTGTTACAGGAGAAAGTCGCTCATTACACAACCCTTTTCAAGCGAACCTGAAGCGTCATGATAAAGCTACACACAAACACACAATAATTCAAATCTCAATATCCTACATACATATATGCTCATGTGATGGAAAGGGTGCCACATTCCTACATGTCCCTCTTTGTGATAAACTTGTTGATTTGGTTTGGAAGGCATGTGTTGTCATTTTCCTGCCTTGAGGCTTTTCCCTATCGGCCCCTAGGGGGGATCCTATCTATTTGCCCTCATTATTACATTGGTCAATTCACAGGGGCCTAATCGGACATGCACACATGCATTCTGACTTCCACGTGGGACGAATATTATTGGCATTCGTTATTATTATTGATTGCCAATTACCTCCTCATCTAAGTTATGACTGGTCTTGTTTCAGAATTCAATTCAATTCCAAGGAACTACGCATTGTCTCGCTTAGGGACAACAGTACGACAGGTCCCATCGCGTTCCCCCATAGGGCCCTTGTGCCTCACTGTTTCCCACTATGGGTACCTAACATGGGAACTTTGGCAGTTCACAAAAAGAAAATACTCAGAATGCTTCCCTTTTTCTCAGTATATAATATATCTTAAAACCAAAGCAATTTCATTAACTCTTTCCAGCCAGTGTGGACTATGGAGAAGCTTTAATAGAGAAAATTAATGGACAAGAACTCCAAGCACTCAAACCTCCAAAGCATGCTATTACAGAGCAGTTGTTCTTTTTTTTTCCCCGAACTGAAAAGGGCAAATCTTTTAGCCAAGTAGAGCTGGTATGAGCCTACCGTCTATATATAGTGTTGACATAGCTTTTAGTATATAGCGAGTGAGGAGTGTGGAGCAACGAAAATTGAAAAGCCTTCTCCTTTATTTCAAATCCGCTTTCTTTCTCTTGGTCAGCGTCCTCATCTTCACTCCTTCCACGTGGCCGTTCATGGATTTCTTCCATCTCATGACGTGGAACAGGTTCCCTATACGCTTCCGCCACCTCAGCGGGTCACGTGATTTCCCATGTTCTATCACCCTTTTCTTGGAGTCCTTGTTCGGGATCGTCAAGCTGGGATGGTTCCAGGACATGTTGTAGTTATCCAGAGTCACCTCGGACACCGTGTTCTTCTCCCACCATGCTACCCCATTCCCTTCAAACTTGATTGATATGAATGACTCTGCAAATGATCCGGAATGTCATTATGGCTACCAACAGAAACAACACCAAAATCAAGCAGGAAATAGAGCTTCAGATTACACAGTAGCAGTACTGATAATGCACATGCAGGAACTGCAAGTGTTGGATTTATGCAAGATCAGTTCATTCTATGAATTAGCATATCATATATGTGATTAAAGACGTAAGTTCGTTCAAAATCAAACTTCTTGGTTAATCAGCATCACTGGTTTTTCTTAATCTTACATCGGAAATAGTGAATATGCTTGGAAAGGTGCATATAGCCTTGGCCTTAGCGTTATTGATTATGAGTATGAGTACAAATCCAAAAGAAGACAACTTACCGAGTTTGTTTTGTACCCAAATTTCCCGCCATATTCGTATAAAATATAATATGGCAATAGTATTAATTTGTTCAGTTATATAATAGCTCTCGGGATTTGAATCAGCCAGCCGAATGACGGGCCCAATCCTCACCACTCTTGTCTTAACATCTACGCTTTTTGACCTTAGTTTTGGCACCACCACAACCTAATCCTCAACACAAAGATGCGCCCACATGCACTGCCCCTGCTGATGAAACTCTTTCATGGTCACCAACAACCCCGGCCCCCAACTCACCATCAACGACTATTACAAAGAAAATAAAAATTAAAACCACCCACTATACTACGAATTATTATGCTTCATGCCCAGAAAGAAAAAAAGTTCCTTTTGTCTTCGAACATGTTTGTGCAGATAGCGAGAGATCGGAAGAAGAGGAAGAAGAGAAATTGACATTAGGGATGCATTATTAGGGTATTACCTTCTGGACTGGAAGAGGAATGGCAGTAATGGTTGCGAGAGTGAGGACGAGAGAAAAGAAAACGAAAAGGGAAGATGCTTTGGATGGAAGAAGTGGATTGGGGCTTGGTGAGAGTGGAAGCAGAGTGGCCCTGTTTTTCTGCAACAATGAGGAGCTTCTCGTTCAAACATAGAGGACAAACCCCCACGACTCTCTGTTTTGGGTGGAAATAGCAGCAACAGCTTTCCTCTGATTTCTTCTCATTTCGATTCATCTTTTATGGATTTTGTTTACTCAACGAAGGGAGTGCCAAGAAGAGGAACGGAAGCAGGCTGAAAATCCAATGTTTGTGAGGAAGGAAATAAGAATGATGCGGTGGCGTTTCTTTGGCGCGTGGGTGCGTTTGTGGATGCGAATGTATTAGATGAGGGGAAACTAAAATGGGGAAACATGAGCATGCCCCACCAAATGAATCCCACTTTCAACGGTGAAACAGTGCTCTCTTTCTATTGTAGAGAGTAAATCTTATTTTATGGGATTATTCGACTACACATGTGAAGAGACGACAGCTTAGATCAGGCTAATAATTAATAGATCTGTCGGATTTCACCATTTTGTCCTCCCCTTTAGTTTTATTACCATTCTCGTTAGCCATTGATACGACGGTGGAATTTACAAATTGATCCCTAAGAATTAAAAGTTTAGCTCTAAGGGGAGGAGACACAACAGTACAAGACGCACTCTGCAATAAAATTGAGAACAGGGAAATAGTGGGATGATTGAGGCAAAATTCAAAAGAGGAAGGTGAAGGAAACAAACAAGGGAAAAGCAGGCCTCGTCACTTCACATGGCCATCCTCCCCTCCCCTCCCTTTTGTTTCTTCTTTTTATTTTTCACTCAAAAAGAAAAAGAAAGAAAGAGAAACTGTTACTGCAGTTTGAAGTTACTAGTGCTTGGCTTCCCCTTCACCTCTCCATCATCACTTTGCAATGACATTAGCTGGCTCCATTGACGGACACCGTCTTCACTCTTCAACTCTTGCATATATATCATTGCCCATGCCCACATCCAGCTTCTAACAGTCAATTTATCCGACGAATTGTTTTACCCTATATGTCGCCGGCCAAAATAGATTAATAATGTCATGTTGTTGCCTTCTAAAAATTTCACCAACAAAGGAATTTATGGCGCAGAAAGCATCTTGAAGCAAATTAAGAACACGTTTACGATACGACAAGTACTGCTACGGGCACCCTCTATGGCTCCATCACATAGTATCATCCATTGGAAATAAAAGCTCTACGGATGACAATTCCTCTTTTTCTCGGACGGCTTGTTATAACCGCATGCATATTTTACATTTTTTAATTTAGTTGAGAACTAACCCATCTTTTTTTATATCAGAGTTTAATTGAAGTGCACTGTCAATAACTCGTGACTAGTATGAATTATTATAAATTATTTATTTCATTTTATTTTTTTATATAAAAAAATTAGATAAATTCGATATTAGTCTCCTACTAAAATTAGAGTATAACTAAAAAATTTAAATAGTATTTATAAAGGATTTATAATATCGCTTATTAAATAAACTCTCATGATAATAGTAAGAATTGAACTAAAATCTTTATAAAATATAAGTTTATTTTTTATTATTTATATTAATTTTTAATATTTATTTTATATGTAACATTTGTTAGGGCGGCATATGTTGGGCCTAAACTTTTTTTGGATAAGTTGAATGCGGCCCAATTGACGGGCTCACTGACACTCCCATTGGATGATATGATCCTTTGAGAATTAAACATGTGTCCGCTCGCACTCTATTAACTTTGAAAATTTGACCCCATTATGCATGCTAAATAAGGAATACGATTAGATAGAATATATTTGATCTTTAAAAAATATTATTTTATTATAATTTTAGTTTTAATATTTAAAAAAATATTCTAACTTTTAAATATCTAAATTTATACATGAGGATAATAAACAGATCACCTTACCCCATATTAATATTACCTTTATAAAAAGGAGATAAAATCTCCTGAATAGACCTAATCCCCTTTCTAAAAAGTTTGGTAATAAAAAAAACATTAAAAATTTGATTAGAAATCCATAGGCCTTATTAAAATGTTAAAACAAACGGGAAAACTTGAAATTTAGTTTAAATATAAATTTTAAAAAATTTAATATTAATTGAAACTATTTTAAGTATAAAGAATGGGAATCAGACAATAGATCCATTTTTCATTTGAGAGAAGGTCTAATTAGGCTGACAATGTGGAGCCTAATTTATTTAAATAAAATGACCCAAAATTTAATTAAAAGAAAACGGGTGTTGCGATCCCCTTATTTCTTTACACCGTACTGCCATTTTGACCGATGAAGCAATCATCAGTAGGACGCGGTTTGCATATCTGGGTATGAAGTTGACTGGCCATTTTTCCATTGAAACCTACCATATGCCTGCCTGCCTGACTGCCTATATGGGTGCATCAAATACGCATGGAAATGGAATGTACAAAGGCAATTCAGATCCCATGAAATGGGCGAATATAACATTTCATTTAATGACAATTATCCTTTTTATTTCTGGAGAAAATTCGATATATCATTTGATGATCTGCCTTGTTGCGTTGACACTACCCTTTGTTAAGGCGTTAAATGAGGCCACTAGCTAAGGTGCACTCATCTGGGGCAGGGAAAATGGCAAGCATTCCATTGTCTTCTCGCAATACAAGCATTCCAATTCACTCAAGAACGTGTCGTCTTTGAATCACTGAGTATGAAAATGAGATTGGCAGCAGCTAGTTTGCGGTCCTTTTTTCACTGCCACGAGGCTTAACTTATCCACTACTCCCTCCACACCATTCATAATACTATTAATACAAACCAAATTGAACGCTCCCCCATCCCTCTCCCGTCCCTAACACGCCCGAAATATCTTCATTTGCCTGAATAATTGAGAAAATAGGCAAAGGCGTGGAATATGCGGATTGAGGTGGGGGAGGCACGTGAGGTTTGGCGAACCCCAAGTTGGGGTCAATTTAGGGGGGCAAGGCAAGTCAAGAAAAGCGAGTCAATTAGTTAGGTGCTGTGTGAGCGCGTGTTACACCCAAAGACAAGGGAAGGGCGTTGACGCTGACTTTCTGCTCTTTTATTGCTAGTACAAGCTCTTGCTTCGTGTGCAATTTGCGTCCTATGCCTTTTTACAATACCCTCATCCATGTGATTGTTGCGGGGGTGATCCCGTCGCTTTCCGGTGCAGTAACTGACCGCGGGGCATCTTTTCATGGCATATTACTTTGTGCTCCCACCCACACTCTCCCCTTATTTTCTCCTCTCCCCCCCCCCCCCAAAAAAAAAAATAAGCCGTTTGTCCTTTAATCACCCCCCGCCTGCATTTTTCACGGTGAATGGGTCCATCGAATGGTGCCGCATCGTCCTTCAACATTGAGACCTCTCCTGACAACAAAGACAACTTTGTTATTTTTAATATTAGTCACAATGTTAGCGATATGACTAGCACACTTAAATATTACTGCTTTTTTATCGTCATAACAGCCAATTTGGCACCATATATCCTTCTTACCTCGGTTCCTTCGTCCCTATCCATCCATGTCGGAAAATAGTTACTGGGAATTAAAAAATATATATTATGGGGAACAATATTATGGGCCCCATGTACAGAGGATTCGATCAATTTCGATGATTCCAATGACATAGAGGGGCAGGCTGTGAGTGCGAAGGCTCATTTAGTTTCATCCCTGTGATTGTGTATTATACCCGGCGGTTGATAGCATATTTTATCAGAGGCTACCCTCCACCTGAACCGTACATATTTTTTTTTTTTAAAAGAAAAGATAAATTAATCGATTTTTGGGCGGGACGAGAAGCTACATTTGATTAAGGTAAAACTAGAGTTGCATGAGATTAAGATTTGCAAGAGGCATCTGATTATGATGACAGCTCAATACAAAAAGCTTGTTTAATGGTGGGGTTAGCTTGATTAGGCAGCAAACATGCACATGCAATCCCTTCAAATCCCATATTGCGAAGGTCCTTTTGAATTTATGATGGCGCAACTTCTGCGCCCCATCTCTCCCTCTGCCCCTGCCTACCTCCTCCACCAGATTTAACTCAGGTTATTTATAGTATAATTAAACCCTCATGCCATTTCTTCTTCTTCTCCCCACCCCCACCCCCACCCCCACCCCTTTTGCCTAGCTGGCTAAATTTGACGGCTGATAGTTTTAACTTAATTAGGGTCTCAGGCAGCCCTAAAGAATGACTAGGCTGGCGTGGGATGTACTGAAAAATGGTATATTCCCCACAATATAATATAGCAAATAAAAAGCACATATATTCAATGAAAAGTCTTAATAATTTGTTGATGAGATTAACTGTAATTTGATTATTCTTGAGTTATTCTCAACTACTTCTGTTTTTCTCGGAAATCCTAACAAAAGCAAAATAATAATAAAAAAATGATCACAGGCGGGGAATATAGAAGTAGATAAACTTAAAAAAACAATCAATATTATGAAGAAGCCAGAATATAAACATAATCAGATATTTTTTTTATGAAATAAGCACATTAATCAATAGACAGGTGGTTGAAGGGAGCAAGGGAAGTAGGAGTTGAAAAAGAAAGATTAAAGACCGTAAATCGCGTATTTGGTGAAATTAAGGTGTAATCTGATTATTCTAATTATGTGACGCTTCTACACAACATTGTCCATTTTGCCTTCCTTATTTATTTGTTTATTTTAAAATCTCTCTTGCGCTTTACTTCTTCCAATCTTATTATCCATTAATTTAGGCAGGAATTGATCCTGAGAATACTCTTATGATTACGGAGGACCTAAACTGCAATTATGACCCGATGTAACCGCTGCCTTTTGAGTTCCCAACACTGATCAATTTCAATTTTAAAATCAGGGCGTCCGAACTGAATTCAATGGCCGAGATTCGTAACCCGGTGGACCCCCCACCGGACCCTAACCTTGGAACCCCTCGTACCGTGGGACCCACGGTGCCAAATCGAATAACGACGAGTGAGGAGGTGGGGAGAAAACGGGACTTGCGCCTACAAAAAGCAACGTAATTCCCATGGCGTCATGGATAGATGGAAAGGCGAGAAACAGAGACGGAATGAGAATTACGGCAACGGTAAGAATCTTCCCATAATAGAAATAGAAGATAGGCCCTGCCACACACATCATTTCAGAGGGCAAGAACCCCCTTCGCCGTCCCTGGCACTCTCTTCCGTTCATACCCCTCGTCCTCTTCCCTGCCCAATTCGCAGTTGATTTATCTTCCGTTTCCTGCAATCTGCTTGTTCTTAGTTATTCGTGGAGGGGGCTCGGATATTGAGTCGGGACTAGTTCGAGTTGTTTGATCTGTTTTCAGCTGTATTGGGTTATCGGAGGAGGCGATGGAAGAGAGCCGAATTTGCCAGGGGAGCTTGATTAGATCCCTTCTGTCAATTCTTCAATGGTGGGCTTTCAATGTGACTGTAATTATCATGAACAAGTGGATCTTCCAGGTATTTTCCGGTTCTTTTTTTTATTCCCCCAGGAGAGCGTTTCCTCAATTTTCCCCATTGAATTTTTGTCATAATTTAATTTTAATGCTTCATCCCACCCTTCCCCCCTTCTATATTTTTGATAAAGTATGTCGCCATATACTGTTTGGTAACGTTTATTCCCGCAGCTAGTTTTATAACCTTGTTTCCGCAATCTGTTACATTCAGTCTTTTTTAAGTTAATTATATTTATAACTCTTCACTTTTGTTTGCGGTTTGATTTGAAACAATGTGAGACTACTATTATTTCATCCCTTGGGACGACTCCCCCTTTCTATCATGTTTCAATTTGTTAGTTGCATGTGAACCAGAATTAACCCCGTAAAATGCTGAAACTTGATCCGTTAAATTCTCAGAATCTGGGAAGATCAGAATTACCAGAGTGAACAGAACTCTATGGAAATATAACTTTTTAAATTCCTATTACTGAATTCTTTAGACTTTCCATGAAATTCTAGTTTTTGTTCAACAGTATGTTGTTCATGGAGCTAGACCGGTTTCATAAATGTAATTCTCTTAAATGACCTGTAAACTGTAATCAAACACGTGCTTGTAAATTTGTAATTACCACATCAATTAATCATTCGATTGGGCAGATATATTATCGACTTTCTTATGCACTTAATCGACCTTTAGAATTACCGATCAATGTGTCAGTATGCTATTGATATCTGGAAGTAGAAGACATATTTTATCGAATTTCGGTTGTTATAACTTCCCGATTATTTAGATCTTTTTATGTTCCTGTTTCATCAATTTTGTTAAAATGTTCATCAATCTTTCTGTATTTCCTTCTTCCACCACTTGGCCACTCAATCACCCTTTTGAAAAATTTGATTGATCATACCAAATGCTATAAATCTAAATATCTTTGTCAAAATTTCCTTTCAGAAATTGGACTTCAAGTTTCCACTCACAGTATCCTGCGTCCACTTCATCTGCTCAGCAATGGGAGCACATGTGGTAATTAAGGTGCTGAAGCTTAAACCACTGATAACTGTTGACCCAGAAGATCGCTGGAGAAGAATCTTTCCAATGTCCTTTGTGTTCTGTATTAACATAGTGTTGGGGAATGTGAGCTTAAGATACATTCCAGTATCTTTTATGCAGACAATAAAGTCATTCACACCTGCAACCACTGGTAAGGTCCAATAATTGGTAACATATCCCCTGTTATATATATTTCTGGATTTCAAAATTATGAGAACTATTTCATCTGATTATAATTAACTCTTGCAGTTGTTTTGCAATGGCTTGTATGGAGAAAACAATTTGACTGTCGTATTTGGGCTTCTCTTGTACCCATTGTTGGTGGGATACTTCTCACATCCATCACAGAGCTTAGTTTTAATATGTTAGGATTTTGTGCTGCATTATTTGGCTGTTTGGCGACATCTACAAAGACCATCCTTGCAGAATCTCTTCTACATGGATACAAGTTTGACAGGTAGGATCTGTGTATGTGACTTTCCTTCAACATTTGCATTTTATTGTTCTTTTGTTCTTTTGCTTCTTATCTTTCGGGATTTTTTATATGTAAACTTGACGCTTATTTATGTGTTTGTATTATCTACTACTATTCTTGCGGAAGAATAGGTTCTTAAGATCATTTCCCACAATGTAGTACTCAAAATTTTACGTATTGGAGCTTAGACAATTGTTAGGTGCTGTTAAGTTTATGCAATTCCCCCATAAATTAAGCTTGATAGTAAAAGGATCATATGTGTAATATGATTAACTTAGTTGTCCATAATGCATAGCAACCTGATGCATCCGCCTAAACTTAACTGGTAGCTACACCAGAAACAGTCTTGGCAGGTTTTATTTCGAGCTCCTTGCCTTTGAAAGTTAGGAAATTTAAGATCCACCCTCGTAGAACTAATAATTTTATATAATGACATCATTGCAATTGCATATTAGATATATTATTCGGTTGGAAATGACAATTGAAATGCATCTCTTTTAGCTTCTTAACTGCATAAAACGCTATTAGATATAGGCAGGTTTAAACCTAACCTGTTTTTTTAATCCCTTTCTATATTGGTGTTAAAATGAATTGATTTTGTATATTATACTCTATTTTTAAAATTGAACTGGTGATGAACGGGTGAAGACATTATTAGTATTTATTGGTCTAGTTGTGGTTAAGCTATAGTTGAATTTGTAATAATTAAATTGCTTCAAAACTCTGTCCCATTCCTTTTTCTGTTTTTCAGATTTGTCCAAGAATTGTGCCATTTGTATTATGGAAGCTGATATATCTTTGTGTACTTTTAGCATAAACACAGTCTATTACATGGCTCCTTTTGCAACCATGATCATGGCAATGCCCGCAATGTTAATTGAAGGCAATGGAGTTCTTGATTGGCTTAATACTCATCCTTATCCTTGGTCGGCCCTCACCATTATTTTAGGCTCAGGGGTTATGGCTTTCTGCCTTAACTTTTCGATCTTTTATGTGATTCACTCCACCACTGCTGTCACATTTAATGTTGCCGGAAACCTCAAGGTGAGAGATTTGAGGCAGATTTGGGTGTTTCAAGCTACTCTATTTTGTCTTCATCAGCATGAATTCATCATTTTCATTATGAGACGGTTCAGCTCATTAATTAAACTGAGAATCTGTGAACACATCGTCATTATTTCTACTTAAGAGGCCGGTCCTCTATTTTTCTGTTTCAACAACCTAGCTTCTTACTTGATAGCATGGCTTGTTTCTCTGATTGCTTGTTGATCTATCAGAGAGTGTTTGTCTAAATTGTGGTTTGCCCCATATAATAGTAACCCTTTCTTTCAAATTACGTATGAAGTCACACTATTTGTGCAGGTTGCAGTTGCAGTCCTTGTTTCTTGGCTGATATTTAAGAACCCAATTTCGGCTTCAAATGCTTTTGGATGTGCCGTGACTCTTGTTGGATGTACTTTCTATGGCTACGTCAGGCAAATGCTATCCCAACAGCCACCACCAGTTCCAGGAACACCCCGAACCCCTCGAACTCCTAGGTCTAAGATGGAGCTGCTTCCTCTTGTAAATGATAAACTTGATGATAAAGTCTAATTTTCTTGCTATGTGAAACCTCTCTGCCGTTAGCCAGGGGGCAGTCGATAGCTAAAGGTACAAGAAGGAAAAAGAGTATTTTACAGTTAATTTGTTCCATTAGATTACCACAAATTTAAGTTTGTATTCCATTAGTTGACCATAATGTTATATCATGGTTCTTTTTCCTTAGATGTCCGTTTCAGTTTTCCGCCTTCATTATTCACCCAAATTCTTTTCTCTTGATAGGAATTCTGCTTCTTTCTTTGTTTTTTTTTTGCGAGCTATTTAACGGTGAACAGGGCTTGAAGTCCTATAGCATGTGATTTTTACAAGTTGGAATTACTTTTCGGTGTTATCTTGGAAGATATAATTGCTTATGCAATAGAACGATCACGACACACCGGAACATAGTTACTTTTGCAACCTAGAAGAACAATGTCTACAGATTCTCAGTTTAATTGATTTGATTGATTTCAGACGAAATTCAACTAGAAGTTCTCAACGACTCATTATCATTCCATAGTTGTAATCATTCCATAAATAATTTGCAAGAGAAAATTCAAATGAAGCATTCGCTCACAAGTATGAGCAGAACAATCCGTAGTCATATTCAACACTCAGATAAACTAACATGTTAAATTATACCCTCAAATCACGTCATTAGTATATGGATGTAGTTAGTAGATACAGGGCGAGATCCAGAGATGCAACATGAACATGATAGGTTAATCTCCACGCTTATTACTTCTGTGAGACGATCCTAAGTAGCAACTAGTGAATAAAAGCTCAAGGCTTAAGCCAGTAACCAAAAGTTCTTCTGCCATCTTGTGCTGATGAAGTAGCCATTGGTCCCTTGGCCTCGCTTCCTCACCCCTATCGCCAAGCAATCAGCATTGTTGATGCACTTCTCTACAAATTCCTCTTTGCTGCTGCTGCCGCTGGTTCCACATAAGCTGACACAAACAAAAATGATTAAAATACTGAACGATTGATAAAAGATTTAATTTACTAGTTTGAGATCTATGGTGGGAATTTGCAACACAAGATTCTCACCAGTTGAAGAGAAGGGATGGTGGCTTCTTTTGACCCAATATCAGGACAGATACCTCCAGCTTCTTGACTTGGCTCAAAACTGTTGCCAGCTTTGGCCCTTGAATCACAAGTGCTTCCACTTCCACCTGTGTCGGTCACGCCAACACATTATTCTCAATAAAATAGAATAGAGATGTGGAGAAGAAAAGCTGAAAACTCTGAACAGTCCTCCCTGATATCTCTCTGGATACTGAAAGTAAAGGTGGCGATGAAGGCAGGGAAACTGAAACACTCTATGCCCTCGAAAGAAGAGAAAAAATATGGCCAAAGAAATGTTAAAAAAGAAAAAGGGGTGCCTATTTCCTGTTTTTGATCATCTTTGGAATGCTCAAAGTAGCTAGATTCAAGATCCAGCAAGCAAAAGTTACCAAGCCCTGGCCTCGTCCTAGAGACGACTTAAAAAATAAACTAAAACAGCAGTCTGTGTTCAAGACAATTTCCCCCTTAAATCTTGAGAAGTGAAGGGTAAAATAACATCTATGAAACAGAAAAATGAGCCAAAAGAGTTAAAACATGAAACAGAAGTACCTCAGGCTTGCAATCTTTGCAAAGGGAACCGAGATAGTTGACAAGATAGGTAGAACAAGAAGAATCAGATCCACTGTGGGGAGGAACAATGTGAAGCAGAGTGAGCAAATCACCCTTATTGGCTACATGGGTGAGTGCCCACATCATAGCATGCTTGGATTGTGGAGTGTGATCGATCACCACCATGACTCTTTTCCTAACCATCATGCCATTGTCTTCATTCCCATGGCCATACATGCTGCTAAACCCTTCCATTTGACCCACACTTCCCTCAAACCCACCCCCACAGCTGTAGTTGTTGCTGGCACTCCACCTGCTTGACGTTGATCTCCAAGCCTCCTTCACACTTAACTGCCTCAGAAATGAACCTGAGCTGTGCATCCTGTTTTCTACACGTACGCCTTAATCCTCACGCCTGATTTATCACGAGCTCGAGAAATAACGAAAGTTCGGGGCAGGGTGTTAGAGTGTAGCAGAGGTCATGACAAGTTATTCCAGGGAGGGAGGGAGAGAGAGATGAAGGTGTTTAGGATGAGAATGGGCGATGCAAGGTTTGGGTAAGGAGGGGTTATGATTTATGTCAGGGCAGTTTTGGAGCGTCACGGGAATCCTTGGCTAGTCGGAGCTTTATGGATGGTAGAGAGATGGAGTGATAAATAGAAAGGTGATGCAGCGTGTTTTGATGATGAAACGGAGGATCTTTGTACGATCTCTTTCATCTATTTCTCTATTTCAGAATTGAGATTCCCGATGTACAACACCACTTTGACATCTTGTATCATTTAGAGCGTCTTTGCATATAAAACAAACAAACTACCCATTTCCTATGATGGGTTACCTCATGCCACATGATGCACATCATCATCCTCAGTGTCCCATCTCTTACCATGTGAGTGATTCCCCCTCTAACTCTCTAATACGGTTCCCCTGCCTCGTGGGTCCAAGTGCAAATGCACATTTTGGCGGGCATCCATTGTTGTTTTGCATTTTCATATTATCTTGATGACATTGTTACTCCTCTTAATTATAGTCTCATTAATTTGTATACACACGTATAACGAAGGCTGCTCCATTTTTCTGAAGTAACAAAAATGAGCATGAGCATGAGCATGAGCCTGTCTGCGCCTTATCATTATTTTAGTTTTTGGTTGAAGTGAAAAGGAAATTTCAGCCACTTTAATAGGAAGCATCAAGAGGGCAACAAAATTTATTGAGTTCAGAGCTACCTGGGCTATGATAGGCGTGAGAGGCATTATAGTAGACCATGATTCAAGTTTGCAGGAAGAAGACAGGCAACAGAAACATATAAAATAAACCAACCATGTTGCATTGTACTAATGTATAGCCACGGCAATCATACAAAATTTCAGAGTATTAGATTTCACTCTTATCCCATAATCCTGATCCCTTGTTTTTCTTACGGGATGGGATAGTTTCATTATCTGAAAACCAGATTATAAACACTAAAGCAGAATCCAAAAAACAGAGAAATAACAAAGCCTGGAAACACCAAAAGAACTAACAAGACAGAGAGGAACAAACGAAGTTAAACCATGTAGATTGAGGGTGAGATTGTTAGCTTTCAAATCACCATGATCAAAACGAATATTGGCATATTTGGGGGGGCATTACCACAATGTTGAGGCCAAAGTTTTCCGATTAAAAAGGTCCAGAATAAAAACAAAAAAAACACATATAATGGATGGTTTCTTTACTTACGGTTCACTCGTCAGATGTCAGAGCACAGTAAAAGAATCCTGAACAGTGACAGGTTATATAATAATAATAATAATAGATATAATAACAAAAGCAAATTCGAAAATAATAAAAAAGGAATTATATTCTTGGCCATGAGTAAAAAATGGAATTGATTGTGCAGTGGAGATTGGGGAGGGTTGGGGTGTGTCAGAGTTGGGACCCCTCGTGAAGTTTTGCTTGCTTTCGGAAATGATAAGTTATGATGGAAGACGAAGTCACACTCTCTTCTCTTCTCTTCTCTCTCAGCGGTCGTACTTGCAAATTATTGCTCCCGGGAAACTCTCTCCACCCGCTTTACTTTTAACCTTTTTACCATTCAAGCCTCTCTGATTCCTCTTTTTAAACTGGACCATTTTTTCTTTTGGTATTGTCGATTTTGGACCAATGCTTCTTCATACCTTGGCCTAACATCGCCACATTATCTCGCCATTAATTGTATTTAAATTTATAAATATAAGTAATTGATAATTTATTTTATTTGATATTAGTATTATTTATAAAAAAATAAAATTTTATCTTACCCTTATATTATAGATAAAATTAATCCTTTTTTAAAAATTCTATAATAAAAAAATCTTGCCATTAATTAATTAAATTTAATATTGAAAAGGTTCTGCATGCACATGAAGTATTAATTATGCATAAATGTATCGCTATTCCATGGCCTCCAGGGACGAGGACGCTGGTACGTTGGGGCCACACTTTCACTAACATCGAACGGTTGTTCTATGTTGGGTTGGGGTTCCAGAGTTGAAGGGAAAATGGTGAGTCAGAGCGAGATCGCTGCAACTGCCGCTGATCCTGAAAGTTTGAGCTTTTGTGAATTGGTAATGGCAGTCAGTCAACAGGGAATTGATTGGAATTTGAGATGATAAGAGAGGGATTCAAATTAATAGAATACAGACGAATTAGCGTTCAGCGACATGCATCTTCGCAACTCGTGACGTGACGTAAATATCTAGTGGTATCAACATATGATGAATACCGTAATCTAATAGATTATACTTTATAGTACTTGTTTTCTTTAGTTTTAATTGATGTCATACGAACACTCTCCTTAGTATTAAAATCTGAGTTCCATAATTGGGAGCTTTATAAAGAGGGTAGAGTTTATAAGTTTAAAAAATCTCTTTTTCAATGTGATAATCTTTAAGTAAGAGTACATGATGACTTAAAAACAGACTACCTACAGAAGGAGTGACCAATAAACGACCGAGTAAAGTACTGTGATATAGAGCAGAAGAAGAAGTTGGCAACCCCTTTTCTGGCATCTTTATCCCTTGATAATGGGCTCTTCATTTAAATTTGTGTTGATAACAATTTACTACTATCAAGCTCTTTGAGTGATATTAACAGGAGTTAGTTCAAATAATAAGTAGTTTAATATTATTTAAATAAATTTTTAAATTTAAGTTTTAATATATATAAAAAAAATTATTAAGAAACTCATTCACTATAGTTAGATGTGTGAAGTAAATCAAATCTAGATATAATTGAGATAAAATTCTGATAAATCGGATGGACAATAAAAAAAACTCTCTGGAGGATGTTGTACATTGATCTTAACTTGTAATTTAACACAAAATTAGCATATATGATAAAAAATATATTTATATCTAATAAGAAAGTGAATTTAATTTTTATTATTATTATAAATATTTATTTAGTAAGTAATTTTATAAGTTTTTATAAATATTCTTACAATTTTATAGTTGTATTATAACTTTAGTAAAAAGTAGGTGTTAAATTTATTTAATTTTTTTAAAAAAAAAAACTTGCCGTTTAGGCTTGCATATTGAGAACATGTGGTGCGGATTTCAACGTTGAAAAGAGGAAGAAAGGGCGAGAGGGAGGGAGGGGGGAAACTAATAAAGGGGGACCAAACCAAACAAACAACAAAGAAGGCATCAAGTTCAATGTCAGGTTTGGGAGAGGAAGCAATCGCAGCCTTGTCCGCAATAGGCTTCAACAATCATGACAGGTTATTAACTTCTCCCATTTGCTCATTAATACAGGCGCGTCTGTCCAGGAAAGCTTTTGGCATCATACAATCATTATTCCATTGAAATCAAATATGTTATCCACATTTTACCGCCCAAAAAAGCATTTGTTCTAAAAATCCCAAGATATATAGTTGAGAGCAATGTTGTTGGAACTGGACCACAACGGTTCGATTGGTCAAAACGAATAGTTCAATTTTACCTTTTTCTTTTCAGCAGCGCACATAGAGCAGTTAAAACTACAATTCCAATTGAGGAAGTTGAAAAGAAATTTCTAAAAGCGAAGCTAAATGGCAAAATATGGGGAAAATCTAAGGTGACACTTCCGGATTGAGAGCCAAAATCTTTGTTTTAGGAATGGTTTTAGGAGTTTTCAAAGCGAAGAGATAAGGTCCCCAGGTAAACCCCTCCCATTTTTTAGTAGTGGTAAATGACAATTAATTATGAAACTGCCATGTTGCCGGCAAAACTCTAGTGCTTCACCACATTGATCATCACCAAGACTCGTTGAGACTTTGAGCAATAGAAAATTTTCTACGCAGGTTATCACCAACACAATATTTGAAGCCATGGAAAGTGGTTCTATTTACCACATACGCATTGCATATACAAGCTAAAGAGGACGTTCTGTCCCACAGGATCTCTTATTCATCTACTCGTAGCAGCCAAGGACAATGATTTTTCACAACTATGCTCAATTTCCTTTTCGGGGAAGTTCCCAATATTATTTACAAGTCGATGTTTAGACTTGGGTAGTCTATCTTCGTGCTCTGTCCTTCGGAATACTCGTTAGAGACAATCGCCGCAGGGCATTCTCGTCTCTGCCTGACTTCACTGCCATTAAAGAGCAGCAAAACAGCGAGAAATCTACTTGAAAATATTCCACTCTAGTTTCAAACTTCATGCCATATAGCTGTCACAATTTTTATGGAGGCATTTGCTCAGGCTCACTCCCCAGAAAATTACTTGACATGATTGTTCGAATAACATGAACACAATGGATTAAATATTTTAGGCTTTATTTTTATCAATTTTTATTTTTCAAAAATAAGATTTACTTTGTGTAAAAGAAAAGAAATAAAGAAAACCTAGGCTTTTAATCATAATTCTATAGAAACGGGCCAATTCCTACCTCCCTTTGATCCTAATGCTACTTGCCTATTTCTTCGGGTTTTAATTTACAATTGCAGCCCACGACCGGAGGAAACGCTTCCTAGGCCGATCCTCAGCATTCTTCTGAGTAATCAACGCTTGGGTGTGAAGTGCGGGGAATGAATAAATAATTAACTCCCTGGCCAGTGTTGAATTATGTAAAGTTGCTATCCACCTTGTTGCTGGCACCTATATACTTGGAAAAAATCTTTCTGTACAGATCTCCTTCACACAACAATGATATATCTTCACGCGACAACGACATAGTACCCTGACTACAGTAATGTTGAGCACCCCGCACCCTGCGTTGAAACATCATGCAAATTAAGAAACTATTTAAGTGATATCAGGATTAATTTTTCCAATCAATCCGAAGGGCTCGACAAATCATAGAATTTGCTTCCGAAACATGTACCTTCGCCTTCTAGTCTTTTCAGCACCCTGTGATATGCGGAAATCTTCTGACCCTGCAATAAGGCGCAATGTAGATAGGTATTCATTGAATGCAACGCCTCTCAGTGCTACGGATAATCTTGCAGGTCCAATGGATCGGACTACATTGAACAGTGATGTCTGCATTTGGCTGTATTGAAGACTCCCAAAAGTAAGGTTGACATGTAAGCATGCCCAAAATACAGTATAAATAAATGAAAAGTACGATACGGGCCATTCGTGAAGATTAGGTACATGGCGAGTTACAAGTTAATCTCTCCAGAACAGTTGCATAGCAGTTCTCATAGAATCTTTTTTATTCATTATTAATAAGAGAACTCTATCAAACGATGCATCGACTGTATAGTATTAGTAGTAGCAACAATCAAAGCAACAAAATTAGTACATTGAAGAAAAGTTAAAATGAAAATATAAGAGTGACTCTGCTTAATTCTAGTATTTTATATGTAAGAATAATAATATCCAAGTCAATAGAAACTTCTACAAGTCACTAAAGATGAAGGATGACTACCATGCATGGGAATGTGTATTAAATATAATCAAATAGGTAAATGGCATGAAAATGTGTATTAAATATAATATTGCAGCAAAAACAAATACCTCTCTGGCAAATCATTTATTGACCCGTTCTCTAAGTCCTTTCCAGTAGAGGGGCTAGTACGGTCTGTGAGGCCCCGTCTAGATAAATAGCCCAGGGCCATTTTGTTAGTAGTGGAAGCCAACATCTCCGAAATTAAATCTACACAGTTCTCGCAGCCTGACTTCAATCCCATATCTGACAAGTTCTTAGCGTAAAAACAAAACCCATGTTCAGCAAAAGTGGACGCCAGCGTCTGCTCATCATACCAATTAAATGTGCGTTCATTAAAAAGTGAAGTTGGAGCTTCCAAAATATCCTGCAGATTCATCATTATCATAATACTGATATGAACAAAGAAGAAAAACTGGAAATTTTATTGCAGCCATCACAAGGAACTTACACAATCTTTTTGTTGGTAGTTACCAAACAGCAAGTCAGCCTCTGATATTAGATTGCTCATATCACAAGCTAGTTTAACAACTTGAAAAGCACCTGATTGTTCAGTGGCAGCATGCTGTCTTAAATCTGTTTGACATTCACGAAGTTCTCTCCACAGCTTATGTATAACATTAGGCCTCATTGATGGAAAGGGTTCAACAAAATTGGACTTCATTTTGAAATCCACTCGACTGCATTCGTCCATCACATTATACACGGGTATAGTTTCCACATTTTCATCAATTAAATCTTGCGCGATCTCTTTTTGAGAAGATTCTGGTGTTTTGGTACTTCCCAACAAATCATCATCTAGTCCTCGCTTGGCTAAGCGCTTACAAACACTGAGAGTGAATGGTAGTGACTCATTATTCACCGAGACTTCCACAGGACCAGCAAGATTGCCACAAGACACTGCTTCAGAGATAGTCTCTGCTTCATTAACAGTCTCAGGAACAAAAGTTGATTCTGGAACACAGGATACATCAAATGACTTGGATGTTTTATTTAAACACACACCATCAGCTGTTCCTAAATGTTTACTCAGGTCCACCTCAGACTCCTCCAATCCGGTACCCAGCTTAAGAAATGATGTGCTAGTGTATTTATTACTCATTGGAAATTTAGATGGAGAATTACTGTCGCCCTCAAGAGATGGTCCATTGTTAGCATCATCACACATGTCTAGAGGATGCCCATTATTTAAATCCTCGTCCTCAGAGCCAGAGGACATCACTACAAGTTTCCTTTGAATCTTTCGATTAGAAGGTGCAACTGGGGTGCAAGTAGAATTTGAAATCTCCGAAAGAGCATGAAACTGAGCCTCCAATTCGCTGTAGTCAGTAACAGATCCATTCCTCTCAAGCATTTCTACTTTCTTGGCCTCTATATAATCATCTCCCATCTGCTGCACATCTGAATCGCTTTGCTTTTCATTTATGTCAAGCCGTTCTTCAACTAACCCCTGCAGACTAGAGTTTTCTTCCATTGTAGTTATTACCTTGGAAACTTCGTTCTCAATTAGTTCAGATAACTGAGAGGGAAAATCCCAGGGCATCATCTTGGGCAGTATCTGATGGCCAACCTCAAGGTCAAATGGAAGAGAGCCATACAATTGATGTGCTTTTCTGTCTGGACAATAAGAGATGAAATCATAACTTTATTGCATGTCACAACCATGTAGAAACCTAAAATACCCTCAAAACATAAAAAGTGTGCACAAGACAAAAAAGAAATAAAGGGGTATCAATTACCACAGCAAAAATCTCAAGATGAATCCCACGCACGTGCAAAAAGAACCCCCTTCTTAAAAAATATGTTAAATTTACTTGTATTTCAGTAATACTACTATTCACAACTAAAAATTCGCATGACTTAACCCATCCTTGATTCAAATGTGGTTATACCCAATATTCAAATGTGCATATAACGAGATTCCACCTTTCGTCGCTTACATGCATGTTATTACTGAAGATAGGAATTGAAGTTCTTCAATGTAAGAGAACACAGTTCACAATGATGAAGCAGAATCATTATGGTTTTTATAGAAGATAATAATTCACAGTCATGCATGGTTTAGTAACAAGCTTACGGTGATGCACCTTTTCTTAATGTTGTTTTACCCTGGAACCAGAACTGAAGATGCATCATGGTTTTGCGGATATCACCATCACAAGATTGTATAAACTTCTCCAGTATAAGAGGATGAATGTTGACTCCTTCTGTGACACAAACCTGCAGTTCATTCATTGCAACATTATAAAATGTTGGATTTCCACTTTTTTCCCTACTTTAAAAGGTAGGGGAATCGTTAAGCACATACCATGCACAAGTGGGACAGCAACTCCTTTGTTGATGGCAATGAGAAAGAAACATGTAATCTTTTAAATTTATCTGGAAGAGCAGGATTATTGCCTGATTCAAAAGAATCATATAAAAAATGAACACTTTGAACAAAACTATATATTGAGCAAGGATTCATTAAATTAACATGTCATCCATCTTACTATTGCAGGTTAATATGATTGGCCCCTTGGCTGTCTCAGCAATTTGTCCTATGGCAGCAATACATCCGCGATCTTCAGGAAAAAGGATGTCCACATCCTCAACTAGAATTAATTTTTGGACTTCATCATATCCAATTAAGTTTCTCTGGCCAGGTAACATACAAGATGTTGCATCAGGGCAGACAGCTTCATCATCAGATATGGCTATTGGTCCAATTACCTCTACATTTAACTCATCGGAAGCTTTGTTGTCACTAGGCAAAGCCAGGCCTAAGGATAACTTCCTCTTTTTCTTCATTGGTGAACTATTGGTGTGTTCCAATAACCTTCACATACAACATATAAGGACCATTATTATAGGGCAACTTAATGAAAATATTTCTCACCAAGAATGGCTTAATTTTATTAGAATTACTTAATTGAATGAAGGAGCACAGTGTAACCAAGCAGTTTAACATAAGTTTCATGTTCCTTTTCTCCTTAAACCTAGTTTTTCTGTTCTTTCCAGTTTGTGGTGAAGAATGAACTAAGAAACAGCCCAGCCCCACATCATAAGCTTATCACCTAAGACATCTAGGGGAACCAAGTAACCAGCGCCAATTGATGCTTTAGACCATGTTTGATTTCACAAATACAACTCCGTTGCTTTCCTGGACATCTAAATTTTAATTTCCTCTTCCATTAGATGATACCACAACTAGATCTAGTAAATCTCTGACAACTGACATTAATACAACACAGAAAACTTATTTGATTTGCATGTGTTCTAAGAAGTAAGAGCACAATGGCTCAGGCCTTTCAGCACATATTTTAGTTTAGTGAACTGATTTCTTTTTGGGATGAAATGCATCTCCTCATATGAAAGGAATGCTAAAATAAGTCAACTAATGATACAATTGCTAAGGCTCAAAACCTATGCACCAGATTTCTACATGCATTGACAAGAAATTCTCACCTTCTGAACCCAAGCGATCCAAGAGCATCTCCAAAGTGCTGCTTGACAGTAGTCCCATTTCGACAGTCTGATGCATTGAGCTGTTTAAACAACAGGTGCGATAAGGTATAGTGTAATTTTCTTAATAATAATAATAATAAATAAATCAAATTTTAGGTTAACATAAATATCTACTAAAATATAAATTATGTAGTAAGCCAAAAATGTGGCTTGGCTTGTGAATAGTACCTTTTGGATTGAGTGATTTGACTTTGAATTATTTGAAAGTAATTTATATTGTATAGTAAAGTCCATTCTCGGACTACACTGTGGTATTATAGTTTTTCCTATCATAATGTATCCCATGCAATGCATGGATCCGCATTTTTAGTCAAAGAAAAAGCAGTTGACAAGAGAGTGGGATATATTACACGTTTATTTGTTAAAAATATTGCATCAAAGATTACACCGTAATTGTTCAATGCCCATCGAGCATGGCGTTGCATAGGGCAACATCAAAGTGCAAGGCACATAATTTCAAATAAATTTAATAAATCTATATCTACATGTACCAAACATAAAATGTCAGGTTAACCTTGATTCCAAAGCTAGGAGAAAAACGGGTAAGCATAATAAAACATCAGAATAATCACTTCAATAGGTAATCACCTGGCCTCATATTTACTAATGCTTTTCAAGGATTGAAAGCAACCAAATGAATGAGATCAATGAATTCATATGATTATATATGTAGGACAGTCAAAAAGTATAACTACCCAAAACATCTTAGAAACAGATACATCTAAATGGCCAAAGGAAAAATACCTCTAGAACCTCAAACCCCTCCTCTTGTGCACAAGCATATACAGCTGCAGACTTGCCACTCTACAACGATATTTTTTATGTCTTAGCCACCAATATGGATGTTACACAGAACAAAATATATGATCTAGAAACAGATAGATAATGATGATGCTCTACAGCTGTATTCAAAACGAGGGAAAAAGTGAATGGGAAAGTTCTAACTTCACATACATATTTTTAATGAAATTAATAGGAAAGCAGATTATCCTATCCTTAAACTGGAAAATTAAGCAGCGGTAACCCAAACACCAGAATAAAATATGCCAAATAGAAATTTTATGTGCAAGGGCAAAAGGGGGTTTAACCCATTAGAATTTAACTCTACAGCTTTCCCATAATTTATAATTGGAGTACTAAGCAGTCAAAATTCATCTTTGTGCAAGCAAAATTTTCAAGGATTGCAGTGTTAGCCAGACTAACAAAGATTTTCACCCACCCCAATTGGTCCAGTAATTAAGAGAACATTCTCCAGGGAGTCCTCCTCGGTCATGTCGTCTGAATCATAGTCACAATAAGAATAGTCATAATCTTCATAATTGTCATCACCTTGCATATCACCTGTATCCCTATACAAGGCATCCTTCCTGCTTTGATAACGTCTTCCATGCCAGAGTTGTAACCAGTCACGCAAAAATTTCACAGACTCGTCATTACCACATACCTATTAAAGCCATAAAAATATTATTTAAAGCCATGGAAAATTTTTAGATATAACTTCAAAAATGTCAAACCTCAAAGGTCTTTGTTGGCTTGTACTTGTCTGTCCATAAGGTTCCCTCAGCCTTATCTCCACCACTATGGTAATACGACCTCATGCTGCAATGCATAGACATGGGAAAAACCCACCTGTCAGTAAATAACATTCCCTAACAAAAACCTAATATGCATAGGACATAATAAATGAGTCCTTCAATTGTGGGAGCCATTATTAGAAAATATGCAACAGAAATACAGCTATTTTCTCTTGTTGACAATTGAAATTTTCTATTGCTGGACAGTCAAGAAACTCAAGTACAGCAGGACCATACACAACAAACCCTTTAGACTTGGAAGACAAGAGAAAGCAAAAGTGGAAAGTAAACAGAAGAAATATAATACTACAACCAAGAAAATATGCTAATCAAGATATAGACACCACAAAGGGAAATATTTAAGTAAACACCAAAAATGATCTGAAAAGTCACAACTTCCTTGCTTTGAGCCAAAAATTCGCAAACAAACCTGTCAACTTGGACTCTATCTAACATAGGTATATATCTTAGGTGAGATCCATGCAATTTTTTGATGAACAAAGTGTTGCAACAACAATAACAGCCTTATCCACTAAGTGAGACTGGTTACATGAATCGTGCAATGCCATTTTGCTCTATCTGAAACCAACTGTTCCAATAAACCATTAGCCAAGAAATCTTGACAGTGTTATCTTTTGTCTCCCTCTACCTTTCTTCATAGGGCTAAAGACTACCCGCTCTCCCTTCCTTACTGACAACTAAATTGTTAGTAAAAATATAAATGAACAGAAGGAAACAATTCAACATATTCTAATATTCCAAAAGCTGGCACTTCACAGAAAATGAATCTTTATTAGCTAAGCAATGAGCAAGTGCCGGGCAGATCAGACGTTATAAGGTGAACATAAGTATTGACAACACTTAGTAGCACTAGATACCATTTGCAATATGAAGTGAAGATTTACGTATATAAAGAATCACAAGTAATAGCTAGTTATGAGAATATATGTCATTGCCAGAAACATGTCAGGGTGGGTCATGCATGTATCAACCTTTCTTGAAGAAATCTATTCGGTGGTTCAGGATCTGACTTTCTGGAAATGCCAGCTTGCTCAGTATCATTTTTCATTTCCTGGTGATGATGTATTTGCCAAAAGTAACAAATCATTAAAACAGAAGGAAAGAAAATATCTCCACCTTTAAAAAGCTTCCACGATTACCTATAGGCATTTAAATCTTATATATCTTGCCATTTTATTTGTGCTCATGAATTACTGAAGAGTATGGACAGAAGGCACTTTCTAATATTACAATAAAACACGTACCAGTTTGGCTTTTGGTGATAGAAGACTTGTTTGCCTGCCAGCCAGTGCAGCTGAGTTTTCTACTAGAGGCTGTGCAGATTCTATTGAATGTTGCTCTGAACAAGATAGAGCATTTTGAGAAAATGTAACACCAGAGGGATAAAAAGTACCGTGAAGCTTATCAATATTCAAGGGTTCACTAGAACCCTCGAAAACGGAGGAAAATGAACTTTCTGGACCACAATTTGCTTTGGCAGTCTGCCCCAAAAACGTCCAGTTTTTCCAGTCGGGCAATGATGTATCATCAACATCCTGCATCAAAGAGTTTCGCTAAATTCTCAAACAGATTACAGAAATTATCAACCAAGGAATCGCAAATCACCCACTTTTGTCATAATATAATACTAATAACAAGTGCATGGGACAAGTAAGGCACCTGATTATTTTCAAATACATGAATAGCAGCACAGGCAAGTACTTCCTCATACTTCTTACTTGCTGCATATAAACTGCGGTTAGATTCAGCTGCCTCCTGAGGTTTCTTCCCAACCTTCCATAAAGAAAAAAAGGGATGTATTTGCCGTCCAGAAAAAATCCTTGAATTTTCCTGGTTAAATCAGAGAGAAAGAGGGTCTGTCACTAATCTTAACAAGCCTCATGGAAGTAACAGAAAAACTGAAGCCATAGTTATAAGCCGAGTAACTAATTTGTCAAAGGTTAGTGAAAATATCAATGCAGAAGGACTGCTTGCAAAACAAAGAACACAATATTAACCAATTCCAATAATGCATGTTACCCATTGAAAACAAATAGAACAATATGAGCCACTTGTGCGAACCTCAGCTGACAGTTTTGCCTCCAAACGCAAATCAGGGACCGTCATATTAATCTGTGCCACATTGGTCAACATTTGCCGTGAACTTGCCCCCTTAGTCCCTTTGGGTGACCGTTTCTTTGGCGTGGCATTCTGCAGCTGCCTCTCCTTTTGCTGTAAGGGCAAAAGAAAACGGTGTAAATGTCAATGGCAATAAACTGAAAGTTGAAATTGACATTAGAATCTCCAGTCTGCCAAAATGCAGGTATAATACAAAAACCCCAGGCTTAATTAATTATTGGCGTTCGCATAAGACAGCTCAACAAAAATTGAATTGCTGAAATTTGACCTTGGAATTCTTCGATCGGGGAGTAACTTTTCGATTGGAATTTCCCTTCTTATTCCCATTCACACAACAGTTTGCCTCTTCTTTCTCTTGTTGACCATCAAAGATACCGTTCTCCTCCTTTTCATCAGCTCTGCCATCGGGCTCTTGGTTTTTCTGTGGGGACAAGGTCGACTGAATCAACTTCCGGCGAACATTCCGGCGCTTGGTTGTACCCATATTCTCTGGCGTAGTATTCTGCAGCTGCCTCTCCTTTTGCTGTAAGGGGAAAGAAAGGAGTTAGTGTCAAATATTTAAGATCTGAACCCATCAACTTTTCAGTTATCTACTCAGTCTCAATAAAGAAAATTACTTGGCCCTTTTTCAGAAGAAAAAAGTTACTTGAATTATACTACGATATCAAGAGCAATCAAACTGAGCTGAATTCGTCAGTAAAATATCGATTATCGAATCCGACAGAATACGGGCGTAATGCAGGAATCGCGGGCGTAATTTACTTTTATCTGTTCACATATGACAACTCAAGAGAATTGAATTGCTGAAATCTGACCTTGGAATTCTTGGTTCGAGGAGTAACTTCAAGTTTGGACTTTCCCTTCCGGTTCTCATTCGCAAAACAGTGTGGCTCGTCTTCCTCTTGTTGATCATCAGCTGTGTCATCGGACTCTTGAGTTTTCTGAGGGAACAAGGTCGACTGAACCATCTTCCGGCGAGCATTTCGGCGCTTAGATGTGCCCAGATTGTTTGGACTAAGCTCCATTGTGGAGCCGTCCATCTTAATAGAAAACCTCGTAAAATCAGACTGGATTGGGTAGAAGGAATGATTATGGTCTTGAAATTGAGGGTAACGGAAAAGAGTGGGGTGCAGTCGAGGGGAATTAGGATGAACTTTCAGAGAAAGCAAATTGGAGGGAAAGACGAATTTGTTCCCGCCGGCTGGGTTTAGACTTCTCCTAGGAGCAGGTGACGCCTTTCAATTCAAGGCCCCTTATGACCCCGGGTACTGTTATATAGAATTATCAAATTCCAAATTTGGGATATAATTCGGCCAGAAAAAAATTGAGAGATATTTTAACGGAAGGATGAAGATTGATTTGCCACGTAATTTAATATAAGTAAATTATGAATTGATGATAAGAATATTAAATAAGGGATGGTTGCTGGCCAAAAATAAATGATATTAGGATGATTTATGTTTTGGAGAAGATAAATGAAAAATATAACCAATATATATGTGTTTGTGTGGGGGCTTGTATAAATGCTAATGGTTATGGAAGCCTCGCTAAACAGCATGTTATCAGACCCCAAGGAGAAAAACATAGTTTATCATTAATTACTCTTTCATCTTAAATATCTACCCAATTCGATTTTTTTTTATTTTAAATATTATATAGTATCAAATATTTTAATTTTATTTTTCATAAACGTCTAGTATCATAATTTACTTAATTTAATTTTATTTAAAGTATAATTTTGTCTATAATCTATTTTTGATAATTATACTAAATTAAATAGATTATAGGTAAAATTATACTAAATTAAAAAAATATAGATAAAATTATACTACAAATAATATTAAGATACTAAATACATATGATAAATAAAATCATAATATTAGATAATATATAGCCCTTATTTTAATGGTAAGCTTTTAATATAATTTATATTTTATATTATTTTTTAAAAATTCATTTATATAATTTATAAATTAATATATAATATATATAAATACTTTAAAAATACAATATCATATATTTTATGATTAAATAATTCATATAGTTTCTTTAATTTTTTTTTCAAATTAAATAAATAGTTCAGGTATTAAGGTTGATCAAAGTATTAATTCGTGTTATCACTTGGAAGTGTTTTTTTTGGGGGCCACCAACACTTGGTAGGCTGTGTTATCACCGTAGGAGTATTAATTTGACAACAGGTGATTAGACAGGGTGGCAACTTGATCCATTATAAAAAAATGACCATCAGGTATTCAGGTGTCAGGACCGATAAGAAAAAGTAACAGGAGAGACTTTTTTTTTTTTGCCAAAATGGAAGAGACTTTTAGACTGTAATTATTATGTCAAGAAAAAATATTATACTTATGCTTTATTTATATCTCAAATTGATTTAAATGGCACATGTAAAAATATAATATAGTGATATTCTTTTCTAAAAGAGGTTAATTTATTGTTTGTTTTGTAAAGGGGCAATTTTATTCAAACTAGATAGAAAAAAAGGTTAAGTTATTGGTAGTTGCGTGTACAGTAATGGAATAAAAGTGTTAACAATCTCGGATAGAAAAATATGTTACCGCATAAAACAATCAGCCATGCTGAGTATTGGGATACGCCAACTGGTTGTATAAACTTAGTATATGATTGAAAACACATAAAATTTAAATTTTAAATTTAATTTTTAGTAAAATTTAAGTTTTAATAATTTTTTAAATAAATAGTTATATTTATTTAAATAATTTTTTAAACTAAATTATACTTTAAAATTAAGATTTCAGTTAAGTTGATTGGAGTAACTTGTAAAATAATAAAAGAATCTATGAACTAACTAATTACTATATTATCCATACTCTTTCTTATACCCTTTATCCTCTTTCATATTTTTGTTACACTCTCTCTCCTTTTTTCTTGTTTTCTCTCTCCTCTTATATTTTATCTCTCTTCATTTAATACTTATACCCTTTTTCATAATTTATCAATAATAAAAATATTTTTAATAATAATTATATAAATACTTATTTATTTAAAATTATTTCTTTTATAAACTCTTCTCTAATTTTTTTTTATAAATTATTTAAAAAAAATTACATAAACCTATTTTTAAATTTTTATCAAACAGCCCTTAACGTTAGATCTTTGTCCGCGAAAGTAGGTGACTGCGTTATAACGGTATTATATAATCCAGTGCCTTACTAGAGTTGGGAAAACGGGCCCAACCCGCGGGCTTGGCCCGTTTTCCCTTAAAATGGGGCGGGCTCGGGCTGGCAGTTTTGTACAGCCCGCCCCCTCCCAGCCCGCTTTTTTTTAAATTTTTAATTTTTAATATTATTATTTATTTTATCCAAATATTACTTTAAATACTTTTATTATTGAATACTAGTAAAAATAATTACCTATTTATTAATATATGTTGACATATTATAATTGATTAATATTATATTAATGTTTATTTAGATTTATAGTTATAAAATTTGATATTTTTTATAAAAAGTAAAGAATTTTAAGAGTATAACATTAAATATATTTTAATTATACTAATATAATATTAGAAATTTTTTATTATTATTTTAAACGTTTAGAAATAATTTTAAAAAATATTAAAAATTTAAAAAAAAAGAGGGGCGGGCCGCGGGCTGACAAAATGCCAGCCCGTTTTGGGGCAGGCCGCACAGTCCGTCCCGTAAAGCGGACTAGCCCGTTTTTAACGGGCCAGCCTACTTTACCAGCTCTATGCTTTACAAATCCCATCATATCAACCATCAAAAGCTGGATGATAAGATCCAGAAAATCAACATAAAACGCCATGAGGCAGGTTACCAATATGAATGTTACTATCTCCCCCACCCCCTAATTAGACCTTACTTCACTTAGTCTTACGTACGAGTATCATTGTTATAGAGTCTTACCGTGGCTTACAAATTCAATTGGCTACCCTTTTTAATATATTAGTCTTGTGGGGTTAAGTTGCCCCTTTAACTTATATTAATCACGTTAATTACCCGTAAAAGTTTGTGATAGTGATAGTGATATTGAGTGAAATATTATAGAGTAAAATTGGTAGGGAAATATTATAGAATGAAGTTGGTAGAGATTTTAGCTTTTAAAAATAGGATATTGTTATGGATCATATAAAATTCATATATTAAAGAGATTCTTTATCGTAATAGAGGAACTATTTATATTAGTTTTTTTATAATAGATTATGAGAATAATAAATTTTAAGAAGAATTGAGTTTTAAAAAAATAAATTTTAAAAATAGAGATATTTAGATAATTACTAGTATAATTACTTTTCATATTAATAAATTATTAAAAAGATATGGTTTAATTAAAAATATAAGAGTTGAGATAGGATAGATAAGAGATATGAGAAAGAAAATAATTAGAAAAGAGATAGGAGATATGGTGGAGAAGAGAGAGGAAATAGGAGATATGAGAGAAGAAAGATAGTGTAAAAAAAAGTAGGAATAATATAGTAATTTGATAGTCCATAAGCTATTTTACTATTTCTAAAACTAATTTCAATAACTTATCTAAAATTATAATTTTAAACAATAGTTTTAGTTAAAATTATTTTTAAATAAATATAGCTATTTATTTAATTTTTTTTAAATTAAGATTTTACTAAAAAAAAAAAGAACTTTTCAATACCAAACTGAATAGGGTTTTAGAATTGATTTTTCTTTGTACTTGTGTTCAACAATGCACACATTCTACGGCTTCCGAATAAATGAAAGAGGTAGATCGGCGATTTTTTTTGTGTGCTGCTTCTAAGAATTAGGTCCAGAGCTTAAGCAGAGTCTGCATAAACAGAGCGTTGATCTTGGCTGTAGTCAACGACTGAAACCAATCATCCAAGTTTATAGTATTATTTGTTCTTTAAATAACACAATATAATTATTATAAGTGGATCTTATATGTTGCATGGAATTTTAAAACTAAGTTTTACAATTTACAGCTTATAAACAATTCAACTTAGCCTTTTTCCCCTCAAAAAAGCATAACTTGCTTTGTATGGTATATAAACGGTTACTGCAAGAAATTAAACTCGACATCGTTAAGAAGAAAAAAAAGAAGGATTCCAAGCCCATTGGCAGGTTTGAACGTGCGTACGGTCTCTTGTATGCCGGTGGTGGAGCCTAGAGTAGGTCTACATCCAGCAGTATGAATTCCGAAATTAAAATGGTTCGATAACTTTATCTTGATTAATATATTTTAATTACTATACTTGAAAGATATTACCTTTTGTAGGTACATAAATTTATATTTAAATATAATTAATAAATTATTTTATTTAATATTAATGTTATGTATTGAAAAAAGAAAAATGTCATTTAACTTTTTAAAAAAAATATTTGTAGAAAAAAAAGCTTCGGTGGCCTTAAAATATGGAAAAGTTGAAAAGCTGAGGATCCGAGCCAACATCTAGTCTGCATGTGGGCCACCCTGGACTGTCCCCAAAATTCAAAAGAAACCTCTTAAATCACTATAACATCCTCGATCCAGCTGGTCCCGAAACTCGTCATCCGCCGTCGATCTATATAAAATTAATCCCTATTTATAGTTATTATTACATCAATGACAAATTAATTAGTAATATAAATCATATTATTCAGAAACTACATATGATATAATTTTCTCAAAACTACGAGAGAATGTGTCATGTTCATAATATTCATCTCCATAAATTTATTTTTTTCCTCCATCCCAATTAAAAAATATTTATATTTGTTTTGAAAAGATATTTATTTTTATTGTTGTTTCCCGCGGGGATTAGTATTTTAGAAAATTGAAAGCACACGGGGGCAAACTAGTCAAGCCAGACACCAATGCTGGAAACTTTCCATCATGGAGAATGTGACCGATATGTCAGTGTAGCGACAAAGTACGAGCTCTTGATCTTTCTGTTCAACAATCCCAGCCCCTTCTCTCTCTCTCCAATTTTTGCTCATTCTCCCAAGTCCTAGCTCTAGCTTCCGACGCTGGCCTGAGAAGAAAACATAATCAGTCCTAAATCCCCGAATCCGTCTTCTTCGTAGGGAAAATTCGACCCTTCTATTTCTCCCTCTGATAAGATCTTTCCCTCGCACGTTTCATCTTTCTGGAAATATTCTTCAGTTGTACATAACACTCAACTCCTTAGGTTAATCTTTCTAAACTCACTAGTTTTACCGGCTCGAAGGCCAAAATGTTTCCTTTGCGAGTGTGAAAAGGAGCTTCGTTTAGCCTTATTTGTCAACTTCAAAGGCAGACCCAGCGCAGAAAAGATTTGCATTTTCGGGTTTTCTGGGTGTTTATCACTGTTGATAGCATAGCATCTTCATCTAGTCTCGCTTTCCCTGGAGGAGTGCAGCTAGATAAGACGTTGCCACAATGCCAAACAGAAAATCCACCTGGCAAAGCACTATCGTCTTGTTACTTTTGCAGGTTTTGAATTTGATCGATGTCGCTCATGTGAGGTGCAAATCTACAATCGAGCCCTGCTCCATCTCCGATTCCTGCAATGCTCTGCTCGGATATACGCTCTACACTGACCTAAAGGTCTCTGAGGTGGCCTCCCTCTTTCAAATCGACCCAATTGCACTTCTCACTGCCAATGCCATTGACATTTCTTATCCCGACGTGGAGCATCACATTCTTCCCTCTCGGCTCTTCCTCAAAATCCCTATTACCTGTTCGTGTGTTGATGGAATTCGCAAATCGGTCTCGACCCACTACAAAACTCGGCCCTCTGATACTCTCTCTTCGATTGCGGATTCGATATATGGGGGTCTGGTGTCTGCTGACCAGCTCAGGGAAGCCAATTCGATAAATGACCCTTCGGTACTGGATGTGGGTCAGAATCTTGTAGTGCCGCTTCCATGCACCTGCTTCAATGGTACCGATAACTCTTTGCCTGCAATCTACCTGTCGTATGTGGTCCAGCCAATCGATACTTTAGCCGCAATTGCCGCTAGGTATTTCACCACTCTGACTGATCTGATGAACGTCAATGCCATGGGAAGTTCGGCTATCAACGATGGCGATATTCTCGCTATACCGATACCCGGTAATTTCTGGTTCTATTTCTGCTCGTAGAGTTTAGCCTTTTCCCTTAAAGTATCTATGTTCTTCTGTTTAAACTCGTAATGATTAATACTGAGTGCAATTGATGAGTTTTCCTGGTTTAACTCGTATCAGTTGATTTGTCCTGCTTTTCAATTGGTGCTATTCTTAATGCAACTTGTAAGTGAGTTCACTATGATGCCTGTTCAATCTCTTATTCTGTTTCTCATGTTACAGCTTGTGCATCAAATTTCCCAAAATATGCCTCTGATCACGGTTTGCTTGTCCCTAACGGAAGCTACGCCATCACAGCGGGTCACTGTGTGCTATGTAGCTGTGGGCCACGAAATTTAAAGTACTGAGCAACTCTGTTTCTCCGTTGGTTTCCATTCTTTTTTTTTTTTAATCGTAAATCTGGCTTCCCTTTAGTAGAGTGCTAATTTGGGTTTCTCCGCAGTTTATACTGTATGCCTGCTTCTCTGGCTGTTCCTTGTTCCAGCATGCAATGTAAAAGAAGCAATCTCATGCTCGGAAATGTTACAGCGCAACAGAATAGTGGTGGTTGCAGTATTAATTCTTGCAATTATGATGGTTTTGCTAATGGCACTATAATAACAGCGTATGTCTATCCTGCGCCTTCTGGCTTTTGTCCCTGAGATTTGCATCATGAATTTTTTGGCTGGACTTGTACAATTGTAATTGAATTGTAAGCTTATTCAATCTTTCTCACCCTACAGATTGTCTTCATCTCTTCAACCTCGATGCCCAGGTATGCGTGGTGTTCAGTGTTTTTGTTTTTGCACACACAAACAGTGAAATTCCGAGTGCACGTGCACACCCCGTATTCCATTTAATGTAAAGAAGAAAGACGAAAAGAAAGGGATGTGAGGACAAGGTAGTACTTGTTCGTTTGCCGATCCATTATGTTACTCAATTTCTGATGTGCCTGCTATATTTTCATGATGTAGGGCCGCAGCAATTTCCTCCACTCGCAGCACCGCCTACTACTGTTCCGAGATCTTCCATATTTGCACCAGCACCGTCACCTCTGTCAGATGGAGCTGGTCCTTTATCACCCAAATCATCAGTGGTGCCAGCGAGGGGGTCGTTTCCAGGGTTCCAACCTGCAAATGGCCCTATTAGTGGCCTTACTTCCGGTGCTTCCGGTGCTTGCTCCTTAGTGAATCCTTTGCCCACTTTGACATCTGCGCTTATGTTTTTGCTTGTCAAGTTGATGATATCTATGGTATTGTAATTTGTAATCTCCTCAGTTTTGAGCTAAGATGGTGGGTTTCCTCTGTCTGTTAGTTTCAAGGATCTATCTTTAATTACATCTCCATGTTTTTCCTAGCTGTGTATTTGCACCAAACGGGTTCTTTAGTGGTTATTACTTATTATTGAAACCCAGCGAATTTAGTGACCAAATTGCCTTTGGTGAATTCTTTGTTTAACGCTAACTGGAAGTTGGTTTCTGTGGCGCGGTCAACTTCAGAGGTGTAACTTCTTCAATGGAGTATTTGCTAATGTTACTGTGAACTTACTGCATTTTTTTGGAAAGTACACTTCCGTTCGTTTTTCTTATCTACGTCCACGGTACGCATTCACAATTTATCTGCTTTTTACGTTTCTGACCCAGCTGCTTGGTCTCCAAAAAACGTGATCGGTAACTTCGGTCTGTTCTGACAACCGTTTTTCAATATTTGGCAGTGGCAATTTTTACATTGATGGATGGAGACTAGTCTAAATAGAGCTTGCAATAATCGTTCTGTTCCCATAGTTACCAGCCATATCCTTGCCGCATTGCCGTTTAACTTTCAACGGCCCCATGCAATAGCGCCAAGGCGCTATTGGAAAATTCGCTTTATCTCCGGCCAAGAAAAAAAATCATTAGAATTTTTTTGAAACGAGGTTGGTACGGGATACAATCCTAATCCGTAATCATTAAACGCTAGGGGTCATTGTATGTCGTTACTTAAAGAAGCCATTGGACTAGGTATATTTTCGTAACCGAAACAATCGCGGGTTTAATTCCAAACCAGTCTCCATCACGTTTGCTCCTCATAACCCCAATGCTTGATGAACAAGAGAAGTCTTAATTTTCATTCGTATTAAATATCTTGATGGATTAGAGACGTCAAATTTCATTCTTGACATGGCCAGCAGCCAAATTTTCATGTCTACAAATCCAGACATGACATTATAATGCATAAACCAGATAGATGTTTAATACAATAAACCAATTCAGCAGTAGTTTCAGAAGCCAGTTGACAAGATCAATGTTATTTACAATTATTTACATTTACTAGTGCTTATACAATCATACTCTGGCAAGGCACTGCGTTCCATGTGTACATTTTTACATTTGCTATGAACATGGAACGTCCACCTTCAAAGACCCCTGATTGCTAGTTTACTGCCAGCGTGGACACCCTTAGCAGCAAGTCTCAAAACTGCACGGCTTTTGTACAGTCTGTTATCAAAATAAAAAACAAAATGAATAAATTAAGAATGAAAGGTTGTCAACGCCCACATGCTTTCTGGGCAATCTCATAATATTATAAATGATTTTGAAGGAGACAAAATTTTGGATACAGAATTTTCCCTACCGTCAAATGAGCACCTAGGGACGCCATGTCAATCTTCAACTCATTATTAATGTGTTATTTAAGTTCTGAAACTTAGAAGTAGTTTCTGCTTTGAAAAGAAATCCCTCTACAGTCCTACCCTATCTCACATACGAAGGGTAAACAAAAGAACTATGTACGTATGTATGCGGGTCCATAGAGAGACATACACAATCACAAGCAAAACGTGCAGAAGTTCTACAAGTCTGCCATGCTGATCATGGTAGATGACACATGAACATAATCACTTATGAAAAAAGGTCGATTCTATTAAATTGTCTAATCAAGCTAATATTTGCAGACATAGATAGAGAATCATACCCAGCCAAAGCAAGTCCCCAGGTAGACAGTGCATAAAACATCTTCCCCGCATGCCAAATATCTATTACCCTTTCCAGTCTGCTTACGGCACCCAATGCCTTCAATAGAGCTGTGCATCAAATAATTTAAAATATAAAAAGATGCCAAAACGTTGTTAATTCATTACACCAACAGCAAGACGCAATTCTATACTTAATCCAAGATCAAATCAGAGCAAAGTAAAGGATGTCAAGTGCTGAAAGAAAATTAAATATCTAGTTATTGGAATTAGACACACTAAACCTTTAAATTATTGGCAAAAATAATAATTACATCATCCAGCAAGTTTAGAAGGAAACTTCAACTTATCTACTTACACCATGTTGAACAAGAGTTACCACTAAACTAGTAAGATCAGATGATGACACAAGATCAAAGATTCTATAATTATTTTCCTGTACAGCGTAAACATAAATGGCCTGGGCCAGAGAACCTTCACCCGGTCCATTTGGTTTAAGAGAATGCAATACAACAAAGCCTGATCAGAGACTTACTTTTCCGCAGTTCCTCTGGTGACAAATTCTGCAATCAAAATGAAAGAAATAAAGTTAGATACAGAAAATAAAAAATAACATTCAGTATAAGCGTGGACATACTCGAGCTTTTGGGTTTGACAGAATGCACTTAGCCATAAAGTTTGCAACTCCATCTACCACATGTTCCTCACCAATGACTATGTAATTTTCATCATCAATTCCACTCCATTCCTCAACATTGCTTAGTTCCACATCATCCTTGACCCACACCCACCAGCTCGGCTCTTCGGAATTAACATTGATCAGAATATCCGCAGATTGATAATCAAGCTCTGCCGAGGAACGGCCAGCAGCATAAAGTTGTCAATTCCAAGTATTTACACACATGACATATAAAGTCGTTAATTTAACTCCTCGCCCCCATACCCTAGGCCCTAACCAAAATATAGTCAATACCTGTGGCCTCCTTGAAAGGAAATCCATTGCCTCCCTCAATACAGTTTTGTTGGAGGCACTTGAGATGCGTCAGGTACTCATCAGACCTCACAGTATCCACTAATCGAGTTTGCAGCTATATTAACAAGAAGAACACATCAACAGAATGAGGAGACGAATGGGGGACGGGAATGTATGCCAAAAATCACCGTAAAGATCTTTTGTTATTAAAAATAAAGAAATAAAAAGTGGGCTTATTTTGTTCCCTTTTTATTTAGCTTGCAGTAATACAAAAAGTTAGAAAACTGGCATCTTTGATATTAAAGTCAACTATTCCCGAGAACGAAATAAGATGATATAGCATACATCTGGAGGACAATCGTTCAAGAATGAAGGTGATTGAGAAAGCTTATGAAGTAGCACCAAATTCTTCTCAAGCAAACTCCTAAGGCGCCGATTTTCGGATCGAAGTGACTCCAAATTATCCTCGTTCTCATCTGATGAGCTGTGAGAATTGCCGTGGTGGCGGAGATGGTGACTGCATTCCACGGCGGTCCAAGCCACATCGGCGACCTCCAGTACCGTCTTGGCCACCTCTACGGCGCTCGGGCTCACCATAATTGATGGTACTATGAATCTGGAACCTGAATTGGGCGAATCGTTCGATTGGAAATTGGAAGCCCTAATTGGGTCCTCTGCCTAGACCTCCTCAGCGTTTGCGTATAAGATACTTCCGTACGCATAACGTTCCCGTTTTTGTATATAAGAAATAAAACGATATATAATAGTTTTTCTAAATTTTAGAAAAGCCAGCAATTATTTGGCGCAATTGCTTCTGCTAATATTAATAAAATGCTAGTGCTATTTGGCGCGAGGGTGCGGGTTGACTTGAGTCTATTATGTTGGGGGAGGGATGTAAAAGGTAAAAAGACGCAAAAGCCCTCTTTCAAATTTCATGTAGGTTTGTTTTTAATTCTAAAATTTGTTTGGCTTATAAAAACAAAACAAATCCAACTTTTGTATTTAAAATAAAAGAAGCACAAAATTTTTCATCCCGCAGTGCTGCTATACATAGCAGATTCAAGAGCCAATGCATGCTTTCCACTAACTGGGTGGAGTTTTCTCAATATGCAGATACCAAAGGTCATTGTAACTTATATTTCCATCCAGCAGTTTACGGTTCAACTTCCGTTCTGCAGCCTTCACCTCACTTGGCAAAAAGCCACGTCATCCACTTCGATCAACAATGTAAATGAAGGTGGTCAGGCAAATCTACCTAGACAGAGAAATTATCAAACAATCAGTACATCAGATAATATTTCAATGTTTGGAGTTCTTTATCAAAAACTAAAAATTTTCAGACACTTTATCCTCTAGAAGACCGGAAGCCAAGAGGGAAGATATTAAATTAGATGATTAATATTAGCTAGATTCTTAATATTCAGTTTAAACTACAATTTTATTCTTTCTCTCTCTATTGATATCTTATATAATAGCCAGTACTACTTCAAATTCATTCAATATGGGGATTACGTATCCGAATGCATTTGAATATCACGGCTCATCATCTAATGGCAGAATTATTGTGTCAGGAATAAAGTCAGTTTAATACAATTGAGATATCACTTGAGTGTTGGTTAGAAGCTTAATAGATTTTATTCGAAGATCAAAGGATCAACTAACATTAGTACATGTTGCAAGATACCCATCAGTTGAAAGCAACCAGCTACCAGAATTCGATAGCAAATCCAACTTCTCGCTTGTAGAATCAAAATTCGGCAGTACATCATCATCAAGATCATGGTTCCTCCTCCTTTTCTTCCGAGCCTTTCGTTTCTTCTTACTTTTATCTGCCATTGAAGCAGTATAATCATTACTGTAAAGATGTTATCATCACCTAGCAATGCATATTTGTTGGAGCTGCGGACACCAATATGATTATTCAGAAAGACAGACTCCCATGACCTGGGAGTACTGTGGCATTCTTGCGACATTCTATAATAGAGAACCCAACATTGAAGTCCCAGACACTAGCACTTCTGAAGTTGACATCTTACAGGCATTCTTAAAGAATGGAATCAAGCCATGGGAGTTGCTTGGTATTGCAGATATCTTTGAGACAATTTCTTTGATTCTTTCCTGTGGATTTTGGGCATCTTCATCAGGCAAAAGACAAAGAAGCTGCCTTCCCTGGGTAATGATAGCATTTAACCGTAGCATCTGGTCAGTAGATCCAGGAACTTCACACTTTACAAGTACAATCTCAAAACAAACTAGAGATGCCAGTGAAATGTTTAGATTCCACGATTGGGTAAAGAAATCTACGAAGCAGCTTCAAAAAGTCGAATAAATCCTGCTCTTCAAGAGTTATAAGAAGGTGGGGCACAAAGAAGAAAACGGCTGTTCAGTGAGGAACTCATCAATAACTTCCCATATATCTCTTGCATTTTATTTTATTTTCTCCCATATTTTATTTTAAAACTAATATTTTATTTTATTACCTATTACCAAATTCCCTATATTTTTCCACATTTTATTTTTAAAACTAAAATAAATTTTTAAATCTCCTATATTATCTCTCACATTTTTATTTTAAAACTAATATGAATTTTATACCAAAATTAAAACCCTCGAACTCATTCATGACAAGATTTTTGTTCTAACTTTTATTTTTCAGTACTAACATCCACATAATCATATCTTTTATATATTATTTAATTATTAATATAAATATTTATCCATCTATATATCGTTAAGTTTTTTCCCTGATTTATATCATCTTATATAAAATAAAATATATTTACCAGAATAAAAAAAAAACTAAATACATTCATAACATCATAATATATTAATAAAAAAGTGATATGATCTTGATACCAATTTAAAATTTATAATATGTCAAATTATGAACAAATTAAAGCGGATAAGGTTGTAAAATATAGTCCTATTATTTATAATTTATGGTTTGATGGTTTAAATAATTAGATATGTATAACCTTTATTTAACATATATAATAAATTATAAAATATCTCAATTTTTTTAAAGTAATGTAATTTTATTTTCAATTAAAATTTGTGCTAATTTTAAAAATAAAATTATCTTTTTGATAAAATTGAACAATTTTTGTGTTATTTTTTTCAATTGATATTCACCTAAATTGTAAACATTGAGATAAATTTTGTTTAATTTATTATAATTTAAAATTTATATTAGTTTTAAAAGCATAATGTGAACAAAAATGCAGGAGAGTTTTAGTAAATAAAATTTAATAATTATAATTTTTTATTTAAATATTTATTCATTTTAAATAATTATAATTTTTAATATATTTTTAAATAAGTATTATTTATTATAGGTTTTTTATTCTCATTTTCTCTTGAATTTTTGTGTTTGGCTATAGAGAGAGAAGAAGGAAGAAAATTTTTTTTATTATTATCTTATTTAAATTAATATTAAAAAAAAGAAGAGATATATTTTCATATTACTTTATTTAATTCAGGGAAAGAGGGGAGAGAAAATATTTTTATATAGATAAATTTATTTTATATTATTTTATAAAATATAATATTAAAATATTAAATAAATTATAAATATATTAATATTATAAAATAATAATATCACATATTCCCTTCAAAATTTTCTAATTTTAAAAAAGATATATATTTTAATAAGTCAAATATATATAAAAAAAAAAAATCCTTCCCTCCTCTCACCCTCCTCCCAATATTTCTCTTGGAAAATACAATAGTAATCCGAAGCTGGGGCGATGGGTCGTGATTTCCACACCGTCAGTGTTAACAGTGTCTAGATGAGTGGGAAGTGTGAAGTGTACCCTAAAATTGCCGTACTGGGATTTCACCGAAGCAATCAAACCATCTTCGTTTCCTTTCCCACTTCCTCACACGCGAGTCCCGCTCTCTCTGCCCTTCTCCGTCCGAGGTTTTAGCTTAGGGAGCAGAACGGCGTCTTCTACTGTTACCCCGCAATATCTCTAGCTGCTTCTTCTGTGCTCCGAGACAGCAGAAAATGGCAGAGGAGACACAGGAAACCGAAACTCCCAGGAAGGATACTAAGGCTGACGCTCGCGAAATTGAGTCGCAGATTCAGACTGCTATGCGCTCTCGCGTTGCTCACTTCAAGGAACAAGCCGAGTACTTAATTCCCTCCTCTCTCGCTGCTTCTCTGCTTAATTGGCTTCAAATTTGAATCAATTATTCGCATACTACATGATTTATCTTGACTTGGGAAAGTTCTCTATACTGTCGTCAGCATTTTCCCAACTTCCAAATCATTTTCGTCCTTTCAACGGGAGTCTGTGATTTGGTTCACCATATATATATGCAGCTGTCATGAAACTCCTCATCCTCATGCACTTTCCATTAGCAGAAAAGTATAATGTTACTCTGCTATCTATAGTTAGAATTTCTATGTTGGCATGAATTTAGCATCTTGCAACATAGAGAACCCAAGAAAACACTGAATACTACCAAAATCCATTGATTGATGGATATCTGTGGCACAATGATGATTTATTGCAATAACCTTAATTTCTCTGCCTAAGATACTACTGATGAATTCTGTATCTAACCATTTATTGAGATATCTAAAATATAGATTCTTGAAATTTTGTCTTTAATGCAGTTCTTTGACATTTGAGGGGGTTCGTAGATTGCTTGAGAAAGATTTGGGGTTGGAGCCATATGCACTAGACGTGAATAAGAGATTTGTCAAGCAATGCTTGTTGAAGGTACTTTTTTGGATCAAAAACCTTTTATCCTCACCCAGTGAAACAATGAATATGTACTTGCACCTATTTTATAATAGCATTTTGCTTTATAATGTATTTTTTCTTGTTTTTGAGACTTTGATTGTAATAAAACATGCTTATTTTTGTTTCATAGCCATATATCAATGTGTATTCGTATCTGTGATTTTTTTTAATTGATATTTTTAACCTCTCCTTATTACTCTTAGAGCTTGGAAGGGGTTGGAGATGATAAGTCCCCAAAGATATCTGGGGATACAGGGGAAAAAGGTGGAAGTACACAAGAGAAAGAAGGCTCAACTGAAGAAATCCATTCAAAAAAGGATGTAAAGAATCATTGTACTGAAAATGAAGATAAAATGGAAGATTCTCCAGTATCGGGTCTGCTAAATGCAGAAAAATCAGTTAAACTGGAAACTGAGGAAGCTGAAGGCAATGGAAAAAATGCAATTCCAAGTGAGACCATGATTAAGAAAGCCATTAGAAAAAGATCTTCTTATGTCAAAGCCAATTCAGAGTATGCAACTTATTCTTTCAATATTTGTCATTCTGTTTTTACTCAACAATATTGTAGATCTTATTCGTCATATATTACACAATTCTCATTGTCCTACCTTTGATTTTATGAATTTTTAAATTTTGAGTTTGGACACGGATGCTGTTGGCTTTCTTATTTCAGGAAAGTCACAATGGCAGACCTTCGTCGACTATTGGAAGGAGACCTTAAACTCGAGAAATTTTCTCTTGATCCTTATAAGAAACTTATAAGTCGGCAGCTAGAGGAGGTGATTGATTTTAAGTCCAGAAAGTGTGATTTATTTAGGCTAGAAAAGTGTGCTCTATCAGATGTTTAACTATTTTTCATTTTTGTGAAGGTGTTAAAATCTTGTGAAGTTTCAGAACCCACAAACAGTGCTAGGAAAATTGTTAAGAAAAAGCCCGATGCGAAACCAGCTAAAAAGGTCAGTAGTGAAGAGAGCTCCGATGCCTCAGATCAGCATGTTGAAGAGGATGAGGAACAGGAAGATGAAATTAAACCTAGAAAAAGAAGTATTCCAAAGGGGAAGTTGCAGAACTCCCTTGGACCCAAAAAGCGGAAAGGATCCCCAGAGGAGACTGAATTATCTGCTAAGAAAAGTATCCAGTCAGCTAAAAAAGCCTCAGAAGATAGTGGAGATGCAGAAGATTCTGAAAAGGACTCTGAAAATGATCAGTCCCAATCATCACCAGAGAAAATCACAAAGGTGACACTGATTTTTAAGTGATGGTTTTAATGAGACAGTTTAGGCCATAACCATTTTTTCATGGAATCGTCATGTTCAATGAAAATAACTGCCTTTTATAATATAATACACATGATACCTGTTCTGTTCAGGTTTGCATGAAGCTAGCGTTAACTTTCTTTATTGCTTAACTGCCTACTAGTTGATTGAATAACAGGCATATTTCTTTTATGTGAGTGTGAGTCTGTGTTGTGAGTGCATGCGTTTTTATATCTTTTCTGTCCTTTTCCCTCAATGCAGAAGAAAGAAGTTTCAACTCCTGCGTATGGCAAACGAGTGGAGCACCTAAAATCTGTTATTAAAGCATGTGGAATGAGGTCATTTTTCCTTTTTGCTTCCCTTTTTATGATTCCAGGTCCTTGTTGAGGGTGATAGCTTTACATTGTATACTTTTGTTGCAGTGTTCCACCCGTTATCTACAGAAGAGTCAAGCAGGTGCCTGAAAATAAGCGGGAAGGGCATCTAATAAAGGAGTTGGAAGAAATACTGTCTAGAGAAGGATTGTCTTCAAATCCATCTGAAAAAGGTTGGCTTTGGTTGTTGAGCTTATGTTGGTATGTGCCCCTGGATGTTAGCTGCGATGTCTATGCAGTATATTGAAACATGTATTCTACAAAACAGAAATTTTTGGAGTTGGAGCTGCAGTTTTCCACTATGTGCTTTTATTTTATCTTCACTCGATATTGAACAATTGGAACCCTTGCAAGTCTAGCTTATTCCTAGTTTTGTTAGTTCTGAGTCATTCCTTAATGTTTTTCCCGAGAAACTTGGCTTCTATGCTAGATAGAATAATTGACTTTAAGTTTGCAGGTGTAACTAGTGTAACCTGTGAATTAAGTCGTCCAATAATTTATTAAACTTTCAGAGTTAATTTACCACATAACTTGTTAAAATTGTGCAAATATTGTTGAGAAATATAATATTTTTGTTCAATCTAGTTTATAATCGTGTCAAACTACTAAATTTGGGGGGGGGGGAGTATTTCTTTTAAATCTCATTAGAATGATATTATCAGTGTTTATGAATTTTCTTTTGGTGTCTGAGTTTTAGAAATCTAGATGCTGCATAATGGTTTTTGACATGACAGCCTACAATTTAGTGCAGGAATTTGTTATTCTGAATTTGGTCTTAAGGACGCATATCTTTTTTATTTACACAGAAATTAAGGAAGTAAAACGGATGAAGGAAAGAGCAAAGGAACTGGAGGGTATTGATGTGAGCAATATTGTGTCAAGTTCACGCCGACGATCAACAACTAGTTTTGCTGTTCCTCCGAAGGCCAAAGAACTAGTTGAAACAAAAACTAAAGGTGATGATGTTGAGAATAGTGATGATGAAAGCAATGATGATGAAGAGGATGAAGAAGATGAGGGAGAAGAGAACAGTGGTGATGATGATGATGGAAGTCAAAGTGAGGAACTTAATGAGGGTATGTCTATCTATCATGCGCTAATTTTTTTATTCTCTTTTGTTGCTTATTACTGAAATTATCATAGATTCGAGCGCCATCTGATTCATTGTGCTTTCTGCAATATTGATAAGTAGCTTCCAGTTAATAATAACTAAATTCTTTGGTAGGGCTGAAGCACCATGGAATCATGGATAGCAGGAGCCATCTGATCGAATGATTTCATCATCATACTACCTTAGGACATGTCCTATATTTTACGTTCTGTTTTGGTATCTTGATGCTGTCACTAATAATATTCAGAACTTATAGAGTAGGACAAGTATTAAATTTTGAAAGTTATCTGGGCGTGAAAGCCTTCATTTTCCAGGACCCTTAGTCTCCGAATATACATAAAGCTTTGCTGTGTGTTTTGTAATTTGGTGTTGAATTGAGGGTTGAGGGGGAGGGTTATTTAAAACTAGGGAGATGTAGGAATTCTTTATTTTTTGGATAAGATGGGTGACCAGAGAGATTTAAGGTGCATTCTGCGTAATGCAATCTGCATGTACTGCAATTGGCTGAGTTGGAGTTGGAAAATGGTTTTTGCCTTTCTAGGAGATTCCATTGTATCCTTACATTGTTCTCCGTTGTGCAGATGAAGAGGACAGCGAATAGATCGTGCAATTGCTGACATGTGAAAGGTCGGTTGCTGGGTAATTAAAAGGCGATTTCTCCCCTGCAAGTTAGAGGTGATAGTGTATAATGTAATTCAATACCCCTTTGCTTCCTGTGGAAATGGACGATGGTGGTTTGATGTTACAGACTATTGACTTCCGTTGTTCAAGTGGTTGGGAGAGGAGGCGCTCTGTTTCTCCCGTGGTCCGTTTCTAGGAACGAAGTTATTGACAGTGAGGCTCATTTTTCTCATTTTTTTAGGTAAATTAAGTTTACTGCCTCGTCTTAAATACGACTCAGTTTGTCCAATAGAAATCACTGCTGGTCATTAAAGATCTATTAATTTTATTTCATATTCCAAAAAACTACCATTGTAATCCAACTTGATTGACAAGATATAGAGAGGTAAGGTTGCATTCTCAAATATTGTAAATAAGTGACTTGATTTTTCAGATTATGCATAATACATATAGCTCAATCTGGCGCTCAATAATATCAGATTAGGTTATTAAAATTTTTCTCTTTTGGTATTTTTAGAGAGATATAAGAAATACGTTAGTGTTTGTGACCACAAATCTTTTTGCTCCGATGTTAGTGAGGAAATGTGTTAGTGTTGTCATGCTCTAAATCACTAAAGGAGTAAAGGGGCCTGTAGCCTGATTGGATCTGTCAGCGAAGAAACCAGTAAGTCTGAAACGTTTAAATTTTTAAACTTCAAAAATTGAAATAAGAATGTGGACATCGATTATTTTTTAATCAGAAAATTTTATTTTCAATCAAGGTAAATAAGATCATTACTTTATTTCATAAAAGTCGATGACTGTCTTCATCCCCTCAAGAAGACTTGTAAGATGCAGATGAACCGTAAATAATTCTGCCAATACGTCACGGGGGAATATAAGCTCCTGATTAGAGAACTGGTGAAATTGTGACAAGAACATTATTACCCATTTAGCTAAAACAAACAAAAGATTGAAAAAGACAAACTTATGGCGCATACGAGGTTAAGCTTTCACAAACATGATACAAAACAATTGTGCTAGATATGCATTGTAACGTAATTGATCAGTCAGAGGCGTATTATACGCATGGCTGAATTGATCAGTCAGAGGCGTATTATACGCATGGCTGAACATGGATATAAATCTTCCACCGACTACCATTGTCTAGAAACAATGAGTTTACAATGTAGTTCAATACATGATTGCTCCATTTTGAGTATCTAAGTCCACACATTGAGTGCCAAAAACAACCTGCAACATTCACTTCTGTTCTGAAAGAATACGCCTAACTTCATTTGCAAGATCCATGACTTGTTTGTCTTGGCATCCTAAAAGAACAATTCATTAGAAGAAAAGGAAGACTGATAAGATATACATTTATTAGAATGATCCGTATACTCTCATAAATAGATCTCACCTATTTGAAGAAGAGCTTTCTCAAGTTGGAAAAGATAATCTCTGTTGGGTCCTGACGGACCTTCCGCCCGAATTATTTGCCTATACAAATACAATGGAGACAAAGAAATGAAACATAATGACTAGCAACTAAGCCTCAAGTTTCCATAGTACATGCAGCTCTGTAGCATGAGAGGCGTGGAGATTTGAACTGACATTAATCTGTGTAACATGAGATGCGTGGAGATTTGAACTGACATTAATCTGTATTTATTTGTCATTCATTAAATATAGGGTCATACAGGACACACACGTATATACAGCATTATGTGTTGAACTGATGCTACTTACAAGAACTAACAGAATAACATAAAACTCAAACTACCACATGAATTAAATTGTCTCTAATATCTTTGACTCAAACTCGGGTATGCTAAGCAACTTCATTCCTGGACTTAATAGTTCACTAATCATTTACAAATTTCCTAGTTTCCAAAAGCTTGCATTTGATATGGGATTGAATACTACAGTTGAGAATTCAAACTGAAGTAACTAATTCATCATGCTACGTAGAGGTTACTTTATGCCAAAATTTGAGACCAAAAATGCATGGGGCAAAAGATGCAAACCTCGCTATCTCTTCAACAGATGCAGGGCCCAAGTAATTTGTGTTGACATTCTTGTCTGGAGATGCAATGTATCTGTAATATGCATATACCGATTATTTTAACTATTGATAATGAGACGTGTGAACAATGAAAAGCTTCTGCAGTGTCTCTTCCACTTACACCATCACTCCAGAAATGGCTGGAGTTGTAGCTGTAAGGTCCTGAAACAAATTTTTGCAGATGCTAATTCGAGAGAGAGAGAGAGAGACTTTGATAGAACAAAATGAAATACAAGCAACCTTATCCCGCTTGGTGAAGTCGGCTATATTTCACAAAGCTTTTGTCCTCCATCAATAATAACTAACTCTTCTGATATATCATTAATCATCTAGATTCTAGAAGAATCATGGCATATGTTACTCACAGTGAAAACATCGAGGTAGGCCTTCTTGTCATACTGCTTCTCCCTCACCTCAAGATACTGTACAATAATTCCATTAAAATATATCAATCAAGAATATATCAAAATTGAATATGTGGCATCTCACCAGCATTGAGTCCTTTGCAACAATTCACCCTTGCTTGGTGAGCATAATGCAGTTTCTATAGGAAAAAGTCGTTTTGTAACAATTTCTGTAAGTTTGCAATTATGATGCTCTCAAATCGTAAGATTCTTTCCATGGGGCTTGAGAGGGGGAAATGCCTTTGTCCGCTGGTTTAGATTGACGGATAAAAATTTCTAAGTTATCATAATTCATAACCATCAGGACTTCACTGTTCAGTAATGCCTTTCATTCACTGTTATACATCTGATGAAATAATCTCGGCGACAACTATTAGTAGTACATCATCCTGAGGAGGGTATAGTAAGCCACAATAGCAGAAAGTGGATGAAAAAAGGCCATTGTTCTTAAGATTTACTAGCAAATAAGGCTAGCCAAAATATCAAACAACAAACTCAAAGCACAAGCGAAAAAAAAAAACAGAGATTCATATGGCATGAAGTGGGATATCAGGATCATAAGACCTAGTCATTCCCCATTGTCCGTCTTTTCAAGCTTGACTTAAGCTTAAGCCTCTCATGGCTGCCCCTAGCAAACCTCCAGTTATTAATTAATGCATCCGGTTTTGTCTATGGGTCAGAGTGGTAGTTCCCGCATCATTGCTTAATGCTTTTTTGAAGATCTTCCAGGCTCCTGTCTAGTTCCTTGGATAATCAAGCTATATAAGTCAACTAAAGGACTTAAACCAAATAGCACAATCTTCCTATTAGGACTTCAAAGCTGCTAAGTACTAGTCTTACTAAACCATAGCACCAACATTATGCTTAGAGAAGCATCAGGCCCTGAATCAGTAAATGTAATCTTCTACTACTATAGATTATGGCTGATTTATACCTCTATTGAATCTCATAATTATCGTGTGGTAACAGCACAACAATTGAATAGACTCTTAAAATATGTGACAGTAAAGTTGACACTTACAGTCAGTAACATGAGAACAAAAATATCAATTTGCAGTTAAAGTCAAAAGGCATATTCTGACTAGTGTCAATTTCTTACATGACAGAGTAAGCATTGATCATCAGTGGGGGAAAAACATAACATGTCCATATATAAGCTTAACCTTTAGCAACAGAAAAAGGATGTGCATGTTAAAAAGCCTACCGTAAATGCAATTTCTTGATCTTCCTTCTTTGAGATCTTGTAAGCAACTCCCCACTATCTCCTTGCAAAATCAAGGAAGTACCATTTCACAATCCACATATTGAAAAATTGCATTCAATAATTTCAATTCATGACGCAACAAAGATTTAGTACAAAGGCCTTTACATAACATCAAGGAGTGGAATGAAGATATTGCCACACGAGGTCATGGTAACTAGCCAAACAAAAAGTCTTGATTTGAACAACATATAAAATTTATTTTTTAATTTACCACCAACCGGCAATTAAAATATTTTTATTCTTTTTGAAGAATCAATTTCATCTTGTAGGTGCTTAGTCACTATGATTGAAAGTACAGAAACTGATCAGACCATACTTCTTGATTTAGCCGCTTAGACACTCAAGACAAGGGAAAAGCGGGCGCGCACGTATTGATATATATAACTATAACAAAAGAAAACGAAATAAAATAAAATGGGCCCTTATCACTTTTTTTTTTAAAAAAATAAATTCTTAAACAAGGATGAAATATATCAGCAACAGTTATGGCTATGTCCAACGACCTAGCCTAACAAACAAGCTGACTAAAGATATAGTTCAATTAGAATAACATTGAGAATTCGACAGTAAGGCAAAGAGCTTCTTCACTCCATTTTAATGAAAAGATTTAAAATTTCACAGAAACGATTAACATTGAACTCTTACCGAAGCAGGTTTCATAATATGAAATCATATATGCAAGACTTATGAAACACACGCATTGTTTGCGCCAGAAGCCAATGAACTAATGTCCTGCCTTTTTTTTATTTGGGAAGGGGGGATGAAACTTCATATATTGAATGGAAAGGTCGAACAGTTAAATGAATAAGGAAAAAGTGAGCTTATGAGACTTACGCATACTTCCCCTTCAGCAGGCTCGATGGTTACTGTTCTTCCAGGGTATTCAGGGGTCCCCCTGTGGTCAGTACTGCCTAACACGGAAGACCCGCCAAAGCAAATCATCGACGTTGTCTTTTGTCTAATCGAGAGTTGAATTGAACACACGCAAAAAGGGGGAGGGGGCGCTCTAAGAAAAAGAGATATGGATACAAGAAGAAAGACCTTGATGGAAGACACGTCGATAGCCTTTGATGAAACACACGACGCTTTCATCAAATGGAAAGCCAGCTTTCCAAATCAGAGAACCATACCCGAACACCCACATCACCATTTTCTGGCTTTCGAGTTTTGACTTTTGACCCACTTTAATTTCTCCGAGCCGCTTTATTGATAGTTGTAGCACCACATTACTGAATCGCTGGTTCGTCAGTTGGGTTGGACGAGAAGGAAGATGGGATTGCCCAACCAGAGATGAACAGGAGTCACGCGGCGGTAAGAACCGTGAACTGAGACGGGATGCATCCATCATTTGGAACATTGTTTTTTAATAAAATAAAAGAGAATTTATGCAGGTTTTAAAATGTAGGTTTTAAAATGTATAATAAAAAAAAATATATATATATATAGTGAGAGTTTAGATAACTTTTTATAAAAAAATTTATAAAAAAAAATTTAAATAGTATTTAAAGAAAAATTTATAATAAAATAATAATTTTAAATAAATAAGTGTTTAGATATTTATTTTTAAAATAATTTTTTATATTGATAAATTATTAAAAAATAATATAAGATAAAAAATATAAATTAATAATTATTATTATTCATAATTTTTGCGATGACCTACGACTGTTAGCGAAGACCCATGTCATGCAGCGATGTAAGTGGTAAACGATGATCTAAGAGTAGTGAGTGGTGAGGATTGACGGTAATTAGGGAGTAACGATAGTGACCTATCAATTCTCTCTAAGTAATGATGGGGCTTACTGTTTTTTCTCCACGAGCAACAGTAATAACAACTTTTGGAGATTTTTAGGACATGGATACGATTGAGAAGTAGAAAGAAGAAGACAAAAGAGAAAGAAGAAGAGAGAAGAAGAGAGAGTGAAAAAAATATGATAAAATAGTAAATAGTTAATTTATAAATTTTTTTACTATTTTAAAATTTAATTTCAATAGTTTATTTAAAATTTTAGTTTTAAATTATAGTTTAATCTAATTTTTTTAAATAAATATAATTATTTATTTTAATTTTTTTTAAAATCAAAATTAAAAATCTTTTGAAAATCACATTCACACATGCTCATATGGTAGTAGTAGCAGCAGACTAGTAGTAACGTGTGAGTTTTTTTTTAACAGTAATGTCAGAAAAGTTGAAGAACCTTTGACCTTGGTCGGCAAAAACAAGGGGTGGAAATACCACCGGCCTCCGCCCAGCCCAACCCACCTGGTCACTTGGGCCAGTTACTAACGAAGTTGAAAAATTAATATTTACATTCTATTGGAGAAAAAGGAATCTAATGAAATTTTTGGATAAAGATTAACAGACTAAAAATTTTGCATGGGATCTAAAATACGATTATGAATTTTATAAATATTTAATAATTTTTTCCAAATCTGTATATATACATCCAGAGAATTATTGACAAGTACAAGGAATTCGAAGTGGTTTTAAATTATGGGACATATTAACAAAGTGATTGACATATGTCAAATGAAACGTCTGCCATTGATCATTTTCATTCCTTTTTAAGAAGCAATATCTGTCAGAAATCAAAGACTCCACAGATCTCTATCTCTCTTGTTTTTGACGTTATGGCAAGAGATCAAATTTTGGATAACCTTCAACTCAACTCAACTCTTTCCCTATCAATCACCGCTCACAAACTTTTGAAGTTCGTGCAATTAATGCATGCACATCAGAAAAATGCGAAATGAAAACCACAAAATCGTAGTGGATCAATCATTTTTCCCTTGGCTAGATAAAGGAATGGGTATGGTTTAGGGAGGGAAAAGGACGAAAAGCGACCCGGCTTGGTTTGATGAGTTTCCGATAAATGTGACTGAAAACAATGAATGGTTTATTCAAGCACGAAACGCATCATCTTATGTCGGTACGTACTTGGTTCACTTTTTGGAACATGCGAGAGAACCTCAAGCAATGTTTGGTCCTTCAACAAAAAAAAAAACTCAAATTCATTCATATGATTCACAAGGGTATGCGTGCGTGAGTACGTGCTGAAGATTATATTCAATTTCATTAATTATTCATTGTTGATGATTATAAAATGATAAGGTCCTTATCAGTGGAAAAGGAGTCCGGTCCTTGCTTGAATTGGTGGTCAAAAAGAAGGGTGTCTTTGCAAAATATAAAAAGAAAATAAAAGAAAAGCTAGGCTCGCCATACATTTATTATGGATGGGGCACGCATGCTTTAAGTTGTACAATAATGAACTAATAATGCAGAACTCTCGCAGCAGCTTAATTGTAAGTGATGAGTCCTCCAAAGACAAAATTCATCAATGTGCAAATTTTCATGCATATATAAATCCAAGTACGTCCAAACCCTTTTAAAAGCATTGCGCATTACTATCATTCACACCAGCAATTAATTAATGCGACTAAAGGTGGAATCCAATTATTCGATTATAACATACACACCAAATTGTAGTTCGTCCTCATCCAACCATGCAATTTGATTATCACTTTTTCACTATGTGTATGTGTTGTAAATGTCACAGAGCATTTCTGGCGATGAGAGTTATTATATGTGTGTATATATATGTATATATATATACGTGTGAGTGCGTGTGTGTGCAATGTATACGTAAAATATATAGAAAGTTGTAATTTATTTTAATGGAATTTTAAGCAGGTTGGTGGATTTTCTGGTTTAAGGTATTATGTACGTATATGAGGGATGGAAGAAAAACTTTTTCTTTTTTTAGTATAAAAAAATTTAGATAATTTTGTTACCAATCTCTATTGAGACTAGGCAGAGTTCTAAAATTTAAAGAATATTTATAAAAATTTATAAGGTTATTTATCAACAAAATAATTCACAATAATAATAGAAATCTAACTTACGTCTTGAAAGAAAACTAATCGCAGGAGGCAACTGGTGTCAAGTCAGATTTGATAGAATTGGACTTACAAGGCCACATGACAGATAGGAATTCAACTTCTTTGCAGTTCATTAGCGGTCAAAACAACAAAAAATGACCAATTTCCACCTGTTAAATTGAAGTTTTAGGCTATAGAGAAAGAATTTTAATAAAGGAAAATAGAAGAAAGGAAATAAGAGAGATTTTATTATTATCTTATTTGGATTAATATTAAAGGAGGAGATAAGAGAGATTTTCATATTATCTTATTTAATTTAAGAAGGAAATGGAGAGAAAATATTTTTATATAAATAAATTTATTTTATATTATTTTATAGAATATTTTAATAAAATATAATATAGGGATAATATTAAGATATTACAAAAATTATGGGTATTTTAATATTATAAATAAAGTTGGGGAGAAGAGGGAAAATTTTAAAAAAATTTCCCTTTCCTCCTTAAATGTTTTAGTAAGCCAAACAAGGGGAGGGGAGCAAAATCCCTCCCCTCTCACCAAATTACCCATACCAAACAAGACCTTAAGTTTCAGGGTTTAGATTACCTATAAAATTCTAAGTTAATCACATCTAAAGATTTTTTACTTATACTAAAATGGTTTAAGATACTTTAGATGGACTCACTATTTCCTTATACTAATAACATGATCAATTTTCTAATCACACCATATAAGACTTCATTATATATTTAATATTTTCTCAACTATTTTTTCATTTAATTTTTTTCATTTTTCATTTTTTTTGGTTTTGAAATCCCAGATCGCCTCAGCTCTGAATACCATACTAGAGTTTTGCATTAATCACACTTAAAGACTTGTCACTTGCACTAAAATAACTTGAACTATTTTGGATATGGACTCACGAATCCTTTATATAGTTGTGATCATGATGTGAGACATCATATGTACATTTCATACATAGCAACATGCCAGGGAGGGAAGTGGGTAGAAAGGGAGAGGCGATAATTATGAAATGAATATGGAAGTCACTTGTCCTGAGAGTCGCCTGCAAGGGGACGACCGAATTGGAAATTAGAGTGAAAGTAACTCGACAAAGAAATAAAGTTGGATTTAAATTAATTAAATTCACGGCCACCAAAAACAAAAACGACTCCATTTGGATACAAATACGATACTAAATATTAAGGGCTACGTGGGAAAGTACGTAAGAAGAAGAGATCAGATAAGTTTCCCCTCACTAAACTTAAAATATATACATCGGCGATTGACATTGTCATGGCTCTTGTTGAGAGTGTTTGATACGTAGGAAGCAGTGGAATTGGAAAGCAAGCACCTCACTTCTCTGTTAGCTAAACCTCACTTTAGCTCAACTGAAAGTTGCATAATGGATCCATGCTCTGTAGGCAGCCAAGAAAACCGATCGCACATGAAGAAGCCAATAAACTTTACCTTTAAGGAGACTCTGATTTTGCTAATATTCGACGCCCACTGAAAAATAAAGAACAAAAGTGGTATCCACCACCTTTCCCTCAGCAAAAGTAGAAAGGACGGACGTGGTGAGAAATTTTGTTAGTTTATGGCCATATGAGAAATCCAAAGCCTGCAATATATTCGGCCCGGTACCGTTGAAAAGGTGCATAAATAAAGACAAGCATTTAGCCAAAAAAAAATGGAAAGAAAGAAAAGCAATAGAGACGACAAGTACAAGTTGCTAAGATTGAAGAACAAGGTGAAAGACACGCATTTATGTATAAGCCAGTGGTTATGTGCAATTAATTATCAGGGTTCAAAATTCTTGGTTTACTCTGATATGACCTATGAAGCTGGGTAGTTCAACGAACAATGATATTGATTAATGATGATACCAACAGCTCTCCACAATGAACCTCGAAACTGGAAAGTCCCAGGGTGCTTTGTTTTGGCCGTAATGGGAATTGCTGAGACAGGCCCCACATGCAGAATATATCTTAAATATAAATAGGGGATAATTCAGGGATTTATTGATGCGTACAAGATAGCAAGGGGAGAGGATTAATTATAGTGAGGAGATGGATAAGAGACGAGACAAGCCCACACCTATGAGCGACATAAAGTGTAAATTAAAGGAGAAGCGTGCAAGTCTCGCCAACTTGGCATGCTCATCAAAGGAACATCCTAACAGTAACAAACACAGATTATCAGCACACATATGATAGCGTACGGATATATGAAACCAACCAGAGACATTGATTGGAAAATCACGAGTCACGAATAACACAGTAAAACCCACTTGTTAAAGGCTAAAGGCTATAAATCATATCCTCAAGCGTAAGACCAGACCTACGAGGCACGCACTCCCAGGGCTTTGCTCCTGCATGTATCAACTTGTGCATTAGTTATTTATTTCCCCTCAATTTTTGGATATAATATTTAATACTAATCTTGGGCACCTTACCCTACTTCCCTTAGGCGTCGTTTAGCTTTGGGGGTGTTTGTGGGAGAAGTGGGTTGCAAGGAATCCGAATTCGATTCTCTTCCTTTGCTGCGTTGTTCGGATTCATATATTGGGATCTATAGGTAATGGAAAATGCTTACTCATTGTTAAATCTTTGAATATTATTTCAGCATGTTAACCAATAAAGCATACATATCAACTATTTTAAAAATAATAAATGGATTCCTTGTTCACCTTAATTAAATTATTGAGGTAATGAGTAACTAAAGGCGAACAACAAAAGGAAAAGGAAAAAGAGCGTCACTCAGATGAAAGACAAAAGTAGAGACTTGCAAAAGCTATAGAAAAATTAGCACATAATTTCATTTTGAAATTGAAGAAAGGTACAGACGAAAGAGCAGTCAATGCATTGGGAGAGATTTGTAAACAGCTACAAATCTTTGTTGACGTCTCTTTGGGGAAAGAAAATTTAGAAAATGCTAGTCTTAAAGGGAGTTCATGATGATCTTGATGGCGGTGCTGTTGGTGGGACATTGTTGTTCTTCATCGGCCCCTTCGACTTCTCAGCAGGAACACTGACCTCAATCTTGTCAAAAATGTCTGATCCTGACCTTGTGTCGTACTTTATTGGCAATTCCTGCCCTTCTCCTTTCACCGTGTCGTCGCTTGTGCTTTTAACGTCTTTGCTTTTCCCCCACACCACAGAGTAAAGCCCAAACACGATGAGTACAGCTCCGATTATGCTGAAAACCATTAACACATATTTAGCAAACGAAGCAAAATTATAGTGATCTATTACAGGGAATATCATTAAATAATTGAACGTAAAGAATTATATATATACCTTCCCACGTGGACTTTCTCGGCTAGAACAAAGGAACCCAAACCCGCGGTAATAATCATGATTAATGGGCTGAAAGAAGTCAAAAACACTGGTCCACGTTCTCTGGTGACAACCCCCTGTACATAGTAAGCCATGCCAGAGCACACCACACCCTAATTGTCGCAAAATAAAAATCATTTCATTAGTTAAAATCACAGAGAGATGAAATTAATTAATTAATGCAGTGGCCAAGTTAAAAAGAAGAGTTTTTGTAGCGGTACTCACAGAATAAACACAAGCGAGGAGCCTTGAGTCCCAGCCTATGACCCAGACGCTTAAGTCCCTTTCCATTATAAAGGTTGCGATGGTACCCTCAACAATTCCCGTCACACAAATCCAAGCCGTGAGAGAGAGCTCTGCCGGGTACATATTCAAAGTGAATGACTGCAACCATAAAAGTAGAACAACACGTCAATCCAAATCATCACTTGAAAAAAAAAATTAAAAGAAATGTTTGGCAGGTATGTAGTTAATTACTTGCAAAATGAAGAAGGCAGCCCAGCCACCGCAACTTCCAATGAGATAAACGGTGCCAAGAACCCAGTGCTGCTCGGAGGGTTCGGTGGAGGCGGAAGAATCATGATGGCTCATAGCTTTTGTCTTTATGATCTGAAAGGCTGCGCCTTTGTACAAAGTCATCACCATGGCACCTGACACTGTTATTACAGTTCCTATTATCTTGGCCCAGCTGGGTAATTTTCTCAGGTTCAGAGTCTCTAACCTGGTTGACATCATTCACTCACCAGAATAAGAATCAATCCAATACAAACAACTGTGAACAAGAGGAATCTGATTAGATATGCATGTCTACGTTACATTACATCATCAAGGTTTAATATATCTAATTATTATTTAAAAAAGAATGGATTTGTGAGGACATCTTGTCAACTAGTGGTCCCACATGTGGCAGGCAGTGCGTGGTGGGGCTTCCAGATCATTAATTGTTGGAGTCTAAGAAGGAATGCAATTAGCTAGGCATTTTTCCAACTGCGTAAGCACATAATAAGCTGCCAATTATGCAGCAGTCATTATATTACCTGAACATGAGTGCCATCAGAAAAGTAATAGCTGGGAGGACATTAACTATGGCAGAAGCGAAAGTTGTTGAGGTCGCCTTCATCCCCATGTTGTAAAGATTCTGATCCAGCACCGGCCTGTTCATTTTCATATGTACAGTTTATCAGACTTTGAACCCTACAAATGGCATCTATCTTCGCAAGAGATCAATTAAACCTCTCTAGAAGTTAATATGCAACTTAATTAAAAACTCTCTGCCCAAGTTAAAAAAGATTGATGTGAAGAATAAGGCTGTAGTACATGCTTGTGTCCATAAGTTGTACTTTTAAATATTATTGCAGGGCCCATGAAGAGAGTGAGCGGAAGAAAGGAACAAAATGTAGATATGATAAAGTAGTGCAAATGGATTAATTTGATTAAAGGGTTTGAAAGGGAGGCTTACTCGAGGAAACCAAGTGCCACCATCCTGAGGAAGATCGGGAGAGTCATCTTAGGCCTTATTTTTCTGTGAGAAAGATCAAAAAGTTATGACCCTCGTTATCGTGATGCAGAAAATTAAAGCAGAAACAACAAACAAAAGCTGCTTTAGTTAATGTGTGCATGTTTGTTGGTATACTGGTGGAGAAGAAGAAGGGGAGAGGGAGAGAGATGAAAGAAGACCTTTCAAGGACGAGAGCAAAAGGAGCAATGATAACGAGGGCGACGATATGACGGTAGACAGAGAGAACCCAGTGGCTCATACCATGCTTGAAAGAAACCATGGTGATGATATACATGCCAGAGTAGCCAAATTGAAGGGATATGATAGCCAAGTATGGCTTCATCTTACGCATAACCTCGCTTGTCCCCATCTTTCTGATTAATTAATTCTGTGTGGCTCTCTAATCTCTCTCTCTCTCTCTGTGTAAGTCACACACACCAACACTCAAGCTCTCCCTCAGGAGAAGAAGTTATGGCATATGATGACTTACGATGGAGTTTGCGGGTGACTAACTCTCAACGCCATATGTCCCTCTTATAGGCCGCAAAAAGCAAAACTACAGAACCCTCATTTACTCTATGCCTCCACGTTTGTCTAATTAAGCCACTAACTCTCTCACTTCATTTTTTTTTTGCACCCCCCCTTTAATTAGATTCTCCTATATCCGTTTCACAAATAATCAAATAAAAATAAATTCTGTACCCCTATATAGAATCCTATGTATCGTACTGAGGGCATGCTATTGATAATTAATTGTATTTAATGATGTGAAAATAACTTTCTTGGGAAAATATGCTTGTGGGAGTGTCTCAATAATAATATTGTGGGGTGTGCAAGTGTGTAATGTAATTTGTTGATGAGAAGTGGGGAAGTGTTTGATTCATTGATCACCAAATGGAAAATGGGTTTAGTGCTTTGGATGGTGACGAAAGCAAGAAAGGCGACGTTCCCTTGTGGTGTTAAGTAAGAGTGGGTGCTTTGTGGACACCATTTCATAAAGAGGAGGGATAAGTGAATGCGACTGAACGATTCCTCCTTAATTGAGCCCTTTTTCTTCCTCTCTTTGTTTTTTCCTTCTTTCTTCTTTCTCATTCTGATCACCCTCAACTCAAACCACCTTCTAATTTATGAAGTCCTCTGTATTATTATTACACTTATCACCCCATTTTTCATGTATGTAATATAAATATAACGAATTAATAAGGGCATCATATATACCCAAAAAAAACAAGTTTGCTCAAATAGACACAAAATATTATACGCTTTGATTTTTTTTCATGTGAATATAAGCTTTTAAAGGGGGAAATAACTCGGATAAAATCTGAAGACAATCCATAGTACGGTAAGAAATATGAATGAACTCTTTCTTTTATAACAAAGGATGCATGCAACGGCAATATATATGGAATCGGACAAAATGATAGGGTCAACTGGTTTATGAAACAACGTTAGTTATATGTTGTGAGTGGTAACTCAAAATTTAAACCAATGATAGTCTTGTTAAGTGGTAGAGATGTATTTTTCTTAATTAAACATAATTAGGGTTTAAATTTTGCGGATAAAAAATTAGACTAAAAAAGCTACTAGCGTTTCGATTTAACAATGCTTGAATTTGGATTAGTTGATAATTAATACTAAAAATTAGATAATTATATCAAAAGAAATCAATAGGTAAAGAATAATTAAAATTATAAATAACACTGATATATATATATATATATATATATATATATATATAGCTCGAGCATATCGTGTTTGTGAGGTGTAACACACACACATTTTATAATTAGTGCATCCCATTGAGGGAGATGTTATAAGATTAGTCATGATATTATTTTTTGGCTAATGATTCATGATTAATTAATTCAATACGGACAAGATGGTGTAAAGGTGACAAATTTAGTGCGAGTGACGCGAGCAGTAATTTTGGAGATACTCACGTCACATTTGTGTGTATATAGCTAAAAAAATAATGTAATACTTATGTAAACTTTAATGTAAAATTTATTTAATTAATTTAATTAGATTAAGAGAATTAGTTAATATAACATTTTTTTAAAATATCATAATTATCTTTCTTAGCTCAATCTCCCCTCTCTTAATTGTTAGTAAGAGAGTATTAATAAGGATAATTTAATAAAATAATAATAAATATATATTATATTTATAATTAAGATTTACTGTCTAATTAACTCTGCTTTCAGTTGGCATTAATATTTTGTTCCCCTTGTTGTTTCACTATTTTGGCCATAATTATCAAGAGTAATACTCATATCTCGATTGTCGGTGGCAAATAAACCTTTCAATTTTCTTTTTCCCTCTTAACCGACTCATAAATTCAAAATATCTAAATTTGTTTATCAATTAATCTGCGACGGTCGCCTTTTTGTATCTCCAAAAGAAGCATTATGGCAGGCTAAGGGAAATTATTGAATTTCATTTAGACCAGATCTTCCTTATATATATTTTATTGAATAAAATTACGTGGCGATAATGGACTGAAATTATATAGATATGTAAAGGAGAAAGCTTTTCCATGGGTCCTTCTTTCCATAAGTCGATTAAAATTATTTAATTTTGAATGCTTTGTTTTTCAATTGCGTAGCTCATTAAAACATAAGCTCTTCATGGAGAAGGAGGTCAAGTTGCTATCGTTAGCTTAACAATTTATAAAAGCAGAGTGATGAGAGTGAAAAACAGGCATACTACAGATAGCACTTTCCTCTCATATTCTCAATCATGCATGCACCCCATTATTTCCTGAAAATAGTTATCCAAAAACTCAGACACGGCATTCAAATCTGCACATATATATCTTGCTTTATGTGTGAGTTTTATTTTCACGTAAAATGTCCTAACTTGTCGCGATCCATACAAAATATACCTAATTTTTTGTACACGTACATACCTTAATAGATCAGGACAAGAGATTATGAAAATTAAAGAAGCTTGACCCTTTCCGATTTATTAGATTCGATGAAAGAGAACACCATTCAACGCCCTTGTGTTTGCCATCGTTATGTTTCTAGTTAGTGTCATTAATTATGTATAGAGATTTTTCAAATACCATAATTTTAATGCAACCTGGTGTGAGATTTTTTCCACCTTCAAGATACTCCGGTATCTAATATTAGACCTAATTGAACAGTTGATATAAGTTTTAAAGATAAGATATAATTTTTTATATTTATTAATATTTTTTAATTATCCCTATTAATAGTCTTTCGACAATAATATGGTAAGAGAGTGAATGAAAGAGTTAAAAAAGATAATTAAAATATTTTAAAAAAATATATCATCTTAATTAATTTAATTAACTTTTTTAATATAATCAAATTACTTAAATATGTTTTATATTTAGAATAGGAGGGATATGGAGTTTAATTAAGATCTTTATAATCCGTACCTGTCCATTTGGTGTATTTTTCTCAATCATCATCAGTTCCTGTAGTATACTGCATGCTCGTATGATTGAGTAAAGTTTTCAGACAAGCTTGATTTTAAGAGGGAAATTAAATGTAACCATTTATAGCAGGTTAGGAATTTTGGAATAATAATGAAGTAATGAAGGTAGAGCACAATGCCAAGAAGCCAATTGAAATAATAATGATTATGGAAAACGACTGTGCTCGCAATAATAGAAAAACAATTTGGAATCACAGATCGTGCATGTACATACTTATACAAATATTGAGCATTGGACGAGGATGAGGATGACGATTAATGGTGTATTTTAGTGAGGAATGAGAGAGAGAGGGAGCAAAGAAACGTGGGGGGAGACAAGTTCCTAGAATTAAAGTTTGGTGCTTTTCATGTTTGGATTCCATCGAGCAACCAGGTTGGTGGAATCCCACCCGTGTCTCTCACATATTGGACTTAACCCCTTCTATCAACACTTGTTATCTCCATTTCATATATGTGAACCCAGTCTCTCCAATACTAATTACAGTACATAATATTATATATATATATATATATATATATATTCTCTCTATATATATGCATGGCCCAGATTTTATTCGTTCGTTCGTTGGCTATGTATATCATCTCGCAGAAATCCTTGAGAAACAAGCAAAACAAAGTACTGAATGAAATCTGGTGGTGTCTTACTTTAAGGGGCTGCGTATTTTCCACAGGGAACAAATTAACGAATTAATAGATCTGTCAGGCCTCTGGAATTTATCCCATAATTATATTCTTCCACCCAGCAAGGAATACACACATCACTGCTACATACGCAAACGCAAGAATTATTCTATCTCCCGTCCAATCACCGTTGACACACACTTCCTAATTATATTCCTTCTTCATTAACCAACTTGCCATTTCCCTCATGATTCTTCCGGATCCTAGTTAATTAAATTTAGGGCCTTCGTTATTCCTTTAATCAAGTGAATCTATTATATTTTTCAATAACAGGAGGAATTATTCAAGGGAATCGCATCTCCGTTTATTGATTATATTCTGCTTCCCAAACAATGTTCCTAAAATATCTAGATAGTTTCCGCAGGGACAGTGGATGTAGCATGATCAGTGTTTTAAATAGTTTAATGAAATCTTATCAATAATTGACACAGACGCCAACTCCAACAACCAAATTGCAATAGTGTGGCTACCGGAAAGTGATGGTGACACAATTAATCAAATCGGTAAATTTAGTTTGGACATATTGTCCGGCCAGTTAATACATATATCCAAACACGCCACAAAAATAATTGACATTATTCATTCAGTGGCTACTTTTTTTCCTGGATAGATTAATATAAATAAAACAACATTATCCTGACTGTTTACACAGTAATTAAAACCACAGTCAAGTTTACTATTTCACCTGCACACAAAGACTATAATGATTGATATTATTAGATATCTTATTAACGCATAATATAACTTTAAATTATAGGGCACAAAGCCTATATATCCAATTTTTTGTTTGTTTACCAGAATAGAAAGTTTTATAATTTAAATTCCATTAATGGTGACTTTAAAGTAAACACTTTTGATAAAACTTTAAGACCGCACGTTTGGATCAACTCGGCAACATGCAAGTGACTGTGTCGGCTGTGCTTTCCCATATTACCCAAAGCGACTTTAATTTACAATAGTTTATTCATCTTATTAACATTTTGTAAAAGGCAAGCTACCACCAGTTGACGACAATTAACCACTTCCCCACATATATCTAGTACTGCATCCGTATTAATTAATTAAATTGGAGTGTTTAGTGAGAATGCTTGGTAAGCCACATCTCTTAATAAGGCCCATTTGAATAATATTTTTTTAAAATAACTTATAAAAAAAAGGGATTTTTGATAATTTTTGGAGAAGGGCTTATGAAAAAAAACGGTTTTAAATAAATGAGTATTTGAATAATTATTTACAGAAGCATTTTTATTATTAGTAAATTATAAAAAATTATATAATTATTAAATATATGAGAGATGAGAGATAATAGATGATAAATAAGAGAGAAGAGAGGGTGTAGAATAAAGTAGATAAAGTATAAGAAAAAGTATGGGTAATATAATAATTTATTAATCCATAAATTTATTTACTATTACATAAACTACTCTTATCAGTTTATCTAAAATTTTAGTTTTAAATCTTAATTTGATCTAAAAATTATTTTAAATAAATATAACTGTTTATTTTAAAAAAATAAAATTTAGGTTTTATATAAACCTATGTTAAAATTTAATGTTGGAGACAATGGAAAGACACGCTAAATATAATATTTAGCGCGGATGGGGGAATTTAAAGGAAAATGGTGATCACAGATTCACAGCACAGGGCTTACGTACAGCTAGCTAGCTAGTCGTGATTTGCGAGGACTTGTCTCACGTTCCTGATAAATACCATACCGTCGTCCCTCCCTGCTCTCTGCTGCCATTCCTCCACAAAAATAGCCAATGCGTTTCGTTGACTTCATCATCAGCTAGTGTCTTCATGGTGGTTGATTAATAATAACGCAGATTGTGATAATTATAGTACAGGGTAATTAAGGGAGTTAATTAGACGTGGATAATGAGGAATATAACACTATGGGTGCCACGTGGCAACATAGATTTGGATAGATGCGGACCCTAACTAAGTAATAGTACGTAGTACATGGGGAGATATTTAGAGGATATAATAATATTGGGGAGGGGTTGATCCCAGGTGAGAATGAAGCATGAATCTGATACGGACGCCTCTAGGATAGCGATGAGTACGGTTAGGCCACTTTATAACATTCGCCATAGGGGGTAGAGGTATATATAGGGCGCACTCTCAGAGCATTAGAGCATCGAGTATTAAACGATGCGTTGTGTTTGAGGCGTTTGTCGTCTGTGGTGAAATAGTCAAAGTAAGTTGTATTGCAGGGGTACACGTCAGCATCACTGGCTCCCTATATAATGTACTCGATTCACTGACAGATAATAAATAAGATTCAGAACATAATCTCTGTTGGATTCGTCTTCCTAATACGAATAACATGACATTAGTATATCATTATTTTCCATTAGAAGAGATGCATCCCAATCGCTTAAATCGTCTTATTAGGAAGCATCCTGGTGGTGGTGACATGTCTCAAAGAATTAGTTATAATGAAAATAATTATGCATGTTTTGTTTTGTTTTTTATCAGGGAAGAAAACAGAAAGCCTGGGTGAGATTCGGAGATTCTACAACAGGCACAAAAGGTGTTGACAAAAACAAATATTCGGTAGCCACTGATGTTAAGAAAAGTAAATTGTTTTTATCTTATTGTAATGTAGAAAATATTTAAATTTAAATGTAACGTATAGGGCGATTGGATGTGGGACGTTTGGGGTTGAGCTTACTGTGACTTGCAAAGTTGAATCCAGCATAATTGGGCCTTTTTGGAGAAAAAACCCAATAGAAAGAGATATTCATATGAGATCGGTCCATCGTAAGGGGACACAGTAGAAATATATAAATCATTAATAGATAAAAGAGTTGCCATATAGTAGATAGTGGGATTTAAAATTACAGTTTATTTTTAGAGAAGCTAATCAAATTATGGATACCCTTATAAAATAAGGTCTTTCTATATCTACCACATTTGATATGTGTCCTATAATGTTGAGGGATTTAGTAGATTCAGAGTATTTAGAATTAAATTCCTCAATACTGTAATTTATTTTATTTTTTGGCTGTAACCCTCTATTGTATAAAAAAAAGAGTTACTATATATAGTATAAAATAAACTTATATTTTATAAAGACGTAAATTTAATTATCTCTATTATTATGATATCTCATTAGATAGACGATTTTATAAATATATTATAAGTGTTATTTGAGTTTTAGGATCGTATTCTAATATTAGTGAGAGAGTGATACCTACCATCTAAACATAATATTTTTACAAAAAAAATCATACCTCAAAGATGGATCCAGTGGAGCAATGGCCACTTTCGTCCCTCGCAAATGGGCTCTCTATTTGGAACCCTTCATGATAGGGATAAATTAAATAAATAATTATCAAATATTTAGAAAATTTTTTAGAGTTTATAGACTAAAATATGATTTAAAATTATAGTTTTAGATAGACTTATAAAAATAATTTTTGAGCTATGCAATAATCAATTTGCCCCTAATTTTTTCTCTATCATTTTACCTCATATTATTTATGATAATTTATCTATAAAAAATAGCATTATAATAATAATGATTTAAACACTTATTTATTCATAATTATTTTTTTTCTAAAAGTTATTCTATATAAATTATTCTTTATATGTTATGGTCAGGAACTTTGTATTTAAAAATAAAATTTATTAAAGAGTATATATATATTTTTGTTATAGATAATGTCAAGGTAAACGAGTTAGCTGAGCGGTTATGAGGTGATAATTAATTTCTGAGATCCCATGTTCGATTCTTAGGTGCTGCGTGGGAGCATGTTTGTTTTTTTTCCATCAGCATGCGAAATTATGACTTTGCCCTCCTTCCCTTTATCTGCAGAGCCCGTACTCTTTCCTCATTGTCTCTGAAATCTTTCAACGGCTGAAGGGGAAGAGAGGCAGCGGGAGAGCGACGACAGAGGTAGCTTCACGCCAGCTATGCCGTGTGGTCAGCCTCGGCAGTGTACCGTCAATTCCCTTCTGTGTCATTGCTGTTGGAGTCATCGCATCATTCGGCAAGCTTTATTCTGCCAATAAATGGAGCCAGCGAGGGAAGCTGAGGTTATCGCGGATAGTGGGAGAGGAGTTATTGAGGGCTGCCACTGTTGTGAGTTACTGCTGCAGTTTTTGACATTGTCGTCGTCATCATGCTGTGTGCCGTCATTGTCATCACATTCTAAAACAGGGTACTGTAGCAACTCCGTTAATCTCCGCTTCTTCTCTTCTGTTTTCCTGAAATTTGCGACGACATTCACTTAGATTCTGTCAGCATTTGAGTCGCAAAGTGGGAAGCTTTCCTCCTTCCCTGCCCCACTTTCTGTTAGCAAGAAGCGTAACCCATTTGAGTAAGGATTGAGGGCCCATTTCCAGACTCTGTCCTAACTGCAAAATCGATATTTTTCCCGATGTTTGTCTCCTGGTGTTGTCGAGGATCGATGGGTATAAGGAATTAATGAACTAACACATCTTCATCACTTCTCCTCTGTTGCTGAGCTACGGTTGGACAGAAAATTGCTGGATACTGTGTTGTATTGGGGACTCCCTATGAACTATAAGCTGAGTAGGTGAGTATTCTTGTAGCCCCGTCAAGCTATGCAATGTATTATGGGTGAATTCGGTGTTTCTCTGTTTACTATTGATAAATATGAACTGTGCACATAACGGTTACTCTGTTTCTATCGAGCTATATGAATGTGTGGTTGCTTTAGGATTTGGCTTGTGGACAGAAAATGAAACGCAACATGTATATGGGCATATGCTTACTGTTGTGCTGTTGGGGGGTATTATTGCAGGAATGGTTTTGTACAGGGGAATGATGTGTGTATGTATATATATGTATAATGTTGTCATGGGAGTGCATAAGTTGTTGCTGGGCTGTGCCTGGTTAAATCCATGGAAAATTGTTGGAAAGGCCAAAGTATGAGTGTTTGAATTTGAGTGGAGCTATGAAATTCTGGGAAAATTATTTAGTTAGTGTTGTCAAACTGTAATGAATATGCATGAGTATGCGGTGATGATTGGTTAGCAGTTCTGGCTTTCTGGTTGAGGGAGATTTGTATGTATATGTATATACTCGGTATGCATGCAATGGAAGGTATGTGCGTGTGTGTGTGTGGTTATGCTGCCAAAGGGAAGAGGAAACAGAAGCATGCCATAGTGGGTTGTGTTGGATTGAATGGAAAGAGTATATTGATATAGCTTGCTGTGTGCAGTGTTATATATATATATATATATATATATATATATATATGATGATATGCTCAGAGTATTTGGCTGCTATTTTTGGAAGCTAGATGAGATATATACATAGATATGTAATGCTGATAGGGATACATGTATATATATATATAGATAGCCACTGCCTTGAGAATTAAAGTATGTGGATGTGCTGTTGACTGGTGCATTGAAGCATGAACTTTTGAAACTAAAAGAAATATGTAAAGGGCTTGCTGTGTGGTGTTTTTAAGTGCTGAATAATTATATTAAAGAAAATGAGTTGGGATGTTTTAAACTATGATTTTAAAAGCTTGTGTGGAAATTAGGATCTCTGGATTATTTTGTATAACGCATTTATTTTCTTTTAAACTTGGGTAATGCTCGCTAGCTGGGATGATTGGAAGCCTGTAAAGTATGGTTGTATGTAGATTGGATTGAAACAATGTCAGCTGGTTGATAAATTAAGAGTTGATGTATTGAGTCTTTGTGAATGATTGAAAGCATGGAATGAAATGGAATGTTAGGTTAAAGATACCAGGGAATTTAGGAGTGAAAATAATCGAAAGGGATTTGCTGAAACGGGTAAAAGTTTTGAAGCATTCCAGGTGAGTGAATAACGTTTCCTAAAATTTATATTTTCAAATGCGTTGTCATTTTAAATGATGAATTTTAAATATGGATTTCGAAAAGCAAATTTTATGAAAGTATAGTTTAAAATCGTTAGAAATAATTTTCCTTCGATTGGTTTGCAAAGGAATTATGATTATGTATGAAAATGGATGAATAAACTTTTTGAAAAGAGTTTGGAAAAAGTTGCATTGAAATGATGTTATTCATGAAATATATTCTTATGCGAATTTTATATGATTTTACAGTAACTTAATTTTTAATGTACATGCTGGGGTTTTTAAAATTCAAAGTGATTTTTACCAACGGTTATAGCATCGAAATGGTTGAGATTATTATATGTGAAATAAATCCCATGCATGATGGAAATGTTTTAGAAATGATGGAATACAGAACGCTGGTTGCTAACAGCAGTACTGTTAGTCCTTGGTTCACCTTGGTTACCCCAAGCTCGACGGATATACGTGGATTTCATACTCGCGACAGATATACGTAGGTCTCGTACTCGCGACGAATATACGTGAGTCTCGTACTCGCGACAGATTGTGGCCTCGAGCCACCATATTATTACGTGGGTCATGTACTCGCGACGGCTAGTGGCCTCGAGCCGCTAGATTGGTTATTTACCCTCGTGGACTGTATGTCCACGTTTGTTTTCGTTCTGTTAAAATTCTACGGAAAAGATTATGATTTCGAAAGGATTTGTTTTACAACAATTGATTTGGAATTGTTATTTCAAGTTGTTTTTCTGAAACAATAATGCCTACGACAATATTATAGTTTTAAAAGGATTGTTTTTCAATGATTGATTTGAAATGGTTATTGCAGACTGATTTGAAATTGTTATTTCATATTGTTATACAAATATTTACGGAAAGATTTGTATCAAATTGAGAAATATTATGAAATACATTATCAGCATGATTATGCATTATTGATTTTCGTATTCTTAAATCATGTTTTTTTTGGACATTATTCACGAGTAGATTTTTGGCCTCAGATAGTGCAGGTGACTCTAATCCTTCCACTGAGCAGTAAAGAGTCTCGTTGTCGATCCGAAGCGTCATTTTTGACAAAACTACTTTTAATGTAATTATCATTTATAAAGTGCTTGTATTAGGTAAATGCTCCACATAGTCTTTAGAAAAGATTTTATTTAAGGCGTTAGGCTTTCAGAATGTGAAATTATTCATATTCTGTGCCGGTCAAGGTCTAAATTTCGGGACGTGACACTATAATCACTTTGAAAAAAGCAATGACTGAGTTCTATCAAATTAATCATTTATGTCAATGAGAATTAGTATAAATATTAAAGAACATGTTCATATCTCACAAAAATATGAATTTGATTTATACTGCCGTTGTAAGGACTCATTTAAAATATGATCTAATAAGTTTCTTATAAGTATTATTTGAATCATAAGACTGCCATGATCTTATTGGGGGATCAGAACTTATCTAAACTTTTTCAATAAAAAAATAAAAAATAATATCTTCATAAGAATCATGGTCGGCGTGGTATATCTGTAATCCATTCAACTCTTCACGGGAAAGCAAAGTAACAATATGTCAATACATAAAACAAAAACATGGTTGCAATCTAGAGATATATATAGATACACCCCAAACTCGTTCACATAAAATGTTAACACGGGAAATCAACAAATAGAATTGAATTTAAGTTTTTGAGTTCATGCTTTATGTTTACATTTGAAAATATAATATAATTGTTTTTTACAAAATAAACTTGCAATACATTTAAAAAGGGGGAATTAGGGGAAAAGTGCCCCATTATTTTTTTTTATGAGAAGAAGGACATGTGCACAAAATTTGTAAAATAACAATACTTTCTGAATATAAAAAATGATAAGGTTAATATAATTTTGAATGGAGTATTTTTTCCTAAAAAAATTCTGTAATTTTCAAAACCTCACAGGGCTAAGCTTATGATAAATTTACCAAAAAAAAAAAAAAAGAATCGCAAAAGTGGTCCAGTTTTGCAGGCTAGCCTGTGGGCTGGGCTGATTGCCCAGTACACTTTTGGGTGGGCAATAAGACATTATTGTTGGTAAGCCCGCAAGCCATATTGCCAGGAGTGCTAATATCACTATTTTATCAACTACTGTTTATCCGAGTAGTAAGTAACTTATTATTATTTAAATGAGGTATCAATTTCAAATTTTGACATATACAGAAAATTTTTATTGAGAGACTCACCCACTATAGTTAAGTACGCGATTCGGGTCAGATTCAGATATAGTCGGGATAAAATTCTGGTGAACCGGGTGGGCAAAAAAATATCACTATTTTAATTGCTGTCTTCTCCCGCGTCTGAGTCTCAGCTTCATATATGGAGGGGCATGAAACAAGCAGGATAAATCGTTACTGAGAAGGAAAATTCTGACGTGTTAAGTGAATATATATTAAGAATATAGATAACGAAGAATCCATGTCAGGCCCGGGTGAAGCAAAAGTGCTGGAGATTTATCCATTGGGAAAGCAGAAGTCCAGACATGACTTCAAACTAATTTTTAACAAACCAAACCATGAGATGACGTACTGCAAAATTAGGACGCAATTACAGCTTGTCGTCATTTTACTCAAAAAACAAGGAAACTTTGTGGGAGCTACATAACGACCACCAGTTACTTGGCTTTCTATATAAATTGTGCGTGAGGGAGTCGATCACTTATTGGTGCTTTGCTGATAAACATCCATTGAGGTCACTGGCAGCTCTTGTGCCGATTCCTTCACTGTTGCCACTGGCTTCGGCTCCGCATCGTCTTTTCCCTTTCCCCACACCACACAGTACAGTCCCACCGCGATTATTATCCCTCCTATTATACTGCCATCACCAAAACCATACCATGAATCAGCCAATGATATGTACTTGATCCAACACCACTATATCTATAATTATATATCAATCATAATCTAAACAGTAAAACAAATATATACATTTCTTTGTATTCTTTACGCGTCACCCCAAGAAAAAAGCAAAAGAAAAATATTGGGAGCACTGGACTGAGGTCCAAAAAGTAGAAAATAACCTTCCGAGATGGAGCTGTTCGGACAGAAGGAAGGAGCCCAAAGCAGCAACGATGACCATACAGAGGGGATTAAAGGCCGTCACGAACACTGGGCCTTTCGTCTGCAACACCAATCCTTGAATGTAATACGCTAATCCCGACCCAGCTATTCCCTGTTTCATGTTCATATATCTTCATCAGTGCTCCATTCATTATATCATAATTAACAACTATATACATATACACACACACACACACACACACACGTGGTGGGGTGAGAATTAATGACCGCGTAGAGAGGAGCAAAGAGCCTGCAGTCCCAGCCAAGAGACCAAGCGCCGGCGTGACGGTCGGAGATCAGAGCCGCCGCTCCACTTTGCAAGCTTCCCACCAAGCATATCAAGCACGCCAGTGACAGTTCCGCCGGGTACTTCCTCACTGTTATCGACTGTACATTCCACACATATCAATCCGGGTTAATAATGACTTCCTTCATGAATTGAGTTTAATATAGGATTGGATTTACAGGATATAAGTATATATATATATGTATATGGTGATGAACCTGCAAGATGAAGAAACAGGACCAAGCGGCGCAACCTAGGAGTATGTAAAGTGTACCGGCGAGCCAGTGTTTGTGAGGGGAATCATGGCCTACTTCTACGTGCTGCTTGGCTGTATTAATTGCGGAATGAAAAAGGGGAATGATGGGACCTTTGTACAGCGTCATCAGCAACGCCCCTCCGAACGTCACCATCGTTCCCACCACCTTCGCTATGCTCCCCGCCTCCTTCATCCTTAAACTCTCCAACCTGACCCCAACACACACACACACACACACACACACATATTACTTATTCATTAATAATTACTCTGCATGTCTATATGTTGTTTTACAACTCTCATAATGAATGAGTTTTTACCTCAAGATGACCGCAAGTACGAAGGTGATGGAAGGCACGGTGTTCATAATAGCAGATGCAAATGTAGCTGAAGTGTACTGCATCCCCAAGAAAGTGAAACCCTGGTCCACCACTGGCCTAAATATCATATACACGTTAATTAGCTCACACTTAACATGATCTATTATTGTAATAACATTTTTAACTAAAGTGACATATGAATTATGTTGAGGGGAATATATAGGTCAAGACTAATACTCGAGAAAGCCGAGAAGCATGATCTGTAAGAATACAGAGATTGTCATCTTGGGCCTTACTTTCCTGCAAAATCAAGCAAGAAGAAAGCATTAATCAATAACGTACGTGATATTATTAAAGGTCAAAAAGAGGAGGTAGGCGCATGCATGGGAGGGTTTAGATTAAATAAAGACCTGTCAAGGAAGAAGGCAAAAGGAGCGAGGCAAAGAGCAGCGAAGGCATTGCGATAGGCACTAAACACAAAGCGGTTAACGCCGTGCTTCATACTCGTCATTCCGAACAGCACAGTCCCTGCTATCCCGAACTGCAATGCCACCATAAACACATATGGCTTTCCCTTATTCACCAGACTGCTCATCCCACATATTTCTCCCATCTCTCTCTCTCCCCCTCTCCTCTATTTTGCTGAGAGATGGTCCCGAGTGTTTTACAACGTGTTCCTTTTATACACAAACACTCCAGAGAGCGACGATCGAGACAACCAACCCACTGAGCCCATTGCATCTGGATAAGCATCCGACTCGATCCCCTTTGCTTATTAAAAAAAGTCATGCTTTTTAGATATATTCTCCTCTCTAATTAGTTCAATCCTCATTCTTTTATAATAAATAAAAACCCCATTATTCAACCTCCCGAAAAACAAAAAAAATCTTTCATTTGTTTCTCTCCTTAATGTGCCAATATCCACGTATATGCGTTAAATTAATTAGTGGAGTACCAGCTTCCTCTATGTTGAGTCAGAGCACACTTGGGAGCATGGCACCATGTTTTCCCATCAAATCCCCAACTTTTTCCTGTTTCATACAAACACAAATATATGTGGTGGGCTCTTTATTATATTCAATCTGCGACTCCTTTCTCTTCTCAAATCCCAATAATCACAAACATTTGCTCTACCTACGTACTTACGCATGTAGTCCCTAGTAGTCCTCATAATAATGAGCTCACCGATCTCTCATCAATTGGCCAATAAGCTACGTTATTAATTTGTATTCTTATACGCAACAGATTAAAATAGCTAGGTACTGAGACGAAGAAGAGATATTAAAGAGCCTTCAATAAATTGTGAACATTATGGAAACGATCCCTGCTTTCGTTTGTTATTAAAAGGAGAGATCGTGCGACAGGTTATGTTGCGAAGTGGGTCTGTGTGCTTCGACTTTTTCTAATCTCATCCTCTTCCAAGCTTTATTCATCATTTATCATTCAAAAGTTAGGATAGTGCACGTTTTTTATCGGACAATATTGGGGTTTAGTGAAACTTCGTTTTCGTTGAATAGCAGGAGAATGGCGAGAATCATAATTATTGTAGTAAGCCCCAATAATAATAGCATGGTCATGCTTAGGAAATCGGAATATCTTAGTGTCGTTCTGTATGCGTAAGAATGGCCCCAGCCCATTTCTAACACCTTCGGTAAACAGAGATTAAAGTGGAAATGAATGGCTTAACTTCTCATTAATGAAATGGCAATATATACATACAGATAGCTGAAGTGATAACTATACAAAGTGTAACTATTACGCTAACTAATTACACAAATTAGTTATGGAGAAGTATTTTCATACATCAAGACAAATTCAAACGATACAAAATTAATAGTAGCTTCATAAAGTAAATAAAGAAATAAATCAAAGATACACGCGTCCCATTTTTGAAGTTTCTCCTCTTTCTATGTCATTTTCAAACTCAGCCTTTGAAGCTAAACTCAAGGTTCTGGGTTGTGGTCGTAGTCTTTCCAAGCGCATACAAAGCAAGTTCATTTCATAGAAGAATCATTTTCAAACTCATCTTAATGTTGATATGTGAATTTAAATGAAAAATTTAAATTTTACTTAATTGATGCATAGAATATTCAATTCATTTATATGTTTCGAGAATAAAAGTTAATAATTGACTAAATATATTTGTGCCAGTTTTGTGTTTTAGACTTTTAGTACTTTAGCTTAATTAATTACAATTTTCATGATTTTTCACATTAAAGACCAACCAATATGAACTTTTCAATATAATTATTATTTTTTTAAAAAAAAATAGAGGTGATAGATGATGAAAGATTGCACCCGCATACCGAGGAGAGTGCGTCTATCCATTTAGTAACGATAACCTACCTTTTAGGGAATAAAAAAATGATTGTGTTCAACGTCTTTTTGTTTAATCATTTCAACTTCCTGGCCCAAACAAGAAAAAAATAAGGAAGTTTTTAAATTTGGGTGGTTCTTATTCAGCATGCATATATAGTCGAAATCTAGGGTCTTGGAAGCAAACCGTTGGCTCCATAATCATATGCGTTCTTCGTGTAATGCTCTGTGATTAAGGGAAATGAATTCGAAAGATCCAAATTTAAGTGTTTACGCATAATGGTCACTGAACATTACTGTTAAACGCAATACGAGTATGTGGCTACGGCCAATAGTTTCTTAATTATCCTCTGTAATTGAAACGCGATTTGTGGCGGGGAGCAAACACTTTGTGTTTCCCATGCTGGTTTAAACTAAATAAAATCACGTCCATAATTAGTATCGTTCTGTTAAATGGCTTGGCCAGATTACAATGTGGACTAATGAAAAAGTTAAGTAATCAAATAGATAGAAGCACTTGGCTGATTTTGGTATTAATTATAGAGAGAAGACGTGCAAAATAGAAAGGCCGATTATTGTACAAAAGAGAGAAAAAGAAGGCTCAGTTCTAAAAATAATGAAAGGAGAGAAAATGAAGACGAACAAGAAAGATGCTAATAGGTAATCTGGGCACCACCACAACGACGTACTCTTCAATCATCACTTGCCAGATAAAGTACAATAATAATAATGAAGCCAAGATATCTGGTCAAGAGAAATACCATTATGGGATTCCTTTAGACTCATTAAAGTATTCTGATTTAAACGTAGATTAATCATTCTTTTGCCTCGTATGTGCCATAAGAAATCTCTACCCCGCAATATTGAGTGTTTCTTCCACTAACGCCATCGTTTTCATGCTTGCATCTTCATATTATCCCGCATACTTGATCGCTACTAATCACTCTCAATAATTCAGGGGTTCATACATATCTGTTGGATTCAAATTCAGGGATAAGTCGCGACGTCACACCAAAACCAAGAGCGAGGGCCAGGTGCCTCAGAAATTAAATAGAGATGCAGAATCGCATTACTAATATTATATGCTGGGTGGAATTCTTCATCAACTTCTTCTGAAGTAGGTTTGGCCTCCTGCACTTGCTGCAATATTGCTTACAAGACTAGTGCGTTCAATAAAATAAGCATGAAAGTAGTAACAGTAATTGCCTTGCCTTCATACCAAAGGTAGGGTAACTTAGGTGTGACAATAGAATCAATTCAACGAGATAAGAACAAACAATTCGATCACATCCAAATAAGAACATGTTTCAATTACTGGAGTCAGAAATTACTTGAATAGGTCTATCACAAGGAACATGAGCACGAGGAGTCTAAAAAAATATGATTCAGGAAATTAAATTGGCATTGACTAAATGGTAAAAAATTATGAAACAATCATCTCTTGCTGCTTCCCTAGTCCTATAAAAAAGGCCCCCTTTTAATTTCTTCTTTTATTGTCTGAAAGCAGCGGCTATCTTCTTTTGGAGGAGTTCCATTCCGACACGAGGAGACAATCGCGGTAGAATTTCCTGAAAATGAGACAAACTTTGCCATGAGATGGAGATTCAGATTAGGTGAACTGTATGGGATGGAGGAACAAATGCTAATGCTACTTCACTGGACCTAAGATGGCCCAATGTTGACTCATCCCAACCAGTGGAGGGCCAAATGGCCCAAATTCATGTCAATTTTCTGCATCAGGATTCATAATCTAAAAATAATAGTCAGACTGCAGTCATAAAGGTTTCTTTAATAGGCGATATTGTAAGTCCTTTATAAGCTCTCTCTAAACATTTATCTTAATGGGGGACCGATGCCAAACATATCTAAAACTTTTTTATACAACAAAAAAAAAATAATGACCAAACGTTCAAGTCATAATCACTTCCTACAATGAAACCTAAAAATTCTCTGTTATCCAGAGCCCAAATCCATTAAATAAATCATCAAACCAAAGCCTCAAAACCTTTAATATATAGCTTTTGCCCAGGACAAATGAAGCCTCTGTGATCAACTATAGCAGCCTGGTGCCTTAAAAGTCTGCTCTATTCAACCCCTTCTCCATCTAAACTTATTTCAGACAACACTTCAAGGATGAAGCAGACTAGATGGCACACTGAGGCTGAATTATTGGTATTAAGACAGGTTTGGAGCAAGGTCAGCAACTGGGTTTACAAAAAATAGTCCTTCATTCTGATTCCTTGGATGCATTTAATTTGCTCATGCGAGACTGTGTTCTAGATCACCCCTATAAGGATATAATTAGGGAGACAAGGGAGCTCCTCCTCCGGGATTGGGAAGTGGAGTTACGTCACACGCGTTGGGAAAATATTAGATGCGTGGACTTTCTTGCAAGAGGACATCGAAACTATTTTGATATGGTTTTGGTACCCAATGGTTGTCTAGGAATGTTCCTTAAAGACAAACAACATTGTTGTTAGCTGTGTAGTAACTAGGTCGCTTTCCTAGTTTTTCTTCTTTCAAGTTTAGGCTTGCCTTGTATTCTCCGAAAAAGAAGAATAAGAAGAACACTCATACCAGAATTAGGGGAAAGAAACAAGATTTTATTAGTACTTAAACTGAAAGTGAATGTAAATAAGCCTTGTTTCCCCTAAGGATTGACTTCGTTTACATATAGAAGCAGTTAAGATACATATTCATTTGTAATGACTCTGTTCAATAATTCTGCAACCATAAACAATATGCAAACACCGGGACAGAGTTGGAGGAAAGATGGCGGGATGCTAAAGGGAGAACAAGAATAAAAACAAAAGAGTAGGAGTAAATAGATAATACAGGCTCAAATGAAGAGATTAGAGGTCATTCTGAGTGCTTCTTAACAGGCAAACTCCAAACTAGAGGTTGAAGCAACAAATACTAAAACTACATCGTGTACTGTGGGAAGAATAAACGAGTGACAAGGGGCCGATCTTGAATGAAATTTTACAGTTCTGAGCCAGGTAGATTTGGATTTTGTAATACCACAGATCATGACAGTCGTCGCTGTCTTGAATATATTTTCATGAGCAGGGCGAGAATAATTCATCCATTTATAACATTTAAATCATCAGTGAAACTCTCGTTGTTCCATTATTGATTGCTATTTGCTACTCTGCCTACAATCACCATCTACAAGGTTCAGTGACAGGATAGGGGCATGAAATGTACATTTTCTCATTTTCTCGAGCTAAGGGAGAGCCAATTAACCAACTGGCGGTCCCGAAAACCAAGCACAGTATTTGAAACTGACCTCTGTGCCATCGGAGCGTAATTTGGCCAACACTGGTATCTCATATTGGTAAGCTCTTTCCCATTCCGGATTGCTGGTTATATCCCTTATCTGAGAAAAACCAACATGAGGAACCTGATATTCAAGCATACAACGGAGGAGGGGAGATATGGGGATACCTGGAAATCTACGTCGTGAAGTGAATCAGGACCAGAGAGCAAGAAAGCAGCTTGAAGTTTGTCTTTGAGACCATCGCACAAGCAGCAACCGGGCTTCGAGTAAAGGACGAGCCTTCGAGAAGGTGTGGAAGGCGAAGATGGAGATGAGAAAGAAGAAATAGCGAGGGGCTTGAAGACCCACCTAACGCTTGGTCTGGTTACCATGCCAACGGAGGAAGGCCTTGCTAACGCTGCTGCCGCCGCAGCTGCGGTTGGAAATGCCATTGGGGCAAGGCGGAAGCAAGAATCGGGTACCAACAGTTGATATTGCTTCGAAAGAAGTGTTCAGTGGCCACGCCCTGCGTGCACGGTTAGATTGGCTGCCCAGTTATGCCGTCGATGCCTCCTTCTGTCATTCCCTCGCTTCAGGCCACCGGGGGATTGCTTTCCTGTGGATATTTCTTCTCCCGAATTTCTTTCCCTTGTGATGTTTTAATAATAATTTACTGTTGTAAATCGTTGAAGCTAAATTTTAGTAATTTAAACTTGTAAAATACTCACATAGAGCTAAGATAAAAATAATGATATAAAAGGTTAAATGGTTGGGGACTGACTTTGAAGTTAAAAGTTTATGATTGAGTTAAGCATATTTAAACCGAATGTTATTAAATTAATATAGTAAATATTAAAAGAAGCGACATTTGTCTTTGCGAAAAAGCGCTAATCGACTTCCCTCTTCCATGGCCCCCCTTCACTGCCGCCATTTGTTTCTCCTTCATCTCATTATCCTCTCTGCAATTCCACTGGCCTCCCCACATGAACAAGACACGCCCGTCACTCGCTTCCAGTAATACCTGAGGATTAAGACGGCTCACCCAGAACCAGACTATCTTTCCGCTGTCTCCTTTCTCGTTTCTCAAGCACAATCCATCGGCCTCCAGTATCGAACTCTCGAATTTTCACCAGGGAAACCCCTCCTTCTCATCACATGGCTTGGCTCAAATCCATCTCTTCCCTCTCTTCTCTTCAATTCCCATCTCGATTCAGTTCCCGCAGAGCCCTCCAAGTGGCTCCACCCCCCTTTCTCTGCTGTAAGGACCCCTGACGGCAAAATATTTGCTCGAGGAGCCCAGGACGACAAGTGCATCGGCATGCAATATATTGAGGCAGTTCGAATTCTAAAAAATAAGAATTTCACTCCTACTCGCACGATCCATGTGTCTTATGTGCCGGACGAGGAGATAGGTGGTCTTGATGGGGCCGCTAAGTTTGTGCATTCGATAGACTTCGAGAATTTGAACGTTGGGTTTGTATTGGATGAAGGGCAGGCCTCGCCTGGTGACGAGTTTAGAGTTTTCTATGCGGATAGGTCTCCGTGGTGGTTGAAAATAAAGGCAAATGGTCCACCTGGACATGGTTCGAGGATGTATGATAACAGTGCAATGGAGAATTTGATGAAGAGCCTTGAAGCTATCAGTAGGTTCAGGGAGAGCCAATTTGATGGGGTTAAGGCGGGTAAAGCAGCTAATTCCGAAGTTATTTCAGTGAATCCCGTTTATGTTAAAGCTGGCCTTACTTCAGATACAGTGAGTCGCATAAACAAATATTGTTCGAAGTTAGAACTTCTGCATTTACGTTGTATATAAAATGGTTTGTGGCATTTATGCAGGGATTCGCGATGAATGTGCAACCATCTGAAGCAGAAGCAGGATTCGATCTTAGGTTGCCCCCCACTGCGAACCCGGAAGAACTGAAAAGGAGAATTGCTGAAGAATGGGTTCCAGCTATTAGAAATATGTCATATGAGGTTAAGTATCTGTGAAATTGGTCTAGTGGTATTTTGTTATCGAGTGCAACTATATCTGTCATCGTTAGAAATTATTCATTTGGGGGATGTAAACTATAAAAGTTTGAGACGGATTATCTCATAGCATTTCAATGGATAATGCTGTGTCATTTCAGGCATCAAATGACGAGTTATGTTGCTGTGGGTGAAGTTAACTGTATTTTTGCTTATGTAGAGTTTAAATTTCCTAGTTTGAGGACAGTGGCCTGGTCGCCTAGCCAGTTATTTTACATGCCTTATGTCATATTCCAATTTTTAGGTTTAGAAGCCCAGTATATAGCCTGAAAAAGGGATGTTACTAGACCCTATTGAGTAGAGGTCTCAATAAATAGAGAAAATGATGCTGATCAGTTTGATGCAACACAGAGTTTTAATATGAGGTCCCGAAAGATTTATATTAATTTATGAAGAGAAGAAAAATTAATACAATATTCTCTGGACCTCAGAATCAGATGAAATGTGGCAGTAAATTCCTATAATTAATATAAGAATTTCTGAAACTGACAGAACTCAAAAAGGAATTCTGTAAAATTTATTACAGAATTTATAATGGATTAAAAAACCCGATAAATAGGTTTCGGGAGAATTTCTCGGGAATTGAGCCCATGAAGATAGGGGATCATACAGAGGGTCCAGAATAGCACCTTATAGGCCCAATGATATTTTCAGATAAATATGTGGGTCAGGGCTAATAAAGACCGAGAAAAATGAAGAATTACGAAAATGCCACTGAAGGTATGCCACTGTGTTGTGTCCTTGAGTCAGAGTCAGACGAAAGGCGTTATGATCGTTTGACTAAGGTTAGACAGTCAAGAAAGGGTATCTGGATAGCTAACTAGGGTCAAAAGATACTCTGGTAAGGTATGGAAAGATAATAGTGCTCTTATAAGTACTAAAGAGGAACTAAGGGCATTTTGGTAATTTACTAAGAATGTTTCTTGGGAACTATGTCACCAGAGTGATTGGGTTTGGTTAGAAACCCAGGATGACAATCCAAAGCCCAAAAACGTAGCCCAAGAGTATTGTGGGCCCAAGAAGCATTAAAATATTATTTTAGTACTTTTTCAATAAAGTAAAGTGACCCGGTCCAAGATAGAATTGGGTAAAGTGATATGGAATCATTAGAGGACATAAATGGGGCCCACAAGGTGCCACATGGCATGATTACAGTAAAAGAGGAAAAGCAAAGGACACATGGCATGATTACAAGAAAAGGAGAAAAAGCAAGAGGACACGTGGCACGATCTCGGCCGTCCATTAAGGGAAAAGACTCTGGAACTCTCTGGAAAGGCTGAATCAGTTGGTGAGGTGTCCCAAGGGCCCCACCATTGCGCCACATATACCCCTGAGGTGTCCTGGATGATGTCATGAGTGGTGAGTCATCAGGGAGGGTGATGTCATCATGATGACGCAAGCAAAGCTTCTTGAGGAAGCAAGCAATCTGAGCCATTCATTGCGAATCAATCTGGACCATTCATTCCACCTCCTCTCACCTATAGCCACTCCCCTCCCATTTCAAGGCACGCCACGGATTTGGCAAGAGAAAGAGAGAAAGAAAGGAAGGAAGGAAGAGAAAGAAGGAAGGAGTTCTGGTGGAGTCAGGAGCAGTTTAAGGAGCCGAGGGACTGGGCAAAGCTTAAGAATGAGGTAAGAAAGTTATCTAGTCCCTGCTTTAATAAAGTAGATGATTGCTCTTAATGGTTAGAATAGAGAAATATCTCTATTAATAAAAGTAGCTAAAGGTAGAGAGAAAGTCAGGGAAATGTCGGAATAAGCATATCACCCCTAGTTAAGCATGAATTAAGTAGAGTTATGCTGATAGAATAATAATGAAGATATTATTATGCTATGTATAGGCTCTGACCTATGGAAAGAATGAACCTTAGAGCAAAGGCTAAGAGTTAGAAGAAGAGCTATATGTCAGGTAGTAAATTAATCCTAAACTTGTATGTATTGAATGTTATACTTGATGTTCTATGGTTTTGTTGAATTGTGTTGAATATGTGCTTATGTATGAAGCTCTGTTCCTATGATTACTTTGGCCAATTGTATTTCATATGTAACATGGAAACATGCACATTAGACAATGTTAACACTTTCACAAGCAACACAAGTATTCACATTAATGCATGTATTGTTTAGTACCGTTTACTATTGAGATTTCTCTAGAAATCTCACCCCTTCCATATCAATCCAATTACAGCAGGTCTTCTCAAGATGGAGGAGATAAATATGCATGAAGAGATGTTAATTACTTAGCGTAATTGATATGTGATTTGTGTGTATCATTGCTGGAAATTGCCACTGTAAACAGTAACTCGTGATGGAGGCAGTGACATTTGAGCTGTAATTATAAATAGTAAATGATTGAATAAATGTATGATATTTTTCCAGTAAATAGTAGACATGTCAAGCTTCAATTTGATATATAGAACGTTTTATTTGGATGTCTACACATAAAGATATGATTTATCAAAGTTGGGGCCAGAATGCTGGAATCAGGGATAGGATGCTGGAGGAACAGTAAACTTCGGATGTTGACCAACATTGACCTGGTCAACGAGTCATTTTTTCCTGAAAGAGCATTATGTTAGTTTCGTGTAGCAATTTGAACCACTCCATTTCGATTTTTATAGAATTAGTTATGATTTTCTGAAGTCAGGTCACTCCTCTGGAATTCGTACAGTGAACAATACTTATTAAGAGTAAAATTCCAGATTGAGTAATTTGACTTCAACAGCCTAAGAAGTAGTTCCAGATGCTACCGTTTGATCCCAAAGACGTAAGAAAATGAGGATGTTACACCTTGACTTATGTAATTAGCACGAAAATGTGGATTTGTTTTTTTTGGGTGCTATACATGGATATTGTATACATGCACATGACAGAATCTTAACTAGCCCTGTAGCATGATTATCAGATTGCTGCCTGGTGATAGTCGAGCTCTGTCGTCCATGCAACAAAGTTTGAAAAAAAGGGTGAATTAACATTTCTTTACCCATGTTTTTCTTTGCTCTATGATTTGTATCCCTCTAATTTGTATCATTTGAAATGGAGAAAAATATTGGTTCTTTTAAAGTAAAATAATGCTAATTGGAGGGATTCCTTGTGTATGAAACTTGAAAGGAACCGTTAATTTTCACCAAAATTTTGAAATTCAAGGGCTGTGCGTAGGGGAAGGTCAGCTGGTTACTGGTTATATTATACTCATTGTTGTTTTGCATAAGCACCATCTGTTCAAATTTGTTTGCCTTATGAATCATTTCCATCAATCAAATCAGAAGTTGGGGTGGGTATTACTCCAATACATCCTGGGATGAATTACTGCCATGCGGTCTGAGATATATTTTTCTTCTTTATTGTGCTTGTTGCTTTGATTAGTTCATGATCTCATCGTATCATCAGTCCTTGACTTACTGCATGCATTGACAACCTTGATATTTTAGCCATATTGGATATAACATAAGAAATTGAAATGCTTTGGAGACTCTGAACTTTTTGCTAATGGTCATTGCGTTAGCTTTTTATTTGAGGATGCTGTTATTCTTTTGTCTTGTTTGTGATCAAACAAAAATATAAAATGATGGTTGACAGGCTGAGTGTATTCTGTATATGGCAGATCATAGAGAAAGGACCCATCAGAGACCACATGGGGCGCCCTTTAATGACCTTAACTAATGCCTCCAATCCGTGGTGGTTAGTTTTTGAGCAGGCCATCACATTTGCTGGGGGAAAACTAGCGAAGCCTGAAATTCTGGCGTCAACAACTGATGCTCGGTACATTAGACAGAGAGGAATTCCTGCACTTGGTTTCTCACCAATGTCAAATACTCCCATCTTGCTTCATGACCACAATGAGGTTTGACGGTTTCTAATTCTTCATTGTGAATCTCTCCTGCTATTTCATATGATTTCAGTGATAGCTCATCTCTTTTAACTCCCATGAATTCACTTGCAGCATATACGAGATACGGTGTATTTGAAGGGAATAAAAGTGTACGAGACCGTGATAAGTTCCTTGGGTTCATTTGTGGGAGCATGATAATCGGTGTCCACAATTGTTTCTCAGTAACGAACGAGGCTATCTTGTTAAACCTATGGTGTTGTCGCTGCGCATACTTGAGCCTCGTGTAACATTTAAAGCGAAGAATTCTTGGCGTTGGATGCTCCCATCCCCCGAACGAGGCATTGGGAAATCATATATTCCGACACTTGCAGTACATCGAAACTTTAGAAATTTGTCTGTGTAATCTGTAAATAGTTCCCACAAGGCATTGAGCAAGCAAGATGTCTGTGTGTGACCCATAAGTAGCACACTGAGTTGATATATTATTTCTTCATCGGAAAGACTGTCGACCATAAGTTGCCTCAACTCTTCGCTGGTAGGTTGGATCAAAATATTTCATAATTCTTCTGCAGTATTCATGAACTTGGTTTCTACGCTTTCATTTGCATGCGCTTGCGTGTCTTCTAAACATTTTGGGTCAGCATTTGCGCTTTTTTCAGAGCTCAGTGTTTGTTTTCTGCCCCACTTTTTGGGTCAAATCCGATTACTATGGAGTGTAGAGAAATATCCTCCTTCCATCCTCCGCATATACATGCCCATATGTTGGGCCTTTGAAAGAGTCTCCACGACTCAAGATCATCCGGTTTTATTATGATGTCCGAGTTCGTTTAATGAACTTTTGGTCCGGGAAAGCTTTTGCTATTTATAATTTTAACACACAGTCTAATTCTTTTTTAAACTATAATTAAGAGAATCTAGTTTTCGAGATGAATAGTCGTTACTGACTTGATCAACACTCTGAATAACACAATAAATGGGTCTAACTTCTCGACCCACGCAACAGATATATACTCCTCACTCCAAATGGCAACTTTTTCTCAATTTTTGTTTGCAATCTAGTAAACTCAAGCGATAGGCATAGTCCGTGAGAAAAATAAGAATTTCATGCTAAATTATTAAGACACTAATTCTCGAGCCTTTCAATGAAGAGCTGAAAGTTCAAGTCTTGAGCTCAGGGTAGTATGTAATGAATGACTAACGACGCTTCATTCCCCCGTCGAAAATTATTTGCAGATTGTGACTGGATTCAGTTGAACAGAAGCGTATATAGAAACAGAAACATATATACACTGAAACATTAAAACATGTTGGGGATATATATCATATATAAGCTGCGCTTGAGCCGTCGAGACCTGTTGCTTTTGCTGGTGTTATCATATCCAAAACTTCCCCCTAACGAAACCCAACTTCAGTCGATTAAAAAGGTATGAGAAGATTTATCAGACAGTGAAAACAGGTACAAGTTGGGGAATAGGAAGCAGCTAAGAAGGTGACCGGTTATAGTAAGTGGACGAAGGAGTTGGGTGTAATATAGAGATATACTAATTAAATTATATGATTGCACATAAGAAAACAGCTATCAAACACAGAGAGGGAGATGGGGAATTGTATATGGATATGGTTGTTGAGGATATCCGTGCAGTGAGATAGGAGAGTGATTTTCTAGGAAGTTTCACTGATTATGGTTTTTAAGTAAAGGAAGAGACTGAATCCCACAAATTGAAAGAGGATCTCAGAGGGCACATGGACATTGCCTCTTCATCCGCCAACAACCACCCAAATGAAAAAGAAAGGCTTGACCTGTGCAGGGTCGCCCATCCCTCGCAATCTCCATAATTTATTTGAAAATGAAGGATCCTGCTCTGATATGCATGCATGCTTCTTCTGTGAGGTTTCAATATGGAATTGGCCCTACTTCCTGCTGGCTGTACTCGCCTCTCATTTATTATTCCCCTGTCGCTTTCACTCTTTGTCCAATGGGTACGGAAGGTCTTCGTCGGTACGGGCCAGTTAGGCTAGAGGTACAACTTATCATATCTCTGCAACATTATCATCAACATTCAATCAACCATGCATGCATCTGCATTCATTTATGCTCAATCTCTCACTCTGTGCTCATACTCTATGATGTAGACTACGCATTCTCTCATTAACCGTTCAATTTCAATGGAGATAGAGATAACACAAGAATATGATGCCTACCTTATAGTCTTGTGTATTGGATTACCCTTTTCGCTTTCTAAATAATCATAGGAGTCAAAAGAAATGCACACAATTTTATTATAGATTTGGTCCATTAATTTATACACCATATTGCTGATTTAGAATTATGTGACAAAAAGAAGGAGGTGCGGGTGGGGGTGCGGAACGCAGTGATATCTTTTTCACATATATTAGCAAAATTAAAGGGGAAACTTGTCAACAAAATCAACAAGGTCCAGCTAATTGCAGCATTTTGGCTCAGACCCAATTTGCATATGAAGTTTCCTTCCAACTTCCAACAAACAGAAAACTTGTCTCTCTCTCTCCCCCCTCGATATTTGACGGATTTACAAATATAAGGAATGCGGCAAAAACATGTGGGAATCATTATAATGAAAAGTAATGGCACGTCAAAGACCGTACCCTTAGCTGCACCTAATTAATCAAATGTCAAAATTTGTTAATTTAGCAGGGAGTAGAGTACTTGGTTCTAAGATTCATATTAATTTCTTATTAGTAGCGGAAGAAACGCCTTGAAAATTAAACCTGATAATCTGATATATATATATATATATATATATATATATTCTTTATGTTCCCGAGTGCATCACAAGGGCTTTAGGAAGAAGGGACGAAGCCAGGCGACCTGTACGGCTTGATGACACTCCTCTATGATCATTGGACATTGCAACTCTGCACACTGTTCATTTCCCATTATTATTTAATAATACCAAAGGCCACGCCAGTTTTGCAGAATCAATTGCAGCAAAATACTGCACTATTATTATTTAATAATACCAAAGGCCACGCCAGTTTTGCAGAATCAATTGCAGCAAAATACTGCACTAGTACAATGTTGAGAGGGTTGTTTCTTTCATGTTCAACTTTAATTTGGGAATCTTTTCATCTTCTGAAATGACCATTCTCACTTTGGTGGGCTCGTGGACTAATGAATGGCCTTTGCTGTCACGTTGACAAACACGCACACTTTGGTTTTCCTACTACTATATGAAGTTATGAACTTGAAATAACAATAATATTTAATAACAAGTAAAAGTTGACCCTACAGACCCATGTTAAGAAAGAGACATAAAATTGTATAAAAAAGGCAGTGTTGTTTTCAAAACCTATCCCTCCAATCCCATGCATGTGTGCTGGCATGGCATTTTTCCCAAAGTAAAAAGGAGGATGAGCTTGTGCCGTACCAGTGGAGAATCTATTTGAATACCTTAAAACTAGAAAGCAGAAAATAATAATAAAAAAAAATCAGAGAGAGAGAGCAAGGAGAGTGAAAGTCAAGTTATGTAGGCGTGAGCAACTAAGCGTGGCCATCCAACGGTTGAGATAAGGGAGAGTGATGCATTAATTATTAAATAAAGCTGATTAGTGTTGGAGAGCAAAGGAGGCTCCTTAACGCGGTTTTGGAGCTGAGTACAGAGAAGCAACAGCTGGTTTCTTTACAAATTGCCTTCACTAATGTTTTAGACTGCGCGTCCCATCTACTGGCATATTTTTCCCTCCTCTTTTTTTTTTCTTCCAATTTTCTATTAATTTCTTTTTCCTTTTTTGGATTCTTGTTCAGGATCACCACCTGCACATCCTGGAAGCTGCCCCTTATTTAACAGAGAATCCTATGTTTTCTCTCCGCTCCTATATTAATTTATATTCACTATATCTCAAAATACATTATTTAAATTGCCATTCATTTTTTTTTTGTTTAATTTACTGTCCTCTGGGAACCATGGTGTTACATACTCGAGTTGGTCAATGGGGTTAACGTTCTTTACCATCTTCTGGTTTTTTTAATTCCTCCGTAGGATTGAAGTCCAAGTCTAATGCATTGTAATGGATTTTCACTCTTATTTAAACAGTGCCCTTTTGAGAATGTGCTCTTTTAAGCTGTCCTTTAACTGCCGACTCCAAAAAAGTCGTATCTCATTATTTATTGTTTCCATAAGGATAACTTCTGCAGCATCCACCTAGAAATATTTAACATTGCTTTAACAAGAAATCTGCCATTGACTAAATCTTAACTGCCCCCATCGAATACCAGAAAGATATTTTGTTTTTCGAATGCACCAAAAGCGAGTTCACATTAGTGGAGTGATCAAAATGTGCTGAAGAAAATCAGAAAAGGGGTAAAAGTTGAAACTTGTATGGTACAAAAATGAGAGGGCATGTGACATACCTGCGACACAGTTGCAACCAAATGATGCATATCTGAAGGAAGCTTCATGTAGAAAGGACAAAGAAGTCATTTTAAGACCAAAATTGTCCGACGTTAATGCTCATTAAATTTAAATTAACTAATAACCATCTGGCAGAAATGTCATATCTTGAATATTGGAACTTTTTTTTTGGGTGAATTAAATAGAGTATTTAATTAATTAATATCTTAAAACACAAGCATCCATCTATAAATAGGCCACCTTTCCTTCCCCCTAACATTCAGTAGCGCTCTGATTCATTCCCTCACTTCCAGAATAGCAAACAGGAGACCAAAAAAAAAACACGTTCAAAGAGAAAGGAATAGAGACTTGTTGAACACCCTTTGTGCCTCAAGGAGTGATCTTGAAACATCTTGAGTCTGAGTCTCTATAATGGTCAAGAGAGGGAACAAGATCCACACAGAAACATCATCAAAAGCAATGCAATCTCAATCTTCGTCAGCATCATCGGATGGGAAAAGGAAGTACAAGGGAGTGAGAATGAGAAGCTGGGGCTCATGGGTTTCAGAGATTAGAGCACCAAACCAGAAAACAAGAATATGGTTGGGATCTTATTCAACCCCAGAGGCTGCAGCTCGAGCCTACGATGCTGCACTTTTATGCCTCAAGGGTTCTTCAGCTAATCTCAACTTCCAGTCCAGTTCTTCCCATTATGTTCCTCAGGATACTGTCATGTCTCCTAAATCAATCCAAAGAGTTGCTGCAGCGGCTGCTAATAGTTTTGCAGACAATGCCACAAGCCCACCTTCTGCCTCTGCATCAACATCATCGTCCTCACTCATCTCGTCGCCATCGATGTCGTCTGATCAAATCGACGATGATGTCTCACTAATCTCGTCATTTAGTTGTGATCAGAGTAATGAACCAGTGTCTTTGATGGACTCTTATTGGTATAGCTTTGATGATTTACAATCCCCAAAGTATGTAAATCAAATGCTCGGTGGTAATTTGTTTGATATTGATCCAACCCAGATGCTGGAGGATGATTTCTGCGAAGAAAGTGATATTCCTTTGTGGAGCTTCTGCTGAGATATATACATATATATATGCAGGCCAAAACCCAATTCTTTTTTTTTTCTTAGATTCATATTCGTTTGCCTTCATCAGTGCTACATGTTGAAGATATATATTACTGACTGAGACCAAATTTAAAATTTTTATTTATATATACATATATGGTTCCTGTATGTGTATGTTAGAAGAAGAAATTCATAGAGATAAAGACAAGTTTTTTGGCCTACTCTCGGAAGTGAATTTCTGGACATCTGAAATTATGTACCGTTGATGCAAAGCATTATCATGTTTATGTTATAAATATCTGTTCCATGTGTGGCAGAATATGTTCATCAACGTCCCCAGTAATAAACAAATGTTTGGATTATTTTTTTTTAGATTTTTACTATGGGGATCGTTGGAAGCCCCTTCATTTATTGCACCAATCGGACGACCTTAGATTCTCAGAAAAAATCAACAAGAAAAAAGAGGGAACCATGTGTTACAGGGTGTGGGGACTTGAAATCTGTCGGAAAATATGTCTTTTGTTACCATGTATCCAATGTTCATTGAGCCACATCTACAGAACAAAAAAGGATGATTCCGCGTCTGAGCATTCAAATTTGGCAATACATGAACTATACTATTCTGGAAGACTATCCATGGGCATGAAATCTGGTTTCTTTCCATTTTTGGATTTGAGTCCATTGAAATTGGTTTAGACCAAAAGCAAAATTGACAAAAAACAATTAGGCTATCTAATTTCATTTCTTCATGTGATGATTTGTTGGAATTCCATGCCTTTCCGTCGACCCAACTTTGTTTACATACATCTACCATGTTCTTCTTCTGTCCTTTTTCATGTCTCGTGCTAATTAAGGTTAACGTGAATATAGTATCCCAGATTGTATTCTTTACCTGAATAGAAGGCGAAGTGTTTGACCCTTTCTGGCCAAGTAAGGAAGCTATGTGATCATGAGATGGAGCCAATCATGTGTCCTATTGTGAACGAAATAGGAGAAATCATGGGGTCCCATGCTCTGTTGTTCTTTTTACACTGGATCTGGACGTCTTAATCAAGCCTAGAAGTTTGCAGAAGAAAGAAAGCTTTTGATTTTTGGTATGACGTGTTCAAAGATACGCAGGAACAGCAGCATAAACTTACCATTTTCCTTTGACTATTCCCTGAATATGTACGTATGCGTTTTCCTCGCTTCAACTATTTTAACAGCGACGCACATGGGAATAAAGAACTAGATGACAATCTCTTCTAGCTGCATTTCAGACACCGCATGGGGCTTCCAAAACGTCAATATAATCAACCCCAGATTATAATATTTATAATGTGGAACGCTATGGGTGCTTTTATTCTGGTATTAACAAACTTTGGGCAGATGAATTCCCATTTGAAAACTGTGGCTATAATATAATCGTTTTATTAATTGGCGAGTCCTAGGTTTGCAGTAATGCAAAGTAACGAGATACGATGCGTGTAGAAGAGTCGGACAAGGGACATTATTGATGTACGTATGTAATTATTGTTTGGGGTTTTTATTTACTACATGCATCCACAAAAATGACATTTGGAATAGTGCTCGAGTTTCTTACTTTATAAAGAAAGCCCTGGATTAAAGTAGGAGCAATTATTTATGATACTATTTCAATTTTCATGGGAGTTCCCTCATTTCTTACATCATCATTGTTCCCAAGAATTATTGCTCGCCACGAAGGAAGGCAGCGGAATGGAGTTCAAGATCCAACATTAAGCATGGGATTAATGATCTAGGTTTGGCCTTATTAAGACATGATTTTATTGGATTATTTGATTTATGAAAATTATATATTTACATATTATTTGCCGATGAAACTTTAATGATTTTCTAGAATTAAAATTGAACTTTGCGATAGAAAAATAATATCGTGACATTTTTCTATTGGTGCGTGGTTACCATATCAATAAAGGAGTAGTCTTTTGCAGACTGAACTTCGGCGTTCACGTGGCCACCTTTCACACAACCCCAATATTTTTTTTTTTACTTACATGACTTATTTTATTATAATTATATTTAAATTTAATCTATATCATATATTTAATTATAATAGATAAATTTATTGGTAGAAATTTTTTTGCATACGCATATTGAATCATGGCTCTGAATATTTTTCTTCACATGAAGGATTTTTTTCTCTAATTTCTATGAAATTTGTGTATGACAATTATGTGTCTTGGGGGGGAAGGAAGTTTATATATTTTTTACTTATATCGGTTTTTTTTAATACTTTATTGTTGGGATTAATACAGATTCACTTTTTTTGGGAATTGGTTGGAATTGTTCTTATACTAAAATAATAAAAACAGAAAAAACAAAGTAACACTTGATTTCCATATCATCAATAAAAATCCCCATAATACATTTTTTAAATTTATTTTGTGGAGTAATCTGTTAACTAACTAATATTTTTATTTAATATCGTAAGAAAATAATCTGTTTTTTTTTTGGGTGAATTCCTAAGGAAATAATCTTGATGGAGATAATGTTGCCATGCGAACGTGGAAACAATATGCTACTTACACACAAATAAAAATATCTCCAATCTTTGCAATTCTAATTCTTTTTTTTTTTTTTTGGTATAAGAGAGGTTGACCACCTAAAGTAAACTATTAGACTATAAGGGGATCATATCCCAAACACTCTTTGACCACAATATTCCTCAAATGTTGAGGACAATCATATAACACTGTCGTATTAATCAACCCGTCTTTTGCTAATGCATCTGCAAGTTTATTTTATTCCCTAGATATGTGATATATCTTCAACTCCCAAGATAGCTTAACAAGGCTATATATATATGACATCAATAAGCTGCACCTGTCACCTGTGAAATTCAGTAACATATCCACTACATTCTTAGCATCAGATTCAAGAATAATCTTCTTAAATCCCAGATCTGAAGCTAACTTTAATCCTGTGTATATTGCCCATTGTTATGCTTCAACGACGATACAGGAACCAAGCAAATTTGTGAACCCCACAATCCAATTTCCTGATTGATCACGAATCGCTCCTCCACATCCTGCCCTACTGTGGGCTGTAGAAAGAGCTCCATCAACATTTAATTTAACCCATCCTGAGGGCGGAGGTTGCCAATCAGTTGGATTTGATGAATTAACATGATTAGTTAGATTCTCCTCTTGCAAAAGTACAAAACTTTTCCATGTTCGCATTATTACTAAATAAGGATCTAAAGGTTTCAAAAATTCATTATCAAATATAGATTGATTCCTCCACTTCCATAATTTCCAAATCGATACCCCCCAAATCAATCTCTAACTGCAATTGTCATTACTTCCCAACTCCTTTTTTAGATTCATCGAAAACCAATCCCGTAAAGAAGCTCTATAGAAAGGGACACAAGACGTGGGATGTAAAAGTCTATTTCACAGTTGTCTAGCATAGGAACAATCTTGGAGTATATGTAAGATGTCTTCTGTATCCGCATTACAATATTGACAATGTGCATTGATTGAAGACTACCTACTTCTCCAAGCATTTGTCGATAAACGATTATTAAAAGCTATCCACATGAATACCCGAATAAGCTCTGAACCTTTCCACTTCCATATATCTTTGTAAACAGAGCTATATGTATTAGCTGATTATTTCTCAATTAAATAGTAAGCACTTTTAATAGTAAAAGTGCCATTGTTTGTTGCGTTCCATATCATTAAATCATTACCCGCCTCCGACATAGGTGGTAACATGCTATGCAGCCTCTGGAAGATATTACTTGGGACAATATTAGCAAGTCTTTGGTAATCCCAAATCCCATCCATAATCCAATCTTCAACTTTACTATTTATTTTCTCTGTTGTAATTTGCCGAAGACACAAATCTTGTAAAGTTTTATCAGGAAGCAACCACTAGTCAGTAAAAAAATTGACTAATTGCCTATTACGAACATGCCATCTTGTGCCTGCGTCCACAATATATTGCTGTTGAGAGATGAATTTCCATAATACAGAGTCTCCTTTCCTTACATCCAATAAATTTTCTTCCTTCCGTAGCATATATTTATGTAATAATACATCTACGCATAGACCTTTCTCACCATTAAGTAACTTCCAAGCTATCTTTGCTCCACAAGCTTGATTGAAAGATGCTAACCTCTTAAACCCCAGTCTACTATATAATTTAGGCATAGTAATTTGATCCCATCCAATAGGATGGAATCCATGATAGTTATTACTATGTCCCCATATAAAATTCCTTTGCACCCTTTCAACTTCTTGACACACACTGATAGGAATTTTAGCCACTTGCATAGGATACACTGTTATAAAGCTTAGCACTGATTTAGCCAAAGTAATTCGATCAGCCACTGATAGTGTACTCTCCTTCCACGTAGCTAATTTAGATTTCACTCTATCTATGATGTATTAAAAAATATCTCTGGGTTTCCTCCCTCTGATTATTGGAAATTCCAAATACTTTCCTATATCAGCAGAAACACTCATTCCTGTCATATCACTAATTCTTCTTCTAACATTACCATGCACCTTTGGAGAGAAGAATATTTGATGATATTTTTGTTTTTCAGATTGTTTTGCAATTCCAATTCTATTTAGGCTGCCCCCGCCTAATTTGCATTTCAAACATTCGTCTCTTAGTCCATTTGAGTTGTTTAGCTTTGGTCACTCATGGGTTGCCTGCACTGCACGGCTGTAGCTGCACTTTCATTGGTATGCAGAAGCCCAATATATGGCAATGAAGTTGAGCTGAGATAGATTTATGTACATAACCATTCTTCTTCCCCATAAACGCGAGAATTAATATAAAAAATTTCCAGTCCCGGTACAAATATTAGATGTTGAGACAAATGTTAGTGAATTCCATATTGGGTTGTTGTCCACTTTCGTTCTGTATTTGGATCTACTTTTGTAACTGCAAGAGAATATCTTATTACTAAAGGTAATGAAGTTGGGACCCCTGTTTTCTGATAGGGTGGCAGAGTGAACTTCAAGTGTAAGCCCATGCAAATCAGTGTCACTATCTGCAGTGAACTAAAGAATACAGCATGGGATCCGCCCTGCACTCGCTCCTGCAAATCCCAAACAACAAATAAAAACTGATACTTAGTACAAGTGCACCTAACGTGTCATTCACAACTATGCTATTATTAGCAGTATAATCAGATATATTCAATGTGCTAGCGTCTTCACAAGTGAACAGACAAAGAAAATGTGTATTCCGATTGTTCTGCCTTGTATTTTAAAACAGATAAAGCCAGGATTTCTCACAAGCATTTATTGTTTGTTTATTATACTTTAGAGAGTTGGGTCATCTGTATTCAATAAGTATATTATAGAAGAAGGATTCCGTTATCACCCGTGGCAGAAGCAATTACATTATTCCCTCCTTCTGGACGAATCCGTCGATGCCTCCCCTGGAAAGGCCACAAAGAAGCCAGCTGAATCTGACTCCATCTCCAGCAACTTCGCAGCCTGCCTTCTCTGCCACTGGGTTCACCGGAGTCCGAAGCCTCTGGCACAGGCACCTCAAGCCGGCAAACAGGGCAGGAATTGTGAAGCCTTAGCCAAGGAACAATGCAATCTGAATGGTATATGTGCTTGCATGGCAATTCCCTCGCATCCCCTCCCAGTTCAAATTCTTCCTGGCAAACCGGGCAGTATGAGTTCTCCTTCAGATGGCCCTCCGAGATTTTCACACTCGGAATCGCATCGATAGTCCTCTCCGGCGCCGGCTGTGCCCCTGGCCTGTCATTTTCCGTCAACTGGTCAATCAGTTCCCCCAGACCAGGACCAAAGTAGTAGTCTCTGGGGTGGTCAACACCGCGCGGTATAGGGTTTTGTCGTCGCGGAATCGATTCCAAAGGGTCAGACGGATCTATAGGTGGAAGAATTAGCCAAGTCCGAGGCCGAGGAAGGATTTCAGGTTCTGCGACTGGAACATCTGCGTCGGAATCCCCAGCTCCCTGAGCAGCCCGACGATGTCGTCGACGCGGTACGCGGCGGACGGGAATTTCACCATCGGAGAAGGCATGGGGTATGCCTTCTCGTGGGCGTGATGGCCGTCGCCCCTGAATCCAACGGAAGCGTGGAGGTCGAGCTTGGGGATCGTGGAGACGGCCATCAAACTGCCTGATTGGCGGGTCAAGCAACAGAGAGAGGGCTTCTAGCAAGCGGGCTTCAGGTGATGGATCGTGGTCCGTAAAGTCCAAGACCAGTCTAGGCCTTGAGACGTTGATTTCACAGAGGATCTGGCCAGAACAAAGTGGACAGGTAATGTCGGATAAATCTGGGGAGGGAACACGGACCACTCGGTTGCACTGGTAGCAATAGAAGAGGTTCGTCCTGGGTTCGCCATTCGTCCTTTGGCGAGGAGGGCTCAGGGACATTCTCGCTTTGGGAGTGGGAAAGCCGGAGAGTAAAATTGGGCCTCGCTCTTTATGGGTTTCAAAAGAATCGATTGGAAAAGCTCCAACCACAAAGCAAAGAATGACTTATGGGCTCCAACCAAGGTATTCTCTCATTTCTTTTGTTTTTCTTTTTATTTAAGGTAGTTAATATCATGGTAACAGTATTTTTCCACCGAGACAAGATTTGCCTAGAGGTTCTTAAAAAAAAAAAAAAAGATTTACCTAGAGGTGTAGTTCACGTTCTAAATGGGTTTGGTAGCCCAATAGGCCCATCTTCCGTATACTCTTCAGGCTGACAAGGAAAACGAATTCATTGGATAAAGAGGAAGAGACCGTAGGTTGGAAACAGATCCCAAATGGGCTTAAGAGAAATAATGAAAAGAAAGATGAATCATATATATTATTCATATTAAAGGGGTTAGTCTGAATAATAAGTTGTTCAATATCGTTTAAATAAAGTCTTAAATTTAAGTCTTAGCATATGCAAAAAATCTTCATTGGGAGACTCACCCACCATAGCTAATTACGCGACGCGGGTCAAATCCAGATATAATCAGGGTAGAGCTTCGATGAACTGGGTGGGCAACTAAAAAAAATATATTATTCATAGGCAACAAGTTCTTACAATCATGTAACTCACATGAGTTTATATATTAATCTACCCTTACTTGAGAGAGATAAATCAACCCTACTTAAAAATTTTAAAGGAGACTCAAGTTACTCTCTCCCTTACTATATTGATGATTACACAATTACATATACTTCAACAATGAACTAAAGTTATTTATATAGAATTGTAGAATTATCTAAATATAAGTAATTAACACTAATTACTTGATCAATTCAATCTTCTAACAAATCCCATATTCATGTTTGCAAGAGCCCTGTGTATAATAAGTTTTTAAATTTTTAAAACAGAGCGTTGCGTTTGCCTAAGAGTTAACGATCTTGTTAGCATTATTCTGTTAGTTGTATAGTTGACCTCAAGGTCCTTTTGAATTCAACTGTGTATGTCGACTAATTGATTAACGCAACCAATTATAGAACACCAGTCCTTTGCGGGTACAGTTGCCGTATGAATAATTAGAATTGAGATATCGAATGGGAACTGGTATAAGTTTGACTAGCTATACACCATACATATTAGTCTCCATAGATGCAATAGTTGACTTTTTTTTTCAGTTGATGAATCGTGAAACAGTCACGTGGTCAAGGCAAAGTGGGGAAATAAGAGGCTATCTATGTAAAAGCTGTCCTTCCTTCGATTTAGGCATCGTCCAATGGTGCCTCCGTCTATACTAGGTGGCCCTCCAAGGTTATTTAGGGTACAAAATAATACTCCTCTTCCCTTTATTATTAGTAAATAGTCTATTTAATTATATTTAAAATATTAATTAAATTGATTAATATTATATTTTTTTTTAAAGTACTATAATCATATTATTTAACTATTTCACTCTCTTTTTTATTTAATTATTATTTAAAAGTATTAATAAGAATAATTTTTAAAAAAATGGATAAATATATAAAATATTACTTATATTTAATACCAAAATTACCTCTCAAACTATGTTATATATTAAGAGTGGAAGGAGTATCTAATTGGGAATACTTTGAAAATGTTGGTTTTCAATTATATGGAGGTAGAGCTTTGGCCAACAAAAAAAACAAATAAATAAACGAGGTAGAGCCGGTATCGCAAGTATTCAGCTACCTTGTTAATCAAGGAATGATGTACCGATGCAAGCTACGTATGTATTCAACGGCTCCATCGGGAAGCCTTTGAATTATTCCAGCCATAGCTCACCAACTAAGTGTGTGTGTGTGTGTATATATATATATATATATATATATATATATAGACCTCGTCAAAGCTACGTGTATGGATGAAAGTCAGCGATCAATTTAATGAAGGTTGATTTAATCGTTTGCTGTTTCAGACCATCATCAATCCACAGAACATGATATATACTTTCAGTCGAATTAACTTATGTTTGTGATGGAGTTAGTTGATAGATGTTATACCTCATGACTAGATGTTACTCATGCGTGCACGTATGAGTAAGGAAAGCCATGTATATATTCTTTAATTAATTAATTAATTAATTTCGAAATTAAGCTGTTAGCTTCAACATTTTACAAACCACGTAACCTAATGGACCATGTCATTTCAAGAGCCCGAGATATCGATGTTGATGCATGCATGAATATCAAAAGAAACCATGAGATTCGGGAAGGTGTGGATTATTATTATTATTAGCATTAATTACTAGGAATATATCTCTGTGTGTGTGTGTGCATATTCAAACAAGGGTGGCAACATCACGGGTTTAGGTTTTGAGTTCCCATCGTGTCGCGTATACCGCGCTGCTACTTTCAAGTTTGAATAAGGACAGATAAGGTTAATTTGTTCATTGTTCTTTTGTACGTGCCTGCTTCAAAAATTCAAATGTCTTCCTCTTACTACTTTTTTTTTAAATAGATACGAGATTAGTTTGAATAATAAACGGTTTAGTATCATTTAAGTAGAGTTTTAAATTTGAACTTTAACATATATAAAAAATTTATGTTAAAAGATTCATCTATCATAGTCAAGTGCATGGTGCGTATAGAATCTAGATATAATTAAGATAAAATTTTGATAAATTGAATAGATTAAAAAAAAAGGAAACTGACTCTAATTTGAATCGAGCAAACTTTTCCTCCCCAGAAAAAAAAACAAGAAAAAACCCTCTATTGGCAATGGCAGTCAAACCAGACCGCTCCCCGGTTTCAAGTAATTAATACACAATTGTCACAACTATGCATATATATATATATATATATATATATAGTCATACTTGTTGTTTATGATTTTTCATCTATTAATTAATAATGAATGAATTATCCCTGTTGTGGTTATCATGTACTATTCCAAATCCCGTTAGTAATGCAGCCTAAGCCTTATCGGCATCGCTTTATTTATTGTGGCGGCCCGTTTGAAAATGTGGGAAGTCAACGAATCCAAACTATGTTTATAACCTGATTGGGCAGGAAAGAAAAGGAACTCTTCGGTGAATTGGTGCATATAACGCGATGAGTTTTTCCTAGGAGTGGAATCAGTATTTCCATGTCTGAGATTCATATCTTACCAACAAATTTTACACAATAACACTTCAAATTTGATTTGTAAATTTCACATCTGACAGGGCATATGTTATGAACTTAATTGGGGTGGAGCAACCCCCTGTAGAAATCTGTTTGTCAGACTGGGCTGGATTTGATGTCAGAACATTCAGTTTTTCCAACACTGCACTCTCTCCTGCTCACAAATAGACAAAGAAATGGGCAAAAAAATATTTGTAATTAAAAGAAGAAAACAGAAGAAATTAAATCACTGTTGTTTCTAAGATCATGAGATTACCCTCCGCTCTACATTATGGGTTTGGGCTTTGACTAGATTGCAAGCAAAGCAAGTAGTTGCTCTGAAATTATGATCTAATGCACGGTTCTCAGGGTGGAACATCCCTCGTCAATCATAATATTGTCACGCTGGATTTCATGCGGGCCCCAAAGAAAAACAACAATAATTAATTTGCATCCCTCCCTTCCCCTGCGAATGGCGTGGGACACACTCTACAGTCTACAACCTCCGATTAATCTAATACACATGAGTGTGGTCAACTCAACTCATCATCATTCTTGGATTTTGTTCTGTCAGGATCGGATTCTATCTGAATCCATTAGGTAACGGATTTTCAAAATATTACGGATGATTTTGTGTATTTTAATTCGCCGGCGCAATTCCACGATGACAGAGCTCCGCTGATTTGCTAAGTTCTCCCGTCGTTGCTTCAATTTCTTGGCTCAATTTCCAGATTCCTGTAGTTTTATGCTCAGAAACGTACTTCAAAACATAATGTTAGCTTAGTACTAATAAAAAATGTGCCGGATCGCTTTTGAAAAGTATGGAGAAAATAATTTGATTATGAAGGCGAACGATTGAAGTAACATACGAGAGCGAAGGCGGTCAAAACACTGGTAAAATTATACACGCTGATATTATTGCTGAAAACGAGTTCAACGAGTTGGTTAAATTAGGTAAACCAAACAGGAGACACTGTCTCCTGAGTCAAATATATTCCCTCCACATTGCATTACCCTTTGGGATATGATATTTTTGCACAATGGAAGCAGGGCACAGTGCTTTACGTGGGGATTCTGCACGAAGCAACGGTTTCAAATGTAAAGAAAACAAAGGTGCCCGCATATTACTAACTACCATTACGCCATTATTTTAATTCTTCATGGTACTCGGTCAGAAATTGACTCCCACCCCCACCCCCACCCCCACCCCGGTAGGCGACAAAAGCGAGATTATTAGCGATTTAAATCACAACCCATCCATTAATGATACCTAATCTGGGTGTCATCGTGTGTGTAGTATTTATATATTCCTAAATGTTAGCGTCCTGCAATGGAATGCGCAAACGAAGACGCCGGTGGCATCTTTTCCCATGGCCAAGGCGCTACTAAGCACTAGTATTTTGATAGTGGGGGCCGAAAGGTCACTGCCTTATTGTTTCCTGTCCCTTTGTGAAGATAGCATAGTAGCCTCCACGCGGAGACGACGATTCAAAAGGTGAGTTAAAGCCCTTTCCACCGAGGCACCCCTACGAATATTCTACCATACACCTCCCGAGAAATTGCGCAGGAAATTTCACTTGAACAATACAGATTTCAATCTGAGATTTGTTGGAACTTTGAAATGAAAATATGGGCAGGTGAGACAACCACGGACTTGTGAATACAAATTAATCCCCAGCTTGAAAAGGATAACGATCAAACCCACGAAGAATATCTAGTGGCTGATGTATATTCCTGGAATTACTGCCAGATTCAGATGGGTTGGTAGTGCGAGTGCAATGCCATTATGGCGTTGATGCATATTTCTTTGCCCTCCTATTCAAATAATAATTGTATAAAAAATAATGAGGGCTTGTCTCATAATGTGTCGAACGACATAGAACCGGCCTTCGTGGAAATGGGGAGACAGGTTCTTATTCCAGTGTAGGATTTTTTGACCGTTTATTGGGAGTTGTTGGCCTTGTACGTATTTGAATCAATCACGCGCCTTCGCTCGCCCTTGTGCTTATCGCGTCCACTACGGTGTAATCCAAGCACAATTCACAAAGGTCAAGCTCACCCCCAGCTTTCGCCTCTTCATTTGATAGCGATTTAGTCGGGTTAGAAATAGGAAGTTCAGCATGGACCTTGTTAATTCCAGTATTCCACGGATAATTGGTTGACAAGGAAACTTCTAGGAACCGTCATTAACATGGAATCTTTCAATCAATGCGAATTAATGGAGGGAAATTCCCCCATTGCCCCATCAAGAAAATGGAGCTGAAAACTATCCTGTCGTTGATTTACATGGCTTTATATACAAGTTACAGTGTGACGACAGAAACCAGGGCATCAAAACATACTCTCACTAAATTCAACCTCTGACGAATTTGCTCGACGAGGTGACGTATGATTCCCCAGTAATTAAGCTTTAAAATTAGTAAACTTTACAATTTACAATTCAAAGGAGAGCTAAAGTCTAAGTTTTAGACCAGAGCCTCGCAAAATTTTCCATCCATCCTGTTCTGAACAGCTTTTACAGCGGTAACTCTAGCGGCGGTGGCGGCTCTGTTGGCAGAAGCTATAGCTTTATTCACTTTATCATCCACCCGGCGAAGCCTTATAGCATTCTCTGCTGTTTTCCTAGCAGCCTTCAAATTCAGTACCAACAGATGAGGACATAGTATTTGTCGTTTCTAAAGGGACAAGGTGAAGAAATCCACTTTTAAGGATGATATTGGAAAGGACATATACCTGAACAGATCCGAGGAGCTTATGGTGGGTTAGTGTTGGTAGAGGATGAATGAGGCTGCCAGCATCCCATTCACCACATTTTCTGTCACCATTTCGGAAAGTGTAGACGCCATGACCTTGCCTACGACCTTCATGCCACGCTCCTTCATAACAATGGCCATTGGCAAAATGGTACACCCCAAATCCATGGATTTTGTCTCCAAAATACTCCCCCGCATATCTATCTCCATTCCTTTATCACAGTCAAACATTAACTATGAAGGGTTTGCACAGAGAACAAGTAATAGCAGATACTACCGTAATTATCTATCAACAAACACAGACTCTCTGATCAATCTAGGAAATTTCAGCCAATTCAACAACTAGGCCAACCAAACTTGAAACCACTTCAATGCGCAATTAATTTCGTCGGAAGACACCGACTGTAAATAATTTGCATAATTGCGCAGTAAGTTGTAAGTTGTAAGTAGTAAAGGAACAGTAAAAGAAAATGGCTCAGATAAAGAAATGGAAAACAAAGACCGCATCTCAGTTCCGCCATCAATGCAGATTCCGGACACACAGATAGCAGAAACTCACCTAAAATGGTAGCAGCCGACACCGTGCTTGACGCCGTACTTGAACTCGCCGATATAACAACTCCCGTCGGAGCAAGTCTGTACTCCCACACCATGGCTCTGCCCATTAAACCATTCCCCTGCATAAGAGTCCCCAGTATAGACCCTGTAAATCCCATAACCATGTCTCAGACCCTGCCTATACTGTCCCCTGTAGCGACTACCTCTTGCCCAGGTTTCAATCCCATACCCATCGTACCTTCCGTCCACCCAGTCACCCTCGTATCTCGCGTTCGCGAAGTAATTGTAAACCCCACTTCCGTTAGACTTTCCTTTGTGGAACTCCCCCTCGTAGAAGTCACCATTGCCGTAAAATTCCACGCCCTCCCGGATAATTCTCTTCTCCCTTGGTCCTTTAATTGCAGGAGAGTCTCCGATGAACCACTGCACGGGCTTTGAGTTCGTCTTTGAAAGGCCGAGTCTTTTCAGATTCTCATCCCACGAATGTTTCAGAATAGAAAGACTCCGGTTGATCGCCCCCTTGTTCTTAATTGCGAAGCATAGCCCGACGGAGATAAAAATCAGCGCTATTAAAAGGTTCTCCGAGTCGAGCATATGTTCGCGTTCGAGGCAGACAAAGTAGAATAGGTAGAAAAAGAAAGAGTATGTGCAAAAGAAAATAAAACCGAGCGAGGTTATGACAATAACCGAGACACTGATCCGAGTTGAACCGGTTCGCGGGGTGGGAGCCGGCATGTAGTGCTTTACCTTCTGCTCCTCTTCGTCTTGAGCAGCGATAGCATCATCTTCGTTGATCGAAGAGAGGCTGTGAACCGAAGAACGAATTGTGGGTGAGGAACGAAGGAGCGAGGAGTGAGTTCTAGTAAGCTTGGCCTGGCTCTTCTGGCCTTCCATTGCTGAGGGTATTGGATCCGAGAGACGGTTCAGATCTTCCCAACTAAGCTCCCCTGTAACGAGATATTCTCGTAACTATGCCAACTGCCGATGCCGTCGGCAACATCTCAGGCGGCGCGCGAGAAGCAGTGACAGTGAAGTTAGCAGCAGACAGCAAACTCGGATCATCGAGAGAGAGAGAGAGACGACGAAGTGGAATTCTAATTTAGTCAGAGGAATTGGCCTTTGGTGGGAGATAAATATATATGCTATGTAGGAATGAATGGGCATTGGTGCTGCCGGGATTTAAAAGCAGAAGCAAGGAGAAGAGGGAGTTAAAAATTCAATCTGAACCGTGGGATGGATATCTGACATTTTGGTTTATCTTTCAAGTGACTTTATCACCGTCCATTCTGAGCGAATGATCCCCTGATTTTTTTCTTTTATAAATTTAAAATCAAAATAAAATATCTTATCTTAAATAATATTAATATTAAATAAAGATTAACTATTAATTATTATCTAATATAAATTTAAACGTATAAAAATTAAAATATCTCTTCATACACGAGTGTACACTTCTATGAGAACCATTGGTTCGTCATTTACTGTAGCAGGCCGGCACGTGACTTTGCACTTAAAGTTTTTACTTCTTTCTTACCCTCTTATGGTTACTACTTTTTCTGGCCAATTTTTTATTCTTTAGAAAATTCAGTAAAAAGTCTATGATTAAAAATTTTATTAATCATGATATATATACGTACTAGGATCCTAAATTTAAATGTGAAGAGCGGCTTTCGGAATTATTGAGGAGACTTCTTTTTTCTGAAAAAACAATTTTAAAAATAGATAATTGAACAATTCTAAAAATTAAATATATTTTAAATAATTATATATTTTATTTTTTAACTAATTGAACAGACAGAGTATAAAGAGTGAAGAGACTAGTAAACTTGAGAAAATCTTTATGGAACTCACTCAGAGTGGGTCAACAGTGTCAGACTCACAGATGGTTATATTGTATCAGCCTCTTTCTGGCAAGCCTGACCTATTTTGCCATTCCTAATTACACTTGCGTTTTCCATCTGTATTTCTTCGCCCTTCTCAATTAGCGATTCATTAAGAAGAACCGTGTCTTTTTCCTTTCTTATCAAATTGAACCTAAACCTCCCTCCAATTACTGTTCCTACATTTAAAACCGGATTTTGCTGAAACATCTTCAACAAAAAAACCGTCATTCACATGTTTATATTTTATTAATGGCTTGGGGTTTAAGAATCACTTATTGGCCATGTGTCCGTCTAGCACATAATTACTTGTTATCTTCAACGCCTCAGCCTAATCTTAAAGCAAAGAGAAACAAGTTATAAGGGCTTAATAGCTCAATCCACTATTTAATGTGTTCCAATTCGCTGTCGCCGAGGACTGACTCGTAACGCCCACGTCCACCCCAAAATAGTTCATATCTTATGGGCTAGTCTGAAAAACAAAACATCAATATCGAAGCAAATTCCTTAGAAAGTTAAATTACTCGGGATAACAAGACGGATTAGCTTCCATTAGCAACTAGCAAATTCCCGTAGCTTCAATGACATTATGATTTCTTGAAATGACAAACGCCTTCAATCTAGTACTATTCTCAACGAAGATCCAACCCATAACTTATCAGGCTTCAAGCTACTTCCAGCTATAATCACTTTCTTTGAAGCTTCTCCTTCATCCTCTCTACTGCCGCCGTCAAAGTTTGTTCATCCTTGCAGAAAGTAAATCGGACTAGGTTCTTTCCCTCTTCTGGATTTAAGTAAAATACACTGGTAGGAATGGCCACCACTCCAACCTCCTTAATTAGATACTCACAAAATGCAACATCATTTTCCAGTCCAAAAGGTGTGTGATCTACAACCACAAAGTATGTTCCACCGGATGGGAATACCTTGAAACCAACAGCCTTCAATCCTTCCACCAAAATAGCTCTTTTCGCCATATAGTCCCTCTTTAGCTCCTCAAAGTAGGAATCTGGGGCTCTAAGAGCTGCAGCAGCTGCCCACTGCATCGGAGTGGAAGTGGCGAAAGTAAGGAAGGAATGCGCCTGTCTGACTCCCCATGTTAGGTGTGGAGGTGCTATTGCCCATCCAATCTTCCATCCCGTTAACGAGAATGTCTTTCCCAAGGAATTCATCGTAACTGTCCTTTGGAACATTCCTGGAAGAGAAGCCATTGAAATGTGATCCATATCAAAGGCCAACTTATCATATACTTCATCAGTGAAGACCAGAACATCATTCTCAATGCAAAGAGATGCAATGGTTTGGAGCTCCTCTCGAGTGAACATCTTTCCTGTTGGGTTGTGAGGGGTATTTATAATGATGGCACGAGTATTCTTGGAAATCGCCGACTTCAATTCTTCCAGGGGGACGGCAAAATCTGGAGGGCGCAAAGTGATGCCTTTTATTTTTGCACCAGCCATGGATAGAGTGGCTTCATAAGAATCATAAAATGGAGCAAACATGATGACCTCATCTCCAGGATTTATTAATCCCAACATGGTTGCGGCAATTGCTTCTGTACACCCACTTGTAACAGTAACTTCCTTTTCGGGGTCCACTGTAAGTCCAGTATCTTTCTTAAATCTATCAGCGATGGCAAAGTTCAGATCTGGAACTCCATATCCCCGAGCATATTGATTTTTCCCATCCCTAATGGCCTGAATTGCAGCTTCCTTGACAAAATCCGGACCATCAAAATTGGGAAAGCCTTGACCAAGATTTATGGCCCCATGTTTTATGGCAAGAAGACTCATTTGGGTGAATATTGTTGTTTTGAATTTCTCTAAGCGCTTTGCAACCTTGCATACAAATTATCAAAATAAGATTCAATGAGGACAGTACAAGTAATTCACAATGAACCCAAACCCCCTCTTTTTTAATGCAAGGAACCGTAGTGGATAAAATGACAGTAAGCCTTTTCCAAGCGACTATATAATCCATAAGAGTATGGCAACAAAGCGACAGTAAGAAACGGGGGTAAGACATGCTCAATCGTTAGAAGAAAATTAGAGAAGAAAGAAAAACATAGGGAAAACTCTGAAAAATAGTAATTTTTTGATATTTTAGAAAAATCTTTTTTCTAGTATTCCTTCCTCGTTATTTTCCCCTCACTTTTCTCTACATCCAAATATAGCATATAGCCTAAAGGCATGTTTGGTAGGTGAGAAGTAGAAGTAGAAGTAGGGAAGTGGAAGTAAAATCTTCCACTTTTACTTCCCAGTTCCATCAAAACCAATTTCATCCTACCAATCGTACCGTGGAGAAAAGGGGAATCGTGATATTGATGACAAAGGAAATATAACTGGCTCACTCCTATCGAAATATATCCAGAACGGAATAAAACAGACCCAAACAATTGTTAAAGACAGCAAATCAAAGCAATTTTATCATGTTAACTACAGAATCAGTACATTAGTTGGCCCTATAGTTGCATTAGTGAATGAAAACAGGAACAGAAATGAAAATAAACTTTGATATTGGTAAATGAACTCCAAACAAGCTCAACGACAAATTGATGGCTACTCGTCTGGCAGAATTTTCGCATCTAACACCAATTCTAGGCTCCAAAAGTCAGACATGAGAACTCAATTAGCCAACACCGTAAGCATAATTGCAGGAGACGAACAACAGAGTGAAAAAAAATGGAGTTGCTGTTCCCAATAATGGTAAAAGGCTAATTGTAGAACCAGAAAGAGGAATCGCAAATAAGATTGTAGTATGAACTTTTTGACAAATATGCATCAGAAGAAGACTCAAATAAAAAATCACGGAAGAGTTAAGTATCAATCACCAAAAATATGGGAAGCAACGATCTAACAAGGGACGAGAGGATGTACCTGCAAAGAGTGGTGGGTCTTGTGAGTGACATCATTGGCAGGAGAGAGGGGTTCTTTCTGAGTAGAAAGAGTGGCCATGGTGGGGAGGAAAGGCCGCGAATTTGATGTTGGGATGCAGGAGGGATTGAAGACCTTGTAGAAATGCTGAGAGAGGTTTGGGAATAAGGAGGACCTGAAGCTCATTCGAGGATGCGTCAATGTACACGGAGCCTGCATGTCAAACAAGCGAATTTTAGGGCTTCGCTACGAAGGCAAAGCAGAGGAACAGCGAGTGTGTCATGTTCGATTATTTTGTTGATTGCCCAATGCTTTCAGGCAAATGGAGTTTTTCTTTTTTTTTTTTTGGGAGGAGGGGCGTGAACGGAAGGGGTTGTGGTGTGCGTTTGAGCATGTGGATTGTGGACCATGACTCATCCGGGTATTCTCAAATGAATCAGGGAATCATCAACGCCGTTGACTTGGGGACGGATGGAAGATGCCAGTGAACTGCATTAAACAACAAAAATAATATATATATATATATATATATATATATATATATATAAAAGAAAGTGAAAAGAAAGATATGTCAACGTTTCGGGCCTAAGTAACATGATTCTGTGCTTCATGAAAAAGGGCCGATTTATTATAGATGGGCTCCGGCCCAGATAAAGAACTTAACATTAATTGAAGTGAGCTTTATAATAATACATTGTATTTAGAATCTGTTTAATTTTTAGAGAATATTAATTTATTGTGATTTTAATCATGATGTTTAGGAAAATATTTTAACTCTTAGATACTTAGATTTATACCTAAAGGTAATTGATGGTTCGCCTTATCTAATATTGATATCGTTTAGAAAAAAAATAAAACTCTACTTACATTTAGATAGTATGTACATCCAACCCTTTTCCTAAACTTTTTTAAGAAAAAAAAGAAAGTGAGCTTCACAATCGCGTCTCTCTTTCGGTCTTTACTTTCAACAACAGCATAATTTCTTTCGGTACCAAATAAAAAAAGCACAATTTGCCATTCGAACTCTTGCCTAATTTTAGCTGCTCCACGAAGTTGATGAATCACAGAACAACAGCGCAATTCGAATGATCTTGTGTCCTGACGGTCTCTTGGAGCTCTCAGTTTTCGGCAATGGAGCTAAAGAAAAAAACAAGGAAGGAAGGAAGGAATAGAAAAATAGAGACTTAATTTCTTCCTTTGAATAACAAGGGTGACATTTGGGCACCAAACTTAATTAGCCCACGTCGGATTATGGGCTATGTAATTAAGCTTAAGAGAGTATATATACTGTATAATTAAAAGCTGTTGGAGGTCATGGAACATTCAGTGGAGACATCTTCGTGCGAGTGTCCCTTGAGCTTCTCATGCTGCACCTTCAAACGTCCATAGGGGTCAACCCAAAGCCTACACTGCTACACACATGTCTGTGCCTCTGTGTCCAATTGTCATATATTGAAATGCCACAATCTATAACATCTGTCAACAAAATAAAGTAGTTGCTGCAAAACGGTGATCAAACCATCGAAATCTAGAACGATAATAGCTGGCAATATGTTAATTAAGGAAAATTATGATTATGTCAGATTCTCCTTCCCTCTTTCTGAGGGCCTTATAATCATTGAGAGTTTGTATAGAGAAATATCCCAATATAATTAACCAACTTGTTGGTTGTCGGTTAATTACAGGTAGAAGGAAGAATGTCATCAGTTTCATAATCCAGCATTATAGTTTGCTTGTTAACAATGTGGATTGTGAACACGCTGCTTAATTAATTGGTCCTGATTGATTAAGCACTGCTTCGGATCCAAAAAGCAAGAACATAAAAACAGTTGTCATAACTCATAATTAAGAGGAGTTATTTATTTATTTGTTCCATGCAAATCCAAACAGAGTGATGCGTATGCACGGGCACATTCTCCGGAATCTTCCTCCTAGGGCCTCCACATGGAATGGAAGAGAGGGAAATGCCACCTACCAAACGCCCCGTCCCCCTTCACCGCCAACCCTACCCTATTTCCTCAAACAGATCCTGAAGCATTGTACATTATTCAATAGTTAATACTTAAAGAAGACGTCTGGAATCATCAATCAGTGTCTGCAGACCCAAAAGCAGAAGATGATGAGCAAATCAAAAGAGAAGCGACTATGAATATAACTAGAATAATGATTGAGAGGGAGCGATGGGGGGAGGAGATGTCCAAAGAGAGGCGGAAAGGAAACGCCTAGATTTCCAAGTCAGCACCAACTTCTTGCAAGCCAGCACCTCAGCCTTATAGCCATCGTTAAAGAGTCCCAATAAGAGATTGGCTTGGCATTGGTTGGCGAAGCTTATGGCCACTCCCTTGTAACCCATCTCCCCCAAGCACTCCCCCCACGACCCAGCTCTCCCCTCTTCACCCCCGTTTCCGTATATTCTCGCCACCGACCCCGCTATCCGGGGCCCCAAATAAACTCTCTCCACCAACGTCCTCGCCCCGCTTTGCATGGGTATCCCCGCCTCCAGCGAATCGTAAAGCGCCGAGTAATGGTGCAAACAGTCCATGAACCGACTCACAAACCCCCCATCTCCGCTGATGAGTCCGCTTTCCTCCTCAACCAATGTCACTAGTCTCGGATTCAACGTCTTCGCTCCGTTCAGGAACGATGCCACCGACTCGGGTGCCCGGTGAGTGAGGTGGGGAAGATGCTGCATGCAGTTGAACACCAGGGCCTCCCCTCGAACCTGCTTCAGACCCGAAGGTCGAAATGTCTCGTCCGCATCCAACCTGCATTGATGAAACGAGAACGGTTGACCCACGGAAGCCGCGAACTCCGTCAAACGACGCCCTGTCTCTTGCACGGTGGTGATGGATCTTCTTCCTCCTCCGCTTCTGGACAAAGCCGTGATCCTGAGGTGTGGCCCGGGTACGGCTTCCGTTTTGGTGGCGAGGGCCTGAATTAAGGAGGCCCATTGGATGCCTTCCATGATGTCGTAGTCGATGATGTGGACTCGCCTCTCGTTTGCGACGGCCTCCAGGATGGCCTGGTTTGCGGTGAAGTGGCCAAACTTAACGTAAGGGGACATGTCCTGAAGGAGCTGGAAGGCGGCCAGCACGTCCAACAGAGGGTGGTCCTCGCGGTGGGGTCCATTGCAGATGAAATTCTTGTAGTTGTTGTTGTTGTTCTGTGAGCCACCTGCGCCTTCTAGCAAACCCTGTAGGGCTTCCGTAAAATACGCCGCCAACCTTTCCATGTTGGAGCCGTCGGTGGGGGAAACCAACTCCTTGAGCCGAATCAATATCACTCGAGCCAGATCATGGCTCTTATTGGTGCCGACGAGGGCTTCGGCGGCTGACATCAGGAGGTGCACCAGCCTGAGACCCTTGAAATCCTCAACACCGTCGCTTGCTTCTTCGTCCACCACGGTTACTTCCGTCGAGGTGGAGTTGGGCGAGTTGTAGCCTTCTTCCGTTCCGTGTTGGGGGCAGAGGATGCCGGCAGAGTCATCCATCATGGAGTCTATGAGGCCGTGGAGGTCGTCTTGGGCGCCGGAGAAGGCTTCCCAGTTGACGAGGGGGGACCAGTGGTTCCAAGGGCAAGCGGCGGCATAATCGTCCGGGTGGGTGGGTGTGGTGGTGGTGGTGGCGGAGCCGGAGAATTCAAGTTCATGGAGGAAGTCCATAGCCATGGCCAGGGGCATCATGATAAGAGCGGAGCTAGAGCTGTGCAAGCACGTCGTGAGAGGAGGGGGCTACTGTGAGACCGTAGGCGTGTGGGGAAAGGGGTTGGAGGAAGAGAAAGGGGAGGGCCAGAAAGTGAAGTGTGATGGGAGAGAGAGCTAACGTGGGGTGGCCGACCCAAGGTTTAGTGCCGTTTTTATATTCACAGACAGTGGGGTCCATCTGAAGAGCAAGCGATAAATCCTGTTAGTTTTATGGATTAATTTGTTCTATTCCATCCTTCCCTTTTCCCATCCATTCTATTAATTTGCAATTATTGATTATTGACTTTTGGCGTCATTGCATGGCTTCAAACCCCGACTCAGTAACTTTGTTTTTAATTCAGCCTATGTATTCAATTTTTACATATCTTCATCTCTTCCTAGATCTCAAATTAGTTTGTTTTACATGATTTCAATATATATGCCAGAACATTACAATAAGCGGTCTCTAATAACAATTACTAGTATTACTTATTTTTTGATGCAATTCTGTTGTTGTCCTTGTTGTTCTCAGATTAAACACTCGCATGCAGTATGATTTAACAGAATGGAATCAGGAAACATGTACAGAGAATAAATTGCGATTAGTAAAATATATCGCACATAGAATCATCAGTTCACCAATGGGCATGGTCTCCTGAACTGCACGTAAGTCAAGGTCTATAACTCTATTCCATGAAGAGGGCGCGAGAGAACAAGCAAAATGAGAAAATTAACCCCCAAAAAACAAAAAAGTTCAATAATGCCAACAAAATCAGGGAGGACAAATCCCATAGTAAATTATCTGCCCAATAAATAATGAAGCAATTGTTCAATAAATAAGGTGCTCAGGACCCAGCGCATATGGATGTCATCAAAATGAAAGCTCAGTTTTCAAAATTGTCCTCAAAGATCACATTCAAGGACAAGGAGTTTACAGTTTTCCAGAGGCCATAATATATACACACACACACACACACATATGTGTGTGCAAGAATGGGTATATTCTCTCCAGAGAACGAGTTACACGATTGCATGTATAGATTATCTATTTTTTCCTCCAAACCCTCGACACAACTTTAAAGACCTGTGATTTAGCCTTTACATATATTGCAAAGATTCATACAAGGGCTTTACCTTAGGCTTACTTGTCATACTCTCCCAGAACCCCATTTTGAGTTTGCTACTTATTTGCTGGTTCCATTTTTATTTATGTGTGTGTGTGTGTGTGATTAATCAAAATGAATCACGAAGGTCAACCCCATTAGGACCGCAAACTCAGCTCCCTTCACTTTCTTTTTCACAAATTCCACCAAACAGTTCTTCAGCTTTTTACAAGACGGGATTAAACTTAGTTCAAACATCAACATGTTGTGTCGAATCTTCCATAAGGTGTACGTGCATTTATATATTCTTTTGAATATTAATAATAGGATGATGAAGACAAATCACTGTCAATGACAAGTTGGTAATGTGAGCAGGGACATCCCTAAGATATATCCTCTCGTATATACCCAGCAAAATATATAAATATCTTGCATACAGCCAATAATAGATTCCCCACTGTCCTTCATTAAAGTACTAATATGCAGTGTTAAAACCAGTGCAAATCTGTTTGCAGGGTGGAATAATATATGTATCACAGACTAGTTAATTACTGGCTACGAGGTGGTGGCAGAACTTGACTCCCAACAATATACCCACTAATCTATAAACCCCATCAACCTCTGCATTACCCTAATTAATTGTACTTGAAGTCCAAATTTGAGTACTGATGAGCCAGCCACATGCATGTATAAATATTAAATAACTTAGACCCCAATCACAAATTGACACCTGAATATAGTTTAGATGCCCTCGTTATCATTTTTTAATACAGGAAAATATAATTGTATATATATATAATAAGGGTAGATCAAACAGTATGGACACCGATTAAAAGAACTAGAGGAAGGATAAAGAGAACACTCAAAGAGATAATTGAGCAGAATCTCTTGCTTAATAACCTATCCAAAGATTTAGTTTTTGATAGAGTACAATGGTGTCGTATGATCCATATAGCTAACCCTATTTAATGAGATGTTGTATATATATTTGTTCAGTAAGGTGGATGACAAAACTCAGATCGCCTTGCAATAGTAATTTCATAAATATATATTGTAATTCATAATATAATATTTATTTAATTAAATTAAAAAAATTAATATAACATAATTTTTTTAAAATACCTTAATTCACTGTTAAGCAATCAATCATTCAAATTAACTTAATCCTAATATGATTATTTATAATTTTAGAGGCAAAATTCCTTTTGCCTGCTTCTAAAATGTCTTTTCTTTTGAGTTGGGGTGGTGCGTTAATTGATCAATAACCAACTAGAAGTTGCTATAATAATTTAGTCCACAAGAAAAGACTCGATGATTACTTATTAGTTTGTCGTTTTCCATGCAAAAATAATGAACATATACTTTTTTAATACCGAACCTTAATCAAGAAACTATAAAGAAATTGAAGCGTTACTATCTCCCAACTGCAGCCTCGAAAGGAGACTGTGATGTCAATTATATTGTAGAGAGCGAAAAAGAGAGAAGCACCCAATAGTATAACACATGGTTTGTTTGTCTTTAAATCGTCCCTACAAAGTAAGAAAGAAGGGAAGTTGGTAGCCCACCAACCTAATCAGCTTAATTAATCGTCTTTCTTAAGGGGTAATTAATTAGCAATCAACCAAAATATGTCCTGATTAAGTCCGCCAAACAAGCGAATTTTTAGGGTTTCACTGCCAAGGCAGAGCAGAGGAACGGCGAGAGTGTCATGTTCGATTATCTTGTTGATTACCCTCCTCCGTTTCTAGACAAATTGAGATTTTCTTTTCTCCCCTCTCTCTCTCTCTCTCTCTCTCTCTCTCGGACATTTTAGCCTCCATTACATGATTCTGTGCTTCACTTTGATTAATAATCACATTTTTTTGTTAAGCCCCAAGGTAAAAAAAAAATTATACTATAGAAGAATTTAATTCCATCAACTTTGAATCCACTAACTGCCATAACAGTAAATAACACATGTCAAATACAACAGATTTATAAAAACTTTTATTTGTTAGTGCATTTCTCAGTCTATCTTAAAATTAACTATAGTTATAAATTTTATTGTCTACTTATCAACTCCTCAATCTTTATAAATAACAAACTGTATTTATTAATTTCTGCTAACATATTACTAATAAACTTTGTATCATATTTAAAAGCAATATTCTTGAATCCTTTATCCTAAGTATTATGGAGTTCTCTGAATATAGTCAATTTCTCTGATTCGGCTGTCCTATAAACTCTAATAAAATGGGATAACCCATATAATATAATCACATCTCTTTCTATCTGACTTTATTTTCCCCAACAGTACGATTCGAAGGATCTTGTTGTCCTGACAAAATTCAGTGTAAAAATAGAGAATAGGCAAAAGGAAATCTCATTTTTTTTCAATGGAAATCAGAAAAGAGTACTAGTTTTAAAGCAATTTGCCTTTGTTTTTCCCCCCCTTAAAAAAGCTAGTCAATTAACCGGTGCTTCCCGCTAGCCCCAGCTTTCGGCAATATCGGCTCCATCTGCAAAGTGAGTCATAACGGAGGGGAGACGAAGAAACATGGCTGGCCAAGATGATGTCAAGCATCTCGAAGACTGCTTCGTTTCCCAGTCACTCTTATTTCCTTATTTTTTTCTTTTGATCTTCTCAAATTACCTACTCAATCATCTCTGCCCCCTGGTTCCGAAATTTATAACTCGATATACTCGTCTTGATCGGTTACCTTTGTAGAGGTGATGGTTCACAGGATTAGATTTAGCTAGCTGAAGATGATCAGTTCCTTACGGTGGTGAAGATATAAGAACTTGCTGTATCACCAGGGACGGGGAATTTAATGGGCTCGGATATGAGATTAGTTTCTTATTTCCCGTCTTAAAATGGGCAGATTATTCGATGAATATATCAAACTGGTCTTGCGATAGGTTCTTATGTGAATCTAGTTTTACAAATGGCGTATGTTGGTAGATGATCAGTTCCCTTAAAGTCCTCAATATGTGGTTGTTAATGAGCAGCTGGTTTTCTTTGATGATTGAATATGACATCTATTGCTTGTTGTGAAGTTATTATGGTTCGTGTTTTTGGAATCTTAGGTAGACCAGATGCATCTATTACTAGTTTACTACCTTTCCATTACATCAGTTACTGGATACTGCGTAAGATTAGCCATGTCTGATTCCTGAGCTTTGATTACATAATAGTTTCACTTCACTCAGACGAGGTATCCTTCATTCCGTGAATGTGAAATCCCTACATATTTTGAAATTTCAGTTTATAAAATGCCTTCCGTATAATAGTTTTAAGCACAAATCACAATTCTTGTAGTCAGGAGTGATCCTCTATTGCGGAATGGCATGTCCTAAGTACTACGACTAAGCCCAACCTGTTGGGTGGACAATTTAGGAGCTCATGTAAGCATTGAAGAAAGACTTCTGACATTCTTCAGCAGCACTTTCATTCTCTTAGTTTCTTAACTCTCATCTTCTTTGCATGCTCTTTGTTTCAAGATTATGTGGTTTTCTCATAAGTATTTACAAAATGTGGTGAACTGGTGATTCATTAGATTGAGGTTGGTGCCTCTTCTGAATAACTGTCATCACCCAGTATATATATGCTCATCTATAAACACCCACGATTTCTGCTCCTGTGGCCAAAGAAAGATATAACGTTAAAAGGAACTGGCAAGTTGCAGAGCCACGAGGCTAAATTCTTTTAATCAGTTCATGTTGATGCATTTGTTCAAAATTCTTGTGCTTCTGGGATACTCTTATACTTGCATTGGTTGCATCTAGTTTGAGTGGGTGTATCTGAAATTGGGGAGTTTTTGCATTGCAGTGCATTAGGCACTTGGGTGTTCTCAGTAGCAGGAGCCTTGCTGGCAATACCAGTGGGGATAAAGCGCAAGTCTCTGGCACCGTTTTTATTCTTTGGAACGACAGGTATTATGCTGGATATCATTATGGGAATCAGTCAATGCGAAAGGGAACATGTAGAGCGCCAAATGAAGCAACTTGAAGAAGCTCAAGCTGCTGCAAATTGGTGTAACAAACGAACACATACATTTTTTTGTGCTGGTGAATAAGATAGAAAGGATTTCTTTGTTCGTTGATTTATGCCCCCTGCCATTTCGAAGACGCTGGATATCTCTAATTTTTCTTTCCGACTGGTAAGGTATTTTTTTAAAACGGCAAACATTGAGGAGAGGCCGATCTTACTAGTTCTGATATTTAATTCACTCTAATTTTCTTTCCCTCCGCTTGCTTAGGCTGCAACTACTTTGAAAGATACAACCTGACATTCTCATTCCCGGCTCCGGTTTTTCGCACCTTTTTTTCTGGGAATATAGCTTGTTTGGTTTTTGGTTGCAAACGGACCTTTGTAACTTTTGAAATAAAACTACTCTCGCATTACTTTAATCAAAGCCATATTTTGGTTACCAATGGAGTTCCAGACAGACTAAAAATCTCAATAATCACAAACGAGAGGCCGTTGATATGTAATTCCCACATCTTCTATATTTATTTTAGCTTAATATTTAAAAGGCGGCTGCATGTCTGACTGTCTGTGCACTTCAAACATTGACCTTCATAGAGCGATATTCTTAAGTTGATAAAGCCAAGTATGAAGAAGGAAATTCTAAATGTTATAAATTTTTTGCCTCACAAGGCATTTAAGCGAACTTTTTCAAGAAATTGGAAATTGAATAGGCAAAAGTTGATAGATGGAATCACATAGTTCTGTAGCAAGGCAATGATGCAGAAACCATTTCGAACTTCCCATTTTCTGTATCTAAACTGGAATCAACGGTGATCTCAAATTTCAGAGGACTGTTCTTCCCTTGTTGCAGCAGCAGTTTCAAAAAAATTAACCAGATCTGATAAGAGTTGAAGTTTACAGCATGACGTTGCTTGCCTTCCAATTGTAAACTTTTATCGGCATTTGAGGGACAGGAACTCAAAAGTCCTTTCACAGAACCATTCAGGTTATTTTTGAATCTGGCAGTAGAATCTTTACCCCCATCTTCACGACTTAGTTCAGGATTTTTATTAAGCATTTGCTGTCTATAACTTGAATAAACTTTTTCAGCCTTGATGTTCCCAAACAAGATTTCCGCGGCTCTGTTCTTGACGAGGATCGGCATGTAATCTGATTCATCCCACAAATATAGCTGCCGAAAAGAGCACCTATTAGATAAGTTGATATGAAAATAACAAAAACTTGTACAACCATATATACAACATTATGTGATTTCGTGACTGAAACATAAAAGATAAACAAATAATAATATAGTTTTAAGTATCCGAAATTTTTAAGAGCTTTCAAGACGGAGAAAATTGGTTTGGCTAGCAGATTACTTTGTTTGATTTGTTTTGAAAATAAAACTGAGTAAAGGATTCTGAAACCCTTAATGACAAGAAGCCTCTTTATAGCGATTACAGCTAATAATAATTCAATGCAGCGCATAAAATAATCCCAATTGCTATATAGAGTAAGATGGAATATGAATAATTTTTTACCATGAAAGGCCTGTATATCAAACATACTGCATGAAGGCGACTTGAGCTTTTCGAACAAATCAGTGGAATAACATTCTGATCATGTCTGACAAAAAAAGGAAAGGATCATGACAATCATGTTGGTAGCCACCACAACAAAGCTAAAGATTTTACGGTCTAAATTCATACTCTGTACCCGTGGGCGAACCACATAGTTGACACCCAGTGCATATGAGATCTTCCACTAAGTTATTATCCCCAGTTTTGCAAACTCTCCTGCTAAGGAAAATCTTCTCTTTCTCAGTATCACCAAGATCCATTGTCCTCGCTTGTAGAAAAATTTCACCAATAAATGCACTGACTATAGCATTGCAAGATGATGTCAGTTGAGGTACTTCTGAAAGTGAAAGACAGTCGGTAGGAATTCGCTCTTCCAGCACTTTCCAGTTTTTAGGCAGATGTCCTGTTTGCTGAGCATATCACAATTACTAATTCAGAACATAAAAATCAAATCAAGGCAGCATGAGGTGAATCACATTGACCAAAGTAGCGTTAGTAAATGAATGAAGCGGAATCAACTTATAAAGAAAAATTATTCATCATGCAGAAATTAAAACATAAAATATTGACTAGACAGGACTATCTGATAAATAATCAGGATAATCAGTGTAAAAAAACGTTGAGTAAAGAGGAAAAAGTAACACTGTAAATTAAGTAAGCTATGTGACATTGACATCCTGCAATGTCAAAATGATATTCATTAACAAAACAAAACACAAAAAGATTTGCAAGCTTCTAACATCTATTGCAACAACTTAATGAGCAATGACAATACATGATCAGAGGTTGTGTTACATATGTTAGGTCTAGACTGCTGCACCCACTTTATGACCTTCCTAAGTTTGTCCTTACTAGTCATCCCAATGCGACAGCCTGCTAACAATTCTTCTATATCTGCATTGGAAAAAATTATATTGCACTACTTTTGTTTTTACTACATTAAGAAAATTCTAAATAAATAAAAATGTACTGCAAACTAAAAATTACTGTTATTCTATTGAACAAGGCAAATCAAGTTATAAAACTTGAATCTATTAAGCTTGAAATTAGATCATATACAAGCACTTATATACTGGCAGGAAAACCTAAAGAGAAATGACTATTGCACAAATGGATAAAACGCAACAATTATGCAATTAACTTTCTAACTATTGGTCATTCATATAGGCCATTCCAAGCTGGCAAGAAGCCGACAAGAGAACAAGAGCATACCCTTTGAGATAAGCAACTCGTAAGGGTGGATCAAACAAAGTAGTGACGACCACTGAACGGTTCTGGCCTCAACAACATCTCCAAATTTTACTATCTTCACATCTACCGTATGCCAAAAGTAAAATCATGAATAATAACAAAAAATTATTATCTATATCTATATAATAGTTTTTTTAAGATTTTCAGTTAAGGGCAAAATATGACTTAAGAAAGAAAGTAATAGAAATGAATAGAATAAGCGTAGAAAGTCCAATGAAGAGCACAAGTTACTACTTCTATCTGAACATATCACTGAAACGTAATCTTTATCTGAAATTACATAGTCAGAGAGTTTTTTTGACACCTTGACAGATGGAAACGAAGATATGCTTAAAAGTTTAAAAATCAACGGCGAGGAAAAAGTTATGTGGCACTGCAAAGTGCAAAGTGATTGAACATGATATAAGAGGTTATATTTTTGTGATAAGCATCTATAGCTAATTAGCTATCAGTAATAGCATGCTTGGGTTTCAAGTAAGACTGTAGAATAAATTAACCCGATAGGATCCCTGAATTCAAACATAAACGATCAAGTGAATAATAAAATGTTACTTTGTAATAGTATAACATCCCCCACTGATATCATGGATCCCATACTCTTCTGCCAAACAGACACTCCAAAATACGGTCTCGTATCATCCCCGACTTGAATGACTGTCCTGATCAGGTATCTTCCTTTGGACGACCTACACTGCAAATGAGAATGAAACGTAAGCCATATCCCAATCTCTCACAAGTAGGGGAGAAATGCTATAGAGAAATTGAAAACCTGGAGCGGAGTGGAGCGATGAACGAAGAGGAGAAGCTGAACGAAATCACCGATGTGAGAAGATGCCCTCGAGAGATCTATAAGGGGACCATACCATCCCAACGTTGAAGCCATCTTCAGCTTGAGCCCTATGCCCCTGATAATTGGAAATCGCTTTGACCTCCTCCTATCGGGCGCGAAACAACTTTTTTGGCGCGAAAGCTGCAACAGGCTTTTTTGCGTTTCGGCAATGGTCATATACGGTGGCGAAACTACTTCTGTTCTGCATGGGGGATTCATCTTCAGTCCTGTCCAGTCCTAGCAAATGATCTTGGGCATTCTTTTGATCTTACGCTGGAATCTAATTGCTTAATAAAACGACTACGTTTCGAAGTAGCTATTAGGGCTGGGCTTGATCCGTGCTGGTCCGGTAACCTAGTCCAGCCTAGATTGGTCCATGCTAGTCTGGTCCAGCGTTAGGCCATACTGGGGTGGGCTTGAAGGGGTAAGGTAACTCAATCCAACCCCATCTATGTGGACCTTACTCCTTATGTTGCAAAATTTCAACAAAAGTGAACGCGCAAAGTCACAGCAACAATAGAAATGTGAAGAGAACTAATGAGTTTTTATTTGAGTGGTAAATGGATTTAATATAATTTAAGTGAGATTTTAAATTCAAGTATTGGTATATGTATAAAATTTTCATCGAGAGACTCACCTATCATAGTTAGGTGCATGACGCTGATCGAATCCGAATATAGTCAGGACAAAACTTTAGTGAACTAGATGGACAACTAAAAATTTTTGAAGAGAAATACCTATATGTGAGTTCAGCTGCAAATAGTAAAATATAAAAATATTTATAATATATTTAATCTCTAAAAAATATTATTTTATTGTAATTATAATCATAAAATTTATGAAAACATCATAACTCCTAGGTACCTAGGTTAATACCTAAAAGTAATTGATGATTGGTTCTGCCGGATATTAAATAATACCTAAAAGTAATTGATGATTGGTTCTGCCTGATATTAATATTGATTAAGATAAATGAATACTTTGTTCTACCCTTAGATCATAGGTAAACCCAACTCCGTTTCAAAAATTTCTTTATAAAAAAAAAAGTGAAGAGAAATTACTATCTCAACCTCGCAAGGACTTACTGCAAGGCCAACAGCTTGGAGTTATAACTTAACTATGGTTAATCCAAATACGAAACTATTTTTCTGCGTTAAATGAAGTGTGGAAAACACACAAGATGAGAGTAAATACTATAATACTAATTCAATCATTAATATAAAAGTTACTTATTTCAGATATATTAAATTAACTAAATAAATTATTTAATTATATATCTTTAACACGTATTTTATATAAACTTATAAGTTAGATAAGAAAAAAATTATAAATATATATAAGAAATAACATGCATGAAGGTCTAACATTTAAGAACAGCACTCATCCCTTAATTTGGTCTTACATTTAAGAGTTAAAGAAGTATCTGAAGAATAGGGGAAAGCAATTAGCCCGGAGCCCGTGAGCCCGCCCGCAACCCGTTACTATTTGAGCCCATTTAAGCCCGCCCAAAATAGGCCCGTAACAGGCGGGCTTAAACGGGCTCAAACAGTAAATTATATGGTCGGGCTGCGGGCTGACCATTGGGCAGCCCGCAGCCCGCCCATATTTTTTTTTATTAATTATTATATTATATTTATTTAAATTTATTTTTATTATATACTAATATACTTGTTTAAATTTATTTTGTAGAGGTATGGATAATTATATCTACAACAATCACAAGTAAATATAATGTAGATTATGTATAATCATAATCCAATTAAATAATTAAGATTATAAATGATTATATTATATAATCATTGTAAACTGTGTGATTATAAATTTGTAGCTATTATTATGATATTTTAATTTTTAATTTTAGAATGAACAATCATATCATGTGTGTAATATTGTTATTTTATTTTTATTATTATTAAAACTTTAAATGGGTTTAAATACAAAAAATATTTTTATTTTTTATAAATGGGCTGCCCATGCCCATTAGAACCCAAACGGGTTCAACCCAACCCGTTTAATATGGGCTTAAACGGGCTGAGGCACGGGCATGGGCTAGCCCGTGCCCATGAAAAAATAAATGGGCGGGCCACAGGCTGACTATCGGGCCAACCTAACTCACCCATTACTCACCCCTACTGAAGAAGAATGACAAATAAGAAATTTCGTTATCAAGTTTTAATATGTTTTACGTTTAATGCACTTCAATGTAGTTTATATTGTACTGTTTTTAAAATATATACTTTTACAACATTAATTGCGACAAGCTTTTAAGGGTTAAAAACGATGGATGTGCTCTTGCCCCCCAAAAAAAAAAACAGACGAAACAGAAACAAGAACGTCGAAAAAGGGAAATGAATATTTCAAGGGTTTCGTAGGAAACTGAAAATTATAACCACTAGCTTGGCGCATAGAATCCACGTCGTCTCCTCACAGTTTTGCTATACAATAAAGGGCCTGTCTTTATTTCTTTTTTAAAATAGTTATTATCGGTGAGCACCAGAAATCTATAGTGGTGAGCTTCGGGTTCTCATTGAGGAAGCTTATTGAACTTGCGGTGTCGGAACTCGGCATAGGTTTTTGTTGAAAATTTGGGTGGGTTCTCCTTGTTCACCAGTGCCGGAAGAGGCCCGATCACCGCCTCATGCGGTGGCGCCACAAATACCGCCCACGACATCCGCATCCTTTCTTTGTTCACCAAACTCCTGTGCAGAACACCCTTGTACTTGCCATTACTCAGCACCTAACCACCCCAATATGAATATTAACTAAATTAAGCATGTTTCTCTACAAACAATAATAACGTGGCCCCGCAGGAAAACTGTATTACCTCAAGTTGATCACCGACATGGACGAAGAGGGCGTTTTCCAGGTAATCGATGGCGACCCAGTGATCTTGCCTCCGAACTTGAAGTCCGGGAACATCGTTCGGGACGAGCAGTGTGAGGGCTGACATGTCTGTGTGAGGCTCAACTCCTAAAGCTAGCTCTGGTTGTGGGCATGGCGGATACACGTTTATTTTCATCTCCATCTCTATCTTTTCATCTCCCAAGTTGCTCTTCAATGTCTTCTTCTCCAACCCTAGCCCTTCCGACAGAAGCTCCAGCAACTTTTCTGTTAACCTAGACAGTTCTTTGCTGTATTCTTCCGTTACTTCCCTGAAATAATTCATCCACACACAGCAAAACAAATTAACAAATCCGACTGATCAAAATAGTCTCTCTGCATACATTCATAATTAAGTTTTAACGAACCTGTAGGAAGGAGGGTTCTTGGGCCACATATCATGGTTGACCTTGGAAGGAGGAGACATCATGTGGAAGTAGTAATCAATCCACTCCAACTTCTGCTCGAGATTCTTGGTCATCTTGGTGCCGTAGCCTTCAAAGCTCCCGGAGGAGAGGTCGTTTGCGTATGACTCTTTCTCTTTCTGAGGAAGAGAGAAGAACTTCTCGCCCGCCTCTTGTAACCGGCCTATCAAAGTCTGCGATATTCCGTGATCGGTGATGAGCATGAACCCCCACTCGGAGGCGGCTTCGGCGACTTGCTTGACCAAGAGGTCGTGAGGGAGAGTCAAAGAGATGACGGGCACTGTCACGCCCTCCACGGCTTTGGTATTCTCCGGCCGTTCATCGGCCGGCCGGATAAACTGAGAAGGAAGCTCCTTCAACAACCCAGAAGCCAAACACTGCACTCTTTCGACCTCCATGTGTGATATGCGAGTATTGAATATTGATTCTGGAGTCACAGTCCTAAGTCAGACGACGTATTTGATGGCGAGATGGGAATATATATATGAATCGGATACATAGATGCACGCTGAACCACGTATTGTTTTACTGTCATTGCCACCTACTGATCAAACTCAAGACCAGCAGATACGCGCTTGACTCTCCCCACCAAACGTTGAAGATATCATGGAGGATGCCGTTTGATCCAGCAAGGGAAGTTTAATGATGAAACTTAATTACTATTAAATGCTGAAAGGACGAGAGTTTAAATTACATATATATGACTTAGCTGATTTAGACAAGGAAAACCTAGACTCGAACAGCCCAGTTGTTATTTTGTGACCGCTCATTAGAATATAAACGAATGGGAATTTCAATTAATTGCGCATTAAATAATCAATAGCATAATTGATCGGGGGAAAGTGGGGCCACCAGTGAAACAGCAAAAGAAAATTGAAAAAGTACTAATGATTTGATAGACGTAAAATTAAAAAAATACAGTTGTTAAATGTACTTATTAGAAATGTTCATAAAGTACATAGTTCGATATGTGCAATCAAAACCGTAAAAAAAAAAAAATCTTAATTAACCCAATAAATATAGAATAGAATTAAATATTAGACTATAAAATATAGCCTATATTTTTTTTTTGAGTTAGACATCAGGTATGAGTGTTGTCCTGCCCTACCCATGAGTACTAATTCTTTTATTTTATTTTTATTTTTCTCCTTAATTGCTACATTTAAAAGGGAGAATATGATAACTACTGATGACTAAAGGGTTATTTTAGAAATATAAGTCATTGAGTAAATAAGTTACATCTTTTAATATTTATAACTATATTATTTTTTTCTTTTTATTTAATTTTACTAATCATAATATGATTATATTATAAATTATAATTATTTTTTTTATTTTTTTTAAATGATTCATCCTTGTCAACATTTAGAAAATTAATACGAAGTTACAATTACAAATTACTTAGATTTCAAAATTTTTTTATATACAATAAATTTCAATACTTTAATTATTAACTTTTTATTACTTATTTTTAATGAATTATAAATATTATTTAACTATTAAAAATATATATATGGTATTATTTTAGAAGTTTATAATTGTAGATTATTTTTCACAATATGAGTATGGAATCATAACTTGGGCATGCTAAATCCGCCCATGTCCAACCTAAAATGGTTAAAACTTTTATCGAGTAGGGCTAGGTATCAGGTTTTAAAATACAACCTATACTTTTCTAGATATGGCACTAGGTAGAGGGTTGCCCAACCCATAAACACCTATAGTACTTGTGAGAAATATAGCTTAAAACACTGTAAAAAAGATGATGTTATTTTTTTGTAATTAAATTGTTAAAATTTATTTTTCAATGTAATTTTTTAAAAAAAGTGTTGTTAGAAGTTCTTTTTAACAACACTAACAGCGAAAGAAAATTAAAAAAGTACTAATGATTTGATAGACGTAAAATTAAAAAAATACAGTTGTTAAATGTACTTATTAGAAATGTTCATAAAGTACGTATAGTTCAATATGTCCAATCAAATCCATTAAAAAAAAAAAGCCTTAATTAAGCTAATAAATATATAATAGAATCAAGTATTAGACTATAAAATATAGCCTATATTTTTTTTGAATTAGACATCAGGTATGAGGGTTGTCCTGCCCTACCCATGAGTACCAATTTTTTTCTTTTATTTTTATTTTTCATCCTAGTTGCTACACTTAAAAGGGGGAATATAATAACTACTGATGACTAAAGGGTGATTTTAAAAATATAAGTCATTGAGTAAATAAGTTACACCTTTTAATATTTATAACTATATTAATTTTTTCTTTTTATTTAACTTTACTAATCATAATATGATTATATTATAAATTATAATTGTTTATTTTATTTTTTTAGATGATTCATCCTTGTCAACATTTAGAAAATTGATACAAAGTTACAATTACAAATTACTTAGATTTCAAAACTTTTTTTATATACAATGAATTTCAATACTTTAATTATTAACTTTTTATTACCCTATTTTTAATGAATTATAAATATTATTTAACTATTAAAAATATATATACGGTATTATTTTAGAAGTTTATAATTGTAGATTATTTTCCACAACATGAGCATGAAATCACAACTTGGGCATGTCAAACCTGCCCATGCTCAACCTAAAATGGTTAAGACTTTTATCGAGTAGAACTGGGCATCAGGTTTCAAAATGCAGCCCATACTTTTCTAGGTATGGCACTAGATAGGGGGTTGCCCTACCCAACCCTACTCATAAACACCTATAGTACTTGTGAGAAATATAGCTTAAAACACTGTAAAAAAGATGATGTTATTTTTTTGTAATTAAATTGTTAAAAATTATTTTTTAATATATTTTTTTAAAAAAAATGTTGTTAAAAGTTCTTTTTATGATACTAAATTATAAAATTGCTGTTAAAAATAATTTTTTTTGACACTTTTTAAAACCCGTTGTTAAATATTTTTAAATATTTATAATATTATTGTGATAAATAGTTTCACAATTTTATAGTTACTCTACTCTATCATACTATTCTAAACTTTAACGACAATTAAATATTAATAATTTCTTTTAATTTTTTGTATCACCACCTTGTCCATTGCTATATTACTCGCTATTTGTAAGTTTTATTTCTTTTTTTCCGTTATCTTTCTCTTCACTCCTTTAAATCTACACTCCTTAAAAATTGTTTATCATCTTACCAGGAAGAACTTGAAGCGTTTCAATAGTAAGAGTTTATAGATTTTCAACTTTTCTATTAGATCTTCGATTTCTTCTCCAAATCTAATCTGTTACTCTCAGTGATGGTGGTCGTGGTAGCTATTGGTGGGTGGTGTTCTACAAACTTTATTAGAAAAAAATTTAAAGAACTTCAATAACATAAATTTTTAGATGTTCAATTTTTTCACCATATATTCGATTTATTCTCTAATATGGTCAAATACTTTCGATAATGGTAATTGACATAGCCGTAATAGCTAACGGTGATTGTGAACCTAGTGACTTTTTAACTACAGTTAATAGTATAACCGCTATTTAAAGTCACTTCTTATAGTGGTTACAAAACTACCTTAAACTTTTTTAATTTATTATATTGTTAGTATTGATGTCGCTGCTAAAATTATTGTAAAGAATCTTTTTTTCACTATAGTAATATCTATCTTTTCTAGTAGCGGTGGTATATTTGTCATATATACGACAGTTTATATAACATGCGTTATGTTGAACAGCAGGTGTAACTGGGCAAGTGAATCACGCTCTCCATCCACCCAGGGAACATACAGATAACTCTAAACTTCAACCCACTTTTGATATACATGACAGATGTCAGGGGGGGAAAACGAATAATTGTTGAATATGTTTGAAAATATATGATAAATCAAACTATTTATAATCCAACGATAAATACATGCGTGTGTGTAAGAGGAAATGCGTGGATAAATACATGTAACTGTGTGGCAATTGTTGATAATCCAATGAGGCATGTTAAACCGGGACATAGAGAGTTATTGAACAAGGCAACAAGCTTCCATTTGGACCAAAATAATCCCCTGGGATTTGGGCTTGGATTAAACCTCAGGCCCAATACTCGGAACAAACTTCATCTATAACAAAGCCGCACAAGGAACCCATCGTCCGTGGGTTCAGCTGACGAAGGGGTGAGACATATTACCATTTGGAGTATGTTCGAACCCTGGGGAGTACCACTTTATTGTGGTTCCAGTCGCGGCGCTTAGGGAGGCATCCTAACTCTTGGGTGCTTAGGTTTACGCCTGAGAGTAATAGACGGCTCGCCCTGCCCGATATTGGTATCGCCTAAGAGGAAAAGAGACTTCGCCCTGCCCTTGGATCGTGGGTGAGCCCAACCCCTTTTTAAAAAATCAATTAAAAAAAAAGTCGTACAAGGACTTAAGAGACCGATATTAAATTTAGTTAAAAAAAATTATAAAAAAAAATTTAACTGTTTGTAACCAAAAAAATCAAACTGTTGAAATTTAATATTTTATAATTTTTTTTATTTTCAGATCGTCTACAATCCAATAAAAACTTTAATAGTCTGAATTTGTTTATTTATTTTTATGTAATATTATAATAATAATTTTATAAAATATTAAATCTCAACTGTAAAAAACAAAATATAAAGTATTTATTCCTGTTCATTAAACTGACAAGAATGGATGAGCTTGGTACTCAAGTGAGAATAGTTAAAAAAACAAATATATAAACATTTTTATATATTTTCCGTTTCGTACGTAGGAAAACGAATTCAGTCTTCGTTGAATATGATAGTTTGCTCTTACCACTGACCATTTGGATGTTTGCTAACCCAGCTGGGCGAGTGGAGAGAGGGAAATTGTGGGCGACACTTGACGTATTCCGGGGTATGGTAAGGTAATGGCCGTTTAGAATAAAAATCAATTTTCACATTGACTTCGGGGAGGGGAAAGGGGGGGGGGGTATTATTATATTAGAGAGTCAATTGATTTTAGTGGGGAGGGAGGGAGGGAGGGGTTGGGGGGAGATTATTATATCAGACAGTCAATGGATTTTAGTCGGCCACTTCGTTCGACTTCGGACATCATTTAAATATTTAAAAATACCATCATCACGACTTCGGGTCTTGAACGCTGACAATTAACTAGTAACTTGATGTCAGCCACATCTGCATAGTTCCCTTCCCGAATTGGCGTGCACCGGACTTGAAACAAGAGAGAGGGAGGTAGATGGGGTTTTGGTCACATCCCTAACTCTCAAGACAGAAGAGAGGGAGGGGCACTTTATTCAATGACTTAAAACAAAATGGGTCCAGATTGTGTTATGTAAGAATAAAATGGCCTGAAGGTTTCATTTTCACGGAATTATATCCAAACGTGCGTGTTAAGATTCAATTTAATGGATATTATTTAACATTCTTACAAATCCGCCAGCGTAATGCATCAGGCATTGACCGTACGTACTGACCTGTTCGTATTTATCGGTGCCGTGGGAAACTATGACTCTTCTTAAGAAATATGGATATTATCAGACATTTACAAAAATCAACATATACGCTCTATTTTTCAGCGTTGTGACTCTATTCAAACAAGTTTATATTAAAATATCCAAAGCCAATTTGATTCGTAATCTTATTTCAAGTAACCATGTTTGGCTCCACCTATTAAAAAATTATTTTTTTTTCTTTTAATATCGTTGCCTCGCGGATGGCACGCTAATAGTAAATATTTATAAATATCAAATCTAGATTCCCTTTATTTCTAAAATTATAATATTTTCCTTAAAATATTAATTATACATATTAAGTGATTTTTAATAAGAATAATTCAAATGCATACTATTTTAAAAAATATAATTAATACATGGTTATTATAAATTTATTATTTTTTTAATATGATTATATTATTTAATTAGATTTTATATTGAAAATTGAAGGACGTAATAATTTTTTTGTCCATACGCTAGCACGACATCTGTAGAGTCTTCAGTGGCACTTAGGGAACACTTCTCTTCCATTTTTTTTCTTTTTCACAACAACAAAGTCTGAGAATTTGGATTTTATTATGGAAGAATTACATCTTTAAAGTAAATAAAAAAATAACTATTTAAAACCTAAATAATTGATAGCGAGATTCTCTCGTCACGTCTAGCTGGAAGATTTAAATTCTCGTAACTTCTATTAATACATCTATGGGGAGTTTAGCTTAAAAGACTTGTTAGAGCCTATTTCCCGGGGGCCGCCATGCCACCTATCCAGAATTTCACCCTTTGTTTTTTAAGAAAATTTCACCGTTTTCAGTTACATTGAATGCCGCCGAAAATTAGGACTATAGCCAATAGTCTTTTTGAGGAAAATTACATTTTCAATGATAAATAAGTATGGTGGATAGATACTATAAATACTTATAGTTTATAGTGAATGTTTAGAAAAATATAAAATTAGAATTTTAAAAGAGTTTTTGATTTAATTTTTAATTTAAAAAATTTAAAAATAAATAATTATATTTATTTAAAAAGATTTTTATATAAAATTATAGTTTAAAATTAAAATTTTAGATAAATTATAGAGATTAACTTCTGAAATAGTAAAAAAATTTGTAGATTATATAATTATTATTTTATATTTATTTTTTCTTATATTATTTCTCTTCTTTTTACTTTATTTTTCACTTTCTCTTATATTTTCTATCTTTTCCAACATCTCTTTTTCTCTTTTCTCTTTATTATTTATTCTCTCTTCCTTACCATCACTTCTCTCTCTCACTTATCTTTTCTCTTCTCAAGCCTCCTATTTGTTTTATCATACACTTTCTGATATTTTTTTAATTATAAAATTTTTTCTGATAATAACTATATAAACACTCATTTATTTAAAACTATTTTTTTTATAAGATATTCTCTAAAATTTATTTTCTAAAAACTGTTCAAAAACTCTCTTTTTTCATAAGTCTTTTTCTAAACTCTTATCCAAACAGATCCATATTTATATTAGTGATAAAAAAGTTATTAACTATGGAATTATTCTCTAAAGTCTAACCCTTTATAATTAGAATGTTTTATGAGCTCACTAGAAAAAATACATATAACTACGTAGGTATATAATTCAAAACAAGCCACGTTATGTGTTTAGATTTAGGCTAGTTAGGCCTTAAAAAATATAGACTAGAGGATATGTTTAATTTTCTACATTAGCAAAAAAAAAAAGGTTACCTCATTAAATTTAATTGATACATTTAAATGCATATATATTAATCTTTAAAATATTTAAAATAAAATCCAATGAAGATGACATATGATTGACTACTTCAACGCCAACACCAACACCAACGACTTATCTTTCAAAGTACGTATAATTAAATAATTAATTATGTATGTATATAACACACACACAACACAAAACAAGCCACGTTAGACACTATATATGTTTATAATAAATTACAGAAATTACTGCCATCAAAACTCTTAACTCTTTAAAATTTAAAATCTATCTACTTTTATTTGATTGAATATATATATATATATATATATATATATATATATCAAGCTACTAACCATATACAATTAATTAGGGCTGTGCAAGAAACCCAGAGCCCGCCCAAACCCATACCAAATCTGTTCTGCTCAAACCGATAAAAAGTGGCCCAATGTAAAATGGGCAATTTCGGGCTGGGCCGGGCATCGGGCAGGGGTTACTGCCCTGCCTATTTGGCCCTGCCCAATTAATTATTTTTATATATATATCAAAATTTGTAAATTATATTATTTTACATAGAATAAATATAATATATACTAGTGATTAAAGGATAATTTTATAAATATGAGTAGTCAATTAGTTAAATGTATCATTTAAAATTTATAACTAAATTGATTGATTTATTTATTTATTTTTTAACTGTGGTAACCATCATATATTTTTTTCAAATGCTTCATCTTTATCAATTTTAGAAAGATTGATGTAAAGTTACAATTGTAAACTACTTAGATTTCAATATTTTTTTTATATGCTATAGATTTTAAAACTTTAATTACTATATTTTTATTGTCTTATTCTTAGTAAATTGTATATATTATTTAATTATTAAAGACATATGAATATAATATTATTTTATAAATTTATAATTATAGATTTTTTTTATAATATGAGTAGGGTATTATGACTTAGGCATGCCCAGCCCGTATATGCCCAGCCTAAAATAGTTAGGGCTTTTATCGGATAGGGTCAGGTATCGGGCTACAAAATGCAGCCCATGTATTTTTCGGGCAGGGCACTAGGCAGGGGGTTCCCCTGCCCAACCCTATCCATACACAACTCTACAATTATTTACACAAATATTCTCCTAACATTAGGGAGTGGGGGCAAGATTTAGCGAGGAGAGGGGCAAAAATTGGAAAACATAGCTCTAACAGACGTATTTTAGGAATTAATGAGCAAGGATAACTGATTTTAAGCTGTAAATTTTGGGCCTAAATGCAAATGAAAAAACAAAAGATGACAAGGAATGAACTAATAAGGAGTGTATATATCAAAAAAAGAAAATAATGAGTGTATATGTAATATATATAGGAGGAGGAAGCTGGTGAAGAGCACGTGGTGGGAGCAAATGAGGTCGTTCTTGCGGCATGTATAGCCACCTCTCTTTGTCTATAAATTCCGACGCCACGCCCCCTCTCATGTCTCATCATCATACTCTCTTACACACATTGCAATATCGATCCTAGCTACATCCATGGACGTTATAAGAGTCCAGAACGTAGCTTCTCTCTCTCAGGACAACATCCCACCGGAGTTCATTCGCTCCGAGACGGAGCAACCCGGCATCACCACCGTTCACGGGGTTCACCTGCAGGTTCCCACCATCGACTTCAGCAACCCCAACGAGGAGGAGCTCGTCTCTCAGATTGTGGATGCCAGCAGCCACTGGGGCATGTACCAGATCGTGAACCACGGCATTCCCCAGGAGGTCATAGCCAATCTGCAGGCCGTGGGAAAGGCTTTCTTTCAGCTTCCTCAACACGAGAAAGAGCTCATTGCCAAGCTTCCTGGTTCTGTTGAAGGTTACGGCACTTTTCTCCAGAAGGAGATTGAAGGCAAGAAAGGTTGGGTCGATCATTTGTTCCATAGAGTCTGGCCTCCTTCCGCCATTAACTATCGCTTCTGGCCCAAAAATCCTCCTTCTTACAGGTTTGTCCTCTTCCACTTCTTTCTGCAATTATGTTCATTACCTGGAAATCAATTTCCAACGTGCCATTTTTTTCTGCTTTGTCCACGCTTCAAGTTCAGGTTTCTTTAATTACATTTCAGACTTATAGATGGTATTTAAATTGATTAAATATGCTGCTTCTTCACTCTTTATCTGCGCTGACTTTCAATATTTACTTTGATTCAATATCAATTCATTAAAGAAACCCAGAAATTGGTGAAGAACATGTCAATTTATGAATCGAATGTCTTTTATATTATTTTATAGTGCCGCACATTTCCCACCGCGCTCATGTCATATTTTATTATATATATAATTGTGTTGAATTGAACGAGCGTTAGAGATCAAGTAGAAGCAAATGTGCTTCTCTCATTAGTATCATCCCCTTTTGGGAAAAGTCCCCTCTAGCTAAAATCAACGACATTGATGAGGATGAATTAAATTTTAACCTAAAGCTAGGTATTGACGTTGTTGGCTGGAAAACGAAAAGGCATCTTGGAGGCAGGCTCTTGTTGTAACAAGATAAGCAATTAATTAATTCAAGGATATGACATACAGATATATATACAAATTAAATTAAAAAAAAAAAGATAGATAAAGATGAATATACATTGAGAAGGTGATGAACAGTGAGAATTATTGAATGGGCAGGTCGGCGAACGAGGAATACGCGAAGAATCTGCATTTGGTGGTAGAGAAGTTGTTCAAGAGCCTGACGAAAGGCTTAGGTCTGCAACGGAATGAACTATGGGAATCGGCCGGAGGTGACAGATTGGAATACCTTCTGAAGATCAATTATTACCCTCCATGCCCTCTCCCTGAGCTGGTGCTGGGGGTCGAACCCCATACCGACATGTCCACCTTAACCCTCCTCGTCCCCAACGAGGTTCAAGGCCTTCAGGCGTTCAGGGACGGCCACTGGTACGACGTTAACTACATCCCTAACGCCCTCGTCATCCACGTCGGCGACCAAATGGAGGTACCCTTCTCTTGCTTTTAATGAATTGGAACAACCCCCGTGATCAATTTATATTGATTATTATCGTTGTTGTCGGATTAATTAATTTGGTATGGCGCAGATTCTGAGCAATGGCAAGTACAAGGCAGTGTATCATCGGACGACAGTGTGCGACAAGACGAGAATGTCGTGGCCGGTGTTCTTGGAGCCTCCCTCCGATCATGTCGTTGGGCCTCTCCCTGCGCTTATTAACGACCAAAACCCACCCAAATATAAGTCCAAGACTTACGGAGATTACGCTTACTGCAAGTTCAACAAAATTCCTCAGTGATTCTCTACATATCCTCTTGTAATTGTATCCACGTAGAATAACGATGGTCGTCCCGTCCTCTGTTCTTATAACATTGCTGTGTTAAATAAATGTAATTCATAGCTAAGCTAGCTTTTCCATCTGTTGACTCCGTAAATTTAATATCCAATGAAAACCGCGCTTTCATGTTATATATCTTATAATCGCGTGGATTGATGATGACAGCTTTGAGTAATTTAGAGAGAACAATTTTTTATTTAAGTATTTAATTGGCCATTTCTCCAACAACACATATAATAATGTCCGCAGCACGTTATTTTTTCCAAGGTGTGGAATGACCAACGTACGCTTTTTTTAATAGAGACGGTGGAGTATGGAATTATTGTTAAACCATTGAATATGGAAAAGGTTTCTCCCCGTCACAGTTTTGAATCATTCAAACCAAATTTTAATGATGATATTGATTAATCTAGACTTCAAATTATCGAATATGAACCGTCAAACTGAATCAAACAGTACACCATTCACTTGATTCTCCACTTAGAAGAGAGAAGTTATTATTTGCGCAGGAACAGAAGGGGGCACTGTGGCAACTGGCAAGTGTGTGAGTGTGTGTGTATATATATATATATATATATATATATATATATATATAGGTGAAACTACACCATAGAAAACACCCCATATGGACATAGATTCTCTTTCATATTGTCGGGGGATTTAAAGCCGATCGCATCAATTTAGTTTCGCACTTTAATATTTTTATAATTTCGCGATATTGTCCTGTTTTTATTCAAAGCCCAAACCCAACACAAGATGAAGCCTTGCCTTTCTTCACAGTCTGGTTTAGTGGGAGTACGGTGCAGATCTACCTAAATGATTTTGTAAAAAAATAAATAAAGTCGAAGCCCTTGGTTCAGAAAGGCTCTCAGTAGATTAAGACGCCAAGAGAGAAAGTCACGCATATGGTGATTGTATCATATGGGTATGCTCTCCAAGTCTCCATGCATGCTTGCTTTCCCTCATTGCGTTCAACTCTGCTGCAAATGTTGACACCGTGCTCATACACCCCATTACCCCAAACTGCATCGCTCCCACTACAGTATCACAATCCCTCGTGTTCACCGGCATCAACCACCCCACTTCTCACTCATAATGGCCACCATCTTCAAAACCATACACAAAACACGAATGATTTTCCAGAAACTCACTGCTTCCTTCACGGTGGCGAGCGCCGCCATGGCACTAGCAGCACAAACATTAGCAATCAGAGTCCCAAATGGGATCCATTTCACGAGGCCTGATCTCCCTAGTCCTCTTCCACTGAGGCGTGCTAAGAACCATCATATCCATAGGCTAACTGGTCCAACCATACAACCAAACCCACTGAGCAGCGCTTCCACCGTGCTTGAACTTTGCCTTCACCACTGCGCCTGACACGCCCCATAATACGCCTAATGCCACCACCAACACCGACATCACCCCCACCTGACGCTTCCAGGTATTCTCCTTCTGCTTCATCTCATATCTCATACTTATTGAAGTCCTGTTCAGAACCCACCTGAAACCTTGGCTGTCTCTATTCCGAATATGATGGAGAATGCAACCAGAAAAAGGCCTGCAAAACGCAACCATTTTTCTTTTTGGGGTCAACAAAATAAGGCTGGGCAAAGGGCTTTCTAAATGACACAGCTATTTTTTCACCTATGAAAAAGCGAAGCGCTGCGAAAAGCCAGGGCCCGGAAACGCTAAGTTCCAGCATTTTCTGATTCCATCCGCTGAAAGTTGTGACGCTACCTGGCCTGGGTAACCGGTTGATATTCCTATGGCTAGATGCTCTGACCCGCGTGATATGTCTCCTTTGAACACAACAACAAATCATCCCATCAGAAAAAAACCTACCTGCAAATTATCTTCATTAACTTAACATGAACTCTCAAGTATGATTGCATCAGACAGATTAATGAAATCAGAAGAAGGGACAGACCATGTTACTGGGGAGATCCGGGTACAGAATAGTTTGGTCACTGGTGACACCTCCAACTCCACGGCCAAATAACTTTTGCAGCACGTATCTTGTTAAGACTTGTGACAATAAGCACGTTAGAATCTAATCAATTACGAGATGTCCTAACATGAACTTTGATCATTTTAAAGATATCACACACGGCATTGAAAAATGAACTGGGCCTCCAAGGGATAAATTTTCATAGTGCTGATTAACAGAGCATGAATTGTAACCAAAAGAAAGAAAAAAACGGAGCATGAATTGCAATAGAAAAAGTGTATAAACGTGAAGTCATTTAACTCTAGTGGTGCAGGATAACTTCGCGAGGATTCAAACTTCTTTTCATATGAAGCAATAGTGATAGAACCATCAATTTTTTTCAACTATCAGATGTCAACTAATACCAGTGCACTAATCATTGACCCACCAAACTCGCATACCGCCACTAATTACTTTCATGTTCTTAACACCTTCTGGTTTAAGGTAAGCAATGTCTTCATTAGCAATTTGCAAGATATCATCTTCTCAAGAAGTCAGAAGCATAAGTTAACATCTCGACATACACATGGAATTTTAGCAGGTGGCTTGCAAATGATATAATTGAACAAAATCGGCGAAGTATAGCTTCAAGTTCTCAAGTTAATGCGACTGAAGGGTTAGCATATTACCCTAAGAATTCCAAAGACAGCTAAATGGATCAGACATGAATCGTAGTCAAGTAACTCCGGCAACCCCTTATCAGATTCCTGAAAGTATAAATAACAAAGCAAGTTTTAAGACAGTTCATTTTAGCAGAAGCAGATTAGAATTAATTATTTTGAGAAATCCACCATAAAAGCTCACTTGTTTTGAGTCCTCAGGAGCCAGTGTTGTAGTGGTGGGGAGAGGTGATATGGCGTCTGGAGGTAAAAGAGTAACAGAGGAATTAGGATGTGAAAACGGAGAGTGAGGTTGTGATTTGAGATCTCCGGTAAGAAAAGCAGAAGCCCCATTTTCCGAGTGGCGATCAAAAGACAGGTGGAAGCTGTTGCTGGCACAGCACCTCCGACTGGGAAGAGCTCGATCCTCAATATCTCCAGATTCTGAAACACTGTCATACTCTGTTTCATCTTTTTCTTGTAGTTGATGGCTTCGACGACTTGATATACTCGATGAATATCGTCTAAGTGAAGAATTTGAACTCCCTGTTTGCTCCACGTGAATAGCAAGACAACGCCGTCGACAGGGTATGGGTTCCGCAGAGTTGACGGAAGAACTTCAAAAAGTGGCCTTTTGGTTTTACGCTAAACCGGGCTTTGAAAATAACCATGATTTTAGGGTTCAAGATAATGGCTTCACATAAGCAAGTTAAAAAAAATATTTTTAGACTATATAATAATTATTTTATTTATATTTTTTTATTATTTTATATCATGTTATTTTTAATAATGTATTAATTAAAAATTATTTTAATAATAATTATTTAAATATTTATTTATTTAGAATAATTTTATTAAATAATATATCTATTCTTTAACAGCACTCCTCAAGAAATTAAATGCACAAATCTGATATCATGCAGAGTGCGGCTAGGATACCTGACCTTATTCTTTTGTAACAGGTAGGGGGTGGGAGGGATGGCCCACATATTCAAGTTTGATAATTGAGATTGCAGAAGGAAGATAAATTGGTCCCGACGAGTCATTAGTCAACTACTGCCCGCCGACTTATAAATTAAATTAGAGAAATAAATACATAATGAAAATAACTAATAATACGTGGCAAAAGTTGGATTCCATTATAGCATATGGGAATATCTTATGGCTGTGGTTCTCTGGTTCTTGGAGTACGCAAGCACGTGGAGTGAGAGATGAGGACAACTATGAATGGGGTGTTATTAACCTATTTAAAATAAGGTGTGACTTGAGAAGACATTTTTTATAAAAGAAAGATGCTTTGTTTAGTTTAATTTTTTTAAAAAAATTTATAAAAAATATTATTTAAAAATAATTTTAAAAAATAAATTTTAAAAGATTTTTTTAAAAAACTAATTATAAAAAATAAATATTTAAATAATTATTATAAGAATTAATTTTTATAAATAAATTAGTAAAAAAATATAGAGTAAAATGATAAAAAATCATAAGAGTAAAATAGTTATTATACAGCATAAAAATATTTAAACTATTTTTATAAATTTATCTAAAAGTATAATTTATTTTAAAAAAATATTTTAAATATTGAATAAATATTTGTTCATTCAAATTAATACTTTTAAAACTATTGTATCAAAAGAAAGGAAGGAGATCGGCCTTAATTCTTTTCTAGGAGTCGGTTGTTTTATTTGACTTTGACCACAACTCCGTGAACCGCTGGCTGGTAACCGCCCGGGTGTCGCCCGATATTAGCTTCAAGTTTACGTGTAAATTGTTTGATATGGACAGGCTTTAACGCATGAAGCAAACATTTTGCGGTACTTCATTGAAAATTGATGCATCTAAAACCTCCTTTTAAAATTGTAAAGCATTTTTAACCAATTTATACTCTCATTTAATTAGTCAGTAGTCTTTAAAAGTAACTTTTTTGATGTTTACTCTTATTTCATAGAATATCTCATTTAGAACAACATTTATCAATTACATAATCAATTTACGATACTTTTCACAAATAGATCCTATTAATTATATCTTAAAAGATAAAAAATATCTTATGTTTTTTTACCCTTGAAAACATGCCTCGTAATTTTCAAGGGAGTTAGTTCGAATTTCTTACTGTTACTGGTGACTGGCGTATCCTCCCGGGTGTCAAAACTCTGTTGCGTTGACAGATGGGACGAGCTAGGATTTTGTACAAGATAAATTATAAAAGGCGAAAACAGACTCGAGGGGCTTTGTCGCTTTCACCACTTCCAAGGGATTAGATTAATCCACACATCTCATTTGACGGGGGGGAAAATGAAACACAAGCTTGGTAAACGTCACTTGAAAATGACTCGAAGTAGTCTGCCTAAAATCTATTTAATCTATCAAATTAAATTAAAAATTCCAATTGAAAATATTTTGCAGTCTATCCTAAATTCCTAAGAGAAAGCAGCTCCTTAGTTATAAAATGCTTGATAGTGATATTAGAATTTAAGTAAGGCTTGCAGCTCCAACTCCAGGAACAGGATCGAGCAAGCGGGGGCACAAAAGTAATTGCAAGACCACTCACATTTTCCAAACATGTATACCGTATAGCAAGACCCCAAAAAAGAATGAAACACAAATTGTAATCACGGCATATAAATATGCTCTCCAAGTATGCATGCTTTCTCTCATGGCATTAAACTCAGCGGCAAAAGTAGAGACCGTACTCAGACAACCCAGTAAACCAAACTGGATCCCTGTTACAATAGTGTCACAGTCTTTGGTGTTCACCTGCATCAAGCCCCCATAAATAGCTCAGAACCTTCACATTTATCATGCAAGGGAAATAAATAACACTCTCAAGCCAATCCTGACACGGGTGTCGTAACTTACTGATTTCTTCAGAGTTGCGAGAGCAGCCATGACCCAAGCAGCAGAAATATTGGCGATTAGAGTCCCAAAGGGAATCCATTTGAACAACGCTTCCCTTCCTATTCCACGACCATTGAGTCGGGCTAATAACCACCTAATCCACACACCTAGAGGACCAATCATGCAAGCAAACCATAACTGAGCTGCATTACCACCATGCTTGAACTCTTTGGCTGCTAGCGCACAACTAAAACCCCATAACAAGCCTAGCATTGTCAGGAAGACCACCATAACTGCCAACTGACGTGTGCATTTGGCCACCTTCCAGTTGAACTTGGAGCTATAATTTTGACTTCCGGACCTCATTTTTAGCTTGCCGAGAAGCCATTTAAAACCTTTGGCTGTCTCTACTCCAAAGATGATGGAGAAGGCAACAAGAAACAAGCCTGCCAAATACTAATCGTTCACAAATTCATATTATCAACTAGAACATGCTGAAATGAGGCTGAAATTTAATTCACAATATTTAGGATAAGAAACTAGAAAGGGGGGGATAAAAAATGAGTGAGAGACAGCTGTGCTAGAAAATTATGCACATCAAATGTGCCAGATTACCTACTAAAAAGCCAAGCACAGAGAAGAGCCAATGTCCAGAAACACCGAGTTCAAGCATTTCCTGATTCCAACCACTGAAGGTTGTTAGGCTTCCCAAGTAGCCAGTTGTTAGTGCAATGGCCAGATGTTCTGATACATTGGATATGTCTTCTTTAAATACAACGCCAAACCATCCCATTAAAAAGGAACCAACCTGATAGAATTTATACAAAATTCATGTTATTCCAAGCATTTTTAAATTTCTCACATACCAGTATAATGATTCTGCAACTATGCTATTCAGCGCTTAATAACCCATAATGTAATATGGATGTCACCATCATGAAAACCCTATGTAGTCACTATAGCATAAAATGCCAAAATAGCGTTCTCAGGCTATTAAAATCATGAAAATTAACTGTAGGTGCCCACAATTTATTTTCTTCTACTAGAATCATATCAAGTTTTAGTTTCTATATATTTTTCTTCCTTCTTGAACATGCCATTTCAGTAGCACACATGCTTAATTATAATAATCCGTGCAATGAGATATAGAGGGGCAGAAGGACCATGTTCGAAGGCAGGTCAGAGTAAAGAATTGTGTGGTCATTTGTAACACCAGCAACTTTGGGGCCAAACAACTTCTGCAATAAATATCTTGTCAAGACCTGCATATGTATAATGGTATATGGCGCATCAGTGAGTATCAGGGTAAATACGGCACGTTATAACTTGAAATTGATAAGAAAGAGATTATCAGCAATTCTCCTGTAGTTTGGAACATGAAATATACCCCGAGAATTCCAAAAACAGCTAATTGAATTAGACATGAAGCATAGTTCAATATCTTAGGCAACTCTCGATTAGATTCCTGAAATTGGATACCAAGAAAACACATGTGACTCCCATAATAGATATAAGCACGATGAAACTGAAACGTTCTATATATTCATCTTATAAACCATCATTAGCAAACACTAAAAAAGAAGTAAGAAACCCGAAAAACCACAGAACAATTGCTAAAGAGAGCTCACATTTTTTATGTCTTCCGGACCCACTTTCCCATCAATAGAAACAGGGGTCATGAGCTGACCTGATGTCATTCCATAAGAGATGAAGTTCGATGCTGGAATAGGGGCAATGATTCCTGTTGCTGTAGTGCGATCATTAGGCAAGTGGAAGCTGCTACTCTCGCTGTGTCTTTCTCTATGAAGAGCTCGATCCCCAATGTCTCCTGCCTCAGAAACGCTCTCACTCTCGACATCATCATCAACATGATGGCCTATGCGCCTTGATAGGGTCAAGGAGTTCCTACTAACTGAAGAACTCCAGCTGTTCATCCGCTCCATGAACTGCTCGAACACGAGATAAGTTGTTTCCTCCTGAATTAACTACAAGTGCGCCATAGAAGACAAGTAAAAATCAGTATGAATAATCCAGCAGCCATAACCACAGGTCCTTTTTATTCTTTTTTTCTTTTCCATTTCATTTATGACAGGGAAGGATGAATCCAAAAGCACATAATTTATTCATTAAGTGATATCATCTGATTGACAACTATTCGCCTTGAGAAACTAGCAACATGCAAGCAACATAACTGCTACTAGCAACTTAGAAAGTAATGAAAAAGAGAAGTTTTCAACTAACAAAGAAGAATATGAAGCAATAGTTCACTTACAAGTACAGCAAGTCTCCATATAAGAGAGCTCAAAAGACAATTCTAGCCTCCAAAAGGAAAGAAACATGGCATATTAAAATGAACTTTTTATTCGTTCATTTTTTTGCCCAACTATTAAGATGAATCAATTAACTCGCTCATTTTAAACATGCAGTACCGTACTAAAATATTTTGTTCCATGTTGGAAACGGAAGAAGTCCAAACATCAAATATTTACGAGTCACCTTGAACAGTTTCTTGCTCTTTTCTCTACTGGCTATGAAAACAAAATAAAAAGTGGACGGGACCATGGCGACACATGCGCTAGCCTTTATGGGCCGTTTCAAATGAACAGCAAAGCATATAGTAGAAGTTTGGTGCCATCTTGACCCTAATATCCACATACCTATGTCTGCTGTGCTGGTATCTATCTGTACTATATCATCTAAACTATCACTGTGCCTAATGATAAAACCATTTTCTCGTCCCACTCAAAATCCACAAAATTTTATAATCTATTAACAGTCTTTGAAAAATAACCAAAGTGTTGTTCATCACATTATCTCTGCTACGGAATGAAACAAAAGTGTGACAGTATTAGCTGATATCTGCTAGATTAAAAATACATAGTAACTTCTCATATAAAATATACATATTAGCTTTTGAGTTTGTACCTCCGTATAATTTATCTACTCATCACAATCGAGCCAGTGAAAAATATGGAAAGAAAACATGAATGAGAAGGATGAGGACGGGAAGAAGAAGAGAAGAGAGTTAGGTTAGTTACCTGAAGACGAACATGGAATCCAACCAGCGGAGGCGAACGGGCTCCGGACTTGGCCGAATGTGAGGGTTGCAGCCGATGGAGGAGACGTTTGAATCAGGGATGAAGAAGGAAGGAGCAGAAGGGTGAAGCAGAAGAGCAATAAATGCGTGAGCGAGATGGCTGTGGCTGTTTCCTCCTCCTTAGGGTCGGAGTGCATGACTCTCGTGCTTTTTTCAAGCGGAATAGCGGGGCCCGCGAAAAGGCCCCTCCCCACTGGCCTTCCCTCCCTCTTTCCTACGAACCCCACATTTGGGCCCACTATTTTTGTCATTAAGAAAAATCTATCATGAGCAAAAAGTTTAATAAATTTAGAACATATTATAGAATATAGTTAAGTAAATAACACTTTTTATATTTTTTACAATAGACAATAACTCTACCTTTATAATTAATGAAGGGTTTTACGGTGGCCAAAAAAATTAATACCGGTTTTAAAGAAGTATAATTTAATTTTGATTAAGTTTTGTTTTTGTAATATTTATTTGATTTAGATGGTTACGAAAGAGGACGAGAAAACTTGGAGAAGCTAACGGAAAGGCGCGCGCAACAAACAAGAAACAAGAGGAGCATTACACCTAAAGCTTATAGGCCTCTCGTTCATGAAATATTATTCCTTGTGGGAGCGAAACTTTCAACAGGGTCCCCATTTTGAAGGCTTTTTTTTACAGATACCCCTTTGCCCGAGGAGTTATGGCCTACGCCCAAGATTCTACTTAAGATGTATTTATATTAGTTTTTAGAAAATAAATTTTAAAAATAATAGATTTAAAAAAAATAAATTAAAAAAATGATTTTAAAAATTATAAATATTTTGATGATTAGTAGTATAATCACTTTTCTATAGATAATTTACTAAAAATAACATAAACTAATATGATAATTACATAAATAATAAATTTAATTTTAAATTTTTTTATTTAAATAATTATAAAATAATACATATATATATATATATTTGAGTAAGGTAAAAATTTACAATATTCACCTGAATTATGATTTTTTTCTACTGAAAATTTTATTAGGGTTAACCAACCTAGATGACTGTCAAAAAATATGAAAGATAGTAATTTGTATTGATAAATTTATTTTTTTTTCAAAATTTTAAAATTTTAGATTTTTTAAAAAATAATATTTATTTTTGTTTTTTAAATAAAATTTAAATTATTAATTGTAAATCTACCATGTGGCAGTAGGGTCAAGTGTGTGAGTGTGTGTTTGGTCCAAAAACTGAGAAGCTATAGGGAGAGAGAAACTGAGAAGCTGTAAGGAGAGCAATTATCCCACAAACTATAGTTTGAGTTCTAAAATTATTTTTTTAAAAAAAATCTTGTTTGGCTCTTCTCTCACAAAATTATGGTTTGAAGTTAAAATCTATTTTTAAAATTGGATCCCAAACACACACTTATTCTCATCCTCGTATGTCAATATAAAAGCAGCTGAAAATGATAAATTAGCATCAACACTCAAATTAAATAGTCTATTTACCTATTGTCTATAGGTTTAATTAATAAAAAAGATGAGACATGTGACTATTTATAACTTATTCAATTTTTAGAGAATATTATTTTATTGTGATGTCAGTCACGGTATTTAGAGAGTTATCTTAACTTTCGAGTGATTAAATTTTATATTTGAGAGTAATTGATAGTTTGTCCTATTTAATATTGATATCATTTAAGAAGAAGAAATATTTCACCTTATATTTAAATTGTAAGTGAGTATAATCCCTTTTTAAAAATAATTATAATAAAAAAAATCAAATGGTCTATTTGTAGGAAGAAGGCAATGGACGAAACAATAGAGAATAATTAAAAACGAGTGAATGCAAAAGTTGCCTTGGTAGAAAGGGAATAAAATGGTGCCAATGAACTCAGCGGCTTTTGATAACCACGGGTTCCCTATCCCCATATATTCCCCATTCTCCAATTCTGTCCACCACTCTACTCTCATCACATGTTCTTGCGTCCATTTTTGTACCAAACCAGATTTCACTCGTCCCCGCCCCCTTGTTGCCTTCACTGGGCCTATGGGCTTCCGGCCCGCGTTTGATGGCCCATGAAAGCCCTATGCTCTTCTTTCCTCCTCTAATGGATATTGGAGCTTGCAGCATCTTCCTCGGTCTTTTCAATATTTTCTGTTACATCGGTCTTTTCAATTTTAATTGATAGTTCCTACATGTTAGTTCTAGTGATAAGCAACTCAGTATTATTTAAATGAGATCTCAAGTTCGAGTTTTAGTGTATACAAAAAATCCTCATGGTGGTGGGTAACAAAAAAAAAATTGATAGTTCCTCATTGCATGAGATCTGGTTCTCTCTACTGAATGAAGCCCAACAGACCAAAAACATTAACCCAATTAAAATTTTTTGTTACAAGAGGCTAAAGTGTTTGGTCTTCCAACCTGATGGCTTCTGAACTACATATTCTATTGAATTCTAGTAGATGTTTTAATGGTAAAGCATTTAGAAGCTGGATATCACGAGGATTTTAGGCTTATTCATTCGATAGCTGCATTCTAGCTACTGGAAGAAGAAGAAGAAGAAAATTGAGGATGTTGGGATAAAAGAGTATACATTAATGGACAAGACCCGGCGGTGTTGTGCTGTCATGCTTCTGATATGGCTCCATGACAGTGATAGTAATTAGACGTTTTAGTTTTTGAATCGAATGATCTCTATCAGTAGGTCCAAGAACATCATGCTCAAGTGGGAAATTACAACTGCAACTGTTCAATTGTTTCCATGACTTTTGCGTCTTGTTTCACACTCATTTTCTTCAGAGCAAGTTCCCAGCATGTTATATTTGCCACGACAATTTTAACAAACACCATTTGTATTGTCTAACATAGAATCCTAACTCGATTGGAATTAACGCAACTAATAAGCTCAAGGATTTTCAAGGTGTGAAAGCATACTACGTCTCCATTATTATGCATCTCCTGGAACTATGTTATTGTTGTTATTACTTTAAAAAGGGTGAAAGCAAGATTGCTTCATTATTGTTGTTAGAGATATTTATTGAATATCTAATTAAGTAGAGCTTTTGATTTGGACTAAAAATCTTGGTGCCATTATGGACAAGTATGCGAACAGAAAAACCAAGAAAACTTCAAAATGAAAGGGTTTTGTCGACCAACACGTACCATTACGGAGAGTTAACAGGAGAGCTTGAACGTTCAAGATTTTACAACTCTGTAGGTAGATGAAATTTTCAGAGTGGTCTGGAAGAAATTAAGGATCTGGGGTTGTGCGTGTGGCCAATCGCTCGGGGATAATTATCGCAAGCACCTCAACAGTGTATTTAACGTCATCTTGCTTGGGTCCATATACTATGAAATGTTGCTCTTAATTAATGAACTGCTCTTTATCAGAAATATCCTAGAACTGTTTCCGAAAACGACGACCGTGCATGACACAATAAATATCCACCATATCCTATAAAATCTACACCGGACCAAATTTCACTACACCAAAAAGCAAAAGTTGAATGCTAAGTTGTCTACGTATGATACCCACAAGCATGGATTTATATCAAACTAACTGTATTATGTGTTATATTAATAACTAGGCATATATAACTCCTACGCATTGCATGCTATTTATTCCTTATAAGTTAAACCGGGTAATTATTTGTTATATTTTGATTATACATCTTGCTGTAGCCAAATTTACAATTATCAGTCTGATATTGTTTGAAGCTCCTGGTGTCAATATTGTGAAACTTTTCTCACTTGTTACTGGTATTTTACCTTTATCTTTTCTGAATGTTCTGACCATTTGATCAAGAACGAGAAACCGTATCTTTTCCCTCTTTCAAGGTGACTTTTTTGGCTGGCAGTTGAGGAGTGGGGTCATCACTTTTATATATATTGGAGATTGGATGGCCGGTCAAAAAGCCCCAACTCGCTACAGATCGTCAGATTCAATGATCTACGTGAAATAATTGAGACATATCTCTATGGAAAAAAACTGCTAGCAGACAATCCTGGACATGGAAGGTTCTTGAGCAAGACCGGTACATTTGGTTCGTACCCTACCACATGTTACTGGATTTAATTTCCTTTTCCCATTACTACCATCCATTTGCGTTTTAATGATACACAAGTTTCATATTGCTGTTTCACTGTCTCAATAATAAAACTTTACCTTTATTAGAACTTTTCTTTCTCTTTCCACGTCCATCTGAGGATTTAAGCTTATCCTTCAAGTCTTTTTTGTGCGTTAGATTAGATGTACAAGTCATGTGGCTTTCTTAGCTTCCTAGACTTAAAACTGAGCATCCCCATGTGATTGCTATTATCAGCTTCTATTCACGTTGTAAGCTGTAACCATTTTTTCTTTTCCAGTACCATAGATTACTTTTAAAGGACCATATATATATATATATATATATATATATATATATATATATATATATGGTAGGCCCATTCTCCCACCCACAATAAGTCCTTTTTCGTTTCTATTGGGTGGTGGAATTATGATCCTTTTTTTCTCTTAGAGATTCATATCTGTAATCTGTCAGATGATAGCACAAAGCAATGGAGTCATTTCCAGAAGTTATGAGTGAATGGAATGAGAAAGAGAGGGGGACAGAAGACAATGAGTAGCAGGTAATTAATAAAGTTTAACAAATTTCTGATGTTGGTTCATAATGGTTGTCGTCTGGGATATTGTACAAACAAGATCCATCTATCAAATTAGAGGACATCCGTTTTAGTTGTGTGACAAGTGATTGAACAGTACATCTCTTGTTTGATGGATATCACAAGATGGATGGCCCCGTGGTCCATATAACGTACTAGAAGATTTTTGCAATTAATTCATACTTTGCAACCTCCCAAACCCAAAGCAGACAATCCATTTGAGATGATAGCAATCGATAAAATGGGGTCAAGTACTTTCTCCATCTTTGCAAGCAAAGGATTTCTGATAAGATTCGGGGATTATTGAACTTAGAGCTATTACCTCTTCTTCCAACATCATTTAAGTCTCTCTCTTCTTCTTTCCTTAATACATCTTATAACAGCAATAATTATGGGGCACAAGTATTGTTGTAGATCTAAATCCTCAAAGCACATATATACTACTTTTCTTAAAGTATTGACAGTTACCTCCTGTTGTTGTACTTTAATCCAAAATCGAATTATAAATGAACTGAAAAGCCTGTTATAACCTCCACCACTCAATTATTTAAAAGTAGAGAGAGAAAAGAAGCAAGGTAGGTAGTTGCATAACAAGAAATGATTAATTAGCAAAATGATAACACAGCAAAGTTTTAACTGTAAGTCCGTGTAGGGGGTGGCCGTGATTGCCATCACACCTTGTGCCGAAACAATCAACAGTAGTCCATGGCCTCTTACAGTGGGGAAAAAAAAACAGAGGAGGAGGGGGAAATTAAATAAAAGTTACAAAAGCCAATCTCTCTTCTTTACACACAGTAAGTATCATCATGGCAAGGAGTGAAAATATATAGTAGCTTATGCCTTATGAGGGGGACACTGATAGCACTTGGCAAAGAGCCCAAATGTGTTAATTTGTTGTATGAAATTTAGCATGCTCGCCCATCCTCCCAACCCAAATCCTACCACCAAGACCCACACCACCACGAACACGTTCATGGAGTAGGTTCCTACCCATCCTCCTACAATCGATGGTGGTCTCTCCACAGCATTCTGTCAAGAAATAATCAAAAGTACATATATATCATTAGAGATTGGCTATTTTTGTAATAATTTGTAAGAAATATGTAAAGGTGGATGGCTTAATTAATCACCTCTCTGGCCGGGGCAGAAGCAAAAGTGACCATGTGTGCCATGGCCGGAATAATGTAAACAGTGAAGCTGACCAAGAGAGATCCAACGGTTGAGTTGATGGGCCCAAAGAAAGGGAATATGATGGCAAGAAACCATATTGGAACCACCACAGGAAGTCTGGTCAACGCCCTCTTGAACAAGCTCTTGGTTTCATGCACTCCGATGAATTTTTCCCACACAAAGTACAGGGGAGTGCAGGCAAATCCAAAAGTTATGAACTGCAAAAAGCAAGAACTACTCAGTTTTTAATACTTTTTCTTGTCTGAGAAGAAGATACTTGTATATATTATGAGAGAGTGAGAGAGACCTGGTGAATGAGCATGAGAATAACAGCGGTGTCCCTGAAGCCTGTCCTTGGGAGCAAAGAGAGAGCGTTGGAATGAGTAAGGAGCATGTCCCCAAATGCCCAGTACACAGCTGATGCTGATGGTAAAGTCAAAGTCAGCACATATAATGTTGCCAATAGATATATCGACTTGAACTTCTGTGGCTTCCACATCGCATGCATAATTTCCCTGCAATATATGTAAATAAGCAAGTTCAATTCATATGCTTTATAAAATTGATAATGATCGGTGTGTTCATAAAAAATTGAATCCAAATCCGAGGCCTCACACTGTGACAGCATGTCCACCAAAAGTGTAGAGAATGTTAGTAGCCCCAGTGAAGTAGAGAACTAATTTGGCTGGTCCCGAGTGCTTCACCCCCTCAACCTTCAAAAAAGTATATCCCATGATTAATATGGAAAAGCAATTATTGAACAGCTCAGGTTCTGGTGGTAGTACGATTTATTTTCTCTTTTTTTACTCCAAAATCATTTATATTAGGGTTGTGAATGGGAACTTAATTACCTGTCCGTGAAGAAGGGAGGCTATGGTGAGATACCATGCGGTGTAACTGGTCATCATGAGGCCCAGGAATGACCAGATTCTATAATTGTGGAAAGAAGGGATAAACACAGTTGTGGCACAGCAGGCGCCAAAGATGTAAGTCCAGGTTCTCTTGTCGAGGTTGTCATTTATGTAGTATATGTTACTGAAGCATTTATTAATAGACAAACCAAATACCACAGGTTTTAGCTACTATATAACATATCAAGAGTTTTACTAGCTGATGATTCAGACTCAAAGCCCTACCTTGCGCAGGCGATTAGTTGAATCACTGATCCAAACAAAAGGAAAGTGCAGTTGAAAAAGAGACCTATGTTTCTCCAGTGTTTGCCTAGGAGTCCATCAAGAACTTCAAACCACTGAAAAAACAAACAGGATTAGTACAAGAAGAACCTAATAAAAACCAACCCATTAATATTGATATAAAAGGGTCCAGGTACGTAGAATTTGAAAAGGAGTCAAGAAGCTACTGAACATAATTACCTGAATCACATGGTTTCTGAAATCAACCTTTTCTCTTTCTTTTCTGGTTCTGTACTCAACATAAAGGATGCTGATGAGGTAAGCAGTCCAGCTTCCCATCAACCCATAAAAAAGCTGGAATAGAATCCCAGATAACATCCCCAGTTGGGAAAACGAATACGGTAATGTCAGTAGCACTTGTGCAACCTGCATTAATTACAACAAACGGTTAGTGAACATGAAAAAAACAATGACACTGATTATCTACGTCGAACGGGAAAATAGAATAAACTGTGATCGATATGTGATGTTTAATCAGTGCCTGATTAGAAGCGCAGCTAAACCATGCATCATAGACCGAGCCACCATGCCAGAAGAACTTAGATAGCTTGCTCCCAGTTGAATTAGAATCTTCATCCTCTCTCTCCATTTCTTGGTAGTTTCCAGCAACCACAGTCTCAACCTTCTCGGAAGCCATGTTGCAGCTTCAAGAACTGTGAGGAGGAAGAAGAAGAAGTATGAACTGAGTTACTAAAGAGATATAAGAGAGAAGTTTTCTTTTCACCCTCCCTCCCTTCACATCCAATGCAGCTCCACTTTCCTTTTATAAACTTTTTCGTCGCCAATAAACTGAATAACCCTTTGGTGGGGACCTTCTTGCTTAGTTCACCCCAAGCTTAAGCAATTTATGTAACCATAATAAAGACGTAGCCAACCTTCGTAATTTTTCTATCACCAAGGTGCAGCTTCGGCATCAGTTTTGAGGGTGATATTTCACGTTCAACCACAGCGATTACTTTTATTCAAGTTTAATTATACTGTTACTTCTGGTTTCGATGGGGCCAAGCTAGCTGCATTGCACGAGCAGGATGGCCCATTACTGGCCTAATCTTTTCTCTTTAATATGAAAGAACCCATGCATGCCGATCGATCATGAATGTGGATGGGGAAAAAGCGAGAAAAAAGAGAAATTTTTCTACGGAACGATATTAGAAAAAGTTTGAGTACGAGTGTTGGTGTCTAGGTGGGGGAGACTGAGATGGAGTGAATGATTGCTCTTGAGAGGGGCTTGGTGCTAATCATGATTAGTACCACACGTGTTCCAACTGGCTTTACCAAAAAAAAATCTAATGAAACCCGTCCTTTTTAGAAATTCATTTTTCTTTTCGTTTTTCCCATTATTTGCTTTTTGAAACGATCTAGATATATTTTGAAAGTATGGGGCCATCGATGTGGTATGGGCTAATAATGATGGTGCTTAGTGCCTCATATGAAGTGACTATTAGTCGATGCTAATATCATAATTTTTAAATATTTAATTTTATATTTAAAGATAATAGATAATTTATTTTATCCAATATTATAATTATTTAAAAATAAAAAAAATATCTTATCTTTTAAATAGTATATAAACTCAATTTTTTTTTTAAATTTTTGTATAAAAAAATTTGGCAGAATTAATTTTGCCAATATTGGTCTCACGAATATTTTTAAGCTTTAATAGGAATGGAGAGTCAAAGGGGTTCGTTCGTTCATGGTTGGTTCCGAATATTTTCACGGGTGGAACAAGAAGGATTAATTATGGCTCTAGCTCTAATCCTTTCGGATATAATTATGAGAGATGATCCTTATCCTGTGGTCAAAAGAAGAGAAACATCAACTCAAATCAAAGTGAACAGAAATAAAAGGTTCTCGAGGCAAGCTTTTTTTTGTTTGGTACAAGCAAGATCTTTTTTTTTGTTAAAAGGAGAACCGTATGTTCAGTTATAATGAAAATTAAACTATATAAGAATCAACTCTTACACATACATTTAGTATAAATTGTTTCAAATTTAAGGGATAAGAATGCTATATCTTCATTATATTTAATCTTTTCTTTACAAATTTGTCTGTTAGTCTGTTCTTATTTTTAGGAATATAATATAACTTTAAATTCCATGAAAACTGAATTAGAGTCTAAATCCTGTAAAATAATAAATTATATCTTTCTTCTCTCAGATTAGCTAATATATTGATAATATTTTTAACATTAGATTTAAAAGTAAGTTTTTTAATTCTTAAACTTAAAATTAATTTTAATCTTTTATAAATTGTCTATTGTTCATTTTCTATCCACTACAAACCCTCAGCTGAATAGTAATCAGCATGTAGGATAAGGTAGTAAACCTCGTTCGGCATGGACCAATCCCCAACCGATCCATAAAGCCCAATTCCAAACTTACAACTAAGGCCCCCTTCCTTTTCATTTTTCATCATCCTCGATTTTTTTAAAATTGAATCTTCAACACTCCGATCACAGGAGAGGAAAAATACCCCCACAGGAAACAATCGCTATCTCAAGTATTTAAACTGAAGCTCTGCCTGTGACTATGAACAATTCAACTGGTGCGAGTGCTTTTGTTGATTTTCTGATTAAACGCACAGATAAGTATTTAATTAGTCGGTAAATAACTGAATGGATGCTGTTGAAGTCGTCAAAAATTGACGGGGGATGGATTGGATGGGGTGAAGTGAGAGGGGAGCTTTTAATCATGGCACGAGTCTTGATTTATGGGTAAGAAGAATGATGACGAATGATTCAACTTTAATATGATAAAACCAAAAGAAAGCAGCTAGCTTTATTATTTCTCAAAGAGTAGGGTAGGTAAATTGGATCGTATCCAATGGACAATTATTGAACATAACTCACTACGAAAACCACGTGAAGCGTTGCTTTCTCTGAGATGCTACCTTGATACTTACATGGCAACAGTTACTGTTAGGCCTTTTCTTTTTAAAGGGGTAGCGATTAATGAAACAATTGGGTGGTGATTCCAAATCAATGGAAAGCTAGGTAGATGTTGAATTTGACGGCCACGCATTATTGATATCCTAATCGTCGCTCCTTTTTTTTCTTGTACAACCTAATTGTCGCTTTTGATTAAATGAATTAACCACAACCTAATGGATAAACTCATTGTTTATCAGTTTAATCAGCAAAAAAATAAAATATATGACTGTTTAAAATATATTTAATTTTTAAAAAATAATTTTTTATTATAGTCTCAGTCATTACTCTCAAGAAAATATCTTAATTTATAAATATTTAAATTTATATTTAAAAATAATAGACAACTCGTTATATCTGATATTAATATTATTTAAGAAAAATAAAGATTTTATCTTATTTTTAAATCATATGTGAGTTCAACTCTTTTAAAAAAAATTATATAAAAAAATAAATGAACGAATAAGTGGTAACCCCCACCAGAGAATGTCACTGCCCTATTTTCTTGATTTTTAATCCATGTGAAGGGACCCTGCAGGCCTTTAAAAGAGATTAAATATCGCATTGCCTGGCTCCCCTTACCATAACAAGCATACATTTTTTTTTTTCACGTGATCATTGATTCGATGATTTCATTTGGTTGGATTCGCATATGGTGAAAAAAAAAAAAACATTAGAAGAGGGTGTACAGGAACGTTGGTTAAAATGATCAGCTGCTAGGTCCACACGTTTTCACTTAACACCAATCACTTGCAATAATTTGTTTCCCTTTACTTGATAGTTAATAATAAATAGACTGTGACTTGGGTTTCATAAAGATCAGTCTGAAATAAATCGCACTTATATGACTTTTTTTAATGTACAAATCTGTAAATCCTTTTTTTGCTATGCACGTTATTCCTATAAAAAATAATTATATTTAAGACATTAAACTTATATACATTTTTCAATAGAAAATTAAATATTAATTCAATATAGTGTGAATAACTAGTCCATCTATTATTATCAGTCTAAATATTATATCACCCACCTATGGATTTGGTGAGAATTAATGAAAATACAGGCCAGGTGACTTTGCAAAGCCCAACATGAGAATCAGGAAGTTAAACTGCAGTTTGGGCCTCATCTGGTAAGCCCAGAAGGGGCAAGAATGTGATTGTTGCATCACTAATGTGCTGACTTGATCAAGAAAGATGCCTTCCCACAGCATTAATTGAGTGAGCTTGAATCTCCACCGTTTTAAGCAATTGCAGGAGGCCAAGGAAACGAATCTGCTTCCCAGCATACCAAAAACCATTACATTAAAAAGATGAAATAAGCAACTAAAAGCCCCTAACCGATAAAAGCCCCGGGGCGTGCACACGTACGTACGTACAGCTCCACAGCTCCAGTGACGAGGAATAGAACCCAGCATAAACTTGCATTTGAGTATTAGGAAAAGAATCACGATCCTTTCTTTCCCCCAAAAGCATACCTTTTGCTTCTCTGATTCACTTACCTCCTCTCCTCCATTATTCTTTCAACCTCCTTTTATACCTCTCCCATTGCATTTCAATCTCCACCCAAACACAATCATGGCTTTGCATCTCCTAACGTTCTTATCAGTCTCCATTATTCTAGTCATCATTTCATCAGGTAATAAATTATCCCATATATTACTATTATCATTATCATTATCAATTCTAATTATTCTTGCTTCAATGGAGCACAGGCCCGTGTGACTCGGCTAGAGTCTTCACCATAGTCAACAACTGTAAAGAAACCATCTGGCCCGCCGTCACACCAGGGGACAACTTCGACGGCGGGGGCTTCTCCCTAAAGCAACACCAATCCCGCGTCTTCACGGCCCCCGAGGGGTGGTCGGGTAGGATATGGGCCAGGACCGGATGCAAATTCGACTCCGGTGGAAACGGATCGTGCGTGACAGGAGCCTGTGGCTCCTCCTTCAAATGCTCGGCCTCGGGAAAGCCTCCTGCTTCACTTGCTGAATTTACGCTCGTGGCCTCGGATTATTACGACGTGAGTCTCGTTGATGGCTTCAACGTCCCAGTGGCTGTCCTGCCCATAAATGGAAAAGGGAATTGTAGTACGGTTGGGTGCGACTATGACATGAGGCCAAAGTGTCCGAAGGAGCTCGCCGTGAAATCCAACGGCAAAGTGGTGGCGTGCCGTAGCGCCTGCGACGTGTTTAACACCGATGAGTATTGCTGCAGAGGGACTTATGGCAACCCCATTACGTGCAAAGCCACGTATTACTCCAAGATGTTCAAGGACGCGTGCCCTAATTCTTATAGTTATGCATACGATGATCCAACTAGTATTTTCTCCTGCACCAGTCCTGACTATGTCGTTGCCTTCTGCTCTTCCAGGTTTGTAGTAACATGATATATATATATATCGATGCTCTATTCTTTGTACTGTGATAAAAAGCAAGTATATATTAATGTGCAGGAACCAACAAGTGTGCTCGTACCATGACCACAAGCTCCACTGCAATGGGTCGAAGGGGCTAAACTCGTTGATCGGAAGGTGGATGATCGGGGCGCTCGTGGGATTTTCGGTGCTTAGTTCGTGGAATATGTTCTGAAACTGGTTAATACACACACACACACCCCCCCAGGGCTTCTGCTCCAGTTTCGTTTGACATGAAGATTTTAAATTGAAGAACCAACTTTTGTTCTCTCTTTTGGACGAATAACGTCTGTCGGAAGCTGTTTATAACCTTGTTGCGATATATTTCAACAATTTGTTAAAATTCTTTTCCTTCGGTTCAAGAAAAATCCAGGACGTGCGCACAGTGCAACCTCCTCTCTCGTGCATTTCTCTCACCCTGCGTTGTTAATTATTTTCTTCTTTATATCAGGCCTTCTTACCTATATATATGCGGGCCTGGCCGAATCCAAATTACAAGTTTTGGATTGGAGCCCCGCGGTCAAAGCCAATATTTTGAAGACAACATGGGCACGGAATTTGTCAGCTCTCGAAAGTAGATAGCCCATCAAACACACGCGTGTATAGATCATGTTTAAATTTTGTCCCAAAAATTGTATTAAAAAAAAAATTGTCCCAGAAAACATATTTTTTTAAGAAAAAATATTTTAAAAAAATTTGTATAAAAAATGTTTAAATTTCTAAGAAAAAATATTTAGTTGGGAATATTATGACTCGGGAATATTTATATCATGGTTAAATTCAAAGATTTGAAAATAGAAGGGAAGGAGGATGGAGAACGTTCGTATTAGTGTGTTTGGTTGGGTTAGAAAAGATAGATAGATTGAAAAGGCCACAATGCTATTATTTTTATTATTAATAATTAATTATTGTTATAGAAATTAAGAGGCGAGATCTATATTTTCAAGAGAGATGCCACGGGCTCATAGTTGCAATTTGCAGTATCATGCTTGAGTCATGGAGGAGGAGAAAAAGTCAAAATATCAATTGATTCCTTTAGCCATAGTTTGCATCTTGATTATATTCTATTGAGGAAATTGGAATCCTTCGAAGCAGAAATAAACTATATAATGATATTCTTAAAACTGTACTAGGCACTCTTTATAAACAACAACAACAAGCCTTATCCTATTAAATGAGATCGGCTACATGGATTATACGACGCCATTGTGCTCTATCAAAAACTAAATCCTTAGATAGGTTATTAACCAGGAGATCCCACTCAATGACCTCTTTGAGCGTTCTCTTTGGCCTTCTTTTAGTCATTTTAACCGGTGTCCATACTGTTTGATCCACCCTCTTCACTGGCGCATCCCTTGACCTTCTTTGTACTTATCCAAACCACCTAAGACGGTTCTCTACCATTTTCTCTTCAATAGGTGCCACTCCAACTCTTTTCCGTATATGTTCATTACGAATCTTATCTTTTCTTGTATGCCCACACATCCATCTCAACATCCTCATCTCAGCTACCCCAACTTTATGCTCGTGCTGTCTTTTAAAGCCCAGTATTCACTTCCATAAAGCATTGCTGATCTTATAGCAGTGCGATAAAATTTTCCTTTTACTTTATCTGGTATTTTTCGATCACATAAAGCATTACTAGGCACTCTTTATAAATAAATTTTTTAATTTAATTTAGTTCACCCAAAAAATATAATTTAGTTGCACAGGCGATCCTGATCTTACGAGGGTAAAAATAATCAAGAAAATTATAGAATAATAAAGGGGTGGCGGGAGCAGGTGGCGCCGCTAGTCGACTCCGCAATGGCATGTCGTTTTAACGCCGGTGAGAAGGGGCGCGGGGATGGCCAGTAATACGACAATGGCGTTTACAAATACGCAAACACTACGGGCGCCGGTATACTTATAGGGATCGCAACCCCGAGCACGAAGAGGGCATTACGCGGAAGTAAAATATGGCTGGCGGTGGAAAGGTCTCCTTCAAAGTTACCCTCACTTCCGATCCTAAGTTACCATTCAAAGTGTACTCAATTTCCCATAGTCTCCTATTTTCTCTTATTGCTTTCGTTTCTGAGCTTCAAATTCTAATTCGTAGTTCGTCGTTTCTTAACCTCTCAATATCTTGTCCTCCTCAATTTCAGATTTAGCGTTCCAGAGGCTGCCCCTTTTACTGCCGTCCTTAAATTCGCAGCTGAAGAATTCAAAGTGCCCCCACAGACCAGCGCAATTATCACCAACGGTAATTAGCTCTGTAGCTTGGCTCAGATTTTTATTTTCTCTATCGTTGTATGCTTCCTAACTTTTTTCTCGTAAGTTTCTTAATTGTTATATTGGTAAATTAAATTTCTATTAATATTTTTGGACAACGTAATCAACGATCAGATCATCAAATTAGGGTTGTTTAGTTGTAAAGATTTTGGGTTATTCAGAGTACATTTCAATTTACGCGGAGTTTTTCCAATTCGGAATTGTATTCGCCCTGATAACTCTCTGCTAATACTCTGCACCAGAAAAACACTTGACCATAATCTTAGACTAAATCTATATAAAAGATGTTATTGTGCTATGGCACACTTTTCTCAGAGTACATTTCAATTTACGCGGAGTTTTTCCAATTCGGAATTGTATTCGCCCTGATAACTCTCTGCTAATACTCTGCACCAGAAAAACACTTGACCATAATCTTAGACTAAATCTATATAAAAGATGTTATTGTGCTATGGCACACTTTTCTCAGAGTACATTTCAATTTACGCGGAGTTTTTCCAATTCGGAATTGTATTCGCCCTGATAACTCTCTGCTAATACTCTGCACCAGAAAAACACTTGACCATAATCTTAGACTAAATCTATATAAAAGATGTTATTGTGCTATGGCACACTTTTCTCTCAGCTTACAAGATTCTGTTCGTGGTCTAATACTGATGTGTGCAGCCCGCATGCTGCTGAGTCCATTGAAAACATTTGCACCATTTTAAACTATGCTACTTGCCTATTGTCCATATAAGTAGGTGTTCTTGTTCTTAAATAGTTTCATTTAACAACCGGAAAGAATGATTTCTATCAACAATGTACATGTATTATTTGAAAGACGCTGCAATATCACTACATTGTTTTCTAGGCATCAGTGATTAAGCTGAAACTCAAGGAGTGGAACAATTCTTGAAAGTAAATTTGGAAACTACTTATACCTCTTGAACTGTATACACTAATTTATAATTCTTGGCATATAAAGTTAGGAACTTTGAAGCATAACACTTTACTCCCCTAAACTGTCACAAAAATGAAAATTTTAGAGTTAAAACTACGTTCTATAAAGTTACGTTATTGTCACGTGATAGATTATGTCTTATTCTTTTTTATGTTTTTTCTCTGCTCAATTTCTGAGCTGCATTTCCCCTAGATTCTCAATTTGTGAGACCTGGGGTTACCATTTGACAGCTGTATGGCCCCATTGCTTGGGTTTACCTTGGCATGCTTTAGGAACTTCAAGGATTAAACTCTAAGAAGAAAATAATTTCAAATTTTTCACTAATATCCTTGTATAGATTAAGATGCAAACATTATTTTCTTTCTTGATAGACACCAAGATTGACTAATCTTTGTTCTATACATCACGTTGTATGGAAAAAACTAAAATCCCAAAAAATCCTTTTCTTCACCTGCTTGAAAAAGTTCTAGCGGAAGATGCACTGGATTTTTAACAATATCATTCGCCCGTTGAAATATGAATTTTTACCAGGTGCCATATAACCTTGCTTATGTTGTAACTTTTGATGCCATGGTATGGTAGCCAAAATTGTATGTGATGTGCCCTTTCTACTTTGAATGAAGATTGATTTCAAGATGTTTGTGTCTTGATTGTGTATAAAAACACTCTGACCAAGATTCTGTTATATCCAGTATTAGTGTTCAGATGATTCTTAGCAGCAACATAGTCATTGGATATTCTGATCCCTGTATCACTGTGCTTAATGATTTTGCCCAGTTATATGTTTTGCGAAAGTGGGTCCCTTGCCATTCCAAAATCGAAGTGCAAGATTGAAAATGAATAGATATTGAGATTTCATCTCAGATGTGCTACAAATGATATTTATTATTTCCTATGCATGCAGATGGTGTTGGGATAAATCCACAGCAGAGTGCAGGTATGTTAAATTGTCAGTGCTTTATATATATATATATATATATATTTTAATTACAGTGGAGGGTTTGAAGCTTGTATCCCATCTCATTTTGATTACCTGAGCTGGCCTTGGGTGGCTGACAGTGCTTAATTTTAGTTTGACTGCATGTCACATTTGTCAATACTCATATAATAATGTCATGTACAAAACAAAAGAAGATACACTTTATTGGTTGATAATGGTAATAGTATTTGGCGCTTTGCTTACCGTTTAATGATGAGACTAATTGATTCACATGGTCGAGTTGCAATCCATTCCTAAAAGGTGTATAGGTGACAGTGAATTTATAATATGCATAATGAATTGATACTAGCTTGGTTACAGTTGATGACATCATTGGGTTGACATGCATTTCAACGACTTTTTCAGGTAATGTTTTCCTCAAGCATGGGTCAGAGTTACGGCTGATTCCGCGGGATAGGGTCGGAGCCTCTGAGACGTTGCTGAATGTCTGAGTGGATACTTCACCTTTTAGTTATACTTATCTCGACTGTCGTAGCTTCCTAGATAATATGAGTATCGCTGACGTTCTCGTAGTGAATGCAGATTAGAATGACTCTATGGGGTGGATAATGTTTGGTTGAATAAATAAATAAATTCTTGGGAAAGATAATGCATGCTTCCCTGACATATTTTAGACCCTTCTTCTGGGTTTTGATAAAGTTCAGCTGCTTCAATTCCTTTTGGTGTTGAAAAAGGGAAATGAATCCCTTTATTCGATCACTTTAAGCATGTGATTGATTTTTCCAAGGGGCCACCCCACCGAAGCGGCGAAGGGGCCACATAACTGGGTGCATATTGCACGATCGGCTGTCGACTCCCCAAATTTGGGATCAACGTGGGCATTGGAGACGAAGATTACATACTTAAATGGTTCATCTGGAATCGATGATCTAACGGTGCGGTCATTTAAGTTGCCATGATCGATGATCTCCGTGGGCTCGTTTCTTTTATCATGACCTAATCCATGGGCACCTAACTCCTCAGTCTTTAGTCTGTAGAGTGAATACGATGAAGAGGAGGGCATGGGGCATACTGAGTGATGGAATGATGATGAGGTAGTTAGGAGAAGTAAAGGCTACGCCGTTTAGGTTCCGTATCCAACAGAAGATGGCACATTCATTTTATCATAAATTGACTCGCTCCCTGCTTCTCCCTCAACTGGTCTGGTCCCATTATCATAACTCCTCCCATATCAATCCTTCCACTTTCACATAAATATCCCACATACGTAAACTCGACCGCCCCCTTATTAGATTTAGAGGCATTCAATGCCATCCTCAGTTCTGAAAATTATCTGACAATATAGCTAAAACGCTTCTCTAAAATAAGTATGATTCGGTAAATAAACGTGTAATACACTCGCCTATTTCTAAATTGAGTACATCTTATTCTTATAACACCCCCTCGGTAAGTTAGCTTCATGATTACTGTAACCATACGACGAATCAATCATCCTAACTACACTCCATAAATTAACTTCCCTAAAACAAACCTGCGATGCAACTCCATGGAAAATTTCAATCAATAACACAAAGTGAGCATTTAGGGGAGGGCCTGGTAGAGAGGAGTAAGATCTGTTGGCGCAATGAAATTAAAGGATTAACCCATTTGAGCTTTTGCGTGGTTAATCGGGAAATAAAATACGATGTAACCAGCTATCCAATTATACCGATTTACTGGCAAAAGCATTTCCCTGAATGCCTTAGTTACCTGCAACCTTAATTATAGAAGTCCCTCTAATAGGATTCAGCTTAGAGCACCAGAGACGCGTTTCGCAATCAGATAAAGACAGACTCCAAGGCAGTTAACACTAGACGTGGAAGTTGCAAGAAGGCCTGATAAAAGCTGAACTAAATTACAATTATAGAAGGACAGTCAAAGTCCGTTGGTAAAAGGAAGCAGCAACACCGATCGCGATGATTCTTTTCATGGTTTCCTTGGTAATCGATGAGCATAAAATTCATCAACACGTTGTGGGTATTAGAGAAAAACACATTGCTCAAATAACAAGTCTCTGCGCCTCCCATTTTTTATTTCAACTAAAAATTGAAGGACTCGAAATAGAGAGGAATGATGATAAGATAGTTGTTATCCAAGATAACAGCTGAATTCTAGGAACCCCGGCACAGGTAATGTCATCGGTCTTGTTCTTATATTATATATTTGGAAACTCGTTAACAATATTAAATCGCGTCTCTGCTCGTTGCAAACAAAATAAAAAAGGAAACAAATAACGAGCGGCAAAATCAGCGTACGGCCATTCAATGGCATTCGCTGCCGGGGGCTGGGTCCGCCGATCGACACCACATTGCCCATCTACTCAGGAACGAGGGAGGACACGTGGAGGCGACTGGTTTTACATAAATGCCCTCCTCGACATTAAAAAATAACAATCTTGTTCTTGTCAACTCCCGTAAATTTCAAACGTAGACAAAAGGTGGTAAGAGATCAACCGCATGTCTCGCCGGTAAGTTCAGGCGGCCGGCCCCCCACCTCGCTCCATTTACCAATTTGCCCTTCACATTTTCTTTTATTGGTTCGGCAACTAACTGATAGGCACTACGCTTTGCTATTAAATGAGGAAGATGAAATTACCTTGTTTTTACGGCTTTTTGATCGCTCCTCTGGCTCTAAGTTTCTATCATTTTCAGTGCCAACGACTAGCATTTAGACATGCCTAACTAAGTGATTATTTTCGTTTCTCTCTCTCTATTCTAATTAGGCTTAAATGCCTTCTTTCATGTATTCCTACCGTGACGGTTTAACATTCACAAAAGGGCGGATGACATGGCATGAAAAATACAAGAGAGGATGAGACGAAATAAAAATTGGCGTCTAAAAGCTGAATATTTAGAAGGCCTGAACAAACAAAGCAAAATGAGAGAGAGCTTTAAGGCTTTATTTAGTTCGGAGGGTAAATTAGATTAAATTAAGAGAGGGTAAAAAAAGATAAGAGAGATTAATAAATAATATTTTTTGTTTGATTTAGAAAAAGGGGAGGGGAGGGGAGGGGAGAGGGATTAATTAAAAATTGACAAAAATATCCTTATCTCTTTATTTAAATTTATTTATTTTTTATTTACAATATTCATATCAAAATTAATATTTTTTAATTTATAAATCTTAAATTTTTTTTATCTCATTTATATATATAATAAAAATAAAAAATAAAATAAAAAATATGTTAAAATTTTAACATTATTTTATATTAATTTTATCATTATTATATATTTTAATATAATATATAAATAATTTATTATAATTATTATGCAATTAAAGAAAAAAATTAAATATAAAAAAAATAAAAAAAATTGAGGGTATAATTGAAATATTAAAAAAAGTTTAGGGGCATTTTAGTAAAAAAAAATGTAAAATTTTCTCTCCCCTCTAAAAATCTCCACTTTTAGAGGGGAGGTGAGGGAGAGGAGGTGACCACAAAAAGACAAAAAATCTCTCATTCCCTCCATTTTTCTCAACTAAACACGTTTTTTTTCCCTCTTTTTTAAAATTCCCCCATCAAACAAACCCTAAAAGATACTTTTTGAGTATTTTATCAATTGATTTTAAAATGATGAGAGTGGCGAAACCGAGATGACTCGCTATGCTGACCCCGTTTCTCCACCAGAGACCCCGTTCCGTTACGGACTATTTTTGTACTATGCCCTTTCGACCCCTCCCATCCCTCGAGCCTCCTAATTTGTCGTTTTTCTCTTCAACATATTTCCCACTCTGTGAGTTCTTCAATAGAATATTATGAATGAAGGACTCAATTAATTTAAAAAATTAAATATAAATAATCGCATCTTATATTTGCTGTAAGATGTAATGGAAATTCACTAGCTACATATATAGACATACATAGATAGACCGTATCCTTTTTGTGCAATTTATAGAGAAAGAACAACACCACGTTTGGTTTAGCTATGTACATGTGCAATTTATAAAAAAAAACTTTTAGATAAATATTTTATGAAAAAAAATAATTCTGAATAAATAAATATTTAAATAGTTATTATTATAAAGATTTTTATGATTGATAAATTGTTAAAAAATATATGAAATAAAAAAATATTCTATTGTTTATGATTATTGTCCATCTTCTTATCTCTTCTACCAATAGATTAGCGACATACAACTTATGACAGATGATGGACGACTGTGAAGCAGTAACCTTCAAGGAGACAAGTCAATATAGACCTAAGATGGATAGCGAGCAACGACAGACATAAGATGGAGAGTGAGTAGTGACAGACCCAAGACAATAGTGAGCATCGATAAAAGACCAATAATAACATGACGATTAGTTACAAATGACCCAGTGACAATGTGACAGAGAAGAGGCTACGCGGTGGAAAATAGAGGAATGGGGAGAGAGAGTATAAAAAAATAGGAGTAGACTAGTAATTGGATAGTTTAAAATTATAGTTTACTATTATAGAAATTGTTTATAGTAGTTTATCTAAAATTAATATTTTAAATTATAATTTAGTCTAAAAACTTTTTTAGATAAATATTAATATTTATTTTAAAATTTTTCTAAACTAAAATTTATTTTATTTTATTTTTAAATTTTAATTTATGAGTTTCTCAAATAGGTCCATAGTATATCTTGATTTTAATTTTATATAACATCATCGTTGATTTCACAACCACCATGAATCTCGAGACAACATTCCCAGATTATCTATTTCATGGTTGTCTAACAAGGGAAAAGCTTCGTGGTCCAAATTTTTTTTGTTTTGGCCAACATCCGAATTTTAGTTGATCATCATCTATAAAAAAAAAAAAGGGGAAAAAAGTCTATAAAAAAATGTAGTTATTCCTTGCTCAATTACTGGGTTTAGTTTTATTCCTTACTTGAGCCACTGTATAATGCAAATAAGCTTTCGTCAGAATTGTCAGTTCCTTCTTGCCCATCTATCTATCTATCCTTATTTTCTTCACCTGCGAGCCATATTTCTCTATGACATCGAAATTCTCTTTTAAGATCGTGAGTCCTATATCAAGTTAACCCGTATTTAACAGTTCCAGCAACAACTAGTTTTGGTTTAACCCAACCTAAAGTCTTTTCCCATTGAATCATTCGTCCCTATTAACCACTAATCATTTTAAGAAGGTGGCGTGATTACTCAGTACAAATGTTTTTGAGAAATTAATTTATTGCTCAAATATTCTAACAACAATAATTAAATAAAAAATAATTATAATACTTTAAAAATTATTTTATATTAATTAATTTAATTAAAATTTTAAATTAAATTAATTAAATATATTATACATTTTGCTTTTGATCAATTTTTTCAAAACAAAATGAAATAATATTGATACCCGCCAATCCACAAGCTTACAATTTAATAATAATAATATATAAATAGAAAATATATGGCATAACGTGCCAGATTAGAAATGCTTTAAACCTAAATTAAAAAAAAAAACTGCTCAAAATTTTAGTTTAATTTTTTAAAAATAAATAATTATATTTATTTAAATAAATTTTAAATTAAATTATAGTTTAAAATTAAAATTTTAAATAATATAATGAGAATAACTTTTAAAATAGTAATTATAAATTATATAATTACTATTTTACTATATCTCTTCTCTTTTATATCTTTTTCACTCTTCCTTCTCTCTCCTCTTTTTTTCTATCTTCTCTAATCTCTTATCTTTATTTTCTACTTTCTCTCCTCTTTTATCTATCATATTTTTAATTAAATAATATTATTTTTAATAATTTATTAATAATAAAAATATTTTTAAAAATAATTATTTAAAAACTTATTTATTAAAAACTATATTTTTCTATATTTTTTTAAAAAAAACTTTTTTAAAAAATTATCTAATTTTTTTTATAAATTATTTTCTAAAAATTTATTCAAACGGCCAACAATACAAATCCCGTTATTTCGCTCTGTTTTCCCAACAGTCGCTTTCGTCGGCTGTGTTACTGTGAGTCGAAGCCAAAACCATGCCTGCTTGCCATGCTCACACCCGTACACACTATCGCTCTCTGACTCTGTTCTGAGTAGCTGAGTGGGCCCTCCTTCTCTACTCACTACAGACAGTAAGAAATCTGGCCGATAGCACCGGAGCTTAGAAAGCACCCCGACTTCACTTCCCAAGTCGACGTCTACGAAAATTATAGACACATACATCTCCTTTTCACTGCTCTCAAATCGCTCGCTCCCTGGTAACTGTCTCTAGAGCTCATCCTGCATTTTACTACTGAGTTAGACACTGCAGAAGCTGATCATCGGCATCTCTGGCTTAGCTTGCTATGAAATCCAAAAGCTATGCTCACACTGGGAATGGCTACGCAAGCGAGAGTGGTAGCAGCAGCTCTCCCAGCCCACCAAGGTCACCGCCCCGCCAATTATCTACCAACATGTCTCATTGCCGCCGACGATTGCGGCCCAAAGCCCTCTCTAACACCACCCACCGTCTAGAGAGCTTTGCCGCCGGTATCATTGCTCGCCGGAATCTCCGCTACTTCTTCCTTCTGCCACTTCTCTACATCTCTGGCTTGCTCATGTGCGTGGGGCCATTCTCTGCCCTCATTGGCCATGCCCCTGTTCCCGGCTCAGTTTATCGTAGTCACGAGATTTTTCAAAAGCTTTGGCCCGATATTCAATCTGATAATTCGTCTGCAGCGGAGGTTCGTTTCCTGGGTTTATTTTATTTGCACTCCATTCTCTGTCGTGTTCACGTTATTTTGTGATCCTTATTCTGGAAGGGAATGGAAAGAATACTCTTAGTAAGCATCAATTTACAAATCCTCCCCACTTCACTTGATGTTCGGAAAACGACATATATATTAATGACAGTAAAATTCACGTGAGTTAGGCATACCGCAGCATAAGCCAGGCGCTAAAATTTCTGCTCTTCTGATAAAAATCAAACTAAAAGATGATGGGAAACTCAAAGTTCTGTTGAAATCTTTTATTCTCCTAGCCTTCCCTAGCTGCTAATGCCTCATGGCAAAATTTAAGAAAAATGCGGCTCTCTGATTATTCCACGAGGTAAGGTCCTTGTGATGAAAAAAGGGGGTCCTTTTCCTGTTCATCATATTGTTTGCCATTATTTGTTAGGTTGCTGGCGAAGAAGTGCATTTCAGAGTCACCTTACTGTATCTCTCATGTAACCAAATTGGCTTTACCATCAATCATTTTTTCCTAAACCATTTTGACTATCGAGTGTTGACTACTTAATGATGCATAAAATAGGAAATTCGTTCTCTTTGCTCAGGAGAATTGATTTGTTTTTTATCGTTTCAACAGTTATCTTCAGTATGGAAGTACAAAAGAAAGTTGAGGGAGCACAAACCTTGTCCAAATATCACTGCAGTGCAACATGAACATTTTGGTATACACTTAGATAGCTTGTTATCCTATTTGGTTGGAAAGTGGGATTTGCACTAGACTAAGCTTGGTGTATGACATTAAATCAATGCTTCTTTTCAATTTCCAGCTTCTTCAGGCCATAATGGTTTTCTAATTGTGGAGGCTAATGGAGGCCTTAACCAGCAACGTTCTGCAGTATGATAGTTTCTTTTTCCCTCTTGTTTTAGGCTCTTTGATTTTAATTGAAGACATAAGCTCATTGCATCATCCATAATTTTTTGCTATATTTCCTATCATATGTATCTTCCAGATTTGCAATGCTGTGGCGGTGGCTGGACTCTTGAATGCTATACTAGTTATACCTCACTTTGAATTCCACAACGTCTGGAGAGATCCAAGGTGTTTGATCTACTTATCATCTCAGAACTATAAAAGCTAGGCCTTAAAAGTGGTTCTTGAAAACCTTTTGACGCATAAACCTTGTGAATTGTTAGACTGATCTCATGTTTTTCAACTCTCTAATATGTGCCTGAGAGGGAAAAGACCATTCTATCTAGTTAGTAGTATGTTTCCTGCTCTGAAGGTCTGAGTTGTCTGACAATTTAATTGCATAGTTTTTAGAAAAATTTCCGTTTCTTGTGCTAGTAGTTCCCTGCTTTGTTAACGTTAGTTTATCTCTTTCTAAATAAATGAGTTGGAAAAGTGAAATAGGTTTATACTATTGATCTTATTAACAATGCCATTGCTTTGCATGTTAAAAATTATCATCTAGTTACACAGGCTGTAAAACCTAAAATCAGGAGCAAATCTCCCACAATCTGATTTGTTGAGCCAAATTAGTTAGCACTTGCAAATTTTTGGCATGTGATTAGTCAAGTTTTTTATTTTGTACATGTTTTAACCAACTAGCAGTGATAATGTGATCAAACAAGACCTTGCTGGATTTGTGATGCCTCTATGAAACAGCCCAGAACTGGGATTTTTAATATTTAAATGCAATATAGTGAACATTATAATGCTTCTTATGCCCATTTTGTTCGTGATACTATCTCTGGAGCCACTTCCATATGTTAAATTAATAGTACTTGCCTCAGTGAATTTGGGGATATATATGAAGAAGATCATTTTATATCCACCCTTGAGGGTTATGTGAAGGTGGTTAAAGAACTTCCCGAGGTACTAATGGAGAGATATAATTACAACATCAGCAATATCACTACCATCCGGGTCCAAGCTTGGGCTCCTGTCAGTTATTACTTGGGAGTTATTTACCCAATCATGCAAAAGGATGGGTATGTATTGGACAGCTTTCTCATCCTTTATTATTTAACTTTTAATAATCTTTGGGATGAAGAATGTTGAATATGTAATTTCAGAAATAAACTTCTTTTAGCATCCAAAATAGTCATTTAACACTGATTTTAAACTAACAGTTTGACGAGACTGAGGTTTTTCTTTTGTTTGGGGCTTGGTAAATCCTATGCAGGGTCATTCGAATATCTCCATTTGCCAACCGATTGGCAATGAGTGTCCCTCCTCACATTCAATTTTTGAGATGTCTAACTAATTATAAAGCACTGAGGTTTGCTTCTTCAATATCAGTACTAGCTAAGAAACTGGTTAACCGAATGATTGAGAAGAGCTCAAGAACAGATGGGAAGTATGTTGCTGTGCATCTACGCTTTGAGGAGGTACTGATGCTCATTCTGCCCTGTAGAGAACAAGTTTTTGGTTTCAGTACTCGGGCTTTACTTTAGCCAGTTTCATGTAATTGTTGAATTTAACTATTTCTAAACGTACAGGACATGGTGGCATTCTCCTGTTGTATATATGATGGAGGAGAGGTGGAAAGGTTGGAAATGAATTCGGTTCGAGAAAAAGGATGGAGGGGGAAATTTAAGCGAAAAGATCGTGTCATTCTACCTAACCTCAATCGAATTGAAGGGAAATGCCCACTTACCCCCTTGGAGGTATTTATTTGAATTAATGCTTCTCAATTTTTTCTAAATTATATAAAAAAAAATTCTTGATACAAAGTTAACCAGATTATGGTACAAACCTAAAGCTATTACTTCTAAACAGGGATTTCCATGTTTATGTTCTTGGTAGTTCTGTTTCCTGATTCTAATGGCTTTTATCTTCAGTATTTGTATCTTTATTAATAGTCATTAAATCATTAAAGAGTAGCACAACGAGAGAACCAAAAAAATCTATGCAAGTTATCTTGCCCCAGAAAAAATAGATTAATAAATCTATGCAAGATTGTGAGAAAGCTCTTATTACACAGAGACTCGCCTTTACTGCATATTCCTTCACTTTGTAGGTTGGGATGATGTTGCGTGGCATGGGATTTGATAACAATACATCAATATATTTGGCTTCTGGGAAAATATATCAGGCAGAGAGACATTTGGCTTCTTTAATAAAGATGTTTCCCAATCTGCATACGAAGGAATCTCTGACAACTCCGGATGAGCTTGCTCCGTTTAAGGTAAATATTCTTAAAGAGCGTTTCACCCCAAAAAAAATATCCTCAAGAGTGTAGTTGTTTGGCTCCTGACTTGTTTATTGAAAAAGTTTGATTATTATTCTCAAGGCTATATTGAAGTTGAAAGTCTTAATTTTTGCCATTCTTTATCCTTCCTTGGTTAATCATCCAAACAAAGCTATAATGATCAGGGACGTCATTTTTCAACTTGTTCTTAAAATATGGTTCTCTCTTCAATCTCGTGCAGTTATACTGCAATTTTTGGGAGGTTCAAAAGTTTGAAAAGCTTCAAATCATTCATCATTCAGAAGACTAATTTTGTTCTTGTTGCTTTTAGTGTATTACCTTCTATAAGAGTGAGTGCTGAATTTATTATTGGGAGTTTTAGAATGCTGATACTCAACTTCAATATTCTTTAGGAATATTCCTCCCAATTAGCAGCGCTGGACTACACAGTATGCTTGTTTAGTGAGGTTTTCGTAACAACTCAGGGTGGTAACTTCCCTCATTTTCTGATGGGTCATCGAAGATTTCTCTACGATGGACATGCAAAGACCATTAACCCTGACAAGCGCAAGCTTGTTGGTCTCCTGGGGAATGCTAGTATTAGGTATGCTTTCTCAACAGTTTTTTTGTTTTATCACTATTATTGTTTTAACTTTTTTAAGCTGCCCTCTAACATTTTGCTTTGTATCTAATATATAATAAAATAAGTATATTCGAAATTGTGGTTACTAAAATTTAGACATGGGGCTAGGCTTTGAAAAAGTTTGAAGACTCTGGATGATAGAAAATATTTGGATATTGGTTTTGCAGTTGGAGAACTTTCAAGGAGCAGATGGAAGGTATGCTTGGTGACAATGACAGGAAAGGAATCCTTGTACCGAGAGTTAGAAAAATTAATAGGAAAACTTCAGTCTACACATACCCGTTACCAGAATGCAGATGTTTACAGCAGTTGCATACCAGTCAAATTGACCACAATCTAGACAGTCATGATAATTACATTCGAAGAGAAACTTAATGAATAACGCCATTCTTCTGATTGTCTTCCACGCCACTGAAATCATCAGACTTGCATGAGTTCAACATCCTTGGTGTTTCACCCTTCTGTGGCTAATGATGTTACATGCTTCTTCTGATTTTGAGGGTAAAGATGAGTTGTTACTGCCAAATGCCAAGATGTGGGCACTGCAGTTCAGAAGACGAGAAATTCCGTTTTGTGTGATTTTCTGCAACTGAATGAAGATTTTTGTGCATATTACATGTTTTCTAGTCTGATAGTTTTCTGGCTTGCCATGGGATGGTAGAAGTGGTGACACTGCACAATTTGGCTAGCGTTCCACATAGAAGTAAAGAAGAACTTAGGTACAGAGTTGTAATTTGTCTCTCTAATCCATGTTTTTAGAACCGATACGGACCTTCTACATATTTCATTTATTTTGTAAAATTATTAGGGTAGGAGAGGGAATTGAAACGTTGAATGGATCAAATTTTGCATTTTTGGATTCTGTCTGCAAGTTTCAACTTAGGGAGGCATCATCTAGGTGCTGCGGATGTGTGTTGTGGCTTATTCTCTCCTTCATCTTCTAAGATTTAATTTCACTTCATCAGACTGTTCTATGATCTTTGAAAAAGCAGGTAGTGGAAATTATCCGAAAGGAGTTGAGATATTTAATTGATTGTCTTGTCTGGAAACTTCTCCGCCCCTGTATCATCGCAGATAAACTACAGCAGGGTTTTGTCGTCTTCTTCTAAAATCGAATCATTTGGCCATCCCTCTAATCCCAACAAGTTAAGATCAAGTTGTCCATGTAGGTGTTACCAGATGGTAGACACAAATATTTTATCTGTAGATTCTCCCCTGCACTTGTGGCATCAGGGAATCCATCATATGAATGTGGCTTGAGATACAAGTGCTAGCCACTAGGCAGCACTGGGTATACGAAGGACAACACTATGCTAGGAAATATCCTCTTGTTTGGTTTCCAAGTATAATGTATTTAATTCTCGCAAACCAGATATAAGTAAGGGGCCAAGTGGAGTGGTCCAGTCATTCCTTGTGAGAAGCACCTTGTACATCAGGAACATGGGTAGGTCCCACTAGAGCGAGTATCAAATGCTAGTCAACCCCACTCACTCGCTCCTCATCATTATCACTCTCTGTTCTCTAGCCTTCAATCTTCACTTAGCTTTAGACCTTGAGTCTTTTTTCTTTTCTTTTTTTTCTACTGGAACTTTGCCTTAACTATATTTGGATTCGATCCATGTCGCGTACCTAGCTTTGATGGGTGAATCTAGAGATTTTCAACATACGCCAAAACTCGAACTCGAAATCTCACTTAAACTATACCAAACCGCTTATCATTCGGATCAATCCCCGTTGGTGACCTTCAGTCTTTAGTCTTCCATATTAAATCCAAAATAATAAGAATGATAACTATGTTCCTAGTGGCATTGTTGGACTCTTCACCATGCATGCTGGCGTTAGGTTGATTTCGTTTTCATCATTCATCCACTTGGTGCCCTTCGTTCTGACCTTTTTCTTTTTGTTCTTTTACAAGCATAACATGATGCCCAGTTAATTCTGATCCTCCTACTTTATTCAATGGCTAGAAGCACGCACTGCTAAAGTTACCCCAAAAATCTCCACGTTTGCCTTTTCTTTTGCTCCCTCTTGGAGTCGTATTCACTCTTGCTACCAACAAAAGCTAAATGTTGATTGTTCACCATATAATAATCAAATCATACTTCCCGTTATTCTCGAACCATGGTGGGAGCCAACAAGCAATACGGCTGTTAAAATATTGTTTTTTCTTGTGCAGTTCTTTGTTGGGGTTTGACGTAAATTCTCTCTTGATATCGTCGGTGCTTGTTAACCCCATGCCGAGTTGTTTAACTTAGGCAACAAACCTCAAAAAGATCCCAAATCATTACACCATGAGTACAAAACAAGAGTCGACTAACAGCACAAATAGTTCTGGAATCCATGGAATGGAAAAACACAACACGATAATCTAGACCCCATGCTACCCATAACTACACAAATGCTCCCGCCACCACGAAAATGGTTTCACGTTTCCATGTCTCGATTACGAAGCCCTTCCATTCCCCCTCATAACTTAGCATTTATCCTTTTTTTTTTATTTCCTGACGGCTTATTTAAAGAGTTATTGGAAGGAGCTAAGGGAAATAAGTTGTTCCTTGCTATCAGTGATCTCCCTTCGGTCTTAGAAGACTACTAAATTTTCAATAGAAAAAATAGTATGTTTTATGTTGAGGTCTGTAACGATAAAAATTTCTAGAAAATATATGCCACAGTGATCCTACGTTCTGCTATGATGATAACTTCCCCTGAACTCAATCTTCACATTGCAGTAATTCATGCATCAATTCACTCCCCCGTAATAATAGCACATGGATACTCACATTTATGAGATGTTGACGGGGAAGAAAACAAGGAATAATAATAATTCAGAACATTAAATAAGCTTTTCTTCAAGTTCTTATTACTTACAATAGTTCAATTTATCTGTTTTTAGCTTGAACACTTTCTGAACCTTGACTGTGTTAGAGAAATTGTCCTTCTTCCGTAAATAACTCTGATCTCATTGTAACAAAAATTAAGTATAAGACCTCTGCAAGTCATTTTACCCTCATAAAGATACGATCTTGTTTAAATTTCCCATTTGATTGTTACAGAAGGCGAGTGTTTATAGATTTTAATGTGTATCAGGCCGTCATTAATAGGTCAAATGCAAGTATTCATCAGGTTTCAAGTCAAGTAATTACAATATTGTGGATGTAACAGGATAATCTCTATCCATAAGTAGCAACTAGCAAGTAAAGTAACAAGAAATACTTGTAGAAAGTTTCATAGAGAAATAGCTTTTTAGACATAAAGCAGTGGTGTCGCTATGCTTAGGTAAGACAAAAAGGACAGGTTAAATTCTAATTCTAATACAGTAATCAGCAACATACACTTCTAAGGTGGGCCCTCAATTGGGAAGGTAACGATAAGTGATACCCACCAATGCATTCAAAGCGAAGATTATTCATCCTTCCCCAGAAATCCCACATTGTCACATGCTAGTGATTTAACTAAGATGATTAAAAAAACCCAAAGAAATTCATAGTAGGAAAGGTTCAGTTTCTAGGCTCCAACTCAAGAAGACACATCAAAAAGCAGAGTAGAAAACAACGAAGCAGGGGAAAATAGCTCTAGGATTGGATACATACAACTCTTCCAAATTGGAATAAGCCCCAACTTCTCCTGCAAAAAAATCATACTCTTCAGTGCTCATTATTCCTCCTCCTTCTATATTCTTCTTCACTCTCCCTGCAATCACCCTGCATACCAGCATTGCTCTCTTCTCATTATTCTCATCATCTGAAACCTCGGCTCTGTCGTGTGCTTTACCACTCGTCGCCGTCGTCAGTATCTCTTTTCCACCGGCGGAGACAACCTTGAAGCCATTCTTGATTATGCCACACACGCTGCACTGTGGTATTGAGCTACAGAGGTTAGTGGAGCCTTTTAGGCCCAGTGAGCATAAACAGGTCGTGCAATGGAACCTCAGTAGCTCGTTTCCATCTGCTATGCAACGAGGGTGCTTCTTTGGAAGCTTCATGGCTTTGGCTTTGATGCACTCTCTGTACTCTTCGAATTTGGTAATTGTCCTCTGAGTGTTGTGGACTTTAAGGATGCGGTCTATTTTGCAAACTGGAGATTGTTTCTTTAGCCAGCTTGAGTGGAATATAATCTCCACTATGTTCTTGCTCGTATCTTCTGGACCCAGTTCAGATACTGAAATATGTAATACAAACTCACGCCAGATCAACTAACCCAGCTAAAGGAAATCACAAGCCAAAGAACATATCTTTCTGGTAACATATCAATCAAAAGGAATTACTAAATTATGTACCTGCATGTTTAACAGCCTGATGAAGCTCTAAATTTTCAGGTTTCATGAAAATCTCACCACAGTGAGGGCAAGGGTAAATGCTACTCCTGAGAGAAGGGTCTCTGGTGAAAGGAAGCAGAGGGTCAACCACTATTCGACACTCATAGCAACCAGAGAACCTCCTGAATGGCATTCCCCTAAAAGATCCATTCACAGAAGAGTTTGAAGATACAGAGAGAGAGTTAGAAGAAGAGGCAGATGCAACCACACCGTTCAGTTCATGCAGAGGAGCTTTCGAGGATCTGTTAGAATGAGAAGCGTCATTGTTGGCCGTGTTACATACAGCAAGCGACGCCCTTTTGACCTTGTTGGTGTCAGGAGTCACTGTTTCAGGCCTTGCCACGATCTTGGCGTTGTTACAGAGTGAACCAGAACATCTCATTTTCTTGCATTTCTTTCTGCTTTCTTCTGGGACTGCTTCTTCTTCTTCTTGTAGCTTCCTCTGCTCTTGTTTCTGCTTTGGTTGTTTCACTTCCAGCTGCGGCGGCTGCTGAATTTGAACAGTTCTACAAGGCAATAGGCCTCTTATGGCTGCCCAAGAGGCTTGTTTCTGTGTTTTCTGGGGTTGTTGATTCTGGTTTCGGTTGACATGTTTGAAGTCTTTCCTTTGGGTTCTGGGTTTGCTCATCCTAGGAAAAGATGCAAGTGGCCCCTTTGCTTTTGGAATTATTTCACAACACTGCTCACTCGGGTGTTTATAACAAGACCAAGTGCTTAGGCTCTTGGACTTGCAAGGTTGGGGGTTCAAGCTCGCAAGTGTCATTTTTTGTACATAGATTCGCTAAATAATGGCGTAATTTATCAAGTTACTAGTAAGAAAGGGTGCTTTATCCAAAGAGCCCTTATTGTAATGGTATCATCAGTTTGAGCTACGTGTTTTTTTTTCTTTTTCTTTTTTCAGAAATTTTGTCTTCCCTCTACACAGGGTATAGAACGTAGTTAATAATTTTATACTGGAAATAAATAGAACATCTATTTTTTGCAATGCCTTAAAATCGGAGGGACTACATACACACAAGTTTTTTCCATCGGGAATCTTCTTAGCTCTTTCTAACCTTTGATTTCTGCCTTTTATATAGCCAGAAACCAACCGTTGATCTATGTTGAATAAAGAGATGTCTTTAATTTTTAATTTATGCGCTCTCGTGAAGGTTGTGTCCGATCTTCACATTAAACATTCTGTAAATACCACACCGATCTTCGATATTCCCACCCGCAGCGATTGATGAATTTGATGCTTCTTCTTCTTCTCTTTCTTGAGTGTTGGTCTTCTCTTTCTTGGGTGTTGGTGGTGGCGGCGGCTGATGTAATGCTTCCGGTGAACTTCTTCGTCTTCGTCGTCCATGTCATGTTATATGAACGAGCGAGTTCCATATAAGCATGTTATACTCTGACTAACTAAATTTTACATACGTGCGGTGATGATTAGGTCATTATATCTCATGTTCATGGCGTTGGGGTGGATGGGGGGTTGGAATAATTAACTGGGTTTGTCGTTATTAGAAGCCCAATGCGAACCTTTTCTTGGGTTAAGCGCGTTGCACAATTTGCTAGGTACTCTACTAATTACCCCATAATGTTGTCTTTTCATGCACAGATTACAGAAGCTCTTCAACCCGATTCCTTTCCCCTCAGAATCATGCACGCCACTTCATGAAGTTTTCACAACCCTGCTCAACGCTAAATTACATCATAACTCTTTCCATACCCCTTGCATTGCGTGGCTTAGAAGCTTAAACTACGGTTCATCTTAGCTTAGAGACTGATCCCGAACAGCAGAAACTGGGGCCAGGGTTTTTGATTTTCACTTTTGCTGGGAAATTGAAAATCTTTCCAACTCTGGAAAGCTGCCATCTTGCTTTTACATATCTTTTGAGTTTTTTCTATTACCTTTTTTCAGTGGGACAATAAGGTGAGAGCTTTATTCGTTGCCGCGTTTGGGGTTAAACAAAATATTAAAGCTTGATAATCAAACAGATATCAGTACAGGCATGAGACATTAGAGCATAGCACCGTTTGAATTTTGAATCTGAGTCTGGTCAGTTAAAGCATACTGAACGGAATTTAATTTAAGATTGGGAATAAAGAAGTGAAGCTGAACTCCAGTTTAGGGAACATTTCTCTCAAAAGATAAAAAAGGGGTGGGTTTGCAAAGTTTAATTTGGACACGATAGTAGCAGTGGATTAAATGCACGACACGACACTTGATTACAATAATACAAGGGAAACAGGAGAGTGCGAAAATTAAGACACATTGGAAGACAACATAGGGCCATTTGAATAAATTTAAAAAAAAAAATATTAAAAAAAATTAGACAATTTTTTAAAAAAATTATAAAGAAAAATTTATAAAAAAAATAATTTTAATTAAATGAATATTTGAATAGTTATTTTTAAAAATATTTTTATTATTGATAAATTATTAAAAAAATATGATTTAATTAAAAGTAAAAGAGATGAGAGATGAAAGAGGAAAAAAGATATAAGGTGAAAAAAGAAATAGGAGAAATAAAAGAGAGTGAAAAATATGTAAGATAGATGAGAGATGAGAGATGAGAGGAGTGAAAAGAGATATGAGAGAGAGTGTGAGAAAAAAAATATAGATAAAATAATAATTAGATAGTTCATAAACTTTTTTACTGTTATAAAATTTATTCTCAATAACTTATATAAAACCTTAATTTTAGACTATAGTTTAATTTAAAAATATATTTAAATAAATATAATTATTTATTATAAAATAAAAATCCTGTTAAAATCTTTATTTTTGTTAAAACAAACAGGCACATCACCTTTGTCAAACGAGACACAGATATGGATATATATACCATTTCTGATTTAAAATATAAGGTTGATTTCAGGATTTTGGGTTGATCTTATTTATCTTCTATTAATTATTTTCTTATCAGACAAAACAGCCTTTTTTATTGAGGCATGTTTATGTGTATTAAACTTCAATCATTAAATAATACTAAATAAGTTATTATAATATTAACGAGAATCGAACTCGTATCTTTATAAAATATGAATATATTTTTTATTATCTATATTAATTTTTATTAGTTGGCACCAACAAAGTTGTTGGAACTTATAAGCTAACGGTGTATATAAACATGGGTGTTTTTTTTTTCATATAAATTTTTTTAGAAAAGAGTTAAACTAACCTATAATTTAAAGGTAAGGCGGAGTCTTATTGCCTTATAGAAGATAACAATGTCAATAGGGCAAACTGTCTATTATCTTCAAATATAAATTTAGGCACTTAAGAATTATGATGATTTCCCAAGCGTTGGGACTGTAACCACAATAAAATAATACTTTATAGGGATCAAATATGCTCTAAATAGTCATATGTCTCATTCATTCGTCAATTTAACCCACTAATGATAGGAAACATGGGTGCTATTTGTTTTTTTTACCCACTAGGTTTACCGGAGCTTTATCCCGACTATATCAGGATTCGACCCGCGTTATGCACCTGACTATAGTTGGTGAGTCTCCTAATGGGAATTTTTTGTATACGTGAAGGTTTAAATCTGAGATATCGCTTAAACAATACCGAACTACTTACTACTCAAACTAATTCCCGTTAGTAATGCTTTTTATCTATGGAAGTGAGTCACGGATGTAAATTAAAGCCCATAGGCCCAAAATCAATGAGAGGAAAGCCGGAACAACTCTATGGGCCTCATGGCCCAGACAACTTATGGTCCTCCTCCAGTGTGTCTGCAAGTTGCAACTCTACCTCACCATTTTCTTCGTCGACCACCCTTACTGCCTCACCGTTTTTATTTAGTAACCAAAATTCGGTTCTTTTAAAAGAGGAATTCTCTACTGCTTATCTAGATTATTACCGGACTAATAAGGACGGCTTTGTTCGTTATATTTTTTTTTGTTATAATTTTTTTTAAAAAAAATGTTAAATTCACCTATAATATAAAGTAGTGCAAATTATTTCTTTTTTTTAGGTTTTTAAGAGTTAGGATATCTCCTCAATCATTATGATTATAACTATAATAAAATAATATTTTATAGAGATTAAATACGCTCTAAATAATCGTATATTTTACCATTTTATAAGTTGAATTACGAATTAAGATGAATAGTGACATTTACTTAAATTCTTTGATGATTAGCATTTTGTACCATTGGGGCCTTTTTTAAAAAAAAAAAAAGCAGGGGCTTACACGGACTAGTCCAGCCTCTTAAACGGGTTGTAAACATGTATGGGCTGGCCGTATCCATTTATAGACTGAAACTGTCAGCCGCCATGCTCAATTACAGCTAAGAACAGGATCCATTTAATATTCTATTAAAAAAAGCTGTTTAATTATTGTGTAATATTATTTTATTATAATTTTAGTTATGATATTTAAAAAGATATTTTAATTTTTATATATTTAAATTTATATTTAAGAGTAATAGACAGCTCATTTTACTAGATATTAGTATCGTCTAGGAGGAAGAGAGATTTCGTCATATTCTTGAATCGTAAAAAAATCTAATTCTTTTTTAAAAATTATGTAATAAAAAAAACCTATAACCTAATAACAACGTTCAATTAGAGCTGTAAAATGGCTCAAACGCTAATTGAACTGGCCAAGTATACAATGCAGGGCGTGTTCGGGTTGGCTTTAGGTTGAACAGGCTGCGAGTTAAAGCATACTAACTTGTTTAAAAATATGTTAGCACGCAACCTTTTTTTAATAATAATTTATTAATATTATTATTTATTTTATTATTTTTTCTGTTTACTCTCCGTCTCAACCTCTTGAATACTCTCATTGTTAAAAGCTAATAAATATTATTATTAATTTATTTATATGAACTAACATATTAGAATTATTTAATATTATATTATTAATATTTATTTATATTTATAATAATAAAATTTAAATTTTTTTATCAAAAATAAAATTTTTAAAAGCATGACATTCTCAATTTTTTTATTATACTGATATAATATTAAAAAAATTATTAATATTTTAAAAAATTAAAAATAATTTTTTTAAAAAAATATTAAAACAAGAATTAAAAAAATTAAAAAAGGTGGGCTTGTGTTAACTTAAAACTAGTCCGTTTAACTCACCCCCACAGGTTGCGAATTGCAGCAGACGAAGAATTGATTGTTTTTGAGCGATAAAAAGTGACTCTATGTAAAACGTATTTGATTATTAGTAAATATTATTTTATTATAATTTTAATTATAATTTAAAAAATATTTTAATTTTCAAATATTTAAATTTAAATTTAAATTTAATTGATAATTTATTTTACTCAATATTATTATAAATTAAAAGGAAAAAAATTTATACTCTTTTTAAATCTTGAGCTCAAAGTTTCTCAAAACATTTTTGTACCAAACAAATAAGTTCTACGTCGGATGAAGGGTTCATGTGAGGAGATGTATGGCCTGTTTGGAAAATATTAAATTTTAATTTAAAATCAAAGTTTTGTTCAAAATATTTAAAAAAATTTTAAAATAAATAGGTATATTTATTTAAATGGATTTTTAGACTAACCTATAGTTTAAAATTAAGGTTTTAGATAAGCTAGTCAGAATAGTTTATAGAACAGTAAATCACTTATGAATTAACAAATTATTATATTACCCCTATTTTTTCTTACAACATCTCTCCTACTTTTTTTACACCCTCTCTCCTCTCTCCTACTTTTTCTCTATTTTCTTTCTTACACCCTCTCTTCTCTCTCCTCTCTCATCTCATCTCTTATCTCTCTTCATTTAATACTCATACCCTTTTTTATAATTTATCAATAATAAAAGTATTTTTAGAAATAACTATCCAAACATCCATTTATTTAAAATTATTTATTTTTATAATTTCTTTTTTAAAAATTATTTTCTATAAGCTGTTTAAATTTTTTTTTTATAAATTTATTTTTAAAATCCTATGGGCCATACATCGGTGTTTGGGGGTGCTATTGCTGTATTACAGTTTCCATCTGTGTTGAAATCAAAATGCCCCCGGTAGCCAAATTCTCGTCTCATCGTTTGATCATAGTTTGGACATGACCACGGGCGGTCGTCTCATCCCCAAGTTGACACCTACGAGTAATTACGTGTCTGTGATTACGACACATAGAACGACACTTGAGCTCGAGATTTTCTGAGTCGAAACTTGAAAACGCCGGGGATTAATGCGATTGCTACTCTTCCACCTCGTGCAGAACCCTTCGCTCACTCCGTCCTTCTTCAATTTACCAAAAGTAAGATTAGCCACCACTATCCGGCTCTGCAACCTCTCTTCATTAATGGCATCTACAGGTTTGTTCCCAATTTATTTTTTCATTGTCTCTATGAGTTTTTCTGTGCTGAATTTTTCAGAAACAATAATCTGTTTCTGAGGCAACTGCAGGGAGTTTAAGGTTTTTCTTTGGCGACTGAACCGTATATATTGAACAGTAAAAGTTTGAGCTTTTCTTTCTGCATTTTTTCCAGCTTCGGACAGTAACTCAACTAGTTCGCTGGTCTTATGCGGGAAGTCACCAGTCGAGAATGAAATTGCTAATACAATTAAGACGACTAATACTTTGAAGCTTCCTGACAGCAACGAAATTTCGATTATTCTGCGGTCTGAATTGGATAATAAACCTCTTAAAGAAGATTCCTTTGGAATTGATTTATTCATGAACTCGCTTTCTACTCATACATTTGGCCGGTTTCTCATTTGGTCCCCACGGTTGTCGTCAACGCATGATGTGCTATCACAGTACGTCTTCCAGACTCCAGAGTTACATTCTTCTGTTCTGTGTCCTCTTTGTGATTTATTGTCATGCTATTTAAAACTGGATCTCAGCTCTCAGACATGTGCATTACGGGGAGTCCAAGGGGGCAAGCCGCACCACGCACAGTTCTGTGAAGAGAGTGGCTTCCTATAACTTTTACATGCATTATATATATATTGATATTGATGATGATTTCAAAGTATTTTTCTGCAGCAACTTCTGTGAGCTTCCCATTGGTGCGGTTTGTGTTACTGATGTTCAGACCAAAGGACGAGGTTTGAGAAGATAGTGTTACTGTGTTTCTCTGTCTTATCCACTTACATAGTCAGCTCAAAATGGTTTAATTTCCATAAAATCTACAGGTCGGTCAAAGAATGTGTGGGAGTCTCCGTTGGGCTGCCTCCTATTTTCTTTCACTCTACAAATGGAGGATGGACGTGTTGTTCCTTTACTACAGTATGTAGTTTCCCTGGCTATCACGGAGGCAATAAAGGATATATGCGACAAAAATGTAAATGTTTGATCTTTAACTATCTTTGTTGTGCTTGGTTAGTCACTTAAACTTGCTTGCTCGATTTAGTGCAATACTTAATTTGTGATTGATTCTTCTTTTAAAGGTTTCTTCTTTCTAACACTTTCCACTCCAGGGCTTACCCAGTGTTGATGTAAAAATTAAGTGGCCAAATGATCTCTACTTAAATGGGCTTAAAGTTGGAGGCATTTTATGCACCTCAACCTATAAATCTAAGAAGTTTAATGTTAGTGCAGGTAATAAGACATACTTTCAAATACTGAATTAACAAATCTCTGTTCTCTGCAAAAATTGAAGTTTTGTTAATGTCGTTTTGTTATCAGTAAAATGTTCTTCAAATCTATGCTCATAATAATGATAGCGACTCATAACTCTTGTAGGTATTGGCTTGAATGTCAACAATGAGAAGCCAACAATATGCTTAGATACGGCTCTAAGAGAGTTGTCCATGAAAGCATACCAATTTCGAAGAGAAGATGTTCTGGCAGCCTTCTTCAACAAATTTGAGAAATTTTATGATCTTTTTGTGAATCAAGGTATTGTAACGAATAATTCAAGTACTTTCAAGTTTCATTATGAACCTCTAAATTAACCTTCCCAATTCCTGCCGTCCCTTTTCATTTGCGAGACACTCACAGTTGAATTACTAATTTAAAACAATTTGTGGAATGCATGATTCCCATCCTTGTCTGTCAATAATGATGAAAGATTGTTTAAGAGTTTAGATTAACTATATCCTCTTGTTAGGTAAATTTTATTCTGAGAGGTTGAACTTTGTTATTCAGAGATGTTAATCTTGTCTTCCATTCAAGAGATAGAAGGGTAAAATGTTACAATCTGTGCCTGAAATTCAACTTGACATGCCATTTTCCTTTATAATGTATTATATTATTAATCCTGTCAGGAATGCTTTAATAATTAAGTAACCGCAATGAAGTGGCAACAGTTTTAGTTTTATCATGGACTTGTTGAAGTAGAGTTTTCTTGCTCTTACGTTATCCTCTGTCAATTAGTAACTGATTACAAATCAATAATTTGCAAAACTTTGTATGACTGATGTTGCCAAGTTCACTTGCTCCATGTGATACAGGATTCCAAACCCTAGAGCAGCTATATTACAAGACATGGTTGCACAGGTGACATGGATTTCACATACTCTTATGCATTCATTCTCGTCTGTAGGTCACCCGTGGGTAATGGGATGAAGAAAAGTGTAGTCTGGCTACAATAGCCTTTGCCTCTGAAACTTGCGACATGCATGCTAAATCAACAAAAATACCCTTGACCCTGTCACTTCCTTTGAACATAAGTTCTATGAAATATAGATGATTGGAGGACTGATTTCTTCCCAATTGAAAAATATGAGCCTTTGAAATGGCTTGTAGTTTAACTTTTTGTGCCCTTTAAGCATGATAGCATAACCATAATGGAGTTGAACTTGCATCTGAAACCCATGTCGTATATCTCAAAGCTGAACTCAAGTATACTGAATCTAGTTAGCAATTGAATTGAAGTTTTGGATGTTATGCCGTATGCATCATCATATTTATTCATAGCTGTGGAATTATTTAGTTTTAGAGTAATAATTCGAATATTCAAAATGTCATGCAGTGGACAGAGAGTTATTGTGCAGGAAAAGAATGAGGACCAAGTGATTGAACATGTGGTAACCATTCAGGTATGGCAGATATGCGCATTTTCTTGACTTGCTGTGACAAGTGGCAACTTTCTGGAGTTTCTTTTTCCCTTTTTACCAACGAAGCTAGGTTTGTTTAGAAATAAACAATTGTGTTTCATAACTGCAAGTCGATAGTCTATATTGTCTGTCAGCCACTTGCCATGATGTTTTAAATTGTTAGTTTAGCTAAGGCTTATGTCATTGTTGCTAGAAAGTGTTGTGTTATTCCTATCATATAATGAATTATTTTATTATGCAGGGTTTAACATCCTCTGGTTACTTGTTGGCCATTGGCGATGATAATCAAATGTGTGAGCTCCATCCTGATGGTAATAGGTATGAATAGCTTTTGAGTTTTGACCGTTGTTTCTGATAAACTCTTGCTTGAGCAAAATTCAAGAGTCCAAAGGCCAAATTCAGCATTGTTTTGAGGATGCTTAGAATTACTATTTCCTTAGCTGAAAGATGTCTAATTACACATTCTTCACATGGGCTATAAAAAATATGCACAATTTTTCTTCAAATCAAAGGCCTAAATTAAAATTTCGTTAGAAGATATATTTTTTTAAAACCAAAGAATGCGTGGTAAAATTTAAACATCTCTTACAAGATAGAAAGAGTACTATTTGTGCAATCAATAAACAATAGATGTTTTTTCCTATGCGCCATATATATGATAAAGAATTTCCTGATAAACTTTTTTTGACTGAGAATATATTTTGAAAAAAAATTTAGGTGATAAATTTAAAATTCCAATTCAATTCAAGTATTAGTGAAAAAAAATAGAGAAAAGATAAAGAAATAAATCAATAATAAAATGACGAAAAGCACATTTCAAAGGACTGGTTATGATGTTTATGATATGAATAATGAGGTTCGTGTGAGATTTTTATAGATATGTAGATTTCAAACAAGTTATTACTTTGCCCTGTTATAACTTAACACTTATTCCTCTTGTGGTTGTAGCTTTGATTTTTTCAAAGGACTGGTTAGAAAGAAACTTTAGTGAAGAAGTGTCCTTAGCACACTCCACACGAGGCAAGAACTCCACATAGCACAAGATTTAATTTTCCAATGATCAAAACTTGTCCATTGTGATTAAAGTGTAAAATACAATCTTTTGAATTGTATCAATGATTACTTTGTCAATCATTTGTAAGGAATATGGTGGCCCTTTCCTTGCCAGCTATGTATGAAATCATTTGAATAAATGGTTCTTTGTTTGTTGCCTAACGTTGTCCTTCGCCTCCCAAATACTTTGTGATTCTGCTGATAGCCATTCATCCACCCCAATCCCACCATGACCTAAGTGGTCCGATTCCGTTTTAAACATGTAGGGGCGCTTCTTCTTTCCTTCTGTAATTTTAATGTTTGGCTCTAAACAGAGCAAGGGGGTAATCATTGGGGGGACAATCGACCCTTTTGGATAAAACAAAAACTCGAAAAGTGACATGTTCTCTAATACTGGGGTACCCGTTATTTTTCTTAGGTCTGGGTCTCGGTGTCGTTATATGACTGTATTCCTACAGAATAACAAAAGAGTTCTCTATAGGCGCACATGCGACCTCAACTGTTTCAACAAAATGCCCAAGCGATGTGTGGCTTGGGGGCAATAATATCATGACAGATGTTTATGTAACATCCTATGTGTCTGACATTAAGTGCGATCGTATAGTGGTCGAGTCATTTCCATCTCTTCATCATTCATCGAAGTTTCATATATGCCAAAACCCCCCACCAAACAAAGCTTCCCTCATTTGGCTCAAATACCCATTTAGACATGGCTGTTTATTATTAGTTAAGATATAGTAATATGAAAGACGAGATAATTAGAGAGAGAGAGATAGTTTAAATTAGGATTGTTTATCATTTTTTTAATATAAAAATTTAAAAAAAATATAGATTTAATTACGATATAAAAATAAAATAAAATATTATTTTTTTAATGATATTAATATCTATAATTTTTTTTGGTACAACTAGGTTGTTTGTCGTTATGTAATAAAAACAAACACTTAGGTTATTAAGATGTAGTTTTCCATAGGAGACAGTGACCTCAAATGTAAGAATTGGTATTTGATGGTAGCTACGTTGTCACCCCTTCTCGAGCCCCATGGAGTTTATATCTACACTGTTTTAGGGAAATAAAGTTAGGTCGGTGAAGGATAAAGGGAACTTGTTATCACGTCTCGAGCCCCATGGAGTGTCTTCCAGCAGGTTTGGGGAAAATGGTTGGTATATGTCGCCATCACATGTCAATCTGTAATGCTAAATAATAACATTTTGTTTAAATACAAAGGAAGAAAATAAAAAATCAAGGTGCCAAACAGATGAACAATCTAGCTGTCGGGGAATAATAATAATAATAATAATAATAATAATAATAATAATAACAAGGTTGTTTTGGGCACTGTCATCTGTCAAGATGGTTTGCGATTGAAAATTTTCACCACCATCACATGATTATTACAAGAGGCTTTGGGAAAGCGAAGATCCTAAACACACATCTTCGATATGGACAAAACAAAGAAATTTTGAGGTATGAAAATCGGAAAAGAAAGTTGTGTTGTTGTTTCTTTTGGAGGTGGGGTTAATGGGCGAGCAAATCATACTGCCGGTGGAGCAATCAATCATATAATGAGAATGGTTTTAGAAACGGTGGAAATGTCAAAAGTGAAAAAAAAATATGTTTTTTGGAACTGCCGGTGTACTGTAGTGGTCCTTGCGGGATTAAAAAGTGAGGACAAATGATAAATGGGAAAGTGAAAGTAGTTAAGAAGCATCTGAGTGCTGCAAGGCAAACAAAAGTTCTGAGATGGCGTTAAGAGCTGCAGTGCATTAAATTGGGGAATGATGATAATCGCTTATGATCAGTTCCAAAAGGAAGCAAAAGCAGATCAGTCAAAGATCCTTACGATGATCACATGGGCGAGCAGTCCTCGGGGGGATGGCTATTCTGTCAACCACATTTGATCTCCATTTTTCTTCCTTATCTCGTGGGTGCATTATTTTATTCTATACACTGTGTTGAGAGCAGTTGAATTGGGATTTGGGTTTACACAAGGGGCTCTCCTCCTTTGTCGGGATCAATGTTTTAGAAAAGTCAAATGGTGTGCTTGGTGATTTCTTATGTGAATGCAAAAAGTATTACATTATATTTACTCATTTTTTAAATTAAATTAAATCAATTAAATATATATTATATTAATCACAAAAGAATATTATTTATGTCAATTAAGTGACTTGGGCGAAATACTGATACTGGTCCAAGCATGTGGCGAAAAAGATGAATGTCTGCGGGTTTCACCAGTTTGGACCATTTGGTCACATCTGAAGGAATCTTTGTGTTTGTCTTCGAGAGAGAGAGAGATGTTATATATATATATATATATATATATGTATGTATATATCAAACCCTATACGCATAGGTTGCCTTTTATTCAACTACAACTAATTGGTAACGCATCCTTTCATTTCGTTGAGCTTTTATTGTGAAGGGGGATGGGATGTTCTAACGTTCTGAATTATGCACGCTCGGTGAATAAATAAATCGACATGTGACCCAAAAGATAATATTATTATATATATATTTGAAATAAATGGAGGGGATGATGAGAAGAATTTCATTTATGGCGATGGAGAGAAAGAGGGGCACGTGGAGGGAGGCCCCTACCTTTGCATCCTGAATACGTCGTCATCAAGCTTCAAACATGTTCCTCTTCACTCTCCCCTCCCTCCCTCCCTCATAATTATTAATTGCCCCCACATCCCAAAAACAAAAATCCACCATGAAGCTAAGGATCTATTTAGATTGATCTAATTCATATATAAGAGCCACGTGTGTCTACTTCTTTTTCTTTTTTTGACCAAATTAAAAGAGATTCAATATAATCTTCTTTTTTATGTATATACGAAATGGCGTGTACGTGGGATATTCTAAATGGAAGATGCGAACATTCTGGACCTTTTGCTAATATATATATATATATATATATATATATATATATATATATATATATATATATGTATACATAAGAAGAGAAAACCAAGGGATGGGCATATATCAGCCGCACTGACGTCAACCAGGAAAGTTCCCTATTGGATTTGGTCATTAGAATGATTCTTAGATTCCACCTAATCCTCTTTTATTTTTTTATTTATATCTAATCATATCCCACCCAATTACACTAATTAATTATCTCCGGTGGGCCCATTACTCGTGGCTCACTCCATTCCCTGGTCCTTTTCCTCCGTCTCCACTTTAACTTTCAAACATGAATTAACTGTTATTTAATAGCTTTCATTATAGAGCATGCATCTCTCCCCCGCATATTCATAATTTTTTTTAATTATTTATTCAATTTATTAAAATTTTATTTTAATTATATTTTAATCGAACTCACATTACACATTTAATTATAATAAAAAAATTCTTAATAAATTTTTTTATATATATAATAATTTAAATTTAAGATCTTATTTAAATAATATTAAATTATTTATTAATCAGATCAATTCAGATTATTCCCCGTATATTCATAATTAAGCAAGCCATCGAGCGTGATTTTGCTGATAAAGGAATTCTTGGACGAAAAGTACAACGGCATTGCATCAACCGAAGGAAGAGAATTAAAAAGCCCTCACGCATATTATTAGAAAAAGCATAGCAAAATACTTGCATGCAACGCTGTACGTCTTCGTGTTCTTGTCACGCATCGTATTATATTAGTCAAAATGATGATACATGTCTAATAGGTTTTTCTTAGCAAAAATGTCGACTAGTTACTTTGAATAGTATTTGCGACAATACGTGGATGCCAAATCTCTCCAAAATTAAACGCATTAAGTAGTCATTAATAAATATATTATTATTTTTTAACTATAAATATAATATCTTATTTTTATACGAGTTAGCTAGTCTTTTGCTTCCATCCAATTCTTTGCTATCAGAAGACTAGAACAATTATTTACTAAGCAAGACAACTCCATCTCAATTGAGAGGACATTCGTATTACAAATAATATTTTATATTTAAAATTACATAAATATTATTTAAAGTTATATAATATATAATATTATAATCTTATCTTTTATATATGTTCAATATCTTCGTATTATTTATGATATAATTATATCCATAAATTATTAATTTGATATAATTTTATTTATAATATTTTTAACTTGATACAATTTTCTATATAATATTATTTATCAAATACTAATAATTATATTAAATTAAAAATATTATAAATAAAATTATATCAAATTAATAATTTATGGATATAATTATATCATAAATAATATTAAAATATTAAATATAAATAAAAGAATAAAATTAAAATATTAATTATTATATAGCCCTATTATTTTACACACGCATCTCTATCCCTCCGCCTCCGTTAGTTAACCCCGGCCTACGCTTAGCTCTCGCTGTCTTTTATTTATAACCGCGTCATCCCAACGCTTATGACATGAATACGCGTTGCACCAGACTAGTTAGTTTTTAATTTATTTAACCCCTTAAAATAAACAGGGGGAAAAGAAGCTAGAGGGAACCGGGAGTCTACCTAGATGCTATATAGTACTGAAATTGCCTTAGCTTGGAGGGGAAGACGAGCAAGGAAAATGATTGTTGGCTAAGGGGGGGAAAACTTAGATATGCAGAAAAGATACTTTAATGGAGTCAAAGCGATGGTGGTGGTGCCGAATCATGAGTGCGACAAGAATATTGCCAGATCTACGTTTCATTGTAATAATGCTCGCATGGAACATAATCCCCTCTTACTCTTTCCTCATTTTCAAAAGGTAATATATATGGATATATATATATTGCAGCTGTGATTCTTAACTCACAGATCATACTAGGTCGTGAGCAACTTGTCATATTGAAATTCACTCCTATTTCTTTAATGACTCAACTTCACAGTTCAAATTAGGCAAGAAGGGGGCATTGCATTGCATGCAGTGAAATGTACGGTGAGCAAAAGAATGAGCTAAAGGTAATAGAACATGCAGAGAGTGGGATGTGGATTTAATAATTGGGGGATCTCCGTATTACGCCATACAAACACCAGCAAGGCTTATACATACATACGTACGTACGGCATCGTTGAAGAAGTGAACAGAAGGTTTGACTGAAAAAGAGCCTCTCATTTATTGGCCTCACTTGCTTCCAATTGACAGCTCCTCTTCATACCGTACGTACTACTCTCTCCTCTCTGTAATTCAATTCCATCCCTTCTTCGTCTCCCCCAACATTTCCTCTTTTGCACATCCCCCTCCCCTCCTCCCTTTCCCTTTTCCTCCTCCATCCCCTCCATTTACAATCCCCCCTTCAAACTCTAACTAACTTTGTTCTACTTTAACTATATAATTATGATCTCAAGTATATTAGAGTATACTTGCGTTTAGGTGGGCGGAAATTGGTGTGCGGACCCAATTCTAGTAAACGTGGAATCTGTGCTGTTGGCCACGTGTCCTCATCTGGAGAGCCGGCGGCTTTTCCCTTGCTGTCGGGTTCGCCTCACACGATCCTGGCCCCGGGTCATCATAATTCTTCTCAACCAACCGCCTCGTATTTAAAAATCGAGGAGCATCCAATTCCCTCAGCGGTTTTCCTCTTTTTGTTAGCGTCTTCTCCTTCCTCCTGCCACCTCATCTCCCCGTGCCTCCGATACCTTCCCCCCCTCACACACTCCGTCACAACTTCACAACCGTCCCTCTCCTCTGCTCTCTTCGCTTTATCCCCTTTTCGTCTTTGCTTCCTTAATTGCTCGTAAACCCATCGTTTACTCTCTCTCTAGACGTAACCATTTCTTCTCATTTCTCACGCCAATATCTCTTCTCGATTATCTCTTGCGCTCCATTCTCGTGATCATTTATAACATGATGCTTCCGATCGTCTCTGCATCCGCAGGCTCCGCCTTCTCCCTCCAATCCCTTCGCCTCTCGTATTAATTCCCAATGCATCCCTTTTGCTGCGTCTCCGCCGTTTCTGATCAGTCTTCGCCTGTGAAACCCTCTCCCGCTCCCTTCCCTAGTTTCCATATGCATCCTCCTCTCCCCCTCGCCGCCCCTGCCTCTGCCATTCGATCCGATTCGATTCCCCGCGCCAATAACCACAACCACACCCATAGTAATCACGGCTTCGGCGAGTGTGGACGGCTGAGTCCGCTAGAGCAGCAGCAGCAACCGGCGGTGGATGTGAAGATCAATGACTTGGTTGGGTATGGAATCTCGGGGATACTGTATAAGTGGGTCAACTACGGTAAAGGCTGGAGACCTCGATGGTTCGTCCTTCAAGACGGCGTACTTTCTTACTATAAGATCCACGGGCCCGATAAGATCGTCGTCAATAAAGAAACCGAGAAGGGTTCTAAGGTCATTGGCGAAGAATCCATGCGAAGGATCACGCGCAACCGCAATTCTTATTCCCCGCATCAGCAGTCCCTCCATCGACGAAAGCCCTTTGGAGAAGTCCATCTCAAGGTTCTACCATCCAGTCACAGATTTTTTATTCTTCCGGGCTTCATGTTTATTTACCTGTCCTGCTCACGATTTTTTTTTAGCTAATACACACACACACACATATATATTTGGGGTTCATTTTCGGGTGTAGTTTGATTTCTGTTTCTTCTTCCAACTATTTTGTTCTACTGATGATTGTCTCCATGGTAGCAAAAATGCTGATTATGCAACTATACAATTTCTGACCCTTTTCTTACATTTTTAATAAATAAACCTTTGCCTATTCGGTTATGAACCAGGATGAGCGATCAATTTTGTGTGGCATTTTTCCTTACTGATTCTAACTAACAGAGAATATAAATAGTAATTTAATATGTGGACTTGTTGATTTGGGTACCATTCTAGTGTTATGAAAACGGGCAACTCGTGTCCTGTTTCCTCGAGGTTCATCTCTGCATTTCTGTCCTTTCTCCTTTCTATATTGAGTGTTGGCTCTTCTTCCGTAGGTTTCGACTATTCGCGAAAGCAGGTCAGATGATAAGCGGTTTTCCATTTTCACTGGAACTAAGAGACTCCACTTGAGGGCTGAGACCCGTGAAGATCGAGTGGCATGGGTGGAGGCATTGCAGGCAGTGAAAGATATGTTCCCGCGAATGTCCAACAGTGAGCTGATGGCTCCGTTAGACTATCTAACGATTTCAACTGACAAACTGAGACAACGGCTTCTGGAAGAAGGTGTAAGTGAGGAAGCCATCCAAGACAGTGAACAAATTATGAGAAGTCAATTTGTAGCACTACAAAATCAGCTTGTGCTGCTGAAGCAGAAGCAGTTGATTCTCATGGACACGCTACGACAGTTGGAGGTACGTTTAATGAAAAGTAGATACTTCGGTGGGCTCTTAATCGGTTTCAGCTACAACATAAAATTCCGGTCATTTTTAACACCCTAAAATTCTCAGTAAAAAGGGGGTCGTGTCTGTCTTCTTTCTTAATAATAATACAAGAAGGCGTGGAAGGGGCGGTTTGCTCTGATTCATGAGTGCGCATCAGGCTGATTCTCGTTTTCTGAAGCTGTTTTTACCCCTTGGGTCATGCTTGTGTATCCTTACAAGTTACAACCAACGCCTTAATGGCTTCTTTCTATTCTTCATCTCTGACTTGCCAGGAAGTCTCACTTTAATCAATATGTTGTCAGTATCACGTGGTTCCCCCTCCTACTTTTACTTCGTGGATGTAGGTAGACAATTGATTCCACATTCAAAATTGCTTGGTGTTTTCAGAACCCGCGCCTTCAATTTATTATATACCCAATGGATTATCCAGTGCTTCACAAAGAAAATTTGAGACACGGTCATTATATTTTCTGTCTCGTGTTCATTTATCTCACTCTAAATTTTAAACCAGTTGAAGGCCATGCAGACTATAGGGTAAAACAATAAATGATTTTGAATTTTTGTCAAGGACTCAAAAGCCTGTTTCATGGTGGGTAAGAGATCATAAATAGTCAAAATAATTAGAGTGGGCCCCATGCATTCGTACGGGGCCCGAGATGGGCTAAGCCATGAAAAGGGTAGCTCCTTATCATTTTTATTTGTTATATTGACGAGATTGATACTAGATTAAGGTATTAATTCTCAAGGCAGTCTTTGTTTGCAAGTGCACTAGTCCTTAGTAAGAAAACGCAGGTGTCTTCTCCTAGCATACAATGTGATGGCCTGGAATTATCTTGTATCGTGGGTGAAGGGCTATAGATGCCATAGATAGAAAAGTTTTCTTATTTTCAACCTAGAAAGAATTTGAAAGGGGGGAATAAGGATGGACTCGGTGAAATGTGGAAGAGAAGAATGTTTCAATATTGTTTGGGAATGAGATGGCTCTAAATGTTGTAACCTATTGAATTGCCCGTGTTTTCCCTTTTGCCCAAAATAAGATTTCATTTGTCACACAGGATGGTCTGTTTGGTCTTTCTGTTTTCATTAAGTACTGTTTTTATCATTGAATTCCTTTTTCCTAGTGTGGTAAGAAACTATTGTTTATACTGCCTTATTGTAGACAGAAAAAGTTGACCTGGAGAATACAGTTGTTGATGAGAGTCAAAGACAGTGGAATGATGAAGAGGCTTTTTCCAGATCAAAGCATGAAAAGTTTAGTGGTAAGTTTTTTGTGTGATGGCCTGTTCACTGTCAGTTATTAGTTCCTTAAGCTTAATGGAATCTGTTTATTGCTTCATATATCAAGACTCAACCTACTTTTAGTTTAGATGTGTCTGAGTTTTCCTTTCATGGACAATACTTAAGACCTGTCTTCATTAGTAGGAAGCCTAAAGTCAACTTGTCATCAGTCTGAAGAAGCATTTCAGTCTAACTATAATTTGATTGTGTTCTTTGCAATTCTCTTTTTCACTTTGTACATTTTTAATCCAGAAGGAAGTGCAAGTGAATCTGAGGATTATAATGAGAGAAATGATGCTGCAGAGGAAGAAACAGATGATGAAGACAATGCCTTTTTTGACACACGAGACTTTCTATCATCGAGTTCTTTTAAAAGTAATGGTTCTGATTATAGGTTTTCATCTTTCTCTTCGGACGATGAAGTACTTTATGCGATAGAGTCAGAGGAGGATGTAGATCCATCAATAGGATCAGTTAGAACCAGCTATCCCTATGTTAAACGGCGTAAGAAATTGCCTGACCCTATTGAAAAAGAGAAAGGCGTCAGTCTTTGGTCAATGATTAAGGATAATATTGGAAAGGATCTAACAAAAGTATGTCTTCCTGTTTATTTCAACGAGCCTCTTTCGTCCTTGCAAAAATGTTTTGAAGAAATGGAGTACTCATATCTCTTGGATCGAGCATATGAATGGGGGAAAAGGGTAATCCTGGACAATAACTGATACTGTTATTTAGTTAGATTCATTAGTCCGTGTTAGTTCTTTCAATATGTATAGATGCAACATTCTCACTTTTAGATTATTGGACATATCTTGCAGGGTAATAGCCTTATGAGGATTCTTAACGTGGCTGCGTTTGCTGTATCTGGCTATGCCTCAACTGAAGGAAGAATTTGCAAACCATTTAATCCTTTACTAGGGGAAACATATGAGGCTGATTACCCAGATAAAGGACTTCGTTTTTTCTCAGAGAAGGTAATTAAAACCTTGATAAATGGTTTATAGCATGTGTACATTTTCTCTTGCTGACTTTAGATATATCTTTGTTTACTATGTGCCGATATTGAAATTTTGTAAGGAAAACATAGTGTAGTGGACAAGGAAGAACGTGAGAAATCCAACAATTGTTAAGTTTCTGTGGTGTGTATTTGAGTGTATAAATTCTTGAGGACTAAATAAGCATAATATGTTAATGAATTTTGGCTTCAAAGAGAAGCAAATTTGTGTTTTTACAATTTATTGAAAAGTATTAATATGTATTTTTCTTTTCAGGTTAGTCATCACCCTATGATAGTTGCATGTCACTGTCAAGGCACAGGTTGGAAATTTTGGGGAGATAGCAACCTAAAGAGCAAATTTTGGGGCCGATCAATTCAGCTTGACCCTGTTGGTACTTTGACTTTGGAATTTGACGATGGGGAAGTTTTTCGGTGGAGTAAGGTATATTTAAACTGCTTCAATTGCTATTGCTATCATGTCATGGTTTGGTTTTCATCTCAATTGCCCTTTTTCTGTCAGGTGACAACGTCAATATACAATCTCATATTAGGGAAGCTGTACTGTGATCACTATGGAACAATGCGTATACAAGGAAACGGAGATTACTCATGTAAACTGAAATTCAAGGAGCAATCTATAATTGATCGAAATCCCCACCAGGTGCTCTACTCGCTTTACGGATGCTATCTTTCTCAGTTATAGTATGAGCCTATTGTTTTGTTTATGGCCGAGTTGCCTCATTGTATAGGCTCCTTATGCATACCCTTTGTATAGCAGCCTCAGATTTCTTTCAAATAATTCTTCTTGCTCAACTAATAGCTTTATAAAAGAAAAATAATTCCTTCAGTGGATTTCTACGAGTTATCTAATTAACGACCATGTGCAGTTATGTCTACTTCTGTAAACGAACTGGGTGTCAAAAGCCCTTTTGATTTCTCAATGGTAAAGCAATGGATTTGTTTGTTATAACTTTCATTTGGACTCTAATTGTACTCCGCACATTAGCTTTTGTAACAGGATTTTCTTATTGTGGTTTGAATTTTTTTTTTTAGGTACACGGTATTGTTCAAGATAAGAATGGAAAAACAGTGGCAACTCTTTTCGGAAAATGGGATGAAAGTATGCATTATGTTTCTGGGGACTTTGCTGTGAAGGGAAAAGGTTACGACTCCTTGTCCGAAGCACGACTCCTGTGGAAGGGGAGCAAGCCCCCAAAGTTCCCTACTAGATATAATTTCACTCGCTTTGCCATCACATTAAATGAACTTACACCTGGATTGAAGGTCGGTTTTTCCATTTTCATTTCAGTACTGAAAAAGAAGTTACTGTTTTTGCGCGCGCCTATGTTTGGCATTTGTTTGTAACGTTGATTCTTAATTGTACTTTAATTTAATATGCAGGAAAAGCTGCCACCAACAGATTCCAGGTTGAGGCCAGACCAGAGGTATTTGGAAAATGGAGAGCATGAAATGGCGAATTCAGAAAAGTTGCGGCTAGAGCAGCGGCAACGCCAGGTGATCAATTTTCCTTGTGTTGTTGTCTCTGTCTCTTTTCCACCTCCGATCCATTTCCCTTGTCTTTGGTTACAGAGTTGGATTTAGTTAAGATGATGTGTATTTGAACGGCGTGCAGGCTCGTAAGATGCAGGAGAGCGGTTGGCAACCGCGGTGGTTTGCCTTAGACAAAGCAAGCGGCAGTTACCGCTATTTGGGAGGGTACTGGGAAGCCAGGGAACGGGGAAATTGGGAATCTTGCCCTGACATTTTTGGTCAAATCCCCTCTGACCATCTTTCTGATTGAGAACCTCATTTTTTTCTAATTTTTTCACCATTTTTTCCGTCTCAAGGGTGCCCCGTGAGTGCCCTGCAATATTCATCTAATAATGTAATCTCCCCTTTTTTCTTTATACGCCCCTCAATTCTCATTTGTGTGTGCATTAATCATTATTAATCATCGACTTTAAACATCCCGATGGGAGCAACTACAGCTGAATCGGTAAAACCACCATAACGGTAGGGGCATATTGATGCTTCATTAATGAATGCTTCGAAGAGAATTAGCTTGAGAGCACAATTCTGGTAGACCAGGTTGCTGAAGGGGAAAATGTGTGTTACGTTTGCAAAATACACCCACCTCCCTCAAAAAAAAAAAACAATTGATTTCCAGTTGTATGTATGATTAAAGTAAAGCAATCGCGGTACCTCACTACCCCAAAACAGAAAATCAGCTAGCCAGTTTCTCAGTGGTCACTGGTCACTGGTCACCGGTCACCGGTCACAATACCTACAACTTTTTGAAGGCTTTGCAAGAAGGAAGCACTTTAAAGTTGAAATAGTGAAGATCGAAGCGTAGGAATATCGTTACTCTGCTTCGGGCTTGTATGAGGTGATTGAATTAAGTTCTAGTGCGAAAATTCGATTAAAACGCTTGTGCGCCTACTGCCTACATACGGGATCTGATTTATTTCCTAATCGGTAAATCTTAAACCAAACCTCTTATTAAACTCAGATTGTTGTAGCATTGATCTCTTTCCCTGAGACGAGAATCTCTGGGGCGTCAAAAAGGAGTATAATTTTGTTTTACTCAGAATGGGCGTTGGTTGCGAGAATATCTGCTGCACGCTGGATCGTGCTTCTTGGAGACTGCCAAGTTACTTCAACTTCTTCAATCTGACCAAAAAAAAAAAAGTTGTCTAGGTGGCCTATGGGGATCACAATCTAGAACATTTTCTTTCCTGTTAGAATTTCTCCTGATCTCTTATCCATCTACTTCTTTTCCTCTTAAATTCATTTGAAATGGCAACTCTTGACTTGTGAGGATATTGAACTGCCCCATAATATATCAATCTGGTAGAGTGCGTGCGTGCGCGCGTGTGTGTATAAATATATATATATATATATATATATATATATATATGCATGAGAGTCATGCAACGTACACAAACTTAGAGCCACAACTGAACACGGAGCAGCTTAACTACTAAGACTAATATATTACACGATCGACCAATCTTTAAATGTCATCTAAGATGCCACATGTTGGACACCGCCTAGAATCATATCACTTGTTTTGGTGAATAAAATGTAAAATGTACACGCGGTTATGTTATTTACAAGCTTCTAGCTGATATTTTATCAAACTCACTCTCTAGTTTTAACTTGAAAGTATTTAGCTACTTAAGGTGTGTTTGGATTAGCTTTTGGAGAATAGATTTTGGAGAGAATATATTCTGGAAAATAAATTTTTGGAAAAATAAATTCTGGGAAGAATAGATTTTGAAAATAGAGATATTTAGATGATTAATAATAGAATTATTTTTTATATTAATAAATTACTAAAAAATGTATGATTTGATTAAAGTATGAGAGAGGAGAGAGGGTAGAGAATAAATAGGAGAGATGAGAGAGAAGAAATAGGAGAGAGGAGAGAGATGAGAGATGAGATGGAGTATAAAAAAAGTAGAGGTAAAATAGTAATTGGATAATCTATAAGCTCTTTTACATTTCCAAAATATACTTTTAGGGTGTGTTTAGATTAGCTTTTAAAGAATAGATTTTAGAAAGAATAGATTCTGGATAATAGATTTTGGAAAGAATATATTTTGAGAAAAAAGTGATTTTAAAATTTAGAGATGTTTGGATTATTAGTAGTAAAATATTTTTTCTATAGAATATTTACTAAAAAGGACATAAACTAATATGATAATTACATAAAGAATAAATTTAATTTTAAATTTTTTCATTTAAGTGATTACAAAATAATATATATATATATGTATTTGAGTAAGGTAAAAATTTATAATATTCACCTAAATTTTAATTTTTTTTACTGAAAATTTTATTAGAATTAACTAATCTAGATCACCGTCTAAAATTTTGAAAAATAGTAATTTTAAAATAAGAAATTAAAATTTTAGATTTTAAATAGTATTTATTTTTATTTTTTTAAATAAAATTTAAATTATTATCTAAAATTAAAATTAAAAAAACACACAGACACGTACCAAAAACCGAAAAGTTGGGGTACAAAGCTGCCCAAAAATAATTTTTTCCAAAACCATGGTTTGAGAAAATTGATTTTTAAAAAAAAATAGTGTTTGGCTCAAATTCTCTCAAACTATGGTTTTATCCCTAATCTATTTTGAAATATGATTGCCAAACACACACTCAGTAGCTTATTCAAAATCATGATTTTAAACTGAAGTTTTGTCCAAAATCAATTTTGGACAAAAATGACTGTTTAATTCAAATTTTTTTAAACTGAGGTTTTGGCCAAAATCAATTCTGGATAAAAATTGATGTTTATGTGAAATTTTCTCAAACTAAAATTTTGTCTAAAATTAATTTCCAAACTATGGTAGCCAAACACCCCTTAATTACGTGTGAAACTTGAGCATAGGTTTTCCCCCTCGCCAACAAACTTTCGGTTAGTTCAGAGAATTAAACGTTCAACGATATATAACGATGCCTTAATTATGTGCATGCATGTAAGCCCAATTCTTAGACGTTATACTAATTATTTTCCGCCACCAAATCTTCATTCCAACTCAAATATAATACAAAGAGGGTGCCAGAAAATGAAAAGCTTTAATGCGCTGGCTGGCGTAGAAACAAAGGAAAATATAAGAGAACAAATTAAATAATGTGGATTCATATAATTAGTGTAGGCGACTAGAATAATATAACATATAGACGAGAAAGGCGATAATAAAAAATATGGGGCTTGTGAGCATAGAACATGGTGGAAATGTGTCGTAGTTGACATGTTAATAGGTATGAGGTTAGGGGAAGCCAGGGGGTGAATTTTGGCTGCTCCAACGCTTGACTGTGTGTTTATATTTAAGTGCATGTGCTGTTACTTGAATATCATAGTTTGCAGATTTTGACTTGATGCTGATTGCTGCATCAGAGGCAGCTTGCCCTGCCAAATAAAATTAAAGGGCCTTTCTTCATTCACTCTTGCACACTTCACGCCTTCAAAGTCCCTGTCATTGCCCCTCTATTCCATACCAATTTCTATTTCAATGCCCAAATCTCAGCCTCAGCTTGCTGTGAATGTCTAGTTTCAAGTTTCTGATTGCATGGACTGCTCAGGACCATGCATTTTTAGTGCATATCAAAATATGTAACTAAATTCTTGTTTTATTTCTAAAAATATTAAATGAAATATTTCAGGTGTGTGTGTGTGTTGAGGCCGAAGGAAGTTCAGTTCAGTATAGAGGCAGTTGAAGGAATGTGAATAGGCAACTTTATCATCATATCAGAACCTCACTTTTTACAGTATCTCTTGGTACCATAATAGCATGATGGAGTTGTGATGTGCATATCCGTCCCATCAGACATAATACTTGAAGAACCGCCCGCCAGCCGTCTCTGGTCTCCACGTTTCTCTTTCTTCTTGAAATACTCTCACATATCATATCAGGTCCCTTGCATTTCTCAAGTATATTTTCAAACCCATGCTCATTCGCTACATTACTCAGGACACACATGTAGAGAAGTACGTAGGGATCTGATTCAATCGCTGTTAAGTGTTTTGTCATCTCAGGAAGCCGCTTTTCTCGTCTTCCTTTTTAACAGTTGCAACTCTCAGTTCACTGTTTGAGACTTGCGTGGCTCAGATTGGGCTGATGCTTCCTTGCGCATAAAGCATACTAGGCCGGCTCTGTCACTCTCCTACTTTCTTCTCCATTGATTCTTCTGCCCCATGACGTCACCCCACCCATTATTTCCAGCTATTTCTTTCTTGGCCTACTAGTTATAAGAAAGTTATAGATCTTTAATATCAGATCTCCTAGATCGAATCTGGAAATGATGTGTAAAAACCGATGACTCGTGTATATATACGTGTACGTTGAAATGAGAACGGGCATGACTAGTTGGTAACATTGGTTTAATTTTGGAGGATAATTAAGATAGAAAAGGGCGTTCCAGTGGATGGATAAGCAAATAAGAATTGATTAAGTAATAATAATTAATGGCCATACACATAGGTATGAGGTGGAAAGGAGGAAGAAGAAAAGATAGAAAGGATGATGGAACTCTTCAGAGAATATTCACCTGCACCCTCATCACTTTCCACCCTCTCCTGAGTTGTCTTCTTCCTCTGCACTTGTCTGCCTTAAAAACATTTCAAATGCTCTATTATATATGTAATCCTGCAGAATCTGAGATTATCTGAACCAAATCCGAGCCTATTGATGAAGGGCGATCAGTTATGGAAGTACTGATTGATCATCCTAGCGACTTACTACTTTAAGGTACAAAGATATGAGAATCCAAAAAGTTAAAACCAGGTCTTAGGGCATCTTTAGTGTATGAGTCGAGGTTAATACATTATACATGAGATAGACTCCCCCCTGCAAACGATTGTTGCCTTAATCATTTCCTTCTTCTCGATAATATCGAAACGCCTGCATTGGGGCGTCTCTCACGTTTTTTTTAATAAATAATTAAAGGGAAAAAGTGAAACAGAGTCATATGCAACATTCACAATCTGAACTAGCTAGGGCAACCGGCCATTTGCTCTTCATCACATATTCCACTTTCTTGTTATATTCGCAAAAGGCCAAAATCTTAATACCAAAAGTATCTATATGTATATTCTATTTTCTATTTTATTTCGTATAATTACAGAATTTCCATGGCCATCTCACAACCTTATCTACAGGCCCATTCTCATATACTTTCTACTGATATTTTTGCATTATTTTTTGGAAAAGAAATTGCGTCGCATATAAGGCATCTAGTGACCAGAAAAATATATTCTTATATATATATATATATATATCCAACCAACATTGGCATTAACCTAAAATTATAGAGAGATTATATAATACGCAAAATAATTAATAAGCTGCATGTCAAGTTCAACGTACGACAACAAAAAAGACAATGTATAGTTCAGGCGATTATAATAAACGGTATATCCCACAACAAAGAGGTGCTTCTGGAAAAGTCTGCCCCCCTAGAGCTACGTGAAGGGCATCTTTCTAGCTTCCAATTTCCATACAACTGTATTTGAGCATGCATGTCATCAGACATAGATGTGCCATTGATTAATAAACACAAATTTATACCAGAATATGAAGGAAATTATAAGGATTTTAAAATCTATATGCACAAAACTATCACTTCCCGAACGATCTATATATGTCTTATGCATTGTTAGCTAGCTGATTAGTATCGTTAGAGAGCAATTTTGCCTGTTTAATGAAAGGTAACAAGAAGTAACGATGTGGCCATGTAACATTGATACGAGGGTGAAATTATTGAAGGCGACTAGCATATACATTGGTTTATTAGTTAAAACAGGTACGGGCACAGAAAAGTTTCTAGGGATAATATTTGTGTAATAGTGGCCCACAGTGGCTAATGCTTTTCATTCATTTATATAGTTGAGCGTAACCCTAAGTTTGTAAATACATGACACCTGTCCTATGTACATATAATGAATAAATGAATGTATAATTATTCTTAGCCCATAATAAAATTGGGACTTATGAATAGGTATAGAAACAGACAAAGTTAGGTTATACATGTTAAGTCACAATCTCTAATTTGACTCTCACCTATAGCATGTTATAGATAATTTTTCTTATCTAAATCTGTTTTGTATAAATGATTGGCTTTATATGAAACCCGTTAAGAAAGCATGAGTTTTTTAATTTTATAGAAGTGGGTTTAAATTTATAAAGTAAGAATAAAATCAACAATACGATATATTAATTCAATTATTTTATTCTTATATTTTGTTCAGTAGGTGATAGGTTCAACATCCACTTATTATTATATCTCTATGTTAATTATATTTTAATAATATGCACATACCATTTAATAGGTTTAATAAACTTCTTAAAGAGATTGAGTCTACCTTTTAAAAAAATAATTTTTTAAATAAATTAGACTAAATACAGGTCAGGCCAACCACCTACCCTATTTTTATCACCACGAATACCGTAAACAAGTAATGGTCTTTGTCTTGACAGAAACTCGACCAATAGATCAATAGAGTTTGGGAAAAACTAAATCTAAAAAAAAAATAGGTACTATTGAACGTAACACGTGAGATTAATAGCATTGTTGTCTGTAGGAAATAAAATCGATTAAAATAAGAAATGATTTGGAAGATAACTGAGAAGACGCGGTTGGCAAAGGCTGCGGAGATTTCCAATTAGTGTCTAACAACGCAGGAGAGAGCGACCCTTGCCCATACTATATTCTATTCATCCCATGACGTGCTTACCAGCGTTGACCATCGCTGGGATCGCCACCTGTCCACGTACTTGTTTAATTATTGCTCTTAATCTTCATTGACATATTAGCTTCTATCATTGGATGGTTTCGCCGATTTTGTTTTTAAATTTTTTTTTGTATTCACGTTCGATTAATCCGATATCATGATACAATTTAATCTGACTTTCTTTCATTTAAAAAAAAAAAACTGGAACGTCTTACAATCCAGCACAAATTCATTGCTGTGATGGATGGGATATCAAATTATCAATCCTGGTTCTTTATTAAAGTCTGTAAACTCTGTGTTTTGTTCACATTGATGCTATTCAGGCAGCTTTATCGGGGGGAGGACAATGAAGTAAATTAAGATCCGACCCGCCTAAAAGGTTTAACTCTATATCCATTCCTTCAAATAAGCAAAGAAAGTAATAGAGGTTTTGAATTATTTAAAAATGATTTTCTAGGATTGTTCAAACATCATGATGCTAATAGGACTGTTATGAACTCATGATTATTTCTAAAACCCGGTGGCATAAACAAGTATACCTAATCACACGCGCAGAAGATTTCTTCGTTAACACGTGAAGTAAAATGAAAGAAACATTCGAAGTATATGAAAAATGAATTTCTCTGTAAATCAATTGATCACATGTCTTTAACTTGATAAATCTCTCTCAAAGTCATGCTTGCTAAATAACAAGATAAAATATATCCCAACGTTCTGGGGGAGAAACAACCGGAATTTACATGCGAGCACATCATCTTGAAATTCATGTAAAGTAAGGCAAACGTTAATTCTTATGTACGTGTTCGTTCTCCCGAGTGATCTTGCAATTTAATTTGTTTATTTAACGTTTGGACCATATAAAATTTAGACCTAATCAATCCTATAATTAATGGATATTATTCTTAGTTAATCAATGAGCCCGAAGTGGTATATACATTGGCCATCCATCCGTCTCAAGAGGCTCCTGTCATGAGTCACGACCACCACCGCCCCTCGTTTAAGAATGGATCAAAACAATATATAATTCTCTGATATCTCAAGAGCATTTAAAAAAATCTGCTAACTCAACACTTGGCCACCCTAGGATTGAAGTACCGTGTTTAGAACAATATAGTAATACTAGGATTGGTTTGAGAAGTAACCACCGGAAAATCGGCTTAGCAAAGGAGAAGGTGAAGGCCTGAAGTTGGGGGGTGGGGTTCGGGAGAAGTGGTTAGTTAGTTGTGAGGGGGACACGTGGAGAATGGGAAGCGATGTTCCCTGAAACGACGAGAAAGAGGAGTCTCAGTTTGCAGCATGGCACGTCTCTGTGTCTGTCAACCGAAAGCTACGATGCCGTTTTATCATTCATAATTATTCCCCCGACACAGCTATTTCGCCAGCTTACGTGGGTCCTTCCTGCTCCTCACTCTCCTCCTCCTCCATTCCTTTTTTTTTTTGGGGCTACTTAATTAGCTCTGGATCAAAATCTCTCTGTCTTCGAAGTTGTTGAGGCATAATAAACAGACATAATTAGGATTAGGGAACGAATAAGAAACCTCTGTGAATTAGGAATAATTCAGTCATTTTCGGATGGGGGAAGAGAGAGAAAGGCTGAGGGATACTAATGGAAAAAATGGTCGATCTATTCACGTCTGAACTCCTGATTAAGGGCATGTTTGTGGTTGCGGATTAATCAGCTGTTAAAACCACAAGATTATGTCTAATCGGGACATCCTATCATAACTATCCAAACCCGGCATTATTGCGATATCGCTGTTCTCCTCCTATGAGGACTACCTCTGTGGTTTGAAGCGTATATATATATATATATATAATAATGAAATCAACTGTGCATTTTGAATATTTTTTTCCGCCGGAAATGAATTGTTCATACACGACGAACCTATATATATCAATTGCAGATGTGTAATATACAGTTATCAAGCTGTGGAGCCTGAATTTTACAAAATTAAGAATATATCACGCGAACAGTGCGGCTCTCGTTGAAAATAAGTGCCATCGTTATCCTGGGTCACTGTCCATTAGTGCATTATGGTTTTTGTGTGGGCTATAATTCGGTAAATAATCGGATCACACCCAAGTCCGTGTCATTCCAATAAAACCATATATAACCATTTAATTGGCACTAATATGATCAAAGGTGATATAATTGTATGTTTGACAACATAATCCATGTCATGTATGTAACATATACGCCGGGGACAGCAGTTGAAGATCGCTAGAAGGTAACATGTGTTCGTGTATATATGTATATACACATATCTACATGCGATCTCCATGTTGTCGTGGAGCAAAACGAACAGCAGAATTGATGCTTGTTGACTCTTGGTTCTCTGCTTCTCTGGCCATGAAACTAAGGAACACGGATTCTCTTTTCTCCGACATGGGACTTGAAACTCTGCTCCTCGATCGTCACTGGAATAGGAAAACAATCGCACGACCAGTTACTTCTGACAAGACAAAGTTACGACAGAGAGTATACAAATGTTTAAGGTGATTGACTTGTTAGCTGACTATGTACCCTAAATATATTTACGCAAACCATCTACTGCTAATAAATATTTTTAAGCTATATGGAGTTGGTTTGATATTTGAACATGAATGGCGCGGACACAGTGACGAGGACGATGCTAATAACGTGTTAATATTTGTGTTCTGATAAGCTACGCGCAACGCGAGGCTCCGAACTTGTGTTCCCCATTCCCTGTCTTGTCGGCTATGTGCATTTGATGCTTCACTGTACACCTATCCATGCATCTTCCACGTCACATTTGCATTATTCTTCATTACTCAACGTCGTCGTTTCCTTGCTGATGATGATCAGTGCCTTTGCTTGATAACAAATTATAGTTAGACAGAGAGCTACGCATAAATCATACCAGCTAATTTTTTTCTGTTAAAAACAACTTTGATGACATCTTAATGGGCCAGAGAATGGATCCTTCCCTAAACTAGTTCCCATGGGAATGTAATTTGTCCATCATGTCTCCGTTGATTTTCTTGTTCTGTAAACAGGGAGAAAGGGCATCACGATTGGACATGCCACTGATGAGTTTATCGGGACACCAAGTGGGGCCATTGGGGATGAAACGGGTCCATGCCTCTATAATTCCTGTTTTATTAGATTCACTTGCTGCCCATATTTTTGACATTGAAACAACCGCCCCAGAAACGAACACGGAAACCCTACAAATACAAAGTCATCGTCCTGAGAGAACTATAATAGATTTTTTCCTGCCACAATAATAGTAATAATTTCACCATTTTCGGGATCAAATTGCACATAATACACCGGCCATCCATGATTCAACAAATCCCCCCCACCCCCCTAATAATTTAGATTGCCGAGCAATACCAAGAGATTCCTATGTTGTTGGAATTTGGAACCAGACATCTTCTCATAAAATAAAATGTGTGGCCCGGATTGTTGCGGGCGACCCACATAATTTACCAATATCATATTCCACTACGAAATCGGGGGGGGGGGGGGGAATACCCCTAGAATTGCGTTGGAACCCTCTGTTCAATTATGACTGCGTATAAATAGTAGTTTAGGATAAACCGATTCGATTATTTAATTTAATATTCATGATTATAATATGATTTAACAGCGCGAAGAGAAGCGTCAATGTTTTAATTTAATATTCATGATTTAATAAGGTGAGCCAGAGTCCCAGAACAGGAAAGCAGGGGACCCACATGCAAATATATTTAAATAGCAAGGATTAATGGAGGAGGGGCATGAAAATTTGTCAGAATTACAAAGACTTGCCCCCGCACTGGCGATTCCTTTACGTCACGATACTACCGAAGAGGGTAATGGCATAACTCAGACGGGGGCCGCGATGGGTATATTCGTCACGCTATTAGTTTAAAGCTGAGCTGGCTCTTCTTCTTCTGCAACTTTTACTTCCATTTATTTATATACTGTTTACCAAGCCCACCTTTCCTAGGCAAAGCCGACTAATGAACTTCCGCACCTACACTCCGACCTCTCTCTCTCTCTCTCTCCCCTCATTTTTTCCTTCTTCTTTTGTTTTCGGTTTTAGTTTTTGTATTTGTTCCCCTTAAGGATTAAAACTCGCGTCCACTTTCTTTCATTCTATTCGCTTCCTTCCTCCTGTGCTTGGGTCGCTCTGTAGGATTCCCACCCATTTTCCCCAAACGCCAAAGCACAAAAAGAGAAGGGAAAGAGAAAGTGAGGAGGAAAGTGAGGAGGAAAGTTCGGAGAGAGAAATTGACGGATGAGCTCGCCTCCCCCCGGCGATACGCTGACAGCCATCAGGGGATAGACGGCCAATATACTCTGCAATTTTACTGACTGTGATTGCCGGAAATGCATTGATTTGGGAGGTTCATTCTTCAACACAAAATGCTTGAAGCACTCTTGCGCGATGAGCCCACTGACGTTCTTTCCAGCTCTAAGAAGGATAAATCAGAGGCCGATAAGATGGACATGGAGGCACAGAAGCCTTCCCCGCCGGTTATTGTGGTTGCCCGTAGTCGCTACCAGGCAGGTACCCGTAGAGTCACCCCTACCGGTCTACCCTTCGCCCCTGGTTGCTCGACTTCCACAGTAGAGAAGCATTTACCTAACGGGGATTTTTACATGGGCGGCTTCACCGGGAATGTTCCTCACGGATCGGGGAAATACCTGTGGACCGACGGGTGCATGTACGAGGGGGAGTGGAAGAGAGGCAAAGCTGCTGGGAAAGGCAAATTTTCTTGGCCTTCCGGAGCAACATACGGGGGCGAATTTAAATCTGGTCGCATGGAAGGTTTCGGTACTTTCACTGGATCCGACGGTGACACATACCGCGGCACTTGGAGTGCTGATATGAAACACGGGTATGGGCAGAAACGCTACGCCAACGGCGATTTATATGAGGGGTCGTGGAAACGGAACCTTCAGGATGGCCAGGGCCGGTATGTGTGGATGAATGGGAACGAATATGTAGGCGAGTGGAAGAACGGTGTAATCTCTGGAAGAGGAGTGCTTATTTGGGTGAATGGGAATCGGTATGAAGGGCAATGGGAGAACGGGGTTCCCAAAGGGCAAGGGATTTTCACATGGCCTGATGGAAGCTGCTATGTAGGCGACTGGAACAAGGATATGGAGATACATCAGTTGAATGGCACTTTCTACCCTGGTTATGGAAAAGAGGACTATCATATGAGCAATGGACCATTAGCGGGTGATAATTTGACAATAACGATGAGGAAGAGGTCGTCCGTGGACGGTGCTAGAAGGAGCATGACTGAGAAGAATTTTCCTAGAATTTGCATATGGGAATCAGACGGAGAAGCGGGCGATATAACTTGTGATATCATCGATAATGTTGAAGCATCCATGTTTTATAAGTATGGAAAGGGGTTAGAACGGGATGATTTAAAGCAGTTTCGGCGGAACTCTTGGTGTTTCTCCGGGGAGGTGAAAAGACCAGGGCAAACCATATTCAAGGGTCACAAGAATTATGAGCTAATGCTTAATCTGCAATTGGGCATAAGGTATAGAGCAGTGTAGGGATGTGTATATCATTCTATCTGAACATATAGAAATTGCCTGCGACTTGTTGTTTTCGTTTATCGGGGCCTTGTTGTTTCCTTAAGTCTTTTAACAAGTGCTGACTTGTGGTTCTTTTCTGTAGACACTCTGTTGGGAAGGAAGCTTCAAAATTGCGAGAGCTTAAACCGAGTGATTTTGATCCGAAGGAGAAGTTCTGGACCAGGTTTCCTCCGGAAGGATCCAAGAATACACCGCCTCATCAATCCGCGGAGTTCCGCTGGAAAGATTACTGCCCTATGGTTTTTAGGTATAGCTGGGTTTTTGTGTATTACTGCAATTAACTGATTCTTGTTGACGTTTTGGTTAGCATGATAATTTGACTAAGGAGGATAAGTTGTGTTAGTCTCCCATTTTGCATTAGATACTAGCACTGCAATGGTACGATTAATATCATATTCAAGTGTTTTTGACTGGACATTCTTTTGTTTTTCAGGCAATTGAGGAAGCTGTTTCGGGTGGATCCTGCTGATTACATGTTAGCTATATGCGGGGATGATGCCCTTAGGGAGCTTTCTTCTCCGGGGAAGAGTGGAAGTATCTTCTACTTGACTCAGGATGAGAGATTCATGATAAAAACAGTGAAGAAATGTGAAGTCAAGGTTAGCTACGTTTGTTATGTATGTCTTAACAATTAAGTTGTATGCTACCAAATTCGAGAGTTCTTAGCAGCGTGTAGTATCATTAATTTGTAGATCTTTCTTCGAACAAATAATATCCTATGGCATAATGGTTATGCCTTGAGGGGTGACCTTATTTTCAATTCTCACGTGTTAGGCAGTTCTACTGTAACCTGGATAGACAGGGGTCAGTTTGGCATTGGGATGAGGGAGGGCTTTCAATACTAGTTTTGTAACCATTAGTTTATTTTTTGGTTAGAAAAGGAACCGTTATTGAGAATTTATATAGGAAGTCTGACCTTGGCAAAATGGACGACTTGATTCACCTTTGACTTTGATTAACTTTTAGGTGCTTATTCGGATGCTTCGAAGTTATTACCAACATGTTTCTAAATATGAGAATTCACTTGTGACGAAGTTCTACGGGGTACACTGTGTCAAACCAATTGGTGGGCAAAAGGTATGGCTTGGTAGATATTTTATTCTGTCGGTTTTAAGGGGTCGGTCTAAGCTTCTTGGTACCTGATTCTTTATTGTTCTTGGAGGCCAGACGCGGTTCATTGTGATGGGGAATCTGTTCTGCTCAGAATATCCAATCCATAGACGATTTGACTTGAAAGGATCTTCTCATGGCCGAATAACGGATAAGCCTGAGGAGGAGATTGACGAGACTACCACCTTGAAGGACCTTGATCTTAATTTTGTCTTTCGTCTACAGCAAAGTTGGTACCAGGATTTCATCAAGTAAGTTTTGACATCAGTTGTGTGCTTTATCTGGAGTATCCTGTGATGCTAATTTGCAGTTTGCTATACTCATTAGACTATCTTATGATATTTTGATACTCTTATGTCCAGGCAAATAGAGAGAGATTGTGAGTTCTTGGAGTCTGAGGGTATAATGGATTACAGTCTTCTTGTTGGCCTTCACTTTCGTGATGATAATAATTATGACAAAATGGGGCTGTCGCCATTTGTTATGCGCACAGGTATTGATCCATCTTTTTTTTTTTTTCTGGCAGGTCAGCTTTCTGTTGTGTTAGGAATTAGAAATTTTAAATAGCAAATGTCTTGCTGCTTGTAGGGAATCGGGATTCTTATCAGATTGAAAAGTTCATGCGTGGATATCGCTTTCTTGAAGCTGAGCTTCAAGATAGGGATCGGGTTATATCTGGCCGGTATGTCATAATGTGTTCCAGTTCCTTGATAGCTGTTTCACATGCCATCTGATGTACCTTTAGTTTGATAGAATAGGGTTCCCCTGATTTGTTTCTGTTTCCATAAAATACCTAATATGCCTCTATTTTGTTGCTCCATAGTGAAACAAAGTTTCTTCTCTCTTTTTTTTTTCCTTTTTTGGGTTGGGGAGTGGAGAGGATAAATGTGTGGTTTTTGAGCAAAACTTCCATATGAGTGCAAGTAGATAAATTCAAGACAATCTTTGGAGTAGACCTGTAAAAGGTGCGTACTAGTTTGGCAAGTCAATAGGCTTAATGTAGCAGGTAACAGTTGTTTGTGGGGAACATGCAGGCTGTGGTCCTAATTTCACTAGAATAAGAAGTTATAACTTTCTCTCGGCTCAATAACGATTGTTTCTCCCTTGAAGATTTTTTGTTGTTTTTCAAATGTTTATTCTATATACCAGCTTATATACACTCAACTTCCATTATGTTTACAAGGGTAGCTTATATATGCGCATTTTATTTCTGTACAAGCATATTTTCACTTTTGATGACATGTGCTAAGAAGTATTCTTGGTGTTTTAGGAAATCATTGATTAGATTAGGGGCCAATATGCCGGCAAGAGCAGAGCGAATGACTCGGAGGAGTGATTTTGATCAATACACCATGGGTGGTATCAGCCATCTGACCCCTTATCGATGCGGAGAGACATATGATGTGGTCCTGTATTTTGGGATCATTGACATTCTTCAAGATTATGATATCAGCAAGAAGTTGGAGCGAGCTTACAAATCTTTGCAAGTCGACTCCACTTCAATCTCTGCGGTTGATCCGAAGCTGTATTCAAAGAGATTCCGTGATTTTGTGGGGAGAGTTTTCGCAGAGGACATGTAGTGGTGAATAATATGATGAGACAGAATGATTGCCGTTCTGGTTAAATTCACCTGCTCGATCCCAACATCTTGGGAACAGCTTTAGCTTTGGGGACTACTTGGTGAGCACGCCACTTTTTCTGCCTCTGATATCATCAGGTAGCTGGCCAAGAATTAGGGTTTGCTTGTGGCTGAATTTTGAAGATACAGCCTTATGGTTTGCGCTGTTGGGGATGGAAGTTTGTACATGGGAGATGGAAATCGGAGGGCAACTTTGCTTTGGGTTGGTTTTTTTTTTGGGGGGGGGGGGGATTTGTTTTGTTATTATTTTTATAAATTACGGAGGAGGGGATTTATGAAATTTTTTGTGGAATACAAAATGGGATAGGATGATGTTGTGATAGGTAGAGGGGAGCGAAGCTTAGTGTTTCCGGGATATGATATCCAAAACGCGTGGATAGTCTAAAATAAAGAAATTGTACAGTTGGTATATATATATATATATATGATAGCCGATATTTTTTTTTTTTTGTGTAGTTTTGTTTTGGGGTTTGATATTGTTGTGGTGAGCCTGGTTAATTAATGTGTTAGCGGGGTAAAAGAGAGAGGAATAATGTGTAGGGAAGGGAAGTGGGGGGGCCGTTTGAATGGTGGGAAGAAAGAGAGGCTTTTGCAGGGAAGTCATGAAAAGCAGAGAAAGATCAAAGATGCACCTGCACTTGCTTGCTTCATTTATCTTCTCTTTTTACTGTTTGTGCCTGTCCTGTCCCTCCGCCCTGCCTCTGCCTTCATATTTGTTTGCGTGTAATTATGATCTTTGTTCACAACATGATCTCTAATGTATTTGTACCTAATAATAAGAGGATACTTATATTTAGAAGGAAAAGAAAAAAGCGTACGAGAGTCGCCCTCATAAGTAATCACGAATCACCTGCCAACGCTTGAATTTTAATTGAAAGGGTAGTTGCGTCCTCGGGGTTCGTGTACACCGCTTTCAAACTCCACAGGTCAAAAAAGTCACTTGCACAGCTTAGCGTGATCCCTGCTCAACTGACCTCCATGTTGCCCTTCATTTATTTGAGTTAGTTGCTAATTTAATAATAGTTGTTATTAATAAATCCAGATTGAGTGGTGGGGACCATACCTTCCTCTAATCCACTTTCCTCTTCCAGCTTATGGGGTTTCAAACGTGGCTTTCACGTCCAGCTCCTTCCATTCATTTATCAACATTTGAATTCGCTTCCTCGCCAAAGTGAAATTGTTTGTTTGGTTCCCGTTTCTCGTATAAATATATTATATATATATATATATATATATATTTATTATAAAATTTTTAAAAAGAGATTAAGTTCACCTATCATTTAAAAATAAGACGAAATTTTCTTTTCACTTAGATAATACTAATATCGGATAGGCGAATTATTTATTATTATATTCAGATATAAATTTAAATACTTAAGAATTAGAATGTCTCTCTAAATATCGTGTACTCAATAATTAGTATATCTTTCTAAATATTATTATTAAAATTATAATAAACTAATATTTTTTAAAAATTAAATATATTTTAAATAATTATCTGTCTTACTCTTTTGTCAATTAAATTTATGGGCAATGAGTTAAAATATATCAACCAAGAGAAGTGGGCAAAAACAATAAAATATACAAAAGTAGTGTACAACAAATCTTAATAGGAATTAGGAAGGAAACCCTTTGCACAGTGAACTAGCCACGTGAATCCAATGCTGATTTAACAATTACTATTTGCCAAATGCTCCCCTCCTTCAAAATGTATCCATTACACCATCTTAGTGCTGTTTTTATAAATACGAAGAAGGCAGCAACAATATAATATTGACTTTCAACTTCCAATGCTGAGTGGATTGTGCCCAACAACTACCTAAAACTTGGCCATATTCTATACATGTATATATATATTAGACGTGGCCACAACACCACACAACACTTTAACCTAGGATTTGTATCTGATTTCGTAATCGTACCTTGTAAACCAAATTTATTATTATTATTATTATTTGTTAAAATAAAAAAAAGCTTGAGGTGGCCAGGTACGCAGGATTTTAATAGGAATATAAGGACATTAGAGAAAAAAACCAAGCGAGACTTCCAATTCAATTCAGCTTAGTAATCAGTTTCCTATTATAAACTGCATCCACATGCTTCACTGTATTATGGAATACTAGAATGAATTATATGAAAAGGTGGGTTTCTTGTTTTTGTTAGAGAAAAAGAGAAAAATAAAATAGGGTAAAAATTAAGAGAGAGAGAGAATTGGCGGAGTAGGGAGAGTTTAAATGTGGGGGTGTTGGATGATGTTTTGTCGGAAGCACATGGTTCATAAATAGGGTTCGTACAGTGTGTCGTTGTTCATATAGACAGCAGACACACTCGCCGCCGTTGAATCCTTATTCTCGCTTCCCTAAACTCTTCAATTTCCTTCAACCAAACCCATTCAATGTCTTTGAATTACTCATCCTAGAGACTAGAGTACTTTTGCTGCAAATGGGAGATACTTGTTTATGTAGCAGCAGCAGAAAACAGTAATATATATGCTGTGTCCTTTGTCCTTTAACGACCATCCGTAAGGAACATCAGAGATCACAAAGCAACATCATGAATAACGATTTATAAATCCAACCCATTTTTTGAATAGCACTACATAACTCAGCATTTATACTATATATATCTGTGTGTGTGTCTGCCACTGGTTATTAATCATAAAGTGGAGTGAGAGTGATTTTGTCCCATCATCTCAAATCTTCTGATTAGTTTTATGGGATTCATGGACCTTAGTCTTGAAGAGAAGCTCCTTATAATAAGAAGTTGAATGATGAAAAAGCGGTTTGAGCCCACAACGCAATGTTGTCTTGAAGAGAAGCTCCTTATAATAAGAAGTTGAATGATGAAAAAGCGGTTTGAGCCCACAACGCAATGTTGTTTTGATATGAACTTGAAAGAAAAAGAGTTTGCTCATGTAATGGTGTCTATAAAAGACGAATCTCAATCCCAACATGAGGTTCCCGCAAAGGGATCCTCTATCCTACATAATTATTTCATTCGACCTTTGTTCGATTTTCATATTGATTGGAAACTAATGGAGGAACCCTTTCAACTCATAAACAAGTGATTAAAAACACAAACCTTAATCATGTTGTCCCTGGTTACTCCTAGGGCATCATCTACAAGTGTTTATTTAATGGAGTATATACAATATTGATCCATTCCTTTACAACTTCCACTTCATTAAAGAATGTTTGGCCAACAATGGCGGCCAAACTCTCCTGCTACACACTCACTGTAAAACATTTTTTTTTTACAAAAGAAAAAATATTAAGTGAGTTCAATACCGATCCTCTACTAAAGTCAAAATATAGCTTTAGGGTTCAAAAAGTACTTATAAGAGACTTATAAGGTCACCTATTAAAGAAATTCTCGAAACGATAATAGAAATTAAACTCGCATCTTTATAGAATATGAGTCCATTTTTTACCATATATCTCAATTCTTATTTACCATTCACTAGAAAATGATGGTAATGATAATCCTTTTCAGTATATCGATTATTACTTCAGCCTTAGTCCATTACATTCCTCAAGGTTGATCTAGACTATAATTATTTGCTAGGGTTAATGTCAAAATTTATCTCAAAAGCTTTTGTATAGGAGTTGGGGTATTGAATTTTTTTTAATTAATATCATTCTAAAAATATTAAAAAAATGGGCAAATCATCCTAATAGTTTAAAACTAATATTAATTATTAATATTTTTAATGGTGTTGCCACCTTTTTTAGTAGATAATATTAATTTAAAAATGTTTTTAAATAGTCATAGCTCCTATACACAAATTTTTGTGAAGAAATTGGACATTAACTTCTATGAAAAGAGGATGAAAAATTGAATATAGGGGATAATATCAGACTTGGGGTAGATAGATGATGTGAGGGTGACTAGGGCAACGGCCTATAATTTAGGTGTGTATATCTTGAGATGAAAAGGAGAATCAATAATTTCTGTCTTAAACTCCCAGCAAAAGAATCCTTCGATGGTGGTGGCTACTGTTGACAAACAGTAGCGGACAAATGGGAATAAGGGTTAAAGCGATTGCGAATGTGCATTTCTCTGGCTTGGAATGCATGAAAGCTAAGGCAAGCGCGACAATATTTTCCACAATCACGCCATGCCATTGTTGTTTTAGGTGGAGGTCTTCTTTCAAGATTTCCCATCATTTTCTTCTTAACCCACTACCATTTCTGCTGATGCCAAGTACAATCTCAACCATCAAACCCCACACACAATGTTCATTATTGATGAATCCCACAAATTCCCTCCAATGGACCAAAACGGTACAGAAAAAAAGTGGTTCTCTGAGAATCTAGGCATCCATCCATGCCTTCTTTAGACGTCAACGGCGATCAGATGGATGTGCTTTTCTGTACCTGTTTGGCTTCCCGAAATGACTGTTTATTTTATCTGTCCCAGAGATTAACTTTGGCATAAGATCATGACGTGTGTTTACACCTGAAGTTCAGATTTGTTTGCATTAGGACCTTTTTTGCTGTCCTTATCAAACCAGAAAGTTGATATGCGTGGGAGTCAAATTGTAGGCCACTTAAATGGGAAAACAAAATGGATATAATGGAGGGGTACACTAGACAAGGAATTTCACTAATGTGGTTCGTGAGGACGAGGACAAAGAAGCCCCACGTTAGTAAACTCAAACTTATTATTTTCTGATGAATTGTTATCGTTATAAATAGGGATTGCGTTGATTTTATGGCAATAATGGAGAAATCCCGGCCTCGCGGTATGTTTGGTTACTGAACAGATAATGTTGGTTTTTAATGTTTGCGTGCAAGAGGAGACCTTGCTTGACTGGGACACGTGGTTGGAGAATGAGTTTGCTTCCTTATAATCAAAAACCAATTTGGTAGGCAGCATCATTTCATGAGATTTTTAAGAATTGCCAGCTCCTTCCCCCAACTTGTTTGTGGTCCTCAACCTTGGTTCTCAACAAACCAGGGAGGCCATGAGAGGGAGTTGTGTGGGGCACTTTGTCACTTTCTTTGCCTATCATAAAGTTTGGATTTTCCTTTTTTTTTTTTGTTACTTTTACAGAGTTTGATATAGAATATATAAATATTTAATTAAAAAAGGAGTTTTTTAATTTTACATGATATGTCTATCTTTTTCTTTAATTAGTAAAAAGTAAAAAATAATGAAGAGGAACCAAACATTTGAATTGGCTGGCCCAGAGAAAGCAAGAGTTTGTTGAGCCCATTTTGGTAGGCTCGACGTCAGACTCTTGGCCCAATTACTGGTCAAGAGTGTGTTGCATCTTGACTTCTACATATGTTTTAAACTTTGGGGAGTACTATTTTAATATAATTTTAATCGTATTATTTAATAAAGCATACTAACTTTTAGGTATCTAAATTTATACTTGAGGGTAATAGATGACTCGCCCTATCCGACATTAGTATTACCTAAAAAAAATGGAGATTTCACCCTACCTTTATATCATAGATGAGCTCAACCTCTTTCTAAAAATTTTTGTACTAAACAAAAAAAATACATATGTTTTGAATGTATAGGCCCTCAATGACGAAAATACTAAAATGCTACCGAGATACTCTATTTTCCCATCCTACCAACTCGAACTCAACTGAAGCTTATTACTGTTGTTCTGTTTTAGACAGCCTTGCTTTAAAGGCTCTTAATTATTCGCTTCCAATCATCCCAAAGTTGTTGTTCAAGCTCAGATACCTAAAGATTTATAGAATACTAAGCGAACGCTTGTAGGAAAGCATAATATGGGGTGCAACAATCCGGGAATCACAGGATAATCTGGAAAAGATAATCTTCTATTGAAGTTCAATATCACGGTTCTTCTATATACACACACACAAATATATATATACACACACAGGATTTTTCGAGCTCTGCTCCGTCCAACCCCATGTATATACTGGAGTGAGAACTCAACTCGCTTGTTGTTTGGGATCTCTACACCTCCAACACGAACACATTGGATGCTCAGACCTTGAACCTGCATCAACACATTAGTCATGACTATTGTGCGTTCTGTTCATCACATGTTTCTAAAGCTTAACACTCAATTCAGTTCCAGAGGATATCTCCAATAATAAAAACTAACAATTAGACTTTAAATATTCGGTATATGATACCCAGGAGTTTGATGATATCAACTCGAGAGTTTTCACCTAATCATTATAAGTGTAGGTAAGCGACAAAAATTACAGGGACCAAAACAAAACATACCCGCGGAAAATCTCACAATAAGAGGTGAGCGCCGAATCCCTACCATTCCTTCGAAAAACTCTGAGATTCTAATAATTGGGTACTGATTTCCTATCAGCCTCTATTGCACAATTTTCATGGTCATGGGGTATAATAATCGCAGAAATTCAGTGTGGAAATTCGAAAATTCAACATTTCGAGCGGCAACATGTAGAAATACATAGTGTAAATATTGGGCCTAATTCTTGGACTTGGCCCAATTTCCCAATTTCCTTTTGTTGCTATATAAGACAAGTATTGTAAACCTTTCCAGGCATCTAATACATGAGGCGTATTCCTTTATTCCATAAATTGATTTTCACTGCACATTAACTCTGCAAGTCAACATGGCATCAGAGCCTTTATCGGTCCAAGAGCTTTGCCGCCCTCATTAAAGAAAGAGGGCCAAAATCCAAGAAAAGAAATTCAAGAACGAGGCTACCCCCATTTTCATTCAACCCAAAGAAACCAAGGAACTTGTAAGCGACGCCTGCAACAGAGCACCGACTTGGGAACGACGCCTAAAGTGGAACACAGAAGATGGCGACCAAGAAGAATGGTGGTGATGTTGATTCTCTGGAGTTCACCCACCCACTCTTCCTCCATCCGTCGGATACCCAAGGCTCTGCGATTATCCCTCACATTTTAACAGGAAGTGGTGACTATACAATCTGGAACCATGCAATGCGAATCGCACTCCTTGGCAAACACAAGTTAGGCTTCATCGACGGAACATGCGAGAAGCATTCATTTGAAGACCGATTTCACCCTCAATGGGAACGTTGCAACGCTGTAGTGCTTTCCTGGATCTTCAATTCAGTCTCCAAGGATCTCGCTAACAGTGTCATTTTCTTTCAAGACGCCAGATCTGTCTAGATTGATCTTGAGGAACGCTTCAACAAGGTAACAGGCTCGTGTCTATTTTCTTTACATCGAGAGATCGGATCTTTACGCCAAAGGTCAGCCTCCGTTTCATCTTACTATACTAAGCTGAAAGAATTATGGGAAGAACAGAGTATGTTACTCCCCCTGCCTTCTTGCTCATGCGACAGCTCCAAGATTTATGCTGAACGAACACAACAGCAGAAACTTTTACAATTTCTCACTAGTCTTCATGACAGTTTCAATTCAGCGAGAAGTCAAATTTTACTCATGAGTCCCCTGCCTACTATCAATCAGGCATTTGCCATGATTATGGAGGATGAAGCTCAACGAAATATCACGATGCCCAGTGATGTTAATATGGTTGAGGGAGCTGCCATGACTGCCAGAGGTAGGGGACGTGGACGAGGAAGGGGGCGCGGAAGACCCCCATCTGAATGTACCTACTGCCACCGTAAAGGCCATACCAAAGAAGGATGTTGGCATCTCATTGGATTCCCAGAAAATTTTAAGGGAAATAAGCCGAAATTAAGTCGAGAAGAAAGTATTCATCATACTGGAATAGAAACACCACAAGAACCAACGAGCACTGACCGTCTGGGTAACACCATCACAGCAAGCCTTACTGAAGCAGAATATAAGAGACTAATTCAGTTTCTCAGGACGGATATGACTTCACCTCCTCTAGCGCATGCCCTCACTAGTACAGGTTTGGTCAATCCTCAACTCCCTACACACACATAGACTAGGTAATTGACTCTGGGGCCACTACACATCTTGTAGCGGACCTCTCTATTTTTGATAGCTATAAGCTTTACACAGGACCCATTAAAATTATCAAAATTCCTGATGGGTCTCGAGTTCCAGTGACTCATATTGGGCAAGTTACTCTTTCAAATGACTTTATATTACATAATGTCCTATATGCACCAAAATTGCAGTTTAACCTTATCTCCGTGTCTAAACTCACACTAGAACAAAGTTGCATGGTTACTTTCTTTCCTGAATTTTGCCTTATGCAGGGCATACACGGTCGGCAGATGAAGGCGACTGGTAAATTGGTTGATGGTCTTTATGTTTTGCAACATAGTAAAAAGCATCCACCTAACCCCTTTAATTTTGTCGGGCATACTGCTAAGACACATACACACACAATCGATAATGATATATGGCTCATACATTCTAGATTAGGACATGCTCCCCTATCTGTCCTTAAACATATGGATATTGTACCTGACAATTATGAGTTGATGAATAAGAGTTGCGACATTTGTTTTCAATCTAAGCAGACTAAACGTCCTTTCCCCTCCAGCTGCATCAAATCCACATCTTGTTTTGAATTATTACATCTTGATGTTTGGGGACCATATCGTGTCCCTACACATCAAGGTCACCAATATTTTTTAACAATTGTTGATGATTTTTCTAGAGCTACTTGGATTTTTCTCATGCGCCATAAATCAGAAACTTCATCTTACATAAAACACTTTATAGCTTATGTTTTCACCCAATTTTCATTACATGTGAAGAAAATTCGTAGTCATAACGAATCTGAATTTATGAACCATGATCTTGGTACATTCTTGTTGGCTAAAGGGATTATACATGAATCCTCCTGTCCTTACACTCCCGAACAAAACAGGATTGTGGAACGGAAACATAGAACATTTATGCAGATTTCACGAAGTTTAATCCTTCAATCTCATATCCCTCTTCAGTACTGGGGGGAATACGTCAAAACTGCTGTTTATATCATTAATCGTCTTCCCTCTCGGATTCTTGATCACATGACTCCTTATGAAAAAGTATATGGTATTGCTCCAAAATATGACAATCTAAAGGCCTTTGGGGCACTTGCCTATGCAACTGACCTCAATTCCTCTGACAAATTTCAGCCTCGATCTATACCTTGTGTTTTTCTTGGGTACCCCCCTCATCAAAACAGATACCTCCTACTTGATCTTAAAACTCGAAATACTTTGGTTAGTCGTCATGTTACCTTTGTTGAAGACAAATTTTCCTTCAAAGATAGCATGACCACTAATCAAGGGGGAGTGTCACAAGAATTAAAGCATATGTTTTACTTTGATGATTCTGATCTTACTATGTCTATACCACAGATTTCACACAATGGAACTTCACCCCCAGGACATAATACTACAAGACTTGAAGATGCTTCTCAACAAAATGAGCAGGATGAAAATCTTATGACAGAGACATCCATACAATGGCAACCTGCTACCAAGCAACTCAGAGAGAGAAGAGCACCTATATGGGCAAAAGACTACATTTGTAATTTGGCCAAAGGAGACATCACACAAGCAGGGAAGTCCAAATGCTTATATCCTATTGAAAAATATATCTCTTACATGAATATCTCTCCTTCTCATATGTGTTTTTTGTGTAATGTTGACTCTGTTGTAGAGCCTAGTTCCTATGAAGAAGCTGTGTTAAGTAAAGATTGGATAGATGCCATGAACCAAGAAATTGAGGCTTTAGAAAATAATCATACATGGGCAGTAGTGCCTCTTCCCAAAGGGAAGAAAGCAATAGGATGTAAATGGGTATATAAGGTTAAGTATTTAGCAAATGGGGAGGTAGATAAACTTAAAGCCAGACTAGTAGCCAAGGGATATACCCAAAGGGAAGGAATAGATTACCATGAGACTTTTTCCCCAGTAATTAAAATGGTAACTATTAGAATAATTCTAAAAATTGCTGTTGTAAATGACTGGAATATTTTTCATATGGATGTTCATAATGCATTTTTGCAGGGAGATTTGGATGAAGAAGTTTACATGTTTATACCCCAAGGCTTTGAAAGAAAGGGGGAGAATATGGTTTGTAAACTTCAAAAATCTTTATATGGGCTTAAACAAGCCTCTAGACAGTAGAATTCCAAACTGTCTAAGGCACTTATAGAAGCTGGTTTTGTACAAAGCAAGCATGATTATTCCTTCTTTCTCAAGAAATTAACTGATGGTATAGTTATGATACTAGTATATGTTGATAATTCATTAATAACAGGAGATTCAAATGTAAGAATGAATGAGGTTAAAGACTTTCTGCACTGTACTTTCAAAATCAAAGATTTGGGAGTGATGAAATATTTTCTCGGTATTGAATTAGCTAGATCAAAGAAAGGGATAGTAATGAATCAAAGAAAATATACTCTTGACTTACTTTCAGATGCAGGAATGAATGGGTGTAGGCCTGTAACCTTACCTATGACACCAAACCTTAAACTTATGGCCTTTGAAGAAGGGAAGAATAAGTTGGAAGATTTGGTGCAGGAGCCAGAGAGATATAGAAGGCTTGTATGAAAATTGATTTATTTGACTGTCACAAGACCTGATATTGCGTTTTCTGTGCAGGTGCTTAGTCAATTTATGGCTAGACCTATGAAAGAACATATGGCCGCAGCACTCAACGTTGTTAGATATTTGAAATACAGTCTAGGAATGGAAGTACTCATTAGTTCAAAGGGGGTATTGAACTCCCTTTCTCTTGAATGCTATTGTGATTCAGATTGGGGAGCTTATGCAACAACACGACGCTCAGTGTCAGGATATTTATTAAAATTTGGAGGATCTCTGATAATGTGGAAATCAAAGAAGCAGCCTACTATTTCAAGGTCATCAGCAGAAGCAGAATATAGGGCTCTGGGATCAGCAGTAGCAGAAGTAATATGGGGTGTAGGGCTATTGAAAGAATTAAAAATTCATCAGCCCAATTCTGTCAATGTTTACTGTGATAGTAAAGCTGCAATTCATATAGCTTCAAATCCTGTATTTCATGAAAGAACAAAACACATTGAGATTAACTTACATTTTGTGCGTGAAAAGCTTCAAGAGAAGTTGATTCATTTGCAGCATGTAAAGACAAGGGACCAAGAGGCAGATATTTTAACAAAGGCAGTTTCAGGAGATATACACAAAAGAATGCTCAATAAGTTAGGAGCAATAGATATTTATAGCACCTAATTTAGGGGGAGTGTAGAAATACATAGTGTAAATATTGGGCCTAATTCCTGGACTTGGCCCAATTTCCCAATTTCCTTTTGTTGCTATATAAGACAAGTATTGTAAACCTTTCCAGGCATCTAATACATGAGGCGTATTCCTTTATTCCGTAAATTGATTTTCACTGCACATTAACTCTGCAAGTCAACACAACAAAATAATTCCTTGGCAGGAAAATATGCATCAACGAAATGGTACGAGGATATTCATACAACAACGACAATTACACATTACGACATGACAGGAGGTAACAGAAATAAGATGACTGGCCCATGGGCGCTAAGATTGTTACCTTGGGAGGGTTAGATAATCGGAAAGAGACGCTTCTTGAAAGCGAAGTTGAAGCGAGGGTATCGCAAATAACAGACAGGGAAGGTGCCACAGGCATTGCTATCGTTTGCGCCATTTTCCCACTGTTGTCCACCTGCTGGATAAGACGAGAAGAAAAAGGTCGTCCAGAAGGCAAGAGGCTTAACCTCGGCTCCCAAATTCCTTTTAAGGGCCAATGCATTCTAATGAAATGATTTGATCCAAAACGCCCAGTGGCACTTAGCCCATTGGGCCATAACTAGATACCCTTGTTTAGGATTTGGGCTTCATTACTATTGGTTCATGATGGGCTTCTCCCCCTCCCCTCGTTTTTTCTGTGGATGCTCATTCCTTTTATAAAATTGCAATCCTCTTATCAATAAAAGTTAATATATATAATAAAAAAATAGTTCATATTATATAAAGATAAAAATTTAATTCTTACTTTTTTTATAAGAATTTATTTAGTAGATAATCTCATAAATTTTTTGTAAATACTATTTAAATCTTAGGCTATATCCTAATTTTAGTAAAAAACTGGTGTTAAATTTATTTAAATTTTTTTTATATATATATAAAAAAAACTGATCCTCTTGTTCGCGACATTGACAAGTTTTCATGTGATCGTTTTGTTTGTAGTCTTTTGTTGTGTGCTTGTTATATTTAGGGGTTGATGGCCTTTGTTTATTTTAATCAAATTTTATATGTTTCCTTGTAAATATATATATATATATATATATGAAGATATTATGGTCAAAATAAATGTAATTATAATTCATAGTTTGGGGCAAGAGAAGTAAACACAGCGTTTTATATTTTATATGATAAAATTGTAAATCTTAGAAGATTTCTATAATCTAAACATCTTTAAAAAACGAGAGAGTACTCTACCCCAAAAAAAGAAGAAGAAGAAGGTTATCTGCCTTTATGACCACCATGCTTTGTTACTTTAACTGAGTACTACTAGTATATAGATCTCGGTCATTTTCTAATTTCCATGCGGTTGCTTCCAACTACGTCTTCTAGTCTGTTACTGGGTTTTTCAACTAATTTTCACATGTAAAAAAATAGTTAAAAATATTAAAATTTAAATAATTTTTAATATTACTCTTATTGATTATATTATATCTCGTTATTATATTAATTTTTAATTTATCACACTAACTTTATTAAATATAAGCATGTGTAAAAAAGAATAATTATTATTATTTAAAATTAAATAAATATCTTATAAAAGAACACAAAAAGCATACAGGTAGCAAGTAAATGCCCAATAAGAACTCATCGTTGGTTTTTACCCGCAAGACACATTACATGGATATTAGTTGAACTGCATTCTTAGTGATCATGCATTGTTGGTTTCAATTGTTACGGCAACCTGTATTTAGATCTATCTTAAAATTGTTGATAGAAAATGGGTTGAGTTACTTATGTGGGGATAATGTATAGGGATGTACATGGGTACCCTGATAAATGTACTATCTAAAAAAAATATAGACTTTATTTTATAGCTTGATGCATAGCTCTACCCGGTAAAAACCCTAATAATTTTGGGTTAAGTATGGGTGGGTTGGGTATGCCTAAATTGTGATGCCATACTCATGTTATGAAAAAAATTTGTAATTATGAACTTCTAAAATAATATTATATTCATGTGTCTTCAAGAGTTAAATAATATACATAATTTACTAAGAATAAGGCAACAAAAATAATAATTAAAATTTTGATATCTATTGTATATAAAAAATAAGTATTGGAGTTTAAGTAATCTATAATTGCAACTTTACATCAATCTCCCTAATATTGACAAATATGAAGTATCTAAAAAGATAAAATAAACAATTATAATTTATAATGTATTCATACGATAATTAACAAAGTTAAAAAAAAGAGAAAAAATAGTATAGTTAGTTATAGATATTACAATATACAATTTACTTACTTAACTACTCATATTTCTAAAATAATTTTATAGTCATCAATAACTATCATATTTTCTCTTTCAAGTGTAGCATACTAACATATAGAGAAAAAAGTAAAAAAAAAAAAAGAATGGGTGCCAGCCCCATGCCTGGTGCCTATCCTAAAAAATATATGGGCTATATTTTGTAGCCCGATATCTGAACATGCCTTATATTTATTGGATTGGATAGGATATTTTTATTATAGGTTCAAATAGGTATACTAATCTGTGTGCTTTATGTATAACTCTGATAATATCTAAGTTATCCATGCCTATATGAATAATGCTATTATTGTCCAACTTGTTGTTCATCTAGGTAGTCTCGTTAAAAATAAAATACACTATCTACTCTGGTTTACATTATAATATTGCGACTATCCCTAAGTAGCTATTATTATAATTTTGTTGTGAAATTTATTATCATAAATTAATAGCATAATATAGAACTAAAATTGACTAAACTTATATCAAATTTATCTGAGAATAAACAAATACAATAGTTATCTATTATATATATTTTTACTTTATATATATTTTAATTGATTTTATTTCTTTTTTTAACTGTTTGCATTAATCAAAATATATAAAATTAAAATTTTAATTATATACAGGATAATAAAAAATTTAAGTGTAATTAATTATTTGTTATTAATTACTCTAATATATATATTATTTATTATTTTAATATCAAATAAAAATTTAAAATTATTATTTATATAATTATTATTTTATAACATAGTAGAACATTTCATATTCAGTTATTGCCTCAACCAGGGGTGCTCAAAATTTATCGTCTCAAGTTGTTCTAACCTAGTCTTGGATAATTTGGGACGGGTTTATCTCTTCCCATGAAGAGTCGGGAAGGAATATCTTAGGATGAAACGGGTTTCAGTTTGACCCTCAAAATTCCTGTCTCGTCTAGAATATTTTTTCTTAAAAATAAAAAATATTTTATTTTATTTTATTTTTATAAAAAATATGAATAAAAAATAATATTAGTTATATCATATTATTTATTAGATGATTATATTTTTCTCTTCCTTACATATATTTGTTTCTTTACAAATGAAGTAGTAACTTCAGTTGGTGAACTTAAAAAAGTAAAAAAGTAAGAGTATTTATAATATAATTAATATTATTTATTATTTTAAGTTGGTAATCATAATAAAGAGAATTTAATTTCTTCTATTATTTTTTGTGTTTGGATTATATGTTACTAATAGATATAATGTACATAAAATATCTAATAGTTTATTTTTTTTAAATAGGGTTCAGGAATTCTCGAACCTGGGATCGGGACATATTCAGAACGGGATAGGACATATGACATAAAATGCGTCCCGTGTCCTGTCTCGGGACAGGACCAGGATAGGGTTGTCCCGATCCTATCCCGTCCAGTGCACACCTTTAGTCCTAATGTAGTTGACTCCGCTGTCCCCTTTTATAATCATGATTTTAAAAAGGTTTTTTTGCTTAAATTTTAATGTAGAAAAATTTTAAAACAAACAGTCATATTTATCTAAAAGGATTTTTGGATCAAATCATGGTTTCAAATAAACTGGTAGGAGTAACTTTTAGAATAATAAAATAGCTTATAAACTACTCAATTAATATTTTACACTTATTTTTTCTTACACTCTCTCTCCTCTTTCTTTTCTTTTCTATTTTTTCCACAATCTCTCCTCACTCTTCTCTCTTTTCTATTCACTCTTATCCACTTTCTTTCATCTCTCATATTTCTTTTATACCCTATCTCCTCTCTTCTATTTTTAATACAATTATATCTTATAATTTTTTAATTATAAAAATATTTTTTCATAATAACTATTCAGATACTCATTTATCCAAAAATATTTTTTTATAAACTCTTTTTAATTTTTTTTAAATTACTTAAAAAAAATTTACAATTTTTTTTAAAAAAATTATCTAAACATACACACTTATTACTTGACGTCACCGTCTTAAAACCCACAATAATCAATTACAATATGATTGGCCATTCAAGCAATAAATATATGCTTTTCAACCTTGCGAACTTTCCTATGTCATTTAATTTTTCTTTCGGGCGGGACCATCTCATTGAATAAACACACAACAAATCAACGGTATAAGCATGGATGCACTTATTATACTCCCTCCCTTCAAAAATATAAAAAATGTTTTTAACAAACTTTCATCTAAGAAAACCGTCGTTCAAAATTTCACACTCTTACCGTACTTAGGATAATCTAATAACAAATAAATGTTGAAATCCAATTAATTTTAAATAGTCATTGAGAATGTTTTTGAAACACCTTACTAATTACTCTTAGAATGCATAAAAACGCCTCATGTTTTAAAATATAAAAAGAGAAAAATATCTTAAAAATAATTTTGAATGAAAGAGCATTTCTGTCAGAGGCAACGAAAATTTTAAATGCATCCACCATGTAAATGGGATACTATTGACTATTTCTCCCCCACCACACACCTTGGTCGTTGGAGCTCATCATTACTTGTCTGACTTCCAGTCCCTCTGTTTATCCTTACTATGATTTGATATAACTCGCATGTAATTAATAACTAGCCGCGTTGCAGGAATCTATCAAATTTCATTGACAAATTCTTCATCAATTTTAAGTCTAAAATCATTCCAATTAATTTATTTTTAGCTTTTTTTGGGGCTTTTTTGTTATTTCATTTTTAACAAATTAACTAGAGCAAACATACAAGTACATCTGTTCAATCTCGACCACAGCATTGTATCATAATAAAACCTTTAAACCTGTAAATATAACAAGAAAAAAAAAAAGGAACATACAATAAAATGAATTGCATATCAAAAAAAGAATAAATGAATTGCCTGGAGGACATTCGTATGCACAAAAAATGATTACAGTAATTGCATTGGTATGAATATGTACAAATAATAGGGTGGGTTTCCAATTCTTACAGTAATTGCTACTCATTTGCTATTAAATCCAGAAGGAGGGGCCAACATTTCACAGCTTGATGCGGATACTTTACATTGGTACAATGGACAGACCATATTGTAATTAGATCATTAGATCGCATTCGATCACAGTTCTCAAATAAGACGCTAAAGCCCCACTTGACTTGGTTCTCTAAAATTCCCAGATCAATCCTCACAAAATTGATTAGATCCAAGCAAACATACTCTCTGAGAGTCACAAACGCACAGCAGTGAATCCAAGCCCGAGTGCAGCCGAAGACTTGAGCACTGCAGATAATTTACACCAATTGTAAGGTCACGGATGCTATTATAAGTAATACATCAAGAAGTCAATTAAAGAGAATAATTAACACATCGTACAATGATATGACCAAGTCAAATGGATATTAAATATACAATTTGTCATTTCAGAATTACGCCACGAGGTTCATGAGAAATCAGAAAACAGACACTGGAAAGCCATGACAAAGGTTTTTTCAATGGGCATTTGTCCAAACAAAAGGAGATCGCTAGTAACAATCTTTACCTTAATGTGTTTTATAGTTGTAATTGACTAATTAATTCCTTCTGCCAGGAATATAAGGGGATGCAGGGCCAGAGCCAGACGAAATGTATAGTGGCCTTTGGACAAATGGATGGTTTAACAGCTTAGTAGCAGTGGGACGCTCGTCTGGATTGACTTGAAGACACTGCAGTATAAAATCCCTTGCATCTTTTGAAAGAGAATCAGGAACAGGCGGGCGCTCACCTTTTCCAATTCTATACAATGCTTGCAACTGTTGTCAGAAGAGATTCATCAAAGCTCAAAGATAATAGTAAAGCAATAGTAGGGTCGACTATACTAATTACAAGGTGTTAGTGACATATCTAGAACAATGAAGCCACTGTTCTACCAAATGCAGTAGCTGGGAAGGATAAGATAACAATCTCAATCAGCTAATTTACATATTGAATAATAAGAGGAAAATTAATCATTGGTTCTGAATGCTAAGCGCCTAAGCCTGAACCGCAATAGTGAAATTTAATAAACACAAACAGAATCTGGAGAGCCTTTGAGACAAGGAATAAAAGCAGGAAAAATGAGCATGTGATAAAAGGTTGGAACAAAGTCAGGCCTCACTGGGGCATCCTTAGTATTGAGCTAAAAATGATAATGGAAGTGAGAGTGACAGATTATGCAATACATACCCCCTCCAGATGAGAGTATGGAATTTGGCCGGTTAACATCTCCAATACGGTGCAACCAAGACTCCACAAGTCAGCTGGAAGCCCATAACCTCGATTCTTACCTTTTACAACCTGCATATTCAAGCTTAATAATTAATAGTTATGTCCTTGACAAATCAGAAATTGAACTATCCCAAAAAAGAGATTTTTGGCAATTTAAGGTAAAGCAAGAAGATTTTTTCAAGGGGCAGCAAAATTTTGGAACTAATATGTCACAGCACTGTGTCATTTTCATTATTTATATCCATGAAACATTACGTTGATATTCTCAAGACTAACACATGAAACATATGCGACAAACGATGTAAAGATGCCATAAGTTAGAGGGAAATCAAGGAAATGACCCTTCAAGTTACTCAAATCCATGCACACTACACGTGATCTGAAAGCTTTTCCATAATTTCATAGAAGATTTTCTAAACTTAAAGTTTAATGTTCATACTTCCTAAAAAGAAGAGAGAAAAAAAGGCAAAAATAGAGGCTTAATGCTTATGCAACATCCCAGAGTTTTAAAGTTAAAGCTTCACCAAAAATTGTATGAAAAATTGTAGCAAATATTATGATACAATCCAGGATTAATCCATTGGTTGATTTCCATACTATGGTTCCCAACTCCCATCCGACTAATTGTGTACATAGACCTAGGATCCCCAACACGCAGGTAACTAATTGAAGCACTTGAACTAGTATCATGTCAAACATAAAATAGAAAAACTTAACCATGCAAAGGATTTAGCATCATAACACCTAACTAACTACCGATAAAGAAATTATGTAGAGGTTAGAACCCTGTAAAATCCTACAATGAAGTTGGCCTGTTATTAAAAAAAAAAATCTTCAAAAGAGAACAACTTTATGGCCTACCTCAGGCGCCATCCAAAATACTGTCCCCTTGCATGATTTAACATCGTTGAATTTGGTTGCCTGAGGAGAAAACCACATAAGGAAATTTCAGAAATTAGAATAGATACGTGATTGAGGAGAATTCATAAATCTAACACTGAAATGAGCCTAATAGAAACAAAAGATAGAGTAGAACGAGAATATACTAAGGAAGAGAAAAGAAATAACCTTTGCCAATCCAAAATCCGCTAGCTTGACAGATCCACTTGCATCCACCAATATATTTGCACATTTAATATCCCTTAAATTGAGGAAGAAAATAGTAGATCAGTTTTACAGATATTACTTCACTATAGTACACAAGTGATACAAGACATATAGAAAAGATGTTAAATAAACCATGAGCTTGGCTTAAAGAGAAAACTCCATGGCATGCAGAATACAAAGTCCAAATTCTAACCCTCATGCATCTCATACGTATACGTACATTTGAGTTACACAGTATATCTGTTGTAATAGCTCTTTTTTTTTTATAATCTAGCTCTTGGAAACTCTACAATTAAAGGTTAAATGTGATGTTGCAAGACTTATCTGTTTGTGAGTTCTTTTTTCCTAATCTGGAATTTCTTTGGTACTAAAAAGGAACAGTGACAACAATAAGTGGATGAGAAATCCTTTTCCGCTTATATTACGTGTGTACTTTTGATGCTCAACCCCGTTGCCTTCTTTGATTGAATATATGTAAAAGTTCATGGTCCTCAAATATAGGAAAAATATATTTGAAGCAATGACAATGAAAGAATATTTTGCCAAAAACAGCACAGAAATCTCAAAGGATACTTGCTATTAAGAAAGCAGGCAAAAGTGAAATGTTTCCTTAAGGCAAGAATCATAAAAATATCAGAGTTCATCTCCTCCCTCCCTCCCTCCCCACCCCACCCTAAAAAAACAATCGCCCTCAAGATCGGCCTTGCGTAAAATCTTAAGTCGGATGAGGAACTTGTCTAGAAACTAGAAAAGGAACCCAGATAATATCTTTAAAGACCAAGGTTATCACAGACTTAGGAATATGTGTATAAAACAATTTACAAATGAAAGCAAGGAAAAAATTATTGAATTACCTGTGAATCACATTTTGATCATGAAGATACTTCAAACCATGCAGAATCTGCCTTGTGTAGGCAGACACTTGAGAGTCTCGAAGGTTGTACCTCCTATAGAGGCTTGCAAGGGAACCTTTAGTAACAAGCTCAAGAAAGATGTACAGCTTCGATTCATCCTGCAACAAAAAGTAAGCAGAATACATAAAATTAACCATTAGACAGGGTTTGTAGGATGAAATACCACAGATCATGAAACTTATAGATAGGATTCCACAGCACATCACATGCTTACCATTGGCGATTTAACATATTTAGTCAATAGATTGGCATGCATAAGAACATATAACTTAATATACAAGAAATAAATTTCAAATCAAAAGGCATACAAGGAAAAGAAAAGAAAAGAAGAAAGTACCATTTCTGTGCCATAGTATTGAACAATGTTCTCATGTTCAAACTGCCTCAAAAGAGCAATCTCCTGAGAAAGAGAGAACACAATGAGAGAAAAGACATATTGCAGGACAAGCGTCAATAATGGAATGTGTAGAGTTAGTCTCCTCTCAAGCGGGTTATGAGACATTGCAGCAGATAGTTTAGTTAAAGATCAATAGGAAGAGTTGACAAAACAAAAAAGATCAATAGAAAGAGCTTTGGCCAAAGTAGGGATAACTCAGGTAATAAGCATGAGACAGGATCTAAAATTCAAACCCCCTCAATATCATTTAAGAAACAACAACAGAAATCTGTTTCACCTGCTCCAGTTGATAGACACTCTGCTGTCCCTGACTCCCTTGATCGAGCAGTGAGACTTCTTTCACAGCAAAAAAGAATCCATCTCTGCCGAGATGATAAAAAGATATGAATAAAAGGTCAGAAGTTGGCACTCATGTAGCATAAAACTGATGGCTAAATTGCAGGTGCGAGCATCAAATTCGAAAAAAATTTCATCAAAAGCTTTCACTCTTGCTTTGCAAGTAAATAGATTCAAATAATGCAAATGGAATAAAGACTTTTGAAAGTTTGACCCTGACATAAGCATTCAAACAAACTCCCCCCCCCCCCAAAAAAAAACTCAAAACAAAGCTAAACACAGAATTGTCCAGAGACCCAAATTCTGTTTTAGGAAAATTTGGTCAGAAGTGGCAATATTACGTAGCAGTTACATGATGCATGCATTTGCTAATTATAGCTCCCTAAACTTATTATATATTTCCACAAAGTTAAAATTTACTATAATTGTAATTACATTATTAGTGGTCGCCATTTACCATTATATTAGCCTTCAAGCAATTTATCCTTACCACATCAATCTCATAGTGGCTAATAATTTCATTATTATTCAGTGAAGAAAAAAACAAGATTTACTAATAAGGATTAGCAAGTGCAATCACTTACAAGCATTTTGGAAACTAGTTTAATGAATAATGGTGAAGTTCAACAGAGCCACAATTTACATGTCGCATAGAAGAGCGGCACCCGCAACGTTTAGGGTTATCAAAAGCTTAAAGATTCTTGAAAATTAAAGAAAAAGGGAATAAAAAACAATGGAAAGCACTTCAAACCATTCTCTGACAGACACAAGGCAGAAACTTCTAGCCAGTGCAAAATCTACGCTTACAAGAGGATCCCAAGGAATATAACGGCGAAGCAACTGCCAATGCATCATACGAGGCACATAAAAGAGGAGGACAGTACAAGAAGAGAGTCCAAGAACCAGCCATTTAACCAATGCAGTCATATGCAATCAAGACCTAAACACGACATATGGCTTCAGTCGTCAGGATTTTCCCCAGCTGATTGTTGGCCAGAAAAATTTTGCCAAAAGCAGTTTAGAGAAGCAATGTTAAAATAATTGGAGGGTTGAGAAGATAATATGTTCTATACACTCCACTACACTTGTTACATTAAGATCTAAACACCATAGCGTGCTAAATTTCATCTCCAAAAGCTGCAATTTTTTTCAACCAACCTTATCAATGATAAACTCCTAAACGGCAAAAAAAAAAAAAAGGAAGAAGAGGCACTAATCCCTCTCCCTCGACCAACACCAATCCCATACTGCAGTCACTGTAGAAGTCCGAAAATACAAATGCTTTAAACCCTAACCCTTAAACCTTTCTTATATTATGGTAAGATATGGCAGCAGAGAACTACAACTAAAATACAAATGCCAAAACATTTATAACCCTGAACTCAAAAGAAAGGAGGCTTGGCAGTGGTATTGCGTTTGCGGTAATAAGATGGGGAAAGGAAAATTTCAACAATACTAGAAAACTTACCCAGAAATTCCTTCGTAGACTGACCCAAACGAACCACGTCCCAAAAGCTCGCCCTTTTGCCAGTTCGCAATAATTCGTCTAAATCTTACATTAGGAGATACATTGGTAGACCTTGGACCCGTGGAGGAGCTAGAAGTATCATCTTCGTTTGACGTAGTAAACGAACACGATCCCGAAAACTCAGCAACAACAGCCGCAAGCCTTGATGCATTATCCTCTTCTAACTTCGGAGTAAACCCATCCGCCTCACGTACTACTGCTTCTTCTTGTTTCTGCGCTTCTGCACTCTTCGTTTCTCTCCGTCGTTCTTGGTCATCATCAGAAAAGTTCGGCTCCTCGTACTTTTCCAATGACTGTCCTTCACCTTGAGGAGCAAAATCTCTCAGAATATCCCAGGTAGAACACATGTTATCAATAACTGGAAGCCTCATCCCTGGTGGTGGCCTAATCATCGGCGGACGGAGACCCTTGATACATCCGCTTCCACTTGTCTCAGCAGGCTCGTCCTTAGCTGATTCATTCACATCTCTAATCGTAATCCTTTCTTCACATTTGTCACCTGAGTCACGCACTAATTGATTAGCCCCTTTATCTTTCGGCTCCTCCTTCTCCCTACTTTCCAAATCTTTCAACTTCAACCTTGGAAGAATATCCGAAGACGACCTAATCTTCATAGCCTCCCACGCCGCCGCCGGGATAGCGAAGTCTTCTGGTCCGGCTAGCCCCAAACTCCTGCATATAAGATCAAACTCGCCCTCAACACCCTCGATTCGGAAGCTGGTTCGGTTATAAAACTCCATTGCTCGAGTATATAGAGAACCAGAGGAGTCGTCCAGCGACGATGAAGATGAAGCAGCATCGTACTCAAAGTATTTAGCGGCATTACGACGATCGAGCTTCGGTTTTCTTGGGATCTTCTGGTTGTCCATGCCCTGAGCTTGCTTTCTTGTACTGAACCTTATGCTTTCTTCTTTTGACATGTTTAAGCAGCGTATGCTTCGTCGTTGAGGATTGACGATGTGGTTGTGGTGGGAGAGTGGTGAACCGAGCTGACCAGAGCCAGGGATTATTCGAAATGTTGAAAAGATAAAAGCGTGCTGAAGACTGGACAGCGCTGGTAAACGCCGTTGCCAAAGAGACAGAAAACGCGGTAACCAGTACCGAGCGGCCCACTAAAAAGGATGACTCGGATTGCTTAGGTGGAATTTTTCATTTCTATTTGAACTCGATTTAGCACTGAATTTGAACTCGATTTCTTTCTTTTTTTTTCATCTTTCTTATATAGGAGGTGTTTGAATTAGTTTTTAGAAAATAGATTTTGGAGATAATAGATTCTAGAGAATAGATTTTAAAAAAAATAAATTCTGAAAAATAGATTCTGAAAATAATATATTTTAAAAATAGAGATGTTTTGATGATTAATAGTAGAATTACTTTTTATATTAATAAATTACTAAAAAGGGTATGATTTGATTAAAGTATGAGAGAGGAGAGAGGGTATGAAATAATAAATAGGAAAGAGGAGAAATAGAATAGAGGAGAGAGTGTAGAGAAGAGAGAGAAAAGAGGAGATAGTGTGAAGAGGATATAGTGTGAGATGGGAGAGAGTATAGAAAAAAAATAGAGGTAAAATAGTAATTGGATAATATATAAAGCCTTTTACAGTTCTAAAATCTATTTTCAGTAACTTATTCGAAATCATGATTTCAAACTGAAGTTTTGTCCAAAATTAATTCTGGACAAAAATGACTGTTTGGTTCCAATTTTTTTAAACCGAAATTTTGTTTTAAAATTAATTCTGGATAAAAATTAATATTTATATAAAAAAATTTTAAATCAAAATTTTATTTAAAATTAATTCTAAAAAACTGGATCCAAACACGCACATAATGTAATTTGTCACTATGTGCGTGTTTGGAAGGCATCCAAACCTTGGTTTAAAACCAAGGTTTGGCTCAAAACCTAGGTTTGGAGAAATTTTAAAACAAACAGTCATATTTGTTCAAACGGGCTTTTGGACTAAACTATGGTTTAAAACTAAGGTTTCAGATAAGCTGGTCAGAGTAGCTTCTGAAACAGTAAACCACGTTTGAACTAACCAATTACTATATTACCCCTACTTTTTCTTACACCCTCTCTCCTACTTTTTCTTACACCCTCTCTCCTCTCTCCTCTTATCTCTTATCTCTCCTCATTTAATACTCATACCCTTTTTTGTAATTTACCACTCACAAAACCCCTTCTATAAATAACTATCCAAACACTCATTTATTCAAAACCACTTTTTTTTCATAATCTCTTCTTCAAAAGCCCTTTTCTATAAGCTGTTTAAAAACCCTTTTTTTTCATAAGCCCGTTTTTAAAATCCTATCCAAACGGGCCCTATATCTACTAGTTCACTCCCTTACCATGTTAGTTTTATGTGCACTGGGTGAGATCTAAAAAATAAACAAAATTATTCGTACTTATCAACAACACGCTTTTTTTTTTTTTTTTTGCCAGAACAAGGACACGTTTTAATACAATGTTTATATTTTATATCAATGATTAATGTACATAATGATTAATAGCGTCTTAATTCGTTGAGAAAATTAGTCACAACTCAAAATCATGTATGATTTTCGAGATCTAGTTGTTTTATTAAAAAAATAAAAAAATATGGATTGTATAAAAATGTTGCTTCCTGTCACGATGTGATAAGCAATACTCCTAAATTCAATATACGGACAGGTAAATAAATTAAATAAATAAAATAATCAACACTAGAGCTATTAAAATGAGTTAGATTTACCAACCCACTTACAAAAAATAACAGATTAGGTTGCTAAAACATTAAACTGTTTTAGTGTGAGTAGTCGAACAAATCTATTAGGTTAGCGGGGTAGTCAATTTATTTATTTATTTATTTATTTTTATAATTTTTACTTTATTTCTTTCTTCAGACTTCATTTCACTATTTAGTGCACTCGTATCATGGTAGCCCTCAGTGGTAATTTCCTCTATGTAGTTCTCCACTCTTCAGCTTGACGATGACCACGTGACTAGAAGCCTCGTGGAACAGCTTCACTAGTATTCCCAAGCTCCTGCTCCTGCTCATGGCTTTTTCTTTTTCACAAGCCTGCACAAAATCCCGACTAACCTCAGTGTTAATGCATCATATTTTCATGCAAATAATGTAGCTCTAAACCAGGATTCCTGTTTCAATAGAGCTTCCAGATTACTTTCTTTCATTGCTATCAATAAAGGAAGATAGATAATGCTCATGGTGAATGCGAGAGATGCCAAAACGGAAAATCTAGTAGTCAGCGGAACACTCAATGCAATTGTAGAATAGGGAGTGGTGACGGTAGAGGCAAACGCAACGTCGAGAGCGGAAGTGCCAGAGAGGAGAACACGCCGGTAGAGTATAGAGGCGAAGAATGAGTCGCAATGGTGTCTAGAAGTGACATAGAGTCAGGGGCACTTGTGATGGGAAAAAATTATATAAAAAAAAAAATAACAAGCTCGATTTAGTAAATTACTAACTTAGTTATAAGTGTAATTGGCCCCCATCAAACCCAACTCTAGCCCGTATTTCACAAATTAACCTATATTATTCACTCTAATCAATATCATAGAAAGATAGAACGCATAAATTAGCATTAGCATTAATAGAAATTGTTAATTTGAGTAGTAAATAATTTGATATCGTTTAAACGAGATCTCGAGTTTAAATTTTAACATATATAAAAAATCTCGGTTAGAAAATTTATCTATTACAATTAAGTGCGTGATATAAATTAGATCAGGATATAGTCAAGATAAAATTTTAATAAATTAAGTATATGAGTTAATACAATATTTACGGGTCGGGTCAGGGACATCATTTAATCGTTTTCCAACACACACGCACCCGCGTTTTTTTGTTTGAAGGAAAATTTGCCTTATTTCTTTACTTCTCTTTTGATTTCTACTGGTATCATATTGACAAAAAAAAAAAAAAAAACTGGGTTAAATCGTCGTCTTATTTGTGTTGTTTTTTTTAATCCGCTCGCAACCCATTGATACATTTTTTTATAAATGCTATAAACGATAGATTATAGGGAAGAGAATGAAATATATTCATTACAGACAAAGTGAAACATGTTGCCACAAAAAACAAAAAAACAAAAATGTTATAAATTAAAGCGAGTGTTTTTTGCCACAGTCTCTCCCAAATGTTCTACTGATCACACAACAAAAGGAAATAAATTCACTGTAAAAATACAAAATCCTTCCCCACAGATTTCCCTTTCTTTCTAATTTTACATAAAAAAACAATAATCATATTTTCAAAAAGCTTAAAAATAAAACAAAAAACGCATAATATTTGTTATTTACATGCTTGTATTTGATTTTTGCCCAACTGTATATACTGGATATTTAATAATTTATTAATATATCACAAGTTCATAATTTTGGTGTGTTTGGATATAATTTTAAAAAATAACTTATAGAAAAAATATTTTTTAAAAAGTTTTTAAAAAATGCATATAGAGAAAGTTAATGGAAAAAACAGTTATAAATAAATGAGAGTTTAAATAGTTATTATTATAAAGATTTTTATTATTAGTACATTATTATAAAGTATATTAGATAAAAAACATTACAATTTACTATATCATCAACTGTTCATTCAATTTCTTTCCTGTTGAATACTGGCGCACAGAGAAGATGAATATGTGGATTTCTTCTACTAGTATACCGTCATCCCATCGGCGTTGCTTCCACCCATTGACATTGCTCAAGTTGTGAGATCTGATGAAAACCATAAGAAGAAGAAGCGAAATGAGAGAGAAATTGAGAAAGGAGAGATAATAAAGAGGAATAAAGGAAGATAGGGAGGAGAGAGGGCGGACTACCACCAACAACTCTTCCACAAGTTATCGACGATGAGAGAAGAGGATGTCAGCAAAGGGAGAAAAAATATGAATAAAATAGTCATTTGATAATCAATAAATTATGTTGCTGTTATAAAAGCTATTAATAAGAGTTTATTTAAAATTATAATTTTAAAAAACTATAATTTAGTTTATAAATTTTTTTAGATAAATATAACTATTTATTTTAAAATTTATTAAAAATTAATATTTAAATTAATTTTTTTTAGAAATTAAGATATAAATACAAATTAGATATTTTCATCAACGTGGTTGATGTGCTGGCCTGCAGCTTATCCCCATCTACAATCGACAATCAGTGTGGTGAAGGAGAAATTTGTAGGCCATATATCAACAATTTAGGGCCTGGTCAAAACAATGAAAACTAGGGCTCGGTTTAACGAACCCCGTTCGTTATGGTCAATGAGGATTATAGACCATATATCATCATATGATCAATTTAGGGCTTTGTTAAATACCAAAAACTGACAAAAAGGCAAAATGGAAAACCTAAAAGGGTCGAAGAAGGTCCGGGTGGAGGCGTGAAAGTCAAGGCTATAACCGAGGAACGCAAAAAAGACTGAAAAATAAATAAAAATATATTGGAAAAAAGGATTTAAGATTTGTTAGAAGGAGAGGCTGTTCTTCGTACGTTTGATACTGAGTATCCGAAACTAACAGAAATTATACCTTCTCTCGCGTTCTCTCTTTCTCACTCACGCCACACCTCACACCTCACACTCTTTCGTAACAAAACCCTATTTTCCTCTCCGAATACGATAACCCCATTCCTCTCCTCCATAATCATACTTGTTTTATCTTTTCTATCTAATTCTGTCGTTGAAAATGCATCCCTTTCAATCAGCAATTCGCTGTGGCAGTTTTTGATAACGGTTACGTTTTCTATCATCCATCGTCAATCTCTGCGTTTTGGGTTAGTTCCTTGTTCCTTTATTTCCTTCTCTTCCTCTTTTACCTAACACTCTCGCTTTCTAATTTTTATAGAATTTTCCCTATTTTCCCCCCTACTCTGTAACCCTAGGTTCTGTATGTTTTCCATACTCATCAACAATGACCATGCATATGTTCTAGGGTTTCGATTATGGATTTTTTGTTTCTGCGTTAGACTCTAAACTTTTCGTCTCTACTAGGGCTTTTTGGCGTCTTAAAATACGTAGGGGCTCTGTCTTGGTTATCAATATTTAGACTCTTCGGCTGATGCATGGACTCCCAATTGTTTATTCTCTCTTCGCGGGAGGAATGAGGCATCTCTGAGTATCTTATAGCCGTCTGCAAATCCATCTTTATTTGAAGATGGAGGCGTAGAGAAGCTTTTTCTTCCAACATTGCCTTATATTACACTCTCCTATGTCTGGGCATGCGTACGAGGATATGTTCTCTGCTTCACTGGAGAATTTGTTGAAGGATTCATTGACTTCTTCATACATACATTAGTGTATTTATTTGGCGGTTGCTGTCTTAAATCTGTGATAACTTTGATGAGCAGTTGGTTGTTTGGGTGGGAAGATTGTAGATTTTGTGTGGGAGCCTAACAAATCTTGCCTGATTATTCTTCTGGAGCGGTGCTTCCCTGAAGTCAAGCTTCTGCTAATCCGCTACTGGTGGATACTGATTTGTCTATTAATCCATTTTCAGAGCGGTAGTTCTGTTGTTTCCATTTGGCATAGTCTGATTAAACAGATTTTTCTTGACTGGTTTTGGCATATAGGAGAAAGATGAAGGATTAGGATTAGAACCAATAGTTCGTTGAAGAAGTATAATATTTGCTCAAGTGGGTAGAGGTGTTGAAGAAGGTGCATGTGCTTTGTGTTAGTTCTGATCATGTTCAGTGTTCGTTATGGAACGAAGTAAACCTGCATTAATTCCAGAATGGTTGAGAAGCGCTGGAAGTGTCACTGGGGCTGGCAGTTCAGCCCACCATTCTGCATCTTCCTCTACTCAATCAGGTATTTTATTATTAATTCTTTATTTACTTTATGTCATTTAATTTTCTACTTAGGTTTTTTGTAAGATATTCCTTCAAATGAATCAATATACACGCCAAATTTAGTTGTTTGGGATTCATACTAGCTGCATTATCACTATAAGAAAGTCTTAACAGAATAATCACTGTCGTTTAGATGCTTCATCTGCTGCTCAACACACAAGGAATAGATCTTCTAAGAGTATTGGTGATTTTGATAGCCCACGTTCTGCGTTTCTTGAACGGTCATCTTCATCAAATTCTCGGAGGAGTTCCATCAATGGTTCTACCAAGCATGCGTACAGTAATTTCAACAGAAATCACCGTGACAGGGAGAAAGAGAGACTGAATTTTGGAGATCACTGGGATCGTGACTCTTCTGATCCTCTGATTAATCTCTTTTCTGGAAGAGTAGAGAGGGAAACCTTGCAGCGTTCTCATTCAATGGTTTCCAGGAAACAGAGTGAGCTTTTTCCTAGAAGAGTTGCAGTTGATACAAAAACTGTGGGCAACAGTAACCATAGTAATGACAATGGCTTACTTTCTGGGGCTAGTAGCATTGGCAGTAGCATTCAAAAAGCAGTGTTCGATAAGGATTTTCCCACACTTGGATCTGAAGAGAAGCAGGGGATGTCTGAAATAGGACGAGGTTCATCTCCTGGTTTGGCTGCTACATCAAGTCAAAGTCTACCTGTTGGTAGTTCAGCTTTAATTGGTGGGGAGGGATGGACATCTGCACTAGCAGAGGTACCTACAATAATTGGAAGCAGTAGCACTGGATCTCTAACAATGCAACAACCTGCTTCTACAACTTCTGGGCCTGCTGCTCTGAGTGCAACAGCTGGTCTTAATATGGCTGAAGCATTGACTCAGACTCCATCCCGTGCTCGTTCTACTCCCCAGGTAGACCTGGAAAACTAACCCATTTTTTTGTTATTACTACGATTGAACTACATGCGTGATCAGTTAACAGCATCTTGATTTATTTTAGGTGTCAGTCAAAACTCAGAGGCTTGAGGAACTGGCCATTAAGCAGTCAAGACAGTTAATTCCAGTAACACCGTCAATGCCCAAAGCTTCGGTAAGGAGATTGATTTTTAAATATTGTTTTATTGGACACATATGGCCGTTTTGTCACTTCTGTTTGTAGATTTATCACGTAATTTGGCTTTTAATAATACTTCTATATTCCAAATCTCCATATTTTTTTGGTTTTTCTATGAAGCAAATAACAACTTTGTTTTTGGCTATCAAGGAATTACATATACACAATAAGGTGATGTGGTTTTTGGCTAACGACGTTGGTTTCTTTGTTGGGAGAACTATGAACTAATATGGCTTTATATTAGAGCATATAAATGTAACTTTTGACGTGTTGCTTGGCCTTTCCTAACTTGAACATATTTAGCTGTATTTTTGACATTACATGTTCAATGTATATTTGGAAAGAAAATATTCGCCTCTTCTATTTGATTTTTTCTTCTTAGACAGGTTACAAGCTATTCATTTTTTATTTATTCTCATAATAGAATAGCCATATGTAGAGTTGTTCTAGGGATCCCTCATTTTGTTAAGTTGCACTATAATGATATCAGTATGATCTATTTCTTTATAATGCTATAGTATTTGTATTCTGTCTTCCACTTAGTGGGAACAGTGACTCTGATTGCGATTTTAGTTCTTGATTATGAATCAAGTTTGTTATGTGTTGATTGATTTGCCTTTATATTTTTTTGGGTAAAAGGATTGTATTAGTCAGTTAAATTCATGTGGTGAAGCATATTGTGAGTAGAGGTCTCATTTGATTGCCGTTGCATCTTTCTCTCTTTCTTTTTGACTATACTCGTGACTTGATTCTTTTAGATTACTGAGAATCATAATCTGCCATGAGCGGATTTTCTTTTTGTGAATGAAAAATTATCTTTAGAAGTTTGGCAACAATTCTAGTTTCTGCACTTGAACGCTTGGTAAATTTAGTGGCACTTTCCCTCAGGTTCTTACTTCTGAGAAATTAAAGCCTAAAACAGCAGTCAGAACTCCTGAACTGAATGTTGCTGGCAAGAATGGGCCACAGCAACCCTCCTCAGTACACATTTCTAATCTATCCATTCGTGGTGGAAATGCTAAGTCAGATGCTCCTAAGACATCTGGGAAATTTACTGATCTTAAATCAGTGGTGTGGGAAAATGGTCATTCCCCCACTTCTAAGGATGTTTCATCTCCAACAAGTTTTTCTAACATCAGATCTGGAAACAATCTTGTGGCTGCTTCTACACCCTTGAGGAACGCCAATAATCTGAAATCTTCCACAGACAGGAAGCCAGCATCAGTGGAGCCAAAATTGGGTTCCACTATTGATAAGAAGCCTTCCTTGTCTCAAGTGCAGAGTCGCAATGATTTTTTCAATCTCATTAAGAAGAAAACTCTGATGAACTCCTCTACTGGTAATACTGATTCTGCCCCCTTGGATTCGTCTCCCACAATGGAGAAATCTGCTGAATTAGCCGGGGATGTAGTTAGTCCTCCTTCATGTCATCAAGCTCTTGGAAATGTTTCTGGAGTGACTGTTAACGGTGATGCCCATGAAGAGGCTCGCAGATTTCCTGATAGAGAAGAGAAAGATTCAGTCCAGAGTGATACTGTGTATCCTGATGAGGAAGAGGCTGCATTCCTTCGTTCTCTTGGGTGGGAGGAAAATTCTGGTGAGGATGAAGGCCTTACAGAAGAGGAGATCAATGCCTTCTATCAGGAGGTGAGCAACACTTGACCCTCCTTTAGTTTTTCTGTTGTTTGGGATCATTATTTATTTGCCTTTTATCAAGCTTTTCTTTTGCCAAGGAAAGGTCTCTAGAAATTCGTTGCAGTGATCAACAGAATCAGATTTGCTTATTCTTTGTTGACTTTCTGTTTTCCAGTTCATGAAGTTGGGACCTGCTGCCACATTCAAGCTATGCCAGGGCATGCAGCCAAAGCTGTCCAAGTTGTTCGAACCTTATGCAACTAACTTGTGTGGAGCATCAGCTGAATCAAGCACTTCTGATTCTGGATCCGATGCGTGATGTAGTTTTATCATGGATAATTGATCTAAAATTCAATTTTTGGTGGCAGATGGCTAATTACGTTCTTCACTTTTTGCTTTGAAAGAAGGCTGATGATGTGGGTTGATGGAAGAGGGTGGGTTTTGAAACCTGCATTTTGCAAATATGGGCAATAAATTACAGGTGCCTCAATCCTGCCTGCGTAACGCTTTTCTCTTTTTCAGTTAAAACTTATAGGTTGGTTGGCTAGGCATAGCGTAGGGGCTATTTTGTCTGCTTTGAAGGCGCTTGGCAATTGCATCTTTTGGGGTATTTTGATCTTTTCTTTTCTTTCAAGAGGGTTTGATTTTACATGATAAAGTTTACGATGTTTTTGGTCAATTTTACGGGAAAAAAAGGAATTGAAGTTTACTTTTAATCTTAGATCATGTTGATATGATATTTGCCCTATTTTAAGCCATTATGTCCCTTGTACATTTCTGTTAATAGTTCTAGAAAATGGTCAAAAATCACATGAATGAAAATAAAAACTACATAAAGTTGAAACCCTCTTCATGTATTTTTTTTTTTTTTTAAAAGTGAAGGGATACGGAGGAAATCACTTTGTCAACGTTAACCTTTATATTTTTGGACCAGCATCAACGTTATCCATTGAAATATTAGTCTTTTTTTTTTCTTTTTTCTTTTATAATAAATAATGAGCCAACTGGAATTCAACTATTTGGGCATTAAGTGCTAAGTGGACCCAATGCGTTCAGTTGGGTTGGGCACTGGGTTGGGATAAAACCTGGCCAAGCAGGCCTCTCGAGGAGTGCTCACCATGGCCCAATAGCTCAGCGGACTTGGTGTACCCAGCCACACTGGGCCGAATCAAACATCATGCCACAGGCCACCATATAATTTTTCGTTTTATAGTATTATTTTTCTTCATATATTTTGCGCGGGAAATTAATTTTATGGTTATAAAGGTATCTTTTAATTTATTTTTAATTTAAAATTATCAATAAAAATAAATTTAACTGCTTGATCTAATGTAATGAGAAAACGTATACTATTTATAATTTTACAAAATTTTTTTATTCTGACATTATTTTTTTAAAGATATGTTTTAGATGAGGGTAATTATTTTCTTTTGCATATTTTTTAATTTTCAATATTGTTTCGTTACCAAGGTCAACTCGACCGGGTACCAAACTGGGTGAGGCTGAGTACGGAATATTTACTCACCAGGCTAGATCAATTCCAGCCTGACCAATTATTAGTGGATGTAGAAGTGAGAATATTAATGACTATGATATAGCGCTTTCCTTCACGACTGAGCCATAAATAACGTATTTTTAATTTGATTAAGTTATATCGCTGACAAAATATATTCATAATAAAAAATATATATCAATATACTAATTTAAATATATGTTCTATAATAGTCTGATCCAAACTTGAATTCGAACGGGGCCACAATAATAAGATAAACTTCCAAACTCCAGACAAACAATTGACGAGGAGGATCCATAACTTAGTCACGGCCTCCGGGGACAAACAAAAGGAGTTGATGCCCAATGAAAACCAACCAATGACTGGATCAATCTTAAGTAACAAGTGGTATAAACCTACTTCGATTTCGATACTCAACATCGTCAGCAAAATTTACGTTTACCATTTACATGAGGTGGCCTGTTTCCCAATTCACGTGAACAGGATGGTGCAAGTCTCCTGATAGAATTTGAAGCTCCTACGATATATTGGTTCGCCTTACTCAGGATGAGAAGTCCAATAAACCAGTCCACTGCAAGCAGGCAAAGAGAAAGATAGGGTGAGGTGGTTGACGTCACAAGAGAACCATGATCAACCAAGATTTGGGATCGACTTAGCGGAAATATCAATTCAAGTCTTCTTGACACTTTTAAGTGATGCATTAGAAAGCAAAAGAGTATGCTTTTAGTTAGGACTAAGAGTTTGATTTCCAAATTGCCTAGAAAATTCTATTTAGAAACAGTGAGAAAACTTCAGAAATACAACCTGATGCATTCAAACTGGAAGTAAGAACTTCCCAGACAGTAATAAGCTCATGCAAACATTGTCTTCCCATTCAAGCAAGGGAAAGAGAGATGAAAGGGAACCAGTTAATAATTAAACATCGAGACAATACTTGCCTGATCAAGATGAACACGCACTGCAAAACACCAGCAGCTCCTGTCCATGTTGAAGGGGCAGATTTATCAATTGAATCTTGTATCAGAAAACCCACTGATCCGGCTAAAGAAACGAAGGATATGACGTAACCAATGAAGAGCCATAGCTTCAGTCTGTTTAAAAGAGCTTTAAAGGTCAGATCTAAATAAAAGATAGCCAAAGAGTAAACCAGCATGTGATTTTTATTTTGTCAGTTTCAAGAATCACAACCCAATAACAGATTATGGACAGAAAGATGGCAGATATCAATTTTTAAATGTGAAATGTGCACGCCTGGAGAAATATTTATCAACTCCAAACATTATCTCCATACGTTGTCTTCTATGAGCCCTAGAAACAAAGTTCCATACACGAAATAGTAACTTCACATGTTAAAAGTCTGGTGACTCGGAATCATAGCTTAAATAGCAATTTTGCTACTGCTACTGTGTAAGATAAAATATGGTTGGTATAAAGTAAATAAGAACACTTATAATCTCCAATCACTTTCAATATTATGGTATAAAGTAAATAAGAACACTTATAATCTCCAATCACTTTCAATATTATCTCTTGTATGGATCAACCTAACATTGCAATTTCCATGTGACCCCATCTATGGCACAGCTAGGACCTCATCGCATGTGTTTTTTAAAGATGGCATGATATAACATAGGCATTTATTCTAGTTGGCGACAATTTTGGCCTGAAAATGATTGACTTGTATCTAACACATGTACGTTTTATTAACCCTCCCGAATTTCAGGTGACTACTAGCAACTTTGAAGCAATGAATGTAGTAAATCAGCTCATAAAAGACCGGATCTATGTGATCTTCTAAAGCCAAGTTGTATTTGTTCTTGTCAGATGTTAGATTGAACCCTTTAGACAGACAAAGTTATACCAAAACCAACTCCAATCACCTATATAATCATCCCCATGCACTGTTTCCAGACCTCAACCTATGTACAGGAAAACTATAAATTTACAACAAAAAAGGGTGTTTCATATATAGTTAACAGCATGTTCAGCAATCTAGTAACTGGACGACAGCCACGTTTCCTGCTTCTATGTTCCTGACTCATGCGTCATTAGAATACAATTGGTCAATTAGCTGCAGTCAAGCCTTCAGGAAAACTGACTAGACCTTTCTGACTTCTTTTCCTTGTTCTTTTTTTTATTGGTGCTCTATGAAAGACAGAATTGAGGCAGCCAAATGAAAAGATATGTAGATATTATAAATCAATCGTCAATCTACATCTTTTAGAAGTTTTTAATTTGGATGGTGTCAATGAAATCACCAATTATATGAATCCAGAGAGGTTCCCCGTTCTGAATATATAACTAGAAGACTCTAGGATGCTTCGAATAGACTAATAAACATTTTACAAACTGCAGGCATAACGATGATCGATTTTGGCCATAATTAGGAGCTTTTACCCCTCAAATTGAGTTACAGGGAAAATACGAATAAATGAAGAGATACGAAAATCAACTGGAGAGCAAAACAACTAGAACCAATAGACAGCCACCATCACAGCAAAAAAAAAAAAAGTAAAAAGAGGAAAGAAAGGAAGAAACGAAAACAGGAAGCAAAAAGCCGGTACAAGATAAATTACATACCTCCACTCGCCTTCATCGTAGGGAGAATAATCAATGTCTTCTTTCCTGACGCAGTTGAACATCAAAGCCGCCAAAGATGCGAACACTCCTTAATACATAAACGGGGGAAATCGTAAGACGAGCAATTAAACCCTATAAGGTAAGGATATCGTTTTTTTTTTTTTTGAAAAAAAAACGGAGATATATAGGGAGTGAAATCGCGCGAACCAGGAAGGTAATGAAGGAAGGACACCTTGACGGAGCCGCATACGACGGCGTCAACCCAGATCCACCAGCCTGCGCCGAAGACGGCGCCTGCAACACCAGGCCCAAAGATTGCCCATAATTCCATTAACTCCATCTTCTCTTGCTTCTCTTTTTCAATGACTCTTATTTTCTTCGCGAACACGCCGAGACCAAGCATACACCTTGAGTGGCAAACCTTCTCTGCTGCGCCGGCTTGTGCTGGATGCTTGCTGCTCGATTTCTCCGACTAATGTACAGTTGTTCTCCTCCTACGAGTTATTGCAATTGTTCTTTGCCCTTGTACTCCCACGATACGAGTTGTTTCTTTTCACCTATGAGTTATAAGTAAGGTATGACGTAATATCACGTCTTAATATCTTGACACGTGTTGTTGGGGGAATTGTAAAAAATGAAAAGAACATTTGGCTCGAGAAAAGTGATAAATATATTGAATGATGAAAAAAAAATACTTCATTGAGATCAGGCTGTCAGTATTTTCATGCTTGGAGCCGTTAATTTTTCCTATGTTCCCCAACTAACTCGACATATTTGTTTGGTTCATATGAAAAAATTAACCAAAATACGTGTGGAACTCCTCCGCACATAACAATAGTGAGAGGCTGAACTGAACATCTTTCGCCATGAATATGTTATTCAGAGCACTTTTTATACGAGTTTAAAATAATTGTAAATACATGAGTATAGAAGAGGGCCAGAAACTCTTGTGATTGATTGGTTACGAGTTAAATAATGACAGTTGGGGAATAGCCATAGCCAGTCAAGAATTCTCAGAGTTTGGTTTTCTAATGTGTCCATCTCACTCAATCTATCAACTTACTAATAATCTTCAATTAAGGCTATTATTTAATTGATGCCGAATAAAAACCAACAATAACAAATGAGCCGCAACCGGTATATTTTAATTAAACTGTCATTACGATATAATATCACCAAATCACCGTTGTGGTATGAAAAACATCAGTTCCAAAAACCTTCTCAGGGCATTGGAATATGAACACTGCGAGGTCTTTGTTTTGTACTGCAAATTCCTATTTCACTCCGTCCACCTCTAAATGGCAACCTATTTTGCTCGTGGAATGTATACATGTCCCTTGCCTTTTCACCGAGTTATACATCCCAAGCTACTCATGCATGTTGATGGGCAGCGTCAAAACGATCTTGAGTTTGAGGAGATATGTTAGATATATCTAAATCAAGTACGTAGCTGCTCATGTAATTATTATACACAGGTGGCAAATATAAATGAGACGCAGAGACAGCTCAGTGGCGTTAGTTAGCCTTCAAGGTGTTCACCGATGTAGGGGTGCAGAAAGATGGCAACCACAGGATGATGGCTGGGTAAAGTTAAATGTTGACGGCGCCTTCTCTTCCATCACGTTCTCGAATGCTTGCGGCGGAGTAATTAGGAGTCAAGCTGGAGAATTGCTGCAAGAATTTATCCATAAACTTGACTGCAGAACTGTGGGCGTGCCTTCTTGGATTCCAGACAGCCTGGGATGGTGGTAATTGTTGAATATTTATTATTATTATAACATATTTAGATATTAATTAGAATAATTAATAAATATTTCTGAGTGTGGCCCGTAGTCATTGGGCCCAGTCCAGGAGGGTTATTGACTCAGTTTATTTAAGGTTGATTTTCTGATGGTGGAAATCAACACAATTCATTTTTGAGTGTGAGATCTCATTTTCTGAGTCCAAAGCGAAACCTATTCTCAGCTCGCTTCTGAAGGTTCCCCACTGGTGACGGCTAATAACAAGTTGCCATCACTGTGCCTAATCACCAGTTGGAAGAACCTGTTGTTTATCTGACAGTGTTCTCTTTTGACAGGTATCTCATTTTGATCTCAGTTCTCCCCATATAAATAAAGCTAATGGCGAGAGGTAACTTTAAGTCTTTCGCTGCATCTCATATAAGTTTATATTTCATTATGATATAATCTGGATTGATTGTATTACTTCTGATATGTTTATTTTCTAACATATGGCATCAGAGGCTGGTTTAAGATCACCTCTACCTTATTTATTGATCTTTTATGTTGATGAGATATATATGGGATATCTAAATATCAAAATTTTATTGTTTAACCATTTGTTACTGTGCTCCACGGTGATTGGCAAGAGCCGACGGCGCGAAAGAGATGCGAGAACGATGGAGAGAGCAGAGGAGAGTTTTCTGTGCATCCATGGTGAGCGTCCGTCGCGACGCCGTGGGAGAGTGTCACCGCGGCTCTGTGAACGGCGAGAGAGAAAGGGGTCACCGTCGCAAGTTGCCTGAAATCGCGCCAGAAAGAAAGAGAGAGACGCCGTCTTGTGGCCGTGAGAGACACCATGCCCCGTCGTCGCTGGTCTTTGGGCATGAAGCCAAGCAAAGCAGCCGTCCAAGGAGCCCCAGGTCGTCGGGAACTGCCCTGCTGAGAGTCACCGGCGACGAGCTCTGGGAGAAGCCCCGCGGCAGCTGCAGGGATGGACTCCGGGTCGCTGAGTCGGGTTAGGTCAACCCGACTCAGTGAATCTGTGGACTGAAACGGTGCATTTTAGTCTACGGTGAAACGCACCTTTTCACTCGCGGTCAGCAGGCTGCTGTTATTTAAAAAAAAATGAAAATTCCTTTCTGGGCTGCAGAAGTTTGGGCCGCAGGATTTTGTTTTGTTTTTGTTTTTTTTCTTTTCTGCTGGGCCGAGATCTGGGCTGCCAGAATTTTTTTTTTCTTCTGAAAACAAACTGGGCCTTACGTTTTGTGTTGATTTTGGGCTAATATTTTTTTTTTCCAGAAAGCGTTTTTGGGCCATAACTTTTGGGTTTTTGTTTCTGGAAATTATTTTGGGCCCTATTTTTAGACTTTTGTGTATGGGCCACTTGGTTTTATTTCCAGAAAATTATTTTTGGCCATTTAATTTGATTTTTTCAGAAAATCAAAATTATTATTTCATGCACAGTAAATGTTTAAATTAATTTCTTTATTATTTTAATTTTAGGAAAAGGTATTTATAAATTTTAATTTTTGTGTTATTTAATTGTCTATTTTGTTTCTCCCTTGGCAATTAAATTAACGGTTTAATTTTTGTAAAAACCTTTTGGGTTGAAATTAATTTGTTAGACATTTTTGGGTGCATGAAATAGTGGGAGAATTTTAATATTAATTTATTAAATGCTCCATTTTGTTGTGCATATTTGGATTTATATGCACGTTATTGATATTTGTGATTTGCATGCCGTTTTGTGAGGAGTAGCCACAGCATCCTCATTTGTTTGTGTTGCATGCATTAATTAATCACATATGGATTTAAAATATCAATAATAATTAAATATATAGTTATGATTTATCTTTACCCACAGGTAGATATATCATGATTGTACATTTAATTAGGGGAGAATTAATTTCTCAATTTAAATTGTGCATATTTGGATTTACAATGCACGTGAATGATATTTGTGATTAGCGTGCAGTTCTTTGAGGAGTAGCCACAGCATCCTTGTTTATTGAACTTGTTGTATGCATTCATTAATCACATCTGGATTGAAAATATCATTTGTAATTAAATGTATAGCTGTGATTTATCTTTGCCCACAGGTAGATATCTCACAATTGTACATTTAATTAGGGTGAGATAGAATAGCCTCGTTGTTTTCTAATTAGCCCACAGGCATTGGGAAATTACGAATGCGTTCTAATTCCACAATTTGAGATAAATACCTGGTTATGCTAATATCTTTGCCCACAGGTAGACATTAGTGATACGTATTTATATTGCTTGCATGCTACATTTGAGCTAAGCATGCATACATGGCACAGTGACTTGTGATTGCTTCAAATTACTAATGTGAGCTTATTTGTGTATTTGTCTGTTCTCATTTTGCAGATCCAATTGTTGCTCCCAGGATTATGTATGATGTTAGTGACAAAACAGTCTTAGATGGCAGCATTAACTATGTTGACTGGAGAGACGATGTTTTGTTGCAGCTTGGTTTATTGGACTTAGATTATGCCTTGAGGTTTGATAAACCTCTGAGACCTGATGATGCCTCCAATGATAGAGAGGCAAAGGAAAGGTATAATATGTGGGAGCGGAGTAACCGCTCTTCTCTTCTGCTTATAAAACAAAGGATCACTAGGAGCATTAGGGCAGCAGTCCCTAAGTGCGACATAGCCAAAGGGTACCTGGAAGCCTTGGATAAGCAATTCAAGCTGACAGACGAGCAGATGGGTGGTGCCATCACGTCTGAACTATGTGCTGTGAGGCTTACAGGTATTGGCAGTGTGAGGCGACATATTATGGAAATGAAAGGTATGCTTTCATCGTGTGTTACTTTTGAGTCTAACTTTTCTAGCGTTAATGATGACACTTGGTGGATTGACACTGGTTCGATGATCCACATTTCGACTACCTTGCAGGGCTTTCTGTCAAGCAGGTCTCCACATCCCAATGAGGAATCTGTCCTTTCAGGCAGTGGGAGAGGAGATCCTGTGAAAGCTGTTGGAACCTTTCGCATTCATCTTTCAAATCAAAATGTTTTGGAATTCTATGATGTTTTCTATGTTCCCTCTTACAAGAGGAATTTGATTTCTATGTCAAAGCTCATTCCATTTGATTATCATCTAGTTCTTTCTAAGAAACGTATGACTTTGACAAAGAATTCAATTTTGATTGCGAATTTGGTTATGATTGATGGCTTGTTTAAAATTGTTTCTAATTCGCCTCAATCTCTTTCTGTTATGCATGGTACTAAAAGAAGTGTTATCGATGAGAATTCTTATAGCCTGTGGCATAGGAGATTGGGTCATATCTCCGTTGACAGAATCAAAAGGTTAAATAAAGAAGGAATTCTTCCGTCTTTAAACCATTCGGAGTTTGATTCTTGTGTGGACTGCATAAGGGGAAAGCAGACCAATAAGTCACATAAGGGGGCTAGAAGAAGTTCTGAGTTGCTAGAAATTGTACACACGGATATTTGTTGCCCTGATTTGACTGGGCATGGTCAGAAGTACTTTATCACCTTTATTGATGATCACTCACGATTCATGTATGTCTACATGCTTTATAATAAAAGTGAGGCACTAGATGCTTTCAAGGATTATAAAGTGGAAGTAGAAAAACAGATTGGGAAACCAATCAAGATTGTGAGATCCGATCGTGGTGGTGAGTATTACGGTAGATACACTAGTGAAGGACAAGCAGCAGGTCCATTTGCTGAATTTCTTCGAGAGCAAAGTATAGTGGCTCAATACACTATGCCTGGATCACCTGATATGAATGGTGTAGCTGAGAGGAGAAATAGGACCTTGCTGGATATGGTTAGGAGCATGATGAGTAGCTCCAAACTGCCATATTCTCTGTGGAAGTAAGCACTCAAGACAGCCACATACATATTGAACAGGGTTCCAACAAAGGTAGTGTCCAAGACACCCTTTGAAATCTGGAAAGGATAGAAACCCAGTTTAAATCATTTCAAGGTATGGGGTTGTCCTGCGGAAGTAAGAGTGTATAATCCACAGGAGAAGAAGTTGGATCCTAAGACCATCAGAGCTTACTTTGTAGGCTATGCGGAGAGGTCTAAGGGTTATAAGTTTTATTGTCCTCCACCTTCTACAAGGTTTGTAGAGTCTAGGAATGCCAAGTTTCTTGAGAATGATGTGATTAGTGGGAGTGATTGTCTATCAGATAATCACATAGAGCGAACCACTGATATCATTCATGAGGGGATGTCAATAGTCAATGTTTATCCCACTGTTGAGATTGACATTGAACGTGACGTGGACCCTGTGGCTCAAGTTGACGGTGCTGAACAAAATGGACACATACCTGATGATCAACCTATCACACAAGTGGAACCACCACAAGCTGTGATAGAGGATGTCATTGTTCAGCAACCTGGTTCAACCCAAGAGGTTGAATTGAGGAGGTCAACTAGAGAGAGAAGATTGGCATTACCTGATGACTATGTAGTGTATTCTGCTGAGGTTGACTGTGATGTAAGTGTTGAGAATGATCCTTTATCGTTTACTCAGGCTGTGAGGAGTGTGAACTCCAAGTTGTGGCATGATGCTATGATTGATGAAATGAACTCCATGGCAAACAACCATGTTTGGGAACTTGTAGAGTTGCCTAGTGGGTCTAAGGCCATTGGCTGTAAATGGGTTTACAAAACCAAGAGAGACTCACAAGGTAACATCGATAGGTACAAGGCTAGGTTGGTTGCAAAGGGATTCACTCAAGTGGAAGGAATCGATTACAGTGAAACATTTTCACCTGTATCTAAGAAAGATTCATTCCGTATCATCATGGCATTGGTTGCCCATTTTGATCTGGAGTTGCACCAGATGGATGTTAAGACTGCTTTCCTCAATGGTGAACTGGAGGAAGAAGTCTACATGAAACAGCTTGAGGATTTTGTTGCAGAAGGTAAAGATCAATTGGTGTGCAAGCTGAAGAAATCAATATATGGTTTGAAACAGGCTTCACGCCAGTGGTACTTGAAGTTCCATGAAGTGATCACGTCATTTGGTTTCGTTGAGAACATCATGGATGATTGTATATACCACAAGGCTAGTGGGAGTAAAATCATATTCTTGATTTTGTATGTGGATGACATACTACTTGCTACCAATGATCTGGGACTATTACGTGAGGTGAAACAGTTTCTGTTCAAGAGCTTTGACATGAAAGACATGGGTGAGGCTTCTTATGTCATTGGCATAAAGATCCATAGAGATAGAACCCAATGTCTTGTAGGTTTATCTCAAGAGGCTTACGTTGTCAAAATTCTTGAACGATTCAGGATGCAGAACTGTTCATCTAACGTGGCTCCTATTGAAAAAAGAGACAAGTTTAGTCTAAGTCAATGTCCTGAAACCGAGCTTGATAGGAAACAGATGGAAAGGGTCCCATATGCCTCAGCGGTAGGAAGCTTGATGTATGCGCAGGTTTGTACAAGACCTGACATCGCTTTTGCTATGGGTATGTTGGGAAGATACCAAAGTAATCCTGGGGAAGCACATTGGACAGCTGCAAAGAAGGTGTTTAGGTACCTACAAGGCACTAAACACTACATGCTCACATACAGGAGAACAGACAGTTTGGACGTGATTGGATACTCAGATTCAGATCTTGGAGGATGCGTAGACTCCAACAAGTCTACATCTGGCTACATCTTCCTATTGGCAAAAGGAGCTATATCGTGGAGAAGCGCTAAGCAAACTCAAACAGCTCCTTCTACCGGTGATGCTGAGTATATTGCGTGTTTTGAAGCAAGTTCACAAGCTATTTGGATAAGGAATTTCATTGTTGGGCTTAAGATTGTGGATTCAGTCTCCAAGCCAATCAGAATGTACTGTGATAACACAGCTGCGGTGGCCATAGCGAACAATAAAAGGAATAAAAGTTGCAGCAAGTTTGTTGAACTTAAGTTCCTTTGCTTGAGAGAGAGGGTTCAAGATGGCCAAGTTTCAGTTGAACGTATCAGTACATTAGACATGTTGGCTGATCCTTTGACGAAAGGATTGAAGCCGAATATCTTTGTCACACATGTGCCTCATATGGGACTTCGTCCTACTTTTGATTAGTGGAGGTATGAGCAATGAAATTATATTTTGTGGTTTATCATTTCAATTTGTGATTGTATACATTTGTGTTATTGAATTGATAAACATTGAGACAGGAACCTATGAACATTGAGTTCATGTATATTGTGATACCCATTATGTGATGGTGCTACATGTAATACTTGGAAGGTAATACCCGATAAAAGGGGACTTATCGCCTTGATTCTATTAGCGCGACATCAGTTTACTTGGACAGGGTGATGACATTGAGTATACGGGCCAAGTGGGAGAATGTTGGATATTTATTATTATTATAACGTATTTAGATATTAATTAGGATAATTAATAAATATTTCTGAGTGTAGCCCGTAGTCATTGGGCCCAGTCCAGGAGGGTTATTGACTCAGTTTATTTAAGGTTGATTTTCTGATGGTGGAAATCAACACAATTCATTTTTGAGTGTGAGATCTCATTTTCTGAGTCCAGAGCGAAACCTATTCTTAGCTCGCTTCTGAAGGTTCTCCACTGGTGACGGCTAATAACAAGTTGCCATCACTGTGCCTAATCACCAGTTGGAAGAACCTGTTGTTTATCTGACAGTGTTCTCTTTTGACAGGTATCTCATTTTGATCTCAGTTCTCCCCAGATCAATAAAGCTAATGGCGAGAGGTAACTTTAAGTCTTCCGTTGTATCTCATATAAGTTTATATTTGAGTATGATATAATCTGGATTGATTGTATTACTTCTGAGATGTTTATTTTCTAACAGTAATCGCCAAATAATGCTAGAATCTGATGCAGCGAATACTACTGAGTTGCTTAATTTGAAACCAGATCAAGGTCATCCTGATTACAATGTTTTTAGATAAGTGGAAGTCCTTCTCAATCGGGAAATTATGAATGTATAATTTGTTTTTCTGCTAACGAGCTATCCATTATTTATAAAATTGCACATTCATCCACATACATATAATTGAATTTTGTATTAAAAACACGATGGCGTGAAAAGTATCCAGTTTAATTGAGAAAATTACTCACCATACACGTTATTATCATTAAATAACAATAGAGAGTAGAGTTCTCACGTTTTGATTCAAAACGCGATAAAAAAACAAAAACAAAAGCGCAGAGTTTATTAAAAAGACCAACTATTGTAATTCTGCTGATTTCTTAAATTTTATAACATACATTTATTTTACTCAGTGCGTAGGAGTGGGCTTACATTGCAAACGAGTTGTCTAATTTGTTTGAAGTTTTTCTACTATGGGTGTATTTGGTAATTCCTCATATTAAAATATAGTTTAAAATTAAAATTTTAAATAAATTAATTAAAATAATTTATAAAATAGTAAAAGAGTTTATAAACTAATCAATTATTATATTATTCATATTTTTTCTTACACCCCATTTCCTCTCTCATATTTTTTCTTATACCATCTCTCATACATTTTCTGACATTCTCTCTCTTTTATTTTCTTACACTTTTTCTTATCTCTCTTCATTTAATACTCATGTATTTTTTTATAATTTACCAATAATAAAAATATTTTTAAAAATAATTATTTAAATATTTATTTATTTAAAAATATTTTTATTTTATAAACCTTTTTCTTAAAACTATTTTTTATAAAATATTAAAAAAAATTATAAACTTATTTTTAAAATTTTATATAGCTTATATCTTATAGTACTAGTACTTACTAATAATTAATATTTGATGATTAATTAATGATGAATATGCAACCCCGACAAAATATATATTTATAAGCCGATTGCTGAATCGCCATTTTTTTTTCGCCCATGTGAATCGCTGTTGTTGACAGTGACCCTGGACTCAAAGGGAACTGTCGAGATGATCCTTCTAAACATGCCACGTGTGGATTCCTAATGCCTGGCATACGGAATCAATCATGTGGCGGCGGAGCACTAGAACATATCCGCTTATAAAAATATCTCTCTAAAACGAACCTCTCTCTGGCCTGCAAGAAACGAGAATCCTTACTTTTGTTTTATTTTTTTCTGTCTTTTCTATCTGGTCTCGAAAGCGAAATGGAGCTGCGAGAAAACAAATTAGTCTAAAAAATGGATCCGAAAGAATACGAACCAGAATAACTGAACCCTAACCCTAGACCGGGGCTTATCCTAACCTCCCCCTCACACTGTGCACGTGAATACAGAAACCGAAGTTCGATTAGGTTTTTAAGAGGCAGGGTTCTTCACAGTGGCAAGGGCAACCTGAGCGAGGTTGGAGAAGGACATAGGATAGCGTTCGGATTTCAAGGATGGTATGCTTAAGTGGTTATTTGGTTTGTTGCCGGCGATGACCGGGGGCCGATGTCACCGGAGGAGGAAGATGAAGGGCAGAGGTGCGGAAGGAGGTTGCGGAACCGAGGACATGCCTTGCTCGGTTTCGAGGGTTCCGGTTGAATCCCTGGGGACCCAGCCGAGAAATACTGATAACTCCCCTGCACTTGAAATTGATTACTACTCGCAGGCTATAAAAGCGCTCAGTGAGCGCTCTCCTTTTGATGTTGCGGAAGAGACTTCAACGTCGACGGTGCCTACACTGCCCATTGGGTGGGCAAGCTTCTTAAACCGCCATTCTGAGAGTCGTAGGCGCCACAAGAAGTCCCATTCGGGCGCTGACAAGAAATCGTCTAGAGCATATGAGAAGTTGCGTAGTTCAAGTATATGGGTCGAGACTGAGGATTACTTTAGAGACTTGAAATTGCCGGACATAGACACCTTGTTGGAGGCATCCTCCTCTTTTTGTTTAGCTGCTCGGAAGTGTTTTTCTGTTCCCCCAGTTGGAAATGCGCCAAGATCAAATGTAGCTAGTTACGAGAATGACAAGGAAACTGATGGAAACCTAAATAGCGAGGATGTGAAGAATGAGAACCGTCTCATGGAAAGTAACAGCGTTGCTGCTGGAGCTTTTGCCCAGGATGACAAGGGTCACGATGCTTTTGATTCGTCTAGTAGTTTAGAATGGCTTTTAGGATGTAGGAATAAGATTTATTTGATTCCTCAGCGCCCTTCAAAGAGGAGGAAGCTTTTGGGCGGTGAATCTGGGTTGGATACATTTTTAATGACCAGTCCTTGTTATGGAGACTCTCCTCTGTGTCATTATTGCTGCAGGGGAGACACCGGTAGCGAGTCCAATCAATTAATTGTCTGCGTTATTTGTAAAGTTGCAGTTCATAAGAAGTGCTATGGTGTGCAAGATGATGCAGACGAGTCTTGGTTGTGCTCTTGGTGCCATCAAAAGGGTGACATTGATGAAATGGTGCATCCTTGTGTGCTTTGTCCAAAGAAGGGTGGTGCTTTAAAGCCTGTTCATAGACATGCGGAAAGTGTTGGATCTGCGCAATTTGCTCACTTGTTTTGTTGTTTGTGGATGCCTGAGGTTTATATAGAGGATTTGAAGAAGATGGAGCCTGTTATGAATGTAGGAGGAGTCCAGGAAACCCGGAAAAAATTAGTCTGTAATATTTGCAAGGTGAAATTTGGCGCATGTATTCGATGTAGCCATGGTATGTTTTGTTGCTCTCTGGTACTACCCATTTTTTATTTCATAGGCTGGTATTCTGGAGAAAATTCTAGTGTTTGGGAACTGTTGATCATTGTGCATCTGTTAGAGCTCCGATTTGAAGTATTATGCCTACTGTTTCACGTCATCAGTCACACCTTTGTATTTGTCTATAATCAATGGATTTTGGGGCACTTGCTAATGAAAGATGGTACGGTAATTTTGTGCAATTTCGAAAATAGTTTGTGTTGTGAACTCATTTTAGTGAATGCAAGTGACTTTATCCAATGCTGATTAGCATTTGAACCTTCTGTTCTATGTTTTATTAACCTTAATGGTCTGTATCAAGGTGCAGGCTGGTCAATTCATCACCTTTGCAATGTTTTTGTGCGAAGATTTTTTCAAGTACAGGCTTACACGTTTAAAATTGTAGTGATTATGAATGCAAACATCTGACTGATCAAAGGCTGAGAATTTAAAAATGCAAAATGCTGCTTAAAATGCAAGGACAAGGAATTTTGACTGATTCAGACTAAATGTAGTGATCAATTTTATTGCAATAGTTTAAGTTAAACTTTCAGTTTGGCTAAATATGTGAGTAAACTTATTTATTTTATGACAAACCTATCTTAAGTTGTGGGAATATGTAAGGGAGATTTTGTAAAATACTTCTATTTAGGTGTTAACTTTTTGTAACAGAATATGGCATATCAATACGATGTTTCCAATTTGAGTAGCATTTTGAAAGACCCAGTTCTCATTCATACCTTTTATGCAGTCTTCATATGTTTGTTTTTCTTCCCCTTTTGTGAGGTTCTAAGTTTGGTACACCAAAAGAGAATGCATGCATTGGTGCCCATTTACATTATAGTGGACAGACTATGACGAGATACTTTGAAATATGAAGAATCTTTTAAGTGGTGTTTGGTATGTGGATTCTTTAGTTTGCCCAGCACTTGAAGCCTATTAATAAGATGTTTGAATGTAGCAATTATGAAGAATTTAAAACTTCAGTGCTTGTTAAGTCTGCTTCTAATGTAATGACCTTCGGATGGGATATGGGCTATGTTTGAAGCTAAAGTGGAAATAGGATGTTCATGAATCTGGTTTTTAAAAGGTAGCTGCTGGTCCGGCTTCATTATGTAGGCTAGGTGTATCTTGTGATTTGAACCAGTCTTTCGGTGGATGATAATGTTACACCTATTGGATTCATGTTACCGTTCTGATATGGTTTTTGCTAATTAACCTTGGGCCTTAATGCATAACATCTTCAAGATGAAGGGTGAAAATGGCCAATGCACGTTTTTGGTTTGGAGTGCATCTGTTGTATAAAGGGAAAAAAATCTCTGCTTAAAATGGCAGGTTTGCTGCAGAGTCAATTTATTGTCTGTTTCTACTGGGCTATTCTTCACCAATCATTTTGTATGTGCTAATGAAGAAAATGTTTTTGTTTACCTTTTGCCAGGGCTATTGTTGTTCAATTTGATTTTGAATGGTCACACTGGTCTCTTTCCGTGTGACTAAAGGATGCATTGGTTTTATAGCTCTTAAGGACTTTATTTGCAGCCTTGTTATATCATACTTCATGTTAACAACAGTGTGATATGTGTCAACCATGGAGAAAGAAAGTTTTATTACTGAAAGCTGGGTGTTTATGCTCTTAAAGCGAAGTTGTTCTGACAAAGGCACAGAAAGTTTCATAAGTTGATATATATATGTTTATCTTTTGTGGCATCACTTGGTTTTTTTAATGGTTACAAAGTGGATTACAACAGCTAACCCTCTAGATGGTTTACAAAAAATGTCCATTGGAGGGGTTTCTAGTTGTGTACAGAGAGAACATTAGAGAGGCTGATGCGATGGCTAAAAACGCTTAGTCTAGATGACTTTTGTCACATCTATGATCATCCCCCACCTTTCTTACAATAGGTGGGGAATGATGATAGATTTAGGGAAGATGATTGACTGCTGCTTTGGTTCCATTTATTTTCTGATATTTTTTGAAGATTGTATCTTGATGCTCCTTGATTAATACATGGTATCATATTTATTCCACTAAAAAAGGGCTTTGTAGTATAGCATTTGTGGTTCAGTACCGGTTATATTGTCTTTACGCATATAATGCTGCTTTCCCCCTCCTTTTCAAGTATCATGTTTGACGCACTTTATAACACCATCAACTGTTTGATGTATTGCTAGCCGCGTCTTGCATTCCTTGATTCCATACGTTTGAGTGGTAGTTATTTTCAGTCAGCTTGGATGTGTTCTTTGGTGGTTGGCGCTGCAGTTCTTCATTGTGTAGCTTACACTTCAAGTTCTCGTTTAATAGCTTATAACTCCTTGCTGCTGGGTGGTGTTACAGGATCCTGCAGGTCTTCTTTCCACCCGTTATGTGCCAGGGAAGCTAGCCACAGGATGGAGGTTTGGGCCAAAAAAGGTCTTGACAATGTGAGTGTGCTTTATTTGTAAAAACACAAAACCTTAACTCTTTTTTTGCCCTAGTGAAGAAATGAAAAAAATAATAAACAAGATGTTTAGGGTCAACTTAGGAATAGCTCTACATTTTTAGCATCATTTTCCCTTTTTAATCACAAGCATCCCGACCTTGTTTGAGGAGTTGATTATGTGCTCTCATATGTTTGTACAATCAGATTGAGTTGCGGGCCTTTTGTTCCAAGCACTCGGTTATACAAGAGAACAGCGCCATCTTGCCTTCAGGTGGTTCTGTAGCTTTTGGTAGTGGTTTATCTTCTGCTGACAGCCTTCGAGCAGGCACACACCACATTTTGAAAATTGGTTGCCAAAATGGAGACAATATTGGGATAGTTTCTGATAGTAGTCGTGATAAATTGAGTCATAGTGAACCACCGGATGAAACGTCTGATTGTCAGTTCAATGCTCATGAAACATCAGAATGTAGTGGTTTGCCACAACAAAATACTGCAGTGGTGGGAAGGACTGATGAAATTGCCAATGCATCTGAGTCCCTTGGTTTTGCGCTTCTTTTGAAAAAGGTATTTTGCATCAAAAGTAAATTCATTTGTATGTTTAGCATTAAGTGTAATTATTGTGATGTGAATCCTGAAACTGAAAGTTTCTCCTTGGCAGTTGATAGATAGAGGAAAAGTTGATCTTAAAGATGTAGCTTTGGAGATTGGCATTTCTTCTGATACATTAAGCGCAAATATTAATGTAAGACCTAAAATATTGAGTCTACCATGCAGAAAGTGGTGCTTAAGTGTTTTTACTTTAACTTGTGGTTTTCTCTTTTATTCTCCTTTCAGGATTCTTGCATGGCCACTGATGTGCAACTCAAAATAGTCAATTGGCTAAAAGCTCATGTATATACTAATGCATTTCAAAAAAGTTTGAAAGTGAAATTCAAGCCTGCCAACTCATCCAAGGATGAAAATGGAATCACTGATGGTTCTGATACTCTACAGATATCGGATTCTGAGTTGCCAGATCCTGTTGCTGTTAAGTCAGTGCCATCAAGGAGAAGAACAACCGGTAATATCAGGATTCTGAAAGATAAAGTGATTTGTTCATCTGGGGCGTTGTCTAGTGAGAACGGAATGCCAATGGACGAGGTCAAAGGAGGTCAATCTGAACATGAAAATTCTGAAACATCAAACGAAGCATCCATTCTTGATGCAACTGAAATGGTAATTCTGTCTTGTAGTAGTTATCGTTTTGAAGCTGATTAATTGAATATTTTGTTGATTAATTGGATATTTTAATACACAATTGTTAATTTTTTTTGTTATTTATTTTATGCATGATAAAGCAAATTTGTTTTGTATCCCGATCATATTAGGACTCATTAGCAATGTGACATTGGAGTCACATGAGTTTTGGAGATGTTTTTGTTAAAGTTGCACTTTTTGTTGTTCACTCCTTCCTAATCTGTACTTGACTTTGATTATGATTTTATTATATCATTTGTGCCCCTTGTGCGAAGGGTTTGATTCTGAACTGGAAGACCTGCTTATCAAATGCTTGGTCAGATTACTTGTCCAGGAATGGGAATCATAAAAGAATTGCTATGAAACTCTTTTTTTTTTCTTTTGCTCTCTCGTTTCATGCTCCTGAGCTTCCTCTAATTTTGGTGGATACTTTATAAAGCACAAGGTATAAAGGGAATGATGATTTGTCTTGTGAATGCTGTGTCTCAATGACACTGTTTGGCTTTGGACAGTTGGTGATGTTGTGTGAGGGTATTTTAGCTATTGCATGGCTAATTCATTAAGCATGTAATTGTTGTTTGGGATCTTAATTTGGAATTTAGGATTATTTTGTGAGTGGTATGTTGGGATTTTGGGATATCTTACCCCATTGTGTTGTCCCAGTGGGACTACCCCATTCATTATTAGTGTTTTTGTGGGGCTCTTGTAGTTCCCTGGAGCTAGATTGTTCAAGTTTTCTGTATATAGGCATATTATCCGTCATAGTATTTTAACCCATCATCGATTTTGAATAATTATTTTGTTGGTTCCTAGTTCCTTGATTTTCATCCAACACCAATTGTTCTTGATGGTATTTCAACTTGGGTGTGAGGCAAGTTGTATATAGCTTTGATGGTCATTTGATGGGTTTATGGTGTTTCAAGTTTCTAATTTTTCTTATCTGTTTACTTGTTCAGTGTATTGTAATTACAATGTGATTCTGATTGGAAGTGTATATGCAATATTCACTTAGTTCATGTACTTGTTGCAGTCAAAATTTGAGAGGTATAATTATATTTTAGTTTTGACTTTTGAGAGCTTTCCGATGCTATTTGCTTCTCTTAGACGAACAATAATTTTACTTTTTATAATTTTTTTTATTTGCGTATATTTTTATTTTGTGCAGAAATTAACCAAGTCTGAGGATGCTTTTTTTGATTCCCAAGGTATGGCCTCCTAATGAAACTACGGTCGTAAGATACACGCATATGTCTTTTTCTTGCAAAATTTTTCTACTTGGAACTACATATGATTTGATTTTCATGGTCGATTTGTCTGAGCTACTTATTTGAGTCCTTAAGGATTCTTTTGGTTTCCCTATATTCAAATTTTGTTTATCTAATTCCATTTCTTTTTTATCTGGTCTTTCTCTTGCTGATTTATTTACATCGTGTAACATTGTTATGTAGGGAATGCAGATAAACCTGGCAAAATAATCTTATCTGGAGGCGTTTCGGAAGAAAAGCTTTCTGATTGCCACCATTCTTCTTGTTCTGCTGCAGATTTACCTGCTTCTGGTTTCATGTGAGCTATTGAAATTGGATATATCTATTTGGTTCGATTAGACATTTGGTTGTTTCAATTCCGTCGAATTTTCAACTTAGTCCCTACACTTAATTTCTTTGTATATAGAAATCTTACTGTTTTAAATTATTTCCAATCTAGCCCCTTACGCCAATGATAATCATGATAGCATCTATCAAGCATTGGCGTGTCAAATGGAAATCTTTGGCATGTCACCAATGCAATATGTGCTTTTGATATGTAACAAATATATGAATGCAAATTGATTGGGGGTTTGCTGGAGTAGTTATACGGTTATAGTCATTAGCATTAGGCTTTAAGGGGTTGGTGAAGTCATTTGTAAACGGCTCGTGTTATAAAGAATCTAGAGTTTAGCCTGTTTCCTTCTCTCTGTCTCTCTTTATCTTCTGTTCTGTTCTCCTCTCTCTCTCACCCCCACCCCCTAATCATTGTATCAATCGTCCTGCTTCAATTTAAGGGGATATAGGTTCCAATCAGCATATTCATTTTCTGTTATGCAGGGAGATTGAAGGAAACTCGTGTTACATTCACCCATACATCCATAAAAAGTTATCGCACATTCATGATGGGGTGCTTTCAGAGGATGTTATATGTGAGTTGCATTAAGTCTTTTCTTTTCTTTTTCTCCTAACATTTTTTTAAGATCAGTCATAATAGACTTGACCTTTTGCAGGTGAAAGGGAGGAAGAAAATTTTTATTTAGACGGATTATCAGGGGCCAGTGGTGGCTCTAGTTACGAAAATCCTGAAGTGACATGCAGTGACATGTGTAAGGCGGATAAAGTAAATACAAAGCAATTGGTTATGGCTAGAAATATGGGTTTATTAGAATCTTGTCCAAAAGATGAAGTGGAGGGTGAACTAATATATTTTCAGCATAGATTATTGCAGAATGCAGTTGCAAGGAAGAAGTTTGCTGGTATATTCTTTATCATTGAATTCTTAAGTTAATTCGTCAGTTAAAATGATTCTTTACATCCCATCTAGTTTTTGATAGATCATATTAATATGTGATTGTGCTTTACTTTATAATTGCAGATAATTTAATCTCTAGTATAGCTAAGAGTCTTCCGCAGGAGATTGATGCTACACACCAGCAAAGATGGGATGCTGTACTTGTTAACCAGTATCTCCGTGATCTTAGGGAGGCAAAAAAGCAGGGCAGAAAAGAGAGAAGGCACAAGGAAGCGCAGGCAGTGTTGGCAGCTGCAACTGCAGCAGCAGCAGCCTCATCTAGGGTTTCTTCATTGCGGAAGGATGCCTTTGAAGAATCTGTACTGCCGGAGGTCATATATGCATGTTTATATTGAATAAAATTTCTAATCTCAAGGTAATATTATTTGTGGTTGTTATTAACAATTGATTATATTTATTTTCAGAATTTGTTAAAGCACAGTTTCAGTGGAAGGACTGGTGTTTGCTCTCAGCCATTGCCACGGGCCAAAGGAACACTTTCAAGAGTAGCTATGGTTAGGACTTCATCAGAAAAACATTCAGATTGTGGTCTGCCAGATGCAAATTTTTCTAAGGAGCATCCCAAATTATGTGATATCTGTAGACGATCTGAAACTATATTGAACCCAATTCTCATCTGCTCCGGTTGCAAGGTTTGAACGCTGCAAACTTCTGATTTTCAGAAACTTAGCATCTGATCCATTATTCTCAATGATGTTATCTGTTTCAGGTTGCTGTTCACTTGGACTGCTATCGTAGTGTGAAGGAATTCACAGGTCCATGGTACTGTGAATTATGTGAAGATTTATCATTTAGAATATCTGGGCAACCTTCTATAAATTCCTGGGAGAAACCTTATTTTGTTGCGGAATGTGGGATATGTGGTGGTACTACTGGCGCTTACAGGAAGTCTTCTGATGGTCATTGGGTCCATGCCTTTTGTGCTGAGGTTATTTGTGCTTCTTTTCTTTTTTTGCCAGTTTTGCCATTTTGAATGTCTTTCTTTTCTTAAGCTTGACATACTTATATGTATAATGTGTTCTAGTGGGTTTTTGAGTCGACTTTCGGAAGAGGACAAGTAACTGCTGTTGAAGGAATGGTATGTGCTTTCACTGAAAATACAATTCCTAATGTTTTGGAAATATGTTACTTATTATGTAAATTGGTGAATGCCAGGAAACTGTGTTGAAAGGAGTTGACATGTGTTGCATCTGCCACCGCAAGCATGGTGTATGCTTAAAGGTAATGATGTCATCAAAATCTTCCCCTGCCCTTTTTGCTGACCTTATCTTATAGCCATGGGCTTTTGGAATTAATCATCTTGATTCATGATTTCTAAGCAGTTCTATATATGGTGAATGCAGTGTAGCTATGGCCATTGTCAGACCACATTTCATCCATCCTGTGCTAGAAATGCTGGTTTTTACATGAATGTGAGGGCTGCAAGTGGCAAGCTGCAGCACAGGGCTTACTGTGAAAAGCATGGTTCAGAGCAGAGGACCAAGGTCTGATTTTTTTTGTTTACTGGTAAAATATTCTTACTGAAGGTCTGGGATAATTGTACCTTATGTCATTGTTTCTCAATTACTCAGGCTGAAAGCCAAAAACATGGAATTGAAGAATTAAAAGGGATCAAGCAAATTAGGGTAAGATTTCTCCTTCCATCTCTCCTCAAAGTTGCGCTTGATACATTTGTTATACTCCCTCCATTTCTTTTTATAAGATACAATTTTTTGTCAATATTTGGATTTTTATACAGAGTCGTCTCTGAATCTGTAGCTTTCCTTATTTTTTCTGAATGTCGGTAGTGTTAGTTGCATCTCTGAACATCAGAGATAATAAAGGAATGCAGCCGTTCTGCTCATTGAGGGGATTGAAAGAATACGAGTTTGATAGGTTTTTGTGATTAAGATACAATGGTGGAGTTTAATTGTAATCTATAGTCTGGTTTCGAATTCTTGGGCAATTAAGAAAAGGTAGCAATAGGGGCGTGTATTGTCCAGGGTTATATTGACTTGCCTCTTGATATCCGCTCTAGTGCATGCCGAATTCACTTTTCTATTTTAATTTTGTTAAAAGTGATTGAAGCTTTGAACTCCAAATAACTGGTCTATGATTATAGCTCTATGTCTAAATAGGTTAAGGATCACAGTGATTGTACATGATGATCGTCAAGGTTACTTTTTTCGTTGTAGTGATTTTCACTTTGTAAAGAGTGTGGGCTTGTATTCCTAAACTAATATGAGCACAGCTTCTATCAGAAGCACAGCCAGTCATAGATGATGCAGCTTGTTTATTTTTTTTCAGTTAATCAAATAGCTGGGGTGATTGTGTAAATTCTCTTTTGCAGGTTGAGTTAGAGAGATTACGTCTCCTTTGTGAAAGAATTGTCAAACGTGAAAAGATAAAGGTAACCCTTCTAAATTATGAACGCGAAGATGTTCTAATATTGTGTATGCTAGAAACTAGTTGAGATTTCTCTCTATTTGGTTTATACCGTTGAGTCGTACAACTCTGGTTTTTTCTTTTTTATGCTTAACTGTCTGTCTTTGTTGATGATTAACCGTCCCTCTTCTGAATATTTACAGCGGGAATTGGTTCTATGTTCACACGACATACTTGCATTCAAAAGAGATCATGTTGCTAAGTCTGTCTTGGTGCATAGTCCTTTCGTCCTTCCTGATTGTAGTTCAGAATCAGCTACAACATCCCTTAAAGGGAACACAGAGGGATACAGATCATGCAGTGAAGCTGTCCAAAGGTCGGATGATGTAACGGTGGACAGCTCAGTTTCTGCTAAGCATCGAGTCCAAGTCAATGTGACCATGGACAGTGACCCAAAGTTGGATGATGACTGTTCAACTTCACAAAGCCATTATAATCATAAGATTCCTGAGAGGGTGCAGTTTTCTGGCAAGCAGATTCCTCAGAGAGCTTCCATCATATCGCGAAATATTTCAGATGACAGTGGATGGAGATCAAAATCAAGAAAGGTGAATTTGGCTGCATAGAGTAACTCTGATTTGGATGTCTCAGTTTTTGTGTTTCCCTTTTCCCTTTTCTTTTTAACAAAAAAATTGGTTAGAAAAGTAAGAAATTAGTTGTTTATAGGTTGAATTGGATTTTTTCAAAGTGCTCATGCTATATTATACTTTACAGCATCAAGAGACATTTGGAAAAGAGTTGGTTATGACGTCAGACGAAGCATCAATGAAGAATTCATTGTTACCTAAAGGATATGCATATGTTCCTGCTGATTGCTTGTCTAATGATAAGCGATCTAAGCATGATGTATTTACTAGTGAGCCAGCGGAGCACAATGGGTAAAGCGATGGATTCCTTGACTTGTGGAATGCCTATATGAGGTTTACATCCACATTATCCGATACCATTTTGCACGTGGAGTATCTGGGCATTTGAGGAGAATGGCAAAATGTATCTGGAAATCAGTGACACGGCTCCAGCTGGTACGAAGATGTGCCCTGCTCTAGCGGGGAAAGTCTAACATTGCTGTACATTCGTTGAGGGTAAACTGTACAGTGGATGAGCGTTGCTTGCTTTTACTTGTATTAGAAGGGCTTGGATTTTCATTATACTCACACTCGAGGAAGCACGGAACAGAAGCCTTCCTTCTTGTAACAATGCCTGGGAGAATTTAGGGCATCATCTCCTGTTCCTTCATAAAGTTGTTGTATATATGATGACAATATTAAATTTCAAATGACTGGTGCTCGAAATGAGATTCATCCAGCATTTAAGTTGTGTAACCTCTTATCTTTTGTTAAAGTTTGTACTATATATATTCAGACCAAAAAGAAAAGAAAAGAAATATTTGGGTTCCTGCATATCTGTCGCATCCAGAGTATCAGGGGCTGGCTGATTGCCAATTGTAACGTAATAATTATCAATCAATATATGAATTCTTTATTATAACAAAAAAAAACTATATGAATTCTTTAATATTGAATTTAAAGTGATATTCTTTTTTAGTTATTCTTTTTAATTTTTTGCAATACAACACTTGAGGCAAGAACTAATTTTTTTTTAAAATAAACTATTTTCATATTTTAATCATTTAAAAGAAAAATTGAAAAGGTCAAGGGAGGGGGTATTATATTAATATTTTTATTTTATTCTATAATATGGCACTTGAGGGGGTAATTATTTTCATATTTTAATCTTTCAAAATATAAAACTGAAAAAAATGAAGGGACGGAGATCCTCGGAAGGGTAGGATATGGAAATTCACAAGTAAGCTAAAGTACCTAACTGCTAAAATAAGACATGCTGTCGGGATGTGACAGCCCCTTTAAGCGTTTTTTTTACCCAAATTTTTTTTTTTAACTTTTAAAAAAGGATTTAATGACTTTTTTTATTCTTAAATAATATTAATATTAAATAAGATAAATTATCTATTAATTTTAAATATAAATCTAAATATTCAATAACTAAGATATCTCTCTCAATATTATAATTAAAATTATAATAAAATAATATTTTTTAAAAAATTAAATATATTTTAAATTATTTTTTTTTGGTATGAATATATTCTAAATTATTATATATTTTGTCATTTGAATTTATCCAAATTAGAGGTCCCGAAGACAGATTGTTTCGGCCCAAAAAACAGTATTGGGGCGTGAAAGTCCATGGACCCAATTCAGTCATGTGCCTGTATTCCTTGTCTAGGACCTGGGAGCCCCGTTTAAACTGGGATCAGGATCCTCTGCAATCGTGACTGGAAAATGGGCTCGCTGGAGACACCGACGAGCGCGGAAAACGGTGCGGCACCTGTATCCGGTAACGGAAAAGTTCCCGCTACAGATGGGGAACCCTTGCAGCCCACGGGCGACGTCGAAATGGCGTCGGAGAAGCCGCTGGAATCCGATCAGTCAAAGAAGCGGAGGATGGCTTTGCTTCCCCTTGAGGTTGGTACTAAGGTCTTGTGCCGGTGGAGGGACGGAAAGTTTCACCCTGTAAAGGTCATTGAACGCCGCAAGGTGCCAACCGGTGACCCCAATGATTATGAGTACTACGTCCATTACACCGAGTGTAAGCCCTTCAGTTTACTGGAACCTTCATGTTGCCCGATTTGGAAGGGTTAGGGTTTTGGGTATGACGTGGTTGTGCGTGACATCGATGTTGGTTCAGGTTTTGAATTTATGAAAATGGATTCGGTAGCATAAGAGCTATTTGATTAGTGTCTGTGAACGTGATGCTTGGTGTGTATCATAAGGTTTCCAGTTATCCCTTCATGTGAACAGTTTTGAACTAACTATCGCCGTGTAATTTCACATATGTTTACCTTTGGTAGAAATGCTAATTAATTGCAATAGTGAGATATCGTATTAGCCTCTGATTCTTTATATCTCTGTTCTTGGCAGTTAATAGGAGGCTGGATGAGTGGGTGAAGCTAGAACAACTTGACCTTGATTCTGTGGAGGCTGTTGTTGATGAGAAAGTAGAGGATAAGGTAGTAGTTATATGTTTGCCAAATAGCTCTTCTTTTTCGAATAAACCCTGCGATTTGATAAAATTTGCATTTGGAACTTGGGCACTTTTATTGAAATTTATTTATTCTATGAAAACAAATTACTTCCTTTCATTGCTTTCAATTTTGGGAGATTATGGATAGCAAGAACGATTATTCCTCCGTTTATTGGTAGCCTGGAATGATTTATACATACCTGCAGTTACATGGGCTGGCCATCTTTTGTGCTAATACCTTCTGCCTTCATTTAGAATATTGAATTTGTAAATTCCTAGGTTACAAGCTTGAAGATGACACGCCACCAAAAGAGGAAGATTGATGAGACACATGTAGAGGTATTGAGCTCTCATCTCACATCCTGATCAATTGCATGCTTGCTCACAAGAAACCTGCTAAACTTTGTTCCTTGTACTTATGTGTTTCTGGGATACGCAAAGGCAACTTTAAATTAAGGCCTTTGCCTTACAATTTTTTTGGAAATGTATATATTAGTCCTATAACCCTACAGAAGCTCATACGTTTGAGCAAATTTATACGTGAATTATGCAATTTTCTGTGCTAAGCTGCTTATATGACTTCTGTGGATGAATAGTACTATAAACAGAATAACTGAACCATCTCACTCTGGGGACTTTTCAAAAATGAAAACCATTTTACATCCAAAGAGAAATATTTTATTACATCTCTTTCTTTCTTTGGCTTTTGTGTGGTTTTTCTGAGAGAAATTAACTCATGAAGTATGATGAAACATGTAGTTTGGTGATATTTACTGCATGATCAATTTTATGAAAATCAAATTAAAATTACATTAAATCTTGACGCTGATAATGGCTTTCTCCTATGACAATCTGCGCACACGCACATATTTTATTAAACAAATCTGTATATTTTGTTCAAACTATCCGTCATCCAGTTGCCACCCTGTTTCTTAAAGTTTTGTCACACATTTTATATCGCTTCATTATATAGGAGGGGCATGAGGAACTTGATGCTGCTAGCTTGCGAGAGCATGAGGAATTTACCAAAGTGAAAAATATAGCCACTATTGAGCTTGGAAGATATGAGATTGAGACTTGGTACTTCTCGCCCTTCCCACCAGAATACAATGACTGTGTGAAGATGTACTTTTGTGAATTTTGCCTCAATTTCATGAAGCGCAAAGAACAGCTTCAGAGGCATATGGTGAGCTGTGCCTCAAATACTACTTCCGTTTTCCTTTGCTTTATGGAGCGGTTATTTTTTGAAGAGGATTGCACATCGGATTAATTTGAATAGTTTCTCTTTCTCCTATTCTTGGCAATGGTCTTTTGTTTTTTTTTGAGGATCTGTAGTTTGCTTCAACTAGTGTTTAGTTACATGTATTCTTCTCAGCACTATAATATAGAAGAAAAGCCTTATATGGTGTTTACAGAATTTTAAAAAAGACAATCAGTGTGAGGTGTGTTATATCTGCACCATTTTAACCCACTTTCTAGCTTCTGAGGAGCCACAGAAGCTGTTAAAATTTAACCCCGTTCAGATGTTGAAAATTTTTTAAGCAAAAGAATGAGAGAAAAAGAAAAGAATTTGAAAAACAATTTGAATGCATCTTTAGAAACGTTTGAAAAATTTATGCAAAACAATTTGACTTCACGATTGAAGCTCATTCTATTTTTTAAACTTTTAGTTTTGAGATTTTAAATTTATTTTGTTTTCGTATTGTTGTTTTTAGTTGGAATTTTTGTAAAAATCTGCCCTCCCCTTCCTACATACTTATCCCCAAAAAGGAGTAATTTGTAGATTTACATGCTTAGCCTGAACTATCTTATATACCTATTCTCTTCTTCTTACCTTATACATGCAGAAGAAGTGTGACCTTAAGCATCCCCCTGGTGATGAGATATACAGAAGTGGTACCCTGTCAATGTTTGAGGTACATTTTCATCATGGCTTGCGTGGTTTTGTTATTACTAGCTAATAATCAATATTTTATCGTGTTTCTAGCAATTGATTTTAAAGACCCTTTTTCCTCTCAGCCTCATTTCTCTTTTAATTGATCATTTTTAAGGCTTTGTTGATCTCTATTGTTGGAGGGCGTGCAGTAAATTACAATCATAGGCGGACTTATTTACTTGTCTGTAAAACAGGTCGATGGCAAAAAGAACAAGATTTATGGGCAGAATCTCTGTTATCTGGCAAAGTTGTTTCTTGATCACAAGACCCTCTATTATGACGTAGACTTGTTTCTGTTCTATGTTTTGTGTGAATGCGATGATCGAGGATGCCATATGGTTGGCTATTTCTCCAAGGTAACGTTATTACTTTGTTGTCACTTACATTGGTTTCGAATGAGATGTTTCATATTCATATATGACCTTCCAATAACTTTTGGACCATTTATTTTGTCTGTTCTAATATGCTGAATGTAGACTTTTTTGAACTTCACAGGAGCACGAGTCATTTATCATGTAGTTTGGCTCCCTATTTAATTATTTTATTTAAATTATTTGTTACTTCAAGAGTAGTTAAATTCTATGTTATTAGTAGACAGGCAATAACAATAGTTCTGTGACATGAATCACTGACTCTCCCGTTTCATACTTATTGGTTAGTATTTTTCCTTCTATGATGGCTAACCTTATTAATACTCATTTCTACGTTTAATCATGAAGGAAAAACATTCGGAGGAATCTTATAATTTGGCGTGCATCCTCACCCTTCCACCCTACCAGAGGAAAGGCTATGGCAAATTTCTAATAGCATTCTGTAAGATCTATATCTCTCTGGATAATGGATCCCATCTATATGTTTTTGCTCTATATGAACAATATCCGTAATATTATTTCAAACATGGAGCAGCGTATGAACTTTCTAAGAAGGAGGGCAAAGTTGGTACACCTGAAAGACCCCTTTCTGACCTTGGGCTGCTGAGCTACCGAGGATATTGGACCAGGGTTCTTTTGGACATCTTGAAGAAGCACAAGGGTAATATATCTATCAAGGTAAGCATCCTTTGGATTTCTTTCAAGAGATATGTTTATTACTTTCTTTGCTCAAAAAGTGAATCGATTGTTTCTATTAAAGAAATCAACTAATTATGAAGTCAATAAGTTGTCTGGAAATGGAATTATTTTTTCATTATTCGGTCCATTTTTTCCCTAGGAGCTGAGTGACATGACAGCCATCAAAGCTGAAGATATATTGACTACACTTCAGAGCCTAGAATTGATCCAATACAGGAAAGGACAGCATGTGATATGTGCAGATCCAAAGGTTTTGGATCGCCATCTCAAAGCTGCTGGGAGAGGCGGTTTGGACGTTGATGTGAGCAAATTGATATGGACTCCCTATAAAGAACAAGGATGAGGGGGACATGTCATCAAAGAGAAACTTGTATTAATGTAACATGAGCTTGTATGGATACAGATTCTAGGTTAGAGTTGTTAAATATCACCCCTTCACTGTATGTATGTATGTATTAGCATAAAAGAGGCTTGTTGTGTACTTGGAGTAGCACTGGAAGTTTAATGCTCCCTGCCCCTTTAAAGGAAAATCAGAAAACCTTCGTTCCCATTTTGTTTCTCATGCTCTGCGTTGTGCAATTGAAGTGGTTTAGCCGGGAGGGCTGAGCTGAGCGTATATCGTCGAGTCCAGTCCACTGATGTTGCTAGTAACCCACTAGTCGAGTTCTCTGATGTATTGTGTCATTTGCGAATATTATGATTTGTTACTGGCTTTATATGGACCCTTCAAACATGCTATTCAATTGTGACGTGGTGACATCACACAGCATTCATAAGTTACGAGCGTCTTGAGTTACGGATCGTCGAAGTGTGGGTAATCAAATTAGCGGGTCCCAGGGGCGAGGTGTGGGGCCCACTCTTATAGTATTGCTTCCATATGAAGAAATGCATACTTTACAAAAGAGAGTTAGCGGGTTTGCGCGGTACAGGCGTGGGACCCACCATTCATATGTTCTGAAGAGAGTGTATTTTGGTTTTACCTTCAGAAGTGCGTGAGTTAACATAATTTAACGCCATTGTCCCGGACCGTGCTCGTTGTGGTCGGGGTTGAATTTTCTTCGCCACGAACAGTGCCACTGGGATTCCCTAAAGCGCGCATGATGATGATTGGACACAAGTAGGAGTGTCCAAACATATCCTGACCCGGGTGTCCCGACCGGTCCCAATAATTTCGGGACAGGTCCGTCCCATCCTAATAATTTCGGGACGGGTTCGTCCCATCCCGAAAAGGACCGGGACAGGAAATTATCGAGATGGGACAGAGGGAAGGTCGGGACGGGACGGGTCTCGACCTGACCCTCGGGATTCCCGACCCGTCCCGACCCTATTTTTTTTTTATAAAAAAAATTATATTACATTATCTTATATTTTTCACTTTGTACACTCTTTTTAGGCTCTTCGTCTCTCTTTTCTTACACTTTACTTGCTCTCAGTCACAGGTCTCGCCAGTCGCCACTCTCATATAAATATTTTTACTTACAAATATTCCTATACAGATATTTTTATTCTTCTTTACTGTTATTTTTTCCTCTTATCTAGGTAACTTATCATTTTATATTAGGGAGGAATGTTTGTATTTAGAGAAAATTGCCGTGGTATTTTATATAGAATAATTTATTGAGATAATTTTATTATTATATTTTTAAAAAAAAAATCGGGAATTCTCGTCCCGTCCCGTCCTGAACCCGTCCCGGTCTCATCGGGACTGGGACAAATTCGGGACGGAACACAGGACGCATTTTGCGTCCTGTGCACTGTATCGGGATAGGACACGGGTTGTCCCGGTCCTAACTTGTCTCGTGAGCACCCCTAGACACAAGTCTTGGGTGTCTCTTCCACGAGTTGTGCTATGAGAGCTCGAGTTTTCAATCCATGAAGGTTTAGAAATATGTGTAAAATATTCTTTTCATGATTATAGCAGTGGTATATATTTTTCTTTTCCAACTAGCGTTTCACCATTCAGCAGTTCATGCAGATTTCCAATGTCTATGATTTTATCTAAACATTGCGCCCTCTAAGGGTTGGACTGCTTGCCTTTCCACATAAACGGTTTTCATTTCTAATTTCCATGAAACAGTGACCCTTCTAACGATTTCTATAATTTCCACCATACAGCATTTTTATTTCCAGAAAACAGATCCATTTTACTACATTCTCAGTACAAAGCTTGTCACTTAAACACAGACTAGAAGTTCACCCTAGTAGCGCAAAGCATGAGTTTTCTGGTTAATCTGGGTTCAACCGCCTCGATCTATGACCTAGTAGTGCATAACGGAGGTACTAATTCAACGAAGAAACTCTTTCAAGCTAAGCAAAATCATTTACTTTATCCTTAGAAAAAATTTCACCCAATGAAAAAAAAAAATTGCATCTAATCATACACTAGTAGGCTGTAGAAGATGCCTTGGATGATGAGTGCGTTGAAGCTGAAGAGTTGTTAAGGAAACACCACCTGATCTCCTTTTCCAAAGACTTTCCGCTTCTCTTTCTGCCTCCGATTTCTGTGCTCGCTTTACCACCGGCAATGGAGGGTCCATCTCATCAATACTTACAGTAACACAACTCTCGTCTCTATTCCTATCATTCCTCTCCAAATCTCGACGCCCCCCACCACAACTTGTCGCCGTGTGAGCAGTATGGGTAGTGTTTGTGCTTAGATTCCTGGCATAGAAAATCTTTCTCAGTTTGGAGTACTTGACCAGAGCAGAGAAGGGTGTTGTTGATGAGACGTTACTTTTGTTGGTGACGCTCATGATTCCACGTGATTGCGAGGTGGTGGGTAACCCAACTACTCTGTTGTTCCTCTTCACTTGACCCATACATCCGATTCTAGGGGACAAGGGGTCGCCGGAGAACGACGCCCGGTACCCCCACCGTGGAACACTCACATCTTTGATCATGGATGACCCCGAACAGAGCATCGGCATGAATGTACTTCTCTGATGATGCTGCTGATTAAACTTATGGTAGTGATCATGACGGCGATGTTTGTCATCAGCCATATCGTTCCTCAGTTCACTAATTTTCAGAGTGAAAGATCAAAGTGAGAGTAGAAGAATCGAGGGGGTGATGAGCAGGAAGGAAATTGATGAGAAAGATCAAGTTCAAGCTAAGAACAAGAAAGAAAGGCAGAGTCATTTCGGAGTTCACATCGTATAGTTTGTCAAGATTGAGGAAGTAGATGGTGAAGTTTTACTTGGTCGTGTGGGGCAGAAAGAGAGAGAAAAATGATCGTTGGGAAGGAGGAGTGTATTAGAAGGCTTGAATTAACAGAGAGAAGAAAGAAGAGGAACAGAACCACTTCATTCATTGATGGAATATTTTATTGGAGTTTAGCGCAGACAATATTTAATTCAATATATATATTAATGAGAGATTTGAAACTTGGTTCCAACAACCAGATGATCATGCTTCAAACTGCTTCAGATGATCTTGTTCCCTCCTCGTTTTTACTGATTTTATTAATACTCCAAACTGCAACTACATTTGGGAATGAGTTTTCCAACTAGTCAAAACAGTTCAAAGACAATAATTACGAACACTGGCCTTGGAAATACAACCATGCCCTGTTATCCGCTAAAACGTCTAGCTCGTTCTTAGATCCCCTATTTGATCAAGTAATAGCATTTATATAAAACAAACCAATTATTGTCGACCTATTTGAAATTCTTTCCTAAGAAAAAAAAAAGAGTTATTACTTAGTAATTACTAATTAATTATGTTAGTGCTTCCGAATATTGTTAATGCTGCTACATATATGGTTTGACAAGTCTAAGTCTAAACACAGTTTCCGGCGCCACATGCAGAAATTAAATTACGGCGGCGTCAAAATATGGGTAACCGGGTTAGCGTGTTTTGAGGGGGTGGGGCCCATCATTCATTTATCGCCACGCAATACATGGGCTCACTTTTGCCACTTACCCCTGGTCCTATATAATGGTTGAGTTTTGACCATCATTTCCCAATTTTTATTTTTTTCGTCACGTTTAGAAATACACTACTCCCTTTATAAAATGTCGTTTGCTTAACCACGCATTGACCCGTGACAGTTGACATGAACAAAACTCCGGTCAAAGTTAAGCAAAGATCTCTTAGCCCAGACCTTATATTGTGTCAAATAACATGATTCTTTTTCCTCTTTCTTCTTTATAAGATGTCCATCACATGTTTAGTGTGGATGATATTGAATAATTTGGCAAAAGCCATAATGGGGAACCAATCACATGCACATCACGTGCGACAAAATCGATTATATATATGATGATGCTTTTGTTTGGGCCGACAGCCAATGATCGCGTGCATGTGGACACGTGGCAGCTGCTTTTGGAATCCTCTCGCATGTTGGCTCTTAGGCTTATAAATTCAACGAACACCTCCTATGCATAGGATTGGACCTCCCACAGCGTTTGTTGATTGTCTTACAATAATGAATCGGATTAATGCGCTCGTTATTTGGCGTACAACAGAGAGAGCCGATAATCTTTCTAATTAACAACGCAAACTTGTATCATCCCTATGATTTTATTAGGTGGGTTCTGAAGTTTCACATGAATTATCTGCTGTTACATGGAGAAATCTCGAGAAAAACCATAAATAGGGTGCTTAAGGCAAAAGATTATCAGGAAATTCAAAGCTGTGTACAAAGAAGCGTGGAAAAAGTAGAATATAGTTGGCGAAAAGGAGAGAATGATTGACGAGTGAAGATGAAGCTCCATGAGTATATTATTGCCCAGGAGTGCATGTCTTGTGTGTGATCCTTGTCTTAAAAGCTAGAGGGGTTTAGATCAGTGAAGTGAAGGTACGGATAGAAAGGTCCCGGGTAGGGTTTAAGGGAATAAATAATTTAAAAGGAAGAAGACAAAGCTGTGGCGGTGGAGCTATCACCTTTTACAAGGCCGTGTTTGGAAGTGCCGTTCCCAAGAAAATTCAAGTGTAGATATTAAAACAAAACCCTCTCTGATGGCTGATAATCAGATTTTGCTTCAGATGATGCAATTGAGTGATCTTGCAAATCACTTGAAAGCCCAGAAAGCAGAGCATGTACAGAGAGATTCAGTGTCAATCTCAAACCCAGCTTCGTGCGGGCTTTAACGGGAAATATGAGAGTAGATCATTCACGGCTTGTAACTTCCATTTATGGTAACACTTTGGCTTGGACAAACCAACAAAGAGAATCAAATAACTAGCAGCACAGCAGAAACCGACAAGATACGAGATTGCACAATAAAAAGGTTAATTCTGCTCACAAATCATGCAACTATTTAATTATCACAAAAATGTTGCTGGTACCTTTATAGTAACATTACGCGAACTTCCCAGAAAAAGAAAATATAACACACGAGTCTCTCTCTGGGAGCCTTACTTACACATGCTGATCTTCTTTAATAACCATAGCAGCACAGCAGAAACTGACGAGATACGAGATTACACAACCTGTTTTACAGGTTTCTTAAACCGAAACCTCTGTTATGTAATCTCTTTCTCTTGTATGAACGAAGGGTTACAAACTTGTTTTTCTTTTTACGCTCTATTTTATTTTACGTATCAAGTAGTCATCTTTTCAGAAAGTTGGTAATTAAGTTTTATATAATGTTGGTAGTGGAGCAGATACAGGGGCAAATAGCTCTGCCACGGAGTCCCTCTGCATGAACGAAGAACGCTAGAGATTGTAAAACTTGTTGCCTTCATCTAATTTTTGTGTTTCAAGAAATTATATATCGCTTCAGTTCTAACTTCGACTTAAATTAAATCCATGATTGGGTCATAACTAAATTAACGATAACACTAGGACGAGATCTCGTTCATCTTGTATGTGCTCTTTGATGTGAACATACATTTGAGTCTCAAGTGTAAAACCTTTTGGCATCAATTGTAACGCATGAGATCATGCCTGGATATATAAATTATATTCTCACATTGAACCGCATCAAGGAAACAATTAGTACATAGATTTTTCATTACAAAGAACACAATACACATCTATAAATAAAATAAAATAAATTAACCAGAAAGAGGAACAAATATAAAATAAGGAGAGAATTTAAAAAGAAAAAGAAAACGAGACCTATCCATATCCTCCAACTTCCAAGAGCAAGACAGAAGGTATGAACAGATCTGAAAATCCATATTCATGCCGTTCAATTCCAGACTTGAACGGACCACTTCAATGAAAATAATGAACCAGCCTCAGATGGGTGTTAAATTTTTCTGTCATTTCTATGTATTTGGTTGGATTTCTGTCTCAAAATTGCCTTGTTAGTTCCAGACTCAAACGAACACTTAATCCTCTTCTTCCAACCAGACAAAACCCTTCTTCATGGAAACGATCCATTTAAGCTAAAGCACTCCAAACAGCTCCTTCTCCTTCACCACATTTTTGGTGGACATATTTAATCTTCTCCACTGATTTGCAGATTCCACTGCAGCTCCAATCAAATGAAGCAACGCATGTGTTACCTGCCTGCGCCTTCCACTCACAGTCTATGCAAAAGAATATTAGTCCCATGTGAGAACCACACCCAGAAGAACCTTTAGTAGTTCTTGAGAGCTGAAATAATCAGATACATCTAACATACCTGGAGGAGTCCCACAGCACATATTGCGGTCATCAATGTGCTCGACTTCGAGACCGATGAACCATGAACCAAGCGAGACATCTTCGTTAGCATACTTGTGTAATATTGGCCTGCACTCACAATTTGTACGTCCATCATTATTCTATACTTTTTTGCTTTTGATCAAATCTGCAGAAATAATATTCTGTGTCTGTGCAACAACAAATCTGGTTTGAGGCTAAATTTCCACATTCCAGAAAATTCAGTTCAGCTGTGAAATGCTAAACTACTGAACTGATAGCTAAATATCAACCAAAAAGTATACACGTATTGCTTAGCGATCAGTAGATAGTCATTAATTACTGAATGGAAAATCATATCCTTACTGGTTAATGGAAATGTAGGTAGCCAGATCCTTTGAAATTGCATATATCTGCCCAGTGGCATGTCGGAAGTATTTGTTGTCTTCTTCTCCAAACTTCCAGAACTCAGGCTCATGATACTTGACATCCCTAGAAATATGAAAACAAATTCTTAAGATGAAACTAATCCACCACATGGGGCACAGGAAAAAAAATGGTTAAGTGGACTTACTTTCGGGAAAGAACAGGTCCAGATTTCATACACCCGATATAGACTCTTGGTTTTGAACGATGACGAGCAAGAGTTGTTGCCAATACACCTAATTAGCAACACAATAAAACCCTACCTGTGAGGAACATGGGAAACTCAAGAAAGAATTTGAGAGTCCTGAGACAGTGTATATACCTAAGTTGACATGGACATCATCGTCCACCTTGACATAAAAATCTGCATCCCATTTAGCAACTGCGGTAGAAAAGAAAATCTTTGTCTTTGCAGACAGTTCATGATACCCTTCAACATGTTCCTACATGATAATTTGTAATTAAGATTAGGATCCCTGCCAGATATCCCTGATTATTCTCACCTAAACAATTCTTATGAACTTTCTTACCAGCCGAAGGAAGTCATGGTGCTGAGCATCTTCTGAATCAATAGCTCGATCAAGAATACTGTTGGAAGTTGCACTGAGAAAGCAACAAACATCCATCATGTCAGTTCCACGATGTTGGAATTTGCAGGCCATTACCTCAGATAAAGAAATATCGATTTTGCCTAAGAATTGTGCCTATCATACCCAGAATCCAAAAATAGCTTTTCCAAGCTGTTGTTTTTAATTAAACAAGATTTTGAAAATATTCCCAAATCCCCAATTCTTGCTAAATTTGGAGGATTTGTGATTTAACTAAATACTACAGGTAAGGAGAGATGGCAAAAGCTTATTTTGAGGTCATTCGCCATGAGTGTTCGAAAAAGGATTAGAGGTAAAGTACTACAGCTTCATATTGTATCTATGAAGTCCTTTTAGAACCTGTTAAGTATACTTATTAAACACTACTGATCAGTGATCAATATCATTTGTGAAAATGCATAATTCTATACTGGGTTAAGTGATCATATGGTTAATTGATAAAGCTTTGCAATCAGAATCATCCTACTTAATTACCTGTGGCCAATCATGAATCTGATGATAATTCCCTTCTCACGTTCCAATCGAAGGAGCTGTTCCCCTGACCAAAAGTATAAGCAGAATCCAAGCTTCCATGAGAAACCAATCCTTCGCTTACAAATAAAATCAATTTCACAAGAAATTGGTTACCTTGTGGCATCCAAGTCTCCCTAACTGAATCTCTACGCTTCCTGCTACTGAAAGCTGTGTTTATGCCAATCACTACAAACGCCTTCTTCCTGGGAGGTGCTTCCGTAGATTTCTCAGAGTTGGTCGCCGCAGCGCCATCTGAGACCCCCATTTCTCGAGAACTCCTGGCTGCTGCTAATTCCATTTGAAGCATGGCAACTTGTTTGTCAAGAGATCTGGCATGCATCCAAAGAATTAAACAACAGTAAGTATTCAACTACAATCGCCATTGCAGACAAATCTAGCGAAATGGAATTAGATTCAAGCCAACACTCACTGAATAGCTTCGTGGGTTTTGTAAACTTCGCTTATTACGTCCTGATTTCGTACGGGCTTCTGATAGAACAACAAAACCCAGAGATGTAAGAATCTGAGAAAAGAATCAAACGCTTTTAGAAATGCAATTGAAAAACAGAGGCAAGAAAAAGATGCCTTCTCAGTAGTTGACTCCTTGGAGACGACTTGCACTTGCTTGCTATTCCGATGCAACGAAACAAGGTGGCCGTTTGATTCAGTCGGTTCCCACATCCTGCAACAACGGCGATTTGCAGTCACGACAGAGTTCGTATAATTAGAAATATGAAAAGCAAGCTAACTCCCAAGCTTTCAATTATTTTCCTTTTTTGGCTCAAAAATTAAAAAGGAAAGATCAAAGTAATTGAAATCCAGAGCGAGGAAGAGACCTGCTTGCGATGAGCATACCCAGGAGGAATGAAACGACAGAGAAAATGGGAACCCATTTGGCAGAAACCTTATTGGAGTTGCGAGACTTCATTTTCCAGCTGTGAATCGAGTTCTGGGTCTGTTTCAGAGAGGTCATCAAAATGAGCGTTGGGAGTGAAATCTTAGAAAAGGAACGAGTCTTGACAACTCTAATTACGACTTGGAGGGCATGTTATTACTACCGTTAAACTCGTGGTTAAATAGATTTTCAGAATGGCGAGTTTTCTCGTAGACCGTCAAAGTTCGGCACGACAAAACTAATTGCTATGACGTTTATTGCCTTCCCTCGGATGGCGTCCGTCGCCAGTCACGCCTTTAGATGTGTGTTATAATTGGACACATTTGACCTGTCTTTGATTTATTTATTCGAATCGTATCAGGACAAAGAAAGACAGAGAGAACAACTTGATTTTTATCACCAAGCTTTGTGCCATTTACAGTTACAGTTAAACCAAGTGTTCATTAATCCCAGTATTCTTTTTCTTTTTTTTTACACCCATGTTCCCATATATAAATAATTTGTAAGAGAAAAATCTGTTTCAGTAAGTCATTTGTATGATATAACTACTTTTTTTTAATTTTATTTATATTAAATATAAGTTATTTTTAAGATAATCAATGATTTTTTTTAAACTCTTTTTTTAATAAGCGAGAATATAAAAAATTTTGTATAAGGTACAAATAATTTACAAGAGAGTGATATGTTTAGCTTCAGTTTCAAGTTTTTACAACACAATAATGCAGATAAATGGCTCAACGGCCAATTGCCTGTTACTTTTTTTTTTTTTTTGCTTGTAAAAACAATCTCATGTGAATGGCGACTTTGGAGGTCTTATTAGATAGATGGTTTAGAGGGGGGGGGGGGGGGAAATGGAAGGAGGAGGTCTCTTGGGAGCTTCCCTCTTACTCTGAACCATTGATAGCCAAGGCAGTGGCCTAACCTCCTGGAAAGTCTGTGTTCGACCCAACATCTCAAATTTCAAATTGAGGGACCACTTTCTCTAATCATTTCTCATGCCACATATGACTAACGGGTGAGGATGAGAAAATATTACCAACCATGGATGTCATTACGGCTCTGTTTGTTTTATCTTATGAAAAGATAGGTTAGATTAATTTAAAAAATAATAAGAAAATGTAAGGGAGATTCATAAATGATATTTTTTATTTAGTTCAAGAGGGAAGCGGAAAGAAATTAATTAAAAATTGATAAATATACTCTTATCTCTTTATTTAAATTTATTTACTCTTTATTTATAATATTCATATCATAATTATTATTTTTTAATTTATGAATTTTAAATTTTTTTATCTCATTTATATATATAATAAAATTTAAAAAAATTAAAAAATATGATAAAGTTTTAACATTATTTCTTATTAATTTTATAATTATTGTATATTTTAATATAATATATAAATAATTTATTGTGCTTATTAAGTTTTATTATAATTATTATGCAATTAAAGAAAAAAATTATATATGAGAAAAAAAGGTTTGAGGATATAATTGGAATATTAAAAAAGGTTTAAGAGTAATTTGGTCAAAAAATGGGTAAAAATTTCTCTCCCCTCTAAAAACCCACACTTTTAAAAGGGAGATAAGGGAGGGGAGGGGAGTATAAAAGGACAAAATATCTCCTCTCCCCTCTCCTCCATTTTTTTCAACCAAACACACTCTTTCCTCCCCTTCAAAACCCCTCAACCAAACAAAACCTATATCAAATTCAGGTTTGAGATCTTTTAGACGTAATTCAATTATTATGAATCAACAGGTATTAGTATAAGGGAAAAGGTTTTAACTATTTAAATATAATATTTTAAATTTAAATATTATAAATATAAAAATTATATTTAAAAAAGTTACATGTGATTAGATCCAATAATTACTTAATCTCACATAATCAAATAGTCATATAAAAAATATAATTAATTCAATAAGTGAGTTGGGAATTAAAAAATAATAATAATAGGCGTGCCTTATTCACCTGACTTATTAATTGTATCTGTGGAGTGTTTTAAAAATGTTGGTTGTTTGCTTATCTTTTCTAAACTTGAACACTGCGACGTTAATATTAGTAACAGCTGTTAAAATTAGATCGAGGGAGGGTTTAATTTAAGATGGAGAAAAGGAAAAATGAGCTGTTGAAATAGATCGATCTCCGGAGGAAAAAAGGGTGAGAGGATCAAGATGTGTTCCTTGTGCTGTTTTATTAAATATCTCGAGGATTATTAAAGAAGAAATGTGTATAAAATTGAAAGGATAGACCGTGGGCCCAGCTGGTAAATATAACAAAGGTTATTGTTTTATTGAAAATTAGTTCATTAATTTAAAATCTCAACTTCTCACCCATAGGATAGGATGATAGGGTGAGATATATAATTGTTTAACGTATATTTAATTTTAAAAAAAATATTATTTTATTATAATTTTAATTTTTCTATTTTAAAAATTATTATAACTTTTAGGTGTATAGGTTAATATATGAAGATAATTGACGATTCGTTCTATCCTATATTAGTATCATTTAAAAAAAATAAAAATTTTATTTTATATTTAAATCGTGAGTAAGATTAAATTTTTTTTACAAATTTTTATACCAAATAAAAAATATGAACCTGTGAAAAGTGTCAAATTATTGTGATTTATGGCGGTTACTATCATTTAAACTATGTCTGAAAAAGTTAAAAGAAGCCAACAGCCATGTTTGGGCAAAAACAAGTATATTATTGTGGTCATCGTTATTTTTATATGTCGTTTTACAGTTTTTGCATATAGATCAATAATTCCTTCCACGACCATCAATTATCTCAAGAAGATTATTTGGTAGTATTTGATACAAGCCACAGTGCAAGGTTAAATAGATATTTAAGGATGCCTTTCTAAACCTGCTCCTAAAAAACAATTAAAATTAATAATCCGTCAAATATTTTTAATTGATAACTAAAAATTAATTCTCTTAAAACGGAAAAATTACTAAATTGAATTTTATTTTACCCAATAAAATATTTTTCATACATATAACCTAATTAAAATTTTAATATATTATATTTAAGAGATTTAGCTATTTATTAACTCTGTGATGTGATTAGTTTTTTTTAAGTTGCTCAATGTACGTCCTTATTGAAAAAAATTCGATGAACTGTCGATGGTAGTATACCTCGGCAATCGTTGCTTGAGAAATGTGAATATAATTTATATAACCTTCCAAGTCTATTGTAAATCCATGTATTACATAATCCGGATTAGGTAATCTTAACTTTTTAAAAAACTAGATTTGGGCTTGAGCGATTATGTCCATGGGTTTTAAGAAATTGAAAAAGGGTTAAATGGATTAGCCCATTCAAACAAGTAAAATAGGTTAAATGATGCATGCTTTTTCTTTTTCTTTTTTTTAAAAAAAGTCATTTCTAATTAAACAAGCATATAATGTCCTTCAATTTACTTGTAGATTTTGTGATTTTTTAGTGTGATTTTCTTACTTAATCAAGATATATTATATCCAAAACTTAACAGACAGGTTTAAAATTGTACTAACTTAACCTAATCTATTAAATCCAAATCTATCACAAATTATAATATTTTTTATTTAATACAAATAAATTATAACAGATCTAATTTAAAACAGATGTTGATGAAGACGTATTCAAAATCACAAAATATCATCAATATCTGTTTTAAATCTAATGAGATGTGGTTAGTTTTTTAATATTTTGACAATCTTTTTCTGTTACCATGATAAATATTTCAACAATCTAACACTAATAATAACGGTTAGCCGGTTATCCAATAAATTGAGTATTGAATATTCTTTCATACTCATTATAATGCACCAACTAATAAGTAATATTAATCATTTTTATAAGTAATTTTCTTAGTTTTAATGATTATTAATTATTTTGTTCGTGTATGCTAATATTTGATAAAAATAGTAGGAGAGAGTAAAAATTAATATGATAATATGATTTAGTATAATTAATAAAGATAAAATTAAAAATTATTTAAAATTTAGGATAACTTTAATGCTTTTAATACTTTTTTCTTAGTAGATGAGAATTAGTTAAAAAATATCCTATAATAAAAACCATATTGAGCAGTAAATAGGGAAAATGATAGAAAAGACTATAAAAAATAATAAATATCAAAATATCTCAATTGCTAATAATAGATTAAATATTAACAATATAATATAATATTTTTACATTTATCATTTTCGAGTGTCATCTTCCTAATAAATATAGATTAAGAATAAAAATATAAAAAATATTAAATGCTACAGTACCCTTTTCAACTATAAGTACACATATTTTGTATCTGTTATTATCTTAAATATAATTATATCATAGGATACACATACGGTTATATTTAACAAAAAGAGGTTTAGAAAAAACTTGAAAGAATTAAAAATAGGATTCATAATTTTTTTTAAAAAAATATATTAAGCTTGAGAGAGCGTTGCATAACTTGCCTTTTTTTTCTACACTGATTATTTCGGTCTGACCATAACAACTTATTTATTTTCCTTTTTTTTGGTCCTGAATAAACATTGTAGATTTTAAAAAACAGATTATATTGTGAGTTTTCTTCCACCGACAGCCGTATCGCGAGGCTGTTTTGTGAACAAATAAACACTTGTTCATAAATTATGGATAGCATGGATTTTTAAATAAAATTTTATTATTCATAATTCACAGATAATAATTTTTTTAGTATTTTTAATATTTTATAAATTAGTCACCAGTCCAGTTATCTTAAAAAATCCAGGTCGACTGAACGCGGTAATAGGATAATACTATAGGGAGCAGTAAGTGATGGGGACATATATACCCCAGACCTGAAATTCCCAACCATTTATTCCTTCCCTTTATGCCTCTATGCTTCATCGTGCTCCTTCATTATTACTCCTATTCCTCTTTCCCTCATACCTCTCTGTCCTATTCTCACTGTCACATCACATGCTCTTTTTCCCTGTAGCTTTGGATATCACGTTAAAAAAATATTATCATACAAATAAAAATATTCTGGCAAAATATTAATAGAAATATGTCATGGTAACAAAAAAATGTCCAACATTATTATTGATACCAATTTTATTCTTAAGTGGAGATTTTATTTTTCTTCCTACCCCAAACAAGCCTGTATGCCTGGATTGTTCTTGCCTTTCTATTTTTTTTAATTTTAACTATTAATATTTTGTAATGTCTAAATTATTAGTATTATTTTAATATATTTTTTTTAAAAAATAGTTTTTAAGGGGCACAGATTGTAGTACTAGCATTTAAGATTTAGACAGTTATGCATGATTAATAATCAATAAATGAGTTGTAAAAACATTTAATTTAAACTCCTTTGAACATTCATAGAATTATGACTCGATCTTGTTAGGATCCATAATTGTTCTGTTTTTATAATTAATTTGATGTGATGGGATGGGATGGGATATGATTCTGTAATAATATCCCGATTTATTTTACTTTTGAAACAGTTTATTATATGTATTAATTATTAAATAAAAAAAAAGGACTGTAACGCTGACGTGGAAATCAAAAGTAACAACGCGACCTTAAAGTGACACCAGAGTGACGGGAAATTATCAATTTAAATGATTATTGGATGGCGATGTTAAGAAATAAAGGAATGGAGCGAACAGGAAAGGCGCTTCTATTGGGCGGTGATGACCCCACAGTTGACGTGGAGATTATTTTGTAGTTAAGCTGTTGCGGACAGGACCGTAATTTAATGAAGAACAGGATGGTGTTTAAGTAATTACGCACCATGATCTTGCGATCGTGCCTCGCTTGATTTCCGACCCCATTTGTCTCCCTCCCTCCCCGATGAGATATCATACCCTGCCATCGACTCTATTCTATCGATCCCAGCAACGGTTTTTAAGAGAGAGAGAGGGAGACGTACAGTCTGAGAGAGTACTATACAAACTCACTGCGCTTCCTCTCATTCTCATGTCTAAAAACCCTAATGTCATCTTCCTTTCCTCTTTGTCCCTTAACCTAATTCTTGTCTTCCACTCTGTCTCTTACATTCTTTGAACTATGCGTCCTTCAAAGTCACGTCAAGTTCATCCCAACCCGGTTCAGGGGAGCCGTCTAGACCCAAAAATCTGGCGAGCATGCGCCGGTGGATGTTTTCGAATCCCTCCTCTTCAGTCTAGGGTTTATTACTTCCCTCAGGGCCATATCGAGCATGCCTCGTCGGCTCCTCTATACCTTAACCCTCTAATCTTCTACAGGCCCCTGATTCTCTGTCGCGTCTCCGCTGTTGAATTTCTTGCTGACCCTGCCGCCGATGAGGTATTTGCCAAGATTTCGCTCCTTCCATTGAGTGATGGCAACTCTGATCACTTTGCCGATTCCGTGGAAGCGCCGGACGATGACAAGATTGTGTCGTTTGCGAAGGTTCTGACGCCTTCTGACGCGAACAATGGCGGTGGATTCTCTGTTCCTAGGTACTGTGCTGACTCCATCTTTCCACCTCTGAACTTCCAGGTCGACCGACCCACCCAGACATTGTACGTGACGGATGTTCACGGTAACGTCTGGGAGTTTCGCCACATTTATCGGGGCACACCAAAGCGGCACTTGCTCACTACTGGGTGGAGTAAGTTTGTCAATAGCAAGAAGTTGGTTGCTGGTGACTCGGTGGTTTTCATGAAGAATTCTGGCGGGATGATGTTCGTCGGTATTCGCAGAGCTTTGCGATTCACTAAATTAACTACCGTCGATTGCTCCATATTGTCTTTCCAGCTTGGTGGGGTGAGAAATAAGCCGGAGGGGGAGCAGCAGCAAGAGGGCTATTTAGGTAGGAAAGAAGGATTTTCAAGGAACGGAAAGGGGAAATTGTCGGCTAAGGAGGTTGCTGATGCTGCAGATTTGGCAGCGCAAAGCATGCCATTTGAGGTTGTTTATTATCCAAGGGCGGGCTGGTCGGACTTTGTGGTGAAGGCGGAAGTTGTGGAGAAAGCTTTGAATGTCGCATGGACTACCGGAATGAGAATTAAAATGGCAATGGAGACTGAGGATTCGTCCAGGATCACATGGTTTCAGGGGACGGTATCTTCTGCATCTGCTCCTGATAATGGGCTTTGGCGGGGTTCTCCATGGCGTATGCTTCAGGTATGACTGCACAATTCTTTCGCTGCTTGTTTATTCTTGAAACTTAAGTAACTAGTGGGATTTTTCCAAACTTGATACACTTTGAGGAGCTGAAACTTTTGAATGATAGATTACACGCTATTTTTCTTTGGTGAGTTCTATCAAGAAAGAAAGAATTGCAGGCACGAAGCTTCGGAGTTTTAAGTCAACTACTAAGATTTAACTAACTTAAGCTTAAGCCCTGGATTTGCTTGTGAAATGTTTTGGCAAAGGAAGTCTATATTGCTTGGTCTGCTACGGAATGTCAATATTCATCTCGTTATCATAAAATTGTGCTCATTCATTAGCGTCAGTTATTTATGAAACATAAGATGTGTTGTAATTAAACCTAGTTGCTTCTGGTTTGAGTTTTTGTCGATATTGGAATGAAATTTGAAGCTGTGCTTGATGTTGCTTTCAAAATGATATTATGTGAGAGTGACAGAAAAATTATATTGAAATATGGGAAAAAATTTAGATTTATTTAGAATCAGCATCCAGAGACAGGGTAAAATGCATAAGGTAAATTGTCTATTGCCCATATACTGTCACTAGTCTTCCATACATAGAAACTTAGCAGTTTTATTCTGTGTAGCTTGTTTTGCATATATTGTTTGGAGAGTTCAAGGATGTAGTTACATTAGATTCAGAGGGTACCGGGCGCATTACTAGAATTTGATTGAGAATGGGAATGATGGGTGGCGGCACCTATCATACCCCCAATTAAATTAAAATTTAAAAGGCCGCTAAAATTGTATTTCTGTTTCTGTTTGTGTTTTGAAGTCACCGGAGATTACTACTTGTGAAGTAAGGTGAACTTGTAGTTCATATGCCATCACAAAGGGCTTAGAATTTTTGGCAATGATGGAAATGCATTACTCTTCTCATATACCTTTGCAAAATCAGGTTGAAATTATTATTAGAGTTATTTATACTGTGCCAGTTTAGTAGTTTGTTGGATGCTCTCTCATGAGTGGATCTGTAAGAGAAAGGCAGTGTCTGTTACTTTGATGTATTGGTAAGATTAGAAAGGAGTAAAATCTAGTAGCTCCAAACTTTTCTTCCTCTAAATTCAGAAAATTACCTAACTTGCATGAGAGGTCCACCACTCCTTTTCTTGCCAAGTTCATCAGGATTAGAATCCTGTTAAAAAAAGTTGGATAATTTCTCTAAAACCTGGGGCTCTGTGACTCTGGCTTTGGTTTATGCTTCACAGTTCTCACAATTGCAACGTGCTAAATTCTCTTTGTTATAGGACACCCCTCTATGCGTGTGTGTATTCTTTGTTAGCAGTTATATAGGGTATTTGCTTTCATAAATCAATCATAAGATGTTGTGGAATTTATCATCTGTCTCGTATTATTGGTATTTTCTTATACAGTTTCTGGTCTCTATATCATAGGTTATGTGGGATGAACCTGACGTCTTGCGGAATGCAAAGCGGGTGAGCCCCTGGGAGGTTGAGCTTGTTTCCTCTGTCCTTCCCCCTAATGCAGTACTCCCTCCTGCAAAAAGGTTTAGAGCTGCTCAGTATTGTGCGGTGGCAACCGATAGGGAGGGAGACCCCTTCTTTACTATGACAGGTTTGACTAATTCAACAAGAGGGCACTTGAACCAATCATTGTTGAATTACAATACTGTTGTTCCTGCTGGCATGCAGGGAGCCAGGCAAGATCTATCTTCTGTATCAAGTCTCTCCAACTTTGGAATTGGTAATTCTCATCTGTATATTGGCAATACATTTGGAAACACGGTACCCAAGATGAAAACTTTTATGTCAACAGAGCCAAATATTGACAGTTCTCAGTCTAATAGCTTGTCACCAGAAAGCCAGAGTAGTTTGCAGGGCTCTGGCACAGAATTTGCTGGGACACGAGGCTGCAACTTAACAAAACAGGGTGTAAGTTCAATTCAGCTATTCGGTAAGCTCATTCAATTGGAACAGCCCGTTGAAAATGATGAGGGTAGTAATGGCTGCAATGAGACTGAAGGCGTTGACTAACCACTGGACCACTCTTTAACCAACAAATGCTTGCTTGGCTTGATGTTCAATACTAACGAGCATTCTAGGTAGTAGAGGCATGTTAACTAGTAGTTGTGGCCTGTTCAGCACATATTAATATTAGTATAGCTGTACAGGTATGGTTATGTTTGAGTGGGTTGAACTCTCCTTTAAGTATACTACTTTGGATCTTACGGTGTGTTAAAAATTTGGATAGTGCCTTTCAATTTGATTAAGTGACATGAATTCTGGTAATGCTTATGAGGTTCGATTATATTGTTTCACTGGCTTATTGTCCCTCTATTTTTCACTTGTTTTATAGGCATGATTTTAACACTTTATATTTTAAAGGATTCAAAACTCTTCATTAGAAATGAATTTTTTTTTATTATAAATTTTTTTAAAAAAGGGTTAGATTTACCCATAATCTAAGGGCAAATTAAGTCTAATTTTTTTATAGATGATACTAATGTTGGGCAAAGCTATTTCTTGTAATTAATTAATATTTTTTTGCCAATATTAACCCTCAATTTCAAAGCAGTCAGATTACTTTAGTTCCGTTGATTTACCATGAATATCAAATACTAATTATCTTCCATTCTTTTATGCAACAAATTTAGTTATTTTGTAAATTACAAAAATTATTTACTTGACTTACACTTTGAAATTTATCTTTTTTTTTCTTTTCTGACGGAAAACTTAAATGATAATATTTTATATGATGTCTATAAAATAAATTTTTGCCTATAATTTTAAATAGTGTTTTTCAAATAATACAAAAAAAAATTAAATACTTTATTGGGGCAAAAATCATATTTTTATATATAAATGAAGAAAATATCGGTTTTATTCTGCTGTTGGTCAAAAAGTTAAAAAACGTATATTATAAATAGCAAGTTTGGATATAAAAAAAATAATTTTTAAATAGCTTTTAAAAAAAAGATTTTTAAAAAAGAGTTTATAGAAAAAAGTAGTTATAAATAAATGAGTATTTGGATAGTTATTACTATAAAAATTTTTATAATTAAAATATTATTAAAAAGTGTATGATTTTATTAAATATAAGAGATATGAGAGAGGATATAGAAGAGAGATAGAAGATGAGAGATAATGTAGAAGAGAGATGAGAGAAGAAAGATAATGTAGAAGAGAGATAAAAAATGAAAGAGGGTGTAAAAAAGAGATGTGAGAATATAAAAAAAATAGAAATAAAATAGTAATTAATTAATCTATAACTCTTTTATTATTATATAAATTAATATTAATAATTTATCTAAAATTTGAGTTTTAAATTATAATATAGTTTAAAAAGTATTTTTTTTAAATAAATATAATTATTTATTTTATTTTTTTTTAAATTAAAATTTGAACAAGAGGACTTTTGAAAGCAAGATTTGGTATTTTACCCAATACACTTTAAAAGAAACATGATAAAGTTCTCCGCACGCCCCTTCTCTACCGAGCGTTTCCAGTTCTCCGACCCTTTGCAAAAATTCTGCAGAAACCTCTTCCACTCCTCAGAAAAATGCGTTGCACTTGCTGAGTAAGAAGTGAGAATTAGATTAGGGGAAGGCAAGATATCAAATCCATTTTCGTATATCCAATTAAGGGTTTTCTTTCTAGCTTCCCACAGTTGTCACGTTGATTACTGGGAATAGCCTTTTCAATGGCCGCCTGTGTTGCCAATCAATCTCTCCTGGCATCCAGTACTTGTTCTGCATCCTTATTTTCAAAGCCCTCGAAAACCCTAGAACCCAACATCAGACTTCTACCTCTTTCCTATCCAACCTTTAGTCGCCCCATTTATGCGGGCAACCCTAAGTTAGGTTTTTCGAGCAAGCATTTCCCATTTTCCCATGTTAGTCGTGAAAATATCTTCAAGTCTTACCTCGCCGCCGAAGATTCTAGTCCAAATGTACGTTTTCTTTGAAAACTTATCCACCCTACCCCACTAATTTTGTGTCTTTGCCCAAGTTGAAATTTAGTGTATGATGGTTTTATTGATAAATTCATTGAGATAGTTGCATGTAAATCGATATTGCGATTGAATAATTGATCTAGGTAAAAGTTGTCTCGGATGGTGTCTGATGACGAAAGCCACCCGCTGGTATTGCTTCAATTTCAGAAATTGGGAATTGTAATTTAATCATTTGATGTCGGTCTAGTCCCCTGGGAAGATAGTATGCTCATAACAGAGTGAAAGCAAAATATGCTGTTAGGCGGCAATTTCACTTTGTAGAAGCTGACTTTAAAACGGGATGGCATGAAAGCTCCTAATAGATGTGCTCAGCGTTAAGAACTGTCTTGTCCCAAAAGCTTGAACTGCTTGGAGAAAGGCTTAGGAATAGTTATCTCTAATGGGGATGTGGAGTCTAGAGTCTAGACCATATCTTGTGCCAAAATTTAGTTTACCCAGAAGAATGGGGGCAGTTAGAATTGAATTCTTGACAGCTTCAAGAGGATCCTCTTGCTCTGGTAAGATCAATTTCATCCCAAAAGCTTTTAGGAGAATGCTAGTAAATGTTCTCTATAATTATCTCTGATGCTGATTTATAGAAGTGGTTAAGTTCTTAGGGCCTCACTATCTTGATAGAAAGTGTGGAAAATTAAGATGACGGTGTAACAGAGAGTTCTAACATACAACTGTAAGTAATATATGATGAAGATGAGGTTGTAACTGACAAGTAAGCAGATTTAGATTTTGGAGAAAATTATGAATGTTTTGATTTTTCTCTCCTAAACTTGCAAGCAAATGATGTCACTTTTCACTTGACATTCTGAGCTCCCATTTTTGTAACTGATAGCAGTGCCTTTGAAGCAGTGGGGAAGTTCCCAGGCTTTTGGATTATAGCTGATTAGGTAACATTTATTGGTGATTGTAAATTGAGGGTTTTGACTCTTAACTGTAACACTATTTTTTTTTCTGGAGATCCTTTTTTGTTTTTTTGGGTGTATGCGCTGTGTGTCAATGAAACTGAAGTTTATAATCATGGTTACTATCTTTAGGATATATAGGTTCTAGACTTCTAGGCATATGGAAAATTCTAAACCTGTAGACTGTCAACCTGATCCTATCGTATGAGCCATGGGCTGCCACTTAGTAAGTATTGATAGTGTGCTTGGCCAAATAATAGGGCATTTTCTTTATTAATTGGTATGTAATTAGCATAGGATTATATTTTCTATATTTTTTTTTAATTTGCTGCTACAAATGATACTAATTATTTACCTTCTTTTTATGGTAATAATTGCCCTCTATTCTTTAAACCCTTGTACCATCTTGCACCTGTCCAACATTGGTCATAATATCATTAATGAGATATTATTGAAGACATTTTTTCCCAGTGAATTTTTCATTACTTAATCTCTTGGTTTCCCTTATTTAACTCATAGCCTGTCTTTGTCTTAGAATTATCAGTTCTTATTATTGAGTTCCAATTTCCATAGATTGGTTTTGTAACATTAATTGATCCTGTCATATATCCCAAGCTAAATCATCTGTTTCTGTTTGGTCTCCACAGACAGATGATGAATATGAGGACGATCAGAATGATGTGAAATTGACAGATAATGAAGAAGATAAAGTATCCCCATCCAGCTTAATGGCTCTCATGGAAGCATACAAGGAAGCAAGCCTTGATGGAGACGAAAAAACTGCATCTGATATTGAAATGAGGATAACATTAATGGCAAATCAAAAGAATGAACTGATTTATAGAGTGTCGACTTTATCAGCTGAGAAAGTTGCTTCAAAAGAGAAATATCCTCGTTTGCAAGCAGACTTTGATAATTTTAGGAAAAGATTTGAGGAAGAAAAGCATAACATACAGTTCAGTGCCAAAGTAGAAGTCATTAAAAAACTTTTGCTGATGGTGGACAATTTTGATAGAACCAAACAACAAATTAAACCAGAAACAGATAAAGAGAAAAAGATTGATGCTAGTTATCAAGGCATATACAAGCAATTTGTTGAGATTTTGAGGAGTCATCATGTGGCTGTGGTAGCAACAATGGGCAAGCGTTTTGATCCTTTGGTAAGTGAAGTTTGAAAAAATCTACGTTGATGTTTTATGTGAATTAACTTCATTTCTTCCTACTTTTGAAATAATTTCACCCATTCTACAGAGTGGGCAGACTTCTGTGCAACTTCATGCAATCTTGCTGTGTTCTGCATCAGACAACAACTCCAATCCTTGAAAAAAAATTAATATAAGAAAAAGAAATGAAGAGATTTATAAATCCAAATACAAGAACACCCCCCCCCCTTTTTAAATTTTGATTTGGGACACATTATATTTTTGAGAATGGTATCTTAAACTGCTGACTAAAGTTACGGGGTATTGTGATGAAAATCACCTTTCAATATTAAATTTCCATTAAGACCCCTAAAAAGATATTTGAGTAACTGGTTTTTAAGATAACTTGGTATTGTGCAGAAGAATAAGATCATTTATGTAATTTTACGTTCAAAAGGAAGGTAATCCAGGTATGACTATGCAAGAGCAGCTCCATTCGTCTGCTGCTTCTGCATTGAGGCAGGAACCCATGGTTGCCAATTGGTAGATGAAGTTTTAATTTTCCTCCGAACAACGTGTTCACATGGGCAGAAGTTGTTGTGGACCTTCCTACCAGATTTCCCAAATACAACAAACCTTTCTCCATGCTTTACTTGCTTCTCTTAAATGGCATTCATCATGGGCTCATGTTATGAAACTACTGAGTGTCATTTTTTCTTTTCTGCATGAGGAAAGCATAATTGATGAGAAGCAAATGAACTAAAAGAATTGGCATGCATGGCCGTTTAATTTGCTCTTATGGATTCTTTTTGTTGTAGGTACATGAAGCCATAGCACGTGAGGAGTCCCAAGAGCACAAACAGGGAATCATCATTCAAGAATCCAGACGTGGTTTTTTGCTTAGAGATCGGGTTTTAAGGCCAGCACTGGTCAAGGTTTCATCAGGGCCTGGCAACAAGAAAGCTACAGTGACTGCTGACAACTCCAAGGAACAGCCAGCAGAGACAGCTGGAATAGAGGATAGATAATTCCTTCAACATGATCATTCCTTTTTGCAGTAAATTACTTAAATCTGCCAACCTTCATACTCATTATACTAATGTCAATCGTGTCAACTGGAAATGCTTCAGTCATTTTATATTCTTATGTCACACCTTGTTGATGTAATGTACTTTCCAAGTTGTCAATTGCAAGTGCTCTGCAATATTTATTTCATTCCTCAGAAGATACTTGAAACCAACATTTTGGAAATATTCTTGTGATAGCTGATAATGCATATACCACAAGTTCATGAGTCATGACAGTGTTGTGCAATACATTTTGACCAGTGTCAGAATCAGTTCTTTCTTTTAATTTTGTTCATTTAAAATTATTATAGACATGTGCCTTCCCTCTCTTTGGCGCATCATTCTTTTTCAACCTTTGAACAATTAAGGGGCCATTGGACTAAGTAAATAACAAGACAACCACTTAGGAAGTCAGCAGGAATTCTATCTACTTGTGGAAGACGGAAGCAAAGTATGTACTGGGACGATTGGGTGTCGTGGCTAGCCATGTGGCTCATGACTTGGCCGATGGCTGGAAAAATTTGGTGACGGGGTGGGCTTTGGGGTCGATGACTGGGACGATTGAAATATAGTAAATATTTTGATGTTAATTAAATATTGAAATAATTCAAGATATTTAAAATGCAGAATATATATATTTATACATATCAATATTAATTAATTAATTCGATTTAAGTCGCATTATCGTATTGCCCAGTCTATGTGCGAGTTAAAAAGGTAAATGGGCACACCTGATTCACCGACACAGGACGTTACCCACTAAACCTAATCGTCATTACGTCCAAGTTCCCTTTCCTCACCCATTATTGTTTGTGGGTTCACTTGCTAAAAAAAAAATGAAACATGAAATCATGAGGTATTATTTTATTATTTTAAAAATTATTATTTTATTATATTTTTAATTATATAAAAAATATTTTAGTTTCTATGTATCTAAATCTATATTTGAAGGTAACTGACGTCTCACTCTGATATTAATATCACTTTTAAAAAAAAATTATCTCATTCTTAAATTGTTGGTAAAGTTAATCTCTTTTTAAAAATTGTTATACACAACAAAATTTCCTTATTTTGGTCAGATTTCATTATATTATTTAAAAAAAATTAATCTTAAAATTTTAATTTATTTATAACTCAATAACTTTATATTATTTAATATCTAAATTTTTAATTAGATTAAAATTCTATCTCTAATCTTTTTAAATTTTTATAATTTTATCCAAATCATCTATAACCTATGCCAAGTCATTAGTGAGTTATCCTACATGGCCAAAAAACACTATTTAAAATCGTTTTATGGCTTACAACTCAGCTCCTTGGTGCCAGATGTATTTGATAGAAAATTGAAAAAAAAAATACAAAGCGCCTTCCTCGTTAGGCGCAGAGTGAGAAGAAGAAGGGGTGGGGAGAGCTCTGGATAGGAATCTGGAAGGATCTTTGATGATGGGGTTGTGACGTTCAATGGCTCGTTGGAAGATGAGCAATTGGAGGAGCAGAAAGCTTGATCCATGCTAACACATATAGCTGCAGAAGCTTGGGAACTACAGAGGCGTCTATGCCTTCCATCTTTGGATGATGATAGAGACAAATTAGTGGTTTTTGAGTTTCTGCAGAGGTAGATTTTACACACGAAAGACTGAATGAATGCTCAGGAGTTTTAGTGACCTTTGATTGTTGGGGGTAACTGGGCGTTAGTGAGAAGAAGAAGAATCTGGAAATCGTGAAAACCTAGTGATCTTTATGGACGCACCTTCTTCGTTGGGAGATTTGAATGAGTTTTTGGCGTCGACTGGGTTTTGACGAGTTATCCTTCTTTTTTCGTTAATTTTCTCCTTTAGCCACCTCTGGAAATTAAATCAGATGCGTTATTTTCCCCACACACCCCAACCCCTAATTTTCTATCGAATAATACATCTGGCACCAAGGAGCTGAGTTGTAAGCCATAAAACGATTTTGAATAGTGCTTTTGGCCAATAAGTCCCTGATGACTTAGTGTGTGTTTGGCTATCACTTTTGAAAATGGATTGTGGAATAAAACCATAATTTGCACATATGATAGCCAAACATTAGTTTTTTTTTAAAAATTAATTCTAAACCTCAAACCATGGTTTTACTCCACAAACCATGGTTTGAAAAAATTGAGCGCACAGTAGCTTCTTACCCCTATTTATTAATAATTTAAATTTTATTTAAAAAATAAAAATAAATACTATTTTAAAATCTAAAATTTTAATTTCTTTTATTTTAAAATTTAAAAAAAAGATGAATTTACCAATAAAAATTACCGTCTTCCATATTTTTCGATGGTCATCTAGATTGGTTAACTCTAATAAAATTTTTAGTGAAAAAAAAATTAAGATGAATATTGTAAATTTTTACTTTACTCAAATACATATATATATGTATTATTTTATAATAATTTATTGTGAATATTGGTTAATTTTATGTAATTATCATATTATTTATGGAAAAATGATTCTACTACTAATCATCCAAATATCTCCAATTTTTAAAATCACTTTTTTTCCAGAATCTATTCTTCCAAAATCTATTCTCTAAAATCTATTCTTCCTAAAATCTATTTTCCAAAAGCTAATCCAAACACACCCATTAATATTAAATAAAATATTAAAAAATTAAAAATTAAGTTTTAATTAATTAAAAAATTGAAAAAATAAATTATAGTAACTGTCTGTATAGGTTGTAAACTTTAGTTTTAAAAAAACTTAATTTTAATTTATTTTTTTAAAATAAATAGTTATATTTATAAAAAAATTATAAATTAATTTCAAATTATAGTTTTTAATAAATTATTAAAATAATTTTTTGAATATTACCTCATTAATATTTTATTTTTATATTTTTCTCTCTCCTATATATATACAGTGGACGCAGGTCTTTTGTTCGCCAGTTGTCGTTCCCAATTATCTCTTCTGTGTTCGTCGTACTCAGTCCTCTGTCGTCATCATTCCTTCGTCATTGTCACCGTTTGACGAGCTCTACAAGTTATTACTGGAGGACGTCCAAATCTTATTCATCATCCCCGTAAGAAGATGATGCTAAAGAGTAAAGACGTTGGAAGTTGGTCGAAGAAGATGAGAAGATGAAGATGCTGATGAGAGAGAGAATATGAGAAGACGTGCACAGATATGACAAAGGCTTTGCAAATCTTAAATTATTTTTTTATTATATATATATATTTTATAATTTATTAATAATAAATTTTTTTATAATAATTATATAAATATTTATTTTTAAAAAAAAATATAATTTTTTTTAATAAATTTTGTTCTGAACGTCGATCCAATCCCAAGATACTGAAATTTGGCGAGTGACTCAAATCTCTTTTAGGTGAAAGAAAAAAAAACTCATTTAAATTTAAAGAATAAATTGAATTTTTAAATATTAAAAAATATATGTTAGATAAGAGACTCAATCTATCATTTATAAATTTATATACAAAGACTAAATTAACTTTTATTTTTTTAATGATATTTATGAATTTAATAATACGATTTATAATTTTGCCAATGATATTTATAATTTTGACAATAATATTTGTAACTCCTATAATAGTATTTATAATTTTGACAATAATATTTATAATTTTAACAATGGTATTTATAAATTTGACAATAATATTTGTAACTTTAACAATGGTATTTGTAACTTTACCAATGATATTTATAATTCCTATAGTGATATTTGTAATTTCAACAATGATATCTACAACTCCCACAATAATATTTATAACTCCTATAAAGAAGAAGAAGTAACCTTACCAACGGGATTAACAACTTTGCTAATGTTATTTGCAACTCCCACAATAGTATTTATAGTTTTACTAATAGTATTTGCAAGTTTATCAATAATATCTATAACTCATACTAGTATTTACAAATATTATTAATAAAGTTGAAAATCCCATTGTAGAAGTGGTAAATACTAGTGGGAGTTATAAATACTATTGATAAACTTGTAAATACTATTGATAAAATTGTAAATATTATTGTGGGAGTTACAAATAACATTAGTAAAATTATTAATCCTATTGGCAAAGTTGCTTCTTCCTCATTATGGGAGTTGCAAATATCATTAACAAAATTACAAATACCATTATGAGAGTATAAATACTATTGGCAAAATTGTTAATCTTTTTGATAAAGTTACTTATTCTCCGTGGTGAGAGTTGCAAATACCATTACGGTAGTTACAGATACCATTGGTAAATTTTCAAATCTCATTGTAAAAGTGATAAATACCAATGAGAGTCATAAGTACCATTGACAAATTTATAAATACTACTGATAAAGTTATAAATATAATTATGAGAGTTACAAATATCATTGGTAAAGTTATTTTTTCTTCATTATGGGAGTTACAAATACCATTGTCAAAGTTGTTTATTCTCTGTTGTAGGAGTTGCAAATACCATCGCGAAAATTGTTAATACCATTGATAAAGTTATAAATTTTATTGTAAGAGTTACAAATATTATTGTTAAAGTTATTATTTTTATTAGCAAAGTTGTATCTTCTCCTTTATGGGAGTTATAAATATAATTGTCAGAGTTATAAATATCATTATTGAAATTGTAAATACCGCTTTATGAGTTACAAATACTATTGACAAAATTACAAACACCATTGTTAAAGTTATAAATATCATTGTTAAAGTTATAAATATCATTGTTAAAGTTATAAATATTATTATTAAAATTACAAATATTATTGTCAAAGTTATAAATACTATTATAGGAGTTGTAAATACTATTGTCAGAGTTATAAATACCATTGGTAAAATTGTAAATCGTATTGTCAAATTTATAAATACTATTAGAAGAGTGAAGGTTAATTTAATTTTTATATATAAATTTATAAAAGATATATTAAGTCTCCTGTCTAATTTATTTTTTTTAATATTTAAAAATCTAATTTATTTTTTTAAAATTTAAATAGATTTTTTTTTTTTATCTTTCTCCCCGTATGGAATAAAAGATTAATTTCCTATTATTTTAATAGGCAATTTCTATTCCATTTTTTCTCGCTTCCTGGCTTGCATTCTGCATCTCTCTGATGCTACCGGCTACCTTCTCCCCTCTGCCGCGGATACCATCCAGGTTCATTCTCTTTTAAGTTTTTTCTCCCTTCCTCCCTTGCTCTCTTCCTTTGGCTTTTCCCATTGTCCTATGGAAACATCTCGTCCGTCGTCTAGCCCACGCCGATCTCCCTTCCGCTACTTCCAGTGTTCCTGTTTCAGACGGTGTTGTCGTTGTTTCTGCTGTTTCTACTCCTACCCCTAAGCTAGTTTCCCAAAAACAAAAAGGTCTGTCTCATTTCTTGTAGACGTGTTGCAAATTAGGAAATATGGATATGTCGGATGCTCAATCGGGCCTCTCTCTTGGCTTAAACGCTCAGATTTCGCCACCGACTTTGGCAGGCCATATTGATGATAATTTAGCTTCCTTTTGAAAGAATTTGAGCTTTCGTATTTCCTCCAATACAACCCCTTTTGTTCCGTTACAGTTGCTTGAGGAAAAAGACGACAAGGTTAGGGTCAAATCCAATGAAGAAACAGAGGAGGAAGAAGAAGAGGAAGGAGCAGTGGAAGATGAAGCGAGCGACTTTATGGGTCGGCCTGTGTGCGCGAAGAGGAAAGTAGAGGGACAGTCGAATTTCTCTTCGAATCCTCCGAAGCGGCTTGCTGTCGGGGCTTGACGCGAGTCGAGCTTCAGTGCAGGCTTTGGTGAATCAGCCAATGGAGGTAGCTGACCCCGAGATTCATGAAATAATGGAGAAGGAAAAGCGGAGACAGTTCACAGGAATATAATTGATTGCTTGTCGGAACTTTGTATGCAGAGCTGTCATGGAGGCTTTGGGAAGTCATTTGACGAACAAGTACTCTGAGGGAATGCCTGGAGCCAAATACTACACAGGGAATCAGTTTATTGATCAGATGGAATTGCTTTGCTGTAAGTGTGCCTTGGGTGCCTTTGATCTCCATCCAACCAAGTGGAGCGTGAACTTTAAGCCTTACTCGTGCACTTCTGCCAAGTTTGCCGTGTACACTGGTATATTGCTTCCAGGGGATAGAATTATGGTTTTGAATCTGCCATCCGGTGGGCATCTGAGTCATGGATACTATACCCATAGTGGAAAGAAGATTTCTGCGGCATCAATATTCTTTGAAAATCTTGCCTACAAAGTCAATCCTCTAACAAGCTTCTTAGACTATGACAAGCTTGAAGAAAAAGCCTGCGATTATCACCCCAAAACTACTTAAATGCGGAGGCAGTTCGTATCCAAGAGAATGGGATTATGCAAGGTTTAGGAAGATTGCTGATAAGTGTGGGACTGTTTTGATTTGTGACATGGCTCATATTAGCGGGCTTATGGCCGCTAAGGTTTGTGTTGAGTTATTTCCTTTACAACATTTGCCTTTTTTTTAATAATTGATCGCACTTATGTGATAATACTGGCACTTTCATTTAATTTCATTTGGAAGTTAGAGGCAGTTCGATCTATGTGTTTAAAACATGTAACAGATAGTTCATATCTTCTTTCTGGGAAATAGGACAATTGAACTGAATTAACATCTTCTGACTAGTCTTCTGTCTCGCTGGTGTTTTAGAGATACTTTTGCCATATTCCCAAGGCAGTAGTATTAACTATTAACATCTTTAGAGATATTAACTAGTAAAATCTCTAGAGAGTAGAGACAAGTGTATGATTCTGGACCAATTTCTTCTTAAAGCAGGAATAAAACATAACAAAACAAAATGCCCTTTTCTTTCTGGATTATTCTTTTTTACCCTAATTAGATGTATGGGTCTTGCATAAAGTCTCTAAAGCATGCAGGAGGCATACTATTCATGACTCCTTATGAACAGTCTAGTTTCCATTGACTTTTATATAGATATTGATCTTTTTTACCATAATTAGATGTATGGTTTCCACTGACTTTTATATAGATATTGATCTTTTTTACCCTAATTAGATGTATGGATCTTGCATAAAGTCTCTAAAGCATGCAGGAGGCATACTATTCATGACTCCTTATGAACAGTCTAGTTTCCACTGACTTTTGTATAGATATTGAATATTAATGATGATATGGATTATTGATTATTGATGAACAGTATAGTTTCCACTAACTTTTATATACATCGTAACATTGATGATGATGCCGCACTTGTTCTACAGAAATTTGTACACTAAATTAAAATGCACTTAATTTTGGGACCAAGTGGCCAATTGTCATCCATTTCACTAAATCTCCTTCATGAAGATTACTAATGGCAGATGGATCCGCTAAACTATTCACATTTATCCAGTGAGAGTCAAATTGCTTATGCTGATCAAGAAGTATGTATTGGTTATACTTGGATTTCTGATAGGTCTGTAAATTGAAGAAATCTAAAATGTATGTGTTATGTTGAAAGTTTGGAATTCCTTTATATTTAGTTATTAGTTTCTTTCCTGGTAAGCTATTTGAATTTGGTAGTCTACTGTTGAATGTGTTTATGTGCCTATTTGGATGCCCTTTAAAACAAGGTTTTAAAAAAGCTACCTTGATTTAGGGACATTTTAAAACAAACAACTATATTTGTCTAAAAGGGTTTTTGGACTAAACCATCGTTTTAAATAAATTATTGGAAATAACTTCTGGTATAGTAAAAGTAAAAGATTTTATGGACTACCCAATTACTATTTTATCTTTATTTTTTTCCACGTTCTATCTCCACTCCCTTTTCTTTTGATCGTCGTGCCACTAACATAGAAGCTCTAGTTTGTTGTTGTCGTCCAGAAGCTCTCTTATCTGCAACAAGTTCGTCATGTCGTCGTCTAGAAGCTCTTTCCTCTATAGCAAGTTAGTCGTTGTCAGCCTTTCCATCATCAGCAGAAGAGGAGGAAGGAGAGAAGGAAGATGATGGAGGAGAGAAGTAGATGATGGAGGAAGAGGAAGAAGGAAAGAAGGAAGATGCCAGACAATCGGCTTTGTCGTCGGCGGGCTGTGTGCATCGTCTCAACGTCGGTGTGTTGCTGCAAAGGAGTTGGCGATGGATAATGGAAGAGGACAATGAACAATGAATGGAAAAACAAATTAAAGCCAAATAAATTAAAATATTTATTTATCTTATATCCTTTCTGATAATTTATCAATTACAAAAGTCTCTTTTGTAATAACTATCTAAACACCTATTTATTCAAAATTATTTTTTTCATAAACTTTTCTCCATAAGTTATTTTTTAAAAGCTGTCTAAGTTTTTTTTTTTCCATAAGTTTTTTTCCAAAAGCTTATCCAAATGGGCTCTATAACTATATGACGTTGGATTTCCCCGGAAGTTGCTAGCCCATTTGATTACTGTGATATTGTTACTTCAACAACCCACAAAAGTCTGAGGTCCAAGGGGAGGTATCATCTTTTATAGGAGAGGTTCAAAACCTAGGAAGCAAGGCCTTGCTCTTAATCATGGGGATGATGGTAATTATGACTTGGAGGAAAAGATAAACTTCGCATATATCCATCCTTACAAGGAGGCCCGCACAATAATCATATTGCTGCTCTTGCCATAGCCTTAAAACAAGTTGCAACTCCAGAGTACAAAGCATATACGCAACAGGTGAGGAAAAATGCACGGGCCTTAGCATCTGCTTTGCTGAAAAGAAAATGCAGACTGTTAACTGATGGCACCGACAATCACTTCTTGTTCTGGGACCTTACTGCACTCGGCTTACTTGATATTCTTCCAATCTGTCTAACTTTGTTTCAACATTTATAATAAAAAGTATACTATATATGCATTTAAAATGATTGTGCTGAATTTTACTTGGGCCACCTTCAAATTTCAGAGCAGCGTCACTTGCTGAGCTTTTTCTCTCAATTTTCTGGTCTACTGTGCTTGGTTGAATTTCACTTTCCCTAGTGGTAAAGTGAATGAGTCAAACTATTGGGCATTGTTTTCCCCCTCCTTGTAATCATGTTACTGGTACTAATGATACACTCACTTGTGACCAGTCCAACAGGATCAATGACAAGTTGTTTATTTATCTTTGTGCGGTGCACAGCTGTTCTCTAAGCCCAGATATTGTTTTTAGTTTTAACCAACATTTTCCGCGCTGATGCTTCGTAGATCTATTTTCGGAGTAGCATGTGTTATTTATCTATGTATCTGGGTTGTTGCTAACATTGTTCTTTCCCCTTCTCTCATAAATTATGTCATGGTTGAACTTGTTATAAGCATGCTTTATAATTTGTTTTACTATGTATTGCAGATAGAAACTATGAGGAGGTCTGAGAGGCTTGTAACATCACCCTCAACAAATGTGCCATTTATGGTTGTATTTCACCTGGAGGAGTGAGAATCGGTGAGCTGCAGTGCCATAGTACAATCTGAAATTATGGATTAGTTTTTTTGCTAACTGATTTTTATGGTTAGATACCTAGATATTGTTGCAGATCCAATTTCCATATATTTTGAAAAAGGGTCCTAATTTTTTTACGGGATTTAATTTGTAGCAAATAAGAAAACATCTATAATGCTTGTTTCGAGCTATGGTTCTATAATCATGGATAATCACTTTTTACTACAAATCCAAATATTTTCTTGGAGTTCTTAGGGGGACTATATGGCTGTATATTTTTTCTGTCTAATCCAACCAAGATTGGATTTTTTTAGTGTTCTTGTATTTCACTGACTTTTATGGTTAGATACCTAGATATTGTTGCAGATCCAATTTCCATATATTTTGAAAAAGGGTCCTAATTTTTTTACGGGATTTAATTTGTAGCAAATAAGAACACATCTATAATGCTTGCCTCAAGCTATGGTTCTATAATCATGGATAATCACTTTTTACTACAAATCCAAATATTTTCTTGGAGTTCTTAGGGGGACTATATGGCTGTATATTTTTTCTGTCTAATCCAACCAAGATTGTATTTTCTTGGTGTTCTTGTATTTCACTGGTGCTCATGTCCCTCTCCTGCAATGAAATCAAGAGGTTGCTTGGAGGATGATTTTGAGATAATAGCTAATTTTCTTCTGAAGGCATCACAGATTACCAGCGATATACAGAAGGAAGACGGAAAATCTTGTAAAGATTTCCTCAAAGGTCTTCAAAATAATAAAGATATCATTGAGCTCAGAAATCAGGTTGAGGCATTGGCTTCCGAGCTTCCAATGCCAGAATTTGATATTTGATTCAAACCAGTATAGTAGGCAGTCTCCACATTTTGCATTGTTACCAATTTACTCGGTTTTGCTCTTGTGCTTACTCTGACCTTCGCCAAGGAAGCTCCTTTGGATCACACACAAATGGGACACAGATTATGTTTCCTCGCTTACATCATTACTTAGTAACACTTTCTCAGGGCTTATATACTGTACAAAAATATCCCCTTACCACAAATTTTATAGATACCCGTTGCTTGTTTATGGAAGAAACTACTGTAATTACAGGAACTCATTCAGGAGAGCTCTTTTGAGTGCGCCTTGTTCTAGGGACTACACGTTGTTGTTAGTTTCTTTAATCTAGAGGAACAGTTAATGGTTAAATGACAACGTGGGAACATTTTGCAATTCTAGTTTTTTGTACTTTGTAGGAAGATCTCAAGAGATGTTGTATTGACTTGGGTTCTTTTCTCTTTTATGTGGCAATGGCCACGCTCCTTAACGACACCCATTGCTTTATTGTCCGTGGCCACCATTTCTGCCATTGAAGCATCCGGCATGCTGGCCTAAAGCTAATATATAAGTAATCTGTTTTGGCTCTTTTATAAGTATTTTATTGTTTCTTCTTTTTTGGCAGTACTCTTATGAAACCCTTAAAAGGAGGCAAGGCATGAATTTCTGGCAAGGGACAAAAGGCATGAGATACGGTTTGAAATGAGAAAGTGACCGTTCAAATTTTGCAACATATTATGCATCCCTAAAGCCCCAAAAAAGTTAAAGAATGAAGAATATTTGAAACAGAGAGAGAGAGAGAGAGAGGTGGCAGGTAAGGCGATATACGGTGGCAAGTCTTTTATCATGATTTGCATTGCTTTCAAAGAGAACCGAACTGTATAAAAGCTTTCCATTAGCAAAAGAAGCTGCTTCTGAGATTAAAGAGGGTCCAGGAATCTCAGAATGCGCCTTGCCTAGCAGCCCTTAGGCCTCCCTTTTTCCATTTCACTTTCAGTGTACTAAATCATCCTTCATTTACTATTAACTAACTACCTCTTTTAATGCTCTCTTCTCCAGAGGCAAAATTCTAAATTCTACCCGCGCAACGCAAATGACAATCAATTTCCCGCTGTTTAACTAAACGTTTCCAATGACGATGTGATTTTAAAATTTTTGTTTTTGTTTTTGTTTTGACATTTGATTTTGGTTAATTCATTCTCTAACTTGCTTCTTGTTTAAATAAATATTATATAATACATGAGGAATCGAAGTTTGCCATACAATTCAAGTAATTTGTTTATCCTACTGCAAGATAATTAATCTACTGCCCGTATCTTCTCAGATATAGAACCACATTTAATAATTTGAGAATCTTTTCCCCTGCCTCCTGCGAGAAACACTTGGCACCAAAGTCTCAACTAGGGTAAAAACTGTAATTCAAAAGGGGTTAAAAGAAATGAAAAAGAAAGGACCGCAAGAGTGAAAGAAAATGGAAAAGGGTGGAAGATACGGCAACCCCAGCAACTGATTCCTCTACATGGTTGCTCTCTTCATTTTAGTTTTTCAATTTCAACTATTTTATTTTTTCCCCTGGATCGGCTCGCTCGCTCGCTCTTCACCTATGGCTACATAAGTCCAAAAGTTTCTTCCTTCCTTCAACAATCTCGTCAAAGAAATCGTCGAGCTGGCCGATGATGTTCTCTGCTCCAGATCTCATCATCCCTAGATACCCTCTCAGATTCTCCACTCTCTCTCTGATACCAACCTCTGTTTCCCACTCAACCACGATTCCCTGCGATCCCCGGCGCTCCAATTCTCCCCTGAGCTCCTCCATCGTCACTTTTGATCTTCTGAACTCGTACAATAAAACTCCCGGCGCCCCATTGCACTGGCCGATCTCTGCCGCCACTCTCTGCTGTAACCTAGCCGCCGATATCATGAACGCCGATCCCAGGAACAAGCGTCCCTCGTATTCACCTCCTAGGATGAAATCCGAGGAATCAGGCCAACAATACACCAAGCCATCTAGCAGAATCATGAGCAACAGTGAACTGACATTTCTCATCGCGTACAGTACTCCCCTGAACCCACTGAATCCGTTTAGCTTCGATTCGATTGAGAGCTTCTCCTCGAAACGAAGGGAAAGCGGTTGAATTCTTGTTTCGATCAAAGCTCTGTTCTCTTCTCCCAACCCCATAGCTTCTCTGCGACACCCCGAGATTGCTCGAATAACCTGCCTCAGAAACAAGAAAAGCCTGTTAATTCACGACCAAACTTCAATTGCTGCATGAAAAGAAACAGAAAGTTCAAAAAAAAAACGAAGATTGTGATCGACCTGACCTGGCGAGATAGTTGTGGGGTGAGATGAGGATGAGAATCGAGAGAGGAGGTGATGTTTAGACCAGCAGAGTAATAATTTTCCATTCCAGAAATGCCAGACTTGAGAACATGACAGGCTTCCCAAAGCTTGGAGCTTTCGTCCATGTACTCGTCGAGCCACTTGTCTCCTGAAGGAAGATGGAGCTTCTGGACAAGAATAGTCAATTGGGTGTGGAAGGATCGAAGAAGTGAGAGCACCCTTTGAAGGAATTGGATTGACATGAAGTTGTTGGAGAGATAGGCTCGTTCAAGATCGTCAATACCTCTCGTGAGAAAGGAGTAGAAGCCGTTGACGGAGTTGGTGGAAGAAGGATCCATTACAAGATTCTACAGAATCAAAACGAAAAAAGAAAAGAAGAAGAAGATGGGAGAAGTGAGGGAAGAGGAAGAAGAGTGGAGGGCAGAAAAGGTGAGGAAGAGGGAGATATTTAAATTGAGAGAGAGTGAGAGTGGAGGCATGAGAAGAAGAACAAAAAAAAAAGTGAAAAGAATGGAAGAATGGAAGAGAGGGAATATCTTAGAAACTCAGGTTTCTAAGGTTGAAAAGGATTGTTGGGGGCAATGATGGGTGTTTCCTACAGAGGGGAAAGGATGATTAGTAATATGCCATTTTCATTGTGTAATGGGCAGAAAGAAAGCAAAGAGAGGTAAAATTGAACATGAAAGTATACACTCACAAAATTAAAACCAAGAAACTAGACAATTATGGCGAGCGAGGGTAAAGAAAGAGAGCATAATAGAAGTGAGGCAGAGGGGGTTAGCAATGTAATGTCAATGTTACGAGATCATCTTTAGCCACCTTTTCTTTAGTTTTTTCTTCTTCTTTTATGTCTTTAAACCAAGAATCCTCTGGCCACATTTAATTTACTTGTATATTGACTAGTACTATATTTTAATTATTCATGATGAAGCAAAAGAAGCCGTGGAAGGTGGCGAAAGGAAGTGAAAGTTGGAAGCTTTTTAAATATATTAAAGAAAGGTTGAAATATCCCTCTTGTCATGCAAGGATTGGCTCTGCTTTGTTGATTATTCGATTGGCATACAATTTCCCCATCTTTTGATTTGAGAGCCCCTTGGCTTCTTCTTTCCTCATTTTCTTCCTCGAGCTACTGAACTTGCTCCTCTTATTCCCACTTTTCTCCATTGAAGTTTGCAGTTTTTGTCTTCCCCATATGTATCTTGGTGCCTGTTTGGCAACCACTTCTGGGAATCAATTTTGGCCAAAACCTCGGTTTGAAAAAATTTCACACAAACATCAATTTTTGTCCAGAATTGATTTTAGGCCAAAACCTCGGTTTGTAACTTTTTTTGCCAAACAGCCATTTTCGTCCAAAATTGATTTTGGGCAAAACCTCGGTTTGAAACCATGGTTTTGAAGAAGCTATTTTTCAATAGATTTTGGAACTGGAAAAGAGTTTATAGATTATCTAATTACTATTTTACCCCTACTTTTTTCTTATACTCTCTCTCCTCTCTCCTCTCTCCCCTCTCTCTCCTCTCTCTCCTCTCTCCTCTCTCCTCTCTCCTCTCTCCTCTCTCCCCCCTCTCTCTCTCTCTCCTCTCTCTCTCCTCTCTCTCTCTATCCTCTCTCTCTCCTCTCTCTCTCCCTCCTCTCTCTCCCCTCTCCCCTCTCCTCTCTCTCTATCCTCTCTCTCTCCTCTCTCCCCTCTCTCTCCTCTCTCTCTCTCCTCTCTCCTCTCCCCCCCTCTCTCTCTCCCCTCTCCTCTCTCCTCTCTCTCTATCCTCTCTCCCCTCTCTCTCCTCTCTCTCTCTCTCTCCTCTCTCTCCCCTCTCCCCTCTCCTCTCTCCTCTCTCTCTCCTCTCTCCCCTCTCTCTCCTCTCTCTCTCTCTCCTCTCTCCTCTCTCTCCTCTCTCTATCCTCTCTCCTCTCTCTCTCCTCTCTCCTCTCTCTATCCTCTCTCTCCTCTCTCTCTCCTCTCTCCTCTCTCTATCCTCTCTCTCCTCTCTCCTCTCTCTCTCCTCTCTCCTCTCTCTCCTCTCTCCTCTCTCTCTCCTCTCTCTCTCCTCTCTCCTCTCTCATCTCTCTCTCCTCTCTCATACTTTAATCAAATCATACCCTTTTTAGTAATTTATTAATATAAAAAGTGATTCTACTATTAATCATCCAAACATCTCTATTTGCAAAATCTATTCTTCTCATAATCTATTCTTCCCAAAATCTATTCTCCATAATCTATTCTTCCTAAAATCTATTCTTTCCAGAATCTATTCTCCCAGAATCTATTCCCCAGAATCTATTCTCCCCAGAATCTATTCTCCAAAAGCTAATCCAAACACACCCTTGTTCGAGGTTGCTCTTGTGTGTTTCGTAATCTTCAGTGACCCCCCCCCCGGGGTGCCCTGTAATTTACCGTTCAGCCCCTTTGTTGATCACAGTGACGAATGGAGTAGCAAAACAGATTGAAGAAAGAAAATATTCATGTAATATTTTGAAGAAAGAAAATATTCATGTAATAAAAATATTAATTAATCAATTATCCATCCATGGAAAGATATTGATGGGGGAAAAAGGATTTGGTCTGCTTCTGCTTAATGATTATTCAGTATTGACAGTGGGGCCATAATTTGTGCATCTTATCGAATAGGTTTTTAATTGGTTGATCATTTTCAGTCCTTAATTGGAGGCCACAAAATGTCAAGTTTAAAGATACCACACGCGTTTTTTTTTTTTTTGTATTTTATTCATGGAATTTCTGCTGTATATCTAGAATTATCTGCTGGAATTAATTATTTTTTAAACAATAAAAATGGGTGGAACTGGGGGGGACCAAGCAATCAAAATAATGCATTGGGTTGAGTTACACGTTATTAAAATTGGGGTTAGAGGTGTGCTCGTGAGATTTTGGAGAATGGAACACATGTTTGGAAGGATGTTGGTCGTCAATTCTATTTAAGATTTCATCAAAAAGTTAATAATAAGGATAACTGAACAAACATTTTCTTGATATAAATACTCATAAATATAGTTAACGGTTTTATTTTAATTCAATATCAATTTTTTCTACCCATCGTTTATAAATTTAACTAATAAAAATGTGAGATATACAATTATTTAAAATATTTTCGATTTCTGGTGAGTATCACTTTATTGTAGTTCCAGTTGTAACACTTAGAGAGACATCCTAACTCTTGGGTACTTAGATTACACCTTAGAATAATAGACAACTCACTCTATCCGATATTAGTATCATCTAGGAGGAAGGGAGATTTCGCCTTACTTTTAAATTATAAGTGAGTCCAACCTATTTTTAAACATTTCTTGTACAAAAAAAATATCAATTTTCTCTATTTCTCTTATTTAATATTTTTGTATCAGATTATCTTCATTAATTTTAAAATTTTTCACATTTTCTGTATCTCTCGCATTTGATGATATTTTTCAGGGATATTTTAGAAAAAGTGAAATACATTTTTTAACATAATATTTTAACTAATTTTTTAATATTAGTAAATTAGTGAACAATGTCTTATGTTTATTATTAGTCATAATTATAAAAATTAGTTAATTTTTTTTAGATAGATTAAGAAAACTAAATAGATCAAGATAATTATAATAAAATTTAATTTATTAAAATAAATTTATATTATATACTTTTTAATCTATCTAAATTAGTTAATTAATTTTTTATATTAATTATAATTAATTAATTTATTTAATTTATTTAATCTACCTACAAAAATTAACCAATTTTTATAATTAATACCATAAATTACTTTTTATGTCCCCACCCTTACCCTTACCCCTACTTATGTGCCAACCAACCCCAGCATCTTTTCTATTCATATACCCTGCTCAACAAAATCTGCTTTCTGCTATGCATACTACTTTTATATATAGTTTATTCGGCTTGTCTAGTGCTAAACTGGACTAGTTACAATCCGGGAAACAGTTACAAATTCGATTATGTTCTGCTATGAAATAAAAAAATAAAATAGCACAATTGCCTTGCTAAGTTCTTTTTAAAACAAAATTAAAAGGTTTACTTGGGCAATACTTGTATCTTTTTTAAATTAGTCTGATATCAGCCGCATCTCTTCACAAATGAATTATTTTTTTTAAACAATTATAAACCTGCACATCAAAGACAGATTTGAAGCATTTATCCTGCTGCCCACCAAATCAAGCGCTTTCTAGCAGAATAACACAAACACCCACCCACCCACACATATGTACATATTGATTATTTTCTAATATTTTTTAAAACAAGAAAAGAACAGGAAGATTTAGGATGCGCCGTGTTATTTCCCTGAGAAGACAAGAGAGATCTGAGAATGGAAGATGCGTGTGAAAAATATAACCAGAAAAGAACAACGGGGTTTTACTGGAATTGGCTTTGGTTCCATGATGGAGGAGTCAACGAGGTGTTATTATTTTTCTATACGTGCGGTTTTGTGCATGTAATGAAAAACGGAGGTCGTTTGAGGTGAAGTGGTGAAGGGATAAAGAAGTGTAAACACAATAAACGACGGATCCAATTAGGAGGCGAAATCTCTTTCGTCGTCGTCATGATCCTTTACCTATAAAAGTCCCTACACAGAAGAATATTTCATTTTCTAGTTAGATGGATACAACTGGATGGTCCACGCCCTCTAACACTGGAAAATGATACCAAGGAATGATTGTTTGCATAGAAAATTGAATTCAATTGAGTGCCCAAGCTCACACAGTGAAGAGCCAGCGATGAGGTGTGGGGAGGATGCGGCTTCACAAGTCTAATCTTCACACAAGTTGCTTATCATATTAACTCTGTTTAATTAATTGCGTTTTCAGGGGGACCACTCACACGTGTTTCATTCCTCTTGGTCCTCTTGATTAAGAATCTGGGATAATAACATTCTTTCCCTCGGTTTTAAAAAAGAATCATTCATCAAAAAGGGTAATTTTGTCTTTGTGAGGGGAAGAGACGTTCTGCCACTAGCTTGACACAAGCACGACGAACAGGTCCGTTTGGAGAAAAAGAGAGAGAGAAAAAGAGAGAGAGAAAGGCAAAGTGAAAGCGTAACAGGATAGGAAGAAGTGAGAGAGCAATAGGCATTTGTGGCCCCCACCAAAAAACTAAAACAAGAGGATCCAAATTATATTCTCAACCTTCTAAAGTGACCAGTTTTCTTTCCGTCTGGGCCATCTACTTGATGACTTTTTATTATCAAAACCTTCACTTCTCACACTCTCACATATTTCATTCCTCACAAACCAAAATTTATGTCCCCCAGCCAATCATGCATCAGCGCCATTATTTGGGGTATCCTTGCCTTCATCTTATTCTTTTTAATTAGGAAAATAAATACTAGTCCTTTGAATTTTCAAGCAGAATTGAATTGATGACCTCTCAATTTATGCTATTAGATTATAAAGTCTTTGGTGGGGTTTAACCATTTTTAAAGAAATTTCTGGACCTCACATAAAAATGAGATTCTTTATTGATGTACCAATGGATGAATTCAGGATTTACCATAAATGATATAGTAATATAGTTGGCTAAGTGAAAACGGTAGCTGTGTTTGTGCAGACAGAGAGGCATAATTAAATAGCAAAGGCATTATCAGAGGGCCTTCGAGTTGTAGTTAGGGCCCTTGGCGTGTGAGAGACATTGGAGAGAAGAGGCAACAAGGAAATGGACCCCTGGAGGGTCAACCAATGAGCATGATAGCACCCATTCGTAAAACAAGTAAACGAACTTTGAAATGATTGCATTTTGCAAAGAGAAGAAGCCAACCCAATTATCATAAGCTTAAGTGCGTCCCTCTAGTTTGAGACTACCATGATTTAACTGTTGCCACTTTTGACTTGCACTTCAAATGATGCCTTCTCTTTCTATCCAACTTGTGTTTTTTTTTTTTCACTTTTAAGAGATCATGCGATTGATTTATCCTCCTCAACTGATTGACTGTTAAAATCTTATATATGGATTAAGAGTTTCTTGTAATATAAAAGTGCGTGAGGATGAGGAAAAGAGGAAGGGTAATGGAGGTAGGCTTTTTAGTTATAGAAAAATGAGGCACCTTAGGGAAGTGAGAAGAGGGTGTTGGAACTCACTTTCTTCCATGATTGTGATGTTGATGTGAATTTACCTTGTGCTTAAAAAAGGCCTTATCTCGTAAGACACTCAATGATCAAGCGATGCCACGTGTCGCCAGCACAGATGGCTAACCCCTGAATGGTGCATGAACCTTCAGGATACGCCTGCTACAACTACTACTATACTTGGCATTGTAATTTTTTTTTCTGATGGATGACCCTCCATTTGATCCTGATCTCCTGGGGACCCACCAACATTAGGAAATCCTACCTTACATTTTTTTTAACATAATTGCTTTTCTAAGTGAAAGAAATCCCACTTTCTTTGCATTTCACATCCGGACTTTTTTGTCTGTGTGAAGCCCCTTACTTAATAATATATCTCAAGTCAGGTCCATCAAACATGTTTAGGGGGCTTCAACTCCACTCGTTCCTTTGGGGGATCGCTTTGACATGGACAAGCTACCAGCTGTTACAGCACATGAAAGTTACATTACAAATAAACATTTCAAGTGCATATGATTTCACAGAAAAAGAAACACACCCATGATTACTTCTGTTCAAGTATTTATATATCACTCCATATTTAAAATTCGAACAGGGTAGAACAGGGCAAAGGGCAGGGCATGTTTGAATTAATTAGGATGGGGAAACAGAGGTAGGAGGAGAACCATAAAATGCTTAGTTCAAGCATAGACCACACACATAAATGCAGGTTACAAGTGAAGAAGTAATTAATGGCTTTATGGCTGGATGAAGCCTGGAGGGTACAGTGGTCCAGGGTGTGATTTGTTAGCCGACAGTGGGAAGGACCAATTAAAGAGTCTGGAAAATGTTTTGTGACCCGAAATCTGATCATTAAGTGGAACCCCGAGGCATTGTTATTATTTTGGGTTTGAAAAAGAATGAGTAAAGACGGTTGCTTTTTCTTCTTTTTCCGTTTGGCTGCCCTGCATCTCGTGTCAAGTCGTGTGTCTCTTTGAGTTGGACTCATCTGCTTGGTTGGTTCGGCAATGAGTAGGAAGATGTACAGACGTACTAGTAAGTGCTCAATTCAGTTAATGGAGTAGGGAAGGGAGGGGGGAGGGGGGGAGGTGTGAGGGCTATGGATTTTAAAGTCTTTGGAGGAATCATTTTGTGGCTGGAAAATGGGTGATGGGCCTTCAACTGTAAAGGCGGCGGCTGTATACTCAAACAACTCAGCCGCAGATAATAATTAGTTACTGCAAAAAAGCAGAGTAGTAACAGAGGAGTCAAAAGAAGAAGAAGGAGCCGGAATTTAGAACCAAAGTGCCATAAAAAGAGATTCCTAATCATAGCAGTCACACTCCAAGTTCAAAAAAGAGGTAACAAATTCAGCTTTCCAGTATTCAGTTACTAGTCCATTTCTTTTCTTTTCTTTTTTCTCCGAAAAGGAAAATTATCGAGGATGGGGGAAGGGGAGACAGTGCCCGTAACAGGAAACACAAATTTTGTCTGTCTAAACTGAGATTAAGGTCTTGTTTGGGAATACATTTGAAAATTGATTTTGGTTAAAATCAACAAATTTTCCAAACACAAACTAAGAGTTGTGATTAATACGAGAATGTAAGATTTGACTTCTGTTAACTACAAGAGGGGTTTGCTGACACTTACGTAACACCCAAATCTAAGTGCCTCTAACCCTACCGTCAATTCGGCTCCCTCGAGGCTCTATGTAAGCTATAGTTTCTCAGCATTTAGTAATATGGCAAGATGGTAAACACCTTACTAAGTAGCCTGACAAGCAAATCAGACTGCACAAGTCGTATTATTAGTCTTGATGCGCACATTAAGTCTATGAAATTAGCAAAAGAAAAAGATATTTAGAGTGAAATATGAAAATCCAGAATCTGGGATGTCAACTTCAAATTCCATTAATATTTTCCTTGGGCTTCATAACTTACCGTAACACATCACCAAAGGGTGCCATATTTGCAGACTTTTCACTAATTTTGTGCTACAAGTTACAAAATATGTACACATTTCTTTTGTGTATACTGTAGTAACGGAAAGCAAGCACTGTATTTGGGCTGGTAGACATTATAGTATTAAATCATATATCATCCCTGGAAAGTAAAAACCGAGCTACATGTCCGCTACAGTGCCTCGTCACTATCTGAATCAAGCTCAAGACCCTCTGCTGCCAACAGCCGAGCGATAGTCTTCTTTCTTTCTTCCTCGGCCGTTTTCCGCATTATATCTCTTTTCTTCAATATAAGTGTATGCCTCTTAAGGGTATTGTTGAAATTTTCAGCATAAGCTTTCTTTTCTCTTGCCAGGATTTTCCTTTCTTCTTCTGGATCGATCTGAGATTTCACAAGATATTTATTTCCAATCAGACTCTGGAATACTGACTATTATCTGTCTGAATTAGCAAACATGAGCTCTGTAAAATTCACACTACATTGAACTTATTTTTCAGCAGTCAGTCCAGGGTGAAAAGTGATGATAAGCATGAAGATCATGTATTCTTTAATATTCACTCAACTTAACCGCAGCAACTGAAACCAGATGATTAGGGTTGCTAGAAGAAAAATTGACAAAGATCTTAGTTCCAATCAATCAAAACCTACAGTAAGTTGGCTTCATTTCCAGGTACATGATAATACCTTTGAACGAGATAGAGTACGTGCACGGACATTTAACTCACGCCGTTGCTGCTCTGCCCAAGCAGCAATAGCCATATCACCTCGCTGATAAAAAGCCTTTCGCTTTTTCATAAGCCACTCCATCCATGCCTCAGATGCCTGAAGGATACAGAGCACCACACCAATAATCAAACCCATCCTCAGTAATCAGGACAAAAAAGTATTGTAGAAAGATTACACCCGATTTGTTGAAGACCACAAGAGCAGCCCTACCAAATGACATGTTGACAGGTAAGCAGTTAAAACTTTACCTTCATTGGATTTACTCGGTTATCCATATCATACTGCCTCCGCCTCTCATCATCTATAAGTAATTCATAAGCAGCTTGAATCTTTATAAACCTCGCTTCTGCTGTTTCACCTTCCTCAAGGGTTCCTCTGCCATCATAGACTTAAAGGGGAAAAAAGGGAATTAACTGAGGACATCTTTGAAGAACATCATAAGAACAACTGTATCACAACCATAGTTATTAATCTTGTGGCGCAAAGGGCTGAAAAATGTTATAGTAAATAGCATACAGTGTTGACTATACGAAATTGTGAAAGTCTATAATTACTAACACATATGAAACTCCAGATTTATGGAATGATTAAGCAATACAAACTTCTCGACCCTCAAGTCTCAACTAACATAAAATTGCCATCCGATGGATAAGAGGATCATGTCACCAATAAGCACAAGAAGTTCACATTTACAGTTTGTTTGACACTTCAAGTAAAGAACTAGCTAAGATGAAGGTACGTACCATCTGGGTGATAAAATTTGGCCAAGCGTCTATAAGCATTCTTTATCTGTTCATCATCAGCATCTCTTTCTAATTCTGGGGTTTCATCAGATAAAAAGTTGACAAAGAAGCGTCAAAATAATTATCCATAGGAAGGAACATAATTATTTTCTAGCAATAAAGGCTAACTTATTCCCTAGCCATCCCAAGTATGTTTTCCCGCAGTTATACAAAGCATCATTGCCAGACCCAAATATATCGATTGTCTGTCTTTTCTAGAGGATGGCAGTAGCGCTCTTCAATAAAATATAAAATGCACAGCAAAAGTTGGTTAGTGGTAATGCTATAATTCAATGTATTAATAAATTACACTTGAGATATGTCAAATGTTCTCCCACGATTTCGGAAAGGACTGTATTATCAGCATGACTGGAACCTTCATCGAACCAATCCTTTTAGCTCAAAAAATTCAATATGGTTGAAATATCTTGCCCATACATCCATCCATTTCCTCAATTATAAAAAAACGTAGCTAGGCCAAAAGAAATAAATTTGAAAATAATTACCAAGAGTTTCATACGGGGATTTTTGCTCAGTCCAATTCGATGCCTTGACCACAGTTCTCCTCTGGCTGCGGCGAAACCCAAACTCAATTCTGCTCGAACCCGGAGGATCCAACCATGTAGAATATATTGACGGCGACGGTGAAAGAGGTTTACAATTAGGGCTTCGAAATGAAGCCCCAGATCGAAATAGTTGTCTGCAACTAATGAAGGAGAACAGTGGTTGCGGTCTACACAGCGTTTTCAGGCTGCTCATAGTTCTCCGATTTGAAGCTCACCCAAACCAATTTAACGACTCAAAGCCAGAAGTGTTCAACACGACCGAAGAGTTTTTTTTTTTTTACCTTGAGTTCGAAGCCTTAAAACATTATATATTACTATATGTTTCCTTCTCTTTATCCCAATTTATTTTCTTTTTCCTGTGACGAAATGCAACTTGGGTGAAGTCGTGAAGAAAGGGAAGAGGTTTCAAGTTTCAACGTCCACCATTAATCTGGCTCGAATATTCAATTTTTGTTTCCTTCTTCTCTTTTTTCTTTTTAAGAAATTTGAAGTTCTGTATTTCTGTTCTTGTTGATTAATGAGAACCGGGAATTTTTTTTTAATTTATTTTCTGAGAAAAGGCGGGGAAAGATTTAGACGGTTTGGCTCCCGCGTCCTCATATCATGACAGTTACAGCCCCGTATTACCGTTATACCCATGACTCCTTCCCGCAATGACGAAGTACCGTTGTTAGTTTATAACACGACAAAAACTTATCCGGGTCTTAATAATTTACAGGCCTTTTCTCAGTTGACTGAATCTAATCCAATCAGTTAATTTAAATAATAAATAATTTAATATTATTTAAATAAAATTTTAAATTTAAATTTTAACGTATATAAAAAATTTTTATTAAAAAATTCATCTATTATAACTAAATATATGATACAAATTAAATATGAATATAGTTAAAATAAAATTTTAGTGAATTATGTAGATAATAAAAAGAAAAAATTCAAGCTTCCTTTTTTATCCCATAAATGTGAAAAATATCTTATATAGCATGTTACTTAATCTATTTTTCTCAGTTTTTTTTTATTTCATAGTATATTGAATTTGTCTTTTTTGCCGTTCTTTTTGTTTGAAATATGGTCGTAAATTAGACATGAACTAGCTTTGAATTGACAGTATTCTCTCTCTTCTTTTTTCTATATTAATAAACACATTATCAATACTAGTAGAAGATAATGATGAAGTGTATGTACAAGCATGCGCGTGTCAAGAGCAGGGCACCTCAGATTTTGCTTCAAGGTACTAAAAGGTTACACACAACAAAACTCAAGCACCAACTACAAAACCATATTTATATTGACACTAATCCAACAGCTAGAGCGAGCTGTTAATAAGGCAGCGCGAGCAGATCACTCTAAAACTTGGAATGCAGGATCGCATGGACGAGCTGACCAAAGAGAACTCAGAGCACGAAGACGATGAAAGTATTCGCCTAAGATCAGCAACCCTTGAGCTGCTTGTCGGGGCGTCAGGATCCGAGACATATGCTGCAACGTTTGTTGTCGAAGGTGGTCTGCCTGCGGACAGCCATATTCATTCACATTGCGTAGTTTAGGACAGTACGAAATCTTATATGTTAGAATGGTCACATTTGACGATGTCTGAAGTTATTACCTGGCTCACAAAACCCTCTAGTGCTTCAATTGTCTCCATGCCAGAAGTCATCTGAAACCCGAAGCTTCCCATGTCCAATCCATTAGCTCCCATGTTGAAGACCAGATTCTGCTGTAGTTTATCCAGTCCTTGTGAAAGAGCATCTTCAGCTTGCTGAGAAGATTGCCGGAGTTTGGTGCAACTCGCTTTCTGTTGATCCGTCAAATCCTCCACCTGTGGCACGATGATCTGAAGCAAAAACACAAGCAGTTTCTCCAACCTTAATTCATCATGTTAATTATCAAAGTATGTCAAAGTGCTTTATGATATATGAATTGCACCATATTGAAACTATGCTGAATGGCCCCAAAACTAGAACTATATGATGGGATTGAGCTTTTCATTACAGTGTGACACTCCTAAAAGGAAGCCAATTCTGAGAAAAGAGGCTGATGAAGATGTTCAGAAACAGAAAATAGTACATACATTAAGAAGCTGAGACGGGCGGGATCCACCTATCCAGAGGAAGAGGCGTTCAACAGATGCCTTCCACACTCCAGAGATTAAGTAGAAGACATCAGCTTTTGCAGCGTCAGCTTTCATCCTGAAAAGATTTGAGTAATGATTCAAGCCACTCTCAACCAGCAGATGAAGCTGCACATCAGATGACTGTGTTTGCAATACGTTTCTAAGTTCTGCATTCTGTCTGTGTTGCTCTTCAACCCAATGACTATATTCCATCTCAAAAGTTGCAATCCCTGCCTCATACAAGGAACAATACTCTGAACAATGCAGCTATATCCATGATCACAATGCTTCACTAATCAATACTAACTGAAAGCTTTCATGTTTGGAATTGAAACACCGGAAGCTTATAATAGCAGTTCAAGAAAGTTGCAAACAATGTATTGCATATTTTGCAACTATCTTAAATAAACTACATCCTATGAATAAATAAAAAGGAAAGGATCAGTATTTCATGTTCTGAAAAGGCTTAAAAGATATAAGCATATAACTTCTAAAGTCTATGATGAGAAAGATTAAAGTTTATATTCAGAATAGCAAACCTGGGTTGATTGTTCCAGGTGATCCTGTGTAAGTAGCATCTAATGCTCCGCCCATATACATACCCTGGATTCATACAATGTAGCAAATGCTTAAACATGAGACAAAGGAAAAAAATTTAGAAAAAAAAAACATCGTGTTCACCTGCTTTTTCGCTTTCTCAATCTCTAGCTCCAGTTGCATGAGCTTCAGACGGCTCGTTTCTAATTGTTGGACATAAGCCTATAAAATTCATATCAAACGAAAATTAGTAGAAGAAGCAGAAATCAGATGAACACTGGCTGCCTGCCTTAAGTTCATTCTTCTGTAACCTTTTTCCTTTGACGACTTTTTCGAGCTGCTTCGCGATTTTGTGCCAGGCGTTTAAGCACCTACAAGTATAAATTGAGTAATTGTAAGGTCATAAATCGAGCATTCATGTTCATTTCTTCAAAAGCACTAATAGTCATGGTGCATTCAGGTTTGCTCTCTTCTCAGCATTTAAAAGGCAAAAGAAACCCAGACACTCATCCTTCAAAGATGCTTAATTCTCTTCACACTCCATGTTAATTCTCAGATAGAATAGTGCTCAATGAAATATTGATAAACTTCAGGAAATGATAAAATAAAATGCTCAGTAGTAATACCAATGACATTTTATTACCTTGCTAACAGCAGTGTTGGTCTCTTGATCATCTCCTGAGGCTCCCATGGATTCATGAGGAATATATTCAGCCTGGTAAATTCACATTCAAAAAGTATAAATCTTAACTTCAGATAAAAAGAAGTTAACCATCAAAGAAAAGAGAAATTCAAGCTTTTTCTTACCTTGGGCTGTGTAGTAGGGTTCACCATGAATATCTGGGAAGGACCTGAATTTAGGCTATTTTCAACTTTAAAGTTGTCCTCCCACATGCTGACTTGCTGGAATGGCTCGTATATGCCCATCCTTTTTGAGATGACAAGTTGGGTTGATGTAGAACTCATAGACTACATATTAGGAGGGGGGGGGGGGAATATAACATCATTCTCACATAAAATAAAAATTGACTTCCTAAATACAAAAACAAAGAGTCAGTCTGTAAACAAAGGTAAAGGGAAGAGTTAATTAAGAAAACTAGAAGTTGGATTTCTGGTCATAAAAACGAACACAAGAAGGAACATTGTTGACTAAGATTCTGTGATGAAGATCGGCATATGCCATGCAACTCAGAATTCATAGAGGGGGAAGCCATCATGTTTATGGGGAGAAACCAATGGAGAGAGCATGCATATATGTTGGTAGTTTAGTTTTATGATTGCACAAGTCATGAAAATGGCTAGCAGATGAGATGGTTTAGAGACCCAAAAATAAAATGTTTAAGATTAAAAAATCGTCCTAGATAGAGAGAAGCGAGAAGGAGAAAGCGATTTCGGCGGAAAATTAAAGCTTGATCGTGAATTGCTATTGCTTTCCAGAGTATGGGTAATAAATGATTAAAAAAAGTTGAATGCTTCAGAAGTGAAAAAGGAACTCGATTTTCTATGTGCTGAAATACTAATAACCCCCAGCCTCTTTGTGGTTTCTGTCATGTCTTGCTACTGATGAAGAGAACGTTTCACTGAATAGAAACAATTATCGAATGCCAGTTATATATAAACAAGAAACTGACTTCTTAAACTGAATTACCATCACGACGTCTCTGAAATGCATCGTAAACGAGAAATTAATGGTGCAAAAATCCAGCAAGAAAACAAAATTCTGAATGACTAGCCAGAATCAGAGCAGAGGAATTGTCCTAGTTCTAGAAAAAGAAGACAAAATAACAGCAAAACAATACAAGAAAAAAAGAGAGACAGGCTTCAACTTCAAACAACGAAAACCTTCACAGTTTTTGCCGGAAAAGACGACGACTTTCCCCAACCAAAACAGGAACTAAACCTACTGCAAAGCCAAGAAAACCAACCTTAGCTTGAAAGAATCAGCAGGCTTCAAATTTAGTTCATCAAAAACCCAATTGATTCTGGGAATATATTTGACAAACTCGGCAGCTCAGTTCCTGTAAATAAATCGATCCCATTATTTACTCGCATGCAAACAAGCATCAAAAGCAACGCAATGACTCGAGAAAACATATGAAACTTAAAAGGTATATCTAGAAAGAAAAAAGCTAATAATTCTTCAAGAGAACAAAACCTTTTCTTTCTCTGTTTCCCCTCCTTAGCTTAAAGAAGATACTACTTTAAAAACCTCAACTTGTTAACGTCGTGACCTCCCCACTACGATGATTGAGAGAGAAACTTTCCAAAACGCAATTAAAAATATCAGGACAGTTCTGCATTAAAAAAGAAGAAGAAAGAATGAATGCAAAGTTTTGCAAAAAAAAAGGGGGGGGAAGAAACTTACCGTCCTATACCTCACTGCTTTTTTATTTTCTTCTATTGATCGTGATTCCTCTCTGGTCTCTTTCGGATGCGAGTGTGAGAGTCAGTGTGAGTGAAGGCGCCACTTCCACGACTACCTCAATATATTTATTTATATATACAGGCGACTGGTCCCACAAATGATTCCATGTCATCAAACGGCCCCACTTCAGAATCCGGCAAATTCCTTACAAGCGTCCGACTGTCCCCTCCCAATTAGATGGAGGCCAGAAATTTGTAGTTTAGTGCCATTAATAACTCTGTACGGACAGTGCAAAGCATATATACGAGACGGTGCATGTTAATTGTACCAACGCCATGGTATATACCACGTAGTATTCCCCAAATAAGAATAGTCTAACAACATCAATAATTGATGAAGAAATTTACGTACAGAATAAAAGATAGAAAGCTGTAAAAAAGAATGTATGGTTTTATATTATATATACCCTTACCCGTAGCTAACGCTGATACTTTTTCGATTGATTCTTAACACAGACGTTCGGCATCCGAACACTGAATAATATTATTGACGGATGATGGGCATTATTATTTTTCTTTATCCTGCAGCCAGAGGAAAAAAATGACGGAGCTTATCTTGTTTTGGCCTGGAAAAGCAAAGTTTTTGATTAAGTAAACTAATTATTTAATTAAAGTGATACACGTCAACTTTGTCACGAAAGATTATGGATTGGCTAGGTGATTAATGCCCCCAACTAATCAACTCGTCCCTTCCCACCGCAGGTAAAGGTATGGACATCATAAACGACACCTACACATGCTTTTTTTTAAAGGTAGAGATAAAAGATTTTTGAAAAGGGGACAAGTTCACTTTTATATTCTTTTTTCCCACTTCTTCTTTTATTTTATTTTCCCCCCTCTCTTTATCATCACCAAAAAAGCGAACGCTGTCAGCTCAACTTTAATTTAATCAATAATTGTGGTATCAAGCTCGCATCCCTTGTGCATTTCATGTGGATTTAGCTCTCTTTATTAGACCATCGTTAATTCTGCTACCTATGGGTCATGCAAAGTTATTTTAATAAAGTTCGATTCACATAACATGATGAATAAATCCCTCATCGTCTATCTTAGCTCATACAAGTGAAGTGGCTGATTTAAATTTAACAGCTAGCAGTCAAAGTGAATTGATTTTTTTAAAACTGATTATATATTCTTTGCAGTAAATTCTATTACTAAGTGCTAATTAAACTGTTATCAATTATAAAAATCTTTATGGTAATAATAATCCATACACTCATTTTTTCATAACTATTTTTTTTCATAAACTCTTCTCCATAAGCTATTTTTCTAAAATTTGTCTAAAAATTCTTTTTTTTCTATAAATTTTTTTCTAAAAACCTATTCAAAAGGGTCCGGCTGATATAATAAGGCAAGGATTACATTAAAATGATTGCTTTAAAGATATAAAGAAGAGAGATGAAAAGCTAAAGGCGTGTAGAACATATCAATATATATAGCCAAGTGGTACAACGTGGTAGTTGTATATACCTGGTCCTTTGCTAAGTAATTCCAATCAAGCTTTTTATGCTTTTTTTACGACTGATCATCAATTTTACGTTATATGCCTCTTGTGAGTCAGACAAGTTAATTAAATGTTAGTAAATAATTTATTCCTTTGTGTTGGAAACTTCTAACAATTAACAATAAATCATAGAAAGTAAAAAACAACCTACGAGGGTTTGGTTTAACCGAAAAGATATTTCCTTCATAACATGAGGAATCAATATTCAAATTCATGTTAGTAGAGGTGCCTATATTTAGTGATAAACATTGTCTCAAATAAGATTATATATCTTCAATAAGAGGATACATGTGTTTAGTAAAAAAAAATCATAGAAACCACTATCTGACAAAAAACTTCATAAGGTGTAGTGAGCACGCAGCGTTATAGTACAGAGAGCTCCTACATCGATCATCTTGCAAGTGGAAAGATCAATATATATTGTCTTGAGATTTATAGACGGAGACCACAAAAATTAGGTCATCCACCCACAACTTGTAACCATTTCTCTCTACGAACCAAAAGCCATCTCCTTTTTCTTTTTTCTCCATTAGCTGATGTGTATATCCATTACCCAGGAGGCTAAAAATAAAAAGAAAGAAAAATTCGATCCTGGGATAACTTATAAAATAAGTAAACGTATTGCTCCGTTGAGTGTTGTTAGGTTAAAAAGACCACTTTGTTTGGCTAAATTTGGCTCTCTCACTGGATCTTGCATGCTTTTTAGCTTTGGAACATGCATGCCTGATCTATTGGAAGGAACTTTACACGTACGGCGCATAAGTGGCCAGTGGGAATTAACCAACGGGGGTAAAATCTTATGTAAAAGTCTCAAAGGAACTAATTAAGGTTACGCGGTAACAACCATAAAGCATGTTCTGAAGGAATATCAGCAAAATGATATGCCTTAATTAGTCAAGAACCCGGAGGGACCTTTTTTCCCCATCCAGTAGTTCAAAAGGGTGGCGCAGATTCCTCCTATATGTAAACTGCCTAAAAAAAATCATTATTTAATATATTCTTCTGGGCCTTCACGATCTTATGTTCCTTGACCACATCTATAGGTCCCTGATTGTTTGGAATAAATGGAACAGTGGCGTTCTGTAGTTTCATAGATCTCGAAGTTTTTGCTTTTAATTAGTAAGGTCATTATGTAGACATGTACCTTAATCCTTATCTCTCTATTTACGTTCACGGTGACATGTCGGGAATTGTTGCCGCTTGTTGTGGTCCTGGACACGAGAAAATTAACAAAACGTTATCCCCCTAGAGTTCCATTATTTTCAGATCCTATCCGTCTGACTTGTCTTCGATCAGGAAACCGCGTCTTTTGGCTCTGATCATTCAAGTGGTGGGACAAATAATGGAAGCTAAATTGCTGAGAGAGAAAACACAGTATATTCAATCTGCCATTTCTCTCAATTTTTTTTCTTAAATATAGGTAGGTATATTTACATTAAATGCATGCTCCTCTCAAGGGGGAACTTTGGTTCACAACGTTCTCCCTTCTGTTTTTTTTATTTTGATAAAAAAAATTATAAAGGAGTTAGACTCTCTCATGATCCAAAGACAAGGAAAAGTCTCCATTTCTCCTAAACAATACCAATATCAGGTAAGGTGAACTGTCTATTACCCTCAGGCGTAAACCTATGTACTTAAGAGTTATGATATCTCCTCAAATATCACGATTAAAACTATAATAAAATAATACTCTTTAATAATTAAATATATTTTAAATAGTAATATATTTCACCCCATCTCAAAGGAGCTGCCAATTTTATAAGGCTCCAGTTTCAAGAGACTGCTTGAATGGGACAATGAAGATTTTGTTTTTGTTTTTCTTGCCAAACGGGCGACGAAGATTCGGTCCTCGGGATGTCGATTTGAGCCCACGATTTAAGCCAGACAACGACCTTGGAATAGGTTTTTGTAATAACTAATAAAAAGCCCAACGAGATATAAAAAAATTAAGCTATTACTCATTTAAGATTTATTCATATTTGTTTTTCCAAAAACAATATTCACTATGATGATCCATTCAATTATTTAATACATCTAACATACTTATATTCAATTTGAATAATTTCAATTTTTATTCAACATATATTATATTTTGTTTCATATATCTTTTTATTATATTTAATACTTCATTTTGAACAAATAAAAATATTCATTGTACCAAAAAAACAATATTCAAATCATTTTGTGCCCAACTAACTCAATCTGAATAATTGGACCAAAAAAAATCTGAATCGTTGAATTTTTATTTTTAATTTTAGTCATATTAATAGAATGTTTCTTATTTTAAATTATATTTTTTATTTAATCAAAGACATAGTCCCTTTCAAAATTTAGAGTAAAATGGATTTTCACATGCCACATTTCTTTAAATTATAGATTTATTGTTTTCTTTCTGTTTCATGTTAGTTTTCTTTCCCTTTTTATAAAAAAAAAATTAATGATGAAAATTCGATCATATGCAATTAACTAGCATCGAAAAGATTTGTTAACAACGGAAAAGTCATATATTTGAGATGTCATGCAACCTCACCCATTGCATCAGGGGCCAAGTCTAATTTCATAATAAAATTTAATGTTAGTTTACAAATCTTAATATAAATTTTTTTAAAAAAGGTTTTATAATAAAGTCAATATTCTAAGAATTGAAAAGGAAAAAATTAGTTTAACCTTTTACAATGTCTAGATATAAGATTTTTTTTATATAAATATAATTAAATATCTGATCAAGAAAGGACCTAATTATCAATATTACTATCAAGCTTGTTCCCTTATCAATAATCATATTTTAGTAATAGTATCAGCTTGGTTTCTTCGGCTTTCATGCTCGTGTAGCTGGGAGTGTCGTTGACATACATAGCCCATGGTTTCTGCATATACAGCTCAGAGTCTACATCCACAGTACGGGAATTTTTGTCGGCACGGTGGCTCTCTGTATAACCAAGACTTTGACGAGTTTCAGAGCATATTGGAACACAAAGATGAGAAGCCTTTGGTTAGAATGAGTTTTGATGAGCTTCTCAATAACACGATTTCAACTGAGAGAGGTAAAATTGCGCAAAACCTTCCATCATCATCATCCTCACCCGTTTCTCATTTTCCAGATAACTTGGATCTAAATGCGACGATGGGTAAGAAAATCCTGGATCAAGCATGAAGCAACTTTGTTGAGCAAGAACAGATAAACAGGTGTATCAATCGAGTTTGGAGGAAGCCATGAACGTACGAAAGCAGGAGCACATTGGCGCCGAAGCTCAGCCACTGATCGCAATTGATCCGATGGAGATGGTGTCGAAGCAGGCAAATTGGACGCCACTGCAAATGCAGCTGCAGATACCAGTTGGGATTAACTACTCGGATTTGATGAGTGTTCGTGAATCGGTTTCGGAAACATGCTTATCAGAGGAAGGTTCTGCCGCTAGGGATTTCATTGGCCGTAACATGTTCGTCGAAATCACAAGCAGTAGCAGGTGCTACAGAAGGGAAGCGACGTTATTCAGATGAGACCTTGAAAGAGAATTTTGAAAAGAAGCAGAAAAGGATGATCAAGAACAGAGAATCCGCCGCTAGATCAAGGGCAAGAAAACAGGTCAGTGTACACATCGAAATATATTTTAACTATAAATCTGCCTATATTGTCCAGACTCGAGGATGACAGTGGAATTTTCTCTCTCTCTTGTTTATCTGATATTTTTGCTAATAGTACACAAAGAATATGGAGGACAAAAGGGATCGGTCGGAGCAATGTAATTGGAGGCTTAAGAAGATTAAGGTACAAAAACGCACCATATATATAGCAATCCATTTGAAGAGCACGATTAGTTCTGTCCCTACGCCTGATCAATTTATGTTTGTTTGTACCAATTTGTTTGGTGTTCGTTATACAATGAGAGGGTGTGTTATGATATATTATTGATAGTGTGTGTGCGGGTGTAAGGTGATGTGTTTGATAACTCCCAAATCTAAGTTTTAAGATAGTTTATAATTTAAATTTTAATTTAATTTTTTTAAAATAAATAAATATATTTATCTAAAAAGATTTATGGATTAAACTATAGTTTAAAATTATAGATTTGAATAATATTTTGAAACAGTAAAAAAATTTATGCACTACCTAATTACTGTTTTACTCTTCATTTGTATGAGACACTTTCTTTTCTTTTATCATTTTTCTACTTATTTTCGTTGTTATCCTTGTGTCATAGCTGTTGGTTATGGTCTGATACTATTGGAGTCGTCTCCCTGACATTCCTTCTGTTTCTACCATTGGAGTTGCTCTGCTGTTGGAGCAGCTCGCCTTTGATGGAGTTACTTGCAATTTCTATAGAAGAGGGAAAAAAACTATAGTAGATAGTCATCTGTAGTCATCATTGACATTGGTGGTGGTTGTAAATATGTAGGAAAAGGAGATGGTTCGATCATGTTAAGGGGACGATGAACAATAACTATAAATTATTTCTTTATTTAATCTTTTATCTTATACAATTTTTAATAATATATCCATCATAAAAATCATATTTTAATAATATTTATTTAAATATTTATTTATTTATAACTAATTTTTCTATTTTTTTTAAAAGTATATCCTATCATACCCATAATAATTATTGAGCAGTTCATTTTCTTTGTTTCTCACTTGTATATTAAAAATAACAAAATAAATAAAATTGAACAAAATAATAGATAACTTAATTTTTTACCGCTGATTAAGGGCATATTTTGAAAATAACATATAAAAAAATATTTTTAGATAGCTTTTAGAAAAGAATTTTTTAAAAAAAATTTATAGAAAAAAGTAGTTATGAATAAATAAGTGTTTGAATATTTATTACTAGAAAAACTTTTATAATTAAAAAATTATTAGAAATGATATGATTTTATTAAAAATAAGAGATACGAGAGATGAGAGATATTATAAAAAAAAATAAAAATAAAATAATAATTAGATAGTTATAAACTCTTTTACTATTTCAAAAGCTAATATCAATAATTTATTTAAAATCTTACCTTTAAACTATAATTTGGTCAAAAAAACTCTTTTAAATAAATATGACTATTTATTTTTAAAAAATTAAATTAAAATTTAAACAATTTTTTTTTAAAATTATATTTATATGGTTACCAAATACGTACTAAATATATATCAAAGAGTATTTAAAATGTAAAGTAAATATTTATTTTTGCTTCTAAAGAATAAATTTTTAAAAAAATTAATTTGAAAGTGATTCTAAAATTAGATTTTATACTGTAAACTTTAATGGAAATGATAGCTTTTTTAAAAGATAAAAAAAAATTAACATTTAAAGGATCTCCCTATCAAGGCTCCCGAATGGCTATGTTTTTATTTTATTTTTTTTTAAATACTACCCCTATCTCTCTCACACATACATTTATATAGTTTTTAAATAAACAATTTTAATTTAATGACATAAGGTTTTTTCTTATTATTTTCTGCATAAACTCTTGTTTAAATAAAGCGCGACAAGAACGCCTCAACGAGGCTATGTACATATTTCCGCGGGACCGGAGTCGCATCTTATATTTGTTCAATAATTGTACGGTAGGAGTCTAGCTAGGTTATTAGGTTCTTTATTCCGGCGAGGAGGCAGCCACCGGCGACATTTAATCGCCACGTATTAGATTCTGAGCCGAATTTGTAGTACGTTTTGTTGAGTTAGAGTCTTCTTTTTTGGCTGTTTAATTAATGGCAACTCTAGTTTAAATTACGAGTAGCGTGTCTGGGCTATCAATTTGGATTAAATCTAACTCTCGAGGATAATTTCTCAACTTTTGCGACTTGAAAATTTAGCTATTGATGCGAAGTGGGAGATGACGAGAAAAACCAGTGCTTGCGCGTTATGTGAGAACTCGAATCTAGCTTCGATATGCGCAATTTGTGTCAACTACAGGTATATATGATTTGATTTAATTATTTCTTCCTATATTCTTCTGGATAGTTAATAACTTTTGACGAGGTAAAAAGCTTATATGATGTTCTGCCACCTTACGATTTAAAATTTTGTAGTCCAAGCAGTAGCACGCTAATTTTCTTAATGATGCTTATTCTAAAGTGTTGCTTTTCTACGGATAAACATCCCATCGAACTTGTTATTTGCTGGTTTATATTTTTACGTTTACAAGCAATTCTAATTTCTATCCGGTATCTGTTGCTTATTTTATTTATAAATTTATTGAAGCGATGTTTTCCTTGGCAGATTGAATGAGTATTATCATTCCTTAAAATCGTTGAAAGCTCATCGGGATTCCTTGTACGCAGCATTAAGTGAGGTTCTTGTAGCTAAGGTTTGAACAATATTTATGAATTATGAATGCCTACTACTTCTGTTTATTTCTCCATTCCTGGATTTTAATACTGAAATAAGCATGATTGGATTATTTAATTTTTTTAGAATAGATTTGAACATTTTTAATTCTAAATATTTTCAAGAATAAGAGAAAAAAACCTGTCACTGCTTAAGCCTCTTGAGAAAGTTTTGGTATGGCAATCTGCTTGTAAGTCAGAGAACAAAGTTTGCATGTTTCCATTTAATAGCATTATCTTTATTGTTATTTCCCAGTAGCAGCTCATATTCCTTCTGAATTTACATTGTTAATTTCTAATCTACTTATACATTTTGTAATTTTGGATGGAAGAGGTTCCATCTTTCTGATTTCATACTTTTTTTATGAACCCTGCATTATCTTCATTCATTTTCATTAACATCTTTGAATGTGATGTTCACAAGGGAAAGGCAGATGATCAAAAGAATTGGAGGGTTCTTCAACATGAAAAGCTCACAAGGTTGAGGGAGAAGCTCCGTCATAGTAAAGAACAACTTGTGCAAGGTTAGAAATCTTTATATATATATATATATATATTTAAAAGAAAGACTGCTATGAGATGACATTTTACTATCTCGGCCTAGAATAATCAGTAACCTTACAGGAAGGTCTAAGATAGAGAGTAAATCTGTTGATCTGAAACTCAAGTTCAGTGTGCTTGAATCAGCATTTTCTACGGTATGGTTGTTTTTCTTTACTTTTTCCGCAAATGTTATTTCTATGGACATTGAAAGCATACTGTCATGTATATTGTCAGGTTTAATGTGCATGAGTATTTTTGATACAATTATTTTTCCTTCTGCAGTTGGAAAAAAATCGAGTTGAACAACTGGAGAAGTTCTATCCTAATCTCATATGCACCCAGATTCTAGGGCACGTGAGTAATATTGTCATTGTTAACCTCTGATGATCAGGAACCATTTTGTGAATTATCCGCAGGCATTCCCATCCACATTAGTGGGATTGCCAAGTGCGTGTGTAACTGATGAGTCTTACTTTATTGCTCAATCTCAAGTTTCAGCTGAAAGTTTATGTTTCTCTCATACTTTCTTCATATAATGCTTCTGTGAAACATCATTCATTTTTTACGAACTGCAAAATTTATGTTCAGTTGTTTTACTGCAGAGGGCAATTACTGCTGAACGTCTTCATAAACAGTCTGTTGTCATAAAACAGATATGCAAGTTGTTTCCTCAACGACGGGTAAGTTTTATCTGGTCATCAGTGCTCTGTAGATGTGTCTCAGTGAATTGTGATTTATCAAGTTAAAAATGCCCATTTTTGGGATATCATGGGTTCCCTTGATCTTTTTGGGGATAAATTTGTCCTTTTGGTCTTTGTTTGTTGTTCATCCCGGGGCTTTTCAAGGGCATTTACTTTTAATGTGGTTATGATATCATCTCCATTTAGGGTGTGGTTTATTACTAATGTAACCATATAACCCAAGCCTTGTTCATAACTTTAATGACTTAGGTGGTCATAGAGGGAGAGAAAAGTGATGGTTCTAGCAGTCAGTATGATCAAATCTGCAACGCACGCTTGCCAAGAGCACTTGATCCCCACTCTGTTCCATCAGAAGAGCTTTCTGCTTCTTTGGGGTGATTTTCTTTTCTTTATAACATTATATGTTCATGCACTTTACAAGAAAATCTTCATAAGGGTACCAGACAGCATAGCACTGTGTTTTCATGCTTAAATATATAGCTATACATGTTTGATAAATTTACAAATCGTAGCGCATTTCAAATATACTCTTTTAGCAGTTCAGAACTCTATATCCTCATTTGAAGTTTTTGCTACATTTTTACCAGTTATCGTCATGTTTGTAAAACAGATACATGGTGCAACTTCTAAATCTTGTTGCTCACAACTTGGCTGCCCCAGCACTTCATAACTCAGGTTTTGCGGTAAGCTCTGATTCAATAATGTTGTATTGACTCAATATTTCCTTGAAGCCCATGTTTCAAACTTATTCAAATATTCTTGGCTAGCTATTGGCAAAATAAATAATTAAATAGGTCAATCTGGCCTAGCAAGGTTGGACCCAAACACATGCACGCACTCACATTTTAATTTTGCTTCCCATATTTTGATCCTAGATCCGTCATTGGACCCAAGCACAGCTTATTTTACACCATAAATGTTTTTTTTTCCCCTCCAATTATAATGTCTATTGTAGGGTTTATTATTCATTATAGATTATTACCAATTTTCCATGTTGGCTTCAATGATGACTTTTTTCTCCAGAAGGAAACTTCATGTAAATATTTAACGCATAATTTACTTTTACCTCAGGGTTCTTGCTCTCGAATTTGGCAACGGGATTCTTATTGGGATGCTCGCCCCTCCTCAAGAAGGTATTTTGGGTGAAAATGTATTTAGCATGATTTATTTGGAATTACTGGTTTCTCTGATCCAAATTTCTTTTTAATTTTCAGCAATGAATATCCCCTTTTCATACCCCGCCAAAATTACTGCTCTGCTAGTGGGGAAAATTCATGGTCTGATAGAAGCTCAAGTAATTTTGGTGTTGCTTCAATGGAATCTGAAAGGAAGCCTCGCCTGGATTCCTCTGGGAGTAATAGCTTTAATTATGCTTCAGCTTCTTTACATTCTCTTCAGACTCATAAAGATTTGCAGAAAGGGATTTCACTTCTGAAGAAAAGTGTAGCATGCCTCACAGCTTACTGTTACAACTCTCTAGGTTTAGATGTTCCTTCTGAGGCATCTACTTTTGAAGCATTTGCAAAGTTATTGGCTATACTCTCATCATCCAAGGAAGTTCGATCTGTTTTATCCTCAAAGATGGCTCGTTCCAGGTACATTTCATGGTTAACCTTGTCTGAATCTTTACACACTATTTCATGATAACTGTATAGCACTCGTTGAAACAAAATTGTAAATTTGCAACCTCACTATATTTATGACCATGTGCCAATTCCTAATAAAATATTTTACGATACTGTTTCAAAGATCTATGTTTTTGGGAGACTTTTTAAGAACAGAGTAGGCTTTTGTTACAACTTTTAATTACTGCATTTTTTGTCTGACTCAACTGTTAGTGCTGGAAGTATTCTAAAACTTATGTTTTGACTTCTAGAACAGACATCATTAAATAACAGAAATTTATGATGTTCATGGAGTCATGGATTGATGTAGGCAGCAATGTCGCTGTCAGTAATGGTTTCTTATATGTCACTCCATTGGGGATTATATCACAACTCATTCGGGTGTATGCTTGGTAGCTAATTTGTTTGTCTTACTGGATTTATATATCTAACTTCTTTCATAATCGAAACTGGTCTTGAAAAGATATATGATTGTCTTCAACCATAACATATTTCAGGGTCTCAGATGTTTAGTTTCTTTCATAATTTGGTTTTGGAGTTTGAAGTAAATAATTATTTTAACACCAGCTTTTCTTTTTATGGTCTTTTCGATCAGGCCATGCAAGCAAGTTCAACAGTTGAACAAATCTGTGTGGAATGTAAATTCTGCTATTGCATCAACCACTTTGCTGGAAAATTCACATTCTGTGCCAACAACGGTAAATGTTTACTTATTGATTTTTTTGTTTTTGGAAGAAAATGCTTGAGGAGTTTTTTATGCTTCAGTGCCTTTAGTTCATAAATTGTACAATAAAATGGAGCAGGGCCCTTATGGATTTCTAAAATTTGCATTTAAAAGAATAGAAAATTTTCTGATAGGTTTGCATATTTTTCCAACGTTAGGAATGGGAAACGATTAACACTGGCCAGGCTGTAGTTCGGTGTCTGGCATGGCTTACTTGGTTAATATTCTTTTACTTGCTTCTGTAATTTCCTTTTCCTTTTCACTTTATTGCCTTTTCAAGCCCTCCTTGGGAAGGCAAGCAGATCTGGGGATTATACGCTGATATGCTTTGTTGTGTCATTTCTCTTCCCGGTACAAAGCAGTTATAACTTACACAAGACTTATTTTAATTTTATTTGTACTCGGATGTTCAAAATAGCTATATTGAATACCTCATCATCCATCCCAAAATGGCTTTCCATTTGTGTGATGATTCATGTATGTGGTAATTTTGGAGCTGAATACTGTTCTGATTTTATTCATTAGAACCTACTGAATTTATAGAGTACAATTGGATAGAAGATAATAATAATATCCTAGGATATCTTAATCTTATCTAAATTAATCATAATCTTATCTAAATTAATCATCCTAATATCTCTCCTAGAATCTCATAAAATCTTAATTGTTTACAATAATTAATTATTTTCGTAATTACCACACTCCCCCTCAAGTTTGATCATAAATATTGATCATGTCCAACTTGCCTACAAATCGTTCAAACACATCTTCTGATAGTCCTTTAGTAAGGATGTTGGCTCCTTGTAACTTGGTGGAAACATATGACAGGCTAACGGTCCCATCTTCAACTTTTTCTCTAATAAAATGTCTGTCCACATTGACATGTTTAGTCCTGCTATGTTGAACAGGATTTAGTGCCATACTTAAAGCTGCTTTGTTATCGCAGTAGAATTTCAGTAGAGAATCAAACTGAAAATGGGCTTTTTCTGCCACTCTTTTCAACCATAGCCCTTCCATAATGCCTTGAGATAAGGCTCTTAACTCGGATTCTGCACTACTCTTGGCAACAACTCTCTGCTTTTGACTTTGCCAGGTCACTAGATTACCCCATACAAATATGCAATATCCAGATGTAGACCTGCTGTTATCTTGATTTTCTGCCCAATCTGCATCTATAAAGATTTCAACATCTCTGACATTATTCTTTTTAAAGAACAATCTTTTGCCAGGTGTTCCTTTAAGATAACTTAGAATTTTATAAGCTGCATTTAGATGCTTCTTGGGATCATGCATGTGTTGACTGGCTACACTTACTGTAAAGGCAATATTTGGCCTGGTATGCGAAAGATATGAGCGTACCAATCAGTCGTTGATATTGGCATTTATCTATCGCTGCCTCATTTGCCTTGTTTTTTTTTCAGGTTACTTCCTTTTTTTTCTTAACTGGTTTATTTCTAGTGCAAACAGGTGTTTTGCTTGGCTGACACCCAAGCATTCTTATTTCCTTGAGAATAACTAGTATATACTTCCTTTGAGAAACATATATCCCTTTTTGAGACCTTGCTACTTTCATACCTAGAAAATACTTCAATTTTCCAAGGTCTTTTACTTCAAATTGTTTATTGAGGGCAATTTTAACTCTCAATCTCCTTGATGTTATTCCCAGTGAGAATAATATCATTCACATATACAATGAGGATAGTTATCAAATCACCCTCTTTTAACACAAATATGGTGTCATCTGACAAGCTTTGTTTGTAGCCTCTAACCTTGAGTACTGTAGAGAATCTGTCAAACCAAGCACGTGGTGATTGCTTTAAGCCATAAATTGATTTTTTTAGTCTACATACCTGGCCATTTTTCCCTTTATCAAGTCCGGGTGGTATACTCATGTAAATCTCTTCCTTTAATTCACCATTAAGGAATGCATTTTTGATGTCAAGTTGTTGGAGTGGCCAATCGAGATTTGCAGCAATGGAAAGTAGAACCCGAATGTTATTTAACTTAGCAATAGAGACAAACGTTTCATTGTAGTCAATTCCATAAGTTTGGGTATGGCAACTAGCCTTGCCTTGTATTTATTTAATGAACTATCAGCATTAAATTTTGGTGTGAGCACCCATTTGCATCCCACGGGTTTGGTTCCTTCTGGTAGTACAGTAACCTCCCATGTCTCATTCCTTTCTAATGCTCTAATTTCTTCCATTACTGCATTTTTCCATTATAGACTCTCGAGAGCTTCATATACAATTTTAGGGATTTGAATCCGATCAAGATTAGTAATAAAGCTGTAATGCTTCTTAGAGAGAGTGGAGTAAGAAATATACTTCTGAATATGATGCTTGGTACATATTCGAGTTTTTTTTCTTAATGCAATAGGAAGTTCTTCCTCTCTTGTCTCTGTTGTTTGAATATTCTCATCAGCATTCCTGGGACCTTTCATGGTGATGAGATTGGGACCTCCTCCGGTATGCTGGACCCAATTACCTATTTATTTCTATATGAGTAAATATTATCATATTTTTGAGCTTGGACCTCTAGTCGTGGCATGATATGGGTATGTAGGATAGGTCTGTAAAGAGCGAAATGGGAGTGGATGGAGGTATGGGTTCTGGAATACACTCAAGCTGAAACTCATGCCAATTCTCCCCCTGAGTTGAGGAAGTGGTGAAATAGGTTTCATTTTCTGTGAAGGTAACATCTGGACTGATGAAAAGGCGTTTAGTGACAGGATCATAGCACCAGTATCCTTTCTGGGAATTAGAGTAGCCTAAGAAGACATACTTGATGGATCCGAGATCAAACTTAAATGGTGGGTGATGTTGATGGATAAAGACAGAGCAACTAAAGATTCGAAGTGGTAAGGAGTACTCAATGTGAGTGATAGTGAGTCTTATGAAGCTTATCTAGTGGTGCAATGTAGGATAGAATACGGCTAGGAGGACGGTTAATTAGATGAGTTGCAGTATGGCATCCCCCCAGAAAAAACTCGAAGTATGACAGGTATACAAAAGTGCATAAGCAACTTCAAGGTGTTTATTTTTCCGTTCGGCAATATCATTTTGTTGAGAACTGTAGGTGTAACTACTTTTGTGAACAATACCATTGGTTTTAAGAAAACCCTCGAGGGATTGGTTAAAATATTCTGTCCCGTTATCTGTGTAAAGGACTTGCACTGTAGAGTTAAACTGATTTTGGACATTTATAGAACTCGACAAAAACAGAGGTAACAGCTGACTTGTTTTTTAACAAGTAAACCAAACACATGTGTGTGTAATATCAATAAACGTAACAAAATATTTGGACTGGGTCCGGTTTGCAATACGACAAGGACCCCAGATATCGCTATGAATAATGGAGAAAGGGCTAGTAGACTTATAGATAGACGGTGTGAAAGTAGGACGATGGTGTTTGGCTAACTCATAAATATCACAATGTGAAATAGTTTTTTTATTCAAAGATAAATAGGGAAACATGCGTTGTAAATAAGAAAAACTAGGATGGCCATCCTTTTATGCCATAATACAATATTATTGCCATTTGTGGTTGAGACTAGACCACTTATTTTGCAACTTAAATTACTCTAGTTAGAAACATCAAGGTAGTAGAGCCCTTCATATTCCTTAGCTGTGCCAATCGTCATCCCCGATGAGAGATCTTGAAAAACACAATAAGATGAAAAGAAATAAGTTGAGCAATTGATTTGTTTCATCAGTTTATTGATAGATAGTAAATTACAATTTAATTGTGGGATATGTAAGACAGAGTCAAGATGTAATTTGTCTGAAAGATGGATCGTCCTAATGCCTACTATAGGAGAAGAGGAATCTGTAGTTGTCTAAATTGATTGAGTTCTGGTCAGAGGAAGATAGGAATCAAACATTTTAATTTTTGAAGTCATATGGTCGGAAGCTCGTATATCAATAATCCATTTGGTATGGACAAAGGTATGAAAGGCACTAACATAATTACCTCGGTGAGTAACAGTGACAGCAAATGCAGACTACTGTTCAGTACGAAGAGTCTTAAAATACTTGAACAATTTACCTATTTGCTCTTTGCTCATAGTTGGGACCAATGGTGGAACACTTTCTTAAGATTGAGAGGTTTGATTAGCACGAGGCTTACCTCTTTTTGGCTTCCAGTCAGCAGGTTTACCATAGATATCCTATCACTTATCTTTATTATGATCCATCTTTTTGCAATAGTCGTAGGTTACTTTTCCACGAGTCAAGCTGTAGTTGGTACCTTGACTTACAAAACCAGCAGAATCAACAGAAGCAGGTGATTTAGATACTGGCAACATTACCTCACGCCGAGACTCTTCACGTAAGATCTCAGCATATACTGCCATAGGAGGTAGAAGAACTTGTGTGTTTAATATTCGACCTCGGATATCATCAAACTCTGGGTTGAGGCTGACTAAAAAAAGTAACACTCGTTCATTTTCAATATTTTGTTTGTTACGTGCAGCATCATGTGGAGAGTCCCATGTCTCTTCTGTCATGAGGTTAAGTTCAAGCCATAATTCTGTAACACTTCTTGCACCTTGCGTGGATTGCCAAATTCTGTGTCTCACACCATATTCCCGAGAGTGATCTTTCCCATAAGAATAGGAGTCGCGAACAACCTCCCAAATTGCTTTAGCAGTTGGAAGATACATGAAATTTCTTTTAAGTTGAGGAGATATAGCATTTACTAACCAGGAGCATATCAATAAATCATTTATTTTCCATTGATTCATGGTTACGGGATCAAACAGTGTTGGTGGATCTTCAGTTAAATGACCTAACTTGCCACGACCACCCACGGCGAACTGAACTGCTTGTGCCCAATTCCTATAATTTGTGAGGGTGAGTTTTTTTGGAACAATTGATATTGGAAAGTCATCAAAGGTAGAGATTGATCCTAAAAAACCTTCAGTAGTTGGCAAATCCAATTTTAATGAACTATTGAGTGAGGTGTCCATAAAAAAAACCCTGTCTTCTTAGGGTACTGTTGATCTCAGCAACAGAAGATACCACCGAGGGCGCAAGCTGGTGAACAGAATACCTCAGCGGTAACAGAAATTGGATCGAGGATGATGTTTTCGACTGCGCACGACTCTAGGATGAACACTATCGCTGAGGATGACGCTTAACAGAAGAGGCAATCGTTCATGGAGAGGTCACTAACGTTCGCAAGAGCAGAGGCTTCGTCACTGGATGTTGTCTGGAGCCTTCTGTCGCGGGCTTCTCTCCGTTGCCTTGACTCACTGGACGTCATCGGACGAGGAGCAAAGGCTTCATCACTGGACGTTGTTTGGCACCTTCAGTCATGGGCTTCTCTCTGTCGCCTTGACTCTTTGGACATCGTCGCAAGTGGGCTTCTCTCTGTCACTCGTCGCACGTCGCTTGCTCGTTTGCTAAACCAGAGGGCTTCCCGTCGCACGTCTAGCACTGTTGCAACAGTAGGCTCAACACATCGGACTCTGGTGGCAGTATCTTGACAACTTGGCTCTGATACCATGTGGTAATTTTAGAGCTGAATACTGCTATGATTTTATTCATTAGAAGCTACTGAATTTATAGAGTATAATTAAATAGAAGATAATAATAATAATATCTTGGGATATTTTAATCTTATCTAAATTAATCATAATCTTATCTAAATTAATCATCCTAATATCTCTCCTATAATCTCATAAAATCTTAACTATTTACAACAATTAATTATTTTTATAATTATCATAATGTACTTTGTCAGTGGTTTCATCATTTTTTAATTTCTTAGATTTGTCCTCTTTTTGCAGAGAATTGAAAATTACCTGCCAAGTTCTGCTGCTAGTTTTCTTTATGCCACAGATTTATCTGATGGAAAAGGTGAGTGCCTAATTGAAGGATGGGATCTTGTAGAGCGTCCAACTTTTCCTCCTCCCCCTTCACAAAGTGAGGATGTTGAGCACTGGACTCGCGCCATGTTCATAGATGCTAAAAGGAAATGATCTTTATCTGCAACAGATGGTTACTCTCTCCGTATGTGCCTTTCATTTAGTTCTAATATTTTAGAATCGTTTAAAAGTGACTCATTAACAACTGGACTAGTGCTCTAAAAAGGGAATAAAATATGAATGTTGGGCTGCTGGGTCCATTCAAGCTGTTGTTCAGTAATGAGACACGGCTTCAAGACCTAGTTGCCCAGCCCTTTGTTTGCGCAAAATTTTACATTGAAAAGTGCTTGCTGGTGATTCAAATTTTTGAAAAGCTTGATCTTGGATCGGGTTTGAGCTGCAGATGAATTTGAGTAATCAATTCAAAATTTTGAACTAAAATCGGAAGCAGCATAATTTTCTGAGTATGCGTCAAAACTTTTTGTAGTTAACTTGCGCAACCAAGACATTGAGCCTTAATAATCTCCGATTATGCATCGTGCCATTTGTTGTTATTTCAGGTTTGCATTATCTTCCTAACTGGAAAGTGTATTGATCTGTTTCGTTTGTCAGGTTCAACGGTGAGAAAACTGACTCAAGAATAGCAGAATTTATGGGCTATAAGCGCTGCAGATTATCTGGGAGCGTCGTTTTTCTGTTTATTTCCCTGTACATATAGAATCTAGTAAGTTCTCGGAATTGAGACTGTAAATGTCAGGTCATGTTAATAGAAGTCTAGTCATAATTAACTTGTTTCTGCTGTCGGATCATCAAAATCAACATCGAAGTCAAAGCTATTCGTCTTGCTCCGGCCGTTCATGGATGATGCGGGTTCGATCTAATTTCTCGAGATTTAACTTGACATGATATCTGACGGTATGCATTTTGCAGACTTGGTAATCAATCCGTCTTTAGGGGAGACACTCCTCGAGAGGAACAATAAAAACTAACAGTCGTCTCTCAGCTATATTTGCTTGCGACCCTTGTAAATAATTTTCATATTATCTTTGATTAAAAATCAATTTTCGTATTATCATGATTTTTTTGTTGGTACAAAATTTTTTATAAAAGGGTTAGATTTATCTACGATTAAAAGATAAGATAAAGTTTATTTTCTTTTTAAATGATGCCAATATCAACGAGGGATTATCATGATATTTTATGTTGTTTCCTTTGTCTTTCAAGGGCCAAAATCTTATTAGTATTACTCAGACTTCTTCTGAAGCTTGCGACATATATCATGCATGTAGTCTTGGAGGAGAACGGCTACCAATGAATAAACAAATAATTCAATTTGATTGTAAAAAAACCATTCTTAAAATGTGGCTGAACTCGTCCGTCGTAGATGATATTGCGGGTTGAGTTTTGTGAATCGTGCCCCTGCCTCCTGCAACATTGATACAGAGAATGGCAAAAATAATATGAACAAATTATACTTTTTTAAGTTTAACTTGAATTTAATAAAAGCATTAAAACCAATTAATTTAAACAAAAAGGACTTCATTTATGTCAAGAAAATATCATAATTATAATTTTGCTATTTCATTGATAACACGTTATTTAACCAAATATTCCCTTAAATTTCATCCGTGATGCATATATTTATTATTCATTATAAGTCATAGTTTAGATCATTGCAAACTATAGTTTTATATAAGCAATATTTATTAACTTTTGAAACAATTTTCAAATATTAAGTATGAAAAATAATTATTTTAATCTTATGAATTTATCATTCTTTTGTCTCTCCTTTATTATTTACCTCATATTTTTTTTAATAATTTATCTATAAAAAATTATTATAATAGCAACTATCTAAACAGTTTTTTTTTGCTATAAATGAGGACAATTGTCCTATCTAAACACTTATTTTTTTTTTCAAAAGCATTTCTTATACAATATAGTTAAATTTGTTGGGCTTGCCCATGTGTGGAAAACATATATTTTCTAGTCTGAGTTAGTTGTATATAGAGCTTATCCATTTAACTTAAAAAATATAGACACACGTCAATATTTAACGTTTTATGTCATTAATACTTTAATTTATATATTCCATGATAATGATTTCTGAAAAAAAATAAAAAGTTATAAAAATTAAATTAACAATGTCAAAGTATTTGCTAGTTTATTTTTTTATACAAAAAAATTTAAATAAATTTAATATCAGTCATCTACTAATACTAAAATATAGCTAAAGTGCTTAAAGAATACTTATAGAAGATTTACGAGATAATTTATCAAATAAGCCATCATAATAATAATGGGAATTAAACTCATATTTTTATAAAATATAAATTTATTTTTATTATATATATCAACTCTTATTGGCTATTTGCTGGTTTGATGATTGTGAAATTTAAAGACAAAACTCATATTGACCTGGACAATTTGGGACTAGAAGCTATGAAATGGGTCTGACTGATCTATAGCCTTGGTCGATTAGGGCTCACGTCAAAAGACCAAATTCCCTAATTTTATCCATGTTATGAAGTTTGCACCCTAATAATCTGGGCTTAGGACAATGCCCATGAGCCTGGAGTTTTTTTCTTAATTTAAATATTGATAGTAGTTTTGAATTTGATTATGACAGAAAAAAAAAATACTCCATAGCTATATTTATAAAGTAAAGAGAATTTTTTTATTCTATTTATAATTTATATTATTAAATTTTTTATATGGATATATAATTTTACCTTTTATTAATTATTGTATAGACTTTATTTATTAGATAAAATATATATCATATAGGGGTAAAATTAAAAAATATATATTAAATTTTAAATCAAAATTAATAAGGTTTAAGAATTTTTTCATTAAGATAAAAACATGTTAAAAGTCTATTGTCATAGTATAATATTAGTAGTATTTGAAGTGTCAAAGTGAATCAAACGAATCAACTATTTACAAATTACAAGTTAATTGAGTTAGTTTATTTAGCTCACTTTAATTTACAGGGTTAAATTTGAAATCCAACTCACCTCTCCATGTCAATTTAATAAGCCAATCCACTTAACTCATAAAAAAATAAAATAAAAATGAAAATTAATATAGATCTTTGAATGTTTACAAAAACGTCTAAATATTTTTTAAAATACAATTTAAAATTTACGCACGTAAATATATTAATGCCGGGCACAAGAGACTTTATCAAAGCAGGACAGGTGACGTTATCACGGGGGCAACTAAATATTATAATCATCCTAAAGTCTTAATTAATTTTTTAACATGATTATCTTACTTCTTAAAAATAATTTAATGTTATGATATTAACTCTAATAAGATTTAATTATTTTTTTAAATAAATATATAAGATTAAATAAATAAATTAATTATAATTAAATTTAACACTTATATTATATATTTTTTAATTTATCTAAATTACTCTATTAATTTTTATATTAATTATAATTAATTAATTTATTTACTTTATAGAAATATCTAAAAATTAGTTGGATCTTGTATAATTAGTTGGGTGAGTAATATTTTTCTAAAATATAAAATTTGAATGGACGAATTGAACGGTCCAATAAATAAGTGAAAGAAGGTCAGAAGTGAAGAAAATCTCAAAATTTTCGTTTTGTTAAAAATATTGTCATCTTTAGGCAGTCCACGGACTTCCCGCCTACTCATCTGGAAACTAGTCACAATTTCCCCCATGACATCACTGCGGTTTCAACTCTGAATTCAACCTTCAAAGCTTCTGCTTTCTACTCAAACCTTTCTCAAAAAATCCATTCTCGTGTTTTCTTTGTAGTTTCATGTTCAATTTAGAACCTCCAGTCGGATCTGTAAGTTAGCCGATCTCATTTTCTGAGTTTTCCCCCATAGGTTTCTCAGCTTGTTCTGCTAAATTGCTGGTATTTTAATTGATTTATTTGAATACGGTTGATGTTTCTGATTTCGCCCACGGGTTTTTGATAGATTATTTTGGCTGGCATTCTTCTTCATTTGCTAAGTAAATACCAAAAGTTAGTATTTGGCATTTCTGATCTGTTTCATTGACAAGTAACCCGATTTAATCGACCAAGAAATATTGTCAGTCTCTATAATAGTTCATTAAAGAATAAGCCATTTTGACAATTTTTCCTCTCTACCGTTTCGTTCGGTAATCCAATTTCTTGCATCGTTTTTTGGCAACACTTGCTGCCGTGGTAGCAGCCTTCTTGAAACTCCTCCACCCCGAGAACACACGTACGAGGAAGGTAGGTACCGATTTTTTAAGTGAAGGCCGATCACTTAACTCCTGGTCACAGTAATGACCATATGAACGTATTGTGACGACTATTGAGAGATAGGGCATTTATTTTTCAGATAAAGATAAGTAGTTTTGGGTCCCTCCTTCACTTGACTCCACGCGTCGTAGGAATAATCAGTGAAGGGTTTTCCTTTACAATCCTGGCCCTTTCTCCAGCTATTTTAAAAATCAGATGGACCAAGAAATCTAGAAGGTTTCTGACGGAGATTTAAATCTGTCACAATCATTTGGAACATTGTGACCTGCTCAGAAGGCATATTAAACTTACTACCAACAACACTTTCAATCCATATTAGTCACTCTTTTCCATGTGTTGCATGAAGTGTGAGAACATCAGAACATGATTCATGAATTACGCAGTATGCTATAGAATTTATTTGATATATCGATATTGACATAGATGATATATTGATTCCTGTTTACAGCTTAAACTAGGGGGGAAATGTTTATCATCTAGTATTCTTGTAGCACTAAAATAAACACTTGCTATAATGTCATTGGGTGGATTAGCTTCTTATTAATCCAGATCTCACGCTTATTTCATGCAGGATCAATAATTTTGGTATAACATGGTCAATGCAACATAAGTCTACATGAAATAGCAAACAAGCCCTAGCTTTCTTCCAGCATGGAAAAGAAAGAGTTAGTGGAGGCAATAGAATCAAATTCTCGTGCTGTTGAAAAGCTGGAAGATGTTCCCACTGACCACAATGAAAAGGCCAAGCCGCCAGAAGAGGTAAAAAGTCAAAATATTGGCAGTAATGATCTCGCGTCAGACAATAGACAAGATGATATACCTGATAAGACAAATGAGAAGGCAGATGAGCATGAGAGTAATGTCATGAAGACAGAAACTGAAGATGAATCCTTCAATAATGTTGGACAAAATTCCTCCGATGATGTTGATGGCAGCAAAGAGTCCGAGTTTACCAGACAAGGAGGAATCGTAGATGTAATTTCTGGACAAAATGACTTGGCCAAAGATATGAGCGAGAGTGGGAATGTGGAATCCACACAAATGAATCATAAGATAGATGAAATTCCAAGGGAGGACAATAATCTAGAGCCCGTGTTTGACGGAACAGAGGTTTCAGGTATGGAAGCTAACAGAAGCACAGATAACAGTTCTTTAGACTTGAATGCTGATCCGTATACTCATGGTGTGGTTGAGAAAGCTGTGGCACTTAAAAAATTTGTTAGGGAGAGAAGTGTTATAGCAGTCTCTACTGTGCTACGTCGCCTTTCTGGAAAAGGTGATGAAGCTTCCATGAGCAATTCTGATGATGAAAGTAAGAATGCTTCTGAATCCTCAAATGTGGATTCTAGTGAGAAAAAATCTTGGAACCCCCTAAATTATATTAGGATGTCATTCGAAGCTGAGTCGGAAGGCAAAAATGAATGTAGGGATCCAATAACTGGAGGTCCTCAATATCCCATAGCCATGAAAGGAAAGATTATACTCTACACAAGACTAGGGTGCCAGGAATCTAAAAAAGTTAGGCTATTTTTGTATATGAAACGGCTTAGGTATGTTGAAATCAATATTGACGTGTACCCCAGTAGAAAGCAGGAGCTTGACAGGATTTCTGGATCTACTTCTATTCCCAAGGTATTTTTCAATGAAATACTTATTGGACGTTTGAATGAGCTAAAGGCCCTGGATGAATCTGGTAAGCTTGATGAGAAGATTGAATTTCTCATTACTGAAGCGCCGTCAATTGAAGCTCCGTTACCGCCTCTTTCTGGAGAGGATGATGAGTCTAGTAATGGAGCTCTCGATGAAATGGCTTTAATTGTCAGCAAAATGAAAGAATTTATTTTTGTGAAAGATCGATTTTACAAAATGCGGAGGTTCACAAACTGTTTTCTTGGCTCAGAAGCTGTGGACTTCTTATCAGAAGATCAATACTTGGAAAGACAGGAGGTAAGCTTGACTTTATGTCTTGAGCATGGATCGTACTCTACACCCGTTTAAAAACTGTGCATGATTCTCTAGACGTAATGATCACATAGAATTTGATTGTCCATAACGATATCAATATGTGTGTTAGAACTTGTCGCATGGCTTCCATCAAAGTCTTACAACGCATCACCAAGCATTGAGTAGCTGTTTTATCTAAATCACATCAAATAGTTTAATGTGCGGGTCGGACTTCTCTTTCTCTATTACTTTTCCATGTTATTTGCTCATGTTGATTTCGGTTATTTTTACTAGCAGAAGACAACTTAATTGCAAGCTTTCCTCTCTTGTCTCCTTATCAGAAGGGTGCATGAGGCATGATTTGATGATATTGACTTTCTTGGTCTTTTATTTAGAATGTATGGTTTGTTTGTGGCATCTATGCCGTAAAAAGCGTTTTTCTGATACATTTGTCTGCTTTTTATAGTTCTGATCTTGCTATATTTTCATTCACATGGTGATGCTAACCTTCCACTGAGTATGTAACTTAGCTTCATTTTGTCAACGATATACATCCATTTGAATTCTTTTCTGGTTCCATAGGCTGTTGAGTTTGCACGAAATCTTGCTAGCAAATTCTTCTTCCAGCATGTTCTTGAGTAAGTATTCTCTATTAGTTGTTTCCATTGTTTTAAATGTGTTTAATTGCATAACTATAAAATCCTTCTCTATTCCAATGATTTCGTCGCTGTAGTGAGAATCTATTCGAGGATGGTAACCACTTGTACCGTTTTTTGGATGATGACCCGGTTGTGGCTTCTCAATGTCGCAATATTTCGAGGGGCATAACCACTGTGAAGCCAAAGTCTATAATAGAAATCGCATCAAGGCTGAGGTTTTTGTCTCATGCAATATTTGAAGCCTATGTTTCTGAAGATGGACATCATGTTAATTACAGAATTCTCCATGGGAGCGAGGAGTTTGCGAGGTTTCTTTATATTTCCCCCCTATCTTGAAATTTAAAAGTACATTATCGTGGCAATGCATCTAGTTATGCCAATATATCTCTAGCATTTTTTTCGATGTCATTAATATTTCCCTCCATTTAAGGTATCTGAGAATAGTAGAGGAGCTCCAAAGAGTGGAAATATGGGATATGTCTAGAGAAGAGAAGCTAGCTTTCTTTATCAATCTCTATAATATGATGGCCATTCATGCAATCTTAGAATGGGGCCATCCAGCTGGGGCACTGGAAAGAAGAAAATTGTTTGGAGACTTCAAATATGTGATTGGTGGGTCCACTTACTCACTTTCAGCCATTCAAAATGGCATTTTAAGGGGAAACCAGCGGCCACCATACAATCTTATGAAGCCATTTGGTGCAAAAGATAAACGCGCGAGGGTGAGTTGATCATATTCTTAATATATTCAATCTTGAAAGTGATGAAGATGATCTTATTGTTAGGCTTTTCTATCCATCCTGTTGGGTGTACCGGATTTTCTCCTCATACTGCCAAATGACCTTGGCCTGTGATAGCTTTTAAGACGCCCTTTTGACAATGAAAGCCTGACTGCAAGACAGGGAATCTGAACCTTTTATGGTTTCCCCCAGTAGTTTTATGTCTCTTTAATGTGAGCACTTGCTTTGAGTGATTTTACTAGCTTTTAGTATTGGATTAACAATGGCTTTCGTGAGTGTATATTGGAGATTTCTACTTGGTTGTTTCATACTGTTGGCCCACATGCTTCCGCTATAAAGTAAGTGGATTGGCATTTTAACGTATTTGATGCTCATTTATGTTTTTTTTACCCCCCGTGTCAGGTGGCTCTTCCTTGCCCTGAGCCTCTTATTCATTTTGCTTTAGTATGCGGTACCAGATCTGGGCCTGCCCTTAAATGCTATTCTCCTCGAGATATTGACAAAGAATTAATGGACTCAGCTCGCAATTTCTTGAGAAGTGGAGGACTTCTCATTGATTTGAATACGAAGGTTGCATATGCTAGTAAGATCCTTAGGTGGTAAGTTCTTCTATGGTGGATGCTTAACATTTTGCGGACATGCTTTTTGGTAGGATTCCTCGTAGGATTTGGACAGAACAACTTGAATTTCTCATGTTCACGAACAAATTGTCTCGCGACAAGACTCTAATTACGTTTTTTGAGCAACGCGACTTTTGACACCTGATGATAATTCTCTTTCCTTACTGATCCTCAGGTTTAGTATAGATTTTGGCAAGAACGATGCAGAGGTACTGAGGCATGTGTCAAACTACTTAGACCCAGCTGACGCAGCAGTATTGTTGGATCTACTTGCCACTTCTGAATTAAAGGTGATTCATGTCCCTTATGATTGGGGTTTAAACTACTAATAGGCTGTGAAGTGTGAACCTGCCAAATAAGACTGGTTCATATATGATTCATCTTTGTTAAAACTATTAGACGAATTTGGATATGAATTATGAAGTAATCAATGTTATGATGTGCTTATCCTGTTACATGCTTCATTAACAAATAAAGGAAAAATTAATTATTTAGTTACATAGTTTTGATTCAATCACAAATTACAACTCAATGTGTTAAATTTAATTCGATATAACTTAATTTCTTAAATTTTAGTCATTTAATCTGTTAACTTAGATTTTATGATTCAATTATAATTCATTTTATGAAAGATAAATTGTTGGATCTTGAAACATAGAAGGAATGAATTGGGCGACTTAAATTTTGGAGATTAAGATATATTTGAAATATAAAGACAATAATTTTTTCAAAGCTAACAATGCACACAACGGAGTTGTAGTATTTTTTTTCCCGGGTTATTCTAAAGAACTTCATAATTTTGGGCACATGACAATACCCCTCAGTATAGGACTATGCCCCTCTATGCATTCAATATTAAATTTATGCGTTTTCTTCCCGGTCTAATCTCTACCCTTACCTGTACATGTTTTTTTTATCACAAACGAAATTGTACGTAGCCTCTTTTTTCCCCCTATAGAATAGTAGCTTTTATATTTGCGAAGCACCGTGAGGCGGTTCATTTATCTCCAGAATTAAATTTTCTTCAAACTACCCATTGTATTTGAGTTTAGCTATATAACTATTTAGAGCATATTTGATTTTTGGGGAATATCACTTTATTGTGGTTCCAGTTGCGACACTTAGGGAGATATTTTAACTCCTGGGTGTCTAGATATACACTTGAGGATAATAGACAGTTCGTCCTACTCGATATTGGTATCTCCTAGGAAGAATGGGGAATTCGCCCTGTCCTTAGATTATGGGTGAGCCCAATCTCTTTCCAAAAACTTTTGTACAAAAAAAAATCTTCAAACTTTCTCAAATTTTTTAGATTAATAATATTAATTTCAGGGAATTAAAACATGGTATGCATATAACAATACGATTCGGCTCTCAAGTAAAATTTATCTTTTAAGCGGGAAATTGCATGCATTATGTTTTCATTAACTCTATGTTTGTTTAGATGGAAAGAAAATTTAGGAAAAAAGAATATTAAAAAAACTTCAAAAACAATAAATTTTATTATTTTTTTAAAAAAAATCTTTCTAGCATTCTTTCCCTCTATTTTCCATCACTTTTCTCTATGCTTTTAATAAGCACAAAAGTTAACAAAACTCTGCTCACACACTTACCTCATAAATCGTACAATCACAATTAAAAAGTTATACTAAGGGCTTTAAATCACCAATCTATACAAGCACTAAAAATCCATATCTAATAAATTATTTGTTAAGATAATAAATGATCTCACAATTTATAAGAAAGAGAACAAAAATTTAAATATTGTAAAATGTGTTTATTAGAAGAGGTGGTTACCCTTGATTAAACTAAAAAAAACAAAAGTGTCTATAACCACTACTTGACCTTGTAAGTATAAATAAATAAACAGCAAGGCATAAAACCCATGATGATTTTCTGTTTGGGCCAACAGCAAAATCCATGATGATTATATAATGGAAATGTGCATCTTCATAATTCAAATAAATACAATTAACCCATTTAATTAGTGAAGGGATAAAATATATGACTATTATCATTGTAAAGTATCACTTTATTATTGTTCTAGTTATGATACTTGGAAAAATTTCATAACTCTTGGGTGTTTAAGTTTATGCTTGAGGGTACTCGCCCTACTTGACATTATTATCGCTTAGGAGAAAGTGAGATTTCTCCCGACCCTTAGATTATAAGTGAGTCTTACCCCTTTCTAAAAAATTTTATACCCAAAAAAATAATGCAACTAATTATGGGATGCTTGAATAAATTCTGTGTGACTTCTGAGGCTCGGGTTAGCAAGGATAAATCTTCAATTTTCTCTCTCTCCAAGGGTGAATTCTAATTCTAGGAGGGTAATTACAGGAATTAATATGATGAAAGTTTCTACAGAGATAGGCAAATACCTAGGATTTTTAATCTTCAAAAGGAAGAGACCCACATAAACTTTTTATTACATTGTTGATAGAGTTAAAGCTAAACTTGTATCTTAGAAGGAGAATAGCCTGTCCATGGTGGGGAGAATTACATTGGCTAAATCGATTTTAAGTTCTGTTCTATTGTATCCAATACAAGTGGCAAAGATACTAGAATTTATTTATCAAGAAATTGAAAGATTGTAAAGAAACTTCATATGGGGAAATAATCAAATATCTCATGCTTTTCACCCAATTGGTTGGGATCAGGTGATTCAACCAAAGATGGGGGGAGGGCTTGATTTCAAAAGATTGTCATCTATGAATAAGGTTTTTGGTATGAAAATTGCATTGACTTTAATTTCAGGTTCTAATGGTCTATAGATTGATGTGTTATGGCAGAAATATATGATAAGAAATAAAGAAAAATTATTAGAATCACGCAGAGGAGATTTTACTTTATGAAAATTATATCACAACAGTAGGATATTGTGACCAGAGGAATCAAGTGGACGGTTAGAGATAGGAGTTCATCTAATTTATTTGAGAACCTTTAGCTATTTCCTTATAAAACAATTAGAGAGATTTGTCTTAGACCCCTATCGATTGATGAGAAAGTAACTATAGTTTCATATTGGGTTATGGATGGATCATGGGATTTTTAAAAACTGGCTACCATAGTTTTGAGTAATGTTTTCCAAAGGCTCATTATGATGCTGCCACCACGAGTTGATGTTGGTCCTGATATTAGGACTTGGAATGCTACTGCTAATGGGGCATTCATAGTAAGGAGTGCTTACTTCCTCATTGAGTATAATTGCTCGTCTGCTCATAATTCAGTTTATAAGTCCATCTAAAAATGGCAATGTATAGAGAGAATTAGAATTTTCATATGGATAGCTATTAATGATGGGCTCTCCACTAATGTTTGGCGGAGTAGGTGGTCTTCCACATCTCTTGTTTGTTCAAATTGCAATTTGACAGGTGATGATACTTTATATATATTGAGATATTGTAATTATGCAAAGAGAATATAACTGATATTGTTGTTACCATATCAATACTCTGGCTTTTTTGTTGCACAACTTTTTGATTGGTTTGCCTTAAATTTGAAAAGACAATTGGGTAATATGGAGACTAATTGGAAACTAATCTAGGGAGTAACTATATGGAAGCTATGGCTTTAGAGAAATATGATGGTATTTAATTCGGACACCATGAAACCTGAGCAACTAGAGATGATTATTTTGCTAGTATGGAAACAATATGTTTAGCTTTAGGATGATACTACTTTATAATATTTATCTTTGATAGAAAATTTGAACCAGCAACTGTCGCCTATAGATTGGGTTAAACTTATGTAGAGGGCAATGTCTTTGGCCAATAATAAAACTAGATGTGGGGGAAGCTCAGAGACCATAATGGTAAATGGATATATGTGTTCATCTCTTTTATTGGATCATGCACTGCAGATGAAGTTGATGAATGAGCTATTTTTAAGAGGTTTCAAAGTGCATAGAACAATAGATATAAAAAAATTATTCTTAAATATAATATAAAGTTAATCATTAATTTGTTAGAGGACATTAATTTAAGGAAAAGTGGAAGCTTGTTACTATTGCAGATAGACAATTTCTTGTGTAAATATTGAGATTTAAAAATACATTTTATACCAAAACAAGTTAAGAGAATAGTATGCGCATTTATAAAAAAAAAATGCTTACTAGATTTGCTATATGGAGCACACGTCTTATAAGACTGTAACAATTATTGACTTTAAAAAGTTTAGGATTTAATTTCTTGAAAGCTTAATTAGTTATTTTATTTTTAGGTTCTGCCTCTCTTGTAACAAAAAAAAAAAAAATCAATGCAACTAATTTAGCACTTTTCAACCCTCAATGGGGAAAACTTGTAAGTAATCGCTCCTTCGGTACGCTGCGGCAACCAACTAGCAAATCCCCTCCCAATGTCAAAATTACAGAGGCTCCCAGGGTCCAACTAAGATACAAATTTGAATAATCTCATCGTCGCTAAGTCGAACTGATACAAGTGATCTATCAATTACCTCACACAGATATGGAAAACAGAGAGCTCTAAAATTGCAAGTGAAGATACAAAATGTGGTGGTTCTTCAATTTTTGCTTCTTTGTTATCTGCGCTTACATGGATCAACAAAGAAATTGTGTTTGTTATCTGCGCTAATGCTATCGCAAATGAACAATGGCCTAACGACATGTATCAGCTAGATTTCTTCCTTGATCATAATGTCTTCTCGAGGATGATACACCAGTTGGATTTGTCAAAAAACTGTTCAACAACTTTAGCATTGCTTATTCCAGATACTAAACTGCAAAAAAGTAATGCAATATAAGCTAAAAATCAGAACTTAAGCATCCTGCACATAAGTTGCAGCATTTGAATCAGTCCAGCTTTTTTTTGGCTAAAGAAATAATTAAGAGAGAAAGAAATACAAAGAAGCAGGATCATGAATCCCTCCTTAGCAACAGCCATAAAAGAAGACCCAGCATCAGCCCAAACCAGCACAGCGATTTTATCAGACAAAGGAAGTTTCTTACAATTATCATGAGCTGAAACGCAAGAGGCAAACAAAACAAGCATGTCCTACGATAGATGTGAAGAAATAAGTTTTTGTGCTAGGATTGTGCATTTTGCTCCAACTTAAAGGCACCAAATAATAGTCTGGACCCTGAGCGTGTTTGACTGAATCCAAGTTTTGATCTCATCCCAGATTATTTATTCAAACCCTTTCTAGGTTCAGATGAACATAATGCTCACGATAGATGAAGCACCCTAAACATAAAGCTATAAATTGGTGTAAAATTAAGTTTAACAAGCTCCATTATAGATAACGAAATTTAAGAGTGAAAGAAAGCCTTCTTTCACCAGTACTGGGAAACAATTATGCAGAAATGAGAATTTTGCTCTTGAATACTTAGCTAACTAGTCCACAAACAAGGATTGACAAAACAAGGAATAGATTGTAAACATGTATTTTGCATTCATTTACCTTTCAAGCTCCCCTTCTCTAAAAACGTGATAATATCTGTTATACACTACGGCACCCTTTTTGTCATCTTTTGTTGCCAGTCCAGTAGCAAGGGCATGAGCAGATGCACCACTGATCTCAGCACGATGATAAGGTAAATGCCAAGGAACAAAATATTCCTGTTTGTCCTCTATATTCTTTTCATCCTTCAACTCCAATACCTTTTGGTTCCTATTAGTTACATCTGGAGTTTCCTGGATGTCCTTGGTTGAATGGTCCTGGGAAACTTTCAGTTGCTCACCTGAGCTACTCAACTCATATTCTGGAATACTTTCTAATGTTATGGATGAAGGCGTCCGAGCACGAGGACTTCCTGGTCCTATCCACTCCTCAGCATACTTCTCTGCAAGTGGAGTCCATTTGCTAATCAATGATTCATCCTCTTGTTCTACCGCCCAAACTGTAATCAGGACAAAGCCACCGCTTTTGACAACCCGTAATAATTCTTCTATTGCTTTTATCCGTCGATTTTCAGTACTTAAATGATGTAACACAGCTATAGATATTGCTGCATCACCAAAATCAGTTCTGTACGGAAGATTTACAGCATCTGCAACCAGAACTTCATGCCCTCTATCTGCGCATATTTTAATCAAGGGAGGACTTATATCACATCCTATAAAAAAGCAATCATGATTTAAACCTAAGTATTTCCCATTGCCACAGCCTGCATCGAGGATCAGAGACCCTGATGGCAAAGATGACAAAAATGAAGCAACCTTTGGCCACTTGGCAAATCGGGTAGAACTGAAGTGGGGAGCAATAGCATCGTAAACATGGTGAACATACTTCTTTTCAATTTCAGGGGTGGATTTAACGCTCGTGGATGAAGTGTTGGAATTTTCACTTCCAGATACAGAATCTATGTTACCAGGTTCTGCATTGGAGGCAAAAGTATACAAACTAGATGCGAATTCTGCATCCATGTTTTTCATTGAATCAAATTTCGAATCAAAGATGCAATGGCTATAGGAAATACGCAAACCAAGAGCCTTTTTAGATTGATTGAGGAATCTACTTGATTTTAGAAAATTATGAACCATCAGCCTGCCACAGTTTACCGGACATCAACTGCATGAAGATGCAAATATAGCAAATGAGTCTCGTCCTTTAAAAAATTTATGAACAATAAACACACACACACACACTAGTTAAATATCTAAATTTCTTGTATAGAGGAAGGTAAGAAGATAACAATAAGTTCAAAGAGTTATGCAGAGACTAAAACCTATCTGAAGTCAAATCAAAAGCTATGCTACTTTCGGGGGAAATGAGATGCCATTTTCAGATAATAAAATCCATCAAAATAAATAGCAGGGGATTACCTGAAGGAGAGCTAAAAATTAATTAAGAATCAATAACAGCAAAGATTCAATGATACTTAATGTCTTCTACCAATTTACTCGGTTCCACACTCTTAATTACTGCACGAATTTTAAGAGTTAGAACTAAATCCTTTACCACTTATGCATTGCTTCCGCCCCACACAAGAAAACGCAAAGGCATATCCATAGGTGTCCCCAGTACGCCTTAAATCTTACAAAAAAAAATATCCGTTTTATGTTGAATGATTTCTCCTCTAGTTTCCACCAAGAATAATCATGGAGTATAAGAGGGTTTTGTTTAGTAAAAGCTTGAAATCTATGCGGCTACAAGCTCACTCCCCTTCCAATTTCGGGCCTCAACTCCTATCGTCCACCCAATATCGCATATTACTATTTTGTGGAACTTCGAATGGTTTGAAATATCTTTTAGTTTTAACTTCCAAATATGAATATGCACTGATCGTATGACTCAGCTTAAAGTAGCTGGAATTACATAACAGTATTTTCAAACTTTGCTCGGAAACTCGGAAGTGCTATTTACTGGAGAAACAGATCATCCAACTAACCAACCTTATCATACTCGTCTTCTCCTAAGTTGAGAGCAGCAGCCCGATTGAATACGGTCCCCTGGAGCTGGAGGATTTGAATACGGTCTATAGAGCACAAACCCGAAATGACTCGGAGATGAATAATTTGCCGACGCGGCTTTTGCCTCTTTCGCCACTCTCTCCTCTTCAGCGCCCGAGTGGGCTGTGGGCCTGAAGATGGGCTACTTCCGAACAATTAATGAGCTCACTTATTGATATCATAGTTGGCCCACACAGCGAACAAAAAAAGAACGCGGGGCTACCTGTATAGTTTTAAAATTTTGAATTATTACCTGTTGTTGTCTATTAGGGGTGTGCATAGGTAGGGTTGGGCAGGGTAGCCCCCCTACCCGATACCCTACCCAAAAAATGTATAGGCTATATTCTGCAGCCCAATGCCCGGCCCTGCCTGATAAAAGCCCTAACAATTTTGGGCAGGGCATGGGCGGGCTGGGCATGCCCAAGTCGTGATGTCATGCTCATGTTGTGAAAAAAATTTGTAATCATCAATTTCTAAAATAATACCATATTCATATGTCTTTAAGAGTTAAATAATATCTATAATTCACTAAGAATAAGAGAACAAAGATAATAATTAAAATCTTGAGATCCATTGCATATAAAAAATAATATAAAAAATAAGCGTTGAAATCTAAGTCGTTTGTAATTATAACTTTGTATTAATCTCCCTAATATTGACAAAGATAAAGCATCTAAAAAAATAAAATAAATAATTATAATTTGTAATATAATCATATGATAATTAACAAAGTTAAAAAAAAAGAAAAAATTAGTATAGTTATAAATATTAAAAGATACAACTTACCTACTTATATTTCTAAAATTACCTTATAGTCACCAGTAGCTATCATATTCTCCCTTTTAAGATAGAGAAAAAATAAAAAAAATAAAAGAAGGGGTGCTCATGGGCAGGGCAGCCCCTATGCCCAATGCCCAACCCAAAAAATGCATGAACTGTATTTTGCAGCCCGATGCCCGACCCTGCCCGGTAAAAATCGGGCTGGGCAGGACATTTTTCTTGCGGGCTGGCAGGGCATAGTGGGCCATGGGCATTATGCACAGCCCTATTGTCTATAAGGTTCAGCAGTAAATAACTCAGATATTTTATTATTTAAAATATAATTAATTTTTAAAGAGTATTATTTTACTATAATTTTAGTCACAGTACTTAAAGAGACATATTAACTCTTTGGTATTTAAATTTACGCTTGAAAGTAATTAACAATCATTTTACCTGACATTGATATTGTCTAGGAGGGAGGGAGATTTTACTCTGTCCTTAAATCATGGATGAATTCAACCCTTTTCTAAAAATTTTTGTATACAAAAGAAAAATCTGAATTCTTAATTAATTAAGCTTAAACTTGGATGGAATTGGATAAGAATCTCCAACTTAAATCAAACAGATTAGAAATTGAGCATAGGCTCAAATTTTCACGTAACTTTCCTAACCCGTTTATATAGTATTTGATCCGGATATATTACATTGACCGCGTGTGAGTATACGTGATATATTTTGAAAATAGGTTAAAAGTAAATAATTTGTCATGCATAGTCATAAATTTGATATCATATTAAATGAACGTATTTGACATTCTTATCATGTTGTGCAATAAATACGAAAACACAATAATTGACCATATGTAACTTTTAAATACGTACAATTTGTGAGGATTGAGTAAGTCGGATGTGATCATTTTTAAGATGAGATAGGTTTAAGCGATATTTGAGTTGACTTTTCAATTTGTATGAAGTATGGACTCTCTTAACAGAAATATTTATTTTGAACTTTTAAAAAAATTATTCATGAAAATTATACGTAATGCAGCATGTCGAGTATAGTGATTGAATTATTGACTTCCTCATGTCGAGGACGCCATATCATCTCATTTCTATTTGTAAACAACAATACAAGAAAAATATGTCCATTTAATACGATCCAAATCTCCTAATTATCCATGACTATTATTTGCCCTTCACCTCTTTTCAAGTGGGAGGAGGGAATATATTCGGATCATGAAGATCCTATTGTCTTTAGAAAAACATTTGAAAAATGGAGCCTAATTTGTACCAAACTCTTGATTTTAAATCTGTCTGATTCAGATTAAAATATATAGGGAACTTCTTACCCAGTCCCACCATGGTTCAAGCCGAATGATTCAAAAATCAGAATTTCAAGAAAAGCTAAGGCAAAATATCAAACTTCGCGCCCCTATACATATATTGAAACTCCACACACACACTCGTATTTCACAAAAACATAATGATCGCCTGCCACGACAAGTCTGTTTTATGCTTCTTGGTGCCTTTTTTTCTTCAGAAGTTACATGGCTGTAGTTATGGGCCGTGAAGGAGGTAAATCTCGGACGACCCAGGACCCGATTGGCTCCTCCATTCCCATTTCCACGTAACCTTCGCAAGAAACGCTAAATGGGCCAATCTCATTCTCCAACTCATCACAAGTAACATCCGTTCCTTCTTCCCCCTCTCCGTCAACTTCCAGTTTCTGCTCTTCCTGTTCTGAGAAGACGACGAGCGTAATTACGAGTCTACCATTTTCTCTGTGAACTCGGCAATGTTGATTACGCTTCTCTCTCTCTGCTTTCACTACAAGCCTCCCATCACAACACTCTCTCTTCAAAACCCATTGGTTTCGATTCATGGGTGGTGGGTACTGCCTCGTCCCAGCACTACTACTCCGAGATCGCACTCTGGTGCGGTTGTTCAGAGGCTTAGCTTCGTCGTACACCTCCTCCAAATCAGTTTCCATGGAAAAGCCACTCTCTGTTCCGATGAGATCGTCTATTACAGAGCACCCGGACACCGTTCTTTCCATGCTTCGTGATAGCGTGGGAATAATTATGAATAATACTCAGATCATGAGCCTGCTTTGATTCTGACTGTGGATTGGGATCATTTCGAGGCCTGTTAGGAGATCATGTTTTGAATGGGTGGAAAGTGGAAACTGCTTTGAAATTTTCTGGAGTGATATGGGTTGCTTAAAATTGACAACGATTCGCTCAAGACGCGTATCCGGGTCTTCATAAGTTATCCACATGCAATTATCCGGCGGGAAATCAAGGGAAATTAGACAATATGCATGATGTTTTAATTAGCAAGCTGGGAGTAATTAAAACAATTTATTATAGAAAATTTGGGTACGGCGAAAATTGATCCGATAAATGTATGGACCGAGGGAAGGAATTATTGTCGATTAGATGAATCTGTGCCCATTAATAGAGAACTGGTTAAGGTTTTGTCTTCGTTTCTGTGAAGCAGCGTGTGTCTGTCGCTCCATCTCTATAGACGCAACGCACAATTCCAACGGGGGTTTTCTTTCATTCGCTGCCCTCAATGTGCTCTTTCTACAATGCTAGTTCTTAGCGGGAAGTGAATTTGTTATTAGAAAAAATAAACAAAATACTTTATAAACGCTGTAATGGGAGTCAAAACACACACGCCCACAAGTAAATACACGTTATTAAGTATTTAAGTGACAAATTGATTGATGGATAAACGCTGATAAAACTAATCAAGTATGCATACCAGCCAATAAATTCTTGCGAGCGCTGGTATTTTTTGTCGGATGAGATAAATAGTTTCGCGTTAAGGATTATACCACTATCTTCATCTGACATGGATCAAAATCTTGCCATCGCAAAGGATTCGAGTCTGACGTAGACGAAACAAATGCATGCATGGCTGAATTGGGCCTGGGGGCCCATTAATGAAGCTCCGTATACCAATAAGCCGATGTTGAATCAGTTTTTCTTATATAAAAAACTCGTTGTTGTATAAAAAAAGGCCCATTAAACTTTACACTAAGACAATTGGTTTATTTTAATACATAGCTAAATTTAAAAAAAACTACATATCAAGTAAAACAATTTAAATTATTCACATAAAATAAGTAAAGGCATCTATCATAATTTAAGATAAATTTAATAATTATAATCCGGCCAATTTCACTAGTTTGTCATTTTTATAACCTGTGATATAATCTGACACATTGCTTTATTCGGTTTGGCAAATAAAAATAAAAATATTCTGGTTCGATGTGTTGCATGCAGTGGCTGGCAAATTGCAAATCTGCAATGCTAGTGAACAGGAAATTGATGGATGGTTTGGGGAAAAAGAACTTTTGCAAAGAGTTTTCCATTTTGTGTTATGCGCTGTAGTATTTTGCTTTTGGTATGAGGAATCGAAATTCAAAAAGTGGGGTGGGGAGTCACCGCTTTTTAAACTTTTCAAAAAAAAAAACGAAGAAGAATCCCACCAACTACAGCACGTCGTCCTCTGGGAAGGACACGTGGAATAATCAGTTACGTGTTTTCTGGTGGCTCAATTCTCTCTCTCCCGTTGACGCCTCTTCAACCTTAACAAACCGCTTCATTATTTATGGCCTAATAATCTTATTATGCCCTGAGCTGCCACCCTGCTACTGCCAAACCCGTTGCCACTGCCTTTGGATTTTTCCTTGGCTTTTTGGACCACCCCTCTCTCTTCTTCGTTTTTCTCAATTTATATATTCCGATTCCGACTCACTTCTCTATACACTTATGCCTTCCCCCCACTCTCCCTGCGCCACGTTCACAGCAAACATTATGGGAAAGCTCGATGGTGCGCATTGCGCACCCCAACCTCCTCAATTCGGTCATGTCATTTCTTCACTTGCCACCTTACTTTTTTCTGTCATAAGGGGAAAGCTTCACGCTTTCTAGTTTCTTCCAACTTGGCCGCTCCTTCCTCAAAATTTCACTACCCATTTTCGCGCCTCTGTCTCATCCAAGTTTGTTCTTCAGATCCAGTTATTTTACTGCACTTGTGATTTTTAGCTGACATTATTTTCCTGGAATTAGAGGTAGTTCTTCTGTTAAGTTCATTCCTATGGCGTTTCGCTTTGTGCTGTGTTTGTTACTGGCGAAAGGTCTGGTGGAGGGCACGGTTGCGCTCACATTTTCTTCCAAGCTGATACACGTATACTCGGACGAGGCCAAGGCTGTCTGGGCTTCTAGAAGCAAGAATCTTTCGGCTGAATCGTGGCCCAAAAGGAATAGCTCCGAGTATTTCAGGTTGCTTATGGGCAGCGATTTGACGAGGCAGAGGATGAAGTTGGGTTCGCACTATGACTTTCTGTATCCTTCTGAGGGAAGCGAGACATTGTTCTTCGGCAATGATCTTGGCTGGTGAGTTGTTCGGCCTCTGTTTGGTTTCTGAGAAAATGCTGGAAAGCAAAGCCAAATAATGCCCGAATCTTTATCTTTATATTATATTCTACGAACGGATAGAATGTCCATGACTGAATTGAGCCAGTTATTAAGCTGCCCCTGCGCTGGTTAAAGAAGTTTCCTTTCCCATTTTTCCTTTCGTTTATGCAGGATCCTTTTTAGTTGTTACTCTGGCTAAAAAAATTCATTCTCATTAATATTATAGCTAGTTTTCATACCCTTTGGCACCTTTTTCTTAGTGCTATATTCTGTTTCGGTGTGAATGTTCGTGGTTTTACATAAGACTATAACTTAACCAGCAGAGTTGCAATTTGCAATAACAACGTGAGATTTTATAAGAAAAAATAAAACGAAAAACAAAGCATGGCAGTGGCTAATCTACTGTGAAAACTCCATTGTAATTGGGTTATGACTAATCGACACGCTGATATATTTCTGGATATTCGATTGTAAATTTGCTTAAATATTTAAATCACTGCTGGTGCAAGGTGTTTTATGATTTTCTGAAGCATGAGAAATTTGCAATTTTTGAAACAGAATTGGAGTCCTGTATGTCTCCCCATTTTAAGGGAATGGCAAAATGGCGCTCATTGACTTATTATTTGTGGTTTTGGACTTTCAGGCTGCATTACACATGGATTGATATAGGGACTCCGAATGTTTCTTTCCTTGTTGCATTGGATGCTGGAAGCGATCTGCTTTGGGTCCCATGTGATTGCATAGAATGTGCTCCCTTGTCGGCTAATTATTATAATGTGCTGGTAGGTCTATGATACGAACTTCTAATTTTCTCTTCCCTTTTTAATTTTAATTTTGCTATTTATTATGTCATTACTGTTATGAACATCGTCATGGCTCTAATGACCTAAAAGTCCATTTCTTTATAGTAGACCATGACTTCGAATGGCTTATCTGTCATGGAAACCATCTTTACGACTTAAATTCAGATTAATGACTGGTACTAGTAATATTAATAACTTTTAAAAATAGTACCTATTATTTTCATCAGCTGAATTTTATACTCCCTCTGGTCTTTTTTATAAGAGGTCTTCTAAAACCTTTCTCTGATCCATAATATGAAGAGTTTTGACATATTTTCTAATAGCTGGACGTTTTTATCCCCAACCCCTTGAAAATTTTAAAAGGAGTGATTAGGCTTTGGAAATGAGTATATGCAATACTAATTGCTTCTGATAAATAGGGGCAAAAGTGGAACATTGCCATTTTAACCATCTAACTAACTTTTATTGGTCTATATATAGGATTGGAGGGAGTTTTTTTTTTTGAAAGTTTTTTTGTTTGTGGGTAGGATCAATTAAGAATTTGTTGTAGCCTCACCATGGTCAAGAGGGGAAATGCACACTAGATTTGCAAAGAATTTCTTATCTTAATTTAAATCTCCTATATATTTATGTGTTTTTGGTAAATGGTTGTATAAAGACTGCATCTGTTGTGGATACTCCTTTGTAGCATGTAGATTCAGAACTTGTAAGAGGTAATATACTTTACATGTTCTTATTTGGACTTAAATAGTTCAGCTGAGAGTGATCGATTGGCAGATGATCCCTTGAATTTGGGGGCATCTCTGATGCAGGACAGAGATCTGGGTGAGTATAGCCCATCGTTGTCGAGCACCAGCAGACATCTGCCTTGTAGTCATCAGTTATGTAATCCAAAATCCAAATGCAAAAGTCCTAAAGAGCCCTGCTCTTACACTTCTCAGTACTACTCCGCAAATACCTCAAGTTCTGGACTTCTGATTGAAGACAAATTGCACTTGGAATCATATGGAAAGCATGATGCACAATCTTCTGTGCAAGCCTCAATCATTTTAGGGTATGCTTTACTGTCTAAATCTGCTCCTGTTTTGGTGTTTTAGGCACAAAATATTGAGCAAGACTCCGAGCTCATGACTTTTTCATATGCAGTTGTGGTAGGAGACAAAGTGGTGGCTATTTACAAGGAGCTGCTCCTGATGGTGTCATGGGGCTGGGACCCGGCAGCATTTCGGTTCCAAGTTTGCTAGCAAAGGCAGGGCTTATTAAGGATTCTTTCTCAATTTGCCTTGATGAGAATGATTCTGGCAGAATTCTTTTTGGTGATCAAGGGCATGCTTCCCAACAATATACACTGTTCGTGCCAATTGATGGGGACTTGTATGTACTGTATAGTGTTCTGTGCAATGCTTATTGATTTTAGAATCTGCCTAATTTACTTAGCTCCTAAAAATGTTCCTAGTCTAGTGTGCATGCTAAGGATTTGAATTGCTTCAGTGGTGCTTATATTGTTGGGGTAGAGAGCGTTTGTATCGGGAGTTCCTGTCTCAAGAAAACGGGATTTCAGGCACTCATTGACACTGGCACTTCTTTCACATATCTTCCCGATGAAGTTTATAAATTAGTTGTTTCAGAGGTAATACATATATTTTTTCCATAATTTTACGGCATGTAATCAACTAATTATCATGTTCTATGCTAAAAGTGCTCTTCACTGAATGCAGTTTGACAAGCAAGTAAGTGCATCCAGGGTTACTATCCGACAATACCCATGGGACTACTGCTATAACGTCAGCTTGCATGAGTTGGATAACATCTCAACGTTCAAACTCACTTTTTCTAAGAATCAAACTTTTCGAATTCATAATCCAATGTTTACTTCTCCTTCCAACCAGGTAAGCTGACCTCTCAAACTTTACAATTTGCTTTTTAGTCTACAAAACTTGGCTTGTAAATAGGGTTGTGTTTGGTTATAATCAATGTATAGTTGCTGTCACGTTGGCATATTTTCTAGTACTTCCCTCGGCTGCAAGTAGACTCGTAGTGTTTCCACAACCTAAAACTGTTTTCATTCTACATAGATCTCCTGCCCTGACATTGTAAGTTTTGTGTATAACATTAGTATTCTCTATAAATTGACATGGATTCTGACAAGTAAAACAATCTTTTATTAATAATTTTCTTTGTCAGTAATTGTTTAAAAATACTAAGAAATGTCGAGTGCTTTTCTTGATGCTGGCTGTTCTTGATCGTACGTTCACTGATATTACACCTTGACTTTTGTAACAGAAAACTGTTTTTAGACTTGATGTCACTAACTGTCCATTGGCTACACATAAACTCTCGTTTGAACTGCTGGGATATATATATTCCTTTGGACTAGGTTTCTTGTAGAATCCTTTTATTCATCTTCCCAGAGCCACTTTGGTTATCATGCCGAATGATTGTTTGTGATTTAAATAAAATGTCAACTTTCTGGTGCAGGAATATACCATCGCTTGTTTGACTATACTGCAGACCGATGACGATTATGGTACTGTTGGACGTGAGTACTTTGTGCTCTACCTGTAATACGATTAGGGTCCTTTATTTTGTTTTCTTTTCGTTGGTGTGTCATTTTTCATTATTTGTTCTTTTTAGTCCTTCTTTCTCCTACCCCTCTATCTCTAACAAGCATGCGTCTGTTAGTAAAATCTACTTGCACTCTTGTTCTAACAAATGATGATTGATTGCGTTGGATTGAACTTTTTGTGGCAGAGAACTTCTTGAAGGGTTATCACATGATTTTTGATAGAGAGAATGCGCGGTTTGGTTGGTCAAGTTCCAATTGTAAGTAGAACCTCTCACTTAAAACATTTAGCTCAGAAGAAGTAATACGATGAAATAAGACAGTTTATTAACCATTTTGGAAGGTGCAGGTGAAGATAACATGGGAAATAAAGCAAATTTTACAGCACCATGGAATGGTGCGTCACCAAACCCTTTACCAGCCAATCAGCAGCAGAGTATCCCTAACACGCATTCTGTACCGCCGGCTTTTGCCGGACCGGCTTTGCCCAAACCTGCCGAAGCCCCACGCAGACGCATGACCGCGATCCATTTTTTAAGTTTACTGTCACTTGTATGTTCCCTTTTGTTCTGGGTATCCGATTAAGTCTATCATATTCGCCTGCAAAATTGTGTTGTCTAGGCTTTGCTTTTCGTAGAATGTGTTGTATGTATTGGGGGTTGATGAGACTCATTTTGTGTATTCTTCCAGTTTCATGCAAGCTTATACAAGCCTGTTTGGTTACTGGAATCAAAGCCTAAGGAATGAGAATGACATCTCCATTTTCTTGACATCTCCATTTTCTTGACATCCTCCTTCCAATGAAAAAGCTCAATATCATAAATGTAGGAATCAACACACTCTTCGCACAATTCATGAATCATGACTCAATCTTAAGAATTCTCGTCTGAACTAAGTTACCCCTTTTCTTATGAATACCATTGGCTTATCTCCCCTTCACATTTTAATCATTATAGAGCTCAAGTTATATGTTGATAATTGATAGTGACGCATTGATATCATGTGTTGATTCGAATCTCTTGCATTAAACTAAAGGAACACGCAACTACAAGGAATCGCATAGTTAGTTGCCTTGGAGCTCTATAAGCCGATGCTTTTCTGGTTTTGTTGCAGAATGGAGCCAAGTTCTAAAATTGCTGCAACAGCTACCCGTAGGCATAAAAAGCTGGAAAAAAAATCAATACAAGTAATAGAAGTACTCTGAAGCATTTACGTGTCAACCTAGTTAAAGAAGTTTGCTCTCAATGAAATGAACAAGATGATTCCAAGTATCGAGGCCATTGAACTATACCAATCAACAATATAATCTTATAAATTAAGTGGACCCGCATATTGTCCACATCTGCTTACAAAACGAGAAAAGAAAATGGTGATGGATGGCTCAGATTGGTGCCAGCGTACTGAGGGTCAACTCTATCTCTTGCCCGTTTTCATATTTTTATCTCAGTAACGGATAATGACCAAATACTCGTTCAATTTCAACACCCATATCAAAATCCAGACTGAAATATTTTAAACAACTGTTACGTACCCACCAATCGTATCATTTCCGTATGGTTAAATATATGTGGCGTGTACATTGAAACAAATCCCTTGGCCACTGTCTGCATGACACAATCCCCTCTCTCTCATAAATCTAAACGTCGGATGATCAGAGTAGTTGAACTTTGTACCTACATTGACTCCCAAACATCATGAATTCATACGCCATCATTTGTTACTGTTAATATCACTATATATTATTATTAGGATAACGAGTAACTAAATGTCGGTGGTCCAACTTTTAGATCAAAATTAGTAACACAAGCACCTGTATATCTGAAAGCTACACCTGGATAAAAATTTCTCGCTCTCTGTCTCGTGTTTGTGGGGGGAAGGACCTAGAATCTTCGTGCATTAAGACCCTTAAAAATGACGTACTCCTAATTTGATTATGATTCAATTGCCTCCTTTGAATGTGGTGCTTTTTCCGTCAATGACAGATCGCGAAGAGATAAAAAATTGAAATTGCATGTTAGATAAAGAAATAGAGGGGACGACTTCACTTTTATGGATATTAATGAATTTGGCACTTCAAATTAAAATGCCTAAAGATAGTGCTTTTCGTTACTTGCCAACCGACCCATTGTTGAGTTTGTTCATATTCTCAGTGTGCCTCCCTTTCTGACTTACACTATATTTTTCTCTTACAGTTCCACCGACTACCACTAGCTAATCCAAGCATCATTTGACAAGTGGTCACAATTTAGATGCCTAGTTTAAATATACAATTCTTAGAATATATATACTCAATACTGCTTTTATAACTTACAAATCGGACAATACATTCCCATGCACGTCAATGTGACTACCTAATTGAATAATTAAATCACTCAGAGTATAAATAAAGTGGCCCCACTTTATCGCAATTAATATATACTTATTTAAAAAGGAGGAAAAAAAAGAAATTAAAATATTGGATTTTTGAGGCAGAACCATGCTAGATGGAGGATTTCTCTGGACCCCGCCAATGAAGCATCTATCCTCCGAGTCGGACACTGCCTATAAAAGAGGACGGTTTATTGAAGGAGATGTGCTGGAGCCTGGGAGTGTGAGAACAGTTAAAGAAGGTCATACTTGTACGTTTTAAGGTCAGCATCGTGGGCAAATATTCTCGTCCACCTAGATTTATACTTGAATACAGAATAACCTTTTTGTAGTCACTATAACTTATAAACAAAAAACGCAGAGCATGGGAGGAGTAATTAAAGCCTAAAGTACCTTCTTCTCTCACTTGTCACCGTCCCTGTTCTTTCTTTTGTGTGTTACGTACGTACTTGTATGATTATATAAATCTTCCTTGCTAGCTACTACTGATTCGTGAATCGAGAGAGACGCAGAGAAATGGGCGTTGAAGGCACTTTAGAGTACTTGTCGGATTTACTCAGCAGCGTCAAGAAGAAGAAGAAGAAGAAGCAAACCCAGACCGTAGCTCTCAAAATCAGAATGGACTGTGAAGGCTGTGCACGCAAGGTGAAACATGTCCTCTCCGGCGTTAAAGGTATGTACCGTGTCTCCAAATTTTGACTTCCGACGACCTCAGTTGCATGTGTGTGTGTTGTGTTTGCACCAACTTGGTTGCAGGAGCTAAGTCAGTGGAGGTGGACTTGAAGCAGCAGAAAGCGACGGTGACGGGATATGTGGAGGCCAAGAAAGTGCTGAAGGCGGCTCAATCGACGAAGAAGAAGGTGGAGTTGTGGCCTTATGTTCCATACAATCTGGTGGCTCATCCCTATGTGGCTCAAGCCTACGATAAGAAGGCGCCTCCTAATATGGTCAGGAACGTTCCTAATACTGCCAACATATCTGAAACCACCATGGATGAAACTTACACCCTTTTGTTCAGCGACGAAAACCCACATGCTTGCTTCATCATGTAACAAAATGAATGCGCGCCCTTCATCTCAGCCAAATATTATAGTATCTCTATTAACTTCGACTGATGCTTAGATTGGTATTGATAATTTGAATATATTTGTTTTAAGTGCTCTTCATTCATATATATAGTTTTGGGATTTCTCTACGTTCAAATCAAGCTGAATTTCTTAGTTGCATCTCAAGAATGTGAAGGTTAACGGATTTAGATTGGTTCAGTAGACGCCAAAGGGTCACTCGTGTTGTGTTAGTGTGTGTCTGTCTTTCTTAACTAAATTATTACGAATCAAATTTTATAAAGATTGAGCATTTACAGGAGTATAAATATATTTTGTTATTTAATTGGGAAAATTAATGTAGTAATCCTCAGTATTACCAAATTTTGAACCAGGTCCTTATAGATTTTTTTTTTTTTCTTTTTAGTGGATCCTTATGTTGTTCATCGTCAAATGCATTGGTCCTGTCAATGAATCATCTTATTGACGTTAGTTTATGTGGATAAGGGATGATGTGGCACTCAATGAGATATCATCCTGACCGGTTACATTAGCCAACTCATCGGCAAGTTCCACGGAGAACTCGTCTGCTATCCCCTTTGCTCTCAGAAAGCGTTCTACACAAGTGGGGTGGGATAACTTCTCCTGCACATCAACAACACAATCTGCACATCAGAATCACACCGACAAAACCATTTTTTTCAGTAGCAACGAGCAAAAATAACACAATCTTGCTATTTTTAATCACTTAAGTTTTAAAGCAGACAGTTCAAAACTGATTCTGAAGAAACTACGGAGAATGGTTGGGTACCACTTTCATGTTTATGGATTCTTCAAAGTTTCAGAGCTCAACAAGAGGTTGAAGGAGAATCAGCTTTACAAGAAGGTCTCTCTCTCTATCTGCATTCTCTGCCTTCCCTCGATAAGAGAAGAATCCTCCTGCCTTATCTCCAGTACATCCACGCCATTCCCGATGAAATAGAGCAACAAGGAAAGCGTGATTTGAAGCAGAACATGAATGCTTCGGCCCAATCCATAGGCAACAACGGAATGTTGGTGGAGATCCGTCCTTTCATACATCCATCAACCTTGGATACCATCGTTCAACAAGAGCTCAACAAGAGGTTGAAGGAGAATCAGCTTTACAAGAAGGTCCCTCTCTATCTGCATTCTCTGCCTTCCCTCGATAAGAGAAGAATTCTCCGGCCTTATCTCCAGCACATCCACGCCATTCCCAATGAAATAGAGCAACAAGGAAAGCGTGATTTGAAGCTTTACATTAATGCTGGGGCCCAATCCATAGGCAACAACGGGAATGTTGGTGGAGATCCGTCCTTTCATACATCCAAGAACCTTGGATACCATCGCCATGGAAACAGATCTGAAGAACAAGATAAAATCCGACCTCGAATCTTTCCTCAAAGCTAAACAGTACTTCCAACGATTGAGTCGGGTATGGAAGCCGAGCTTCATTTTGTACGGACCAGGCTCCAGAAAATGGAGCTTCTGTAGCGGGGTATGATGATGAATCAGACATGTTTGCTATCTGTCCGTTTAGTTTGATCTCACTGAGTGACACATCATCTCTTGTCAACATAAACTAACGGCAAGGAGAGTATTCATTAACGGAAGGACTGATGCATTTAATGGTGAAAAGTATAAGGATTTAATAAAAAGAAAAAAAAATCTACAATAGAACCTGATTCAAAATTTGATAATACAATAACGACAGTTGGATTAATTTTTCCTATTTAATTTATAAATCATTTTTTTCTATGAATTTACAAATACTGATAGTTTTGAGGTATTGAAGTCACCGAAGTGATTTTTTTTTTCAGAAATTTTTTTGAAAATAGATTGAGCTACTCATAATCTAAGAATATGATGAAGTTTATCTTTCTCCTAAATAATATCAATATTAGGCAAAATAAATAATCATCAAAGTAACTTTTTTTGCCTACTTAATTTATCAAAATTTTATCCCGACTATATCTGGATTTGACATACGTCACGCATCTAGCTATAGTAGGTGAGTCTTTTAACGAGAATTTTTTACATACGCTAAAGTTTAAACTCAATAACTCACTTAAATAATATCAAACTATTTAGCACTCAGACATTAAAGTAATTTTTGTTTCTTCTAACCAAATTGTTTTGTAACCTATTATAGATACCATTGTGGGCTCTGGCCTGTAGTTTAAGTGTCTGTTTGGCAACAGCTTTTAAAAATTAATTTTGACCAAAATCTCGGTTTGAAAAAATTTGAAACAAACAGTTATTTTTGTCCATAATTGATTTTGGCCAAAATTTCAGTTTTAAAAAATTTGAAACAAACAGTCATTTTTGTCCAAAATTAATTTTGGCTAAACCATGGTTTTAAATAAATTACTGAAAATAACTTTTAGAACAGTAAAAGAGCTTATGAATTATCCAATTACTATTTTACCCATACTTTTTTCTTATACTCTCTCTCATCTTTTCTTCACACTATCTCCTCTTTCCTCTCTCTTCTCTCCCATCTCATCTCTCCTATTTATTCTCTCTCCTCTCTCCTCTCCCATACTTTAATCAAATCATACAATTTTTGGTAATTTATCAATATAAAAAGTTATTCTACTACTAATTATCCAAATATTTCTATTTTCAAAATCTATTCTTCCTAAAATCTATTCTCCAGAATCTATTCTTCCTAAAATTTATTATCTAAAAACTAATCCAAACGCACCCTAAATAAAGTCCAAACTTTCGTCTCTTTGAGAGAATAACCCAGCATTTGAGAGGAGGGTTTTCCCTTGACCCTCCTATTAAAATAATACACTGTATTTATCATCTGTGAATTTAATTAATAAATAAATATGATATATGATTATTTAAAATATATTTAATTTTTAAGAAGTATTATTTTATTGTGATTATAATTATGATATTTAGAGAGATATCGTAGCTCATAAATATTTAAAATTACGCTTGAGGATAATTAACAACTCATCATACCTTATATTAGTATTGCTAAAGAAGAAGGTAGACTCTACCCTGCCGTTGAATCGTAGATAAACCTAACTCATTTTTTAAAATTTTTGTAACAAACAAAAATAATACATGGTAATTACAGTTACATTTTTCCGGATTACATTTTGTGATAAATTACTCCTACCTCTCCGATGGAGCATTAGGCGGCCGTCCGCCGTCTCAACTAGGATGATTCTTGCTTTCTTTCACTTTTAGCCCAAGCTTCAGTATCAGAACTCTTATTTAATGTAATTTTGTGTATAAATTATATTTAGTTTTTTGTTAATGGAAAATCTAAGTATTCTCTCTAGTCATATTTACAAACTTTAAATTTGTAAAAAATTGTAGTACTTTTTATAAGCTTCATTTTAAATTTATCTAAACATTAATTATATTTTTAAATTTTACTTCTAATTAATTATACATCTCTCTCATATTTTTTTACTAATTCTCTTTTATCTCTTTTTGTCCTAATTGTCTCATTTATCTTCTATATAAATAATGACATAGTTGAAAAAAATATAACTCTTACATATTTATTATTTTTAACTAATCTTTTAATAGACATAAATCGGTTGTTTGAAACTTTATAAATAGGAAAGGAAGTATTTAATAACTCTAGATCACAAGTTTGCGAAGCGGTGGCCAATATAGGGCTCATGTTTAGTGTAGTGCAATTTAACAAAAATATGATCGTTATATTATAATCAGTGACTATTTCACCAGTGTATTCAAAAACAAGATATTAACAACAAATGGATTATTCATATAATCCATACATATAACGCTAGGCAAAACAATAATTGCAAGATCTTAATTAGGGCCAAATGAGAGTAACAAGCATTTTCCCTGCAAGGGCGGCCCACCCTTCTCCTATTTCGAACTTAGTGGATTTTGACTTTTGAGCATAAGGTAACACCAGAAACTTTGAGAAACCTGAAACTGGAACGCAATACAAGGAGGAGCGAATTAATACTTTACAAGAGAAGCCTTATAGGCAAAAGCAGTTTTGAGTGACTGAAAATCAACCTCAATAAAGTGAGTTATCAAACACCCACGGTTCATGCTGAAACAGCTCCCGGCCATTCATTGGGACTATTCCTGCCGCTATATCCTCTGCACGTTTCCTGGATGCTTCAGCTTTTCTGGCTGATTCAGCAGCATCCTGCAAGAGGATATGTATATATAAACAATAAGGGAAAAAGTTCCTCATAAAACTGTAAGTATAACTTGCTTTGGTATGTTGCTCCAATAATCCATAGTTCGCAATAGAAAGAATCTCAAGTTATAAATCGCCAGGCAAAGTATCTATTCACAAACCATTTCTAACCTCAACGATCTGGAAATTGATAAAGAAGTTTCAAACCAAACACTTCAAATTTAAGATCATGCCCCCATTCATGAATTAAGCTTTAGTCTTAAAGAACGAGTTAAGTCAGGAAACGTAAGTGTCCTGAGTTGAATACTTCTGTATTCTTCATTCTTTCCTTTTTCTTGCAGGATCATCAATAAAATTAACTAGTACTGGCATTAAATCATGGTTAATCGCAGGAGCATGAAATTCAGCCTCTCAAGTCCTTGGGCTTTAGGCCGGTGTGTAAATAATGTGGCAGGCTTCAGGCGGTTTCCCCCTCCCTAAACAGAATATGTGACTACGCTGAGAATTCTCGCAATCTGCATTAGTTATCAATCACTGAGACCAACTAAAAGAAAAATTACAAAGATTTTCAAAATGTAAGCTTCCAACCCAAATATTCATCATAAAAACATGAGAAAGCTAACTAACTTGGGTGTTTTGACTTCTAACTTCTAAGCACCATAGACGCCGGACAATGTAGCCTCAGAAATTATTCCTTTGTAAATCTAACATGTGTAAATTACATTCAATGTCCCAAAAGAAGAAATTCATTCCAACCAATACTTCAAATGTAGTGTATATCTCGTGAATCAAACATGTAAGAAATCGAGAATCTAAACAAATTAAAATTATAACTAATCAGCTATCTAATTTAGATGATAGAAAGAAACAGACGTATTTATTATAAACCAATGAGAAAAAACACTAATCGATTATGGGGAAAGTGACAGAGGGGGGGAGGGATTATTAAAAGACCTTCTGGCGCTTCCAGGAGAGGAACTGGGACTCTGTGATGGGGCGGGCCCTATGCCTCTCGCCATCATGCTTTCCCTGTTGTTTAATTTCAGATCCCATCGTTCCGTTTCCCTCTAACCAAATTGTAGCGGCGATCCGCCGCGGGAGAAGACAACTTCGTCGAGGCGATGAGTGAGGATTGTGTACGATACACTATGACGTCGTTTAAGAGGAAGCGTTTACCTGATGGTGATACTGCATAATAATAAAATTAAAGTTAGAATATATAAAACCCGTATGAAATTTAGGCTAATTATCCTATCTAATTTTTAAATTTTTAAAATTTTAAATTAAGGATCACAATATATTTTAATTATTAAAATCTTATTGTTAAAGTTAACAATTTTTATCATATTATAATTTTTATATTCATTTATTATATATTACTTTATTTAAAAAATAATATTTATCATTTGACATATAATTTTAATCTTTTTAAATATTTAAAATAAAATAATTAAGTATAAAATATTAAATAACATTATATATAATTTAAAATATTTTTTAAATATAAAAAATTTAAAATATTTATTTAATCATATTTAAATAAAAATATAAATTATTTAAAATTATATATAAATTGTAAGTATTATTTTTTAAATGATATGATATATAATAAAAATATAAAAATTTTGATATGACAAAAATTATTAATTTTAACAGTAATAACTTATTAATTAAAATATTAAATATTAAATTTATTAATTAAAACTTTTAAAAAAAATTATGTACAAATGACATAAAATTTATAAAAAAAATATATATTTAAATCTAAAATTAATTAAGTACCAACTGTTTCCATTAATAAAAGTAAGTATTATTATGGGCTTGTTTGTTTATATATATTTTTAAACAGTTTTATAAAAACAAATTTTGAAAATAAAAAAATCTATTTAAATAATTATTCTAAAAATTTATATTTGAAGATAATAAAATAAAAAAAATATTTGAAACAATTACTTTTAAGACTAACTTTAAGAATTAAGAGTGAAAAGTATAGTAATAATAGATGAATAGTCGAAAGATTAAGAGATTACGTAAATGAGAAAAAAATAATTATTTTTACAATCAATTTAAATTATAATTAGCGATAGTAGCCGACGATAGAAGTTATCGATGACGAAGGTCGTCGGTAGTTGTTGTAACTGCTATTGTTGCTGATTATGGGTAGAAGTAATTGTCAGTGTAGGTAGATAATAGTGACAATAGATTGGGATGACGCTCGTCAAGGGTGGGATCCATGGCAGTAGTGATCATCCATAGTGGCCATTATCAATGGCAATCATCAACAGTTATGCAATATCGACGTGATCAATAACATGTGATGTTAAGAAATTGTTTTTTTAATAATATGTCACTTTCAAAAATAAAAAATACAGAAAACAAGAAAAATAAGAAAACAATTTTACAAGTCATTTTAAATTTGTTCTTATCTTTCTATTCCCAAAAACATATTTAAGTTTTTTTTTGTTTTGGAAAATAATTAGGTGAAAATAAGTTACCAAACAAGGTTTTCTTTTTGTTTTGAAAACTAAAAAAACTATTTTTTAGGACAGAAATAAACAGGCCTATATTTCATATTGCAGAATAGCCCAACGTCCATGTCCAGAAATGTTTAGCTTCATATTAAGACTGCAATTTTGAATAAAAACAAAAACCCAGCTACAATAACAAGTTATTCTCAACAAATTTAAGGAACTAATTTACTATAAATCTCAAGAAAAACATGGGTTTAGCTTAATTTGAGAATTGGAAGCAGATATGAGGAGTTGGGATTTGACATTTATAGAATTAAAGGAATAAATTTATGTTTAAACCAAAATTCGTTAAGCTACAGGATCCACTTTTCATACTAAAATGGGTATGACGAAGATTTGTGTGCCAACAAGAATAAATTGTACATGATATGACACGTTCTTCAATTTTTAAGTGAGAAACTCTACTGAGGGATTATTTCAAAATTAATTTGAATAGATCTCTTTCAATGCCACAAACAAAGGTAGATTATGATAGTGTCATTTAGAACTATGTTGAAAAGTCAGTTGAAGGCTTTACGCATCCTATTAGCATTATTAAATTTGAACAAAAAATTATCTTTAAAGATATATTATTAGCGTGAGATTTATGTCTAAAAAAAATAATTATTGAGTCTCATGCAAAAAAATATAGTAATGCCATATTACTTATAGATAGTAATCATATATATAACCTCTTGATAGTATAGTTCTATTATTATTTAAAATGTGAATAGAATTTTTAAATTATATATATCATGAAAAAAGTATAATCAAATTGTTGATATATTGACGAAATAAATATTTACCTATATCATCTTTTTTAAAAATTTATCTTCTTAATTTAAAAATATTAGTGTCTAAAGAGGATTTAAGATTTCTATAATTTAGATATAACTTTCATTTGTAAAGACAAAAATCTGCTCGACTACAAAAATACAGGTTCATTATCCATCTTGTTTGTGAAAATTAAAGGATTTAATGTCATCTCTGATATTATTTTGGCCAAATGAGTATGCATTGTTGCATCCTTCTTCTTTTTATAAAAAGATCTAATGTGTATTTGACACCATAATTTAAAAAATCATTTTAGATAAAATTTTAATTTTTTTAAATAAATAATCATATTTATCTAAAAATAATTTTGACTAAAATTATAACTTTGAATAAATTATTGAAATTAACTTTTAAAATAATAAAAGAGCTTATGGACTATCAAATTAATATCTTACCCTTACTTTTTTATACTATATTTCCTCTTTTATCTCTCATCTCTCTTATCCACCCTATATTCTATCTCCTCTCTTATCTTTTTTCTCTACACTCTCTTCTCTTTTATCTTTATTCTCTCCCTCTCTCATCTCTCATACTTTTAATCAAATCATACCCTTTTTGATAATTTGCTAATATAAAAAGTGAGTATACTGCTAATCATCTAAATATTTTTATTTTTAAAATTTATTATTCTTAAAATTTATTTTTTAAAATCTATTCTTCCTAAAATTTATTCTTAAAAAATTAATCAAACATGCATTTAGTTTTTGTCCTAATATTCATCTCTATTCAAAATTCAAATTTTATCGTGATTGTCCAAAAGTAGAAAGAACGCATCAGAAAGGTTGGCCCTCCGCAGTTTCGAATCTCGGCATGGTGAACCTGGCCGAGAAGAAGGCAATATTCATTGTCTCTCCAGAATGTGACACATGTGGGGTCTTCCGCGAAACTAAGGAAAAGAAATCTGAAAGCATACAGCAGCATTGACCAGCAAAGTCTTGGGCTAATTGATTACCCTATTGGTGTTGACTTTTCATTTAATTTCGCATTTTGCCCCTTCGTCTTCGCAGGAGTGTGGCTGCCCCGCGAATAGCGACCTCGTATTTTCAACGGCCAAGCTTACCGTTTATGTTATTCTTCCCCAGAAATTATTCGTGATATATAAGCGCTCTTCAGATTTTTTTCATTTTTAACCGTCGTCTCCTTTAAATCTCATGAGGGTCATCGAAAGAGGACATTTTGCCTTTTTTGCTTAGCTGTTGTTATTACCTTCTTAAATGTTATTCCTCACTTGCTGGTTTTCGTCGTGACGCTGCGCTCACATTTCTTCGTTCCTATCTGAATGGCCTCCCAAGTTGCACTATTATTAATGAAACATTATTCCCAAGCTGAATCGATGGATGTCGACTAGATATTATAAGGTTAGTGTAATGTTAGTAACGATTGTAGATTCTTTTAACATGGACTAGGACTGGGTTTTCTGATTTTCTGACTTTCATAATTCAGATAAATGTGGTGTCTTTTCAGAAACACGAGGACCATCGAATGTGGAGAATGAAAAGCCAAGCTGTAATTATTCCTGGCGATTCATTATTTTCAATTTTTCAGTTGCATGTTTCATTTTGCTGTTATGGTCGTTGTCAGTTTTGTTTTGATTGCTTCTTCACTCAAACCCCGACAAAGGACTAGTTTTTGTGTAAAGGAAGAAAAGAAAGACTTTTCTACGCGTTTGTGTGATCGAATCCTCCACTATTGATGGCTTACATGTAAAGCCATGAATGGAAGGGTGAGTTTCAGTCTTGTTTTTGTTTACTCTTTATTCTCCAAACACATGATCGCGAAAGGCCATTGCTGGTTAGGGCAGAACAAACTTAAGGTTTTGGTTGTCTTGTTCTGATAGGAGACCTACAGTTCTGTTCTGTTTGGTCATGCATAATTGCATATGACCAAAGTAAATTCTGTAGAGCAACATTAGCGAGGATCTCTCTCTCTCTCTATAATACTTTATTACATGGAATGGTTTATCTCAAAGGGTAAATAATCTCTCTTCAACCGCATAATGACCATAGTCTTGAAAACTTTTAATTTTGTATTCCATAACTCCTTATTTATTTTTTTATCCTTACGTATAAATTGAAATGGCCAAATTAAAACCCAAAAAAAAGCTGGTCATCTCAGAGTATTTTTCTTCCAAAAGGAACAGAAGAAAATGACAAAATGGTTACTATTCATCCCATGACAAAACTCTGTTTTTTTTTTCTATTTATTTATCTAGCCTCTTTCCATCTATCTAAAAAAGTTGGGTTGAGATTTTAAAAGTAATCAACTTTAATGGCGCAGCTCATTACTATTGGGTTGAGATTTTTTCTACTGTAATGTTGTGGGTGGACTATTATTTTCTCCTGTTGCATTAAAAGTCTGCAACCACATATATCCGTGAAATTCAACCGAGGTGTTAGATTATGCTTAATCATATTCATAGAATCCTCCAAATATTTCTCGTCAGCAAAACAATTTTGAAATTCGGTAACATTCAACTTGTTTTTTTCTTCTCTTATTTTTCCAAAACAAACAGCTCTGACTTCTAAGAAGTGCCGCCCAATTGCCACTTGTAATACGACTTAAATAGTATCTAGCTGTTGCTAACTCTTCATCACCATAAATTTCTTCTCACGTGGATGGTTGGTCGGATTGACAATTATGCTTCGATTTTTCTTCACCATCCATTATTGTGGCGTGTAAGGAACTCGATTTCACAACCTCTCAGACTATCTGTTAATATTCTATTTTTCAGCTTGAGAACTTTGACTTCAAGTTATATAAACCCAATAGCTTCACAGCGACCTCAAGGCCTCCAACTTGAATCAGTGACCAGTCATTAGTTCAATGGGGGAACCAGCTGATGAAAACCATAAAGCAAAAGAGATAGATGCTAGAAGTGTGTCATCTTCACAGGGCCAGGCACCACACCCTCACAAAGTGGGAATTCCTCCGAGACAGAACTTGTTCAAGGAATTCCTATCCATTGTCAAAGAAACATTCTTTGCTGATGATCCTCTACGCTCTTTCAAAGACCAGACTAAATTCCGGAAATTCATCCTTGGCATTGAGGCCGTATTCCCAATACTTAAATGGGGCAGAAATTACAATGCTGTCAAATTCAGAGGGGATCTCATAGCTGGTCTAACTATTGCAAGTCTCTGCATTCCTCAGGTAACTTTGCTTTAACCTTGTTGTTTCTTGACAAACGAACAATTTCAGAAGGTTTCGGTAATCATCTATGCTTGATAAACAGGATATTGGATATGCAAAGCTTGCAAATTTGGCTCCACAGTACGGGTTGTGTAAGACTCTTCATTTGTCAAGAGCACAAATATTAATAGCCTATATGTTTCCTTTGGATATATGCTGGACTGATCAAGTTTTGGTTAATGTTGTGGTACCTGGTTACAGATTCCAGCTTTGTTCCCCCTCTGATTTATGCTATCATGGGTAGTTCTCGTGATATTGCCATAGGACCTGTGGCAGTGGTTTCTCTCTTGCTAGGAACCTTACTTGAGAATGAGATTGATCCTATTGAACATCCATCTGAATATCGAAGCCTTGCTTTCACAGCTACTTTTTTTGCTGGCATTACTCAAGCAACTCTTGGGGTCTTCAGGTTTGACACTTTCAGCTAATATTATACTTTTTTTTAATATAATCATTTGTATTTAACTTATGGTCGAATTTGTTCTGGGATCAGGTTAGGTTTTTTGATCGATTTCCTCTCCCATGCTGCTATTGTCGGTTTTATGGCTGGAGCTGCTATCACCATTGCCCTTCAACAGCTTAAGGGTTTCCTTGGCATTAAAAAGTTCACAAGGAAAACTGATGTTGTGTCTGTGTTACATTCAGTATTCTCAACAGCCCATCATGGTGTATGCGTTCTGCTTTTCTCTGTCTATTCATACACATATATGCACAAAATTGCCCTTGTGTGACATGCAAAAACTGATTTTGGTATGTGTAATCTTGCAGTGGAACTGGCAGACTATAGTTCTAGGAGCAAGCTTTTTGGTTTTTCTGCTGATTGCAAGATATATCGTGAAACATCCTAACTCCATTTTCTCTATTTATTCCTTTTTATACATTATAAGCATATTATATATTGTTTTCACATTTCTGATGATATCGTAATTCAGGGCAAAAGGAAGAAGAAATTCTTCTGGGTGCCAGCTGTCGCCCCGTTGATATCTGTTGTTCTCTCCAGTTTAATTGTGTTCGTAACCCGTGCAGACAAGCAAGGTGTTGAAATTGTGAGTTAGATATATTGCCTTTCTCATCCTAAACTTTGTTGATTATAACCAGATATTCATATCATTAATGTTTGTCAATTGATATGTTGATTAGGTAAAACACATAAAGAAGGGGATCAATCCTTCATCAGTTAAAGAGATATATTTTAGTGGTGATTTCCTTGGGAAAGGTTTCAAGATTGGCATTGTGGCTGGCATGATAGCATTGACAGTGAGTTAATCTCAACGCTAATATCTTCTAATGAAAAGCATATAATTTGACTAGCTACCAATGTCTATAATTCTAATCTCATGGTTTTCAGGAAGCCACAGCAATAGGAAGAACATTTGCTTCTATGAAAGATTATCATTTGGATGGAAATAAGGAAATGACAGCATTAGGAGCTATGAATATTGTTGGTTCAATGACTTCCTGCTATGTAGCAACAGGTGAGCTTGAAGTGGGCCTTTTAGGTCCGTGCCAGCCTGTTCTCTCAACCCTACGTGATCTAATCTGATGTTATTGCTATATTCAGGTTCTTTTTCTCGGTCAGCGGTGAATTACATGGCTGGCTCCCAAACTGCAGTCTCAAATATCATTATGTCCATTGTTGTGTTCTTAACCCTTCAATTCATTACACCTCTCTTCAAGTATACCCCAAATGCCATTCTTTCTTCCATCATCATATCTGCTGTAATTGGCCTCGTGGACTATCATGCAGCAATTTTAATTTGGAAGATTGATAAGTTTGATTTTATTGCTTGCATGGGAGCCTTCTTTGGGGTTGTTTTTGTCTCAGTTGAGATAGGACTTTTAATTGCTGTAAGTTCTAAGACTCATGCTTTTACAACCTCAAATTAATTATGAGTTTTGACTCTCGCTACATGTTGGGGCAGGTCACTATATCCTTTGCTAAAATCCTATTACAAGTTACCAGACCGCGAACTGCTATTCTGGGGAAGATTCCTGGGACAACTGTCTATAGAAATACCCAACAATACCCAGAGGCCACAAAGGTTCCTGGTGTGCTGGTTGTAAGAATTGACTCTGCCATATACTTTTCCAACTCCAATTATGTTAAAGAAAGGTAAAGATGTATTCCTCGTTTCCTTATACTTCTAATTGATCTGAAACGATATTAGACAAGTAATTTATATACCGATTCCTTTGTAGAAATGGTATATAAAACTAGATATTACAATATACCTGCCACTGAATCTTCCATTAAAGAGTGGGGATCGGTTTAGGATTGATTTGAAGTTCTGAACATGAGAACAAAGGGATATGGTCAAAGAAGGATGGAACAGTTGGATGAGCAATATAATGTGATCAAGCCACTTTGCTGTTCAGAAAAACGTATATAGTGGAACTGTGGGTTTAGTTTCATTTCTTTTCTTCAAAAAAACGTAGTAATTCCCCATCCTCATCTTAATAAGGATTCAACTCAAATTCTATGTTGTTTGCAGGATATTGAGATGGCTGATGGATGAGGAAGAAAGAGTGGAAAGAGACTACCAAACACAAGTCAAATTTTTGATAGTCGAAATGTCGCGTGAGTGTTTTGTTTATGGTTTACCCTAGAGATTCCTCCGTTTCTTTCTAAACTCGCTGTTATTTTTTTTAATCTTTTTTTTAGCGGTTACTGACATTGATACCAGTGGTATTCATGCCTTTGAAGAGTTATACAGAAGTCTTCAAAAGAGGGATGTTCAGGTAATTAAATTAGCTCTGCTAGCCTAAGATCCCCATACTCATGATTAATTGCATCTTACCAAGTTTGAATTTCTTGTGCTGCACAGCTTGTTCTAGCAAACCCTGGTTCAGTAGTGATAAACAAGCTTCACACGTCTGATTTCGCAAATCTGATCGGCGAGGACAAGATCTACCTCACAGTTGCGGATGCTGTTGCATACTGTTCTTCAAAGCTAGCGGAAGAGCCTTGAAAATTTTGGTTATGAGATTGAGAGATGCATATAAATATAGTGTTTGTAAATAGGGTGGAAGTTGTAAATGAGGCATCAACTAACCAGTCAATGATATGAGCATATGGAAATGATATAAACATATTGGGAGGTTCTTCTTGTGCACTCCAATAAGCTTGAAGTTTCCCTTGTTAATATCTACTGAGATGATATGTCCACAAAACTACTTCCCAGAATCCCATTATGAAGATCTTTTATTTTACGTTGAAAAGACCTGTGTAAAGATCAGTGGCCTTTCTTTGGCTATGTGCTGATGATGACATTGTATCTCTATCGTCTATGCGCACATTTGGATGAGAATTTAAAAAATAGCTTATAAAAATAAAGAGTTTTTAGACCGCTTTTATAAAAGAATTTTTAAAAAAGAGCTTATGAAAAAAAATAGTTTTAAATAAATGAGTGTTTGAATAGTTAATTTTAGAAATACTTTTATTATTGATAAATTACAAAAAATTGTATGAGTATTAAACGATAGGAGATAAGAGATGAGAGGGGAGAGAATGTAAGAAAAAGTAGGAGAAAATGTGTAAGAAAAAATAAGGGTAATATAGTAATTGATTAATTTATAAGCTCTTTTACTATTCTATAAGTTGCTCTGACCAGCTTATTTGAAACCTTAGTTTTAAACTATGGTTTAGTCTAAAAACCCATTTGAATAAATATAACTGTTTGTTTTAAAATTTCTCAAAACCTAGATTTTGCCCAAACTTAGGTTTAAAATCTAGGTTTAAGATGTTCCCAAACACATACTATAGGTCCGTTTAGATAAGATTTTAGAAACAGGCTTATGAAAAAAATAGTTTTTTGGCAGCGTTTAGAAAATGACTTTTGAAAGAGAGTTTATGAAAAAAAAAGTAGTTTTGAATAAATAAGTGTTTAGATAGTTATTTTCAGAAATACTTTTATTATTGATAAAGTACGAAAAATGGTATGAGTATTAAATGAGGAGAGATAAGAGAGGATATAAGAAAAGAGATGAGATAAAGTATAAGAAAAAGTAGGAGAAAGGGGAGAGAGTATAAGAAAAATTAAGGCTAATATAGTAATTTATTAGTTCATAAGCTCTTTTACTATTTTATAAATTATTCTGACTAACTTATCTAAAATTTTAGTTTTAAACTATAATTTAGTCTAAAAAATTATTTAAATAAATATAATTATTTATTTTAAAAAATTTTAAAACTTAAATTTTAGTAAACTTAAATCTGAACTCATCCTAGATACACACTATATCCTTCAGGAATGATAACTTCTTCCACTCATTAATGAAAGTCCTGACTTCACCGAGCCGTGAGTCCTCATTGTACCCCCAACTTTCTCTTTGGCTCCTGAGGCGAAAGTTTTGAATTATAGTTGCACGATGGTGAAGGATGGAAATGAGTTTGGACTTTGTGGTTGTTTCGGCTTTGTATGAACTAGCTTTCAAAACATGTCTGATTCAAATTACAAGTACCCCCCCACCTCAGATTTGAATATTGAAAGAAAGGTGACATCATTAGCTAACAATTGGGCGAAAACGTTTTTACGCGTCTCTACTACTAATTTTTCCGAATATCTTAATTTTAAACACATAAAAAGTATGACGTTCACAGTTAGGTAAAAAATATTCTTTACCTTTATCTTCGTCATCTTAAAATAAAATATTCAACCCTTCAGAAGTAGGTTATTGGAGAATTTTTTTTTGTTACCAAAATTTTTTAAAAAAGATTAGACTCACTTATAAATTAAAGAGTAAGGTGAAATTTTCTTTCCTCCTACGTGATACTAATATCAGACAAGATGAGTTATTAATTACAGGCACCCAAGAGTTAGGATGCCTCCTCAAACATTACAATTAGAACCACAATAAAGTGATACTCTCTATAAATCAAATATACTCCAAATAATCATATATTATACCTTTTTGCCAAGTGAATCTAGTATTGGTTACTAAGAATTTTTTTTTTTTATAAAAGTGAGGCTATAGCCCAAACAAAATAATTACACAAGTAGGGAATTTAATCCCAATATCTTATAATCTAATTGATTCTTCAAATGGAAAGGGCAAGTGGTATATATTGAAGATTTAAATAGTCCTTCTTTTGCTAAAATATCTGCCATCTTATTCTTCTCTCTCGGGATGTATGTTAATTGCACTTCCCATAGCCTACTAATTAGTTATTTGATCTTAACAATGTGTAAGATTTCAAACTGATTATTGTTCTCATTTTTTAACATGTTCATGAGTACTTTAAAATCTGACTCGAGGATTAGCTTCCTATAACTATAGTCCCAGGCAATTATAAAACTTTTAAAGGTAACCCACTGTTCTACTTCTAATGCACTATCAATGGAATGAGAAAATCCTATCACCAAATTGCCTGTATAATCTCTTATTAGACTATCACAACTCACAATACTATATGAGGTTGACACACTACCATCAACATTAATCTTTAACTAATCTTGTGGTGAAGAGTTCATTGTGAGAAACCATTAAATGATGTTACTTGATCCATATAATCTCCACTAAGGTGAGTATAATAAGATCAAATATGTAATATAACATGTTCTAATTTTGTAGGCTTCCTTTTACCCAGATTAAAAACAACATAATTCCTCCAAAACTAAAGCTTTCAAATTGTGACTCCCCCAAATAAGAGTCAAACCCAAAAACATATTTTGCATTAGAAATCCCAAATTTTTAAAGCCCGACTTTAAACAAATGGGCTTAAATGGGTAGCCCGATGAGATGGTTTCATATCATCAGCTCTAACTTAGCTATCCACTAATAGAGGTTGATTCGAGTAATAAACAGTTTGGTATCGCTTAAATAAGGTCTTGAGTTCGAGCCTTAGTATATATAAAAAATCCTTGTCATGAGACTCACCTACTATAGTTAGATGTACGATGCGAGTCAGATTCAGATGTAGTCGAAGTAAAACTTATTTGAATCAAGTGGATAATAAAAAAACTTGGCTATCCAAAATCCAGATTATTAGAAATAAAATTCTGGTTCTGGGCTGAGAACAGACCTAATGGGTCAGACTGGTTGGTTAATGTTGGGCTCAGATAAGCAACCGACTCATGCCACCGCCCGACCATCATAACAGTAAAAATAGTATTAAGAGGGTTGGTACGAGTAATAGTGCCAGATTGGTTTTTTTTTAAACTAAGGTTTTAAAAGCCCTTTTGGGGCAAAATTTTAGTTTAGGAAAATTTTAAAACAAACAGTTATATTTGTTTAAACGGGTTTTTTAACTAAATTATGGTTTAAAATTAAGGTTTCAAATAAGTTAGTCAGAGTAGCTTATGTAATAGTAAACTACTTATGAACTAACCAATTACTATATTACCTTTATTTTTTTTACACTATTTCTTCTACTTTTTTACACCCTCTCTCATCTCCCCTACTTTTTCTCTCTTTTCTTTATTACACCCTCTTTCCTCTCATCTCTCATCTCTCCTCATTTAATACTCATATTATTTTTCGTAATTTATCAATAATAAAAATATTTTTAAAAATAACTATCAAAAGACTCATTTATTTAAAATTATTTTTTTATAATTTTTTTTAAAAGTTCTTTTCTATAAATTATTTAAAAACTCTTTTTTTTTATAAATTTATTTTTAAAATCCTATATAAATTAGCCCATAAACAGATTCGAATATCGTTATAGTAAAATTACGGGTAACTGAAAAAAAAACAGTAAAAATGGTGGGAACTGGGGATAGATATCCCACGGATCGGTACCGCGCTGAGGAGCGAAATCGATGGCGCTGGAATACTTCCATACTCTCCGCCATTTCCTCCGTCGTGTATACTGGTTCTCTCAATCCCCTTCCTTACGACCAGCCATCCCTCTACGGTTGAACCCTTCTTTTTGTACTAACTGCCTTCTTACTTCTAAATCCACGAGTCCCATCTCCAAAGTTTTGAAGCCCCGTGCCTCTTCTATAGGTCTGAACAACATTTCTCCTGCGATATTTTCAATCTTCTCTACTTGCGCTATTGTATTCGCGTTCTTGTTCTTTTTGCTTCTCATTTGACTGGTGTGTGTTTAGAGAATTACACGTTCTTTCTGAAGAAAGATGAGCGCTTAGCGGAGCCTGTTGGTGCTGCTCAGGATCTCAGCGGTGTTCAGAACACGAGCACAATTGTTGCCATTGTCACATCCTTGGGGGGTCCCCCTGGTGCTGTGGGAATCGTTCGACTTTCGGGGCCTTCTGCTGTAGCTATCGCTAGCCGAGTATTTCGGCCTACGAGGAAAATGAAGAAGGGGACGTGGCAACCCATTAGCCATGTTGTGGAGCATGGTATGGTGCTCGATACAGATGGGAATGTAATTGATGAGGTATACATACGTACCTATTCTTAGCCGTGCTTGTCAGACGCTGTAGTTCGTGGACCTATGTGACTGTTCTCTGTTTACAGGTTTTAGTAGTACCCTTGTTAGCCCCGAGGTCTTACACTCGTGAAGACGTGATTGAGCTTCAATGTCATGGGAGTGAAGTGTGTCTACGCCGTGTATTGAGAACTTGTTTGGAAGCTGGAGCAAGACTTGCTGAACCAGGTCATTTCAGAATAGACATCACTGCGAACATTCTGAATGAACTAGAATGATCCAAAATTCTGGATCACCATAATGGTCACAAAAAATGCACGCACAATATCTTCATGCAGAATGAACTAGAATTGAATGGTCCAGAATATTAATTGGTCTTTTCTTCTTTCAGGTGAATTTACTCGGCGTGCTTTTCTAAATGGTCGGTTAGATCTATCCCAAGCTGAAAATGTTGAAAGACTTATATCTGCCAAATCTGTTGCTGCTGCTGATGCAGCTCTGGCAGGAATCCAGGCATGTCTATTTCATAAATCAGCTTTGTTTTGATATTTAACTGCGGAAGTGATGTGTTTCTTGAACTTGGGGGAATCTGATGTTTGAATAATGTCATCTTATAGCTGGATAATCGGAACTACAATCCATTATTTCTTGGACAGGGCGGTTTCTCTTCTCTTGTCAGGTCACTGAGAATACAGTGCATTGAGTTGCTTACTGAGATTGAAGCTGGTTTAGATTTTGATGATGAGATGCCACCTCTAGATTTAAATTTATTAATGGATAAAATACATTCAAGTCACAAGATGTAGGGGATGCACTGGAGACAGCCAATTATGAAAAGCTTCTTCAATCTGGATTACAGGCATGATCTGGAAGACAGCTTTGTAACTAATGTTTGCTTCTTGTGTGAACTAAAGAGGGGCTTATGTTCTCCCATACAGTTCCATATAATACAATGTTTCATATAATCATTGATATTATTAAATTCTTGCAGATAGCAATTGTTGGTCGTCCAAATGTTGGCAAGTCAAGCCTTCTTAATGCATGGAGCAAAGTATGTTGCAAAGTTTTATATTATTGTGCTCTTTTTCTCTTGCATTTATAATTTTCTTCTAATACATTTCTGATTAGTGCTTTGTGATCTTTGCACTCTATTCAATTCTGTTCGGTGGCAAATGACCCCACTCTTCCAGAAAAGAAAATAAAAAAAATTGAGAAAACAGCGAAAATAGATTATGATTTCATGATTTATGGGGTGATGAGTAGCTTGCTGTGCTTCAACTCACATTACTTACCAAACGAGAGTGATGACTTATTTAGCATGATGTTGTTGTAGCATACAGAGTGAGAGGGCTATAGTTACTGAAATTGCTGGAACCACCCGGGATGTGATTGAAGCTAGTGTCACCATTAATGGTATTCCTATAACCTTGCTTGATACTGCAGGAATCAGGGATACTGATGACATTGTTGAAAAGATTGGTAAGCCTTTCTCTTTCCTCCTTTTAGTTAAAGGCAAAAGTTTTTGATTGCCCAATATTTCACTTCTCTGTAGCTCTAGCCTTCTATTAACCTTCAAATGTAATTTTATAGCATCTATAGTTGAAGTCAAATGATTCATTCTGGTCTGGTTTTCCAAACATATTCCGTGTCTTTTGCAATCACAATTTTAAGGTAAATTGGTATAGTTTGCATGGATTATCTAGGATATTTATTGTGATTAATTAGTTAATGATAGATACTCAAATGGGATGAGAACTCTCCCCAAAAGGCTAGCTATTGATGTGGGCAAACCAACCTACTTACCACCCCAAAGAGCATCCTAGGCTATTCAACGAGGGACTTACACCCAACACTATATTTGATCTCCATCAATTGGCCCTTTGGAGAGTCGATGTCCTGGCAGTTGCATTCTGCTTCACTTCATTTAGTGATACTGCATCCGATCTCCTGGCTAGTCAAAACCCTCCACCATTAAGAACTCTCCATTTTAACCCCTTTTGGAACTGTTTTCATCAGCACTAATACTAGTTGATGGGTATTCAAGTGGGATGGGAAATTGGTACGCTCCAATCGTTTCCCAGAAAATAACGAGTGAACAGAAGCAAAGAAAAAAATGAAGTATTCCTCTACTCACGAATTAAGGCAAGAATCTCACCCTTACTCGTAAATAGATCTAGGAGAATCTCCCTCAGTGAACGATATGCTCTGAAATATTTTCCACGTCTTATTCCAGGGCAGTAGTACCGATTTTATAATGTTTACAATAGGAAAGTAGTTGAAAAATCTAAGGAGTGGTTCCTAAATTTCAGTGAGACTATCCCACTTACTCTGATTATAACAATTCAGAAAAATAACAGAAAATAAAATACTGATATCACAAATAACAAACTAAACGTTGGCTCCATGATTTTCTCCCCGTTTCAGTTTCTTCCTTGAATAAGTTAACTCAATTTTCGCTGGGTTCTTATCATTACTTCCCCCCCTGAAAAAATGACTTGTCCTCAAGTCGGAAGTGAGGGAATTGTTCCCCCAGTAAGTCATAATCTTCCCATGTAGCTTCCTCTGCTGGTTTGCTCGCCCACTGGATCAACAATTCCACTACTTTGCTGGTAAGCCATCTGTGCTGCAACACCTGTACAGGTGTGAGTAATAACTCTAAATCAGAGGATAAAGGTAAAGGAGTCGGAATGGGTGGTAGATCCTGTCCAATAGCAGGCCTTAGTAGTGAGACGTGAAAGACGGGGTGTATTTTAGCTTCAGGAGGTAGTTCTAACTCGTAGGCAACGTTTCCAATTCGACGGAGGACCTTATATGGTCCAAAGAATCGAGGTGACAGCTTCTCAAATTGTCTCTTCGCTAAGGATTTTTGGCGGTATGGTTGAAAACGCAGCCACACTACATGCCCTGGTTCGAATTGGGGATCTCGACGATGGAGGTCAGCTTGAGATTTCATGCGGTTCTGTGCTTTCAGCAAATTGTCCCTCACAACCCACAGCATGTCATCTCATAGTTCTGGCTGATTTTCCAGTTCGGCCACTGCTGTTTCTCCCTTGATCTAAGGAATCAAAAGGGGAGGTTATCTTCCGTACACAAGCTGGAATAGGGTAGTGGCTGCAGCTACATGGAAACTGGTATTAAAGGAATATTCAGCCCAACATAAGAAATCAGATCACAGTTTAGGTTGCTCATGAACAAAACACCTCAGGTAAGTTTCGAGGCAGCGGTTTACGACCTCGGTTTGCCCATCAGATTGAGGATGATACGCCGTGCTCATATTTAAGCGGGTTTTACTCAAACGAAACAGCTCCTGCCGGAACAAACTTAAGAAAAGCTGGTTGCGATCTGAAACTATGGAATGCGGGATGCCATGGAGGCGAACAATTTCCTTGCAAAACAGTTGGGCCACAGATGTCACAGTGTATGGGTGGGACATGGCCATAAAATGAATGTACTTGCTCAATCTATCCACAACTACCAAGATCACATTATGTCCCTTAGACTTGGGAAGGCCCGAAATGAAGTCAAGGGATATATCCTCCCAAATTCGTTCTGGAATAGGGAGAGGCTGTAGGAGACCGGCAGGGGCAAGTGTTTGATACTTATTTTGCTGGCAATTTGTGCATCTCTGTATAAATTGCTTGACATCATTCTCCATTCCTTTCCAATAGAGATGGGTACTCAATCTCTTTAGAGTTTTTAGATAGCCACCATGACCACCTATGGGTGTAGCATGTGCTTCCTCCATCAACTTTTGCCTGAGCTTAGTTTGATTAGGGATGACCAACCTGGATTTGTAGTATAATTTTCCATTTATCAAGCTATAGCTGGAGGAGGGATCTGGGTGGTGCTGCACCTTATCAATTATGGCTAGTGTGTCGGGGTCGTCTAGGAGTGCCCGTGGTAATTGAGCAATGTCATCTACCATGGGAACTACCAACTGGAAAAATTCAGTTTGGTGCGGCCTTCTGGAAAGGGAATCTGCTGCTGCATTATTCTTACCTAATTTGTAAGTGATGGAAAAGTCGAATGGCAGCAATTTAATGATGAGCCGCTGTTGGGAGTTGGTCACGATCTTTTGGTCTAGTAGATGCTTTAGACTGCAATGATCTGTTTGGACAGTAAAATGGTGGCATAAAAGGTAATGTTTCCATCTCTGAACAGCTAATACCAGTGCTAAGAGTTCCCTGTCATAAGCTGATTTAAACTGGTTGGAAAATGCGAAGCCTTCTTGCATTAACATTGCCCCAATTCCCTCCATGGATGCATCACACTCCACCGTGAAGGGAAGGTTAAAGTTTGGTAGCCTCAAGACAGGAGTGGTAGTTAGTGCCTGTTTTAGTGCTTCGAAAGCGGTTTGTGCCCCTTCTGTCCATGTAAAGGCCATCGTTTTGGTCAAATCAGTCAATGGTCGAGCAATCAATCCATAATTCTTAACAAAGCGACGATAATAGCCAGTCAGCCCAAGGAATCCACGTAATTCCTTAACAGTTGAGGGAGTAAGCCAAGTAATAACTGTAGCAATTTTTTCAGGCACTACTTCTACCCCGTTTTGGACACAATATGACCGAGGTAGTCAATCCTGGTCTGCCCAAAAGAGCATTTCTTGGCATTTGCATAGAAAGAATGTCCCTGCAAGATCTGTAAAACAAGTCGAAGGTGCTCCAAGTGTTGGTGAGCAGTAGGACTATAGACAAGGATGTCATCAAAGAAGACCAGCACAAACTTCCTCAAATAGGGCCTAAATAAATCATTCATAGCAGACTGAAAAGCTGCGGGGCGTTAGTGAGGCCAAATGGCATTACCACAAATTCATAATGTCCCGAATAGGTTCTAAATGAAGTTTTATGAATGTCAGAAGGCATGACAAGTATCTTGTGGTACCCAGAACGTAGATCTATTTTTGAAAAATAGGCAGCTCTATGCAATTCATCTAGCAATTCATCAATGTTAGGAATTGGGTACTTATCCCTAATTGTAATCTGATTTAGGCGGCGATAGTCAATACAGAGGCGCCAGGACCCATCCTTTTTGCTTACCAACAAAACCGGGCTTGCAAAGGGACTAGCACTTAGCCTAATAAAACCCCTTTGTAACAGCTCTGCGACTTGTGCTTCAATCTCTGTCTTCTGCGAATGAGGGTATCTGTAAGGTCGTAGATTTGGCGGGTTGGCATCTGCTTTCAGAGTGATTGCATGATAAAGGTCCCGTGGGGGGGGGGTAAGGTGCTGGGTTCTATGAAGACATGGGGAAATTCTCCACAGACAGCTTCCACATTAAGGGTCTCCGTCCCTGCTAGTCCTGTATTTATGAGTAGGCTATGTAGTTGCACATCAGCTTTGGGCGGAGTTGTTACCCCTTGCAGTTTATACTTCTTTCAATTAACCCAGAAGATCATGAACATTTCATTCCAGTTAGCTTGTACAGTGTTTAAAGAAGCCAGCTATTTAATTCCCAACACCAGGTCAGTTCCTCCTAATGAGAAGGGAAAAAAATCCTGTTTTAGGACTAAATCAGAGATGGCTACCTCTAAAGCGGAACATACCCGATTGCACTTAATAGTGCTACCATTGCCAATCTGAACTCCAAATTGTTGCACTTGCTGTACAGGCAACCTTAATTCTGTCACTACTGCCTCGGATACAAAGTTGTGGGTTGACCTACTATCAACCAAAATTAACATATTTCTACCACGCAGGGTCCCTTGCAGGCGCATCGTAGATGTTGATGATTTGCCCAGGATAGCGTTAAAGGATATTTCTGCTTCTGTACCTTCTGTGCCTTCTTCGTGTTCTTCGGTCAAATGAGGCATTACTTCCTCTCCTTCCTCTGTGATCTCCATAAGTGAGAACGAGCTACTACAGCAGTGACCGGGTCGGAACGGTTCACTGCAACGGAAACACAGTCCTTTCTCACGCCTACGTTGAAGCTCTGGTGACAGTGACGAAGGTACTGATTTTGTGCCTAATGAGGATGCAATGGTTGTTCTATTCGTGAAGTTTGTTCTAGCATCTCGGCCAAATTTGCAAGTGAATTGGGTTGGAACCTTCTTGGGTTGGAGTAGTGAGTAGGCTTAGGCCCAATTGCAATCTTCATCTTGTTCTCAAATTCCTGAGCAAGACTAGCCGCTCGGAAGATGCTTTGAGGCTTGTGTAGTCGAACGTCCGCCTTGAGCTCTTCTTTCAGTCCATTGATGAACACGCCAATCAAGCAATGCTCTAGCTAGTTTCGAACGTGGGCAGAACGTCGGGCGAACTTCGCACGGAAGTCGGCCACGGTACCAGTTTGTCGAACACTACACAGAAACTAGTCGGGGTTCTGATATTCAGGTGGGCCGTACGCTTCTTGCAAAGCTCGAACTAGTTCTTCCCAATACACCATGGTTCTTTCGATATTCACCCACAAGAAGAGGTCCAGAGCGTCCCTTCGAGATACATAGTTGCTACATCAACCTTCAAGTCATCCGGAGTGTCATAATATCGAAAATATTTCTCAGCCTTCAAGATCTATCCCCTTGGGTCCCCTCCACTGAACTTTGGAAATTCAATCTTCGTATACGGCAAGTGGCGTCTCAACAAGGAGTCAGGATTGTCCTTGCTATCAACCTCCCAATGTGACCGCGTCCCCCTTCGTCGACTCCGTTCAGAAGCTACTTCCAGACCAGCGACTCGTTCAGATAGCAATTCGAGTGTGCGCAGACGCTCAGTAATGGTGACTAGCGGATCATTCTCTCTTGAAAATGGATTTGGGTTATCGGTCTGAGAAGGATTTCTTGAGGCTCTTATTTCTACCATGGCTCTGATGCCAAAAATGGTACGCTCCAATCATTTCCCAGAAAATAACAAATGAACAGAAGCAAAGAAAAAAAATGAAGTATTCCTCTACTCACGAATTAAGGCAAGAATCTCACCCTTACTCGTAAATAGATCTAGGAGAATCTCCCTCAATGAACGATATGCTCTGAAATATTTTCCACGTCTTATTCCAGGGCAGTAGTACCAATTTTATAATGTTTACAATAGGAAAGTAGTTGAAAAATCTAAGGAGTGGTTCCTAAATTTCAGTGAGACTATCCCACTTACTCTGATTATAACAATTCAGAAAAATAACAGAAAATAAAATACTGATATCACAAATAACAAACTAAACGTTGGCTCTATGATTTTCTCCCCGTTTCAGTTTCTTCCTTGAATAAGTCAGCTCAATTTTCGCTGGGGTCTTATCAGAAATCCTCCCCAAAAGCTAGCTATGAAGGTGAAAAAACCAATCCACTTAATTACCTCTAAGAGCATCCTATACTATTCAATGTGAGATTGAGTCATCCCATACTATCTATGGTCTCCATCAATTAATTAGTTAATATTAGTCAGATAGAGACTTTGCCTGATTTGACTTGTCTCTTTAAATGCATGTTGATGTTTTGCTCGATTATTTTATCTCATTGTTCAGAGTTTAATGCTCAGCATGTGTTGAGATTTGTATTTCTGTCCTCTTATTAGGCGTAGAGAGATCTGAAGCAGTTGCTATGAGAGCTGACTTGATTATCATGACTGTCAGTGCTGTTGAAGGGTGGACTTTGGAAGACGCCAAACTTCTAGAAAGGATTCAATCTAATAAGGTATCAGATCATGGTAACATGATTCAGTTTTCTTTCTCTCATCTTTAATTTTAGTATGATTTAGATTATTCGAGGGACATGGATGATAGATCTGAAGAACTAATTTTTTAATAAAGGCGTAGAGGTGGGATTGAACTAGAATACCGTCAATAAAATATCTCCTTATGCATGTAATATCAGATTATAAAATTGGGACACGAACACCAGTCCGCTTAAAATCTGATAATCTAGTCTCATTATTCTGCTCAATAGTTGGTACCTAAAAATACTTGTATTTTGAGGCTCTACCGTGCTTTTGGAAAAGCAAAGGCATTAACTTCCTCCTCTGTCAATTCTTCCCCTAACAACAGAGATCAATGGGATTTTCCACCCCTGCAATTCTTGTGGTCAACAAGATAGATTGTGCTCCTGGTGCTGAGAATGGATGGGCCGAAGTATGCTCCAATTTTGTCAGTAAACATGTGTTTACATGTGCTGTCACTGGCGAAGGATTACAGGAGTTAGAGAGGGTTGTGTTAGAGATAGTGGGTCTGAACAGCATTCCCACCGGGGGACGTAAATGGACGGTTAATCAGGTAATCTATGATTTGGCCTTGTCTCTTTATCTTCTTTGTCCCTCATCATGTTATTCCTTCAAAACTGTTTGTACTTCAGAAAGAAATGAAAAGAAAATTTTGTTTTCGAGTGTGATAATGAGTTATGTATTTTCAGAGACAATGTGAACAACTTGTTCGGACGAAGGAAGCTTTAGAAAGACTAAAAGCCTCAATAGAGGAGAAACTTCCTCTGGATTTTTGGACAATTGATTTAAGGGATGCAGCATTGGCGCTTGGGCAGATCAGTGGAGAAGATATATCAGAAGAGGTTTTATCTAATATATTTGGCAAGTTCTGTATTGGTAAATAGAAGTCTTAGAATATGTGATCGATTATGCCCGTTAGATTTTTTTGGGATTCATCTTTTGGATCATATACAAATTTCATCTAGGTCACTATACAGGAGGATTTAATTTAACTGTCAGTGGCCTAATGCCATGCACCTCCATATAAAAAGGGCGGTTGCAAGTTCTGTTGGTGGGCACACCTCTTGTGAGTTTGTGATGTGAATGTGTTTCCTCCCATATGGAGGAGTGTGTGCTTGAATGGCCTCCTTAAAATATATTTAATTCAACCCGAAGATATAATTCGGGCGAATGATTATTTGAATCCTTCCGCATTTCAACGTTCATAGTTCATTCACAAATCACCAAATCCTTCAGCTTGCAATTTTGTATCATTGATTTAAAACTTGGAACTGAACTGACCGTTATAAATTTTATATAAAGATACAAGGTTCATTCATTACATTTATAACTCGATCGCACCGATTCGAAACTTATGTAGTACAGTAGTAGTCTCTTATGAAACTTAGATACTATATAGACATAGATGGATAAATTAGACTTTGGGTCCCACGCGAAAATAATCCTCAGTGGATGCCCAAAATTTTGGATTCATAAATAATGGAGTTTGTTACAAATTATAACCTTTATTCAGATACGGGAAAAGAATCATACCGTCAGCATACAAGGAGCCAGAACTTACCGATGCTGGCTGTGATCCTGTCAATGCAGAAATTATACATCAATCTATCATTAACATGATTTACACTCTAAAGGCATGGTTCCATTAAGATCACTTAGGCCGAGATTCACGACTTAATTTAACCATTACAGAAGCACCCGCCTTCTAACCAAGCACCTTCCGGAGCTCATCAATCAATTTCTCACGGTTTGATGGTTCCAACTGCAAGAGGTTCAGACAATCACTTTTAGGATGCAATAGGCAAAGGTAACAAATGAATTGGGGAACATGGAGGTATAGTTGTTTACCTTGCTTAAAAGAGCAGCAAGACCTTGAGGTAAAGCTTCCACATCCAAAACTGAATCGCCAATACTTGTCAGTTGAAGCAGCACCTTTTGGGCACGCAATTCCTTTAATTTATCCTCGTAATTCTGCTGTTCATTCTTCCATGTGAAGAAAGCCTCATCATCCAACCACGCATCATCTCTCCCTTTGGCGATATCGGAATTCAAATACCAATTTTTGATCAACTCCAATGCAGATATATTAGACATATCTCCACCAGAAGCGTCTCTGACACTGTTTATCAGAGAATGCTCACCAATTCTCCTGCGCAGTCTCCGGTACAGAAAAGAGCGGGAGTTACGCCAGTCCAGAACTTCTCTTATTACACCCTTTGCAGCCATTCTTAAGGAGGTGTCATGTAATTCAGCAAATTTGGTAGCTATCTGCGTATACACAGGCAAAAGCTGTTTCTCCCGGAATTTAATCTGCTGCTGGAGGGAATCAATGGTCCCTATAGCCCTGCTACTCTTGGCTTCCTGTAATTTTGCTTTCAGGTTTATCAGCTGCTGGTCAAGTCTACCCATGCACTCCAATAATTCCTTTGTCCTAAATTTGATCTCTATCATCCCTTCCGGCTCAAGAACATTACCTTTAGCTGTGCGATCAGCATACATTTCAATGTGGTCTGAATTAATTCGGCTGTCTACAACAACCCATGCCCCACCGCGGAGTTCACCCATCATCGGGATATACACAAATACAGGCTGCTTGTATGTTCGAAGGTTCTCCACAATGTTTGATCCAGCTTGAAGAATCCCTTCAAAAAGGTCTCTCTGCCCACCCGAAAAACCTCTCCAATTTGCAAGAATGAAAAGTGGGAGCTCTTCTCTGTTGAAATCTAGTATTGATTGGGCTGTCTTAGTTGCAGAATCAGGAAACCAGACTTGCCCGGCCTGAGGAACCACCCTTTCATGAGAATCAAGCTGACCTGGATCAGCTGGTATAACTTGCATCACTGTCTGCGTCTCAACAGCAACAATTCCCACAGGGATTCCTCCAAGCTTTGCCCTTCCCGTAACAACTGTCCTGGCCCATCCATCTAGCGTCTCCACAAAGCTTGCCTTGTCAAAAATCCCACCCAGCCATTTTCCATTACCATCCACAGAACCACAGATGGCAGCACGAGGATCACATGAGTTCTCTGGGAAATACTCCACTGGTCTTTCTGGAGGATCTTGGGGTTGTACCATGGGAAGTGGGCCGCCTACATGAGAAGGAATGTAGCTGAGCCACCTCAAAATAGCAGAAACACCTTTCAGATCATCTGACACAGTAAGATGAACAACTCCATTTGTTGCCATGATCTTAGGCCCACCAAGTTGCATGTGAGAACTGTACACCTCCCGACCAAGGAGTTTGTTCAATGCAGAAAAACCAGTAAGAATAATGGGCTGATCAAGCCTCTGTATGCACCTCATTCCCAGCCTAGCAAGATAAGCCCCTATTCCCACCGTTCTCCCAGTCACGTATGTCAAGGTGAAAGTTTCCTTATATGCCCTTGAATAGGCACTAGCAATGGCTCCACTGCCACTTAGGTTTTCAACCCCTAGACCATCCTCTTTCCCAACTATGCTATCAATTATCCATCTGGTTTCTCCACTTTCCACCTTTAGCTTGTGTGCTATCACTGATGATCCAATCCTAGCATAATCCTCAGCTGTTAAATATACATACTGCAAACCATGCTCAGGGTTAGATTCATCAGACCAACCAACTCTGAAACAAGCTTTGACTTCCTCAGCTACACCTAAACGGGCACCAGAATTTGCTGCTAGGTAAATCAATGGCAATCTTTTCTTACACGCAAGATCAGTTACTGCATGAAAGAACGCATCCTCTCTTGGGCCAAAAGAACCAGCCTTAAAGATCACGTCATTTGCTACAACTAAGATTGTTCTTCCATTTGGGAACTCAGGAGTACACATTTCCATTACCCAGGCTACCATGCCTACATCATTAAGTCCAGGGGTACGCTCCACAGGAACAAGAGGAGTACCCCAATTGCCCTCCTTGTCAGCAAACTTTAGCTCTGTTACTTTTAGAAGAACTTTATCTTTAGCCTTTTGAAATCCTGGGTATTGGACTGTCCACGATTGTTCCAAAGCTGTTTCAAATGCCTGCGAGTAACACCTCTTCAGGAATGTAGTTTGGTTTGTCTCCAAGAAATAGCCATTAACATGAAGGGGAGATCACACACAAATGTGGAAGAAAGTTAAATTTGAAGTCACACGATGACTTACCAGTGGAAAATCGTAGCAGTATGTGGTGTTGGTCTTCCTTGCTACAAGACGTTTTCTGTCAATAGCTCCCAAAGGTCGATAGTTTTCATTAACTGGTACACCATGCAGAGGACCCTTTACAGTGACTGAACTGTATATCACTTTGTGTGTGCTGGTATCCTCAAGTTCTCGGTATATCTTCAAATCAAATCATGATTCATGAACCAACTTCATCAGTAATTCTTCCAATACAGAAACTCACAATTTATAGTTGACCAAGAAAAATAGTTGTCCTTGGCTCGTCACCAACTTCTTAATTTTCTTAGTGCCGAACGAAGTCTTTAGTAGTTGTCTTTTATGCATTTTGAAATCTGAACTATTTTCAATTGATAAAAGGAGAAAAAAGTTCTAGCTGCTTATCATCATCATCATCATTTTCATTTAAAGAAATCTTTTGAGTTCTTTTTCTCTCTTAAAGCCTCATCAACCAAAAGCTCACAGCCTACTGAAGAAACTTAAATAGAAGAACAACTTTTAAGCCAGTGTTGTTTACATTCAGGATTAAACATACCAATGATTATTTGAGAGTAGCACTAAATGCTAAATAGTAGAATTCTGCCAAATATACAGAAAAATGCTCCTTATTGATTATTAGATGACCAGTATTCGTGTGGTGTGTGTGACCTGACTGCAGATTGTTGATATGATATGGAGGCTAATAACTAGTCTTCTTTTGGAAAGCAGCCTTTAAGTAGCAGTCAGTCAAAAAGTTGCCGCATGTGAAACTGTTTTTGTCAATTTTTTAAATGAATAAAAACTTACATGTACAGTGCATGTATGGCCAGTCACATTAGTTACAATAATCCTCCAAGCACCATTTGCTGGTCCAGAAGATGCCATCCAGAGTTTAACTTCCCACTCAGCAACACCTAATCTATGCATTCTTACACCAACTAAAGAATGGATTTCACGTGATAGTTCTTCCAAGATTACCTCAACTGCCGTTTCTTCTTGGTCAACATTTATGTCCATTCTCCTGGCAATAACATCCCAAATTTCAGACACTGATCAAAGGTTAGAAGAAAAATGTATCTACAAGTTTCCAGTGATTACTTTGTGTAAGGTGAAAGATCACTAATTTGTTGCTCGCGTATGATATAGAGGTACATATGAGCATGTTCAGGTCTGACAGTGGCATTGTGTGAATTAAGTTCCAACTCCTCCATTGCAGCCATCAAGGACCTCAAAATGCTCCTTGAAGTAAAAGGCATAGTCAATTGGGCACGAGATGTTTCTGCATCTAGCCCTTGATATGTAGAGAATCCATCACTTGTAACCGGTTGCCTTACAAGTGTTCGGAGAAACATTCTTTGAATTGGTTGAGGCTTATGATCTAGAACTGTGTAGAGGTGCCACTGACGATCTCGGGATGGAGTATACCGTATATTATCATAGCCTTTAAGTTTGTCCTGTATCCAGAAAGAATTCAATAGTCTAAGACAAGCGCACAAGACAGCTTTGTTTCTCTCAATTCCTATTAAAACATTAAAGGCAATGAAAGTCATACGATAACTGACCAATTCAAGATAAATGGATAGGGGAGGTTCTAGATGACGCAACAAGGGCTCCTCCTCATAATAGAGCTTTTCTGCTGACCAGTAAAAGCAGTGCCTCATAGGGGCCCGCCCTTCATCCCTCTGTATGATACAATTAATTACTCCTACACCTGCAGCATGAATAGTGGAGCCTATGTCCTTTTCCTTGAGTATTTTGGCTAACTTATTGATCCTTTCTTGAGCCTGATCCTCATCACCACTACAAATCACAAAAAATAAAAGGCATTAGCGAGAGATTGAAGGTTTCGATTACTAGATCAAAGAAAAGAAAATTAGTCCACTTGGAATTCAAGAAGGAAATTAAATTTAACCATTTGTTATGTTTCAATAATTACTTTAAGCGCAAGCGCTGGATGATTAATCTAAAACAAATTATTAGCTACATTACTATCCATACGACAACAATTTAGATTGAATGTCAATTACACGATATAAATCTAGTACCTGTCCTGAAGTAAACTCATCTGATTGTTGATGCCTACCAATGCAATATGCATCATATTACCATAGTCAACCAGTTCAGCAGAACTATTTGGAAGTGCTCCATGAAAGTTATGTGTTGCTTCCCTTAATGCAGCACTGATTATTGCAGGCAAAAATTGAAGAGATTTAATTATAGCCATCACTCCCCATTTTCTCTTACTATGTTTCTCCAATGATGCTTTATCAGACATTTGGTCTTCAGTTCCACTCTTCCTTTCGACGTACTCTTCCAAGAACTCCCATGAAGCAATAAGACCAGATCTGTGCCACTGCATCCTAACACTCCCTTTGACAAGATATGGCTGATAGAAGATATTAAGCATTAGACAAGATAATCATCAGAAGAAAATGTATCCATTAATAACGGTAAAAGATATACCTGGTACAGCCTGCGAATATAAGTTTCCACAACCCGCCTTTGAAGAGTATGATCACTGTGATCAAACAAACCTACAAGGGCATCTTCAACTGCCAAAGGGGCACCCACAAGGTCCTCCATTCTATCATTAATGGCAATCTTCCTCCTGGGAGTATCCATATTTTCACCATCCTCGGTGAACATCTCTAGTTCAGAAAGACTTCTAGCAATGCTAGAACGAAGTTCGCTCAATTTAGTTTGTTCCAGCAATTGACTTGCCTTAAGAGCCAACTGCATCAAGATAATGTGAGTGTCAAGACTCTCATCAAAATGGTCAAGAGAAATTTGTTGCCAAAAACAAAATAACAGTATAGTCAGAAACATGGAAAGGATACACACTAAGGATATATATTTTTATAATATCACCTCTGAAAAGTAGAGATATTATGCTCCTACAAATAAAATCGACACAAAACTATGCATTAACCTCAGAATAATTTATATGGTTGAGTGCAGAGAAACGGATCAATTGATCCCTGTAGGCAGCAGGGTTAGGGTAAACCAGTTGTTCCATTAATCGCAGTATGAGCTTATTTTTACTTTTGACGCCCTGAAACCAAAGAAATGCAGCTAATTATAATTGCAGAATAATGATTTCAAGACCAAAACACATCAAGCCTTGAATCTTAAACATGTTATACCTGGTGAGAGAGCACTATATCCACAATCTTCAGTAGATCTTTCTTGTATTGAAGACGGAGGCGTTCAATTACATCAGCCTGGATATAAAGGGAAAAGAGTCTAAGTATTCTGAAAACTAAACAATAAAAGAAACATCATCTAATAAGTTCTTGATTTAGATTTAGATGCATGATAACCAATTGCTATCAATATGAAATGGATTAATGAAAATTGCCGAAAAGTGAAAGATATTGATTAATTCACAGCACTTACAAGACATTGCAAGAGAAATATCTTCAGTTAGATAAAGAAAATTAAAAAAGATCAATTGTATTCTTTCAAAAACTGGGAGAAGTAATAAGGCAGAAACAACCACTCATCACATATGAGAACATTTACCCAGGAAAACCAGTAAACAGGACATGCATGAGTAATTGATAGAAATTAAGGTAGTACAGGCTACCTATGTTCACAATGAGTAGCATGAACACCCACTAGCAACCCAGTGCAACCCATAAGATTTATCTTTTGCTATCCTTATTCCTTAATCAAGTTCATAATTGAAAACATTGCCCCATATACATCAGTATCAGCAGTCAGAATAATCAAACTAACCTGTATGTTATCACTAAATAGTTCTTCAACAGAAAGATACTCTTCAAAAAGGGATTGAACAATAATCCGGGCATGGCTCTCCCGTCCCCCGTCATAAGACTTCACCAGACTCATCAGAGGTTCAACAAGCCTTTCTTGGGCTCCTTTTTCTTTGTCAGGACAGGAGGAAAGATGAGCCTGCAGCATACAACACACCCATGAGTTTTCTCGCATTGTAGGAGGAAAATCAGAATATATATTAGAAGATAATAATATATTAAAGAAAAAGAAAAGAAAAAAGAGCAGCTCACATCAAGGATTCCCTTCAATAATTTGGCAGGGAAGTCAACATTTTGGGAGCTTGAAATCCTCTCAAACTCTTTGTATTTTGATTCCAACTGAGAAATAACACAGTCAAGGCCAGGTTAAATCACTCTTCAGATGTTAAGGCAGATGGAAAAGCCAGAAGGTCTGCCCTTACCTCATTTTTGAGATCTTTGGGAAGACGAGTTGCCAAAACAGCCAGGCACTCTTGCCATTGAAGGAAAGGCAATTCGGGACTATCAAGGCAATAGAGTAAACTTTCCACAACCTGTATACAAACGTCAAATTTATTAAGCAAGCAAGCATATCACAGACTGAGATTAATATTACATGTGAGGTTAGAAAGCCAGGACCGACCACTTATATGAGGCTAAAAAATGCATTAGTGTCAAAAAGTCAAAATTCATTATTAACACCATAAGATAAAGAAGACACTCACTTCCTCAATATTATGCTCATAGCCAGCCAGAATCATGCGTGCTGTATTTAAACTTGCAGCACATTTCTGATGAACTTTACCAGAAATTGCAGTAGGAGGACCCAAAACTGGGAAGCTCCCATGAAAAGGTTCTGCTTTTCTTACAGCTGAAGGATCATCTAAATCAAGCTTTGCTATAAGTTCACCAGCCTAAAAAAGAAAATGCTTTATTAAACTTCATGAGTTAGAACACACATTTTTTTGTTGTGAGACTAGTAAATACCTGCATTGATTGACCTTCAGTCATTTTAAAATGAATAACTCCAGAAGCAGGTGAGAGAAGAGGCATACACATCTTCATAACCTCAACCTCTGCATAAGGTGAGTCTGCATCAATATGACTATCATCTGTAACCAAATATCTCAGAAGCTTGCACGGTGTCTCTGCAACTAATTTTGATGGATCATGATCATTCTGCAAGTAAATAAGTTTTCAAAGTCAACCTCAGCCCAAAAAAATAACGCAGACCTTTGGGTAAAAATGAACTCATTTAACCTGAAGCAAGCAAGTTCTTCCATCTATTAGAAGACGAGTTCCCGCTGCCTCTTCCTCCGCATATATCACATGACTGTTTCCATCCAACTGCAATAAGTGAAGTCATGATCAAGAAATTGAAGATCAGATTAAAAACCATGGACCAGTTTTACTGTCCCACCATGCAGGAGGGATCTAAGATTTCAATATGTCAGGGTAGCGTTTTGGAACCATATAGACGGAGGAAAATAACATGTCTACGAAAAACTTAAAGCAAAGTGAATCTAATTCTACATCCAACTATACAATTATTAGGAGCTTTTATCAGTAACATTCATGCCCACATAATAATAATAGTAATAATAGAAAAAGATTACATTTTAGGAAATGTAAAAGGGTTTACAAAGGATCAAATATACAAGTCTCAATGTTAAGAGTACAGCGATGGGGTTAAACTAAAAGGACAAAGGCACAAGCACAAACATACAGTAGTTTAGAAAACAACACTTGCCTGCAGTAGCAAACCTCCATCCCGTAAAGTATGTATCTCTGCTTCTATTTCTGATTCATTCATTCTCAATCTATAACTTCCTGGTCCTCCTCTTACCATGTCAATCTGTAAATCATTTTACAAGATTTTGATTGCACAACTGATCAGCAAGTGTAGTAACTATGCTAGCATGACCCTCCAACAAATTAGGAAACTAGTCAAATGGGGTTCCATACAACTGATTCCAGTAACAATGCATACCGTATATTTGCTTCCTTCAATGTTCAAAGACACTTGAGAGTGGACAAGAGATATGTGCTGGAATAGTTATTAACAAAAAATCAGTACCATTTGGAAATAAGGGAGTTAAATACAGGTGCTCAGTAGATTTTTCTCCCAATTAGATGCTGTACCTTAGGAGGGATTTGCCCCTTTTCAAGATAGCCAACATAGTCTGAAACCAAAGCTGCACTGCTAGCAGAAGCTTTCTGCATTGATTAGAAGCACGGTTAATATGGTTCACAATGTCACAGGTAAAATCTCAAAAGGACAAAAAGAGGTGGGGTCTGCTTACATAGAGTGCCCCTGCAACAACAGAGAGATACCAAGGTGGCCTTTCTGCTCTAACCCTCATCGCAATTCTACTGTCCAACCATCCCGTGTGGATTTTGTTTTCTCTGTAGTCTGAAGCCTGAGACCAAATATTGTCATAATAATGAACATTATTTCTGCATTATCAAAAACTTCATAGGGAATAAGTAGTCGGCATGTGATATTACATTTAAAAGATCTATAGTATAATCAACATTCGTACGAATTTCCCCCCGAATTTGAACCTCCTTCAGCCCAAGAACCATATTTGCAATTGCTAAAGCCCTAGATTCTCCAAATGCAAAAACATGCCCTGAGTTACAAGAAAAAGGGGTTAGAAGCTTGTGGAAATTAAGTTTCAAAAAAGGACTTGCATGCATCCATGAATTATGAATATACAAACCAGAAGCAGCACAATTTTCATAGTTAAAGAAAAGAGAATTTTGTAAAAGATAGTATAAATAACAATGCAGTAGCTTTAAAAGTTAAGGTTCAAGAAGCAAGACCATGAATGTGTTTGTAATAAAGAGATTAAGTGCTTCAACAAATCTTGTCTTATTTCAGTTAGTATATAATGAAACAGAAACATAATAAAATTTAGTATTCCAACCCACCCACCCGCCCATAAATCCAGCTTAACTTCCTCACTGTTGATCTACAACTAAGGCCATGCATGCCAGTATTAACCATATTTCTCATAACATGCTAAGAAAGCGCAAAAATGATAAAAAGAAAATAATGACCGGGGAAAAGAATACAAAAAGATTGATAGGCCATTTGTTCCTTCCCTTCTCTCTCTCCAAATCTTGCTTCCTCATTCCACTCAATTCAGCTTTTGATATTTGCGGAGTTGAAGGCTTAGGCTTAGGCTTAGGTCTAGGTCTTCGTTGCTTTCAAGGTAAACGGACCAACCTCTCAAAATTCAAACTAAGGAAAGCACGGGCCTCTCTCAAGTCCCTCCTCAGACTAAATCATATACATGCATGTATCTTCATGACAGCCTCCAGTCCGCATTTTCTTAAAGCTCACAATGATGTCTTGAGCAATTAATATCAAGAGTAGTTATTTCATCATCCTTTCTGTCCCTTTAAACTGCTGAAAGAATTCTGTAAACAAAAGTTGATACTCACCAAACTGAGAATCTGAGAATTCATGAATTCCTCCTCCGGACTGCATATGTACATAAACCAACAACTTTTAGCCCTTAACACAAAGAAGCCACATCCATATATTAAGAAACAGGATCACCTACCTTAACAGAGAAGTATGCCCACACGTTGGGCTTACTTTTAAAGCTCAGCTCCTGCACAAAATATTGCAGACCAATACAAGAAATGAGATGGGAAGCATACACAAAGATACATGGAATTTCTTCTGGACTTGGTAACTAACCAGCACTTTCCCACTTGTAGGCTTAAAACCATCGTCAGGGTCTTCACTTGTCACCCGTACAGCTACACAATGACCTTTTGGCCTTGTAGATTCAGCTTTGTCAAAATCAAAAGGAGTGGCTGAAGTTGATGTTTTCCTCCAAGCATCATAACCCCCACCATGTTCCACCCCGTAGAAACGCCTTATCTCTTTTTAACAAGAGAAATATAAGGTAATGTGGTACATCAAGTCAATGGGAAAACAACAATAAAGCAACGGACTAATAAATTTTATCTGTCACTATACCAGGAATTTGCCAGAGAGGGATGCCCATCCCAACAGCAACTTGCGCTGCTGGCAGATTTATCTCTGCTATCCACTCAGTAACAGGATGTTCAACCTATGAAGAATCAATTGAAGAATCAGTCTAACTGATGAAAATATTGTTAGAAGTAGGAAGAAAATAGAAACAAAATACGATATAGTTAGTAAAAGATTAAGCTATGAATGGTTTTAAAAAGAGAAGGAACTATGATTATAGAGCCATTTTTCAAGTAGATATCAACTAACATAGTAATGAGTACCAATTGGAAAACCAAATTCAAGAAGAAAATTGTTCGAACAGTAAGAAACTATGAATTGTGCTACAGAACAAAATTAAGATTATATTACCTGTAATCGGGGGTTCAGCTCCAAAAAGTAGTACTCGCCAGTCTCCATGCTAAATAGATACTCAACTGTAGCTGCACCAACATAATTTACGCTTTTAGCCAATCTTCTGGCTGCCTGTTCCAGTTTTTTCACTGTATCCAGAGGAGCTACTGTAATTGGTCCCTCTTCAATAATCTGTTTATAAATAACTGTTTAGACCTTTCAGGAGATTCATTTAACTATGAGAATCTGGAGCATCAACAGGACATATTGTCATACTTTTTGGTGCCTCCTTTGAACACTGCAATCACGACTATGCAAAGCAGCAACATTTCCATACTGATCACAAAGTAGCTGGACTTCCAAATGTCGGCTCTGATTGGAAACAAAAAAAGATCATCAGAATACGATCAAGACTCCAAGCATCATGGTCGTTCAGATCAAAGTTCAGTTGAGGATCATACCTGGGAAGCTAACTTCATTATGAATATAGGAGAGCCTGGAACTTCCCCTTGAACTTGCTTGAACAATGCCCTGACCTCATCATCATTATGAACCTACATTATTCAAATGCCTCTTAACTTCTAAACTTTATTGAATAAATAACAAGTACAAAGGGTTGACACAAGTTATCCCAGCGCTATAAATATTTATCTAGTTCTCTGTTTGAAAGTAACTTGCATACTCATGAAATGGAAGACAAAATTTTAGTTTGTAAATTCAACTGCACAAATATGATATTATAAAGTAGTTCAGATGCCACAGTATTGCTTGCACAACAAACAAACCTTTCTTATGCCTTTACCACCACCACCCCAAGAGGCCTTAATCATTGCAGGGTAACCTACAACTTGACAACTAGCAATTGCTTCCTCTGTTGTATAGACACATGCTTGTCGGTAAATATCATCAGGAATAGTAATTACGGAATTTTCAGGAGGAATTTTCACCTGTAAGAAGAAATTTCAAGTCCTAAGTTAGGATGTCAATTAAAAAAGGAAGCCTCTATTGCAGGAGATTGAAACTTACATGAGAACCACTCCACGGAAGGGTTGGCACATCTGCTGCTTGAGCAATCAATGACGAACCGATTTTATCTCCTAATGCTGCCATAGATACAGAAGGGGGTCCAAGAAAGACAATTCCTTTTGAATTCAATGCATCTGGCAGTTCAGGATTCTCTGATGCATGACCCCAACCAGGCCACACTGCATCAACATGAGTTATCTCAGCCACCTGTGAAGAACAAACAACTTAGATGTTGTGCCAGGTCACAGGAATGTGTTACTAAATAAACAACCGAATCAATAAGAAGGCCATAACAAGCTGCAGTAAACTACAGGTAATAAGAAAAGTCACAGGGTCAAATTATGCAAAAGCAGAAGCAAACTTTTATCAAATTTATTGTGATAAGTAGCAATACCCAGTTGTGCACTTGATAGAAACTTCAAATTCGATGGAAGATAACTCTCTGAATGAAGAAACAATATAAATAAACTCCAGGTATAAATTGGTTTTTGTACTTATCACAACTAAATGTTCTTTGCAAATTACAATAAAGAGAAGTTTTGAAAGTGAATAATCTCATTTAAATATAGCACAAACCTCAACAATGAGTTGCACATTGGCATAGTTATTGTTGTTGGTCCCACCAGGAACTTCAACAAATTGATCCGCCATTCGGATGTGTTCTGCATTGATTCTCATGTCCTCTGGAGTAGCCATGGCAACCAACAAGATAGCCTTCTCTGTGCCAAACGTCTCATAGGCCCAGGTCCTAACACTACGTATAAACTTGACTGCTGCCATTCCATTGTTTGCAATTAGTATGCTATGAATTGGCCTCTTTCCTCCAAGAGCGTGGCAGAGCTCGTCTACTACAGAGATTGTAGCAGAGTGCCTATTTGGTAGTTTACCATTTATGAACTCATTCCCGTGCCCGGTACCAGCCATTTTTCTTCTTCTGCACAGCTTAAAACAGATTACAAGCAGCTCGGCACATCAAATCAGAATTTGGGATTTTTTTAGTTTGCAGTTATATCATAATTATCATTTGTTGACTAACGGAGTCATGCGAACTATTTAAAGAGCGCTGTTCTTCTTTACCGGACCCTTCGTAGTCCAGCGTTGAGAATATATAAAACTACAGATAGACTATAAACAATATAGTTTTGCTCAAACGTTGAGGCCAAGGTTTTTGTTTGGGACCAATTTCTGTCAAGATTTAAACGAAGAAATGAAAACGGGCAATAAATAAATAGATATAACTGTCCGTCGCGAGAGGAACTCATATAGGCAAACCGTTTTCTTAATAGGTAAACATGAGTTATATTTAAGAATATTGACTCCATTCATCCAGTAACTGAAGTTTTTACTTATACAGGCAAACACGGCCTTGTTGTTCGGTCTCTCTCATGCGGTATTGTGGAGACGTCGCTTGCCAAAAGAAAGGGGGCAAGAAGGAGGACAATTCAAATGATAACTTCCAGCTTTTCAAACTACAAAATCATCCGCACTCTAGACTGTCTTTATCTAGGAAAGGTAAATCCATCTCTACGAAAAGAAAAGCTTAGGATGTTCCGAACCCAATTCCAGACAACAGGAGGTAAAGATTCTTCCGTTTTGAAGACTAAAACTATAAAATTACACTCCAAAAGCATATAAGTGTAGAAATCAAGCCAAAAGATCGAAACACAAGCACCCAATAGAGAATATCACAGAAGGACGGAGAAGAAGGGATGGATCACAGACCTTGGGGTAGAGGCAACAGAAGCTGGAAACTCTAAAGATGGAAACAATCAATTTGGTTGGTATTTGTGTGATATTTCGAGCTCAGAAAGGCAAAAATAAATTAAAAAAGCACCATAGAATGTTATGGGGTTGGGTCAGTGCATGTATGGTTATCATGCACAACCCAGAAAGGGAGAAGAATAGTTAAAGAAGTTGCAGAGAGGTAGGTCTAGTTTAGGATGGGGATGGGTTGGTCGCTAAGTTATAACGGCTTTTATGAAAGGTGCACGTGGAATATGCCTCTGCCACACTGTATTTCCCTCGCAATGCCCCCTCAAAAACAAGTAGAGGAAGCAGGTTCCCAGCTACCCCGCCTCTCGACTCTGATCATTCCACACAAAAACAAACCAGACTTAAATCCTTTTCCCTTCTTCGCTTTCTCTCTCCACATCCCACAACTAAAATTCCCATAGAGGTAACCCAGTAATAATTAATTAATAATGCAGATGCAGCTACGAAGAAGAAGAAGACGGGAAAAATTTGACGGAGTGAAAAAATAGGGGTAGGAGCCGCACATCACATATTGAATGAATGATGGGCGTCTGTTGACTTTGGGTTGGGTGCTGCAGTCCACCAACCCTTCTCTTGTTAGTAGTAGATAAGTCAAAAATGGAAGCTATCCATCCTTAATCAACTACTTCGATCTTCTCCGACCTTTTCTCATTTTTTTATTAAAATTATATGCGTGTGTATGTGTAGAATTTGCATCAAAGACGGCAATTCAATTAATTATATATAATCCATTATTAGGATATAAGATAAAATATATAATTATTTAAAATTTATTTATTTTTTAAAAATTATTATTTTATTATAATTCTAGTTATAGTATTTAAAAAAATATATTTAATTTTTAGATATCTAAATTTATATTTAAAAATAATAGATGATTAGTTTTATTTAATATTTATATTATTTAAGAGAAAGAAAGATTTCATCCTACCTTTAAATTAGGTGAATATGACTCTTCTCTATAAATTTTTATATAAAAAAAATAATTATATATATATGTGTTGTCATTTGTGTGTACATGGATGGAGTGGTTCGTGGTTAGGAGTTAGCCATCGTAAACAATGCGTCTTTAAAATAATTTAAGAGGGGATGCGATGTTGGATCATAAAAACGCACGAAACGAGTCGTGATCGTTTTCATTTTTACAAATGTTATAAAAAGTTGCATACACTATTTTTTTTTTTTTGTGACAGTACAGGGTCAATAGACTCGGGTAAATAAATTACTCTGGTATTTAATAATAATAATAATAATAATAAAGAAACGGGACTCTAAAGTGGTTGGTCCTGATGTTTTTAGAAATACACATAAAAACGTTTGCTTTCGCCATTTAGGAGACTTGCAGTCTCAAATTTGGTAAACAATTCTATATTTTTTTATACAAAAATTTTTAAAAAATTATTAGACTCATATATAATTTAAAAATAGAATAAAATCTTTTTTTTTAAATAATATTAATATTATATAGAATAAACTGTCAATTATTTTTAAATTTAAATTTATATATCTAAAAATTAGAATGTTCTCTAGAAATATCGTGATTATAAATATGATAAAATAATTATTTTTAAGAATTAAATATATTTTAAATAATTATAGTTTGACATGAGTTAAATCTACGGATATTTTTATTTTTGGATAATAAATCTACGGATATTGGATTAAACAATTCCATTGCGTGCGTGATAGTGGCTGCGTTTTGTGAAGTTTAAGACGGGCCTTTTAAAAGATGGCCTACCAAGCTCCGAAGGAAGATTTTTTTTTTTGTTTTTGATACAAATGAGGGTTAGACCCAAGTTACAATAAAATTAACTATAGGGAAACAATTCCCATCTTCTCTCTATACACTAAACCCTCCAAACTAGGGGGACAATTATCCAAAAAATATGATCTAGATAACCCTTGTTTCACCAATGAATCAGTAACCTGATTAAACTTCCTTGGAGTGATTTTGATATGGACTTCCTATTCAAGTGTGAGGAGGGATTGAATTTGCAACATCAACAGGCTTTCCCTGTTCTTAAACTCCTTCAGTTGGATAGAATTGACTATACTTTTCGCATTAGAATCTAAAATTATTTTTTTAAACCCTAAATCCCATGCCAATGAAAGCCCCTTAAATATAGCCTATTGCTCAGCCTCATTGATAGTACAAGAACTAATAGTATGTGTGAATCCTACGATCCAATTCCCCTCATAGTCCCTAATTACCCCTCCACATCTAGCCTTTGTCCGTGTCCTTGTAAGAGACCCATCAACATTTATTTTGACATATCCTGTCGGGGGAGATTCCCACTTTAAAGATGGGACACTTTCCACATTCTGTACAACCCTTTCCTGTAGGCACACATAGCTTCTCCACATCTATTTTAATATCACAAAAGGCTCTTAAGGTTTAACAAAATCAGCATCGAACACAGACTTGTTTCTCCATTTCCATAACTGTCAAATCCCAACACCCTATAATAGCTTCCAATTATCATCCTCTGCTATCCCTAACTTACCCTTCAAATTCATAGCAAACCAATTCATCAGATCAGCTCCGAAGGAAGTTTTAAATAAAACGATCGTTTCCATTTTGAGATGCTATAAAGAAGTTAAATGGGCTTGTTGGCCATTTCAAGTTTCAACTCACAATACGAATTAATAAAAAATGCAGATATTTTGTATGGGAAAAAAAAAAAAAGGTGCAGATATTTCTTGTTTTAACAAGCATGGTTGAAGAACCAACCCACTCAGAAGCACAAGTCGGAGTCTTCCCTTTTTTTAATGGGAATGGGAAGATTTCCACTCTAGACATGAGACGATGAAATTACAGCCGAGAGTGCGAAACAAATCGAAGCACAGTCCGACGTTCTACGGAGGCTAGAAAGCCAGCAAAAATATATAAGCTGTCGTCTTTTGCAATATTAGCATATGTTGATCTTAGTTGAGAGGGAGACATGAAGAAGCTTCCAATTGTGACCCTCCCTGCCTTTTCAACTTTTCTTCAGTCAATTAAACGACACAAATGTCATCCCAATACGGGTTATTACCAAGAAACACGAGCAGTTAATTCTCTTAGATGCGAATTAAGGATAAGAGTTAAAGAATATTATTGCGTTTAAACTATTCTCATAAAAGTACAAAGTATTTTAAACTATATTTTCCGGTCTCAAGTCATGGCTGCAAATGAGAGCGTTGAATGGGCTCACTGGGCCTGAACTTGAGGCACAGGCCACAGCATGAGTTGCCAGGAGAAATGTCACGTGACGGTTGATACTAAATTAATAATTAAATTTGTATAAAAAAAAATTAATAATTAATTTTTTAAGGGGCATATTTATTACCCACAAGAGGAAAGTGGTCCATTCATTCAAAAGATAATTACATCCTAATCCTCTTAAGATGCAGGCTTCTCTCATTCCATCTTACTCCATCTATGATAGAGGTTGATTGAACATGCAACTATGATCAGACATGCACGATGCAAAACTCGTCGTATTGCATATTGGGCTATTGGTGTCCACTATGCTGCACGGCCAACCTAAAACAACAAATCCCCTTCCCATCTCTCAAGGAGTTCACGGTGGCCAGCTGTCATCTTTTGTTCAGAGTACAGGCTAAAGAAATGTACAGCCAGAATAAAGAACACGATCATCGTCACCGTCTATTGGGCAACCATTAGAACAAGTAGTGATCAAGTATTGAAGTATCTCCTTAAAATATAATTCCTGAGTGAGTTATTTTTTTCTTTCCTAGGACCGCGTGCTTGTTCTTGGCATGATGATAACTCAAGATTAAATAGATAGGCGCACGACATGTGATAGTCAATGACAATAATGCAGGAGATAAATCTGTAAACAGGAAGGTCTTAATCAAGCGTCGAGTACGGGGGGTTTGTTATTTAGATTTTGATGGTTAGGGTCACGAGACGTGACCACTTGCGCAATTTGCCTTATATTATTGCTTAACAATTATTTGATTTGGACGTTTGCCCCAGAAAAATTGGGAGCCCACGACCTTTGCAAACAATCCCTATCTAAATGCCATGTAAAACATTTTTCAAAATATACGAGTTTACAATGATGTTAATTAGATGTGAACCCATGCAGAATCCAAAAGGTAAACACTGTTTTTGTACTCGTGAGTACTAAACTTGGGATAAGTTTTACGCTTAATATTGATAGAAAACTGTTAAGGATTAAATTTGGAATAAGAAATTATATGGAATTATATAAAATAATACTCAATAAGATTAAGATAATAAAATCCACTTGTGATATCTTAATTAAAACGTGTGATAATAAAAAAGATACATAATTTGTGCCTTCTCATATCGAGAGATGTAATCTCAGGAATTGATGGTAGAAATGGGACTCTGATCGTAACGTTGGAAGTGAGATTAGCTGAAGTGGCTGGTGGGCATGGAAGCAACTGATTAGGTGTGTGAAGGAGTAAAAGGGGAACGAATGGGCGAAAGAGAAGGGAGCGATGGTGACGGGAGGGAAGGTAATGAATTCAGAAGAGGGAAATGAAATGAATGAATGGAGGGTGGGCAACAAAAGACGTTGGGCAATATGCTACCTATCACCCTCCCTCCCTGGTCCCCCACTCCTTCCCAAAGGACACCCACACGCCGCGTTCCTCTCCCCCTCCACTAAACCTCTCCTCCTAACCCTTCACTGCTAGTTTGAGAAAATCAATTAATTACCATCGAAACTATAATATATATATATATATATATATATATATATATTAATCTCCGTCTACATTTCCCAACCACGAACTCCAATTCAAATCCTTCCTAGTAGAATTCTCGTTGATCTCTTCCGTTCCTCCAATCACTCTCCATCGCCCCCCATATAAAAATACTAACAGTCGTGAATGTTCATTTGACTATTTTTAATACGCCTTGTCAGCTTAACATCTATTCAGTTAAACAGTCAATAGCCCTCCTTTTCTCAGTCAAAAAACTTACTTTCTTGAGCCTCTGGAACGAATTCTAACAATAATGGCTTTAAGTAGAAAATTTCTGATCCTCAGAGAAAAGGTTCTGTACATACAAGTTCTAGAACTCGCCGACTCATTTTGCATTTACCGTTTTTACTTTTTAAGCCACCCCCGACCACATACATGGCATTTTTTATACTGAAAGGAGAACTAAAGACAAACAAAAAATGAAAGCAATTTTCTTCTTAATGGAGACAGGAAACGTAAATAGTATTAATCCGAGAAGATACCAAAATCCCATGGAAACTGCAAAGTACGTCAAAAAATACTTGCCCAGTTGCCCCACTACCAGCTGGTAAAGGCGGCCAATTCTCACTCTCCATAAAACAAAACAAAAACCCACGAGTAAAATTTACAAAACAAAAGGGAAGAGTTGGGAGAGTGCATATAAACATATTTTACTGAGATTCTTAACAGTATAGGCGCATAGCTAGGAGCTGCGTCTTCGGATTGTGTCCCGTGAATCTGCGACATTACAAGGCAGCCACGCTCTCTCCTTTGGTGGTGACCTGAGATTCAGAAGGCTGAGCCACTACTTGTTTATTGGATACCATACAAAGCTTCTCCTTCCTCTCATCATGAATCATCTGTTTTTGACGGCATTCTAGACTGCAGAAAGCACTATCACCCCTGCAAATTATATTCCATATTCTCAACCCACTATTTAAACCTCAATTGATTTCAATAAGCAGATTTCGACATGAAATTTAACAAAATGAAGCCCTTAAAGCATTCAAGAAGGCAAGAACAATACACCCCCCCAAATTAGATCCGATTCACGGTAAATCCCAGGGCATCTCTACCTGTTCCCGAAGAAAGAGGGAAACGATTAACAACCCCAAGGGGAGTGTAGTGAAGTTATAGCCTGGACAGATTGGAAAGACGCAGAGTAGGAGAGGGAGAGAGATAGAGAGGTAGATATATATGTACCTGTACATGTAGATGTCACGGCCGGTAACCAAGCGACGTTTGCAGAGAAAGCAAGCACGAAGGAAGTCGGCAGTCTCAACGAAATCGACGGAATGCCTCCTATGGTTTGTGGGCGACACCCTCTGATCCCAATTGGAGTCACCTAGCTGCGAACGTATTACATCAGACGAGGGCTGGCCGTTAGGGTTATGGTTATGGTTAGGAACGTTTGGGGGAGTGTCGGGGGCGACGTTCAGATCGAGGGGAATCTCCGATAAGCTGGTGGTTCTCTTCATTGGAGGACGAGGCCTCTTACCCAGCAACATGTTGCTTCCGGTTTCTGGACTACTGGGTGTCGTTGCTTCTGCAAGTAGAGCCCTGCGTGGGCCGGGGATTGGTGTTGAAGGAGGAGGAAGAAAGGCTGGGGAGGGGCTAATGGGGTGAAGGGGAGGGAGATAAAAATAAGAGCCAAAACGCGAGGAGTGAATGTGAGCCGTTGATAAGGGGGGGCAAGGGAGTGAGGTCATCATAAATGAGAAAAGAAATGCTACGTCAATACTTAATCAGCTTTTAAATACCATTAATTAGGAGCAGTAATTAGCGTTTTGGTATTTAGAAATTTATAATTACAAATTGCGGGGAGCTTTGGATACTTTTTCAAGGCTCCGAAGCAGCAGTCACTTTGGGGAATTGTGATTGGATCCCGAAGGAGGAATTGGAATCTACCGCATTTGGTGAATCAAGACTTTCAAATCGGGATTGACTTGTTTCCCGAAATGCCAGGGATAGTAGCTCCTATCACGCAACTGTTATTTTTAGTGGCACCATTATTGTGATTATCAATTTCCTCATACTATACTGTCTTTTCTTTTTGTAATTTCTGTTATTGACTTCTCTCTCGTTAATTTCACGGACCACCTCAAATTTACCATACGTGCCTCACGCCTGATGTTGATGTCGTATAGATTACTCCTTCGATAACATGGGAGGTTTTTTTGTTTTTACCACCGATAGGGTAGGAGTTAATTAATTAATTTATAAAAAAATTAATTTCTTATTTTTTAAATTTTTTAATGCCAAATTCTGTCAAAAATAGATTTGTATTGGTGTAATAAAATATTTTTAATTTATTTATCTATAAATCACATGCACAATGAATAATCACCTTTTTATTTTTGAAATATTTTATATCCTTAATGGTAATTAATTAATAATATGATTAATTAATTTTATGATATTTTAAATTTATAATCATAATAATAATCTATAACAATTAAAATTTTTAAAAAAATTTGAGCCATAATATTAATTAATCATAATCCTAATGATAATTCATAAATAATTAATTATAATCATTTTAATATTTAAAATATTTTGAGCATAATTAATAGGTAATTATATTAATAAATTCGGTGATATTTTAAAATTTTAATTATAATAATTATAATCATAAATAATTAATCAATTATAATATTTTTTTTCAATCTCTATGGATAATATTTGAAGAATATTTAAATTCAAATCAAATTCATCAACGAAAGGCACATATCAGGTTTACCAGACCAACTTTTAAAAGTGTAGAATAATTTTCCCAATCCTTAATTGTATTATCTTTTTTTGATTCCTTACGATTTCAGTTTATATTTTAAAGATTATAACTGTACCTTGTAATATGCATTACGAAACAGGAATGTTAACTTAAATCCCATCTCTTAAAACTCACGAATAAAATTTTCAAACTCCAGATAATGCATGGGAAATATGTTGAGGATATATGAATATCTGTCAGAGCAAGAACGTACTTAATATTTGAGTTTAATCGGGAGGTTTCTACGGATATATTGTTTGCCCACGGCACATATTGAGTATTTTAACAAAAGGTTAAAATCGGGAGTTTATACATGTTTTAAAATGCATGAAAAGTCCTGCAATTTTAATAAAACGAACAAATTAAAATGAGTTTTATCTGACGGCATGACGTCATTCCGGATAAAATTGTATCGAAACTTTCAAAATATTATTAAAAAAAAAAAAGGGCAAAAAGAGGAATGCTAGGGCACACTGAGCCGTGAATTCTTTTTATTGGATATGGCTCAATGAGCACCGAGGTTTGTGCTCCAACTGGTAAAAGCTTTCAGTCAGGGGTCAGGGGTCAGTTTCATGGCAAGATTTCACCCTCGACTCCAACCACTCTGTAATTTTTTAAAAGAGGAAAGTATACGCATTATATAATGGGGACAAGCAGCACGTCTTACGTGGCTAAAATCATGATGTAATACATCGTTATTATAGGAGGGGGTAAATTAAAAAGAGGAAGGAGTGGAAATGGGAGAGAAATTGTTAATAAATATCTCAAGTGGGGAAGTTGCGGGACAGAAATGAATTAAACAGGGGGATTAGGTCCTTTCATCTCTGTATGCTTTAAATTGATGGAATACATGGATGGGAATTGAGTAGAAGCATGGGGTAAAATCCAAATAAGTGGTAAAAATATGGGGTTTGATTGGAGGGGTGAGACGGTGGTCGTGGCCAGAAAGGGACAAGAATGGAGGCAGCGTGGTGGTGCATGAACGATAGGTAGCAGCTCTACAACTTGTCTATTATGTACTGTCCCCGCCATCCTGCCTAGATTTTTTATGTTGCTTCAGATTAATTATTCATGATGTATGCGAAGAGGGGACACATTATTGAATTTATATATCCAGATAATCATTATCAGGTTCTAAAAAAATAAATGTAAATGTAAAAAAGTCTCCGAAAAGTGAATAACTATAAATATATTAATATTTACTGCATCAAATGTAGGATTTTTTTATAATTATTATATAAAGATAAATGATTGTTCTTAATTAGATTTGTATATACGTTTTTTTTCTTTTTAGAAACGAAAAAGGGCGCACAGAAAGAACAGTGCCGGCAAGTACGTTACAGTTACTCTTTGAACGAGAAGATCATATTGGATTATGTGTGAAATTTACCGCATTCCCGGACGGGGTTAATTGAGAGAACGTGTCAAATGGATATTTTCCGTATACCAAGTGGTATAGAAGGAGCATCAGATTATAAGCATATGAGGGATTTACACTAGAATTTACAGAGGGAGTGACCAACTTGGCAATGACTGGATAGGACGGGCAACGACCCAAAGTCCTCTGTGTTGCCTTTTAATGCGGGGTGGTCCACTCTCTTCCCTGACTATTCAAACACAACAACGTCCGTATATACACGGCCACACCCACCCTTTAACATGGCCACAGTATTGTTGTACTTGCTGAATCATTCTGCAAATAGTTTCACCTCTCTAATTCCCTCTCTCAACTATTTCAAAAACTCCGGGTGATTCATATTGCTTACGACTTACGGAGCTCCGCAATTCCCAAATGATTATTCACAAGTAGCAAGTAAATTAAATGGCAAGTCACGCCCCCACCACCACTACATTATTAACCAACCAAATAAATATCTTCCTTCTAACTTGCAGTTATACCTTAACACTCCCACGTGTACAAGTGACCTAAAACCATACATGTTTGTTTCATGGATCTAACCTATTAAAGGGACATACTATGGGCGTCGATTTGTGTTTTCCCGAAGGAGGAGTAATGGTAAGCAATGGGTCGTGGGTGGGTTGCTCTATTACTATTACAAAATAATATATATATATTAATCGTTAAACTTTAATCATATTTATATATTTTGTAATATTATATTAATTTATATTTATGTCTCAATAGTCACTATGTATTTTTTAATTTAATGGTGAGGGATCAAATCCCAACTCCAACACTTTTGACAACAAATATCTTTAGTTTTATTTTTTTAAATGTGTAAGGATAATTTTATAAAATGATTAATTATTTTTAAATTTTAATTTAATAGTTATAACTAATGTGAGATAATTAAAAATAAAATTATTAAAATAAAATTTCAATATACATGTAGTGTGGTGTAGGGATTTTCCTATCTTTTCCCGTGAGGGTGTTTTCCTTTATTCGCTAAAGAATTCGAAAAGGGGGAAGGGGGCAAAAAAAGGAAGAGAGAGAATCTGACAATAATGATGTTTCCCACCAACATGATGACGGACAAAGCCTTTTTTAAAATCATGTGTTCGTAAAAGACCACACACAGCCACTTCTCGTGGCCATCCATGGACTCTCCACTGAGCTTTTTTCTCGAATCTCATTCTGTGGCTCTGAATAGGAGCACACAAATAAAAACGCATCCTGGCTGGCACTAAACATATATGCTCTAATTAAAGCCCATCATCATCATTCCGATTCTTCACTGATTCAGTATCATCAACTTCATCGTTTTCCTCCTCGCCTATTCTAATTGCCCTACTTAATCATCATCGTCATTCTAATCTGATTTTATAATTCTAGTTTCCACCCTGTAAATTAAGGGAATTACTGAAGGACAGATATTTTAGCTCCATGGCGGCACCAAAGGGGATCACCTTTTCCGTAAAGTCAATGTTCGCGCTCAATTTTGGCAGTTTATCATCATTATCAGAGGACATTAGCGCAACCACTAGTGATCTGTTTAGGGCGTGTCGTTCACATCCCCGAATTTATTAACATTGTAATTTCATTTGATTCATACTTTGATTTTGTACTTCCCACCGGTTAATGTGTGAATAACGCTAGTTTGGCCTCGTGCTCAATCAATCGACAGCATGTCAAGGTAAGCCGAACTAGACAGTTAACTGATTAATCAAAGGGCAGACGGAATAGAAAGTTGGGCAACAGAGTAATTAAAGGGGAAAGATGACGTATGTTTGGTTCATCTAGCATAAAACCTCTTTCCTTGAATTGATTATTTTTCTATCTGAGACTGTTGATTTTGGCATAGAGAACCAAAAGGATACGAAGCTTGACAAAAGTCTAGCATAGAGCTATAGATAGATAGTGATTATTGGAAGATTGGAGTAGGCTTAAGAAAAAGAGAAGCTAGAGCTTGATATAACCGTTGTTGATCATCCATTGCAGACTCCAATGCCTGTTGACGTTCTTAAGAGTCCAATAAGCCCAACCAAATGTTGCTCTCCCATATACGTCTAATTGGGCATCTGCGAATCTCCGGTAATCCTCTTTGGTAGCATTCTTCACTTGCCATTCAGCAACCCATTCACCTGCAATTAGGAATTACATACCGATCAGCCACCCCATGAATCAATCATCACTAATATACAGCATAATAAGAGAACATTGCACATTACCCACAAACGTAAGAGGTCCATTTGAGGTGGTAATATGACTCAGCGCCGAAGAGCGGTTGACGCGGACAACTTCAATGTTCTGTTGGACGGTCATGTTATCATAAACATCGGAAAAGAGGTTATAGTAATGGACATCAATGACAGATCCCATGAGACCACTGGCAAGAGGGAAAAGTTCCCGAGTCTGAGAAGGTCCAAGCCTGTTCGAAAGCACCACGTAGGCGGTGGAAGAGTGCTTGCGTACAGCTTCGTAACCAGCCTTGTAGTACTTGCTTAGCCTCTCCAGTGTAACGCCCGGTGCCAGAGGCTCGTTTATTAGCTCCACCGCATATAGGTTCGGGCTTTTCGCATACCTGCCAACATATATATACTGTATTAGCCATCAACGTTAATCTACTGAGCAAACGTGAAAAAAAAAAACAAAGAAGAAAAGAATATACAAACCTTGCAGTTAGGAAGTCAATGACACGAACTGTTTGTTGAATGTTGTCGTCTGTTTTTCCCCATTCTTGAAAGCCGTCTCTGGAAGAGCTGTGTTCATAGCCATTTTGAGAGCCCGGTGCGGCGTGAAGATCAATTATAATCTTCACTCCATATTTCCTGCGGCCACATCATTCCCGATATTAATATAGGCATCGAGGATTTTAGGAGGGCTAGTATTATAGGAAAGCATCACATACTGTGCCCATGAGAAGGCATTGTCCAGTGCTCGCAAGGAACCTCCAACGTAGGGGGGAGGTGGACTTGGTTCGCTTGCTATCCACCAACCCACTGGTATTCTAACTGCGTTCAATTTACTTTTCACTATGAACTTAAAATCATCTTCCACAATGAAGCTGCTCCAGTGTTCCTGGAAATGATATGCATTCATTGAACAGTTGAACTTAAACAACGCTAAATATACAAAATCGACAAGTTTTTGGGGGTATGTACAATCGATGGAGCGGAAATATAACTAAAACCATTATAAGCTGAATTTGGTTGGTTTGGTCAATGAAATTGATTCTATTTATTTCGACAATCGGGTAACTTGTGAAAAAAATATGTTGTGCACTTGTGCTAGCGTTACCTTCATGATTTGGGGAGCTTTGTGGGGCCCATAGCCATTCGTGATTTGGAATTCTCCCTGCATCCTCCTCGCGATTGTCAACATAAAAACGGTGGGGTCATCATCTCCCCAACCGTTGACCTCCGAAACATCGGCTGTCACCAGCTCCTCTGTCTTCGCCTGCAAGTTCGTCGTACCAAACGACAAGACGGAGGATGGCTATTTTTAATGATGTAACTATCACTCAACCGTCTCATAACATAGAAATTTCCGAGATAACGAATGTCATGAGAAGTTCGCAAATCCATCAGTTTCGTGAGTTATGGGACACAAGTTTTTACAGAAAGAACAGTAACGTGAAAAGCAGAGGATATGGGTCACCTGCAAGAAGAACCCATTGGATGCCTTGATTCGAACGCGGTCGGAATCGTCGCTTTTCCTGATAATATGAAACGTCTCAGAATCGGTGGAAGAGTTGACCACGGAAACCACCTTAATCCCGTCTAATCCGACGAATTGTTTGTTGAATACCCTGAACCGGAAAGTGGCCTCATCTATCCTCCACAGCTACAAAATGCATAAACAACATCATTTAACATCATGTTCGCAACAAATTCACACGCAACACACGCAAACAGAGCTAACTCACGCTAAATGTTTCCCAGCCAGAAGCAGATGTACGGTTTGCTACTATGATAGTTCCTCCCCCAGACTCGGCACAAAGATATTTCTTGGTTGTCACAGACTTGAACTGAAGACCAGTTCCGTCCTACCAAACAGGGGAAAACAAGAGTTAACTAGGAATGGCTGTAGCATATGATAATTGTAAATGCAATGATTTAAGAATAATTGCATGGCACTAACCAGGAAGTCCTTATTGGGAATGGCGTCGAAGAGAGAAGGCTTGATCCAACCCTCAGTAACGAGCCAACCGCCCAGATTAACCGCTCTGACTCGGAAGTTGGAATATGGAGGATTTGCATGAGTAAAAGGAAGCATGGTGGCGCCAAAGACGAGCAGATGGAGAAGCCATGTGAGGTTGATGCAGGTCCCCATTGGATGCCTGTGATAAGATGCATGTTCATACTTATATATAGGAATGGGAGCCGCCATCTAGAGGGACTCTGACTAATTTCGTGATGCCAGTTTCTGTAATGTTTGAGCTTCTTATTGCCAGGTCAATTAATCAATTCCACCCCCGTCTTTAACGCACATGACAGATAACCATTATAGTATAAGATGCCCAAGATCCAAGGGATACATCAAATAGTTAGAGACAACTATCTATAGTTTAAAATTAAAGCAGGTCCCCTCTCTCAACCTTTTAATTTGTACTCTCTTTTTTTTGTCAGTATATTTAATTCCCACTTCGTTGGCTTATTTATCCTTACGAATATTTTTTCTTTTTTATAGAGGACAAAGCGATGAGGCTACGACCACAAGGAAAAGGGTAGTGGGCTAGTGGGAGAGGAGTGTGGGGGACAACCTATCGGATGAAGCCCACTCACTCATGAACGAATTTGGTCGTTAAAGGTCTATAAGGTCAGGTGCAAGTGGAACCCCGTGCGAGATAGTTCATGGTATGAGAGGCAAGAGGGAGAATCGGCTTGTGAATCCACTCACCGGCAACAACGTTGTCCGACTATGTCATCCAGTGATCTAGGAAAGTCAAGTGCTCAGATCATCTAAAAAAAGGCATAATCAGCGTAAATGGTGGCCCTTTGATTAATTTAAGGGCTGAGATGAGTGCAGTTAAATGTGGATTTAATTGCTTAACACTGGTGCCACTCACAGCCTGCGGAAGCCTCTGTTACTTGCATAATCAATCCCCCGGCCCTTGGGTTATCGAGGGGCCACCGTTTACGCTAGTTACCCTGTATTTTTTTACCCCACCCCCCTCTTTTTTTTTTTTTTTTTTTGTTAAAAGCTAGTTATCCAGTTTTAATTATTTGACAGCTTGTGTTTTGCTATTATATTGCAGGTATACGTATGGATTATATGCTGCTGAAGAGATTATTGAGAGACTTGTTGATGGATGAGAACCAAGCGCAGGGATGATAACTCCATTACACCATTAGTGGGCGGCAGAGGAAGTGACGCCCATGGAAAAAGAATTTTCCTTGGATTGGCTTGTCGCAAGTTGCAAATCATAATAAATGGGCCACATGAGCACCATAGGAGACCATTCATCTTTGTAAGGAGTTATACTTTTCCTCGTTAGGCATAGGCTGCAAAGATTTTATAATTCTTTTTTTTTTCAATATAATCCTTATTAGTCCGTAGTCACTTCGAGAGATAGTGGTTAAATCAATTATTTTATTTCATTTTATACCCTCCGTTTGCAATGAAGAGTTAATTAGTGCAGTGTTGGAATTTGATTTTTTTTTTTTTACCAGGGGATTTTGGTGCAATTGATTAGTAATTGATAAGATTAGTTATTCTGTGTTGCTGAGGAAGAAGGGTCAAACTGCCCCCGCACTGCAGGGAATTCAACATCGACTGCTCATTTCAATTCAAACATATGCCAAACCATGTAATCCTGTTGCATGCAAAGCGGAAGAAGTTGAAATGTTATTCCATGGTTTTCGTAAAGCTCGCCCTAAGAATTAGCAGCTATGTTCTCACACAAACGTACAGGAGTAGATTGGAGGGCTTGGTGAAAAGCAAACCGGCCATGGAGAAATGAAGATGGTGCTAGGTAGGCACGGTGCGAGTGGGCTTCTGCATTGACTAGAAAGCCTGTGCTGTAATTGTTGACCGTGACATGATAACCACGTTAAAAGGAACCGCCCACTCAAGAAATAGCGTAGTGGCCTTGCCATTGCAACTTGCAAGTCTTAATAAACGACTTCCGGCAGAGTATAGGAAGCGGCACCTCATGTAGACCCACTTATTTAAGTTATTATTAGATATTAAATATAAATATTTTTTTAATAAATATTTTAATATTAATTTATTATGTTATAAGGATTAATATTTTTCAATAAATTCAATTTCTATTAGTTGCTTTAATAAGCTATTGGTGTCAAATAATTTGGTTTATATGAACATTTTTAGAAAGGTTGGACGCGTAAATCGAAAGGCTAAGTATTTACAATAAAAGATAATAAAAAATAATATAAATAATAAAAAATTAACCCGTATACTATAATAATATAATTTTTATTTTTATTATTATTATAAGAATTTTTTTAATAATTTTTTTTTAATTTTTTAATAATTATTTTTTAAAATTTAAAATTATATCTTAATTTTAGTAAGAGATTGTATTTAATTTATTTAATTTTTTTATATATAAAAAAAAGTATTTACGGCAAGAAGTGTTGAATAAAATAGGAGGAGGGAGTAGGATTGCGTGATGGCTGATTAGTTATTAATTATTGCTGCTTTTTGTAATAATTAGGGAGGAGGAAGTGGCCCCACGCGTTACAGTCATTTCTTACTGGCAAACTAATGTTATATTTTATCCGCTCTCACGCAATTTAAGCTGGCCTTATCCCTTTTAATTAATATAATTATCATAATCCATGCTTTGATTCTGTATGGTAATGTGTATCTATTATAATTGTATTATGTGCACGAAATATATAATCATTATAATTGATTATTAATTTGTATCTATTAGAGTTTTCTACTCATTTCTATATATGATTCGTCATTTCTGTTTCTTAATGTGATGGGAAAAATTAAATTGAGAAATAAAGACTGGCCAATATATTTTAAAAATAAAAAGAAAAACAAAACATCTTTTTTAGTCGTAACATCAACCTAAAACGATGTATGTGTATATTTATTCTAAAAGCATCCCATGTCGAATGAATGTGTACACACACACATGATGTGTTGAACGTTATACAAAATTTAACCTGAATATTACCTCTTAATAACCTTTTTCTACCAAACTCAAACATATATCTCTATGGCTGAAAAGTAAACCAATCTCGCGTTCCGTAAATTAATATTTTTCTAACTTAACCATTGGTCCAACATATGTTCAATATAACTCAATTTCATAATTAATTATTTTCACAAGAAATATAGTAAAAAAAAAAAAAAGTCCACCTAAATCTAATATTTATACTATCTGCTCCTACTTCTCTAGCCCAAAAATAAAATGTCATGCTTCGACGCTCCAGATGCTTTGTAACGTTAAGACGCGTGTTTTTTAGGTGATTTTCTATTTTTTTTTTAACTTTAGGATATGCCATAGTCTTAACATGTATTTGAATTAGTTTCTAGAGAATAAATTTTAGAAAATATAGATTATAGAAAATATATTTTAGAAAGAATAAATTATAGGAAGTATAGATTCTGAGAAGAATAAATTCTGGATAATAGATTATGGGAAGAATATATTTTAAAAATAGAGATGTTTGAATGATTAGTAGTAAAATCATTTTTTATATTAATAAATTACTAAAAAGGGTATGATTTGATTAAAGTATGAGAGATGAGAGATGGTATATAATAAATAAAAGAGATGAGAGATAAGAAATAGGAGAGAGTGTAGAGAAGAGAGAGAAAAAATGAGATAGTGTGAAAAAAAGAGATGAGAGATGAGATAAAGTATAAGAAAAATAAGGGTAAAATAGTAATTGGATAGTCTATAAGCTCTTTTACTGTTTAAAAATTTATTTTTTATAATTTATTTAAAATCATAGTTTCAAACTGAAGTTTTACTTAAAATTAATTTTAGATAAAAATAACTATTTATTTTAAATTTTTTTAAATCAAAATTTTAGTTAAAATTAATTCTAAATAAAAATTATTATTTATTTTAAATTTTTTTAAATTAATATTTTACCCAAAATTAATTATAAAAGGCGGGATTCAAACACGGATTTAGTCTGATATTGAGGTCGAACTCTTCTTAATTTTTTTTTATTAAAAAAAGATGCAATGTGACGTGGCACGTTCCCAATCGCGAGATCACCATCCCAACTGTGCGCTACGATAAAGATTACCAGACCCCACGTCACGTCCTTCCCTTCTCTTTTTACCTTTTTAATTCGGGCCAACCGACACAAGTCCAAATCCTCTCAAATCCGTCCGTTGATCCGTTCCTTACTTCCGTCACACTGAATTTGGACAGTCATCACTATTATTACCCTTGCCTTTTTTATTTCACCCCACAACTCCCACTCCCTAAATCATCTCCTCCTCCTCCTCCTCCTCTCTGCTAACCTTGTGAGCTTAAGCTATGGCTGCCAGAGTTTCCTTTCTGCTGCTTCTGTCTGCGCTACCGGCATTGGTTGACGCCATCCGCTCGGAGAGGAACCCATTCACGGTGCAGGGTCGTGTCTACTGTGACACTTGCCGTGCTGGCTTTGAGACCTCCTCCACCACTTACATTGCTGGTACCTTTTTTTCTTTTTCTGCGAACTTCTTTTTTCACTCGTTCACTTTTTCTAATTACATCTGCCTGAAATTGTCCCCAAAATGACAAAAAGCCTACCTGGAAAAAGCTGGCATCTGCATATAACGCCAGATCTGAAATCTGGACGGAGAAGGCCTTCTCGCATCTTCATCTTATGAGGAATGCTGTAACCTAAACTTGCAGTATTAGGCGGTCCCTAGTTTTGTTAGTTCTGCTGGGTTTTCTTGTTCAAAAGATTTTTTTTTTAAAAAAAAAAGAACAACTTTTAGGTAGAGTGAAAATTTATGCTTTTGATGCTTGCCAAAACATGGTTGATCCATTTGATCTACATTTTTGTTGGAAAATTGATCACTATATCCTTTATTTTATCTTTAAAATCTGTCATCTTGGAATGGCGGTGCTTCGGCCTTCGGTCTCCAAGGCCAAATTGGTGAAAAAGTGGCAAACCAGTCTTGCCAAATGCCAAGCAGTAGTAGAGATTCATTGCAGTAATTCGGATCGAAGTACTGATGGATGTAATTCTTATCAAACAAATTCTAGTTTAGATTTGGCTTATCCTTTGGTGCCAAATCATTCACACTCAATAATCACTAGGCTAGAGGCCAGATACAGTATTCACTATGCAGGGCCTAATTATAAAATACCAGCATTCAACTGTGTTTTTATTTAGTTTTATTTTAGTATGAAGTATGAACTATCAAATATTAAGACTTTCGTCTCATTGATGTTATATGATTTAACAAGAAAGGTAAGTTAAAAGCAATGAGGCGATGAAGCAGTGTTTCGGGCGGGTTGTTTGTAACATAGTTTTGTGAATGGTGGTGCACAGGTGCGGAGGTAGCTTTGGAATGCAAGGAGAGGAATTCATTACAAGTTGTGTACAGGAAGAAGGGAAGGACCGATTCAACAGGGACATACAAAATACTGGTAGATGAGGATCATGCAGATCAGATATGTGATGCCAAGGTTGTGAGCAGCCCTCAGATTGACTGTAATGAAGCCGCCCCAGGCCGTGATCAAGCGCGGGTTATTCTTACCCGAAACAATGGCATTGCCTCCAATGATCGAGCTGTCAATGCCGTCGGCTTCATGAAGGCGGAGGCTGCATCTGGCTGTGCTGAAATTCTCAAGCAATACGAGGAGTTCGACAATGAGAACTGATCTCTTCAACATCAACATCAACATCAACATCTTGTATTGGCCTTGCCCTCTATCTAGCTATTTTATCCTGTTGGACTTTCTCAGCCTCTCGACTTAGTGCTTGTATGTGAGAGGATCCTACTAAATTATATTACTGCAGCTATGAGCCTCTGGTGTCTGGGTGCGCCCGTGCCTGCCTTTAATTTTTTTTTTTAATATTTTGTTCATCCGGAGGGTTGAGATTTGAGTTTGATAGTCAAATTTTTACTCTGCGCACTATTCGCTCCAAGGTTACAATAATTTTGTTCCTTAATATATTTATCTTCAATCTTCAGTCAAGTTCTGTTTTCATTAAACTCGTAATCCCATTCTTAAATGAGGTCCTTGCTCCCCCACCCCTCCTTTTACCATTGCAAGGACAAGCGGGTATTTCAGGATCTATTTCGTGTATGAATGAAATATAAAACAATGGAATAGACGGTCAAATGAGGGAAAAATTGAAGTCTATGTCTTCATGTGAAGGAAGTGATAAAGAATAGAAGAATATATAATACTCATAAAAGTATGGTAATGGGAGGAGGATAATGCGTGTATTAATAAGAGGTGATAATGTGTGTATTAAAAGAATATATAAAAGTAAAAACGGTTGCTTGTTTGGGCTGTAAACTCCAGGCACATTTTGTGTTCGGCTTATGGGCTCAGGGAAACGACTAGGGACACAAGAATGGGTCAGTCAAAAAGGAGGATCACGGCCCCAATATTTGGTATCTCTAAGTACGCATGCAATTACTTGGTGGGCTTATGGGACACTACAAGCCCAGCCAATAACTTGATTTATCAGCTTTCCTAATTCCTAGAGTTTCGCATTCAAATAGTTCACTATATGAAGCATATACGTCTTTGACCCAAAACGAAGTTGAACCCATCACTCACAGCCCAACTAATTGGTGAACCCTTTCAAAGGCTCTCGTATGGTTTGGCGTATTACGTTCGCTTCTTTGCGGAACGTGATAATATAAAAAGAGAAACAAATGAGTAGGTATGTCGACGAATAAAAAAGATAACGCCACCCCTTCATTTTATGGCATTTTATGGTTACATACTAATATATTAATTAATTTTGAATTAATAAAATGAGAGATTTAAAAAAAAATCAATATGACCATGATCGCAGAGAGGTATAAAACTTCATTCTGGGAATGTCTAACTCAAAGATGGATGGATGTTTCAGGAGTTTTCTTTTGCAGGAAAAACAGTCATTTTATTGATATTTGAAACAGTTATATTCAATGGTTGCCTGCAGATGTAACTAGTCCCCCCAAATGCGGTTGCTTTGCATCAGAAATATACTGTTAACGGTGATTCAAACTCCACAAATTTGTGTGGGAACATAAATGGCGTCGCTTGATGGAGCCGCTGACTCCAAGAGGAGTTGAAGCCGACAAAATAGAAGAAGGGGTTGGTGAATGCCTGAATGGCGGTGGTAAGTATATGGTGAAGGAGTCGCGGAAGTCCGAGAAGCGAGTGTTGGTAAGTTTGAATAAGGAGGGCATATTCTTCATGTGAGGGCATATTCTCTCCTCACCTGATCCCTCCCGTTACTTTGGTTTTACTGTTATTTTTTTTTTGTTATAATTTTTTTAAAAAGAATATTAGATTAAGCCACAATATAAAAATATAATAATTTTTTAAATAATATTAATATCAAGTAAAATGAATTATCTAATATCCTTATATATAAATTATTATTAAAATTATAATAAAATAATATTTTTAAAAATTAAATACGTCTTATCCTTCTCTAATTAAACTTGTCGTGATGGGTGGGATCCGCTTTTTCTATCATCGCTGATCGCTCCAAAGTTGTACTATGGCCGGGCATAGAAGATGGTCTTGTCCGTAAGCTTCCCCCATTTAGATGCTCTCTCTGTTATTATTATTTGATGAATTAATTTTTCCTGAAACTATATATCGCATGATAAGCAGATAACCGAAAGTGCGCTTCTATCGCTGCTCACCCTTGTTTTCAACAAACTCGAATATATGGAAGATATTTTCATTCACAACATATTTTTTTGGCACCTGAACCTTAATTTCTATATTTTTATAATAATATAAAAATCAATTTATGCTATGTATTTTCTTATTAAAAAAATACCTATTACTATAGAACTTCAAAATGATTATATGAATGTACATTTAATATAAAAAATAGTCATGATACTATGATAGTTTGAAATAAAAAAAGAATTATAAATTTAAGAGCGTGTGTGTGTTTGTTAAGGGTAAATTAACTTTGAAAGAAAAAGTCAAGAGTTAGGGTTAGGTGTTGACAAAGAGCGCAGTCCGACTATGAAGTTGGGAGCATACTGTTCTGAACAGGAGGCAGCCAATTTTGGATTTCGATTTTTGTTTGGCATATAAATTATAGGAAGCCTAACTGGAATTTAGGAACCAACTAAACTAACGGCGACTTCTCCTATAATGAACAAAGCGGCTTCTTGTCTTAGTCATAAATAACTCCATTTCCCTCCGCTGTTCGTTGGTTCGAGTGAATGCTCGCTGCAGTAACTCTGTCATCTTCTTCTTCACGCTTTCTTGTAATAGACCCTACGCATTTCTACATCACCTCCTCGTTTTCATCGCCACCTCTTTATAAGCAGGTAAACGTCATTCCTATTTTCTCCATTCCATACTCGCTCGCATTTTCCTTTTAGCTTCTCGTTCTGCTTTTTCTTGTTTTGTTTTTCTTGCTTTAACTCCTTACGGGTACGTCGTTGCCTTTCATATTGATTATTTTTCCACTCAAGACGTGACGAAACAGCGAGTATTCGTTGTTTCATGTATTTATACATTCTCTGTCTTGGTTCATCTTGTTCATTTCATATGGATCTGCGGTTTCTTTCCTTCCTCTAAATTGTTTGAGTAATTACGAGTTATGTAAATCGCGGACCAGGCTTTAATACGCCAACAACCATTCACTAGTGATGCGTGATAGATTAATTGCTATTTGATTCTTCTTTTGGGCATTTGAACGGTTTTCTAAGCACGCACGAGTTTTTAGTGTTATTTCATACGTGATTTGAACTTTAGCGGTATATCTTGAGACTTCTGACAAATAAATCTAGGATGATACATATATACCCTTCGTAAGAATTCTGGCGCTAACTGGCATTGCCCTGTTTTTCCAATCTTCAGAGAATGACTGCTAAAGTCTGTCACCAGGCCATTGGGACTTTTCCGTCTGATTCGCTTCTTAGAAATTCTAACAATCGCCAGAATCTTCAGAAGAACTCCTTAAGATTGATAGCTAAGGATTTTAACAGCCGCAATAGCTTCTCAAGGAGAGCTGATCAGAGGAATTGTTTCATAATCCGATCCTCAGCTTCTCAAACATCCGTGGTTGATCCGTTGTTATCCCCTTCAAGAAGCAGCACCAGTGACAGTTCCAAGAAATCAAGTAAGAGAAAATCTTCTATCAATTGACATTTATTGCTTAAAGAGTTGGCTCTAAATGTTTATAATGTTTTCATCTGTCTATATGAAAAGCATTCATGTTGATTGGATCATGAGGTTGGATTGACTGTCAGTTTTACACGATTACGACAGCCAAGGAGTTGAAGTTCTCTTTTTTGGATCTTTTTAACTGATTTTCAATTTGTATCATGTCAGATGAAGCAGCGTTGATCCTTATTCGGCACGGTGAATCGTTATGGAATGAAAAGAATTTATTCACAGGCTGCGTAGATGTCCCACTAAGCAAGAAGGGCATAGATGAGGCGATTGAAGCTGGCAAAAGGATCAGTAGCATTCCTGTCGATGTCATATTTACATCTGCCCTGATTCGCGCACAAATGACAGCCATGCTTGCCATGACCCAGCACCGTCGAGGAAAGGTAACAGGGATGATAACCATCTTCACGTTTCGAAAGTAATAATATGCCCCACTAATTTTCGCGTTGAAATCTTAGGGTTTGTTAGGAAGCATGCCAAGCTCCAGAATCTTTGCTTTTGAATTAGTCATGGAAGTCATTACTGGAGTAACTTAGGACTGGACGGTTCTAGGGAATTAGAAATTGCCAGGTTATGCTATAATATAGTTGTTGCTCATGATGTAAGCAGCAATACAATGATATCTAGTTTGCAGTTTACACCATTTAGAGAATCATATCCTTTGCTGTACTATACTATTCAACGCCTTTTTCTGACCTTCATTAACTATCCACCTTTATGCAGGTGCCCATCATCATACACAATGAGAGTGAACAAGCCAGAGAATGGAGCCAAGTTTTTAGTGAAGATACAAAAAAGCAATCCATTCCAGTCATAGCAGCTTGGCAACTAAATGAAAGAATGTAGTACTTTTTTTCCCAGTTCTCAGTTTTGCAATCCTGCTTTAAAATCTCATGAAAATTATGTTATTGATTTTGCAATTATTTGCTCTTTCAGGTATGGAGAGCTACAGGGTCTTAATAAGCAGGAAACTGCTGACAGATATGGGAAAGACCAAGTCCACGAATGGCGCCGAAGTTATGATACACCTCCTCCAAATGGTGAAAGTTTGGAAATGTGTGCTGAAAGGGCAGTTGCTTATTTTAGAGAGCGGGTAGGTTTGTTTTTTTTCCTTTTCCCTTTCATGTCCATGACTACTGAGATTATTATAAGTAAAAATATGTTCTCCCTATGTTTTCTCATCTAATGCTCATTATGTTGTTTTACATATTATATCATCATAATAAGTAAGTTGCATATATGACTGAAATTAATATGGAGATTCCTATGTTCTGTGAATATTTAAAACGTATGGCCAATTTCAAAGCTCTCTAATCTTTAATTTTTATGCTCCATGTTTGATGAGACTCATGTGGCCTTAAGCTAGCATTGTGCTGGAGATAAAAATATGTATGCTGTTTGTTAAAAATGCCAAATTTCTGGTTTTGACTAGTTATTAGTGTAAACTGTAAAACATGAAGCTTGAGCTTGAAATCATATAACATACATGTGGTGCTAATTCTGCTGAATTACCATGCAGATTGAACCCCAGCTTTCATCTGGAAAAAATGTTTTGATTGCTGCTCATGGGAATTCATTGAGATCCATTATCATGTATCTTGACAAACTAACTTCCCAAGAGGTGATTGGAGTGTTCAAAACTGTCACTCCCATTGCATTCACGTTCGACACGTAAAATAGTAATGATTTTTTTTTTTCTGTTACTGTGTGACAGGTCATTAGTTTGGAACTATCCACTGGAATTCCCATGCTTTATATTTTCAAAGAAGGCAGATTTATTAGGAGGGGTAGTCCCATAGGACCAACTGAAGCTGGGGTTTATGCCTATACTAGGGTATGCATCGTATATCCCTTATACATCTCCGCCCTTCTAGGCTCAGATGATGATTATGTGTTTTGACTACATACATATGTATGTTAAATTTTTGAAATTACAAGTATATATTGGATTTGTTTTTCTATTAAAATGACTTAAAGCCAATTTGATAGAACTCCGTTTGACATTATATATTTTTTAACCTCTTCTTCAATTGTTCAATATATGTCTATATTCTAACATTTTTCCTACATTTAGACCTAGGCTTGTATTTCTTTTTTGAGTCTCAGAGGCTTGAGGTCTATAATCTTTATTTTTTTTTATTTTTTCTCTTTGCTTGGGCTTATACTATTTTTTCAATCTCAAGGGGATTCAGGTCCACAATCTTCAACTTTTTTGTTTAATTTTTTTTTGGTCGTCCCATATCAAAAAACTCTCATCCCATATTAAATTTTTAAAATTACAAGTATATATTAGAATTATTTTTCTATCAAAATAACTTCAGCCAATTTGATATAAACTCTTTGACATTATATACTTTTTAACCTCTTCTTCAATTATTTAATATGAGATTATCTTCTGACAATGTATGCAGGCGAAGGGTCACATTTTGTGGGACCGCATATTCATCAGTCATTAACCATCTGCTACTTTGAATTATTCTTCTATTATCATGTTGAAAATGAAGGCTTTTTTCTTTTGGGGTTTTGCAAAACCATTCTTCTTCTGTTCCTTTTGATTTATTATGCCTGGAAGACGCTAACAGCTTTGATACGTGTTCACAGCTTTTGGCTCGTTACAGACAAAAATTGGATGAAATGTACTAGAAATTACAGGTAACGGTAACACCTACTCTACTGACTCATCCCTTTTGCTTACACTTCTCTCACAATGTAATGCGTTTATTTAACGTCCTTTTAAATTGTTTCAGGGAATGCATTCTGCATTGTCTGCTGCATCACGTTAGAATCACATAAAAAGGAAGAGGAAAGAAATATATGTAATCTATTTTACCATTTTTCGATTGATTTGAAGCTAGATTTTTGGACTTTTTAGTAAAGTTTTTTACTTGTGGACTTTGGTGGCTGAGGAAGCCTGTTGTAGAAACTTATGGCAGATGTGAGAATCTCAATACCTTCAGCCGTCCATTATTATAATATTATAATTGTAAATGAGTTGCAATGTGAATTGCATGGGCATCTCGTGAAACAAACTTGTTCTTGGATGTTTTTCTCCTGCACATCCTTTTCTGTGTCAGTTACAGTGAGGATTTACACGTTTTCATCTTTTTTTGGTCTATAAGGTTTGATAATCGACGGAAGCGTAGGCAGTCGGTTGCTTCCAAAAACCTTGTACTGCTTTTCTAAGATGATTAGATAAGATATACACAAACACAGATAAAATCAGAGCATATATACTCTTCAATTTGCTCAGATATGAGTTCAAACCACAAGAGTCCGTGAACGGTCTGTATGGTTTATCTTTTGAGTTTATAGAAAGTCAAATTAGAAAATGAAGCAGCGAAAGAAAAAAGGTGACTAGGACAATTCGAAAACATTATTTTTTGTGGGGCCTAAAAAGCACAAAGTCGATAAGAACTAAGAAGTCTCAGTGCCAAACCCGAATGTAACATCTTGCTAACTTGTCTGGGGGTATGGGTTACCACGATAGTCTCGTACACTAGAGGTCCGCAGTTCGAACCCGGGATTAGACAGTTCAATGTCCAACTTCAGCGTCATTTTTGTTATTAAAAAAACACGTCTTGCTATGTTACGGTTGAAAGCTGCGGCATGCAGTTTCTCAATCTAACGCAAATCTGTTGTGGTATTTATATCTCCTTGATGAGCCAAGATATCCTGATCTGGTTTGGTGTTCCCCAAATTCAGCTCGTGACCAAGGGTAGGGTCTATTTCTTCACTGTCAGAAACACCAGAATCTGAGTCTAGCTTGATTGAATCTAAAGAAGGAACTTCATACGGGGCTGACGACGGAATGTTCGCCTTTGTCCAAAAAGAGGGCATCTTCCTGTCATCCTCTCTCATCCTCTCAGCATATATATTGACGTCAAATTCGGAGTTATTATTCCCACCAAACGAAGACTCTAGACGGTCCATATCAAACAGATCTTCCATAATCTTCTGGGTGGTGTTGTGATCATCTGAGTAAACAAACTTGACTTTATTATAAGTCTTCGGCTCTAATAGGGGCTTTACCAACTGCAGCAATACATTCTTTGACATCAGAAAATGGTGCCAGATCTATTATATAAGTTATCAGCAACTACAATCAAAATCAAAATATAAAGATCAATCACGTACTAGCAAGAAAAATATCTGCCACAAATACAAAATAATGCCTCAACTAGTAGAAATGACCATAAACATTCCAACATTGATATGCCATTCTAGGGACCCCACTCAGTAGATTCCTGCCTCTATGAACTAAAAAAAGGTTGTCAATAGAAACTCGACTTTTCTTCACAGCCCATGTATGAATGTATGAGTCAATGGTTTTTAGCCTATGCTAGAAGCTAATTTAAGAAATTAAAGTATCATTTTGGCCTCACTACATGTCAAATGGACGGGTGTAAAAACGCAAGACGAAAACTTGGATCCAGTCCATCCCAGAAGACAACTCGAATCCTGTCACTAAATTTGAGATCAAGTAGCTGAACTATTTGCAAGTATTATTTCTCACGGCAACATAATTCATGTAAAAGAAGCTGCAAAAATATAAAAGAAGAAAATGTGTAGATTTTAAATTGGCTAAAATTGTTAATGAAACCCCAAAGTTTTGTGATCCACTTTTAATGTCATTCTAACAGAGGATCTAAAATTGTGAGCATATTCTCAGCCACTTATGCTCCATTTAGAGCTTCAAAAACCCAACACAGATAAATCATAGTTAAAGATTTACCTTGAAGAATGGCTCAAAAAACTTGGGTGGATTGTACAGTATTGCCAAACCCAATCGTTCCGGATAATGATCTTGTAAGACATGGGCAGTTTCACGTGTCACCTTCACTGATATATTTGACAAACTGAAACCCTGGAAATCAATTAGCCAGACCATCTGTTCCTGTTCTGCTGGAAGATTTAATATAGCATTCTCCATGCAGTATACCAGATACTTGATCTGTCCTTTTATTGACTCTGAGTTCTGCACACAACAGGAAAAAATAAAATGGAAAGAAATACTTGGAAACTCAACAAATATGCATAAAACTCCTCTTAATATGGACGAAAAATAAAACTTAGACCAGATCCAGTTTGCTTGCATTCACCATTACCAAAACTTGCTAATCTAATAAGCATTTGATGTAATTTTGAAAGATTGGTGTAAAGGGGGGCCTGCTCTGCTTTACTTAGTTGGACATAATGTATTTCTAAATATGGCCCCCACTCTCAAGCCTTTCATTTTCACTCCTGCCACACATATTGTAAGAGTACGCCTTTTATATCATTAGGCCATCATCAAGGCTAGAGTTCAGAAGTGATCATCAGAAGAAACCTGTCGACTAGGTCTCATGACAAGGACTGTTCTCCCATGCTTGTCAGTATAATCTGATCTATAAATCTTCCCTGTCTCTGCTTCATTAGCAATCTCTTCCTGCATGAAGAATATAGACATCACAAACCGATTAGAAGTTGATATCACAAATGTCACAAACATTCCAGGTAAATGTCATAAGCACTATTAAGGAGAACACCGTTTGTTCAGGTAGAATTTTGATCCGATAAAGAAGTATAACCAAAGCAGTGAAGCACGGCAAGAGGATTTGATTGAGCACTGGTAAAACTTACTAAACCCCTTGTTTTCTGAATATGGAGAGAGATGGATTCAAGGGAACAGAAGTAGAACATATCAAACACCGAGACACAAGAGAGGACATATCCGAATTAGCCACCCATACATATGTCTATGATATGTTTGTTGGACTTCAACATCTGTATTCGGCATTTTTTTTGTTTGATTCATTTTGAAACACTATGAAATCTTCCGGTACATTCCAAAACGTGCTAAAATAATTTAAATCTTATTGGAGATCTTAATTATCTGAATGAAGACAAAGAAAGATCCTTAATTTGAATTGAAAACTTCTGTTCTAACTTGTTTTATGCTTCTATTTGGAGTTTGTTATAAATAACTTATTTTACATTTGAAATATTTGTTTTAAGACTCGGTTTTTCACAGTGCTGTTTACTTTTTCACGAGCTAATTTATCAAATACTCCATGTATTCATATTTTAAAATTTTATATCATATCCCCCATATCTTATCATGACATATCCTATGCATGTACTCTCTTTTCCTTCAAGTGAAACAAATACTCAGTAGACAAAACAATAGCTTAAAGGATGTAGCAATCCATCGCAGGCATGGATTATATATTTTCAAAAAACAAATTGTAAGTAAAGTGAAGAGAAGCATTGACTCACCCAGCGGATCTCTTCTGGTTTGTATTCTGCTCTCCATTTTAAGGTCTGTTTTAACATTTTAGCTGCCTTCTTGACATTCCAATTTCTAGCTGTTAAGTGCCTTGAGATGGATTCATCGGAACAATAAATCAAGGCCTTACCAGACAAGGGCCCTATCAGCCTTCTCACCTCATTGACCTGCATGGAACCAAAATATCATAGACTCGTGCTTCCCTAATCAGAACATTGCAGTGAAATAGCTTCTAAGGCCAAGTATCAGGGTGAGATGAGAAATGTGCTTCCAGATACAAGCTATATGGACATACCTTTGTCCGTTGCTCTTGTGATTTTAACATATTCTCATGGCCATTAGTGGCAGGACTGTTTGGATCCCCGCTCATGGTGTTCAAATAAAATCTCTACAAATGATTAACGATTGCAACAATAATCAATACCAATTTTTCCAGTATTTTTTCATCTTCATCTGAATAATTACATCATGACGGCAGGCAAGAGTGAACATTGCTATAATTGTATGCAACAGCTCAATACGCAGACAGGCAGTAAGCCTTAACTCATAATAGCTAACCACTTGTCAACCAAAAATAAAAAGGATAACCAACTTTAGCATCTGCATCAACAAAATTGCAAATCATTCAGAGGCAAAATGTGATCAACATTTCAAAAGCAACAAACTGAACTACTCTGTGGCATACTCTTAAAAGGTTAAATGCAGAGATCTGATCCCAAGTGCCGTCAATTGACTTTTCGGCAAAACACAGAAATGATAAATTTTATAGATAATGGTGATTGTCGGAAAGTTATCAGTAAGACGCCCTTCTAAAATTTCTCTGTCCAAATATTGACAACCGGTCCTTAGTTTGGTCGGCCGAGCAGACATTTGCAAGATGAAGACTGAAAAATTAACTGATCACTACAATTTCTTCAGCAAATTTTGCTCCGGCAATCCATTTCCTAGTCAAACCATAACGTGTACCTAGGAATCATCGCCGGCGGTCACCATCTTCTTCTAATTTCTAATATCCTGAGTCAAGCCTTTAATAAGGTACTGATCTTAGATATTGTCGAAAGTAATGTTAGAAGCAACCGGCACTCATATCAACTCGCATCAGTTCAGGTGGCAAAATTTACCAGGTTAAAAGATGTAAGCACAAATCGATATTCGCTATTTGCACAGATGTGAATTGATATGTATGTTAGCAAAGTGTATGTAGACTTATTGATGCAGCACTAACCAATCTAGAAGATGACCTTAGAAATCATCGCTGCAGGTCTAACCATTTCTTATTCAATCATTAACCAGTCTAATGATCCTGAGATGCTTTACGTCCAAGACTATCAAACAAACTATAGGAGAAACGGTATTCAGTCATAAACTCAAGTAAATTCACTAGTTACTTGTAATTGACAAAAGGAATCAAACGGAGCTTAGAGATGCAAATGGAGCAGCCAAAAGCAGTGAGTCAACAGAGGACAGATTAAATAAGAGTAGGGAGAAAGAACAGAGAATCGGGAGCTATGATGGGCGTCTAACCTGAGATAGTTCAAGATTTTCCTATCTGGCGACCAGAATAGCAGAGAAGGTACGATTATTTCGGAGCTGAATTCCCCGGAAAGGAGAAAGGACCGGTCAGCCTTCTCCACGAAAACAAGGAGAGTGCCTTCGTTCCCATTTCTATACAAAGTTTACATTTCCAAATTTTTAAATTGGTGCCATCGCAAAAAGACGTCTGCATCACGTTCCCAAGTCCACCTAAAAGATTGGAAAATAAATAAATATACACATAAATACCAATGTGCCCCTACATGTTTGTTTATGATGTATTAATGTATTATCATTTTATATAAAATAAAAAATTGACCTTTTTTGAAATACCAACTTGTTCATGAAAAAATATTGGCCTCGTTGAATCCTTAATCAAGTCAGATTAAATTTTCTTTGCATGCAGAAGTTAAATTTGTTCTGAAAAAGGCTTAAATCTGAAGCTTTTATTCTAGGTCAAACAAAAATGAGGCTTTTATTTAAGAAAAACTCGCATTAACCATTGGAATCAAATAGCCGTAACTATTTGACTTTATTTTTATTTATTAATTAATTGTGTCTTCTTACCACTTAAAATTTGGGAGATAGTCAATTTTTTTTTATAAAAAAAAATTAGATGTGTTTGACGTCAGTTTATTATTATAATTATAGTACAATTCTAATATTTAAAAAAATTATAAAATTCCCTAAAAAATCTCGCAAGTCAAATTAGAGGGAAGAGATAGTTACATTTCCCTCGTTCATGATTTAGGGGGGCCTAGCTCGGTGGACCCACTTGAACACATTGTCTGATATTGGGCTTGGGCACTCAACAAACTTCAAATTATAATTCCAACGAAATATTTAAAATAAATGACTTTCCTATTTTAAATTTATATATAAAAATAATAGATAATTTATTATATTTAATATTAATATTATTTAAAAATAAATGAGATTTCGTCATTCCTTTAAATTATGGATAAATTTAATTTTTTTAAAAAAATATTTATATAAAAATAAATAAATAAATAAAATGACTTAAACAGGGTGGTGATCATCTGATACAATCTCTTGGGCTAAGCCAAGTTTTAATTGTTCTCATTCCTGGCGTTATTGTCAAAAAATTGTTGTCACGCTATTAGATCTGAATACCATTAATTAAATTTATTCATAAGTTTATTGTGACAGCTAAGATAACACCTGTATGTTGTGATGCGTGTCGCAATTTAAGATATAAAATATAAGGTTATAGATTTTAATTGAGAATTAGATATTTCATAATTATATTCATAGCATGAGCAAAGCATATGGTACATTTGATACTCTCGCCCTAGAGAGTAAGGATTCAATTTCATAATGAGATCCGATAAATTAGCTTAGGTTTATTGAAGAATCAGATCCGTAACCTCAGAAAATGATATCAATCAGATACTCTTGATCCCCAACAGTCAACAGGTGGCGCCCTTCTTCAATGACTTTGGAGCCAACCTCGCTTGCTCTGCTAAGGTGCTCACAGGGGCGTATCTCAAATCCCACTTCTGCCCTTTCCCCTGCCTCCAACATCACACTCTCAAATCCCACCAACTGTTTGATCGCATTTCCACTTCTCTGTTTTGCATGCCTTGCAAATAGCAACACCGAATGCTTCCCCGCCATACTTCCATCATTTTGAACTCCCACCGTCACCGACACCGACATGCTTTCGCACAATTTTACACCCATCTCTGACACTGATTTGATGCGAATGGTTTCTGAATTCTCAACTATCAAATAAGACGACGATTGATTCAAGTGAAGCTTGTTTCGCGTGACAGAGACGAACTCGTGCGAATATTTAGAGTAGCTCAGGCCATAGCCGAACGCATACACCTTTGGTCCCGTGTAAAACCGGTAAGTCCTTCCGGGATACCCAGAAGATGGATCAGCTCGCATCCTCATGTCTGTCATTGGCACTCTTATGAAATCTTTTGGGTACCAGGTCACCGGTAATCTTCCTCCTGCATTCACAACATATAGCACACCGTTCAAATTTTCTTCACGAATGCATAATGATTCTGCACTTCAAGATTTATTAAAAGAGAAAATTGACCTGGGTTGTGATCGCCAAAGATAATCTGAGCAAGTGCGATTCCACCAGCTTCTCCGGGATAGCCGGCCCAGAGGATGCCTCCAACTTTGTTGTTATACTTGGCCGAAGAAATATCAATAGGGCCTCCAGAAAAGATCACCAAAATGACTGGCCTCTTGGAAGCTTTAGCGACGCTGTGTATGAGTTCCAGCTGCTTGCCAGGCAAGTCCAGGTGAACCCGATCACGATCTTCTCTCTCTTGACTTTGATCCAATCCCATCATCAGCACCACGTAATCCACCTTCGTGGCGATTTCCACGGCTTTGCCAATCTGAGCCGAAGAACACTTGGCTCCATCATCACAACCAGGGTGATAAATGGTGTCCTTAACGTAGTGCTGAAAGGCCTGGAATGGCGACACGAGTTTACAGGGAGGGCCCGCATAGTTTCCAAGGAGAGTTAAAGAGGAAGGATTGGCGTTAGGACCTATGAGTGCAAGGGAAATTGTGGGTTTTGTTTTAGGGAGCGGGAGAAGTCTGGCAGAGTTCTTCAAAAGGACAATGCCATTTCTGGCAGCTTCAAGAGCCAAATACTGGTGATCTTTTGAACAAACTTGATTAGGACCAATTGCGCCGAAGGGCAGTTTGGCTGGATTCCCATCGAATAGACCAAGCCTTATTCTGATTGAGAACAGGTTGTGAAGGGCACGATCTACTTGAGATATTGGTAATTTTTTCTGCACCACTGCTGATTTAGCATACTTCGTTAAGTAATCACCGCACTCTACGTCCATTCCTGTGTATAGTTGCTTCCCATTAGTCAAGTTCAAATACCCTAATCATCAATAAATTTATCTAATCTACAACTCCATTAAAAGCCAACTGAATTTAAACGTTATCAAACACAGCCACATAAGTAATGTGTGTGGGGGGGGGGGGGTGTGGGTGGGTGGGTTGGTGGGTGTGGGCCCGTTTAAATTTTGGGAGCTCATGTTGAGATTGAAGTGTCACATGCAATTGGACCCATCCCTCCCAACAATAATAGACCCGCCCCACTTTCCCGTTTATAATAAAACAAACAAGGAATTTGTGATTGGATGGAGCATGGTCACCGGTTAAAAAATACTCCCGCAATGGTACCTGTGATGGGTTAGATCAAGAATGAGGTAGATGAGATATAAATTACAATGGCCTTAATACATAAATAAATTCCACATCCGCATAATGTTCCAAAGGATGTGTGGGGGCCTAAGCAGTTATCACTTCAGTAGGCTCTGGCATAATATTCACTCACAGCTAAGTAAACCGACAAAACACTGTTAAAATCTTCCTGCATTAACTAATTCTATACATGATGATGATTATGAAATTACGCACCCAACCCAACCCAAGTGTGAAAAAGTTGCCAAGTGGATCGCAAATTCCGAAAAAGCAGCCCTACATAACGCAAGGCTATAGGATAAAAATTCTTAAAGTATCACTAACACAGAATGATCACATGTGGAAAAGGGCGCAGGGAGTGTACCAGCCCGAAGTACATCGGCCACAGCATCCTCCGCTGATCTAGCATATCCTTGATGATCACGAAGGAGTGAGACTGCGCCACAATCGGAAGTGATATACCTGATAATCCCACCCATCATAACGGCCGAATTAAGATATAAGCCACTTGTCGGTGTCCCTACCCTAACATTTATTATTAGTATTTTCTTAAAGGAACCACAGCATGAGAGGCAGATAATTACCCATGAAAACCCCACTGTTTTCTGGCCGTTTTAGTTAGGAGATTGTGATCTGCGCAGTTTGGAACCCCATTCACTCGGTTATAAGCGCACATTATCCCACTTGCTCGTCCTTGCACTACGCAACTCTGAAATGGAGGCTGATATGTGTCCGCTAAATCTTGCAAAGTGACCTGAAATACTTAGGATCATGAGCATTCTAATTCTGAAAAGGGGTAAAGAGAATGGAAAGGGTCGGAAGGAAAGCGATTATACTTAAGAGTTAAGGCATTAAAAGTAGTATCAGATCCTGAATTTGTCTCTTGACTTTATCAACATGCTTACCTTCTGCCCAGTTCATTTCTTTATCTTCGCATATTGACACAAAATTCAAGTTCGAACGGAATATACCACAGAGGAACCTATTTTATCTTAAATGACTGCAATGCTTAATGAGTAATCTAGTCTAGTAATAAAATATAAAACCTGAAAATCCAATTTCCAACTTCCAAGGATTTACGGGGAGGATAAAACAAGAAAGTAAAGTGAGGCCCGGAGCAGGCCAATCAAAGAAAGTAGAAACATACGCGAGCATCGAAGTCGAAGCGATTTACACCCTTCCAGTTGTCCAAATCGTAGGCCGTGAAATGCTTGCAACAAGCGGAAGCTTGAAGATGACCACTGAGTTTGCCTCCCTGGAAGGAATCGCCCTGTACCCCCCTCACATACGACACAGCGTACTTGGAAGTAACCTGCGGGTCTTCGCCGGCCGTCTCTTGCCCTCTCCCCCATCTCGGATCCCTGAAGATGTTAATGTTTGGAGCCCAAAATGTCATGCCCGTGGCTTGTCCTGCATTATAGATTGCTCTCGCTTCCGTTCCAATGGCCTTAATCCACACACACGCATTCAGAATACACACAAAACCCCAGTGACTGAGAGTAACTGAGTATGACAGAGAAACAAACTGACTGACCTGACCGATTCTGTACCAGAGGTGGGAGTCGAAGGTGGCGGCGGAGAGGATGACTTGAGGGAAGCTAGTAGCAGAAGAAATGGAGCCATTGAATCGGATGCCACGTCCGACGTTGGCGACTCCGTGTAAAGCCTCATTCCACCATTGGTATGCAGGGATCCCGAGTCGAGGAATAGAAGGTGCGTCGTTCACGAGTTGAGCTAGCTTCTCGTCCAATGAGAGTCGGGACACCAGGTCTTGGGATCTTCGAGACACGCTGAGCTTGGGATTGCAGAACGGGTAGGATCTGGTAGCAGGATTGGACCAGTCACAAGCAAAAGGCGGCGACTGAGTGAAATCGGCAGGGGCCACAGATTCAGAGAGCAGAAGCAAGCAAGGAAGGATAATGGCTGACAGCTGCATTCTGTCAAAAGCCTATTTGATACCAGCGACAACTACGTACCCGCGGGGCGGCCCCTTTTATAATGACTCTGGCCTTTCTCTGTTTAATCAACGGTAATAATTAATAACGTTGGTGTTAACAGTTTACGTATCTCAATCAGGTTTTAGAAAGTGACAAGTTTGGCGAAGTGTTTAAACCCATCAAGCAGTGGTTGGTTGGTGGGTTAAAAATGAGACAGGAGAACATGGAATATTTTATTTAAAAAATAAATAAATAACATGAAACAATTAAAGATTAACAAAAATATACACATTATGGCATTATGCTGACGTATGGTTCAATTGTAAATTTTATAAGCTCTGTAGCGGATATCAGAAGCTCAATAATCCAGAGAATTAGTTGCAAATTTATGTTTCACAGCTCAATTGAAAACAAAAAGAAAGGTTAATCAATTAAAAATTGTTGGAAATGACAAAAGGACACAATTTGAATACTTAAGACTTACAATCAGTCTTTCAAGATTTATGATAAAGCATATAATTTTCAGCTAATTTTTCCATTCTTCACATATAATTTGTGGTTTTTGGAACATGGTCTTATTAAGTAAAATGCTGAATCGTGTCTTCTTTATTTATTTTTTCGTATGAAGTAGATAAGTCAACCAGCCTAATTTATCTAAGCAGTGGAATTTTCATCTTTTAAACCACTAAAATAGAGTGTTTTCGGAGGAAGCCATTAGTGTTTTTTTTTTTTAAAAAAATAAAAATAATTCTTATAGCCACCCGATATTTAGCACCTTTTAGTAGAGTATAGATAGAACATAATTTCTCTCAGCACTCGTTTGGATAAAATTTGAGAAATAAATTTATAAAAAAAGAGAGTTTTTTAACAATTTATAAAAAATTACTTTTAAAAAAGAGTTTATGAAAAAAATGTATTATTGATAAATTATAAAAAATTGTATGAATATTAAATAATGAGAGATAAGAGATGAGAGGAAAGAGGAGAGATGGTGTAAGAATATAGAGAAGATAATGTGTAATAAAAACTAAGAGAGACAAGAGATTGTGTAAGAAAAAATCGGAGAGAGAAGATATAATGTTAGAAAAAGTAAGAGAGAGGATAAATAGTGTAAGAAAAAATAGATGTAATATAATAATTGATTAGTTTATAAGTGATTTACTGTTACATAAGATACTCTGATTAGATTATCTGAAACCTGGATTTTAAATTATAGTTTAGTCCAAAATCCCGTTTGAACAAATATAGCTGTTTGTTTTTAAATTTCTTCAAACTAAAATTTTATCCTAAAAGAGCTTTTAAAACTTTAATTTAGTAAAAACTAAACAGCACATAATAATAAAACTACTCGTAAAACATAAAGTGATCCTATCGTTCGAAACCCTACAACGTCTGGCTGGTGCTAATGGAAAGATATAAAGTTAATGGCATTCAAGTAATGTGGCAAACGAATTCAGCTGAAAGGCACGTATTTTGTCTATCATCACTAAATCGGCAAATTGAATTGAATTGGCAAAATTCATAACCCGAGAGGAAGAACACAGTCTCTCTCTCCCCCTCCTTCCGGATTTCAGGGCCTTTATTCTGTACGTGGAACAAATGCAAATCCTTTTCCGTCTAACACTACAATTGAAGTGGTAACATAGTTAATGAGATGATAATTAATGTACATGGCCTTTATTCGAATGGTGGTGGCTGGCACATTCCCACGAAACAATGACTCGACATACGGAACTGTTGCTAATGTAGATAAATAGAGCGTTGTCAGTTAAATATACCTGTGTTGTATTTTATTTCTATCACTACACTATAAGTTAATGACTGGGGAGGAGTATTAAATAACTCTTAGAATGCACCACCCTTTCCCCAAAAAAACAAAACAATGAAAAGCAATATAAAGAGTTCATTGCAAAGTTTGAAAGATCAAGAAATTTTCTTGTATGCGATACAAAATTTAGGAAACTGGCGTATAATTTACTCATAAATATATAAAAAAATAAAAAAAAAATATCTTCTTAACGGCTAGCAATTCCATTTTCAGGTCCAAACTGAATGGGCTACTAGCCCAAAGGCTAATGGGAGGGCCGACCCGTCTCGAGTCATTGGGCAGTAAGCAATCTGAACCATGATCATTCTCCCTTCCCTCGGCCCCCTCGCGAGCCCGTCGCGACCTAATGTCTGGACTAAGTGATGTTGACTTGGATGAATCCCACATTAAATATTCCTAGTATATTGAATAAACCCCAACCAAATTGACCAGACCATTGGTTGGAATGTTTCAGCAAACAAACGGTCTTGGCTCATATTCAAAAAATCAAAACTACCTCACTATCACTAATATTTAAGATTATCTAAACAACCCAACCCCAGAGAACGCAAAATACCCGTAGATAAACTACGCGTCTGTAGGGAGAGGGCAACGCTGCACCCAATTAGAATTACCTTATCCAATTTTCTGTACCCTACCCTTTCATAATATTTTTAAATCGGCAGTTGGGAATACCTGTATGTCGGTTACCAAACAACGAGGTATTTAATCCTACCAAGCAATAGGTATTAAATCATAGTATTAAATAATTAAATCTATCTATCTAACACTGCTTTGAATCCCACCAGTCAACCTGCTCCGTGAATCTGCAAGTGAACTGCGAACTTTGAATGACTCGTGGCATATCCACAAGTGCCTGGAGATCCAAGTTCCAGTTCGATAGCGTAATTTCAGCTCATTAGGCGCCATGGAATTGGTTGAACACGACATAATAGAGCTGTTAGAGAGGAAATAAGGCACGTGTGGTTTGATCCTTCCATGCGGCCATACCCCATGAGCTCAGAAGATTATTCGCTGATCTGGAAGAAGCAGATGGAGGAAGCAAAATGATCCGTGGCAAAAATATGTGCGTTGGATTGACACAAAACACAATTTTTCTAACTGAATTTCAATTACAATACACGTACATGTTAAATCTGAATTCGATTCTTTTTATATTTTAATTTGTCACAACGGTCAAGGAACACTAGAAGGATACAACGGAGACATGGACAAGGAAAATTCATCACAATCACCACCCTTCCTAAAATCCTTTGCCCAGGTCAATGCTCTCGAACTCTGTCGAACTTTTGAACACAACAGGCTTTTACAGGTAGTTGTTATGGATCTCTCTAAAATAGGGAGATGAAATGAGGTGTAGGATGAATTAAAGAGGCACTCGTATTGCATCTTTCCCCGGAAAAGGGAAAAGGGAAAAGGAGCAGAGCCCGTTTATAGAAGGACACGTTGAATTTCTTTGGCCGACATATGACCTTGACAGCTTCATCCCCTTCCCTTCTGTTAACTGGCACCGAGTTTCTTCTTATAATTAATATATTGGTTACTTTAAACGAAGATAGGAAGCTGTGTCTGTACATGACACTTCAAATAATCTTAATTAAACCTTCACTGAACGCGACGGATCTGAGTCAAAGTTCAGATATTTTGTCCCCCATGACCACCAATGAAAGGCTGACAGAATGCCAAACGCTATACGAGGAGCTTTTCGACCAATGCTTGTTGTTGTTGTTGGAGCAGAGAGCGGGTGGTTTCATTTTCCAAATCAAATAAGAGTGTTGTTTAGTGATTGATGCCAACTAATTACGTGCCCTTGCTGAAAATAATGAGGATAACTTCGTAACATACATAGGAATAAGGATATTATTGTGATGTAGAATAGAGATGAAAGAATTTGTAAGTGAAGGGTCACGTTCATTGTGGAAAAAGGTAACAATAGAAATCCATTTAGGCCGGGCTTCCTTAATCTTGGCTTAACTAAAAGTTAAAAAACCCCCAACAATCATAAACCGCTTTAATTAATCTCCCTTGATCTTTTGTCGTTGATTGCGGATATAGTTCTGATAGTGGGTCCCATTGTACGCGTTATTTCAACATCTGAAGTTGAAATTGATGGAAGCCCTCAAGATAAGGCGATAAGCATCCTATTAATCTATTAGCCCACCCGCTCTTTGCAAATTCTAATCAATGGTGCAATGACGGGTAATTAAAAGTATAATTCCACGACTCCTTGATCTTCAATTTTATGCCACCTTTGGTGGGTAGTAATTGTAACTATATATGGACTGAAATGGAATCGTGTTCCTTTCTGGGTTCTTAGGCCTACTTTCTTAACCTATATTATCCTTCATTTTTTTTATTTAATCAAAATTATTCATATAATTTTAAAATTATAATATAAAGAATTTCTCTCTCTCTTAAATCATATTATCATTTTCATTCTAACATGGTTTGGCATGAATCACAATATCGACGTAAATGAGATATTTCCACCCTTTTTATTCAAAATATTAACTTCTTTAATTTAATAAGTCTTGATAACGTTAATTAGGACCATTTTTTATATAACCACCTAATTACAATAATGAGCGTAGTAAAATAAATGAAAACGCATCTTATAATTAATATTATTACGCTGTGACTGTAATTTATACTAAAGGTGCTTGGTATTATTTGAATTTTTTTCCCTTGAATGAAAACAATATATATAAGATATATTTTATAATACGAATGATATTATAAAATATATCTTATATTAAAAATTATTAATGTAATTTAAGATTTAAATCGTGGATATTTAACTGTGATATCGTGGCTTATGATTTTTTGGCCCATAACTAGCATATTTTTTATCAAGTTATGTTCTTTTTGGTTCCCCTTGGGTTGCTTGGGCAAATATAGGTTGGATAGAGTTAAAGGTGTTCACGAGATAATTTAAAATTAGGATAATCTTATCTTATGTCTATTGTCTCATTATGATCTAATATATAAAATATATTTTGTATTTTATATTCTATCCCACTATAAAAATATCTCATTTCAAACGAGAATTCAGATAAATTTAAGATAGGACAAAACTTTTCTTATTATTTAAAAAAATATATATTACCTAATATTTTATATACAATTTACTTATAAATAACATATAATTAGAATGCATAAAATAATAGAAAAAATTACAACAGATTAAAATAAAAAATAACACATAATCAAAATTTATTTTTATCATAATCAATTGAAATTTATAATTAAGGATATACCTTTTGATTAAATTATAATTAAATATATTGAAGTTTATAATCAATTTCAAATTAAACAGAAGAAATTAAATTCTTCCTAATATAATTACTAATTTTAAAAAATAAATATTATTAATTATATTATAAATATAATTATTTTTTTCAATATTCTAATTCATTAGTTCAAATTATTATTTTATCAATAAAAAAACAAATACGTGAGAAAAAAATAAAATAAATAATATAATATAATTAATATTATTTTTTATTTTGATAGAACGAAGAGTTTTAAAGGTTAAATTGATACTTGTCTCATATTGATCATTTTCTTTTATCTTAACCTAATATATTTTTATCCCAGTCTTCCACGGTATCGTGTTGATACAACCTGGGATAGAAACTTTGGATACCCCTACACGAGAAAAGCAGGATTCGTTAATAATGTTTTTTTTTATCCGGTACCCCCACCATTTAATTAAATACACTATATATTTAATAATCAATAGTAATTCACAACAGGGACCCTTGACAATTTCACGGCCAAATCTATTTTATTTGGTTGTGAGTTTAATTGCTCAATCATGAATTTCGTTAATTGATATCATATTGGGGAGAGTGATCAGATCATCAAGAGATTACAAATATTCAATAATTCACGCTGTAGATGAGGAGAGATTTTAAAGAACGAATGATGGAAAGTGACTGTAACACCCTCCAACATGTTTAGATAAGAATAAAATTAACGATGAGAGAATATTATTAAAAAAAAACCCATAATTCTTAACTGATTTTTTTTTGAGTTAATATTTGTTTCAACCCTCATATTTTAAGTATATTTTTAGTATTTTTTTTTATATTTTCAGTACTTCATTTTTTATAATTTTAGTAGTTATGTTTTCAATGGGCATTTTCCACATTTTTAGAATCGAATGGAATTAAAGATAAGTATTGAGAATATGGAAGACAAGTATTTAAAACATTTAAGTTTAATTTAAAATTAATACAAAATACAGTATGCCAAAAATGTTAAAATTTGCAAATAAAAAAAAATATAAGACTAAGACGGATAAGTACTATTGTGCTGTTGTTAATACTTAATTCTTTGAACCAGGGGTAAAGTTTGTTTACAAAAATTGAAATTGCCGGGTAATACCCGAAATTGAGAAGAGGGCGGTTTGGAGGGAAGATTTTGGAAGGAAGATAGGCAAAAAAAGGAGTAGGGAATACCAGAAGCAGGGGGAAGGGGAGCGGCAGCCGAAGATAGTTAAACAAACGGCAGGGATAACGGTGTTGAAATCGGGAATTTCGAGGAGGGGGTGATTCCGTCTGTCCAACACAGCCACGTGGTGAGGCTTCGACCCAACCACCTGTACTCCCCTTCTTCCCTTGCCACTTGCCATCCATTCCTTTTTCCACCCCATTTTTCTTTTTTCCCTTCTCCTCTCCCCACACGCTCCCAGTCCCAGAGACCATACCCTCATCCCCTGTTTTCTTCTCCCCTTATTGTAGAAAGAGAGATGACACGTCAGATGAAATAATATGATGTGGTATACTTTTGTTGGATAGTGTGTAGGATGATGTGGGTCATTGTGACTTATAAATGATTTCTCTCTCTTTAATTAAAAAAAAATATTAACAACAAAATTTGATATATTTATATATATAAAAGGTATTGATATTTTACTAAATTTGTATATAGAGAGTAATATCAATCAAACTTTTTAATAGAGAATTTTTTATCTATTTTTGATTTAATTACTTAGTATATTATCCATATCTCATCTCTATTTGATTTATACATTAAGCTCATTTAATGTTATCATAAATGTAAATTTGTAAACAAATATAGGAAATATACTGTTACCATAGGAAATATACTGTTACTAAACAATCACGAAACGAAAGCTTAGTATAGTGGCGTATTCATGGGAATAAATGACGATAAACTAAGATATATATTTAGCTATTTATATTTGTCTTTAAATTTTATTTTACTTATTTAAATTTTTAAAAATATATTTTTAATTATTTAAATCTAATACTGTTAATTTAACTAATAAAAAATATGTTAACTCATTAAATTTAAATGATGATAATACAATTAAATATTCACAAACTATATATTTTTTTAAATTATGTTATATTTTATATTAAAGAATTAAAATTTATACATATTCTATCAACATTTAATTGTTAAGATATCATTTTAGATTAGTTGAGTCAGTATTTTTTATTAGTAAAATTAATAATATTAAATTTACAAAATTAAAAATATATTTTTTAAATTTAAAAATTAAAATAAAATTTTACATAAATATAAATAATTAAATATATATTTTAATTATAATTATAACTCAGGAAACAATAGGTAACAATTTTAAAAGAAAAAAGATGTTCTGCCATAAATAAAATTGATAAAAATTTGACCTTAGGATCAACTTAGCGAAGAGGGGAGGTTGAGTGGAACCCACAGGCTCCCGCGGAGCCCCCGGATTTCATTCCTATTTATTATTGTTGGCTGGGACCCCACCTCCTAACCTCCATCCCTTCCCAACTTCGTCCCAAAACCTCCGTCACTCGTTTTTCTATATAACCATCGCCTCCCCACCGCTTTCTCTAGTCTTTCCTTCAATGAGCATTTTCTTCTCAACCATAAGCTTCACTGTTTTTCCAGTATTCTGAGGTCCCCTCCATTTTCTTCATCCCACTCCCCTTCTGTGCTTCTGCTCACTTTATCATCAATCTTTAGGCTCACTTAACCTCTCTTTTCAACTCCTATTTCGTTCCTTCCCTTCTCAATCGCATCCTCATGGAGCTTTTTAATAACGATGATCTCAACTACGTTGACGAAGACTTTTACGACGTCCCCGATTTTGAGGACGATGACCCTTTAGTCGACAATCGCTCTCACAGCAACACGGCCTTTCATTCTCCGGACTCCGACTCTGAAGATGATTTTGAAATGGTATAAATGCTATTTAATTATTCGCTTTTCCTTAGAAATCGTGCGTTTCGGCCCTATACTTTGTGGTAATGGGTCTGGTAATGTAACAGAGTCAATCGAAGACTGGTACTTCTGCTCTGGAAGCTAGGAATGGGAAAGATATCCAGGGAATTCCTTGGGAGAGGCTTAATTATACCAGGGACAAGTACCGTGAGACTCGACTAAAGCAGTACAAGAACTATGAGAATCTCTCTCGCTCTAGGGAGGATCTTGACAAGGTTAGTTTTCACGTTGCTTGTTACTTAAACAACCTTTTTTTCCCGGGCGACACGAATAAGAAATTCCTGCGAACTCGGCGGATCATTTTTCCCCTTTGGTGTGAGTGCCTTTGCGTTAATAGGTATATATCTAAACCTCTTGCTTATCAGGAGTGCCTCGAAGTGAGGAAAGGAAATTCCTTCTATGACTTCCAGTTCAACACAAGGATTGTCAAATCAACAATCGTGCATTTTCAGGTAGACTCTGTTCGCCTCTACAAACCATGTGCAAGTGTTTTCTTTTGTACATCTTTTTTCCCACATGGGGTTATCGAACTGATTTACACTTTCAACTCGTTTCATAATAATCTCATATTCCAACTCATTCTGATGTTGTTATTGTGAGACTTAGTGCTGTTATTTTATTTCAAGGTTCTATTTGTTTTCTAAGAGCTACTTAATAAAATGAGTTGATAATTCGTTTTACTAAAGCGAACGACTTCATTATACAGCTTAGTGGTATAAACTTGGCGTGGCCTTCTTGCTTACTTAATCAATTTTTGTTTTCAAGTCGCGAATCAGACTAAAAATAATATCGGACCTTGACAATTTGGTTTTGCAGAGTAAATCTGGTACTCCTCCGGTTATGGGCAATTAATATATTAACTATTTAACTAATTTAATTAGATTAATAAATTTAATTAAATTAATTAATATGTTATGATTTTTTTAAAACATCCTAATTATTTTATTTAACCTCATTATAGTTAAAGAAGTATTAGTAGAGATAATTTAGACAAGAGTTGATAAATGTAAGAAATAGATTTTATATTTAAGATTAATATTAACTTTCTAATTAAGTCATATATTAAGTAGAGGAGGAGGAGGAGGAAGAAGAGGATTATATTTTTGCTAGTTCCTGTCTTTGGGATCACTTTCTAATTGATTTCCATCTATATGGCATGCTTGTATGAAATAGAATGGTGAGGCACAAACAACCAACCGGCCACATCTCTTTGAACCTGAAACTTTTTAGCTTCCAACCATCCGGCCTTAAGTTGATCACCGATGCAAATAACTACCCATACAGTTTCTAACCGGAATCTTAGCCGTTTCCTGCTGTATTAACAGTTGACCTGCCCAACTCTTGAAGTATTACGTGGCATATCGGTTCTTCCATGAGGAGATAAATGTTGATTATTTTTCTCTGTTTACATCTGAAGAATAGCTCTAATGTTTTTTTTATTGCCATCAATTCATGCAGCTGTTAAATTTAAGCTCTGGTGTCCTTATTGAATACTGCTTACTGCACTGCATTTAATTTTGGATTCATGGATGCTTCCCATCACCGTATGCATTTAATTTTGGATTCATGGATGCTTCCCATCACCGTATGTGTAATTTTATGCATTATCATGCACTCATTCATGTTTTGTATTTATTCACTTTTGTGATTAACATATATTTGGGCACGTAGTTTTTGTATTTAAGCTGTAACTATATTTGTATTTGTTATATAATTATGCCATTTAACCTCTTTGTACATTTAGGCTTGCTATTTCTCTCTTTATGTCAGCTTTTAAAGCAGGTGGAAAGCGGCTTGGCAGGGCATGTTTTTTATGGTATGATAGGAAAATATCTGACCACATTTGAGAGGCTGTAACAATATCTGTAATTAATATCAGTTTGTCCTAATCAACTGGGTTTCATCCCTTCATGATGGACTGCGCACTTACAGGATCCTTTGGTCAATCAGTACTGCATTTACTGACATTCAGTTTGCGTTATTCCGTTGTTATACTTGCAAATTTCCATAGAATGGTTAAAGTGGTTGGGCATTATTTTTTGAATAACATTGAGATACAAACTGAGTTTTCTTCAATGTTTTGTATTTATTACTAGCCAACCTTCCTTTCACAGATTACGAACTCCCCATTTTCTGGTGATTGTTGATTTACATGATGTTGGATGACTCTATATTTTAATCAACATTAAAGTGTTTTTACTTTTTCACGTTGCCATTTTCTTCTGTGTTCCTCTTTCCCTTTCTCCTCTCTTTACAAATGAAGGTCATCATTCTGAGATCAGCAACCACTCAGCTTTTTCTACATCTTTGTTTAAGATTTCAATTTGCTTAAATTCTAACCTCTTCTGAAATAAAGAAGGGACAAAGGAAAGGTTCCCTGTCATTTTAATTATGATCAGTAACTTCTTACCCAAATAGAAATCTTGCTTTCTAATGAAGAAAAAGAGGATGACGACTACCTACACTGGTGTAGAATTTACTTGTATCCTTGTGTACTGTGGACAATATTTAGATTCTCTTTGCCAGAAGCAATTTACATCTAATCTAACAGTTGTTGCTCGAATGTATCCTTTCCCTTGTTATTTTAGCTTTAGGTTTTTATCTTTATAAAATGCTTTTTTACACCAACTGGGCGTTGATGTTGATGTCCTCATTTTCACTGTTGCAGCTGAGAAATTTGTTATGGGCAACGTCGAAGCATGATGTATACCTTACGCAAAACTACTCTGTGATGCATTGGTCGTCTTTACTTCGGAGGAGTAAAGAAGTACTTAATGTGGTGAAACCCATTGTTCCAACTGTTGTACGTACCCAGATAGTGGACCACACCTTGTATAGTTTCTGTGAACTTTATCTGATCCTATTGTTTATATGTTCTTTTTGCAGAAGCGCACTGGTTTTTTCGCTCAACCTATCTCCAGAGTACAAATAAGCACTATGGCTGTTAAGGAAAATCTAATGGTAGCAGGTGGTTTCCAGGGTGAGCTCATTTGCAAGGTAGGAAGTCATCGGCGATTTCAATCAACAAATGATTAGTCAGCTTAAGATCTTCCGTTTTGACGGGTTTTAAATCTTTGTGGACAGAATCTGAATCAATCTGGAGTTGCTTTCTGTAGTAAAATAGCTACCGATGATAATGCTATAACCAATGCTGTGGATGCTTACAGTAATCCCAGGTAAGCAACTTATAGGGAAAATAAGGAAAAGAAAAGAAAAACTTTGCTTGAAATTCTTTGATTTCGGTTTTGCTCATAACTAATCCTTGTCTCTGCAGTGGGTCTTTGAGGGTCATGGCAGCAAATAATGACGCCCAAGTTCGGGATTTCGATGCCGATAATTTTGCTTCTCTTGGTTGCTTCAAATATGACTGGTCTGTTAACGTGAGTGTGTTCCCCTAAAAACGCTTTTTATTGCGTAGATCTTGGTCACTTTCTCAAACATAACCATTGTGTGTGCGTTTTGGACCTTGCAGAGTATTTCCGTTAGTCCCGATGGAAAGTTGTTAGCCGTTCTCGGGGATAGTACTGAGGGTTTGATAGCTGATGCCAACACCGGAAAGGTAAGTTCACAGTTGCCTTTGTTGGTAAATGAGTAGGCCTTGCTTGTTTCACGATTTCTGATTTTGAGATGGCATCTTTCAGGTTACTGGTAGCCTGAAAGGACACTTGGACTATTCTTTTGCGTCCGCGTGGCACCCAGATGGGCGAATATTGGCTACTGGGAATCAGGACACAACATGTAGGTTGTGGGACATTAGAAATCTTTCACGCTCCATTGCTGTACTCAAGGGAAGGATGGGAGCAGTAAGAGCCGTGAGGTTCACTTCAGATGGACGGTTTCTGGCTATGGCTGAGCCAGCAGATTTCGTCCATATTTTTGACTCTCAGAGTGATTACGAACAAGGACAAGAAATCGATTTATTTGGTGAGATCGCTGGCATTTCCTTTAGTCCGGACGCGGAGGCTCTGTTTGTTGGTATCGCTGATCGCACATACGGAAGCTTGTTAGAGTTCAACAGGAAACGTTGTAATCAATATCTAGACTCCATGTTTTAGAGGAGCTTCTCCCAACTTGTACAGCAGGCCTCTCCCGTGGATACTCATAAAAAGGCCTCAATACTGATTTTTGAAGTTGTTGTTTTTTCTTCGGTGGTCCTTTCTCGTTTTCTTCTGAAGTTTGTGGTTAAGGAAGTTGCAAATTTCGTCCTTAGTGAGCTATTTCTGTTTCCTGACTTTCCAAAAGCTGGAATTGATTATCAGATTTTTTGTGTGTGGATGGAATAGCTTATTAATTTATTAATTGTGTCTCTGTACTAACGATCGCTGTTGTTCACATTGGTGTGTCTTGCAAGATTTGTTAGACTCGAGACCATAATTTTTTTTTGTAAATAAAAATTTAGGTAGATTTATGGTAGTTAAAATTTAAATAGTATTTATAAATAATTTATAAGATTAACTATTAAAAAAAATTATAACAATAATAAAAATTAAATTAGTATATTTATAATATATATACTAAATATTGTTATTATTTTTTTGTATAAATTTTCTTTAAAAAAAATTGAGTTCATTCACAATTTAAAAATAGAGCGATTTTTTTTTAAGTAATATAAATATCATGTAGGATGAGTTGTCTATTATTTTTAAGAGTAAATTTAAATATTTATAAGTTAAGATACATCTCTAAATATTGTAACCAGAATCACAATAAAATAAATTCTAAATAATTTTTATCTCACCTATTTAACAGTTAAATTATATAATTATATGATGATATATATTTTTTTTTCATACTGAACACTGCCATCATTTTAGCGGGGCAATATTTTAGAGCCTCAAAATTAGGTGTGGGCCTATGTTGGGCTGGGCCAGAGCGTTGCCTGACCACCATGACAACACTTCGTATCTAAATGATAAACAAGACTTCTGTTATCTATAGATTTAACTAATAAAATAATAAGATATATAATTATTTGAAGTGTGTTTAATTTTTAGAAAATACTACTTTATTATAATTTTAATCATAATATTTAGAGAGATATCCTAACTCTTAGGTAATTAAATTTATATTTAATAGTAATAAACGGCTCGCCTTAGTTGATGTCTAAGAGAAAAAGGGATTTTGTCCTTACCTTGCATCATGAGTGAGCTTAATCCTTTCTAAAAAATTTTATAACGAAAAAAAAAATGATGAACAAGGCAAGGCAGAGTTACAGATATTAGAAGAAAACGCCTTCAAAACTATGGGTAAAACTCAAAAAGAAATCCTAGGTTTAAACTCCAGACCATATACAAAGAAGATTACTGCCCACCTCTTCATCACTGGTTTAAATTCCAGAAGTATCACTACAAAGAAGATTGTAAAATGCATAGCCTCAACTGTCCAGTTATTCAATCAACTCAATTTCCCCCGTCCTCTCTGCTTTTTCCTGGTTTATTTGCTTTCTTCTTTTCTACTTTGACAAGTGTGAGAAGTAAGAAATTGAGAAAAACACCCGACGCGAGCGAGAGATCATCAAAGAGTTAGGAAAAGAGATTATTGGAACTAAAAATTGCCCCCGGGGGGGGGGTGTTGTTTATGCTGGAAATGATATTGTCGGATGCGATGAAGATGATAGAAGTTATACGTAGATGGTGAAAACATGAAGAACTCGAGTGTCCGTTTTGCTTAAGATATTGTCAATCTGTCCGACGTTAAATTCGTCAAGAAGTGGAATCTGGTATCATGTAGCTGGACTTGATCTCAGAGATCAGAGGCAATTTCCTGAACGTAACTGCTCACCTGAATAAGCCATCATGTTTAGAACTGGCCCCTTTTGTTTATTCCCTTTTCCTTTTCTAAACTATTAGTAGATCCTGAGTCCTGGCTAGAGCCGAAAGCCATAATGTTTACAGCTCAGTAATAAATCCGGTAGTTTCAATACACACACTTGTGAGGTGTGTGCGTGCGCGTTGATGCATGTTTAATTTCAACCGTTCATGCTTAATGCACTTGTAAAAACAGCGTTATGAATCTGGAGTGCGGAGAGTAGGGGGTCGGAAAAGAAGGGCATGTGGATGATTGGGCCCTCATTTAGGTGAACTTGGGGTGGGGTTAAAATAATTCCAGAATTTATAATTTAAAAAAAAAAAGTTCAATGATACCTGTAGATATTACATATACTACGTTGTCAATGGCCTCAACATATTTGAATGAAGCAAAAGATGCAACGCAAGTGAGAGTGACGAGTTGATACACGTGCACTTGCGTGGCGTCCTTTTGTTTGTTCATTTCCTTCGTCGTCTGATTATGCAACTGTTGACCTTAATTTCATTCACTTATTTCTTCATCTCTCCATTTCCTTCATCGATTGGGTTAAGAAGATCGCCCATTTGAAGTGTTTCACGTGATCACGTGGTTTTCCGCCCCCCTTGCCCCAGCTTTCTTCTTCTTCTTCTTCTTTCCCCATTGCTTGTTCGACCCGACATCCTTGTCCCTAATTAACACCGCTAATCCACCATTCCGACGTCCCCAAACTAATGACCTAATATTTATGACTGTACATTTTTAGTGTTGTCGAATGTCGTTTATTTTCATTTGATCCCTTCTCACCTGTACCATATTCGCTTCAAGTTCTATTGGTCAAACAACCTGAAATTATAAGAAGATAATGTTGTGCAGAATCAATGATCATAAATTGGTCAAACAATCAAATCTTTCAAAGGTAATAATCTATCACTCATTAAAGGGTGATCGTCACAAGATTAAAAATTAAGAACTTTTGGGATATCTATACATGGCTATCGAACAAATTGATTGGTCTGCGTTATGATTCATGAATATATATATTCATGGCAATCAAATAATTTTTAACAGGTGTTCATTACTAACGCGTCACCATGAAATGAAAAAGAGAGCAATTATTCATGATTGGAGCAAATATCAATATAAAATCTGCAAATAATTAGTGCTGAAGAATAAAATAGGTAAGAATCGTCTCAAACTTAAAATGATTTGGAGGGACCTTTAATTAAATAAAAAAAAATAGATGAAAATGATTAAAAAAAATCCAGAAGCGCTCGTTCTACCACCGGAAGCAAGAATTAAGTCACACTAGATAAATCTATCACCTCTCTAGGTTTAGATAATAAAAAAATAAGATATATAATTATTTAAAATATATTTAATTTTTAGATAATATAATTTTATTGTAGTTCCCGTCACAATATTCAGGAAGTCATCCTAACTTTTAAATATTTAAATTTATATTTTAAAATAATTGATAACTTATTCTGTTTTATATTATTATTGTTAAGGAATAAATGATTTTTTTTATTTTTAAATTTGTGGGTTAATCAAATTTTTTTTAAAAGTTATTTTTATTAAAAAAAAGTCACACCGGACCATGTTTTTTATTTTCCATTTTTCCTGAGCATCTCCATTCTGGCAAAAAGGACAAAAAAGAAGAAGGTATTTCCATGATTCAGTTTGCTTGTGGTATGGATCTCGAGATTCTTGACAGTTGGCCACGTGACTCTTGATTCCCAAACCCTCTTATAATTGTCAAACGTTATAAACAAATCAAAACGATTAATTGACTAAATTAAGGCACTTAATTATAAACAAATTTAACTAAGTTATGCATCCTTTTTACTTATGTTTAGGATACATTTAAATAAGAGTTTATTAAAAAAAATAAAAAATTTTAAAAAAGTGTTTTTTTTAAAAAAAATTTATAGAAAAAAATAGTTATGAATAAATAAATATTTAAATAGTTATTATTAGAATGACTTTTATAATTAAAAAATTACTAAAAAAATATAATTTTATTAAATATAGGAGAAATGAGAGATGAGATATGGTATAAAAGAGATATGAGAGAGGAGAGAGTGTGTAAGAAAAAGTAGAGGTAAAATAATAATTGATTAGTCTATAAGCTCTTTTACTGTTCTACAAACTAATCTCAATATCTTATCTAAAATTTTGATTTTAAACTATATTTTAGTTTAAAATCACTTTTAGAGAAATATAACTGTTTGTTTTAAAATTTTTTTAAACTAATATTTTGCTCAAAAAGATTTTTAAAACTAAAGTTTAGTATTTTACTAAACACACACTTAGATAGAATATCTTTAGAAAAAATTATTTATTTTATATTTTATATATTCTTAAAATGTTTAAAGTGGTATATTCAATCATCAATAAATCAATCAACTTTATTTTTAAAATTTTATAATACTTAATTAAATTAAAAATATGTATAAATTTACTTAACTTTATATTTTTAATTTCTCAGTCCATAAGTTAAAATTAATAATATTATTTTAATATTTAAAATATTTTGAACATTGTGATAATAATTAGTTAGTAATCATATTAATTGATTAGATAATATTTTAAATTTTTAACTATAGATTTAATATTTTTAATTCATTTATTTAAAGTTACAATCAATAATCTTAACAATCTTAATAGGTATTCCTATTTTAGTCTTTGAAAGATTTTGCGTATAATAATAATTAAGCAGTAATTTTATTAACTTATTATATAAAATTTTAATTTCTAACTATGATAATTATAAATAAGTAATCAACTATACTTTTTTTTTGCTCCGGCGTGGAGAAATCTCTAGTTATTGACAAAAAGATCAATATACTAATGTATTAAATGAAAGAATGGTATCCATTACAATTCTTAATACGTGTCAAAACCTTGAAATGATTACATTTTAAAACGTATGGAGTAATTTTATCTATTTTTAAAATATAAAATTTCGCTCATTTTTTTAAGGGTGAAAACGTGCGGTTTTTAAAAGAAAAATTGTATTTAAAGAAACTAATTGCAAAAAAGTATCGAAAAATCATCAAAAGATTTTGAAGTTCTACAGAATCTGAAATTAATTTTTTAAATTATAAAATGATAAAATTAATTTTTTTAAAAAAATAATTTAAATAATATAAATGATAACTCTATAAAAAAACAATTCGATCAAGACAATAAAAAATAACAACTGAAGTAATATGAATGACAATTCTCTAGAGAAGAAATAACAATTGAGAGAAAAAATAATTGAGATATTTTTTTAATGATAATTTTGTCATTTCATAATCTAAAAAAATTAATTATAGATCTTATAAGACTTCACAATCATTGGTAACTTTTTAGATTTTTTTTTCAATTAAATTATTTGCCGTGGACTTAAATATGCCATGGTCCTTTATTTGATAGAGATTTATGCATGCTTAAGAAATAAAGAGATGGCATAATTTTAATAAGATTTGAAATTAAACGATTAAGCATTCAGTGTCATGTAAGTATACTTCAAGAATTAAGAATTAAGATTATTGAAGTTTATAAATCATCATTCACTTAAGAGAAGGAATTGGCGCAGTCATCATTCCATAGATGGTCAAATTCGTAACCAAATATTTAAGAGAAGTGTTGAGTGTCATTGGCGAGAGGGTATTGAATTCTTCTCTTGTTTCAGAGCAAAGTGAAATAAATCAAACAAGGACAGATGCAATGATTCATAGAGGAAGGTCAGCGGAGTTGATTGGGAAGAAAGGGATGTGGCTGATATGGTGGGATTTGCCCAAATTGGTTGAAGCAAATGGGGATTGGAGTCGTGGGTTCAAGCAACCACAAATCCTTCATTTCCAAGTTCACTCACTTCATTCTCATTCTCCCCATCTTCTTCGTTATTCTCCTTCCATCCTCATCGCTATTGCTTTCTCTGCTATCTCAAGTCATAGATTAAATTGTTGCCTGGTTGACAATCTTTCCTATCATGAAATAAATCATAAATTAAATTAAATTACGATTGCAATAATGTCAATTTCCACCAACCAGGTACTAAAAAAGTTATCAATCGTGGTCGTGGGTGATCGTGCTTCGGCGCATGCTCATAAGACGAAGGGCTTCCTTATATGAACTGGATCGATCGCTTTAACAATCTTATATATTGGTAACAATAAATTTAGCGTTTGCGTGGTCGCGTGGTGTAGTTGAATTTATATATTGGTAATCATTTTTTTTTTAAATTTGAAATATCAAAATATTATCTGGGAGCTGCTGTAAGAAAAAATGATGCGTAAGGCCTAAATAGTAAAATATCCCGTATATCGCGCAGTGTTTAATATTAAGGCGATGATGGATTTTTGTATAAGGAAATAGGAAAATGTGAAGCTGTGTCCGTGAGGGCGCTTCTCCGATGGCTGGCGTCTGGTCATCTCTTGCCCCCGTAAACATGGTTAAACTCGCATGCTTTGTACATCTTTCATTTAGAAAAATAGAAGCAGCTGCATGCGTGCAAATGCAAAACGCTGGTTTTTAATACGAATTCCTGTCGGCCATTCCCCACCCTCCACTCCGGTTCACAGTGGTGAATTGTGACCTTACTATATGTATATACCGGTACTTGCTTGCTTAATCATTACGGCTCACAGTTTGATTGCTTCCATTTAGGCCTTGTTCATTCCCTTTCCAAATCACAATCCTTCACGTACTGCTCATCGTCTACCACTTTTTTGGGACGCCTTCATCACCAACCTCGCTCGCTTGTCTTAGTTCTGCTTCAAGCAAGGGATGGACATGGCAAGTTTTCCGGATGAAAAATAGCAGCCACCACATCTAAAACCCTGGAAATCCCATATTCAGATATTAATAATTGGACATCAAACAAAGACCGCAAATTAAAGCATCATTGTGTTCAATTTTCCTAAGGATTATCAAAATATGGTGATTATATTCAAAAGACTGTACGTTTTTCAATCCTCTGAAAATCACCAATATTTATACGTAACTGGTAAAAATGAATACTTGATAGTCGATACTAAAATGGGCTATAATATATATTACAATTCAAATTAAAAGAGACGTATAATGCGAGAGTAAGCCAACAGCGGGTGAATCAATAGCCATGTCTAATGGCGTAGCAGGTGGGATGGAGCCTCCACAAAAGGAGGCACAAACTATTTCTCTAATTTTACTTTAGGGTTAATACGATGCATCGCTATCTCACATATTTTTTAAATAGTACTCATCATCTTAAATTAATATATGTTCTTCATCTTCCATTTTAAACCATGTTTCATGTAGTACCTAGTACTTTATCATACATAAAAAATCACTAGAAAAATATTTTAAGTTAAAAAAATGTTTTAGAACGTTAGATAAGCCTTACTGAAAAATATGGATGCAACTTAACTCTTTATTTTATGTAGTGCTAATTAATAAAGTGATGGTTGAGTTGGATGAAGAAAGGGAAAGGCTGGGTGGGAGTTCAGTTTGAGTGGGAATTCAGAGGAGAGCAGTAGCGGTTGGAGAAATGAACGCGCTTAAGCCTTTAGTCAACCCGACTCATTCAATAATATGACAACCACTCTTCCACTGGCAGGCCACGTGTCTCTTACTCACACGCTTCTGCACGTCTCCCCTCTTCCCTTCCCTTGATTCCTTAGTCCAACCCAATGTTTTAACTCTTTTCATACGTTAATTATGAGATTAACAGTGATAATCCAGCCTCAGGCCCAAAACACCCCTCATAATGAAGGTGGCGGCCCCTATATAAAGGAGTGAGAGTGCATGCCCAAAATCCAAGAGCGGCCGCGAGATTCTCAGCGAAGGATAAAAAACACTGCTTTTGTTCTTTTTGTGTGCTATCTTTCCACTCCTCTCTCATCTTCATTGTCTCTCCTCCTCCCCCTCTGTAAATCCCCGCTTCTCTGAATCCCTTTCTGTTAACCATCTGTCTTTCAGGTTATGATTTTTGGGTTTGTATTCAATCTGATGAAAAAGCAAACTTAAAGGATTTCTCGAAAGCCGGGTGTTTTCAGAATCGAGATCAGGTTTTTCTTTTTTATTTTGATTTCTCCGTAAATTTTCAATCTTTTTTTTTTTTAATTTTCTCTTTGGTCTTTCTCTTTGAATCGGCGAAGAGGGTTGTTTTTGATCCCTCAGAGCTCTGCTTTCGATTCTCAGGATTAGGGTTGCGTATTTTAGACCTCTATCCTCCTTTAATTGTAGAAAAAAATTATCGTTGTTAGTTGTGAGACGCAGGTTGAATTTATCTAAGATCTGTGTCTCGTAGAAATTGTGGCAGCTAACATGGACTCGTATAGTGTTCTGCAAATTCAGCCGGATCCCTTCAACGGTGAGTTAATGGAAGCACTCGAGCCTTTTATGAAGAGTGCCTCCTCAACATCCTTACCGTCTCCGTACTCGCTGTTATCCCCGGTTTCGAATCTATTCCTGCCTTCTCAACCTCCTCCTTCCAACTTCTTCCATTCCGCTCCTTCAGTCCCTCTTCAGCCCAATTTGTTTGCAGATGGTTGCTCGACATCGATAACCCATGTATTTGCCGACGGGTTATTCAACAGCCAAAACTTGATTGGTTTCGGGCAGCCAACTCCTCTTGGGTTCAACAACCAGACTCTGTCTCAGACTAACCAGATTCCACCTCAGATCCTTCCCCAGAATCCCCAAAACATGACCTGTCAACAAAATACCCTCAGCTTCTTGAGCCCCAAGCCTATTCCCATGAAGCAAATGGGTGTGCCTTCTAAGCCCACCAAGCTGTACAGAGGGGTCAGGCAGCGGCATTGGGGAAAATGGGTCGCCGAGATCCGACTTCCGAAGAACCGGACCCGCCTCTGGCTCGGCACCTTCGATACTGCCGAAGAAGCTGCCCTCGCCTACGACAAGGCCGCTTACAAGCTCAGAGGTGACTCCGCCAGGCTTAACTTCCCCAACCTCCGACACCGAGGTTCCTGTGTTGAGGGCGAATTCGGGGAGTTCAAGCCTCTACATTCCTCTCTGGATGCAAAGCTTGAAGCAATTTGCGAAAGCATGGCTGAGATGCAGAAACAGGGAAAGTTGGAGAGACCAAAGAGGTCTTCAGGGCGGTCTAAATCGGGTCCCAAGGCCACTCAGCCGCAGACTGTAACGCTGTCGGATGAGCAGCCGTTCCCTGGCGAAGCTGATTTGAGGGGAGCGGAGGACTCTGACAACAAGGTGGAGACTTCCTCTTCTCCGGTGATGACTGAGAGTGGGGAGTCTGGTGGTTCATCTCCTCTGTTGGATTTGACATTCGACGATGCCAATGAGCCTCAATGGGAAAGTATGGCGGAGATTTTTAATCTGCAGAAGTACCCTTCTGAGATCGACTGGGCATCATTGTGAAAGCATTTGGTAGTTCATTGGTAGAGTTAACTGGTTCTCTAAGGAGGTAGTCTTCAACATGGATATAGTATATTAGTAGGCTTTAGTGATTCAGGTGGCTGCTGCAATGGAATTTTTGTAATTGCAGGGCTCTTCATGGATTTGTTTATTTGATTTTATGCTTTTCCCCCTTTTGTTTAGATTATTCTGTTAATATTTTGTAAATCTCTGAATTGGTCGGCTGGTTTTTGTCTTGCTCGGCCTCGGAGAATAATATATTAGCGCTCAATTGAATTATAATCCATGAACTTGTTTGGCTCTCAGATACTGCTGACTGAAATGAGCGTCTTTCATGCAACTACACTATAACACGAGAAAAATCAGACTGTTCTATATATGAGTATTCCTTTTCCACTTTCCACAAATCGAAATTGTTATTCACACGCTACCACTTTCGGCTGTTAAATAGGCGGATTGTGGTGAGGAAACCTTCTCCTTAAATTTGAGAAAGTTGTATGGATTAATGAATATGTGGTTTACGTGCGAGCCTTGCTTCCACGTATCTAATTGTGTCGTGTAAAGCACTCTCAACTGTCCATACTATGTTTAGCTTCTTCGTCGGTTGATCAGTTTTGGGTCGGTTGAACCAAACGTTTTACAGTAGTCACAGCCGAAAAGTGAAGAGGTTCTGGGAAGTTAAAATACATACATTCAGATGATCAAATACGCGGTGCTATCTCAACCGTCATGACAGGTTTAACTTTCGCCTAGAGTATTTTGTCAGATATTCAAAAGGATTTTATTTGTTGCATGAACATTCGGCTGATATATGTTTCATACAGATTCATTCTTGTCAATTGTCTTGATTTTTTTATATGGATGCGATATTATTAACGTTTTCCAGAAAAAGGGCAATATATATGCTTCGTATTTTGCTCACAAGTTGGCAGCAACGCTCACTTGTTAGCTGACTGGCTACCGTTTGCCGACAGAAACACCCGTTGAACACATTCAAAAGAAACCGAAATGATGAAATCAAAAATAATAACGCACAACCCAATATGTTTGATTTGGCATAAACCTGTCTCGAAACACTCAAGTGTTTCCTCTGGGCATAAGTCGACAAAATATATTGAATCAGAGTACTGTTTGCAATCAGCGAGGTTACGCTTGATCTCATCCACCGATTTATTCCATTCAATGAACCTTTCGCAACAACTTCTCTCGTTTCCATAATAATCATGTGCCAAATGATAATCCAAACCAGGTATTTGTTTGGGTGAACCAAATGCAAAGATTCTTAAGTTTTGAAGCTGTTGCGAGGGGACATGGTTCGTCACTTCAAGCTACGATGCTTTTAATCACAAGTTAACTCTTGATCCGTGAGATCCCTTTAATTAAAGTTTTTTTTTTAAATTTACCTAATTACGATTACTTTATGGGCACTAACAAATCTTTTTGTTAGGATTGCTCCGGCGCAGTTGAAATTAAATGTTGATGGTTGGCTAGAGGAACTTAAATGAATGAAGGAAGGAGGCATCAATGGGGGGCACGTTGAGAACTGTTTGTACTCGTGGATGATCTCAGAGTCGGAGATTGGTCCATTGCCTATTGTTTCGTGACGTGCCAAAAAAGAAAAGGGAAAGAAGTAATTGAGGTTTTTAAAAAGCAGGAATCAAAAAGGAAAAGAGTAAATATCGGGATGATGAAAGTGGGGTGAGGGGGGCCGATCAAAATCTTTATGGGAGTGAAGACAAAAAGCAAATGAAGTTGGCACTCGAAGGATATGGCAAGATAAGGTCAATTTGTGGGGAGGGGCCCTTTATTCTCATTCACTTCACTGGTCTAATAATTGCAAAGGCACATTCACATTCACACGAAACCACCAAAACGAAAAAAAGAAATATAAAATAGAGGCACTTGAAGAATAAAGGAAATCCATATTCTTTGGGGCCCAGAGCACTCCTCGCAAAGTCTACCAAAAGCCCCAAAAAGGTCATCAATATCCAATAGAAAAGCATGGGCTTCCAAGAAAATCCTGTTGAAGCGGGAAAGTGTCGGGAATCCGTATTCCTATGGTCAGGAAACGCCGGGTCCCATGCCGTGTTTCTTGCTTCCTTTGGGCTCATTTCTCGATCTCCTCTCAACTCAATGGGCTAAGCCCAGTTATTGTTGAAGCCAGTTCGTGGTTTATTTAATCTCCATAATAATGCCCTAAAACTAAGCCCATCGTTTCTATCTATCATCTTCAACTTTTCCAACTAAAATCTGGATCCTTGCGTGTGCGTGTGTTTTTTTTGTATTTCAAAACATAAATATTTTAATTTATTTTTCTTCTACGGCATTGAGTAATTCAAACATATCCCGAAATGTATTCATAACAGACACGGAGTGAAGGAAACCAGAATGGGAGAGCAAGGCATGTAACAATGAGATTCTGTGTTGTTCCCTCTCGGTGCTCACTGGTTTATAGCTAGCCAGCGACCTTTCTATCATCTGAATATATGTAAAAGCTCCTTCAGTATGATTTATATACGGTCTCTCGTCTCATCTCAATCCTCTACTTTGTTATTGTTCTATCTATAGCCAACCAGAGAAGGACTAGCAGAATATAGGGCCTTTTTGGATAGCCATAAAACTTGAAGTTTTAAAAGATCTTTTGGCTCAATAGTTTGAGAAAATTTAAAACAAATAACCATATTTATTCAAAAGAGTTTCTTAATCTAATTATAGTTTAAAATTATGGTTTTGAATAAACTATTGAGAATAATTTATAGAACAGTAAAAGAGTTCATATATTACCTAATTACTATTTTGCCCCCATTTTTCTCACTCTTCTCTTTTCTCTGTCACTTGTCTCTTCTTCCATTTTCGGTCTTCTTCGCCTTTGCCATCCCCATTGGCCACTGCGTCCTATGTCACTTCTCTCGCCATTGTCATGGGTCGTGTGTCGTGCTCCTCCCCTCAGATATGGAAGTCAGCATCGATCGTTGGTTGCGATTGTAGAACTAGGAGAAGTGGACGATGAAGGAAAATGAAGAAGATGAGGAAGATGAAGGACAAGAGTCAGAATTGGCGTCATTGTTGGCATTATCATCTTCATTTGAGCTCACCATCATTGGTGTTGTTGGTGTGGTTGTGGCAGAAGATAGCGTCAACAGTCGATGGCACAGAGAAAACAGTAGAGAGAAGGGAAGAAATAAAAGAAATTGATTTTTTTTAAAAAAATCATACAATTTTTAATAATTTACTAATCACAAAAGTTATTCTGTTGATATATATCCAAACATTCATTTATTCGTAACTACTTTTTTTTATAAACTCTTTTGTAAAATTATTTTTTTAAAAGTTATTTAATTTTTTTTTCTATTAGTCATTTTTAAAAACTTATCCAAATGGGTCTATAATGAATGAGGGGAAAATAGTTTAGTAGGGATATTTTTGGTCTTTGCACTTTAATGTCACGTCTGTTCAATTAAATATAACAACTAAAGTTTCCTTCAATGTCATACCAAACAAACTCATAATGGCCACTATTCCATTTCTTTCCACTCTCTAATAAAAAAGCGTGGCTTTTACAGACCATTCTTTATCATAACGTGGAAAATAGGGAAACGGAGTCGCAAGGCATCAATGGAAGATCTATTTTTACGACAACTGTTATTTTGACTAAAAAACCTCAGTGGTTTATAAAACCTCGTTTTTCGTACATGTAGATCATCAATCCATGGAAACGAGGTTATAATTTCTTCTATTATTTCCTCTTGGGGAAGCCCCATTACTAAAATTTCAATTACTATATTTCTTTGATTTTAAGTAACTATTACTGTGTTTTATAAAATTTGAACGGGTTTCGAATTATTCGTCATGTTAGAGTGTGCTATTATCATGAACACCCTCGTGCAGCACGATCCATCCCTCTTTTTTCTTCACCCTGAAGCTAATGTAAGGGCCTCAACTGACGTCTTCTTATAAAGAATTTCAATCTGTGTCTGCCTTTCGAGATTGGTACAACTAATTTTGGTGGGGCGCGTATTAATTTGTCTGGTTTAAAAAAACTTGAAAGAGCTGAGATCTTTAGTTTTTTCAGGGAGCCATCGGCTTTATGTGGTTCCTTTATGACACGGTTCGAACTACTTAATTCGTTGGAGCACATAATGCTGCTAACTTAAGGAAAAAATGGAGTCATATAGGGATGTAAATTACCTAACATTACCAACAGCCACTTCTTTGACCGTGGACATATAAAAGTGGCTAAAGAAGAGATATCGCATAATATCCTATCTTCTCTTTGACAAAGGGTAATATCCTAATTTTGGTTTTAGGTATTTGTTAATTGAATCGGTTAGTTATCAGTAGCCAATCAATCTTGTTAAATAAATTGTGGAAACATGAATGTGATAACGATGTGTGAGGGTACTGAATCGAAATTGGGTGATACACAGAAGCATAAAATTAACTATAAATTTCACTTTAACGCTGCCAGCTGGATAGTGCAGAGAAAAAAATACTAGTTTAGGTGAAAAAGAGCAAAATGGAGCCCTCTTCCTCAACCAAAATACTACAAGACGACAAATCATGGGACACAGTCTAGCATACATCCAAATGTAGTGCCCCCACCCGCGGGGGGCCCTGTTTATTTTTATTATTTATTATTTTTGTTTTTCAAATGTCCTTCACAAACAAGACATACAATATAATGGGAAGACAAACGAAATATATGTAAAAGTAAAACAAAAAATAGGGGTGGGGTTAATTATAGGGTACCCGGGGGAGGGGGGGGGGATCCAAACAGAAAAGTTGAAAGTTGTAGGTTTAGGTAAAGGTTAGGTGACGGCCCGTAGGAGCATTTTTGTTAGCCAGTGAGCAAAGGGAACTGCATATATGCTTGCTCGTTATGGCAACGTATGTCCCATTTGAAGCAGTGACTGACGAGGCTTCTGCATTATATAACCCTAAATAATTGCTCAATCATCGATCGCTAGCATCACCATAGCCTGCTTCTTCGCAATTCTAATCACTCTCTCATTCACCCTCATTAATTGATAAATCAAGGGCTAGGCAGCATTTTAAACCCTTTCAGGTAAACTCGTAAAAATCCACGGTTTTGCTCCCTCCAACAGAAGCAAATGGTCGTAATTAAGAACCCTTTTAAGTCCAATTTATTGATTGCCAGCCATTCACTTCACCATTAACTACGCTTTATTTGCATGACAGCCAGTAGTACACCAATGCTCGACCCTCTATGCGGGGACCAATGCCATAGTATATGGAGATCCATTATTGAGTATCTCCATATGTCATTTCTTCATTAAATGCATATTCGTGGTTGCTCTACCTGATTCCGTTAAAGAATAAGCCACTCTTTTTAAATATTAGTAATTTAATCCAACAAACACCAGCCAGTTGTTGTGGACAGAAGAGCGTGTCACGGAGAAACACTTAAATATATCCCACATTATGGGGTTTCGTGTCTCAAAACTTAATATGAGTGCACACTCTCCCAAGTTATCGATCAAGTGTCATTTTTTAAAATCTCAGGTGCGGTTTCTCGGGAGCATATATAATATATGTATGTGTCTTTGATATTGGCAAAGAATGAATATATATGTGGCTAGGTAGCCAGGCAGCCTCATTTTTCTCGATCAGTCATGAAAGCTACTGGACTTGAGCAATAATGAGAGGGAAGCTCAAGGGGATGTCTTTTGGCAGCAAGCGAAGGCTTCTTTAAACCAATAATTGGACTGGGACTCATTTTATAATTTGAAGAACTGAAGAAGGCACCAATGATGGGCACTGAATCTAGTGGGAAAATGAGCTTTACACGTATGGGAACAAAAACATGTATGGGTTGTTTTTAGAAGGCTTGGAAGCATGCTGGATGTCCCATTATGAATCCCTAATGTCTTCTTCAAATCGAGCCCTTTGAGTGGATTCCAACTCCTCCTCAACCATATGTATCAGATTTACAAAAGTAGTGGGTTTCCCTTTCACACACCTAATCCTTTTAAAATATAACCCATTAATTATACTATATAGCTCCCATCCCCATTTTTAATTTACACCTTAAAAAAAATAGATTCTGAATTTTTAGATGCCACTCTGATATTTGATTGAGGTGGACTGTATCAAATCTGGGTGCCCAATAATTTAGAACAAAATCTCATTGTGAACAATAAAAGACTGTCTAGGAATCAAATCCTAAATATAGGTTGGACTTTTCCTTGTTATTTAATTATAAGGCATGTTAGGATGAATCTTCTGCCACGATGAGTGCTTAATTGGTTTATTATCCCAGATCTTTGCTTTAGCTTTGGCAACTGTCTTAAATTCTCAATCATAATAATTAGGAATATGATTCTGATTTGGAGTTCTTTGGCACCCTAAGATGTTGCCATCCCCTCCTTTTTCCTCGCAGACCTCTCAGTTTTATATTAATTAATTCAAGTTTAATTATTGGATTTTAATCATGTCTCTTTCTATCTCTTGTCTGACAATAGGGTGACGTTTTATGCCATGCGTACAAGTTTGGAGGGACAATACCAGCCAGTTTTTCTCCTGAGATTGTCTTTGCTTTATTTTTCATGATCAGTATTAGCTGGTTATTGTTGGGTATTTTATTAATTATTATCCTCTGTACAAGGCAAGAGTGAAGTCACTGATCCAAAACAGAAACATAAGTTTATTCTAAACTATTATTTACATGGTCATTGAGAAAAACCGAAACCGGGATTTATAATGTTTACCGTTTGAAACAAAATGTAGATTTATTTGTCACATTTTGGATTTATTTGGCAATGTAGCCACATGAGTCGTGATGATGAAGATATGCATGTGAATCTAATTTTGTTCTTTCTTTTCGCGACTTTCGTGATCCTAAACCCAACCATACTCAGGTTAAGGGAACAAAAAATAAAGCAATTGATTCAGATCAGACTTCTCTGCTTTTAATTTATATATGTTACGATATTCGTTTTCAGATATAATTAGGGGCAGAGAGGGGAAGAATCTGCAAAAGCTTGCCTGGCAAACGGGTATTGATTATTCAGAGCATTTTCAACCATTTCCATATGTCTTTCACTTTTGATCCGATATGTTTAATGTGTGTTAGATCAATCGTTTAATACGTGATCAGGAAATATTAATTTATTCTTATAGTTATTAATTTTTTTAATTTATCAAACTGGTTTAATAAATGAGGTATATATATATATATATCCTTAAAAAATTTGAAGTTTATATATGTAAACTAACTACTTTCTCTGATTTGAAATAATATTCGTTTTGGAGTTATACGTGCATGTAGATTAAGAAAATTAACAAATGACCTAAAATATAACACAATGCAACGACAGGTTATCAAAATATTTTTATTTATTATTTTCATCCCTGAAGTGTCAACTTTCAACCCCAGACTTGTTTAATAAAATAAGTCAGTCCTTAATACAATCTCAACACGTGTGCAGTTCTACGTGATGACTGGGGATATAATTATATGGACAACTGGACATACTAATAGTATTTTTCTAATATTAATAATATGGTCATGCTATAAAAATGGGGATTTAATAAGGCAGCAGCTTCAAGAATCCACATGGTTTTCACATTTATGTTCTCTACATTCAGTTAATTGGATGACATATGACTTGTTTACTAGAATGGATCGAGCCACCCGAGGATCTTGCTTCCCATTCATTTCAGTTTAATCTGATTGGCCAGTTACATCCATATCTACAAACTCCCTTCACCAGCATCGAGCTTCCATATTTTAAACAGCTTAATGTACTTATCAGAACTAAAAAAATTTAGTTATCCCGTTAAAACAACATTAAAACTAAAAGTTTTCTATATTTACCGTGCCATCAATTTTAAAAAGACGCACACAAAGGATCTGGCATATTGAAAATATATGCGTGCGTCTGTGTGTGAGGAGAGCACTTTCAGATAAAAGCATTATTAATAAATACCATAAAAAACTTGTATAAAATGATTTATATTTAGGACCACAATTTCCTAATAAAATACGATTTGTATAAATAATTGAAGGGAGTATACTAAAATTGATATAAAGACAGGTATTTATAAATTATAATCGGTACATGTTATTACTCAAATTTTGAATAGTTATACAAAAAAGAAGTGCCCAGTTAAACACATGTATACGGTTGATCAAGTTCATATATATATTTGCGCATATTGCTTTGGCGATTCCTCTACTCGAGTTCACTTAGCTTAAATAATTAAAGGACCGTCTTCAAGGCATCAATGGTATATAATTGAGTTGTGTTTTGGAATGCATGATGATACAGTACATCAAAACGAGAAGAGCAGCAAATTAACTGCTTAAATATTATGGAATTTCACTTAATGGGACATTTCCCATATTTTGTTGAACGGCGCCATTATATGGTCAATGGTACGTGTTTGTTGCAGTCGGTTATTATTTTCTAAAACAGACAAGTTTTTAAGATTTGAGCTCATAATTGCATACATTACGTACGAATACGATAGAAATAGTATCTGAAATTCACATTTCTTAGGAAGAAGGTTGACAGGCACTCGCAACAGTAGCATATGATAAAACATGTGGCTTTCCATATCCACATGTGCAGGCGAGCATGTGAAGAAATAGTTATCTACTGGTAACTTAAAGAGAATCTACTCGAACTCTGTTCCACAAACTTAGGGGAACAGCCTACGCTAATCGCTCTGCGATACAATGGATTCCACCCCTTTGACCAAAAAAAATTCGATTTTGTTGAGGTGGTCTCTCCCAACAATTATCTACTACTCAACTCTCATTATTACTCCTCCTTTTCCACTCTACCAAACGCCGCAAAAATTGCCCAACCTGTAACCACTCAAAGTAAACGACATATTAATAACATGTTTTAATTTCTTAATTGCATCCTCAGTGTTAATGAATCGGACTTGCCTCTGATGGGTCTTGTAAAGTGTAGGAAGCTTCCGTTTCTTTGGGAACTTGGGATACGAGAATTCCGGTGCCTTGGCCTCTCCTACGTAACACCTGATTATTGATTTATGGGATCCTTATCAGTGGAAAATATATATCATGATGGCACGATATGCAAGCAAGTACGGTAGGTTGGACAACATTTGTTACCTTAAAAGCATCCTCGTCAGTTCGGTCATCGCCGATATAGATGGGGAAGACATCCTTGGAATTGGCGAATCCTGGAAATTATAGGATGAAATATAATAATGTATTAGCTCTCCTCTTGATACCGACGAGACTCCTTCAGCTGTGAAAGAGAGTTATATATATAATATTGCATGAAAACTGGGAACTCACCGAGCGAATGTAACAAAAATTCAAGAGCTTTGCCCTTGTCCCATTTGATGGTTGGTCGGATCTCAAGCACTTTTCTGCCTTCCGTCAGCTTAAGTTTGGGGTACTGATTCAGCACTAGCCGAACTTGCTCCGCCAGTGCCCCCCAGCTCTGAGAAATAACAGGGTCAGTGCCTATTCTCTGTTTGTAATGTAACCTAGCAATTCCATATATTTATATTTTTTGACCGATACCTTCTCGTCAACGCAACGGAAGTGTACGGACAAGCAAAACTTGTTATTCTCAACCTTAGCCCCTTCCACGGATTTTGTTTTCTCCAACAAGATCTTGTAAACCTGGGAAAAAAACATGACAATGACACCTGTCAGTAGTTTAACTGGAATGCTATCTTCATTACGGGATTAAAAAATTGGAAGTTGAAACCAACCTCATTGATCATGGGCAAGAATTGGCTTGCAGGCTGGAAGGGGGCCGCTCGGTTACCCTGAAACAACCGTAAAAGTGTAGAAACTAAGCCCAATTTTTACACAAATGGGTGATACTAGTCATCTCACTAAGTTGAGTAAACTATCTCACTTTCTTAGATCCTTGGCTCTTTGTCGGCCCTTTGATGTCCATGCCATGGCTTCCCGCATAGTACAGCTCTGCTAATCTCACAAAATTGTAAACCTGAAAGAAATTTAAATTTTAAGGAAAAAAAGTTATTAATTACCCTGTAACAAGTTTTATCATAATAAATCGTCACTTCAGCATTTTTAACTTTCAAGAAAAATGCACCTTGTCTCTCCGCCTTCCACTCACGATGGCCGTGGGAAAGTGTTTTGCTATATCCTTCACCGTTGCTCTCATCTGATTCATGAAAACCATAACACCTATTATATATTATGAACAATTTCCATCGAAGCAGAGTCGGAAAGAGGAGGGGCCAATAAAACACACCTTGTTAGTCATGAATGCTTTATCAGGGTCTGCAACAATTGGGGACAGAGTTCCATCGTAGTCAAGGAAGATTACTATTTGCTTATCTTTTGAGTTACTGATTATCTGATCAAACATGTTGATCGCCGACGGATGATGAAGCTGTGCATTTAAACAGTTGAGAAACAGAAACAGAGCCAAGTCAGTACACCCATGGAGACATAGCCTCGCAATAAGTCAGAAAAGGCCAGAGACGCTTACAGTCCAAGAACTCAAGTGCTGGTTTTGAGAAGCAGAGAGGGGGGATTTGAGGCGTGTGGGAGAGGAAGCTCTCATTGAATCAATCCAGGCATTGACTCTGGTTCCACCTTTTCCTCCTCCATCGTCAAGCCTCTTCATTATCTTCTTCCCGAAGATCCCACCAAGCACGACCAGCGGTTCTGGCACCGCCGTGCTGGGCATCATGGGCGAGTGGGAAATGGACACGGCCACCTCAATAAAGGTGTTAAGACGTGATTTTACATCGGGAACCACCAGATTCTGGTTCTTCATCTTCGCAACACTAACTCTATATATATCTCAGAGCACGTATTCGATCGGAAACTGGTAGCTAAAGATTTAAGAATTGTAATATTATTGGGAAGAAACTATTGGGGGGAGTGAGAAAAGAATAATAGGAAGAAAAACAGGGGAGAACAGAGGGGGTTGTGTTGTGTGTATGAAAACTGTGGAGAAGGAGGGGGCTTTATAGGGAAAAAAAATGACAGTCGCCTCCACTCGTAGGCTCAAGTCACGAACGAGGCGGGTGCGTGTGGTCAATTTATAAACTTAGGTTTCACTGCACAAAGCGACGAAACAGCCACTTCTTTTCCCTGGCACTTGTACTTCCCAGCAACTATACCAAATTAGAAATTGGAGGGACCACTTTCTTTTTTTTTTCTTCCCGCTTTCTTCTGCCTCCACAGGTGTACAATAATCAATTATATGGAAACTTTCCAATATCATTTGTACAATTCATTTTTTAACCTCGCCCCTATTTCGCTTTATTATCATCCTACCAAGTTTAAAATCCTCGTATTTTGTCCGGTTAACCACTGATTGTGATAAATAAATGTTTTACCACGTACTCATCAAGCATTTGAGGAATGAGAGGAAAAAAGAGAAGTTTTGGAGTAAATGGAGGAACATGCCGGTTTTTTCACCGGAGAATAATTAAAAGGTTGGGGGGTGAAACGTAGGGGTTTTGTTTTTTTCAGAGCATACATATAAAGTAGAAATACAAGCAAGGCCTAGTGTGGAAGTAAATGGCACTATCTCGGTGCATCGACTTAAGGAAAGAAGAAGGACCGCCCTAATCTGTGAAACCCCCTCCGCTCTAATTATTTTTGTTTAAATTTGTCTTTGGCTTCATGGAGGGGTCCGAAGCATGCAACTGCCAAACGATAGATGTTTTCCTTAAAAAGTCTTGCTAATCATAACGTGCATAACTCTTGGGGGTTGGTATTATCTTCTTTTCTAGTAATTGTTCGTGTATATATATACACGGCACGCCCGGAGTTTCTTTTAAACATAATAATTATTATAACAAAATTGCGCAGTCACCTGATTTTAACATAGAAACAGTCATTTTCACAACTGATGAGGAATAGAAACGAGGCTAGAAAATAGACTTATAATAGCTAATTAATTAGTATCTGTTGAGCACGCCCTTCATCAAAAACTACACTGAGGCGCAGCGAGTTTTCTTGCGTACGTTTGACGTTGGCAATCGGCAAGGCTTCTTTTCCCCGTCAACTTCAACTTCCTACCCAGCATTGCTACGAAGGTGTTTAAACGTATACTTCTCAACCTTTTTTTTCAAAGAAGAAGAAGAAGAAGAAAATGGCATTTCCATTTTCTACATTTAATTAATTATGGGCACGTACCTTTGTTGCGTGGACTTAAGATTGTGGAATTAGAAGATAGAGGTTAAAGTTCATTGACCGTGGACGAAACATAAATAAAAGGCCCGAATAAGCATTTTGTATAAATTACATTAGAGGGAAGCAGGCTGTTCCAACCTAAGTAGTACAATTATTTGTCGCACTCAAAACCAGCGGCATCTATCTATCATTTCCCCTTTCGTCCTCTCATGCGGTAGCATTGTGAATGTTGAATTATTGACCTCTCCCTAACTTTAGATATATGAATGCGTGGAAGGCCCTCCCTCTCATATATAGTTTAGGTAACTTCTATCGCTCTTCTCGGGAATCACTGACTAACACTGATCTTAATTTCCATTTGCCAACATCAAATCAAATCAAGTCTCGTGATCACATATTTTATTCGTATAAAAAAGCTACAAGTCTACACGTATAAGGAGTCAGATCTTCTTGTTTTTTTTAAAGCATACGCACGTTAATTTACGAAGACATAATTTATTGAATGTAATATATATACCAGAAACGGAGAGTTAAGACACGGGAATAAGAAGGATGGAGACAGCATGTACAATTGTATAGTATATATGAGTAGACTAAATTATGTGTGGTTGGTGACGTAGATGTGGAATGAGAATAGCGTATAGAAAAGTGAAGAAGAAATTGCAGGAAACGTGCATGTGTCGGCGTAGGGGGAGTGAATGTGTAAAGAATTGAGAAACTTCGCTTGCTTTGAAAAACCTTTTCTTCTCAGTGCATGAGATGATATGAGAACTATTCTGGGGTTTCTAGGCCAATAATAGGGGTAACTTTGTTAATAATGCCTCCCATGCATCTCCACCTAACTTACCTAACCCACGCCTCTCTCTTGGTCAAAAGCTCACCTCCCTTTGGAATGAACCCGCCCTTTTTTACTTTCTTGGACGTTCTTTTACTAGACTCTTGCACTACGTCCAAATATATTCTTCTGCCTTGTAATGCATGACCTAAGCATCCATTATTTCCCCTTTTTTTTTTTACTACCTAAGGTCAGTTTTTAATTAATCACGTGTGTCGTCAGTTTTTATCTATAGATGGGATGATTCTTTATAATCTTCCCTATCCTTCCTTGCACTATTTCATAAAGGCAACGCTGTAATGTATATTGTCTGCCGAAATTATATACGAGGATCCTGGCATTATTCTTCACTTGACCTGTCTCTTGATGCTCTTAATACTGGCCCAAATCTACAGTCAAAATTGGAGGCCTGGCAGATGCTTCTTCCAAAGCTTACTGACATGGGAATAAAGGTCGAATTGAATTCAAACTAGTGTTATTCTTTGTTTTTGAAAGGAAGGGTGTTATTGATTTGTTATAAAATTATGCGAGCACGGGATTGTCAAAAAGGGCTAGGCAAAATAAAGTCGGATTGCAGATCCCGAGAAAGAAGGAAGAAATATGCATGGGAATAGATTTGGAGAGAAAGCAGAATTTGATTCAGAGTTAAAATAGGAAGGAATAATATAGATTAGGGAAGGGATTATTCTAGGAATAGTATAGAGAGGCTCGCAGATGCAACATGCGCTGGGGGCGTTGAATTGAATAACAAGTTTTGAAGTTGACGGAAGGGGCCATAGGCGATAGGCGCTTACGATGATATTGGAATGACAGTGGGGGTTGAAGAAGACCGGGTGTGGAATCAAATAATTGTCGCTGTTATTTGACAAATCCTCGTAAAGTGAAATAGTCTTACTAGGCAAACTTTCTTTCTAGAAAAAATTGGGGTAAAAAAATCTCCCTGCCCATTAATTCTTTTTAGAAACATCTAATAAATCTTTATCCATAAAAAACATTAGTACTATATAAATTTTATACATATAGAATATCAGTACTATAATATTTATGAGTTATTTTTTTCTCACAAAAAGTTTAATTTCTGTGGGGATTTTTTCCCCTAAATTGTCCTCTCTTCTACTTTCTTTCTTTCTTTTTTTGGGGGTAAAGAGTAAAGTTTCCATGATGTTTCCGAGGGGAAGGAAAAGGCAAATGGGAAAAGGACCCTCCGAAAAAAGGGCAAAGGGAATTGAAGCAATAGTTTACTTTTGCAAGCGTGATGACTACTCCTTACGTGTCAACCTTCCAGCTGTCCCCGTCCTCCGTCTTCCCAACCCCTCTTTCCCCAAATTTTCTCATGGCCACAAACCAAGTGAGCAAACAACAACGTTTTAAAATACAACTAAATTATGGAAAATAGGATAATTATCATTAAATAATGTTGTCTGCATGTAAAAACAACGTATTTTTATAATTAAACTGGCATGAGCACATTATTAATTATTATTAAAAGCATAAGTGATTGCGGGGAGGGACCATGGAGGGAACTGAACTGGGGGTAACAATGCCATATTCCATTTAGGGAGTGAGCAAGGTAGAGCGTTCACAACACCACGCATTCCCCCGCTTTTGCTTCGCCATCTTCTCCTGTCTCTCACGCTTCCTCCTCTTTCTTTCACCACCACAACTCTTGTATTCCCCCTTTTATATATCTTCTTCATATGTATGCAAATTCAAATGCCTCCTACCTCCTACCTCCTACCTCCAACAAATCATACTTTTAATTCCCTCCCATTATTTTTGCCACATGCACGCCTGTAATCCTTGCACCCCCCCCCCAATCTAGTTTCAGATGTACGTACCCTATTTATCACGTCATTTCAAAGTATATATGATATTATTAATTCGGAAGGTTTTCAAATTTTCTCCTTATACGTATACACATTTGTCCCTATGGTAAAGAATGAGCAAAGGATTTCAGAATTTATATTCAATAAAAAAACCTGTACGTGTGTTTGGTCGCTTAAAAATATATATACAGGGGAAAAAAAGGAGTCGTGGCGGTGGATAGCATTCACAGAAACTAAGGTTTGTTCTTACCAAAACAAAAAACAAAAGAAACTAAGGTTTGTTCGTTAATTTCCAAATTTAGCTTGCCCACTGTAGAAAGTCACTAAATAATTCTGGATTAGTAACCCTTTTTGGGTGGGGTTAATCCCAGCACGGAAGGTTAGCGTAGGACAGGTGACGGCGCAAAACTGCTTCGAACCCAGGCATGGTGCGTGAACCTTGCCCTAATCAAAAAGTACAATAAAATTGCACTGATCATATAAAGCCATGGATTTTATGCATGATGTTATAAAAATAATTATAGAAATTCCACTGAAAGCAGATTTGCAGCAGTGGGATTAACCAGAGAAATGAAGGGATCGCTGCATTAAGGAGTAACAGAGTGAACGATTAGAAGAAATCCGTTAGGTGTAGTGGGAAGAAACGAGGCTCCGCAATTGGTTACCAAATCCGGAAGTGAAGAAGATGAAGGGATCCGGGATCCAGCAAGATTTATCCCAAAGTGGAAAGTATAATCTGGAAGCATGCAAAGTAACTGAAAAAACGGCCAGGGCAGCCGGCGGGAGAAGATCATGGCGGGGGGCCCACCCCGAAGGGAACCAGTCGCTGCATCCAAAGGGGCCCGCACCGGCGGGGGGGGGGGGGGGCGTTGTTGTGGCTTTTCCTTGATGTGACCCCCACACATTCACAATTGCCTTCGGCCATGAAATGATTCATCATAGCTTAATGGGAAGCCCACTTGCTGGTTCCACCATCGCCCACTCATCCCCACCACTCCCACTTGCTTCCTCTCTCTTCACCATTTCTCCATTCCACCATATCCTCCTCTCTCTCTTCTTCTTCTTCTTCTTATATAGTTATCTTAGTTGAATTGAGAGTGGCTTTCCCAAAGAGATATTTTCTATATTCATAAGGCTAAAACTTGAGACTTTGTATTTAAGAGCCAAAATTCCTTCTAATATGATGTTCTTAATTATTCTTCTATAAATTGTCATAGGCAATTCATCATGAAGCTTTTATTTTCCACTCAAGTTAATTAAAATGAGAAATACCAGATCAGATATATATCGATCATACCCAGTTTGAAGGTATGAGCTCACATTTTATATATTAAGGTGGGCAAAGACGTTATTGGCACGCACGCCAGATTTTACACTTGAATCTGTGGTATCAATCATGGTGTTTTTGAAGTGTACAATAAATATATATACTGCTGATCACTTTTATGCTCCTCAATACTTATGCTCAACTCAATTTTCAATCCACTACCCGCCTTTCTCTCTACCATAACATCCCTCTTTTGTTTCCTTACTTTTGCTATTATATTATGGAGTCCAGTTGATTGTACTTAGCGAAATAAAGCAGGGCCAACATTCTAAGAACAGCATTATTAATTCTCAATCTGACCTATCACATGAATTTATATTCTAAGATAATACGCCTGATTCCCCTCATCCGAATCTCTGTCAATATCTTCTAAAGTTTCATTCTGTTGTTTGTTTTTTATTAGTGCCCGGCCCACTAATTCCGATGGTCCTTCCTATAATTGATTGATCTGTTGTACTCCCCCCTCTAGACATATTTCATCCTCTAATGTGCCCACCTAGCTGTTTCATTTTCAATTTTACATCTATTCAACCCAATTGGCCTTTCTTTTTAAAATTAGCATTAACCAATTAACGTGTAAAGGTTCGAAATTGCTTTTTCAACATCATGGCTTCTGTTCGTGAACTGCATGAAACAACAAGTTAATACCATCTCTAACCCCATCCATATATATATATATACACGAGGCTTTTTTGGTGGGGCATATTCATAAGAGAATTTTTTTTGTGGCATGATGCTTTTGAGAAGATATATATATACACACACACAGATGATATATAGAAAGTTGCAGCAGAAAGTCTATAGAAATTCTTATATGTTTTGTTATGAATGAATATTGTAAAAGAGCTTCTTGTTAGTGTAAAATCCATTGTGACGAAACGATGAGACTGAATAGAAAGTAATTAAATCAAATTTATATGAACCTTTGTCTTTGTTTTGTCCTCCATTACTAATTCTGTAACTCTGGATATATAGAATTTTACTGTTTGCAGTATCACTCTTCTTCCTTTTTTTTTTTTTTTAAATTTAGGCACATACCCATTTAGCACCTATTGGCATATTTTAATTATCAAAAAAAGCAAAAAGGGGCCAGGTTTAGATGACAGCCATTCGAGGCAAGTAAAGACCGCACACACACACACACGAAGTTATCTGGAAGCACACCCCAATATTCCATGAGTTACGCATGCACATTCAAAACTTAATTAAAGAAAAGAATGATCTTTTACGGAAAATCAAAGTTTAAAAGAAGAAATACCGACTCACCGTCCCCCACCGAAAAAATAAAGGAGAAGAAAAGGCAAATATTAGGGGATATGCGTTTCTTATTTAATTTCTTTGGAGTCAGATTTATACGTATCTAAGTGAAGGAACTTAGAGGCATTTTTTGGATGGTCCATGGTAGTCTAGTGGACCAAATTGCAGACATTAATCCTTTCATTGACTGTTTCCAAATTTGAACACCTTATTCCCTCAAAAGCATAGCGTTAAAAGGCTTTGTTCTCTGAGATATATCCCCTAATAAAATGGGATTTGGTTTAATATAGATGTAGTGTGTGTATATAATGCATTATTATTCTATTCCCTACGCATTTCGAGCAGTTTTTCCCTAGATTTTCATGATTTAGAATGAATCTAAATCTTTCAGATATGGTGCGTATTCCCATCGAAAAAGAAACTTTTCCATTTATTTATGCTGATTTTTTTTTCATTTAATTCAACGAAATTGATGTCAGCTTGTGCCTGCCGAATTCTTGCGTGTGCGTGGCGAAGGTGCCAGGCGAAAATTCATCGGGTAGAAAATTCAGAAGGTAACTGCCTCACTCTATCAATAAGGTTAGACTTTAGAATCAATGGAATCAACCGCGGGGAAATAATCACATCAAAGTACAATTTCATTGTTGATTTCATTGATTTCCAGCATTTAATAAAACAAAGAGGTCAAGTTAACCTATTCATTTATTAAAGAAGGAATAGGTGAAAAAGGAAAAGGAGGAAGCTTTCCTGCACTGGTTTGTCCTTGTGTGAATAGGGGTGTGATATATGGGAACGCGGAGTCGATTCACATTCACATCAACATTAGGGAACTGGGGGGAAAATAAACATTATATGTGTATCATGCAGGTTGACCCAAATTGAGTCAGCATTTGGAGAGTTCGTTCTTCTTAATGATCAATTAATGCCATGCCTTAGGATTCTTGCAATTAATTAAGGTGCGCTCCTCTTGTGTTATGAGATGTCAATCACGTCGTAATATCTAAGCGCACAAGAGGGCCTCTTTTAATTCAGTGCCATCATGCGATTTCGATGATTTCGCTTTTTTCTTTGTTTTCGTTGTCAAGTGCCAACATGTGCATGCTAGTATTCCCTCGTGCTTCAAACATCTGTGGTAAGTGTAGTGCTGTTTGAGCACTCGATCCATATGGTTTTCACTTTTTGACGGCAACACTCGGTTAACGTAGTACCCCAAAATACTTTTCCTTTCACAACTATCTTAGATAGATGATGTGACAGACACGAACAGCTGTTTCTAAAGCCTTTTGTTTTTATTCAAAGCACGAAATCATGACGCCCTCATAAATCTTCTTTCCTTTCTGGGCTCTATGGGGTTGTTCTTGTGTAACATTTTCCCCAGTTTTAACGGGCAGCAAGAGCCCACCTAGCACAAACAAAGAAAAAGAGAAACTGAACAGCTACTAATTCAAGAGCTGATATTTTCCACCTCATATTCATTTCATACACACACACACACACACATATATATATGTTTGTATGTATGCATGGTTGTGTGTGTGTGTAAAAATCCTTGGATTCGCATAGCCATGCCCATATGAATAGTGGGTCACTGGCCATTTGATGAGATGTCTTACAGTAGGGTACTGAGAATATGTGCAGTGGCTTCACGTGAAGTGTGTTAACCTTTAAAAGCCAAAGCCAAAACCGAGTTAGGATCGACTGGAAATCGGGGATGCACCCAGATGAAGTCATGCGCATTATCTCGGTAATTCTGAATATGGAATTAGCGCATCGCTTAACATATATATATAAATGATTAAATCCAGTGTACGTCTCATGTTAGAGTTTTACTGCATACATATCTTCATAACTTGAGAGAGAAATTTGAAAAGAAATTGCTGGCTACTTGACCAATCCTGTAAACTTAGTTAGATATTCGAAAGTCAGAATGTGTAAATTGAACATGTATATGTGTAATTTTGTTTCGGCCGAGTAAATCGTACGTACAATTATTGAGGTCATGCTGTGAATGATTGTAATGTTGGGCCCCAAGTTGTGAATGACATGCACACACACGAAGATAGTGGAAATGCCCATGTCCAAGAACACCGAATCGTGATGCAAGGGACAAATAAGTCCTTGTACATATAAAACTTACGCATTCACACACACTTTCCACATAAGCAGATTGCTTATAAAGCTAAAACAAAACTGAATTCAACTTATCGATAAGACCCATATATATAGTTGCTGCTTGGAAGTCTTTCTTATGGAAGAGTTCGTTTTCCAATTATAATTCCTTTCTGCCCTATATCTTATCCGTAACGAACGAATTCTTTGTTCTATGGATTCGGCCTTTCATAATCCCCCAGCTTTTCCTTCTTCATCTTGTTTTTGACTCTGATTCTTGATAGCTTGGCTGCTGTCAACAACTATATCAATCCTTGATCACGCGTGCTACCTAAAATGATTGCTCTCACTCAAACAATCAATTTCAAAGGCTATCACATCATATATCGGTTCGATATTATCTAATATCTTTTAGAGAAAGTTGATGTTTTGCGTCTTTGTGATGATTCAATTTTAACATTCTCCTCCCCAATAAACATTCAAATAATTTTGAAGAGTTGTCGGCATTAAACTTTTGACATTACAAGGCTGGGGTTATTTTTGTATCGAAATAACTTAAAATCAATTTGATAAAATCTCTCTTAATATTATATACTTTCAATCTTTTCTTTAATTATTTAATATAGGATTTCTATATTCTAATAGAGGGAAGGGCGGATAGATATGTAAGAAATGATTTTTTCCTAATTAGAGATTTTTTTGGCCAGACATAATGGAAGATATAAAATCCCACCTCCTTTTAGAGAAGTCGTGGAAGGGCTTTGCATTTACTATATGACTCCCATATCTCATCTATTAACATATAATAACACCATCTACTTCAATTATAACTGTATCTTTCAAGTGATCAACATCTTCATTAGAGAGAGAATTCTAGATAATGAACTTGGAAAAGAAAATCAGGGACCAAGCATTGATCCCGAACTGCAGTGATCATAGTTTTCAATTGGGCTAAAAGTAAATCAAAATATAATATATAATCTAATAAAATACACTATTTACAAATAATAAGCCATGCATGACCAATAGAACTACCCCAAATTTCAAGCAAAGTACACGTTCACACATATTTTATTTTGACAAATTGTACACTGGACAGTATTTTGTAAATCTCAATAAATTATCATGAGGTTCCAAATAATAGCTTTAATTATTCAAAAGTTCCCATGACAACTGAAGCATTAATAATGATAAATTTCAGTACAGTAATTTACAATAAATTTATTTTATTTTGAACTTTTTAGAGATTAAATTCTTGCCTTATGGCATCATAATTTCCCCCTGAAATGTGAAAGATTTTCATGGCCTTTTCTTTTAACAGTGTGATATACTACTTAAGCTTTTTATTTATACAAAAATTTTTAGAAAGGGATTTAGCTCACAAATGATCTAAGAGTAAGGCGAAATCTCCCTTTCTTCTAGACGATACTAATATTAGGCAGAACGAGTCATCTATTATCCTCAGACGTAAATTTAGATATTCATGAGTTAGGATATCTCCTTAAACACAATAACTAAAATTATAATAAAATAATATTATTTAAAAATAAAATATATTTTAAATAGTCGTATTTTTTACTTTTTTTCTCCCGTATAAAAAGAAGGGAATGATTAATTTGTCTCCGTTTTTACGTGACCGGAGAGCAAGGAGTGATACTTCTCAGTTGGTCTCATAATGTGATTCATGGGCCTGAGCCCACTTACAAAATAATTCGGCCCACTTGGGAAGCCGTCGGTCGTCTTCTTGGCGGATGGCACCACGACGAAGCGTGGACCGTAAACTGTCTTCCCTGTGACGCTAAATATATGGCCGTGTTATTGCCGGCATGCCAGAACGATTTCAAACGATGATCATGCTCATTGTTTTTGTTCGTTTTTCTTGACTACCTTCGTGTTGCTCTAGATTTGTATAGGCCTTTAGGTTGTTTCAACGTGTACAATGATGCATTTCATTTTTATCCTTGAGGTGCAGGAATGAATGTGGCAGTTCACTGGGGCGAGAGAGTGGTAAAGCTACACTAGAAAATTAGGAAAACTACTGTGCCCTCCTGATCATACAAACGGAAGCCTGATGAAGGGAAGAGAAGCTAAAGCATGTCCTCCTCCTCATGCTGTTGCGATGTGTACCTTCTCGACCTCATTGGACTCTTATGCCTAAACCAATTTCCAGCCCCGGTAGGGCTTCCGAATTCAACAAACGCCGCCGCCACCTCAGTAAATCGAGCGCCAGAGCTGGTGGCCCTCTGCTTTGGGCCAAACCTAAGTCAGCCGCCTCCGACCCCGCTGAACCTACTTCTCCAAAAGTTACTTGTGCCGGACAGATCAAGGTTAGCCAAAACACCGCTGCTTGCAGCAACTGGCAATCCGTGATGGATGAGATAGAGAAGATTCACGATGATCGAAAACAAAGGAAACGATCCAGCTGGGCCCACTCTCTCGGTTTCAAAACGGAGATCATGCAATTCCTGACTTGTTTACGGACCTTACGATTTGACTTGCGCTGCTTTGGATCATTCCCCGCTGCCGATAGCACCACCGAAGATAACGAGGAGGAGTGAAGGGTACCAGGAAAATGACGTGGCCATAGAAGAAACCAGCGATGACGCTTCGAGGGCTGTGTTTTCCAAGTGGTTTATGATGTTGCGGGAGAATCAAAACAACGTGTTTGACGGAGAAGACACGAGGAACGAAGACAATGTAAGCGATGACGGACAGATTGCCAAATCCGCTGTGCCTCCTCCGAATGCATTATTGCTCATGATCTGAAGGTCTGCTCCGGCAAAGCCTGGTTCGAAGAAAACGGGGAACAAGAAAAGGAAGACAGTGCCGGCGCAGAAGAGGGTGGAGGAAACGTTGAGCAAACAAATGTGCAGGGTATGAAGTTATTGATGGAGAAAGAGGAGACGAAAAAAGAGAATATGGTGGTGATGAAATACGACTCAGATTTTTACGAGATGTAATAGGATATTGCGAAAGAATCATGGATGATTGGCGGTCGGAGAGATCCACTATCAAAGAGTCGAAGTTGGAAAAGATAATCATCCGCAGCTTACGACTTTTTTAATAATACAAAGATAAATATATTTATAGAGGCACATATATATATACATATTGGCGGATATTATGTTTATCTAGTATTTGCGGTGTCTCATTAATTTCTCCCAGAATTACTTGGTGGTGATGATTGGGGAATGTAACAGTACTGTGCGAATATTCCCAGATGTAGCCTACTTTGATGATCATTAATGGGGTGATATTTGTATTTTGTATAGCTTTTGCGATTTCCCTTGGCAGGTGACATGCTCGAATTAAACCGGTGGTGGTTTTGAGATCCATTAATTTGGGCCCACTAGCAATGTTTGGGCCTCTTTCTCTAGTTGGTTGGGCTACAATAGGATTTAAGACTCATGTCCATGAAAAAGAATAACATGACCGGAATAAACCGAATTCGGCTGTGGAACAGCTGCCCTTTGTTGGTCAAAACAACAGTTGAACTTGGAGCTACCAGCCACACCTTCGCCCCTTTGATGCCACTATTTCATTGACTTGTTATAATTTCTACACTATATAGAGCATGTAGACTGAAAAATGAAAATCCAAGAACAATCGAGACAAAATGTGGAGATATTTAGAAGAGATGGGCGTTGGCAGAGGATTGTGTCTTTCGTTGTGTTTCCGTTATCCGATTTCCCTCTTACTCTCACTTTCAAGTTTTATTTAGGGCTGTAATTTTGGGTGGAGCCTTGTCGATTTGAATGATTTAGATATTTTTATTACTAATCCCAACTATTAAGTACAACGAATGAATATATATATATATATATAATGTATTCTGATTCCTTTCCCTTCAAGGACAGTGGCTCTTAATCATTCAAATCAATAAAGTAAAGTTGTCGTTAACATCTCGTCAAGTTTGAGCTATTTGGTATAAGAAATTTAGAGAGAGGAGAGGGGAAGGAAATTTTTTATGGGCTTAATTTAAAAAAATTGAAAAAAGTAAAGTTATAAAATTTTAATACAGAAAAAGAAGATAAATAATTCTCTGTTGAGACAAGGAAGGAGGGGCCATAGATATATATGTTTAAATATATTGCCTATTAGCCTATTATCATAAATCAAATCCGAATGAGTTGAACAGCCCACCTGCAAAATCTGTGTCATTAATACACATCACCCATCTTTTCCTTCTCGCCTGCCTCTAATTGCCTTCATAATTTGAGATTCGAGGCTCATATTCATGGACTACTTGAATCGCTGCGGGATCGCCTAACAGAGACGGGCTTGTTTCAATCTCACAAAGTAGCAATTTTAAAATGACTATATAATACTCGTACGAAAGAAATGTAACTCCTATCCTATGCCTCTTCCCCACCCTCCCCCCAAATTACGGCAGTTTTAAAAGTATATTTTCTCTCTCTAAAATCTCCCGACTCACAGAAAACTTTGGGGGGGGGGGAATATGGGATCATGCTTCTCTCCCCCCTTACTCTTCTTTCCTTTCCTCTATTTTTTCTATTCAAACAAAAAGTGCGTATAATAAATCATTTTCTCACACACGAACGTAGGGCAGAGCAAGAATTTACAGATATTTCACAAATACTATTATCTAACTACAATAAAGTCAGAACCGCGCCTGTCAAACTCTTAAAAGAAAGAAAGAAAGAAGCACTCCTCAAAAGAAATATCAATAAAAGAGAACATGGGGTTTGCCAAACCAACATAAAATCCCAAGGCTGCTCAAACCAAAGTTAAAAGAATCAATTACTAACACCAAAGAATTCCTTTTTCTATAAATATTGTCGGGGCTAAATAGTGATGCCATCCTTCCTCTGCCTTGCGAGCAAGGTCCACAATGTCAAGGAGCTGATACAATTAGCCCGATTTACTTTCTATGGCAGGTTCTTGTGCCTTTCCTGCACTGTTCTCATCTCAGCTGCTATACAATTTAACCGATCTTTCTAACAACTCGTGATTGTTGCCTGGAATTTCCTCAACCTTTGATCCATTCTTGTATATTTTGAATGCTGGCACAGAGCTCACGCCTTCTGATTTCGCTATGTAGGGGTGCTCTTCAATTTCCACCTAATTTTGCAAATAAATCTTCGTGAGAAGCAAATCAACATAAAAGACACAGAGAGAATCCGAGATCGTATACTATCTTCCAATTTCTCAACCCAAAAACAATTTAAATGAAAGTACCTTGAGGAAATTAACAGACGGAAATCTCTTGCAGGTTTGCTCCAACATTAGCAATGCTTGCTTGTGGGTTGCCTTGTTGCAGAACAGCACCACAGACATACCAGGTGAGGTTACATAATGTCGAAACCGATCATTGCTCGATACAAAAACCAGATTACAACCAAATTTGAAGTCCTTAACATCTACCCCACGCAGCATCTTGAGTTGAAGCTGAGCCTCAAACAGATCCCTGCCCACCTCCTCATCCCCCGGCTTTTCTCTCAATAGCATTTCATAGTCTTGAATTGCAGCTTCCCATCTTTCCAACTACCGGCACAAAATGACAATAAAGGAGTTCATAGAGAAACCAAGTCCACAGCAGAAGAAGATAAGGTATTAAAGAAGCAATTAACTCACCTTGGCATGGCAATTTGCCCTCCTTAACCTTGCCTTTCTATAACTAGGCTGAACTGCAAGGGCCGCATTACAATCTTCAATCGCTTTCTCAAATTGGCCCAACTTAGAACGACATGCTGCTCTGTTGCAAAGGAGAACTGAGTTGTATGGATCGTGCTCTAGTCCTTCGTTGTATACTGCACATGCTTCTGTATATTTGGATGCCTTGAACAGTAAGTTTCCAGTTATTCTGGCTGATGACATTGCTCTGGCCCTCTTTACCACTGCACTCACCTCTTTGTCGCTTGGATCAAGTTTAGCTGCTTGCTCAGCAGCTGTCACCGCATCCTCAAACCTGTTCACCCACAACAAATCAAAATCAACTTGGAGTCATACTAAATAGAAAGCAATAGAAGACCAAAGCCAACTATTTCCTTATTTTGGTTCAATTGACTCTGCTATCCAAACATCAACGACGCATCAAATATGTGTACCATCTCTGACCCCTTGATCAGTAATGTTAGTTTCTGGCAAAAAGACCTGCTTTGGGTTTCATGTCCTCTAAGATGATGTTCCGAGTGTACAAATAATCTATAAAACACTTAAAACACGTAGATAAAAGTTTGTCACCAACCTGCCTGCTGCCAAGTAAGCCTGCGTGCCTATCATAAACAGATAAGCAGTACGAGCCAGACCAAATAACTTGGTGCACCAGTTAATAGCAAATTTGGGCATTTTCTCGTAGGTAGCATATGCCTCTTGATGTCTGAAGAGCTTAAGTAAGGCTTCTGTTTGCAACGCATAAACCTGGAGTGCATAAAAAATTGTAGTCAGGATAAGGGAGAAAGAAGCGGATAAAGCCATCCCCCATGCATGACACATGTATGAAAAATTCTGTTGAGACCAATGAGACTAACCTGAGGACTTGAATCAGCACCTAATCATATAGCAGACTGCGTTTCCTTCAGTATTGCGTCCCAATCGTTGTTTTTCCTTGCTTCAATGCATTTTTGAAGATGATTGCGAAGAGACTGAGCTTGGAAGGCAAGTGCAGAATCAGAACATGGGGTTGCGACATTGTAACTAAGTGCCTTTTCTGCTTCTCCCAATCTGCATCAAGAATCTCAAATCTATTATGAACACGAATTAAGACGCAGGCATGAACCACATACTATTTATGGGCAGTCGAATGGAGCATGTAAAGTAAGTATTACCAAACTAATCAAGGGGTACCTGAGATATATGGTTGCCAAACGGTGATGGGGTCTGTTGTACGAAGGTTCCAACCGGATAGCTTCTTGGCACTCAACAATTGCTTCCAGAAGACGGCCTAATCCTATCAAAGCTGCACTCTTATTGCAATGAAAAGTCGCTTTATTTGAATCAACGGCTATCGCTCGTTCATACAGAGACAAAGCCTCTTCCAATCTTCCTTGCTTATACGCTTCGTTTCCCATTGTCTTCAACACTTCAGGGTCTACTCTGTTCGTGGGACTCCATAACTGCGCAAGCTCATCGGTGCTCTTCCTCATAATATTCCCCGTTACACCTATACTTGCGTGAGTTTGAGACTTGCGCGCTGAGTTCATAACGTCTTTATTCTTAGGAACACTTTCGCGACTCCTAGTTCTAGTTCTTGGGCTGTTATTTGCAACCAAATTACCAGTAAGTTTGAGGGGGGGTTTATTCTCGTTCTCTCGCGGGTAATGAGTGCTTACTCTAGCAAGCTCCAAAGAGTTCTCAGTAGGCTGTCTCTGTGTTCTGCTATCGTGACTCAACTTGTGCTTTTGATGAATCGTAGTTTGGGATGAATTGCGAGAGGATGATGTTGTGCTTCTTGCCGCATCTGAAGGTCTTGGATTTTGATTCTTTCGGATGGCAGGATGTGTTCGATGATCGGAAGGGGTCTTTCTGGCCGGTTTGTGCGACTCAGTTGAAGTAGCCCGGGATTCTGGATTTGGCGGCTTCTCGGACTCGGTTTTGTTATGCTCGTTCTGGACATTGTTGCTAGCCTTCATGGGTAGTGAATGAACAGATGATTTCCTCAGCTTAAAGCCTGCAAGATGGAAAATCTTCCCGATGAAACCACAACCCACTTCATTCTCCATCTTGTTCTTGGCCTTCCCTGACATGGATCTTCGGAATCGGCCCTACTGGAGACGAATGACTGAAAAGGAGATGAGTGAAGTGCCAGAAAAACACCTCGCAGGAGCAGGAAAAACAATGATGAAGAGAGTATGCAGCTGCAGAAATGATGGAAGGGAAATCGTGAAGGGATGGCTTGGCTATGAAGGAGTTTATATAATACGGTTGCCCAGGGCAGGGGGGCTATATTGGGATAGCCTCCACCAAGAGTGGCTTCCAAGAAACTGACTTTAAGCTCTTTTTGTTTTTTGGGACCTTTAGAGACACAATGGGTAGAGTAGGATTTAAAGAATGGGCACATACGCATAGAAGGGAAACAGATATATTTGATTATATTATTTCATGCATTTGTCCGCATCAATTCTACCATGATTGGATTGGATTTCCTTCCTTGTCCAAATTAATATGCAATGATATGGACCAACCCCTTTTTTGTTTTTTGGGGAGGCGCCTTTAAATTAAATGCATCCTCATTGACTCTATAGTGGTAATTATTAAGGAGAAGAGACAGAGAAAATGCGAGCGTGGTCACTGGTTACAGCTCAGAGAGATATGATTGGAGGGATTTAAATGCCGTCGATCACTCTGTGCGTGTCGTCACATTGTTAATTGTGAAACGAATAATGGAATCCAGCGGTGTACTCTCAATCCATGTAAAGGGCCACGGTCTGGATTAATTTATAAACCCGTAAATCACAACGTGGCCTAAAGAAGTTAATTTAAAAATACGAGGTCGTTTTAAGGAATGCAAAACCCGTGTGCTGTTTCCGTAAGTGGAAAGCCGGGGCATCATCTGGTACCAAGCATACTTGCATTGGAAGCCTATATTAAAGTATAGGGAAGGGAGCGTGTTATAGTGTAGTTTTATGAAATGGGAGTCGGCATTGAATTGTTGAGAATGAGGGAGACTGGTTGGGGGATTTGACCAATAATAGAATAGAGAGGGTGGGTTAAAGAGTAAAGAGTAGCCGTGAGCAAGTGTGGAGCAATGTAAATGGTGATCTGCCGCCAAGGTCAAGGTGGCAGGTGTATTGGCCCTTTAACTAGAGATATTGGTGTTGATCCCTGAAAATGAAAATGGAAAAAGAAAACCTAAAAAATCTAGTTGGGACGGGATATAGAATAACTAACGATTGATTAGTATTTTCATGTATTTAAAATATTTATCTTTATTAGAGAATATTCTGCTGTAATTTTGATTTGATTGTTATCTTTAGCATTATAATCGATCACCTTATTTTCATTTAATTTTAGGGCCAAGAATATTTTGCATGTACTTTATCTAGGGTTAAGGCTATAAGTAGGTCTCACCATAATATGAAGCGTATTTTATGAGTGTCCACAGTCTTCTCCTGTGAATTCTCCCCTCCTCTGTAGTATTGGATACAGGTAAAATAATGGATTAGGAAGAGAGTGAATAGAGAGGGTTGGTGGGGGTGGGGGTGGGGGATGGGGACTGGAGAGTGCTGTTTGAGGTGGGAGACGTGTTAAGATGACAGAGGATTTGGGATACGACGAGTCTCTGGGACCATTCCTTACCCAATCTAAGCTTTTGAGTTTTGACATATCCCAAACCCTTTCTACATCTTGTCTCATCCCTCTTCGTCGGTGCCGCATTCTTCATCCTCTCCCAACTCTAACAACATTATTCCCATTCATGGACGAATGCTTTTTAGTCATGTGTTCCTAACAACTACATGTTCGACGAGAGTATATATTAATTTGTTTATATAAATAAACAGTGAAGAGTGAGGAGCGAGTGGGAAGCATTATTAGATTGGGAATAGATGAGATGAATTCCATTGAAGTGAGGGAAACGAACGAGGTTTAGATGGAAAGCCTTGGCGACGGCAGGGTAAGACGGAGGAGGGATCAACATCAGACATGCGTGTGGCTTTGCAACATAGGAGCGATTCCCAATACTTCACTTAGTTTTGTTTAATAGACAAGTCAAACTTTCACAATTCACCACCTATATGGAATGTCCGCCTCCAATGTTTTTTGTCTGTTATTTATATATGTCGTACGTACGTACGTACGTGTCCCCCAAATAATTAGGAGTCGTGACATACTCTTCTTCCTTCACAAAATACACGCACGCTCCCAATTCCCTAATCCCTCTATTCTTATCCTCTCACACCTGCCCCTCCAACTCCCTCTATTTAAGTGTTTCATTATATCGATGCCTTCTTAAGCCACCATCTAAATTCTCCGCATACCATTCTTAATTCTTTCTTAAAATTAATTAATACTATTTTGTATTGTTTTGAAATGAAAATATTTAAATTAAATAACTGGAGAGAGAGAGAGAGAGGAGTTCAAATTCGTATATCGTTGTGCTTGATTGGGGTCGTACAATCCGGGCATCTTATCATCGCGCTGGCTTGGGAAAGTCGAGTGGAAATGAAGGACCAACACGAAAACTGATGGCACCGAATCATTTTTCTTCCCATATTGCAAATTGAAAAGATATAATAAAGAAACAAAATACTGCTTTCGGCTGTCTCCCTAAAAGCGGTTTGATTTATATCCAGAGTCAAATTAAGAAAGTAAGTGTGTTGTGTTTGTGTGTGTGTGGTGTTTAAATTGTTTCGGATCATATTAATACTAGCTAGTATCTAAAATATGGGTAGATGGAGAATGTTTTCTTAAAATTGTCAAATTCCCTCGTACCGACACTCTGATCCCGTATTAGGGCAGCCAGTAACGGCGCCATGGAATAAACATGAAATGTTGAGTGAAAAAGTATTGAAGGACAATATTTTTCAATGGAACTTTTTTTGCGGGGAAGGAATTGCATTGGAGGGAAATGATGAGTGATTGTTGGGTAAGTGGAATATTGTGTCATGTAGGATGATTGTGATTAATTAGACGCTTTAGAACCCGGGCTGACCCCCCCCCCCTCCGCCAACCTACAAATTCCAATCATGATTGCCAATTTGCCATTCATGCACAATTCTCAACAAAAAGATAACTCGTGTTTTACATCACTGTTATATTTCTCCTTCATTATTGTAAGATATAAATAATTAAATTATATCAATAAAATATGGTTTAAATTGATTTAAAACTATAAATAGAAAAACAACTTTTTTAACAAAAAAAAAAAAGGACCATGCTTAGGTCAAGTATGTCCATAATGTGCCGCCTATGTTATTTTGCCTTGTCAGCATTTAACCCCACAATCCTATCTAATCACGCCGTTAGTTCTTCTGATAGAATATATGAAAAAATGATGATTCCTAAAGAGTGCCGACGGCTTCAAACTCAAAAAATCACTTAAGCATTAACCTCATGAAGAAGTTAATTTATTGGTGGAATACCAATTTTCAATTGCTTGTGGTCCAATAAACAATATAAATTCAAACCCCCCTCTTGAGATGTTTCTCGATATTTTAATATTTAATCCAATTCAATGCTCTTCGAAAGCATCACGCTGTTAGTAATTGATAATAGAGTTAAAAATATCGTTGGAAGCCTATAACCACCAAGGTCTGCTTCCTCAAAAGACTTATTGTCAGCAACAATACAATATCCAAGGCAATCATCAAGACGCCTACCATTCTTGCCATTAATGTATCCCTCAGAGGTGAAGCCTCGGAGTTGCCCAGCAAAATTGGAAACATCGAACCTGTCAAATGGGTCAATCCCATTCTCAATGGCAAGAAGTTTGTCATAGTGAGTATCAATGTCGTTGGCCATCGGTGCTCTTCGCCAATTGCCATTGCCCCTCCTTGGCGTCGCTTCTCCCATGGCCGATTGCAACCTCAGGTGCCCTTAGAGTTTTGCGTTGTATTATTATTTTTTAAATGTTTTTCCACATATCAGAAGAACTAACGGAGTACTTGAATGGGATTGTGGGGTGAAACACTCAAGTGCAGATCGAGAGCACAGGTCTGTAAACCGCTGCATTGGCGAAGCTGACCTGGGCTCACTCTTCATTTCCCACTCCCATGGCATACACAGTCATGACCCCAGTAGAATTCAACCAATGGGCCTTGGCCCTCCTTCAAATGTACACACTTTATTTAAATGAAATTGCACATTTATGGGGATTTAATTGATAGGGGGCAGAAAAGGGGCGCTTATTTGCTTGTACATTCTTTTACGTCCAAGATTTTAACTTGGAACACTATCTTGTATGAGGATTAAGCATGCTCTTTCTTAACTCCATTGAACAGATTATTATTAAAAAGTGGCGATAGAACAATGGGACTAAAAAAAAATAGAGGATAATGAATGAATTTTATAGAATAGGCTTTCTGAAGTGAGCATAATGATGTATATAGATGTGGATTCTTTTTGGTGGGGAGAGCTGCTGCAGATGCTGTCGTTTTGGGAATGACACACCACTGACTACACAAGCAGGCAATCGTCTGGGGATGATGGCACATCATAAAAATTGGATCGTTGTCAACGACAACGATAATTGTAACATACGTGCATATTTTTTCTTTTTGTTATCATCGATCCCCAATGATTCGAATTGGGCCACTCAATTCATCTAGCTATGTTTAGGTAATTGTTCTGTTATGAATGGTTCTCCCTGCCAAATTCATATGTCTAACTAAGAACGCATCGTGCTCATAAAATACATGTTCATTCAAGCAATCTTCGGGTTCGATCAGTGAGATCCTTAAAACGAGCTTTGATTTTCTTAGATATGACAACACATGAGGCATCGTCCTTTTTATCCATATTTTAAAGTGAAAGACGGACCACACCTTCGAAGAATCGGATAATTATTGTACTCTTGAAGACATTGAGATACCGTATTAAAATATTCAGTTGTGCCCTTCTATTGATGATACCGTAAATTCAAGTCCATCGTACGTACACGGTCAACTAGTATGCTAACATAAAAAATTGCTAAATAGAAAACATCAACAATTTCTTTGGGACCATATATAGTTATGATCACGGTTATCAACGATGTTAATATGATGCTACTGCTGGGGCTGGCTCAACAATATAAGGATGATGACTGTCCATGTGTTCAAATATATTATATAATATTTATCAGTTTTTAATATAAAATATAATTAAAAAATTAATATTAATCATAAATATAAAATTATTTTTTATATTTATTAATTTTTTAAAACTATTCTATTAATAATCTTTTAACAATAATAAAATAAGAGAATGAGGGAGGGAGTTAAAATAAATAATTTAAATATTTTTAAAAAATATATCATATTAACTAAATTTTTTAATTTAATTAAATTAATTAAATATAGTATATATTAAAAATTTTAAAAATATATAATATATTAGAATTAGTCTTATAATAAATGTCATAACGAAGAATACTGCAAGACGTAGTTGCGAAGTAGATACGCTCTCATTCGTCGAAGAGCTCCTCTGCATAAATTCTGACTCAGTGGAGTTGTTAATATTAATATTACCTTGAATTGGGAATAAATCCGAGGTAATTGAAGAAAGTTATCCATTTCATTAACGTCAAATAAGGAATATGGGGATAGTCAATTATTGCACGCGCCAATCGGTGTTGATGTACATAGTATGAATGAGGGGCCGCAGGAGACAGATGAGGAGATAATTTTAAACCGTAGATGCAGGTGGTGGCACTTATGGCTGCTTCGTGAAAGCTTACCCGTACGATTTACCCAAATCCGAAACTAGCTTTCTCCATTCTCTTCGCGTGTCAGCACCATCTCTGGTTTTTTAAAAGAAAGAATAACGTGTTTGGTTTATTATTAGTATTAGTATACGCCGTGGGCTGTGTCCTAAGCTGCTAATGACATCCCTTTCTCACGGTCTGTCTCACATTCAGTTTGAGTTTGACATATGGCCAGCCATGGGCAGCTCTTTTCTCTCTAATGCTCCCATGGCGACCCCACCCCCTCCCACTCTCTAGAGTTTCTTCCCTAGGTTTATCTTAGGCCTCTTTTTGCGAGAACAAAAGCTTTCTCCTCTCAAAGTGAAACCCTAAAGTTCATCAGACACCTCAAGCCTCGTGAGATCCCCACGGCCTTCACTTCAACCTCCCTACATACGCTCATCATAATTCAGATCTCTATATGCCTATCCTATTCCTTTCTCTTCTTTTGATACCCTCTCTTTTCTCTCACTTTAAGACAACGACAAGATTTGCTTCCGCTGCTCATCAGGGATTCCAAACTTACTGACTACCATACCTTTTTCAGAACCCTGCTTCTCCTCTCCACCCATAGTCCCTTTCCTTCCTTAGCTACTCTATCCATCATCATCAACCCCCCACCAGGTAGTTTATTGATTCCTATCGCTCTGCAACTCTCCCTCCCCTCATCCGCTGCTGCTGCTTTTACTATCCCTGCACATTTCGATTAGCTTAATCTGTAAGCTATGGATTCTGGGAATAGTGGGAGTATCTCCTCCAGTGGGGACGAAGAGTATGATTCCCGGAGTGACATGGTTCCGCCCTTTCTCAGTCCTCACCCTCCATTTGGTTCTTTCTCCCTCGTTTCTCATCACCAAACCCATCATCTTCATCTCTTTGATCTTTATACGAATCACCTCCAATCTCTCCCCTCTCAAACCCACCTCAACTCTAATCCCGGTCCTTTCCTAAATTTGGACACCGGTGCTAATTCTCACGACCCTAGATCCGAACCTAACCGCACTGCTCCCGCAGTTTCATCGGCAAAGCAGTCCTTGTTAAGCACGGACCCGTCGCTGCAACTGCGGTCGCTTCACGATGATAATGTTCGAGTTTCGGCACCACCCGCTAATTCGGTACGGAACCCAAAGAAGCGAACCAGAGCATCAAGACGAGCACCCACCACCGTTCTCACCACCGACACCTCTAATTTCAGAGCCATGGTTCAAGAGTTCACCGGTATCCCTGCGCCTCCCTTCTCCGGTACCTCCTACTCTCGTCGCCTCGATCTTCTCACACCTTCCTCCTCCTTGCGTTCCTCCGCTGCCGCTTCTTCTCACTTGGACGCCGCCACGCCTCCCTTTTACCCTTTGCGTCCTTCAACTCATCCAAGCCCAAACCCTTTGTTCTTATCTCCCACCTCATCATCGCCCTCTCCTTCTTCAACATTGATGTTACACAGTCATGTCGCCGATACTATAGCTTCCACTACCACCGCCGGTAACAACAGCTCATCCTCCATTAACTACCAAACTGATGCGGCTGCACCTTATAGCCACCCACAAAGCATGCTGACCATGCAAGTCCTCCCATTCCAAACACCCACTCTTCACCCCTTGAACAATCCTAATCTTCAATCTAGTCCCAAGTCTCAGCCGAGTTCGTCTATACGATCCCTTGAGGACCAGTTGGGCATGGGTCATGCTCATCTTATGAGTGCTCATCCCCACGTCAGTAGTTCGGAGGCCGAGGGTATGCTACTGAGCGGCGGCGACCATGATATTGGAGGGCATGCTGCCAGAGATCAGCTGAGGTCCTTCCATGTCGTCGCTCCCTTCAAACTCAACTTTTCTGGTACTTCGTCCTCCGCCGCTTTCAACCCTGACAAAAACTTGGAAAATACCTCCATCAGAGGGGAAGGTAACGACATCGATTCCTGGATTTGTTCCTCCGATTAGCAGGATTCACGTGATCACTAATGAGTCGTGATCAGCGGTACAGGAGTGAATCATTAGAGCGTAGAATTGGATTCGGCAATGAATTATCATCATCATCATGTTGATCATAGTGCAAGTGCTGGTGGTTAGCATTTCTAGCTACCTTTCTCTTTCTTACTTTCTTTTCTTTTTTAATTTATCGTTCAAAGGCAAAACCAAGTAGTATAAATTAATTCATCTTTAATATACGTACTCTTTTGAATTTATCAGCGATCGTCAGATGTGTTTTTTCTTCTTGAACGGGTAACACTAATGGAATATAAGAGGGAATCATGAGGATGCTAGTTCGCTCCATACATACGACCGCACGTAACATTAGAAGAAAACAAACCATATTATATAGTGCTGATCTGCTTTTAGTTTTACAGAGGTAACGATAAAACAGTGGGGAAGCCAAAGTTTAGATTAGTCAGATGCTAAATGGAATCTGCTGCAACTGAAAAATGGCCGATAGATAAGAACTGTTCCTCGTACGGACGCTTTATGTGGTGGTTTGAGAAAAATGGACGAGGGGGTGACTTCGGCCAAACAAAAAATAAAATAAAATTGCAAGTTGCAGGCAATTCAGGGGGAGGCCACCCCGTCAGTTGGGTTCGAGTAAGTGACCCAAGGTTCCTAGTCTTGGGGGCTGATTAAGCGCTGATCACACACCTACGCCCTACCTAGTTATTCGGCTACATAGTATTTTCATTCTTTTTCCACTATATATGCCTTACGTGACACTTCATTATCATCTCATTTCCTAACCACCGGACCTGCCTCCTTGACCTCCACGCTGCTTTCTTATTTTTGTGTATTTCCATAATTCCTTCTATATTTGTTGGAAATGAAAGGGCTTTCAGGCATTAATTAATTAATGGATAGTACGTACAAGCTAACCAATTTAATTAATACACCGCATATTTTGGTTTGTGTATTATATTATATTGACCGTGATTTTAAACTGAAACCTATGCGATGTTGATTGTTAATATAATAATAATGCTTAACACGCAGGCTAATTATTTTGTGATGAACAGTGTAATAAGCCTGGCCTGGCCTTGCGCTCTCCGTACTGCCTTCTCGGGGGTTTGGTATCAGGCTACAAGCTGCTTTGACACCTCGGCAAAGCAAAAAAAATCATCGAACGCCTATTGGAAACCTAATTGCTATGCTGACTTAGGCTGTATTAGGATTTTAGTTGAAAAATTGAGCTGGGCTGAGATTGATTATAAGCTTAGTTGTGAGTGTAATCTAAAAGTGCATGTTTGGTTGAGCGTCATCTCGTAATTGGAATCAAAATATAGTTATTTGAGGCATGGCTTTAGCTTAATTTTTGAAAGCTATCCAAACCCGCAGTTACTGTCCATTCCATCATTTCGTTTTTTCTTGCTTTTCCATGGCGAATGGCAGTTTTCTGGCGGAGCAATTGGTGGCAAGATTAGTGCCTTCTTTTGGCTTCCATCATCTATCCTTGTTTCTCAACTATATACGTGTCACGCTCATATACTCCCTTTCCACGTAATCTGACTTAAACAAGCTTTTACTTGTTAATCTACAAAAACTAGTTAGTTAATCAAAATTTAATCATAAAAAATACTCACAAATAAGTTCTCCCAGGAGGAATTTAATTGAACAAGGAGAATGGAGATCGTATAAGGATTGGAGAACTCTCGGTTTTTCTTCAATTATCTTAGTGACTCTTTTGTAACAGGAAGTAACGGAAAGCTGGGCGAGACTATTGATTCGGTACGTGAATTCAGATGTTCTGTAACAGAAAGTTGCCTCCGAACAAGTTAACTAGTTAAAGCAGGAGCACGTTTTCCCCGTACGTTACAAAATGTCTAAAACGCAAGCCACACTATTGTCAGCCTATTAATAATGGCACATGTAATAGATTTGACAGAGACCGACTCTGAAGAACCATTATAAGTCGATGAACGGTGACATTCACTAAACTATGGGAAAGACGCACGAACTCATTATAAGCCAATCAGTGTCAATAAAATCACTCTAACTTAAACAATAAAATAAAAAAAAAGTTTGGCTCGTTGTAATTGAAGCTCACATGCGATATTCTGGCGTAATGACCATCCCGGGAAATTCAGAACCGTCCACACTCCAATGGCCCTCTTTTAAGAAAGAGCTGGACATATGAAACAGAAGGTTTGATTTAAATTGACTTTCATATTGCATTAATTAATCCCTCACGCGTAGCGGTTCTCTACTTCTCTTGTCAATAAAGGACTTCATGAAATTCGGCTTAATTTAGGAATAATTTAGTGCCATGCTAACTACGTATGTGATGATTAGGGATAATTGAAGGAGCCGTGGGGCCCGTTCTTGTGTGCGATCTAAGTTAAGCCTAATGATGGATGCCGTAAATGGACAATCAATAAATAGTACAAAGATTCATCAATCACAACAAACGGCTATTATTGGTCGACATGGTTAATATATATATATATATATCCTAAAGAATGCTAGGAATGGAGTCTCTTCAGAGTCGGGATTCACACGCACCATGTGTCATTTTTAATTAAACGTCCGAGAGCAGAGGATGATATGCCAATTAAAGGGACCTTGAACTGATGAGTGGCATGTAGGAACGGCCATAAGGCCACAAGCACATTATGACTCACACGAGAGGCATTTGAATACTCCATTTTAGAACATAGATCAGAGAGCATCCATGTTTCTAGAACAAAAACAAGACACATAATGATGCGAGCTTCTCTCCGGTAGATATCAAAAGGTTAAAAGCACCACTCCATATAGAGAATCGATTGATTGGGGCAAGTGGGGAGATAGAATTTGACTTCTTCAGCGGTAGCAAAACACGTTTTGCTTAATTCGCCAGTGCTTCCTTGTTTGTAATTAATTTGTTGTGTCCCTATGATTCTAAGTTTTGCACACTGTTTTATACGTAATTAAAATATTATTCTTTAACATCCTCAATAAAAAAGTCAGTCTACAAGGCGCACTTAATAAAATTCACTTCACAACATCAACGGTGACATTTTTTTTATAACCCTTTTGATTGCCCAGTATTTGACAATTTTTTTTTATTATATTACTAGGCATCTAAGTAATCCACTAATCATGATTGAGATTTTTGGCCCATAATACCACTCCCAATATAAAATCAAAATTTTAGAGAAACACGTATTAGTTACATTTATGTGTTAGGTTAGACAAGAAAGGGGACATGATTGTAAGGAAAGTGACTCCATAATGTTAATTAAATATATTTTTTAAAACCTCATAATAACTCTCTTAAAAAAAATTGATACATAAACGAATAGAGCAGTGGTTTAGACAAGAAAGGGGACATGATTGTAAGGAAAATGAGATCAAAAAGTTTGTACGCCTATCAATAACTAAGGTCTTTTCTTTTTTGGGAAAAAAAGGAGATCAAAACAATTATATGAGGGAATGGTGTCAGTGTAGAGGTATGGATGAAGATGATGGAATGTAGTAGAGATGAATGGTGGTGATGATATATTCTGTAAGTGTGATCCAACCTGTATAGATTATATATATATACACACACACATACACATGCATGTTCGGTGATTTAGTAAGTTTGATTTCTCCCAGATTTAGTAATATATGCGCCTAATAAATCAAGGATCCTAAATTCACCAAATCACGTGCTAATGTCTAGTCAGGCTCGGTGAACGAAACCGGATGTCTTTTAATGGGCCGAGTATTCTTGTTTTGGGCCTTTATGGCAGAGGTCGAATCCCGTTCCCGTCATCGGCCCACTTAAGACAAGTGGATAGAGTAATGGGAGTAATGAGAAAAGTACCGAACCGAATATCCAGAAGAACGACTGAGAGTCGTCTACATGATGACCAAACCGAATATTATATTAAAGATCCTGTGTATTTTACGCGTCGCCTTGTAATATGCTCCGCGGGCATCCCCCGGCCTCTTATATACCGCCACCTGTAAATCAACCGCATCAAGGTTCTTGAAACAACATGAAATGCAAATACTCGTTTACCGGGAAGTTGGATTCACTGTTCTTTGGGACCGAGAGAGGAATCTTAGATTCATATCTCCATGTTTACAATCTATATCATATTCGCTGCTTTAAAAACTGTATACGTATATCTCGGTGTGTGCTTTTGAAGAAAGAGGAGATGACGGCAGAGACGGTGACTTTGGTGCTGGTGAACCTTGCTGGGATCATGGAGAGGGCTGACGAATCATTGCTTCCACACCGACCGGACCGGGCTGGATTCCCTCACCCTATTCCGGTCCATTGTCCAGTCCTCTTGCTATCCCTTAGCCGCTTACCTCGCTCTGCGTCACAATCGGGCACACGTCATCGCACTCGGTGCTTTCATATGGGCCGCTGCTACTTTCCTCGTCGCCTTCTCCTCCACTTTCTTTCAGGTACTATCTCCATATCCACTTGCTATTTTCTTTGGCTTCCCCGCATTGCGTTTTTGAAATGCAGGATTCCTTTGTTATTACGCTATTATTAGGCTGTGCGCTTATAGTCATGGAGGTCGATTCGAGCTTAAATTGATCTTTTGAAATTTGTATAGCTGATTGTTAATATTTGGGTTATGGCCGCAATTTCTTTCTTTCTTTTGACACTATAAACGACCTTACTATTAATATCTGTGTTTTTATTGCTTTTCTATTTCATCTTATTGCGCAATTAACGAGGAGTAATAAATAACTTCCTGGGAATTGGGAGGAGAATGGCAGGGTCTATACTTTGATGCCCCATGAATATCAAAAATCAACATTCATAATGTTTTATTTGTCTCTGGCTATGTACAAAACTGAAATTTATTAATTGTTTATGAGGGAGGGCCAACAACTTGTGTGCGTCTATTCAGGGAATTCCATCAAAGCAACACAAATGTGATGCAGGCGCTATAGCTTAAACATAAGAGAAGGAAAAAAGATTTTTTCAACTGCCTATGTTTTAGCCTTTAGGTCTTGAAACTAAGCTATTATATCACAGCTCACAGGTCATATTTTGCTCGCTTTGGACGTCTTCAAGGTTGTGGCAATAGGCTCATGTAAGGACGAAAAGAGATTTTAAAACGTAAAATAATGGAATTTATTTGACTTTTAAAATCTGTAATCTTTTATGACTAAATTATTTTACTCACAACTTGTTTTCAACTGCTAAGTACAGCATATACTTAGACGCACATAAGATGACCCTTTGGCATCTACTGAACCAATCTAAATCCCTCATCATTCATATTATTGAGATGCAACGAAGTCATTCAACTTTATTGAACGTTGAGAAACCCAAAAATCATCAACTCAGGCAATTGAACAAATGCAAATTATCAATACCATTCTAGGCATCGGTCAAATTTAATACAAAGTAATGTGGGTTTCTACTTTTTAGTGGTAATTCAGTGGCTTACACTTTTCAAGACCCTTTTTTACCTGATTGTATTCACTTTGAAGTGATCACCATGCAGGTTTCTCTATCACGAGCGTTAAATCGGATTGGCCTTGCACTGGTTGCACCTGCAATACAATTCCTTGTTGCTGACTCAACTGATTATTGCAATCGTGGCATGGCTTTTGGATGGCTTCAACTCACAAGCAATGCTGGTTCTATTATTGGTGGCCTCTTCTCCGTGTTGATAGCTCCTATTACATTCTTGGGTATCCCTAGTTGGAGAGTTTCATTTCGTATTGTTGGACTAAGTGTTATAGTGGGTACTTTAGTATACTTCTTTGCCAAAGATCCGCATTTCTCAGGCTGTAGTACAAGTGCTAGCAACCGAATTCCAAGTAGAACATTATGGTCAGAAGTAAAAGAGTTAGTTCAAGAAGTGAAGTCAGCTCTGAAGATTTTGTCATTCCAGACTACTGTTGCACTGGGCGTCACTGGCTCCTTCCCCTGGTCAGCATTGTCATTCGCACCAATGTGCTTGAGCTCACTGGCTGCTCCCACAGCTAAACAGCATTCCTTATAGCTTTGTTTGGGATTGGCAATTCTGTTGGAGGTTTATTTGGGGGTAAGGCTGTTGATATCCTTTCTACTCAATTTCCAAATTCTGGCACAGATCAGATCTGTATCAGCAATCCCACTTACAGCAATACTATTGTTGGGTTTACCGCATAATCCATCAACAGTGTCACATGGGTTGCTCCTCATCATTGTAGGATTCTTCATCTCTTGGAATGCTCCTGCTACCAACAAGTAAAGTCTCCTTGACTAACCTCTCCTTCCATTAAATCAGTTACCCAATAAAGAATCATTGTCTTATTATAGTCATTTTGCACCCTGACCCCTGAATTTTCTATGACACACCCCATCTTTTCTTAATGTGATTCATTCATTCATTGAAGTTTGAACGCAAAGTATTAATAATGCATTAAGATCGGAAAATGAATGGTATGAAAACAACTGCCGCTCAAGATCCCTAAAGTCCACATTATTCTGAATATGACAACTATGCTCTCAAAAGCATTCCAATTATCACCTAATAATTTGGTCTTTTAACATATTCATTAATCAGCTCTAATTCGTGGGGAAAAAAATTGTGTGTTCATGGTTGAAAAATAAGAAGGTTTGTCTTTGTAGTTATCTGCAACTGAGAATGGAAACAAAGCTGGTCCCTTTTGAATTCAATAGGATTGTTATTCTTAGAGATATATGAGAAAGCTAATTGATAAAGTTTATGGACAAAAGTCCCAATATTTGCAGAAATTGTTCCTGAGAGAGCTCGAACAAGTGTATATTCGTTGGACCGGTCTTTTGAGTCATTGCGGTCATCTTTTGCTCCACCTTCAGTTGGACTTTTGGCTCAGCATGTGTACGGATCTAAACCAATTCCCCAAGGGTGTACTGTATCTGAAGAGATTTCTACGGATAGAAAGAATGCTTCATCATTGGCTAAGGCACTGTATACTGCAATGGGTATTCCGATGGCAATCTGCTGTTTGATCTACTCATTCCTTTATGGAGCCTATCCAAGGGACAGGCAAAGAGCTCGGATGGTAGCTTTAATTGAATCAGAGATGCAACAGATGGAGTCAGATGGTTTAGAGAATAATAGAGATTTCCTCTCAAAAGCTTACTCTTCTGAGTCTGAAGAAATATATGTTCATGATTACGATGGGGATGCCATCGATGTTGATGATGAAGATAATGTTCTGCTGTACCGCGGATTTTGACTTTCTCCAATTTAGGGGATTAGTTTTAATTTTTTCAGAAATGCATGAGGTTTGAAGTTTTCCCATGATGGATCACCCACGGATTCCACAGTGAGTCGGTGACAAATTTGTACATTAATTGAAGAGATAACCTCATGCAAACTACTCAAGCCTCTTAACAATACTAATTACAATATTCTAAAGATACGATTCAGCCGTGGCTGGGGAGTTTTTTCGGACTATTTTTCCTTTGAATATTTCACATGATCATCAAAGGTACAGACCGGCAATTACCCAAGTCAGGGCTACTTGGGATGGTCAAAGTTAGCAATCTTTAGTGACTGCGCTGATGCCATACTCCTGATAACAGGAGATGAGATAGCATCCCACCCTTTCAGGAATTGCATTGAAGAGGGTCAAATATTGATCGAGAAGAGCAACATCGGGGTGTACCTCAATTTCATGTTCCGGCAAGTGAACAAGTGTGCAAATGCAATAGCTAGATGTATGCGTAATTAAGAGTCACAGTTTTGTTTTTCTAACTGGGCGCCTGACTTTTGTAGTGGAGAAAGAGCTGGGATGAATTACCAACGTTTCAATTTAGCTTTGTAGTTTGGTTTTTTGTAATATGAAAAACGTACAGAACGACAGATATAATTTGTAAAGCAAAATTATATTATAATTTGTACACGGATAGTACGCTTACAACTTGCCCCGTCTAGCTCAGTCGGTATAGCGCCAGACTCAACCTTGTGGTAGAGCGGTCGAGTCCCCCGGTGGGCGGTTGTACTTCTTTTGATCACCCGTTTATAGCCGTTGCCCACCACATGTTATCGGGTCGGTGGGTTTGACTTTGTAATTAATTTAATTTGAAAAATACACTACGTCATCTTCATGCCCCTGCCGACATCTTCCAAAATTCTTAAAACACTTGATCGATTGAGATTTATGCGTTGTCATAATATAAACCCACCCACCCTCACCAAAATGGAATTATTATTACCTTTTTAATATACGATGCCATTGGTGACATTTGTATATGTCTCTTCTTCTCCCCTTGCCCCAGTCACTCTACTAACTCCCCCCACTGATTTTCTGCATCTGTACGTACAACAACATTACCAATACAACTCCCTGGAAACGACTCCCTACTCTCTCATTTTTCTGTGCTCTCCTTCCCCGCATCATCGCAAAGCTGAGACCCATCCTAGATCCTTAAATAATAGCAACTGACACACCCCCTCAATTTTGGTGCATACCTTAAAACCCTGAGAGGACCACTTATATTCTGTGTCTTTGTTTCTAACAAGTGACAACCGCTGGCTAAATGACCCAGTTGTTCACCCTTCGCAATACGAATGCCTATAAATTTTCAGGACGTGAATTTATATTTGGATCTCTGCATCAATGATTGACCACCTTCAGCTCCTGACTGTTTGTTTATTTAAACAATAAAAATTAAACTGATGAAATAATGAGGGACTCTAATTAATTTCAAAAACCAACCACCTAATTAAAAATCCAAGAGGATATAAATGCTCACCAAACTGTCTGGCCATTTTGTTATGATCACAGAAAAAGGGACTGGCATTATCGCAGTCATCATCTTAATCCCCCGAGGGTCACTGATTGATGCAGACTCTGTGGTGAGTCATTCAGTTAATATGGATGGAATCTTTCAAGTGGGCGTTAATTAGAACACTATTGATCAGAGCATAATATAAAAGTGGGGTCACACGAGTATCCAAATCTAAAGTTACAAGTTAACTAATTGATGATATTTTATGATGACAGTAACAGTTGAATGGCGAGCTTTTAATAATAAGAGGTGTGGATGGCAAAGGAAAACCTAATACAAGGTTTTTGTGGGGGCGAGAGCTTCAAGTTTGGTTGCACTATACCCATGTGGGGACATCTGATATGCCATTCTTTTGCAATTTCTTCAACACTTGGGTTTCTAGGTCCACTCCCTCTTTAGCTCTGCATATTTAAAACCTAGTAATCATGAACCCCATGCCTTCTCACGCATAAAGACCTCCTCTTGCTGAAAATATAGCCTAGTATATCTTCTCCAGCATATGTCCATTCCTTTTTTCCTCCTTGATATCTTCCCATTATCTGAACTTTGATTCATTATATTGTAATAGATTAACTCCCCTATATTCAATTTATGTTACTTGTCTATTCTGTTTGTGTTGTTTGGGAAACAGCATTTGGTTGCGGTGGCCCAATACAGCATTGTGCTATGTATCTGCAACATTCTTTTCCTTTTTCCTTTTAATCCCACCCTCCACATGTTGGGTGTCTTCAGTGGAGTCAGGGAATCGACACGGCATGAAAAGCATTCTCCTGTCACATGGGACTACATTGACGTATTTCAATTGGAGTAGCTTGAGTAATATAGAGTAACATTAATCAATCTCGGACAAGAGATTAGAAAACCAGGATGAGAAGATTATAGTTTCGTCCATCCAAATGTTGGGGAAGCAGGATAGAATGGAGTTAAAATATTAAAATTCAAATAGTCTCGTGGAGACGTTGCGTGAGATTTTCATTCTAAAAAGTAACCGAAAGGACGAAGGTGCCCTTCTAAAAACTCCAACGACAAAATAGCTCCGCTCCACTAGCTATATAACACCAATTAACCTAATATCAATACTCAAATCCACACGTTAACACGCTATAAAATTTATAACTAATGGCGATATCTTCAAATGGTAAATAATACTGTTCCAAAGGGGCAATGATGCAATTAAGTGCCAGCTGGTCATCCTAAAGTCGCTATATCTGCTCTATGAGATTTAAATGAATGATCCTTTCAGTTGCTGACTCACAAAGTGGGAACGTATTCTGAATTCTGACTTATTTACGCATCTAAAAATGAGAAGCAAATTCAAAATTCAAGTACACGGGAGAAACGAAAAGCACAGAAGAGGGAACGGTTACATTTAAATGTGGTTGGTAGGTGCTTTGGTTTGTTTTATAAAAATGAGGGAGGAAGAGTAGCTTCTACTTCTACTCCTACTGCCCTCCCTACCCTCTCCTCCCTTCGAATCCACTCCCTCACCTTCAAACCAAAGCGGCCAGAAAAGCAAACTCTTCCTAAATCAAAAATTTTGTATAATAGTAAAAGTAAAGCAAGAATCTTCCAGATCTGAAGGTCATCGTCGTCATTTCCTGATTCCCCGTCTGAGCGTCTAAGTTTAGATAGACTCTCCCTCACCCAGAAACCCGGCAACTCTCTCTTTTCCTTATTCCTCCTATTTCTCATTATTGCTATTTTGTTCCTATTGCCTTCAAACATCCAAGACTTGGGCCTCCCCAAACTGAACGGAAATCACTCGTCTGCATTATTCCTTTCCTATAAGGCGACTCCGATTGTTGTTATCTCCACAGCTTTTTCCACTTTTCGCCTGTGTTTGACAATAGCGATGGAGAGGACCACTCCGGTGAGGAAGCCTCACACTTCCACCGCAGATCTGCTTACTTGGTCCGAAACTCCACCTCCTGACTCTCCGGCTCCCGGTTCCGCAGCTCGTTCTCACCAGGTTCACATTTTCCTCATCTTACTCTGAAATCTGAATCTATTCTCTGTTCATCTCTGCGCTCTTTTAAGCCGTTCTTTACTTTCCCCTTTTGAGTCATTACGGAGAGCTTTTATAATCTGGGTAATTGAGTAATTTGATTTTTTTTTTATTTTCCTTGTTTGGCGTCTGGGATGCGATGTTAGCCGTCAGATGGGATCAGTAAGGTGGTGTTTGGAGGTCAGGTGACGGACGAAGAGGTCGAGAGCTTAAATAAATGGTGATATCTTCTTCTCCCGTCTTATCTTATCTACTGTGAAATTTTGAATATGACCGTGGTCATCCGTTGTGCTGCCACTAGATTTACGCTTGGTTTTCCATGTTCTAGGTTCTGGCTATATGTCATCCCTTTTAAAAATCCGACATTTTATATACCTACTGTCTGTTGAATTGAATATTTCGTTATAGAGATACATAATTTCTTTCCCATTTTCCCTATATTCTGTTGTTTAAAAAGCCGTATTTCTCATTCAATGTGCGAAGGGGTCAAATGGACTGTATAAGTTTTTGGACTTGGATGAGCTGATCAAACGTTAAACGATCACCCTTGTTTAGTCTTCTGGCATATCCATTGGAATTCTATCTTTCAGCCTTTCTCAATCGTTTGAAGTCATAATGCATTAATCAATTTAAATGCTTGTAGATTTTACGTTCCACAAAATAATGTCAAAATAAGATAGTACCATCAACTGTTTGCCATTTTAAAGGACAGTGTAATGGCATTCAACAGCTGTTGTGTTGTAGGTGATATGAAAAATAATTTGCTAAAGAAGCTCAGAATATTGCTCCAGAGAACCGTAATTTGATTAACAGTTATGTTTGCTAATATTTGCTATAAAATGCCCTGGGTCCCTAAAATAACACCAAGCAGATAACGTAGGATTAAATAAATATTTATACGTCTGGAAAGCAAGTTGTAAAGCTTTAAGAAAGGTTTACATTTTTCAGTGTTTTATACACCCACGGACACCAGCTTTGAGAAATATCTCCCAAGTTGCTTCTCAAAGCACTTCTTATGGCTTTTAAAGAGCACAGGAAGAAGCACCTTCAAAATTTGTTTAACACATCTTTGTAGGTTTTGCTGTTAGAAATTTTTGTGGATGCAAGCTATTAGAAAAAATGTAAACCAAAGGCCATAACTTTATCAAATGTGGATTTGTTTGGTATGTTTCCTTGTTTATTTATTATCTTTTGGTATTCACCGTGATGTGCTGCATCAATGTTTCCTTGACAGTAGCACATGTTATTCTAAACGGGCTGGATGATGCAAGTGTGATACCTATAAAGTACAATTACAATATTATGAATGAAATTTTAATCTTTACTATCGTTTCTACATAATTAGGCCAACTCGTTCTTGTTATGACATCTAAAATGTTTTAGCTATGAAATTTCCAGGAAACCTTGTTCGGAGTACAAAATGAAGGAGATAACAGGTAGTGGAATCTTTGCAGCCAATGGGGAAGATGAAGCATCTGAACCTGGCAGTGCTAATCCTCCAAATAAAACAGGAGTGCGCATGTACCAGGTATTATTTATTTGCTCTAGAGAATTATATTATTGTGGGGATTTGTTTAGTGATTATATGATTATGTGGATTTATTTATCATTTTATCTTGTATTGATTAACTTGCGCACTAGATTTCTGTTATTCTCATTGCTTGCTGTTGAAAATTTGTAGCAAGCAATTGCTGGAGTCAGTCATATCTCCTTTAGTGAGGAGGAGGATATTTCTCCAAAAAGGCCCGTTACCTTGCCTGAGGTGGCCAAGCAGCGTGAGCTAAGTGGAACTCTGGAAAGTGAAGACGACAAGTTGAAGAAGCAGCTTTCTGATTCAAAGTTCAAAGAGCTCACTGGTCACGACATATTTGCTCCCCCTCCAGAAATTAAACCCCAACCAGTAACTCCTCGCATATTGGAGCTGAGAGGGAGCATAAACATAGGTGAAACTTCCCCGCACCAGGTATGCATCCCAATAAGTTGCTAGCTAGCTTGAATTTTTTATGTAGATGCTTCTCAAATTTGATCTCTCCTTATATCGTAAAGATTTTTACACGTCAGTCATTAGTATAAATCAGTAGACGACTGTAATTCGACGAGTAAGGAAACTGAAGTTGGCTATGGTTTTGCTACTGAAATTGTGCACAATACCACTTAGAAATCTAGTACAAACTTTATATACAATATTTGCGCATTTCAAATAACAAGTTGCCTGTGATATGGGTTTACATCCAGGGTGATGGAGATGAGGGCCAGACCAAGTCTAGTGAGGAACCTATGAAGACAGCAAAAAAGATTTATAACCAGAAATTTGCGGAGCTTTCAGGGAATAACATCTTCAAGGGTGATGCTGCGCCACTGTCAGCGGAGAAATCGTTGAGTGTTGCTAAACAGAGGGAGATGAGTGGGAGTAACATATTTGCAGATGGGAAGGTAGAATCAAGAGACTACCTAGGAGGCGTGCGGAAGCCACCTGGCGGTGAGAGCAGCATTGCGTTAGTGTAGCTCGTTAGATCTAACTCGGTGGTTTGTATACCGTCTGGTTTTGTTTAATAGTGGGGTTGTGTTATATTATTTGACCTCGTATCCTGGGTTTCGGGAACTCATGTCCTAGGTTTCTTAACGTGTTGACCTAAAAGGGACCAGCTGCTAATTCTTGGGTGAATGTCCATAATCTTATGTTGTCCTCGGTGTCTACTTTCAATGAAGTGATTTGGGTTTTGTTCCTGATTAAGTATGTTACTACTTGCGTTGCGGTGTATCATAGTAACTTCCAACCATAAGGATGCTCCACAAACCTTGGAGCGTCGAAGCTAGCCACCCGTCTACATAGAAGGTAATGGGGGCACAGCTTGCCTTGCTAGCCTTCAACTATTAAGATGTTCCTTAATTTCAAAATATTTAATGAAGTGGCCCATCACAACGTTGGATCACTTGAGCCTACGACCCACTTCCCTTTACTTGTATGCCCTAGCCGATCAAATGCATTTCTGCCTTCCTGATAGTGATAAATTAGTTATAAATTATAAAGAGAGACTAGTTTGAGTAGTAAGTGACTTGATAGTCGAGTGATAAATTAGTCTAAACGAGGTTTTAAGTTTGACTCTTGGCATATATAAAAAATTTCTATTGAGAGATTTATATCAGATACGTCAAATTAAGATAGTTGACGTAAAATTTTGACAAACTGAGTGGATAACTAAAAAAAATAGTTATAAATTTTAAAATAAATTTAAAAACCTCTTGGGGTATAATATGTTGGAAGCTAGATAGAAGATATATATCAGCAAAAGGATAAGCATGTTAGAAATTGCAAGTTAGAAGCAACATGGCATTAATTAGGACAAGGGTAGGGGATAATTTAACAATTTTTCTGTCTTATCTTCCGAAAGAATTGAATCTGAAACAAATTAAATTCATAATTTTGAAAGAGTGTGTGTGTATATATTGCCAGCCAACAGTTTGGACCGGGTCTCCCGCCCAGCGGTCCCTTGCCATTATATCATTCTGGTCCTTTTCAACACGTGGTTTAACATTTGCTCGCCCATTTTTTGATGACCTCCTTCATTTCATCCGTAGTATGATCTCTCGTGGGGCTCTACTTTACCATGCAGTAACATGGTTCAACCATGTACGTGTTTAACCCAATCTTTTGTTCATGCCCTCCAAAAGAAATCTTCTTCTGAAAGCCAGATTTTGAAGATAATCTGTTGTTTAAAAAACACAGCCTGTTGTATTCGATTCTCATCAACTGAACATGCCGGCCAATTGATCAATGATCTTTTTCCCACCATGTCTAGTCTCCAATAGATTGTTATGACATCAGATATTTTATATTGTCCCATCCTTCGAGGCAATACACACATACTTGGCTTCCGTCAACTTATCGGCTTTCAAAGGAAGCCCTAACTGTATGTTAATATATAAATATACAGGAATTCAAAGCTGCACAACCAAAAGTCAAAAGAATATATATAGACCAAGTCTCTGGCAACGATCTTCTTCATTTTTTGCTCTCTGTACTTTTGCTTGTCCTTTATATAATAAAGTAAACAGCGGCTTCTGTCATCTCCAGTGTAATTCTTTAAAATAATCATTATCAGATAGACTATAATTAATTGCTGCCGCCTGCCTCCCCAGTTAATTAATATCTCAGGCTTCCTCCTCTGGATTGAAGGCAACAACGGCGCTGGGTAGCTACTCTGGTATATATATACCTACCCCCCATTTAAAAACGAAAAAAATCATTCTCATGAAGATAGCCAATTAATTTGATTCCAAATGTTCATCTCAAGTCGTTTTGATTACCTCATACACTAGATATAGAACAAACGAATTTAGTTCCGAAATTTCAAAAACGAATACATTAGAATAAGTTGAAGTCCGAGGAAGCTTTCCAAACCATGTGATTTTATTAGTAATACTATGTAAGACAAGTCATTCCGTCACTCGATCACAGAAACCGTTACTGTATTCTTATATACTGATGTGCATATATAATGGTCAAAGTAAGCTAAAAAAATGGGACGTAATTAATTTAATACGTAACCATTACGTGGGGGTGGATAGTGGTGTGCATATTGTAGTAAGAAAGGAGAGTAATTAAATGCGTCAATGAAGATGTTGGAAATTTGAAGTGTGTGAGAAACATACAAGAGTTGGAAGAGAGTTATAAATAAATCAGTCCGCACAGGAGCCTGGCAGGGTTAGCGGGGTTAGAAGCAGAGAAGATCGAAAATGGCGGTTGGAGGCATGGCCGTCGACACACCTGCAGGTGGCTTCGATGGCAAGATAACGCTCTCCGTGGTCATTACTTGCATCGTCGCCGCCTCCAGCGGACTCATTTTCGGATATGACATCGGAATTTCAGGTTCATACCTCTCCTTTATATATCGTTCTGTGGCTTCTCTTCTCGGGTCAACGTTCTTATTTAGATTAGAGAAGCTAATGATTCTGAAATTGATATTAAAATTCAGGAGGAGTGACGACGATGCCGCCATTTCTGGAGAAATTCTTCCCGAAGATACTGAGAAAGATGGCGAGTGCAGACATAAATATATACTGTGTGTACGACAGTCAGGTGCTGACATTATTCACGTCATCGCTGTACCTGGCCGGTTTAGCGTCTTCACTGATGGCGAGTCGAGTTACGGCGGCATTCGGTCGGAGGAACACCATGATCTTAGGTGGCTTCACCTTTCTTGTTGGCGGTGCCCTTAACGCAGGTTCTGAAAATATTGCAATGCTGATCTTGGGTCGCATCTTCCTCGGTATTGGGGTTGGCTTCACTAATCAGGTAACAACCACCACGCGAAAAAATATTTTGACTTTCAAATTAAATAGCTTTATATCCACCGTGATTAAGTTAACATAAGGGGCCCAAATATATCATTACTCTTTCGTGTCTGTAATTCCTTACAAATTTATATTAATAAAATTTAACATTTTACAATATAAATATATGATAAACATTATTATATTTTAGGGATGTTGATGACTTCTCAATATTCAAAAACTGAAAAACCTAATTATCATTTTATTTTATTCTCCTCATTCATTCATAGATCAAAATCATTAAAAGTGGGAATATTCATGCGTATCAAGTAGATCATAATTCATCAACTCTGAGAACATATATATATGTATATATCATAATGCTATAGTAGAAAAACTATATAATCTATGTATTAATGTTTAATAATTGAAGGCCTGCTTTACCTCCATATTATACTTTTCAATTGATATATAATATTCATTAAGATGACAGGTATTTTTTTTATATTTCAATAATCCGATAACAAATTAATTATCAATAATAATATAATTAAAAAAACAAGAGTGATAAGAGATTTTTGGATGGATGACGTAACAGGCTACTCCAGTATACTTATCGGAGGTGGCTCCGGCGAAGTGGCGGGGGGCATTCAACGCGGGGTTCCAATTCTTCTTGAGTCTGGGGGTGGTGGCGGCCGGCTGCATTAACTTTGGGTCCTCCAAACATCCTTGGGGCTGGCGACTTTCCCTCGGGCTCGCCGTAGTGCCGGCAGCCATCTTGGCCGTCGGCGCGTTCCTCATATCAGACTCTCCGAGCAGCTTAGTCGAACGAAACAAGATAGACCAAGCCAGAAAAGCTCTGCTCAGAGTCAGAGGCTCCGACACAAACGTGGAACCAGAGTTACAAGAACTCGTCAAGTGGTCCCAAGTTTCGAAAGCCAACAAGCAAGAGCCTTTCGTATCCATTTTTCGGAGGCAGTATCGACCTCACTTGGTGATGGCCATTGCCATCCCCTTTTTCCAGCAGCTCACCGGCATCAACATCGTCGCATTTTATTCACCCAACCTCTTCCAGTCCGTTGGTTTTGGAAACGACGCCGCTTTACTTTCCGCCATCATATTGGGAGTCGTCAACCTTGGCTCCGTCCTCGTCTCCACCACCGTTGTCGATCGCTTCGGCCGAAGAATCCTGTTCATAGCAGGGGGCATTCAGATGTTCGTCTTCCAGGTAAGCAAGCACTGTATATCTATAACTATCACATAAGTATACCATTTCTTTGTTGTATACTACTAGTGATTACTAATTAGTATTATGACCTTTCATTACTATGAAGATTGCGGTGGCGATTGTGCTGGCAGAGGCGACTGGTACTCACGGGGCAAAGGAATTGTCAAAGGGGAGCGCTATATTGGTGCTAGTGTTTCTGTGCCTGTACGCTATTGGTTTTGGTTGGTCGTGGGGACCCTTGACATGGCTCATTCCGAGTGAAATATTCCCGTTACAGATAAGAACAACTGGGCAGAGCATAAGCATAGCCGTCAACTTCTTGACGGTATTTATTTTATCACAGACGTTCTTGACCATGCTGTGCCACTTCAAGTTCGGAGTATTCTTATTCTACGGGGGTTGGATCTTAGTAATGACCGTGTTTATCATATTTTTCTTGCCCGAGACCAAAGGAATCCCTTTGGACTCTATGTATACCGTATGGGAGAAACACTGGTACTGGCGCCGCTTCGTTGCCACATCACAAATTGAACCATCACCGTGAAGCTCATCATCATCGTCTATATACATAACACCTTAGTTCTTTTGTGTTATAATGTAGTGTTAAGATTAGATTTCTCTCTTCCTGTTTTGTGGCTATAGCTATTTGTTTGTGTACAAGTTTCTACCGCAATAAAAGTTTAGATTGATATACTAAAGAACAGAGTTATTTTTTTGGCGCCGGAATGAATTAGATGTTGGTTTGTTGCTCGGAGAAAACAGTACTGGGTGTATGCACTTTTCTATATGTATTTTATTTCGGCGCTCCCCCGTGCGATAATGCAAACATATGCTTTGTACACATAATATGATAATAATTTGTGTTTGCTCGCAATTAATTACAACTCCCATCGATGACTTGTGCTATGACTCTGAAAATTTCGTATATATTATATCCTGTTAGCAAAGAATATATATATATATATATTAATTACAAAAAATTTCAATGAGGAGGCAATAGTTGAGTGGTTTAACGTGCGAGTTGTGACTGTAGTGAGTTGTGTTCGATTCCCATAAGTTGCAGGAAGGGAAATCTTTTTATTTTTAGGCGCGTGAAAAGACCAAAATACCCCTCCCCTTTCTTAACTCTGCAGAAGCCGTACCTATCGCCATTTTCTTCTCTGAATCTCTTCAACAGCGCAGGTGGGAAGGGGAGCGGCGCAAGATGTGTCACGCCACCAGTACCGTGTGCTCAGGCGATTGCTTCTGCCAGTGTTTATGCCGTCTTGTTTCATCACCGCTAACTCTTTGTTATTATATCTTCCCAGCATTGGCTTCAGATGGTCGGGAGGGAGAGTGAGAACAGAGAGATTGTGCTGAGGGTCCCGTGTCTGTGAGGTGCCACTGGGTAATGGACGCTGCTCCTTGTATTAGAGTTGTAGTCACCGTCGTGCTTTGGGTCATCGTTGTCAAGTGTGCTCTGGTACTGTAAGCAAACCCAATTGTTCCGTCTTTCTTTTTCCCGTCATCATCATTGTGGAAGAAGTTGTTGTGGTAAATTGCTGCCATCTTGTTCCCTTTACAGTCACAGTGGAAAGCCCAGATTTTTGAAACTCTTTCAGGTGCCATTGTCAGGCGACGCAAATTGGATGATAGGTATGTTTCCTCGATGCCCCTAGTCTGTTTCCTGTAGTTTGTGTTGGTTCAAGGGTCTAAAGAATTTCTGATGTTGTGGAGGGCGTGTGTGTTTAAGCTTTGAGTAGGATGGCTCTATTATGGGATTCTTGAAAAAAATTATGGGGTGAATCTTTATGTTGAATGTATGTTTGATGCCATGAGGAAAGGATTCTAGATAGTAGATATATGCTTATGTTATGCACTGTTCATGTATATGGGTGTGAAATTGTTTTGCTCTAGGAGTCAACTGCTGTGCGCTTGGGTGGTCTCTGTTATGGGACAGGGGCTAAATTTGATCGCATATATACAATACTATTGTGTATGTATGATTGACTGTTGGCATCTTGAGTGATAAATTAGTAGGGATTTGTGTTGGGTCTACAGGGGTATGTGTATGTATATTTGTATTAGCAGGGGTTCAACCAGAAAGATAAGAACTGAAGGAAGAGAGAGGAGGAACATAGGCATTTTTGTGTGTATATTGTGACTTGTACGTGTGCTGTGAACATAAATGGATATGTGTGTGTTGTGATATTGTCTGGTCAGCCGTAAGGTTGTAGGAGGATGAATGGATGTATATATATGTGTGAGGTTGCTGTTTGGGAAGGTTGCATGTTGTGTGTATAAATTCTGCATGGAGTAATTTTGTGAGAAAAGGTGGACACTGTAGTAGATAGGTATGGATGTTTGTTGAGGGTGCTATTGATATGAACAAATAGATAGAAAGGAGATTTTGAATATTTTGGAAGTATGTATTTATATATATATATATATATGTGTGTGTGAATATGTGTGGGATTGCCCTATGTTAGTTTATGCTTACTGAAGGTATAGGTTGATACTTTGGTTATGTGATTTGAGATTTTATTCTGGTTTGTATTATGTTGTCAGTGTTACCTATTGGCTGAACATAATCTTTAGATAGAATGAATAACTACCGAAGGCTGCATGTATTTGAACTTGTCCTTAGTTGTTGTGATATCTATGTGGTTAGTAATGCTGTCAATGAATTTTTGATACGGGGAGAATTAAGTTAAGTTGGGTCTTGTGAAGTTAATAGATATGTAAATAACTTGTAGTGATAGTAATAAATCAAAAGTACATGTCATAGAAGAGGTGGATTATATTTCTTTATGGAATATGGAGGTTGAGAGGAATGACGAATTTAATTGCCTATAGATGTTCAGTAATTAGGTATGTGATTTGCTATGATAATAGTAAATGAAAGGAAATTGGGATAAAGGATAAATTTCGATTCATGATGGATTATGAAGTTTGAAAAGTTATAGTAAAGAGTGTTATTTTTAGAGTATTAGTTATTGATGCATGTGTCATATCTGCTAGAGAAAAGTTTATGTTGGCAAGTGTCTTATTTTCATGATTGAAAATAAATAGTTTTCGATACAAAAGAGTTGAATACCAATCATTGATAGAACCCTTTATTTTCAGAAATTTAGGAAAATAAAAGGGAGAATGATATTCTAAAGCTAAAGGCAAGAGTAAGTGAGGGAAGTATTCCAGGTGAGTGAATAACGTTCCTTAAAATTTATATTTTCAAATGCATTGTCATTTCAAATGAATTTCAAATATGAATTTTGAAAAGCAAATTTTACGGAAGTATGATTTAAATCGTTAGAAATGATTTTCTCTTGATTGGTTTACAAAGGAATTATGATTATGTACGAAAATGGATGAATAAGCTTTTGAAAAGAGTTTGGCAAAAGTTGCATTGAACTGATATTATTCATGAAATATATTCTTATGTGAATTTCATATGACTTTACAGTAACTTGATTTTAAATATACATGCTGGGGTTTTTGATATGCAAAGTGATTTTTACCAATAGTTATGGCATTGAAATGATTGAGATTATTTCATGTGAAATAAACCCCACGCATGATGAAAATATTTTAGGATGGAATACAGAACGCTGGTTGCTAACAGCAGTACTGTTAGTCCTTAGTGCACCTTGGTTACCCGAGCTCGATGAATATACGTGGGTCTTGTACTCACGACGGATATACGTGGGTCTCGTACTCGCTACAGATATACGTGGGTCTCGTACTCGTGACGAATTGTGGCCTTGAGCCACCAGATTATTACGTGGGTCTTGTACTAGCGACGGCTAGTGGCCTTGAGCCGTTAGATTGGTTATTTATCCTCATGAACTGTGTGTCCACGTCTGTTTTTGTTCTGTTGAAGTCCTATGGAAAAGATTATAATTTTAAAAGGATTTGTTTTACAACAATTGATTTGGAATTGTTATTTCAAATTGTTTCTTTAAAACAATAATGCCTACAAAAAGATTATGGTTTTGAAATGATTGATTTGAAATAGTGATTTCAGATTGTTGTTTCCCAAAAAATACAAATATTTATGGAAAGATTTGCATCAATTTTTGAAGTGTCATGAAATATATTTGTAATGGCTCAGGAACTTTCAGATTTTAAAATCTGTTTAGCAAAAGGTATATTTTTTTTTCTTGAGGAAAATATCAGTTGAGGTCGCTAGCTGAGTGGTCAAGCAGCGGGAGTTGGGTTGTGAGGTACTATGATCAAACCAAGAGAGCTGCTTCTGGCAGAGTTTTATTTCTTTAAAGCGTGAAATTACCAAGTTACCCCTCCTACTTTTTCCTTCTCACCCATACCACCCTCCTTCCTTTTTTCTGTTTTCAGACGTTGTACTCCCCCAATTTCTCTAAATCTATCAGTGACAGCAGGGAGCAGCGGCAAAAGCTTCACGCCAACTTGTCATACGTCAGACTTTGGTTCAACTTGTCCTTCTGTCACCTGGTTCCTTCATCGTCGACCAGCATCATTTCATCCTCGGCTATAATTATCCCAATGAGCTTCAACTGGTCACGGGAGTTAGAGAGTAAAAGCTGAAAAATTGTTGGTTGCTGTGAATTTTCTCATCTTTTGAGCTGCCACTGCGAGTCAACGTTACCCCCAGTTGCTGCTGTGAACGCTTGGATACTCTGTCATCTTGGTGGGGCTGCATTTTCTTTTGTGTAGGTGGGCGACAATGGAAAGGGTGGTCAGGCGTTGGAGTGTGTCAGAACTAGTGGCCTGAACTCCAGTAGGTACCATTTTCCCTCCCTATGGGTGTGTTGTCTTTTGCCTAGTTGCAGGGTACTGTACCAAAATCCCCTCCCCAGCCTTTAATTCTCGACCTTCCTGTTGTCTCATTCTAGTAAACTCTGCAGACGCGTGAAGCCGTGTGGGTGGATGTGCAACTGTGTAAAGCAGAGAGTCAGGGAGGTGGGGTGATTGGAGTCTGGTAGAGTAGCTGTGAGCAGTGTGGATATTGCTGGTGACACTTACCTCGTAACTTTTGTCAGTCGCTGTGCAGGTACTAAAATCTTGGTTGCTCTCCCTTGAACTTCCTGGTTTTGGCTGTTTTGGTTGCTGCTATTGAGTGCCCTATTTTAGTTCCTGTTGTGCACTAGGTATGCATGTAGTCCTAGCCATATATGATTTGTTGCTGGGGCGCTCTGTGTTTTGCATATGCGGGTTATGCAGGGAGGAAAGAGAATCTAAGGCATGCCATGAGGGATTATTGGATTGAATGGAAAGGATATGTATACATATATAGCTTACGGTGTGTATATGTATATGATGGCATGATTTGGTGTTCAAGGAATTTTGTTGTTGTCTTGGTGTGTGTTTTCGTTGAGGTGCTGTTGGGAATTATTTCATATATATTTATTGTGGTTGCTAGTGCTGTGAGGATTTATATGCATCTGTATGTATGCACTGTGATGTTGTTTGCAGTTCTGAGGTTCTGTTTGAAGAAATACATATATGTTCATTGACCTATGTTATTGTGATTATAGTATATGTGCGCACTGCAAGGGGGTATCTGTGTGTATGAATGTATGGTCTTGCTACCAAAAAGAAGAGGAAACAGAAGCATGAGGTTGCTAAGTTTGAATTGGAAATTTAGAAAGTTATTAGAATTAAGGGGAAATAAGGAATTAAACTCAAAGTGTCAAGTTAAGAGATCTTAAGAAGGAATTAGTGATTGAATCCTTGAGTCTTGAAGGCAGTATGAAGTTTAGTAAAATGATAGATTAAGGATAATCATTTCTGATTCGAATGTTTATATATGTATTTTGGGATACCAGGGGTTTGAGCAACGAGAACATCAGAAATTGGTTGGCGGGAAGAGTAAAGGTTTAAGAGCGTGTCAGGTGAGTGAATAACGTTCCCTAAAAATTTACGTTTTCAAATGCATTTTCATTTCAAATGTTGAATTTCAAATATAAATTACGAAAAGCAACTTTTATGAAAGTATGATTTAAATAGTTAGAAATGATTTTCTTTCAATCAATTTACAAAAGATTACGATTATGCATGAAAATGGATAAAGAGGCTTTAGAAAAAGATTTGATAGTGAACTTATGTTATTCATGAAACATTCCTATGTGAATTGCATATGTTTTTACAGTAACTTGATTTTGAATGTTCATGCTAGGGTTTTTGAAATTTAAAGTGGCTTTATCAATGATTATGGTATTTGAAACGATTGAGATCATTACATGTGAAAATGACCCCACGCATGATGGAAATGTTTTAGGACAGAATACAGAACGCTAGTTGCTAATAGCAGTACTGTTAGTCCTTGGTGCACTTTGGTTACTCGAGCTTGACAGTTTATGGCCTTGAGCCACCAGAATTATTTCATGGGATTCATTCTCGCGACAGTTTGTGGCCTTGAGCCACCAGAATTATTTCGTAGGATTCATTCTCGTGACAGTTTATGGCCTTGAGCCACCAGAATTGTTATGGACGGGAATTGTATTTGGACAAATCAGTGTGATTAAAGAATATATATGATTGTTTGCAGAGAATTTTCAATGGGTGTGAGTTAGCCGAGTGGTCATTGTGGCGGAATGCAACCAAGGTTCCCGTGTTCGACTCCTGAGTGGTGCTGAGGGTGGATTTTAATTTTTTTTTTACGTGTGAAATTACCACATTACCCCCTCCTGCTTTTTCCTCCTCACCCGTACCGCCCTCTTTCCTTTTCTCTCTGCTTTCAGACTTTGTACTCCAGCAATTTTTCTCTGAATCCGTCGGCGACAGCAGGAGCAGCGAGGGGGGTGCAGCGGCGAAAGCTTCACGCTAACTTGCCGTGCATCAGACCTTGTTGCAGCTCATCCTTCTGTCATCTGGCTCCTTCATCGTCGACCATCATCATTGCATCCTCGGCTATAAGTAACCCGATGAGCTTCGGCTGGTCGCGGGGAATGGGAGAGCAAAAGCTGAGGAATTTTTGGTTGCTGGGTGATTTCTCATCTTTAGAGCTGCCGCTGTGAACGCTTGGAGGCTCTGTCATTGCAGTGTGCTATTTTTTTTCTTCTGTGTTGGCGGGCGACAGTGGAAGGGGTGGTCGGGCGTTGGAGCGTGTCAGAACCAGTGACCTGAACTTCGATGCGTGAGGCCGTGTGTGTGCATTTGCGACTGTGAAAGGTCAGGGAGGTGGGTGATCGGAGTCGGGCAGAGTAGCTGTGAGCAGTGTGGATATTGCCGGTAACGCTTACCCTGTAATTTCTGTCAGTCGCTGTGCAGGTACTAAAATCTTGGTTGCTCCTCCTTGAACTTTCTGGTTCTGGCTGTTGTGGTTGCTGCTGTTGAATGCTCTGTTTTGAGTCTTGTTATGCACTGGGTATGCATGTGGTCCGAATCGTATAACTTGTTGTTGGGGGCGCTCTGTGTCTGCATATATGGGTATGCAAGAAGGAAAAAGAGTCTGAGGCATGCCATGGGGGGATTGTTGGATTGAATGGAAATGAGATATGTGCAGCTTGCGGTGTGTATATGTATATGATGGCCTGATCGGGTGTTCAAGGAATTTTGTTGATGTCTTAGAGTGCATTCCGTTGAGGTGCTGTTAGGAATTATTTTGCATATGTTTATTGTGGTTGTCAGTGCTGTGAGGATTTATATGTATATGTTCATGTGCACCGTGATGTTGGTTGCGGTTCTGAGGTTCTATTTGAAGAGATGCATATATGTTCTTTGACCCATGAGGTGATTATTGTTTATGTGCGCACTGTAAGGGGGTAGCCGTGTGTATGTATGTATGGTCTTACTACCAAAAAGGAGAGTGAACAGAAGCATGAGGTTGCTAAGTGTGACTTAGAAATTTAGAAAGTTTTTAGAATTAAGGGGAGATGAGGAACTAAAATTCAAAGTGTCAAGTTAAGGATAATCATTTCTGATTTGAATGTTTATATATGTATTTTGGGATACCAGGGGTTTGATCAACGAGAACATCGGGAATTGTTTGGGCGGGAAGAGTAAAGGTTTAAGAGCGTGCCAGGTGAGTGAATAACGTTCCCTACAAATTTATATTTTCAAATGCATTGTTATTTCAAATGATGAATTTCAAATATGGATTTCAAAAAGCAAGTTTTACGAAATTATGGTTTAAATCGTTAGAAATGATTTTCTTTCGATCGATTTACAAAAGATTACAATTATGCATGAAAATGGATAAAGAGGCTTTAGAAAAAGATTTGACAGTGAACTGATGTTATTCATGAAATATTCCTACGTGAAGTGCATATGTTTTTACAGTAACTTGATTATGAATGTTCATGCTGGGGTTTTTGAAATTCAAAATGGCTTTATCAATGATTATGGTATTTGAAACGATTGAGATCATTACATGTGAAAAGGACCCCACGCATGATGGAAATGTTTTAGGACAGAATACAGAACGCTGGTTGCTAACAGCAGTACTGTTAGTCATTGGTGCACCTTGGTTACCCGAGCTCGACGGATATACGTGGGTTTGTACTCGCGACGGATATACGTGGGTTTTATACTCGCGACGGATATTACGTGGGTTTTATACTCGCGACAGATATTACGTGGGTCTCGTACTCGCGATGGCTAGTGGCCTCGAGCCACTAGATTGGTTATTTACCCCGTGGACTGTGTGTCCATGTCTATTTTCGTTCTGTTAAGGTCCTACAGAAAGAGTATAGTTTTAAAATGATTGATTTGAAATGGTTATTTTAGATTGTTGTTCCCCCTGAAATAATACAAAGGGTTACGGAAAAATTCGCATTAAATTACGAAATACTATGAAATGCATTTTTCAGCATGATTATACATTGTTGATTTCCGCATTTTCAATCATGTTTTTGGGACGTTATTCACGAGTAGATTATTTTTGCTTCAGATAGTGCAGGTGACCTTAATCTTCCCGCTGAGCAGTAAAGAGCCTCGTCGTCGATCCAAAGTGCTGTTTGACAAACACTTTTGATGTAATTGCTTTTCCTAAGAACTTGTATTACTTTAAAAAGGGTGAAGCTCCACTTCGACCTTAGAAAAGATTATGTTGGTTTTGGAAAACATTATGAAAACTTACATGTTGGTAGTCTGTTGTAGGATTATCGGGAGGTCGATTATACATCGATGATCCTGCCGAGATTCCTACATAAGACTTGTTTTGATTTATGAAATACAATTTAATATGGTTTATGGGTCAAAATGCTTCATTTAAGTTTTAGGCTTTCGGAGTGTGAAATTGCACATTCCGTGCCGGTCACGATCTGAATTTTGGGACGTGACAAGAATTATTTTGTGGGATTTATTCTCACGACAGTTAGTGGCTTCGAGCCACCAGAATGGTTAGTTACCCTCGTGGACTGTGTGTCCACGTCTGTTTATGTTCTGTTGAAGTCCTATGAGAAGATTATGGTTTTGAAAGGATTGTTTTTAAACGATTTATTTGAATGATTATTTCATATTGATTTAAATTGGTTATTTCAGGTTAATTGAAATGGTTATTTTATATTGTTGTTTTTCTCTGAAATACAAATATTTATAGAAAGGCTTGCATCAAATTAAGAAATATTATGAAATATATTTTTGGCATAATTATGCATTGTTGATATTCCGCATTCTTTTAATCATATTTTTAGGACGTTATTCACAAGTAGATTATTTTTGGTTGAGATAGTGCAGGTGACCCTAATCCTCCGCCTGAGCAGTAAAAAGCCTCGCTGTCGATCCGAAGCATCGTTTGACAAATACTACTTTTGATGTAATTACTTTCTTAAGAACTTGTATGATTTTGGAAAAGGTAATGCTCCACATAGACCTTAGAAAAGATTCCGTATGATTTTGAAAACGTTGTGGAAAACTTGAAGGTTTTATTTAAGGTGTTAGGCTTTCGAAATATGAAGTATTTATATTCTGTGCTGGTCACGGTCCAAATTTTGGTACGTGACAATATTTTTGCATGATTATGTATTGTTGACTTCCGCATTCTTTTAATCATGTTTTTGGGACGTTATTTACAAGTAGATTATTTGGTCTTAGATAGTGCAGGTGACCCTAATCCTCCCACTGAGCAATGAAGAGCCTCGTCGCAGATCCGAAATGTTGTTTTTGAATAAGATTTATTTTAATCTTTATTAAGTACTTGTGTTATTTTGATAAAAAGGTAAATGTTCCACATAGACCTTAGAAAATATTGTGTTTATTTTGAAAAACATTATGAAAACTTTAAACGTTGTATTCAAAGTTTTAGACTTTCGGCATATGAAATTATTCATATTCTATGCCAATCACAGTCCAAATTTTGGGACGTGACAACTTGCTGATATTATAGTGATCTGGTCTTATTATTATAAAATGTCTACTGTCATTTCATTTCTTAAGTCTTGATTCAGTTAGCAAGTGGCTTAGACTTTAAATACGAGAAGTGTACTCAGAACCAAACTAGATCAACGAGATTGATTCAGAATCATCTTCTTCATGCTCTCTGCTGAAGCCCTCTTCCCGCATTACAGATTCCTGCTTCCTCTTTCATTTGAAATCTACGAACGAAGAATAAAATACTGATATGTATGTGTGTGTGTGTGTGTACGAAGTATCATTGTATTTATAATGTATAAATGTGAGGTAGACAAACTTGTCGAAAATAAGTTAGAAATAAAGCAGGCTGTACCTAGAAGTCACTGATTTTGACAGGGTGAAGAAGCGAAGGATGCAAATTATATATAGTTGTGCCGCGGAATTAGTCTGATCACTTAAATTGCGTCACAGTGGCATGAATGAAGCCCACAATTAACAAGAGAGGCTCCTCCTTCTTTACAATAACTCCTAAAATCTGCGCCACCAACCTGACTGTGAACTCATGAACCTTAGCAGGCAAGCAATTCTGTACTCAAACAGATGGGACCCTCCTTGCTTCTGTTCCCCTAGCTCCCCATCCTCATCATAGTGCAGAAAATGGAAACCTATCCAACCTCACAAGTACTTCTGTTCTGTCATTCAACCTTACTGTTCGTCTTCAAAATCCTGCTCCATTTCTTCGTACATGTCATTACAGCCTCTTCTTTACCTTACACGTCCCACCTGCTTCCCCGACCAAAAAAAATATCAGATCCAATATGCTTATATAAAATTGATTGATATTTTGTTTCATCCCATTGAAATGTTAAACTAAAATTTGATTTCATATAAGGTTACGATACCGTTTCTAACATTACACACCCGGCTGTTAAAAAAAAGATAAAATTCTAATCTAGGGTTTCTTTCGGAGTTTGCAATATATCCGCAGCCGACACTGATCTTCATGTTGTCTTTCGGCCCACCCTGCTCATATTACTATTTACTGTGATTCCAGTTTATTGACAAGCCTGGAATCGAGGGCGGAAATCAAAACTGATGTCTCTTGTTTCTTTTTAAATGTATATTTTTCACTGATGCCTTTATTATCAGCACCACCATTATTATTAGAACTGATATGCTTTAGTTTAGCTATAAAGGCCCGAAATGTCGATCCGGAAGGTCACACTGGCACGACGGAATGCAATGGTGGGCCTCGCAATTAAATTCAAACGTGATCGGTTGTGATAATTATAATCAGATTGTTGGCCGAATTAATATTAATTTATTGATTTTATTCGAGCAACCTCTTTAATAATCTTAAAACGATAGGAATCTACTTGCTCTTTCTAAAATTAATAAAGAGCGCAATTTGGTCGCAGAAGGCACCTCGACAATGATCATGTCCCATATATATGAGCTATCGAAGAATTAATATACTCATGGACACGCAAACGCATGGACACACAGACAAGTACACTGCTATGAAATTAATCGTCAGAATAAGTTCATGACAAGACACGACATTCACACGTAACAATCAAGGTTAATACATAATTTTCCACACATAACTCCTTGATCAAAAAACAACTTCTAAATATAGAATCGCTCAAGATCTATTCGTGCAGAAAGTGGTATTTGAAGGACGTTGCAAAGGGGCGTTAAATAGTCATACGGTCTTCAGGATTGATTGGATAATACCAAGTTCATATACATTTGTCATGAAAAGCTCTATCGACCTTTTAAGTGCTGGAACAGCGTAGTACATATAGTCTGCAAAGGGGTGTTAATGTAAGCCAAGGTAGATTATTAGATATTCTGACAGTTTAACGTGTGGGAAGTAATTGGGAACTGGAAAAAAGAGAGGGGAACATAAATGAAGGGAAGGCGAGGTGGGTTGGGGGCATTTAACGGAGAAAACCTGCCGGTGAGAGGGACGAAGAAAGATGAGCAGAAGAGAGTGAGCAAGGTTGTTCTGAAGTTGGTCATTGTTGAAGTCAGCATTTAAGTGAATTCAAGGAGGTTTAATGAAGGCAGGTGGACTTACTTGAAATCGAACTCTCCATCTCTCACTCGCTGCCTTTAATGGTTCGGTAGTTGGCGCCCTACATTTCTAACCTGTGTTCTCTTCTTGTCTTTCTCTCTTTCGTGGTCAATTAGTAATTCCCCTGCCACCCTTTATTTACCCTACACTCTTTTGGGTAACATATTCATTTACGATTTAGGACGTATAGATATGTAGAACATGAGAAGCTAGATTGCTATAAAATAATCCGCCTTCCAAGTTCCTGTTCAATTTAGTTTTCATGGCCGGTGACATTTGGCTAAGAATTGTAAGAACCCAGCAGGAGACATTCGCTATGTCCTTTCTAAATTACAACAATCTACGAAAATCTCCAAACACAAATTAAAAGTCATGCACGATAGTACAATATTGATACCCTGATAAGATCCAAAGAACTGCAAAGAGCACTTTCTTTTCATGGCTGATCTCTAGTTAGATTGAATTAAACATCAATGGTAGATGACTTTAGTGATGACATTATACACACTACATGAGCTAGATTTCAACTACGCATATTTAGTGGCATGATGAAACTGTGAGTGGAAAAGTAAAGAAAGCAGGACTGTTTAATGGGAGGAAGAGGGTATGAAGAAAATGCAGATGATGAATAGATATTTTATTTGAGGAGAGAGAAGGAGCAATTAATTTGCGCTTATGTTTATGGTAACTCATAGGACTTGGTTGATCAAGATTTGAATGGGTGGGCGTGTTGGGAGCCTTTAAAGCATAGTTCTGGAGTGTTTAATACATGTATAGGTCACCCATGGACGTGTTCGTTATGAGGGTGAAGAGGGTGTTGAGAGCTTTAAAGATTTTAGTTTTCTGAGTGACCCAATTGGGGAAGTTGGAGTTATTATCCACATTAAAGAACCATTGGCATTCAAGGCCTTCCTTCAACTGTATACAGATCCCTATATTAATGACCCATGCATTACCCTCTCCTTCTTCCCTTCCCACCGCCTTTCTTAAGTACCATAACTACTCTTCTCATCGGCTCGGCTCGGCTTATGCCTTGTCTGCAGCAATCCATATTTATTTAGTGCCACTATTACAGATACATACATGGTTGTGCTAGATTCTTTGGATGGGCTATGTGGCAACTTTGATTAGAAATACTATTTGAACACACAAGACGTAAGTTCAAAATCCACATCTAACACTTTAGGTGCACGACTTTGGCCTTTGAGCTGTGTAGTTATTAATTGAAGAGGAGCCAACTTGGAAAAGCACGTCATGCATAGGTAGGCAAGCGACTTTAATTTTATTTCCGTCTTCAAGTTTTGCCTCCCTTTAGAGACTATTTCTCCTTTTTGCGGTTAAAACTGTGCTACCTCATCCTCCCTATATAACCACCTCAAGCTTGTTGGATATTTGAACTCTAAGACGCGCACAGAGGTGAAGCCCCTCTCTGATAAAATTCTATTGCATCCATGGTTTCCTTTCATACGGCTCTCCCCGACGCTCCACTTTCTGGTGTTCCTGCAGAATTCGAAGCTTCCTCAAAGAAGAGGAAGTGGGAAGAGCCACTCACTAAAGAATTTCTCAGGGATCACACCAAAGCAGATAAAAGGAAATACATCTCCGATATAGAGCTTCACCTTGAGACACCTTTACCTTCAGATAAATGGCAACAATACCTCGGTATTCAGGTATATATACGTTCATATACTGTCAAACTGATAGAAAAGCTATACATATACAGGTATAGCCACACACATACACATAAGCTACATGTGGTGGTCCGTAGAAGTGTATAATCTTGTTTGATCATGCAGTCAGGGCAGATACATAACACAAATATGAATAAGAAAGCGGCAGAGGACCGGAAGAGGAGCCCTGAGCCGGAACCACCATCTCCTGGGCTCATGAGTCTAGACCTTGGGCTGAACTTAACATGTGAATCCCCAAGGCAGAATCGCAGTTCCTATGGAATTTTGAATCAACGTGATCTGTTTGCAGAATCGAGAAAGGAGGATAAGAAGTGTTCGGGCGGGTTAAATCGTCCTCCGTCGTGGTTGTCATCGGACGTAGATAACAAAGAGATGGTCGCAACGGTGTGCATGCGGTGCCACATGTTGGTGATGCTATGTAAGTCATCCCCTGCATGCCCTAACTGCAAATTCATTCACCCGCCGGACCAAAACCCTTCAACGTTCTTGAAGAGGAGATGCAGCCTCTTGTGCTAGCTCATGAGAAACGCGCAGATACTGGTTTAGAGTTTTAGATTTAGCATCGTCTTTAATTTCTCTGGTGAATAGCCAAGTTTGTTTTTGCTGCTGTAAGTTGAAATTAGTGGAGATGATGAGGGTTATTCTACCTTTACTGAAATATTGGCTGCTGAATGAAGGGGGACCGATATAATATATGTCAAGCTACTTATAACCTTGTAGTTAATGATATATGTATGACCTATAAGCGTTTACTATGATCCAGGCTTTATCGATATATAAATTTTACGTTGGCGGATGATAGTAAAATTTCGGCAGTCTATTGGAGATTAAAACTCAGCAACACTAGTTTTCCGGCCGTATCATACTTCACTAACAATTACAGCTTGTTTATTCACGTTGTGAAAAAATAATTGGTTTCGTTTCTTGTGACGTTAAATGCCTAGATACCCCTCGGGAGGGCCACTTTGAAAAATTGCGGGGCAGCGAGTGTTGATTCTCTTTGAATGACGTTCTTGGTTGCATCAGTCTTCTTGCGTCAATGGTACAATATTTGAAAGAAATCTTGCGAAACCAGAAGAGATTGCTTATAGACTTCAAAAAGAATAGTTAGTAAGATGATGATATGTTACTATTCTTTTCCGATAACATTTTTGTCGTCTGATCTAACAATTAAAATTTAATCAAATAGATGTCATACTTAAAAGAACAAAGATATATAAAATGAGACAGTAATGCTTGCGTGTGAAATGAGGTTATATGATATATACGAGTAAGAGAGAGATGATGAGTTCACGTCTCTCCCACCAAAATTAAAGGCTAGAAGTGAGAACAGGTTATATGATGACAGAAAGACCTGCACACATGCCAATCTCATTAATTAGCTTACGTTTTTGGTGCATTTCCTTCCACATTAAATGCATATTGGACGTTCATGGCTACCCTCGCCTTTGTTTACTTTCATTTCCCCCATTCACTCAGAGGATAAATGGTGCAGATATTGCAATTGATAAACCCATATTAATTCCATTAATACCTGATCCACCTAAACAACGGGTAATTTTGATGGAACTACCATATGGAGTAACTGCAGAAGCTTTTCCCTAATGTTGGAGCCACCAAGTCGGGTTGCATTTATGGAGTAGTGCTTCATCCACTCTCAGAATGCTAGGAAAAAATTGATCCTCCCAGTAAATACTACCACCATGAAATTTATTTCTTATAAATTTTACATTTATTTTTAGAATATTTATATATATATATATATATATTACATTATTCAAAATAATAAATTACCCTGTACTTCAGCGTAATTTATTTTTTGACCGAAATAACTTTTTTTTCAGATAGAATAGTTTATGTATTCTTAAGATAAAGGATAGAATCAATATAAATTTAAGAAAATAAAAAAAATTACATAATCTTTTATTATATATTGTGTCAATTTCATTTGCCATTCTTTTGGCATAAAGTTACTCCAACAGTAATTGCCTCTTCCTTTCCTTTTTTTTTTGTTACACATTTTTTTAAAGAAGATTAGATTCGCCCATGATTTAAGAGAATGATGGAATCTCCCTTCCTCTTAGACGATACCAATATTAGACAGGGTAAGTTATCTATTACCCTCAAATGTAAATCTAGGTACTTAAGAAATATGATGACTCCCCAAGTATTATAACTGAAATTATAACAAAATGATAATTTCTAAAAATTAAAAACACATTCTAAATGATTACATATCTTCCTTTTTTTTGGTACACAAATTTTTAAAAAAGGGTTGAGATCACCCACAATTTAAGGGTACAACGAAATCTCTCTTCCTCATTAGCGATATCAATATTGGGCAGAGCGAACTGTCTATTATTTTAAGGCATAAACTTAAATATCTATGAGTTAGGATCCTTCCTCAAACGTTATGACTGGAACTATAATAAAATAGTACTTTCTAAAAATTGAATACACTTTAAATAATTATATATCTTATCTATTCATTAATTGAATCCACATAGAATTAGTGATTACATGTCTTCCTTCTTCTTTTTTTTGGTACAGATTACATGTCTTCCTGAATCCTTACCTCGGCTTCAGGAGTCAAGTGGCCCGATTGTTCCTGACTTGTATCACAAGATCTCTTCCTTCAGTGCCTTTTCCGTGGACTTTTCTTTTTTAAATAAACAGAAATCTAACTAAGAATTTTTTGTTGTTATAAATTTTTTTATAAAAGAGTCAGACTTACCTACAATCTAAAGACAGAGAAAAATTTCTCTTCCTCTTAAGCGATACTAATATCGGGTAGGACAAATCGTCTATTATCCTCAAGCATAAATCTAGGCACCCAAGAACTAAGATACCTCCCTAAATACCGCGACTTGAATCACAATAAAATGATACTCTCTAGAAATCAAATATATTCTAAAAAATTATATATCTCACCTATTCATTAATTAAACACATAGACAGATAATTGAGTTTTGAATGGCTACCGTACTAGTTTTGTATTTCCTCTAGGGCTGTGCATAAAACCCGCAGCCCAGTATGCCTACCCGAGCCTGCAATAAAAATGCCCTGCCCAACCCGATAAATATAGGGTAGGGCTGGGCATCACGTTACAAAATATAACCCATGCATTTTTCGGGCTAAGCACTGGGCATGAGGGTTGCCCTGCCCTGCCCATGAGCACCATTTCTTTTATTTTTTTCTCTATCTTGAAAGAGAGAATATGATAGCTACTGGCGACTAGAAGGTCATTTTAAAAATATGAGTAGTTAAGTTGTATATTTAATATTTATAATTATACTATTTTTTTCTTTTTTTTAACTTTGTTAATTATCATATGATTACATTATAAATTATAATTATTTATTTTATTTTTTAGATGATTTGTCTTTGTCAATATTGGGGAGATTAATACAAAATTATAGTTATAAACTACTTAGACTTTAACGCTTATTTTTTTATATATAATGGATCTCAATATTTTAATTATTATATTTGTTACCTTATTCTTAGTGAATTATTGATATTATTTAACTCTTGAAGATATATGAATATGGTATTATTTTATAAGTTCATAATTGTATATTTTTTTCACAACATGAACATGGCATCACGACTTGGCAGGCCCATCCCATTTATACCCAGCCCAAAATTATTAGGGCTTTTACTGGGTAGGATCGAGCATCGGGCTGTAAAATATAGCCCATACTTTTTTTTGGTAGGTACCGAGTAGGAGGGTTATCCTATCTAACCCTGTCTATGTATACCGCTAATACCCTCAACACCCCTTCTTTACATGCAAGTCTGAAATAAGGGGTGAAAAAAAAATGAAAGAGCGCAAAACTTTATTCATTTTCTCTTGAAATAATTCCTCAACACCCCTTCTTTACATATTTTTTTTACCCTAAACAATACACAATATTTCATAAAACAAATAATTACTTTATATTTCTGGCCAAAAAATTAATTACTTCATATTTTAGTTTGATTTTGTATCTTTGATAAATATTTTATTTAAACTTTCTATATAAAAAAGTATATATTTAAAATAATAAAATACTCATATGATCCTTAATATAAAATCTATTTATTATATTTATAATTTTTTTAAATTATCTTTATTGATAATACATATAATTAGGGTATTTAAAAAAATATATTATATTAATTAATTTAATTAAATAAATTATATATTTTCTCTAGTCTTTAATATATAAATTTCTAATTATTTTTTACATACTAAAAAATGGAAATTGATTCATTAAATTTGTTATAAATTTGATAATTTTTTTTAACTTTAACCCTCTTTTAAATACGGAATTTGAGAAATCTCATTCAAAAAATATTAAATATAAATTAATAATAATAGGAAAATAGTAATTAATGAGGTTATTGATATTTTATAATAATGACAAAAAATACTATCTAATTGGTGTTTTATAATAAGGATAGGAGGAGTAGTATATTATAATAAAGATTTAAAATATGATTGGGAGTCATTTTTGAAATAATAGATTTATATTAAATTAAAAACACATATATGGAGAAGCACACACCCGAACAACAACCGTTTTAGGGCACGAAGTGTCGTTTATATGAGATACGTGGGTGGGAATGGCGGTTTGTACTGGGTCTTACAAAACCGGGAAACGGCTTCCCGCTGTCAAATTAGAAAACGTAAAAATGGGGAAAGAGAGAAGAGAGGGCGAGAGCGAGATGGAAAACGAAGACAAGGATCTGAAATCGCAAATGGCGGTGCACCGCTGTGCAAAAGCTGCTCTCCTCCTTGCCGACCTGAAATCATTCCCCAGTCTCTCCCTAGATGACAGCGAGGTCTAATTTTGAAATCGCTCTTCCATCTCCTTGTTTCCAGATTCACACGTTTTAATTGGTCGCCTTCCTGTTTCTCTGACTCCGAGTTTTGTTTCTGAAGATGCTAAGGAGAGAAATCGAAGACCTTAAGATTCAATTGGTAAAGCAGCGTTTGATCAACAGGAGAATCAAGCTATGCGCCTTTTCCGAGTTAATTGTCCAAGTCATCTTGGTGCTGTCTCTCTTGAATTTAATTTTGATGCTCGTCCTGAAAAATCATTGAACAACTCTATCAACATGTGTTCATTTACCTGCTTTTCCTGATGCTTGTAGTGAGTCTCTCTAGTTTTATTTGCGCATGCCGGATAGATGACTCGTCGTTCCCCTTCTGCCGCTGATGCCGTTATACCCCTGAGCTGCCAACAAAAATTGATTACGGTTAGTTGAGATTAATAACTATAGTGAATTTTATTTCAAATTGCCTTGGGGCTTGGAGGTTGGAGCCTTCGGGGAAGATGATGCGCAACTAGAAACGATGGTTTTATTAGTAATTACTAGGACCTAATCCATCCAGATGAAAATATAAGTAACTTTTAATCATCTAAACAGAATTAATAAGAGCGGTTAATTCATTGTCTTGAATTGATTTATTTTTTTTAAATTTTATTCTTGTTAAAGAATCTACGTTCTCTCTCACACATATTTTCTTCTTCTATAAGCGCCCTATATTTTAGATGAGGGAGCATTGCACCCTTGCATTAAATGCAGGTGAAGATCAAGTTAAAAATAATCGAACGCGTTTGCCTAGTACAAGGATTAAGTTTATTTAATTTTTATATATAGAGAGCATTGTGACTTTGTACTTTCGTAGTTTGTTCATCGAGTTCTGGTAAAATATGTTTCTCTTATTGGGCATTTTCTTTTTAAGAATGTGGTACATGGGACAAGGATAATCTGACATTTTGCTATCATAATTATAGATATTATATCAGCATTGAGCATTCTTTTTCCTTCTGGCCTAAAGAAAAGAGGCATTGAGCATTCCATTGGCATGTTTTATTAAAATTTATTTTTATCCCCATTTCTATTACCTTAAAATTCATTTCTATTTACCAAACATAGATTAAGGCTATGTTTGAATGAAGAGAAAAATGAAAGGAAAATAGGAGTAAGGGATATTAAGAATTTTTTTTAAATGGTAATTTTTTTTATTATTTTTGAAATTTTCCCCTAATATTCTTTTTTTCTCTAATTTTCTTCCTATTCAAAATCATTCAATTAATTTTGAACTGAACTGTCTCCAATTAAACTCATTATTTTTTTCACTGTTGTTCTTTTATTGCTTCTCTGGCAAAATGGCAGAAATAATTTTATGCAGTCAATTAACTTTGTTTTTGTTGGTAAAATCAGACAACCCTTTTTTAGAAGCCTAAATTAAGCTTGTCCAATAACTTGTTAAATTAAGCCTGCGCTTGCCTGCTAGTCGTTTACCCAACTCTATTGCGTAATTTATGATTTTTTTTTAGTTGTTCATATAATTTAATAGAGTTTTACTATGATTATATTCGAATTTGACTTACATCATATATATGACTATAGTAGGTGAGTCTCTCAACAATTTTTTTTTACATATACTAAAACTCAAACTCAATACTTCATTTAAATAATATTAAATTATTTACCATTTAAACTAATTTCCATTAATGCCTAGCGTAGTATACAGCTCTTCAGCCTGGAGACAACAGCTAAGGTAATGGATTAGGCTGCCTCCTAATTTTATTTATATTTTAAATTAAAATATATTATAATGCATATAAATTTACAATTCTTTATTGATCATGGTAATATATTAGATGCCTAATTTAATTAAAAATTATTGATTTATTTGACAAAAAATAAAATTATCTATTATATAACATTATATTTTGATAATATGAACACACGTTTTCTTTTTCAAGTAATTTCGTTCCTTCCCGTGTTGCAAAATGCAAACTGTATATTGGTCGAAGAGTCCCTATCTAATATTTTGCTGTAATGATATCTGAACCATTTAAATATAATTAAGACAGTTTAACATTTAGTTTTTAAATAATAATTTTTTTAAAAAAATGATATGTATTAGTAAGTAATAAAATAAAATTTTGATGAATATGGAAATTTGGGATGATGATCCATGTTAATTCCATTGGGCGGAACCAGCCTAAAGAAAAAGAGCTAAGGTTCTGTTATTCTAAAAAAAAAAAAATCCACTGTTGTTCAACGAGCATGGGATAGTAGTTGTTTCTGCTTTCAACGATATCTGAAAGAAGGAGGAGTATAATTTTGTCGCGGTGGGAAATCTACTATGCTCGGCGATGAGACCAAAGTGTCATGCCCCATTATCGCCCTTCATGCGGTGATTCTCAGCTTCACACATTGAATCCTCCATTTCCACTTGTTTTCTTGAGAAAGGTCTCATGTCTTTGCATTCAATAGCCTTAGAAATACAACCTCCAATCAACTCCCCTGCTAGCTCTGCTTTATTCAGAAAATGCCGCCGCTGGAATTATGTTGCTCACAGGAAAAATCTTGTCCTCCGATTTTGTTCAGATTTAATTGCGACGCTGCCTCATTCAATGGAGGCGGCTTATTTCTCGAACCCACGGTACCTGATACCTTTACCGTTTGATTTCGTCTGGAATTCCTCCCGGTACCGCTTCTTGCTCGGTTTCTTCTGCGTACTCTTCCCCGCAACCTGTAGTTTTTGGAGGTTTCCGGAGACCGAGGAGGACCTCGGCTACGGTTGGTGGTTGGTTTTTGTCGGCGAGCTTGAGAGGAGGTAAATTCGTTGGGGACCCCAAGGTAGATGCGGTGCAAAATGGAGACGATAGCTTCGAGGAGGCTGCTTCGTGTGCCAACACAGTTGCTGAGCAAGGAAAGTCACAGAAGGTTAGGGTGCGGGGCGGCAGTGCTATGAACACCACTAAGCATCTATGAGCTGGTGCTATAGCTGCCATTGTTTCTAGGTATATTCTTTTGCAGTGTTCTTATCTTAAAAGTGGGCTTGGGCCATACTAATACGTTTGTTTTTCTCTCTAGCTTGTTTCAATTTGGTGATTTTCTTACGGTGATATTTTCTGTGCTCTTGTTTATCACACATTGCTCCAAAATTTCTTTGGCGCACCCTTTAGAAGGATATATCACTCTTTACGTGTAACGTAGCGTTTTGAAGAAGTTGAGATATGTATATTGATGCAGTAAATGAATAAAATGATTGGTATAGACGGACCAATTCATGTCACCGAGGTCGTATGCTTTTAGTGACACATATGGATCAATGATCTTCACATGCTATTGCATGCTCTGCATGACTGATGTTTTATTACTTGACTCGAATTTGGTTTAAGACCATCACTTTTGGCTCGATTTTGGATCTAATGTAGCAACATTGATGAAACAGGAACGACTTTACCTACATAATTTGTAGCAGATGCCGATGAAGTATACTTATTTTTACAAACAACAATGTAATGAACTTTTTTCCGTTGCTAAGTGCAGTGAATTTCAGTTAGCGCTAACAATGGCTTTGCATTTTCAACAATGCCTTTGTTTAAACTGTTTGAATGCCTACTTTTTGCATAACTCTGTTCCCCTTTTGTGACAATGCATTTGCCTTTATCAGAACTTGTGTTGCCCCACTTGAAAGACTTAAGCTGGAATACATAGTTCGTGGTGAACAGAAGAATATTTTTGAGCTTATTAAAACAATTGCAGCTTCTCAAGGATTGAGAGGATTTTGGAAGGGGAACCTTATTAATATTCTCCGAACAGCTCCATTCAAAGCAGTTAATTTTTGTGCTTATGATACATACAGAAAGCAGTTACTCAGGTTGTCTGGAAATGAGGAAACTACCAATTTTGAGAGGTTTATTGCAGGTGCTGCAGCTGGAATCACTGCTACCATTATTTGCCTACCACTTGACGCTGTATGTGGAAATCTTAAATTATGATCGTTGTTTTTTCTTTTAATGCCTCAACCAAAGCAACACACATATATGTCTATTATGCTTTAATATTGATAAATCTGGGAATTCTTTATTGATGATTTGCTCAACCAGTTGGCTTTCTATTATTGCAAATTTGTAGTACTGATCCGTTTCTGTGGTGGAAAAAGATCAGCAACTATCAACGTGTCCAATATCCATCTGGTCTCCAGGTCTTGGTTTGAATGATTGTTGAGATAACTAAGCGGTTTTAACATTTCCTGGTTAAGCAAACATGGTTACTTCGTTCAAAAGATGAATGTTGCTTGTCAACTATATGTATCTTTCAGGTCTGAATGCTTCCATTAAGAGTGGTGATTTGAGCATGTTTTGGCTAATTAGACATGTTAGCTTTTGTCACAATCCCATTTGCATGCAGGATTCATCTGTAGAGTAAGATAAATCACCTTGTGTCAAACACTTATTCTTTACATCGTGGATAGGAAGAATGCCCTTAAAGTTCCAATTTGAAAATAAGAAATATTGAAAAAAAATTTGTTAGAGTTTCCTGGCAATGCCTTCATAGAGTCCTATTCACACTGTAAGCTGGGCCTATCTTTAAAGTGGTTCTTGTTTGCATTTGTATTGATTCATGAAGATATGGGATCACCACAATAAAGAACGTGGAAGGAAATTGTTGGGAGCTTTTCTGTTATTCTGATATTATTGTTTTGAAAACGAATGAGAAGTAAAATTGTTCCTGTTTTGCTGGTTTGATCTCTCTTCCTGTCCAGCTGGCTGGTCTCTTTGCAACTCTTTTTTTTAATTATTTATTAAAAGTCAAATGAATAAGGAATAGTGTGATTGGCATAAATGCATAAAATATGTGCATTTTATATTCTGCCATGGAAAAAATGGTACGTCATCGTTTCTTTTTGTTGCTTCAACTTCATTGTGAGCTCCCAATACAAGTATAGTCAAGTAGATCTTCTAGCGAATCAAACTGTATGCATTTAATTATTTTACACTGTAATTACTAGGAAGTCTGAACTGTGTAGTTTCTTGTACATTCGAACTAAGATAGTGGCATCTGGTGAGGAAGCCTTGGGTGGAGTAATTGGAGCTTTCCGCTACATGATTCACACTGAAGGATTCTTTCTCTTTACAAGGGTTTAATGCCCTCGATTACAAGTATGGCTCCTTCTGGAGCAGTTTTCTATGGAGTGTATGATATACTGAAGTCTGCATATCTGCATTCTCCCGAAGGAATGGAAAGAATCCAGAACATGCATAAACAGGGGCAGGAATTGAATGCCTTCGACCAGCTTGAGTTGGAGCCAATAAGGACACTGCACTATGGGGCTATTGCTGGTGCTTGTGCGGAGGCTGCTACCTATCCGTTTGAAGTGGTAAGGAGGCAGCTTCAAATGCAAGTCCAATCCACAAAATTAAGTTCATTAGCAACTTGTATGAAGATTGTTGAGCAAGGAGGCATTTCAGCTCTCTATGCTGGACTTATTCCCAGCTTATTACAGGCATGCATATCTTAACTTCTGGATCTCTCCCTTTTTCCTTTCATTGGTCTTCATAAATTTAGCTGTCTGGATACCTAATTAATATTTCTTGAAAGAATTAAGATGATCATGCACCAGGGTGCAGTTCATTCATACAAGATGATTCGTTGGACTTTAAGTTGTTCAGTTATCTATTGTGGATATTTTAGATTGTGGTTCTTATATCATGATGTTTCTAATGATTCTCATTTTCGTCTTCTTCTTGTTTTATTTTGGTGACTTGACGATTCTCATTCTAAATTAGACCGTGTTGTTATGTAGTTATCACAAGATGGCCATGCTTCTGTTTGTATTCTTGTGATATGAATAATTTTTATTATTTCCTTTTAGATCCATCTTACCCTGCAGTATCCCATAAATTGAAATGACACTTCCGTAATAGTAAGTTGTCTCATTGTAGGCTAAACCCTGAAACGTCAATTTTATTGCATGCACATGTATACTTTCATTTTGATAATGCTTTCTAAACATGACGTTTAATAAATTTCTCATTCTGATTGCAGGTACTTCCTTCAGCTGCAATAAGTTACTTTGTGTATGAGTTCATGAAGATAATTCTCAAAGTGGAGTAGGCAACAAGTAGATCATCAGGTATGTATCATGGGAAGATTTAGAATGAGTAGTAGATGTACGCCCAACTGATCTCTCTATCCGCAATCCCGCATGATGTATCGCCAACAAAAGAAATTTTGGACTGACCCACACAGTCAACCGATAAGGCTCTCTGCCGGAAGCTAAATATATTTTTTCTTCCATCTGCTCCATTTTGTTTGCATTTGGTATCCACTATCCAGCTTTAAGCCCTTGATGAAATGACATGGAAGAAAAATGGAATTAAAAAATGGTTTTGTAGATGAAAAATGTTCTTTATATTCTTGAAAAAAAATACGTAGTTATTTTTAAGTAATAATAATGTGAAAAGTTTTCTTCATCTTTCCATGAGAATGAATATATATAATGCATGGTACGAGTACGAATGTGTTATTGTTGCCTTAATGCCTTGAATCCTATCAGATCGTCCTCTCAAAAATATAAAGAAGAAGAAATAAATAAATAAATTCTTAGATAGCGCTTATTGTAGAAAAAACAATATTATTTGATCAACGGGTGGATGCAGAATGGACTGTAGTCTGGTGGTATTCTCATGTTCTCTTAATCTCTTAAATGTGTGGCAAGGACCGCCAAAGGTGTATAATGGGCAGGAAAATGGTGGTTGCCTCTTTACTCCAACTTACCTCCCACCTCATTTACTTTTGGACAAGTTTCTTCGGCTTATTAATTAAGAATATGACACGGACGTTTGCTGTCACGAAAGGTGTATTATTTATTTATTTATTTATCAGCACACAAAAGTCATATTAGGCACATTGCAAATAGGAGGTGGAACGTCCTTCGTGTAATTTAATTTGTTTTTGAAAAAATACTTCTGTCTTCACGCATTTTCTTTTTTCTTTATGGACACTATTATAACATTAGAACAGCCACTCATGTACATATAATCAAATTATTATGGTTCAAGTTTTCGAATTTATGCTCTTGATTATGTATTCGGTTATTCTGAAGAGATTTGCAAATAAGTGCCGCATGAAACATATTTTGTTAAACTTGTATGCCATGAGAAGCGGAGTAGGCGCCTAACAGGCAGTGTTGTGACATATGAAATGCATTTAATTTTCTGCTGTGAACCTGAGCTGGGATAATGCTCACCATAAACACATTTTTTTTTGGAAAATCAAGAAACATTAAAAAAAAATGAGTTTGGGTTTTTCAGGAATAGTTAGTGTAACTGTAACCTTGAAGTCACCACATATGGTAGTACTAAGCATCGGTATAATTATAATTATAATTATAAAATAAAGAAGGTTGAACAAACATATTTTGTCTTTAGTTAAACCTACCAAAATTAATTTCCTTTAAAAAACAATCAATGAGACTAATGCGGTCAATAAGAATGGTGGATCCAGGGCTCCACCTGTCGCTACTAAGCAGGAGGCACCCTGGCATTGGCGCTGGCATTTGTGGAACGGCACGAGGGCGTCAGCATCGTGATTATAAATTTGTAATTTCAAAAGCTTTCGCCCACCCAAACACACAATCACGCAGCTTCATTTGCGCGACTCCGTATCCGCCCTTTGTTGTCACCCTGAAAAACTTCCCTCCCTGCTGTTTTTCTTCTGCTACGGAGCTTGCATTATCACATTCACTTGGTGCTTGTTGTTAACTACGCTATGTCGCCTTCCGCCGACGGATCCTTCCAAGCTGAAGGCCTCTGCTCATGCTGTCTCGATGCGAATAATGATTCTCACAATGATGACGGCATACCTCTTTATGTGAATTGCAAACATTGTGGAAAATCTGGTTCTTCTCCGTCTTCGTCGGGGTGTTCAGACCATTTTAGTCATCTTACATTGAAGGAGTGGGAGAAGCTCTGGAGAATTCTTATTGCGTCGGCCAAGGGCTTCACGATTGGAGCTGGTCTCAAGGGTGGTCTTGCTCTTTTCTCGATCTTAGTTCGATTGAAACAAAGAAGGCCGCTAACTTCTCTGAGGTAGAACTCATGGAATTTAAGATACTGGAATATAGGTTTGAAGAATTCGGGCGGCATGTCTATTAACAATTACATTCTCTCATTTTTCAATATATATGTCTCGCATTCCCTGATTTAGGAAGGAGGCTCTAAAAACAAACAGTGAAGCAATTGTTACGGCTGTAAAAGAATCATTGAGTTACGGTCTTTTTCTTGGAACCTTTGCTGGAACATTCGTGTCCGTGGATGAGCTTATAGGTGCTTTAGGTGGTCACCGCAGGCACGTTCTCTTGTGGATAATCGATTTTGTTTAGTGGTTAGCCTATATTTTTTATGAGGTTTATCAAGTGGTGTGTGAGAGATTTTGATTCGTATTGTTCCTCCTAGCTCAGGACAGCAAGATGGAGAGCTTTGTTGGCAGGGGCGATTGCTGGCCCATCCATTCTTCTGACTGGCTTTAAAACACAGCACACAAGCTTGGCCATTTACATACTTATGCGAGCTGCTGTCTTGGCATCTCGATGTGGGATTAAGAGCAAACGATTTGGAAGAATTTGTAAACCTCTCACATGGAAGCACGGTGACATTTTCCTTATGTGTCTCTCCTCGTCACAAATATTGTATGTGCCCCTTTCTTTATTGGGATAAGTTTATTTTATTAGCGTGGCTGTGCATGTGTACTTTATCATTTCCTCTTTTTTCTCTCTGACAAATAATCTTATCTTTCATTGGATGAGCTGGTAGTCGAAAGTTGATGCTTGATCACAAATGTTTTGTGCGATTCACTAATGAACTGTTCTGCATTCTTCATTATAAAATTTCTAATATATACTTTATGGTAAAATAAAAATTAAGTCCAGTCAGGTAAACTGCTTTAATGAGATGTCAAGTGACTGAGCTAGTCAGCTAGTTTATCATCTGGATCTTTAATCGTGGTTGTATTCTAACTTTGCATCGCATAAATGATTGTATTATCTAATTTTCAGGACTACAGGCATATTAGAAATGATATTGTGAGACTAATTTTGCTTGAATTTGATTTAGGAGAAGTCTTAACTACCACTTATGTTCAAGTAAATAAAGATGTTTGTCCTTTACCTATGGTTGTGAATGCGATTGCACCCACATGGGCGCTTCTCTATTTTTAAAGCATTTTTGTACAAAAATGATTAACAGAAGCTGGAAAGTATTTTGGCAATTGGTTGTAGGTCTGCTTACATATTAAAGCAAGAGAGTTTGCCTTCTTCATATAAGTCATTTCTCAATAAGCATGGGGGAAAGGATCTTGTTATCTTACAAGGTGTAAAAGATATTACAAGTGGCATGCCTTTTACTGATTTGGAAGCGATACAAAGATACTACAAGGCCAAGGGTGTCGATGTGCAACTTGATCCGTATATGGAAGTTCCTTGCTCGGTATGGGAATGATTCTCATCCTTTTCTTCATTTCTCGCTAGCTGTTTGTTGGCCGGGGGGTTGGGGGACAAAATTTAAAAGATAGAACATAGTTATCACATGTTCCATGTTTTACAATTTACTATAAAAACTAGAAACTGGAAATCATTTGGTTCAGAAAGTTGGAAATATCGGTATTTCCCGCATCCACAGTAATTAAAGTTCATCTTATATAATGAGAAAAACATCAATTATCATATACGATCAGTCCTATTAGGGGCAAAACTCCTACGGTAACTGTAAAGTATTTGATAAGGAATTACATATATGCTAAATGTTTTTAAGTTTGTTACTTTTATGGGCTCTCTCTCTCGTAGAAGCATCTTTTATTTTTCAGTGGTGCAGTACCGTTTTTTTACATTGACCAATGTCTTGCAGATTATTCATGAAAATCAGTCATGTGGTGGGCATTTTCTTTCTTTTCTCCTTGAAGCTTACAAGAGAGCGTTATCTGTTTATCTTCCAGTTTATCTGATCCCAGCACTATTAGTTCACAGACAAGGACTTATAAAGAGGTGATCAATTAATCTAATATCCACTTTCTCCTTTGCGAACATATTGAGAAGTGAGCCTATGTTTTATATGGATAGAATTCCTTTGAATGCAAGGATTCCCAAGATGCATACAGTCCTTCAGCAGTGTGGAAGGATTGCATTTGCATAATGCTTTGGTCTGTAATTATGGCATAGTGCGTGAAATGACGATTTTTTGGCCTTATTACTCATCATCAGCATTCTTATATGCAGGCCTCAGACAATATTAGCCAAGGGTCTTGTTGGCACTGCAAGATCAAGCTTATTTCTGTCTGTTTATTGCTCGTCTGCCTGGTCAGCATCTCTGTACCTAATCAGTACCCATTACCTTGCCATTTGTTGTCCTATTGCTAATTTGGCAATGATTTTAAATTTAGTGCTCTTTATTGTTCGAAATTTCCAGCTGTGCTGGTACGTTATGCTGTCCATATAATTTATATTGGTAAAAAGTGCAAACCTTGGCTTAAAGAGTGAAAACTTACATAGTGAGTGAACATAAGAAATGCATGGTCCACTTTTTAGTGCTTGCTATCAATTGGCTCTATCTTTGTCAATTTTATGACATGACTTCTGTTGAAGCTATCATCTGTTTGATATGGATGCCTTCATTGTTCATCAGGATGTGGACTTGCTTGCTTTTCAGAATCTTCAGAAGATGCAACATTCCAATGGTGCTCATGGGAACGGTACGTTGCGTACTGTGCCTTTATATTGTTATCTGTTTGGCTAGGGTATTTTAATTTGTATGATCTGCTTAAGTACTGCTGTTGGAATTATGTTGGCGAATAAAAAAAGCATCTCTTGTATTGTTGATTATTACAAAAAGTTACATTTTGCCGCAGTCCCCTACTGGCCTTGCATTGGGTATTGAGAAGAAAAGCAGACGAATGGAGATTTCATTATACTGCTTTGCACGAGCAATTGAGAGCTTTTTCTCATGCTTGGATGATTTAGGATATTTGCCGCAGTCAATTAAGATCAAGAGAGCTGACATTCTGGTTTTCAGCTTGTCAACAGCCATCATAATGCACTGCTATGCACAAGAGAGGGAAGTATTTAGATCCAAATATTTGAATGTCCTTGACTGGGTGTTCGGAGTACCTCCGCCATGTGAAACTCCAGGCTGTAAAGGCAGATAGAAAGCAAATGCTTGCCCTGAGGGCAATTTTATTTGCTACATGCTGCTGAAAGCGAAGTGAGAACGATGTTCGACTTCGTGACAACGGGAATAGCATCTAACTCAATCAAGTATCAACCCTGCGCTGAACCAGAACTAGCATTTTGACCCGAGTACTTGCGGCCATCTGCACCACTTCAATTTGCAGAAGGAAGCCGTTTGTTACGCCCTTTATATGTGACCATAGCACATTGTGTGTCAACAACTACGCCTCACAAATATCGGCGCATCACAGCACGTCAGCACCCGAGAGTTTCCGCCCCTTATTTGGTCGTTTGTAAATTAATTTGCTATATCGCTCTCGTCTTGGAGGGGAGAGGTGTGCCTGTGTATGTCACTGGCGCTCGATCAACGGCCCTAAGGCCCAATCTAGGAAATGTGTGTGCTTTTAGAATAAATATGGAATAGAGTTAGAATAAATAGTAAAAAATATATTTATATCTTATAAAAATATAAGTTATACTCTTATTGTCATTGTGAAATTTTTTTAAATTATTTTATAAATATTTTATAAGTACTTTTTGAATGTCGGGGTTATGTATTGGCACTAGTGAAGAATTAGTGTTGAATTTATCTAAATTTTTACAAAAAAATTTAGATGGTTTATAACAAAAAAAATATTAGATGGATTTGTAACAAAAAAAAAATATTGGATGGGTTCCTTATATAGAAAAAAAATCTGTACTAGAAAATGTTTCATCTGTTTTGCAAGGAAGTTACAAATTGAAAGTATTTTTTTGTTTTGCCCTTATTTGGCGAGTATGTACTTAATATTATTGGGGTGTTAATATCAACGAACCTAAATTCCATGAATTTTTTGACATTATTTTCTATTACATCAAAGAGTAAAATAATAGAAATTCAAGAAAGAAAAGAGGCTCTCCGCTATCCCCCATCACATCTCTTAAATTAATTGACAAAAAATAAAAGGGATATAAAAGAATTGAGATTACACAAATTCGATAAAAACAAATGTTATACCTTTTTTATCCTATTATAAATGGAAAACGAACATCCAAATACGTAATAGTTAGATTTCGAATCTCATGATAACGATATTTTGCAGGGATTGCTAGGATTGAAAGGAAAGGACAGACAGAAAGAGCCGAAGTCATAGATTTAGACCCTTCGAAACCAAGTCCCTCTATTAGAATGGGCTCTTTAAATTGTCGGCCCGAAGGCCCTTCGCCGTGAGCCTAGAGGGAGAGTATTCTAGAGGGCGTTGGCATTACGGAACGCAACGTGCAGGCACTTGGGGTGTATTAAATTTCCAACAGTCAATGCTAGGAGTCGTACATCGACGTGGATCAAAGATAGATGGTCATCCTTGCCCTTCACTTACTAAGGTTAACAAATCAACTTAATTTAAAGCGTACGCCTAGCGATTGCCGTCGCCGGCGCCGGCGCCGGAGAGAAGGAATCCCGAGTCACGAGCCTTCGGAAATATAGCCCCACCATTTGTAGATGGCATATCCATAAATGACGCTATAAGCAATCACCCTCATCGGAGAACTGGCGAACCTGAATGGTGAATCCAGGACATTTATAACGAGTAACGATAAACTAAAAATGGACGTATAGAAAGGGAGGGTATGGAAAGATCAGAAGGAAGAGAGGAGACCTGAGGAAGGCAGATCGATGGGGGAGAAGAGAAGTTCTTTCGTCGGCGGTGACAGGGTAAGGCCAACGAGAGAAATCCCGATTGAAGTAGTCCCAATCAGGGAGGAGGACACCGGCAATGGCCAGGACTCCGAGAATGTAGGTAATGAGCATCTTGTGAGCGGAATGGGTGGAGAGGCCAACCACCACTATAATGGCAGCCAGCCAGAGAAGACACGTCTTGAGGGCGGCGTCGTTGCCCATTCACTCTCCTTATTTACCTCTTTCACTGCTTCTCCCTGATTATGCTGTGGTAACCCCCGCTAACGCCATCCAACAAAACCGAGGCTATTATATATATATAGACGTTAGGGCGCGCGCAGTGGGCTTCCCCTCAGCAGCTGATGAATAAATGCCACGTCGTCCCTCGCCGTTCTGGGCTGCTCTCACAGCTGTCCTTTTCCAACTTTAACTACATCACTCTTCTCTATCCCCATTTATTGCAGCTCCTGCTCTTCCACGCCTTTTATAACTTCCTCCCAACCCCATCTCTTCACGTATCCATCTTCATTCTCGTCTTTTTCCCTGTCATTACTCCCTTCCTCTTCCCCACTTATTTTAAACAAACACCTAAGTTTCTCAATACCAAAAAATAGGTTAAATTAGTTATCAGCTTTAAATATATAAATAAACAGGCTTTCCTAAAAATACCCTTAATCTCTCTTCTACTAACATCTCTTGCATGGAGAAAAGGGGGTAAAAAGACATGAAGATGTGTGATAATAAAGTGTGGATTGGGTTCCTGGCCCCATATTTGAGCGGAAAGAAATAAGATTACAAGAGTAGCTTGATGATAAATCATGGTGGATGAAAGAATTTTTTTTCATATATTATTTTTTTTAAAAAAATTGAGTTTACCTATAATCTAAAAGTCGAGAAAATATTTATTTCTCTTAAATGATATTAATGTCAAGTACAGCGAGTATCTATTATTTTTAAGTGTAAACTTAGGTACATAAAAGCTATGATACCTTCTTAAATATTGTAACTTGAACCATAATAAAGTGATATTTTCCATGGATCAAACACGATTCAAATGATCATATATCTCACCTATTTTCTATTTTTTTTTCTTATCCACCCAATTCACCGGAGCTTTGTCCCAACTACATTCGGATCCGAGCTACATCGCGTACCTGATTATAGTAGGCGAGTCTCCTAACAAGAATTTTCTATATACGTTAGGGATCAAACTCAAAACCTAACTTAAACAATATTAAACCACTTACTATTTTGACTAACCCCGTTGGTTCACCCCTTCTAGTTTTTTTTGTACATAAATTTTTAGAAAATGGATTAGACTTACCCATGATCTAAGGGCAAAGCGAAGTCTCCTTTCTTCCTAGGCGATACCAATATCAGGCAGGGCGAGCCGTCTATTATCCTCAAGCGTAAACCTAGGCACCTAAGAGTTAGAATGCCTTCCCAAATATCGTGACTAGTATCACAATAAAATAATACTTTTTAAAAATTAAATATACTATAAATAATTATATATATTATCTTTTTATCGGTAACCCCTTTTCTAGTTGAATGGAGGACAAGTCATCGGAGTTTCAATTTTCCTGACTATTGTGCCTCTTGTTTTGGTGGGAGGTCCATGATGTATGTGATTCCTCAAAAGGGCCCAGAATTCCAATTTGATTACATCATCAGGCTCGTATGACAGGCCCAGTGGCCCCTGACAAAGAATCATCTTTATTCACCCAATTATTGACCATGCCAATTTTTTTTTCCCGATTTTATTATATGTTAATAAGGGATCGTCCGTGAGTTTAATTAATAAAAAAATAATATATATGACTATTTAAAGTATATTTAATCTCTAAAAAAATATTATTTTATTATGATTTTAGTCACAGTATTTAGAGGGGCATTCTAGTTTTTATATATTTAAGTTTATAACTGAGAGTAATAGATAGTTTATTCTGTCTGATATTAGTATGACTTAGAGGAATGGAGATTTCACTCTATCTTTAAATTATAGGTAAGTCTAACCTTTTTTTTAAAAAAAATTGTACAAAAAAAGAGACATCCCATTCATTTTTGAACAGTTCCGTTGTGTGTCGTCACTTTTGTGTTGTGTGTGAAGACAAGTGACTTAAAAACAAAAAAAAAAAGGGGAATTAGCTCTACTAAAAAGATTAATTTCTTATAATATAATAAATTAAAGTTAAAATTCTTGTTAGAAGAGGTGCGCACTTGTAGTTGCCTCCAATAGCAATATACTTATGCTTGGCAAAGGAAGAAAAAAACAAAAAAGGGGTGTCGGACAACCATTTCGGAAGTTCTGAATTAATTTAAGGCATGTGGGGTACGCATAATTAGGACACAGAAAGCATAAACCCAATCCATCAGAAATAAATGTGGGTAGGTCTCTTGGATCAACACTAACAAACAAACACAATCATCATCTCCGACCAGACTGGCTGCCGTTCGACCCTTCCGCCCATGTGTACTCTCAACCAAGTTATCTCGTGGGTCACCGTTAGGTTATCAATTATGCCTTATCCATACAAGTTACTCCTCCTTGGAAGTAGCTCCCCATTTTATTGTTTTCCTTTTCTCTTTTGACTTCTTCTAGTTCCTTCGTTACTTCTCCAATTAAGTATTAACTATGCTCCCATACTTTCTCTCCTTAATCTGTCATGCATTATTTAATTCACGTCAATTCATTTGTCATGCCACTCACATTTCTTTCCCCTCTAATTCCTTCTGCTACATGTTGCCATGATGAAGCATAACTTTCTGCAGTTGAGTCAGAACAAGTTTCGTCGAGTCTTGCTCCTAAAATACATTGCCAAAGAGAGACAAGTGAGGCCTCTCGATGCATTTGAGACACTTGGAGGGATATGGAAGTAGGTGTAGGTGGCCCTCCAACTCTGGCTTTTAGATGTATTGGTTGGAAACCTGTTGCAACAAGCAATTCAGTTGTTTAGCGGACTCTCAGATCATAACATAGATAGGCTCATTAATTATATATATAATGCTCTTCTGTCTTACATCCTTACTTTTTCAGTACTTCCTTTCACTCTCATCATAACAAACGTAAAAATGTTTTCCCCCGACACAACCAACAAAGTCTTGGTGCATACGAGACGAAATCTTTACTAACAATATTCACAGTTACGCTAGAGAGGAGGGTACTAAGGACGACATCAACGAAACCTTTTACTTTATACATAATTAAAGTTGACCGAGAGTAGCAATATCACATAGAAAAATTGCTACAGAACAAGATGCATGAGGACAAGCTACTGCTAACGAATGCCATTTGAAGGTTCATCAACCATTCAAAGAATAATAATAACGTATCAAGGGTTACAAAAAGATAGGTATAGATTTGATGCACCAAATTCTTCTTCACGTCTTCAACTGCACCTACCCTTTTTGTCAAACAGGTCACATCGATCCTCCTTCGTGTCGTTTTCAGACTACGAACTGTCTCTTCTATAGCTAGAACCCTTCATTAGATTAACTCGAGAGTTGATTTATATACCTGCATATATATTTTCAACGACTTTGATACATTTTTTTAGTTTACCTGTTTGGTATTCAGTTATAAGGTCGAGTATTGACGGGCCAACAATCGGTCAATCTGTGCACATTAGCTCACAGTTAATTGATTATCTTAATCAATATAATAATATAAAACAAATTCTAAACTTATGAATACTTTTAGATTTATAGGATAAATTAGCTGTTAAACAAAATAAATATAAACTGTGGAATTAAAATTGATGATATTGTATATGTAAGTCATTTGATGCCATGCAAACCACGACGAAATAGAGAAAGTAGCTTCTGCTTTGCGTGCATGAGAAGGGGATCTCCTTCCTCTGGGGTCCGACCTGTATTTGTTAGCAGCCATCTGTTACGTAATGATGATCTGATTTTATAGTTTCTTCTTTTATACATTAATTAATTCCACATTAAACTAATGAAGAATATTTGAATACACAACATATATATCCATGGTAGCTATCTAACAAATGCACTTTTCATATGAAAAATCTTTACCGCCTATCACGTGAAATTAAATAATATAATAATTATCAAATTCTCTGCCGATTTAATTGGATGGCATAAGCCATCAGCCTTATTTCATTTTTTCCTGACAATATTAAAGGTGTTGGAAATACTATTGCTTTGTCTCTTTCGTACGTAGTTGTGTTTTCTGTTCTCATATGAAATTTCTAAGTGATGCAATATCATTTCAAACTCTGAACTTTTCAAGGAGGTAGTGGCGCATTTGAAAGCTAATTGAAAAGAACCGAAATAATTGCAAAAAAAAAATATTTATAAACAAAATCAGAATGGAATTTCTATTTGTCTGAGTTTGTATATATATATATATATATAAGAATTTTATGAAGGTTAAGAATTTTCAATTTTTTCTGAATAAATGGATGGAAATTAATTTTTTTCATCAACCACCATTTGATCAGTTTCATGTATTGAACTTAAAATTGAGCCTCGGAATATTAAATACTATGCAGACGCATGCCCCACTAAATGAAAGTTCCATTTTATCTGTTAATATTAGAGCAATTAATCGAAGTAAAATGGTGCTTGTTCATGGCTAGCTTAATATTTTATAATTATCTGAAGGGTATATGTGTATACATAGGCATAAGACATGTGTAGCACATAGTTTTATTACTATGGAAACTGCAGTCCCAATCTAAGATTAACCATCCAATACAGCAACTGTATATTTCTAAGAAAAAAATCCATATAATTAATTGACAATAAGCTAGCGTACGTGAAGTTTGGATATAAATAGTAAAGGCGATGCCGGGAGCCCCAAGTTTGATTGGGCGCAGACCTATCATTACAGAATGGGAAGATCTCCATGCTGTGATGAGAAGGGACTTAAGAAAGGACCTTGGACTCCCGAGGAAGACGAAAAGCTCGTTCTGTTCATTCAGAAACATGGCCATGGAAGTTGGAGAGCTCTCACCAAACTTGCTGGTCTCTTCATATTTCCATACATACTCTCTACAACCCACCGCCCCCCCCCCCCTCACCGCTTTGCTCACTTCCTTACAATTTTCTGCAGGTCTTAACAGATGTGGAAAGAGCTGTAGGCTGAGGTGGACCAACTATTTAAGACCTGATATTAAGAGGGGCAAGTTTTCTCAAGAAGAGGAGCAAACTATTCTCCACCTCCATTCCATCCTTGGAAACAAGTAAGTGTTTCCCCACATTTTCTTTTCTCTTTTCATCTTTCTTTGCATTCAAACAATTACTCAAGTTTTTGGATTCTTATAACGTCTTACATCGGTGCATGTATATATATGCTTCTTTCATATATAGATGGTCTGCAATTGCATCCCATCTTCCAGGCAGGACAGATAATGAGATTAAGAACTTCTGGAATACTCATTTAAAGAAGAAGCTGATTCAGATGGGCTTTGACCCAACGACTCATCAGCCAAGAACTGACCCCTTTTCAAGCTTGGCCTATCTGCTGGCTTTGGCCAACATGACTGGCCTAATGGATCATCAACCATCACTGGATGAACATGCCCTGAAATTACAAGTAGAGGCAGTTCAGTTGGCCAAGCTTGAATACCTTCATTATTTACTGCAACCCACAAGTTCCTTGACTACCGACTTCTATGACCAGAGAGCCAACATCACCAACATGGAAGCTCTCAATTTGCTAACTTCAATGTCTAATGTCAACGATAATCCAGTTATAAACTGCCCACAACTGGATAACGCATCCTTATTTTCTAATGCGATTGATGGCCCTCAACCACTCCACCAGCCAGACATGCTATCTCAAATTTCAGACCCACAAGTCTCTTTCAGTACTTGCCAACCAAGTTTGAATAATAGTGAGAAGAATCAAGTTACTAATAACTTTACAATGATTAGAGAAGGGGATAACATAGCCAATGACAATTCATGGATGATTCAGTCTCCTGCTGCATCGATTCATCCAACTGTGACGGCGGGGACCTCCTCAAACAGCAATCCTGGAGATGCCGGCAGCCGCACGTCCAGCTATGGAGGTGGAACCTCCTCTTATTGGCCTGAACTCTTTTTTGACCCAATTATGCCTAATGCATGACCCGGCTTAATCATTATTTCATCTGTGTGTTATTTATTCTTTTCATAGTTTTTTTCTCGCAAAAGCCTAATGCATATAGAGATGATATATATATATTACGATACATATTTTTGTCTTCATTCCGGACCAGTTAATTTAATCTATCTGACTAAATGCCACTGCCATCGGATTCAACGGTGCATAAGTTATTTACTGAATTAAACTTGGGTTTGATCTGTTTTGTTTGATGATTTATCCTGTTTAAAGGATATATATTGTGAGCGGGTGTGTTTCCACGATGTAAGCAATTGGATTTGAATTTCTTTTCCGCTGACACCAAAATGTTTACCGAAATCCTTTGCATATATAGAAGCTGATATCACAAGCATTATCCATGCAACAATACCCTTTGGAAGGAAGTAATCCTCCGTCAACACATATTTGTGAGAAACACGGGGAAATTATATTTCACATCCTAATGCTGGTCGCTTTATGAAAGCCACCAAACAGAATTTTGTTTAGATTAAAAGCGGGGAGGAACCAGGAGAGCTTAGGACAGCACCCGGCCTCCTGAGTGCATGGGCCTTCTTATCACCAATTCACCGCGTTCAGGTTTCCTCGGAATGCGTACTTGGCTCATGATTAGTGTAGATATTAATGGTGGTGACTATCAGGTATTGAGAAAAGTGCAAAGAACCAATTAGGGAGCCAAGAATTTGGACCGATTCTCAGTTGTTCGGTCAGAGAACCACCATGTAATTTTGAGGCTTGGACTTGTTACCCAGTTTACCTTCGAAGCATTTTCCTGTTCGTAAATACTCTCAAAACGGTTACGGAGAGAAACAATCTTTTTTATTAATAATAAACAAATCCATTTACCGCAAAAGTTCCATTTCTTAGGCTAATTTTGGTCCTTGCCATGGTTACGAGGAAAAGGTAGGGTAAGAAGGTGGTTGGACTGTCCATCCGAGAAAGACCAAAACCTTAGCCATATCATGGAAAGATTGATCTTTGTTGGTTAAATTTCTGTGTATTTTTTAGGCCAAGGGTTTTTAATTCATTGATATTGGGTTCTAACTTCTAACTTCTAACTTCTAACTTCTAACTTCTAACTTCTAACTTCTAACTTCCAGCGACTGGGCCTCGCGAGATTACCAATTGCAGAGGGGTTCATGGAGGTGTAGTAATATTGTTGGTGAAGATGAATAAGTGGCTATATACGCAACTCAAACGATTCGGCTTTTGTCTTCTGGAATCATGGCGGAATTTTGGTGCCAGGCCAGAGCGGACTCAAACAGGAACTAGATTGGTCTAGAAAGAAACAAAGAATTCAATTTTAAATAAATAAACGGCATAAATATGATAAAACCGAAGTTTATGACAATTGCAGGTATGACAATTCGGTACGAAACCCCCCTATTTCCGAACGTCCCACCCACGTTAGCCCCATCAGCAACCAGCACGTGCCCCCCTCACCGGCGAGTTTCAGACATCATATGTGAAAAGGAATGCCACCTGTCCGTCTGGATGAGGGCCCCAAATCATTTATTAGAAAAAAAATTAAGAGCCCAGAGATGAGTAGAGGACATCCGCCAGCCAGAAATTTTTCTTTTCGATAAATAACAAACTTACAACGTGTGACTCGTGTCTTGTCCTTTCCTTCCATTGCAGATTGACTATATGCATTATTTTATTATATCAATCGAAAGCAATAAGCAGTCCTCCCTCCCCTTCTCGGTTCCACGAACGAAGCACTGTGGCTGCAGCTTCTTCAACCTCAGAAAGGTAGAAAACCTGTTCTGAGATGTCGCATCTGAGACTCAACCTCGAATAAATACTCACTCAATCACAGATATCATACGTGACATATGCCTTCTTAATTACTGTTTTTTTAAGACTTAGATCATCTCCTCTGCGGCCCCTGTTTTCTACACACTTGTCCAAGATGACCACGTGCTTTAGCTCGACAGAAACCAAGAACTGGTGTTATAGATCCACCTTCGGAAGGTCGGGCCTCAGGTCATCCACCACTGACCAGAAAGATGGGACCGTCATGCACTGCTGGGTGCCTAAGACCAGTGTAGACTCTAAACCGAATCTCCTCCTAATCCACGGCCTTGGAGCCAATGCATTGTGGCATTGGGGTGACATCATCCGCCATCTGACCCCCTTCTTCAACGTGTACGTACCGGACCTTCTCTTCTTCGGTGGATCCTACAAGACCCGCCCCGAGCGAAGCGACTCCTTCTAAGCTCAGTGCTTGATGCGGGTCATGGAGGCACTCCGTACAGAGGCTGAGTCTGGTGGGTTTGAGCTACAGTGGGTTTGTGGGGTACAGCATGGCGGTTCAGTATAAGGAAATGGTGGAGAGGGTGGTGCTGTGCTGCTCCGGCGTAAGCATGGAAGAAAAGGACCTCGAGGAAGGGCTTTTCCCGGTGGACTTGGAAGAAGCTGCCGACATTTTGGTGCCGCAGACGCCGGAAAGGCTTAAAGAGCTTCTCGGCTTCACACTTTCCAGACCCTCTACGGTGGCCTGGTTGCCTTCTTGTCTCTTTACTGATTTCATTGATGTAAGGAGCTACTTCTTTCTCTCTCTTCCACCCCCCTTCATTTTGTCAAGCCATCATAACATCTTCCATTGAGTAGAGAGGAAAGTGAGAGCTACCTCGTAACATCAGTAGCATTTCACAAGTGCTGAGCACAGAACAGATAATTAGAAAAATCTACGAGATATCCTTAAAGAAGACAGAAAAGACCACTACTTATGTGATGTGCAATGACAAAAGTAATATACTCCTATATGTGAAACATATAGAAATTTTTATTGGATTTGGGTAGGCAATGTGCAGGGATCATGTTGAAGAGAGGAGGGAACTGATCCGTGCTATAGCGAAGGGACGAAAACTTTCTGATTTGCCAAGGATTTCTCAGGTTCGTCTTGTCATCCCCGAGTCACATTTTCAATCTTGGACAGTCGTGCATGTTATTAGAGGGTTTTATTTCTCTCATTCTGAAGCAGCCTACGTTAGTGTTCTGGGGAGAGTTTGACCAAGTATTCCCATTGGAATTGGCGCACAGATTGAAAAAGTCAGTGACACTCTTACCCGATTTATTTTGGTTTCCTTCTCAATTGGGGAATTCTGAACTGATGATTAGGGTTTGGACACAGGCATTTGGGGGACAACGCGGAAGTAGTAATCATAAAGAACGCAGGACACGCCCTCTATGTGGAGAAGGTCAAGGAGTTCTACAATGTCTTGAGGTCTTTCCTCGTCGATTTGAAGACTCCTGCGGTTGCAGACACCCCGTCTCCCCAATCTCATAACAAATCATGAGTTCAGACACCGAAAGAGATCCTTGAGACGGAAATTTTCAAATTTTTTCTGCTGCTAAATTATTGTACAAGAATTCTCGGGTTTCATTTTGGTTTCTTTTTGAGGAGAGTTAAATTAATAAAATTGCAAGACAAAATCTCTCTCACTTACGCATTATATTTGCTTATACTACTATTATTCTTTATGCATTTAACATTCTACAAAGCTTTATGATGCAAAATGTAAGTCATTTTATAAGAGTTTATGGAACATTAATTAATTATTTTATTCTAAAAATGTCTTATAATTATTAGAGTAATTTTTTAAAACTCATGGTATTTTAAGGCCGAAAATGGAAAACCCAGAATAATTTTTAGACCATTTTATTGATTTAATTTTATTAACTTGTTGGACAAAATAAATTGGTGGAAGTTTCTCAATGACACTAAAGTACAGGAGGCCGACCGAAGACAGAAGTGTGTTGTCATCATTAGCAAGGGGTAATAAATATTGTTATAGCACAGGCTTGCAGATCCGGTGTTTCTGAAAAGTAAAACCATACATACAAGACAACGAGTCATTTTTTTCTACAACTGAGTGAAAACTTCAGCTCCTGTAGCTCTTTTGTGACCAAATCCATTCTTTACACGACAGTTTCCTATCCAACTATCCCACCAAATGAATTCACGTCAGCGATTATCCATACAGAAAATATATGATACAAATGTAGTTCAACTTACACTAGCTTTATCTTTCCTCTGCTTGAGATTCATCAACTTTTGATGCCTCAGCTGCCAGTTAGACACATGGTAATTGAAATAATCAACATATTTTCTTTAAATTTAGAAAAGGATTTCCAGTATGGAAAGTAACAATCTTAAAATGCAATAAATCTTCTTTAATTGGTAGCAGCAAGCCGGTCCATTTGCCGTTCATTTGTGATCATAATGATATGATAAAAGAAAGGGGTTGCAGGGGAGGAATATTTTTCAGCATACATGACTGCTTACATTCAAGAATATTTCAAAGATGTGGTAAATTGTATTCATTATACTTGAATCAAACTAAATAATGTCCAGGATGGATTCAAAAAAATAGAGACTTTGAACATGGGAGTAAACTGTTTCTACTCCAACTACGTATTAACATACTGCGCAAATTTAAGAACTTCAGAATTCGTTTTATAAATTTTAGAAGCACGTATAACATCAGAATCAAATTCAAAGGGAGATATGCTGCTATGAAATATATGATATGAAGTGCATGCATCATAAGAAAATTGCCAGCAACTTCAACCCAGAAAGCAACAACATAAATCTTGACCCAAGAACAGCTACATGCTGACATGACCTTAAATTATAAGATAAGTGTTTACTAATAATGGCAGCCATGAACCTCGCGCATCATACTTGTAGGATTGATATCATAAAATAAGCCCTTTAATATCAGGAAAGATGAATTACATAAACTCACCTCCCTCCTCTGTCAGTTCAGAGGTCCATAAGGTGAGATTGTCCCTCAAAAGCTGCATAATTAGGGCACTATCCTTATAGGATTCTTCATTGAGATTATCAAGGTCAGCACTAGCCTCATCAAATGTTTGCTTGGCCAGATGGCAGGCCCTGCATATATAAACGGTACATGTAAAACAGGAAGGTGGCGATTACAATAGCCCAAAGAAACAGTCGAGTAAGAAAGTAAATTTATGCTTGGCATGTGCGTAAAACCACTCTGATACAAACACAAAATTACACAGCCTAAAATACATTAAAAATGGTTAAAACGCAATGCTGTCCCCTGAGAAAAAAGTCTATACTGGGAACAGTTGAAGAATTGGAATAAGGCAGAGAAGAGAGATGGGAAACCTCTCAGGAGAGTGTAATATCTCATAGTAGAAAACAGAAAAGTTCAATGCAGGCCAAGTCTGATTGGATGAGTTGGGGGCAGATCAGAGGCGGCAGTACTACTGGCAGCCTGCATTTAGTTATCTATTAGTTTCTACCAAGTTTAAAAATGAGAGGAATCATGAAATCAACAAAAAAGTTTAACTAAATTCACCTCATATGCCCTGAGTGATTCATTTGCAGCTTCTTTGCCATGATCACCTGATTTAAACTCAGCTAAATAACGATAGTAGTCTCCTTTCCTATGTAGAGGAGAAAAAAGCTTGTGATCCCATCAAAAACAAATACATATGAAAACTAATGTGGAAACATGCACATGGACAGGATCCTTTAAGGCAACCAACACTTCTGTAAGTTCCATGGAATCAGCACAAGAACTATCACCAAAAACTTTATACACATGGAACCATATCTGCCACTAAAAACTTAAACTTGGGTTCAACTGTAGAAGAATATATACCGACCTATCAATAAAAAATACATATTCAATGAACTTGAACCTTCCAGATTATTAACATTTGATAATGCCAAATGGTTTAAACTTTAGGCAGTGACATTATATTTTAAAAAGTATAAAGCCAAAATACATTCTTGTATTGTGAGACTTCTGAAGCTATATCTTGAATCCTACTCGAATAATAAAAAATTGTACGTCACAAGATATCGAAACATTTAAATCTACTAAAAGAATTAGAAATTATCCAATTCTCACATCTTGTAGTAGAAAAGAGTTGATTCCCCAGTTCAGGAAGATGGAAGGAGGTGCTTGTCTATGACCGATAGTATGTCATCGCAGATATTTGAGAGCTCATCTTCAACTCTCAGTCTGTAGTCCTTTATCCCCTTCACATTCAATTCATGACCCTTGCCCTCCTCCTTTTGCTCAATGGAAGATAGTATCTGACAGGAAATTTGACTGAAAGCCTGCTCTTTTCATTGATTATTCAATGTGCATATATACAAGTTGGAACGCAATGAAATCCCAACAACTAAATCTTAACTAAATGACTAAATCCTAACAGAATTAAATAAATAACCAAATCCTAACAGAATTAAGTAAATAATTAATAACAATATTTGTTATGTGGTTGACACCCCCCGGCAAGCTGGAGCATGAATATTCTTTATGCCTAGCTTGGAAATGATCTCATGAAATCTTGGAGCGTGTAAGGGCTTAGTGAAGACATCAGCCAATTGATCTTTAGAGCGCACCGGAAGTAAGTGTATGATTTTATCTTGCAGCTTTTCACGAACTAGATGGCAGTCAAGTTCAATGTGTTTAGTACGTTCATGGAATGTTGGATTTGCAGCTATTTGTAAAGCAGATTGGTTGTCACAGTGGATAAGAGCTGGATCAACGTGAGATAAATCAAAATCATGAAGAAGATAAAGAAGCCATTGAATCTCACAAGTGGTTGAAGCTAAAGCACGATACTCAGCTTCGGAGGATGACCTAGAGACAGTAGCTTGCTTCTTGGCTTTCCAAGAAATTAGAGAAGATCCAAGAAAAATTGCAAAACCAGTCATAGATCTTCTAGTATCAATACATCCTGCCCAATCAGAATCACTAAAGCTTCGTATACGTAAGTCAGATTTTGCAGAGAAGAAAATTCCTGCGCCGGGAGAGGATTTGATGTATCTTAATACTCGATGTGCAGCTTGTAAGTGAACGTCTCTAGGTTTGACATGAATTGACTTAACTATTGTGTGGCAAAACTCAAATCAGGTCTGGTAGTGGTTAGATATTGCAATCTACCCACAAGCTGTCGATAAACCAGGGGATCAGCAAGTGGTTTGCCCTTGTCTTTGGAAAGTTTTAAGTGAGGATCCATGGGAGTAGATGTTGGTTTACAAGCAAGATAGCCTGAATCTTCAAGTAACTCAAGAGCAAATTTCCTTTGAGATATAAAAATCCCATCTTTAGATCGTGCAAGCTCCAAACCCAGGAAATATTTGAGTATACCAAGATCTTTGATGGTAAATGCAGAATGTAATTTTTCCTTAACCATATTGATTTCAGTCATATCATTGCCAGCAAGCACCAGATCATCAACATATACAAGAATTGCTGTAAAAGACTTGGCAGAAACTTTGAGAAAAAGAGAGTGATCAGAAGCAGATGGACAATAACCATATGATAAAAGTGCGGTATATAATTTGGAATACCATTGTCTACTTGCTTGCTTGAGACCATAAAGAGACTTTTGTAGTTTGCAAACCAGGTTGGGTTGAGGAGCTGTGAATCCTTTTGGAAGTTCCATATAAACCTCCTCATGCAAATCCCCATGTAAGAAAGCATTGTTGACATCCAATTGATATAAAAACCAGTTCTTAGCAGTAGCTATAGAGAGTAATAACCGAAGAGTTGTCATTTTGGCAACTGGGGAAAAAGTATCTAGATAATCTACACCTTCAGTCTGTGTGTAGCCTTTTGCTACAAGTCTGGCTTTATATTTGTCCAAATCACCATTGGACTTAAACTTGGTTCGAAACACCCATTTGCATCCAACCAATTTCTTTCCAGGCGGTAATAAAGTGAGGACCCAAGTCTGGTTTTGTTCAAGAGCAAGTATTTCTGCAGCCATAGCATCTTTCCAATGTTGATGTTTAATAGCTTGTGCATATGTTTTAGGATCAGGAACAATAGAAATAGATAAAATAAAGCTTTTATATGCAGGGGAGAGAGAAGAATATGAAAAAACAGAAGATAATGGATAACGAGGAGTGCCTTTGCAAGATGATTGGTTAGTAGTAGAGCTAAGGGCACAATGATAATCCTGCAGATACGATGGTGGGTGATGAGGTCTAGAGGAGCGACGAGTAGGTTGGGAATGATTGGTGGGAATAGGATCAGTAGAGGATGTAGAAGGTTGAGTGATTATAGGTGGTTGAGTGATATTTGGAGGAGAAATGTCATCAATCAGTAGAGGAAGAGGCTGTATCTCGGGAGTTGGCAGTGGGGAAGAAGAAGCGGTCTTAAAGGAAAACACAAGTTCGTAAAAAATAACATCGCGTGAAAGAAAATTTTGATTTGTTGACAATTCTAGCAAAATATATGCTTTAGATCCAGATGGTAAACCCAGAAAAACACATTTACGAGCTCGGGGGCTAAACTTAGAACGATTATTTTGAAGGATTTTCACTTGGGTGAATGTAGTAAGGACTGGCCGGATCGCTTGGTATTTCGCTGGCCATGGTAGAACGAAATGAAAAAGATAGCAGTCAAAGAGAGAAGAAAGGTAAGGTCTGGAAAAAGAAAGAGACAGCGGAGCTGAAGAGAAAAGTGACGGCAGGAGAAATTTAGAAAAGCAGAGAGAGAGAGAGAGAGAAAGGAAAAAAATTATAATAGGGAACACTTAGACTCTGATACCATGACAGGAAATTTGACTGAAAGCCTGCTCTTTTCATTGATTATTCAATGTGCATATATACAAGCTGGAACGCAATGAAATCCCAACAACTAAATCTTAACTAAATGACTAAATCCTAACAGAATTAAATAAATAACCAAATCTTAACAGAATTAAGTAAATAATTAATAACAATATTTGTTATGTGGTTGACAGTATCCGCCATGATGCTCTTCTCGATCCAATTACATTTTTATACCCAACGGAGATAAGGTTCCTCTCCTCCACTGTCAGTTCCACACCCAATTTAGCAACGCCCTTCATAGCTTGAACCATATCTGTAATAAGAATAACCAGGGAGATGCATAACCAAACAAAATGGAATGAAGCAATTTTAAAAATTAAAAAATGATTAATGTAAATGTTTAGGAGAAACTACTGTTTATTAAATGATCCGATTCAAATCTTCAAAATCTGGCAAATTTTAGGATGACACTTGCCTAGCAGTCAAATTTAAGCATATAAATGAACTTTGGTTCCAGCATATGAGCAAAGTACAATATACATAAATGGATTCATTAAGGTCCAAAAAAAATAAATATGGAGGCAGGCTATTAGCAACCAGAAAGGAAATTGCAATAGAGAACAACTTCTTAACCCGGAGGCCTAAAAAAAAGTTGTTGAAACACCTCAACCGCGTATATAGTACCACAGGCCACAAGTCACTAATCCTTCAGTTTAAATAAACCCAAAGAGCAAAGATGGCAAGACGCAGCTATTAATCCAGCATTTCGGGAAGCAACGAAGTACCGAAGACCTTACATGATCGCGAATTGAGTAAAAGAAGCAGATACCGATTAGAAAACCTGTCAAAACCTCTGTGAACCTACAAAGAAAGAAAGAGAGCATACCGGCATATCTCTCCGCTTGTTCAGCGAGTCTCGCCAAGTATAACTGCCGCTCCCTCTCATTCTCCATGGTATCTCATTCTCTGGGTGCGTTCAAAGTTTTGATATTTTGCTTTAGACTCTAGCTAACTGACTCCCCCCCAACAATGGAACCGGGGGATTGGGTTTGAGGAAGAGGAGATTATTGTTGGAAATCGTGCCCTAGGGGCCAATCATTGTCTTATGAACATTATTGATTTATGAATTTATTAATTGAGTTATCATATTATTTGCATGTTTACTATGATGACCATCCTTGGATAATTCATGATATTATCCTAAATGTCCCTGGTCGATCATCTATGTGGGAGCACAGATGAAATAAGACCAGTATGACTTTGAAGATGTATAGAGATATAAATCAAAGTCATAAGCACATGTAAGAGTACAGGGTGTTGGACCGACCCGCTATGAGAGAACTGCATGGGTAACGTCATAAGCTTCTCTCATATACAAACCATGTCAATATGCCCTTTGACCTGAGATCATCATGGATTCCTGCATGACAAAACGCTCAGCTTTGACCTAGTCAAAAGTCACTTTTGACCGAGTGATCATAAAGACTATGTTCGGGCTTAGTGGTTTTTCATGCGGAGGAATGTGAATGGTCAAGATGGAATTTGTCCCTCACATTCGTGGAGAGATATTACTGGGCCCCTCGATGAGTGAGTCTGAGAAATGTATGGCCATACTGTAATGGAAAGGTAGTTCCATTTCTATAGTCAGACTACTCAGGGATCGAGAAAGTAACGGTCGGGAATAGGAGGATGACATTATCCATGCCTCATCCATGACCAAAATATCGCGTGACAGAAGGGACATGATATGGTTGTATAAAAGGTTACATCGTTTATCGATCCTCATATGATTTGGGTAGTTGTTATGTCTTGCTAGAGACCGCTTGCGACTTGTGGGCTAGTATAGCAAATAGCCCACTGCCAACTTCATATGGGCCTACAGGGTCGCACACAAAATAGCCCAACACGAGCTATGATGTCCAGATTCATTGAATCTAAGACATGTCTAGATTCAATGAAAGATCCAGGTGAATGTATATATATTTATTTATATTTATATTCGTATATATATAAATTCGTATATATATATATATATTATATATATGAGATATATGAGATTTAATTTATAAGGATAAATTAAATCTCTATCACGTTTGAAATTCGAAATTCAAATTGATAGGATATCTCATATAAGAGATATTTATAAGATTTAATTTATAAGGATAAATTAAATCTCTATCACGTTTGAAATTCGAAATTCAAATTGATAGGATATCTCATATAAGAGATATTTATAAGATTTAATTTATAAGGATAAATTAAATCTCTATCACGTTTGAAATTCGAAATTCAAATTGATAGGATATCTCATATAAGAGATATTTATAAGATTTAATTTATAAGGATAAATTAAATCTCTATCACGTTTGAAATTCGAAATTTAAATTGATAGGATATCTCAAATTTGATTTATGGGAATAAATCAAATATAACTCAGTCTCATCTTTATTTAAAGTTAAATAAATAAGTAATTAAATCTGTGGGACGGATTTAATATTATTTTATTTAATTAGTTTCTTATAAAATTATACAATATATGATATTGTATCAATTCGGAATTAATATAAGATTAACTCCAAAATCCAATTAGGTCAAGTGGAAAAACGCATAGCATCCTCTATATCTGATTGGAGGAGCTACGTTTGAAAATAACACAGAACACAAAAGGCTGAACGGAATCTGCAAAAGGTTTGCAGACAAGAAACTGCCGAAATAGAGACGGAGACTTGTGAAAGCCTTGGAGGGACAGGAGACGCTAGCACGTCGTTCGTGGTTGGAACGCTGTTCGTGTGGATACCAGTAGAGGAAGCCGACCTGAGGCGTCGACTTCTTGTGATCGGAAAGAGACCACCGTCCGCGGAGAGAATCTGTGAAGGTCGCTGAGGAACACTCCGTCGATTTCTTGCGATCAGAAAGAGATCACCACCCACGTAGAGAAGCTGTGAAATTCGCTGAGCAACACTAAGGGTAATGATTCTTTCCACTTGACTTAAACACATACGGCAGATCCTGGCAAGGAATGGAAAATTTTTAAAGTTTATTTCCGCTGCGTGTCTTCCAATTCCTTACAGTGGTATCAGAGCCATGCCGTTTTGTGTTTAAGTTAGGCTTGATTTGTGATTTATATGATATATGTTAGTAGTAGCCGATCATATAATAAGCGTTGTATGTGTGACATATATGGAATCCTTGTTGTGTATGACATAAAAGGAATCTAAAAGGAAATTGAAATCGGTGGTGATGCTTTTTGATTTGATCAATCCGCATAGATGGGGTCTAAGAAAACCGAATTCGAATTTGTGATTATTTGTGAAAACCGAATTCAGATTCGTGATTATTTATGAAACAAAAACAAAAAAAAAATTTCTTCCGGGGCGCTGCCCCAGAGACCCCGCCCGCTAACCGGCTAGCGGGACAGCCGCCCGCTAACCGGCTAGCGGGACCGCCGTAGCTACCTGTTCGTAGCGCAACATAACCGTAACATATGTTACTTTGTAAATGTTTTTTGCCCTTCGATTAGATCTGAATATTGATTCTTGAATGTTTGGGTATGGTGAACAATATGGCTCTAGATTGCAAGTGTTGTAATTTTTAAAAATACGACCTGCGTGTCGTGCCTTCCTCTATATACTCTCAATGTACCTTCTCCTCTCATCTCACTCCCCTCGAATGTTAAAAGAGGTTTCTATATGTAATTTCTCTTTTCTTACTAGAGAGCTCCTCTCATTGGCTTGAGGGGACTTAGGATAGGTGAGCCATATTGTATCACGTTTGAATTATGCATCTTATGATTAGATCAGCACATGCATATTACTTGTATGAGATACGAACTGAGAAACATGCGTTTTATAAACCAGATAGTTAAATTAGGCCCTCTAAAAGAAATCTTAAGTCATAATGCTGTCAATTTATGAACACTTGTCAAAACCTTGATCGCTCAATTGTGGACTCCACCAAAGTGGGTGCTTTTGAGTTATCTTGGGGAGATAAGCAAAGAGTAATGGTGCTACTCTCATAGGTTCATTATTGTTTGACTTAATTGAGATTAACAAAACGGTTTTGGATCTCAAGGCATTAGATGGGATTAGAACATGCCAGATCATATGATGATAGGATCCCATGAATATCTAAGAGTTACATTTGATGTAATTGGTAAAGGTGTTACCTACCTAAATAACTTAATCTAAGCGTCCTGCCAAAGCGGACTTAAGTTTGAGCCAAATATGGATCTTAGCCCACTAACTATTGCATTGAGGGTTGTTTATTTAGTGGGAGATTACTAATTACATTGCATATTTTAATTGTAGAATCATGACGACTAGTAATACTGCTACATTATCGCTGCGATCTGTCCTTGAGAAGGACAAACTCAATGGGACAAACTTTCTTGACTGGTTTAGGAACTTGAGAATTGTTCTCAAGCAGGAAAGAAAGGCGCATGTCCTAGATCAACCCATTCCTGAGGAGCCAGCCGCCAATGCTCCCAGAGCTCAGAGAGATGCTTATATGAAGCATAAGGAAGACTCTGTCGATGTGGGATGCTTGATGCTAGCCACCATGGTTCCGGAGCTCCAAAGAGATCTGGAACACATGGAGGCTTATGAGATGATTGTGCATCTCAAGGAAATGTTCCAGCAACAGGCAAGGCAAGAGAGGTATGAGACCACTAAGGCCTTACATTCCTGCAAGATGGCTGAAGGTGCATCAGTCAGTGCTCATGTCTTAAAGATGAAAGGGTACATTGATCACCTTGAACGGCTTGGATTTCCCATGAGCCAGGAGTTAGCTACAGATTTGATCTTAAACTCACTCCCGGAAAGTTATGACCAGTTTGTTATGAACTACAACATGAACAACATGGAGAAATCTATTTCTGAACTGCATGGGATGCTTAAAACTGCTGAGCCGAGTCTTAAGAAGAAACCCAGTAGTGTTTTGATGGTTCAGAAAGGAAAGGGTACGAAAAAGAAAGGCAAAGGCAAGGGGAAGGGTCATGGCTCATCAGGTAAGACCAAAGAGTCAGGCAAGCCCGAAACCAAGCCTGCACCAAAGAAGGCAAAGCCTCCGAAGGAAGGAGTCTGCTTCTTCTGCAATGAACCGGGTCATTGGAAGAGGAATTGCAAACTCTACCTCGAAGATCTGAAAAAGAACAAGAAGGATAGCGGGGCTATCGCTTCAGGTATTTATGTTATAGACATTCATCTTTCTACTTCCACCTCATGGGTATTAGATACTGCATGTGGTTCTCACATTTGTACGAATGTGCAGGGACTAAAGGACAGTAGGAAGCTGAAAAGGGGTGAAGTTGACCTACGAGTTGGAAACAGAGCAAGGGTTGCTGCGTTAGCTGTAGGCACTTATGAATTAGTTCTGCCCACTGGGCTTTTGTTAGTTTTGAACAATTGCTATTATGTTCCTGCTTTAAGTAGTAACATTGTTTCACTTTCTTATTTGGATAAGGAAGGTTTCACTTCCATTGCTGGGAATAGTAGATGTTCTATTTATCGTAATGATGTTTTATATGCTCATGGTGATTTGCATGTTGATCATTACATATTAAATTTGGAACAACCCAATCATGGAAATATCTATAACATAACCGCCAAAAGGGTCAAACCAAACGATTTGAATCCCACATACCTCTGGCACTGTCGTCTGGGCCACATAAATGAGAAACGCATTTCCAAACTCCATCAAGATGGATTTCTAAACTCATTTGATTTTGAATCATATGACACTTGCGAGTCTTGCTTGTTAGGAAAGATGACAAAGTCACCTTTCACTGGGCACAGTGAGAGGGCCACTGATTTATTGGGCCTCATACATACAGATGTGTGTGGACCGATGAACACAAATGCCAGAGGAGGTTATTCGTACTTTATAACATTCATAGATGATTTCAGCAGATATGGGTACATCTATCTAATGAAACATAAATCTGAATCTTTTGAAAAGTTCAAGATATTTCAAAATGAAGTACAAAACCAGCTTGGCAAAACAATTAAAGCCCTTCGATCTGATCGGGGTGGTGAATATTTGAGCCAAGAGTTCATAGATCATCTTAGGAATTGTGGGACACTCTCACAATTGACTCCTCCAGGGACACCACAATGGAATGGCGTTTCTGAACGGAGAAATCGAACACTATTAGATATGGTTCGATCCATGATGAGTCGAACAGATCTTCCGCCCTCCTTTTGGGGCTATGCCCTAGAGACAGCTGCGTTCACACTCAATCGTGTTCCATCTAAGGCAATCGAAAAGACTCCGTATGAGATATGGACTGGGAGGACGCCTAGTTTGTCTTTCCTCAAGATTTGGGGATGCGAGGTCTATGTTAAGCAACAAGCCTCAGACAAATTAGCGCCCAAATCCTCAAAATGCCTTTTTGTGGGATATCCTAAGGAAACCAAGGGATATTACGTCTATAACCCTGCTGATAACAAAGTGTTTGTTGTCAGAAATGGTATCTTTCTTGAACGAGAATTTATCTCTAAAAGAACCAGTGGGAGTAAGGTACAACTCGAAGAAGTTCGAGAGCTACAAGACACCACAGAACTGCAGATGGAAAATAGAGAAGACTCACAACAAGTTGTTGAGACTCCTCAAGTCACGCAAGGTCCACGAAAGTCTAATAGGACACGACTTCAGCCTCAGAGATATGGATTTCTGATTTCTGATAGTCGTGATGTGTTGCTCATTGAGCATAATGAGCCGACTACCTATCGAGAAGCTATAGTGGGACCAAACTCCGAAAAATGGCTTAGTGCCATGAAGTCTGAGATGCAATCCATGTACGACAATAAGGTTTGGACCTTAGTCGACCCGCCTGAAGGTGTAAAAACCGTCGGGTGCAAGTGGGTTTTCAAAGAGAAAACTGACATGGATGGCAATGTAAATGTCTTCAAGGCACGACTGGTTGCAAAAGGTTTTACTCAAACTCATGGTGTGGACTATGATGAGACCTTTTCCCCAGTAGCAATGGCCAAATCAATCAGAATCCTCTTTGCTATTGCAGCATATTATGACTATGAAATATGGCAGATGGACGTCAAGACAGCCTTCCTTAATGGAAAGCTCCTTGAGGATGTGTACATGACACAACCTGAAGGGTTTGTGCGTTCCGAGGACTCTGGTAAAGTGTGCAAGCTTCAAAAGTCCATTTATGGGCTAAAGCAAGCCTCTCGGAGTTGGAATCATCGTTTTGATGAAGTAATCAAAGAGTTTGGATTTCTTCAAAACATTGATGAACCTTGTGTGTACAAGAAGGTTAGTGGGAGCACAGTTGTGTTTTTGGTACTCTATGTCGATGACATCCTACTTATTGGGAATGACATTCCTACCTTGCAGATTGTCAAGTCTTGGTTAGGAAAGTCTTTCTCGATGAAAGACTTGGGTGAAGCCACCTACATCCTAGGAATCAGGATCTATAGAGATAGATCTAAAAGACTTCTAGGACTCAGTCAGAGTACATACATAGACAAAATACTGCATAGGTTCAGTATGCACGAATCAAAGAGGGGTTTCATACCTATGTCTCATGGTACTCACCTCAGCAAAGATCTGTGTCCTAGTACATCTGATCAGCGAGGTCGCATGAGTAAGGTTCCATATGCCTCGGCCATAGGATCTATCATGTACGCCATGTTATGTACTCGACCGGATGTCTCGTTTGCCTTAAGTATGACTAGCAGATACCAACAGGACCCTGGTGAGGGCCATTGGACTGCTGTCAAGAATATCCTTAAGTACTTAAGAAGGACTAAGGACTTATTCTTGGTCTATGGTGGATTGGATGATGAGCTCTGTGTAACTGGTTACACAGATGCGAGTTTCCAAACTGACCAGGACGACCAAAAATCGCAGTCTGGATACATATTCCTCCTCAATAATGGAGCAGTAAGCTGGAAGAGCTCTAAGCAGGGCACTGTAGCAGATTCTGCAACGGAAGCTGAGTATATAGCAGCATCTGATGCAGCTAAGGAAGCCGTTTGGATCAGGAAGTTCATCACAGAACTAGGGGTGATACCTACCATCTCAGATCCAATAACTTTGCTCTGTGACAATAGCGGTGCTATTGCACAGGCCAAAGAGCCTAGGTCACATCAAAGGACCAAGCATATACTCAGGCGATTTCATCTCATCAGAGAAATCAACGATAGAGGTGATATAAAAATATGCAAAGTAGCAGGAGAAGATAATGTTGCTGATCCTCTAACAAAGCCGCTTGTGCAGGCAAAGCATGAGCGTCATGTTAGGTCAATGGGAATTAGTCAAATTAATGATTGTACCTAGTGCAAGTGGGAGGTTGTTGGAAATCGTGCCCTAGGGGCCAATCATTGTCTTATGAACATTATTGATTTATGAATTTATTAATTGAGTTATCATATTATTTGCATGTTTACTATGATGACCATCCTTGGATAATTCATGATATTATCCTAAATGTCCCTGGTCGATCATCTATGTGGGAGCACAGATGAAATAAGACCAGTATGACTTTGAAGATGTATAGAGATATAAATCAAAGTCATAAGCACATGTAAGAGTACAGGGTGTTGGACCGACCCGCTATGAGAGAACTGCATGGGTAACGTCATAAGCTTCTCTCATATACAAACCATGTCAATATGCCCTTTGACCTGAGATCATCATGGATTCCTGCATGACAAAACGCTCAGCTTTGACCTAGTCAAAAGTCACTTTTGACCGAGTGATCATAAAGACTATGTTCGGGCTTAGTGGTTTTTCATGCGGAGGAATGTGAATGGTCAAGATGGAATTTGTCCCTCACATTCGTGGAGAGATATTACTGGGCCCCTCGATGAGTGAGTCTGAGAAATGTATGGCCATACTGTAATGGAAAGGTAGTTCCATTTCTATAGTCAGACTACTCAGGGATCGAGAAAGTAACGGTCGGGAATAGGAGGATGACATTATCCATGCCTCATCCATGACCAAAATATCGCGTGACAGAAGGGACATGATATGGTTGTATAAAAGGTTACATCGTTTATCGATCCTCATATGATTTGGGTAGTTGTTATGTCTTGCTAGAGACCGCTTGCGACTTGTGGGCTAGTATAGCAAATAGCCCACTGCCAACTTCATATGGGCCTACAGGGTCGCACACAAAATAGCCCAACACGAGCTATGATGTCCAGATTCATTGAATCTAAGACATGTCCAGATTCAATGAAAGATCCAGGTGAATGTATATATATTTATTTATATTTATATTCGTATATATATAAATTCGTATATATATATATATTATATATATGAGATATATGAGATTTAATTTATAAGGATAAATTAAATCTCTATCACGTTTGAAATTCGAAATTCAAATTGATAGGATATCTCATATAAGAGATATTTATAAGATTTAATTTATAAGGATAAATTAAATCTCTATCACGTTTGAAATTCGAAATTCAAATTGATAGGATATCTCATATAAGAGATATTTATAAGATTTAATTTATAAGGATAAATTAAATCTCTATCACGTTTGAAATTCGAAATTCAAATTGATAGGATATCTCATATAAGAGATATTTATAAGATTTAATTTATAAGGATAAATTAAATCTCTATCACGTTTGAAATTCGAAATTTAAATTGATAGGATATCTCAAATTTGATTTATGGGAATAAATCAAATATAACTCAGTCTCATCTTTATTTAAAGTTAAATAAATAAGTAATTAAATCTGTGGGACGGATTTAATATTATTTTATTTAATTAGTTTCTTATAAAATTATACAATATATGATATTGTATCAATTCGGAATTAATATAAGATTAACTCCAAAATCCAATTAGGTCAAGTGGAAAAACGCATAGCATCCTCTATATCTGATTGGAGGAGCTACGTTTGAAAATAACACAGAACACAAAAGGCTGAACGGAATCTGCAAAAGGTTTGCAGACAAGAAACTGCCGAAATAGAGACGGAGACTTGTGAAAGCCTTGGAGGGACAGGAGACGCTAGCACGTCGTTCGTGGTTGGAACGCTGTTCGTGTGGATACCAGTAGAGGAAGCCGACCTGAGGCGTCGACTTCTTGTGATCGGAAAGAGACCACCGTCCGCGGAGAGAATCTGTGAAGGTCGCTGAGGAACACTCCGTCGATTTCTTGCGATCAGAAAGAGATCACCACCCACGTAGAGAAGCTGTGAAATTCGCTGAGCAACACTAAGGGTAATGATTCTTTCCACTTGACTTAAACACATACGGCAGATCCTGGCAAGGAATGGAAAATTTTTAAAGTTTATTTCCGCTGCGTGTCTTCCAATTCCTTACAATTATTGGGTCGGATCAGGAAAAGGATACGTCAATAACTGCCGTCCGTGTGAGTTATAGAGAGGAAATATCCGTAGGATTATATAATAGGATTAGAAGGTGATCCCTGCGGGCCACTAATGACCAGGATGACCACTGACGCATGTCTAACAGAATGCCGATTCCTAGGCGCATGCATTGCGCAGGACAAATTCTTCTCACACTGGGTCGGATTCCCTCACTTATGGATATGATTTCACTTGATCCAACCTTTATATACCTTCCCTTTTATTATTGCCATTAATCATCCATAACCTATGCTATCTTATACTTGAAACTTAATTTTTAACCTTGAAAATATTGCATCCGGTTTTTCGAAAAGGACAATTGCCTATTATGGAAGTGTTTGCACCTTAATGTGAAAAGCTCTTATTGATTTAGAAAAATGTTAAAAGAATTATATTTATTCAAAAAGTTATTTTTGACTAAAATTATAATTTTAAATAAATTACTAAAATTAATTTTTAAAATAGTAAAAAAGTTTATAAACTATCTAATTATTATCTTATTCTTATTTTTTTTTACACTTTCTCTCCTCTCTCCTTTCTCTTTTCCACCCTATCTTCTCTCTCTTCTCTATCATCTTTCATCTCTACCCTATCTTCTATTTTCTTTCTCTTCTCTATACTCTTTTCTCTCTCTTTTTCCTTCTCTCCTCTCTCTTACTTTTAATCATATTATATTTTTTTAATAATTTATCAATAGGAAAAGTGATTCTATTATTAATCATTTAAACATATCTATTTTTAAAATCTATTCTTTAAAATCTATTATTCTCATAATTTATTCTCTAAAAATTAATTTAAATATGCCAATATCACTTTATGTCTAACCACAGTAATCAGAGTAAGAAACTTGCAATTGCAAGACACTACATTTGATAACGTCGTAGTTGTTCAACTGTTCCTAGCTGATTCCTCCGTCCTCCAATTCCTGTATGACGCATATTGATTTCCGTATCCCTCATCTGATGCCATTTCACCTGCCTCTGCTTGCTCTTAAGTATAATTATATATGATTCCGTGCTCTCGTTATTGCTTCCACGTATAATGTACACACTTGTTCATGTACTTCATACAGTCTCTTCACTGGTCTTCTGCGTATTGTTGAGTACACCTCATTTTGAGTTATATCTATCTTGTTTCAATTTATCACCAAGCAGTAGGATATAAATGAATAAGGTTAGGCAAGCCAGCCTCCTATCCAGTGTTTTATTCAAAAAATATACTAGCTGCATTTTATAATTTAATATTTAGCCCTATTCAATAAAAGTTCTAACTATTTTGAGTTAGGTATAAGTGAACTAGACATTAGTAGAGTGGACATGCCCAAATCGTGATACCCTATTCATATTATAAAAAAAATCTTTTATAAAATAATATTATATTTATATGTCTTCAAGAATTAAATAATATACATAATTCACTAAGAATAAGATAACAAAAAGATATTAATTAAATTTTTAAAATCTATGGCATAAAAAAAAAGTACTGAAGTCTAAATAGTTTATAATTATAACTTTGTATCAATCTCCCAAAAATTAATAAAGATGAAATATCTGAAAAAAATATATGATGATTACCACAGTTTAAAAAAACAAAGAAAGAAATCATTTAGTTATAAATTCTAAAGAATGTAATTACTTACTTGACTACTCATATTTATAAAATTACCCTTTAATTATCAATATCTATTATATTTGTCCTATGTAAAATACTCTAATTTATAAATTTTGATATATAAAAAAGTAATTAATTGGGTAGAGCTAAATAGACAGAGCAATAACACTTGCCCGATATCTGGTTCAAATATTAACCTTGCCCAAAATTACCTATTTTATATTAGGCTATTTTTTATTGAGTTGAGCAGAACATATTTTATGCGGGCTTAGACAAACTCTGAATTTCTTGTCCAGCCCTACAAAGCGGGTAACTTAATGCATGGGATTTACTTTAACAATTTATTTTTAAGAAATTCAAATTATTTTTTTTTCTTTTTTGATACAAAAATTCAAATTATTTTTAACATAAATGCTCTCATGGTTTTACAAGACCTGTGCCTTTTGCTACAAGAAAAGGACAATTTTGTTCGAGCATGTCCGCTATTCAAACATCAAAACTCAGGGCGTCCAATCAAAAGAGACTGGTTTAATCAACTGGCATAAGATATCATAAGCAAACCAGCTGGCAAATCTGATACGCGTAGCTTGTTAATGCAGCGTCCAAATGCAAGCCACCTAATTAACACAACTATTTTACCTTCGCTTGTGATAAGAGGCAACTCCATCCTATCAGTGCCAACATAATCATGCATTTTTTGTCGTTGTGTATACCAGAGTATCTTCCTACCCAATAGATGAGAGACTAATATCTAGGACATTGTAAAAGCCCAGTTACAGAGATGACCCTCCCAAACATGTCAGCTCCATTTCCATCCTCTAGGGATCAAACCTAAAATGATTAAGGGATATAAACCCTCGACTATATGTGCCAACGTACGTTGGTCATAATCATGCATTTAGTCCATCAACATGACGGCCAATAATACTCAACAGGACCATGCAACATTTACAATCACTTCATTCTCAACAAGAATTAATTTATATGGTGATGGTCAACAATGGGCCTTCATGTAAGCCTACAAGGCAAAGAATTAAAGACTTCAGCTTGAGTTTGCTAATTATAAAATCTATTCACATCGAAGTCCCAGATTTCTAGCATTCCAAATGAACAAGTATTCTAAACTTCATATGGCAAAACGAAGATTAATTACTTCATTCAAGAACCTGATGACCTTCTTAAAGATCGTCAGGCAACGTAACACCCCTGAAGGGATCTGAAGATAAATCCGAACATAAGTTCCACGCTCTATCTTGCAGCCAAGCCTTTCAAAGGGTCACAGAAAACTGGTCCTCGGCGCAGTCAGCTTACTGGTGCATCCCACGGCTGGTGCTACCCTCCCCAATTGAAACTGTGGCAAGGGACTTGGAAGCCCAAACTTTAGCATTCAGTGCTCCTTCCTGCAGATTACTTCTCTTGCAAGGCACTCTCAGAAAGCTCATAGACTGCATTGTTCGCTTCAGATATACCAAAGGATGTTCCACCAAACTCCCTAACCTAATACTTTGGATAACACTTCTCCAAACACATTGAACGCACACAAGCAGCGTAGGGAAAATGAAGTATAGCAGTCTCAGAAGCACAAAGGTAGTAGCCAGAGATAAATACGTCTCTTGTCGCAGCAAATTTTCTGGTGATCTTGCCCAAGAAAATGGACAACTTTCTGGCTCAGTGTAACCATGTTTCTCATGAACTGACAGGCTCCCAATTTTCTCAAGAGATGGCTGATCATGTGAAAAAGTCCTAATCCCTGCATTTGCAAGCAAAAATAACAAGAGGACACCGTCACATGAAGTTTACATGCATAGCCCCAACAAAAAGATGTTAAGGGACTTCTTCCCCGCCTAAGGCATTTTTTAAACAAAAAATGTTTGAAAAGAACCGTGCTTTAACTACAACACAAAATGGAATGCAGGTTAACAGAGGGCAGAGGCAATTCATGTCAATAAAAATCAAGCACCCAAGTTTCACATTCACCAATAACGAAACTAAACTGAAAAAAAATGAACATCAATTTCCACAGGATGAAGTCGGTGCTATTCAAGTAAATCCACCCATTTCTTTGTCTACATTTTGGACGCTAGATAATAAGGGGAAAATTCTCATATCCATTCTGGTGTTGTTTAAGACTATGATATAATTCTACACATGGATTAAGTTCCCATATAATGTTTAAATACTTCAGACTACTTTTTCATTTAAAGAGCAATGAAAACTAGCTACATCAGAAAATTTTGCGCACACTACTGATTAATATGAATTCATTTAAAAAAAAAAACTTAAAAGGGAAAAGAGAGAGTGCAAGAATGGACTTACCGGTAACATCACTGTAAAAACCTAAGAGAGAGATAAGGGTCCGGGATCCATGATAACGAACGCGCATGGTAGAATTTAAAATGAATAGTGTAGGGAAGCCATGAACGCCATATTTTGACAGTATGCTGCAAGAGATGGATAGTTATTTTCAGCAAAGAAAAAATGTACTGCAAACAATCCATGAAAGAAGCGAAATAACACAAACCTAGGCCTGATGGTTGACTCTTCAATTGCAAAATGTGAAATGGAAGGATATAGGGAAGACATGACCGAGAAACTTGGTCTCAATATCCTAGAGAAAGGACACCAAGATGCGTAGAAGAGCACAGCCACATAATCATGATTATTCTTGTGAACTATATTTAATGCCTTTTGCAATGAAATTTCATCTCCCTGCATATTATAATGTATAAATTCCATAAGTATACCTTAAATCTTCTATCATCTTCATCAATGCCAACAAAGTTCCATACATTGTGCAACTCATAAAATTAACATCAATATGCCAAAATTCATCCTCCGCCTTGTTGTTGGAAGGTGTGGAATGATGATAGGCAGCGTATTTTGCATCCTAGGTTTGCTTAAACCTTTTGCTCTGTAGTCGCTCTTGAATTCAAGGAAAAAGAAAGAAAATGCAAAAACTCACTCCAAAACTACATCCTAAGAATGCCAGTGTCTCATTCATAATATGGACAGCTACAAGACATAAAGATTAGGAATCGCGTGAAAAAATTAGAAACCAATATAGCATCTAACATCACGCACATACAACATAGTCACAAGTGCGCGTGAAACACAATACAGAGTACTATGATGAACATCTTAAGATCAAAAACTGTTGATGTGTCCTATATACAGATACAGACAACGAGAAACTAAACAATGAAACAAAGCCTCAAGGGTGAAACAAGAAAAACGTGTTCAAAGGCTTTCGTCAAGCCCAAAAACAAATAAATGAAACGAAGCTTCAGAGATGAAGACCGCAGTAAGATTTCCTCAGTGGCTCGTTCATTTTCCTTAAAAGAAAACCGTGGTTTAAGGTTAAGATATCGTAACATTCCAAAATTCTTGGCGGTGAGAATTTGAGATCCATCATCTCAAGCGTGCAGAGAGGATGCACTTCTGACCCCAAAATTAGGCATCATCGAAGTAAAAGAAGAGTTAAATTTTGCAAAGGACGCGTGACTTTTACCCTTGACAAGGCAACAAAAACTACGCCGAAACAGTTATGCCATCAAAAATCAAAACCGATCAAGGAACTGAGGGAATATATTACAAATTAGAGAACATGTGGAAGTAAAAAAAGGATATTCACCTCGGTGACGCCAACATGTTCGATGGATCCAACAGCGTCGCTGGGCGAACAGCTCCAATCACGAAACCCTAAGATCGATTCGGAAAGGGAGGCAGTAGGACAGACGCTGCTCCCGGTAGAAACCACAGGCGGTCGGGCGGCGCAGGCAAGGCTTCCCGAAAGCAACACGGCGAAGGCAACATGGAAGCCCCAAAGCCCCATCCCGAACGATCTCATGGAATTAGAAAGTTAGCTCGGAGCTAACCGAGAAGAGAGGGGACCCACCGAAAGCGAAAAAGGAGATACAAATCCTAAAACATGGAATCGAGGGAGAGGGGAATAAAGGAATAGGAAGGTTGCAGGGTGTGAGAACGGCGGGTCGGGTAAATTTGGGAAGGGCAGGGATTTGTTCGACAGTAAGGAGATGACGTGTAGGTAACGAGCGAGTTGCTCGTATAATTACGCGAGTTAATTATTAGGGAAGTGAGTGGACAGTTAAATCCTACAGAGACAGTTGGGGGTGGGGGATGATGAGGGTTAGGGGGATTTTTTTTTTTTGGGGGGGGGGTGTTGGGTGGGTGAGTGGGTGGGTCCGCGTTACGCAATAACGGGTGATGGAAGGACCGGCGACTTGGTCAAGGGAAATTATCTCCCCATCCTCTCGCTCGGTACCCTCTGCATGATCCTTCGTTTCGTTTATCTTGCTCGGTAAATTAAAATTAAAATAGTGATACAGATGTGCCATAACTTATGAGCGTGGGTGTACTTTTTTTGAAGTACTTAAAACTCATATAGGATAATTTGGCAGGGATAACAAGATTAAATATGCCCAGCAAAGCTATAATGCTCAGTAGGAAATAAGGCATACACATGGAGAATTTGAACATTTTTATATAATAATAAAATATTGTTTATAAATAAAACGTATGACCCGCAAAGGGAATGCCGGGATGGTATAATATAGGTAAGAGAAATGTCAAATGCAATACAACAAAAACGTTTATCCATATAAATTCATGTTTAGGATACAATCCGTACTATTTAACGTTTCTCCAAGTCGGTTGAATAAAAAAGAACATCTAATTATCCAATTATATAATATATATATATATATATATATATAACACAGACACGCCTCATCTCAACAAAAAGTAAAAAAAAAAAAAAAGCAGATGCTATGTGGTACGAGAATCCGCATGAATGCCAAAAACCGAATAAGATGCGTCTGAAGGTCTGAGAGCAAACATGCATGAGTGGCAAATCAAAGAGCTCTTTCGTTTTTCCTTTTCAGTAAACTGATATTCCCTGTTCATCGTCCTTTAAAAGAAGGTAGACCAAAATTTTGCAATGCTGGAATTATTCAGTCACCGCGCGTGGGATTGAAGGATAAAATACCCAGGCAACGGGGAGAACAAAACATGATATCCCAGTTTGAATATCAACAACGAAGCGGTTTCCAAAATTACCCAACCTGATTCTTCTATCATAACAGTGCCGAAATCAGAGGTATTGACTAAAAAGCCCATAAGCCCAATGAAAATGCTTGAGAATAGCTCCATCCATTTGGAATGTAATTGGATCAGTATTGTAGGGAGGGGAGGAGTAACTGAGTTGCATCTTTCCAGCAATATTACTGACGGAGTTTAGTTGAAATAATAAATAGTTAAGTATCGTTTAAATAAAATTTTAAGTTCGAGTCTTAACGTATATAAAAAATCTCCGTTGAAAAACTCATTTACTATAGCCAAATGTACGACGTGAATCATATCCAAATATAGTCAGGATAAAATTTCGATGAACTATGTGGGTAATCAAAAAAATTTATTTCTAGCAACATTGGATTTGTCGAGTTAAAACAAACAAGTTAAGCCCAAGGGAAAAAAACTCCTTGCAAGAAAGCATTGTTACATCCATATGGATGAAGAAGGGAGACTTAGATGAAAAAATTTATATGACAGTGCCATAAGATTTCGAGTATGAAAAAGTTAATATGGTATATAAATTGAATAAATTATTGTATGAGTTTAAACAAGTCTCTAGATAATAGAAATGTAAGTTGATTTTATCATTAGTTACAGGAAGATTTACTCAGTGTAAAAATTATTATTCATTATTTTTCAAGTATTTTTCAGATGGCATAGTAATAATACTTTTTTATGTGGATGACCTGTTATTTACTAGTAGTTCTAAAAATATAATTAAAGAAGTTAAAAATTATATGCACAATGCATTTAAGATTAGGGATTGAGGATTGTTGAAATACTTTATTGGGATAGAAATAGCTAAATCTAAGAAGGGTGTGGTTTTATCACAAAAAAAATATGTCTTAGACTTAACTGCACATAGAGGTTTGAATGGTTGCAAGCCAAATTGTGTCCCAGTGTCTCTTATTTTGAAGCTTAGGGCATTTGAAGAAGAAAAGGACAAAGACGCAGACTTATTGAAGGATGCAGGGAGTTGCAGAAGATTGGTAGGATGATTGATATATCTGACATCTACATGACCTGACATTTGCTTTGCTATGTAGGTGTTAAGTCAGTTCATACAGACACCAACTAAAACACATATGCCTGCAGCATTAGGTGTAATCAAGTACCTAAAATAGAAACCAGGCTTGGGGATTATGATAAGTGCATATCAAGATAACTCTCATTCTAATTGGGCATCACGTGCAACTACAAGAAAATCAGTAACAAGATATATGTTGAAGTTTGGGGACTTGTTAATTATGTGAAAGATAAAGAAGCAGAACACTATCTCTAGATCATCTGCTGAAACTGAATATAGAGTATTGGTAATAGCTGTGTCAGAATTTGTGTGGACTATAGGATTAATGAAGGAATTAAATATTGTTGTGTCAAATCTAGCGGATGTCTATTGTGATAGTAAATTTACTATTCATATTGCTAACAATTTAGTATTTTATGAAATGACTAAAAATATTAAAGTAGATTGTTATTTTGTTAGAAAAAAATTATAGAAAAAGGTCATTGATCTAGAGCATGTAAGATTAGAAGATTAAGAGGTTGATATATTGACAAAGATAATAGATTTCTTAGCAAGCTGAAGAGTGGTGATATTTTCTTTGCACCAAGTTGAGGGGATAGACTTTAGCTTTGTATTCAGCCTAGTCTATTAAAGTAGCCCAAGTCTATAATGTTTAAGTATATATATGTATGATACATGAACAGATATGTATGAAGCTTTATTCAATTAATAAAGAAATATTCTTTCGTTAAGTAATCTGGGCCTACTGGACCAACAAGAGTGGAAGAGAAGAAGCGACCAAAACTTGGTGGAAGCAAACGGTAATACTAAAACAGATGATGAGCCTCCTCGTAATGGATGAATAACATTGTCTACCAGCTTGCTTTTCTCTCTCTGTCTCTCTCAATTCTGAAGCCAACGTTGGAGCTCCTGGGAAGTGTTTCGGCCGTCCTTCGAGTGGGTGTTTTAATGTTTAACCTCCCAGTCTGGCTTTATCCACTAAATAAATAGAAGGGTGGGAAAACAATAACGACTAATCGTGGGTTTCCATTTTCCAAAGCTGCCTCATCACGATGTAATATCAACTGAACCGAATGCCATCCATTCATAAGCTGGCCTAAGTACACGCTAGAATAAAGGATTCCGTTGAACGCCACTGTCTTGGTAAAGGCAGAAGCTGTCTATATGATCAACAGACAGTAGTATAACGTTGAAGGTCAACAAAACAGAAGATTAAAAGAACTGATATTTTTTAAATGTGAACAGCATTGTGTGTGTGGTGGTGGGGGACCAAAAAGTAAGTGTATATTGCTTGTGTTTTTGGACCCTAGGATACGTAGTCATGCCTAGTTTTTCCAGTCCCCACGGCCATGCACTTCCGAGTCCCCCAGCCTCTCTTTCTTCTTATTTTCCAATTCTTTTTCTTATCCAAATCTTTCTAAGATACGACGCCTCTATTAAAGCCAACCGATATTAGTGTACGGGTTTGAGCCCTTCGGCCTCTGATATTAAACCTATATTCACATAATTATATTCCCTCTATTCCTTTTTTATAAACAACAACCATCATTAAAGTGCTAATTAAAATTAATTTAAAAAATAATAAATATATTAAAATTATAATTTATTTTTAAAATATATTTTTATTTATGAAGAGGACATATAAGAGAGAATGAATAGAAAAAAATGAGAGATAATAAATGAAAGAGAGACATATAATTAATTATAGGGTAAAAATAATAAAAATGTATTATTTTTTTTTAGATAAATAAAATTTTTTATTTATATTAAAGAGAATGTTGTTTATAAAAAAAATTAGAGGGAGTAGAGAATAAGTGATCATTAATTTTAAAAATACCCTAATTTTGTTTTTTCAATTGCATCCAATAAACTAATATTATATGTGGTATATCTAACATTTTAATGTCATTTTTATAGTGCTTTTTAACACTATAATCTTATTTATAAAATTAAAGAACAAAAATATCTTAAACTATAAATAAAATTAGGGTAGTGAATATAATTAAAAATTAATATTAAATGATCCTAAACTCATCAAAAAAAGTAATATCAAGATAATGCTTATACTAAAAGAATAATATTAATATGCTAGATATATCATAAATAAAATTATAGGTCAAATTCCTTAGGAAATTGAAGTATTAGATGCTACCTTATCTAGTTTAAAATAAATAAGTAAATAAATAAATAATAAGCTAAATTTTAGTTTTTTCTGTTATAAAAATTTTTAGAAAAAAATTAGGCTCACTCATAATTTAAAAATAGAATAATTTTTTTTTAAATAATATTAATATTAGGTAAAATGAATTATCTATTATTCTTAAATATAAATATAGATATTTAAAAATTAAAATATTTTTTAAATATTATTATTATAATCACTATAAAATAATATTTTTTAAAAATTAAATATATTATAAATAATTATATATTTTATTTTTTCATGGGTGGAACTGTAAGTTTTGAAGATGGAAAATAAGACGACAGGATTGAAAAACGCCTACCCCTAGCTGGGAAAACAGTAACAAGGAAGGTATGGGTGGTCATGAATTCAATAAACTAATGATTTAGCAAACAAATGGTCCGGGCGGTGGGGTAGGACGTAGGGGTGGGAACGATGGCGAGAAGAGAAGAGCATCCTAATGACAAATAATAAAACGAAAATAAAATAATTAAACCCATGGTTTGGGTCTAAAAGCAATTTTTTTGTTTACTTTTCCAAAGGAGGCAGCCGGAGGTGACAAAGGCATAGCTTCGTGTTTATTGCTCGTACGTTGTTGGGTTCGTTGCCGTTGCCGTTGCCGTTGATGATGTCCAGATAATACCTGCCTTTTCTAGCCCCTTCTAATCCCCCCACGCCTCCCTCAATCCCTCACTTTCTCCATTTTAGCTTTCTCTCGAAGCTCTCCGGATTCCATCCACATCGAGCCCACCACTGTTTGATAGCTTCCCCACGTTCATTTTTGCTTCCTAAGGTAAGTTTCACCTTTTTTCTTTTCTCACCCACTAAAAAGCTTCCTAGTTTATGCCAGAAATTGCGCGGCCAACCTCTCCATTTCATCCTTCTCTCCATTATTGTACTGGGGTCCGTTCGTTTCTTCTTTTTACTCTTAAAACAAATGTTAATGGGAGCTAGTGATTGCGGTTCCTTAGATCTCTCAAAACAATGAATTTGGTTGATCGATGGAAGTAAGTTTGTCCGATAGAAATTTCCAAATATGTTGACGAGGGATATCTAAAGTGTTTTCATTTTCGAATAATGGACGCCGATGACGTGTTTGATGGGGTGTCTTAGTTTTCCTAAATGGATTTTGCCGTCTGATCGTTTGATCTTAAACTGGGCAGGTCTCTCTTCGAAGAGGCATATACATGCATGAAGCTGTGAGGAGAAGATTGTACTGCATCTATAACTCTGGCCGACAATCTAGAGACAATTTCGAAATGAATAAGCAGAGGAGCGACAACATAGATTGCACTGAGAAGATTTTGCGATAATTTTAACCTCCTCAATGCCCATGTGTAAATGTTTCTCTGTTTTCATTGGGAGTAAGAATGCCAACAAGGTAAAAACTACGATTTTTTGCATTTATTTAGTATTGTGAGGTTCGTATGACTGAAGGATCGATTGATTTTAGCTTCATTTGGCTTACTTCTTTCAGGTGGAAGAACAAGCTTCGAAAGGGGGACTTAAAACTCTCCATGTCAAAATAGAGCTGCCGGGAACATCATCCGAGACTGATGAGTTGAAGGCGTCAACCTTTGATGTTACATCACCCCGTGGGATCCAGAAAAGTTCATGTTGCAATGTGAGGGTTATGAATCTTGAAAGTCCTGTGAAGGATGAAGCAGAGGAAGCTTATGAAGGAGAAGATGAGCATGAAGATTCAACCTCAATCAGGAGGGAACTCTCTGACGTGGATCTGCAAAGCCACGCAAATGAAGCCGATGCCAGCAAAGGAGGATTTGACCCAAGAGATTATGAGATAAGTTTCCCCATTTTATATGGAACTGACGCTAACCCTGAATTCCAAGACAAGAATGATAAAGAGAGTCATAAGAGCATTTATATGATCCAAAGTGGACATGCCAGCGATCCTGGGGTTGGCAGGGCTGTCTTCTGGGCTTCTCCAAAGCTCAAGCGCTCCTGCTCCGATCTGGAAAGAAGGGATGTGTTTAGGAACATGACTCGTCAATTGCCTTATTCTACCTCTCAGTCCTACGAGGATTTGCAGGGATTATCAGAATACCAGATGGACTATCTTGAAAGCCCCAAGTCAGTGGTGACTCATTGCAGTGCCGATAGAGTTATGTTGAAAAAGCATTCATCAAGTCAAGTTCTCCCTTCCAGAAGTAGAAGACTGTGGTGGAAATTGTTCTTGTGGAGCCATAGGAATATACACAGACCTTGGTTGAGCAAATCGACCCAATTACTTCCTGCTAATGCTGCTGCTTCAAATAGGCAATGTGGCTATTCTTCAGACATCCTCGAACCAAAAAAAGGTAAGGCTGTGGAAAATATGGAATCGCCTGGATCATATACTGGTGAATCTTTTGGCAAACTCTCCATTGAAGAACATACTGATAACCAAAGGTGGGGCAGATTTCACATTGGAGAATCAAGCATGTGGCCTCAAAACCAGTGGGTTGCTTTCTCAACAGAATCATCGCCCTTCACAAGAGTGGACGAGTGGGTGAAAGATCTAGAAACCCAAGAACCCCTTCCATTGTATTGTGATGATGACAATGAGAGAAGCATCGTCTACCCAACATCTCCTGACACTGGTAGATTAATGGCCAGAAGCACAGCTAGACATCCAGGTGCCAATCTTTCAAAGGAGATTTTGTACGCGAATAGCATCGTCCAGTCTCTGAATCCAACCTCATCTGCAGCTCACATTACGGGTATTGGTTTGAATGCCATTCCTGCTATTTCACATTTCTCCAGTCTCCGCTCTGTCAATCTATCCAACAATTTCATAGGTATAAACCTCAGCAGCGGAAAATGACTTTCCAAATAACAGCAATAAATAAGTTCTTAACTAATTGACTCAGTTCAATTAATCTATTTGCAGTTCACATCACGCCAGGATTGCTCCCAAAGGGTCTTCACACCCTTAATTTGTCAAGAAACAAGATCAGTACCATTGAGGGACTAAGAGATTTAACACGTTTGCGGGTACTTGACCTCAGTTACAATCGCATCTCGAGAATTGGACAAGGCTAGTTTCTTTTTCTGTTGAGGTTTATACTTGATGGTGATCTGTTTCTCATTTTATTCACCTTGCAACTTATTCTCCTGTGTGTTACCAGGGTTATCGAATTGTGCATTCATCAAAGAGTTATACCTAGCGGGGAACAAGATAAGCGACTTTGAGGGTCTCCACAGGCTACTGAAGCTAACTGTTTTGGATATGAGCTTTAACAAGATCACAACAACAAAAGCGTTGGGCCAGCTTGTGGCTAACTTTAACTCACTTCAGGCTCTGAATCTTCTGGGAAATCCAATTCAGAGCAATATCAGCGAGGAGCAGCTGAGGAAAGCAGTGTGTGGTCTGCTTCCAAAGCTACTGTACCTGAACAAGCAATCCATCAAACCTCAGAGGGCACGAGAAATACTCACAGACAGTGTGGCCAAAGCTGCACTTGGGAACAGCAGTAGAAGCTCCCACAGAAGATCACTCCAGAGAGGTGGGCAAGGTGGATCGCTTTCCTCCTCCAGAAGCACTGCGAGTGTTGTTCAGAGAAGTAGGAAGAACAAGTCAAGGAGTCGAACTCCCAAGTGATCAGGTAAGGAACAACTTGTTAGAGTAAAAAATTATCTTAGCTTGGTTGTTTATTATGTTTGCCGGACTTGACGATAAAGTGGAGTCGCAGCAATCTCCATGTTGAATTTAACCTTTTGGGTTTGGGTTTAGTTTTTTCCCAATAGATTACTTGCGCTATAAGAGGGCGTTGAAAGTATCCTTGTTTGTTAATAATTGATGCAATGTGGTGTTTGAAGTCTACGACTTCCATTAGTGGAAGGTTTTTCACATCATCCGGTTTTTTCGCCAACTCTATCAACGCTATATATTAAACAATTCTGAGAGTGCCAGACAATGATTGACAACCTATTATTTAAACCCTTTGTGAATCCCAAGGCACCTTATCAGTTTTTGGAGGGATTATGAATTTTGGCCGATAAACTACAAGTTAATAGGGAGGTCGATTCGGATATGCTTATAAAGGAGATGGAAAACATAATTACTGCAGCTGCATAAAATGTTCCTTCAAGAAAACAGCACCGCGGCAAATAATCAATGCTTTGATCATGGAAAAATTTATTTGTTGTGGCTAGTTATTGTACTCAGGCCGGGAATGTTATTCATTCAAATCTAATAAGAACAATAGATGTTTTATAAGACGCAACGTTGAATTGTAATGGCAAGTCGGTCACCTGACAAACCATCTTTTAAGGAAGCTTCCCGGACAAACCATAGAGCAGAAAATGCGTCCGAGCTGCCGGATTCGAACCAGCGACCTGAGGATATCTATATTAGGCGTTTCACCTACTACAGACCTCAGCTCAACCAATTGAGCCAAGGTTCAGCATGGTTCAAATTTTACATGAACTAGTCTTGAACCTAGTTTGCCGGTACGGGACTCGCAGGTTCGGAAAAGAGAAGCATCATATTCCTCATCTTTTCGGCCTAATCAGCTGTTCCTGTGAGAACTATCTCTTGATTCATCCTTCGCCTCACAATCAAATGCGGGTTCTGCTATAATCATTCGGTAATGCATTCAGCGAGTTTCAAAAAATAATTTTCAGTTACATTCGGAATAATTAATCGTATTTTGGGGGGAGTTTTTATTTTTGATAATGCTTTGAGATTGAGTATAATTGTCTTGAAAAGATAATTTCTTTGCTCTTTGCTCTTGTTCAGGCTTCATATGAGAAATTTCAAAATTCTTTCATTCTCACGAAATTAAACAAAATGAATTATTAAATAAAAATAAATGATTTAAAATTCAAACAATTTTTTGAAAACATTATGAAAATATCTATTAATTATCAGAAATTGAATGTTTAGAATAATTTAAATTTTTGGAAAACTTTTTTTAAGTGTTAAGACGTTCGATTCTCTCTTACAACTATACTTTTTCCATTGTTAATATATTTAATTTTTATACTCTTTTTTTTTACTTTAAAAATGGACCTTGAACACAGTCCCTACGATTAAAATGGTGATTGCAAGGGATCCATCCTCTTCCTGCAAGTTTAACTTCATTAGAAGCATGAATCGAAAGTTACTTTGATATTCTTATTATACAACAAGACTTGAATTTTAAACATCACAAATTACTCAAACCCTTCAACATTTTACATAACACTTATTTGTGAATTAGAGGAAAGATAAATACAATATGTTGCTCAAAATGTAACTCAGTAAACCTGTAATTGAGGTAAAACGCCACATTAGTATTATAAATGAATACAAAATACAACTCGCTCCATTTTAGAGCAGTCGGTGAGGCATTGCAAACTTGCGGTGAATTGCTACAATTTCACATTATAATTTATAAACATTGACAAAAATGTCAAGTACAGCTTTTACATGAGACAACAAAGATCCTGTAAGATGAGAGCGGGAACAATAAATCATATAAGGGGGAATTGATTGGCCTAGCATTTTATACAATACAGCAAACATCAATAACTTATTCTATCACTTTCACAATCCTAATGATGTGGTCGTGTTAACTGTAATCCCACATCACATGAAAAAATAGATATACCAGTATACTTCCTCATCTCCTCTGGGACCTCGCTTGGCAATTACATGGCCCTAAACATAGGACTTGTGATATTGTATAATTGACCAAGATCCACTGTTTTCCACTATCATTTTATACTATTTTATGTTCAAAATTTTCAAACCCCACTTTCTGTGGCGAAGCTTTATGACAATAAATGAACATGATGGAAATGAATATGATAGAATCAATTTAATTAGTTTCACTGTCTCTTAAAGAAAGGTTTCTGACAGATTAGGAGTCTATGATCGTTATCACTCTCAAGTTCTACAACTCGGGCATCCCACTTCAGCCTTGTCGCTAGAGCTCTAGCTGACTCTATCAAAGGAACTGTATCCCGAATTATAATCCAACCCTGCACACACAATCACGTCAGCAAATTAAAAGCCTTCACCGAGACAACTCAAACAAATAGGCAATTAGCGGATTAAAAAGTGGAAGTTGAACAGTCTGATTAAAAAAACAAAGTATTATGCTAAGGGAGGTGAATTCAAACTTACAGTGTGCGCTCTTACATGAGTCAATATGCAACAGCTCAAAATAATACAAGACTTTCAGCTCAAATCCAGGCCATTATGTTTAATTACAGTAGAGGAACACTGTAGATTACATTATGTTTACCTTTCATTGTGGGCTTGAGGCAAGTACCGGTTTTTTCAAGTAGAAAAAAAAACAATTTAAGCTTACAACAAGGCGATCCTAAATTCAAACACAAGTGTAGTGTAATTTTTGTGCTAGACAGATAAAGGAACAGAATCTGAAGGATTGTCATTCCAAATCTATGGGCATACCGCTTTGTACATACATAAAAAGGAAAAGCTCGGAGTAGTCAATTTACATACCTCTGGACGAAGCAACCTATCAATTTCAGTGAACAGATCAAGCATGGCGCATCTATGAAGCTGAGAATTTTGAAGCGACAGAAGTCCTGCTGCATGCACCAAGTCATAGGTTCTAGGATATGTTGGAAAAGCCTCACACCTAGAATCCAAAATAGAACAGAACTGTAAGAAATCTAAAATGGACATGATATAATGATAATAGTAACGGAAGAAGAAAGTAATGGTTATTCATGTGGCAATAAATTCATATTCAACCACAAGAAATTTATCGATGGAAACAACGAATCATAACATTATAAAATACAAGATACAAAGGAGAGCGGAATACCAATCATGCAAAACACCAACAAAACCCCTGTCCTGGATCAAGGGAAGGTAGTTTGGTCCACTGGTTGGGACAACATTCATGACCCACACAGACTTTCCAGCTTGCAGCAGTGCCGAATTAAAACCACCAAAATGAGCATTCATGTCTAATACATTTCTGAACATGTTGTAAGGCGGTGAAGGATCCTCTTCACCAGGCCTCTTGGGATGATCAGAGAATATTAAAGGTGAAAGGAGAGACCCGTAATTATGGACTACCGTTCTCCAGCTTTCAGATTCCTCAGCAAATTCTTCAGGCTGCAGTCCTAACACATAAATATAAGCTTGATAAGATAACCAGTGGCCAGGAGATTCCATTCAGTGAAACAGTTAAAAGAAAGTCCTTCCATTAAAGGTCTATAACTTTTGAAAAGCATCGGTACATAACAATTACCATAGGTAGCAAGCTGTTTATTATTCAAGTTAGCCCAAGAAGGCCAGTTTGCCCTCTCATCAATAGAAACCCAACGACTACTATGTGTTCCTCCTATGCAGTTTTGCAGTTCTCGGTAATATGGAGACTCCACATCGTAACCCTTGCCACACAAAGGAGGGCCAGCACCAGAATTTCTGAAAGTACCAGAAAAGTGATGCTAAAAATCAGAACCACTTCTTAATTCTTAAAGGAGCATGATTGCATATATTGGTACAGATTCAAATTTTTAGAAATATGTTTCCTGAGAATGTAGTCATGTGCAATGTGAATGTAATTTTCAACAATATGTCACAAGTTCACAATAGCTTTACCTTGAATTATAGCAATTCCTTTTACTAGTTTTCTTCCATATGACAGTTTCATCTTGTTGAGACAACATTTCCCAGCAAATATTTTCTGTGAAATCATGGACAAACTTCCACCGCTTCTGATTCTCTTTGCTACGAGCATTTGAAAGTGGCGACGTCCAGACAAAGTAGCCACCCGGTTTTAGAAGTCTATCAGCTTCAACCAAGAGAGTACCATCTATGAAAAGTAATAAGAATGTAAGATTAAAAATACTGATTGAAGTCCAACAATCACGTTAACAGTTATAAGGAATAAGAATACCAATTAAAGGCTGTTAGAAAGTAACCTTCACACACATTTCAAAGGAAGACTTTGAAAAGTTAAATACGGTTTGGCAGAAGTAATAAATTATATTAACCTTGTTAGTTTTCATAAAGTGAACACCTGGCTACTCAGTACGCAGAAAGAGGAAAATAGAAACTAAAGATTTTCAATATTTAACTTGTCATTGGTAGCGACAGCATTACCAAGCTACTTGAAAATCAAAGTCTGCTGGAAAGACAAAAATTAATATGTTTATCTTTGGGAAACTTCGTGTTATTAAGAACTAAATTTGGAGATTTTCTGAAAATTAATTTGGAAATTAATATGTCCCTTTTTTTTTAATTCTGTATCAGGGGATGTAGATTACATCAGTAACAAATGAGGGATTCATGATGTCACTGCGTTATAAATAAGCATCCCCGATAAAAGAAGTAATCTACAAATGACATGGCTTTTTTGGCCCAAAAGTGAGGCAAATGGTTAGAATAACACTTTCAATGTCCCAGCATCGAAAAAAAGACAGCACAACCAGAGAGATAGCAAACAGTCAATACTTTTCCTTAGTCCCAAAACTCTTTTTAAAGGTCTAAGCTCAACCACTAAAAGATACAACAGCATGACCCGAAGGAGTATAAGGTTTTGCTGAATAAATGCAAAATACCGTCCACACATGCTGCTTCTACAAAATGTAGCATGAGATTGAATTCTGAAAGGTACCTTTCTGGTCCCAATCAATCCCACATCTTGCACAATGCAACATATCGAATGAGAGAGATGGATATGGCAACTGTTTTGAAGTGAAAGAAGCAATCATAGCTGGTAGACCCCTCTCAAGCGTGAGCTGAACTTGGCTACCAGAAGGCTCATAGTCAGCAATGCACATAGTCAAGAGATGACTGTTAAAGAGGTGTGCTCCAAAGCTACCATAGCCACAACCTATGTCCAGTATGGTTCGAACCTGAGAATTTCAGGATGCCATGTTCAATTAAAGTTGAACTGTAAAGACTCAGTTAAGTTTAGAGCTTCCTATTAATATGAAATACATTACAAATCCATCCAAGTTGAAGTTACATGAAATTTTATCCACAAAAACATTACCAATAAGATGTTTAACAATAAAAAAACTTGGGTAATCATGTACACAACAGACCAACAGATTCTAAAAAACCCAATGGTATCAAAAGACTAATTCACCGATTCCATGGGATTATCTGGCAGCTTTACAATGTATCCACCATTTTGAAACTATCTACTTTAGAACAATAAACATGTTTGGAATAGTTCATAGGTATACAAACCAATACATGCTTGTAATCATTCAGTACCATTCATATATAATTTGCTGAAATCACCAGTTAGATGATTAATATTTATTTTGTGATACCTGTACCAAATAAGGGAAGCTTAAACTCACCCACATACTTTGACAAAGAAAATAAAAGTAAGTAACATGCACTAAATTTGTAAAATATAAGCAGAATGGATGAGGAGACCCCAAGAAAAGAGGCAAAAGAAATATATGCCATTTTTAGTAGGCAGTATATTTCTATCTATATATTTATTTACCCCAGCTTGTATGAAATTAGACTCATTTCTGAGTCCAATCATTTCTGCAATTTGATGTGAATAATCTTCAACACCATCAAACATAGGAGAGGCTGAACGAAATGAAATCTGTTCTTCATCCAGCATCATCATTCTATAACCATGCGAAAGAAAAGGCAACATAAGGATAAAAAGATGACTGAAAGTAAAAAAAAATGGTAAGGAGATGTTTCTAACTTACCTCTTGGTCAAGCTTCCGGAAGAAAGAACCTCCTGGGCAGTGATTTTGACATTTGCAACCCAGATAACATCTCTTCCAGTTGGCCACCGAAGAGGAATTTTGTACTTTTCAGGAGGAAGTATCAAACAGTTTTGCCTGAGCTCATGCTCACATTGCCTATCAAGCTCATTGCCATCAGAATAACCCGAAGCTAGATTCTTAGAAACATTAAAGCAAGGAACATGGTTTTCAAATTCTTGAGAACAAAATTCCATTTCTTTAAATTTTGAGGTGCTGCTGGAAAACTCCCCAATATCCAACAGGTCTAATACGAGTTTCTCTTGGAGTCTTCTATAACCATGATATATGTGACCTCTTGATGAGCTTGAAATCAAGATCGTCCACCAAAAAGATCCAGTAAGAGCAAGAACAACTATAAATAGTAGGCTTGATTTCAAGAGAAGCATTGTCAATTTATGTCGACTTCTTGGAGTGCCAGCAATGAAGCTATACGTGAAACCATTCTCATAGTTACCACATTTTGATTCAGAATTATCTGCAAAAAATACCTGTAAAGGAAACCTCAGGACTAAAGGGCTGTGATTGTGATCTGATAAAGCTCTTCTATCCAAATCTTCCTTTTCTGCTCTATCTTTGGATTGAGAATCCCGCAACTCATGACTGCATTCGGGGATCCGAATACAAGATGCACCTCGATGTAGAGGCCTGGACATTCTCCGGCCTGGAATGTATAATTGCACGAAGAAGTTGATGCGAAACTGAGAGCAGTTAATGAATATACTGAGAAACCAATAAAGGTTTGTTATTATAACGTCATCTGGATTTGAGGGGGTAAGTCATTTGGGAGACAGACACCTCCTCCGGTTAAGCAATTGGAAACCTATACAAATAAAGATACCCGGTAAAACTATCAGACTTGGTACCAAAACAAATTCAATTCCTAAGAGAAGTTAAAATAAAGTATAAGTGAGGAGAAGCAAGTTTAAAGACCAAGAATAGGCAAAGCGATGGTGCGGCCATAGTACCAACAACATGAGAATGATGAAAACTTAGAGCATTAATTCAGCGCATCAGATCCATCTCAATCCCAATCTTGAAATGGACACAATGGAGTTAAGTAGATTGATTGGTAGGCAGCAGGGCAGTAAAATTTCTCTGACATGAGAGAGTTAAAAGGCGCGTTCCATTCAATACTAAAAATGTTAGGAAAACCGAAAGGGAAAAGGGAACAGCATTTAGATCAATCCCCCAGCTGACACAACATAGTAAAGCATTATTTGAAGACATCAGATCAAATCCAGTGAACAAGAGAAGCAGGGACAAGTACCTTCTCCTCCTTATAGGGGCACTTGAACGAGAAGAAGACTGAAACTAATGCTGAAAAGTTTAGCAGGAATTAACAAGTGAATTGGCAATTGTCGCTGGAGCACGGACAAACTGAGAATTATGAACACGTTCCAGCGTTCCTTTGCTCGGTTTGGTTTATGTATCCCTCCCTCCCTCTCTCTCGACCACTCTCTTCCTCTCTTTCCACGCACCCTCGCACCGTCGGATGCTTGCTGCGTCGCAGAGAAAAATTGAGAGAGATGACAGTGTCTCGACGAGCACAGCGAGATTTTGTACTGATTCGATAGCGAGAGTAGCACTGCTCAAATGCCCAAGAATATTATTTTGGGGTATTCAAAAAGAAAGAAAGAAAACCCGGGAAAGTGGGGCCACAGCTCGTTATTAATGAAAGCCTCGTAAAATCATTAAATGAAGTTATTCTATAATAAGTAAACGCGCTTAACTCCACTGAGCGTTGGAAGCCAACTGTGATTGATTAATATCTGGTCACTTTTCCCCTGTATATTATTAATTCCAAATGAACCCACTTAGGAAGCTCCCTAAGAAGCACCCAGCCACGGCAGCTCACAAACGACAATTCAATTCATCCTCAACACGCAAAGGTTGCCCACTAAGCATCATATCGCATCCTTTGGGAATATTTCTGTCCCAAAGGAAAAATGCAACTTCGCCCATTCGTACTTAGTATAGATTAATTTTTGTAAAATAAATTTTAAAGAATAAATTTTAAAAATTAAGTTATTTAGATAATTAGTAGGATAATTATTTTTTATATTAATAAATTATTAAAAATGGTATGATTTAATTAAGGGTATGTTTAGATTAGTTTTTAGATAATAGATTTTGAGAATAATAGATTCTGGAGAATAAATTTTGGGAATAATAGATTTTGAGAAAAAAATAATTTTAAAAATTGGAGATGTTTAGATGATTAATAGCATGATCAATTTTCCATAGATAATAAATTTAATTTAATTTTAATTTTTTTTATTTAAATAATTACAAAATAATACATATACATACATATTTGAATAAAGTAAAAATTTATAATATTTATCTAAATTTTAATTTTTTTTCTACTGAAAATTTTATTAGAGAACCAATCTAGATGACTATTAAAAAATATGAAAGATTGGAACTTTTATTGATAAATTTATCTTTTTTCCAACATTTTTAAATAAAAAATTAAATTAGATTTTATTTATTTTAGCTTTTTTTAATTAATAAAATTTAAATTATTAATTAATAAAAAAACTCACCATGGCAAAGGGCACCAAAAAACTACTTTGTGACCAATTATTCTTAAACTATGGTTTTGGACTCCAAACCATGGTTTGAGTTCTAAAATTGATTTTTTAAAAAAAAATTGTTTGGCCCATATCTCATAAAACTATAGTTTGGGTCTATAATCTATTCTCAAAAGTGATCTCAAACACACACTAAATATATGAGAGAAAAGAGAGGTTAGAGAAAAAAAATAAGAAATGAAAGAGTGTAGAAAAGAGAGAGAATAGAAGAAATATGGTAGAAAGAGAGATGAGATATGGTAGAGATGAGAGATGAAAGAGAAGAGAGGGTATAAAAAAAGTAGAGGTAAAATAATAATTGGATAGTCCATAAGCTTTTAAAAGCTAGTTTCAGTAATTTATTCAAAACTATAGTATTAAATTATAATTTTGCCCAAAATCACTTATAGACAAATATAATTATTTGTTTATAATTTTTTCAAAAAAAAGTTTTGCCTAAAAGAATTTTTCAAATTATGGTGCAAAACACATACTTATAGCTCGTTTGGATAAGATTTTGGAAAAGAGTTTATAAAAAAAAAATAGCTTTAGGTAGGTTTTAGAAAATGGTTTTTGGAGAAGAGTTTATAAAAAAAAGTGGTTTTGAATAAATGAGTGTTTAGATAGTTATTTTCAGAAGTATTTTTATTATTGGTAAATTATGAAAGATGGTATGATTATTAAATATAGGAGAGAGGAAATATGAGAGATAGTGTATAAGAGAGATGAGAGATGGCGTAAAAGATAAATGAAAGATGGTGTAAAAAAAGGAGAGATGAGAGATAGTGTAGAAAAAAATGAGATATAAGAGAGGGTGTAAGAAAGATAGGAAAGAGATTGTAAGAAAAAATAGGGGTAATATAGTAATTAGTTAGTCTATAAATTCTTTTATTGTTCTATAAGTTACTCTGACTAGTTTATCTGAAACTTTAATTTTAAATTATAATTTGATCTAAATTTTTTTTTAATAAATATAGCTATTTATTTTAAAAAAATTTAAAATTTAAATTTTATCTAAATTTAAGTTTAAAATCTAAGTTTACAACCTTAGAAACACACACTTAATTGCCTCTCTTTCTTCTCTATGAAGCATCAAAGTTTAAGGCCCAGCTAGGACAACTGAAAAGCATAAAGGCGCGTTAAAAAATGTCTCGAGAAGAATCCTAGTGGGAATTCGAGGGAGAAATGGTGGATATGCTAAATTACTAGACGGCTCTTTGGTGGCATTAATTATTTTTTTATTGAGAGGGTATTTCACTTAAAAGTCTAAAAAAAAAAAAACAAAGAAAATGACGGTTTCGTTGTTTCCTTGCTTGTGTTGCAAATCTGACTTGAAGCTGTAATGGCAGACACTGACCCCACATCTTATCTTACTAGCTATGTAGTGCTTATATACTTTAATAAACGTAACTGTCACCGGCGATGAATTTTCACAACACCTGCTCCATAACATGTTCAAAATCATGCGGGGGGGTCGGCCTGAATTTGCTTTCCTTGACTTAGATCTTATTTCTTGATAAGCACTAATAAAGATGCTGTCTCGGGACGAACGTGATCAGGTGAGGCGAGAGATCCCACTCCAATCCTGTGGTTAAATTTAATTTCAGGCTAAGTTACAGGCACAGTTTAATTTTGGTAATTATTATTAAGAAATAGATAAATCTTGAATTAACATTTCTATGGAATAAATAGAAGTACGCCCTATAAGAAACGTCTCCGAGACGAGCAGTTTCAATTAATTTTGCTGATGGCCATGTTATATTCCTTAAAAATCTGGGTTGCAAAGGAGATATCAAGTGTCGACCGTTCAAGGGTTAGAACTAAGGATGGCGGAGTTAATTCAACAATAAATCAGATTAGATGTGCTGGAAATAAGTAGGAGCTAGCCTGTCGAGAACTTCAATTGCATTAACCAGCACTAGTACGATGAAATTTATACGCGAAGTTGTGTACCGGTTCCCTCCTTTTCCCAGAATACAAAAGGAGGTTCGTTAGGCGTTTAAAAGTAAAAAGGGCGGGAATGGAATCGGGACGTAAAGAAGAACCATGTTATTAGTTGTTTTTTATTGCACGCAGTTTTTAATACGATGTACTGAATTTAAGAAGATATATATATATATATATTATGATAGTTCATCGAAGCAGTTGTATTTATTCCCAGTACATTGATTAATACTAGTATTATATATCCGATCCCTTCTGTTTTGTAAAAGCGGCTGGGCAACTTTGGCGACCGGTGTGGCCAAGGAAAAAAGCTTCGCGAAAATTAGTAATCTTCCCTTTTCTGTTGGGCCCCACCATAGAGCCACGTTTTGCAGTGTCGGTGGACCAAAACAGGGAAGTGTGTTGTTGGGCATGCATTGGGTGGTAGTTCTGTATTATGGTGTCGCAGATATCGGATTACCATGGGCCCTTTTCGGGACGGTGGTGTAAACGCGGAGTTCGAGTTGTAGTTTCCCCGATGAAATTCTCATATTGCTGCTTATTTGACCTTATCTACTCTCTCTCTCTCTCTGTTGTTTTAGTTGTAACCTAGGGTTAATTTGACCCGGGAAAGGAGGATGACTAAGAACCTCCCCTGTTTATTTTTGTATTCATGATTTACATGCCATGATTGCCTAGAAAAATGAGCAGGTGCTATTGCGGCTGTGAGGCAATGCCATGTGCTGTGGAGTGTGGAGTGTGGAGTGTGGAGTTTGATTTCATCCTTCTTGATGGCATGAAACGCCGTTTTGGAACATTAGAGGGTGTCGGTCGGTCGGTCAGCCAGCTACCTTATTTCAATTGGGCATTTGCTTGACGACCAGCGTTTATGCGGATAAATAATTGAAGCTATAGTACTATTAGTAAACAACGAGTGAACATAATGTAGTTTGGTGCAAAAAAGGCATTTGATTTTGATGGCATGACAAAAGTCTAAAGGGGCAAAGAGATACAGTGCGGTACTTGTGCATTCATCCATTTGGTGGAATCATTTATCCCCGTCCGTGGTCAGAGAATTAAGTGACCAATGGAACGCATTTCAAATTTGACACGACTCTAAGTGAAAAAAGGAGGGAAAGTCAACTTCCCCGTGAGTTTGGTATTCCTGCATCTGATAATTCCTCAGATGCTCATTGTTCAGCTTTGACTAATTAAAGTTTAGCCCTGTAGATCCACCTCGTCTCCGGATCCCATGGCCTACCCACTTCTCATGTCCTTTTTAATAAAGTGAACAACAATGGGGAGAAAATGTTCAGTGGGTCTACGGTCGAGTGACAAGCCACCGCAAGATGCAAAAGCGGATGGGAAGAGACAGCCAGTAGTTAAGAACAATTAATGGAGGGGTCTGACTATACACTGGTATTATTTTTTCCGACTGATCGAGTTTATTTTTTTTCCCAACTAATGATCGGTTCTCAAGATTCATTATTAAACAAAATAGGACGGATTCTCTCGGGCTTAGCTTCGGGATTTTTTTTTTTTTAAACCAGGATACAAGATAATTATTTTATATTTTTATAGCAATAAAAATTTTAATGTTGCCAGGCCACTCCCTGACTCTCTCGCGCACACGTACACGTTCCAAGAATGCCAGGAAATAAAGAATGAATGCCCGACGTTCAGACGTGAGAGGAACAATACCTCGTTCACATGGCTGGGACGATAGTACGTAGTGGCAGGGCCAGCGATCAGGAACAAAAGTCATGTCATTCTCAAACTTAATTTCCTCCATTCGTTAGCCTGTAAGCACCCACGAGTTATAATTCAATATATACGTGATGAATTACTTCACAAGGTAGACGACTTAATTACATGACTTGGCTGAGATTTTCTGACCCAGAAACCCTGTAATATACGAGGCCAGACAAAATTCAGACGCCGAGATATGGACAAAGGATGATCTCATGATCGTGAAAACAATTTACGAGCCCACGACACTTCGATCGGGGGAGGCGTTACTCTCAGATTCACTCCGCACAATGTTTTGGCGTGGCGTTGGGATGTTGGCATCCATATTCCTTCAGCTGTAGAGAAAAGGCATATTTGGTACGAAGTAAAAGTAAAAAGGGAAAGTAAAATTTTCTATTTAGTCTAACAAAAATTACTTTTATTTTTTAAATTTTAAATCATTTTAATTCTATAAAAAAATTAAAAAATAAAATAATAGAAATAGAATAGAAATATTTTAAATATTTTATTTCAAGTTATAAAATTCAATAATTTTAACTTTTTTCAAGTTATAAAAAAATATTTTATTTTAAATTATAAAAATATATATATTAATTTTATACTTATTTTTATCTTATTAAATAAATTTTTAAAGCTGACATCCTTTTTCATGCAGCCAAATTCTTAACAATCATTAAATAACCCAACCACCAGTTTCAATTCATTAGTTGATAGATGTCCATTTTGTTGGGCGTCCGATGGCCAACGTATTTACAGAAGATCTCATCAGTCGCTTACTTAAATTTGTTGCTGATATATAATCTGCCTTAATGAAATGGCCTTATGTCCTTGTTAACGTGCGTAGCTGCAGTTGCTTAAATAAAAAAGATGAAGAAGTGGGGAGGGGATAATGGCCCGTGGGAAGTTTCAGATGAATAGCTGATAAGATGTTCTTACATGTCACCCCTCAGTTGAAGTGGATACCTCCACCGCTCAGAGAGAAATAAATTCTAAAAGCTAGTTTGGGGTGAGAGAGGCTCGAACTCTCGACCTCAGGATCACTCTAAGCTATGAGACCTACGCGCTAGCCAACTGCGCCACCACCCCAGTTGCAGATTGCTTGAGACAATATTTATATAAATAAATAAGGCACACATCGTTGGATGAATCACGAATTGGACTGGTGAAAAGAGTCAACCCTTTTCTTTTCGCCCCAAAAAGCTAGAAGTAATAGCCAGAGAAGTACACCGCAGACATAACGAATTCAAAGCCCGAACGACAAGGAAGGTCTGCAGAATCGGAAATGGGGAGTTTGTGGGCCTGAGAGCCCAGATATCATCGTACTGACACAACCGGATCAATCATCCACGAAAACTACTTGTTATCCAACCTAAGGAGGCATTATATTATTAATGGAGGTTAATTTAAGTATTAAATGATTTGATGTTCTTTAAATAAGATTTTGAGTTTGGAGTGTGAAAATTCTCGAGACTATCAATAATTACCAAAAGGCAACCTTCTTCTGAAACTGCTTCTGGTATTTGCTGTCACGGAGCTTAGGATACAATTTTGGAGGGCGAGTCATTTAAATAGTGTATGGAAATGAAGCGTAATCTGTGACCGTGAGGATTGCCCCTGAGACTTCAAATCGGCAGCCCGTTTTCAATTAAGAATCTCAGTCTTCCTTTTTGCGCCACCGCACGAAGTAGGACAGAAAAAGAAAATGCTCTCTTTGAATGTTATTCCCTCACCCTCTGTCACTTTCGTCAAATCCAACCACCAATCTTCCGTAAATGCATTTTCGCTTTTCCATCCGAATCTTCTCACTAGGGTTCACAGCCGTAAGAACCTCCAGTGCTGCAGAACCACTTCTCGGCTTCATGAAGCTGGTTCCAGAAGTTCTATCTCAACCGATTTCCATGGCTTCCCAGGGGGCATTCCTTTGCGACCCACATCTCAGATCCATGATTCAATCACTAATTTAAGCCTGGTGAATAAAGCATTCACTAAACCATCGGGTTTTTCTGTCAAATCCAGATACCAAATCGTTAAAGCAGCGTCTGATATCAACCCTGAAGGAGAAAGTGAAGCTCCAAATCCAAAGGCCAAGTCCTTAAAACTTGCTCTTGTTTTTGGGTTATGGTACTTCCAAAACATAGTCTTCAATATTTACAACAAGAAAGCGTTAAACATTTTCCCATTCCCATGGCTTCTTGCCTCCTTCCAACTCTTCGTCGGGTCCGTTTGGATGCTCGTGCTTTGGTCCTTGAAGCTCCAAAAATGCCCGAAAATCTCAAAATCTTTCATTGTTGCTCTCCTTGGACCTGCTCTATTTCACACCATAGGCCACATCTCAGCTTGTGTTTCTTTTTCCAAGGTGGCTGTTTCCTTCACCCATGTCATCAAATCTGCAGAACCGGTTTTCTCTGTGATCTTCTCTTCGTTCCTTGGTGATAAATACCCTGTACAGGTTTGGCTATCCATTCTCCCTATTGTGCTTGGTTGTTCTCTGGCTGCTGTTACTGAGGTGTCTTTCAATGTACAAGGATTGTGGGGGGCCATGATAAGCAATGTTGGTTTCGTGTTGAGGAACATATATTCTAAACGAAGTTTGCAGAATTTCAAGGAAGTCGATGGGTTAAATTTATATGGCTGGATTAGCATTATTTCATTGTTTTACTTGTTTCCAGTGGCTATAGTGGTTGAAGGATCTCAGTGGATTCCAGGATATTACCGGGCAATAGAAGCTATAGGCAAACCATCCACATTTTATATATGGGTTTTACTTTCTGGGGTGTTCTATCATCTGTATAATCAATCGTCTTATCAGGCCCTGGATGAAATTAGTCCATTGACTTTCTCAGTGGGTAACACAATGAAGAGAGTTGTGGTGATTGTGTCTTCCGTTTTGGTGTTCAGGAATCCAGTTAGGCTTCTTAATGCCCTCGGATCTGCCATTGCTATACTTGGGACTTTCCTATATTCGCAGGCAACTGCGGCCAAGAAAGCTGATGATCCAAAGAGTAGCTAGAGTCTTGAGGAAAAGGTGAAAATGAAAGAGAGAAATGTAGAGAAGTTGGTTGAATATTCTTGGCAATATTCAATTTTTTCCCTTTATATTTAGAAATTGATTAACTAATGTCTACCTTGCTATTTTATTTTGGACAACGGTGATTGTTTCCTCCATTCAGATTATAAAGCCGTTTATCATGACACTGATCTGTTCTGTTCTTGCTGGGTTTTATGTTAGAATATATCAGGGGTCAGCTTTAGCATAACAAAGATAACTACAGAACTGAGATGAAATGTTGATTCATGGCATTGTCGATTTACTGTTATATGGCTTACTTCATCACTGATTTTTCTGGTTGCCGCTTTTATGTGTGTTAGTTATATGCATGTGTCAAAAATCCTATTCTTGCCCTGTTTGCTTTTGTTCATTGCATCTCGTCCTTGCTGTTTTTGTGCTTGCATTTATTTTCTAACATGGTAGGCGTCATTTTGTTTTGTAAACTAAATACGAATCGCAAATGTCAATGATCACTTTCCTTTGTCAGTCTACACCCCCGTTGCGTTGTTTTAACTTGGCTTTTCAATAATCTACCATTCATTTGACTTTATTACTAATCACTTAAGGTGAGCCGATTTGGTTTAAGACACTGTCAAACTTCTACGCTTAACACTCCAACCCTTTTCACCCTATGTTTCAGTCTGTTGGATGATATAACTTACTACTGTCAACATTTGGAGCTCGGTTCTAACTTGTCAAGCATTTGGAAGTTTAAACATGTGTGCTCTGTCTTATGCATTCTAGCCACTGTGTGTGTGTGTGTAAAATTATATGCATGTAATATATTTGACAAAAATAAAAAGAATAATGAATATAATATAAAAAGTGTGTAAATTGTACAGTTATTTTATATCATTCTTTCTTCAAATGGGACAGCAGCGTAGGAGATCAAATTTTATCTTGTGTATTTCAAGTAGTTTAATGACATATAGTTTGCTGTCTTGATTTGTCTTACTCACATCTTAATTCTAGACCTGTAGTTCAGCTTCAACATATCGTATGTTTTTTTTTTGGTACAAAAATTTTTGGAAAGGGGTTGGGCTCACCCACGATCCAAGGGCAGGGCGAAGTCTTTCTTCCTCTTAGGCGATACCAATGTCGGGCAGGGCGAGCCGTCTATTACCCTCAGGCGTAAACTTAAGCACCCAAGAGCTAGGATGCCTTCCCAAGCGCCGCGACTGGAACCACAACAAAGTGGTACTTTCCAGGGTTCGAACACACTCCAAATGGTAGTATGTCTCACCCTTTTGCCAGTTGAACTCACGGATGATGGGTAACATATCGTATGTTGAACTGGATGTGCTGCTGCCAAAGGTTTTGGGCTTTGAAGTGAGTTGCTTCCAGTGTCCTGAAATCTGTATTAATTTGATCAGATACTGTAAACACAAAAAAATGATCAGATACGATCATCAATGCCTCAGAACACAATCAAAAGGCATAATCTTTATATATATACATAAAAATAATCATCTTGGTTCACAAATTTCGATTCACGATCTTGCATTATGAGCAAAAGGGATGGTCAAATTTTGTTCTTATTCTGCGGGAGATTTACTTTAAGTAGAATTTTTTTTTGTCCACCCGATTTACTAGAACTTTATCTCGACTACATCTGAATCTGACTAGTGTCGCGCACTTGACTATAGTGGTTGAGTCTCTTAATAGAGATTTTCTGCATTCGTCAAAGTTCAAACTCGAGATCTCGTTTAAGTGATACCGAACCACTTATCACTCAGATTAACTCCTGTTGATTCATTAAGTAGAAATTTGAACCAACAACTGTCCGCTGGCCCCATTTTTGTGTTGAAGCATTTACGCCTAAGCAAGCAATAGATCTAATCCAAACTTCCCAAAAAGGACGCTTCAATATCAAGACCTTTATTAATGGGAAATATATGACATACTCTAAACTAACCACAGGTGCCCTTGATTCAGAAGCAGATATAATTTCTTCTCTTCTTTTATTTTGTTGGGAGTCTGTTTGTCAAATAGCTTGAAAGATGGATTGAGATTCAGAGATCAGGAACTATGCTATGTAAATATGAACACCATGGTTGGACAAAAATATTGATACGGGATCTCTAGCTAACAAGTATGGTCATTCTTGGTCGCGCCCATTGGACTTTCCGAGCTAAGATCCATAATTCCTATCCCTCACGTTCGGTTCGGCGATAGTGCAAAGAGGTTCACTGAGACGATTCACGCGGTGACTGAGTAGAAAAAAATCGATTTTTACTTTGCACAGGTGTATGAAAGAACCTTTTGAAGCAACAGTTTTCACTTTCATCCATGCGACAAACTCCGATTTACATAGATACCCTGACAGACTGCAGCGTATGGAGACATCGAACCTTTTACCAATTATTGAGTTCAATATTGTGGCTAGAGAGTTATGATGTAATGATTTCCCTCTGTTATAATAAACGTTCAAGTTTTCAAGGCAAATCAAATAGATGTACCAGGCTCTTATTCACCCTCTGTATGTGTTGTTACAGCGCCAAGGAAGTCTCAATAAATGAACCGGCTTTGGACCGTTATCTTGATTTTGGCCGTTGGCCAATCCTCTCTGCAATCGTCCTCTCTAATTAAGTTAGTCGTTCTTGCAATCATGGAATACACACCCCTCATTTGCCTAGAGCTAGCTAGCCCAATTAACTTTCCACATTCAATAAACTTGAATGCGATCAATACTTGAACATTATTATCAAGATTCTTTCCGCTCATCATTCTTGCTTTAGCCGATTGCAAGATCCTTGTCTGGTTGGTTTGTCAAACCAATCAGGGGGAAAATGACGTCGTCAGTGATAGGATTATGAAGGGGGTGAATCCATTATCCGTGAATATGAAAGAAGTTTACTTTTTGGGGTCTTCCCACTGGAAAGTTTGTCATCGTGGCACCGTCGAAAAGATGAAACATGTTCTGGGGTGCTGAAGAAAGGAAATGTGAAGCCCAAAATAAGAAAGTCAAAAGGATTAGTGGGTTAGGGAAGAAATGGAGTTAGCCGTAAAAGGGTATGGAGGTTGATGAAAGCCAGGTTGGGATTGGAGAGAGGAGGGGTCATTTATAATGTATGAGTGCGTCTTAGAATGGCTTCAAGCATAAGAAGAAGTAGATGGAAATCCAGCTCATAGTTCTCCAACACTAACATAAGACCCCACGTGGAGACGACTGCCAGTTCACGGACTAGCTTGCTTATATATTTTATAATCCTTTTTTTTTAAAAAAAAAAAACAGTTAAACTAGAAGGTTCTTCTAGCTGTCTCCTCTTCCATAACGCTGGCAACAAGCTAGGTATTGATTATTGACCGTTTCTTCCCTCTGTGAATGTGTTTCCCTGTTCTGTTCTGGCATCACTTGCAAAAAAGTCAGAGAAAAGCTATTAGCTACGGGATCATGAAGGCCAAGATCCATAACATGGGAGCGACCAAGGGCAATGGATGGATGAATCATTAGCTTCATATCTTTAACAATTCTTAACGTGATGATTGACGAAGGAATGATAGGATGGCGATGGATATATACCTCATTTAACAGTGCTTAATTTTGTTTTCATCGCTTGCAGCCGCCCAATGCACATGATTTTCTATCTTCACCTATTAATTAACAACTCATATTCCGTTTTGGTATTTGCTTGACTTTGGAGTTGGCCATGTAACAGTCTATGATTAGCGGATTCGGCTTTAGGAGAACATGGGGTCCTCCGTGGATGTAATATATTTGGTCCCAACAGAACAAGGAACAAGGCGTAACAGTCGAAGGTCCAATGCATCACACCTAGGAAAACAACCGATAATATTAACTAACAAATGCAACGGTTTTGGAGAATTGAATAGGTCAAACAGAAAAGGGATCTGTGTTAACAACTAGAAAGAAGTGACAGTATCTAGAAAAATCAAAGCTGCAAACTCTATACCTTGCAACTTGACATCTATCTATTGTATATCTGTGGAATCCCTTCTTTTCGATAGAAAATGGGGCCATCATTAGAATTTCTTGTGCTATTAAAAGATGGACGAAGCGATGATAACGGAGGTGTAAGAGAAGGGAAAAGGGACAAGGAAATAAGAGGGAAATGGAGGGGAAAAGGAGGAATTGATTGGAGGGTGGGAGAGTATATTAATGCAGAGACAGAGAGGACACATTTTTTTTTGGTACAACAGAGAGGACGCACTTGAAGTGAGATAGTAGTAACGCAGCTGTCACTCCATGCTAACAAAGCCCACTATCTCTTCCTTCCCTCTTGGCCAGCAAATTGTCGTTTGCAGCTGTCAGATCTCTTTCTCTCTCCTCCACTTCCCCTGTTTCTTTTTTTTATTTTTATTTCCCGTTTTATACTTTAAACAAATTCTTATTTTATATATATATACTTTTTGATTTTATAATTAACCAACCCCTCTGTTGAAACAACCACCATCAAATAATAACGATATAGCGCAACACATCATCATAAATCATACCCACCTCTTTTTCTGTGGCTTCTCTCAATGATTCTTGTGTGCTGTAGAAAAGAAAGAGGTCGAGCTGCGTGAGCGGAATGGCAGAGAGAAGGGGAAGATAAAAAGGTTTTGAGGTTTTTAGTAGTGATATAGTGCCAAGTCTTGATGCATAAACAAGTGCACTCTCTTGTCATTTTGATGCAATGGCTTACCCGCATTACCGATCACAGTTCGGCGACACCACGTTCACCAAAGTGTTTGTCGGAGGACTCGCTTGGGAGACTCCCACTGAAGAAATGCGTAAATATTTCGAGCAATTCGGAGACATTCTCGAGGCTGTTGTAATCACCGATAAGAATACAGGAAAATCTAAAGGCTATGGATTCGTACGTCTCCCCCCTCCTCTCTCTCTCTCTCTCTCTCTTCCCCTTCTCTATGCCTTGAACGCCAAGCTGTTAGATTTTAGTTTTTGCATTCATCTTTTCATGAGCAGGTCACATTCCGTGATCCAGAATCAGCCAGAAGGGCTTGTGCTGATCCAAACCCAATAATAGACGGAAGAAGAGCCAACTGTAATATTGCTTCTCTGGGACGACCTCGACCTTCCCCACCCCGAGGTTGTCATTTCTATATCCTTCTACATGTTACACTGTCTGAACTATAACTCTTGATTCCGGCGTTATCACTGTTAAAATTGAAACTTAATGCAGGGAGGAATACATTTCAAGGCGGGAGCACGTCACAGAGTGCAGCATCATATGGTGGAGCTCCGGCAGCAGCTCCGCCGGCGCCTCCTCCTCCGCCCCCTCCGGCGGGGGCGGGGGCTGGGCTGATGTACCCGGCATATGGGTGAGTAGTAGAGTTAGCTTTGTTCATTAATTATCCATAACACTCGGCAGTCAAAGGAAGTGGTCCATGGCTATTAATTGAGAACTGCATATAGACGCACACCATTACTGTCTACCGATGATGCTTGACTGCTCCCCCCCTCCAATTACAGTAGCTAGGTATCAGTGTCAGCCTCAATATCGTGGTACCAATTACAAAATTAATTGAACCTTCCCCTCTCTCTTTTACAATTTCACCATTATATTAAATATTAATCTTCCAATATATTATTTAATTCCCTTTGCCATCTTTCCTTATTAATCTCTCCCTCGACCATGCCTTCCCCTTTTATGCCAAAATCTCATTGATGCACCAAATCAATTGTCCCTTTGATAAATTGACCTTTCTGTCACTTTACTTTTTAAACTGTGGCACAAGCTTCTTCTTTTTTTTTGGCAGTGTATGAAAAAATTGATATTTCATATATAGTAATAAGTAAAATGGCAGGCGATACCGATAGCTACTACAGATTAAAAAATGGGTATGTGATCCGTGGCATGAGTCGTCTGGTGGTCCAGCAGGAATTTATTTTATTTTATTCATATTTTCCTCTTTACTCTCAGCTCTCACTCTGTACTGTTCTATACCATCAAGTCATTTTCTCACCAGCGGTGTTATTGTTTTCTAATGAAATATATTTTGGTAAAATAAAATACAAAAAAAAAAGACTTAGAAGACAGCACGCGCTTGTAGTGGAATTAGATGATTAAGAATGTTTAATACCCTCAAACCGATTCTTATTGCTCTGAAAAGCATGCATTTCTGATCTAGCATGTTGAAATGAGTCCATATTTTCCCTTTTTATGAGAGGCAGAGATAAAGAAGCCGCAGAAGATAAGGTCCTTCCTTTGCTTTGAATTCTTCCATTAATCAAATCGCTCCTATTTTCAAACAAAGGGGTACATTTTATAGAAGGTCAAATAAATGTGAAATACAGCTCAGTAATAACATCCCCGGAGTAATACATTTCTAATCTGAGCCACAATAAGAAGGCAACATAACTAAGACTCGGGATGCATTCAATTACAGGGAACCACCACCGAAACAAACTCCACCGGTACTAATACCTACCCTAGTCCTCACCGGACTTACAGCTGAAAAGCCTTACGTGCATGTTTAAGTACGGCGCAATCCCATTATTTCTCACACTCTTTTCAATATTTCTTGTGCAGCTACTCTCCCTACTCTCCTGATTACGGATACCACCAAGTAAGCATCTCTCTCCCCCCCTCGCATAATTAGCAATTTTGTAGTGTGTTCTTTTTGCCTTTTGAACGATGCGATTGGTGTTATGAGCGCAGTCGGCAATGTACAACCCCCAGATTCAGCAGCCACAATACTACCAGCAAGTGTATGGAGCTTCATCGTCGGGCGTGAGCCCCCCATATTACTATGGCGGGTATCCTGTGCAGCCGCCACCCAGGGCCTCTTATTCTACGCCCCAACCTCATCGCCTGCCACCTGGGCCCCCATATCTGTACTACCCTTACCCTCCTTCGCCCTCAGCCCCACCCCCGCCCCCGCCCCCCGATCTCTCCTTCTCCGCTTATCGTCCCCCTCGACAACCGACACTGTTAAGGCAGCCCTTCGTCCCTTCCTCTCCTGGTACGTACATTATATTTCTCTCCCCTTTCTATACTTGTCACCTGTTCCCATCACTGTTCATTCTTAGCTCTTAGTACATACGATCGATAACAATATATGTATATATACGACCTAATCAACGTACGTAGGTACGCAGTGGAGTAGCTAGCCAGTGCTTGATGCAGTTACTGACACACAATATATATATATATATAGTGGTTGTGGGTTGAACATGTGGGGGAGGGGGGGCCACATGGGCAAACCCAGCCCCATGTGAATGAGCTGTCTCGGCCGTGGCATCAAACTTATAGTGTAAAGTGGGTCAATGACAGAGGAAGAAGGGTCATAGCTGATGTGTAAAGTAGCAGTGAATGCATGTGGTTTATATCAGTAACCAAATGCACTCCCTCGTTCCCCTTTTAGATGCGGTCAACTCACCCGTTGCCCCACCATCCGCGTTACTTGCTTCTCAACGCTGTAAATTTTTGTTTGGTTAAAAAAAAATGAAACGTTTATAAACCTAATAATTTTAGTTTTTACAGCCGTAGGTTTCGAGATCAAACTTACATTTACTCATTATTATTATATCCTGAACCTGATGAACTTGTTTATTATGATTCCTGGTCTCAGATTCGCAGTCACAGGCTCAGCAGCGTACCTCCTCCGAGACCGCGGCTGCGGCTTCATCGGACAGTCCGAGTACTCGAGGAAAAAACTAATAAATATAGACACCTGCTGAAAGTTAAGTTTCAACTGTATAATCTCCACAATTTCACCACACATTAATTCTTCATCATCTCTTTTCCCATAGTATATCAATTTAATTTTTTTTCTGTCCAAAAGCTGTACGGTGCTTTAGGCAATAATAATGGTTTCGCAGATCGCATGTGCTCTCCCACACAGCTATCGCACTCAAAAGATGGACTAATCAACAACTCCATGCAGACTTCCTAGTTCATTCATCATCCCCTTTCCCTTCTTTTCAAGGGCTCTTTAAATCGTGTTTACTAATTATTCAATTCCGTTTTAAGTTACATTATTATCCCATTCCATAAGAGCTACATCTTGCATCGACATTGTATCATCAACAAATGAATAAGAAAAGTCATTATCCTCAACAAGGAGCTTCGTTAAGGCATATTCATCTCGGGAGGCCATGAACCCCAGCCCCTAATTATATATTTTCTCGAGAAAACTCATTAACCCCCTTATGATAAAGGTCTATGATCTAAATTAAAAGGTTCGTTTTCTTTTTCGGCCATCAAACATCAAAGGTTTTAAAGGAGTTATCTATCTGAAATTCTGGCATTTCACCTTCTTATTAGTTTGTTGGATATTGGGCCGAGTTAGAGTTCCACTTGAAAAAAGAAAAAAAAAAACTAACCCTAAAGCCCAACGATATAAGCAGAGCTACACTGGCAATCTTTTCACTGTCAAAGGTCGACTAGAGGTTGGCAGAGAGGTCATCTGATGAGGAAGTTAACGTGACCATTTAAGCACACTTATCTTCACAAACGTAGAAATATTATTTATTATGTATTGATGCTCGAGTAACGTTCCTCGACTCACCCATACAAATTGAAGTATACGCAAGTTTAGAATAAAAAGCATGCTCATCAATTTATTGATTTAACTTCTTTTGCATTGTTGAGTATTATTATTGATATAACAAAGAAGTTATGGCTGTCAAATATGTAAACTGAAATCGTCATAAAAGACTCATGGGTAGAATAATGAGGGATACACGATGTGGGAAATACTAGACATTAATGAAAGAATCTATATATATGCTGCAAAACCTCAAATAGAAATGAAAATTGAGCATGCTCCCACTAATGAATGAATGAGAGAATGTTGAGTGTTGGGAGCTAACTAGAAATAAAAATAAGTTGCCCTAGATGCTAAATCCACTGCTCTGCAATTTATGCTAAGTTTGGGAGAGGCGGGCCACAGAATTTAAGGTATTTCCTATCCAAACCTAAAACTGAAAAAGAGGACATGCAGGAAGAAATAATGAGCCTCTCAATAAAAGGCTCTTTTCATTCAACTGTAATATTCTCCCGCTACCTATCATTGCCCTAATTTCCCTCTTACTTCTCCTCCATTCCAAAGTTTCATTAGCTTCCAATCTATCCAGCGTGGGGGTGTATTCGCTATAAAAACCCAGATTCTGATAAGCTCCAACATGCATTGCTCTAATAAAATCAAAGAGGATAATATAGCTAGCAGATATATGGAGCCCTCATCGGATACAATATGTAGTTCTTATTACCTCCCTTGTTCACGTGATGATCCTACCACTCATTCCCATCTTTTGCCTGCCATGAACCGGCCCAGTCATCATCATCAGCTTCAGCCTCTACCTCTACTGAGCAGCTTCCTTGGTTCAACTCCATGTACCTCGAAACCTTGCCCTACGACGACTCATGATGATGTTGGTGACGAGGATGTCACAGTAGCCTTACACATAGGACTCCCCCATACTTCCAACACTGCTTCTTCAGGTCCAAATGGAGTCATCAATGAAGCCCAAGTGCCCAGGAATTACTGGATACCAACCCAAGAACAAATCCTCGTCGGATTCAGTCATTTCTCTTGCCCCGTCTGCCTCAAAACCTTCAACCGCTACAACAATCTTCAGGTAATACAGTACTTTCATTCAATCATACACATGTATAATAGTTATTTGAGCTGTTACACACTAGAATAAAGTAAATGGCATGTAGCTAAGTATAAACGTTAGAATTATGTTGCTGACTAAAGAAAATGGTGGGGGATTGGATTGAGAAAAAATAGATGCATATGTGGGGACATGGATCACAGTACCGAAGAGGACCAGAATCGCTGAAAAGAACACATCCAAGGCCGTTGTTGGACATTCCGTGTTATTGTTGCGCAAGAGGATGCAAGAACAACATAGAGCACCCGAGGGCAAAGCCACTGAAGGATTTTAGGACGCTGCAGACACATTACAAGAGGAAGCACGGGAGCAAGCCGTTTATGTGTCGCAAGTGTGGCAAGACAATGGCGGTGAAGGGAGACTGGCGAACTCACGAGAAAAATTGTGGCAAGCGATGGCTTTGCGTCTGTGGCTCTGACTTTAAACACAAGAGGTCTCTTAAGGACCATATCAAAGCCTTTGGCTCTGCTCATTACCCTCTCTCTCCTTCCTCCGATGCTATCTGATGGTCTTCATTCTCCACTTTCTACTCCTTAATTTCGTTTTTCGTTTTCCTTGATATTAGTTATGGATTGGACCATGTGTTACCTCCTGGTTATGTGTGGATATTTGGAGCATCAGGTTTCAAGGTCTTGAAGCGTAAGACCTGACCAGATTCGCGCTTTAATTTGCCAACAGTTCATCGTTTTCCTCCTTATTGGCTTTGAATATATACGCTTAAACAGTATTTAGTTAAAGACTAATGGAATGAACGTATCAATCCATAATGTGTAAAGGTTGGCAGCCTTCTTCTTTTATGATTCATACAATTAACCCTTGGTTTGACTTTAGTAGCCGATTCGTGTAGACGGCTTTATTTGAAGAAAAGTGGTGTTGATGACGATATATATATATATGTGGTCCGATCACATGTGTAACTCGAGACTCGCGCATGAGTTTGAGTGGATTTCTAGACTTGTGAAGAGGTAGATCCAGGTTACATGGATAGGCAAACGAGTCCATTAAATAAGCTTCCGACACAAAAATATCCTACCAGAGAGCTCCAATTACAGACTCGTGTGGGGAATTAGTTTCAAGCAGCTGCTATCCTTGATCAAGGGCTGAGAACTGTACCCATATAAAAGCAGATATAAAATGTCATTTGTTTTAAACAAATAAAATATACACGTGCATGAAGAGGCTAAAGATGTATCTAACATCTCAAACTAATTTTAGAGGGATAATTAATACCTTTAAATATTTAAATTTATATAATTATACCCTTTCACTTATAGTATATCATATGTATTATATTATTTAAAAAATAATACTGAATAAACTTTAAAAATATCGTTGTGTAGAATTTATATGTGAATATTAATAAATTTTATGATTTATTTAGTATAATTTATTAAAATAATGTTATATATATAGCCTTTTAAAAAATAATATGTTGAAATAAAAAATTTATGTAACCTTTTAAAAAATGTGTTTTTTGTTGAGGAAGGGGCAAAATTGTAACAATTTAAATATTTTAGGGTATTAATTGTATTTCTAAAATTAGTTTAGAGTGTTGATTGTAGCATTAAATATTTTAAAATATTAATTAGATTTTTAAAATTAGATTTTTTTGTTGCTCACCCAGGTCACCGGAGTTTTACCCCAACTACATCCAGATCTGACCTGTATCGTGCACCTGACTATAATGGGTGAGTCTCATAACGGAGATTTTTTACATACGCTAAAGCTCAAACTCGAGACCTCGCTTACTTGATACCGAATCGCTTATTACTCGGATCAATCCTCATTGGTATTTTTTAAATTAGTTAAGGGTACAAATAGTTCATTTATCTTAAAAAAAATAGTTAGGTATTTTTAAAAAAAAATGTTTTTTTTGTTATATGGTATTTTTAAAATTAGTTAAGGGCACAGATAGTTCATTTACCTTTTTTTAAAAAAACAGAATTAGGTTTTGCTTACGTGCAGGCCCAAACTTAGAAAACAACAAAAAAATAATGTAATTCCTACCAGGCCTGTCTACTGTAACGGGAGCCCGAGCTGTTTTATCTTTTGCTGGGGAGGGTAAATCAAAGGTTAATTAAATTGAGTTGTAAATATATACCAAAAAAAAAAAAATTGAGTTGTAAAGGGCAAACACTCAGAATAAAATAGGTCATACAGTTAAGAGTAGTTATAGAAGCTGAGCTACTGATGAGTGTTCATGGGAAAAAAAGGCGTTTGTAAAAATGGAACACTCATGAGAATCCAAGAGGGAGATGTTTGTGATTAAGAGTATATTTATATATATATAGCTTTTATTTCAACGAGTTCTTGCATCTTCTGGTTAATAAGCGAGCTCCTGCGTCTATGAGCTGTATGTGGTTGACGCCGAAATTAGAGCGTTGTTAGCACCCAGCCGCCTTGACGGAAAAGAAAAATGGTGAGTGGATTCTATCCGATACGAATGCTCACCTCGTTCACACTGAAATCGACGTATGCTCTCGATTCATCCTTACCAACTTGTATGTAATTCCATTTACCCCATTTTTTTAATACATATTTAATTTAATCGCTATCCTTAGTTCTTACCCCCTCGTTCTCGTCGCTGCATCCATGTTATGAGTGACACGGAATGTGGTCATGCGCTCAATTAATCATGGCTCTTCCCACCCAGATGAGAATATAATTAAGAATTGCTTAAAAGGCAGCCCCTAACTGCACGCAAGGCGATATATCTTTGACGGCCACAGATATCCATCCCTCTCTGACCCTTCCATTCGGTGAAAAATATCTTTGACTTTAATCCCTCCAATTAGTCTTCTTCCCGATCTTGTTTTTCAAACTAGTATGCAAATGGGTTTGAAGACTAGTTTCAGCGGCGTTGAACACACGGCAAATCATACTTTGACTTCATATCATCAATTCCACTCGTCAAACGGTCCAATACAAAGCATTCTAACCTCCCGCCGTTATACAACGCCGTTATATAAACCTACTATATCTCACGTTGGCACATATCGTCCTAAGTAGTATAATTTCCCTATTATGATCATTGCTGAATTATGCTGCAACTGGATCAAGGCTAATATATATATATATATATATATATATGTATATATCCGCTCATAAACAGCGGAGCTGAAAACTACTCAGCCGACTTCATCCCTTAAGATATTTTATTCCTTTTTTATCTAGCTGCAAGTTTTAATTCCAATAGCATTCTTATGAACGAAACAATGAGAATGCAAACGAAGCGTCCTGTAACGTGGGAAAGAGCGGCATTCACCATCCACCCCTTGGAGGGCAGAATTTTTTAATGTGTGCCCGAATTATCATCCCACAGCTCATTCGTTAGCAAACATCAGGAATTGTCAAGTTAACCCATGCGTGTTCATTATTTAGATGATTCAGCCTTTTAACATTATTATTATTATTATTTAAACTTTAGATAAATAATATATTCCCTAAAAAATAGTTATAAACCATCATCATTTAATTTCAGCCAAAATAACCAATATTATAAACGTTGTTCAAAATATTAAATCGGTGATCGATATATGCAATTCTCGGCATTCCTTAGAACATTAATCACATAAATGAGTGCAGGTACTAATTTCCTGTTTCTGCCAGAAAGTATACGCGGGAGGGACAACTGCACATATCGAACTGGCCCAAGACAAGAAAGAAGGCTCCATCAACAACTTGCCGCCAAAAACAAGATAGATTCCATTTCTAAATAAAAGAATACCGGGTGATCGGACAAGGAAGGAATGCAGGAAATCAAACTTCCAAATCCTTTTTAATATATTTTTTTTTAAAAAAAATTATGACGATCCCTTACTCAATTATCTTAAAATATAAATTTAACCATTAAAAAGTCAAAATATTTTTTAAAAATCACAATTAAAATTATAATAAAATAATACTTCATTAAAATCAAACATATTTTAATAGCTCTCACTATTTTACTAATCCAAGATAGAGATAATAGGTAAATCACACTTACAAATTAAAGACAACTACTAACACAAGTGTGAAAGCGTACGTAAGGCCTACTTGGTAACAGTTTCGGCCAGAAGGACTTGTTGAACCATGGCCTCCAAACCCTGAAAAGAAGATCCAGCTGGCCCAGAACCAGCTTCCTTCGCCATCTCCTTCCATTCCAACGCCTTCTTCCTCATCTCTTTCCCCCTTCCCCCCTCCATCAACTCCCTCACGAGCCTCTCCACTCCTTCCCTCTCCACGTCACCCTCTATCTCCAACCCAATCCCCCATTCCTTGCACGAGAATCGGCAATTGGTTTGCTGCTCCGCGAAGAACGGCCAACACACCACCGCCACTCCGCCGCACATACTTTCCACCGTCGAATTCCATCCACTGTGCGTCAAGAACCCTCCGATCGAAGGGTGAGCCAGAACTTGCTCCTGTGGGCACCAGCTCGAAAGCAGTCCTCGGTTTTCAGTCTCTTGTATGAATTCTGCAGGAAGAACCGCGTCGTCACCTCCAACGAGGTCTGGTCTAATAACCCACAAGAAGGTCTGGTTGCTCTTGGCAAGTCCCCATGCAAACTCTATCAATTGCTCATTTGTCATCACCGTGATGCTCCCAAAGTTGACATACACCACCGAGTTGGGTTCTTTGGTGTCCAGCCATTCCAGACACTCAGGCTCTTCCTTCCAGAGGTTCGATCCGATTGACTTCAGGTCTTGGTCCGTGACATCGTTAAGGAGAAGATTTAAGGGACCGATGGGGTAGACAGGAGGCAAAATGGAGGATAATCCTTCCAACACGTCATGCTCCAGAGCATCGAATGTATTCAAAATGATGGCGGATGCCCTCTGGGCTCTCTCACACTCCCCCGTTATAAAGTCAAGCATAAATTCGTCTGGGTTTGTGGTTCTGACGAAGCTCGGGATGTCCCTCAGCATGATTTCCTTGATTCCTGGTATCCAATCTATCGCAGTGTCCAAATACCCATTGGTTAAGTAGCTGGGGTCTGCAAACCTCAACGCAACACAATGGGGTTTAGTCAATAAAGTTAATCATGCACTCTCTAAATTCCACATAATCCATATATAAAGCTAACAATATCAAACTTTACCTTTGAGAGGTATCAAGCCCTTCGCGATGAGGTGGCTATAGTGAACATAACAGAGAAATCCACACGCACTAGTAGTCCAGAAAAGGACCTCTGGAATCCCAAGTTCATGAGCGGCATCGAGCGTGAAGCTCATGACACCGTCAGAAACTACGCAGGAAACGGGAGGGACGTCTGGGGAGCTGTTGAGTTTGTGAAGGAGGTCTCTGAAGGGAGGCAGGCAGGTCCTGCGGGTGGACTCGCAGAGGGCAGGTATGTCCTGTGTGGCGTCGGCGTCGGAGTCCGGGAGGCCGTCGGGGATGGTATCGAAACGGAAGGAAGGGAGGCCGTTGAGGGAATCTGGACCTCGTGATCTGAGGAGGCGTTTATGGTTGAACTCGGTGTTGACGAAGGTGATGTGAAAACCACGAAAGTGAAGAAGCTTTGCAAGTTTGAGCATCGGGTTGATGTGGCCTTGTGCTGGGTATGGGATGCACACAGCGTGAGGCTTCTCTAATGCCGCCAATGAACCCATTTTTCCGGTATACAACTCACACAGAGAAACAAGGAAGGTGTAATAAGGTGGCTCGTGAGGTTCTCGATTTATACGGGGATTCAAGGCGGTGTCCGTGTCCATCTTTTAATTTTTATATTCTGTATACAGTAGACACAAAACCAATGCCGTCGGCGTCAAACTTGTCAGGCGCGGAGCTGATCGGCTGAAGACAAGAGATGAAAATGACCACGTACGTAGGTCCCTTGTTTATATTTCTTAATAATAATTTATTAGAGCGTTTTTACATTTATTAATTTAAATTGTGTGTACCAAATATTAAAGGACATAACACGAATCAGTTCATGGTTCTGAGTTGTAACTGGGGTTTCCAACAAGTGTGGTACGACCACGAGTGGGGCATTGAAAATGGAGGGACTGGAACGACGACTTTTCCATTACGGAGCTTGTCTTGTTCGCGGGTTAAGGAGCATGTTATTTGTGACTTGTTGTTTTGCCAGAACAAATCAATCTTACTGTAAACATAAATTATAAATACATTATTAATCAAGGCTTTAAATAGAAATTTGGGTAAAATTTATATGGCACGGTTTTTTTTTTTTATGTATTAATTTTCCTGGGCGGAACAGACGTAGACGCATCGGCTTTGCCACCGTTCCATGGGAAGTCGTTAGCGTCATGGACGCGTAAAATGTTAGAGACAGTCCTCCATCATCTTAGACGTCAAGATTTTTTTTAATCTCTTATATTCATTATTTTTTAAAATTAATTTATTTAATTGATTTATAAGTTAATATATAATTTGATATTTTATTAAAATATTATAGAGAGATTGAATCTTACATATTACAATTAAATAATATAGTTATTTTTTTCTTTTAAGATAAATGAATTTTGTATTAAAAATGAGTGGAGGAATACTCTATTTGTCCACGTTTCCAAACCATCCGGGGGGGCAAGTCTACTATTGTTTCAACAATGAATATTGAGATATTTTTCATAGGCTACTACATCAAAAGAGCTCCAACTTTAAATTTAACCAGCACCTTAATTTCCCCTCGCATCTGCCGTATTCTACTGACTTGCTAGTATTCCACTAATTTTATGGTCCAACTGGATGTTCGGGTCGGATTTTAATACCCGCCGGTTCTTTAATGCGGGAGCAGGGCGGGGTCTCCTGATACTTTTCTCCCTTTACTCCTTTGTTTCCCTGCTCTCCCTTCATCACCGCCAACATGGAGACCCCCGATCACCAACACTGTTCGCAATCGCCTCAATCTCCCTCCTCTCCGACACCCACCGTCTCCTCTGGGACCTGTTGCAAATGCGGCGGCCCCACAACCTTCCCGCCACCGCCGTGGTCTGAGAGTTCCCCTCCTCCCGCCTATCGACCCATCAGAGCCCCCGCTATTCCTCCCGACACTAACACGCAACGTGCCATCATTCTGGCTCCAGTTCCACAAGCCCAGAAAGTCCCCGCCGTTTCCCCTCCCCATTTTTTTCAAACCCCATCTAAGAAAATTCAATCCCCGGACGACATTCGCCGCTTCCAGGACTCTGTTTCCGGCAAGAATTTCCTTGGCTTCGTCGTAGCTCTCTCCGAGTCTATTCGCGGCAACAAATTATCGGACCCCTGCCATCAATCTGACACCATCAACGGCATCATCTCAGCTCTTGATTCCCTGATTCAATGGGTCGAAGAAATCCCTCCCGTCCAGCAAGCCGGCCGTTACGGTAACATCGCCTACAGGACCTGGCACAGCCGATTGGAGAGCAACTGTGACTCCTTGATGCTTCGCTTTCTCCCGCAGCAACTTCATTCGGCAACCATCGAGATTGGTCCTTATTTTACCGATAGTTTTGGTAACTCTAGCCGAATCGATTACGGTACTGGTCATGAAACAAATTTTGCAGCCTGGCTGTATTGCCTTGCGAGATTGGGGCTAATCAAAGAGGAGGATTACCATGCTGTGGTGGCCAGAGTTTTCGTAAGGTATCTGGAATTGATGAGAAAATTGCAGTTAGTTTATAATTTGGAACCTGCTGGATCCCATGGAGTTTGGGGTCTTGATGATTACCATTTTCTACCTTTCATATTCGGGTCGTCCCAGTTGATCGACCACAAGTATATGAAGCCCAAGTCCATTCATAACCAAGATATATTGGATAATTTTTCGAATGATTATCTCTACGTTGCCTGCATTGTTTTCATAAAGAAGGTGAAGAAGGGTTTATTTGCGGAGCACTCTCCAATGTTGGACGATATCAGTGGGGTGCCTAATTGGAACAAAGTAAACAGTGGGTTATTGAAGATGTACAAGGCAGAAGTCTTGGAAAAGGTCCCTATAATGCAGCATTTTCTTTTCGGCTGGCTTATTAAGTGGTAAGTCCTTTATATTTTTGGTTCAAAATTCTGTGTAGTTTTTATGGGCCCAATTTTGTTGGAGTTCTATCGTCACTGCCTATTATATTATCGAATTTGATGTAGTTGAGATATCTTAAATGCATAGTTGTTCTTGGGAGTCAGTATCGACTAGACGCTAGGTATATGAATTTAGCTTAAATCACAAATAAGGAAACAGACGAGATCATTATTATGAAATAGTTGATGCAGAGTCAGTTTGTCTAATCTTTAAATTAAAAACAAACCCAGACACGAGTTCCATTTGATAAAGCAACATCTTGATGGAGTACTTTAGTTCGTCCTTCACTCTTAGTTGATTGTTGTTTGCCAATCCAACCTCATGAAAGGGAGGTTTACGGAAAGGAAGTTGGCATATCTGGAAAAAAATGTAAAAAGAAAGGAAGGACACTGTTGAATAATGATGATAGGAATATAATAAACATTGTATAATAAATTGGTGCCTCTTTTTCTCATGATACTCATTCCCTCCCACTTTGCGTTGTGTTACCAAACACGCACTGGAAGGGAGGTGCAGAAAGGTAAATGAGAGTTTGGGCAGACTTAACTAGGGTGGCTTTTACACGAGACCTATGATTGCTATCAAGCTAATACCCTTAGGCCCCCGGGCGCTGCTTTGCTTCCTTCATGTTTTTCATGTGGAAGACGTTATCAACCTAGTGAAGAACTGATCGGATACACTGGGACTCTGCCTTTTTTCAGAAGTAACCCAGCTTTAATTTTCTAACAAAAATAATGACCTACTGAGACTTCCTTTATTTTGTTTTCAGAGCTTCTTTTGGTTCCATAGGAGTTTGAGAATAGTGTGCTTGTGTTTTGGAATGAATTGACGAGTAACATCTGTGACCTTTCAGACTTGTATCTAATGATGTTGTGCTGATCAAGCCTTCCTGTAATTTGTTGGTAGCATCTGGAATGGAATTGATTCGTAATTTAATAATGCTGCTGAAATTTTTATATTTGATCCCTGCTGGTGGTGGTGCCTGAGCATTAAATTGATGATTATAAACTTTTTACTGCTGTTATAAACTTCTTTTCCTTGGCACAGAAGTTACGATTTTTGTGTAATCTGCTAGATTACTAGACACAGTATTTATTTTCCTGCTACATAAGGTATCTAACTGTGTATCAAGTCTTGTGTACACAGCTTAACATTTCTCATCTTTTTCTTGGGATTATTAGGGTGTGCTGTGCATGGTCTTTTAATTTTTCAACCTTCGTGTTTGCTCATATATGTTTTCGTGGGATTGGCCGAGATTTTGTGTCTGTTTTTTGTTTCTGATATTATCATTATTAATTTTTCTTTCCAGGGAGTAGTTCATGGATGCACTTTACTGGGTTATACCTGTGGGATCAAGTTGAAATTCAGGTTTAATGAATTTATGAATTAGGACGGCAGTAGAAGGGGTTATATTCATAGAAGCCCTCTTTCGTGGTTCTTCTTTTGTACTTTCTTTTTTATTCCCTAGACGCTATATGCCCGGTGTTGATTAGAGTGCCTGTTTACTGGCAACTAGCTATTCTAGATAACTTGTACTGGTGGGAGTAAATAATCATGGGACGGAGTTTATTTATTTGATGCATGAGAAAAGAGTGTTGTGACTTAGTAGTTAGTAATGCTTCATTCATGTTGATGAACAGTTATATTTTGACGACAGATTATTTAGTCAACTACAAGTGTGTAAGGCCGTCTATCTTGCAAATGGAGCGTAGGCTTCTTTCTCAGACTTTGCAATGAACAACTAAGGATTAATAATGCACTATAATGTTATTACGTATCAATACAGAATGTTGTAGCAACAAATAAGAAATTTATCGCAGTACAAATTTCATGTTATGATTTGTGCATTTAGATTTTGCAGCCTTTGTAGATAACTAACTTCCAATCCTTATGCGTCGCTGGGATTTTTTGAGGCTAAAATCTGCATTGGTCGTGGTTCTGCGAATAGTGGGGTGTTGTTTAGATTTTATACCCCCGCTCTTCTCAGTTCCTTGCATGTTTGGTTCGACTGGTTTGGGCAATTTCGTGGCTTCCAAATAGCGCTCGAGTATTGTTCCAATTTTCAACGGGGATGTTAAGGCCTGCTTCTTCTTTGTTTGGTTTAGGCAGTATGCTAATAGTTTAAAAATTAATCTTCTCGAAAAATAGAGATCAGTGATATAGATTTTGTTTTTTTAATAAAATATTTTCTCATATGTACAGTTTAATTCTGACATGAATATTATATTTAAGGGATTTATTTATCTATTAATTATATTAAATTTTGTTATGGAAAGTATGCTTATAAATATATGGGGTGTACTTTAGTTTAGTTTTTGAAAAAAAATTGATTATAAAATAATTTTAGAGAATAGATTTTGTATAAAAAATAATTTTAAAAAAATAAATATTTTAATAATTATCATAATAAATTTTTTTATAAATAAATTACTTGAAACAATTAAGTGAAATGATAACTAGATAAAATATAATTTAAAATTTATATTTTTTATTTAATATTAAAATAATAAATATTATATATACATATATGTTATTAAAGTGATTAATAATAAATATTTAAAAAATTATATTTATATTTTTTATTTTTATGTATAGAATTAAAATTTAATTTCATTTATTTTGATTAATATAGATAATTAAAAAGAGAAATAAATGTGTTTTGTTTGGAAAAAATTATTTTTAAATTTAAACTATTGTTTCAGTCTAAAAAGTATCTTCACATATTTTGTGTTAGAATGGATTATTAACAAAATTGTAGTTTAATAGAAACATGATTTTACATACCAGTAATTTTTATATGTACTTTCACTTATTTTCATAAGAAATGACGATTTAGCACCTTCAATTTTTTATGTTTTTGTCTTTTTCTCCTATCTTTTTTTTTTTTTAACACAAGGATGCTGTCAATTTTTGATAATGTTAATATGACATCTATTCTAGACTTCGATTTTTTTTTTATTAAAGTAGTAAATATTATATTAAGAATAGAGGTAGAGTTAGTAAAATTAGCTCAACTTGCAAGTTGAGCTTATTTTCTTAAAAAACGGGTTAGAAATGGGTTAACATTTTGTCAACCCATTTTAGGGCGGGATGACCCCGCTTAAAAATGGGCTAGCCCGCCAGCCCATTTTTTTAAAAATAAATTATTAATATTATTATTTATTTTATCCAAATATTACTTTGAATACTTTTATTATTGAATACTAGTAAAGATAATTACTTATTTATTAATATATTTTAACATATTATAATTGATTAATATTATATTAATATTTATTTAGATTTATAGTTATAAAATTTGAGATTTTTTTTATAAAAAATATGAATTTTTAAGAGTATAACATTAACATCTTTTAATTATACTAATATAACATTAAAAAAAATATTAGTATTTTAAAAATTTATAAATAATTTTTTAAAAATATTAAAAATTAAAAAAAAGAAAGAAAGAAAAAAAAGGGCAGGCTCATGAGGGTGTTTTACGGCTGGCCACACAGCCCACCCCCTTAATGGGCTAGCCTGTTTTCGACGAGCCATCCCATTTTTAGTGAGCTAGCTCGGTTTCTTGCTTCTAGATAAATATAGTATAATAGATAAAATACTACATAATTTTTTAGATTAAGGACGGAGGCATATTGTAATGTATAATTTATAATAACTAATATAATTTTCAAGGTGATAAATTACAAATAGCATGCATGTCTTGATTTTTTTCTTGTTAAAGTGTGATTTATTTTAAATTTTACACAATTTATATAAATAAGTCTTCTCATATTAATGACAGTATCAAAATATAATAAAACACATAAGAAACTCATTTATATCTATATAGTATAATATTAAAAATTAATAAATTATATCATTCATGAGTAGAGAAGGAGAAATGGATTAACCTATGAGTTGTGGATAAATCTGCCGCAACCCACAGAATAAATGGGGTGGACTTTATCAGCTTAAACTTGTGCCCCCTCAGTGACAGGCTAGCTATAATGAGAAATATTATAGCACTTGCATTTTTTTTTATTTTTTTAAAAAAATTATTTTAAAATTTTTAAAATATTAATAATTATTTTTAATATTATATTAGTGTAATTAAAAATTTATTAATATTATACTCTTAAAAATTTATATTTTTATAAAATATTTATAATTTTATAACTATAAATTTAAATAAATAATTATTTTTATTAGTATTATAGAAATATTTAAATAAAATAAATAATATAATAATAATAATAATAAGCTGAGAGGCAGCCCACCCGAAAACCTGTCCCCTTTAAGTAAAACTGGCCAGCCCACGCTCTAATCATGAGTATGAATAGAAAAATTAGATATTTTTTTCAGACGAGATTGTGACTAAGGGTGTGTTTTTTATTATTTTTTAGAGAATAGATTTAAAAAAAAAAAAAATTTTAAAAATAGAGATATTTGAATAATTAGTAGTAGAATCATTTTTTATATTGATAAATTATCAAAAATAGTATGATTTGATTAAAGTATGAGAGAGGAGAGATGGTAGGGAAGAAATATGATAGAGGAGAAAGTGTAGAGAAAATAGAGGAAATAGGAGATAGGGTAAAAACGGGAGATGAAAGAGGAGAGAAGAGAGAGATGAGAGAGAAGAGAGTGTATAAGAAAAGGTAGGGGTAAAATAGTAATTAGGTAGTCTATAAGCTATTTTACTGTTCTAAAAAGCTATGTTCAGTAGCTTATTTAAAACCATGGTTTTAGTCAAAATTAACTCTGGATAAAAATAACTGTTTGTTTTAAATTTTTCTAAACTGAATTTTTGTCCAAAATTAATTTTCTAACCATATAACCAAATATGCATTAAAGATGTGTTTGGAACACCCAAAACCTATCTTTTAAACCTAAGTTTTGTTAAAATTTAGGTTTTAAAAAATTTTAAAATAAATAGTTATATTTGTTCAAACGGGTTTTTAGATTAAATTATAGTTTAAAATTAAGGTTTCAGATAAACTGTTATAGTAGCTTATGCAATAATAAAAGAGTTTATACACTAACAAATTACTATATCACAAATACTTTTTTTTATACTATATCTCATACTTTTTCTTACACCCTCTCTTTTCTTTTCTTACACTCTCTTTCCTATCTACTCTTATATCTTATCTCTCATCATTTAATATATATACCATTTTTTATAATTTATCAATAATAAAAGTACTTATAGAAATAACTATTCAAATACTCATTTATTTAAAACTATTTTTTTTATAAGTCTTCTCTAAAAACTCTTTTTATAGATTATCTAAAAATTTATTTTTTTCATAAATCTATTTTTAAAATCTTATCTAAACATATCCTAATTATTCACTCATGAATAGTATAATACGAGTATCTCTTTGTGTTCGTACGATATAGAAGTCCAGAACAATGCAGTAGTACTCTTCATTCTAGTTGAGTGGGAATTGCCTCTCTTCTTTTGAATCACCGACTCGTGTCGGTGCCTGCTGCCTCCCTTCATCAAACCCTTTTCCCACTTCTCTTCTCCTATTTACTGTCTGCGGTTTTACAACGCATGCCTGCTTGGAATTTTACCCATGGCCACGTCATTGACGTCTCCGTTCTTTTTTCTTGTCAAAATCTTTCCTTTTCATGACCCATCTGTACTTCGCATCTTCTAAATTTGTTGTTGTTGTTATATATAGCATATAAATGTAATTTTATTAATTATAACAGTTAATTAATGTTCCTTTTTGTTTGTTTTTAGCCCTGTCAATCTTTGATTTGTGAAGTTTTGACAGTTTTGAGTGCTGCAGTAAAACTTGGATCTTTTCTGGTTCCGCTGTCATTTCATTTCTCATACGAAGAAAATGTTTTTTTAGCTCATCTGCTACTCATACTCATCTGGTGTAGTATATTTTTTTTTTGGTGCCTTTATCCTGTGTCTACTCTACCCGTATTTTGGGTTTGCCACTGTGTCTTTACTTTGTTTGCTGGTGGTTGCATTCAAGCTGTGGGTAGTTGGGTGGATGGCTCTTGTTTTTTAGTCTTTTTCCCTTCTTCTTATCTTCTTCGCCCTCTCTTTTTCCCGGCGCATGTGCCGGATGTCGCTTACTCTGCGTAATTCAGATTCTAGAAGAGCTTTCTCACTGGCCATACATTACGCCTGGTAAACCCCCTTCCCTTTTTTTCTTCTTGGCGCATGTGATTTGTATTTTCCTTTGCTCTCTGGGTTTCTTTCTCTCTTCTTTAGTACTTCATACTCTGAAAATGAGTCCAGCGAGAAAGTTGAGACTTCAAATCTGAGGAACCGTACGTCTTTTGTTTGGTTTTTTTTGCACGATTTGGTTTTACTCGTTGCAGCTCTTAAAGAAGTTTCATTTCCCCCTCTATGCTAAGTACTGTGAGCAATTTGCTGGGGTTTTCGATCCGCTGGCCAATGGCTTGGATTGTATACTGTTTCTCTGTTCAAAAAGGGGGAAAAAGTTTCTGGCACTTCAATGTTCTAGTTGACACGAAGATTTCTTATTTTATTCGAAAGAAATACTTCAATCTTCTTTCCAATTGCTTATGTGGGATAAATGCGCAAAGCTGCGAATCTTTATTCGCCTCCTACTTTCCCACCCTATTTCGTTCCTCACAAAATTCTATTTTTTGTCCCTTCCAATTTTCATTATTGCCTAACCCTTCCAAGAAAGCACATCTTTCACTAGTTATTATTAAAGTCAGTTACTTTGAGCAAAGCAATTGCTTCCCTTTGACAGATCTTTGAATGCATTTGTGTACCCGTATGCTTATTTCATATATTCATTTCCCATATGCCTACATTGTGTTTCTTGTTTGGCAGGAGCCGTTGCGTTTCTTGTTAACGCAGACAAGTTCTTGGAAACTGAATCAGAAATCTAACAAGACATAGTTTTCTTTGCTTGCTGGTACGGAGATTGGATGGAAGTAGTATCGGAGTTTCGAAGTTGGGATGAGTTGATTCCGGACGCTCTGGGGTTAATCTTCAGCAATCTGTCACTGCTGGAGAAAATGACTGTAATCCCCAGGGTTTGCAAGTCGTGGGCTAAAGCCGTCGCCGGACCTTACTGCTGGCAGGAGATTGACATTGAGGAGTGGAGCAACCGTTGCCAGCCTCACCAGCTCGACCGCATGCTTCGCTTACTCATCACTAGAAGCTCCGGATCTCTCCGCAAGCTCTCTGTTTCCTGTCTCCATACCCATTCCATTTTCACTTTCCTTGCCCAAAAGTAAGACCTATTATGATTCCTAATCTCAATGTCGTTCCTTTATTATATGCTTGCTCTTATTGTATTTCGCTATACTGATATTATTTTCAAATTGATGTCGTAGTAGATAGATGGATGGATCAGTGTCACTGTCGGATTAGGAGATGTTCCTTATATGTTGTTTTGTTTTCAATGATTGTTTTGCAAGTGCTGGGTCGCTGCAGACTCTGAGAGTGCCGAGGAGTAATATGAGTGATTCCATAGTTGAAGATATTGCTGGAAGGCTTCGTATGATATCTTTCTTAGATGTGAGCTACTGCATTAAAATTAGTGCTTATGCTCTGGAGATAATTGGCAAGAATTGCAAGCTACTGGAAGGCTTGTGTCGCAACATGCATCCTCTGGATACAGCAGGAAAGCCCTATCAAGATGATGAAGCCTTTGCGATTGCCTCCACCATGCCTAAGCTCAAGCATCTGGAAATGGCTTACCATCTCATCAGCACAGAGGGCATCCTTCGAATTCTCTCAGTGTGTGCTAATCTTGAATTTCTGGATCTGCGGGGCTGTTGGGGAGTCAAGCTCGATAACATGTTCCTGAAGCAGAGTTTTCCAGAACTCAGGGTGTTGGGGCCTCTTGTTCTGGGCTACTACGAGAGGGAAGGCTGGGACGATTGCTCGGATTTCTCGGATACTTCTGAGTATCTATCCTGGGAGTTTGTTGCCGGTGATGTTGGTGACTACGATGATGATGAAAGTGAGAGTTATGATGGGATGTGGGACGACGAAGGAAGGCTGGAGGAGCTTGAGTTGAGGTTCTATGAAGGAATTGATGATGCAAGAATGTATTGGCCTCCATCTCCTTAGGCTTGTATTGCTGCTATCTCTCGTAAATTGCATGATCTCCTACTTACTATGACTGAAGCTTCTTTTTCTTCACTGTTTATATGCTTCTTCAATATGTAATGCCATGAAAACGAAGCAGCTTTGGTTTTTTTTTTTTTTGCCTTTTGGCTTTCCCTACAAAAAATTTACCTTGTTCCGTGTCAATCATGACTCTATTACTCTGAATTTCTGTCTTTAAAAGCCTAACTAAAATGTATTTACCATGTAGCATCTGCCCGGCAAACTAAGAAAGCTCTAAAATTTATATGATTCTTGGGGTTTGGGACTAAACCTGCGAAAATTGGTGCCTCATATACGGCGCTTGAATAGTTCTTTTCTCGACTTAATGGTACACTGAAAATATCCAAAGGATAGAAAATGTTGGGTTTGAATTTGGAGACGACAATTAGGTACCCCACTTGGTACTAGTATCTGCTCATCTCGAAAGATATGTGGGGCTATCTCTTTCGAGGAACAGAAATATCAACTTGTTTTTATTTGATCGACCGGTTTGAGGGACGTGAGGTTGGGTTAGTTTAAGTCATGTTACGCCAAATTTAATCCCCGTGTTCCAGGGGTTGGTCCATGACTTTATTTAAATTGGGCCCGTGGATGTTCTTTTTTTCTCTTGGTTTTGAATGATTAAGATGAACCCTATTATCTCCTCACTCCTCAGTCTGGTGGGGGTGCCACTGGATCAGTCAATAGCTGTATAACGGTCAACGTTTCTTAAGTTGATGCCCCGCAAACAAGCTACTTATTGAAGAAAGAATATGTTCTCGTCAAATAAAAAAAAAAAAAAAGAGTTTGCTCAGAAGCGAAAGCGAGGTGCACCGCTGCGCTGGCTTTGCGTGCCTTTTTACAATATTGCTAATAATTTGGCGCTCTGTTGAAAAGGGTCCTGTTCTCTACTTCGTCTGGTACCGTAAAACTGACCAGTATGTGTGGTAGTAGTAACAATTCTCAGTCCCCGTACTTTATTCCCTGGCCCCTCTGATTGCTGCATAAATAAATGCTCACCATTTCAAATTTCAAAAGTAACACCGGAAGGACTGATAAAATACTCTAGGAACCAATCAATGTATGAAGTATCCTCCAAAAAAGGTTCACGGTTGAACTCCGATAATCTCAGGGAGGGAATCATCTTAGTTTCTGACAAACTCTCATGACAACACCCTTTGCTGCCTTGAGAGGTGAAAAAAGTTACCGAACGACTTCTCCTTAATTACTCCCCTGCTGTTACTGATTAGAATTTAGAGCTGTAAGGGGGCAAAAAATCATCAGAAATGTGAATGAATCAAACGGCGCAGAGAACAAAATCTCCCCAGGGGTTTTATTAGCCCTTGTCTTACCGCCAAGTATGGGTTGACAAGATCAAGGAACAGAGAATAAAAGTTTGATTCGTGCCGTGGTTATGCTGGGTTTTGATGTTTCCCAGGAATGTGTCTGGCGGGTGTTTGTATCTGATTACAGTTTTAAGCATCCATCGTTGCGCCCAAGGGGTTAACGTTCTGTTGCGATTACAGCATAGTCAGCAGTCACATGATTACATGTGATGGATGTTTTTTGGATCTTGCAGGCTATTATGGTTTGAACCCGTCCTTTGAAACTTGTGTCCGACCATTCTCCTGGAAAAGCTCAGTTAAAATTAAAATTGGCGGGGCACGTGTTCCTTGCTTGATCTAAAAAATTGACTCACAGTTGATTATCTATCGGTGAGTAGTGACTTCAACTTTTGGATTGTAGCGTGATGGGATTAAGCCAAACCAATCTTCTTAAGTAATGAGGACCTGGGAGGGGTTTTGTAATTTGCAATTATTTGTATGAAGCGAAGGGCAGAGGACCACCACGTCTCTTAATCTCTGTTTCATGCGTATGGTGGTGTCTGCTTCCTGTGAACGGATTTGAGGTTGCAGGAATATACATATTTGTCCTCTGCCCTTATATAATTCATCAACTCCGTGGTCCCGCTACCTGCCCCTAATTACCCATTTACCCTTCACACTCGGCGCATTTCTTACCCTCTGCTTGGTGACATTCTCGTCCTTTTAGAGCACCATTGCTTCTTATTCTCATATTTACCCAACGCAAAACCAAATTTGCACATATAGGCTCTTCTTTTGAGAAGCCATGAAACGATGCTGTCACGACTCAATTTTACCTCCGACATGTATGAATACATTGCTCTTCTGTGTGCGAGATTCCCGACTTTCCTCTCTAACTTGTATGCCAAATGATTACTATTTACTAATACATTCTTTGCGGTTTCAGAACACACGCACACACCAACCCCCCCCCCCCCCGAAAAAAAACCACAAAAAGAATCTCATAATTACGAACTTAAATGATCAAGTACTGATTTCAAATGAAGCATTCAAGAGAGTTTATTTGTTAAAATTAGATGGGCTTTTTTTGGGTTTGGGCCTAACTAAAAGCCCAACTTCTTAGTGCGAGCAGTTGTTTATGTGCAAATGAAGTACCCAATGCCCATCCTTTACAACATGACAGTTTGTAATTCTTGGTGGTAGTTTTTGTGTTTTTAGGAACGCACAGCGGTGTTTATTTTCTGCTTACAGTGATATCATATCTAAAAGAAATACCAGTGCCAATCCACCTCCTCGATGAAAATCTAACATTCCCGCAGTTCTACTTATGATAATAATGTGACCCCCTGTTTTTTTCTACTGTCCCTATCCAACATCTACTATTTAATCCAATACATAAGATCAGATATATTATTAATTTAGCCCCCATTTTCCAACAAATTTATAAAAAACCCGCGATCATGTTTTCAAAAGCATTCCGCTTATAGTAACGAGGCCCACCGTATTTATGGGCAAGGCAAAGTTGACAAAAATAGAATTATAATTTTTTAATGTTTAAATTTATATTTGAAGGTAATAGATAATTTATCTTATATATTGATATCATTTAAGAAGAATGAGATTTTATCTTACTCTTAAATTGTAGATGAGTCTAATCTTTTTTTAAAAATTTTAGTATATGAAAAAAATTACAACTTGAAACTGTGAAATATGGAGGGGCCTTAATGTTTTAAAAAGAATAAGAAACACGATAAAAGGGGGGGGGGGGGGGCGGGAATCAACGAGAGAGTAATCCGTTTCTTCCACTTTCTCCAAGCAAGCGACTTGGACGGATATTTAAGCACCGCTATGTTCAATGCGAGGGCAGTAGGCCCCGGCACAGGACCAAGTGGGAATACAAAAGGATTTTACGTGGAAGAGAGTGAGATGGTTAGATTCCAGACACGTGGAGAATGTGTATATTCATCGAGGTCGTAGCAAAATTGAGAGCGAGACCATACAAAACTAAAACCTCAGTTTTTTGGCCGCATCCCTGGTCCTTTTACTCGTCCTCTCGGTCGCTCTTCCTTGTTTTCCAATCATTTTCTAATTAGGTTGTCATCAATTTCTTATTCTGAACATTTACAAGCAATGAATAAGACTAGTACTATAACATCGGGGAGTAGTGGGTTGTGCTCATCGTGTCTAGCAAGTTAATTAGCCGCATTAATTATCCATAGAAATGGGGACCCATCACAAAGGAAACTCGACCTTGCTCACCTCAATCATGTCTTCAATAAATGCCGAACTTGTGGATTCCTGGCCTCAATCACCCTCCAATACAAGAGACACGGTGTGTCAGTCTTCTGCTATCAGATCAAACCAGACGCTTTAAAGGCGAATGAAAAGGGGGGATTATCCTCTCTGCTCTACTCGAATCTGGGCTGCTGATTTTTCCCATCTTAATTTCTCAATAGAATAACTAGAGGGGCGAAAACAGCTGAGTTGGGATATGCTGTGTGTGAAAAATATTAGTCAAATGATCTGTCTTTTTCATGACGTGCATATAAATACAAGTTCATGTGGGCTCAAGAATTTGGACCAGGTAGTCATGAAAGACCCGAGTTCAGATTTTTGAAGAAGCGAGGCCCTAGTATAGGTCACTGGGCAAACCCATGAATATACAGAGAAAACAATTAGTGATAAATAATTTAGTATTATTAAAATAAAATTTTAAATTTAAATTTTGATATATATAAAAAAAATTTATTAGGGGATTTATCTACTATAATCAAGTATGCGATATGAGTCAGAGTCAAAGTCAGAGTCAGGTCAGTATCACTAGAGTGAAATTTCGAGTTTAAATTTTAGTATATATATAAAAAATTTATTAGAAGACTTATCTACCATAATTAGATATGTGATACGAGTCAGAGTTAGAATAAAATTTTAATAAATTGAATTGACACTAAAAAAAATCACTGGCACGATCTGGAACAGAGTTTGACAACTTCGAACGGCGACGTTGAATTTAGACCAGGGATAGCATTACTCTGTATTCTTTAATATTAACAAGTCATAACAAACCGACCCGCTGCTTTTTATATTCTTAAAATTCGCCGGAACCTGATGTAATGAGGGAAGGCATGTCGAATCTGGCAACGGTTCGTTTCTGAAGTGGTGAAACCGTGAAAGCATATTCAAGCGTATGTCATGCCTGTTACTAAAGTGAAGTCTGGGACTTTGGCATCAGTGGAGTTTGTAAGATGCCAACAACCCACAAGTTACTTGTCCCATGGTCGGGTAGGTGAGGCCTAGCTAGCTGAGACGTCAAGTTAACGGAGAATTGGCTCAAAGCCGCAAACTGGCACGTGCGGGGTTTGGTGAGTAAACGGAATTCAAACAGAGTAGGTGGAGGAGGACGAGGATGACATGGGCTTCAGAAAGCAGGGGTATTTCAGTCACTCGGAACCACCATGACCTGCCTCATGTTGCACGTGTTTCCATTGCCTTCTCTCTCCCATTGCGGGTTGGTTATTACTCATCATTTTGTATCAAGTATACCACAAACTTGACCACGCGCGCGTATGATCTAATAGTTACCCCAATAATAAAATTTTAATTTCACTATTAGATATAAAAATGGCTAACACTTTACTACTAAATGAAGGGCCTTGTGGTAAGAGAATTAATTCTTACCACCATACCAACAGTAGATAATTTATCCATATAAAAAAAGGTATAGTACTAGAGATTTGAGCCCCTCCTCCTCGCCAACCTCACTTTATACTCACATTAATACATATGATATTAATATCCACATTGAGATTAATGACAAATTTGTATTGATAATAATTGAGAATATTGAAAAGAAATTATGAGCAGAAAATGCGGGAAAAATGGGCAGAGCCGTGTCGTTGCTGGGCGCGAAGCCTATAAAAGAAATTAGGGGGGACAATTAATTAGTCGGTGAGGACAGTACCGTGTTGAGAACTACAGCAAGTTGACTTGCTCGCCTTCTCGGAAATTAAACCCCACATGACGCCTTCACCTTCCTAGGTTGACCAAAATACCCTTTCTCATCTACCCACTCCATCTTCGCCTCGTCGTCTCTGCTGCCCAACAACACATTTCACCCCACCCAACGCTGCAGCCCTTCAGGTCACAACCCTTCTTATAAAACCCTTCTCTGTCCCTTCTCATTTTTCTCCAGGTACCACCTCCTTCTGCATCCCTCTTTTCCGTAGATCCTGTCGGAAGGTACCTTTGCAGCAACGTCCACCAGAACCACAATGGCCGTTGCCTCCACCAACTCTCTCATTTCCAACAAATCATTTCTTCCTTCTCACTCCCCTCTTCCTTCCTCCAAAGCCAACCCATCTCCCCTCTCCAATAAGCCCAGGCCTTCCCCTTCTATTCTAGCCGTTCACGCCTCTGAGCCCGCCAAGAATCCCGTCGTCTCCGACAAGCCGCAAGCCACAGCCACCACTGCTACGGCGATTACATCCCCTAATGTGGACCGGGGAAGATGGAGCCTCGACAGTTGGAAATCTAAGAAGGCTCTGCAGCAGCCTGAATACCCAGATAAAGAGGTGCTGGAATCGGTGCTTCGGACTATCGAAGCGTTCCCTCCTATCGTGTTCGCCGGAGAGGCCAGGAGCCTGGAGGAACGTCTGGCCGAAGCCTCCATGGGGAATGCTTTTCTTCTGATGGGCGGAGATTGTGCCGAGAGCTTCAAGGAATTCAATGCCGTCAACATTCGTGACACCTTCAGAATTCTTCTTCAGATGAGCGTTGTTATGACTTTCGGAGGCCAAATGCCCGTCATTAAGGTCCTCTGTTTTTCTCGATTTTTTCCTTTTTATTTCTATTGCCTTATAAGAAAATTCGGTGAAATTAAGATGAATCGAGCTGTAAATCTGGCCTATCTTTCAATAGGTGGGAAGGATGGCGGGACAGTTTGCAAAACCCAGATCGGATCCGTTTGAGGAGAAAAACGGCGTGAAGCTTCCGAGTTACCGAGGAGATAATATCAACGGAGATGCTTTTGATGAGAAGTCAAGAATTCCGGATCCAGAAAGGATGATAAGAGCGTACTGTCAATCGGCAGCCACCCTTAACCTTCTTAGAGCTTTTGCCACCGGAGGGTATGCTGCTATGCAAAGGGTCACACAATGGAATCTGGACTTCACAGAACATAACGAGCAGGGAGACAGGTATATATAAATTCGAACTTGACCTGGCTTTATCTTTGTGCAATTTCTATATCACGATTATTTTTTCTTGAATTAGTATTTTTGTTACTTCCAACTATTTGCTAAAAGAACCGAACATTTTTTTGGATGAAAAGTGAAAATAATCAATTATTGTCAGGCTTCTGTCTTCGGGCTTCTAAAGAGTACAAATTTATGTTTTATTATCTTTTCCATCCACAAGACATCATCACTTTTCCACCTGTTTCGGTTGGCTTATTGCGAATGATATAAATTAAAGGAAACACTAAAAGAACTTTTTGCCCCCCGAACGATGATTGAGCTTAGTAAGCTAATTCAGTTGCCTCAGGCGTGATCCCCTGGGGGCTTTTTTCTTCGCAGGAGATGAGCTGACACGTTATATTCGATAAGCATGCATAAATAATATTAGTAACTTCTAAAAGGTTTATTGTTGTAAACTGTCATGATTGCGAACCGTAGAAGAAAAATTAACTGGTTTCTGTTGAAAATCTTGTAAAAGTAGAGATATTGCTGATTGGCGAAGTTTTTCTAACGTTTAGAGCTTGTTATTTATTAAGCCCAAAGTCATCACTGATTTTTTTGAGTCAATTAAATGTCGGTGATTGCTGTTTCAGAAAAGCTATACTATTTTATATGCAATTCTTCGAGTTCACTTTTTACTATTTTGTTTATTGATTTTTATCTTATTTGTGAAACAAATTAAATATATAAAATTATTTGACGTTATTCGGATGATATGGTTAATAGGTTGATAAACTTTGTTTATTCGGCGACCATTAATAGGCTTTATGTAGTCTCGCTTTGTTGATATAATGATGAAATGGGTAGCTCGAGGAAAACTAACTCTGGTCTTGGCATGGCAGGTACCGAGAACTCGCTCATCGAGTTGATGAGGCTCTCGGATTCATGGCTGCAGCTGGGCTGACTGTGGACCATCCTATAATGAAAACGACAGAGTTCTGGACTTCTCATGAATGCTTGCTATTGCCATATGAACAATCACTTACTAGGTTGGATTCCACTTCTGGACTCTACTATGACTGTTCCGCCCATATGCTTTGGGTCGGGGAACGGACCAGGCAGTTGGATTGTGCCCATGTTGAGTTTCTAAGAGGAGTTGCTAATCCTCTGGGGATTAAGGTTAGAACATGATTCTTCAAAAGTTTTTAATGAGCAAGTGGCGAATTAACTTTACTTCATGATTTGCTCAATTACTGTTGAAATCAAAAATGGCTCACAGCTTGGCGTTATGTTGCAGGTAAGTGATAAGATGGATCCAAAAGAGCTTGTTAAACTCATTGAGATTTTGAACCCCCAAAACAAACCAGGAAGAATAACTGTGATCACAAGGATGGGAGCTGAAAATATGAGAGTGAAGCTTCCGCATCTAATCAGGGCAGTTCGCAGAGCTGGGCAAATTGTCACATGGATCACCGATCCTATGCATGGAAACACCATCAAGGCTCCTTGCGGTCTTAAAACCCGCCCCTTTGATTCCATCAGGGTATAATTCTAGTAACTTTTCTTTTGCTCTTTTCTGTGTCTATACGTGACTGTCAAGTCGTTTTTAGAAACACAGGTTATAATGGTTGGATTAATTAAAATTAGATGCTGGTTTCTGTCGTCTCCCCCACATGGAATAGAATATGAACATTTGCTAGCCATAACCTTTGGAGAAATAGCATGCTTTTGAGAATTTCTATCTGAATGAAGGAAAATCCATAAAAAGAAAGATTGGGATATATAACCTTTGGAGAAATAGTATGCTTTTGAGAATTTCTATCTGAATGAAGGAAAATCCATAAAAAGAAAGATTGGGATATAAGGCATGTGTGATGACTGTAATTGATGAAGTATTTGTGTTGGAGATGGTTTTGAATGTTTGGCCATAAGTACGATTTATAACGAATAACCATGATTTTAATTTTCACTTCTCTTCTTGAACTGTGGTCCTGAATGGCGGGCTATCACGTACCCATGGAAACCGTGGTTGGTAGGTAGGAATTGGTCCTGTAATTTTACGAAAGTGATGTAATCAAGCCCATTAACATGTTATTTTATCAATTAAGAAATAAGAAATGTCATTGTGGGGGTTGGCTTGTGTTTCTTTGTCAGTTGGTGGGATTAGACATTTGTGACCTTTATAGTTGTGGATACATCCAACTTGTAGAAGGAGACATAATTAGTGTAGGCTCTACCAAATTGCGATAATTTGATAGTGAGTAGCATCTGAAATATAAGATTAGTAGAAAGTTGATTTCTGATAGTGTCAATTTGATTGGGCAGGCGGAGGTGAGAGCATTCTTTGATGTGCACGAACAAGAAGGAAGCCACCCCGGAGGAGTTCATCTAGAGATGACTGGTCAGAATGTGACGGAGTGCATCGGTGGATCAAAGACGGTCACCTTCGACGACCTCAACTCTCGTTATCACACACACTGTGACCCTAGGCTCAATGCTTCTCAGTCTCTTGAGCTGGCCTTCATCATCGCCGAACGGCTTCGCAAGAGCAGGATGAGATCGCAGAAGTTCCTAGGTTCCCAGTAGTAGGGCTGTTTGCCATTGGAAACCCCACACAATACCTTTGTTCTTTATCCTTCCGTCATATATAATTCAATTGAATGACGTGTAACAAGTATTGCTGAGGGACAGGGACATGCAAACCTCCTGGCTAGTTAGCCTCGGATGTGTTATGTAATCATAATGTGGGTATTCTGCAAGTAATGCGCGAGCCAGTCAACAAAGAGGGCGCTCTCCTGTTTCTCTACTAGTCGTGCGTTGATTAAGACATTTTAATGCTTGTTTTGGATACTCTGAGTTGGGGAGAATTTCCAGTTGTAAGAACTAGGAGTATATGATACCGACATCTGGAATGTGGTATCCACCAACTAACGAATTTCTTGTATTATATTTTACTTTATGAACTTTTGTTTTGGCACTTCTCCGTCTTATCCTCCTTACATAATACTGATGAATAGTGAATGTATGGTGAGCCCCCAACCGGCCCGCAAGAGGAAGTCCCTAATTCACTACATTTTCTGCATATTCACAAGTATCCTCTAGTTTAGGAACACATGACCACTTTTTGTTCCTTTCCTTTTTAATGATAATTGGTTTCCTTTTTTAAGGAAAAAAAAAAGTAGAAGGCAAGTTAAAACCCGATAATTCCAAAACCTGGAAAAACAGAAACAAACTACTGTGGAGTGGGGGGATGAATGCATACATGACCGAGAAGAACAGACAATAATGTGTGAAAATATAACTCATAATAAGTGAAAAATTTCCATGTCTAGCCAATAAGAATTGGTAATGGGTGAAAATATATCTCATGACAAAAAATGAGATCAAATCTTGTTATCATTTATCAATGTTTTATTAGTGAGTAATTCATGAATATATTTATAAATCATGTTTAGCTTAATGAAGCTGCTTTATGATGAGTTCTTAAAACCTCACTTATAGTTGATAAAAAGAACCTAACTTGTATAAACATAATCTCTTTTGCCGCGTATATGTCTCCACCAGGAAAACAAAATGTACGGATGAACACCCTGCTGCTGCTGCTGCTGCTGCAACCATAAGGAGGGAATCCGAGTTTACTGCCAAGGATTTATTGTAGATGAATAATGCTCCGCATAAAATTTGTTAGTCTCTTATTTTTGTAAATAACAAGGAATCGGTTGTATAGTTATTTATTGTAGTTGCATCTGGATAAGTTTAAATAAAATTAGAAAAAAAGTAAAATATTGATGTAAAATTCTTTCATAAATACTACTTTGCATATTTAATTAAAAAAATTCTATTATGCCCATAGAATTTTCCCTCTTATTTAAATATTGTTAATAAAATATAAATATAAAAAATATCTTTTATATTTAAAATTCAAATTAAATTGTTTTATATTAAAGACAAAATAGTATATTAAATCAAATTTAAGTATTAAAGGAAACTCTAGCCAATTTTTTTAAATTTTTGTTCGTATAATATGGACAGATAGGATGGGATTTATCTCCGTCAATAACTCTTGTTTGAATTGAGAAAAAATAAAGGAGAAAATAAAACTATGAGAGAAAATGGGAGAGAGATAAATATTTTGTCAACATATGAAGAGAAAACAAGGAGAGAGTTCAGTTTTCAATCATACCTTGCACTCCGCTTCAACTATTTTATTTTTATATTATGTCTTTAATATTTATTAATAATATTAGATAATAATATAATTTATCTATTTTTTTTATTATATTTAATTTTAAGAAATTATCCACTTTTTATTTTTCTTTAATAAATTATATTTTTTTGTGACAAAATTTGGTTTTAAAAAATAATAAGGATATCATTTGATGATGATTTGATAATATTGATATGATTTTTCTATTATAATATTTAATTTGATTTTAAATATAATATATTTTTATATACATGTGTGTATTTGAAGTCATTTAGTTATTTATCTATTTTTTTCCTTTTTTTTATCTATAAAAAAAAGAGGGATATTATATATTCTTTATAATTTTCTCTTCTCCCAATTTTTTTTTTATAATAGTCGCGTTTTTACTGTTTCTTTTTTAAAATCAGAGCATGGGAAAAGAGACGAAAAAACAAACGGAAATGCTAAAGAAGATTCGGAAATGCTTAGGCAGAGGTGGCGTACCAATGCCGCGCACACGGTATTCTGCCGCTTATTCGAGCCCTTGTACCTCCCTCTTTAGCTAGACTATGAATTGGAGACAACAACAGCGCGGGTTATTCTGGACTGGATTTTTCATTTGCGTTATCATCTGCAAACGACGTTGATGGAACGTTCTACGGTGCAGACGGCGGGAGGACCCCGAGATCGCAGAGCTGATGCTCTTGGAGACTTTCGAGTCCTCCCCGATGAAATCGTCTGCGCAATTTTAGAGGAACTCACTCCTCGAGATGTTGCTCGCCTCGCTTGCGTTAGCAGGTATCCTATTAAATCTCCTTCTGTTTATCATCAGTTCGAATTCTGCGACCTCTCCCTTTGCTGTTCTCTTGTATCGGCTGTCCTAGTCTCCTGTTCTGTGTTGACTTAATTTGCATCATCCGTTCATATTTCCTTATCAGTGGCCAATCTCAGTTTGGGATTAAAGATCATGCTATAACTCCCTTGGCTATCTTATCCTGTTTATATTGTCTTTAGGATGGTTTAAATAACATGCTTTTAATCCTTATAGGCGCTGCTCAGGACTAACCGAAACATATTTAAGTGTAAAGCAAATGCTTTTGTATTTTAACGACTTAACTGCGATAAATTTTACCTGCTGCAATACCAGTAAAAAAGAAAGTCCATGCAACAGCGGACATTTGGAAACATGTTATCTCAATTTTTTTGTAGTCAGTTTGGCTGCGCTCTACTTTTTGATGAGACTATTGACGGACGTATGACAGAATTTTCTGTGGCATTTCTCATAACTTGATGCAGCGTAATGGACATACTGTGCAATGAAGAACCACTATGGATGCGTTTATGCCTTAAAGGAGCGTCTGGTTTACTTCAGTACAAAAGCTCTTGGAAGAAAACTGCTCTGCATCGGTATGTCTCTTATGAATCTGCGAGTTATGTGATGCTTCGTTTTGCTTTCTATTTCATGCAATTTGTAACACATGCATTGGGCATTTTGATTGCAGTGAGAATTTGCCAGAAAAATACATTGAGTGTAACAGAGGATTTCTGCATTTTGATGGTGATGGTTCTGCTAGCTTTTGTTTATCTCTTATTTTCTAGGAACTTTTATATTATATGGCCTTACAGCAATTTTAGATGAGAATTTTCTCTAGAACAGATATTGACACGATGCTTTAATTATCTGCCATTCTGCAGGATTTAATTCGTTATATTTGTATAGAAGATTATACAGGTCTCATACCAAGTTGGACACATTTTATGTGGATAATGGAAACGTGGAAAGAAGAAAAGATGTCTCTCTAGAAGACTTCCGTGATGAGTATGATGGGAAGAAACCGGTACTACGTTAAAAGGATTAGATAGTAAATTCTAGAGTAAATTACAAAGGTCACTAAGTTTTACTGAAGTTATGTGTCTTTTTTCTATTTTCAAAATATAAATGTACGTTTGAAACATAAGGTAGGCTACAATTAAGTCCAATATCCAAATTTAATTTTTTTAATTAAAATACATTCTATTAATCCGAGTACATATATGTATTTTAACAAGAATATTTTAACCCAAAAATATAAAACTGGGCTAAAATTTATATTTAGAAAATAGAGAAAAGATTTATGTAATTTTAATAAAATTTAAAGGAGATCTATGTAGTTTTGGATATCTTAGAACTCATAATACTTAATGGCTCACTTTTTAGCAGTGTGGAGTTTTGATGAATTGCTCATCCTAGGTAATGCTTACTGGATTGGCTGATGCGTGGCCTGCGAGGCATAAATGGGCAACTGATAATCTGTTGCTAAACTATGGAGATGTAGCATTTAAGATTTCCCAAAAGAGTTCTCGGAAGATCTTGATGAAGTTTAAGGATTATGTTTCATACATGAAACTTCAGCATGATGAAGATCCATTGTACATTTTTGATGAAAAGGTGTGTCTAAGATTTATGTTTCTATATTGCTAGCACCACTTCCCCAACCAACTTGAAAACCTCCATTTTCTAGTTTTCATTTGATAGTTTTGGGGAATCATTTTAACATTAGTTTCTCTCACAGTTTGGTGAAGTTGCGCCCAGCTTGCTGAAGGATTACTGTGTGCCTTATTTGTTTCAAGAAGACTACTTTGATATTTTAGATCAAGATAAACGACCACCCTACAGGTGGCTCATTATTGGGCCAGAGAGATCTGGTGCCTCTTGGCATGTTGATCCTGCTCTTACTAGTGCATGGAATACTCTACTTTCTGGCCGCAAAAGGTAAAAAACGTTGAGGTTCTTGACATTGATTTTTTGTCTGTTTTTGGTGGTGTGGCATAGATCATGATCTTTCAGCATGGCAAATGTTGAAACCGTATGCCTTGCATGTTTTTAGTTTATTCTTTGCAATTAATGATTTGGAATTTCCATATTAATTCTATTAATGTCTTGTAAACATTAAAATTTACTTCATTGGCAATTCTTATTTGGTTGAGAACCCACAAGCTACTTTAGTACAATTTATTTGGAATATGAGCTATGGGGCAGAATCTCCTCTCTAGAATTCATAAAATAGGAGGATTGCTTAATTTGTGGAAACTGGAAATGACCCGTTTCAAACATAGTGTGTTATCCCGATGGATTACTAAGTTGACATCATATTACAGTGTGAAGATAGTGTGCGCGCGCGTGAGAGAGAGAGAGAAGGCATTGATACATGGTTCAATTATCTAGATTTTTTAGTAATGATACCACCACAAACATATGTTTAATGTCATTTATTGCTTAGATCTTCCCCATGTTAGTGCTTGACTAAGCTTCAAATAACTTTTGCTGAAGGCCTAAGGGGCATTTTTTTTCACTTGCATTTGATAGGTGGGCATTATATCCTCCTGGAAAGGTGCCTTTGGGAGTCACAGTGCATGTCAATGAAGATGATGGTGATGTTAACATTGAGACCCCATCATCACTGCAGGTACTTTAATGCTGTATTATAATTTATGAGCAACTTTTTGTTATCTTTATTGATCTTGTAGGCCAGCATATAATCAAAGCCAACTTTGTTTTTTGGTGCCTTTTTATTCATTTGGTTGCTCAAGTTCCTCTATGTTCGCAGTGGTGGCTGGACTTTTATCCACTTCTTGCTGATGAAGACAAGCCAATTGAGTGTACACAACTACCTGGAGAGACAATTTATGTTCCAAGTGGATGGTGGCACTGTGTTCTAAACTTGGAAACAACCATCGCTGTCACGCAGAATTTTGTGAATTCCAATAACTTTGAATTTGTGTGTTTGGATATGGCCCCTGGTTATTGTCACAAAGGAGTTTGCCGTGCCGGATTGCTGGCTCTTGATGATGATGGTTATGAAGATGTCAGAAAGAATATGTTCTGTGACGAACAGAAACCAAGTTGTTCCACTCTGTCAATAAGGGAGAAAAGAGCCAGAAATGATGAATATGGAGATGATTTGAATAATGAAAGAACAAAAAATGGTGCAACTAGAAGCTATAATGCATGGAAAGAAGGATTTTCTTATGATATAAATTTCTTATCCATGTTTTTGGATAAAGATAGGGACCACTACAGGTCCCCTTGGAGCTCAGGCAACAGCATTGGCCAGCGAGAACTAAGAGAATGGTTATCCAAACTTTGGATTGTAAAACCAGAAATGAGAGAGCTAATATGGAAGGTATAATTTTGTACTTTGGACACACTCTTTAAGCTAACAAAGTTAACTTATTAGATGGAATGACCTTTTTCTATATATGTTTAGGGGGCATGTATTGCACTAAATGCTGACAAGTGGTCAGAATGCCTGGCTGAAATTTGTTCCATGCACGATATGCCCTCTCCCATTGATGATGAAAGACTTCCCGTGGGTACGGGTAGCAATCCTGTGAGTTTTTGTTTAAGCATTTAAGCATTTATTAATTTTAATTATTTTGTTTTATAGAAGAATTGGACTACTCCAATTTTTAGGCTAAGACGAAAATGCATGGTCCTTGGCATCCCAAAAATAATGATTATGACTTGCCATCGCTTCAGAACTGAAACAAATCTTAGTGGAATTATTTACTAAGTCTTATTGGTTCAGTCAAAGTGCGGTGCCTGACTAAATGAGTCTTATGCTTGCAAGTATGAGTTCGCATTCTGAACATATATTTTAGGAAAATATATTTTCTTAAGAGAAAAGTTTCCCCCCTTCTATGACTCTCATGTCTCCCTTTTTCAACAGGTTTTTCTTGTGGGAAACACAGTTGTCAAAATCTTTGTTGAAGGAGGGCTAGAAGCTGCCCTTTACGGTTTAGGCACAGAGGTACTTCGTAAGCAATTTGTTTCTTAATTGCATGTATCCTACACAAGCCTAACTTTCACATGTCCATGTTACAGCTCGAGTTTTACAATATATTGCATGAAGTCAACTCCCCTCTCGGGAATCATATTCCTGAAGTTTTGGGCAGTGGGATTCTTTATATTGACAATGGAACTTACACCAATCTTCCTTGGGATGGAAAGGGAATCCCTGATATTGTTATCAAGAATAATCTACCCAGGCAAAAATGTGGAGTTGATGATTTCTCATTTGGTGTATGGGGCAAGAAACAGTTTGAATATAGGAATGCTGAGACGCCAATACACGAATCAGTTAGTTCAGCTAGGCACTCAAATATATGGCCTTATATTATAACAAAACGTTGCAAGGGTAAAATATTTGCAGAGTTGTAAGTGTTAAACTTGCGCCCAGTTAATAATACTCTCTTGCAGCATATCAGTCTAATTTTCTGATTTCTTAAAGCAACATAGTTCTCTGATCTTCATTTTCATTCACTTGCAGAAGAGATAGACTATCAAGGGAAGATGTAACAAACTTAGCTTCCTTCTTGGGAGAGCAGTTGCGCCACATTCACCTTTTACCACGTCCACCATTGGACATTTCACCTTTCTCTGTTATTGAACCGGATTCAGGCTTGCCCAAGATCAATGGTCATGTTTCAAGTTTTAATTATAAATCGAACATGGTAGCAGAGTGGGAAATCTTCATTGAAACTTTAACAAGAAAGAGGAAGGATGTCTTGAGCCGTTTGACTAAGTGGTATAATTTGTTCCTTTGGTCACTTGGTAGTTTTGTTTTGTCTTCTGCTTGCTTAAATTGTACTTTATCCATGCATGATAGTTGTGCTCGAGTATTGCTCTGCATTTGTGGTTTTGTACCACTGCTTTTTTTGTAGCCATTATTCTATAGGGCTGATATGCATCATAAATATGGGTTATTGCCTCTTCTATTTGAAAAATGGCTCCTGATGCTTGTCACTACAATTTTGTAGGGGAGACCCGATTCCTAGGAAATTGATAGAGAAGGTCGATGAATATATCCCTCATCAATTTGCAAACATATTGAATATAACTGAGGTTTCTTCTTAACTTGTCCCTGTTTTACATTTCAAGACTAAATAGCTATAGCAGAGTATCTCTGGTTTTCTGTAATTTCCCCTCCTTATTTCACTTTGGAATTCCCAGGGCAATGCTTGTAAACCATGCTCCTGGGTACACTCTGACATTATGGATGATAACATTTACATGGAACCATCTTGTGATTCTACCTCATGTGAAACTTCTGATGAGGGAACGCTGGCAGACAATGGTTTTTCATGTGGTTCCAGTGTAAATAGAGATGTGAAAGCATGGCGCCCTAGCTACATCCTTGATTTCAGTGATCTTTCAATAGGTTGGTGTCTCTTTACTAAGAATTATGTCATAATTTTAATTTGGTCCTTAATAAAGAATAATTCACTAATTCTTGTTCTAGAGTGCTTGTTGGCCTTCAGTTAGGTATTAATTATTTTTTTTTTTAGTGTTTTGAACACCTCTGTGGTGTTAAATTATTTTTGGTTTCATTCTTTTGCAATTAAGTAAATTAATAAATTGAGTTGCTTACCTTTTAGTACGCATTTACATTGATAAATATGCTTTCCTGATTTTCCAGTCATGGTGTTTTCCTTCTCTTTTGCAGGTGATCCTATATTTGATTTGATACCAATTTATTTAGATGTATTTAGAGGTGATTCTCATCTCCTCAAGCTATTTTTGGAAAGCTACAAGCTTCCTTTTGCGATTAATAATTCAAAGAATGAGTCAACGGAGAATGATGATAAGTTTGGCCGGCTTTCATATCTTGCTATGTAAGTACTTATCTCCAAAATTCTGCTGCATATTATTTACTATTTATCAACTCGCTTGCTAGATTTCCTATCATTGATGAATAATTCAATTTTTTTAAAAAATTTCCGTTATTTAAAATCACCAATAATGGCCACTTGCCATAAGTTCAGGCATCCCTTGAAGGTTGCTAAATCATGTTTCCCGTGTTCAAAAGTTATTTTTAAACACTATCAACTCTCACTCATTTCCCATCTTGTCCTATGGCCTTTGCAATATCCAAGAAAAATGTTTAGATAATTCAAACTCATGCATGTAGGCGGTGAATGCATTATATCCTATGGATAAATTGGTAGACGCCAAGTATGCAATGAAGACTTTCTTCTAGTTCTAAATTTATGAAACTAAGTTGGCCGCCTTGATGTGTAAATGCAAATAATCCTTGTGCCAAAAAGTTTTCGTTTTTCTTTGCCTCATTATCATGAATGTTAGCATTGTTTGCTGTGAGTTTCACGAAGAGTTTAAGTTTGTAGGACCTTTTGGGCCTGCACAAATAAAACAAGTTCAGCTTTGTTCCTGTCTCAGGGACCGATGCAATTGTTAAACCAACATTTTGGAATTTCATTATTCTTTCATGGTTGCAGGTGCTACTGTATATTGCATGACGATGATGTCTTGGGAGCTATTTTTAGTATATGGGATGATCTTAGATCAGCAGATTCATGGGAAGAAGTTGAGTTGACAGTGTGGGGGGAGTTGAACAATTACAAAGGCTTTCCTTGACCATTTTTGGGCATGTAATAATAATGGTGCCTAAATAGACACTGGAGTAGCCCCCTTAATAAGCACATGTCTAACATTTACCCAATGCTTGGATGGGAAGAAATTTAGAGGCCAAAGAATACTAAAAAAGGAAAACTCTAAAAAATAGTTTTTTTTTTACCATTTTAAGAAAATATCCTTCCTAATATTCTTTTCCCTCTATTTTCTCCTCATTTTTATCTCCATTCAAACATAACCTTATGGTATCTCATGAGGAAAGTGTATGGTTCACGGCAATTGTCTATAGGATTTTATATCAATATGGGCTTTGAATATTTTGTTTGATAATTCATAATAAATGCCCGTGTTCATAGCTGGTGCAGTTCCGGAGTAAACACGATGTTTCTTTATTTGCGGTGGTGACATAACTTGGTTTCTACCGATAAACATCAAGATTCAGAAGTGAAGAGCTCAATCTCCTAACTTCCAAATTCCAATAAAAGAAATCTATTGCCGATTCGGCATCCTTTCTATTTAACCGCTTGAGGAGCTCATGTTGGTCTAGATAGCTGGCGCTGGGTAACTGGCAGCACAATGTAGATAGAAATATAGAAATATAGAAATATTTTTAAAATATTTTAGTTGAAAAATTATTAGCTTAATAGACACTATCTTTGTGAAAAAAAAATAAAATATGTGCTAAAATATAACAATTTATTAGATCTAAGAGCTATCACGCTCAAAATCAAATGAAGCTTTCAGCATGATTTTTTTTCCATTAACAAACATCGAAACCTAGATATTATTTGATTTACAACCTAGGGGAAGGTTTCAAGATCCACAATAGAGAGTATTTGAGTATAACTGTACGTTGTTTGGAATCATTTGTCCTTGCTTGTCAAATGTAAATGCCTTGGAAAAGAAAAGCATGACATATCCATTTCTCCTGTACGAGCAAAGAAAACAACTTCAACCCCGCAAAAAAAAAAAATCTATACACATCAAACAATAAATAGCTCGGCATGTCGTTTTACATGCATGCTTTTAAATATAGCCCACAAATTCGCCGCTTGTCCCTATATCTTCAAGATCTGCATCAGCATCCAAGTCATCAAAGTCCATGCTGCTTCCTCCGGCAAGAAGGCCACCAACCATGGCAACATTGGGAGGTTTTCTCGCCTCTTGTATTATGGACAGAACTTCCTCCACACTTTGCGATGGATTGTTTACATCATTACTCTGCCAGCTCCCTCCTTCCATTAGTTCGATCGGCAAGTTCGTCAGAAACCACGGGTGGTTTTTAATCTCTATCATACTTATTCTCTGCCCACAAAAAAGATAGAATACATAAAGTAGAGCTAGAAATTACTCAGAGTCTTGGATCCAACAGCCTAATAACCAACCCTAGAACATGCATTCCAGCCTAATAAACATCAGTGGTGTGCTCCGTACCTTTTCAGGATTGGCCACAAATATTCGTGATAGAAGATGTTTACATTCCATGGAAACTCGTACATAATCTGGGATTGAGTATTGGACACTAAGTATCCTCTGTAATATGCCACATTATCCATAATAATTAGATCACCATTATACAGAAAGCATAACCAAACATAATGCAATCTCATTTTGATGTAGCTGGAATTTACAAAAAGGATTTATGAAGTTCGTAATCATCACTCACCCCTATGGTTTTCCTGAAGTTTTTTGGATCCTCTGGGTCTTCAAAGGGATAAGCCCCAACTAACATCACATATAAGGTGACTCCGCATGACCAAACATCTGCTATCTGTAGTTGTCAACGATTACATATGTGGTTAGCTCAGAAAAGAAAGAACGGGACACAGCTAGAAGGATTGCCCTGATTACACAAAATTCCCTGGAATTAGGAAGAAGCCACGATCAAGGATAAGAATAAGAGAAGGAATTCACCTTTCCATCATACTCTTTCTTTGTTAGGACCTCAGGTGCAATGTAGGCTGGAGTGCCTACAGTAGACTTAGGTTGTGAATGGAATACAGATGACTGAAAGGTAAGGTAAAAAAACACATTAACATGTTGTTTCATGAAGGCGGAAACATCTGAAGTTTGCAATCGTTCACATTGCTACCTTTGAGTATCCAAAGTCGCAAATTTTGACACGTGGTGCAGTACTGCCGTCCAAGAGTGTATTTTCAAGCTTAAGATCTCTATGACAGATTTGCTGCAGCAGTAAGCACTGCTTTAACTAAATATTTATGCATTGAAAACTAACATGACTCGCTATAAAGGAGCGATTCATTTCTTACCATTGAATGACAGTAACTGACTCCTGATATCAGTTGCTGGAAGAAAAATCTTGCCTGATTAAAAAAAGAAACAAACCCACCGTAAGAATTAAAGCTGTAGTATTTGTGGATGTACATATAGGCCTAACAGAAACAATTCAGCATAGAAGGGTTTTGCTCAAGTACGTTGAAGCGGGCACATTCCATACAAGATAAAAATATAATTACGTAAACGACTACACAAGGTCCCACATAATAAAGATATCAAATGATATGTTCCCCTTTCACATTACCTCATCCTCAATAAATCTACCAGCGCTACATATCCTCTCAAAGAGTTCCCCTCCGGCTGCATACTCCATCACTATTGCAAGATGAGTTGGCGTTAGGAGGACCTGCAAGAGGAGTAATCAAAGCTCACACGAATGATCCTAGTTTTCAAGGAGTGAGTAAAATTTTCAGGCGGTATGTTTACACCAATACCCCCAAACAAACAAACGAAAAAAATATCCCACAATGTTTCCAGATGAGAATATGGATGAAGGGAAGAACTCAGCATTCAGCCACCGACCACAAGACAGGAGAAATGGGGGAAAGAGAATTTTTAACATCCAAATCGACTTTACCAATTGTTAGAATAACGAAACAGGGAACTAAATATGAAAGGAGCTTATGCATCCCATGCTCATGTAGCGCCAAAAAGAATTCTGCTCAAGAAAAACTGGTAGTATTGAATATTTTAAATGATATAGGCAATGAAGATGGACTAAAAACTAAAGAGGGATAGGAAAAGCAAATATCTCCAATTCCGAGGCGTTCCTTACTCAATACATCTCTGAGTTTACTAACCTCTTTGAATCTAACAATATTGGGATGCTTCAATGATCTATGGTTCATGATTTCCCTTTGCACATGTTCATCAATCTGTGTTGCCAAACATGACACGATTCAACAGTTAACCAGATGCCGAAATTATAAACAAAGGGAAGTAGCGGTGAGATGGAGATCGAAAAGTCATCGAAAATGAAAAATCCAAATAGAAATTGAACGGGTGAAGAAGAAGAAACAGACCTTGTGGCCTCTCTCAATAAACTTGACAGCAAAATACTCCGTAGTTACCTTATCCTTAACCAACTTAGCTACAGCGAAATTCCCAGACCCAATATCTTTGACAATCTCGTAACGCTCCATGTTTCTTTGCCTGAATCGCAAGCCAACAAAATCTTCCTTCGATCCTTCTAATTCTGAAGACTGCCCTGTTCAACGAATAAAATTATTTCTTTTCCAGTTTCGAATAAGAGGAAAGCTGCGAGACCACCAACTAGGCGTGGGGTTTTGGCATTTCTGCTAAGTCTTAAACTTCACAGTTCACATTGACTAAAGCCGCGCTTTGACACTTCCAGTGCAGCGAAACGAGAGGCTAATTCCTTCCATGTGTATATATTGACACGTGTTAAATAAGCACCACGGAGGATAGAACTGTCAGGAAAACGAAGCGTACGCTGTGGGAGGGGGAGAGAAGAATGCCCGACACAAGTACGGATTATAGGCGTTCATTTTCATTTTTCTGTTTTTTTAAGGACAATGGTTATGGAAAACTGCATATTATATGATTGATTAAATTAATTGTGCTAATATTTTTTTTTTAAAAAAATAATTAATAAGGCTTTTAAATGATGGCCACGAGATTATTCGTAGAGGTATTACTGTTATTGTTAGCGAGACAACGACAAATTTCTAGTAGTAGAAGTGATACGAACGGATAAAGAAGTATTCGACTCGGTTGCTAAATCTATACACCTTTGTTTATAAGATTCCTTTGTTTATAAGATTCCCCAGACTTGCAATATCTTGCGTGTCGCCAGACCCCAAAACTTAATCAACCTTAATAAAAAAAATTCGATAAAATACTAATTAGGTTAGGATCAAATCCCACGAAGGATTTAAGCAAACCAGATTCTCAAACACGGGTTCCGTCGGATGGCGAACACGTGGCGCGACAGAATTTTGGTTTTTTCCGCACAAAAGAAAATAAAAAAGTGGGGACCGCCGGCAAGGCAGGTAGGCCGCGGTCCGATAGAAGGATAATAAATGTGTGTTTAGTAACAGACTAAAATAATTTTTTTAAAATTTTAAAATAAATAATTATATTTATTTAAATAAATTTTTAGACTGTTTAAAGTTAAGATTTTAGATAAATTTATCAGAGTAATTTATAGAACAGTAAAAGAGTTTATGAATTAACTAATTACTGTATTACTCGTATTTTTTCTTACACTCTCTTTTCTCTCTCATATTTTTTCTTATATTAACTCTCATTTCTTTTCTTATACTCTATCACATCTCTTCTCTCATCTCTTATTTTTTCTCATTTAATACTTATACTATTTTTCATAATTTACTAATAATAAAAGTATTTTTAGAAATAACTATCAAAACACTCATTTATTCAAAATCACTTTTTTTCATAAATTCTTCTCTAAAAACCCTTTTCTAAAAGCTGATCAAAAGCTATTTTTTTCATAAGTCATTTTTCAATCTATTATCCAAACGGGCCCTAAATGTGTGTTTGGGAAGAGCCCAGACTTAGGTTTTTCATAAGTTATTCTCCAAAACCCTTTTCTAAAAGCTGACCAAAAGTTATTTTTTTCATAAGTCATTTTTCAAACTCTTATCCAAACGGGCCCTAAATATATATTTGGGAAGAGCCTAGACTTAGGTTTTAAATTTAAGTTTAGGAAAAACCTAGGTTTTGAAAAATTTTAAAACAAACAGTTATATTTGTTTAAACGTACTTTTAGATTAAACTATAGTTTAAAATTAATGTTTCAGATAAACTAGTTATAGTAGCTTATAGAACAGTAAAAGAGTTTATAAACTAATCAATTATTATATTACCCATATATTTTCTTACACCCTATCTTATACTTTTTCTTATACACTCTCTCCTATTTTTTTCTTACACCCTGTCTCCTCTCATCTCTTATATCTCATTATTTAATACTCATACATTTTTTTGTAATTTACTAATAATAAAAATACTTCTGGAAATAACTATCCAAACACTCATTTATTCAAAACCACTTTATTTTCAGAAGCCCTTCTTCAAAAGCCCGTTTTTAAAAGCTGACCAAAAGTCATATTTTTTTTTCATAAGTCATCTTTTAAACTCTTATCCAAATGGGCCCTAAATGTGTATTTGGGAATAGTTCAAACTTAGGTTTTAAATTTAAATTTACGCAAAACCTATATTTTGAGAAATTTTAAAACAAATAGCTATATTTATTCAAACGGACTTTTAGACTAAACTATTATTTAAAACTAAAGTTTCAGATAAGCTGGTTAGAGTAGCTTATGAAACAGTAAAATAACTTATGAACTAACCAATTACTATATTATCCCTACATTTTTTACACTTTATCTTATACTTTTTCTTATACCCTCTCTCATATTTTTTCTTATACTATCTCTCATTTATTTTCTTACACCCTCTTTCCTCTCATCTCTCATCATTTAATAATCATATTATTTTTTATAATTTACCAATAATAAAATTACTTATGGAAATAACTATCTAAACACTCATTTATTCAAAATATTTTTTTCCATAAACTCTTCTCCAAAAGGCCTTTTATAAAAGCTGTCCAAAAGTAATTTTTTTACATAAGTTTTTTTCCAAAATCTTATCCAAACTGGTCTAAAGATGAACACTTTGAAATTGGGAATGTAATTTTATATATGCATACTATATATATATTTTTTTTGTATAATCTTTTTAGAAAGGAGTTAGATTAATCTGTTATTTAAAGATAAAGTGAAATCTCATTTTTTTTATACGATATTAATATTATGTAAGACGAGTTGTCTATTACCTTTAAGTATAAATCTAAATAATTAAAAATTATAATACCTCCTCAAATATCACAATTAAAATTATAATAAAATAGTATTATTTAAAAATTAAATATATTTTAAATAATTATATATTTTACTATTTTACTAATTAAAGATACGGACTATAGGTATATACAATTCTACACGGGGGTTTTAAAGATGGGAGAAGAAGGAATCCGAAGGCAGTGGCCAGTGGCCATATGTTTTTTTTTTAGGCTATATTTGTAAGCAGATGACGACCCCACTTTTGAAAGTGAAGCTCTTGGGCTAAGCATATCCAGAGCCATCTGGTGACTGTGGGCTTCGGCACTAGGGATCAACACATTTTCGAAACTCAGAAAGTCATACATAATGTAACAAAAAAAAAAGTCACACAATTTCTGAAACCTCAGTGACAAACATCGCCTTCGGCCGCAACGGGAGGTCCCAGATATGGTGCTCCTTTCACGACTAGGTCATCTGGCAATCGTTTTCCCTCCAAAAGTGGATTGTCCCATACATTAGACGCGAGATTAATTAAATCAAAGAAGTTATGAATATGAATAGAAGGAGTACCTGACAGAAGTAAGTGGAAGGACTTCCTTCCAGAGTCTTGAGAATATAGCACAAGGCGTCAACGCGGTGAAAGAGGGAATGTTGCCTCCACTTCTCGGAAACAGTATCCTTGGCTCCTGTGCCGCTTTTACTGTTCCATCCATCCCTTTGCTCGCCAATCCCCCCTGCATCCACTATAACTCTGTCACCATCTACAATTATAACAACAGCTTTCTATTCTTCCCCAACACGCCCCATCCTTCTTCTCGTGCATGCATTCACCTTCCAAATATGGTCTTAAATCCTTGATTGCGACTTTATAGCACATGTTATGATTAATGGATTGTTTTACTTCATTAGGACCCGCAGAATTCAGAGTAAACACACCGAGCACATGAAAATAGAACTGATATGTTGGGCAGGCGCTGGCATCTAACGCGATCCAGTCATAAGCTTTAACGTAGACGGAGGCATACAGGACTTTGCTAAACACTGTCATTCCCGGATGATCATGAAGCCGAAATACCTTCCCCGCCGGTAAACAGAACACTCCCATCTGCACGTTCATCACACTAATCAATTCCCTCTTTCTCATTTCATAGCTATATATACTTAGCTAGCTTCTACTCACAGAGAAATGATCGCATTCACGGATGTGAATGCATGCTATCTCAGAGAAAGCTTGCGCACAAAGCGATCCCCTGCTGTCACCACTCTCTGGGCTTGACATCCGAGAATCACTCATCCCAAAATCATCGATTCCCACATCAACAGCTTCAATAATCGATTACAACCACAGCGTGTTGATCCCAATTTACGTTTTGCTGCAATGTTATTCCAACTATAAACAATAATGTTACAAGACTGGGTATCCGTGAAACCAATTATTTAGAGAAATGTTTTCTTGTTCTATCTTTTATAATCCCTCTAACAAGATCATGTTTATTACTTTCTTAATATTGGAGAAATTAGTTCGAGGTCAAAATTGTTGACAACCTTTTAAGATTATAATTAAAGAAATGGGTTCTTTTTAATGTTATACGGATGCAGACATTCAATATCTATCAGTAACTATTATTCTTATTATTGTGTACGTTTAGAAACACAGTAAAATACAGTCGCAGAATTATTATTCAGAAGTGTCAGCCAACGAAATGAATGGCTAGGGGCTCTAGTTCCCCCTGATGACCTTCTTTTTTTTTTTGGTTAAATCCTGAGCCTACGAACAAGGTAAACATTCGAGATACATATCTTAGTCATTTATCTAATGAGCGCAATTGGATGCTTGAATGATCCTGGAGTGTAAAAAAACGGCATTACCATGTGTATCAAAAAAAGGAGAGACCCTAGGCCGTGAGGAAGCTAGTAAAAAGGCACTACAATATACCGTGGCCTGAAAAGTAAGAAGCTTTGATTCCAAATGGATCTAAAAGTTGACCCCATGTATGAGTATCGTGAGTCGCAAGAGCTTTGGTCTTTGTTGACTCATTAGTCTAACTTGTTAGTAACTGCTTTTGTCGCTCAAGCCAAGGTTGCAGCACCTGTATATCTTGCTGCTCCGCAGAGTCTATTCGACCGAAAGAAGCATTAACAACAGGGGGCTAAAAGCTGGTAACTATAAAAAAGTAGCCAAAGAAAATAGACAATTAAGCTTCTACGTTACACCAGATTTAAGTCTGAAATATAAACATTAGGATTACGCCACTAACATTTAACCTCTTATATTAATTAATAATGTGTGTATGCATAAAATGAATATACAGCCCTGTAACCGCTGGTACTTTTTTTTTTACCCGATGGGATTTGTTTTTAAACGGGAAGCATGACCAATCTTCATGGTCAAAAAAGAGTACAGAGCGTTAGCGTAAAAGAGAAACAAGAGGGAAAAGTGCCCTACCGCCAGTCGATGTAGCAGGCCCACGGGAGAGAGAGTGTGTGAGAGAATTCACAACACCCAGACACATCAAAAATTTGTGTTTGACAGCTGTCCCTGATTATTAGTTATTATTCACATCTCAGCCCCTCAAAATAAATAAGAACTCGCCTGTTCCCTTGGATCCTACGGCCCAAGTTTCCTGTCCCCGAAACCCCCCAGCCTCCCGACGCAATTATCGCTCCATTCTGCCCTCAAAGGCTTCTCTTTTTTCCCTCTCCCCTCTCCCTCTCCCTCTCCCTCAAGTTCAACTCTCTCCCCCTAACCAGATTAGATCTCATCCTCTCCGTGATCTGACCATGGCGGCCACTACCTCGCCTCGCGAAGAGAACGTCTACATGGCCAAGCTTGCCGAGCAGGCCGAGCGCTATGAAGAGATGGTCGAGTTCATGGAGAAAGTCTCCGCCGCAGTCGACAACGAAGAACTAACCGTCGAAGAGAGAAACCTCCTCTCTGTTGCCTACAAAAACGTCATCGGTGCCCGCCGTGCCTCCTGGCGTATCATTTCCTCCATCGAGCAAAAGGAGGAGAGTCGCGGTAACAAGGATCATGTCTCCGTGATCCGTGACTACCGATCTAAGATCGAGACTGAGCTCTCCAACATCTGTGATGGGATCCTGAAGCTTCTGGATTCCCGTCTTATTCCCTCCGCTTCTTCCGGCGATTCAAAGGTCTTTTATCTTAAGATGAAGGGTGATTATCACAGGTACCTTGCGGAGTTCAAGACTGGATCCGAGCGCAAGGATGCTGCTGAGAGCACTCTCACTGCGTACAAAGCTGCTCAGGTTTCATCTTGACTTATTCTCTATCCATAAATATCACTTTAGTTTTGTTGGCTGGCCTATACATTTCCTTGCAATTCTAATTAATTCGCTGTTCAGATCTGTTAGGGTAATGGCCAGATTTACTTTGTTTTAGTACTGTCCCGCATCACTCTCATTTCTTTACGTTAGTCCTTTCGGATTGCTGGATTATGTTCCAATGTCTGCACGGACCGGTTCTGTTGAACGTCATTTAAGATACTGGCATCTGTGCGTGTTTGTTATGATCCTAATTTGTATTTTATTTACAGATTTTTACACCTTCGGATTCGCGTCATCTGGCCAATTTTTCCAATTTATTTTTTTGCTTATATCCCGTATGTACTATATGGTCGTTATCAAACCCTATGTGCCCATTGAGAAATAGGATCATTTGCCTTTGATTCTTAGAATTGATCTGCGCAATTTTCTTTTTCTTGGGAAATAGTGATTGTGATTGACTTCTTTTCCAAGTCTGTCTCTTTCTTATGGAAAATACCCCGTACGTAATACCTGAGATATATCTTTTTATGCAGGACATTGCAAATGCCGAACTGCCTCCCACTCATCCGATTAGGCTTGGCCTGGCGCTGAACTTTTCTGTGTTCTACTATGAGATTCTTAACTCCCCAGACCGCGCGTGCAATCTTGCAAAACAGGTTAAAGATAGAGAAACTGAACCTTCCCGTGTTTTCATGTCTTGAAGAATTCTGCCATTTAAATTGGATTCCTTGATGTTTGCCGACGGTTAAACAATGTAATAAGCTGTGTGCTAAAATAATGGGACATATCATGAACTTGAATTCGGAAGACCTTCACTGCAACTTTATACTGCTTTGTAATAAATATTGAAGTAAATCTTGCTTTCAGGTTCTGTATAAACTTTGTTTCTTTTTTCTTTCCTTTTGCCCCCAATTTTGCTTCTTTTTCTCTGGGATTGTGTTAGTGCTATGATAGAAAGCATCAAGAGATTCATATGGTATGAGTTCTTCTGTTCTTATGGTGCATCGGTTACTTATGAGCCATTTTCACATGGATAATCACCAGGCTTTTGACGAAGCAATTGCAGAATTGGATACTTTGGGAGAGGAGTCATACAAGGATAGCACTTTGATCATGCAACTTCTTCGTGATAACCTCACCCTTTGGACCTCCGACATGCAGGTATTGACTAAGGGACTTGCCAGAGAATCGTCTCTCAGCATGGCTTCATTATCTTAACTTTATTTTTGTTGATGTTTGTGTTGCTATGCTTTCAGGATGATGGTGCAGATGAAATTAAAGAAGCAGCACCTAAACAAGATGAAGAAGCGAAGTGAGCCTATTTTACTTTTAATTAGGATTGTACTTCTCCTCTATATGTTTTAAAAAGGAGAAGGTGCTTGCTGCTAATCTCGATGCTACTGAGATTTTAGGCATTCATGTCTTTGTTATGAATTATGGATGTACTGGGCCCTTTTAGTTTGTCCTTCCATTTTTACGTGTTTCTTAATTGCCTTTTTTGTTGAGGACGTGGAAGTTTTTCATATATGCAATTGGAATTTTAAGATTATATTCTCTCTAGTGAACTCTTTATCCTTGATTCTTCAGCCGAGGCTGTACTTGTATCGTCTAGCTTATTTTATTCTCAGGGCTTGCCCTGCATCTCTCACGCGCCAGAGCCTCAACTGTGCTTTATCCCCATTTTCCATGGCCTTGTTTGTAAATGCATGTCCTTAATTGCATGACTTAAGACTCGTAATCCTCCGATCAAATGGTTGGTAATTAATTTTGTATCCGTTATCGGAGGAAAAATGCTCATGAAATCGTTTCAAGATTCTTTTCATGTTTTGTTCGGCCTTGGTTTCAAGGTTCGAATTAATGGATTAGTCGGACTGTTGCCCTTTTTATTGGGCCATAATAATGCTTCATAAAGATAAAAACGGATTACAAACAGTTAAGGTGAGAGTGTAAATTTAGCAGACCCTAGTTTAATCATCTTACAAAAATGGGAAATTTGGGAGACATGATCATGTAATTAATAATTTTAATATACAACACTTAGATACTTGGCAATCTCCTCATGGTTTAAAGTAAATGATGATAGAGCACTCACTGTAACAAATAGTGTGGTAAGCTGTGATGGTATTATTCGTGATCACTTGGGCGATTAGGTGGTTGGTTTTATATGCAAATTGGGTTATTGTAAAGCGGAGCAGTGGAGGTGTATAAAGGTCTCCAGCTAGTTTAGAACCTTAGGGTTGAGAAGATTATTATTGAATTGGACTCTAAGAATATCAATGATATGCTGTCAATTTTAAATACTAAAAGATGTAGTTTATTAGTCTAACAAATATAGTTTTTTACAGTTAGTATAGGAAATCAAACTACAATATGTTCATAGGAAGTAAAATAAGGTTGCAGATGCACTAGCTAAAGAGGGTTTGACTTTTATAAAGAGATTACATATTTATCCTCATCATTTGGAATTAATAGTTCACACTGATTGTTTGGGATATAATCCCCTTCTGATTTAATTTTATTATTTCGGGCGCCTAACTCTTATGTTTCCCAAAAAAAAAGTATTGCCAAAGTACTTAAAATATAATATTTTTCATAAAATTAAAGATAATGTTATTAAAGTTAAAGAGAAAACTTAAAATAAGTTTTATGTACCTATTTCATCAAAGTTTTTAATTTTATTTAGCCATGTGTTTTTTTTAAACATACATAAACAATAGTACATATGACAATTTATAATTGGAGAACGTAATATAAGATATAAGAAATTTGATATAATAGATATAAGAAAGAAATTTGATATAATAGATATAAGAAATTTGATACATATATGGTTAGTTTGGGGAGTTTGAAGGAAATGTGTAGGCCTCAACAATGTTTTGGTTGTGGAATGTGTTGAATGTCCTAAAGTTAAAACAGTTTTTCCTTACAATTTGAAATAGTAAAAATTTAGTTTATTTGGTCAATATGCTCTATTAAAGTTTAATGATCATCAGGATTATCTCGTAAACTCCCCAGTTCTTGTGATCCTACTAATTTTTAACTAGGTACTCAGGTTTTTACAACGTGGAAGACACCTTCACGAACCATGCACCACCTTATTTTTTGGGGCCAGTGAATGAGCACGACATAATTCTCATACTCCCTGTTCCTTTTGTACTCCACGTCACCACCAACGTCGTCTTTTGTTCCCCTCGTACATCGGCTCCTTCCCAGAGAGTTGTTTCACCTTCACGAACCATGTCATGATTGAAAAACGGCAGATGAACGACAACGACCGGCTGTTCTTCCATGTTTGGCAATAATATGGACGCCTCAAACTACACCTGCATCCCGAAAACCTTAAAAAAGAGGTTCCATTTTAGGGCTTACTTGGGACTCCATGAAATATTAGTATGGTTTAAAGTCATTTATGTTTATGAAGTATTAACCAATCAAGTTTGAATAGTAAAACAGCTGTCCCATATGTCTCTCTAGTATCCAAGAAAGAAGTCATGGTTTTCCAGTTAATGGGGTGGGTGACTGCCATTTCCGTCCGGTTCTAGACTGCGAGTAGGCATCAACAAAGAATGTGAACAAATAATTTTGTTCTGCCAAAGGTAAAAATGAAACAGAGTATCCATTATAATTAGACATTTTTAAGAAATAATACCTGATTGTATATAATAATTTATAAACAATTCAAACTTAGTTTAGATTTTATGTTTTACAATGAGAGTATTGATTGACATGTGAAGACTGTCTTTGTAGGACAGGCACTAAAGTAGGGTATTCCAGAAACCTAAAAACACATCTACAGTAATGTCGTCCTCATTTCCAGAACAGCTCAAAGCCTTAGAAAGAAATAACTCTAAGAGAGAGATCCACGATCACCGCTCTCAAACCTGCTCTTACAAACGAGATAATTGCCTACCAAAATCAATCGAATATGCTAATATACGTAGAAGAATAGTTACGTTCGTATGCCATCATCAATTTGACTAGATTCCATAAATTTTAAACCGGTTCGAATGAGGCTAACAACCTGGGGGAATTTCACCCCCATGACAAAAATTATATATTCACACAATTACTTGTGTCTACTGACTCAACCAAAAAGCACCACGACATTACAGCTATAAAATCTTCGAAATGAGAGCAGTGACATCCCACTAAAATCGCAATTTTTATACTAGCCTACAATCTTTCTGATCGCCCAGTAGACCAAAGCACCCCCAACAAAAATGCAAAAAAAATATTGCCATCTCGTGTCTTTGGGATCCCTTTATAGAATAAAACTACTAAGTAGTGGAGGGACTAGTATAATCAGTCCAACCACTGCAAATTGAATGAACCCGATTCCCTCCAACCTAAAACCATGTACAAAACCCGCAAACCAAATCCTAAACGTGAATCAAACAGCGTTCTACTCAGATTTACCTGAACCAGTCAAAGAACTCTCCACCTTGGGCTCGGAACGGGCACCGTCGGCGAGAGGGGCAGCTGAGGAAACCCTAGTTGAGCCGAGGGAGGCGAAAAGAGAAGACTTGGGAAAAGCAAAGGATATGGCGACCTCGGCGAATTCAAGCATCCGAAAGGGACTGGCGAAGACGGTATCTGAAACTGCGGTTCCGCCTGCGCACTTGCTGAGCTTTGTGAAGGAATCGCCTCCTGCTGCATCGGCGTGACCCGCGATTGAGGGCCCTTAAGGCTCTGGCTGAGGCTGTTGTGGAGCCATATTGTTCCAGCGAGGTGAGACTAAAGGAGCTAAGGGCGGAAAACCGGAGAACTGCTTGGGATTCCAATCCAGGTTGGACGTGGAATTCTGGAGATAGCGCATATATGCGGACACGGGAGATTCTGCGTGGACGGACGGAAAAGGTGGCAGAGGAGATAAAGGTGGAAGCGGTCTCACAAAGTCAGAGAAATTAGCGACATAACCAGCGTTAATGGGGTTGCTAGTCGACGCCGAAGCGGCAATAACCGGAGGCGGTTGAAGGCGGGGTACAGCGCCGCCTAGCAAGGGGGGCGGGCGATTGGTAATCTGCGCGAGGGGAGGAGGGCGTATCCGCTGAAGGCGAGAGCTGGGGGGCCTGGGCTGTTGAATAGGAGGCGGAGTGGAGATGCGCTCGTGAGCAGGTGAACCTGTGAGCTTCTGGACTACATCCCTGAAGTCGTTCTTGTTGATGTTGTAGACAGGAGGCTGATGCTGCAAATTCTGCTGCTGCGCTGGCGCCTGAGCCGCTGGTTGTAGCTGACCGTGATCATCGGGCATGTCGGTCTGGGACTCAGAGAGAGAAGAATCAAAGGAGGGTTTTCGAAGAGAGGGCTTGGAGATCTTGTGGGAAACCTTGTTGATGTGCCTGAGATTAGTGGGAGGGATGGTGCCACTGCTACTGCTGGGCGTGGCTCGTGAGGTAGTAGAGGAGTCCGCAGAGGATTGGCAGCTTTTATCCATCACACTAAACAAAAAACACTCTCTCTCTCTCTCTCTAGATCTACAATCTCAACTCTCCCCGGTGATAGCAGAGCTATGGTGGGTTCATGTGGTGGGCTTCCTCTCGTAGCGGACTGTGAGTAGGGTCAGAGTCACAGAGATGACTATGTCTAGTTTAAAGGGATATGGTGAAGTTCCAAGACTATTAACGTTTTTCCTGCAAGTGTTCCCGAGCGGCGTTATGATGGTGGCGCAAAAACAAAAAAGAAAGAAAGAAAAGGAAAAAAATAAGGTAATATGTCTGTCTGTCTCTTTGCGCTGCCTATGCTCAGCTCTGTTTCTCCTCGTCCCCCTGTCACTGCTTTTAATATTTTGTACGCAACAGTAACATATAGGTATCATTAAAATATACAAATCTCAAAATACAATGATATGAAATCACTTTTGAGATAAACTTTTATAAAAAGTTTAATTTTAAAACATTTTCATAGAAATTAAATCATTTTGACAGATACCACCATAGTATTACAATTTATATATTCTCTCCCTTTTTTTTTCCCTATTCTGGTGCCAAATATTAAATGTATCTACCGAGATTTAAATATTGATTCTTGAGAGATTAAACATTTATACACGATTTAAATGTACCTGCCAAATATTTGTAATGTATGTGGGGCTTAAAAGAGTGCAAGTGACAGGAAGCGCAAAAGGAGGGAGGCAATAGCCGATCTACATATAGCTTGTTGGCTTTGATAAGCTCCATTGCCAGTTCAATTAATTAGACGTTGGTCAGTCGTCCCGCAGTGTGCAGGGTCGGTGGTGTTGGCTTCTTTCAGAACGTAGGATACGCCAAAATGGAAAAAGAAACCTTTGTGGGGGCCGACGCCGATTCCCGAGTCCAGTTAAAAACTCAGCCATGACCGGGCAAACCTGAAAGCCCGAGATCCCTTGGCTCTTGTACACTTGGCCACGGAATCTTGAATCCTGTCCCTCCAACCTCAAAATGATTGGCCCCCCGGGACTCGCCATTTATAACGGCAAACAAAAGTCATACGGACAGCAGGCGGCCCCCCACAGAGGACAAAAGGGCACACACATAGAGAAATAAAATGCCAACACGCTCTGACTTTTACTCGCTTGTATTTATACTTTCTAATTCATTCATTCATTCTTCCGAGAACTTAACAAGTGAAACATTTTATTTTTATTCTTTAATCACTCGACACATCACGTTTAAAGTAAGGGACCAGAAAAATAACAACGACTTTCAGGCAAAGAACCCTAAAACAGAACGACTGAGCCCAGCAGCAGAGAGGGAGTGGAGAGATTTTACAGATTCGGTTTGAGTCAACAAATCCTGTGGAAGCTACTAACACGTAGAGTAGGACGCCCATGATCCATTGATGCCCCCGCTGACGCGATCGAAGCGATCAGCCAGATTCGGAAAGGGTAGAAAAGGCCTTTAAAATTCAAACTCAACCTTTTTTCCCTCCTCTCCTAATTCATTTCGACCATGGTAACTAATTATAGACCGAATAATATCCTAGAAGAAGGTGGACGTTGCAAATTTTATAACCCTCTTTTCGGGGATTCAAAACTACGCAGTATGCTCATATGGATGCCACACGGCAAATCTAAAATCGGGAGCGGTGAAATTGGCGGCCTCGAGAGAAGAGGTGTTTATGAAAGCTCATAATCGTGGTAACTCGTGCCGTAACCAAAGAAAGGTTTGTTTTAAGATGAATGACGTGTAAAATCAACATAGTTTCGTGGGAGTGATTAGAGTTAGGTACATGGCCTTTGTTTTCGACCATCCACTGACAAGTTGCTTAAACCTGCGGACAGCGATGGGAAGCTAATCAGTCGTGTTCTAAATCAACCCTCTTTCCTTGGGATAATAATTGTAATCGGCTTGATTATGCAAAATAGCCTACTTCTTTGTTATTACTCCTTATTCACTGCCCCACAGGCTCTGTGTTGGAGGGGCATCCACTCACCCACCCGTTCCCTCAATAGAATTATATGTATGTATGTATTCGACAATGAGCGAACTCTACCATGCGCATGACAGCCTCCGGGGCTTTGTTTTTGTCTTTGTCCCGATGAGATAGTTATATGTATATTATTAAATTATAACATATAATAAACGATAGGGGGCTTAGGGACAAAACTCATTCGATGGGAACACAGAAGGAAAGAAGAGCATATCCCTTGTTGGAGGTTGATTAGTCTTGGTGACGCACTCATTTAACTTTGACCGCAGTTTTTCTAACGTCCATGCGACACAGAGCCTCCTTTTATCAGCAATGCAGCAATTTTTTAGAAAACCATTTAAAACTATTTCCTTGTTTTGTCGTGTATGCAGGTAGATTATATCAAAACACGTAACCACCTGAATGATCTCACCTAATCTTATGCGTGCCTGTTGTAATTCTTGGGGATAAGTATTGAGATTGTGTGTAGTTTTCTAGCACTTATACCCCTTTTATTTCCTTTGGCACCTGTAGTGAAACTCATCTGTGAGGGTCTCGTTTCTCCTTGTCCCGAGATATGGTGCCTGGTGCCTGGTGTCTGGTCGGATTTCAGGCGTTGCTTGCTTGTGCAGCTACTCTGTCATCATCCCCGTCTCACCCCACTGTCGAGAGAATTTCAGTAAATTTTGATCAGTAAAAGATTCGGATTACGATTCAGTGCTTTCAATCATGAAAAGCACTGAATATTTCCCTTTAAACTCACTCTACATGATAACTTTACCACTCGTATTTCAGCCATTACGTTAGATCACAACCAATTAGCATGCTTCAGGTCTGGTTCTAGGAGGGCAACTGTCCCTGTTCTTTTTTTCTTTTTTTTATATATATATAACATGGTTCCGTGACTGAACTTAGACCCACGTAGGTCGTCAAGGTGTAGTGAAATGTGCATAGAGATACATCGACCCTGCCCATGAATAGAAAAGAAAACAATAATAATTGCACTAAGATTAGAAATACTATACGCATTTAAATTTTATTCATTCGTGTAATACTGTATTGAATAAAAGGTCTCTACTTTTCATGGGCTGCAGAGAACAATTTGCTCCGCAACTATTTTCTTGGTAAATCTTTTAGGCCCCTATGTTTGTGGGGGTGTTGGAATGCAAGTGCGCAACTAATTTTTGCCTTCTCATCTTATAGCTCTCATAAGGAGAGTTTAGTATTTGATCTCTTATAGAATGCATCCAATGGAAGATGAACGCAATCGCTCAACTAAAATGATTCCTCTCCGCATTTTCTTTAGCACCACTTGCATGTATTTGTATTGTGTAGTATCCCTGGGTTTGTCAAAGATCAAGTGACATTCTTTACATATATATTTGTACATGCACACACAGTTTGTGCTTTGCGCGCGTTTTCATCATGTATATCAAATCATTGAAGTGTTAAAAAGCTAGCTAGCATGACGGGAATCCGTTATTTTTTCACCACCAGCCCTTTGAACAGAGGTTACGAGCACACATTGATAATGTACAACATAAACATATACTGCCAATATATCTTGACATGTTATCAACAGTTGTTCTGCTGCGTACCTGTCAAAGCCACCCCTTCGTAAACGACGATTAACATATATAGTTGAATTAATTTTTAATTTTTCTAGGGCAACGATTCTTCTTGTACGAAAACATGTACCCTTTGAAACTAACTTGAAGGCGTGAAGATTGGATGTAGGTGACATTTCTCTCCCGTATATCCAGCGATGGGAGAGGGCATATATATTTATATTCTGCTTTAATTTGTGGCGCCAACTAACCAGTCTGAACTTTACAACGCATGCACCGGGAAAATAACTGCAAAGTGTTTGTGTTCGTGGCCCGACGGGTATTGTACGAACTGTCTTGCAGTTGTAGGGTTCCGTTGAGTTTTTCCAATCTCATTTACGACTAACTCCTGCATGTGTACAGACTAGAGACTATATGGTGGCCAAAAGAAAAGGACTAAACACTAAATAAAGATATTCAAAAGTCTCAAACACCAATACCGTGGATGAAGCGCTGGAATTTGTAACCTCGATCTCGAGAAATTTTCGTCCATGACGCAGATTAGAAATTAACGACAACAGATATCGAAGCAGTCAAGTCCATATTAATAATCTGCTGGAACATATTGATTCATCATTTATATGATTAACAATATGTAGAGCAATTTGTCCTCTTATTCACAACGACTATAGACATAGCAAAACAACAGCAGCAAAAAATGATAAAATTATTCCATTATGATTTCTACAACAAATATATACACAAGCGCACAACGTATAATAGAACTATAGAAGACCTTGTTAATTATATTAATTTAAGTTCTATTGTTTTCTCTTTCACGATACAGAGGGAGTGCATAGATTTATATACAGATCAATGCATGTGTAATGCGATACAATTACAAGATCTCGCCTTTTGTCCCTAGCTTTCTGTGGAAAAAGAATCGGAAAGAATCGCTAATCAATAATAATCAACGCCCAAGTTTGAATATTAGCCTGCCACTGTCACATTTTGTCTCACAGACGGGCAACGAACGAGCTGATGAGTATCTTTATGCTCCATTTTCTTATGTCTAGGACGAAGCAAGTTGAACAAAAACCCTCGACTTTTGGCACCTGTATCATCATCATCACCAACTGCGTCTCTTCTTCTAGAAGCAGCGGCCATCGACCTGCTCTTGCCGTCAGAAGGAGAAGCGGAAGAAGAAGCGGAAGAAGAGGAATAATAGGAGCACAAAGAAGAAACAGAAGATGAAGTCGCAGCAGAAGAAGGAGGAGCGGCACGTGATGTGGAGGAAGAAGATAACTGGGCAAGCCTCTCTGTCAGGCAGAGAGAACAGACGCCGGGCGATTGGTGGTGTTTGGGGTGCTTCTTGCAGCTAGCGTCGTGCTTGAAGCGGCCGACGACGGTGTTCTTGTGCCTGGAGGATCTAGCCAGGTTCATCATATTTGAAGGCTTCATCATCGCCCGAAATTAGGGCAAGTTGGTTCATATATAGAGAAAGAGAGGAAGGGAGAGATCAGAGATGTTTCCAAGATAGTTCATGGGAGCTTCGTGGGGAACTTCGCCAGAATGATATCTTTTGACGGTTTATGTGGGGAGAATTGAAAAATAAAAAAGTGGACTTTGGAATTGGTTAATGGACGTCGGTGATTGAGCGGATGGGGGCTCCACCGGAAGTCGAACCTTTCAATATTTGTTTTTCACAACAGAAATTTATTCAAGCAACCAGACAGGGAAACGTGGTCGTTTTATGAAGATGTATAATTATATAAAACAAACAATTGGCGGTGTTCTTTCAGTTCAGGACAGCGAATGGTACGCTGCCAAATTGTATACTTGGGGTTGCCAAGTGTACTTTGTTGTGGAGACCAATAGGATTGTCCCAAATATTCAATAGGCAGATAGGATGTGAAGTCACTGTTCTCACCCCGTCAAACTCATTCTCTTTTAAGAAATACCCACGAATAGGGGAGGGGCATCCAGATTTGGTCCAAGTCCACTAAAGAGCGAGCACACGACCGGGTACTACTTAAGTGCATAATGAAAGAAAGAAGGGGAAGAAGTGGGGAGGAAAGCATCACAGAGACAAGGAAGCCTTGGGACTGTGACGGTGGCGCGTGCCCTTCAAAATCACACGCGCTTTGGTTTCGCCTCTGCTTCCTCCTTTTTTTCCAAACAACGACTTCTCATTCAATTTATTCAATTAATCTCTCTTTCTTTCTTTTAAAAAATCTGGCCATATTATCATACAAATAAAATAAGTAAATGCTATTATTTTACTCACCTCCTTTCTCTGTCAAATTTTACTCACCTCCTTTCCTCCAAACTCCTATTCGTATCAAATTTTACTCCCTGTAAAGGAGGCTCTTGATTAAACGTGATACATATAAACTAGTTATAACATATTAAAGATATAAGAAACCGTGGGTCCACAAAATTATGCATATGGTATAATTCCATGAACCTGTCGTAGCACCGCCAGAGTTTTTGGTGGTAGCACAAGAGAATGATTCTTTTCACCTGTTGTCAACTTGTAATGAGTAAAATTAAGACTAGACTAACATGTTCATAACTCGGTCTTCAAGGATACAACCTTTGTATGATGAGAGTGGTGAATAAAGAGACAAACAGAAAGGAGGGATACGCTATCAATTGTGCGTGCAGCATAAGTAGGGTACAAAATTTATGCTGCCAGTAATTACAAGGTGACTGTAGAAAACTCTGCCTCTCGAAAGATTGCGCATTTTCACCATTAGAGTATAGAATTTGACATTCTCATTTTTTTTTGTAGTAATAAAAATCATGAAAAAAAAAATTAAGATATGGAAATATCTCAAATAGTAAAAATGCTCAATCTCTCCAGAAGTAGAACGCTCAATATAATTATCGAGAATTATATTTTTCTCTCCCAAAAAACAAAACTGTATGTCAGCCCGGACCTTTTCCACCTCAAACTCTGCCCGACCTCATTTCTATCTCCTCCCTAAAACAATTTTCGGAATTGTGTTCTTGGTATGATGAGAACGGAGCACAGCAGGAGGAAATGTCAATTCCAGCCACCTCCATAGCATTGCAGACCCATTCTGGAACATCACCTTTCGGGAACTGCAGCATGAGCATATATGAGTGGGTTTAATTAGCAAATATTAACTATAAAAAGATGAGTGTCATCGACATAAATAGAAAGTTCATATTCGAAAGGCACCCAAGGCTAAGTCTGGGGCAACAACAAGTATTACCCCTAAACTGGCTCAATCCTTGCAAGGCCTTTGTAAACTTTACCTTAGACCCTAAACCCTTGGCTTAAGTGGTGGCAGGAGACCACAGAAGCTAGGGGAGGCTAAGATAGTCTCATTTAAATCAGCATAATAATGCCTAGAATTTTCCAGAAAGGATTTTTTTTTTTTTTGTGTGTGTGGGTGGGTGGGGGGGGGGGGGTTGTGGTGTTGTGGAAGTGAAATACATAACAGTCTCATGGAGGTAGGGTCAATTTGCTGCATATGCTTGATAAAAGAATATATACGAGTTAGGTAGAGAAGTAAATACCATTTTGCTTAGAAAGTCACATACAAACCTACAAAAACAAAAAACATCACAGTCATTGCCATATAGAGAAGGGGGAAATTTATTGGTCAGGAAACATTAATTTGGATCAGAATATTTAGATAGAACGATGGGAACAAATCATTAAATTCAAAATGTAAACATACTTTGGGAACCTTCCCTCGATTATTGATGAGTTTAGGTCCCTGCTGAGCTGCATATTTCCAAAGGACCTTTACTATAATCACCCATATGAATACAAATATCATGAATCATAAATATAATAGAAGTTCATAACAGTGTTCGTACCTGCATAATGTAATACAAATTATGATACGACAGAAGCTGAGACCCCATAGCGTCTTTTGTCACAAGACAATGGATGTAAGCCCTGGTGTAGTTCTTGCACACCTATGGTAGACGAAATAAATTGAAAGGCATATTTTATTAAGTTTTCATCAAACATGAAATTGCTCTTACAAGCATACCATGCAAGAGCAGGAAGGATCGATGGGACGAGTATCGTCAGCCATGGCTCTATGTTTAAGTTTCAGTACTCCCTGCAAAAGTATTGAAATTACATAAATTCCAAAATCCATAATGAATGAAGAGATATTAAAAGGCATCATCGTGAAAGTGGTTTAGAATGTTATTGAATAGATGGGCACAAAATTCAACAAAAGGAGACCTGATAAAGGCAACACACCAGTCAAGAAATAATAGGTTTCATCAATTCAATGTTCTAGACCTAGTACGCATACCACTATTAGGAATGGGTTGAAATTGGCAGTCTCACATCCTACACCAAGTAAGGCCTATTCCCATAAGTTTTGGAACATTACAGACTTTCTATTAACAGGACAAAACTTAATCACCTCAGGAACAAGAGCAGTGCCAAAGCGTGCAGTACGGGTAGGATATACACAGTCATACATGTCAGCACCCAAAGCACTACAAACAACTATGTCAAGTGGATAACCAACTCCCTGAAAGAAGTCCAACGAAACATCATGATATTAAATTCCAATACATTAGAAAAAAAGGCTGCCATGTTTCTGACCATAACATATCGTGGTTTATCTTCTGGCAAAGCAGCAGTGCACTGAGCAACAACACGCCAAAATGAATCTTTATCTTCACCACCAGCAAGACCACCAATAGCATAACTGTGACAGGAAAATAATAATAGTCCATTTAGCTCCTCAAACTAATGAAAAAATTACCCATTCCAAGGCCGTACTGTGCATGCATTGTGTCTATTCATAACGACTGGTAAAAAAGAAGAAGCTATATATATGTTTGACAAATCTAGATATATTTTGTGTTTGAATGTTACTGACTCTGGAATAAATGAAATGCAATACAATCAGATAAAACATCTGTCCGGCTTTTCTTTCTTTGATGAATATAATGCAGCCTATCTTTTAAATAGGCCATACCATAAGTCATATGAAATTAGTCATCAAGCCATAGAACTATATAAACATTGGAAATAACTCCAAGGTCGAGATAAAATATAGTCATTCATGCATTACAAATAAATTGACACATACCCCGGCAAATTGCGATCCACCAAGCCTCTGACACATATATCCCTGATTGCATTATCTCATAGTTTAAAAGCAGTTTGAAATAACCATATTGGTAAAACAATGGAAAGGAATTAAAAATTCTATGGATAAGAAAATAGCAAAAAGTTAAAGTTTGCACTCAAATTTACCTCAAGACAGGATCTAAACCACCTTGTACGATACCAAACAAGTTCTGCTCATGAGGTCTCTTGTGTGCTGTTCTTGGAAGGCAATACGCATAAGAATTCAGTATGGAAAAGCAAGATTACATTGGACTAACACAGAAAATTTATTTATGGGAAATTGGGAAATCAAGGAGAAGACTGCATTCAACTAAGGAGAATGAAGCAGAACAGTTTATCTACATCAGGATCTAAACCACCTTGTATGGTATCAAACAAGTTCTCCTCATGTGGCCTCTTGTGTGCTGTTCTTAGAAGGCAATGCGCATAAATATTACGTGTAAGAACCTTCACTTCTGATGTCGTTGTCCAACTTCATCTTCTACTACGTTGATGTATACTAAAGAGTATTGGGGCAGAGTGTGCATTACCAAATTTCTAAGAGCTGCCAAGCTACATAAGATTGGCAACACGGCTGATGTACCAAATTTATCCACTACCCAGTTATTTACTTATTACATGGTTGAAGGATCATTACAACCATAAGAGATTTGAATCACATATAAAGTGTCATAAGAGACAAGTGCTGGTCTTTTACTAACAAATTACCTGCTATACATCTGTCTATCCATCTGAGTGTTCGATACATGGCTTCCTCTATTCGTGGACCAGTAATAGTGGTCTTAACAACATCATCAAGAGCCATAATAATATCTGCTCCAATTCTGTTCTGCAGGATTTATTAATAAAAGCAAGCACATGAATTTGGAGCAGATTAGATCTTCAATTTTTATATATTGGAAAGTTAGGTGACAAATTCAACCATTGCAAGCTTCCACCACATTCTTTCTAACTATTTTTAACCTTAAGCACTGAAGCATAGCCATCGGATGCTAGTATTTGAAAGGGCTTTTGACCAAAAGGGCTTGAATTCCGAAGGTCAAATTAAAATGATGGAAGTTTAAATATGCAATAACAAAGATAAACTGCAAATATTCAGGGAATGATGGAAGTTTAAAGGAAAGAGCATCCTTCTCAGTTAGAAAACCATGGCTTGAAAATAACTATAACATAAATTAATTATACTCGAAGCCGAACCTTGTATACCAAGCCCCACACATTTCAAATAGATCATATACCATAAGGATGATGCAAAAGAAAACACCCAGAAGAAACATAAAAAGGAAAAATCTTAATACAATATACCTACTTGGATCTGAATAGATTCCTCAGGGGTTAAGAGCATTGGTTTTCCATCAACTGGTGACTGAAAACAACAAATTTTTTAGTTACCAGTTGGCATTGGAAGTGCACTGTACTTGAATTTATATTGTGAATTTGGCAAAACGATTATGCAACTCGAGGAGAGTAGCTCTTCCATCGCATCTATTAAGGATTAAGTAGTTTTTTACAGCATTTTAGGGGTTTGACCAATGTTTACTCTAAGAAAGTGTAGTTGTCTGATATGTAGAAGGTGTGTGTTCATTTTGTTGATGACTTTACAAATTTGTTAATTGTCAATTCCTTACCCTCTCTCTTTCTATCTTCACCATTCCTCCTATAAATGCAAATTCTCCTTTTATCAAGAGGTTAAATACAAAATGACAGCCATGAATACCATCTATGTAAGGAGGACAAGTTACTGGTTTTTATTTTATCATATCACGTTTCAGACAATGGTTCTTTTCAAAATGAGGAAAAAGATAAGGTTTTAATTAATCTAAATTGAGCTGCCAGTAGTGCAACCAATGAAAAAAGTCCACACATTTTGGAGAAAAACAAAAGCATAACCTCATTCTTTCAACTGTGTACTAATGCCAAAAGAGGAGCAGAACGCATTTTGTTTTAAACAAACAAAACACGAATTTGAAACCTTGTCTATATCTTGAAACTCAAACATACCTGAAATGTCACGCCTTTTTCAGTGATATCAGCAAGATGCAATAGTGATACCTGTCACATCATCAGGATATATTTGTGAGATAGGTATTGTAAACCTGGTAGCCGCGACAGATAATTTATCTTAAACCCTCCTTTTCACCTTATTGGGCATCTTACATTTAGTCCATTAACAACAATCAGTATAAGTTATGTGGCATGACGAACTATTATCATATGAAAATACTATCCTAGAAATATGCAAAAGTAATGAATATAGCGATGAACAGGACATAGTAAATATGCATAACAACCATCTGGAAGCCACCAGAGTCTGTAAGTAGAGCCCGTGGCCAGTTCATAAATTTATGAAGACCGCCAGCTTCATCAAGAAGTTCAGAAGTTGGTCGAAGTGCCAAGTGGTAAGTATTTCCAAGTATTATTTGGCAACCAATCTCCTCGAGCTGGTTTGTTGTCATTCCTTTTATTGTTCCTGACCATTAAAAAACCATACAAGTACAGCAAAATCATACGACTTCAGGTACACCATAACAAACTGATGAATAGTTTATTAGAGTATAATAAGATAATTTATTGCAAAATTTGAAGCATATTAGAGTATAATAAGAAGTACCACGTCTAAAAATATTGAAAAATATGAGGCTATATAAGTTTGTGGTAAATTCTAATCAAGCAGCTTAAGCTATTTTGTTTTATGAACTGACTCAACTACAATCACATGTAAAACTCAACAAGCTGCTTACTCTCGAAAAATAACTATTATTGAAGCCAAATATTTTATTAAAAAAAGAACAAGTTGGAGAACAAATGAAAAGTGAATTTCATTCTCTTACAGCATGCAAAACTTTTGAAAGGATGAAGTTTACTTGAAAGATTACTTTGCAGTAACTGCTTGCCTACCACAATAATTACAAGGAAATAATCAGTTTAAAGTCTGACCTTGTGTGCCCACTGGCATAAATAAAGGCGTCTGGCACACATAGTGGGGGAGTGTCAATCGAGCTGCACGAGCCCGGTTGAACCTGCCAAGAATCTAAGATAGGAACCAAAGCAGCAGATTGTTTAGCGCGTTTGGCACGACAGACCCAAGAACGCGCTCTTGAGCGAGCGCAAACTAATTAATAGTCATTAAGAAAAAAAAAATCATCCGAATAACAATAAGCAAATAAAGTTTAGATCATGCAATAAATATTTATAAGATGATGAATGCAATGCAGAAGTGCTTTTCAGCCATCGAGTAACAACTGAACCAGATATCCACACTGTTAAGATATTTAGAACGCGTTTAGAATTTGAGTTGGGCGCCTCAACATGTTCACACTACTCGATGGATACAAATACATGCAGGCATGTGAAATTAGAAACGAAGCCCAACCTCAAAACGCAGCGCCATGAAATGATATGGTCGTTTACGTTGAAGAGGGCCACGGCACAGTTATCCCGACCAGGAAGCAGGAGGTGAATATGAAGAAGCTGAGAATTTGCTTTATTGGGAAAGTAAACGCCCAGAAAAGATGCGGAGCAGATAATTGAGAAGAGGGTGGGGTGGTAAAGAAGAAGCAAAGGGCTGTGGTGGCTTAAAGGATCTGAACTGAAATTATGAAGTGAATTAGGTGGCCGGACGAGCTTTTTTGATCGTTAGTCGTTAGAATGGCGGCGAGCGCGGCAGCCCGCCTCTCCTCCAATTGAAATTTCTTACCTTAACCCTCTCTTGTGGGTCGGGTTCGCTGGTACGTGGGCTGAGGGCTCCAACCCCAATTATCCACTTTCATTGGGTTTTTCTTTTGAAGTTGCAGATTCTTGATTATCAGTTTTTTTTACATATATTTTTAATTAAAAAATAGCTAGATTCACCTATTCCTTCTAAACGATATCAATATCAGATAAAGTAAGTTGTCAATTACCTTCAGACATAAATCTAAGTACTTACGAGTTATAATACCTTCTCAAATACAGTCATTAGAATCACAATAAAATAATATTTTATAATAATTAAATATATTATAAATAATTACATGTCTCACCTTTTAGCCATTTGAACTCAGGATGATGGATGATTATCAAGTTTTTTTTTTGTGGCATACTCAGTCATAAGTGTTTTTTAATTTCTTTCATACGCTTCCTCTTTTGATGTCCAGGCAAAAAAAATAAAAAAATAAGGCGTAATATGAATCTGGAATCCACTCCATCCTTGTTTATTCAAATCCCCACAGAATTCAATGCCTAAACAAATCAGCTGTACGGAGTGATAAAGTAATATGCTAAATAACGACCAACTGATATTTAACTTTAGAAAGCTGCACGCTGGGGAGATGGAGAGAATTTGGACTCACGTTGGCATATTATTAAATTATAACTAATAAAAGCTTAAACACCTATTGAACATAGGCGACTTAAAAAATAATAAACAACTAGCATCACATTTTAAAGGTAAGTTATATTATTTATAACTCGTATAATTTACTATACAGAATTATTTTCACCTGAAAATAAAATCTAAAAAAAAAATAAAATGAGCCTTTTATAAGAGGTAAATAAAATAGGAAAATTATAAAAAGAATGCTTCTATATATGGTTCTGAAATTTTTCTTTAATTGAAGTTATTTTAAAGGATGAAGTTTAGGCGAAAGTTTATTAGCACGAAAATTAATTTGATTTTTTTTTATTTAAATAAAACTATAGAGAATAAAAAGAATGAGATATAAACACATGTTGAAATTGAATTGTTCACACTTGATATTAACTAAACTCAACTTTTGTTAAGGTCAATATATGGCTTTAAGAGTCAGATTGATCATCGAATTGGGTAAAACAGTATTGACCACGCTTGATTTAAAGTATTTATAGTTTGCAAAATTATGGGAGCCAGCCAAATAAGATGCGTACGTATATATGTTGATGCAAATATCAAAGCAGCCGCTAATAATAGAATTAGCGCCAACCTTGAAGTATAAATTGCGGTGTTTGCTATGTAAGATATAGTGTGTTTAGTTAATTGATTATAGAGTAATTATGGATAATAGATTCTATACAAAAAATAATTTAAAAAAACAAATATTTAGATGATTATTATTATTATATTTTTTTTAATAATTGAGTTATTATAAAGTGGGTGGAGCAAAGAGAAATATGAGATAAAAAATTTAGAAGAACAAAATTATTATTATATATTGAGAATATAAAAAAAGGCCGGTGGGATTAACTTGGAACCTATTGTTTTATCGCATGATCAATTCTATCGCTTCTATAAAGGTTTAGATGTTTTTTTTGACTCAAACTATGCTTTAGATGTAAACCTGCTTCTTTTGTTCCAAAAACCAAATACAGACACATAAACTAGAAAGCATGGCGCTTGTACCAAAGAAAAAATAAAAAAGAAAGCATGGGCGCGTTGCCGTACCGGACCAGTGATGATCCCCAGGAGTATGGACTGCGAAGTGGAAAATGACTCAACATTCAATCCTTCTCTTTCCTCTCCATGCCTACGAATCCTCTTACCCCTATAAGCAGATCATAGCCATATTACTCCGCATAGCAAATAAATCAGTGATAACACCACACACAAAAGATGATCGTTCAAAATTGAGAACAAGCCATATAATGAACTGCTGCTTTCCTTATTATTCCCCTCAAGACATCACGTTACATGAATTAGGAATTCCCCCCAGGAGTCACAACCGTACGTCTTCAAACATCTATTGACGCCTACTATCTAGAATATGTTTCGTTCACCATCGAGTCATTGAAATGAGCCATGGGCAGTAACAGTATTTTATTTTTAAAAAAATAGGGAGGATAGTGATCATAGATGTTGCTGAAAAGGTTAGGATTCGTGCAGCCACGATCGGCCGAAGTTCATAAATAAACACCATAGAATGTCAATCCTTATCTGGGTTGGTCCAGTTGTTAAATGTACACGCCTCCCTGTCTCCATGGGTTTCGGTCCTCCCAAAAAGGCCCACGCACGCCTACATTTTGTCGCTTTCTTCGTTTGTTATTTAAGGATACTCTTTTTTGGTACAAGTTATTTATTATTTAAGGATATTAAACCCAAGAAACCCCGCCAAAAATGGGTTTACGATTTACCCTGTTATCCAATACTCTCGCCCGCCAGAAACCCTGCTCCTATCTAAGGTGCCCGTGAGTCCTCACTGAGTCACTGCCACACATGTGGGATAAACCGATGAACATCGTTCTTGCCTGCGGGATGTGGTCATTAATTAGTTACTGTGATTTAGGTAAGGATATGAATATCGCATTACTTGACCGGGAAAATCCCGTGGTGGTGGGCGAGTATTGGCTGAAAAATCCCAACAACAAGTAATTAATCAGAGTATATGATTTTATACTAATTTCCTTCGCTTTTTCCTTTTCCTTTTATTTTACTCCTTCCCTCACGCACCTTTCATCGCGATTGACTATTTGACCGTGAAGGACTTGTGTGGAAAATATTCGCCGCTTGTTGACACGAAGACTCCGAAATCGACTAAAACCTAGGACCCCTCCCATCTCCATACAAATACCCCGCTTCCTTCTTTCCTCCCATCTCGCTTCACTCTTCACTCCGCATATGCGTCTCAACTCTCTGCTCTTTTCGCACTCCCTCGAGTTTAAAACAATGGCAAACGCTGTCTTCCTCTTGATCTTGGCCTTACTGGCCACGTCGGCTCTTGCTCAGACTCATGCTCCTGGCGCCTCCCCCGCCGCTTCCCCCAAGCGCTCCCCGGCGCCAGTTTCTGCTCCTCAATCACATTCTGCTCCGGTGTCATCCCCGCCATCCATGGCCCCCACGTCTGCCCCAACCGCCACCGTCACCCCACCGGCCTCGTCCCCGACCACCTCCCCTCCCGCTCCTCCGATGGCTCCCACCGGCTCACCCACTGTCTCTCCGACCGGCTCTGCACCAAGCATTAGCGAGACGCCGTCACAGGCTCCCGGTTCTCCGCCTCCTAAAAGCGGTGCCTTTCTGAACAGAGGCGCACTATTCGGATCTGCGGCCGCTGTTGCTCTGGCAGCCGGTTTTCTTCTCCGGATCTGATCAACGGTCGTAGCGTGGTTTCACCGGTTAGGGTTTGATATTGTTAGTATGCGTAGGAGAGTATGATCCACAGTACACGAGTTTTCTTAGTTTGTTATTTTAGTGATGGGGGGAGGACGTTAGAGACGGGTCGAGATATTACTATACAGAGTATCTAGTATTAATTTTGTTTGGGTATTGGGGTTGATTTTGATTGTTTCTTACTATATCAATAGCGTTGCTTATTGATATTTTGATTGTTCGTTGCTTATTGTGGGTGACTTTTATGATTAATTATTGATGTTTCTGATTAAAATTCTAGTTCGTTTGTGGATTCATCTATCCGTACGCCCTGGATTAAATTATTTTTTTGAGTGAGATCATGGATACGATTCTGCCAAAGGGAGGGTACGTTGTTAGATCAGGTGAGGATTATGGCCACTTTGGTTATGAACTTATGATCAGGCTTTATTTAATAGCATGTTGGAGATGAAATTTGTCTATTTTCTCTGGGTAATAAACCAAGGCCTAAGCTTTGTAGAGCAATTTTTTTTGTATATAATTTTTTTTAAAAAAAGTTGGGTCGTCTAAATTTAAGAATAATTTTTTTAAAAGTCATATCAATATTAAGGAGAAATTGTTATTTTTTTTAAATATAAATTTAGATATTTTAAAATTAACATGTTTTCTTAAAAGTTATCCAGACATATTTTGAACAATATTCGTAAGATCCCATCTTGGTGAGGCAAGCCTTCCCTAGTCATATCATCCACACAGTATTCCTCGGCCCAAATTGGAATATGAGAGTCACAGGATTCTTTAATTTTGGAGGTGAACACCCATTGGCCGTGAGTTTAGCTGGCGAAAGGGTTAGACATGCTATTATTTGGAGCGTATTCAAACCCTGGGGAGTACCACTTTGTTGTGGTTTCAGTTGCGGCACTTGGGGAGGCATTCTAGCTCTTGGGTGCCTAGGTTTACACCTGAGGGTAATAGACGGCTCGTCCTGCCCGACATTGGTATCGCCTAAGAGGAAAGGAGATTTTATCCTTCCCTTAGATCGTGGGTGAGCCCAACCCCTTTTCAAAAATTTCTTGTACCAAAAAACAAAATTTTTGGAGGTGAACAGCAATAGAAACTTGGGGTTGGGATGGAATGAGAAGTTAAGCATCAGGTTTAACAACATTGCGAAATCCCAAATTCAAAGCAATAGAAATAGCCGAAGGCAACTGGTGGTATAAAGAAAAATATTGGAGCTTACTTGCTTTTAAAAGGAAAAATGAAAGTAGAAACTTTGAGGCTTAAGAGAGTAGGGTTGGACGGGTGTCTCCTTCACGCTACTACAGCGATCACTATATCACATAACAGCTGTAAAGAGGGCTTTCATGCGTCCCCGACGCATGTTTCGCTCCGGTGGCTTCCTAGTTCCCTAGGATACCTTTCTCTCTCTCTCTCTCTCTCTCTCTCTCTCTCTCTAATAAAAATTTAGATAAATTTTACATAAATTTTATATTAAAATTAAGACACAGTACTGTTGTTACTAGAAATTTGTGAAGTTACCTATTAATTTTTTTTTTATAATAATGATAAAAATCAAACTTGCAGTTCTTATTAGATATAAATTTATCCCTTATTATATGTGCCCCAGATACCCTTCTTTTGATTGTTTGAACAGTTAAATCAATTATCATGGCCTAAAAAATTGATGTCCTGAAAAAGTTATTTTTTAAATAGTGAAAGCAGCTTCAAAACTGGAAATTTTGTTAATTTTTATTCTATATGTATCCTTGTTAATATTAGAAGACATGCATATCTCTAAAGAAAAAAACATATCCTAATCTTGTCGAACGAATTTCCCCCAATTTCAACTTCAAAGAAAGCCATTTAAATCGTAAAATTGAAACAAGCATGACCCGCTAAGCGTCATATCGTTTAACATGTGATCCGCAAAACGTTCGTTCCCCAAATTGTGGGGTTTGGAAAAACATGCCCTGATACTACTTGGAGCACCTTCCACACGAGATTGCTTCACGCACCAAGTTCTTTCTGATTCCTGTTAGGCCAACTGAAAATCCAATTATATCCATCTTTGAAGAGGTCAGAAAGACAAAGGCATAACAAAAGGAGAAGAAAAACTGAGACATTAGCCTATCCCTTCTATGTCTTCACTCACTGATCTTAGGTGCAGTACGTGATACAATCAAGAATTTCAGCCATAAGGCTGCTAGCAGCAGTATAGCGTTCCTTCCATGCTTTTAACAAATTGACCTTCATGATTTCTACAAACAACCAGTTGCCAACGAGAAATAACCATCGCGTTTAATCTATAACTCAATTAAAAGCTTAAACTCTCTTGCAATGTTCAGTTCGTAAAACCAAGAGAAATTTATCCCTCGTCGTCGGATGGCAGAGGACTGTTGAATTATAGATTAAGAGGAAAAGACCGGTTTAACAGCCTACAAATGTTGAAAACTCGTGTGTTCTTTGGGTTCCTGAACAGTTCATTTGATTTGCGAATGATTAGTAACATCGTCCTAGAGTGAAGCCAAGTTAAAGGAACATCGTCCTTGAGAACAGATAAAGGAGGAAGCCAGGCCAATTTAATTTTCGGAATATAAAGGAAGGAAATGGATATGAATAGTCAGCAACTATCATCCCCTCACCTTATATGAGAATTTCAGGGTCAAAAGAAAACAATGTTTCAACGTAGAAATAAGAAAAATGATTCAATGCCAAAAAACAAGAACAAAGATTAGAAAGTTAGGATTTCAGTTCACACACACCGAACTCTAGGTAGCGCCTGCTAACCCAGTGAATTTATGAAAAAACGTATTTAAGCCAAATAATTAAGAGGAGCTCTCAAAATTTCAATTACATATATAGCATTCAGGCAACTGTGACAATATGGCATATTGCAAATGAAAGATTGAATCCTTATGCATTTAATTAGAAGAAAGACTACCGACTCACAGATCTTGCATGCTTACATCTATTCCATCCTTGTAATAAATGGATCTCTCTGTTTGTAAGGGTGCCATGCAAACCACCTGTAAAATAGGAATGATTTCTATCATCAATGACTTTGTATAAATCAACGTGAGCAAACAAATAAAAGCTCTGCAAAAGATCATACAACATCAATAGGGTAAGACGGTGTCATTCAGCTTCATCTTCTTCTACCCCATTCACGCTGGTCTGGGAAGATGTATCTTCAGACCTTGCACTCTCCTCTACCCGTCGTTTAACAAACTGCTTACTACGTGCCACCCTGATTGGCCTTCCCATAAAAATCTGCAGAACAGGCAATTTACCCACATCCTTGCTTAAAATTGGCATTTCAAATTATAATTAGCTGCAACCAAGAAAACATGATAATGAAAATACCCTAAATTATGAATTAAATATGTTCAATCAATTTACTGAAGTATGAAGTCCATAGTTACCTTCCCTTGAAACTCAGTAAGGGCAGCCTCAGCTTCTTTCTTAGACTTGAATGATACAAATCCATAACCAGCAGACTTTCTAGGGTTGTCATGAAATATGACCTCGGCAGAAACAACACTACCGCTTCCTGAATCAAAAAACTCCTTGAGATCTTTAGCCCTCGCTTCATAGGACAAATTTGCAACAAATATGTTAAATGTTACTGTATTCTGCTGCACAGGAGGTGGATCTTTCTTCTTTTTCGGCCTAGCATATGCGAGTCTCAGTGTACGCCCTTCATATTCCTATCAACAAGCCAATACCCAACTTAAATCTCCCACTATATGTGAAGAATAGTGAAGTCATCAATAAAAGATGAGCACATGAGAAGGTTACAGCAACCATGAGCAAAATCCTAAACAGAGACCACCCACAGAGGATCCTCTACCTCACGAAATTGATTGCATGTGGTGAGTATGGAGAGAGATAGTAAGAAAAAGTTGGGATGGTATTATTATAAGATACAGACCCCATACACATATACACTTTCTTACAAGTTACATCACTCACCAATCGCCTGCATGAATACAGATAATCTATTTTCCTCATACGAGGACCCTCCTCAAGAGTTAATAACTCAGAGCCTAATCCTACCTCTAACACAAAGGAACACGAAATTATTAGGTCCAGTGCATTCCCGTTAACAAGTCTATCTAGAATTGATGAAATCAGAAGTCAAAACCTTTACTACCACAAATTAAAAGACCAATAAATCAAAACACACAAGAGATGCAGCTTACATACGATTCCAGACTATTCAAAGCTGCAAGAGCCTCTTCTTCCGAACCCATTTCAACGAACGCCAAACCCCTGTTTCTAGTCTTATTATACATCGATAACTTAAGAGCAAAAACAAAACATAAGCTTCGTCAGTTTAACAAACGAAAGCCGAATGGTAGTAGAAAATGGAGCTCGACCAAAAAACAAAAAGGAAAAGGAAGAACAGAAAGAGGAAATTGAAAACCTCAACGTCTAGGACTCTACCATGCCTCTCGAACAAAGAACGAACGTCTTCAGGAGTGGAAGTCCAAGGTAGGTTCTCAGCAAGCAATCTGATTCGAGAAAATTCTTCAGCTTGTGCCTCGGTTGGTTGGCCGTCATCGGTAACATCTGAAGGAGAGGAAGTAAGCGCTTGTTCTTGGGATGTAGTGGCAAATATTGGTAGAGAATGAGAAATTTCCTTGGTTGTATAGTCTGAGGGATGCGCAAGGGATCGACGTAGAAAATTAAACCAGGAAGGCGAGCGACAAAACAAGAGATTGCCGATGGAAGGATGGGGAAAATTATGGAGGGAAGAGAGCGGTCGAAGTTGGTGTTCTGCGGAGAGGTTAGCTGTTGACGGCAGGCCGGAGATACGAAATAGCGCCATTGCCACTGGAAACGTTGGATCTCACTCTATTTTGTAGTACTAATCGTTAGATTCAGAGGTGACAGCAGCATCATGGAGCGACTGCATCGAGGGGCCGAAGAAGAAGCGGCGACGACAAGCGGGTTCTCAGTATTGGATAAGGGGGCAGGACATCTTCGGAATATAACTTAATTTCATTGATTTGAGAACCGCTTCCAACGACACCGTTTCTCCCACGGGGATTTCTAGAATTTTTTTTGGGTGGTATTTTACAATCTTGTTTTTACCTAATGATTTTACAATCGTGTTTTTAAGTTTTTTAAGTTTATATCTGTACAAATTCTACCCTTTTAAAAGAATTTAATTTTTGAGGGTATTATTTTTTTTATAAAAAGATTTAAGTGAATTATCCAACCGTCTTTTATTAAGGATAAGCATTATTTTATGATCGAGAGAATATTTATAAAAAATTTAGGATATCTTTTATCAAAAAAATACTCATAATACTAATAGAAATTGAACTCGTTTACTTGTGGAATATTAGTCTAATTCTTACCATCTTGTTTTTCTTTGTTGGGCAAATAGGTATTTTACATTTATTATTTTGTATTGGGTCAAACAGTATGGACACCGGTTAAAAGGACTAGAGGAAGGTCAAAGAGAACGCTCAAAGAGGTCATTGAGCGGGATCTCCTAGTTAATAACCTATCCAAGGATTTAGTTTTTGATAGAGCACAATACCGTCGTATGATCCATATAGCTGACCCCATTTAATGGGATAATGCTTGTTATTGTTGTATTTCGTATTGGGTCAAAAAAGTAACGTGTTGGGTTTTTGGACCATCGAAGGCCCAACGTTGCGATCATTTGAATAGGCCCAAAGAGTGTTGGGTTTATTTGTTAGTCTCCTTGTGAGTTGTGATGTCGACCATAAGGCCTTAAGCAGAGTATTTCCTCACATATCGTTTGGTTCCATCCAAAGCGTAGGCAAAGTGAAATAATGACGGTGTGCTGTATGTGAGTCCCGTTGAAAATGAATAGATCACAAAATCTTGAAGCGATATGGGATCACCAGAGTCTTGCATGTAAGGGATAAACTACACTGACATGTTTCATGAAAAGGATACCTCATCTTGGGACTGAACCGGTCGATCTTCAGCGTCACTTTGTCATGGTAGGAGAGTTGCAGTGAATGTACCGAACTTGAAGATGGGACATCATCATCGTGAATTGAACTCACACCTGCACATTTGCAAAGGTTGCTCCATTTTCCTCGGAGTATGTTCTCACTTCTTCATCAAAATATATTTGCAATCAATAAATTCAAAATATTAATAATAAAAATGGCAAGTCTTTCCAGCGATGCAAATCCTCCAGCTTGGTGGTTGGCAATGCATAGGAACTCAGTTCATACTAAAACAAAGGAATAGGAAACTGCAGCAAAACGATGAAAACATTTTGAATGCATGTTTTTCCTCGGAAGCTGCAGGAGTTGGAACAAAACATGACATAATTAATCGGTCGTTAAACAAACCAACAGATATAGGAGGGAGGCACGAAGCTTCTTTCCGACTTGTTATCATTTACCAGCCACAACAAACACATCGGTGTCCACTTAAACCTTCGAAAGAGACGGTTAAACTATAAACGCTGTTTCTTCTCTTTTAATTCTGACAACGCCCATCTCACGCTTCTCACAAACATCATTCCCACTCTTCCTTTTACTTTTTTACAAGTTCCGTCCGTAATTCTCTCATAAAACTCCAGGATGCACAGAAAGCTCTTTCCTGCAACCACCGCAAATCAAACCCAAGAGTGTTCTGATTTTTGTGACCCAGCTTGCCCTTACAACTGCTACTCTTACCCAGGCCACTACTTGCCGCCGCCGCCCGTTTTATCTCCAAGTAATCAGATCACGGCCTACTTGGCCATCGTTGCTTCACTCTTCACTGTCATATTTGTTCTTGTTGGTTTCTACGTTCTCAAAGTGAAGTGGTACTCCGATTGGTGTGGACGGAGACGCAATGGATCCTTTACCACCCAACCAGACAGCCTCGAGGATGAGTTTATTGATGAGAATCAAGTTGATCACCCTCTCTGGTTGATCACCACCATTGGTTTACAACAGTCCATCATAAACTCCATTACGGTCTGTAAGTACAAAAAGGGCGAGGGATTGATCGAGGGAACTGAGTGTTCAGTGTGCCTGAATAAATTCCAGGAGGACGAAACCTTGAGACTCTTGCCGAAGTGCAACCACGCCTTCCACATCCTCTGCATCGACACGTGGTTGCGGTCTCATATCAGTTGCCCTCTTTGTCGTGCCGGCATTGTCCCTAACAACGCCAGTTCCGATGCAGCCATGTTAAACGTGAGTTCAGTGGAGGAAAACTCTAACACAGTGGTAAGAAATGAAGGCGAACAAGTTGAGCGGAATGGTGGGGAATTAATTACTGTGGCCTCCGAAAACGGAGAGGGAACAGGAGAAGCGGGGGAAGCCGAAGAGTTTTCGCATGAATCAGTGTCGAAGAATGAACAGACTTTAGATGAAATAGGAAAAATAACGAGTTATGTATCGATGGATTGTTGCGTTGATCATGTAAAGGAAGAGACTGAAGGGGACAGGGTGAATGTTCTGAAGAAAGGCGGTGAATATTCAACACTCTTTAAACCAGCGCGCGGCTCTTCAATTGCACGGTGTCTTCGCGTAACGCCTATTTCGATGAAGAGGTCAGCCTCCTGCAGCGGCAGGGTTGTATCGACGAGAGGCCATAAGAGTCTTAATTCAAGTCTTCACCGCTAGAACATGAAATGTCTGAATATTGGGGGTGCCATTATTTTCACAATGACTTAAGCGTAAAACTCAAAATTGTGTTCCTGTGGAGGAGATAGATTTTGAAAATGGCTCAGTTGTTATAGAGTAAATAATACTTTAAAACTATGATTTTAAATAATATGATGGAATAACTTCTAAAATAATAAAAAATATTATATATTACTAAATTATTATTTTATTTTTATTTTTTATATTCCCCCTTCTCTCTCTGCACCACTGCCTTATCTATATCACTATTTTTATTGTCGTAGTCGCTAGGAGGGAGGAGGGTCCGCTGTAATGGTCCTGCCTATGGGAGGTCATGGTTGTCATTAGGAGTTAGTGGAAATCATGGATATCCCCATCAATTGTTTGGTTGTGTTTAGCTCCTTTGTGGGTTGCAAAGAGTAGGAGAGGAAGTTGCTGTCAATGAAGAAGAGAAAGCCATCGTTTGTCGTTGAGGCTCGTGGTGGGTTGTTGAGGCTTATTTGGAATTTCTAGACAAGAGAAGAGGGAGAAGAGCTATAGTGGCTTTGTTGTCACTGTCATTGGGAGAGAGAAGGGTTCGTCGATGCTAATGAGAGGATGATAAACATTGACAAAAAATATTATTTATAGTTTTTTTTACTTTATACTCTTTTTGGTAATTTACTGATTATAAAATTTCTTATAATAATAACTATATAAATATTTATTTATTCATAACCACTTTTTTCTATAAATTGCTTTTTAGAAACTATTTTCTAAAAATTGTCCAAAAATCTTTTTTTTTTAATAAATTATTTTTTAAAGTATATCCAAACGGCCTAGAAGCGTGGCAGCAATGACAAAAGGCTGATATTCTTTTCAAATCTCAATGATTTGGAGCTCCCATGATATTCTTTGCGAAACTTCTTGGATGATACCTCAAAATTAACCTGTACTAGTGCTAGCTAGCTTAGTCTCAAAGAATATATCCCAACAGCCATTATCTCCACGGAGCACTTTAAACTGTTTTATTTTGCCTGCAAGGTTAAATGAGATGAAGTGAAATGACTCCATTCGAAGTTTAATAGGGGAGAGGAAGAGAGAATAAACATAATGGGGCCCTAAAAATTAAAAAGGATGTTTAGAAATGGAGCCATGCACAGTAGCGAGCGTTGATCAGTGCGAAGATATCACATAATTGAATTTGAATGGAGCAGACAGGATCGGCCCTTGGAAAGCTTGTTAAGGCAAGCTAGGTTTGCCTCTATAAATCTTTCCCTTTTCCCTAAAGCGACAGCAAAATCTAATGGATCTTCCATGACTTGGATGCGAAAATATATATTCAGTTGCTTATGATTATTACTGGTGCTATTGGTGGACCAAGCATAATACACATCACTTACGGATCAAATTCACAACCAGCGAGGTCTAATCATGATCATACCCAGTCCTCTCTCATAAACAGTAATTTGTGTACCCATACTCTTTTTTTTTCAATTACATCTCAAAGCAACAATTGAGGACGTTCTCCGCTTGTCATCCAGCAATGACATATGAACAGTGATCTAGGGGAGATGTATAAATATATCTATCTATGGGTATAGGGGCGGGGTGGCACATTGTATCAGACCGAAAGCGAAAGGAAGTGATCCAGCTTATTTTTTATTTTTCTTGTGTTTGGTTGAAGTTGACATGCACTTCCGGAAACCATCATGCATGGTTACATTTCTAAATCATAAATTTGATGTCTCATGACTTCATGTGGTGACGATTTTCCCGCCAATTATCACGGTTTTAATTTGCAACAACGATATTACTATTAATAATTGATATTAGACTCGTTAAAATGGGCTATATTATAAAAATGGGACAGAGGTGTATCAATTTTCGATATCACCCCTCTAACCCGAATGAATTAATAATCACGGATCATGAGCGCGCATATATATATATATATATATAAGTTTTGCTTTATATTTTGTTGTAGAGGGGAAGTTTGCTCATTTTAATTAATCAGTAATTATAACAAGATGAAGTGTGCTTTTTTTCTGGGTGGGTGGGATAAAGATATTAGTGCCATCTCAACGACACACGATAGTGCAAGGCCAATGATCATGCCGTTGAATCTCAGGCAGAGGGATTTATAGTTGGTGAAGACTTCCTTCTTCGGGACGAAAGGTGGAGATTAAAAGCACAAGAGCTAGCTATCTTATATCTTTGGCTGTATGTATATTGTTTCAAAATGGCATGGATATAGTTGACGTCTGACTCTATTGGATTATTCTCAAAAGTTAACTTTTTACATACATTCGTCTTGTAAGTCTACGGGCTACACTTTTCTTTTTTTAAAAAATTTATTTCTATGACTCTTGTACCTAATCTAGATCGAATCCGTCGAATGTGCATAAAAGATGAAGCAGTCAAAAGTCATTACAGATAATTTAGTTGAATAATTACAAATTATGAAAACTCCACGTTATTTAGATGAAATGGACGTGATTTATTGCCAAAGGGCCATATGTATAGACCATCTAATTGAACAATTAGTATTTGTTTTTACCGACATATATAATTGAAATTTTTAAATAAAACAGTAAATCAGAATATAAATGTGAAGCGTCTAAAAAACAGAGGGATAACAATTAGAAAGAGAAAATGATGATAGGAGTTTCTCGAAAGATTTTCGGGGTGAATTTATTTGTATGTTGTTCTTTATATCCTCATTAATTACTTCTTGGGCAATTATGGAAGCAGGTTCTCCATTCGACTGTGCTTTAATTATTGATTCTTCATGCCCATGCTTCCATGGCGTTCAACGACCCTTCAAAGCTGCATAATTGATGAATATAAATAGCTAGACTGCCCCTTTCATTTGTTATATGTTTGGTATCCTTAAACGTGCGTGACGTGGAACTTTGCCCATTAGTTAAGGTTTCAGCTTCAGCTAGTACGAATATCTGTCGGTTGCTTCCTCTCTCGCTAATCTTCTGTGCCGATCCAATTCCTAGCCAATGTTCATAGCCTATAATTTTCTCGCTAACAGTGTGATTAATCATCAGATACATTGTGCAGCTGATGAGAAGCTAAGAAAGAAATTAATAAAACGATGCTTAAAGAATATTTGCATGTGATAGACAAAATGGAAGGTACGTGTATGATTAATTACCCATTCTCAAATCCAATCAATAGGAACAGTGCATGTTGCTGTCAAACTATTCGTAATGATTCTGCCCTAATTCTAGTTAAGATCTGATTCTTGAAACTCAATCCATATACAGATCCTCATTCCCCTTTTTGTATGTCTATCTTTTCTCTTAAAGCCAAGGGCACGATGAGGAGTTTTCCGGAAGAGCTAGCTAATCTCATAATCCGGCAATGGAATTTCGGATAATTAAACTGCACTCCAACTCATAAACAGCTACTTCTGAACTGAGATTGATTTATATAGAGAGAGCTTACTTGATTGGATAGTGTAACCGTAACAAGGTCATCCAACTCGGACTTGCCATTATTGTTGGATTTCTCATCGTATGATAAAAATTTCTAGGAGATTAATTATATTGATAATCGGGGGTTGTGCCAACTCTTCAAGCAGTTCAGCAATAAAAAAAAACTGTGGGTATTCTTATAAGAGAGTTTCTTAAAGAGTAAACATTCTCATTGTCATTAAAAAGACCGAAGGTCTCTAATTCAACCTTGAACATGGCGATTGAGAATATTAAATTGCATAAAGAATTCAACCTTGAAGATGGAGATAGCGAGTATTAACACTGTTCCGCCTTGAATCGCGTTGTACGCGTGTTGTTTTATCATTCTCTTGTTCTGCGATGGCTACCGTCGATTGACCGGGACGTTATTATTTAATGGCCGCTGGTTTTACGAAAGCTCTCTTGTCGTCAGGGCGGCATGAAATCGGAAGAAATCAATAGTACCGTACCATGCATTCTCGAAATTTGGGTCACTGTGTAGTCTCAATTTCAGTCTCCGGTAATTTCAAGCGAAAAATAGAGAGCGAAATAAATTTAGAATCATCACCGTCGGTCTGTCACAAAAAAACTCATGGTTGGTGATTTCCAATCATATAAAGGTTGGGATTAGGTAGTTTTGTGGTACGGACAATATATCATCAACCCCCAATTCTCTCCATAAATGGCCTCCACTCTATTCAATTACAGCCATTTGCGTCACGTACAAGCGATTCAAAACTTCCGTCTTCTTTTTTAAAAACACAAGTGATAATTCACTGTATCGTACAGGTAATAACTAGAGAGTATCAAATTTAATTGCGAAGGAAGTAACATTAACACTAATTAATGATTCACATATACGGATGCCACCCACAATATAATTGAATACATATCCCTTTTTTTTTGTTTAATGTTGTTTTATTTGGCCATTTATTTAATGTTTTCTTTCCGGGGGCTACTTCCCAACAACTGGAGGGGGGGGGGGGGGAACCACCTGGAGCATCCTTATTTCACATGTAATGTGTAATCCCTTTTGAGATTTGTGACGCATAGTCGCAGGTACATGCTTTCAGCCACCACACAATGCACAACAACCGCATTTTTCAACTAAAATATTAATATTTTGCATAATTAGTTATCTCAGAGGGTCGATTGAGACGGCACAATAATTAGATCATATCCCCTCCGTTAAGGAGATGAGAATATGAGATATCCCCAATATAAGCCCCCAAAAAAATAAAAAAGAAATGAAGAGAGACATCTTCGAGCTCAGCAGAAAGGCGATTCCTCCTGGATTCTGCGCAATAGTTGATTCACGGCAGCAGCGATTTCATCCACCGTATTCAGATCACACCCATCTTCAAGCTATTTGGTCCAAAATCACAGATATAAAATTGTAAGTTTCAATATTCTATTCAAAGAAGAAGAAGAAGATAGAGGAACAGATCGGGGGGAAGGATCTCTTTAATTATGGCATATATATATATTATAATGATAATAAATAAAGATGGAGAAAATGGAAGCAACCTTGACGCTGGCAGAGTAGAGGACCATGTCGTCATGAGTGGTAGCGTTGAGGTGGAGAACGGTGAGCCTGAGAGCTTGAAGGCCGACGACGATCTTGGTGAGCTGGCCGGAACGTTTCTTGGAGAGTATCTTGAGGTTGGCGTGGGTGTCGACCATGGTGACTTCAATGTCAGCGACGGCCCATTGCTGGGAGCTGGTATTGCAGTGATTTGCATGAGTGGAGTACTGCGGGAATGTGAAGAACTCGGCGAAGGGCGAGCTACACGTCCCACTCTCTTGATCTTGCTGCTTCGTCTTCTTCTTTCGTCCCTCCATTGACTGCAGTAGCTGTTCTAGCTCCTTCACAAAGTTAATGGCGCCTCCTATTATAGACGCTTGGTCCCCCTGTTTCGGCCCACAGAAACAAAAACCATGTTCTACGTCGGTAATAATATCATGATTAATTAGGGCCTCATTCTTGACTTGAAAAATAAGAACCAAATTATTACACATAGGACGAGCTGTACTTAGCAGAGAAAAAGGGGGGTTGGAGTTTGAGCTGACCCTTTGAACGTAAGATGGAGGCATCAAGGAACGGAGCACCGCCAGGTAGTCATTCATCTGTCTCCGCCGATTACGCTCCACCGCAATGTGAGTCATCCTCTGGTTCTCCAGGTCCTCCTTGTTCTTGGCGCTCTTGGTGCGACGTCGTTTACGCCTACCCGAGGGAGCGGGGGAGATCAGGGATCGGCGGTCGGTGTAGGCCTCTGGAGAAGAGTTAGAATACCAAGTTTCATGGACATGCCTGTGTTCTATGTTACTGTTGATGAGTACTCCGACAGGGGATTTCTCCTCTTCTGCATGGAAGCCATGGTCGTCGGGGTTCCAAGCTGCGGCAATGGAGTACGAGTCCTTGCAGCAACTATACGGGAAGGGATCCTGTGAGAAAACTACAGCCTCTAGGGCCATTATTGTTGACTTGGATCGGATCAGAGTTTGACGTGGCTCTCCCTGTTGCTCACTAAAGGACACACTACTCTTTTTCGCCAGCAAGGTGCTGAGAAACAGAGAGCGAGGGGAAGATAAGGATATAGGGCTAACGGTGAGATGCTGTAGAAGAAGAGTTTGGGGAAGGAAAGGAGGAAACTGAGAAAGGTAGGTAGCATAAGCCCAGAGCCCGGCTGAGCGCAATACTCCCAAATGGTGGACGAAACTGGGCTTTTATCGTCGAGACGAGGAACAAATTCTTGCAACTGGAAGCAGGGTTATTCAAACAAACAAAATGCTACAGAGGCTTGCACGTGAGGTTTCTTCGTATGACCGCTTCCTTGACCGCCCACAAGCCACTCCCAACTCACAACTCAAACCACAGGAGCAGATATAGATATAGAGAGAGAGAGAGAGACGCAAGCAGGATTCTCTCGTCAACTATTGCAAACTATACATGTAACTCTACTCACGAGCTACCTCTTCGCAAATGAATTTTATAATAAAATCTTACCCTTTATAATGAAATAACAAAATGAGATTTTGTTTTTTTTCCTTTTAAACAAGTGTCAATAAGATATACTCATCAAACCTCGATTCGTGAACTGTATCTTACCCTGGAAGGTCTCGAATACAATTAATTCTAAAAAAACAAAAGTAGATGGAGTGGAATATAGTTTTGTATGCAACAAATGCATTCTAATTAGGTGTGAGAGCTTACAAATACTAATAATGGTTGGTTGGAGAGGGGGCCAGGAGCACCAGCCTCCATGTATTGTATCAGATACCAATTTCGTGAACGAAGGAGGGTCTGCATTGGGAGGGACGAGGACGGTCATCTCCCTTGTCCGTATATGCCTATTGAGTTGGGTTCAGGGGCCAGGTAGTCTTTTAGCTGTAAAGGAATACTTTGTTGCAGTATTATATATATTGGCCTGTTAGTTGCAATAGAATATGGAGAGGTTTCATTTGATAATAAGTTGGACGGACACATGGACATGAAAAAGAGAAAGGTGACGAAAAGCTGGAAATAACTGAGAGATTCTCAGAAAAATCCATAGGAGGGAAAGGGATATTTTTAAAAGAGAAAAAAAAAGGGAAGAAAGAACAACGACCAAACAGCAGAGTTGAGGAGGGTGAGAACAAAGTTCAGAAGACATGAGAGGAATCCATGTGACCACACAAAGAGCCACTCTGTATTCATCCGCCATCTCCCCCCCCCCCCCCACTCTCCTTCCTCCCTTGTTTTATTTCTTCAACAGTTAATATTTTCCTCTTTCAGCATCAGTTACTATTTTTACTGTTTAAGTTATTGTCACTGGTCCTGCTTCGTTTCATTTCCCCGCTACAATTAGAGTTATCCTCGTGTGCTTATTTAATTATGTTTGTTATCATCTCAGATATATAAAATTATAGATGATATACGATCAATCAGAATCTCATGATAAATATTTCAACGCAACTTCCCAATAATAAAAAAAAACCTAGATTTTTCTATCACCTCCATATTCTACTCTTGCCAGAGGAACGGGTTTCACAAAACCTCTGTTAATTATCTACCATTTGACCACATCTCGATGAGACATTCTCTGTTTTTCTTGGTTCTCTCCATGTACCGGGGGGGTTATTGCTAGCATGTACACCATAAGATATAATATGTGCATCGTTAATCAAATCGGCTCTACGATTATTCCCTCGGCTTGCATTTAAAATAGTTGAGCTTCCAATCTCTGATCCTTGACTAGGAAATGATTAATCCATTAGGAAAAGAAAATCCAAAGCCCCAACTGGCATTACTTGGAATGTATCCGGGGAAATTGTAATTTAAGAGATTCCCTGACTGAAATTAAGTCTTAATGACGGGGCAGCCTTGATTGATTGAGATCTACGACTAGTAGCTACCCCTCCTCTAAACCCCATTATCAGAATTGTTTATTAATTAGAAGCCGAGAGCTTACGGAACGATTCATTTGTTATCTTAATAACTGTGTTGAGTGTCTCATTACGCTAGCCAGTGCGTTTCGTGTTCCCCTTATTCTACATTAAAGCTTCCCTTCATCATCCGTCCCATGATAGCATCTCATCTTAATTAATTAATTAATTTTAACGTATAAGAAGCATTCACCGGTAATTAATAATCATTTCCTGCACGTAAACTAAGCTATAACTTTCCATCAAACTCATGTTTGGGTCCACGTGAAATATGTTGGCGGCTTTTTTATTTATTTATTTTTTAGCACCCCGTCCCCGCATGACGCAAAAAATGGTCAACAGAAGAGAGTTGCTTGCGTGTCTTGTAGATATCTCTAGCCAGGGTCTGGGAGAAAACGTGTGCTGTTTGGGTTCACCGAATTCGTTCGCGAGTGCAAAATATCTGGAAATTGCGGAGACCGTGGTAGCAGGGTTTCTGCACAGATATTAGCTTTTGACAATAATGACCTCCATTAATAATTCAAGAGATTACTAAATCAAAAAACAAAAAAAAACTTCAAGAGATGACCCATACCCATAAGCAAGGGGACACTAACCAAAGTCAAATTAGAATGATCAGACATTAATTTGGAGCGGGATTGAATACAGGTCAAAGTATAAACGGAGAAGCAAGAACACGTGATGAGCAAGAAAGTAGGATACATAGGAATTGGCAGAGGCCGATAGAGGCGCTAGAGTGTAGACGGGTAACACGCGTCATTCGAGCATTTTGTCCGAATCTGGAGGCGGGGTTGCAACTAATCAAAACAAGAGAAATCCAGATTTCTGTGCAGTAAAGCAGAATTAATTTTGGGGGCCAATGATTAAAAAACTAATTACTCTCATGTGCTTCAACCGCAAAACACGCTTCCAAACGGCAGGATTATTAAAAAAAGAAACAAAAGAAAAGAGGATCCGCCGGGTAATAGCTGGATATGAGATGATTTGAAAGTTGAAACGTGGCGCTCATTCCCCGCATAGCTGGGGAAGAATGGGATGTGGCTGAGGTTGGGTATAATTGAATTAATGAGATTGGAGGGTGGGTTAGCTGGGTAGCCATCCAACTTGGCCCGTAGGTTTAGCTGGACGTATCTGATTAAGTTACGTGTGGGCGGAGAGAATTTCCATAACAACATATAACTAACTAGATACTCCTTCCCCACATATAAATTACAAGTAACCAAATGGCCAAAGTTAAAATATTGATTAAAATTAATAAATATGTAAGGAATACAATTTTTTATAAATATACCTGTTTGAAACAAAAGAAGAGAGTAATTTGTACATAGATTGTGTCTCAAAATATGTGACTTCTCTGGCCAGAGGAAGCAGTAATTTGATAATCTACGACTCTCGCATGAAGTACTAATTTGATCGTCCCTTAGGGGAGAAGTAACTTTTTTGATAAGTGAGAGTACTTAAACCAAGTGAACCCATGCATGATAGAGACATTGAAAGGTCTTAATGCTCTGGATACATGCAACTCGGCACATACAATACAACAACATGGACGAAAAATACGAATATCACCTGAGAGATCCTTCTCCCTTTACGGGGGTCGAGGGCCTACCAATAACGTTAAATAAAGATTAGTCAGTAACTTCAAACTTTCTAAATTCCAGATAAAGGGTTTTGTAGTATTACTTACAAGACAATGTATCATAATAAAGACGAATGGGAGCATTTTATATGGGCATTGAATGGTAAAAGGTGATATAGACAGACTGGCTCGAAGGCTCGGTCAGTGTTGAGATTGTGTTGGTCGTTTATGTCAGTTAATCCCTTTGTATTTGCTTAATGACTCGAATGGATTACCTGTAGGCCTAAATGGTTTTCCAACTTTCATTGGTCTCCAGATTTTACATTTGGGCTTAGCCCACTATAAATTTTAGCCCAACATTATTTGACTATCATCTCCTGCATTTTTGTCCGTACCTCGTCGGCCTTATAACTTTATCCTTCGCCAGTAGGTTCAGATCCCTGTTTTTCAACCCGTCTGTTCATGGGTTAACTTATGAAACTATGAGCCATGCAATTATTTATTTAAAGCGTGTTTAATTTTTAAATAATATTATTTTATTATAATTTTAGTTATAATATTTGAGGATAAACCCTAACTCTTAGATATCTAAATTTATACTTGAGGATAATAGATAGCTCGCACTGCCTGACATTAATATTACCTAAGAGAAAATAAGACTTCGCCCTACTCTTGGATGGTAGTTGAACCCAACTCCTTTCTAAAAATTTTTGTATAAAAAAAATTCTTAGTTTTCAATGTATATATTTCATGTGTAATCATGGTGTCCATCTATTTCATTCATAAAAAACAATTAGAGGTTCTATCCTCATAAAATAATAAATCCATTATAAATTCTATTTTTTATATTTTATCTTTCATATAAAAAAAGCTGTTTTTTTTAACAAAAAGCAAAAATTGATGTATCGCGCACATACGCATCTCCTTTTGGCCCCTAAAAAATAAATCAATTCATGAACAGAACTGATAATTCATTTATTCTATGAAGCGCTTCATCCTTATTTCTTAGCTACCAGTTTTATTTATCTAGTCAAGAAATGGACAGATATTCATTTTTAAGTGGATCGGATGAACCCCTGGAGATGATGCAAGGTCATAGGTTTCAGAGCATACGATTGGTCGTGGCATTTTCTATCCTCCTAGCTGTCCTTAATTATTGAGTTGCCAAGTAAATAACAAATATCATCCCCTGGACATGCACTAAGGGGCGCCAACTTCTTGGTGCTGTCCTGGGTTCCCAAACTCATCGGGTTTTAATCAAATTAATTAAAAATTAGTTAAAACTGAGATTGGAGCATCTCAACTGCAAATAGACCAATTAATCGACACCGTTTCTATTTTCGTTGCTCACTTAATTAATTAACCGTACACTATATATATATATATTAGCCACACTCAGAGTTGGCGTCTATCGTATATTAATTTGTCTGCCTTGAGTGTGTCTTTTACAGTTTAGTTTCTTAAGAGTAACAATGAATGGGCGGATAAATCATTTTGCAGGAAATGAAGAGTAACACGAACAAGGAAGAGAGTGGAGGCGCGAGTATCCCACCCAGGCGTTTGAGACTTGACCATGAACATACCTGGTTTACTAAGCCTCATGTTTCGGCACAGGCCACACCACCGCCGGCGCCTGCTCAGTACATGGAGCCACCGACGGTGAACTACGTAATAAGAGCATGGCCATCATCATGGTAGTCGTGGTCATCGTATTCTTCGTATCGGGCTTCGTTTCGCTGTACAGTCGTCAGTGTGGGCGCCGACGCCGATTCCGGGGCCACATCGACCTCACTTTTCGAATGGGGGCCGCACGAGCCACTTCCCTGTCGCAGGGGCTCGGTGTAAGCCCGGAGATCATCCAGAGCTTCCCGACTTTCGTGTACTCGGTGGTGAAATGGAGAGGGGCACTGGCATGCTCGGTGTGCCTGAACGAGTACGAAGACGACGAAACGCTGCGGTTAATCCCGAGCTGCAGCCACGTGTTCCATTTGGATTGCATCGAGGGCTGGCTGGCGTCTCACTACACGTGCCCACTGTGCGGGGCCAACTTGTTGGTTCCGGTAGCGGCACAGATTCAGAGCGAGGCCACGCCTCTGGTAGCCCTAGAAATTCCAGATTCAACACAAGAAGAAGAAGAAGAGAACGATAATGTAGGAGGGAGGAGGAATATAAGAGTGGACCGGAGTAGGACGGTGAAGGAGAGGGGGAGGGGTTGTCCAAGTCGGTCAAAAGCAACGAGATTGATGATAGGGATACAGTTCGGGAGGTCTCGGTCAACGGGAGATGGGTACAGGAGGGAGTACTGGGAGAGATACAGGCTGAGGTTGGAGGAAGTGAAGGGAGGGAGGTGGCTGAAACGGACGAAGAGTTGCGTTTTGTTTACGAGTATGGGCAGCGGCCGGAGAGGGGATCGAACAGGAAGCGTAGGCGGCAACTACTGGCAGTTACGATACGCCTACGACGGCCACATAACATTCCATGCATTGTACATTCCCCATCAAGCCACCCCCTTCTTCATCAATCGGAATATAACATCCCAAACCACTAGGCTCTTCAAATGTTGCTGCACACCATCAAGTCTCAACCACGCTGACAATACACCGTCTGCCATTTCTTAACCACGCTCATCTATATTTATTTAATATGTATGGATAACGATATATTGTATTGAGTTTAAAAATATACACAACATTATGACGTATGCATGCCTCATGTCCTTGCAAGGGATCTTAATTAAGATTATATATAAGAATCAAAGCTTTAAAATAGCTAGTAAACTAAAATTAGTATCGTTACCATCACATTTTATTTTCTTAATGCCCAAGGTTTGAGTCGGGGCAAAGCGCGGAATAGTTTTATTTAAAGCGAGGTATGATTTTATTTAATCTGGCTCTATTTATGCTTATCAAAGTAAACGGAAGGCCTAAAAATTTGGCCTATTCTCACCGTTCATATGTGCGAAGCTAATTTACCTTGTAACCATTTCAAGCTTAATGGTTTCCTTTTCTGTGGATAAGTAAGGCAGAGGAATCGCCATAAATTTGTTTTTGGGGGGTTTGGGGAACATGCAATTTTAAACGGATTTGTGATTAATTAGGTCTGCACATACCAAACACGGCTCCCGCTTCCTCCAAACTAATGGCTGAGACTAGTGCTCACAGACATTTGAAAACGTATTTGTGTTTGTGTTTTTGTTTTTTGGGGTTTAGGTATCTGCTGGGTATAATAAACTATAATTTGGTTGCGGACGTTAAGTAACAAAGACAAGTACTTGCAAAGTGTGGAGTTACAGGTGAGCAACCTAGAATGCCGCAGATGAATTTGTTGAATTAATTGGCAGAAAAAGAAAACCTCAAACTATTAATGTTTGGTGCGTTCAAGATGCATGGTGAAGACTCCACTTAGTTGAATGGGCACTGGTGGTTCACTTAATTGCCATCAATTTCAATTGATCAAACAAAGAATTCAATATCTCCTTCGCTTGACTGGAATCTTCTTTGAGTTTTCCACGAAACTAGCTCCGCCTTTCAATTCTCTATATGACGTTAAAACCCTCTGGCTTAGACGGCGACCGAAAATGACGTGCCAACTTCTTTCTTCCCGATAATATTAAAAAGTAATGACGTGCAATTACCATTTCAAACAATTCACTAATTTTCAACAGCTTGTTCGCTTGCTCGAGATTGACACTTTTTATTTATTTATTTATTCTCCGAAGTTAATTGATGTCAAATTTCAAATGTCGGAGTCGTAGGTCCACCTGCTAACAAGCGGCGTTTAACTAATAAGCTTGACATTTTCTAATCCACTGATCATGACTTGGGTTATTAATTAAGAGCAAATAAAACAATAACTTTGTGCCAAGGAGCAAGAAGATAAGAAACACGTTAGTTATTTCGTTATGTACAATGAAACATTTTTGTGGGTTTCCAGCTTCTGAGATCTCTAAGATTTTTCTTTTAATATATATATATATATATATGTATGTATGTGTATATATATATATATATATGCATACCCCAAATCTGCTGAAAGAACAGCAAAGGAGGAAGATCTGACCCGAAAAGCTGGCAACAGAAGAATCCAAGCATTGGTCTTTTTGGCATGGATATTCCAATTTGGAAGTAATTTAGGGGAAACTCGATCATGAGGTAAATCCAAGAATTGAATTATCGAAGTAATCGCATGTACGAAGCATGCCATTGTCACCAAGGAAGGAAGCAAGAAAGTGAATAGCGCAGGATATATATATAGTGACCAAAACATCCGAATTAGGATGTGTCTGCCAACAGCAAAAATAACCTCGCGAGGACGCGCCAATCTCAAATACAAATTAAATAACCGCAAATAAATCTGGATTATTAATTGGCAAAATTATATAGCGGGCCTCCCTCCCCAGAATTTTAAAAGTCAATACCCGAAACCCTACATTCCACCCATCCTACGACATCATATCAAGGCCCTCTCGGGTCCCACTCCCATTCCCCGCCGCGTTTCCTCCATTTCTGTGAACCTTTTCCTTGAATATGTTCAAGCAGGTCACACGACCTTGAACTAAACAAGTTATACTTCTGTTAAGAAGAAAAACGGTCCCTAAAAATATCCACGCCGTGCTCCAATCTATATATCTTGCCCCTCGGCAGGCTCAACCAAAAGCATGCCATGTGATATTTAACGCCCGCCCCTTTGGTTTTACTTTGCTTTCCAGTTACCACACCATCATTCCCATTCTGAGCATACCGGCACAAAAGAAGAAAACAAGATCAGCGGGGCAGCCATCACTGCGTCGTATCGTACGGCATCATGTGTCGGATTTGGAGGCAAATTCTTTGCTTCCTATAGCTGCAAACTCCCCTACCTGATATGATCAGCTATGTCAGTCCCCTGCCACACTCGCCCTCCTCCCATCCTCCCACCCTCCAATTTCGATCATCACCATGGCCTGCGCTGCCTTACCCTCTTTCTACTCTCCTTCCCGGCCACCGCGCAGTTCCTGGCGGCGCCCCCTCCTCCGCCCACCGACCCCTTTGCCCGGCTTAAGTTTGACAAGAACATGGCCATCATCATGGTCATCCTGGTCCTCGTCTTCTTCATTCTGGGCTTCCTTTCCATCTACACTCGCCAATGCGCGGAGCGCCGAATGAGGGGCAGACTCGACCTCGCTCTCCCGATCGGCATCAGCAACCGGCGACAGCGCGGTCTTGACCCCGAGATCATCGACAGTTTCCCCACTTTCGTTTACTCCTCCGTCAAGGGGCTTAAGCTGGGGAGGACCTCCCTGGAATGCGCCGTCTGCTTGAACGAGTTCGAAGACGATGAGACTCTGCGTTTGATCCCCAAATGCAGCCACGTGTTTCACCCTGATTGTATCGATCTCTGGCTTTCTTCTCACTCCACCTGCCCCCTTTGCCGGGCCAACCTTATTCCTAAACCCGGTGATTCCTCCTTTGTCGCCATTCAGATCCCCAATCCGGACGCCGATTCCGCCCAGCCTGATTCAAGTTCTAATTCCGGTGAGGTCCCCCAGGACAACGTCAACACGGCGGCACCCGGGTCGTCTCCGATTCTGAGCCGAAATCCCACCGTGAACCGGAGCCGGACACCTAGGTCAAAGTCAACGGGGTTTCGACTGGCCGGCTTATTCCCACGTTCTCACTCCACGGGTCATTCCCTGCAGGTTCAGTCAGGAGATAATTGGGAAAGGTTCACTCTGAGATTGCCGGAGGACGCCCGAAAGAAGTTACTAAAGCGAACAAATAGTTGTGTGGCGTTCACGAGGGAGAGCAGTCAGAGGAGGGGTTATAGGACAAGAAGTGTGGGGAGTGGACGGGGAAGGAACTATTTCCAGTACGAGCGATTCGGAGGCGAGGGGCGGCCGGAGCAATGGGGATTCACGGTGAGGCCTCCGTTTTTGAGCAGGAGTGGTTCGACGGTGGCTAACAAGGGACCGGTGGGTCCATCGGGGGTGGCCATGGACGACATCGGGGAACGGTCTTCTGATCCATTGTTTACGGGAAACAAAGATTCGATAGGAAGATAGAGGTAGCTTAGTGTTTCACATAGGGAAAAGTTTCCTGTTCATAGCATAATAATACCCTTGTTTTTTTTTTAAATGGCCATCCTGAAAATTTCTCCCGCATATATATTTATATTGTTTTTAGTTCATTTAAGGTTTCATTTTCGGAAAAATGGAACCCAAATGAACAGGGGGTGCGCTCGAGAATTCGAGGACATGGTTTCGCCTGATATAAGGTTACAAGTTTGCTGCAAATTTCATCATATACATGTTTATGCTTATTTTCAGAATGTGGTATTTCATTGATTATACTTGAGTTTTGTCTCCACCAGGAGATCAAGCCAATTCTGCCAATCTTGCCATCCTAATGGATGCTTCCGTAGTGCTGCTGGAAATAACACAACTCTGTTACAATATTCCTTCAACACCCTTCTCCTTTTATGTTATGTTAGGAAGGCATAAACTTCCAGATATGAAAAGGAACAGTTAGAATCAGCCTGAACGACGTAATATTTCAAATTTAATTATTTCTTTAATTTAAGTGGAGAAGTAGGATTCGTCGAAAGTTTTGTGGCATAGAATGGGGGAGGAGAAGGAATAATTAATGGCACAAATGATGATTAATGAGTTGTTTGACATAAAGCAAAACATGCCTGCGTGGTTGATGATGGCACGTAATTATTTGCAAAAGAAACAAGGCAAGTGAGGACGATTTAATGGGAAACTGCTAGAATGAAAATCACGAGTCGTCAAAGAATGGGTCATAGTACAACCTTTTACGGTCAAAGGTGGCAAGGATCACAAAGCATGACTTTATTTCTCTATCTCTGTGGGGAAGAGGATTGCCGTAGCGAATGAATCACTTGACCGCGAAGAAAATTAATGACGGATAACCATTATAATTTTATATAACTTGGAAGAAATAAATCTGTTTATTTGAAATTAATTTTTTCCCTCACATGAATTAGCAACTTTTTTTATATGTCTCTGGCCCCCAATAACTAGTATTTTTTTTTAAGATATTTGAGTAATCCAACTAATTTAGATTGAATATTTTTTGTTCTGTTACATTTGATTTTGAATATTTATAAAACCTCTGGATGGGTGCAAGGTCCGCGTGTATTTTTTTATTCTGCAAATTATGTGGCTGTCCCAAACACCAAGAGGTTAGGTTAAGAGGCCCAACAAAAACGAAAACTCCAATGAGATCTAAACAGTGGGGGACATGAAATGATTCAGAGGCCCAACCTAACCTCTGACTCTCATGTCTTCATCGTAGAAATGGCCACGAAGCTCCATTACTATGTTTTGTTTTTGTACAAAAGAAAAGGCATGTCGCCCCTAACAATGAACCCATCGATTCTTCATACGTTGTCAGTGGAGCCCATCCTTTCCAAATTGAATCTCAAAGCAATCTGCTCTAAATTCACATCAGTGGAAGATAACAAGATGGCGATTATTCTCTCAGGTTCTCCTTCGTTTATTATTCCTCCTTTATAGGAGGAATATGTTTGATTTTAGGAAGCTCCGAGAAGGTTAAGAATGATGGGAATAAGAATGGAAATGAAAATATTCTTCGAGGTTTTTGGCCAATTTAGGTTCCAATGGTTCAATTCATGCTAACTGAGGACCTACGTTTGCTGAAAAAGGTGTGGATAGAAATAGTCAGCAAGTTGAGGAAGAAATGGCTGGAGACAATGACATGGAGTCTGATGATGACCTATCAGAGCCTCCAAACCAGAATAATCAAGTTGATGACGAGCCACTGTGCCACACCACGGAAGACCCTACAAGAAACTCTCAGACCTTCTCCTTTTCAGAGAAAATAAAGAAAAAGCTTTATAGAGCATGGCGCAAGGCTGTTATTGTCAAGCTTTTAGATAGAGATATTGGTTACGAAGCTTTGCAAACTAGATTATAATCAATATGGGCAAAAAAGGATTAATAAATTTAATTGATATTAGTCATGGCTTTTACATGATAAAGTTGCCAAATAGAGAATATTACTTTAATGTATTAATTCAGAAACTATGGATGATATATGATCACTACTTGATTGTGAGACCTTAAGAATCAGAGTTTATACCTGAGAAGGCCACCATTTGTAAGGAGGAGGTTTGGGTTATAATGCCTAAATTGCCTTCAAAATACTATGATAAGGAGACCCTAACTATCGTTGGTAACAGAATTGGAGAGATAATGAAGATGGACTTAAATACCTCTGGTCTGTTAAGGGGTCATTGGAAGGACAAAATTACTTCCTGTAATACGATGGCCTTCATATGCTCTGTACAGGCTATGGTAACTACAGGCATCATGTGGAAGTTTGCCCAAAAAGAAGAAAGACTACCGATTCAGGGAAAATAAGACCAGTACACAGCAAGTCCAAACAGCAAACAAGAAACATTCAAATATAGCAACTTGCAATAAGAAAGATCAATGGAGGGTGATAAAGAAGAATCGTAGACAATGGAAAATCATTTAATACATATAATGGTACTTATAAAGATATATAAAAATGGAAGGATATCGAGTGTATTCGTGTTTTTATATGAATATTATTTAATAATTGTTTAGCTTCCAATGATTGGAGAAGTAAATGGCATTCTACTTCTGCAATGTGTCAACTCTACAATAATGACACATAGGATATTTTACATATTATTTGAGACTCCAAATATACTAGAAAGCTTTATCTTCGTTTGGTTAATCCCATGTATTATTCCCCTTTCTTTATAACTCCCTTATGAGATTAGTTTACTTTAAATCTCATAAGGGAGTTGGGAGTGAATGATCTTACTAATTGGGAATTAATTTGACGAGTTACAATTTAGAGCTTATGGAAGTGGAGGAATCAATATATTTTTGATACAGACTTTGTCAAACCTGTGAATCCTTAAATGTTTATTATGCAAACATGAAAGAACTTTGTGCAGGTCCAACATGAAAATTTAATGAGTGAGTAAGTGTTCCAACTTTATCTATCTTACAACCTCCTCCTTTGGGATGTCTCAAACTTAATATAGATGAAGCTCTTATAGCAACCCAGAATAAAACAGGATGTAGAAGAGTTATTATAGATCATTCAAGGAACTTGGTTGCTAGATTTTCAAGTAATTTAGGATCTTGTGCTATGATGGAAGCTGAGCAATAGGCTATATATAAAAGACTCAGCTAGCCTAGGATCTACAATTTAAGAAAATTGTTTTTTAATATAATTATAAGAATGTGATTGATATGCTATACAATAGGAATAATATTATATGCAGTTTGTTAGTTGTATAGATACAAAATATTTTACAGCTTTTATAGGAAGTCAAGCTCCAACACATTCCTAGAGCTCAAAGCAAAATTACATATATTCTAGCTAAGGAAGGCTTCACTACAATGGGAATATTATACTTTTATCCTTCACATTTAGAGATTATTGTTCTTAGTAATTGTCTGAAATTTAATCCCTTTTGATTTAGTTTTCTTTGTATCCGGCGTTTAGTCCTCACTGGACAAAAAAAAAAAAAAATCACATCAGTGGCTGCCTTCACTCTGTCCCAACGCCCATTTTCTCTCCCTCCCACATTGAAATCGTGTGCCTAACAATAACATCCATATATCCATCCTCTTTTAACCATCAGTAGATGATAACACACACAAGACATGGGAATTCTTTGCAACCCACTAATCCGCAAATCATTTGATTTTCTTTCGATTAATTACCGACAGTGGGGGCGCTGATTTAGCTCTGCACCATCAGTGTCTGCTTGGCCGTGGCCTTTCATATAGGGGCTCCACCCCGAAAACTACTCCCATCCATACAAACACACTACTTTTCTAACCACCGGCCCCTACTACCATTGGAAACAAATTTGCATAATCTTGTAGCTAATATTCTACAAAACCATACATAAAACATTGCTGATTCATAAAACGTTGCACTTAATGTTTAGGCGTGCTGCCAATCTTTAGTTTTTCTGTAGAATCCAGGACCATGATGGCAACAGAAAACAACTTCTCCTGGACAACATTAAACCGCAAAAAGCACAGTGAGGGTGGGGCACATAGGGCAAGTTATGTGGTTTAATAACTTGGACGGTTTTTATTTCCGCAATTAACACAACACGTTTGTTCTTGCATTACCATATAACGTTGAGCCCACGTGAAACGCATGTGTAACTCAACGCCACGCTCAGCCATTCCGCATTAGTGTAATCGCAGTGGCATGGGTATTATATAAAGCCATCCCAATGGGAAGTGAGGGCACCGAAGTGGCATGTTGTAGGGCTAGCACCCTCTGTTTAGCCAATACCCAAACCCAGGAAGAAAGGATGATGCCAAGCGTGAAAGGGCTAGTCGAATCCAATAGTCTCACCTCTATTCCTTCCAAATATGCGTGCATTCAACGTCCTGAAGATTCCATATACTGCGAATCTGACCCTGTTATTCCCACAATTGACTTTTCCAAGCTTACCTCCAGCGATCCCACTGAACGCTCCAAAGCAACCCAGCAGCTTGGGGATTCCTGTCGCGATTGGGGATTCTTCCTGGTATGGCCAGTGACCTTTTCTTCTCCTGCATGTTCTTTATCACTCTCTTTTATGTGTGGTACCTAATAGTTTGGTTGTTCAAATATTAATGTAGCTGATAAACCACGGAGTGTCGGAGACAATGAGGGACGAGGTGGTTAGAGTATGCAAGGGCTTCTTCGATCTGACGGAGGAAGAGAAGCGAGAATTCGAGGGGAGGAGTTTATTGGATCCCATAAGATGCGGCACGAGCTTCAACCAGAGCGTCGAGAAGTCTCTTTTCTGGAGGGATTTTCTCAAACTCCAGGTTCATCCTCGCTTCCACGCTCCCACTAAGCCCCCCGGTCTCCGGTAATATTTTCGTCTTCTCTAAACAATCTGGTTTAAGTTATATACTGAAAAACATGTGCGTTGAAATGGAAAAATGGTGGCAGTGAGATTATAGAAGAATACTGCCAAAAGAGTAGGGAAGTGACGGAGGAGCTGCTGAGAGGAATAAGCAGGAGCTTGGGGCTGGAAGAGAACTACATATATGAGAAGATGAACGTACGGCTGGGGACGCAAGTGTTTGTGATAAACTATTACCCGCCATGTCCCAGCCCGGAGCTGGCGAAGGGACTCCCCGAACACACAGATCATGGGCTTCTGACTCTGCTCATGCAAAACGAGCTGGATGGGCTACAAGTCCATCACGATGGCAAGTGGGTTCCCGTACGCCCCCCGCCCAACTCCCTCATGATCATCGCCGGGGATCACATGGAGGTACGCTTTGGTTTGAGTTGATAGCATTATATGTGATTGTTTGGAAGGTGAAGGTGCATGTTTTGTGGTCAGATATTGACGAACGGCAAATACAAGAGCGTTCTGCATCGAGCAATGGTGAATAATAAAGCCACCAGAATCTCCATAGGGACCGCACATGGCCCTGCCCTGGACACTATCGTCAGCCCTTCGTCCGAGCTCATTACGCAGGCTCATCCACCTGCCTATCGGGGCATTACGTACAGGGATTACTTACTGCTCCAGCAAGGCAATCCACTCGACAGAAAATCTTGCTTAGATCGCATCCGCATCTGATTCCATACTACTGTGGGACATATTAAACCGTTTGTGAGTTAACATCTTATCCATTTCCGAATCACTATCGCCACTGTGGTCTCCTGATTACAAGGCTCCATCCAAATAATCTGTGGTCGTTGTCGTACGTTGATGCCCACTTTCTTGTTTCTTGCTATGCCACTCCCTCGTGATAGTATTATATAATAATACTACCTTTTTATCCCTTGCTTATTGGCAATATTTACCACAGTTTCGCTTATGCTGGCACCGCATGCAGTTACATACATGGCCGACAACTGAAATGAAATGTGTAGGGAAAAAGTCCGCACAACATCGCGGGCACCAAGCCTTCGAATCTGATCCCAAAAGCAACAAAAAGTAGCCACAGCAATTTAATTCCAATGAATAATACCCACTCCTCATGCTTAATCTGAATTCTGACGCCACCAAAAGATGCCCATAATAATGAAAAATTATTTCCTTTAATTTATAATTGGCATAAAGTAACTGTCTGGATGTGATTTATGATCTACAATCTAAATATTATAAATCTTCTTGAATAGTACAAAAAATTATACAGAGTGATCACAGAAATAGAACGAATTAAAATGAGTATGGATATATAAGAACAGGAAATGAATTCATATAGTCAACTTTTTTTCAAAAGTATGATCGCGTAATTATAAAAATTTAATTTAAACCTAGTTATTTCTACGTGTCTTGTAACAAAACATTCAATTTATATGACACATAATTAATGCCAATAAATATTAATTTAATTAATAAGAAATTGACTCATAACCCTCTTATGTTTGAGAATTTAATTCATCTAATCTTTTATATATAAAAAAATTATGATACGTAATTAATTCTTATATATTTTTGGCAAAAAATAAATTCTTATGTATAACAATTCGTATTCATAAAATAAAATGTTAATAATTCCAAGAAAGTGATGGTTGGGTAATAAATCCATAGTTTTCTGAGTTCCCACTTGCCATTAAGAAAATAAGATAAAGAAGAGAACGGTTGCTTCCCCGCGTATGCAACCGATGCTACGCGTGGGAAGGGTGACAAATTTAGGAAAATTAAAACCCGTCCAACCTCCTCGATTGCATATTCCTATTCTATTCTATTATCAATCATTAAAGCCTGTAGTATTTATTGAGATATTTTGGGTCTTGCTCAGGCAAATGAGTTTATTGCACTTCTCAGAATGAATTTGAGTCTCTGAACTGAGTGTCCTTTATATTAACTTCACTTGATTCTTTCCTTCTCTCGACTGCTTTCTTTCTTTTCTTTGTCCAGATGGCTCCGAAAAAGAGGGTGAGAAATCTCATTTACGGTCTCAAAGACAAAGCCTCCATAGTTGCAGCGGCTCTGTCGGTCAGACGCCCCGTGTCCTCTGTTCGCCTCCACGTCCTCCGTGCCACCGATCACAGTACCTCATCTCCTCCGTCGGCGGACCGAATCGCTGCCGTCCTCTCCGTCGCTCAAGGCTCACATCTTCTGCCACGCGTCTGCATAGATTCTCTCATGGACCGACTTCATGTGACGCGAAATGCCACGGTTGCCCTGAAATGCCTTTTCACGCTACACAACATAACCAGGGGACCCCTCGCTCTGAGGGATCAACTCTCCTATTACCCTTCCTTTGGAGGACACAATTTCCTCAATTTATCCAACTTTCGTGACGATTCAGGGCCGGAATCATTGGAATTAACATCGTGGGTTCGATGGTATGCTGGCGTTTTGGAGCAGTCTTTAACAGTACCGAGAGTTCTGGGTTATTACCTGACAAACGGCGGCGACAATAATCAGAAGAACGGGGCCCAGGAGAGAAAGCATCTTCAGGGATCGAACTCGGATCTGTTGCGTAAAATTGAAAGTCTTGTGGGATTCGTAGAGCAAATAACAAGGGTGCCTGAATCGTTATATCTTCAAAAGAATGAGTTGGTGTATGAAGCGGTGAGGCTGGTGGGGGAAGATTACAGAAGTGTGCAATCCGAAATATTCTTGCGGGTAGAAGAATTTGGAACAAGAGTGGAAATGTTGGATGTGGGCGAGTTGGGCGAGTTGGTGAGTTATTTGAAAAGAATAGAGGATAGCAAAGAAAAGCTGGTACTTCTGTTTGTGAATAGGAGAAGAAATTATGCATTTTGGGATTTGATTAATCAGACGAGAAGAAAGGTGGAGACAAAGAAGGAGGAGATAGAGGGGAAGTGGCTGACGGTGAGACCCGAGTCCATCGGGTGGACAAACCCGTTTCTTGAACCGGGCCAATGGATAGCGATCCCACCTGGCGAAGGATGGGTGGGTAAGATCAGGAACGGCGCACTTTAAGGGTTCCAACGGTTAGAAAACAGTTCTTTGGTTATTGGGCCATTGCGGTTGGAGAACAGGGATTGGGCATATTCCTTCATCCCTTCATCACGGTTACCAGCGATATTTCGACATTTTTACTTTTGATCGTAAAGATGGGGTGCTATATATACGGTTGTATTTTATTCTTTTGCTCTCTTCCGAGGAAATCGTGAAAGGGGATATATTCAAACATAAATAATAATGCACAGACAGAGAGGGAAGTGTGCTATACAGCGGAGAGCAACCGAAGCTTTTCGGCTTTTCCAGAGACGGCTCCACGTGTCATGATGGATTTGGTCCCGTTTTAATGGGTGTTACTTTTCTCGGGGGCATCGCTGTCCGTTGAATAGGACCAAGACCAATATAAATTGTATACATTAGTCGGCAGTATTGAGAGGAAATATGTCACGTAGACCCCACTGACTTTGTAATTTGTATAACATTATACGACTGCAAATAATGAAATCTCAAGCTCTTTCGTAGCCCTGTTTTCTTTTGTTTTTTTTAACAAAAAATTAAAAAAAAACATTACTAAATAATATTAATATAAAACATAATAAATTATATATTATTTTTAAATATAAATTTAAATATTCAAAAATTAAACGAGATTTCAACATCATAGCCCTGATTTTTCTTAATTATTGGGCATCTTTGCAGATGCATTTTTGGCCCAAAACAAAAGTTGAATGGAAAAAGTTATCTATTGGTATAATTTTTCTTTTAATAAATAATATTATAAATTTTTTATAAATATTTTTTAAATTTTAAGATTATGTCATAATTTTAGTAGGAGATTAATATTAAATTTATTTAAATATTTTTTTTTTGTTTTTAAACAAAAAAATTGAGTTGAGTACCACTAGGAAAACGCCTTGGCTGGACAACTTAGAATAGTCGATGATAGTAGATGAATCATGAGTGTGATAGAAGAACGAAGCAGTCCGCGATGAGAATGAGGACAAATTTTTCTTTTTCGTACAACAGAATAAAGAATACAATCATAGGAATAGTGCATTGTTTTCCCTCCAGGGGTGAATGGGAGGCCTTTATGGAATAACTGGCGTTAGGAGTGGACCACTTATTTCCCCAAATACAAAAACCTTAATTAATTAAGCTCTAACATAAGCTTGTAACTTGTAACTCTAACCGGGGAAGATCCTATTTCCCACCACCAATTAAATTTAGCGGTGCCCTAATTAACTAATAAACTGTTCAAGCTTGCACGTAACTCCTTGTTCCAACACCAGTTTTGTTTTTTTATTGTATCTTTTCTTAAATCTAATACAAAGTTTCTCATTAATATGTTCATAGAAAACAAGTAAAAGAGACAGTTTATTATTTATTTAGATCAAGGAGCTCATGTATAAATAGTAAAATTTACAACTATATTTTATTTCACGACATGCTAACAGAGTTGCATATATGCTAACAAAATAGAGTTTTATAGATCCAAAGGATATAATAGGAAAATAGAATGAGGATATTTGGGTCCAATCCAATAATACGGCCTGGAAGGGATAGGGTTAGGGTGTGAAGAAAAGCTCATGAAGCCCAAGATTGATTTTCTTGAACCGGGTCAGGCCCAAGAGTGGTTGGTTTCCAGTTTTCCCTGTTGTTACTGCGGTCATCTTCAGGTTATTCTGATTTTTCTCTTGCGGACACTGGGTTTGATGAAATCTATATCGTCACAAGCAGCATCAAGAGCTTAAATATTGAAGTTTCACTGCAAGATCTATGGGGCATCTGACTCGTGTTAAAACCATTCGAAGAGCCAGATGAAAATCTTGAGTAAATTGAATCTCCAAGTCGTTCCCCTGAGTATCCTTCTCAATCCTTGTTGGCGCAAGCAAACACGACACTACTTGAAACCCAGATCCCACTACTAATGGGAATCTAAGAGGTGGCTAGCAGCTAGTTACCAACCCAAATAAGCAATACATCCTACTTCTGATGCTTCCCATACCAAACCAAAAGCTACGCAGCCCCATCATTTAATTTAATGGAATCTCATGTTCGCTGTGGGAAAAAGAGGCAATAGGGAGCAGGGACAATGATATAGTAAAACACGCTCTGATAAAATGAAGTAGTAAAACACTGATAATATATGAATTAGCGCATCTCTTTTCCACTATCAAGTCACTCTCCTCTCCGCTTGACACTTTGTTCATCTCCACACCTTACAGACACACACCCCACGTCATATTTATATATACTACTATTACTATATAGCATCTCCACGTCGCCCTTTTTATTACTTCCAGTACATTCTTCATCAAACTATCCTATACTTCTTATTTATTTAATGTAAAAATTAATTGACTCTATTAGATAAATTAAAAAATTAAATAAACTAATTTATTATTAATATAAGGATTAGTTGATTATTTTTTTATATTAAAGAGTATATAATATATATTTGTTAGTTATAATTAATTAATTTATTTAAATTAATTAATTAATTATTATATTAAGAAGTTGAAGGAGTATTAGTGAAGAGCCTAGGATTTAGCGAAACGAATGTGAAAAATTCTGGAGACGAGAAGAGGACATTTGATGGAACATGCAACACGGTTGATAGTTTGGTGGGCATGAAACTTTTTGGCGGATAGATAGATGAACGTACCACTCATTTAATTTATCTGTACGTAGTTGTCCCCCCCGGGGATTTGAATCGGCGCAGCACGATCCATGGTGGAGCAGTGCGCATTATTTAAATCTTCTAAACCGGGAAGGAGGGAGACGATTGCTTGTGTGTGTGTGTGTATCACCACATGATATTTATCGTTATGTCAAGTAAATGAGGCCGCAGCATTTGAGCTGTACATAGGGATTTAAAATAGAATAAATCGATCGAGTTCGTCAATTATAGCAATCCTAAATGTCTTTCTGTTGTAGAGAAGCTTCATGTCCACGTATATGTGGACAATAATTACGCACACCACATGGACCTGCAATTAAGTGTGTGTGTGTGTGTGTGTGTGAGAGAGAGAGAGAGAGAGAGTGCACGAAAGGGCTCTGCAGCCTTGGCCATCTTTTCCTATTGCTTTTTCTTTTTAAAAAAATTGTGTTTGGAATGGGTTTATTCGGAAGTACTATACCCTCCTCTTTAATATAAAATAAATTTTTTAAAAACTAAATTACACTTCAAACTATTTTTTATTTTTTTAATACAAATTAAATTTTATATTAATAATTAGAGGTGATATGTTTTTTTTAGAATTCATGTTAGAGTTGGGAAAGTAAGCCACTAAACCCAATTTTTTAAGGAATGGGCAAAAAATGAGCTACATAATTCACCCCTCTTAACCCGTTAATATATTTTTTAAATTATTAATATTATTATTTATTTTATCTAAATATTAATTTAAATATTTTTTTATTAAATACTAGTAAAAATAATTATTTATTAATATATGTTCACATATTATAATTGATTAATATTATGTTAATATTTATTTATATTTATAGTTATAAAATTTAATATTTTTTTATAGAAAATATAATTTTTTAAAAGTATAATATTAAAAAAAATTTAATTATATTAATATAATATTAAAAAAATTTATTAATATTTTAAAATTTTAAAAATAATTTTTAAGACTATTAAAAAAATTTAAAAAAGAGACAGGCAGGGGCTAGCTAGCTCCTAAAATAAGGCGAGCTCAAGTGAGCTGTACAGCCGTCTCTTGAATGGATTAATCCATTTTACCATCTCTAATTCAGGTTAATCCCATAAGCTACCGCGTGATATACCAAGGGTAATTTTAAAATAACTTGCATTCTCAATTCAATGCGTCGTGGAGAGTGAGAGTGGCTAAGGCGGGCTTCGTTGACCTTGGGACACCTTCTCCTGCGCCTAGTCACCACTCACTAATCATATATTTCTTTGGGTCCGCCGTCACTCATTGCACCAATCTACTGGACTAGTGCCCCATTAAGTTAACAACAATATATCTAAGCTGTTGCATCCACTTGGAGTTCATCATTTATTTCTTGAAAATATATATACGCAAATCAATAATGAAGGTATAATAATATATAAAATAGTATACATGCCCATCAAATGATCCATATATTTTAATTGAAATTTATGAAATTATAATTAAATTCAGTAAGATTAATTTAGTCATAAAATATCATATATGGAGAAGCTATATTCTGATTGTTACATCGATGGTATACTGTGTTATACATGGCAACAACACTCCAAGCCATAGTATCCTGTGTTATTCGGGTAATAGAAGCTTTCCCGTTAACTATTCTATTAACATATACCAACTGCCTTTAAAGATCATCCAAAAGATTGTATCATTGTATATAATTGGCATCGTTGAATTCTGCTTAATCCATGAAATAAATACCATTAAAGTGAATATATTTTTACAATCGATTTATACATTTTTTGTTTGCCTGAAATCCTACATTCATGCATCGATCTGTACTTACGTATGTATTGTTGTAATCACTAGCCCCAGTCTGTGTCTTCCGTGACTTAGATCAGGATATATAGAAGAACATTGTTTTCAAGCCAAATCCTTTTTTGTTTGTCCGGAGGGATGGATTTGTTATGGTGACAGTACAAGAGAAAAGACGAAAAGGCACATAAATTAATTGAATGAAGGAATAAAATGAATAGATTCGTGTCTGTGGCCCCCTAATTCCCATAACCCATCCCCATCCCCATCCTTCTTCCTGCCATTTACTTTTCTTCAAAAGATCGAGATTTTAGTAAGAGCTTATGAAAGCTGTTGTATTTCGTAATCAACATTTATGTTATAGTGCCTTCATACGGTGAGAAATAAACAAAGGAACACTGGCCCGCCCAAAGGATCCAATCGATAAGACTCCTGTTTCTTGTTTGACCTAATATAATGTTTATATTTATACTTATAATTTTTATCCCACTGAATTGAACAATGATCAGTTAAAATGTCTGTCTAGGGTGGGGTATAATAAGGAGCCGGCATTGATTCTTTTAGCTAGGAACGTTAGACATGGCTACCAACTACTATCCCTGATTAATATATAAATCCCGTACGCCGCTTCCTCCGACACCTGGTTTCCATAGTATTGTTACAGAGACGCACGAGATGCCAGAAAACGGGGCAGCATCGGAGCGACCGAAGAGGAGCACCAAGAGACTCCTTTTCTTACTAAATTGCTTCTTGCTCTGCCTAGGCACCGGCGGTGGCCCTCTCATAAGTCGTCTCTACTTCCTCCACGGCGGCAAACGCGTCTGGCTATCCAGCTGGCTCCAAACCGCCGGCTTCCCCCTCTGCCTCCTTCCTCTATCCATCTCTTACATTCGCAGCCGCCTCTCCCAGCAACCCAAGCCCTTCGCCTTCATCGACGCTCGCCTTTTTCTTGCAGCCTTTGTCATCGGTGTCTTCACCGGCCTCGATGATTACCTCTATGCTTACGGCTTAGCTCGCCTCCCTGTTTCCACTTCCGCTCTCCTCATCGCCACCCAGCTGGCTTTCACCGCCTCCTTCGCCTTCCTCCTCGTCAGGCAGAAGTTCACCCCTTTCTCCATAAACGCCGTCTTCCTGCTCACCGTTGGAGCCGCTGTCCTGGCTCTTCATTCATCCGGTGATCGTCCCCAAGGTGAGTCCACCAAGCAGTATGTGCTGGGGTTCGTGTTGACTCTGGTGGCGGCGGCCTTGTATGGTTTCTTGTTGCCTCTGATAGAGCTCATGTACAGCAAGAGCAGGCAGCCTTTGACCTACACGCTGGTCATTCAGATTCAGTTCGTGATCAGCTTCGGTGCTACTATGTTCTGTACCGTTGGGATGCTCGTCAACAACGACTTCAAGGTACCCCACTGCTCTAGATCTCTTCATCACAACTTCGTTCCAAAAAAGAAAAGCTATACATTAGCGAAGTAAAGTGTTCATTAACTTGCAGGTGATGGGAAGAGAAGCGAGAGAATTTGGGCTGGGGGGAACAAGATATTACGTGGTGCTGGTGTTTAGCGCGATCATGTGGCAGTTCTTCTTTGTGGGAGCTATAGGGGTTGTCTTTTGTGCGTCTTCATTGCTCTCAGGCATTATAATCGCCGTGATGCTGCCGTTGACTGAAGTGTTGGCGGTGATTTTCTACAAAGAGAGTTTCACGGCAGAGAAAGGAGTCAGCCTGGGTCTCTCAGTCTGGGGCTTTCTGTCCTACTTCTATGGAGAGTATAAAGTAACCCAGAAGAACAAGCAAACCGATGCCACCCCTCAAACCGAGTTGACTTCAAGTATTCCTAATCCATGAATATTTCTCCTTGAATTAGGCGTGCAACCCTGTATTGTGAGAAACTGAGAATTCGATATATGTATAAACGTGTGTCGTGTAATATTGGCAAATATATATTGATATATTATTATGGATTTTGAATTCCGCCTGAACTGCTTCTGTATGCGGGCAGCTACAGTTTCTTTAATTAATACAGTGCTTCACCTATGTAACAAAGCTTGCTCCTATATTGCTTTCTTCTTCTCGGACTATGTAACAATTTCAGGGCGTTTTAAGTGCTTCCGACCATGTATTGTTCATTGCCACGAGTAAAGCAGGTATGAGAATTTCTTTTGAGTTAAATTACCAATTAAAATATTCAAAATTTGTAATTGATCTAACAATTTAAAAATATTACTACTAATCTTCAAAAAAGATTACTAATCTTTTAATTTCTTAAAATTAGTTTTTTGTCCTCAAAAGTCAAAATGTAATTACCATGTTGCTTATTTGAAATAACGGCACGGACTTTGAAGAAGCAATTATAGCTTTGTCAAAATTCCATCGATTTAAAACAAAACTATTTCGGAGTATTCACACGATCCTCTTTCTCTTCAAGTAAAATGTCACTGATGTTAGAATAAGATATTGAAGATTTGCTCATAAGAACGTATGGGACACTTGTTATGGAATAATTAATACAAAATAATTAAGTTGATTTAGATAGGGTGCTTAAGTTAATACGACTTTTACCAGAAACAAAAAGTATGATTTTATACATTTTATATTATATATGAAAACAGGGACCGTTGGATAAAATTTTAAAAAATAATTTATAAAAAAAATTAGGTAGTTTTTAACTGGAGAAGAGTTTATAAAAAAGAAGTGATTTTGAATAAATTAATATTTGGATAGTTATTTTAAGAAATACTTTTATTATTGGTAAATTATGAAAAAATATATGATTATTAAATATAGGAGAGAGAAGATGAGAGATGAGGGATGAGAGATGAGAGATAGTGTAGAAAAGAGAAGAGAGAAAGTGTAGAAAAAAATGAGAGATGAGAGAGGGTGTAAGAAAAAGTAAGGGTAATATAATAATTGATTAATCTATAAACTCTTTACTATTCCATAAGTTACTCTGATTAACTTATCTAAAATTTTAATTTTAAACTATGATTTAATCCAAAATTTTGTTTGAACAAATATAGCTGTTTATTTTAATTTTTTTTAAACTTAATTTTTACCAAAACTTAAGTTTAAAATCTAGATTTTAGTTAAAATCAAACACATGCATAATGGCATACTTGTCATGTATTTTTTTTTATTATTTTATATCTAAAATGTAACTTAACATGTATTGTATGTAAGAAAATGTGCGATGATTTTGAAATAAAAAGTGTTTAACAATTTGCAAGCAATTGTTTTTTTAAAAAAAATAAAATTAACTACTCTCATTAAATATATCCATATTTTTAAGAATTATCTATATTTAATAAAATCTATTAAATTAGTGTAATCTTGTCTCCCTCCACATAATTAGAGACGCTTAAGGAAAATAAATAATTAATATTTTTAAAAATATGCAAGATGTGTAATAAAAAACCAAGGCAGGAGGAGGGAGTAATGACCGTTGCTCTCTATGCCTAACCGTAAGCGGTTGTGTAGGAAAATACAGGAAAGGAGCAAAAAATTGAAAGAGCAGGCGGTGGATTGTACTTGATACATAATAGCATTAGGCAGCCACGTTTGGATGTAAAGGATCCACATTAAATACTCCTCTTTTGGAAAACCAACCCCCGCCCCCACAAATAATTCTGGATTCCTAACAAGCTAACCATTGATTCATTGTTGGCACCAAATCTGACCTGTGTATGGAGAGAGAATGCCATCAATGGATATGAGTCCAAAGGCCCAAAGAAGCAGAGAATCCCACTCGTTCAATGGACAGCTACATTTAGCTACCTTCTTCACATAACTTTGTTCATACAGCTACCAGTCTCCTGCCCAACTACCATTCTTTAGAGGCGGTCGAAGGGACAACTTCAAGCACGAATTGGTATGGTATCCATCAAATCTGAAAATAAACCATCACCTGAACCTCCTCCACACGTTATATTATAAGCTTAAAAATAACTACATAATTCATGATTTATTTCCACAACACACAGATCTGGAGCTCCCTCAAATTTTAACTCCCAGTGTATGTACTTGGCATTTTCAGATAAGTCAGCTGATTGCAGATTGAAGGTTCGTTGTTTCTCAACCTCGTCGTCTTCAATGATTGTTCATTCAATTCTTTCAGGTCATCGAATGGTCACATACAATGCTGGGGTATTCAATCTTAATTCTCTAAACAAGTCAATGTCCCTGCTTCCCCTTAAGCTGTTATTCTATGAGACAGAGTATGAACGAATTTGAGTTACTGCAAGCATGCTTTACAATTTTCTAGTGCATCCAACTAGATATTATTAATAGGTTTATCGGTCGAACAGAAGAAGGGATCCTTTCCTTCTTTTTCAGAATAAAACTTGAAAAATATTATCACCGCATAGGATGAATGAGAATATCATAGCCGTTTTAGACATCGTCATCTGAGTGATAAGAAAAAACAAATCACATTTTACTTTACTGTACATAAGATAAAACGTTACTCAAAGGAGAGAAATAATCACGGGGCATACAAAAGCAAATTATGTTTTCGCACTACCAAAGCATGAGAAATCAATCATCCGTATCAATCCGGAGACTACATGTACACATTTAGAGACACTCTTTACAACAGAATCAGGCATCATGAGGGTGGTCCCATGGTCCGAAGTAGTTCCTGAAGTCAAGTCCTTCATCCACAAAACCAGACAGCCAAACCTCCCTCCGTCCTCATTTTCTGGACCTTTTGGACCAAAGGTACACCATAAAGAAACAGACTAATGCAAATACAATCACGTGAACGATATGGTTTGAACCATTTTGGATTATGCTCTTGTTCAATCTTCTTAAATTATTCTTCACCCCAGCCTGGGCCTTTATCATTGTTATTTGCTGTAGTGAAACAAATACAAGTGGCCTGTTAGCAAATGGCAAGAAAATAGGACAGTATTCTGCAAAGTACGAGACAGCAGATCACTGACGGAACAATTGCAAAGAGGAACACGCAACTTCAAGGAGAAATTAATATCAGCGAAAAGCCATCGAATTTAATGACACTTATGGACATCTGTTCCAGGATATAATAGATGAAGATAAATTGCTGTGCTTCAGAAAATAGGAGGTTTCCATAGATTTTGTGTCTTGGGAAGTTAATGTCGACCTTTAGCTTGGATGTCTCATGATATGGGTGGCATTCCCATGTCACGTGTAAGCTGATTTTTACACGAACCCTTTCATTTAAAAAGAGAAAAACAGCTGAAAATTTTTAATCCACTTTCTAACGGAAAGTTTTAAGACATAATACATGGATTTTACAAAATGTAGGACAAACTCCTCATCAATTAATCTCTAAGCTACACCACAAGGCAGCTACTACTGGTCATTTCCTCAACCATCTTGTTCTTCACAAAAATCAAGCCAGAGTCCTAACTGCCACTCTAAAAAAGTAATAAAGATCCATAGCAAAGAATTATTTTGGTGTTTAAGTCAAAGGTTCAAAATATAGATAGCACCATGTCTCTGTTAGTCTGTTCTATTCCCTTTAACATTATACCCAACTGACCTTAAATTTCCGATTGATATACATTTCCTATCACAATTAGCACTTAAGCTACACAGAGTAGAGCAACACTAAAATTCCTACTGTGAATATATTTTGCCTGATTCATAATTGAGCAACTTTAGGTATAATGTACTCTTCGTTTTGACTGCTAACCAAAAAAAAGGAGCCAAGCAGAGATTATTCAAAAGTTGATGTACCAGTTGTTCCAGAAAATCTTTCTGATACTTAACTTCTGTCCCAATCTCCTCGGCAACCTGCAACATAGAAAAATTAAGTTCTCTAACAACCTAAGGATGCAGAAAGGGAAACAAAAGCTTCGAAACATAATGCAGCTTCTTAAGATTAGATAAAATAAAGGGAGAATGACAATTTAGGACCTGATTTGACAATTTAGGACCTGATTAGACAATTAATGTCCAAGAAAGACCTGTCACTACGTCAAGACCCAATTTTTTACCACCCAAACTTCCAATTTTTACAACTTTTCACGGCTTAAAAGTTCTTATTAGATATTATTTTTCAAATCAGGTCCTAAATTGTTATTCTTCATATAATAAACTATCAACCAGGATAGAACTCAATAACAAGTCAAGCTGCTAAAAAATAGTTATAAGATGGAAATTTGACTCAGAAAAGCGTCACTGATAAAAAAAAATATAATATTCTACAAGGAGCAATATATTGTAGGATGGAAAACAAAACATTTGGTAGATATGTGTAGCGTACAACAAGCATATATATTCACATAAATCTTCTCCGAACCAAAAACATGAATTAGTCTTCCCTTCTGAGTTTCAAATAGCATAATTCAATCCACCTCCATTTGCAGTGTTTGTATACCTTCATGGTAGAGAAATTAGCCTCGGGGGAAAGGGAATCTTTTAAAAGGATTAGACCAAGATATAATTCCTCATATCTTTGTTATGATATTTTTGAATTAACGTATACACGCGTATAAGAATTTTTTTTTTTCTTCTAAAAAGTGACTATACACTCCGATAGCAAAGATGTAAGAAATTGTACATAAGTTTTCTACTTTGTAATAACAAAAAATTGTAAAAGCTGCAAATGGATGAAGTATACATGTTCAAGCTTCAACGAAAAAATACTTAAATAAGAATGATAGCTAAAAGTTCAAACATATAACATTATAGAATTCAAAGCTCAAAATCCACAAAAGTCAAGACTCCTCTCTCATGTAATTCTAACTAAATAGATTTCGCGTTGCTTATCTTGTCCAGCGTTGCTTATCAGCCTTCTTAATTTCACGAAAACTCATTTAAGAAGGCAATAAAAGAAAAGAAAAACTTGTCAAATGGATCAAAACAAACATTTCTCAATTTTCTAACTTGGCCACGAAGACCGCTGATCTCGTCGTCCAAGTCCATCGGATCAATACGCAATTGGATTTCATTCGAACCAGCAACTGATCTCGTGGTGAGGCCCTCTCTGCATCCTCATATATGAATATGTATATAGGAATTGCATCAATTCCTGGAAATTCTTTAAAAAAAACGAAAAAGAATTTACTTGTGAATTGACCCAAGAAGACCAGAAAAAACTAACTTGAACGATAAGGGGCAGCATGGCCAAAAGAAGAACCACCTCCATGCGAATTGGCAGCCATCGCAGAAGATAGAAACCCTAAAACAAAAACGATGGCTAAGAAGAACTTCACGGAGGTCGAAAAACAATGACAACAATAACAACCGCGAAATCAGAGTCGGCGAATTGGAAAGCAATACTCGGACTCGGATTCTTTGTTCACACATCAACATTCCACATTGCTTGGCTCTTTGAAATATGCGCGGGGTTCCGAGTGACGTGTCGTCAGGCAAATCCACCGTTAAAGTTTTTTCCTTTTTCTCATCGACGGTCCATAGGGGGCGGCCCTTGCAACACCATCATTTCATTGCCATTTTAGGTAAACATGGGTATCTAGTAATAGAAATAGCGACTAATTTATAAATATAAACTTTTTTAGAGGGGTTTTAATACTGTTGATATCCTCTCTATATATAATGTTAGGTATCGAATTACTGATTAGATATTGAAGGAACTTAAATTAAATATTAATTATACTATATCTGATAGTTATTTTACTATTTGTTTTAGCCCTTTTCGTTCCTCCAACTTTTTTTCCCTATGAAAAAATAAAAAACTAAACATCACGATGATCACATAATGAAGATTTCAACTATATTTTAATTTTTCTTTTATATTAATATAAAAATCTTTAGAATGGGTTGAATTCATCTCCAATTTAAAGATAGGGTAAAATAGAGGTACTCAAAATTTTCTGTCTCAGGTTATCTCAACCCGATCCCGAGCAATTCGGGATGGATCTATCTCATCCCATGAAGGATCAGGATGGGGCAAAGGTCAGGATAGGACGAGTCTCAGTTTGGCCTTCGAGATTTTCGTCCAGTCTCAAATATTTTTTTTAAATAAAAAATATTTTTATCCCCGTCCTGTGACAGGGTAATCCTCGTCCCGTGATCACCCTTAGGGCGAAATTTTATTTTCTCTTAAGCGATGCTAATATTAGATAAGATAGGCTACCAATTACTCTCAAATATAAATTTAAGTATTTAAGTTACATATATCATATTTTCGCCAATTAAACTAAAGACAATGGCTTACATCTTTTCTTTTCTTTATTTTTTGATACAAAATTTTTTAAAAAAAAAATTAGGCTCACTCAATCTAAAGGCATTATAAAATCTCTTTTTTTCTTAAGTGATAATAATAGCAGATAAGACGAGCTATTTATTACTTTTAAGTATAAATTTAGATATTTAAAAATTAAAATATCTCACCCATCAACCTTTATCTATATCCCCATTTTATTTTTCTAGTATCCTGGCCAGCTGAAGCAATATTTTATAAATATGTGAATTGAATGACGTGGGCTTAAAGGGCAATCTAAAAGAGAGTATATTATTTGGGCTCAACTTCTATGGGCTAATAAAATTTGCTCCATCCAATTTCAGGTATCGTGTGTAGCAAAAAAAAAAGATCAGGTCTCGTGTGACGGAAGTCCAATTATTCGATTATTATGCCCGAAACAAATTCGCGATATCCGAAATTCCCAGTTTTGAATTGAAGTCCCTCGTCTCCTGAATCACTCCCCCGATAAAATTTATCTCCAGGCTCCAGGATACCCTTTGTGTTGAAGAAGTCTAGAATAGTTGAAATCGAGGTCAGCATCGGCATCATCTTTCCCGCTGATATAGGTTAAGATCCCGAAACTTCGATCCGAAGTAGTAGAAACCTCAAAGGCATAAATCATGAGTGCTGATCAAACCGACTCCAACAAGTTATCGTCAGAATCCAGTCTTTCACAATCCAAAGATTCTCACTCCTCCGATTACGCCCCCTATCCAAAACTCGATCCCAAGGATGTTGCTCCAACTCAGGAAAATTGGACTTCCGTTTCCGTGTCCCAACAACCCATCAACGCTGCTACCGACCCCGAAGTCCGCGCCCCGATTTCTGAAGATGCGGCGACTACGATGCCCAAAGAATCTAATCCCTACGTGACTCCTGCACCGGCGCCGGCCCCGTCATCTTCTGTCAAGAGTGAGAATTGAAATCCATGTTTTCCTCTCCTATACTCGCAGATATGCTAGTCTCAAGAGTTCTGGAGGCCGTGGGCGTCAAGAATGACTGAAAGTTCTTGTTTTTTTGCAGATACTTTAGACTCGGTGAAAGATGTTCTTGGGAAATGGGGAAAGAAAGCGGCAGAGGCTACCAAGAAAGCCGAGGATCTTGCTGGGAATATGTGGCAGCACTGTATGTATTATACCTGCTATGTTTTGAATCTTGTGGCGTTGCTAGCTGCTGTTGGGAATTCTTTGATTACATGTTGACTGTTAGTCATTTTATACTTTCTTCTACAGTACTATGGACGTCCCTTTAGTAAGAGACCCAAATTATAATATTATAGCACTCTTAGTTATTTTGCTGAGAAAGTATGACTCTAAAATCATGTTTGCTTGACCCCGCCGTTCTCAAAAATAGCATCAAAGTGAATAGAGACTGGAATGATAGTATTTGGATTTTGGATGGCTTGTCGTCTTTTTCTGAATATGGTTATCAGTAGATTTTGTCTTCAATTTTCTTCTGCGCTCGATTATTTGCTCTGTTCTCCAAAGTAAAATTTGTTCGGTTGCTGGCAATTATCTATTTTATTAGGGACGATGCAACACGTCAATTTGCATTTCAATTATAAACACTCTGTCTTGTCGTCTTGTTGTACCTGCATCATATCATGTCTCCCTGGTGGTGCCTCTTAGATTGATAGATTTTCGTGCTTTGTTTACTGCTGTGTAACCGGATGATCGTCTTTGCAACAGTAAACACAGGTCCTAGTTTTGCCGATGCTGCTGTGGGAAGGATTGCTCAGGGAACGAAGGTTCTTGCAGAAGGTGGCTATGAAAAGATTTTTAGACAAACTTTTGAGACTGTTCCGGAGGAGCAACTTTTGAAAACATTTGCATGCTACCTATCCACTTCAGCTGGACCCGTAATGGGAGTTTTATACCTGTCCACAGCGAAGCTTGCATTTTGCAGTGACAGTCCACTTTCTTACAAAGTTGGTGAGGAGAATCAGTGGAGCTATTATAAGGTACTCTGGTGGGAGCTAAGTTTGTTTACTTCACTGGTTGGTAATACAAATTGTTCTTAAAATAGACTATTTGGCGGAGGTAACTTATGGTTTACTTCTCAATGACTTAATTTGACAAATATTAGTTGAGGTTGCCCTTGGTCATAGTTGCTGACCCAAAGGTTTTGTACTTTATCTCTGTTCTATTTATTAACTGGTAAGTTTAAATTTTATGCAATTCTTTTGCTTCCCCTTATTTTCTTTTCTGCGCGCATGCATAGGTGGTTATTCCATTGCATCAGCTGAGAGCAGTGAATCCATCAGCAAGCAGAAGCAAACCATCGGAGAAATATATACAGATTATCTCTGTTGACAACCACGAGTTTTGGTTTATGGGCTTTCTGCATTATGACAATGCTGTTAAAAGTATTCAAGGAGCATTACAACCTGAATGATGTTCCCGGCTATGCAAAGGCCGTCGACATGTATCATCTTGTCGCACGCGACTAGGTGTGTGTGTGATGAAATATCCTGGGTGTTTCTTAAACGTAGGATTTTCATTTCCTCTATATGGTAATCCCTGAGCTGGTCTGGGGCTTCTTGTACTATGTTATGGGGAAATTCATTGAACTGATTATATGGTTTGTCACAAGATTAGTTCTTGCTTGTTAGTGTTTATGGTCTAAAAGTTGGAGAAAAAAATAATTAGTGCCTCGGTGTGATGTGGTTTACATATGGATGTTGGAACTAGTATTTGATTGTACAAATCAATTTGTTTATTGTTGATCGAACGGATGTCGTGGCGCGATTATCTTGCTATCTTTGAGCTCAGCGTTTGTGTACCGGAGACGTTTTTCCCCTTCCCGTTTTTTTTTTGGCCGGCTTGTGGGTAGGTAAATATACAAGGTATCAAACATGCATTAGTTTTTCTGTCTCTTGTAATTCGAATCATGATGGACATGCAGGATGGGGTATGATTAATCATTAGAGATGCAAAGAATAATAGTGAGGCAGAGTATGAAGCTTCATATATTCGGTCCACTGTTCCCTCCTATTTTCCTTTTGTGGCCGCCAGCGACTCTTTCTCGATTTGATTTATCTCAACCGTAGTTTGAATTCATTAGCCGTAGATACTCTTCCGTAGCTCTGTGATTAGAGTTGTGCGGCTGCTGTTGAATGATAGGGCGGGAGAAGAACACTCGGATCCATGTCTTTATTTTGTTGCACTTTTGAACTGATGAAGCGAGCGTAATTGTCGCCAAAGTATTATACTCCCTCTTATGTTAATTATAAATAAGAGTTGGGTAAATAAATTAATTATAATTAATATAAGATTATTAAAGTGAATTTTATATTTTTTAATAAATTTTTTTCTATATATACTATCTAATTTAAATTTAAAAATATTATATTTTAAAAATCTAACTATATAAGCGTTAAGTTTTGCTAGTTTTCATGCTAATTTAAAAATGAGTAATTTATGTTGTTTTTTTTGTTATAAAATTTTTTAAAAATGTGTTAGATTCACCTACGATCTAAGGGTAGTATAAAATCTCTCTTCTTTTTAAATGATATCAACATTAAATAGGATAAATTATCTATTACTTTTGATCATAAATTTATTAATTTACGCTGTTATAGTGTGTGGCAGCGAGAGAGGAGGGGTGGGGCCATGAGGAGGTGTGATGAGTAATGGGGCTGACACGTATGGCCCAACAACACGTGGCAGTAATTATCAGATCAAATCATGGGTAGGCCCATTTCATCAAATCCTCTGCGCTCCCTCTTGTCTCTACCCTCCACTGCACGTACCCCATTTCAAGGATCTTACCTCACTCGATCATCTTCCTATACAATATCTATATTAAATTTAGATATAATTGAAGTAAAATTTTGATGAAGCAACTAAAAAAAAAAAAATAGCTCACTCATGAATCCATTGTGTTCGTGGGTTTAGATAGTAAAAATATGATATATATGATTATGTAGAGCGCATTCAATTTATTATGAGTATTTTAATTCTTAGATACCTAGGTCTATTGAAAGCTTGTTTTGCTGAATATTAATATTATTTAGGAGAAAGATAAAATTTGTCCTACCATTAGACCTAACCATTTTTAAAAATTTTTGTATAAAAAAAGAATAGCTCACTCATGATTTATACTAAGAATGAAAGGTTGCCCTGCGTTTTAATCAATTTGTTTTTAAGAAATAAAATGTAACCCTTTTTTGTTTCAACATATTTAGAAACTCGTTACTATATTTCCTCTTTTTACTCTTGCTTGTGCATATTTCCTCTTTTTGTTTCAACATATTTAGAAACTTGTTTCAACGTATTGTTTCTTAGATATGATACATGTTTAGAAATTTAGGAGGGTAGACATGAGAGATTAGTAGAGAATAAATGAATATAAAATATAGATTTAAAGATGGGAGATATACTCAGGAAATCTTATGGAAGTCGTAGAAATCATTATTTATGGCCAGCTTATACGCGATTCCTCTCTTCCGCTTTGTTATGTTTTAGGAGAAAACAGAATGCTGCAAAATTATACAGATGACTAAATTAATCAATTATAACTAATATAATAATTAGTTAATTAATTTGAATAAATTAAAGAATATAGGATATAAATTTATCTCATTAGATTAGATTAAGTGTGTGTTAGGGAATATCCTAAACTTAGGTTTGGGCAAAATTTAAGTTTTAAAAAATTTTAAAACAAATAACTATATTTGTTCAAACGGGCTTTTGGACTAAACTATGGTTTAAAATAAATATTTTAGATAAGCTGGTTAGAGTAACTTATAGAACAGTAAAAGAGCTTATGAACTAATTAATTACTATATTATCCATATTTTTTCTTACACAATTTCTCATCTCTCATACTTTTTCTTATACCCTATCTCATTTCTCCTACTTTTTCTTACACAATCTCTCCTTTATTTTCTTACACCATCTCTCCTCTTATCTCTTATCTCTTCTCATTTAATACTCATACCATTTTTTGTAATTTATCAATAATAAAATTACTTATAGAAATAACTATCTAAATATTCATTTATTCAAAACTATTTTTATTTTACAAACTTTTCTCTAAAAATCCGATTTTAAAAACTATGAAAAAACCTGTTTTTTAATAAAATAAACTCTTATCTAAATAGGCTTAAATCATAATTAAATAATTTTTTAATTTACTTAATAAAATTAATTAGCTCAAGAAGAGAATGACTATCATTACGCATGATCAATCAGGCCAAATTAATCCATTGCGGATGCAAGGAGTCAACTTACTCCACCGTCACATCATAAATCTTGAACAGTAACAGTATGCTGCCTAGCGTGAGCGGCATAGCCTGAGTTGTTAATTGAGACTCACTTGAGAGGCAAAAGTGGGGTTTTCCAAGAGAATCTCACTGTTAAAAAGAAACCAAGACTCCACGTCAATTATTAGCCCCGGAAAACTACATGATTTGGTTTGATGGGTACCGTACTTTCATAATTAAATATAAAGCTGCATGCATGCAAGCGCATAACACATATGCGATCTGCCCAGCCCTCAAATCAATGCTAATAATTAAAAACTAAACATCTCCATAAATTATGCTCAACGTCGGTTCGATTCCATCACATCAATTAGAATATGCTTACTAAATTGGATTGACTAGACAAGCTCAAACTTGCAAGAGAAAAGAGAAGAAGAAGAAATTAACCATAATCCGCGTACCATACCAAGCAGCTGATGAAGTCAGAATTGCTAAAGAAGGATTATTGCGTATCGCTAAAGAATTTGACCCAGAAAGCTGGGAGAACTGAGAAAATTAGGCATACTTTTCCTAGATCGGTGCAGTCAATATTAATTTTCTTTATAGATGATAATATTGCAATTGAACTTCAGAAATAAAATTACAGAACCGTAGGAGGTTTCAATGCACAGCATTTGAAGCTAAACTAATTAAAAGTGATAGCTTGTGGTTGAATCGTCTTTTCTTTCATAACACATGTTTAACGAGATAAGAAATGAACAATAGTAGAAGAAGAGAAGAAGACAAAGCAGCGGTAATGGGCTGTTCACCTCGCAATTGTAAAAAATTAAAAAGGAAAAAAAAATGCACATCTGCTAGCTCTGTGATCAATGATGCCACTTCACGTTAACAGTGTACGAGTTCGCCGTGGGAAACTATAATGAATATCCACCTGTTAACTTTGTTCATCCAGTTCACCCCTTCCTTGTTTCTCCCGCACCACGAATCCAGATAATTTCAAGAACTCTCAATTTTTTTCCACCCCGGAAAGTTAAAGAAACAGCGACCGAACAGGAAAGGAAGAAAATAATTGAAGGTTTGTACATAGAACAATTAATGGAGGACGAGGTATCTCTCATTCACCCCAGTACTAGAAACTAGAAAGTCATACTCCAATGGTCCGATTTGGACTTGGCATCTCTCCCGTTCTCTCTCCAATATTTACCAAAGTATAGATTTTTTAGCTTGGATCTGATTTGGAGCTGCAGTAAGTGATTTTTTCCGGTGACGTACGTGGGAAGCATGTAAAGAAGGAGGTTTCGAGTTTAATAAGAGAGAGAAATGAGGGGAAAACTGAAGCGGTGAGAAGGGGCGGAGGAAAAGCAGGAAAAGATGACAGATGTGAATAAACACAAAGAAGAAATGCAACAGCTTTGCCCTTGCATGTTATGCACGTTGAATTCCCATGGATTCATCTTCCTACATTCGTTATCACATGAAATCACCACCTGCTTCATTCATCCTTCCATAACTTCTAACTTACTCCTTTTTGTCCTTCTTCCCTGAAATTTTGCTATTAATTACACTTCCTGTTATTCTCAACCAGATGGCTCTTATGAAGCTTGCAGTGCGGTGCGCACATATCATATCGGAAATCACTTCATCAGAATCCTCCCAAAGCAAGACCATGAAACAAATGGCATATATAGAACTAATTTCAATACTTATAAGGCAAAGCAGAAATATTGCGCGAGAGTAAGAACCCTAGCATTAATTAAATTTCACAGTACAAATGTTTTCCTTCACTACTTTCTCTCTGTCTCACTCATCTCCTGTGGACTTCAAAATAAAAAGAAAGAATTGAAATTAGGGTTTCTTACCGAGAGTGTTTTTGTTATTATGCATCCACACCTTGAGTACCTGCCTCTTGACGCCAGTCTCTACACATAATTGCTCCACCGCTGCTTCGTCATGCTTCTGGATTCTCCACCCCACCTTTTCCGAAAATGCCAGCATCTTCTCCTTCTGCTCCTGCGTGAACTTCGTTCGAAACCGTTTCTTCCTTTCCCCACCGCTCCCTCCACCGCCAAAACCTCCGCCTCCGCTGCTACTCGGATTGGACATGTCTTCCTCTTCTCTACTCAGTCCTCCGCCGGATGCCGCTGCTGGTAGAGCCAGATGCCGGTGATGTGCCATGGCGGGATTTGTCAGGTGGTGGTGGAGGTATCCTGTTCCTGGCGGCGGCGGCCCACGGTAGTAAGGGGGAAATTGATGGGGGTACTGGGGGTGGTGCGGCTGCGGCAGGTGAAAAGAGCTAGTTTCTCCCTCGATCTCCTTGCGGTGGAAGTTGCGATGACAGTTGCAGGCGGCGCATTTGAGAGCGTCGAGCGTGCCTTCCTGACCCGCCGCTAGAAACTCCCCGCAACCGTCGACGGCGTGGCCGCCGATGCTGAAGGCGTGATTCTTCAGACACTCTCTGTACCTGACAGTTCCTGTTGGACCGCCTTTCCTGACCCCGGTCATGGCGGATGCACCTCCCTGGGTTCCGAAGGCAGCACCTGTTTTGGAGAGAGGCGAGTCGAAACTCGTCGGGGGCACGGAGATCCCCATTTCTTCCTCTGCCTCTTCGTGCTCCCGATCTTGCTCCTCAAATTCCATAATCCTGTCCACTTTTTAATTTATTAGGATCAGTAAGTTGTGAGCTTGTAAACGAGGGAATAGCTAGCGCGGAAGAATGAAAAGGAAGTGATCTACAGGAGAAAGAAGAGAAGAGTGATAAAACAGGAGCAATTTGACCGAGGATTAGGAGGAGGTTGAATTTAAATCAAAGTAAAATTCGAAGACATAAATGGGTTAATAAAGCAAAAACATTAATTTGTTGGAGGTGGAAGTCGAAGATAAGAGAGAGGGAGAGGATGTGGTCATCAATTCTCGGTCTGCACAAAATTAAGAGGTGTCTTACTCTTCACTTCCAAACCCTTTCCCCGTACTTGCCATTCTACAGCTCCGTTATTTCACCATTCTTTTTGACAAAATACTTGTTAAAGTATTTGGCCCTCGAATCTAGATCTGAATACCACAAACGGCATACCTTTTTTAATCCTAAAAATAATAAATATTGGCCACTCAATTCACTTTAACCGCCGTTACCCTATGTGGTTTTAATATTTAAAAACATGTTAAAAACTTTCAGCTGGGGTAATACTTATATACTCCCTCCTATCCTTAATATATATATATGTATATATATAGTATTTTTTAACTTCTTTTGAAATGCAAAGTTAGATTATTAAATTTACCATAGATTGATAATATTTTATAATTTTATTACTATTTGAAATACAAAATTTAAGGAACTTCATTCAAACAAATATTTAATATCAATTAATAACAAGGGGAAAATATATAAAAAAGAAAAAAGAAAGTGGTTATTAAAAATACTTTCTAGCTAGTGATTAGAGGGAGAGGGTAAAACGGGGAATGGAAAGAAGAGGGCAGGCATAAGGAAGAAGAAACGGAGGCATAAACAGAGGACACGGACCGCACATCGGAAAGATTAATGTGTCGGCATTTATGGGAGCCGAGATGCCAACGTGCCCTCCTCCTCCGACAGGAGATGACGTCAGCCGTCATGTAGGGGTGAGATGAAATGAAAGTGAGGCCTACGCGATTCCTGTGGGGGTTGTCGCCTATGTACCGCTTGTCCCGCCCCTTCCATCCATGATCCATGTGACCTTTTCCCAAACCATATATACATGCACACATATATAATCATCCTTCCGTTTTCTTGCTCATGAAAAAGACCAAATGACACATCAGGACTCTTCAATGGAATTACTCGTTTTAAATAAGCATTCATTTTTAGGATGACGACTAAATATTTCTTAACATATAGCTGACTCATCTCAGTTATGAAAGAGTTATAAATCAATGAAAGATAAATTACACGTGTCAGAAGTTTATAGTAAATAGTTTTTAAATTAAACTATTAGGATGTCTATTTGCAACTAATCTTCTCTTATCATCTATAATTGAGTTTTCGAGCCTTATTCGTAACTCATTTGGAAGTATTTCTTTCCCTTTTTTTTTAAGATATGCTACTGAACTTTACTCATTTTTGGCTCATCTTCTAATATTTACAATTGAGCTACGTGTCAATCGACGTGTAAGCACTTTTGTTTATTTACCTATTTTTTTTTAAAAAAAAATAATTACTCTTTTTCTGTGTGGTTCTCGCCCTCAACACACCCCAAAACCCACGTGCCCCCTCCTTGCTGAATCGTGATGGGGCCAGCGAAATAATATGGTGAATCTCTGCCGTCCGTCCACTTGCTTCTCCTCTCATGATTGAAAGGAAGACTCCGGCAACCAACGGATGCTTACACATGAAACTTGTTATCATTGTTTCCCACAAGGGGCTCCGACCCCAACCTGACCCCCCCCCCCAAACATGTTCCACTGCATTTCAAGACCCCTTTACTTAGATTCCCTATTCCTTCTTATAAGCATATGTTACCAACTTTATGTACATTAATTAAAGAATTTAGGTATAAACAGTTGTTTTTCCTTATTTTTTTAAAAGTTATTGTCGATGTAATTCAGAAATTAAAAAAATTGCTCAGTTAGAAAACATCACAACGAATAACATCTAAGGAAAAGTAAGTCGTAGAAAATGGTGTTGGGTTGGGATAACAATGAAAACAAATATATAGAGGTTGCATGTCGATGAAAAGCTAGGCTGTGCAGTGACCATTACGTACGGTCCATGAACTCGTTCTTAAATTATGGAGAAGAGAGGGAGGGAGGTGGGCACGTGATGGAGCGGCAGCAAGGAACAAAGAAGAGGGAGAGAGTACAATGGTGGGGGTGGTGTGTCGTATCCTACTTTCCTTTCTTGTTGGCAGTTGGGGTTGCTCACCCTGCTTCCTCATCTTCATCCATCTCCATTCCCTTCTCCCTCCTCTTATTAACTACCACCTTCCTATCTTGTTCCATACTATCAACATCCACGCAATCAAGGGTTACAGAATAATTAAGTGAAGTATAAGAACACTACAGACAGTGAACATCGGAGAAGAAGGCGTATATTGAATGATGATGATGATGACGGAAAGGAGGGAGTAGAAAAGGCAGTGGCCGGTGGGGTGTCATTCGCAGAAGAAATGGGAATAAAGCGGGGGGTTAAAGAGAGGAAATAGGATTCCGGGAAAGCAGAGGCGTACAAAAAGGGGGAAATCCAGGGGGGAGAAATGGAGGAGGAGGGAAATAGTGAAAAGAGGGACAGCGGACACGGACAGTGACAAGACGATAATAAAAGTGAGGGGATCTGTTCCCTTCTGAGCTTCAATTTTGCTGCTTTATGGCAGCCTTTTTTTACTTGTTTACCATCTCTCTCTCTCTCTGGCCCATCCCTCCCATTCCTACCTTTTATCACACCCAATCTCTCTCTCTTTGGGAGTTTTATGTAATTACCCCCCCTCCCCCAATGTGTCTCCGTAGTAAGAGCAACATACCCCATACGCCTCAGGATTTTGTCTCTCTTTCATATCACAGTTGTCACTCATCCTTCCCCTTCCCTCTATCCTTTCATCTTCTCCCCATTCCCATCCCCTTTTTATTCGCTTCTCCTTGTCTTGTCTTCTCCTTCTAATTTCCTTTCTACATGCTACCCACATTAACGCATCTCCTTCCCACCTTCTTCCTTCAATCCTACTCTCCCATCCAGCTCAAGTTTCTCGCCCCCATACTCCCTTCTACATCTAACCCCCTTCTCTCGGTACAAATCAGTCCCCTCGAGAGCTACTGATCCATCCCGCGCCACTTGATTGGGGCCCTGGTGCAAACTGAACCTATAATATTACCTAATCTGTTGCAACACTGCATTTCAAATATTTGGATTGGGCCTCAATAACTAGTGGGCTTCTGCTTATTTGAAGTATCAGATGAATACTCGTCATTTAAGAAAAAAAGAAAACAGATTCTCCACCAACATATTTAACAATTTGCATTTTGAAATAAACGTCAAAGAATCGCGGTAATACCACGCGAAGATTTTGGATTAAGGCCCAAGCCAAAAAACACATAACGGGCTGACCCAATAAGGTATTATTTCGGGAGACAAGATTGAATTTGTTGTGAGGCATTAATCGGCGTGAAAAAATAGGAGTTTGCCCTTGTGAATAGGCCAATCTTTTTCTAAAAACTTTCGTGAAAAAAAAAATTGTCGTGGAAAAGAACATTACGAATTAAATGTCGGGGTCCCACCTATAACACTGACCGGTCTTTCTTCCGGTGCCACTCGCCACACCTTCCACAAAAGTCCATTCTCATCGCCCCACTCCATAATTTCACAGAAGAAAAATTATGTAACGAACAATTATGGCATACGGTATCCTATCAGTAACAGAGAACGTTGAAAATTCTCCACCCAAACGAGACGGCCCCGATTGTCAACACCAACCCCTGGATCTAGATTCAACCCACCCACGAAGTTTGCTTTCCATTTTAATTACTATATACGGATAGGGTATTAGCCATTAATTGGGTTTGCCTTTGGTTTCCCTCCTTCCACACGTGTAGGAATTCCTGTGTTTTCCCATGCAGTGTCTGGAAATCTAAGACCAAATCTGTTACATGCTCGCTGACATTATTTACTGGGAAGCCCGCCACCAATTCATTTGCCATTTCGTTCCCTGGCCTTCCTCTAATGTGGATATCTATAATATAATATCTAGTCAATCACATAGCATACTCGCAGAGAAGGGAGACATGATGTAACCAAATATTCACGGTTCGAAGCAGCGTGACGACTGTCAGCCACAAATCCAACCAACGTTTTCAACCATAACGTACACAAAATGCTGGCCAACATGTTCACCTGAATTCGTGGCTCTCCTTTGTGTCCATTGCCATACCATTTTTGTACTGTCATACCGCCCACATCTTTCCATAGCGGTTGACAACCATGCTAGAATTCAGTGCAGCCGGAAGAGCAGCAACAATAAACAGGTGAGTATATCATATATGCATAGACTCGCTGGCGCTGCCATGAGTTTTCGAGCCTGGAGAATTACAGGTGGTGAACTTGTGGGGCAGACTTAGGTTAGCTGTCACTTCCTACGATCTATTTATTTATTTATTTAGATTAGGAATAGGAATCTGGTTTATTCTGTCCCATTAGAATTTCAAAGATAGATAAGAAGGATTTTTAAACGAAGGAGCGCTTCCATCACTGTAAATTTTGGCAATCACAGAGTTTGAAGTTTCTTTTTCGGTTTTTAAAAAAATAGTTTTCCGTTGGGAAGAGAAAAAACAAAATTATCACTACGGGATCTACCAACTTGGTTATCATCGAAGGGGCTGCAGTGTTGTCATTTAGCAGCTACCTTCCAAGAACATGAATGTTTAGCAGAAATCAAACATTAATAAGCCTTATCATAATTATGTCGTTTAGGAGAATGACAAGTTAATTCTATGGAAAGATGGATACAGGAGCAGCGCTGGTGTAACTTTGCCAGAGAAGAATACCCAATTCTGTCCCACCGGTCCCATGTTCCTCCAATTATGGGCACCCCTTTAACCCCTTTTCTTAATCCATTTTTTTAATCAACAAAGTATGCGCTCTGCCTTCTTAATTGCTCCAACTTGGCATAACGTAACGGTCTCATTGCTCCAAAATTTCATTAACCCAATCTCCAGAAAGTAAAAGCCCCCCTATAAACATGGGGATGCTTGGAGCAATAACGCGACACAACATCCCGTGGATTTTTTATTTTATTTTATCAACTTTTTAGCAATTCATGATGTATTCGTGTGGATTCCGGTTTAGCCTGAGTTTCCATTATGCATTTGACCGAGTCAACTTATTCTAAAGAATCACTCTCTTTTCTTCTCAATCAGCTCCAAAACTACTGCTATGTCATTCTAATATCTTCCTAGGAATCTAAACTGGTAAAAGCAAGGAATTAAAATTCCTGGAGGGAAAAACTAACATGGTGTGTATCCCCCTATAAAAGGCATCTCAAGATTTAACGTGTAGATGTAGGAGTTGACCCTCCCTCTGGTGAATGTATAAAAGAAGAAGTTGCCTAGAAATTTCTAGGGAAAATGACATTTAAATCCCATATAAGTAATTGAATGATAAAAAAATTTTAAGAAATGACATAATTAATGTTAAATCCCATGGAACCTCATATGAATTTTTTCTAATTATAAAAAGACATAAATATCTTTGAAATTTTCTCTTAAACAAGCGTCTCCCGCGATAGTAAGATACGGATACCCGATAGTGGGGTTTACCTACGGATACCCGATATTGGGGTTTACCCCTCCATCGGGGAAATAATAACCCCTGTACCTATAACTAACAACCCCAGCGCCTGAAATAATAACCCCAACACTTGCAACTAACAACCCCATCAGCTATAACTAATAACCCTATCAGCTGCACTTACAACCTCTCCACTTGAAATAACAACTACAGCACCTGCAACTAATAGCCTTAGCCCCTGCAACTAACAACCCCATCAGCTGTACTAAAAACTCCAGCCCCTACACTAACAACCCCATCAGCTGCAACTTATAACACAGCACCTGCAATAATAACCCCAGCGCCTAAAATAACAACCCTAGCACCTACAACTAACAACCCCATCAGCTGTACTAATAACCCTAGCCACGATAATGAGTAAATCCACCTGCAACACAGTGTACTGTTCTCTTATTTTATAGCAAAACGTGCCAATACTGTACTGTAGCAGCTGTGTCACTATCAGATAGTTTCACATTTCTAGTTGATGGTGTTTAGTACAGCTGATGGTGTTGTTAGTTGCAGGGGCTGGAGTTGTTAGTTACAGGTGCTGTGGTTGTTATTTTAGGTGGAGAGGTTGTAAGTGCAGCTGATAGGGTTATTAGTTATAGCTGATGGGATTGTTAGTTGCAAGTATTGGGGTTATTATTTCAAGCGCTGGGGTTGTTAGTTACAGGTACAGGGGTTATTATTTCCCCGATGGAGAGGTAAACCCCAATATCGGGTATCCGTAGGTAAACCCCACTATCGGGTATCCGTATCTTACTATCGCGGGAGACGCTTGCTTAAGGAAAAATTTTAAGAATATTTATGTCTTTTTATAATTAGAAAAAATTTATATGAGGTTCCATGAAATTTGATATTAATTATGCCATTTCTTAAAATTTTTTTATCATTCAATTGCTTACATGTGACTTAAATGTCATTTTCTCAAATTTCTAGTCAGATCTCGAATCACACTCCCATCCCATCCCCAGTTTGGACTCATTCGCCACGTAAATAAAGACGCGTACCGTGTCATCGTCATCGTAGAAACGAATGTCTTCGCCATCAATCATGGTCTCATTCCGCACTGTGTAACGACTCTTATGTTCTATCCACCTTGCTCCCCACAGAATCGAGCTTTGATCCAACTTTCACGTGCCAACTTTACAACCCATTGATTGAAACTGCATTTTTTAAGGATCCAGCCGGCAGATTCTTTATGGTCTACTACTAACTGACGAGTCAATACAAAAACATTACATTGATATCGGTTGTCTCGTTTCAGTTCCGTAATCTATACGTTGTGCCTGGACTTTAGTTACAGGCGTTACAAGCGTTTCAGGAAAAAACCCAGATGAAACAAAGAAGCGTGACCTTGTTTTTAATGCCTTCATCATCTCTTACAGAAAACCCTCTAATTTTAAAAACTGGGTTATTCAACTAGAAACTTCATCCAAAAGCTTATACCTTCTCACTTTATTCCTGAACACCTGACTCTTGACGATCCTGCTTGTTTTAGATATATCCTCAGACTTGGTTCTCCTCAGCCTTTCCTCTAATCCTCCATCTGTCACGATCCTCTTGCGGGTCGATACCACCACCGAGGGTGATGACGACGGTGATCTCGCCTCCGGCAACCCCCGTTTCTGGACGCCTTTATTCTTCGCATGGACCTCACACTTCTTACCTCCAATCTTTTGAGAATTCACGTTATTGTTCCTGATTCTCCTGTTGTTGCTCTCATCACCCACGCTCCCATTATTTTTAAAGCGTGAGGAGGAATTGGAAGAATTGAGTGACTTTTCTTTAACGTCATCTTTCTGGATCAAACACCAATTGCAACTTCCATTCGGGTCTACTTTCGGGTAAAGGTTGCTGCAGTATCTGCAAAATTGATAATACAGGTGAGCAAAAGAGAGAGTCGAATTCGTTGAGAACACGCATAATCGAAGGGGCATACCTGTGCTGAGATCTGAATTGGCAGACTCTGCATTGAAAAAGCTCCTCAGAGAAACCGCAATCGCCACACATACAACACTCAGGCCTGGGTTTGGTGGCCATGTTTGTTCCTCATTTATAGAGAGCCGATGGAGCAGGCAAGGCAAGAAGCGGAGCTAAAATACCCAATTCGCATCGGGTACTATATAAATAAAGAGCCCTCCGAGGGGTTAAGTTCCCAGGTCGTCGTGTTCAGGAAGTTGGTCATATATGTAATGTGATGGCAATTTCGTGTCGCTGTAGGAAAACGAATTAATTAATATCGATTTATGGAGGCTGTTAGAGGTGAGGCGAGTAAGATAGGGACTTCAATTCTTCTGAAGCCAGCGCCCCTTCTTTTATTAATTATTATTATTTACGAAATAGCTCTAATTCGTCCCATTCTATTCTACATATTCCAAATTTCTAAAGACGAGGTCATGGTCGTGGGCTCTTGGCCACACAAGGGGGTCAATTCGTAGGCTCCAAATGGAGGATTGGGGATGCAGACTTCAAATGGTTAGACCACCTAAAAAAAAAAGATTTCAATTTTCAACCACCGTTCTATGCAATTCCATTTTCAGAGATTTCCTTGGTCAATATTTTGCTTGTCACTGGCGAAGCTTGTAATAGGCACCAGCCATTATTTATGGGCATCAAATCAAAGAGCGTGATATCTTACCAAATAGAGAGAAGTAGGTTGGTTAAACAGATTCTTATACATGTGATCATGTGAGTACGCGAGGTTCATTTTAAACCGCAACATGGCTCCTAATGATTGATTTGGCCACAACCACCATACTTATGCAAAAGTACTTAAGACTAAGACTGAGACATCCTTATTCCTTCCCTTCCCATGTTCGCAGCCGTAGGGTCCATCAATTGTCCGCGACGTAACTAGGTGAAAACCACCACCTTTATCAGTACCATGTTCTTGGCTCTGCTTCACTAACGCGCGGTGATAGTTAAAAAAAGAAAGAAAGAAAAACTGGAAACAATGAAAACACTCGCTTCTTTAATTTGGAGTTCCTTTTTGCTAAATTGTTGATAACAAGGCAAACTCCAGATAGGCCTGACGAATTGGGATCAAACGTTTTCAAGCTATAAAGGCTTGCTTACCGTTATGGAGTTGACATAACGTTCAAGGCTCCTTCATTTCATTTCTTCACTTTAGGATGTAACTGCTCTAACAAGAAAAGTTCCAAACAGGTTGATACTAAATTACTTATAAACAGAACCTGGTCTCCTTCCCCACTTTGGTACGTACGAATCTAAAAACGAGGACTCTCTTCTTTCTTACTATAAAATTGGGATAGCTTTGGAAGCAACCTTCTCCAACTGGCCACTTGGATTGAATGGATATATCTGACAGGTAATAAGTTGTCAAAGTATATAGATAAGTATCATGAAGATAAAAATAAAAAGTTTGTATAGACTATCATTTGATATTATTATATACGCCCGTGTGAATATTTCAAATTTTGTCCTCTTGTCATATTCTTGCTCAGATTTTTATGTTTCTTTTGTTATGAGATTTCTCAAGATAAAACATTTGTGGTCCTAATTTGAAGGAGGTCAACAAGTATTGAAATAGGTAATATAAATCATTCAAGTATCAAGTAGAGGCCTTAAACAGTTGAAGCAAAATATAGCCATGTTTGATTTCATGTTTTAAGAGCAGTTTCTAGTTTTATGAATATAAGAATGAAGAAAGTTGCTTGATAATATGTTTTTGGTGATCTATCATGAAAAACAAAAAAAAAATGTGTTCTGAAAAAACAATTTGACTCTAGCCGCATCCTTGGCAAAGAAGATTTGTTCAGCCTAATCCAGTGTCTTGATATATATATATATATATATATAGAGAGAGAGAGAGGTAAGGTTCTACAACAGCCGAAAACGACAAATACTGCGAGGAAGTGCCATGCAGGGAGAGCATTTCTAGAGCTTCAATACTTGTAGGAGCAAAAGAGAACAACCACGCTCAAGAGGAACTGCAAAAGGCCCTAACTAAACTTTTACATTGAATGGTATTATTGAACTTATTGTGATGATCTTTCAATCCCTTTATGAACAATGTGAAATCTGCACCGTCACTCAACATAATCAAATAGAAGGAGGCCCCTTTGGCATGTCGTGCATTCAATAGATGTTTCCACAGAAAATTTGCCCTACACAAACAAAAGCAGATGGCTGCTCTCTTAATCCTCATATTCTGATATGCAATTGCATTACACTTTCCTTTTCTTTCTTTCTTTCTTTTAACTGCAGATTCAACAGTCTTAGCTTTAATCCCTAACTGATACATTACTCCATACAAGTACAGTTGCTTCTCACATATATTATTCACAAAAGCATGGCCTGTCACCTCCACTACGAGGGATTGAAGGGAGAAAACCCATGACACTCCCTCCCTGCAACTTGTCAGAGAAGAAGAAGACGAAGCAACTTTCTTTGTAGGCCACAACTCCATGTTACTTTTGTAAGTAGCGCATCTCTTGCCGGTTTGTTTCAGCAGTATTTCCTTGAACGAAGGGACCTACATTAGGATGACAGATACTACTTAGCCAGAGCCTTCTCTTTCATTTGAGATTCTTGGCAATCAAATCATAAAAATTAATGGAGTGCTATTCGATTCCCAAGTAACTGAGACGGTGGGTACAATGTAATAGCACGCGAGGTGGGTCTGCGAAATGAATGAGAGAGGGCTATAAATATATATATATTCCGACGACCACATGGTTCAAAAGAAGTGAGTAGTTGTGTAGATGATGAGTAAAAGGAAGTTCCTGAATATCGTCTGACCAGTCAGATGAACAATATAATTGACAATTCGTACCATCCAATCCATGGAGCCCCTAAAAGAGGTTTTGGACTGTTTCCTAAAAGAAAACTATTCTACCAATCGGAGTTATACACAAATGATTAAAGATGCATGCGAGAAACTCTAGTTTCATTCATGAATTTATGGCAAGTTGATGGCTCGCTAAGACACCCGTGGGAATAAAATTGCCCGGGGTTTAATCGCAGGCAATACTCGCCATGGGACATTTGCTGATTAAATTGTTGTTAGCATCTTGTCCATGTATTGTTTTGATTCGTTGAATGATTTATATCAAGAGACAAGAAATAATAATATAATAAGCTAAAGGCACCCGTTCGTTTGTTGCCGCGCTGGATTTTATGATTCCTCCGAGCCGTACAATATAAATGAGAGAGTGAACAGTAGAAGACTTCAAAAGATTCGCGGGATAGCTGCCATTGATATTTCCCCACAACCACCTTCGTCAAGCTCACCTGGTCCCTTCTTTCTGCTGCTGCCTCCCTAATAATTCAACGGCGTGGTCCCCAGGATAAACGACTTTTCTTCAAATCAGGAATCATTCTAAATTTCTAATAATAAAAACTGCTCAATCCTTCTCTCTCTCATCAACATAAACGCGAGCACGCGACTCAACAGTCGTTTTGTCATATAAACACGCGCTAGTCACCAACAACCATATTAAATTACATCCATCCTACACTTATATCGTATTCAACAACCATACAACATTCAATTTCAATTCAATACATAACACACCACACTACTACAGTACTTAATATCACTGGGAGCCAACACAAATACAAGTGTTCTCCTCCCCCGGGTTTCATCAAGATGAAAAGTAAACCCACTGCAACGACAGGATTGCTAAAACTGGAGGCCAGAGAGATTGGGTCCCATATCAGCCGAGAGGTGCCCTCTCATTTTCGGGTCCTTTTCTTGATTAACCACTCCTCATTCAAAACAACTCCCATCCCACGCCTTGCTTTTTGAGTCCCACGTACTTTCTCCAAAACCAAAGACAACGGACTTATGATTCATATCTCCATTTCTCTAAGAGCATTCTGATTCAGTCATCAATTGGAGTTCAGCCTCTCATTCCCCCACCATACTTGCTAAACTAATCTTTAATATAACGCAAATACCCAAACACGAGCCCCCCTCTCCCCAGCTCACCCAACCTTTACCTTGTTTTATTCTGCACATGTAGTAATGCAGCTGGCTAAGAACTCAACAAGGCATCAAGTCCAAGAGCTTTAGCCTTTTGTTTCAATGACTTCAAACAACGTATTGCCTCATCGAGAAGCACCATTGGGTCCTTGTCCTTCCCGCAAGGAATTATGGTCTGCAGAACGCTCAGAACTTTTCGTATCTTCTCCTTCCGCATCTTCTTATTGCCTGATGAGGAACCCATTTCACCAGACCCTTGGTTCTTTCCACAGGAACATCTCGATTCTGCATCGCCTCCACCTTCATACTTGCTGGGCCTCCTCATGTTCAGAGAAGTGGCAGTGTCATCATAAGCACCACAGTCTGACAGCTTCCTCTTCTTTGATTTTCCAGTGGACTCCCCAACTTCTTCAGTGGCTGCTCTAAAGATTTGTTGGCTATCATCATGAGCGGTCATCGTGCTTGGAGAATGCCCTGTGCTAGTAACTTCATCCTCATCCTCAGTGGAGTAATCATCACCGTCCGAGTAAAGCAATGCATTAATTTCTTCTGTATCCTCATGCATCTCACTTTCCATGTCCCTTTCCTGGTTTTCATCAACTATGGCCGGGAAACTCGATCCAATAAGATCGTTAACATCCCTTTGGAAAGCAGGCTCGTTCACGTTCAAATTGTTAGGACCATGCTCTTTGGAATGCCAAGGGTCGAGCCGAGGACTATAAATGAAAGTTGTCTGATCACCCGTCTGATCAATAACAAGGAATTGTTTTTGAGCTTCCCGGTTGAGGACAGTTTCCTCTCTAAACCCTTTGACTTGTTCAGCAGGGAGATTTCTCTTAACAGAGAAGTTGGAAGCAGGCATGAAGGCCTGACGAAACCGAGGCAAACAGTAAAACCAACCTTGAGGAGGTTCATTAGAATATCGTAATTGCAAATGAGGCAACACAGAGGATGCATAAGCTGGCATTGCCTCATTAAACGTCGCCATATTATCAATGCCAGGGTTCATTTGGGGAGAAAAACCGGTCTGCTTTCCCTCGCATGGAGCCCTAAAGGAGCTTAGGTTGGGTGATTGGCAATCCAAACGCCTCTGCCGCACCCAGGTTCCACAATCTTCTCCCATTCGACCAGAACAATCACCTAATAAAGATTAAAAAGGATAGACAGCATATGATAAAAAAAAATCAAAACAAATCAAAACAAAACAAAAGGTATGTAGTAAAAAAGCAATACCAATGAAAGAAAAATCTAGAGTATACCTGAGGAAAAAGAACTTCAGACAAAAGCTATCCGTTACTATTTGTTTCTTTGGCGAACAAGTATACTAATTAAAAGCACCAGCTTAACCCAAATACAGAGAGGCAAAACTACTCTACGTGACAGGCTTGAGCAAATGACGGAAATATTCAGCCTGAAAAATATCCATCAAGAAAAGATGAACATAACACACATTGATAATTTTCTTGGGCAGGCGAAATAATACGACAAAAGAAAATAATATCATCAAACATTTCCCAGAAAAAGTTTTAAGTAGTCATGTACCTGGCATTCTCGGAGAGGTTGAAAGCAAGCTATAACTCTAACTATAATGGTTGAGCACCCAGCAGTTCCATTTTCATGTTTCAATGCCCGAAATCTCGTTTGACTCGCTGCTTGGCAAACCATAACTACTTTCCAACCCTTCAAAGTAAAAGAAACACAAACTTCCCCAGGACAATGTAAAGCTCCCGAACGAGTGAATCAGGTTTGAAGAATTGGAGAATACCAAACACAAGTTGTCAACGAGACTGCTACGCTGTTAGACAAATTGAAAAACTAAACGGCAAGAAAACAATGAACTGCAACTAAATAGATTATCGGCGGAAGCAAAAGTAAATGGATCTGATCAGAAGAGTCTGCTGAGTTGAGGTTGGTATCCTTCAGCTGATCTGACGGACATAACAAGGAACAACAACTAGGAAATTGGATCCCATGGAAATAAGAGAGGGTAAAACAAGACCGTTAATTGGAATGTTGCGTTCACAAGACGCAAATTACAGAATGACTCTGCAATACAGGTTTAAGGAAATAACTTTGCGGAATACATCAACAGATAGGGTAAGCAACCACCGCATGCTGTTCTATCCTTCTCCCCCCAGCTCAAAACTATTCCATTCGGTCCTACAATCTAATATCCTGCAACAACGTCAAAGATCGCCTCACAATATGTACGAATACATAACTAAAAGCACATTTGATGAAGTTCAAAATACAATCGATGTATTGAAGAAGAATTCTTCTTGTCCTACATCATATTAGTAAAACAAAAGCTTTCCTCCATGGATTTATCCAGTATTCGGCCGGCCGATACTTAAACAGGAGGGGAAAACCAATTAAGCATCCAATTTGAAGAAAAAATTATGCGATTTCCCTTGAACCAATGCCAGAAAAAGAACTATAAAACACCAAGCTGAAAATTCTAGAAGCAAAAAATCAGCAAAGAGAGGGAACCGATTTCGCTTTATACCCCGTGAATTATTACCAATCGAATATGCACATATTCATGACCAGAAGCTTAAAAAAAATCAGAGATTACGAACCAAGAAGATGCATGAAAGCAGCAGCAAAGGAGCAGAAACTTACAAAAAGGAGAAGAGGTCGAAATTGCAGGTGAAAAGCAGAAGGTAAGCATGAAGGGAGGCATAGGAAGAGAGAGGGAGAGGGGCGAAAGCGAGAGGGAACAGAGCAAGCGTGAATGGGTACAGTCAAAGTGCAGACTCTAGCCAAAAGAGAGGGAGGGGGCTGAATTATATAGGTACGAATGGACACACATGGCCCTTCATCCCATAGTATTGTATTTAATAAAAAAAATTATAATTTTTAATATTTTCATCTTATTTTTTATATATTTTTATTATTTTAATTTATTTATAGTATAATTTTATTTTAAAAAATAAAATTATATTAAATTAAAAAATTATTAATAAAATTATATTATAAATAGGGCTAAAATATTATACACGTATACAAAATAAGATCGTGCTATATAAATTAAAAGGCAGAAGAGAGAGAGAGAGAAGTGGGGGATGCGGGTTGATACGTGCGTGAGGGCTGAGAGGAGTGCACGCAAGGTACAAGTGTACAATGATGTGTGCGTGAGCGTGGCCCCGTGGGTGCTTCTATCATCACCTCCTCCCCCTTTTCGGCCCCTGCTCTGTTGACCACGTCCTCGGGTTCGAACCCAACCACACCCCTGGTTAGTTACACAATGAATATTCCCCCAATCCAACTAAATGGCGTCACCCAGATGAAATGCCCTCAAGGCCCCCCACTATTCCATCCTTCATCCACACGGATATTATATTCACACAAAAGCATTAAAGCAAGGAATCGCAATTCACGTATGGTGTGTTTGGTTTGCTCCCTCCATCCACAATGTAAATGCAGATTATGGAGAAGTAGGGCACGGTAGGTATCCGATGTTTTGATAGCATGGAGGCTTAATCAACAGTGGCTTGACAGTTCTAAATCCTCATTCCAGATTGGGGGAGGGAGTGGGACCGACTCCTAGCCCTCCCCTCCCTCGTTCACCATGGCAGATGGGCCCGGCTTTAGGATTTTTGGTGGTAATAATTTGTTTTAAAAAAAATTGTACTAACAAAAAAAAAAACTTAAAGTAGAAGAGCCACTAGTGGTACAGTTCCTATTTTTAATGGATGTGATATGTGAATGTGATGAGCCATCCAATTAGTCATCCATGCCCTTGCCCTTTCCACCCTCCAATTATTTCACCCCATCATTGACCTCCCACTAATAACCCCCCGCCGATTAATGCCCCAAGCCAATTACTCATTTCATTCTACCTGCCTTTCTATGGCCAACCCATGATGGGTACCGAATTCTGTAGTAAAATGAATAAGTAAAAGGCCTTGTTAAAAGATAGCGCAGAGGATATGGTAAGGTCAATAATCAATATGAAAATACAAAATGGGAGCATGGGACATGATTCTATAGACAGATAAGAAGAACCCATGGCCGTAGAGTACGCTATAGAATCTTATTAAATGGAGAGAATGATATATATATATATACAGCGTCCTGTGATCTCTTGTTTGGAGTGGAGGGAACAATAGACGAGCCCAATGGAGTCGTTCATTTTTGGTGGCACTAAAACAACCACAATAACGTGCCCACCGAGATGGAAAGCAACCATTCCCTCTGAGCTCTGACATACACAAGTTGAGGGAATCGAATTCGTTTGCACGTCTGCGTGTTATTTTATCATTATGGTCATAATCACTTTATTTGGCAAGCCTGTCATTAGTTTAGTGTAAATTTGAATTAATGTGAATTGACTGGGCATCACACATGAGCTTTGGTGGCTGTAGACCACCCCACATGAATTTAATAACATTAACAGATCCCCGTGGAACGCTTCGATCGGCTGAAGCTTCTTCTTCGGTCACCACCCACCATGACCAAGAAAAGCGGTATCATTCTGTGCGAGCCACCACAGTATATTCTGTATATATCATTATTGTGATCTCAGCACCTTTGCCTTCTTTCTTTTTTTACTTTGTTCTTACATAATCCCTCGCTTTCTCTTTCTCGCCGTGCCCTCTGATTTTTCCATTGGTCTGATCTAAAAGTTGAATGCGGTGCCATCCAGCAAGCTTTCAGAAAGAAGTATTTTCTTGTGTGCGCTTATAATAAGGGAGTGCATTTTACTAGTCGTGTGCATGCTCCATTGACCGGCCAATACGTCATGCGAGGTTCCAAGTCTAACCAGATGCGACAGATGAGGTCGGCACATGTTGTCTATTTTAATACTCAGGGGAAAAAGAATCAACTTTGCATTCCCGTCAAGTAGTTTCTCACTGAGAATTGAATTTTGATAACGCTAGCAAAACAAACGCACGAATATATATCCCTTATACGGTGGATAGGGAAACAAAAAGTGAAAAGGGGGAACAAGTAGGAATTTGTCTAACACATTGTTGGGGGGGGGGGGGGAGAAGGAGGGATTAGAAGAAGGGGGTGCTATAGACATGGGTTTCCCTGTTTTCTGCCACTAAGAAATGTTGTGTGTTAATGAGATGCATGGGCAATTAAGCATGGCCATCCCATGATGGCTCCCGTAAAAATTAAACCTCGAGTGGGGCCACCCAACTCCCCCTCTATTCAATGCCCCCCATAACGTGACACGTGGAAAGTTGAATTAAGAGTGAGAGTGGGTCATTAAGGAGGGAATGATGGTTTAGGTGGGGACATGGGGCAATGGAGCCATTTGGTTGTGGATTCTCCAACATTACCATCCCACGCTTGGAAAGATATACAACACCCTCCCTCTCTCCATTACTTCAAAATACGCCCCCAAACTCCTATCTAATGCCATGTTGCACCAACATCAACCTTTCTAATCCATCCCTCCCCCACTTCGTACTCTCAATTTCGCCCCACCTTCTTACACTTTTTTTCCTAGGAAAAAATGAAACTACTAATTTCTTTCTGTACACTTTTTCTTTAATGGAAACGTGCGTGAGGACGCTAGCTGGTTAATATGGCGGCATTTAAGTCAAGATTTGTTTAGGCGTATAGATTCAAGATTTCCATCACCAATCACAGACACGCGCATGCTTCCTTGTTATTTTCACCACATTTATTGTTGTCCCTGTTTCTTCCATTTGATTCAACGTGTGCATAGATTATAACGCAGCGTTTGGACATAAATAATGGAGAAAGGGTTGGTGTGCGTGTCTGTACACGTAGAGATCAAGCAAATAACAAGAGAGTCTTTCACAAGATAGTAATACATCTGACTTTAAAAGATATACTTGCCTTGAAATCTCTCCCACCATGAGTGCTCTCCTCTATACACCTACTTAGTTCGGCACGCAACATATAGTGCTTGAACAAGAATTTCTCCCCCTAAATAATATACTAGTTTGATATTTATTATTAATATATCTATTTTAATTAATAATATATCTATGACAACAAATTTTTCCTATAAATAAACTTATAATAAAGATCAGAATGTCAAATTATTTTAACTAATTCATCAAAATTAAAAAATAGTAGTTATTGGCAAGATAAATTTTAATATTTAAAAAATAAATATTAATTATTCTCAAAGTGATTTATATCTATGTATAATTTTTTTTTAAAAAATACGTGTTATAGTTTAGTAGAGTTTAGCAATTAATTTCCATAAAGCACGTGCGGTAAAGTGTGGGACTCATAAATTACGTGAAAGGGTTATTAGAATGGTGTGAATGTAGACGAGGGCACATCATATATTTTGTTATGGGACTAGTAATTGATGGCAAACGCGAGTTCTAATGAGTCTCGCCGTGCGCTGATCATTTCGTAGCAATAATAATAATATCGGGATCACCAAGTTCCGCATCACTTGCCTCGTGTCCGCGGCTTCAACCCTATTATTTAAAGCGTGAAGAAGGATGGGGATGCATGGGTCATGCCATAATAATTGTGGTTTTGTTCTTTAATTATTTTTCTGGTCTACCAAATTAAAGGAACAGTCGTATACCTGTGGGGTTAGCCGTTTTGAACTTTTGTATTTGTGTTGTAAAGTCAAAAGAAAGTCTCCAGTAACGTGTAATTAATTAATTAATTAGGGATAAATTCCTAACGTAATGATGACGACGTTGATTCTGGAAAAAGGGTCGGGGGGTCTTATATGGAAGAATAGGCATTTTTGTCGCGAAGCGCTTGTGCCAGGAGGGGATGGATGTGAAAGTTGAGTGCGCGTGGAGAATAATAGGAAAGCCCCCCACTACGTACGCGTCAATGTCTACGGTTTTTGTCGTTTATAGCCTGTGCTGCGTATACCACGCTCCTTGAATGCCCTTGCTATCTTTTTACTTTGAAGATTTTACGTGTTATTTTTTTTTTTTTACTTTACTCTTATCTAATAGGAAAGATACCTTGGCAATGAAGTTTATATTTCATAGAATGCATTATATTAGAAAATAATTTTTTAAAAAAAAAAAATTGTCTCCTAGTACGTAAAATGGGAGCGGCATAAATTAATAGAAGTTGATATTTTATTGTCGCGGTTTCCTTTAGAAATGGAACGGTGGAGATTGAATTAAGAAAGAGATATGGCCCCCAGTCGTGCGTCGTAAGATGAGGATCGTATGGATGTTGGTTTCAGGTCGGATTTAATTATGGATAAGGCATAAAAGGGGACCGGGCATATCATAAAACAGCCGGGCGTGCGGAATTGTACGAATGAGCAGGCAGGCGTCCAGGACAGATGTATTGAGTGTTGACGGATTTAAAAATCGAATGCGTTGCTTAAACAAACTCAACCGAAGCAGCAGGGGGAGCGGTGAGTAGGACTTTGACTTTTGAGGAATAAATAAAAGTTATATTGTTATGAACGGAAGTATGTGAGGTAGAAACATTCAACTACCTATTCAAGAATGAATGGAGGATATTGATGAGGGAAGGTAGATATTTTTTTGCTCTTGTTTTGAGTTAATGGATTTCTGTATTTATTCAAGAGGATAAACAGTGGGATGAAAGATGAGTGGAGGATAAGGTTAAGCCGGGCAATCAAACAAATGGGAGAATAGAGAGACAGGGACGGAGAGGGGTTGCACGCCATCCTTTTCTTGTGATGGTAGTGGCGGTAAACTTTTAGGAAATATTTGGTACAAGCGAGGTAGAAATGGGAAAGGGGAAGGGAAAATAGAAATGGAACAGAATTTATATATATATATATATATACACTTTTATAAATAAAAATTACTCTCATTTCTAATATTTTATTTTGATAAAAAAATTAAAAAATAAAATAATAAGAGTAGAAATAAAATATTTTAAATTATTTTATTTTAAGTTATAAATATTTTTAACATTCCTTAAATTATAAAAAAATATTTTAAATTATAAAAAAATATATACACTAATTATATATTTATTTTTATCATATTAAAAAAATATTTTAAAATTTATTTTTATTTTTATTTTATTTTTAACATTCTATCTCCCAAACCACGTTCCCTTTCTCCTTCTCTCTGTACGGACTAATGCCCCTCCTCCTTTCCCCTTCCACCATATCACATGTTCTTCCCATTTTCAAACTTGCAGTTACGTAATCTTAATTTAAAATCCCATTGACGTTAATCACAGGACTATGCGAATGCCTCCCACTCTTATCACATCTTTGCTTGTCTGTAGAATTGCCCAGCTTAGCTTTTATGTTCTCCGCCATGTTGTTCGGTTTTTGAATTATAAAATAAGAATTATTCCCATTATGTACCTTCGCAGGTAATTTTTTTTTGTCCCCCCCCCCCCCACACGCGCAATTTTATTGTATTTTTATCTCAATTATATTTAATCTGATTTATATTATACACTTGACTATAGAGTATAAATTTATTAACATATATTTTTTATATAAATTAAAATTAAAATTTAAAATATTGTTTAAACGATAATAAACTATTTATTATTTGAATTAAAACGGTTCTTTGCAGATAATTTTTCTTATTAGGGAGTGGCGAACCTCCTTTCGTTGTCGTGACATGAAGCCCACATTGTACGAGGGGGAGTGATCTGGGCCAACGTACGAGCAGGTCGAACGTGGTGCCGCACTTCAGGCATCAGTGACGTCTATTGCTTAACAGAATGGGTAACGTATGTATGGATGCCGCACATTGTGAATTCGTGGCTCCCATTTTGATCGTCTCATACTGTGCCTAGTGGTGCAAACATGCACACTCAACCCACTTTTTACTTTCATTCTCAGCGTCATTCAGCGGTATTTCATAGGTTCGGAATGCTTCATTTTTTCAACAAATACTCCCTTGTACGCATCCTCATTGTCCGTAACGTAAATTGATAAAAGGGTTAAATATATAATTATTTAAAATATATTAGATAGTATTATTTTATTATAATTATAATCATGATGTTTAAAGACATATTATAATTTTTAAATTATTAGATTTATATGAAAGTAATAGACGATTCATCATACTAAAAATTAATATTACTTAGGAGAAAGAGAGACTTCATATTACCCTTAAATTATGGATAACCATAACCTTTCTTTAAAAAATTTATGTACTAAAAAAAACAAATACTCCCTTGTGAAAGGTTAATCATTCCAAAGTTAGATAAAAATACTTGTTATTAAGGCGAAATAGGTATACTCTCAAGTGTTAAATATTAATATTTGTTGCATGCTTTATTTTGGCTGACCACTTGTTTTCCGTAGGTGCATACCGTTCTCCTTTCTTCTGAATAAAACCGACCCTTTTATCCTTGTTAAAAAAAAATACAAGCTCACGATGCAGTTTCACGTCTTTCACTTATCATCACTCTTCACCTTTTTCACCCACCCCTAATTTTCCATCCGGAAGCATCAGTTTTGACTTGTTTTATTATTGCTCCCCTTTTTTTACGCCAAAATAAAAAAAAATGATATTTTTTGTTTCATTTTAAAAATAAATAAAATCACAACATATAAAATCTAGTACACTATGATCAATCCCACCCATATTTCAAATAAAACCCTTAAATCAATTTTGCATTCTCTATATTTATATCTTGAAAATTTTGACAAAATAAAGATCCAGCCATTCCCCCAAAGCCTGGTTTTTTCGAGTTAGGAGAACATTATTTCTCAAACCTTCATTTTTAAAAATACGATGTTAAACAAACCATACGATCGGGCAAACAAAAAATAGGACAAATCACAGAAAAACACTCTAAAAAATAATAAATGTTAAAATAAAATAGTTACTACCAATGGATCAATTATTACCCAACAAAATATATTACTTTAATATTTCTTATTTTTTAGATTTTTTTTTCTATCATAATGACTCTGACTTTTCCCCTGCTTTTAATTTCATTAAAAAAGAAGAGTAGCAAATATTAAAAAAAATAAAAAAAAAAATAAAGCCCAACACAAACTGTACTGAAAACAAAAACGGCATTAGCATCCGCGCTTTCCGATCTCCGGTCTGTAGCCAGCTGTTAAGAGGTGTAAAATTATTTAACAGCAACCGCGCGAAATCGGTGGCCCTTCCTTGACCTTATTTCCTTCGTAAGTCTTCCCCACCCCTGCCTCCTCCCTTGATTTCATCCTATCAATTCAAAACCACACCGGCCGAATATATATTTGAGTAAACCAGCACGCCTAACAAATTCACTACACTAGCTACTCCTCTGTCACTGCTGTCTTTTTCTTCCTCCTTTTAGGATCGGGCACGTGCACGTCACGTGACGAGCTCCCACAGGAACTCGATCCTTCGCTTTTACCATAGCTCAGGCATAATGCCCCCTCCCACACCCCAATCGGGCTCTGTGGCACGCACTCCTCTCTTCTGTTTGATGCCATCCCTTTTATCATCTTCATGCACTCCACCACTCTCTCCTGCTCCCCCAAAAAAAAAAAAATTAACAGAGACAAACATACACAAGTCAATTATGCATCCAAACGTAGCCGTATTGTTCCATCAAAATTAACCTCGTGCGTGTGACACGCATTTATTCGTTTCACCTTTTTCACATGTTGACTCAGCGCGCAAATTGCTTTCTCCGTATTCCCGGTTTGGGTTTCCATCACCACACATATTGCCGCTGCCGCTGCAACTTCCGAAGGCTTGAATTCCAACAAGTCAACCCCTGCATTCATCATTTCATCATTTACTTACTTCCCTTTACAATTGCCGTTATTATTGCTAAATAGTAGAACCAACCGTACGTACCCCTCGCTATGCTCGATATAATTTGGATGGATCGCGATATGCAACTCCTTTCTGGTCTCTGATCATCCTTCACCCTGCTTAAGAAATAGTCTATGAAGGAAAATGGAGTGATGGCTTGCATTCTCCACCTTAGTGTGCTCAGCACCAAAAGTTCCATTCTTTGTATCGTTCTCGCTTCAAATACATACTTCGATCCACCCACCTGTACCAAACCCAACGTAAATTGCCACGTCTTTGATCCAAGCGAGCATTGTTTGTTTTAAGCATTAAAAACCCTTACCTGCAAATCAAGAGACAGGGGAGCTTCAGTCTCTTCCATTTTGGCAGCGAGAGACAGACATGCCACGGCCAACAATTGCATTGTCCAGCCTCTTCCCTTCTGCATGTGGGATCCATTAAATCAAGACCGGCAGAGAATGTGACCGGGAAAAAAGAACCAAGCGTTCATCTTTTCACGCTGGCACACTTACCGGTAATTCATGTGTTGAAAGGAAGCGGTCCAGGTAGTTTATGGATAGATATTCACAGAGAGGGCCGAAACCGAAGTGCTCTCGGACCTGTTGAACGAGTATTCCCGTTAATCAAGTAGAAGACGGCGACATAGAACAATCGGATAATACCAACCAAACATTATGAATTCAGAATCATTGGCCCAGGGATTGGTCCCATGGTCATGATGGTTTCAGACAGGTTATGGGGTCAAAAGGGAAATGTCTGTGCAGATTTAAACATTAAAAAGAGAAAAGAAAATGAAAACGGCAGAAATGCGTGACACAATCAAAATTAGATGATCAGATCAGCTTTAGCATATAAAGAAAATCCATTGATTTCAACCCCAAGCAGTTGAAACTTAGTAAAGGACCCACCATCGAACACATAACGACGATATTGTTAGTTTAACTGAAATATTAACATATCGCTTCCATTCGAGGAAAATACATTTTTTTTTTGTTGTTCAGCTTTCAGAGCGTGGAGGAAAAAACGAAGATTCAGAAACAACCGTTTAGAAATGAAGGAAATAGAAGTTGGCCATATTGACTGCAACAAAAGATTTCGTCGCTCAGGAAACTGATTGGTTTATGGGATTATTAAGAGCTAAAAAAAAAGAAATAGAGCCTGTAACCCACCTTTTCAATCCAATCAACGGCCTCCTTTCTGGCCCCAAAGTCCAAATCCGCAGTTCGTAGCCTATTCAAGTAATCTCCAGCGGGCAAGTGGTCGCATTCCTTTTGCACCATTTGCGCTAAACACTCGTCACTCTGCAATGGCAACCCATCGTCTCGATCATGAGAGCACATGTTTTGGTTATGGAGTCCGCATGTAACCTCCAAAGGCTCCACGGTAGCTCCATAATCGTTATAGTCGAAAATGCTGTCGTCTTCTGCACAGAGAAGAGTCGAGACACAATCGAAACTGGGTGCCATTGCCAACAGGGCCAGCAAACCTCTCTCTCTCTCGGCCGTTCAAGGCAAGACCAGTTATATAAAACGAGCACCGCAAACAGACAAAAAAAAAAATGAATCTTTGAGATGATGGATTGAGCGTTCCCTTTTGTTTTAGAGATGGAGATGGAGATGGAGATGGAGATTAAAGAAGAAATGAGAACCTGGGGAAATAAGAACAAGGCGAGAATGGATGCAAGCTGTCGTTATACTTGAGAGGGGCAGTGCTGTGCTCCGTTTGGAAGAAGAGCTGAAAAGGCTGCCGAGAGAGAGGACCTTAAGAAGGCAGAGAACGCCTCGTTTTAGGGTAAAAGGCAGAGACATAGGGCGAGTAGGGGGGCCCTATTGTGGTGTGCCTATCAGAAGGATACAATTTCATATTTAAGACGGGAGGAGCGTTATACTACTCATGCTGGTCGAGAGAGGGGGGAGAGAGAACAATTATAAATACATAATATGTGTGATATTAAATAAAAGAGACAATAAGGAGGACATAAAATGGGTAATTATGGAGTGTTTTCTCTGATAACTGAAGATAACATAGGGGAGCGAATAGGGAGATTGTAAAAGTGGGAAGCGCTTGGGAATAGTGGAGTGAGTGGTAACCGACGAGGGACTAGTTTAATTTAAAGGATAGGAAATGTGGTATCTTGTTGCCTAAATCGGTAAATCCAGAGGGGTGGTTCACTAAACAAAGCAAGATGAATCGAGATATGAAATGTGGGGAGATGGGAGAGAAAAGAGGGGGTTGGGGGATGGGGTGGTCCCCGTGGTGACGCGTGTTACAAAAAATCACTCCCAGTGCAATCTTACAAACGTCCCATTCTTCCCCCTTAATTCACTCCTTCCCCACTCTTCTTCACCTGTCTTTCAATGACTCTATTCTAATTTCCATCCATCCCTTCTTCCCGCCTCATCCCATTCTCCCCCCTTTTATTTTTATAATATCTAATTCCCTGTTCCTTTTCTTTTAACTAAACTCATTTCTAAATTTTTAATTAAAATAACCGTTCCATTAAGAGAGATCTATTCATCAGCATCAGCATCAGCGTAACTCATCTCTCAGTTGCTACATTTACTCGAGGTAATGTCTTCTTCTTCTTCAATAATAATAATAATAGTATTGTCATCGGCATATCAATTGAAAATATAGAAGATGCATAAAGTTTTAATATTTGAGAATTACGAGCAGTGGAACTTAATTTTCAGATTCTATATAGAAACGACAGTCTTCAGACTCTATGTAATACGGAAGGCCAAATTATTCTGGAAAAAATGTCATTTCGAAGTAAAAAATGTTCTCACAGTCACAATATTCCTGCGAAAATTTGTTGTCACATGGCAAAACAAAATCATAATTAACAAAAACAAGCTTTCCAATCAAGAACACCACATTGATTGGGAAAATGTATTCTGAAGACTATATATAACAATAAACGCAAGAAAACAAATCCTAAATCTTAAAATGTCATTTGTATTCAGTATGCACGGTGCAGAATAGAAAATAAAGTTTTTTCTTTTCTAATGCAATTAGCGATATCATTAAAATATAACACCCATTTGCTAGCTTGATTTCCCCAAAATTGCGACGCGGTCAAAAATGACAGGCCTGCAAGTCAACTGCCTGTCTGCCTTCCTAAATCAAGACGTGGAAAACGACAAAACATATTTAATGACTCCGCGGAAATATGTAACCATTCGCATAAAAGGAATACTAAATCGAATGAGAATTCCACATGAGAGGAAATTGATGGCCGACCTCTTCTTAAACTCCATAAATACATGAGAGCACATGTTTAAGAAAAATGGCTTATAAATACATGTTTAGAAAATTAACTGTCTAATGCTGTCTATACGTTTTTATTTGCATAAAGTGACGATATCCTAAATACATATCTTTATAAATTTACAAGCCTGTATTTATAGGTAATTTTTCCCATTATATGTCCCCATATAAATTGCCAAATGACATAATAATTTAATTACTGGTACGAGCATTATTGAGCAGAGCAGACTTTATCGCGTAGGCCTTAAGTACCTTTAATTGTTTTTTCTCTCTTTCTGGTGAACAGGCACTTGATAGCATACTTTGCATCCTCACCCACATGCCAATCTAAAGTGTTGGGAAAACTAAAGTGTTGTCTCTTATGCTTGGCGAGCGAGCATCACAATCGCAAAAAAGCGATGCACTTTTGGTCTTTTTCTCACTTTTAGGCGCGCCTCTTTCGGTAATGTGTTAATTTTGGTCTTACAAGTACCAATTCCCTTTTAACACGTTAACCATTCCCTAATCTCTATTCCAATGCTCATTGCATTATGCATGCCTGCTCAACAGCCAGCTGCTTCCCTCACCTCACGTTGCCAAAAGTAGGTAAGTAATTAAGCTCTCTAGTTTCCTAATTACATCTTTTGATTAACTAGTTTGTGTAATTAGCGGGTTGATTAATTGCTGTGATTGCAGTGAGCTAATTAGCTAATCCCCTTCCAGACGTGTTTCTCGTTTCCTTGGTAATGGCGTTATCAGTCTCTTTAATTACTTTGATGGAAAGGAAGGTGGGGCTTCAACCTTGGGAATTTGCAAAGGAAAGGTTTTAAGTATATGGAGATCGATCGATTAGGTCTTGTGCACGACGCTGGTCCAACATGTTTTGGATTTTATTATATCATTCTCATAGATGCGCCTCGACTAGGCGTTGCTCCTCACTTCACTTGCTAGTTTTTCAATTCCCATTCACGGTCTTCCCATATAATTCTCTTGCTCTGGGGGCTTCTCTCTTAAATAATGTAAAACAGATAAATTAATATCAAGGAAAGTGCATTGTGTTTTCTTTTTTACAATAAACACATCGATGGTGGCTTGGTTCATGTGCATCGAGTGAAGGGGTTACTGATATAGAAATCGAAGTACCTAAAAAAAACACGAGCAACAGTCTCGTCTGGTTTTGTAATATGAATTATTGGGGTCACGGTACAACAGTGTAATCTCCTTTGGTTAAACACTGGCACAGAGTCCCATTTCAAAAGAAAAATGGTTGGCACTATTCTGAATCACCTGTGCAAAGGCCAAATATTTTGGCCCCAACTCTTTGGAAGCCGTGTGCTTTTACTTATCATGATGTTTAATTACAAGGTACTAGATCTCTTTGTTTGCTGGTTCCGCAGCAAGTTAATTAAGAGTACACTTGTATGATAACACAGCAATCAAGAGGTTTAATTTCATCAGCGAAACCTGACACCTACTGGTTTCTAGCCTTGAATCATCATTATTGCTTGTCAATCTATGACCAGTTATGAGGTAGCCGTTGAAACACAAGGTGGCAAGAGTCGTGAAAAATATGATTGATCAAGATCGGCATAATACAAAATGCTGCATAAGATCCCCAGTTAATTTGTAGCCATCTGACTTGACCATAGATCATCATCATTTTGGACGACCAATAATGGTAAAAACGGGACTTTAATTTTAAAACAAAACGCCAAAGGGAGTAATTTGAGTTTTTTTAACTTTGGATGCCAGTTTCTTGGATTCAATAAGCTAAGCAAGAGACGTGTTAGCTTTAGCTTGGATTCCCAAAAGAGACTTTATCAGGACACAAATTTCTAACCCCTTTTCTCCAATCTAATATTTGAAATCCCCCCTTCTCTCTATGCTCTCTGAAAAATGAAATCTTTTTTGTTTTTTTTTAACAAACGTGCTTTTGAAACAGCGAACACTAATCGCATATGGTTGGTGTCAGTTATGGTGCAATTTTCAAAGGCTACACTCCCACGACCCAGTCTTGTTTTAAGCAAATGGTTGGTAATTAGCCTTTAAGTTATTATGGTCTAAAAGATGGTATTGTTCACTGTTTGAGATCCGAGCTTCACAGGGTGTCACTCACACACACCCCACCTCCTCCATTTTTTTAACTCATCTCTTCTCACTCCCTCGTTTTACTACTTTCCCTAGTCTCAGTCAAATGTTGCTCATATGACACTGTTTCCGTTCCTGTTTATATATTTTAATTTAGCCATTATTTTATCATACCGAGCCTTTCTCTCTGACCGCATCTTTTTTATGCTTTGTGCTCAGCATGCTTCCTCTCACTCGTTACTATACTTTCCATTCAAAGCCTGCTCTTTTACGTTCCACCCTCACATGCTTATTTATGACTCCCCAATTACCATCTCTTATATATATTTCTTATTACTATTCCAGTGTCATCACTTGCACATACAGATGTGTTGATCTAAGGCATGTGGTTGCATGGGACTAGAACAATTGAACACATAATAACAGAACAAAAAGTGGGAACACCTGTTCCTGAGTTCGCTTCTTGTCCTTTGTGCCGTATGTTACGTCCATGGATATTTTCAGGCTTCTCTCTACTATTTATACGCGCGAATTAAGTGCGGACAAGGAAAAAAACCTTTGATATTTCCATGAAAATAACCAATGATAAGACGAGCCTGCTATTATATATATATATATATATATCTGGTGAGGAGTCGGATAATATTAATAAAAGTGGGCGAGGCTGGATGGAATAGGTCCCTGAACATTTTCAATTGGGAAAGAAAACGATCATGGAGCCAGAGAAGCGAGTTCTTGAGATTCACTACGATAATAAACAAGGCAAAAAGAAATGTGCGCTAACAAGACAAAGGAGAAAGAAAAGAAAATGGGTGAGTTGAGGGCGTCTGTCGATAATGTAGTGAATTTAGTGATATATAGAAGCATATGCGTCTCACAAGCATCCAGAACATGCGCCTTATCTCCTGCGAAACCCGGTCATGGTATATTAAAACAAGAGCACCAACCCGAATTAACGATATAAGTATTACGAGGGGAATCAGTCCCACGTGGAAGGAGGTAGGGCCTACAGATGGAATGAGCTGGCAAAGTGAGAGGGAGGCTGGCCAGTGTTGGCAGGAGCAGTGTCTTTATCAAAATCATCAAAAAAATCCACACAAGATGGAAAAGCATTTGGGAGGACGGGACCATATGCCTTGTCTGGGGAAGAGGGTTGTTCCTTTCTTCTCTCTCTCATCGGTTTCATTTGGATTAGTCAAATCGCTCTGAACTCAACTCGATGCTTTGAGTCTGACGCAAACCCAGTAGGCTTTGAGTAACGTGGAATAAATTATGAGTATTTGTGTCGTCCAAGTTTTGTTACTAATGCTGTTTCCTGCCTCTTGTTTTCCCTCCTTGGGAGTTTCCTCCCCGGACAGGTAATTTAATGATTCTATAATTATCACTGTAAAGAAAACAACGACAATTTCAAAGGAAGAAATATTCAGCGTAACTTACAACAGTATTGAATATCCAATAATAACTGTGTATATAAAACAACCTCCATTTATGTTTTTTTCCCTGTCAAAACCTCCATTTTCGTTTATATATAAAATTTATATCTTCCATTTCAAAAAAATTATTATTTTCCTGTTTTGATTTTGTTTCAAACTAACTGTTACTCTGAAAATTAATAAATTTTAATTAGTTTCTGTATAACTCAAGTTATCTAAGTCTAGACCAAGTATTAAATATTACTGTTAAATTAACTAATACTGCATTTTCTTGATAACTTTTTTTATATATTTTTTATATTAAAAAGTTTAGATGGTTAAATTTTGGGCTCAAAGGGTTAAGGTATACTTTGGTCAAAGGGTGTTTATAGATGTATTTATAAATTTCTCATTAATAAAATTTTTATATCAACAGTAAAATGAACCTACGATCTTTTAAATTATAAGTTAAGTATTTATCAATTAAATTAATTTTTATTTTTGTATATTTTGTTTTTGGTACATTTTTTTGTACATTTTAACATACGATTTTTTTTTATAAAATTTTTTAGAAAGAGACTGAGCTCTCTAAAGATAGGGCGATATCTCATTTCCTTTTAGTCTATACTAATATTCGGATAGGATGATCTATCTATTATCTTTAAGTATAAATTTAGATACTTAATAGTTATAATGCTTTTTTAAGCGTTGCAATTAAAACTATAATATAATATTATCTAAAAATTAAATATATTTTAAATAATTATATATCTACTAATTAAATCTATCAACGATAGGTTTTTAACATACTTTTTTTTAGTCGTCCATTGGTCACCGATTTTTAACATACTGATAGGATCAAAGGATGTTGCAAGAAATGGGCTAATCCCATGAATGGCCCATTGGCTGTGCATGACCTTATTGACCTCTAAACCCACGTAAAAAACAATACCAAAGGCAGGTGACATGCGTCACAGATCAAACAATGTTAGGGTCCAAACAAAAATGTAACAGAAGGTTGAAGGAGGTGCAATTGGAATATATTTCGAGAGAGATGAATTAAATGGCAGATGCACTTGTGAAGATGGGTCTCTCCAAGTCTTATTTTTATTCTACTTGTCCTATCCAATTGAGGGATAGATTGGCTTCTGAGTATTTGAGATTAATTTCCCCATTAGTGTAACTAGTTCATTGGGCATTGCCCTCTTTAGTATAAAAAAAAAATGTAACAGTTACAGCAATTCTTAAAAAAACATTTAACTTTTGACTTTTGAGTGATTAAATTTATATGTATAAAAATAATAGATTATTTATCTTATTTAATATTAGTATTATTTAAGAGAAAATGAGATTTTATTTTACCTTTAAATCGTAGATAAGTATAATTTCTTTTAAAAAAAATTATAATAAAAAAATATATAAATATTATTATTCATATAAAAAATATAGATATTGTTATTTAAAATATTATCATATATTAAATATAAATATATTTTATAATAAATAATTAGACTTTAATTTATTATATTATAAAACAATAATTCTTTGACTAGAATCAATCTCTGAGTCTTCATTTGATCTCAGTAAAACAACATAGATTTTCCTGATTCCTGGGCAGCACGGATTGGATGATGATAGATTTATTTGGATAAAAATTTAAAAAAAGGTTTATAAAAAAATATTTTTAAATAACTTTTATAAAAAAAATTTAGAGAAAAATTTATAAAAAAATAATTTTAAATAAATATATATTTGGATAGTTATTATTAAAAAAAATTTTATAATTAAAAAATTATTAAAAAGAGTATGATTTTATTAAAAATAAAAGAGAGGAGATGATAGAGAAGAAAGAAAAAAAAGATAGATAAGAGAGAAAAAAATGATAAAAAAAGAAAGTAAATAGGAAAAAGGGTAGAAAAAATAAATAAAATAATATATAATAAAAAATAATAAAATAATATATAAAATCTTTTAGTATTAAATTATCTAAAATTATAATTTTAAAATATAATTTAATTTAAAAATATTTTTAAATATATATACTTATTTATTTAATAAATAAATAAATTAAACTTAGGGACTTTTTAAGACAATGGATTGAACCCTTTCCAAACAGACACGCAAATTCATGACTTCTGAAAACGGAAAACCTCCAAGAATCGGAGTCACTAAAAGAAAACAGAGATATACACGTGGCATGCATAAGAGCTGGACACGTAGGTTTTTCAGCAGAAAGGAAGAGGAGGGCATCAAGCAAGAGAAGCCGACGAGAACTGATGGGCACGCCCCCCACCCTATATTTTGGAAGCCCTTCTCATCGCACCAAATGGCTTCCACTCTCGCTACTTCCACCAAAGCTTCCTTCGTCTTCGCATCTTCGCTGCATCGCCATCTTCCCCTCGTTGGCGCTTTCTGCATCTTCAGCTCGGGCTTCTGTTCCCCACTGTATTCCTCCTCCTCCAAAACGGGCTGTGCTCAATCTCTCCCCATTTTCCCTCTCTTACAGTACGACGCCTTCCTTCATTTTTCATCGATTCTTTCCATTTCTCCGCCTAATTGTTTCTGCTTCTGGATCCGAATCCTCTTTCTTGTTTTGGATTATCTCATTATTCGTTTGTTTTGATTCTCTGCGCTATTGTTTCCTTCCGTTTCAGATCAAAGTTCCGTAGGCACTCCGCTGCCACCAGCGTTGGTACCAAAGCGATGGGAGAGAAAAGCGCCACTGTTCCAAGCATTGTTGTCTATGTTACTGTTCCCAACAAAGAAGCAGGTTAGTATTTCTTTGATTTTCTTCATTTTCCTTGCTGGGGATATTACATGAATGGATCATTCCACCTTGCACAATTTATTCGTTATATTGTGAGTCACACACTTGCATGTCTTTCGGCTACTGGCCCATGAAGGATTGGGCTGATGTAGTATTAAGGGTTGAAGATTTTTTAAAAACATAGTGAAATCATGTTATTTATCTTAATTATAATATTCTCTGTCGCACTTTGTAGCACAAGTTAGATACTAACGGATTCATATTTTTTTATAGCTTTATATGCTCCAAATTTTGATATACGCTCATGATTCTGCAGGCAAGAAGTTGGCCGAAATCATTGTGAAAGAGAGACTTGCAGCTTGTGTAAATAGGATTCCAGGTATGAAATGAGCTTTCTTCTCCCGATTTCTAATAACCTCTGCGGTATTGGTTGCTTTCAATGTGGCTTATCAGATAATCAAGTACCTGTGCCATGACTTTGAGGGCACATCAAGAGGACGGTCTTGAGTTGGAAACTTGGGATTAGTCGTACCGAATCAGAATTTTCTAAATATCATGATTAAATTTTCTAATCAGAATTTTATCACCCACCTGAATTATGTCTAATGCAGGTGTTGAATCAGTGTATGAATGGAAAGGAGAGGTATGAATTTCATTTTCCATATTGAGTTGATAATGCTGGCGTGTCTAGAGCTCCTCAAGAGGACCTTTTCTATCTATCATTATGTTCTTTTAATTATCTTGTGTTCATTACTGCCTTTATTGACAAGCGGTGAAAATAATACATAGCTAAATTTAAGGTATGGTGTAGCTTGTCAATGTCAGCTGTGTGTTGCAAATTGACAGATCCAAACTGATTTGGAGGAACTTCTTATAATCAAGACTAGGCAATCTCTTTTGGAAGCACTGACGGAGCATGTCAAAGCAAATCACGAATATGAGTAAGGCCGATTCTTCTGATCAATTACCATTCATCAAAATTTCAAATTTGCATTGTAAAGTTTTGAGCCGTACATTGTATCTAATCTTGAAAGAAAACCGGAAGAGCACTTGAACTGGCATATTTAAATTAACTTGGTACTAACAGTAAAGCCTAGACTTGTTGCTGACATTTTTTTGTCTTTTCCTCAGGGTGCCAGAAGTGATCTCTTTACCCATCACGGGGGGCAATCTTAAATACCTAGAATGGATTAAAGACAGCACCAGAGAGTGACTGCCAAATTTAACCATAGGATTTGATCATAGGAACCGCCTATGGCTGCTAAATAAGGCCGCACGTTGCCTCACCAAATAAAAATGAAAAAAAAAAAAAAGTTCGCATGCTGTCCATAAAAATTGGTAACGAGAATTGATCACTGTCAATTTATAATATGGTGGATCGGGGTACTACGGATACTGCTGGCTGTTACTAGTTTCTAGACTGTATGTTGCATTATGAGTAAACGTTCTCTGTGATTTCACGTCTGGCATTTTTTTGTCGATTCATCTGTTTTTACTAAGCCCCATCGTCCGTCTGCAATGGGATCCCAAATCAAGTTGGGTCACGTTCACACGCTTTCCCACCCAAGAAAATATAAAATAAAAAAAGTTCCATCATATTAGATCTTCCTTGTCAATAAGCGTTTGTGCTACCCAGCAGCATTAGATCATTCGAATATATTTCATGCGAGGGCCGGGCAGCGCCAATGCATTATTAATGTCAATATAAATAGAAGTAGCTAAATTCATAATTAGACGGGCTTGTAATAGAGTATTGTATTTTTCTATTTTCAATACTTAACGATTCTGATTGAACCAGCACTCCCAGTCTCAATAATAATCTGTTAATTTGATATATTAAAATAAAGTCAACAATCATGTTTAAACTCGAATCTTTGCATTTACTTTTATAAATTAGTCTTGCCGAATGTTTGAATCATGCCCGTCTCATCAAATTTAAGTTTCTATCATAATGAATATTTATTTTGATTTCGTATTTTGAAGGAACGAAAAAGAGAAAAACAAGAGAAGTCACATTCAATTTGATCTATTTTTCTAAGCACTCGATGCATCCCTGTTACCACTCCACCCATCTTAAGAATATTCTCTAAGCTTGTAATTGAGGAGTTCCTCAGAATGCGTTTACGAAGTTTTGATTTGCCAGAAAGCATTTAATTATAGACCTTTGAAATCTTAATGCCGATAATGTTCACATCTTATCTTACCCATATTCCGAGTCCATCTTTCTAGGCAACAGCAGATTGTTCTCATTAACTGGAAACGCCATCGCATGATTGTTAGGGTTTATCTGATTTAGTGGTAGAAAAGCTGCGTGAAATCAGATATCCATTAACCTAACAAGAAAGAAACATCTCCATTTGACCGCAGGGAGAGTGAACCTTAAAAGCATGTCTCATTAAACCAATTCCTATCTACTTTTATACAGAAGCGTGAAATAAGCCCTCCTAGTACATCATGAGCATGTCTCCTTCATTCCTAAGCATGGCATGCAGAGACAGGTACCCAAAAAATTGTCCTGGATGCATTAGTAGGATTTCTACGCTGTTGATTTGGCTTACCATATGAATTGCTTCATTCCAAGGCCATTGCATGTTAATATAAGGCTCTTGTACCGATTAAGATAATCCTGCGGCAAACAATAAAGTAAAATGTAAGTTATGATATCAAAGCGCCATTCTATAAAAAAATTATCTTTCTTTTGGCAGATAAATCATTTCTCACAAGCACGGTTCATGACAGATAACCACGGAAGCCCTTACCATGAGATTGCAATCATAGACATAAAGCATCCCATTTTCATCATACTCTCTCCTTTTGGCAGGATCGCACAAGACTGTTCAAAAAAGCAAAAGAATGTTATTCTAATCATTGGAGAGAAGCTCCTGCTCTTGCTTCACAGTTCAGTATACCTTAACAGGCATAAGCAAGAGAAAAGAAGAGTAGAAAAAATCTCCAATAGATTGACACAGCCATAACTGCAAAATAATTAGCCGTATTTATTGAACAGCTAATCTAATCTCCTTCACGATTGGGTACAAAACCACATTTTATATTCTTGAAGCCTTCAAATAGACCCTCCTTCCTCGTTGATCATATGCCTATCAGTCTTTAAATAACTTAGTACTGATCAAATCCGAAGAGAAAGCCAATGATGAATCTAGAAAAGGTAAAGATCCTGTTTCCTAGCAGGCTAGCTCCTTCAAAATGGAAACAATTCCCACTAACCATGTATAAATTCTAACTCCGTCCCACATCCAACAATGACTTCAAGCATCACTAGAATCGCCCACCACCACACCATTGTTATAATATAAATGTCAATAACCTTGACAAGATAATGTTTGGGTAGCAAATTGTAATGCAAAACTGCATTGAGCAGATTCAAACCAGTTTTCATTAAATAAAAAAAAAAATCAGTTATACCCAGTACATACAAGTTAAAGGAAATGGTTTGTGTAGGGGTGGCACCCAGGGGAATTCCCTCATCCAATTGACATTAAGGAGAACAAATTTGGTGTCATTTCTTAGCAAACGGCCTTACAGCAATTGATCATCCAGAAAGAAGATTTCTTAATTTATTAATTATTAAGTAAGCTCTTTGAGTATGATAATAAACTAAACTTAGCAAAAGGAAAGGAAAATGAAGAAGGCAGCCATATTAAGAACATAAGAAATTCTCCGAGGTGGAAATCAAGATCACCCCCCATGGGACATCATTCAAGAAATCCGCTTGTGAATTGCAGGTTTATGGAACTTCCAACTTCATCATACACATAGAGGCAATGATATGTGCAGACCTTTTGGCTAAGAATGCCCCCAATGCCGACATTGCTCCCATGTATTTCATTCTGTCATTTCGGATCGTGCATGTGATAGGAGATAAGAATCTCAACTCTAATCTCCTAACTTGTATCAAGCTTATGCTTGCCTTGTTCAAATAATAATAAAAAAACAGAACATATGAAATGGAATAATGCACAGAATCAAAGTTATTAGACTTATGGTTATGGTCCCAAGCTTTGGTGAAGGCAATCTATTCACAGTAGGAGCAATAACTCTAACAAGTTCATTGTCCAAGTGAGAAAGGCATTTATGTTGAAGATATAAGACATATCATCAAGTTCATAGACCTATTTTTCACTTCCCACTTAAAAAAAATAATCAATTTTCAGTCTACATCTCGGCCAATCGCCACCCAATAATCACAATTCACGGGTAACATTGAGACATCACTAACTGCCCAAGTTAGATAGGGGCAGAACCATGTCCCCGAATAACCCTAAACTTTTACCCTATAGGTAGCTAATTGCCCGCGTCATTAAAAAGAAACATTTAAAAAGGAGGGTTACTGACCCTGATAAGCCTCGTTTATCTCTTGGAATCGTGAGGTTGCGGCATCTTGGTCTTTCTGCTTGTCCGGATGCCATTTCTGTGACCACAGAAGCAGAGAAAGGTTAGCCCTAAGCTCCGCGGGGAAAACCAGCACTTAGCCCGAAACCCAACTAAGAAAACGATAGAGGATAGAAATTGCGAGACCGGATAACACACCAGGGCTAGACGAATGTAATTGGAACGAATTTCGTCGTCTGTAGCATCATGGTCTACTTCCAGAATCTTATAATAATCCTGTTAAATACAACTCACAATTTCAGGATAACACACCTCCGACAAATACGACTAAAGGAAATAATCCCTAACACGAAATAAATTTTAAAAAGTTGTGAAATTTCAAAAGTACAGAAAGAAGAAGATGGGAGTTGGAGCTTGAAATGTTCCAGATTTACCTTGGGCTTGAACAAAGCAGAGAAGAAATCGAAGTTGAGATAGGGATCTTGGTCAGGTTGGTCACCTTCTGGGATATTGTTGTCCCATTCATCCCACATCATGTTGAGTTTCAAAACCAGAGAAAGAAATGCTTATTTGCTTTGAGACTGAAAGTAAACTTCAACACTGGGTATGTGTATGTGAAATTCCAGAGAAATTCAAGTCAGGATGGGGGGTCCTGTCTTTCCCTTCGCATCTGTGTCTATCGGCGTGCCGCGTACGTCTAAAATGTGCCGCAATATTCGTCTTCGTTCAGAAACAATCTTCTGTTGGAAAATTCTAGATATTAAGGAGGAAATATAGAATAAAGAGAAGAAAGGGTTTTCCTCCGGAACGAGTTCTACCAGTAATATACGCAGCCAAATTCCATAAAGTGAGCCCCGGATAACGATATTTTATGATATAGGACCGGTTTGGTTCAGCCACGTTGCCGCCTTACGGGGGTAATTTATGGTAATTCATAGCCTATCAGTCACTAACAAAATCCAGAACTGAACCAAAAATAAAGGGTTTTATATAAAAAAGGAGAGAGAACGAAAAATAAGAGTGCCAATTTATATATGGCAAAAGGTTAGCACGATTAAGGTTTAAAAGATGCTTTTTGAATTCTATATTAATTTTTTTAAAAAAAATATTCTTGACCAATTTTAATCATATTTCCTAACTTATTCAGTTTAATTAAGATAGTGTTATTTTATAAAAAATTGAAAGACTATTATGAAAATTGAAAAAATAAGCTTACAGGGAATTCTTTTTTTTTTGCCAGACATATGCTACTGTTTCATTGATACAGAGATTAAGGAACAGAGTTTGGGAAATTTTGTGCGCCAAACTTAAATTTAGCTTAAAATTTAAATTTTAAAAATTTTAAAATAAATAATTATATTTTTTTAAATAAAATTTTAAATTAAACTATAATTTTAAATTAAAATTTTAGATAAACTAATCTAGTAGCTTATAGAATAATAAAAGAGTTTATGAATTAACTAATTACTATATTATCTCTACTTTTTTATACTATATCTCATACTGTTTTTACACTCTTTTTTTTACACAATTTCTTATTTCTTTTCTTACACCCTCTCTTATCTCATCTTTTATCTCTTCTCATTTAATATTTATACCCTTTTTTGTAATTTATCAATAATAAAAGTACTTATAGAAATAACTATCTAAACACTTATTTATTTAAAATTATTTTTTTCATAAGTTTTTTTAATTTTTTTATAAATTATTTAAAAATTATTTTTTTATAAATTTATTTTTAAAATCTTATTTAAACGGATATTTTATATATAATAACATTGCCGCCGGATGAAGAAAACTAGAGAGATCATCACGTACTGTGAAAATATCATATAACTTATATTTCATTATTATATTTAATAAAAAAAACTTTCTAAGTGAAAATAGATGGTATATATGAAGAGGTATTATATCTTAAACATATATATTTACATATATACACGCACTAGATAGACATAGTTATTGATTTACTTTATTTAAAGTGTCCTTATATAAGTAAAGTACTTCTCTAAAAAGTATTAAAATGTTGTTATCGTTTATTCTAATTATATTTAAATTTAACTCGCATCACACATCTAATTATAGTAAGTGAATCTCTCAATAATTTTTTTTTGTATAAACTAAAACTCGAATTCAATACATCATTTAAACGATATTAAACTATTTACTACTAAGATAAATCTCTATTAATTTTATAATATTTATATATATGGCTTTTTAATATCATACATCTAACCACACCAATATTATAATAAAATTATTATTTATTTATTAAAAATTATTAAAATTATCAAATATGCGATGTTAATTGTGTAGCTAAACCAATACAAACCTCCAATATTATCTAAAATAAAAAATAAATATCAAATATATATAACAGTGAAAAAGTAATAAAAACAAGTAGAGAACAAGTAAAAATGCAGAATAATCAATTTTGGAATTTGTTTTTAAATAGAAAACCGGTTTATGCCCTATTCTCACAAGTTTTGAGCGATCCTGTCCTAATTTTCTATTGGGCTGGTTCTGGTCCTGTTCTGAACTGAATTAGACTTTGAGATAGTCAGGATAATATTTTAATTCTTTTATATTTAAATTTATATTTAAAAATAATAAATAATTTATTTTAATTAATATTAATACAATTTAAAAAAATAAATTTTATCTTATTCTTAGATTGGAGATAAGTTTAATTATATTTTAAAAAAATGTATACTAAAAAACAATAATAATTGGAAAATATTACGTGTTCATGGATTAAAAACATAATCCATTCTTGATGCTGCTGTCATTGCCGGCTAAGTCGGCAACGTTGCGAACATGAAACCGGGGATCCATGAACGTTGAGAACGTTTTCTTGCTCAATTGTTTTCCCTGCCCTTTTGTGCAAAAAATCTAAAAGAAAAGCTTGCCAATTTGCCAAGAAACGGCCCTCAATGATTGTAAAAGTCGTTAATTATTGATTATTGATAGCTGTTGTTTTCCTGCCAGCTCAGCTAGTGAACGCTTTCCACGCGTAGCTGGCAACGCATAGGGAATTAAATATTGTTCCATGGCTTCTAGCTGGATGCGTTTTGCTCAATCTCTGTATCTCGGCTGTCTTGAATTAAGGACTGGACTGTCCAGACATATCACATCAAAACGAATGAAAGCTTTTGAAGCTCACATAACAAGCTCAGTTTTCCCACTGTTCATGGCTAACTTTTGACTATTCATCCTTAGAGAAGTGATTGCATGGCAGTTATAGCATGCTCATCTTATGACTTTTCTTCGAAGAATCGGTACAAGGCTCTTGCTTGTATTGTTGCATACAAAATGCAATATACCCCTTTCAATCCTCTCGTCCCATCATCCTTTTCCTAATTTCAGCTGACTGGGAGCTGAGGCCTCAGTGTCAGAGCCATCAGGGGGTTAAATCCATTTAAACGGAAGTTTATCGGATGTTTTTATAGTTTCTGAATGGTTGGTCGCGCTGTCGGAATCATTAGCTTAATGCATAAGGACCCACCTGCTTCAATTGCGTCAAACTCTTAACTTTAGTTCTGAGAATGAATGAATTGAAAGAAATATCAAAATCATATTATATTGCTGTCGTGCTTGAGGGACCGTTTAAAATTTCGTTTCAAATGAAGAGTGTCGTCAAGATTCCACTATAATTATTCCCTCACATATATATTATATCGGGTCATCTTCATAGTCTTTTCTTTTCTCCGCTCGACATCCACCGATGTCGCTAACGCCACCCGTCCGGCTCACTGACTTCACCGCTTAAACAAAAAAAATTATTGGCTCGGGTCGGTCTCGGGTTCCTCAACAAAACGGATCAACACAACGGGCTGTTAGGTCTACTAGCTAGCTATTTGGCAACTAGCTTGTTGAGTAGGAGGAGCAAGAACGAGACAAAAAGGCGTAAATAAGGTGGGACCCGCCACCATGTGCATCATTCGACTAGTGGGTCGTCTCTCCGAGGTATTTTATTCTTTCTTAGGAGAGTGAAATTGCCGCAAAGGTAGGTGTTTCCACTTTCCACACTACAACGTACGACTGTTTAGTCTTGCTCCGATATTAATTAAATCAATGGATTTAAGTGTAATCCTGCAGAAACTGCTCGTCGCTTTGCCACGTCAGAAAATCTCGTTACTTTTATTGCTTTCACGGCTACTAGCGCGAAGTATAAACTACATGCGCTTTATTTTCGGACCACTTCTAGAGCGCTTGGTTAGAGAACCTTCTTTCCTCATTTCTTTTTTGGTGAGAGAGGATTTTTTCTTACTGTGGATCTGTGATCGCATCGCCGTACAGTATCATTCCTTCAGCTAGCATACGTTGTCGTCTGCTTTTGTCAAAAAATGACCCACCGTCACCGCCCTGCATATATATATATATAGTTCCGTTTTCTATATTATTAAAATAAAGTTTTTCTACTATTAAAATGATCGCAGCGTACCCTTTCAAGTCCGTCGATTGATGAAATTTAGCAATTTTTTCTACTGGGAATAAATCTAGCGAAATCTGTCAAAAAGGTCGAAATATATTTTACCCTTAAAGAGAGAGGGTATATTTTACAGCGCACAGAAAGTGAACTATAAGCCCCCCAAGAGGTTTGCACAGGTGTTTTTGGGGGTCTCCTTCCGAGAGAGAGAGCTGAACGAAGAAAGCTTTTTGAGGAAGCAAACCCTTTGTTCTCTCTCCTCAAATCTCCCATTGTTTGCGTTCCAGTGTTCCTAAGCTGATTAAATCTCAAAGCTTTGATTTGACGTTGCTTCTATTTGCCTCTCTCTGCATTAAAACCCTTTACTTCAATTCACATGTGAAGTATTGTTTTTAGCCCAAGCTTCACATTTTAAGTACATTTGCTCGAGGGTCGAGGTTGTGAATTTGGAGCGAACATTACCTGGGTTTGGTTGCTGGTGCAGGCGAAGACTCAGCCATGGCCATGTTTACTGAAGGACTTGACAAGGGCGCGCTTCGATGGGTTCGAGAGGTCAGCTTCATTGATTTTTTCCCTTTCTCCCAACATTCTATTGTAAAAGATAGATATCGATCTTCACACATTCCACTTGCTATTGCATCAAAGTTGGGTTTCTGAATAATAGCATGTGTTTCTGTAAATATATACTGATCTCTCTATTTTGTTGGTGTCCAGAAGGAAATCCCCTTCTCTGATTCAAGTGTAAGATCTCGAATTGATCCTGTTGGCGGGATGAAGAGCAGTGGCGCTAGAGGATTCGGGTTACCACCGCCAGTAAAATTCAGAAGTGGTCATCTTCCCGCGAATGCAATTCCTGGTGGGGTCGATGATAGTGGTACTAATTCTGATAATGATACCTGTGACTCGGAAGAGGACGTTTATGGTGGCAGATATTCTCTGGATTCATCTCCCCAAGACCACAGAGTCTCCAATGGCGCCGGTCACAGATACAGGAATTTCACGCAAAGGCCTGGTGTTGTGAGAAATCCCCAGATGGGGGGAACTAGGAATGCAATGCAGAGTAATTTTACTGAGGACGAGTCCTCAGATTCTGCTGCGAGCTCAGAATTCTCTACCACACTGATAAGAAGCGTCAATGGTACTGTACCAAAGACGAGAACTTATCTTTCGGAGGGTTATACTTCTAGTGTGACTTCAAGGATGAATGTGAACCGTGCCACTGAAAAGGTATGCAGTAACATGCTAATATAATCAAATCAAGTACATGGCTGTAACGTGCTAGATTATTGTTTACATGTTCAGCGTCTGGAATTAGGCACAGGTTTACAATTTAAGTTTCATTTATCTATTTTGTGTGATTGCCAATCGTCTTGTTGAACCTTCCTTATATTTTGCTTAGAAGATTAAGGACTTGCATAATGGTGAGAATAAGCAAAAATGGTTTCCTGTGTGCAACTTTCAACAAACAAAAGAAAAAAAAAAAAGAAATAAAGAAAGAAAAGGAAAAAAATAAGGAAAGTCAAGCACTAAATGTTTACTCAGGCGTAATTGTCATCTTTGAACGGGCTTTAAGAATTTTCTCTTATTTAGCTTCTAAGCTCTTACCTACTACTGTCTCCCAATATCATTTCTCTTCTACCAGAAATTGACCTAAACTCACGATTTCTGTATGGAAACACTTAGAATGGAAGATTGTCTGGTGGTGATGATGATGAAGACATTCCTAGTGCTCCCCCATTTTGCAGTTCTGGCCAAGAAATCAAGCAAGTGTCTGAGAAAATTGCAGCTTCTAGAGCTCATGCAGCTCTTCATACGGCAGATTCTCAAGGGTTTTCTACTAGAAATGAATCGAGACCTTTCAAATCTATGTCTGAGGATAAGATAGAGAACAGTAAGGGAAATGAGAATCCTGACCAATATGTCAGGTTCGTGTATTTGACAAGAACAAGCATGTCTCTAGGCTCTTCTTTTTGCGTCGTAAAAAATACATTGACTGTCTAGTCACACGATGTGCAAGCTTTTATGCATCCAGTGCAACTTATTTTGAAGTGTATATGTTACAGAACTGCTGTTGGTTCAGAGGCTGTTGCATCTTCAAGTTCACACCCTGCTCGTGTTCCAACGTTTCATGCAAGGTACCATTTATGTTAATCGTGTTGTTGATTGAGGGAGGCATTCTTCTACTTTGTATTCATTAATTATGTGCTCATGTAAATCCATTTCAGCTCCCTTGGGCCATGGCATGCTGTTATAGCCTATGATGCTTGTGTGCGTCTTTGTCTTCATGCTTGGGCAATTCAATGCATGGAAGCTCCTGTGTTTCTAGAAAATGAATGTGCGTTACTAAGGGATGCATTTGGGTGAGTTTGAACTCTTTCTCTTGATGCCATTGATACTATCATGTAAAGATGAACCTTGCTTTATTCTGCTATTTAACCCTTGGAGAGGATAAACCCATATAACACGGTCTGGCTTTTGAAGTGGGGAGCAGCGATCTGAGCATATGAAATTCTAAAATAGATGTAAACTTTGCATTATTGTCATGGACTCATAATTCTATAAGAAGGAATCATAATTCATAGGTTAATACTGGTCTAGAAATTGCTGAAATTAAATATCAGTAGCCATGGTTCGGGCTTATAGTCTCAAATTCTCATTTATATGCTGTTATTTTCTCTACTCTCATTGGAATTATATATATCGAATTGTAGATTGCGGCAAGTCCTATTACAGTCAGAGGATGAACTAATGGTGAAACAAAATTCAGAGCTTTCTAGTGAGGGTGTTGCACCGAAACATAAAAAACTCATTGGAAAGATGAAAGTACAAGGTTGATTTTTATGTCAGTTTTGATTATTCAATCATCTAATTTCTGCATATCTAGTCTTTGATGATATTGCTTTACCATGCAGTACGGAAAGTCAAACTGGGACTGGAACCCCCTTCTGGCTGTAGCATCTCATCTTTAAGGGCACCTAAAATTAAAATGGAGTCTGTGCAACACCATTTTTCCAGTCTGCAGTCTACACTCTCTTCTGGATGGCAATCTCTCAGAAAAATTCGATTTGCCCCACGTGTACCAGTGAATGGTTCCTTTGCACGGCAAAGTTTGGCATATGTACATGCCAGCACCCGATATATACAGCAGGTGTCTGGACTCCTAAAAGCTGGTGTTAAAACTCTCCGGAACTCTCCATCATCACATGAAGTTGTGCAAGGTGTGTGAAGATGCCATATTTCATGCATTATTTTGCAGCCTATCAAGATTTCTTTTGTTGTAGTTAGACAAGCTTTTGATGCGTTCTGTACCCTCACCATTTATTCCTTTCAATTTCACTGCAAATGAAAATTTAATACACTCAGCTATTGTTTTATACTTATTAAATTATTTATGGAGTATTAATTTTCTTATCAAGTTTTATTTTATTTTATATTTTATAGTAACCATGTAACAATTTTTTGGTGTTTCTGAAAGTCTTCACTCTTTAATTCTCACTTCTATGCCCTTGCATGTTTATTGTCGTCTGCATTCATGAACTACACGTTCTCATTATAGCTGTGAAATCCTTCCTGTCCTTCCTGCTCCATTCTCATTTTTTTTTCTTATAAAGTATTAATCTATTGTTTATCCTTACTTCATAAACTTTTCTGCCTATTATGTTTCCAGAAACATACTCATGTTTGTTAAGACTTAAAAGCATGGCTGAAGAAGATACCATCAGAATGCAGCCTGGGTCATGTGAAACCCACATGTTGTAAGTTGTGTTTCTTAGCCTTTTATATCTGTACTTTCTGAACAAACCGCTGAGTACTTTACAGTTTTCCAGATAGCGTAGGAGATGATCTGCTTGTTGAAGTCCAAGATTCCAAGGGGAAGCATTTTGGCTGTGTTCTTGTCCAAGTGGCTAATATTGCTGATGACCCGGTAATACTTTGTATTTTATTTTCTTTATAGTGGTGTTATTTGTGTCTGTCAAGGAGTTAGTTGCAAATAATAGAATTGATGGAAAATGAGAGAACGCTCAGATGATCCTGATCTCTGCATTATATGGTGACAGATCCTTGTACACACTCTGTTTTCTTCTTCTTCTTCATCTTAAGAATTGGCGTATGCTGAAATGAGCACACCACCTGTGCATTTTAGATACCCAAAATACATAAATACCCTTTGCCAGCAAGCACATTCACAATACATAGTATATTCTTACATTGAATGATGATAATTACGTTAGAACTCATGAGCAATCTTAATGCAGGCTGACAAAGTACGCTGGTGGAACATTTATCATGGGCAAGAGCACAACCTTGTGGGCAAGATACAACTTTATATAAATTATTCAAGTTCAGATGACAATAGTCATCCCAAGGTTAGCTACTATGAACATAAGCAGAGTTTATGAGCTGTTTGCCTTAAACCATGACCTTGCTGTCATGTGTGTGCAATAGATGCTGGATTTGCCTCCTCATTTTGCATACTTGCCATGAATTGAGAATTGAGAAACTGCTTAAAGTGAAAAGGTGGTGATATCTCCAAATAATTTCCTTGGGCTTCTGATAATCTTTTTCTTAACTACTATTAGAAGCTGTGATAAGATTTGTTCAACTAAAGTTACCCGAGAGACGCTATCTTTATGGCACTTTCAAAAAGATATTATAACGTATTCAATGCAATTTTTAGATCCTACTAAATACCACCTTTCTCCTCTACTATCCCCTGCAGAAATCTGGATTAGAAAAGCATTTGAGATGTATCCTTGTAGTCTTGGCAACTATTAGACGAGGGAAAATAAAAGCTTTATTTAGTGGCAGAAAAGAAGAGTTTATCTACCATTTATTTTTAGCGTGTTTCCCCCCTAAACGATTTCTTATTACGTAAATTATGAGTTTCTTATTGTACTTTGCCTCCAGCAGTTACGGTGTTGCCTCTTTCTTGTGATTATAGTGTGGCTCTGTGGCAGAGACAGTAGCATATGACTTGGTTTTAGAAGTTGCAATGAAAGTTCAAGGTTTTCAACAGAGGAACCTAATGTTACATGGTCCTTGGAAATGGCTTTTAACTGAGTTCGCATCATATTATGGGGTGTCTGAGATATATACCAGTTTAAGGTAATCTGATGTTAATTTGCTACTTTTTTTATTGAATACTATGAATACTAAATTTAATGAATTTGCTCTTAGATACTTTTCCTTATTCATTACGCTCGTGGTGCTCCTCATTTTCTATATAATTAGGTACCTATCTTATGTAATGGATGTGGCTACACCAACAGCTGACTGCCTTGACTTGGTGTATGATTTGCTATCACCTATTATCATGAAGGGCACCGGCAAGTCTTCTTTGAGCCACCAGGAGGTACTATTGAAATATCTCAGTCGAGTGATGTATCATGAAGGGAAACAGCTCTGCTTTTATATTTTTCTTGATAATGCTATAGTAACATGAGCAAGATTTTAGTTAATATTTTGAGCTGTGTCTGGTCTAACATGGTATGGATTTTGGTTATCCTGATCAGAACCGAATACTTGGAGAAACTAAGGATCAAATTGAACAGATACTCACTCTTGTTTTTGAGAACTACAAGTCACTTGATGAATCATCTTTTTCTGGTATCTCGGAGGTGTTCAGACCTGTGTCTGGTGTTGCAGCACCTGCACTGGAGCCTGCTGTGAAACTCTACAAGCTCCTTCATGATATATTATCTCCTGAGGCTCAAACAGCTTTCTGTCACTATTTTCAGGTTAGTGAAAGTGTGAAACTTGAGATTATCATGATGACGCTTGTCTAAGTATATACAGTATTTGCTTCAAAAAAGAGGTTAGTGAAAGTGCGAAATATCTCCCTAGGTTGCTGCAAAAAAGAGGTCCAGAAGGTTCCTGGCTGAAACAGATGAATATGTTTCTAACAATAATGAAGGCAATCTAATGGACAGTGTGTCCACATCTACTGCTTACCGGAAAATGAAAGCCCTCTGCGTAAATCTTAGAAACGAGATCTTTGCTGACATCCAGATTTTGAATCAAAATATACTTCCCAGGTATTAGTTATTCCTCACGTCATCTTATCTGCTTCTATTTAGTTTGATGTCTATTTGTGGAACCGCTGTGTAATTTTATGATGACCAGTGCTGAAATATTTAAAAATAACCATATCAGTGGATTGGCCTCGAATAATGTGGAACAAGTTTTTCTTTACTGTCAAGATATATCTTGTGGACTGTGGTCTTGTCAAATACAGATCGAGTTATCACTGATTGTCAGTTGATTCTTTTTTTGCACAATTATTGCAATTCTTGGTGTGTTTATTTATTGTTTTTACCATTACTTTGATATTATGATCACTTAATTGGCATTAAGAGACTTGGTTCATTTACGGAGGAATTATTCTCTGGTACTCTTCATCAGAAGCATTTGAAGTGCTAATATCTCATGTGCATGCATTTCTCTCTATTAGACTGTGAAGCAATTAATGTCTATTAAAGGTTCTAAATTGTTTTTTTTCCGCATATTTTTGCAGCTTCGTGGACCTACCAAACCTCTCTGCATCTATATACAGCACTGAACTTTGCAATAGATTACGTGATTTCCTCATTGCTTGTCCACCCTCAGGCCCTTCACCACCTGTAGCAGAACTCGTTATTGCAACATCGGATTTTCAAAGGGATCTTATCAGCTGGAATCTTAGGTAATTTTTTATATGTATAGCCCTATTTATGCTGGCAATCAAATTTCTATAACTAAATAATATTAACTCTTTTACCCAATTTCTTTTCAGTGCTGTCAAAGGCGGATTAGATGCAAAAGAATTGTTTCACTTGTATATTCTTGTCTGGATCCAAGATAAACGCCTATCTTTGCTTGAGTCATGCAAACTGGATAAGGTACATTATTTTTAAAGTACTGCTATTGCATGATACTCCTTGATTTATATCATGTACGAATTATCGTGTATCTGACTTCTTTCTCCAGTAGTATAGTATGCACACCAAAAGTTTTGTCTAAAAGCCTCATTCTTGCCAGGTGAAATGGTCAGGAGTTAAGACACAACATTCTACTACTCCTTTTATCGATGACATGTATGAACGGCTGAAAGAAACATTGACAGACTATGAAGTCATCATTTGCCGCTGGCCAGAATATACATTGGTTCTGGAGAATGTACGTCAGGAGGGATCTTCATTTTTCCTATTTTGTCATCCGTTTTAACCTTTGGATCTCTTCCATAAATTTGGTATTATTTGATAGATCCAAAAAGAACTGAGAATATGCAAGATTTAATCGCACTCCTATTTTTCTGGTATGTTTCAACAGAACATCGCTGATATTGAAAAATCCATAGTGGAAGCTTTAGACAAACAGTACGCAGATGTACTGTCTCCAATCAAGGAAAACATCAACCCTAAGAAATTTGGGCTCAAGTATGTGCAGAAGCTTACTAAACGATCTGCATCTTCCTATGTTGTTCCTGATGAGGTAGGTAGAATTTGTCAAAACTGCAGTGTTCTTGACATGTGCTTTGTTATTCAGACTTTTGTTGCTTCTTTCAGCTTGGAATTCTATTGAATTCCATGAAGAGGATGCTTGATATCTTGCGTCCCAGGGTAGAATCACAGTTCAGGTCATGGGGTTCGTGCATACCAAATGTTGGAAACATAGCACCTGGTGAGCGACTCAGTGAAGTGACAGTGATGCTGAGAGCAAAGTTCAGGAACTATGTGCAAGCTATCGTTGATAAACTTGTTGAGAATGTGAGTATCATGCTATAAGTAAGGAAAATCTCATTTCGTTATAAATTTATGATATGATGAGTTTGGTAAACTCATCATAGTAGAGCTGCTGCTGCTGCTGCTGCTGCTTAAGATATTTCATTCTTGTTTTACTGATTCTTTAATTAACATTAGTCAAGCCATGTCTCTGTCCTTAATATTTTTGCTAAATCCTTCATGTTATCCCAGACAAAGTTACAGAATGCTACAAAATTGAAAAAGATTCTTCAAGATTCAAAGGAAACTGTGGTAGAGTCTGATCTAAGAGCAAGAATGCAGCCGTTGAAAGACCAGGTGGTTAATACCATAAGTCACGTTCACAGTATTGTCGAGACCCAGGTCTTCGTTGCTATCTGTCGAAGTTATTGGGACCGCATGGGACAGGTAAGTTCCCTTGTATATTTGACATCTCACCTTGCTGAAATTGCAGATGTCAGGCTATCGATTGTTTATTATTAATGCCCTTGGTTTATGTCTTGTTTCAACAGGAAATATTAAGTTTCTTGGAGAACAGAAAAGACAATAAATCGTGGTACAAAGGCTCAAGGGTTGCAGTCTCAGTAAGTGTAGTGATCCATTTAACAGCAACTAATGTTATTTGTTTGTATATAAAAATTTAGTGGTTTCCGTCCGTGGTTCTCTCACTTTTCTACCCAAAAAGAGTTCTCTATTCATGGGTTTATTTGTTTACGAAGACTGCTTGACCTAACCTCATTCGCGCGATTGGATCAGAAGATCACAAACCGTGTCCTTCCGGGATCCACTTCACACAATGCTTCTAGAGACATTTCTAGAAATGTGGCTTGAGAGAATCCCTGAATTAGCATCGTAGCGACTAAATTTAGGTAACATGAATGGTGCCAATGGAGGGTTTGCTGACCTCTGGCTTGAGAAAATCCCTGAATTAGCATAGTAGCGACTAAATTTAGGTAACATGAATGGTGCCAATGGTGGGTTTGCTGACCTCTGGCATATAAGCAAACTGTCATGTTGGATGATGATATATCAAGTGTTTTAACCAATAATGGGGATCCAATGACTTGGATGACTCTTAATTATGAAAAGTCTCTGTTTTCGGCTGTGTTTCACCTTTCATATCTGTTATACCTTCTGATCTCTGACCAGAAGATTTCTGTGCAGATTCTGGACGATGCGTTTGCCTCACAGATGCAGCAGCTTCTGGGAAACACATTGCAAGAGAAAAACCTAGAGCCGCCTAGGTCTATCATGGAAGTTCGTTCAATGCTTTGCAAAGATGCTCCCAATCCCAAGGATAATTCTTTCTACTATTAGGCTTATACCTGTACATAAAAAAAGTAGGTTAATACGTCATGATAACATCTTCAGAGATGATTTTACAAATTAAGTAGATGACAAATGCCAGCATTATACCTTTGCTCGTTGGCTTGCTAGATTGCGGATAGAAAAGCTCGATTTTGTAAAGAGGGCACAAATACTGAATATATAGTAGCGAAGGGGGCATAATCAATTTTGTAGGGTAACTAGCAACTCGGCTGCTCCTGGAAAGATTAATATACTCCCTATGTGGGATCTTAAATTGTCAATCTCTTACTATTTACACAGTTATGCTAATCCTATTTCTTAGCTTTATATATATATATATATATATATATATATATATAGATGGATGGATGGCTTTCCATTTGATCTTTTCGTTTAGCTTTTTGCTAATCAATATTGTTTGTTTTGGTAAGTCATCAACCATTTCCTGAGTAAATTTTTATGCCCTTGCCAACTTGTTCCTATCGCTATAAATGCAAGATTTGTGGTTTGACCTTTGTTTTGTTGCTTCAATGGTACAATTCTACATAGTGCGAGTCATGGCAAGGAAAACACGCCACTCTGATCCCCTCCCAACCTCCGCCACCTCCATCCCATCCCAAATACATTTTATTCTTATTAATATGATCCGTTTTCGAAATTATGACATTGACCTTAATGTGATTTCAGATTTAGATGCAGAAAAAAGTGGTTTCACGTTAATTAGTTCGTGCTTCATTTCAACCATCCATCCCTCCTTTGTACAAGTTGTAAATGTTAGAACTAGAATGAATTCTTCGGCCTCTTATTAAGATCAGCCTTCCTTAAATCAAAGCCAGTGTTTCTTCTAAGAAACAAAGTAACCCAAATATTCTTTTTCATTCAATTATCCATCTCTTCATTCTTCTCCAGATCCTCCAACTTCCGCTATAAACATAACCTAGACGCAAGAATTTTACACTAGATTCGGGGCATTCGACACAATTTTTTCTAACACACAAAGCACTAGTATTGGCAATAGGTCTGAAAAAGTATCTAAAAATATAAAATTTAGTGTAGTAAAATATATATATATATATATATATATATATATAATTTAGATATTTATACCTATCAATGTGACAGTGTTAAAACTCAACCATGGGGCAACATTCACTCGATTTGTATTGCTTTCCTTCAATGGTTAAAATTAGACAGATAAAGATATTAATAATAATAAACACACCCCCAGGAAGTAGTTGAATGGACCTCAAGCATTTAGATGAAAAGAGATATTTACAAGATCAAACTACATCCAAACCAAATGAACTTGCAAACGAATAGAATTATAAACTGCACAGACTGGAACACCACGCTGAATTGCCGCACAAGCATTAACACAGCGTTAAAATACATTGCAACTTTACTGTAAGCTGCATTGGCGAATCAGAGAAGCTTTGATATAACATGACAAGAAGTCCAGAATGCTTTAGTTGCAACCCTCAAAATAACAGGGTTTTGGTATATCCTGACAGGAATGTAAAACGGAACATGGTCAGAAAGAAAAAAAGAAGGGGTGGGGGGGGGGGGAGAAGAGGGAGAACAAACGATAAGCTGAGTTGTATCAGGATGACTTTCTATAAACACATAAATGTGAATGATCTCACACGAACAGAAAACAAGAAGCTCCAAAAGCAACGCATGCCACATAAATTGATACAGGTTCCCGTGTATTAACATCTTGCTAACGGGTTCTGGTGTTTTTTGTTAAATAAGAGAAGGGGGAGAGAGGGGCCCCTTACCCAATAGCAGTAGCTCCCCAGGATGCAACATTGTAAATAACTTTGCTCCCGTCCCATGCCTTTTGAAGCTTTCCCTTCTTATTTTTCATTGAAAATGTCTTGCTGAGCGCTATTTAAGAATTAAGACACAAAAAGTGGGGAAAGTAAGAAAGTGTTCATCCGTTTCTTTTAGCTTACTGGGTCAACAAGAGCATAAACTTGCTAAAAAAAAGTGCCGCTTATTCATTGTATCTAGGAATGAAACAATCGGACTCACCTTCCTGGAGTTGGTTAGGGGTTAAATCCTGCAAAGAGTAAATCAATCAGTGAGAATGATTGTTAACTGGCAAGAAGAGAATGAAACATCATATAATTCAGTAAGAGTGATTGTTACGCTGCAGCATGAGAAAAGCTTCTAGATCTAAAGTAGAAAACAATGCAACTCCCAACAAGAACTAAATGTCAGAATAGACTTGTATATCAAATGGTATGAATTCTTGAGGATAGAGCGAATCTTTATCCACGGTTGGGGAGAACAATTTGCCAAACTTCTTAGGAAACTTACAAAAGACATATTTTTTATAAACGTTGCATCTCAATTGAGATGCAAAAACCATATGTATGAGTAGGCATTAGATATCAAGTCAAAAGGTCCACAAACAGGAGACCTGTTCATATCAGATAGTAGAAGACCCTGATCTATTTGTACCGCATGCTAAAAAGTAATTTAAAACCCAGAGGTTGAAATCTTCGTGGTTGTCAAGTTAGTATCATATAACATCATTATGATTGTATTTCAATGAATCTACAATACATCTAGTTATGATATAAAAAGTGAGCCACAAAAATTACAGGCCAAAAGCCTCCTGCATGACAGCGTACCAATAACATACCTTAGTCTGTTTAAGAGATAACAAATATCCAGCCATGAAGCAAGCAATGCCCTCTACTATATCTTCTTGTCTAACAAGGACATAATCTTCTTGGTCTGAATCAATATTTTCACCTTCCCATAAATCATTGTCACTGATCATATCCCAAGAATTGCCATCTTCTGTCACAGGCCAAGAAAATTGTTATAGCAATTAAGAAAACAGCTCTTACAGATTCCAAATAAGATCGATGCCATCCCAGTTTGTTATGTCAAAACTCAAATACACCAAGTAGAAGACTAGAAATACAAGTGGATGCATACCAGCTGCATTCTGAGAAACTGATGCCTGGGCACACTCTAACTTTTCAAGGAAGGCAGGGCACTCAACACTAAATTTGAGAAGATCACATAACTGCATAGGGCACATGAAACAATCTGTTAGTAGGGATACTCTCCAATACTGACGCAATTATTTCCTTAATGAGTCATTAAGTATCCGTGATATTTAAAGATTCCACCACATTTAACATGAGGATAAACAGAATGACAGTATCATTTGAACTTGAAATACTATAAATGTGCTAGAAAGACAGATACAACCTACGCCGCCTAAGTTCAATAATAGACACATGCACGTAAAAATGCTAAAGCAAAAAGCTGGGGCTATGAGAAGAAACCGCCTCTTAATCTTAAATAAAGCTTGGGGGGTGTGCCCGTTCTTAAACTTCCTTTTCTAGCTTAGGAACGTAATAAACTAATACACCAAGCACGATTAAAACAACACATCCAAACAGAAGCTAGCTTTAAAGAAGGTCAAATCCACGGCATTTTATTCAACCAACCCACTCCCATCCCAATCGCCATCTTTGTTCTGACATAAAAACGACAAATGCTAAAATATCATCGTAACAAAAGTCTGCTTAAGAAAAATCTACCTCTTCGGCTTCTCGATCAGCTCGCATAGAGGATGAGCCTTCAAGTCGACGTCCCTCAACGGCCACTGTAGCTTCATCCTCACAACTCGCCTCATCGTCACCCTCACCGCTGGTTGAATTGAGCAATTCTAGAGCTCTCTGGCACTGCTCGAGAACGGTCTGCAAGGTCTCCCTCCTGACCCGAACCCGAACCCGATCCTTCTCCGAATTCTCCATCGGAATTTTTACAATGGGTTTCGCATCGGGCACCTCGACCTCCATTAGAGCTCCCTTCGACTCGCACAGGTCCTGTAAACAGTTCCCGGCAGCCACAAGTTCCCTGGTTCCGATCCTCTTGCGTGAATACTAGGAAACGAAAACACTATTAATTATTGATAATTACGAATTAATTGTGAAATCCTCCTCTGTCCATAGGGATTTGACAAACCCTAGAAAGAACTGGAAAAGTTTTCCGCCCCTCAGTTGCCGATAACGCTGGACAACGGGGAATTATCGATGCGGCTAAACAGACACGTGCTGTATCGTTGTCTACGCCATGCAAGTTGCGGAGCAGCGACCGGTGGTGGTGGAGGACCGGAGGTGTGACAAAAAGGGGTGGCGGGACCAAGAAGCGTCAGCCTTTTGGGCACTTGATGCCCACTGCCAAGTTTTCCAACACTGCTTGCTTTCTCTCCAGCTTTTGCTTCCGTCTATCTGTAATTTCTCTCCACTACACGGAAATCGCCAATTTGCTCCCCTTTTTTTTTCAAGTAAATACTCCTTAAAGTTCTTAATATCCAATTCTTAGTATACAGAGAGTTGATAGTAGATGGTTTAAAATACATACATACATATATATATATATATAATATAATTATTTTTTTAATTAAATAAAGTATATATTAAAAATAAAAAAATAATTTTTTTTAAATGGATATAGTGTGTGTTTGGCTCTTAGGTTAGAGAATCGATTTTTATCTCAAACCACATTTTTCTTATCTTTCACCCAAACGCTCATTTTTTACCCAAAAATCGATTTTTATCTCAAACCACATTTCTCTTATCTTTCACCCAAACGCTCATTTTTTACCCAAAAATCAATTCTCAATCAAAACCATGGTTTTATAGGATAAAACCATGGTTTGGATTAATCTGAGGGTGTGTTTGGATTAGCTTTTGGAGAATAGATTCTGGGGAGAATAGATTATGGGGAATAGATTCTGGGAGAATAGATTCTGGAAAGAATAGATTTTAGGAAGAATAGATTATGGAGAATAGATTTTGGGAAGAATAGATTATGAGAAGAATAGATTTTGCAAATAGAGATGTTTGGATGATTAATAGTAGAATCACTTTTTATATTAATAAATTACTAAAAAGGGTATGATTTGATTAAAGTATGAGAGAGGAGAGAGAGAGGAGAGAGGAGAGATAGAGGAGAGAGAGAGGAGAGAGAGGAGAGAGAGAGAGGAGAGAGAGGAGAGAGGAGAGGAGAGAGAGAGGAGAGAGGAGAGGAGAGGAGAGAGAGAGGAGAGAGAGAGGAGAGGAGAGAGAGGAGGGAGAGAGGAGAGAGAGGAGTGAGAGTATAAGAAAAAAATAGGGGTAAAATAGTAATTAGATAATCTATAAACTCTTTTACAGTTCCAAAATCTATTGAAAAATAGCTTCTTCAAAACCATGGTTTCAAACCGAGGTTTTGCCCAAAATCAATTTTGGATGAAAATGGCTGTTTGGCAAAAAATTTTGTAAACCGAGGTTTTGTTCCAAAATCAATTCTGGACAAAAATTGATGTTTGTGTGAAATTTTTTCAAACCGAGGTTTTGCTCCAAAATTGATTCTGAAAAGCTATGCCAAACAGGCCCTGAACCTTATGAACTTTTGCTTTAAAAATTTCCTCATTTTACCTGTGACTGTACATATATATTATTTTTTATTATTTAAATAAAATAATTGAAAATAAAATTTATTGCTTATAAAAAAATGATTCTACTATTAATCATCCAAACATTTCTATTTCCAAAATCTATTCTTCCCCAAATCTATTCTCCCTAAAATCTATCCTCCAGGAATCTATTCTTCTCAAAATCTATTCTCCACAAAATCTATTCTCCAAAATCTGTTCTTCCCAAAATCTATTTTTTAAAAGCTATTATTCTCAAAATATATTCTCAAAAAGCTAATCCAAATAAACTCATAGTAGTAGGCTTAAGCTTTTTCGTTTTGTATGAATTATGAGAATAATATATTGTGAGCTCAACGTGGAATATACCGAGAGGCTTATAACTAAAGAAAAATATAGATACCATTTGAGTTGGGTAATTTTGCCAAACTTTTCACACAGATGGTCGCATCTCTGAAACATGTCAACAATTTCATTGGTTCCGTGTATGGGAAGTTTTCTGGTTTGTACGGAAAACTCATCTTGTACGCTGGCGGCTAACCCCATCCATAAGGCATAAAACCCTTCGCACCCAACTAAACTGAAATTGTATCCATTGAAGATAATTAATTACAAAAAAATTTATTAAAATTATTGAACAATTAAATAGTAGTATAATTGAATTGTAAAAATATATAATTGCCAAATAATTTAAAAAATAAATGTTGGAGCAAAAGTACTTTGAGCATTTTGCTCGTTCAAAAAAAGAGAGAAGCATGAGAAAAAAGACATTAGTTTGTGTTATAGTTTCCATTCTTCCATTTTAGCTTTCTTTTCTCTTTGATTCATAATGATTTATTGAAACATCACAGTCTACCAAAGTTTCATTTAATTTTTTTTATAAATATCAATTAAATTTATCAAAATATTTATAAAAAATTTACTTTATCAAACAGTCGATAATTAATAAATAACATTATAAAAAATATCTTTAAAAATATCATTTTTATAATATAATTTTTCACTTATCGATAATATAAAATTCACTTTAGGATAACTAATTTATCAAAGTGTTTAGTTCTTATCGAATAAGATTTTGATAGACAACATTATTAAAAAAGTATTTAAAAATATCATTTTTATAATATAGGCTTTATCTTATCGATAATACAAAATTTACTTTATGATAACTAATTTATTAAAGTATTATTTAATAAATATGTTTATTAAATAACTTATAGATAAATATACGAAAATAGACTTTCAACTTTTCTTTCTATAATATTTAATCTTATATCATATCAAATAAATGGATTTATTGAAACACTTAACGATAAAGATATTTATCCATAAGCTATTTGATAAATAAAGATAATTTGACATAAATATATTTTAAATTTCATCTATTACAATACTAATTGATAAAGTGATTTATTGATAAATATTTTGATAAATAGATACAATTTAGTTCTAAACAAGCACTTAACTGGTAATTTTGACATTGGGATGATTTATTTTTTAAATACTCTTATTGATAAGTGCTTTAATAAATCACTTTGTTTGATATATGATATAAGATTAAATATTGTAGAAATAAAGGTTGAAAGTTTGATCGTGATACATTTATCGATAAACTATTCAATAAACCTATTTATCGAATAATACTTTGATAAATTAATTATTAATGAGTAAATTTTGTATTAACGATAAGTGAAAGTCTATATTATAAAAATGATATTTTATAAAGATCTTTTTGATAATATTATTTATTAAAATCTTATTTGATAAGAATTAAAACTGTTTAAATATAATATATTTAAAATTTATTAAAGACTTGTTCAATAAATACTTCTATAAATTTAATTAATTTTTTTTAAAAAATAACCAGACTTTAATAGATTGTGATATTTCAATATAAATTATTATGAATAAAGAGAAAAGGAAGTTAAAATCGAAGAATGGAGACCATATAACATAATGATATCTTTCTCCTTACGTTTCTCTATTTTTTAAATGAGCAAAATGTGTGAACTGGTATATTTGGGCAATTGTGTTTATTTACAATTCGAATATGTTACTCTAGATTTTTTATGACAATTTAATTGTTTAATAATTTTTATTTTTTTTATAATTAATTATCTTCTTTAAAATATCAATGCAATTATCTAAAAAATATTTGTATATCAATTTAAGGGTCCATGGATGCTAAGTCATGTAGATCCTATGGTATTCCTATAGAATGAGGCTACTATACTATCATATCAACTACTATTCTTAAATAATTTTAATAGATAAAAGAAGTTATTAATTTAGTTATTTTTAATAATTATATATTATTTTTTTTAAAATATTCTATTTAATAATGTACATTTTAAATTATAATTGATAGAAATATTTTAATATGTGTAATCTTATAAAAATATTTTATAAAAATTATAATTTTAAACAATAAAATGAATTAATATTTTATAATTAAGATCAAATCAATTATCTATTTAACTAAGGTATTGTTTGGTTTACTTTAGGGGAGAGTATGTTAGGTTAATTTAAAGGAGGATAGCGAAATATAAAGGATGTTAATTAATAATATTTTTTATTTGGTTCAGGAGGGGAGGGGAGAGGAGTTAATTTAAAGTTGATAAATATACCCTTATATTTTTATTTAAATTTATTTATAATATTTATATCAAAATTACTATTTCTTAATTTATAATTTTTAAAAAACTTTTTACCTTATTTATATATATAATAAAATTAGAAAATATTGATAAATTTTAACATTATATATCATTTAGATATATATTATTATATATATGTGCCTATACATATAGTTCCTTTTTAGTCATTAGTTTTTTGCTTGATTTATCAAAAATTATATACCTACTTGAACGCTCAATAGTGCCTTACGTTTATACCAAAAAGAAAAATACACTGTTGCCTTACATGTTAGCTAGTAGTTGCCTTATGTGTTGTGAAGAAGAGCGCCTAGAATAGGAGGGTATAATTGAAATATTAAAAAATTATAATAGGCAATTGTGTCATAATGAAATAAAAAATTTCTCTCTCATCCAAAAATCTCTAATTTTATAGGGGAGGTGGGGGAGGGTAGGTTAACACTAAAAGATAAAATTTTTAACCTCTCTTCTTCTCTATTTTTTTTAACTAAATATACTTTTTTCTCCCCTCTTCTCTTTTCTCCTCCTCTCCAAAATCCTCCAATTAAACAAAATCTAAGTCACGAGGGAGTAAGACTTATCAGACTTGGGCTCGGGTTTTTATTTTGACTCTATTACATTTCCATGGGACTATACTTTTATGAGTTTTGTCATGTAAAACCCAAACTTAAAGTCCAGATCGTTCGCCAATGTACTTGTAGTACGCGTAACTCGCCGGTTAAATTACACGGAAATCCCTAAATTAATTAAAACTGATAAACTTGATAAATAACTGGTATACAAAAGTAAATTCTTAATTTAAAATCTTATCATCATTAGTCGTCGTGTAAGCTGAAGAAAGGTAAATTAAAAAGTAAATTATGATATCAAAAAAATTAAAAAATATATGTAACTGATAAAAGCCCAAGAAGCTACAGTATGAATCTTGGCCGAATCAAGATGCATGTATAAATGGGAGTTTATTTTAAGTGGTTCAATATTATTTAAATAAAATTTTAAATTTAACTTTTAGCGTATATAAAAAATTTTTGTTGGGGAACTCCCTAATTTAGAATAAACATACAAATATCACTTGACTTAGAAGCTAATAACCAATAGTTAACGATAATTCAATTGAATAATGCGTAAAAGTTAGTAGTGCACAGAGCTCAAAAAGAGGCGGGAAATTGACTTTTTTGTGAAATCCCTGATTTCGATGGTTAAGGGGAGTCAATGGCGGCGTTTAATCCGGTGTGATGTGAAGGGAACACACAGTATACTCTCAATAGTCAATACAAACTCGTATTCGTTTTTCTTTTCCACCAGTCATGCACTGAATTCTGCAGCGAGACAAGGGTAGCATAATCAGTCACACATGTCCATTTCATTATGACTCCCTTTGACATTTCTCGCCTTCACCTCTTATCAGACTTGTCTCGCAGAATATAACACCCGCGTCATTTTTCTCACTCCCCGTGTCTCGATCAAGGCATTGAAATCTAAAGATTTTCATGCAATCACTTAATAATATAATATTGACCAAAATAATAGTATGCAAATTAATTTAAACCTATCAATCAAGTAAAATTTGGCATAAGCACCCGTGATTTACCACTCTCCAATAAAATCGTATATTCGACTATTGTAACTTTCCATCTATGGTTTTGGTGTCTTCCATTTTTTCCGGGTCTGCTCTCCTCACGTGGTAATAGTATGATTCTTCTATTCTCACAGATAAGCGGTGGGGACCATGAATTACAGAGGCGTGGCTTGGATACGGGGCCACGTGTCTGCAGGATGTAACGGAGGAAAATTGAGAAGGAACGAATCAGAAAACACACGACATCGGAGACGTTGGGGCTGAAGAAATGGCATGTTTGGAAATTATGACCCAAGAAAACTTGCGTTTTTTCCCTCCAATAAGGTGCTTCGTTTTGGAGGGCTGGCGTGTACAATTTCAATTGCCGCAGATGAGGAGGACCCTCTCTGTTGTCTTCATCACCATCGTTTCCGTGGCCTTGCATTTCTGACTCACCATTTCGAAGACAGAAAGAAACGGACAGGATCTCTGTTTTCACTTCCTCTCTTCTCATTTCATCACCTCTTTTCTTTTCGATTTCTGGCAAGGTATGTTACAATGCAGATTGATGAAACTCCATGCCTGAGCTGCATTGCCATTTTGATGAACGTGAGGGTGATATTTTGTTGAGTAGATGCGGTGACCTCTGCCGTCTCGTCGTCTTGGATATGAATCTGTGATTTTAGGATCACAGATATGACTAACAAATTTCCGGAAGTGTCTCAGGTAAAAAAAGAAGAAATTCTTCTTTCACAGGAATAAAGGGATCGTTTCCATTCTTTAACCTTTTTTTTGCCAACGCATTTCAGCCATGATTATTTAAGAATGAGGAAGTATAATGCCTTAGAATATGGAAATCCCATAATGGGTGTTGCGTAAATCTGCTTTTCTGTCATTGTAGGGAGATGGCGGTACTTTACCCTCTTCTCAGCCTGGGCCACCGGAGCATCAGCGTTCGCGTGGCAGCAATGGCAATAAGGTAATACTTGTTGTTTGCAATTATGGGATTATTGAATGAATATGGATCCAGTGGACTTTTTCCAGTCTATATGTGAGCATGAATTTGGGTTTGGCATTAGCATCGTTGTCAATTTTTCTGTCTCGTCAGGCTGGCCACATGGCTGTGTAAAGACGTTGGCGCATGATATTTTAAAAATTTTATATAGTGATCCTCAAGAAAATTTTCACAAGCATAACAGGGCCAACTTCGATAGCGGGAAACAGGCAAATCGGAAAGTATTCTGATCATTCTTGCATGTAGCTGGTTTAAATCAAGTCCATTTCCCCCCGTGCCCCATATTCACGTTATTCCACTTTTTTCTTCCTCTCATGGAGTTAATTGTATGTCTCAATCACCTGAGTACAAATACATGTCATCTCTTGCAGATTTTCAAGAGCGGGCCACTTTCCATATCCTCAAAAGGTGATTTTTACCCCACTCGTTTATGTATACGCTTCTATTGGACTAATCTATTTATGAATTAGTTACTTGTCTAACACAAATGATAGTGATAAATTCTAAAGAACCTAGAGAAAATGGGCATGGTAACGTTTCTTTCCCTTTGCTTGTTCATTATTATATCACAATACATGCTGCTGCAGTCTTCTACACTTTAGAATAACAGTTGATGCTTTATATACCTCGCTTGGGAGAAAAAACCTTAATTGAATATCAAAAGGATAGGAAAGCTATGAAGAAAAAGTCGAGCAACCATTAGTTACTAATTGCATAGGAGAAGTCTAAGACAACTCAGTAGATATTTGAACTGTAGCAAGGGAAGGAAACCCTGATCTGAAGATAGTGGAAGTACTATATGTTGCAAATTTATCATTGTACAATCCTTTCTCTTTGCTTCTCCTTCTCTAATCCTTCCCAAACCACCTGGGGTTAATTAGTAAGGATGGGATAGGTGTGGGTAGTGACTAGGATTCAAACCCTCGTGACGTGATCATGTGAAGTTTTTTCTTTTAAATATCCTTATTTTATGAATTCTTGATGTTTAGGAATTGGATGGACATCTTGGAAGAAAAGGTGGTTTGTTTTAACACGCACTTCACTGGTTTTCTTCAGAAGTGATCCAGTAAGTATTTTTGTTTCGGCGTCTACTTTGTTTATTTATATGTCTGCGTATTGAATCATGGTTTTTCTGGAGTAGAAATATATAATGATTGTAGATTTTGAAGTTTGGGCACTTCAGGCGACAGAAGGCTAAGAGCTTAATTGGAAATTGAAATAAATTCATATTTATTCTCCCCCCCCCCCCAAGAAGTGGTAATATATCTATGGAAGATGCAATGCATTTATACTATAAAGTTTTGACCCCTCTAGGTAAAAGAAAGCCAATAGATTTGTATTTATCTTTAAAATATTTTCTCCTGTCTGTACCTTTTTTTTATAGTTGCTGTAGTAAATATTTCCAATAGCCTTATTGTGTAAGAGTCCTTTGTGGATGCTTTTCTTCTTGTTCTACCATGCCTCTTTGTTTTTATTGCTTTATGATTTTATTTTTTGCTTTTCAGAATGTTGTTCCTCAGAAGGGGGGTGAAGCGAATTTAACGCTTGGTGGCATTGACCTCAACAATTCAGGCAGGTTAGCTGTTGTTTAAATGCTAGAAATCATTAGCATCCTTGTCCTTTTCATAATTGAACATAGCTGAACTTGTTAAGAGTATTGATTGCTAGAAAATTACTTTGTCAAATTTTGTAGTGTTGTCGTCAAAGCAGATAAGAAACTTTTGACTGTGGCTTTTCCTGATGGACGAGCTTTCACACTCAAGGTGCGTCACTTCTCTCTCTCAAATATCTTTCCTCCCGGAAATTTCCTCTTTCCTTAACGAGTTAGTGACATCTTGCGTTGCATTATATTTACATGACATTTTATATATAGGTTGCCTTGAAATGATTGTCTCATTTTTTTCATGATTTATCTATATTTGTATGGCATATTGCAATTTCATTGTTAATAAATTGACAGTTGCACATATGTGCTAAAATATTTTGCTCTGTAATTTAACACACATCGAGGTAAAGATAGAATAAGAAATGAGAATATGCATATTATTCTTTTCTGCTACTCTGATTTTATTTATTGCTACTGCAGGCTGACACCGCAGAGGATTTACATGAATGGAACACTGCACTTGAGAATGCTTTGGCGCAAGCCCCGGGTGCTTCTGATGTAACAGGGGAAAATGGTATCTTCAGGAACGATCAGACTGATTCAATTGATATTTCTTTGGACCAGTGTATGCTCTTGTTATAGTTGTGCTTTCTATATGTTGACTTCACAGTTCATGTTCTGTGCAAACGCTATGTATGTTGCACATGATCTGTGTACTTATCTCACAAAATTCAGCTGTCAGCGTGCTAATATTTGTTGAAAAGGATAATGCTGAGTTCTGTTTGTTTTCTGGTATGATATATGTTATGCATGTTTAAAACATATCTATGTAATGGCACTTGGCAGTAATATTGATTTTTCATGTCTTCGAGGTTGCATAAAAATATATGGACATTTGACTATCTCTTTTGTATATTTGTGTTGTATCTGCTGTGTTAAGTTTATGTCCTTAATCCATTGAAATCTATCAATTTTCACTTTCTATCAATTTTCACTTTGGCCTGATTCACCTTTATAATGTCTTCCTAGTACTTCCAGTGTGAATTTTTCTGTGAAGTTGTTTCTGTTTAATACTGTAAAAATCTGTTATTTGCGTCCTTTCCTTACGCATTTTCTGAACTCCTACAGCGAAGGATGTAGAACCAGCAAAATCTAAAACAGTTATTGGCCGGCCAATTTTACTTGCTCTGGAGAATGAAAATGGAGCTCCATCTTTTTTGGAGAAAGCCCTCAGGTTCATAGAAGAGCATGGTGAGTTTTATGCTTTTTTATCTTTTGAAAATTCTTTTTGTTATTGCATTATGATAATGCATCATAAATGGCATTTTATGCTGAGTGAGCAGCTGTTCCTCCTCTAACGGATGTAATTTTTTTGGGCAAGTGTTAGCACTGAGGGTTGAGTCTTAGATTTTTCTTTTCGCAAAATACCTCCACTAGACAACACTCGAGAGTGGCCTGCTGATGGATGTGTTAATGCTTACTTTGGTAATTTGTTACAAGGAATAGCTTCAGCCTATTTGGCATATTTAATTCCTAACGTGACTTATTGTGACGTGGTGATTAGGTTAACTAAAAGGGTTGATAGTTAGTTAGGGAGTGTTATTAGTATAAATAGAGATATTAGTGAATGTAAGAAGTGTCTTGTGAAATAATATTCAGTTTCCTCTGTTATTCTCTCTCTTCTCCCATTACTCTGTACCACTTGTTGACAAAGAAAAGTGCAAAGTTAGAATCACCTCATCAGTAAAAAGTAGTAAAAGCAAATACTAGCCAATATGGTGCTTTGCATAAGTCAGACACATTACATGTCAGCTGTGTCTATTAGCTTCTCTTTTTATGCTTGTGAGCCTTAAGTGGGTTAGCAACACTTCATTCTTGTGACTTTTATCAGTAGATTTGTGAATGGAAAACAAGCATTTTAACTGAATATCATCATGTTCTTGGAATGAAAGTTTAATAGCAGGGTTGTTTTATTACTGGGGGGGAGGTGAGGGTAGGGGATTCTGCAGAAGATTTATGTCAGTTATTTGTACTGAGTCTATAGGACCCCTTTAGCAATGTTTACACATGCCATAAGTTGTTTGCCATATGTATCTTATGAATATTATGAAACAGGGGTCAAAGTTGAAGGGATCTTGCGACAAGCAGCTTCTGTTGATGATGTTGAATATCGATTTCGGGAATATGAGCAGGGTCAATACTTTCCCTTTGCACAGCCTTTATTTTATGTTTTTATCTAGTAAATTCTGCTGCAGTGTGCTTGCATTTCTGTACATTGTGTTCTGAACTTCATTCATAAATGGCAAACTGTACTGAGGTCTCACCTTATTTCAGACTTCACCATGCAAATGTTATGAGAGATTTGAGGATTGTTATGTACTGAACGTAATTCCTTCTAAAATATGTTAGTTAATGGGATGTCATATTGGATGCCCTGGAATTTCCTCAAATCTCCATGAGTGTTCATCTGCAAGGCCCCCTCTTTCTACCTATAATAATATCCATCGAGAATATTAAGTTTTCCATTGTTCCTGTCACAGATACTTTGATACTTTTCTAATCACTGATCAAGTCTGCTGTTCTTTGGTACGGCATATGGATGCAGGAAAAACTGAATTCTCTGCTGATGAGGATCCGCATGTTGTTGCCGACTGTTTGAAGGTATCTTCATATAAACTGAGCATCTGGTTCTTTTACGGAGGGGTCATATATAATTTATTCTACACTTTTCAGTATGTACTCAGGGAATTACTTTCATCTCCAGTCCCTGCATCTTGCTGCAAGGCTCTGTTAGAAGCATGCCGTAAGTGTCTTGTTCTTTTTCATCCTTCTGTATCTATAATATCATAACTAGCAACTTATCAAGGACTTATTTTGTGTTTGGAATAAATCTTAATCTGTGTAGAACTTAATTGATTTTCATTGTTTGTACTGCATTTTAAAGTTATCAAGTTCAGTTAAACTGTTACTTTGCAATGATACCCTTTTATAATCTTGCATAGGATAAAGAAGTCCTTTGTCACCGAATGAATTCTTAACAGTGAAATCCACATCTTTTAATTACGTTTTAGGCAAGATAATTTGAAAATCAGGGATTTTATGCAATTAAATTGTCATTTTCTGGTTGTTCTAAACTTTGGTTGGCAATAGGGGGAAAAAGGGAGTATTTTTCAATACCTATGCCTGAATACACGTGTTTTGTTGATTTCGAAACCCCCTCTTCTGGGTTTGAGTATAGAGAATTTTAGCAATTAAAGAAATTTCTTATTAAATCATTTATGGCATTCTAGTGAGTTGATTGAAATAAGTTATAATCATAACATTGTAACAATGTCTTAAAAATTGAATTAGAACAAAAATTGTTTATGATTCAACTGAATGACTCAGGTTGATTTTTTTTTCCATCTTTGGTAATTGGCATATTTACTAGGAACTGAACGTGCTGGTAGGCTCTCTGCTATCCGTGGTGCAATATGTGAGACTTTCCCTGAACCAAATCGCCGTTTATTGCAAAGGTATTTGATTATTTAATTTATTGTCAACCATTACTTTCTTTTAGGGCAAAAATATGTGAATCACTTTGATTGCCATCCCTCCTCCCCCTCTCCCTGCTGGATCAACAAATTGAAAAGGAGGATTAACAAGACTTGAACAACTAAACTTGAGCATCAAACATCGATATCTATGCCAGATTAAAATCTCAATTATCATGAAAGTTCATGCTAGCGAATGGGATGCTAAACAAATTAATAACTGGAATGTCAATTTCTTTTTCACAATGAAATAATGTTGGAGGATGTCGTTGTTGCATTGTATCTATGTATTGTTTGGTAACTATCATTCCATATGGAGCAGAATTTTCACCTAATTAGCTTCAATGTGAATTAATCTTGTGAATAATGGAAGCTAGTGAGTATATTCTATGAATTATGATTAAATTTCAGTTGATGCACCGACAAGAATTACACTATATATTTCCATGATTTAATCCACTTATTTTTTGTTATGTAAAAATTAATTTCACTTTCAGAATACTCCAAATGATGCAAACCGTGGCTTCCCACAAAACACTGAATAGAATGAGCTCCTCCGCTGTGGCAGCTTGCATGGCACCCTTACTTCTTCGTCCCCTTCTGGCCGGGGAATGTGACATTGAAAATGATTTTGATGTGGGTGGTGATGGTTCTGTTCAACTTCTACAAGCAGCTGCTGCAGCTAACCATGCTCAAACAATTGTTATAACCTTATTAGAAGAATATGACAGCATATTTGGGGTAAGTTTATTTATTATATATATATTTGTTGCACGGCTTTTGTTTATAACATATGCGTCCATGCCGCACATAAGCACAAACATACATCTCTTGTTGATCTGTCTTTAGCTAGAGATTGTGTCATTACTTTCATTTACGTTTGTCCCTGTTGTGCTTTCTTCCTTGTCTACATAAGAACCAGGGATCTTTTTATGATTTTTTTTTTCATTTATTGGGGTTTCAAGTTTGTCCTCATTAGAGGACATAATCAGATGCTTATTAAGTACGGCTTGCTTTTTTGGATAGGCTATCCTATGGTGAAACTCCGCTTCAGGTGGATATTTTGATGAATAAGCTATTTCTTATATCGGCTTTTATATGAAATATGGTATCATGATTTCTCTTTCCCCAAGAGGCTTTTCAACCTAAAAGTTTCCTATCAAATTCGAAATTAACTGCAAAAGGGTAAACATCTGTGTAAATCTTTTATTACTTTGGGCTCCATAAAGAAGATTTGCTCTATGCCTCTGAATACATGCTCCTTTCCCTATTTTATTTATAACTAATCTTCCCTACTATCTTTTTGTTGCTGTTATTATGGTTCTAGGAGGAAGGATCTGGGTCACCAGGCATATACTCTGATTCAGAAGAGAGTGGATCTGGGAGCGAGGAGGGTACTGAAGACGATGAATCTTATGATGATGAAGATTATGATGATGAGTGTGATGGAGAGTCCATACAAAAGTCCGATGCAGATGCAGAGGGAAGTGAGAATGAAGACTCAGGGGGCAAGGATGATAAGGTTTCTGTCCTTTCCTTTATTTCACGATAATTGGAAGAAAATGTAGTAAACTGTTTTGTTAATATGGAAATTATATAATCCATTTACGAAGACCCAGTCAATTGGCTTTGTGCTGGAAAGAATTTTCCAAGCACATCATGTTTTATTGGATCAAAAGGAGAAATGTTATACATTAAGTTTTCACATACAGTGATGTAGCAAAAGAAATAAACCGGACTTACTAACAATATTCTGGAAAATTTTTGATGGCACCCTAAAATAACCTTTACCTCTAACTAGCGTTCCTTTGCCCCTTCAAGAGATAGCCTACGTATTTTTGTATAACAAGCTGTTCCCTAGCCATGTCCCAATTGACTTGGTGCCTCTTTGGATTAGTTTTCCTGGCTTTTTTGTCCTTTTCTTTTAAAGCCCAAACATGTTTTTTATGATAAAGAATTTTTTAGTAAAAAAATAAAGCATTTCATTTTTTTAAAACAATCTGAAATAGCTTTTCCCTGCTTTTTTCTTCAGCTGAAACTTTAAACACTTAGACTTTATTTTTCATACATAAGATCATGTTTATTTGGATCTTACTAAATCGTTAGTCTCATTTTGTTCATCTCAATGTACATATCTTGCATTTTTCCCTCTGAGACAGTTTCATATGACGCTGCAACCTGCATCTTTATACCTTCATGTTATATAAAATAATCATTCTGTTCTTGGTAATAATTCACTGTTCATATTATTTTTCTGTCTGGTTTTTGAGCAAGGGAACATGGGAGGAGAGCGGAAGTGGGAAACTTCCCTTATCCTAATTTCTTGAAATGTGCAGAACCGTGATCGTTCAAGGTCAGATGTAAAATACTCAGGTGACAATGTAGATCCTAAAGTCAACCAGATATCATCACAGCCAAGTGAAGTCTCACTATCTCAGGATGTTGACATCAAGAGGAGTGAAAATCTGACGAGTTCAACCAAGACTGCTCATGCAGAGAAGTCCAGCACACCTGCTAACATGGTTGAAGTTGTTTCCACTGATCAGAGTCCAGCACCAAATTCAAGTTTTCCTATTGACAACAAATCAATAGACATATCTGATGATCCAGCACATGCTGCGAGCCACACATTACTGGGGCATACTTCTGTAAGTGCATTTGTAATGTGTCTTTCTGATCTTGGCATTTTTTCATTTCTCACGTTCCTACAACTGGGTAAAACTCGCAGCTGACACTGAACTTTTATGTTCATTTACTTTCTTCCTTTTTGGAGCCCAGTTATGCTGATTTAATGCTACTAAGTCCCAGTTAATTTTTTTTTGTTCTTTTGTAATATTCCAGGCAATGAAGAATCTTGCCACGGAAACTGTTGATTCTTCCACCAATGTGTGAGTAATTGGCATCCATTGACTACTAATATATCTTCCTCTTGTCGCTTTGTAGCTCCAATTTTATCTATTCGTTGCTGTTTAGAAAATCCAGGGAACAAAAAAGTTAGAGAAAAGTGAGAGAGAACACAAATATATTATAAGCAGTAACATTTTATAGAACAGTCTGTAGTCCTTCTTATTTGTGAACTTTTACCGTTAATTTTATTGACAACAGACCATGCTGTGTTACTTGTGCTGAGCATCAACCCAGAGTAAACATCTCTGACTGATTTCTTCTTTTTTACTAATCTATGTTTTTGACCATTCGTAGAGCTGAAATTGAGAATCTTGAAGCTACCAAGGTAGAATTGCAAAACCAAATCACAGAGGACGTAGGCACTCGATTTTCTTTCTTGATAGTTATGTTGATATGGGTGTAAGTATTATTTGTTGGCAATTTTCGATTGTCCATTCTACTTTCTGGTGCAGTTTAACGCAAACCTGCAATCTTATCTGAAAAAACAAAAGAAGTCCATACAAGAGCGTCGTCTGACTCTTGAGCAAGATGTAAGTTCATCATGCAAGTATATAACTCCCCCCTTCCTCCAATAAATCATTTGTATGATTTTAGATTTTGTTCCCTAACTTTTCTTTCTACAGGTGGCTAGACTACGGGAACAACTGCAAAAGGAGAAGAATTATTCTCCTAGATCCTCATCCAATTCAACCAGTGATGAAAAGGTTAGTGTATCTCACTTTTAAGTGGTTTTTTGGTCATGCATCAAAATACTAATAAAGAACCTGCAATAGACCAAGGCAGACCTTGAGGAAATGACTCTCGTAGAAGCAGATCTCGCCAAGTTACGGCAGAGGATTGACGATCTTGGCAGGCGGTTTAATTTACAACACGGGCACACTTCAAATCATGAAACAAAATTGTATGTTAGTCACTTGTGAACTTATTTCAGCATATCCTCAATTACAAGATTAAGCTTATTTCTGCATATCCTCACTCAAGCTCTTACTTTTACTATATTATATTCCTAATTGATTTAGTTTTCATGAAAACATTTGTTAGCAATATTACTTTTCCGTCTAAAAAGTAATTCAGCACTTCCAAATAGATTGGATGGGAAGAATGGCTATGTTTGTTTGCGCTTGATTGTCTCTCTCTCTATCAATTACAAGATTAAAAAATTCCTATCTATGGAAAAACTTTGACAGGAAGAATAAGCTGGATACTGAAGATGCAGTTACTTCTCAGTCTCAGATTGAAAAGTCAAAAAGCAAGGTACCTTAGAATGTCATTTAAGAATACGTGTCATTGTAGTGATGAAAGACGGTAGACAATTTCACACAATTTGATGACAATGTTCTGCTCCAAGGCAATAGAATTTTGAAATGTATACATTTAATTTTTGGAAGTGATGCCCATTCACTTTCCGACGTTCTACATTTATACATGTTTAATACAATTTGAGATAACTATTTTATATGTGAGCAGAGAGATGAAAGAAGATTTGAGATAAATTTTGAAACAATAATTAAATAAAATGCTCTAGCATGCAGATTCTAGTATATATCAAGGATTCGTATTTAAAGCCGCATCTGGCAGATTCTCAAGCTACAACTGTATTCTAATTAAACGATGTATATTATATACTTGAAGCTTTCTCAGAAACCAAAAGGTCAAAATTTGAGAGACTTTCATTTAGTTATTACCATTTCAAGCTTTATAGGATATTGAATTTACATATAATTTCTTTAACCTTCGGCCGTTTGGTGCAAAAGGATGTTCAGTTTGGTGGACCCGAAAGTGAGAATGAGAAAAAGTCGGAACTGACATCTTTATTGAACAAATATCCACTTCAAGTTGCTTCCAGAAAAGTTGGGGCAAAGGTTGAGGTATGTTTCATGAATTTGATTATGAATCAGCCTCCTTTGTTTATTGTGTTTTATAAGAAGCCATCCCTAGACGAAACCAGAAAAAAGCCATTTTATATGGCACAAGAAAACTGAGGGCGAGGCGAACTAACCTATTCGTTTCCTTTTTAATAACAGCATCAGGTATCAAACTTCACCACTTCTAGACTGACGAAACTGTCCACCAGACTAAACTTTCTGAAGGAGCGTCGAAATCAAATTCAGCAACCACAGCCACCTCTCAATAATAAGCCTCTAGGAACTGAGACTCAGTCTGTATCAAACCCAGAAAAGGGCAGAGCCATGGACAGTTCCCAGCCATCCCAAATTCCAGATAAAGGTTCAGGCAAAGAACTTCAATCGCTCCAAAATTCAGAAAAGACGAGAAAATCAGAAAGTCAGTCAACCCATCATCCAGATAGATGGAATCAAAATCAATCCTCGGAAAGAGGAAGGTCCGAAGGCCAGCAGTCTTATAATGTGGATAAAGGTCGATGATTAGAACGCCATTTTTATGTTACGAAGAACAAATTCCAGATGATCCAAGGCCATTGCAATCATTTAGCTTTGCTCTATTACCACACACGTGGCATTGCTTATGTCTTCCACAATGTTTTGAGCTGGTTTATAAAGCAGTGTCAGGTGCGAGACTCATTTGGTAAGGTTGACGCTGGGGCACGTGTTTAAAGCGGATGCCTAAAAAGGTCCATTTTCCTTTAATTTAGGATGTATAAGGCACGGTTCAACCATCCCTCACTAGATTAAGTGGAACAATTTATGATCAAAGTTGCTGATTTTTGCAGTCATAGTGACAGCACTGTGGTTTTGTATTCACATTACCACCTTGGTAAAAGCAATATTGTAGTTTCTCGGTATATAAATGCAGATTATCCTCGGTATATAAATTCACGGGGCTTGCTTGATTACTTGCTGCCTAAATTTCAGCTTCAGGTATGGTAATAATGACGCCATGGTATAAAAGTGATTGTTAAATCAAAGCCGTAAATTCAATTTAAAACAATCTTGTTGGCCCGAAAAAAATTATATCAATTTCAACTAGAAATTTCTAAAAAGAATAACTCCAAGCTACTTGTTCGTCATCGTCAGTCAGTAATCCTTTTTAATCCCAATCAAAATTCCTTGAGCAACTTCCTCACTTGTTCGAGGGTCACAAATAGAACCACTGTAAATGGTCCCTGCCTTGATATTGTGGGAACAAATCCCTTATACAGAGACATAGGTCCTTCAGCCTTCAATGTCTTGAATGCACAATCCAAGGCTCCATTATACGGTGGGGTTGCCCCTGCCTCAACATTCATGTTCATCACCCTCGTCTTTATCACATCCACTGGGTTGGACGCCACCGCTGCCGCAAACCCCGCCGCGAAGCTTGCCGTGACGTGGGTCCCGAGGCCGTCCTTCATCAGCCCCTTTCCCAGAATCATCTCCTTGAATTGATCATAAGAAGCCAATTGAGAAGCTGTCACGATCATCGCCCGGGTCACCGTAAGAGACGAACCCCGCCACAGGCTAGCAATTCCTTCCTGACTCGCCATGCGCGCGATTGCGTCGAACACGCTTTTATAACCGCGCCGTTGAGCCGTCGGAAGCCGACCATCGGCTTGCATCCGGACCATGGCCACATCAGCAGGGTTTCCAATGGCTGCACCTATCCCGCCGGCGATTAGCCCCGCCGCTACCTTTCGGGTAAGGAGCATCTTGCCCGTATCTGGATCGGCCCATTTGTGCTTGATCACATCGTATAGACCCATCCGGGTAGTGGAATAGAGTGCTTGGCGGAGCACTGTGGCGGATACGCCGGAAAACAGGGCAGCCACGCCTTCGGACTGCACAACCCGAACACTAACCGATATGATTCCACCGCGAGGTTGAAGACCAAGTGTGGCCGGAGTAGCAGCCATTGCCGGAGAATGTAAGTGAAAGGCATAAGCTGGACGCAGATTCTGTACTGGCTGAGGTCTGACAGGAACAGAGTGTTTCTCGCCCTGAAGCTGCATGCGAACTTTGATGAGATCGAGTGGATGAGTTATACAGCCAGCAACAGTGGAAGCAATGCCGCCTTCAACAAATCCTTTGAGACCCATGTCGAGAGATATAAATCTGTTAATGCTGTTACTGGAAAGACTTCAATTTTAATAGTTCTCTGTTCAAAATCAGATCTGATTCCCAAACAGAGAATGACAAAGGATGTCACGTTTTGGGATTCATAAGGAAAGGAATGGGCATTGGGTTGAAGATGGCTAGATGCGGAGTGGAGAGTGACTCATGAGTGTTTTTATATGTGAACTGAAGTTTCCTGATTTTGAAGACGAATCAGCGCGCCGCAAAAGAAATGAGTCGCGAACCAATATACTACTAGTACGTGTAATAAAACTAGGGCAACCCCTCCATTTTTTCATTTAAAATAACTAATAAGTGTAAAAATGCTGGTTTGATATTCAAGTGGTGGCCGGGTTGTGTATATAATTTTTCATTTAATTTTTTAATAAATATTAATTGGTTTTAATGATTTTATTATATATCTTAGGTAATAAATTGATTTAGATGTATTACCCTTTTATAAATTCATAATCCAAATAAATCAGGAAAAAATTACTGCATTCCTCTAATTTTAGAAAGAGAATAAGGCAATAAAATCCATGAGATGACAGTAAGAAATTTATAGTTTTACAATAGCTCCGAGAAAAAAGGCCAATGACTTTGTGACCACTTAGTAGCATAAAAATTTTCCTATAAATTTAAAGTTTGATCCCACTAATAATCTCAAGTAATTAGTACTTACTTCTTTAATTAAAAAAAAAACAAAGAAAGAAATATAGAGTTAGAAACTTCAATCATCTGCAGAAAGATTGAACCCTTGGAATTCTTAAAAACAAGAAGTCATCCAGCAGCTTATAGACTGAACTGAAACATAGCCAACGTTACAAATTAAATCAACACACAATGATCAAACTTGGTGATGACACTATCGCATTGACAAAGATAAGATATCTCTTTCAATATCTTCCAGAGCCACCGCACTTATTTACCATAAACATTTTAGCTTCCAGGACAGACTGGTCGGGGCATAGAGCAAAGAAAATACAACAAATCTAAATCCAGCAAATAGCTAGTTACAGAGCTCACGAGCTATGCCAACCTTATTATTAACAGTATCAAACAAAATCCTAAGGTTCTGCTGCTGCAAATTGGCTATCACATTCAACACCGAATTCACATTATTGGGTGACGCCGCCATTGCCAAGCAGGCTAGTGAACCCGAACTGCTATGTATGAAGCTGTTTTCCAAAGGCAATTTCAGATCCAACCCCGAGAAGTGTAATGTAAAAGTGGGCGCCAATGTCTCGTAGCTCTTCATAAAGCAAGTGTCAAATGCCCCCAAGCTCGAAAAAGGACCTCTCACTTGTTTTCTGAACCCGTCCCTGATAGCGTTATACACTGGTTCCACGAATCTGGTAATCACCGTACCTGAATCTATGATGGTTCCAGCTCCGGTGTACGGGTTGAAGCTCAGAAGCTCATTAGGTAACCTCACAAGGACACGACCCACACTGACTCCAGTTAAGTTCACGTAGTACAGAGACGGCCGGCGGGGATTACGCAGCAGCGGGGTGGTACGGATGCGTTTGGGCTGACCTTTGGGTCCGAGCTTCAGCGAGCCAGAGAAGAAATATGACCTAAAACTGGGGAGGCAGTAGGAGAAAACTCCTCTGTAGAGTGACCCAGCTTGCGAAAATAACGACAAGGGTCCCCTACCCAGACCCAGTAGTCCTTGCGAGGGAAATGAACCGCCGTTGACGTTATTGACGCAGCCGAAAGCGTAATTGGGGATGATATCAGATCCTAGTCCGAGAGAATCTTGGACCAGCATGGCGGAGAAGGATGAACCAGCGTACGAATGTTTAAACGAACACGGGGCGGATCCTGTGACGGGGCAAGAGAATCCACGGATCTGACTGCATTGCGGAACGGAGCAATCCAATGACCTGAAAGTAGTAGAAGCTTTGGGCGAAAAAGTAACGGCGGAGCAACCGGTACAACCGGAGCACGGGACCCAGGCATCATCGCTGCTAGTATCTAAGACCATGAACATGAGCTGACCGGGAGTGCCGAGCTTGGCCCGGACGACATAGTTGCCGATACTGAGAGCATGGCCGGAGGCAATTGGGGCAGAGGTTGAGCGCTTCTTAGAGACAAGAGAAGATAAGTAGCCGAGGCGTTGTGAGTCTGTGGAGGCCATGATAATGAGGGTGCTAAGCCACGAGACATTGTTGGGAAGTTGGAAGGGGGAGCATTTGGAGTAAATGGGAATGAGGGCAACGTCCAAGGGGCTGGGTTCAGAGGCACAGGGGTCTGAAGCAATGGCGGTAATGGCGAGGATGTGAATTATTGCACAGAAAAGAATGAAGAAGGAGAAGAAGAACTTGAGGTCCATGTTTATGGAAGTGTAGTAGTGTGCATGCATGGCGGGGGAGAGCTTACTTTAATATGTAAGTGTTGGAGATAAGTTAGAAAAAAAGCAGTAAAAACGATGAATGGAACAGTAGCAGGTACGTGGTAGATACTTGAGTTCGTGGGTTCATGGTCCGAGCAGGAGATGGAAGCGGTCGTTCACGGGCTTTCGAAAGCATTTGATTCGTTTAGCAAAAAAAACGCGGTTGGTCCCACAGTTGTCGTTCTGATTGCTGTAGATCAGCCTGCAACGGAGAAGAGAAATCTACCTAGCGTTCACTTTCAGATCCAAAGGATGAAGAAAGTACTCGTCTGTGCTATCGTTTCAGTTTAACAGCCCTCCTTCATGCTTCCACGTTCAAAGCTAAATCCAAAAGTGGAGTTTTACTTAATTATAGCCAAGAATCCAAAGCTGATTTTTCGCTTCCTCACATCAGGCAACGAGGAGAAATCACGGAAATTCATTCATCCTATTCATCATCTCATACGCTCCAGAGAGTCCCCCATGGTTAGATCGCACTGCTATTATTATTAAGCTGTTTGACTCATAATGTAGTGTTTTTCAGGCTTAAAAAAACACTTATGCATAGTGTTTCGATTTTCAACTTCTAATTTTATGCAGTGTTTCTAATGACGTACGAAAGTGAAAAGTTAAGAATAACTATGGATGGAGAGAAAAGTTAAGAAAAAAGAATAAAAAATATTTTTTTTTAAAAGTTTATATAGTAAGATAAATTAAGAAAATAAAAATAGAGGGAACAAGAGATATGATACCCACACGTTTTTCTCAAAGTTTTATATTTGAAGTTGAGCGATTTTCAACATAAAAATATACTTTTCAAAGTTTTATCTTTTCCATATTCATATTATAATCATCCTAAAATTAGTCACTTTTCTACGTTTTTTTTTATCAAATATGAGTAACAAAATATTTTCTTTTTTTTTTTTTTGTCATAGAAAAATTTAAATGAGTTGAATATAAACTCAACAGGACTAAAAAAATACCTATATGCCGAGAAAATATTTACAAATTTTGTCGTCACAACTTATGTTGAACCACATAACATTAATAAATAAACAAAGCATATGAATAACCATTAGAATGGAAAAGTTGATCAGGTTGACCAGGGCAAGCAATTCTGGAGTCAGGATAAGCCTTCTGCGACAAGATTAAACGTTAAAAATATTACTCCCTTTTTTGGCAAACATTATTTTTTTTTTATAAACAAAATATTACACGTTTATTAATGTCAACAATGCAAAACAACGCAAGAAGTTTGATTCAGAGACATTTGAAATCAGACTTTTCTTGAATCACTTGCAAATCGATAATAGCACGGATGAATCACTCTTCACTGCAACAACTTCACACCTCATCAAAGTAGCATATAGTCCACAAAATGTGAAAACAAATGGTTGTAGCTGAACCCGATCAGCAGTGGACAACTAGCAGACAGAAGCATTGAAACTGAAAAATCCTGAGCATGAAAGGCTTGAGGTGGTCTGATCAAATGAATGTATACGTAGAGATGCACCAGCAACAACTGAAATACAGCAATCCACACCAAGAACATGGAATCAAACTGTTTCCAAATATTGTCATCCTGCAAATTGTATGTGGTGAGAAAGCCTTGCGCTGTAACAACACAGAGTTACAGAAAAAAAATTCAGAGACAGAACAAGAAATACGTAAGGTTAAGGGAAGTAACTTAATTTTTAAAAGCATCTGAGAACAAGAAAATGAATAACACCAAGCACCAATTGTGGAAAATGCCTATAAAAACACCTCAGCCCTCTCTATATCTCCTACCTTCATACTTCAATTTGATAAATTCATATATGTTTTTCCATTATCTATCAATTAAAAGATAATCTATGGAGCTCCTCATGAATATCCCAATTGATTTAAGACCATACTTACACTCCAACTTCAATAACTTGTTTGAGCTGCCAGCATTTAAACTTAATGCCAAGCATCTCCGTCTTCTTTCAATTAAATGGATTCTTATGCTGAATGCACATAACCAAACTGAACTATTAGCTTATTTAGATTATTAGATTTATATTAGATTATATAAATTATATATAATATTATAATATATATTAAAATATATATTAAAGATAATTAAAGATAAAAGATATAAGTATTAGATATATTAGTATTGGGGTCCAGAATTTGAAATAATTTGAATAAGAATTTGTATGGTATCTCTGTTTACGTCGTGTGATTAAAAAGATGTTATATAGAACGGATTCTCCTTTCATTCAGTCATTCAATTCAATGATTGACCAAATTTACCGAGGACTAAGAAAGTGGTAATGGCACAAACCAGAAACAACTAAGCCCAGAAATCAAATTGTCACCAGCTATCAGCAATAATTAGATTCAGTGACAAACATAGAAGAGATAGATCCCTCAGATTCTAGAGCCCAAAATTATATAGCTTATTTTTCCCAGATCCCAAACGTTACAAGGGAATGACCGAATCATACATCTCAAATGCTGCCAGAGCTTCTCATATTGCATAGTAGAAGTCTTACCTAGTTTGTCTTATTGGCAGTGTCCTTTTCCTTTATAATAATAACAGGACATTGAGCATGGTGGGTGCAGTAGTTGCTAACACTTCCCAGGAACATCCTGTAACAGAAATAATATTACTCAGGGCATGTCAAAAAACCATATTTATTGCAGTTAACATGCTCTACTAATTCAAGGGTTTTCTGACTTTTAATGGTTCATCCTTTTAATTCAAAAAACAATAATTTAAAATCAAATTTTGTTATGCTAGAAGTAACCAAAAAAAGAACAAATTGGAGAATGGCATTGGGTTTATCAACAGCTCAACACCGCATCCCCATATCAAGAAAGTTAATAAAAAGAGTTTTCACTGCTAAAGATGCAGTGTACCAGTGAGCGGCAACGTATACTCCAAAAGAAATAACAGAAAGATAATATGTAGGGGAAAAGAATTACATGATTATATTCCAACTTTCAGAGAATAATAAGACTCGAGAAAAAGTCAAACAACCAATGGTGTACAAAACAAAAATGAAAAGATTCTTCATTTGTAATAGTAATTGAACATCTACTCCATGATTGTACCACAAACTGATCAATTAGGTGGCTGGATATTTTTGAGAAACCTAAAGACTGGAATTTTTACTGGGAACTCGAGTGGAAACAGACTCGGGACGAGTACAAGCTGTCCACCCAAAAGGGCATTCAAGAACAGAGAGATTAAGAGGCTCAAAACGAGCGACTAGAACTGGAGTCCAATTAAAATTGAAAGTTCAAGATGCTTGCCGCGATGAACATTGAGAACTAGCAGTGCATAAGTATCACCCATTACTATTAAGCGAAAAAGAAGGTAAAAAACTTCAGGCATAGCTTTAGTTAAAGTGGCCTGGGAGCATCTCCCAAAAATGGTTCGCTGAAGTTTCTAGTTTTCGAACAAGATAGGAATGTTGAAAAGACAGTGGAAAAGACAGGACCGTTGAAAAGATCAGTGATGGAATGGACATTGCGCCAAATTATACACATGCCAATACAAGATGGACTCTAAACTTTCATATTACCACCTAGCAGAAACAATCAATAAAAAAGAGTCCATCTTATCTAGGATAACATTGCATAAGGGGATAAATCATCGATAATAGATTTTAGAAAAGTTAAAAGCTATAAAAAAAAATTGCTATATGATTTTTTTATCAATTTTCAGCTATCAAAAATTATTTAACACTAGTTAATACTACCTCTTAATGGGACCAAACGCCCGAGAACCCATAACAAGCAAATCAGCATGCAAATTCTGGACAGCTTCACAAATTTTCTCCTTTGGATCTCCAACAACCACATGGGTTTTAACATTCGCCTGCATAAGGTTCGTAGACTAAACGCTTTTAAGCGTGGGCCGAAAAAAGCATGAAGGAAAGAAAGAAAAACTATTTTACGGATGTGTGAGCATGAATCTTGAAGGAATCAAAATGAAAACCAACATTTAATTTGGAGCAAATCCCTAAAGCGTGATCCAGTATGGCATCGGTGATGCGCTTTTGGTGAGCTTCGATCGCAGCAGTGAACGCAGGCACTTCCATGTCACCTAATCGATTCAGAACCGGGTAAAATCTTCAGTAATTAGGCCAAGCAAAACAAAGTTCCATCTTCAGTAATTAGGTCAAGCAAAACAAAGTTCGATTAAAATAAAAAAAGTAACAAAAGGAAGACGAAACAAAAAGAGGATAAAAGGGGCACCGAACTGGGTCCACCGAAAGGAATAGAACCGGGATTAAGACCGACGGCGATGGAGGGAGGAGATTGGACGTGGAGGATAACAAAAGTAGAATCGGATCCAGGCGATCGGAGCTTGAGATTGTCGAGCGCCCAAGTCAATGCGCTCATACTCTCCTCGCTGCCATCGACGGCCACGACAACGCATCCCAAGTTTCCAGCCTCAGACATAGCTATTCGAATTTCTTTAGCTTAAGTTCGATTACAGGACCGATGATTCTGTCCCTGTTCGTGGCCGTGCTGACTGCGAAGCTGCTAGCAAGTTCTTGATCCTTCGGTTCGTTGACTGTGCGGTGGATCCTGTGGCCAGTCAGCGTTAAGCGGAAAAACAGGGTATGAATTGTGAAACTACAGTACAGTGGCCAATAAAATTAAATAAGAATTTGCGGGAAGACTCCTTAAACTATAGGTTATTTAAAATACATCCCTAATTTTTTAAATTCTAAAAAATAAACTCTCCAGTATTCAACATTTGAAAAATAAGTCATTTAAGTTTATTCCCTTTAATCATATGTCTGTCTGGGGTCTAGCCTGGATGGCATGGTGCATTGTTACTCCAGTTTGTCCCCCTTAAATTAATCTCTTAATCAATATATTATTAAACTTTAACATGAGAGTGTTGTTATGCATGCTTTTTTTTTTTTGGATTCGATACTCTTCGAACACAACAAGTTAAAAGAGTTATTGAATAATCTAACCTTTCTTAAAATTAATTTAATAATTTCTTAAAATGCTCCCTCTTTATTAGTGGTCAACTTTATATGGCACTATTTGACTCCTTCCGCCGTCTGAAAAGACGAAACTCTTGAAAATATATAGTTCCTTTTCTCTTCATTTTTTTATAAGCACCTTTTCTCTTTATTAACAGTAATTTGTGCCTGCATTGGTAAAAAGGACAAAATAGTAAACAAAATGAGCAATAGCTACTTGAAATTTCAAAACAACACTTACTTTGAACAATCTACAAAACAATCCTTAAGCGACTCTTTTTATCAACCGAAGGGACTATAAAATGTTATGTAACTTATTTGCTAAGCATATATTATTTTTTAATTAATAAAAATTTAAATATTAATTTATTATATTATAAAAGATTAATATTTTTTTATTAGACCCAACTTAATTGGTAAATATTAAGGAATTTATATATGCCATAAGGACACACACGCATACAGACACAAACACTGTTATGAGGTACATATACAAATACATAAATATTGGGAAGGTGCATGGTTGCATATTTATCAAGTCGCGGGGATGGATAAAGGAGAGCCTCATCGGAATGGTCCCACTTGATCTCTCTACTCTGAAGCCACTTATTGTTCTGTGATCTGATCTCTTATTCAACGAATTTTCACCGCTCATCTACCACCTCCACCATCCTTTTCTCCCTATCTCTTCTTCACATTTACCTGCCGCTTCCATTTTCTCCTCATCTCTTCTTTATAATTATTATGAAGAATCCATGCATGCAAGAAGAAAATAAGCAAAGAGGAAAAACGAAGTACAGAAAGAAGAGATATAAAGTAAGAGGGACAAATAAAGGTGGAATTCTCGAGAGTTTTCCAGGAACTGAGATAGGATAAAGCAACGCACCAAGAAGGCAAGCACAAGCCCTAGTCCCCTTCTCCCACTTTTTTCCCCATTAAGAAAGCTCTCTTTCCAACATGCATGACCTCACCCATTATTCGTAGCAGTGACAGAAGCATATATGCCCACCCCTAATGGCATTTGACAAAAAAGCTGGAAAAATATATTGTATTCATGCTTTATCTTCTCCTATGTTAGTGCAGGGTATCAAAGAAACCAGACCATGACCTCACGGGTGATTTTATTTTTATTACATATACGTTGATATATTGATTCTACAAAAGTAGAAGAAAAGGCCTTCAAACGAATATAATTAATTACAATGGGTATTAACTTAAGCGTCTTATGAACTCGATCGAGCATGTTATATATATATATATATATATGACTTCATCAATGATTCATCCGAGTTATACACACAAAATCTCTGTGCTCCTCCTGACCCATACCATAGAGATAAGTAATAACCAGGAGCAAAATTGAAAACCAACCAACCCAAAGAAAGAAACCAAGAAAATAGTACTTACAAAGTCTGTAGTACAAGAAAGGGACGTGTGTTTGAGTGTAACCTAGGTTGCAAAATACTGAGGAGGTGTCGAGGGTGCAGGTTGTGGTGGCCTAATCACTGAAGCCCACAGCCCTTGATCTGCGGTTAGGCGATCCCTGTGCATAGGTATCCCACCAGCAGGCAAAGGAGACGGCGCGTACCCACTTTCCCCTTCTCCGGCGGCCGAGTTTTGCACGCTCTCTTCATCTTCATAAGACAACTTATGATAGGATGGGCCGTTGAATGAAGTTGCTATCACGCAGACCGGTCCCACCGAGACCAAATTGCCAAACACAAACCCTCCGATGATGTGGCCGTTCGGGGCGGCGAGGCTGACTGTGAGGGGTTTGGGGGAGAAATTCGAAGTAGGGCAATGGTGAGGGCCGAATGCGGCGGACATGGAGAGGATGGCGTGATGACCGGGACAAATTATTTCAGGAGCGGAAACGGTGGGGGAGAGACAGAGGGATGCGTTAGCGACGGTGCCGGAAGCAGTAAGGACGCAGAGGCCGGTGTTCTTGCGGACGCTAAACTGGGAAATAGCCCCAACAACGTCGTTTCCGTGAGGGACTTCGAGAATGTAAGGAGCCATCATGTCATCGAGGGGTACGAATCCGAGAGGACGAGAGGCCTTGGGCTTATTCCTGGAGCCTTTAGGGCGGCCCTTGGGTCTCTTGGACACCTCCACGGTGGCTCCGGGGCTGGATGTCTGCGTCTGAAAGGGAACAAATGATGAATAGTCGCCGTCCATCTCTATGCTTTCTTCTTCAGAATCTCTCTGTTAGTCTTCTCAAGGGGAGAGAGAGATGGAACCGTTGGACTTAAATAACCGGCTAAAAGCCTAAAACGTAACTACGCCGCCTTTGAACTTTTGCCAGACTGACATAATTTATATAGGAATTTATATATATATATATATATTTGTGTGTATAGGAGTTGAAAGAAGATATCAAGATATGATTATGATGAGATTTTTAGCAATGTTGAGTTTCCTTTTTTAAACCAAACTCTCTTTAATTGGCAGCAAATACCAAATTTTATCTTCAGTTCATATGACTATTAAATGAAACCCCGGTATGTTTTGACTTTTAATATGGAAACCAATTAGTTTTCTCGAAGATAAACCTAGTGATTGAGATTTAGACAGAAAATTTATTATCTAAAATTAAAAAGAGGATGATCCTGATTAATTCTTGATTTTTGAGCAATTGTTTTTTCATTCTTTTATTCATATAGTATTGATCAAACTATATATTTTTATTTTTAGAATGTCATCAATTAAGAAAATTGTTAGCATATTCTATATTTTATGAGTTCAAATTTATATATTCTTAAATTTATGATAATAATTTTTCTAATAAAAAATAATTACTGTCAGATCTGTCAAAATTAGTAATTTATTATCATCACAATAAGTTTCTATACTTATTGAATAAATTTCTTATCTAATTTTTAATTTTTGTCTGTCCAAAAGGAATCTAAAGTACATTTTAAACTAATTAAAAAAGAAGTATGATAGATATAAAAAAAATAAAGACTAATAATATACCCATATTTTTTATAATTTTAATTGACAAAAAAAATTCACGCTAATTTTAAGCTTTAAAAAAATAAACTACTAATCTCTATCTTGATTTCTTTTATTTTTTATTTATCTAATATTAACTTTAAAAATCGAGTTTTTTTTTCATTTAACCCAATTATCATTTATTTTTTTAATTTGTAGCAATCCTTCATCTACAAGATGGAAAACGCCTCTCAGCAAGTCGAATAATCTGTTTTTAAAACCCCAATTCATAAGTTAATTATATATAACGTTTTTATTTTTAAAAATTTAAATTAAAAACTTTAATATTTTATATTTTAATTATGAAGCTCATACTATTAAAATTATCGTTAAAATTAACAGTTTTTACTAGTACTTGATATATAATTTATTTTTTTAAAAATATTTAAATAACACTTAACACTAGACATGTAATTTAAAATATTTTTTAAATACTTAAAAAAAGTATTTAAAATATTTATTTGACTATATATTATTTAAATAAAAAGATATAAATTATTTAAAATTATATATAAATTGCTAAGTGTTATTTTTAATTATGATTTCAACGGTATGAACTTGATAATCAAAATATCAAATATTAATCTTTAATTTAAATTTTGAAAGATTAGAGAAGTTATATATGTAATTGACGCAAAATTTAGATTAAAAAAATATAATTTTTAATTTGTTTGAATTTTAGTCACACATATCTAACTATAAATATATTAAGATTGTGCACCTCCAAAGACTTCTTATTCCCAACTAAAATGAAACTCCCCTCAAATGACAGTTTAAGCTTTTTAAAACCAAGACAAGATAAACTACTAAGGATATTTATCTTGATGTCGTCTATATTGTATACCTCCAATATTATCTAATTCCAGCAACTTTAGTATAGATAGTTTCTTCTAATGAAATTTTATCACCCCCCCAAATTTAAACACTTGACCTTGTTTAGGAAAGATCGAATCTGTTCTACGTAATCTAATTATTATTTATTTTTTTAAACTTGTTTGTATTCCTTAACCAGCACATCATGGGAAACATCATTCCTCAAAAAGTGTCACAATTTTTTTTATAACATAATATTTAACTTGTTGTTCCATTTTTAATCACACGTAAATAATTGTAATTGTAAACATATCAAGATTGTGCGCCTCAAATGACTTTTTTTTTCCAATTTTTGTGATCAGATGAAGATAGATGCGTGTGGGATTTTTATTTGGGTGAGAAGTAAAAACAGCAGCAGCAGAAGAAGAAGGCATTGGAGTGGTGTGCTGGGACTTAACCAAATTAAATGGTTTCGGTGGTCCAAAAAAAAAGGGGGAGGGGGGGATTCAAATTTGATGGCATGACGACTGAACAATTTTCTGTCTCAGGAAAAATTGTTTTGAAACTGACTGTTTGGAGCTATTTTCTTGTTGTGAAGAAGAAAAGTACTGCCTCATGGGGTGGTGTTTTCTCTTGTTTCTCATTTTGAAAAAGGCTGTTTGGTTTTGTTTGTTGTTAGGTGGTTGGCTGTAGTGTCTTGAGTACTATATTTCTTTTTGTATAATTTTCTATTGATCAAATCTTTAATTTAGGCCAACAAAAACAACAAGATTTAGTAATTAGGAGTTATATTTAGTAGAATAAGTTAATCTATTACGATAAATTAATGTTTAAATTTATATTAAAAAAATATTTATATTTAATATATCTGATAATATCTTAAATATAATTATTTTTAATAAATATAAAAAGCGATATTCAATGGAGATCATGTTATTATATTCCGGACAATTATATATATTTCAAGTGGGGCGAGCCACGTACCAATGAGGAGATTAATACCAATTTCCCTTCTTCGTAGTGGACGCCAGTATTGGGATATGTGATTGGATTCAATTGAACTCAAATCCTGATCAACCACCATTTGACTGCTAATTAATGTGTCACTCGATCGAGACCAACCAACACACATCTTTTAAGTGCACACGACTTATTTCTAGTGCGTCAAAAATGGGATCACATCATCCCAAATCTTGTTTTGTTTTATATTTTTTATTACTTTTAACGGTATTTATTCTTTCTATGTTGGTTGTTGGGTGGATAGTTTTCCCTAGTCTTTTACGGCACAGAATATATTAGACACCATTTATAATGCTTTTATGTTTTCATTACAACCGTGGGCCATATAATGATAAATTCTTGTGAAATTCGTGAATATAAACCCCTATGCTGATGATATGCGATGCGTTCGGACATGCAACTAGCTATGAAGTTTATAGTTACATTGTCCAAGAGCAATTCATCTCCTTGACCAAATTAGAAATATTTGTTAAGCCTAATGAACAAAATCATGAGTTTGTTTCTTGTTGAATAGCACTTCCACTTAAAAACTGTTGAACAAAATCATTGCCCTGAATGAACAAATTGGTTGCCTTATGTGTGACATACCAAATATAATCCTCCCATTTCATCAAACCTTATTCTCATTTGTTAGCATCATTTTCATTCACATATTTATAAAAAAATATTCTACAAACAAAACGAACGAGCTCATAAAACAATAGTGTAATTATAGTAGGTTTTGTATATTAATTTCAGCAAACCATGATTGCTCGAAATGGAAATTTTTTTCCCAGGAATTTGAGCTGGGAAAGCGATACGTTAGGCAGTGTGATGATGTGGGTCCTGTGGGATCCAACCTTGATGGAGAATAGATTCTGTCACAGAAATAAAGGCCGAACTAGTTAAGAGCTGGTTAAGAAATAAATGAGAACTCATTCACAGAAATCAGGAAAAGAAAGGGGAGGATGTAGCTGTCGTCTAGATTGAAATAGTGAGCCACTGAAGTTTCACATCCGAATTATTAGTGTCTGGAATAGGTTTCACCGAATATAAGAATCTTCTCAAACCTAAATGAACAGGGGAAGGGAACAGAATCTCAAGCAATTCATGTCACTAGATGTATAACAACTGTGTTTACGGCTTCAAGAGTTATTCGTGCATATGCATTACAATTCTGTAACCCATGCAAAAGCTAAGCTTTGCTCCACTTCCGAGTCGAGAAAACTCGCGAGCCAAACTTGTTCCTTTCTTGTAACGACTCGTTCCCTTTTATGACCTCAACTTAGGAAAGTTGAGAGTAGCAATATGGTCTAACCCAAAAGTGTGGCGTGTTTATCTCCAGAAGTCCTGCTAATTATCCCGTTGCCTTATTCTTCAATCCTAGCGCCTGCCGTGTCTCCTTTCTTTTATACATAACTAGGACATTCATCTTGTGTCATGATAAAAAAAAAGTCTTAATTATAGTGAGACTGAGATCTCAGTGTGCATTTGTTCTCATGGAACTTCTGCATAAGTGAGTGATCGGTGATTGTGATGAGTTAGAAACAAAAAAGGATGGGGTTCATAACAAAGAATCACTTTAGCTGGTATGTTTAATAGTTAAGCATGCAACTGTCTGTACTTGACCTAGAAGTAGAACGTAATTTACAAATAAAGCGAATGAAATAACAAAAAAGAGACAACATTAGAGAAAGAGCGGGGTCGCTTAACTGCAACATCATACACAAGCCACATAGGAATTTGCCTGGGTAACATTCCCATAGATATGGTTCATGGGTTCCATGCTTCTTTGCTATTTGTAAGTATTTTACCTGCATTAAATAGAAGTACTAAGCACTGAGTAAAAGTTATTTACAGAAGATTAAACTCAAGGCAATCATGGCATAGTCCGTTTACCTGAAGACGTGATGCATTATACATTGGTATGGTAAATGTCATGCTAACGGGTCCACATTCTTTAGTTATATTCCCTATTGAGAAATAAATTTGCATTAATGAGGATAGATTGACCATTCAACCTAATAAACGACAAACTATCTCTTCTGTGACAAATATAACGATAAATACCATGTGACTCCCGAGAAAATGTTAGCTTTGCATGTAAAGTATGCTCAGATCCACCAAGAATCTGTTTCAACGCACTTATCAGTATCTCCTTTCTCAAGCGGAGATAAATTACCAGAACAACAAGGTTCAAATTAGAGCAATAATGAGACAAGCAATAATAAAAAGGAGACACAGAATTGACAAGCAGCATCGCCTTCCTTACACTCCATTCTAGTCTCTTGCTTCTTTAAAATCAGTTGTTTGACCAACAGCTCCGGGTTCCAGCTCAAAACTAACTGAGACAATTTCAGATACCAACGCAGGTCAGTGACTATAATAGCAATGATTATGAACATATCCCAGGTTGTTTCATGGTAATGTTAGCATAGCCAAAAACAAGCAATTACAGTGATCTATGTTGCCATTATGGTTGCAGAAAGTATCCCCGATCTATTAGATGCACATTCTTTCAAGTTTATCAAGCATATGATGCAAAGCAATGTCAGAAGTTCCTTCAATATTATTTGTCATAATGGCCCCGTTATTCATGAAATCTTTCATTAAAACAACACATGTTCAGCCTTCAGATGACAAATGCCATGAATTACATGGGCATGCAAATGATCACAAAAATTGATGATAACAAAAAAATCCTTAGTAAACATTTCAGTAAGACTGAACTGTGGGGAAAAATTCAAATTGAAAAAAAAAAAAGAGGCTCATGCATCTTTTAGTTAATAAAATATATGATTATTTCATCATCTGGGGCTAATTCAGGTGGCAAGGGTACGTGAGGTGTGGGTAGCAATCAAGGGTTCGATCCCTCTTAATGTGACAGAAAAAAATATCATTTCCACCTGATTTTTACACTGGTAATCCCTTAATCTAGCTTATTCCGGACCTTTCAATAACTTATTACACAAAATATTTCTGCAATGTTTCTTTTTAATGACAAAAACTGTTGAAGATGTTTTGGCACGTTTGATCAAAAATATACAGAGGATAGAATCACCCCTGGTGGTATACGTTGGCATTGGCATCTGCACTTTTATAGTATTTGCTGTCACACTAGAGGCATACTCAGCATATATTTTAAGAATAACCTCACCCTACAAAGACCACTTCCGAAGTGCCAGTATGTGCTTTGCAAGACTAAGGATCTTAAGATTTGAACTAGAATGGCTGAAATATGTAGCTTGTGGGTACTTTTAGTAATCGAAAACTACGATCTCTTCACAATTTAGTATATTGTTTCCCAATACATGGTACAACTTTCTTTTCCTGTACAACTTTGCATATAACAAACTAAAGATGGTTACAGACTTACAGTGGAACAAAAAAGGTTAAGGAGGAGATATAAAATATTGACAAAGCAGCATCCCTTAACTACCATTGCATTGCTGTAGTGCATAATATACACATGAAATACAAATGTGCAAAGGCAAAGCTTAAATAAGATAGTGATGACGAAAAATAGGCATCACCTTAAGGGTCCCCGCTTCCTCAATCAAAGTATTGATACGAAAAGGAGGTCCAAACTCCTGGGTCATACGGTAGTTCATGACAGGAAATTCACCATTTGGCAGTATCTAAGTTTTGTAGCATAAGAAAATGATTAAAGTTTAAAGGAAACAAAGCATCAAAACATGTTTATATTTTGAAAACTATTCATCAAGACTGCACTTTTGGACTTACCTAAGTCAGAGTTTTGTCCATATCAAAATTATCAAGACGGACAGATTCATGGAAATTACAGTCATCTAATGTCACTGCCCCAGAACCAGTTGAACTATTATAATCTGCTCAGAAACAGTTTAAATTTACAAATCAAGGCATCACATGAATTGTTAAGCACTGGCAAAAACAATAGGCACCATTGAATTCATTGAAGACATCAAAGGACAGAGGTTCTATTCAGAAGTTTCAATAAGAAATATATAAAATCTATCATCAGATTTCAGATCCATATCTGAAGGAATATCAATCAAGTGTTGCTAAAAAATATAAAAGCAACATAGCGGTTCCTCATAACCTAAAATCAATAGTCCACCCGAGCAGAGAAAAAGGAAGAAACCCTAAGATTGAATGTTCGGTTCCATTACAGAGGCCCCAAAAAAACCAGAGATACAAAACCACAATAAAGAAAAAATATACCATATTGGTCTTCCAATGGCAAGGTCGTCATCAAGGGCCAACCTAATTTCAGGATTTCCAGAAAGATAGCTCTTCATTTGTATGGTGCCATCAATCTCAGAAGTCAGTATATATCCCTGCTAAAATATATAAAATATGTTAAGACTGACCAGTACAACGCACAGGTGAAACTTGACAGTACAAAAGAGAAAAAGTTAACTTGCATACTGTGGTGCATCACAAAATTAGTGATGTTATACTTCAACAACTTGTCAACCAAGAACTGATCCAAGAGGTCTCTAGCTAATGGACATGGCTTTATGCATGTTTCAGCAGTACCAAGTAGAAAAACCTATAAATAAATAACTTACAGGACAACCAGAGAGCATGCACTAAATTTGGGCAAAAATACAAAAACTTTATAAATGGACAATAGATAAATGCAGATTATTATATGTTTTCAACCAGGTTTTTTCAATAATCGTGGAACTAGGGCTTTAAAACAATACTTGATAAGAGCACCTGAAATTGTAGAAGTAAGTTATAGGATCAAAGCCCATCCACTCTACAATAAGAAGGTAAACATAAGAAGGGACTATTTGTTGTCCTTCCACTACTGTATCTAGTGTTATTTTTTATATAATTTGATGGCTCAATACCTCTGGCTCTAGTAAGTTCCAAGTACTGAGTGACTCAGGACAGGGATCAGATCTCTGAGACCCAGGTTCATAATTTATTATATTTTTATCCCGTTAACATTGTGAAAATTATCAGCACAGCACATTTTTTGCATTTTTGTTAAACCTTGAAACTTTAACCAAGAAATATAGAGACTACATTTGAAACGGTCATGACACATGAAAATATGAATTATCACAAAGTTAAGATTAGCACATACAGTGATAATGTACTCACACTGAAGCTAAAAGTGATCTTGATTTTCTCAATTATATCTACAAAAATTTCCTCCCTCCTTTTCCCCAGGCTCTGTTGCCACAACAGATTTTGTGACAGCTGTCCCAGGCATTCTTTTTGTCCCTTGCTGCATAGAATCAAGTTAAGGAATTTCACGTATGCAAATGATAGTTACAAATAAGGTACCTTCCAAGTGTCTGATACTATGAAATATCATACCACAAAAATTGTAGCAGGCCCAAGAGGTGATAGACCTGCAGCATCTACCACAAGTGGCTCGTTAAAAACATAGGATTTCAACACTTCAGTAGATGTTGTTTGCACAACACCAAAGTCCTTGCACAAATAAAATCATCAGGATTCTAAGTAACCAAGGTTTTTAGTAAATAATACATATTGACTAGAAATCTTAGATCAAAATAGTAGTACAACCTATCCAAATATTGAGAGATACGATGGCAAAGGAAATTGAACATAAGCATGTGGATTAGTTCACGATGGAGAAGCTGAAAGAAGTATAATGGCAAAAGGATAAGAGAGGAAGCTCACGATGACTTCATCCAGCAACTCGTACACAAGCACAAAGTTCTTTCTGAATGAGTCTTCACTCAGAACCCCAAGGTAATCTTTGATTACACGAGCAATCTTGTAAAAGCTCCAATACAAAAGAAGGTGATATATTAATCCTTGTGGTTGCAACAAACAATAGCCCAACGACCTTCACATGAAAGTAGTTTACTCCATCCACATTCTACCAACGGAACCACAAAAATAGTCAGTGCACAAAATCAAAACTGGGGGTGGTAGATGGATCTAAGAAGCCAGGAAATGATTGGCCATTTGATTTACCAGTTGTCAGGAGTCTTCCTCCCGACCTCTCCCCCCCCCCCCCCCCAAAAAAAACACGCACAAAGATATCCCGTTGAAATCAACTACCTTATCTAGCTTAGTTATGTCACAATTACCACTTGCGGTTCCATTTTTTTCAAAGACTAATAGATATGCACTACACTACCTAATTTGGAAAGATAATACCTAAAAAGACAGGTGGTGGTGCTTCCTCTTGCCCATCATCTTTCCAAAATTTTACTTTGCGGAAAAATATCTCTGCAGTTCCCGTTTGCACTTCACCACGGTCTGCAATAAAAAAAATTAAGGAGAAAATAGAGATACGGTATGGCAGAAATAGTTGCACGCCATGTGGAAAGGGTCTAGGTAAATAATCAGAGAACTGTTATGCGAATTGGTTCACTAGCAAAAATGTTCTTAAGGCCAACATAGTCGCCCTTCACAAAAGCATTTACAGATTAGAAACAGCTATTATCTCTTTATATTAAGCTGCAGCAAAACTTAATATCTCGAAATTTAGATTTTATGAACGAGGAAATAATCCTAAGCTGCTTAATTCACATAACAACATAAGAAAGTACTGTAAGGAATCCAAAAGAGAGAAGGTAAAATGAGGAGAACCAAGAAGAAGATTTTGAATTAAGGTTACTTTTAAGAATTTCCCCACACAAGTTGCAAGCATTAGTACAATAATGCCGACATTTTATAGAATTACAGCGACTATTCAATACAATGACATCGAATTCCTAAATAAGAGTATAGTATCTTTTGCTAAGGTACATTGATTGCTAAGGTACATGGTAAGAGCTTAGCTGGATAATGTTCGACTTATGGTTTCTTCGTTCGAAGTGATTAGCATGCGATCATAATTGAGGTAAGATCTCGAAGCATAAACTCTCAGATTGAGTTGGTAATAAAGTCGTTTCGGATTAGGAGGTAAAAAATAAGTTCATCACAAATAGTGATGCAATTAGGAGAGAACATTGGATCAATCTGCATCATCAGATCCACAAAATGTAGAAGAAAATGAAAGCGCAAAGGATTAGTGTGGATACGGGAGAGAAAGCTTACTGTCTCAGAAGACGTTGTTATCGCAACGCTGTGACAAGACAAAGAACTGCGAGATCATGATTCCGTCGTCCCTGCGAGCCGAACGCACCTCTGGCAGCTGCCTTTGTTAATGGTTGTTCCGTTCTTCTCTTTTTTGGCCTTGGGAACGTCAAGTCATAACTTGTACAGCCTTACTTCATCATCTGTCACATATTTGTTACAGTTGGGCGCCATCCATGACTAGAATGAAAATATGAAGTAACATTTCTTGAAAAATGAAAATCACGTCAGCTTCGTTCTCACTCACTCGTCGGGAATGAACTTGCAAGCAAAACAGCCATCTCACTTACCATGAAACATGAATGGCGTAGATATTGATATTAATGCGTATATCAATTATAATCTGAGACGCCGTTATTTTTACATTTTGACTCGAGATGTGCCCAAAAATTTTAAATTCATAATTTATAATTTCCTGTACAATTTTTTTTTGGGGGACAATTTCCTGTATAGTTATCAAAAGATCCTACATATTTACGTAATATGGCGGGCATAATTAGCGGCTACTCCATCTGCACAGAGATGGAAAAATTTAATCACGGCCTAATCCAGTGGCATTCACCTTTCCTCGAAGCAGTGTTATTTTGCTAACGGAAAGAGAGAATAAAACTAGTGCGATATTTTTTTAAATAATACCAAAATTTTTTTTTTGTAAAAGGATTGTGCTTTAAGGTAAGACGAATTTTCCTTTTTTTTATAGACAATATCAATATTAAGTAAAGTAAATTATCTATTACATTTAAACATAAATCTAAATATTAAAAAATTAAGATATTTTATTAAACATCAGAACCATAACAAAATATTTCTTTTTAAAAATTAAAAACACTCTAAATTTTAGAGTCGCTCACCCTTTCACCACTTTATTGACTTCCTCTCCTCGGTGCGATCAGCTAACATAACTATAAATTTACCGGGCCCGTTTGATTAGAAACGGCTAAAGCCGAATGCCAATTAGATGCTCATGATTGAGTGTAAACAAATTTGATCGGTCGTGATGGTTCAATCATTTTCAGAGGCAACAGCAACAAGTGAATCAAAAGTTCAAAACACGACAAGCTCTATTAAATGATTCTATTGTTACTCAAAAATGAAACGTTATGATCCAAAATGCAGTCTAATGTAAATTATGAAAGACTAAAGACAATATATATATATATATTACAATAAACACCCATGAGACATTAGAAGTCTTGAATATCAACATCATGTTCTCAACTCGTCTCATACCTTGAGAAAACATACAAACAAGTAAAGTTCAAAGTAGCTCAGATGAATACAAAATTAAATCTACAATGTTGTCACCACCAATTCCTCTATCTCCATAACCATCAGAAGTACAGAAGCTAGGGTAATAGATGTATCAGTCTTTTAGGAATGGAGATCCAGGAGGAGCAGCGAGACCAAGTTTGCTCATCACTCTCATCCGCCGTTCGCTCAACTCTTGAGACGGTCCTCCTGAGGCTATTTCCTGTATGCAACATGTAGGTGAGTCAATATAACTGACAACAATGGAACTTACCCCTGAATGAAATGATGAAAAATAGCTTGAACCCTTACAGGTACAGGGCCTTGGTTACTAAGGTTATCGTCATCCAACACCTCAATTTGATCTGAGGAATCTTCCATGTTCTGTGCAACGTTAGATTGCTTTAATCGTTTGGCTTTACCTTTGCCTGAGAATAATTTTCAAATGAAAAATGAGTGATGTGGAATATTTAGCAAGTAGACAGAATAACACAAGCAGAAATGGAATAAAAGACAGCAACAGAAGCAAACCGGTTCACACAAAACTAAATATAACACAAACGGAGAAGAAGAGGTAATGAAAGAGAAGATGAACTATTTGTGTGTTCCCTTTTGAAAAGAGAAACTAAGAAGCATAACATAAAAGTTACTAGTGAACCATTTTTTTTAATACCCTATCAAGATGCCCTCAACCATCTTGTCCTAAGCAAAGCGTTTTGCTGGATTATAGCCCCATCAAAGCCTTGGTTGTTTACCCTACTCGATATGCTCCTAGCTACTTGATAAAGAATGTGCTCGTGTTTGTACACCAAAACCATAAGAAAAAGATTGCAGGAAATTGCCCAACCTTTAGTCTTAGATCCTGAAGGCTTTGATCTGCTGGATTTTGAGCTAGGAAGGTCCTATATCCATACACAGATGACAGCAGACAGTCAATACAAAACAGTAAGGATATTTACTGCCTAAAATGAGTAAGTAGGCTGAATGCTGCACTTATAAGTTATGAAATCATTACAAGGAATCCAAATAAAGAAGATAGGGTTACCTTTTCAAGAGCTTGCTGATAAATTTCAAGGTAAGAACCATCATGCTTCTCGAGTATCTGAAAGCTCATATTATATTTGTCATAATTAGCAAAATAAAATCATAATGGTTTGCAGTACTAAAAACGACAGGAACAAAGCAGCATGTTACCAATGGAAGCATGCATCAAATGCTTACCTTCTCAAACTCAGAACGAGATTTAATTGGATCCACATATAAGCTACAGCAGGACAGAAAGCATATCCTTACTTAAGGTTGCAAATTGTTAAGAACAAAATGCAATAGAGATGGTTGAAAAACACTTAACTATTCATAACTCCCATACAGCCTAACACGAACTTTCCCTGCTGATCTTTCGCCAGGTTTAGCACTCTTAGTAACAGTATTTTTATCAACAACCTACAATATAGCAATTAAATTATCAAGTACATTAATATTAGGCTCAGGATCATGCATTTGCCGATGTCTTTCAAATACCTGTGCAGGCCACCATGAACCACCACGAAGTTTGACAGATAAGACATCTCCCAATGCTACATCAGTTGTAACTTGCTCTTTTCCTTCTCCTACGTCACTAAAACTGGCATCCATTTAAGTAACCCTACACTGCATAATGTTAGCTCCAAGGTTTTGTTAGTTTCTGATGATGTTTTAAAGATTTCATTTGTAATCATGCAATTTTTGTTGAATTATCTTTTACCAATGATTATTGTAAAGATTATTACTTTGAGTATGCAGATCACATGAAGCTTGAAGCAAATCAAAACCGAAAGACTAAAAAACAATCAGGATATAGTGTTTGATTTCAACAGAGCAAATTCTCACAGAACACAACTCACAACTCATCCTCTGCCTTCGACGAAGAAAATTAATTTCCATATATAAAAACAAAATGCCTCTCCCTAATTTGTTCAAAATTCTAGCATGCATCATATTAAGCAATTCTATACTCTTTTTATTATTTATTTTTTTGTCCGCTGTAAGCTATCCACTTGTCTTCTGTAACTCATCCATCATTCGTCAGGCACCGAACAGCTCCCGTCAAGACAAGACCAAGCAAACCAAATGTACGGGACAATTTGTTTTTCTTTACAAATTTTACAAGAAAATAAATATAAAGAACAGAACGTACAGGTAGAAGATTCAAGTTTCGAGTTTCTTTAACTATTCACCCACTTCATTCGTCAAGCATCGATAGTGCATACCAGGATAAAGAAGCTAAACACACAGCCTATGAAGATTCAAGAAGAGGGTAGAACAGAGGATGGAAGAGACGCCGCTGCCCCAGAGACAAGCAGGAGTGGAGCGAAGAGCGAGACGAAAGGGAAAAGCAAGAGATCAGACTTCCTCGCGTCCCGCGACGATTGAAAACGCCCGACCCTGCAACACCACCGGTCTTTATCATTTCCTTACTTTTTGGTTTTTCCCCTTTAGCGTTTCAAATTTCCCTAAAACGAGAAGGTGTGGAGGGTTAATCGTATCGTTCATGTCCCAAAGCTATGGTGCGATTTTAGTGAAGCGGCAAAATTTATTGACTTGACTTTGTTAAGTTTTCAAGAAAAAATAACTCTTTTTCTTTTAAATTTTGGTAAAACTGGGATAACTCTCACCCTACGTATTTCAAAAAATTTCTGAAGTTTTGAGATATATAATATTTATAATTTAAAATATTTATTATAACTTTTATGAAAAATTGAAGATTTTTTAATATAAATTTTAATTAATTAGATACATAGAAAGATGCATTGTTACTTTTTTTAAAAAAAAACCCTAAAAGAATCATGTGTAGTACGTTAGATAGGATTAAACAATTTTTTTATAGAAATGGAAGTAAAAATAAAATAAAATTAAGTTAAAAATAGATTTTAAAAATTTATTTAATAAGATGAAAATAATTATGGAATTAGATATATTTTTTTATAACTTATGAAAAGTTAAAGTTATCTAAAAAATTTAAAATTAGGATAAAATAATTTTAAAATTTTTTTATTTTTATTTCTATAATCTTAATTCTCAATTTTTCTCATACTAAAATGACATAAAATATTAAATATAAATAACGTTCATGGTATCAAACAAATAAAGTGGAAGATCCACATCTACCTACCATGCCCTAGATTAGTCTTATACATTTGATATTTTTAAAATATATAGACAGTAACATTATTTATAGAATAATGACTTAATATTAACAGAGAAAAAAGGGAGGGGTTTACCCTTCGCGTACCCAAAAAAGATAATCTAATTATTTAATACTTAGAACTACTAGGTATTGTGGAATTATATTTTGTAACAATGAACTGATTTAGGGCAAAAATAGTAAGCCTCCGTTCTGTTTTACATTAATATTAAAAATATCTTCTATTTTGAAAAATTACACTTTCCCAACCTGTTTACACTCTTTGTAATAGTTCCCAAGAGATTAAAAAAAAATGGTATTCGTTACATAAAAATTATATTTACTAATTTCTTTCAATTCCACTAAATATTTTTTGGTATAAAAAAATTTAGATAAATTTAGTATCGGTGCTCTATCAAGATCTAGTATAGCCCTAGAATTTTGAGAATGCTTATAAAAGATATATGAGACTGCCTACTAAAGAAACCTTCACAACAGTAAAAAAAATTGAACCCTCATCCTTGTGTGATACATACACGTTCTTTACTATCTGTACTAGTTCCTATTTTCTCAATTTTACTAAATTCAGTATTCATCAAGTTTCTCCAATCTCCACATTTACCTATTTGGAAGTTTGTTTTAAGTGGACACATGCATTTAAAAGATTGTCCATTAAATCAGTTTAAATAAATGTGTTTAGAAATATTAAAGTTATAAATAAGTTATTTTATAAAATGTTAAAAATATTTGAAAGCATGTGCATTAAATTTGTTCGATAACATGTATGTAAAAACAATTTTTGAAAAATACTTATGTTGAGGAGGTGTATTTTGATTCAAAATGTGATTAATAGTCATCTACGATTATTGATGAAGATAGAATCTTAAAAATGGAGGAAAATATTATTTATTATTTTAAGAAATGAATATATAAATTTTTATTAAAATGAGAAGTCTGTCATTAGTAAACTAGAGAGTAGCATATATAACTCAGTCATATGCTTGATCTAATATAAAATTCTAAGGTGAAGTTTGACTTACCCCAGTAGGTCTGATTACGATATTGGAAACAAGAGATTGCGTGCATTATTGATTTATGGTTTCAACTCGGCGTGAAAATTCTCGGGTATTATTAGCGAATGTAATGAAACCCTCTGTTTTGCCGGAAAACAAATGTTGAATAACAGAGTAAGAAACTCGACAACAACAATTCATACGAATTATAAATTGCATTATAGATACCAGCCTTTGATAGTGATTACAGCTGAATTACGTTAATCATGTATCATTTATGTCCCCAGCTTTTATCTCTAATTAACAAAGTTTAAAAGCTTTTATAAAAGCACTTCTTTATGGAAAAAGAGACAAACTATGAACATAACTGTGGTTGTCCACTTCGCCGTTGAGCAACCTCAGTGAAGTGTTTGTGAATAAAATCTAAAAGGGAATTTGGGTTGTGAGAATGGAAAAGAAAGAGCCCATAAAGTTGAAAGCTTTAATCAGTATATATTACAATGTCAAAAAGACGCAAGAGTTTTCTAAAAGTTTGAAGGATCAAGCTTTAGATAGGAAACTTCACAACGCATGGTCTAAGTAAATTAAGCAGTGTCCTAATGTTTTTTAGGAGCAGCACCGTGGGGAAATAATGTTTTCAAATTCATTTCAACTTTATCAGTAATGATCTTGTAAATCTGCATTTAACATAGAGCTTCTGCGAATCCTCTAGCTGAAACAACAACTCTAACAGATACTACGTCTAGAGACACCTCAAGAATCATCCACGAGGTAGTCAGAGAAGAAAAACATCTAAATATTTAGATACAATCGGGAGGAAGCTGGACAAAATTAATGGTACTTACAAATTTTCAGCCCAGCAGCTTCGGCATTCGGGTCTTTAAACCTAAGAAATTAATAATTCAACAAAAGTTAAAACTAGATCCGCTTGAGAGAAGACCCAAATGCGTTTCAATTGCACCAAACAAAACTCAAATCTCATATCCCATCATGCCGAAAAAGGATTTTTCCGAGGCCTTCCTCGCTTCCGCTTAACCATACCCAAACCTGAAGCAGTCCCATTCGAGACGACCGGCGTTGCCACCCTGGAAGCCGCAGAGCTTGGGGCCGGCGTCGGTAGCCCGTTATCCATGCCGTTCTCTGCCGGCGCAGTTGAGACAGGTGGCGGCGAATTGAGAGTGGATGGCAGCCCCGACTTACCGCCCGTATTTCCGACAAAGAATCCCATCGGAAAGAAACCCCAACAACAATGATAAGCTTCTTGTCCCGGCACAAGAGATGGCAAAGATGGAATCAAAACGCCATGGAAAGACTTCTCGCAATTCTGGCACCTCAAACAACAATTCTCGTAAATTTTAGGGTACTCGTATATGTAGTAACAATACGGGCATGTCGTCCAGAAGGTCGGCCTCCGCCGTGGGTTCTCATCCGCTTCTTCCTCCCTCGCGTCACTGCCACCATCAGCTAAATTCCGCCCACTGAGCCCAGGCCCATCCCTGCAAACCGGCAATTTGTCTTGTTGAACCCAGCTAGGCATACTCAAGTCTACCCTGGTAAAGAAGCTGAGCTCCTTGTCGAAGTTTGCCTTCTTAGCCTGGTCCGATAGCACGGCCCATGCCTCGGCAACGAGCCTGAAAGCATGATCGGCTAGAGAGAACCTGTTCTTGTCCGGGTGAAGGAGAAGCGCGAGCCGACGATACTGTTTCTTGATGAGATCGAAATCGTTGGATTGGCGATCCACCTGAAGAATGGCGTACCAGTCGTGGTGATTGTTAATGCGTTTATCCGCCGCGAGAAGCACGTCGATGACGGCTAAGATCTGATCAGAACCTTCCAGAAGCGGCTCGGCTTCCTGAGCTAAAATAGCAAAGTCCCTTGAGCCGCTGAGATCCCGGTTCTGTAATAGCTTTTCGGCGACCCCAAGCAGCCGCTCGGCTTCCATTCTGCTAGCGTCCATTTCTTTCTACGGGACAGGCGAGGAGAGAAATCCGGGAATCTCGAATTGCAGGGATAATGTTTTATACTTTTATATCAGAGTAGAACCCTACTGGGTTTTGTTGGGACTTGGATTTTGTCCTAACTCCTAACCCGCAGCACGGCAATTTCGGTTTTTTTATTTTTTATGAAAATTATATATGTGCTCCCTACACTTCGCATAAATTGTAACTTAATCTCTGTACTTTTTATCTTTCTGAAACGACTCCTTGAAATTTGCTGCCGTACCGAAGATTTGTTAACTCGTTGCTGAGATCGACAGTTGGCAAGACGGCATCCCCTTGAAGCAAACTCTTTAACTCATGCTTTCGGATTTGACGAAGCAAACTCTTTGACGAACACGACACTGAAGTTTGAACTCAGCTTTAGCAAATGGCTTCATTCACTCTGTACTTTTGCATGTGATGGTCTGCCCCGTGATTTCTTTTTCCTTCTCGGGGGCCTACGGTCGGGTATTGCGAAACAAATCGGGCTGACCCGGGAAAATAACACATCTCACGGGATCCTTTTATCCATAAATAAAATTCGAAGAATATATCCCCTAATTATTTGTCCCTAAACACGTTTTAGAATAAGTCAATCAATTCAAAGATACGTTCTCTGGGCCTATATCCTTGGACGCGCATCTTATAATATGCCTATTTTTTTTTTGGGTATACTTATAATATGTCTATTAATTCATCTATATCCTTCCTTTTCTTATTTCTACTAAACGCAAAGCATAAAGCCACAAAGGCTCATAGAAGCTTTATTGGGGGTGTAGACCCCCTGGCTCAGCAGTCCCATCTAATCCCCTGGGTTGATTTTGTCCTGTTACATACCACTTTATGTCTAGTTTAATATAAACTTATGGTTTAAAAAGAATTTTTGAATAAATTATTGTTTATACAAAATAAATAAATAAAAATTATAAAATATCTATACAAGTTTTTAAAGTTAACTATAGTTTTAGAGTCTAAAATTATAATTTTATATAAATTTATAAGATTAACTTCTAGATAAAAAAATAATTTTTTAGCTATATAATGACTATTTTATTTTTATATTTTTCTCTATCATTTTACTAAATGTCTCTTTTGATAATTTGCTTATTAAAAAAGTTATTCTCGTGCTTTATTTATAATTATTTTTTTTCTAAAAGTTATTCTCTACAATCTATTTTCATAAGCTATTTTCTATAATTTATTATACATAAGCTCTTTTCAATAAACTAAATCAAATGAGCTCTATAAATATTTGGAATTTCTCTATTTGTGTTAGAAATAGATAAAAAGGTGAGGGGTAAAAATAGTTTGTAAATGTAGAATGACAATAATATTAAAATTGAAAAACTTTATGGATCCCAAGTATATTTAATAGTTTAACTATTATTATTTTTTAATATATAATAATTAGTTAAAATAAATTTATAATAAATACAAGAGTAATAATCCATAGTCCTAACTCCTAAGCTGATCTTAAGATGATGTACCGAGGCCTCGTTTTGTCAGTTGGAATTTGGAAATGGGGCTCAGGAAATGAAAACGGAAATAAAATTCCCATTTCCAATGATTTGATTGGCACGATGTTAGGTTACAAGGAAACGATTTTCAGGCTGAATGTTCTTGGGCCTTAAAGGCATTTGTCCGAACCAGTTCGCTTTTGTTTTGCGTAGAGACCAGAATGAGGAAGTTAAGGATGGTTTTGCCGGGAGAGTAGGAGCATCCGCAGTAAGGATTGCAAGTGTATCTGAAGCTAGTTTGGCTGCAGTTTGTGAGTGGAAAAGGCAAACCATAGTTGAGGATGTGATTAACTCTCTGTCTTGCTTGCAGAACACTGGCCTTTCATTGATCCCAAGATCAATGAACGAATCTGCTAATTGGTAAACAGACAAAGGGGATGTGTCTGGACAATTGGGTTACATTCCCCCACCCCCTCCTCTAGCTGTATGGTTAAAGAAAGACATGATGCAAGGAAGTCGAGAATTGGATAAGGGACTGCAGAAAAATGAAGTGCTGATACATGAGTTTAGATATTTTATTAGTTTGATCAAAAAATGATAAAAAAAAATTAATATTTAGATAGTTTATTAGTTTTTGTGAAAAAATAATTATGAAAAAATTAATATTTAAATAGTTTATAAATTTTAATAAAAAATTGATCATAAAAAAATGAGGTATCTAGATTATTTTATAAAACAAAATTAGTTTTGTGTCCTACACAAACACACGCATTTTTATTTTTTTAACTTTCAATGACCGAGGAGAAGCAGCTAGCAATAAGGTCAAGGAAAACTAAAATCAAAACCCAACAGGTGAAAGTAAGCTCTCATGTCTTCACACCATCTTTGGCAATAAGCTTTTCTGGGGTGACTCTTGCCCAGATCTGGAACTCAGAGTTTCATATTAGGGATTCGTGGTTTTATGCTATTTTTTGTTTCAAGCTCTCGTTTTCAAGTCTTAACTCTGTATTATAACGTACACATATGAACAGTGACGATTTACCTTATTTTTCTGTAGAAGATAAGAGATATGGCGAGAGAGAAGATAAATATTAAGAAAAGCGACGACATAACGGCGAGGCAAGGGACATTCTCGAAGAGGAGACGGGGACTCATCAAGAAAAAGCTCAAGAGCTTGCTGTTCTTTGCGATGCTGAGGTTGGTGTCATTGTTTTATCTGCTACAGGAAAGCTCTATGATTATGCCAGCTCCAGGTATTTGCACTCTTCTCACTTCTCTGAGTTCATTCTTATCACAACTTACCATATATTTAACTGTTGTAACATGAACATGCCTTTCGGTAATATTAACAAATTAGTTGACATTTAAACAGTTATAAATGCAAAATATTTAATGAAATTCGCAAAGCTTTTCTTTTTCCCTGATACTGACAATCTCTATACAGATACCACGGATCTTGCTGGTGTTTTTTTTTTAGGGTGGGGGGAAAAGATATCTCGTATACATCACTCGCTTTCTTTTCATGGAGATGTTATGATCGCATATCATAGTTCCAGTTTGATTTCTTTTAAAATTATAATTTTAAAATTATTTTTTAACGTAAACTGTAGTTTAAGTGAATAAATTAAATAAATAATTATTAAATATTTAGAAGAACTCATAAAGTATTATAATTTAAAATTATAATTTTAAATAAATTTATGTAAATATATTATAGGTAGTAAAAGTGTTTTTAGACTGAATAATAATTATTTTACTTCATGTATTTCTTCATAAATTATTTATAAAAAATTATTATAATAATAATAATTTAAATATTTATTTTTTTATAATTATTTTTTTCTTAAATCTATTCTTCATAACCACGTTTAAATCTATAACCTCTTCTCCGCTCCTCACAATAGATAGTAAGTTGTGAAAAGGTAGCCAAAGAGTTGTATAGATCTAATTCTCTCAGTTGTACAAAAAAAAAAAAATTATATATTTCTAAGTAAAATGAAGTTGTACACCCTAATAAAATCTATATTTTCCATGTTCAATTTCTCATCCATAACTAGAATGTCATCCATGATGCAATTGAAAAGTTATCGACGTATTTTATTAACTATTTATTTAACTGATAATAAAAGAGATGCAATGATTGGATAATCTTAAATTGAATATTTGAAGATGAAGTTGAACACAAATTATTCATATTATACCTCTTTTAATATGAAACCAGAGAGTTCCTTTCCCTGCGAAGAAATAGATTTTTGAAGTAGCTTGGCAGATATTGTGTTGCTTCTTGATATTTACATTATCTTTATATTATAATTAATTATATTAGTTATTTATTGCTGTAACTTAATCAATATATTCTTTAATTAAAAAGAAAAAAGTTGGTATTGTTGAATCGCATTTTTTTAGTTTATAATTAGGCATTTTTTATACATTTAAATATAAATAATAAATAGGATATATTGATCAGGACTTAATAATAAGTTGTGTAAGAAAAAAAATAAGTAGACGGTCATTTTATATTTTATATTCCAGGGACTAATTTATTTCTTGTTGATTGATGTATGTTAGTATAATGTTTTTTTATTAACTCGTATCCACCATTTTTAGATTCATTTATATGACCAATTCATACGATATAATTTTTTCCTGTTTATACATGTTGAGCCCTGCCTTTTTCCCCCATGTCAAACGCACCGTATCCATGAAAAAACACTCTTATGGGTGAGAGATACACACAGTAATTATCACATTACAAATATTTACACAGCAATTCAACAAATAATTTATTTGCTCATTCATTTCTTTAATTTATTGCATATTTTCACTTTTTTTTTTGTTGCCTACTTAATTCACCGAAATTTTATCCTGACTACATCCGATTCTGACCCGTATCGCGTAACTGGTTATGGTGGGTGAATCTCCTAATATAAATTTTTTATATACGCTAAGGCACTCAAAATTTTACTTAAGAAATATCAAATCGCTTACTATTCAAACTAACCCCTATTAATACATATTTTCATTTTTGCACGTTCATACAATCTTCTATGGATAAAATATAGAAGTTATTCACATAAGCGTGTATTTTGTCTATAAGATTTGAGTGACTAAGGGATTGAGGGTAATGTATAAATTATATTTAAGAGAATTATTTTTAATTATATTTAATAATATTTAAATTTGACCAATCATTTGATAGACATGAATAATATGGCTTAACATGAACTTTATAGCTTATGTTGATTTTGACATGATGATTTGTTTAAGGAAACGTAAATGTCGAAAAAAGGGGAGAAAAATATGGTCAATAAAAAGTATACAAGCAATTTACTGTGTGAAAATAAGAGAGAATTATTATAGAAAAGAGGCATGAAATATAAATTTACGACACACACACACAAATATATACAAGCTAGTGCAGATTTTGCTTTTACTGCCTTGGAGGCTTGATCCACTTGGATCCATGAAAAAGAAATGCTATGCACACAAAAACGAGAAATAGTTCAGAAATATTAAAAAAATATCAATTCTATTCAATTAAAATATAATAATCTAATTAATAATTTATTTAAAAAAATTATAATTATTTTTTAAATAAATATTTTAATTTAAATAAATTGAAACTCATTTAAATAAAATTAAGAAGTTTAATTCTTTTAAAACAAATTAAAACATAAATTATTTTATAGAGTTAGGCAGAGTATGTAAGTATTTGTCCACGAAAATCTATTATCTATATCTACGTTTATATAATTTATAATTAAATTTTTTAGTTATTTTTTCTCTAACAGTATTATTTTTTTATTTCGTTATTTTCTTATTTTCCGTACTACAATAGGTAGATGGGACTTGGGAGGATCGCTGAAGCTTCGGTTTTTTTGCCAACTGGTGAGATTTATATGCCCATTTAGGGCACTCGCCAAAGCGGTACAGCGTCCCTCCAGCTCGTTAGCATCTCTTACATACTAAGTCCACTCAATTCGTTCGTGTATACAAGCCCTTCGTCGTATCGGGGACGATGGATAAGTCACCGCGCAGAGATCACGGAGTGTTTGATTTCAAGGAAGACGACGAAATTGCTGACATGGCCGCCGAGAAACAGCTCAATAAATTCGATAACTCTAACCTCGACGATCAATCCGTTTTGAAGTACGAGTTTTTGGGATATGGTACGGCGATTTTAGAAATTATATTTCCTGTGTTAATATTATGTTCCTTCTGTAGCTGGGGTATGTTGATGTGTCTGCTATGGTCTTCGGATTGTAGCAGAGGGATACCGAGATGTTAAATGGTAATCCTGTGAGTTTGTGTGGAGTCAATGGAGATGAACGGGATAGAATTTTTCTCCAAATTTGGTATTTCCACTACCGTTATTACTTTATACATACACACATTCATGTATGTATATGTGTACGTGAGTGTGTTCAGGAACGCATGCACTTGCAGTAATTGTTGATTAAATGTCAATTCTTCACCGAGAAAGGTCGCTGTTGTGTCAGAATTGGAAAATTATCACCTTCACGTATAGGTTATTTTTTGGTGTAGATGGGATCTGGGTATAAACGGCAGTGCATTAGGCAAGAAGCTTTGCTAATTTTTGCTTCTCCCTGGGTCACCCTTAGTGCGTCTTCATAGACTTGTTAAAAAATTTGGAGACATTGTTTATCAAACATTCCTATTCTAATAATATGTTGAAGCATAGTTATATAATCTTAAATTATTTAATTGACCTGCTGACTTTTCAGCTATTATCTAATGATGTAATCTTAGCGTTTAGGATAGACTAAATTGAGTCAAGGTTCATAGAATCAATGGGCGGATCCCATATGATGCACTGATCACTGTCCATGTCAAACTGAATACTCTATTTTAACGATTGGAGTTGTATATGTATAATGTGTCTGTAAACAATTTTGGTTTCTTGTAGAAAAAGAAATGGTTGTATGAGATTTATCTACACTAAGTTATGGAATTCTTAGAGTTAAAAGGGCTTAATATTTTAAGAATTATGACATTTGTGTTTTGGTGATGCAATTCAAAAATAGCAAAAATTAATTACTTAAATAATGAAATCAATTTGAAACTCGAGCCTGGACAAAGTATTTCATATGTAAATTTATCATTTCCTGAGGCTACAAATTCAGGCGCTAGTTTCATTCATTAATTTGTAATGTAAATTTGATCATATTCTAACTAGTGGTTTCCTCTGTTCATTTTAAGTCAAGAATATTGCTAGGCACCTTGGACTAAAACTTACTAGTGTATGGTTTGCCAATAGTAACACCACAAATATATGATTTGATTTGGGAAATATACAACTGTATTCAAAATTATAACTCATCATGTTATCATTGGAAAACCTAACACGTCATTTTTCAATTGGAGAAACCCCGGTTGCAAAGAGCCGAAGATAGAAGTAACTGTACATTTGTTTTTTTCTTATTGGGAAACACCTTGATGGGGATGGGAGCTTTTTATATTGCACCTAGAATTAAAATAGACGAGCCAGGGCCAGGGGGCAACCGCTCATGTTTTGTATGGTGTGGGCTAGGAGATAATTCCCTGAAGGTACGATTGGTTGACTCAGATCAAGAAGTTTTCCTAGAAATGGTTGAAATTTGAAATTGAAAATAAGAAAATAAGACGTTTGAGGTTGATAGTCTTGCTCTTTTGGTTCAATATATTTTTCATTTGTCCTTTAAATTCTGTCAGTTTGGTAAATTGCATTCAATCTTAAATGGTCTTTACAGTCTCCCAGGTTGACACGGTCATTGTGAAGGATCAGGATGGTGGAAGTATTCCTAGTGTTGATGTTGATGTGGTTCGTGGTAACCTTATCTTGGAAAAGGGTGTTTCATACCCCGCGAAGTTTGATCATGAAGAGGATTCTGAGTTGGAAGCTTCCCAACAATCAAAAGATACAAGTGGTGTTGGGCCTTCACCTGAGATGAGCCAAACAGATCCTGCCCTTTCAGGGTCTCCTTCCAGTGTACTGTAACTTTCATTCGTAAGATTACATCATAAAGGAATGCTTTGATTATGGAATTCATATTTATGTTTTAGACCTTTTCAGAATTCAGTTGATATTAATTCAGAAGCCAATGAGGGTCTGATCGAGAGTACTCCATCTACTCCTGTCTCTGGGACTATAGAGAATGGTGTATTTTATTATACCTAAACATTTGATATTCATTAAAGCCATTACATATGATTTAGAAACATTTTGTTTCATTACTCATTGAGTTTTTTTATAATTTCAGTTTCATTGAATGGCTGTGGATTGAACCAGTGCATAGAAGATTCTGACATGGTAACTCAACCTACTTTTGTTGACGAAATGGATTTCTGTAATGTTCAGGGACTCAAAATTTAGTACAGCTTTGGTTGTTCTTGTTCTGTCTTGTGTTTGCCATGCTATAAACTGGTTTGAATCTCTGACCTCATTCACCCGTCACCTCAACTGTTTTAATGTTTTTCTTTTCTTGATAATATAATCTAAAATAGAAACTATTGAGGCTAATATAAGTACTTCGTTAGCTTTGTTGTGATGTTATATTCAAGTACTCTAGTACTGTTTTCCTTGTGTATTGTGCTGACTTAGCTTTTGTATTGACTATCAATTTCATTTTTGCAATATTCAGGATGATGCAGATTTGGAAGTTGTTCTTTATCCTGATTATATCATATATCAGGATAATTATTATTTGGGGACAAAGTTAACCTTTACTGATTGTTGCATCAAGATTAATGTTTCAACTGCATGTGGAAAGCAAGGGGCCCCCGATCTTGACTGGGCAATTGATGATGTTGTTGATATTAGGTGTAATTTGTTTCAAAGTGTGAGTTTTATAATCCAAATGAAACTTGGTGGAAATATTTATTTTTTAATGCTGCAGTTCCTGACGTATAATTTGTTCAGAATGAAACTGTCATGATGAAGATTCGTGTAATATCCAGCAATGCATGCCCATCAAATAATGTTGACAGAACTGAAGGTCAGTATTGCAATTTCGTTCATTGAGCATTTTGCTAAGAAAAAATTCATATAAGCCTTTTGTTTTGGATAATATCTTGTGTTATGAGCTCATAGAATTTAATTGCAATATGCTTTCTTGTGTTGCTTATTATGGTTATTGTTTTGGCCAAATGTTGCTTATTATGGTTGGATACCTATATTTTTGCTAGGCATTGAGGAATTGAAGGCTGTGATTGCTGATTCCCATTGGCCCCTCAAACATGAACAAATCACATCTATTAATGTGAAATACTCAGCTATTTGGAATGTTAATCTTGAGTAAGTCTTTAAATTATTTCTTTAATATCATCCTTGGTCTGTTAGGTATGGAGTTTTCAGTTAGGCTCATGTACTGGCTAAACGTCTAATATATTGATATAGATTGGAACTGTAAACTTTTGATTGCAACATAAGCATAAACCAAACTCTGTTTTTTGCAAAAATAGCTTTGTGTAAATTTTGATACCATATTATTTCATTTTTTCAGCATAAATTTTATTTCTTGATTTTATATCTATATGAAGCAGTGAGAGAGGAAGCCTAATATTGATTGTGATGGATTATTGTCATTGTGTGCAACTTTGTTCTCTTCCCGTTTCTTTGATGTTCTAAATGCCATTTTTTGCCATTTGATTATTGTATATTTAATTGAATTCATATGTGTAGTGGGGATATGGAAGGCGATGGAAACGATTTACATGAACCAAAGTGCTACTTCCCTAAGTAAGTAAAATCTATTTATTCCCTTTTTTTCTTAATGCTACATAGAAGCCATGATGACAACATTCCTTTTGAAAAATGGTTTCTGGCACGTTCTGGTTTCTCATTTACCTTTACATAATTTATGCTTTCTTTAAACCTCCCTTTATTACGTTCTTTAGTCATTCTTTCGCTTAATGAAAGGTTTCAATTCTTTTTTTCTCTCTCGAAGTTGCAAGCATGTCCTAAAAACAAGGACACTAACTAAAATTTACATGGGCATAGAATTTTGATGAAATAGTATATGCTATAAAATAGTCTTGCCAATCTTCATGCACTAAAATCTAAAGCTTATATATGATAAAATGGCCAACAAAGTGTGGAAGTATACTGCACTAGTGAGTGAGTGATTTTTGTGCTTCTCATGTGTTCTCTCTCTCTCTCTCTCTGCGCCCCCCCCTGTTTTTGCTTCTTTTTGGGTTGTTTGTTCTGGTTATAGCTCACTAATTTTGTGACCATCTGAAACAGTTTTGATGTACCTTTTGATGAAGTTATTTATCCAAAAGGGGATCCGGACGCTGTTTCACTAAGTAAGAGAGATGTTGATCTATTGCAACCAGACACATTCATTAATGACACGATCATTGATTTCTACATCAAGTAAGTTTACGCTATGTATGATTTTGTTTCTCTCTCTCTTTCAGTGGAAAATCAATATCAATATAAGATATAAAATCTATAGCAAGTGGCATTAGAAGTCATGAATATTGCAACTCATTCTTCAAACTCCGTGTGATGCATGAACTCACATGATTTATAAATTTATAAATCTATTTAGATATCCAATAGGATATGATTGTTCAAAACATACTTACAGTTTTTCACTTTTTTGTCATTTTTGCTTATATTTCATTCTTATCAATTCTGATTATGTGAATAATTGAATTTTTCCTTTGCCTTTTGCTTGATCAAACTAAGGTGTAGTTATATGATATTTATAAGATGTATTACAAATGAAGACAGATAACAATATATGTTGGCATCTTTGGGAAAGAAGATATAGATAAGTATGAAAGGGATCAACGACGGGTCAATGTCACATGTTGAAAAATATTAAATAAATGTTCTTCATTCTATCCTGCTTAGTACTTGCTATTCTTGAAGATGTTATTAAAGTTTCAAACATCTTTATTTTGACAGATACCTGAAGAATCAGATAAAAGAGGAGGAAAAGCATAGGTTTCATTTTTTTAATAGTTTTTTCTTTCGAAAGCTGGCTGATATGGACAAAAACCCATCAAGTGCTTCTGATGGCAAAGCAGCTTTTCTTCGTGTCCGTAAGTGGACAAGAAAAGTGAATTTATTTGAAAAGGATTATATCTTCATACCTGTAAACTTCAAGTAAGATTTCTGTCATACTTCTGCGTGTCTCTATTTTTTCTTATCAGAATTCTGGTGCTGACCAGCATTTACTTTGGGTTGTAATGGCAGTCTTCACTGGAGTCTTTTAGTTATTTGTCATCCTGGTGAAGTGGTTACTTTTAATGGTAAGTTCTTGGCTTGTGTAATTCCTGTCTTATGAATCTCTATTCTCAGATAATTATGCCATGAGTCATATTTCAGAGGAATGCCCGGATGAGTCGCTTAAAGTACCCTGTATACTGCATATGGATTCAATTAAAGGAAGTCATAGTGGTTTGCAAAACCTTGTACGTAGGTATGTTAGAGCTTCTTTATTGTGCCTTTGAGTTCTTTCCTTTCCCTTTGACCGAGAAAAGTTTATGTATTTGATTAATAACCCTAAGTCCGTGGGTGGATAGTATAATCCATGTTTGCTTCTATTATCTTCCTATTTGCGCAAGGAATTTGGTTAAGTTACATGTTGATTCTTTTCCTATTAAAATTGACAGTTATTTGTGGGAAGAATGGAAAGAGAGGGAGAAGGACAAGGGGGATGAAGACCTTTCATCAAAATTCCTCAACTTGCGTTTTCTCCCTCTTGCGGTATTGCCTCCGATCATTTATTTGCATTTGATAAAAATACAACATTTTGGCAAGTTTCTACAAATTTTGTTCTCTTTCAAATTAGAAATGCATGGAAGCAACTGCAATATAATATCCTTATGATTTATTTTGAACCCTTCTGTTCCCTCTTCTTGAGGGTGCGTTTATTGTTACTAATTTTTTGTGATTGAATCCCATGACAGTTGCCACAGCAAGAGAACTCATATGATTGTGGCCTTTTTCTTCTACACTATCTAGAGCTCTTCCTGGCTGAAATTCCTGAAAATTTCAATCCACTTAAACTAACCAAATTCTCTAACTTTGTAAGTGGCATTCCTTTTCTTTTCTTCTTCGTAGGCCTTTTCCTTTGCTGGAATTGTTTTTATTTTAAATGCTTTCTGAGAATAAGTTGTGTAAACTTTTGATCATGAAATTTATTTATTAAATTTTAGCTGTTGCTCACCCATTTGTTAGTATTTTATCTCTTTTAACATTTCAATGGAGTAATTAACACCTTTCTATTGATTTTTATGGTTTCTGGTATGATTCGAGTCATTTGACCTGACATAATAAAAAATTTTCCAGCTCAATATGCACTGGTTTCCACCTGCAGAGGCTTATCTTAAGCGAACTCTTATCCAAAGACTAATCTTTGAACTCTTGAAAGACCATTGTAATGTCTCTACCTCTGAATACAGTGACGGCCCCCATGATGTCCACTACTTGGGAAATATTGAAAACAGAATAGGAGTTCAATGTCTTGAAAAGGGGTTTAATTCTGCTGGTATCAATGGGCTGTCAACATCTCATGCTGCCCAGGGGATTGAGATCACTCTATTATCATCATCTTCATCATCTTTGGATCCTAATTCAGGAGCGGTTCTTAGGGAGCTTTTTGAGCCTGGAGCTACAGCAGAACTACTGGAACAGTGCCAATCATTTGATCATAGACCATCTGATTACCGTCTCAACAATTCAATCTTTCCAATAGAGGTATCTTTTTTTTGTGTGTGGAGGGGGGATGTTTGTGTACGTCTGCACTTGCATTTGTGCTAAAATGTATCGAATTTTTTCCTCTGGTCATGTTTAGTGTCCCCACATATTCCATTGTAGCATGGATGGTTCCCTCACCCCAAATTTAAAGTGAGATTTTAAACGCCCATGCTTTGGAGACTTTAATGACACTTGAACTGTGCTACCTGCAGTGAAGTCCCAAGTTGTGACTTAATTATAACCTATTCTATGATTATAATATTGTATTTTACTGTTATACCCAGTGCTTTATTGATTTCAAGATGTTGCCTTGTCTGCCCAGTCTCGGACTTGAATTTTCAGTATTGCTGATTATTGTAATGCTGAATCTTTCAAGAACTTTTACCAGTATGTGCTTCCGGTCATGTTTGCTTGTCTGTTGCAAATATTGTTTTCAGTGGATAAAGTCGTGAAATGCGTCTGGTTTCTCCATCAATTTTCATCTATAATTGACTGAGTAAATGATGATGTCTGCCTTTCATTGAGATTTTTTCTCCTCAATATACTGATTATAAGCGAAGCAAATTTCACATGCTTTCTATTTATTATTTACATTGATATTGCAATACTAACCCTCCCTTATCTCTACATAGGAAGATACAGAAACCAGTGAGCAGTTTATGTATCTGACAACAGACGCAAACTTCCAGCAAGTGGCAGGAAGTTCACCGCAAACCTCTGAGCTGCCTTACTTATCTAGAGGCAGTGTAGCCGAGACTTGCCATCAACCAGGGATCAATATGCAAGCAGAATATGATAAGACTGGGCCTTCCCGGGTTGCATCAGATTGTGCTTCCGATGATTCAGATGATGTCGGGGTCATTGAGAATTTTTCGGTTGGAAATGAAGAGGGGTCATTTCAAGAAGATAAACCAGATGAAAAAATTAATTATTCTTCATTGGGAAATCCTTATGGTTTAACGGAAATTGCGGGTTCTGCTAACTTGTCCACATCTACTGTTGTGGAAAGCTCACGAGACTCTGATATGATAGGTAACAGCAACAAGGATGGAGTTCTTCATTTGCATCAAGATTCTGATGTAGTTCATGAGAAGGGCACAGGTGATGTCCAGATGACTGATGAATTTTGTGGGGAACAAGGTGCAAAGAGGCGGCGGCTTATGCCACTGGAATGTGAAAGTGATTCTTTGGAAATCCTGACGAAAGAGTCTTCTTAGCATATGGATGCGAATGACTTCGTTTCTTTTTTTGGTGATATTGAACGATTTCTAGGTTCTGCTTTGCAAAAGATATGTATAGTAACCCTTCTCTTCGTTTCTATAGCTTACATGTAAAAACATACGCTATTTTTAGATTCACTTCTTAATAGATTTTTTGTTCAAGAAAGCATTCTGTTTTATCATAGTGCTTTCATGGATCCCATGCACACGAGTATATTTTAACGTTGCATTTTCTTTTTCACTTCGGTCAAAGAAATATGAATTATTGGCAACCAACAGTTTTTTCATTAAAGATTTTTTAAGTTTCTTATTTTGTAAAACAAGCAATTTCTGAACAATAATTAGGGTAAAACAGAAAGATAAAATGAACAAAAATCTAGTTAAACTAGAATTATTGGCAACCGTTTTTTCATTAAAGATAAACTAGAAAGAATATAACACAGAAAAACGTCAATAGAAAATTAATAAATTAACTTGATATAAAATAAGTTGCTCAAAAAACATAAAACTTGATATAAAATAAATATAAACCGAGAGTCAAATGAAAAAAATATTTAAAAAAAATTAAGGGCAAATTTCCCGAATCGCTGGAAGTGCTAGCCACATTCACCTGAACTGGAATAATTTCTTCCGCCTTCCGGTTTCCAGCCACAGTCCTGACCTGAAGGAGTGCGGAACTTTTTCTCTCGGTTGATCATCCCGGGGCACGGGGCGATCTAGAGCAATTAAGTTATCGCTCCCTTCATTATGCCGACCTCTTAGTATGTTTCGTTGATCTAATTTTTTTTTTCATTCTTATGGCGACAACAAACCTTTTCTTGTACGATCACCTAAGCCACTCTCATAAAGCCGCCTTTGCTGGGGTTTTCTTGATTCTGTTGCCGGTTTTTGTTCCCAATCTGTTCGGTCCTTTAGGTGGCGCATCGCCTTCAATGTTCTCTGTAAGTGTCTATATTCCATTTCGCTCAGTTTGATTGACTGAGTCGTGATTGACATGGGAATAAGTGGTGAATGAATCGTGGAGGATGCTTTAGTCAGAGATTGCATTTGTGGGAGAACCCAAAAAGAAAGCTTGAATGAAACGCTTGGGCCGACGTAATTCTGTTTATCTGGATATACATCCACTTTTGGGGAGTAATTGCCATTCATCAGTACAGCTGCTGCTAATAAAAAATAAAAATCATTTTTTTTTCAGAAAAGAAAAATCTTGCCGATTTCAGTTAAATGTTTGCCTCCAAGACTTATCTTTATGGTTAGGGTTCTTGGCCTTGTAGATGAGGATAATTTAAGTTTTTATGATCTTCCTACACTTCTGCTGTTCTCCTTCTTGTGTATGGATGTAAAGACCTAATTCTTTTAGTTGCCATTCTCAGATTCTGTGAAACTTGTCCTTACAAGAATGTGCAGATAATTTTCTTATATGACTGTTTTATTTATTTTCAGTGTATATATTAGTTTCTGAGATCTGGCCATTGTATTGCAGGAGTGGAATGCTCCAAAACCGATGCATGAAGCTCTATTAGAGGGTGCTTTGCAGCGCCAAATTGTGGGTAAACATTAACTTGGCAGTCCCCTCCCGGGGAAATATGCTGAGCATCTCATTATAAATTGTATTTCCTTTCCTGATTTTCTCCTTTTTTCCGATTCCAGTCCGTTGATCAACAAATCAGCCTCTGGTCTCCACTGGCCAACCAAGGATGGAAACCCTGTAGCGAGTCTCCGAAATTACCTTGTAAGTTCAAATAGTGAACTGAATTACATGAACCTCCGTTTTTCTAACAATAATTCATGTGGTGAATATATCTACTGAATTGGCGATTGTATTATCTTTCAATAGGGTTGCTCTTTTACTCGTTCACTTCTTAACTTCCCGCAGCAAAACCTGAAAAGTCTCCGGGTTATATCCAGGTTTTCCTTGATGGAGGGCTGAACCAGCAGAAGATGGGGGTATGTATCTGTTGCAAGGATGTGATTTAATCATAATGATATAGTATGTCTATAAGGATAAGTAGTTTTTATTTTTTCTTTTTAGTTGTTATTGTGATTTAGATATCTGCTTTAGCAGTTGATCACCCATCTAATGTCCTCCCATCGATGTTCATTTTAAAAGATATGTGATGCTGTTGCTGTTGCTAAAATATTGAATGCGACACTGGTGATCCCACATTTTGAAGTGAATCCTGTGTGGCAAGATTCAAGGTATTTCTTTAGTTTGCTATTGTTGCAACTTTTTTATTCTTATTGAAAATTAGCCATTTCTCTGAAATTGTCATGTTTCTACAGTTCATTTGCAGAAATATTTGACGTGGACCACTTCATTAATGCCCTCCGTGATGATATTACTATAGTGAAAGAGCTTCCCAGCGGCTTTTCTTGGAGCACAAGGGAGTATTATGCCACAGGCATAAGGGATACCAGGATCAAAACAGCTCCAGTTCATGCTACCGCTGACTGGTATAAAGAAAATGTCTTGCCTGTACTGAAGAGGTATACAAACTAATTGAATGTGTTCTTTAAATAGTCATATGAAACACAAATTTTTTCTGTTGTAAATATTTTCTGGGACAAGCTTATAATTTTGTTGCCCCTTGCTATTCAACTATCTCTCTTACCTTGATCACCACTCACTACTTCCATCATCCAAGAATATCTCATATCCTGTTGGTAGCTGATAACTTCATATGAATTCACAGCCAAGTAAAAACTGTGTCAAATGCCCACAATTGACGGGCAAGTCTTATTCATTGGTCCTAACAGTTGTTATACAATGCCACAAACTGTTACTAATTAGTATATCTAACATCAGAAAATTTCATGAAGGGATATAAGTATAGTGGGTGTTTGGATTGACCCAAAACTATAGTTTTAAAAGGGCCCAAACCATAATTTGGGGAAAAAAATATCCAAACACTTTCCAAAACTCCATAAGTGCTTATGGATCAAAAGCTAATTCAAATCTAGGTTTCAGATAAGTTGATGGGAATAGCTTCTAGGTGAGGACAATAGCTCATGGATTATCCAATTACCATTTTCCCCTATCTTTTCCCACTCTTTCTCCTTCCTCTTCTCTTGTCGTCGGAGATTTGCATATAGATGCTGAAACCTGTTCTCCTCCCTCTTCTCTCTCTCCTATCTGCCTACACTCACTCCCGTGCCGTTTGCTGACACTCACTTGCTAGATCTCATCGTCATCTTCTCCTCTGTCCAGATCTGTTTGCTTTCGCTTCTTCTTCTTCTCATCGTGGACTCCTTCAAATCTTGCGCCTGGAGGTGGGGAGTGGGATGAATGGAGGAGGTCGCGATTGTGGAGGGGACTGGAGGTGATGGAAGGGAGGAAAGGGGCTGGAGGCTGTCGAAGTAGCAGCGTCAGCATCGCTATGGGAGAACAACCGTTAGAGAAGCTGATGATGATGATGATGAACAATAGCATATGTTTTTTTGTTTATTTTTTTACCTTATACCCTTTCTGGTAATTTACCAATCACAAAAATCATTTTAGTAATAACTATATCCAAACACTTATTTATTTAGAATCACTTTTTCCCCAAAAGCTCTTCTCCCCAATCACTTTTAAATCACCTTTTCTCTATAAACTCTTCTCCAAAAGCCAATCCAAATGGGCCCATAATATAAATCATATTTGGGCTGGTGATATCGATCTTTTTGGTGAAAGAAATGGTGCAGATTTGAGATTTTTGGTATATACTCTGTTCTCCCTGAAATTATCTGTGATAACAAAGTATTTTATGAGATCACAAATAACTGTCCGCATTTAGGGACTATCTTTTCAAAAACACATTTTTAGGCAGTCTTAAACATGAACTTGATGATGTTGATCTTTCATTGATACAGTTATGGAATTGCTGCTATTGCACCATTCTCTCACCGTTTGACTTTTAACAACTTGCCACCAGACATCCAGCGTCTTCGTTGTATGGTCAACTTTGAGGCTTTGGTTTTTGTTCCTCATATCAGGGAATTAGGAGAGACAATTGTTCGCCGTCTCCACCATAATCCTAGCATAAACGAAGTAGCAGGGAATGGGTATATGCTGGAGGGGGCTAAAAAATCTGGAAATCAGCAAACTGGGAAGTTCGTTGTGTTGCATCTGCGTTTTGACAAAGTATGGTCCTTATTCATGTTGATAGTGTGGTGCTGTTGTTATTTGAATGGTGACCCATTACTAATGTTGGCAGAGAAACATATATAAAAAACGGTGATCTTGATATATGCTTCTGTAGTTGGTGAGGCAACTGTTACAAGTTTCTATAGGACAAAATAGGTTATTATGTTGTGAAGGTCTTTACAGTATGAAATAAAATGTAATGGAACAGTGCTTTCATGTTGAATTCTTGATTTAGCCCTGTAATATATCTTATCTGTGTAAAATCTCTTCTTCCTGTCAAGCCCCGTAATGACTACATCTTTATTTTTTGGTAAAATAATGATGATTACATCTTTGATTTCAATACAGGATATGGCTGCTCATTCGGCCTGTGACTTTGGGGGTGGAAAAGCTGAAAGACTCGCTCTTGCTAAATATCGGCAGGTGATTTGGCAAGGAAGGGTGTCAAAATCTCAATTTAGCAATGAAGAGTTGAGAAACCAGGGCCGTTGCCCACTTACTCCTGAAGAAATAGGATTGCTCTTGGCAGCTTTGGGGTTCAACAATGAAACGCGGCTTTATCTTGCATCCCACAAGGTTCAGTTACAGCAAATAATTGGTAGCATGTGATTATTGTGTGGCAACAAATATTTTAGGGGACTTGCCATTGGGGAATTCATGAACAGTTTTTGCAACAAATGGTAGATTGATCCAATATAGGGTTAACTCATTAACCACTACGAAAACTTTTGGCAACCACTTGTTTAGTTTTGCAAACTGAATGTATATAATTTTTTTCTTCTCTTGAACTCATAAATTTGGTTTCTCCAGTGTGGTCTTTGGTACTTAGGAATTTTAATTTCCGAAGTGGAATATTATTTATACGATGTTTGGATATAATGAATATGAGAAATTTGAACGTGGCATTGTGTGCTTTCAATTAGGGCCTGAGAGACTGGATTTGATAATATTCTTTCAGGTTTATGGTGGCAAAGCTAGGATAGCCACTTTAAGCAAATTATTTCCTCTAATGGAAGATAAGAAGAGCCTAGCCTCGGCTGATGAACGCTCCAAGGTTGAAGGCAAGGCATCTTTGTTAGCTGCTGTTGATTATTATGTGAGCATGCACAGTGATATCTTCATCTCTGCTTCCCCAGGCAACATGCACAATGCGCTGGTAATAATCATCATCAAGTACTCCATTTCAAACTTCACTCTTCCTCCTATTTAACTCGAGAAGATCTTGAAATTTGTTTTGTTATTGTTTTGCATTAGTGCAAGTAGTGAAGCGCATGTCTAAAAATTTAACGATTTTTACCAAACATCTGTTGGATCTCTAGGTGGGACATCGAGCTTATTTGAATCTCAAGACTATCAGACCAAACATGGCACTGCTGGGTCAGCTATTTCAGAATAAAAGCATGGACTGGTTAGGATTTCAACGTGCAGTTCTGTATGGGCATAAGAACAGACAAGGGCTTATTAGATTAAGGAAGGAGACTCAATCAATTTATACTTATCCTGCTCCTGATTGCATGTGTAGAGCTTGACGGAAACTAGTTTACTTCTAGCAGTTGCATATTAATCCATAGTACTGTGTTCACGATTTATATACCACCCTGAGGTTTTGACCAACTGTGGCAAAAGATTCAAAATCAAAGTAAGATTTACTTTTATTGTCATCTTTAGTAAACCGTTAATTGACGGCATAAATAGATGGAGTTGACTATTTCATCATACAGATAATTGTGTTTTAAATATATTGATTATTTTAAAATAAAAAAAAAATATATTTAATTTTCATAAAAAAGTTTGTAATATGCTACGTTGACTAACTTCTCTGTTAACCAACTTTGGCGCTGTGATTTGTGGGTGTAAGTGGATGCTAACATGATGACATTGATAAACTTTTACAAGTAATCCAATGATGTGCATTAAAATATTCAGATGCTCATAACGTTATGCTTTCTCTCCCTTTTGCACTTTTCCGGGATGTTCGAGAAATTGAAATATTTGCCCGCTTTGTTTCAATTAATTAAATCAATAAATAGTCCATTCAGGACATGCGACATAATTAAATTATTTATTTGATTAAGATAAATAATTAATAAATTAGCATTATAAGTTCTGATGCTGGGCCATCTGGAGCATCAGCTCATCAATACTGAAAATGAGTTGATACCTCAAAATTTTCAGTCTCATTTGATTAAAAAATACAAAAAAGTCTCATTTGTACCAAAAAACAAAATACTAACAAATCTTGACATAATTAGTATATAATTGAGTATTTTAAATATGATATCATGAGATTAAATTATATCGAATGTATGAAAAAATATTTTATTGTGATAGATAAAATTCATTTCAATAATTCTTGTGTTTTGAAAGGATTAGTCTCTAATTAAGTTATTAATTAAGACATATTGATTGATTTTCTTAAAAATTTTATTAATATGATTTGATATCAATTTTTTATTTGAGAATATTGATGGCTTTGATGTGGGAATTGGATCATGATCCCTCGATGTCTGTTTGGTTATTTTTTTTTTGTACAATTTCTTTTTTAATTCATAGTTTGTTTCCACAAGGAATCACAATTCTTATATCTGCATGAATGCCAATCAATATATCCACTTACATAAAACATAAAAGTTATAGAAAACAATACTAGTACTATTTAAGTCCTTCAGCAAAATTGTTAGACAAATACGTTTTCTTCACAAAATTCCCTCTTTTGCCCAAAAATAGGAAGAACATTTACGACGACCCTGATTGATAATTTCCACCCAATTTCGTGAAGCTTTTGAAAAAACTAGATCATGACAAGAAAAAGAAAAAAACGGCGATAGAGCGAGAACTAAGACATTTCTTTTCATCTAAACGGTATCTGTTTATTAAATTAAATGAAACAACTTCTTAACGGAAATCATAAATAAATAAGGAAGAGACTGCATTTCCATGTCGAACAATCATTTTGAAAAATTAGTTAAAAAAGGTGAAAAATTTTATCTATTATTTCCTCCAATATTTCTTACAACTTTTAATCAACCACTTTACATAAGTTAAACAATCAGTTAGTTAATTTTTTTCATCAAATATCAACGAATTTTGGTTAACTAGTTATAAAATTTTACCATTAATTAGAGATAATAAGTAGAAAAATTAATATTTTAACCAAAATATTATATTATAAATAATACATAATAGTCTTATAATAAGGAATGAAGAGAATAATAATAATTTTTTATTTTTAAAATCTAGAGTTATATAGCATATAATATCTTGATCTTATTTTTCATATGCGTCTAGTATCATGATGTTATTTGTAATACAATTTTATCTATAATATTTTTAATTTATTATAATTTTATATATAATCTTATTTTTAAAGTATTAAGAATTACACAAAATTAAAAAAATTATAAGTAAAATTGTACCATAAATAAAATTAAAATACTGAACGTATATAAAAATAATATTAAAATATTATATACTATATAACTCTAAAATTTATTAGACAATATATAAGTAGTGATTCAAATGCTAAGATGGATAATTGGATATTGGCTTAGTTTACTAAAGTAACAGAATTTATAGATAGGTTGAATTGTTTACATTGTTATTAAAGGCTTTAGATAAAAACGAATTCAGAATTATCCAATTTTAGTAAGGTTTTCTCTGTCCCCATAAATTTTAGTTCACAGAAATCAAACATAAATTTTAGTTCACCTGTGCTCGCAGCCGCTGACTATACCGTTAGATTAGACTCAATATATTGCCCGTGACGTGCACGTGACCACCAGATTTGAATTCGGACGCGAGCGCCTATATCTCAAATTCACTTCAATAGAAACCCGACACGTCCAGATTCAAAATTGCGGTCTCAGAACCTCTGGTTCAAAAGCGAAACGCAAAGCCCTTCGTCGGTCTTCCCTTCTCGTAGGAACCCTTTGTCCACTTTCTGATTCCGTTCTCTCACTTTCGCTCACTTCGTCAATATCAATATCGGAGGTAAGCTCGGAGCCAACTCCGTTCGGGTTTCTGATAGAAATTTTCATCCGTTTACATACTTGCATTTTTCAAATTGCGCTCATCTCATGGTTTTGACCTGATATTATATTGAAATTCAATATGATATGTTTCAATGGAGTTTAATGCGTTGGGCTGTGATTATAGGGTTTGCTGGACGGATTGAGGTTTCCAGACATGGAAAACTCAGATGGGAAGAATGCAGATTCAACACAATGCGTGCGAGTTGCCGTAAATATCCGGCCTCTGATTACATCGGAGCTTCTACTTGGTTGCACAGATTGCATCTCCGTTGTTCCTGGTGAACCTCAGGTGCTACATCTATTGCACTTTCTCTTCAGCCGATCATTTTCTATATCTCTGTCTTTTGTTCCTTGTTACGTCACTAATTCTTGGTCTGTTTTGATGTTTACATGTATTTAATCTTCATTTGAATTATTTTGATGCCTGATCGATGTTTGTTTCTCGGTAGGTTCAAATTGGATCTCATGCATTCACCTATGATCATGTTTATCATAGTTCGAAGTCACCTTCAACAATATATGATGATTGTGTAGCTCCGCTGGTTGATGCACTCTTCCATGGCTATAATGCCACAGTTCTTGCATATGGCCAGGTATATATATTAATGCATTGTCGGTATTGCTTTGATGATGATGAAATTTTCTTTGCCCAGTTCTATTTTGAATGTAGTCAACAGATTTAATTGAAGCATAATAAATGTGATTATTTTCTCTGTTACTACGTTAGACGGGCTCTGGAAAAACATACACAATGGGCACCAATTATACTGGGGAAGGAAGTAACGGCGGAATTATACCCAAGGTCATGGAAAGCATATTCCAGAGGGTTGAGGCCGTGCAAAACTCTACAGAATTTTTGATTCGAGTATCCTTTATAGAGGTAAAGAAAATAACAATTATTTCGTGAATTTGACTTATTTGTTAAAAAATTGACATGCTTAAAAAATTACAAATGACAGATATTCAAAGAAGAGGTTTTTGATTTGCTTGATCCAAATTCATCAAGAGGGGAAGCTACATCAATTGCAAAGCCCTCTGTGCCAACCAGAGTTCCCATACAAATAAGAGAAACTGTGCATGGAGGAATAACACTTGCTGGTGTGACTGAAGCTGAAGTCAAGACAAAAGAAGAAATGGCTTCCTATCTGTCCCGCGGTTCATTGTCCCGGGCCACTGGGAGTACCAATATGAATAGCCAATCAAGGTGAAATGCCATGGGAAATTCTACTGCATTATTTACTTTTATGACTTACTTTCATGGTTGGTTTGTGGAAAACTACATTGTAATTGATTTTGTGAATTATATGCTTTTTCTAGTCGTTCACATGCTATATTTACAATAACAATGGAGCAAAAGAGTGGCAATGATATCTTATGTGCAAAGCTTCATCTAGTGGACCTTGCTGGTTCTGAACGTGCCAAAAGAACTGGCGCCGATGGCATGCGCTTAAAGGAAGGTAATTCTTGTCATTTAAGGATAACATGATTTTAGTAGCATGAAGAGAATCAAAACTAAAACATTCTTGACATCCGTTTTTTCACTTTTTGTAACCAATAACTTTATGCGTTTAATGTGACTTGAACTTCTTAGTTTCAGATAAATATAACTCTTTTAGCTGGCTGACTTACACGTGCATTAAAGTTCTTGCTTTCAATTGTTACTTTTTCACTATCTTGTTTTGGTGTAGGAATTCATATTAACAAGGGTTTACTGGCTCTTGGGAATGTAATAAGTGCCTTGGGGGACGAAAAGAAGCGAAAAGAAGGCGGTCATGTGCCATATCGTGATAGCAAGCTAACTCGGCTACTGCAGGTAAATATTATATATGCTTCAAATTATTTTTGTTTGTGTTCAGTATGACATGTTATGTCAAAAATTAACATTGTATAATGATATGCATTTAAAATTTGAATATTTAGGACTCTCTTGGAGGAAATAGCAAAACGGTGATGATAGGTATATACTCAATCGATGGCTATTCACTAATTTAAACTTTTATCTTTTTTCATTACATATACCTTCTGATTTTTCAATTTGTCATGAATGTTGTAGCATGTGTAAGTCCTGCTGATACTAATGCTGAGGAGACATTGAACACTTTAAAGTATGCAAATCGTGCTCGTAACATTCAGAACAAGGCCATTGTAAGCGTTTGTATGGATCTTTATCTTTTATTCCTTTGTCTGTAAATTCGTTTGATCATTTTGACTTTTCTTTTGTTTTAGATAAATCGGGATCCAGTGGCAGCTCAAGTTCAGACATTGCGGAATCAAGTTGAACAGTTGCAAGCTGAGCTTCTATTTTACAGAGGTGATGCTAGTGGACCATTTGAGGAGCTTCAGGTACATCATTATTCTAAAAAGTGAGTCCCTTATTGATTGGTTTTTATGTGTCTAATGTCTTCTAAATTTTTCAGATTCTGAAGCATAAAATATCTTTACTTGAAGCAAGCAACACTGAGCTACAACGGGAACTTCAAGAACGCAGAGTAACTAGTGAGAGTATGATGAAGAGGGCCTTTGATGCTCAGGTGTTCTATTCATCCTTAATGTTCTCGGTTATCATACAATTTTAAGTTGGTTGTGATAAATTTTTGGTGTTTATCATCAAGTTGTTGAATCTCACATATGGCGTTGAACATTTGTAGGTTGAAAAGGACCAGCTGATTATGAAAATAGAATCAATTAGGAGTGGTAAACCTTGGGATGAGATTGAGTCAAATTCGACCCAGGTCATCTTGCTTCAAGTCCTTACTGAAATATTTTTTTTTTGTTGATAAATTACATCATTCCTTGACGCATGCTTGAAATCGTTTGTAGGATTATGACTTGGTGAAATCTTATGTATCAAAGATTCAAGAATTGGAAGGAGAATTGTTGCGTTTAAAAAGTTTGAACAACAAAAAATCAAGCCGTTATGTTGATTGGGTTGATGAACATGATGATGGATTCAGATCAAAGAATGCTTTATTTGCCGGTGGTGATGGATATTCATCTGATTGCGATACCAAAGCTGTGGACATATTAGGTAGCATATTGGAATTTTCTTTTGAAAAAAAGTAGTAATATGCATTGTACTATTTCATTTTTGTTAAAAATTGAGTGTTGATGTTTGGGCAGTTAGAGTGTTAATTTTTGTTTTTTTCGTTAAATTTGTTCTGGTTGAGACAAGTGCATTTAGTTTTTGGTATATTGAACTAATTTCTCCAAGTATCAATTGAAGACGTTTCTATCATGTTAACATAGATGACATGGAAGATGATGCAAAGGAGCTAGAGCACTCTTCCCTTCAACAAAAGTTGGATATGGAGCTAAAAGAATTGGATAAGAAACTTGAGCAGAAGGAGGTAAAAACTGCCTTTTCTAGTTTGATATTCATATGGTTTTCTAATATTTTGTGCTTAACTTTTTTCTTCTTCTAATTTTATATATTCAATTTTGAGCTCATGTTTTGAAATTGCTTAGCTGGACTGAATTATATATTTGCAGTGACGCTATTTAAAGAAAAAAAGTTGAATATTGTGATTTGATTCTATTTTTATCTTTCATTTTAAGGCTGAAATGAAGCGGTTTAGTAGTACTGATACTGCAGTTCTTAGACATCATTATGAAAAGAAACTTTTGGAGTTAGAACAAGAGAAGAAAGTACTGCAGGTAATTCCTCTGCCTTATGTTATTGAATTCAGGCTATCTAATGTTTATTCCAATAACTCTAATCCTTATATTATTGGCAGAGAGAAATTGAGAATCTCAAGTGTAACCTTTCAAATATTCCATCCACCCCTGATGATGGTGCTCAAAAGTTAAAGGAGGAATATCTTCAAAAGTTGAATGCTCTTGAAGCACAGGTGAAGTTCTTTTTCTCTAAATAATGTCCCATCTCTCAGTGGTCACTCTTTCTCGTGAACTAATGATGCTTTTCAGGTCGCCGAGCTGAAAAAGAAACAAGATGCTCAAGCTCAACTCTTGAAACAAAAACAGAGAAGTGACGAGGCTGCAAAACGTCTTCAGGATGAGATCCAGAGAATTAAATCTCAAAAGGTATGAAGATTTTCGTGTTAAAACATTTTTTCAAGTTACAAAAAGAAAACTGCTTTCTTCTTATGGCAATACTGATGATCATGATCTCTTTTTTCTTTTTTTGTTCTTGTACTTAGGTACATCTGCAACAAAAGATTAAACAAGAATCTGAGCAATTTAGGCTATGGAAAGCTTCTCGTGAAAAGGAAGTTCTCCAGGTAAATGTAACTTTTATGTGTTTCCTTTCTAGGCGTTTTAATCAGTCATGATAGTGACCTTCTTATATGCATTTAAATGAATCACCAGCTTAAGAAAGAAGGGAGGAGGACTGAATACGAGATGCACAAGCTGTTAGCATTGAATCAGAGACAAAAGATGGTGAGTTGGGGTCAAATTCATTCTCCGTTATGGTTCATTTGGGCTCTGTTTATTCCCACCATTTATATATATATATATATATATATATATATTTACATATATACTTGTTTTAGGTATTGCAAAGGAAGACGGAAGAAGCTTCCATGGCTACAAAAAGGCTAAAAGAACTTTTGGAGTCTCGAAAGGCTTCCTCACGGGAAACTACTGGTGGAGGTGCAAATGGCCCTGGAGTTCAGGTACTTAATGATGCATATGCACGCAAGGATTAAATTGCCTTTAAAACATTGATTAGAACTTGAATTTTGTGAATATTAGTAGAGTTATTAAGAGGCATCAGACAGAATGCATAATTTATTATGGCAAGAAAGCTAACAATGTTTTGAGTTTTAGAAAGCTTCTGATTGCCATGTTTGCTTTTTATTTGAAGGCTTTGATGCAATTAATCGAGCATGAGCTTGAAGTCACCGTCCGAGTACATGAAGTTCGTGCAGAATACGAGCGTCAAATGGAAGAGTATGTTTTAGTTTCTGTTTTAAGATTCTGTGGAAAATTTGAGACCTTAAAATGATTACTGGATCATTTTTTGTTGCTTCTAAAATTATAAGAGTTTTGGGTCATAAAATCATTTGCTTATTACGTTTTTTCCCCCAATTTCAGGAGGGCTATTATGGCCAAGGAGATCAGTAGGTTAAAGGAAGACATTGATATCCTGAAGCAAAACGATACAAGGTGAATAGCGTTGCAGTTATCCATTTCTTTGATTAATTGTACAGTCTGGCGGTTTTTCTGTAGCAATATGTGTTTTACAACCTTTCTTCGTTCATGTAGTGATTGTATATCAATGTCTCCCGGTGCAAGAAAATCAAGGATTTTTGCTCTTGAAAACATGCTTGCCACTTCTTCTACAACTCTGGTGTCTATGGCATCTCAGTTATCAGAGGCAGAAGAGCGCGAACGCGTCTTTGGTGGTAAAGGACGTTGGAACCAAGTCCGTTCTCTCGTTGAGGCCAAGAATTTGATGAATTATTTGTTCAATTTAGCATCTTCCTCCAGGTTTTTACTACGATTCATTACTCATCATACGCTCAATGATATAAATTTGACTCCTTAGATTTCAAAAATGATAGACTATACTGCAATTTCAGTTTTATGTGAAGCAACTCTGATATTGGCTTTCCTGTTATGCTTGAGCATTGTTTTTCTGTTATCCTTTTCTCAGGTGTTTATTGCGAGATAAAGAAGTTGCTTGTAGAGAGAAGGACATGCAGATAAGGGATCTAAAAGAGAAAGTTGTTAGTCTAAGCTGTTCACTTCGTCAGATGGAAATGCAGAAAGCTGAACTTGTTCATCAGGTGAAGTTACAGGTTAGTATGTTCCGTATTATGAGTACTCCTTTATTTAGCCTTTGACGTTCCAATTATCAGTATCTTCTTTGCCTCCTTTTAATTCTTACTGAATAATGTGAGCCGAATTACAGAGTTTAGCTTTGAAGCAATACTCTGAATCTGGAGGGAATTCAGGATTTTCTAACAATGTTGGAGGCCATAAGTATGACCTACGCAAACCGGTACTCACAATTCACGTAACTTCCTCTTTTGTTCTTATGGATTGTTAGTTGGTCATCAACTAATCGTCTGCAACTTATCCTAATTTCAGGAAAATCGTCGATCTACTATTTTACTTGAAGACATGGATTTATCTATATCTGACATGGATTCAGACGATGAATGGGTTGCAACTGATGCGGGTGTGGAAGCAACAGATGATGAGTGGGTTGCGTCACGAAAATTACGCGTTAAGAAGAAGAATTCCAGAAGTGGGCAGTCAAGCTCCGAGAATAGCCAGCAAAGTAACGAAACTTCAAATGTTCAAGACAATTTGAGAGGACTTTCAGGTGCCTTTGAAGAAGCGGACATTTGCTGCACCTGTTCGAAATCCTCATCTTGCAAGACGTCAAAATGCCAGTGCAGATCAGCGGGCAACTCTTGTGGGAGGTCTTGTGGTTGTCTAGAAACAAAGTGTGCCAACAGAGGATTAATCTTGAACGAGGAGCTAGGTCAATCAGAACTGGTTACAGGTACTGGTAATGGTTTAAATGGGGATGAAACAGACAGAGACCTTGCCACTCAGGGTGCAGAGTTACTTCAAAGCGCACTAGTAAAAAATACAAATAGTGATAATGGGCCCAGAAAGCCTCTTGCTGACATAGGAAATACGGTACTGTGCTTCATTTACCTTTCAAATGCATTGCTGAAATTCTCCAGCGAAAATCATTCTAATTCTGACATTTTCATGTAATTCTGACAAGCTTTTGGGTTGTTTTGTTAATCATCACTGCATGTATATTTTTGCAGGAGAAATCCCATGGCCCGAGGCCTAATCAGAGGAAAAAATGGCGCAAGTCCACAATACTTCTTGTTTCAGATCCACCGCCTCCTCCACAGCCTGAGAATTCTGAAGTCCCAGAAAAACAAAATAACGGCACTAACGAAGCCAATGATTCTGTGAACTCAAGTCCAAATGTACCAATATCTAGACCAGAAAATGCTGCCGTCGCTCCTAGGGCCGAGGGTGGTTTTACGGAGGCGGATATAACTTTGAAAATTCCACGGGCTATGCGAAAGGCGGTGCCGTCGAATGGCGGCGCTCCCTTGTGGGACAGGAATGCTGGTAAGCCAGAAGAGTCAATCACAATGAAAGAGCCCGATGTTATTGACACTACTAGAAGTCCGATCCGACCCAGGAGAACATCGGAGAAAGAGAACCATGGACGTTAATAATTTTAAATACATTTCTTACGCACTGTTAGCCATGTTTATACACCAAGCCTACGATTTATGACCTGTCGTTTGAAGAGGGTCCGTGGGCTTAGTTGACCACGGATGAACTCGATGATCACCGTTTGCTTCTGCGAGCGAGTAGATGAGTTGCTCGGTTTTATTTGATTCGTAGTCATTTTTCTTTTAGTCAGAATCTACTGCGTCCGGGCTTATTTTAATTATAATTAAACTAAGCCTGGCTTAGTGAAAAGCTGTTTATTAAAATGCTTGAAAATTGTAAAACTTTATTAAAAGTGCTTGTTAACAATGAAATCAGTGCACGTTTTTAATTGTTTTAAAATTTTCTTTTTTTTTAATTTGTTAACTTTTTCTCTAAGTGGACAACGTATAAACTTCTAGAGATATCAGATATTTTCTAGAAACAGTTGCAGATTGCAGAGTTATATAGTAAGCAAATTTGAATCAACAGATTCGGGAGATTTAGCTGTGTGGCAGGACGAGGAACAAGTTTGCATGATGTGCCACGTATTCTTTACACTTGTATTTTATTGCATTAAAGATTTTGTGGAACATCCTTGCCTTGGTATGTCCTATATCATGATTGACGGGAGGAAGCAGGAACAGATAAATGGTGCGTCCAATCAGCATTTTCCTTCAAGATGAAGCCTTAGGAATCTTCTGCTTTCCCTGTTTTTGTCTTTTTATGCTACATTAAGACCGAAATGACACGTTGGCAAAAACAAAAGGACCGAAATTGTACCAAATCATTACTTTCTCTTGAATTGCTTCAGTAATTTGGAGACATTTGGATGAGAGAGCATGTTCGGAGATGAATTGGGCATTAGCCACCATATGGGTTTGTTGGTCCCCAGCACGACGCCCCCAGGCAAGACAGACACATAACATGATGAATATAATTATAATCTAACGAAATAATAGATATAAAATTAAAAATAGTTGATTTACAATATGAGAATTCAAATATAATTTACTTCTAATTCGAATGCCCACAGTTTGAATTCGATAGCCTAAACAATAAGCAGCCATTGAATAGCCATTGAATAATCCAAGGTCGAACAATAGTATTATACGCAAAACTAACTGCAATAGTTAAAAATAATAATAACAGGAAGTCCAAAACTATCTTATTCTGATTAGGAGTGTGTATGGGTAAGGCTGAACAGGATAGCCCTCATGCCCTGTGCCCTGTCTAAAAAATGCATGGATTACATTTTGCAGCCTGATGCCCAGTCCTGCCCGGTAAAAGCCCTAACAATTTTGGGCAGGGCATGAGCGGGCTGGGCATGAACGGGCTGAGTATGCCCAAGTCGTGATGTCATGCTCATATTGTGAAAAAAATTTGTAATTATGAATTTCTAAAATAATACCATATTCATGTGTCTTTAAGAGTTAAATAATATCTATAATTCACTAAGAATAAGAGAACAAAGATAATAATTAAAATCTTGAGATCCATTGCATATAAAAAATAAGCGTTGAAATCTAAATAGTTTGTAATTATAACTTTATATCAATCTCCCTAATATTGACAAAGATAAAGCATCTAAACAAATAAAATAAATAATTATAATTTATAATGTAATATGATAATTAACAAAGTTAAAAAAAAAAGAAAAAATTAGTATAGTTATAAATATTAAAAGATACAACTTACCTATTTATATTTTTAAAATTATCTTATAGTCACCAGTAGCTATGATATTCTCCCTTTTAAGATAGAGAAAAAATAAAAAAAAATAAAAGAAGGGGTGCTCATGGGCATGGCAGGGCAGGGTAGCCCCTATGTCCGGTGCCCAGCCCAAAAAATACATGGGTTATATTTTATAACCCAATACCCGACCCTGCCTAATAAAAATGGAGCTAGACAAAATATTTTTCTTATGAGTTAGATAGGATATAACGGGCTATGGATATTATACATAGCCCTAATTCCAATGTGAGGTAGGTAGCCGTATCCCCTTGGATGAGACAGCGAGAAGGGGACACTTTGGCCCACATCCGCCTTCTTAGAAAGCCAACTAGCACCCTATTTCTGACCTCTGACCTCCATTCAAATATCTCGTAGACTTGGACTAAATCCCAGAAAAAGAGTAAAATTTTTGCACGAAACTGTTTATTTTTTAAATAATCCTCCACGTTTTTTTTAAAAAATTATATTTTATCATAAAGATAAAAAAAAGTTAGACCCGTAAATAGAGAAACATTGCTTAGAGTTATTGGATCTCCTATTTTCCTTGAATAATCTAATTATACATTCTTAAAAATATATTAAATATTAATTATAAACTTAGAAAATCTGTGACCGCCAAGATTTGTGGTTGATAGCCGACAGGGCCTCCGGTGTTTCAACGTGTCAGTAGTTGATTGATCGGTTTTAATAAAGTTGGCTCCACGGGATATACTTCCCGCTGTGATTTGTTACTCCAATCGTATATTCTGTATTTCTGCGCGTCACATTATTGGAGTAGCCTGAAACAATTCAACGGCCTTCAAACACGCCACGTATGATTTCTATTTATTTAACGGCATCTGGAAGCCGTGGGGAAGTTTAGCCTCTGCTCTTTTTCTCCCCCGTCGCCCTCTGGCTGGCTCAAAACGTCACATAGACAGATCGCGGGAGATTCCGATTGGTTTATGCTTATACTAGAATACAAACAACTCTGTGGGTGCTAAGGTATATTGGTTTGGTTCTCGCTTTCTCTTTGAATATAACTGTTTTCCTATCCTATGAATCTTCGCCCCAAATTCGAAATTTCAGAGACAAGGCAGCTATCTTTGCCGTTTGCGCTTGGGCTTTCTTTCTGTTCAGGTTGTTTCCTTCACCGAAACAAAGAAGTGCACGATTCTATTATTTTCTGTGAGCTGAGATTTTTGTTCTGGGTGATGATGAGCTGAGAAAATTTTGAGACGTAATATGTTTGTATGTTATAATCAATCAACCTCTTATTTGAAACATGAGCTAAATGTTGTGGATGCGGTTTGATTATCGTGACTGTTCCAAGTTCCAACAACGATAATTTATTTACAATTATTGTATGCCTGATTTTAGTTGTTTCCAAGTTAACAGATTTGCTTTTGCTCTACTCGGTTTTTGCTTTAGACCTCTTACGACACTGGCTATTTGTCTGGCGACATTTTGATAAATCGGAGTTTCATTTGTTTTCTGTGATTATTTGTTTTCAAAAATTGGTTATTCATGTAGGGTCGTTTGGGCTTTTTGATAAGGAAATTCAATGTATATTTAAATTATAGAGTAATTGCTTTAGCCTCTTATGACCGGTGATTCTAGTTTGGTCGCTGAAAACACATTTGGTCGGATCAGAAAGATATGAAATTCAACACTTCCTGATCTGGTGTTTGGAATTTAAATATCACAAACATTTTATAGCTAAAGTACTAAAATCTTTCAGACGAAAGTGTTGGGGAATATGTTGTGTTCATTACACACTGGATTTTCGAGAAATCTAAGCCGTCAGTATCGTTTTTGCTTCAGTTCAGATGCTGTGTTCATTAATCAATGTGCTCATTTCTTATTGGGTTCACTAATTAGGTTTCTTACTCAACCGGTATTCCTAAGTACAGACGATTGCTTGTCAAGTAGATCCTCTGAAAGATTTTTATTTTTTCCTGTGGAAAATAGGTTCCTTGGAGGGGTTGTTGGGCTAGTATATGGCTGTGGCTTTTACCCAGCTCTCGTGGTGGCTGTGGAGTGGAAAATCTCAGAAACCAAGTATCACAAACGGGCCTTCTATAAATTCTTCAGTTGATTCAGGTATGTGGGAATCAGATGCTTTGAGATTTCCTTGGGTAAAGCAGGCTAAAATGGGATCCTCATCAAGGAGGGGGAAGCGCAAATGGCATAGTAGAGAAAAGCAGAAAATAGATAGGGAACACGATGTTGTTCTTGTTCCTTCTGATGGAGGATGTGTTTCTGATTCTGAATCCGATGGTTCTGATTGGTCTATTGGCTGGCTGGAGCCTCATGGACCTGAGTTTCAAAGTGATGATGAATCAGACAGAAGTTTTGCCGTCCTGGTCCCCTGTTATGGACACCAATATGGTGGCATAGAGGAGGATCCCAAAAGCAACATACTGAGTACTGTTGGGAACTTTCTTGATAGGTATTCAGATGGTAAGAGCAATGTCTTTGACATCTATGAAAGTTCCGTTTAAGCTGGTACTGACTTTATTCTTTCTATTGGAATTGGAATGCATGTTTTGAGTAAATAGATGAGGACATTGTTAAAGCTGTTAGAGGTGTCAACTGTCTCTGAATTGTTGCTGGAGTTTATGTGTGTAATTCTGATTTTAGACCATAACTTTTAGCATTGTTTATTTTGCTTTTTGTCGTGTGAACATATGATTGCCTTATCCTTGAAATCCAGAATCTAATATGATTTCCATCTATTTCTGAAGTCCAGAATCAAGAATATGTCTATTTTAGCTTATCCGTTTATCCTTATAATATCTGTATTACTATTTCATTTTGCATTTTATATTGTTATTCCCTTGAATTTTATTAAGAAGGTTACTTTTTTCTGTTTTAAATGAGGATATGCTCTTAGATTTATCAAGACAGATATTTGCATCGGTAATAATGCGAATCTGATATATTCATAACCTTTGGCTCTTATAGTTTTGTAAAATGATCTAATAAACTTTCATAGGTTAATGCAACTTACAACGTAAACTGAAGATTTGATTACTGCAGTATCTAAAGACAATTGTTCTTTTTCCGAAAACCTATTTCCAAATCATTAGTGTGGTTGATAGGACTTGTCTTGTTACAGATTTATGTTTGTTTGTGACTGAACAAGTTGAAGTTCATGGCTTTGATTGTATTTGCAGAAAGCAAGAAATATGTGGAAAACTGGCTCTCTTCTCTTCGAAACAGCTGATGCATAAATACTCAGGCCTGTGATTTCACACTATGGAGTCGCCTCTGTGACTGCTGCTTTCTTTCTTTGAGAAAATCATGTTGTGGTCTGGACCTGTAAACAATTGTATGATAATGTAAAAATTATGGAAAAAGGGAAGTAAACAAAGCTGCTGGGTTGTGATGTAATGGCAGGGTAGGGTTGGTCAACTTGGTTGAGGCTGGTACAGTTTGTGAGGAGAAGATATGATGGTTCGCTGCCGTTTCGGTCTCTGCCTCCAAGAATCAAACAAAGGAAATTTTTGTCTCTGCCTAAAATGAAATTTAAAGAGAGAAATGGAAGACTGCATGTTTATTGAACTGTGGCTATGGAGCTTGCTATTCTTTGGTGTAAATACCGTGTGTTTGTATATATGGGATTTGTCTGTAAGCTTAGTCACGTTGTGGATAGTTGTATATAAAGTGTGTATAAATAACATGAATGTATTCTGTGTTTGGGCTTTTAGAGAAAGCACTGTACTTCTTACTCGTGAAGTATCAAGCTTCTTACAGTATTTGCTTTGAGAATTTATTGTCCTTGTAATATGATTTAGTTTTTAATAAAATACAATAATATTATAGCTGATTTTCTCCAGTAAAATAAGGTTTATTATTATCATCTTTGTAATAGGAAAATTTTCACATATGATTAGGAGTTGATTGAGACTGGTTCTTTTGTAATCAGTAGTTGCACCATACAGAAGAATGACAAAATAACAGAAAAATTGGAAGGGCATGACAAGTACCATTTTAGACGGCATAGTGATCTTCGAGATTTTAAGTTCATCGTTCCATTTTTTCTTACTATCTATTCAAATGAACTTAAATTTTATTAAAAACAATCCAAATGATCTACTTAATTTAGACGCTTTTCAATTATATTTGTGTTGAAGTTGATAAGGAGATAATTTTATTTTAGAAAAATCAGATTATTTGCACTAAATTACATAATTGTAAACGATCCGTTCAAATAAATTATTTCTGATTGTTTATCTCGTTGAATTGCTCAACTACATATTTGTAAATTATTAAAAACACACACGATAGATCTACAGTAAGGGATTAAGAATACAAAACGACCAATTGACCATCTCATGACCTCATCATGGAAGATCTAGAAAGCGGCGCAACTAAAACATACGTTTTATATCATAGAAATGTTATATTTTAGTTATGAAGTCCCAACAACAACACTTATTGTTGGTTACGAAGCGTTCTAAAGATAGGGTATCATTAGTGCTGGTAATTTAAAGAAAAATCCTCAATTGGCAAGATGGAAGTTGACAACTAAATAAATCCAACAAAAGAAAGAAAGAAAAAGAAACGTTGATATTTTAGGATATATGTATATATTTTTTTTCAAAATGTAAACACATTTACTAATTATAATATTACATAACGGAACTTCCATCATTATCAATATAGATAAAATTATATATTCTATAGTAATTAATTTTACGCTTTAATGCATACGTACGAAATTTATGGGGCGTGCATGGCTTTTTGGTGGGTTGGCAAGTGTTCGTTACAGAAGTACTGGAACCCAAAATTTGAGTTCTTGAAAGCATCCAGGCATCTCTGCATGCGGCGAAGTAGCCTCCTCTCCATGTCTGCCTCATAAGACCTGATTTTCACCAACCTGCATTTTCTTTTCCGATCAAACTTTCTTCAACCTCCATGATCAGGAAAATCGTAGCTGTTCTCTGATAGCGTATTTTGTATGAATTTGATTATCTATGCGTCCTCTTTTTCGGTCTCATTAGTCGTCGTCGTCGTCGTCTAGGTTTTTAATTCAATGGTTTGAAAGTGTTTGATTGCAATCCCAAGAGAACAATGTTGCAAAGGGCGGCAAGCAATGCATATTCATGGTGGTGGGCAAGCCACGTTCGGACAAAGCAATCGAAATGGCTCGAACAAAGTCTCCAAGGCACGTCGGATAAGTATCTGCAGATTTTTTTGTTTTTTGCCCCTTTTTGTTTTCCTCGACGACCAATCTAAATATATACGATTCTCCATTTTTATTGTTTCGCCACAAATTTCAGGCGATTTTAGAATTACCCTCATTCACATTGTCCCTTGATTTCCCTTAGTCCGGTTTTTTGCATCTTACGAATTGAATTTGTCAGCTTCTTCTAACAAATTGCCTGTGTTGTTATTATCTCTCTCAACAATATAATGAATTATTAATGGAGACGATCGATTCTTGGAAAGCGGAATTGATAGACTATTAAAAGAAGATATGATAGCATATATTGTTGTATTAATCAACTCCTTTGGGTCCATTGGTCCTTCTCTTTATTAGTGCTAATATAGAAATGGTTTCTGAAGAAAATTATTAATGCACATGCACTAATTAACAGATATGGAGGAGAAGGTCACAGAGACCCTTCAAATACTTGAAGATGAGGGGGACTCGTTTGCCCGACGGGCAGAAATGTACTACAAGAAGAGGCCCGAACTTGTGAGTTTCGTGGAAGAGACTTTCAGGGCATATAGATCATTAGCAGAGAGATATGATCATATATCAAGGGAACTCCAAAGTGCCAACCGCACAATTGCCAGTGTTTTCCCAGACCAAGTTCAGTATTCAGTGGATGAAGATTACGAAGGTAGCCCAAGAACTGGGCCTAGACCTAGAGTTCCTGAAGTTTCTAGAAGTCAAAAGAAAGATTTTAGAAACCCTTCCATGTTAATCTCAAGGAAAGGGCCACCCAAAAGGACTGCTAGCTCTGCTAGACCTGTGACCACTGCAAATTCTGAACTGAGCGATGGTGAAGCGCTTGCAGAAATCGACAAGCTGCAGAAAGAAATTTTGGGGCTACAAACTGAGAAAGAGTTTGTGAGGAGCTTGCATGAACGTGCCTATGATAAGTATTGGGAAATAGAGGACAAGATCACAGAAATGCAAAAGACGGTTTGTAGCCTGCAGGATGAGTTTGGCGTAGGTACTGTCATCGAAGATCAAGAGGCACGGACTTTAATGGCAGCCACAGCCCTGAAATCATGCCATGAGACTTTGGTTAAGTTGCAAGAGGTTCAAGAAAAAGCATCTGAGGAGGCTAAAGCAGAATACCGAAAGGTCAAGGAAGCTCATGACGAGTTTGAGGTCCTTAGAGGTCAGTTTCTTTCTAAACATGGGAGTTATATAGATTCAGACGATCATAGGGATAAATCTGAGAGCAGCAGATCAGAGAGAAAGATCATAGATGAAGAGATGGAAAGCTTAGAAAAATTGACACGTGATGTGGGACAGTTGAGGGAGAAAATTAAGGAACAACTAGAAGTAGATTCAGCAAACTCTCTCACAGTAACAGAAATGGCAGAAAGAATTGATGACCTTGTAAATAAGGTTGTTACCCTGGAAACTGCAGTCTCTTCTCAGACTGCTTTGGTAAAGAGACTGAGATCAGAGACGGGTGAACTTCAGAATAATATACGGGGGTTGCAAGAGGACAAGGAAATACTGACAGAAGATTCAGTCAAAATGAAAAGGAAGTTAAAAGAACTGGAGGAGGAGTTAAGGAAAGTTAAAAATCTCCAACAAAACGTGGAACACCAAAACATTAGCCTCCAAAAACACTTTACCGAGGCTAGCTGTAATATTGAGCATCTCTCTGAAAGATTACATGATGTGAAGCAAGATGAGGAAGTTGAGAACTTGGTGCTCTACAAGGAAACAAAAAGCACTCACGAAGGCAAATTAAAAAAGGTGTCTGAAAAACCCAATGATCAGTTGCCTGTTGATAAATTAGCAATGGCGAATGATTTCAAGACAACAAAGGAGAAGGAAGATGATGTTGAGGACCTTATGCAGCAGGATAAGGGTGATTTATCTGAGACAGTAAGTAACGTTGACACTGAATCACATGATGTTGGGATTGGTGAGGGAGAAGATCAACCTAACTGGAGACAAATGTTCATAAATGGGTTAGATGATAGAGAGAAGATATTGTTGGAGGAATACACATTGGTTTTAAGGAACTATGGGGATGTAAGAATGAGGCTGAATGAGGTGGAAAAGAAAAATAAGGACAGTATTTTTGAGTTGTCAGGTCAGGTAAGGGAATTAAATAATTCTCTTGTCCTGAAGGATAATGAGATAAACTTCTTGCGTCAGAAGTACGGTTGTCCAGAAGTGAATCCAGATGAAACTCCGTTAACTGCAATGACAGAATATACATGTACAACTGAAGAAGGAGGCAAAGAAAAAGAAGAAGCTAAGTCGCAGGACTCCGAAATTTCAACTATCATGAAGCATGAAGGAAATGTGGAGGGAAACCAGGTTGTTGACAAGCCTCGTGCCCTTTCACCCTTCGAACAGAAGCTGCGTTCAGATATTGACGATCTGCTGGAGGAGAATCTAGATTTCTGGTTGAGGTTTAGCACGTCAGTTCATCAGATTCAGAAATTCCAAAACTCCTTCCAGGACTTACAAGCAGAGTTGTCAACAATAAAGGATAGTGGCAGGGCAGAAGGCAGTTCAAAGCAGTCCATAAATTCTGAAGTTCGGCCTATATTCAGACACATGAGAGAGATAAGAACCGAGTTATCACTGTGGTTGGAACATAATGCGATATTGCAGGACGAATTGCAGGGTAGAGATTCATCCTTGAGCAACATCCAAAATGAAATCTCAAGAGCTTCAAACGGAGACTCTGACACAGGGTTAAGCGAGTGTCAGGCTGCCAAATTTCAAGGTGAGATTATGAACATGAAACAGGAGAACAACAAGGTTGCTAGTGGGCTGCAAGAAGGTCTGGGTTTTGTCAAGGGACTGAAGGATGAAGTTGAGAAGACGCTGGTAGAATTGGACCAAGCGTATGGAATTAACAATCACCCTCCCTTGAAACACTCGGCAAGCCGCATGCGAATACCTTTGAGATCTTTCTTATTCGGAGTTAAGTTAAAAAAGCAAAAGCAATCAAAGCAATCCCTCTTCGCGTGTGTGAATCCAATGCATCATCAATTTAGTGATTTAGAAGCACCTAATAATCCCCCAATATAGACCAACTTCCGTCTCCTTCATTTGGAATTTGCTTGTGATAATACACTGTGGGAAAGATTGCTTGTTTTTTCTACTTTGAAAGTCTCCTACGTGTTTAATGTTTCTAGTTTTCTCTCACGATTGGCGATTGGCTCGGAATCTAAACATGAGATCGCATGTCTTTTGTGCAAATTGAGATTTGGTTGTGAAGTATTTGCTTCATTCTTTTGTATTTAGAATTTTTCTTGTGTTGCATTTATTTTAATCCACTGCTGTATTTTATATAATTTATAATCAATACTATGTAGAATTCTAGATAATTAATAGTTATATCTAACGTAGTTTTGAGAATGAAGTACGATATCCTGTCTGTCAGAATTTTCTCGGCAATAAAGAACAAAAAGAAATTAGGGAGAATAACATTTAGATCCTTTGTAAAGAAATTGCTGGGGCTGATATTTAATACAACTATTATTTTGAAATTCGCAACCATGTCATACTATATTCACAATTATTTTTTGAATTGGGTACTGAAATGTCAATATTTTACTTATAAGGTATCAAATGCCATTCTCTCAGGAATATACTCTGCCTATGTTTCAATTTTCAAATCACCAGAGTCATTTTGGGTTTTAAAAGCCAGGAGCATTCTACCGCCAATATTTGACCTTGACAGACAGTCCTAATCTTACGCCGTCAGAGTCGCATGACGTGTAAATCAAAGAACTTGGCGCTAGTTTTATGTTTCTATTTCTATGAATGGGGATTGTTTCTTGAATTTCATTCTTTTGACTTTCTACCAATGATTTTTTTTTGTCCAAACCGGTTCACCAAAATTTTTACTCTAACTACATTCAAATTTAAATTTAACCTGCATCACGCACTTAATTATGATGAATCTACTAATAAAATTTTTTTTCATACTCTGAAACTCAAATTTAAAAACTCACGAAACCGAACCACTTAGATCAAATCCCTTTCTACCAATGTTAAGTGATTATAACACAGCACACAAGACTCATGATTTGACAGCCGCCCAAAATGGCTTTCCAAAAATCACAACACAATGCATCTTGGCAGGCGTTATTTTTGCCTCACCCCTCCCGTCTGTCCTATTGATCAGAATCATCCATTTGCACCACGGCTATAGAACGAGCTACGAGAATTTTCGACAACCCTCTATAGGATGAAATGAAAAGATGTGGAATAAGATACAATTTACAACTCATTTCATTCCTTAGATTGGAATACGATGTTGAACTATGCGTCCGACATACGGAAAAATCCGCTGTTGAACAGGCAAGATTGCTGAGATAAAAAGAATATAACATTACATCATTATGAGACACGGTACAAGAATATACATAATAAGCTTTATCAATTAGTTTAGACAATCTATAATTATTCATTACTCTTGCAACCTGTGTTTGCCTACTCGAGATTACCTATCTTTAGTCCCCTTACAGGCAACCCTAATTCAGAAGAGGTCTAACCTATCACGATAAAATATAATGAAAAAAATATAAAAAGACAGGTCCAGAAAATCATTTCATTTTCTCAAGAAAGCCCGTTTCAGACCCCATCATCAGTATCCTAAAACTCCTTAAACTACTTTTGGTAATCTTGAATTCAATGCATCGATAAGCAAGAATGCCACACTTGTTCCAAACCGACAAACAATCATCAGAAAAATCACCAGACATCTCTAAGGTATCGTCCATCCGTTTGGAGTTTTTTCACTATCGCCTCTGCCTCGGATGAGTCCACATTTTCCTGAAATTCAATTCAAGACAACGTTCACTTCGGTAAGTACGAAGCATACATGACATAGCAACCAAAAACACATTAGTTCAAGCAGTCACAAGAGTACATTATCATAAATTTAATGCCTTAAAAAAAGGATTAAACAGATATCAAGGATAAAAATCAATCCAGATAGTTGGGACCTAGAAAATACTTAATTATAAAACAAATGCAGAGAGCACAAGTATATGAAAAAGAATCAATATGCCTCTACACGTGCTCAACAGGCCACACAAACAGAACCCTATGGAAGAATAATATGTCTCCATATTCAAAGCAAAGGCATTTTGACCTTAGAGCGCCGTTGGTCCCTATACTCTTAAAAACAAGCCTATATAAGGAACAATCCTCCACTACCATACATATTTCAAAGCATCCATTTTAGAAGAGAATTCAAAATCTTCATTTTCTCATACAAGTAGGATGACCATGTGAAATTCAATACCCTATAATTGGTAAGGAATAAGATAACATTTATATGCCTGTTAAAGAATTAGGGTCAGAAGAGGAGGGTGATGAAAAGAGAATCTGCACCTGCTGCTGGACAATGGTATGTAGAGTCCTATGAACATCTCTGGCCATACCCTTAGCATCACCACAGACATAAAGATAACCTCCCTGAGAAATCAGACTCCACAGATCTACTGCCTGCACATGAAAAAATATGAAAAAAAAAATATTCTTATCAGTGGCGTTTGTTACCTACTAGGATTCTATTTGTACTTACTTTATCCATCATCTTGTGCTGAACATATTCCTTGTCAGGTCCCTCCCTAGAGAATGCGACAATCAAGTCTGATATAGCACCTTGTTCCACAAAATTCTTCAGCTCATCTTCATAAATAAAATCCTATGGACAATATTAACAAGAAAATTACACATCCTTCTAAAACTCCCCAGGGATTGAGGGTACACTAACAATTAACTTACCATTCTACGATTCCTACACCCAAAAAAGAGTAATGCAGGACCAAGTTGCACACCATCCTCTTTGAGAGCCAATCTTTCCTGGATAAATAAAAGATAAAGGGTGACTCAAGAATAAGCACGTCTATAATTAGGATATTACTGTGAACCAAAGGACTTGGACAAGTGTCAAGCTAATTGAGTTCTGGTGTAAGTTGATGCCCACTGGCAGCAGACAGAATAAAAATCCTTATATAAAAGAAGTTTCAGTGATTCAACTGTATTATGTAGTTTAGGAATTATGGTTTAACTAATACCAGTTGAGAGCTGGCTCGATGGCAGCTTGAGTCTACAATGTCCACTTAGCCCCTTAGACAAAAACGGGTTTCAATTGATATTTGGGAATTCCATTTTGCTAATTACAAATTATTAGAATTTTACTAAAATATGATTAGCTACATTTGTTCAAAAACTACTACAGAATTGGGATTTCTAATCAAGATAGAATCAGGAGTAGATATTTATATTGTGGTCAGACATTTTTTTAATGATGTGGTCAGACATCTTTCAATTACTGATCAGATTATAATTTGTCGCTCCTAGCATTCACTTTCCATCTGTTCCTTTTCCACTCTCTCCAAATTTCCCTAATATATTCCATAATTTTCAATATCTTCCATTAATTAAGAGAACTATGCAAATCAAACATTCATACCTGTAAAAAACCCCTAAAAGGTGCCAGGCCAGTACCAGGTCCAACCATTATTATAGGAATTGAATCATCAGCTGGTAACTTGAAATTTGATGGTCTTATGAAAATAGGAGCCCAGCTACAGTCAGAACTTTTCTCCAAGGGAGTAGAATTCTGAGAATGTGATATAGCTCTAAGTTAGATAAGACATGGCATGATCCAGCATAAGCGGGAAAAAATCAGTAGATAAAAACAAAAGATCTGAGAAGTTTAGACAGGGTATATATAACTGCAGGAGAAGCCTATCTTAACAAGCTGCTACCTTCATCCAGGTTGAACATACACCTTTGTGGATTCTGCCAGTGGGAGTTGGACCATAAACCAAGGCGCAAGTCACATGTACTTTTTGTGGAGCAAACCTGAAGAATATATACAATGAAATGCAGAATTAAGCGGCAAGTTGTCTTATAAAGTTTATTTGAGATTAATAGGTAAAGATACTAACCTAGGAGATGAGGAAATTGAATAATAACGAGGCTGTAACCGAGGGGCTACTGCTGCAAAGAACACACCTAGGGGAGGTTTTGCTGAAGGAAACTCAGCCATTACCTCAAGGAGACTTCTTTGACTTCCCACCACCCATTTAGAGTACTCATCCTTGAAAATGAAAAACCAATAATCATCCTAGAAAGAAGGGGGGATCAAACTTAAAAGAAAGATAAAACAAGTATTAGCAATTTTTCACCTTTCCCTGAGGAGATGATAGGAACTTTAATTTCTCTGCTTCACTGGGTTCAGATGCATGAGCAGCTAAAGCGACTAGAGCAGCCTGAAAGAGGAACACAAATAACTGTCCCCTCTTAGAAAATCTATAAAGTTGGACGTGTCCCTAACAATACTACTGTTGCAAAAAACTGATTGTTTACATAACAAGACAGGTAAAAACAATGGTAAGCACTTGAATAATCATATAAAAACCTTTCGAGGAGGGTTCAAGAGATCAGCATAATGTGCCAATGCAGTGCGTACTTTACAAGGACCCGGGAAAGGAGGTGGTAGAGAACCTCCCAAGGGAGTACCGTTCTCATTATCAGTGTGAAGAGAAAACAACAGATCTAAATCTTTATCCAACAACATCCCAGCTTCTTCAACAGTCTCATCACAGTTTTCAGCATAAACACCAACATGATCTCCAGTTTCATATCTGGGAAGATCAGATAAAAGTCATCAAACTGGTTACTTTAATTTTGCCATAATCTAGAAACTGGATATGTAAGATGTCACCTTCCATCTAATAGGAGCACTGAGCACAACATCGTACCATAACCAATTGCCAATAACTTTACAATTCTTTAAAAAACCACCCAAGATGTTACGTAATTACAAGCTTACAATACCGCTAGAAGCTTCACACACTCGATCTGATATCTCTTCACAGACCAATACTCATAAGTAATTCCTCAAGAACATACACTCTTCAAAGTTACTTTGATATTTCTAAATATAAAACAGAATTCACACAGATCCACCATCCCCCCCTCCCACCTCAAGAAATTTCCTCAATGTTAACAATAGTTTTTGCTAAAATCCTTGTTTCTTTGTTAAGAATATAACAATTTCCTATCCTAACACAATGCCACTTAGCATCTTACTAGTGTCAATTCACACTAATAATTTCAAAGAAATTTACAGGTAAAGTTAATTTCTAAAAATAATTATTAATAAAAAAATTCATAAAAACAATCACCATTATTATCAACCCATGATTTTGTCATTCATCAGTTATGAGGTCTGACTTACGATATTCCAGTCCCTGATATATCAAACTCCAGATGTATGCAAGAGCGGTCAGACTCAGGTTTGTGGAGTTCTTTTTGAACAGCAACATTGGCCCTTCAAAAAGAGAAACAAAAATTTGTTGTAGCCTACTATAGACAAAAATAACAATAACAGTCATAAATTCAACATCCAAAACTTCATGCACCTGCAAGGATGGTGAATGTCAAACACAGCATTCCCATTTGCCATGTTCATGTCATTATTACAGCATGATGTGACCGTGGGGTCATAAATCACTACTCGATATTCTGGTATAGTGGCCGTATAAGGCGTAGAGACATTATTCGCATCATCCTCATCTAGGAGCAACTGATCTAACTCAGGCCAGAGAGATTCCTTCCTGCCAAGGAAAGGCCACTTCATAAAATTTAAAATGCAGAAAGCAGTTGCAACATTTCATCCATTATTCTTTTTCTTTTTGGTATAAGATAGTAACAACACATCAATACATGAGCAGCAGGAGCAGTACGGTTACACTTACCAAGCCGCAAAATCATCTTCAATAGATTGATCATCATCACCAAGTCCAAGAGAAACAAGACGTTTTGCACCTGGGCAAACACAATTCTACAAATAAGGAGATTTCACCGTAAAGCCAATAATACTCAAACTTCATTAAGCCTTATACATAAAGTAGTAGCCCATGGCTCATGCTAAGCAAACAGAAAAAGGAAGTTAATCAATAGATTTGATGCCAATGGCCCTGTATAAATCCAATGAGAAAAGTTATACTGCCTAAATACTTACAAGGCCACCAAAAACATTTAGTTGATAAATTACATACCTTGTTCATTAAGTTCTTCATCAATGACCTTAGCTATCTGTTTCATAAGAATACCATTAGAACCAATTAATGATCCCAGCTAAGAAAAATTAAAACATCCAATTTTTACCTTATTAAAATGTTCATATTGCCTATTACCCAGGCCAAAAACACCATATGTGAGAGGTTGAAGCCATGTTCCCCGCTCATCTTTTCCCTTTAAATTAAAACCAAAATATTAGAACTTTCCGCATAAGGCACATGAAACCACAAATTATGATTTACTTAAGGTGTTGATATAACCAAACCTCAGTAAACCATTTGTAAAATCTTGCAGCATTGTCAGTAGGCTCTCCATCTCCATAACTGCCATGAAAGGTCCATATATCAGATGAACTGTACATTTCAAAACGACATATTCATTTCACCATTTTTATGAAACTAAATCTTACGTGGCCAACATGAAAAACGCAAGGGTCTCCTTCTTAAGTTTTTCCCCGTATAGATCATCATCTGCTGCATAGTCATCCTAGTTAAAATTAAATACACCAGAAACATTAAGTCAAACCAATAGTTTGAGGTAGCAAGTTCTAATGAAATAGAACGCCATGCAGAAAGTGTTTAAGGGAATTAAAAAATAAATCATGTGATCCATAAATCAATGACCACAATGGTAGTGTGCCTGAATTTCATCCTGATCCAACTTACCAGGTCAACAACTTTGACCAATGCTTTCTCATACCTTGCCTTAATCTCATCTGCCAAAGCCTATTAAAAGGACATGGAACAAATAAAAACACGGTGGTTAAAGAAGAAGGACAGTAAACTAATAGATAAACCGTTCTTTATTAGAAAATAAATCAAGATCGTATTTGATTTAAGGCAACCTGATGTGAGTAAACAGTTCATCACACAGTTAGTAAAGTTTGTAGTGCTGTTAACAGACTGTGTTGAAGAAGTTAGTTAGAGTTCTAAACTAACCAACTCTTCTAAAGTTGTATAAGAGAACGAAGAAGGTAGTTGTGATGGTTAACGCAATTCTGGATTTCTAAATCACCCTCATTCTTTCTGTTTCTATTCTCTTTTCATGTCAAAATCATTTTAAGCATGTTGTAAGAAGGGAAGAAATTAGCATATAATACAGTCGAACATTTGAACAAGGCATAACCTCTAATAATTTTCTAGCTAGCATTAGCATATGCTGCCGCTAAACAATTTTCGAAACAAATTATTGTATTGTTTAATTTTCCTATTGCAATGATCAGCATCCTTGCTTCTTGGTGCTTTTACTTGGTGTTTCAAGCAAACGGAGCATGTGTAATATAACATACCACCAGCGACATCACACGTAATACAGGATTGCTTGTCATAAAGTAATTTGATTCAGCTTCATTATCCATATCATAGATCAACGTTAAACGCAGGACACTGGGGGGAAATGCATTAAATTAACACACTATATCCTTCTGCAACTTAAATTTCATAGACACCAAAATCATCAGATCAAACTAGCAAGGTATGAGATACAGAAGCTAAAATCAGACACCCCCCGATCTCAATCAAGAATCAGTATCCTATTCCTGACAAGTGTGGAGGAAGTGACCGGGCATCTGATTCAATTAAATGAGGATGAGGCCACATCAACGAGCGCTGTAATAACGATAAATGGCAAACAAAAGAGGAAGAGGGGATAAAATCCAAGGCTCTAGAAACCACTGTTAAACATAATCTCGACACGGTACCAAAAAACAGGCCAAAATCGACTGCAGGCGAACATCTGTACCTTTGCAAAGCCCTCAGCAGTACCAGTCTGAGTACCAAAAAACACAGTAACTTTAGTCTTCCCGGAGCTAACGTCAACATCATCCTCTTCCTCCTTCACCGACGACAAACTCGGCACTGGCACCGGCTTCACCTCCTTGCTCCGATCCGACGATTTTCTCCAAACAAATGCCAATAGCCCAATTAAAAGAGCCACCGAGGTTGTAACAATGACAACCAACGAATCCGAAACAGAATCACCCAGCGCCAGCAGGGATTCAAGTGTGCGCACCAAATCCGAATTGGGAGCCATCGTAATCGGTGAAGATCAAATCAAGTCAAACCCGGATTGAACTTGTCGCCAAATACAAATTCAGAATATTTGTAGTGATAGAACTAGTCGTTGATCTGGCCTCACTCCACGCTCTTTCTCTCGCCCGGTGCGAGTGAGAGAGGTCGAGTAAGCCCTAGAAAATGGTGGTGGTGGAGCTCGATGGCGGGTGGAGAACAGAGAAGAGAAAGAGGACCCACCAAATAGAGATTGATCGGAGATTTTGGAGCACTTTATATGGTTCTGATTCGGCTGGAGGAGAGGTCAGAGCATCCCCTTGTACTAGCAAGCGATGATGTTGTGACTTGCCAGATTTCGCACGAGCTGGCTTCTCCGCAATGGGCATTGACAATTATAGAACTTTTAGAAAAAGTTCGACAACTAATTTAATTACCTTTCATTCAAAAGTTAGCTTTGTGTTTCTAAAGAAAGAGAAGTTACCTCGCGTTTCCACGCCATCCCGCCGTATTTTTGTATCGATTTCCCAACTTTTTCTCACGTGATATGTTTTCTTCATAACCTCAAGAAACCATGTAAAAAAATCCTATGGGCCCGGATTGCGGGGTCTAGTTATGACTTTTGTCGATGGCAGCATGCAACTCAAAAGCGTAAACTCAACGACTCAATTGCGATATATGTTGAATTGAATTTAATAAGATGGTTTTTAAAAATATAGATTAATCTGTAACATTAAATTGACGTGAATGGTTCAAAATTACAGTGAAAAAGAAAATGTAATGAAAATAAACTAAGTTCATCCAAGAGACGACGATAACTCCTTTAAGAACATGTCTCGGAATCCAAATAAGTGATACTCGTTTCTTCCAATGTTGGAGTTTGCGTATAAAATCCACGATAAGGTGAGAAAAATAATGAAGACCGCATTAACGATATAGATTGAGACAATAAAAAATTATAAATTCTTAAACGGTCATTTACTATTTTTAAGTAAAAGGTTTATATTAAAAATTGAAAATGTTTATTTCCATCTGTCTATTTCGTTATCAATCAACGTGTCTACTATGTTAGCAAATATATGTTTTCATTTTTATTTCATTTTCCTCGACCGAATGTGCAAGATCAATACCTAGTGACTGGTTAAAATATTTAACAACAGCAATAACAATCTTTTATAATGTTTGTTGTTTTTAGGCACCTATCCTGTCCCATATTATCAAATCAAATATGTGTTCTAATCGAGGCAGCTTCTTCATTATGTTATCTGTTTTTAGTTATTATATTTTAATGATTTTATATTTTTTAAGATACAAAGAAAAGTTTTCACATTTTATGAGTCAAACAGTAAAAAACTATAAAAATAAACAATGTTCCATGTTTTTGGCGTGTATTTGCTTCATGCTATTAAAACCCAACTCAATCAGGATCGGTCTTACTTGAATTGAACGGGTCAATTTACTATATCGCAAAAAGAGAGGGGGGGGGGGGGCGGAGAGCAGTTTAGAGGAAATTTTGGTCCCCTATGTGCACAGTTTGGTTAATTCATCACAAGCTTTGCTTGGCACCATTGATGTAATCGGACAGCTCTCTTTCTGCCACCTGTCTCCATGCATCCAGTGCGAGGAACAGCCCTTCGCACCGGATCCAGATCCGTGAAACAGCCTGTTTATGTGCAGTGGAGATTGGGGGGAGAAAAAGAAGCAGAGGCGGCTATTCCTTAGAACAGCTTTATTGGCCTTTTTTTCGCCTACTTATTTGCTATTAAATCAAGCGCACCAATTCTTCTGAAAAATAGATTGGCAACTCATAATTAACGGCCACTGGGGTTGCAAAATTAGCTGCATATACTGACGAGACTGCAAATAAATATCCCTAATAAGCCTAAGAAAACAGATATAAAAGCAAACCTCATTAATGAGGCAGAATCACACGGAAATATAATTAAGAAGTCGTGTATCCAGGCGTTTAAAGGAGAAGGGATCATGGGCTATGAATAGCGTTGGGATTTTTGGAAATGGGACAACAGAAATGCGCTCCGAAGTGAACAAGTGAGACACACCAGACATGGGAATTTTGTGAGCAAACAAAAAGTGGCCTCATCATCACCTACATTACAGAGATGTTCAAGTGTTGTCTTCTGTTAGTGGTTGCCTTTGATCAGCAGGAAAAAAAATGTATCGGATTCACCAAGACATCACTTTAGCATCTCAACTGCTTTCATACCACAAGTACACTTCCACCATATATTCAATGCTCAAGCAATCAAACAAGTACATGTGCCTCTAAGATCATATCTGCATAAAATACTCAGGAGAACATTCTAAGTTACCTAGAACAGAAAAACTAGTCGCAACTGGCAAAAAGTTGAAAATTTTACAATTTCTACTATGAACCCAATCTGCTTAAGGCCTCTTGAGCCACAGTTGACTGGGGTTCCACCTTGAGAGCCTCCTGATAAGCCGTCCTGGCTTCCTCTTTCAGCTTCTTTGCCACGTAGCATTTCCCTAACAAACAAAAAGCTTTGACGCTTTTCGAATTCAGCTTTACCGACTCAACCAAATCCGTCAGAGCCGAATCGACCCGGCCGCGTTCACTCATCGCCATTTTCAACTCAGCCCTCTTGAGAAGCGCGTCCCCTTTCTCTTCATCGGCGAGGCACTTCACGGCAAGCGGAGACAAAGCCATATCGAGCGAGTCAAGAGCCGAAGTTCTAAAGCCTTGGAGATCAAGAGCCAAGGCTTTGAGAACGTAAGCAGCTGCATCCTTGGGGTCAAGCGCGATGGCTTTCTCGGCTTCGGCTAGGGCCTCTTTGGCCAATGAATTCGAAGCGGATCTAGTCTTGGAGGATCTAGCTCGCGCAAGGAGCTGAGCGCCTAGAACAAAGTGGCGCTTGGCTTGAATACCGGATCGGCTTCGGAGACGGAACTTGGTGAAGAGCTTCCTGGGAATGTCGTGCATATGCAAGAACATGAACACCATGACCAGGATCAGAATAATTTGCAGCCCGAGATCGTGCCACATATATTCCCTTTCATTTTTCTCCATCGAATTTTCCTCGAAGGGGCTCGTCCGAAATCTATCTGGATGATCAGGGCAGATATCGGCGTCTTGGTGATGCTCTGTATCAGTGCAGCACAAGGGAAGGGGAATGGATTTGTCAAGGATCGTTCCGCACTCAAAAGGTATCAGTGCAGCACAAGGGAAGGGGAATGGATTTGTCAAGGACCGTTCCTCACTTAAAAGGAAGCCGTCAAGCAGCCATATTTGATTGGATTTTTTTCCTCGGAGTGATCGGACTCCATTTTCAGGTAAAAATAAATAAAAAATACCCAGTTAAATATCTTAATAGTAATCTTTTTTAGGCCCACAAAAAATAACTTAATAAATTTGCTTTACTACATAAGTTTTCATTGTAGTATTATATTTCAGGTCAAAAAATGGTGAAACAAATTTATGCTTAAATTTCGTCTGAATCTTCAAACGCAAACTCGTCAAATAAGAGATTTGACTTTTTATAAAATGGTAGACTTTTTATTATGAGGAAGGAATCGCATATGAATCATATTTAAGAAATTGTACAATTTTTTTATTACGTAAATTGCGTAGTAAATAGTTGTTTATAATTTATAATCAACTTTACAATTTAAGTGGATTGTTATTAGGAAATTTTTGTATAAACTTAGTTGACCAATTTTTTAATTAAATTATAAGTAATTAATCTATACTTAATCCGAAAGAATATTTAATACCGATGATTACAAATATAGATGGTGAAAATATTATGATCTCAAGGGACCCATAAAAAAGGTGGAGACCATGAACTTATTGATAGATACTATCTAGGAATCCAAAATCCCCCATAAAAGACTTCAAGGGTTTTCATTTAGCTTCCGAAAAGGGAAAGAAGAACAAAATATCATACAGTTCACAAACAGCCGAGAAGGTTGAGGTTCTATCGGACATGTAAACTGAGTGCAAGGTTTGGATTACTTGTTAAGTAAAGCTATATCTAAGCGTAACATATTTCATGATATATTATGATGGGTGGGCTCACGTCCCACCCATTTTTATAACCTCAGCTGGAGACTTCAGCAGCTTCTTCAGCGAGTCCACTATGTTAGTGAAAGTTGGTCGTTCATTAGGGTCACTGTGCATCAGAAACAAGAAACAAATCGTCGGGTCATAAGTTTGAAGATGGATGCTGCTTCCAAATGATGTTAGCCCATGAGGCAAATGGACAGGTAATCTTTCAAAGATATTGAGAACTACTAAAGAAATATACATAATTAGCACTTACTCAGCCCAACAAGATTCCATGAGAGAGCTAAATGCTGGGGAGATGTTTGGAGGGACAACAAGCCTCCTATTTTGGAAAGCAACAGCTCCAACCACCTGAGAGTTCACATGACAACGATTATTTTAATATAATCCACTTGTAAACTTTCAAGACTTCATTTCCCCTAGCATTTAGTTGAAAAGTAGAAATTCACATGCATGCAACCTTCCCCACATATATCCTTGAAAATAAACAATTCCTTGCAAATGATGAGACCTACAGATGCATGAATTCACAGAGTAAATAATTGATTTCGCTAAATAGATTTGATCACCTGGGCAGGGCTAAGACCACTCCAAGGTTGTTGCATGGTCACAAGTTCCCACAAGATGACTCCAAAACTGTAAACATCAGACTTCTCATTTGAAGGTTCTCCGCGAAGGAATTCAGGAGCCATCCACTCGGGCTGAAAATAAAATCAAGAGAGTTACGCTCTTATTGAGGGACTGGGAAGCAAAAGTTCAGCCTGCAAAATATTGATAGAATGACAACTTTCAATGTTGAAAGGAATTCGAGGCTATATATAATGATGGAAACGTTGACAGGTTACTGGCTAAGTCCGATTATATTAATAAACACAGGAAGAATGCAGTCTAAATTTGCTCTCCTAAGGCCTAACTGGAAATATGTACACGGATTATCCTTCCTCCACACAGGATACTGAAGCGATATCAATTGACAGCTATACACCTAATCTCAATGTTGATCAATCATTCAGCTTAAACATGATTGTTTTGCCTTATGCAGTCATTGATCTTAATTCTCAACAACATCTTGTATGGGAAGGAAAAGGCTAATAATATCACTGTAGCTGTTAGTGCACTTAAATCATGATGCCCTTGTGGTGTGTGTATAAAAAACTAGTTAAACACATTCTTTACTTGAAACTATGGAGTTCTCAAATGATTTTCCCCACATCTGTGGATCGATTTAGAAGTAACCATTATTCTCATTCACAAGCATAGAGCAAGACTTACTGTTCCAGCAACAGATTTTGATGATATGAAAGTGTTGGCCTTGAATCTTGACAATCCAAAATCGCACACCTGAGCATGAAAAACTAAAAGAAATCATCGACTTGCACAAGATGGCAGAACTTCTTCATAGATGAACTGCTCAATCAATTTCAGTTTACCTTTACGGTCCAATTTCTGTCCACTAACAAGTTTGGGGATTTGAGATCCCAGTGCAAAACCGGAGGGTTAAGGCAGTGGAGATAATTGATCCCTTTAGCCTGTGATGGGAAAATATTATATATACATTTACAGTCTACAAAATAATTTATGAATAATAACAAAGTACATAACACTATTTGATACAAACCACATCTAAAGCCATCCGCAGTTTTCTCCTTTGATCCAGATTTTCGCCAGTAGTGGGTCTATGAATCAGGCGGTATAAACTACCCCTGTACCACATGTACCAGGAAACAGTAATAGTAATAAATTTAAATCTTTATGCAACAAACTTTAAAATAATGGCTTGCTACGCGAGAATTCGTATGTTTTACCTAGGCAAATATTCTGTCACTATGGAAAGATGAGGGCGTTTTGTAACTGCACCCATGAAGAGCACCACATTTGGATGGCGTACGCGCTTCATTATTGCAACCTAAAATGGACGTAAATAACTCCTTGAGTTTTAACTGGTTCCTTTTTTACCTTTAATATAGAAAGGAACAAAGAAAATCAAACAAAACTAGAACAAAGCAACAAGCATGAAGTGGGAAAATGAAGAGGTTAATTAGGTAAAAAAATGATTGGTAGTAGCATGATGTCTTCTGGTAAAACATGAAACAAACACAAGTAAAAGGAGTTTTTATAGTATGCCTATTTGCGAACAGCCACCATGTACTCTGAATCTAGATAATAGACCGTTGTGCTAATCACTTTGAAAGCGTACCTCTTCATCCACCTTTCATTAGATAATTATATGGAAATTTGGAAAAGAAATGTGTCTAACCTGAACCAAACTTGTCTGAGAAAAACAACAGCTATATATGTGGCTACCTAAGAGGCTAGGACATATATGTCTAATCTGATTTATGAATGCATACCTCTCTCAGAAATTCTTTCAATTGATCATCACGGAAATCTTGGACTGACAGAACTTTGACTGCAACATCCTGCATTTTAAATACAATGGATCAGTTGACCATGAGCAAAGTAATTGTATATATAGCCTGTAGGGTGATGCACATCTTCTTTCTGGCCCTCCCTAAGGTATTAAGGGAACCGATTAAAATTGTTCAGTTACCGATCTACTCCTCAATCAGCAACATGCAGTACCCAGAAGTTCATTTAATTCTATGAATCCATCGCATTCACTTTATATCATCAACTGAAAATGAAAGAAGTACACTTGAATACTTACTGATCCATGCCATTCACTGCGGTGCACTGTCCCAAATGAACCTGCAGAGGAAAGAATAGGGCATTACAGAGTCAGCTACACGGGAAATATGTCCAAATATGTTTGTTAGGTGGATCCAGTGAAAAAAAAAGTAAGCAAAAAAGTTACCGGCACCAACACGCTCTTTGATCCGTAAATCATCCCATGATATCTCAAGCCAATCCATTGCAAGCGATGGTTCAAGATTCAAGTATCTTGGAATATCCTTATTAGAAGGAAAGAAGCCCTGGTTTTCAAGTCCACTGTCTACCTTCTCCGGTTCTGACTGGTTTGAAGAGCTCAATATAGATTTTTCCAAAGAACTTTTATCGTTGTTGGAAGTTTCTTGCACTACAAATGGATCTTCACCAAGCCTGGGATATTCATGTAATGATGCCTCAACCGGCGGATGAAGGGCTTCAGAAACACCTTCCCAGATGGAAGGCAAAATTGAACCTGGAACTGCACATTCCTCAGCCTTCCTTTTTAAGCCAAAAGGAACCAAAGGAGGAGGTTCTGTTCCTTCTGAAGTTTGATCAACTGACTCGTAAATGGAGCCCGTAGGGTTTATTAGCAAATCAGCTTCACTAACTTGCTGATCGTTTTGTCCACAGCCTGCTAGAGATGAATAATAGCTAAGACAAACTTTAAACTAAAAATCCTCTACGTGAATTGGGGGAGAAGAGAAGAAAAAAGAAAAAACACAAGATACCTGAATATAAACGACTGTCAGTAACGACAAAACCATGATTAGGACTTTTAGATTGATAACATGCTGCAACGTCCAGACAGGGTGATTGGGATTCCTTTAAATGAGAAATTTGAAATGGGGAAGGCATGGAGGAGACATATGCTCCATTGATAGAGGAATCTGGTCCATGGACATTTCCTGGCTCCCCAACTAGGTCAACTACATATTCCCTGTGTTCAGAACTATGTTAGAGAATAAGGCACCCGTAAAAGGAAATATGAAACTAATTGTCAGGAGCATGACAAACCGATCTACAACAAACCATATATTCGACAATCAGCAGTATATGAGCAGGACAAATATCGTGTAATTGTATCATAACATTATTGTTCAAGCTGCCCTTCTAATTAAACGACTTGTTGAGGATCAAATGAAAAATCTGGTATCAAAACTTGGAAGCAATGCATGAAAATTATGGTTGATAGAGTACACAAGAAGGCAGAAAATGAGAACTGTCAGGACAGCTATATTGCACTAACCTAGAGAACTGCTTGTCATCTTTAATCTTGACAAGGCAAGAGGATCGATAGTCAGCAGCACAATACTTGCAACCTCGAGCAATACGACATGGCAACCCTATGTAATCTGCCAACCTCTGCAGGTGCAGAACAAATATCAGGGATAACTGATGAGCAATAAGAAGCTATTCAAGAAACAGTGCTAGCTTCTCATAATAAATTAACTTGAAGGACAAGTGAGCACATACGAAACAGAGAGGAAAGAGAAAATTAATTAAGATACCTACATGAGAACAAGATATGAAAAGGCAGGGTGGGGAGGCTTTGGAGTCACAAATTGAATTTTTTTTTTTTTGTAATTAATTGCTTAACAACTGAAGCTGAGTCCACAGCCCCAAAAAAAGACAAAGGAAGAAAGAAAGGAAATGGAAGAAGATATAATTGATAGGTATGAATGTGTTCATGGCTCATGCGTCACAAATATGACTGTTGTGTCCAAAAATTGCTAAAAATTGCATCTCATTAACAAAAAATTGCTAAAAAGAAAGGATGCACGAACAGGGTTAAAGCTAAAAAGAAGGAGGTAGTGTCTAAATTGCCAATATACATCGTCAATATAGAAAAGTTTTATATAAGTTGTTCAGATGTCATATAATTACTAGCAAACTGCTAAAGGAAAACTTCACAGAAAATTTTGTCATTAGCCAACGAAGAAAAAATGGAACAAATTCCGTAAAGGCAAATAGCTTGAAGCATCTTTCTAACTGTAGAAATTCGGAGCAAATATTTAATCTTAATGTAATTAATAAGGATTTAAGTCATTATGAGAGCAAATTCGTCACCTTGAAAAGAATTGCTCGATGCCTACAAAGTCCAGAAGATATGCTGCCGATAGGAAGCACCACACACTTGTGAAAATTCCTCAATCTCTTACTAACCAACTTCCAGTGCCCGTGGAGATCACCTTGTTCTGCCGGAAAAGTACCCCTTCATATATAAATATTAACCCAAAAAGAGTCAAAACCTAAAGGATCCAACAAGCTTCAAGCAGTAAGGAAAAAGGATTTGATTTGTTTACTTACCCCATATATAGGGCAACAAGTTTTCCTAGCTTTTCCACCAACACCAAGGTGTTCTCTGAGGCACAATACAATTCTTGTGCTTTATCCTGAAGTTGCTTTAGTCTGGAATCCTCATGGATATCGACAAGAACCACCTCCATAGATGTATCGCTAGGTTCAACTGCTCTAAGCGCTAAGAGAGATGGGAGCCGCCTTCCCTCCTCCTCATTATTGCACATTACCCACAAATATGGATTTATCCCCAGAATGTTATAGAAACGATCCGTTATCTTGTCAGAGTATGATAAACAGCCGCTTACCTGATAAACAGACTTAGTTAACCTTCAGCTAAAAAACATAAACTTGGTTAAACTGAACAAACAATGTCCAGAATCTTCCGCTTTATGCAATATGCGGGGACATAAATATTTCTATAACCATTTTTAGTGGTGGAGAAAAGAGAGTTCCATGATCGTACCCATAAACGATAAGAAACGGATTCGGCATCCCAAGTTTCGTTTTCAGTGCCCAGAGTAAGCGAAGGATCATTAGCAATACTTGCTAGACCAGTGAGCCTCTTGGCCAACGTAACTTGCAGGCGGTAGCTCTCTTGGGACTTCTGCGCCATCTTATCTTTACTCTCTTTTTCATCTTCCTCTTGCTTCCTCGACGAGGTGAAAATCGACGACGTCGTCTCCTCCGACGTTGTCCCCGAGAACAAGCTCCCAGCGTAGCTACTCCCATTACTGGACAACCTTGGTAACGACACCTGCCGATCAAAGCTCTGGTCAATGGCAGAATTCTTCACTGTCTCCGGTGGGGGAGGAGGCGGCTCCAACTCCGGTGGAAGCAGAAGCTCGCGTTCTTCCTCGCTGGATAACCTGTGAGAGTACGCTTTCACGTGACCCGACCTTCCCCCCTTTTTCTCTATCGACCAATTGGAGATATCAGCAACTTGCTTGTGTTTAGTCCGAAGCTTGCCTCCTCCCGTGAAAAGATCGGATACAGCTGAGTGTTTACTTGGCGCATAAATGACATCGGTTTTTATGTGAGTAGTTGATAGTGACGGCTTTTTTTTATCGTCACATTCAGCGCCAAAGTTTCCCGATTTGATGGAGTCGAAGATCTTCTTCTTCTCGTGATCTAAGAGCTGTTGGGAAGATTCATCCGACCTACGTTCAGGGAATTGCCTCGGGAAAATGTAAGTCGCTCTGTGAGGCATTTTTTATGACGAGAGTCTCTTCGAGATGATTGATCAACCACCTGCCAACACGACCCTACTGCCACCGTGCACGCACGGACGTGCAAACTATTTTCCCTCGCCGTCGCCGTCGCTTTTCTCGTCGTTCTTCCTAAACGCAGATGAATTCACTTCACTCTTTAGCAGTGATCGACTGAGTTCGATAACTGGAGAAAAGAAAACAATGCAAATATCCTACATGAACTATACTATTTTGGAAATAAACTTCAAACCCTTCAAAGTGTAGTAGATTTCGTCGAAGAATTCAAATAATCTAGTAGGCCTAAACGATTTCAAGCATCCAAACACGATGAGGCTTTGAAAGCAATATCATGTATATCTGCAACTACTAAATGAAAGCGCAGTATATACCAATAAAAAAACCCACCACTACTCGCTGGCCTGAGACTTTCAAGGCGGTGGAGACAAGGAAAAGGGAGAAACAGGATGGAAAAGCAAGTTTCAGAGTATGCAAGGTTCTCTCTGAGATTTGGTTGGTTGCTTGTGACGTTGTATATTTTAAGCAGAAGATTTGCAAGAGATGGGTGGTAGAACCCGCAACCGCAATTTGGAAGGAATCAATAAAATATAATAAATATACACGTAAATGTTACGACTAAGGTTCACGACACATAAGCGCCGTGAGGCGCCGTGCGCATAGTGTGTGTATAAAAGATGCCACAATTCATAAAATAGAATAAATAATGTTGATTGATGGCCAAAGAGAGAATAAGTAATGTTGATCTCATATTTCATAATTCATATGTGCCCATAACCCCATTTCAAACTTGAGTATGTAAGATTCATTACATGTCTGCACTAGAAAAAAGGGGCTTTCACTTTTGTCCTTGTACAAAAATATATTATATTATTAAATAGTTAATAATGTAATAAATATTATAGATTTATTTTTTATTAATAAACAGTCTCGGAATGCAGTTTACACATTTAATAAATATTTGATTAAATAAACAATAACATTAACTTATATAAAATTTCCTTAACTTTAAACCATGTACAGTTACACACACGTAAATAATCATTAATGAACACATTAGTGGGAGTTATTTATATAAATATTATGAGTTTATGTACTGTAAAATTTAAAAAAAAATAAAAAAAAATATTCAACATGAAAATTGAGGAGAGTTATATATAATTTCACCAAAGTTTAAAAAAAATTAAAGAGGCGTTAAGATAAGCTTGCCCCCTGGTTGTTGACAACGGGATGGAGTGACGATAACCCCAATGTGATAATTTGGCGTTCTCATTTTCTGTTCGTTGACGTTGCTTTCAACTCCCTGTGATCTTCCCGAAAAACCAAAAAAAAAAAAAAAAATGCATGTGAGCGTTGAACTTTGATTTCCTTCTTGATATGGCTTCTTCTAGCATGTGCTTTAAAGGTTGTTTCTTCCCTCGTCACCTTTTGGGTTGAGATTTTTTATTAAATTTGTTTTTATTGGTTCTCCCTCACTTGGTTTGCGTGATCCTTTCTATTCATATCTCGTCTCGGTACGTAACTACGTATCTTCATTTTTCTAAAACCCAAACCGATTTGCTTTATTTTCATTTTTATATATCTGAATTTATAAAATTCCTTTTACACATAAATGTACACTTTTTTTCTAATTAATTAAGTCGTTAGTGTGTCGTGTATATTTATTAATTAATTATACAAAAATTAATCATGCATAGGCATGGCATTTTTCTTATTATATTCTAATTATTCTTAAAATAGGCTTTCACATATTACTCCTCTTATCTTTAATATAAAATCTAATTAAAAAAATAATCTTAATCATAAATATAATATTTATTTTTTATATATATAATTTTTTTTAAATTATTCATATTGATATTTTCTCGATAATAAATAAATAAAAGAATGAGAGATATAGTTAAAGAAGATTATTTAAGTATTTTAGAAAAAAACACAATATATTGATTAACTTAACTAATTTAGTTAATCTAATTAAATTAGTTAGATATTTCATATATTAAAGATAAAATGAGTACTATAATATAATATATATAATTTATAGTATAAATTATATTATATTAATGTAGTTTGCAAACGCTACTTAAATTCTTTTTTTACACCTGGTGAATGAAAAATAACAATTATAAATCAATGATCATTGATTAATATTGGAAAATGATAAACCCAAAACGATGAGAACAAATGTAAACTGTGCAATGAATGATAAATATGAGAAGGAAACCAATAAACACTCCATATGACAGAAATGGGGGGGGGGGGGGGAGAAAGCCCTACAAATGAGTGTCATATCCACTGACCACAGTTTCTTATAACAAAATTTGGGAAATCTCTTTTCAGATAGCACTGGCTGTAATTGCCATTGAATTATCATCATTATCATATATCCAGGCTATACGCACTCTTCATTCTGGATAGAACAGCAGTGCAGCACATATCCACGTCTGTATGGTGCTCAGAAGACAATTTCATGCATTATACAATAGCTATCATTGGATCTCATTATTTAATTGTTAAATGTTGTGATTTAAAAACTCTTATAAAAATTTAGGACTTTTATTATTATATTAATATCTAATGAGATATCAAGCCTCTTTTGCCATTTTTTTTGTATTGTGATCAGAAATTTGAATCATTGGTCATTTGTGTGATTGTTGATCATGCAAAAAATAATCTGCAACCAAAATCTCAATTCTTGTATTTTAACGACGAATGTCAAATTTAATGGGATATTTGATGAGGAATCAATGAAGTATCCATTCATCGTTAAATTTAGTGAGAAATAAATTTTCTCACTATTTTTTTTTTTTTGCCAAATAGGAGAGATCTTTAAAATAATTTAGCCTAAGGCAAGTTATCTGGCTAGTCTTGTGATTGATCGTGCTAAGTTCTAGACTAAGCTTCTAGCCCACCCAACTCAACTAATTCTCAATGTTCTTAATTAATAATATTTATAATAAGTGATAGATATTATATCTAACAAAAGGGTTACTAACTCGTAATATAATAAATAAATATTTAATTTTTTAATAACAAATATTTATATTTAATATCAGATAATATTTTAAATATAATTATTTATAATGGAAGGGTATTTGTATATATGAATGCAATGCTTGCATTGTTGCACACATGCAGAGTCAGCTTTTTCAACGAACTTTCACCTGAATTACTATTTTCTCACGGGACTTTCTGGGTGTATTTGTACCATGTCATTGTTTGAAAACGACAGCGTCTCCCAAAGTCGGTCTACTCGGGCAACCATTAAAATGTTAGTATTAATTGGCCGGTCTACCATCTTGATTCAATGTATGAAGTCACGCACTCGCAGACTTTTTGTTTTTTCCATTAGATTAAGAAAGGAGGATGCTCATTGCTCATTGCTCATTGCTCATTGCTCAATGCTAGCAAAATCGATGTGCAATCAGCATAAAAGGTGTGGTAATTATTGGGGGAGTAAGTAAATTAACTATCACTAAAATACTTCCGATTTGTTATTCGTTGTTTTGGCTTTGCTCGCTCGTCCATAAAGACAGATAAATAAAGTTCAATTTGTGCGATTCAATAGATTATTTTAATACTATGTAATTATCTATGGCACTGGCTACTGAAGGAATTCATAATTTAATATCGAAATAAATAAGCCAGAATCACATGCAGGGACTGGCTTTTGGAGACAATGGAGGATGCTCCAAGGGATATTCTATATAGAGAAATGACACATCCAATGAGGAATGTGGGGACTTGGATTAGTTCTCTTATTCTGGGCCAGCAAGGACTTGCATTAGATCTCGGTCTATGAAAATTCGCAAGATTTTATTTATTTTAAATAAAGTTGTTCATATCTCACCCACTTTCTTGAAAATATAAATCATTGGTCGCATTATTGTGTTAACATAGGGTGGCTATAAAGATAAATATATATATAGTCTTATCTCAATAAATAAATAGAATATTTTTAAAATTTAAATTCATAATCTTTAAATTATATACTAATAACTGTATTAAGACTCAATTTTGGTTGAGTCAAACCCCCTCATGTCATCGTTGACCATTTTAGTATAACGGGTGTGGATGGCATATAGCAAAAATTTCGTAGTACGTTGATGCAAAATAACACTCCCCTTCATACAAAATTACATAATTTATACGTTTGGATAGTCTTCTTTTTAAAAAAAAATGGATATTTTTTGAAAAAAATCTTTAAAAGAAAAATTTATAAAAAAAATAGTTATAAATAAATATTTAAATTATTATTATTAAAATATTTTTATAATCAATAAATTATTATAAAAAATATAAAATAAAAAAATTATTATTCCCTAATCAGCAATATCTCCTCTCAACTTTTTCTTTTCAACTTCTTCTATTATTCATCTATATAACATTCTTCTTCTACTACTCAATTGTTCATCATCTTTTCATAGAGTTATAACATATTGACAATTAGAGGTAGTAAAATGAGTTGATCCACTAAAAATAGGCCAGCCTATTTTAGGGACAAGCTTAAAGAGACGAGCTTAAAAGGACGGCCCGCCCCAAAACTGTCAGCTCGAGCCCGCGGCCCGCCCCTCTTCTTTTTTTTAATTTTTTTTAAATATTTTTATAAAATTATTTTTAAATTTTTAGAATACTAATAAAAAATTTCTAATATTATATTAATATAATTAAAAAATAGTTAATGTTATACTCTTAAAAATTATTACTTTTTATAAAAAAATATCAAATTTTATAATTATAAATCTAAATAAATATTAACATAGTATTAATCAATTATAATATGTCAACACATATTAACAAATAAGTAATTATCTTTACTAGTATTCAATAATAAAAGAATTCAAAGTAATATTTAGGTAAAATAAATAATAATATTAATAATTTATATAAAAAAAGTGGACTGATGGGCTGGGAGGGGTGGGCTGTGCAGTTCGCCCCAAAACGGGTTGACATTTTGCCAAATTGAGCCAGCCCTATTTTGACAAAAAAGGGGCCCAACCCACAAGATATGCTAATTTTCCCAACTCTATTGACAATCTCCTCTCTCGGTGACACAACATAGATACAACCCAGTTTTAGTGATGGCTGAGGTGACCCACTTATGACGATGGTGGAGGCAACCAGAAGTGAGGAATAAGAGAAAAAGAGATAAAAAAGAGAGAGAGTATTAAAAAAATAAAGATAAAATAATAATTGAATAGTTTATAATTGTTTTTATTGTTCCTAAAATTATTCCTAATAACTTATCTAAAAAAATTATGATTTTAAATTATAATTTGGTTCAATTTTTTTAGACAAATATAACTATTTATTTTAAAAAAATTAAGATTTAAGTTAAAAACTATTTTAAAATCTAAATTTGATAAGTATAAAACATACACCTTAATTTTATTTATAATATAATTTTACCTATAATTTTTTAATTTAATACAATTTTATCCATAATCTTTTTAATTTAGTACTATTCTTGATACTTCATAAATAAAATTATATATAAATTTATACTAAATTAAAAATATTATTAGTGAAATTGTACCAAATTAAAAAGATTATAGTTAAATTTATACTATAAATAAGATTAAAATATTAAATATATATAAAAAAATAATATTAAAATATTACGTGTTATATAATTTTATTTTATAATATAAAACTCTTTTTATATATTTACCTCGTATAATATAAAATTACTTAAAAAAATAGCCCAATCAAAACACAAACCTGGTACATGAAGTCGGTGGGATTGGTTGTCTCTTTCCAAATCATATAAATTATATTATATAATCATATATAATACTATATATTATGTATTATACACACACACATATACATACATATATATAAATAAATATAAATAAAACAACATAAATACAAACCCAATAAAATGAATGAAACATAAATTTTGTGTGCCAAATTTATAATGCTGTTAACATAATAATAAATAATATAAGATAAAATAAAAATAAATAACAAGATAAAATATAATAATATAAAAGATAAATATAAATAATATAAATAAATAAAAAATAACAATCAATATATTGAATATAGTAAATATATAAAAAAAATTAAAGTTACTCATGACAATTGAGTAAAATATATATTTATATAAATAGAACATTATCATATATTATACAAATATACATATCTATAAGTAATTCATATCTCAAATTTTTCAGAGCGAATTCATGCTGATAATATGTTATAAAAATAAGAAAGTGAGATAGTAGAAAAGAGAATAATAAAACAAAATTTTGGGATGGGAGAAATTGAAGGACAATAGAGAACTAGAGAGAAAGAGGGAATCACTATTTTCCTATCTATTTAAACTTACAATCACTTAGTATATGCCTAATATTTATAGGCCATAAATTCTTAAATTATATTACAAGAGTTACGCAAAGATTAAATCTATATAATTATAGAATATTATAACATTTGAATTTTATGTGTATTAATTATAGAAAACTCTCAAAAAGTTATTTATTTGTAGGTTATATATTTTTAGGGTAGAACTCCAAAAAAAAATATAGGAAATTATGGACATCTACACTTAATATTGTAATATTCATAACAAACTGTTTAATATTTTTTTATAAGAGATTATAGGGTAAAATAATATATAATATTATGATCTTATTTCTCATATGTGGCTAATATCATAATCTTATCTGTAGTACAATTTTACTTATAATTTTTTTAATTTGGTACAATTTTACTAATAATCTTTTAAATTTAGTTAAATTTTATTTATAATATTATTTTTCAAATATCAAGAATTATATCAAATTAAAAAGATTATGGTTAAAATTGTACCATAAATAAGATTAAGATACTGGCCATATATGAGAAATAAAATAATGATATTAGGTGTTACTTTATCCTAAATTATAAATTAAGATTATTTAAAACTTTTATAAGTTGACTTGTAAGTAAAAATAAAATAATGTAAGAAAAAAAACGAGGGAGTATTTTTTTTTTCCTTCTTAAAACATATCCCGTGGGCCATACGATGGCAACGACAATACTTGAATCGAAAACGGACAATTTTATATTGTTTAAAATTTTTTGGAGGTTGGCCCAAATAATGGGCCAGCCCAAGAGTCCCTATTTAGGAGTCTCCACAAATTGGAGCCGAAGTGGGCAAGCCTCGTAAATATCGCACCATTTAGGGCTACTTTTTACTTCCTCCGTGCTGTCCTCACCTGAGCCGGCGTTCCCCTTCACTTTGACCTTCGATCTCTGAACTCCGACATTGCCCCCGCTCGTGTTCACTACCACTACCACTACCACTACCAGACGATACTCATTATTCTCTATCCTCCAACGAATTTTGCTATCATCCTAATCCAGCTGGTATTAGGGTTAGGGTTTCAAACTTGCTCATATTATGCATAAAAAACCCCTAGTTCAATATACGGACCAGCAATGTACGGACAACTCCCATCAGTGAATGTCACCAATCGGATCAGCACCGGAGAAGATGAAGATGGCGCTGGCATTGGCGCCGAATCAATTGACAATCGCAACATCCATTACGAAACGCAAGCCGTCGAAGATGGCAGTGGTGGAGTCGGGGGCGTAGTGGAGGACGTGAACTCCGATACCATATACGTTTCCGGCAGTGGTTCTGAATTATCCATCCCGCACGAGGATCCTAGCCAACTTACGTTGTCATTTCGTGGCCAAGTATATGTTTTTGACTCTGTTACCCCTGATAAGGTGCGGTTTTCACTCTCCCCGTTAATTTTTTCTTTTTGGAATTACTATTGTATCCTGGATTCTCTAGATTCTTTGTCTGCCGATATATAATCTGAAGAAACTGTTTTTTCTGTGTTCTCTCTACTCTCAAGCAACTTATCGTTAAATTGTGATGGTAAATTGACTAAACTTTCTGCTTAACTGGGACTTGGCAGCATGCAACTGTGACTATCTTAATAGATGTTTTGCATATCTGTTTTCCTTCCAATTTTGGAGCATCAAAAGGATGATCAAATGATAACCTCAAGAGATGTTTCAGGAATAAAATTCTGCATTTGGTTTCATATGATAGGTGCAAGCGGTATTATTACTGTTGGGTGGATCTGAAATACCACCGGGTTCGCAATGTGAGGATATAGCCCCTCAAAATGAGAGAGTATGCCTGACGAAATTTAATTAGTGCTTAACCACAAATTGCCAAGTGGCAATCTCATTGTTGGTTACATTTTCAAATTATTTGTGTCCTGCTGTAGGGTGCGATGGATTACCCTGGAAGATGTAGTCAGCCACACCGAGCAGCCTCCTTAAGCAGGTTTCGTCAGAAGAGAAAAGAGCGCTGCTTTGATAAGAAAGTTAGATATAGCGTGCGTCAAGAAGTCGCTCTCAGGTCTGATAATAATTAGCATGTCAGGTTTATATTAGTGTCTGGTACCTTTGCTTCAGATTATTATATTGGTATGTTTAAAATATATACTGTTAACTATTACTTAATGTCTCTGGGCTTCAAATTTTGCTTTATCAGGCCATTTATTTTTTCACAGGTACTATGTGGGAAGGGGTATTATTTCACTTCAACATATTTCCCGAATCTTCACTATATTGAGGAACAACTCCATTATATATTTATAGTCTTTTGAAATTATGTTTTTGATGGAGAGTTTACTAAATGTGATGGAATGTTTTGTTTATTTTCCTATGTTTCTGTTTCACACAAATGATCTTCCCCCTCCCCCTCAACAATTTTTTAATTGAGTAAAGTGGTATTTGTGTATAACGTGTGCTTGAACTGTGCCTACATGAGTAGGCCGGGAATATGCTAGGCACTTCTGTTTATCCTGCATATGCCAGAACAAACGGATGATTAGAATATTTTACATTTGACTTCTTTTTATCAAAAGTTCTTGGACTTGGTGTTAATCTCCATATAATTGATAACCTTTATCACTGTGACATTTTTTAAGAGTCGATTTGATAATCCATTTTTAAATTTTAATGGTATCGTCACTTGTCATCACTAAATGAGGAATCTTTCATGTTCTCATGTTCTTGCACATCGTATGTCCTCTACATTTATTTCCTTGTTGCTTATTGTTGTGGCAGCTGTAGTTGTTTGCATCATTACCTGTATTTGACTGATCTGACTTCTGATTGTAGGATGCACCGTAATAAGGGTCAATTTACTTCTTCTAAGAAGCAAGATGGAGCTAATAGTTTGGGAACAGTCCAAGAGTCAGGGCAGGATGACAATCAATCAGAAACCTCGTGAGTTTCATGTTACCCCTATAATCTCATATTCACTGTTTCTTCCTACGGGATTTTGTGTTGGAGACATGGCTTGCCGTTGATTCCTTCTCTTGGTTTATAATATATCTTTTTCTATGACATCATTGTTTGGGATTTAAGTACACTTACACAAAACGGGTATAAACGTTCAAGAACACTAGTTAAGTAACAATAGCTAGATGATATAATTGGTGCTGGACCCCATTAATCCGCTTGAACCAATTGCAAAGGAGAGTCAAAGGCAGTTTGAGGAGAAAAAGGAATTGTATAACTTTTTTCAAGCTGGCATCATGGCATGCAGTGCAGAAGTTTACAGAACTTGAGTGTACATCAATATTACACATTTGCAGTGCCTTATTTAAACTGTCTATATTTGGGCGTCCTAGTCTACGATGCCAAATCTCCAAAGAATCTTTTGAAATGGCAATCTTACAAGAAGCTTGGCCCTAAGAATTTTTTGAAGACATTTAAACAAGTTCAAGCTTGTACAAACCTCCATGCTTAGTTCCTTGCACGAATGCCTCCTTGCTTTGCATATCTTTAACAAAATACTGTCGAGCATAAAACTCAGAAAACAAATTCTCCTTAGTAAACTCAGATACAAACAAAATATTCTTTTGCGTTTTGACCCATTGTCTGTTTGTGTAGGTGCTCACATTGTGGCACTAGTTCAAAATCCACCCCAATGATGAGGCGTGGGCCATCAGGACCAAGGTCATTGTGCAATGCTTGTGGACTTTTTTGGGCACATAGGGTAAGTATTTCTCCCGATGTTCTGCTTCTGGGAAGAAAGCTTTCCTTTTGTCGTTTTTCTCCTGTAGATTCCTTATCTAATGAAATTAACTATATTGTTCTGTTTCTTTCTCAATTCATATTGAACATTCTACAGCTATGCACCATTCTGATTCTGAGTGTATGGTTTTAAGACATTTTTTTATATAAAAAAGAAAAGTTAATATATTAGATGGGTTTATGTTGCTTAATACGCTATTTGTATTTTCCTAGGGTACTTTTGGTACAAGGAAAAATATATTGGGATTTGACATGGCATAGTACTTTGGCTGTTTAAACCTAAACATATCAACAATAGCAATTGTGACATGGCATAGCACTTTGGTTGTTTAAACCTGAGCTTGAAGTCCTGCGACTTGGGGTTTAATATTCCTAACCTTGGTCATCTTTTATAAGTTTTTCAAAGTGCTTTTCAAAATTTTCCGGTTATTTACATACTAACCTCATTTTCGATTTCTTTTCTTAATTTAACACGATAATGTTGTCACCACCACCATAATCAATATCAAATTAGCATGTAGATTCTAGGAATTCTGCTATTATGACATCATTGGTCTATCATATAGTGGTATAATCACGATAATATTTTCTTGTTCTAATTTAGATGGAAACTGAGCATAATCCTGATGTTTTGTCCATGGGTAATACAGGGGGGACTAGACTTGGTAGTTGGTATTCATTAATTTGTTGACCTAATAAGGTCATGTCACCCTACAGTTTTTCTTACTTTCGGTCTACTTAATCACTGTCCATCGTATTTTTATGTCTCAATTTCATGTTGTCCCTAGTATTGTTGAAGGCAAATTTTAAGTTGTTTTATTGTGTCCGAAATATATGCTGCCTAAGCAATAGAAAACCACAAAAGTGAGTCCTATGGCCCAAAATAGCTTCAAAAACGCTTCCTAATGATCGCAAAGGGAAAAAATTTGTAATGTGACAAAAAAAGAAATAACTGAAATTGGGGCAGAACCACTGGAGTGTGGATGTCCAATGCATTCGCTGATGATAGCAATCAGATATTGAGGTTGGGCTGGGTTTCTATATTTTCCTGTGTTCGCAGCAACTCTGGCAAACTTCTGAGTATGGTGGTTTACTGGTTTGCCCCAGAGTTTGCCTGTAATGCCACCTGATGTGGGACGGTAGTAGGATAAGGGAGGGAGAAATAGGAAGATATAGAAAAAAGGAGAAAAAACAAAATCTTATATAATTTTACTTGGTGTATTACCAAATGTTTATAAAGAAAACCAAGTATTCATGCTTAGAACAATAAAGGAAACGGAAAATCTCAATCTTTTAACTGTCAACTAATTAGTTTTTATGTTTTCCTTTGCTTTGTGAGAGGTGCCACTATTTTGGTTTGTCTCAAATTTGCAATTTCATTACTACTAGCTGCTGAGTTGACAATAGCTCGCAACCTTTTGACCATGGTATTCTGCAGGGTACTTTGAGGGACTTATCCAAGAAGAACCACGAACATTCTCTTGCACCCGTTGAGCAGGTATACTTTGATTTATGATGTTAGCATTCAATTTTAACTTCATGGTTATGTGAGCATTCATCTGTCTCTGTTTGGCACCTGATGGCCAGGTTGAACGGGATGATTTACATTCTCGGACTGCTAACCTTGCATGTAACAATCTTGGGGCTTTCCCTGATAATGGTAAGCCGGGCATAGATGATCTTTGAGTTTTCCAGTCACAGAAAATGCCAGCCATGGGCTATGATAATTTTAGGGTTATAGTAATTTATTCGGTTTGAGCTCTAGAATGTACAGTTATATCGTATGTTCGTATCAATACAAAGAGGTTTATTTCTCCATGCTTGATAATTTGCGCAACCCGTTTATTCTGGATGTATTAACTGAAAGGCTGGAATTTATATGATATCATGGGGATTTCAAAAGCTGTTTTAGTTCGACCATGATATCTCTGGATTTGCATGTAATATCTGCTTTAAATTTGTGTTTTGCCACTCAATGCATATTGGTCGTGCAGGTTCTCGTGGGTGAGCTAATAGGAACCTAAGTTTTTTGGCCCATAGTCGACACGTATTTGAAGAAAAACTCCATCAGGGTGTTAAACTATCGCTTGAGCTTCAAGTAAAAGGGAAAACTATTTTTTGAATCAAGGAGATAGTTGTAATTCTATGAAATGATATAAAGGGGGAAAACCCCCCTATAGAAGTGATAGAAATGATTAGCTATGACGTGATACTTGAACTAGTGAAGACTAATAACCATTTATAGAATGCATTTTTTATAATATTTGAGTTATAAACAATTGACTTACTCGAACATTATACAGTGTGCAGGACAGTTTGTTTCAAGTCAATGAGTCAACTGATTATCTTATTATTTGGTTGGAGAAAGGCAGATTATGCTATTTGTTGGGTTATAAATGTTCTTTCACGAACAGCTATCTATTAGGTTAATTGATAACGGCCTATGTAAAAGGCAAATTGTGCTATTTGCTTATTTCTGAATTATAGGCCGTAATTAGTTTATAGAGAAGGGATTATAGGGAATAAATTTTAAAGAATAATTTATAAAAATTGATTTTGAAGAATAGTTTTTAAAAGAAAAGTTATTTTAAAAAAAATAAGTATTTTATTAGTTATAATTAGAATGATTGTTTTGATATGTAAATTGTTTAAAAGGGTATGGGGTAAAATGATAAGAGAAAAAATATATAGATAAAATAGTTATTATATTGTTCAATTTTTTTTTCCTATCTAAAAGTTAATTCTATAATTTTATTTGAAATTATAGTTTTGGAGGTTTTAAAATTGTAGTTTACCCTATAAAGTTTTTTGAATACACATGGAAGACTTGCGGAGGTGAACAGTTTTGTTTTTTGTTAAAATAATAGTTAAAAGATTATCTTTATTTTAGAATTTATATCTATAAAAATAATTTTTTAAAAAAATAAAATAAATCCAAACTGTGTATATTAAATCGGGATGGTTTAAATCCAATAAACAACTAAACTGATTTTCTAACAATTATCTTGAATTATTTTGGTGGGATCAAAATAATAAAAATTTGAAACGAAAGCAGGCCGAATGACAAGACTACAGAGCTTGTAATATATTAAAAAGTTTAATTGTTTTAAATTGCACTGGGAAGAAATTTTGTTAAGGTATTTTTTATTAGAAAAAATGATAAAAAGATTTTATGTTATACTAAATTAAGATAGTTATCAATAACAAATTAAGTATTATTAATTATAAATCAAATATTACTAACACAATGTTATATTTTGATATTTATCATTTTTTAGAGTTTTTCTATTATTTTTACTTTTTATTATCATTGGTGATATTAATAGATAATTTTGTAATTTTAGTTATCAATAAAATAAAATAAAATATATTTTTTTATTTATTCACTAATATTGATACTACTAATAGTCAATAAATTTAATTCGAGAAAATGTCACATATAATAGGAGAAATTTAATCTCGTTCGAGTAATTATTACGGTTATATATCCAAGGTCTGAATACTTGATCGCTGGTAAATAATATGTCTTCAAAACACCCTACTTTTAATTCTCAATTAAAAGTTTAAATAAACAAACATACAGTCTATGCGGTATAGCCGGTATATCTATACTGTCCGTGTAATTATAAGGTATGAATCTCAGATGCATGGCTTCATTTTATAGCTGCATCACTTCATGGCTATAAAAGATTTATTTTTCAAAATTATTGATGCTAAAAAATGCCTTGTCAAGAAATATATAAACTTATGAAAAAAAATGAGAATGTCATTACATATTTAATTTTATGACGATAATATTATCTTTAAAAATTATATAAAACAACACAAAAGTTTTTACTTAAAAATGTTATTATATCTTTATATAAATAAAATATAATAATCTCTCTCGATTCGCATGCTTACATGAATTATAATAAGTGATACAAAATTTTATCACAGAAAAAGTGATACTACAAAATATATACACGTATTTTTTTATAAATAAAGATGTTATTTAGATAAAATTTTAAAAAAATGTTTATAAAAAAAAGAGTTTTTGTGTGATTTTTAAAAAATAATTTAAAAAAAATTATAAAAAAATAATTTTAAATAAATCAGTGTTTAAATATTTATTTTTATGAGTATTTTTATTATCGATAAATTATAAAAAAATATATAATTATTAAATATATGATATATAAAAGATGAGAGAGGAGAGATAGTGTAAAAGAGAGATAAGAGATGATTAAAAAATAAAAGAAAAATGAGAGAAGGTGTAGAAAAGAGAGTAAAGAAGAGAGAAGGTGTAGAAAAGAGAAGAGTATATAAGAAAAAGTAGGATAATATAGTAATTGATTAATTCATAAGTTTTTTTACTATTCTATAAGTTATTCTAACTAATTTATTTAAAATTTTAATTTTAAATTATAATTTAATCTAATTTTTTTTAAAATAAATATAATTAATTCTTTTAAAGTTTTTTAAAACCTAAAATTTAGCAAACTTGAAACCAAGCTCACTAAAAGTTACGCGTTCTAGCCGCAAGGAGTTGTAAATCATCTCCACTGTAGACCAAGAGCGCACCTATGGACCTCATCACCAGCCGTTGGATCACATCTCTGTGGAGGGTACGGCTGGTGATGTGTCGTTGACCTTCATCATCCAAGTCAAATTCTAGTTCTATTATAAATTCTAAAATTTATTGCTGCGTAATCCTGAACACGATCCAGTACTGTCTAACCGAGTCACATGAGATAATTCTTTAAAGCAAACTTGCACATAAATGGAAATTCCCGACAAGCTGACGCCGTCGTACGTATAAAAGAATTAACAGACAAATTACTCCATTGAAGCATCTTCGAGGAAATACGCGGCATACCTTGCAGATCAGATAGATTTTCTGCTGTCGTCTCTCCTCTCGTTCTCGAAACTTCTCAGAATTGTGAAATTGAATTCCACACTTGTTTCAAGGGTTTGAAGAAGTTGTAATAAAAAACAATGTTTGACCGATGAAACTGTCGATGAACTTAGGGCTTTTGTTCTGGTTCAGTTCGTGACCTGTGGGGTTTTGGAGGGAAATTGATGGCAGCCGTGAATCCTCAACCTCTGCAGGCGCGTACGTTCGAGAAACACGTGCGGGGCCCAGTAGCGATAGAGGACGACGACGGTGACAATGAGGATGGGGGTGCTAGTGGCGATGCCATGGATGACTGGGAAGAGGGAAATGTTAATTCAGTGACTGTGCCAAACCATGGAGTAGTTGTTACGACGTCCCGAACTAGTGAGCTCACTCTTTCTTTCGAGGGGGAAGTTTATGTGTTTCCTGCGGTGACACCGGAGAAGGTAATGAATGATATTTTTGTTTTTATTTGTAATATATTTTAGCCTATACTGACCTCATAATTCAGTATATTATGTTATTTACTAATTTCTTTCTTAACTTACCCTTTTATAGCACAACTTAGCCGCATTTGGACCTCGTTTAGTCAGCTTCGTTGAATTTCGTTGACTTGTGGGATTGTCGACTATTGGAAAACTAAGTTAAATTGAATGCAGTGCTTGAGTCTTAATGCGCTGAAGGATTACGTGAATTTTACCTGCATGTTTTACAATGTTCTGATAGCACACACAGCACATTATCCAACAAAAGAGTTACGTCATATGATATATGATCTCTTCTCCCATGACGAACGGTTCATGTTCTTACCCATCTGTTAATATATGACAAGCAGTTCATAAGTTTGTCGTATAACTGTTATAAGATATTGAAATTTATGCCATGCATTTTGTACGTTACATCCTGTTTACTGCAGCGGATCTCAAAATAGGTCATGGTTATTGAGGAACATTTGGTGTTCAAATTTTACGTTGTAGGTGCAAGCTGTTTTGCTGCTTTTAGGAGGACGTGATGTGCCTGCATGTGCTCCTTCTGTTGAAGTACCATTTGATGAAAGCAGCAAGGTAATGAAGGCACAATTTTATAAGAGTTGTTTTTTAACTTGTATAACAATTTTATGTTTGAATGTGTTGTCTGCTTCTATTTCTAGGGCATAGATGATACTCCAAAGCAGCTGAACCTTTCAAGAAGAATAGCCTCCTTGGTTAGGTTCCGTGAAAAACGCAAGGAAAGATGTTTCGACAAGAAGATTAGGTACTCTGTGAGAAAAGAGGTGGCTCAAAGGTGAGGCCTCTAAAAGTTTACCATTGGTCTATATATTGCAGAATTTTTGTATTAGAAATTGTATGACTTGCAATAGTTTTATCATTTGTATTCTTCTATTAATGTGGTGAATCTTTGCATATCATTTGTGAGTTTGGACACAATGTCATCCTTTGTGCAATTGGCCCACAAATCAAGTTATGAGAAAACAGCAATTTGGCCGCTATCTGATGAGTCTTTGAATTTCTAATTGCACCTCATCAGTCGAGTCCTGGAATGTTTCAAGTCTCCTGATAAATTGAGTCCTTGAATGTCTTTTTACACCTCATCAATTGCTTCCTTTAATTTTTAATAAATGGCCTTGTATATAGGTTCTAAGAATTGATCTGATTGAATTTGATGTTATTTTGAACTTTCCACCATGAAATCTGATACAGAGAGTTATTATTAGGCAGGGTTCTCACAATGCATGATTGACTTCTTCTAGTGTTCAGTTTGATCTCAGATTGTGCTTGAAGGTTGATATGTTCTTCTTTGTTAAGTATTTGGTTTTAGCACTAATAGTTTTTAAATTTCATCTTGTTCCTTACTTATCTTTTTGTTCTTTTCCGGTTTCCCTTGCTAGGATGCATCGCAAGAATGGACAATTTGCATCCTTCAAAGAAAGTCCTGGTTCATCTAGTTTGGATCATTCTACAGAAATCTTTCATCAGGATGGCGCTCATTCTGGAACTTTGTGAGTTTCAAGCTAAGCTGTCCAACAAATATGTTAATTGCCCTATATATAGAAGTTCTTCTGAGTATTTTTTCCCCCAGTTGCATTTTTGCAAAAATTATCTGTGCTTCTCACTTGTTTCTCATTTCTTGCAGACGTAGATGTCAACATTGTGGTGTTAGTGAAAATAATACTCCTGCCATGCGTCGTGGCCCAGCTGGACCAAGGACTCTATGTAATGCATGTGGCCTTATGTGGGCAAATAAGGTTGGTCATTGTGCTGATCATTTGAAATTATACTAAAACTACTCATGAGTTTTCACTTAATAGTTAAGCTTCTGTGGTCAATTGGTCTTTGACCTTGAAAATCCAGTTGACTGTTGTTGTTCGCTGATTGTTGATCTCTCTAATTGTTTTGCATTTTGCCTTGAATCTGCTTGATTCTGACAGGGAACACTCAGAGATCTCAGCAAGGGAGGAAGAAATCTTTCTGTTGAGCAAAGTGAGCTGGTATGTAGGATGGGTTGTTAATCACGGATGTCCAATGAGTGCCTCATTGGATTTTATATTTATCCTGGGTGGAATTTGCAGGAGACTCCTCTTGAGGTCAAACCAATTATCCTGGAAGGAGAATTGCTTGGCGTCCATGACAACCAAGTAGAACTCTTCTACCCTTATTTTCAATTCATTCTTGGAAGGTCACAAAATGTTTCATCTCAATTTTTTGTTTGTTTGTAGGGAATTTCTGAAGACCCTTCCAAGGCCATTGCTGAAGGATCTAACAATCATGCTGTCAACCCCAGTGATGAGGTAGTTTTTTTTGATGGAAAATGGTATTTCAACCTAATGCTGTCTGAGTTTTTTCCTTACTCTATTCTTCATCGTCCAATTTGGAGTCCCATACATTGGCACTGATCCTTAAAGTGTAGAGTTCAGACACTTTATCACCTGAATTAACAATATGATGCATCTAATTAATATCATTATGTTTTCTTCTTCAGGAATTGCGGTCTGGTGAACGCTTATCCAATGCACTGTCAGCAGGCTTTGTGCATTCTTCAGCAAATGATGATGGGCAGGTATTTTATGTAATAAGTTAATGCTACCAGCACAACTCTGCACAATTGTTCACTAAGCGTTACTTGAGTTAGAGTGCCACTTAAAAGTTGAATAGAGCGACCAATGTTGTTGTGATGAGTTGTGTAGGTAATAGGTAACATTATTGTATTGCCGTTACACTTTGGTCGTTACCTTACATGAGATTAATATGTTGTATAGGAACCTCTGGCTGAGCTTTCCTATCCTTCCGAGACAGATATTGACATTCCCGGAAACTTTGATTAGAAGGTACTAAGTGCGCTATAATGTCAAGGAGTTTTAAATACTAAATATAGCATGATTGAATATAGCGCTCACAAATGTTTAAGTTCTCCGATTATTGAGAGATTCTTATAAAAAATACGACACATTATATAGGGTTTTGGACTTGTTCAATCCAACCTGATCTTAATGATAAAAATTATCATAACAATCATAGCACAGCAACTCCGATTTTACGGATGAATCTTCAGCAGTGTACAAGTCTGAAGAATGGACGTTTCTTGCAGCTGTTAATTTGGATATTGAATATAGCAGGGTCATAACTACCTATTCTGACACGTCTTGAGTGTAGATGTCTACTGCTGGGATCGGGTTGAGAAATGAGAAGCTCTGGATCCGTTATCCATGTCCAATCATCTGTACATATACATAAAAGCAAAGGTTAGTTTGTGTTATCTTGTGTTGTTCTTTAATATACCATATTTAAGGTATATGTACATTATGGTGCCAAAAATCGTTGTAATCAATAATCATTAGCACCACTATTTTTTAGGATAAGTCATAGTTTAGCCCCCATGTATGGTTCAGAATTGATTTGCTTTTGTGATTGTGTTATTCAACACTCTGGTTTGCTCAGTTGTAACATCTGTGGTGGTATTTTACAGTGAATTTTGAATAAAAATATTGTGAATTATAATGACTACTCTTGTTAAATCTAATTTTATATTGAACATTCCAAAGTTTTGATTAGCGTTTTGAGATCAATTTTGATTTTGAAAGGTGACTTATTATTGAACCATTGTACGCTTTCAAACCTTTCGAGACACATCAGAGATGAAAGAGAAATGCTTTGATATATTTTAGAGATATTTAAATATTTAATATATTTTTTCTATTTTTTATTCTCAATTAATCACGCCTCTTTTATTTCTTTTTTTCATTCATTCTCTCCTACCTAGCTTTTCCATAAACAAGAGTTTTTGGAAAATAAATTATATTCTTTTACATATTTATTAATTCTAACTAATTTTTTGATCACGTAATTAAGTAATACCCGTACTGTATAAAAGAAGTATCAGCAGCAACTGAGTTCAACAATTCAATATTTGGCAGAAAAGGTATAACGAGGTTTTATCACTAACAGAGAAATCCCTTAAACAGAGATGATTCTTCATTTCTAACGTTCTAGATTTATAGGTACCCTTCGGAAGTCTTTCATCCAAGGTACTTGGCAGTTGAGAACGATTAGCTATCATGTTCTTCCACACTAGAGTCATGAAATGTGCAGATGAAACGCGCTTTATGCTCTACTCGAGAAGAAAAATTCCTCTAGATAGCTGGAAAAATGTTTCTAACTTTTAACTTCATTTGGGGATCCGCTTGAAGAATCGCTATCTAGTTGAGCCGCCTCTCTTGGAGATGATGGAAGCAATTCTGCTGGGGCGGCTAAACCTGCAAGAGAATGGAAGTTCAGCCAAAATTTACTATATTATTCAACAAGGGGTTGTACTAGAGATGTAAAAAAGCAATTTTGTCTTCTGATCACAATGAGAAACTAGGCTGTAACAAGTTAAATAAAAGTGAAACTGGCAAACCTTTTTTAGATTGGAACTTCTTAGTGTGCCGCCTAATAAGCTTTTTAGCTTTTGTAATCGTAAGCTGCCGAGCATAAGGGGAGAACTCTACATCACCTTCACTCCAATCACCACGAACATCATCTTCTTCACCCCTCATAGTTCGGAGGACAAATGCCTTTGCCTTGCGACGTTGATTACTAAATAGTCCTTTGACGGATGTTACAAATCCATCACCTGCTCCATCATTTGGACGCTTGAATGGGTGCTGATCAGATTTTCCTGCCCGGTCTTCATCACTTGAGTCAATTTCAGGACCGCTGGCTCCAGTAGGCTGAGCCTGGGATTTGTCTTTGAATTTCTTACCCTACATAATCCATGAAAGGAAAAACAATATTTAAATGAATTTAATAGCAAAAGTTAATGTCACATAACTCCATAACTAATAATGATTTTTCTTGATTGGTTAAGAGCCCTACAAGAGGCGCTAAAATGACAGCCTCCCGCTCAAAATTTTCAGTTTGCAAGGTTGAACATAATGTTTTATTTTTTGTGACATAAACATAATGCTTTATTAAAGAACGTGACCATCAATAAGAAAAATGAAAAGAAAAAGGACACAAATGAATTATCAACCTGCATTCCAGTCACAGACTTCAGAACACTCCAGATGATGTGCTTCTTAACTCGTGAAAAGAGTTTTGGCCAAGTCCCAGTAAATTCTACTCGGTGAAATTGATCCATCAGTAACTTCACATCACTCACAACAAATGGTGATCCGTCGTATGTAATCGACAACTCAACCTACAAGAAAAATACACAAAACTTAGATGAAACCTGAATTATTGTGACATACGTGATAGCAGATTCAATCTTCATTATTAGGTCAAAAAGCTATCAACCTGGCTAATTTTGATGTTGTGGAACTCCATCACTTTTCGGGGCTTAGACCTCTTCTCTTCTTGTGGCTTAACCACTTTTCTCTCTTTCTCTTCATTGGATCGACCAGTTTTGACAACTTTGGAATCTTTTAATGCATTCTTAGAGACCTCATCTTGTTGCTCAATTGAGCCAAATGGGCCATTATTTGAGGAAGAGATACTCTCTAAGACAAGTTCATTGGCTACAGATTCTGCAACAGTTTCTTCCCATGTTCTGTCAAAAGAAGACGTTCTTCGCAACTCGGGGGTTGAACCAGTACCAGGGTTTTCTATGACATTTTGCGATTTGGATGCCTGCAAGCAGGTTACGAAACTCCTTATGAGATCATGCATCTAAAACTACTAATAATATGTGGAGAGGAAAAAGGACAAAACAGAAAAAGATATATTTTCTCCAAACTCTTCAACCAACGTATTCCATGATTCACATTCTTGATTCTAGTCATCTAGAAAAATTATCATCCGAGACTCACTTGGGTTGAATCAGAAGGAATGGTAGGCTGACTTCCAGAGATGACAGATTTGGACGAGACCTCGGATTCTTTTAAGGGAACTTCTTGGATCGCCAAACCTTTCTTCAGACGTCTTGCACCAGCTGTGGTTGAAACCTTCCAGACCTCCTGCATTATTTTATGGATAAAATAATATATTTCCTTTAGAAAATAAGCACAATCTCAAAAGAGAACAACATATTAAAAGGCCAATAGTAGTAGTAGTAGTAATACGCGAAGGATAGCTGTCCAATCTCTTTGAATGTAAAAAAATAGTGAATCCCTTGGAAAAACATGCATAGAAGACCGAAGAGAAGCCATTAAAACAATTATGTTTCAAAATAAAATGTAAAGGCAGATAAATGCTCCTGAAGATAAGGCAATTCGTTCAACTAATTGTAATTTTAGCATCCATAAAAGAACCATAATTTTAACTGAAAATATCTATAAATTGAGCTTTGGTTCTGAAGGTAATAAAAAATTTAAATCTATCAACTAACCTGCCGGCGTTGTGAATCTTGTCCTTCTTCTGGGAATAAATAATCCCACATCATTCTGTATATCGTTTCTGTCAAATGGATTTTAAGGGGATAGATCTCTACCTATAATGCAAACGAAATTCATATCAGGAAATAAAAGGCACCCGTCTCAATATTCCAAGCAGACATCATATTAATAACAAGGAGTTTTAATATTTGATTTTGATATTACTTTCAACAGGTTTGCAGTTCTTTATAAAACGGAATAGATGAAATTGATAAATATCATAGCTGCGTCAATTTACATATCCTCTAAGAAGTGCCAAAGAATTTTCCCCACTAGCTTGACAAGGTTCTATTATCTTTGGACAGGATCTACTTGAAAAGAGACTACTATAAGCCGCATGGATTCTTTTTAAGGAATAAGTTTTTTTGAAAAAAATTAATTAAATGATGGCTGACTCATTGTTGAATATCCAAATCGAATAGGGTCTAATCTTCCTCCCCTGAAGATCTATCAAAAAGAACTGCTCTGCTTCATTAAATTTTCATACATCTCATTCTAAGTTTTTTATGCTAGGATTTCAAGTAATTAGCAGATTAGGACGTCTACTTCCCAAATGCTATTACTGAACTAAAGGTAACGATTACTTGGAAAAGTTCAAAGGGAGAATTTCCATCCTTTGGAGCTCCCTGCCTTGCATCTAGTCTGAGCATGACTTTTCTGTAAACAACCAAAAAAGAAAAACATGCAATATTATAATACAGAGAGGAATTGACAACCTAAAACATGGAAGGATTTAATAAATTCTAGAAAAAGGTAAGTTTACATACTTTCCCCATTCAGGTGGAGGATTCCATGCTGATAAAAGCATGTCACTCTTGGCATTAGGCAGACAATTTCTGATAACCAAACATTTTACTGTAAACCGAGAAACACCCACATCCTTGTAATCTCGATCAAAGTCATAGATCTACGTTAGGAAAATAACTAAATTAGCATACCCTTACAAGTCAAGACCCCAAAGAAACAAGATGACTTGCTAGCAACACTGTAATCAAAGAACAGTGGATGTTAACATCATGGCACTAAGAAATTGGAACAATCACAAGGCACCAACACAAAGATATGCAAGATCCCCTACAAATTGAAACAGGTTCCCACATTTATTCAAATACCTGTATTTAATAATGCAGAGTCAAGCCATAATGGCTTTTCCCCTTTAAATAATGTTATTAAGCTTGCATCTAAGAGGATCAAATTGTAACTAATATATATATATATATATATATATTAAGTTAGAGTTAATATGGTGAAGATCAAATGTTTAAACAGTCTGCAATACAGATAATAAGGAATTTAAAGTATATTTTCCAGTTTGCTAAATATCAAATTCTTACCATGTCATTAATCTCAAATTCTGCAAAAGATTTACCATCAAGCAGCATGCTCCAACCAACTTTATCAATTTTCAATGATAAGTGCATGGCATAGGAAGGGCTTCTGTTCTTTTCCTTCTCCAAAAGCTGTTGCTGTGCAGCTTTCTGCAGAGCCATCCTTAATGATGCGGATGCAACCTTCATAGATTTTTTTGCACTTACAAGTTCTCTCTTCAATCCTTGCACCTGCCAGTGTTGGACTACTGTTGATTACTCATGAAACCTTGTCTATTACAGGAATATGCATAAAACAAAAGTAGACCGGACATCTCAATGCATGTTAGAGAACAATGGAAAATCCTAGTGAATAAGAAAATGCAATAAGAATCATAATATCCTTCCCCACACCTACAAAATAGGCGAATAACCAAACCAAGATGATAGCAAAGGCAACAATGAAAGAAACCGTAAATTGTCATGGGCCGCCCCAATTGAGCAGCGTCAATAAAGATACAAAGACAGAGGATATGATTAAATGGAGCCTTTACTGTCATGTTAAAAATAAAATTAATCTTAGGTAGTACAAAACGTTAATTGCATTGATAGAAAGTTAATTAAAGAGAGCTGAGCATAGTTTTTTAAACAAATTAATCAAAGTTCTGAGGCATCAAGAAAAATTTAGCCAAATTTGAGAGGAGGCTAATATAAATTTACCCTTTCTTTTTAATGGATATAGAGAAAAGGCAGATAAAATTGGACTCAATCTGTTTAATCACATCCATTAAAGTATTGTTTAAATAATATAAAGTATTGTTTAAATAATATCTTACCAACATTGGTCTTCCACATGCAATCATCCACAGCTCACCTTCCCTTTCTGGACATGAATCTCCAGATGCATCACGTGAAAAAGATAACTTTCTAATATCACCAAGAATCAACTCCTGCTCCCTCTCTTTTTGTTCAAGGTTGATCTTTGCAAGTTCTACCTCTTCAATACCATCAGGGACCACCTCATCTGCTTCCTCCTCAACATCTTCATCATCTTTACCAGAAAATGACCAGCTAATTTTTCGAGGCCTGTGTTGTGTTCAACAATTAATTAATTTGAAAATATCGTTATATAGCACACAAAAGAAATTTAACTTCTCGTTTTTGCAGGAGAAAAAGAGATCAGGTCTAAGTAGTATAACACTTGAATTACCAAATAGTAGTGAACAAATCACCTATACAAAATATAACCAAAAGGGAAGAAACATATCTGACATGAAAATAGTTTAGCACAATTTACAAAGTATCTTAAAGAAGATATTGCATTGCCCAAATAACAGATAATCATACCGTAGAGAACGAGCAAATGTTTACAAATAAAACTGTAGAGAATAAATATCTAGGAGAAATTATAGGGATTGGATGCTGATTATAATCTGATCTGATTTTATTAGTTTTTATTTTTTCATTTATTGTAAATCCCTGAATATCAGGTCTACTTGCTCGGCATTGATTTATCCCTCACTGTATATATGTATCTTAGTAGCTGATCAGTAATATACAAGAATTATTCTCCTCCTACCATCGACTTTCAAAACCCCAAAAAGAAATATCGTTTTGATCAATCCACATACTGTACTAGTTGCTTGATAAGAATTGTCATGGTCACATGATATGATAAATTTGACAGTTGCAACTAATGATGTCTGCATGAGTGAACTGCTAAACTATAAATATAGAAACGTTTACTGGCTGTATATCTGCATTATTCTCTCACCCATTATTTCTTTACCACGGACAATTTCAATCATTCTTGGAAATTTACATTTTTCCAAAAATTTGAATCAACAAAAATTTGAGGTTTCTCCCTTCTAACTTTCACTGAAATTGTTCCCTTCTAGTTAAGATATTAGAGCACTGAATCTTGAACTTTCTCATTTCGTTCTACCAAATTTTAATTTCAATTCCCAACTCATTTGTGAAAGAAAAGTTTTTTCCTTGATAAGCCAATTTGGAATTAAAAAATTCCTTCAAATGTCAAATGTCAACTGACAATTACAATAAAAGGGTACACGAGAAATGACATGTTGCAGGTTCAGTTGCTGCAATGGTTCTTTTTCCTAGCATGTCTGTGATGCATTAAGTTAGTTTAGAATATTTGCCCTATATATTTATCCACTATGCAGTAGCAAGATACCTATGGAATAAGCTCCTTGGTTTTTTTGGCAAGAGTTTGGGTGTCCTAAAACCTTATAACATTTCTCCCCATTGAATTTGCAGGGTTTGGTAATGAGAAAGAAAATAAAACTTTGTGATGGTGCATGGTCAATGGAATTGTGGTTTGCCTAGTTGGAAGAGAATGTATGCATCTTCAACATATCTTCTACTGTAATTGTTTTATTGAATAGAGTTGTGTATATGATTTCCTTTTATGTACTCAGCACGTTTTTTTCCTAAAAAAAAGTGGTCAGGGGGCCTCTTTGTTTGATATGAAGAGATTGGACATATCTTTTATTATTAGGGTTTATAGGGTAGCCATTTTGTTACTGTGTTCTTTTTGAGGTTTGAGGATTTCTTCATCTCGGTTGTGGTAAATTCATCTACATTTTACAAATTTCTTCTTTTAACTAGTGAACATAAACATAGAGAAAGCAAGATGCAGATAAAGAGTACTGATATAAGGAGCGAATCAATACATTCATGAGTGATTCACTTTGGAAGTGAGACAGATAATGCTTAAATTTAGAGAAAGGGCAAATATAGGGTTTATCCTCACTTTGGAAGACGTGCAAAAAGAAGATTTGTCAATACATCCATCATGACTTGAAACTGACGGGAAGTCATTGTTGCAGTTATATTATGAGAATTAAACGAGACCTCCTTCAAGGGCTTCACCTGCAGAAGTTAAGATAAGCAGTTGACATAAATATTGAGAACAACCAAGGCATATGTTGCATAAAGAACTAGAGAAGCATACTTCTTGATGATATGCATGTATGGAAATGCATGCATTGGTTTGGGAATAATACGTGATGTGGGGATATATTCAAACCAGGATGTCAATATCGTATAGGTTACCTTGAGTTCTGGAGTTGCACCTTTGTGCCTTGTGCACCGGAAGTACATATCACCAGGCATAAAAACTCTCTCAAGAAGAGCACCTGTTCGCATTACTTTTGGGGAGCCTCTATGGATTTTGGGAAGCCACTGCACTCCAGCTCCTGGATCAACATCTGTTGGTGCAACATGGGCCTGCACATGCTCCAACATAGCAGAAATCTCCATTCTATTCCAAGTCATTTCAGGTTGGTGCTCAGCACTACGCACATTTGTAGTTGCAGTAGCTTGCTCAATCATCTCAGATCCAACATGAAGTACTGAATGAAATGACTGGGATAAAATACGGCCACTTGCAGCAGCAAGCAAAAACCTACCCTGTTTGACAAGAAATTAGGTGACTCAGAAAGCACGAATAGAAGACATCTCTAGTGTCATTAAATGACTAAACGTATCAAAGGATATATTACATATATCACAAGACAAACAGCAAAGTATCCATGAGGTAAATGTAATCTTAGGCAGATTTAATAATGAATCAGAAAAACAGGTCATAGGAGAAAAAAGTAATGAATATTCAGGGTATTTTCACAGCTTTCATGTTAGTTTTTTTCAACAAACAAGAAATCATGACAAAATGCAATATGTATATATTGTTGAAAAGTACAAGTATTCAAGCTATAGATCCAGTTTAAAGGGGAGCATTGAAATGCGGTAGTTTAGAATTAATTATTAATTAATATTATGTTTTGTTAGTTATTTAATTATCTAAAATTAAGTTTAGATATTATTTAGGATCAGATTTTAATATTAAATTATCATATTTTAGAAGAATAAATTTAAAATATTAGGATTATGATAGATTATAGGTTTAGTCTATTAGCTTATATAAAGGCCTATTTGTATTCTCATTCATTTAAAAGGATTAATAACATTTTAAAACTTTTTTCCTCTAATTTCAATCCTTCAAATTTTCACATGGTATCAAAGCAGAAATATTAAATCTTAGTTAAAGTCTTAATAAAGAAGAAGAAAAATGTCAAGCCTGAAGAGAAGGCACGCCTTCAAGTGAATATTAGTTACATATGATGGAAGAAGGTAACTTGGGTCTCTTTTCACAAAATCTTATAGGTTATGAGATTAGTTCATCTTACCTCAAGTGAGGTTAGATTAGTGTGTAAACCCAAGTGGATTATGATGAAAGAGAGTAAGTTGGATCTCTTCCCACAAAATCTCATAGGTTATGGGATTAATTCATCTACCTCAAGTCAGGTTAGTTTAGTATGTAAACTTAATGGGTTACTATGATTGTATGAGCAAGGTTGCTCTATGATGAAAGAGGATAAATTGGGTCTCTTCTCACAAAATCTCATTAGGTTATGAGATTAGTTCATCTCCCTCAAATGAGGTTAGATTAGTGTGTAAACTCAAGTTGATTACCATGATTGTATGGACATGTTGCTTTTGAATAATACATATGATGGAAGAGGATAACTTTGGGCTCTTCCCACAAAATCTCATAAGTTATAGGATTAGAACATATGATTCTTCATCAAGTTCTTCTCTTATAAATGTTCTTGTCAAGCTTCCAACATGGAAGTTCTTCGTCAAGCTTACAACTTTGTCTTAAGATCCAAATTTAAGATCCAAATTCAAGATCCAATCAACTTCAGTTCAGTAGTCACTACTGGTTTAAGGATTCTAAGTTATGGTTCTTCTATAATGATGCTGCTCACATCTAAACTACCTCCTAGCTTGAGGAGGAGTGTTGAAAATCATAAGTATTTAAACTATAGATCCAGCTTAAGGGAGAGTGTTGAGATGCGGTAGTTTAGAAATAATTATTAATTAATTAATATTATATTTTATTAGTTATTTAATTAATTATCTAAAATTAAGTTTAGATATTATTTAGGATCAGATTTGAATATTAAATTATCATATCTTAGAAGAATAAATCTGAGATATTAGGATATGATAGATTATAAATTTAGCCTATTAGATTATATTTTTGCCTATATAAATGCCTATTTGTATTTTCATTCATTCAAAAGGATTAATAATATTTTGAGACTTTTTTCCACATATATAAATGATAGGATATCCTCCTAGGCAAAAATGTCAAAGAAGAAATAGAAAAGACAAGGACATGAAAACAATGTGGCTCATTCCCTTTGCAAATATGTAAGGAGAGCCAAATAACTAGTTCCGTCCCTAGCCCAATCTAAAGTTGAGAAGTGAGGAGAACTGCTAAATTATGAGCATTTTCTCTAAAGTTAAATACACCTAAGAGCAGAATAGATAATAAATAACCATAAAACTTTTGCCTCCTTATAGTTCTACCAAAGCCCCTGTAGCTAATCAAAATAAACTCTTCCAGGTTGAGAGAGCACATCCCACATCTAGCATTAACCAAAAACACCAGATAATCTGCTACTAAGAACAAAAGAGAAGCTATTCCAAAGAAATTTGACAAAGGCTTTTAAATTTAAATGAATTGTCACAAGGAAGGAGGCTGGAAAACAAGATAATTGCCTCCAAAATAAGGATCACAGATACTTCAGAATGGCAGCCACATCTTGCATATGCATCTTAAGATGATTCTCAAATCACATTGAATGCCTAATGTACTTAGCTGGATAAATATCCAAGAAGTAATCTTTCCTTATTTTTCAATTTTAAATCTGTGATGCTTTTCAAATTTTCAATTTGCATCATACCCCAACTGGAGCGAAGGGGTTCATGTTTGACAAAATGAACAGTAATTCTTTCACTCACCCACTTTTGCCTTATTAAGCCATAGTTTTCTTTTAGGTCAATAGGCTTGTTAGCTGATCAAGTTTCATCTATAACTAGACAAAATAGATCCCTTGTCTATTCACCCTAGCTAATTATTACCAATTAATTCATTATATTTGAAACATAAAATATTTGTCAGGGTACTCTTCAACTCAACTTTCAGTTGTTAGGTCATGGCCTATCACCTACAATTGATTTTACTGAAGTATATGACGAAAAAGGGAGATAATCCACCAAATCGTCTCCCACGAAAGTCTCTTAGATTGAAGTGTGAATGAAGTGCTAACTAAGTAACTTACCGTATTTAGTTTAGAAAATAGAATTGTCCAACAAGATTTATATAATGAAGGACAACTTTAACCTGTTAAGAAAAAACCCATGATCAGTCCTGCTAATATTTTTAAGAAAAATTGATTTATAGTGATATTCGTAACCCAAATCTTTTCTGAAGTTTATCATAAATTATTTTAATAGTTGATAAAAAAATAATTATGCGATATTACATCTAGAACTTCGCAAGTTTTCAACTGCTTATATCCATGACATATCAAATCCCTATAAAAAATTTTATTCATGTTTATAAAACAAAATGGTTAAAACGAGTGCTTCAGCTCCATATTCTAAAATACTTGTAAAGCCCTTGGGACATTGTGTATAGTTGAAACAGACCCAACTGGATTCTCCAGCACTATGTCAGATAATGTCCCTGATCCACATAAGCCCCCCAGACACCCACTTGTCCAGCAACAATGCTGAAAACTTACAAGTGAACCATGAGATGTAACTGTAACTAATTAAGGTCATGGTGAAAGAAACATGCAGAAGAAGCTATTGGGTAATAATTTTCAGGCTTAATTACCAGAGGGGACTTTAGAACCTAAAATCCATTAAATCTGGGAAGTTTACCAACTATAAATATCATACAGTCCACAAATTCAGAAGTTGACAGCAAACCCTTAGAATTAGTAAATTGACTGTTTGATCTGGCAAGAATGCCAGCGTTAGCAACTATTTTCAGAGGGGAAACATTATATCCATGAAGAAGTACACTAATAAAATGATAATCCACCGCCCCAGAGCTTGAGCAGTGAAAGGTTAAGAATTTCAAGTGGTAAGAACAAGGCGTTATATTATGCATATTAATAACAACTAAATATCATCACTAAAAAAAAATTATATCAGGAAAAAGAGAATACAATGGAAACACGCAAAATGAGTATAATTGTCATCAATGTTAGAAATGAAACAGAAATCTAGAAGAAGTCTTCATCTTTTGGCAATAGGATCTTCCTAACAAATCAAAGGTTAGAGAGAAGAAAATTATTTTCATCAAGTTCCAGCCATTATTAGTGAATGCATAAGCGTATTTTAAACTTACATTTGCATCCTCTGAGTGAAGATTGAATTGTGGCTCAATAACATTCACCATGAAATGTCGAGTCCCCTCTGAATCATCTTTGTTTTCATCTTTAACTAGCAACGGATCACTTTTAACTGGCAACGGATTATCATTTTTATCTGGCACTAGACCAGAAAAAGCAGAACAAGACTCTTAATCAAGTGCCGAAGAACATTTGAATCAACAAGAATTATCTAAAAGGATCCTGCAAACAGGGATAATATTTGCCGCAACAAATGGCAGTAATTTCTCTTTTGCTACTAGTCACTGGACCAAATTGCACACTCAAATTGATAGCACTTAGCAAAATTTCTTAAAGTATATTAAACATACCAGATGACACATCCCCCTCAACTGAATTTTGTGGCGCAAGTGATCCAGAAGTCTCTGCATCTTGAGAAGAGGAACAATCAGCAGTGCTCCCAGGGGGAGAGTTCTTAGAACCATCATCAGATTGATTGGTTTCAGCTCCATCATTCTGTTTGTTTCCCTCAAGTAATTTCCTCTGGGCATACAGCCGAGAAGGAGAGGGCTCGGGAGGTCCACAGGCTTTGGCTAGCCCACGAACAAAGGACACAATAGCATCTCTGTTCTCAATAGTCCACAAAAGCTTGAGACCATACACAAACACGCGCTGACAGTTGTCAGCTACAATGACGTTGTACCCATCATCATCACTTGGGTCAGACAGCATATGCTCAATTTCACCTCCATTGTCAACCCCAGATGGTGCATTTGTCTTCTCAACAGTTTTTCTTCCTGCTTCTTGCCAGGCTAGTAAACTAACAGGATCAGCCTTCGGGGACTGTTTTCTGATAGTAAAGTAATCAGAAGACAAGAAAAATCCATCACCACAGTTCTCCATGCAATCTTTTTCATAGAGGATTTTGTCCATAGATGCTGAATGCGAGCTTTTCTGTGTCATGTTAATTGCTTTTGTGATACTCGGACAGTCTTGTCTATTTAGAAATACCTTGGGCATATGAAGATCGATTCCTAGGTAAACAGGTTCAAGAACGTCACGTTTGCTTTCAAAAGTATATTTTTGCCTTCCCCTACCATTACAGAGTTCAAACTTCGTCTTTGTCATTGTTACAGTCAATCCTTTTGCTGGATCATCATCATCAAAAGGTATGTGCTTTATACAGGTTGGTGTAGCATCTAAACGTATCATAAACTCAGTCATCACTCTATCTAATGACAAGTTACCTGACCTAACAATTCTTGGGACTCCAAATCGAGGGAAACGAGAGAACAAGCGCAATTTGTGTGGAGGGAGGAAGTTCAAGTTCCAGAATTTAGTTATCCATGCTAGAACATAAGCACCGACATTCACTGTTGGTGAAGGAGGTGGAGCATTCTGCTTTTTGGGCAGAGGATCATTTCCGGTATAATCTCCTTGGGTACCATCTCTAGAAATGCATGGTGGGGATTGATTTTCTGATGAAGGATCCAAGCCTTTAAGAGAGAAGTTCAAGCGGAGGGAAAGAGAAGTAGATCTAAAGGGATCAAATACATAGTCACGAGGCTTCCCCTCAACTGGTTGTGAAAATAAATAATGATTCAGAGGAGTGCCAGAATCACAACCCCAGTCCATTGCAACCTCAAGAGTGAAGACTGGGGCTTCCAAAAATGCACCTGAGACACCTGCTGGAAGCTTAAAACCCTGCTCATCAGCCAAACTTTCCAAACTACTCACTAAAACCTTAAAATCCTTGGAATAAACAAATATACGACCATCAGACTGGTGAATTTCAATAGATCCAGTCACAACTTGGAGTTTGTCATGCTCTTCATAAGGATCTGTACTTGCCAAAACATTCAATCTTAATTTGGAGAAGAGCAAGGAATTTTTTCCGTGAATGTAATTTCTCATGTCATCCCACCATGGCAAACTCTTCTCCTTTTTCGGAGGCAAAATAAGTGGGCCTGGATTCCTAACACTTAGATTCGCCCTCCGAAGGGCTACAGTAAAAGCATAACTTACATCAGCTAAAACTGGTTCATGACCTACTCCAAATGATGCTTCTCCTTTCTGAAAATGTATGGGTAAATCTGTGTATGTCTTCATTGGAGGAGTTGTACCGCTAGCTGATCGAAGCATGCTCACTTTTCTCCATCTCCCAACATAGACGTCTTGAAAAATTTGAGGTTGAAAAGAAGTTGCCTAATAAAAATAAGGTAGAAATAAATACTAAAGAATTATCAGCTTTAGGTTGAACATTATCAAGTTGATTCTCCAAAAAGGGTAGTGCGAAATTTAAACTTCAGTTTAGCTGATAGGAAAAACAAAACACAGACGCAAGCATGCATAGACACACATAAATTTATGCATATAAAATCTTTCTCCCAATATTTGTATCAAGTGTTTGGATAGTTCAGAACGTTCTGCAAAACTTTGCTTAAACTATGAAGCAACTGTAATTTTAGTGGAGTCGAGTGTTTGTAGTTTTTTGGGGAACATCGGGTATGTCCTAAAAAGGATATTTTCTTTTGATAAGATCTAAGGGGTTTAGGAGGACGCTAAAGCATTGAGGATCAAGCAGAATTTATTAAATGTGAGAAACATTCCAGCGTATTCCTTTCCTTTCTCTCCAAAAGTTGTGGGAAAGGACAATAGAATGGTAGTTAGTTCTGTCCTCAGGTTGGTGTTCTGCACAAGGTTTATTGAAGGGGGTCTGTATCACAGATTTACATCAAGATTGGGCTGCTATCATGTTTTCTTTTTCAAATACTATCGTTTTTTTTTATGTTGCTATTCTACTGAGTTTGCTTCCGGAGGATTCTTATTCTCCTCTTTTTGTATCTCTTTATTCCTTAAAATCTTTTTCCTACAAAAATATACCTTAACTATCCCCATAGCTATATTTAACTCTAGTTGCATAAATTAAAATATTTACCCAGCCACTGACCACAGACAGACAAAAGTATAAAAGAATAACAGCCATAACTATCAACTCAAGTGTTTACAACAGTTTTACTGCAACTATCAAAGTAAATTGTATCCCTCGTTTGCTTTTTACAAATGATTGTACATTTTTTATACCATATTGTGCATTTGGCTTTAGTACTTAAAATTAACCGAGAGAATGATGAGTATTTAATTAAATATAACATACATTTTCAAGTTTTCTATAAAGAAATTCAATAGTAAGATTCTAAACTTTTATAACTTCAAAATTTTTGCAATTAAAAATAATCCATGTTAGATAATCAAAATACTCTCACCTCAAAAATTGCAAATGATGTTTGATTTTCTAATTTCCCACTAGTTCACCAGACACACTAAGAAGCCATCTCACTCTCCAGTCCCAGTCCTTACAATCAAAGGGGAGAAAGCATGGAAAAGAAAAAAGATTTTTGAACTATATACTTTTATACTCCTCTAAACCAAGGCATGGAAGACCTTAAATCAATCAAATTTCTGAGCTGACTTATTTGATATCTCAGGAAGGCCAGAAACAAATAGTGAGAGAAGTTGACTAGAATCTGTTATGACCCACTCCTAAACACAACTAATAACAAGACTAAAACATACAACACTTGAAATAACAACTAATAACAAGACTAAAACTTGAAATAGACAACAAAGAGTCGAAACTGATAATAATATTAATGCATAACTGAAACAGATTACAGGGGAAAGGGAAGACTCTTACACCAAAATACATAAACTATAATAAAAACAACAACTACAAACTAAGAAGAACAGAACACAAACATACAACACAAGGACACAATAAACTCTAGACAGAATAGGTTTCCACACATTCGAGAGGTTGGCACTCTCCACTACCCAAAGGGCAAAGTCAATTCCAAATTCTTCCTTGTCCTTCTGCTTAACCAAAGAGAAGATTTATAGACCCCAAAAAGTGACTCTCAAAGTCCCCAACTTAACCCTCCCATAGACTTTGATCTATAGCAACCCTATAGCTACTCTACTTTTCTATTTCTTTCTCCAAAATGCTAAGTCAAAGTTCTAAACAACAAAAGATGTCTTTCCCTTTTCATGTATTATCTTAGGTTTCCAAAAAGTGGTCCTAACAGAATCCAACAAGTCAAATTCCAAGATCACAGGAACCAAAACAAATCAAAGTCAAATCCTATTCGTATCACTGCAAAATATAAGGGGAAAACGTAGCAGACTAAATTAAAACAGAACAAATACATAACTATGTCACGCATCCATACATGCACGTGCAACACCTTCAACGAAATCAATATCAAATTTTAGTTTAATTGATCAAAACTTCCTGAAACCTCCGATTGTACTTTAACTGCTATTGAGGATGATTATTGGATGCCTAATCAAAATAATAGCCTCTAGTACTGTTGGAGTAAGCCATGATAGTCTATTCACTAAAACTCTCATACCTTGCTATCATTTAGTCCATAAGAGACCCATCTATTAATATATTAGTCTAACCAAAGCGTAAAAGGAAATTATAATAACCAGATCTTCAAAGATGAAGTAAACGTAATCAAAGATTGTGGTAATTATGTAAATAATAAATTCAGTAATTCATTTATTTAAATTAGTTGAGAGATTATAGGGAGATATTAGGTGGGATATCATATCAGTTGGGATATCTGATTTGATTAACACATCCTAACAGAATCGCGAAGATCCTGATTCTGATATGCACTGTACTCTACATATACCGCTGCTTCCTTCTGAATAATATACGAAAATACATTCTGTACTGTACCGTGCCTTCATGGTATCAGAGCGGAACCTTTCCGCGACCTGCAAACCTATCTCGGGGCATCGCTGCTAATTATCGACAACCATGTCCGCCCCACATAGTTCCGACTCGGTGCTGTCAAGCGCCCCTCGTGGCTCTAGTTCGGTGTTCGATGGCTCTGTTGGTGGAGCACCAGTCGCGATCGTGTCTGACAAGTTGACACTCACCAATTATCAAGACTGGGCTCAAGCTGTCGTCCTCGCTGTCGGTGGACGAGGGAAGTTGGAATTCTTGACCGGTGAAGCGAAGATGCCCACAGACCCAACGTCACCGGCGATGACCCAGTGGAAGATGGACAACTCCCTTGTCTCCTCTTGGCTCATTAACGCCATGATCCCTCAACTAAAACGCAGCTTTATGTATTTGCCAACTGCCAAAGATATCTGGGATGCTGTCCGAGCCTCGTATTCTGTAGGGAAGGATCACACAAAGCAATTTGACTTACGGCGACGCACGTGGCGTTGTGTACAAGGCCAGAGAAGTGTCCATGAGTATTGGCTTGAACTTGTCGCATTATGGCAGGAGCTTGATCTTCAGGCTGATGATGCGTGGTCCTCTCCAGCAGACGTAGCTCATAATAAAAGGAACATTGAGACTGAACGTATTCTTCTCTTCCTTGCTGGTCTTAATGATGACCTTGATGACGTTCGGGCACGTATATTAGGCCACACAAAGCTTCCACCTATTTTAGAAGTATACTCTGCAATTCACAGTGAAGAGTCAAGACGCCAGATTATGCTTGCTGAGCCAAAACATTTGACTCCCGCTGCACCCACATTTCTCAGCAAAAATACAGGTTCTCCACCTGGCCCAACTTCAGTAAGCAGAGGACGACCTACCTGTGAACATTGCAATAAGACTGGTCACTCCAAAGACAAGTGTTGGGACATCTATGGGAAGCCTGTGGACTGGAAACCACGTAAAGGAAGATCAAAGGCACATCTAATCTCTCAGGAAAATGAACCAGTTTCTCAATCTGAGACTGGCGGAACCTTCAGCAACGAACAAATGCAGCAGCTGTTACAAATGTTTGAGAAGTTGCAATCCAAGCAAAACCTGTCTAGCTCTGCTTCATTGGTTCACAAAGGTACTTCTCCCACTGCTCTTACTACATGCGCTTCTCCATCAAAATGGATTGTAGATACTGGTGCCTCGGATCACATGACCTCCAGCAAACAGTTGTTTGTTACATACCGTCCCTTGGCTGGTGATAAGAAGATCACCACTGCTACTGGTTCTCCCTCTCCCATAGCGGGAATTGGTTCAGTCGTCCTGTCAGAACAATTACACCTTGAATCTGTCCTTCATGTCCCTCATCTTGCTTGCAATCTACTTTCCATTAGTAAATTGACCAAACAAGCTGTATGTTCTGCTCACTTTTACTCTACTCACTGTGTTTTTCAGGATCTAATATCGGGGAAGATGATTGGTACGGCAGAAGAATATGACGGCTTGTATTACCTTGACATCCCTACCATGCATGCGCTGTGCTCCAGAATCAGCCCCTCTGCTGCAGTATCTTCTGAAGAAAGTAATTTAATTTTATTACATAAACGGATGGGTCATCCTAGTCTGTCCTATTTGAAAAAAATGTTCCCTGAATTATCAATAAAGAACATTTCAACCTTTCATTGTGACACTTGTGAGTTAGCTAAGCACCATCGTACTACTTTCTCTCCCATAGCTTATAAACCCTCTCGTCCTTTTTCGGTTATACACAGTGATGTGTGGGGCCCCTCACGTATACCCAATCGTACTCGGTCTAAGTATTTTGTCACCTTTATTGATGATCATACACGAATGTGTTGGGTCTATCTCTTACAAGATAAAGTAGATGTCTCAACTGCCTTCATCGAGTTCCATAATTATGTTCAAACCCAGTTTGATTCATCTATTCAAATACTTTACTCTGACAATGGGACTGAATATTTTAACCACACACTTGACAACTTTCTCTCTCATCATGGCATAGTTCATAAGAGTAGTTGCCCTTACACTCCCCAACAAAATGGGGTGGCTGAACGGAAAAATAGACATATTCTCGAAGTAGCTCGTGCCCTTCTCTTTACTTGCCATGTCCCAAAACACTTCTGGGGAGATGCCATTCTCACCGCCACCCACCTGATCAACCGTCTTCCATCCCGTGTCCTTGACTTTACCTCCCCACTTGATACACTCCGGAAAACTCACAGCCTTTCTCACCTTGAGTCCACCATTCCTCTTCGGGTTTTTGGGTGTGTAGTCTATGTTCATCTCCACCATTCACAGTCCAAATTCGATCCTCGGGCTCGTAAATGTGTTTTCCTGGGCTATTCTAACTCACAAAAAGGGTACAAATGTTTTGATCCTCTTTCTCGCCACATGTTTATTAGTCTTGATGTCACCTTCTTTGAATCTGAGTCATACTATACTAAGTCCTCAATTCAGGGGGAGACTTGGAATGAATTTCAGACCATAGACACTGTACCTGAACCTATACCTCCTATATCTGACCCTACACCTATCCAACTGAAAGATACCAGCAGTGAAACACAAAGATGGGGCAAGATATACTCAAGGCGACACCAGGAATCAACTACACGTCATGTTCCTACTGCAGTACCAATCCCTGAGCCGATATTAGACCCTGCACTTGAGGAGATAACTCAGCCAGGTATTACTACTGATCTTGATATGCCTATTGCATTGAGGAAGAAGCAACGTTCGTGTACTAAACACCCCATTGAAAAATATGTCTCATATGCCTCTCTAACACCAAATTATCGCGCATTTGTCACTAACCTTGATCAGGTTATAATTCCAAACAATGTGCATGAAGCCTTGGCCATTCCAGAATGGAAACAAGCTGTACTAGAAGAAATGAACGCGTTAGAGAAAAATGAGACATGGGATGTTGTGACTCTCCCAAAAGGAAAGAAGCCCGTAAGTTGTAAATGGGTCTTTACCCCTAAATACAATGCTGATAGCACCCTCAACAAACTCAAGGCAAGACTAGTAGCCAAGGGATTTACTCAAACTCCTGGCATCGACTATAATGAGACTTTTGCCCCTGTTGCCAAACTCAACACCATTAGAGTTTTACTCTCCATTGCAGTCAACCTAGACTGGCCACTTGAACAATTAGACATAAAGAACGCCTTTCTCAATGGTGATCTCCAAGAAGAGGTTTATATGACTCTTCCACCTGGGTTTGATGAGGGAAGGATTAACCAAGTATGCAAGCTCAAAAAATCTATTTATGGGCTGAAACAGTCACCTCGGGCCTGGTTTGATAGATTCTCTACTGTGCTTAAATCTGAAGGATATAAACAAAGTTTATCTGATCATACTATGTTTGTCCTGAAAAATGAGGATCTTATAACCATCATTATTGTATATGTAGATGACATTATAGTCACAGGAAATGATGAGAAGGAGGTCACCCGAATCAAAGTAGCCCTGAACAGAGAATTTGAAGTCAAAGACTTAGGCAAATTGAGATATTTCTTAGGAATGGAAATTGCAAGATCCAAAGAAGGAATTTATGTCTCCCAAAGAAAGTATATCCTAGATCTCCTCAAGGAAACTGGTATGCTAGGGTGTAAACCAAGCAGAGTTCCTATCAGTACAATGAAGAAGAAGCCTGTCAAGAGGATGGCAAGAACAGAACAAGAGATTGCAAAGAACAGGCAACAAGAACGAGAGGAAGTTGCTGTGGATAAAGGGAGATATCAAAGACTTGTGGGAAAACTCATCTATCTTTCCCATACTCGTCCTGATATTGCTTTCGCAGTTAGTGTGGCCAGTCAACATATGCACTCCCCAAGACAGAAGCACATGGATGCTGCATATAAAATTCTACGATATCTCAAAGGCACACCAGGTCTCGGACTCTATTTCAGAAAGAACAGCTCAAGAACAGTTGAGATTTATACTGATGCTGATTGGGCAGGTTCACTGGAAGACAGCAGATCTACATCAGGGTACTGCACCTTCGTTTGGGGAAATTTAGTCACCTGGCAAAGCAAGAAGCAGAAAGTGGTTGCCAAGAGCAGTGCTGAATCAGAGCTAAGATCTCTAGCTCAAGGCCTTATGGAGGCATTGTGGATTAAAAGAGTAGCGGATGAAGCACATATTACGATCAAATCTCCCATGAAACTCTACTGTGATAACAAAGCTGCTCTGAATATGGCATTAAATCCAGTGCAACACAGTAGGACGAAACATGTCGATGTAGACCGCCACTTCATCCGAGAAAAGATTGAAGAAGGAACAATCTGCCTCTCATATGTTTCCACCAAGTTACAACTTGCTGATATTCTCACTAAGGGCCTGCCGCAAGCTGTGTTTGAAAATTTAGTAAGCAAGTTGGCCATGATAGATATCTATGATCCAACTTGAGGGGGAGTGTGGTAATTATGTAAATAATAAATTCAGTAATTCATTTATTTAAATTAGTTGAGAGATTATAGGGAGATATTAGGTGGGATATCATATCAGTTGGGATATCTGATTTGATTAACACATCCTAACAGAATCGCGAAGATCCTGATTCTGATATGCACTGTACTCTACATATACCGCTGCTTCCTTCTGAATAATATACGAAAATACATTCTGTACTGTACCGTGCCTTCAAAGATAAATTACAAAGCCATAAACTAGTATTGTGAATTTCTATGAGAGAAGAGAATAATAAAATCGCATAACAGAAGACAAAGAGTACTCCTTGAACAAAAACTAATAAAAAAGGCAACTACCAGGCTCTAACTCAAAAGAGCCTTCATCGCCCTTCGAAGGTCTACAAGATCCACTGTTTAAATTTATGACTATATTTATATATAATATATATAAATAGATTTTTCTTCTTAGCCTTAATTGGACTTTGAAATCTGAGTAAATGAGATGGTATAAATAGAAGAAAGAAAGCAAAGAGATCTTTTGACTTTACCTGCTGAGCCAACACAAGACAACCTTCACATTTACCAGTACTTGCAGACAAAAGAGGTAGGGGGTAATTCCGAATACGAGCCTCAAGAGAACCTGCATTTAAGAGAATATTTCTCCCATACAGTCGGGAAAATGGAATATTATTTTCACGACAGACAGGATCAAGCTTCTTTAGAACCTCAATCATCCCATCATCTCCACCATCAATTTCTGTCAAGGTTAAATTCAAGTCTAACACGCATATTGCGAGAAGAGACCCCCTTGAAGTGCTAGGCTTGAAACCAGCTTGGAACCCATCTCTGTATGCACCCGATCCTTCAGATAACACTAGGTTCTGACATGCCTTATAATATGATTGGAATGACTGCTTGTGCATTTCTTCTCTCAAGAATTGAATAGTTGATGAATCTTTTACATCAATCTCAATGTCATTAAAGTAAATCTTCCTCTCTTGAGAAGAATTATTGGTATCAGTAGGTTTTGATCCTTGCTTCGCCTTTGATATATATTCATCCAGAAAGTTCAACCGAACAGCAAGTTCACTGGCCTCCTTTTTCAATAGCTGATAGTGTTCATCAAGCCATCCCTGAATTGGTTCTTCTTCAATATCAGCAGTCACCTTACGTATGCAAAATTTTATGCATCCAAGTTTACTTGAACTAGGTTTTTTAACTTTAGAACTTTCCTTCTTCACAGGGAAAATAAGATTAGTTTTAGCAGCAACAATGAGCTTCAGAGCTCGTAACATATCCTCAAGAGCATCATCGATAGCACGAAGTTCCAATCTGTGTGGCATGCAAACATGAAAATGAAGACCCTGAATTACAAAGTCCCATATTGTCATTGCAGCTCCTCTTGCATCAGATTCACTTGTAGAAACTCTAGGAATGCGTGAAATTTGTGTGCGACTGCTCTTGAAAATTCTGGCTCCATTGAAACTAAACTTAAGACCTTCAAGGAGTACTCCTATCCGAGCATTCTCAGAGAAAATTGATTGAATCTGAATACTGGCATCAACTCCATCTCCTAGCTCAGCAGATACATTCAACGTTTCCACATCAATAGCAAAAATATGTTCTTCCTTCTTTTTCTTCTCAAGATGTCCTGATTCCATTTGACTTTTTGGAATAGCAAGTCCAACATTTGAAGCATCTTCCTTTCGTTGATTACCAAGCTCCTGAAGCTTCCTATTGTGTACCAGTAACTTCAGCTGCAAGACAAGTTCAATTAGTGATAGATGTACATCAGGCTCCCACCTCCCTGTAATATTAGTAGCACTAAAAAGAGAGCAGACAGAAATCTCTTTACGGCCACCTGAACGCTGCACAAATTTAGCATTTTGCATCTCAAACAATGCAACCTTTGTTACAGGCTTGTTTTCCTCCATATATTCCTGATAGATAGATCTGGCTCTTTCAAGTTCCAACTGTTTGGACTGTTTCTCCTTGTTCACACACAAAGTAAGATGAAAGATTTCAAGAGAAATAGAGAACTTCAGTTTCTGATATTCGCTTGCATCTGTGGACATTATGTGTGCATTGCGTGGGGTACCATCTGCTGACATGCTAATTATAACTGTACCACCCTGTGAACCATAATTAACTCGCTTGGGATCTGAAACACTTGTATTTTCTAAGCCTGTCTCACCACAAACATGCATTGAACAGTACTCAAAATTAACTTTCAACATTTGAATTCCCTTTCCTGAAGATTTTGATGAATGCCCATGGCTCTCGCTTGATTTTTTCTTTGAGCCAGATAGGTTAAGTAGAGTTTGAAAGGATATTGCCGTTGATACAAGTGATTCTACACGCTTGAGAGTTAGGTAAACTTCCATGTGTGACACTAAAACAGATAAACCTAGCCTACTCTTGGAACCATCTTCAGAGGATTCTGTGGCATTTTTACCCAAATCCAAACTAACCTTTGCTATGTGCATAATGGAGTCGGAGTTAGACTCCACATCGAAAATGACTCCTTTCATGCATTTTTTATATTCATCAGCCAAGTGCAAATTGAGCTCACCAAGATTGATGTTTACTGTAGTCCCCACATCTATATTGTCTGCACGCAGGTCTAATGATTGTAAGCGGCCCTATCAGTAGAAGGATGTTTTACAGTCAATATCCTTAACCAAGCAATATATTGACATAAACAAATAAGTATAATAAAAGATAACTGCATCCAAATGCTGTACACTCTAGAATTAAAAATGAAAAACATCACATGGCTTCACAATTCAAAATGAAAGCTTTATTTCGATGGAAGCATCAGTTAATTGTCCTCCCAACACTCAAAACAGTTAAAAATAACCCTTCTGCGTCAAATTTCAAATCTAAAATCCAAGCAGCCATTATAACAAGGGGATCCTATGAAGTTATTCATGATCCCTTCAGAAGGGGAAAACCACTGGTCATCTAAATATAACAAATATGAGAACTTTAGCTCCTAAGGCGAAGAGTTTCCAGGTTCAAACCATTTTTTGGCTACTTCATTTTACACATACGTGGACATATATATACACACATATAAGCAAATGCTCACCTTGGAAAGTATCTAAGAAAATACTCACATGATATACTGGTGAACCAGCCAAATTGAAAAGCATCAATGTTGTATCTGGAGCTGACAAATTGCATGTCCACACAATGGTCTTGATATCCAGATTTGTTGACTTTTCATCTGCCTTAGTTGATTGTGGCTTGACATCTTTAGAAGCTTCTTCTCCAAGCACCATTCTTTTCTTCTTTGCTGAATGAACGGCCATCCAACGTTTTAACATGCCCATTAAGATGTTGCATTTCGTAACTCCAAGCTTAATTTTAGTTTCAGCTCTAACAGGCAAATTGGGCTGAAGAAAAACAAGTGACCCAAGAAAAATAAGTTAGCTCACAGAATACAAAGAAAGACTCTAACAAAGAATGAGATTAAACAACTTGAAGGCATATGAGAAAACCAGTCAAAATCACATTTAAAGTTGCAGCTTTCCTGCACCTTTCATTTCCTTTAGGGTGCCTTTGATTGATTTTGTATCTCTTTGAGAGGAATCTTATACTCTGCCCTGGTATTTTTCCTAACCCTCTAATAAATTTCTCAGAAGATATAAAGAATTGTGGTTTTCTGCACCAAGCAAAGTATCTTAATAAAAAATAGAGCAAAACATAACCTAGGACAGGTCCTCCAAAAACAAAGAAATATGCATCAGCTCAGAGCTTTACAGTCCCTTTGTACATCCACAAAGAGACCACATTGAAAGGGCCATTAGCTGGAAACCACAAAGAAGCCAATCTGTAGATCATAAAGTTAAAGCTCCAAAAGCCTATCTATCTAAATTAAAACTCATTTATATTGACACGAATAGCCAGTTAGCTTTCAATAAATTTCTCTATAAAGATTGCTTATCAAGTTCTTGAACTAGTTGTTAAGAAAATTTTTCCTTGGTGTAAATTCAAAGGCAGACCAGTTATATAGTGATACAAAGATGCCTTATGTGGATTGCGGATAACTTACCTGCACTGGGACATGTGCAAAAAGGACCACATCTAACTCCAATAACTCCAGGAACGAACAACTAGCTTCCCTAAGAAGCTGTAGCATAAATGAGACAAGAAAACTTATCAGCAAGAAACAAGAAAAAATATCTCAATAGTCTTGCCAAAGTCAGCAATACAAATTCATACATAAATTTCGCTAAACTCCAGTTTGAAGTCAAGGCGTGTACAATCTCCATCCTTGGTAGTGGATCGAAATTTGGTGGTTTCCAATTGGATTCCAATGACATTATTCTCAACAGAAAGACCATGTTCACGATGCTCAAATTTCACATCCAGCTTTGGTAAACTGAAGCTGACCTATCAATAAAAATTAAAAAAGTTGATGTTAAAACTATTTTATAACCCTTTTCATAAATAGAAACATTAATAGAGTATTTGTTTTCCTATATGTGGTTTTGACAGAAGTAGCGCTTTCAAACGCATCTAAATCTGTTTTTCATAGATGAAAAACATTAAAACTACCTTGAAAACATTTTCGCAATTTTGCAGGATATCTTGAGTAGACATTAGCAACAAATTTATCTAAACAAATCAAGAAAATTGTGTTGTAGTAGTTTGGTGTGTTTGTGCAGTGTTTCTAGGTCAGCTTCAGAATTTCTGCGGTTGTTTGGATACTGGTTGGGCACACATTTTGCATTTGATCAGGAGTTTATATTTTGTCTGAGTTGCGGACCCTGTTTTGTGGCTAAATGTTTAAGTTGGTGGCGTTCAGAGTTGCTTTGGATACACTTTTGGGCATTTGCCAACTAATTATTTGTTTTGGATACATTTGGGGATTCTTTTTTGGCAGTGAATTAACTGTTATGATATAAGCTGACGAGCTTGTACAATTTCCTAAGTATCAGGAGTCATTATATTCCTTCCGTTACTTAATTGTTTAACAAGGATATATTATATCTTTCACCTTTGTAGTACCTGTCTCTCTTACCAATAAAAAAAAATATTAAAGATAGGAAGTGTATCAAAATTCATTACCTTTTCAGGAAACATCATCGTGTATTTGGAAAGTGCAGCTAGAGCTTTCTGGTTCTTTGAAAGTTTATTTATGGCCATAGAATCATCACTTGACTCTATAATATCATTGGAGCCCGGAGAAGATTCCACTGAACTCTTTCTCTTCAAAAAAACATCCTCATTCAAATTCACAGCAACTTCTCCCAAGGAAACTCCCACGTTCTTAATTGTAATGCCCACTTCCCTATGTCCATAAGCACCTTATTGGCTATAAAAGGATAATAATGTAGAGCAAAGGAAGATAACAAGAGTATCCAAATTTAAGTCAAGCAAACCCTAATATGAAGTATGCACCATGATGACCCTTTTATAATGTTCACAATTAACAAGACTTGTATAGGAACCGCCAGGGATAAATAAGAATGTGTGAAGTATATGAAGAATAGTCCTCTTTCAAGGGGGAAAATGGATATTATGTGTGTCAAAACCTACTTTAACTCCAGTTTAACCTATTAAGCATAAATTTATTACAATCTTTAACAGACCCTCTCATGTAAAGCCCTTTGGCCTTGCAGCATGGAAAAGACAGGCCCACCTGCCATGTGCTTAAATTTCATTTAATCATGAAGAATGAGGGCAACAAGAATTAAACTCATCACCACTTGATTATAGAAATTTTGATATCATGTAAGGGTCATCAACTCAAAAGTTTAAGCTATTAAGGGCACAAATATTTGTATGTGCATAAACAGAATAGAGCAATACATAGCAGAATTATTTCATATACTTCCCTCTCTGCATTCCAGTATCATATTCCTCAATTATGTCAAGTGACAGAAGTTTCATTTGACATCTCCCATAGATGGGAAAAATCCAAGGCCCAGATAGAGTGCCAGTAAAATACCAAACTAATAGAAGCTGATAATTGGTGATGTGCAAAATGAACTACTTCTATTAGTTTCGTTTATCGCACAATTGGTGATGGGCAAAATTTATGCAAGAATATTAGCGGATCAACCCATGGGTAACCATTAAACCATTATAAGATATATGATTCATTATTATTTATTTACTTGCATATACTCACATCCTCTCTTTTTAAAAAAACTCTATCAACATTACAAATAAATCTATAACATAACAAAACATTGACAAAGAGACAATATATAGTATAGGACCATTAAAAACACAATAGTTTCATGCAATTTATGTAGCCAACCTCACTTAGTGGGATAAGGCTTGTTGTTGTTGATTGAATGATTGAAGAGGAAAATTAGATCAATGATTAGTTATAAAAAATTAAAAAAATTAATGAAATATTGCAATAAGTAATTAACAAATTGACACACGCCCACACACATATTATTTACTAGGAAGGGGGTTATGGGGTTGTTTTCAAGTCTAACCTTGATAAAAGGGTTACGGGGCATTCAGCTTATTATTCCTAGAGTCATGGGTTGTTAGGCGAACTATTAAAAATATTAAGTGGCTCATAAATAGTTACATGGTCCTAAATCCAACTTGATCCATCCATATTTTACCCAACTTCAAAGCCACCCAAACAACCATTTGCCACCACCACGCACAATTAACTTCTTTTATCTAACTACTACTGGAGCCAGATGAATATAAAAAAGATATCTCTAGGGTAGAAAAAAATACCTATCACAGCCAAATTCACACAAGATGGAGAATTTTTCACAGACAAAAGGTGAAGAAGACATTTCTGTTGTGGCAATGACCGATTGGCCTGATGAACTGCATCCTCCAGCACTAGCATCAGATGATTGGTTGCCACTAATGCACTGATGAATATAAATTGGTACTAAATTTATCCTAAAGAAGAAATTTGACTGGCATCTGCAATCTTTTGTTATATCCACATTCAATTCCTTGATTTCAACAGTCACTTTTGGTGTCTGCAACATTCAATAGAGAATTCCAAACACCCATAAAAGATTATAACACCAAACCCAAACAAAAACAAAAAGAAAACTAAATGTGAGTTAGTTTGGTGTAATAAGCGGTTACTTGATTCAATGTAATAAATGGTTACTTCTCAAAATAATCATTACATTTGAGGATATCAAAAACTGTGGTGGAGCCAAAAAGACAGGATGGGGCTAAATTTATGAACTACAAATATATAGCATTAAATTTTGATATTATTCCCCCACGTCCCACATTTGTTCAGTTTTGTTATTTGACATTTTAAATTGAAACCACTATATTTATCCACATTTTTTTATCTTTGCTTTCACCTTATTTCATTTTCATCTCTTTTTTCCATCATTCATACCTTAGCTTCTCCTCCTCCTCCTCCTCATCTTCTCTTTGGGTTCATTTCCCCCTCAATTTTCTATTATTTTTTCAAATTGCCCTTAACTTGACTTTATAAAGTGATTTTCCTCTCACCTCAATTGCCCCTTCGTATGTTTCTTCCATATTTCAATTTACATTTAGGAGGAATAACACTTTGGGACCAGAACTTTAATTTAATTTCACATTGGGACAAAAAATTGCTAAGTTTTAGTAAAGGACCTTTGGTTCTCAATAATCCTATAAAATTACATAACTACCCTTTCCCCTGGAATATTCTATGTTAAATTTTGGAAAGTCAGTTGCAAATCATTATATTATAATAAATTGTGGAAATGAATGTCAAATCTTTGCAACAACTTTTTCTAATCTTCCATGTTAAAAGGTGGAAAATCTGTGGTAAATTTTTCATATATTAGTGTCAAATTTTGGGAAGTACATGTGAAATTCTAGCATCGATATATGTTGGTTAAATAATTTTTTTTTCAATCTTTCATGTTAAAAAAGGGAACATCAATTGCAAATTTTTCATATATCAATGTCAAATTTCCAAAAGTCAACGTGAATTTTTTAAAGTACTTGTTGCAAAGATTTGAGACTCATACTTCATATTTTACTACTGACTATATCATAATTTTAAATTGAAATTAATCTTCCAAAATTTAACATGGAAAAAGGGTAATCATAGAATTTCATGACTGTTAAGAACCAAAGATATTTTCCAGATATTGTTTGGTCCCAGATTGAAATTAAATTAAGGAAATGGTCCTAAAATGCAATTCGCCCTCACATTTAATCAATACATGCATTTGATATATGTTTGTAATCAGTAGTTCTACAAATAATTGAGTAGAACAAAACCAAATATAAATGTCAGCATACTATTTCCAATGATTTACTTACCTTTGAAAGTAATGCCAAGCTTTTTGAAATATTGTTGAATAAAATAATCTTTTGAGCCTTCTGAATATATTTTTCAAATTGACAGAAACAATTTTTTTCACACTTAAAACAGATCATTTTTCTTTCTTCTAAAGTTTTATTGAGTTAGACTTGAAGTCTTTAACTTATTAGGATGATGTTGGTAGTGGATGTGTATTAGCAGTGTATTCTGCCAACTCCATAATCCACCACTAATCACAACATATTAATTTTTAATTACTCTTACAATGAAATTTATATTATGAAATGCCATTACAACATGCCATGCACCTGATAAATTTTCCGGCACTATCTTTTTATTTAAAAAATAAAAGTTGAATTGGAATGAGAAGAAACGACAAATTGGTGAAGATAAGAAACCCTCAAATCAGAAAATTTAACAAAGAAAAAACACACAAATACATAACAATGTAAATAAACCGTTGGAAACCACGGGAAAAAGCAAAACATAATATGAGGTGCGTACCTTCAGAACCACATTTCTCACACAAAGTGACAGATATCTTGCAACGTTGGCTACAACCATCATCCATTTTTTCTTGCCTGAAGATCGGGATGAAGCACGGAATTTCCTTCTTTTTGTTTTTCCATGGCTTTTGCTTGAAGATCTCAAAGTACATTTTAAGTCACATAGTGATACTTGCAACTTTGGAGGAGAAAAGCAACTCGCCCAGAATAAGCTGAGTTTAATTTCACCAACATATACAGATTCAGCAGCACCCTGTACATGTTAAAGATCATATATTTATATTGCAATGAAACCTTAGAAAAGGAAGTCTGCTAACAAAACAAACATCACATACAAATAGAATACAACATGATTTTAAGTAAGATCCCCCAGACTGGAGCTGTAACTAAAATAAAACAATTAATAACTAATAAATGCAAGGATGGACAATGATCCACTTAGTAATATCTCAGAAAAAGACTATAAATTCCAACTACATGGTACAACGGCAGTAGCTATAACAAGGATTTCTCTGACAAAAACAGAGGAAACAAAGGAAAGAGCATGGGGACTAAAGACAACTCAATCCGCAAGCAATGTTTAAATTTAGAAAGATGCACCACCAATTAACAAAAATATTTTCAAGATAACATTTATATTTTAGATGGAAACTAACAGAGCACCTGTGCACTGCACAGGAATAATCAAACTTTTTAAGAGGGGTCTTATTTTTTTTTGAAAATACAGAAATCGAGATGAGTAATAAAGAAACAGTAATCCTCATCTTACTTTTATACATTTATTTATAATTATAATTAAAAATTTATGTTTTTCCACATTAAGGTTTATGACCATCCTGTTGGCCATGAAAATAGGTGTTAAACAAAAGGTAATTTTAACTCTTTGGACCAGGGTAGAGAGCGGAACAGGGATAAGATAAACTAAAAAATAAATCATCAAATATATAATAAAACTATGTAGACATTCTGCAGGAAAATTTGATTTAAACATCCAGATAATACTTCATTTATTATAATGATGTTTGATTAAACGGAAGTGAACCTTGCTGCTTCTTTAGTAGCCTTATAAGATGCATGCCATAATTAGATAAAAACCCGAATGCCCTTCAAAACTCCTATTATAAGTTAAGGCAGTAAATGAAGGCAAACCTTTTTAAACTTCAACACCACATCTCTTAAACAATTCCATTTTCCAACATGAAATCCAACAGATGCTCCCAAGGTTTGGCTCAAGATGAAACTCAGAAAGGTAGAAAAAAATCTGTAAAAAGATTCATTATCAGAATCTGAACATAAAATGTCTAACAAAAATTAAAAAGCTAAGAATATTTTCATTAGCATGATAAAGCCAAACTACTTACCAGTTTGACGAAAGGAATAAAGAAATGATTTATGCCAAGTTCACAGACTCTTATTCTCCATGTTTACACTGTCTACTTTTCTAATCCCAAGGCTCGTAGAGATCTATTTTGCCTAACTGTAAATTATTTCTGCTGTTAACTAATCATAGTAGAAGTGGTAGAAGAAGTAGGAGTAGTACAACTACTAAAATTAGCCAACCATTCCGATAGGCAATATACACAACGAGCTGAAGAAAATATAAAAGTATGTGAAACGGTAAAACAAAAGGCCCCTTTCTGAACGCTTCACCAAACTCATTCGATCAGCAGCATTTAGTGAGAAGAACTTAATACGTGAAAAGGAAGGCACATCCACTTCCCGCAATATCTCTCTCCATAACTAAATCTTTAATTATATAATATAATTGGTTGCCCCTTTCCTATCATTAATTAATTCAACTCAGCATCTCCCACTCCCAGTGCAAAATTCGAAAGAGGAACATTTTCCCCGGGCAACAAGGCTTTCAGTTTATCAGTGTTAGCCTACCAAAACTAAATATACTACGAGATTTTGAGATTAAATTTGTTTCCATAAAAACCAAGAAGAAGAACAACTTAAAACAAGCGAGGAGGGAGGCATCGGGGACTTACGTGTAGATGAGCCAGATGATGATAAAAAGTAGGCATAACCCTACGAATAAAGGAGATAACATTTTGAACGAGAACAGTAATTTCTTTCCGATAAGAGGGCGGTATCAATCTTGTTCTCGAAATTCCAACATATGAAATATCAACAGGCTTGTCTTGAACAACTTCATGGCGGAATGCAACGCAGACATTAATGGCGAAACAATGCAAATCCTAAAATTAAGTCCCCAGATATTTTTGGAAATAACAATGGTGTAAAGAGAATCAGACTTGGTCTTCCAGAGCGTCATGGTAGGAGACTTGATTGTCTTACGCTAGGTTCCGCCCCGTGAGATGCTCGGTCATCAAAACTCAAGGAGACATGGAGAGAGAAGCAGCTATTCTGGCAAAAAGTCAGTGAAAGGCGGAAAATTAAGACCAAGGCGCGCGCAAGGACGCAGCCTAGTAACAGCGTCGATGAGTGAAGCGATGAACTTTTTAAAATAAATAAATAGTCCGTTAATCATTTTACAGTAGCATCTAGTGGCTGTAATGCGCGCTAACCCGCGGGGTTATATAAATTAAAAATAATAATAAAAAAGCAATCCGTTTTAATGCGGTCTTTTATATCTGCCAATCCATCAAAAAAGTAAGCTCTACTTTTTTTAAAAAAAAAATATTATTATTTTATTTTAACTCTAAATCTCTTAAATTTAAACTTAATTCTTTCAACTTATTATTATTTTAAATTTTATTATTATTATTTTGTTATTTTAAATTTTATATTAAAAAATAGTAAATTGTTGAGTTAGCCCATCAACTCATTAGCACGAGTTCGAGTTGATTAAATATTAACCCAAAGCGATACCTTTTCAATCCAGCTGGCCACCTCTCCAACGTAGTATCAGGTATCTATCCATCTATTACACATGAATGTATAACGATACAATCTTTTTTGTTATAGAGTAATAAATAAAAAGAGGCTCCTCACATAATTTACGCAATTTATTTGATGCAACTGTATACTAACCCTTACTCGTATCTACTATTTATTAGACTAAAAAATCAACATTAGAATTTTTAGTAAAATAAACTACATTAACCAATGAAATTCGTAAATACAATCATATCAATTTTATTCATTGAAGAGAAAAATGTAAATTTTTTAAATTGAGTTAATCCCGTTAATCTAATCTCAATGGCTCACAAAAAAACTTAGTATTATTGATTAATTATATAACAAGGGGTTATTTCGGAGATGAGCGGAAGGGGCATATCAGTATATATATACACGTTGACTCTCGGTCTTCTGCCTCTTTGTTTCTTGCTACTTTTGATGCTAGCATCTTCATATAAAATGGTCGTGTTCTGACGGGAGGAGAAAGAATAGATTGAAGAAATGGGTGGCGAAGTTATTCTGACGATCCTACTGACAAAATCATTCGTCTTGCTTGCCTGGTGAAGCCAAATTTCTTTTCCTTTTACAAGCCTTCCAATCATTTGAAACTTTTGCCATACAGTGCATTATGATCCCGACGGACTGCTTCTCTTTGCAAAATACTATTTCGCTGTTCATTTGCGTGTATATCTCATTTTTAATGGTTTTTTCCCCTGACATGCAGGCCTCCATTGAGTTTGCTTTGTCCCCTGTAAGTTGCTAGTTGCCTTCTGGGTACTTTTATTTCTTCAGGTTTTAGTATTCCTTTTTCGAATGCTAGAGAATCGTCGATTTGATCTCTAAGTTCAAGTGTGTTTGCTGTAGGTTTGTGTCTATTCGGGCCATGGAGAGTGGTTCTCACTCCAGCAATCGTCGATGCCTTTCTTTTTGGGTTATATTTTCTTTGTTTAAGATCATGGAAAAGGAACTTGCAGGGCTGTTTGACTGGTAATTTATGGATTAGTTCGTGCTTTTGGAACAAATATTGCTTTTTTTTTTTGGGCGCGGTATGGTGGGTCACACCGGACTAATATCAAACTGTTCATCGTGCTTTGATCATTTTGATGGTAAACCAAACAATAACAAATTGCGTCTGTAATCCAACGGAACGATAATGCCCTAATTGCATCCCTAACTATAAAACTGATAAGTACAATCTTGGTTACTTTGTGCGTGTGCGTGCGTGCGCATTTTTTACCACTTTTATGGTCGCTGATGCAATGCCACTCTGATGATGCTCGATTTCCAATTCTTTCTACATCTCAAGTTCTTCTTACTAGACATGTTTTAGGTGGCCCAGCTTATCTAAATCTTATTATTACGATATTTTTTGGACTATTGTAATTAAACAGTGCTATTAGTTCCCATTTAGTGGAAATTCTTTTGAAATGTTACTGCTATTTCATAACTGAGGATTACATACAAGTTGGTTTGTTTTTGTTTTCACTGTCTAGCTTGTTACATTCAAATTCTTTGTTCAGCTCTAATAAAGTTCAAATTATATGAAGTAAATTACGAGACTTGAGAACCAACATGAGTTGGAATAGTCTGAAGTTACAAGGAAATCAGAATGGTTTTGGCTCCAAAGAAGGGATGAAGAAGTTTCACGCCGTCTGATCACTCACATCTATCATGTTCTGCAGCTTGGCATCAATTGACCCTTTCTTGTGTTTGAATATCATGTTCTCTGCTACCAGTTTCACCTCAGTTTGAATTTGTTTGCTGTTACAGGCTCCCATGGTGGCCTCATATGAAAGGGATGGTGACCATCTTGCTGGTGTTACCTTATTTTAGGGGTGCATCATACATTTATAAGTACTTCCGTCAATATTGTAGTGACAGCAGATGGAAGAGGTCTTGGAATATCTTAAGTCAAAAGAGCACAAGTTTTAAATTGGATGGTCACAGCAAACTCGTTGATGTTTCCAACAGCCAAATTATTATAAGTCAGATGCCAGATGAGAAATCTGTAATAAACCGGGTATGTTCAATTGAGTATTTGCCCTTTTTAAGGTACATCAAGTAACTGACAGCCCATTCATTGAAACGTTAGGAAACTTGATCAAGGATTTTAAAATATGGATTTCTCAATTTGTCTCTAAATCCAGACATGCATTTTGACGCGTTAAATGTTGCAAATTTATATGATTTGGTGCAATAAATGATCAGCGACCAATTGCAATTTTATTGCATGTATGTTTAAGTGTAACTTTGAGTAGGAAACCACTGCCCAAAAGGAGGCAGTTGTTTGCTACAACTACCAATTCCTAAGATTCTCATTTAATTACACATTTATTGAATCACTATCATAATGTAGTAGTACTAAAAAATACTAACTGCTTAATAATTCTCTGCATCAGGAGAGTTATGATCTTGGTTGTGACTTAAAAGAAAGGAATCACAATAGATCAACTTGCCAGAAAAATGCCCAGAAAGAATGGAGCTGTGCTATATGTCAGATCACTACTTCCAGTGAAAATTGCTTAGGGGCACATCTTCAGGGAAAGAAACACAAAGCCAAAGAAAATCATTTGAGTGTAGAGTTACGCGTAACAGAGAGCACTTACATGTTGCCGTCCATGGCTTCTCACAAGAGAACCAAAGGGATGGCCCTACTAAAGAACCTTAACCAAATTGCAAATCTTCTGAGTCCGGTCTCCAGAACCATTAGATGGTGTGGGTGGATAAAGCCAGAGTTTGGATGGACAAAGTTGAACACTGATGGTTCTATACATAAAGAAAATGCTAGTGTTGGTGGACTACTACGTGATTACAAGGGCGAACCATTATGTGCTTTTGTCTCCAGAGTTCCACAAGGAGATATTTTCTTGGTTGAGCTATGGGCTATATGGAGAGGTATTGTTCTGGCTAGGGGTCAGGGGATCAAAGTAATATGGGTGGAATCTGATTCAATGAGTGTTGTGAAAACTATCAATAAAGAACAGCCTTCATGTCTTAAAGCTAATAGATGTTTGAGGCGTATATGGAAACTTCTAAGTAAGTTTGACAAATATCAGGTCTCTCACACATGGCGTGAATCTAATAGAGCAGCAGATTATCTCGCAAAGATGGTTCTTCCCGGAAATGACATAGTTCTGTGGCCGGATGATTTTCCGGATAGCCTTTGCATTATTATCAAAGATGATGCCAAGGGAAAGAAATATCCTAGATGGCGATTTGTATAGAGGCTACCTGGAAGGGCTTGGTACCAGAGTTGAGTTTTTGTGGCCACAAAAGGAAAGCTTGTGTATATCTGCCAGTTGAGGATCAGTAGTACGACCTACTGCTCTTTGTTTAGAAACAACACTCGTCCTTTTCGAATAGCAAGCTAACTTAGGTCTAGTTACAATTGAAGGCAATGTGCTGTATTTGCGTTTTCCCCTCGTGTGAATGCATGTAATTTAATTTGGACAGAACTACTTTTTTACGCATCGGTTAATATTTTGTGTTTTAAATAGCCTGATGACCAGTGAATTCAGATTTTTCTATGGCCAGCTCAGACGGCGGTTGTCAGACGTCAATTTTATTTTCAGGAATCTAGTTATTATTTTTCAATACTGCTCTTAGATTAGTTACCTTCATGAAATTATCTGGGTATTGACAACAAATACAGTGTTTTTTTCTTGCATTTTGTTAGCATAATTTCTTCTCATCTCTACCGACTATAGTGACCTAACTCCAATCGGTTTCACATTTAATTCAGGTGCAAAGAGGGTGACTGAAACTGCAAAAGGCATTTTTCCCATTGCAATAAACAACTGTACAACATATTAACAATTTAAATATGAACAGAAAAAAGATGGCCAAAACCCTGCACAATAGCTGATGACCTAATATGTAATACATGAGTATATTTTCCCCCAACCTACCCAAAAAAAAAAAAACGATCATCAACCAAATCCAAAACCCTCATTTGCTTCATGAATTGCAAGCAGCAACCTCTCTTCTAATTGTTGCCTACTTGGATATTCGGGTAGATCTAGCTGGTTGAAGCTGCAATAAAGAATGCAGGTTAAGTATTTTTAGTCATGATATCGATGATCAGTCAAACAATGAAACATAAGCTAGAACTTGAGACGTCAAAAGACGAATGAAGTGGAGCAAGAAGCAGGAAGGTACCAAGTATGAGCAGAAGGCAAATGATCAGGGCTCCCATATGCTTTGTGTATCTGAAACTTCTGAGAACCTGATATTCCTTGAAGAGCACTGAAACCTTCCAGAGGTACCTAAAATTTGGTGGCAAAAATCAGAGCGCTCACATAAACTTCACATTTTTCTCAAAGCACAGGATTTAGTATTCAAGTAAGAGAATAGAACAGCAAACGTTTCCAGGTCTAAAATATCAGATCATAACTAGGAAAAAAAAGTATCATCTCCAGCAGAGGAGACCGGCAAAGCTGAGATTGCCGCAGGATCAACCATGAAGAAACTCACAAGCGCAATTGTAATCCTATTCTATAAATTAAAGGTTCGCCTCAGATCGTCTAGAGTTGAGCCAATCACATACTCTACTTCGCATCATGAAGGAGGATTTTTTACTATTCAAGCACATTGCTATTGGTCTACAATTAGAGTGAAAAGGGAAAAAGAAATTCCAATACGAACGCAAAAGCTGCACAGCAGTGCATATTCAAAAGACGTGATATGGGAAATGGTGACAAGTTCAATTTACAACTATTTAAAAATTAAAAATGTTCAAAAGTCTACATGTACAAATTCCATAATATTTATAATAGCCCCATACTCACAACACAAAAGCAACTTACCTTGGATGTGCCTGTCACAAACTGTAATAGTCGAGCCTTATCTTCTTTGCTGAAACCATATACAACTTCCCAAAACCATTGGATAACTGGTGACGCAGCACTGTATCCAGAATATTCAGTATTTGCTCTCAAGTCATCCACTGAAATGATGCAAAACAGTTTGTTAAAATTACCATTCCACGCATTTGGGGAGTTGAAAAGATGGGAGGACTGGAAAGCAGTTAAGATATAAAAAAAACAAAGGATATGTTTTAAAATGTAAAAAAAAAAAAACTCACAATCGATATCAGGAAGTCCACTGATCAATAATTCCAATTCTTTGTCATGGAATATGGATATCAACTCCCTTGGAATCAATTCATTGAATCCTTCCAAGAAGGCATTTATTTGAGGTCGAATAGCAGTGGTCAGCCGGTGCTCGGCAACCAAATCAACATATTGATGCTTATTATCCTCAGTAACTTTGATATTCCGTCCACCAGGAATCAACTCATAATCAGTCACCTATACATTGTCATCAAAATCAGACAATATAAAATTAAGCAATCTAATGTATTATCTCAAAGTATCAAGAGCAGTTATTACTTCTGTCCGTTCATATAAGATCAGCTTTTCTTCATCTGCATCAATGCTGAACGTAAGATCCAAAACATCACTAATATCATTCTGCAAACAAACCAGAAACACATAATAAGAATACTGCCACAATCAACAAGCAGATGGCAATCAATGGAAATTGTGTTGAAAGAAAGAAGTGAAAAAATGCACATGCCTCAAGCATCCATTTCAAATTTTTATAGTAGTCAGGATCAATGGCTTCAATATCATGATATGTAACTTTGACCCCTAGGATATGCTTGTAGAATGAGCGAGTAAAATGGACATCCAAGAGCTGACCATCAAACAATGCTTTCCCAACCTGGACAATGTAGCAAGAGTAAGAAACATATATGACAAACAGCAAACAAACAACGAGAAGTTGCAAAAGGAACTTACCACTCTTCCAACAAATTTGAAATAAGAAAGATGTTCTGTTTGGTAAACTGAGTTCGGGTTTGGCTGAAATGTTGATTCATTGCCCACTGTTGTAAAAAGAAGGGCTCCTTTATCAAAAATAACTCTGGACAATAATTGATACCATTCCCTTGTAAGACCACCTGCATCAATACCTTCCTCCCCTTGGAAGTGAACAGTCAACCTTCCCTTCAAATCTTGAGTAGATCTCATGCGAAGCTGGTTATAAGAATCCTCTAAAACATATGCCCTTCTAACTGATATTCTTAATGGGCTGTGATGACGGTCATGATGATGCTTTATCTTTGACCGAAAGTGGGCACGCTTGTTATCAAAATCAATAAATTTTGGAACCTTCAGCATGAGGGAGAATGATTTCTCAAGCAAACCAGGATTTTGCCTGATAAAAGCATTTAGTAGTTTCCTATGCTTCTCTGAGAACTTTACAAAGACCGCATTTTTCTCATCCACTTTCACAGAAGGTGCAGACGTTTTCTGTTGAGTAGCAGATGCTCGGGCATCTTCAACATCAGAAACAACAGGAATGCCCAGATCATGACTAGCACCTGGCTGAGCAGGATGCAGCTTCTCACAAACCACAAAGAAAGATTCTATGTAAGGTAAAATATTTTGAGAGCCTGGTGGAAGTGGAGACAATGCATTTGGTGGCTTAGACAAACTGGCACGAGAAGGGGTGAACAAATCAGCGGCAGACTCTGAGTATGACTCCATCTTGCTTATGCAACAGCTCAGTTCATGCCACAAAGGCTCTAAAGCTGAATTGATTTCCCATACCTCAGAAAGAGCAGGAGTAATTCTATCATTTTCTTTCTCCGTCAGTGAGGCAACAAGGGAACTTAAGGCTTGCAGAACTCTCAAAATTGCAGCCCCATCAGAAGATGTTGTGCTAAGAAGAGATCTGATTGCTTCACTGAAAACACGTAATTCATCCATTGCAGATGAAGTCAAGTTTTGAACTGCTCCAGCCAGCTCAGTCACAAAGAGCTGACAATGGGTTGGAGCAATGGCCACTAATTTCTTTATTACCTCCGCCACAAGAGCATAAGCATTATCCGACAAACTGAAAAACACATAACCCATCAGATCAAGGACATAATTGTTAAAATATTTCTGCTTTATAAAAACTAGATAATCTGGTCTAATGGAGAGTGTCGTGAAGTTCAGCATTATCAACAAAATGCAGGTAAACTAACTGCCTGAAATTTACCTGTCTGAAAAGACCCAGGTAACTACACATAAACATAATGATAAATGTTGAATGAACATTATTATGCTACAAACAATCTACCACTACTCAATTACAAATGGCTGGAATTTTGGTAGAACAATCTGAAAAAATTATAAAGATAACTTAATTTTCCACAAATTGTGTCACATGCCACACTTCCCAGCTCCTAGTTAAAGCAACTAAATACATCTAGGCCAGTATGTTAACAGAAGTAGTGCAATCAACAAGCATAAGCCCAAAGTCATACCCTTCTTGTGCAAGTAATGAACACAAAAGCCGAAGTTCTTCCTGTGGTAGGCTACTCAGTACACTCTGAGCCTCAGATTCCTCAAGATGGCCTGAGGTTTTGGATTTGGAGGAATCAACACCATTAGTTGATTTATCAAGCCCAGAAGATGTAACACCAGGATCAGTATTCGCATCTGCCTCCAATGCAGAAATTTGTGGAACAGATGAGGGCTCAGAAGTAGAACTCGGAAGTTTGTCAGATGAACTAGAATTACTTCTAGCATTATCAATGATAACCTCAAGAAGATTTAGCAGCTGCAAATAACAAAAAAGAAATAATAATCATGTCAGAAATGTCCACAAGCAGATAAATAAGCTGCCAAAATATTATATAAAAATAAATTGATACCTGCTCAAGATGGGCTATGCTCCTCAGATAGAGAGGCTGCCTTAATAGACTCAAAAGCATTGCAAGGGATATGTGTTCATTATTGTCATAGTTAACTTCATCTCCATCAACAATCACAGATTTACCACGTGCCTCATTGGCATTATCTGGTTCTCTTGGTGCATAACGAGGATCACTGAACTCAAGAAAAATCTTTGCCACATATGGATGATTACGAGAAAGATACGTGAGATTTTCAAGTATGCGACGGGAGAGCAAGGGAGGAACTCCTATATAACCAGACAAACATAAAAATATTAGCGAAATCCTGTTCCTAATGGAAAAGATTCAGCAAATAATATAAATGACCACTCCGGCATAAACAATCTTGGGAAAAACAAAATGAGAATGTTCTCGACTACAGACTCTCACTTTTCACTCTGATGGGAAAATTTAAAATTATTGAGAACTTAAAAAGAAAATTGACGAGCTGCATTAAAAAATGGAATATTAGTCGCAAGGGCAAGCTCTGATGTGAGAGAATCCAATCCAAATATTGAATATTAAATCATTTACAAAATCTTGCACCACTACCCATTACCATATTGCCACTAAGAATACAGATAGACTTTTCAATAACTTCATCCATCTTCAAAAGAATATATATCACATCACCACTGACTGTCACAATAGCTCAAACTATATATTAATCATTAATAAGATTGATCAGCTGGTCTTACCATCAAAAGATTGAGGACGAGAGTACATTACATTCCTCTGACAACCATAAAGTCTATATGGTGGCTCAAGTGCACTACAAGAACTTCCAGACTTTTTTACATCAAGCATAAGTAGGTCCATCAGAATTTTCACCAAAGTAGTTCTAGTTTCACCATGGGCACAAAGATTCAAAAGAAGCCTCTGCAATTGACCTTTATAGAGTGGCTGCAAAATGAAATGGGCAATAAATAAACAATATACAAAAAGAAAAAGCATTTCAAAGCACCACTCTATATCATAAACTGATACCTGAACTACACGAAATAAACGAATCATGGCATGCAAAGCTTCAGTGTCAACTAGAGGTGCTCCATCAGCTTCAACTACCTTAGCTCCAACAGATCTGCGTGAAGAAATGCTTCCCCCAGCCCCATCTAAGCCTGAACTAATACCTTCACCACGTCTAGAAGTATCACCTCTACGACTTCTTGGGTACATTCCAAAGAGGGTACGACTGTAACGGTGTGCAAACCTCTCCCGCAACATATTTGCCTCAGCAACAAGAGCAGGTGTAAGATTGGCAAGGATAGCATCAGAAGATGTCAAAAGAACCTGAAAAGAGTATGAACATTAAAGTACATATGCTTAATCCTTTGTTTTTAAATTAATAAAGTTCAACTGACAAACTTACCTCTTCTCGTAACTCTGAAGGAAATGTTGCAATTATTGAAACTGTATCCATTTCAACAGGCTGGCCTTCCAACTCCTGGGATTGGTGGAGCCTCTGCACTTGCTGTTGTGCTAAAACTTCTGCTCGAATATCTGGAGGGAGGGCTGCAAGGAATTCTGGATCGATATCTCCAGTGTTCTGAGACTCAGCATTTGCTGGTTGAGCAACTTGTCCTTGTTGAGCCGAGAGAACTTCAGCACGCAGCTCCTCAGGAAGAGCATCTAGAAAAGCGGGATCAATTGCCCCTGAACCAGCATCATGGTTCTCCTGCTGCTCTGCAGCTGGACCTTCTTGATCTGCATCTCGGATGGAATTTTCAGAAACTTCAGCAACACTATGGAGGGACGCATCTCTCCCACTTGCATGGGAAGAATGACCAAAAATCATATTTGATCTTCTTGTACGTGCAGCTTGTGAATCGCCAGCAGTCCTTTCTGCAAAAACCTGCCTTTCTCCACCCTCCTCATGCCCATCAACACTACCTATCTCGACATCTAGGCTCCGAAGGCTTTCACCAAAAGTTGCCCCACTACCACTACTCTCTTGGCTGACAGCTTCAACATCCCGCACAGCTACCTCATTATGCTCAAACTGCATCTCAATCACTTGTGAATGAGTGCTGCATACATCAGCCTGCAGAGATCCAGTTGTTGAAGGTCTCATATCAGCATTGTTGGAATTATCATTTGCCACTGCAGTCACTGTACCACCAGCTTGATTTGCATTACTTTCAACTGGAATTTCTGGTCTAGCACCTCCTGAATCTTGTGTTTGGTTGACCTCAACTTTATTGTGAGGACCTGTTTCTGCTACATCCTTATCTGATGACTTTTCAGCGATAGGCCGCCTTAACTGAGAGACAAGCAGCTCCTCAAGACCTGGTGGTACAACACCATTGTTTGATCCACCACTCTGCTGGTTATCAATCCATAAATTCGAACGATGCCCATGGCGTCCGCTCCTAAGTGATCGGAAGATATTATCCAAACCTGTTGAGCTGCTCTCCAATACACTATCTGAAATTTTAAAAACAAAGGAAGCCATTAAATTACAAAATATAATAAGTATTAACCAAAAATTAAATGCATATATTTCTAAATATTAATAAATCCATAGATATATTGTTGTGATATTTGATATATTCAGTAAATTTTGATTTATATTACTTTTAAATTTATTTTTATTAATGTATACATTTTCCTTTTCCAAAACTAATAAATTTAAATTTCTTGTTTATAATTCTTCAATAATAAACTAATATACTAATTTATGTATAAATGAAAATGTTCATCTCTTAAAAAAACATACATATTAACATATACGTGTATACATATTTATATTTACTGAAATTATTAATATATGTTGATATGTTTTGTTTTAAATTGCATTTTGTTTTCTTATATTATCTCTGCTATATTAGAAATTAGAGTAATAAATCAATAAAAAAAAGAAATATAAGGAACAAACCCGATTGGCCAGGAGATGAATAAAATGAAGGTCCAGCTAAGAGTGGATGGCGTGAAGGATCAGCAGCATCACCAGTTCTGCCCAGTAGACTGTAAATGGACGTGGTCCTCCCAGGACGTCTAGATCCAAAAAGTTCAACTGGCATCACATGTAGAGCATCATTTGGAAAACTATTTTCCCTGCCAAAAACCTCAATATGGTCAAAAGCATTTATTCCATTAATGCCCTCCTCAAGACGCAGGATAACTCCATCTTCATCATCCTCATCATCATCGTCATCTTCCTCCATCACATCATCATCAAATTCATCATCATCAATCTCACGATCATCTTGATCAGTGTCATGATGTGGCAAGTGATGGACTTCATCTTCTAAATCATTATGTTCCTCATCATCTTCCTCTACATCTTCGCCATCATCTCCAGACATCTCATCATCATCATCATCATCATCATCAAGATTTTCCTGTTCATGAGGCTGGATTTCAAAATGAATCTCCGCATTTTCAATACCATTCTCGAGACCCCTTGTGTCCTCAGAAGTTTCATGCATGTAATCATCCTCATTAGTAGCTGCAAAACTGCCATCAAGATCTTGATCACGTTCCATATCATCAGTGACAGCTTCAGACTCACCATAGGACTGAATCGCATCATAAGATGCAACCTGTTCTGCTTGAAGGGAATCGTTATTGGTCTGAGTTGTCATTTCCATGGACTGGGATGCATCATCAATATTCTCCATTCTTCCAGATTGACTGAGATCCAAGGACTTCATCGAATTATCACCCTTCCGAGCAGTAGAATCGGCTGAATGGACATGCTCCTTAGTAACCAACTCAAGAGCTTTAACAATTCCAGTAGCAACTTTAGATGAGTCAGCATGGTCTAAGTCCAACACCTGGAGGGTACGAGTGAATGATTTAACCAGACCAGTTTCCATAAAAGTGGTAGAGGCCTCTGCTGAGATTGATGCACCAGCAGGTGTACGGGCAGCCAAAACATCGTTTAGTATATCAATAAAAACCTGAATATTAGTGCTTGGTGGCTTAACACCACTACAAGAATCGACGAACTCATTCATAATATGACTAATCTCACTGAAAACTCTCCTCCTTGCCTCTGTAGATCGAACACAAGCAGCAACCATAAACTGATTAGCTCTGGTTGCAAGTTTCTGCATCCAGTCACCATCATTTTTCTTGTCCTTTTTGGTACCTCGAAAATAAGGAAGAAAATTATGGAGAATATGGTAAAAAATTCCACCCATGCTTAAACCAGTCGGACTACTCTTTTGATGAGTGAACTTAGTTCTGCCCATTTCAGCATCTCGCCGAAGAACATGTACAGATGATGGATACATCAATAATATCTCTGTAAGAAGCTTCAAAATAAAAACAATTTTTGCAAGTGATGCAGAAGTTTCCCGCATGCTGGTTTCATATTCCTCAGACATAGTGGCAACTGCTTTTCCTTTTCCCTTAACTGCAGAGACATCAATGTCCATGTCACTTGATGTTGTGGTGCTAGGTCCAGCATTTAAGGTCATATCATCCTTCACAGGAGGTACAAAAGTACATATGGACTCAAGAAGAAGCTCTATCACATTTATAAAACTCTGGGTGAGTTTTCTATGATTCTTGCCACTCTTTGAATTTGAATCATGGCTTTTGCCATGGCTATTCTCTGAAGCTGCAGGATTTGCACTTTCCAAACCAACCCTCCCATCGTTAATCTGTGTTTTGTCTTTATCTAATGATCTATCCTTCTCCTTTTCTTTCTTCTTAGGTTTGTTTTTATCCCGATCTTTCAGCAATACAATGTAAGGCCTGTCACCTACCATCTCAACTTGGCAGACAGATTGAGCAGCCTGCATGAAAATAACTGGATCTCGAGAAATCACAGAAGCTAAATTGGACAAGAAATTGCGAGGACTGATCCTTCCAATTGGATGCCGGTTAGAAGCACCCATGAGACAGTGTTTTATTTCAGATTCCATTGCTTGTTGGAGAGTTTGCGGATCTTCAAGGACCTGACGTATAATACTAGCAGCAATGTTGTCAAACCCTGGGAATAAGCTACTGGTTGGCAAAGAAAGCAATGAACTTAAACCCCCAGCATCAAGAAAGCTAAGGGCAACAGAATGATTCCTTGTAAGATTGGAACATAGTAACAGAACAGCATGCATTGTGTCTGATGGAAGGTGGTTCTTCATACAACTACAGGCAATCTCAACAAGTCTCTTCTGCTCATTTAAATCTGCATACTTCATAGACAGTCCCAATGCAGACTGCAATTTGTTTTGCCTATCCCCATCAATGGTAATTGATGCCTGATGGTCATCCACTGCTTCTTTCTTCATTTGCTCTACAATTTCAGAGTTCAGTTTTTGATCCACTTGCAACAGCCTGTCTAACGCAAGAAAAGCTGCCATAACCCATTTTGGCACCTGCTGTTTCACCCTACAATCAAAACTTGAATGCCACTGGTAGAGTAAATCTGAGGCAATTTTTATCAAACCAATCTTAGATGCAGTTTCCCGGGCCACAGCATCCTCATTCAAAATTAAAGCAAAAACATGGAAAAGAGCAGTCAGCAAGGTATTATTTCCAAAACTAGGAACCAAGCCACATTCTTTGATCCGTTCAGCAAGGAAAGAGACAATTTTAGACCTATATTGACCATCATCTTGAGAGCATATCATCACAAGCAAGTCTCGGACAGGAAATGCAAGGGATTCCTTCTGCAGAAGTTTTTTGCAAGTAGATAATAACTCGTCAACTGGTGGAAGTTGAACAATCTCTTCCTCAATCTGCTGAGCATTATCATTTTCAGAAGCATCCTTTGTGTCTGATTCAGAACTCCCAAGGGACATGGCAAGCGCACGGGCCAGTTCATCATCTTCTTGAGTATCCTCTGGATGGGAGAACAACCACTCCATTGCCACCTCAACACTATTTGACCCCACTTGCCTCAAAGCTTCCTCTGCTCGAGACCTGGAAAACCCCATCTCTACAATGGTTGAAATAGCCGTTTCATTTGGAGGAGGTCCTGTGATACGAGCACTGTTGCTGCTGTTGACATTTTTCACTTCAACCCCATAATAAACATGCTTAATAATAGAGATTACAGTAGAAACAAATCCATAGCTACAATCAACAAATTGGGGATGAGTCCAAACTGGAAGCACTGCCTTCAAAACCATGGATTGGAGGACCTTCACAAAAGTCTCAGCATCACGTGGGAAAGGGGTATCACAATTTGCAAGGGGCTGTGCAAGCAAGTGCTTTGTAAATGAAGATAAAATAAAAGAGGAGGTCACTAGGTGATCAATAAATTTACCATAACTAGCTAAAGGACCATAAATCCATGAATGATCATCATCTTCTTTGTCATCCTGCTTCAAATTTCCATCATCAGTATCCATAGGGGATGCAGGAGCCCGATTAACTGCAAAGAGCAACTGACTTGTTGCTTCAAATGTGGTCAATACAGATTGAACAACACCACGTCCATACAAGCAATTCAATAAAACAGGATTGCATGAATCTGGCTTCTCCATTAGGATGCTATCCATAAAGCCAATCACTTTACCATAGTAACGACATTTTATTGATATGGATACCTCTCGTACTGAAGTACTAACATGGCCAAAATTCATGTGGTCTAGAGAAATGGATGCAAAAGTTGAAGCCACTGATTTTGCTGCAGGACTTGCACTCACCATATCATCACGGCGACGGGAAGGTAGCAGCATTACCTTTCCTAACTCTTGAAACAGATGGGTGATGTGAAACGAGAGTGATCTAACCATGTCACAACAAGAGGTAAAATATTGCCTCTCATTTTCTTTCTTACTATTTGCTCCAGATGCATCAGAAGATTCAGAATGATGCAAATGATCACTGGAAGCCAATCTCATGTTTGAAGGACCAACAGAACTTGATATATTATGAGAACCAGTGGCTCGGCCCAGATCTCGATACAAGTTTATAAGGTCAAAAAACTGAGATTCAATGCTCCATCCAGATGTCCTCCTTCTCCGTAATGGATCAAGAAACTGCCTAAAAGAGTTGAACCTTTGCTCTTCAGTTTCATTAGCATCCATTTCTGTCTGTTGTGAATCAGCAGATGAGCAAGCCTCGTTATCCTCAATATCAGGCTTTGTATCTTCAAGAAGAGCAATTTGCCACAGAACTTCACGATGGACATGCCCAATGTCCTCCAGAACATCTTTACTCCCATTTCCAAACTCTGTCAGCAATGCAGTCACCCAACGGTTGTCTTTTGAGGCAGCAAGAAACAGAAGGAACTCAACCAAGAAAAGTGAAGAAAAGATGTCACTATCAGTTGTCATCTTTGGATCCAGTAATAAATGTCCAGAAGCTGCATCAAACCCAGCTAGCGATTTCTTCAAGTGCTCTCTAAGAAAGGAGCAAAAGGCACGTGCTAGAGGAACTGAGTGATGCTGAGCAAACCCCTTAAATACCATGGTGCTATGTAAAGCAATAGACATGCCATCTGAGGATTGTGCAATAGTGGGTTGTAATAACAACTTCAGCAAAGCTTCAATTCCCAATTTTTCCACAAACAACCGACACGTTTCAGAATTTTCCATCATCCTGTGAATCAATACCATCAAATGAAAGATGCACAGCTGTAAGAATTTATCATCACTCATCCCTTCTGTGGCTGAATCTGCTGTACTAACAAGGCAGCAATGACCTTCATTTTCTTTGTCTATAGAATCAGTTTCCATTGCAGTATCCTCATTATCTTTTCCTGAAGATCCCGTACCAATACCATCCCCAAAGGATGCAATCTTCTGGATGATTTCAATAATAATATCAACACCAGTACTTCGCAATGAAGATACATGACGCAGAAGTTCCTCCACAGCATTTGCAAGAGGAACAATAGCTTCATTCATTGCCAAGACATACTTTTTACTTGTGAAGATGTCAACAAGGAACCGCAGCGCTGAAGTTTCTCTAACAGCCTCTAGGCCCTTGGCATTGAGACAAATAGCACCAAGACCATTAGGAATGCATGACAAAGCCCTTGAAGAAGGAAATACTCGAGATACAACTGAAGATAAAAATGCATCAGGAAGACCCATTTCATGCAGAGTGGAAAAACATGTGGGATCTTTGTGGATTATTTCACTCATAACAGTAACAGCTGAGTAGTAAATATCACCTCCAAACTTATCTACATTCCCAAATATGAACACTAGTGTTACAGGTAAAGAACTGTCATGTGCATGTTGTGATCTGGTAGAGTTTGCCGCGGCATATGTTGCAGAACCCAGTGCCTTGAGCGAGACCTTTATGAGCCTTTTTTGGGAGGACAGCTGATCAGTGTTATTTCTTGAGCTTTCACCAGTGACCATCAAGTCATCATTTTCTCTAACCAAACCAATAACTCTGTGCACCTCTATCTGTAACCTCTGAGCTAAAAGCTCAACACCCCCCAACTCTTTAAACAAGGATACAGCTGAGCTACTATAGTCCATAAGCTTCTGGAGGGTTTTCACAGCAAAACAGACAATATGAATGTGTGCCGGATCAGAATCCTCCAACAAAGGCAAGAATGTGGGTACCATGCCAGAACCCCTAATATTACTCCCAGAAGTCGAGGTTGAAACCACATGGAGCAGATAAAACTGAAGAAGTGCCTCCACAAAGGCAAGGGACGATGGATCATTAGAACTTTTTAATGACAAAATAGCCCTTTGAAGCACATTGAGAAGTATCATACGGTTCCCACCAGCAAAACTTATACTAGATCCACTCAATATCCGCTTCCGTTCATGCGATGATGTGTATGCTGCTAATTGAGCTCCTAATGCAAGCATTGCCAATGTTCTGATAGATCCTGACACATTTTCCTCAGATCTCACAACCCTAATTAACTCATTTGTATATTCTGGTTCATTAGCGAAAAATGACGCAAGTTCATCATGAGCATCACTGGACTGAACCAGCACAATAAATGCAAGAAGGCAAATCCTGCTATAAAACCTGCATATTCTTGGTGACCCAAAGGAACGAGCATATCTAATTCTGGTGAGCAAAGAAAATCGGAGATCTGAAGCAACACTATACTGCTCAATACACTGCTTCAACAAGGACAAATCGTCTTCTTTCCGCAAATGCATATCTGGCATATGAATAACTCTAGAGTTTGGGGAATCCTTATCACCACTGTGTTCTTTAAATTGGGGAATGGGTCCATGCAATTCAAAATACAGAGTAGAACCAATGCGGTAATTACAATGATTGCAACCATTCTCTACTTCAGAAGGAAACAAGCACAAAGATTCATCTTGGGTTTTCTCATTTGCCATAATACAAGAATACAATCCCAAGCCCTCCTCCTTACTTCCCCATCCCTGTGCTAGGGATAGGAGATAACTGTTAACTGAACCACATCCAACCATCTTTGCACTTCCATGAAGCTTAGATGGATTTATTTTTACAAGGGCAGAAAGAGTTTCCAACGCAGCTATAAGAATCTCAGGATCTGTAGAAGCTAATAAAAGCTTGAAATGCTGAAAAGGGGGGACAAATATCAGAAATAGAAAAATTTTGAACATTAGAAATAAAAAAATACTCGGCTAAAAAGAAAGGAAAGGAGGTACAGAATTAAGACTAACTACAACAGAAAATATTTTCTGAACAACTCACCTCTAAACCATCAAATAAACCCTTGTTAGGACAATTCTCTAAAATTATTTGCATCACCCGTAATATTTGCATGATTGCATATTTTGGTAATGGACTTTCATCTTCTAGAATCCTATCAGACAATGTCAAATCATTTCTACATGACAAATACACCTTGAAGTATGTATCAAAGTGAAGAAACAATGGTCTCCAGTGATGAAAATTGCCCTGAAAAATAAAACGTATGTATATATATAAATGATGGTAAAAAAATACTTGGTTCAAAAAATTAGAACAATATTACCTTACTGTACTCCCACTGAAAACCAGAGAGTGGTATTCCTATATCTTGTAATGGACACTGTATGACCTTCTCAATGAAGGCTTTGATCTTAGGAGGCTGAAATCAATCAATCACAAAATTCAGCTTGTGTTTACTGGCCACTGGATAAGAACAGGAGCAGAATAATAACAAAGCATACACCCCCAGACCTTGTGATTCCAATGTAACTAAAGAAATAATATAAAAAGTAGGCCAGGAAAGGATTCAAGTTGACAGTAAAAGAAATGTAGCTGATACAAATTTCAAAAAAGGAAACCTCTTGTGCATTCATATCTTGTAAAACTTATTTTGAACCTTCCTCCATTACTCCTCTCTACCTTTATCACTTTATTTTGTAATGAGTAGGACAATGGACTTTGAAGATAATGCGTCTAATCCAGTTTGGCTGAACAGAGGTTAACTAACTAATAACTAATGATAAACAAAACAGAAAGCAAATAGTAGAGGATCATATTTCACTCAGCCACGAAAGGGAAGCATCTTGCCACCCTCAAAAAAGTCACTGGATGTTCAGAGGCAAGAACCGTTCTGGCACATCAATCTCTCCTCAACCATTTAACTGCACTGGATCTTATGTAGTACCATTTTTCATGGATGTGTAACGATTATAAAGACAAGATGAAGTAGCTTAATTCGCTGTTGGTTCTGTAGGATATTACATATTCTAAATGCACATCTAAAACAAATAATATGTCATGCTTCTCATACAAAGCTAAACTATTAATTTCTCTACTTTAGCTCAACAATGTCAAATCTACATTTGGTGGGGCAGATATCATTGCCAGGTGAACTTGAAAAAAAAAAAACATAGAGATAGTAAAACAGGTACACTGGTAAAAGCAAGTAATGCCAGATAGTAAAAGCTTCAATAGGATACAAGCAGACGCATCCGATCATTTTCTATCAGTACATATGACTAAGGTAGTGAAGAAAAAATTAACGGGTTCACTCATTCGTCAGAGATTAACCCATCGAAACAATAATCGCAAATATAATGAACTGAGCAGTGCAGGTATAAATGATGAAACGATAAGGATTTTCAAAATAAAAATAATGATTAAAAAACTCACCGGTTCAGAGTCCAGTTTGACGGAGGAGCCAATGGCACCGTCGCTGGACAAAAGTTGCCGCAGCCTCGACGGCCAGATCGATCTTAGGGTCGTCATCTCACCTCAACTTCACTGCTGCCAAGCGGAAATAACGATAAAACCCATGAGAACCAAAACAACGACAATCCATGAACAAAGCAAATCGATGACAAAAGCACATAGATTGAAAAAGATGACGACGGGATCAAAAAGTTAAATTCGGTGGGTATGTTGGAAAAACAGATCATAATCTTCACAAACACATATATATTGCTACATACTTGTCTATATGAAGCGGAGCACCGATTACCTGAGAGATGAGAGAAAACGGGGTTGAGTGCATACACATCCGAAGTACAAAGAGAAAAGACCACAAAGCTAGCAGAGATTCGAAGCGAAACCCCAAGGAACTGTGAGAGGAAGAAGAGGGGGTGAGGTTGAGAATCGCTGCCTGTCGACCTCTTTGAATAAAATATTTATTTTCTACACAATTGTTAGCCCTCTTCTAAGGTAGAAAGTGTGATTATATATAGCGAAAACTGTGCAGAGTCTTTCTTCTACTGCCTACGAGAATTGAGAATGGCAGTTTTACCTTGGTTGCCCCTAGGTTTTGTGGGTATTCTACAATGTGTCTCGCTTGTTATTGGACCTCGTTACGCTCTTCTTTTCACTTGGCCGCGAGTGCTTGAATTTGCATAATATATGAAATAAACAACTTTATTCCTTTTAATTAAAGTGAAAATTTTAAAGTTTAAAAATGAACAAAATCTATAGATAAATTTAATTAGACTTAATAAATTTGCAATGCGCCTAATATTAATAATATAGTGATGTTAATCTCATGAATTGCAAATTTTATGTCACTTGCATTATTTGATCGCAAGAGGCTAATTGATATGGTAAGGTGTAAATAGAAGTCAATAGTTTAAACGTTAAAGTTGCATTACTTACATTATTTAATAACTTTAATATATATTTTTCTAATTTTTAACATAAAATATATTTAATTAATTTAATTATATTAAAAAAATAACTAATATAATATATATTTTTAAAATATTCTAATTATTTTATTCAAATATTTATTTGTTTTATACATTCTAGCAAGATCCCTCTAGTTCAGAAGCACGCTTTATAGGATTCCTTTTCTTAACTTTCATGAATTTAAAAACTAGTCTAAACAAATATTGTTTCAAAATTTTCATCCCTCGCTTTCCAAATATCAAATACAAAAATCAGAAACAATACTATTTGATGCCTTGTTTTAAATCCTCTAATCCCACTAATATTGTTTAGTTAGCTAACAGCATCATCGACGGTGTAGTAAAATCAATCTAACTAGATTTATTTTTCTGTTCACAATATTGCAGTTGGAATCGACAAGGGCATATTGGGAATATACCACTCAAACAAACGTATTAAGAAAGTATCGCGAAACTTTTTTGATAAGAAAAGTATCGCGAAACTGAAACGCTTGGAGTAATCAGTTGGACGCGAAACCGAAAGTCTCGTGCCCGGTCAACGCAGGCGATTTAAAACTTTTTTTTTATACACCAATTTTTTTTAAAAAAAAATTAGACTAAATTTTCTTTTTTTTTTATAAATGATACTTATATTATATAGAATAAATTATTTATTATTTTTAAATATAAATATTTAATAATTAAAATATTTTTTAAATATTATGACTAAAATTATTATAAAATTAGTCAGTAAGTCAAAGTAATTATATGCTCATTTGCTCATAAACTTGTACTATTAATGACCAAAATGGAAAAAAAACAAGGTAATTTGACAGTGTCACGGGAAAAAAAAGTAAACAGAAATTAAAAAAGATGCTTGAGTCGAACTGTAACTGCATTTTTTCTCAATTAATTACAATTTCGCCAAAACCCGATTTCTTTTAACAAACAAAATGATCTCATGTAAATTATATACGGATTAAACTTTATTTTTTAGAGTTTTATGAATAACAAGATTTGTGGTAAATTGTATTAGTGGGTCAGGCCCAATCAAAATCTACAGAGCCTACATTTTTCTGATAAAGCCCAAAATAACTCTACAACATTCCAGAGTATCTATGGCGGTTTTAATTATCTGTGGTCAAACCAATTCTAATGGATAAATAATTTACTATTGTTTAAATAAAATTTTAAATTTAAGTTTTAGTATATATAAAAAAATTTTATTGGGATACTCATCTACTATAACCAAGTGCGTGACGTAGGTTAAATCTGAATATAGTTAAAATAAAATTCTGATAAATTAGATGGGTAAGAAAAAAAATTATCTGTGGTCAAACAATTCTAAGTATCATACAATCCCCAAATTATTTATGGCGGTCTTAATTATCATACTTGCAAATAATGTGTATTACAGTCACCTGCACTAGTCGCGTCACATCTTTAAATCTTAATTATCGCAAGATACCTAACTTCTAGAAATCCCGAGGTCTGACGATTCTTTATCATAATTTCTCTATAATGCAAGGACTAAAATATAATTTTAAAAAATGGGGCAGGTTAAAGAATTTTAAAGCAGTGAAAGTAGCCAATAAACTGGTTTTTACTCTTTGGTGCCTGATGTGACAGAACTACTAGAACGTCAAGAATATTTGCAGTGAACTATGTAAAAGACATAGGTTGACCTAAGAAAAGAAGAAAAAGCTCATGCCTTCGCTTGCTTGCGGGCAATGTCTGCTCTACTTGACCGTTTTCTAGCTTCCTATTTCCTAAACACTAGCCATTTCGTCTCAAGCATGCATCCATTTTTTCCCCATTTTCATTGATAATTATTGCGCCTAATTGTTTCTTCCACGTTGTCAACTTGTTGGGGAACTTCCCATGTCAAAAACATTCTAGAAGCTCTACTCAGTGCTTTTAATTATGGAGAGCTTGAAAAAAATTAAGTTGGGGCCTTTTGGAATAATTTGGGATTTTTGTAAAATAATAAATTTGAATATTATTCTAAATATATATAAGTCAGCATATTTCACATATATTAAGAAAATTAATTCAAGTTAGTTTTTCATTCAAAATTAAAATTATTTTCTAATACCCTTGATAGTTAATATTTATCTTCTTCCGTTTTGCTTGTTGATTTCCCAAATAAGAATTTAATGATAAGTAGATATATTTGTGAAAAATAAACATATAATAATATAAATATGACTTATATTTTAGACCAGAATTTTTTTTTAAAAATGACCTATATTTGTTGATTCCAATGAGTGCTAATTTAGTGTTAAAGATAAGAACTTAGGACTTAAATCTTTCTCTATTATTATTTTTTTAATTAAATCAAAAGAGTTTAAAGTTAAATCTATCAACAGAATACAAAACTAATACTTCAAGATAATATATAGTCATCTAAGAGAGAAAAAAACTTCATCCTACTTTTAAATTATAGATAAATTCAATCCCTTTTTAAAAATTTTTATAATAAAAAAAATACCACAAGGATAACATGATTTTGTGATATATCTTCAAATTTAGCACAAATTCAGCATAAATTTTCAGAAGTTTTAATGTTTTCTCCTAACGTTATAACTCTATATTTATATAGGAAGAAAATTATGGATAAAAAAATAGTATGAGGGAAAATTTTAAAAAATAATAATTTTTTTATCATTTTATAAAATTATCTTTTATAGTATTTCCTCCCCCCATCTTCCCTCCACTTTTTTCTTCATCTATAGCCAAATCTAAATTTGAGGCCTTGCCTGAACCACAAATATTGTCCCGGCTTTAACCACTCCTTCAATGTCCTGAGGGCAACCGTAAATGTCCTCTATGATTTTTCCCGCCTCTGCAATTCTCGACAACAGTGATGTTTGAAAAGCTTTGTCAACTATAATTGGATCTCTGGAATAGTCTAATACAACCTTGTCCACTTTTTCCATGATCACACTGCAGAACCATCCAATCAATCATAAAACATAGTTACACAAGGAAGAGACTTCGCAAGATACGAGAAAACAGTGATCTCTATAGAATTATGTCTAGTATCAAAATAAGTGATCTCCAGAAAATTATTTCCAAGATCACCCATATCATATAACCTATGTAGTGCGAAAACATTGCGGCATAAATCCAAGAAATTATCTAGCCTTAATACTCAGTAACACAATTTGTATGTAATTTAAGAACGAGCCACATATTTTACCTGTCAAAAAGGCCAGCACCTGAAAATCCTTCAAGGTCCTCAGCATTAGAGTCCGATCTGAATATAATGGACTTCTTACTGTACAACCCTGTCAGCTTGCTCGGGTAACCAGTAACCTACAATAAAATCCATTACTGTTGTGAATATTGTGTGCATGTGTCAAAGAAAGAGTCCCACGTTGATTGGGATTGTGGGGGTTCAAATGCACGTATAATAACGTGATCTTAGGCTAATAAATGGACTAAGAGGAAGAGTAGAATCACATATGCGCAACAGGTCACTTTAACAGGGCATAATTTAACGTATTAACGTATGTCAATGAAGAAAAATTGAAATTACCGTAGGAGATTTCAGATTAGTTTTCTTTGCAGTGAAAGTCATTGCACGTCCTGGATATGCCCCCACCAAACTCTCTCCCAAGCCTTTCACAATCTGTTTTTGCACCAAAGAAGGAAACATGAAGAAACATATATATTACTTGATTTGTCAATAAACCAGGAAGCAAGATTTACCTCTGCATATATCTCAGTGGCATCCCCTGATATGGGATTATTTGTATGAATCACAAAAGCATAATCGCCACCAATTACTTCTTGAATTAATACAGCCATGCATATATCGCCATGATTCAACTTGGCCTTATGGCAACTAAGAAAAGCTCTTTCATTCCACTTTGAAGCCCAAACCTGGAAATAACATAAACTTTACATGGTTTTGACTATTGTTGATAAACATTCAGTGTTTGTTGACAAGAAGCCAAATTCCTTATATATGAAAACCATCTGATGGCCAACTATACAAAGAATAAACTAAAACAATAAAATTTAAGAAATAATAGATCAAATTTATGATGGCAAATGCTTACCTTCTTTATTGCTTTCCATGCACAATTCCACCTCTCTTCACCTTCATCACCAGGCCATGGTAACCTTGAACTTCTCATTTTGCGCTTAAGTTCATTTGTCTGCCAAAATTTGTATCTTTTGGGTATTAGATATAAGGGCAATGCCGATTCAGAGTAATGTGCTTATATGTCGAGGTATTCTGAGTATAGAATACAGGGTTATATGTAGGCTCTATAACTGGCACATAAGTTTCATAACTGACTGACTAACAACTTGTAGCAAATATAACGCTAACGATCAACTGCTCCAACAGTAATGTATAATCTTCAATATGATTGAAACTGGGAAGAAATTAAAGGTGAGTTTTTTACATGCTTCAAGAAGTTTGTCATAAACAATCGATTTTTTTTGTCAGAAAGCAGATTAGTAACAGATATACTGCAGGATTAAATAAATATTATGAAGACTCCATTTTGTAGCATCCCAATATTTAAGAGTTTGGAAACTCACAATCCAAGAATCTCATAATGGTTTAAAAATACCAGATAAAGTGGAGCGTGCATTTTTAGGATGGCTTCTTGTATTGCTCTAAGTTTTGAATGGTCACCGTGATCTACTAATTGGCATAGAGAATGGATCCTATCTGCTACATCCTGCAATAGAATAAGGAATTTCAAACTCAGTAGTAACTAAGGAAGGAAACAGTAGTATCGATTTCAACCAATTAAAGAACAACAGTTACACTACCTTGTTAACTTTGTCTTGCAGAGCAGTCTCAAAGGATCCAAATGATAGGGCAAGTGACATTGGGATCTTAATCCATGAGGGTATCCGTGCATTTAATAATTTAATATTGCAAGATTTCGCGCCAACCTACGTAAGTTCATAAGATTTATTAGCGTTCAATCACCCAGTCATTCAATTCATCTATACATCCCTACTCCTATTTATAACTATTACTATAGGAGTGGGGTCAATCTTGGCTAGTTATTTCTAACCTACTTTCTGTTATCACCAACTAACCCAACAACTAATTCACCATGTAACAGAATATTTGGAATATTAGAGGATCCCTGCCGTGTTTTTCTTTTTGATATAGAATAACATTGATGCTTGATATACACAGGCATACCTTTTCACCAGTAAATTCTTCAGTCAAAACAGCATAATTACCACAAAATGTCTTCTTTTTTATGGCCACTCCTCGAGGAATGGAGCGAAAACCAATGGATTTATGTGACAGACAGGTGCTAATGATGTCACTACAAACACAAATAATGATGGTTCTGTAAAATCATCTAATAACCTCAAATAATTAATCAATAAAGTAACGTTTGGATATACAACCTGATAACCAAATTGGTTGACTTAATTTTTATTGATACCGCTTTCCCCTCCTTTGACTTAAGATCCTGGAATGTATTCTTGTCAAAGCACGTAGCAAAACATACCTTCATAACACTTATCATATGTTAGATTTCCAACTTCTATGTAAAAATTTTCGGTTCCATTGTCCTCACATATCAAATCAAAACAAATGTATATCTGGTGGAACTATAATACATGCCTTGCTATTTCTTGCCCTGAGGGAAATATGGGACAGAACATCTGGTGTATCAGTGGTTAGCACAGCTACCACCCCTTCTGGAATTTCTTCCTCTCCGCTTATTCTTGAAGCAACAATTATGGTTGGCCTTTTATAAACTTTATTCTGAATTGTCATCAATTCATGGACAGAGGTCACAAAGCCAGAAACTTCCACTGGGCTTATAACCTGCCAGCTGCCAGTGAAAAAAATATTCATGCTATTTATTATGATAGCAATAGCTGAAAAATGAATAATTTCCTCAGCTTAGCTTAGAATAAATCTACTAAATTAAGCACACAAAAAATATATGCATGAGATTCTTACCTGCCTAAATTTGAAACTTTCCTAAGAATAGGGTCAAAACGGTTAATAAGCATTGACAAAATTGCAGAGCAACCCGACCTGATCAGTTCCTCCGTAAAAATATCAATCTGAATGGCATGATAAAGAAGAGAGAACATGAAAATTCGAGAAAGACCTAGGACCATGAAACTGTAATTCTGTATTATTTACAATTTCCAACATAATCTGAGTAACTTACTGCCCATTTCTGAACACCAAGCAATTTACCAAGATACTGGGCACTTGGCTGGATACTTTTCTGGTAATGCTGAGACCTTTCAGCAAGTACTAGCTGCAACCGGTCAAGTATAGCCTTGGTCCGTAATGCCCACTGACTATCTCCGGATTTGAATGATTCGCAAACATGATACCAGTCCTTTAGTATGTAGCATAGCGCCAGCAAATGCAAGGAGGAATTACATTAACCAGTCAGTGAAGAAGGATGAGAAGTACAACCATAGGTAAGCCTTTTCTTTAATAAAAAAACTAAGTGTCAAACATATACCTTTGTGCAGTAAATGAAATCTTCATTATTGACGGTTGACAGGCATAGATTCTCAAGCATCAAGGAGAGGAAAAACAAGGCTTCCTGCTGACAATTAGAAGAAGCTTAGTTACATTGCTTAAATATCAGTCATCACCAAACATGCAATCATTTTGAGCACAAAGGGAAAATACCGGTATGTATGCAAAGTTCAAATTTTTTATCCCCCTTTCCATTGTTGCTCTGACTGCTGAGTCCAAAGAAATGTCAAGGAAAAGTAGGTCTTTTAATCGTCCATGGGAAGTCAGCAGAAAAGGGCGAAGCAGAATGCGTGATTCCAGTAATTTCTGGAAGAAGAAAAAACAACATTGGACATTTACAAAGACAATAATTTATAAAAGCTCTACAATGTCACAAATTGCTTACAAACTGACCTCCATTAGTGGGCCAATATTGATATCACCAAAATGTGCTTTGACGAAATTCAGACCTTCCTGCAAGTTGAAAGCAAGGGAAAAATAACCTCTAATGTCCCAGTTGAATAATGAGGACCTCAGACAAGATAAGGTCATAAATGAGCAAACCAACATATATTATGTCATCTACTGCTAATTCTATGGTCACAGAAGAACTGGTTGAGCATTATGAAGAAAGCATTTTATACACGAGTTGAGTTTGAAATGCCAAGAAAATGAAACTACCAGAAGGTTCAATGGCAAACCAGCAGCGGACCTATGTTTGATTGCATTTTCAACATTGCCATCCTGAAAGACCAAGATTGAAATCAAGATTTTAAGTGTTACAAATATAATGCTGGACATGACATGAATCAAAACAAGGGAGAAGAAATCAGTTTATAAAACTATCATCTACTATAATCACCTTGAAAGAAGAACCCAAGCAAATATCAATAGCGGATTCAAGGTCAACACCTGCATGAACAGCCTGTAACAGAGAGTAAACTAATAAGGATTTCAGATAATTGTAAACGAATACAGAATCTATCAGTGCTATAATTTTCGTCAACATCAGTTCGAGATCAATAACTAATTCAACGGCTCATGGCACTTGAAGGAGTGTCACTGGAAGAGATTATGGTTATAAACTGATGAAACTTATATAGATAGATATCCAAGTTGAAAATATATTCCACTCATCCAAATCTAAAACATACCTTTAATGTCTTCAAGTATGCAGTAAGGTCACGGATAAGACCATCCCTCAAATCAGATCTAAAATGTGGTTCCGAAACAATTGGGCGGTCATAGCTTGCAAGTTTCTCTTTTGTGAGACCATTTGCATTTAATGTTTCCCAATAAACATTAATTCTGAAACCGCACCTTACATAATTTATAAGTGCCTATTGAAGTAATAAATATAAATTGTAATAAGTATTCTCATATTATAGACCAGGTACCTATTGTCAGTATAGCATTACCATGCTACTAAATGAAAAAATTGTAACAAATTGGAATGGGGTGTTTAAAGTGAAAATTAGAAATGAAACAAGAAAAAGGAGAAGCGAAAATGAGAAACAAGTCAAAATGGATCAGAGGGAGAACATGATTCAATAGATGTCTTAATTCCAATCACAGCTTAAGAACACTTGTGGTATTTTAGAATATGAATTGTTCGATAATCATTGCTTTGGCTTATGCCTCATATATATACACAGTTCTTGGGAATCAAATGAGATACACCAAAATAAAATCAAATCAAGATAAAATCAAATCTCTAATAACTACACCTAAATCAAATCTGATATGTTTCTAATAATAATAATAATAATATCTCTAACAATAATATCCTAATATTAATGAGATAATAACAATAATATCTCTAACAATAATATCCTAATATTAATGATTTAGATATTAGGATATTTTAATATTAGGATATTCCCACACTCCCCCTCAAGTTGGATCATAGATATTGACCATGTCCAACTTGCCTAGGAGCCGTTCAAATATTTCTTCTGGTAGTCCCTTGGTGAGAATATCTGCAGTTTAAGCCTTGTAGGTATGTAGGTGAGGCACATAATCCCTTCCCCTACTTTCTCATGAATGAAGTGTCTGTCAATTTCCACATGTTTAGTTCTGCTATGCTGGATAGGGTTCAAGGCCATATTTATAGCAGCCTTGTTGTCACAAAATAACTTTAATGGAACATCTATCTTCAAATGAGCCTCTTTTGCAACTCTTGCTAACCATAGACCCTCCATGATTCCTTGAGCAAGAGCTCGTAATTCTGATTCTGCACTACTTTTAGCCACTACTTTCTGTTTCTGACTCTGCCAAGTGACAAGATTTCCCCATACAAATGTGCAATAGCCAGAGGTTGATCGACTGTCTTCTTGTGATCCTGCCCAATCAGCATCGGTGTAGATTTCTACCGATCTATTTGTGCTCTTTCTAAAGAATAGCCCACGGCCAGGAGTACATTTTAAGTATTGTAGTATCTTGTAAGCTGAGTCCATATGTTTCTTCCGTGGATCATGCATATGTTGACTGGCAACGCTCACTGCAAAGGAGATATCAGGACGTGTGTGTAAGAGATAAATAAGTTTCCCAACTAACCTTTGATATCTTCCTTTGTCTGTTCTCATTTCATCCCTTTCTCGTTTCTTCTGCTTGTTCTCATCTTTGTCAGTTTCCACCACAATTTGCTTTTTCACTGTGCTGATAGGGACTTTACTAGGTTTACACCCAAGCATTCCTGTTTCCTTGAGTAGATCAAGGATATACTTTCTCTGACAAACATAAATACCACCCTTAGATCTTGCTACTTCCATACCGAGAAAGTATTTCAACTTACCAAGGTCTTTGACCTCAAATTCATGATTCAGGGCTACCTTGATTCGATCAATCTCCTTAGTATCATTTCCTGTGACAATAATATCATCCACATAGACAATGATAATAGTGATGAGGTCATTACGACGGGATACAAACATCGTGTGATCAGATAAACTTTGCTGATACCCTTCAACCTTGAGAACACTAGAAAATCTGTCAAACCAGGCACGTGGTGATTGTTTCAGCCCATAGATGGATTTTCTCAGCCTACATACCTGGTTCTGTATTCCTGCTTCAAAACCTGGTGGGAGTGTCATGTACACTTCCTCTTTTAAATCTCCATTGAGGAAGGCATTCTTAATATCAAGTTGTTCTAGGGGCCAATCTAGATTTGCTGCTACGGAGAAGAGAACCCGTATGGTATTGAGCTTCGCAACAGGTGCAAAGGTTTCGTTGTAGTCAATACCATGCGTTTGCGTAAACCCCCGAGCAACTAGTCTTGCCTTGAACTTGTTTAACGTACTATCAGCATTGTATTTGGGAGTGAACACCCACTTACAACTTACGGGTTTTATTCCTGAAGGAATCTGCACTATCTCCCAAGTCCCATTTTTCTCCAAGGCTTGCATTTCTTCCATCACTGCCTGTTTCCACTCTGGGACAACCAAGGCCTCATGTACATTGTTAGGAATCTTGATGCTGTCAAGGTTAGTTACAAAAGCATGGTAACTTGGAGTAAGAGCAGCATAAGAAATAAACTTTTCGATAGGATGCTTCGTACATGTCCGTGGTAGTTTTCTCAATGCAATAGGAAGCTCCAGATTAGCCTCACCATATTCAGGATCTACCAACGGTTCAGGAACTGGTTCTACCTCAGAGATATGATGGTTGTGGCCTCTATGATGTCGGCGTGAGTACATTTTCCCCTATCTTTGTTGTTCAGATCCTTCTGGAGGCTGTAAAGGTCCATGTGGTGTGAGGGAAATGGGTACAATGGGTTCCACAAGTTGAGATTCATTCCAACTCTCCCCCGGAATCGAAGACTCGGGATAATATGACTGGTGCTCAACAAAGGTGACATCACAGGTAACAAATAGGTGTTTGGACACAGGATCAAAATATTTGTAACTGTTTTGGGAGGAGGAGTAGCCCAAGAAGACACATTTAGTGGCACGGGGATGGAACTTTGAGGGAGGATGATGAATATGAACAAGAACAGTGCATCCAAAGACACGTAGCGGAAGAGAAGACTGTAAGTGAGAGACATCGTGAGTTTTTTGTAATTCTGCAATGGGAGAGGCGAAGGAAAGAATACGATTAGGAAGACGATTAATGAGCTGAATAGCGGTCTGGATAGCATCCCCCCAATAAAACAAAGGAACATGACACTGAAATAAGAGAGCCCAAGCAACCTCAAGAATATGCTTATTTTTTCGTTCCGCAATCCCATTTTGCTGAGGACTATAGGGACAACTGCTGTGATGGACAATTCCTTTAGCAGACAGGAAAGCGTGAAGGGAGTTATTGAAGTATTCAGTGCCATTATCGGTGTAAAGGACTTTGACAGAGGTATGGAATTGGTTTTGGACAAAACCATAGAATTCAATGAAGACATTAGGGACCTCAGATTTATCTTTTAAAAGATAGACCCAACACATGCGAGTATGATCATCAATAAATGTGACAAAATATTTGGTCCGAGTGCGATTAGGAATCTTAGAGGGTCCCCATACATCACTATGAATAATGGAGAAGGGAGAAGATGGTTTGTATGGAACAGGAGGAAAGGAAACACGGTGATGTTTAGCAAAAGCACAAGTATCGCAAACAAAAGAACTTTTATTGATAGATAACTGGGGAAATAACTTTTGTAAATAATGAACACTAGGATGACCTAGTCTTTTATGCCATAACAGAAAAAACTCCTCATCAGAGGTGGGGTTGGGTGTAGAGGTGGTGATCTTGGACCATAATGCACTCACGGTAGATGTGTCGAGACAGTAGAGACCATCATACTCCTTAGCAGAACCAATCATCTTCCCCGATGTGAGATCCTGAAAAACACAATGAGTAGGATAAAAGTGAGCTGAGCAGTTTGCTTGTTTCGTCAATTTGCTAATAGAAAGCAGGTTACAAGCCAAATGAGGAACATGAAGTATTGATTCAAGATGTAAAGAATCTGAGATAGTTACAAAACCGATGCCTGCTATGGGTGAAGGAGTGCCGGTAGCAGTAGTGATTTTCTTATTCCCTGCTAAGGGATGGTAGGTGACAAACATCTTTTCATTTGATGTCATGTGATCAGAGGCCCCTGTATCCACAATCCACTGTGATGGAGGAAGAGAGGTATGTAAAGCAATGGGAATTATACCTTTATGAGTCATGGATGCAGATCCGTGAGGGTGTTGTTCAGCTTGAAGGCTTCTGAATATACGTGTAATCTGATTTAGTTGCTCCTGACTGAAGGATGTGGATGGTGCACATGCTAATTCATTTGAGGCTTGATGAGCTCGTGGCTTATTTTTACGAGGCTTCCAATCAACTGGCTTGCCATAGATATCCCAACACCTTTCACAAGTATGTCCCATCTTCTTGCAGTGTTCACAGGTCGGTCGAGTCTTACCAGAACTTGTAGATGACATGGCAGAATCTCAATTACTGTAGCAACTCGGTACTGTAGCAACACGGTCACTGTAGCGATTCGGTACTGTAGCGATTCGGTACTTTTGGTTGAAAAATAACACAGAACTCTGTTGCTCACAGAGGCAACAGAACAGAGGACGTTGGACAAGAAGTTTATCGGACTGAAGGCTTTGATACCATGTGGTATTTTAGAATATGAATTGTTCGATGATCATTGCTTTGGCTTATGCCTCATATATATACACAGTTCTTGGGAATCAAATGAGATACACCAAAATAAAATCAAATCAAGATAAAATCAAATCTCTAATAACTACACCTAAATCAAATCTGATATGTTTCTAATAATAATAATATCTCTAACAATAATATCCTAATATTAATGAGATAATAACAATAATATCTCTAACAATAATATCCTAATATTAATGATTTAGATATTAGGATATTTTAATATTAGGATATTCCCACAACACTGATACATTCACTTTTGCTACTAAGACCTATCACAGGAAGAAGCATGGAAAGGGCAAGACTCCTTTTTGCATTTCAGAAAGTTGACCAAGCTGAAATTGAGAAAGATACATAAGACTAAGTTGACCAAGCTGAAATTGAGAAAGATACATAAGACTAGGTGGCTATAGACTTTATGTATTGCTGCCATCTATTTGCTGCCCTATTGTTGACTTTATTTTTGGGGAGAAGTGCCATGCATCTTTAAAGAATATATAATAGGTCTCTCGGGTACAGGAGGGGGCAAGGACCTTTTGGTGAAGAGTGTAGTAGTAGGAGAGGCTGGTCTCTCGAAACACCAGAGGAAACTTGGTCTAGGGATAGTACTATATTCTTTTGTTGCATTTAGCTTGTATTTCCTTTCAAGCCCACCAGGATTATTGGGTTAACGTTGTAACGGTGCCCTCTGGGTTTCCATTATTTCAGTTCAGACTTTGTCATTCTTGCAAACCTTGTGTTGCTGTATTTTGATTCCTAAGACAGGTCCCATCATTTGGTATCAGAGCGGAACGGTCCTAAGTTCTGTGGGAAGACAATGGACAGACGTGTAGTAGAAGAAGTGCAGGAGTTGAAGGAAGCAGTAGGAGGATTGAACATGGAAGTGAAGGGAGTAAATGCGAGGCTAATGACAGAGATTAACCAGGTCAAGGATATGATGTTGAAAATGCAGGAGTCTTTGTTACAGCTAGTCAAGAAACAGAAAGAGATAGGAGAAGCACGGGGCGCTGAAGTGGGCGATCAAAATGGAGAAGAAACCTCAGAAACACCCGAAGGTCATAACGGAATCAGAGGAAAATTTCGAAAGTTGGAGCTACCTGACTACCTGTATTTGACAGGGAAGACCTATTGGGATGGTTTTCGAGAGTAGAGCGATATTTTAGCCTTAATGCCATCGGAGAAACAGAGAAACTAGAAGCTGCAGGGGTCTGCCTAGAAGGGAAAGCACTCAACTGGTACCATTGGGTTGAGAGTCGATCACCATTGCGAGAATGGACGGAGTTTAAGCAGGAACTCCTATATCGTTTTCACCCCTCGCAGCTGGGGGATGAATACGAACTGCTGCTGGCACTAAAGCCTGAAATACTCAGTTCTGAAACTGGTTGAAGAATTTGAGAGGCTCTCGGCTACTCTTAAAGATGTTCCCGAGGAGTGCTTGATGGGAGTCTTCAAGAACGCGCTAAGGCCGGAAATCAGGGCGGAATTGCGAATGGTCAGCACGCCGTCACTGCGTGAGCTAATCAGGACTGCGGTGCGAGTGGAAGAAAGGAACTAGACACTTGAGAAGGCGAAGGAAGGAAGAAGTACTAGAGGCCCACGGTTTGCAACAGGGCCAAAAATGGACTGGGCTTACACTCAACCAGTACGGGTTACTCCCACATCCGAGCCCACAAAAAGCCATTTCTCAGCCCCAGCCCAATCAGCCCCATTTCGGAAAACAGAGGCCAGAGCGTCGGAAGGAAAATCAGTCAGTAACTCATCAGGAAGTACCACTGTCCAACAGGGATGGAAAGCTCACAGATTGCCGGAAGCCGAGCTCTGTCGCCGAAGGGAGCTCGGGTTATGCTTCAAATGTGGAGACAAGTACAACCCAAGCCATGTGTGTAAAAATCGAAGCTTGCAAGTTATGATTCTAGAGAAGGAACACGGAGAGGACAAAGGAAGTGGCGAAACTATCGTGGAAGAAGAAGAAGGAACTGTAGAGGACGTAACCGACGACACCCATATGGAATTATCATTGAATTCCATGGCTGGCTTTGGGGACAATCATACTATGAAGGTCCGAGGGAACATCCGAGGAAGAGATGTGGTGCTACTCGTGGACAGTGGGGAGTCTCATAACTTCATATCGGAGGAGTTACAGAAGAACCTGGAGTTGCCGACAGAAGAAATCATGGAATATAAAGTTACCGTTGGAGACGGTTACTCCATCCAACGCAAGCACAGGTGTAGCGGACTCAAATTCCAGGTACAAGGATTGGACATTATTCAAACTTTCTACCCTTTTCCCTTGAACGGAGTCGATGCAGTGCTGGGCATGGAATGGTTAAAATCTCTAGGGGAAGTCAAAATGTTGGAGTCAGTTAACCATGAAAATCGGTAAAAAGACCAACCAAGTGTGTCTACACGGGGACCCGTCATTGACTAGAGCTCAAGTCACTTTCAAATCATTAATTCGGTCACTAAGGAAGCAGGGAGAGGGCTATTTAGTGGAATACGGTGGAATGGAAGTAGAGGAGCGACATCAAGCTGAAGAAGCAGAGACTTTCATCATGATACCTGAAATTCAGGGAGTCTTAATAGAATTCCCTGAAGTATGCCAGGCTAGCACAGGGTTGCCACCTTCTAGACTCCAAGATCAGGGGAGCAACCCCCGAACATAAGACCTTACCGTTACCCTCATCTGCAGAAAAATGAAATTGAAAGCATGGTGCAAGATATGCTAACCAGCGGAATCATCCAACCCAGTACTAGTCCTTACTCAAGCCCAGTTCTGCTGGTAAAGAAGAAAGATGGAAGCTGGAGGTTCTGTGTGGATTATCGGGATCTGAATAAGATCACAGTTCTGGACAAATTCCCAATTCCAGCCATCGATGAGCTCCTGGATGAGTTGAAAGGTGCTACTGTATTTTCCAAATTGGATCTCAAATCTGGATACCATCAAATCCGAATTAAAGTGGGAGATAAGCACAAGACGGCATTCAGGACACATGAGGGCCACTATGAGTTCAAGGTTATGCCCTTTGGGTTGACTAACGCACCATCAACTTTTCAATCATTAATGAACGAGATATTCCGACAGCATTTGCGTAAGTCTGTGCTAGTGTTCTTTGATGATATACTCATATACAGCAATGACTTGGATTCACATTTGAGACATTTGCATGCGGTACTAACCATATTGAAGGAGAACCAACTAGTGATTAATTTAAAGAAGTGCAGTTTTGCCCAATCACGGCTGGAGTACCTGGGCCATATCATCTCAAGGGATGGCATGCAAGCAGATCCAATGAAGGTGGCCAGCATGCTGAGGTGGCCCATTCCCAGGAATGTAAAGTCCTTAAGAGGTTTCTTAGGACTCACTGGCTATTACCGGCATTTTGTGAAGAATTATGGAAAAATAGCTAGCCCCCTCACTGATCTGCTAAAGAAAGATGCTTTCAATTGGACTAGTCAAGCTGAAAAGGCCTTCACCGAACTCAAGACAGCAATGACTACTCTTCCGGTGCTAGTTGTACCAGACTTTTCTATCCCTTTTGAAGTAGAGACCGATGCTTCAGGCATTGGAGTGGGTGCTGTCTTGATGCAGCAAGGGAGACCAGTGGCATATTTTAGCCAAAAACTGTCCAACCGGGCTCAACAAAGTTCGGTGTATGAAAGAGAACTCATGGCCATAGTAATGGCAGTCAAAAAATGGAGACATTATCTCTGGGGGCAGAAATTCATAATCAGAACAGATCAAAAGGCGCTGAAGTACCTGCTCGAGCAACGCATAGTTGAAGAAAATCAGCAAAAATGGGTCTCAAAATTGATGGGATTCAAGTTTGAGATTTGTTACAAACCTGGAAAGGAAAATCGTGTAGCTGATGCTCTCTCAAGACGGGGAATCACTTGAACTGAAGGGATTCTCGTTGTGGCAGCTTGATGAAATGGAAGATTGGGAAAGGGAGATACAATCTGATGCAAAGCTTCGCCAGATTGTACAGCAACTAATTGCACAACCTAACAGTATCGAAGGGTACAGCTTGGAGAAAGGAATGTTACACTATAAAGGCAGAATGGTTCTACCAAAAAATTCCCAGCGGATTCCTTTGTTGATAAAAAAGTATCATGACTCTCCCATAGGGGGACACGCTGGGTACCTCCGCACTTATAAATGCTTAGCTCAAGTGGTATATTGGGAAGGCATGAAGCGTGTGATTCAGAGTTATGTGGCCCAATGTGATGTGTGCCAGAAAAATAAATACCAAGCTCTTTCACCAGCAGGGTTACTGCAACCACTCCCTATTCCTCATCAAATATGGGAAGATATCAGCATGGATTTTGTCTCCGGCCTTCCAAAATCCAAGAGATATGATACCATTTTAGTGTTAGTTGACCGATTTACCAAATATGCTCACTTCCTGCCCCTCTCCCATCCTTTTACCGCAAAGGATATTGCGGGCGTATTTGCACAGGAGATCATCAAGCTACATGGTTTCCCAAAAACCATTGTATCGGATAGAGATCGAGTCTTTGTTAGTCAATTTTGAAAGGAGCTTTTTACCCAAGCTGGAACAAAGCTGTGCCTTAGCTCTGCTTATCATCCAGAGACTGATGGATAGACTGAGGTGCTGAATCGTGTATTGGAAACATATCTTCGATGTTTCACTAGCGAGAAGCCAACCCAATGGGCACAGTGGCTTTCATGGGCGGAGTATTGGTACAATACCTCTTTCCACAGTGCCGCCAATATGACCCCTTTTAAGGCAGTGTATGGGCGGGATCCTCCTTCTTTCCTGACGTTGCAGAATGAACCTTCAGCCATTGAAGAGGTCAACCAGCAGATCCACAATCGCAATGAGATCATTGCCACTTTGAGGGAGAATTTAGCGAGAGCAAAGCAGAAAACGAAATCTCAGGTAGATAAACACCGACGAGACGTTCAATTTGAGCTGGGTGACCGGGTTTATGTGAAGATCAGGCCCTATAAATTACGTACTCTAGCCCGCAGAATCAATGAAAAACTATGCCCTCGTTTCTATGGCCCTTTTAAAGTCATCGAGAAAGTGGGACCGGTGGCCTATCGGCTGGATTTACCCCCTACAGCACGGATTCATTCAGTATTTCATGTCTCCAACCTCAAAAAATCTATTCCTTCAGCTGTAGTGAATGCCACTATACCTGCAGCATTATCTAATGACCTAGAGCTCCAAGTGCAACCAGAAGACATCCGCAGGATCCGCAAGCTTTTAAATGGACAACTTGAAGTGTTGGTCTAATGGAAAGATATGCCAGAATTTGAAAATTCTTGGGAAGAAATGTCCACTATTGCCTCACAATTTCCTTCCTTTCCCCTTGAGGACAAGGTGAACCTTCTAAGGGTGGGTAATGATACATTCACTTTTGCTACCAAGACCTATCACAGGAAGAAGCATGGAAAGGACAAGACTCCTTTTTGCATTTCAGAAAGTTGACCAAGCTGAAATTGAGAAAGATACATAAGACTAGGTGGCTATAGACTTTATGTATTGCTGCCATCTATTTGCTGCCCTATTGTTGACTTTATTTTTGGGGAGAAGTGCCATGCATCTTTGAAGAATATATAATAGGTCTCTCGGGTACAGGAGGGGGCAAGGACCTTTTGGTGAAGAGTGTGGTAGTATGAGAGGCTGGTCTCTCGAAACACCAGAGGGAACTTGGTCTAGGGATAGTACTATATTCTTTTGTTGCATTTAGCTTGTATTTCCTTTCAAGCCCACCAGGATTGTTGGGTTAACGTTGTAACATTGCCCTCTGGGTTTCCATTATTTCAGTTCAGACTTTGTCATTCTTGCAAACCTTGTGTTGCTGTATTTTGATTCCTAAGACAGGTCCCATCAAACACCAAGTACCAAGAAATTCTTTAATAGTCAATAATTACAATATCCAAATAAACCAAGATAATATTTATCATAAATGTCCAATTTACTCTAACTTCTCAACATGTGAAGCCCTTCTTATTCAGTTACCTCACATATTATTATATCATCAGGGCTACTATTGTTGTGCAACTTTTGATGCCACTCCTCCATCATGCCTGTCCTACAATCATAGTTTCTCTGAAAAGGAAAAAAGAAAGAAAAATTTTAGTGCGCCTTTATTAAGCAAAGGATAATTTAAGTCTGCAAGCAATTATATCTGCATTTACCTGAATCAGAAGTATTTCATCACGAATTCTCTGACCAACATCACCTGCCCCTCCGCGTCCAACGCATGCCATTATCAGTCTCACTATCTCCCTATCACTTGGCTGGTTTAGGTATATTTTTTGCAGCAAAAAAGTAAACCTGTCTTGAGCTTCACTTATTTCACTGGATATGACATGAAATTCATTATTTTGACGGGAAATACAGAGGCACTGTGTAATCAGATTCAAGTGCATTATTAATTTAGCATGAACTTTTTCAAGGCCCTGTAGCCATGTTCATATCATTTGAAAGAAAAATTCAGAAAAATCTATCAGATATATCTTTTCTATATAAACAAATTATCTTTGAAAAATCTACCGTGGTTTCACATTATAATTCTTGTTCCAAGTGAGATGCCTGCATGCCATGAATCTTAACCAGACTAGTATTCCTATAAGCCCCAATCCACCTTCAGATTTACAACGTGCTGTCAGTTCTGTGGCAATATTGAACCTGAGAAAAAAGTAAGTAAATAAAAGAATATAATTTAGCAAAACCAGAGTACATAGTGGAAAACCATTTTCCCTTTCTTGCAGAAATTTTTCACATGATAGTGTTCTACTGCCATTACGTGTTACTTTACAAAGAAGTCCCTAAGAAAAACAAGGATGGGAATAATCCTATTTCATAAACATAAAGAATTAAACACACTAAAGAATACAATTTAGTATAAAACCACAGTAGATGATGAAAGGCAACTTTTACTTTCATGGAGAATTTTGTCATACCACACTGTTTTCTTCCTGCCTCTGTCTCATGGGACAAGAAATTAGCTAAGAAGAATTGCAATGATAATTATTGTAGTTCAAAGTTTATAAAAAAGAAAAAGAATAATTATAGCAAGAAAAACCTGAAATAAATATCATAGTCTCACCTGTGCATCAAAGATCTTTCAGCCTCTCTCTCTCTTTGAGCAATTTCATTTAGCAACCATACGACAAGCACTTTCATATCTTGACTAATCTGTATGCAAGGCGTTTCAGACCAAAATATGTAAGAAAAACCCTAGTTTTCCAGCAATACACCCAGTTGAATCAACATGCAGCTCCATGGAAAAATTAAGGAATTTTGGCCCTGCATATTGAAGGATAAATTCAACAGGAAAAAAAGAGAGAAGAAAATTACCCTTTCCGTAGGATTATTTCGTTTAAGTTCAGCAAAGAAGTTTGCCCCACTATTTTTGATCCAAAACCCACCTGTCCAGATTACAAACTGAATACCAACAAAATTCTTTTTCTGCAAATTAACATCTATAACCTTTTTTTGAGAGGGGAAAATCAAAAGGAAAAAAGGGATGATCAATATATACTCTCCTCTTAATAACAAGTACAAGCAAATGTAGATAAGACCAGGAAACAATGCGATCGCGTAAATTACCTGAAAGGACCCATTTCCCATAAACTTATCTGTAAAATAACTCTGACATGCTCCAGAAACCTGTTTTGAGTTTTCAGGCCAAATATCTGTTGGTGGTACCTTCATTTGGCAGCAAAGCCAGACAAGCAGGTGCATATTTGTACTTATACGGCAAAAAATTAACATGGATACCTATATTTTAGATGTTTAGGAATCTGAAATAATATAACTCACCAACCATTCACAAGGAGAGGACTTAGATACACCCCAGTGAAGTACCGTAGTACCTTTCGTGTTGGCAGCAACAAATATGTGATAGTCACCATTAATGATCTTTGAAAATACCTGTACGTACAAAAAAATTACAGAAACAGTAAAAAAAAAGTTAATATTGTCCCTCTGAGTCATTAGAAATTGTTCAGCCAACTAGTACCAGGTCAATAACAAAATGCAAGCCAAAATTGTAATCACATAGTTTAGTCCTTGTGGAAATTAAAATCCTACTATTCAGTGACTAAAATTACTTTAGAACCCACTCCTGCAGGGTCTATTAAGAAAAACTATTTGCAGAGAATTTCATGTCTCGGTATCACACTTCGGTCAACAGATTTTTACACCTTCAAACAGGAAAAACAGATACTTTCCTCTAGAATTGAAATCAGATATAAACAAGACTAGAGCAGACAAAAGACTGGCGAGTTTAACTGAGGCCAAAAGGAATCCATTCAACTTTCAACATATCAAGAACAAATACTAGAAAACTAACCACAATTTCATAGCTGTGAACACAATATCTTTGCCATGAGATTAAATCTGTTGTTCCACCCATAAATCTCTCTACAAGATCCACTAGAGCTGATGTTGAGTCATGGGATCTTTTGGGATGCTCTCCAGAATGCTTTTGCAACCACTCTTGAACATTATATTTCCTTTTGTAAGAGTATTGCACACCACTGCTGACTAGATCCCAATTACCATTTACAGCTTTTGTACTTCCAGACGTGTAACTATTGCGGGGCTCGTTCAGGGAAATTCCTTTTGACAAACGGTTTAGGATCTCTCTCAAAGTACTATTATTGTTACCTTGCTGCATCAAAATAAAAATATCAAGTAAGACCGAAATTTTGTAGATAAATATATAAACTGCTATCCTCTAAACTACCTTCTGCGGTTGAGGTGATTCCGCCTTGTGTTTCGCTAGTTCATTTGACGTGCTAGAATGATGTATAGGAACATCACTTGCAGGTATCTCTATTCTAAAATTTCCATGGTTCAATTTCAACCTGGGAAACAAAAAGAAATTAAGCAGCGCTCAATGTAGTTGACACAAAAATTGAAAGCCACCAAAAAGAAGAAGAAGAAGTTGAAGCAAACCATCTGTTGTGATGGCCATCTTTCAGAACAAATTCAATGGCGTGTATGTTAGGATCCCGCAACTCAATGATCACGATATGTATCTGACCGTGCTGCAATCATATGCGTAAAAAAAAATTTCGCAAGCTAAGGAAGGGATATGAGGAGCATAAATTATAACCAGCTTTGTCAGGAAACCAAATTTTAGAAAGAAAACCTTCACAAATTGTGACTGCAAAGCACCATGCTTGTAAGACTTCCTTCCTGAAGAATTATCAGCCGCAATGAACCAGTTCCTAGAGAGGCCGCGTTATTGGGTAAAAAACACATTGTTTATCCATTCACATTAGAGGAAATTAACGTCCTGTTTATTGATTAAAAAAATGTTGCCTCCACTCAATATTGATAGATCATTTTTAACCAATCTACAAATTGTGCTCAATCAAGAGCCTAAACTCAGTAACGTTATCGGTGAAGGATTATTTTAGTTACCATGTCACGTTTGAAAAAATAACGTAGTTTCGAAAAAAAAAATAATAACAGTTTAAATTTCATAGACGTAAAATTGTAAACAAAGCTTTAGATGATTCGTTTTTAACCAGAACCTGTAGGCGACGAAATTAATTAAATATTTCTTTCTTTTTCTTAATGGATTAAACGAGATAGAAACAATTCCCCAGTTATATCCACACACACTAACCCTCCTGGCATTAAAAAAGAATAAATTAATAAAATGTTTACTTATTCCCGCGGAAGAGGAAACCCCAGTGAAGAATCCATGTCCTCGTACCATTTTTGAGCTTAAATTCAATTCTCGTGTTGTGCCTGCCCGCAGATCCAGATATATTAATCTAGAGAAACGAACGAACAAACGAAATTAATCTTTGTGATTTATTTTTCGATTTTGGATGTGCCAAAATCGTCATTTAGAAATGAACGGAACGCTTTTACCTCGAGCTGCATTCCGTCTATCAGATCAAAATGATGAACTCGAGGGACCTGACTAATGTTGCCAACGCTGGACGACGCCATTGCTACCCTCTTTGCTACAAATTGAACCAACTGGGTTCCTAAGTGTCAAAGACCAACTATGCCATTTATATGAAAACCAACCGTTAATAAAATTTATCTACAAAGAGAATCGTCCTCAAGAAAGTAAAATCCAACAATCGATAGTTCGATACCCTCCTGATAGTGACTTTCAGAATGAACTTCTTTTCATAAACCCTAGACCTGAAACCCCTCACGTAGAAAATGTGGAGCGTGAATTTTTGCAACTTGAAAATTAGTGAAATCATGGAAAAGAATTGGATGCTTCAAATTCAATCGTGTCCTTTTCTTATAAGAATCTTAATCTTAAAGCGATGAGGGCAAGAGAAAAACGATTGTCACGTAGAAAGTTTTCGATTCTGCAATTGCCACCAGCTGTAGACATTAGACAAGTCCCACAGGCACTGGATTCTTACAAGCTAATGTGAATTTATACCCGAAACCTTGTAAGCTGCCACATTGAATTACTCCGGCCGTTGGCGGTGGCGGTGGCGTTTACCTCACGCCTAGTTTATCAAACCAAACTTGTTTAAATAAAAGGACACTATTAATATTCTTTAAAAGAAACTATCAATATAGTTGGCAAATAAAACTATTAATATAAAGAGCCTTATTTTTTTAAAAAAAAAAAGGTGTATTATTTTTATTAAAAAATAGAAGTCAATCTCATTCATTGCACAAAAATTAGGTGCATTGTTTAAAATAACGTTGCAACAAAATTTATATATTTTGAATTGATGATGATATAACAATAAATTAAAATTGTAATTTATCTGAATTTTAACAAAAATTAAAAGTTGCATCCTTAATAAAAAATGTGAAGAACTTAAATAAAAATTACATGGGATTCAAGAGAAAATATAATATTTATCATTTTGTAAATAGTATGATTCACTTACAAATTCTATATTTTATATTAATATGTATATATATTGACAAGTTAATTATATTTTATATTGATAAATTGATAACTATATGGAAGAGGAAGAGGGAAGCACACCGTATTCTTAACTTTCCCATCAATAGCAACGGAGACGAAAACAAGCAAAAGAAAAGTAATATTCCATCCTGTCTTTATGTGAGGAACGTGAACAGAATGCATACATTTCTCTATGACTCTTACTTCCTCGACTATTCAATGTCTTCACAAGACTTTTTTAACATTTGGATTTAAAAGATAACTTAACACCAAAACCACAAAGTCCACGAGATAGTAGATTCATGTATTGATGATAATAAAAAGGGACAAGTAGATCCATCCAATACCCATTGAGTATTCTCACTATAACATCAGATTCCTAAAGATGTCAAGGTTGATGGCCATGAAATCTAAAACGTCCCATAGTTGCAAGTACTTGATACAATTTAGACCATAAGCCACCTGGGATTTTCCATCATTCATATAAATACCACCAGCGGGTGACCGAACATCTCCTTGTTGACAAGGAGGCGGTCGATTACTGGGAAAGCAACTTTGAGTCGCATGCCACTATCTTAACACCTCCCACATTCTCTTGGCAATCTTCAGTCTTAAACACAGCATCTTGTAGAATGAAGGTCCAAACATTGTCGCAGAATCTGTAGGTATGTAGATGGCCCTGCATTTACAAAATTAATAAGAAAGAATCTAGCTTAGATTTCACTAGTATGCCTGAAGAGTGAAGACAACAATAATATCAGAATTAACTTTTCATAGTCAACCGAAATTTAATGAACTGCAAAATAGAATCATATATGAAGAATTTCTGCTTTAGCCAGGAGTAATACAACAATAACAACAAGCCTTATCCTATTATATGAAGAATTTCTGCTTTAGCCAGGAGTAATATTAAAAAAAAAAATCAGCTGAGCACAATGAAAGAAAAAGGGAGATTTAAGAAGGAATTATTATCTCGACTTCCCCATTAATTAATTGTTTGACAAACTGTTGCTAAACACACAGAAATATAAATAAGCTGTCACTAGTCAAAGCAACCAAGGAACATTAGAATCTTGTTATTATAACAAGTAATCAACAATTCCCAAGCTTGTACTGAAATCAAAGCTACCAAATCATATTTAAAATTGGATGTATTGCAGAGTAATCCCATAACACATCTATGGGCAAAGAAATAATACAGACATCCCCATTCATATTTCATGTCCACCGGAGAATTGCATAAATTACCAACAATAGTTAGGTTGAGTGATTAGAGACTCAACACTCCATAAGTAAGGCCTCAAGTTTGAGCCTTGTGGATGGGGGATTTTCTGGGGAGGGGGACCACATTGAGAGATCTCCCCCTCAATTGGGGTCCAACTCGGCCCAAATATGAATTAATCGGAAGTGTTGTATATTGAACGGTTTGTTTCCCAAGAGAGAGTTGCATAAAGCACACACCAAAAGTCTTAGCCCTATAGTGCCAGCCAAAACCTTCAAAACACACAATAGGAAATAGCTCCAAGGTTAAAAGATACGCCCATTATAGATCTTATCCATTACAAGCTACTTTTATACTAGAAATCAGAAGATTCCATTAGATATGATTAACCTCTTTGAGAACTGTTATATTGCTGGCAGCCTTGCATGTGAAGCAAGACCTACAATTCTTCCATTTATTGCTGTTACTAAAAAGAAAAGGTTAAAAAAGGACCAACAGAAGAGGAACTTGAATCAGCTAGAGGAAAATGGGCTGTTATAAATTATTTTGTTATCCTCACTATACTAGAAACAAAAAAGTATGGAAGAGGAAAACAATAAGCAAACCATAATAAAGAGATATATCCTGTGGCTCCAGAGCTTATTTTCAGGTGTTTACAAGAAGCAGATTATATACATAACTACAATAAAAAAAGGGCAAAACTTGTGTCGAAACAAAAACGTAGATCTTTAAATGGGGTAACTTATAGATGGATAAATATCAATAAACTCACCTTTAAATGTCAACTAGAGGAACCCTAATGTCTAACTATTGAGTTCAAAAAATGATTGCATACATAATTCTTCCTAACGCCAACTTTTAAGACCACACAAGGCTACAGTCAAGAAAGCAAATACACATTCTCGCAAAGGAAGGTTCACACAGTAACCAAAAGATATAAGAGTCCATCCTCAAGGAGAGCAAGAATCTCACCTCTCATCAACTTTAGACAGAATTCTGCAAATCAAGTGTTGACAATTCTAACATTAACATCGTGAAAATTGGACTCAAATAATTAAAACTAAACTGTTTGGATAGAAATCAGCATCGAATGATGTCAATGCAATTCAACTCTATCAAAGTACTTCCTATTTTAATTGGGACTAATGCTGTTGATTATCATGATTTATATGTATTCAGTTTTTAACAACTCTAAATGAAATGAAACTTTGCTAATGTTCACAGGCCTTTATAGTCATTCCAACATCCCCTTTAGTCTAAAGTACCTAGCTTAAAACAAGGCAGAAAAACACCTTAAAGGCAGTTACGAAAATTCAAAGAAAATCTATCGATTGACACCATTGAGCCAAGAACTTCTAAATAAAAAATGAAAGGATTAGCGGTATGGGTAACTTATTCCTCAACTCCACTAATAATCTGCACATAAATTCCAGACGAAGTTATGAATAAGTTGCATAGACATAAGAGGCAAGTAACATGCCGGTAGCAAATTGCTTGAAAAGAGTTAGGAGTTAGGACTACTTTTCCCCGTTATCTTCTCTAACGCGAAATGTGACTTCTTACAAGGAATTAAAAGCTTCAAAATAAAAATTGAGGGAAATCATTGTTACCTTAATTGAGACTTTGCTCTTAACATTAGTTTCCAGAGCTTCTGTCATAGACTAGAAATCCACATGACATAAGAATAAATGTCAAAACAAACTCAAAATTAAAAATTCAGGTTATGAATACATAAAAAGATGAAGAAAGGCAATTAAACTGGACTCTTTCTCAAAGTACCTTGTCGAACTGGACAAGGACCTGAATAGCAGTCTCAGGGCTAAGAGTACCATTCTGAACCATCTCATCCAAAGTCTCAGTAAGGCACATTCCGATCGTCGACCTCCGGTACAGTTCGAACGTCGCCATGCTTTATTGCTGAATGCGATCTGCGTCAATAGTAAACACCGAATAAGATACTATAAACAATATACCAAAAGGCCCGCGTACAATAATTGATTAAATTGCAGTGAAGCAAGAATAAGAAAAAGGATCGGTAAGAAAATGAAAATTATGAAGATCTAGGATGCGAATTCATATTACGAATCGGATGGCGACGTTGCAAGCAACTCTTTCCTCTCTTTCTGCTGCTGCTTTTCTCTTTGACGTTTGGCTCGGTAACGGTTGGGAAAGTCAGCGAACAAATTTGGGGCTATTTATACCCTAGCATTTGGAGCTGAGGTATATATATAGTGCGAGGTGGGAGAATGAGATGCAATGACTTTTATCTCCTCGCATAGGATTTTCATTTATTTTCATTTTCTTTTTGCCTTTTCTTTCTCCGCCATCACGTGACAACCCGGAAGGCCAGAAACGTCAGCGTCTATATTCGTTGCATAATTATTTTATTTTTTAAAAAAAATTGGATAAACAAAGTAATAATTATTTTGCTTTTAAACCCTGTAATAATTACTTGTATCCCAAGCACCAGTATTTTATAATGCATATATGTACGTATTATCAATTTATACGATAGAGATTTTCCTAAACGAAACAAAAGCTTCATCAAATCTTTAACATGAAAATTTTATATCAATCAATATATATATGGATTTTAATAGAGCCCCTTTAGAAGTGGAATTATAAATTTAAAAAAAATGAACGACACAGTACATATGATTTTTTTTGCCGCCACTACAGTATATATGTGTGTGATTAGCAAATTGTCTAAGCCATTAGAGATTATTACTGATCATACTTCAACCGGCAATACTATATATAGCAATATAAGATGGAAATAATTAGATTTTATTTGAATGTAATTTTTTTAATAATCTATGTTACGTGGATAAAGCAAAGAGCTGCCACGTGATGATATAGCCAGAGACGTGTCTACCACATCCTTCTCTTAAGTTGCTTATAATTCTTCTGGGTGCCTCCAATTTCAAGATCGGTTGTTCAGCCGCAGCGTGGAGAATGAACTCGGAGCAAGAGCACAAGGCGTCTTCGTTCGGATATCGCTTGAAGAAAAATTGCTTATTTTTCGTAGCTTCTTTACAGGAAGGCCTTACATATGTAAAAGCCTTCTTCATCGGCCAGGTCTTAAAACTTATTTGATTTTTCTCATTCGGATGTAATTTGTTTTATCCTGATTAGTTATTACATGACGTATCTTGTATTAAAAAAAAAAATCAGACAAAGAAGATAAAGGCGAGAAATGAGGAGGAAGCAGCCGTAGCGGAGCTTGAGACTCAAAAGATGCAGGTAGAGGCTGCTGACGCTGCCGAACACACCAAAGCCGAACTCAATAAATCATCGTAATTTCTCTTACAATAAAACATTCTTCCTTTTTATTCGTCCTGATTAGAAAAGTTCGGACAAACACGATTCATGTCCCCATAGTTTATTTTTGTGTTTTTTTTTATTTCTTTTATTTGTTTCATCAGAAAAGTTAATTCTTTCTTTTAAAAAAAATAACTATGAGTTGGCACAAATCATGTTAATTTTTGCTGAGATAGGACTTAAGACTGTTAGGTAAAAAATATGTTGACCTGAAAAATAATTATAAAATTGTTTAATTAAAAATTTGGTCTAATTAAAAAATAGAAAAATGAATCTCACTTTAAAATGACAACGCGAGTTTGAGTTTGAGAAGGAGGAGGACATATATGAAGTAGCAGAAAAATGGAACATTATAAAGAATTCATAATCTGATCCATTACTTAATCTTCTGCTAAAACAAACTCGTGTTCATTTTCATTTGAATTTTCTCTTATGAACTGGAAATAGAAGGTTGTGAGCTTTCAAAGCGTATATCATACATGATCCCTTCGAAAGGACCAATAGCCCTAGCCTGCGTCTGCGTGAGATACTACAGGATATTATCTCCTTCTATCAGAACCCGACCCTATAAGTCAATGTTGTTTAGCCTGTAGAGTCCATGGATTCCATGCCTAGCAATTGTGTTGTCCTTCCCAATCAAACCACTTGGTATGCTTGTCGTTTGTATACTCTCTGTTATCTCTTTGGTTAAGAAATTCAAGCAGATTATCAACGCCATTGTATTGTATTCTAGTGACAAAACCTCCTGGTTTGGATAAGTACACTTTCACTATGGCATTATCCATCGATCGACACCTGCAATTATTCAAATAATACATCAACGAACGATTCAAGCAACTTGATTTGCCATAAAATATCAAAAAGTTGAAAGAAGAAAGTTGTTTCTAACATGAGTGTCTCCTATATGCAGCTGAACTCCTTGTGTTGACATGGTGAAGTGAAGGATCGATCTTTGCTCTTCAGTTTCTAAGAGACCTCATTAACATGACTTTATATATGTGACGTGTTTAAGGTCTCTTTTTACTTAAGCTTCTGTTTGGTTTGGTTTGGTTTGGTTTGGTCTGGTTTTCTTCAACCAAAGGCTAAGTATTGTACCCTTTATTGGGGTTTCATGGTTATTCCTTTACTCTGTCGCTAATGTCGCTGGGTGCGTTTTGATGTTCTGGGGAAACAAACGGCATCAAATATATGCGTGACGACAGTGAATCGCTATACAAAATAGAAAAGGCGATCCAAAATCTGTTAAAGTCAATATCAAATTTGCCTGTGGGTCGTGTTCCCCGTTTAAATAACACAAATGTCACTATCGTAGTTTGACAAATACATTTGTACGAGTTTTAATCAGCAAAGCTTTCATGTAATTTTCAAGTAGTCATGTACGAGAGAAAGCATGTAACTTCACTAGAAAAACCAATACATTAACATGGGCCAAAATTAAATGTACTCCTTACATTTAATTTGAGAATTTTTTGTCCTTTCTATGAAGCTAAGTTGTTTCTCTTTTACACTTTAAGTCAGAGATTCATCTTTAATTGGTGGCCAGGATTGAAGATGATAAGCAACAGACAAAGGAAAAGAAAAACTGGCTGAGAAAAAAAAAACAGGGAGAGCGACAGAGCCTGAACTTAACTTCAAATAGAGGATAGAATAAGCTGAACTTCCAAGGGTTGATGGACTTACAATTCAATATTGATTCATTTGTTTGGCATATAATGTTCAAACTCGTATAGTTTAAATGGCAAAAACCTTAAATGGATTATTAAATAAATTATAATAATTAAGCACAGAATATATACGTGGCGCTTCCTTATATTATTGCAATCATATGCCTAATGGAAAGGTAGTGGCGCTCCTATTCCTCTTTGGGGTTATAATTAACGGTAGTGCTCTTCAGTATTCACTACTTATGTCCTCAAAATCATTATTTCTGAAATGAAGTCATGCCATTCCATTATGACTATCACTAAGATGATCCCCCTAAAAAGGTTCCGCATAAATACAGTGTATGGTTCACATATAGCAATTAGAATAAGGCTGTCCTTGATCAAAGTCAAACATAATTAAGCTCTCAATAATGATAAATGTGCAAATTAATTATCAATTATCAGCAAAATAATTATTGTAAAATTTTCCGTCCTAAACTTTATCATGTCCGTGTACTTTTTCATTGCTTATAGAGTTGTGCACGCAAATGATGAATGTAAAGATAAAAGTCTGAAACATTCATTTGGAATCATGATTTGGTTACAGACAATATAATCATTTGCATATTGTTTTTGCTTATTTTCGAATTATTCTGTCAGAAATAAAAAACAAGTCATAATCGTAAATCGCTGGAAGTAGAGGAGGGAGGGCCTTCTAAACGAATATAATCATACAGGATGGCTTGAAATGGGCCATTGCCTCTTGACTGAGTCAAAAAGATGGTATTATCTCCTTCAACTAGTCGAGGACCCCATATGTCGACAGTGAAAAGCCAATAGAGCCCATGAATGCCATGCCTAGCAATGGAGTTATCCCTCCCTATCAACCCACTTGAAAACACAGGACGAGCTGCTTTTGGATCATTAACTCGAACCTACAAGTATCATAAAAATCATGTATTTATCGATCAGTTCAAGTATAAGATAGTGAATTTAGTATTACCAAGACGTGAAATTAGTTTTGTCTTTTTAGTACCTGTAGTTCAGAAAATGTTGCTGATGCTAGAGCAATGCGCAGTTTATAGGCACTTCTCTTGTTCACTTTGTCCAGTTTAAACTTGATTTGCCATGTGGTTCCTTGATATGAATTATCATCTTTCTTCCTGGTAACTTGAGCAAAGAACCAATCTTTGGTATAGTCGCTAACACCAACTGTGTAAATCAAGTCTTTGTCAGGGTATAACTCTGCATATCTCTCCCATAACCCGTACTGCCTAAACCTGCCAATTATAATCGAGTCTTCACTAAGTGAATAAATTACATAGTCATTTCCCCCAAAAAAAAAGGAATCAGATCCATGTATATATATATGATATAATCATAAAAAAGGGGACCAACTTGTCAGGATGATTAACATAGAGCTTGTTGACATATTTGGGATTGGGATCAGGAACATAAAACTCAGCAGCTGTACGATCAGGGATGCCTATTTCCCACAATGTTGGACCATCTCTTGGAGGTTCATACACAAGATCACCTACTACTATGTCACAGCCTGTTTTAACATATTTCAATATTTGTTATAGAAGAACAAGATGAGAATGTCTGAAATTGGAAAAAAGAAAGAGAGGAAAATGGCTTTGTTTGGCTAGCAGTACCTGGAGTTATGTTCATAACCACATCATATCTATAATCACCAATAAAACCAGGGACCCATGCGTAAAGATTATAGTCACCAGGGCGTATATTGCCGATGGAGAAATATCCATCATCGTCTGCTTTGGCCCAAAACTGATAATTCTGATAACAAGTAAAATCTCATATTTGAGTCATTGACAGACAGATGGATTTGTACGTTATAAATGAAAATGAGAACATTGACAGATGTAAAGTTTCCATTTTCAATAGTCACCTTGCATTCTCTTTGCCATGATCCAGCGTCTCCTGGTGGAGCCAAGCCAACATAAGCTCCTTTTGCTGAGATATCGACATCTCTAATATACCTATATCCATTGTTATTCCCCAAAGGGAATTAAATAAGAATCAGAATCAAGCAATGTTCTTCATGTATAAACATCCAATCATCACGTTTTCACTGAAAATATTGATGAGAAAAATCTGTCAAACAAGCAAATTTTACACTAGAGCGAGAGACGACAGTAACATCCTCTTGGCTCAGTCAATTCGACAAACACGTTTAAGGCATCATCATCTTTGATTCAATTCAAGCTCCCAAGTCCCAATGAACAAGAAAATAAATAATGCGGCAAAAAGAACACACCTGTCTCGGACGAGTAGCCTCCCATTGACATTGCCACGTTCGTCCCACTTTAGGTAATCTTGTGAGGCAGGAAAATTGTAGGGCCAGCTTTGAACTTCTATCTGCATCTGCAAGTTTAGAATGTGTATTGATTGTGTCACTAAACTATATATGTTAGAACATGGATGGAAGTATATACGATATAGGGGAAATCCTGAGCTGAGACCTGAAGTTTAGCGTCTTCCCATAGCGTATTATATAGGTTGTCGCCATTATCGGAAGAATTCAAATAGATGAAAACTGGACCAAAAACTTTCTTCCATGCCTCGCCAGCTTTGAATTTTGGCACCAGATCTTCTCCACTATAGTGAGCACTTAGAAACACCTGATTCACAATACCCGCGTATAATGAGGGGGTGGCTAATAAGGCTTCATGGTTTTGGTTTACCTTGCTTCGTAACTCGTAAGATTGTATTTGTATGACGATGATGGTGAGTTTCAATAAATAATTGAATATTTGGGGACGATGATTGATGACTACTTACAGCAAGAGTGGTGGGTCCCACATGAGAAGTGAGGTTCTGTTTGAGGGGTCCACCGGATCGGAATTCGTTGCTGGGCGTTATTAGCCAGAATCCAACCACCGGCTCAGTGCAAATCCATCCATGCACCTTGCTATCTTTGTTGTCACATGAATATTGGTACTTGTCGTCCACCTATACATATTACATCACATGCGTTTCTCAATTTAAAATTATAATAAACATATGGCGGTATCTTTTTGCTGAAATACTCTTACTACATTATCTTTCGGAATCCTTTTAATTAAACTTTGTTGCAATTCTTCGGAAGATGATATGAGCAAAACCAACACTTTATTACCCTCGTTGGCAAAAAGGTTAGACAACCTTAAAGAATATATTTTTAGCAATTGCACGATGTAGACGAAACATAATTTTACAGCATAGACCAGGAAACATTTCTGCAACGTCAATTTTTTGTTTTTTTTTAAGCACCAACATTTTGTTTTTGTCTATTTAAGTATTTTTCACTTTTGGTTATTGCTCTACACAAGAACCTAAGTTAAAATAAATGTGCAGTGTACCTCTCCTTTCAATTCAGGCTCGATAGGATTAACAAGAAGAACAGCCTCAGGATAAGCAAGGGGTTGGCCTCTAGGTGGGATTCGGTCACCTGGAAGAGGCATGTTCCTTTGTCTATTATCTGCCATTGCCATGTAATGAAACCTGCCCATGTACCATCATTATTATACATTCATTACATTTATTTAATGAAGGCAATTGAAAAACTTAGAAAAATGAAGCATATTATGTACTTTTCTCTGCTGAGCTTGAAAGCAATTCTGGTTTCGTCGAGATTGAAAGCGGGCCACTCATCTAAGTGTTCGTATATAGCATAGGAATAGAACCCAGAACTACCACGACACATTATGAACCTACGTACTCACAAAAATTATCATATATATAGCTCTAGTTAGATTCCGATGACTCCACGTACACTATCTTAATTTACGAACGATGTTTTTAATTATAAAGTTAATGACCTTTTATCGATGTTTAAGGGAACCAGCGTGCCTTCAAGTGAAGCATCCCACGTTCTTGTGAAGGATAACTCAACTTGTTCCTCATTTTCCACTATCACATTGAAATTGCTTCCCCTTATCCTGCAAATGATAAACCACTTATATATGTCACTCTCTTTAACAAGAAAAGTGCGAAACTTGTGACTTACAAGGGGAAGAGAAAACTTTTGACTTACACGTCAAATATTCCGGGACTTGTCGGTGAGCTCCACACAAGATCCCAGTACCTACATCAAGAGACGCACGCACAGTGGTCAATTAATATATTTTATTAATATTAAATAAGTAGGACTTAGCAAAATATTTAATATACCCTCTATTAGATTCTTCGTTCTGATATTCAAGCAAGTTGTCGATGCCATTATATTCTATTCCTGTTACTATTCCCTCAGGATTTGACAAGGTCACCTTTAATATTCCATTGTCAATCACCACCTGCACCACCATCAATTCAATATAACAAGAAACCATTCTATTTGAAATGAAGTTTAATATTCATAGCAAGAAACAGTATGAAGATGAAAAGAACGTGTTTATAGCTAGAAATAAGATTTCAAATACATGAGTTTCTTCAACCAGAAGTTGCACTCCTGTTAGCGCCATGGCGGTACTTTCACGGAGTGAAAGATGAAAGGCTTCAAAAATTAGAGTAATCTGAGAATGGCTTAGAAGTTTATGTGGATGGGAGCTAAATAGTGGGTAGCTTTCGTTAGAAACGAGAAGCTTTTTCAAACACGACTCGAGAAAACAGATTGCGCTTACGTGTTACTACACAGCAATCTGCCAATAGAATTTGGGGGAGATCTTAGGGGACTTTAAAGGGTTGGTTTAGTTTTCTTGAACTAGCGAGAAAGCATTCTTTATTAGACTCTCGTTTAATCTCTTTACTTAGTCGCCAAAGCAGTTCGGTGTGTTTAGATAAAATCGTGCAAGGGAAGCAGCAGATTAAAAATGTGAGACCCCTTTACTTCTTCTTTTTTTCCTTTTTTTTTACTTGTTTTGGTTTCCCCTTGTTTATTGGATTGGTAACAGAACTGCTGGGAATTGACTTTCTCTTCAGATCCAAGAAAACTATGAACGTTGACAAGAGGAAGATTAGAATTTCAAAGTTCACCAAGTTGCTCCTTAATTACCAAATGAGTTTATAAATTGACCACGCAAGTTTTCTTTTATGAAACAGCGGTGCATGGAAACCAAGGTGCACTACACCACTATATTTATAGATTCTGGTTGTTAATAACATCAGCTTGTATCCCTATGGGCGCTACCAAATGAAATTGAACCGATGTTTATATAACCGTACGTTAGCCTTATAAGTTATAAGAGCAGTTGGAAGAAGTCAGATTGCATTGAAACCAATAGTTTGTATTCATCTGTAACTAACTAAAGAGTATAGCTAAGCATTGACAACCGAGCCCATACCTGTATTCGCCATAATTCATGACATGAACGTATGCCTTAAGCAAAGCAACTAGGAGTGGTCCTTCCTTTTTCCCCGGAAAAAGAGAGGTTATGAAAGATTTAAATTCAAATATATCGCCATGGACCAAAAACAAATTGTTGCATAAACCGCCCAGATATAGCATTTTGTGAGTGTGTACACGAAAAGGAAGAGAGTTGTGTTATGCTCTCGTTAACCAATATAAAACTTTTTTAATTTTTTTAATAATTAATATCACCTAATAGATAAGATTTGTTATAGTGTTGTATATAACATAAAAGGGAAAAAAAATTATTACTAAAGTAAGACGGAAGATATATGCAAAAATATGGCTGTGTATAAACTAGTATGACACACTTCATATATTTATAATTCAAGCCACAAGAATGAGTACAAAAGATAATAATGATAGAATATAGCAGTACCAATAACTGACATTCTAAGGTGACGTATACGCCCCACAATTTTGTACCAAATGTGTTTCTGTCCTAATGTGTAGCTTAAAAGGATATTAAAGTTATTCTCTAAAAACAAGGAGAACCTTCCAAACGAATATAATCATACATGATACCCTGAAAAGGGGTGTTACATCTTGGTTGCGTTAAAAATATAGTGTTTAAGCCATAGACAAGAGCAGCACCAGGTACGTCCACATGGTACAGCCGATAGAGCCCATGAATTCCATGTCTAGCAATTGAGTTGTCCCTTCCTATTAATCCAGTGGTAAATAGGGGCCGCTTTGCATTTGGATCATTTATTCGAATCTTCACAGAACCATGTATACAGTTTAACATATAAAATTTTATTAGAATTTTTGCACCAGAACCAGACAAAAAAAATTACCTGCATTTCGGCTAATGTTGCGGATGCAATTGCAACTCTGAGTTTATACGTACTTCCCTGCGCAACATTACTGAGTTCAAACTTAATTTGCCAAGTTGTTCCTTGAAGAGTGTTATCCTCTTTCTTTCTGCACTTGTAAAGGCTTGAAGAATTAGTCCATGGTATGTAATTGTATAACACAGAAATTCAACCAGATAGCAAGAAGCAGGTATTATATGATATTCAGCCACGTTGTGCAAACAAAAATCAACGTTTGGGGACTCAAACCTGGGAACCTGAGCGAAAAACCAGTTTCTGGAATAATTACTAGCACCAACTGTGTAAATCAAATCAGCATCAGGATACAGTTCTGTATACCTGTCCCACAATCCATACTGCCTGAACCTACAAGTTGCAGAGAAGAAATAAGAACTAAAAGCATCTGAAACCGAAGCACTTAAAGAAGGCTCAGTTGGAAGAAGAAATATTAAAGAATATTCATGTTACATGTAGCATAAATTCAAAAGTGTACAAAAAAATTAATATCAATATATGATACAGAATCTATAACAAGTCATACTATTTATAAGTCACGAGCAGTACAACTCGAATTCCATGCAACGCATGAGGCTCACCAATTATTTTAGCAACAAAATAATGAATAGAAGAAAAGATTGATCATCCAGCCACAATAGTGAGCTAACCTGTCTGGATGGTTGACAAAAAGCCTATTAACGAGATTCGGACTTGGATCAGGAATGTAAAATTCTGCGGCAGATCTATCGGGAATGCCTATTTCCCACAACGTGGGTCCATCCCTCGGGGGCTCATACACAATCTCACCCAATTCGATGTAAGAACCTGCATTACAAGTTACAGTAAGTGCACATTGATCATATAATGATAAATTATCTCAATTTCAACAAGTTGAGGATGCAACACCTGAATCTATCTTCATCAGATCATTAAATCTGTAGTCTCCGATAAAACCAGGGACCCAAGCATAAAGGTTGTAGTACCCTGGACGTACATTCTTAATTGTAAAAAATCCATACTCATCTGCTCTGGTCCAGAATTGATAATCCTGAAAGGATACAAGAAGTTAAAATATCATCTGAAAAGGGGCATTTTTTATCAGTCCAAAATAGAATTCTCTAAGCAAGGTAGCATCCAATACTATCTTCCTCTTAGAAATTGGTTTTTACATGATATACGTTTTCCAAAAGAAATGCTTATTTGCAAGATTGCTACAATCTCTTTCAGATCATTGCAGTACTACAAAATGACTACTCTTTTCAGAAGCTTGATCCAAAGAACCAATAATATGCTCTGTAAGACACTGCAAGGGATTGTTCTCTAGTTCAATTAGTCTGTTACTCACCAAATTCATGCAGCAAGTAAAAGTAAGTAACACAGAATCCCATTTTAAGTATACTATTCATGTAACGAAACCGTTAGGTTTCAATAAATGAGAGAAGTAAAGAAAACCTTGCATTCTCTTTGCCATGACCCTGCCTCTCCAGGTGGGGCAAGGCCAACATAAGCAGCATCGGCTGGCATCAAATCTGTGCAGATGCACCTAGAGATAAATTTAGAATTAGTTTTAATCCAATTGCCCATGCAAGGATTAAAAGACCAACCACAGTCTTGCTGCAGCTCATTAATTGATTTACCTTCCCCATTTGACTCAGTAGATTTAAAATAAAATAAAAATATCCTTGATCCTCGCTGATTTTTTTATTGTAAAAAGATCATGAATGTTATGAATAGGTAATAATTGTAGCTATAAGTGCTATATTTTTGAAATTTTTCAAGGAGTAAACCCTAGCGTGTATTTCCAACCACACAAACTCGCCCAAAAATCTTATATAAAAATGGGGGGAAAGTCTTTAGACAGGAAACTAAGGTCATACCAACTGCTTACCTGTCTAACACAAGTAGCCTACCACTAACGGTACCCCGTTGATCTGACTTCAAGAAATCCTCTGAAGCTGGGAAAGAATATGGCCAATTTTGGACTTCGGTCGTCATCTGAATATTCATTCCCTTCAGTCTATCTCAAAACCGCACCATTCAAATCACTCTATCTACCCCATCACAAGAGGAGTGCAAGAGTTCCATGACAAACCTGTATTTTTGCATCCTCCCACAGCCAACGTGGGTCATCACCGACTGGTCCAGAATTAAGATAAATAAAGACCGGACCGAAAACCTTCTTCCACGGTTCACCACCTCTAAATTTGGGATCTAAATCTTGTCCAGCATAGTGTGAACTAAGAAACATCTGAAGATGCCAATGTAAATTATGTTATGACATTATAATCAGATCAGATCACATAATCCCAATTTGTGGTGGCTTTCAAGTTAGCAAGCCATGCGGGGAAACTGTCATAACGGTCTAAGATCATTATTCACTTACAGCAAGTGTGGTAGGGCCAACATGTGAGGTCAAATTCTGCTTAAGGGGTCCACCAGAACGAAACTCATCACTAGGTGTGATCTGCCAGAATCCGACTGGTGGGTTGAAAGATACCCAGCCATGGACTTTATTATTCATGTTAATACATGAATATTGATACTTGTCATCCACCTGTGCATCAAGGAATCATATCAAAACGCAATGGATCACTTCATAGGCACTGAATCTATGCAAAGGAAACTATCTTTATATCTTTTTCAAACAGCCAAATGAAAATGGTCTTGGTGGCACCTCAGAGCTCAAAACTAGCTGATTTTGCCAACAGCTACATTAATATAAAATCTTAAAATATACTATTGCAAGATTTAAAATGACAAAAGAAACACTAAAAGGAAATCATTGCAAAAAGTACCTCGCCTTTGAGTTGCGGATTTTTGGGATTGACTAGCAGGACAGCTTCTGGGTAGGCCAAGGGCTGGCATCTTCCCGGTAACCGATCATCTGGAAGGGGCATAATCCTTTGCCTATTGTCTTCTACAGCCATGTAATTAAACCTATAACTTCTTTGTTAAATCGGTTGAACCTCTAAAACTTTATAACAGAGAAAGATGTGTAAAGCATATAAAGACAAATTTTTATTTACTTGTCTTTTCTTAGCTTGAAAGTAATCCTCGTTTCACCAATATCAAAATCTGGCCATCCAGCTAAGTGCTCATAGATTCCATAAGAGTAGAAGCCTGATGAACCACGGAGCAATATAAATCTGAAATTCACCACTTACAAATATTAATCCTGCAGGGAGCATTTCAATAAAAAGGAAATGATGCACATTATCTGAGCAAGGAAGGACCTTTTATCAATATTTAAGGGAACAAACTTCCCCTCAAGAGAAGGATCCCACGTTCGTGTGAATGAAAGCTCCACCTGATCCTCATTTTGAACTATAACTTTAAAACATGTTCCTTTTATCCTGCATCATAAATGAAAGCTTCACATTTAGTTTGCACATGATCATTTTGAGCAAAAATGGTATTAATAGGATTTTTGAAGGGACACAATCTAAGACAGTGGAGTTTGAGAACCAATTCTCAATTCTACTATGGTGTGAAAATTTTCATAGACTTCCAGGGTAAGAGTGAGAAGCATTGCCATACACATCAAAGATTCCTTTGCTTCCTGGTGGACTCCAAACAAGGTCCCAGTACCTAGATATTAAATTGATTTTTACAGAGTCATTAAAAAATTTCTTTTAATAACATGAAGGTTAGAGATCATTATTATATACAAGAAAAATAAAATTCTGTTCATCAGCCAGATTCTCAGATTGCATACCCTCGATTATTCTCATTGTTAAGGACCTCAAGCAAATTGTCAACACCATTATATCGAATCCCAGTAACAATTCCCTCTGGGTTTGATAAGGTAACTTGGACTATGCCATTATCCATCACCACCTGCTCATAAAGTCAAAATATACACACATGAAACAACAATTAAAGAAGTTTTATATTTTAAACCTAGATTCTACAATGGAAAATTAGAATAAGAAACAAAAGAAAATGAACAAATCAACTTACATGACGATCTTGACGGTGCCATCGGACCCCTGGGGCCGACATGTTGTGTCTTTCTTGTCTTTACTAATTTGCTATTATCAGTAAAATTCTCGAGTCTGGGTCTGGAGTTCCTGCAGAATTTAAAGGAAACAATTTCATGAGATAATAGAATCGACCGATCAATCGCTTCTCTTCCACGTGAATTTTCAATGCATGTCAACGTGATGCAATAAAAAATTCCATATAAAAGAAAGGAAAACTATTTTCGATATATATTTACGCTTCGTCTTCCAGCTATATCAGTATCTTTCATAAAGTTCGGTTTCCTCTCTCAACAAAACCATGGAGCTAAGGAAAGCGGTCGATGATTCTGTCCTCATCACGCGAAATAAGTAGATGATATCTCCATTTAACTTCCTAGACAATGATTCAATTACAATTGAATTAAATTAGATGATTTTAACAACCGAAAGAAATGGCCAGAAATTACAGTGGGGAAGAGAGAGATTTGACAGCAAACTAAATTCGCCTAGAAATTAATACCTTTCATGGTTTATTATAGAAAAGCAAAGTTGACCAAAACGGAGCCAGAGAAGCAGCGAAAGTATAGTGGTGATGTCTTGGCCGTAGCAGACGCATAAGCGATGGCTTAACAGTAAACTGCAGGAACACTACATATTACATAGTACGCAGAGATGGCAAACGTACTACGTGGCGCATGACGGAGTCTTGAAAATAATTTTTTTTTTTTTACAAAAATTTGTTAGGTTCACCATGATGGGAGTTAGGATACGAGCTATGACTAAAACTTATATACAAGAGGCTTTGCCTTACCCACAACTTAAATACAGATGACGTTTTTTTAAAAAAAATAATATTAATATTAGATAAATAAATAGTTAATTATAAATATAAATTTAAATATTTAAAAATTAGTATATCTTTCTAAATATTATTATTTAAACTACAATAAAATAATACTCTTTAAAGATTAGATATATTTTAAATGCTCATATATCTTATTTTTTTCTCAGTTAAATTTATATACAATAATTTAAAATATGATTTTAAAATAACGTTAACGCCTCATTATTATTATTTATTTATTTAAACATTCTCGTTTGATGGCCAAATCGATACATTCCCATCGCGATGCAGAGCAATCCCCGTTCCCGGCAGACAAATATTTTTTTTACTCTTAAATCCACAAAACCACTTGACTTCAATTTAATTATATATAATTTTTTAATTTTTTAAAAATTTAAATTAAAGATTATAATATTTTATATTTTAATTATTAAATATATACTATTAAAATTACTATTAAAGTTAACAATTTTTATTATATCATAATTTTTTTATTTTTTATTACATATAACATTATTTAAAAAATAATATTTAACAATTTATATATAATTTATATTTTTTATTTAAATAATACATGATCAAATAAATATTCTAAATATTTTTTTAAAATATTTTATATTTTAAATAATTAATAATATTTTAAATTATATATTAAGTGTTATTTAAATATTTTATATTTTTAAAATATTTTATTTAAATTATTTAAAAAAATTTAAATTATAATCAAATACTAAATATTATTTTTTAAATAAAGTAATATATAATAAAAATTATAAAAAATATTTTTCAAAATATGTAAGAAACTTAACTAATTTCTAGCACATTCATTAGTGTTCAGGATTGGATTATTTGTCCAGTATAAAAACGAAATAACAAGGGAACGAAAGGAATCGCTATTGTCAATTGTGCTAAAAAAGTTTATGCTTATGCCGAAGTGCTGCTGTAGAGTAAGCGAAGTATACATCTCAATATGTCATGACTTCTGCCGAATACGAATAGATTATACATATACGAAGCATATAATCCTGGAAAACATGCTCATTCAGCGGCTAATGCAAATCACTGTGCTCCGTCTTCCTCTGGAACAAAATAGATCCAACTAAAACAACAATGCCAGTAACTGCTACAGTGAACAGAACATGTCTTTTTGAGTAGTCATTCTGCGGTCGCCTTCTAGCACCTTCATCTCTTTCACGTGCTCTCGCGTCCCTTCAGACAACATAACCAAATGGTTCAATCCCAATGAAAATTCAATAATGCCCAACAAGAATGAAATTAAATGATGATATTTCCTACCTTGAAGATCCCTCAATATTATCTGGGATGCCATTGCACCTGGCTTCATGGCTGTATCTTTCACATAGCCTAACATATCTATTACAAAGTTGACAAAGTTCTGTTCGGTTCCCACATACTTCCTAAGAAATATAAACATCATACTAAGAATATTAGTGCCAAAGTGCATGTCCATCACCACGGAGAGACACAACCTCTAATTTTAATGTTATTGATCACTACCTGATGCTCAGCCAGATCAGTTGCTGGCAATGGGAACTCACAGAATTCACAAGTGACAATTCTCTGTGGGCAGCTTTCACCTTTGTGGATTTCTAACATATTGCGCTCCATCATCTTGTGGCACATCGAACAGGCAACCTGAGAAATGAACAACTCTATTGAAAACTAGTAACATAAAAATGAAATGCACATCTAACATCAACAACTGCTTTGGTGCAACAGAGAGCAAAGGTGCCTGCACTGAAGATTGGGAAGGGGGTGGAATGTAACCAGTCTCTCCAACTCTTCTGAGCTTCCATTCCAAGTTCTGTATTTCCTTTACCCCCTTTGATGATGGGTGTCCTCGTTTCAAGAGCGCCAATCTTGAAGCATCGACAGCCAGATATTATTTTACATGATATCATCACAAAGGGCTGGACCGACAAGGCAATAACTACAGACATGATGTAGTTAGCTGTAACAGAAATAGTCAGTTGAGCGGGGATTAGTTGAGAATAGCTAACTAGATGGTATTCCCTATAGCCTATGAAAGAAGAATTCTCCATAATGAGTTACTGATGAATTAACAGGCATTTTCTAGTTTTATCATTATCGCTCTGGCATCAGATCAACTCTTGTGATAAAATCTTGATCACAAGGTTTACGGTCTAACTCAACCAGTTCTTGGAGCAAAACACATGCACAAGGGGAATGCTGCACGCTTCGAGTAGAACATGGCTGAGGTGAACAAGATGTTTCAGTAAGTCTCACATATCAAAGATTTCATTGCTGATATGGCTGCAAAAAATTACACAGATGTTGACAGACATTTATAGCCAAGGTCAAGGAGCAGCATCCTCTGCACAAACAAGATAGCAATGGCCAATGGTCCTCAATTCAGATCTTTCAACTGGACCATCCATGGTGCTCAACTATTTGTTTCCAACAAAACAATGTCAAATTGAGCTCCATAAATTCAATGATAGTGATTTCTGAGGATTGGTCTCTGATGGCAAGAAATTCTTAACATTGACACACCCCAGCAGACTAGAGGATTGGGTTGCTTGGTGTGCACCTCGAAAGGAAAGCCTTGCAGTAACCAGTAGCACTAAAATTTCATTAAGAGAGGCTGAGTAGAGTACTTCAAGAACATGACAATTTCAGTGATGTTACTAAGGTGGATGCCATGATGGAGATAAAGAACTTGAAGCAAGGAGACTTTGTCAATGGCTACCAAGAGAAGTTTAAGGAGCTGAGGAGCTCTTCACTAAAGTAGAATTATCAAGAGTTAGCTATAAGCTGTTCGATTGTGGGAATCTGCTCTGGCATTCAAGCAGCCCAACACCATGTAGTTAGCAGGTTAGACTGCCTTCAAGAATCCTCCATCAAAGCCTTATATAAACAGGCCTTTGGCCCGATGAAAGGGAACATGCTAAATTACCATCAGCCATCCCAATATTCCCACCAAATAACCCAATACAATACCCAAGAAACCCCATCAGACAATCCAGAGAGCAATACCGACCCACACAACCCCAATCCCTGTTGAGAAAAACCACTGCCGATTCAAATGCATGTTCCAACACCAAACAATTCAAACAGCTAAGAGGAAAATGGATGAAAAACAAAGGCCAGACCCCAGTTATTAGTGTGCATAACGGAGGCCATGCCGGTGAGATTGTGTATAGAAGAGGAAAGGGAATGGAGCAACATATAGGTGCACATGTTCTCATCGGATCAACACAAATGGGTGTACAGAATGTGGGGACTTAATCTGTGAGATCATGTATTGAAGAAGAATGGGAAGTAGCAATGGTCTTTTCAGAAGGGAACCTTTGGAAGAAGTTTGTTGTGAAGCTTTTACTTCAAGAGCGACCGCGAAAGTGAGTCAATCATGGACATGAGATGAACCCGTGGCCCTTATATAGTGGATCCAGAATGATAATACTCCAAGGCACACGTATTCATGTTTTATAAAAGCTGCCAATCAACAGTATTTAAACCTTTTTGAAACTTGTGCGCCATCAAACTCACCGCGCAGTGCTTTTAATGGCTAATTGCATCCATTTACAAAGTGACAAGCTTATTTTACAAATGTTGGTCAAATTACCAGATTAACTACTAACTGTCACCAAGACTTCAATTTCTGAACTGGTAGCAACCAAATCATGACTCAGATCATTTATCCTACAAATCCCAGCCTTACATGAGACAGATCCATGTCTGTCCTTTGACATACACACAGTCTCGTCTTCCTATTCCCCCTCTTTTACTTTATATCCACGTAACATGACCTTCATTGATTTTTCCACCACTTTCTTTGAAATTTAAATCGAAAAGAAAAGACAAAAAAAGACAAAACTTCACATACCTGTGCATGTGTGTTTAAAAAGTGATCCTCGGAGTTTCTTTTTGGAATCATATCGCCACAAATTGTGCATTTTTCAAGGTTCCGGGAGCAATGGGCGTAATGCAGAGCAATATTTGCAGCAGGGATAGCACGATCACTGGAAAAGTAAAAAACAACTCATCAATTTCTGGAGAAGGGCAATCAGAAAACAATCGACGAGACTTCGACGCAATAAACCACGTCTAGGAGAAGAAAATCTTGAATTTTCTAGAATCATACAATGATATCTCAAAAGTAGGCAAACAAATACAAATAAGCAAAAGTTCATCGCCGTGAGGCGATCCATAAGTCAAAATCCAGTTTTGCAACCGCCTTCGTAGGTATTCAAAACCATTGTACATGCCACTACAAATTGAGGAGCACACAACCTACGAAACATGTGGTCCTCGAATTTCCATCAAATTAAGTGATTTTAGCTCAAAATTCAGAAGGAAGCAAATCACAAAATTCGTCAACAAATTTGGGGCAGGCAAATAGGGAGAATTATTCGTAAATTCTATGTTTACCAGTGAGCACATATACTAGTGGCGTCATCGGACACAGCTGCCATGGCGGAAGAGAGAAATCCCAAGGTCGTTCTACGATCAAATCTTTAGAAAGCAGACCGAAAAAAATCGAGGGGCAATCAAGCAAATACGTGAACAGAGAGTGGGGGAGAAGCGGGACAGAGAGATTTTATCAAAACTGGAGATCCATGTTATACCAGAAAAACTTCTTTCTTCAGGCGATTTCGAAGATTTTGGAATATAAATATAAAAAACAGGTCCGAGAATAAATCGATTGATTCGGCTAACGACTTACAAAGGGGAGGATTTTTGACATCTTGTAGACACTCCGGTTTTGCCGTGCTGTCAGTGGAAAAGAAAAACATTTTTTGGCCATAATTGAAAAATAAAAACTTGTTCGATGAAAAATGTTACTTTCACTTTTCTCTTTTTTTTTTTACCAAAAAATTTAGAAATATGAATCGAATTCCTATCTTTAACCATTTATGTGTCAACTATCATTGTTGTTTCTCTCTAGGGTGAACGAGAAATTAAGGATAGGATGAAAGAAAGGCCCTGACACTGTTTATAAGATTGGGCCAGGTAGTAAGTTGGCCAGGCTTGTTATTTACGGCTTCGGTCTTCTAATAAACCCAGTTCAAGTAGGTCCCCGGATTGTAACAAAAAAAAAAAAAAAAAAGTAGGTCCCCGGATTTTTGGGCTTTTGTGTGGAGGTATATATTTTTTTTCCCAATTCAATAAAAATAAATATATTAACAAAACTTGATGTACTGAGAGATGGTTAGATTTATAATGGGTTTGAATTAGAGTTTATGTATAAAAAAAAATTGTGAGAGAAGTCCATGTAGAGAATATTAGTTTTTAAACTATCAACTAAAAAATTTTACATATTTTTTATTAAAATAAATATATAAAAATGCATATTCTATATAATAACCCCAACTAATCAGAATACGATCTAATTATTGTTAGATTTTTCTTCCGAGCTCTTTTTCTTGGAGATCTAACAAGTTACAGCAACATCAAGTAAACATCCAAAATAGCATATGACAATATAAAAATATAAACCAACAAATCTCAACTAAATCAAATCATACATCCGAAAATACCGTCATATCATTCGCTAAGGTTGCTTCGTCTTCATCCATAGGCTCACTCGTACTTCAAAGTAGCTCCCTATGACATGTTTGGAAGTAGCGATAGAAATGTTTAGTTTAAATCATTTTTCAAAAAAACCTGGCGACATACGAGATCTATGCAAGTTCACTGATTTTTTTAATTATAATTTGATTTAAAATATATTCATTCACGATTCAATATAGCTTAATTTTTTTCCTTTTAGAAAAATATCTGACAATTTAATAAAATAAACATGTACATTTCACCCAAAAATAATACTCCTACTCTAACAATAAAACATATAGGAAAATAGGCTGTCCTTCCTCCGAAGATCAAACGAGTCAGACCCTTAAATTGATGAGACCTCGGCGTACGATGTAGGCCATGATCGACACTTGTCCACGTTGTTCAATGTCCACCATGTCGGGCCTGGTGACCATAATTTTTTTATTTTTTTATTTTTATTTATTTTTAATACAATAGAGGGCTAAAGCCCCAAAATGACCATAATTTATTTGACGGTGTGTTTCATGCCCTTAAATTTTGGCCCATAATTCTTTTTTATTTTTTTCGGAGTAGTTGTAAAACTTGAAATCGTTGCTCCTACATCATCATCTGCTTTTCATCTTTCCTCATTTTTTTAAATTAATATAAAATATCATATCATATATCCTTGTCATGTGGGTTCATCCAATCAAAACCCGGCCGGTAGCCACGATATAGCACATATTCGCGCCAAATATAGGGCTAGATAAATTTTTAAAAAATAATTTATAAAAAAATTAGATATTTTTTTAAAAAATAACTTATAAACGAGAGTTTATAAAAAATATAATTTTAAATAAATAAATATTTATCTAGTTATTATCATAAAAAATGTTATTATTAATAAATTTATTAAAAATATAATTTTATTAAAAAAGTATATTTTTTATTTTTTTCTCTCATTTATTTTACTGTCATCTCCCTATACATTCATCTCTCCTCTTATTATTGTCTTCTCCCCTCCTCTATCCTTCTCATCTCTCATCATTGTTCACTCCACTCCATGGAGATGCTATACAACAAATAGAAGTGATGGTAAAATAGAGGAAGTAAGCACATCCACAGCAAGTACAGTGAACATAAGTGACAAAAGACTTGGGAGAGTAAAAAAAAAAGTATAAAATAATAATTAAGTAGTCCATAAATTTTTTTATTATTTTATAAACTATTAAATAGTTTATTCAAAACCATCGTTTTAAAATATAGTTTGATATAAAAATTATTTTGAATAATTATTGTTATTTATTTTTAGTTTTTTTTAAATTAAAATTTAGGTTACAAACCTTTTAAAAATAAAGTTTTGCTGAAATCCAAACAATCCTACAGCAATATAGCATCATTATTCAATTAGTAATCACATATATCGTGATTTCATTAAAAACTTAATGGGAGGCCTTATATTGTTACCTCCGGTTGCACTATAAGTGATGAGAGTATTTAGTTTAGCTTTTAGATAATAAATTTTAAAAATAATTGGTTATAAAGTGATTATAGATAATAAATTTTATATAAAAGTCAATTTTAAATAAATAAGTTATCTTAATGAAATTTTTAACATATAAATTACTAAAAAGTGTATGAGGTAAAATGATAATTACATACATTAGCAATATGACAGAAATATAAAAGAGATAAAATTGGCATTTCACATGTTTATAATATGAAAAAAGCTAGTGAAAAATGCTTATTAAAAACTATGATTTCAAATGTCAGGTTTTCTCCCATAACTACTTCTATAAATATAACACATGTTTGACTATTTTTGAACATAAATTATAGTTTGAATCTAAAAATATTTTTTTATATCTAACTAAACACACACTATACTTTATATATATTAAGGATCATGATGAGTATAATATAACAAATAAAATAAGGCCAAGAGAAGCATTAAAGTATTAATCAACTTGCTTTTTTTATAACAACACACCATATGTTTACTATGTACCTGTTTGAGAAACTCTCAACTAAAGTTTTAAAAGTACTTATAGCTCAAATCTTAGTTTAAAATTTGTTTGAATAAAAGTTATATTTATTCAAAAAGACTTTTGGACTAAATTATAATTTTGAATAAACTATTAGAAATAGATTATGGAATAGTAAAAGAGCCTATAGACTATATATTTACTATTTTATCCCTATTTTTTCTGACACTATCTCTCCTCTCCTCTCTTATTCTCTCTTCTGCTTCCTATCCAACTCTCCGTCATGGGCGTGCTCTTCCTTCTCAGTCGTCATCCTTCTACAACTCGCCTCGCCGTCGCTAGTAGAAGAAAAAGACACACAGGATGATGAGGAACAAAGGTCGTCGTCACTAGTCTCCAGGTGCTACCGCCTTTGCTTAGTCAATCAATGCTAGAAAAGCTGATCACTTGTATGCAGTGGAGGTGTTGGAAGCTGGATGTGGAGAGAGAAAGAGAGAGAGTGAGTAGGGGAGAGGAAAAAAAGAGAATAGTGCATTGTCGTATACAAGACGTTGTGCACATAAGATAATTAATTTTTCCTATCTCATACCCTTTATAGTAATTTACTAATCACAAAATCTCTTATGATGATAACAATTCAAACACTAATTTATTTATAAATATTATTTTTTTATAAACTTATCTCCATAAGTCATTTTTCAAAAACTATTTATAAACTATTTTTTTCCAAAAAACGTTAATAAGTAATTTTTTTCCATAAACCTTTTCTCAAAAGGCTATCCAAATATACCCTGTATATAGTATAAAAAGTTTGAAACATATTTTAAATTTGTGTTTTATGTTTTTTTATTTTTCAAATGCTCAGCCCTTTTCAAATAGGTATTAACGTATATACATCATTAACATTCAAGACTAGGCAAAATATTACCAACAAATTAGATTTTGAAATACAATACTTTCTATGTCTTTGATATAAAATTAAATTAAATTTTTTTATAAAATTAAGAAAGTTAAATATATTTGTGATGGAAGCCTCCGGGGTTATGAGTTGTAACTATGGAAGGTTTGGCAAATCAAAGGTCAGTGTCGAAAGCTGTTTGTCACTGTGTTATTGGATTTTCCGATCATAACTGCATACTTTTAACCCACTAAGAGAAAAAGATGGGTGCTTGCTGGGGCATATCCAGATTTGGCCAGTATTCACGTGGTCCTTAATCATGGTTCTGACACGTAAAAAAGACGAGTTTAATTGGTAGCAATATAATCTCGTTATATCAAGAAAAATATAAGATTAATGATTTTATATTACTGTAGCTTATCTTTTAATTCGCCCCATCTTGCACGAAGAGAAACATAAACACGTGCGTATTTAAAAGTTACATGTAGGGAATAACGCGACTGTGTGGATATTCAAAGATTATTTTCGAAAATAATTAATGATGACGATGATAAGAGTGACATCGGGCACCCATATGCATCATACCAGCATGCGGGTGTCCGCGGTTGCGTAAACACTTAGTCGGTGATATTATAATTAAATAAAAAAATATATTATATATTTAGGTTATAAAATATTAAGTTCTCAAATATTTAAAACTTATATAAGTAAAATTAAATAGTTCATTTCATAATAAATTAACAAACTTAAATGGTAATAATATATCTTATAGTAGTATATGCTTAATTTTATATTAATTATTGTAGAAAAAAATAAAACCAAAGAAGAAATATGCCTCCACTGGTCATTCGAAATTTCAAATTATAAGAGAGTAAAAACCGAAAAGTATGCCTTGACGAGTGTGTGTGGCCGTGGTGAGTTGCTGGTAAATTTAATTTATTCACATTAAATTAAAGTCTACTTAAAATTTTGATTTAGTTAATTTGTGTATAAGATATTTAATTTTTAGTATTTTATTTTAAAATTGAATAATAGGGGTATATTTAAGTTATCTAAGATTTTTTATATAAATATTCATAAACCTTAATTTATCTGCTCAAGTGATTTTTTTTTATTATAAGAATATTTATTAACAAAATAAATTTATAAATAGATTTAAACTCGTTATTAATTTACCATTTATACTAAATATTCATGTCATTAATTTAGGAGGTTGTAAGTGGGCAATCAATTCATATCAGCAGTACTATAAAATATGGCAGGGATAATCTAAAGGGAATATTTCACTTTTCAAAGCTTTATATCATAACCAGGCCCAAAAAGAAGGGTTCAAATCAGACAGGGAAAGGCACTGTCACCGATAATCCTGATCGGGAAACCTTAAAAAAACAGAAAAAGGAAATCGCATTGAAAGCTTTGATCTATTTCCCATACCAAACGGTGACACGTGCACCTTTATTTCATCGTACTTTGGATTGCGAGCACTCGCCAAATTGTTGCGCATTACTTTTGATTGGGAATCATTTGACGCGCCTGCCCTTCCTTCCTGGCTCAGGCATTACTTTCTGCGTTGTAGTTAGGCTCCGTTTGTCCTTGGTACAGTGGAGTGCCCAATAATGGAATGCATTCTTAAATTACCCAATAAAATAGCCCTCATTTTGCGCTAATTAACTTTTTTTTATATAAATTTAAAAATTTAAATTAATTAATTATAATCATATTTAAATTTAAAATAATTTTATATTATATATTATTTAATTTATTTAAATTAATTAATTAACTATTATTTTCTCTTATCTTCAATTGTAAAAACTAGCTATTGTTATAAGTATATTAAATAAATTAGATAAATCAATTAATTAATAGTAATTTATTTATTTTTTAATTTGATATGGGCAACAAATTTTGTTTTCAATAGGGATAAAAGGGAAAAAATAATCTAAATCCAACAAAAAATGAGTGCCCCTACCTTTTTCTACGGTTCACAATCTACTTAAAAACCATATAAAAGAACCCTTCCTGCGTTTAGACTAACATGCTAAGGGTTAGTCTAACTTAATTAAAAATTTTACGTTCGAGGCTTTAGTATGTAACAACGCAAGTGATAGGGTAGCCGTCTGAAATGATAATTTTATTATTCTCTATCCAAATTAGTTTAAAGTTATTATTATACCTGAAAGATAGTATGCCTTGTGATAATGAAGGATACCCATTGGTCTAGTTTAATAAAAGATTTTGAATTTGAGATTTTAGCAACACAAATATTATGGTAACCGTCTAAAATAATTATTTAATTCCTGATCTATTGTTATACCTAAAAGATGGTTTATCCGAGGATAAATCTAAAAAAAAAACCTTTCCAGCTCTCCCACGCACGGGAACCACTTGTGCTGCTGTGACAAGTGCAAATCAGCATGGCAGTATGGGTCTTCGCGCGCCTCAGTTCTCTTGCTGCACGCATGCGCATTGCCCCTTCGGAGTAGGAATAGCATGCCGGGAGCTATGTATGTTTTATGTACTATCACTGGGTAAATTAAAAAGCGGAGAGTGTAAATAGAAGAGGGAGAAAATTTAATCTCGATTATAGTTGGCGGCACTAACACGTAAGTAAAATACATTAAGTATTTTGACCTGTGACATATTTTTAATAAGTGTGCGTGGACCGTGATTTTGAGACATTTTATAGTATTAAAAAAAATTTTATTGGATAAATGTGCAATTTTAATAACAGAATTTTATGTGAGGAGCATCTGCACCATTAAATTTATGTGGGTGCAAAAAGCTATATAAATATTATAAAATGGGGTAAAAATACATATTCGTTAAATGAGCTCAACGACAGTTACTTTTCTTGTAATGGGTCCCACTGTGTTCCACGTGTCACTATCTTCTCTATCTCACTCTCGTTGATTTAGAACCACACACACTCTCTCTCTCTCAGCCTTCTTCCCGTCCCTATATCATCATCTCTCACCTCCCCCACCAATGGCCCCCTCCTTCCATCCCACACCTTCTCACTTCAATGGATCACTATGGATGGCGATGGATTTTAAGTTTTAGATCTGCCTGATAGCGACTTACTAACCGTGTTCGGTTCCACCATGTTTTGTTCTTTCCTTCTATTTCCGGCACACACCGGTGTCCCTGGGAACTTGTGGCTCTGACCTTGTTGACCAATTGATCCATTGTGAATTTTGCAGGGAGTTTCATGATGCCATAAACCTCAACAATCTAGTCTCCCCAATGAGCTTGAGGTGAGTGAGGGGTGGCTCCAAGTTGAAGGAGTGTTTGCTTTAGCCGGACCAGGGAAGCGTTGCATTTGATCCAGTATTGGGCGGTTTCATCATCACGGAGATCAAAGATCAACGCATCCACTTCAGAGTTAACCTTTCTTATTGGGTCTTTCAACTCGCCGGCATCATTCTCATCTTGGCTGGAGGAATTAAAGTTGCCGTGAAAAAGTCGACGGAGAGAGAAAGTAAGATGGTGAGAGAGTGAGAGTTTTCTGATGCGAGAGGAGAGACTTTCGATGCGGGTAGGCGAGAGGAGAAAGAGAGGGGTGGGCTGAGAGGGTGAGAAAGTGTACTGTAATGACTAGTGGACCCACGAAAGAAAAGTAACGGAAGTTTGGATAATAGAGATGGTATTTTTATCCCCTTTTATAAATATTCTTATACTAATATAAATTTAATAGTGTTAATGCCTCACATAAAACTTTATTATTAAAATTGCAGATTTGTCCAACTTTATTTAGTATTTGATTAAATCATGAATTCTTTAAGTAAATTTTCATCCTCGAAAGCCTGCCAGTCTGCCACCGTCAATTTTGCTTTCACAGTCACAACAGATTACTAGTTAATAGTAGCTTTTAGCGTCTAGGGCTTTGCATCTGGGGGACACTTTAGTCATTCCACACTTCCACAGACACTGTGCCCGATTAATTGAAAAAAGCGGCATTTCCTTAAAAAGCAACTGCGGCATGCGTATTCGTACTTCCACGCGTCAGTGGCAGATACGGCGGTTGGCTCCACTTTCAAAAGCAATAAAATACACAATCGCCTTACGAGAATCAAAACCTGATTGGACCACGTACCCCGATCCAGAAAACCAGATATGAATTTCTACGAGCGCAATGGCGGTTTTCCTCCTCCCGAGAAGGCGGTATTCTACACTTTCCTTATATAGATCTTTGTCGCTGAATGCTGATGTGAATTCAATTCACTCATCAGTACGGTTGCGCAAGTATTCTCGCCACTCGCCAGTAAGAGTTCGCTCGCTCTCAGTCTCTTTCATCTCTTTTATTTGTTTTTGTTTTAATTCTCCTTTCTCGATTCTCTCCATCTTTTCGGAAAATCAATTTGACAAACTCTCGTGCGTCATTAGCTTTTCCATCCGAACATTAGTTTGCGAAAAATTTCTCTCCAATCGATGAACAATTTTTTCATCTATCGTTTGATTTCCTCCGTATTCATGCAAATTTTGTTCGGTAATCGGTTTCCTTTCTGACAGAGAGTAACAATTTTGTTTTGAAAATATACTTTCAGTTAGGGTTTACTGGTATGGGGAGAGGGAAGATCGTGATAAGGCGAATCGACAATTCGACGAGCAGGCAGGTGACATTCTCGAAGCGAAGAAATGGTTTACTGAAGAAGGCCAAGGAGCTAGCAATACTGTGCGATGCTGAGGTTGGAGTAATCATCTTCTCCAGCACTGATAAACTCTACGATTTCGCCAGCACCAGGTGTTCCCTAAGCTCTTAGATCTCCTATTTGCTTTGATGGCCATAGTTCCTTCTTTTTGCTCGTAAAATGCATTGTTGTTGTTGTTATGTTGTGAAATCGTTGTTTGAAGATAAGCATGCTGGTTTTCTGATTTTGTTTCTTCGTTCGGTGAATGTAATGGTAAATAATAGGACTAAAGCCAACTTCATAAAACTTTGATCTGATATACGGAGGTTGAGAACTCTTTGTTCTTTCCTGATCTTCACTTAGTTTCAGTGAGTAGGAGTTTATTTAAGGAAGCGGATTATAAGTTTTAGAAATCGTGGATTGGTTGAAAACTTGAAGTCCGGTTACATGGAAGAAGGTTGGAGTTAGTGAAATCTATCCTAATGTTTTTAAAAGAAACATTACAGCGTGTGTCTAGTTCAAGAGCAGCGTTCGTGATCGGAAATGAAGAGATTCTATATTATTATTATATCATTTGGCACTGAGCCATCACAATAATATTGTCCATAAGACCATGAAGATAAGGTGTTTGCTGTTAAGACCATGTGAGTATTGGCGTCACAGGATAATATGGAACTTCCAATTGGAAGTTATTACATAATGACTCAACTATAGAACTGTAGGTTTGAGTTTCTTAACAAAGAAGGATATAGCTTGTAGTAAGGGGTATTGTTGTGAATATCTCTGTGTTTGCTATTTATAAGAGTTGTGAATTAGTTTAAATGAGCTATTCTAATAGCTGATCTTGTAATATAATGTAAAGGTATTTTAGCATTTTATTAGACTTGCAGTTTACAAAGTGCCTAGCGTGGACGAGCAAAAATATGAAAATATTTATATCTTTATTTTTAATATGAAGATAAGATTTCTTACTATAACCATATCTTATTTTACGAACCGTTGACCCTGCCCTGATCGAATCACTTGTAGACTGACTATAGTGGGCTGCCATGTTAAACTCGATCTTGGACCCAGTCTAAACATTCTTACGGTCATACCTATCAAAGTCTGATGATCTGCATGTAAACTCGAGCATGTACCGCCCACGAGTTGTTCTTTAAGTTAGTTTATATTCCGTATAGCAGTATTCCGTGCAGTTAAAAGTTTTCGTCAACCCATCGTCCGAGGGTTCAACTGGCAAAGGGGTAAGACATACTACCATTTAGAGTGTGTTCGAACCCTGGGGAGTATCACTTTGTTGTGGTTCCAGTCGCGGCGCTTGGGGAGGCATCCTAGCTCTTGGGTGTTTAGGTTTACGCCTGAGGGTAATAGACGGCTCGCCCTGCCCGACATTGGTATCGCCTAAGAGGAAGGGAGACTTCGCCCTACCCTTGGATCGTGGGTGAGCCCAACCCCTTTCCAAAAATTTTGTAACTAAAAAAAAAAAAAGTTTTCGTCATTTTTCTCTATCCAACTACATACATTTGAAAGTCAAGCCTGAAGGAGGATTACAGGGAGATAAGTGAGCTTATTAGGGGATCCCATTAAGAGAAAACACTATCTAAACTCTTCATCCTGAGTTTCAATCAGAGAGCGGTTTAGGAATCATGTGAAAGAAAGACGCCCTTAATTTGCAATGGAAAATTTTCATAAAAAAATTTCTCACGAATTTGTGACATAATTTTTGTTGAAAATTTGCGCGACAATGACAAAGTAATCCTCAATATTTTTTTTTGTTGCAAAATTTGTCGCAACTTTGTGACGAATAATTGCTTGAAAACATCCCTTTCACAATGTTCTCGTGGCAAATACCTGAAAATAATTATTTTTTTATTTTTTTCATCTTTTTTTACTGCAATATATGTGTGAATAATGTAAAATAAATACATGATGACATTTTTGTTGTTGTAATATAAAATACAGTATCAACAAATGCCCGACGATCATTTGAGACGGTCAAGATCATTATTAATACATATAGACATATAGTTGAATAGGTGAATTCCGTGTTGATCTAGCTAAACCAGGTGTGCCAAAGGCTGCTTGAACCTCAACAATCCCACTTGTGATTTTTAAAGTCTTTTACCACATTTTCTTAATTAATCAGTTGAAAAACAAATTCTATAGCCCTTCTTTAGGAGGTGGATGATCCTCATCATCTAAGCATGCCTCGTTAACATGCATATGCTTGCCTACATGCTCAATTATATACAAGATATTGGTTCATCAACTATTCAATAATTTTTGTGGTTGTTTGATCTCTTCTTGTCGTTACTGCAACAAAGACATGTAAACAGTTCATTTTGCTGTGTCAATGCATCCTATATGCCTATTCAGCTCATTCTCAAATTTGGTATATGCGTATGGAGCCCTCAACAAGGAGAGTGATCCTGTCAAAAACGAGCTATGAATTTGTGTTGGATTAATTATTGCCATGAAAAAAATTCACAATTTTTTTTGTTGCAAATACATAGTCCTTATTGTAAATTAAACACATCTTTACATAGTTTGATAAAATATGTATATATTCACATAACTTGTAAATAACGAAGATACATATCTAGGACCTGAGAATTATAAGAAATGCAATGGTATGTAATGGCGATGACTGCCATGTGTTTTGTTTGGTATGTCTGGAGTATAAAAAACTACTGCAAAATATTTGTGAAATAGCCATTTTACCCCCGGCCACAATAAAAAGCCTCCAATCATCCTCCTTCCTCATGATGCTTCTTGGCAGCATAATCACCGATCCATATCTCTGCCAACACAAATCCAATACAAACCACATAACCAAACCAGGGAAAACCCGGAATCTGAAGAATGAGTTTGAAGATGAGGACTACAAACATAGTTAATAACAACCTTTATAACAATAATAAATAAATAAATAAATAACAACCTCCATATTCAAAGACGAAGACGAAGATGAGGATCGAAGGATGTTTGATCTAAGAATGGTTGAGAGGAGAAAAATGAGATCTCAACGAGATATGCAATTAGGAGAAGAATAAGATCTCACTGAGATTTATGATTAGGAGAAGAATGACAGGGTGTGAGGAGGAGGAGGAGGAGGAGGAGATGTGCTAATGACGGCAATTACATGACGGACAATTGTGCGAGGATGAGTAGAATGGTGGATTAAGTTTGGCGATGGAGGAGCATCATCGGTGGAGGATGACAACGAAGGATATAGAGGGGAGGCGCGTGTGAATAGGTAAGAGCATTATAGGATAAAGGTGGTTGAATATGGATTACATCGGTTCAATAATATAATTCATATTAGAAGATTCAAGTTAGTTTTTTTTCCTATAATTTAATTTCTTCTTATATCTTTGGACCAACCAAACATCACAAATGCTGTAGTGCATTAGCATTTCAGGTCATCCCTTTACATGAAATTGAATCAAACAAACCCTTACCATTTTGAACAGTGAAATTCACAGAACACGTGGCTCCAACTCTCCTAAGTACTATGTGAATGGTTGTTCAGTTTGATCCATAAATCATATCGTAATCTCACATTAGACAAATTCACTTGTCATCGTGCCTTAACATCTCAAGTAAGATCTATAAATATTTAAATCATATAAAACTATGATAAGTTAGACTCTTCATGAGTTATGAATAATATGACATTCTTAAAAACTTTGTACAATATGCGAAATCAACCTAGTTGATATAAATGGAAGATCACCAGCTCATAGCCTTACTATTGTTCTACAAGTTCATACATTTATGTCATTATTTTATTTAATTTCAAAGTATAGTTAATTAAAAAATTATAAAGAATATAACTATAAATTTTATATTTCATATTGACGCTGATTAGTTTGTTGTGTTTTCATGACTTTACAAGTTTACTCCCATAACACAAGGGAAGTTGCTATATTTTATTGTTCTATAAAATATCCATTCACATTGCATTTACTCCATTCATTTGGTTATCTAACCCATACATTAGCCATAGTTTTATCTATCATCCTTCACCGAGGGGTTCTCATTAGATCCTTTGGTAGGCTAATACTAAGGAGTCTAATCCCACTGGACCATGAGTTCCATATGCCTAAAATCTATAGTTAGATCCCTACCACTTTATTATAGATCAAGTCATAATATTTAAGAAAATATTCTAAATTTTAAATATTTAAATTTATATTTAAAGACAATTGACAGCTCACCCTTGACATTAATATCGTCGTTTAAGAAAGAAACTTTAACCTATTTTTAAATTGTAAATAAACACAACCTACTTCTAAAAATTTATACAAAAAAAAATTCCCTACCAGAGAAGGCCCTATTGGAATCAGGAATCTTCTACTACCCTATGTGTCTTTTTGGTTTTAAAGAAAACTAAGGTTTTAAAACAATTTTTTGCCCAAACTTTGATTTAGAAAAATTTTAATACAAATAACCATATTTATTCAAATAGACTTTTAGACCAAACCATAATTTAAAACTAAAATTTTATACAAATTATTGATAATAACTTTTAAAATAATAAAAGAGACTATGTACTATTCAATTACTATTTTACCCCTATTTTTTCTTACATACTTTCTCCTCTTTCTTCTCTCCTATTTCCTCTCTCTTCTCACCCATCTCCTCTCTCCTCTCCTCTATCTTACATCTTTTCTACCATTTCTCCTCTCTCTTCTTTCTTTTCCACTTTATCTCCTACCTCCTCTCTCTTCTCTACTCTCTTACTTTTAATTATACAATTTTTAATAATTTATCAATAATAAAAATACTTCTAAAAATAATTATCTAATCACTCATTTATTTAAAATTATTTTTTTTATAAGTACTTTTCTAAAAATTATTTTTTAAAAATTGCCCAAAAGCCTTTTTCCAAACTCTTCTGGCCCTATAAGTGGGACTCGTGAGGCAAAACAACAAAATGACTTCATAAATTACTAGCCCATGAATCCTAAAGCTTTTTTTTTAAAAAACTAATCATATATGTCATTTTATTAAAGATAATCTCATATACAAGACACAAAATGAATACTTCTAGAACACAATAAAAAATTAATTCCTTCTAACTCCTATTAATAACATTAAAGTTTTTCTTTTACCCTTATTTCAAGGGTCTGTTCCCCTGGTTCAGCATAATAATACATTTTAAACATTGATTGATTCCAATACTCATTTAGGTTGTTCCCTGAATTTCTGAGTGGTTAACATTTCCATTTTCCGTTCCCTCGGTCTTGTATCCTCTTAGAGCCTCATGTGTTGAGCGTCTTCCCAATTTTTCTTCTTCTTTTTCTTTTGGTGAGATCACTTTCAATTAGGTTTGCACTATTCCCAAGTAGGTAGTCAAACTCCCAGCCACGTGTTTAAAAGATTAGTTTCTACCACTCATGCTAGCCTAAACTTGTTTTCCGCTTTTGTTTCATCTAGTAACTTCTGTCTTAAGCTTCAAGAAGAGCTATGATAATTTTGTTTTTGGCACAATTTTTTAAAAAAAACTTAGACTTACCCACAATCTAAACACTCTACTTAAATACCGTGACTAGAACTATAATAAAATAATATTCTAAGTATCAAACATGTTCCAAATAAGCATATATCTCATCATTTTATCAGCTAAACCCAATATAATAATTGACAAGTCTTTGTCTGACGTGGTTTCCCTTGACCGGAGGATTACTATTTATTATAATCTCTAAGGTCTGTCTATGTAACTCAAGGGAAAATTCTCTGTTGCAATCAATATCCCCCAGCTCCCAGTTATATAACCAGCACAAATATCTCCAACGACCTAACGCAAGATATATTAGTCTGGCTGCATGATAACCCTAGCCCACTATCGCCAAGCTAAAATCTATTTATTCCTAGAATATTGTAACATTAGACAATAGCAACAATCAGCCAGCCAAATCCCAAAAAACTAATCTATTAAGAGGGAGAGTCCTTTAAGTTTATAAACCCCACTTCACCTATAAAACCCTCCAATATAAGACTTATAACAATGTCACCCTCTTAACAGTCTTGGTAGCTCTACAGTACATCACTTTACTAGGCTTATGCCAATCAAAACCCTCTGTGAGTAGTCTTTTGTATGAACATCGGGCTCTCAATGAAAGCACCAATGTAATGAACACAAGCCTAAAAAAAAGGCCCAATCTCAAAAAACTAGTCTATTAGGAAAGAAATTTACTTGAACTTATAAACCCAATCTCAAGAAAGGAAGCTTCACCCTACCCTTAGATTATGGATGAGCCCAACCCCTTTCTAAAAATTTTTATGCAAAAAAAAATTAAATAAAAAATAACAATGCCACCTTTTGAGAGCTGATGTCGCCAGTGAGTCCACATTATGACACTTCACCCAAAGGATACTCAAAAGGATAAAAAGTATATGACAACCATAATCACAGTATATCAAACTCGAGAGATGTACATTTCATTTCTCTAAAATAAGAACATTAATATTCCAAAACACCAGTTAACTTTCTTACTAAGATAAAAACATCATATGCTAGCCAAAATTGATGGCAAGTGAATGCATGATTCCGATTGTTACAGAAATGTTCGGTGATTAGAATTTAGTACAGGATTTAGCTGAGTATTTTGTTAAATTTTGTTTTGATGGTCTGATAATGGTAGTTTCATAATTACACCATCATTCAAAGCACAGAAGCATGACTTTTGGAAGAACTTGTTTCTTAACGGTAGCCTGTTCCCTAAATTTGAGTTTGGATATGGAGGTACCAAATAGACATGGATAACAGGAGTTTCAATCATTAAATGTCGCTATACATGACTGCCTCCTCGCAACATGCATTTATCTGCATTAAATAAATGATCCGTGCTTTAATATGTTCATAATCGCTAGATCTCACCTGATGCAATTTCATTTACTTCCTCCAGCATGAAATCAGTGATCGATCGATACAGCAAAACTAAAGAAGATCAACATCCTCATCTTGGGAGCTCAACGTCTGAAGTGAAGGTATTTCTAAGCATCTTGTGCATATTGCAAATAAATTCACATATGCCTTTTTGTCGGTAATAGATGTGTATGATACCCTCTGATAATTAATATAAGATTTAATTTGTAGTATAAATTATACTATAAATTATATCCTATATTAAGGACCTAAAGAGTAATATTTTAAACACTATCCCTTAAACGGAACAAAAGTATACTAGTACATAAATTTAGCAAATCAATTGGAAGTGAGCCATTTTTATACACGTTTGTTCCCACAGGAAAAAAGCCCAGCTTCAATAAAATGATTGAAACCAGAGTTTGGTGTATAGGGCACATGATTAGACAAAGGGAAGCAGGACCTTTCTAACATCTGCTGGCTTATCCCAAAAAGAATGAGAAACTACCTCATGTTTGTGTAATAGAAAGGCACAGGTCACCATGCGTTTCCAAAAGGTCTATATGCCAAACTAATACATAATATCATTACTGACATAAATGTAAAAGAGGATGCCCAGGCGAATCATTAGAAAAATTATAGGAGTCACTGGATCATAAAAATCAAGCTATGACATAGGGGGGCATACACTGTTTGGCAGTTAAAGAGTCTAATGCAATCAGTAGATGTACTATATGAGCTAATATCACAGTTGTAGGACCATCCCAAAGATATGTAGTTCCATTATTATTAGCTTTATGTTTAGAATGTCAATCACCCATCCTATGGGCACATAAGATAAACCTAGTAGAGGCGATTTGCTAAAACTTCATTTAAGAGTCTTCCTTGTCAGGAGCCATGCTCTGGTATAGTTAGGTCCTTGCTCAGAAGTACAAACTTGAGCACTTTTTGATATCCATCAATTGTAGCAATGCCCAAGCTACCCTTAAGGTTGTGTTCATGTCATATTAATCTCACATAAGAATACAACTATAGAACATCAACCTCTAAAAAAGTATCAATTTTGGCCAGATTTAGAGTTTAATGTATTTATTATGTTTGAACAAAGTTTGAATATCATATAAGCTAAAAATTAGAAAGGATGGCCCCTGTTTGTGAAACATTTTTAGAGGTATGCAAGCCATACAAGGGGGAAGACAGATCAGACTGTAGAGTGAAGCAAGCTCTATTTCTATTCTTGTCCATTTGGGCCATAGCAAAGGAACCTGTCACATGCATTTGCAGAAGGTTGCCTTTCGAGAACCGTCTGAAATGAAGATTCTTTCCAGTGGTCCAGGCTCCAAAATATTTGTATTGGAAGTTTGTTCATTTATCTTGAGAAATAACTACATCACGATGACTTCAAAATAGCTTATAGAGGCGTTTTCTAAAACCTCCATTTAAGAGGCTTCCTCGTATGGGGCCACAACAAAGTTAGGTTCTGATTTAGAAGTCAAACAACCTTTAATATCCATTGATTGTAGCCATGCACATGCTACACACAGGTTGTGTTCATGTCATATTCATCTCACACATAAGAATACAGCCATAGAACATCAACCTCAAAACAAGTACTACCTCCGGTTCTTAATATAAGATTCACTTAACTAATTTGAGTAGATTAAAGAAGTTAGTTAACTTAATTATTTATAATGATTGTGTTAGTTTCCTTAAAATATCTCTTTTAATAATGGGCATTTCAACTACCCTTGATAGAAACTACATCAATATGTACAATCAGGGTACTTTGGGGAGAAGATTACAATTTTGAGAAAAAAATGGAATGGAGTCTTACATTTAGGACCAAAATAGACTCCCTATCTAGCTCTTATATTTAGGACCGGAAGGAGCACCAATTTTGACTAGATTTCAAGTTTACCATATTTGTTACCCTTTTTATTTGATGAATTTGAACATCACGTGGACTGTAAATTAAAAAGGATGACCTATCAGTTTCTGAAACGTTTTTAAGGGGAGATATGAAAGTCATACAAAAAATTTCATATCCTGAGATTTCTGAATGTGAAAACTCGAACAAGAGAAAACCATAAAATAACAGATTCTTAGAATATACTCCTAACCTGAGTTTTCCCATTAGAATGAATAATAATGACATCCACACCTCCAAACCTTACCTTGGAGTAATCAAATGGGAAAATAAGGTTGGTTAGAACACCATACCTACTCCCAATTAACCCATCTTATCAACTGCTGAACTGTTTTAGTTTTATTTTCTCTTTTAAAATTTTACAAGAACAAAATGATCTGCACATCCAATCCCCACCAGAAAAGGATCAAGAGTCCAGATCCAATCCCTATGCTATAGGACAATAAATAAATAAATAAATAAATAAATGATCCTCATTCCCTCCAATGTGATTGAAACATAAAGTATCAGCTCAATAGATACTGGTCAGACCATATTGAATAAAATTTTCATCACTTTGATCATTAAAATAAAAAAAAATATAGCTATCTGAACATCTATAGAAAGTTGTCTTATTTCTTTGGATACTTCTAGAATTGGGGGATATCATGGCTGAAAAGAATTTATATCTAACGCTTCATGTTACTTTAATATCTAAGTGCACCGTCTATGTGTTTTCTTGTTCAATTATTTCTAGTTTTGGCAAAGGGAGGCAGCAATGTTAAGGCAACACTTGCAAAACTTGCAAGAAAATCACCGGTACATGTATTTCCCTACAACATTAATTTATTTCATCAATTATTTTTACAAATATAAAAGTTTAATTTGAGCATGCAGGTCAGCAAAATTTAGAAACAAGAGAATATTACTTTTACCCTATGTTTGGATGGAGGGAAAAATGGGAAGAAAATCAGGGGGAGGGATACTAGGAAAGGAAATTTCTAAAAACAGTATTTTTGTTTTTTTACTATTTTTGGGAGTTTTCCCTCCTAGCATTCTTTCCTCTCTAATTTTCCTCCAATCCAAACATAGGGTTAAGGTAGCAAACATAGACATAGACACGGTAAAACAAGATATGAAAAGTCCAAATGTAATTTACAGTGTCACCTAGTGTCTGATCAAAGTGTCTCAGATACGTTGCTCACAGATATGGCTCCTATTCTGAAATGCCCATGCTTCATAGCCTCAGAAACTGACTCTTATTACATCCCTTCTTATCATTACATTTGTCCATTTTTGCATCTTCAAAAACCTATTTATACAACCATAAACACGTATCTATATGCATGTATTGGCTCAAAGAACCTGTAAGCCTCTAAGTTCCAATGTTTCAAAGCCAAAAGGACTATCATGCGAGGGCAAAATTCTTGTTTCCAAGATCCTAAGCATTCTGGGATCAAGCAAAGCAATTTCTGAACAAGGGCTGGAAAAGTCCTAAGGACCGCACTTAAATAAGTTAAGCCCTAGGGCCTAATAAAGATAGGTTAAAAACCCTTTTTTTAAAAATTGGACTTCCACTTTACTGATCCAACCCTATACTTTTATTAGGGTTGAACAGACTGACCCATCTTCAACACCTCTGGATACAATAAGATCCTAGTTTCCAATTCCAAAGACTATTTTTATATAAGCTTATGAGAAACATTTTCATGTTCCCGCAAAAAGACTTTTAATAGACCATAAATGTATCAGGAAACAAACTAGTATGAAACATTGAGCTCGAAGAATTTTTTCACCAATGCACTGTGAAAGCAAAAGTTCCAAATCCATACATGAAGTTTGTACTTGCTGGAAATATGTTCCATATCTCTAATCTTGTTGATTAGTCATCGGTCTCCAAGATGCAGCTCAAACCTCTTTTGTGAATGAACAGGCAAATGACGGGAGAAGAGCTTTCAAGTTTGACTGTAAAAGAATTACAGGGTTTGGAAAGCCAAATGGAAATTAGCCTTCGGAGTGTCCGTATGAAAAAGGTTAGTGATACCTAAACGAAGTACTCGGATTAAGAAACTAAGATAGCTCAAATAATAATTGTTTGTTTTCTGGAAAAGACCTACAATGCTCTGAAATTTGAACATGACTTATGCAGGACCAACTTTTAATGAATGAAATACAGGAACGAAACCTAAAGGTCAGTCCTAAAACATATGAAAAGTTGTTACACCGCTCTTCATTGAAAAAACATTTTATTTGATTTCTGCAGGGTAGCCTTATACACCAAGAAAATGTGGAGCTTTATAAGAAGGTAAACCTAATTCGTCAAGAAAACATAGAATTAAACAAAAAGGTATTGGTTTGGGTAGCTAGTTAGACATAAAACTTAAATAGTCTCTTCTGCTAAATGATGCAATTTTTAAACCAGTGAAAATTTGTTGAGAATTTAATTCTCAAAAAATGAGAAATTTCACAAATCCAGGTCTATGAAACAAGATATGGGAACACAACAAAAAGAAATTCTGTTCTTACGAATGGTCTGGACATAGGAGAGGACTTGCAGGTTCCTGTAAATCTCCAACTCAGCCAGCCAGAGAAATAAACCTATGAAACTCCTTCGGGGGCCACAAAATTACGGTATGATCTTTGATCCTTAGCATATGAGCTATTAAATCATGAAAAATAGTAAACATTAATATAAGATTTGTTTGAATGCTGCAGCAGATTTCAACTGCATCGATGGATCTACTGGAAATGCTTGTTTCTTGATGCCATCAAGATTATGGGGTCAGATTTGAGTTCTGTGCTTTTTATTCATGATGGCTCATACAAGCCTTGTATCATTCAGCTCTATGATTTCAATTTGAAATTATCAGCAAAATCAACTCTTAGCATTTGTGTCATGTTCATGAATAATGAATACAGCATCTTGTGTAAAGTTAAGACTAAATAAAACACAAAACTCTTCTAACTGCAGCCATGTGAAATGTATTTTTACTTATTATTGTGTTAGATTTTCTTGCCCTTTGGATGGGACAAAAACTGCAAATAGTGAATTATGACAATCATATTGTTAGCAACATAAAAGAGAATACGATACAAATAGAAGGAGGATTTAATCAACAAAGGAATCTAAACAGAAAAGCAAGAATAAAACTAACAATGGAAATTAATTTGCAATAGTTTATCTCAACCCACATCTCACTTAACTTCAAAAAAGAGACGCTGGTATTACCAATTATCTTGTCTTTTGATTTTGATGCCGGTACACTTGAAGGAGTAGATTTACCACCATATTTCATCAATGCCCTGCTAAAGGAAGTTCAACACATATAGGGACAAATCACTTGTTTTTAACATGAAAGGATGCTTTATCATTAGTTAAAGACACTGCAAACACCCCAAGAAGTTCAGTTTAAGGGCAAGGGAGGAGCATATCAATAAGACCAGAAAGATCCAGAAATCAACAAAGGTCAAGGGACAGGCTAATCATATTATTTAAGGTGATGTAAACATATGGGACACAACTGCATGCAACTCACAACTTCAGTTTTACTTAACTGATGTAATAGAAGGCACCACTTTAGCACAAAACTTGCATTTTAGAGGTGTTTTACCAAGTCTTTTTCAAACAAGGTACTGGATTAGAGTACCAACACTATTGTCTGAAAAAACAAGTTAAACGGCTTACAGTGCTCAGTTTGGGGGAAAGATAACCCAGTTAACTAAGGAGAAGCTGTAACAAATGGTTACAACAAAATAGTCAAGCTTCAATTCCATAACAAATACGGACAACTTGGATCACTTAGATTCAAATCATCACATCAAACAAGAGAGAGCCAAAAGAATGGGTACATTTATAAATAAAACTGCAGGAGAAATTAGAGTACTAACTGCTCGAAGTTAAAAACCATGTCTTCAATTCAAATAAATGCTATCAAGCATAATTTTGCATTCTCCCTTCATTATCTGTTAAGTCCTGCAATTGTATAGTAATAATAAGGATCTAGATCCTGACTACTAATGATATGATCACTACAGACATTGTTTGCAAATAATTGGTCCATTCCATCAGATTTCGAATTTGGGAATAAATCACACATTAAGACACTAGTTTTCCAAAGGGCAGTGGGAGAAGATGAAACTGGCAACACATGGTAATACACAACACATGTGCCATCACGATAAACCCAATGTCTATTGGACTTAATTTTGCTTCCAGCACATTGTTTCTTTAAGGGAGACTCATCTAGATAAAACTGATACGCCTTTCTATAATAATGGGTTTCTAAGGTTCTTGTGATTATTCATTTATCACTGTTTTGGAGAGAAAAATGCTTGATCCTTATAGACAATTTGAACATTTTAGCCACTTTCTAAGATTTCCTCTTCCATCAGATGAATAATTCACACTGTCAATAAAATGAGTGCTCCTCATTCAACTTAACAATTTGCAATTACTTCAAATGGCATCAGTAAATATGACTATTTTCATGAGAGAAGAATGAAGAACTTCAACATTTATTACTTAATGACAACATGATACTAAATTTGTCTCCAACAACACATCATGAATAAGTTTATTTCTAATGTTAAATGACATATTTGAACCCCAAGCATCAATTTGCCATAAATTCAAGAAAAAAATTGAAATCAGCCCTAACTAACAAAATGAAAATTTTCAGGCTCAACGTCTATTGACAAACTGAGTATTTATAATGATTCAAGTTATCATTGACTTAAGAAGCCTTTTGATTAGGGAAAAAAGCCATATTAGATTGGACAATCTACGAAATTTTGAACAGAGCTCCCACAATGGACAACCCAAGGAAGAAGAACTACAGTATAGCGTTGTCAATGGCACATTGTGACAAATAGTGAAAAGCTCAAATTTTTAATTTAAATGCCACAGAAATATCAAATGTAACAAATACTCTCAACCTTGGGAATCTCAACAATTGTTTAATTACAATACACTTTGGCTAATATTTAATTTTCTATATTCTGCGAGGCAGCCGCTAAATCAACGTGGATGCCACATGGCAATTCCATGTAAACATCACCACATCATGGCAGTCCCAAAGCGTTTTCTTCAAATTATGCCATGCCAGGGTGGCTGCCATGGGCAACACTACCATGTTACAGATAAGCAATCAACAGTCCGTTTAAAGACTTGGTGCATTTTTGGTTTACAATTTATAAAACAGACAGTTATCAAACATTACTTTGACTTCCTTTGCAAAACTAGCTTTTCATGTGTATTTTCTGTTTTTCAAACTAAGCCTAAAAAGTAACCAACCATCAGTTAGGGGAAAAGTTTCTTTTCTAGAAGTCTTTTAGCTTGCAAAAGTGGAATCCAAACATGCACTAATGTGTGCCGTCAATATGTCCATGAAAAATAACATTCTTGGTAGACTGTGGGACTGTAACAAAAGTATAAAACTGTAGAGTCTGACTTGTGTGGAGAGCAATTCCAAGGACTAAGGCGTTGAGACATATATTTTTTAGGGAACAAAGTCTATATTTTATGTTCAATCTACTAATATTATCCTAGGCACACTTTAATAACTAATTTTTCTAATTAAAATACAACTTGAGAGACACAATACTCATCATAGCCTATCCTTAGCTTCTAAAATAAATGTTACATATATTTTAGGAAATATATGTATGTATGGTCTCAAGAACATATTTAAGAATAGTATATATACTTGATGAGGATTCCATAGATGCTCAACTGATCTCAGAAAGTAAGTAAAACAGATCCTTTAGCCTACTTTGCCCCTCAGCGTTGTCTTCAATAGAGAATGATAGTGAGAGAGCCACAAGAGAGATGTACTTGACTGCTAAAGGTTTTTCATTAGTTATAATATATATTATACATGTATAAAACCCTTGCAGAATAATGATGATGACAACAACAATAATAACATAAAATATATACTATTATAATTATCTCCTATTATTTCCCTAATATAGTCAGATTGCGATAGGGAACTACTTTTCACAAGAAGGCTATAGATTGGAGCCTCTACCCAAATGGGCTTGTGTGCTAACCAACCTATCACAGAACACACACATAAACGGGGCCCAATCTGTTCTAGGCTTAATATTACAACAGACAAATTGCTTAAAATATGATTAAACATTCCCATTAATTAATTAATGGGAAGTTCCCACATGATTATTAAATTTAATCTTAACATATATTTCACTTAAATGAAATCAATCAAAATAAGAAAGCATGTGCTCACTGCGTAAGAGGGAAAAATACATGAAATCTTCAGCTAGTCTACTGTCTACAGAATTGAAAAGTGAATTCACCACCATAATTTCCATATCGGAGGGAAAAAGAAAACTGAAATGAAAATAAGAATTAAAGTAAGCGCGTATGAGAGCTAAGACTTACGTTTATATTCGATATAATGAATCAACCAAGTACTGAGGACTGTCCTAAACCGGCAAAACAAAACAAGAAACATAGCCAACTAAACAAAAAGAGTTATATTCGTAGACCGTACCTCCTAATTACCTGAGATCCGAACACGCATTGTCCAAAAAGTGGCCCGCTATTCCCGTATGAAGACTGGCTTAAGATAACCTAGATAATATGAAAATAGACATATAAATGGAAACTTCAAGCAGCATGTACTACTGCAATGATATAAGAAACAAGATAATGCAAGTTGCGTATTCTCTAGAAAGCATTTGAATGTAGTGGTATTGAAAAGATAAATCTCGTGAAAGTTAGGGCAGTAATGACTGCCTAATAAGATTACCGGCTTCATTTGCTTATCTCTCTTCTTTCATTTTTCCACAAGTTCTCGGTAATCAAACGGATTCGGAGTACGGAAACATGTAGCCAAAACCGCAACTGGTTTCCATGAAAGTGAATTCAAACATACACGGTTTCCAGTCAGGCAGCCATGGAAGTTGTAACAAACGAAGCAACCAAACTCGGATCATGAATGCTGATCAAAACAAGCTTCTAAGAGAGAATCGCAATTACCGATTGTGAATTTGTGAATAGGAATCCATGGGAAGATCGGGGGGAAATTAGCGGAAATAAAGCATGGAAGACAGGATAAGCGATCTGATTCGGAGGATTGCTATCAGTACCCATGAAGAGTGTGCGTGTCTGATGGGGAGAGAGGAGGCTGAGTTCAAGAAAATATCTAGAGCAATTAGGGATTTAAATATGTAATTGTGGGGGAGGGCATTGGCAGCTTCTCGCGCTTTAAAGGTTAACGGAACACGTCAGCCGATTGGCGCGTCTATAATTTACTCCCACATATATGCTTACTATCCATTATTATTATTATTATTATTATTATTATTAATTGATGGATCAACTTGAACTTAAAATATTACCACTAATAATTTATCAAGTGATGCTATTCTGCGAGTTAAATTGGGTTTTGTGTTCTTGGGGCAAAAAAATCCAGGCTTCGTATCCTTTTTATTTTATTATTATTTTTATCTCTTAATTCTTTTCACTTTTAATTTTTACCACTCAAATTTAAATGCTTAGGATTTTTTTTCAATCAACTTATGAGAATAATTTTTATCAAACAATCAATTTACTGAATTATTGATAATTGTAATTTGTTTAATCAAATTACGAGATATAGACTCGAATTAAAAATTAAAATTTAAGTTATATCATTTGCATCCTTCCATTTATCATTAAAAATTCATGTGAAAATACAATTTCATGTAAAATTTATGTTCTATTTTACGTTTACTATGCTTTTTATATTTCTTTTCAAATATACTAAATAAATATATTATTATAATAATCGATATCAAAATTGATCTGTGTTACAAAAATTGTTCTGGTTATGTATAATAATATATTAGCAACTCTAAGCAAGGTTATGGACGTATTTCTCAATTCTAAACAGAGAGGAAAAGAAAGGGCAATGAGGGATTAGGAGTGGAGTAGAATAGTTAACTCTCGACGCATTTTAAGAAGACCACCAAATCTTTCTTAAAAAAACAAAAGAAGAAAAGACGAAGAAGAACCAAATCTAAGGCCCAGTCCCCAAATAAACAATTCCAGGTATAATTCGGTGCAATGTATTTGCCACGAAGCGTTCCTTGAAGCAGATATATTCCAGCCTAACTCTTCTAGATAATGTGACAACCCAAAAAACTACCTCTTCAGCGGGTCGCAAGAAGAATGTTCAATAAAGAAAACAAAAGGACAAAGGGAAGTGCCAGCTAAGGTGGAGATGTGTCGATCAACTATAGCCTGTTATGGACACTTTTCGAGTAACTGTTATCGGTTCACCTACGCATACATCATTGCTGCATTTTTTAATTGTGAAATTGTACAAAGGGATGGAAGATATTTTGCCAAGTTCTATCGAAAACATGAAAAGCGGTTCTACTTATTTGACACGAATCTATCATCTAATTGTTTTTATATGCGCAAAAGAATCAGCGCCTGCTAGAAGCTCAATCCATAATCTGTTTTTCATGGAGTTTTTATTGACGATCTTTTAAACTTTTTTACCCGAATGATCCTTTCAACTAAAAGAGTCCTCACTTTTCTTTCACTAAAATTTTTTAAGGATTATCTTGAAACATTTATGCAAGATAAACTTTTAAAAAATAATTTAAATTTTGTTTTGACAATTTAAAAAAAAATATTTAAGAAAAATTTATAAAAAAATTATGAATAAATAAATATTTAAATATTTATTATCAGAAATATTTTTTATAATTAATAAATTATTTAAAAAATAAGATAAAAAATAATAATTTAGTTGCATAACTGCTCACTAGTCACAGTAAATAACAGGCATCCCTCTTCTGACATTTTCCTCATATTCCCTCTCCTATAGATGACACCTTAACGATAAAGGAGTTGAAGACAACATAATTAGATAGAGGAGGAGGAAGAAGACCATCACTTGATGTTACCAAGCAGCTTACGCGATGATAGAGTCAAACAACTGCCTATCAACCCATGACGGCATGACCATAAGATGATGGAGGTTAGAGAGAGTCACCGGTAATAGTCTCTTCGCAACACAGTTACCAACGACAAACACAATCTTTATAGCAGTGAAGAGATGAGAGATAATATAATATAAAGAGTGTTAGAAAAAATAAAGATAAAATAGTAATTAGGTAGTTTATAAATTTCTTTTCATATTCATAAGTTATTTCCAATAATCTATCTAAATCTATGATTTTAAATTATAGTTATATTCAAAAGTCATATGACTGTTTATTTAAAATTTTTCCAAACCTAAATTTGTGCTATAAACATTTTTAAAACCTAGATTTTAAAACATAGAGAAAAAAATTATTCAATTTTAAATATAATATCTAAATAACTAATTTAGGTATAATGAGAAAATTAGTTAAATTAGTTATTTGTAACAATTTTGTGTTACTTTTACTAAAATATTAATTTTAATTATGTACAATTGAACAAGCCTTAGTATAAATTCTTTAATATATATAATTATATAAGAATATTTAGAAAAAAAATTATAATTTTAAGAAATAAATTAGATTAAGATATTATAAATTAAGACAGATTTTCTATATAACTTTTATATTTAAGATTTTTGATAATATTATATTATCGAGTAATTAATTTGTAGTCTTTGATGTGTAGGATCCAAAAATTTTATGAACTCAAATGACATTTTCTCCCTATTTTTAAAAAACCAAGAAAAGAAAAAAAATTGAAAAAAATGGTAATTGAAAAATATACAATATCTTAACATATCATTCAAATTTCATCGTGCCAATATATCAATTTAAGCGCACAACCACCTTCTTATTGGACCAAAGCATATTTTGAGGCGTTATTAGCATTAAATATAGAGTTTTTTTTTCAGTGAAAACTTATCAGCTTATTTTTCTTGCACCGTTATATTTATAAATTTAAAAAATACTTATAAATTTATTTATAAATTATTTATCAACAAAATATTTATAGCAAACCAATAGGGCCTAGTATAGTTAGTAGATGACTAAGTTTCTTAAATATAATATTTAAGGTTCGAATTAACCCATGTGTATAGTAAATATTTTGTTATGAGATATAAAACTTATTTATATGATATCTAAGTCTAAAGAGAATTAATCACTAATTCAAATAGAGGATATTATATAGGTTCTATAAAAAAAAATCTCATATCAGCTATAGAATTTAAACTCATAGATTTATAGATTATGAGCTAAATCATTATATTAACATCTGTTAGCTTTATCAATTTAATCTCATTCAAAGTAAATTCCATTTCCCACTCCACTCTATGAAGGCATATTTTGTGCGGAAGAACATCTGCAGCTAGGGAGCGTTGGTGGTTCCAAGTTCCAACAGAAGTTTGATTTGGGCCGTTCCAAACCCCAATAAGTCTAGGTCCAATTATGCTAACTCTACTCTGTTGTTCACTCCAATCCGACCCAAATTTTATAGTCGCTGTCGGTCTTTCCGATTTCCGAAGATACGAAAGGATAACCAACACTGATAGGATAAGCATTTACTCATTTAGCAGCGTTCTACTGAAAAACCTAAGCTCGCTCGTTATCCTTCTACTTGCGTCCCTCGCCTTAAATCCCTTTGACTAGCTGCACTATTATTCAGACCCTGTCTCTGGAGCACCGAAAGGGAAAAAGGGTTGGTACTTCTAATCTGATTCCTACCGCATTCCGTATCGGAGCATGAAAACTGGGATTGTTAGCTTTACAAGTTCTTAGGAGCAATGGATTTAGCGGCACCCACTACATATCACTGTGAGAAGTTTTGTTCATTCCAACATGTTCACAGGGATGGCGCAAGAACCTCATGCTTCAGAGGTAGGGTTTGGGATAATACCGGTACTTGTTACAAATTCAAACCGGGGGTCGAGTTTGGGAAACCGAGGGGGTCTCGAAGGAGTTTGAGGAATCGTGTGTTTGCTGTTTCAAAGGTCGAAGCTTCTGGTTTGAATGGAAAATTGCATCAGTCCGGAAGAACGCCGCAAGGGACTTTGAATGGGGCGGAATCCTCGCCAAACGGATTCAGCCCATCTCGGAGTTTTGAGGAGTTCGAGAGTAACAATCAGCTCCGGCGATTAGTTAGAAACGGGGTTTTAGAAGAAGCGTTCAAGTTCATCGAGCGTATGACTTACCGTGGCGATATCCCTGATGTCATTGCTTGCACAAGTCTGATTCGTGGATTTTGCAAGATGGGAAGGACTAAGAAGGCCACTCGGGTTATGGAAATTCTGGAGGAGTCTGGAGCGGTTCCTGATGTTATAACCTACAACGTTTTAATTAGTGGATTCTGTAAATCAGGAGAGATAGATAAAGCCCTGCAGGTTTTGGAGCGTATGAGCGTTGCTCCAGATGTTGTTACCTATAACACAATTTTGCGTAGCTTGTGTGATAGTGGGCAACTGAAGCAAGCCATGGAAGTCCTTGACAGGCAGTTGCAAAGGGAGTGCTATCCTGATGTAATCACATACACTATATTAATTGAAGCAACTTGTAAGGAGAGTGGGGTTGGTCAGGCAATGATGCTGCTAGATGAGATGAGGAACAAAGGATGTAAACCTGATGTTGTTACTTATAATGTCCTCATCAATGGCATGTGCAAGGAAGGTAGGTTGGAGGAAGCAATTAAGTTTTTGAATAGCATGCCATCCTATGGGTGCCAACCTAATGTGATTACCCATAATATTATTTTACGTAGTATGTGTAGCACTGGGAGATGGATGGATGCTGAGAAACTATTATCTGACATGCTTCGTAAGGGCTGTTCTCCAAGCGTCGTTACGTTCAATATTTTGATTAATTTTCTGTGCCGTAAAGGCTTGCTGGGTAGAGCCATCGATGTCTTGGAGAAGATGCCAAAGCATGGTTGCACTCCTAATTCCCTGAGTTACAACCCATTGCTTCATGGCTTTTGCAAAGAGAAAAAGATGGACAGAGCAATTGAGTATTTGGAAATAATGGTAAGTAGGGGTTGTTACCCTGATATAGTGACCTATAATACTTTACTAACTGCATTATGCAAAGATGGGAAGGTGGATGTTGCAGTTGAGATACTGAATCAACTAGGTCACAAGGGGTGCTCTCCTGTTTTAATTACTTACAACACAGTTATTGATGGGCTTTCTAAGGTGGGAAAGACAGATTCTGCTGTGAAACTGTTGGAAGAGATGTGTGGGAGGGGTCTTAAACCCGATATAATCACGTACTCATCTCTAGTTGGAGGGCTGAGTCGCGAAGGGAAGGTTGATCAAGCAATCAAGTTTTTCTATGATTTAGAAGGATTAGGTATTAGTCCAAATGCTATAACGTACAACTCAATCATGCTGGGACTTTGCAAGGCTCGACAAACCAGTCGTGCTATCGATTTTTTGGCTCGTATGATCTTGAGAGGATGTAAACCAACTGAAGCTACATACACTATTCTTATAGAAGGCATTGCATATGAAGGATTAGCTGAAGAGGCTTTGTCGTTATTGAACGAGTTATGCTCCAGAGGGGTTGTGAAGAAAAGTTCAGCTGAGCAGGTAGCAGTCAAAATGTAGGATATGCATATTTATTCTTAACTCGGTGACAGCTGTATCATATTTATGCATTTGGATTTTGTAAGCCTTTATGTCAGTGATTTAATGATCTAGATTTTTAGATTTTCATTATGAGGAAGGAGAAGCAATGCAGAGTTCGAAAATCAATTTTGTCAAGATGTCTTGTAACTCATCCAGACATGTCTTAGTTTTGACCTTTGAATTTTGAATTATATCATATACTGCCTAAGACTTCAATATGTACCATCCACATGTCTGAATTTGTCTTGATATCCATTAAACATAGTTTTTATCTCAAATCATGAGTCCTTTGCTGCAAGTCGCGATTTCATACGCTATAGATACATCAGTGAGAGTTATTGCAAGCCGTGTTGTTCACAAGACCTGAATGGCGTGGCGGTCTCCTTGGGCTGACATTTTAGTTGAGTTTGCTTTGCACTTGTTGCAGGGATCCATGAATTTTGTGAACTTTATAGACTTGTGCCGATGGAAGGAGGAAGCGTGCAAAGTTCTGTGCAAATAAGCACAGATGGATGCAGATCTTCTGAAGTTGCAAAACACTTCTTCAAGATCTTTCAGAGGATTCTTTCTGAATGAACAAATAAACAATCTACTTAAGGCAAGGCTTAATTCAATTTGATTTTGCTATAAATCATGATATTAACATTGGCAGCCTGAATTATTAAATATCAGGGGAACTGTGCCTGATAGTACTAACATCGAAGCGGGATTTTTGCATGTATCCTCAAAACTCGTGAGATTCGCAGAATCACGTGTATGGATCATGCGTAATGGCCCGCCCAGTTTGTTTCTTGCCGTCTCTCTATCAACGGTCTAATACTTGAGCAGCTTTTTAATATTCTTGGGCGTCCTTCATCTGTCTTTTGTCCCAATCCTGTGCGCATATTTCTGTTGAATAACACAGTTGAACAGAGGAAGAGCAAGGCAAGGCAGCCATTAATATCATGTATAATGCAATTTGTGGCGAATCTATGCTGCTACATTTTGTCCAACTTCTCCCCGTTTGGCTACCTTGCTCGAAAGCGACGTTGATCCATCTGTTTCCAAACCGAAGGATATGAATTATGAAGCACCACTAGATCATCTGACCTTGGACTCATTGGAACAAATGGTTCGCAAATTATGGATGCTCGGTGGGAACTTTGTCCCCCTGGAATTATTGTTCTTTGTACTCCCATTTCAACGTTTCCAATTGATTTTACCCTAAATTAATTTTGATTCCCTTCACTTTTCAAATGCAAAACAGGAATTTAAAGTTTTCCAAATATTATCAAATATCCCGAGTGATTTAACTAGGTCAAATCAGCCAATGCACGAACGGAGGGTGATTCCGAATTCTTTCAACAAAACGGACGGACACAATATAACATATTAATTTTTATTTTATAATTTAAGTATTATTAGCAAAAATTAATTTATAGTAAATGAAATTTATATCTAATTACTTAAGTAAAGAGAATTTATCTTAAGCGTAAATTATAATTCCAATAAAGATTATATAAAAAATGGAAATGAATTAAAAGTTAAAAAATAATTATTAAGTAAACTAAATGAATAAATAAGATAATAATAGATATCGAAAAAAAATTATTTAAATAATTTAATATTATATATATAAATAATCAAGTGGGGCCCATGCCGTCATTTTTAAAATGGCCCACTTGTCTTATTTTGTACTGTGCACGTGAGGGAGGAACAGTATCGACATTGTCTTCTTTTGGGTGAGCCGACGCTATTTTTGTTTTCGTTTTTTTTTGTCAAAGGGCAAGTTTTAGAGCTCACATTGGTAGGTAAAACCAGTGCTTTCTATTATACTCACTTTATAAACATTATTCTACTTAATTAAAATTTTTTAATGATAGTATTATTGTAAGGTTTTGAGTAAATTTTGGGTTTAAAGTTTGGGAAAAATATTGAATTTTAATAATAGATGATAATAAGATTGTAGAGCTATTTTAATAAATAAGTTCTATCAGTTTAGTTTTGTCTATTATTTAATTTAAGAATTTAAATTAATTAAAAAATTAGTATTTATGATATATATGAAGTTTATACCAATTAAATTTGCATTAAATAATTTATTTGGGTTTTCTTAAGGTATGATTGAATTTTTTTATGATTTAGTTTGGTTAGATTTTGAGTTATATGAATCTTGGGATTGAGATTTTAAGAAAGTTCAAGATTTTAATGAATTATGATAATGTAAAGTTAATAAATGAATTTTTATGATTTGGTTATATTAAAATGAGTTAGAACTGATATTTTAATCAGTGTGTTAATTTGATTGAAATATAAAATTTGGTATTTTTGAGGTGAAACCTTAGTTTGGAATTTAGAATTTTTGGTCAATTAATGTAATTGGAAGTTAATTATAGATCCTAATGAATTAGTGAGCTATTGGGATATGGAATTAATTAAGAATTTGATAGGTTTAATTGAGATTATGGTGAGCTTTTGGGTTGATAAGACCTCTTGAATGTTGTTAATTAATTAAGCATTTAATAAGTTGTAAACTAATGGTGATGATAATATAATTGTGTAGATTGATTATTGGATTTGATATTGAGCATGTGGTTGATTTTGATAGTAATTATCTTTGACTTAGGCGATATCTAACAATTTTTCACTTATTATATATACAAGTTAGTATTTGTGAGCAATTTTAAAATGTGAATTGTGAAAGGGACATGATGTATATAATTAAATTGAAGTATCAAGATGTTATATATTATAATTGCCATTTGAGACTCAATTTAATAGAATTGTGTAATATGTTTGAGAGTGCTATATAATTATTAATGGTACAAGATTGATTTAAAAGAGTATTATGAAATATTGTTTATATATATATATAGCAAATGTACTTTTATTATTGCTTATGTTCTATAATAAGTTCCCTGACTTACTTCCATAATTAAGTTTCACAATTGAGTTCCATGATTGAGTATCATGGTTAAATTACATGTTATGGGTAGTGGATGGATGTGTAATTGTGGAGACCTTTTACCATCAAAACCTACGTGATATGCTTCTATGGATGCATGAAGAATAGCTTTACCCTAATAGCTCCACGAGAGGCTTTGACACCTAATAGTTTCATGAGGGGGACTCATGGTCTGGTTGTGTATTATGTGAACTTTAGTCGGCCGACATCACACAAATAGTGAGCTTTTAGAATAACAACTATTTAGTGTTTGTTTGGATGCATGGTTATAAAATTAATTTTGGGTAAAACTTCAGTTTGGGAAAATTTGAAACAAACAGCAATTTTTGTCCAGAATTGATTTTGGCCAAAACCTCGGTTTGAAAATTTTTGAAACAAATAGTTATTTTTGTCTAGAATTGATTTTGGCCGAAAGCTCAGTTTGAAACCATAGTTTTAAATAAACTACTGAAAATAGATTTTAGAAGAGTAAAAGAGCTTATGGACTATCCAATTACTATTTTACCTTTACTTTTTCTTATACCCACTCTCCTCTCTCCTCTCTCCTATCTCATCTCTCATCTCTCTTCTTTACCCTATCCCATCTCTTCTCTATTCTCTACACTCTCTCATCTCTCCTATTTATTCTTTACCCTCTCTCCCCTCTCCTATTTATTCTCTATCATCTCTCATCTCTTATACTTTAATCAAATCATACACTTTTTGATAATTTATCAATATAAAAAATGATTATACTACTAATCATCCAAATATCTCTATTTTTAAAATATATTCTTCCCAAAATCTATTCGGCCCATAATCTATTCTTCCTAAAATTTATTTTCCAAAAGCTAATCTAAACACACCCTTAGAAAATAACTCAACCCATGGGTCTAGTTAAGAATGATAAGGAAGAGTTGGATTACTGCATCATTATATCATAGGACAATTATTATATATATATTGTAGTACACTAATTTCCCTATTGTACTTAATTATGATTATGATTGTAGTTTTATAACTGTACCACTTGACATTTCATGAACACTAACTAGTATATATGATGATTATGATTGTTAGTTACTAAAACTATGTCTTATTACATGGTTATAATATTTTTCAGGTGAAAGTTCTAGTGTTGCTACTCTAGGGAGAAAAATCTGAAGGCCTAAGCTTCTATAGCTTATTGTATTGCCTTTGTCAATTTTTGTATGTGCTGCGAAATGTATATTGCTGTCTATAACTCATTTCTTTGGGATACTTTATATGATTAGAGAGTTGACTACTTGGCTTATATTTTGATTACTGAATTGATTGTGAGTGTGGTGGAAGGCATAAAGCCTTTAGGGCATATGGATGTGACATTGTGGATTTACATTGACTACTTACTATATTATAAATAATACTATTCAATAATTATATTTGTATTATGGGCTCTGATGTTATTTATCCCGAGTTCAACGACTGGAGGTCTATTGAGATGTTTACATTTGATGATTGTGTTATTTGTGTTAATCAAGACTTAAATCTTATAAATATATTGATGAGGTTAAATAATTTCTAATATAATTTTACATATAGTTTCACATGCAGTAGTTATGCCAAATTTAATTTTCCATGTTAGATTATAAAGTTGAGTTTGATTCTTTTTCTAGCAGGGATATACTTAAATAGTAATAAAAATTTTAAATATCTATAATAGGCTCTTTTAAATTATTGATTATTTCTTTTTTATCATAGATAATAATTTAGAATTTTAGTAAAAAAATTATATTCATAATAGTTTTCTAATATAGGTTTACTTCTTTTTCTAAAATGGATATTCTTTTTAAAATGAGTTGAAATCTTTTAAATATGATAATGTTTGAAAGGTATGTTTATCTTTTTTCTATCATAATTACTTATTGATTAAGAGAAGTCTCTTTATACTATGTTTGGTAAATGATTGATTAGTTTTAGATAAAAATGGTTTTGATTGGTTAATTATGTTATTACGTGAGGAATTTTACACAACCGTTCTCTTGCCGGATCGCACACGTTCTTTCTGAGAGAGGAAAGTTAAAATAAGTACAATTAGCTCAACCTAGTGGTTCAACTAAATATGGATGATCGATTGATGGATTTAAGTTGTGTATGTAGAACATGTTCGAAACAATAGGGGAAAAAGGGTGGTACCCAAAAGGGAACGTGAGTAAACGGGAAATGGTGGGCCTTTATCGAGTATTCTAATTCTCAGTTTTATGCGGAAGAAAGACCGTGGCATAAATGCTGACCAAGAAAAAGAGAGAGAGAAAGTGGGGAAGCAATAAAGAAGAGTGTTCTGAGTGCTCCTGAGATTAGATGTACGAGTTGTCTCCTTCGAATATTCTCTTTTAAAGCCTCCAAAAGAACATTAGCCCCACACCTCCATGATCAAACAATATACGTCTCTTTCATGTACAACTTTATTTATGGCGATTGGTCTTATTGCTTACGGTTAAACTTTCATCCAAATTCCAAAATGTCCCCTTGAACTCCCCTTATAGCTTCTACATAAATCATATTTCCTAGTTTCTCTTTTCTTTTTGGGGAAGAAAAAGTGTTACAAATCTAACGGATATTTTTCTTCTACTTTGTGATTCAATTCTAAGAACCGGTTTGACTACCATTGCACGTTACAATTGGCTTTTTAACTTTACACACCTTTTTTACATTTATTCCTGATCCCGATTCTTCTTCTTCTTTTCAAGTTTGGAAATTCAAATTGGAGGCTTTAATTTATTGAGTATATATAGTCCAACCCATTATATAAATATATTTTTAAGAGATCATATATATTTTTATTATAAAAAATTTAGGTAAATTTGACACCCGTCTCTACTAATATTAAGTTACAGTTTAAAAGTTTAGAGAATATTTACAGAAAACTTACGAAATCGCTTACTAAAAAAATTTTTATAATAAAAATAAAAATTGGGAATTAAACTCGTATATACTTATAGGATACAGGTCTATTTTTTGTGTCATCTCATTACTATATATGTTATATGTTATTCTCTACCACACACTCAAAATCCTAAACACAAGAAAAAGACCTCACGAACGCTACTCTTTGTGATTCTGAATTGATGTCTCGTTCCATGAAATAATCCCAAAGCAATGGAGAAAAGCGCATCTTCATCTTCATCTCCATCTCCAAGAGGAACAGCAGATGGTGGGTGCCTTTCATGTTGGCGATGTCTGAAACTGAAGCTTCCATGGGGAAGGCGAGCAAGCACTTACAGACCCATTGGTGGATTTAAGTATGACCCTCTAAGCTATGCCCAGAACTTCGATGAAGGTTTGGTCGATGACGATGAAGCTTATCCACGTCGCGGCTTCTCTGCTCGATATGCAGCCCCTTCTAGTTACAGTAAATCGACGCCTGTGTACAAATAAGGTTATAGCGTTTCAACTTGAGGCTTGTGTTATATATGTGTACGTATACACCTATGTTTCTAGAGGATTTAGTTTAACAACTGTTTGGACTAGTCTTCTGTTTTTGTTGCCGATTATCAAACACAAGTGTTTGATCTGGAAGCTTGAATAAAAAAATTAACATCTTTGCTCCACAGAACTAATATGGATTCATCAATCTATTATGCATAAAAAATGAGCACTAAGCTTCAATTTTCTTTTGTTGTTTGCGTGATACTTGATTATTTTTGTCAAATTATATGATTTTCGTCGTCGTCGTCTATTAACTCAGCAGTCATATGGAAGTACTTGAATAAGAAGCTCAGTGCAGTTCAATCATTGCCTAAAGGGTGAGGTCCACAGATTAATTAAAGTCAGGTTAGGTTAATTACAAAAAGGAAACGTAATCTTAAAATTAATGAATCAATCGGAGGGTTCGGTTGGTCACCTGCAACTAAATGAGATCATAAAAGGTGAATATTTTGAGCTCTCCCTACCAAAAGCAACAAAGATGATTGATTATGTTGAGTTCCTTACTTTGATTCAGGGGGATGGAGAGTTAGTTATATGGTTGTTAAGCTATTGTAATTAATTAAGTTGTATTAGTTAAGTAGTCAGGGGCATATTTGTCTTTGTATAAATACTGTACCGAGGGTCGTTATCAGAATACATACGATTACTACCAGATCACCCACCCTCCCTCTCTCTGAAACCTTTCACAGACGGTGAGAGATATCTCAGAAAACAATTACGCTTTTCCATTTTCGTTACTGCTTTATTACTTAATTATTTTACTTACAAAGCATAGGTTTCATGACCTAAGTATCCATCAGGTTTGTCTTCTTGTTTCTTTCGTGCCCAACAAAACAGATAACTTCTGGAACCAGAATAAGTGGACCCCAGGGGTGCATGAACTTCTGCTTCAGCTGATACAGAAGTTACTTGTTAAGCAATCACGATTTGGCAACTTGGTAGGACTTTATGCTTTTCGGAAGAGTTGATATTTTTTAATAAACCAGAGTTATTGGTCCATTTGATTCGAGTATTACTTTTTTAATTAAAATTAAAATAAAAAATTTTAAAAACAGGGAGCAATGATTAACTGTAATCGCAAAGAAAAAGAGAGTTTACACACAGAATTTCAGACAAGTTACAGAAACTTGAATAATTCATAAGAAAAACCTAATTGATAAATAAGATAACGGAGAGCAGCTATAGCCCCTTCAACACGTCTAATGCAACTAGAATTTACAGAAGCATTTTAATTTGGTTTAGAACATAATGATGAATATACAGGACAATCAGGAACAGCGATACCCTTGGCCGTAGGACACGTGGTGAGACTGAAGAAGAGAAGAAGCGTATGATGTCGGTACCAGCATCCAAGGCAGCTGAAAGAACATAATTGTAACGTTGCCACCACTTCTTACTATAATTGTATACCAAGTAATTAAAGATGGTCCCGACAACGATCCAACAATTGAAGTTGACCAGACTAGCCGGTGGCATCATGGCCGTTGCACCGAGAAGCACAGGGAAGTGAATGTGGGAGATCCATTAATTTCTGCTTAGGGAAGGCTCTCTGAAGGAGCCACACTATTAATGGTCCCAATGCGCCCACAAGGAATAACCAGTTGAGAGCTGCGTAATTCCCAAGAGATCCGAAGATTCGTTTCGGACCAACCAAACCCCGAATCAAAGAAATTATCAGTTGGACATGTCCATGGACTGTTTGCAGGCAATGCTTTTGCACGACATATGTCGTTCATTGAAGTCATCAGAATCCCCACGCCACGCCAATGTTGACCGTTCCAGCTATTATAGTCCCTATGATCTACGCACAATACAAAAATGTAAATGCAAAACATTAAATATAGACAAAAATCATCTAAATATTTTGAAATTTTTTGTGGGATATATATATATATATATATATATATATATATATATACCTGAACAATGACCATGGAACGTGGGGGGATCTTCATCTGATGCCCTAGCTTGAAATCACTTAAGAAGACAGCCTGATACATACTTATGTAGCCATAGGTCTTGAAGCAAACGTTGGCTATTGGTTGGCCTGGTGATATCACACTCATTAAATACTCTGTGATGATATTCAATCCTGGAAACTAGACGAATGGGGGGAAATTTACAATTAGTAAAACCATCAGCGTTTAAAAATAGTAAATATATTTCAAGTCCTCGGATTAAATAAAATATATAGTTATTATCCACACACACGCACACACATATATTCCTACCTGATTAGTGGTGGCCCTTATGATGCTAATGGGAAGAGTGACTAAAAGCAAGCGCAGCTGCAAAGGTACGAGCACACCGAGGTAATTGTACCTCGCTTTTCATGAAAATACAGAGTACAAGCGCAAGAAGAAATGAGATTGCGAGTCACATAAAACCACCAGTTGGGTATGTCCGCATAATTCTTCATCAATCTCGTGTGAAGGTCCTGTTTTGATCAGTACGTGAAGCTTTGAATCGTTGATATATCTCCCTTCATTGAACTGTCTATTAGCATGGGGTACGAAAAAAGGACAAAAGAATGCAAATGATGAAGTCAATTACTATATTCATTACCTGCCATTAAAAATGGCGACGTGAGATAAAGTAGAAATAATAGCAGCAAAACCGATGCCATAGGTAACAGCAAAGAAGATACCAAGATTCACACGACCTTGTTTAGCATACTGCTCCAAATCAATCTGGAAATTGTCGTTAACAATGGCGGCTACGTTATATTGAAGACCTTTGGAATCGAAGAGTTCATTGGAGAAGATAGGGAAGGTCTTGGCATTATAGACACTGAAGACCCAATACACCAACGGCATTATGACGTAGATAACTAAGATGTAGCCTACGGTGACGTTAGCGATTGCAAACAAGGGGGAAACGAGAGGGCTTTCAAGGTAGGAAGAAAGAACGGTCCAATCAAGGGCAAAAGCATCCAAACCAAGTCCCTGCATGGCTGATCCTATTTGTAGGGGCTGTTACTGATTTGGGAAACGCCCAACATACCCATGAAATTGCAGATAGCTTCGGAAAAAGATAGCTTGGCACAACGTACCATGCCAAGCTGCATACAAATGCTATTGAAAAGAATTTCCCGCGCGACATCCTCCTATGATCTTTTTTATGTAAAGCCCTGTCATTCATTGTCCACGGTTTACAAATTAAGATCAAAACAATAACGAAAAATGTTTGAAACAATCATGTTCGGATTGGTCAATTTACAGGTTGACTAAAACATCTACTGCAAAGTGTTTGAATAAAACATGGTAAATAGAAAAAGAACAAGAAGAGAGAGAATTAAGAAGACCTGAACAGGGAGACTTGGACGAGAGTAGAAGGCCACCACATGTGAACAGGCTCTACGACGTACTTCCTCAGCATTCCAGCCCATCCATAGCCCAAAACCTATGTGCATGTTCATGTCAATTCACTCTTGTTTGTAGTTTGCATTGCAGTGTACAAATAAATGTATTCATTATACGTGTCTAGATCAAACCCTGATTGTCATTGGGTATATGAACTCAGCTGCGTTGTGATGACGAGGATCACATCCGGAATGTCCAAACCGGTAGGCTCGGGTCATCGACGTTGGGTACCGCCACACGAACCTCCTCGATCGGTGATTCGTCGCTGTCCTCTTTGACATTTTTATATGTTGAGATCGATAGTGCCAAGAAGTAAAAAGAAAAAAAAATTGGAAAACCATTTTGACATGTATCCTAGCTGGAGACAGCTTACATTCTTCTCCCATCCTCCGCTTCCTATCCTACAATGGTTAAGAAATAATAAAGGGATAGTAGTATGTATAGGAAATAAAACTGGGATGGAGGAAAATAAAGATGAATAGCGAGGGCATGCACATATAATTTTTCTTTTTAAATATAATAATCAAAACATAGGTCGCACGCGTAGGGACATAGGACTGCATATCACCTTGTGCTCGGTCCAATTAATTTGTCGGAAATCTCTATTTTATTTCAAGAACATATACATTTTTAAGTGCATTTACTTGCAATTACAAATTTTTCCCGTTTTAGCCGATCACGATGTTTATGCAGGACGGGCTTGGTTGGTTATAAATAGTTATTATTCCTCTTTCAAATATACCTTGTAACTTGTACAATCTCCATTTTTACTTCAAGCTAAGCAAATACACATTTAGGGGCATTTACTTGCAGTTACAATTTTTCCTGTTTTAGCTGGCCATGGTTATAATATTTATAGAAGCGGTCTTGGTTGATGACAAATATGTTCCTCCTTCAGTAATGCTTATGCCTAGTCAACTAAAGAAAAATGATTCCCTGCCTTTTTCTATTTTTGCCAGAACAGCTCCTTTTGTTGAACAAAAAAAAATTGCCCAGAAAGAAAAGGTCATAGCATTTAATAGCCTGTAATAAATTAATTAAACTATTATTGATGATTCCACCTGTAGCCTTATGTGTCTCTAATATAAAAATAGAACCTCATATAAGTTTTGTGTTATTTCTTGAATTCATGACTCATGTAAATATTATTTTCTCTATGTCCTTTAGTCTAATTTTCCCTATAGCATACAATCTTGGAGCGCACATACCCCAATATATTCTCAGTAAAACTTGATTTCAATTGGAAAAAAAAAAAATTCACCCGATGATTGGTCGACATTAGATATCCTTTCCCTTTCCCTCCACAATTACATCCAAGAACTGGCAATGGCACATACGAAAATATTTACCCATGCCATCGCTAACCCAATCATGTAGTTAGTTACTGTTATCGACTCTGCTATCTCTGCCTTCTCCCTTCATGGCTTCTTTGCCTTCTTCAGTTGCTATCACTGCAACCCCGCAGCGTGAACCCGATCCCAGAAGATCTTCTGCAAGTTCCCTTCTCGGCGAAAAGGTGATTTATCTCCCCCTTCCTCCCAACAATTTTCTCGTATCCCTCTGAATGAAATAATCTATATCTTGCATTAGATTTTCAGTGTGTTATGTACGTACACAATTTGATTATATTGGAAGTCATAGATGGTCACTGCGACTATTGGTTACTCACTCTGTGGGCTACAATTCTGTATTTATATCCATTTATTTACGTTAACTCGAAAACTTGATAATAACCTGCAATTTATACCTGCAGAGTCCAAGCGTTTCTTTCCAGAAAAGTCACCGATTTACGCATTTAGACGGAAGCACTTTCGGCGATAAAAGAGGCCCAGCGGTGGAGGCATCTTTCTACGCTCCCTTGTTGCAGGAATGCTTGGACACAGGTTCTGTTTCAGGTGCCCAAATTGTTCACGGCCACATCGTAAAAACTGGCGCCCATGAAGATTTATTTGTTATGGCGTTTCTCGTCAATGTTTATGCTAAATGTAAAGAACATAGAGAGTGCTCGCAAGGTGTTTGACAATATGCCCAGAAGAAATGTTATTTCATGGACCACGTTAATGGCGGGTTATTGCAGAACTCCCAGCCAGAGAATGCCATTCGAGTATTCCAAGAAATGCTGGATGCCGGATCTTACCCTTCGAATTACTCGCTTGCCATAGCTATCAATGCATGCACGTGCTTAAACTCTGTCAAGTTAGGGGATCAGTTCCATGCTTTCATAATCAAATATCAAATCTACTCTGATACAAGCATTGGCAATGCCCTCTGTATCTTATACTCCAAATGTGGCAGATTGGGTTATGCTTTAAGAGCATTTAAAAGAATCAAGGAACAGAACGTTATTTCATGGACTGCAGCTATTTCTGCCTGCGGTGTCAATGGGCAAGCTACAACGGGCATAAGAATTTTTTGTGAGATGCTTTCTGAGAATATCCAGCCTAATGAGTTTACTTTAGCTAGTGGGTTGGGCCTATGCTGTGAAATTCTCTCCTTAGATCTTGAGACACAAATTCATTCACTTAGTACTAAACTTGGCTATGATTCAAACTTAAGCATTAGGAATTCTTTGACGTATTTATATCTCAAATGTGGTTGGATTGACGAGGCTCAGAGGCTATTTCATAGAATGGAAAGTGTTAGCTTGGTTACATGGAATGCTATGATTGCTGGACATTCCCAAATGATGGAACTCGCAAAGGATGATTTTTCGATTTATCGGAGTGGAAGTGAAGCACTTAATCTCTTCCTGAAGTTAAATGGATCAGGCATGAAACCTGATCTATTTACCTTTTCCAGTGTCTTGAGTGTCTGTAGTAGATTGGTGGCTTTAGAACTGGGGGAACAAATTCATGCTCAGGCTATCAAAACTGGGTTCTTGTCTGATGTTGTCGTCGGTACTTCACTAATTAACATGTACAATAAATGCGGAAGCATTGAGAGGGCAAGCAAAGCATTTCTAGAGATGTCTACTAGAACCAGGATATCATGGACATCCATGATTACAGGTTATTCACAGCATGGGAGGTCTCAGCAAGCACTGGATCTTTTCGAGGATATGAGATTAGCAAAAGTGAGACTAAACGAGATCACTTTTGTGGGCGTTCTATCAGCGTGTAGCCGTGCTGGCTTGGTCAATGAAGCTCTGAGATACTTCGAGATTATGCAGAAAGAATATAAAATAAAACCAGTGATGGACCATTATGGTTGTTTGATTGACATGTTCGTGAGGTTGGGTCGGCTAGAGGAAGCTTTCAATTTCATCAAGAAAATGGGTTTTGAGCCCAGCGAGTTTATTTGGTCTAACTTGATTGCAGGTTGTTGAAGCCATGGGAATTTAGAGTTGGCGTTCTACGCTGCTGAACAATCACTTAATCTCAGACCGAAAGATGCTGAGACATACATTCTATTGTTGAATATGTACATCTCTGCGGGGCGATATAAGGATGTTTCAAGGGTGAGAAAGATGATGAAAGAAGAGAAAATTGGTAAATTAAAGGATTTGAACCGAATTTTATCAAAGATAAGGTCTATTCCTTTAAGCCTAATGACAAGGGACATCCTCAGAGCTCACTAGTGTATCAATCACTGGAGGATTTGGTTGATAGAGCCAAAAATCTTGGATACAAGTCAATAGAAAGTATGGGATTAAGCGAGGAAGAGGAAGAGGGAAAGTCATCATTAGTGCCAAGGACACATGCTATTTATCGCAGCGAGAAGCTGGCCATTGCATTTGGGTTGGAGAAGTTGCCAAATTCATCACCAGTAAGAGTTATCAAGAGTACGATAATGTGCAGGGATTGCCACAACTTTTTTAAGCACGTCTCAAAACTGAGTGGTAGAGAAATTGTCATTCGAGATAGCAAGCGGCTTCATAAGTTTGTCGATGGTCAATGTTCTTGTGGGGATTTCGGAGGATTTGTCTAATATATCCTCCGAGAAGCAGTTATAAACCCCAGAACTGGCTATCAAAAGATGACCATGTCAATCGAGTAGCTTTTTTTATTTATACCTCTTGTAATTAACAGTAACACACGATTCTATGCTGAGAAGTTGCGGCTCTCACACATCAATTTTACTTTTAAATTGTGATTTCTCATGAGTTATCTGCTTAAAATAGTGTGCCACTCCTCTTTCTTAAAATAAACTTATTTGTTATAGTTGGCGTAGGAGGTTAGTGTTTAAAATAGTTTGAAAAAGCAATCTTGCATAGGCTGTGAAAACACTCAACACAGAGAGAGATGAAAAATAATATCGATATCAAACATGTAAAAAAGTAGCAGCTAAATTTAGGCACTAATCGTGCTCCTTTGCTTTCATTTCTATTCAAAATCAACAAAGCACCCACAACGAAAATTACAGCTGGTGGAACTAGTGCACTACATTATGCTATAGGGTAAACTATAATGTCAAAACCAAATCTGATATGGATAGATATACAAAAACCAAAGGTGTGATGATGTAGGTTGTATATATTATCTTCTTGTCTTCCAGTTTCTCTTTGGGATTTGGACTTTATCTTCTATATGAGATCGCAGAGCGAGTCATGGGTCAAAGATAAAGAAGCTGTTGAGTTAAAAAGAGGCAAGCCAGCTTTAACCTAGCTTCGCAAGGCCCATTTACATATCTATCTGTCAAACTAGATTTTTCCCTTCTCTTTTCCAAGTGAATGAGAGCAAAAGATATCACATGAAGTGAGAGGATCGCCTTCTACTTTTATTGGTGGAGCTCCTTGATTGGCTTTCTTCATAAGGCGGTTTCCAGATGATATCATCAAGATTGCTACAGAAGTTCTTGTAAAACTGCAACACAGAGGAGATAAATCTGGTCATGAAATTAAAATTCAAGAAACTGGGGGCTGCGGAGAGGGGAGGTCAAACATAAAAGCATTTCTAAGAACTGACCTTGAGGTATTCACCTACGTCTCCAGCTGCTTTTTGAATGTCCACCATGAAGAATGATGGAGCAACTTCAAAAATCTTCAGACAAGAAGAGAAAGAAATGAACTAAATAATTAGCCAAGCGGTGAATGGGTGTTGGGAAGTTAGCAGAGGGAAAGAAACTTACTTCCAGGATGACTGAGAAAAAAGTTTTATTTGACGCCATACCCTCTACTCTCATCTGAAAATTCATGCCAATATGCCTCCGGATTAATAAGAACTTTAAGCAATAAAATTGTTCTCCAGTTGAAACATAGATTATGATGAATTTTGTGTGATAAAGTGAAAAGGGGGGGAAAAATCCAGAGCAACATTAGTGGAAGGATGAGGGTAAAACAATCTACAAAGCATGTTACAGGATACCCACCTTATAGTTGCGAATATGTGTCTTAAATCCCATTGATTGAGCCACAACTTCCATGCTTGATAAAACCACCTTTGCTGGCTTTTGAGAGATAAAGCGTGTTTGGTACTTCATGGAATCCTGTGAAGATATTTAGAAAACAAACATCACAACTGAACCCTAGATATCACAAATATTTAGAGCCTCAAGCCTTGGGTTAAAAGAGACAGAGTAATAAGGTATGGTGGGTAATTTTATCACAGCATGCCTGTTTACTTGGTGAAAGATCACAAATTGAAAATGTAAAGTTCTACCTCATACAATATTTATATGGACTTAAATTTGTCTAATTGAATTTTGAAGGTAATTGGATATGATTACTAAACTATTAGAAGACAAACAAGAATAGAGATGATTACCCGTCCACGATCAAAGATTGTTGCAAGATTTAAACCTTGAGAAAGAATTATCAAGTCAAATGCATTAAGCATTAATGGAACCCCGTCTTCATTCTCACATTGTTGATTGACTCTCTGATCATTCAATGACAAATCAAGCAATGTGTCATCAAAACTGAGAAAGTAATTGCCACATGGATGTGCGAGCAAAAAGGAATCCAGCCTCCTTAATTGAAGAAAAAGAGGCATAAGATGTGAAAAAAGAATGTCAAACTTTTTGCATTTAAGTCAATTTTCTTGACTTCAAATTCGTTTTATCCTCCTCCTTGATCTTTCGTAGGCACATCAGATTTTGTTGATGCACCATGCCAGCAATTAATTTCCAGATGTTAAGCAACCCAAAACATCTTTAATATGGTTACAATTACTTTTCCTTCATAAACCTATATGGAAAACGTATTGGTGAGGAGGTAAAAGTTTGAAACTTAATGGAATCATTAGACCTAGCTCAAATGCATACAATTCCAATAGAATTCAGCTCAACAAGATGCAGAATTTAAAAGTCATACTGACCTCAGCATCATCAAAAGCTGCATTTACATCATCCAGATTCACATCTTCATACTCAAGAAGACTGGCAGGAACATAGTTCTTATGAAACCCCTCATCACTTCTTAGCTGTTCAATGGTAATGCGCTGCAAACACACAAGCACACATGCACACAAAGTGGGCAAAGAGGAAAGGAGTCTTGTCAAAAACAACCAGAACCTTAATAAATGTTATTATTAATTCAAGGGACATTATTCTAATATGCCTATCCGTTTGAATAAATGGGGAAAGAGAATAAGACTATTCCCAAAAGTATAGGCACCTAAATTACTAGATCTTTCCAACACTAATTACTTTTCTTAGATGCCTTTTGATGATTATCAGGTTCTCAATATGCCTTATATAGAGATCATGAATACTGGCTCATAAAATTCTTAAGCCAAACTTACAGTTTCAGGATTTGGGTCCCAAATTCTATGTATTAAAGATTTTGCTCCCACAGGAAACCATGAAGGGATTGAAAACTCTGCACTCTCAACCTGCAAGAGTCAAGAAAAGGACCATAGCATTAATAATAATCTAAATTTCATTCTAACATAAACACAGTATGAGAAGCAATGTTCACCATGAGAAACTTCAGGAATTAAGCCATCACCTCTCAGTATATGCAAAAGATTACCGATGAACTTTTCATTCTACGCAATATTAAAATTTGACACATAATTTTTGTTTAAAAAAGGGCTGATAGATCATGCATGATTCTTTACACGCACAAGTGTATGTATGTAAAGCACTTGGGAGGTCAACTCACAAGCGTGTAGAAACTAATAGTATATAATTGAGATGTTTAAGTTCATGCCTTACTGTATAAGGTAGTTAGATCCAGCTCATCAAAGGGGAGATATCCAGCAATTAGAACATAAAGAATAACCCCACAGGACCAAACATCTGCCGCTGCTCCATTGTAACCCTTGTGACTAAGTACCTGAGGTCAAAATGATGCATGACAAATAGAGAATGAAGTATAAAATTAGTACCTATCTGGAGTTGACATCAAGTCAAATTTAACCCAGCTCTGATCCAACTTCAAATTTACCTCAGGGGCTACATAGTTTGGAGTCCCACAAGTTGTCCGAAGGACACTAACCCCCTATAAATATTCATCAGGCATCAAAACATTTAATATAATTTCATCCGCAAGTCAAAGTCAAATTTCAAATTTCAAATCTGTTATTGATGAACATCTCACCTGTTCTGGCAATGCACTCAAACCAAAATCTGAAATCTTCATATTTCCTAGAGAATCTAGCAATAAATTTTGAGGCTGCAGAGAGGAAAAATAACAATCAATAGAAAATCATAACTCATAAGTAAGGATATATGAAAGCTTCCCAGATCCCAGTCCATGCAAACCTTTAAATCTCTGTGATAGACTCCCTTACTGTGGCAATAATCCACACCATCAATAAGCTGTTGGAAGTATTTTCTAGCTTCAGCTTCACTAAGACGGCCATGGTGTACCTGCACATTCATTTTTACTTTCATTATAAAGATCTTAAAAAAAATAGTAAATGATAAAAATCAGTAAAAGCTACAAAATCTCAGGTCCATCATGAGCTACTCACAATTTTGTCAAACAATTCACCACCTGTAATGAACTCCAATATGATGTAAATCTTAGTACGACTTGCTAGAACCTGAAATAATCATAATTTATAAAAGAAGGAAGCAACTGTTAGTGGTGACAATCAACAGGAAGAACATCTTAATAATGGATTTCAGAACTAATCTCGAGTACTGTCAAGCTCTTCTTTCAAAACATTTATAAGGAACAAAAAGGAATGAGGGACAGAAAGTTACAGCAATCCAATACGAATTATGAAATAAATTTTCCAACACCATTCCTCTTTCAAAGAAAAAATAGAAAGAAATTCTATAAATTCAATCTCACTTGTATTTACCTGAACCTTTCTGAAAAAATTGCTAAATACTCCTCTAGTCCTTGACCTAATTGGGGAATTGATCTTGATCCTAAATATAAAACCTATTTCCTATATTTATCTATTTTTTCCTAAATTACCCATATTAATATTCCCTCAACAATAATTAAGTAAGAGTGGGAGTGGGGAAATTAAGGAAGATGGTTATGGTGTTTTAGGAAAATATACTATATTAACTAAATTAATCTAATCAGATTAGTTAAATAAGTTTTATATTAAAGACTGGAGAAGTACCATATTTCATTCTTCATTACTAATCATGATTTGGTGAACAAATTATTTATTTGAAAACAAAACCCAAGCAGGACTTAGTGACCATCATATAAAAGATAATTGTACAGAAAATATCACATACCTCATGCAGACGAACAACATATGGATGTCGAAATAGCTTAATAATAAAAAATCTCCTTCTTGATCTGCAAAATAGAGAAAAATTCAATACAGATGGAAAATAGAAACATTTGCACTCATGACTTAATGACCGTGAAACTTTTTTTAGCTTAATAGGAAAAAAATGCATAACCCAAGGCTCCAGACCGGAGCCTCTTAGATCTTGTTTGGTATTTAATAATCTTTATGCAAACGCTTTGGGTTTTTAGACCTCAAGATTAGATGAGTTTGAATGGTACATAAATACAACATTGCAACATCAACATCTAAACTCTAGTAGGCAGATTGGGAGCTCTCCATTCTTTTCTTTGAATTCCCTTTATATGATAGAGAAGAAGAAAACAATCAAATTTGAGAAATTTCCTCCAATTAGAAGTATTTCATAACTCCTGAAGGTATGTATGTGAGTACAAAAGCTTCACCAACTTTCATATACTACCAATTGTGGCGTTACTTGATTGTTAATGTTCATGTCAAAACAAAACGACATCTTCACTCTTCAGAGCCCATGTATATTAAGCCTTGGTATGTTAATTATCGGAATGACTGCTTAGCTCAGTCAGTATTACCGTGGCTAAAATTCTCACTAGTCTTGTAATAACTACATTTAACTTTCTTGATATAATTTATCACTGATAAGAACGCCAATCATGGTGTATTTGTGAAAAGTGCTCAAGACGTTCAAGCTTTGCTAAGCGTACTGGGTCTATATATATTTGGTTTAGCAATGCAACTAGCTAACTCCTAGCTCTAAAGGATCAAGTTGGGGAAGCCGTTTCACCTAAGAAATGAAGAAGCTGGGGATATCACAACTTCAATTAAAAGAACCGAAGAAGAAGAAGAAGGGAAATTTAGAAAAAATCATTATATTTGAAATCAGCGAAGTCCTCACAGCTACTAAAGAGCAAAGAAGTCCCGTTTTCCAAGATTACATCGTTTTTGTCCACTGAGGTCATGCATTTCCTCGACGAGAAGCGTGATTTGAACAAGTAGGGGCCCGATTATCGAACAAATGGGTCGCCACAAGTGGGAAAAATTGGGGATTTTACGCTTGCCTGATCGACCATCTTGTGCTTGATGATGGTGCTACGGTCGAGCACTTTCATAGCGACACTCTCGCCAGTCTCTGTGTTCTGAGCGAACTTTACCTTGGCGAAGGTTCCCTCCCCAATTGTCCTCCCGATTTCGTACTTCCCCACCTTCCTCACCACCATGGCTGCCCCTCTCTCTCTCTGCTTTTCTCACTCCAGCGAAAGCACACAGTCACAGCCAAGATCTCCACTAAAGAGTGTTGCAAATCCAACCAACTTTACTAACAAGCTTCTCAATTCCAACTACTACTTAATGTATCTTCGTTGTTGATTTGGAAGGGAAGGATTTAGAATTGAAAAATGAAGACCAGCTGGGAAGTGGTTTGGTTAGTCACACAAACTGGAAAGGAAGAAGAAGCTAATCTGGGAAACTGACATTGGAATAGGACCAACGACCAAAGATTGGCTGGGTCTGAAAAGAAGGAAAATAAAGATCCTAGAGGGAAAAAATGAACAGATGAGAATAGAAGGTCGCCAACACCAGGATAAATGGGGACAATCGTTTGAAAATTTATATTTTCAATTTTTAATTTGAACTTATAAAATATGAAACAAATCAACACACCATGTAAAATATCATAGCAAGTTGAAGTTCAATCTTTCTATCGAAGTATCGATTTAATGAAATCTAGTTAATCAAAAGTATTTTTAAACACCAAAAGTGATATCCAAACACCTCTATGATTACATCATTCTAAAGTGTCAAGCATCTCCCCTGATGCTCCTTAGTTAATGCCTCCCATTCAATAGTATGATAGATAGATTTTGTCAATGAAAATGTAACATTTAGAAAAGATATGTAGCTTGAGAAACCGCACTAGAATTATCAATATGGTTTTATTTGAATTCGTACTCTACCATATAGTGGTGAATTTAGGATATAAAAGATGAACACAAGCATGAAATTAATAGAGCGGAAACGGCAAGTGGAGTGATGGCGTAGTCATATAATGTGTTGTGCGTGGAGCTGACGACGGAGACAGCGGTACGTGACAAGCGAAGAGGTTTCCACTGACGCGGACGTATCTCTTTGATGTCGCTTTCACGGCACCTCCACTCTCCTCTTTTACTTCTACGTTTTCCAGCTCTCGTAACATGATCCCAACTATCCAACAATCCATCTCGCAAGTTACAATTGCCAGGGGGCTTGAATTAGTCACCCAAAAAACAAATGAAAGAACTATTGTTACAAGATTTACAAAAATAATGATAATCCTATCTATTTTCCAGCTTTAGTCATGGCAAAATTGATTCTTAGTTTAATCTTTCAACTTTCCCACCCACCTCTCCCGGTTTAAAAACAGCTCTCTTACCAAACAAAGTCACACCTTTCATAATAAATAAATAAATAAGCGAAAGCTAATTTCTTCTCACTCATTTGAAGAATATTTTTTTTATAAAAATTTTAAAAAAATAGTTAGATTCATCCATTATCTAATATTATAGCGAATTCTCTCTTTCTCTTAAATAAACTACATCTAGATCCGACCCATATCACACATCTAGTTATAGTGGATAAGTCTCTCAATAAAAATTTTCTACATATATCGAAACTCAAACTCAAGATCTAACGTAAATGATACTAAGCCGTTTATTACTCAGACCAACACCCATTAATTACACGTTTCAATGTTAATTAAATATAAAAAATACAATTAGATTGGATTCATATCAAAATGACTTGCGTTAGTTTATGATCTGTCTTCTTATCCTTTTAATATGTTGTTATTGTCATCAACAAGAATTCTTTATAAGATACAAAAAAAATTTGGAAAACCAATTTGATAAATAAATTTTTAAAATATCATTGTTACTAGTGAAATAATTTTTCTATGAAGCCTTTTAAATAATATAAACACAAATATTTTATAATTTAGAGCGTTTTCATGATACAAGAATCATCATTAGAATTGGACGAGGTTAACATTTCGACTCAGGTAAGACTACTTTTTGCTATTATCGATACCTCTTATATTTCGAAGAAGATTAACTTTTGTTGTCAACAGAAGGTTCCTGAAGATTGATATCCGATATTAATCAATGAAACCTAAGCTAACACAACATTGTCTCCTCTTGAATTTTGGTTCAGATCACTCAAAGATCTGCATAATTAACGAGAAACCGGAAGGTTCACAGAACATGGGTGTTAAAGCGAGTTTTACCGTTCGGTTACCCATAGTAACTAGTGGATAGTTGCATCACCACAGGAGACAAACTAATGGTTTTTTCACCATTTGGGTTATGTTCCTGCCTTCTTTGGTTTTATAACTAAAGCAATCGAGCAACGGAAATGGTTAGTAAATATCAAACACGGCACCAGATCCTGATTATACTGCAAGAATAACGGTAATGGAGAAAGCTGCTCTGGAAAAGTAGTAAACTAATATAAAAAGTAATTAAAATTTACACACTTAAACAATGCCTTAGTACCTCCGACTATGCACAGCAAACAATGTTCATACCAATGCCAGAGAAAAAAGAACACTCGTCACAACCTATTCAAGTTTCATCCTTATTTAAGCCCAGTGTATTAATGAAAATCAAATTAACTCCTATTAAGTATATCATTCACACAGCAGAAGAAACTTTGGCAGCAATCTTACCCTCTTGATTCAAGGCCCCACCACCCTGTTGTCTGCCATCAACTCCAGCTGTTACCACCTGGTATGGTGGCACCACTCCACCTGGTGGCGGCCCCGATGTCGCGGCTGCATAGTAGACCTGCCTGCCTGCATTGTCGTAGACCACCTGGGCATATCCAGGTTCAGACACCCCGACCTTCGCCTGCTGTACAATTCCAGGAGTTTCAGTGTAAGCCCCAACTTTGGGTTGGGTATGTGAAAGAGACGCCGGCGGTGCCGCATTGTACATTTCGGCCGGGACCATTCTCGGGACTCCATAGTAAGGCTGACCAACTGGTCCAGTCATAGGTCTCAAAGTGGTTGCATGGTACACTCCGGTCGGTGTTGGGATGAGATACACCGGCTGTTGCTGATCAGCTCCAGCTGCAGAAGCCCCCATCGGATAACCAGTACTTGTCATATGTCTTTCAGGCAAAAACGCTGCCGACGCCGACGCAGGAACTGGACCTGTGTGTGCATGCGATGGCACCAGTGGCGGCGCCACTTTCTCTGGATTTTTCCGAGAGAAATAGTCCACAGTATAAACTCTTCCATTACCTTCATCGTTTTTCCGTTGTAGGAGTTGCTCGTTGTTCACAATGTGTAATCTCTGCAAATCCTGGATCTGTCGTTGGATCTCGGCGGGAGAGAGCAATGGTTCTCCAACCACGTGCCGATCCTCCGAGACACATTCTAATCCCGCTGACAAATCCTTCGCCGCTACATCCGGAGCCGTCGGAACAGAAGCAGAATCAGGCAATTTCGCTGCTGGAACCCCTTGGTAAGCCTTATCCAGCCCAAAAAGAAAATCCGGGTTCGTAGCCGAGACTGGGGCCGGCGGCGAGGAACCATCCACCTGCTGAATCTGCACAGAATTTAGAGCATCCACGAACCACTGCCGCTCCGATTTCAATTCGGACGACCCAAAGCTGGCCGGGGCCGATGGGGCGAGGGGGAAAAGGAACAACCTCAACCTAGCGGGCTTCGCGGAGGCACGGTACAAGCGATCGTACTCAACCATCATGTGCTCTAGATCCTCATCGTTGGTGACGGAAATCAAAGCATCGAGATCCTCACCGGGGAGTTGGTACTTGAAGCAAACGTCGGCGTCACACAGGGAAGAGAGCTTTGCCATGAGAGAGGAGAACTTGATGCTGCGATCAACGGATAAGATCTTGGTATCCCCGCCGATGTAAGCAAGCTGATTATCGTGAGGCCTGGGTTGGATTTTTCCGCCATAACTGGACATAAACTTGACTTTGTAATTGGCGGTGGAATTGTTGTTAGTCTCGTCCCAAGGGGGGTTCTCGGTGTCGATTTCGCGAGACCTGGGGGAGGAATCTCGTGAATCAGGGTATGAAGAGTAGGAATAGTTCTCCATGGATGAGGGTTGGAAGGGAGTGTGTCGGGGAATTAGGGGTTGATACAAATGGAGGAGAAGGTCATGGTAGGGCTTCGGAGGGTTTGTGTAGAGTGAGAAGAACGGCGTGACGGCGCACCGGATCCTTTATGGGATGGTTGGTAGGGGATTCCGATAAAGTGACGCGGAGCTCTCTCGATGATGCGGGTCCCACCTTTTGGTTCAACACAGGATTTAAATTTGTTTTTGCTGCCCCAATCGTCCGTGTTTGAACTGTTGAAAATTTGAGATATGTATTATTTAAAATATATTTAATTATTAAAAAATATTATTTTTTTAAATTTTATTCATAAAATTTTAAAAAATATATATTAATTTTTAAATATTTAAATTTATATTTAAAAATAATTAATAATTAATTCTATTTAATATTAATATCATTTAAAAATAAAGAATGTTTTGCTCTCACTTTAGAATGTGGCTAAGGGAAATTACTTTTAAAAATTTTTGTAACAAACAAACAAATTTCTCTTAGCCGGATGGAGATCCGGCTTTATGGAGCTTTATAATTGTAAATTTGAATTTGCACAAAAAAATAATTGTAAATTTGAAAAACAAAAACAACAGCGACTGCGTTCGTATTTTAAAGTTCTAATTATTATATTTTTGGGACCCAGGATCGATTTTCTTTCACTGGGTCAAGCGGTCAAGGGCCATCCACATCCCATGGGCTTTTTTTTACCACAAGGCTATAAATAGTATAAGAATTGACCCATAATATTATACCATAGAAAATATTTATTAAAAATTTATTCTTAAAATTATTTTTTATTAGATAAACTTTTGATTTTTGGAAAAAATATTCATTACTAATACAATTTTGAGGATGTGATATTTTTTTAAATTAAAAAATTAAAAATTATTCTATAACAAAATAATTTTAAAAGTTATTATCTGACAGAATAATTTTAATTTTATTTTTATCTGAATATAATAACTTTTTGGTGGGCTAGTTGGTTGTACTTGAGAAAATGCCTATAGTAGACGACAAAACCACTGGGGTGACAAGCGAAAGAGGGAAATTCTAGGGAGGGAGGGGATGAGTGAGTGTATAATATTAGAGAGGGAAGAATATGAGAGTGGGAAGACGGAAGTTTGACAGAAATCAATAGAATCTTAAAAAAAGTATATTTTACTTATTTTTTTCTTTCAATTACATAATTGTTTATTGGGAAAAAACTAATATTAACTATGTCAATAGCCAAAAAACAATACATCTACAACATTTAAATTTTGCATAATTTTACCATGATGTTAATGAATATATATTTAATTTTTTTCTAAATAAATTAAATTGCACTATATTTTATAAGAAAATTAGCAACATTTCTACTTTTTTAATACTAAATTCAACTAGTTAAAAAAATCATGATTGAATATAATAACTTTGTTATAAAAATTAAAAAATAAATTAAATAAGAAAATATACCTTAATTAGATAAATAGTCAAACTTCAGGTTAGAATAAAATGTGGTAGACTACAGTACACGCAAGCTACTAGTATCTAGCTAGAAGAGGAAGGAAACAATTGACAAAGAAGAACAAATGTTAAAGAGAAATGAAGGAACTGAGAAAGAAGAAGAAAAATGAAACGTGAGAGATAGAAAGAGCATGCAATGTTTATATAGCGCCAATACTTATTATTATCACAAATCATTCCTCTCCTTATCACTTTAAATATTTAGTTTTATAATATGACTTCACGAATTCACATGAAAAATCTTAGACTTTATGAAGTTAAAGAATATGATGGATTGATAAATTAGGTTTAATAATTTCACTAAGAAAAAAGGGTATGCTGAAACACTATTTAGATGAGGAGAAAATTAAAGTTGTTATGTTAGAGAATAATTTTCAAAGTTATTTTATCCTATAATTACTTTTAATTTTTACAATTTAAAAAAACACAGGATCCTCCAAATTTTGTTGACAGTGAATAACTTATTCAGAAATAAAAAAAATTATTCAAAAATAAAAAAAGTTCATGTAATGGAGAGTAACTTTTAATATAGATTTTTTGTAAATATTTTATATAATATATTATTTTAAATAATTTTTTTACGGTAAAAAAAGTCACATTCCATGGGGAGCGTTTAGTTTAGTGCCGCAGTAAATCATTAATTGCAGAACCATGGAATAACTTTTTTTACTCTATTTATTTATATTATTTATTTATTTGGTCCGTGATTCATTGTGTCATGTTTGTCTGGTCCGAGGTTTCAGCCCATAGAAAATAGAGCAAACCTATTGGCTCATCCATGTTTAATTCAATATCATTTAAATAAAATTTTAAATTTAAATTTTAGTATATAAAAAAAATTTATATTAAAAGACTTATTTACTATAATCAAGTGTACAACACAAATTAAATCCGGATATAATCAGAATAAAATTTCAATAAATCAGGTAGCTAACTAAAAAATTAATATATAGTAGAAAACAACATTTGAATAAATATCTAAACTTTTAAATCTTAAAATTTATATTTAAAGAGAATTGACAGTTCATCTTATTGATATTAATATCGAATAAGAAAAAAAAATTATTATATATTTATATAATTTATAAGTTTATCTTTTTTAAAAAAAGAATGTACATACAAAAAGATTCTGTAATTTGTAATTAGTCAAGCTTGTGGAGTGGCCTGCGGCTGCACTTTTCGCACCTCGACCTCAGATGAAGATTGGAATCCATAACATAGCTGGTAATATATAGGAGTTTGTAATACAAAGCTGGTAATATCATCAGTTATGACATTCAGCATCATATTTGCGTGTGAAGATGGCGGCTTCTAGAAAGTTAGGGTAAAAAATAAGTCCTATATTATAAAAATATTAGTTTAAATTTTATTATTAATATGAATATTTATTTAATAGATTATTTCATAAATATTATATAAATATATTATTTAAATTGAAAAGTTGTCTCATAACTCTAATAAAAAATTAATATTTAATTTATTTGGACTTTTTTATTAAATAAAAAAAGAGTGATAAGATCGATCACTCGAAGAATCTTCCTATGTCTGCACTCTGCAATAAATTGCTGATGTTGATTTCTCTGCATTTGAACGATCGAACGATCCATTCATCAAATCCCTCTTAACTTGGCGATTAAGTTTAATTGTAGTTTTTAATACTATCATAGAGTACAATTGAGTACGACCATTCTTTGTCTCAGCAATCGGGGCGGGGTGATTGTTGACTCTGATTTTGGCTTTCGTTGTAGTAATGCCAATTTTTAGCATCGAATGATTATTAGCTACTATACGTAGGTAAAACAGACGACACATATTCGTAAATTGCAGGACCCGGTGTCATCTAAGATTCCCTCTTTTGCACGGCACATCGTTATTTTACTGTTCTTTATAAAAATATGGTTTAATGTAAGTAACATATAGCGTATGTTTAGATAAGTTTTTAAAAAAAAATTTATAAAAAAAAAATTTATGGATAGTTTATAGAAAAGGGCTTTTGAAAAAAAATTTATAAAAAAATAGTTTTAAATAAATGAATTTTTAGATAGTTATTTCTAAAAATACTTTTGTTATTGGTAAATTACGAAAAAGGGTATGGATATTAAATAAGGAGAGATAAGAGATAAGAGGAGAGAGGAGAGAGAGTATAAGAAAGAAAATAGAGAAAAAGTATAAGAGATGAGAGAGGATGTAAGAAAAAGTAAGAGAAAATGTGTAAGAAAAAGTAGGGGTAATATAGTAATTGATTAGTTCATAAGCTCTTTTACTGTTCTATAAGTTGCTCTGACCAATTTATCTAAAACCTTGATTTTAAATTATAATTTAGTCTAAAAATCTATTTAAATAAAAATAACTATTTATTTTTTTAAAAAAATTAAACTGAGGTTTGAAGCCAAAACTCATGTCCATATTTAAAAAAAAAAAAAATCTAATGTCTACAGGTTGATATAGTGGATGCTCGAACCCGGATAGGATCTTCTCAATGGCGTCTTCTCCTGGAAGCCTCATGTGCAAAGCACAGTGAAAGTTACATGGTAATACTCCCGTCGTATAGATTTTCTTTTTTTTGGGTAGACCTTCATGGGAGCTTTTAATCAAGGCTTATACAATGTCTGTCATCTTTAGTTACTATAATTTTAAATTATATACTTTAATCATTTAAAAGATAAAATAGTATATTTTTTTATTTAAATATAAATGAAACTGATAATTTTTTTAAAAAATAAATTTGATAATAAAAATCTCTAATTTAAAACTATGTGTTTCAAAATTAAAATAAAAATAAATTATAAATACTAAATATTGTATCAAACCCTTTAATTAGTAGCATATGAGGCATTGCAAGGATGTGTGGGCACAGTAATAACTTTATTATCTAGTAACACATTATTATTTTTAAAAAATATATATATTTAATTTTACTCATAATTTTAAATTATTTTATTCTAAATTAAAAAAGGGAATAAGAGTTTAACTCTGGTTGACAACTGTATTGTATCATAAAATTTTCATATGACCTATATTCTATAGATTTAACTAGTAAAAAGGTGAGATATACAACTATTTAAAGTATATTTAATTCTTAAAAAAAATATTTTGTTGTTATTATAATCGTAGTGCTTTCACAGATATTATAACTCTTAAATGTTAGGTTTATTTTTGAAGGTAATTCGGCTCGCCTTATATAATATTAGTATCACCTATGAAAAAGGGAGATCTCGTTCTATTGTTGAATAGTGAGTAAGCTAAATCTCTTTTCAAAACGTTTTTTAAAAAAATTATAATAAAAAAACAATTCTCATAAGAAGGTGTTCAAATCACCTGCTCTAGCTCAAATCAACTCTGTTCAGTCAAATGTAATGGCTATTTGAAAATAATTAAAATTATAATTTTAAAAGAGTTTATGGCCTAAATATTAATTTAGAAAAAATTTAAAACAAACAGTTATATTTGTCTAAAAAGTCTTTTGGATTAAATTATAATTTATAACCATAGTTTTAGATAAGTTACTATAAGTAACTTCTGGAAACACTAAAAAGAACATATGGACTATCAAATTATTATTTTATTTTTAATTTTCTTACATATTGTCTCATCTTTCCTCTATATTTTTTATCATTTTTCCTCTCTCATTTATTATTCACCATCTTTCATCTCCACTATTTCTTCTCTACATTCTCTCCTCTCTCTTATCCACCCTCTCTAATTTATCCTCTCTCATATTTTTGATAAAATTATACTCTTTATCGTAATTTTTCAATTATAAAAATCCTTCTGATAAGAGTTGTCTAAATATTTATTTATTTATAACTACTTTTTTATAAGTTCTTATCTAAAACTATTTTTCTAAAAGTTATTTAAAATTTTTTTTATAATATATTTTTCTAAAGTTTTATCCAACGTATTGATTTGTGCACAAGAACACCCAATCATGTGTCAGAATTATGAACATATACTCTCAGCTCTCTCTCTATCTATCCATTAAACCAACTAAATATTTTTATTGGGTACTAATATCATTTAACGTAATCATATATAAATTATAATAGGATTAAGAGGTTATTCTATATAGCATCGAAAGATTTATCTAGTTACGTAAAATGGACCTAAATTTTGTCCATACGTAAGATTTTTTTCATATAAAAAGTATAGGGGGAGTATAATATTTGTTTTTACAAGAAAATTTATTTAAAATTTAGTATCAGTCTCCTATTAAAGTTAAGATATAGTATATAATTCATACTGCATATAGAGAATTTATAATATCATTTATTTAAGAAATTATTATAACGATAATAAAAATTAAATTTATTTATTTATAAGATATAAACTCGATTGTTATCATGGGTGTTAACTCTCATTAGAGGGAGGAGTATAACAGTTTTTTTTGATACATGGGAGTATAACATAATTACGTAGATATTTGCTATATCATTGTATATGGAGCAGGATCAATCGATCTGGGCCCGTTTGATACAAAATCAACCTGGGCAAGTTTGATACAAAATCAACCTGGGCCCGAACTTTTCATTTTTGTCCAGTTATATCGACTTTGTGGTAATAGTGGGTGGCCACTTTTGGGTCTCCTTTTAGTTCTTGACCCTTGTATGCGGTCCAATTACAATAGGAAATTTCAACTGGGATTCTAGATATCATCTTAAGTGACCCATAACGCCGTCATCTGGGAAGCATATATTCATACTCAGACATGAACTGGAGAACTATTGGAGAATACGAGTATATAGGAATCTGCAATATGAGTGTTTATTCCTGCAGATTTGAATTTTCACTTTAATTTTGTTGTTTGTGTTTTCCAACTAGAGAGTCTAATAGGATTGATGAAACCTTAAATGGCCTCAGATGATGAATATTGAGAGCAGTTAATGGAGACGCAAATTCCACCATGGGAACTGCACTTAATTAATTCGGGAAACACGGAGAATCAAATAGGTCGAAAATGTTGTGATGAAATCCCTGCATGCACATGCTTGATGTTCTTGTAGGATCATTCACAACAAACCCTACATTTCTCTCACTTTTAAGGGTTAATTACCACCCCTATAGGCCTATACTCGGGAAATGATGGACAAGAAATAAAGTGCGACGTAAAAGCACCTTTGCCCTGTTCATCGCTAGCTAATGCTGCCGATCATCTTTGTCGCTGCTATAAAGTTAACATAATCTGTTATAACCTTACATGTTTCGGCATACTCTCTCTCTAACATAATCTGTTATAACCTTACATGTTTCGGCATACTCTCTCTCTCTCTCTCTTCTCTACATGCACATATTCCTCAAATACGTCAATAAGTTTTTATAACTGAGATATGTTCTTCCGTAACTTTAGCCTGCAGATGAAAGTTCTTCTAATTTTTAGATAAATATACCTGTATGTGAGCGATAGAGAGAGGGATTTATATTTTTCAACCCAGTTTAAATAATTACTAAAACGTGCAATATATATATATATATATGTTCACCCCGAATAAATTTATTTAGCAGTCTAATTCGGCTTTGCTTGTTTTCACAAAATTTGTCGTTTCTGCACAAGTTTGAAAATTCTGGAACTGGTGGGCAACTAGCCAAGAACCTGATGCCTATGGTATCTTTTATATGCTTCTCGTCACTCAACTATATATGCGAGTTGATCAATGAAACTATATCTCAAATTTAATGTGAATTTAACTTGGCCAGCGAATTATAACTATATATAGTGAGGTTTAATTAATGACAGTATGTGATATTAGTGCGTTATGGTTTGGAAAACTCTGCAAGCAAGCTAGCTAGCTATGGCTGAAATTTCCTTTACTTAATGACAAGATGAAACGATCAGTTTGCAGCCACAAAATTTGGTCCTAGATACAAACAAGTTGGATTAGATAATTTAATTTGTCTATGATTGATTACCTAGACAACTGGATTCTTAATCCAAAAAACAAATCTCGATTGATTTTTCTGGGTTTGTTTTTCAGCGTGTGCCCCCACATAAATTTGACTAAAAATTAGTTTTGATCAATGCAAGCTTAAACTAACATGCTTCTTGCAAAAAAGGACAAATTAACGAGTCGCTAGCTGGGTATTGCCATAGTTTAACTGAAATTTGTCAAATTCAATTAATGTCTGTGTTTTGTTTTTTGGTCCCAAATTATAGATAAGCCAGTTGTAATTCCCTTATGGGGAGGATATGATTGAGGATTCTAGATTTCCTCATCGCATATTAAAATATCTTAATGCAAAATCTTAGTTGCTATCTAGCTTGTGCTTTTCGTGGTATTGGTATATTTTTTTAGATTTCTTCTCCAGTATCACAAGGCAGACTATCTTTCAAATACAATAATAACCCCAAACTAATTCAAATTGAGAATTAAAAGACTCTTTTGGATGACTATCTTACCATCTGCATTGTTATGTATGGAAGTCTCAAACTCAACATTTTTAGTTAAGTTAGACTAACCCTAATCAGTTAGTCTAAACTAGCGGTGGTATATTTTTATATGCACACAGGACAATAACATTTTCAAAAGTAGAAAAGAAGGTATTTGGACGTAAGTGATGACTGCAGATTCCTAGATTTTGTTTCTTCTATGAACATGGCCAAAGCGTAACTGCGGGATTTATATATCTTTGAAGTCGAATGATTAACGGTAGGTGCAACAACATACTTCATATATATATATATATATATATAGAACATGTTTCTTATGTATATATATTTCCCTACTATCTCTAAAAGGACAAAGGTTAGATTGCACTGTAGTGAGACCACCCTACAAAGAGCCGTTCATCTTGCATGAAACATATATACTTTGATGAAACCATGGAAAAAGGTCACAAGCTCATAAGTAGGTAGAGAAGGAAGTGCCCTAGTTGTTGATATATATTTAGAGAACACCTTATTTATATAAGATCAATCGGTTTTTCATGAGAATATCTCATAAAACAGATTACAAATATCATAACGCATTACTAATTGATCTCGGTAAGCTAATATGATAATCTTGTTGTTTAAGGACCACAATGGCCATAAGTCCTGGGATTTTCTTTCTTGCTTTCTTAACAAGTAGGAGTTATATATATAGAAATTACATATAACAAAATATTTATATATTTGATTCGTTTTCTGTTTCTCAAGATCGTGTGGTTTTAAAAATTAAAGAAACGATTGGGTCGTAACCAACTTTAATAAAATATACATCGAACTAAAACGCAAGACTTCCAATTTTGAGGCAAGAAATCTAGGGTACTTTATTTGATTCTCAAGCAACACATAATTGTCTACATACTCCATCAGCAGCAAGTTGATTTCAGAGAATCTTCTCAGAATAACTCGCCAACAATTCTCACACATCAACCTCAAAAGAAATGTATCTGATGAAATATTGAAAAATGAAAACGTGAAAATAGAGAGGAATATAAGAAAATGGAGTTATATTTCGTTGAACAACTGAAATTTTAATCGATCCAGAAGAGAGAGAGAGAGAAGTATTTTTGTTTTTGGGTTTTGACAACTCAATCATATGTATAAGGAATAAACTTGAGATAGGGAACATAATTAAATGCGTTTGATCATAGATCAATAATGCATAATTCAAAATCTATATAGATTATTATAATCTTCAATCTCTGCTAACATCTCAGAAAGGCTAACTCGTTGACATACAGATCAGGCAATTAATTACTGATGGACACAGCATGGACATGTTGATTATTGTGTTTAGAATTTAAATTCATGCACGTTGGTTAAAAATTTAAATTGATAAATCAAGACAATATAATTACTCCATACTCTATATTCTATATGGTCTTTCCACGTGTGGTGATTTTAGATATTGATAGAACTGAGAGAGAGATGCTCCCTCTCATTATAGAGCATTTTTAATTAATTTTCATAAGAAAAATAGTTAAAAATATTAAAGTTATCCTAAAATTTAAGTAATCATTTTCAATATTATTTTTATTAACTACATTAAACCCATTCATCATATTAATTTTTACTCTATCTCACTACCTTTATTAAATAGGGGCATGCATATAAAAGAATAATTAATGCTCCTTAAAATTAAATGAGTACCTTATAAAAAGGATCAATAACACTTATTAGTTATTACCTTATAATAATGACCAAATAAAGTATTTTCATACTCCTAGAGTACCTTATGACCAATTAAAATACACTATTAATTTTTATTTATTGTCAATAATTCATTTACATTTCTTGTTCGTTATTCTAATTATCAGGATTTTTTCTCTTTTCTAAAAGAATAGAGGGTGCTAACTAAATTTTAAATAAGATAAATTGTTATATCTTAATTAGTAAGAGTACAGATGAAGTGTGTAAGTATTTACAAACAATAAAATGTATTTCTTGGAAATTTTTAACCAATGTTTTCCTTTCCTTTTTACCTGGCCAACATTAATTTTCGTATTTATACGGTTTAATCCATCCAGAATGTACAAAATATTATTAAACACAAATTTTCCGCCCATTGATTTGTTGTTCATATGTAACCAATCAAACGCCAAGTGGGTATACAATATAGGGGTTTGGCGACTTGGCGTTATATGAAATTAATTAATCCTATTTAAAATCATCAAATAATAATTACAAGTTGGATGTCACATTAAATGCTGATTACATGATGATGATTATTGATGCATGAATTTGCTGCCACTCCAATGATATAATTTGACTGGATGGAGTAAAAGTGAAAAGCAAATGAAAAGAAGATGAATGATACGACGCACTCCATCGATAGTGATGCTTAAGCTGTGGACTCACAAACTTTCATATCATCAGCAAAACGCTCTCCTCAAAAACGACGAACAACGTAACTCCAATAATAACTTGCATTGTTAATGATCGATAGTCTAGTTTAATTTATAGCGAATGTGATCGAGAAACGAATTCTCGTTAATTCATTTGTATGTAATCTGAAGCTATGTGGTGAATCAACTTTTTTTATGTGTTGTACTAATAATATTAATGGTTGTGATTTGTTCTTCTATTTAGTATAATTACGTAGACAAAATTTCAACCTAATAAAGTGCTAACTTCAAATCTTGTCCAAAAAAATGGCACCAAGTAGCTAAGGATTCAATAACAGTACTATAGATGAAATTTATGAGTTTCTTATGTATTACTTTAGACGCGCTCATTTGCAAGCAAGAAGAAGAGGGTTGGAGCGTTGCAGTGTAGGCTTTGGCAGTATGCTGATATGAAACACAGCGTGGAAGAATAGAAAGTGAAGGGTTGTAGGATTATATTGAAACAGAGCGCAGAAATTGATCACAATCACACTTACACCGCACGACTTTTCATGATCCAATCCAAACAATGCACAACCATGGTGCATTATGGTGGGGTTTGGTTGCTCCTTTAATTTCACCTTTATATATATATATCACTCGTGACCCCTCTCTCTCATTATCTCCATTACCTACAGTAGTCAGTACACTTATTATATATGACTTCACACGCCAATACTCCCATTTAGATAATAAATATATACGACCTAAGCTAGTCTCAGTCTTTCACATGTTTCATTTATTTTATTGCACATGACTGGGGTAATGTATGTATGTACATACATGCATATATAAGTAAACACACGTACACAGGCCAGACCTATCTACAAATTGTGCAAAACGACGGCCTACCTTATAGGTACCCTTCAACAGCAACAAATTAAAGGGGTTCAGATATAATACCAAGAACAAACAAGACGCTAGCAGACAAACTTGGTGGTTTTGGGTTCCAAAATGAGACGATATTGTGGGCTGAGACAGCTGAATCAATTAGAACCGAAATCTGGTTTTAACAATACCACTTATTGGTGTCGGGGGCATAAATAGGTGTAAGCTGCCGCAGTTTTATGATACCGCTATCCCACCAGGGCCATTCATTTTCAGCCACATATGTAACTCTTGACTCTGTGCTCCTCGTGCTCTCTTCTGCTCTTTTACTTTGGTTTCTTCTACCTCTCGTTTTCTGCTTCTGCCCTGCCATTCATTATTATTTCTCATTTATGAAAAGCTTTGAAATCTGTCGTCAAACTAGAGGCTCTCTGGAGATTGCCTCTTCTCCACTTCTTACTTCACCAGGTTCCCTCTTTACCAAAAGGACTCTGCTGTTAGGTCTGAACTACAAACATCATCATGACGCAATATTACTTGCTACTGTTCAGGCCGTTACTATCAGTTTCTCTTTAGCCCTTTATTTTATGTTAATCTCAAAAACAGTAGGCTACTTGATGAGCGGATTTGTATTTTAATTATATATGACAGAGTATACAAAGCTAAAAATCTTGTTTCAGACATAAAACTCATCAATATATATATATATATATATATATATATATATATCTTATCATACCATCAGGACGACAGATTAAGGAAGTGATGATGATGATTAGATGTGTAAATGGCATGAGATAGTTCACTTCGTGTCCTCTTGGTTTATTTATGCATACAAGTCCACCGTTTGGTTTGAAAACTGAATCTTGCCAAATCGTGCTTTCGTTCATGCAATTATATATATGAATAAAAATTGTAATAAACGTACGTATATAAAGTTTATTTTTTACATTTACATTTTTAATAATCTGGGTATATTTATATATTTAAAAAGTAAGTCGTTCTATTTAAAATCAATCAATAATATGCGCTACATAGAGTCCGTGATCTAATTATTCTACGTGGAGTCATTTTAATATCATCTTAATAGTAACGTGAGTTACTCACAACTTCCCAAGCCAATTCATTCGCAGCGTTTAATTTTGTGATTTCAGAAAATACCTCGTACATAGTCCCTGAATTATCATTCACATTAGCTTTTGTGACTATGTTATTTTCCTAGTTACATGTTGGCATGCATTTTTTTCATTTGGAATAACTCAAAATTCTACCTACATGTATCCTTGTTATTTTTGTTATAATATAACTATAGATAAATTATTTCGAAAATATTTTTTAAATGACATATTTTATAATAATAGTTTTCACAATAAGAACTTTCGGAGCAAGTCATTCTCGCATCATAAGGTTTATGAAAGGCCAGACACCATCATTCGACAACTTTTTGAAAATTCTGGTGAAGCAAATGATTGACTCTGTGTTTAATCATTTTGATACGTTAGAGATCACTAGGGAAATTAAGAGAAGTCATAAGAGATTAGAGGAAAATTCAAAGTTGAAGGCCTAACTAATAATGGAACGACGCTTACCTATCCCTTTTCATGTTTGTTTATTTATTGATTCCTTTTTCTGATTGTTGTTTACATCAACCTTTCAAGTTTTAGTAATAAGGATCCAGCAAAATAATCATCCTACTTTTTTCTAAATTTTCTTAATATAAAATAATTTGCTAACAAACATCCGTCAGCCTATAAAAAAATTTAAAATAAATATCTTGGAAATGTACAACGTTAATTTTTTCCTTCAGGTAAAACCTATTCTCAGTATTGGTAAAAAAGACCACAAACCTTGTAAATTTGTAATATGGTGCGATCTTGTTCTTCTATTACTCATGACTGTTCACATCCCCTACTGAAATTCCACGTAGGTTGATGACTTGATTCCACAGTAACGTTGTTAGAATGGGCCCCACGTCTGTTCACGTGGTTGCTGAGTTGACCTCGATCGATAAGTTTAGAGAAGGAAAATATTTCAATCACTTTAGTTAGGTTCGGTTCGTGTCACCTAACCAAAAAGGGAAAATGCCTGATCAAGATTTAAGCTACTGATTAAGAGTATATTACAATTAGTAAAATATAACTACGTTCACGTAAAATTACATAAAGCTAATATTAAAATTTTGTGGGTATGCCTTAAAGAAGTGCAAATTATTAAATGGATACAGCCAACCAACAAGCCTTTTTATATATAATCCGTGTTCTGATTATAAGATATAGTTTATAATACAAAAGAGGAGTACATTGACTCTGAGGCTTGCCATAATTCATATACTAAACCAGGTTAATCAGTACGCACACTGACTCTCTACTCACACGTGTTAGTTAAAAGGCATTGATTACTTGGTAAATCATTGGTTTTTAATGGCATGTGAGCTAGCTAGATTATTCTTCACACGGGATGATCATAACTCGAGAAAATGAGACACTTTGGCCCCATTTTCCTTTTCCCGTGACTTGCATTTCATATATAATTTTCATTCTTCACTGCTCTCAAAAACCAGACACTGATATTATATCCAGTAATCTACTTCTTCAAGGCTCAAACCCCATTCCTGGTAATTAGTTTATTTCTCTTCATCCCCGTGAAAGAATATTAAGCACATATACATATTGTATGGAATATGTTATACGTGATAATGATTCCCAGTTCACAAGCAGCTGGACACAAACTTCCCAGTGTTCTCTACGTTTCCACGTAAATATGACCGTAGCAGCATTAATTGTTAGGTAGTTTCTGGGCTTATATATATATACATAGGAAAGCTGCTAAGTCAAACATGTGGGTGAGCTTTGTCTGTGTGTGTGTCGTATAGAGTTTTAGTTTTTACCTGAGACGACCTAACCAGAAAAACCACTTTTATTAATTAAAACGGCGATAACAAGAAGCTGTTTCTATGATCTCATTAACCCCCTTAGTTGAAGATCAGAAACGAGCCAAAAGGGCAAGTTAGGGTAATGACAATTATATTAATGGGTGTGGCATATAATTCGAACATTAGCTGAAATGAAATAACCATAAACATGAGCCAAAAAAATTATATGTCCATGGTTTGGTTGAAATACTATATTGGACTTCGTATATATGTACGGTGTCTTCTACTCCAACAAGTTGCCAGGTGGAGTGAGAAGCTGAAAATGGAGGTTATATATTTTGGAGCTTTGATAAACATGTCAGCGAGAAAATGAATATGTAAAATAGATAGACTGCTTTTTTTAATACGACGAGCATGCACAATATTGTATAAAGTATTTTGGAATGGAGAGATAGTGCTAGAAACAACAAAAGAGACCACCAACTCGTTTGAATTTGTGAGCTAAGCCGAATTTTGGAGGTATTTAGGGATGGGACCCAGCTCAAATTTTCTCCTGTTCCTTAACAATATATTTTACAGAAGCTTCAACATGCAAAGAACCTGGCAGGGTTCTGGATGAGTAACTCCATCCTTTTTGGTAGCAGACAAGGGTGAGGGTCAAAGTTTTCTTCTTAGTAAGCCAATTAAATTAAATATTTAGTTCCCTTTTGATTGCAGAGATTTCGGTGAAAAAGATATCCGGGGATAGAGGGGGGGGGGGGGGAGAGAGAGATGGAAAGCAGATTCCATTTCAGTCTTAGGCTATAGGTACTACTGGATCAACATAATTTATATTTTTCTGATAAAACATAATTAATACCCTGCTAATTCATATAAATAATCAACATGCCAGAAGCTTCACCCTGTACTCCCTATAAATTCTCCAATTTGGTAGTACTACACAATCTCAAGGTGTTTCCTTTAGCTTTAGCATTCACTTTACAGAGAGAGAGAGAGAGAGAATGGAACTCTGTGAACATGATCATTTTTTGGAAGAATTACTGGCTGTGAGAAGGGAAACATGGGACACTATCCCATCAGAATCAAACCAACTCCTCTCTAATGGCTGGAGTTTTGATTGTTTTGATCAAAACTCTCTGCCTTTTCTTCCAAACTCTTCCTGTCAAGAAATTCCTCAGAGTTACTACAACAACAACAATTACGCCTACAATGAAATCTACAGTTCCTTCCTAGATGAATTCTCCGCTCCCCAGAATGTTGATTCATCTTCTTCATCCTATAACGTTCTTGATACTCCAGTTCTGGGTCAAGAAGATTACCCATTGTCCATGATGGAAGATTTGGAGGATCCGGGTTTGCTTGGGGATGAACTTCAGAGCTTGGACCTGCAAACATCATGCAAGGTAGAGCCAAGCCAATCCCCAGAAATGCCAATTTTCAACATGGGTGATGCGTCTTTGGAAAGAAAGAACCGAGCAAAGAAGCTTCAGGGTCAACCCTCCAAGAATTTAATGGCTGAGAGGAGAAGAAGAAAGAGGTTAAATGATCGCCTCTCAATGCTGAGATCAATTGTCCCCAAGATAAGTAAGGTATGCATTAACAATCCTTGGAGAGTAAATTAACAATTTGGTTTTCTGAGATGTTAGATTTAGTTATGCAGAGCTAATTTGGTTGTTCAATGCCCATTACAGATGGACAGGACATCTATCCTCGGAGACACTATAGATTACATGAAAGAACTCCTGGAGAAGATTAACAAATTGCAACAAGAATTAGAGGTTGATTCAAACATGGGAGGCATTTTGAAGGATGCAAAGCAAAATGAAATCTTGGTGAGAAATACACCCAAGGTACTCATCAACTTACTCTTCTAGTTTTGCCAACCAAGATATTTTGACCAATAATTGTGAGCACTTTAAGTTCAACATGTGCATTTTCTTTCTCTTGTGTGCAGTTTGAAGTGACGAGGAAGAATGAGGATACACGGATTGAAATTTGCTGTGCAGGAAAGCCAGGATTGTTGCATTCTACAATGAACACTTTGGAAGCATTTGGTCTTGAGATTGAACAATGTGTAATAAGCTGTTTCAATGATTTCACTGTGCAGGCTTCTTGCTCAGAGGTACATTCCCGTGAAGTTTCTGCATCTATATTATTTTTTATCCATGTCATGTACTAATATTATCATCACATTTGACGAGAAACAGGAAATGGAGCAGAGGACAGGACTGAGTTGTGAAGATATAAAGCAAGCGTTGTTTAGAAGCGCAGGGTATGGAGGAAGATGTTTGTAGCTCGTAAGAACAACTGAAAGTTCCAATTTTTTCCCCGTGATCCATGGAAATAAAGAGATTTCTTCAGCAGGAATAGTAGTGTAGCATTTCCTTCAAAGGGACATGGCTCTGTTGATTCTCTCAAATGCCTCACAAGGGACATTTTGATCAAACTACTGTAATTAATGTGATGGAACTTGTGCATTCCATTCTCTGGCAAATTTCAACGAATTACAAGGACAAGACTTTCAAGGATGTCTTAGAAAGTTTTAATTCCTCTAACACAATGAAATATGGTCATGTACACGGAAAAACTTGTCAATGAGAGAACGCAGTTGTTGTCCCCGAGAATTCCTATGATTCAGTTGTTCAACTGTATCAGGTTCAGTAATAAGACTGTGCATAAAGAAGGACAAAAATGTTAGACACGTCGAGAGGGTAAAGTTCAATCATGTTTTTCTTTTTGTCTCTGTTCCTTCCACCTCAGTTTGTTTTGTGTGTGTGTGTAACTTTTATGTATAAAGACGTTTCTTTTTTCCCACTGCTGAATGATGTGATAGAGCAGGTCTAACTCTAAGATGCAAATATCTACAACTTCATTCGCTTAGTTATTTTGATTGTACTCTCGAATAACTTCTTTTTATCCGGCTTTCTCAAGTTTTCCCCCTCCACTCCATCTTATCGCATAAATGATAAAGATAACCATTTAAAAAAGTTGGACTTTAACACTTTTTTAATTTGAAATTTATCTTTTCAACTGCAGTTTTACTCCATGCGACAGAATTTGATTACATAGGCAGAAATGATCAAATAGACTTCTCTTTCTAAAATCACACACATTGATGAACTAAATCGTACTATTTAGGAAGCATTTCTCAACTAAATACACAGTGAAAATGCTTCGAATTGTGTCACCGGACGATTGGAGTCAGCATGGTCGGCACTAACATCCAAAGGCCCAATATATTTGGTGTATAATCCCATTTTCACATTCTGTAACAAAAACGGCAACTTCCAAGTTCTAGACACGTAGGTGGCAGTTTCTGCTTGGTAGAATAGTAAAGAAAAACAAGAAAAGACTACATAGAGATTTGGGGGGCAATGATATTCTTGCCATATTTTTCTCATGGTTGTTAAATCATATGATCTTGTCAACCCTTGCTTTTGTTGGAGTTTGCTTCTAAAGACAGCACTCAGTTGAAATCGTGAGTCACCCCCGCCCTCATCACTTTGCCTTGAATAATTGGCGAGAATCTTTAAGATACGAACAAAGAACTGGCCCTCGCTGCTTTTTACAGAGATCGGATTGTCACTTAAAGCTCCCCTTCACAGGGAAGAAGGCCAGAGCTTTCCCACTAATGCGCCGGTCCTCTCCATTACGCAAACACAGCAAAATAGTAGAATCGGGATGTTATTATTCTGATTTGAGATTTATTTTGCCCAGGTAACGATGATTTTAATGATTAGTCTCAGCTTTATTTTTTTTTGTTTCAAGATATTTTAAAAAAATGTTAAACTCACTCAACAATAGTTCTCTCTCTTATATAATAATAATATTAAATAAAGTAAATAATCTATTATTTTTAAATATAAATTTAAATATTTAAAAATTAAAATATTTTCTTCATTATGCTCACACCCCATATTCTTCCCTTCGGGATGACCCAATAGTGTTTTACGGGCTGCTACCCATGGGCCGAATCTGACGCTAACGGGGCCCAATAGGGATTAGAGTGTAATTTTATGTCCTCCCTGGGAATTCACGACATAGGTTATGTGAAAGCAGAATGATCTTACCAACCAGCCACGAACTCGTAGCTTTAACTTTAAGGGCGTGTTTGAAGCGTCATAAAAAATTGAAGTTATTTTTGTTCGCCGCGAGGTGTAAAGCTTCGTGCTTTGCATGAATGGAAGGCACTACTGGTTAAAAAATCTCTAGTTCAGTGAAAAAAATGGAGAGGGTAGAGTTCTTTCGATCTGGGGGTTTGATTATAAATAACGGTAGGTTTGAACTTTGAAGCAATAATGCATTCCACGTAGGAGTTGCAGTGTCTGTGATATTGATTTCAACCTAATTCTATTAAAAACCTTATTGATAAGATCAGACAGAAACATTTATTTGATTGTATCCCGAAGCCTATGTCCCGTTCTATTCAATGAAGATAGAATCATTATAAACCACACGCTATGCCGTGACATGCATGCTTTGGTTCCAAGTTCTCCCCTCCACCTTATGTTGTTTTCCCCCAAAATATTTTATTTCTCGTATGGCCACACACTAATCATTGAACACTTGCATCCAAATAATTACATCCAATTGTTTCTGAATGCCGTGAATTCCATGAGAACTCCTGTGTGGCACAGCATTGATTGGTCCAGCACATTCCGGAATCTGATTACAAGAGAAGCAACGCGCGTAGAGATGACGGCAAGGCTTACTGGTGAAGAGAATTGATGCAAATTAAAATGCTAAGATGGGAATAAATTTGCTTGGCCATCCGTACCAGAGGAAGAATGGAGCTTGACCCACACACCATTTGTAATAATAACTCACATCAACGTCAAATAATAAATATTTCACCATCTACGTAGTAGTAGTAGTAAATAAGACGCCCATTTAAAGCCCGAGTTTCGTCATTTCGTTCTCCGGGTGTGAGGGAAATCACACATGGAGATAGAGGACACGGCAAGTCGAGTTTCCGCAGGGTTCCCGCTGAGTTTGGGCCTTCTCTTCGCCTTGTTATTGTTACTATGTGGAGTTATTTGTTGCTGTTTGCAGGGGGGCAAGTTCCGAGCTGTTCTTCCATGTTCCGGCTTTCTCGACTCTCTTCTTGGATCAGATCATCCACCTTATTATTATCCTACCCAGAAACCAGAGCTTCCCTCTGTGGTAATTACTTTTTATCCTCCCCAGAAACCAGATTTGTGTGTTTGATGAGAAATCTGTGAGATTATTGTTTATTCATTCATTTGGGTTTTGATGGGCAGGTGACGAAGCAGAAGGAGGTGGAGAGCTTGCCGGTGTTGATGCCTGGAGATGAGGTCCCAAAATTCATAGCCTTGGCCTGTCCATGCCAGCCTTCTAAAGAGGAAAATATCACAATTCAAGTGTACTAGGCCATCTGAATGCTTGAGAATTTTGCATTCTTTGGGTTTCTTGAGGATTATGCTTGTGGGTTTATTTAGTTGCTACAGGGTTGCTTAAAACAAATTAATGAAGGTAGCTAGCTATATTTTAGGATATCAGAAGCTCAGAACCATCTGCCCAAACAACCCTTTCAGACTCTGATAGATCCGTACTGACCTGAGCGAAAATCTAGCGGACCACAGCGATGAAGCAAACGGAGTGAAAATCAGAAGTCTAAATTTTGTTCTCTTCTTTATGTCCAATTTGTAATTTTTAATTTAGTTTTTTGATATCAATTAAGTGCTTTGCATATGATGTTACGCCACTGTCACTTTTGGTATCTGCTTTTCTTTTTATTCATATTCATCGGTTGTAGGATCGCAGCACGCTTTTAGTTATTGGTATTCGAGATTTTGTCTCTGTTCACCCCAAGTCACTGTTTATTAAAGCCAGGCCTAATTATTGTTAATTGCAGATTTTAAACATTACAAAGAACGAAATTGAAATTCAAACGCAACGATAAATCAAAGGAATGTTGCGAAACTAAAATCGTGCGCTGCTCGTACGTCGACTCAGAGGATGGATTCAACGTCGAACACGTGGCGAAAATAAATAGATAAAAACATTAAATAAATAAAGAGGACAGGCCTCACAGGTGACAATACAGACAAAATCACGCCACGTGTAATATGTTGTAGAGATCTTTACTGCAGCAAACTTGTTGTGGGCCTTTCCTTTCTTGTAAATTTGAACTTACCATCTTAATCATTGATCGAACTTTCAGGAAAATATTGATAGGAATATAAAATAAGAAGAGAAGAGAAGAGAAGTCATGGTATTCCCTACAAGTATTGAATAATAGGTACACTCTACTTGTGAAGAATGAACCAAGGAAGCCGCTAGCCGGGCAATATTAACGAGGAAAATAATTTTTTTTATAAAAAAAAATAGTTAGATTCAATATCAGTCTCTTACTAAAATTAAAGTATAATCTTAAAATTTATAAAATATTTATAAAATTATTTATTAAAAGAATACTCATAACAATAATAAGAATTAAATTAAAGATAAATAAGATGTAAGGAAATAATTAATAATTAATGGGGGAAATAACTAATAAAACAAGGGGTAAGCAAGGTGTAGGGTTGCTCGGCGCATAACTTGAACCCAAATAAAAAAAATTATGCCTAACCTAAAAATATAGTTCAAAATATAGACTAAGAGTAAGGTATGGCAGGGTTATTGAATAAAATATGTTTATTTAACTCCGCCTTTTATATATATATATATATATATATATATATATATATATATATTGTCCAAAATATTTATTCTATCCATTGTATTATATTTATTTTTTATTAATTATTTGCCCATTACACCTATTATATCATATTTAATAAGTAAACTTTCATTTTACAATTGTTTCTTTTATTTTTTTTTATAGAAATTTTATCTTTATCAATTTTAAAGAGATTAATATAAAATGATAATTATAAACTATTTATACTTTAAAATTTTATATATATATATAATAGATTTTAAAATTTTAATTATTATATTTTAATTATTTTATTCTTAATAAATTATATATATTATTTAATTCTTAAAAATATATAAATATAATATTATTTTATAAATTTATAATTATATATTTTTATCTCATAAAATAATTTAAGCATAAAAGTTTGCTTATATTTAATTTAAAATAGTTAAAAATTTTATAAGCATATTTTTAGATTATATATAACTTATATACTTTTAAGCTGGATATGAGGCAGGTACATGCCTAACCCTACCCTGCCATACCTACCAGTAAATAAGACTATGCCCATAATTATTAGGAAAAAAAAATTAAGGGCAGAAATTGTTGCCGCGGGCGGAAGCATGGGGTTAGGGACTCCCTGGCATCAAAATAAAAGTCGTGGTTCAAGGGATTAGGGAATATCTTTTTCTACAAGAAAGAAAATGAAAGTTGGTCTAAAAGTTTATTTAAAGACAGTCAGGCTTTCTCCATTGTATCTCCGTCTAATTAAGAATGTATAGTTTCGATTCTAAACATAAATATAATAATTTTATATTAAAAATAAAATAAAAAATAATACAGAATCCTCAACGTAGAGGCCTGGATATAGGTTTATTTAATGAATGCCCGCTATTTTTGTTTATATATATATATATATATATATATATTTGGGCCGGGCCACCCACATCGTCCCTCATCCACTTTAGTTAAAGTGGATGAGGGACGATGTGGGTGGCCCGGCCCAAACATTTGGGACTGTCCTCGTGGTGGTGACTAAGGCTCCTGTTTGCCGGGGGAATCATTTTCTCAGGAGATATGTCTGATCCTTGACCAAAGGGAAAACTACCAATCAATAGGTATAAACGCTAAAAGCATTGATGATTCATTCCTTATTCAAATGCGTATGATTCACACAACCAGTTGCTTCCATTCAAAGTGGCTTTTTACTTTATTCTCAATTCATCATTACATCCAGTTCAAGCCTCACGTCTCTTTGACTGACATCCTCCCACTTCTACGGGTTTATTACCCTACACGCTGTATTCTTAAACATTCTTTATTTATATGACTTTCAGACCATACAAATTTGAAAATCACCCAACATTTAGATTCTCCTTACGGAACTATATGAGTAAAATTGTCAAGTATTTAAAATTAAACCGTATAAGATTTATTTTCAGGCGAACTAGCTTGTGAATGAAGTCGATCCCACCATCAAGGGAAAGCAGAGGTGAAAGAGCGCAGCAGGAGAGAGAGAGAAAAAAAGGGGGGAGGAGGGGGAGATGCCGTGTAATTTAATTTTAAAGTTTGCTTGCTTTAATTATTACGTGTATTAAAAATGCGACACAGAATGTTCTTTTTGGAGGTTTAATTGAGGAACTTGTGCTTTTCTGTTTTTTCTGTTATGGAATAGGCAGGGCATGCATATTTGAACTACAAATGAAGGATTCAATCATAGCTTCAATATTTGCCTGCTGCTTTCTCCTTTCTCCACCTCTTGGTTCCTGCGTCCCCGAAAATATCACCTTAGAAATCCGCTACAGAGGTGCCCATCCACACGCGTGCTCCACACTTCATGCTCGCTATTCACTTTGGTTCCAAACGGCCCAAGGGGCCCACGCTCCCTCGTTTGATATTTTCAGAGAGAGCCACGTGGGATTACCTGATTGGTCTTCAGTGGCCACCTCAGCTAGTCCATGGTAATGGCAGATGTGAGTCAAACTGTGCGCAGAGGAGCACTGTTAAATCCCCCTCTATATCACCCGCTGAGCCAACCCTTGAGCAAATTCAGGTAAATTTCTATAATCCGAGAATATTCCATGATGTAAATATCATTGAGAATATAGCCCCATAAAAATCTAATAATAAAATTAAAGTCGGTGGAACTCTATCTGAATGGTGAGATGAAGGGGGGAAAAATGATCTGCAGGGCAGCGAGATAATAAATGATAAATCAGTCATGGAATCCAAAATTAGAAGTCGTTTTCTTGTCTCCCAATATATTATTTCGCTTTCGCGCATCCTCTTCAAAACACTTATCGTCCCCAGCGCATTATGGATATAGACGAATTTTTTTATACAATATAATTTAAATAAATTTAATATCAATTTTTTATTACAATTAAAATATAACTTTAGAATTTAAAAAAAATTATATAAAATTTATAAAATTATTTATTAAAAAAATCTAATAAAAATTGAAATTGTATCTTTATAAAATATAAATAAACTTAATTGAGAGGAGTGATAAACCGAAACAACCGAGCGAACAACTGAGGAAAATTATTATCGGGACCCGTGATTCCATTTTTATCCTCTTCACATGTAAATGGAAAAGCCTAGCCATGACAGAGGCTTCCACCATGAGAAGCATAACGAAAGCTAGGTGCTATCCACGTAAAGAAGGCGTGCATGTGAGTGTCTGCGGCCATGCATCCATATTTGTGGAATCTGCCATCTTTTGTTAGATAAACAATGGTCGAGTGTCGAAATCATGATGTTGATTTTGAAATTCTTAACGATGTAACATGTTGCTTGCTTGCACAAGGTTTAATCAAAACTGCTCAAAATATGGTCGGGGATATGGTACAGTCATTTAAGTGAGCTTCCATGTTTAGGTGAGAAAAATAACAACAGCTAGCTAGTACCTAGGGCCGGACAACATTATAAAAGAAAAATGATTCCTGTTTGAAGGAAGCAATGCCTCTGCCTCTGTTAAGCTAAGTTGGTCAAACGCCATTGGAGGGCGCCGTGACTTGTACGCCTCCTAGTTTCTTCGTTGATGCAGCCATGAGCTGGTTGGAATGACAACTTTACCCTCGTATTCAAGACCCATCCAGGGTGTGTTTCACTCAACAAAAAAAAATTTAATAGAGGAGAGAGAAAAAAATTATTATTATATTATTTAGATTACTGTTAAGAGATGAGAGTTGATAGATTTTTTTATTTAATTTAAAAAAAGAGAGGAAGAAAAATATTTTTATATAAATAAATTTATCTTATATTATTTTATATAATATTTTAATAAAATATAATATATGAATAATATTATAATATTAAAAAATTATAAATATATTAATATTATAAAATAATAATATTATATATTCTTTCTAAATTCCCTCAATTCTAGAGGGAAGGTTAAGTTGGGGAGGGGAAAAAAAATTCTCCTTCTCTTCTAAATATTTTAATAAATCAAATAAAAAAAAAAAAGAACAAAATCTCTTCTTCCCCCCCCCCCCCTCTTCCCCAATCCCCCGTAGCAAAGGAACCCTTAGACACTGGAGTCATGGACTCCTTAAGAGGGATTTCCCCTTGTTTCTATTAACATGGATAAAAGTAATTTTTATTTCATTTTACTTTTATAAACTCAAAAATAAAAGCTAACTAACGTAAATTTATTTTAATAATATATAAAAATTTTGTTACAAAAAGTTTAAATTTTAAGAGAATAATAAGAGTCAGAAAAAAAAAGTTATTTCAATATAGTTAGCGCCAAAATTCAAGCCATTCATTCAATCTTGAAAATTATTCGTTTTCCGAGTCATTTATAATTGAAGTACTTAGATGTAATTTTCACTCGTTCCAAGCATGAACTCATCTTATCCTCTTGTCATCCAAGTGCAGAATAGCAATACACTAGAGATCATTATGTCTGCCATGTTCCCAAACTTCTGATACATATTTATAGACACACACCCACACAATAACTCGATCCATTGCATGAAAGTAAATTACACAGTTTTTTTTTCTTATCATAATTAACATTTAATTGGATTCTTCAAATATTTAGTTATGGGTTTAATTTTTTGCTATATATGTACATATAGTATAACAGCTATCATTAAATTCCTTTTAAAAAGATTATACTATGAGGAGATTAGTCACATATTCTAGAAAGTTATCAGTTCACCTTAAATTAATTTAAATTTTTAACTACAGTATCTTAATTTATTTTCTTAATAAAAATGTCCATTCAAATTAAAATAGATGAGAGATAGTTCATTAAGAAAATCAAATTAAATTGTAGAGTGTATATTTTGATCTTAAGAAGTGTTGAGAAAAATTTAGAATAAAAAGTATATATTATTTTAATTTTAATATATGATATATTTAACTAATTTGATTGTATTAAAAAAATAATTAAATTAATTAATATAATATATATATTTTTAAATATTATAATTATATTCATTAATTTTATCTTCTTTTTTTAATTATGAACTGTTAAGAAAATAGTAATAAAATTAATTTAAAAAATTGATAAAAATATAAAATATATCTTATATATATATACAGGATAAATATTAATTTTAAATTAAATTATTCATTAAGAATGAGAGGAGATTTTTTTGGTTGGCAAGAAAAAAAGTGAAAAGTAGATATCATTAGTTCATTACAATCAAACCCGCGCGCACACTAATGAAAAAACAGTTATGGGCACTGTGTTAGTTAGTTGATTTACCCTTAGATTTGCCACTAACAAAATAGGCATATTCTTGACAAAAACGAGCCCAGCAAATGTACTGTTTGTTTATTCAGATAATGACTACTTTAATGAATAATCACATGACACCTGTCCACCCTCTTTCGCTAATGGATTCCGTGGTACCAATGCCAAATGCTTTTTTAAGAGTTAATATTCCTAATTATAATTATTATCATAATCACACCATGGTTAATTTTACCCCACCGTAAAAAATACCCCCACAAAATCAACGAACCGTAACCCTGCCTACCGTACATAAAGCAACAAGCAAAGCAACTCTCTGTTTTTTTCTTCTTTTTTTTCTGGCAAGACAATTAGAAAAATAGCTTATTCGTTAATCAATGCAGGAATTATTTTTCTGATCTCGTACATGCATAAATCTATTGTATGTGGAGAATGAATCAACGGTGTGTTACCAACTATCAGAGAATCTCAGCCTTTGACTTGAGTGAGTGCACACGTATTGTTGGGCGGATTTTTAACATGACAACCTTTGATTAAAGCAAATCATGCTCTTCTTTAATACAAATGCAAATTACATAAAAGGGAGTGTCTTTTGCTCTCTGATTCTTTCTTCCCTGCTCCAGCTTCTCTGTGCTCGACCAGAGTCTCCATTGCCATTCTTTTCCTTCCACTTCCACAGCTTTCTGATCGGTTAATATTCAGGTAAAACGTTATGAATCTTCAGCTTCTAAGTTTTTCTTCCAAGTTTTGAAGGTTAAACCGAGGCATTCGTTTCTTGTGTCATAGTTGTTTTTCTGTGATTATTTTTGCCTTCATTGTTTCTACCTGGTATAGCTCTTTCTCTTCTCCCCTTACCGGTTCCCAAGCAACTGGTGGAAGTTTTCAACCTATCCCTTTCTTTTTATTTTCCCCCCCGCAGTGTTTCGGGAGTTGGTACTATTTCTTCTTATTTCTTTTTTACTCAGTACTGTGTTTCTTACCTAGCACAGTCGCTCAATATTTCTTCGTCTCCCCTTTAATCTTCTGATGAATCAAATAGAGAACAGTCGTCACTTGGAAACGCACGTACTTCTCCTCGCCTAATTTATTCTCTCATTTACTTCCCTCCCGTGCTTACTGATTTCTACTGTAGAGGCCCGTCGTCATCTTACTGGTAACTTTGCGTTTTTGAATATCAATACTTGGCGATTGTTGCTTGTTTCACTCTTGTTATGGACGAAGCAAATAGGTTATGCACAGAGGTATGCTTCCATGGTTACACAATGTCAGATAAATACTTGTGGGGCTTGTTTCTAAATCAACTGTAGCTAGCTGTTATTGCTTTCTTTTATTCAAACTTTTATGTCGACTTGAATGTTGTGTATGCTGCTCTCTGAAAAATGTCAAATGCTGTTGTGTTTGATAGGGTATACGCAATAAGTAGTTTCTTCGGGTGAATCCTCATGTCTACACTGCTGCTCGGCATAGGGGAGGACAAAGGTCGAAGCGATGTCAATTTGTTGGCCTCTTCAACCACCATGGAAAGTGTTTGCCTCAACAGCTCCAAACTGAAAGAACGCAACTACATGGGTTTATCTGATTGTTCTTCAGTGGACAGCTCAGCTCAGTCCTTCTCGGACGAGAGTAAAACCAAGCTGAACCTAAAAGCTACAGAGCTGAGGCTTGGGCTTCCGGGATCTCAGTCTCCTGAAAGAGAAGACTCAGATCATCACTGCTTTGAAAGTTCAACTCAATTTGATGAGAAACCTCTTTTTCCCTTGCACCCTTCAATGGATGATCAACACCGCTCGTCAAAGAATGTTGTTCTGGGTAACAAAAGAGGGTTCTCAGATGCTATGAATGAGTTCTCCAAGGTAAGTTACATACCGATAAAATCAAGGGACATGTACTTTTTTGCTGGGCAAAACATTAATAAGTCCCTCATCTATTCATGCAGGGGCAATTCCTGGCCAATTCGGAGGGGAATACAATTTTGTCACCTAGATCATCTCCTAATTTGGGATTGAAAACTAGTTCTATTCTTGATAAAGCGAAAGAAGCACCACCACCAAAGGTGGAACAAGAGAGTCCCCATATTGTGAACGAAACCAAACCAAACCATAATGTTTCTGCAAATAATAGCAGTACACCTGCTTCTAAGTAAGTGGAAAGGGGTGATTTGGAGTTATAATGTTGATGATCATGAAAATGATATCTGATATCTCGCTTCTGTGGCAGGGTACAGGTTGTGGGTTGGCCTCCTATTAGATCATTTAGGAAAAATTCATTGGCCGCCACTACGAAAAATACTGAAGAAGTAGATGGGAAAGCACTGTTTGTCAAGGTCAGTATGGATGGTGCTCCATATTTAAGGAAAGTAGACTTGAAGAATTACAGTGCATATCCAGAACTATCTTCTTCTCTGGAGAAGATGTTCAGTTGTTTTACCATAGGTAGGGAAAAGATTTTGATTCGATACATCGAAATTTAGCACTTTCCTTATAAAGAAACGATTCTTGATTGGTTTGCCTGGATTTAGTCACTGCTTGTTCTGATGTGATTTCAGGTCAATGTGGATCTAATGGAACTCTGGGTAAGGGGATACTGAATGAAAGCAAGATGAGAGATCTGCTTCGAGGGTCCGAATATGTTCTTACTTATGAGGACAAAGAAGGTGACTGGATGCTTGTGGGTGATGTTCCATGGGAGTAAGTTCTGATTGACTGATGAACAATTTCCAGGATGGCAAATTTATATTACAGAGATGCATTACTCATAGCAATGCGCTTTAAAAACTTTAACTCATTATTTTTTATAATTTGGTGTGCAAAAGTCATGTTGCTTTTGAAAGAAAGAGAGAAACAACATATGCTTTTGAGTTTTGAGCTTCCAAGTCAATAGCTATAAGCATGCCACTTTAAATTTTTCTCTAAAACGAAGTTGTATCATTTGAATTTGACTGTCGCCGGTTGTCGTGGGCTCATGCCGTAAACTCTTTGCAGGATGTTTGTTGAAACATGCAGGAGGATGAGGATCATGAAGAGCTCTGAAGCCATCGGTTTAGGTTAGTATTCCAGTTCAACGCCACACCACTGACCACATATCTTAAGCCAGTACTACTGGGAACAAGGTTCTAGTTGAGTGGCTCAAAAGGTGATGTAGACTGCAGATAGTTTCTTGCGTTTCATGAATTAAATTTTAGGAATTGGTATACTGAGTTCAAAAATCCCAGTTATCATTAAATAAACCACAACTTCCACAGTTAAACAGAATTTGACTGTGGAACAGAAGCTGAAATCCTGTCAACTTCTGTTTACTCAGGGAAGCGAAAGGAATTAGAAGGATACAGCACAAAATATATCTAAGGGCTTAGTTTGTTTATGAGTGTTTACTCTATATGATTCAAGATCGCTTTTTTGGCGTTCTTGCAGCTCCCAGAAAGAAATAAGAGGAGCAACTGGGTAGAATCCCTCGCACTATCCATCAAACTGTGTACGGTATTAGAAGCTTTCTTTCAGGGCGATGTATGGGAGCAAGTGAAGGGCATATGATTACTTGAAGGGCAAGGGTTAAATTTCATGTTAAGCATCCTTAACCATCATATGTTATTTACCATGACATTTTTATGTGGTAACGGTGTTTATGCCAAGTAATAAGCTACGTGAGAACTAAGATATGGGGATTGGTTCTTGATGTGCGCAGGATCTGTAGTTTGCACATTACGCTGTCGGCTCAACCTTGTCTGTCTGTCTGTATGTATGTTTGTGTGATTGAAAAAAGAACAAGCCATACGTCACTGTCACGTGCCTTTTACAGTTTTACTGTCACCATTCATTACCTGCCAATGGCACTGACATGTTTTGGATGCATTTTCATATCGTAGTTGGGTTATAACCAGAGCCTGACACGAGCAGAAACTGCGATACCTGGGGTTTTTTAACCTGTTGGTTTGAGTTTTACTATTTTATAACCGTTGTGCTTGGTGACGCTGTGAGTCTTACCTTAAACTATTGATATATAATGTCCCACCCTTGGATATGGATGTTGGGGGATCCAGGAGCCAAGCATGTGAAGCTCTGATCATAGCTCGGTTGTAGGGCATGGTGTCGGAATGAAAATTCAATGTTTAATTTTAAAACTTAATGCGTATAATTGTTATGAAAATTAATGTTATTAGGACTATAATGATATTTCTAATATATGATGAGGTGGCAAATCATAAATATCACATTAAATTTATTTTAAAAAAGGTTATGGTCTCCAAATTCCACAGAAAAGGTAAATCTCCATATAGGGCCAATAAGAAATGTTACTGTGCAGATTACATATCTCTACTTGATAAGGGATATAGGGATGCTCCTGCCTCTTGGTTCCCGTTCCTGAAAATCAAGTATTTGATACATATTGTTAGGAAAACGGGCAATTTTCAGTATTTGTTATAAATCTCAATACAAAAAAATAAGTCAATTTCACTATAAAATAACTGGATTTTCTTAAAAAGAAAATTGCATGTGTTTTACTGAAAGGTCATGTATGATAATAAACTAATTTTTCTATTTAAGAGTACCTGGAAGACAATGGAAATTAAACTCACCGGACGCCAAGGAACCCTTTTTTTTCTTAAAAGGTTTGGGATGAATCACTAGTGGACCATCTTGAAGATCCAACGGATTCCTGTGTGATGTGAATGGCCCATCGGATTTTTCATGACACAATGTACGATTCTAGCACTTGATCCATACTTCGCGCGCATGCACGTAGTCTATAGCCATATACAGATAATAAAGACCTAACTTATATTTTATAAGAACGGAATTTTAATTCTCACTACTATTATGAGGGTCATTTGATAGACAATCTTGTAAGTCTCTTATAAGTAATCTATTAATTTTAGGGATGTGACATGACCTTAATGAGAAACTAATGCTGAATACAGATAAACTTTTCTTGTACCAAATATATATATATATATATATATATATATATATATATTTCTATATATGTATATATATCTCATTGCAACCAATGAGATTCTAGTGTTTGATTATCAACCAAAGCCCAAAAGGGGGTCTTTAATTTTAGGCGCCCAGGAGTCAACTGACTAATGCTTCTTCCACTTTCATTATGTATAATTCATGTTTCTCTTCAATTGTCTAATATAACAAGTAACGCATACATATTCTGTAGCAAATTTGTCTCATGCAGAAACATGCCAGCGCCCAAAAGCAACTTGCCCTATAATTCTCACCAACGACCAAAAACTACCCATTAACTACTGCCTATCTCAAAGGTCCTGTGTGCAGAAATTGAGTCTGATATTATATCTTCTACGGCAACTGGCCTTCTCTTTTTATGAAATCTCCAAAAAAGAACAAGCTTTTTTCTTATTGATTCACTCATCCAATAGCATTGACGATGACTCATTGTTGATATATGGTCAAATCTGGAGGTGGAATGTTCATTCATTGACCACATGCAGATATCACGAAAGATATGGTAGTTCTCAGTTATGTTTCTTGTGCCACCTTCTCATCCCCAAATCCACGCCCCATCCCTTCAATCATTTAAAACTAAGATATTAAAAATATATAGTGCATGTTTGGGTCCATGGTTACAAAATTAATTTTAGGTAAAATTTCAGTTTGGGAAAATTTTACACAAATAGCTATTTTTGTCTAGAATTAATTTTGGCCAAAATCATGATTTGAAACTATGTTTTTGAATAATCTATTAAAAATAGCTTTTAGAATAGTAAAAGAGCTTATGTACTATCTAATTAATATTTTATCTCTATTTTTTTCTTATACCCTCTCTCCTCTCTCTGCTTTACACTCTCTCCTCTCTCCTATTTATTCTCTACCCTCCCTCCTCTCTCATACTTTAATCAAATCATATATTTTTTGGTAATTTATCAATATAAAAAGTAATTTTACTACTAATCATCCAAACATTTCTATTCCCAAAATCTATTCTCCCTAAAATCTATTCTCCATAATCTATTCTTTAAAAGTTAATCCAAACATGTCCAGAGTTATACAGCAGAAATATTTTAAAATAATGAAAACCAAAAAAAAAATCAGGTGAGAGAACGTACTTGGATATCTCGTATTGTTTTCTACACGAATGACCTTGATATAAAGCATAATTTATATAAACTAAATTTTATATTTAAAATTAAAAAAATAAAAAATAAAATATATATATCTACATCAACTAGGGGCCTATATTAAAACACTAGAGATTAGAGAATATAGTTGAGAAGCAATTTCAACTAAGAAATCTGGGTGGAGTCCACTACGTTATCTGAAAGAATGCAATTAATTGAGAAGGATGGGATGTGCTTTACATTAAACAAAGCCTAAATGGTAGGCAAGCTTGGTTCACTTGGTGTAGGCTTCCCATACCTGTTTCTCGCATGATTAAAGGAAGCTGGAGTGATTTCGAGCACTGGTGGTTGCAATCAAATGTCACCACACATGCAGGGATCATACCCAAATTATTGATTCTATAACATATATTAAATCTCTCAGAACGATTATTGCTTTTCGCAAAGATTAATGAGCTGCTCAATGGTTCCTCAAGATAACCTAGTTTAACAAGATATCGTTTCACCTAAACGTTTTACAGAATCTTTAAAAGACCACCTACGACGACGCTTGCACTTTTGATCTCCCAATAATTAAGCGCAGCTACAGGGTATTATTATCGAATTATCTTCCCGATACAAAGCCAATTAACCAAAGCCTCTGATGACAAAATTATAAATAGTTATTCACTTTATGTGATGTCGATGCTTCAAATCAGACAGTGATAGGAGGAAACACGAGCATGCGGGCGGGTCTTTGTCCTAAATCACTCTAAACAAAAGCCACATGACCGACCACTTTATCCATTCTACTTTGCTGATTAGATTTCGTTATTAATTAAGCAATCTTAATTTTGAACATATAGCTAGTACCATTAATAATGTGCTTAAATTATTGGAGAGCAAATAAAATTTCCTTGACAAAATTGTGTTCCCTAGCTACTCCTTGTGGCTTTGTCTTTGACTAATTCTTAAGAACCATAAGCCCCCAAACGAAACAGGCCATGGCCACTATACTGTTGGTTCCCTTTTGCGATGACAAGAGATCAAGGCATTTCTTTGGTACGTTGAAGTTTTGGTCGTATCTAGTATTTTTCTGAGTTATTCGGATTTACGTACAAAAGCTTTTAGTTCGAATGGATGAGAAGCTTTTGGGGGGAAATAATGAGGGAGAAGCTAGGGAAGGGTCAAGTCATGTTTAGTGTTAGGTGAATAAGCCCAGGGGTGACAAGGTACGTACTGCAATGCAAATAAGTGGTAAATAAATGAAGATGGAGTTAGATAGATGAGAAAAGACGAGAAGGAATAGGACACTGAGGGAGTGATGAAAATATTAAAAGAGCGAGGTTACCTAAGGGGCCTCAGCTGGTGGATTTGTCGTATTTAACAAGTGGTAAAGTTATTGTATTCCTGCCCTCATGTTGCCATCATGCAAACGACAACTCCACGTAACCCCAATAATTACTCGCCATGTCACTTCTTGTTTCTTGTTTTCATTCATTCATTCATTCATTACACCCTTAATCTTACCATCATTTCTCAAATGTTATATATTCATTGGTGGAGGCATGATAGCTGACTAATTAGTATTATTGTTACAGTTATCATCGTCGCCCTCGTCGTTGTTATTGTTATCAACACTTGATGACAGATTAAAGAAATCCGTGGTCATCATGGATTGCGAGTAATCAAGAAGTTCAGGGCATGTGATCCAATAATGGCAACATCTCAACAACCATCTCATCATTCCATGTATCCCCTTCTCAATTCTCTTTCATTCAACTTTAATCTGTTGGCTGATATATATATATATATATTATCATCAAGACTTGTATTTTAGATATAATCTGTTTTTTTTAAATTATTTCCCTCCATAAATTATTATATCTCTTTACAGAAATTATTTATAACACCACACTTACTTACTTGACACTAAAAGCGCGTACAAGTATAATACATTATCCTTGTCGTATGGGGCAAAAAGTAATCTAAGATTTTTTTAAAAGGACACAAATCACCAAATATCTGGTGCCCTACAAAGTATGAAAGCGCGATGCCAAGCCTTATATATATATATATATATAGACGAAACAAACATCTGACCAACCAATTAATTAATTAACGTCTGAGAGATATACCATGGACACCATTCCCAGTGATGTTTTCGTCATTTTCTCTTTCGGGAGTGTATCCCTACATATCTTGAATACTGCAACTGGAAAATATGATTGTAGTTGTATATGGATTATGTGATAAATAAGTAATATAGTTGTATAAATCAGTTTGACTAGTTAGTCGTATAGTTTTTTCATGAGCCATATATAACGATTGATGGTAGTTGTAACTGAACCCTTTTGGTGGCAAAAGAAAGAAAGCTTATGTGTCTTTAAATTTGACCACCGATGGAACCACCTGACAATCAAAAGCACAACTCATGACATCGTCAGCGTAGCTAATCCCCGTATTCATCATATAGCTCTTCCTGATTCAGCTGGTTGGAATTATTGATAATAATTAGAGGGAATATAATTGATCAAGTGGAAGGTTTTTATAACGTACGTACACCCTCTTATTCCTAATTATGGATTTCTTATAACTGCATAGAGAGCTGTGAACCTGTGATCATTATAATTGGTGTGTGTACATAATGTTTATCCGTCTGTGCGTGTGTGTGTGGGGGGGGGGGGGGCTATCCACCGGGGGTCACTGTTGGCTCAATTCAAATTCGACCTCTTTGGTACGAAGAGGTGTGTGAATAAAGCAATTGTTGAAGATGATTACTTTTTGCATTGTCTGAAGATACAAGATAAAGAGCGATGCAGGGGCAACAAACAACAGAAAACAACGAGCGAACAACAAACCCCAAAAGACATGTAAGATCCATAACCGGTTAATGTTCTTTCACTCTAAAGTGAGACAAAACCGCCCCACCACTCCTACCTCGCTCTGAGATATTTGTTGAATATACCTCGACTTGATTGATCTCGGGTTGAGATTGAGAGCGCCAGAGATTTAGAAATTTAATTAACGTGGATAATCAAGCTAGTTCGTGAACTACTAGTGCTGGGTAGGACCTTATGTTTGCATTAAAGAAAATCAATTAGCAAGCTTTCGTGAAGACCCAGAAACCCTTGCGTGTTTGCTCATAATAAACAATGTCAATAGAGAGAGTACAGAGGAAAAGGAGTGTGGAGGTGGAGGGGCTCCTATATTTTGATGTTTAATTTGAAATGCATGATTAGTTTAGCAGCAAAAGTGACCTCTTAAATTAGTTATCATCCATGCATGCACCTGGATCATGCACGCTAATCCGTGTTAACTATATAACCGCTCTCCCTCCATATCCCGCTCGCACACATACACGTACGTTGAAAGCATGGATATCCGAAGAAGATTGACAATGGATAACTAGAGGGACGCATGCATGTTGGGAATGTGGAAGTCCCTGTGATGGGAAGGAACATCCAAAAAGAAAGAGGTTGAGTGTTGTCTGGGGAGACAAGAGCGTTCACCAAAACACAACCTAAGCCTACCGCTACCCCTCTCCCTCAACATCAGTTCAGATCGCTCGTGTCCGCACGGAATCGGTTATTATGGAACCCCTCCAATATTTACCGCCCACCCGATACTGTAATCACTCAAGTGTCTGCTAATCATATCTTTAATTAAAAAGGAGAGAGATTAGAGAATGATTACTACTTAATGTGGATGAAGTAACGGTTGACGTGTTGTATCAAAAAGATGCTCAAACACTTTAGAATTGCAATACATAGCCAATAGAGTGGTCCAACTACATTGACCTTATCACTGTGCCAGTAACGACTCCGTAGCCTTAGGTCTCCCAACTTCTGACATGCCTACCAAGCTCCACTCATGTTTCATGTCTCCGCTCTTTCCTCTTTCTCTTCTCTACGTCCCTCATCTCTCTTTTGATTCCATTCTCGTCTTTTTCTTTTCTATTGCTTCAAAAGAAAAGTGAAGTGACTGCTCTGTGATCCTCATCCTTGGTTGAGCCACCTCCCTTTGTGGTCCTTACTGTTACTTTCAATCAACGGTTCACATCGCAACGTTCCCCCTCTATTCATTCTCCTACCTACACCCCATTGCGTGGTCTCATCCTCTGCTCTGCCCCTCTGAATTTTCACTGTCCTCTTCATAAAACTCCTCACGTGTTCTTTTGCATTCATCGGTATACCTCACATTCTCACGACTTCTGGTCATTTTTTTATTGACGCCTTCGGTTTTTATCATCAACTTCAACCTTCACAGGCCGCTCGCATACTTTCTAATACACAGGATTTTATCGCCTTCTTTGGTCCCATACAAGGAGAAAGAAAGAGGGGGGCCCGGGAGAAGGACTAGAAAACGGTGAGGTGTGTCGTTGACCGGTTACTTTAAAAAAAAACCACGACCGTGCCTGTCGTCTTGCCAAAATCTTTCCCGTTTTGGTAAATTATCTCAGTAAATCATTGATTTACCTCGGAAAGTGAACGGGCCCCTTTTTTCCCAAAGGGAACTGATATAAATGTGTATCCTGAGACAACCTTCTCGCTTTATAAACGAATCGTGCAAATAGGGAGACAGTGGGGTAGAGGAAGAAAGGGAGATCTCAGGGGGGGAGCTTACGACACATCTTTCTCACGGCGTTTAATTGCGGTTTGCGGAGATCTTTTTGCCTTTATTCAATCAGTGAGACGACGGGAAAAAGGAGAACTGATATTAAGGAGAACAAAAGACCTGACCGGATCACACCTGCGCTTCTCCTATCGTATTATAATCTTCATCGCTTTAACTTTGTCTCTTTGCCTTCTTTTGATCTCCCCTGTTGTTTTCTTCTCTTCTGCCCAATTCCATCGCTACCTTTTTGTCTTCTATGGTATCCTCAGAAGTCATCAAATCCGTGAAAACAAACAATACTGAGTCATAGCTTCTTCTCTTCCTTCCTTTCATGAAACTTTAAATACAAGCTAGGCATATACACAGCATATAGAAGAGAGAGAGAAAACAAGAGTGTGGGGGAAATGGGGACTGGTTGGAGAAGAGCCTTTTGCACTCGCGACCCAGAATCCAGAGTTTCAGACAAGCAACAGAGAAGCCCGAGCCCCGGAAGCTGTGCCAAATTGGGTTTCTTCTCTAGTGGAAGCAACGCCTCCAGTACTCCCCGCTTACAAGGGTCCCGATCTCAAACTCTATCAAGTCCAAGCTTGCGTTGCCGAACCATGGCAGAAGCGGCTCAAACTGCAGCAGCTGGTGACAGCCCCAGATTTCAATGCAAAAACAGTACTACTCCCATGGCAACCAAATCCCCCAAGCCGCCACCCACCACCTCAAATCCAACTTCTCCTCGCTCGCCTTTGAAGTTGTCTCTCTTCAAACACAGCTTCAAATTTAGAGTAAGATTCATTCTTTTTCTCCTTTATAATGAAATTCGTGTTTCACTTATAGATCCAAGTGATGTTATTTGCATTTGGCTTTTGTTTCTTGGGCAAAACAGAGTACTTGTGGGCTGTGTTTGAATAGCGTGAAGGCAGGTCAGGGCACGGCCATATATACAGCAGAATGTTCTCACGCTTTTCACTTTCCGTGTATCGTTGCTCATGTACGAAAGCACGGAAGCCTTGTCTGCCCAGTCTGCCGTGCCACCTGGAAAGACATACCTTTAACCGCCCTCCACAAGAACCCCTCCTCTGAATCATCTCAACTTGACGACGTCGTCGCTGAAAAGAGAATTGATCATACAAATGCCTGCGACAACAGCAGAACGGAAAACCCTTCCCCTTCAGTTTTCAAGACCCAGAACGTTGAACCACCACCACAGCAACGACACCATTCCAAGCATTCCGATGCAATCAGGTCCTACGACGATGACGAACCACTTCTATCTCCTACCTCCGGAGGTCGAATCATCACCATACCTGAAGCTGATGAAAACTGTGAAGATGACGACGACGTTGGGGAGTTCCAGGGCTTTTTTGTCGATCCCAGAACTTCATCCTCAATCAAATCCTCACAGGACTCCCGTGACTTACAAGCAAAAGACGAATCCAGAAATCTCCTGGTGAAATTGGTTCCGGAGTGCGCCATTGTTTCAGTCTCTCGCAACCACCAGACATGTGCTTTGGTTTTAAAAGTGAAGGCTCCGGCGGCTCGTAACACCAATAATATTGCATCGCCGCTTCTGGACCCGTCTCAAAGGGCGCCCATTGATCTTGTCACAGTTCTTGACGTGAGTGGCAGCATGACCGGAGCGAAGCTTCCCATGCTAAAGCGCGCTATGCGTTTGGTTATTTCGTCCCTCGGCCCAGCCGACAGGCTCTCCATAGTGGCTTTTTCGGCTAGAGCCAAACGATTATTACCTTTGAGAAGAATGTCGTCTCAAGGGCAGCGCGCGGCTCGCCGCATCATTGATCGGCTTGTCTGTGGCCAAGGAACTTGCGTGGGCGATGCTCTGAGGAAAGCCACCAAAGTGCTCGAGGACCGGAGGGAGAGAAACCCGGTGGCGAGCGTTATGCTCTTATCGGACGGCCAAGATGAGAGAGTACAATCTGGGGACCAAAATAATCAACGGAAAGGCTCCACTCACGGGCCTTGTACTCGTTTCGCTCACATCGAGATCCCGGTTCATGCCTTCGGGTTTGGACAGAAAGCCGGACACAGCCACGAGCCGGCTGAGGATGCGTTTGCTAAGTGCGTTGGTGGGTTATTGAGCGTGGTGGTGCAGGACTTGAGAATTCAGCTCGGCTTCCATGCAGGCTCGGCGCCGGCTGAAATTAGCGCCGTTTACTCATGCCGTGGAAGGCCCACGATGCTGAGCTCAGGGTCCGTGCGGCTCGGCGATTTGTACGCGGAAGAAGAGAAGGAGCTTCTGGTGGAGCTGAGAGTTCCTTCTTCAGCTTACGGGGCCCACCACGTGATGACGGTACGGTGCGTTTTCCAAGACCCTGCCACTCAGGAGATTGTCTACGGTGGGGAACAGAGTATTATGGTACCGCCACCTCAAACGTCACGAGGTTCCGGCGTCAGAATCGAGAGGTTGAGGAACCTGTTCGTAACAACGAGGGCCATAGCCGAGTCTCGGAGATTGATGGAGCACAATGACTTCACAAGCGCGCATCATTTGCTAGCTTCGAGTCGAGCTCTTCTGATGCAGTCGAGCTTGATTTCGGCTGACGAGTTCATTAGCGGCTTGGAGGCTGAGCAGGCAGAACTGCACTGGCGGAGACAGCACCAGATGGAGAAGATTCAGCGGCAGCAGGTGATGGTGATGCAACGGAGGAGAGGCAGTGAAAGAGAAACCTCGTGGGCTGTGGATGAAGACGGGGAACCACTGACGCCAACATCGGCTTGGAGAGCAGCAGAGAAGCTGGCCAAGATGGCCATGATGAAGAAGTCGTTGAACCGTGTTAGCGACTTGCACGGCTTCGAAAACGCTAGATTTTAACTCTAATCTATTTTTTAATGTAAGGCGTTGGAATTTAGAAAAATACTCAATGATTAAAAAAGGAATGGTTGGATGTGGCGGGGAAGATTAGTAGAGGGATGTCCCGCAGGAGAATGGGACTTTTGATGGTGAGCCACACAAATGTGTAAATGCTCCTGTTAATAAACATGCATTATCTATTTTGTCATTTCTCTTACTGTTTTATTTTCTCTTGCTGCTTTAATTTTTCTCTTCTGATGTATGTGGCAAAAAGGAAAACAGTAGTTCAATTCAGATATTCGGAGATGCCAGGGGTGGGACAATAACCATGGCCAAATGATTAGGTTGCTGTGTATTCTGAACTATACTTTTTCCCTATTATACTGTTAGAGCACATACGGGCACTTAACTATTTAGATTCTGACTAAATTAGACGTAAATCTTAAGCTAGATTATATGAAATTTGATAATATGTTTCTTTTTTGTACGTTAAACTAAAAAACAGGAGCCGATGTGGCGATGGAGAACGTCTGTTTCTTACGAATACAAGATTCCTGTCTTAGTCCATGGTAGGTGGCCCCTATAGGCACGAGTTTAATGGCCTACATATATAAAATCCAACCCCTTCAGTTACAGAACCCAGGCAGGCATTTGGAATTTTCTATTTAGTAGCATCCCATGATTATTCATTGCCAAGGCAGAATTTGCGGTTCGCTTGATTTGTAATTTCTTAATCGTACGTTAAAATAGCCCAATACATAAACTTCATGGGTAAATATCACACTAATTTTAAGAATAATTATTTGAAACCCCAAAAGGAAATCATTAGCCACACGAAAGTAGGCAGTCATTCCCTTTGCGCCCTCTACATCAGAGGTGGGGAAGTTCTAAAGCGTTTTTGAATTGGTGAACAGGAAGTGTGTAGGGCCTGAATTGATTTGCTAGTTTGAAGAGTCTCTTTCAGGTAGCTTAGGTAACCAGAGGCACAGTTAGTGACGTTTCCAGAAACTCGGGGGCTTCGCAACAATGGCGTCGTTAGTGTGGGAGGCAGCAATGGATCATTCCTAGAGGGGACAAGGTCTATGTGGCTTGGTCAGCTAGTCGTGGTCCTCGTTTATCCCCATTCTGTTTTTTAAATCAAAATTATTAAAATTTCTCCTCCCCTCAATTTCTTGCCTACTAAGGAGATCCCTCGGGCCAGGGCCTGCGTGTGCGATGAGCCCGCCCAACTTGTTTCGGGATATGGCCCACATCCCCCCACCCTTCTTATGTTTTTCTTGTATTAAAAAAATTGTCAGACAGCAACAAAATCTATTTAATTAATAAATAGTTAATTTATAAATTTATAAGTTTAAATCTTATTATCTATATAAAGATATTGTTAGTAGACAATATATAAATATATCTATAGATATTCTTTAAATCTAGAGATATATCTAAAATAAAATAAAGACTAGATCAACTCATAATTTTTTTTTGGTTGTTGTTTTCATCTGTGTATAGTTTGGGAGAGTTGCAATATTCATATAGATATGTAAATTGTATTTAAAGAGATATTTTAACTCTTGGGTATTTAGATTTACGTTTGAGGATAATAGACGATTCGTCTTACATGATATTAATATTGTATAGGAGAAATGAGACTTTACCCTACTTTTAGATCGTAAGCGAACTCAATTCTTTTTAAAAAAAATTTTGTATTAAAAAAAAAAAGACATGTAGACCGCAGCAAGTGCTACTATGCAGCCATGTTATATTATTCACCACGGCTTCATACACGAGTAGTTTATTTACTTGTCAATTTGCACTTGAAAAAGAGGCTGTGAATGGAGGAGAGACTTGGTGAACTTGAAGAGTTGAGACATGTTATTTGTCTCAGCGTCAGAATCTTCCTTTTCGTAGTTTTGTCAGCGCAGGGGCGAAAGTGTGGCTAGTTATGTACTCAGGATTGGCTCTTTTTTGGTTTTTGTTTTAAAATATATTAGACCACCAAATAAATGGTTCTTTTGTTTTAAATGATTCAAAGCACGGATTTCATGCTCTTACTGTTTTAAAATGACAAGGATTAAATTAATACTAATTAGTTATTGGTCAAAATATTAATACTAATTAAGGAAATATAAGCATATGCCAATTTTTTTAAAATAAATTAGAGTAATCTAACATAAACTTATACAATTAGACAAATTAGTTTATTTGTAAACACACAACTTTGCTATCTTCTGAATCCCTCATTTAATATTTTTTTTCATAGTATCCTTATTAATTTTACAGTCTTTCTCACTTTTTTTCCTTATATTTAATACCCTCATTAGAAGAGAGTATTTGTAAAAGAGTGAAACATAATATTTATATAATAGCATATTTAAGTATGATTTCGTTTTTCCCGTGATTAGGGCAGGGCAAATTAAATTTCCTATCGGGCATCAGCAGGGGAGGTTAACTCGCGCTCTTGCAAATCCCTTTCCCGCATTGTTGCCGTGCCTAATTAAAAAACCCTGTCTTTTCACTCCTCAATTCTCATGGACTTTTGCACGTAATTGCATACTTTCCCCACTGGCAATTCGCATTTCGCTCAATCTCTGTCGTTCGCGAGCTGTGAACAAGAATCAGCCTCGCTTAATCTGTAGTTTCATTTCGTTTCATTCTTTTCCCTCTCGCCCCTCTCGTAAAAGTTTAAACATCTATCTTCCATCTTTCAAAACCCTAAGAAATTTTTCTAAATCACCCAGCCTCTCCTCTTTCACTCGCCATATTTTACACACTCGTCGTTGTTGCTGCAGTCATGGCCGCATTTCCCACAGACCGAGCACTTTCTCTTCTAGCCGCTGCCAACAATCATGGCGACTTAGCTGTCAAAATTTCGTCTTTGAAACAAGCCAAGGATATTCTTTTGTCAATGGAGCCGTCTTTAGCCGCCGACCTTTTCTCCTACTTGGTCGAGCTTCAGTCCTCCCCCGAAACCCTCCTTCGTAAATTATTGATCGAGTGAGTTATCATTCATCAAATTTTAATTTCTATTGCTGTCCCGCTTCTCCAAAGTTGGTGGTATCTTTTCGACGTCCCTTCCTGTTATATCATTTAGACTATTTAAATTAAATTCACTGCAATTGCTTTCCGCCTCAAATTTATTCTGGGGATAGTTCCATTATGCTTTCCTCGTAAAATATTTTTCTACACAAGGCGAAATTGCATTTTGTTCGGGCCATAAAAAATGTGCATTTTGTTAGCAAACGCCTTTGTTTTTACCTAGTGCGTACAGGGAAAGCTTTTTTTCTCTTGGAACTGTTTTAAGTTTTTTTGTCATGCTTTTGCATAATGCATTTGTTATCTAACCAAATTTAGTACTTTGCTCTTGCCCTTCTTTTTAAGATCTTCATTCTGTATTCCAGGGTAATTGAAGAGATAAGTTTAAGAGCATCAGAGCATTCTCCAAAACTAATGTCTGTATTATTAGCATTTTTACGAGATTGTGACACAATTGTCGTAAAGCAGTCTATTATAAGTGGCACATATATCTTCTGCAGTGTTTTGGCGGAGATGACGGTGCAGGTACTATTCAACCCTCTTGTTGCCTTGATGCATACATGAAGAAGACAGACTCACATTTGTTTGTTCCTTTGTTTTTTTTTTATTGTTTTTCATCTTAATTGGAATTTGTGTGAACACTTAGTTGTGCGTCCATCTTGTTGCTTAATGTGCTTCTTATTCACGATGGATCTCTGTCTATCTACTCCTTGGGCCTTGGCTTCTATAAGATTAGGGATATCATAAGCTTGTAAAATACGGGATGATTCATATGAGCTTTTAGTTATTGTATACAACTGACTTTATTTGTAAGCTATAGCTAAGCCTAATGTGTGTAGGTTCTGGACTTGGTGTTTTCCGAAGACTAATTGTACTATACCTCCATACTCGAACAGATTTATAGCGTTAAACCACTTTAAGTGGAAGAACCCCATAGCTAAATGTATTTGATGTCTATTTTTAAGGAATAAACTTCTTTGTTGACTTTATTCCTTCCTTTCCTTTTACTTCATTAATATTTCCACCGTAAACTTGTTTCCTCTTGTCAAGAAGTATCATGTTAATATTGTTGGCACACTTTTTCTTCGGAACTGACTTTATCTACTCATTTCTTTTTTTAGTATATTACTATTCACTTGATTCATCAAACTGTTGTCATTTAATGAACCATTATACTCAAATCGCATCCCCCCCCCCAACAAAAAAAAAAGTTCCCTGACACCCTGGTTTGTAATAGGCCACTGACACTACTTTGGAAATCTGACAGTATCAACAATTTGGTAAAGTTGAGAGGTGGCTGGAGGAGATTTGGATGTGGATGCTTAAGTTCAAGGATGCTGTATTTGGGATTGCTTTGGAGGTATCTAGCTTCTTCTCCTTTTAGACCCACAGTTAATGCCATAGTTTCATTTAGATTTTTGTGCATATATCTGCTGTGTTGACTATTACAAGGTTTTACTGTTTTTAAATTGCTGCTTCATTACAGGCGATTATTGAGTATGCTTCTCTCTCTCTCTTTTTTGTAATCTTTCTATTAAATTGCCTGATTTGATGCATGTGTCATAATAATTTCATTTTGTGGATAGTGAATTTGACAGAGGTTTATTTCTTAGCCTTCAGTTATGTAACTACCTAGTTCCTTATCTATCAAAACTGCACAAACTTTGTATTGTAGTCATATTACTTGAATTCATGCAGTGGTGATGGATTTTATGTTTTGCTGATTGGAGAGTTGACTTGCTTGATATTGTAGCCTGGTTCAGTTGGAACGAAGTTGTTAGCGCTGAAATTCTTGGAAACACTAGTCTTACTTTTTTCATCTGACATCAGTTATCCCGAGAAGTCACTTTTAGAAGGTATTTTTCTTCAAATTTCATGAGCTGAACATTTATATTATGATGAGATTAAGGGGACATGGCTTTAGTGCTTAAATATTTTGCTGTTGCAATCACAAACAGATTTATTTGCAATAGTTTTAATCTGCTTATCCATTTTGATTTTAACATCAATGACACTACAGGAGGCAGAAAAGTATTTAATATCTCATGGTTGGAGGGTAGTCACCCTGTTCTTGATCCGGTGATGCTCATGTCAGAAGCAAGTAGGACTGTGGGCATTCTATTAAACTTATTGCAATCAGCTGGTAGTCTGCCTGGTTGCTTGACAATTGCTGTTGTCAATTGGTGAGTTTCCATGTGTTAGCATTTGATGACTCAGTTGGTCTATTACATTTATATCCTGTCTAATCCTTGTCTTTTAATGATTACAAATCGTGTGATAGTTGTCTAGTTGCTCATTTTAATTTATGTGCATATAAAGAATTATTCTAATTTACTTTTAGTAAATAATATTGGGGAAGCATAATTTTGACTTTTGAAGGAAGGAGTGTTCAATGATTTTCCTCTTTTAGTCCTAATTTTCCTACGCATCTCTGTCTTGAAATCACTGTTGTGTTTTGCATGCCAATGGCATCCGTAATCTCATAAACCTTAAATCTGCATAGTGTTGATACAATTATTGATTTTGATTCTTTTCTATGTTTTAATCTGTGCTTTCCTACTTCTAGTTTGTAAGTGGTCCTGCAAGTTTAGAAAGTTGGAGATGATTCCAGTCTGATGATTTCCTTTTGTACCACCGTTTCTGGATTGAGTTTTGGCTTAACTTGTATAGAACATTTCAAATAATAATAAAGAAGTGTTGGCAGTCCTTTAGTGGGTAGAGAGTAATGGCTGGGTTTGAGGTCCCGCGTACAATTGTTTATCTATTCTTGGGGTGTAATGGGGCTAAAATAGTAGAAATTCTATTTACGTGCCTTCATTGAATAGAGTTTTTTGGACATCTTAGTGTGTTCTAGTCCTTGGCTTTGCTTTGGTAGGCTTCTCTAATGGTTTTGCTGAGAAATTTAAGATTCTTTTCATCAATTATTTTTCTTGTTGCGTGACATCATTAACTTGTATGCTTGTTATGGGAGGATACATCATCATCTACTTAAATTGGAGGGGGAATCAAAATGCACAAAGATCTTAAATTGGAGGGGAATCAAAATGCACAAAGATCTCTGCAACACGTATTTTTATTAGCTTGTTAATTCATTTTGTTCTGGAAAGTACATATGCATTGGTTCTCATCTTCAGTGATCATAGACTTTCAAACTCATTTATATGGGAACATTTGTTGTAGACTTGCAGCTGGAAGTATTCTTGGTACATATGTAAACAAACATTTCATTCACACTCGATACATGTGCATATCCCTCATTTATGCTAATAGGGATGCGCTAAGACTTTCTAAGAGAATTAACATCCTAACATATTGCTAACTAACTAGCTGATATTAACAGCTTAACAATTCTTAATTTGTGTCGTTTTATAAATTTGAAATATATTATCGTCTAGTACCCTTTACTCCTTTACATGCAGGAAGGTGATGCGTTTTTTCTTATGATTCTAGGTTAGATTGCTTCATGGTTATGCAATGGTAACTGATTCCTGTCAACCACATAACTATTCAACTTAATTTGTGTCATTTTATAAATTTGAAATATATTAGTGTGTTTCTCGGTTGGGAGGTGGCTTGTGTTTGTCTTACAATTCTAGTGTGTGTAAAGTGCACCATGGCTTCATGGTTGTAACTATACTTGACGCTCTCATGTCTCCTTTTCACTGACGCTATTATATGTCTTCACTTCAGATTCTGAAAGCTTTTTAAAACTTAGTATATAACTGCATTGTCCTCCTGGTTATAGTATCCTCATAATTATGGAGGGATAACTGAAGCAGGAACTCAAGGATAGAACAAGTTCAACTGCTTGTTTGATATCATCGCAGCTAGCTGACCAGCTCTCCATCAGGAGTAAATGGCTTTGGATTCTGCTGCTTTGGCGGTTCATATAATGAAAGTTACAAGGATAGACTATGTTCATGTTTTATACTGTGGAGCACCAGCTTGTCGGTGATAACGTTGATTATTGATGCATAAAATGGTCATCTCATGAATCGAGGAAATATGGTCATCAACGCCGCTGTTTATAATTGCAAACTTTTTAGAGAGACCATTTAATGTGTAAATTTTTTGTGCTGTATGTGCATACAGTTGGTGACGTTTAGAGAAATTGAAAATGTATTTGATATTTTACGATTCATATAACAGCTGGCACACTTTTAATGTGTCAATAATTCAAATTATATTTTGGTGGGAGCTTGTGTTATATTTGGTGATTTTGCTCCATCTTTATGACTTTTAATTTCTTTCCATATGCTATTATATTTGGATTTTTGGACTTTACACAGTTGATGTTGTATATCTAAACCTATCTATTCTGCTGATTCTTTGACTATCGTGGTAACCTGAATACAAATTTCCTTTTCATCCCATTTCAATGGTTCATCTGGTATGCAGTGCAAACCTACTGTTTGAAATCAAAGTTCATGACATGGACGTTGTGCTTGGAGGTTACTGATACTTGAAAAACCATATAAAAATTTATTATGGCAGATATTTCAATGTATATGCCTTGATTCATATCAAACTGCATGGTTATGGACATCGTGTTTTTTCAGAAAATTAAGTCTTAAGCGTTTATAAAATTGCCATTCAAGTTTATTTATGCGATAGCTCTTGCAAGTTTTTGGTTGGCAGCTGTTCTGACCTTACGCTCCTTTTTGTGTTATGATTGGATCTTCTCAAAATTGAAGCATTAATTCAAACAAAGGACTGGAAAGTACTTGTAAAGGAATACTTCTCTCATGATTATGTTTTTGATTCATAAATTGAGTGTTTGCTCTCTTATATGTGTTTTCCTAATATATTTATGATTGCACTAGAAAATCGGTCTTGGCAAGTTTTTTATCCATTATATCATATTTCTAGTTTTTTTTTAAGTTAATCATTTAACATGTTGACATCTGCATCAGTATCACAGGTTGTCATGTAAACTTCTGAGTTTTTATGGCATTTGATTTGAATGATTTTATAAATACTTCTTGCTGTATATTCTGATTCTGATTGTAGTGGAAATGTCATTTGTCTTGTGCAGATCACCATGAATGTGTCAGTAATTTATATGGATCCATATCTATATGTGGACCATTATAAATGGTTTGATATCCTGAAGAATGCAAGTGTGGTCCATGAGGCTTTTCTGTTGGAATTTGAGAATGTTTTTTTAGTTATCACTACTTCTATTTTGTATGTCATTCTGCAGTTGTATGCTTCTTGAGTATCTATTGGTGGCAAAGATGGCATGCATGTGCTTGTTCTTGAACATACGTTTGGTTACTTGAGTACTGCACCCATGGATCAGAGAGAATTCATGGATGCCCTATTGTATGAGAAAATTGGGCTTTAACTGTTCTTTGTCAATAAACTGATCAACTGCAGTTTGTAGGAATGCAACATATTGCAATTGAAAATAATTCAATTATTTCACGCGACTGAAAATTTCTTTTGGTACTTTACTAAGTGCTGATTTGGAAGATCTTGCCAAAATCTAATATCAACCCATTTGAATGGGTTAATTATTGTTGTTGTTGTGAGCATTATAACTAAATTGGATAGCTTGCTTGCCTGCTTTTGTGGGAATGAGTCATCTATATCTAAACTTATTGCGTTGACCTCTTAGATTGAAAGGTTACTGTTTTTGAACTTTTGCTGAATTTTGGATGTCTTTTTCATTGAGGTAATACTTAAACTCTGTCTGAATGGTGAAATTGGCAAAGGCTTTTGACGGATAAAGGCCTTTGTTGTTGAAGGAATATTAGGAACTTGAGTCAAGGTGATTTAGGGTGACGTTCTGTTCAAGATGGACTTGAGGTTGCAGTGATGATGGGTTTTGAGGGGTAATTATTAATTCTACAGTGTAGATGACACCGGATTGAGTGGCTTTGGTGATGTGTCAGTGCACTGGGGCTTGGCGGCTTCACCAGTTAGGGTATTGTGGTGTTTGCAATTAGTTTTGAATTGGGCAATTTGTTTCAGTTTATCTTGTCTAGGTTAAAGTTTATGCTGTAGAAAACAGCATTGGTGTTTAGTTTGCTTCCCAGGTGAATTATGTCCTAGGGATTTTTTTTTTTCTGCTTTCTTTTTGTTTTGTTCTAACTACTTATCTAAGCATTCTGGCCCAATGATGCTTAGGATACTTGTTAGTTTTGCATCTGCAAGTTCTTAAAGGCGAGTCAAATCTTTTGCGTTCTATGTGTAGCAACCTTGTTATGGTGTAGTCTGTTTCATCTGGAACTTCATGGTTCTGAGGTTTTATTTGAGTTTTGTGGACACTGTGCATACAAGGAAGGATTTGAAATAAGAATTATTTGTGACAGGGTCTTTCACTTATTTATCTTGAATTAAGGATGTTATTGTAGTAGTGTGTGTATTCCCCTTTAAGTCGTAGCAGAGGTTGACCTGTTTAGCTAGCTGAGATGCTACCATTATGTTGCAAATAAGAATTTGATAGAAGCAGAGGCATAATTTATTGCAAGTGTTATTTTGAAATTCTAACCTTTCTTGTTTCTATTACCATTTCCCCCCCTCTAATGGGTGAAAAATAATAATTTGTTGCTTATTTATTCATAACAAGCAATCTTAAATCTTACCAGACAATTCCGATATTTCCCCTCTTCTTCCTATGCTTTTTTAACCTTTTCAGCAGGTATCAGTAAGTTTGTACTCCTTGATTACCTTCAGAATAGATGAATTCATATTCTATCAGGGAAAAAAAGACATTATACTACTGGGTTCTTGGGACTGAAGGACTGCAAATTTTAATCAGTAATTCTAAAATTTCCTTTGACATGCTATCTATGCATGTGATTCAGGTGTTTTGTTAATTACCGTAATTTACGTTAGCAAACTTAATAGCACAAATATGTATTTGAATCTTAATAGTAAATAAAAAAAATAGCTGGGACAAGGCGTTGAAAATTAGAAACTTATTCATGTAGAGATGTGTAACTGATGCTGCTCTAGTTTTTTGGTTATAAAATCCATAATGATACATTATGGGATGCACATTATTTATTTAAAATAAATACCCGTGTTGGTGGCAGAGTTTGGTTGTTTGGAGCTTCTGTGTTTGTTTTTTTGGTGAGTGCGTATGCCCTGGATGCAATTGTTTGGTCTAGCTTCTTTTTATATAGGTTTTGCTCCTCTTTGCAATGCGTTCGATTTCTGTGGTTGTGTTCTTTCTCTTTTACCCTCTTGCCCACTATGTTTCTTTCATCTGGGATTTAACCCTATAGTTTTCTTCCTTTGACAGGCTTGCAGCCATAGCAAGGAAAAGGCCACAGCACTGCAACACTGTTCTTCCAGCATTGCTCGATTTTGATCCAAATTTTCAAACGGTAAAAGGATGTCATACTGCCAGTATTCAGTACTCCTTAAGAACAGCATTGTTGGGGTTTCTAAGGTGCACTCACTTACCAATATTAGAGGTAAATATGCTTTTGTCAACCTACTTTGTTAGTCTTCAATTCTAATTGATCATTTCTTTATTTTCTAATGTTCTCTTTACAATGTCAATGCAATGATTTTCTGAAATTATAATTTGTGACTGACTTATGGTCTGGCTTCACTCTGAATTCCTTGTTTCTTTCGTGGCAACTTAATTTATAACTAAACTGTCTAAAACATATTCTCATCTGATTATTTAGCAAAAATTGTTAGATCTTAGAGATACTGCTTTGGATGTGTGGAGTCAGTCAAATTGAGACACAATCAAGTTATTTTAACATACCATTAAGGGATTGCGATTGCAAATTCGGCACCTAGATTTTTTTATTTAAATTTTACAGAGAGCATTCTCCTTTAAATTTCCATGCTTGTTAGTTAGTGAACATGACTATGAAACTGGAAGTGGGGATGAAAATTAAAATATAGAACGAATGCCATAAAAGAAGCTAGTAGGCATTATTGTCTTCATAAGGTGAACTGTTGCAATAGTACATTGAATAGTGGGGAGAGAAGAGTAGAGCTTATGCTATAAGGTATTTACAGAGATGGGAAGAAACTATGCCTTTTTTATGGATAACGCACTACATAATTTATCCTATTCTCTACGTTCAATTACCGTATTCCTGCTTTTAATTAGTGCGGCATCCCACGAATTGCCTCCCACCAAAAAAATAGCATGCAGTCATGAACAAAGAATAATAATGAAGTTTATAGCGAGCTCCTATAGCATGCAGTCATGAACAAAGAATAATAATGAAGTTTATAGCGAGCTCCTATTAGGATCCTGTGCTAATAGTAAATGGGGGAAAGATGAGGCCTGCTATTGTTGTGTTATAAAATGGCTCATCTCAAAAGATTTCTGTTATTTTTTTTTCAGTCAAGAGAAAGATTGGTAAAGAGCCTGCGAGCTATGAATGCAGGGGATGCTGCGGAGCAAGTCATTCGGCAAGTTGACAAATTAATTAGAAATGGTGATCGCTCTATTCGTGATGTTCGAACTAGCAAGGTAATGGGTGACCTACTACTTATGGCTGCAAAATAAGATTGTGAAATTGAGCTAGTTGTTAGCAGCCGATTTCATCTTATTGTATCACATTCGTTTTCAATTTTTAATGGTCAGGATGATTACCTATCAACTCAGGCTCCAGTTTCTGGGGAATTATCTAGAAAAAGACTAATGCCTGTGGATAAAGAACAACTGACCAATGGTCATGAGGTCATCTCTAAGAGAATTCATTCTGGCCCTGGCCCTGGCCCACGCTCTCCTTTATCTGTTCAAATAATTGATTCTGAGCAGGATGTTAATTCTGCAAGTGAACTATCCTCTAATGTTCCTGTGCTGGATAGTGAACTAACTGCTGTTGAGCAAATGATTGCTATGATTGGTGCTTTGCTTGCTGAAGGAGAAAGAGGTGCTGAATCTCTTGAAATCCTTATTTCAAAGATCCATCCTGATTTGTTAGCGGATATTGTCATTACTAACATGAGGCACTTGCCTAAGACACCACCATCATTAACAAGGCTTGGGGATCTACCAGTCACACAAGCTGATGCCCAACGCAGTCAATTGCAAGCTGTAGCATCTGCACCCATAAATTCTGTTCCATCGGCTGCTATTACAACTCAAACTACATTCCCTTCAGCTACAGTGATGACCACTGTCACATCACTATCTGACACCTCTAATGTCAATGATCTGCCTGCTGATTCCAAACGAGAACCACGCAGGGTAAAATTATTGCATTTGTGTGCTAGTATTGGCATCTGTAGTTGATATTTCTGTATCTATTATCATATAATATTAATTTGTTCATTCAACTTGTATTCTTCCTGGTATAAATTTTCAGGATCCTCGTCGCCTGGATCCCAGGCGTGTGGCGGTAAATGCTGCAGGGACAGCCATATCTGTTATGGAAGATACTGAATCTGTGAAATCGGAGTTGGATGTATCTTTGTCTTTGAGTAAGCCTGTTTCACATTCCGTTGTGACCCCTATTGACAATGCTCCAGCACCTCTAACAGCCAATATCAGGGGTGAAGATATCATCTCTGAAGGTCCACCAGTTTCAGTACCTGAAAAACCAATTACCAAGATGGAGATTCAAGAGAAGCTCAGAGATATTGACCGGAGTCCAGAAGAAAATGCATTTTTAGATCCCCCGCACTCTGTTGCTGATGTTATAGATGAGGATCTGAGTACAGTGAATCAATTAGATACCGAGGCAAAAGGGACCAGTTCAACTATACTGGAATATGATCAGTTTTCTTCAGATGCTGCATCTGCATCTACATCAGAAGATACCTGTCTGGAATTACCACAGCTTCCACCATATGTTGAACTGTCCAAAGATCATAAAAGTAACATTAAACATATGGCAATTAATCATCTTATTGAGTCATACAAGCATTTGCATGGGACAGATTGTCAGCAGTTTTGCATGCCATTACTTGCCCGAATGGTAGCTCAGGTGCACCCCCCCCCCCCAAAACACCAAAGTTTGTAATTGTATTGAAGACATGGTGCCTCTGTTTTTGTTTGATATGTTCTGCATATAAGGTTTAGTATCCATGTACGGCTATTTTTTTCTTCTAATGTTTATTTAGAAATCTATGCTCCTATATCAAGCAACGCTTCTTAAGGTGCCATATAAATTTTATAAACTGCAAGTGCAACTACAGCTGTTGTTCCTAAAAAACTACCTCCCACACATAGATGCCTTCAAGATATAGGCCTTACCTGAAAAAAAATTTGAGTGCATATATTTTAACCTATTTTGACGGGGCTTTGCTGTAAAGGAAAATAATGGCTGGGATTGAATGTTATGGAGGTTTTGAGCATCTCTAGTCATGCAAAACTTCTGTATAATTTTAGGAAAGAAACTACTTTGAATGCCACTTAATGGAGATGTATAAATAGGGTGAGGAATGTTGTTTGTTTAACCTGAAACATTAAACTGCAGCTAGAAGCAGAACATTAAAGAAAAAAGTTAAGTACAATAAAAGGGAAATCTGAATTGTGATCTGCTTTAATCATTTGTTTTCTATCAAGTCTTGAGCAGTATTATAACTATATTAGTCTGCCATGCAGATTGATGATGATGAAGAGTTTAGTTTGATGCTGCAAAAACATGTCCTGGATGACCAGTGGCGAAAGGTACCGGACATGATTTAGTTTTCCCTATCTCCCCCACCCCCCACAACCTTTAATTTTTCTTATATTGGTTGCCTTTGAATATTAGTAATTTTCTCCAAATTCCTGTTGGAGTGCAGTCATTGCCACCATTTTATTCATTCTCTTTTTACTTCCTTTCTTAATAAATTCTTCTTCCTTTTTCTTTTATAAAAAATTAAGAGTCTTTAAGGTGTTTCAAATTGCATGTGTTGGCTAGAAAATGGATGCTTAGTTATTATAAGTAACGTCCAGCATCATCTTTGTAGATTTATGCATGAAAGTCAGAAGAATTGATTGGGATTTGAAAGCACTTGATGATGGATGCTTAAACTACATAATATGGTGCTTGAAGCTTCAGATATATTCATTTGCTACCATATAGTAATTTGGATTTGAACGAAGGTGGCAAATTGTCCATCACATCATGCAGAGTAGTGCCTGTCAAGTGTGATTCCAGAGAATTCAAATGTGTTGATAGATCAGCTGCCTGTTAATTTGTGCTATTGCAAGCTTAACCTACTGCACTAAAACAAGATTGTAGTATTTTGAAGCTCATAAAGAGTTTATTACTGCTTGCAAATAAAACCGTAACTTCGATGTTGTGAGAACATAGAAATACATATTGAGCAATATAGTTAGTCCAGTTAAATAATGATCTCATAAACGTTTCCATTGGTGCTGGTGATCTTAACAGTTGTTTGTAATTTAAATGGTTATGGAGGATATCATCATTCTGTTTGAAAAATATCACTTACGATTTGCTTATGTTCATTTTTTTTTTGCCTAAAAATTTTACATACTGCTAACATAATATTCGAAATGGGTTTTGCAGGGCCATGAACTTGTATTGCATGTTTTGTACCATCTGCACTCCTGCGTTATGCTAGATTCAATTCCAAACTCTTCAGCTGCTGCTGTTCTGTATGAAAATTTTCTCTTGGGGGTGGTAGGCACATTATAGCTTGTTTGGCCTCTTTTAATACGATATTATTATTTGCTTTTCCTGGGAAAATATGGTTATACTGTCTCTGAAGATTTCTAGATAGAAGTTTCAAGCATGTAAAGGAAATATGGAAATATTTTGTCTCGTTGCTTGCTTTCATTCATCATCACAGCTAATATGAATTGATACGATCAAATCAGGGATTATATTCAAATCCCTAAGCAGGAAGCAATATCAAATCAGCTAGTCACCAAAAAAAACAAAGCTAAATAACTAAATACTTGGATTCTGGTCTTTAAACAAGATAAAATAATGAATCAGACACTCCTTGGGATACATGGATAACAACAGTTTCCTTGCAGGCTAAGTCTGTGTTGGAGGCTTTCCCAGCTTCAGACAAGTCTTTTAGTAGACTTCTAGGTGAAGTCCCGCTTTTGCCTGAATCTGCATTGAAAGTTTTGAATGATCTCTGCTATTCTAGTGTTATTGATCATCATGGTGAAGTTGTCCGTGACATTGAGCGAGTAACTCAAGGCCTTGGTGCAATATGGAGTTTGATATTGGGGCGTCCACAATATCGGCAGGCGTGCTTGGATATAGCTTTGAAGGTAACTTATCATTCATGAATATATACTAGCAGAATATTACCTATCTGTGGGACAGTGTATGTTATTGCATTAAGGATGAAACCAATCTCATGACTATATGCAATGAATTGAGTTTTTGGAGTTCTGCGGATATTTGTAGCAAACAAAAAAGAAAAACAATTTTTTTATTCATAAATGTGGATGAAACCATTGGTGTTATGTTTGTCAGTGTTACAAATGAATAACATTTGACTAAATTCTTACTTTTCCATGCAGCCATTTATTGATAAAGATCTCTTTAATCCATTTGAATGAGCTGACTTGTTTTTTTGGAATTTTTCTTCTCTTATTTATTAAACTTAGTTATGTATGTACAGCTAAAGGTACTTTAATTGCAAGCACATTGCTGGCCTGTTTGATTAATCCGTGGTATAATTATTTTCATCAATGTTAAGAAAATCAGACGAGACTGAATGGTTGAACCAGAAAACCAGCACCTGTTCCTATCTGAAACTAGCCCAAAATTGGAGGGAAAAAACTAATAGAAACCATACCACTCGTTAAAAACCAGACAGATTCATGTTAATTAAAAATATAAATTTTGGGCTTTCTAGGACTAACAATTCCAAGCTTAACTTACATCTTCAGTCAATCCATGAAAACTACTAGAGTTGCTCCATTTAGCGCCTCTGCTATTTGAACTATTGTAGCAACTTTGTGTATAGAGGGAAAATGAAATGACGGATTGAAAGCATTGTTTATATTTTTGGAGTTCTGGTCAACACTGTCTATTTATATTTCTTATGAGACTAATGTATTCATTTCATTGTGGCAGTGTGCGGTTCACCCCCAGGATGAGATTAGAGCAAAAGCTATTCGGCTGGTATATAAACTTATGGCTATATGAAATCTGTCAGATCCTATCAATTTATTTGGTAACCACTAGTCTATTTTGTCTGGTGTGTTGGGCAGGTGGCAAACAAGCTCTATCAGCTAAGCTACATATCAGAAGATGTTGAACAGTTTGCTAAACAGATGCTTCTGTCTGCTGTAGACCAAAAAGTCTTAGATACAGGTCTTTCTGATTCTGGATCCATTGAACAAGGAGCTGACACAGAGGTATAAAACTTGTATTATTTTTCAACCTCCTCTTGGTTGTTTCTTCTGATTACACTCCGCTGAAATTGCTGCTTTAAAGAATTCATAATAATCCTGAATGAATTATTGGATGTCAAGCTGGTTCCTACCAGTTTCACCCATCTTGATTCATTTGAAATTTTTAGTGAGGCATGGGTTTCTGTAACACAGTAGAACAGGCTGTGCTGTTGTCCTAAATTATAGAGGCAACTTGTATGTGAACGGCCAGTTGTTTGAAGTATTGCATTCGTTTTCTATTACTTTCAAGGGATTTTTTCTTCAATGTTCTTAATTAAAAGAATTAATTTTTTTACAGTTAATGGCCTATTAATTTTGCAGATTGGAATTCACGAAACACCAGGTCCACTGCAAGATTCAGTAGCCACCACATCTGAAAATGACCCCTCTAAAATTGCTAAACCAATGGTTCCAAATGTTGCATCTGTGTCATTCTCTGAAGCTCAACGTCTCATATCATTGTTTTTTGCTTTATGCACAAAGGTTTGCTTTACTTATTTGTATACAGCTTAGAAGTTGACAATGACTGCAACTGACCACTTTTTGTTAAAACCAACGCATTATTTAAAATTTTGCAGAAACCCAGCCTTCTTCAGACTATCTTTGAGGCCTATGGGCGATCCCCAAAAGCTGTAAAGCAGGTATCGTTTCATTTTTCTTTTGATATTATTGTTTTAGAATACAGTCACTGAGGTCAAAAATCTATCCTTGGTCTATTTTTAAATTAAAAATATAATGGGAGGTTAAACAATTAAAAATCCGTCATGAATGTTTGATTTTGCCCAGGGCTAAGATTGAGAATCGTATCACATTGAATAAACTATTTGCTTAAAATGCCTTAGGTTTCTGATTTTCCTTGATTCAATTCTATATGTTGGCAACTAAATTATGATAATGAGTTTGTTCATGCGACTAGTTAGGGCAGTGGACAAATAAAAGCATGAGAATGATTATAAAGCAGTAGACATCGTGATATTGCTTCTAAACTATAATTTGCACTGTCAGTTTTTGGTTTAACGCTTTTGTCCTGTTCTATTTGGGTACTTGCAGGCCATTCATCGCCACATTCCTATTCTTTTGAGGGCCTTAGGGCAATCATATTCTAAAGTTCTCCATATTATATCCGATCCACCACAAGGAAGTGAAAATCTTCTGACACTGGTAGCTTCCTCTCTACTATTGAGGATAAATCTTATGTCGCCCTGCAGAAGGGTAAGTGGATTTTTGAAGTACAAAATAAATTATTGTAATGTTTATATCCTTGTAGGTGTTGCAAATATTGACTCAAGAAACGACAGCATCTGCTGATCTGATAGCTACTGTTAAGCATTTATACGAAACTAAATTAAGGGTATGCCTTGACAGCATTCTCGAATTCTGATGCTCACACTTTTGGATATTTATTTATCCGTACTTAGTTCTGTGCTGCAGGATGTTTCAATTCTTGTTCCCTTACTTCCATCGCTGTCCAAGAATGAGGTCAATTCATTACTTTCCTCTTATTTTTTCTTTTCTGTGTATATGTATAATATACCATTTAATTTCTGTGTATATGTATAATCTACCATTTAGCAAGCTGCATTCACCTCATTCTTAACATTAAATGAAGAAAAGAGGGAAATGAAACGAAAGAAGGCCATAGTATGCTTTTACTCTGTCTAATGCTTCATTCCTTTGTAATTCAAAGACATAGAGGGCCAATCTCTAAGGATCTGGCACAGATCACAGGACATAGAGAAGTACTTGCATTATAGCTGGAATAGAAGAACCTAAATAAGGAAATGAAAAGGCTGACTCTTCTATTAAAACACACATGAAACATTAGTTTCATCTGCATTACAGACAATATTCTTCCTCCTCAGTCCTGATAACATTCGTTAAAGAAGTTCTTATGATAATGATGAAAATTACGAAAGTTCCATCCATGCTAATTGCGATAAATTAGTTGGTTATGTTTTCACGCGGTCAATGTTTATGGTGTTAAACTTTAATGGTAGCAGGTTTTACCAATATTCCCTCGGCTTCTTGATCTTCCTTTGGAAAAGTTCCAAATGGCACTTGCTCATGTACTACAGGTATATGCAAAGGCTTAACCTGAAGTTCATATTTTATGTCTTTGATGCTTGTTCTGGGTTGCTTACAAGTCTTGGGGCTGGTATTGTATTTTGAAGTATTTTGTCTCAGCAAAAACTGAAGTTTGTAAAGCAATGTCATTGAATTTTTTCATTTTCTGTTTATCTTTTTCATCTGTATGTGCTTAACATTTGCAAATGTTTATGGCAGGGTTCTGCTCATACAGGTCCAGCTTTGACACCTGTAGAAGTGTTGGTTGCCATCCATGGAATTGTTCCTGAGAAAGATGGCATTGCTCTTAAGAAGGTATGTTCCTGTCATTTTCAAAGTACTATTACACCCCATGACTTCCCTACAACCACCCTTCCCCCTTCTCGAGAGTAAAGACAAAAGCTAAGTGTGTTCAATATGAAAACTTCAATATTTTCGTGGCTGGCAGACGCTCCCTTCTGCAATGACTTTTCCTCTTGCTGTGTGCGGTTTTCTTATCAGATTTGATATCTCAATTTTTGTCTGTTTCTTTTGCATTATCAGATAACTGATGCTTGCACCGCTTGTTTTGAGCAACGTACTGTGTTCACACAACAGGTTCTGGCAAAAGCATTAAACCAGATGGTATGTAGATTCAATCTGGTCACAGTAATTAGCTGATATATTACAATATGATCATTTGAATCTTGTTAAAATTTTCAGGTTGATCAAACTCCATTGCCTCTACTTTTCATGAGAACAGTTATTCAGGCAGTTGATGCTTTTCCAGTACTGGTAAATCTCTTGTTGCATGATTTTGGTGCCTATATTGCTCCTAGTGCTTGCGTATTTCTTGTGTTGAATTGTTAAAAAGTAATGGTAGAAGTTGAATGCTCTTTAGTAAACTTGTTATTGTGATTAAACTCGTGTGCACATCAATTTTGAAGCAAATGATTCAACCAGCGTCTTTCCTTAGTCCTCGTATTTTCTGGCTTGTTCATGGAGGGATAATTTTGTGGATATTTAAATAATCTAGAGGTGAAAGTAGAACATTGCTGGTGCTTCTTGAGTCCTCATGTTTCTTTACAAAGAGGTGATGTCTTGAGAAGGCAGGCTAATATTGATCTACGTTTCTTTTTCCTTCTCTCATAATGATATCAGTATTATTTTGAATATATGTTTAATTATTATAAGTTCTCCGGTACAAACGCAGGGCCTTCGCTTTACAAATTTGGAGATTTTTTTGAAAGTCTTTATCAGGAATGACATAGCGAAGATGGGTACTAAGAGATTGTAATATTTATTCTCTATTTGTAGGTTGATTTTGTTATGGAGATATTATCAAAACTTGTTAGCAAACAGGTAAGCTTTACTCAATCTAGAATAGAGACTATTCTGGTTCTCATATTTAACTGTCTCCTTAACACTACCGATCAACAATCGATTGAACAACTAATTGATTACTTTTGTACTGACTGCAGGTGTGGCGGATGCCAAAACTTTGGGTTGGTTTCCTAAAATGTGTATATCAGACTCAGCCACGTTCTTTTCATGTATTATTGCAGGTATTACACTGTTCACCTACAGAACATCATGTTAACGTGTTATCCTTTATATTCAACCTGTGTTTTTGCATTCTGGATGCAGTTGCCACCACCACAACTGGAAAGTGCTCTCAACAAACATGCAAATCTCAGAGGTCCTCTTGCTTCTTACGCCAGTCAACTCACTGTTAAATCTTCGCTACCTAGGTAAGCTTTTTTTGATATGGCTGTGGGGAAAGATAGTCTCCAATTCAACACTTGCACAAGCACCTTGAAACAATTTTGAAATTGAGCTGAGCTTTCAAAGGTTTACCTGCAAGCCACCTATTTCATACACATGGATGCTTTCGACAACATTAACTTCTGTCAGTCTATTTTTTCCCATTTCTGCATTTTATATTCTATGAAACAGAACCCATCCATATTGAATTTCTCTCGCAGTTAACTCATGTTCACATGATGTACAGGTCAACATTAGTTGTGCTTGGTCTTGCAAATGAAACTCAAATGCAGCAACATCCATTGCCCTCTTCTGACACAAGTTCCTCTGTTCACGGAGCAACTCTGACATGATAGTTGAGGCTGACAGGAATTTTAATAGTTGGCTCAGCTGAATCACTTTGTAGAGTATAGAGGAGATTGGGCACTTTCTCAGATTTTGCAGCCGCCCCAAGACAAGATAAATAAGAAGAGTGGACACAGTGACTGATCACTTGGACCGGACTATTTTTTTCCAGAGTCTAGAAGGCCCTCTTATTCTGGGACTTGTATGAAGAAGTTTCTCTCTAGAGCCCCATTCCAACAATGCCAAGGCAAATTCGCCTAGGCTGCTCGAGGATATGTAGTAGTAATCTTTATGGTTCTATCTCATTTATTGTAATATAATCATCCAATTTTGATGCCTCCTTCCTGAAAGCCAATGAATGAGCGACTATCCTCACGTATCTCACTGATGGTAATTTTTTCCCAGTCAGTCCATTCATTACTCGAAGGATGTCATAATGCTGATGAAGTAGAGAACTCACATGATAACGGCTATTCCATATACATGTATTTAAACTACCCCCCCCCCCCATAATTTTTTTTTCTCATTCTCAGTCTGCCTGTCTTGATGAGCCAGATGGATGTCATATTAAAGCAAAGGGCATCTTGCTAAGCTGGGACTAAAACTACTACGTTATAACAGCGGGATAGATAATTGTGTACAACTCATCCCAAGTCATCATTATCATTAGTGTAGTGCCTCTCCACTTATAAGGTTAAATGGTTGTATGATCATAATCATCATTGCAGTTACATGATAGGTGTTAATATTTAAAAAATATGCTTTTTTAACAGCTTTGCATGTATTGTCACGCCAACCTTGGAATTCATCAAAACTGAGCAAGCAGGGTAACTTCGCAATAACCAAGGCCTCTAAACTTTAGGAGATCATCGAAACTATCTTTGAGAGGAAACGCTGGCTAATTTTGATGCAAGCTTTGAGTTAGGAACAGTTTAGTCGAACACCAAATTTGCCACCAGTAGCTATATGTGACACACTGAATGGACCCAGATGCAACTTTATCGATACTCCCTCTTCCTTGCCCTTGGTAACATTTTTTTTTTTCTCTATCAATGAAATAATAGTAACACTCTTTACAAGAACAAAATTTGATTTTGAAAGTGAAAATTGTTCCGTTCCGGAAACACAGCAATCTGTCTATCTTTGACGGAACAAAACGCAGCAGCGCCGCTGGTCTAAACGAAGTAGCACCTATCCGGAAATGCACCGACATGGATTACAGGTCAACTGTCAAGATAAAAGAAACAAGGGTGTTTTAGAATCCATGAACATTTTTGGACCATATAAACGTCAAATCAATGCAATACTAAAAACTCATGGCTAGAAGAAACAAGATGCATTTAGAAACACCATAGCCTGCGAAGTGACGGTCTTCCCCAGGTCACTAGGATCTTTTCTACTTGGCATCCCTTCTAAGGATCAATAATTTCACATATGCTACTTAACAATAATAATTAAATCATAACTAACAAATGCTCACACTAGAATCGCTGGGGGTCTACTTGACAGGGATGACAGCATCTAGGCTTTTCTGTAGTAGCCAACCCTGGGGATAATCTGTATTATGAGCATCCAAATGGAGATGCCAATTCATTATTTTGGAGCAACCAGTAGATGAACCTTCCATTTGACTCTCATCTTCCACCAATTGTTCCATAAACGTGGTCTCCTGCAAAAAACTAAAAAGTTCAGTTCACGGATTACAATGATAGCAGTAAATGTTAAATGCTACAACAAAAGGACATCCGAAATAGTTAAACGGATGAGCAGAGTTCAGACTAAAGATGGGGAGCATACTTGGAAACCCTCCTTCACTGTGTCTAATTGGCGAATAGGATTTGATGTAGGGCGCTTCCATCTTTTAGAATCCCACAAGATTGTGCTGTTAAAAGCAAATCCTGACATATCAACATGAAATCTACGAACTCTTTTACTTTTCTCATTTGTATGCCACCCAATCACTTGACTTGCATTGCATACTGGACCCTCCAAGATGGCCTTGTTTTTGCTTTGTGCAAGCATGGCAACAGGCCAAGTACCAAAGCGTCTATAAAATTAGTTTGATATTAGAATATGCCATTGTAGGTGGTGTATAAATGGGAGTGAACCTTTCATAACAGTATGAAAGAACACCCAGAGTTCAATGATAAAGGCAGTCAAAAAAATCATAATGCTTATATTTTCACAGGTAAATTAATAACAAGGAGAACTATAAGAAGTGCAGACTCGTTTTAAATCATTTAATCAAAAGGATAATTTATGCCGAGACAAAATATAATTCTCTATTTCTCAATAAACAGAAGTTAAGAACCAAATGGAATCATATTTTTTTTCCTGTGGTAGTGAATCACATTATTTCATAAAATATGGTGGCATGTAGAAGATTCTTTGAACCAAAAAGCATGCACAAATCAAATTACAATTTACAAACATATCTTGGTACAAATGATAGGCTAAAACCCTTCAAAATGTGCTGGAGAATGCTAGAGTAAAGAAATTGAACAAAGAGATATCTGTTCCTTTAAGAAACCACTAATCCAACAGCAAGTGACAACTGCTTTATTACCAGACAAAAAAATTTAGTCCCATATAAACGATTTACAATAATCACATCTATAAACATGGCAAAGAAAAAACATTACAATTACAATATATTAAAATGGAATTCAAAAGGTAAATTTTAAGGAAAAAGTAAGGGACCAAACATAACATACTTCACATAAAGAAAAGAGAACAAATTTTCAAGAACATAATATTCAAGTACATACTGAGATTTCCATGCACATGAACCCACAAACGGTACAACCAAAAAAAAAAACAGTGGCAATCCCTTTTAATAACGGTAACTTATGACATGCACAAGCCCAATAAACAAGATGCAAATTATGTCATATAATGGCAACAATGAAACCTCCAAAACAATCGCAATATGGATCAAATGTAGACATACTAAATGATTTAATACAACTTAGACATCGTTATAAAACAAAAAATCTATCTGAAGCCACATGTGCCATAAATAGTGAAGTGATAAGATCAAAAGTTAGATAGCAAGATTGAAATACCTTATGTCTCTCAAGGTCTCAAACAACTCGAGAGAATATATATTATCGTCATCCGCGAAGTATACAATCCCATCTAGTCTATGGCGCTCAATGTGCTCCAACGCTGTATTCCTTTGATGAACTCCTCTGTCCTTCACATTTGTGAAGTTCTTAGTGCAAACCAAATGCCTATACATCACACCAGTTTTCCTCAGTATTTCAGCAGTTTCCATAGAAGCTGAATTCATTTCCACTACAATCCACAAAACAGGCGGAGGTACGAGCCTGAGCACGTGACCCAGCCTGTTTAAAAAATAGGCCTGAAACGCCCGATTATATGTGGGAGTCACCACAATCAAGTGCTTCCTCGGCACAAAATCGAGCGTATCATCGGTAGCACTATGCTCATCGACACTCAAACCCCCTGGATTAATCACAAAAGCCTCGTCAGGGACTAATTCTGCATTTACGCTAGGAGGCTTGATCTCAAATGAGACATCCTGACGGCGAATGTCATCGACAACGTGACCGATAGGAAACATACCCCATAAGAAACCTAAGAAGAAAAAGATCAAACAGCTAAACAATGCTCTTCTCCATTGCCCTTTCCGAGCACACCGCCACACAACAGACCCAGCAAGAAACCTCCGCAAACTGGCTACGTACACAGACAACACTGGTAATGGCGACGCATACTTAGCACTAGGAGAAAACTTGTGATGAGGAGAGGAAACTGAAAGCGAGCCAACACCGTTTTGGTACTGCCAATCGGGGTGCGCCGGCGACAAAGTCCGTCGGAACGACGCCATTAACTAATCCACGAACAGATTACAGAGCTAACGAGTCACCCATTACTAGCCCAACTAGAATTACATACTAGACTCGTGAAGAAGCAATTCCGTGACAGAGATCAAAACCCAAGCATACCAAAAAAAAAATTTAAGATTGGAAAAAATATATCTAATAAAGATCCGAATGGGATCAACTCGAAAACCCTAGAAGATAAGGGGATTCGAAGGAAAAATCTAGAGGATGAGCAGTTAAAATTGAGGAAGAGCGCAGAAGTAGAACTCGCCAGGGGAACTGTGGGCGCGAGCTGCAGAGAGAGGGAGCACGGAGGAATTTGGAGGTAGGTAGGTGCTGAAAGTTGAAGGGCGAATGAGGCAGGCGAACGAGAGAGAGAGTGAACAGTAAGGGAGGAAGAGCTCTGAGATTGGCGAATGGAGCGCGTCATGGGAAGGGAGGGATGAAGGTGGGGAGGAGTAGGAGGAGGAGAGGTGTTGGTGGGTCGGATTTGGGTCCGGTTCAGATGAGAGACCCGTTTTCTTTTCTTTTATTGTGAGAATAAGAAAGAAATAAAAAGGTTAGGAGGAGGGCGCCATCCAGGAAGAACGCGTGGCAAGCTGCGTTGGAAGGGTCTAAGATCCTTCGAGTCATCCCTGGGGCGCGTCGGTCGCTCTTCACAAGCTTGACTCTATAAAAATTTATTTTATTTTTTATAAATATTATTTTTTAAAAAAATTATTTATCTAATTTACAAAAAAAATATGATAAATTATCCGTGGTACCTGAATCACGTTGTTTAGTTGGACAATTATTCGTCCTTTACGCAATTAACAAAGCGATGGAGAGAGTTGGTGTTTGAACATTATGCTCCCGAATAAACGTGTAACTACTTACACGTAAGTAAACGAGGTTGGGCAAATAGGTTGTAGTTGGCCTCTTACTATTTGAGACGCTTCCCTTCTTGTTTAGATGACTTTAGTCTTCCGTCGCACATGCTCTCTCCTATCTTAAATGACGGCTTTACTTCAAAATATTTATGTTCCGTATTTTACTGTCCAAGGCAGATTACGGAATCAAATCAACTGGGATGTTATAATTTTTTTTAAAAAAAAAATAAATATCCTTACATTACTCTTTCTTTAATTTTTCTAATAAAATGGTTTTTTTTTTTAATTTCCAGCAGAAGAGGGCTGGATGCATGGTCTCCATATCTACAAAACATGCTAAAATATTATTCGTATATCTTCCCACGCATGCAGGATTTTAATAGGGCTGTCACGTATATGCATCCTAAATATTTCATTTATTATTTTAATGTTTTTATATCGTAATGATTTCTATTTGGAGAATTATATATAGATAGAGTATAGTAGGGAACTAGTTAATTATGTCTAGCAGAATTGAGCTGGTCAGATGTATACGTGGCTGTTGGTTTCCTCTGTGTCGGTAAAACCCCACGCGCCCACTAGTGTGTTTATTTTGACATATTTTTATATGATTAATTATATAATTAATTTAATCATCATGCCATGACAACAGTTCCTTTTGACATGTTCCATTTAACTGCTTGTTGACAACTCCCTCAACTGTTGGTTTTTGTCTTTCTTGCTACAAATCAAATGTCCGCCAGTTCATGTGATCAATTAGCTTTGACCAAACCCCATAACTACTCGGAGCTGCAAATATGAATAACGGGGCTTATCATTATCATTAATTAATCGTTCAGTTTTTTATGAACACACATTAATCGGTAGTGATGTATAGATGTATCGTTAAATTTCAAACAAGAATATTTCGACGACACTAACCAAATATTTGATTGATTATTGAAAGTAATGCGAGCGTCGACATATGATACTCGGGGGCCAATAATGCAGCGTTTATCACCATTTTGCCTGTTACTATCGCTTGCTGATGGCGAGTCGACGTTGATAGCATTGTTTTCCTTTTTTTAGTTGTTACTATTAATTTTACTTTCCCCTGTTTTGTCGGTGGGAATAATTTAGAACGGCTGGAAACGCTGTGCATTTCATTTAGCCTATCGCAAGAGAATTTGTCACAGAATGGATGGTCAACTTTCATTTCTTTTTAACATTTTTTATTTTCAATTTGTCCAATTTAAATGTTTCAGAAACTAAAAGACGCCTATATGGGTTGAATTTTGAAAAAAAAAACAATTACAAGATACTTTTTTTATAAATAAAAATTTAAATAAATTCAATACTAGTCCTTTACCAAGGTTAGATAAAGAAAATTTATAGGGGACTTATGATATAATCTACTAAATGAGCTCTTATAACATCACCATAAATTAAACTTATTTCTTTATAGGATACTAGTCCGTTCCTTACTATCTATAATAACTCTCATTAACAAAAAAAATATAATATTTTTTAGAAAAAAATTTATGTGGGTTTTACATCGGTTTTTACTAAAGCCAAAACACATTTTTAAGGTTCAGAGAGCTTTTACAAAAAATTTATAAGATCGCCTATTAAATGAGCCCTCATGACAGTAGCTAGAATCAAACTTATTTTTTATAAGATACAAGACCATTCTTTACTATTTATACCAACTCTCATTAAAAAAAAATACAAGTTGAGTAGTCAGTCAATGGCTCCCTGCTGCCTATGGTATATCTAACCCAGTTGCTTAGTTTCAGCATTAAGCTTTTCTCTTAGCACAAGAATTTTTAGAAGAGGGTTGAACCCACCTACAATATAAAGGTAAAATAAAATCACCCTTCCTTTAAAGTGATACTAATATTAGATAGAAGTTTTATTTATTTTTTTGTTTTGAAACTGTAAAAATGGGTTAAGTTTGGATACAAAGTTTAAGCATGTATGAATTAAGCCCAATTGTGATGGGTTATATTGGGCCATGGGCCGAAGGTTTGGATGAGAGAGGCCCATTAGGATATATGGACTTGGAATGTCTGGGCATCTCATAGGAATAGAGTGTGTGACAAGCAAGTCGGTGAGTAGGTTTTATTTCCACCATTTGTTTGTAAATGAAATAAAACTAATTGGCTAGAGTTTGTAACCTTTGAGAAATATTAATTCCATCGGTGGCAGGGGAGATCTTTGTTTTTTTTGAGAAAAAAACGTGCAACAAGCATCCTCATTTTCACCGCTATCATGATATCATCATCCTACCTAACTGTTTACATCTGACTTCTGACACTTTTCTAAAAACACAATTCCAAATCCTATTATTATTGATTTGTTATGGAGTAAAATTATCTTTTAGGGATAATTCCCCTTTTAATGAGGGTGAAATCGAATAAATGATTATTGGGATTCTTTTTTATTTTTAGTTATTCATTATTTATTATTAAATAAATTTAAGTGTTATATAAATTGGAAATTTATCACATTTATATATTATACAGTATTTGACGTCATTCTTTATTTAATTTTTTCCCTCTTTCCAATTTCCATGATCATAGGAATTTCAAGCGTTGGTGTTTGTTTTGATTCACGAGTGTAAGTTACAACTTAGTTAATACTCCTCCAGACTTTAATATAATATATAGTTTAAGACAGGAACTGATTCAGTTAGGGACCTCACCGCAATATAGGAACTGATTCAGGACAAGCTGGAGGACTATTTGGCCGGGAGGGCGGAGGTGGAAAAGCTGCCGTTTAGGATTACAGGACATTGGTATACCATAGATCTAATTTGGCTGCCACCATATTTTCTCAGCTTTACAAGAGTCCATCAAAAAGTGAAGATTATTGTCTGTTTTCACTTGGATTTAGTAGACTCAGGCTGAGCAAACATTATCTATACTTGTAAGGAGATTATTGTTGTCTGACTCTACACCCACTTTGTTCACGTACATACCCGCCCTAACACATGCTTGCTTTTGTTTTTAGCTTTTTACTATTCAAACTAATAATTATGATCACAGGGTTACTTGGAACGGTGCTCACTGCATCGATCCTGTTTCTGTCGCTATTGCGGATCGTTTGCGATTCTTGACTCTCTAGAGTCCTTCATTTGTAAAACCCCCCCAGTCACAGCACAGGCCATGACAAATTAAACAGCTATATACGAGTATCCCTCCCTTTTTGCTTTTTCATGAGTTGGTTTTGGAATCTCTGCAACAACGTTATGCTTTGCATTCGTCGGTGTTTGTGCCTTCTCGGGACTGCCCTTTTCATCATGATTATTGTGCAGCCCATCTTGCAATATGAATCTTTCCAGTTTCATATGCAGTCTAATGATATTCTAGTTAAGCCAGGATTAATTAGTTAAACCCCACAACTACAAATGGGAATAGGTCAAATGGCCTTTAGACGAGGCAAGCTCAAATTAAGGAAATTCCACTAAGCGCACCACCGTCTCTGAGGGAAGTAGCATCTTCTCTTTGCTTCACTTGCACGTCAATTCAACACAAGCTCACGCCTATTTGATATTTTCATAATTGAACAATTAACTCGACCCCTTCAATTCCATCCTTTTTCCTCATTCCTTTCGTAATTTATAGTATTCAAACTCAACTTGCCCCCACATATTTCATTCAAATTAATAATATCAAGGGACCTCGTTTCGTTTTTCTCTTCCATTGTTCATCTGCCAGGCCATCACCTCTTCAGCAAGCATATAATATTTACTAATTAATTTCTCTCGCCTGAATATTAATCCTTAAAGAATTGGGTCAAAAAGCAACTTAAAAGTTGAGATTCCCTATAGAATTGCAGGAATCACGACGCCCAATAAGGTGCCAAATTAATTTCCATCAATAAAAAGTTTAAGAAGCAACTTTAATTTGGGAAATAATTAAGATTTTTTCATGTTATGCTCATCCACGTCCAAGGATATATATTGCTTTTGGGGACTTCATGGGCAAAAGTATGTATTTAAACAACAAGTCATGTATGTATACGGAAGTTATCATATATATCATCAATATTAACAAGTCAAGTGTATACAACAAAATTTATATACAAAATTATACTATATGTACAAATTACTCTCTTTTAAATCTTAATATACCAATTAATTAACTTTTTTTTAGATTAAAAATATTAAATAAATTAGTTAATTATAATAAAATATATTATTTTAAGATAAATTTATTTATATACTATTTAATATATATAAATTAATTTTTATATTAGTTATAATTAATTATTTAATTTAATTTATAAAAATATTAATTAATTTTTTATGCTAAAAAGAATAGGAAGTACGTACTATCTTACAACGATTCAAGTAAGATAAAATAGATAGGGTCTAGAGTCTAATCATGTGCAAGACACGCTGAGATGTCATAATTATGTGATGAGGGCCCTCTAAGAGAGGTAGGATGGTGGGCATATGTAAGTGAGGGGGGCGGGGCTAATCTATTCGAAGATAGGTTCCTAATTAAGTGGGCCTTTGAATATTGACTCAGGGAATAAGGCTATGTATTTGAATAATCAGTGACTCAGAGGAAAAGAACATGCACAAGCGTGGGCCGAAAAAACAAAGGAAGCTTTTTTCAACTGGAGACATGCCAAATGGAGTGTGACTCAAAGTGAGAGAAAAAGTAAAGAGGGAGACCACCCCCACAACACATTAGTATTATTATTGTACAAGAGACAAGTAGTACTGCATACTGAGATAAGCTAGGTAGGGTTTTTTGAATTGAGAGGCATTCAGAAGAAGCCAGCGTATACGCGTAAAAGTAAAAGTTCTCAGAGTCAGACACAAAACCAGCACTATCCCATGTGGGTTTTTGGAATTGAGAGGCATTCAGAAGAAGCCAGCGTATAAGCCTAAAAGTAAAAGTTCTCAGAGTCAGACACAAAACCAGCACTATCCCCTGTGGCCTACAAATGACAATTCCTGTCCCCTATAAATGACACCAACCTTGAAAAGTTGCATTGTTTCATAGCATTTCCTATGTGTCAGTGCATTTAACGGAACAAGTGAGAATTGTACGAAGGGGACCCTGCCACCCCTTGGAAAAACCATTACGATACTGCTTCTTCTCATGCTTCCAGTTTCACACTCCCCAAGTACCACACGATCGGCATCTCTCTTCACTCTAAGCTGAATGATAATGGCACCGTACTTGTCTATAACACCTCTCTATTTCACTCGTAATAATTCATCAAGACTCGGTAGCTTCACGTGAAATAAAGAGTGAAAATACCTACAATAATGGTTGCCTCGTGTTGGTGCTGAGAATATCGTACATAGAGAGACACCTGGGAGGGGGGAAGATCCACAATAATGGAAGACAATAAGAATGCATAAGAAGCTGAAGGATAAAAAGCGGGCGGCCATCTCTGAGTTGTATGTGTACGAAAATGTGCAATTGGTGGAGGGGGTCATTTCATCGAACACCTTTGGGGCAACTTTCACACAAGAAAGAATAAGTCTTTTTTTGGCTTACTTTTATTTTCCATCGGCATAATTTAGAGGGGGAGAGAGAGATGAAGAGGGAAAGAAAAGGCAAGTGCTTAAAATATATAGGGGTTGAGCCACGAGGAGGAAGCTTTTGCGTAGGGCACTAAGCCTAAAATGGAAATGGCGCCGGTGCTGTTCCTGAGGAGATGGGTTTGGTGAGTACCGAGACATTGATTAGGAAGGAACGTGGCATATGTTCCCATTTGCCAGATTAAGCCAATTCTCTCAACGATGCATTATAAAATTCCGAAGAAAATGGCCCGTTTAGGATTAATTTACTTTTTCTAAAAGTTATCAAATATGACTGAAACAAAAGGTCCCTATATATGTGCAGGATAAGCTAGATTAAGAAAAGGAATAAATTCTATTTGCATTATATTCCCCCACGTTAACTTGTTGAATACTCCTCCAGTAATAACGTTTTTAAGAAAAATGTCACGAGGGCGGTAAGATTAAAACAATTGTTAATTTTGATTTATTATAATATATAGATCAAATTTCGTATTCTTGCTGTTTTAAAAGGGATCAAGTTCATGATTGGATTCAAAAATAGAGGGAAAAAATGTTGATTGAGCAAAGCACTAATTCGGAAAAGGGAAGTGAAGGCGGGAGTCAAGTGTCATGTGGGCAACGGTTGATGTTGGAATCGGACACACGAGTCCCTTAAAAGGGGAAGAACACGTGGCATAAAGGTATTGGCAAGTAAGTTGAATAAGAGTGGCACGATGAATCATGAGATTGATAGCTGCCAACAATTAGGAGTGTCGTGGATGTTACATATATATACGTAACACATCTCTCCCTGCCAGTGTATATATCTCCACCCACACGTTTTTATAATGTTTTTATTTTTCAATTCAAAAATAGTTAGGCCATATTTGGATGATGGAGTAAAAATAATTAGAAAAATAGGGAGGAAATAATATTAAATTTTTTCTCTAAAATAGTAAAAAAAATTCTATGTTTTTGTTAGAGTTTTCCTTTATAATATTTTTATTCCTTAATTTTCTTTCATAGCTTAATACTATCTGGCCAACATTATCGAGAATGTAAATAAGAAGTCAAAAGCTATGATTATTAAGACCTAGATGATTCATAAAGACCTGAACTTGGACTTCCATTATCATCACCACCAGTCATAACTATCTATCTATCTATATATATATATATATATAAGACATAATTTATAGTGAAATAGTAGATGTTACGATATGCATGGATGAGAAGGATATAGAGTGATAATAATATTTGTAATGGAGAGTGTTTTTGTTTTCAGAAGAGGAGTGAATCGAAAGGGAATATCACATTATGGGCTAAAAGCTGGAAATAGGGAAAAGAAGAGTCAACGTAAGCAGGATAGTGTATAGGGATAAGTAAGAAGGAAGGAAGAGGAATGGATATCCACAGGATGAATGCGTGTTGGAAACCAAAAGGATGAAAGAAAAAGAGAAGAAAATCTAAGGAATGGTGAAGCTGTGTACCACCCATCAGAAAGACAAAGCTTCTCCACAAGTTGTAATTGAGAATGAGCAAGGAGAAATACTAGGATATTGCAGCTGGATACAGATATTATTATCCCCAAGAGGAGATAAGGTGAAGGGAGAGAAGCAGAAGAAGACGACAAAGCTTAGCCTTATTCTGAGGTGTACCACTCAAAACCTGCAAAACCAGATGGCCCCTCCCGTGCAATAGAGTGTACCAGTACAGATATTAATAATGCCTGCTCCTCCATCTTAGCACAACTTTTGTCATCTCAGAATTCGACACAAACAATAATAGCTGGTTTTTGTTTCTGCTCTTTCCTCTTCACATTTTTTCACTCTCAACCCTGTCTTTTGCTCATCCCACTTCTGACACTATGGAAAAGAAAGGACACTGCCCATTTTACTTCATCGTTGTTGGTGATTCACTGATTCTGATATACGTGCGGACATATAACGTAGAGATTTTCTGGGGGAAACAAAACATGGGGTTAGAAAGAGGTGGAGAGCAATCATCATTGCTGGGGGGGTAACTTTCACTAATTATGGTATGATTGGAGAGGTCAGGATCACAGATTTTGTCCTTAATTCCCTGTCATTTCTTTTGTTTTATTCGGCGGAGGCGGAGAAAAGGAAGGTGCTCCGGATCACTACATATTAACAATAAGAAATAATAATAATAAGGCTAATCAGCAAGACTTAGGCGCAGTTTTGATTAAGCTCCATTTATAGCTTTTCAGGTTTTGCCTTTTATGGAAGGCAACAACACAAACAACCGACAGCTTCAAGTCCCATCTCCTCCCTTTCCCCCGCCCTTTTCCTCATTATATTCTGCCTCTCTCATATATATATATATATATATATATATATATAGGAATGGGATCATCGCACTTGCTCACTTTATGTTTAATATTCCACAAAGTGATGCCTTTTTAAGTTCTTAATATTCTAAATGGTTTGTATAAATTTTTAATATATTCATATAATAATCATTTAATAAAATATTAAATATGAACTTGCTGTATTTTAAATCTAATAGTTCAGATGAGGAGTGAAAAGAAATAGAGGGAAATGAAAGTAAAGAAAAATAACTGAGAATGGTGATTGTGAATCTACCATACGAGATATTTATTTATCTGGACTTTTGTGAACTAATCATACTATTTAGCTTTTCTTAAACGTGAGCTTATTGGGAGTTGAATCTCCTATGGATCCTTTGGGTGGATGATGACCAAAAAAAAATATTTACATGAAATTTGGATGATATATATATAAATGTTACTATTTTATTTTATAAATTTTAAATTAAAGTATCAGCATTTACAAATTGATAGTTATAAAGAAATATAATCATTATTATTTCGTAATTATGTTTTATTTAAAATAAGAAATCATTAAAATCATTTTTTTATGGCAACCATCCAAATATCATCCCAGGCATGAGGTCTGTTTTCCCATCAAAATGCCTTTAGCATGAAGTAATTAAAAGATCAGTCTGATTTTTTATTTTTTTTCTCAAATGCAATTATTATTATAGGACAAGGGATAATCAAAGCGGGGGTGGAAAATTATTGTACAGTACAGTCCAATGAAACTGGGGACTCTGCCTTGGACTCCTCCCAAAAACTATCGGAAGGAACAAAAAATTGTAATCATACCTGAAAACTCCCATCACTTCAATTCACACTGTGATCGGCAGTGGATACTATCAACGGGTCTGTCTCAAGCGACACTGACTTGCTCCGCTCATCGTCGCCGATCACTATCTCTTCAAGATAACAAGACTCCTTGTTTGTCTGAGTTTTTGCGAATGTGGGAATTGCAGAGTGATCAGTACCAGAAGACGGGGTTGTGGTGAGGTCTCTTGCTCTTCGAACTTGTTCGTTCCAGTCTGTTCTTAAGAGGACGAACATCATAAGTCCAACACAGGAGGCTTGGGCCGCAAGCAATCCCAGCCACAGCCCGGCAAATCCCATTTTGAGCACGAATCCCAGAAGCATGGCCACCGGCATACCCACGAGGTAGAAGGAACCCATGTTGATGTTAGCTCCGACGGTGGGCCTTGCGCTTCCTCTCAGGACCCCACAACCCGTCGTCTGCGGGCAGTTTCCGAGCTCGCACATTCCGGCAATCGGCAATGCTATGGCGGTAAGCTTCAGAATCTCCTCGTCGGTGGTGAAGAATCGACCCCATTGATGACTCATCAAGGTGGTGAACAGCATGGCCGCCAGGCCTAGGCCCACTGCGCAGAAGAGAGACACAATCATGGAAATGCGGGCTTTTGCCGGCCGATTCGCGCCCAGTTCGTTACCCACTCTTGTGGAGACGCCGAGGCTCAGAGATGAAGGGAAGACGTAGACCAAAGAGGTAGTTTGGATAAGGATTCCCATGGAAGCAATGGTCGCTTTCGGATTCACCAGAAGTCCACACAGCATTATCATGAACTCGTACCACCACCACTCCAAACAAACAGAGACGCATGTCGGAACCGCAAGTGAAAGCAGAGACGCCCATCCCTTGAGACAGTCCGTGCTCGGGGAAACCCAAGAATCTCTGTACACGCCGGAGAAGTAAACAAACGTAGAAAGGAAGAGGAACAGGTTGAGATTGGTCAAAACCATTGCTATAGCCACCCCTTCTATTCCCTGCTTGAAATGAACCACCAAAAGGAAATTCAGAGGAACGTGCAAGAGAACAGAGACCGCAGTGCAATATGTTAATGGCAATGTGACGCCTTGGGTCCTGAGGTAGATTCGAAGAGGATGAAGAAGTGAGAGGAAGAAGAGGTCTGGGATGGAAAAAAGAATGAAGGTTTGAGCCATTGATGATATCTCCTGGTCTTGGCCGCACCAATTGAGGATGGTCTTCATGTTGAGCCACATGAAGGAGATGGGGATGGAAGTGGATAGAAGGAGAAGGATTGTTCTTTGCAGTGTTAAGCCCAGAAGCTTCCATTGTTTGGCTCCGTAAGCTTGGCCGCAGATAGGTTCCATCCCCATGGCTAAACCAGAGATGACCGAGTAACCGGTGATGTTGGCGAAGCCGATGGAAAGGGAGCCTCCTGCGAGTTCCATCTCACCGAGATAGCCAAGGAAGAGCATAGAGATCATAGCTCTTGAGTACAGGAGTAAACCGGCGATGGCGGTTGGGCCTGATATCTTGCTTATGTCTTTGATTTCTGATAAGACCTGAACGCGGTAAAAGAGAGAAGACAGTAATATTAACGGGTATGTCATAATAAGAAATGGAACACAGAGTAACTTTTTGTTTTCACGTGAGTGGTTACAGGTAAAGCAACCAGATCATTAAATTTACATTTACAAAAGTAATATCCTCAAGGGTACCTCTCTCGGAGTTGGCCATCTGTGAAGATCATCATCATGATCAGAGGGGGAATCCGGGAGTTTCTGGGGTGCTGCGAGATGAGTTTTTGTGGGACACAGAAATGGGGAAGCTGAAAAAGATGACTTGGAATTACACATAACTAGATAGATAACTTGGTTCGAGCTAAAGAAGAAGAATCAGTACTACAAGGGATCGATCGTGCCGTTTGTGTGTGTTAGAGAGTGTAAGGAGAAGAGGGTTTTGTATGTGGGAAGGAGAAGATGGAAGGGACTGGTTTATATGCATGAAACCTGGGGTCCTACGAAGAGAACGTGTCGCAAGCTGAATCAAATGCACCAAAAAGTGAAAAAAATTATGCTATGCTATATCTCCGAAGAAATGCTCAACTAGTCGTTGAGTTGCCGACCTCCTCTTTTCCCTCCTCAAGTGAGAATTATGTCACCATTGAAACTTAAAAAAGTTAACTTTTTTTTTTTGGTGGCATCTGAGAAAATGGCAGAGAGGAAAATTATCCTGAGGGAGGGGGAATTAACTGCAGGAAAAAAGCAATATAACGAATGTATTCGCTTAAATGGGTTAACAGCCGTCAAAGCGATCAATCTTTTTTCTGAAACGCGGTGTTTGGGTGAGGGTTTCTGTGTGAGGAACACAAAGAATTTTATCCTGAAACAGAGAAAGCAAGTGGAATGATCGAAGGATAAGCCAATTCGGGAACAGTATTTTATGTTGGTTTCGTTTTCTCAGGTGAGACCCCTGACCAGTAAAAAGGCCAAGGGGCATGCATACTAGTAATGCGGTTGGGTATATTTGTACGAATATTATTATTAAAGAAACAAGCAATACATATAAATGAGGGACTGTTTGATGCACAGGAGTTGGTTGCTAATCTTGAGGGCAAGAAGGAAATGTTTTCGCATGTTCTAAGGTAGACATGCATGTTCCGTTCTTCCCCAATCCACTCCTCTGTCCCAAACGTTACTCTTCACTGTCTGTCTAGGTCCATCTCATCTCATCTCATCTCAACCTCAACCACAACCACCCAAACCCCAAGTTTTATCCACTTCTCTGCTTTCCCTTTTACCATTTTCTTTCCTATTCTCTCTAATCATTCACTCCAAACTTATATGTTGCATATACCCACCTGCTCATTCATATGTATCTTATATATTGCTAGTTGTGCCCCATTTTTAGTTGTATGTATCAACTTTTCTTATCTTTAATATATGACATAATTATAGAGTTAATCTTGATATTAAATATAAGATATATTTTTTATATTTATCAATTTTTTTAAAAAATTATCCTTTTTAATACTTCCTCATCAATAATCGAGTAAAAGAGAGAGAAATAAAATTAAAAAAATTATTAAAATATTTTAAAAAAATCTTATCATATTAACTAAGTGAAGTATGTAAGTTTATATTTATATGGAGGTGAAGTGGGGATAGTGTGATATATGGATGGATGGGGCCCCGGAAGAAGGGTTAAAGAGGGAAGGAGGTAGATGGCCAAGTAAAAAAGAGACAGATGGGAGATGGGAGACATAGGGGAGACAATTACGTGCTTGAATGAGAGCCATTTAACGTATATCTCTATGGGGGGAGTTGGGATGATGATGATTGCTCTGTGTCTCTTGAGGTTGAGGGAAGGCAAACATACACACATACACAAATCACAGACATCCACAACATCATCAAACTTTCTCATTAGGCCTTCATCAAAACGCTGGCCCTTATTCTGCTTCATTGAATACAAACTGAGATTCCTTCCCTTGCTGTTACTGAAAGATATGTATCGTGAACTAGAAACCAAATGCTTAGAAAAATTAATTATCGAAGAAAGCAACAAGAACAGTGACTGACATGTCGTTTTATATAAGTGTTTGAGAAAAGGGAATAATCGAAGCTGGCATCCAAATGGGTAGCTGACTTGAGTGAAACAAGGAAGGTTGCGATAATGGCGTACAAATGTAGCGTCATCAATCAGGAAGACATCTTAAAGAGCAAGTTGATATTAGTGGGAGGTTTTGGGACATAACATACCTAAAAAATGCAAATTTCTGGAAAAGATGGATAAGACGGATTAGAATGAAACTTGAATTGAAATGGGCAAAAGATTATGCATCAGATTCCCCAATCGTATCCGTCTAAAACTGAGCTTTTGGCACCGCCATTCAAAGCTGGATGCTTTTGCAGGAACTCGTCGTTGCCTCGCCGTCTCCTTCCCTCTGTTTGATTACGTGGAGGGATGGAGGGTGACACCTGTGCGATTATCACTCTTCAATTTTACTACCTGGATTAATCCACCTTGGGATTCCCTTCTCCTGATGTTATGTGCACAACCGATCCTTGCCATGCATATATTCCATCAAAATCAAATGGGAAACAAAAATTATAATCTGCGCGTTTATATTAATAGTAATTCACATTGAAGGGTTGCCACCTCACTAAAGGATGGGATTCTCTCTCTCTCTCCCCTTCCTCCCTTTCTTTTTTACCTATAGAGATGAGATCACTAATTATTCGAAATCAGACACATTTCTCTATAAATCTATGCATAATCATTCATGAATTATTAATTATCTGACTTGCAATACAATTACTAATGATATTCTTAAATGCTCTTGGGAGCCTTGGAATTTGGTAACGGCCATTGTACGGGAAAGCAGGAGAACCCTTTACGAATAGCATACGCACAAAACACAGTAATTTATTGCATAATTCGAAAGTATTTATTGACAACTGACACTTGAATTTCTCTTCAGGAAGTGCCAAAAATTGGAGCTTTGACGCAAAGTCTCCATCACGGTTTCAATCTGCCCAAGTTACATATTTACTGCTGGCCACTAAGCACATTCTTCACACAGACAAAAAAAATCACACATATGCATAAGATTGCATACATAGATTGAATCACCATCGCACAATCAACACTTCATGCTGAATAATTCCCAATCAACAGTGACTCATCTCAGTTGGAAAGTATGCTGCCTGACAGAAGCTGTAGCACCTTCTGAAGATGCTCCAACTAATTTGCCACGGCATTTAGGCCATAGAATCAACAACTGACACAGGTGGGACTGACTTGCAACGAAGAAACTCTCTACTGATTGCAGATAATCTCGTTATTTTGTGACAACTTTTAATGTTACATAAGTGCCAGGGGCTAGGATATCTAAAATAACAGCCCTACATGATTTGTTTTGATCCTTGGATATGAAGATTGAAGAGCATTCACCTTTCTTGCACTACACAGAGGATTTGACATGGCTTACATACCACAACCATTCTGTCTGTTTAACAGGTACTCTGACAATTGTTCAATGGAAAAAGATTGGGAGAAGAGGGAGTTTTCACGAAAGGAAGCCCGGGAAAAATGCTAATTAGATAGAAGCAAAAATAGTTATGTACAAATTCTTGCTACCTCCTTATTTATCACCATCCCTCTTCAAAAGAAACCAGCAGGGCCATGAGCAGAAGGAACGCGGTACCTCAGACGTGGGATCTAGGCTTTTGAGAACCACCACCAGATCGAGGAATAGCCAAGACAGCTATGAGTCCACTGATAAGGGCTGCAATAGTTGCCACAGCAAATGCTGGGCAGTTTCCACCCCCAAATAGCTGATCCCATGGTCCACTTCCCAGAGACACCACTATCTGTTTCAAACATCATAAATGTAAATTCAAGTAGCTCAAAAAATTAGGAACTATACTTAAAAATAGGTCCTTTCCCACGACGTTTACATATTTACAGAAGACCAGTCATCATTAACTTCGGACTACAAAAAATACTTAACGGTTTAGACTGGGGAAGAAGTTGTCTGCAAAATTATTTTTATAAACTAGATATGATATCTCAATCGAACTCTTCTGATAATCAATCAGTGGTTACTTTCATGTAATCTGTGTACAACTAGATATGTGATATCCTCTGCTTACGATAATAGCTACTTTCAAACTTGCGGGTCTTATTTTAATTATGTTCCTCAACAGATGAATTGGTTTTCACATCCAAAATGACTACTCTATTTCCATATTAACAAGATATAAATCAAAAGGGGACCGATCAGATTAACATTATGTAAGTAAAAATATCATGTATTTATTTGCTGTACTTAGAAGCTCACTCCAATCCAATGCTGCCTAAGTCTCCTCCATCACAGAATAGTCATATTTGATAAATATTTAAACTCGGGGTAATATAATCATCTGCGAAACATAAAGCATTCATATTTCATAATGAGAATGTCACTGAATGACCAAGGAGCGCTGGTTCTGCAAGAGGGAATGCCCCTTTGCGAGAATGATACTTGTTTTCAAGTAAATCAAGAAATGTTATATATTCTAATAAAAAATAAACTATGAACTCAAATAAAATTGCCAAAAATTAAACTATCAATAATAGCTACTTCCAAACTTGAGGGTTTTATCCTCTTTTCCGTGGTCTAAGAAAGAATGTCTCTAACTAAGAATAAAAATAAATTTCATCCAACTCTATTGGCAATTCAACACCCCCTAAAAAATTCCAGAGAGAGCGACTCGTTTAACTAAAAAGGATATTATGGAATCTTAAAGCAAGGATACCTGAGGGATCACTATTGCCAGATTTAGAACCCCCATTGACAACCCTGTAAGTATGAACAATCAATGTAAACAGTTCTGCAGTCAAATCTCCAAAAGAAATGAACAGAATAAGGCCATAAATAGAAGCCCACCTTGGCCAAGTCCCAAAGACTCAATATGTGCTGAGATTAAGGCGTATGGGACACTGTAAGTAATCTGAAATAATCATTATGATAAGTCAGTTTAAATCATGTGTAACACGCACATAATATCCGATTTTTGCCCTCTTTATGGGGCCAATTCCAAACTTGCATTTCTGGCACATCATGGTAGAACTGAAATAATTATGTATAAGAGAATGCAATAACAATGGAACAAGACCTTTTTTCCCTTTAATTTGAGGGTTTAGAGAACCACTACGAGGTGTGCATTCTATATTGGCCAAAGAGAAAAATATGCTTAGAAGCAGATTTGAGCAACTTACCGCCAACGGAAACCCAAGAATGGTAAAGATTGTTATAGCAGCTATTAAAATGCCAATTGGAGGTTCATCTTTGCCAAGATAGCCAATGCTATTTGCCACATAGGTTACTACAAGAATTGCAATAAAGCAGACAGCCATTACGATGTTTGAGATTCCCCACAAAAAGCCAGCCCCCCGCTTCCTGCTTAGCCATTCCATAAGTAATGATGTTATGGCAAGAACAACTGAGTTCAGTAATAAGCCAAGTGCCCCCATTCTAACTCCTGCATCATAAGTAAGGCCTTGATTTGGATCACCACCATAAATCTCTCTACCCATCCAATCAGTATCGAACAGAATAAATGGAAACCATCCTATCCAAGTCAGTGCAGTAACAGACAGTATTATCCATATAGGAGATGAAAAATATTTAAATGTCCCAAATAGCTCCCACAGGAAAGCTTCTTCTGCGCTACCCGACTCTCCTGCACCTTCTTCAGTATGGGCTGCCCCATTCAAACTAAGAGGCACTTCATGAGCTGCTGCAATGCTGATATATGTAGTGATCACAATGAAAATGACATCGAGAAGGAAAGCAGACTTGAGATTTGCACAACTAATTTTACATGCAGTGGTAACAGAGAAAGAAAAAACCCTGTACCAACCGCTGTATGATCCAGTTGCGTAGCCAAGAATGTTACCAATAGCCATAAAAAGAGAGAAATAGGCATTTGCTACTCGTGTCCTTCGATGATCCTTGCCTAACATTATGTAGAAGAAAAAGTCAAGAAAATGAAGAAAAATGCGCACCTCATATATCGATTGATCACTTTCTTTTCTCAACGAATTGCATTTGACATAAAAACAATACTTTCATGGTGGTTTACCATTTGGGTTTTCACTTGGTTTTCCCTCTCTCTCCCTCTCTCTTTTTGCAATGTTTTCCAAAAAATCGAATTTGGCCCCTAGTATAACCCTGAGTAAATAATTATTTATTTTAAATAGGTGGCAGTCTTTTCATGTTCACTGTATCTATCATTAACAAAATTATCAAGTCGTTGATATGTATACCAAAAGCACATAATATTCAAATTGAGAACCAGAGTTTGATTTGCTACATCATTGTATGAGTAAATTTGTTCAAATTTTGTGAGATTTTTAATATCTAATAGATTATTTAGAGCAAAATCAACTATTATGGTTAGATCATCAATCTGATACTTCTGTTCGACTATTACTTTAACATTAATCAAGTCAATTACCATAATGGGATCAGATGGAATATCTAAGGGCAAATTAATGCTTGGAAGACTACTTGTTTTGGCAAACCGAATTTCTCATGGGAGTCCAGAAAAGGAACTGCCAAACCAATGCTTCGTCATTTGGAAGTTATAACGTTGCTACTTTAACACTGGAAGAATTTTCCAAAAGAGAGTTCAGCTAAGGCTCTCATTGTCTCAGAACAACCACGTATTCAGTCCGAGAAGATCTTACCAGTAAGATCGGCAAGCAAAGCTCTACAAGGACCTTGAGTCATGTTGTTGGCCACGTCCAAAATCCAAAACCCGAATACAAATACCACTATCGCCATGGGCCGAGAATTCTCCGTGTCACCGAACCACCAACCAATGTCAGCAGAGTGACCAATGACCAGAACAGCAATAATGATGGACACTGCTCCGACTAAGATAAAGGGTCTCCGGCGGCCGAACCTGCTGGTGCACTTGTCACTCATGTGCCCCACCAAGGGTTGAACAAAGAGACCAGAAAGTGGGCCACATAACCAAATTATGCTAGCCCACGCGTGAGGAATTCCTAGCTGCTGAACATAAGGCGTCAGGAGAGAAAGCTGCAAGGCCCACCCAAACTGAATCCCCCCAGCCACCGATGCCACCCGAAACAATTGCCTGAGTGGAACCCTCGTCCGAGGTGGAGGCCACGCCGATGATGGAGTAGCTCTGGACCGTTGACGTTGAGATTGGGGATTCGGCATCACACAGTCTGGCACTGTAATCTCAGCTCACCACCCTCTCTGCTATCTAGTGTCACACAGCCCGAGATCAATTCCACGAAGCGGTACTAAACAACGGGAAGAAAGAGAAAGAGAAGCGGCGGCTTCACAGAGCCTCGGTGATCTGAATATCAGAACATGGAACAGGAGAAGGAAAAACGAAGGATGACTGTGTACTTGAGGAGAGAGTTATACGTATTGGCTGAAATCTAGCCTCGTCCCTGCACGCATTTACAGATACAAGTTCTTTTGGGTGGATTTACAGATCCATCTTCGAATAGATTCAGACAGAAGAATTGAGACATCACTGTTTTGAAATGATAGAAAGAATGATTCGGCCACAAAGGCAAAAATGCGTTAAAGCGGTAAAATAACCAAAATCTCTTTTCCGTTTTTGTTGGTTATTACTTTCCCTCGCTTTTTTTGGAGAGCTGCTGAATCGAACGACCGTCATGAATGGGAAACTAAAATGCGAAATGACAGGCTTACCCCTCAATGCGTGGGAATTGGCGTTTATGGGTGAAAGGACAATGAATTGAATTTGAATTTTTTGTTATCTTGGTCCAGCTCCCAAAACTACCACGAGGACGCATGAGGAAGACTTGAAGTGATGAGTGGTTCTTGAACGCTTATCCAAAAGGCGGCAACTACACCCAACCAAAGTCTAAATACCCAACGTATGCATAGAATCTTCCATGCCTTTCTTTTTTCTTTTTTAATTATTTCTGGGCCAATGAACCCAACGCATCCCTTCATCCCGACTTGTCATTTGTCAATTGAAGCTGAGATCTCCATTATTATTGTTTTTCCTAAACAAAATTTAGTGTGTATTTGACGTTATAATTTAAAAAAAAAATATATAAAATTTTAGTTTATAAAAATTTTAAATAAATAATTATATTTATTTATAAATAATTTTAGCTAATATTATAATTTTAAATAAACTACTTAAATTAATTTTTAGAATAATAAAAGAACTTATAGATTATCTAATTACTATCTTATTCCTATTTTTTCTTACACCATCTTTTCTCTTTTATCTTTATTCTCTATCATCTCTCATATCTCTTCTATAACCTCTACCCTATCCCATATCTCTTCTTTACCTTATATACTCTTTTCTCTACACTCTCTCATCTCTCTCTTCTCTCTTCTCTATCCTCTCTCATCTCTCATACTTTTAATCAAATAATATATTTTTTAATAATTTATTAATATAAAAAATAATTATACTACTAATCATCTAAATATCTCTATTTTTAAAATCTGTTATTCCTAAAATTTATTATCCAAAAATTAATCTAAATATATCTTTATTATGTTTAGTTTTCTTGAAAGTCTCAATTTATTTTAATCTTGGTACATAAAATATTACCCTTTACATTTAGTACAATAATCATATAATCTAAAATCATATGGAACAGCCACCTAACCATGATTGTTGGCTGCTTTGTTAAGAAAATACTTTATACCAGTGAATAGTTAGGTGGAGTATGGACGAATATACTTCTTGGGATTCAAGCAAATCCAAAGGCGTCAGTGTCAAATTGAGTATTTGTTTGATCATTTATTTTGTCGTCCTTCACTTCAATCATCGTGTTCGACTATTCCGTGAAAGGTACGCATGATTCTTTTATTATTTTAACATCCGTCGCCTTTGTTTGTTCGCATCTCAACTATTGCCTTCACTCCTTTAAGTCACTGTCACCGCAAAACCACGTGACTAATGATTTCAATTTCGGCTTAAGAAAAGCGGATTCAAATAAAAGCCCATTGCGTTAACCGGACTTAGGCCCACCCTATAAACGGCATAACAGTTTTGGGCTGTCGACAAACAGTAATAGGCCCAAAAACAAGAAGGCAGGGAAGTTTTAGTTCGAGCGCGGCCCAACATCATTTTCTGGATGGTTCTACAAAATCTATTTATCAGTATACAAAAAGAAAAATCTATTATCCATGGGTTCAGCTAACGAAGGGATGAGACATACTACTATTTGGAGTGTGTTCAAACTTTAGGGAGTACCACTTTATTGTGGTTCTAGTCGCGGTGCTTGGGAAGGCATCCTAACTCTTGGGTGCTTAGATTTACACCTGAGGGTAATAGATAGCTCGTCTTGCCCGATATTAGTATCGCTTAAGAAGAAGGGAGACTTTGCCCTACCTTTAGATTGTGGGTAAGCCCAACCCCTTTTCAAAAATCTCTGTACCCAAAAAAAAATCTATTTATCTATCCTTCCGATTAGAGTGCAATAAAAATTGGGAAAATTATCGTGAGGCCTAATTAAAGGAGTTTAAGAGTTTGTATTGATTTTTTTTCTCTAAAAATTTAAGTTAGTTTTGTAGTTAGTATAGAAAATAATTTTTTACAAAATTAAATATGTCAGTGAAAGGAAAAACATAAAGGACGAACATATTGTTGGGTGGATTAAGAAAACTAGAACGTAAGGAAGTTTGACACACGTCCCATGACGTGCTCTTCTCGGCGTTAATTTCCGCGGCAAAACACGGAAATGCCCTCCACCTTTACGACATCAGCATAACCTGTGACAACTCTTCCTTTTTCTCGCTACCTTTTCAAATTTATTATCCCAAACTGCACCACTCAATTCAATCAAAATCATTATGGCTTAAGAAATATGTTCTGTCATTTTTTATACAACCAGTTCAATGAGAAAAGCCATATAAATAGAACTCCACTCACCCGCTTGTTCCCCCACCTAGAGAACCCACTGAAAAAACCAAACACAAACGGCGGAAAGGGCACATCAGCGGAATTTGCAGAGCTCATTTCAGAGCTTCTTCGAGGGATGGCTTTCCCGCCAACAGAGCTCCCTCGACCAGCTTCTCAATCTCTCCCTCGCTCCAGACTCTCCCCTCAAAATGGAGCAACAGAATGCTCTTATCGACCAAGTCCTCTCTCACTACCAGCAATACTTCCAGGAGAGATCCAGACTCGCCGATCCCGATGTCTTCCTCCTCTTTTCTCCGACCTGGTTAACTTCTTACGAGCTAGCTCTCCTCTGGATTGCGGACTACAAGCCTTCCCTGGTGCTTCTTCTGGTGGATGGCGCCGCCGGCGATTTATCGCCGGAGCAGAAGGCGACGCTGGAGCGAGTCAAGGACGATACCAGGAGGCAGGAGAGGGTCGTGACGGGGCAATGGCGAGCGTTCAGGAGATCCTCGGAGGACCGTCGATGCTGCACTGCAATTGGCGAGGCGAGTGGGGAGCTGGTCGATGGGGAAATTGATGAGCTGGACACTGCCTGGGAAGTGCTGAAGAATGCGATGATGGGGGTAATGGAGAAAGCCGACGAGCTGCGAGTGTCGACGGCGAGGAAGGTTGTAGAAATTTTGAATCCGTTGCAGTTTCTGGCCACGGCGGCTCAGTTTCAGCTTCGCGTGAGGAGTTTGGGAACGCGGTTGGACGCTCGGTTCAGTGTGTTTGTCAAGTGTCAAAAACTAGATTTAAAAAAAAAACTCAAAATTTAATTTATTTTTTTAAAATAAATTACTATATTTATTTAAAAAATATTTTAAAACTATAATTTAAAATTAAACTTTTATATAAAATATTAAGATTAATTTTTAAAATAATAACAGAGTTTATAAACTATCTAATGATTATTTTATTTCTATTTTTTCTACACTCTATCTCATTTCTTCCCCATATATTGAGTCTCCTTTATAGTAAACTTGTTAAAAAACACTTTTGATATTCATGATCAAATTGTTAAAAAGAAAGAAGCATTAAAAAACTCTAAAATATAGATTATTTATTTTGACTCAAAATATTTACAAACGATACAAGAGTCAAACCTCTCATCATTCACAAGGGATAGTGGTAATGGTAGTGACAGTAGTATATATGTTTTATCAATAACTTTCCAATAGAGTGGGTGTGTCAAGGAACATATACCAGTCCAATGTAGTAAGGCCTCATTATGTGGTCTTCTCAAAATGGGGTGGGGGTGGGGGTGGGGGTGGGGGTGGGGGGAGATCACTACTTACTACATTTACTATCAGTTTTTTTACGCCGGGACCCAAGGAGAAAAAATCACGTCAGTTAAGTGATTATATATTTTTTAAACAAATATTGTTCGAACAGTTGTCTTTATTTTCAAAAATATATTTTGATCTAATATTTGGACTTGATATAGATGATGTGGGTGTTTGGTTTAAAGTAAAACTATAATTTTAGAGAAGTTTTTAATTAAAGATTTTTTTAGTATAAAAAAATTTATATAAATTTGACATCCGTCCCTTGTTAAAGTTAGAGTCTAGAAAATATTTATAGAAAACTTATAAAATCGCTTACTAAAAAAATTAAATGATAGTAACAATAACTAAATTTATATTTTTATAAGATATTAATCTATTTTATTATATGTATCAAGGTAATTAGCTAAAGATATTTGATTGGACGCAGGTAAGGAGAAAGGTGTTTGGAGCAAAATATGAGGGCTAATTTTGCCTGTCTCTTGGACTAGAGGAAGGCCATCTCAGTTGTCCCACCCAAAATTCTTCGGCCGTAAAAAAATGGAAAGCCCGCCCAGCTTGTTTGGTTTTTTTAAAGGACAGACTCATTAAAATAAAGACCCATGAAAATGTCTCTATGTGGGCCTTATTGTCGTAGGCCCATCTATAACTCTGTAGTTTACATTGGGCTGTTGTGTTGATCATGTTATGGGCTAATTGGGCAAGAAGGAATCCTACATCATTTGGGCCTCTCAAGTCTACATAGATCTCTGTTTCAAATTTGGGTAGCTTTAGTTGTTAAAGGGATAAGATATACAATTATTTAGAGAGTGTTTGATTATTGAGGAATATCACTTTGTTATAGTTTCAGTTATGGCACTTGAGGAGACATCTTAACTTTTAGGTGTTTAGATTTATATCTAAGGATAATTGACTGATCACTCTCTTATATATTAATATCATTTAGAAAGAATGGAGATTTCGTTTTACTTTTAAATAGTGGTTAAATCTAACCCATTTCTAAAAAAATTTATACAAAAACAAAAGATGGGCATTCTGTTATCTGAACTTATTGGATGAATGTGACATGATAGGAGTAGTTGAAAAAAAGCAAAGGAATTTAGAGTTTTCACTAAATATTTGACAAGTGGGGAGGAATTTGTGGGGCAAGCAAAAAGGTAGAATACCATATGAGAATTTTGGAAAGGTGAGTGCGCATCTCTGCTCTGAGCTTCCATCACACTTTGATTCCCTTTTCTTTTTGGGCTTTCACAAAATCCCCCATCTGTTCGATTCTGCCTTGGACCTTGACAAATTTATCATCATTGATTTCTCTTAATTACTACTTTCTCTCAAATTTCTGAAACTTTGGAGAAGAGCCCCTCGTAATTTGTTAATGGTAACATCGTTCATCTCCACTTTCACCTGTTCATATGACACAACAACAAAACCCTTTTCCCTGACATGTTTAACAAGATATGGTCAGGGCTTTGGCGACTGATATATATATATATATATCATATTATTCTAATAAGGATTATGAACCTGCTTTTACCTTGTGTTAACACAGACATCATCGTCAACATATGGTAACCATGCAATTACCGTGAACTAATCAAAATGGTTCTCCCAACTACAGTAATACAAGAGGGAAAAGGAATTTTGCTTAGACATGGTCCACATGTAGACGTACGATATTAGAGATTGGTATTGATAATTGGTGTAGGATTGGCCTGTCTATATTCATGCGAGTCTACGGTGATCTGCCTTTTGCTTGAATATATATATTCTCGTTTCTTCAGAATTTCGAATTATATGTGACCCATATCGAATCTTAGCTAGTTTCATGGCTGACATCCAATTGAATTTGTGTTTTGGGAAAAGGCAAAAGCATGTGGAATCTACAGTGAAGTCCACCCAATAAAAATCTCCATCTTCCTTCCTTTCATTAATGGGAGGAGCAAGTAGGGAATAGTGGCAAGCATAACATCATCGAGATGTCACTAAATTCACAAGAAACCACTCAACTTTATTTGAGTATATATGTTCTATCGTGTCCTTTTCTGATCTCCTACAACCTATCCTCCTTTATTTATACTAAACTATACGTTTGTTTTTGTTCAAGCATGATATTCCGACTGATCCGCTTATATATCACAGAAGGAAACAATGGTTGCGGGACTAATTATTTATAATTAGGTACGCGAGGAATTATAAACAAATCAGTAATACAATTATTCAAGAAATTTTTCATGACGTGACTGTATATTCCAACGTTCAATTTCGAAAATACGGCCACTTAAATTTAGATGCAACGTGTCATAGTTTGTGAAGGCAGTGAGAGATAAAAGTAGTGCAACCATCATTATTCGTTGGAAAATGTCACTGCTAAAATTTCATTTTTCTAAAAGAATCATCCGTCAAAAGCAAAAAGAAAGTTTCTCATCCGTTTATATAATCGATGTTGGTGGGAGATTAGTTCAGAAATCGCTCAAGTGCGCTTCGGCAAAATAATGAATGATAATATATAGCTAGGCTTTTTTGACTCACCTGATCAATATTTTGCCTACCAAATCATTGATTTCACACGTGATCACTAGCCTTTCCAGGTTTGATCAAACCAACTTAAGGAATCTGTTTGTTAAATTCTGTTGGGGTTAAAGTAACCTCAAATAACTGAATGACAAGTCAAGTGTTAAATAGTACAAACAAACACCCATTTTTGCTGAAGTACAACGAACAAATATGAACTATGTAGAAACTCGGTTGGTTGAATTAAGATCACTGAAAAGGTATTTGTTCGGTTCTATACCCGTCGTTGAAATCTCATATAACTAGTATTATAGGTTTTGACGACATGCATGGCCATAGTTTTCTGGCGAGAAAACAAATGGATGAGGAAGAGGTCGTGGTCAGTGAATAGTGCGGTGTCCCGGATCAGATGCAGCAGTTTATTCTGCAACCCGTATATAGGTGTATAAAGTCGATCCATTATTCATGAGCTAGTGGAGTATATAATCGTGTGTGTGTGTGTGTGTTCTCTCTATAGATCTGTATATACACATCAAGAACCTGCTGCCTTTTTTCTCTTTCCACTGCTTCACCCGGTAGTGATCCACTCACACACACTTCATCTTATATATACACCTCTTACTCGTCTCCTTCCTTGCAACATTTATAACCTTCAATACACTCTGCCCTCTTTTCTCTCAAAATGGATCGTAAAACCATTTTCTTTCTTGCTCTTGTTTCCATGTCTTGTATTCCACTGGTCGTCTGTATTAATACGAATCATGATCAGTCTCAGTTTTTTGTTCTCATGAAGGAGTCTTTCTCCGGTAAGTACCCGTCCAGTTGGGATGTCAACGGAGGAAAATCTGTGTGCAGCTTCACCGGGGTTGCCTGCAATGACCGAGGAGATGTCTTCAGTCTTGACGTCTCTGGTTGGTCACTTTCTGGGGACTTGCCTGAAAATATATGCTCTTACTTGCCGGAGTTACATGTTCTTCGTCTCAGCAATAACCACCTCAAGGGAAACTTTCCCGACACCATAGTCAACTGTTCCCACTTGGAAGAGCTCAACATGAGTTCCATGTCTCATGCTGGAAAGCTTCCTGATTTCTCACCTCTGACATCTCTCAAGATTCTTGATTTGTCATACAACCATTTCATCGGTCGGTTTCCCATGTCCGTGTTCAACCTCTCCAGTCTCGAGGTCCTTAACTTGAACGAAAATGAAGGCTTCGACTTATGGATGCTTCCGAAGGATGTTTACAAACTCAAAAATCTCAACTCCATGGTGCTCACAACATGCATGGTGCATGGCCAGATTCCGGCGTCCTTAGGGAACCTTACGTCTCTTGTTGATCTTGAGTTGAGTGGAAACTTCCTCACTGGTCAAATTCCTCGGGAGCTTGGAATGCTGAAAAATCTGCAATATCTTGAGCTTTACTATAACAGTCTTGTTGGTGATATACCTGAGGAACTAGGAAATCTCAAGGAGCTCAAAGACATGGATTTGTCAGTCAATAAGTTGACCAGGCAAATCCCAGAATCTATATGTCGCCTTCCCAAGCTTGAAGTCATACAGCTTTACAACAATAGCCTCACAGGAGAAATTCCAGCCGTGATAGCAAACTCAACATCCTTGAAAATACTGTCTATTTATGACAATTTCCTGAGTGGCCACGTCCCAAGAAATCTTGGTCAGCTCTCAGAATTGGTAGTTTTAGACATGTCCGAAAATCAACTGTCTGGTCCATTGCCAACAGGGGTTTGCAAGGGAGGTAAACTTCTCTATTTTCTTGTTCTGGATAATCAGTTTTCTGGAGAGCTACCAGACGTTTATGCAAAATGCTTGACCCTTTTGAGGTTCAGAGTGAGTAACAACCACTTGCAGGGCTCAGTTCCTAAGGATCTCTTTGGCTTGCCACATGTTTCAATAGTTGACTTGGCACACAATAATTTTTCTGGTTCCATTTCTGAGTCCATTGGGAATTCTAGAAACTTGTCAGAGCTTTTCATACAGAGGAACCGAATTTCTGGATTCATACCCCCTTCCATCTCTCGTGCCACCAATCTTGTCAAGATTGATCTCAGTTATAACCTTCTCTCTGGTCCAATACCTTCAGAAATCGGGAACCTGAAGAAGCTTAATTCACTGATTCTGCAAGCAAACAAGCTAGATTCTTCCATCCCCAGCTCACTTTCCTTATTGCAATCCCTCAACGTTCTTGATCTCTCCAATAACCTTTTGAATGGGAGCATCTCTGACAGTCTATCTGCACTCTTACCCAACTACATCAATTTCTCAAACAATTTGCTTTCTGGTCCAATTCCTTCCTCATTGATGAAAGGAGGGTTATTAGAAAGCTTTTCAGGGAATCCGGGTCTCTGTGTGTTGCCGGTTTATGCTAACTCATCAGACCAGAATTTCCCTGTGTGTCCACAAAGTAGCAGCAAAAAAAGGCAAAGTGTCATATGGGTAGGTCCAATTGCAGTAGCTTTGATCATCATTGGATTTGGAGCTCTATTGGTTTCAAGACGCAGGCCTGCCAAAGATAAGGCAACCATGGAACAAGATGATGAGTCTATATCTTCTTCATTCTTCTCCTACGACTTGAAGAGCTTCCACAAATTAAACTATGATCGGCAGGAGATCATTGAGGCCATGGTAGATAAGAACATAGTGGGATACGGTGGATCTGGGACAGTGTACAAGATTGAGTTGAAAAGCGGTGAACTTGTTGCAGTCAAGAAGCTGTGGAGTAGAACATCAAAGGATTCAGCTCAAGAGGGTCGCATGGTTTTAGACAAGGAGTTGAAAAACGAGGTAGCAACCTTAGGAAACATAAGACACAAGAACATAGTCAAACTTTACAGCTACTTCACAAGCTTTGACTTCAGCTTGTTGGTTTATGAGTACATGCCAAACGGTAATCTTTGGGATGCTCTACACAAAAGTTGGATCAATTTGACTTGGCCAACTCGTCATCAAATCGCTCTAGGGATAGCTCAAGGTTTAGCATACCTCCACCATGATCTGCTTCCTCCAATTATTCACAGAGACATCAAGTCAACGAACATCCTCCTGGATGCTCATTACCAGCCCAAGGTTGCAGATTTTGGAATCGCCAAGGTTTTACAATCAAGAGGAGGCAAAGATTCCACCACAACCGTAATTGCAGGAACATATGGTTACTTAGCCCCAGGTAATTAAATAATTCTAATTCTCTGATCACCTGAGTTATTATCATTCATATTTGAAGAAAACATCTGTTAAAAAAGACCATTAACATCATAATAATGCTTTCCATGTTTGTGCGTTTAGTAATGTCGTTTTCAATAATGCATATGTTTGACTCCACGTGTTTTCATGGTTGTCACAGAATATGCATATTCGTCAAGAGCAACAACCATGGGTGATGTCTACAGTTTCGGGGTGATACTAATGGAACTGATAACTGGGAAGAAGCCCGTGGAGGCTGAGTTTGGAGAGAACAGGAATATAGTATATTGGGTTTCAAACAAGGTAGACAGCAAGGAAGTAATTAATGAAATAATAGACAAGAGATTATCATCAGGGTTATTCAGAGATGAAATTATACAAGTTGTCAGAATTGCCATTAAGTGCACCTACAAATCTCCTGCTAATCGACCAACCATGAAAGAGGTGGTTCAGCGACTCATTGAAGCAGACCCATGCAGATTCGATTCCGGCAAGTTGTCAGCAGACAAGACCAATACCAAATAAATATGGAAAAAACAGTATTGTTGCCATAATAAACACTTATGATTAAGGTGATGGGCTTAGAAAGGGTAAAGAGAAATCTCAGACTGCCCCACTATGTAGTTGAGGGACCCCATTGCGGAGTGCAACTTGCTGCTATTATCTTTCCTAATGCAAAAGTAGTCTGTAGAGTCTGTGACTCCGAGTCTTTTGTCGTTGTTGCTGCTTCTCTTTCTGATGTATATTTAATCTTGTAAAAAAATTCTGAGTATTAATGCTAAGCTACTTTATTTATACTAATAATATAACACAAATTGCTTTGACGATTTTTACTTTTCAATCCTTGGTTAAAGATACAATGGAACGGGGCATAATTAAGGCACGTATTTGTAAGGGGAGGGCCCCTTAAGAAGCTATATCAGTCAGAAAAGATAAATGGGAAAATCGACTGAAAAGAACCGTGTCCCCATTAAAAAGAGAAAAGAAAAGCAATGTCAATCAAGTTTTTAATTATTTTCTTCATCTTTATTTCTTTTGGCGGAGACTTTGATTGTTTTTTGGAGAAGTGAAGCGCGCGCGCGTGGCTAGAAAGGGCATCTTCAACGGCTTACCGTAGAGAGTGAGACATGAATCTCCACTCAGAAGCTCAATTACTGATTAGTTTATTACAGAAAATTTAAGTGAAGTCTCAGAGTATTCCATTGCCATAAACACTTGCTTATTGCAATAATAGTGTGTGTGTGTGCAACCGCGAACAGATATTTCCGGTCTCCAATCATTCGGAGTAGAAAATTATATATGGTGGATCTAAACTCTGTCGTAAAGGGAATACCCAGAACTTCTTGTATGAAACATAAAGAAAAGAACTGTGTGGTTAAGATTTTTTGAGGGTCTGAACTCTAAAAAAGGACAATTGTAAAAGGCGAAGCATAGGGACACGGACCACATTACTGTTTCCTTTGACGCAAAAGTATGAGTGCATGTTCACGTTCACACGTGCGGGTGCAACCCCAAATCTATTATACATACATATATATATATATGTGTGTGTGATTGTGTGTGTGTGTGTGTGTCTTTATGAGTGGATGGTGGGGTCATGTTGAGAAGAATGGGATTCATTCATGAAGGAAAGTGAAATTATTTCTTGGGGAGTGGTGAAAAGCCCATAGAGAAAAAGTAAGAAGCTTCGACAATAATATATAGCTTTTGAGTGTGAAGACAAAGAGGATCAAAGCCTGCTTTGAGTAATATATTCAGTGTCAAAGAAGGTAATCGCAGAAGAACATGAATGTCCACCATAATTACAAGCAAAAGGGCGAAGAATCGAGACACAAGGACACCAGTACAGTATATATGAAGTGGGTGCTTATTCTATAGCATGTATCGTCTTTATTCACAAAAAAGTCAGTTGTCAGTGTAGGTAGCCCAGAAGTGAGGAATTTTTTATTTTTTGGTATAGAAAATTTTAAAAAATAGTTAAGCTCACTCAATTTAAAATCATAGAAAAATCTCATTTTTTTAAAAATAATATCAATATTAGATAAAGTATTTCTCCATTATTTGAGAAGGTAAGTGGAGCACCCACATAAATGGGATTTTGAATGTATAAGGCCATTGTTCATAGGCCCAATGTTTTTAAGAGTCTGAGGCCCAGTCCAGATTATCAATGATGGGCCCAATGGTTTGAAAAAGCCCCAAACTTACCAGCCCACAAAGGCCCAATATATTTTTTATATATATTAAATCTCAAATTTAAAATTTTATTTAAAAGATATAAAGTTACTTACTATTCAAACCAATTCATTGGTAGCGTCTCTCAAATATAAAACCATACTAACGGACTACAGCCATCTCCACTCCCACGTTTCCTTTCTTTTCTTTTCTTTTTATTATAATGACCAATTTTATGTTTTGCGTCTTGGATCTCATACATACCTCCTTTCCATTATCTCCTCTTTTCCATCCATTTTTTTTTTAAAAACTTCAAATAATAGAAAATGCAAGTAAAACTTAATTGAAAAATAACTCATATTTAGTTAATTTTATTAAAATATATAAATGATTTACCTTTGGAATCGGACAGGCTCACGAGAGAGAGGAGTTGCGTGGCGTTGAAGGCAAAGTGCCCGAGAACAGAGAGAAGAGAAGCAGACTGCAAATATAAAACAAAATAGCTATCTGCTGTGTGTAACGCGTCAATTTACGGGTCTCACACCTGGAGAGAGGGCAGGGCCCCCAAATTCCCTTCTAATTAATCTATTTTCTTTTATTATTACGTATTAACCCTCCCACCCTTTTTTGATATTAAAAGCCTATGCTTCAGGAAAGAGATCTTCTTAATATTTTTATTCCTATAATTATTACTTTTTATCTGTGCATACGTAAGAAGATCTACTGCCAGCTACGAGCCTTTCCACTTCTTCCGACCTCATTTCCAATTTAAAAGCATATATATATATATATATATATATATATATATATATATATATAATCGGGTTTTACTGCCAGGCGCCACGTTTCCATGATATAAACAGCAACACCTTTTTTTTTGAAAAAAAAAAAATAATGTCCAGTTTTAAATAAATAAAAAATTCAAACCCAATGCCTTTCTTGTTTGACTTTTCTTTTTGGAACATTCGTAAGCCGGTCCCTACCCTACGCTTGTAATGCAAGTTAGAACTATTAATTTAATATTTACAAAATTAATTTTTTTAAGGAGTATAACATTTTATGATCCAAATAATATAACTTATATATTGGTAAATTTTATATTATTTAAAATATAATTTAATTAAATAAATAATTTTAATCCTAAATATAATATATATTTTTTATATTTAATAATTTTTTAAATTATTTTTATTAATACTCTTTCAATAATAATTAAATGAGAGATATAGTAAGTTAAATAAAATGACTAAAATATTAATTAGCTAAATTTATTTATTAAATTAAATTAATTAAATAATTTATATATTAAATATGAGAGGGGTGTCTGTGCTTTGGTCTTTATATTTTTTTTAATTTAAAAAAATACACTAATAGTAAAGTTATAACTAAATTTAACTTATAAATATTTTAATTTTTTTTTGCTATTAGATTACAAGATAATTAGAAATTGCCCCTCATAAGTTATAATTAATAGGGAGGATAGTAGGTTAATAAGAATGTAATAGGAGAAATGTATATACATAGTTGGTTTATATAAAATTATAATTTTAAAAATATTTTTAATTTAAGTAAAAAATTAAATAAAAGATTATCAAATAACTAAAATTATTTTTAAATTAAATTTTAGTTTAAAAGTCTAAAATTATTATATGGAATAAGTTTGTAAGGTTAATTTTTAAATAAAAAATATACTTTTAAACTATGTAATAATAATTTTATTCTTATATTTATTTATCAAAAAGTTTTTTTAATAATAATTACTTAAATATTTATTTATTTAAAATTATTTTTATTTTTTAGAAAGTTATTATTAAAAATCTATTTTTTATAAAGGAGTTTTTTTTAAAACCAAACAAGTAGACAGGATCATCATGAGAGGGGTGTAAGGATGGATTGATATTGACAGGCAGGACCCAAAAAAGCTCTCATAATTTGTGGCAGGCCCACTTTTACGCATTACAATTTGCTCTCTCTGTCATTTAATCCCTATAATCTGTTTTTATTATTTTAATTTTACTTTAATTTTATCAGTTCATAAAAATTTTAATCATTTACTTGTAACAGTAACAAAAAATAATTAACCCTATAATTTTAAAATTTAGTTATAAGAATAATCAAATGATATGTTTTTTTAAATATAATTATTTTTATTATTTAAAAATTTAACTTAATATATCAGTATTTTAAAATATTTTATCATTATTTAAAAAGATTGCAGTACCCTATTCCTATCCCAGAAAGAATTAAGAAAGTGGAAAGATGACAGGGAGGGAGTGGGAAAGTGACGTCATGTGACAGTGAAAATGGAGGGAACAGGGTCGCAGGAGGCATCAAAATGGTTTGTCATATTTATGAATTATTTTATTTATTGTGAAATTGTGGAGTTTCGATGAAGGCAAATAAAGAGGAGCAGCGATTGGAGTCCAAGACAGGACACACCAAACGGTGAGCGTTTCCACAAACAGCAACACACACAAAGTTGAAAAACGCCTTTAACATTCCCTCCATATCCTTCTTTCCTTTCCCCCACCAATCCCCATTTCTCTCTTTACTCTTCTCTCTCTCTCTCCCCACTCCCTTCTCAGAGTTAAGAGAGAAACAGAGAAGCCCCTTTTTGGTCACCATTCCCTTTTACAATGGCCCTCGACGAAGACGACGTGACTCACTCTTCCCTTTCATGCAATCGACGCCATTATCTTCTTCCTCCCGAAGAGGTACCTCCCTCACACTCCCTTTCTAATTCCATTCTTAGATAGAGAGAGCCTTACAATGTGTCTGCTTGTGTTCTCTTCTCGCTTCTCGTTGGGTCCTAAAAGGCAGACAGGATGGAGCCAGGCACTATATATATTATATATATTTTTATCTTGAATATACGTCTTCTCTTCTCTTTTCTCTTTTCCTTCATAGGCCGCTAAAAAGCACTTTTCCCCCTTCGGTCTTTTTTCCCCTTGTTCTACTCATTTCCCCACTTTTGTTTTGCGGCAACCTGAGACCTTAAAGGAAGACAGAGGAAAGCATGAGACTCGTCATCGATCTGGGTTTTTGTTATACTACATTGTAATGCCAAGAACAGGACAGTATATGGAGGATTTTGATGATTCATTGACTTTCACTTTTTTGTATCCTTAATGTTGTACCCATTTTCCATAGCTAATGATCTTGACAATGAGAATGTTATTTGTATATGCTTTTCTTGAGTTTTTCCCCTACAAGAGTTATTTGTCCTATCAACTCACTGTTCTTTGTTCCCTTTCTTTTTGTGTTTTCGATTTTTGGTAACTCTCACTTGCTTTGCGTTTATGCTCCTTTAGTTCGTCTTGTTTTGTTGGGCTGCACGGTCCAAGAGCATTATTTTCTGGGTTTGTTGGAGATGATATGTTTTTTCTGAAATTAGGAGACGACTTATTAAACAATTCCTTCAAGCTTTAAGTATCGTTTCAGAATAGTGTCTGTCAGTTATTTTTCCATTCTGTGGGGATAGTGGATGGTGGTTGGAAATAGGGCCAAAAAAACAAAATCATGTGGCAAGTGTGGTCCTATAATGAGTCAGGAAGCATATTGGACTTGAGAGGTACACTGTTTTACTTTTATGCATAAGTGGAGATTCCTCAGCATGATTAGACTCAAGTCGGACTTGCATGACCTTGTTCTTTGTGAATATGTCTGAAGAGGGCCTGACTCAGACTGAGCATGTTCAGAAGGGTAAATATTGTCTATTCGACCTATAATGTGATTAGAATAAGATACTGGGACTAATGCAGTCCAAACCGCCCCCCTTCAATATATATATATATATATATATGAATCTAGGGATATACTTTCCTCACAGTAGTATTAAGGTTTATGATTATTATGACGGAACACCAATAGGATCTTAATCAGTTAGGAAATTCACCCTTTTATTGTGATATTCTTTAAGATTTTAGGGTCACATCGTACGCCACTATAAGGATTGTAGTGGTAGCTCTTAGGAAGATTCGACATCTGCCCACCTTGGAGCTGGTTTTGAAACACCGATCTAGAGGGGATTTTGAGCAATAAAATTACCAATTGTAACAGTTCTTCAAACTTTGGTAAGTTTCCACATGTTACGGATCATTTTGTAAAGCTCATAAGTAGAAAAATAGGGCGTCTTTTCTTTATTGTGACATCTTTGAAATCTTTCCAAAGGAGGGTGTGTAGTCAAATATTTACTTTTGATCATTAATAATTGATGATTGACCCAAAAAAAGTAATGTGAATTTTGCACTTTATCCTTAACTCGTTACTGTGCAAATTTCATTTTGTGGTAGGGGTCAAATTTTGCATCATATTGCTGCTCTGAACATGAGAATCCTGACCAGGAATTGTTGTTGCAACAACTATGTTGACCAAATTCTCACTCATGATAATTTAGATTTCTCAAATTTTGTGGCAGAATCACACGTAAAAGAATAGCAAAGATATATAGCCTTCATTGGAAAAATATCTTGCTGTAAGAGATGTTATTAGAGAGGAATCATTCTTCAAATTGCCCCTTCTCTGTATGGGCATGGTGGAATTACCATCTAAAAGCACGGAATTGATTTTTGTTTTGAGGACAGGGAATCATGCAAGACTTTGGTTGATCGTATTTTGATTTTTTGTTTTTTTGTTGGAATTGCTAAAGTTTTCACTGTTGCAACAATGAGAATGGTCTATTTCACTATTACTTTCTTTATTTTCATTTATTCATTTTCTTATTGATTTGCTGTTAACTCATTGTGGATGCATTAGTCATAGGATTATATGTTCTACTGTTCGTATAAAAACTAGTTACAGGAAGAACTGGAGTGTTTTAATAAATTACAGTCTAGTGTACTGACAGTTGGCTGAATTATGCGGTTTCAGCAAAAGTAACTACCACAAGTTAAAGGATTTGTTTACTCCATGTTCACAAAAGTAATTGCCGTGGATCATGATCTTCTTAGATGTGCCTGTATAGGCATATGTCTGACTTTCATAATATAAGATGCCATGTGCTGATTTATCCTCGTTATGTATAAGTTTCTGGAATAATTCTTGATTATCAACAGGAATTTTCCATGACCTACATCTGCACTTTATTTCTGTTGTTGCTGTTCTTAAAAGTACCCCTTATTGTTTTCATTTTTTATTTTAAAATCTGCTGAGCACTGTGAGGAAGATCATCAGTCTGATAGCTAAAAATTGCCTATTGAAAACTCTGTAGCTGAACATCCATTTCCTTTAGCGTGTTTAGGTTTTGATCCTGATCTCTCGACAGGCATTATTTACCAACCTAACTGTTGCCCTAGGAGGTATCCTGGTGAGGTGTAGAGGGTTTTGTGTGTTATCTCCAACTTGGTGGAGTTTTCTTGGCTAAGTCTGCTGACTGCTGAGGAAGAGGATAGTGATGAAGGAGATGAACACTAGGGAACAGTACCTGGCAATTTGGGATGTCTTTTTGATAACTCTTTTGTTATTGGTGTTCCTTATCGGCAAAATCTGCAGCCTCTGGCGCCAAGTTAATGGTGTAGCTGGCTCTGTGATGCCTCTATTTGATTCTGTTAGCGGGGAATGGGATATTCGTTTCCTTTGTTGAGAAAAGTTAACTGCTCTATCGTTATAGGATTGCACAAGTAAAAGCACGAAATCCGGGTCAACATTGACTTAGGAATCCATCACAGTTGACCTCCAGTACTACTATACAAGTAATACATTCATATTATATAACGCAATTTAAGATAGATTATCTGAGAAAACGGCAAGCGATTAGAGAGGGAAACATAACACCACTAGGTTCCTCGAAACACAACCTGAAAAAAACGCATGTATACAATTTAACAGAAATTTCCAACTTAGAGAGAATACAGATCAGACGTCTATATCTATGTGTGCCATGCAAACTAATGAAATTGTTTTAAGGCCGTGACATCAATTTGAGATCAGAGAAGGCCAAGGGGGAGAAATTGTTAGCGAAAGAACTGTGGAAAAGACCACATGATGAACCTGGCATAAATGTCAGACTCGATAAATTCATTATGAGCGGCCCTGGCAATGGAGTCAAAATTCTTGCCTAAGGCCGTCGGATCAAAATTGACATAACTCATGAACACTCGATGCTGCGAGGGATTGGTACGGATTTGATCCAACAAAATGTTCAGCATCTCCATGAACGCTCTGCCCCGCTTTGAAATGTCATGTGAGCCTGACACGATTCAATCCTGGCAGAGTGGATCCTGAACAATAACAAGAACCCCCACACAATGAAATTCCAATTTCACTCTAAACCTATTGAAAATTACAAAAAATAAAAATGCCTTCATATGTATCAGTGTGATTAAGAAAATAATAAAATCCCACCAGCCTATCTTATACCTTCATCACCTTCTAACCATGATTGTGAATTGTGATATGTGATAACCCAACGGAATAAGGCATTCCCAACGATAATTTGAATAATCCTGATAGAAGAAAATACCTGAGGGGAAGAAACCAATAAAGGGGGGGGGGGGGGGGGAGAAGAGCCGCATTAGAAACTAAAACGAAGTGATCCCACAGGATAAGAACGCTTAATCCTGAACAGAAGACTCTGCATGAGCACCATGACAAAAGACCGTCCCGTATTCAAATTTGGCATTGTTAAATTATGAAATGACCTTATTAGTATCTCAGTGAGCTTTGAGATTTAACTTATTCCTTCTATACTTATTATAAGACCTAATTTATAATATCACAAAAATACCCTCATCCTTATTTTTCAACACATTAATTCCGAAGGAACTCGCCTAAAATGAGACATGTGATGTAATAATGAATAACTTATTCTTCATAGAAACTTGGTATGAAAGGTCAGACGCGATCAATTCTTATGCCTTTGTCATTTGATCCTTAATCTCTGTAAAGACCTCCCATACCTTGCACAGGTTCTAGAGGAACGTCTTTTGGATATCTGGATCATCTGTGAAAGTGAGCTGATGAATGCACCGTATATCTGTTAGTCTCTTCAAAAGCCACAATCCCGATTGTACCAAAAAAAGAAGCCACAATCCCGAATTAAATGTGGAGCTTGAATTATAACGATACCCCAAGTGTGGATCAGATAGAGCAAAATATGTGTAGGTATCCTAGATCCTCCATCAAGTTATCTGCAAACATAAGGAATAAAATTAGCGACAAAAATTCAAACTTGAGCACAGTATCACGTTTAAATCTATGACCTACCTGCTATTGCTGTTCTTATAATGAGATTACCGACACAATGCCCAACAAAACTTATTTTAATATCTCCCAAGTGGCCGGATCTAGATGCTTTGTCCATCCTCTTTTTAAGAAAAGAAATAACTTCCTGAGCTTGTCCATCCTCTTTTTAACAGCTAGATGAGGCTTGTAAATGAAGTTGTATATATGCCTGCTCATTAAACGGTACAAGAAAGAAACAGACCTAGCAGGAAAAATCTATATGCCTGCTCATTAAACGGTACAAGAAAGAAACAGACCTAGCAGGAAAAATCTATACTTTTATCTCGAATTTAGTTAAAAGATGAAGCTCAAAAAGCTAAAACACAAATCAGATTGAGACGTCAAATTTAGAGAACCACAAGTCTTGCCAAGATTGTAATGATACAAGATAAAGAGTGAACCTTTGGAACTTTAAAAATTTGTTCCATAAGAGCACCATTTGATCTCCCAGAGAATTAAAACAGTCCAACAATTCTTTCTTTGATAAGGTATGAAGCTTTTCAGCATTCTGAAAATCCAGAGCACCATTAAGTCCCTGTACTTGAAGACCAGAAATGATAAATAAACATGAAACCATAAAGCTGATGTACATGCAAAACAGATAAAAAAAGGAACAGGCAATCCTCTGAAACAAGAAATGTAAGTAAGGACCTCAAGACCATTTCGTGGCTTGCCTTGTAATGAAACTTCAACATTGGTAGCAACCCGGCTTGCTTGCGGAACAGAATTTATTAACTTCACATTGCTCCCTTTTGACACAACCTCGGAAATATCAATTGTTTGAACAATTGCTTTGCTAAGCTTTAACAGCTCTTCAAGCAATATATCATGAACAATTAGTAATACCTTAGTGCGCATGACATCTTTCATATCTACAGCACCCTATTCCTGTTCAGAGACAAACCAGCCAGCAAAAAGATTTTAGTAGTGTGTGGGAGTCTGACTTCTCAAAATTAATCTTTGTGGCATAAATACATCATACAACAACAAATGCATTAGACTATCCAGACCTATTAAAAAGCTAGTCTAATATGTTATGCAAAAGCAAATACTTAAGACCGTATCCAGTATCCAGACCTTGCAAGTAGCATTTACTAAAAGTTCCTTTCATCACTTCCCCCACTGCTCATTTTCAACATAAAGCAAGTCTAAATGAAATATCATTATTACAGTAAACTATAACATAATCGGTCAGTTAAAAAGCAAAATATTGTTGAGATATTTTGCTCTTCAGTTTAAACAGGTTCATACAGCACTCAAGGTATAACTTGAAAAGAAAGAAGTATAAATTAGAAAACCACAATCCACAATTCCACATGCAATGCAAAAACACATGCATGTACGGAGGTGCATTTGTGAAGACAAACTTTCCGTTTCTTGAAAGATAATTGCATTGACAGTGATAGTATATAGGTGGAAAAGAATACTCAGGAGCAACAAGTATTATAGTAGAAACCTAGTAAGGGCAATAAAGTGGTCAAGGAAAAAACTTCAAACCTAGCAAAAAAACGAGAGCTTTCAATAGCTATTTTGAACTAAGCCACCTCAATGACAATGGTTTCCAAAAAGAGATATCCCATGTTTATAACATACTCGATTCAACATGCCATAACTTTGATCAGCAACAGCTTCAGTGCTGCCAACATTGCTGAATTGGTTCAAGAGAAACAAGTGACCATAGGTAAATCAAACATGCATAAGAAGACAACTGCATCTAATCTGCTCTAAAAGGGATTTTTTTGAGGCCAATTGCTCTAAAAGGGAATTGAATGGAAACAATGATGGTGAATTCAAAGTCAAGCTGATTTACACTAAAATTTAGAACATGAGACAAACCTGGGTACGTTCAATGCAGAATGGTAAGAAGTGCCTTTCAGTATGCTGACGTGCACACTTACATCAACGACCACATAATGTAAAGCATCAAAAGAGACAGGACAATATGAATGCAATCCTGAAAGGGATTTAGGGGGAAGTCGAAATTCATGGACAGCACAAGAGGATGCATCCAGAAAAGCTTGCAAGTCAGAACTGCCGATGGTGGACTCCAATCAGTGTACAATTTCAACAAAGAGATATCAAGCACAAAGGAAAAGCTTGCTTTGGTTTATACTAATTGGCCAGTGAATATGCTGGTTTTAGCGCTTACCCGTCCGAACTGTGGGAGCATACATAAGCTCAAATTTCATAATAACAGCAGTTGTAGGTAAGCCCTGTGATTAAGAGACAGTAGAGTTTAATGTTACAAGAATGATGAATTTTAAAGACAGGAATGGCAAAAATAATGGAAACGTACTATCTAATTTTTAAAAGTTTAGTTGTCTTGATTCTGCATTATTTTCTAGTCTACACATTAATGTAAATGAATGTAAGCCTATTACAGAAAATGTAGAAACCATCCTTTTTGATAATATGGAATAAGGGGTCTTCCTAACAGGTTACAGTGGATCCATATACAATAGTCATCTCACAAGGTTTCTTTTCCCGTTTAAACTCCAAGAAAGAGCAGAAAACGAGAGATCCCTACCTCAAATCTATCAAGTCAAAATCTGAATGTTATCATCATAGCATAAATGAATGTCCTGCCTAGCGTATTTTATCCGAAATGGCCGGGTTGAGAAACTGTTGTCTGCATCATCAATCCTCCATGTACCATATACACTGCTAGAACCCATATCAGGAGCTGCAGAACAGGAATTTTCTACCTCAGTTGTTAGTTCGGAATGTAAGAAATATGCAATCCAAACGAGGGGATGGTGCAGAAAAAATATGAGCAAAATAGATTATAATCTTAACCATGTTACCTTCATATTGAACAACTCTTGCTGGAGTTCCAAAAGAGACATACTCACTATCCTCCCATCTCATAGTAATCTCAAGTTGATGCCATCTATAAAAAACATAGTATATCAGGTTATCAATTAATAAAGTAACATAGAAAATAAGATAGGAGAGAAGAGGAAACGTACCCCTTCTGAAAAAGGTCAAGATTGTGAAACCTATCAATATAAATGGCTATCTCCTGCACAATATTCAACATAGCCACAGGCTCTGACTGAATGTGGGATCACATCAGGCAACTTCAGCAGCTAGCTCTTATATTTCAGATCAACAAACCTTCCAACTTGCCATATGTATGCATATACTATAATGAGCAGGACTTGCATCAATCCATCTATCTCTATTAAGTCAATAGTAATTGCAATCCCACCTCGATCATTCATCTAAACCTCAAGTAAATTAACAAGCTATTGCGTGAACCTTGGCTGCAATGTTCACTATCGGCTCCTTCTTTTGATTTTTAGAGCTGCAAGTAAGGATCACAGAACAATTATAATTCATAAATGTCGACGACAAGGAGAAGACCTGACAAAGAGCATTTAACAACTTTTTCTTCAGTAATAAGTAACCGGGGGAAAGAGAAAACAGATTAGTATGCGTCAAAACAGTCCTGGAAAATTCATAATTACTTGCTTGGTTCATTTTTTTAATTCTCGAGAAGTCTAAACTATTTTTAAAATATATATAGCATTTTTTTTAAAGTTATAGACAAAAATATCCTTTTAATTGAATTTTATATCATAATTTTTAAAGGTAACTTTGGAAATATATAATAAATAATAGTGAAATATAGCTTATTTGGGTTAACTCACCTAGTTACTTTCTTATTTCTTAACTGTGAGGGAAGTATGAGGCGTAACTGTGAATTTTATTACTTCCCATAAAATGTATTTTTTCCTCCCTACTTAATCCTAAAGATTAAGAGAAATTTCCTTAGTTGTAAACTAAAGTTTCTACATATCTCAAAAAGTCACAAATAAGTGCAATTCGTTTGTTATGAGGAGGATGAAGATTGAAAAGCGTATAGTACAAAGCCTGCATAAATTTTGAGAAGTGAAGCATGGATAACAATTATATAATACGAAAAAAAATAAAAAAAAATCCGCCCCCATCATGCCCCCTGTAACGAGGAACTTGTACAAGCAATTTGAACTTTAAAAGGTTTTACTTTAAGCTAGACGAACAAGAAATCCGAGATTATCCCTTAAAGCCTGAAAATAACAAGACAAGTTTGCCATTTGAAGGAGAGAATTTTCTAACTATCATGGTTGCTAGGAAAATGAAATGCTGGTAATGAACCACATTTCGCCCCCTGCGGCATGACAAAAAGGGTGAAAAATTCTCACACAGGTGGAAGCCAGATCTAATTGATTCCAACTTCTAATAACAAATAATGGAAACCGAAAAGTGACCAGAAAAACACAGAAGAACACAACAGGAAAGAATACGAAGGAGGGAAATCATAAAAAAAATGAAAGAAGATTAACCGACCAAAAAGGCGATGATAAATTGGGAAGAAGCATTCACTAATTCTGCGAGGGTTGGTGCTTCTGTCAATGATGAAGGATCGCTCGGACAACCAGATGGAAACGAGAGGGCAGTCGGAGGGAAGGGAAGGGGGGCCCACATAGTATTTTAACGACATAGCGCGCCAACGCGCAAATTTGTCACAATTTCGGGGCTCCATATGGTTTATGGTTAAACTCACTTACAAGAGTAAAATTAATTTTTTTTATAAGTGATATTAATATTTTTAAATATAAATTTTATATATTTAAAAATTTTAATATATTTTTTATTATTTGATTAAATTTTGATTCCTAAATTTAGGAGTTTGAGGATTCTTTTCCATATATCTATGGCCACAATTTATAGTTAATCCATTTGCTTGGCGATCACCATTTCCCCCGCAAAACTTCACTAGTCCGTTTTAAATTTACCCGTTCCTCGTTAAAATAATCGTTATTTTAAAATTTTAATAAAATATTAATTATTTTTATACGATTTTATCTTCAATGAATTGAAAATCATATTCGCAGCAATGGAAATATATATGTATGTGTATATATATATTCACAGTCAAAAAAACGATGAATGAATACTTTAGTTTAATATTGCAAAACAAAAATTAAATTTAAAGATTTATCATCATTTATTTTTCATTTTTTTCTACTAGGAATGTAAATATTTGAACAATAATTTGTTTTTGGTACAAAATATTTGAACAATAATTAATTATTTGTCGGGAATCAAATTGTACGAGTCAGCGACGATTGCACAAGCTTACCATCTGGGCCTATTGGGCTCCTTTAAAGGCTGTCCATTTCGGCAAGTAAATCCCACTAACTTCATGATTACTTAGCCAACAAAAGAAGCCCATTGCTTAGGTTTCACCTCAAAATATGGATAGTCATATGATATTGTTTAGTTTTTTGTTGTTGTTATTTTACCCCAAATTCTGATGTATAGTGACATATAAGTATAATACAGTTAATAAGGAATTGATTTATAATTTATAAAATTATAAGTTTAAACTCGTTGTCAATACTCGATATAAAGATATTATTGATAAATAATTTATAAATAATTTTGAGTTTAGAGATCTAGCATGTCCTAATGAACCTCAATGACCAAACACATGAACTTTTCAATATGGATTACTTGCCTATAACTCCAAATATTAACAACTGCCACGGCATCCGTGTGACTTGATTCCTAATTTAAGGCCCGTTAATAAAAGGAATAACAAATTTAAAAATATAGAAAGCAGGATGCTAAGTGAAAGATACCCTCATAAAAAAGGAAGAGGGGCATAAACCAAAATATGTTCGCAGGCTGCTTTATGCTTTTCTGGAGAGATTCGTGGAAGCAAGGCATAGTGAGAACTATATATGGTATTTTTGGGCGACACTGAAAGATGATGCCAATTATGACCAGAAAAGAAAACGCAGAAGCTGCCAGCCTCATCCCATAAATTCCTTCGCATTATGACAAAAGTGGTCCAAATTACTTTTGAATCCACTCAAAAATTGAACATTTTCCATCAATCTTAAAGTAAATTCCAGGTAATAATTTTGTCTCTTGGAGTTCGAGTTCCCAACCCTTCCAGGAGAAGGCTCTCAGCCTTCAAGTGGTCTTGCAATTAAGCAGATAAACGCAGCGGCCCCTAAAAAGATCATAGCAAAAAAAAAAAAAATCATAAAAATTATGGGGGGGGGGGGGCTTATTATTAATAACAGCAAAAGCAAAAGCAAAAGCAAAAGCATAGATACCCCCACAGGCTGTGGTTTAGTAGTGGAAAATTATTAAAACTGTTAAAGAATATTTTCTGCAATATATAACCAATATTTAAGATAAGCCCGAATATTGAACATAATTGATCGTGCCAAGAATTCCCCCCCCCCCCCGTCCAATATTGTCCAGTCATTTTATTATAGAAAATGTATCAACTTGACAGACAAAACATACAGAACGTCAATCGCTAAACCTCTCATATTATATATATGCTCATCCATCATCTGCCCATTCTCATGCCACGACTTGTGTTTTGGAATCTTTTTTTGGTGCAGTTTTCATCATCACTGCATCGTGCATAGTTCAATTAATGGGCCCCTTGTACGGCTTCACATTCTCACAGGAACATTTTGATCTGTTGAACATTCAAGAACGTCTCCAAACCAGAAAACTTGTATATAATAAAAAAGTGTTGATTGTTACCAGAACGTTGTAAATTAGAAAGAGATTATCAGTAATTATATTAATACGTATAAAGTACAAAGTTGAGCCGTAAAATTCACCTATTTAGTGCACACATACATTGGTAATTTGGTATATTCATACGTTAGTTAAGAAATTTATAGTAGCTGTCAAAACGAGGAAGTACAATGCCGGACAAGTGTACTTGGCCACGATTGTCCTTCTTTCGAGAAGAATGCTTTGTGGCTTTTCCTGGGAACCTTGGAAGTACGTGCGTAGGAACAAGATTGGACAAATTAAACTACTCTAGTGTGTTTCCTCTAGCTGAATCAAAAAGACAGCTGCTTTTTTGGGTAACAAACAGAAACCTTGTCGTTAGGCTTCAAATATACCTTATATAGTTTTTGCTTTATTATCTTGTTGGGAGAGTCACAGTAATTAAAATCGACAGAAAAGTAGGCCATTTCTTGTTGGCCACGACCTGGTGTGTATATGTGGCTTCAGCAGAATGGAGGGGACAACAAAGCAAAGGTTAAAAAAATGGCCGTTCAATTATGTCAAGTGACAAATTCCAATGAATATCAGTGAGATGGCCAATTCATTCTAGCTAGTTCTAGCCGATCACATTCATCAGGTGTGTGTGCTCTGTGGAAACAGTGAACTCATGGCCCAGTTCTGTTCTGGTATCACTATTTGTCAGAATCCTCATCACTGTTGCTTAATAATAAGAGTTATCTATATATGAGTGTAGCTCTTCTCTAGCTTGTAATTACTGCACGATCCAGAAACATGGAACCAGTTCAAGGTAACAAAAAGAACTTAGATCTGCAGGACAATTTTATTTAGTGGTGGGTCATGTGCATATGATGATTTTTCACGATGGCATGTCATTTACCTACAAGAAAAAGGTAAAAAATTTCACTAGGTATACTAGGAGTAATAATAATACATGAGATGAAAATTTGGACTTGAAGTTTGTAGTGGGATATAAAAAATATAAAAGAAGAGGGGAATATAATGAAGCAGCAATGAGGGAGGGGCATGCATGGTGGGTTAGTCAGAGAGGGATCTCAAGAAGCCATAATAAGTGGCCACTATAGGGAATGGTGTCCAAATGGATGGACCAGAACCTAAAATCTGATGTGTGGGGACGCAACCACACCAGAATTTTCCACCTTCAATGGTTCATAGCGCTTCCAAAAATTCCACCTATCATCTTAAACCTCCCCAACTCTCCCATTAACTCTTGCTTTTCTTTCTATTTGCTCTATTAATTTTTTCTCTAAAGCACTCACCTTTTTCTCTGCAAATTCCTCAGCCTATAATCGATTTATTTACATGTTCCACTCCCCCCACCCCCTCTCGACTCCATCGCCTGCTCCCTCTATTTAACCCACTATCGTTTTTCCTTCACGCACTATCACGCTTCTTCTTCATACCTTACTAGCTTCTCTCTTCTTCACCCACGCATATATGTACGTGTGTCCGCCAGACACTTCCATTATATATAATTGAGCTAGCCAAACCCAACACTCCAACTCTTAATTAGATATGGCTAGCAATCAATTTCAGAAGAATGCCATGTACATTGAAACTCCAGAAGCCTTTGGCGATGGAGGCAAGAACTTCGACGACGACGGACGAGTCAAAAGAACTGGTATTATTTCTTTTGGGAAAATAACAATACATACATACATATATATATATATATGTATGTATGTATGTATTCAATTACGCCAGTAGTGTTTGAGAAGAGTTCGGTCACTTAAATTTATTTATTTATTTTTTGTTTGTGAAGGGACGTGGGTGACTGCTAGTGCCCACATCATAACGGCGGTGATAGGCTCTGGTGTGTTATCACTAGCTTGGGCCATAGCTCAAATGGGTTGGGTGGCTGGCCCTGCCGTCCTCTTTGCCTTCTCCTTCATCACCTACTTCACCTCCACTCTTCTCGCTGACTGTTACCGTTCACCTGATCCCGTCCACGGCAAGAGAAACTACACCTATTCCATGGTCGTCAGATCCATCCTAGGTATTTTCAGCTCCATTAACAGTCTTATAGTTTCTTGAGTTCCAAGACAGGCACATTTATAGGATTTTAACAAAACTTACGTACGTGTTTTTGTTATTTCCAATATTTTTTCTGCAGGAGGTAGGAAATTTCAGCTGTGTGGATTAGCTCAGTACATTAATCTTGTAGGCGTGACCATCGGCTACACCATAACTGCGTCAATTAGCATGGTGTACGAATTTCTGCGTCAACTTTTAACTTAGCAGTATAAACTATAATTTAAGTGACAGTATAAATAAATTGATATATTCGCTTTCTCAAACAGGGCAGTGAAAAGGTCGAATTGCTTTCACAAACACGGGCATCAAGAGAAATGTTATATATCAAACAACCCATTTATGATCATGTTTGCGTGCATCCAAATCGTGCTTAGTCAAATACCAAACTTCCACAAGCTCTGGTGGCTCTCCATCGTCGCAGCTGTTATGTCTTTTGCTTATTCTTCCATTGGCCTCGGACTCTCCATAGCTAAAGTCTCTGGTTAGTGAAAAGTGAAAATTAAACTCGCCAACTTTTTTGCGTTTTTATTCTTTTATTATTTTTTTCCGTATACTGGAATCTCTAAAAGGTGGTAAATGGTCATACGTGTCGAAGTCTATCTAATCATATTGGGTCCATGCTATGAAAGGCGGGGAACACGTACGGACATCCTTAACCGGAGTGCAAGTTGGTGTGGACGTAACGGGATCAGAGAAAGTTTGGAGGACGTTCCAGGCCATCGGAGACATTGCCTTCGCTTATACTTATTCCAATGTTCTTATTGAAATCCAGGCAAGTTCATACTTCTTAATTAATCGTCGTCATAGCATTATTGTTATTTGCTAATCAATACACCCCTTTGCCTAGAGGGCCATGCATGCCTGTAACATCATCGATATCTCTATTATTTGTGTGAGTAGGTAGCAGATGCAGAACAGTTTAATTCATTATTTAGCGTTCTATATATACTTCAAGTTTGTAATTACGCCTCAAATTCAACTGGGATGACTCATTGGGATTTACTATATACGTGGCTTTAATTAATACTCAACACTCTGACCAAAAAAAATTATTAATACTCAATACCTGTTATTGGTATATTGAGTTAGGTAGGGTGCATTTCCTCTGGATATAATATGGTCTAAGGGTTCTTTAAGATCATGACTATTGAGAGCTAATATTAAGCAAGAGGGACTTGTAGTGTGTGGCCAATTCGCTGACTTGAATTGATACAGTGGGCCTCTGATTATTATTGCCTATGAACCACAAACTGTAGATTTGCTGCTTCCTCAGCACTGTGATGAAAACGACTGAGAAGACGTAGACCGGCCTCTGCATAAATTGCCCACTAAAATGGTTATTGCCATTCAAAAGAAGTGGCTGCTCTAGATTAACGGTTTAATTACAGAAGTTTATATATATAGATCGAATTGATTCCATTGGAAAAGATAATCTTTTAGAATACTGGTGATAGTTTTTTTACAAATTTATTTTTTCTCCACATCAGTATCGGTTGAGTCTGTGCCTATCAGAAAGTTTTTCTGTTCTCGATTAGTCTTCCTTTATTCTACTTTTCATCAGAAAGTGGAGGGATAAAAAAGTACAAATCAAACCTTTGCATCTAGTCCATGGTCTATATTAGAAAAGATGCTAAAAGAATCTATTTCCATCACTCACATACACATATATATTGACATCTATATACCCACTTATAGCTAGCCTAGTTAAGATTCCTTGCATATATATATATATGGACCATAATCAAATCGATGGACCACTAGATTCCCACCCAATGCTAATTTTTATGAAAAATAATATATAGCACTTATACTATGTTAGCAAATCACAACCATAATAAAGACCGGCAGTTAGTTATTGCTTGAAGCTCGATCGTCCACACAGGAGAAACTCACAAAAAAACTATACAATTGTAGTAAAGCAGTTGCGCCTGATCATGTCCAATGCATTTAAGCCCTGGCTTTAATTAGAACATTTAATATTGACATGTGAAGTGTTATGTAGCTTAGCTTTCAAGCCTAATTAATTATAACGGGGGACAATTTGATTTGACTGCATCATCAGGATACCCTGAAACAAAGCCCTCCAGAGAACAAAGTAATGAAGAGAGCAAGTTCGATTGGAATCTCCACCACAACCATATTCTACGTGCTTTGTGGCTGCTTAGGTTACGCAGCATTTGGAAACGACGCACCAGGAAACTTCCTCACCGGGTTCGGCTTCTACGAGCCCTTCTGGCTCATTGACTTCGCCAACGTCTGCATCGCCGTCCACTTAGTCGGAGCATACCAGGTCCGATCCAAACTATACCCAATATATTTAATATATATAATAGTATAGTGAATTACAAGTAACGTGTTTTACAATATATATTAACAAAACTAGTTGATGATCATGCAGGTGTTTTGTCAGCCCATATTTGGGTTTGTGGAGAACTGGAGCAAGGAAAAATGGGGCGAGAGCAAGTTCGTAAATCACGAGCATGCTTTCAACATTCCTATGTGTGGGACGTATAACTTGAACTGGTTCAGGTTGGTGTGGAGGAGTACGTATGTGGTGGTGACGGCAGTGATAGCCATGATATTCCCATTCTTCAATGATTTCTTGGGGCTCATCGGTTCAATCTCGTTCTGGCCATTAACGGTTTACTTCCCCATTGAGATGTACATTAAGCAGTCGAATATGAGGAGATTCTCCTTCACATGGACTTGGCTCAAGATATTAAGCTGGGCCTGCTTTATCGTCTCCATTATCTCTGCCGCCGGCTCCATCCAAGGCCTCGCTCAAGATCTCAAGAAGTACCAGCCCTTCAAGCCTCAACAATGATCACATGCATGCATGAACATGCTTCAATTCAGATTCAAGTGCTATACATATATATATGTATGTTTATAGCTTTCTGTTCTGTATTTCAGGTCTTATGAAAATAAATAGCTAGGTATATTATAGTTCAGGGATAATTTAACGTTATTAAGTGTTCCTATGAATGTAACACCTAGCTAGCAGCAGCAAATTCAATGTAAGAAATTTCTTAGATGCTTTGAAAGTAAATGAAGCAATAATATAACGGCTATCTCCAGCAGCTACTCGCTATTATCTATGATAATTACGGAAATACAAATATGGGATAGAAGATGCATGCATGAGAGCGTCTAAATCAGAATATCATACCCCACTTTCTAGTGGGCATAGACATATCATTGAAAATGCCAAGTATTATTCTGTAGTTTTCTCTCCGTCTGATTAAAAAGACTGGGAAATACATTCATGGTGCGAGAAATTCAACTTTATATGCAGTCGTTGATGAAAAGAGACATTCCAAAACCTTGTTAATTAAGGAACAAAATGTTTAGCTAGTGCGATCTCGCTACGTGGAAAGGCTTAAATATTCTTGAGCTGAACATTAAAAAATAAATGTGTGGAATAATATAATAAGTTCCGTGGCGTTAGGAAAGTGGAGCTGAAATTATTGGAATTGGAATGAAAAACAAGTAAGATTAAAATAAGGAAGGGCGACTTTGGAACAGTGAGTTCCATTAAAATCTAATCAATAACTTGCCAATTCCCATCCATATTGCACGTTCCTTATTAGTTCCCATTCCATTTGGACGCCTTAAGGTTGGAAATTTGTCCCCCACTATCTCCACTCTTATTCTTTTACTTCTACAATATACTTCTCTTCTTCATTATTATATTAATCTGAGCGCTATCAACCATGCGATGAAAAAACTTGAACGCATTTGAAGGACATTAAAGAAATTAGAGTAACTATCTTTTTGTACCGTCTTATTTTCGTTAGTTGATGAAGCTTAAGCCGAATCTCGTCCTGGGAACAAGAAACGCAACCAAGTGCAAAATGGAAAGAGTGTTTGGAAATACGATCAAGAAATGGTGCATGAATTTCAAAAGTCACAGCGGTATCATACATGAAAAGCGACAAATTATTATTTTTGGACAGATGAGTGGATCCTTTTGTGTTCTGTATGGAATTTAAAAATTAAATGCGTATGAGAATTTTTATATTTTATAGTGCTTAAATTGATATGATATTCCGATTGGATTGGGCCATGGTCCTTGGGCTTCATGATATGATATTCCGATTGTATTGGGCCATGGTCCTTGGGCTTCATAGACCCTCTTCATTATCCATCAGCACTAGTTTCTTGGTTTGAAGACTACCATGGGTTGATCTAAGTGATAAGTAGTTCAGTATCACTTAAGCGAGGTCTCAACTTCGAGTCTTGATATATACAGAAAATTCTCATTGAGAGAGTCATTTACTATAACTAGATATGCGATGCGGGTCGAATTTAGATGTGATTAAAGTAAAACTACACTAAAAGAGATGGGTAAAAAAAAAAAAATCTCAGGTTTGAAGTTGGAGAAATGTCTAATTGTTTCTGACGTGTGACCCGACCCGATCCAGTTTCAGATCGTCGTAGCAATGAATCTCATTTGCACAATTCTCGCCTTCAAAACTCGTGGCAACAGCGAGTTACTATGGTTAATTATGTGGACGGTCCAGATTTTGTTATATAATTTTTCCCTGCATTTTATCTATTTCACTAGCTTAAAGGAATCTTGTTAATTATACTCGAACGACAGCGTTCCGTAAAGTCTATTTTTTTTTGGGGATATCCCGCAGAGATTTCCAACAAACAGCCGTCTTTTTGAGTGTAGGCCATAGCGGAAGCAATACTCAAAGTCAAACGGAGGTGAAAACAAACCTGAATGCGCTCAGGCAGCAGGCGGGGTGAGAACGGAAAATGAAGCCGTTAGGATGGTGGCTGATGCTGGTTGGAACGCTCCGATTAGCCTCCGTCTGGTTTGGTTTCTTTGACATTTGGGCTCTTAGACTCGCCGTCTTCTCTAAAACCAACAGTAACTCCCATCCTTTCTCCTTCTATTCTTTCTTGTGTTTCTTCCTCTCTTACAATACCGCATATTTTCAAGCGCACATAATTGGCAACACCTCAGATTCACAATGGATTTTCGAAAGACAGCCTGTTTATCTTTCATGGACTATAACTATCATCGATGAAATAATCTACACATGTTGCTAGCGAGGGTGTGAACTGTAGAGGGCTTGTTCTTAGGTAGCTGGGGATAGTTTGCTACTTCAGCGGCTGCGATGGATTGTGTGGATATTCAGATCTTAGAGTCTTTGTATGCTGAGTCACATAAGTAAAAACTTAGGGGAGGTCCCATGTATCGGATCTGCTAGATCCCTATACTGAAATTATTCTCTTCTGATAACTTATTTATATGCACAGTGCAACTTATGAAATTTTTCCTTTTACAAGCAAACAGAGCGTTTCCAGATTTTCAAGAGCTTTCTCGAGTGAAATTTTTTTAGCTCAGATAGTTCATTTGCAAAGCTCTTTTTAATCAATTGTATTTGAAATTAGTTTTTTCAATGTCCCATTTCTTTACACCAATTTGTTTATTAAACTGCTAACTGCTATTCGTGAGGTCAACTTGATGAAAGCATTGGGAGCAAGTTAATTTGTGTTTTTAAATTCCAGAGCATTTCATATATAGAGATTGGAGACCTTTCTGCACATGCAGGAATGTTATCCTTGTCTCCGCTTGCTTAGCTATTAAATCCCCCAGTTTAAACATAGTCTGCATACATCCTGTTCTTATGAGCTTATTGGTTCCATGAGAATTGAGATCAGCATACTGAAGTTGATATCCTTGCCTTGGGATCATACAAGAGGTCATATTAAAACAAAATAAGTACCTCTCTTTTATTGATCTGGTGTAGTCATTAGGTATCCTACTAATGTCATGAGACAAGGATTTTTCTATTGGCAAACTTGTTTTAATGCATTGTTTAAGGTATTGGTATTGACTTTGCCTTCAAACATAGTCCTGCTAATGTCATGAGTTTCGGAGAACTGATAATACTTAATAATTATTGTGTAGTGTCTGAAGTTCATGGACGAACTTTTGGAGTTTGGACGCTCTTGACCTGCACTCTTTGCTATCTTTGTGCATTCAACCTTGATAATAAGCCTCTTTATTTGGCTACTTTCTTGTCATTCATCTATGCCTTTGGCCATTTCTTGACTGAATACCTGATTTATCACACGATGGCAATTTCAAACCTGACCACCGTCTGCATATTTGCAGGTATGAGCATTTCTTTCCTTGTTCACCACCAAATTGACGTGCATTACATTTCAAAATTGTCTTGTAGTTTTAAGAATTGTTTGTTATTTATTTATTTATTTTTGGCTACCCTGAAATAAACAAACTACCCAGAATTAGAGTGTATTGTGCTCTACTGTATTCTTTGCCAGTTACTATCATTTGGATAGACTTTTAAGAGTGTATTATTTCCTTGTTCTAAGATTATGTGTTTATGACTGGAATGTACTGCATTATTATTTTAATCTTCTAATTTTCCTATCAGGAACTTCTCTAATATGGATGGGCCTGCAGTGGAATGCACACGGGAATGTCCACTTAAAACACTCTTAAACACGATTAGCAAGTGACGGATTATCCATAATTTTTCATGATACGGAGGATTTTAGCCCTGCCATATCCTTCTAGTTAATTTTTTAAAATATGCTTAATTTGTGTGGAACAGAGCTGGATTCCAGGATTAGTAAAAATTTGAAATGTTGCTTCTCTTGAAAAGGTGGGACTAAAGTGCATGTGTTGAAAGTGTTGGACTGTTAGAAACAGAGATAGGTGGCTATGAATGCCTCTTGATTTTCATACGCCTCGTTCTCGGTGAAGTGATGCCTTACTCCATGAAGTTTTAGTTATTTCCCATTCTTTTGTGTTTTGGGCCGAAAGCACTCTGCATTCCAATGTCAACAGGGTATAAAACAAAAAAAAAACATCATTTTCATTTTTACTAACTCCTTTTTAAAAAATTTTGTAAAAAAAATAAATATAATGAGATTATCAACCTGACATGTCACAGGATTTTCTTGAACGCAATTGCTTTTTTATTTTGGCCAAGATTGAACGCAGTTGCTTGAGTGATTAAGTAAGACCCAGATGTTACAGTTCTATTGAAACAATTAATCGCTTTTTCATTTTAGTTGGTAGTGACAGCTCCGAATGACAATTTCTGAATGAGGATTCAAGCAAACGCCAACAGCTAGGCCTAAAGGTACTAGATAAGAAATTTTCATGTTATTAGGGCATAAGATTATTGGCAACATCATTAATTTTCAAACTATATGTGAACTCATATCAGCACCATTGGAGGGGTAATGAGATCCCCCAGTCACTACTGTTTTTCCTTACCCGATAAAGCACTCCAAAACAGCTCTTAACTAAAACAACTTCATCTCGATAACCAAATCATTATTATTGCGATTTTATTTGAAAGAAATTTGTCCCATTTTGATTTTTGGGAGAAATATATATTGTGGCTTAAGTTGAATCATGTTATTTAAAATAAATTGAAAAACTTACATTATTTATACATATAATGTAAGTTGAATAGGATAATATTTTTTAAATAAAAAGACACTAATATGTGAGATTTAAACATTGTCAATTCAATTGAATAACAACTTTTTTAAAGTGATTTTTTTTTTTCATTTATAAGATCCAGACTCAACTTTACATAAGGGGAATAGAGTTTTTTATACTCTACGCAACCATCATAGGTAATTCAATCCAGTTTTTTATGGAAATTTTATTCTAATTTCAGTGAATATCAATTTATTTTTACACTCGGTAATATTTTATTCACTTTCACCGGAAATCTCGTCGTCAATCCGCAGGTCCTCTTGACCTTGGGGCAGGCCTTGACGTAAGATTTGAGAAAGAGCTTACTGAAAGTAAAAGTAGTGACGGAATTTGAATGGCTAAATCTTTATCATGTCAAAACTCGCATTAAATGCTTCCTTGTGCAGCCTCAACGCTATTTAAACACAAAAAAGACTGTCTTTTTATGCTTTATCAAGTTAGGCATTTTAAAAGCCACAAGGCAACGCAAGAGAATCCATTCTCTCATGCATTCGACCAATATGGAGTGCACCCATGAAAACCTCGACGTTGGTCTCACCTTATTTTGTACTTCTAACGAAACTACCAACAATAACGAACAACTCTCACTGTCATTTCCCCCCTTTCTTTCTTCGTTCATGTCTTTCAATCTTCTGTATCTGGTGATGGCAGTAATATAAAAAGAGATAACCAGATTTTAAATTAATAAAATTGATTTTTTTCCTGTTACAAAAACCGAAAGAAAGTAAGAAAGATGACGTATGATGGCGTGGGTCATGTAAATCTCTTGGAGGTGGGCTCTGTAATTCTGATGAGGAAATCTTTCGCGGATATGAAAAACAGGGATGGTTAGAGTCAGAGACCCACCTCTCCCACTCTTCTCTCATTTTCTGTCAACTTGCATTAGTCCAATCACAAATCTTCACGCTCCCGCTTTCTCAGGCTTCTTTCTTTGTTAGCTCTACACACCACACTCTAGAATTAGATATAGCTAGAGACAAATACTCCAATTTATAAACACGAAACTCCTTATTAGTTAATACGTTTATAAAGTAAATTAAACATTCTCATAAACAAAAAAAAAACAAGAAGAAGCCAGTGATATACGTACAATAGTTGCTGAATCTCTATCCTATACCGCGGAAAAAGAGAGATGAGTATTTTTCAGTGAAGTGATACAATTCTCTGGTCCCTAAAAAATGAATGGGACTAATTAGCTTGTTTTTGTTTGGACTTTTGAAATGAGTCATGGATTGAAGAAGTAGTTGCCACACTTGCACTTCCAACTCATGGGTTTGTAGTTGGAAAGGTCATCGCCTCTGGAGTGTGGAATAAAGGCTCTTGTTCTATGGCCTTGGACTTGAGGGATCACCGGCACCTGAACTGCTTCACAACGTCCACAACTCCTGCATCTTCCTTCACACTTTGGAGGCCTTGATCCTATCATTTGAGCTTTCAACTCCTTTACCAACCCCTGCTCTTCCATGGCCATCATCTGAGTAGAATTACAAAAATATTATGAGTTTTGGGAAATCAAGGTTGAAATTAATCACTGTAAGGATAAAGACCCCTTATTACCTTTGGAGCCTCAGTTAACGTGGGAATTTCTCTGCCTGCATGCATATACAAGCGTACTAGAAAATCAGCAAAGTTGGGTTATGGAAAAGCTTGGCTTTTTTTCTCTCACTAAAACCAGGGTAGATAGAAGAAATAACCTAACCTTCAGCCATGAACCCTTTCTGAGTGAAGATTGAGGTTGATGCAAAGAGAGTAAAAAGCAAGCATGTGATCATTCGTATGCGTTTGTGCCAACAGACGACCATTTTCTCAGAGGAAGAGACTACCGCAGAAGAAAGAAGAAGGGGTTTCTTCGTGTGTAAATACAAAAACTTCAAATGTGCGCGACCACAAGGCGTAAGTGGTGTGGTATGATATAGTGCATGGTGCACTCAGAATGGGAGTAGGAGACAAGCCTTTTCTGCAAAACTCCAGAATTTGACAAAGAGATAAGAGGGTGGAAGCGGTAAGCCAAGTGGTGTGAGAGTTCACTGTTGAGTTTGAAATAAATGGAGACTCGCCGGGAGCTATATGTGCATGAGTGTGGTGGTGTGAGAGAAAAGGAATGGGTAAGATAAGTGACAGCAGAGAAACAGTGAAGCTGAAATTCTGAAAAGGGTGGGGTCAGAGATTGAATGCCACCTCTATTATGCAGAGAAGGATCGACCCCTTCTGATGCCTTAAGTAATTTCCCCTTCAATTGAGAGAGAGCAACATGGTACGTGCACTGTAAAAGGGTAGAGTAATAGGCGAAAAACATTTGACGTTGATAGAAAGAAAAGGAATAGCCTCGTTTCTTGTGCCTCCAAAAACTCCGACCTTGTACGGAGAAGGGCAAAGATTAAGAAAAAAAACTTCAAATATTATAGCATCATTAATGTAATAAATATGTTCTGCGTAAAGCAGAAGGCAGAACAAGAAAAACAACAACCGTGCACCAACCAAACAATCCCTTAAAGATAAAATAGAAAATCCAAACTCGTATGATAACTGAGAAGTTCACAAAAATCACAATTTGCGAGTAGGGGATGAGGAAAAGGACAGACATCATGGCCTCTCATTCATTTGATAGATTCATTTTTACACGTTCTTTGGTGAAACTCTGTCCATCTCTACTCAAACACGCCAACTCTGTCCAATTTTTGCCAAGGCAAGTCAAGCCACGGAGTCTAGGTATCTACATCTACAATGTTACCAATTTTCTTCCTTGTTTTTCGGTGAACTACAATATTACCAAGTTATTGGTATATCAGAGATTCATATCTTACAAGCAAATTCAGGCACACTAGTGTCAAATATCAAATGGCAGTACGGTTAATATTCAGTTTTTGGTGCATATTTTTAAGCATATACTAAGGGCAGATAGGTTTTAAGTAGATATGGTTGAACTTGCTCTGCTAAAAAGTATGGGTGACAATTTTATATGTCTAATTATCCATTTATCTAAACTTCACAAACGTACCTATTCAACCTAGCCCAGGATTCGGTAGATAGATAGATTTATTAATTGCAAGAGAGAACATGAATAAATGCATCTCCCACTGAGAAGTAGATCATCAATTGTCTTTTCATGAGATGTGTGGCGTAGGAAAGGTCAAGGGGTGGGTCTGTTGATACTGAAAGATGAAGAGTGGATAGTTGATAGCTTGTTCTGAGGAGTGAGTGAGGTACTGAAGGAGACATCGAGCTTGACATATGCTCCCTGTTGGCACGTCATGTGCTCTTGCTATGTATTTCAGTATAACACGGAAATGTTGATCATAAAATTTTTTGTGTCCCCTGATTTTATCTCCCTCTTGGTTCTCCCCTCTTCCCTCGTCATTTTAATGCCGTGCAATTATGGATCATGCAATTAATAGAGTTAAAAACGTTGAATCAAGAAAGGGAAAGAAATTGGATATTCATAGGAATCCAAGGAATAAATTCAACAGTAAGTGTGTCATCTAACTTCATCCGAATCTCACTAACACTCTTCTTTTGCTAACTAATAAAAATGCTTTATATTATAATATAGTAAATACAAAAATTCCTAAGTGAAACAAACTTAACCTTGTAAAACAAATAGGAGGATAAAATCTGCCCTGTCGTCTCTTAAGCATTCCTAACATAATTTGCCGTGCTAATTCCATCTGAATTTCAGCATCCATTATAAACTTAAGTTTTCTAATGGTGTGGTGGCAAAAAAAACAAACAAAGAGAATATAAGAGAAAAAGGAAATTAATGGTAAGATACAATTAAACGCTTCACATTCCCTCTTCTTTATCATTAACCCCGTTATTGTGCCTATACAATTTCCTCTTCCTAAACTTCCTTGTATAAGAAAGGGGTCGACCAGAATGAAATGGCAGGGAAACTATAATTCAAAATTATCAATCATATGCTGGATAACGTCTGATCCGGCAGAATTGATACAGTAGAATTTGCCCTGAATACAAGTGAAAATAAGATGATATTAAATGGTCTGCAGAATCAGCACAGAATGTAGAAGCATGCAAATAGCATGTGATAGTGAAGAACCTTTTTAGTCCGGATATTTTCTAAAGAAAGAAACAGACGAAACAAAAACACTGCGATTCTTCTGCACGATTAATTTATACTTCAAGACACAGAACTTGCCTGAATAGTATTATGCGCTAGATATTTCTGTCTGCTGCCACTGAAACTCACATCAATGCGATCCCAGCTCATTTTTGTTAAGCCTCTTATCATTTCCTCTGGCAAAGGCAAGTGTTGCTATATTTTGGTAAAATGATCTAGAATATTAGACAATATAAATAATCAATTCTTCCTCTTCACTCAGAACCAGAAACCCGCGGAAATAATAAAATTCAACCAATACAGACTGCACCATCACGTTATCTTCACATTATAGTAGTCAAGTACAACGATAATATCCAAAGATCTCATTACCTGCTCTCCCCAAATTCTACGGCGTCCTTCTAAATTTTAAGGCATAAAATTAAAAGGACAAGAACCATAGAACAGAGTCACTAGCCGAAACCTGAGAAATTTCAGTTAGCGAGTACTCTCTCTCATTTATGAGTTCAGAAAGGTGAAAATACCTTCCAGGTCAATTTTACCGGACCCGTTGACTTTGGGTTCAGCAAGAACTTGCTCAGGATCGTTAGTAGGATTTGCTATGTCCGCATTTACAATATGTGGATACTTCTCGTGCCGTGGAAGATTCTGAAGTAAAAGTAAAACTAGCAAGTTACAATACAGAGAAACTAAGTTACTAAAGACAGTAATGATTACCTTGGGCTTGGGGAGTTCTTTCCTACGCCTTATGGATGATGTACTCCATCCCACAAGTTCTGTTATAGTGTTAAGTTGTCCATGTAAGCACTCCAGACAGCGCAACAAAGAAATTATGATGAGTCTAACCCATTATTAGATCTACGGATTTAAGTTCTTGTCCATCTCTTACACTAAGCAAAAGAAAACGGATACGATCATGATGAACATTTGCATAGGCAACACGTCGTTTGAAGGACTGCAAAGCAGATCTGCATAGGAGAGGCACAGTGTGTTACTTTTGATTATTCCCACGAGGCCAGTCATAAAAATCAAATTATGAATCTAGCTTACAAGAATTTCATATCTTCGTTATCATAAACCATCTGAACAAGAAGTGGAGGCTTTCCGTTGTCTTTATCAGCTAAAAGAAGATGTTTTCCTGTTTTACCAAGAAACCATGAAACACGAGTTGCAGCTTTCTCCAGAGTGTAAAATCCACAGAACATTGGAACCTGAAGACGGTTTGAATTTGAAGCATCCATACTACATCATTTACTTACTTCATTTGCATCAGACAACCCCTAAAGAAGTCCCAAAAAATTGATAGATATGCCGTTACTTGAAAATGTGAGACCTCAGAATATTTAGGCATTGTTTGGGTTAGGGGAAAGCTAAGTTAGATTAATAAAGGAGGGAAGGAAAAAGTAGGGGAGATTAATTAATGATTTTTTTTATTTGATTTAGAATAAAAAGGGAAATAAATTAATTAAAAGTTGATAAATATATCTTTATCTTTTTATTTAAATTTATTTATCTTTTATTTATAATATTTATATTAAAATTATTATTTTTTAATTTATAAATTTTATAATTTTTTTCATTTATATATATATAATAAAATTAAAAAAATAATAAAATTTTAACATTTTAACATTATTTTTTATTAATTTTATAATTATTATATATTTTAATATAATATATAAATAATTTATTATATTTATTAAATTTTAACAATTAAAAAAAATAATAATTAAAAAAAATTAAGTGTAAAAAAAAATAAAGACATAATTAGAATATTAAAAATATATAAATAATAATTTAATCAAAAAAAGATAAAATAATTTTCTCCCTTTCAAAAACTCTCATTTTTAAAGAGGAAGTAAAGAAAGAGAATACATAAGGATAAAAATTCTCTCTTTATCTTTTTTTTTATTTTTTTTAATTAAATACACTTTCCCCTCCAAAACCCTCCAAGCACACCATCCCCAGGGATATTAATAATAGATTAGAGTTTTCATTATACTTTAACGTACGAAAATAAGTTTACACCAGCTAGTGTAAACAAGATTGGAAGAACAGGGAATAGAGTCTTATAGAACCACCTGTTTATGCCCTCTAGATCCGAGGTGTGGGGTTGCAGAGGTTATGAAATTTAAGGGCTCTAGTCCTTCTTTCAGATTTCCTTTCATGATATGCTGGATCCGAATTGTGATTTCCAAAGTGTCCATCATCCCGACCAATTTCCTTTGAGATGTCTCTCTCATAAAGCTTGGCTATTGCATACCTTGCAACCAGGCCACCCAACGAATGACCTGTAAATGAAATTTTCTGAACACCTGGATGACGCTTTTTAACTGATATAACCTGGGAAAAGGAAAGGAGGGGGGAAACTTTTGGATTGGTACAGCAGATTCAAACAATCAAAACGTCGTTGAAACATTATAGATTGAATAGAGTAAACCATATGAAATTACAAACAATTGGTTGGTTCCAAATGAAATTCCAGATGCAACGAAGTAGTCATATCTCACCTCCTCAGCTAGTCTCTCTCCCATGACATCTATACCATCAAATGTCAGCATAGAAGAATTACATTCACTGCCTGCATTGCACAGGGGTATACGCATTCCATTTCATGATGAAATAATCCAAACCATTTCGTGATGAAATAACAATAGCAAGATTATACGGACTTACAGTGTACAATAATATCATATGGATGTCTCTTGAGAAACTGCTTTGCAGCAAATCTCCAATCCTGAGCACTGCGATTAAGTAACAGAGATTAAGCATAAGCTCGTGACGGTTCTCTGATGTTAATAATTAGGATTAATGAGCTGCACAAACATCACTTTACAACAAAAACTTGAATGTGAAACATCGATCATCATCAATTCATGGTATAATGTATCTAGATAAGGGGAGAAGAGATAACTAAAAAATTAAACTCATCGAGAAAGGTAAGACTAACCTGCCTATAAGACCATTGACCACTATAATCAAGTGAGTGGGATGGGGGCGCTGTCCCGAAGCATCAACAACCTCTACATCAAAACTTTCCCCCGTTGCATCTTGTTTGATTCTGAGACAACTAAGCTTCGGCATGTAAGAATTCCTTTCACTCTTCTTCCTTCTCTTTAATTCATTGAACTCCTTCTTCTTTGATCCCCCTCCTCCTTCAACCCCCGGTAGCTGTTCCCCATCAAGAGAAGCCATGAATGAGGTCGGAGAACAAAGCGATGATGATGAGTTGTTGCTAACTTCCAGATTTTGTGGATCGTTTAGTTGCGGAAGAGCGAAAGGTCAAATGAGGCCGGTTGGAAGCAGTTCACGTTGATAGATTGCACTGTCCTGCTTGAAAAATCAGGGTGTCAGGAATCCTGACTCAGGATAGTCAATATGGGTAGTTCGCGACAGATCTCATGTTCAAACATTTTCCGTCGTATCAGAAAAGAAAAGAAAAAATGCAGGCGAAGCCGCCCATGATTGACTCTGACCTTTCGCTTGACGACTCTGTTTTTCTGTTCTTTCTTCAAGGGACACCACGTTCAGCATGCCGTCCTTCTACGATTCGAAAGCTTATATTTAGATCTTCATTTGGATCGAAATCTATTCACCATGCCGCCAATTAATCTAGTTTATAATATGTCTTTGTGTATAATCTAAGAACTCTAATCTAACAAGCCGCTCACTGTAATGTTATTTTATCGTAATGTTAAAGGACAGAATTTGGAGCTCGAAAAATAAGTTTAACACATAATAAAAACTTAATTGTCTTCAAATTTAAGTAGTAGATTGGAAAACTTGATTCAAAATACTCAAATTTATAATAAAAATTGATATTTACTGTTATTATGGGCCCGTTTGGATAGGATTTTAAAAACGGGCTTATGAAAAAAAAGGGCTTTTGAACAGCTTATAGAAAAGGGCTTTTGAAGAAGATATTATGAAAAAAAAGTGGTTTTGAATAAATGAGTGTTTGGATAGTTATTTGTAGAAGGGGTTTTGTGAGTGGTAAATTACAAAAAAGGGTATGAGTATTAAATGAGGAGAGATAAGAGATAAGAGGAGAGAGGGTGTAAGAAAGAAAATAGGAAAAAAGTAGGAGAGAGGAGAGAGGGTGTAAGAAAAAGTAGGAGAGAGGGTGTAAGAAAAAGTAGGGGTAATATAGTAATTGGTTAGTTCAAACGTGGTTTACTGTTTCAGAAGCTACTCTGACCAACTTATCTGAAACCTTAGTTTTAAACCATAGTTTAGTCCAAAAGCCCGTTTGAACAAATATGACTGTTTGTTTTAAAATTTCTCCAAACCTAGGTTTTGAGCCAAACCTTGATTTTAAACCAAGGTTTGGATGCCTTCCAAACACGCACTATACAGACTAAAGTAGAAATCGTATTTTGTAGGAGTCCAAAATAGGTTACATTGCTTCCAGCATTTTTATATCTTTCATTATAATATAAATACTAATTAATATTATAATATTATTTAATGTTAATATTGTTAGTTTGATTTTAACCAAAACCTAGATTTTAGTAGAAATTTAGAGAAATTTTAAAACAAAAAATTATATTTATTTAAAAGAGTTTTTAGATTAAATTATGGTTTAAAACTAAAATCTTAAATAAATTAGTCAGAGTAACTTATAGAATAGTAAAAGAGTTTATGGACTAACCAATTATTATATTATCCCTAATTTTTCTTACATACTCTCTCATCTCTCTCTTCTATACCTTCTCTCATCTCTCATATCTCTTCTATACTATCTCTTATCTCTCCTATATTTAATAGTCATCCGTTTTTCGTAATTTACCAATAATAAAAATACTTTTAAAAATAATTATACAAACACTCATTTATTCAAAATTATTTTTTTTCATGAGCACCTATCTAGAAGTCATTTTCTAAAAATTATTAAAAAATCTTTTTTTTTTCATAAGTTATTTTCTAAATTCTTATTCAAACAGACCCATTAATATTAATATTCCTTATATAAACTTATACTATTAATTAGGGTTATGCACAAAATCCACGGTCCAGTATATTCACCCGAGCTTGCAATAAAAATATCATGCCTAGCTCAATAAATATAGAGTAGAGCTAGACATCGGGTTGTAAAATATAGTCTAGCATTTTTCAGGCTGGGCACCGAGCATAGGATTGCCCTGCCCTGCCAATGAGCACCCATTCTTTTATTTTTTTTACTTTTTTCTCTATATGTTAATATGATATACTTGGAAGGGAGAATATGATAACTACTGGTGACTAAAAAATTATTTTATAAATATGAGTAGTTAAGTAGGTAAGTTGTATATTTTAATATTTATAATTATATTAATTTTTTTTAATTTTATTGATTATCATATGATTATATTATAAATTATAATTATTTATTTTATTTTTTAGATGTTTCATCTTTATTAATATTGGGGAGACTGATATAAAGTTACAATTATAAACTATTTAGATTTTAAAACTTATTTTTTATATGTAATAAATTTTAAAATTTTAATTATTATATTTATTTTCTTATTCTTAGTAGATTATAGATATTATTTAACTCTTGAAAATACATAAATATATTATTATTTTAGAAGTTTATAATTGTATATTTTTTTTACAACATGAACATAATATCACGATTTGAGCATATATAACTTATCTATATTTAACTTATTTATATCTAATATAAAATTGTTAGAGCTTCTATCAGATAAAAATGAACATCAAATTATAAAATATAACCTATATTTTTTATCAAATAAAACATCAAATAAAAAAACTATCTTATCTAACTCTATCTATACATATCACTGCTATTAATCTAGGCTGGTGAAACGTAACATGTATAGTATACTGCCAGCATGCCGATTTTTTTTGCCCTTTCATTATTTTTTTCTTCTTTTCTCTGTCGTTTTTTCTTTTTGGAATTTTGGCCACTGCATGTACGGTTAGTTTCAACTAAAAGAAAAAAAGAGAAAAGAAGCAAGCAAAAAAAAAAAAAAATCTTCCAGTCATTGCAAAGGAGATGAACAACTGGTGGTGGGAGTGACAGCAGAGCCATATCCATACTTTTGATATGCAATCGCTGTAGTATTCGATCTTCATCGAACATTTCATGGACTTCACTCCACTCTGCATTACTGATATTCTGACAACATCATGAATTTTGGTTTTAGGCTAAATCTCAGGTGTTGTAGTGTTCCTGTTCAAGCTCCTCATTCTCTCACCTCTTCACCTTTCAGGCTTTCTTCGTCTTCTGGTGAGTTCTATTCTATACCGTCCACCTCTTAGAGGTCCTTGTACTCCATTTTACTTTAGTATGGTTGATCACGCATATAAAATGATTTCTTCTTCGGTTATGGGTCAAGTCCTGGGCTGTAAAAATTTTAGTTTTCTGATTCCAAATCAGCTGGATGATCTCATGTATGATAGATATTCCCATAGGCGTTCAAGTATGTAACTATGTTTGTCATTTGTTGCCAGAAAAGAATGAATAATTGAAATTTCTAGTTCCTGTTTCAGATCAACTTTAACAATTTTTTAGTATCAGTGTTCCTGTTTATCTCTGCTATTTTAACTTTTGGATACAATAAATATGATTCAGCTTGGGGCAGGGAAGCTTCTTTCAATCCAACGAGGTTATCTTGGTTGCCAACCGTTTACGAGGAAGGAGAAACTTTCCAAAATGATTTTCGAAGGGCATCCAGTTGTTCATCATCAGTTTTGGAAACCCTACATGATGATTATTTGGAAAATGGAGAAATCAAGGTTAGCCATTATCCTTTATGACAACCCTTATTATATTGCAAACTTACAGTACTCATGCATAATTATTTTTTCTATCATTAGCCACTTGAAATATAATAAAAACTCTTGTTCCTTAGGTGAACAAAGGAAAGAAATCTTTTAATAGTGTTCATGAAATGATTGATAATGGCCGAATGCCTTTTGGAGAGGGGACATTTTCAACTTCTACAAACTTCCAGTCGTTCAAGGCATCGCATTTTCGTTTGTTAATGGAAAACCTAAATGTTTTAGAAGAAACCTTTTCTGATTCTGAAGTGCTAAGGTTGGAGAAAGATATCATATCGCAACTAGGAAAACTTGGAGCTCTAGAGTTTTTCAATTCTCGTCTGTCAGGATCTCTTGAGACCTTGTGTTATTTGGATTTCTCTGACAAACATCCTGAGCAAGTTGGTGAGCATAAGACAAATGGTAAGGCAGATTACCGCTTGGGAAAAGTTGTTGTCCGATCTAGGAGAAAAGAAAACAAACCAAGGAGGAAGAGAGCATTAACTTCCACCCATTCAGAACCTATTCAGGAAAGTCTCTTACGCGTACAGGCTTCATCTGTAAAAAGAGCATCGAATTATAAAAACAGGAGAGCAATAGTTGCTAAAAAGGAAGCGGAAATGTCAACAGCAGTAAAGGTTTGTTTATTGTCAAGAGAAGAGTGAATTTGTAGCCTGCATGTGAAAAATTTGTTATCATTAAATTCTTTGCCAGTGTAGGTGCTGATAGGGTTGGAAAGAATTAGAGCAACAATGGAAGAGGATACCAAGGAAGTAGTAAGCTTAAGGAGCTGGGCAGAAGCAGCTGGGATCAATGAGAAGAGGTTGCAGCAGCATCTGCATTGTGGCCTTTATTGTCGAGATGAGCTTATAAGGAGTACTCGATCCTTAGTTCTATACCTTGCCAAGAAATACAAGGGAATGGGAATCGCCTCAGAAGACTTACTTCAGGTGTGTTCCAAACGTTACTGTGAGTTTCTTCTTTGACCTTCTACCCACATGTTTACTCATGATATATAGGAGCATTTGGTGCCTGTTACCTTATTCAAACATCTTGAACTGTGGACACCCTCACACAAATTAAGGCCTTTCAGAACCATTGGCGTGTCATTATGTCTGTTATGTTTTACTATCTTGCTTCACGGTTTCTAAGACAAAACATTTAAGAGGAAGTCATCTGTGTTACTTTATTTGATGCTTTCGTGAAGTTGACTAACAGTGGCGACTATTTGATAATAATGAAACCTTGCTTGCAGATGTAATTACTTACATGAAAATTCTCTTACTGCTAGCTTCTCTATTGAGTATGTCTTCTCTCCATATTCTATAGGCAGGATATGTGGGTGTTCTCCAAGGTGCAGAGAGATTTGATAGTACAAGAGGTTACAAATTCTCAACCTATGTACAGTATTGGATAAGGAAATCAATGTCAAGGATGGTGGCGCGATATGCCAGGGGAATCTTAATTCCTGTATGTCTTTTTTGTTTAAGAGATTGTTTCTTAGTACCAATCTCGTATCTCCTCAGAAAAATCTTGGAATCTGATCCTTGTGTTCTTTTCTCCTTCATTATTCTTCTTAGTGGTCATTGAGCAAGGCAATAAATCAGATACAGAAAGCGCAAAAATCCTTGAAAAGTACTGCCATGCAGTACTCGAATGATTATGAAATCGCCAAGATAACGGGGCTTTCTCTGGATAAAATCATATCAGCTCACAATTGTCTGAGAGTAGTCAGTTCAATTAATCAGAAGATAGGGGACTGCTTTAGTGTAAAATACATGGTATGTGTTTAAAATTCTCCATATCAGCCTTTTTCATCATGATCATAATTATTAATATCTACACTGGCATTATAAGAAAGGGTTTTTAGGCCAGAGATAGAAAAAAGAAAAGGAAAAATTGCTGTATTCAATATATGATTGATTTCTTACAATAAATTCCCCAAGCAAATTGTAATAGAAAGCATGCGGAGCATATATAGGAAAATGTTCCCTTGTAAATATTGTTGTTTCTCAAGTCTAGGATATGACGTTAAATAGATAATATGTCTAACAATCTGTAAGGTAGACCTGTTTTTCTCCATGTCAACTCATAGGCACATTGTCCTGAACAGAGTGTATGGGGTTCTGTTTGGTATTGTTCTCTTCGATAGAGCTGTACTGATCTTGGAAGATGTTTGATTCCATGAAAATGCATCTAAAGATGGTTGCTGTTAAATTCAAGTCTTTTTTTTTTTCTCCATTGGGACTTTGTTGAGCATGCATCTTTTCATGCTCATGTTCTGTGGAAAGCCTTGCCATTATAACGTGGTCAACCTACCCAAAAATGAAACATTATAAACTCATGAAACTAATCCTGTCGCATTAGATATTGTTATCGGGTGTAATCTATTTCCTGACATCCATGCTTCAGGAACTCATGGCCGATACATCCATAGAGAACCCTCAAGAAGCTGTCATGAAGCAGCAGATGAGAAAAGACATGCATAATCTTCTGAATGACTTGGAACCAAGGGAAAAGCAAGTGCTAGCCCTGCGCTTTGGTCTTAATGATCATCAGCCCAGGTCTCTTGAGGATATTGGGAGGCTTTTCCATGTTAGCAAGGAGTGGGTGAGGAGGATAGAGAAGAAAGCTCTAACAAAGTTACAGATTGAAGCGACCAACTTAAATTTAAGTAATTATTTGGATTTGTAGTTTCCACTAGCTTTTGGGAAGAACATCTTCACTTTTGCTGCATGTCACTAATTTGTAGACTTTGTCCTGAGTGGGAGAAGGTTGCAAGTTGAAGTAACATCACAATCGCCTGGAGAGTGGAGACAGTATACCAAGTCAAATATACTCTGTACAGAAGAAAGCCTCATCTCCATAATACCAGCGGAAATAATATTTCATTTAGTTTTTACTTTTTTGTACACCCTTGAAAACACGTTATGGTATTTATTTAACCATTATATTACATATAAGAGTGCGAGAATGATTCATTTTATGTTGCTGCCCTGAAGTCATTTTTCAGACTGGCAGGGGAGCTTCTAAAACTGCGACTTTGTTATTCACAAAATATCGAGAACGTTATGACCCGGTAATAGTTCTTGCATGTAACCATTCACTACATGGCATCAGTGTGATATGATAAATTCATTGCAGACTTGAAACAGGGTAACCCTTCTCTCCATTATGTAATTTTCTGGGAATATTTAACTACGTATTTAGATAGGACAATTTGGTTCCAACTATTATAAAATGAAGTGTTTAAATGGCTGGCCTGTGAAATGCCTGCCGTCAAAATAATTCATGGAAAAGAAGAAAATAAATTTGCTCAGAAAGGGCTAAAAGTGGAAACTCAACCAGTTCCATGGGTAGATGCGTAATGTTTCTCACTAATATATGGAGGAAAATAACATGTCAAAAAGGAATACCAAGATATATGCTCTTAATTCTCTTCAATGTTACATAACAAATTAAAACTTCAAAAGGACGAAAGAATTGGAGGACGTTCTGCTTTAGGGATCGCAACCTCGAGGAAAGCTGCAGCCATCATTTTCAAATACGATGGCGTGGTTATTTAAGACCTAAGCATATGACTCGATACGTTATTTACATTTTACTCGTACAACAGAGCAAGATCTACAAATTGTACAACATACATGTTCATGCTTTTCCCAGGGAAACAGGACGTCTTCCACTCCAATAATCGGTTGCATTCTCCTTAGCTGAAGTCAAGCTCTACGGATCTCCTTCAAGTGCCATGGAGTTGCTCCTTTCCGCCATGGAGTTGCAATGTTGCAGTTGGGGAGAAGTTAAGAGACTCTTTTGAATCTCATCAGAGGAGGAACGCAAACTTACTGAATTAGGGGTACTGTGTGCAGACGATGAACCAGACCCCACTGTTGTCACATGTGTGGGAGTTACATCAATGCATCCCGCAGAATTTGCTCCCTCTTTCCCGCTGCCTACATTTTAAAATTTCACTATTATCAGATGCGTGGGATTTACATTAATAGGCCATATAGACGTGAATTCAGATGATACCACCATGCAGTTAGTAAATGATGAAATCATGCAGATAGTAATGTTAAGCGGATAAAAATGGGGTTCTTCAAAATTATTGAAGTATATTAATATGCATCATAGCCATCTTTTCGCATGGATTTGTTGAAATCACAGTATCTAATCCCAACAAGACCTAGTTAGTTTAGAATCACGAGGATGAAAAAAACCTGTAACAGTTGGAGTGGCGGCTGCCAAATTTGAAAATGACGGGGAAAATCCACTTCCTCTTTTTACCTTCGCCTGCAGATCAGAAGTTCAGAACAAGTGAAGATGTAAGGTGAACTGATTTTTGGCTCAATTAAAAAATCGCATCTGCCATCGATGCACCGGCAAGTTAGAAGTTTAACACATTGTTCTAAATCTAAACATAGCTTTGGGTCAAAAAAATCCAGACACAGCTGCTGACTAAAATTTAAGAAAAAATTACGATAAGATTTGTGCTTCACTTGTCAAGGGGAGATGAACTCCTAATTCCAAGCTCCAAGGAGAAAGGCAAAGGTCAAGCGCCTTACTCAAAGATGCTGTATAAGTGCTGTTCTCGCTAATATGCTGGCGCAGCAGAAAAACTTAGTGAGCATACCTTTGTAATTTCTTCACAGTGCTTTACAACAAGTGAGATATTTGCATAGCGACCATATAATAGTGCAAAAGCCCACAAGAGAAGCTTCCTTGGGATGCTCAGATCAAGCGCTTCAATCCCATGCATACTTGGGTGGAACTGTGCTTCAGTTGCCAATTGAGATGGAATTGGATAAAGCTTGACGCCAGAGCCAAGAATTACAGAAGAACTCTCACGGTAAAAATTGTAGGAAGCTCTGAGCAAAGTGTTTGCAGTCTCCAAATTATCATCAAAAGCTTTCTTGACAACGGTATTCTTGATTTTTGATAAAGTGGGGCCCCATTTTTTCTCAATTTTTTCTAGGTGAATCGGATCTTCAAAAGCTGTACTCCATAATTCATGTGTCTGCAGATCAACACAGAGAAACTGGCTATAGTCCATACCACCATCTGTCAAATTAACGGCCTTGTTATCATTTGAGAATCCACCTGATAATTGAGTGATTTGTGACAAGTTATATATAAGACATCGGCACCATGCAACAGAAGCATGCCTGAAAACTTTTGCACAATTACTATTTGTCAACTTTGGGTTTTTGAAACGTTTGCGAATTTTCTCATTTATTGCTTCAAGAGTTTCCAGTCTTCCATTTTCTTCTAATGACATGATATGTTCATGAAGATATCTGGAAAAATAAGATGATCCGCTTAAGATATATTGAATTTCCAATGACATAAAGCTTAGAAATCAATTAGAGAAGCTTCAACAAGATTCACAAATTCAGGAGTTATAGGGAAACAATAAAATATATTAGTTTAAAGTTAATTACCCATATAAAATACTCTCAGATGTATCTGGGCTCTTAATTTCAGGCAAGCAGCATATCTCTGGCCATAAACTCCCTTGCTCCATGAACAAAGTAAACAGCCTCTCAAGCACATGGTCAGAACTGCCTGCTGAACGGGAGCCAGCAGTCTGAGAATGATGCATAGTTGAAATCAGAGCCTTTACGTACCTTCCAATGGCCACAGGTACAAGATCTTCAAGACATAATGAGAACTGCATTCATGGTGGAAGTTAAAGTTAATCAAGTCAGGTTATGATACTGTTAGAGCTGCATACGTAATATGCTAAATTGGGAGAAATTATGCTGAGGGATAACTTGTAAATTACTAAAGCATCTATGGGAGTTTTTTCTTTTCTTTTCATGTGTGTGTAAATGTTGTCGATTCTATTGTTCTATTGCAGGCAGTGAGCTGGTAAGAACACTGCATTTGCTAGATTGGGTTAGGTCCTCCAGAAATTTTCTTCAAGGGAAAATCAACCTCCTCCTACATTTCGGCACACTTTGATAGGCCACTAATTAAACATTAGCCACAGTAATGAGCAGTGAAATTCATTAAGCAATCTTGGCTTAGCGGTAGTTCAATGCTTAAGTCCATCCTCGTTCTCAGTAAAAGTTATGAGAATCAGAAAAAATGGTTAACTTAGGAATTTAGAGTGCTGCAAAAAAGGATCCTTGCATTGCATGCCCGATTAGGAATAGGCAATGAACTGCAGTAGTTTGCTCCTCATTATTACTCTGCTTTATTTCAGAGAATCTGGTGGCAAACCCTTTAAATTCTGCTCATGAAAAATATATTCCTCATATGCCAAAATTCTAGATCCATGTCAACAACAGTGAATTCTATCACCCTGATCTGACCTCTGAGCTTAAACTAATTAATCCTACCACCATCCAGGCTCTTAGATCAAAAGACTCAGAGACATCAAGTTAAGTAATTTTTGCCTTAAAAAAGGCTTCATGGAAATAATTGAAGCATCAATTAAAAAATGAAATTTATTATCCATTGATGTATAACCTATGTTAAAGTAATACATGAAGCTCTTGGGATTTACCCTCTTATCTGCCCGAAGAGAATTATATGCACGCTCAAGAGTACATCTATCTCCAGTTTCCTCCAGGAGTTTGAGATAAAACAGCACATACTTACGAATGCAAGTAATGAACTTCCGGGAACTTTCTGGTAAATTAACCTCAAGGGCTTTCTTGTTCCCAGCAGAACTGGGTGTTTTGCGCCTGATATCAATAATGCAAACTAGGTTAACCACAAATAACATAACACTTTCCGTGCTCCTTCCTAGCATAGCTAATAGACAAGCCCCCAAGTTCAATAAAATTTGAATTTCTTCCAGTTCCATCTAACAAAGTTAGAAAAGGAAACAAATAAGTATAAAGCTGTACCTTCCTTTTTTTACCATGCTATCGATTTCCCACATATTTATTGTAAAGGAAGAACGCGATGACTTGAAGCAGAAAGACAGTTGATCTTTTGCCCTCTCTATATCACCACTCTCACACCTTTTATAAATCCCTAGAGCCAGCATGTATCTGGCCTTATGGAAATGTTTGAGATCCCCCTCCACACAAGTCTCTAGGGCAGAAATGCAGTCATTGTAAACAATGGACCATGCCTCATCCAATTTGAGCAGACCTTCATGCTTTATCTCCACAGAGTTGACATGTACATAGTTTTCCTTTCTACTTGTTAAGGATTCATCCATTTCACCAAGGATATTAATGACAGCTTCTTTTGCGGATTGATTATAGGAGTGTGCTGAAAGCACCTATTTAAGACCGAGAATTGATCCAAATAAGACATATCAATCTATAATAATCATGTCACTTTAGACATCAAAAGACTTAACTTTGAATTAGTATAAATTCACAGCATTAAAGACATAAAAGCCACATCAAATAAAGAGAAAAATAAGTAATCATAGAAGGGAAAAAACCTTTAGAATCTCCGAATTTTGTTTTCCATACTTAAAGAGTAGCTTCAGGCGTGAGGCATGCATTCTGTAGACAGGATCTACAGCTGACGTATTCAAAGAAATAGCTTTGTTGTAATATGACAATGAGGTTTCATGTGAATATCCAAGTTTTTCACTAAGTTTGCCCAAGTAAAACGCATGCAACCAATCTTGTCTGCACAAAGAGTTGAATCATGTAAAACAGAAGTAGAGCAATGAAAAAAGATAACAACATGAGAGAAAAGGAATATACTTGAGTGCAAAGGCTTTCTTAAAATGTTTCATTGAGTTCTCACAAAACATCATCCATGCTCCATCCTTTGAGGGCAAAACAGACCTCTGGTCATAAAAAGGCACCACATTCTGGAGGCTGTCATAGTATACCAATGCCAATAACTCATGTATTTCACACTGTAGCAAACATAAATTGATGTAAATTGTTAAAAACAGATCCAATGTATTTATCAAGATATCACCGTGCATATGCTTAGAGTTTCATAGTATATGTTTCTTTTAATATGAAATTACATTGCAAGCATATAAAGGGGCAGATCCACAACCGCATGGATAATCTACTTTGACGGTTGCATTGACATTAATATTGGGATTGAAAATTGAGGGTTGCATACTTGGAAAAGAAGGCCGCACGTGGTTAAAAATATGGAAATATGGATAGGGAAATTGTCAGTAATAGGATGCTGAAATAATGAAAAGCGAGAATTTGAGGAGAATTGATGGAAAAAAACATAAAGGGTGATCCCTTGACTTCTATGATATATGATTGTATATGAATTGCAGAGGTTGAAGTGGCTTTATTTTCTATAAATTCTTGGAGTATATGGATCCAATTATAGTGTCACTGTAGCAGGTAATAGATTACAGAGAATAAATTTTTCTCAATGCACACAAAGATAAATCAATGGTTGCTGCTCTGTTATGATTCTTGGAAACAAATTACTTTGCTATCACCCTGACTTCTCATTTTGTGCGTGTCACAGCTGGGTGCTATAATCAAGGTGGTTTACTTTTGCTTTCTGGCCCACCATTGCTGGAGTAGTTCTAAACTACTGGCTATTTTGGGAATACATCCAAGATTGTGCCACAATACATCTATGAGGATTCCTTTGCTAAGATCGGACACAGGCTCAAGTTCAAAGCTTCATTTGCAAAAGCATGAACGGGCACCAGTCTGGTATCATATGCTTAAACAAATAAGACATCTAAATATTTCATTAATATGATCTAGCTTTCCGTTTTTGGGCCAATCAATTATTTTCTTCTCTTTAACATGATTTCGCTTATGTTCCTGATAAACCAAGATTTACAGGTTTGAAGTGGAAAAGGAATTATCAAAAGGGAAAAGCTGTCAGCTTCAGTAGAATTAGCTTTGTGAACCTGGGAAATAAATTCCCTGTCTCATTTAATGGTCTAGCCAATGGTTATTGAGTTCATGCTAGGCATAATGTTTTGAAGTGGATGAATTTGATGAATATAATCTCTGGAAGCCACCATTTTTCATCCAAGATAACATACTTTAGAAATGGTAAACAAACACACACAAACACGTGGAAAAACCTGCTGATCAGATGTCTTTGCCAGAGCTAAGCTCATTAGAAGACACCGTCTACTCCTCCTTCGGCTTGTTTCTACTCTTTGGGGTAAAGAAGTATTCTTCCTCCATCCTGCTACATTAATGTGTTTGCTACCATCATTTAGCAGCAAATCTACTTCCTGTATCAGCACAACTAAGATTATTACGAGACACAACTGCAGATAACAGACAAAGAAACCCAACTCATCATTGTTTTTACACCTCATCGTAAATATTTGCAAGACGCTGCCAACTTTCAAAGCGGAGAGGATTATACATTAAATCATATTTGAAGAGGTTGGCATTTTGTTCAACGAATTCTTCCCCTTCCTTGGTCAGCACAAAGCCAGGCCATTTATCTGTTGCACTCATTTCCTCAGACAGACCAAGGAAATAATACAAGTTATAATATACCTCCAAGTACGGCTCGGACCTGATTGATTGTCCAAATACACTGATATCATTCTAAAGAGCTAAAACAAGGAAAAAGGATGTCTGCTGAACAGTGGACATAAGTATAAATTAATGGATGATATATCTAAAATATTGTACACAAGCATACCTCCCACATAATAATGTGTTATACTGTGTGAGGCCTCCCACATCAGGAAAAATAATCTTAGTAATAGTTTCCAGGAATCCATTTGACCCAGCCTCATCTGAGAGTTTATCTTCACACAGATCAGAATCATCTAAGAACTTATCTATGGGGTTTCCAGCGAAGACATCTTCTGGTGGCAGCAGGAAGTGCTTCCTAATAGCTCTCAGAACTCTCCGAAGCTTCACTAATCCAGTTCTCTGATACACAAATTTTATCAACACAATTGGAAATGAAAGTTGCTGTACAGAATTCTATAGGCAAGCTGTAATATACAAATATGATATGCGGAAAGACATTAGAGAGTACTCACAGACGATGCCTTTGCATAGGGAAGAACATACTTGAAAACATCAGCACACTGTTCTTTAGTCTGATAGTCTCCTCGGCTTGTATTTCTGTGCATCACTATATCATCTTCATAAGATGAATCAGATCGTAGGTTTAACCCATATAAGCAGAAAAAGCACTGATCTAAGGCACTGTCAATTTTTGACTCAAGTTCTTCCCTCTCATCTTCAGTAAGCTCGTTGCCACATTCAATCAAAGTATTGCTTACCACTTCACCTTTGCTTAACTTTCTGTCAGACCCTGCATCTCCAAGATTGTCATCCTCTACCTTCTTACTGTCTTTATCATGGACTTTGTGGGATGAAATTCCCCTGGATATTATTCCTTCGTGATCATCCTTCTGCTCAGAACCTATTTCACCTATTTTGGCACAATCTGTCTGAAGATCCAATGTATAAGTCTTTGATTCTTCTGTAGACACATTAACAAGATTGTTTTGGGATGCCTTCTCATCCCATTGCCTTCGTTCTTTCTTTACAGTGTTAAAGCTCGATTTAAGCCTCATATCCAAGGTCAATAGATGCTTTATTGCAAATCTAAGAAATGTTCCTTCCTCACCTTTGCCACCTTCACCCGCACAGCAAAGCCCATACTCAGCAAGCAAGTCATGTGTTGCCACTATTAAATCAACCTGAGATCAGCTTTCAGGAAAGAAGATTAGCAGTGCTATATAAACAAGAATCAGTAAGACAATTTTTATCACAAGTTAAACTCTTCGTAGAAAGAAATAGTTCACCTGAGTTTTAATAGGTATATTTGGGTTAAAATGCTGGAGTTTACAAAAATCAATGGCTGCATCGACAAAACAGCTGCTTTCTGCTTGGTCAGAACTCACCAGGCCAGAGGCTTTGTCGCAGACAAGAATGTTCGCAAAGTAGCTCATGACTGACAAGAGCAGAGATTGAATTTGACAAATGCTGCTTATTGGACCATTAAGGCCATTCTGCAGGCATAAGAATCAAGACAAAATGTTTTCACTATAAGTGACATTCCATTGTTAAAAGTATTGAAGAGACAACATTAATGACCTCTCACAAAATTATTATACACAAATTTGTTGTGAGCATAATTCAGAATAAAGAAAGTTGATTAAAAATCATTCAGGGATGGGGGAAAATTATAAAGGATGCCCAACTCAATATATAAGATACAATGGAGAAGCAAATTCAGGAGTTAGCTGTATACGTTGTCTGGAAAAATAAGTCAAGTAGCATTGTACAATCCGTTATCTGTCAATCCCACGAACAAATGGTAGCAGAAAATTTGGATAGCTGATAGTATTGCAGACTAAGATTTACGAGACATTTTAGTTTATCTACTAATATTCAGTAAATTAATCTGGAATAAATACATGATCAAAGGCAAAACTTCAAAAAAGGAGAAAAAGAACTAAAATAAATAAACTACTTCAAGTTATATATAGTCCCACCCCCAACTAACCCTCACCCCACATTTTGCTTGATATAAAAGAAAAATCTCATTGAAAAACATTGTCCTCAGAATCATAAGAGGAAAAATTAGAATGAATTACATGGACGAGGGTTTGAGGAAATCCAACATGATAACCATCTTGTTTAAAAATTACACTTGGCTACTCTAACACTCTGACGGATACATGTAAACCTCTCCAATTTATTTTCAACATTTGCATAGCATGAAACTATAATTTTATTCTAAATATGACACAAAAGCAACCAAGTTGATGTAAAGTTCCAACATGAGACTCATTCTATTCTTAATATGTCAATGAAGACATTCAAGTGATTTTATTTTTTGAAGAAAGAGAAACCTGATACCCCAAAAAATACGAAGAGCCAAATACCACAAGACAGGCAGCAGGACAAGCATTTTTGTCTTCACATGCCAAGAGAAAGCTTTTGAACGACAATGACATACCTAGACGTTCAAGGGTTAGGGGATCAGGTATACCGCCTAATTAGTAATATGTAACAATTAATTATTATATAAATATTAATTTCAATAATGGAATTCAGTTTTAAGTCAAGGGAAAAATTAATTGGTTTTAATAACCAGACAATTAAGAGAGTATCATAATACAATAGTGTATAAACGTTCTTTACAATTGAACTGGGTAATGAGCATCAAGAAACACACTTCATGTCAATGATCCAAGAGTACTGAAACAATCATATTTACTTACAGAATCTCTACATTGATCAATAACTTTCTTCACTTTTGAGACAGAGTCAGAGAGCGCTTTCACTTCCTGGGCCACCAATTGACTACAGTGCTTACCTGAACCTTCCTTTGAATCAACATCGATATTAGGAGGAGTATTAATACCCTGAGTTTGATGGGAAGGTTTAAATGATGTGGTACACATATTCAACCCCACAATAGCCATCAGTATCTGAAGCTTTCTGTGATGACAATTCAAATAGAGCTCCACATCCATTGGCTTTGTCTTCTGGCATGCTTCAATTAAAACATCTAGAGCTATGAGTTCAACCGAGGTTATTTTTTCATCTTTTTTATCTGCTTTGGTTAAAGATAATGAATCAATGTAGACATCCTGTGTAGAGAACAGAAGAGGAGAAAGCACGGATACACACTCTGAATACATCTCTTTCTCAAACATCTTATTGACAGACTTTTCCATCAAGAAATTGACCTTTAATATATTAATTTCATAAAGAACTCTGTCAATGCTTAGCTCTTTTATAACTTTGCAATGGAAGCGGCGAACTGAACATAGGGAATCATTCAAATTTTGCTTCTTTGCCAAAAGTGACAAACAAGTGCATAATTCTTCACAAGCTTTTGCCTTGTTGCCATCAAAATTAGACAATCTCCCGCTCAACCAGAAAAATCGAACCCAAAAAGAATTATTTTTCATAAGAAGTGAGCTGTCTGAATTACCCTCATCAGAGGCAATGGTTCCCAAAGGACAACATTCATTCTTCAAGTCATGAGTCAAGTGAAGAGGATAATCTAGAGCAACAGACTCTATGATCTTACAGAGATGATAAGATGAGTCTGACATAAACTTTGATTGATCAGAACCACAGGGAGAGCACAACCCCAAGTCATAATACAGCTCCGCAAGAAAAAGACTACATTCGGCAGTTCTTTCCTTTCCCCAGTGCCTTGTCAATTTCTCCAGCTCCATGAATTTGACAAAAGCATCTTGATACGTAAGGCTTTGTCTTGCAATCTTTTCTAAAAGCAAGTGCCCAACATGGTAAGCACCATAGTTTTTTGAGGTTTCTCTTACAAATCTAGAAACTTCATTAGATTCAGTACTTACCATGTTGGATGATGTAGTGGTATCAAGAGAATCTCTACCACCCAATTCACCAGCAACAAAAGATTCTAGATATTTAATGACAAACCTGGCATGGTCCTTGCCACATGAAGAATCTGATTCTTCTTTCCCTGGTTTACGACTCCTGAGCCTTTCTAAACGAGAACTTCGCCTCTCATGTGGTTGTTCTTCTTGGGAATTTGCTTCTTTTCCTTTAAAGGCACCTGAGCTTTCTATGTTACCATCACCAAAAGCAATATTGTCACCACTAGTCCCCTTCCCTATCACAGAGTTCATACCATTTTCTGAACAGGATATAGATATGCTCAATCTGATGTCCGTACACTTGCTTGCTTGTTCAGACTCTGTCAATGAACTTTGAACATTAAATGGAAATAAGATTTCCAGAAGTGCATCAGCAAGAGCCACCCAGGAAGCTTCTGTTAAGTGAATTTCTATGTTCTGGTTCCGTTTCTTAAATGCAACGACCTCATCCAGATTTTCATTAGTAGCTTTTCTCTTGTCAGGAAATTTAAGCCGTACATGTTTAGGTTGCAGCTTGTCTATGCCTCTGGGAGCAAATGGCAATGGTTCTGACTCTTTAATGGTATTTTTAACATACAAAGCACGAGAATGTGATGGCCAATGCCTCAGAATTAATTCTGCGACAGAGAGGCATGCAACCTCATCGCCAATAGCAATAAGGACTTCCAAAAGTTTTTCCATGCAATTCCCTGAAAATATAGCCAGGGAAGAAAAGCCAGATGCATAAATACAAGATAAAAAAAAGCAGCCCCCTAGGGGCCACATTCAAGTGGAATTCATGAGGGAGAAATGGAAGGGAAAACCCAACACAATTACATGCAGAGGAAAAGTAAGGTGCACTTAAGTAACCAGTCAAACATGGTGTAAATAAAAGAGCAAAGGATAACTAGGTACTTACAGTTATTAGGACTACATACAAGGCCCTGCTCAAATGCCCACCGTGAAATACTCCATAGACCCATTGAGCATGACAAGGTTCCCAGTTGGTTCCAGACAACAGAGTCTTTAGAGTCGATCTCCACAGCTTGAAGATAACAATGCAATGCATTCTCATAATGAGAGGAACCTTGCTGAAGAGAAACGGAGGCTAGGTTCTTCAGTGCTAAAAATCTGCAGATACAACTATAAGTACCACTAATATAATTTCAAGTGAATACAAATTAACAAACCAGAAAGAAATAAACCTAGCTTATTAGTCAATTGGCACAAATTCCAACACAAAAGGCTTACTAATCCCAATTAGAAAAGTGCTGTTCACTATGACTAGACTGCTGCAATGAGGGGAAGATAGATGTTATCCATAGTTTCCTAATACTAAGAGATTTAATTAAAGTCAGATCAGAATCTGGAGGATTGCACAAGAAAATAGATAAGCAGATGGAAGCAGGGAAAAACTATAACATAGAAGACACACATGAATTCTTAGGCTTTAACTCAAACCATATTCAAAATAAATTTATTTTATGGAAAGGGCAGGAAACATGTGTTATACTGAGAAAAATAGGCATCATATAGAATACTCTGAATTTTGATAGAGGATATTAAAGAAGCATACAACAATAACAGAACAGTAAATATAAAATCTGCATTATAGCACAGGACAAAACCTGAGTTGCAGCAGATGACCATCACTGGCACTTCTATCCACCTGGCAAAGAGAAACATCAAATCAAATTATTATTTTAAAATAAAATTGGGACACCCCAATATCTAAAATGTTTGTGAAAGGAAAAAAAAAATTACTTGCGCATTAGCTATAAGAGGATCTTTGAGAACAGATTCTAAAAGCTCCCGAGCCTTTTCATATTCTTTTGATTGTAACTTAAGAAGTCCTTCATGATAAGTTTGAGACAGATGAAATTCCTGAAACAGGAGGGGAAAATGTTGGAAATGCTCATGACATGACTTGCAGACGCCAGCCCTCCCTTTTCTTGTAAATCATCATCAGGGAAGAACATAAAGCGGAGAAAAGGCCAACAGATTTAGCTCCCAACATGAGACTCAAAATTTACAGCCAACGACACTTATCCCAAGAGCAAATAGACATAAGGAGGAGACGAGCTTTCTGTCTAGTTGTCATCTCACCTAACTGTGCTATCAACTATCAAGAATTCAAGATTCAGAAGTATTATCTATGACCAGATAAACCAAAAGGAAAGATACATACCTGGGCTTCCTTCGTTGGAGCAAGTGGTTCCCACCGACTTCTGGAGTCCGTATCATTGATAGCAGCAATAGAGAACTGAGAAAAAAAAACAGGAAAAAAATTGAAACTCGTGCAAATCCATGTTGGTAATGACGAGAACGAGGAAAGTGTCACAGAAATCAGTATGAATGAGAATCTTTTTTGTAAACCTAACACAATCTCACCATATTCGACGTTCAGTATGAAATCTTCAGGATCGAGTGGCTCCTCAGTCTTTCCAAGCACTTTATTTTTTTTTAATTCAATGTAGCACTTCAACCTCGCGCCTTCACACAAGAATGAAACTTGGTAAGGCTTCTACGCAAAGTCGCAAACCAATTAATTCGGAATTCCAGGCTTCGATTTTGGCGTGAAAATCTTTTCAGGCAAGCCGGGCAACGGGACGACGCCAACAACGACGTCGTTAGGAGGTTCGTTCGTTTCCGGAGTCAATATTGTGAGTAAACTCGTAAGGACAGGATAAACTCGTACATAAACTCGAATTGACAACGTTTAACTGTACTAATAAATAATTATTAAAAATTTATTAATATATTTAAGATAAAAATAAATTTAGATATGCTCAATAATGCTTAAAAAATATTTTTTATGAGAATTAATAAAAAGTTAATAAGATTTGCATATTTTTATTTATGATAATCCATATCCAATCTTAATAATAATAATAAAGCCTTGAAGGTTTAATTTAATCATGCGATCTTGAGTACAATTTCATTTAAAAATATACTTAGTTTTGTCTACCCTTATTTCTATGTGTCTTGGTGGAAAATATCTTTTATTTTTCCTTCGTCTCCTGTCCTACTTTGATATGATCTTCTTGTACGTTTTATAGGTATATTATTATTCCGTAGGTTTAACAGTGGAAGAGTCGGCCACTCTACTAAAAGGAGAGAGTTCCATTTTTTGAAAGCGTCCTAGTACTTGGGGAAAGCATCTCCATGGCTAAATGAAATGACAGTCATATCAAGGTTGAGATTACTGGGGTAGACGCGTCTGTACGTGACTCGTGAGTCTACACAGCTATATGACTTGGTAACCCGAGCGAGTGTTCTGCCAATTTGACTCGTTTTGGAAACATGAAAACGGTAACCCGATTCAATCGGAGAGTTAACTCGAGTTTTTGACAACCAGTTGGTTTGTTACACCTCATTAACCAAATAACCATTGTGCTTGGCTGCCTCCCTGAGCCTACTTTCATTAAAGAATTAGTTTCCCAGATGGTTTTTTGGGACCTATAAATATAATGGCCATGGAACTGAGTTTTGGACAACTCTACCAGGGTTCCGCCTTCCTGCCTCTTCTAATACGCCTCCTCCCCGATTACAGCGTGTTGGGCTCGGAGAAAGAGATTTCAGTGAAGGAGAAAGGATATAAGGAAAGATGAAATATTTTATATTAAAGAAATATTATATTATTTATATTAATATCGGAGAAAAGAAATGAGGAAAAAAATAATTTTATATTAATAACTTTTTTTATATTATTTAAACTAGACAGATTGAGACGGAATAATAGAATTACTTGTGAGTTGCTACTAGAATATGATTGATAAAGTTGTCTGTATTTATAAAATAGATGGATAATATTAATATATTAAAAAATATTTATAGATATTTTAGTCTTGTCAAATAAAAAAATTATCCCTCCCCTTTAAATTTTTTTTAATTTTAAAGGGAAGTTAAAGGTTAAAAGGAGGAGAAAATTTTCTGTTCTAAATGAAGGGAGAGCAAAATCACTTTCTTCTTCTCGTCTCTGGTAATTCAAAATCCTTCCTACCAAACAGCCGGTTAAAGAATCTTCTCCGGTTGGTTTCTGGTTTTCGCTTTAAGTTCATTCAAAAATTGGATAACTATCTCTTCCCGGGTTATTAGATATCATTAAAAAGTGAGCTCAATTCATAAAGAACTAAGAAATTCGATCAAGCATACCGGGATGTCATTATCTATGGTTTTAGGAATTCCAGCAATTGCCACTTTGGGACCCCTGACCCCGTCTTCTAATTTCCTGCACGAAACCAAAATCTATTCAAAATGTTTACCTGATATATGAAAAGATGCTAAGAATGGCAATGGATCAATCGAGCAGTTGCAGAACAGGTCCCACAGAAATTAAAATGCTGTCCCAAGATTCATTGCTCAACACTCATGACAAAATTTGAAAAACGAAAAGATCATAATATCAGTCTTAGTTATCAATTGGCCTCTATTTCTTCACTGTCCAGCAGTTAGTTGCTTTTGGAATAATATCTTTTGGTTATCCAAGTGCCATATGACACTTTGAATATGCATGGTAAATTTAGATAATGAAAATAAAATAAACTTACACACTATTATTCATAGCATATTCTAATAAATATTGAGTAACTCGAGTGAGACGATGGCTTGATTTATTGCATATTCTAAGTGCACAGTAGCGTATATCATTGGTCATGCTAACACAATTTAGGGCCTTCTTGAAATCACGGGAAACCGTGATTTTATAAATATTTTTTAGATAAAATTTAAATTTAAATAAATTTTAAAATAAATAGCTATATTTATTTAAATATATTTTTAGACCAAAATATAGTTTAAAACTAAAATTTCAGATAAGCTGATCAGAGTACCTTATGGAATAGTAAAAGAGTTTATGAACTAACCAATTACTATATTATCTCTACTTTTTCTTATATCCTCTCTTCTACTTTTTCTTACATCATTTTTCCTCTCTCTTACTTTTTCTTACATCATATCTCTTTTCTTTTCTTATACCATCTCTCTTCTTATAACTTATCTCTCCTCATTTAATACTCATACACTTTTTCGTAATTTATCAATAATAAAAGTACTTCTGAAAATAACTATCCAAATACTTATTTATTTAAAATCACTTTTTTTTATAAACTCTTATCTAAAAATCTTTTTCTATAAGATGCTCAAAACCCTTTTTTTTTATAAACCCGATTCTAAAATTATATCCAAACAATCTTTAATGACATAATGATAGAGGTTCAACCGTAGGGAAAAGTAAGTTCTACAAAATTGTAGGGAATTAATTATATAGTTTTAAAGATTAAATTAACAATTGAGCACTAGTATAGGTACCAAAAAAGTAAATTAACCAAAGTTATAGGCAAACTATATTTCTACTTTTAACCTGTGTTTGGCACAATGGAAATGAGGCATTTTAATAAAAGGAAAATGATGTAAAAGAAAAAGAGAGATTTTAATATTATATTGTTTGAATTAATAAGAGAGATGGGATGAGGGAAAATAAAATATTTTTATATAGATAAATTTATACTTATATTATTTAAGTTAGGTAAACTAAGAAAGAAGAGTAGAGTTGCTTACGAGTTGCCACTAAAATAGGATTAGAGTTATTTTTATAAGATATAAGGATAATGTTAGAATATTAAAAAATATTTATGAACATATTAGTTTTATCAAATAAAAATATTGGTCTTCGTTTCCAAATTTTTCCAATTTAAAAAAAAAAAATTAAAATTTTCTCCTTTCTAAAAGTTACAATAATCCAAATAAAAAAAATAGGAACAAAATCCCTAATTTCCTTCCTCTACCCCAACCCCAAAATCCTTCTTACCATAAGTAAAATGAGCCTCCCCTACTCATAAATCACAGAGGCTCCTTTTGGGTTCCATCTCCTCCAATAATATATACCTGTAACCCTGATTTTTCCTGTCATGACAATAAACTGTTCAGGTTTAAATGCATATAACAAACAAGATTTATTCTCTGCATTCAACATCCAGGAAACTTCATCTAAATAAGATTAACGCGTAATAGACCTGGTTAATTCCACGATCCTGTATGCTGTCAACTATCTTGGCAGTATCATGCCCCCCTCCTGATGTCCCAAGAACGGTACCCCGACGCTTATGGATATCATTGACCACCTTGGGCATTAAAGTAATGGTGTTCTTGGAGTAGAAACCTCTGTAACCCCCCTGTATATAACCACATGGAATTTGGTGGAGAAAACAATGTACATGGGATTTCAGTGTTTATTTTGCAAAATATTCATAGATTGTTATGTTATGAGCAGCTCCATACCTAATAGATCAATTTCTAAGCAGACATATGTAAGTTCCTACACAAATCCAGTGTAAACAAAGAAAAACCACGTGGCTAAGTGAACTCTAGCAAGCCAAAGAACAATAGACCTGATTAATCTAATAGGTTGCAAGCAAATATATGCTGATGACTTCATTGTAATACCATTCATAAATGAATTCCGCTCTAATTGTACTAAGAACATCATTCTAGCATCCAATTAACCTCTTTGGACAAGAAAAAAAGTATTAACATCAAAAAAATTTATACCAAGTTGGGAATGGCATGGATACTTACCCATGCCATTCTACAAAAAATATGAAATAAGTCAGAAACAGTAGTCTGGCAGAATGAGTACATCATGATTTCACAACTAACTAAGCTTTATTTACCGGTGCAAGTCGGAGGCTGCATAACAAGGCGACAGATAATATACTGAACGTAAACTAATTGTGCATATGCCACTTACATCTATACCCAGGATTTTGGTGACACCGTACATGTGAGATAGACCACAGACTATTTCCCTTATCACTGTGTTGAGTCCGGGGCAAAGACCACCGCATGTAACGCACATAATCTGACTTGCAATATACCTGCACAGCATATTAAGTTACCGTCAGATGAATCCAAAAGGTTCTCAATAATACATCTACACAGGAAAGAATTAGCTAACGACGAAAATGTACTCCCCTTGGACTATTCTTGTGAAAGACAATCTATTGAAAGATTGCACAGAAGTTAAAACCCATGCACCCTGATAATGCTGATAAGAAAGGGGAAAAAAGAAATACAATTTTCTTTCCTTCTTCTTTTGCATTGCAAAGATAAAAGGCAAGGGGGATGGAAGCCTTTGGCATCAGTTTTCTCTATTTCTTTTTTGTTACAACGGAAGGACTTCTCCCCCGTTTTCAGCCTTTCTTTTCCCTGAATATAGACATAAAGATAGACCCTGACTAAATAATATATCCGAAGCTACAGTTTTTTTTATTTAATTTTCTTCCAAAGTTTGCCCAGATCAGTCAATCAATTTTATCATGTCAATTAATATATTATTTTTAGTTATAATATATAATACTCTATCTTAAGTATAAGAACGATATAAAAAATTAATTTTAATTTTAAATATAATATTATAATCAGTTAGATTTCTTAAAATTATATTTCTTCTTTAAAATATCTTGATATGATTATGTTTATTAATATAGTTTTATTGAGAATAGATTAGATGTATAAAACTAAAAATTAACATAAAATTATTATAAATAAATAATCTAGATAAATTTTTTAATATATTTAAATTATTAAATAAATCTTATATAAAAAATTGATAAGATCATGTTATTTATAAAAAATATTTAATTAACATGAAAATTCAAATTTCATATTTCTTTTGTTCTTGATGAGCAAGACACTTACCGGTCTTAGCCGCATGATTTTACCGGCTTGACTTGACTCGTCTCGCCTTGCGCGTTGTGCCCACCTGTGCATTCGGAGTATCGTGCTGTAGAGAAATGACACCTGTCAGCCAAAGGGCTCCTGCGGACAGTACTTGACATAACGTTTTTCTTATTTAACTTTTATTATGAGCCATTAGAAAATGACCGTAAAAAATTATAGAAAATGATAAATATTAAAATAAAATATTATATATTAAATATTACAAATAAAATAAGATATTATTAAATATTTATTATTTTTTAGATGTTTTTGTCATTTTATCCCCTTTTTATTGGTATTAAACATAGTGATTTTTTTTGCTACCTAAGGCAAAAAATGTGGAAATTAAATTAAATAAAAATTCCAACCCAAACGCACGGTTAAAGCATAGAAATCCCCAAATCCAGCAGCCGCGCCCGCCGTGTCTCCCCTACTTTGGGGTCTCCCTCTCTCTTTCCCATTCAGGCTCCACATCCATCTCCGTGTGAGTCTCGCCGATTCGAACACTTTCCCAACATTTCGCTCTTCAATTCACATATCATCCTCCTTTTCCCTCTTTCCTTCGTTTTGTGCGCCATCCCTTGTTTCACCACCTGAATTCACACTCACAAACTCTCTACCTGCAGCGTATCGATGCTCGCTTCTCTCAATTACATCATCAACAACCTCCAAACTCAGGACCTCAATGCATAAGTGTTTACGATTCACAACTATGTTTCCACCCGCTGTAGCGTTTTGAATATGCAAGTCAAACCGGGTACTGCATCTGTTCGAATCTAGGTTTTTCTCTGGGCACTGAAATGATGGGTTCCGAGAGTCGGAATGGTTCTTCGACGCCTCTTCCTCCTCAGCAAGCCAAAAAGTATGGGATCACGAAACCAATCTCCCTAGCCGGTCCTACCGAGGCTGATTTACATCGGAACACGGAACTGGAGAAGGTATTTTATATTCCCTCGGTGTCAATTGAAATGTTTTTTTTTAAAAAATAAAATTATTATTTACTGGATTTCTGCTATACCAGTTTTTGGTTGATTCTGGGCTTTACGGGAGCCAAGAAGAAGCTGCAAAGAGAGTAGAGGTACTTGGTCGCCTTGATCAGGTGATTAGATGTGGCCCTTCCCCCTTCTATACGCTTGCTTCTGTTGACCATTTTTTGCCCGATATCCACGCTTTTAACGGCAGGAGCTGCTCAATACATTATTTTCCAGCGGTTAAGTTGAATTTTGTATCTTGCTGTTGCATATCGAAGAGAATCCGGTCCTTGCCAATTGTAGAATTTGACGCTTGCTTTTGTTTTATATTAAGCCGTTTATAGTTACGACTGAGGTGTCTCGCTGTAATCAAGTTTAAATTTCACGTTAACAAAGTTGACCTGCAATGTAGATTGTAAAAAGTTGGGTGAAGCAGTTGACTCGTCAACGAGGGTACACAGATCAGATGGTAGAGGATGCAAATGCTGTCATATTCACATTTGGTTCTTATCGTCTAGGGGTGAGTCCCCCTCCCTCCTTTTGTCACTTTTTGCCCAGATATTGCAATGTTTACATACCATATGATAATACCTTTCTTTCTGGCTTTCTGCTGGATGAGTGATTTAGATATTCTGCAGTTTAGTGGACTTAAATTCTTTGGAAGTCATTGTGTTTTGATTTGATTTATCATAGTACTCGGATGTTGAAAGCAAGTTTTTTTAGAATCTTTTATGGAATATTGAGATTATTTGAAATGAGAAGGACATAATATGTGTGAGGCACAAGACATGGGTATTCACGGTCAGTTGAAAATTGGAATAATTGGTAGGAATTGATCCATTTCTGATTTACACTTTGACAACTTTCCAGGTGTGGCTTTTTGGACAGTTCTGATGAGTATCTTAATTGTGCTTTTGGCTCTTCATCATAGTAGTACATGTTAATTCCTCAGCCAGTGCTGAAGTTTTATCTTATTGATGGGTTCCTTCCTACTTCCACTTGCTTTGATTCCTCTAGCATATACTATCAATGTCTTTGGCCCATTCTTCCTCTTTCCTTCTCTCTTCTCGCCAAACCTTCTACCATGCTTGAATAACAATGGGGCTACCAAAGTCATTCTTTTAGCATCTAGTCTATAATTGGTTTTACAGAAAATAGGTAGGAGACTGTGAATGAGTTAAAATATTGTTATTTTATATTTATAAAAGCTTGCCTGTATCATAGGTGTTTGTTCTCTCTCTCTCTCTCTCTCTGGAATCTTAATTAACAGATTACTAATTTACAGGTGCATGGACCTGGAGCTGACATAGATACTCTGTGTGTTGGTCCTTCTTATGTGAATCGAGAGGTGACATGATATAGCTGGTTGATTCTGCTCAATTTTTATAAAAAATTGCATTTTGTTCTACTTCTAGCCAAACATGAATCACTTTTGCAGGAAGACTTTTTTATCATACTGCATAACATCCTTGCTGAAATCGAGGAAGTTACTGAGCTTCAACCAGTTTCTGATGCTCATGTTCCAGTGATGAAGTTCAAGTTTCTTGGAATATCTATTGATTTGCTTTATGCGAGTGTATCCCTTTTGGTTGTCCCAGAAGTAAGTTTGAGTGCTCTTTCTGGTGGGATTTTACACATTCTGGGTGCTTATTTGCATAAGCTGTAATTTAATTTCAATTAGAAACCCACTTGTTCTATCATCGAATCATGTCATGATTTGAGGACCTCTTCAGTTTTGGTGAGTCACTTTATGAAATTGTGAATTCCTTGTTGCTTGATCTGTCCATGCCAATGCTTTATGGATTGTGCTTGTGTATATACCCATACCATTGCGTTCATTAGCCTGATTTTCTGTATTTTTGGCATGCTTAAAGTGTTGGCTTTTTTTTTCATTTTCTTTGTTTTTTCCTTCTTGCGGGGTGTGATGTGCTATGCAAGTATAGGAGGGGGTTAATGAGGAAGAGAGAGAGGAGCAGTTATATGTCTGGTCTGGTTCAGGATAATTACGGAAACTGGTTCTTTGTCTTTTTGTACCAAACACATGTTTACAAAAACTACAAGTTGATTGCCGATTTTAAGTTGTCTGGCATTGTAGTTTGTTGTTATTCGTTGTGTAATTCTACTTGTTGCATTTTTTGTTTTGAAGCAAGATGTATTCTCATCCTTTTGAACTTTCACACGCCTTTCTCTTAATTTTTTACCAGTCTGAATGCCCTATAACTTCGATTTGATTCTAAAAACGCTTTTCCTCAGGACCTGGATATCTCAAATGGGTCTGTACTGTATGATGTTGATGAACCAACTGTGCGAAGTCTTAATGGCTGCCGAGTGGCTGATCAAATTCTTAAACTTGTTCCAAATGTTGAGGTTTAATATAACACACTCTTTAATTTGGTTGATTATTATATTAGATTTAATGGTCTTTCAACTTTTTGAATTGATACTTGAGTAATCCTTGACAATTTCAGCACTTCCGAACTACTCTGAGATGTTTAAAGTTTTGGGCAAAAAGGCGTGGTGTTTACTCAAATGTAAGATACGCCACCTCTAAAGCTTTTTATCACCAGTGGACATTTAATTTCGTGCTGTCTTCATTTTTTTTTGTTTTCTGTGTATAGGTTACTGGATTCCTTGGCGGTGTAAATTGGGCTCTTTTGGTTGCTCGTGTTTGCCAGCTTTATCCTAATGCAAATCCTAGTATGTTGGTTTCCCGATTCTTTAGGGTGTATACGCAGTGGCGGTGGCCTAACCCTGTAATGTTGTGTTCTATAGAAGAGAATGAACTGGGTTTCCCTGTTTGGGATCCTCGTAGAAACCCCCGAGACAGATTTCATCTTATGCCAATAATAACTCCTGCATATCCATGCATGAATTCTAGCTACAATGTCTCAGCAAGTACTCTTCGTGTTATGATAGAACAGTTCCACCATGGCAACAGGATCTGTGAGGTAAGAGGAGTTTACTGTTATCTAGTTTTCATTAATATTCCACACTGCTCAATTTGTTTTCTAATGCGTCAATATCTATTTCTAGGAAATTGAGCTCAACAAAGCCCACTGGAACTCTCTTTTTGAGCCATATGTCTTTTTTGAGGCATATAAAAACTATCTGCAAGTGGACATAGTAGCAGCCGATGGTGACGATTTACTGGCATGGAAGGGCTGGGTAGAATCTAGGTGGAGACAACTTACCCTGAAGGTAAAGTGTTGTGATAGTCTGGTATCAGGTTTCCTCCATTGGATGTAGTCCATGTCTGGGATTTTATTCATTGGCAATAGCTAATCTCTGTATGCTTACCCGTTATAATGCTTTCCAATTATTACTGAACAGATAGAACGGGACACAAATGGGATGTTGCAGTGTCATCCGTATCCGCATGAGTACTCAGACACTTCCAAACTTTGTCCACATTGTGCATTTTTCATGGGTTTGCAAAGGAAAGCAGGAGTAAGAGGTCAAGAAGGGCAGCAATTTGATATACGTAAAACAGTAGATGAATTTAGACAAGAGATAAACATGTATATATATTGGAAACCAGGGATGGAAATTTATGTTTCTCATGTTCGTCGAAAGCAGCTCCCTGCATTTGTTTTTCCAGATGGTTATAAACGGATTAGAACACCAAGGAATCTGATCCATCCTGCTGAAAACATGGGTGAAAACGCTACCCAGTGCTGCTCTGTATCTGCTGAAACATGCAATAAGAGGAAAAGTGATACTGAAATGGTAGATGTGAAGACAAGCAAACCAGAAAAGCGAGCATCTATTAGCCCACGAAGGCTAGATTCTTTTTCTCCTGAAGGTAGTATTAGTAGATCAGGTGGTAACTCTTATATGAGTATTGAATGTATTGATAGGTTAGAAGATTCATCAAGCAAGGATGCCGATAGCAATCCTGGAATTAAAACATCTGGTGGGCGCCTGGGAGGTGGAATAGGTACTGTAGGGCCTGGCATACAGATTAGTGAAACAAATGTTTGCACACTTGATGAGCAGAAATCAATAACTTTGGAAGTTCAAAATGAGGTAAGCTTGCTGAACCAGTGAAGGAAAAGATCAGGAAGTTGTTTGGTTCATGTGAAGTTCCTTATTAGGAAGTTGGTGATCCATTTCAGAATGGAGTTGATGGAAGCAAAGTTCAAAATTGCTCAGAAGGTGCACAAACTGCATCTGTAAAACGCTTGCCGAGTTCTGAACGGAGTGCTGTTAATGTGGACCAACAAGTAATCAAAGCTTGTAATTTAGGTCGGGCTGGACATGCAGACTATGCACCAAGTGCCAGCAACCGGAACTTCAACTGCGAGGTGAGTCTTTTAATTTGGGGAATCATGGATTAGGAACTGTTGTGGATCGCAGTGACAAAAACCTTGAAGTCTGGGCAATAGTAGTGAGAGTTATGGATCTTTGCAGGGTTATGTCTGTATGTCAGATCCTGATTCTGTTTTGAAGAGTGGGTGTTTTGATGGGAATAGAGTATTTCAAAATAGCATGGCTGAAGAGTTGAAGGTTTTGAAACTTTATTCTCTTTTTTTCCCCCTTAGTCAATACGATAGTTAATTTTATAGTATTTTTCACACTTTTATCTTCAATAACTGTCGGTAAAATTTTGGTATTTGATAGTTAATATAGGAGGAGAATGTGATATAATCCTCGTTTAAACTTGTTTGATTATATCAGCTTTTTTAATGCTCATAATGCGGTATATTCATACTCTGTTCCAGTTGTGCTGGCTATTTTTACTATGACTAGTTTTTTCTTTATATTTTTCTTATTGTTACAAGTTTCTTAGGTTATAAATTTTTCATGGTCATTGAATTTTGTTAGACAATTTTCTGACTGATGAATATGTGGTCGCAGGTCCTGCACCACTATACGTGCTAGCTTTCCAGTAATTGTGCTTAAAAACCCCACTTTTGTGTAGAGGATCAAAGACAACACCTTCCCTTTTGTTTCACACTAATCATTTTTAGATCAATTAGATTAATGCTTTGATGGTATCCTAAATTCTTCCTATTTTTCATATTTTCTATAGCCTGATGTCAGACTCGGAAGTGTTGTATGAACTGAAGATGGGCTAGGTCGGAATCTTTGCGGATGCTAGTGACAAGGCATGCGTGTAAACTCTTGCAATGTGACCAAGTTATACATTTATTCTTTCCTGTTTGGTGGTTATTGCTTTTTGTAGGAGTCGGGATGGAACAGCATGAGCTTTGGGAGGTGATTTACTGAGCCTCTGGTCCCCCATCCTTCCACTTTATGCTGTATTGGGGCTTGACGTCCTTGGGGTGAGGGTGAGGGCGAGGTTGTATTTAAAGTGTTGAGGAGCAAATGCAGATGAAAATAGACTGCCGTTTTTGGGGATAGATCTGCGACGATCGTTTGTACATAGATGAAAGCTTAATGGAGATGCTCGAAGTTGTGGATTTTATTCTATCCTTGGTCTCATTTGAAGAGCTTTGATTGTCTCATGTAACTTAAAAATATTTACGTTATTTATTTTGTAAGAGAGGCTGGACTCGGTTCTTTGCTTATGATGTGGCTGATACATGATGTAAATGTAATTAATAGTTGATTGGGCTAGATGATTTAGACTAGTAAAGCATGACGGCTGATCAGGGATCAGTTTGCTCGATGTCTCTTTTTAACTTAGGTGAAGACTACTGTTACAAAAAAAACCTACGCCCTCCGGTTATAAGGAACAATATTTCTCAGGGTGATCTTATATATAAGAAATAAGTTGTTTGAAATTTTAAACCAGTTTTTATCGTTTTTACCCCTTCAAATCTCCAGTTGTCTACCAGCAATAAATTATCACTCTTTATCTCGTGTGTTCTCTATATAAGTAAGATATAATTTGAAAACATAATATATTTATTTAAATTTAACAAATATTTTAAACATTATGATAGTTATTCTCTGTAAGTAGGGGAGGAGTATTTGAAAATATATTTGGCGTATGGTTTCCGTATGATTTAGTGTGGTCTAAAAGAGCGCGGGATTTCTAGCGAGGTTGGAGATTCAGGAGTGCGGGGGCTGATAGCAAGACGAGAAACACATACACAATTACACGTAGTCACGGGTGTTTTTGGGCTCACGTTGTTCTGTTTGGTTTTAACTACAGAAACACAATATATCCCCATTTCCCATTTAAGTTATTATAATACGTGGGGCTACACTACAGCCCTGTCATATAGCTCAGAAGTAGCTCTCATCACTTTCAACTATCGCCGTGCTATCATCCTTGTAATTAGAAACGTACGTGGCATCGCCAAGAAGGGGAGCAATATCAAAATCAGTTCCGATTTTCTTACTGTCATGATCTGGTGGACAACACTGCTGAAGAACCTGCAAAATCTCTCTCATGGAAGGTCTAGCTGAGGGTGATATGCTTGTGCAAGCTAGGCCTAATTTAAAGACCTTTATCATCTCCTCCACATGACATGCTTCTTTGATTGCTTCGTCCAAGGCACCGGCTAGGCACTTCTCGTCACTGTGATACTGCCATGCCCAATCTACTAGACTTGTCTGCTCCTCTGCGCTATAGGGTTCTTTTCCAGTTACAAGCTCCAGTAGTACCACCCCAAAACTATATACATCCACTTTCTCGTTGATCTTGGTTGAATACGCATACTCTGCAAAAGCAAGTAAGGCCATGTAAAGATGACTTTTATGAAAATTATTCCTCATTTTCCATCATAATCGCTCACCTGGGGGTATGTAGCCGAAAGATCCCGCTATGGCAGACAAGCTATGTGGCTCCCCAGATTTCGCTAACATCCTGGCTAGCCCAAAGTCTGCAATACTAGCCCGGAATTCGAAATCCAGTAATATATTGCTACACTTCACGTCTCTATGGATGATTGGTGGGGAGCAATCGTGGTGCATGTAACACAATCCCTGTGCGGCTCCAATGGCAATCTTCAACCTTGTTGGCCACTTCAAGACCAGATTATTGTTGGGCGTAGTCGATGTTTTTCTCTTTCCATGAAGCCATCCATCAAGGCTCCGATTTTCCTTGTATTCATACACGAGGAGCTTTGAGTTCTCACTTGAAATGTAGCACAGAAGCTTCACGATATTGGAATGCCGAATTGTGCCTAGGATTTCAACTTCGGACATGAAGTCTTTCTCTAGATTATCATCCAACCTTTTGCTATTCCAAATCCTTTTTACAGCAACATACTCACCCAGACAATTAGAGGGAATCCGGTAAACTTGTCCAAAGCCCCCGCTTCCAATGAGGTTATCATCTGTCAGGTTTGAGAAGAGATTCCATTGTGAGAAATCTAGCCTCTGGAATGAAGTAAGCTTCCACGTTGAAAGGTCGCGCCTGGAATTCTTTCCTGAGACGTCCTTGAACATATAGAAGGCCAGTGAGGCAGTGGCTAGCAACACAATGACGGTGAGAACAAGAATCAAGGCAAGCAACTTGAAGGACGATTTGTTTGGATGCCGAGGAGTTTTGGTCAAGCATTTTGAAAGTTTGATATTTGGATTATAAACACAGAGATTGGGATTGTTCAAGAAACTGGTGTCATATGCGAGGTTATTGAAAACATCCGGGATGCTCCCAGAAAGGTTGTTGGAGGACAAGTTGAGAAAAATGAGCCTCATATTGCCAAGCTGACGTGGGATTTCACCAGATATATCATTTTTAGACAAGTCCAAGTCAACAAGATTAGGGAGATCACCAATAGTTCCCGGAATTTGCCCGGAGAGTTTGTTGCTAGAGAGTGTTAAAGTATTCAGGGATTGCCAGGAGACTATCTCGGATGGTAGTTCACCGAAAAGTTGGTTATTGTCAAGCCTGAGAGAATTAAGTCGCGAAAGAGCCGTCAACTTCTTGGGAATTTCACCAGAAAGCATATTGTTTCTCGCATCAAATACCACTAGAGTTACTGCAGAAACAATTCCAACCGATATCTCTCCCGAAAAGTTGTTATTTCTGATCTCTAGCCTCGACATATTCCATGGAAGTTTACTAGGAAGTTGACCAGAAAACGAGTTCTCACTCAACATCAAGGTTGATAAATTCTTGGAAGTCCAAAGACTTGCAGGAATCTCACCAGAAAAATTGTTCCTGTAAAGCTGAACTGTGCGCAGTGTAGTGCAATTTCCAAGCGATTCGGGCAATTTTCCACCAAGATTGTTAGAAAAAGCAATCACACCTTCCAAAGCATTATTGGCACACAAATATTGAGGCAACACACCACTCAGTTGATTGTCTGCGACTTCAAACACTTCAAGCTTTGAATATAGGCCTAATTCTGGAGGAAGAGTTCCATTCAACTTATTGCTAAACAACTTGAAGTACTTCAGCGTTTTGACTAGGCCTAAACTTCTCGGAATCTGACCAGACAATTGATTGAAATACAGGCTAAGTATCGTCAAGATCTCCAACTTCCCAAAATCTTCAGGAATCGGACCCGTGAAATTGTTCATTGCCAGATCAATGTTAATCAAATTCAAGGCCTGGATCGAACTAGGTATTTCACCAGATAATCTGTTATGGTACAGATACAGAAACTGTAAATTCTTGAGGGAGAACAGACTACTAGGAATGCTACCTGTCAAATTGTTCAATGACAAATCTAATTGCTCGAGATTCGTTAGATTTGCAAAAGTTTCAGGGATTTCACCAACTAAATTGCAGTCTGTCATCCAAATGAACGCCAAACTCCTCAAGTTCCCAAACTCCGATGGGATCGCCATGGGCACCAATTTGTCATTGTAGGCCAAACCGAGGATTTCGAGATTAGATAAGTTCCCAATTTCCTTGGGAAAAGTTCCATTGAATTCGTTATTGTGGAGGTCCAACGTTCGTAACTCCGATAATCTCCCAATGGCCGCCGGGACATCGCCAGAAAAATAGTTGCCATTAAGGTCTAAGAACGTCAGAGTTTTGAGTCTGTCAATGTCGTCGGGGATTGGGCCAGCTAAGTAATTTTGAGAGAGGGCAAGGAATTGGAGGTTGGAGCAATTGTACAAAATCCTTGGGAATTCCCCGGGGATGTTGTTGTTTGAGAGGTCGAGCTTCGTCAGATTCTTGAGGTCGCAGATCGCAGGCGGTAGCTTCCGGGAGACACCTTTGCCTGAGAGAAGTACCTCGGTGACGACGCCATCAGCGCAACGTATCTCTGGCCAATCGCACGGTGAGGATGATGACTTCCACGATCGAAGCGACGGCGGATTGCCCAGTTGATGTTTAACGTTGAGTAGGATGCCGTGTTCGGAGCCTGCGACTCCCGAATCTGCACTGGAGGTCACTGAGAAGCAGAGGAAAACGAAGAAATGCAGTCGAAAAGTAAAAACAAGTAGGGGAGTTCTGGACAATTGAGACGATCTAGTTTGTTGGTTTGGTTTGGAAATTTGCCGGGAAGGCATGGCGAAACGAACGGTCAGAATTCAAACATGGGGTAGATCAGTGAAGATGCGTTGCAGTGATGGTTAGTGGCTAGCGGTAACTACTGAGAAGTAGTACAAATTTATAAAGGATGGACGGGTTAAAGAAACACGGACCCGTGATGGGGTGTAGTTACAATTATGCCACCGAAGAAAGAGACGGCGGTCACGGGTCCATAGAAAATGATCGTCAATGATGGTTAAGAAGTTGGTTCAAACACGGTTCGTAGAAACAAGACCCCCTAATAATTGTAACATCTTATCTTATTCTGCGAGGGCCTTTTAGGGCATTCCCATCATTTTTTCTTAGAAAAACTAGTATATTGTTTATTTTAAGATTTTCTTTTCACTAGGAAATAAAAATAAGTAAATAATAAACAAAAGAGAAGATTGGGATTTGGCTTTGCAACCATGGGGCTATGATGTAACGTTCAAGCGCCCCCGTTTCTTGTGGTTAGCTCATAGAATCATCATCTCTTATTTTTATTACCAATAAGGGTTTAATTCGTGATAATCAATTTAATATTATTTAAATAAAATTTTAAATTTAAGTATAATATATGTGAATTTTTTTGATTAAAAGACTCATATATTATAATTAAGTATGTGATACGGGTCAAATCTAAATATAATCAAAGTAAAATTACAATAAACTGAGTGAACAACTAAAAAAATCTCTTATTTTTATTTGTTTATTTATAATTATAAAAATATTCTATAGTTAAAATCTAAATATAAATTGTTTCCTAATTATAAATAGCCTTGGAGGTGGTAATATAGTAATATATTTTCCCCCAACTTCGTTTTATAATCCTATGCAATGCATGTGGTTAATTATTAGTTTAATATGAATTAGATTCATCAGGAGTTAGTTTAAATAATAAATATTTTGATATTATTTAAATAAAATTTTAAATTTGAGTCTTAACATATATAAAAAATCTCTATTATAAAACCTACTTACTATAATCAAATACGTAAAGCAGTTGAATCTGAATATTATTAAAATAAAATTATAATAAACTAAGTAGATAACCAAAATATATATATATATATATGAATTAGAGTTCTCTATGCATATTTTTTTAAAATAAATAAAAAATATATTATTTTTATACACATTTATCTCTTTAACCAATCACACTATCTTTCAATCATAATCGATCAATCAATAATTTTTTGTAATTGATGTATGATTTGGATCAGATTTTTTTTTCATTTACTTTCCCTGTTTTTATTCTGTGAGAAATGTACGTACTATAATAATATAATTGGATTAGCTACAAACAATACGGCCGCCAAAACGTTTTCTTTTTTGGAAGAAAGAACGACCTACCTAACATCACGAGGCTGCTGCTGCTTATTTTGTTCAAACAAAACCCCAAAGCAAACAAAAAAATACTGTGGGGGGGGGGGGGTGGCTCAGTTTTCAAATTATCAATTATAATTGAAGTTGGTGAAGAAGATAATGGCAACTTGGGGTTAGGAAGGTTCACATTATCAACTGTACATAGTGGGGTCAGGATGTTGTTGTTGACTATTGAGCATAGGATTAGACGATTAGTCAAATCTCTCCATCAAAAAAGCACCCGTCCATTCAACGATATTAAATGCAGCCCCAAAGTCTTCTCATAGTCATATGCAAATCAACCTCTGTCTCTTATTTGTTTCCCAATTTCGAATCTTTGATGTAATTTCTTGCTAAAATTGATGAACTTGATCCTATGATTTGATGTTAGTGCACCCCATACAATAAAGGTTATCCACACGTCTCTCTGAGTTTTATATGTGTGAAGACAGTTCAGACCAGATTATATCTGACCGACATTCAAATAGGCTATGTGATTTGGAAAAAATGGAACCACTTTGAATATTTCAGCCTTTCGTTTACCAACTTTTGAAAATTTTCACTAATTACCAACTTTGAGAAAATTCACTAACTTTCCGAACTGGCCCATACTATGTATACTGATGCTTGTGAGATGGACATTAGACAGGACAACCATTGGTTGAATGTATGTCCCGCAAAAAACAGGAAACAACCTTGAAAACATTTCCTTAAACTTTTGATGGCCTATTCCACACTAGGCGAGAATTTGGCATGGGAAACGTCGCTTTGAGATTAACCAATAGTAGTAACATTTTAAGATATCGAGATTCTAAAATATTTTATTTACTCTTTAATATAAAAATTAATTAACTAATCTAAATATATAATAAATATGATAATAAATGAAAGTAGTATTAGTTAAGGATCTTAGTTTGAAACTTAAAAAAAGATTGATTGACAAACATATCATTTTGAAAAATTTAGAAACTAAGTTAGAGAGACCTTAGAAGTTATAATTCGAATTGTTTTTGAATTGTGTTGCCGGGGCCTTATGATCCAATGACATCAAGTACTTTCTTTAAGTATGAGGTTGTAATTTCAACCTTTTATTTCTTTTATGAGTATAATAAGCGCATGAGTTCTTTCACTTGGACAAAAGTGAACAAATGAAGACGCTAACTTGGTGGAATTATGAAGAAGGCGAATGACATTATTGTAATTAGGAGCCATTTGAGTAAAGTTCAAGATAATATCTTAACTCTGGAATATGATGCAAAAGTAAGAGACTGATCAAGTTCTCCCCTAAAGGGAAGCAGAATCTTACTACTTCAAAGGTACAACTTCATGCTTTTTAAAAGCATATAAGATCAAGGGAAAGTAGACAGCACCCTTTCTTGGTCCGTCATTATTTATCTATTGCCACGATACAAGCGGGCTATTGTTTATACATGAAGAGCTTGTATTTGACGAGATTGTGGCTGATTCCATGAATGGCACCAGCTGTTGCAGCCAATGAAACAAGGAAGCAAACAAAGCTCAACAATTGTAGCGCACACCACCTGAGCGATAGGGTTTTTATCTGTCTCTGGGCAATGTGCATTTGAATAGGGAAAAATACAATCATGGGCCAGAACCCAAAAGCTCCGAGCAGAGCAAGAAACTCATTGAAGAAGGGCATCGCCATGGCCAGAGTAGTGGCTAGTATCACAAATATTGTCCTCCAAACAAGCCTAAACTTGTTCAAATTGAATGTCACCTTCCCTATTCTGCACGGGTATTCTTTGTGCACAAAATCTGACTTGGGCCACTTGCTCCTTGCACCCATTTCAACTATAAGAAAGAATACTTGAGTCGGCAGCTGTCATTGAAAATTGATTTATCACATCAGACGGAGACATTATAATAATAATGTTATGTGTGGCTCTTAATTCTTAAAAATTGGGGAAAAAGAGATGTAACCTGATACGCGCCGACAAGGTGGATGACGACGCATATGTTTCCTATGTCAACCAGCCAGTAGGGTTCGTAAAATCCGAAGCCAGTGAGGATGTTGCCGGGTGTTTTGTCCCCAAAAGCAGCATAGCCAAGGGCACCACATGCAAGGAAGAGTGATGTCGTTGTTGTGATCCCGGACACGTTAGCCTTTTTCATCTGTTTGGATTCTGGTGGAGATGACTTCAACGTGTCCTAAACAAAGCAAAGAGATAATCTAGTCCATCACACAAGTCACAGATGATCATAATCCCAATAATAATGCTTGTTCTCTTCATATTATTATGATCACAGTAACAAGAACCGCTAGCCTTACCATAATATCAAAAACAATGCCAGAATAAGAGACAGCAAACGCTATGTCCCCCATTGCTCTGAAAATTCTCCATACTTTATCTTGTTCAGAAAGCTCAGGACCTACTTCTACTCCGGTTAAACTGGTTGGCCTTCCTTGTCCTGTTCGAATCCAAATGTCATTAAATGAATGTGCCAATACTAATATAAATGAATGGATTCTAATTAATGATAAAGATTATTGCCTTTGACGAGGATAGAGAGGGAAAGAGCACTCCCAATAAGAGTATAACCAAAAGAGGTAATGCAGGCAATGGTTGAGAGCCAGGTAAGGCCATGGAAATTAGGGATTTGGGACAAGAATATCTGGAGGATCCCAAAAGCAGCCATGAAAGGATTGTTGGAAAACTTGCAATGAGCTTGGCGGCCTCTTCGGTGGAAGCACCCTGCTTTCCTGATAGCACTGCGCCACCATAACAGGACAGAAGAAAATAGACTCAGCTTATAAATTGTAGTGACGTAAACATACGTACAAGTGAGGAGATGGATATTGTAGCGTGACGAACACTAAGCTGGTGGAGGTGGTGATGCAATAGCCAACAGCAGCTCCGGCGAGCTTGGAATACTGGACGATACCGCAGGCGATGTGCCAGCGGCCGCCCAAGTAAGACTCAACCGCTTGCATGTAAGTGTAGTTTCTGGTGCCGGAGACAGGGTTGGGATATCTGTAGCAATCAACAAGCAGATTGTAAGTGAAGATGGAGATGCATGCAAAGGTGGTCATAACGCCTATTCCTCCGATCCATCCAAGTTGCGCCATCGCCCACGGTAGTGCCAGCACTCCTGCTCCGACCACCACAGTTATTATGTGCGTCGTCGCCGTCAACACATTCCCTGCATATATCATCTAATATGTTAATCATCTTCCACTCATCCTTGTTCACTTTTTTCATCTTCTTGGTGAGTGACAGACTCAATGTTTGTTATATGGAGTAAAACTAAAAATGACTCCTGCATTCTGTTTTTCTTTCCCATTTTTCTCTCGTCACACGAAAACAAAGTTGTAAAGTTCTGGTACCTATAGTTAGTCTGAAACAAACCTGGGGATTCCATTTGTTTTAGGAACTCTTTCTTTCCTCTAGATTTATTTTTTCACGGAAGATTATTTCTTCTCTGTTGAAGACAACCGTTTAAAAGGGGCATGCCCTTATTCTCAAACCTCATTCCCTTCCATCCCAAAAAGGAGGGGGGAAGACTCACGACGTGAAAGGCAGTGAAACAGGTAAATACGTTTTGAATAAGCATAATTAGCGTATGATATATATACTGTCCATATATAATATTGGGTTGGATTTACAATATTGTTATTTGAATTATATTTATTAATATAGATATAGATTCAGGAGTAATTAATAATTATATATATGTATAATTATAAATATAGATTTAATTTTTTAAAAAATTATACTTTTGTAATTTTAGAATAGTAATAATAAAATTAAGAAATTTATTTTGTTAAAGAAATTTTAGGTTTGAGAATACAAAACGTTAAACATTCAATAGCTAAACCAAGAACAAAACGAATTCAAAGCCTTGAGGTTGACTGCAGAGAGAAAAAAGAAAAAGAAAAAGAGAGAAATGGTCAAGCGAACAATCGGAACGTATATAACCTAATATTATATTCTAGTGACTCGAACGGTAAAATATTATTATGCCCCCTCGTGTTTACAGATACAGGCTTTATGCAATGGATACGTGAGATTTACTTTGCCATTTTCGGCATCAAAACCGATACGCACCGGCCATCAGTTCTGATACTATCCAAACCACGTGATTTCTAACAGTTAGATTTAAAATAATTTTAAAATAAACAATTATTTTTATTTAATTAAATTTTAAAATTAAATCATAGTTTCAAATCAAAATTTTAGATGAATTAGTCATAGCAGCTTATGGAACAATAAAAGAACTTATGAACTAACTAATTACTATATTACCCCTACTTTTTCTTATATTTTTCTCCTATTTTTTCTTATATCCTCTCTCATTTCTCTTACTTTTTCTCTATTTTCTTTATTACACTCTCTCTCCTCTCTCCTCTCATCTTTTATCTCTCCTCATTTAATACTCATATATTTTTTTATCATTTATTAATCATAAAACCCCTTCTATAAATAACTATTTAAACACTCATTTATTTAAAATTATTTTTTTTCATAAATTCTTCTAAAAAAGCCCTTTTCTATAAGTTGTCTATAAGACCATTTTTTTTATAAGCTAGCTTAAAAAAAATTCAAACACTATATTTACACTTTTAGGCAGATGAAGCTCGTGGCAATGGATATTTATTTGTATTCAATAGCCTTAAAGGAAAAGAACATCAAGGGAAAGGGAAAAAGGAACCTTTAATCAGAGAGATGTATAAAAAGCCCAAAAACAAAAAAGACAAGGGTCGGTGAGCCCGGCTAGCTGTTTAAAAGTGGACGGCAAATCCATTCACAAATCCTAAATCTTTAAATGTTTTCCACCGATCATGGGAAAAACACTTATCTGATCAATTTCAGGGTTTTTCAAACACACACCGTAAAACAAGTTTGCTTTTTTTCTAATAATTTTAGGGCAGCATTAAGCTAAAAGGATTTCGGATATCCACAAATCATTCGCTACTACAAGGCCAAAACGACCATCAACACTTAGTATAATTTCAAATTTATTAATTAAAATGCGTTCCATTAACAGCCGTAATAAATTCATTGGAAAAAAACAGCTGTAAATAACGCATGTGTTTCTAAGATGGAAAAAAATAAAATAAATATTTTATAACAGAATAACTTCTACTTAAAATAAATTTATATACATTAATTAAATAGGAAAAGGTATATAATTTTTAGATTACAAAGCAAAGTAAGTTCAGGCTGAGTTTGAATTTCTATTTTTTTAAAAAGGAGTATACAGTATACTATTAAAATTAAATTATGAATTTATAATAAATAAAATTAATTCCTTTGCTGACACTTCAAAATATCCATTTCATACAATCCAAGAAGAACTCCTAACATATACTTACATCTCTCCTACACCCTAAAATCAACTTAAACTTCATGGATCTGGAGGTCCCAAAAATCAACTTCATGGGTAAGTACTGAAAGCAACAGATTTAGTAGCAGAGGATGATGCGAGAAGAATGGAAAGCTGAAACATATGAGGCAATTGCGAGCGGATACTTTCCAGCTTGTTAAAATAATCTATCGGCAATCTTTTTAAGAGATAGGGTTGAATCCAATCGCATGCATAAAAGAACAACGAGACGAATTTCTGAAGATAGGAAGAAAACCAGAGAAGGGATAGAGACGAACCAGTTCTTCTGGGCTTGCCGTCGTCGTCGACCAGCGAAGCGATTTTGCCGCCGGGCTCAATGTCCATTTCGAAACCTTATCGGAATTGGCAGAGCGCAACTCACAGCTGAGGAGTGAGGAGCGCGATGTGGATGCTCACAAATGGGCGATGGGAGACGTGACCGACCAACACGGACACACCAGCCCACATATATAGGCGCGCGCGGGCACACCCTCACACGTTCACTGTACTCGATGTTGTTTCATACGCTTACCACAATGGCACATCAATTGCCCTTATGCCCCATTAATCTTTTCCTTTTTTTTTTAAAAAAAAAATGTTTTACCATCTGTTCCTCTCTATAGAGTATGGACTATTCTTTTATGCGCTCTGAAATTCTGCTACGCAATTCTTTTCGCGTTGGGATCAAGCTGAAGCCCAGACTAAACTCCGACCAATAAATTACTGTACGCTCTTTTTTTTTTTTTTTTGGATGCTTATCTCGGATACATGTGAGTAATGGAGTTGAATTTAATTCTAAATTTAATCTCTCAATTTATTTTTTTGCTTAAATTTATAATTTTTTAAAAAATTTATATATTATAAGAAATTTTTATTAAAAAAATAGTTTCAATGATTAAAATAGATATTTTAAAAAAATTAATATTTTTTATAAATATTTAAATTGATGACTTTTTTAGTTTAACTCTTAGGAGTTAAGGCCGAATGAATATTATTATATTAATATACGATTCTCCATCTCATCTCACAGGATGTTCTGGGTTTTAGAATATTTTTCATGTTTAGAATAAATTATTTTTCCCTGTCATATATATTCTCCATTTAATAAAGAAAAGGATCATATTCAAGATATAGCACTACATATTGAGAGAAAAAATTTAGAAAAATATTATTGCACTCTGGAATTAATTTCTTAGTCTATCAGAAATCTCAAAGTGGGAAAATAATGTAATAAATACATTTAATACTACATTAGTAATGGATTTGAGAGTAAATAACATAACTCATTATATATGTTAGGAAACCCATTTGTGATCACACCCTATTTATGTCCGATCAATTTTCAAAGTTGGAAAAGAATCTTATTATACAAAGCACATGATGACCTAAAAGTTCGAGAGTCTAATTATGAATTCATTAATCATGTGTATTGTGAAAAACTCGTTCCAAATACAATATTTATTCCCCTCTGGCTTGAGTCTGGTGGGAATTACAGTTGACGAATTAATGATTGGAAATGCATTTATATTTTTTTTAATAAATAAATATATTTATTTATTTAATTTATTAAAATGTTATCTTAATTATGACCTATATTATACACCTACCTGACCATATGGGAACGGAACCATTTATTCCATTGCTAATGCATTTCTATTTGGTTCGTTTGATTGATTCCCAACGATAGGTCCACATGATATGGGAACGTAAGTGGAGCATGGGCCCCACTCGCTTTTCCACCTCCCACTACTCTCCTCGCGGAGTATGTCCGTCCATTTTCCATGGCATTATGCCTTTGACCACCACATGTGTACAATAGGCTCCTTTTCATACTTGTATTATATGTGCAATCCCCATGTTTTAATTTTTATACCTAAACTTTTGCCTTTTTATATCAAAAAATATATATATGGAAAAATCAATTCTTATTTTTTTATAATTTATCTCAATTTTAAATTAATATTGTATAATTTATTTAATTAAATTAGATAATTGTTGTTTGATTTGTGAATTTTATTTTATATGCTGTATAAAATTTTATTTATGAAAATATACTGTCATTAAAATGATGTAAAATGAAATTATATAAATTAAAATTGATAATTTGTACACTCAGTAATATTAATAGAAGGCTATAACACGTGAAACTATAACGACCAATGGAATAAACTGCAGAAATTTCATTAAAATTTAGGTAAATTATGAGGACTTATATGTACTTCCCTTAATTTGACCATCAACTTGGTGCCATTGGATGGACGGATGCTGTTTATAAAGGTTAAGTTATAGAGCCTGTTTGGATTGAATATAATTTTAAAAAAAATATGAAAAAAAATAATTTTAGACAGGTTTTAAAAAATAGTTTTTAGAGAATAATTTATAAAAAAAATAATTATAAATAAATGAGTGTTTGGATAGTTATTATTAAAAAAAGTATAATTAAAAAATTATTATAAAATGTATAATTTTATTATAAATAAAAAATGTAAGAGATAATGGATAAGAGATGAGAAATATGAGAGATAATAGAGGAGATAGGGTAAAAAAGATATAGAAGATAGGGTATAAAAAATAAAAATAAAATAATAATTGAGTAACCTATAAATTTTTTTATCATTATATAAATTAGTATTAATAATTTATCTAAAATTTTAGTTATAAACTATAATTTAATTTATATTTTTTTAAAATAAATATAACTATTTATTTTATTTTTTATAAATTATAGTTTAAATTAAAAAAATTATAATTATAATTTTGAGAGTTCCTGATTGGCACATAGTTGTGGTAGAAGAGACATGATAGAATGAAAGGACCTGACTTGGGCAAGTGAGGGGAATCTGCTTGCTTGAGAATGATCACTTCGTTGAAATGTCAGTGATGCTCGTATTTTTTAGGATAGGGTATGTCCGTCGTAAACCGTCCCCTCCCATGATAAATTTTTTTAAGATTTTTTGTTATTGACCATAAAATCTTTTCTATACATATTATTAAAAATTAAATCCCTACATAAATATTTAAAAATTTTAACTAAATATCAATTGCACTATGATTCATGACTAAATCTCGCAATGGTGTCGATATGTGAAAAGGACGTGGAGTTTGGTCAGATCGAGTCCCAGGATAAGTATGAATAAGTGCCCAATAGAAACGCCTATCTACAAATAAGTTTCCCGAATATTCATATGTGAAAATAGTCTAAATTATCGGGGTATTTTGTTGTAATTATGCTTTTTATGAAAATGACAAAAATAACCTTAACTCGCCCCACATTAACAAGCAGTGACCAGTCCACCATGGATGGCATTTTAGTTGAAAATTTATTTTTAAAAACTATTTGTATTTAGATATTAATATTTTAATATTTACAATCTAAACGTAACATATCTAACAATAAATGATTAAGATTTATAAGTCAAGCTTATTACACTCACGAGTCTAACATCTTACAATATGACTACTTTGATATTTGCAAGTTAAATTCTGAAGATTTAAAAATCAAACTTCTTAGATTTACAACTGAATATTTTAAAATAAAATAAAATTTTAGTGCTTACACGTGAATCTCATAAATTCACTAAATTTGCATAAAATAATTTGAAAATTTTGAAAAACCATTGCAAAAATTGTGTGAATTCACCGAAAAATCTACGAAGTTAACTTGTAAATTTAAGATTTTGACTCATAGATATTAAAGTATTATTTTTTTTAGAGATTTACTTATAAATTTAAAATGTTTGACTTGTAAATATTAAAATATTAATATTAAAAGACTAATTTAAAGATTTGCTTGTGAATATGTGATGTATAATCTATAAATATTTAAAAAAAAAAAATAGGACAACTATCATCTGCCACTGATCAACGTCAATGCTGTTCGGCGATCACCGTCAGACGATAGGAGAGGGTCCAAAAGCACTTTAGAGTATTTTCGTATATTTGTTACACTTATTTATAAATAAATAAATAAATATTTTATTTAAGACCTGTATTTAATCTTCTCTTAATTCTGTCCTCCCTCCATCGTGATTTTATTGAACTCGAATTCTTTAATGTCTAAACGTGTTCTCTCTCTAATTGACAACAATGGAGAAAGATGGAGCCTAATTTATTTAAAACGTGAGCATTAGAGCTCCGCCACAGATCATGGGTTGGTCAAATTGTGTTTGATATGCAATCAATCAAATAAATGTAAATAAATCCCCCATGGCCTTTAGGGAAACTGAGGGGACAAACTGAATCGCGCATTAACTTATTCCTCTTTTACTATTTAACATTTAAATAACTTTTATAAATTAATAAAAAATACGATAAATTACTTAATTATAATAAATATAATATAATATTTTTAAAATATACCTATATAAATTTTTTCTCCCGAGAGCATCATCCTGTGAGTACATAAACTTTCCTTCAATTCTTAATTTGGTATTTATCATTTTTCTATTTTTTTAATAAATTATTTAATTATGTCATGTTAGTATAACTAACTCTTGTATATAATTTAATAATATTAATAGAGTAAATTTATAAGGATGAATATGCTATCAGAACAAAATCGAATAATTTAATAACAAGGGGGAAAACAATATAAATACTAAATTAAAATTTGAAAAAAATATAAATATATTAACAATAATCTTTTCTCTCTTTTTTTTTCACAGGGAGGGTATTGTGATGCAAGACTGGGGATTTGGGAGAATCTTGCAATTATTATAAGCGAAGTGGTGGGGTGGCAATCATCGAGACCCAAATGTCTGTGGTTCAAATTAAATAGCTAAGCAGCCACGCCATTTTATCAACCCCATAGGGAGAACATGTGCGTAATGGAAAAAGGCAAGTGGATGGATTCGAACTCCACTTGGATTTACAGATTTTGCATATGGAACAAATATATTTAATTATTAATTAATCTATATAGAATTTTTTATTTTATTTTTTAATAAAAAAATTAGAAAGGAGTTAGACTCACCGCAATCTAAGAGTAAAGTTAAGTCTATATTTTTTATAAATATTACTAATATCAGGTAAGATAAACTGTCAATTATTTTTATGTATAAATTTAAATATTTAAAAATAAAAATATTTCTAATGTGCGTATGCGTGTACGTATTTTCTTTTGCTTAATTTTCAGCTAAAAACTAGCTATAAACAGACATAACATATGAATTATAGTATTAAAAGTTTGAATAGTCCAAATTACAAGTATAACCTCTGAAAAACACAAATAAATAACACATAACAAATTGCAATATCTAATGATATAGATGGTACATTTTTCATGGTAAAAAATAATTACAATTTCTAAATCTCTCAATACATGGATCGTCTTAAAATAATTAAAATTCTTAAATTTTGAAATAAAAAAGAGCCAATATGCCGGCTCATATTCAAACGGGCTTATAGGTAGGACCTGTAGAACCTAAAAAGCTGATTTTCTTGTATATGTTCATTAAATATGCTTATTAGATATTTATTATTTATTTCAAAGTTTGTTAACGGGATAGCGATAGCATAATGAATTTAAAAAAAGCTACCTACCTCACTAAGTCAAGTTGAACATGATTATTCACAATTAGAGAAAATGCCAAAGCAAACTCTGCGGCCAACCGCTGAAGGGCTTATATTTGGAGAGATTGTGGCTGATTCCGTGAATTTCACCAACCGCTGTGGCCAATGAAACCAGGAAGCAAACAAAGCTCAGCAGCTGTAGCGCACACCCCTTGAGCGACAAGGTTATCTGTCCCTGGGCAATGGGCATTTCTACAGGGAAAAACACATTGAGAGGCCAAAACCCAATAGCTCATTGAAGAAGGACCTCGCCATGGCCAGAGTAGTGGCTATTATCACAATTATTGTCCTCCAAACAAGCCTAAACATGTTCAAATTGAACGTCACCTTCCCTATTCTGCACGGGTATTCTTTGTGCTCAAAATAGACTTGGGCCACATCGATCTTTGCACCCATTTCAACTATAAGACAGAATGCTTGAGCCATTAACTGTCATTCAACATTGATTTCTCACATCAGATGATAATGTATATATGTATATATGTGGCTCTTGATTCTTAAAATTTGGGAGAAACAGATGTAACCTGATATGCACCCAGAATGTGGATGACGATGCACATGTTTCCTATGTCGACCAGCCAGAGGGGATCGTAAAATCCGAAGCCAGTGAGCATGTTGCCTGGTGTTTTGTCCCCAAAAGCAGCATAGCCAAGGCCACCGCATGTAAGGAAGAACCTGTCATTGCTGTGAACCCTAACACGTTTGCCCTTTTCATCTGTTTGCGTTCTGGTGGAGATGACTTCAACTTGTCCTAAACAAAGCACAGAGATGATCCATTTCACACAAATCATCATAGATGAGCATAATCCTAATTTTGTGTTCTCTTCATATATTTTATTATGATCATGGCAACAACCGCTTGCCTTACCATAATATCCAAAACGACATTAGCATAAGAGCAAGAGAGCGCTATGTTTCCTATTCCGCACTTAGCTATGGTGGGTGAATCTCTCAACGAATATTTTCTATATACATGAAAGCTCGAATTGAGATTTCGTTTAAATAATATTGAGTCGCTTACTATTCGCACTAATTTCGTTAGAGATACTGCCTTGATTATAAATATAATATATTATGCTTATCATGGTTTTTAAATACAAAGGATATCAGAATAGAGAATATAAGAATATTTAAGAACTGACGCGCTAAATAAAGAGCATACAATCTCCATTCAATATATCATCCAATCAATTCTGACTTGAATTATTAGCAATGAATAGACATATTCAATCTCTCACGGCCACGTACACAGCTGAAGTATTCATAAATTGCACGCTGATAAATAGGAATAACGGCCTTCAATTCAAAGTTCAAAACGAGCTAGTATTATATGCACATGAAAGTCTCGTTTATTCTGAGATTCTTGTGCTAGCCATGGATGCATGGCACCAAAGGCTGCGAGCCACTGAAGGAGGATTTTGTGATTCAATTGAAGGTGCAACTATGTATGTATGTATGTATGTATGTATGTATGTATGTATGTATGTATGTATGTATGTATGTATGTATGTATGCATGTATGTATGCATGTATGTATGTATGTATGTGTGTGTGTGTGTGTGTGTGTGTGTATGTATGTATGTATGTATGTATGTATGTATGTATGTATGTATGTATGTATGTATGTATGTATGTATGTATGTATGTATGTGTGTTTCTTTGTTACGCGTGGATCACTCCTAAGAATCTGCAGATTGAAGATGGATGCAGAAGAGGGGTGGGCAGATAACGATAGCGACAAAATAGTACAAAGGGATCGTCACATGGGCTCGGTGCTTCTTCCTCCGATTAGGGAGATAAGACAAGGAGAAGCGCCGGATTGTGATATGGGGGGCAACACGTGTCGGAGCTCAAGTGGAGTATCGCCTTCGGAGACCACAGGAACATGTCCGCCTACATTCTTTAACACGTATATGATATCCACAACTCTGCACTGTCTTCCTTTTCATGTCTATATTCTAAATACCATTACACCCACCTCTTTACTGACTGACGTTGACCACGAGTTTAAGTTTCATACGATTTAAAACTAATTTTCACCAATTTATGGGCCTTATTCATTAATATTAATAAATCACTCATTCAAGACATGTACATGTTTTACTTAATTTAATCAGCCATTATTAATTTATTAAACTTGAAATCTCGGTCACTTTCCTTCTCTTTTTAACACGATTCTTTCGTAAATGGAGAAAAGGCTGTGCTTCATTTATTCATAATTTGAGATTATGGATCAGGTCGGAGGATGCTTGATACGTACGCCATCAATCTGAATACTATAAACAAGTCAATCATGGCTTTCAGAATCATTGATCGTGCACAAACAACGAGGGGACCAATAAAATGACACGTTAACTTGTTATATTTTTCCTTTCCCGCGCCATAATATATTCTTTTCCCATCCCACCAACTTAGTAGCTCGGGACAAAACTAATAATGATGATTTGTTAGTGTTTTGAAACTTTTATCAACAGCTGGATTTGATTCCGGAAAATCAATGGTCGACCATGGAGGAACTGCATTGATTAAAGGCCTTTTTTTTTTAGAATATATTTTAAAAAAAATAAATTTTAGAGAATAAATTTTAAAAAGAATAATAAGAATAATTTTTTTTAAAAAAATAATTTTAAAAATTAAAGATATTTGAATGATTAGTAGTATAATTATTTTTTTATAGATAATTTACTAAAAATGATATAAACTAATATGATAATTACATAAAGAAAAATTTTTATTTTTAATTTGTTTATTTAAATAATTAAAAAATAATACATATAGATATGTGTTCGAGTAAGGTAAAAATTTACAATATTCACCTGAATTTTAATTTTTTTCCCACTAAAATAGTATTTTTTTTTAATTTAATTTATGTATATAATTTAAAAATTTATACAATAAATTAATATATATATATATATATATATATAGAAATGAGGAATTGATAACTAATTTATATTCTTCTTTTTCTTTTTATTCTTCTCAAATTTAAATTAATTTCCCCCCTCATTTTTACCATCTTCCTCTTTTTTCTTTACCAGTGGATTGGAGGGAGATCTAATCCAATTTCTAAGTACGTAACTACTTTAAAAGTTATTAAATTTCCATAAGGTTACTAAAAATGTCAGAAATTATAATCGATAATTTTAGTTTGTGCATCTGGGGTTTTTATTTTCCTATCATTTCTTTTTCTGGCGATTCATGAATGGCATGCCGTGTACGTGTGAAGCGTAAGAAGAAGAGAAGGGCTGAAGCACAAGAAGAAGAGAAGTGGACGAAGGCTTCAGAAGTATATGAAAGAAGAAGAGAAATAAAAACCACTGATGACAAATGGCTAAAGTGATAAATGCTAAAACGGATAAATTACTGATATTGATGGAAAAACTAGCACATTCCATTCAAACCATGATTTCATCTTTAAAACCACGGTTTGAGAGGTAAGAATTGATTTTTTAGATTTTAAGATTGTTTGAGGCCAAAATAGGAAAATCATAGTTTTACTCTAAAATTAATTTTTTAACTCACATGTCAAACACACCCTAAATCATGAATGAATCATTCTCCCACCACTCCAAATTGATTGGATCAAAATGGAACCCCAATTTATCAACTAATTAATCATTATGTAAGAAAACATGGGCATAATGAAAACCCACCTCAACCCGTTTCTGGGGCAATGACAAATTTTGTTTCCGCTTTGACTTTTAACAAGCTAGCGGTGGAATTCTCACCCCATTAACATACGGAAATGTTCCCCAGTTCGATTTGCAGCCCTTGTCTATGGAAAAACCGTAGTCAAGAAGAATCGTTTTTTTTTTCCTTCTGGCTAACTAGGCAAGAAGAATCTGCCATCCACTCTCAACATCCTAAAAAAAAATAGTCCCTACCGTCCATATGGACTTGCCATGTAATCCCAGAAAAAGTCATCAATTAATTAAATCGACAGAAGAAAAAGGATACGAAAGAAAGCAATGCAAATAAAAGGAACTTGTATATTTGAATTAATTTATCGAACAGATTCGATCCTTACAACTGAGAATGAAGCTCTCCCATCAACTTTCCCACCTCTCCCCTTTTCGAGGTTCATCGTTGGAGCAACAGATTTAGACAGATGAACCGTTCAATTAAATCTAAATCAAGCTTCACGGATGTTCAGGGAGGATTGACTGCTGTGGTGGTCGAATTGCCTCACCGTTGGCTTGATAAGGTTTTTCATTTCGGCAGAACGAAGCGCGACGAAACCTCTGCCAGCAACCCATGGCTTATATTAAAAACTAAAATGGATGGCTGATATCGCAATGACACAAAAACGGCATCGTACAAGCACTGGAGACTGGAGAGACAGTGGATGGAAAGGGCACGGGAGAGAAGCCGAACGCATATAGCTGCTAGCCGGAATTGCTTTTGCAGTTCCACTTCTTGCACATCGCAAAAATGTCGGCTTCTCTTCAGTTCAACTTGAAAGCTTTCAGACCATTTCCTCAAGACTTTCACTTGTCATCCGGTAAATCATTCAAGTCTGGCCTTGTCATGTGTTCGGCCGCGTCCCGTACTTCCAAACGCAGCTACTCTATCACTTTACTTCCAGGTGATGGCATTGGCCCTGAAGTCACCACTGTTGCCAAGAATGTTCTGGATATCGCTGGCTCGCTTGAAGGTATGTTTGAACCTTAAATAGGGTCGCTTGCTTTGTGGCGAGCGTTGAATTTCACTGCTTTTTGTCATGTTTATTCTCATAATCTTATTTTCGTTGATTTGTGGCAATTTAGTCTCCCTCTAATTCTTTTATTTGGGATTTGATGATCTTCCATTGGTCGTATTGAATCGATGGCATTTTGAATTGTTTTGGATGGGGTCTGTGCAAAAGCTATCTGTTTCTGTTCGGAAATACTCGTTTTGCACAGTGGACTGGCTCCTTTATTGTTTTTGTCCTATGTAGAATTCATACTATAAGGTGATGCATTATAAGATGAAAATTGGGTCATATACAATAAATCGATAAGTTTGTAATTTCTGCATACCAAGTATTACTGAGCAGAATGCCTCTTTATCTACTTTAAGCTCTTATCTTTTGTACTGCCATGTTCCTTTCTTAAATCAGATCGAATTTAATTTCCGCGGGATGCTTCTGGGTGGGGCTGCATTGGATGAGACCGGTGTCCCTTTACCAGATGAGACCTTGTCTGTAGCAAAGCAATCTGACGCGATTCTGTTTGGTGCAATTGGTGGGTAGCCATCCTTTCACATTCTTGTGTTTGGAATAACTTTTATCGTCACATTCTTCTCTTTACCAAACATCACGTATCCTTTCAATTATTACTTAAGGTATAAATGGGATAACAATGAGAAGCGTCTAAAGCCAGAGTCTGGGTTGCTTCAGCTTGGGGAAGGTCTTAAAGTATTTGCCAATTTGAGACCAGCTATTGTATTCCCGCAGGTAAATCTAATGCTGGCTTATGAAATTTGAAACACAGGTATATGCGTCCCATTTATCTCATGCCTTAATATCATATAGGCTGGCATTTAAACAGAAGCCATGCCCAGCCTTTTCCTTTGCTATCAAACATATATATCAATTTTGCTAAGAACATCACAAGGTCCATGTGACAAAAACTTCCTTTCTATATGCAATTATTTCATTTAATAATCTTTGAAATTCTCTGGTTGGACTAGGTTACTGGATGGGTTTAAGCATAGTGTTTGGTGAAATAATAGCATTATTTTGTGCAACAATTATCAAATCATCCAATATTGTAGTACCATAGATCACGGCTTCATGTCTTATATATCAGATACTAAATGATATGCCCTGCCTAGTATCTACAATTTCGTATTAGTTTTTTTAAGTTGGCTTTAGCATTATATAATTCTATTTACTTTTGTGAATTTTCCTATAGTTAACGGATGCCTCAACTTTGAAGAGAGAGATTGTTGAAGGGGTTGACCTCATGGTTGTAAGGGAACTCACTGGAGGTCTGTCAAGCTTTGATTTTGAGTGTATAACTGTGTACAGTGGATTTGATTTTCTTTCATGATCTTTGAAACAATAATTGTCAACTTAGAACAACTTTTAATTTAATTATTTATTCTTCATTCTTTTCCCTTTTTTTCAATTTAAAAACAGTGTAGCTAAGTCATACGTAACTAAGTTTGTTGCTGCTTTGCTGTATTAGGTATTTACTTTGGAAAACCCAGGGGCTTTCGTACTGATGAAAATGGTGAAGAGTCTGGCTTTAATACTGAGATTTATAGTGCACATGAGGTATCTTACCAGTCCCAGTTGGTTCTCTAGATCAAGCATCTTTGATATCATGTTGTTATCATTTTTTTATGCCATTGCTACTTAACATATGCACTCTGGTATGTTGATAACAAATTAAAGATATCTGGCTAGTTTTGATAGTATATTAAAAATCTTCAAATTTTGCCAAAAGATGGTAGTATCAATGCAATTTCCATCATGTGCTGTGTACTGCGCGCGAGGTGTGTTTTTCTTTTGTCTCTTGGAAGAATTTCCATGTTACTTTTGGAGATCTGGCTTGTTCCGAGGGGACGTATAAGGGAATATATAAGTTATGGCATTCACATCTCTATTTTCCCTCAAAAAGAACCTGTATTTTTCCCCCCTGAGATCTACTGACACTCCTGTCCTTACACTAAGTGTCAATATAACCCCTCAAACTATGATTATATGTTTCTTACATATTCTAATTCTTACACCAGATTGATCGCATAACACGTTTTGCATTTGAGATTGCTCGGAAGCGGCGTGGGAAGCTTTGCTCTGTTGACAAAGCCAATGTGTTAGAGGTATTTCTGGATCCAATTAAGACTTCTACGCATAAATTGGGATTTGACTATAGTACTATTTGAATTATGATAGTGGTTAGTGGCTAATCTGTGGTTGTGAGATATACTGGAAATTTGTGCTTGGATACATTTTGTTAGCCTAAAAATCTTTGGCGGTAGCTTCTCATTGAAGGCAATATCTTAGCCACAAGCCATTTTGGTAAACAACACCAACACCCCCCCCCCCCAATGGGGTGTTATAATTGTTCCTTTTTTTCCCTCTTGACCAGCGGTGATATGTGTGCACAAGTGTGTAAGACGATAATAACCTCTTGGCCCTTAGATGTAGTATTCATGTGCGGAGGCATCTTTTTGAAAGCATAATTACACTTGACTTAATGTCAAGTCCCTTGTTCGTCTGAAACCATACATGAAAGTACCAACGATAGTATTCCTTTTTTTTTTTTTGCGAGTGAATCTACCTTTTCTAAATACTAAAATTGGTGGATTAGTAACATCAATATAATGAAGATACATCTTTACAGTTCTTGATGGACATAATTGTGGATATTTTGCATATACCTAAGGAATACTGTTGGCAGCATTTGAGTAAATTATCTGCAAAATTTGACATGACTTAAAAATAATTAAAACCTGTCTATGATTTGGCAACTAATATAACAATAATAAGAAAAAGATACATGTGTATATGATAAATTTATGCCCTCCTCCAACATATGTTAATGTGCTTGGTCTGTCTATAATTTTTAGCATCAATGTTTTGGAGGAGGAGAGTTATATCAATGGCACAAGAGTATCCAGACATTGAGTTATTACACGTGTATGTTGACACTGCCTCAATGCAATTAGTTCGCTATCCCAAACAGGTCTGCTTATGGAATATATTAGCATAGTCTGTGTTTGATTTCAATTGGGGCCACATTAATGTAATTCACAGAAGGAAATTTCTTTGAATGAAAAAATTGCAAGCGTTACCATGTTTGATGCTGAACTTTGCAGTTTGACACAATTGTAACAAACAACATATTTGGGGACATATTATCAGATGAGGCTGCAATGATCACTGGAAGTATTGGGATGCTTCCTTCTGCAAGTCTTGGGGATTGGGTATGAAAATAATATTATTATAATGTAGATCATGAACGGGTTTAAGCCGTTAAGTTGAGTGACGATCTTTTTCACCTGACCATATCAGATTTTAATTGGTTTAGGGACCTGGGCTTTTTGAACCTATACATGGTTCTGCCCCTGACATTGCCGGACATGTTAGTTTTTCATAACTTCCATTTTTGGGTTGTTTATCTTTAGGCAACATCCATTACAATGACATAATTATCTTTATACAGGACAAAGCAAATCCATTCTCCACTGTTTTTAGTGCTGCTATGCTTTTGAAGTATGGTCTTGGAGAAGATAAGGCTGCTGAGAGAATAGAAAATGCAGTTTTTGACACCTTGAACATGGGATTTCGAACTGCTGACATATATTCTGCTGGAATGGTAAGCGTGTTGTTCGGTCCCTTGGCACTTATGTCAAGGTTTTTCATTGCACTTAAGTGGACCAGGAAGCCAAATGCCTACGGTAATCTTTATGTCATCACTTTACTTCTTGTCCATGATGTCCTTGATATGTCTACGCGTCTTTGTATGAGCTTTTCCCTAAGTGATCTTGTAATTCGTCTTTCTGCTCAATGAACTTGCGCTGCGTAATGCTTATTGTCTATTTATGCAGAAACTAGTAGGATGCAAACAGATAGGTGAAGAGATAGTAAAGTCAGTTGAATCCCAGGTTCCTGCTACTTTATAAATAAGACATAGACATCCACGATAATTGGGTGCTGGCTTTGGCTTGAGGATCTTTTCTGCTGGACTATTATTATCAATGCTTTCCTTAGTGCTAAGTAGAAAGAATTGTCCCATACTGAAGTGAATTCCAGGTTCCTTTTAGGTGAGGTTAGACGATGTTATCCGAGTGAAAAATGGAGCATTTAAAATGTGGTTTGGTAGCCACAGGTCATTCTGTCAGAAAACATGTGCAGGATAAAACCCCACTTTAAGACAATATTGTGGATCGGTCCCACCGCTAATTTTGTTTCTGCTTTGACTTTAGTTAGGCAAGTGGAGGAACTTGCACTCCATTAGTAAAAGGCATACGGGAGTCCACTTGAGTAAGAAATATATGATGTTGAAGTAATTCCAATGGTTATGGCGTTCTTTGTGTTGAAGCAAGTGATTAAACTATCTTACACTGACACAGCGCAGTTATTTTTTTTTTGGTTGCTCACTCGATTCATCAGAACTTTGCCCCAATTATATCCGGATCTGACTCGCGTCGTATACCTAGTTATAGTGGGTGAGTTTTCTAGCGTGGATTTTCTGTATACGTTAAGGTTTGAACTTGAGACCTTACTTAAACGATATTGAGCCGCTTATCACTCGGACTAACCTCTATTAGGGACACCGCGTAGTTATTGAATAGCCAATCTTGACATCTCACAACCACCAATGATTTTGATGTATATTTTTATACATGGTCATTATATAACTACCAGTGAAAATTATGCTGGTTTTAATTTATTATTGTTTATACAATAATGATTGACGAGAAATGTTTAGTAGAATAATTATAAAATAAATCATATAATTTTATTAGAGAGCAAGCATGTAAACATAATTGGTGTAGGACAGGGTCACCCAGTGGTACTCAAACCAAGGTGCAGGACGAAATTGGAATCCTGGAAATTTGGACATGCCATCCCTCAACACGAAAGGGTGAATCATCTGATCATGTTGCTGGCACAGTGCTAATACACATGCAGGCAGCAGCAGCACCAGATCAATCAGTACACAAATCACTATTAACTATGTTGGAAGTTAGGATTCAGATGTATCGTGGCATCAGTGTAACTACCGTTATCGTTATTGCAAGTTGTGAAACCTTGACCTTCGCAACCAAATGCATGAGTGTTATGTTTTAACCTATTGTATGTAGTTCAGTTAGTAAAGGGGTATGAAATATGATTATTTAGAGTATATTTGATCTTTAAGAAGAATTATTTTATTGTGGTTCTAATTACGGCGTTTGTAAAGATATTTTAGCTTTTATAGATTTACGTCTGAAGATAATTAATAATTTATTTTACCTGATATTAATATTATTTAAGAAGAATTGAGATTTTGTCCTATCCTTAAATTGGGTGAATCTAACATTTTTCTAAAAATTCTTATAAAAAAAAAGTATTAAGTTTTAACCAAGCCCCATTGTTCGTTCGTTGGAGGCCTCTCTTATGTTATTGATTCTGCTGTAGTCTTTTGGAAAAACAATAATTCTATGATCTCTTCTGAAATTAAGAAATAAGTGAATGAACGAAAAAAAGAACATTTTGGGACAGAACCTTTGCACTTCGAAGTGCTTAATAAGTCCGGCAACCTCTCCTATGTACTACGTTCATAAACAAAAAAAATGTGACAACCTCGAAACAATACTTGAAATTGGGCCATATATCTGTACTATAGACTCTTTTGTTTAGGCCGACAACAAAAGTAGCAAGCCCAACTCAGGTTTTTAAATGAAAAGTCCAACCCATCATTTTTTAAGGGGGTAGTCACAAAAACACTGCGTCCTTCGGAGTTTCTACAACAAATTTTCTCTCGTTCTTCAATCGGTTGGCCACATCAGCCGTGCGTCTGGAAAGCAGTGGAGACTGGAAAAGAGAAAACCAACAGTCCAAAACAGAGAGAGATTAGAGAGGAAACTGAGAAGAGGAGGTTTGCAGTTTGTACAAACCGTGATGAGAAAGTTTGTGTCGTTCCATCCCCGGCATGATTAAGAGTGTGCCAAGTAATTTTAAAGGGCATCCATTAGTTCGTTACTGAAGTTTCATTTCATTTTCTCATCAATTTGCTTTGGACGAAACCCTAGTAGTAATGGATGACGATAGAATTCGCGAGAGGGAGAGGCATCAGATCGATCAGATTCGCCAGCTCGATCACGAAGAATTGCAGGTGGAGGAAGTTGATAACCTAGAAGACGATGGAATGCAAGTGGTAATGGGCGACGATAGAATACTTGAGAGGGAGAGGCTTCAGATCGAGCAAATTCGCCAGCTCGACCTCGAAGAATTGCAGGTTGAGGAAGTCGATGACCTCCGAGACTCATCCGACGAGGACACCAAGTAATTAGCCTTTCTCCTACAGTTCTTAATCTGCCACTGGTTTCTTTGATTTTTCTCAATGTGCTTTTCATGAGCAATTTTATTATGTGAATTTCTGATGATCTTATGATCATTTTGTTTGGGACCCCAGCGGCCGTACTGGCCATGCTAGGCCTGCCTCATCCGATGATTTCACCTTCGATACGTGCATAACGTCTTTACACACATATCTGGGTGGTAGGCATTCATTTATTGGCTATACTCTCCCCTTTCTTTAATACAGCTTCCAATTGAATTGTTCCATTTTACTCGGTCATACTTCCATGTCGCAGAGGTTGAGGACACACACCACAGGACTGCTTTCTTGGACGGTGGTGCTCGTTTAAGCCTCCCACTCTTCTATCTTGAAGGTATTCATATCTGTGTATCATGCCGTGCATTTCGTATGGTGCTTCTGTTTGTTCTATCTTTCAACGTGTTTATCATTACTGATTGCTTTGTGGCTCTGCATGGATATCTTTCCTGTTTTATGGATGAGCAAGAAATAATTGGTGTGAATTCAGAAATTGATGCATATAGCCTGGAAATAGTTTAAAGGGATTGTTCATGGAGAAAATAACGTCCACTGATTGGTATCAGCAGCCAAATACTAATCCTCTGTGTTTTTTCAATGGAACTGTGCTGGGAGATTGTTGGATATCGCTTTATTGGTCTTCATTTAAATTAGTGTGATTAAATGTAGCCTTAAATGGTCCAAATAAGGTTCTTAAAAGCACAAAGAATGTGGCAGAAATTTGGGATGTTTTACGATTTATTTTCATATACAGATATACTTTGCATTCTGTTTTTATAATTTCTAACTTACACGAATAACTTGAGATTAGTCCCTGCAACATTCAGGAGTTGTACTCTTCCCCGGGGCTACTCTTCCCCTGAGAGTTATACAACCCAATTTTGTTGCTGCTGTTGATCGAGCACTGAGCCAAGTTGATGTTCCTTACACAATTGGTGTGGTAGGTGATCTCCTTAACGCAAGTGCTTAAAATATATGTCAATTCCAGGGATTTGCAGGTTGTTTTACTTATAAAGTTCGTGTGCGCGCTTCTTCCAGATTAGAGTTCATAGGGATACTGAAAATCGTAGGACAAAATTGGCAAGAATTGGAACAACTGCAGAGGTATGATTTGCATTGCTATATGTTTGTGTACATGCATAGTCTATCAAATATCAAATACTACTCTGTTTGCTCTAGTTATAAATTCAGCACATGGTATCCACCCTGATGTAGGGGTCAAGCGCTTAACAGATATTATAAAGAGATGAGCAACTCCTTTTGCTTCAGAGAACCTTTTTGGTGCAACTTAGATGGTGCTTTGTGAGATCTGAAATAATTGTTTACTACATTTTATTCATTTAAATTAAAAAAAGAAATATCTATATAGTAGTTAAAATTTACTTACTGTGTTCTAAAATCAAATAAACTGCATTTTGGCATATCCAATAAGCTGTATTTTGGCTTAATATTATTTGCTAAACGCTTACAGATTCGACAATACAGGCGTCTAGAGGATGGTTCACTGAATGTGGTTACCCGTGGACAACAGCGATTTCAACTAAAACGCTGTTGGTTTGATGCGGAAGGAGTGGTTAGTACATTATTGCGTTTGTTGCTGCTTCTTTTCAATATTCTGTGCAATAGCTATGTAAGTAAAAGCTGATCTTGATGTTCTTCTCTTTCCTGTTGAATTGTTGTGATATTTTGTAGCCTTGCGGAGAGATTCAAATAATTGAGGAAGATCTACCATCAAGAACTCCCAAAGATGCTTTAGTAAAATTAGCTCCATTGAGTAATCTACCTCATAATCGTGGCGTCTCACATACAGCTTCAAATTTTTCTTGCACTAAATTGCATGGTTCCAAAAGTGGGGACGGTGATTCAGATGAGAGTTTCGAGAGCTTTGAGGATGAACTTTCACCAACGGAAAGGAGAATCCACCAATCACTCATTGGTTCTGGTCATGAGCATGATATTATGGATGAATCATCTAGCAGCGATTATGAAGAATGCATGTATGAGCCTGATCAGGAAATTAGATATAACCTAAATGACTCTGACATGACGAGGTCATTGCTCTCTGATGGTGGCAAAGAAGCTGTAAATATAGACTTGATTGGTGGCAGCTGTTCCACTTCAGGTTCAGGCAAGCAATCCTGCAAAAGTGAAGCGTGTAAAAGTACAAGTGCCAACTTCTCTCGTGGAATTCCTAGAGCATTCTGGCCCCATTGGGTATACCGAATGTTTGATTCCTATTGCCTTGCACAGAGGGCAGCAGGTAGTTTTGCTTTACCTTTAACTAACCCGACACTCTTTGCGAGCTTTTCTTGTGGTTTTTACAGTATATGAATATTATTGGATAAAATAAGTCTTGTTTTTCTTTTCTGCATTCTGGTTTGTGTGATTTTAGATTTTCAATAGAGAATTATTTGCAAGGAGTTTCTTATGCTCCACAAATGCATTTATGCTGAGCATTTTTACGGAAACCCCAATTATTATACTGGATATTCAGAGTTTTTCATCTAGGTTCATATGTGGTGGCCATTTATCTAAGCCGTTGTCTATATCCTAATTTTTTTGAGGTAACTTTTATTCAGTTTGACTTTTGAGTGATTTGGGTGTGTGGGATTGGGGTATGTCATATGATCGAGCATGGTAAGCACTAAAATGCCTTTAAGGTATCAAAGTTAAAAAAAAATTGAATATCTTTTAGAACAGCTTTTAATGGGAAGTTATAATACTAGCTCCTTGAGAGTAAGATTTTATATTAAACAAAGCAGAATTTGTTTATTTCTGTAATTTCTTTTGTTGGACAAGAATCTAAATGTGTTCATGTTGATAATTTGTAGATTTGTGGAGGAATGTGGTTGGGACACCAAGCATGGATGGTCTTGTGAAGAAGCCTGACGTTTTATCATTTTATATTGCCAGTAAAATACCCGTGTCTGAATCTACAAGGCAGGAGCTTTTGGAGATAGATGGAATCTCATATAGATTGCGTAGGGAGATTGAATTATTAGAGTGTGTTAATCTTGTTCGATGTAGGAACTGCCAGGTAAGCCTCATCCCACCAAAGCCTCACTCTTTTTGGTTTATGTTCGTGTAAACAAAATATTCCTTTTGTTTATAACAGATTGTGATTCCAATACATATATTTTTTCAACTAGAATTTTCCTTATCAGATGCAGAAAATAATGTACTTTTTTTAATCTGAATAATATTTTCAGACTATCATTGCGAGGCGGAGTGATATGTTGGTGATGTCTAGGGAGGGTCCTCTTGGTGCTTATGTTAATCCAGGTGGTTATGTGCATGAGGTCATGACTCTGCACAACGCATGTGGCTTAGCACTTGTTGGGCGAGCATATACACAGTACAGTTGGTTTCCTGGGTAAGTTTTTAGTCGATTTCTTACCTTCAGCATGATGCTAAGAAGATATCGAATTGTATATTTGGTATGACTTTGATTGTCTAAATTATTACTGTTGATTTTTCATGGCCATTGTAAGTATTATCATTATCATTAATACTAAGCTCGGCTAATTGAACGAAAAATGTTCACATTTATTGTATCGTTTGTTAGATATGCTACTTCTTCAGTAGTTGCTTTTATGTGATGGCATTAATACTCATAAGCAACTTCAAATGGATTTGTTTTACTTTTACGGGAAGATGATGGGGGTAATTTGCCACTTTTGACAGCTATGCATGGACAATTGCCAATTGTGCTACATGTGAAAGCCAAATGGGGTGGCTTTTTACAGCAACGAACAGAAAAATGAAACCCAGATCATTTTGGGCGATACGCAGTAGTCAAGTTGCGGAAGAGATGCGCTAAAGCTGTGATTAATCTGGAATTCTGGATACCAGTCATCTTCGTTCAGTTAGGAGTACTTCCCATGTTGATGGCTTCATGCCAGCCCTTTGCGATGTGTACAAGACTTCTGGATATGCATATAATGCTTGCGTTGTAAGAGCTTTGCGAACAAAAGTAACACATGAATCTAACTTGTTCTGTAGCCTTATTCTTACATTCCAACTGTAGAAGACGGGATATCCTTCTGGATCTATTTCGTGTCTATTAAGCAATGACTTAATTCATTCTAGTTCCTCGGCAAGCATGGGGTTGTATCTACCTACAGCTTCTTCCAGTTCTGGCCGCTCCACTTACCAGATGCTGCTGCTACATGTTGGGATCTTATAGGGTTGCTCTCTCCTTTGTGATACCGTCTGCCTTACAGCTGTAGGCTTGTGTTTGGCATGAATCAGTCATAGGAGTGTGTATAGGCAGGGTAATCCCTTGCCCCGATGCCTTGTCCAAAGCAGGTATGGGCTATATTTTATAATCCGATGTTCAGCCTTGCCTGGTAAAAGTTCTAACAATTTTGGGTTGGGTATAGGCAAATTGAGCATGCTTAAGTCGTGATGTCATACTCATATTGTGAAAAAAATATATAATTATGAACTTATAAAATAATATTATATTTATGTATCTTTAAAAATTAAATAATATCAATAATTCATTAAAAATAAGGCAACAAATATAATAATTAAAATCTTGAGATCCATTGTATATAAAAAATAAGATTTGAAGTTTAAATAGTTTATAATTGTAATTTTGTATCAATCTTCTTAATATTGATAAAAATAAAGCATCAAAAAAATAAAATAAATAATTATAATTTGTAATAAAATAATATGATAATTAACAAAATTAAAAAAAAATTAGTATAATTATAAATATTAAAATATACAACTTACATGCTTAAATATTATTTATATTTTTAAAATAATCTTCTAGTCACTAGTATTTATTATATTCTCCCTTCCAAAATAGAGAAAAAAAATAAAAGAATGGGTGTTCATAGGCTGATTAGGGTAACCTCTATGCTTGGTGTCCAGCCCGAAAAATATATGGGTTGTATTTTGTAGCCTGATATTCAGCCCTATTTAATATTTATCTAGTTAAATAGGATATTTTTATTGCAGGTTCGAGTAAGTATATTGGGATTGTAGACTTTGTGTACGACCCTATTCACTCATAGTCATAGTCATGTTTTACTGTTCACGGAGATGTATGAGAGGACTTGTTAACGTGACAATTGAGGATTTGATTATTTCAAATCTCATACTATTTATTGCATTTTCCATTTGTGCATGAAATACATTGTTATATAATGTAGCCTGGTTATCATAAATTGTCAACATTACTATTTATATTTAAATTAAATTTGTTCGCCTGTCAATTTTGCATGAAGAATCCTCTAAGAACGAGAGTTATTGATCCATGTTTATGATTGGCAAACAAAAAAACGGCTATTAAATTATTTAAATTATCATAAATTTAATGTTATTTAATCAAAACATTCTTGATAAAGGAAATCTGAGATTATTACCTTATAATTATTATAATTATTGAAGGGTAAAATCATCAAACCTAGTTAACTAATTGAAATTTTAAATTAACAATTCTTTAAAAAAGTAAAATTTCAAATTGATAAATATTTTTAAATGGTTGTACAGTTCAATAGATAAAATGAAATTTAACGTTTCACGTGGCAAATTAAATTCTGCAAATTTGTCAGACTTTATAAAACTGTACCATTTAGGGCTTCTTGCATGAACATCGTGCTTATTTATAGGAGCCTTCGTAGACCACGTTGCACTTGAAAACAGATAATCAAATAAATCAAAGTAGTTTCAATTCAAACCCTCCAAATGTATTTTAAGAAAATGTGCTTCAGATTTATCCTTGAACGCTGAGCCCGGGCATCACATTTTATTCTTCGAAAAGAGCCCCTGCGTTGGGGGGAACATAATGCAGGTTGAAATCTATGGCGTCTGCTAAAACCGGTGAGCCATTTGTATAGGCTCTTCAGGGGCTCCTGTTAAATCTGGCAAGGCTGCAAGGGAGGACCACACAAACAATCGTTCCCGGTAAATGCACTAGCTGGAAACTTGGTTTTTGGAATTTTACCGCAAAGATGATTGTAGCTCACGTTCAGTTTCTCAAGCCCAGCTACGGCGTTAGGAACCTTTCCAAACACCGAATTCTTCGCCAAATCCAAGTACTTCAACGTTTTCACTATCTTTAACTTCCCCAGATCAAACCGCAGTTTATTTTCCGATGCCCAAAACCCCACCAAATATTCTGTCCTGTTCAGCAGCCCAAACGGACTTCCCGTTATTTCGTTACCAGAAAGGTCGATATAATCGTAGAAGTAAGTCTCTACTGGCTTCCAATCTTCCAGCTTCATCTTTATCCCACACCTCGCGAGCTTCAGAGAGAAGATAATCGGAGACGAAGTGACCCATTTGGGTATTTCCTTCAAATGAAATCTGTTATTGGACAAATCAAGCGATTCAATGCCTTTCACTTTCATCTCCGGAAATGGGTCCACGAGCAAATTGTTGGACAGATCGAGATTGAAGATCTTCGTGAGGTTCCCAAAACTTCTGGGCACGGTCCCCGAGAACCGGTTTGATGAGAGGTCCAGGGTGTCGAGCGCCTTGAAATTCCCGAGAAAATCAGGGATTTGTCCCGTGAGATAGTTGTGGCCAAGCTCAAGGTAGCTCAGCTTCGGGGCAAGCGATGATATGGAAGGTGGGATTTTACCGGAAAATTTGTTCCGGGAAAGCCTGAGAATCCGGAGGTCGGTAAAAGACGAAAAGAAGTCAGGTATTGTACCTGTGAGTTGGTTACCTTCTAGACTCAGAAACGTGAGACTCTGAAGCCAGCGAATTCCATCGGGCACCGATCCTTGGAGAAGATTTTCACCCAGTTTGAGCTGAGTTAGCTGTGTCAACGCAGAAATCGAATTGGGTATTGGTCCTGTAAACCTATTCCCGGACAAACTAAGCGCGCTCAATCGGGTAAGATTACCAATGTTTTCGGGTATCCGACACGAAAGCTTGTTATTTTCGATGTAAATGAATTGGAGGTTGGGTAACTGGAAAACGAAAGCGGGAAAATTGCCCGAGATGTTTCTGAGACCCTGGAGGTAGATGCCATCGAGGAATCGGAGCTTTGAGAGTGAAGGTGAGATAATGCCAGACAAGAAGCTACTGGGGACGTCGGGTTGACCGGAAAGGGAGAGACTGGTGACACGCTTGTTGTCATTCAGGCAATTCACACCGGCCCAAGTACAACAGTCGGTACCCGACTTCCAGGAGGCGAGCATGTTGGATGGGTCGGACGTGATTCCGGATTTGAAACCCAATAAGCCCGATTCATCATCGGGGTGGCAAGTGGAAGCACAGTCGATGAGAGAGTGGAAGGTGAAGATAGTGCAGAGAATGAGAAGAGGTTTGGACGAGAGTTGCATATTTGCTTCGTAAGAAATGATGAGAAGGAAAGGATAATGTTTGCAGAAGAGAGGAGAAGGGACTTGGATTTTATAGGGAGAAGTGGAGCAGCCGTAATAAAGGAGGAGGCAATGTTGCCACTTTGGGTGAGGGAAAGATAGGTTCGTGGCATGTGGTCAGACGCAGCCACCACTGTTGACTCGCCAACGTCCTCAGTTACGTTACGTATCATTCGCTGATCATTAATGCATCCAACTAAGCTCAGGATTTGATTTACAGAAAATGGGATATAATACTACAGCACCGCCACCCTGTGCTTCTGTGTGAAAGTGGGTTATAGTTAATCTTCTCCTACGGGACCAGCTCACAGTTTTCGCCATGGATGGTCAATGTCAAATTCATCTGCCTTCTCTCTAATGATGTGCCCGCCTTCCAATCTTGACCATGCTGATGCTGAATGTAACAAATTAAACCACTTACAAAAGGTGAACTGTGCGCCGTACAAGATGGCCAAATCCAGAACTTGCTCGTTTAGGCTTCTTTGCTTAACAAGTGATTTGCCTGAGTATCTGGAGTTCCATATTAAAACAGCAAGTTTAATTTGAAGAACTTCAGAACAATAAAGAACAACTTGTTGAATATTAATGTAAGATCGATGAAGATACGAATAACGGCAACACCCTGTTCATTAGCTCGCCTTGGGCCTGCCTTAGTATTCTTCGTCTGTATTAAATATAGAACAAGAACCCATTGACTGTAGATTCAACTGATATAATAATGTGATATATGACTATTTAGAGCGTATTTAATCTTTAAAGAATACTATTTTATTGTAATTTCAGTTGCGGTATTTGAAGAGATATCTTAACTCTTGAATGCCTAAATTTACACTTAAAAATAATAGACAACTTGTCCTACATGATATTAATATTGTTTTGAAAGAAAAGAGATTTTATCTTATCCTTAAATCGTGGATGACTCTAAACTCTTTCTAAAAAAATTTTATAACAAAAAAACAAATAAAGAACAAGAATAGTCGGGTAATGTTTCACTGGCTTAGAACAAGTTCAAATACTAAAAGTAAGTTTAGATAAGTAGCGTCCGTCTCTCTTGAACCCAGCCACTTCTGATTCCAAAATTAAATGTCTTCTTCACTCAAGCATAAAATATGCAAAAACTACAAATTTCCCCACGTTCACCAGATATCTTGCAATATTTTCATAACTTAAACTGGCAGCCATGAGTAAGAAGATATTCCATCCAATTTTTTAAAATTTCTTGGATAGAAAAGAACAAAAGAATATGGTCCCTATCTCATTACTCGGCCCAAAGCCACAAAAGCCACGAAAGGCCCATCAGTTGTTGACATAGGGGTCAACTGACGTTCTCTTCTCCCGACGAGACGGCTGTTCATCCCCCCGCTGGCAGAAGCAGGCGGCTCGGCTCTCGACGTTCTTTCAGTTCCATTATGCAAATATACCTATAAATGCGAAATCACAGTAATCGAAGAGGAAATTACCTTGCTAGGGTTTCGAGTAACTCTGGTGCTTGCTGGAGCAAAACAGGGCAATTCAGTCATACCAGCGTTTTAGTTTTATCGTTATTTTCTTCTCGGGAACGGAGGTGCTTCCATGGAGCGCTTGCGTCCCCGGAACAGACCGCTCTTCTTTGGATTCACCAATGATGAGGTATAATTGTATTACTCTCATCTGTTTTCTTCTCGGAAAAATAATTGTGTTAACTTTTGAAATTAAACATAACTTTTCGGAAAAATAAGCTAAGGCGACCGATGGACTTTAGAAGAAGCCTTTATTTAATTATTGTTTGGGAATTGGTAGTCCATCCGTTTCTGGAGTTAGTTTTCAGTTGTAATGATTTCTTAGCGGGTCAATGTGAGTTCAATTACGTTTGTGGATTTTTTATCGCGAGTGCCTACGTTCACTAATGTATCTTTAAAGTTATAAAATGATGGCTATTCTATCCTTTGCGTATATAAACATATGGAGCGCTATCTATTGGCTTATTTATCCATATAACATCTCTTTTTCAAAGTTGTATGATTCAGTATCCTATATCGGTGCGATAGCATTTGGATAACACTGCATAATGTTTCTGCCATGCATCAAATATCATTGTTAGTGTCGTTAAGGCTTCATGGCCTTTCTTAACATGTAAATATGTGTCTACTTTGGAGACTTTTATCTTAAAATGAATTGACTTTTCTGTCACCTTGGTGGACAGATTGAGAAAGTGGAAAAGTGCTAAAAGATTCACGGGAAGAATCACTGGGCAAGGAGTTTTGCCAAAGACTTACAAAAAGTTTCAAGTGAGTTTCACTCTGGATGTTCTAGTGGTATAATTTTCAATATACGTTGATTTTTCTTCTGGTAATTAGATGAGATGCTTGTGTTATCCGGAAGAGTAAGTGCTGTTTGCAGATATTATCTGTGCAGCCGCTCCTCTGGTGGTGCTGGCAAACCTGTCATAAAATGGACCGAGGTAAGTACAATTTTCTTATGTATCATGTATATCATTCAAGCTCCAATTCGCCTTCTTTGTGGCTTTTAGTTCAGTCACTCTTTGCAAATTTTTAATTATTCCTTTCTTTCTTTTGGGGAGGATGTTTAGATACAGAGTTGGTTTCAAACAAGGCTTCTAGAATCACCCAAAGTCCCTAAAAATGAGTTGATTCGTACAAAAGGCCATGAAAGTAAGGAAGGTGAGAGCTCTTGTACGCCTACGGGATCTTTAGCTTAGCTCCTTCTTCTACTTGTCAGTTTCATCCTTCTATGTAAAAATTGTTTATACATTTGTTCAGTTTATCTTATTTTCTTCTCTTTGTTCTTTTTCCTTTTTAGGAGGAGTTATCCGAGACCCATTCGAGTTGGAACTTGAGGCAAGGTCATCAAAGGATGGAGCATGGTGAGCATATATGTCAGCTTGTTTGAATTCATTTAGTAATTTGTAAATTGCTGATGCAAAGGGACTGAATTACATTTTAGCCCCTTGCCCGTAGAGGGTAAACATCTATAACTAAATGCTTCTCTACCCAAAGCTAGTCCTTCCCCTGCCGCCTTTGCCTCCTCAAATATTTTAATTTAATACTGATAGAAGTTAAAAGATATTGACAATCTCATTAAAAAAAAAAAAAATCATAACCACATACTATACTGATGTTGCTGCACTTAAACCTTGCTGCTTTTGTGTATTAAAATCTTACATTCGTCTGAAAACTATCAACTTTTATATCATATTCATAATCATATATTGTGCTAATGATAACAACGACCATTAGATGATGTCTTAGACGGACCTTATTTTTCCAAAGTTGTAAGGTTTTGATATTCTGCAGGTATGATGTTGAGAAGTTTCTTTCCCACAGATTTCTCAGTACAGGTGAAGCTGTAAGTTTTCATCATCTTTAGTTCCATAGCATAGTACTGCCGGGCTTGATGTTGGGTTTGATCATTTGGTACTCCCAACAGAAAGTGTGGAAAAAATTAGTCTTTGATACAGTTTTGTCCTTTGTTAAAGGAGGTCCGCGTCAGATTTATTGGATTTGGACCTGAGGAAGATGAGTGGGTCAATATAAAAGATGCCGTGAGAGAATGCTCAGTGCCTTTAGAAAATACTGAATGTTCCAACCTAAAAGTTGGAGACCCTGTCTTGTGCTTCCAGGTGACTGACATTTAGCGTGCTGATCATATATAGTTTTCTAGCTTTCAGTGTATTTTGCTTTCACTTGACAAGATCATTTTGATTCCAGGAGAGGAGAGATCAGGCAATTTATTATGATGCTCATATTTTAGAGATCCAAAGGAAAATGCATGATATCAAAGGCCGCAGGTCTCTTTTTGATTCAGTATGATCATGACAATAGTGAGGTACGATTATTTCTGTTTGCTTGCTTGTGCTATCAGATTGGCAGGTTACTGGGTAATGCAAAATTTTCAATTTCATTTTCCCATTTTCAGGATAAAGTTCGGCTGAGGAGACTTTGCTGCAGACCAAGATCCTAGTTTTAAATTCTTGTCCAAAAAGGAGAAAAGATCCTAGGTTTATATAGTATTAGTTAATTTTGGAAATTCAGGCTGCGCAGCCTCAGCATTTGGGTGTCCTCAACGACCTTGTATACACGGCGAGAATCAGCATGCAGCTGAATATTTGTGTTTTGGCTTGTTCATATAACTCTAATAGCTGAAACATGGAATTTTGTTCACTTCTTGGGGCGCGAGGGAGTAGATGCTCAAACCAAATAGTATAATTTGCCGATCATTGTAGCTCAATAGCACCCCATGCCTCCCTCTCAGAGGAGGTTATGGGTTCTATATCCTTGGATGATAAGGGTGGGTGGGTGTGATTGTGTGGGTTCTTCGGGAGGGGGTGTTTTAAATTGTCTTAATAAAAAGAAAAAGATAATTAATATGCTGTCTTCGGTCTTGCTACTTTTCACTATCATATGTGGGAGACAACCAAACATGATGACACTGTCTTTGTAGCCAATTTCACTCTTGCATCGAGAGACGCGCTCTAACATCATCGAACTTTTTGATCTGCCAATCGAATTAGTGTGCAAAATTCCCACCACCTCGTGAACTCATTTCCAATTAAATTGTGTCCCGAAATTTCTTGTTATAGGATTCCCATTAAATTTAGTTTTAACAATTCTGATATATGACTTTTAATCTTTCAAATATTTTAAATGACAATTTTAGACGGGTATAGGTTTCAAATCCTTTATACTTTGTGATGGGATTATTGTGACACAATCGAAGACCATTGCTGCTCGAGAAAGTTTAAAGGAAAAGAATAGCTTCAATTCAACAACACAGCCCAACTCAGTTTTACCCTGGGCTTGTCCTAGTCTGTTGGGCCCCTGCTTTCATTGCTTAATCTGAGGCCTAATATTTAGCCCTACATGTGTATCGTGTCTGGTACAATTGTCAAACATGAAATTAAAAAAAAAAAATACTAATAAAAATTAACACAAATATTAAAAAATAATTTCATATTTCACAAAAATTTCATCACACAAAAAATCAAGACTTCCTTAGACAATCCCATAAATTTCTTATAAATACTCTCTAAACTCTATAATTATACCTTAATCTTAATAAAGAACTGAAGCAAAACCCACTCAATCTCTTTTTACCAAAAAAATGAAATAAAAAATAAACAAATGTCATTCATAAATTATATGAATGCATAAAAATATTTAATTATAAATGTTTTCATCCAACATGTTCATTGCATATGCGATTGAAATAGAAAGTTCACCAAAGTTAGTCTAATTAGTAAAAGTTCATAACTCTGATTCAAATCCTAACGGAAAAATCTTATTGACACATATCTATAAATACTTCTATAATCGCTATTTGAACCCAAAAGCCCTAAGCCTTAATCCTCAAAACCTAGCTCATCTAAGAATGCTCAGCATGGTATGTGATGGATTTCGTTACCCCGCACATAAAAGCGATTGCAATGGAGTCTTTTTTTTTTTTGGTACAACAATGTAAGTCTATTTAAAATTTAGCCTGATCTGCTCAGGAAATAATAATAATAACTGGCAAATGGTAGCAGGGCCTTGCCACCTCGTCTCTAGCTTTTTTCTATGATTCTGTTTGACGCAAAACGAAGGGGGCCACGCAAAAATCTCATCAGGTGAGGGTACACGATCTTCAAACTTGATGATGCAGTCATTTAAGTCAATTGAAGCCCTGACGAAAAGAAAAAAGGCCACACGATGTATTAGGTTATCCAGAATATAATTGTGTTTGACCATCGTTTCATGCATTCCATGAGCTTTTCAAAAAATCAGCTAATATTTGTTAGCTCATCTCTCCATTTTACTAGCACTACCAAAATCGCATTTAACAAGAACATAGAAAAGTGCAGCACTTTAGCATGTGCCACACCAACATTTTAAGGATACTGATATCAGATCAGAGGATTTGAAATTTCATGTTAACATCGTTAACAATATTAAAATGTTCGGAGGTTCGGTGGACATAGATTAATTAAATTATTTTGTCAAATTTGGCACTCGATAAAAAATCTCACATATTGAAGCCTTCAAATATTTTGAAAGGAGTCAGAATCACTTACACTTCAAAACTACACTTCCAAACCTTCCCCATGGACAAGAACGGTCCAGCATCATGATTATGGTTTGTGGCAAAATGTTAAAATCTGTAAGTTACCACAGCAACAGAATGTCAATAAAATAACTATGAAAACAAAAACTTATGTTGAGAAAACAGCCAATGGGGCCATTAAATGAGAACAAAGAAAATCAAACTATCACCAAAATGACAGAAACCAGAGCAAAATACATTAGGCCATAGATAAAACATAGAGAAAATATCTCACTCAAGTATGCAAACATCTAAGTAGCACAACCATACATGAGAAATCCAATACTAGCTTGAGTATTAAATACCTACCTCATGCCCCAGTGAACTCTCAGGTATTCTAGGAGTCGATTATGCAGGGGACAAGGTAGTTTGATCACCTTGAGTGAGCTTCCCATGGAGCCAACCTCTTATCATAAAAGTGACTCTTTCCATGCTTGATATTAGAAAAATAATCAGACAAAATCAAGCACTCAGACATAAAGAAGGACTTGCCAGAAGCCAAAGCAGATTTTGGATACTGGAAGTAAAGAGTAATTAGAACAATGGAGATGTGTAACTGTTGAAGTCTTCCGGTTGCCGGAAGAAGGCTATTTTTTCAATGCGAGAATATAAACAGATGCTCAAGTAGCTCCCGTTCTAAACGCAACTCGATGCTATATATATTGAAACACTTAGATGCCATAAACTTCCAAGAGAGGAAGAAAGAAAGTAAATAATGTTAGACAGACAAAACAGAGAACTTCTTCAGACGCCCTGACTAGTTTTTGCACCAAGAATCAAAACTATATTGTAACTGAAAAATGAAAAAACAGTACAAATATTGAACTTGAATCCTCTGTTTAAAGCACTGCATCTCATGAGATCAACCCACAAAACGAACACACCAAGATGTAAACAGCCATAAATATTGTGTAACAGACTATTAAGATGATGTTGTGATAACAATAATCAATCAATTACATGATACTGTGATAACAATAATTGATCAATTACAAACTGCTGCCAAATAATACAATTTCTTTCTGCCTTCAATGTCAAATTCCAACATCCAAAAGGCCATTAGTTACTTTACGTGAAAAGAGGGAAAGAGGTAAAGGATCTAATTACAAATTTGCAAAGCAGAAAGTTTCCAGTTTCCATTGGAAAATCGTAGTTGCACAGTTGCAAAATGCAAAATACCATCAATAAACAAAAGCCTGACCTGTGCACATGCCTTCAAAACAGTAATTATTTGTTCCATCTATACAAAACTTTATATCTTAAGACTCATCCAAATATGGACACCATCTATATTTGCTTATAAGCATGTTGACACAGTTGACATACAGTGCACAGGTATTGTATCGAATGATAAGTGATGACAACCATGAAGAAAGGTTTAGCATACATCATGGCTGAACTGCATTGTTCAGAAAACTTGTCTAGAGGGTCTTTCTTACAAAGTGGCAGATGTAAGGATAAGCAGCATCATGCAAGTCAAAAATATGTCAGCTGGATCAAGAAAGCTCAGCAGCTCATGAAACTGTTCTGCCATAACAAATAGATGCAATATATAGATTCTTTGCCCATTTTTCCTGCATGAACAACAAATCAAAAGTAAGAAAAAAAAAACATCACATGGCAGTGGATTGGGCAAATTTTCAGGTGCAGTAACCACCTTAACATGAGTACTAGGGAAAGCAGAAGTTCGAAGTGTCTCTTGAGTTTCGTCAGTTGGTTTCCTTCTTGGTACACTAAGAACGAAGGCAGCTTGGTCCCAAGTTGCAGCAGTTGATGTGATCCGGTAACCATTATCCCACCTATGATGAATACCTTCACTGGGATATAGGAAATCAAGTTCCACAACCTGGCATTAATTGCAAAAAGATATACGAGTCAGACAACTCTTTAGCACCTGAGATTTCTGACTGATACGATATTTCAGAGTCCCAGTAATACCTGATCTGAAAATCCTGCCCCACGGGACATAACAATTGCCCATCTACTTCCAGCAGTGGCCATGGTAGTGACGTAAAACCCTTCTCTCCATTTTTTATTGATCCACTTGAATGGGAATGTATCACTGACTTTATATGACTGCTGCAAGTACTGGGTCCCTGAAAGCAATAGACCAGCAGTAGAAGTGAGGAAGATGATTAAACAAACACTTATAGTTCATGCTAACAGGTCATCATCAAATTCCAACTTCGTCAAGCCAATTATTGTCATCCCAAATACACAAGTCTAATGAGTGATGAGTAATGGGTCCAAGTATACTTACCTTTGGACATTACAACCAATGAACTACCATTACTAGCTCCAGCTAAGGCACTAATGTAGTAATTCTTCTCCCATTGTTCCATGATCCATTCCTAAAAAATAACAACGGATGTGACAAGTTTATCAACTAGCAGAAATTTCAACCAAAGCACTAAAATTGCTAACTACCATGCACTGAATTTACAATAACTAACAAAACATGGGATGTTTCCAATTGAGTTAATAACTATGTCCAACAGAAACAGATCATCCAACCTTGTGAAGAAATTGTGGAGAGAGTTCATAAACTTGCGCACCAAAACCAGTGCCAGCGTCCATAATAAGTGCCCAAAGGTTAGAACAAGAAGCCACACTGCTTATAAACAAACCATCCTCATTCCCTTTCTCTATGTGTTGGGACAGCCGCACATCAGCAACATTGTAGTGATACCTACATCAAGAAATAAGAGCTCAATAATCTGAAAATTTTTCTAATCAGCTTCAAGAACATACATAACTTCCGAAGATAACCTTTGCTTCATTGGTCGGCGAGCATTATAAACACTTATCCATTGGGTTGCTGGCATTCCCATTCTGACCTTCTTCTTCGGTTGTTCATCATCATCCTCTTCCATGGTCAATCGCCCTCTCTTGTGGCCAACCTGACATATAAGCTATAACGACACCCAAAAAGACATGGATAACTATTAGACTTTGACAATGATAGTACGGCAGAATATTAGAGCAATTACACCAGCTATTACCTTCTGAGCACCATCAGTGTTAATTGGCCTGATGTCCGGATTTGGACCAACAATACCATCAAAAAGGGATATATACTTTGCATAATTAGGTTCCTCATCAAACTTCAAATTCACCACATACTCCACAAACTGCCTGAAAGGTTGAGGACAAAAGCAGCACAAAGTTTCAGGGGAAGTGGACATCTTTTTCTTGCAGACAAGAAATCCTTTATTTTCTCCCTGCAACAAAAAATTACATTAAAGTAACAATAATTGTACATATCATCGACACACAAAAATTATGCCTCCAGTAAATAATTACCTGATATCCTTGCCAAGGTAATCGACCACGAAGAAGGAAGATAAGAGTATAAGCAAGGGATTCCAAGTCATCTCTCCTACTACCTATTCTACCAAGATGAGCATGCACACTAGCATAACGTACCGTCCCTCTGTAGCAAGAATAGAATATGGCATCAGACAGACCCCCAAAGTTCATTAAGCAGATTCAGATAAACTAAATCAACTTCACCTGAATACATCAGGCCGTTGATCATACTCAACATGAAGTCCAGTTGAATGATCACGCCACCGGGTTGCTGTATTGTGGGAGGAGGGGGAACAGACAAATAATAAAAGTTTTACCACATCTTCGTTGCCAATGGAAACACCAGAGTTTCAAAGGTAGCGAGGTATATTTACCTAGTCCAAGATCAACCAAAAAAAGTTTTTTCTCATCAGGAGTTCCAGGGGGACCAAGCAGAAAATTCTCTGGTTTCACATCACCATGCACATAACTGCATTTTGGACAGGATCATGTTAGATGTTTTTTGCAACAACTGGATGAATAAAATACTAGATTCCATGGAGAGGTAGAAAATTATCTCTCTTAAGGCAACCAAATGCTCAAATTATGTGGTAGTTTCATTTTTACCAGTATCTACTTCCAAAGTCATTTAATTTACATGTTGCTTAATCACAAATGATTGACCAGGTCTCTTATATGCTGTATAGAGAGCATCTAAATGAGTATGCAGTGACACCAATCTGGCCACTATCTAAACTATATGCCAATGTATGGATTGATTAAGTATTATTGTATTTCCAATACATTTTAGAAGGGGGGAGTCAATCATGCCAGATATAAATAAAATACGAATATTACCCTCTGGAATGCATCTTCTCTAATATGGAGATAGCCTCAATTGCAATACATGCCACCATTTCCGTGGACATCCTAAAGTCAAAATTGACAAAGGGTAAGATGCATAATATAGACATTAACATTTAAAATGTAAGATGCGTTACGTTTCAGGACACATTCATAGAGTTACTTACGTGTGTGAATTGTTATTCCATACATCCCATAGACTAGGGCCAAGCATATCCATGACCTAGATAGAATACAGAGCTATTAATATTCAAAATCAACCACGCCTACACCCTTTCATCACAGAATAATAGTAGAGACTACACACCATGACATAGTAGTCACCTTGACGCCCCTTGTAATGAACTCGTGGAACACCATGACTGCCACCTAATGCACTGTAAAAATGTTAATTGCAGATGCATCACAATTTCTTTATTTATGCCTGATAGGTGGATAGACTCTAGCTGACTTAAAGAAAAGATAGGTGACTTACTTGTAAACCTGCCACTCGTATGGAGGACCATAATTACACCCTTTGCTACTTCTATGCTCGAACTTTAAGGCTACCTACAGCAATTGGAAAATAAGCAAAAAAAAAATCCAGGTTGTGAAAGTAAAGCGTCCAAAAATGCACACATTAATGACATACTTCTATAGCTAGAGGCCCATTTCGTTCATTACAATTTGCAGCTCCTGCACGCCTGCCAACATAGACCTGTCCAAATCCTCCTTTCCCTAATTTTCTATCGACTCTGTATAGTGGAGAACAACCAACCTGGACCTGTTACAGAGAAAGCACACAAATAAAGATTCATCTTCAATAATATAAAAATGATTACGTATATTGATTTGGTTATACGCCAGAACACAGAATAAAACGACTGAGAAAGGTAAACCAAAATTCCATATGAAACAGAACCGTGTTGAGTGCAATTGCACAGACTACCATTCGCCTACTAGATTACTAACCCATTTTTTTCTCGCATTCTTACACACAAACATGCAGAAGAACAATATAAGATAAAAGGAAGAGAATTTGAAAGAGAGAATATTTCCCACTTTCTCGCGAGTATAGAAACACTACGGAATCCCATAAGAACGGAACCTCGACACAGAGAGAAGCTGGCTTAAAGGCCCAAATGAGCCAAGGCAGACCTTTAACTTTTAGACCCATAACTTATCCAGTTCTCATAACTTTTGAATGCCTTCGGGAGTCAAAAAAACAATTAACACCGACTTCGTCCTTGAAATCCTTGAACAATCTCGTCATCCAAATATTGAATAAATTAAGGCAGAAAAAAATCAAGAAATCAAAACCACCTTCTCAGGAAGGGGAGCTGTGCTGCCCTCGTCTTCGGCCGCCGGAGCCTTATCGGGGCTTCGACCACCGCTGTCGTACTCATCCATGGCCTTTTCCCCAACTTCCTGTCTCAAAACCCGTAACGGTGCGTCTGGCGCTTGTCCGTCTTCCTCGCCTTTCAATGTCCCGGTTAAAGGAACGGCACCGACGTTCTTGTTTAGAGTATTATTTGTTTCATCAGCTGCGATCGCGTTCTTCTGCTTCTGATTTCGCGTGTTCTGCACAGCGGTTCTTCTCTGGCGAGTTCTTGGCGTGGGCTTATCGGGTACTGCAATCGGACTTGGGTTCGAATTATCTAATGCCCGGTTTCTTCGTGGTCCGCGACGCAGTTCAGGCATCGTAAGGTTGTTGGCCCATGAAGAGGGAGAGGCCTTTGTGAAGATTCATGAAGGTTCCAGAATCATCGGCTGAATATGTTGATCAGTGCATGAGAAATAGAATGAACAGAAAGGAGATGGCTGTGCGATTCAGATAACGGAGGCGATCGATAAATTAAAATTATCTAGGCTTGGTGAAAGCGAATTTTAGAGATCTGTAGAAGGAAATGAAAGGATAGGGATTCTAGATTTCTAGTACAGAGATAGAGAAGGGCGAAAGGCAAGAGGCTGTCGTGCAAATTTGATTTGGATTTTCTTTGTAATTTCTTTAGAATTTTATACGCAAATTTATTAGTACTTTTTTGATAGAGGAAACCCAGTACAAACTATAATTTTTTTTAAAAAAATTAATTTAGTATGCGTAATTTATTTTCCCTTTATTAAATTTTTTAATTTAATATCAATAATTTTTATTTTAAAAAAATAATAATATTTCTCCAATTCTTAATATAAAATATGTTTAATTAAATTAAATAATAAAATAATAAAATATATTTTTTAAACTCCCTAATTAATTTATTTAATTATTATTAAAAAATATATAATTTTAAAAAAATTAATAAATATATGAAATATATATTATATTTAGGATTAAAATTATTAGATTATATATTAATGATTAAATTATTAATTAAATAAAATAAAATATTTAATAAAAAAAATATAAACACTAAATTAAAAATAAAGGTAAGTGCACCTGCGGTTTCTTTTCCTAATAAATCGCTTCTAATCTCTCTGTTTGTGCATGTATATCATTTGGTTCCTTCACTTCATTGTTATACGAAGTTTAAGTTTTCAGATTTCAGTCCACCTCATCTAAAAAAATTATAACCATTCGATTTACATTTAGGATCTTGGCTGAAATTTCTGCCTTGCTCCACATTTCACTCTGTTTTAGGCGTTGTTCCATGTCCCCTCCATGTCTGTGTATCATTGGCATGTTTCGTTTGGGATATGTAATAGGAAGGCGTCCATCTTCTCACATCTGTTGGCTGGGCTCTTCTCTCCCCTGCACCCACAGCCCACAAAAACATGATAATTTAAAAGTAGTTTATCATTGATAATCAATAAGGGTTAATCCATTTTATTATAGTTTTAATAGTAATATTTAAAAAGATATTATAATTTTTAGATATTTAAATTGATATTTAGGGATAATAAACGGCTCGTTCTATCTAATATTGGTATCTCTTAAGAGGAAGAAAAACTTTACCCTATCTTTAGATCGTGGATGAACCCAATCCTTTTTCAAAAAAAATTTTACAAATTAAAAATAAGAGTTAATACATATAATAAGAAATATATATATATCATATAAAGACGCAAGTTTGATTTTTGCTGATGTTATAAGGGTTTCTTTAGTAAGTGATTTTATAGGTCTTCTGTAAATATTCTCTAAATCTTAAGGCTATGTCCTAATTTTGATAAGGAATCGGAACCAAATTCATTTACATTTTTTTATAAAAAAATATTCTTATATGACAAAAATAAATAAATAGAACTAAGACATGTTTGTTTAGTTTTTTCATTTATTATTTTGTTTTATTAATTTCTTGAAATTAAATGCACTTCTCCCTATGTTTGATAATTGCTAAAACTTTAATTTTAAAGAATTTTTATCCAAATTATAGTTTTAGAAATTTTTTAACAAATAACCTAAATATCCATGAATATTTTTAGACTAAACTATAATTTTTTAGATAAGCTCTTAGAGTAGCTTCTAAATAAAATAAAAAAAATTATAAATATTAAAAGATTATTTTATCCTTATTTTTCTATTCCCTACTTTTCTAACACTATCCTAATTCCTCTTTCTACCCTCCCCTATTTATTTTCTTCTTCTTCACTTGGTGTCCATCGTTAGATCTATAACGATGTCTTCTTCTTAAATTGTTGTCGCCCTCTCTCTCCTCAACTTCTTCTCCATCTTCATGTGATGTTGTTGTCTCTCTCGCCTTTATGTCTTATTCTTCCTCTTAAGTTGTTGTCTCCTTCTCTCTCTCCTTTGCAAGTTGTCATCCCCCGTTTATCATTGTTACAAATCCTTCTTATTATCACTGGAGAGATCTTTAAAGATGTGAGAAGATGAGAGAGAGATATAGGGATATGACTCCTTTTTGATGATGAATTGAATAATTTTTTTATTCTATATCTTTTATAGTAATTTATTTATTAAAAAAATTATTATGATAATAAGTATACAAATATTTATTTTTTTTATAATTATTTTTTTATAAGTTGTTATTTAAAAAAAATTAAAATTATTTTTTTCTATAAAAAAATCCAATTAGGGCCTTAACATAAATAGAGCATATTTAATTATATTAAAAAATTAATTAAATTAATATTACATTTTGTTTCTTAATCCTTAATGGACTCTATTAACCCTCTCCCAAACTTTGTGCGGTACTTGCGGTCTTGTTTTTTCAACTTGAGTGGGGATTTGAGAACGGAGGCCTTTGTTGGCTTTCGAGGAAGGAGAAATCCGAAGGAGAAATGGGAAGGGAGGGTATCGGCGACACTGAGAAGCGCGTTGGCAAAGCAGACACGGGAGCTGGTGAAGGACTTCTTCGACCTTCACAAATGGTTCCCCACTCTGGCGACCTGCTACGGCATCCATGGCTACAACGGTGAGCCCGGCTGCATCCGATTCTGCTCCGGCTCTTCCATCCACTCCGACGGCACCGATCAACGCATCAGCTGGTCGAAGGAGAGGCTTGTGGCCATCGGTCACGACGAACGCACTCTCGTCTATGAAGAGCCTGTTTGGATAGGATTTTAAAAACGGGCTTATGGAAAAAAAGGGTTTTTGAACAGCTTATAGAAAAGGGCTTTTGGAGAAGAGATTATGAAAAAAAAGTTGTTTTGAATAAATGAGTGTTTGGATAGTTATTTATAGAAGGGGTTTTATTATTGGTAAATTACGAAAAAGGGTATGGGTATTAAATGAGGAGAGATAAGAGATAAGAGGAGAGAGGAGAGAGTGTGTAAGAAAGAAAATAGAGAAAAAGTAGGAGAGAGGAGAGAGGGTGTAAGAAAAAGTAGGGGTAATATAGTAATTGGTTAGTTCAAACGTGGTTTACTGTTCCAAAAGCTACTCTGACCAGCTTATCTGAAACCTTGGTTTTAAACCATAATTTAGTTCAAAAGCCCGTTTGAATAAATATTGCTGTTTGTTTTGAAATTTCTCCAAATCAAGGTTTTGCCCCAAAAGGGCTTTTAAAACCTTGGTTTCAAAGAAACCAAACAGGCACGAAATCGTGGACAGCAATATCGCTTCAACTCCTACCGCTTAACCATGCAGGTGTCGAGCCACGACGGATCTCTGATTGAGTGGCATTTCTCCGACGGCTGGGCTCTGCAAGATTTGATCGCCAAATACGATACTGCCCTTCAACGCATGGCTACCAAAATGGACCATCATATTCAAACCGCAAATTCGCCCAATGCTTAATGGCTCTTCGTCCTTTAATAAATCTGTAATTAGTGCCTGTTTGGGAGGGTGCCAAACCTTGGTTTTAAACTAAGGTTTGGCTCAAAACCTAGGTTTGAAGAAATTTTAAAACAAACAGTCATATTTGTTCAAACGGGCTTTTGAACTAAACTATGGTTTAAAACTAAGGTTTCAGATAAGCTGGTCAGAGTAGTTTCTGGAACAGTAAACCACGTTTGAACTAACCAATTACTATATTACCCCTACTTTTTCTTACACCATCTCTCCTACTTTTTCTTACACCCTCTCTCCTACTTTTTCTCTATTTTCTTTCTTACACCCTCTCTCCTCTCTCCTCTTATCTCTTATCTCTCCTCATTTAATACCCATACCCTTTTTCGTAATTTACCAATAATAAAACCCCTTCTATAAATAACTATCCAAACACTCATTTATTCAAAACAACTTTTTTTTCATAATCTCTTCTCCAAAAGCCCTTTTCTATAAACTATTCAAAATCCCCTTTTTTTCATAAGCCCATTTTTAAAATCCTATCCAAGCAGGCCCTAAAACTGCTACTCGGTGCTTCTCGTGGTCTCACCAATAAAAATAAGTAATTTGGTCTTCACTTTATTTTATTTCTTTCCACGTTCCAATTGTTTTCTCATCGCCTATGTCGCTAATCACTTGGAACACATGATTTATCTGGCGATGCTGTACGCACAATTACAACATCAACGCTAGATTATTTTCTCGACCAAGAAAAAAGGCCACATTACTTTGTAGGATTGAGGAATCATCATCAATCAAATCAAATTCTAAATCACGTGAAAACTCCATAATACTCCACTCAACTCATTTTCCTATTTAAAAGGCAACATTATCAGTCAGAGATTCCATTAGGATAACGAATGAATTTATCAGAGAATACGGTCACCGAACTCATTAAGATGAAGCCACATTTTTCCAACTAGAAAAATTGAAGGGTATTGATCTCGATGCTAAGATTCTCCCCACGACCACCATCTGTCTACCACTCCCTCTCTCCTCACTATTCTTTTCGGTCAACTGCAAACTAAACTCCCATTATTAATATCCTTTAACGCATTTTGTGTGGCTCCAAGAACTTGTGTGCCCACCACAAAGCCCAAACCCCCGCCCCCCTCACAAAGCACAAATGGCTGAGGAACACAGTTCTAAATGGGAAGGCAAGGCCTGCGTGGAGATCCCGAACACGGACACAGAGCAAGCATGGCGTCTCTTAGAGGATTTCTGCAACATTCACAAACTGATGCCCATAGATACTTGCTACCAAGCAGAGGGCTTTCCTGGTCAGCCTGGCCTCGTCCGATACTGCGCTTCCACCGTTCGAGGCCAAGGGGAGGTTGAGACCACCGTCATGTGGGCCAAAGAGAAGTTGCTTGCCTTGGATCCCATCCAACGCTGTTTGAGCTACGAGGTTGGCGATAACAACATCGGATTCAAGTCCTATGTGGCCACAATCAAGGTGTTGCCCATGGAGAGTGATGAAGATGTTCAAGGATGCAAGATCGAATGGTCGTTTGTGAGTGATCCAATTGAAGGGTGGGCATTTCAAGATTTCGTCTCCTATCTTGACTCTTCTCTTCACTACATGGCCAACAAGATGCAGCAAGAACAAGCACGTTGTGCTAATTAGTAATTAGTGCGATCTGATGACCTCGTAAAAGCTAAGCCAATTACAAGGGGCCGTCTACTTGCGATGATCTCTTAGTTATCGCTTTCTATATGGAGTTCTTTTTTATTTTCTCAAGACTCTCGCCTTCCTTTTTTGTTGCAATTAACGCTGCCATCATTGTCAATTGCCAAGTTAGAAAACTACGGACAAATTTGTCAAAACCCAGAAAGTATAAATCTGGGCTGATCAGCAAAATATCAAATTTGTGATCTCAGATGCCAAGCTCACACCCTTACGGTCATGGATGGGCAGTTATGATAAGTCGCGGTTTCTAGTTAATATAGCCATGATAAATTTGTTATATGTCCATTTTGATTTTTCTGGTGGTTGAAAAAGTAAAATAAAGATACGAGGATTCCCACCATCTATGTTCTGCGAGTGCAACTACACACTTAACTGCAAATTAATACTACCTCCATTCGAACTAATTAATTTTTTAAAATATATTAAAAAATTAATTAATTAATTTTAATTATAAAAATATATGACTAATTTAAATAGATTAACAAGTATATAATATAAATTTATTTTAAAAATTTAAATTTATTAATAATTAATTAATTAATTTAAAAAAATTAACTCCTTTTTATATTAAAAAATAAAAAAAATATTTATTTTCGTAAAAAGACGTGCAAGTCTGTTGAAGCCAAGCAAAGGAGAAGCACTATCGTCCATCAAATGAAAACAAAATATTAGCAGGAATAACAAACAGTCACGTACTACCAATTTATTTATTTATTTATCTATCTGCAAGTAGGATTCTTTTTCCCGACGGATATGTTTCCTTGTTTGCTTCCCACTTCAACTGCACAAGCAAACAAGAAAACCGCTCTCACTACCTTCACGAACGACGAAATTGAACCCCATCTGTTCACGAAAGAGTATTACAGGATTACGAAACATTAATTATTAACTTCACTAAATACAACTTTTCCAACGAAACAATCACTCACACCTATATAGCATCCAACGAAAAAAAACAAGAAACGAATTACCTATATGCCTCCTCCCCAAAACCATTTTCCCGAGAGCCCTGTTGAGTGGTGGTTAACAAACTCAACTTCCCATTTAACCCACTTCCAATTATTCCCTAGTATTAGCATTTTCATAAGCTATTTAATCTCTCTTCCATCCAATTAATGATGTCCTGGCCTATCTCTTCACGCTCAGGTTCAAACAGAAGGTCATGCAAGAAGCCATCGTAAAGCTTGATTTCTTTGAACCGTGAGGCTGCCTCGTTGTACAGATCTTGTGAGGCAAGTGGATCGGTCACCTTATCGGCAGTTCCATGGAGAACAAAGAATGGTACTGTCACAGATTTTAGGTTCCGCATTAAGTGGGAAGAGATACGCAATATTTCATGCCCTGTTCGGACCCTTATGGGTCCTATGTAGACCAAAGGATCAGAGTACTTGGCTAACATTGCTGCTGGATCCCTGGAAACTGGAATCCCCCTTTTGTTTGCTCCTTTAAATTGCAATTTTGGAGCAACCAGAGAAAACACTGGGGCAACAGCCTGCATAAATTCACAATCCAGATGATGAAAAAAAAGCAAAAACACATTAAAGACAGAGGCCATAATACATTTTAATGCAATAAACTTAAGGCTTTTTCCATCTCTCCCCTATGTATCATGTTCAATTGGGGTCACAGAAAAAATACAAATTTCAAGTATAACATCTAAGGAAAGAAGTTTCGAGTATAACATCATTCTGGCTAAGAGTTTGAAACGGAAATCTTGACCCACGGAAAGCATGTTTAGGGAGTTCTATCTATATAAGCATATTGATTGTAAAACCAAAAGAATGAAGTACTGAGAGAGGATTCATCAATCATCATGTCCATTTTTGAACTCCATCTCTATAGTTTGATACCCTAAACAGAAACTGCTGCAGTCTCAAAGTAAAACAGCACTAATGACAGTCTGTCCAATCTGGTTCCAATAACAAAAAGGAAGTACCAAGAGGATTCACCTCCCTATTTTTTGACACCCTTTTCCATTTATTTAAAAAATTTCACATGTACTTCTTTAAGAAGTTACCATGTATGATATCAAAGTAAAATAGAGCTTACAACAGTTCATTCTGTTCTGGTTCTAATAGAATCAAATCCTTTCTAAGTAACTGGATCTCATACAGATGATGATTTAATTAATTGAGCAATAACAGATTATTTTTTAGGTCTACAAGAACGAAGGCAACTAATCACAGCCTATGTATGCAAAGCTTACCCCAACAATAGGATGAGCTGGCTTCACACGCAAAGCTGGTGAAGTCAATACAATTCCTTCCACCATCTCTTCAATATGAGGGTAGGAAGCCGCCTACAAAAAAAGTACATGACCTTTCAAATTAAAAAGGAAAAAGGAACAAAGAAATAAAGTCATGGAGCTTTGTAGAAGATAAACAGTTCTTTACCTTCAAAACTACCGCTCCTCCAGTGGAGTGACCAAAGAGAAAGCACGGTATCTCAGGATTGTCCAACTTTATCTTCTCCAAGAATGCCCCCTGTTTAAATTATTGTTGTCCGATGTTAAAATGATCTAGCAACATTTGAAAATTATATTACAGCTAAAAATTTAAAGGAGGTCAAATAGACAATGCAAAGAACAACAGAAATATAATAACCAAATGTGGCGCTTCTGTCCATCATTCCAAACATTGATGTGAAACCTTCTACATGGATATCTAAAAATAAACTTATTTTAACAGGTAAACAATACAAGGCACAAGAGAAAAACAACAATCATAGAAAGAACACTGGTTAAAGTTTTACTTATAAAAAGAGAAAGAAATGAAGTCAAACATACTATGTCCGCAACAACATGATCAAGTGATGGAACGTAACCATGCAATCCATCACTCCCTCCGTGACCTGTAAAAAGAAAGCATGAATATAAACCTTCAGACAAGAGAAGGACAAAAAAAAAGTCTAGAAAAAAAAACTATATTTTAATTATATAAAGAAAATCATTTCTCATAATCAGATAGAATTAACACAAGTCTTAAGGATAGTAGTTACCTATCCAATCCATGGCATAGACGCCAAAGTTGCATGATGTTAATTGCTTTGCAAAATCAGCATATCTTCCACTGATAAATGAACACGGAATCAGGGAAAAGTCACAACTTTTATATGTTCTAAAAGACAAACAAGGACAATCAACTTTTTAGAGGCCAACAAACATATGGAGTATTTAATTGGAGCAATAATGATCTACAGGAATAATCAGTAAACCCTAACAGGATCAACTTTCTGTTAGTTGATCAAATTAAGCTTACCTATGTTCGTTAAGCCCGTGAATGATTATGATAATTCCCCTGAAAGAACAAAACAGAAAAAAACTTGAGAAAATGTGAAACAGGGCAGCATAAGGGGGAAAAATTCAAGAAGCCAGAACCTTAATATCGTCATCTAAAAATGCCTCTTCAACTAATTGAGAAAAGAAAAAAATAGCATCTTGACACAATTGACATGACAACTACTTTATCCTAACAAGAAGACGACAATTACATTTCATGAAGATTAAGTTTGTACTTCACTGTTGCTTGTTGTTTGTTCAATAGGACACATCAAAGAACAGCACGCAATCAGCATAGAGATTACAGAACCACATAATTTGAAAATTAGGAAAGCAGAATTAGCAATTCTCTACAAGAGGGTTATCGTTTCAATCACTTTCAGTCATATTCACAATGAATAGTTCAAGCCCATGTCCTATTTAGCTTATTTCAGCTTTGTACAAACACCTAAAATGGGACCAAATAACTTCTCCTCAGCTCACTCACAGCTTTGTTCCCCCACCTGATAAGTTATTTTCAATTCTACAGATTCCCAACGTGAAACTGATAAACAAACATCATTTACTTTCAATACGTTCAGGCCAGGGGGAAAACGCCTTTTATACATTACATATAGAACTCCGCCAGAGACATAAGATTCGGAAAAAAAAAACATAAACGAGTTCACTGAACAGTATAATTCTTAAGATGGGGATTTGTAATCGCAAATTTCACTCTTTTAACCCTTCCTTCTCTTGAAAAATGAACTCGACATTCAGAAACCGGGGGCGAGGACTTCAAGACTAAAAAGCCAACCGAACATAATGATGAGGAAGAAAAAAATATTAGAAGACCTTACTTAATATCATCAGAAACAGGAAACCAGGAGCGGCAAAACAGAGCGTTACTTCTGAGGCCATAGAAGAGGGAAGTGGCCCATCGGCAAGTGGCATCATCGCGGGCCATGCGCACATCTTCGGCTAAAGCTCTTCTCCTGAGGGTGTCCTCCTCCTCTCGGACCAACCACAAGGACATCCGTTTCCGATGCTTCGGAGGAGAAGACGGCGGAGTGCCGAGCAAGGGAGGAGAAGAAAATCGACGAGGACGAGGGAGAAGGAACCATAAGAAGGAGAGGGAGAAAGTGTATACGAAAATCAAAGAGGCCCTGAGGGCTTTGATAATGGGAATGATGCGGTTGCTAGCACCGGAGGTCAACTGGTCCATTTCCGTCTCGGCGGAAGACATGGGAAGATAGAACGAAGGAAGGTGAGAGGGAGCGAGAGAAAACGTAAGAGAGACGATCGTGGTGGCATTTATTAACAGCACGGCGCCAAGGCTGGGGAAACGTTGACGTAAGTTAAGCCTACGGTGTAGATTGAACAAGCCTCCAGCATGACGAAGGAAGACGTGGCGCGATATGATTTGTCATTGTTGATTGACAACGTCTAATTTTTACCAGGTCGTTGGGGATGCGAATCAGGTGCGAGTAAATAGGTTCGCACCTGATCTTTCTTACCTTAGTTAAATTAGGTTTGAGCTTGTGTGAGTGTATTTTTTGGGGATCACAAGTGTATCTCTGCTAATTCCCGCGATATTACCTCCGATGAGGTGGAAACGGCGACAATCCACACGGTTCCCGTTATTTTTTTAACGAATAAACTAATTATTTTATCTGCTTAATTTTGACTCAATTCAAATCTAATGCTTAAAACTATAAAAATTATTAAATTGTAGTGAGTTAAAAAATGTAGTTATTTATTTTAATTTTTTTTTTGGGTAATGTTGCCTCTAAAATATTGATCATAAGAGTGTAATATTGCTCATTGTTAAACATCCGTTGTTTTATTAACGGATGGAATTACCAACAAAAAATGAAGATTACAAATAACTATCCTGTAAGAAAATTAATATAAATTAAATTTCAAAATTTACAATGAATAATATTATTTCTTATACATCTAAAAGCCCACAATACTATTTTAACTAATCATTTTGACCCTTATTTTGGTTAAAAGGGTATATTTTGATTTTATGTAGATAAGGAATGGCATTTATTTGCAATTCTTGTAACTTTATTGTTTGTAATTTTTCAAAACTCTTTTTCGTAATTTTCTCTGTGGTCAGAATAGCATACTTAAGGGATGAACAGCGACATTATTTATTGTTCACTTAATATTCTAGGACACGCAAGGCTGAGAGCAGAATAGGTTAAGAACAAAAGTCATAAGACATGCTCCGGGGATGATGAATGGGAACAGAAATTTTTTGGGGGTTGAGGCATCGCCATTTTTCCTTAAACCGTGTATATATATAATTGTGGCCCCTCTCCCTCTTCTGCTTTCAAATTTCCAATGCTCTGGAGGCTCTGTCTTGGTTTAATACAAAGCCAGGTTGAGCTGTAATAAACCAAACGGTAAAATCAGAAACACTGCATTTGAATTTGATCACGCGTCCATTGACCAATTCTGTGTGTGGGCTGGGTGCCCATTCTTCGTGTATCTATTACTATTAATCTTTTGAAGAAGCGACTTTAGTAAGGGAGAAAATAGACATCATCATGGAGAAGGGGTTGCAATTAGGCCAACAGAGCTCAACAATATGATGACTTGTGGGTATGAAAGCTGTGGGACCCTCTGAAAAGGCAACAAGAAAAGACCAAAGAATGAGTCCCCTTCATCTGGATGTGCCCCCAAACAACGAGTCAACATCAAGATTTTTCTCATCCCCGATAAAAAGCCATTTCTTTGATTAATGAATAAATTAAAATGCTTCCCAACTGAGGGAGAGTGAAATTGACGATGGTGCCAATGTCATGTCATCTCTTAGAAAGAATTATACGGATCCTCTCCTGTAGAGATGGCTACGATTAACTTAGAATATTGGCATAGGTACTTTGTATTTCACGGACCCCTCCTACCATATAAGTTGTTGGATGTTAGTGGATATGGATAAACGAGACGTCTGATTCCCTCTCTTTCGATGATGAAGGCATGGTAGGGATCGCTGCGAATCCGAAATACGGGGCAAGGAAACGTAATCAAGGGCCCCCGTCTGATTTGACGATAAAGTAACGTTTATTACAAAATATATGCTCATTTATCCAACGATGGACAAATAATAATCAGAGAATAAAATCAAGGATTGCAAGTGGACGCGAAAGATGGGCGAGGCATGTTTTGTGCGAAATAAGGAAATCAGGAACACGAGGAAGAGGCCCATGTAGATAAAGCATAAATATCAACGGCATCTCCAACCAAAGTTGAGATACATCGGTTCATCTCTTGGTTCCCTTTTCAAACAAAACAAAAGTTATTCCTTTCCTTCTATTTTCCAAGACATGCTGTCTTCATCGCCAACATTTATGAATAAAATTGAGGTTAATAGTTTCCATTCACTCTAAAGATTTTTGACGTACAGAACAAACTCTCAGTTTACAGATCATATATAAACCAACGACAAACAAATGATAAAGCTGTTATTTCACGGGGCAATTCCAGTTCACTATCAACACCGTCACCTCCTTCAATATATATACCTATACACCTGATAAGTCGCCTCCCTTCATGTCCCCCAGTATATACATTCATTCCTCTGACTCCCTCCTAGCTATAGTCTCTTTGTTTTTTTTTTTTTTGCTATTTATAGGTATTCTTTTGTGAAAAGTAATCTAACTCAATACACTATCATATATTAAATTTGAGTATCTCTTTCAGTATATAATCGAACATTAGTTTTTTATATTATGAGAAATTAACTCATTCTACTAGATTTAATCCTATTAGTTCAGTTTCTAATTTTGTTGTTTTTCACCTCATCACTAGGCTTTTGGCCCACTGGTGGATCTAATTATTCTTCCGGATTACTACATGGGCTCACAATAATGGGCTGACTTGAGATATTTGACCCCCATTGGGCCGGATGTTTATTGTTTTGGAGCATAACTTCTGGTTCTTTTAATCCTAAAATCAGTGAGTCCCACTGAATTTTTTATCACGAATGTCTTCTTTCGCAACGTATGAGACGAGTGACTTGTTGTAAGCATAGTGGGAGAGAAAACGACAGATAAGATTTGGCATTTCGAGAATCAATAATTATTTTTCCAATTTTAGTATTATTTCCTTCAAACCATTCTCTGCTTAAAGAGGCCAAAAAGTAGGAATTCTATCTTTAACTTTCAAGAGATACATACATGTGAACGCTATCTGCTTTTATTTTCCTTTCTCATAAATGATAAACTTGACTCTCTCTCTTTACATGACTTCCTGTTTCTTTTCCCTCTCGTGATTCTGGATTCCCTGACGACGACCTGGTATTTTTATGATCTCACCTAAACATCTTACCATGTCTTATGACGCTTTTGTTGGCTTGTCCTGCAACCATAGTTACTTTTCTTTAACCCCATATACAGTTTCTCAACCTAAAACCGATCATATTAAACAAGATTATTCTTCTAGTGTTGCCTGTCTCGGAGGGGAGGAAAAGTACCCGCACATTCCAGTGTGCTCGTCTCGTTTGTTCAATCCCTAGTTTTCTTGTGCAGAGATTAAAGAATCACGTATATTCTAAAGCTGACATCGTTAAATTTGTCTGCACTCCATAACCAATTCAACACCTTCACATGCCAAAACTCATATGGCCCTAGTACTAATAATTAACACCGCTACTTTGGAGATTAGAAGAAAACAAAGCGTGTTCACGAGATACATAATTACATATACAGATTTCGAGAGGCAGTTATCCCGCAACTTGGCTTCGTGAAAAACCTGGGTCACTCCGGGTTTTTCTGTCACAATCATTAGTTACTAGACTCAACACAACTAGAATCCAAATGCATCTTCTTCACGTGATAAATCTTATGTGTGTGTGTGTGTGTATAGCTACTCATAAGCTGCTTGAATGTGTCATAGTTTGCCTAAAATTTGCTCAAGGTACCAGTACTCATATATTTTTCCACTGATAGATACTCACCATTCATCATGGCTCCAGACCCAAACAAGGCAAATCAACCGGTAGGTCAAAGAGCAGGAAGGATAGTCTCGAAAGAACAATATCTGACATCACGTTGGAAATAAATCAACAACAAGGCATGGAAGAAGACGAAGGGGAGGTGAAGAACGCGAAGTGCGAGTGTTTTGGAATGTCAGAGGAATGCAGTGAAGAGTACATAAAAGACGTGAGGCACAGGTTCTGGGGAAAATTCATATGCGGGGTTGTGGGGTGAAGCCGTGAACGAAAAGACGCACAAGAATGGAGGGAAGGGAAAGGAGGCAGTGGAAGAGCACATGAAGGCATGCTTCAAGTTCAATAAGATGGTCAGGCCGTATCCAGTGTTGTACCCGGCTGAGGCCATAAAGCAGATCTTGAAGAAAGCATCGAGAAGAAGATCATCATCAGCCAGATCTGTGACTCCTTCTGATAACAAGATCGTCAGGAGTTCCAGCTTTATTCCTGAATTCACTCGAGGCACCATCAATAACGTCTCTTAGCTTCTTGATCCACTAGGTTAGTTATTCTAACTAATCTATTGGGTTTCTGTTTCAATTGTAAATATATGTGATGTACCGTCTTCTTGTTACTATTGGCCTAATTATATATATGTATCCCCTAATGTGTGTTTATCCATGGAATAATATCACAGGCGGGCAGGTAATATAGATTGGCACGTACATGAGTGTGAATTCGTGTGACGAAAGTAGTGTACTGATCTGAGAACTCTCGCATAATACAACTCTAGAATCTGTTATTAAAACTAACAAGGAACGAATATGCTTTATTAATTATAAGTACGTACGAAATTGACGGAACTAATTGTAATAGTTGGAGTATCGTGTTTAATATCCAGAGGAAGTTTGGTTTGGGGCGGATACAATAACTTTTTAGAAAGGGGGGGGGGGGGGGAAGGAGATGCAAGTAAGAAATTAAAATGCCATATATCTAACTTCATGGATGGAGAAACCTCAGCCACTGAATGTGCATATCTCTCAATGATTTATATATATATATATATATCTGATATGAGACACTGATGCACATGACGTAGTGATATGAGAATAATCTGTTGGTAGATAGAGAGAGGAACAATGAATAAGGCAGCACAGATGCACATGTAATTAAATGTGTCTGAGTGGCTTGGTGGCGTCATGGTTGATGAATGTAATTTGTCGTGGAGCAAGTGAGTGGGGAGGTACCAGCTGAGCTCTGCGTTTCTTTCTGCGCATGCAAGCTCTAGCTAGGCAGTAGCAAATAATTGCCAAAAGTGGTCTCGCATATGTGCCACTTTCATTGTATTTGAATCTCGATCTCTATAATGCTAATAATGTGTTCATATATATTGAGGCCAATTCTGAAGCTGTTATGTGTTGATTCTAGTGAGCTATATATGAATGGGATGCATGTCCATTAAAGAGGGCGCCAACAGTGAAGTTAATTAGCTAATCACAGTTGTGAAATGTAAACAAGTTTTATCATTAATTGGCTAATAGAAAATGTGGACGCTAGCTCTTACATATCCTACATGTCATAGCTAGCTATTCTGTTCTGCAGTGTAGAGATAAGATAAAGCAAAGAGCTAGGTAGGGCAGGGCATACATATATAATAGCGCGTTGCCTCTATTTATAGGTACACGCTTGTTCTCTTCAGCCTTTTGTTTTTGTTCAACACATGCAATAGCGGCAATTCGTCAATACCTCAAGGCAAAACAACTATGTATTTGATAATAAGTATTGTGAATGTCCAGAATACAATTGATAATAACATTTTAAGGTTAATTAGCTCGATCAAGCCTCATTTCCAGGCCGTGCGACGGTCGACGATTGGGTCTTTTTTCCACACATCAAAATGTAATAAATTAAACAACAATGTAAGGTTTAGTTTACAATGAAAATCACGTAAAGAGTCAACTCCAGTAAACTCCATTAACACACAAGTCGACAAACTTAATTGGCCGCCATTTATCTGACTTATATAATAAGATGCAAAGCGCAACTAAATATTTCGGCACTTCCTAAATTGAGCTAAGTGAAGTGTACTATAGACATCAAAATGTGTGCGTGCACGTGAAACATCATAATAATGCATTACTTTAACTTTATTTGATCATTCATTTTGCATATATATTGATTTGCATGTGGATCCCCGCCAGCCTGAATTCTGATTATATGTAGAAGTGTTTTTGGATGGATTTCATGTGCTTGATTAACAGGGATATGGGCTATAATTCAGCACTTTTTTGGATCAACCTCTGGGGTTTTGACACACATTTATATTAAAAGGACAAGGGCTTACGCCATGTGGTGCACAATTTGGTTCATCTTCCCACTAATCCATCTCTGTGATTGGCGAGTTAGTCGCCATCTTGGAAAACCCTTTATGATCCTATACAATTATAGGTTAGTAGTGCTCCTTTAAAAAAACCATATTCTATGAGGGTTAACTCCATTATATTCTCTTTGAAAGTGCATAAGAACTTTTATAACATGAAGCCCTACAAATATCGAAAAGAGAGATTCAGACCCTTATTCAAGGGGAATTGGTCGGCTCCACGTCATGCAGACCTCAGCGAATTTAAGGACGAAGCCAAAACACATCACATTATTAATCAATACCTAAGTCCAAAACGAAAGCACTAAGCCTAGTGTTGGACGCTAATGCTCTGTGCAGCGTATTGGCATATATTCACTTTTCTGTATTAGGAATCTATGTAGTGGCCACATATATTTTATATTCAGTGAAAGCTCACCTCAATACACAACAAGAACTTAATTATAGTAAAAGTAACGGGCGATGCACCAGACTACAATGGTGGATGAGTGAGTGCTTTAGCACGCCAAAATCAAGAGATTAATTAAGCCAATTATATATATATATATAGAAGTATTCCATTGGAGCTAGGTAGTGGGACTGAAAGGGGAAGAAACAGGAGCGGAGAGGAGGGGATAGATATGAATTTGAAGAACCCTAGAAAAGCACGCCTGAGGGTGAAAAGGACTACACACTGTATATTCCTTCGAGAAAGACAGAGTGGGTCCTGCAGTGTGTTGAAAGCACAGAGGTGAAGAAGAGGAAAGTGTGAGGGATTAATTAAGAAAGTGAATATTATGTGCGCACGAGTACTATAATAGTGTAATGTAACGTAAAGACTAGTCACTTTTTCTTTACATATTCTTCTTCCTTTTCCTTTCTTTTACTGTTCAACTTGCCCCCACTTCTTCTGCTCCTTCCTCTTTGCCTCTTTCCTTACCTTCTGCTTTGTATGTCTTCTTTTCCACCTCTACACTTTTATCTGTATCGCTCACTTTTATGACAGCGAGCATCAACATGAGTATCTAGATTCCAAACGAAAGCTGCTAAATTTTTCCCCCTTTTACGTTCAAATGAAGGAGAAAAGCTTATCCTATTATTACCATTCACCTGTATATATATGCTGTGCATACACTCCTGTTCATCTATGATATTAGGAGCCGCCAGTTCAGTTTCAAAATGTGATGTTTAATTAAATATACTGTCTCAGTCCAAGAGGAGAGAGTCAATGGTGTGTGTGCGTGTGTGTTATGGTCCTGTAAATAAGTAGAACGAAGAAGGCATATTTTCTTCGTCGTCGAAGACGTTGTGATTTGGGCAAAAAATATATTCACCGTTGTCAAATGTTCGAGGCCGATCGAGCTTCGAATATCTTTGTTTTCAACGGTAACAGAAAATTCTTGTCACTATCTAAAGTAGTGGAGTGCCAGTCAAAAAGAGTGTTTTGGTGATAATCCGACAAAATCAGAGCCTTTTTCCAACATGTGTCCCTGCTTCCCTTTCAACGTTCGTGTTCAAACTTATTACATCTAAAAGAGGTCAAGGTGCAGTTTCGTAAATATTGTCCAACCCAATGCCCCATTTGAACTCTCCCAGCTTCCATCTATTTAAGCCCACATCCATCCCTCTCTCTCACATCCTCCCAACTCTCTTCAAATAGTATTGATATTGTTGTTCTTCAACTTCTGTCCCTTTTCTCTCAAAGCTTGTCTTTCCAATTATGAATTTTAGGTTCGTAATAACTCAACGGTTTAATTTTTCTCCTCGCTCATGATTTAGTTTTCATTTCTTTTTGGTTCAAGTCTCTGACCCATTATTATTCAATTCCACACTAATTTATATATTTAGAAAGTTGTTCTTCATACATATGTTAATCATTTTAATTATTCGCTTATTTTACAGCTTGGGATCCGAGGATTTCTTATAGCAAGCCAAAGAGATAACTGATAATTCACACGAGAAATCTAACTCTCAAGTAGCTTGACATGGCTAAAGGAGTTCATCAAACGTTTCCCAAGTGCCTCACATTCATGTGCCTGGCCATGCTGGTGTTCAATCTTGGCTCTTCACAATCTCATCATGGAGATCATCAACAAGAACTTCAGCTTCTGTTATCCCTCAAATCTTCTGCCAAGGACCCACGTCGGTCTCTTTCGAACTGGCTCCATTCTTCAGTCACCTTCTGTAACTGGCACGGCCTCACCTGCGACCACAGCTTTTCTCACGTTAACTCCGTCCAACTCTCAGGTCAAAACATATCCGGCACCATTTCCTCCTCCATATTTCAACTCCCAAACGTTACAAATATCGACCTCTCCAGCAATCAGTTCGCTGGTGAAATTTCTTTCTCCTTCCCTTCGTCTCTCTCGTCACTTTGTTTCCTTAACCTCAGCAACAATAACCTAACTGGCTCGTTGCCTGAGTTTTTGTTTTCTCTGTCGTTTTCCCGCCTGGAATACTTGGATCTTTCAAACAACATGTTTTCCGGGGTAATTCCACATCAGGTTGGTGTCCTTTCTAGTCTGCAATATCTTGATGTCGGAGGGAACGTTCTGGTGGGAGGAATTCCAAGTTCCATCACCAACATCACAGGTTTAGAATACTTGACATTGTCTTCGAACCAGTTAGTGGGTGAAATCCCACGTGACATAGGCGTAATGAAGAACTTGAAGTGGATTTACATGGGTTACAACAACCTCTCAGGTGAAATCCCGACGAGCATAGGGAACTTATTGTCTCTGCATCATCTCGACCTTGTTTACAACAATCTCACTGGATTCATTCCCGAGTCTCTTGGAAACCTCACCAATCTTGAGTTTCTGTTTCTCTACAAAAACAACCTCATCGGCCCAATCCCTCCTTCCATTTTCGACCTGAAAAAGCTTGTTTCGCTTGATCTCAGTGATAATTCTCTCTGGGGAGAGATTTCTGAACTTGCGATTAATCTTCAGAGACTGGAGATTCTTCAGCTTTTCTCAAACAACTTTACTGGAAAGATTCCGAGGGCTTTAGCAGCTTTACCTCGACTTCAAGTTCTTCAACTGTGGTCCAACAGATTAACGGGCGAGATCCCAAAAGAACTGGGAATGCATAGCAACCTCACTGTTGTAGACCTTTCCACCAACAACCTTTCCGGAGAGATCCCAAATGGCTTATGCGACTCGAGGAATCTTTTCAAGCTTATTCTTTTCTCCAACTCTCTTGAAGGACAAATCCCTCACAGTTTGAGCTCTTGCGCAAGCCTACGCCGAGTACGTCTCCAGAACAACAAGCTTTCCGGCCAGTTACCGTCTGAATTCGCCAAACTCCCACAGGTATACTTGTTAGACATGTCTGGCAATAAACTTTCCGGCAGGATCGATGATAGGAAGTGGGACATGCCGGCACTTCAGTTGCTGAATTTGGCTAAAAACAATTTCTCAGGAGAGTTACCCAACTCTTTCGGGAGCAACCAACTGGAGAACCTAGACTTAACGGAGAACCAGTTTTCTGGTTGTATTCCACCTGGTATGGGAACCTTATCGGAGCTCGTGCAGTTGAAGCTTAGCAGAAACAGGCTGTCCGGTAACATCCCAAATGAACTTTGTTCGTGCACGAAGCTCGTGTCTTTAGATCTCAGCCACAACCAGCTTAGCGGGCAAATACCGATTAGTCTAGGGGAGATGCCAGTTCTAGGGATGCTTGATCTGTCTGAAAACCAATTGTGGGGTGAAATTCCCGAAAATTTTGGAAGCGCCGAATCCCTTGTAGAACTCAACATAGCCTACAACCATTTTCATGGGAGGTTACCGTCAACTGGAGCTTTCCTCGCCATCAATAGCACTGACGTCGCTGGGAACGACCTTTGTGAGAGTGAAGATAGTGACAGTAGAATCGGTTTGCCACCCTGCACCAGAAGAGAAGATAATAATAAGAACCCGTTTTGGTGGTTTTTTCTGTTTGGTCTTGTAGGGTTACCGCTCGCAGCTTTTCTCATTGTCTTCATACGTAGAAGACAGAACTCGGAGGTGACCACAAAGCTGGAAAATGAAGACGGAACATGGGAAATGCGCTACTTAGACTCCAAGTCCTCAAAACTCATCACCATCCACGATGTATTATCTTCTGCAAAAGAGGGAGTACTCATAATCAACAAAGGACGAAAAGAGACAATGCGATTCGAGGTGAAAGAGATGAGTGACCTGAATTGCTTTCCGGAAGACGCTGGTAAGTTTCGGCATCCAAACATCGTGAAGTTGAAGGGAATATGCAGGTGTGGGAAAGGAGGGTACTTGGTGTATGAATACGTCGACGGGAAATATTTAAGCGACGTCGTTGGGAGTTTAAGCTGGGAACGACGACGGAATATTGCACTCGGAATAGCAAAAGCACTGAAGTATTTGCACGCTCATGGTTCAGCGTTTGCTTTGGTCGGCGAGATGTCACCGCAGAGAGTTGTGGTGGACGCAAAAGATGTTCCTCGTCTCATGTTGTTCCCTCTCAAGTCTTCCATTTCTTCACCTTACGTTGCTCCTGGTATTGACGAATTCAATCACTATTTTGCCCTTTTCAGTTTTTAAATTCTTTCAGCTATTAGTTAATGGGGTTGCTCAAAAATTTGTCAGAATCAAGAAACGCGAAGGGGGTGACGGAGAAGAGTGACATGTACGGACTCGGCGTTATTCTGATAGAATTATTGACGGGAAGAAGTTCGGTGGACGAAGAAATGGGCATGCAGCAGGAAAGCATAGTGGAGCGGGCCCGTTATTGTTATTCGGACTGTCATCTGGATACATGGGTTGACCCGAACATGGAGGGTGGGATTGCATCGTCGGCTCAAAACGACATCGTCGAGGTCATGAACCTGGCCCTTCAGTGCACAGCCACTGATCCCACAGCTAGGCCCAGCGCAGGCCACGTGTTCAAAACCCTAAACGCTTTGACACCTTCCACATCGTCCTGTGTTTAACCTCCTTCCTTACCCTTCACAAAACTATATTATGTTTGTTTTGTTACTCTTTTCTTTTGTTTTGTTTTCGATGATGGATTTTAACCTTTTTTTTGTTAGTTTGATGAAAGTTGTAGCTTCTCACAACTAAAATGTTGAGTAACCAAGGGGATTGCTAGGAAGATGTTTTTCCTTTTTAAATTTGGGATTCAATGCTGAGCTATTGTAAATCATAATAACAATATAATATCTTAATTATATTGTCTTTACGCCTATGTGTGCGTTTTTTTAATATAAAGCTTCTAAAATATTATTAAAATAAACGAAAGGGTATGATATTCATATCATCAGGAGGAAGAAAAATGTATGAAATTGATTCTCTTTGTCTCTGTCTTGCTTTGCACCATACAAGTAATTGGAACAGCACAAGCTCCACATTCCAATTATATATATTATGAATATACCAATACCCTAATGGATGGATAAACAGTGCGTGCGCAGACACAGAAATTGAAGAGCTGGCATACGCTATTATGATATATAATAACAAGGCGACATATCCTCCTTTTATGAGTTGAATGAAAGAGAAAACTGTAATAGAAACCTTTTAGCTAGGGAGGTTATGATTATATAATAGGATTGATAATTGATGCGGTGACTAAATTTATTCTCATTGTCCCTTTGCTCTTGTCATGATGATGATGATTCGATCACCATCACTAAGCGACATGGGTCTCTAGTATTTGCTCGACTGAACTTGCTATAGACCTACAAGCTAAGCATACGTACGGATGCATTCCATGTATATGCAACAACAAGCCATTACAGCTATTTATCCACTGCAGGACAGATCACGTGGTTATATTTAGGGTTTAGAGTTTAGTACTTAGAATTTATTCTTTAAAGTATACTATATTTAATTTATGAGATAAAAAACCTAGATAGAGTCGGGTTTAAATCAAAATGATTAATCTTTATCTTGGATCTGCTTGTTAGTGCTGTATATATATGATGAAGCAGAAAATAGATTTGAAGTCAGTGGCATGAGCCAAAGTAGTCTGACCACAGACTAACTTTCTTGTGACCCACACCTTCTTTTACATGCAATAATGTTCCATATTTCATGGGATGATTAATGATGGCGGTGCAAGAATCCTTGCCGTGCTTGATTCAACCACAAGGGAAAGGAAGATTCCATGAATGAGAAAGAGTTTGAGCATGAAAATATGAGACCAGCTCAGATGAGAGTGGCTGGCATCGCACGGATATGATTTCTTGGCAGTGCTTTCTTTCTTTCTTTTCAAAAGCTCTCCAAACATATATCAATTATAAGCCTCGGAGACCATGCAAAAGCTTCTTTCGACGATTCAAAAAGCTCCTTTTCTTCTGAATATTTATCTGTTAAAGCTATAAGTCTGCGTGCGTCTCTGGTTTAACTTTGGGGGTAGCAAGAGTTACGTTTGAGAGGGATGCATGATGCTACTGTGTCTTCCTAACTCTTTTTTGGTTTACTTTGAGGATTGATTGATTTATTTATAGATGATTGTGTCAGACAATACAAGACAGCTAGCTCCCTCGTAGCTTTATTAGTTTTAGAATGTTAATGGAGAAGAAATGATAATGATTGGGACACGTACGTACGTGCAAAGTGGAAATTAAACCCAACAAGAGAGTTGAATGAAGAGGAGTACGACAAGTTTGCGAATTGGCTTTGGCGGTGCATACAGCAGTGCTCCTCCAATCATTGCGTTTTTTACTTCTTCACATGCTTACGACAATCTCCTGTTTTCCCATTCGCTTCCTCCGAGAATTTAATTTAACACGTCGTCATCCTCTTCAAACGTCCCTTACCATAAAAATTAAAAAAAAAAGCTTATAAAAATATTTTAAATAAATAAATATTTATATAGTTATTATTAGAAATATTTTTATAATTATAAAATTACTAAAAAGAATATAATTTTATTAAAAATATGAGAGAGAAAATAAGAGAGAGTAAAGATAAGAGACGAGAGAGAGGATAAAAGGTGTAAGAAAAAATAAAAATAAAATAGTAATTAGATAGTTCATAAAATATTTTATTATTTTAGAAACTAGTCTTAATAATTTATCAAAAACTATAGTTTAATCTAAAAATCTATTTGGACAAATATGATTATTTGTTTTAAAAAAATTTTAAACTAAAATTTGAATCATAAACCCTTTTAAAATTTTAGTTTAGGAGTTTCCTAAATAGACACTTAATTTCCTAAATAGTCAGAGCCAAAAAAAAAACTATACTCTGGCCGTTAATATAAGACCCAATTATTTTTCAGATATATTGAAAAAATAAATAAATTAATTATGAATAATATGAAAGTTAGTTAATTAATTTAAATAGATTAAAAATTATATTATAATAATTCATTTTAAATAGTTAAATTTTATTATAATTAATTAATTTATTTAATTTTATTAATCTTTTTAACAAAAATCAATTAGATGTTATATTAAAAATTGGATGAGTAGTAATAATTAGCTGGTGTCTTCAAAAACTAAATGTTGCTTCTTCCTCGTCTTTTTAACTAATTTATACAATTAAAAAATTATTTAAAATACTTATATGTTAATTGTTTATTTTTTATAATATCCCTATTTATTAAGGAATTTGTCTAAACTAAGTCAAAACTCTCAAATATTTGGTACGGATGAGCAAATGTGGTTTGTTTTGGTTCAAACAACCCTTATTACAATGACCAGTCTTGTTATGCTTATACTACTATTGAGATCCGTTATTACAGATGCTGACAAAGAATTAATTAATTGCATATACATTCTTATTCCAATGGTAAGTTAATTTTAATGGGTTGTGTAAATTTGTCAATAAGTTTTTCGGTATCTGAAAGATTTTTTGGAAGCAATGTTATTATAAACGATTTCAAATCGTGGCAATTTCATCCTGACTATTAGCTAAAGATAAGTTTAATATTTAATTAACCAATATACTGACGTGGTATGCCATGTAGTATTCACATCATCTTTTATATTTAAAAGTTTTTTTTGTTTAATGTCACTCTAATCATTATTCACAATTAGTTTAACCAAATATACTAAGTTAATTAGTACACACGTCATTCATTTCATTTTTTCTCAAGTTATATTTATAAACAAGTAAAATTAAAAAAAAATCTCCAAGCTCTATTGTTATTAGAGTATTACTTTTAATAGACCTTATTTTGACAACCTCTCAAAAAATAACATATGATAGTCCCATATGTTATCTGCTTATACTTATAAGTTAATATATGTCTATACTTATTCCCAAAATTAATCCCATCATTTAAGCATTGCAAGATTATTGAGTCCCCCTTATATATATTATTTTCTATATTTTTTTCTATACTTTATCATCAAAAAATGTACCAAAATGAATATGATTTTCCAATATTGATACTCTGTTAATAGAGTTTGGAGGAATGTATTTTTTTTTATTTTTTTTATTTATAAATTTATTTTTTTAAAAAAATAAAATGAATGGTATGTGGACAGATCAACTTAAGATATTTAGTTGAACTAACAATCAAATTAAATATAGATAATAACTGAGGCAATATTGTACTCAAAAGAAACTTTCAGATACCCAATACTTTTGAATAAAAACTTTCGGGGTAAATTTACACATTAACCCAAAATAAAAGATAGTGTAAATGCTATGTTATTATATTTGGTCAAATTTAACTTTGGTTAATGGTCAAGGCCACTTTGCTACGGTTTAAAAATTTTCGAGTAAAATTGCTCCTAAAAGAACTTCTGGATACCCAGTGCGCATGAGTGAAAACTTACGAGACAAATTTGCACTCCAATTTTAATTAATTGACTACTTTTATTTTTATTAGGGTTGAGGTGCAAAGTTGACCTATAAGTTTTCGCTTAGGAATAATATTGTCCTAGAATTTTTAAAAAACTAATGTTGTTGCTAACATTTTTAATAGTAAAATATAACATTTTTTCATTTTAACACTTCTATAATAACCTTAAACTGAAAATGGCATCCAAGCAATATCACTCATGAGTAAAATTTCTGAAGTAAATTTGTATCTCTGCCATTTTCATTATAAAGAATTTTACATATCGAAGAGATTTGATTGGGGGTGAGTTTACTTTCTAGTTCGTAATGCCTAAAATAGTACTAGTATCATTCCCGGATTTACATGATATGATGAACACCAGGGTATAGGCTTAACAATAATTTTTTCAATGTTTCTAATTTGATTGACGCAGTCAAAAATGGATTATTTTGTTTCGCACTAAATAAAACAATTATTCAATTGATTTAGACAATAAAAAATGATTAAATATATATATTTATTGTAGAGATTTACCGAATCTTGAAAATTTAGAAACCTTGAAGCAAAAGTTGATAAAGATTCCTTGGCGTAGGAAAATGACTAGTCTTGACAAGTGATTGATCCATGTTAATCATAATATTCCTTACCAAACAATATATATGGTGTGGCTAATCATAGCGCTCTGTATCCCTCAACCACGTTTGCAATTGCACTGTATGAACTTAAGCCTCTTATCGTAGGACGATTAAAGAGTCTTCGATCTAAAGATTTTGAATTGGATTAGTATGCCGAAACACGGCGCCTCTCGTCCACTGGGTTCTTCAACAACGCAAAAGGGAACTGAGAACCAAAAATTGGAGGCCGTGGATTCAACCAAAGAAGAGGAAGATACTACCCTGCTCTAGCCTTCTCTACTTGCTCAGACTATATACTCTTCTTCTCTAAGGTATCAGACAAAAGACCAGTTCATGAACATGAAACATATGCATTGCGCCATTTCTTCTTCGTTCGACACTTTCCATACCACTGTCCTCTCATACGACACTGGCCTCCCCATGCTGGATATGCAGATTCCACCTTGCATGCACATAAAACCCTGCAATCATCATAGCAATGCCTCTTTAGAATCTAAAACCACCATTATCAGAACCAGCCAGACATTTACTTTCATCAGTCTAATGAAAGAAAGCAATATATATACTTGCTGCATTATATGAGGGAACTCGGAGAAAAGGGTTTTCTTCCCACTCTCGTCAAAGATTTTTTCCAGAGTGATGTCTTGAAGAGCCACCAAAGTTGTCTCAAGCATGTCAAGTCCAGCTTGATTAGCGAATGTGAATGTGGTTAATGCCTGAAAAGATCATGTAAATAAATATTGATGTTGTGAAAGAAAGCAAGAGGAGAAAGGAGAAAGTTGTTAATATCAAGTTGTAGATGATAAAGATTAAAGAAAAATAACCTTTAAAGAGCAGCACAGGATAGCATCTGAGTGATGCCAAAGGGATTTGAGAGTGGATTCACTGCCTTCACATTTTAGCAGTTCTACCCCTAGATAGCATCTGCAAGGAATGTCAACCTTTAAAATATAATGGCCCTTATTAAACAATTTTCAAAAGAACAAAAAGCCCAAAGTACTAATCATCACGTATAAAATTTCCACATGAACTTAAGAAGTGGTTAATATTATTTTTCTTGCAATTTCAGACATTTTCCTGAATTATATTGTCTAGCACGGGATGTACAGCGCTATGCCAAGAGTTTGATTGAAATGTACAGATCATAAATCCACTCATGGATAGAACAGGAGTTAAGAACACACCTATGGCTTTGACAGATCCAACGAGCAAGTGTTTGTGCCTCAGGAGGGCCAGGTGGAGCATGCAAGCCATTATGAGAACCAAAATGTAAAGGGGAGAGTGCTAATGCAACCCTTTGAACAGATGCAATAATACTGCGGACATACTGCCGGGCCATTGCGGCTACACTATCCTGAAGGTGGACTTCAAATGCAAACTGGAATGCCATTGTCATCACCGATTTTGTGTTACCATTATTGTCATTGCCTGCTTTGTTAGCTGTGGTTTTAACTTCAAGAGAAGAAGCAAGATCAAGTGTACGATTTGAACTTGCAGCATCCTGTCCCACATTTAGGAAAAATGTCAAAGGCCATGCTTAAACAAGAAGGAGCAGGGGAGACAAACTTCAAAACCAGTGCAATCAAACTTTTAAGTTATTCTAAAGACTTACCGTGTTAGAATTGAGAGCTATGATGCGAAAACCAGAAGGTAAGATAGGTGCATCATCAGAGAAAGATGCATCAATAGGAGCAAAAATGAGTTCTGCATAGGTACCATCTGCGTGCTGATCTGCTCCATTACAAAGCTGGGGACAAGTGCAACCAAAATAATTGTAGTTTTATATGTATGGTTGAAAAGAACTTTGTAGAACTATGTATATGCAGATCTCATCATCCTGGCTACTAATTGAAGTACTCACTTGCAAGAGGAAAACATCCTCAGGTATCGTCATGTCATCCCTATAGTAACCCATGTTTTCAAGCTTAATGACCTCCATGACCTGTTTCAAAACAACATGTAATTTACTTCACAATGTATTAAAGTAAGCAAATCAGAAGACCGATAATCTCCATATGAAATTAAAGGCAAGCGTAGTGGCAAATAACTGGCCTCTTCATGTTCAATATTGTGAGCCAGAGGCAGAATAACCTGACCCCCAAAACTACAGGGACCAGCTTTGATGGCAGAAGCTGAGTAAGCATCAATACTGCTATCTGCCCACTCTGATCGGTGCTCCCGCAAGAATCTGAGAAGAATTGGTGGAGGGACATTCTACAAAAGACAGGAAGAGAGCATAAGTAGAAAATGAAGAGGAGGATAATAACATCAAAGAAATAGAAATATCCGACAACCAATTTGGATTTCAATGGTTATAGAAACATCCTGAAAAGGAAGTTTGAATAGAAATATTTGGCCATTTGCAGTTTAGTTTATACCTGAAACAGTGTTAACTTTGTTTAATATATTTTGCTAAAAGACATTTATTGATTGCAATGCATTCCCCTTTTCCCTTGCTCATGAACTTGATAGGAAATTCAAATTATTACATTTTAATTCAAAGTAAACTGTTAATAAACGAAGTGAAAAAAATTTCTTCTCTTCCGAGATCAGAATGCAGATACAACATAGTGAAGCATTACAAAGTATACCTGTAACAGCATTGATGCTTTGGCACATAGCACAGAACTGCTCATATAATGAAATCCATTGCTCTGAACAAAATTTACTCCCTCCATCTTGTTGGGAGATGAATTCACCAGAAGGGCGACATCATCAATGCCATCACTTTCTAACATGGACCATCCATCATCTGCAAACCCATTGACAGCTTCATTGAATCCCCTGCCAAAAACACAAGAATAAGTTTGACTACCAAGCCATAGTCAATTATTTCTAGTAACAGTGGACAGGTCAACGAGACAAACTTGCTCAATCGCTGACTAAGTGCACGTAGAGCTGCAGGCCTTCTCTCCCATCCGGAGACTGTTGGTTGAGAAGCTTCTTGAGAGATCTGCCTCAAATGACGTAAGGCCTGAATAAAAAATACAAGGTTACTATGTGAATCATGATTTCTCTAAAGCTAAAGTCTCATATAAGGTTTATAGTGTAAGTCTTCAGATAGAAACACGAGTCTTACCGCCATCGTTGTCTTTTGAGCATGCAGCGTTGATGACTCATAAAGTGGGCGTAACACTTCAGGAACACTCCAGGGCTAATTTCAAGTAACCAACAAGTCAAATTAATGAGTTAGAATGAGTTTGTTTCAGTTTATAGAGTAAGGCTACATACCTCTAAATTCATATGATCAACAATATGAATAATGGATCCACCTCCTTCACAAGGTCTAATCAGATACCCGCTCGGCAGCATGTCTGCCCTAACAAAGTGCTGCACTGGGGGCACTGTAGGTCCATTCTGGGTGTTGTTAAGTGATCTTTCACAGACCTGATAATATGTTAAAACATTTTTTAAGGGAACACAAATGAAAGTCAAGGATAGAAAAGGAAGAAAGTGGGGAATTCATACATACCACCAAACTGCCGTCCTCCAAAACTGATGTGTAGCGCAGCAACCAGAAGTCACGAGCAGGGGCCAAAGTTGTTGGCGAATACAACTAACCAAGGTGGGAAATGTTGAAAACACATTAAATAAACTTGCAAATATACAAAACAAGTGGCAGAGAACATATATCAGCTATAGTGGTACCTGCAAGTAAAGCATTTCAATGGTTCCCCCATTTCCAGTGGGCATCACATTCAGAACATCCAAGGCTCGGCAATCACGAAACCACGAGGGCCTATCTTTGAGTATTTCCGCAACCTGTACGCGCGCGCGCGTGTGTGTGTATAAATATGTGTATTTTCAATCAATGCATGTCCATTCCAAAAAACAGGAAAAAAAAACTTGTTTTATAGAAACTTACCCTTGTAGGTTCCAGACCCACAAGGCCGCAGGCTCGTGCTGCTACTCCAGGGCAATCATGAGAAATAGCAACGATTCCAATGGAATCCGGACCAGGCTGTGAGCATACAAAAACACGAAATTACTGTCTTTCAAATGAACAGGAAACAGAAAATAAAGGCTAAGTTGATAAATTGAGATGATGTGTCACTGCTTAGAGTTCTGGAACATATAGTGTGCAAGCTTCTTAGAATGTTGCTTGATTCAATTAATTAAATATTGTAGTCGTGTGAAGTGAGGGGTAAACCTTCATCCCAGGCATTTGGACCCACTCCACGGCAGTTCCAGTGGCCTTCGAAAGAAACTCTGCTAAGGTCTCCTCTGCAATGGACAAAAGTCTATACACAATAGAGACGGCTATATTAGGCAAAGAGAATAACACAAGCGAAGAATAGGAAACTAGGAATCAACCCAACAAGAAACGATAATTATTATTTCGACTAACCCAGCAGGGCTGGCATCCTTTGGTGGATGCTGAGGTGTCACATGGTGCTGACCTCTGGTTACCACTGACTCACAGCTTGTGTCCGTCGTAGTGAGGCTCGCCTGCTCAACGATCATCGTTACGTAACCAAACAACCTCGGAAATGAATCAAAACATGAAGAGGTAAAGAAGGAAGAGAAGCATTACATTCTGTGTCTGTTGGCGGAAAAAGCTGTTCTCATAAACCAGCCGTGACACTTGCTTCTGCAATCTCTCATTTTCCTCCATCAGTAGTTTATTCATGGCCGTCAGTTTCCTGTTCACAGCTTGCAGCCGTGTCGATTCCTTCCGCTGCTTCTCTCTACATCTGCAATTACAGACAACATAAGGCGAAAAGTCGATTCTTTTATTACAAACAGTCAAACAGACACACACTACTCCATAGGAGAAAATCGAACGCGCAACCTTCCTTCTATCAGGAAGGATTTGGTCAACCATGGGCGAAAAAAAATCATATTTGACAACCAGTACAGTTGCCAACTATGCGAAAGCCTCCATTTATCACTCAAACAACGGGGGATGAGAAGATGGTGAAGAAGAAGTATCAATATACTAGTCCTCGGATGCGAAGTTAAATACTATGGAAATATATATTGAATGGTTAAAAACCAGTTACAGAAAGAGAAAAGAAACGTTTTTTGCCAGAAAAATAAAATAAAACAAGAGAGACGAGGAGGAGTAGAAAATATTTACTGTAACAATTCAGATACAGCCGAATTTTCTCTTATAATGAATTCGGTTAAAATGGTTTGATGGAATCTTAAGAGAAAGTAATTAAAGCGCAAGAGTCAAAACCCATCACTTTCTGTAGTTTCAAAAAGTATATTCACGATTTCACTCCTGCAAGTCAATATTGAAGACAAATTTTGGAAACGCGTATGAGAAGTCGAAATGGATATATACCTTCGGTTCTGGAACCAAACTTTGATCTGCTTGGGCTCGATATTAGAGAGAATGGGGCATTCTCTGATGAGCTGCTGGCGACGCATGGAACCGGGCTTAGGGCATTCGTGATAAAGTCTCTCCAGAGCTTCAACCTGATCCGGCGTGTACCTCACATACTTGCCGTTCTCCATTCCCACCTTGCTTCCCTCTTTACACCCAGAACTCACAGCCATCATCCTTCTCAAAAACCAACCAGCATTTACATTATATCACCAAATTCAAAAACTGAGAGCTCGACAATTTTAATTGGGAAGTAGGAGACACCATACCTGTGGCCCTCTGTTTCCCCTAGGAGGAACGAAGCATGAGATCAGCAGCAGGCATGCAAAGGGAATAAAACTGGAGAGTTTAAAGAAGGACTCAGAGTTTGTCTGGAATAGTTGGATATGTATAAGGAGATATATGGGGCAAAGGAGAGGTACAGAGGAGTGAATAGGAAGGCAGGGCTGGGGGTATCGGGATTGGGATTTTGCTTATAGGAGAAACCCCAAATACCAGACCGGAGAATAAGAATAAGTCACCATCTTTGTTTTCACGTCATTCTTCACCCTTTGCTTGTTTCCCTTTTATCTCCTTTTAGCTGTTTCTGCCACTTCGCTTTTCTCGTTGCTTTTAATGCACTCCTCCTTTTTGTTTTGGCTCCTTCGAAGCTTGAAATACTCTCTCTCTCTCTCTCTAAGCTGATGATTTGTAATCAAAGTGGGGAAATTGCGACCCCCACTCTCAGTCATAACGCGCGCCTAGTAAACTGTTGCTCCGCATACAGACAAACCAATGTGGGGGAATATTTACTTCTGTCGCTTTCACCTCATTTCCGGTGAGACCCCGGTAAAAAAAATTGCCACTCACACGATTAGCCTCCCTCTTCTCTGGTTCGTCGTCTGGGAATACTTCTGTTCATTTAATTACGTTTGTTCGCTTTGAGTTACTACAAGAGTATATAAAACGAACGCATCAGTGGAAAAAGTATTGATTTCTGTGTTTTGATCCAACGGTTGTGATCCCGTGATATTCATTATAATAACAGTCATCAGTTCGAAATGCTCAAATACAATTTATTTTTAAGCCGGCATAAGAAATTGCACGAAAAAAAAAGAAGTAAAGGGATGCAGCATTGGTGTATGATTGAGTATTTGAAGTGCAACACAAGCAATGGGAATGTGTTTAATATATTATCCAGACCATGCGATTTTGTGACACATTCATTGATCAACAAACAAACCTTCATCTTCAACGAGGAGGCTGTGCCATGTCTGGTTGAAGCTAGAGATTAAGAAATTCACATTGCACAGATTTACATAAAACCATCTATGTTTCCTTCTTTTTTTTTCCTTCAAATTTTTTATCTGTATGAGAGAGAAACGAAGAGAAGACAACATAATTCGGTACTTCGCATGTGGGCTGGATTGAATTTCTTATAAATTGAAAAAATCTCTTCATTCCCTGGCAGGCCACGAGATTCATGTTCATGCGAAGAAAGAATAAATAAAAAAACAGGATACTTTGGTCGGCCTGATATTCTGTTCCTTTAGTCAAATATATTGTGGGAATTCAATTGGTACTTAATAAATAAAAAAAATCTATATTTAATTTAATCAAATGGAGCACGCTGAAGATTACTTGCATTGAAGTGTAAGAAATGAAGCATGAGTCGATGGTCAACGCATAACGTAGACTAAGCAAGCAAATGGATCTCTCCAATAGTAGCTAATACGTACCTACCTAACCATTTTTTTCCTGCAGGAACAAAATTATTGCGCTAATTACTGCGGAAGAAATACATAAGTAGGAATTAATGAAGACCCAGAAGTCAATGGGATGCGCCAAATTAAATTAATGAGTAAAAGTCGACAATAAAAAAACCAGAGGGAAGATGGTGGTGGTGGTGTGCATAAAACAACATAATGTACATAGGTGAAGGTGGATGTTGCTTGTTTGTCAAACTTGGGCAACAAGGATTATAGTGGAAGAAAAGGAGATGGGGGAAAGGGTATGGAAAAAGTGCAAAAGTGGCTCCAAAAGCAGCATTAATGGCAAACCACTTCAAGTGGACTTTGATTCCTCAACACTCTGCATCCCAATATCATTAAAAAAAACTTTAATGCCAGTAAAAATTAGTACAAATAACAGATTTATATATTATGAGAATATAAATTTAAATTTAAATCTTTTTATTATTATGAGCAATTATTTAGTAGGTAATCTCATAATTTTACTGTAAGTATAATCTAAACCTCAAGACCATACCCTAACTTTAATAGAGAATTAGTGCTCAATCTACCTAAATTTTTTTTATATAAAAAAAAGCTTTAGATAAGGAAAATCTCAAAAAGGTACTACTTCAATTTTAAAATTTTAAATCAATTTATTTATTACACTTTTATAAGCTATTGATTACTCCTATAAAGCAAATAACATATTTTTGTAGTAATTGTTTATTTAAAAATTTGAAATTCAAGTGCTATTTGTTTGGGATTTTCCTTTTAGATAAGTTGCTTATTTTACTTATCCACAGACTATAGATCTGTTTGGATATGTTTTAGAAAAATATTTTTTTTTAAAAAAAGGTTTTTTGGGCAACTTTTATTAAATATTTTATAGAGAAAAACTTATAAAAAAAGTGGTTATGAATAAATGAATGTTTGGATAATTATTATTAAAAAAATTTTTATAATTGATAAATTACTATAAAAAGTATAAGATAAAAAAATCCTATTTACTTGTCAGAAATTCTTACGACCCACTGTAGCTCTTCTTCCTCTTTTTTTGTAGAAATTCTAGACAACTCAAGCGACGATAACAAAAGGCTATCGACTCTAGCAACTCTAGTAGCAAAAATAGAAGGGTTGTCAGGAAGAGCAACTCTAACGATAGACTAGGATGATGGTGGCATCAGACTAGAATTAGCGGCGATAGTGAGCTCTAGTAGCCACGGTACAATGATAGCAATAAAGACAAGTAGAAGAGAGAGAATATAAGAGAGAAAAGAGATAAAGTGTAATAAAAAATAAGGATAAAATAATAATTTGGTAATTTATAAATTTTGACTGTTGTAAAAAATATTCCTAATAGTTTATTCAAAATTATAATTTTAAATTATAATTTGATCTATAAACTCTTTTAAATAAGTAAGACTATTTATTTTTAAAAAATTAAATTAAAATTTAAACTATAATTTTTTTAAAAATTTAAGTTAGGGGTTATGGAGGCACTATATATATTAATTGACTATACTCCTTCCTCCTACAGGTCATTTTAACTATTTTGTAATATGTAACTAATATATAAAGGATTTGTAATACTCTTTTTTAAAACGATTCCCTATCGTTTGATGGTTGTAACTTAATGCACAGGAAAAAAATACCTTAATAAATAAGGGTATCACACAGAAAAGAAAGAATTATTATATATATATATATGTGTGTGTGTGTGTGAGAGAGAGAGAAGAGACAAGTAGAAAACAAATTAGTTGATGTAACCTTAATTGGTAACTGTAGTAGTGAAAGAAATCATGGGGAGATTTTCTGGATGGAGGCAACTCAAGTCGAATTAATATCTGATGGAGACTACTCTTAATTAACTGCCATATGAGACAAGATATGAATGATTTAAGTGTAATGACTCCAACACGAACAAACAAGGCAGATCCTCGTTTTAGAGAGCAGAAATAAACACAGACAATTTGTGAAATGGCATTACTCGAACGATCGGGGGGGGGGGGGGGGAGCATATGTAAGTCTCTGCCACCTGCTCTCCACAAACGCCTCACTTGTTTTCCCTTTTTCCTTTAATTATTCCCACCCATTTCTTGAAAACAACAAATATGTTATGTTCTCTTATTTTACCAAATTCTGCCACATGAGAGGGGGTGGGGATGCCCTATCGCTTACAACAAACTTCCACCTACCAGCGAGCACATGGGACGGTGGGGACCACGCACTAGCACGCGTGACCCCTCCTTCCCCGCCTGTGGATTCCTCGCCAGGACTACCTACCTATACGAGTATTTCGTCTCTCTCATTTCTTTTATTTTAAGTATTCCCCTCTTCTTTTAATAAAATAACAGAGCCGGTAGACCAAAGACAAGCACGCCTTTTGCCAGTAGTATGCATGAATTGAGCAAAATAGTCCTTTATCCGATAATTTGTACAAAAAATATATAGGCTAGACCGAATCCTACTTGATATTTAGACGGAATATGGACGGATTAAATATATTTAAATTATAATGTTATATTTATTATAAAAAATTATAATTATAAATTTATAAAATAATATTATATTTATGTATCTTCAACAGTTAAATAATATTTATAATTTATTAAGAATAAAACAATAAATATAATAATTAAAATCTTGAGATCTATTGCATATAAAAAATAAGCGTTGAAGTTTAAGTAGTTTGCAATTATAACTTTATATCAATCTCCTAAATATTGACAAAGATAAAGTATCTAAAAAAATAAAATAAATAATTATAATTTATAATATAATCATATGATAATTAATAAAATTAAAAGAAGAAGAAAAAAATAGTATAGTTATAAATATGAAAAGATACAATTTACCTACTTAATTACTTATATTTCTAAAATTACCTTATAGTTACCAGTATATATCATATTCTCCATTTTAAAATGTAGAAAAAAAAAGAATGTGTGTTTATGGGCAAGGTAGGGCAGTCCCTATACCCAGTGCCCAACCCGAAAAATATATGGGATATATTTTATAACCCGATACCTAACCCTACCCTATATTTATTATATTATGTAAGACATTTTTATTACAGGCGAAGTAGGATATACTGAGCCGTGGATTTGTGCGCACAGCCCTACCATTTGCATTCTATTTATTTTTCACCGTCGATGGAATCTAACAGCTATTAGTGGAACACATGGGGACACCCCCTCAGTGTGAGGGGTTATTCCTCGACGGAATCCACATCTTCCTCCTCTATGGTTCGGCCCTCCTATTTTCCCAGTTCCCACTCCTCTCCTATGCTCGATGGGTGCAAATTCCCTCATTTTCACTGCGCATCACGTAATTGCTGCCCTCCCCACCTCTCTCCATTAGGGGAGAGCAATTAGCCTGGAGCCCGTAGGCCTGCCCGCAACCCGATACTATTTGAACCCGTTTGAACCCGCCCAAAATAGGCCCGTAACGGACGGGCTTAAACGGGCTCAAACAGTAAATTATATGGGCGGGCTACGGGCTGACCATTGGACAGCCCATAGCCCGCCTATATTTTTTTTATTAATTATTATATTATATTTATTTAAATTTATTTTTATTACATACTAATATACTTTTTTTAAATTTATTTTATAGAGGTATAGGTAATTATATCTACAACCATCACAAGTAAATATAATGTATATTATGTATAATCATAATCCAATTGAATAATTAAAATTATAAATGATTATATTATATAATCATTGTAGACTGTGTGATTATAAATTTGTAGCTATTATTATGATATTTTATTTTTTAATTTTAGGATGAACAATTATATCATGTATATAATATTGTTATTTTATTTTCATTATTATTAAAACTTTAAATAGATTTAAATAAAAAAAATATTTTTATTTTTTATAAATGGACTGCCCATGTCCATTAGAACCCAAACGGATTTAGCCCAACTCGTTTAATACGGGCTTAAACGGGTTGAGGCACAGGCATGGGTTAGCCCGTGCCCATAAAAAAATAAATGGGCGGGGTACGGGCTGACTATCGGGTCAGTCCAACCCGCCCATTACTCAGCCCTACTCTCCATTAACAAAATATATTTCTCTCTACCATAGTCTTAATCTAGAGTTAAATTATTAAAAATATAAGATATATAATTATTTATAATATATTTAATTTTTTAAAAAATATTATTTTATTATTATTTAAGTTATAATATTTAAAAAATATTTTAATTTTTAAATATTTTAATTTATGTTTAAAAATAATTAATAATTTATTCTATTTAATATTAATATTATATAAGATTTTTTTTTATTTTGCTATTAAATCGTAAGTTAACAAAATATATTTTTTTAAATTTTTATGCTGAATAAAAAAAATATGTCTCTCTCAAACGTAAAATCACTTTGGGATACCCCTTCTTTTTGTACTAGAGATGGGGACAGGGTCACAACATAAGGAGGCAATCACGGCGCACGAGGTTGACATTTCATATCACACCAGACACAGCATGTCATTCTGTGTCTCCTCCCCGACCTTTTTTCCATTACTTTCTCCCACGCGCCTCACCCCCTCTTCTCCCATACCTCCTCCCATTATCTTTATAATCATTGGTTTTGTGTTTTTTCTTAAACAATACGAGTATTTATTACTCTGCAATTTGCCCTTTAAAAAGACGGCCCTATGCCTCCTATTCAATTTTCATACAACTTACTGCCATGTGCACTTTGATTATACGTTAGCATCAAATTAAAAAAGGAGCCGAACAAGCAAGATTAGCATTTAGGTTAGTTAAGGAACTAAATCCTAGAAAAGAATATTCGGGAGGGAGGGCAGCTCATCATTCGACGATCAATCATGCGGCTATGATTATTATACGTTAGCATCACAACTTGAGTTTCACAACTTCCGCCACCTAAAATTGTAAAAACAAAAACTCCAAACATCTTTGCCAGACTATTACGCTCTCGTATAGAACTCCCTCTTACTTCATTCTCCAATATTAAAAAAATATATTAAATTAATAAATGTTTTCATACTTATTACTGTTAAAAAAATAGTCATTACTTATCTATAAATTTCTTATATTTAATAATGATAAAATTAAAAAGAATTATTAACTACTTTATTAATGATTTATATTTAAAAATAATTTTTATAAATAGCTTATATATTGAAACAGAGCATACCTCAAGCCCGGTTTGGAAATATGGAAGGGTTCCTCCGCAAAATATGAAAAAGCAAATAGAGGGATACCCCTGCCCCAAAATGTTCAACGTTTTACAAGTACACAAAATTAACTGGAGTTAATTCGAGTGGTAAACAGTTTAATATCGCTTAAATGATGTATCGAATTTGAGTCTTGACGTATGTAAAAAAATTTGATCGGAAGACTCACCTACTATAACCAGGTGTATGATATAAGTTAAATCTGAATATAGTCGAGACAAAATTCTAATAAACTGAGTGGATAACTGAAAAAAAAAATGTATAAGCAAATTTGTATGTAGATCAAAGAAGTCAGCGTGGTGGAAGAAGACACTGGAGCCTCTCAATTTGGGTTGGTCTTCGAACATTGGACCACAATCGTGTAATCAATTCGCTAATTGTCGCTGCGGCTCATCGCTGCTCCGCGATGGATACCTCCCACTGATAAGTTTAAATTTTACTATAATTTCTGCGAAATTTTTGTAATATTCTAAAATTTTTAATGGGCTGTAGTATAATTTTTAGAATATTTGTAAGAATATGATATTACATATCATTGATCAATGCAAGAAATTAATAAAGAAATGAAAAAAAGACTATAATTCACACCGAAGGACCTCACCAAAGCTTTGCGTTTTGTAACAGAATGGAAGCAGTTGGACAGCTACCCAGAGCATGAAAGAGCTGATAACAGAACAGAGGGGATGGATGGAAAACGCACGTGCTGAAAAAAACCTGTTGGGCACTAATAGTTCTTCCAATATTTCTTCTCACAAATCATTTAGTTAATTTGATAATTTATAGCTTAAAAAATTGCTAGGAACTAAATTCAATTAAATCCTTATAAATCAACTTAAGTTAACTTTATTTTACTATAAATTAGTTTAGTTTCTTGTTTTATAGCTGAACGACAAGCTTGTCAAAATGGCGACTCTAGGAAGGTATAATGGGAAAAGACTATGGGTTCATGGAACTTTGGGCACCTCCATCTTGTAGAGGCTGAAATCCTATTCAGGGCATTTGAGTGGAACTGGACTCCATAAAGAAACAACCTCCCACATGCCAAACAAGCTTAATTCTACACTTCTGGTTTCATTTCGGTCCAAGTAGGAAGCAGATTACTCGAGGTAGAAACCATTTAACCCAGTCTTCAACGGGTTTGTGGTCTATATATAAAACAAAAGTTAACCCCATAACTACAACCATAATCAGAAACAACATTGCACTGTTATCAAAAGGCCGAAAAAAGAAGGGAAAATCTGTTTAAATTTATATCGCATTTTTTATGCTTACTTAAATTACAAAACAGGAAGATAGTAGAGATTTATAATGAGACTGTAGAGTGTAACAAACATCCTAGCAATGACCTATGGCTATTTTCCGTTCACATAGTCAAGCAGGTGCCGATCAAGCTCAAAATGCCGAGCAAGAAGTCCCTGCAATCCAAAAATTCCATATGATTACAAATTTTACTTCACACACTTGATTAGTGGAATAACGCGTGACTGAGAATGCAGCATCATCGCAAGCCACAGTGAACAAGCATTCATCTCACTTAAGAGATAGCATATACCTAATTCCTCTCATCTTTACCAACATTGTGGTCAATAGTACTTTAAACCAGTAAAAACAGGTAGATATTTGAGATACCCCACGTGCCTTGTTAAAATGAACGAAAATGCATGAAAATTATAAGAATATAAACATGCATGCGTTGTTTTAAGACATTCATCTGACTGCCAAACAGCCCTACTTCTATGCCATATACCTTCGTGATTGTAGGTTGGAAGTACTTTGCTTCAAAATCCAACTCTGAATAACGGCTGACCTCAGTGGCATTGTCAAATAAGATAAATGTTGGAAGATGGCTCACACTTCCTGAGCTCAATTGCAAAAACACAATGTGATAACAAGAAAATTAGAAATAAAAAAAAAATTAAGCATTTTTAAAATCAAATTTACAAAGCCAACTTGATAAGGCTGCAGTTTAATGCAATATACCTCTTAGAGAGATTCCAAATTTTTCTGCAGCATTAGGAAAGGGTCCGAGATCAACTATGCCAAAAGACAAATTTTTGTTTGAATATCTGCCATGCGGCAATATGAACATCCAGAAATAGTTAGTAGCTGCTTAGATTGATCTTGACGGCATCAGTATACCTCCAACACGAGTTACATGCACAATGGAGAATATTTTGACTATCACTTCCTTGCTATTTGCCAAAAGTTTTTAATGTGATTGCATCCAGCAAATATGCAATGTATTACTTGGACTTATTAGCATAATGTAATGAAAACATAACCAGTTTTCCAAAATTGGATGAGAGATATCTTGATATAATAAAAATAAAGAAAATACCAAATAAAAGTTTTTCCTTTTCAGAAAAGAAAAGTTCCAAATTAAGACAGGCTGGTGTTTCAAGAAAAGAGAAACATTATAGAAAGAAAATTGCGATCCAGAACCCTTCTATGCTTAAATCTGTAAATCAGTTACAGAGCATATAATGAGATAAAATCACCCACCTAAAAATACAAGAATATACCAGATAGATAAGCAGCGATCCATTGTATAGGCAAGGGAAAAAAGACAAATCTGAAAAGTATTCAGTTAAGACAGGGAAATGCTAACAAGAGCAACATAAACATAGAAAGGCAATTATTGTCTGAATTACTGGTCATGTGCATCGAGAAAGGAATTTAACATGTGAAATATTTCATTGCTTGCTTGTCCTAGGAAAGTGTTCAACTACTATAAGAACAAATAAGCAACAGTAAGAAAACCATCATAGGCTCCATGTATTAACAGGCATTTAACAAGGCCAAAGCAATTATATATATACATAATATTTTAAAAAAAAAACTAAATGCATCAAACTGATCACCTTGGCAAGAAAAAGTGCATCAGGAATGAAAGTCTCCCATGTTTCTTCTTTCACTCCCTGACAAAAACAGAGAAAAAGGCTACAATTAAGAAACGTCCATACAAAAATGCAAAGAGGGAAGTGAATGATGGTTTGCTGCCATTGATATCAATATACTGGATAGTCTCTTCGTGTACACAGGGAATCAAATTCAAAACAAAAATCAGCAACAACACCGGTAGAAGATTTTTAATTCAAGTATCAAGAATGATATTACATTCTATTATGAAAGCGAAGCCACAAAAATAAACCGCCGATTTCAGAGGTCTATAGAGGTTTTGGAGATTTGTTGTTCCAAATGCTCTTTTTCCTAGAGATGGTGATTGGTGAGTGTAAAAATTTGTTGCTAGATTGTATAATTCGGGATTTCGTCAGATAGGAACCCTTAATATAATTAAGTGACAGAACCAAATTATGCCAGAGTCAGAGTAAAAGCTATCTAATTGCTTATGTACGCCAGAGTCAGAGTAATATACTGATTCTTCATCATGAACATCTAATAATTTTTAGTTTCGGAACACTAACATAAGCAAATAACACGTGAACTATTCGATGCGATATTTCCAGATAGACTGATATCATGATCCTCAACTGATGACCGTTGATTCTATCTAAGACGCAAGAAGCGTAAATCGTATGTGATAGAGGGATTTAAATTAAAGTTAGAGGACAATAGATTTGGTTAGCTTTCAATCAGAAGAGGATGAAACCAGTGCAATAAGAGGGACGAAAAAGTGGTACCTTAAGGAAAGCCAATAGAGCAAATACTAACAGCATCTGTATTTCCTGCAAATGCAAATGCATAAGAAAGTGGAAAGTAAGGAGTGAAAAGAAAATACGCAAGACAAGCACGGAGAGAAAGAGCGTTACCCGACGAAGTAGATGATGGGCGAGGTGAAGAGCAAGGGTATGGTTTGCGGAGCTACGAATTATGAAATACGAGAAGAGAGTCAAGAAATGGAACAAATAGTAAGGCTCTGAAACAAGGAGATCCAACCATAACGAGAAGAGAGTCAAGAAATGGAACAAATAGTAAGGCTCTGAAACAAGGAGATCCAACCATTTCACTTAAGGGTCTGGTTGGTGGGTTTGGAGGGAAGAAAAAAATATATTTAGTTGGAAAAAATAGAGGGAGGAAAGGGTAGATTTTTTATTTTTATATACTCTTTTCCTCTCCCTTAGTTCCCCTCTAAAAATAGGAATTTTTGGAGGGGAGAGAAATATTTTATCCACTTTAAACTAAATTACTCTTATACTATTTTTAATATTCTAACTATTTTCTTAAACTAATTTTTTTATTTTTTTTATACCTAACTTTTTTTAATTACACAATAATTATAATAATTATAATAAATTATAATAAAATTTAATAAATATGATAAATTATTTATATATTATATTAAAATATATAATAATTATAAAATTAATAAAAATTAATATTAAAATTTTATCATATTTTTTAATTTTTTTAATTTTATTATATATATAAATGAGATAAAAAAATTAAGATTTATAAATTAAAAAAATAATAATTTTGATATAAATATTTTAAATAAAAAATAAATAAATTTAAATAAAGAGATAAGGGTATATTTATCAATTTCTAATTAACTCCTCTCCCCTCCCTTCCTTTTCTAAACCAAACAAAAAATATTATTAATTAACCTTCCCTACCTTTTCGTCTCCTCTATTAAATTAACTTAATTTCTCCTCCTCTTAGCTGAATTAAACAAGACTCTCATTCCCCATTCCGAGTCAGAAAGCTGCTCGAACACTTGTAAATCTGGAAAAGTGGCAAGCTCCTTTAAATTGCAATGCTTATTCAGCTCCTTCCTTATTCGATCTCAATCTTCCAGTTCTATTTCGATCTCTGCGTTCTGGCCAGAAATAAACACTACGTCGTATGTCCGTTTTTTTTTGTTATATGTATGTCCTATTTTCTGACCATCGTGTCTTGCATGACAATCGAAGCTTCTTTTGGGCTTCCATGACAAACCTGGTTACTTGACAGCCCGAGAGAAAGAAAGAACCCAACAACAAGGCCCAAGAAGATACGTATGGATGTCTAGCTGATAGCAACATACTTTTTAAGTCATGGAGTTGATATGAATAATAAATAATAGATATAAATAAAGTTTTAAATTTAAGTTTTAACTTATATAAATAAATATTATTGAGAGATTTACTCACTATAATCAGATATACAATACGGGTCGAATTTAAATATAATTATAGTAAAATTTTAATAAATTGAGTAGGTAATAAAAAAATACCTTTTAAGTCATCATTTATCTTGTATTAAAAAAAAAAAAAAAGGTCATCATTTGTCCATGTTGTAGGCAGAATTAGTGACTTTCTTCCTAAGAACTACTAGCGTCTAACACTAGGTTAGCATGCTTTTTGGGTACACGGATGAGATTGAAGCCTAGGAAGGAAAATGCAAAGGGTAGATATAAAAGGTAAACGGTTATCTAACCTTTTAAAAATATTTAAAAATATAATTAATATTTACAAATATAATTAATATTTTAAATTATTTTTAAAATATAATTAGTACATTAAAATATTTAAATTAATATAATTTTATTATTTCATTAAAAAAATATAAATTTATATTCTTTCTATATCATATAAATATTTTATTTTAACATATTATTATTTAAAAAATTATATACGTTATATTATTTAAAAAATAATATTAAATAAAATTTAAAATTAATATTATATATAATTTATATATAAATTTTATAGTTTATTTAGTATAATTTATTAAAATAATATTATATTTGAGATTTTTTAAATAATAATATATTAAAATAAAAGGTTTATGTGATAATTTTAAAAAAATATTTTGTTAATAAAAAGAAAAAATTACAATAATTTTAATATTTAAAAATATTTAAAAATATAATTAATATTTAAAAATATAATTAATATTTTAAATTATTTTTAAAATATAATTAGTACATTAAAATATTTAAATTAATATAATTTTATTATTTCATTAAAAAAATATAAATTTATATTCTTTCTATATCATATAAATATTTTATTTTAACATATTATTATTTAAAAAATTATATACGTTATATTATTTAAAAAATAATATTAAATAAAATTTAAAATTAATATTATATATAATTTATATATAAATTTTATAGTTTATTTAGTATAATTTATTAAAATAATATTATATTTGAGATTTTTTAAATAATAATATATTAAAATAAAAGGTTTATGTGATAATTTTAAAAAAATATTTTTGTTAATAAAAAGAAAAAATTACAATAATTTTAATATTTTAAGATAATAATTATATTTTTAAAATTAATTTAACATGTTAATTGTATCTCTTATTTTTAATATTTTAATATGTTAATTATTTTTTAAAAATTAATTTAAAGTACAAATGAGTGAGGTTTTGATGTGACGGGTTATAACTTTCTATTGATCATGTCCCTCTTAAATCAAATGCAAAATGGAATTTCCAAAATATATTCATAAATCATAATATATACAAAACAGAAGCTGGTCAAGAAAATTAATTGCAGACATTATTTGTCATAAAACAATAGAAACACGAACCACTACTGTATTTCTTCGATCTTAAAATTACAGAATGTGTTGTCATCCCAAGATTGATTGCCAATATCTTTTTATTATTGTTGTGAATTTAATTCAGAATGAATGACAAGAGGAGAGTTCGCTGCTTGATAAAAGACAAGAAGGAAGGTGGCATAAATAAAGAGCGGCCGCAAAAGCCAAAAAGCAGCACATTTTTCTTTTTGTTTCTTTTTAGGATTAAATTGAGATAAATCAGTTGTCTTTTCTCTGCTACGACCTTGTTATTTTACTCTAAGTACGACGCAGCAGAGCAGATCGCGGGATATAAAAGAGTGTAAATGGGCATTTTTATTACTGGAATCGAAGGAAGTAAAAAGGGAAGCTTGTTTTGATTTAAAAAATGGAGGGCGGAAAATTGATTTACATGGTTGAGAAGGAGGGAGAAAGAAGAGGGTCCAAAATAGGAGTCCGCTTGTCCCCTTCAAACGCAAATAAACACTCTTTGTCCTTTTCTTTCTCTCTCCGTTCAAATTTCAAAGCCACTACTTTGTCACACATTCTCCCCCAACTTCCCCTCACTCCTCTCTCACTTCCCCTCTCTCTCGTCCCTTCCTTCCTCCTCCGTTCTCTCCTACATGGAAGCTCCCGAGTTCTTGCAGAATTCCCAACTCTCCACCTCCGATAACAACATGGCCGCCGCCGCTGACTCCTTTGTTGTCGACGACCTCCTTGACTTCCCCAACGACGATGAACCTCTCCTCCTCAACGACGCCCCCCTCCATTCCCTTCCCGCCAACTCAACCAATTCTTCCACCGTCACCACCGTTGATACCTCCCCGGCCTTCCACTCTAATGTCGTAGCCGATATTGGCTCCCGCAATTTCCCCGACCCACAATTTTCCGGCGACCTCTGCGACCCCGTGCCGGTATATATGCTTCTCTCTCTCACCTTTTCATAAACACAACAATGCACATGCATTTCACACCATATATATTTAGATACGTGAACACAATTATATACGAAACTAATAAAACATGCTTGGTTGGGTTTTGATTAATCTCGAGAAACACAGTATGATGATATGGCGGAGCTGGAATGGCTTTCGAACGTGGTGGAGGAATCATTTTCGAGCGAGGACCTGCAGAAGCTGCAGCTGATATCGGGGATGAAATCCAGAAACGACGTCGAATCGTCCGAAACTCACGAGTTCCAGGTCGAAACCAACGGAAGCGTCAACAGCCCTATATTCAACTCCGACGTCTCCGTTCCGGCCAAAGCTCGCAGCAAGCGCTCACGTAGCTCTCCATGCAACTGGACTTCTCGCCTCCTCCTTATTTCTCCATCTCCATCTGCGTCGCCATCACTATCCTCCACGTCATCTTCCTCAGAACCCGACGCCATCGTTTCCACCAGAAAGAAACCAGGCAAGGCGGCGCCAAGGAGGAAGGACAGCGGCGGCGAAGGGCGCAAGTGCCTGCATTGTGCTACAGATAAGACACCGCAATGGCGGACGGGGCCCATGGGCCCCAAGACGCTTTGCAACGCGTGCGGGGTGAGGTACAAGTCAGGCCGGCTGGTGCCGGAGTACCGGCCGGCAGCGAGCCCAACGTTCGTTCTGACGAAGCATTCAAACTCTCACCGGAAGGTGATGGAGCTCCGACGCCAGAAGGAGATGATGCAGCAGCAGCAACACCATCAGTTTCTGCAACATCCCAACACGATGTTTGAATTTCACGTGTCCAACGGGGACGATTACTTGATTCACCAGCACCTCGGCCCGGACTTCAGGCAGCTCATTTAGTAGTTTGCTAGCCATAGCTTATGAGAATTAGCAACCATGTTGATTTTTTTAGAGCATTAAATTCCTAATTCTTTTGATAGGGATTTTCATTTATTTTCCTATAACCGGCCCTTTTCCTTTTTGAGTTTATGTAGTTTCATCTATTGGAGTCGTTATTTAGGCCAAAATTGGCACAACTCTCCATCCAAATTCAAATGTTCTAATTCAGACATGTTTATTCAGTCTATTTTTCACGCGCGAATTATGAATGTTTCAAATTTGTTATCAACGGCTGAGTGCAGCGTGTGCGTGCGTTAGTGTGGCAATCTGTACAAGAAGCGCCTTATCCAACTCATACGTATAATACATAAACAGCTTGCCCTGTATTTGTTTGGCGTTGTAATCTCTGGCGATAAGACGATACATGTTATGTAATGATGAGTGCGTAACTTGGACGGCAATTAGACGCTATTCTTTTTTTATTGTTGATGAATTCGATCGCCTTTTGTGCTTCCATGAATCCGTGGTTTCTTTTTTCTGGAATTAATGAGGTGAGATTCAAACGATATACATAAACCAAAGCAACTCTGTGTGCGTGTGTGTCTGTGTTTTGTCCGTTAGGTACTGAGAGTTGATCTGAATGCACGTGAGAGAATCATGGATGCATCCCGATTCAACTTAAAGGAACATGTGAGGTTGCAGTGGAAAATTGGAAGCTTTCGATCGGTTTCCCACCGCCTGCCATGTGAATCAAGTTTTTACTTTTGTTTATAGATAATATATGAGGCGATTGAGATTATTTTGGCGTTAAATTAAAATTAAATAAAAGACAGAGGTGTAGATAAATTCCAAACACAATGGAATATATTCATGTAAGTATGATCTGGCCGGGGGGCAACGAGCGCAGATCCCTAGGAGTATTTTAAGAATATATACAACAGGCGGCGTCTTCCCAAGTTATCCGTATTATCAATGATAGAATTGGAGTTAAGAGAGTCGGACGCTTTTGTTGTATTTCTTTTAGCTGAAGACAACATACCTCCCTATTAATTAAAGGAGAAAACCAAAGAGGAGAGATGGTGAAATAAAGTGGGAACTGGAAATTGAAAAACCAAGCGACGAGAGAGAGAGAGAGCGGTAAGCTAAGGTTGCGGCGGAACGACTCACATGAAACGGGCTAGCTAAATCAAATTACTAAAGCCTCCCTCCACGGACATGCTGAACCAGAAATGATATTCTCAATCGGAGCAAGACGTGACTTTATGATAGGAGGAGAGGAAAACGTTAGTCGTTCTTGACCTTGACTTTTGATTCGTGGTAACATAGAGGTCAAACATACGATACACTGGGCGTGATTGGATCAGCTACGGGAGAATATATTCTCAATAAAATTGACTTATAATTATAGTCTTCAAGATAAATCTAGTTGTAACAAATTTGTAAGATTGATCTTAGATATAATTGAAGGGTAGAATGGGAAATTAAAACCATAATTTTCTTAAAATATATTCAAACACCCCTTATGCATACTGAAACCAATTCTAAACTAAAAACTACGATTATTTCACAAGTCACCAAACAACCCTATATCAAAAATCAATTATGAATTTAAAATCATAGTTATCTCATAAACTACCAAAATAAATTATGTATAAACTACTATCATATGCTCTTTAATCTTCCAAGAAATTTATCCAAACATTTATATGTTTGCCTTTCTCACAACGATGAGGAGCCAAAGTTCTTTAAAAGCATACGGAGTCCTGCGATGCCATGGCCGCCTCGGAAAACAAATTAGCCAACACATGGCACTCGGCATCTATCCAGAGTCCCACATGCTCATGTATTGTTATAAGAGATACACAAACTCTGCCATCAAGGCTGTTCTCATCAACATATCGGAGACATGCTCACTACCTTCTTCCCACATGCACCACATATAAGCCCTAGAAACATATTCTATATAAATGATATCTGCGCCATACTTGGCACAGTGGCCACAATATTACCTTGACCTAACCTAGCCGTGGAAACAGTCAATCACAACTCACTTATCCATGATATGGAAACAAAAACAGGATATGTGCTGATTTTCCTGCTAGGTTGCTCCTGAACAGGGTGCGTAAATAATGGCCAAGTGCATGAACGTATTCTTTATTTGTTACTCATCAAGTACCAATGCTGAAGTCAATCTTTAAAAACAATTGAACCTCGATCGAATACCAATGTTTAGGGATCTACAGCCATAGTTACAGGAATATGGAAGGATTCTTCCAACTATGTACCCGTCATACTGAAATGTCAAACAAAAATTAAACAGTTTACTGCAAAAAGCATCCCAGCAGCGGGGCCAATGACTATAATGCATCAATCACTGGTCTTCTGAAACTCCTATCGAGGTGTGCTGAGGCCCATTTCTGTGGAAAATAGTGGGGGAACACTATATAAGCATTGGTTTACACAAGGAAAATATTCTTCTACAATAGAATAACATAACACAAGGCAAGTGAAACTTGTGGCATCTCTTCAAACATTCAAGACTTCAAAGCTATAAGAATGACTATCAGAAAATTTGTCATCATGAATCCAAAGTGAAAAAATAGCATGCAAATGCAAGGTTAAACTGTATCCCTCGTAACATTAAATATCAAACACATAAAACTGGTCACAAAACACAGTTTCCCATTTAAAATTGCAATTGCAAACATTTATTGGAACACCATCCCTGCAAATGATCCAGACTACATAGATGGTTAACCCCTACATAATAGTTTCCTAAGGAGCAAAATTTCTTCTCTGCAATAATATTGACTTAAGCCCTAGCCTGTGGTTTAACATATAATTATTCCTGCTCCAAATATGTCCTAAATTTTAATTAATTCAGGCCCAATCCATCACAACACATAATTGCATCGCTCACATGACCCTGAAGAGATGGATCATGTCTATACGTGTTCCAAGTAATTTGTCCTTACCTTATTACAGCAACAAGGTTTGTAGGAGTTACTCTGGGTATGCGCATTCTTGATGTATTTTTAGTAGTGATAAAGTAGGCAGAATGGTTAAGAACACAACCAGAAGAATTTCAAGGTTGGAAGTATTTATAGCGTTGACAAAGTAACAAACAATTCATGCCACAAACATGATAAAAGAGCCATCCAAGTAATAACTCCATTTCCACTTATTTTATATAATGCAGCCCAGGATGATATTCTTGAATTAACAACAAAACTTCTATGATTATATGCATCTTGATTACTGAAAAGTGAGAGAACGTTGTTTTTTTAACTAAATCATTGGCAGAAAGCAGCCACATGTAATTATAGCCAACCAGAAAATGCAAAGCTCTTAGAATGAATACAATATTCCGCAGCTAAGATGGCAGCATGCAAGTTTGAAAACACTTTCAGACACGGTAATAGCATAAGAAGATTAAGTATAATTCTTGGCTGGCCCCCCTCCAATAGGACGAAAACAGTAACCTTCTCAACTAAAGTAGTAGACTTCGCATCAACTAGCTCAAGTTTTGATTTTCTCCTCCTCCTTATCTTTTATTTTTCTAAAATTTTTGTAGCATGTAAATGCGTCATTAGATTATGTGAGAATAATATCAAAAGCATCTCTATACATAACAGGAATGACGAAAATTCGATATCCAAATTCTTACGCAAAATGATCATAGGCAGTAACTCATGAAACAATTCTAAGTAACCATAAGCTCTTTTTAATACCAAGGAAGGATTAAGCCCAAGTTTTGCATTTTAGAACTCACAATAACTGACGGAGAAAATAAAAGAATTTACTAAAAATCAAGAATGAAGTATAACACTTATATGGAGTAAAAGTTGCTTACAAATACCAAATAAAAAACATTCGAGATATCAAACTCCGGGGTTGGCACTGCAGAGCATACCCTGAGTCAACGACCTGGATTTACTTGAATCTATGCCAAGGCAAGAGGTGAGGCGAGCTGAGGAGACTGCTGAGTGGAGGGGAAGCAAGGACTGCACGCAACCAAGATGAGGAACCGCCCTGCAATTCGAAAATCAGAAATTCATTAAAACCACAATGAGGAATGCAACCAGGAGAAAAAGAATTTATGATGGGAAAGCGCTGAAATGAGAAGATGTACTTACCTCGGAAATGTAGCAGATGAACGAGTGTGGTGGAGAAAAGCTGAGGACTTGGGCTTGCTTGATGATTTAGAGATCGTAGATCTAATGAGAGAGAACGCCGGTTGCGACAGAGATCTACAACGAGAGGCCATTTGAACAACAGCACCAAAAATCCAGAGGATGAGAGCTTTTTCAGAGAGCCTGTGGTGGCAACAGAACCGAGAGATGGGAGTTAGGGTTTTACAGAGGTTTTTTAGTCTGCTATTTGTTTTTTTTTTGCCATTTTAATTTTAAGCAATAAGAGTTGGACCGTTTTATAGTTTTCCCCCCCCTCACAAGAGGATTATTATTTATTTGCCGATTGAGAAGGTTTCCATTGTTCAATTCAATAAATACAACACACTTTTCTCACATATTTATATATTTAATAAATTTATGAGATGTCAAAGGACTTATAAATAATATTAATTTATTTTCCAAAATAAAAAAACGTACTAATTTAGCTTCTCTTGACCCCATGCGCTTATTTTCCTCTTTTAATTTTTTATTATAATTTTCTCTGGAAAAATATTTAATAATTTAATTTATCACACCATTTTATAGCTCAGTAATTGTATATTTTTATAAACTTTATCATTGCCATTGATGATATATCGATTGATCATTGATATATTGACGTCAATTTTTTTTTTTAAAAAAATATTCATGAAAACTATTTATTTTTTAAGATACTTCTTTTTATACAAGCGTATATATAATTGAGTTTTGAAGCAGGGGTAATAAATGAGGATTTTTATTTCTCTCTCTTGGGGCCAAAGAAGACATTGTCTCAGGACCATTGATACACCTACAAGTAAATAAAAGTCATAGAATCTGAAGCACAACAAAGAAATTGGCATACAATTAATCAAATCCTAGCGAAAGAGATGGGTGAGAGTCTTTTCTGTGTTAGACAATGAACCGGAAAGACCAAAATTTAGGCCACTTCTACTGACTTCAGATGTCTCGGAATTTGGAGGCTGAAGTGATTATTAATCGTCACGTCAAAGCAGGGGCAACTTCCCAGTCACCGAATCCACATATGCTTTTGGACCTTTCTCCAATTTCACAACCACATGTATATGTATATATGCACACACATTAGTATCAGATCCAATACACGCCATATTCAGCTTCTCTGAACACAAGACAAAAAAGCATCACATTACAAGCTTACCAGGTCCAACTGCAAGAACGGTCTTCGACCCTGCCATAACCTGAAATACCAAAAATCATCAAGAAAAACAGCCCTTAATCTGGCTCTTGCAAGCAACAATTACAAGAATACCACGCTCTCCCAAGATCGTTTCATTTCATGTCCTCAGTTATATGCAAAGTTTAGTTGATGTGAGTTAGTAGTTTCACAGCAGCGCTTATAAGACAATAGTTTTCGTGCGGTGTGCCTCAGAGTTTGGTGTCTCGTTATTTATTATGTAGAAGGCATATGGTTCTCTCATGCTACACAACAATCATCTGATCCTAAAAAATCTCGGATTTTAAGCACATTCCAATGACATGAGAGTAACTGAGGAAATAACCCGAGGCAAAAAATAAAAAAATAAAAAAATCAAGCATTTGCAAGTTAGCCCTTGTATACCATGAAAGCCTCAATTCATTGCAACCATTCTATGCTTTTGCATCAAAGGCTGCAAAGAGCAGAAACGCTATTCTCTAACGCCTTCATTTCCTAAGAAGACAAACTACATGAAGTTTCACGAGGCCTTTCACTCCATATTGTCCACAATCAAGGTAGTTTTTGTGGTAATAGAAATTCTAATATCATTCCAAAGTCTTACCTGTGTTCGTCCAGCATCGGCGACAACAAAAGTAGGAAGGCCAATATTCTCAGCTGCCTCCTTTAGCTTATTCCTGTTTTGTAAGGAAAGTAATGGAATGAATCCATGCACTAACCTGGAAACCGACGATACAGTTTTGATGATAAAAAACCTGCTTACATTTCTTGTTGATTCTTGCACGTCACAACAATTTTGGGTTGGCCATTTTGCACCCATTGTCTCAAAAGGGCTCGATGGCTGCAAAAGAAGGTGGTAAGGGAGCTTAACATATCAGAAAAAGTGAAAGCAGAGAATATAACAATTTAGATGAACCCTGAAATGAAATTCACTTTCAAATAATACATTGTGATGTCTACGTTCTTGAGCATGATATAACAATCCTTGCTGAATGTTCAACATCTCCATGTTTGAGATAGTAAGTTTGATACAGCATGCACACACAAAAGCCCCCACCTACTTTCCCAACCTATGACATTATAAATGTCAACAGAAAAAGAACAATGACCAGCCAAGACACCAAATTTTCATAAAACATGAATAACGATACAGGGGCCCACAGAGATGAGCAACTGTTACAGTTTCAATTTCCAAATTCAACAAGCAAAAGCAAGTGGTTTCTAAAATGTTGAAGGCAAAAGTTTGTAAGGGTTGCGGATCAGTGGATTGGGTTGGCGAGTTCCATATGAAAACAGGGAAATCTCAAGGCTCAGAAAATACACTTCAAAGTACCTGTACATTAGTTCAGCATACATTCCAGTGGCAGCATCTGCAAAAACAGTAAATGTAAGCTGAAAGATGTCAACTAATAAGACAAAACCTGAGGGATAATCAAGTTCATACAGCACATAATAATATTGAAATATCAAGATGAAGTGCAAATCCTCAAATTTAAGAATTGTTGGGTATCTTACGAGCACATTGGGATGCTATCTTTCCTGATTTCATCTTTAGGTCTTGTCTAACTACCAGAACCTGGGCAGACAGTTCAAACATTGAAACCAGAAATATCTCAGCAATCCAATAATAGAAGTCTGCTTCAATAAAATTAAAGTCAGTGCATTCACGCTCAAATTAACCTCACCAAACATAGTTTCGAAACAAAAATGGAAGTTCTATTACATTTCAAAACAAAAATAGGAGTTCTATCACATTAACAATTGAATAACCTCAGCCTTGGTTTTTATGCTACATCTTTTGCTTCAGTGCATGTAATTGATACCCAAAAAGTTCAATCAAAGCTGCTCCATATAAAATGATTAAAACATTTTATACTGTATTAATGCATCATAAAATTGTGTTCATTTCGCAAACTTATCTTCTCAATAACTTTGACAGTATAGCCACAAGTTGAGTTATGTACACATGACCAACAAACTAAAACGCCTTATTTACATGAGGTAGAATTAATCTATCAAAGAAGCGTGAAAGGAATTAAAAAAAAAAAAAGTAAAGGTAAAGCCCCCACAACATTAGAAAGCGATAACCAGGCAAAGTAACAAACCATTTTAAGCTCTTGATCGCCATTGCTTGGGACTGACAGTTGTTGTTGGAGCCTGCCCGATGATAAGGTTTTCTTTGTTGAGAAATTTCTACCAGGCTTTGATAAATCAAACAACAACCCAATAATGAAGCCTATGACAAGACCTGGAATGAAGTTTTCTGGCTTGAAACTTACTCCTAACCACTCTTTTTCTTGCTTTTGTTGCTGTGTGTACAGACAGGCAAATGAAAATATTGAGAAGGAAACAAAACACACAACAAAAGTCAACATCTAATTAAATCATGAAAGTAGAAACATATTTAATTTTCCGCGGGAGGAAAGAAAGTGACTCAATATATACAAATTCCGGAAGTCCCCTATTCAGAGAGTTCACGGAAACATCAGGACAGAGAAATTAAACAGAGCAAAATAAAGCAAGTGTATATCACTAGAAAATATATAAATTCATGCTGGGAGTCTCCATTTTATCAGAAACAAAAAGGGGAGCCCAATGGAAGAAGAATGGGCAATTTCCGTCTACTAAGAAATATGTATTAAACGACTAATACCAATTCGATTTCCTTCAATTACGTAGAAACAGTAAGAAACTATGAATCATCGGCTCAGTAGATTGCTAAACCAAGTCCTTCCAAAGCCCTTTAATTCATCTACCAGCACTTATAAGCTCATCTTGGCAAAAAGCACGTTGAAGAAGTAGTTTTAAGACGAAGGAGATAGAAATTACCTGGTCCCGAGGTTGGCTATTTTTTTGGAAGGAAGGGAACATGGAGTGGCTGTTTGGTGTACGAAAGCAAGATGGGGATGGAACATAAAATGGGGAAAGATGAAATTTTTGAAGGGCCACACTGCTCCTCTTCTCTGTATGAAAGGGATATGGACTATGGAGGTCTGAGGAGATAAATGGAGTGCAAGTTCTCTTTCACCCGCAAATACCCCCATCCGGGATTGTCAAAAAATATTTAACCCAACAAAAAACTATTTTTAGTAATTTTTCACGAGACCCTCCTTTTGTTTATTTTTCCGCCCACTCACAGGATCCTTACTTTCTTTACGTTTTACTCCTGCTAAATAACCAGAAAATACAATTTACCTTTTAAATTAATATGAAAGTTATTATAATAAAATCTTTGTAGTATTTTTTATTATAGTTTTATAGTTTTAAGCTTTCAAACATAAAATTAAATACAATCAATTAAAAATTAGATAAAATTATAATAATTTAATAAAAAGAAAAAAACTATAAAACTTTAAAATCAGGTGAAATTAGATAAAAATATCTGATTAAAAATAAAGTTAACCTCTCTACTAATGCTATTAATTTTTAGAGAGAGAAAAAAAAAATCGTTGGCGGGTACTGAAAGGAGCCCGGCGATTTGTATAACTGATGAGAAGTAGGCAAGTAATCGGTTTCGCTCACGGAATTGATTCCCTTTTCCTTCGTCTATCCTTCACGTGTCCCTCAATTCTTCCCCAAGAATCCATTCCCCTTTTTACATAACCATTCAACTCTCTCCTTCTCTCCATCTTTCATCATCCATGGATTCTGTATCCCCCAATCCTCGCTTCTCCGATCGGATCCTCCGCGCTCTCCGCCACCCTCTTCTCCTCCTCCACCGCTCCCATTCCTCCTTCTTCATATTAGGCGCCACCGCTAATGTCTACACCGTCACTCTCTCCTCCCTCCCCTCCTGCACCTGCCCCGACCGCACTACCCCTTGCAAGCACATTCTTTTCGTCCTCATTCGAGTTCTCGGCCTCCCCCTCGACCACTTCTGCCTTCGCCGACGAACCATCCGCCCCTCCCAACTCCGCCGCCTCCTCGACCTCCCCACCTCGCCGGACGCCCTCGCCAGGGCCGCCCTTCGCGAGCGGTTTCACCAGCTTTTCTTCACCGAAAGGCAGGAACCCAGTATAGAGGTGGAGGATGGGACCACGTGTCCGATTTGTCTAGAGGAAATGGGGAAGGATGACAGAGTCGCCGCGTGTAAGACGTGTCGGAATCCAATTCATGAAGAATGTTTGGTGAAGTGGAAGCGAAGCAGAGGAAGGAGAATCGCTAGTTGTGTGATTTGTAGGGCAAGATGGAGGGGCGTGAATGATCAAGATCAGTATCTAAATCTCTCTGCTTACATTGGTCATGACGATACGGGCGAGGCCAGTGGAGGTCTTTGCTCCGGTTAATTCTGTATTGCTTTGTTCGTACCTGGGTTAGATGATGAAGATGCTGATTTGTAGGATAAGTCATTCTTGAATTCATGATCAATGCGTAAATTGTAAGAAAGACGAGAAATTGTTTCATAAATTAGTTATTTTTAATCCACGAATTTTGGTTGCAAGCTTATTTTCGGCTGACGCTTCGTTCGGAAACCAATTCGCACCATGGTTTCGGCAACGTGGCAAATAGTAAGCAGCAACGTAACTCATCGTGCTCCAACGAACCCCTGGGAGGAATATATTTTTTATCGATGCCTTATCTGAATCATATTCCAACCTTAATGACGTAATACATTTGGGTAATCCTAGAGAATTATCTTAAATCCCCACTCGACACCGCATATACCTTAAAATGCTAAAGTAATCCGACTTCCAACAACCAATTCCCGAATTTTCAATGCCGTATTTGACGATTAAGCCTCACGAGATTCAAAGTTTTCATCGATTATATAATCTGTCAATTCTTCTGAATAAGACCTGGGATGAGACAATCCTCCTCCTCCTATCTTTTGGTTTTCATTTAATCTTTGGATTAGTAGGATAAGGACTGAGGCCGACAAGTATTACCAAAAGACAGATACGTGGTACTCTTCTCTTTGAACCCAGAATACACTAACGTTGTTATTTTGGTTTAGTACTACTAATTTGAATAAAAAGAAGGGATTTTGCTTTCCTTATATCGTAATATGATAATGAAAGGATACAAATCACTGCTTAAGGAGCAATTGCCTTGTCTAATTTGCCAATCGAGAAAGTTAAACAAGCATGTAGTCCACAATCAATTTTAAAGGGTAGATTTTTTTATTTTTAATTGTTGCGTGGAACTGAAGGTATATATATTATTATTTACTATGTATATAATGACGGGGAAAAGGATAAGTCAATTTATTTTCTTATGAATATGATCTCTCGGATGCCTCCCATTACCACTTGACGGCTGTCATAAGCTCAGTATAAAAGGAGCTTCAGGTTTTATGCATTCACAAACTTAAACACATAAATCAGGCATTGCAACTTAAATAGTTAGTGACAGGAGATAATGGAGGACGCTGCGAATTTTCCATACTCCGGCAATTTATCTCGTAAAGTAGTCGCCGTAGCTGCCGGCGAAGCGCATACTCTAGCTCTAACCGGTAAAACTTATCAAATTTATCGAAACTATGTTTTGGGCTATGTTCCGGAGAATCGGAATCTCATGCCTGAAATAAAAATTTTGGCATTTGTGTATCTAGGGGTGCCTAACTAGCTTGTGTGATCATTGAGTTGGACGCCATTGATAAGTGTCTCTTTATTTGCCGTCATGATGGCTACGGAAGATAATCGCATCTTTATTTCTGTAATTTTTAACACTTCTTTTAGAGAAATCTTGAACGGAAGAATGTTGGGGAACTTTTATGTTTCTGATTGTAGGGGATGGGTGTGTATACTCTTGGGGAAGAGGAATATTGGGGCGACTTGGGCGAGGCTCGGAAGAGGACGAGTTTTTTCCTGTTCAGGTCAAGTTTGAGAACCCCGATTCCTCAGGAGACAATATCAAAATTCTGGGAATTGCTGCCGGTGCCTATCATAGTCTTGCTCTTGCAGGTTATAAGAATTTTTAACCTTTTTGTTTTTTATTCCTCCTATCCTGTAATTTTTTTAGTGTTTAACTCTGGTCTGGTGGAAAAAGTGAAATGCGAGGTTGGAAAAGAAGGGAAAAGTGAAGATTAACTCTGAAACAAACAAGTGGGATATGATTTACTAACCATTTTCAACTGGTTTATATAGGATCCTTAGTAAAATCCTCAGAATATAGGATCCTGCTGAATATATATATATATATATATATATAGATATAGATATATAGATATATATGCATGCTTACTTATAAGCACGACAAGTTCATCATGTTGGCTAAATTTCTCAATGTTTGGCCTTTCGGTGCAGTGGATATGTACGTTTAACTATTATCTGCTTACAAGAGATTCTTTATCAGTGCCCTTTAGAGTAAATATTTTGTACATGTACTTGTATATTTCACGCTTCTAGAGCTTATGTTAGAATAGAGAGAAACAACATGCAATATCTAGTGGACTGCAGTCTGGAATTTTAAGAACAATCCTCCAGTTTAATTTTTTCCGTTATGTCTGTTGACAGATGATGGATCAGTCTGGTGCTGGGGTTACAATATCTGTATCCTTAACATGATTGTAATGCCTCGTGAAAGTCAGATACAATAAATCACAACTTTCTACTTCTATTGTTCTGTATGCTTGTTGGTTTGTATCATTCAACTATATCCTTGACTATTGTACGGATGGTCAACTTGGTGTTAACGAAGAGGACTCCCATGACTATAGTGGAGACAAGTCTCTAATCCCCTGCCTGTTGAACAAGTTTCTTGAGTTGCACCCTCCTGACTCTTCAACAGACACTCCTGAAGAAGAAAGTAAGGCTTCACTCAAGGTATTTGCTTAACGGCATACATTCTGTTCTCCGACATACAAGCAGGCCAAGGTGAGATAGCCATTAATTTGCTCTTGTTTGTTCATTTTTTGCAGATACGTTCTGTCAAAGCAGGAGGAATGATGTCTTGGGCTATTGATAACCTAGGGGCCCTATGGATGTGGGGAAACTGCCCACAGAAAAGCAAAGAAGGAGGGTTCTCTCTTGTGAGCAGTTTCATTCCCACACCAGTATGGGATTTTCACGGCCATACTGTTGTCAAGATTGCATGTGGGAATGAGCATGTTGTGGCACTAGTTACTGCAGGAGAATCATACATAGGCGAAGACCTCGTGTGCTACTCTTGGGGTAATAACAGCCATGGTCAATTAGGCTTGGGGGATAGGGAGAGCAGGCCACAACCAGAAGTTGTAAAAGCATTTGACCAGGAGTCCCCCTGGGCAATTTATGAAGTAGCTTGTGGTGCCTTTCACACTGCTTTGCTCACTCACAAAAAGAGCCCCAGTGACACATCAGCAAGCATGTGCTGGACGTTTGGCCTCGGGGATAATGGGCAACTTGGGCATGGAACCACGCAAAGCGAATTGCTTCCCATGCTGGTCAAAGAATTGCCACAGCATGTACATCTAATTTCTGTTGACTGTGGCTTGTTTCATACTAGTGTTGTTTCATCAGCTGGGGATGTGTGGTCATGGGGAATGGAGAAGGGTCTTGGTCTGTGCCCTGATGCTACTTTCACTGGAACTGATTCTGGGGACGCTCTCTCTCCCCTCCTTATCTCGTGCGCGCCACATCAGCCTAGGTTTCCAGAGCCGATCCAAGTTGCTTGTGGAGCTGCGCATACCGTTATCGTTGCACAGGAGGGATATAAGATTTGGTCTTGGGGTAGGGGAAGGAGTGGGGTTCTGGGGAATGGTAAGGCAGTGGATTTTTACACTCCCACACTAGTGTTATGGCCTCCGCTGATAGAGGATTTCATGCAAGAAGAACCGGAGAGTACTGGAGAGAAAGATAAGATGACAGAAAAAGAGACCGAAATGGATGATAAATTAGCCTCAGCATTGGATGAACTGAAGCAGCTTCAGACAAGGTTTTCTGTGATGGAGAGATATGCCAGTATACTTCATGGTTCAATATTTGGAAAGCCTTTTGATGAGCGTGATATCCCAGCGTCATTGATTAACTCAGGTGTATTCGACATTGCAAAGGAATGGGAGCGCATGTTAGAGGAAGCAGATCGTAGTAAGCTAATTAGGTTGGAAATGTTCTACAGAAACATGCTTTCTGGTGTGAAAGATAAGCTGATGAAGAGAAGGATCAAGGAGATTATAAAGGAATGCCTCCAGTCTTCAGAATTTGCAAAATAGAGAGCCCGTTGTAAATTGCAATTACACCGTAATAAACATCATGTAAGCATGTGTTTTCTCGTGCCTTTTCCGTATATACCCTAGAAGAACATGCCTTAAGCTTCGATACCGTCCCATTTTCACTACTACCTTGTGGTATGATCCAGGGTGGAGGTTATTTTATTATTAGTTTTGTAAAGAATCCTTGTATATCTGGCCTGCCATGTAAACTCCATTTAGTTTGTTGCTTTTAACATGTTACATGTTATCAAATCTCCTAGTTCGAACCTTTTCACCTTCGAAAACCTTTTCGCGGCCGATGCTGGAGAGTACATGTTACTGAAGGTTCATCTAAATTCAATAGTTCATCAAGTATCTGGATAGCCTAAGAAAGGTATGGGGTGTTTTTGCCTTGAACGGTGGCATTCATCCTAACCAGTATACGGCCATCGTCATATTCATATAAAAAGGGCAAACTAGCGAATTCCTTCATCCTTCGTGCTCCCCTCATCAATCTAATGCTATTACTGATGACATTAGGAAGTTAATTTCAGTCTTCGTTTCTTATAGTTTTGTTGCTTTTGCTTCTAACATACACCGATACATCATAAACACGCTCAAGAGCTCGCGCGCACACATTCTCAACCAGAGAAAAATAAATACAAATATTAGAATGTGTTCAACTTGTTAGGGGCAACATAAAAAGCATTCGCATAGACAGAATGATCCCAACTTACATGATGGTATATAATGACATCAATAAACAGATGCTATACATTGCTTTTGTCTCTTACTAGTAAAAATGTGATAAGCCACTCCAAGGGAATTCAACAAAAGAATTTTTCATATATAAAGAACTCGCAGAAGAGAAGTGAAAAAAAGCTACCCGCGGAAGAAACCACCAGAAATACTATGAAGATGATCCTACCTTCAAATGATTAACGAATCAGAAAGAATATTCAACTATCTTCGCAAACAATGCCTCTGCCCTAGGAACACTATAGGCCATCATATATGCTGCCCTTCTCCAGGCCCGTTGAATATGGAAGTAGAACAATTTGAACAAAATACACTATACAAGACAGCTGCATCCTGTAGTAAACTTGGCTAGCCAATGCAGATAATGTTAGCTGCTGGGCAATATTGTACCAAATACAAGCAGAACCAGAAACATAAGCATAATGCAATTCCCAGCGAGAATATCTTGGTTTCCATTCTGCACACAGGTTCTCAAGATTCTTACAGTTTCTTAGGTAGATTATATGTCTTTTTAAGAAACTTAGAAGCTGAATCATCATTCCTATAGCACAAAATGCGTAATAATGTGTTAGGTTCAGATGGATTCCACTGTCCGGAAGTTGGAGGTAAAGGAAGTTTAGATCTAGCTGAGGAGCCAAATGCCTCCAGGGTTACCCTTCTATACCGCTCGGTGAGGCTATCTGTCTCAGTTCGGAAGAGGGGGAGGATAGACCTTGATGTAGTTGAAAACTTATCTATTAATTCAGAAGGCAAGCCATCCCCATTTGCCCAGAAGAGATCCTTAAGGGATTTTAAATCATCCTCTATGATCTGAGAGTCCTGCCGGGAAAATGCACGTGAGGGTCCTCCAGCAAGCAAGACCAGCAAGAATCCCTCAAAGGAAGCTCTCATTATATCAGTAAGAATCCGTGTACGAACTCTTTCATGTATTGTATCAGAAATGATCATCAAGTTTCGCTCAAGTTCTTGCAGAAATGGATCAATCCTGGAAGATGATGGATCTCCAACATATAAACCATCCCATAAAACGTGGTTTAGATCATGGAATATGATTCTGTATGCCACTGCCTCACATAGTTGCTGAATTGCTTCAACACATGCATCTGGAGATAATTCAAACTTCTTTGCCAATCCATTTGAAAAATCTTCCACATTAGCAGATTCAGAGTTTCGTAAAAGGGTAATAATTCTTTTCTCCAGAACATCAAATTCACCCCGGATCCATTGCAAAGTGTTTATGCGAGCACAAAGCTGTGGTACCCCAAAAGAGGTATCCCCATTTGTTGCAACCTGAGAGCTTCTCTTCTGAACATTAGGTGATTTTTCTTTCTTTTTCCCAAAGCCTTGAAATTTTGATCCAATAGTACATCTGGTCAATGCTGGCATTGTTGGAAGAAATGTATTTCGTGATCCTGAATATCAAGAAAAATTATCCCAGTTATTACTGGTGGTGTCAAAAAAAAGATACCCACTTATTACGTAAACTATCAGAGCTCAATTATTAAATTCAATATTATTTACCGCAGCCAGATTTTGCTTTGGTAACATAGTATTGAAGGCATCTGTCCAGGCCATTCATCAGTTCAGGAAGTAATGCAGGATGCATTGGTATCGGAAGCTGAAAGAACGCATCCAAAGTTTCATTTATGATCCGCAATACTTCAACAGCAGAAGGGGCATAACCATCCTGATTTGCTTGTGGACTCCAGACCTATTATATCACAATAAACTACATTACTTTGAAGATATTAGGCAAACGATTAAAGCATACATAAACTCACTTATTATATACACCTGGCCCTAGTAATACAGTGGTTATGAAAAATCATCAAAAGGAAGCAAAACATAAAAAGATGATGAATGCAAACCTCTTGTTGCAGATTTCTATCAACCCACTCTTTAAGTCTGTCTAATCTAGTCTTAATCCATGTTTTCACCATATTGGCAATTGCAGCTTCAGCCTCAAAAGGAGGCATCTCACGGATTATTGCTTTGCCACCATCATCACTCTCTACTGAATCTTCTACAGCTATTTGTACCAGGTCTTTCTCCAACTTATCTGCAGCTCTCAACACCTGTACTGCATCAGGTGTCAGTTCTGTTATACCCGAGATGAACTGTTTTAATTCATTTCCATAACATGCATGAAGAGTGGCCACAGCAACACCTGCTGACAAAGGATGCCACCTCTTAAGTATAGGACTGAACACTCGCTTCTCTTTAACTGCCAGGCTACCAACATCCTTAGCAAGAATGGCAAGGAGAGGAAGAGCTTTTGGCTGATTTTTGGATGCTCTCCTGCTTGAATCTGCCTTCTCCATTATCTACAAAGCATAAAAAACATATTTCATATCCGTGGTAAATTTTAGAGAAGAGTGATTCAAGACAACCATTGCCATGACTGTACTCAGAATCACAATATTTTAGCTATTAAATCTCCTAAGATTTATCTTATAATAAATATTAACTTAGTTGAAACTCGATCAACTTCTTAGCTAAATTAATCAAAGGGGAGGGTAAATATGCATCTTAAGAAACAATATTCAATCTCTCACATGAAGCATGCAAGGCTACACTGCCATGTCTGCAGCTGTTGGACCAGGAAAAGATTTATATCGAGTCTACCACCTTCTACCAAAGGAAAAGGCCAACAGTGCGAACAAGGATAACTTACTTGAGCAAAAGCAGTACGTAGCGATGACCTGATGTAAGTATCAATTCTTTCACGGGCAACATTGACTTCATTTCTTCTCCTTCGTCGATACTCATTAGATATATCTTCAACCAAAATCTTAGCAGCTGCTACCCCTAAAGAAACAATGCCCTGCATGGTTTCAACATTCCCGTGATCAAAAGTTTCATGATATGCAAGGAGCCTTTTCTCTGCCCACCCCAATATAGAACTTAATGTAGAACTCAAAATTTTGGAATACTCTGTATCCTTTGTTGTCTTTGCATCATTTGAAACATCTGCTAGTAGACCATCAGCAGCAGACAGCAGATCCAAATCCGTTTGTCCAGTAGCAACAAATTGGTGGAATAAAACCCAAGTAAAGCAGAGATTATGAAGCGTTTGGTTCAATCCAAGAATCCCCCAGGTCTTCTTGATTTGTTCCATGAGCTCATCAAATTCGTCAATAATTGAGGATTCATCATTAGCATCAAAGCAGGACTGCAGGAGCATTTCATAAAGCCGAAGGTTGAAAGGGATTCCATCTGCCCAGTGGCATGAATCAGTGGAAGACCCATCATAGGATCTACATGCAAGAGACGTGACAGAACTGCGAAGAATCTGCATAGATTCATTATTTTTCCCAGTCTCTATAGGCCTATCCAAAGCCCCGTGAATAATCTGCCGCAAGCGCTGTGCAGAAGAATTTGACTTATCTAGAGGCATATGAGGATGCAAAAGTAGACCAGCCTCTAGAACCTTCAGGGTTCTCTTCAGCCATTCCTCATGCTCTTGCGGATCAGGAAAATCTGAAATCTTAAGCTGCTGCAGTAATTCTAGTGGAACTACAACAGACTCAATCCTTCTTCCAACCTGTAAAACAGCAACACATAACTTCACCATTATTATTTTAACTTGATCGATTTCTTTCCGTCTTTATATTTTCAATGTGAGTGCCCGTTCTCTCAGAAAAATATGCATACAAGCAATTAAAAGCATAAGAAATAGCGTGTATACACGTACATGGAACAATTAACGGGCTTAAATGAGCACGTCATGGTATTTACATTTTGCCGTGTTCTTAAGCAGGATAATTTGAGAATTTTCCTGACAATCATTGTTTGATTTACGATGACAACTCAAACAACAACTACGATCCAAGTGCAAAGATGTAAATAATTTCATAATTGAAGAGAGTATAGAAGAGTCGAGTAGCTTCGGATAAAAATAAGAATAATAGGAGTCCGAATAACAGAAGTCAGTCATCTGCGTCATCGTTTCCATCGGATGGAAGAGACATTGAAATCTTTAATTCACAAGATTTGACGAGCGCAATAGCAGATCGAATAAGTTTTAATGTCAGAAGGACCATTCTGAAACTTGAGCTCCACGTAATTGCCCTTTTCGTGAGCGAAAGTAAATGGGAAATTTGATTTAAATGAAGATTGGGAAGAAAATCAACCAAGAAACCTAGATCGAATGCCATCTTCCATATACACTTACATGCATACACACATTTATGCGTAAATGTGCATCTGTGAGGATAGGTGCACAAGTGTGAAGTGCATTGGCAAAGAAGTTGCTATAGAATTATTTGAAAAAGACCTGCCCAGCAGAAATTCTGAGTAGCGCTCTCCTAACGCGCGAGTCCATCGCCTCCGAAACCCTCATCTGATTTCTCATGAGCTCCCCAACCGTCAATGGTCGCTTAGACTTCTGCTGGCCTGAACTCGAACTCGAAGAGGAGCCAGGACTCTTCTTGGATCCCGAGCCTGGTGATTGTAAGCCGAACGCCTTTTTGACCTTGCTGGCGGCGGTGGAAGTTAAAGATCGCTGCAAGGCGGGGGAGTTGGTGGAGTGGTGGCTCGGAGAGTCGGAATGGTTTGAGGAGGAGTTAGAACCGTTGCTGAGTGGCTTACCGGAGGAAGTGCGGCAAGCAGCGACGAAGATCTCGTAAGCGGTTAGCCTGAGTTCGGAATCAGTGAGCTTAGAGGCGAGCTGACCGAGCGGCGAGGGGAGGACATCGGCGACCAGGGATGATTTAGTGACCGTGATTGTCGGTGGCGATGCCTCTCTCTTGGAGTGGCCCAATGATAGGTCTCGGAAGAGGTGAGCCATTGCCGGGAGAGAAGAAAGGAAGAGGGAGTCAAGGATAGAAACTACATATACAGACGCGGTTAATGTTGAGAGCTAGAGAACATTCTTAAATTAGTGAGATTTTTCTCTCTTCGGTACTTCTTTCCTGCTATCTCTATCCCTATCTCGTTTCGAGTTTTCGTTCCCGATATATATATATATATATATTACAAGGGAATTATTATAATTTAGGAGGAAATGCCTTATTTCGAAAGGTCGGATTTGAATATTAAAAAATGAATATGATTTTCCATCAATATTTAAATATTAAACAGGCTCATTATCATAGGCCACATGCCTCTCGAAATCAAAGAGAGAAGAAATTCGGATGCTAAATATTCTTTACTTATTTTTGCTTGCATGAAACTGACAGATTTAATAATCAGAGACATCTGGGAAATATTGTAAATTTTTATTTAAATTCATTGCCTGTATATCAGGATGACCCGGCTAAAGAAACCCCTCATGAATCCATATTTTTCATTTGTCGGGCTTTAATAAATCTCACTCAATTGATCGCTACACCGATAAGGACCCCGGCAAAAAATAACAGTAAAGAAATGAAGATGATGTTGACGTTTTGATATATCTATACGTGAGGGAGGCCATGCGATTTGTACGAAATTCGAGAAACTTTGGTAGCGTGTTATTAAATTAAATAAATAAAAAACCTGACAAAAAAAAAACTAAGATATACAGGTCAAAAATATCAAATTAGTAGGATGCTGCTCATAACCTACGGTTTCCGGATTACTAGGTATATATTGGAGGAGTACATAGAGATGTTTAAATACCTTAATTGAGTGAATATTACAACAGAAAATACGGTTTGTAGTCTTCAAATTCTTTTGCCCACCCCCAATTCATGTGCCAGCTGGAGATAGGGTGGCTGGCGGGGACCTTTCATGTGCCCACCCCCATTCCCCCCATTTCTGTCGCACTCTCCTCTTTATTATTTTTAACTTCATTCATTATTTTTTTTACACACGTGTCCTGTTCACTAAGGAGCATACGCTGCAAATTGACATCCCACTTAATAAATACTCCTCCCGGAGAAAAACGGACTATCCCATGGGCTAGACAACTTATCCTAAAATAGGTTGACATGAACCCGCGCCTTTTAATTTTTATTTTTTTAATATTTTAAAAAAAATATTTTAAAAATTTTAAAATATTAATAAAAAAATTTTAATATTATATTAGTATAATCAAAAAATTATTAATATTATACTCTTAAAAAAATCATATTTTTTATAAAAAAATCTCAAATTTTATAACTATAAATCTAAATAAATATTGATATAATATTAATAAATTATAATATTTTAAAATATATTAATAAATAATAATAATTTTTATCAGTATTCGATAATGATAATATTTAAATAAAATAAATAATAATATTAAAAAATAAAAAATAAAAGTCAGTAGGCTAAAACTCAACCTACCCCAAAATAAATTGACATTTTATCAGCCTAAATCTCTTCCTTTGAGATAAAACACACTCAACCTATGGGCTGAACCTATTTTACCTACTCTACTCCTACCCGTTCAACTAATTTAATTATATTATTAATAAATTCTTCTCCTGATATAACTAATTTAATTATATTAATAAAATTAATTAATATAATATATATTTTTATTTTTTTAATCTACTTGTTTTTTTTATTGAATTATTGTTAAGAAAATATTAATATAAATAATTTATAAAATAATAGATAAAAATAAAAAATATATATTATATTTATAATTAGAATTAATTTTTTAAATAAATAATATATAAAAGAGCAGACGAGTAATATTATATTTATATTTACTGTATCAGTATCGTCTTAAAAAGGATCGCGTGCATCTCATCCATCACGCTTAATCCTTCAAAAAGTGATTAGTCGTGGGGTTTTTACCTTCCGTCGCTAATCTATTTAGCCATGGAAGTAGTTGTTGGTATAAGAGAGGAACTTCTGTAACTAATTCACTATTTCTTTTTTTAACAATCGTATATCTCATTGTTATATATATTTTGTATATAACGGGGCATGGATGGAGCCATGAATACAGTATACCTGTTGCTTCCTTATTTGGATTAAGAGGGAGGAAAATACTCATTAATTGTGTAGACTCATTAGTGGCTTGTATGGGAAGGAAATCAGGTGGGGTGGGAATGTTGATGGCTTCATGTGAGGGCAAATATCTCATCAGAGGGAAAACATCATTTACCATATAAAAATTATAACTTTAATTTCCTTGCAAAATGAGGTTAATTGGTTAATGCGCTACGGCTAGCTTGGAAACACGCCTCATCCTCATCCTCTTTATTGCTTTTGCTTTCTATATCTCTAATAATGGGGGACAGTTCGTAAATCCAAGTTTCTCAACAAACATGTCCTAATCCCCGTATGATTTGTACTGCTTTGCTGCTTTTAGCCTTTTCCTTTTTCAGCGGTTTATAAATTACCCTCTCTAGTTTAATGCCAGTGGTTGATTCTATAATTCATTATCGTGGGTCCCCTTCTCTCAAAGATAAACATCTAGTTAACTGTGCCAGATACCTATACTTTAACCTTCCCTTCAACTGAAAGTTTTATCGTTAACCATAAAAACATGCCCTCGTCTTTTTTCTTGGGTGTCTATTACACGCTAATTAATTACATTAGAATCATATAATTTATTTCATTACTATATTGCCTATTTCTGTTTTTTTGTTGCCACGTGTTTCTATACATTCAACCCCTGTACATAAATCCCATAGGCAAATTAGGAAGAATTTGAATTCTCCTTTAAGAATTTATTTAGTCGAGGGTTTTGGAAATGAGGGAAAAAAAAAGTATATTTAATTGAGAAAAATAGAGAAAAGAGGAGGGGAGATTTTTTGCCATGGTCCCCTTTCCTCCCCTCCTAAAGTGGAAGTTTTTAGAGGGAGAGAAACTTTTACCATTTTTTTTACTAAAATACCCTCAAACTTTTTTTAATATTTCAATTATACCCTTAAATTTTTTATTTTTATTTTTTTCACATCTAATTTTTTTTAATTACATAATAACTATAATAAAACTTAATAAGTATAATAAATTATTTATATATTATATTAAAATATATAATAATTATAAAATTAATAAGAAATAATTTTTAACATAATTTTTTTTAATTTTATTATATATAAATGAGATAAATAATTTTAAGATTTATAAATTAAAAAATAATAATTTTGATATAAATATTGTAAATAAAGAATAATAAATTTAAATAAAGAGATAAGAGGATATTTATTAACTTTTAATTAACCCATCTCCCCTCCCCTCCTGAACTAAATAAAAAATATCATTCATTAACCTCCCTACCTTTTCCTATCCTCCCTTAAATTAACTTAACATACCCTTCCCTATGGTGAACTAAATAAAATCTAAAGAATCTATTGAGAAAAAACATTTAGATAAATTTTTATACAAATAACATATCAATATTCTATAAATTAAATATTCTATAAATTAAATATATATATAAAGTATTAAAATTTTGATTTAGATCTTTCTCACTAAAATAATTTTAAATTGGAGAAATTTTCCCATTTTCCATATCATATATTACTATATTATTGTAATATAAAATGTATGCTAATTTAAATTATTTATAAGTTATGAAAAATGCAACCCAATTATTAAATATTTATTTTTCACTAAATATAAATTATATGTTAAAAAAATAGAAATCCTTCAAATACCAACCATGATTGTGTATAAAATTTAAATGCATATGGTGGACCCGTTTGCCTCAATTTTTTTTTTTTTTTAAAATTCCTTAACCCCAAGCATTCTTGCAGGGGTATAACAGGTTCTCAATTCCTCCTCTCCCCGCCCCCCCCCCCCCCCGGGAATTTTAGCTCAATTTTGCAAAGCAAGGAATTACAGATTACTCGGACGAATCATGGTGTTTCGAGGACATCGGAGATGACGGTGTGCGCGCTTTGGCCGCCAGGTGTAGGAGGTTGTCCGAAGTTTTGCTCAGGAGGAGAAGGAACATTGGGAACGACGGAGTTCTTTCAATTTGTTGTTCAGCAAAGCATCTGAGCCATTTGGACTTGGGTCGGTGTAATTTGATTACGGACGAAGCCCTTGAAGCATCTTCTGGCGCGACATGTGTTACTGTTCTGAATTTGCAGGCTGTTCCTCGATCACGGATCGTGGCTAGCATATTTAGCATCAGGATCTTCATCGAAGTCCTTGAAAAAGCTGATTTTGGCAGAATGCGATCGAATAACAGACTCCGGCGTGTGTCTTCTACAGAAAATTCATCGTTTGGTGGAACTAAACTTAGCAGAATGTGGGCCTAAGGAAGTTGAATTTGCTGTGGATGGTTAATGTGTCAGATACAACAGTGATTGCACTGGCAGAGAACATCAAGAAATTTGGAGAATTGATAACCGGATCTGGGATTCGCGCTTTTGCGAACCATGAGAGTTTGGAAGGTCTAATGTTGGCTTTTTGCTACAATATATGTGCAGATGATCTACAACACACAGTTCTTAGGTGCAAGTCATTAATATATATATTGTGCTTGGTCAGGGACTTAGAATGTGGATACCAGCCACCACGCAAGACAATGTTAGCAGATTCTGCGAGTTGCGTTGGAGATGAATTCTCAGGGGCTGAAAGAAACAAAAAACGATTGATAAATGTTAGATGGTAAGATTCGTCTATGTGCATTATGAGTTGTTCTATACTTTTGTGTCTAATTAACTGCATTTCTAATTGCAGAAATGAACATGTTATTTAGTAGATAATGACATTGATGCGTGTGTGTATTGTCTTGTAAGGCTGTATCAGGGTCAAAGTGGTATAGGCTACATGGATGACGATGATTAAATACTTGGTGATTAACACGATATATTTCATCGACACATCTTAATTCATGACGTATTTGACTTCGATATTGTCTAACGTTGAAGTGACTTTTTAATTTCTTTGCATGTGGAGGCACTCCAAGTTCTGATAACAGAAACGGTTACAGCACACAGTATGCTAGTTAAACAATGACTATATAACTAATTAGCCCTTGATTCTAGCGCCATTTATATCTTTGCGGAAGGATATCCTCAAATCGTTATGCATACTCTTTCCAGTTGAGACAAGTACGCTGACTCTGTGATAGTCCAGAGGGTGGCTCTGGTGCCAGATTGGTACAAGCCGAGAGCAGAGTGGAACGCACCTCAAAGGATTTTGACTTTGCCTGAGTAGATGACAACGGTTGAGACTGAGCTGCACCCACATTTTATCAATAGAGTAAATTAATCAGTTATTACTTACTTAAACAATGCCATGCAGTATGTTATGAAAAGAATAATGCATGTTACCATTTACTTGTTTATCTTTGAACCTTAAAGTCTTAGTTTTCTGAAACCAGAAGGAGGACGAGGAAGGTTGTAACTCATTCACATAAACAACAAAATCTAATTAAGTACCAAGAGAGATTTAAAAAAAAAAAAGAGTACAACTTAGTACTCACCAGTAAACCATCAATTCCCTCTATTACCAGAAGTTATTTTCCTTGCCAACTGTAATGAACAGAAGTGAACTAAATGGATGACTGGTTGGTTGATCAATTCTAGAAGAATCAAGGAAAACAAGATCTGTAATATCCCTTGGCTCTTTTAATATTCCTAGAAATCTAAATGCCGAATACTTCGTTATTATCTTGACAAGCTCTCTCTCCAGTGAATTAATCAGGAAATCAATACACAACATAAAAAGATCTCATTTCTTCATCGTTAATTTTAATTTTATCTGGATTGAGTAATCTTCAAGGAATATTCAAGTTAGTGAGGTACCTGTTCATTAAGATCCTAGCATCAGAGCACCAGTGGTCTACTTGTAGAAGAGTACCCTGCCACGGCACAGACCCGGGTTCCATTCCCGGCTGGTGCATTTTGAGAGCTGTGACGCATCTGAGCTTACTATTTTTGATCGAAAATGCTCTTAAGCTATTCGATGGGGCAGCTGAGAATAAATCCGTCATTTTCTTTCGATAAAGTGAAAGAACTCGAATAGAAAAGATACAAAAGGAAAATCGGCAAAATCTTGCATAAATTTTTCTACGGCGCTTGCACCCACACACCGTTCCACTTTCTACCGAATCGGAGGGATTAAGCAGCGAACTTCAAGGGCGGGAAATAAAATGGGTTCATCCCTTACTATGAGGGCAACTGGAGCGGTGCTTCACAGATTCTTAAATGGCGTCTTATCCAGATGCAACAATGCCTTCTTTCTACATAGTACTCTCTGCGTCTCTTCTCCTCTGAGCTTTGATTTTGTATTAGATGACGATTCCTGAAACGTACTTAGAGGCCTTTGTGATTCAGGGACTAATTTGCTGAGCAGAGGTTTAACGTCTGCATCTTCTTTCTCGTCGTTGGATACCATCCTAGAAGTGAATTGTAATAACAACTTTCAATCGAGAACAATATGGACATTCCCTCCCGTCTGTATGGGCAGACGTTCCAGCAAAATTGCTGGCAGAAAGGTCGCTTTACTTCTCTCTGTCTATGCCTACGCCTGGCATGAAACGCATTTTTTTAAGTGGAGAAACTCCTCCAATTCTACTACCTGATGTCGATTGGCTTAGACACTTATCCAGCTGATTTAGATTTCGCCACCACAAATTTATCAAATACTTTTGTAGCTTCCTCTTCATCAGGGCTCATTGTCGGATTAGCTGGCTACCTGGCCTGTGGTTTATGTGTACGCCATGTGTTTGATAAAACTCCTATGACACCATGTATTACTTGAAGCTACAACTTTACGCTTTTTGTTAGATTGCAGTTGGCGCTTAGTTCATACTCTTGTGTGATTTTGATCCGCAAATCTGCAAAGACATTCTTTGAAATCTTCTACTTACAGAATGCCGTATTTGCCTTATATACAGGGGGCTCAAGATGCTAAGAAAGCAAAGCTATATTCACGGATTGGAAAGGAAGTTGTGTCTGCGTAAGTCATTCTTCAACTCACTTGCAGTTCAATTGTCTAAGATGGTGAACTTTATTTAATCTGTTGTTGTAGGCTAAAAAATATTACGTGTGAGAAGTATTTATCAAATCATTCTTCATTACATAGCCAAGTCTAAACGATGTACATATAGATGTAAAATATCTTAATCGATCATCTTTTTTATCTTTTTTAGATATTGCTAACTGTGCGCAGGATTGGTGCTGCTAGTAGATCAAACATTTACGGTGTACTCCCTCTCGTCCTAATTATAGGGCAAAATTTTAAAGCCATATTTGGTCTTTAAATATAGGGTAAAGATGTAGTAGTGGATTTTTTTCCCAATATTGCCCTTCTTCAGTGAAGGGCAAAATTGGAAAGTCATATTTTCCTATAAGTTTAAGGATATTAACTACCCCTCTTTAAGAATCACAAAGTTAGTCAACTTTTCCCTATAATTAGGATTGGAGGGAGTAATTTATAATGGTTTCAAGTTCCAACCAGAGGGTTTTGTAGTGTCCTGTTTTACATTATTGATTTGGGAACCACTTTGCACGATTTTCATCATACTGATGACAGGGTGAAGAAAGGTGGTCCAAATCCAACGTCAAATTCAGTTTTGGCTGCTGTATTTGAGAAAGCCAAGGAACTTGATGTGCCAAAAGATATTGTTGAGCGCAACATCAAAAAAGGTTCTGAGAAGGGACAGGAAGCGTACATTGAAAAAATATATGAGGTTATTAAAATTATTCATGATTTGATCTTGAAGGTGTTGCATTTGGTGATTTTATATTTGGAATACTACTTAACCTCGTGACCTGCTTCTTTCATGCTTCAGGTATATGGTTACGGTGGGGTTAGTATGGTAGTTGAAGTCTCTACTGATAAAATAAATCGTTCAGTGGCCAAGATTAGAGAAGTGGTGAAGGACTATGGAGGAAAGATGGCAGATTCTGGATCTGTAATGTTCAAGTTTAAACGTGCTCGGGTAGTGAATATAAAAGTTTCTGATGCTGACAAAGATCAGCTCCTTGCCATCGCTTTAGATGCTGGGGTTGAGGATGTAATTGAACACGCAACTTATGAAGATGATACGGAGGAGGATAGGTCGCAAAGGTAATCATTTTTAATGTTTCTGTGTAATATATAGATAATTACGTGATCACTATTCAGCCCCTATATTTAATGGGTATTCTCATCTCATATTTTATATTTATGAGCAATGGCATAGCACGGATTTGTTGATTGACTGAGGAAAAGTTGAACAAGTCAATTCACTGTAGCTGATCTGAAGATCTCTTGAGACATTATATATGTTGACTGTTGACTATGTAGATTGTAGGCTCTCTCTTTGTATTACTATTCTTACTCAGTGGTTGGGATAATAGCTAAAGTTTAAATTCAGCCACTGCTATTTTTTGGCATACAACTTGAGATCAATGAAATTTGGATCTCCAAGAATATACTACGCAGTTCTTGTTTCTCGTGACAGGTACTATAAAATTGTGGGCTCGTCAGAGAACTATTCGGCTATACTATCAAGATTGCGAGAGGAAGGCCTAAACTTTGAGCCTGATAGTGGTTCTGAGCTTCTTCCGATTACAACTATTGAGGTTTGTTTCAGTGCATATGCTATTTGTTCCCTTTGTGTTTAGTTTTGCTTTTATCCTTTGCCCTTTGATCTATTTCTCAGTGCATCTTTTTTTTTACGAAGCTTTCTTGGAGAATGCAAAATCGACTTGCTATCAGTTAATTACTTTCCAGATTTTCAAGTTACAAGCCCTATTGTGTTTTCCGAGCAGAATAAAGGTTATTAGCTATGAATTTACAAATTTATGTTGTGAGTAGTACTACAAATTATTGAAACTATAAAAAACTGTTCAGAATCCAGAGGAAAAGGCTATCGATAAATAGTGCACTGACCATATGGAACATTGGGACCATATCCTGTTAAGTGGCTGTGGAGAGATCTAACCGCCTTCCCTTTGTACATGTAAACTGTCTAACTAATATATTTTAAAAGATGATTTTTTTGGGGCCTCATTGCTGGTGGCCATGGTGGTCCTTAATGCATGTGTATATGTGAAGACATGGGTCATCACTTGACCGACATGGATATCTATACGGGCCAAGTTCATAGGATATATAGTCCATATTAATATCTAGTTATATGGAGTCTGTCTACCTTGTAAGATATCTTCATTCTCCTTTCATCTTTTTGATGAACGTCCCAAGCATAATCCTGCTTTTATCACTCTTGTTTCTAGAAAGGATTGGTCACATGGCGATTCTTAATTATGGTGATATATAGTCCATATTAATATCTAGTTATATGGAGTCTGTCTACCTTGTAAGATATCTTCATTCTCCTTTCATCTTTTTGATGAACGTCCCAAGCATAATCCTGCTTTTATCACTCTTGTTTCTAGAAAGGATTGGTCACATGGCGATTCTTAATTATGGTGATATATAGTCCATATTAATATCTAGTTATATGGAGTCTGTCTACCTTGTAAGATATCTTCATTCTCCTTTCATCTTTTTGATGAACGTCCCAAGCATAATCCTGCTTTTATCACTCTTGTTTCTAGAAAGGATTGGTCACATGGCGATTCTTAATTATGGTGATATATAGTCCATATTAATGTCTAGTTATATGGAGTCTGTCTACCTTGTAAGATATCTTCATTCTCCTTTCATCTTTTTGATGAACGTCCCAAGCATAATCCTGCTTTTATCACTCTTGTTTCTAGAAAGGATTGGTCACGTGGCGATTCTTAATTATGGAATCTGCAGCCTCAAACCTACTTGTTTGGTTAGATTCTTAGAAAATGATTTATAGAAAAAAGAAGCTTTGAGAAAAAAGGTTTCTAGAGAAGAGTATGTGAAAAAAAGTAATTATGAATAAATGCGTGTTTAGATAGTTATTATCATAAGTACTTTTATTATTGACAAATTACTAAAAAATATATGATTTTATTAAAAAGATAAGAGAGAGAAAAGAGGGTGGAGGGTGGAGTAGAGCTTCCCAGTAAACTGGCTGAAAATTGCCAACCTATTTTGAGGTGGGCTCCACCAGCATTTTTTTTAAATTATTAATATTATTATTATTTTAAATTATTAATATTATTATTTATTTTATCTAAATATTATTTTGAATACTCTTATTATTAAATAGTAGTAAAGATAATTACTTATTTATTAATATGTGTTGATATATTATAATTGATTAATATTATGTTAATGTTTATTTAGATTTATAATTATAAAATTTGATAATTTTTTTATAAAAAAATAGGAATTTTTAATTTTTTTATTATATTAATATAATATTAAAAAAAATTTATTAGTATTTTAAAAGTTTATAAATAATTTATCAAAAAATTAAAAATTAAAAAAATGGCGAACTGCGGGCTAGTGGCCCGATTTAAAGCGGGTCAACCCATTTCCCACCTCTAGAGTAGAGAAGAGAGAGACGAGAGGAAATAATGTATGAAAAAAATATAAATAAAATAATAATTGATAGTATATAAGCTTTTTAATTATTTTAGAAGTTATTCTTACTATCTTTATGTAAAACTTTAATTTTAAATTATATTTTGGTCTAAAAGTTCTTTTGAATAAATATAACTATTTGTTTTAAAAAAATTTTAAATTAAGCTTTGAGCTAAAAACTATTTTAAAACCATGTCTTGGGATTATCCAACACACACTTCATATAAGAAGTGAGGAACCGAGACTGCTTGTATTATCGACTATATAAGGATTTTTATTTTTATTTTTTGAATTTCAACCATTATTTTATGGTCTTCTGTATCTCTATTTAACTTTTGAAGTAAAACCTACTCTCTGAAATTTTGTTTTCCTATTCCTTCTCCAAAAAGAAATGAAGATTCACTTATTGTTGGTTTTCAGGTAGATGATGAGGCTATGGAGTTGAACAAGGAACTTGTGAGCAATTTACTTGAGCTTGATGATGTTGATGCTGTTTATACAGATCAGAAATAACCATCTCTCAGTTTTTTAAAGCTGCTCAACTCAGTCAAGTTTTGTTCCATTAGCAAACTAAACCATTATTAGGTATTCTCGAGTTCTTGCTTTTTGCGGTTCTCACATGTACGCTCCTTAATTTGATTTCGTTTTCTTTGGCTTCCCCATTTGTTTAGTGGTCATTTTGAGGTGGGGGGAGGGGCCCATTGGTTATTCTTTCCTAGGACCTCATAACTGAGTTAAATCTCAGACCAAGCGATTATTATAACCATGTTGCCTTGAATGACAAAATGTCATACGATAATACAATAATAATAAATGTTATTCTTCATTCTTTACGCATTTCATTAGATTGCAGCCATTTTCTCTTTGCCACCGACTCCTTGGATATCAGTTCACCGTTTTGTTTGTTCGAAGATGTTTGAGAAATATGTCGTGGCATTGTCGACCAAACATACTAGTTTCTTAAAAAACATTAATTAATATTTGTATTAGCGAGAAGCTCGGATATTGTCGGTGATGTCACTTGTTTGGTTGGTGTATATATGTGTGTGTGTGTGTGTGTGTGTGTGTACTCATATGGAAGATAACCAAGCTAGTTGGAGCCGGGAGAATGTTTTGTCGTCGTTGTATATATCAAACCATTGTACGTGGACCTTTTTTCATATTTCTAATTACATTATTTTATTATGAAAAGATATATAGACATAACAAAATGCGTACATGGCTTTCATAAGGGTAGTCATAAGAGAGCCGGGAACAAAGTGGACCCCCAGATACTATAACGTCGCAGGAAATTAAAGTGCTATCTTATATGGGGAAAAAGAATAACCCTAATCACCACTTTGTATGATACACGCTTACTATATTGAAGCATATGCTAATCATAGTTATAGAATGCATAGATTCAAGCAGGGGCACTCGCATTCATTGTGTGTATATGAAGTATGAGACGTTGAAGGTTTCAGTGTTTAGGAACCCAGCATCCATGCAATCCATATGGCAGTCCATAAGGGAACTTGGCTCTCGCAATCTCTTCAAAGCTGGAACCATCTAACACCAACGCATATCCGTCTCCATTTCTCTCACTTACTATAGAGATCACGACGCCTGCCACGTTTTATTCCATTTATATATGTTAGAGATTACAAGCTAAGACATGTGTATATATATATATATATATTGCAAGGGAAGGGGGGGGGGGACGAAGATGTTATGTTACCATCATCTTCCTCTGTAGCTCCAGGTCGAGCCACGAAGTAGGGTTCTGAGGGAACAGCCCCTTCCTCGTACCAATTCTTTGCCTTCTTCTCCACGAAATCGAGCTTGGTGAGGGTGTTGGGGAAGTTACAAGGGCGCTTGGCTCCACATGCATAAGCATACCTGTATTTCTTTCCCAAATAATTAGGGTTGAAGCTGCACATGTCCATGCCTCTCCCGTGCTCCTCTGCCTCCAACGCTGCCTCTAATGTCCCATATTGACTCCCATCCATAGGTATTCTGAACCTTCCTACCCTGTCATTTCAAATCCCTATTAGCCCTTTCAATCTCATATGTATTCACTCATATTTTAAAGATATATATAGATATATATACACACACCTTGCATCCGGCAGTACATCCTGGCCGTTGAAGGAACGGAGGTTCTGAAGCCTGAGCCTATCAAGAATGGAGGTGTCGGCACTATGCTCACAACAGTCGGCGATAATACCCGTCACTCTCCCATCTTCATCTTCTTCTTCATATGCATTTATGAAATGGAACGTCACGAACAATGGCACTTCTACGCTCGCCACCTTCCAAATCATCATCACCATCGTCAATGCACTGTGAAAGTAAATTAAGGTGAACAGACAGTGTAATAGAGTTGGGAATATAATTAACTTACTATCTTTCCACTTGTCCTGCACATGACATGCATAAAGCCTTTGGATTCAGGGTGCCACTCAAACTTGTACAACGGCGTCGGTTCAGCTCTCAGCAAATTCTGTGCACAGTATCTCAGTGGCATTTCAGGCACGATAATGTAGTGCTCGGTCACCGGAAACGAGTGGACCCAACCCGGTGCTGGCCCGCCCCGACAATTAACCCGTCCTATCACCTTCCGTTCATTCGACCCGGCTTCCATCCTCACCACTAAATAACCAGGGTTTATCAGGTCAGGTAATAGCGTCAAGAATTCTTCATCGGTCACGATCGGGTGTGCTGAGTGGATCAAACCCCCTAACATATCACTGTAATCGAATGTCCCCACTGTATCCAATGTGTTCGGGTCTATCACGATGGACCCTTTCTGGGTCTCCGTCAGGCAAACCACACGTCCGTCGCCGAGCTTCACGACGCCGGTGTTTGCGTTATCAGTGAGCGAGGCGCCTGAGAACAGATTAACGAGCTCACCCACGTAGGCTAAGAAATTAGCAGGCTTGGGGGCTTCGGAGAATTCACGGTAACAAAGCTTTTGGTTCTTTTTAGCGGCTCGATAGGCCTGGGATTCCACTTGGCGGTGGCCGGCGATCAACCGGCCATTATCGAACTGAAGCCTGACCAGAGTGGCGTATCCGTCAAAAAGGTGCCTGAAGTTGTAGTCCCCTATGTGCCACAACCCTGGACCATTCCTCAGGTACGTTCCTTTCTGCATGTTATTGTAATACGTTTATTAAACCCGTAGGGTAGAGAAACCAAAAGTACAGATTTTTTTCTGTATTGTTGCGGATACAAAAAAACAAAAGATTTGTTTCTGTATCCTGTCAAATATCAATACTATGATTATGAGTATAATTTTTTTAAATGTTTAAAAGACAGGGAAATCCCTTTCGTTTCTATCATTTTCCTCTTGCATGTTACGTTAATTACGTGGCTTGTAAAAGTTACACTCTATTTTTTTGTGTTAATTTAAAACAATAGAAAATTATATTTAAAATTTATGTAGTACTAAAATAATAGCTCAAGTATTATTTTGATATTGTGAAGAATAATTTGGATCATGGAGCTTTAAAATAGACGCACCTTACCTGAAGCCAATCTGCAGAAGAAGATTAATGAAGGAATATATTAACAGCTTGCTTGATCTTGTAGAACTAAACAAATATAAATTATTTAGGAAAAAACTCTGTCGGCTTCCCAGATGACAGAGAATGATGACAGATGAATTGGCAAATCGATGAGTTCCCATGGATTACGTGAATCACCATCAACTTTTAAGTTCCTTTTCCCCCCTCTGTCGAAAGAACGTAAAAAGCCATATAGGAGAAAACAAGAAGGTTTCTTGATAACAAGAAACGATTCTCTTCACTATGCGTTTCATGTAACCCTTGACGATAGATCTAAATTCTCAGCTTAATTAAATGAAAACTTTTAAGTATTAATGAAGTATTTAGAAATCCTTTCGTTAATCAATTTTATGAGAGAGGGAGAGAGATTAAAGAGAGCGTCTGTGTTTATATATATATCTACAGGGAAACATGCATACCAGCCATAATGGTATTCGTCCTTGAACATGGAGTTCTCCTTCCCATCTCTCTTGGGAGATGCTAGTCCATGCAGGATGCTGGCGAGCGCCGGTGGTCTCCGATCTCTCAGACGGCATCAGTGGCGGAGGAGCAACTGGAGGAGATGGAGCGGCGACATTAGTAACAGTCAAGTCTGGTAGAGAACTGCGTTGGCTTCTGAAGAGGCCCTTGTTACTGGGAAATAACGGAAGGCCACCCTTTTTGCTGTCATCAGAAACGGCCATTGTTGGCCATGAAATGGAGTTTCTGATGGGAGAAGTGAAGTTTGCGGAAGCCATGGAATTGTTTGTGTGGGAGGAAGACGATGGTTGAGTACGAAGCCAAGTGGGGAGTGTGAAAGAGGTATTTATAAAGAGGATATGAGAGATGGATGCTTAGTATTGATGTGAGAAGTAGAAACAAACTATGGCCTGTGTTGGCCGAATCTTTCATTGGTGGATATCGTCTCACTACCAGCCACAGTCTTTTTTTTTTTTTTTAAGGTTTGCCATACTAGAAGGAATATATAAAATTACTTCATTCTAATTTTGTATTAAAAAAATCGTATTCTTAGTATTTTAATTGCTTAGCGGGGTAACTTTAGTTGCCGGTGGCAGTGGAAGGCAATATTACACACACATGTATATACACAGGCCAAAAATATTATATACATATATATATAGAGAGAGAGAGAGCTATATATTTTTTTCTTTACTAGAAAAAGTTAAAGTGAATTATAAATCTTAAGGATTTAGTATGATTAAGGTATACCTTTAGACTTAAATAGTATTTCTAAAATATATATAGATCATTTATGAATAAGATTCTTATATCAAGAGTTGGATTTGTACTAACAACTTTATAGATTAAATATCTTATCTTAATAAAATGTTAAGATATGTACAAGTGTCACTATAAAAGAATAGGCCATCTGTGCAATGGTCAGTTTTTTTATTTTTTAGCGGTTTGAACCGCTGTTATGACATTTTGTAATTACTGTAAAATCGTGTGCTATAAATACTTTTATAGCTACAGGTATTCCTAATCCAATTTATATTCCTAATTAATAAATAAAAATAAAATATAACATATTAAAAATATTTCTAGTTAAACATATATACTTAATCTACCTAACTATATAAATTTCGCTAAAGAGAAAGTTAAATAAGAATTTATAATTAATATATAACTAAATTAAATAAATAACTCAATTTCTTAAATAAATAAATTACATATATAAAATTTATATTTATACTATAAAAGTGGACTAAGATATTAGTATTCACGCCAACTGAGATTTGTGATCATAATTTGACAAAGTTTTGTTAATCGCAAATAATAAAAGTTTAAAATGAAGGCGAGAGGGTATTTATAGGTTTGTGAGACATGTTTTTTTATAGCAATTAATTATGACAAACTGCTGTAAATAGCTAACAATCTCTGATACGTGTCTAAGTATCGGTATGCATGGGACTTTGCAGCTGTCCTAACCACTACAAACAAGAGGGTCATTTTCCTCTTACACATTTGTAGCGCTTTAAACTGCTGAAAATTCAGGCATGCCAACAGTCGCTTCTCATCTCAAAATTTCTAACCACTATAAAATCCCAACAACCCAACATTCGTTTACAACTTTAAAGTTTATAACAGTTTTAACCACTTCAAAATCTTTGCGTGTTGTAGCGTAAACATTAGTAGTAGTTTGAACCGTTACAAAAGTATTCCTGCCTAGTTGGCCCCATTTTTGTAGCCATTGTAACTGCATCAAATATCTCTATAAGTACTGTTCATAATCAAAGTGTTATAATGTTTTAACGGTTTATGGGCAAATCGCTATAAAATGAGATGTTGCAAGGGTTTGCTTATAAGCACTGATGTCTCCATTTTTTTTTTTTAGTGTGTGGGGGAGAAGTGATGAGCTATAAAACCCTCAGGGAATTTGAAATTAAATTTTACTTGAAAACTTATTATCTTAATTATCTGAAAATTAGAGAAAACTTATAAGTTTCGTTTCCACAAAAAATAGGTGATGGATTTGATCATTTCATTGAAATTATGGTTTATGGATGGCCACACAGCATCTAGAGTATTTGCTTTACTAGCCATTGCTTATACTAATTAACTCCACTATATTATTACTTGAATTGGCCTTATTACAAGGTCATGTGTATTTCCTAATATCTTATTACAAGGTCAAGTGGTTGAGATCTTAATTTGATTAATATTCTATTTTGATCTTGAAATTATGGTTTATGTGTAAACATGCAGTTATTTAAAAAGGTTCATGAATCATAAACAAAAGTAAAAAAAAAAATCACTTACATTATTAACTATAAATTATGAATAAAATAATTAAAAAATATCGAGTTGAACTTACCCTATTAAATTAATTTTGCATATAGCAAGAACATATTAATTAATTGGGAAATTAATAAATCAATTTATTTTTCAGTTAATACCAAAAAAAAATTGAATAACCTTTACAATTGTTTTTGTCATAACCTATACACCCAAACCAACTTCAGAACTAACTCTTTCCCTTCCCTCCCCTGATATTAAAATCATTCACATCCCTTCTCCTCTCATCTGGTAAGCCAAACATATCCTTATATTATTTAATTTAATTTTGTCATATATATATATATAGATCATCTATCATATCATCTTTGGCTGATAAAATACCACTTGGTTACTTGAATTCATAGAATGAGCAAATTCATTTATCGAGAAATTGAGTCAGGTGATGGGATTCTGAATATATAATAGAATGCACATCAATGCCCCATTTGACCTTCAACTCAACATGATCGTGCCAATATCCCACAAGTTTTGTCGTCATTTGTTGATTTAGAATCCCAGTCTTTCAAAATCAAACATATACATCATTATGTTTATGCTCCCAATTACATTTCCAGGCAACTTTGACGTCACAAAATTCAACATTCTTGCCCTTTGCCTGCTAATTATGGTCCCCGTCTGATGAAAGCATCAAAATAATCGTAATCTTTCCGCCAAAATCTATCGACCAGAGATCCTCAACTAGTTTGAATCACATATTTATAGAACTGATGGATTAAATTCATGCGAAAATCAAAATAAACTTAAATTCGAGGGAGAAGACGAGAGGTGAGAATGATGGAAAATATTGCCGTCGAAAGTGGAGGAAGAGATGGAGGGGAAAAAAAACAAAAGAGGTGACCTCTGGTTAGAGCATTTATGAATTATTATCAAAGCAAATAATGATGTTTTCCACGAACCCATTTCACATTTTCATAGGTCCACACCACTTTTAATGATTTGTAATTTAAATATATATATATATATATATATATATATTGGAGTTCCTTATTTGTTAGTTCATTCCCCTTTGGGAAAGTGGGGAACTGAAGTGTTGCCACTTGCCTCTTCTTAAGAAGAAACCTCCTCTGATTGTCCATGGGTCCTCATGTTTCCCACTTTCATAATTCATTTTCTTCTTCTTCTAATTCATTTTTCACTTTCCTTCAAATTAAACCACCCATAATTACTCGAATTCTCAGAATATAATCATGCATAATGATAGTATAATACACACACATACAGCTTCTTATTAAGTTATGTATATATGTCGTTTAGCACTGAAAGAAAAGGAAGGCCCCTAGAAATGCTTGCGTCTCTTCATGCCCTCCTTGCTTCCTACGACTGTCAATCACAGAATGTACCATTTCGATTCATTGTGGCAGACACAATTAGGTTTTCCCACAAAGTCCAACAGTTAATCCCCGTAATTACTTACAACTTTAGTCATTATATATATCTTAATAATATTAATATTAATAAACTAGTTAACGTCTTAGTGGAGGTCCTCCAAAAACCAATATAAAAACATGTTGGCGGTGCTGATGCGCACTGACGTAGCACAATCTCAAGACGTTTAATTAGTTGTTTAAGGTAAATGGGATTGAATATAATATTGATTAATCATTCTACATAATTATACTAATACCAAGATTTTCTAGCTAGAGCTATTGTACTGGAAGCAAGAGAGTCGATAAAGTTACTGATTCCTCTGCGGTAGATGATGAAGAACAAATGGAAGTGGAGAGAGGTGTGGAAATTCTTAAACAAAACAAAAGTGCTCATGAGAGCTTATGGGCTTCCATGATGATGAATGGCTTTGAATTATTTGTCTTGGGAATTATTTTACGTGGGAGTGCCTCTTATTATACCTAATACAGCAGATGCCACCTTCCAACATTCGCTTTGTCTTTCCATTCTGCTCTCGAGTATCTTTCTGGTTGACTTCTCTCGCGGATTCGAATTCGATAATCACAAAATTATTATCTTCCTTATTTTATTCAAAGTACCATTTCTAGCTTTCGTCATTCCTGACTTTGCCCTTCTAATTAAACTACCACTGGGCTACACCCTAAGTAATTATAGGCTACACACAGCCTAGTCATTAGTCTAGTGTATTATGTGCCAATCATATTTTCTAGTCGGAAAGTTAAGCAATATAATTAATTCCCTCCCTCACTTTCAAGTTTCAAAGCTATTGGCCCGTTTAAATAAGAGTTTAAAAAATAACTTAAAAAAAAGATTTTTAACTAATTTTTAGAAAAAATACTTCTAGAGAAGAATTTATAAAAAAATAATTTTAAATAAATAAGTGTGTAGATACTTATTTTTAGAAGTATTTTTATTATTATTAAATTATAAAAAATGGTATAATTATTAAATATATGAGAGAGGAAAGAGAGTGTAGAAGAGATATGAGAGATTAGAGATAGTGTAGAAGAGAGATGAGAGATTGCGTAGAAAATAAAGGAGATAAGAGAGAGGTGTAGAAGACAGAAGAGAGAGTGTATAAAAAAATATGGGTAATATAGTAATTAGTTAGTTTATAAGCTATTTTATTGTTATATAATCTACTATGAACAGCTTATCTGAAACCTTAATTTTAGACCATTATTTAGTCCAAAAACCCTTTTGAATAAATATAACTGTTTGTTTTAAAATTTCTCAAAATCTATATTTTGTCTAAACTTAAATTTAAAACTTAGTTTTTGGGACAAAACAAATAAACTGTACATAGAAAAATACTCAAAGTTGTGAATTTAACTTCACTGTGTGTAGGATCACGCAGGGCTTTTTCTTTCTTATATATTCAAATTTAATTAGGATCTGATCTGATATCTTCAATCTCCATTGATTTATATCTGCATTTAGCTGTGCATGGATCTAATAACAAAATTCCAAGGGCTTTTTCTTTCTTATATATTCAAATTTAATTAGGATCTGATCTGATATCTTCAATCTCCATTGATTTATATCTGCATTTAGCTGTGCATGGATTTAATAACAAAATTCCAAGCTGGCTTAATTTTGTCATTTGTCTGTTTGCTGTTCCATTAACTCTTAAAATATTTGGTTCTTCATTTTACAGGCGTATTTGTCAGAATAATAATACTGGTGGTTGGCTAAGATGCTGACAAATTACTATATATGGTATATACAAATAATTTGAAGTTGATAAGAAGGCCCACATGTTAATCGATTGGCTAATCACTACCGAAAGTATAAATGGAAGAATATTCTGAGGAGAGGCAAAAATGTAAAATACATCATACGCGTGGAAGTCAGAATGAGGTCTATACGTGACAAAATTAAGATATAGTAAACGTAATTAATGATGATTTATTTATATAGTGATTCCATTATTGTAACTATAATCTTCCTGTGTGGCACGTATTTTCTTAATAATAAAAGGTTAGAAGTCAAAAGCAGCCAACAAAGAGGACAATTTAAAAAAAAATAGAGAGAAGAAGAAAAGAGAGACGTGTTGGATTCCACGGTGGCGGGTTTGATTGGTGGAGAAGAGGACACGTGGAGTTGGCTTGATTAGTTTTATTAGTTATATAAAATAAAAGGTTGGTGAAACGGGGGGCTTAAGAAAAAGACGGGATTAAATATCAAACGGTGGGCGTAGGAATTTCGTGATTCAGTAATCCCCTCAAAAACTCCAAACTAATCCATGTGTCAGCATCTTCCATAGTATTCTTTTTTTATTCTACAAAAAAATTTAAAAAAGAGTTAAGCTCATATATGATCTAAGGACAAAATCTCCTTTATTTTTAAGTGATACTAATATCGGGTAAGACGAGTTGTCAATTATTTTATGACATAAATTTAGGTAACTATAAGTTATAATGTCTCCCCAAATACTATAACTAAAACCACAATAAAATAGTACTTCTTAATAATTAAATACGTTATCAATAGTCACATATCTTACCTTTTTACTAATTAAATTTATAGATGATAAGTATCCTCCATAGTATTCTTGACCAGGAGAAGAGGGAGAAAGGATTGGGCTGGAAAAAGAGGCCCAAACACTACAGTATGGGCTTGGGTAACTTGAATAAGTAGGCTCAAATGGATAAGCTATGTTATAATTGTAATATTTAGAGAGATATTCTAATTCATGAGGGTCTATAATTACTTTTGAGGATAATAAAAAATTTGTCCTAATTGATATTGGTATCGCCTATGATGAAGGGAGACTTCACCCTATCTTTAAATCATTGGTAAATCTAACCCATTTTTAAAAATTCGTATATAAAAAAAAAATGTATAAGTTCTACCATATTGAGCAACTAATGAGAATTTGTACATATAGTAATAAACGAGTTTATATCTTATAAAGAAATGAGTTTGGTTTCCGTTACTGTTATAAAGGCTCATTTAGTAGAGAATATCGTAAATTTAATATAAGTACTCTTTAAATTCTAAAGTTGTGCTTTGACCTTAAATCTACATAATTTTTTTTTTTATAAAAAGAACATAAGTTTATGCGTTTTGCATTACATAATCAATGCCTGGTTCCGTGGAATGACATTCAGTCATTTATAATATATCACGGACCACGTGTTCTTATTAAAGGGGTTGGTTGACTATCTATCATCTTGCAGGGAACCAACCAATGGGTAATTTTCCATTGAGAACTGCAAGAGTGTAGATTCATATCATTTGAGGAAGCAGGAACAGGGGGAGTCTGAAATTGTATGTGTTGGAGCCCACTGCTTTTAAATATTCCCCCATTTCTTGAATGTTGTACGGTTATCGTTTCTTTGGTGGGGCTTTGTCCAACTTGTCCGAGTAGAAGTTAGTCAGCTTATTACATCTATTTTAAAATTGATTTTTTTAATATAAATCTTTACGGGTAATTAATACAATCGATTTAAAAATCAAATACTCTTTCTAGGTTTTTTGAACGAAGGGCATTCTTTAGAGAGAAAAGGGCCATTAAATACATAGGGAAAATAATGTATAGTCAGAAGTTAGAACCATAAATTCTTTGCAAAAAAAAAAAAAAGTTGAGATAACCGGAGATTGAGGAGTGGGGGAGAGAAGACATTAATCTAGTGGTGCCAAGGTTGAAAGCTACTATTTGAGATTGTCGTTTGGTGGTGGTGGGGCCTACGCTGGCGTTGACCACGACCCACTGGGGTAACTGGGATGCAGCGCTGAGGTCATACACAAGCACAAGCACAAGCACAAGCACTCCCAATCGTAACCGAGTTTAAGTAATATGTGGTTTTAAGAGCAAAGCTTATTTATGTATGGGGATTACGATGGGAGCGCCATAGACCATGTGCCACGCGCACCACACAAATATCCTGAATCTACGATCTACCGTATCGTGCACGTTTGTTTTCATGTGATAGCCCGTGCGTGGCCTGTACGTAGTAGTTCATACACAAATGGGGGAATTGGTGGTGTAGCGGTGTAGCCCTCACAAACAAGTACGATGTAATAATGCATATTAAAATAACTGCAAATAATATGGGAGTCCACGTGGGTGTAGCGGGCTAAGTAGGTGGGTAGGAAGGTAGGGGGAACAAGGTGGCATGGCCATTCAGCGTTACCATGGGCCCAATGGGCTTGAGGGCCCAATTTCTCTGTCACCCTTCCGTACATGTGGCTCGCCTCTCTATTGAGCTGTTTTTGTTTTGGTGTGTGTGTAGGGTACACCCTACAGTCTACAGGGGATGAGGATTATGATGTCATGGGTGATAATCCAATCCATACCTCAAGATTCATTGAAACACGTCATCACCTGAGGGTGTAAGTTTAGATGTGTTTGACAAAATGGTTTAAATTTTTTTTTTGAGTAAAATTTTAATTTAAAATTTTTTAAATAAATTATTATATTTGTCTAAAAATAATTTTGATTGAGTGTGTGTTTAGATAAGATTTTAAAAATAGATTTATGAAAAAAATGTTTTTAGACAATTTATATAAAAGAGTTTTTGGAGAAGAGTTTATGAAAAAAAATAGTTTTAAATAAATGAGTGTTTGAATAGTTATTTCTAAAAATATTTTTATTATTGATAAATTATAAAAAATATTATGAGTATTAAATGAGGAGAGATAAGATATAAGAGGAGAGAGTGTGTGAGAAAATAAAAGATATAGGGTGTAAGAAAAAGTATGAGAGAGAGTATAAGAAAAAATATGGGTAATATAGTAATTGGTTATTTTATAAGATTTTTTTACTGTTCCATAAACTACTATTATCAGTTTATCTGAAACCTTAGTTTTAAATTATAGTTTAATCCAAAAAACTGTTTAAATAAATATGACTGTTTATTTTAAAATTTTTTCAAACTTAAGTTTTGCCCAAAAGAACTTTTAAAACTATAGTTTTCACTTTTATCAAAACAGGCTCTAAAACTATAGTTTAAAACTATAATTTTAAATAAGTTATTGAAATTAATTTCTGAAATATTAAAAGAGTTATGAATTATCCAATTACCATCTTATCGCTATTTTTTCTTATAACCCTCTCTTCTCTTCTTCTCTCTTCTCTCTTATTTATACCCTCTATTATTTTTCCTCTCTCATCTCTCTTCTTCACTTTATCCCATCTCTTCTCTATACTTTACCATCTATCATATTTTTAATTAAATTATATTATTTTTGATAATTTATCAATATGAAAAGTGATTCTACTATTAATTATTTAAATATTTTTATTTTTAAAATTTATTTTTTTTAAAGTCTATTTTTTTTTAAATTTATTCTGAAAAAACTAATCTAAACATACCTTAGATTAAACCTCCCTACTCTACAAAATGTCTGCACGTATTTAGCTGAAAAAAAAAATAGATGCCAGAAGTAAACAATAGGAAAGGAAGAGCATAAAATTTTATACCAGAGTTTAGCCTGCATCTTAAACTTCCCAAAATTTACAGCACGAGAAATCGACCTGTTATTATTTCAAGAATACTCCTCCCTAGGTTTAAGATCCTAAAGTGTAATTCATGCCGGGGCCCAGGGGGGATATTAGGGATGGAGTGGTCAAGCGGGACACGTGTCCATCCTATGTGATGCCGACAGTCGCTTTCAACCTCAATAGTCCCCACCAACCACAATCATTCATTCCCCTCTCCATTTTCAATCTCCCTATATTTCAATCTACTTCAGTAGTAAGATACATAATAAACATCAACTCCCACTTTTTAATTAGAAATATGCAATATATTTTGAGAATATATATGATTGGGATTTGCAAACATTTAGGAAATATTTTCCCGTCTGTCTCTAAACAAAATTAAATTAAATGATAGAAATTTTATATTTAAATTCAAAATATAATAGTACCATATATAATTTTTGATGGAGCTATACTCCATTGGCTACTATTTATAAATTTCAAATAATCTATTTATTTATATTATTAAGAAATTAATTAAAAATAATAAATATACGAGAGATATATTATTTTTTAAATATACTTTTATTTATAAAAAGAATAAATGAGAGATAAAATGAATAAAATATATAATTAATTAAGAGTAAAATTGGGAAAATAAAATAAATTAAATATTTAAATAAACCTAAAATGAATCTTGTAAAAAGTACCATATCCTTTTATAAATAGGACTGGACCCCAATAGACTTTAGCCATAATAACTATTTATATAATCGGCACGGTCTTCTTCTTCAAGAGCTGGATCCCTATGTGTGAGGCCGTGAGCTCTCCTTGATGAGAGGATAATCTACTAGACCTCTTTAATGCAATATAATTTAGTGTTCCTATAAAAAGAAGTGATTATATTATAAGTGAATTGGATTCCAAAACTAATTAATTAGTAACCGAGATATCAAAGTCATAAGCATCCACTTATCTCAACAATCTCGCCTGGCCTTCGACTGCGTGCAAAGCAGGATTAATAACAATGAGCATATGCTCAATATTCCGTAAAAAAAAGAGTGGAACTAAAATGCAAAGGTTTAAGATTCCATGATCCATACAATAGAAAGCAGCTATTAAAAGAGAGTTATATTCCAGTGACAAAATGACCCACGCTATAGCCAGCTAGTCCCACACGATAGAACAACATAAACCTGGGCGGAGGCTCAGAGAAAGACATGGGAGTTGAATATAAAGCTCTGAAGACTTCACAGCGTTGGCACTGTGAAAGACGTTGTGTCTGATGAAGCTTGAGGGGAAATTAGAGAGGGATTTTCATTGGAGGAGGGAATAGAAAAAGAGGAGAGGAAGCGAGTTATTCATAACGCATGATTTGTGTTTGGACGACGAGCGCGGCGTACAAGAAACACAAATGAGTTATAGTGCCTGTTTGGAGGGTGCCAAACCTTAGTTTTAAACTAAGATTTGATTCAAAATCTAGGTTTGAAAAAATTTTAAAACAAACAGTCATATTTGTTCAAACAGGCTTTTGAATTAAACTATGGTTTAAAACCAAGATTTTAGATAAACTGGTCAGAGTAGCTTCTGGAATAGTAAACCACGTTTGAACTAACCAATTACTATATTACCCCTACTTTTTCTTACACTATCTCTCCTACTTTTTCTTACATCCTCTCTCCTCTCTCCTACTTTTTCTCTATTTTCTTTCTTACACCCTCTCTCCTCTCTCCTTTTATCTCTTATCTCTCCTCATTTAATACCCATACCCTTTTTCGTAATTTACCAATAATAAAACCCCTTCTATAAATAACTATCCAAACACTCATTTATTCAAAACCACTTTTTTTTTCATAATCTCTTCTCCAAAAGCCCTTTTCTATAATCTGTTCAAAAGCCCTTTTTTTTCATAAGCCCGTTTTTAAAATCCTATCCAAACGGGCCCATAGTCTATATGGTTTGCGGATTACGTACGGGGAAAGTCACTAATAAAACCGCAATTAATTCTCACGAAAGAAAGCCGGTAGTTCCTGGCTTCCACCAAAATAAACCATGCATGGTATTGGTAGGTTTTCAGCATATGCAAACACACACTTGATTATATGAGTGAAAACTAGAAAGTGAAAGCAAGGGAAATTGTTGAGAGCTGAATATTAATTATTGTGGAGCTGAGGAATGACAGATACATGAAGAAAAAGAACATGTGTAAAACACCGACTAAAATAAGGGAATGGATTTTGACTGGAATAGTAGATATGTCGACAAGTAATATCACTATGCCTGCATGGAGCTGGGAAGTATGTGAACACAACAGTAGGTACGTAGCAGAGTGAAACCTGAGACAGTGTATAGGGACCCCATTGGTATGGGGGAGGCCGATACACTCCCAAACATGCATGTCCTCAAGAATCACCCCTCTCTTCCGCAACATGCGCTTCTTTGTTTGATTTGCTATTCTACCTGGCTACATTCATACATATATAGCTCAAACTGCATTTCCTTTCATTTATTATTCCCACATTTTATTCACCTTCAACGTAACATACTTACATACTCCTCACTCCTCTATATGTACGGCTCCTGATTCATAAATTTTCTCCTCCTTTCATTGCCCTTGTCTCTCCACTGTCTGGCACTGAAAGTAACATCTTGCAAATTCAACGCCCCCTCCATATATGGCCCCCCAACTTGTCCTCTGCACTGTGTTTTCTGATTGACGTCTCTCTATAATAATTGACCTCTCTCATATATCTCGCGCAGTTATGCGTTACATTGTTTCTCCCACATGGTCCAATCCAACTAACAAACACAACTGTGTAATTATACTCCCCACAGATTGGTTAAACCGTCATAATCTGACATTAATTTATCATGTATAGCTTTTCCCAGCCCTCACGTCAATCCTCTTTTTGTACCTCGTGATTTCTACATATTATTATATAACTACTGGTACTTTTCCTTTTCACTTCATTCAATCCCTTCGCCAATCCGAGTGATTGTCCCAATAATTTGAACATTGCCAATAATTGAAAACCCAGCACTACACCTACCTCCCGTTATAGGATAGCCATCTATCTGTTTATTTTCAGAATAACACACTTTATTATGATAAATGAATATCTCATCAACTTGCTTAATAAAGATATATATATTATTATATGTGTGCGCGCGCCTGTGTGTGCCATTTGTCGTCATTCGGTGGTGAGGGGGTGGTGGGTTTTCCCTTTTCTACAATGAAGATAATAATTGAAAACGATACGTTTCTGTGACGGATTATGAACTATAACTCATAGGACATGCAAGCCTTTTGTCATATTCTGAATTTTTTAAATCCGAATATGGAGGATAATATAATAGTAGAAAAGGAACAATATAAGGGTGCATGCAAGGATCTTTCTGTATATATCATGCATAATCGCTCACATTGTGTGATGGACGTACTAAGTTATAAAGTCAATTAACGATTTGGAATCTTGAGGAAAATGAGATTGTCATTTGGAGCCAGCAAGGAACTGACATAAACACAAATTGCCAATACTTTAATCTGCTTTCTGGGTAAACAAATCTGGTTGTCGGGGGAATGATTAGCTCCTTGCCCATCATAATATCTGCTCATTCACAATCAATTTTATTAGTATTAATTATACTTTTTGCAGGATATAATCGTTCTATATTGCAAGAAGCAAGTGGGTCTTTCCGTCCCATTCATCATGTCCTTAATTGACGATCGACGTCTCTATTATTATTAGTGTGATAATCCACGAGCATAAACAAAACGTACGTTAACCCCTAAATCAGTATCTAACCAATGCAAACCAACAAAAAATTATGGACAATGAGAAGACAAGCAAGGTGGTACCTAGTTTCCCTCAATGAACTGAACAAGAAACCGTATAATTATTAATTACACACACACACACACACATATATAATGCACGAGTGGATAGGAGAGATCATAAAGCTAAGCAGGCGTTACATCATAAATAAATAAAGAAAGAAACAATGAATGGTGGGGTGTGTGTGGGTTTGTAGGTAGGCTTTTTTGTGGGACCAAGTTGGGCAGTAGGTTTGAAATCGTTGGAAGAAGATACATCATGATAAAAGTCGTGGCTTTTGTGTATCTTGCTTTTATCTCAATTATTTGATGAGGGCTCTATCTCTAGAAGCTGTCAAGCTGGATATGTCCGTGGCGATCGATATGAACAAGAAACTTCTGGGAGAAACGCCTTTTCACTGTCCCTCCACATTATTCTCCATCTGGCCATGATCAGCATCCATCCCATTATATATATATTCCGGATTTTAATTTTCTGATGTTTTAATTTCTTGTCACCTAAACTTGGGAAAAAAATCTGTGGATACTGCTTTCTAAAGAATGACTCAAAGGGGTCTGGGTCTAGCAGGGCGTGAGAACTCCAAGAGGAAAAAGTGGAGAGAGATCAGAAAAAGGGTATTTTGTCCAATTTTGAGCGAGTGATGAAGAAGGGAATGGAGGACTCGTTGGCGTTTATTCCTTTCAGGCGTTGTAGATGGAGCACAATTTTGGGTGCGTTTTGTACATATCCAACGGATTTTGCTACAAGTATCCACATCCACGTAGCTGTGGAGATATAACGATAACAAGCACAAGTTTTTGAGATAATTAAACCATAAAAATTAGTAGTTAGAATTTGAAAATCAAAAGCTTTATAAGGTTTCTAATTTGAGGTAACTTGGGAGAAAGTCCAAGACTTTATAAAAGATAACTTTCTAGATATGATACACACGACACGGACAACGGATTATGTTGTTTTAAGGTATTAATTCAATAATTATTTATTTATTTAATTTTATATGGGCCATTCTCCTTATTTGGAGGCCGTGATAGGCAGCTCCACTACCATTACTCCTTCCGTCAGCGGCTACGTACTTTGCCTCGTGAGAATCTAATGTCGATTCATTATTCCATGCATGCATGTTGCAAGTCGACCAGCTGTTTCGGTTTCATATATTCCTTTATTTTTAATTAATTATATGACGTGTAATTATGGAACCCAACCATCATCATTAGCGTTCGAGTCATCAATTGTTGGTCAATAATAGGCCGCCATTATGAACAAAGCGTTTACGCACCATCGCCTTTTTAAATTAAAAGCGACCACTCTTGTTCATTTTAAGAACAAGAAGGGGAAAAAAGGAACACTGGAATCCGTACACTCTAATTTGCACAGGCAATTCTGAAGCCTACACGTTCATAGGAACTCAGACCCAAAACTGACGCTGTACTAAAATCCCGCGCACGTCACCCATACAAAGCCTACACGATCGCGCGATTTTCTCGTTAGATTGATTGAATTTAGTGATACGAATCCAATCACGCAATTAATGATTCATTCATTCATTCAGGCATTACTGTCTATTATAACGAATGAACTGTGGAGGCTCATCAAAAACCTGGAGATATATATGATTAGTGGGATTGGATAATGGCTACTGCTCAATCTCATGTTTTTGTCAAGTGCATCTGGTTGCCTAAGTCGGGCCCTGCTTCCTCCTCCCAATCAGATTTCTACACCTTCCGTCTCCCATTAATTCAATGCCCCCCTTTTTCTTTAATTTATGAAAATAATAATAAATCCATAGATGGAGATGCCAAGCAGGGGCAGAGTGTTTGCAATGAAAGTGAAACAAAATGTCACCCTCACATGCAACAAGCCTCTCTCTTTAACGGGACCCTGCATTAATCTCCTTTCTCTTTTCTTTATTTTACTTTTAAACGTAAACTAAAAAAAAAAAAAACCAAAATCTGTGTGCCTTACCACAAGCCACGACTCGCATGATAGCGTCTGACGGATTCTCCTCTTCGTTACTCTGTTTTAACCCCCCACCACCCTCTCTCTCTTTTGCGTGCTTCTTATATGGAGTAATGATTTTCATGGATGAAAAATTCAAGCTTGTGGCATAGCAGGGTACGGAATTTGATTGCATTTTCCCCTCTCTTAATTTGAAAGCATCTACAACACTGAGTCTAGACAAAATACACAGAAACAAGACCCTAATACAGAGAGACTCTAGACTCTAGACTCTAGACTTAGAGCGTGTGTTGTGTAGCCCACCGCAGAAAAACCAGAAGGGCTTCACGAACAAAATTAGAAAAAAAAAAAAACAGAGGAGATCGTCGTCACATATATCTGTGGGTTTGATTTAGCTTCATGATAATTCATTGACAAAATTAATTTTAAATTATAGATTTAACATGAAAAATAATTTTAAAAATAAATATTTATGTAACTATTATCTTACTATATAAATTATTAGAAAAATACGAGATAAAATAATAATTATAAAAAAAATGATATTTTAGATGGAAAGAGAATAAAAATTCAGAGAGTTATGTAAAAATTATTTAAAAAGTTAATAGTTGTTTCTAATCTTAAATCATAGATTCAAAAGATCAAAACTATGGCTAAAAGTACTTTTATTTTTTTTAGTGTTTTCGGATTTAAACTATGGTCCACAAAAACACTTTTTTTTAACTAAACAGTGAATATTCACAGAAAACAAGAACAGAGCACTCTTAGTAATTCCATAGCTGATCGGCGACATACCCTTGACAATCCTCCATGCTCTGTAGCCATGGGGCCTCGTACATCCATCCCTCTTCCGTGTCCACGTACACAAACTCCTTCACCAATTCCAACGCGTCGTTGCTCGTTTCCAAGTTTGGCAACTTTATTATCTCGCTCAGTTCCTCCGACTCGGTACCCAAGTCCATTGCTGAAACCAACGACGACAGAGACGACGATGTCGGCAGGTCGAACTTATCCATCTGAGCAGCCTTCGTTGCCGCCGCCTGCACGTCTCGAGGAGCGAGCGACGCAGGACGAGGAAGCAGGTTGATCAGCTCGGGGAAATTGAGAATAGCGGAGCTACCTTTGATGCTCAGAGCGGCGACGTCATGTGCTCTGGCTGCCATTTCTGGCGTTGGAAATGTACCGAGCCATATGCGCGATTTCTTGCGAGGCTCGCGAATTTCAGAGACCCATTTACCCCAATTTCGCATGCGAACCCCACGGTACACTGGGTGCTTGCTGGAGTCTCGAATTCTTTTCACTTTTTTGGATTCTGGGCTCTCAGCTTTAGCTAGCGAAACAGAGTTCTGGAGAAGCCGAGCCGAAGGAGGAGAGTGCGGCGAGTTTGGGGAAGACAGTGATGAGCTTGAGTTTGAGGTGCTCTCTGTTTCAGAATTCTGGGTTTCTGCAGTCATACTTGTCTCCAAAGAACAAGTATACGTTGGAGATGCAAACAGGTTTTGAGGAGAGCAAGAAGAGAGAGAAAGAGGTGTCAGCAAGTGAAATGGATGAATTTAGCTTCTTGCTCTGCTGCTTCTTCTTCCTCGCTTGGGATTAGCTAATGCCTTTTTTCCATCACTTCCCAATGAGGGATATAAGACTTATAAAGCTTCAAAAGAGGACCCCACAAGAGAAATGGCCAAAAAGGCCATCCTGCAACTCTACGATGGCCTAGGCTCCTTATCTTCTACCACGCTTACACTATTCCCTCCATTCTATCTTTAACCATCCCTGTTTCACCTCATTACCTCTCCTCTCCTTTATCCATTACTTTTTTTTTTGTCTCCTTCTTAGCTCTAGCCTGCTCTGTTCTGCCCCTTCATCAAACTTTCTTCTTCTTCATCATTCTCAGTTGCATCTTAGCAAAATCACGGATCTGATAAAGGTATACCACTGGCATCTGGGTACGTAGTAAGTTAATTTGACAAAAGGGAGGCATATAAAACCTCTACCCTATATTTATTAATAACAAGTAGGAGGTGTCATCAAAGAAAGGGTATTATTTAGTATTCTATTACTTCCAAATCTTTTCTTTTTATTATTCACCTAATTTATTGAAATTTTATCCCGATTATATCTGAATTTAGCCTTTATAATATATTTAATTATGATAGGTAAATTTTTTAATAAAATTTTTTTATATATGCTAAGACTCAAACTCAAGAGATTATTTAAATAGTACCAAACTTTTATCACACTAACCTAGCTAATACTACTACCAAGTCTTAATTTGACTTATCTTTGCTCTGATTGCACCATGGGCCTGTTATTTTATTATACAGCTAGCTTTGTCACCATTTGAAATATGAGGCACTCAATTCTTTTCAAGTTTCAGCCCCAACTCCCAACTCCATCTCAGAAAGGGCCAATATTTAAACATAAACATATTTAAGTCATGTGAATCAGCTCATTTTAGTCTGTTTTGCAGAATGCTGCTCCAAATAGTTGATGAAAATCAACTATTTTTTTGTTATACCAAAGGAATTTCACAAATATAACCGGTCAAGGAAAGAATATGGATTCAACCAATGCATGTGATTGCCTTGAAAACAAAAAAGTAGGAGGAGCCAGCGACGATTTAGTTTTTTGGACCATTCTTCCATATCTTGCCACTTAAAAGTTCTACCAGAACTAGCAACTCATTTAGCACTTTGTTATCCGATGGTCTCTGGCTAGGAGAGTTAGTAGCTGTAAGCATATATTTTTGTTTCTTTGTTCATCTCGCACGCTGAACAGTAGATGGTGAAGAAGAATGAAAAAGTGAAACTACGTAAGATTGGCATATATTTTTGTTTACGTTAAACGTGTGATTACTGTAGAAGAGGAAAAAGCCATATGGGTGAAGGCAATCACATCTAATGAGGGGGGCAAGAAGCACAGGTGGTTCCAACCTTGGTGATGCCCCCGTGGTGTGTAGGAACAGCGATTTAACTATAATAAATGGACAAACCCCACATCTCAAAGTGATATCTCTGTATCGTATTTACCAAAGGGGGCCCCTCTTCGGCTCTTCCTGTTAAGATTTGACACATTGCGAATCCGAGTAGTTTCAGTACCCAATTATTTGGACGTGTATAGATAAAAGAAGGACCCCAATGGTGCTCACTAAGGGTCTTAATTGCGACGTTCATAATTTCCTAAAGAGTGGTCTTTTGGGAATATATTTTCCATTGGATGAGCGGAGCTGGAGGGTTGTTGATGGGCGCGTGCTTGAACCCATTAAGTGACCTGAATATACAGGTGTTATAAGATTAATGAAACCTAGTTTCATATTATGCCAGGTATTAAGAAAACTGCAAAACCATGGCATTCTTGACAATGCTTCATTGTAAGCAACCACGAGACGGTACGTACGTAGAATATCTCTAATAATACACCATAGAGAACGTTTCTCTTCTTTTGCTTCATTACTTTGAAATTTAAGTTTTCAGCTTACTTTTCCTTCGTTGGTAATTATCTATGTATATTTTAAGCTCTGTCGACCTAGTTCCGGCTTTTTACTGCAGAAACGAAACCTGGGATGTTGTATTCTGATGTATGTATAGCTCCTAACAAACTCTTACTACGGCACGAAAAATGCAATCTTGTGCAACTTAATTTCAAGTTATGAACCAATCTGTAACAAGATATTCGTCTTATAATTCAAGTTGTATCACATTCTTATACGACAGACAAATTCCTTTGAATATTTATCTTGGATAATATCAGCTACGAATGCTGGCATCAACTTATGTGTCTGACAATCCTCATCAGCCATCATGAACGCTAACATTTAACATGGTATTCACATGGCTTGCTTGGCAAGTATGAAAAATGAGCAAGTGAAAATGGATAGCATGCTGCGAATTCTCCCTACTTTTGTGTGACTTTCCCCAGTCACACATCATTTCACTTGACTTGCTTTGTATGAAAGTGAAAGATGAACTTTCACCAGACACCTTCCTTCTGATAAGCCAATTTGGTATCTGCTGATAAAGAGTTGGTGAGGATTAATCAGTTGTCTATCTCTTGGCACAAAAGTATATAAAAGAGGAATTCAGTATCTCTTTTATTGTTTCAGTGAGTCAAAAACATAAAGAATGTCTTAATCTAACAATTGTTAGGTTGTCTGACAACACTTCGTTCTTTTTTCCCCCCTCATGTTAAATAACTAAGTCTAATGAAGCAATGCTTCACACAGCTGATGGCTTTGTATGGGTTTCCTTCTTACCCTTTTCTTCTTTTAGAACTTAAAATGAAAACGTCATCATTTTTATCAGCAATTCTTTTCTTGGCTATCATATCATCATTCTTTGATGCCCGTTGCTGCTTCTGTGAGCTCTCAGATCTGCTTGATGGCTTCGATGGCTTAGAAGGAGTTCCCAACCGATTCTCCTTTTGCTTCCTCTGTTTCTTCTCAAACGCTCTCTTCGCTCGTTCAGGAGACAACAATCCATGTTCCATCAACCTGCAAGTTGAGGTCTACATGCCTTAGCTAGTAGTTTTTTGAACAACGAACAATTATCACACTACACACAGAAGCAATAAATAATAGAAAAAATGGGCATGATCTCCATTGGTGAGTGAATCCAGATATTATCCATGAGAAAGGTTCCCCATATCGCCTGCACTCAAGTTATGAAACTGTCTTTCTGCATGATGGATCACCACTCTATGTTTCACTATGTATAAAGGTCCGACATTTGAGTCAAATTGATGTCTTCTCCTTGGCTGAGGAACACGCAACTCTATAATTAATGGTAGTACCAATGCAACTAGATGTTTGAGTTTTCCAAGACAGATATGTTCTTCTCAATGGACTAACACTTGTATACACAAGAAAGGAAAGTTAGAGAGCATCTAGAAGTTCTTCAGAAGAAGCCAGGGGAGAAGAGGTGAATAACAAGGCTGTTTGTACGTTATCACAAGTATAAAACTAGTATTGAAAACCAGGCGTTGGATGGAAGAAGGGACAGAGCAAGATTCGATAATCATGGAGTTGGTTGTCAATGGATAGCTATCTCTTAGAAACTGAGGAGGTATTCTCATAATGAATTGATTGATGAACAGAGAGGCTTCCGATATTGTAGAATTCCTTTGTTTTCACAGAAGCATGAGCATTTAAAAGAAAATACTAGTATCTAAATACTTACATAGATGTTGGCTGGTCACATCACCACCCATAACAATAGAGGACAAAATTATAAAGCTAACCAAACTATATGAAATGACTGATGAAAATGTAAAGTATATTAATCCGAGACAAATAATTTTCCAATGAAAAGTTTACTGAAAGGCTTTTGTTAATCTACTAGAAGGTCGGAAGTCAGATATCAGTGAGAAGGAAAGGAAACAGCTTTTACAATGATTTCACCTCAGTCCTCTTGGCTAATTAATTAGAAGTCAATAGATGATAATCTAGTAGTGGCTGGGCTTCATGCTTATTGGTTAAAGGCTGATTGTTTTTTCGAAAAAGAAAATTCCTTGTAATATCTTTAGATCCAGGAAGATAGACATTCTCGTTTCTTAGTTAAACATTTAAATAAAGCAGTCGCTCCACAGAAAGCCACCAACATTGGCCGCTTGTGCATGGACCTCTCCATAAATTGTCAAGTCACCAGAACAGCAAGAACAGTAATTAACATGAATGTATAAACCATCAATTTGTTCAATTAAAACTGAGTAAATGAAACTCACCAAAATTCCGCCATTTCACTTGATGGTATCTGTTTTGACAAGGACTCGTAGAATATCCGCAGGGGTTCTTTCTGTCAACAAGAACATGAAAAACCACAAGGATAAGCAGGAGGGAATCATCATATATACAAATTGAGTTGTAAATTGCAGGAACTGAAGAAGATGGGTCGAGAACCTCTTCGGGAGGATCATGCTTCTGGCCAGGCAAACTGTAGACTTTCTTCTCTCTCGCTTTGGCAGTAGCCCTCTTCGTTGTTGTTTTTGATGAAGATGATGCCGTTTTCGATTTAACCTTCACATCATTTTTGGAAAACATTATTTAGCCCCATGACCATCCTAATTGAATTGAACAGAGCTGAGGCATATAAAAAAAGAGAGGATTTATGGTGTTAAAGTTCAATTATACAGAAACAAAAGCTAAAACCCTGTAAGACAGTTCAAATGCAAGTTATTGAAGAGAGTCATAACTTTCGTAATCAAGAAATTCTGAACCCCACTTTCTCAAGGCGCCCACCACCAAACAGGTTAACAGGCATTCTATTTCCATCAGTCAACTAAAATCAGCTAATCAATTCAGAAGTCCACAAATTCAAACGACCCAGATAAGATTCAATCAGACAACACCAACCATAGGGCCGAAAGCATACCAAATGAATCTGCAGAATAGAAAAGCTCCGAACTTGAAGAATAATACCTCAGATTTCGTGACAGTGACGGATTTCATCTTTGAATCAGGTGGGTGCTTGCTGGAGCTGTCAATCTTCTTCTTGATAGATGAAGAATCGATCTTCCCCTTTGAAGAACCATCTTGGGCACTTGACTTCACCTTCACCGCAGTGCTTTTGGCATCTGTAGCCATACACAAGCCTTTGTCCTCCCTCTTACCGATTAATTGTTATAGATCCGACCGACTCTGTCTTGCTTGGCCCTTTCATTGAGAAATCTTCATCAGCTGTCTTTCTCGGCCAGCCGCTCAGGGAATTAATTCCTATTCCGTAGAGTTTTAACATAAAAATATCATTTTTCTTGTTCCTTTTGTTTACAATAACGTTTAAAAGTAAAAGCAAAACCAGGTCATGTTAGAAAGTTTTGCTGGTTAATGTTTGTTTAACTGCCATTTTCTCGAGTGGCGGATAAACCCATGGCTCTGGTATGATGTACCTGGGCGCACAGAATAGGAGCCCGGTGGAGAAAGACATGTATGCCCTGGTAATAAATACGAGTGCATGATTCAGGTGAAGCCTAAATCGGTCTTTGTGTTGCAAGTTATCCCATCAAAGATGTGACCGAACGTGGTTTATTTGTACTTTTTGTTAGGAATTGTCGCGTAAAGATGAAGGATTGGTTTGGGACTCGGATAATCGGACGGTGAAAAATTACAAGAGCAGACATCTTCGGGTGGGGACATTTACTTAAAAGCTCTTTTTTCAATTTTCACGCACTTTCACGTGATCCGCCATTAGAATACGTGTTGGTGATTGGTGCTTACAGCTCACTATTTTAACGGTGTTACCTACCGTCAGTCTGTCCAGCATATTTATGTACTTTTTTGTTTTTTCGAAATTAAGGTGAGGTTTTCCACTTTTTTTTAATTATTTCTCATTCTAATGCGCATAATTATGTACTACTAGTACTATGTTCCAACATATATGAAAGTTACTTGTATCACATCCTATTATATTGATAAATTTTTTTAGATTTCCTCTTGTTAAATAAGAAGGTATTGAAAAAAAATCATTACTTACCTTATAAATTTCTCATATTCAATAAAGATAAAATTAAAAAAATATTATTAATTATTTCACAAATATAATTGAATGGCGTATAGTTTCATGGAAATACAAATTTTAATTACCCATCCTCCGTTCTCCTGTAGATTCCAAAGCACAAGTTGTACAGAAAGTCATGTATAACTAACCCACCTTTGATTTGCAACATGAAAGCAACAAGAAGCTGTATTTTCTCTACTTTCTTTTTTCGCCCGTCAACTGTTTGTTATAAAGTCTAGATGCTCTACAGATTTCTACAAAATGATTCAGTGTCTTCTTGTTTGGAAAAGTCTATTATACCAAACACAGTGAAGGATCATATGAAATAAATCATACTTGACAGGCTCATCAGCATGCCAGAGGAAATGCTCTTGTACCTGTTTCACCCTCTTGTACATCTCTAAATACATATCCTCTGAGATGGACAACAGAATATTCCTCAAATCAGGTATATCTTTCTCAGTCACAATCACTGCAAAAGCTTCCCAGTTCAAAACCTCAAAGAATGGCGGCACAAAGTTGTCTGATAAGATAACTGGAACGCACTCATTCAGTATAGCCTCTACCACTCGAGGGCTATTCACTTCATGACCCCTCGCACAGATGCAGTATTTTCTGTCCTTCATGAGCTCCAGATAGTTTCTATTGCCCCTCACATGTGGCAATGGACCAGATATTTTCATGTCACCTTCCTTGTTCTCCCAATGCTTGAGCAGAATTGGCCGAAGATAACCATGCATACCACCTGCAAAGAAAGCCAGAATAGTCCTCTGGGAAGGAGGGTTTCCTCCTATGTTTTTCAGAGGATTCTGAGACGAGATCACGTATGTTTCTGGCAGAGAAACATCCTTCCCTATCTTGAACCTTACTTCTATGTCTGCATTGCACAGGGCTCTGATGCAATTAACCATGCGTCCACGTGTTTCTGCAGGAGCCTGAGAAATTATGCTTGATTGAATCAGAATGGTGCACGTGTCATGATTTTATTCTATGGTGGATGATTATGATTTGCTTTGATGTAAGGAATCATACCCAATCATGGCAAGCGACAACGAAGTGATCTGTTCCATTTACTCTGTTCCAGAAAGGATGTTTAGCTGCAATCATGTTCACGTAGTTTCTCATGTACTCGATTAAGTTTGAACGCCTATGTGAATTTCGTACGTAAAGTGTCAACTGCAACAATCTTGAACTGAAAGGTATGTAAAATAAGTGAGCCTTTCCAGGGTCTTGAGTGACCAATTGTTTGTTTGCCTCCATCAATTTCATGAACCATCCTTCAGAAGCATATATACCATCCAATAAGTACTCGTGGAAAATTGGTTTATCTCCATCCTGGTAGATGTAAACTTTAAGCATCTTCTCCATTAGTTCGTAACTCCTGCAGATACAAGATACTCTAATTCCAGCATTCAAACTCATTAACACTAATGAGTAAGCTTGAATTTCAATGATCAGAAACACCAGGTTGATAAGTTAGCGCATATTACAGTAGCTCAAGCAGAATTTTGAAATCTAACCACATTGCAGTTATTAGGTTCAGGGTGAAACTTGTGGGATATAAGATGATAAATGCTTATGATACGTACCTTTTGAAAATGGAGGCGTTCCTATAGATAGGTGAGTTAAATCTTGAATCATTGTCGATGATGGGGGCATTTTCAATCTCTAATCTCGCTTGCACTATTTGCTGATCAACATCTGGGACTCTAACAAACACCACGAGTTAGAAATCTGATGTCTATATCAGTTCACACTTTCTGATTTGACTTTGATCCATCAAATGTTACATCAAATGATTTGACTTGGATGAAGCACGACTTTGCTGCAGCATTAAGTTCATCTCTGACATTGAAACTACTTTAGATGGCGGCTTCTTCGAGGTTTTTGCAGTTCTGGAGTTATCTTTCCTGGACACTGAAGTAGCATCCATGTCATTGTTGTTGGCTTGCTTAGTAGCATCTGTTTTAACAGAAGTTGCATTGGAAGGGACAAAAATCGTAGGACTTCTTGACTTAGTTTCTGAACCTAATGAAATCACGGGCTGTGGGACAAATGAGGGAGGTTCAATCTCTTGTGAAGTGAAATCAACATTGCTAGCTGTAAAATTCTTAGTCTCTGAAGCAATACCAGAAGGAGGAGCCATAATTGAATTTGTACTACCTTCATAAGTAGGACTCCTTGGCATGGCTTCAAATGCATGGATGGAGCTAGCATTTGAATGATCATTATTGTTGATGCCTTCCGTTTGAGAATAACCCAATGATGTTTCTATTTGGGAATTGCTAATCTTGCGAATAGAAGGAATCAGGGACAACATTTTACCATATGGAAGTTCAGCATACTGAACCACTAAAACCAGAATAGCTATTACTCCTAATAATGTTAACAACCTTCTAGTTTCAGACTGACAAAGAATCCTAAATCCTCGATCCATTCATCAATTAAATAACCAAAAACAACAGGATTCAATCACTCTAGCGTAATAAAAAATGTTCAGAAACCTCGTGATCAAGCTACACAATATCTTAGAAAGCGATCAGAACTACAACAATCCACGACTCTGGAAGGAATTGAAGCAATATCGTGAAGATCAACCGAAAAAATGGATAACGAGGGAGCGGGAAGGTAAAGTAGACCAATGTAGGGGGCGTGCCCTGTTCCTAAAGAGCTAAATTGAGCTACCCCATGAGTGGGAAAGGGAACTGTATCGCAGCCATGGAAATAATAAATGTTTGAAGAAATTCAAGGCGAGTTTACTGGTGATCGAATGCGAGCAAGACGAGCTCTCAACAGGAAATTCATCAACTTTGCCTAAAAGCTTTAGAAAAAACAGGGCGAAGAATAAACAGCAATGGAGAGAGAAAATGAAGACGTGTTTACACTTTCCAGAAAAAAAGTCAGGATTCCGATGAAGTTACATCATATTCCAAAACGCCAGATGGAAAATGGATCCAGGATCTAGAATGATAAAGTCATAAAACGTATTTGATGGAGCGTACTCGACGGTTGCCAGGAATAAGAAAATTTCCCATTTTTCATTTTTCTCAACGTGTTTCTAGCTCCATAGACAGGTGGGCTATGGCCATTAACCACCGACATAACAGTATGGAATGTATGTATGTATGTATGTATGTATGTATGTATGTATGTATGTATGTATGTATGTATGTATGTATGTATGTATGTATGTATGTATGTTGGGAGGATTTGGTCTGACTTAGAATGTTTATTTTTCTCTTATCATTATCCCATTGTGTCCTGGTAATTCTTAAATTAACAATTTTACATAGATTAATAAATTTAGTCAAAATAACTTATTACTTCTAAAATTTTAAATTGTTAAAAATAATTTAATTATTTAGATACTATCAAAAATTGTTGGAAGTGTTTTATAATTTCAAGGTTCAGAATAAGATATCTAAAAAAAAAATTAACACTTTATGATCTTATTTTAAAGAAGGAAGTGTTTTATAATACAATAGAAGGAAATATCTTAAAATTTTCTTTTTAATTGACTTGAAAACTCCAACATTGGTGTTTCAATTTTTCCTTTAACTTTAAAAAATCCAATTTTTTTAGATTTACAAAAATGTCACCTTTTCTTTAGGTAAATAAAAAAAATTTAATAATTTTCAGAGTCTGAAAGAACGTTACTTGAATTAACAAAGTAATCAAATAAATTTATATAATTGGAAACATAATTCTTTATTCCACAATTATTGGAAGCAATTCATAACTTGACACCTTGTATCATAAAGGCCATAGGCTAAAGAATGGCACGGTAAGTGAACTTTGCCCATACTGCTAATCAGCAGAGAAAATTTCTTCACAAAAAACCAAAAAGATCAAATCTTTTATGTGCATCAAACCTTCAGAAGAATCTGTACATGACCTGGTCCAAAAACTTTTTCTGCCATCAACCTAATCCCGAGTTATCTTGATCTTGCAGTGAAGACTCTGTTATACCAAATAGAATGAAGTATCATATGAAATATATCATACTTGACTGGTTTGGGATGCCAGAGGAAATGTTGCTGCACTTTTCTGACTCTCATCTGCATTTGAAGATACCTCTTTTCAGGTATTGAGAGTAGTATATTCTTCAAATTTGGAATATCCTTTTCCATAACAAAAACTGCAAAAGATTCCCAGTTCAGAACTTCAAAAAAAGGTGGCACAAAGTTGTCTGATATGATCACTGGAACACATTCATATAAAATGGCCTCCACAACTCTTGGGCTGTTAACTTCATAACCTTTGGCACAAATGCAGTACTTGCTGCTTTTCATGTATTGAATGTAGTTTCTGTCACCCTTGGACTTTGGCATTCTCCCAAAAATTTTCATGTCAGGATCTTTGTTTTCCCAGTGCTTCAACAGAATTGGCCTAAGATAACCGTGCATGCTCCCGGCGAAAAATGCCATAGTTGACTTCTTGGAAGCCGATTTTCCTCCCATGCCTCCTGTCGGATTTTGAAAATTTCGAATGTATGTTTCAGGAAGAGACACATCCTTCCCAAACACAAAACCCTCTTTTGCATCAGCATTGCACAGAGCTCTTATACACCTGGCCATCTTCTCCTTTGTCTCTCCAGGAGCCTGCAGAATGCATAGGCTTTTCTGTTAGAAAACTTCATTACTAGTTTTACTATGTTCTCTAACAAAAGTCACATTCATGAATTCAGTAGAAAGCATACCCAGTCATGGCAAGCAACAAGAAAATGATCAGCTCCTCCAGTTCTGTTCCAGAAAGGGTGTTTGCTGGCAATCATGTCGACATAACTATTCAGATAGCTCTTCAAGTTATTGTGATTATGTGAGTCCTGCACATAGAGGGTTTCTTCTAGCATCCGAGAACTGAAGGGTAAGTAAAACATGTGGGCTTTCCTTGGATTCTTGGTAACGAATCTTTTACTAGCTTCCAGCAATTTCATAAACCATCCTTCAGAAGCATATATTCCCCTCAGAAATGGCGTATGCATTATGGGTTTTGCTCCTTCTCTGTATATATATACTTTAAGTCTCTCTTCCATTATATCATAGCTTCTGAAATTTTAGACAGTGGCAGCATAGTGAGAAGATTGTTATTGTGACATATCATTACACAAAAGCTTGATAAATCAGCAATTATACCAATAAGAATTTTACTTCTAATAAGCAATTCCAAGCCGTCAATTGGAAAAGGGGAAAAAAGCATGGTAATCAAAATAATACCTCTTGAACATGGAGATGTTTCGATAGAGTGGAGAATAGAGACTTGGATCATTCTTTATGACTGGTGCATTTTCAATCTCTGATCTGGCCTGCAATAGCTCTTGATCAACTGCAGAAGACCAACGGGGCCTCTGGAAACAAAATAGCAATAATATGTCTCATTTCTACTATTAAATGGTGAAAATACTGCAAGTTGTTAAACTAAATATGATGTAGCTTCACACACATTCATTACCATAGAACGATAGGAAGCACGGCTCTGGAGCAATAATGAGGTCATATTAGAGATTGAAAATACTTCAGGTGTTTTCATAGAAGAGCCTTTATTCTTATCAGGCATACCAGAATTCTTGTCCTCTATATTGAAATCATTTTGGGATGGCTTCAGATTTTCATTCTTCAAGGTGCTAGTTGTGTTGCCTTTCAACAATGGGGGCACAGCAGTGATAGAAGAATTCTTATCCATTGTATTTATGTTGTCTTCTGAAACTGAAGGCATGCCAGAATCATTTGGTAACTCTGGAGCTGGTGTTGTGAAATTTGTGCTCACTTTCGTTGGAGGACTTACAGAAGAAGTTCGATACGTTGGTGCTATTGCAGGAAAAGAAGCAGTAGAATTAATATATGAACTTCCAGATTTATATTCTGATATTGATGTAATGTTTTTCTCCCCAGAACTGCTTGTCAAATTATTCATACCCAGCTGTGTTATAGATCCATCATCTAATTTCTGAGTACTGTCCACAAAGGAACTTTTGTCAGACTCATTAGATCCTAAAAACATGTTGGATTCCCCTCCTGGTTTCAAGGCAGTCCCGGGATTTGGCTCAGTGTCGTTTGCTATTTTAAGGGAATGTCCACCATAGGAGGTTGCAGGATTTAAGGTTGTCACATTGTCAGATGTTTGGGACTTAGATGATGGATCTGTTATCTGGAAGCTACTACTTACTGAGGGTGGAATCTTACTGATAGAGAATGGAGAGAATAGAAAGTTTCCATAAGGAAGTTCAATATATTGGAAGGCTAATATTACTGCAAATGTAATGACAATGAGCCATAGAAATCTCTTTGTATCCAATTGAAATAAGGATTTAAATTCCTGACCCATTTTCTCAGGATTACTAAATTATCCTCAGTCGACTGCCACAGACCATATGTCTTCTGCAGATTACAACAAAGAACTTGAAATGAGTAAAAACTAAAGCATGGTTATAAGTTAGGAAAAGAAACAAAATTTATGCCGTTAAATCATCAAAATCAGCAATTCTGTATTCCCCACGAAGAGCGAGTAACATGATGAAGCCAGAGAGAAGTTTTATGAAGGAATCTACTCTTGAATGTAACTGTCGTGCATAGAAACGGAGGCGAAATAAATGCAGAGAGAGGAAAAGAAAGAAGAATTGAAGAGTAACTCAGTAAACCATGTCCACGTATATAGTAAATCCTGCTTTCCTAAATCCCAAGCTTCAAAGCCAGATTTCAATAGTTCAGAAGATATTATCAATCATCAAAACCCACTAAAAGGAAATCTTATCACCAACCCAACGACTAACTTATCGTTTTGCCGACACATGCACCAGGAAAGGTTCAATTTATGTGATAAACAGGCCAATTCACAATTACAAGCATAGCATCGATTGCTTTTATAGTTTGATTTCAGAAGAACAGAAAATGATCAACAGAATTGCCAGACAGTAGTAAGGCAAGAAGCATAAGAAAGCATTCAGGAACTGATGACCTTACCAGCAACCAAACGAATAGCGGTCAACTCATCTCAGGCTACGAGACCGGCGAGAAGGCCAAGAAAAAGAAGAAGATTGTTGGGAATAACTTGTAGTTTTGGTTAACTGAGAAGGGTGAGGGGCCAGTTGTAAAATGAGACTCAAAGGTTTGTTCTTTTGGTGCACTTTTAAGAGAAACCAAACAGGGAATTGCTTTGCTTCTTTAGTTTGGAATAGAAATCCAAAGGAAAATACTTGAAGTACCAGGCTCTGATTCTTACGCCGTGGCGTTCACGAGTTTTGACCTTAATCTTAACTATGAGAGACCGAAAGAGTATATTTAAATATGTTGGAAGTTTGTGGGAGGAAAAAAAAAATTGAGGTTGGAGGAATCGAAACAGAGGAAGAAGCTGGTTTTCCGACAGACAAAGCCAATTTATATTCTGTAAAACGCCAACCATACTACCACCAACCGTATTAAATTTGACTTTTCAAAATCAAAATATGTTCATTTACGTATTGTCCACGCGCCGCCCCGGCGTTTACGTCAATAACAACTCCTGTTTGCACTTGCTTCATTATACGCTATTATTCTTTTAAAAATAATACCATTAATTAATTAGTTATGGAGAATCTCTTATTATTATTTGAATCATAATTTGTAAATAATTCAACGGATTGTACTCGGTATATATTAAACATTTTGGAGATAATTTTTTTTGCATTAAACTGTTTATATAAGAGTTTATAAAAAAATAACTTTTACTCAACTTTTAAAAAAGAATTTTTTAAAAAAATTTATAAAAAATAATTATAAATAAATGAGTATTTAAATAGTTATTATTAAAAAAAAATTTATAATTAAAAAATTATCAGAAAGTGTATGATTTTATTAAATATAAAATAGAGGAAAGATGAGAGAATTTAAAAAAAATATATTAAAGAAGAGAGATGAGAGAATGTGGGGAAAAGAGTGAAGAGAAAGGGTAAAAAAAATAAAGATAAAATAATAATTAGTTAGTCCATAATTTTTTTATTATTTTATAAACTAATTTTATTAATTTATCTAAAATTTTATTTTAAAATTATAATTTAGTTTAAATTTTTTTTAAAATAAATATATTTATTTATTTAAAAAAATAAATTAAAATTTTATAAAAAAAAACTTTTTAAATCATACTTTGTGTGCTTATCAAAGTCACACACAATAGGTAAATTGGGATACTTTGTGAGAGTCTATTTTTGAGGAGCACAATAAAAAGAGGGTTTTGCCTTTTTATTCTTTTCATAGAAATTTTCAAGTCTCTCTGTCGTTTATTGGTACTTTCAGGGTAACGCATTTAATGGATAGATCACAGGCGTTGACGCGCCCTGAAATTTTACATTTCCTTAGGGATCTCATTCTAATTAATTTCAAGTTGACACCTTCCCTAGGTTTGATCTGTATTATGATTCGGTCCCATACAAACAATGAGATCTCCTACGTTTCATTTAATTATTTCTTCAAATTCCCATTCTCCAACTTCTTCGTTCTCTTTCCTTATTTAAATTTACTTAGCTTAGGTGCGTGTTTGATAACGTACAAAATTTAAATTAAATTTTAATTTAAATTTTTTTAAAAATAAATATTTATATTTATCTAAAAATATTTTTAGATTAAATCATGATTTAAAATTAAAATTTTAGATAAACTACTCAAACTAATTTCTAAAATAATAAAAGAGGTTATATATTACTCAATTATTATTTTATATTTTTTTATATTCTCTCTCATCTCTCCTATATATTTTCTATTATATATTTTCTCTTATTTTTTTTATACCCTCTCTTCTCTTTTCGCTCTTTCTACTCTCTCATCTCTCATATTTTTAATAAAATTATCTTATTTTTAATTATAAATTTTTTATAATAAATATTTAAACACTTATTTATTTAAAATTATTTTTTTTATAAATTATTTTTTAAAAAACTATTTTTTAATAATTATCTAAAAATATTTTTTTATAATTTTTTTTAAACTCTTACCAAACAAGTTTTAATTATGGATTTTCATCCTCTGTGTGCCTACGATGATGCCTGTCTCTTCGTTTCATTTTGGTATTGTTAGGATAACTCTTCGCAAAATGTCCTTATACATGTGGTGACATTCTCGGCTAGTGCGGGAAAAGTGGATTGGTGGGCCCCACTAGTATCGTTTGCAATGTCTGTATCTCCAGTTTCAAAAATTGGTGGGTCCATTTTCCTGTTTCATTAGTTTATCCATATGCTCTTATTTTTATTCGTGCAACGCACGAGAAGGTGATTGATTGCCATATGATAACTCCCATGGTTACGTTATTTTTTGGGTTTTGTTTGTTTGTTTGTTTGAGTCTGATATTTGATTTGACATGCCCTGTTTTTCAAGGGAACAATCATTTAAATAATTTTATATACATAAAAATAATTAATTCACATAATTTTTTTTTAAAAAAATATATCTTAAAATAAGACGGGTATAATAATGAAGGAGATAATATTTATTAGCTGACCCGTGATTAGAGAGAAACTAAACATGATCCCCACCACACGAATTACCAATCAATAGATTACTACAATTGCAAGAGGTGGATTGTCCATGATCAAAAAATCTATATCTTAATAAAAAAAATAAAATATATGATCATTTAAAATATATTTAATCTCTATAGAATATTATTTTATTATAATTCTAATCGCCTCATTTAGAGAGTTATCTTAATTTTTAGATATATAAATTTATACTATCTCAATATTAGTTTTATTTAGGAGAAAATAAAACTTGATACTAAATTTAGATTATAAATGAAAAGAATTTTGTAAAAAACAAATGGATGACTGTGTGGTGTGTTAGAGCACAAACAGAGAAAATGGGGCCCATATCTGCTGTTGCTGTGAGTAACTGTTGGTCGGGCCCTGTTTGATGTTTTCACTTTTTTTTTATACAAAAATTTAAAAAAAGGTTAAACTCACCCACGATCTAAAGATAGGGCGAAGTCTCTCTTCCTTTTAGGTGATACCAATGTCGGGTAGCCGTCTATTACCCTCAGGCGTAAACCTAAGTACCCAAGAGCTAGGATGTCTCCCCAAGTACCGCGATTGAAACTACAACAAATTGATACTCCATAGGGTTTAAACACACTCTAAATAGTAGTATATCTCACCTCTTCGTCAGTTGAACCCACAAACGATGGGTTGATGTTTTCACTTTTCATCCCCTTATGATGGTATTCCAGAATATTGGGCCAAGCCCATTGTTATAAGGTCCTAAGAAAAATCTAATAACATGCTAACGATGATAGACCCGTTATAATTTTTTGTACCAAAACTTATCATTACATTTTTATTTATTATGTGCTTTTTTTCTGTAATTACATTACTTCATTGAGGCCTCTTAGCAATTTTCCTTATTTTCTGAGATATTATCTCCTATGATTAATATAAGAGTTAATTGATTAATTTAGATGGATTAAGTAAATAAAAAATATCAGTTAACTATATAACATAACAAAATGTGACGTGTTTTATCTATATAATGTAATTATGCTCAATCTGTGGTTTTATGCACAATATTTTACTTCAGTTCCATCTATACGCATAGATAACGATCATAAGAGAAACCTAACTCCATGCATGCTCTGTTTCTTTTTCTTCCTATTCACCCGCTCGTTCCCTAATTGTGCTACACGTCTTAGCATGGGTACAAAGTGTAAGTTTATTTCGTTATTTTTTTAGTTTTAATAATTAATTTTGTGAGGGAAATATAACATGGATGCTTTCCTCATCAGTTTTTGACTATTTTTCCAAGTTTTCTGCATCCTAATAGGACTTGACTTTGAACTATTTGTTTTGTTAGCTCTCGTAAGATGTTCTGCACCAGGACACCTGTTTCTTTCAGATTTTTTTGTACCTCCTGTTTTAATTCATGCCTAACACTGTTGTTGTAACTGGCTCTTTATTTCACTCTTACTTTACCCAACCAACCGTGCATCTCTGGATTCTAGTCCCAAACCAAGCAAACAAGACACAACTTCTGTTTTTTTAGCCCTATCATAATCAACGTTGTAATCACATGAGAAACAAATTTTTGCATTGAAAACACAGCAATACATAATCGATTCATTAAATTAATTGCTCCACCACATTCGAATCTTTAAAGTAGATGCCGAGTCTGGAAACTGTAATTAAAAGAAAAAAAATATACGGTAGTAGACACCTATCATAATCAATAATATGCGAGGTTAGAAGGAGAAAGAAGATTGTTCTTTTTTTCTTTTTTTTAACTTGGGAAAGTATGAGCTATTGACTGCAACAATTACCAAACCAGGAGGACGTGAATAATTGGTTAAGAAGGAATATTCCAAGGGGCTGATTGTTCCACAAACAGTCGAAAACGTTGTTATAAAATAGCAACTTCTCTGTTGTTCCTGCAAAAATGTCAACCTGACATTGAATAGATTTTGGTTAAGTTCTTAGGTTGAAGCCTTCTCAAACATGACAGCTCCATATGCGTCATTTGCAGTGAAATGCTCTGTTAAGAAAAAACCCAGCGTTATCTCCCACAATCTTCATCATCACCCCACCATTCCGCTATCCTCTGCTTTCAAGGTTAGTCATTACACTTTCTCCATGACTTAGTTTTATTTTCTCCGAGTTATTAGTTAAGCTTCTGGACATGTGATTCATGAGCAGCCGATCCTGGCATCTCTTCCTCAAATCCCTTTGCAAATTGATGTAGCCAAAACCCTGAATAATGCAACAGCTAAAATACTGGACGCTTTTGTGGATTCAGTCTTCGAGTTCATGGACCAGCCTCTGTTTCCAGCTCAGGTACCTTCTGAGTTCTATATAGGGGTGTTCATAAAGCTTTGGCCCGGTATGCCACCGAGCTCCCCAAAAAAAATTCTGTCTAACCAGATAAATATAGGGCAACGCAGGGTATCAGGCTACAAAATATATCCTATACTTTTTTTGGGCTAAACACTGGGCATGAGAGTTGCTACTGCCCATAAGCACTTATTCTTTTATTTTTTTTTTTATTTTTCTCCCTAGATACTACACTTGGAAGGGAGAATATGATAACTACTTATGACTAAAGGGTCGTTTTAAAAGTATAAGTAGTTAAATAGGTAAGTTGCGTCTTTTAATATTTATAACTATATTGATTTTTTCTTTTTCTTTAACTTTATTGATCATAATATAATTACATTATGAATTATAATTATTTATTTTATTTTTTACATGCTTCATCCTTGTCAACATTTAGAAAATTGATACAAAGTTGCAATTACAAATTACTTAGACTTCAAGGCTTTTTTTTTATATACAATGAATTTCAAAACTTTAATTATTATATTTTTATTACCTTATTTTTAGTGGATTATAGATATTATTTAACTCTTGAAGACATATAAATATAATATTATTTTAGAAATTTATAATTGCAGATTATTTTCTACAATATAAGCATATCATTACAATTTAGGTATGCCCAACTCGCCCACTCCCAGCTCAAAATAGTTAGGGTTTTTATCGAGTAAGACTAGGTATCAGGCTGCAAAATGTAACCCATACTTTTTTCGGGCAGGGCATCGGGCAAAAGGATTGTCCTGCCCAACCCAGCCCTTCCTATGAATACCCCTAGTTCTATAGTTCTATATGTTATTCTTCTTAGTGACTCTTAAACTGAGTTTGTAATTTTCCTTACTTGAGTGCAGAGTAACTTTGCTCCTGTGGAGCAGTTGGAGGAAGCCATTCTTATCACAGCCATAGAAGGAGATGTCCCACACGATTTTCAAGAGGGTGTCTATGTTAGAAATGGTCCTCTTTCTTGTCTCTTGTTGAACTATTGCACTTTTGTAGGTCTAAATGAACAGACCCCAATGATAAATCCAAAAGCATTTGTCCTTCTTTTGTCTCACATTTAGGAGTTTCCTATGTACCTGATGAACACTCCAAAGAAAATGACGAAAGAATCAGATATAAGAATTCACAATTAATTTATTCAGCCATTACAGTAGCCTTCCTTTTTGACCAACTTTATGTTGTAACTTGCAGACTTCGTAATTATCATAAGCTTCAGGATGGACATGCATAAAATATATAGTATGCCTGTTTTAGCATATCGTTGTTGGTGATTTCTGCATCTTTATAGCAGGTCCGAATCCACTATTTGGAGGATTGAAAACAACCAAATCTATATTTGGAAGGTCAAATCACATTTGGGTTGAAGGAGAAGGAATGCTTCATGCTTTGTATTTTAAGAAAGCAAGTGAAGGAAACTGGACGGTCATCTACAAAAACAGATATGTAGAAACAGAAACTTACACGATAGAGAAACAAAGAAACAAGCCTTCCTTTCTGCCCGCCGCAGAAGGTGATTCACCTGCCATTTTGTCTGCCTATCTCCTAAACTGGGTAAGATTACTATTCATAAACTAATTAGGTCGCAGTAAAATAAGCAGAGTGCAAAAGTTGAGATTTTTTTGTGCGTGTTTTAGCAGTTAAGATTTGGAAAAGTGAACAAATACATGAGCAACACCAACGTGTTTGAGCATTCGGGGAAGTTTTACTCCATTGCTGAAAATCACATCCCACAAGAGATTGACATCATCACCCTCAAAACCTTAAGAAATTGGGATATCAATGGATCATGGAATCATCCTTTTACAAGCCACCCAAAGGTTTCTCTTTATATGCTTTCAAAGTGTCACATATTACCTTTTAAGTACTCCTTAGTTGTTTGCTCACCATCAACTTCTTTTGATCCATAATCTCAGAAAGCTCCAACTACAGGAGAGCTACTTATAATGGGGGTGTCTCCAACTAAGCCTTTTGCTACACTTGGAATCATCTCTGGTATGCCTATATTACACTTTTACTGCCTCTTGTTGCAATGGGCTAACTCAATGACATGCCTTCCCCCTTTTTTGGCAGATGATGGAAAGAAATTGATTCATAAAGTGGATATCAAATTGAATAGGTGCAGTCTTTGCCATGAAATAGGCATTACACAACGGTAACATTGGTGATATATAGACTTTTAAGCTGCCTTGTAGTTATAATGCAAACTGTAAAAATGATAGTGAAACTTAGTTGCAGGTTCAATGTGATCATGGACTTCCCACTAACCTTGGATCTAAACAGACTAATTAGAGGAGGCCCGTGAGCACTTAACCTTCCTTTTTGCTGAACTTTGATTCAATTTTTAAAAGTATGAAAGTGGTCTGAATTGGACTTTCTTGTTTGCTTGCAGATTAATAGAGTACAATAAGGAGGGATATGCAAGAATAGGAGTAATGCCCCGTTATGGTGATGCCAGGTCAATCCAATGGTTTGAGGTGAAACCTAATTGCACATTTCACATCATAAATTCTTTTGAGGATGCCCATGAGGTAACTGAGATTTCCAAAGCCTAAATTCTTCGACTGATCCTGCAAGAGCACACCAGTTGAAGTAGATTTTAATGTGTATCAACAGGTTGTAGTGTGGGGATGCAGAGCTCTTGATTCAGTAATTCCTCGGGTTGACTCTAGTTTGAATCCGTTTGAGGCATTCTCTCGTTGTTACGAGTGGAGATTGAATCTGCAAAGTGGGCAAGTTAAGGAGAAGGATCTCAGTGGAACTAAAGTACTGAATATGGATTTTCCTACGATTAATGCAAATTTTATAGGTATTAAGAATAGATATGGATACACTCAAGTGGTTGATCCTGCAGCTAGCTCCGTTGCAGGTACTCCTAGGAGGGAAAAAAAACTCTGATAAATTACAAACAACCTTATCAAATATATGTGTGTGCTTGTACTTTTAACTTGTGATTTTTCTCCGTGATCACTTAGGTGTGCCTAAGTATGGAGGCCTAGCCAAGGTCTACTTTGAAAAACCATGCATGGATTTATATACGGTAAGAGATTAATCTGAATAAGATGGTACGCTTTCTGATCATGCTTTGTCTTCCATGATCATAAACATGATTTTGTTAAGCAGAATAACAAACAGCATGAAGAGCCTATAAAGGTGGAATACCACATGTTTGAGAAGAATGTATTTTGCACAGGAGCATCCTTTGTCCCTAAAAGTGATGGGGTTGAAGAAGATGACGGTTGGATACTCACTTTTATTCACAACGAAGATACTGACATATCTCAAGTAAGGAGTTAATTCTCTTTAGCCTAGTATTGATCTTACAGAGAATTAAGGCACTTACTTCATTCCACTTTCTCTTCCCAGGTTCATATAATTGACACAAGAAAGTTCTTAGGAGAGGCAGTTACCAAAATTACCATGCCTCAGAGAGTTCCATATGGCTTTCATGGAGTTTTCATGCCAATATCATTGGAAGTTTAATTTGTCAGTGTTGGTCATCACCCCTCTGAGCATATGCATGACAAATGGCGGCATGTCTTTTGTATATTTTTTGTGCATATTGAATTGAATTGTTATTGAACCATTTGAGTTGTTTTTTTTGTTCGCACGTTATCACCACTTGAAACCCGGTCGGATTTTGATCCATAAGGATAACATGTAATCTCATTCCTCCCTTAAAATAAGGTGCAACACATGAAAAGTGGATCCTACAGTTAAAACAGAGTAGCCCCATATAGTGGATTAGAATTAATCCCCCCTTTTTTCCAGTTTAAAAAACCCCACATCTATATCTACCTTTTGTACTTAATTACAAAAATCAAAGTGGACTAGGAGGTTTCTTATTGTCCCTTGTCAAATTTTCAACCGTTGTGCTGATAAGCGCCGTACATGGACATAAATTATCTAATCTTAGACGAATCAAAAGACGCATAGATATGTGCAAGGGATTGTTTGGACGGCAATCAATGGACTCCGCATGGGGCCAATCGCATTCAAGTGACTCAGGTTGATCCTTGATGAGCTTGAAACAGAGCATGATTTTCATTCTGATGCTCTACCTTCAATTTCCTACTCAAGTGGCAACCAGAAAACAGACAACTCAAATTCGTCTACGTGTTAGCAAGAGACCGTCTCCTTACGAATGCAATTTGTCTCCACTTATATAAGATAAACTTGGTTAATTTTCCAAGACAAGGACTACATACACCAACAAACACATGAATCTCCTCATTGTGGGGACTGTTACAGTGACAAGAAATATTAAAATAAACGAAACTTTTTGGAAAATTGTCCGCACTCTTTCGACAGAGGATAACTCTAGAGATTCTCCGCTAAATATACATTTCTACCCTTTACATGTTAACCAAGGGGCAAAAAGAAAAAACCCCTCAAGAATCCGTGATCTGGTTGGTAAAGATGAGCGAGTGGTTGGTGGTGTTCATCATGATTCTTTCATTGTCGTTGAATGTTCAGTCCCAAGGAACACCAGAGAGCACGCAGGAAGATATACCTGAGGCCATCCTTCCCAGTAAAGGAATTATAATAGGAATCCTTACCGTTATGTTCGCCATATCATTGTTCCTTGTGGCTTATGTTAAGTTCTGTAAAAGTCGATCCACTGAGCCTCTGAACCTTGATATGAACAATCCTGGAATAAGCCGATCATGGTCAAGATATTCCGGGATAGACAAACAAGTAATCGAAGCACTGCCATTTTTCAAGTTCTCTTTACTCCAGGGGTCAAAAGAAGGCCTAGAATGTGCGGTTTGCCTCTCAAAATTCAACGACGCTGAGGTTCTTAGGTTGCTGCCCAAGTGTAAGCATGCTTTCCACATGAATTGCATCGACAAGTGGCTCGAATGTCACTCGACATGCCCTCTTTGCAGGTACAAGGTTGACCCTGCCGACATCAAGACATTCAATTCCTCCATCAGTTCCAGGTTCCTTCGAATTCCTTCCGACATAACAGAGATCGCCGATCTAGAAATCTGTTGGAAATCGTGCCCTAGGGGCCAATCATTGTCTTATGAACATTATTGATTTATGAATTTATTAATTGAGTTATCATATTATTTGCATGTTTACTATGATGACCATCCTTGGATAATTCATGATATTATCCTAAATGTCCCTGGTCGATCATCTATGTGGGAGCACAGATGAAATAAGACCAGTATGACTTTGAAGATGTATAGAGATATAAATCAAAGTCATAAGCACATGTAAGAGTACAGGGTGTTGGACCGACCCGCTATGAGAGAACTGCATGGGTAACGTCATAAGCTTCTCTCATATACAAACCATGTCAATATGCCCTTTGACCTGAGATCATCATGGATTCCTACATGACAAAACGCTCAGCTTTGACCTAGTCAAAAGTCACTTTTGACCGAGTGATCATAAAGACTATGTTTGGGCTTAGTGGTTTTTCATGCGGAGGAATGTGAATGGTCAAGATGGAATTTGTCCCTCACATTCGTGGAGAGATATTACTGGGCCCCTCGATGAGTGAGTCTGAGAAATGTATGGCCATACTGTAATGGAAAGGTAGTTCCATTTCTATAGTCAGACTACTCAGGGATCGAGAAAGTAACGGTCGGGAATAGGAGGATGACATTATCCATGCCTCATCCATGACCAAAATATCGCGTGACAGAAGGGACATGATATGGTTGTATAAAAGGTTACATCGTTTATCGATCCTCATATGATTTGGGTAGTTGTTATGTCTTGCTAGAGACCGCTTGCGACTTGTGGGCTAGTATAGCAAATGGCCCACTGCCAACTTCATATGGGCCTACAGGGTCGCACACAAAATAGCCCAACACGAGCTATGATGTCCAGATTCATTGAATCTAAGACATGTCCAGATTCAATGAAAGATCCAGGTGAATGTATATATATATTTATTTATATTTATATTCGTATATATATAAATTCGTATATATATATATATATTATATATATGAGATATATGAGATTTAATTTATAAGGATAAATTAAATCCCTATCATGTTTGAATTCGAAATTCAAATTGATAGGATATCTCATATAAGAGATATTTATAAGATTTAATTTATAAGGATAAATTAAATCTCTATCACGTTTGAAATTCGAAATTCAAATTGATAGGATATCTCATATAAGAGATATTTATAAGATTTAATTTATAAGGATAAATTAAATCTCTATCACGTTTGAAATTCGAAATTTAAATTGATAGGATATCTCAAACTTGATTTATGGGAATAAATCAAATATAACTCAGTCTCATCTTTATTTAAAGTTAAATAAATAAGTAATTAAATCTGTGGGACGGATTTAATATTATTTTATTTAATTAGTTTCTTATAAAATTATACAATATATGATATTGTATCAATTCGGAATTAATATAAGATTAACTCCAAAATCCAATTAGGTCAGGTGTAAAAAAAACGCATAGCATCCTCTATATCTGATTGGAGGAGCTACGTTTGAAAATAACACAGAACACAAAAGGCCGAACGAAATCTGCAAAAGGTTTGCAGACAAGAAACTGCTGAAATAGAGACGGAGACTTGTGAAAGCCTTGGAGGGACAGGAGACGCTAGCACGTCGTTCGTGGTTGGAACGCTGTTCGTGTGGATACCAGTAGAGGAAGCCGACCTGAGGCGTCGACTTCTTGTGATCGGAAAGAGACCACCGTCCGCGGAGAGAATCTGTGAAGGTCGCTGAGGAACACTCCGTCGATTTCTTGCGATCAGAAAGAGATCACCACCCACGTAGAGAAGCTGTGAAATTCGCTGAGCAACACTAAGGGTAATGATTCTTTCCACTTGACTTAAACACATACGGCAGATCCTGGCAAGGAATGGAAAATTTTTTAAAGTTTATTTCCGCTGCGTGTCTTCCAATTCCTTACAGTGGTATCAGAGCCATGCCGTTTTGTGTTTAAGTTAGGCTTGATTTGTGATTTATATGATATATGTTATTAGTAGCCGATCATATAATAAGCGTTGTATGTGTGACATATATGGAATCCTTGTTGTGTATGACATAAAAGGAATCTAAAAGGAAATTGAAATCGGTGGTGATGCTTTTTGATTTGATCAATCCGCATAGATGGGGTCTAAGAAAACTGAATTCGAATTTGTGATTATTTGTGAAAACCGAATTCAGATTCGTGATTATTTATGAAACAAAAAACAAAAAAAAATTTCTTCCGGGGCGCTGCCCCAGAGACCCCGCCCGCTAACCGGCTAGCGGGACAGCCGCCCGCTAACCGGCTAGCGGGACCGCCGTAGCTACCTGTTCGTAGCGTAACATAACCGTAACATATGTTACTTTGTAAATGTTTTTTGCCCTTCGATTAGATCTGAATATTGATTCTTGAATGTTTGGGTATGGTGAACAATATGGCTCTAGATTACAAGTGTTGTAATTTTTAAAAATACGGCCTGCGTGTCGTGCCTTCCTCTATATACTCTCAATGTACCTTCTCCTCTCATCTCACTCCCCTCGAATGTTAAAAGAGGTTTCTATATGTAATTTCTCTTTTCTTACTAGAGAGCTCCTCTCATTGGCTTGAGGGGACTTAGGATAAGTGAGCCATATTGTATCACGTTTGAATTATGCATCTTATGATTAGATCAGCACATGCATATTACTTGTATGAGATACGAACTGAGAAACATGCGTTTTATAAACCAGATAGTTAAATTAGGCCCTCTAAAAGAAATCTTAAGTCATAATGCTGTCAATTTATGAACACTTGTCAAAACCTTGATCGCTCAATTGTGGACTCCACCAAAGTGGGTGCTTTTGAGTTATCTTGGGGAGATAAGCAAAGAGTAATGGTGCTACTCTCATAGGTTCATTATTGTTTGACTTAATTGAGATTAACAAAACGGTTTTGGATCTCAAGGCATTAGATGGGATTAGAACATGCCAGATCATATGATGATAGGATCCCATGAATATCTAAGAGTTACATTTGATGTAATTGGTAAAGGTGTTACCTACCTAAATAACTTAATCTAAGCGTCCTGCCAAAGCGGACTTAAGTTTGAGCCAAATATGGATCTTAGCCCACTAACTATTGCATTGAGGGTTGTTTATTTAGTGGGAGATTACTAATTACATTGCATATTTTAATTGTAGAATCATGACGACTAGTAATACTGCTACATTATCGCTGCGATCTGTCCTTGAGAAGGACAAACTCAATGGGACAAACTTTCTTGACTGGTTTAGGAACTTGAGAATTGTTCTCAAGCAGGAAAGAAAGGCGCATGTCCTAGATCAACCCATTCCTGAGGAGCCAGCCGCCAATGCTCCCAGAGCTCAGAGAGATGCTTATATGAAGCATAAGGAAGACTCTGTCGATGTGGGATGCTTGATGCTAGCCACCATGGTTCCGGAGCTCCAAAGAGATCTGGAACACATGGAGGCTTATGAGATGATTGTGCATCTCAAGGAAATGTTCCAGCAACAGGCAAGGCAAGAGAGGTATGAGACCACTAAGGCCTTACATTCCTGCAAGATGGCTGAAGGTGCATCAGTCAGTGCTCATGTCTTAAAGATGAAAGGGTACATTGATCACCTTGAACGGCTTGGATTTCCCATGAGCCAGGAGTTAGCTACAGATTTGATCTTAAACTCACTCCCGGAAAGTTATGACCAGTTTGTTATGAACTACAACATGAACAACATGGAGAAATCTATTTCTGAACTGCATGGGATGCTTAAAACTGCTGAGCCGAGTCTTAAGAAGAAACCCAGTAGTGTTTTGATGGTTCAGAAAGGAAAGGGTACGAAAAAGAAAGGCAAAGGCAAGGGGAAGGGTCATGGCTCATCAGGTAAGACCAAAGAGTCAGGCAAGCCCGAAACCAAGCCCGCACCAAAGAAGGCAAAGCCTCCGAAGGAAGGAGTCTGCTTCTTCTGCAATGAACCGGGTCATTGGAAGAGGAATTGCAAACTCTACCTCGAAGATCTGAAAAAGAACAAGAAGGATAGCGGGGCTATCGCTTCAGGTATTTATGTTATAGACATTCATCTTTCTACTTCCACCTCATGGGTATTAGATACTGCATGTGGTTCTCACATTTGTACGAATGTGCAGGGACTAAAGGACAGTAGGAAGCTGAAAAGGGGTGAAGTTGACCTACGAGTTGGAAACAGAGCAAGGGTTGCTGCGTTAGCTGTAGGCACTTATGAATTAGTTCTGCCCACTGGGCTTTTGTTAGTTTTGAACAATTGCTATTATGTTCCTGCTTTAAGTAGTAACATTGTTTCACTTTCTTATTTGGATAAGGAAGGTTTCACTTCCATTGCTGGGAATAGTAGATGTTCTATTTATCGTAATGATGTTTTCTATGCTCATGGTGATTTGCATGTTGATCATTACATATTAAATTTGGAACAACCCAATCATGGAAATATCTATAACATAACCGCCAAAAGGGTCAAACCAAACGATTTGAATCCCACATACCTCTGGCACTGTCGTCTGGGCCACATAAATGAGAAACGCATTTCCAAACTCCATCAAGATGGATTTCTAAACTCATTTGATTTTGAATCATATGACACTTGCGAGTCTTGCTTGTTAGGAAAGATGACAAAGTCACCTTTCACTGGGCACAGTGAGAGGGCCACTGATTTATTGGGCCTCATACATACAGATGTGTGTGGACCGATGAACACAAATGCCAGAGGAGGTTATTCGTACTTCATAACATTCATAGATGATTTCAGCAGATATGGGTACATCTATCTAATGAAACATAAATCTGAATCTTTTGAAAAGTTCAAGATATTTCAAAATGAAGTACAAAACCAGCTTGGCAAAACAATTAAAACCCTTCGATCTGATCGGGGTGGTGAATATTTGAGCCAAGAGTTCATAGATCATCTTAGGAATTGTGGGACACTCTCACAATTGACTCCTCCAGGGACACCACAATGGAATGGCGTTTCTGAACGGAGAAATCGAACACTATTAGATATGGTTCGATCCATGATGAGTCGAACAGATCTTCCACCCTCCTTTTGGGGCTATGCCCTAGAGACAGCTGCGTTCACACTAAATCGTGTTCCATCTAAGGCAATCGAAAAGACTCCGTATGAGATATGGACTGGGAGGACGCCTAGTTTATCTTTCCTCAAGATTTGGGGATGCGAGGTCTATGTTAAGCAACAAGCCTCAGACAAATTAGCGCCCAAATCCTCAAAATGCCTTTTTGTGGGATATCCTAAGGAAACCAAGGGATATTACGTCTACAACCCTGCTGATAACAAAGTGTTTGTTGTTAGAAATGGTACCTTTCTTGAACGAGAATTTATCTCTAAAAGAACCAGTGGGAGTAAGGTACAACTCGAAGAAGTTCGAGAGCTACAAGACACCACAGAACTGCAGATGGAAAATAGAGAAGACTCACAACAAGTTGTTGAGACTCCTCAAGTCACGCAAGGTCCACGAAAGTCTAATAGGACACGACTTCAGCCTCAGAGATATGGATTTCTGATTTCTGATAGTCGTGATGTGTTGCTCATTGAGCATAATGAGCCGACTACCTATCGAGAAGCTATAGTGGGACCAAACTCCGAAAAATGGCTTAGTGCCATGAAGTCTGAGATGCAATCCATGTACGACAATCAGGTTTGGACCTTAGTCGACCCGCCTGAAGGTGTAAAAACCGTCGGGTGCAAGTGGGTTTTCAAAGAGAAAACTGACATGGATGGCAATGTAAATGTCTTCAAGGCACGACTGGTTGCAAAAGGTTTTACTCAAACTCATGGTGTGGACTATGATGAGACCTTTTCCCCAGTAGCAATGGCCAAATCAATCAGAATCCTCTTTGCTATTGCAGCATATTATGACTATGAAATATGGCAGATGGACGTCAAGACAGCCTTCCTTAATGGAAAGCTCCTTGAGGACGTGTACATGACACAACCTGAAGGGTTTGTGCGTTCTGAGGACTCTGGTAAAGTGTGCAAGCTTCAAAGGTCCATTTATGGACTAAAGCAAGCCTCTCGGAGTTGGAATCATCGTTTTGATGAAGTAATCAAAGAGTTTGGATTTCTTCAAAACATTGATGAACCTTGTGTGTACAAGAAGGTTAGTGGGAGCACAGTTGTGTTTTTAGTACTCTATGTCGATGACATCCTACTTATTGGGAATGACATTCCTACCTTGCAGATTGTCAAGTCTTGGTTAGGAAAGTCTTTCTCGATGAAAGACTTGGGTGAAGCCACCTACATCCTAGGAATCAGGATCTATAGAGATAGATCTAAAAGACTTCTAGGACTCAGTCAGAGTACATACATAGACAAAATACTGCATAGGTTCAGTATGCACGAATCAAAGAGGGGTTTCATACCCATGTCTCATGGTACTCACCTCAGCAAAGATCTGTGTCCTAGTACATCTGATCAGCGAGGTCGCATGAGTAAGGTTCCATATGCCTCGGCCATAGGATCTATCATGTACGCCATGTTATGTACTCGACCGGATGTCTCGTTTGCCTTAAGTATGACTAGCAGATACCAACAGGACCCTGGTGAGGGCCATTGGACTGCTGTCAAGAATATCCTTAAGTACTTAAGAAGGACTAAGGACTTATTCTTGGTCTATGGTGGATTGGATGATGAGCTCTGTGTAACTGGTTACACAGATGCGAGTTTCCAAACTGACCAGGACGACCAAAAATCGCAGTCTGGATACATATTCCTCCTCAATAATGGAGCAGTAAGCTGGAAGAGCTCTAAGCAGGGCACTGTAGCAGATTCTGCAACGGAAGCTGAGTATATAGCAGCATCTGATGCAGCTAAGGAAGCCGTTTGGATCAGGAAGTTCATCACAGAACTAGGGGTGATACCTACCATCTCAGATCCAATAACTTTGCTCTGTGACAATAGCGGTGCTATTGCACAGGCCAAAGAGCCTAGGTCACATCAAAGGACCAAGCATATACTCAGGCGATTTCATCTCATCAGAGAAATCAACGATAGAGGTGATATAAAAATATGCAAAGTAGCAGGAGAAGATAATGTTGCTGATCCTCTAACAAAGCCGCTTGTGCAGGCAAAGCATGAGCGTCATGTTAGGTCAATGGGAATTAGTCAAATTAATGATTGTACCTAGTGCAAGTGGGAGGTTGTTGGAAATCGTGCCCTAGGGGCCAATCATTGTCTTATGAACATTATTGATTTATGAATTTATTAATTGAGTTATCATATTATTTGCATGTTTACTATGATGACCATCCTTGGATAATTCATGATATTATCCTAAATGTCCCTGGTCGATCATCTATGTGGGAGCACAGATGAAATAAGACCAGTATGACTTTGAAGATGTATAGAGATATAAATCAAAGTCATAAGCACATGTAAGAGTACAGGGTGTTGGACCGACCCGCTATGAGAGAACTGCATGGGTAACGTCATAAGCTTCTCTCATATACAAACCATGTCAATATGCCCTTTGACCTGAGATCATCATGGATTCCTACATGACAAAACGCTCAGCTTTGACCTAGTCAAAAGTCACTTTTGACCGAGTGATCATAAAGACTATGTTTGGGCTTAGTGGTTTTTCATGCGGAGGAATGTGAATGGTCAAGATGGAATTTGTCCCTCACATTCGTGGAGAGATATTACTGGGCCCCTCGATGAGTGAGTCTGAGAAATGTATGGCCATACTGTAATGGAAAGGTAGTTCCATTTCTATAGTCAGACTACTCAGGGATCGAGAAAGTAACGGTCGGGAATAGGAGGATGACATTATCCATGCCTCATCCATGACCAAAATATCGCGTGACAGAAGGGACATGATATGGTTGTATAAAAGGTTACATCGTTTATCGATCCTCATATGATTTGGGTAGTTGTTATGTCTTGCTAGAGACCGCTTGCGACTTGTGGGCTAGTATAGCAAATGGCCCACTGCCAACTTCATATGGGCCTACAGGGTCGCACACAAAATAGCCCAACACGAGCTATGATGTCCAGATTCATTGAATCTAAGACATGTCCAGATTCAATGAAAGATCCAGGTGAATGTATATATATATTTATTTATATTTATATTCGTATATATATAAATTCGTATATATATATATATATTATATATATGAGATATATGAGATTTAATTTATAAGGATAAATTAAATCCCTATCATGTTTGAATTCGAAATTCAAATTGATAGGATATCTCATATAAGAGATATTTATAAGATTTAATTTATAAGGATAAATTAAATCTCTATCACGTTTGAAATTCGAAATTCAAATTGATAGGATATCTCATATAAGAGATATTTATAAGATTTAATTTATAAGGATAAATTAAATCTCTATCACGTTTGAAATTCGAAATTTAAATTGATAGGATATCTCAAACTTGATTTATGGGAATAAATCAAATATAACTCAGTCTCATCTTTATTTAAAGTTAAATAAATAAGTAATTAAATCTGTGGGACGGATTTAATATTATTTTATTTAATTAGTTTCTTATAAAATTATACAATATATGATATTGTATCAATTCGGAATTAATATAAGATTAACTCCAAAATCCAATTAGGTCAGGTGTAAAAAAAACGCATAGCATCCTCTATATCTGATTGGAGGAGCTACGTTTGAAAATAACACAGAACACAAAAGGCCGAACGGAATCTGCAAAAGGTTTGCAGACAAGAAACTGCTGAAATAGAGACGGAGACTTGTGAAAGCCTTGGAGGGACAGGAGACGCTAGCACGTCGTTCGTGGTTGGAACGCTGTTCGTGTGGATACCAGTAGAGGAAGCCGACCTGAGGCGTCGACTTCTTGTGATCGGAAAGAGACCACCGTCCGCGGAGAGAATCTGTGAAGGTCGCTGAGGAACACTCCGTCGATTTCTTGCGATCAGAAAGAGATCACCACCCACGTAGAGAAGCTGTGAAATTCGCTGAGCAACACTAAGGGTAATGATTCTTTCCACTTGACTTAAACACATACGGCAGATCCTGGCAAGGAATGGAAAATTTTTTAAAGTTTATTTCCGCTGCGTGTCTTCCAATTCCTTACAAAATCTTCGTCCAGAGGGAGCAATCAAAGCAGGGCTCTCCCGTATTTAACAATTGGAAACCTGCGCACAGGCTCAATCACAGGATAGTCATATCCGATGTTGCTACGAGGAACAGGTGGAGTGATCTGAACTCCTCGGACTTGCTGTCGTTGAATTCTGAGATCCTCAGTGCTATGTCAAGTGCGACATTCTCTGGTTCCAACGAGGAAGACAACTCGTTCACGCTGTTGACTGCTCCCGGGGAGAAGAGATCCATGTCGGAGATCGCCAACGTGGCGAGATTTGCAGAAATCGGCGTGGAGGACGACTTAAGAGAAGAGAGAGTGAGGAGGATTTGGTTGCCGATTGTGGAGCGAACAGTGCAGTGGTTTGCGACACGAGAGAGTATCTCGACAGAGCCGCAACACAACGGATCTGCTTCGAATGTTTGATCATGTGGTGGAATAAGTACCGTACTTAGGTGTCCTGTCCCGCACTCGATGATCTTGTCGGTGTTCAGATTCAGAACTTACACACGCCTGTATTAAGATTTAAGAGGTAAAGGAATTGCAAATCCAGGCCACGCATCCGATATTTCAGAAAGTAATTAGCAAAATCCCAAGACCCTACAGTGTTCTTTTTTCCTTTTTTTCTGTCCTCTTTTCTCTTATGCGCTCCTGATATTTCTTCTTTTCTTGTTTTGTTTTTCTGTCGAGTATTCAAAAATTATTGTTTTTGAAGAAAAATACCATTGTTCCCCGGATATATGCGCCACCTTAGATCGTGTGACAGAATCTTTTGGCCGCAAGGGACAAAAAGGTTGGTCCCTAATTAGCCGCCATAGTTGTGACACGTGTAGAGTCGAACTGTTTATATGAAGGAGATGAGATAATTTAAGATTCCATAAAAATATATATAGGATTATTTAATATCCATAACACATGGTTTTTTTTATGCATATGTGTTAAATTAACGTGGGCCATTAGTGGCGGCGGCCGCTCAAGGTGAATCTGCTTTTTATGCTTTTCCTAGTCGGATGCTGCTTTTATGTTGATAGTAATAATCATTGTGTGGTGTGTGAAGAAAAATGTGACCAAATTACTAAAATAATGGGATGACTAATTTTATTCAATATTTTAAATTTCACCCCTGTTTAACAAAATTTTTATACTCATAAGATTCATTTGAATAAGATTTTAAAAATAAATTTATAAAAAAAATTAGATAATTTATAAAAAAGAACTTTTAGAAAAGAGTTTATGAAAAAAAATAATTTTTAAATAAATGAGTATTTGGATAATTATTTTTAAAAATATTTTTATTATTAGTAAATTACAAAAAAGAGTATGAGTATTAAATGAGGAAAGATAAGAGAGGAGAGAGGGTGTAAGAAAAAAAAGAAATAAAAAGTAGGAAAGAGGAGAGAGAGTGTAAGAAAAAATATGGGTAATATTACATGAGCTATTATGACCATCTTATCTAAAATTTTAATTTTAAATTATAGTTTAATCCAAAAATCTATTTAAATAAATATAATTATTTATTTTAAAAAAAATTAAACTTAAATTTTAAACTAAATCTAGATTTATCTGTTTGAAACAAACAGGCACATAATTACATACCCATTAATTGTGGTGTGGGGACGTCGTTCTTTATTGGGAGATAAATTTTCATTTTAATAATAAGATTAATGCTTATTCCTTGACACGGAGATGCTGATTATTCGCTATAAATCTCAACACATGAAAACATTCCTTATGAAACATGTAGGCAGGATTCCTGAACATTTTAATTGCCCTTTTCATCATTATTTCCTTACTTGATGCTCCTATAGACACTTTCGTGATATTTGTTTGGCAATAAATAAATACCACGAAATAGTTCAATCAATTTGGGTATATTTGAATATTTTTCAAATGGGCCTGGAGCCCCGATTCTTATGGGCTCATACATTAAAGCCCGATTACGTTTGAGGCCTGTAGAAGTAGCCGCTCTGACGGAAGGCCGCGCGTAACGCGGTGAGCTGGTGGCAACAGTGTGCTTCAATGGCGTTATCCTTATCTGCATCTCTGAATCTCTCTACGGTAAGACATTGTCCTTTACCATCATCACGCTCCTTTCGTCTTCCCTCAATACGGAATTCCTGTTACAATCCTTCTCGAAGGCTTACTCTCTTTCACCTCGGATCCGGTAATTTTACCTCTGCATCTTTTAGATTTACCGTCATCCCGCTCCATTCTTTCAGAGGATGATGCAAACATTTATTGGATTTCTTCACTAACAGAACTTGGTTAATTATCCTTAACTAGCTCTCCCACAATCCCAGTTATTTGGTGCAAAAGCATCGGAATTGTTTAAAGCAGAGGGACAAGCATTAGAGGCTGCTGCACGAAAACTAGCCCCTTCAAATAATCCTGTTAGTGAACAGAATTTAATGGACTGGGTCAAAAATGACACCCGGAGATTGCTTCATATTGTATATCGTGTAGGGGACTTGGAGAAGACTATAAAGTATGCAATTTAAGTTAGATAATATTTAGCTTATACTTAATGCTCAATTGCTTAACTGAAAACAGAGATTAATGCTTTACTGATGTGTAAGTTCTGATTATACTTCTGTGATGCAGATTCTATACTGAGTGCCTTGGTATGAAGCTACTGAGAAAACGTGATATACCGGAAGAGAGATATAGTAATGCTTTTCTTGGATACGGTCCTGAAGATTCCCACTTTGCAGCTGAACTTACTTACAGTATGTTGAGATATGAATGCTACAAATATATTGTCTTCTACAAAATCCTATTATTTATGCTCTATGCAAATGGCTTTTCATCATACTATTTTGTTATCGTTGCAGATTATGGAGTGGATAAGTATGACATTGGAACTGGTTTTGGTCATTTGGGCATCGCAGTTGAAGATGTAAGCTCATATTTCTTCAAAAAGTAAGAAAGTTTTGTAGTTGATGCATTACATGGAGTTTGAGGAATAATTTGCACTGCTCAAAGCTTGTGAATTGTGCAACTTGCTATAGATTTTGTTTTATATTGAGTATTGTTATGTTGATATATTAACATATTAATAATTGTCTAGGTTGTCAAGACAGTAGATCTAATAAAGGCCAAGGGGGGGAAGGTTACCAGGGAACCAGGACCAGTCAAAGGTGGCAGTACAGTCATAGCTTTTATTGAAGATCCTGATGGCTATAAGTTTGAGCTTCTTGAGAGAGGTCCGAGTCCTGAACCATTATGCCAAGTAATGCTTCGAGTAGGTGACCTTGATCGTGCCATATCCTTCTATGAAAAGGTCAGTTCCTGCTCTGGTATCTTACTTTTCTTCAGAAAGTTTCAACTCATTCAGATTTAAGCTCACAAAAATCCAATGTTCCTCCCATGTATTTGTTGATTTTCAAAGGCTTTTGGCATGCAACTTCTCCGCAAAAGGGACAATCCTGAGTACAAGGTAAATTCCCTTTCTACCTACTAATAAGATCCATGGCTATTTTTGTTCGAAACATTATATTTTAATGTTAATTATTTATATAAATGCTTATGCTGGCTCTATATTAATGTATTACCATCTGATTATTTTGCTGTCGTACTTGTGATGCTGAACAAAGGGGGATTACTAATCATTCCAATAATTGATATTGAAATGATTAGTGATCATCTCTGTAATGGTTTTTATGCCCTTGTACAGCTGTTTACAGTAAATGGTTTTCGTTGGTGTCCAGTATACAATAGCTATGATGGGATATGGTCCTGAAGATAAGAATGCGGTTCTAGAGCTGACATATAACTATGGGGTCACCAATTATGACAAAGGAAATGGTTATGCACAGGTAGATATTCCATAATTTTCTGTTTTAAACTTTGTGCAGCAAGTCATTGTAAAAATGAAACTTATTGTGTTGGGACAGATTGCAATAGGCACAAACGATGTCTATAAGACTGCAGAAGCAATAAAACTTAATGGAGGGAAGATTATCCGTGAACCTGGGCCTTTGCCAGGTATCAACACCAAGATAGTAGCTTGTTTGGATCCTGATGGTTGGAAATCGGTATGGCCTCTTGTTCCTTTTACTTGGGTGTTACTCGTTATGTGGTCTGAAGACTCAACCTTGCCCCTATCAAAAATTGGTTTACGTAGAATGGTATCAGCCATATTTATGTGACGAATTAGTTGGTTATTTTATCTATCACTTCATGCAGGTGTTTGTTGATAATGTTGATTTTCTGAAGGAATTAGAGTGACAGAAGCATGACACTAGATTCAACACCTCTTCAATGAAGGCAGCGACTCAGGCAATTTTGTTCGTTTAATCAGTCTTACTGACAACTCTCCATCTTGATGAGCTACTGCCAATTAGAATGTACATCGCGGTCATTCCCCCTGTCTATTTTTGTAGCAGGGATAACTTTCTTCATCGTGCCTGTTACTGATTATTGGAGAGGTTAAAAACATCAATTTGATGACTTATTTAGAGGAGAAAAAAGGCAAAGGAAGTTCGAAGTCATACTCACAGCAACCCCAACTTGTGTAATGTCCCCATTTTCGTCTTATGGAAGTCGAAGGTTCCACCAACGTTGCTAGCAAGCTGCCGCAATTTCACTGTCACCTCTGTTATATCCATCTCCCTCGTTATGATAGTTCTTTTATCTTTTTAAGAAACGTATTAGAAATTAATTTTCTCAAGAGTATCCAGTTGTAATTTTCCTTTACATAGGCATACGGGATATAAATTATTATAAAATGAGGTTAGAAAAACAGCATCTATGGAGTTCTTGTTCTTAAATTAATAACCTAATTAGAACAAAGCAGTGGTGAACAAAGACATTATAAGGACAGCCTCAATTGAGACCACTGCTTGATGAATTCAACGACCAGAGTGACTGAATTCATGGAGGCGAGAGGGATGGACTTGGTACCAGATACAGCCCTAAAAGCAATGGAACTTGCCCTCTGTTGAAGGCATATTAGCGCCACGGATGCACTTTCCATGTCTATGGGACATACGTTGAACTTATTATATATGAAGCTCCTGTAAGCTGAATTTGACAGGAATATGCTTGCGCTTCCTCCTCTTTGGACTCTCGCAACCTTTGGCCCTCTCAACAAACATGTTGAGTTGAAACACCTCTCCAGTCTTAACTCCTAATCAATCAGCATGTATGAGGATCAATGAAGTGGGTATAAGTAATTCAGCATTATCAGTAATAAGGGACTCAAAACCTCTTACCGAAAGCTTTTGAGACATTTGGAAGAACATGGAATCAACAGGGATCCAAAAGGCATGTTGCCTTTCTTCAGGAGTGCCATCAATGGGAAAAATCTCCTTTGGTTGGTACCAGATGTTGTTGAGCTGGTTGTCATAAGAACTTCCATCACTGATGCTTGTGGTGTAATCAGCAAATTTCAAGTAGCCTATTTCCCTGGTATAATCTCCACTGGCTTCTAAGGGTAACTCATCCTCAGGCCCCTGACCATACCGCTGCATTAGACCACTCAACGTTACAAGGTGGGCCTTTTTGCAATCGAAACTTGGGGAAGGATCAAAATACCAAAATTTGATCTATTGTTCGTAGATTCAACTGATAAAAGGATGAGATATATGACTATTTAAAACGTGTTAGTACTATTTTATTGTGGTTCCAATCGCGACACTTGGGGAGACATTCTAGTTTTTAAATACCTAAATTTACGTATGAAGGTAATAGACAGTTCACCTTACCTGATATTAGTATAATCTAGAAGAAAGGGAGACTTTGTCCTACGTTTAAATTATAGGTGAGCCCAATCCCTTTTCAAAAAATTTTGTACAGAAAAAAATGCCCAAATTTGATAAACAATTATTCTTGTCTTTATTATTTTCATGAATGATCTACTACCTGCCAGTTCCAAAGAGCCAAATGTGCCCAATATTGAGGAATTAGTAAATCTCCAGTATTCAGGGATGGGTTCACATTTCCCGCAGTGCCATAATGCAACACCTTTTACTTGGAAAAAGCTCAGCAGAAGCTGAGTGGTAACTGCTGCGTTTATCTACACAATCAGATGTGTGTTATTGTAGTTTGTCGAAAGGAATGAGAGCAAAGAAGGCATCTCAAAAAGCAATTACCCTGCTTAATCCTGTCATGAACACCATAACAGGCTGATCACAGATAGCTCCGAAACGAAATCTCTTGCCTTCATCATAGCAAGTATACATAGAGAAACTCTGGTAAATGAATGATGATTTCTTTAAATAAATTAACCTTGTTTCTCGCAAAATTTCTCATGTAGAAATTGAAAAAAGCAAAAACTAAAAAAAAAAAAAAATACAAGAAGAAGAAGGCGGGGTTGTTAGAGCAAAAATAAAGAGTATACCAGCAAAATCTATGTCAGCGTCAGTGGAAGTGAAGTACGGAGAGTGGAGAAGAGGATTCAACTCAAATGCATTTGGTACGATCGAACCTATATAGGGTCGTCGTCGGTTTGCCTCAGCAATTTTGCCGAGCAGATCCGGCGTCAGAGCACCCCTTACACGTTGAAATGCATTAATCCACATCACCGTCGCAAGAAACATGCGTAAGACTCTTGTTTCAGCTACCATTTTTATCGGCCCAGAGAGCAGAGAGACCAAGAGAGAGAGGAGAAAATAATAGTAAAGGGGAAGTCATGAATTTGTGAAGAAGACAATTTTGGAGGCAGTTGAAAAACAAAATTCGAACCTACGCAGGCAACGCCCATCCGAATTCGAGTCATTCTCCTTAACCACTCGGACATGTCGATGCTTGATGACCTTAAGATTGTTGATGTTTTAACCAACAATAAATACAATAATCTTACCGAAATCAAGCAACGAAACTGAATAATGAAATGAATAGATATACATATTACATCTACGCAATATGGATAAAACGGACAACTAAAATGCATAATATTAATAACAATTAATCTGTTTTAGCAGAATATGATCATCATTAATTAATCAAAATAATTCGCATCAACGAGAAATTAATGGAGGTAGTAGGTACGTGTTCGTTTTTGTAAAAGGGATAAGTGTTCTTAAATCTTAATCGGTCCAGTCGAATTGCCGTTTAAGAAAAAAAAATAAAAAACGTCGCATTCCAACGCTGCGTTTTGAAGAAGCCGGCTTTTGTAGTTTTATGTGTACAGCAGACGAAGTCTCCCAGCTTCTCTGGTCTCTCACTCCCGGTGTACTGGCTTTTCTCAGATCCGTCTCCCTGTCATTCGGTGAATAGATCCTGGCTGAATCGCCATGGCCATGGCGATTGGGGCTTTCTTCGTTCTTCTGTTATTTCTCTCGTGTGCCCACTTTAGCTTTTCGCTTTATGAAGATCAAGTTGGCCTTATGGATTGGTGAGTTCAATTTCTTGTGTATTTACAGCTCTTCTTGGTCGTTGAGAATTTTTATCTTTTAGGTGGTTTGTCATTGCTGGGTTTTCAGTTCGACCCTTGATGCTGGTTTTGGATTTATTGTTTATTAATTCAGACGTGCTCGGATTGTTCATCTCATTCATGTATCCCTAGTTATTGATCGATCATTACCCGTAGCCTCGGAGCCATCGTGATTGTTTATTTTGATAGCGGATTTCATTCAAACTTTTTCAAAATAGCTTGGAAACTCGGCGAGCTGATAATCTGTTTATAGTGTTTAATGCACCTGCAAAATTGATATTGGTTGTGATTTGAACTCGTCACATCATTCCAGATATTCAGGTGCTTAGTTCGAATTTTCAGAGTACTAGTCATCTTATATCTACAGTACCTGCAACCCCAGAAAATCATTTGATGAACTTGCCAATATCATCAGTTTATGATCCCAGCAAACAATTGCATATATAATGGTTTTATCTTTTATTCATGTTAAATATGCGACAACAAATTTCAGGCACCAACAGTACATTGGGAAAGTAAAACATGCTGTGTTTCATCCTCAAAAGACAGGACGAAAGCGTGTTTTGGTGTCCACTGAAGAGAATGTTCTTGCTTCTCTTGACCTTCGTCATGGAGAAATTTGTAAGTTTGATTTGTTCGACAGACTTCTCTGGAGTCTCATTAATTTAATTTCTAAAAGAGGCCATAATGCCTACCAAGTTGAAAGAGGAAGGGTGCTAGCATTTAATGTAATAACTTGTAACCAGCATGGAATTAAATCAAACATTCCTGAGTAATATTAACCTTCCTCAATTACATTCCTCAATTATTTTTTCTGATTTGTTTGAAATCAAAAGGTGCTGAACTATGTTTAACCTTTTTGCAGTTTGGAGGCATGTTCTTGGGACCAACGATGTAATCGATGGACTTGACATTGCCCTGGGAAAATGTATGAAGCTTCAGCTTTCTTTGATAACTACTTATAGAATGTTAATCATACCATCTAACCACTACTGTGATTTGGCTGCTTCAGAAACGTTATACATGGTTGTCTGATTAAAACTTCGCATCATGAGTATGAGGCAATAATGTCTTTGAGCCTCAACTTGAAGCTATGTTTCTCCACTAACGTTTGCTAACAATAAGAAGTAGCCTTTTGCATGCTGAGTCATCTGCATCTCCACGTTTTCTTTTCTGATTTTCCATTGCAGAAGCACCTACAGAACTTATAAATATTATAAATGGGCCCTGGCTCATCAATTAATGTTCTTTATATTCTGGCTTACCTGTCCTTCTGGATGATATCATCAGAAAAACATGTTATCCCATGAAGAGGGAAAAATTGATTTCAAAATGAAATCTCTTTCATTTTGATTATTTGTCATGTCTATTGTCCAAATATGTCTTTTGGTTTTGTGCACCTAAAATAAAATGTATGACTTATACCATCATGTCTATTTGCTTATACCATCGTCATTGAATTGCAGTGATGTCAATAATTAATGAGCTTGAAACTATATTGGTTTCATTATGCTTATGTGCTTTTTTTCTACTTTGCAAGTGATTTTTTGGTATATATTGGATTAAGTAATCGACCTAATCAAATTCATTACTGTATATTGAATTGTTTCAGATGTGATTACTCTTTCCTCTGATGGTAGTATATTGAGAGCATGGAACCTTCCTGATGGCCAGATGGTTTGGGAGTCTTTCCTTCCGGGCTCAAAGGCTTCAAAGTCAATATTAAATATTCCTGTGAGTGAATGATTTGTTTCCCATGCCAGACTTTTTCATGTTAGATATATATATTTCATGCAATATTTTTATTTGATAAGGAAAGAAAGCACGTAAGAATGAGAAGAAATAGTCCCAGATGGGAAGGTACTGTACTGCACCATTTAGACAGTGAAAAGGATTCAATGCACAGAACAAAAGAGGCTTAATTGCACTTTTCACCCATATAGGCTTGTACTTTTAGTAAACCTGCTATTCAATCCTCATCAACCTATGCTTATTCCTCAATATTATTCTTATCCCTGTCATGAACCTGCCCTTCTTGCTTGCTCATTAGTAATAACTAAGAAGTTGTAGTTGACAGTGCACAGAATTTGCCATAATATGCAATAACTGCTGCTATTATTTTTGCAGAAAAATTTGAAGGCAGACAGGGATGATTTGATCCTTGTTTCTGGTAATGGATGTCTTCATGCTGTTTCCAGCATAGATGGTGAGATACTTTGGAAGAAAGTTTTTGCGGGTGAAAGGTATGGCACACATGGAGTTTTGTTGAGCTAATCATTATTTTTGTTGTATAAGGAAGTGTTATTTATGTTGTTATCTTCATCTTGTTTGCAGCATTGATGTTCAGCATCTTATTCAATCTCCTCATGATGATATAGTCTATGTAGCTGGTTTTTCTGGCACTTCAAAATTTTTTGTGTATCAGTTCAAAGCCAAGAATGGAGACTTGTTAAAGCATAATGATGCAGGACTTCCCTGTGGTACTTTTGGGGAATTATTATCAGTGTCCAATGATATGCTTGTGATATTGGATGATATCAGGTCAAAGATAGTAACAATAAACATCCGGAATGGAGATATTAACTACAACCAGAAGTATATTTCAGAGCTCATTGAGGATTCATCTGGAAAGGCAGTAATTTTGCCATCAAAGCTTCCGGGAATGTTTGCTTTAAATCTTGATTCCCATATTATCCTTTTTAAATTGACAAATGAAGGTGAGATGGTGGTGGCGGACAAAATAAATAATGTTGCAGCTATTAGTGATGCTCTGTCGATTTCAGATGGCCGACATGGTTTTGCATTTGTTCAACATGGAGACAATAAAGTTCATCTTTATGTAAAGGATGTCAACACCAATGATATGAATGGTGAATTTCTTAAAGAAAGCATAGTAATAGACAATCAAAGAGGGTATGTTGAGAAAATATATATAAACAACTATGTCAGGACAGACAGATCTCATGGGTTTAGGGCATTGATGGTAATGGATGATCATTCACTTATATTAGTACAACAAGGAGAGATTGTTTGGAGTAGAGAGGATGGTCTTGCTGCAATTGTAGATGTAACAGCATCAGAACTACCTGTGGAAAAGGAAGGTGTATCTGTTGCAAAAGTTGAACACAATCTCTTTGAATGGCTCAAGGTATAATTACCATTTGTATACTATAACCAGGACATCTACCTGCATAATTTACTGCTTGTGATTGAATAGAGAAACACACTTGTAATTTCTGGCCAGAAAATAAGAAACACACTTATAACTATTAGCATGCCTCAGTGCATTCTTTAAATAGTCTATAATGTATGTGCAATTTTAACTCTTATTTTTCTGACAACGGATTAGGAAATATGGTTGGGATATTATTAACTGCTTCTCTAACTGCGAATTTTTGTTGCAATTATTTATTGTTGAAAGGGTCACATGCTGAAGCTCAAAGGAACCTTAATGATTGCTAGCCCAGAGGATGTAGCAGCAATCCAAGCAATGAGGTTGAGGAGTTCTGAGAAAAGCAAAATGACGCGTGATCATAATGGTTTCCGTAAGTTACTTATAGTGCTTACCAGGGCAGGAAAAGTTTTTGCCTTGCACACTGGAGATGGACATGTAGTTTGGTCTCTGCTGTTACGCAATCTACGTAAATCTGAAACATGTAAACATCCAATTGGGATTAATATTTATCAGTGGCAGGTTCCACATCACCATGCATTGGACGAGAATCCTTCTGTCCTTGTAGTTGGGCGATGTGGCTCAAGTTTGGCTGCACCAGCTATTCTTTCTTTTATTGATGCATACTCGGGAATGGAACTCAATGCTTTGAGTCTTTCTCATACAATTGCTCAAGTTATTCCACTGCCTTACACTGATTCAAAAGAACAGCGTCTCCATCTAATCATAGATGTTGACCAGAAAGCTCATTTATATCCCAGAACACCTGAAGCTATTGAAATTCTGCAACATGAGTTTTCAAATGTGTACTGGTACTCAGTTGAGGTGGATAATGGTATTATTAGAGGTCATGCCTTGAAGAGTAATTGCATTGGTGAAGTAGTGGATGAATATTGCTTTGTCTTCAGGGGCTTATGGTCAGTTGTATTCCCATCTGAATCTGAAAAGATCATAGCAACCGTGACGAGAAAATCAAATGAGGTATGCTGTCTTCTGTTAATTTTTTAATTGAAAATAGCAGTTATCCTTGAAATTGAGAATCTCAAATTCTACTACACCTGTTATTTCTTCCAATACCTCCATTGTTCAAAGTTTTATGTTTAAGCTTTGTTTCCTTTCATTATCTACAATTTATAATGCCTATTCATTGATGCATACTTTACTCTTACTATGGTCTTTTCCAATCACAAGGTGGGCTTTTTATAATCCTATAACAGTAAGATTGTGCAAGACAATTGAAATGAGGAATTCCACGAACAAATTTACAATTTTATTTTGTGGCAAGTAAATTACTGCTTTCTCCTTAACTTTATTACCTGTTTGTTGATTCGTATTATCTAGGTGGTTCATACTCAAGCAAAAGTCATGGCTGACCAAGACGTCATGTACAAGTATATATCAAGTAATCTGCTTTTTGTTGCAAATGTGGCACCAAAAGCCAGAGGTGAAATTGGAACAGCAACACCAGAGGAGGCATGGCTGGTTGTCTATATCATTGATACTGTAACTGGCCGCATATTGCATCGCATGACTCATCAGGGTTGTCAGGGTTCTGTTCATGCTGTAAGTATTTTTAACTACTTGATCATTAAAATGGTGCCCAACATATAGACTTTGGGTGTGTTTGGATTAGCTTTTAGAGAATAGATTTTGGGAAGAATAGATTTTGAAAATAGAGATGTTTGGATGATTAGTAGTATAATCACTTTTTATATTGATAAATTACCAAAAAGGGTATGATTTGATTAAAGTATGAGAGAGGAGAGAGGGTAAAGAATAAATAGGAGAGAAGAGAGAGGGTAGAAAAGAAATAGGAGAGAGGAGAGGGTAGAGAGGAGAGAGGAGATATGGTGAAGAAGAGAGATGAGAGATGAGAGAGGGTATAAGAAAAAGTAGGGGTAAAATAGTAATTAGATAGTCCATAAGCTCTTTTACTATTATGAAAGCTATTTTCAGTAGCTTATTTAAAACTATAGTTTTAAACCATGGTTTTGGCCAAAATCAATTCTAGACAAAAATAGCTGTTTGTTTTAAATTTTTCCAAATCGAGGTTTTGCCCAAAATTGATTTTGAAAAGCTAATACCTAACAGGCACTTTATCTTACTGAATATAAATTTTGTAGGTATTTAGCGAAAACTGGGTTGCGTACCATTATTTTAATCTCAGAGCACACAGATATGAGATGTCAGTTGTTGAAGTCTATGATCAATCTAGAGCGGTACGGCAGTAAACTTTATCTTTATGTAAAGATCTTCTTTGTATATGTAAATGTTCATTAGAAATTTTAAACTTAAATACAATTCACAGGATAACAAAGACGTTTGGAAGCTTATCCTTGGAAAGCATAATCTTACATCTCCTGTCACTTCATACTCTCGACCAGAAGTCATAGCTAAATCACAATCGTACTTCTTTACCCATTCTGTGAAAGCAATGGAAGTGACTTCAACCGTCAAGGGCATAACCTCCCAACAACTTCTCATTGGAACAATCGCTGATCAGGTTGGGACACAACTGTTTGTTGGAATGTCTGTTCTATGAGAACTTGAGAACTGAGAGATTTCCATTGGTTGCATCCCCTGCTCAATTTTCTTTGTTCTCATTTACTGTCATTCTCCAATAAAATCTAATGAATGTTCATACATTTCTGCATATGAACTGGGAAATTTCTTATGCAGGTTTTGGCCCTTGATAAACGTTATTTGGATCCTAGGCGAACACTCAATCCCTCGCAAGCTGAGAAAGAAGAAGGAATTATTCCTCTTACTGATTCCTTACCAATTATTTCTCAGGTATTTTTGCCCGTGTATTCTGCACAATCATAGCAATCAGTTACCATATGATACTGGTGGTATCTTTTTCATATGTCTGCATGTTAACAGTTTATCTATCTTACAGCTTGTTTCTAGTAAATGTTATGTTGTTCAAGGTCAGGTAGGTAGGTACGTTGAGGAGAAAGAGGTTAGGGGAGGGGAATGGGGATTCATTTTGAATGCAGAAATTTCCTTCTACAGGTTTTGGCCCTTGTAAGATGAATGAAAAGTTCAGCTGATAGATAAACATTCTAAGTTATACTTTCCAGCATGCTTTGGTGGCATAACCATTGTTTGTAGTATGGCTATCTATCTTGTAGCTGATATATTTGTTACATGGATATTGTTAGCTAAGATAACATGATGACTCCTCTCCTTCTATGATTATGAGAAGAATTAAGACTTGAAGGGCTAGTTTGTACTCTTCTAAGATATTGTTTGCCATGACTGGAATTCTATTGTCTGCCTGCAATTAGTTGGCCTATGTAGACCTGTTTGGGCAAATATCGACCCCTACTTGCACCCCATTTTCTGTTAAAGGTTAACAGTGGTTCTTATTGAATCTCTGCAGTCTTACATTACGCATTCCCTTAAAGTGGAAGGTCTCCGACGAATAATAACGGTACCGGCCAAGTTGGAATCTACATCACTGGTCTTTGCCTATGGAGTAGATCTGTTCTTTACTCGGATAGCACCTTCAAGGACTTATGATTCTTTAACTGAAGATTTCAGCTATGCGCTACTTCTCATTACAATTGTTGCACTTGTAGCAGCAATTTTTGTTACTTGGGTATTATCAGAGAGGAAAGAACTACAAGATAAGTGGAGGTGATATATCGTCATTTCCCCCTGAATTTCGTAACTTCGAACATTTGGTAGGTTTTTTACTCGGTTTTTTTAGAAGTTAAAATGAAGAGGCGCACTTGAAGCTTGGAGCTCTTATTGCAGTTTTTAATGTAAAATTCCATCAATTTAGGATGATTGGAGGACGTTAAATCTAAATGTTGTAAATTTAGTAGTATGAAATAGGGTCAGACTTGAGGTCACTTTCATTGTGAAAGTATGGTGGATCACAGTTGGCGGTACACTCTGCTTCCTTTTTTGCATGCAATGCCTCATTTGGCGATCTAAATGGGTTTTGGTTCAAGACAATGTTATGGACTGTTTTGCCAATCGTTTTCCTCTTTGATTAGTTATGGTCTTACGGATTCAATTCTTGAATTGAGCTAAACCACCTTCTTCTTCTTGGGGAGGGGTTGGGGACACACGGCTTAGCCTTAGCCAAAAATAAGTGTTTCATTGGGATACTATGATAATATATTATCAGCAATTGAGATTTATAAAGACGGCAACAAAACGCTTAAGACAGCGAAATATTTCTTGGTGTAAAGCCGAAAGATGAAATTTGGGGCTTCTTCTATCTGTGGACACATGGTATGAGAAGGTTTCGGAATACACAGAAGTAGAGGCCAGGTATAACACAATCTTGATTGTTGATGAAGCATTTTACTTGTGGCTATAAGTTTAGGTGTCCCAGACGCACTAAATCCATTGTTGGAAGTAGAGTTTCTGCATGGAATACGTAGATTCGAAACGCTGTTTTATGATGAGGCTGCCTTGGACGCAATCTACCAATAATCAAGATCGAGATGGATTCGAAACTAGTGATGTTGGCTGGGGAAGGGCGCTGTGAGTGTTGTCGCATTGATAAGTTTTTTTGTATACAAATATTTTTTAAAAAAATATTATTCATTTATGATTTAAAAGTAGGATAAAGTTTTTTTTTTAAACAATATTAATATTGAGTATAGTGACCTATCAATTACTTTCAGATATAAAATTATATACTTAAGAATTAGGATATTTTTTCAAATATATTAATTAAAAAAACTACAATAAAATAATATCTCCAATGATCGGACACATTTTAAATTAGTCATATATCTCATTTCTTATATAGCTAAATTCAATTTATGGGTGATGGGTGGCATTGATTTTTTTTATTATTACAAAAATTTTAGGAAATAAGTTAAGTTTATCAACGATCTAAGAGTAGATAAAGTCTCTTTTTCTTTTAGGTGATATTAATGTTGGGTAAAGCGAGCTGTCTATTACTCTTAAACATAAATTTAGACACCTAGAAGTTAGGATATCTCTCTAAACGCTGTAACTGGAATTACAATAAAGTAGTACTCTCTAAAAATTGAATATATTCTAAATAATCGTAGGTTTTATCCCTTTGTTAATTAAACCCGCAGAGGATGAGTTTGCATTGATGAGTTTTTTTGTTTTAGTTGCCCACCCAATTCACTTGAGTTTTATCCCGACTATATCTGGATCTGACCCGTGTCACGCATTTAGTTATGGTGGATGAGTCTCCCAACGGAGATTTTTTACATACGTCAAGGCTCAAACTTAAGATTTTATTTAAATAATATAGAGTTATTTACCACTTAAATTAACTCCATGTTTGTGCATTGATGAGTCAATTGCGAGTCTTTCTGTTGAGGATTGCATGATGTAGGGTAGCATCTTTGGGTTTGCGTTTGGGCAGCCCAAAAAAATTACGTTTCTCGTGAGGCGCCCAAACACGACCCTAATTGTTACAAGCTGTAAAATAAAAATGGGAAAGTGACAATTAAGGATCTTGTAAGATCTTTTACTATTGTAAATTGCGTGCCATTTGGTACCCTGGAACTACAGGACCAGATGATATGCCATGTTTTTTTAGTTTTTTTTATTATTTTTACGTAATCGGGAAAAGTTGGAAAAATATGAGGTCCACAGTGAAAAGAGAAGAGGGTGAGACCCATATACGAATTTAATTTACATGAATTATAAAAAAAGTAAATGTAAAACACTACGAGAATAATTCCCTTCCCTCGAGTCAAACATAGGATTAATGTCCTCGTGCTGGCGTAAAATTTAATTAATATAAAAATGATAACTTTTAAATTGTAAATATAAGAATATCGGTTATGAATTTCAGATTAATTCCTTTATAGGACGATTAAGTGTCATTGTCTCAATAAATATGCCTCAGACGCCAGTAGCTAGGCCGAGGCACGCCCCACAAGTAACTACTTTTGTGTCCTTGAAATTATGGGAGCTGGGCCATCCCATATACAAAATAATGCTAACAACTACCCACCACTATGATTACATAGGTTTAATTAATAAAAAATATATTTAATTATTTAAAATATATTTAATTATTTAAAAAATATTATATTATTATAATTTTAATTATAATATTTAAAGAAGATATTAATTTTTAAGCATTTAAATTTATTCTTAAAAATAATATATAACTCATCTTATTTGATATTAATATTATTTAAAAAAAAATTTACTCTATTATTAAATTATAAAGGAATTAATTATTTTTAAAAAAAAATTTGTATAAAAAAATAAAACTTTTTACTCACAAACCAAATGCGGGTTTACATAAATTAGAATTGGGTGGTTCTGAGGGTTTACATAAATTAAAAAGTATTTACAGGTATATTCCCACATTTCAGACCAAGATGCGATCCACACGTTTATTGCAGGATATTTGAAGCAATAAATGTTTTAGTGCTTGTATAGCGTAAGTGACAGATATATGATGACACAAAGCATAAAGGCTCCTTCCCCACCAAAACGAACACACACTCGTCAATCCATTTGCAGTGCTCAACATCCTTCGCAACATGCGAAACCATTTCTGCCTTTTCTCGCTCATCCTCTCTCTCCTCTCTCTCTCTCACGCTCTCACTCCATCTTCTCCTCTCCATTGCGACCAATATGGCTGCGCTCTCCTCAACTCCTATGGCGCCTGGCCAGATCGCGCTTCCTGTCACGCGCTCAACGTCACCTTCCCCACCTCCGAGCAAGAGCTTCTCCTCGCCGTCGCTTACGTCAACCGCAACAATCTCAAGGCAAAGGTCGTCACCAAATTCTCTCACACCATTCCCAAGCTGGCTTGCCCCTCCGCCGATACTACTCTTCTCATCAGTACCGAGAAGTATAGTTCAGGTATTGAAATTGACGCCGCTAATTTGGTTGTGACGGCGGATTCCGGCGTGCCTCTTCGTGATTTGATTGATAGAGTGGAGGAGAGTAGGTTCAGTTTGGTGGCTGCGCCGTATTGGGAGGGTGTGACGGTGGCTGGGCTGATTTCCACCGGTGCCCATGGCAGTTCTTGGTGGGGCAACGGAGGAGCTGTTCATGATCATGTTATCGGTATTAGTATCGTTGTTCCTGCTTCCAAATCTGAAGGCTACGCCAAGATTTTGAGGCTCGAACGACACGATCCTCTCCTTAATGCTGCCAAATTATCATTGGGAATGCTGGGTGCCATCTCCAAGGTCAGTTCATCATTTTTTCCCCATATATAGAATAATGGTTTTGTATTTTCTTTACTTCATATCTATTCACATAAAAAAATTCAATAGAGAGGTCAAATACATATAGATGCTTAATTAGCTTCCTTCCAAAAAAGCTCGCAATGATGTTATCGGTTTTCTCTTATATATATGTTCACGTGTCCAAGCACATGTGATTTTGGGTGGACAACTCAAGTATTCATTTTTAATCATCAATCTCTTTATAAATTCAAGAATAATGCCTGTCAGCGATTGCTTTTGGGTTCTATATATGATATTCGAAAAAGTGGCCTGCGAATCTGCGATGATGCGATCCATGATGTCGTTTAGTAGTTTGTTGAATATCGTTTTTGTTTATATATGTATAATGAACAACAGGTGAAGTTATCAATAGAGCATAGGTTCAAGCGAAGCATAACCTACGATTTTAAGGATGATGCTAACATGGAAGATATGTACATGGATCATGCAAACAAGTATGAATTTGCAGACATCACTTGGTATCCTTCGAAGCACACAGCTGTATACAGATCTGATTCCAGAGTTCCCATAAATGTCTCCGGTGATGGCGTATATGACTTCCTTGGATTTCAACCCAATTCTATTTTGGTCTCCAAATCAGTTAGAGGAATCGGTATTAACAATTAGTATCATCTCCTCCTTTTAAGTCTCTCTCTCTCTCTATATATATATATATCACCATATACTTTGTCAGTTTTCAAAGTATTCATCAGCAGGTTCCTGTAAATAAAAGTCTCAAGATATCTAACCTCATAATGCTACATTATATATTGATTAAACGTTGATCAAATGCAGAGAAAATGCAGGAAAATAAGAGGGATGTGAATGGGAAATGCCTAACGGCAACAACTACAGTAACATACAAGAAATTAGTGGGAAATGGGCTGAAGAGCAATGGCATAATCTTCACAGGCTACCCAGTTGTGGGATATCAAGGGAAAATGCAAACCTCAGGTTCATGCTTATATTCAACAAGAATCGACACGTCGTGTGCTTGGGATCCAAGAATCAAAGGACTATTCTTTTACGAGAGCACTGCAATCTTCCCTGCTTCCACCTTCGGAGACTTCGTGCGTGATGTGAAAAAACTACGAGACCTAAACCCACAAAACTTCTGTGGCCTCGACATCTACAATGGCATCCTAATACGGTTTATTAAAGCCTCAAATGCATATTTAGGCCAATCCCAAGACTCCGTTGTGATTGATTTCAACTATTATCGTTCAGATGAGCCTTCAACTCCAAGACTAAACCAGGACGTGTTGGAAGAAGTTGAGCAAATGGCGTTCTTCAAATATGGAGCTAAGCCACATTGGGCCAAGAATAGGAACGTAGCTTTCTGGGGTGTTCAGAACAAGTATCCCAAGTTCAAAGAGTTCGTTGCAGCGAAGGCACAATTGGATCCTCAGAATATTTTCTCAAGTAAATGGTCGGATGATTTAGTGCATGGCAAACAAGGCGAAAAAGTTGATGGGTGTGCATTGGAGGGACTATGTATTTGTACTGAAGACAGACATTGCAGTCCTCAAAAGGGGTATTTCTGCAAACATGGCCTCGTCTACAAAGAAGCTAGAGTTTGTAGGTATTCTTCATCCTCCATTGCTTGATGCTTTTGTACAACACACATATATTTTACTCTCTATATATTATTTGTTCTCAGAATATGAGAATATTATTATTCTCCCCTTCGCTTTTTTCCCCAGTTGAAGATTATATATGGATCGTCCCTTAGTATAGGAAACATGTGGAAGAATCATTCATGAATTACATTGACTTTCATACAAATATTTGTTCAGTCATGCAGTGAGAATCTTGACCGTTGATAGAAGAGGGGGAGAGAGAATGTTCGGTTCATGCCTTGGTCAATATATGTATGGATTATCTTTACGACTAATTAATTCTGAAAGTTTATTGTGGAAACTTGACTAGTCAAATCAAATAAGAAGGTAGCTAGTTAAGTGTGACGGAGGCATACTTTTTCTATTGCTGCATAATGAATTTATGAAAATGCAAGCAATAGCAAGAGTAACGTCTGCGTATGGGAAACTAAAGCGTGAAGTTTTATTTAGGGTTTGAAGGCGAACCATGAAGATGAAAGTGTCGGGTTATTGAATATAATTTTAATTTTTCTTTTTTAAAAAAAGATGAAAGTAGCAAAAATAAAATATTATTGGATCTTATACTAGCTAGTCCATTGAACTTTATGGCTTTCTGGTGAGATCATCTTGCTTTCACTTGTCAAATCATGGGTTTGAATTGGCAGTCAGAAATCAGAATCTCAAGCTATCAAAGATATATATATATATATATATATATATATATATATATATCCGCGCATGTATATATTTGGATCTTATAGTCTAAAATCTGAGTCATATTTGTGTGTGAGAAATTAACTTGAAGAGAATAAAACATATAAATAATATTTACACACACGATAACGATCGAGGTGTCGTCCATGATTCCATGGTTCGAAGGTGGTGATAATGAAGCTGCAAATGATGAAGCTTGAAAGATCCAAGATGATAATAAATGACAGATTGATTGGTCATTAGGACTATTACACACACAAAACTCATCTTCCTCCAAAAGCAGCTCCACTACTACATATATATGTGTGCGCCCGCGCGCGCAGTTTCTTCGAGATTCATGAGGTTGATTCCTTTTCTTGTGCAGATTCTGTAGTATATATCTTGTCAAGAAGTTATTTGTGTTAAATAGTCTGAATTTTTAGAATTTAATAAAAAGTTATAAAACACGAGATAATTATTATCGTATTTTGAGATAAATATCATTAAGTCAAAAGAAATTTGATGTTTGGTTATGAGATAATTTTTAATCACAGGATCATCACATTCCCAAACAAATAAACATAAAACATGAGTTTTTTCCCCCAAATGTAAACTCTTTATTTTTCCATTATGCAGAAACAGTAGATGATGTGAAAAATTATTTTGCAAGATGCAGTAAATTACAGCGTCTACTATCTTTGTATCTCTGAAATGAAAGCACATTAGACTTTTTCACTTCTATATGTAATTTTATTTGTCAATATTTATCTGAACTCCGGTGAGAAATTTTTATTGGTTTGACTTAGAGATTGGAATAAATGTGAGCTTCGGAAATTCAGACATACGTAATATAGAGATTGGGAGTCTAACGAAAAGGATAAAACATGCTATTATTTAGAGTGTGTTTAATTTTTAAAGAATATTATTTTGTTGTAGTTCCAGTCACAATATTTTACCATTGAATCTGGGTAAACACTACTTTTTAAAAAATTTTATACAAAATATATATATAGAGAGAGAGATTGGGAGTGAAGGAAACAGGTATAAATTTTTCTAGAGTATAAAGCTTGCCAACTAAGCGAAAACATAAAATAAAATTTGCAACAGAAAAATTGATAGCATTGAATTTAATAAAAAGTACTCTAAATATTATATTTTTTATAAAATCATCACAATTTTTTTTTCTTGTTTGCAAATCTCGGCCACGTTTATAAATACTAATATTCAGTTTCTTTTATGTTAATAAATACTACAATTCGGACAGGTAGTTAAAACTTAAAACTCAAAAGTTGAAACAGAAAAACGAGATCATATAAAAATGCAATTGACTCGATCCCGCGGGAACAGTAAGTTGATCGGTGTCGTTCTAAATGAGTTTTCTCAGTAAAAATCGCAACAACCAAATACAATGTGTCAGACTCAGAAAACTCGCATTTCAACAAACTATATCTTCTGATGACCAAATTCCGACAAACTATATTGTTACATTGGTTTTTGACATTTTACATAATAAGTTACAGTCACAGTACTATGGACATGGACTTATTAGATTGACAGTTTACACATTACTTTGTTCAATCTTCCGTCTAGTGGCTGATGGGGCCTGTCAGACAAAATGCACCACACCAAGTCTTGAAAAACTGGGGGTTATCTCAAGGCTTCCCCATTAACATTGAATGCTATATATAAATTTATGGGAGATGAGAGCAAATCAAATGCTACTCACTGAATCTTTATTAAAATACTAGAGATCTAAAGGTCTTCTGCTTACTTTATATCAGTCTAACATCAGGCTTGGCAATCAGCCACGTGTGCTGAAGTCGTGGGAATCTCACTTTGATACTCCTCCTTAAATATTCTCATGCAGCATGAGGGGGGTACAGCAGTTGCTGACATTTTTTGACAAGAACAGAAGGTGGTGTCAAAGAAAAGCGGTATGAGTATGGTTATAATAGACTTGATAGGAAAAAGAGATTCTGAGAACCTACCAGATTCTGGAATGTTAAAGGATTTCACCATTTTTCTTGATCCTTTATTTTGGTTTCCTTCAAATTTCTCTGCTGTTTGCATCCCTGAAAACTAACCAAGCTGGGCCTTTTCTTCGGATTACTAGGCTTTTCAAATTTCAAATCTTCCCCTCTGATCATAAAGATATTCCCCATATCTGGCAGGGTGAAATCAGCTGGATTTCTATTTATGCTGCAAGAGTTGGAAATATTACTGTCTTTTGAAGGCGCTAAGGTTACACAACTACCATGAACTTCCAATTTACGTTGCATTGGAGTTTCTGTTTCTGTTTCAACATATGTCCAACTAAATTGCTTATTTCCTCTATTCTGCAAGACCGGGTTGGAGCTCTTGATCTTCTTCTTTCCAGACTTCGTGGATGTTTGCTTATCGAACCTTCCAGCTTTAATAAATTTCTCTTTATGCTGGAGTGATGAAGATGCACCTAAGGTTGGTGAACCAAGAAAACAACCATATGATCTATTTCCTAAGTGATTCTTGTTGTAATAATCAGATGATGGCTGTTTCAGATAACTGAGCGCCTTATCAATCTCCAATTTGCTATTACAATCACCATGATAAGAGGATCTATTGAATATTTGAGCACTGACACCAGCATTGGTGGGTTTAATGGACTTCATACCTGCATCCATAAGGCTGAGTAAATGCATGGCTGGTATTATCTCGTTAGAATACGAATCCGGAGATCCCCTCATATTTTGTTGAGGCTCTATTCCATCATGTTTGAATGGAAATGGATAATCAACACTCATCCTATTGAAGGCTCCAGAATCCACATTCCTATTAAGCTTTTCAAGGCCAGTAGCATTTAAATTCAAGCAATTAAGATCGACATCCCTGTTCATGTTCTGCTTATGTAGCGTGTCAGTTGGGAGTGAAGTCATATCTATAGCAGTACGAGTAGATTGAGAAGCATCCCTTTTGGGTATATCATATCCCAGGGACAAATGATTTGGGGTCAAGGATGCCCAAATATGAGAAACTTTGTCATCTGGATGTAAAATAGTCTTGTGTAAGCTACATCCTCCCTGGACCTGCAAAATAGAATCAGTGGATGGAAGCTCTGCATTACTCCCATTCATCTTGCAATTTTGAGCACTACCACAAAGGCTGGATCCCATGGGTGAAAAATGAAATCGATTTGGTGACCTCTTTTGGAAATTGGAAATTTCAAACGGAAAGGAGGACTGAGGTTGACAAAGACTATTCCTATTCAAATGGTCTCCATCATCAAATGGAGAAAAGTAGTGAACTGAATTTCTTTTGCCTGGCCTCACATTCCCTCCCCCCGAGGTCATGCCATTTTCCCCATGTCTTCCCTGAGGTTTTGCTTTCTGACCCTCTTGTAACAAGGTTAATTCCCCTTTTCCATAAACGCCAGTGCTAACTGCCCTCTGTGCTTTCCTTTCACAATTACATCTTGTCAGCAGACAGCTTCTATTTTCTGCTTCAGAAAGGCGCCTCTCATGTTGATTCTTTGCCATCAGCTCTATAATTTCTATGGGAATATCATCTAATGTCCCCGGCTCAGACACTTCGTCAGATGTCTGATCACCATTGGTTTTCATGACAGTTGCATGCTCCAGAGCTTCAACTGGTTTTTGTGTGTTTTTTGAACCAGTAATCTCCTGCAAATAGTGAAGAATCATGAGAAGAAGCTAATCAACTAGCAAGAATGAGTACTGGACAGATCACAGGATTAATTTTGATTTTTCTTGTTGATGAGTCCAATTTCTAATTCAAAAGTAAAAAAAAATACAATCGAAAAGGATGAAGAAATTATACGGGTACAAAACTGATTAACATACTAAGATACTGTTCATGCTCCACAAAAAATAAATATATAAATAATTGAAGTTAAAAAAGAAAATGAAAAACTAACTATAAATACCATTTGCTTGTCCTGGAAATGATTCCCATCTTCAACCTGAGAGGCGTACTTATGCTTTTTATTAGGAAAAAGCAATTTAAGGGGCTTCTTATTTCTACTTAGTTCACAACTTAACCCTTTGTCAGAAATAGCATCTGTTATCAGCTTGTAAGGAACGCTTGGCTCTCCAACAACATCAGTTTCTCTGCCTCTCCTTACAAGATTAGTGCCCTCTTGCGAAGACAATGAGAAAGGTAGTTGATTATCAATTTGGCGGATGCATTTTTTGTTGTGAGCCTGAGCTGCCAAATAACTGTTCGGAGAGAGATGAAGTCCGTTTTTTACTCCATTTTCATTCGGTATGGAACCTTGTGCTGAAGGAATTGGAACAGCTACAGGCATATTTGACATTAATTTTGCTCCTGTAACGGTAAAAGAATCTTCTACAAGCTTGTCATTTTTCCAACAAGATAAGGAAGCCCGATCCCCATCAACTAGCAGCCTCTTCCCTTTTTGTTTGGACATATTGCATTTATTTCCTAATTTTAAAGCATGCAAAGGAAATCCATCCGTCCCTTTTTCTGAAAATTCACAAGAAGGTGATGTGAGAGAGAGGGTTTTAGATGCATATGCCTTACTCGCAACATGCATATTCTCCTCATTTTGGTATGGACAAGATCTCAAATGTTTGTCAACAACTTGCATCTTCTTCTTCTCCTTACCCATGGTAAGGCTTCTATCAATTTGAGGTTTACTCCAGTAGCTCTTCACATTTTCTTGTAAACCTATTGTGGAATGCACATCTTTAAATCCAGTATCCAGAATAGTGTCATTTACTTCAGCATCTCTCTCCAAGTTTTGACCTTCACCATCGACCCTATGTGAGGAAATTTCAGCAGGTTTGAGCTCTTCATCCAGAAAAACCTGTTTAACCCTCTCATCCATATTTGTCAAGTCTCCCTGAACAGATGTCGGCAGTGTCTGTAAACTTGCAGATGCCTCGGAAGTACCATCAGATGAGAATCCTTCTATGCCAAACTTTTCAGTCTTTGCCTCAACATTTTCACTTAATAAGTCAGTTAGCAGGCGCACCTTTCGAGGCTTCCTACGAGGCAAACCAGATGACTTTTCTAGATGATGATCCTGAAAATCATTTTCAACCAAACTTTCTGTAATTCTTGGTAAAGCCTTTTGACTAGCAACTGACCCCATAGGGGAATGCCCAGCTGTGTCATCAGTAGAATGGTCTGCCACAACAACTATCTTGCCAACATCCGAAATTGAACAACTTTTGTTTAGTTCTTTCTGGCAATGGTCATGAGCAGAAATAAGTGTTCCTCCGTTACAAAACTTAGAAGAATTCTGGTCTGCACGTTTGAGATTGCTTGTAGCAAGCTTGACATCACAAACTTCATTACCTTCAAAGCCTATCTCAAAAAAAATAATAGATATTTAAGCTAAAGGTTTTGAAATCAGTATAGTATTGCTACAATCCATAAAAGTATTTACAGTTAAGAAAAAAAATAATTACTGTCAATTTATAGCCACGCATGATATATAATTGAAATTTACGTTTATTATCTGTAGGTGCTTCCAGTATGGGCCATGGATAAACTTCAGGTGGCGGAACACTAGTTATTTGATGATTAAGCTTAACCTCCACGCCAGTCTCATGATCTGAAGAAAACATAGAAAATCAAAACACACATTCTAAAAGACTGACCATAATACTCGTATAAAACTGAGCCTTTAACTTGCCTATCATTGTGTTGTGTACAACTTCAGCTTTCTTTTCTTTCTCATTATTAGTCTGCAAGCAATCATTTCTACAGCTCAAATCAATAGAACTATTAAGGTCAATTCCTCTATTTTCAACAGTGTCAGGTGTTGAAGCTAGCTGCAGCTGAATATCAGACCTGGCAGCTGCATTAATAAAGGAATTGCTAGCAGATTTGCATCCAGTACAGCAGGACTGAATTTCTCCTTGGTTATCTTCGTCACTGCCTTTAGCAGCAATTTCTTGCCGACAGGTTTGACAGCACGGCCGTCTGAATTTGGGTACATCTAATGGTGGAAGCAAACATGATTGATTCTCAGACTCACCGTGGTTGCCTCGTAATGGAAATGGCCAACACAATTTCCAGTCCTTTTTACGAATTTCAGATACATATCCGCTGCATTGACAGTAAAAATAGGACATGAGGAATAAGCTTTTAAAAAAGAACTGAAAGATAGTTGTTATTCCCCAGAAGAAACATTCATTTTTTTTGCAAAAAGAATATGATTAGCCGGCAACATAAATGGATACAGTAATCTTCAAAACTATTCATTTGATCATATATAGTCCTTATAAATGCCCCTAAATTAATAAATTGACTTTAAACTTTTCAGTTCTGGAATCTGTTAATCTCAATATTGCATGAAGGGAGATATAGAAACAATATATGTCTAACTTATCAGTGAAATTGCTTTTATATATTTATCCACCAAAAATAAATAACTAAAATAAATGATAATCAGAAATCACGCAAACTTAATTAGAAAGTTTGTAGCTTCAATTAATGCTTACCGTATTGAGAAATGATGATCACATTTTCGTACATCAGTCTTTTCAATAGAATTGGCAAGATCTATGGAGATGGAGTCAATCTGGATAAGTGATCCCATGATTTCAGTGACAGTGTTTTAAAACATCCTTTGAATGAATGGTTCTCCACAGCTATGCATACTCATCTCCGAATTAAATACAAGCAACCAAAGCTAGAATAGCATGAATAGAATTTATATTATTCAACAGTATTAGAATACCAAAGTTATATACTGGAAACAAGGTTCTACGTAAGTACAAAACTGAGTCAAGATTCACTACTTGAATGATGATCAGCACCACATTGTGACAGATTTATGTGCATGTAAGCAAGGAAAACACCTTAAGACATATGAAGATATATTAAGCAAACGTCCCAGCAAACTGCTAGGGTTTATGCAGCTCCTTACAAATCGAAAGGAAAGACATCCTAAAGAAGACGACTATTACAGCCAAAGTGGAACAAATGACATGAAACCTTCATACATAGTAATTAGACACATAAAATAACAACCTTAAGCATTATGAAAGTACATAAGCCTAGTTTTCCATCAATAAATCCAACACTGCATACGCTCAATTTTACATCTCCATTATTTAAAATCATATAGTGTAGATAACAAAGCCCGCGCAACCACCTAAGTTCACAAAAGGAAGAATACGTACACGACAAGACTCAGTACATACTAGGGTTTTTAAATTCCACGAGGGAAACTAGTCATATTGTGGTGTAAACATCTCATGATATGAATTGACTCTCGAAACCCACTGCGCGCACACATTCATGAAGTCAAAACCCGGTCAGAAAACGATGTGTTACAAAAACTAAAATTTTACGGTTCATCTGCCTAGATGTAATAATTCACCTCCTATTGACTCGAAAGCTCAGTTCAATTTAAAGTGAGTAACCCAAATGGCAAGGAAAATAAGAGAAGGGTGTGAAACGGCGCCATTTAGGCAAAACGCGGATAAGAAAAAAAAAAACACAAAACATAAGCTGAACTGGACATACCATAAACAGTACTGTCACTAAAATATCTAGAACAAAAAAAAAACTCAAAAACGGCCGAACTGGTCCCGATTAACACGGAATCAACAGCCAACTCCAAAACGAGAGCATTAAAAGGCAAGATGAAGACGAAAACGTACCTAAACTATACTGAAGACCAACCCAGGCGATCCGTCCGAGCTAGACACCGATTCTTAACGGCTCTTCGAAGCAATGGTTGTAAAAGATAGAGCATTTGACGGATAAGAGATAGGGGGTAGCTCACCGATGGGATTCCCAGCTCGCTGACTACAATTTGAGCGCGAAAGACATAGAAACCCTAGAGAGAGGGGCTCTCGATTCTTTCGAGAGGAGAGAGAAAGAAAAAGGAGAGACGAGGAGAAAGAGAGAGAATTTTTATCCTCGTCCTTGGAAGAAGGTGGTGCTGCTTGTTTGGCATTGTATTTTAAAAAACGCCATATCATGTCATATCTGTTATGTGATCCATACGCTTAGACTTTGTAAATCTAGAGAGAGAGAGTCAGGACAGAGAAACTCATAGCCAGTGAAAATCTGCCACGTGGCAGAGATGTGCGGTTCTTATCACTATCTATTTATAATTGCGTGCGTGAGATTGTAGATCGCAAGGAAACCCTAGATGGAAAAGGGTGGGAAAAAGAAAAGGAGCCACAAAAAAAGCGGGAACAGCCTCGCGCGTTGGAAACACGCCCTTCATTTTCGTGTTGGTTTTAATAATTTGTGCCTGTCGTGTCAACGAAGGCTAAAGGTGCTCATGCTCTCTGCACATAAAATGGCTGTGATTAGTGCGTGTTTCTTACGGCCTGTGAAGAAGAGTGGGCCTAGTGGAGAGGTGTTTGAAACCCTAGGTTTTTTTCTGAAAGCGAAATTAAAACGGATCGGAGGGTAAGGGCACTAACCCTAACACATTATTATTAGTGTTATTGCAGCTGAACACATAAGCATCTCTATCCAAAACGCCTTGACAGATCTGAAACGAGTGAAAGTGAAGATAAGGTTTGCTTTCCATCAAATAAACGAATCACATATATTCAAGTGACATTTTAATGGTTTTTATCAATACGTGTAAATCATAACTTGGCAAATTAATTAAATCAAGCATGTTGTGTAGTACTTAATTACTGTGTTATGAATTTAGATAGATTCATTTGGCGAGCGTTACAAAAAACATGCAAAATTAGTTTATTGTTACTGAGCTGTCATTTCGATTGCGTTTTTTAATATTACATGAATGTACACGTGTTAATTTAAGCGTTATCCAATAAATAATATATATAATTAAACATGCATTGTTAGTAGGAGAATGACACTCCCGATAATTGATGTGTCGTGTTGTGTCTGGTCTATCATAACGGTTGAGAATTGTGAATTTACCGTTTTGTTATAACCAATTTGTACAGTTATTTTTAATTGCTGAAAGATGTGAAGACAATTTTACATTATCTGAGTGAGAAATTTTTATTTTGAAAATATAATTCTATTATTTGATACTAGCCAGTTGGTGATGTGGTGATGTTGCGTATCTTTCCAAGCTCTTAATTACACAACACGCACGTGCTCTTAATGATATTCTTTCTTATTATTTCAGAAAATTACAAGAGGAGTTGTCACGAGATCATACGAAACAAAACCCTCAAACGTTCGGGCTAATTAGTTTTGACTTGAAGTACTTCCGAACTGACGTAAGAAAATAAAAGTAATCTAAGGAAGATTTTTTATGATTGTATATATGATGCCATATCTTTACGTTGTACTTCACATACCCTTTGATAGAGATATTTAGAAGGTTTTCGGATTAGTCTTTTGAAAATAATTTTATCAAGGCGCTTAAACTTCACATATATCTGAAGAAGCATGTACACACACTTTTATGTATGTACGTACGTAGAGATTTATGGTAGGGATAAGTTGGCCTTGTTATATTGGGAGAGGGGGCCCTCTGTGTCATGACATGATGCATACGGATATAAAAGCTATGATAAGGAAATAGTGAAGAGTCTCTCATGCCCCTTGTGGTCATTTTGTAATGGTGAATGAAGAAGCCTGTCCAAATTTTACACCTGTATCCAACATATGCATATATTTCCTTCTCGCACATCATATCTCGAATTATTGGCGACCATGTTGTTGTATATATAAACCTAGCTAATTATTAATTAAACCAACCTTTTTCGTTATCTCCTATAATTAATTTAGGGGAATCTAATGCTTTCCTCGGCCAAACTTTAACCTTCTGTACTAAAAGCCAATCTAACAGGTCCAAGATAAAAGCACCAAAAAAGTTGGTCATAATACGGGAAATGAAAGCTAATCCCCTTCAGCTGCTTTTGTTTTTAATTTACTCGAAAAAATTTAGTAGCTGTCTTGGACTTTCCTGGGCTTTTTCATTAAAAGAATCGATACATATTATTATTCACTTTTCTGTTTATTGTTAACATGTAAACAATAAATTTTGTTCTTTATTCTTTTCTTTAGCTTCCTTCTCTCTCTCGAGTCTTTCAGACAACAGACTAATTAAGCTCAAGCTTCGTACGTAATCGCAATATCCTTCGCCGATCCATGCAGTTATATCCCTGTATCGAAGTTTTGAATATGTTAATTGGAGCTTTGGGACAGCGAATCTAACATGAGATTTTAGGTTTTAATAATCATGAACTGATTCAGGGGTTATGGCCTAAATAAGGGGTTTTCAATTAAACGAAGACCCCCATGAAGATCATATATACAGAATTGAATCTGCTTTTTCAATCTCGCATTACCTGTCGTCAAGTCGTTTTCATGTTCCACTGATAATTCACGATCCGGGAACCTCTCGCATCAGATGGATCTCAACGTGTTCCCAACCATATAACTGGAAAGTGACTCGGTCGGCTGAGTTATCTCGTGGATGAACAGTAAGTGAATGGGTAAAGGGTGGAAGATATTAGAAAATAATGGGAGCAGGCGACGGAACTGGTTCAGGGTTGGCAGGGTTGCGATAGGACAACACTGTGCGTGTAATTATATATTTGCAAAAGCCAACACATATGCCGACTTAATGCGCAATTTTAGGCTTTGCAAAGATAAGTGCCCATATATACTTATATAGCCCCAAATTAAATTTCCATTTCATTTGTGAATATTAATTAATATTGGGGTGTTACTTATATTATATTAATTAATTAATATTAATGTATTGAGTGCGAGGAGAAGGTCGAGAATGAGGGATAAGTGAGAAGCTGATAGCTTTTAACGTGTCCATGGGAGGAAGGATCATTTTCATGCAAACAAGCCACGCCGCATACTTCAGTTTAGATGTGTTGCTCATTAATTAATTTGAATGACCTTGGAAACATGAATCTCGGTAATTAACGAGGGGGAATTTCTGAACCAATACGATCGTGAACATGATATCATGTTGTTGGTTAATTCTAGTTGGCCTTAAAAGTCCAATACTATATTGGTGTAATTATTAAACTCTAATTGCGATTAGACCTGACATGAGACATAGCCTGAACTGTAGATAGTTCATGCATTCTTCGTTAAGTTTTATTAAAATAGATTTAATTAATTAATTTAAATGTTTTTTGAGATAATAGTTCAAATAAATTCGATTTTAGTACAAGCATCCATTTTCTTTAAATAAAAGTCTATACATACGGAGTATATATATGATGAGTATGTGCGTGCGAGGAAGTTGATTATATAAGTAATTAGCTGACTGTGAAAAAAGTCCACTTCAAAATAAATTAAACCGAGTTTATAAAGAAATATTGGCTCGAATTTGCTGTGTAAGAACGTTTCGAAGCTAGTATATGTGTGTGTTTAGATATAGCTAAACCCTAAATTTTAAGATGTTTTATAACCCAAATTTTGATCAAAAGAAATTTTAAAATAAATATTTATATATGTCTAAAAATATTTTTAAACTAAACTATAGTTTTGAATAAACTATTAAGAATAATTTTTAAAATAATAAAAAAATTTATAAACTATTAAATTATTATTTTATTTTAATTTTTTGATACAAACTCTTCTCTCCCGCTCTACACCTCACCTTCTCTTATTGTTCTCTTTCACTATGTGTCTCGCTGTCGAACACTCGATGTCTAACATAGGTGGGTTTATAGCGCTGGGTTTTGCGGAAGTGATCTGCAATGTTGGATTGCACAATCTATCATTGTTGGGTTAGGAGTGTAGCATCATCATTGTGTGCTCTTTCTTCTTTGTTGCTCACTCGCCAGCTTCTGCAGGGTCACAATTGGAGCAGCATCAGTAGGATGACGGCTTCTTCATGCACGTGTTCAATAGGAAAGAAGAGAAAAGAAGATGAATTAACAGTGAAAACTATAATTATTTTTTTATTTTACTATTTATAGTAATTTACTAATTATAAAAGTCTTTTTAATAATAACTATTAAAATGTTCGTTTATTCATAACTATTTTTTTTTCATAAACTCTTCTCTATAAATATTTTTTTAAAAATTGTCTAAAAATCTATTTTTTTTATAAATTTATAAAATTTTATCCAAATAAGACATATAACTATATATAACAAACATAGAAGGTTCATGTTTGCATATATTTTATCGGAAAACAAAATATAACTTGATAGACAGATTTATATATCTAAATGCACAGAAATAGTTAAACTTAATTTAATTGAACATAATGTAAATGTTCATTTCCAGTGAAGTCTCATCGAGGCATAAATTATTTTTATAATATCAATAATAGTGTCACTGTCAATTATTTATTTACTAGACTCTATAATCTATAGAAAAATTATAATTTATTTCAAAAAAAGGCCAAGTAAGGGTATTATATGTTTGATTCCCAGGATAAAAAGAGGGGAAAAGGGCTTGCCAAGTTAATGCAATTTGAATTCGGTATATCAACCTACGGCTGCATATGTATTTATTTATTTATTTATTTTGGTTTTTGGAACGAAGCAGGTTCGTTGTTAGAGTACTTTTGAAATAATTAATTATTTATTTTTTCGGACAAAGCAGTTCCATTGTCAAAGGGAGCCACTTTTGCAAAAGAAAAAAAAGGAGTCCTATCGATGTCATGTCATACAAGATGAATTCATGCTTATTTGGATTAGCTTATTTAAAATCATTTTGAAAAAGAATTGTATTTCATAAAGTGTAAAAATTGTTATTTGTAGCAGGAAAAAATAAGAACGTGGATAGTTTCAAAGGTCACATGCCAAACACGGCCCTAGTCTAGTTCAAACATGTCAACCATAAATCGAGACCCTTTCTGCTTTGGATTCAATTAGCGCCAAATTCTGCCCGCATCGTTTTCCCGAAAGGGGTTGGTGCCCTTTTTTCAAATCCCACATTTAACGAACTCTTTATGAGCCTCCGCAAATCTCAGCTGTTCATGACAACTTTCAATTTCGTCCATTCGATTGACCATTGCTCTCATCTCACCGTTCAACCAATTCCATCAAATTTTCAAAATCTCAAGGGGGAGAGGTGGCATGGCATTGTCTTCCTCGTAGTTTCCCAGGATAGATTCCCGATTAGCTCACCGGCAACCCTCTCTGGCCACATTGCCTCTCATTACAAGGGAATTTGGTGTTTGCATGCTTCTTTTCTTCAAAATCGGAAACTTTATTCCTCAATCGGCGTCAATCGCCGTCTCTGGTTGATTACGATCAGTTCCTCAGTGGTTTTCTGTAACGTGCAGCTATTTACGGTGGAAATCTGTGCTTAAAGTGGACGGCGTTTTGTTGTCTTTAGTATGAGACCGTTTTATTTTGTATTCAGCGAAGGCTTTGACCATATGTTCCGGCAATTCACTCCGAAACGGTGAGTAGTTCGACATTAACGTTGGATTTAAAAGCGAAATGGCCAACTGGTGTTAACAGTTACCTACCATTATTGATGGACCAGAGTGAAACCAATTCTGATTTAGCACCACGGAAACTTTCTCGGCAATTGGATTTCACGGCCATCGGTGGAGATTCAGTGAACGCAGAGTTGCCGAGGGCACCTCAATCTCAGACGCACTTAGAACTACCACCTCAGACGCAGAAACCGTTACGACAGTCGATTTTGCGGTCAGAATCACTATCACCGTCTCAAATACAAATTGAACCGAAGTTGCAGTCGCAGGCTTACACACCGACACAAGCAAAGTTACCTTTACGATCGCAGGGGCAGCTGCCATGGTCATCTCCACTCACACAACAACAGCGAGCACCGCAATCTCAGGTCAAGCAGCAATCGCAACAGCGGCCGCAGCTAGTTTCACCTGTTTGTCGAATTCCGCACCCTGTGCAGAAAATTTCGATGACGACGTTACAATTACTGTAAGACTCTTGACCTGTACCACGATGATTTCGCCTGTATTTGCTACACTCACAAATGCGGGAAGACTAAATGCACCACTTACCTTAAGAACGCTCAATTCGGTATATTTGAGTGGCGACGATGGTAAAGAGAGTAAAAATGATGATGATATTTGCTCAAACTTCAGTGTAATTTTTGTTGGAGAGAAGGAAACAAGTGATAATTGGCAAAAGTAACTTCATAACATAAACATATATATATATATACACACACACGTAATGCCGTGTGGAAATTCAAGAGATATGATCTAGAGACAGAACGAACTGGTAGAAGTTATCAAGGAGGAGGGGGTAGTTTGGTATGAAGACTAAATATTATTCGTTACAAAATATTAATAGAACTAGAAAACAAATGTTTAGAGTCATTCCGTAATCCAACTTCTCGTAGTTAATAAATTATGGAAATGATACGTGATTATGTTTTGTTTTACTTTTTTTTGGTGTCCTCATGTAGTTTTGGAACTTATTAGGATCATCTTGAGGGTTACTTTAATCTATATGATGTATGGCTGATGCTGAAACCTGAAAACAATATAATGTGCAGTTTGAGAAACAGTGACCTTATCATTAATTAGAACTCAAAAAACGAAAATTTATGCACAGCATTTGTTTCTTCTGCAAGGAATGGTATTCCGATTATTGTCAATAAAAAGTTCAACCTTTTAATTTATTCTTTTCATTTCAATGGGTACCATCAGAAAAATTTTCACTCTCTTCAATTAGTTACACCTTTTAGGGTGAGGCTATATTGCTCAAATCGGCATTTCCTAAGTATGTGGGCATATATGTTTTCCTTCAGGAAGCAAGAGCCTCCTAGTAAAAGACCTTGGCATAATGTGGAATCAAAAGACAGCCCTCCAAAGAAACAAAAGCAGTGCAACTGCAAGAATTCTCGATGCCTTAAATTGTAAGCACTTCATCTTCTCTGGACAGATGTCTTTTAAGTTTAATCAATAACTCTTCATCACAGAGTATATTTCTATATATGGATATCTTGTATGTATATTTCTTACTTCTTTAGCCACAAGCAGAAGCTAATTTTGCAAATTTAGGTACTGTGAGTGTTTTGCAGCTGGGATCCATTGTGATGGCTGCAACTGTTTAAATTGTCATAATAATGTGGATAATGAGGCTGCCAGACAGGAGGCGGTTGGAATAATTTTGGAGCGCAATCCAAATGCTTTCAGACCAAAAATTGCTAGCAGTCCACAAGAATCACGGGGTTCCAAGGTTGGTAATTCAACCCCCTCAAATTTTTATAATATTTCTCGATCAAGCACTTTATATTGATTTTAACTGAATAAAATGGGTCTTGCAGTATCTATTTGATAATTTCTGTTTCTGAAGGGCCTATTGTCAGGCAGAATTACCTTATACATAATTTATTTCGGCGGCACCCCTTACTCCTTCATGCCTTTTTTTGTGTGAGAACTTAGATCGGCATCCAAACAGATAACTCTGCCTCTATTAACAAGATTATATGGCATGAGTTGATGTGCCAAAGAGCACACAAAATTCAAAATTAGATGATTCTCTGTTGTCATTCTTGCGAACCAACCTACCTTCTCAGCATATAATTATGCCTAGTTCCTATGCTGATATGCAACATGTTCTATGCTTTTTTCTGCTTTTGAAATTTAATATCACCTATAGCTTTGTATAATAATAAATTATGAAGAATCCGGCAACAAGCTAACCAATGTTGATCATGTAAGGAATTGGAAGACACGCAGCGGAAATAAACTTTAAAAATTTTCCATTCCTTGCCAGGATCTGCCGTATGTGTTTAAGTCAAGTGGAAAGAATCCTTACCCTTAGTGTTGCTCAGCGAATTTCACAGCTTCTCTACGTGGGTGGTGATCTCTTTCTGATCGCAAGAAATCGACGGAGTGTTCCTCAGCGACCTTCACAGATTCTCTCCGCGGACGGTGGTCTCTTTCCGATCACAAGAAGTCGACGCCTCAGGTCGGCTTCCTCTACTGGTATCCACACGAACAGCGTTCCAACCACGAACGACGTGCTAGCGTCTCCTGTCCCTCCAAGGCTTTCACAAGTCTCCGTCTCTATTTCGGGAGTTTCTTGTCTGCAAACCTTTTGCAGATTCCGTTCGGCCTTTTGTGTTCTATGTTATTTTCAAACGTAGCTCCTCCAATCAGATATATAGGATGCTATGCGTTTTTCCACCTGACCTAATTGGATTTTGGAGTTAATCTTATATTAATTCCGAATTGATACAATATCATATATTGTATAATTTTATAAGAAACTAATTAAATAAAATAATATTAAATCCGTCCCACAGATTTAATTACTTATTTATTTAACTTTAAATAAAGATGAGACTGAGTTATATTTGATTTATTCCCATAAATCAAATTTGAGATATCCTATCAATTTAAATTTCGAATTTCAAACGTGATAGAGATTTAATTTATCCTTATAAATCAAATCTTATAAATATCTCTTATATGAGATATCCTATCAATTTGAATTTCGAATTTCAAACGTGATAGAGATTTAATTTATCCTTATAAATTAAATCTTATAAATATCTCTTATATGAGATATCCTATCAATTTGAATTTCGAATTCAAACGTGATAGGGATTTAATTTATCCTTATAAATTAAATCTCATATATCTCATATATATAATATATATATATATACGAATTTATATATATACGAATATAAATATAAATAAATATATATACATTCACCTGGATCTTTCATTGAATCTGGACATGTCTTAGATTCAATGAATCTGGACATCATAGCTCGTGTTGGGCTATTTTGTGTGCGACCCTGTAGGCCCATATGAAGTTGGCAGTGGGCCATTTGCTATACTAGCCCACAAGTCGCAAGCGGTCTCTAGCAAGACATAACAACTACCCAAATCATATGAGGATCGATAAACGATGTAACCTTTTATACAACCATATCATGTCCCTTCTGTCACGCGATATTTTGGTCATGGATGAGGCATGGATAATGTCATCCTCCTATTCCCGACCGTTACTTTCTCGATCCCTGAGTAGTCTGACTATAGAGATGGAACTACCTTTCCATTACAGTATGGCCATACATTTCTCAGACTCACTCATCGATGGGCCCAGTAATATCTCTCCACGAATGTGAGGGACAAATTCCATCTTGACCATTCACATTCCTCCGCATGAAAAACCACTAAGCCCGAACATAGTCTTTATGATCACTCGGTCAAAAGTGACTTTTGACTAGGTCAAAGCTGAGCGTTTTGTCATGTAGGAATCCATGATGATCTCAGGTCAAAGGGCATATTGACATGGTTTGTATATGAGAGAAGCTTATGACGTTACCCATGCAGTTCTCTCATAGCGGGTCGGTCCAACACCCTGTACTCTTACATGTGCTTATGACTTTGATTTATATCTCTATACATCTTCAAAGTCATACTGGTCTTATTTCATCTGTGCTCCCACATAGATGATCGACCAGGGACATTTAGGATAATATCATGAATTATCCAAGGATGGTCATCATAGTAAACATGCAAATAATATGATAACTCAATTAATAAATTCATAAATCAATAATGTTCATAAGACAATGATTGGCCCCTAGGGCACGATTTCCAACAGATCACTTATGGCTAGTCAACGTAAAGTGTATATTTTGATTGAGACGTATGCTTATCCAGAACCATAGCTTCATATCAGAGGGGATAGGCATATATGTCCTTGAGTTTTTGTTGAGCCTCAAGAATATGATACTTCTTAAGTCCAATCAGGAATACAGATTTGCCAAGAAATTTATATGTTTGAGCCAATGTACTTATGATATTAGCTACAATGGCTCTGGCTTTTTTATTTCAGCTTACCTTGCTTGTGGTGCATAATATATATCCTGAATAAATTCAGGAAGAGGCTGAAATTCAAGTGTTGGGGAAGCATAATAAAGGATGTCACTGCAAGAAATCAGGCTGCCTTAAGAAGTATTGTGAGTGTTTCCAAGCCAATGTCCTCTGCTCTAAAAATTGTAAATGCATGGACTGCAAAAATTTTGAAGGAAGTGAAGAAAGAAGCGCTCTTGATCCAATTAACCTCAAACAGGCAGCTAATGCTGCCATCAGTCAAGCAATTGGGGTCTCTGGCTATGGAATGCTCACTACACCCAAGAGAAGAAAACTTAAGGAAATATTATCTGGCAAAGCTGCCATAGATCAAGCTGTTTTCACTTCTCAATTTCAACAGGTGCCCCATTCTTTGCTCCCTCTTATATATTAGGATGGTTTAGATTCATTTAAATGATCATTTAGTAATTCTTCATTTGCAGCTTCGTTATGTTTGGAAATCATATGGATTTGATATATTTAAGCCTTCGAATCATGCCAGACTATGAATGTCGACCGGTTTACCTTGAGTTCCTTCGGACTTCTTTTTCACATGAACTTTTCTATCTCCCTATTACTCTCCAGCCCCTTTCAATTTTATCCATTTTCTCACATCAAAATTGCATAATATAGTTAATATATTTTTGAAGTTTAATCAGGAAAATGATCCAGCGGTTGTGACACCTGCTCCGTCTGCGTCTGTTGCCACTTATATTGCCAGGGAAACAATTCCAGGGTCTTCAAGATCAGCATACAGGTATGTGTTTAAAAACATGATTTGAATATTTTATCTTGTTTTCTTAAGCTAAATTTACAATTGCTCATGCTGAAGGTCCCCATTGGCGGATGCCCTCCAGCCACAGGACGTGAAGTATCTCTGTTCACATTTTGTTGTTCTATCAGTAGTAGCCGCGAAGACATATGCAGGTTTTGATTAACACTTAGATGCATACTATCTTTTTCTTGTTTATGAATAATTTATTTTGGTTGCTGAAGAATTTATTTACCATATGGTGAATGATTGACTATACATGATTCTTGACTGACGAATTAGACGATGAGGTGATTTTATACGAAGTTTTCATGGTAATAGGAAAGTATCTACCCATAGCACGCATAAATTATATTATAGAAAGGTTTGTTTAATTAAAAAAAATTGGCTGTAAAATTTAAGTACTGGGTGTATATTGTTCAAAGTTAAGCACTAAATCTGTATTGGAATTGTGTTTAAGGAAAGGGTTCAGTGAGTTCCCATATGCTGGATGTTTGATTATGTGTGGTTAAGGATAATCAAGCATCAAAATAGTATTCTCAGCGCTGAAAAATTTTCAATTTCAGCAAGAGTTTTCAATGGACCTTAGTGTAGTATATTAAGTCAATACTTCTCTATCAGAATGTAATTTGCATCCCAACTGTGTTTCAACTTTTCAGAGTCAATAGGCATGGTAGACCAGCAAATGGAGATCAAGAAATTTGAAACTTCTGTTGCTTCATCAGCTGAATTACTGCAAGACAATAAAGAAGTCCACAAGCCCATCTTTTATGATCATGGAAAGAAAAATGGAGCAGAGAGAAGTGGAACTAGTGATTCTGGATCAGATGGAGTTGATATGCAGAACTACGGGAGGCCATTGTCACCAGGAACGCTAGCATTGATGTGTGATGAACAAGATGACATGTTTCTTTCCAATAGTTCTGCTAACGCTGTGTCTTGCAATGATCAAACAATGATTCATAAGCCATCATATTCTGATGTTTACATGGACATTTATGGAGAGCAAGAGCGGCTCGTGCTGACCAGGTTTTGGGATGTTCTCCGTGGACTCATCACTCGTGGAAGCATAAAAGGTCAGTATTCTTGGGTCACAATATATAGCTTTTTAAATTTAATATTTTCATTTGAAATAAATTATATTTTATGGATTTGTGCTATTTCTATTTTTAAAATTTCTTACAAAAATATCCATATCGATATTTATTTCCTCTTCGACCCTATAAAAAATTGACTTCTTCATTTCTTTTTCAAAAATATCTTTATATCTCAAAATAGTTGTCTTGTAGAAATTACCTAGCAGAGATGATACTTTTCTTTGAGCTTCTTTGAAGTTTTATTGCAAGCTTACGATACTGTTTCCCATTTCAACTTATCTGTAGCTTCTGCAGAAGCGATGTGCTCCCCATTAGCCAAGAAAGAGGTGGGAAGCAAACAAGAAGCAGCTGATAATGGCAATAATGGAGCTGAAACTGATTTAATAAGTGAGAAGGGGAAGGAAGCTCACATGCACAGCAATGGCAGTGCAAATTCCCACGTCCCATTAGCCACAAAAGTATCTGAGACAAGTAGTGCCATACCTAATGGACAAGATAATGATGATCTGTCATTGAGGATCGGTCTGCCTACTGGAATTGCTGGGTTGATATAATATCTTGCATTGTGAAATACTTTTGATTAGTAAAATGCTCCTCCAATCTTTAATATAGGACATAATTAGATAGTTAATCTTGGTATTTATTTTTTAATTTTTTTTCATTTTTCTAAATTATCCCTATTAATACCCCTCAACAATAATCAAATAAGAGAGTGAGGGAGTTAATTGAGATGATTAGGGCGTTTTAGTAAATTAATAATTTAACTAATTTTTTTAATCTAATCAAATTAGTTAAATAGATTATATATTAAAAAATAGATGAGTATATGATTTTTTTGGTATTGGTGAACAGCCAGGAGATGTGCTGTTAAAATACATAATTAGTTTTTCTTATAGGTTTGGTTCCCAGCTAGAAGAATGCGGCATGCCTAGAATAACTAACTAGAACTGGAATATCTTCTTTCCTAGCATTCACGTCTGAATCCAAATCTGATATTTCTACATGCTAAAGTACGTCACAGAAGGTTTTCTTTTTAAGTCAGAAGAGGCCCATATTCTTGGCTGATAACGGAAGTTTCTCGAATGTTGCTCATAGCCAGTCAATATTTGAATCATGCTGTTCACTGTTAAGAGACTTTACTGTCCACTTCGGCCTCGTTGGTTCTCAAGTACCTTTTTATTTCTCCTGGGTCTTCTTTCGGTTTTGCTTCCGGATAAATCCACTTGATTATGAACGATTCGTCCATTTTCTGATTGGACATAACTTCCGTGAAGATTATAGGTCCTTTCTATTATAACTGGCAAAAGGCAAGCAAAAATGTAGTGGCTTATTTTCTTGACTTCATTTTAAAGTAGATAAAATTATGACAGAAATGAAATTGGGAGAAATTCAACTTTAAGTTATTAAGTTTTGTTAAAAAAATAAAATACAAAATAAAGAGAATACTTCACCCTCTTTATCATAATTAAAAATGTCAAGTATAGTTTCTTTTATCAAGTATGCTCGACTTCTCAATGACATGCAAAGAGTATGAGATATTGTTTTATTTCAATCTAATATCTCGTCATAAGCATTAATTACTTACTGTACGGTAAAAAAACAGAGAGGATGATTCAAAGAGATTTTGGAAAAAATAGATTTTGAGCAAAGGATGTGTTTAGATTAGCTTTTAAAGAATAGATTTTGAGAAGAATAGATTTTTAGAAGAATAAATTTTGAGAATAATAGTTTTTGAAAATAAAGATATTTAGATAATTAGTAGTAGAATCACTTTTTATATTGATAAATTATCAAAAAGAGTATGATTTAATTAAAGTATAAGAGAGGAGAGAGATTAGAGAATAAATAGGGGAGAGGAGAGAGGGTAGAGAATAAATAGGAAAGAAGAGTGAGTGTAGAGAAGAGAGAGAAAAAATAAGATAGGGTGAAGAAGAGAGACGAGAAATGAAAGATGAGAGAGAAGAGGGATGGGAGAAGAGAGAGGAGAGAGGGTACAATAAAAAGTAGGGTTAAGATAATAATTAGATAGTCCATAAGCTCTTTTATTATTTTAAAAGCTATTTTCAATAGTTTATTCAAAATCATGGTTTTAAACTATAGTTTTAGCCAAAATCAATTCTAGACAAAAATGACTATTTATTTTAAATTTTTTTAAATCGAAATTTTATCTAAAATTGATTTTAAAACTTTATCACACTAAGTAGTAATAGTAATACAAAAACTAAATTTATTTAGGCAGTAAATAAAAATAACAGTGATCGATATTTAGTTATTAATATAGAACATAACGGTACTAAAAATAAATTAATCAAATTAAAGAATACATGCCTACTGCTTAAGGTGGAAGCTAACTGAATTAATTAATTCCCCTATGCTCTCATCGTGCTTAATTAAAATGCCTATGCAACAAACATATTAAGCATGTCAGGCTTGAGTGGAAAAAGGAAATAATCCGGCCACCGTTGCGTCTTCATGCCAAAGCTCATATGGGAATGAGGAAACTATCTGGCTAACAAATATGAAAATGCTGATAAAGCGGACAACATTGTTTGCATGCATGTTTCCTTCGGAACAAGCTTTTGAAGCTCAGGAGCTTCGATCAGATTTCCTCCAAGTCCTCCGAAGCAGGCGAGTCTGCGAAGGTACGTAGAATTAGTATCCGGATCTAAGCATCTCTTCTTTCCCTCTAATTGATGAACAAGTCTAGGACTAACGAAGGAGAAATCCTCGTCTCGATTTTATACAATGTCGAAGCTATCGAATTGAGCAGAGGCAGTGAACTAAGCTTGAAATATAACGTATTTGATTAGTCTGTTCTTTTTTCCACCCCGCACTCGACGATTGAATTTTGTAGCCACGTTTGAGTTCCGCTACGTGTGGAGTTCGCGAAGCCAGTGGCCAAGCCTCTGTGTCAGGACAGTACTCAACCTTCCACTGAGGTAAACGTTAGTAACATTGAAGACTCTCTAAAAGAGGAAAAACTCTATTTGACTACAGAGGTAATTCGAGTTGCTCAGATCCTTATTTAAATCCAGAAAAGCTTTAATTCCACGTTATATGCATTTTTTTTTTGGGAATTTGAACATTTAGCGACGTATTAACGACGATCATGCATACATTAGGGGGCAGAGCAAGGACACTTGCCTGTTCTGATTTTGAGCTTGAAGGGAAATAGACATCGAAGAAGGCCTGCTGTTGTTCTTCTACATGGCACCGGCTCTTCTAAAGAATCCTTATGGCCATTACTTAAGGTCCCTACTTTCCCGAATCTCCTCTCGTTTTCTGTCCTTTCAAGTCCTATAACAGATTAAGTAGATGCTTTTTCTCGGTCTTTAGTTTCTAATTCTGTTGTCTTCACATTTCAGGCATATGCTTCATGAGGATATGTAGCAATTGCCATTGACTCTGTTATATAGGAAAAGAGAGTCTATGTATCATGGCGAACGTGCCAACAGCAAAACCGCCTATCAGGATGTATGTATTTAATTCTCCTTTGCTTTTACCAAGTTTTAATGCGATCGATGATTTACGCTATGTTATCTAGGAAAAGAGATTAAGCATGATTCAAACTTATAACTTAAACACTTAATTTTATATGCTGGATATGATTTAATCCACTAATTAAGTAATCTTTAGGATTTCTCATTACTTTCATTCACCATTCCTTTCTAGAGAAGAAATGGACTCTTTTTCTGCTTAAATGCGTATTCAAAATCTTCCGTAAATAGATCAGCTGCAGACTAGCTTGCAATATAATTTTATAAACTGATCATATTTTCTGTTTACATAAACCAGGCTCTTATTTCTGCTTGGAAAACAGGAAAGACAATGCCATTCATATATGACACGGTAATTTGCTTATCTAATTACTGCTTTTTCATTATACGATTCCTCAAAGACTGAATCACTATCTATTCCAAGGTTTGAAAAAGTTGGCCGCAGATGATGGGATTTGTGGCCTGACAAATGATTAGTTCTGTTAAAAGGAGGTGCATAATTTTATGTTATGGCAGGTCTGGGACTTGATCAAATTGGCAGATTCTTTAACTCAGGGAGGATATAGACATTTCAATAATAGGAATCACTGGAATCTCTCTTGGAGGTTGGTTTAGACAAGTTGAAAGAAATATGTCTGATGCCAAGCCTGATGTTACTTGTCATTCATGTAATTCCTTGCTGCAGGAATGCATGCATGGTTTGCTTTTGCAGACACCCGTTATGCTGTGGTAGTCCCAATGATTGCTGTTCAGGTGACATTGAATTGATGAATGGAACGTATATTAGTCACAATTATGTGCTTCAGAGACAAGATGTTGGAAATTTATGTGCTATTTTACTGCAGGGTTTCAATGGGCTATTGACAATGATAAGTGACAGGCTCGAGTTGATTGTATAAAGCCTGTGTTTGAGGGTGAGAAAGTGTCAAAACAAATGAAAATCTAAAATCTTATTACAGTTTGATAAGCGTTTTTTTTTTTTGCTTTACCTGTTTTATTGTCTCTAGTCTGACCTGCCTTTTCTACTTAGACTCATGCATCATTAACATTATGATTCATACAAAATCAATATCTTGCAATTACCGGTTTGCATATGCAGTGCTGGATGTATATTTGATATGTTTCTTCAGTTCTTCCCCTTATAAGAACGAACTCTTCTTTCTCAATTCGCCATTCATCATAGATTACAATACCATGGCAAAGTTGGAATAGTATCTGATTAAAACCTTTAAGTGTAAGAGAGAAATCAAACTGAGTCATATTGCGTATTCATTGAAGAATGATGGTAGTGAGCGCATATCCTGAAGGTGGTGTGGTTTACATCCCTGATGTCCTTGGGGTGATGAATGCAGTAGCTTCTAAGGATTTGGGTAAAAGAGCGATTGACAAAGAAGTTGTGAAGAAGGTCAGCCAATTTTTTATGACTATTATTGAGTCTCCAAACTTGAATTGTCAATGCCGATGAAATGGCATACACTTCATAAAACAGCTTTGTGAGTATTCTAAGCGTCTAGGCAAAATTACTATGGGGATTTGATCAAAGTAACAAAAGTCGGTGTTCAAACCTTGAGCTAACCTGGCGAGACAATGAGAATCCACATTTCCTTCCCTATTTACAAAATTAATAGATATAAACACAGTTTCTATATATCAAATTGCTAGTATCCACAATAGTCTCTTGGTAGGGGTGGAAAACATGAAGGTCTCTACTCTCTAGTGATTCTGCTGATAGCTTCAGCACAATCAGAAAACACCTCCAAAGATAATGATTTCATAGTTTTATGTTCTTAACAGGTATGGGACAGGATTGCTCCCTGGGTAGCTTCCAAGTTTGACTCACCATACTCAATTCCAGCTATTGCACCACGGCCCTTGCTTGTTCAAAATGGTAAGATACTACGATCCTTGCTTGGGCTTCAAATTTTATTTTGAGCTATTAAACATGATCGAATTGTACCTAGCAACATTATTCTTATACAAATTTATAGATGGACAAACCAGTTAAGACTTGCTGCAATTTCATTTTATAGGGTAATCAATGATATGATAAGCCCCCAGATGTATAAGGCTCCGTTGAATGATTCGGAGAATTCAGATTTTGTTCTTTTTTCCTTTTTAGTTAATTCGGAATTGAAGCATTCTCTTTCGACATTGTTAAGGTGCTGAAGATCCTCGATGTCCCATTGGAGGTTTGGAAATTCCAGAGTCAAATGGACGGCAGGCATATGGAGAGTTTCTCAGTCCGAACAATTTTAAGGTATGAAATTCTATAGTTTGAATTCAAACTCATATATTCCTTCATCTTTAGTAGGCTGCAATTTCCAAAATGAGTAAAGCAGCATAAGAAAACCTCTAATATTAACATTATTGGAAAGAAAGTTCCTTGAATTGGAGTTTTGCCATGCAAAGCAGATGGGAGACACATGCTGGTGCATGTACACATAGATATTTTATGAGCGTATGTGTTTTATTTGTTCCTCTAGTATGCCTTACATTTATGTCTGCTGGGATAAAAACTGTAGTCATATACAAACTAAAGTACTTGAAATTCAAACAATTTAGGGGTTTAATGATCGTCTAAGGAGTTAGGATGGAGCCCAGGATGAAGCCCTAGATGAATTCATTCCCATTGGATTATGAATTAATGAAAATAAAAAATGACTAAGATGGTGGGGACAGTTTTAAATTTTATTTAATTTTGTATAAAAGCTTATCAAGTTTGACAAAATAAAGTTTGTAATTTCACCAATGACTTAGTCAAATAGAATCAATTCATATTATTTTACATAGGAGTAACAGTTTGGGCATACTATTTTCTTTTGATAAAGTAAAACTGTCTTACTTATCGCCAAGATATCCATTTCTTCATTTATCTTTGATTGCTTTGATATACAGGGGATCGCAGAACAAGGAATTGCGCACCAAGTGACACCATGCATGACTAAAGAAGCATCTGATTTTGAATGTAAATTTTTCATAATTAGCTTGCTGGCTTATGCCGGACGCCTACAGCCTGCCTGCCCTGGTTCTTGTTTGCTATGTTATGAATTATGCTACGCGCTATATCTGTTGAATGTATCCTCTAGCATTCCTCTACAATATGTAGAATTGCAAATGCAGCCCCATGATTCTATGTAACTTACAACTAACATTTCACGGTTGTTAGCTCAATGGGTGTTGGAGCGACAAAGAAAAACGAAATGTTCTAGAGAGATCGACAAAATTTTGAGATTACAGTTTTCAGGATAAGAATTTTGGTCTATTGGCTAGCGCAATTTCTTGTGAATGTTCAAAAGCACCTTCCTCAAAAGCACGAGAAGCGGACACTGATTTGGTCGGTTGCTATATACCGTTTTACACAAATGTACTTTGTAATGAAGCTGCGATATAAACGATAGGAAATGGAGCTTCCATACGACCTACTTGCTATGTTTTGTAATTGGATCGTCCTTTTCTGTGTTCTTTCCCTCTAAGGGATGGGTCCATGTTCTGGCTGGACGTCCTTTTCATCATAGCCCAAAGATATGGAAGAAATGGCTTTTGGAGATAACTAATTCTTTTATGAACAAAATTGAGAGATTAAAAAAATTCTTATTGGTGCTAGTATTCTAGTTTGGAAGGCTGGCAATGCAGTTCCGTTTTGTCTTTTGTTTTTGTTTTGCCTAATTAGGACGCTGTTTGTGCTTAACAATAAAGGCGGAGCAACGAAAAGAATTTTTAACGGAAAATTGAAAGGAAAAATTGATTAAATGATGGAAGTGAAATAATATTCAAGACAAAAATAAAATCAAAACTTTAGAACCTGTTACTTACAAGTTATAACCATTTACGTAAGAGAAGAAATTAATAAATAGTGTAGGAAAAAAACGGCTCAGCTAATCCCGATTTGCGACGGAGAATGGCGGCGGCATCGGGAATTCCCTCGGGTACCGTCTACCCTCCCTTTAGCTCCCTTGCACGTATGTCTCACTTGCGGAATCTGTTAAAGCACACGTGTCATTTGCCCCCACCAACTTGGTTTATTCATAAATACCGACCACACTCATCAGCCAAAGTGGTCACTCCTCGCTGCACAGATCGCAAAATGGGAGAAGCCATTGATGTTCACAAGTTCCGATCAGATTTCCTTCAAGTCCTCTGTGCAAGGCGAGCCTCTGAAGGTATTCAGAATCAGTATAGGATTACCAAATTAAGCATCCGTTTTTCACTTTAATATTCCTTCATCTCTTACTTCGTTTGTTCTCCATTTTGTTCGATTTCTAAGCTATTGAATCGAACACGGGTAGTGAACTAGCTTGTAAAATCATCGTGTTTCACGTCGTGTTTCGAATTCATATTTGGATAATATTATTCTGAGACCGAAATTCTTACCGTCGTTTCAGTTCCGCTACGAGTGGAGCTTGCAAAGCCAGTGGCGAACCCTTTGTATCAGGATAATACTCCACCTCCTGCTGAGGTTCTTACTTTCTCTCGAAATAGTCCCTCTTCTCTTACATCTGAATTATTTTTCGGTTGATTTACTTCATCAACGTATACCAGATAAGTTTGGAGTCTTCTCAGAAGGCGAACATTGAAAACTTTGAACACTCGCTGAAAGAGGAAAATCTCCATTTGATTACAGAGGTGATTTGAATTCATCAAATCTTTTATTTGAATCCTGAAAAAGCTTTAATTCTACGGTGATATGTATTTGTTGGGATTGAACATATAGTAATGTATCAAATGCTGACCGTGCATTAGGAAGGAGAGCAAGGACGCTTGCCTGTACTGATTTCGAGCTTGAAGGAAAACACACATCAAAGAAGGCCAGCCGTTGTTTTCCTGCATAGCACAAACAAATGTAAAGAATTCTTACGGCCGTTACTTAAGGTGGCTACTTTTCTTATTCTTCTCTGATTCTCTGTCCTTTCATTTTTTATAATGGATTGAGAAGATGCTTTCTCTCAGTCTTCAGTTTCTAATTCTGTTCACTTCATATCTCAGGCATACGCTTCACGAGGATATATAGCAATTGCCGTGGACTCTCGCTACCATGGTGAACGCGCCCGCAGCACAAATACCTATCGGGATGTGTGTATTTTTCCCTTTGCTGTGCTAAGTTTTACCTTGGTCGATGATTTACACTACACTATGTAGAAAAAGAAATTTAGCTTAAGCATTGCCTTAATTTTATGCTACTTCTATTCATCATTCTCTTTGAATATGTATCTGGGTCCTTCATAAATGGAATATTAGATACAGTATAGACAGAGAAACTGATTCTATTTTGCTTTTTTACCCTCTGTTTTGTTTGGGATAAAAGGCTCTTATTTCTGCTTGGAAAACGGGCCAGACAATGCCATTCATATATGACACGGTAATTTCCTTGTCTGTCATGAATTGATGCTGTTTTTATCATACAATTACTTAGGACTGAATTTCTATCTTCTCCGAGTGATGGAAAAGTTGAAACATATCGTGGAATTAGTGGCCTAACTTATGATTAGTTTAGTTAAAAGCAGGTGTATTATTCTCTGTTGTGGCAGGTCTGGGACTTGATAAAATTGGCCGATTATTTAATTCAAAGGGAGGATATTGACCCTTCTAGAATAGGAATCACTGGAATATCTCTTGGAGGTTTGTTTAGACTAGTTGAAAGGAATGCCTCTGATGCCATGGCTAATATAACCCGTAGCTCATGTAATTCCTCTATGCAGGAATGCATGCATGGTTTGCAGCATTTGTAGACACCCGCTATGCTGTGGTAGCTCCAATGATTGGTGTTCAGGTTACATTGAATTTTTTTATGGTGATTATGTGCTTTAGAGACAAGTAATTGAAAACTTATGTGCTAAGATATTGTAGGGGTTTCGATGGGCCATTGACAATGATAAGTGGCAGGCTCGGGTTGACAGTATAAGGCCTATGTTTGAGGGTTAGTACCATTGAAATAAGTTAAATTAAAAAATCATTTTCCAATTTGATTTTTTTGGCTTTTCCTGTTTTATTGTCTTTAGTCTAATCTTTTCTTCTTCAGCATAGATTTATATATTATTGATGTTATGCTTTATATAAATTCAATGATCCTGCATGTTTCAGTTCTGTACATGCAGTGCTTAATTTATATTTGATGGATAGCTTCATTGTTCTCACAGCAATGATGCTTTCTCATTCATCATAGACTGAAATTGCATGGCAAAGTTGGAGTAGAATTTGAGTATAACCTAGCACTGCATGCAAACAAGACATGAAAATGAGTCATGTTGGATATTGATTGAGGCATGATGGTGGTGAATGCGTATCCTGAAGTTGCTGTAGTATATTCATTCCTAATGCTCTTAGGGTAATTAATGCAGCGGCTTGTGATGATTTGGGAAAGAGTGCCATTGACAAAGAAGTGGTAGAGAAGGTCAGCCAATTTTTTGTGACTATGACTCTCTAAATGAATGTCTATTTGGTTTGACAATTGATATGTGTTTGTTGCTTTATCAAACCTATAAAAGTGGATTGTCAATGCTTGATGCATTGGTACCGACCCATAAAACAGCTTTGTTCCAGTTATTCCCTGTGTCTTGGCATAGATAATATTTCAGTGTTATATTCCTTAACAGGTATGGGACAGGATTGCTCCAGGACTAGCTTCCAAGTTCGACTCACCATACACAATTCCAGCTATTGCACCACGCCCCTTGCTTATTCTAAATGGTGAGATCCTTGCTTGTGCATCTATTTTGGGAGAGTTATATATGAACATTCACAAATTTTAGCTATAAACCTGATTATTCTGTTCGAGTTCTTAGATGTACAAATCAATTAAACCATGCCATAATCTTACTTTTTAGTGTAGTCTATAGTATGGTAGACCTCCACACCTGTAAAACTCAGTTGAATTATTTCCAGTTTTCAATGTTTGTGCGGTTCTTTCAAGTTACTATGGAATTGAAATACTCTTCTACATTGTGAACTTCAGGTGCTGAAGATCCTCGGTGTCCCCTTGAAGGTTTGGAAGTTCCGAATTCAAATGTACAGCTGGCGTATGGAGAATCTCACTGTCTGGACAATTTCAAGGTATAAAATTATAGAGTTGATTAAACTCAAAACATGTTATTCTTTCCTCCGATTAATAAGAAAGATTTCATATATAGTTGGCTGCACCAACCTCTGATGCAATAATTAGTAAAAACCCGTCATACTAAGATCAGGAAGAGAACCTGAAAAAACATCTTTTTTTTTGTTTGGGTGGTGGGGGTGGAGTTTTTTTTTTTTTGGGGGGGTGGGGGGTGGCGTAATTCATTCTCGCGGTGTCAATAATTCATGAGAACAAAAACTACGAGTAAGTTTTTAATTTTGTTTTTTATATATATATTCATATTATAATATGAAGTGGGAATATAAGTTTTTTCCATCACTCTATTTTCTTTCGATTTTAAAGTAGTGCGGTCTCACTATATATATATATATATATATATATATATATATATTCATATTATAATATGACGTGGGAATATAAGTTTTTTCCATCACTCTATTTTCTTTCGATTTTAAAGTGGTGCCGTCTCACTTATATTCAAGATATATATTTTCGTTTACGTTTGATTTAATTGACTCAGCTGATCGCGGAACCTGGAATTGAGCACCAAACAACCCCATCGATGATGAAAGAAGCATCTGATTGGTTCGATAGGTTTTTAAAGGCTTAGCTTGTGCCCTCAGATTCTTTCTACAACTCCAGACTGCACCCCGCACATTTCAGATTCCTTGTTATATGATCCGTGGGAATAATAGCATGCTTTGTTCCATGTGCTTCGGCACCCTGTAAGACTATTGTTAATTTCATTTTGCTTTTTATAAAAAAAAAGAATAATGATAATAATAAAACGTTTAAATCCTCCTAATGTAATACAAAAATAGAGATGTTTGAGCAGTGGTTTGTTTACTTTCATCAATATGATGATGTAAATCGTATGCATTATAGATTGTTTAATCAAAACATGTCATCTAGATAAAATACATAAAATTTCAATATAAACGCTTGATTTTTACTTATTAACTCATTTTTTTAAAAAAACTTGTATACATTTTGAACCTGGAAATGTGTTCGGACTTAAGATTTCGGAATATTTCCGACGCCAGTACAGCACGATCTTAGTGATCTGACATGATCGGGTATGGACATCTAGATGTTCTTGACTGGAGATTTATTAGTTATTTGCCACAAACAAGGTCATCACTTGTATAGATCCCACCAACCACAATGAGAATCATCGCTCGTGTCTTGCAATCTATAATATGCAAATATAGAATACAAACAAATGCCTGTATCAGTTGCTGGCTTCTTTTAAATATCTTAGGGTATCAACACACCACACATAACATCCATATATTTACGCAGGAGCACTTCCTGCAGCTAAGAAATACACAAGGAACGAGTTTTCTGCATTCTGAAATTATTCAGCCTTTCTTTGGCATTGCCGCTAGTCTAGTGTACATTCTGGCCATGGACTGGTACCCTCTAACATCGCCTGAACGCAGAAGATTACCTGTGCACAAAACTGCATTAAGTAGTAGTAGCATGGAGGACAATTATATGAAGTCTTGTCCTTGAATCAGATATCTTTGTAAGCGATTATGATTATAAATTATAAAATTGATGAAAAAGTGGAGAGTTTTTGTGAACCTGAATCACAATTCAATGGACTGTCAGGTTCTGGATGGGCCATCAGTGCTATTATAGCCCTACAGACAGATTGAAGTGTCCAAGCTGGGCTCCAAGCATTTTTCAAGATATCTAGACAAATCTCCCCTGTCTGAAAAGGAAGATTACTATTAGTAATACATTAAAACATTACCAACCATCAATTTACCAAAGAAGCAAATCCTTATTAAGGATATGACAGAGTGATTTTACAACAGGACCAATTGTTTACAACATGGATTGCAAGGATATTAATCGATTCATTCCCCAATCCCAACACAAACTACGTATAAAAGATAAGACATAAGCATTAATTTTTACCCAATTTACGAGATAAAACTACTTTGACATTATTTGGTCAAAACCAAGTTTTAACCAAATCCAACCGATTTCCAAACATACAATTAGAGTGAAATCTCATAGATGGCTTGATTGGGAAATTGTTCTTCAACAACATAAATCATAACGCTACATTTTTCATACGTGCCTTTTCCTTCTTATAGTAGTGTGTTCCATATTTATAGGTGAAAAAGCCCCAAGATAAACTGGATAGTTACTTTGTGAGGGATCCTACCTTAAAATGTACATTTGGGTGAAATATTTTAGTCAAAAACCGCACTTGAGGAGGTTGTAGAGGATACTGCTCCGGAACAGCAAAAGCAAGCTGGAAAACACCCCCCTCATAAGGAGTCTCTGATGGTCCCTAAATGGAAATCAAAGGAATCAAACCAAACCAATTTGAGAAAAGCAAATATGTATTATTCTTTCTTCCATATGACTAAGCATACCTTGATAAGAGCTGTCCATTTGAAAATGTTAGAATCATCACAGACGAGTTGAATATCTGGGTCAGCTGTTTTCTCTCGTTGAACCTCCTTATATTCCTTGAACAACCTTGCCCGTGATGCCTGTATAGAGTACATATTCCAGGTTCCATTGTAAGGCATTTTTTAAAAGTTATGCTAGTTATGACACATTGCCTCTGAAACCCACAGAAAGGGCAATAAACCATGATTGTCAACGGGAAGACAAAAGCTGGGGCAAAACTTTGAAATAATACAATTGTTGCATAAAATGTTAAGAGCACAATTGAGTACAGCCATTCAATTGCTACTATTCTCATAAAATATCCAGCTAGTCCCTTCACTTTGTAAAACATCCCCTTAAAACTAGCCAAATAGAACATACATAGCAAAGAAGGTGTCGAACCTGCATGTCTGATATGATCACGCCAGAAACAAACCTCAAAATAATTTATAACTGCATGATAAAGATAAAAATGCCATCATTCGTGTTCCAAAAGCGAGAACCATAGGCAGACTATTATACTCAGTGGGGGCAGTTGATATCATACCTTTTAAATTTTTGCTCCAGATACTTTAGCAAAGATGCCTTAGTAATCCAATTGATTCAGGCAACTCCTCCAAGCCACTGAAGAATGACAATGATAGCACTTACAATTTATAATCTTCCAATTTCATCTTGCAATTAATGATCATGAAAAGTGTTCCCTTGATATGTAAAATATAAATAAATAATCATCCCTAGAGTAAGGTGCGCAATTGTTTGTTTCTGTCAATACCTTCTAAATTCATAGACCAATAAGCACCAGGAAACGTTTTGAACTAGAGCTTCAATCGAGCCAAGTCATTTACCAGATCACGCATCACAAATGCCTTGAGAATTTTCTAAATATAATATAAAGAGATTACCAAACATAATGCCGATACACAACAAATCCAACTATTGCACAACAACACAGTCCAAATCATGTAAGTTGCTAGGAATCAAAATGAAGAGGGCAGAAGTATGACAGCAAATTGCACACCATTCAAGCGAAAACTAATAATCAAAGTTATAAAAAAAACATTAAACTAAATCTGTAAGCATTTCCAGATTCAAAAGCGTCAATATCCAAACGATTACAGTACCAGGTTCAAAGCCATATTAAAATGAAAAAAAAAAATAACAGAGCAAGAAACGGTGCGACGTCCGAAACCGGGTTGACAACCACGCAGGGAACAGTTTAACGGGGGGAACAAATTCAAACCGACATTCAAAGCCAGATTGAACAAGTCAATCTCACCGGATTTTGGGAGAAGAAGACCTAAGGTTCAAACCTTCTTCACTACCTTCCGGAGAACAACCACGCAGGGCTGATAACGATGGACGACGTCCAACGGCGAGCTCGAACAAGTGTGGAATGCTTGTTTGTCGAGGAAGAAAAATGGATCCGCTTCTTCGAAGTTCTACCACCAGACGGGATTGGGACTGCAAGCGGGCGTTTTCTTTTAATAAAAAAACAGAAGCGGGTGGGTGACAGTATCAGATGGCCCTGTCATCAATTGGTGATCGGGTCGGGTAACGGATCAAGAAGTCCATTGACACATCCCATATCCTCTTGGGAGAATCCAATCTTCACCTTATTGACCCATCTGTCTTTCACTTTCCTTCCTCCCTCGTCATTTCCCAATTATTTTTTCATCCAGTCCTCTTTTTTACGGAGGAAGTCTAAACGATAAAAGCAAACAAAACAATCATTATAATTTATTTCATACCTAAGGTAAAATTATATATATATATATATATATATATATATATATATATATTTCTTTCAAAACTCCATAGAACGCTTTCGCCTTAATCTGAATGTAAAGAGAAATATATAAGCGATAGTTTAACGCCACAGTTAGAGACAAAATCGTCCCTCGTGACTTCAGAGAAGAAAAAGCGCCCCTCCTGTTGCACTATTTTTCCTCCCATGTTATTTTTAGTCTTAATATAAAAATTAATTAATTTTTTAATAGATTAAAAAAATTAAATTAATTATAATTAATATAAAAGTTAATTGATCAATTTAGATAAATTAAAAAATATATTATATAAATTTATCTTAAAATGTTAAATTTTATAATAATTAATTAATTTATTTAATTTAATATATTTAAAAAAATAATTAAATTTTATATTAAAGAAAAAAATACAAGAGGAAAACGAATAGTTTTGCTTTATATACCAAAATTTGAGAACACCATGACCCGATAATCGTCCCAATGGTCTAATGAATTGTATGGGGAGCAATACTGATTGATAACGACTTTTTATAAACCACAGATATGACAATTTATTTTTATCCTTCCTCTTCCCTAGATTTCATTTGCGACGATAGAGGGACAAAAAGAAAGTTATCTCTATTCGCATTTTATCAAAACGCTAAAGAACATGGCCAGCAACTCGAATGATTCTATAGGAATCGTACACTCTAAAAGGCATATGAGGATGCTTGATCCCGCAGTTTTCGACCCTTTAATAATGGGAATAGACATTCTGTGACTCAAAGTTGCGAATGTATATGTACAAGCTGCTATACCTCCTTTACAGACCCATCAATCTACTGTGTCTGTATACAGCCCACCATAACCGCTACCTTGAACATATGCATTCCAATTGAATGAAGTGTTGTGAAGGAAACACAAGTATAGCTCAGTAGTATTACAAATTCAGAAGTAAACTGTCTTAAGATTTGGAGATTAAATATATATCTAAAAAACAGAATAAATTAACAAATGCCTTAGCAAAAAATAGATTCACAATTATGGCATACTTTTATTTTTGCTCTTCTCATCTGATAGTTCTTGTAGATAAAGAGTGTTTAGAATTCAATCCCCTTATAGTTTAATTTTTTGGCTTTAATGTCCTGCCTTGTACCAAAAAACAAAGTGTTGTGATGGAAACCGTCCTAATTATCTCATCCACATCTCAGTCGGTGGCTAATGCCAAACGGCATCGCCCCTCGTGCCATAAGAGCTCCCAAGAGAGGGGTTGAAGTACAACTCTTGATAGAAATATTTTGGCGGGTAGGACCCTCTAGCCAATTTTCTGTGTCTTTTTAGAATGAATGTACACAATAATCACGATGCCGTTGCCAGACAAGCAGCAGAATTTGCACAGCAACAACATATATATAAGGGAAAATGGGAAAAAGAGGGAGGGAAAAAAATGTAGACCCAAGTTAGCAAACAGGTGAAAATTGCAAGCCAGTCATAGTTTTACATGCTACCAGCTCGACCTGGAGTGGGTTTTGATTTGACTTTTGCCATGTCAACAAGGTCCCCAAATAACTTGTCCTCTGGTTTGGAAGGTCTGCCAGGTGGCACATAAGACGAGGAAGAAACCTGGTAGGGGCTTCTCAAACCATTATCATCTCTAACAGATAGGCCATACATTTGCTGCTCGAGGTATGGGACCCCTTGTTGCTGACCGTAGCCATATCCTGAGAATTGGTTGCCATACATCTGTTGAGGATACATAGAAGCCACAGGAGCAGCTTGCATTTGAGGGGAAACCATACCCATATAGGGTCCTGCGCCACCCTGAATATGCTGGGGGTGCAAGCCCATTGGATTGCTGTGAAAAGCATGGCTATTCATGGGCGACAAAGGGCTGTTAGCATTGGGCTGCATATACATGCCAATTTGGTCATTCCCCAATGCCGGAATTCCCTGAGTATGTGCACCACTCTGAACATGCGTCATAACCATTTGACTGACTTGCAGTGATGGGGGATAATTGCTGCCTGCTACTGGACTACCGTTATCTGTTGGTTGAGCTTCCCACGGGGGTGGTGGCAATGATTCACTGCTTTGCGCACCTAGAAATCATAAAAAAGTGAGTTACACAAGCAACAGAGACTGAAATTTGAGAGCACAAATCCTGACATTTACATTCTCCATTAGACAGCAACTCGTGCATTATTTGACTGCTAACCAGTTGTACAATTTGAACACTGAGAATGTAGACCAGGATATGTGCCCTGTAGAAAGTGTTTCAATTCAAATCTAAAGAACAATGAGCACCATAAACTGGTGAAGCTGATGGTTGCTGCTGCTGCTGGGCAACCTGACCATTCCAGGCAGGACCTGTGCTTTGTGAGTAATGTGGTTGCTCAAAATGAGGTGACCCCACATTAGGCCTGCTTTCATTGGCATAAAATGCACTTTGTGTAGGTACGACTGTCTGCTGTTGTTGACCATGGGGGGCTAATGGACTGGTTTGTCCACCAACATTAGTTGGCTGGGTTGGCTGTGTGGAAGTCAGTTCACTGTTTCCATTTGAAAACATATCAAAAATAACAAGGGCATTCTGCTCAGACACGGGATTTGCTGGCTGCTGTTCTCCCGCAGAAACAAGAGCAAGTGAAGTATCTGCTTTTGGTGAGGTATAATCATCACCACTGAGCAAGTCCATTTTGGGATCAGCCTTAGCATGAAGAGCTGAGCCATTAGAAGTGGGAGGAGCAGGAAGCAATAATTGATTCAACGTTTGGGACCCACCTTCAGCACTGGAACTGGATATGCACAAATGAAAATATTAATGTATAAAGAAAAAAAATAATAAGTATTTAACTGGAAGCACCTTATTCTTGCTAATTCAACCTGAAATGTAATTTCAATATTTCATACATCAAAGCTGTTCCTACCTTTGCCTGCAGAAAGTTCAGGCTCTACGTGACATGAATATACATAAAACCTATCACATTACCTTATAAATCTGCAGCCAAAAACTAAAACTTAATACCTAGACCCTCAAGACAAAATCCAAAGTGAAATAACCAGGACACAAGCACAATTGACACACAATTATTGAACATGATTTGACTAGTACAATTAACTATTGCCAACAAATAGCAATTATCATTACATGAATTCTGTTGGTCAAAATGAAAGAATTACTAAATAACACAGAAGTTAGATAGCATGGTCAGCAATGTAAACCACCATAAAGAATGGATTACCTCCCATCAGTTTGTTTGCTAGCATCTCCATTATCAACCAAAGGACCAACATCTACAAGTGCTCCAGTAGGCTCAGACTTCACTTTCTCTGTTTGATTTGCAACAGGAACACCTGAAGCAATGGCTTCATGCTTTGCTAGTACTCGCTGCAGGTCATCATTGAGAGCTAGACCTTGGCATAGCAGTGCTTCATCCCTTAAAAACAGAAAGGAAAACACCATAAAAATAGCTTCTTCGTTTTTCTTTTTTAAAAAACTTCATCGAAAGCAATACCAAAATGAATAGAATACGATAATATTGCCCTCATTATATCATAGTTTGAAGATAAGAACATTAGGGCTTACGAAGTTGAATTAACAAGGTGCACCACTCTCTGCTTGTAGGCTCGACACTGCTCCACCAAATCAACAATAACCTCCTGCCTAAGACCCTAAAAATAGAAATAAAGGTTATATATAGGACGTTGTCAATGCAAAAAAGATAAAAATATCTTTTTTTAGAGGAAAAACATATTTAAAGCATGCTTGGCAGAGGGTTCAGAAGGGCCAAATCAGGCACAACATTTTAGTTTAAGAGAATGATCGTATAATTGTTTACCAGTTATAACAATCTGATTTAGCTTTGCATAAGCTACATCTAGATACTTGAGTGTAGTACGTTACCAGGACATCAAACCAATAATCCAACTAGAATTCAAATACCAATTCATGATAAGCCTTATCCTATATAGTATCCCTGACAGGGGCTAAACGCTTTCAACCCAATTAGTAGCTAAATTGACAAAAGCCAATAATCTATGACATCTTTGCCAATAATCAGTAGCTAAATGTATTCTCATACAATACATCATACTTTAAATAATCGAGGAAAGCAACTTACTTCTTTGTTACTTGGTTCTATGGCACTAAGCATTTCTGCAAGAACATCCATAATACCACGAGCATTCTGAATTTCGCTCAAACTGGCAGTAGAAGTTTCAATTAAAGCCAACTTTCTACAGAGGGGAAAAAAGATGAAAAAGCAGATAAAAATGTACCTCAGAGTTGGAAACTCAGGCTCTGCAGAGGACTCGGCTGCATCCTGACAGGCCTCAGAGTTGCGTAAATTTTGAGGATATGATGATAGTGGTTGTGTTTGTGGAGGTGTAAACACAGGTGCAGATTGTTCAGATCTCTTAGGGAATACTGCCCCAGCACGCTGAAATAAACAAATACTATAATTTTTCATCTCTCAAAGGGAAATATGTAAATGTTCTTATAAATTGGTTTCCTCCCCACACAAAATGACTAGTTAAAAGACAATTATTGCCAAAGAATCTCCATGTAAAGAACTTCAAGTTAAGCATACCAGCAGTTCCTGGTATGCAGCATAATACTGCGGGTATCTAGCCCTTGGTCCTCCAAAAGCTTCTTGCCAAGTATCTATGAGAATCAGGATCTTCTCTCTGACGTGAAAATCAGGCTGCAATTGGCACAATAAAGTCAACATTTCACAACATGGAGTTGGAATAACATGGGACAGCGGTGAAAATTTTTAGAAATATTTATACCTTCTTCTTTGCTATTTTTACCATCTCATGAAGCACATCTCTTTCAGCAACGTGCATATGAACAATGTCCCCACAATTCTTTATGATTGTCTCCAGTAGCTAGGCAGACCATCATAAAACAAAAATGAGCTTTTCTACTTGTAAAGATGATACAGGAATGGTAATTAGATACAGACATGAGACAATACTTGCCATCTAAACAAACACTATTAGCTAGCAAGATTCAAAGGTACTCTAAAACTGAAGCCAATATAAAACAAGCACAAGAATAATGCATTATGAAACAATCATAATTGAAGTTTGAACAAGACAATGATAGTGAACACACACTTTACAAGTACTGTGCAAAGACTTCCTAATTAAAAATCAAGACAGTGACTGATAGGCACATGAGCTAGAAGAAAAATCCTCCTATGAAAGTTAACTATTGTGGTGGGAAGTAATAGGCACACTAATAGACGTAATAATTCAGTAGAAGCTAGACATCAAACAATATCACATATGCAACATTCCATTTCACCATGGAGAATATATCACAATAACTCCAACTGATTATTAAAAATAAAACAATCCAACTAATCAAACTACTTGTCAGTCTCATTCCATCTATCTAATAAGCTAATAAAATTTCCAATTCCATGCATGAAAAAAAGAAAAAGGTAAGAAAGGCATCCAGAAATAATTCAATCCTTAAAAAAATATATGAATAGTGGTCAGATATGACAAGATTTCTCAGGGGGACACCAAAATCTTACACATTGCTAAAACAAATCATCAATGTAATATCCAAACTGAAAAAGTAAAATCACTGCTTTGATGCTTACAGTTAGTGCTAGAAGTTGAACTTTTGAATTCTTACTTCCAATCCGCTTCTTTATACCTTTAACAACATCCTTTGCTTGCCTGATAAATCATAAGCACACTAAGTACTCAAAGTCTGAGAGCATAAATGGGGAGCAAAACTTGAACTCATACACACAATTATAGTTATCACCCCCTCAAAAACACAAACAGGGAAAAAAGGAACAAAGAAAAAACTAAAGATGACAATCCAGCAGATATTTAGAGAACAACAGATATCCACTGCTAAACTCCAAAACATCAAAAAGGTACATAAATAAATGCCACATTCAGGTCCCCTGTCCTCCTTTCTTTTTAGGGTCAACATGAGGTCCGAGTTTGGCAAGGATTCAAAACCCATATCCTAAATTCTTCTGTATAAAGTAATATTAAAACTCTAATTCCTACTTTGTTTTTCTTGCCTCAGGCGGACAAACTGTTCCTTGCATTCTCTGTTGAAATTAATCAGGATAAGAAACTACTATTTCGCATAAGGCTTTTGACCCTACATAGAAAGTAAGGAGCATGTATATTTTCAAGTTATTCTCCCCAGTCCCATGTTTTCATAAGTGGAGAATCATAAATCCTCAGATACATTTAAAAAAAGTATGGATGACCGTTCTGCCCACAGAAGATAACTAGAAACCTATGGCGAACAGTAGCAAATTATACACCACAAAGCACTAATCTATCCGTCTGATTGAGCACAAAATGCTGAATCAAGCGTAGCCAATAGCCAGCTAGTAACACTGATTAATCAACACAATATAGTTTGGCCAGTAAGAAAAATAGATGACTCAAATATAAAATCTGAAGGCGTAAGTTTAAAATTAATACAAGCCACAGACCAAAGAGGGCGATGAGGGTAAACCTGACAACAATCAGTCGATTAATTGCCACATCGAAAGTCAGGTCTAACATCTAGTTCAAAGGCCAAAATTCTTAAGCCGAGAATTCGACATTTCGTTACTTTTAAAGCAATGTAAAAGTGACTTCACTATTATGAATAAATAAGAGCTAAGGAGAATTTGGAAGAAAGACAAAGTTTCATCCGTCGATACAGTTAAACTCCACGCTCATCTCAACCCTCAAGCGCCAATTGGAATTCCCAATATCAAGTAAAAGAAGTTTCAGTCGAAGTTTTTTGGGAAACCACATTACAATAACGATTCGATCAAAATACAAAGAATGTCGCGCATTATAATACATATTTCAATTGAATAAGAAAAAGAAAGTAGAGAGAATCCAGTGCTATGCGTACCCGGGGTCGTTATTCAGCATGTCACAGATCTCGATATTCATCGCCCAATCAGGACCAATGAGCATGTCGCTCGTTGCTCGTTCTACCATAGGATTCACCATCTCAGCTCACTAAGGACGATTCCAATCTGAAGATCGATATTTTTCTGGTGACCTTTAACAGAGTATCAACGAGATCGAAGACAATTCGGGCAATATCACAGGATGAATGGGCTTCTGTTCCTCTTCTCTCTCTTTCGCGCTCTGCCCCACGAACTGGGTTTAGTTTGCTTGTCTACGATGTGAAAATCTTTTAGGGCACGTTTAGATGATCGGAGATCTTTAAGAATGAGAAGATCAAATTTTAATAAAAGGATGGGAAAATATAAAAATCCAAAAATAAAAATATTCAAATGATTCGTTTATTATTATTAGTATTATTTTTAAGAAAATAATGAACAAAAATACATCGTTAAACCTTTTTTCCGAGACGGCAGTAAAATTGTTGCCTCCCTTCAAATGAAAGTTGAAGCAAGCGTAAATTTGTAACCAACTCTGGTAACAAAATAGCCACCAAAGAAAACACGGAGTTAATAGAAAGAATCTTGTTCTTCTGGGGATAATGCAAAAACCACACTGTGCACAGGTCATCATACTACCTTAACAATAATGCATTTCGCCACGAAAACAAATTTTTTTTATAGAAAATTTTTTGAAAAATAATTAAATCTACTTACAATATAAAGGTAGAATAAAATCTCAATTATTTCTAGATAATATTAATATCGGGTAGAGTGAATTGTCCATTATTCTTAAACGTAAATTTAGTCACCTATCAATTAGAATGTATCTCCAAATATTGTGACTATAACTACAATAAAATATTACTCTTTAGAAATCGAACACGTTTTAGATGGTTATATATCTCGTCCTTAAAATATAAGAAAAAAAACAAATTAAGATCACCTCTTTTGCGAAGCAAGTGGCATTGATAATAACCGCACAAGCAATAGGTAAGGTTATATTCTCCATTAGTGTCCAATAAATTTGTGCTCATGTCAAGCATAACTACCCTCACGCATTTTGCTTTCATCATTTTGCCGTCCACGCATGCATGTCACTTAGCTCATCTTCGGTCTGGCACATAAGGCCACTATCAGTTGAGAATATTGAGACGTTTCTTATACTGATCTACAAATTGGTGCTGCAAATAATTCAGTGGAGAAAGTTACGTGTTTTGTCATGATCTTAGATTCTCAACTTATTTCTTTTTCCTCTTCTTGTTACAAAAAAACATTAGTAAAAAGTTTGTTTAAAAAAATTATTAATTCAAATAATCTAAATTCAAGTAGTACTGATATTATTTATATATAAATTATTTAAAATATTGATGTTTCTTATATATGAAAATATATACTGTATGTTTGGTATAATGAAATAGTTTTTTTATAGAAATAGAAATAGAAATATAATTAGATTAGAAATTGATTTTAAAATTTTGTTTAATATGATAAAAATGAATATAAAATTTATGTATATTTTTTTATAATTTAGGATAAAATGATCTAAAATATTTTAATTTTATTTTTATCATTTTATTTTTTAATTTTTTATAGAATTAAAATAATTTAAAATATTAAAAGTGGGAGTGACTTTCATCGTGTTAAATAAACTCGAAAAATAAAAGATTTCATTTTTACTTTCACTTATAATATATCAAACATGCCCATAAGGTATTTCTGGCCAATAAGAACTTCAAACAAAGACTATTCATAATTTTTTTTAAAAAAAAAATCTTACCCTTTTCCCATCATGAGCCATGACTATATGTTTTTTCTGTTCCATTTTTTTTGTCCTAAAGTTTCTTTCTGATGGACTCACTCCTTCACAGTCTTTGGGATATTTTGAATAAGTTCTCCCCCAAAAAAAAATGAAATGGAACTGATAAAAGTAACGGCAAGCAAGTTGGACTGGCCATAATAAGAAAAGTTTTTTTACACTCTCGACTGCGTTCAACACTAGCATGATAAACGAGTTTTGAACATGCTGGTATATCATTAAAACACAAAAGGGCTTTACAACAAAAACACTGTTTATAGGTTAGCGATGACAGGTTGAGAACTCAACTATAATTTATAACAACCATTTTCCAAGTTTGAAGCTCCATCATGATGAGTCAGGAGAAGGAAACTAATAAGGAACAGGTAAACGAACAGTAGGAGGGCCATATTTCATGTCCTCTACAACTAATTTCAAGAGAGTCTGGGCTATAGGTCCTTCCTTAACTGCCAGAAATGAAAACGAATCAATTAACAGAAAAATAAGCAGCATTAATGCTACTAAGTAATAATGATTTAAGAATGGCATCCCAGAAATCTCAACCAAGCATGGAGCAAGAAAAATCCTGATAGAAGTCTAACTGTCTCAGCCTTCTTGAATAAGAACAAAAAGTACAAAGTAACAATAAATATAGCCTGCAAGTACACCTGATCACAGAAAAGAGCACGTGCATTATTGTCAAGGACAGGAACGAGCTTCATAAAGAATTATATCAGAAACCAGCCTACTCAAGTCTTATAGAAGCCACATTGATCCTTAATCAATGCATATGTTTAGTTTATATATTAAATATATAGCACCCATCTTTCCAGAAAGGAAGTAGTATAAGGCTATGAGCACTCACCGTTTCCGATGACTTGATCATCCCACTGCCCCACAGGGAAAACAAGGTTTCCACTACCAATAAGCATCATTTCATCTGCATTTTTCCCTTCCTCCACCGTCACATTTTCCATCCTTACGCCCCGAATCTTACCCTCTTTCACCAAACTCTTATCAAGAGTCAAGACTCTTTTGGCTGTGCAACCACTTAGAATTTTGTCAAAATGAGGCATGATAAGCTCCTTCTCTTTATTACAAAAGCCACATTCATGTTAGGCCCTTCAGCAACAAAGCCATCGTCATCTAGCCAGATGCCAGCAAAAACACCAGCTTCCTCAGCTTCCATCTTTGAAAGAACATTTGGAAGGTAATTCACGCTCTTAGTGGTGGCAAACAGAGGATGTTTAATTGGAACAGAAGAAGTAACAACTTTAACTCCCTTGGAGCTATACGGCCACAGACTCTGAATAACAATTGCATAAGGACCAGATGGATGGCAGCCAGAGGAAGATAGCTGAAAATCACCAGGTCCTGCTGAGAGCCAATATCTCAATGATCCATTTCTACATTTGAAAGCACTTACAGGTTGTATGAGTATTCTTCGTATGCTTTCACGAAACGGGGGGTTTATTTTGGACCTAGTAGCTGACCTCAAAAAACGGTCAAGGTGTTGGTCCAGCTCGTACAGGTATTTGGAATGTGATAATAGTTAATATATAGAAATGAAACTCACAAGAGATCGAGTCCAAATCATCTAGAATCCCTCTCAAACCCTACAGGAACTTTACTATAGAAAACTAAAGGATGTTTAGAGCAAAGAATCCAGATTCAAAATTTCTCATACGCACTCACTATGACGTGGAAATCAATCACTTACCCATCCATTATTGCTTCGGTATCAAAGACACCATGGCCCCTATGAACCACGTGGTCGTCCATGGGGATAACCATATCAGCTGCATCTGTTGTTATCCCGCTAAAAATGCTAGAATACATAGCAAGGAATTGCTGCTTGCTCTTTATCTTTTCTCTGTATGCTTTTAGCTTCTCAAAGACCTTGTAATAAGGGAAAAAATAAAGAAAGAAGCCATTAGTAACAACCTAACAGTCCTTCAGGGACAAATACAAGTAAATTTCTACGTCCTCGTGATTGGTGAGGCACTTGAACTATAATACTCATTAGCAATAGCCATAAGATACTCGTTTACAAAACTTCCTAATTAAATTACCACTACAAACTTCCTTAAAATAAAAAACGACGGCGGAATAAAAAAGTTGGACCTCCAAGCCGGTCAAGAGAGGAGCATCAGAAATTACAGTTTTAGAATCTGCAACGTGAACGCAATCCATTCGTTCAGTAATCAAGATCATTAAAAATTGAGATTCCATAAAAGAGTGGGGCCAGATGAAGTTCTTGGGATCCCATTTCGTATGATTTCATACATCATTAAGCGGAGGAAGTGGCCCATTGCAAATGAAAAAGTGGGAAATGTACCTATTAAACCGCCGAAATGATGGGAATTTCTCACGACCCTCGTTTTCTTAATGTACCCATCTTGAAAAAACCGTTGCGTCAATCCCAGGAAGTGGGATTTCGTGAACCTGAATTTGAAGCTAGATAGAGATGGGGTAGTTTTGGGGACAAGAGTGGGATTTGTGGTACGGATCCTGGAAGGAATAAGAGAGAATCCATGGCCTTGAGCAGAGCAGCTCTGGAAAGCCATCAAATAGTATCGAGAGTGTTGGTTGGTTGACTTCAGCAAAATATTTCGTGGGAAAATTTTATGGAGGGAAATGACATTTTCGGAATAGAAAGAATAATGACATTTCATATCCCAATAGTTTTTTACTTATATTTTAAAAAAGATATGTTTAATATCCAAACATTTTTACTTATATTTTTAAAAAGATATGTTTAATTTATGTTTACATACAAGTTGAAGATGTTGTAAACAGAAATTTTAATTTTTGATACATAATAACAAATAAGTTCAGTTGAAAATTCTGGACATCAAAATTTCTAGTTTTATAATTAATATAGTAATAAATAATAAATTAGATTAATCCTTTATTCTTTTTATTGGACTGATAGCTAGTAAGATCTGTTGCAAATTTAAGTAAACCTCTTTACAACTAATAGGGGTTAATCCGAGTAATAAGCGGATCAATATCGTTTAAACGAGATCTCGAGTTTGAATCTTGACATATACAAAAAATTTATATTGGGAGACCCATTTACCATAATCAAATGCGCGACGTGAGTCAAATCTGGATGTATTTAAGAAAAAATTCTAGTAAACTGAGTAGGCAATTAAAAAAAATAAACCTCTTTCCAGTAAAACTAACTCAACTTTTTTTTTATTATAAAAATTTTTAAAAAAAGTTTATACTCACCTATAATTTAAAAGTAAGTTAAAATCTCCCTTCTTTTTAGATGATATCAATATCAAGTAAGGTGAATTATCTATTACCTTTAAATATAAATTTAAATATTTATAAATTAAAATAACTCTTTAAATACCATAATTAAAATTATAATAAAATAATATTTTTTAAAATTTAAACATGCTAGTCGCATCTTTCATTTCATTAGTTCAACGCATTGGGTAAACCAACCCAAAACTTTAATAACGTAATATCCAAATAAGAGGCTAAATTCGAGCCGAGTTGATCGTTCGTGAATAGTGATTGTTAGATTCCGGTCTAGGGATAAAAGTCTAAAACCCGTTAACCCGTTTGTTTATATGGCTCAAATGAACCAACATTAAATTTTGAAACATCAGCGACCAAAAAAAAAAATCCTAAACCTAAACAAGCTCGCTCTTCCGCGTTCTTCTTCCCGGCGACACTGAGCGAGCCTCTTCGAAGTACAGTTCTTGCATTACAGCCATGGCTTCCCATGAATACGATGATGCGCGTGCCGGATACGACGACCACCGACAGCCACCATCACAATCTCAAGACCTGGGCTATGATCCGAATTTCGTCCCCGATTCTGTTAAGTCATTTGTTGTTCACCTCTACCGCCACATCCGAGAGAAAAATGTGTACGAGATCCACCAGATGTACGAGAACTCTTTCCAAACTCTCTCGGAGCGTCTCTTCAAGGATACTCCGTGGCCTTCTGTGGACGCTGTCGCTAACTACGTTGACAATGATCATGTGTTTTGCCTCCTGTACCGCGAGATGTGGTTTCGTCACCTCTATGCTAGGCTCACGCCAACCCTTAAGCAGAGGATAGATTCCTGGGACAATTATTGCAGCCTCTTTCAGGTTGTGTTGCATGGAGTTGTCAATATGCAGCTACCTAACCAGTGGTTGTGGGATATGGTGGATGAGTTTGTCTACCAGTTTCAGAGCTTCTGCCAGTATAGAGCCAAGATGAAGAACAAAACCGAGCAGGAAATTGCGATTTTGAGGCAGTATGATCAGGTAATTCTCCTCCTGACCGAAAATGAATTTATAGGCATTGCTTTATTTTATCACTTTTCCCTCGGGACGGGCTTGTGGGTTAAAATTTATTTGTTTTCTTAGCCGGGAATTTACGGTATAGAGGGAGATATCAATTAGGCAACAGATAGGAAGTTCCTTACATGCAATAAATTCATATCGAAACAATTCGAGTTATCTGAGCTATTGTTCGCCCTTGCTGGTTGCCTAACAGTTAAGCCATAATTTTGATGTCTTTCATATTATATATAAGAATCACATAGTACCAATGTCACAGGCTTGGAACGTGTATGGTGTCCTCAACTTCTTGCAAGCTCTTGTCGAGAAGTCCATGATTATTCAGATTCTTGAGCAAGAAAAAGAAGGCCTGGAACAGTTTACTGCCACTGATGGGTATGATTACAACGGAGGGAGTAATGTCTTAAAGGTGTTGGGGTATTTCAGCATGGTAGGATTGCTACGAGTTCATTGTCTTTTAGGTGATTATCATACAGGTCTCAAGTGCTTGCTTCCTATTGATATTAGTCAACAAGGCGTTTACACCAGTGTTATTGGAAGCCACATTACCACCATATATCATTATGGTTTTGCCAATCTTATGTTGAGGAGGTGCGATGACCCTTGGGGGGATTTTGGTTAATGTTTGACTGTTTAATTACTTCATATGTATGCTTCTCTTATATGATGCTATATTCACAGACTTTAAAATTCTTTTCCTATATGTGATTACTGTTTCTAATCTGGAAAACTGTATTGACGGGACCCTTTTGGCATACTTTGGAGATATGTATCTGTGCCGTGCTTTTTAATCCATACAGTAATATTCAGCATTTAGTTGTTTTGCCTTAAGCTGAATGGGAAAAATACTCAAACCATGACTGGCGTATGTTCATCCGTTGATTCTATAATCGATACCTATGATTTTCTACCTTTTATTAGAGTTCCTTTTCATTTTCTTCTTATATTATTCACCACCATATCCCTTTTCTAATATTTACTCCTTTTTACGTTTCATGATCAACCATTTAGCTGTTAAGAAAGGAATTTGCAGAACTTATATAAATCCTAGTTGAAGCTGTGCATCTATAAACCCATCTGCTGAGGTTGTATTCTGCAGTATATAACTTTCAGTGATCCTTTCCTGGAAAGAAGTCTATATTTTTTGGTGTAGCTTTGGTGCTATTACTTTTATTTACATTTTAAGTCATAAGCGCTGTAGTTTCTGGTTTTGGTATTTTCTTGTATTCTTTTCTTCGTCTTCATCATTTAAGTATATGGCCTAATTTGTAGCCTTTTCTTCAGGTATGTGGAATCAATTCGTGAATTTAACAAAATTCTTTTGTATATCTATAAGACAAAACAGTATCATCAGAAATCCACACAGTATGAACAGATACTGAAGAAGAATGAGCAAATGTATGCCTTGCTGGCTATTTGCCTGTCGCTTTGTCCCCAAAACAGACTTGTTGATGAAACTGTGAACTCTCAGTTGCGGGAGAAGTATGGTGAAAAGATGATTAGAATGCAAAGATATGACGATGAGGCTTTTGCTATCTATGATGAGCTCTTTTCATATGCATGTCCCAAATTCATTACCCCATCAGCACCCAGTTTTGAGGAGCCTCTAGTTAATTACAACCAGGTATGCCTTAATCCTTCTCGGCCTATAGAAAATCTGTGGATTTGAGTGCTTAGTCTCCATAGGTTTCTGATTTGAAGTTTTAATTTTTTATTTTATTTTCTGTTCATATTGTAAAGGTTAGTGATTACCTTCCATTTACAATTATAAAAGGTGGAACCAAAACCGTGTAGGTTAGGATTGTCTACCCCCACCCCCCCTAAAAGAAATGTGAGAAGAGAAAATGAAAAGGATCTTTCAAAAACTTCAGTTGAGCTGCTAGTAAACCATGTTAAAGTGGATTTGAACCTTTTTGACCCAAAGTTCTTGCTAACACAATGAAGTCTTATGGGCCCAATTCTTTTGCATTCATTTTCCAACGAGTATTTTCTTTTTTTAAGCAGAATAGCCAATTAATATACGGTTACTTTTCCAATTTCAACATGTTGCGCGGACCTCATTTTAACCTTGGCGTCCTTTCTATTCAGATTAAGCCTTTATACTGACCTGGTTAAAGTTGTTTCACTTGGTAGGGATTATTGTTTGGACAGTCTCCAATCACCCTTACCCCCCTATGAATTGCTGATTTCCCCCCCTCTTTTTCAGGATGCCTACAGACTTCAGTTGAAACTATTCCTTTATGAAGTGAAGCAGCAACAATTGTTATCAGGTGTCCGGACCTTCTTGAAAGTCTATTCAACAATCTCTCTTGCTAAACTTGCTAGCTACATGGAAGTAGACGAAGCCAATTTAAGGTTACAACTTGCAGCACATACAATTCTTGAATCTTGTTTACTGGTTTCTGTATATAACTAGCCTCAGATTCTGTGCTGTGCATGTAGGTCAAAATAGGCAGTTATTATTTCCAGGCAAAAGGGCTTCCTACTGTAGGGTTTTATAGACTAGACTAGAAGTGGATTCTGATCAAGGAGAGACACATTGTTCACTGCTTGTGAACAATTCGGCTCCCTATAACTGTTATAGATACATTGATGATTTTGTAAACAATTATTTCACATCCGTTCTAATGTGATGCTTGGCAGGACTATTTTGATGACGTACAAGCATAAAACTCATGCCGTTGATAGTGATGGAAAAGTTATATCCAATGCTGATGTGAACTTCTACATTGATGATGTAAGCTTGTTCACCTTTTCTCCTTAACCTTTCCTCTTCAAGGGATTCTGATCCTAAAGCTTGTGCACTGTGTTATTATCCACCTATTCTGTATCGAACCAATTGTATCTCAGTTGACTGGATAATTTACTGCAGGATATGATTCACGTTGTGGAGTCTAAGCCCCCTAAGCGATATGGGGATTACTTCTTGCGTCAGATAGTCAAGGTATGTTATATTCGCACTGTCACTTGACTATGCGCTTAGCTTCATGATTCACGTTATTAGATGTGCACATAGTAATCCTGGCACGACGTTTTCATTTGGTGGTGTATGCAGCTTGAAGGCGTTATCAATGAGATAGACGGTATAAAGCTGGAATAAGCTGGCATGTGCCTTTCGCCCGCCCTTCTGGGCGTATTTTTCCCTGACGTGTCATAGCGTACTGTTTTTGCGGTGAGGGATGAGATTAGCTTTCTTATACTAATTTTTTGTTTTACACAATGGAGCAAGCAGTGCTTCTAACAGGGCGGAAAAGTTCATTGTCCTTCAATTGTGTTGGTAAGTTATTGTGATTGATGTTTTCATAGCTGAACAATGGTTCTCTCATCCAGGGCCTTCACCGCGACTCCACCACCCTGTTGTCATCCTTTAGGCCATAATTTAGCAGCTAGTTCAGTGGGCCATTATTAATAAATTGATTGGCATCATAATATTGAAAGAGAAGCTAAGTTATGGTACATATGGGAAAGACAAAGTCGTGAGTTCGATTATCGCTACTATTATAAGAGCTTATTTAATAAGGGATCTTGTAAGTTTTTTATAAATATTTTTTGAACTTTGGGATTTTGTTTTGGCTTTGATAGGAGACTGGTGCTGAATTTACTTAGAATTTTTTTGTATAAAAAATAAAATAATATTGAAAGAAAAGAAAAGGGGGGAAGTGCGTATTATACTATTAATTGTTAACATTGCCAACCATCATAATCGGGAAAAAAAAAAGGAAATGAAACGAAGGGAAGTCAGAGACTAATGTAAGTCAAGAAAATGGCGATGGGGAAATGTTCCAGACGAAGAGTAAGAGGTTACTATGAAAATAAATTTATCTGTTTCTATGAAAAATTGATGGGATGATGATCTTAATGTTTCCTTTTGCTGGTAGCATCCTATCTCGAAATAATTCGCCAATTTTTTTAACACCTACGCAAGTCTCGCTTAAGCTATGAAAGGTTGAAAACTCGTCGGCTGGAGTTTTTTTGTAATCAAACTGTATTTATTTTTTATATAAAAATTTATAAGATATTTATGCATAACAATTTTAAAAGAATTAGTTTCCTGACTAATTTATGCATAACACTTTTAAAAGAATTAGTTTCTAGACTAAGTCCCTGTTCACTAATTGGGTCTTGAAATATTTTCCGAATGAAAAAGGGGTAGTTAGGAAAAAAGAATTAAAAAGGAAAATTATAGACGGGGGAAAATAACAGAAAGATGTATCCAACTTTGCCATATAAATTGAGTGATAACGATGGGTTGATTTCGTCCGAAGCATTGTCTATAGTATATGCTGCAAAACCGGATGGCATTAGGCTTAGCCTCCAAGTTGGTGTAGATGAGATAATCGAAGCTGATATCCAACGATAAGGTCATGACTCATCTGTCTCCTCCCTTTCCCTGAGGGGAAAATGGCTCTAGATTAGTATTGACTGTCTGTTTCGTACATAAAATGTTAAAATATGCAAATAAAAATAAAATATATGGTTTGGCCGATATCTTTTAGTATTTTATTTGCTGACACCTTAAACAAATATGATGGCTCCTAGTCCTAGAAAGTTTGGCTCTCAGAGAAAGCAACACATGGAGATGGAGGCATGAACCAATCGTACACGTCACCAGAGACAGGAATGTACATGATGCGCCGTGTAACGTGAGTTTGTGGCGGGTCCTTAAAGAAGGGCGGGGAAATCGTTCGAGTGTCGAGGCGGCAACACACAATCATAATCACCCAAAGTTCGTTGAATTAAAGTAGTCATTATTTCATTTTCCTTATTGATCCGAGCGAACCATCAAAAGTTTCAAACCGAATACAGTATGCGCCCACCGGTCACTGTCCCCGGTTTCACCCTTTCCTCCTCCTCCTCTTCTTCTTCCCCCTGCGATCGCAGACTTGCCACTCTTGCCAGACACCTACTTCCAATGGATTCTCACGACGCTTCCATTTCCGCCTCCCCTACCTCCGCTTTCCAGGCTGATTCTGTCTTCGCTCACGTCGTTCGTGCTCCCGAAGATCCTATCCTTGGGGTACTCTCTTCTCTTCTCTTCTCTTCTGTTAATCACGAACTAATCACTTTTACTCTCTTGGAAAATTTGATTAAATTGTGTGTTCGGTGTTGTTTGACTTACTGAAATTTTAAGTTGCCTGAATTTTCTTTTGACTCTAATGATCAATATGTTTTATCATAACGGAGATCAGTTAGTGGCTTGTAATTGATGTTGGTTAGAGTTCTGTTCTGGAAACAACGGCTCAAATCTATAACAGTTGTTCGCTGTTTGTTTTCTGAACCACCTCACCCATGGGGAGGTAGGAAATTTGTTTTGTTGATTGGCCGAAGGTATGATCTCGCATTTGACCCGATTGAAGGACCTGATTCGTTCGAACTTTCGCGTTTGTCTTTTGATTTCCCGGAAAAATAAGTCACGAACTTCGTTACGATGTCCTTGATACATTCATGGAGTATTACATGTGAATGCTCATGCTGCACGGCATTTAGTGGGTTGTTACGTCTGTTGATCGTTAATCCTTATTTTTTAACACACGGAATCTTTTGGCACTGACCCCACCTACACTTTTATTCGAGGTCATTTTAAGATATGTATTTTTATATTTTTCTAATGGTATTTATTGTCTGGCTTCTTGTGTCCTTCATGTCTTAAACTAGATCACTGTAGCTTACAACAAAGATCCAAGTCCAGTTAAGCTGAATTTGGGTGTTGGTGCTTATCGAACTGAGGTGAGTGCTATTCCGTTCCAGTTCTGGTTATTAATTGTCTGGAAACAATAAGCACCATGGGAATGGACAAGATAAACTTGATTTGACTTGATATTGTTGATTTTTTATTTAGGACTGTGTGGGAGTGATGGAACCCAAGCCAAATGATCATGAAATAATTCTTATATTGATTTAACTCAATAAAACATGATAGAGAATTCCATTACAGCACTTGTGCAAAATAAAGACGTATACTAAAACACAGGAATAGCATAATAGAAGAACTATGGGAAAAGAAAAAGGCAAGGGAAAAAAAAGAACACACACTAAGCTCTCTCCTCATACAAAGCCAAATTCTTCCTTAGCCTCCTTCTCTCCCACTACAGTGTAAATGCTTCCCACCACTAGCCAACTCTATCCCTTCTCCTTCTCTTGTATGCAGACCTTGGCCCACCAACTATAGGCTCATCAGGGAGACCTGTAATTAAGAATTTCTGAATACATGGGGATGGCAAGTTTTACTTTATGCTTCAACTCGATTGGACTAACTTGGTTCAGCTGTGGTATAACAGGAAGGAAACCCTCTTGTTTTGAATGTAGTGCGACGAGTAGAGGAGCAACTGGTTAATGACAGGTTAGTGGACATCTATACTTTCTTTGTTCTCATTTGAATTGTATTATTTTTAATATTAAATTGCACGGAATTGTACTCCGTACCTCTTTCAGGTCACGCAACAAGGAATATCTTCCTATTGTTGGGTTGGTCGATTTCAATAAACTGAGTGCTAAACTCATTCTTGGTGCTGACAGGTTAAAAATATAAGCATGCTCCCCTTTTCTTTTGTTTTTTTGTTTAAAAAAACATATCTTTAATGAACCCTTACTTGATTTGAAAGATAACTTGCCGGCTTATTTTGTTGGATGTAGCCCTGCTATACAAGAGAACAGGGTAACCACTGTTCAATGCCTGTCTGGAACTGGTTCATTAAGAGTGGGAGGAGAATTTTTGTCTAGGCATTATCATCAAGTAAAATGCTTCATCCTCAACTTTCCTCCTCTCATTTTCGTTGAAAATTGATTACTATGAAGTGTCAACTGCCAATTTACCTCTTTGACTTCCTGGTCTCTTCAGCGAACCATATACTTGCCTCAACCAACTTGGGGGAATCACCCAAAGGTCTTCACTCTAGCAGGATTATCAGTCAAAACCTATCGCTACTATGATCCAGCAACAAGGGGACTTGACTTTCAAGGTCAGAAATTATATGTCATATCAGCTTATGAAGTGCTTGATCCTGATCTTTTCTGTATTTTTATCAATGTGCATTATGATTCTGGCTTGGTATGCTAATTAATGTTTTTTCTAGTTTCTAACAGGACTCTTAGAGGATCTTGGTTCTGCCCTATCTGGGTCTGTTGTTTTGCTACATGCATGTGCCCATAACCCTACTGGTGTTGATCCAACCCGTGAACAATGGGAGCAGATTAGACAACTGATAAGATCAAAAGCTTTGTTGCCTTTCTTTGACAGTGCTTATCAGGTAGGCCTCTTGAATGCAACAAATATTTCATTGCTTCCTTCTTAATGTGAAGAACTTCTGTGTTCAGTGAGATAGTATTCATTGACCACACAAAAATTAGGAAGAAAACCCACAGAGAAATTCAAATTTCATTATCTAAATTCTTAGCATGATCCATGATAGACCCTGTCTACAACATAGTTTTTATTTATTATGCCTTAATACTCAAATGATTTTTTTAAAAAAATGTCTCTTAAGGCAATTTTCTTTTGGTGCTATAGGGTTTTGCTAGCGGAAATCTAGATGCAGATGCACATTCTGTTCGTATTTTTGCTGCTGATGGGGGTGAATTACTACTTGCCCAGAGTTATGCAAAGAACATGGGGCTGTATGGAGAACGTGTTGGTGCTCTAAGCATTGTAAGAGTTAAACTTCAGAGTGCAAATCGTCAGATGTTGAAATTTTGTAGGCATTTATATGCAATTCTCATTGCATGTAGTATCCTATTCACTAATGATTTTATCACTCCTTGGATCTGTGTTTTGTAGAACTTATATGTGTTCCCCCCCCCCCCCCTTTTCTCTTTAAGATGAGTTTTTTCTTGTTAAAATAGATTTTCCAGGCAAAAAGTGTTGGTGTTGCTTCAGAGAGCTGATTCAATTTTGTTCTTTCTAAAATCTTAATTCAGGCCTGCAAATCAGCCGATGTTGCAAGTAGAGTTGAGAGCCAGCTGAAACTTGTGATCAGGCCCATGTTCTCAAATCCTCCCATTCATGGTGCATCTATTGTAGCTGCCATTCTCAAGGATAGGTAACCAGAGATGATTCTTTTAGTTGCTTTGTATGTTGAACTAAGCAACAAGGGATTTGTTGTTAACTATCTTTTTTCTTTCCCTTCTTTCTTCTGTGGTGAAATCTAATGTTTAGGTGGTATAGTCATTGTTGATAAATTTAGGGATTCTATTGAATTCATTATATATACGGGCCATGTCCCAATATATGTTTGGTTCTGATAAATGGGAAACTCTATCGAAGATTGTTTATTAGAAGAGAATTATGTTTATCTTATAATTATTGAAAGTGAATCTCATTGAAAGCATACCTTGCATGTGTTCAGTCATAATTGAATTTGATATATTTATTCTTCTAAATTAAATTTAATTAAGAATTAGGAATTTTTCTATTTTAATACCGCTAGAATTGAGATTCTGGGATATATAGCATTTTGGGTAATATTTCCTGAACTCTTTTTAAACTACACTTTCAGGGATTTGTTCCATGAGTGGACTGTTGAGTTGAAGGGAATGGCTGACCGCATTATTGCAATGCGCCATCAACTTTTTGATGCTCTGCGTGCCCGAGGTCAGTTTTCCGATAGTCTCTCCTCCTATTCACAGTTCTCTTTAGTGGTTTCTGGGGGCGGTTCATTATCTTGGGGTTTACGCCTCTATCTTGAGGCAAGCCTAGCTTTTAGTTGTTCACGATGTTGCTTATCGAAGGTTTATATTTTCTTTTAAAATTGAGCAGGTACTCCTGGTGACTGGAGTCACATTATTAAGCAGATTGGAATGTTTACTTTCACGGGATTGAATGCAGAGCAAGTTTCCTTCATGAATAAAGAGTACCATATATACATGACATCTGATGGGTACGATGCTCTCTATATTTGAATTCAGGATATCTTTTTAGTGTGCATCATACATTTATTGTTATTACTGTTTATTTCTTCTGCCTCCGACATGAGCAAGTGAAATTATTAAAGCATGCACAATTCTACAAAATACAAATCACTTTTGGTGGAGGAAATGTGCAGGAGAATTAGCATGGCGGGTCTGAGCTCTAAGACCGTCCCACATCTGGCGGACGCAATACATGCAGCTGTAACTCGGGCGGTCTAAAATATGATTCCGATGAGCCTATTTCTCTCAACTCTCTTCCTTTCCTCAGAAATAGTATCAGCAATAAGGATAGATGGCAATAGCCTTTTAACCTGCCTGATGTGGAGGGCTTCAATCTGTTGTAACATCATCAAGAATTTGTGATTTAATTTGTCGTCGAGAATTTAGAACTCAGATTTACATTTTTTTAAGTTTTAAATTTATAAAAATTTTATAGTTAAAATATCTGTAATATATCTTTTTTAGCATAGTTTTTATATTTTTATCGTTTAAAAGTAATTTATTTTTATAATTGTAATTATAATGAAGAGGTTATCACCCGAAACAAAAGTTTCAAGTTTGCACTGCAATCGACAAGACTAATAGCTGCTACGTCAATACACACACACACGTATAACATCAAATTTAAACTACTTGAGTTACTAATTCAATTTAAAAAAAAAAAACTTCATAAGGCACTTTATTTATACTTTAAATCAGGTAAAATAGACGTGAAGTTGAGAAAAACGGCTTCACGGAAACAAAAATTTGAGAATCTCTTAAAATGAATTAACAAACGGAAGCAACTTGACGAATCTTATAAAATGACTGATATTTCAAACCCCCTCCCCCCAACACTGGATTACATTCCTAAATATATAAAATTGTTTGGAAAACCCTCAAATCTAAATTTAGATTTAAAAAAAAAATTTAACTCAAACTTTAATTTAAAAAAATTTTAAAACAGTCATATTTATCTAAAATAATTTTTAGATTAAACCATAGTTTCAGATAAACTGGTCATAGTAGCTTTTAGAATAGTAAAAAAACTAATATATTACCCAATTACTATTTACCCTTATTTTTTCTTATACTCTCTTTCCTCTTTCTTCTATCTTTTCTACTATCTCCTATCTCTCTTCTATATTTTCAATTATTTATCCTCTCTTATCTCTTCTATCTTTTCTACCTTCTCTCCTTTCTCTTTTTCACTCTCTCTCCTCTCTTATACTTTTAATAAAATTATACCTTTATTGATAATTTTTCAATTATAAAAGTTTTTTTAGTAATAACTAATCAAACACTCATTTATCCAGAACTATTTTTTTTTTCATAAGTTCTTTTCTAAAAGCTACCCAAAAATCTTTTTTTTATAAGCCATTTTCTATAAATCTATCCAAACACACACTATATGTAACAGCAGATAATGACCATCTAGTAGCTTGGCTTCTGTTGGGTTCTGATGGATCGAGTAAGAATCGTAGGATTTGGAGCAAGGTTTGCTATGGCGTGCAGTAAATATTTGGCTGATGAGGAATGAGAGTATCTTCAGCAGGAAGGTAGGTAATGTCTCAGACTTCATGGCTATATGTGGACCGGTCTTCCAGTTAAAGGATACAGGATTTGCCAAGCTTGATGGAATTGAAGATGGCTTCCTAGAAACTGACTAGTACCTCGGATGTAGGCTAAGTTATTGAAAACGCATTAAGACAATCCTTGTTTTCTAAAAGTAAATTATACTCACATTACATATAACTAAACCTAGATTCATTTCAACAATGGGGTAAGAATGGAAGGGGCCAAGCAGCATTGAGAACGTCTATGTGAACTTACAGAGCTTGATCAGGGCCGTGTGTGATTGTAACAAACATCCCATACACGAGTAACTCACAGGTATCACTAGACAAGATCAGATAATATCCACTTTCAAGATCAGACGACTCAATCAAATTTACATCCACATGTACAATTAAGAGAAATGGCATACAAGTGTATGGCTAGATATGATCATGTAACTAAGAATGCAAATTGCGAACTGCAAATTTGCCTCCCTATCCTGAAAATAGCATAATCAATTTCCAGAAATTACATGTTTAAAGAGAACTGCACGTAGAATAAATAATGCAGAGAAAGCAACTATATTTGTTACCTTTCATTTCACATCAGGTCGGGTTTCCTTTCTATTTTTGTCCTGTTCAACTTGTTAACAAGCTCACTGAGAAGCTTCTCCACTCTCACAGCCACAAAACTAATTATGAAATATAAAACCTGCTTTGAAAAGGGGAGAAAAATGCACAAGTCTTCATGTGAATAATGTTCATAATTTTTCGGTAGTGAAACCCAACTTGACCAGCACTTATTGAAGCAGTTTCCTTTAAATTGGACAAGGTATTAGGTGAATAACTTTCCTGTATTCCTAGCTCAGATAAAATTGATACAAAACAAATCACAATAATCACTGTTTCATAAATATGATTTAGATTCGAATTACATAACTGATCCTAGCTCACGGCTATGGAGCTCTGTCAAAGGGTTGTGTGTCATTGTAACAAACATCCCAAACAGCTTCCATTGCATCTTTGGCAGCTGCTTCGGAGCAATTAGGATTTCCAGACATTGAAGCCATAACTCTTCGTTTCACACATTCTTGTTCATGGCCACGTATTTTCAAATGACCTCGCAGCAGTTCCCGTTTGTAATGGCAATCGCCGCTCAGATGATTGGCTCGGATCTCACTACAAGCATGGTGAGCACAATTGGTCCAATCCAAGTTGGCCGCACGACACTCGTCGAACGCATGAATCAGTTCATGAGCTATGACTTGGTTAACCTCATCTTGTAAATTTATATTATTCACGCACACTATTATCCCTTCACCGCGAATGTAACCACCACTCATGTTCACATCGCAATTTACAGCTCTGAAGAAATTGTCACCCACAGGACACCCGGCTTTCTGCAAGCGTTCCCTCAAAAATCTTACCATTGGAGTTCGGAGGCTTTTTTCGATCATGGATTCGCATTCCTTCACGGTTTTTCCGCCGCCGGAAGCAGACGATGAAGCCGCTTGCTCTGCCATGCTCCAGTGGAGAGGCGGGGGAACACCCTAGGCTGAATTTCAGTTTTAAGTAAATCTATTTCTTTGAGGCCGAACTGCTTTTTTATATAGAAAGTTTGGGCCAGCCTTTAGGACCTGTTTGGTTTGCAAAGTGAGAGAGGGAGACCTTCTTTTTTATTTTTTTTGATACAAAGAGGGAGACCTTCTTGAAATGACCGAAGTACTCATTGTTAGCCCATGTTCCGGATTCGAGGGAGGCTTCGACTTCGTTTGTTTTGTTTTTACAAAGAGAGGGCTGAATGCCCAATATAAAAAAAAATAAATCACAAATTATCTTATAGTACAATATATTTTAGATATAGTGGACAACAATATCAAATTTTTGTGGTAACCCCTCATTCCTAATTAGAACATTATTCACCACTTTAAAATATACTGCAATTTTAGTTTCAAAAAAAGTCGTAAAAAAATCTGTATTTTTTTTTTTGTATTTCTGTATTTATGAATACAATCAATTGTATCTATGACAATTTTTACTTAACAATAAAATCAATTATATTTTTAAAATTTCATTTAAGAAATATTTTTTTAAAATTTTAAATCCTAAGCTAATTTTTTTTTATACAAGAATTTTTGGAAAAGGGTTGGGCTCACCCACGATCTAAGGGCAGGGCGAAATCTCCCTTCCTCCCAGGCGATACCAATATCGGGTAGAGCGAACTGTCTATTACCCTCAGACGTAAACCTAGGCACCCAAGAGTTAGGATGCCTCCCCAAGCGCCGCGACTGGAACCACCACAAAATGGTACTCCCTAGAGTTCGAACACGCTCTAAATGGTAGCATGTCTCACCCCTTCGCCAGCTAAACCCACGGATGATGGGTAATCCCAAGCTAATTTTGACTAGGAGTAAGAAAAGGGGTTGGCTCGCGGATTGTAGGTCAGCTAGCCACAGCCATGGGTTAAAGGGGATAGGTTGGCCCATCAGCTCATCAATTTTTTTTTACTTTTTTAATATTTTTAAAAAAATATTTATAAATTTTTAAAATATTAACAAAAAATTTTTAATATTATACTCTTAAATATTCTTATTTTTTATAAAAAATCTTAAATTTTATAACTATAAATCTAAATAAATATTAACATAATATTAATCAATTATAATATGTCAATATATATTAATAAATAAATAATCATATCTATTAGTATTTGATAATAAGAATATTTAAAATAATATTTTAATAAATAAATAATAATAATAAAAATTAAAAAAATAAAACAAATTGGCCTACCAATTTGGCAGATTTAAAATGACTTAGGGCTTATTTAGATTAGTTTTTGGAAAATAGATTTTAGAAAGAATATATTATGGAGAATATATTTTGGGAATAGAAATATTTGGATGATTATTAGTAGAATTACTTTTTATATTGATAAATTACCAAAAAGTGTATGATTTGATTAAAGTATGAGAGATAGTAGAGAATAAATAGGAGAGAGAAGAGATGGTAGAGAAAAAATAGGAGAGAGGAGAAAGTGTAGAGAAAAGAGAGGAAAGAGGAGATAGGATGAAGAAGGGAGAGGAAAGAGGAGAGAGGGGATAAGAAAAAGTAGGGGTAAAATAGTAATTGGATAATTCATAAGCTTTTTTACTATTCCAAAAACTATTTTCAGTATCTTATTTAAAACTATGATTTTGACCAAAATCAATTCTAGATAAATATTATTGTTTGTGTGAAATTTTTTTAAATTAAAATTTTGGCTAAAATTGATTCCCATAAGCTGAATCTAAACATGCACTTAGTATTTTAGAACTCACCTCTTATTAAGTAAAATGGTTCCAACTTATAAACTATGTCTATTTTAACAACTCTAGCTCTAACTTCATTAATGGCGAAGGCAGCATGAAAAGCAACTCGTCGGATCCGATCAAGCTGCTATCAGTTTCTAAGGAAACAATGGAACGGGGGATTTTTTTTTTTTTGGCCTCAGCCGATTCGATCCTCTAGATATTAATATACACAAATATAAAATAAAATTTACAAATTCTAATTATATAAATATAATTCGTAAATAATGTTAATTATCTTAAACCTTGTGCAAAATATGTGTTATCAAAGTCTAATTATATAACAAATGGCCGTTGTGTATGTTAATATTCTTAACATAATTTTAGTCTGCTAATACAAATCAAAGATAAGAACTTCAAGGATTTTTCTTTAAATTTTAGGGTAAAAGTACATCCAACACTCTTAATTAATTTTAAATAAATAATTAATATCCTAAAATATTTAAAATTACACTTAGCACAATGAATTAATTTTAGAGATGCGACAAACACTCTAAATTTTTTAAAGATACAATTAGCACTTTAAACTAATTTTAAAAATACAATTAATATTATAAAATATTTAAATTGATATAATTATACTATTTCACTGACAGAAATATAAATTTATATCCAATTTATATCACATGAATTTTTTTATTTCGACATATTATTATTTAAAATGTCATATGCATCATATTATTTAAATAAGAATATTGAATAAATTCTAAAATTGACATTATATATAATTCATATAAAAATTAAAAATTTGTATAGTTTATCTAATACATTTTATTAAAACAATAATACACATATAGTCTTTTAAATAATAATATGTTAAAATAAAAAAAAAATCATGTGAGATATATCAAAAGAAAGTTAATATTTGTGCTATCAAAAGTATAAAATTACACCAATTTAAATATTTTAAGATATTAGTTATAAATCTAAAATTAATTCAAAGTATTAATTACATATTTAAATACTTTAAATTACTGGTTGTACTTCCAAAATTAATTTAAGATATTAATTATACTTTAAATACTTTAAAATACTAATTATTCCTTTAAAATTATTTTAAAATACTATATACATCTTTATGCTAAATTTTATAGCATAACTAGATGCAACCGCTTGCGAATAATGCATCTTTCTAAAAATTATAAATATCAAATATATATTTATTTTTATTTCAGACCTTGAACTCTAGAGATTTTTCTATATTTTTTATATGTTCATTTTAATTGAATACAACTAAAAGAATACAATTGGGGCAAAATTAGCATTCAAGACCCGGGAAAACGACAAACCAAACTAGGAAAGCACAACAGACCGTTATAACGGTTACTTAACAAGGAATTGTAGTTGGTCACCTTCGAGCACGATTAAATAAGTTTAAAACCAGTGTCGAGCAAGGTTCTGTATCAGGTATCGTCATCATCAGGTACAAATATAAATCATTTGATTCGTGCCCCAAATCCCCCCATTTGTTTCCTCACCTCAAACACAGCACACACTACTAGCTCTCTTAATCCAATTAGGCAGATCACCGCAATTTCAACTTCTAAAGTTTGGTTATTCAATTAATATCTTTATCTGTTGGGTGGCAGATTGGTCGCCAGTTGTTATCTTGATCATATTCAATCAGAAATGCTTACATGAAATCCTCCTCCAGTTCCTGCAATGATTTACTGCCTGAAGCCATTTGTTTATTGGATGTCATGTTTTCTGACACCATCAGACCCTTGTAGCTCCTTAGTTCTGCCTGCCTCTCCTTTTCCATCCTGTCCAATTCCTCACGCCGTTTCTGTACAAAGATACGGTATATGAAATCAAATGTTCAACTAGAAGTTCACATTTAGGCAAGACAGTTAGCTGTGTTATGCAGAACTAACTGGATGCCAAGGAAGAAGACATTTCCCCAACTAAATCAACGCCAATTCAAGTTCATATGTTCTACAGGCCAAAGATAAATGTCACAAACAAATTTTAAGAATCAGATCCCCAGGAAATCCTACAATACGGTTCTAGGTTCTCAAAACTCCAAGTTGACAGATAGAGAGCATCTTCTACGTAATATGGCAATTTAGCCAAGCTGTTGTTACAGGTTTACTATTGAAATCTGAATATGACTGCAGACTTGCCGTGTAAGAAATTGGGAATTTTACAGCAATACTTGGCCATAATATTACCAAAACAGTGGTCCTACCAAACTCACCTTTTCCCTCAGGTGTTGTTTCCTTTCTGCCCTTTCAGCAGCATTGACTGCTTCTCGCTCAGCTGCAAAAATACATATCATGAGTAATATACAGGCTTCACTAGGGCAAGATTAGACAATATTCAATTTCAAGTTCAGACAAGTTAAATCAAATTTACAAGCACACGTACAATTGAGATACCCAAATGGGAAAATTAGACTATGGTTCGATGTGATCATGTAAATTGCATATTTGCCTCTCTAGCCTAAGAATGGCATATTCCATTTCCAGAATTTCAACGTAAAGAAGGCAACTTCATGTAGAATGGTCATAAAAGGAAAGCAAACATGTTAATTACCTTTCAAATCAGGTTTCCTTTCCACTTTTGTTTTGTTCAACCTGTTCACAATCTCATTGATCCGCTTCTCCACTCTCACAGTTCGAACCTAATTATTAAGTACAGAACCAGATAATGATAAGTTATAATTGCATTCCGAGAGACACTCCTCCCTACCCTACGGCTTTGAGGATGGAAAATAGCAAAGTTTCAGCATGTAAATAACATTCACCATTTTTGGGTTGTGAAAACCAACTTGACCAACATCCATTGAAGCAGTTTTCTTTAAATTGGACCAGGGAGTGTAAACAACATCAATATTGTTCATCTTATTTCCTGCCATGAGTTTATTCAAAAAAATATGTAAGATCAAAACAAAAAGAGTCGCAAACACAAAAAGTTGTTTGACAAGAAAATATTGACTTCAGAGAGATAAAAGTCATACATATGTTTCTCCTAACCTAATAACAGAGTTTCTGTCAATCTGACATTCAGTTATAACTTTTAGGGCGCATAACTAAAGAAACTACAATAATCATAGAAGAAACAATGGAAGTGAGAAACGCTATCCATTTGCTTGCTAAACTACACAAGAGTGGCTATTAGATCAATTAAAACTAAGGAATTGAAGAGCAGACAGTCAGCCTTTTTTCACCCTGAATTGAATTTGCTTTGACAAGCTGAGCACAGTCTTCCAGCAAACCTTCGCTTATACCATCAATAGTCTGACCTTTATGCAGTCTAACGTAGACATGGGCAGAAGACATTTTATCCACATGGAACCTGCAAGGTACAGAGATTATCGTTATAGCTTCAAATTGGAGAAAAGAGGGGGGATAACTATTGAACAAACCCTACACTGGAACAAAAAACGTGTAGTTGCCTGATAATATTATACATTCATTCTTCAATAATGTATAGTTCTATTAGATGGAAAATAATGAGCCATTCAAGATAACATAAAGATAGTGTTACAAGTTCCAAGTAACGGTATTTAAATCATAACGAGAATTTATCTTTAAATCATTTACGTGTTTTTTAAAATCCTTACTTGTGTAGATAGCACAGACAAATGAAAATCAAGAAAGAACAGCAGGCACATAAAATGCAAACAATCTATCACCAACTGGAAAACAAATAAACAAAGCTATACTTTTTCGTGCAGTGAATTTGTGGAGAAACCGGCGAGAAGACCAGAAAATTGAGCAGTATTTCCGGCAATAACGATCACCAAGGTGTAAACATGAAATGTTTTTCTCAAAAAGAAACTGCAATCCAAACCCTACAATTTCGGTATTCAAGGTGCATGTGGAGTTTGAAAACATAATTGCTCTGGAATCCAATAAAAAACGCAAAGGCAGGGATGGAATACCAGATGTCTTCGATGAACCCGTATTTGATAAGCTCCTCGTTCTCGTATTTGTCAAGACCCATAAAGATGGTGTAATCGCCCGCTTCTGGCCGTGCTTTGAAGTAGAAAACCATGGTGTTTCTTTAGTTTTACACAATCAAGCGGGGTAAGGAGGGAGCGAATGATCGATCGAGCAAACGAAGTGTGTATTAGGGTTCAGAGTTTGAGAGGAATCACAAATCCACCCCCAAGCACCTGTTCCAACTTAAAAAACGCAACAGATATAGGAAAAGGGCTCGCACCTTCATTTCCAATTTTTCCATTTATTTCCGATTCCGATAAAGGTGAAACAGAACGTTAAAAAGGCAAACAGGGCATCCGGGTCAATTCAATATACAGATTGGTAAATTTTTGCCTTAAAAAAATCCCTGATTATGGGAAACTTTCAATAAATACTCTTTTGATTCGCGGCAAATATATGAACGAGGAGGTGTGCACGGCTTTTATCTACTAGATCTCGTGGCTGTTTGGCCTATATACCTAAATTTTAAATTTATAGTTAAAATTTAAATTTTAAAATTTTTTAAAATAAATAATTATATTTATTTAAACTAATTTTTAAATTAAATTATAATTTAAAATTAAGGTTTAAAATAAATTAGTTAAAATATTTTATAAAATAGTAAAATAACTTATAAAATAACTAATTATTATATTATCCCTACTTTTTCTTATACTCTCTTTTTTACTTTTTATTATATCATCTCCCATCTCTCCTCTCATATATTATCTCTTCTCATTTAATATTCATACCCTTTTTTATAATTTATCAATAATAAAAGTTTTTTTAAAAATAACTATATAAACGATCATTTATTTAAAATTATTTTTTTTCATAAATTATTCTTCAAAAGTCATTTTCTAAAAACTATCTAAATTTTTTTTATAAACTATTTTTTAAACTCTTATCCAAATAGACTCTAAACATAGATAAATAATCTATTGCAATACGTATAAATTTAACATATTAGATTTGATCATTTTTAAATATACACGTTAATCTGTATTATTAAAATTTGATTTCAATAATTCACAATTTAGATTTTTAGAAAACTATTCCATATTTTAAGAATTGAATTGTAACTAAAACATAAAATATATGCATCAATGATTAAATTGCTAAAATTTAAAAAAAAAATTAGTGTGCTAAGTTGAATTTAAATACTTAATTAAAATTAAATAAAACATATAAAAATTAAATTACTAGTTTTTTAACAAGTAAATGTAACCAACAGAAATTAATTAAAATAAAAAAAAATATCTGGTTAAGTATGAGATATAGTATGTGTTTGAATAAGATTTTAGAAACGGGTTTATGGAAGCAGAAAAAAGATTTTTGGGTAGCTTATAGAAAAGAGCTTTTGGAGAAGAATTTATAAAAAAATAGTTTTGAATAAATGAGTGTTTTGATAATTATTTTTAGAAATATTTTTATTATTGATAAATTACAAAAAAAGGGTATGAGTATTAAATGAGGAGAGATGAGAGAGGGTGTAAAAAAAGAAAAGAGAGAATGTGTAAGAACAAGTAGGAGAGAGGAGTATGTAAGAAAAAATATGGGTAATATAGTAATTGGTTAGTTTATAAACTCTTTTACTATTCCATAAACTACTATGACTAGTTTATCTAAAATTTTAATTTTAAACTATAATTTAATCTAAAAACTCATTTAAATAAATATGATTGTTTATTTTAAAATTTATCAAAACTTAAATTTTATTAAAATATAAATTTAAAATTTAGATTTTATGTATTTTCAAAGCTGCCCAAAAACTTTAAATCTATATAAATTTAGAAGCAACCACATGGGGAAGGACCTACGGGAAGTAAAACAGAGCCTTTATTTGCAGAAGTCATCAAATCCCATGTATTCATCGCGCTGAAACTTTTCAATCATAAGCCAACTCCACCTATAAACAAACAAAAGCATCAAAAAGGTTAAAGCTAATAAATTAAAACCTCAAAAGAAACAAAAATGAGATACTACACCCTAACTTTTTGCAGGAGACTCACCCACTGCAATTGTACTGACAAATATGGTAAAGGCAACAACAAAGATAATCAGAGACGCCCTTCCAAAGAATGTCACCAGCTTGTCAATTATAGACTATCCTATGTGTCATTACATGTTACTTTGATAAGTTCTGAAACAAAACAAATGAATAAAAAGCACATGTTAACCGATGAATTAATATTGTCTACTTTAATTACCATATGGAAGGGGAAAACCGTTCAAGAGGTAATACTGTACAGCAGACAAAGATGCAGAGAATGCCATTCCTAACGTGGCTGTGGCACTTACTACCTGCAAAAATTTTCAACATTAATAACTTGGTGAAATCCGATGTAATGTTGTCCTTAATTAAACACATTCAAATTCATGCAAAAAACTCAGCTGAGGAGCAATACCTAGTTCCATAAATAAAGGACCCATGACAAATCCACTACCCACGCCGAGAATTCCGGCCAGCAGACCACAAGCAATAGCCAGAATCAGATGGTACAATGGCAAACGGCATCTCCTTTGGAAGGAATACATCTCCATCCCTGATACAGCCCTATTGATTGGTATAGATACACTCCAAAAGAAACGGGTACCTGCAAAATAAATATATCACCCAAGTGATGATTCCACGCTTCAAAGCTATGCAAGACTTTTTATATGTGCATATATACAGTATGCTGATTACCTGTAAAAAGTATATAATCCAGAATGTGACTGCACAGGTAGCTGTGAGTCTGTGAGAAATATGTTTAACTGTTAGTTCCAGAAAACGTTCAAAGGAGAAGAGAAGGGGGAGGATATTGTAGTTGTATGGAAAAACTAAAGTGACCTTGGCAATCTGGAGGACAACATACGAGATCCAGACGAAGCAAAGAATTCCCAACTCTTTCCAATAAACGTTGCCAATAATGGAAACCTGAATCAATACAAAGGAACAGAAACTATGAGAGACGTGTTAATTGTTTAAGTCGACCATGAGCGCTCATAATTTACGAACCTTAGATTTTGTAGTGTCCTTCTGGGGACCTGCAGGAAGAGAGCTGTACTCTGCATAAAACGACGAAGCACTTTAATAAAATATAGTTGAGCACGCACTAAGTTAATCCTTTAATAAAATACAACGAACCACTAGATTCCAAAAGCTTGGCGGTCTCCTGCAATTTTAAAAACTAAAAACACTACCATTAAGTCTACATTTTAAAAAGAAAAGGGATTCACTTGCGTGAATAATGTGTGGTTAGATATATGAACCTGTTTCTGTATGTTTTCCTGTTTCCATGTATCAGTGCCCTTTAAGAAGACCCTGATGGAGGTACCTGTAAGTGCCCAGATAGCAATTATTGAGTTGAAGCAACTAAATAAACTGTAAACATGAACACAGGTATTTGACCATTGATTCCCGATGAAGATAATGATTAGAAGAACAGTGATCATCCAATTCGCAAACACAACGCTCAAAGAGACTTCTAAAGAAATCCCCAGCAAGATTATGGGCAGCATGAGCAGGACGAGATTATAGTCACTTAAGGGTATATCAAGCGTAGGATGCCTCAGCTTCAAGTTGAAGTAAACAGAGGAGATTCCTGCACCCGTGATCATACCTGCAGCATCATTTTCTTGGTACATCGTAAAGCTCAGTCATGTTTCACGAAGATTTATTTAGATTGAATCTAACATTTTGATATGGAGGTTGCTGATTTGGCATCGAACTCAATAATGAGGATTAACATTGGAACAAAGAAGCCTCCGCCGCCAATGCCGCCGACGCTCCCAAATGCTCCTCCCAAGCATCCAATCAACGTCCCGACAATGATACGCCATCCCAATTTCATTTCCTATATATGTTTAATAGTTACAACACAAGAGCTTCATCAATCCCTTAGCTGCGAATTAAATCATTGGAACAGAACATTTAGGACCTTAAAAGACACAAATTAGTATAGCAACATGCTTTCTATTACATGAGTTGCACCTTGCAGAGGTTTTAGAGTGAGCTTGAGAGAAGACATGTCAGCTTAATTAGCTGCCTAATAAACTATAACTTTTAGTTAACCTAATCGATAGAAAAAAAAATTAAAAATATATATATATTTCTCAAAAATATATCATTATCAAATAACAGCTCTCAATAGGATATACTCTAATAACTTCTTAAAAAATAATATTATTTTTAAAATAAAGTATATTTTTTCAAGAATAATATTTTGTCAATGACAGAGCTTAGAGGAATGTATTTTTTTAAGTTTTTTTTATTTATAAATTTAATTTAAAAAAAGAAATAAATGACATATGAACTAGTTAATCCAGTATATTTAGTCAAATTAATAATCAAATTGAACTTAGATAACAGATATGGTAATATTAAACCCAAAAAAATTGAATAACTAGCGCTCATAAGTGAAAATTTTTAAAATAAATTTATATTTTTACCAAAAATAAAAAATAATGTGGATACGTCAGTATGCCTTGTGATGCCATGTGATATGTCATATCAACTAATGGTTAAATTTTTAACTTTGAGTAATGATAGGAAGATATTGCCAAAAAAATTACGTGATATTCACCCTTATAAAACTTAAAAGATGTATTAGCTCATGGTAGAATATTTTTGAATAAAAAAACCCCTTAAACCAGTATAAATATTATGATTGAAATTTGTGTGGATACATAACCACATACTGTAGATAGAATTACGACCAATTGTTCGGTTTATCTGCAGGAAGCTAGAAGCGAGTGATTCGCGAGGCCGTTAGCTGAGGACTTGAGGGGAGTAGTTTGCCACGTCAACATATAATGAAGCTGATCTTAAAAACCCCGTCAAAGGTTGGCATTCATTTGAGGGAAATTATTGAAGGAGAGCTCACTGTAGCGTTGGTCACCTTATACATATGCATGTAGGTTTGATCAACTGGCAGAGTAGGCTAATCTAATGGTTTATTTATTTTTAGTTATGAGTCCATTTAAATATATATTAAAAAAGTTAAGTTGAGCCGTTTGACTACAATGGGCATAGTTAACTCATTTATTAAAAATAAAAATATTTTTCTATTTAAATCCATTTAAAATTCTAATAATAATAAGAATAAAATAACAATAATATATACATGATATGATTGTTGATCTTAAAATTAAAAAATCAAACACCATAATAATAACTACAAGTTTATAACCACATAGTTCACAATATTTATATAATATAATCATTTATAATTTTTATTATTCAATTAGATTATGATTATATATCATTTATATTAAATTCACTTATAATAGTTGTAGACGGAGCTATCTCTATCTCTATAAAATAAATTTTAAAAAATATATTAGTATGTAATAAAAATAAATTTAAATAAATATAATATAATAACTTAATAAAAAAAATATGGACAAGCTGTGGCTAACGCCCATATCTTTTACTATTTAAGTCCGTTTAAATCAATCTATTATGGGCCTATTTTGAATAGGTTTAAATAGATAAAATAATATCAAGATATAAATGGGGTACACTGGGTTGTGGTGTCTTGCTCACCCGTATGTGCAAGTGCATATCATGAAGTTTGAAACCATTAGTGTTGGAGCGAATTTTATTATATTAATTTAATAATTCCCATTAAAATTATTTTCTTAACTGAATTATATTATATTATATTATATTATATTATATTATATTATATTAAAACTAGGGTTTCTTCTTGTGTAAGAGTATAGCGGGTCGGTAACGAGTGGTAATGGAATACGACATAATAAAAAGAAAAAGAAAAATTGAAATGTGTATATGATTGACTAAAATTGGAGGACTTGCTACACATATTAAGACAACGTGGTATGAATACAAACCAATCGCATATAATATCATTGATATACAACCAAGTGGACTGAATCCTCACCATACGAATAATAATATTGAATAGATCAGCCTGTATGTGGTGGTGAAGACCCTAAAAAAATAGAGCCTCTATCTGCAGAAGTCGTCAAATCCCATGTATTCGTTCTGCTGAATCTTTTCAATCATGTCTGACACACCAACTCCACCTATAAACAAACAAACGAACAACAATATATAAAACCACAAAAGCATGAAAAGGTTAAAGCTAATAAATTAATTAAAACCTCAGAAGAAATGAGATGATACACTCACCCAATGCAAATGTACTAACAAATATGGTGAAGGCAACAACAAAGATAATGAGAGACGCTCTTCCAAAGAATGCAACCAGCTTATCAATGATATATTGTCCTATGTACGCTGAAATGGCTGCCACAGTAGTAAGATACAGAGCTGCAAAACACACAACACCATTCATGACATATTACTATGATCCGTTCTGAACCAAAACAAATGAATAAAAAGCATGCAGTAACCGATGAATATTGTCTACTTTTCTTACCATAAAGAAGAGGAAAACGGTTCAAGAGGTAATACTGTACAACAGACAAAGATGCAGAGAACATCATTCCCAACGTGGCTGTGGCACTTGCCACCTGCACAATTTCCTCAACATATCAATAACTTTACACAGTACTTTGTGAATTCCGATGTAATGTTGTCCTTAATTAACACGTTATTCAAACATACTGAAGATAAACTCACCTGAGGAGCGATTCCTAGTTCCATAAATAAAGGGCCCATGATAAATCCACTGCCTACGCCGAGAAGGCCACCGAGAATTCCGGCCGTCAGAGCACAAACAATGGCCAGAATCAGATGGTGCAATGGCAAAAGAGTGCCTTGTTCTCCTTTCGAGGGAATAGATCTCCATCCCTGATAAAGCCCTATTGCTTGGTATAAATACACTCCAAAAGAAACTGGTACCTGCAAAAAAAATCACGAGTGATGATTATTGATTCCACATTTTAAGACTTTATATGTGCATACACACACAGAGAGACACAATATGCTTAATTATTACCTGTAAAAAGCATATGACCCAGAATGTGACGGAACAGGTAGGTGTGTGAGTCTGTGAGAAACATGTTTGACTGTTAGTTGGAGAAAAATGTTCAAAAGAAAAGGGGGAGGATGTTGTAGGGAAAGACGAAAGTGACCTTGGCAATCTGGAGGACAACGTAGGAGGTCCAGACGAAGCTAAGAAGTCCGAATTCTTTCCAATAAACGTTGCCAAGAATGGAAACCTGAATCACTAGTTCCATTCAAGTAAGTAAACAAGAGGAATAGAGACTATGAGAGATGTTAATTATTGTTAAGTGAATCACGATCGCTCATAATTTGCAAACCTGAGTCGTTTTAGTGTCCCTTTGGGGCGCTGCTGGAAGAGAGTTGTACTCTGCTAACCCACTAGCCGTTTCTGCATTAAGAAGGCAAGGCCCCAATCAAGTTTGTCCACTTTTAGTAATTTATAAATATATTATTGAGCATGAACTAAGTTGACCCTTTAATAAATAAAACGAACCAGTAGATTCCAAAAGCTTGGCGGTCTCCTGCGACTTTAAAAAAAACAAAAGGGAAAAAAGAATTAAATCTATATTTAATTGAGTCTATGTGGTTGACTTGCGTGAATGATATGCGGTTAGATATATGAACCTGTTTTAGTATGTTTTCCTGCTTCCATGTATCAGTTCCCTTCAAGAACGCCTTGACGGAGGTACCTGTAGGCGCCCAGATAGCAAATATTGAGTTGAAGCAAGTAACTAATTGAACAGTAAACATGAACAAACGTATTTGAACCTTGATTACCGATGAAGATAATGATTAGAAGAACAGTGATCATCCAATTCGCAAACACAACACTCAAAGAGACTCCAATAGAAATCCCCAGTAAGATTATGGGCAACATAAGCAGCACAAGATTATAGTCAATTAAGGGTATATCAAAGGTAGGATTCCTCAGCTTCAAGTTGAAGTAAACCGTCGAGATGCCGGCGCCAGTGATCATACCTGCAGGATCACTCATTTTCTCAGAACATCGCAATTAATGCTCAGTCATGTCACTTAGATATGCAGATTGAATCTTACATTTTGAAATGGCGGTTGCTGATTTGGCATCAAACCCAATAATGAGGATTAGCATTGGAACAAAGAAACCGCCGCCGCCAACCCCGCCGACGCTCCCAAATGCTCCTCCCAAGCATCCAATCAACGTCCCAACAATGATAGGCCATCCAAATTTCATTTCCTATACGTTTAACAGTTACAACACGTGATAATCAAAGTTGATCGGCTTCATATCAATAATTGGAACAGAACATTTATGACCTTAAAAGATACAAAATATGCTTTCTGTTACATGAGTGAGCTTGACATACAGAAAACATGTCAGCTTAATTAGATTCCTAAGATCGATAGAGATGAGGCATAATCAACCCGTTATTAGACAAGTTTCTTTGATATATAGAATGAGGGAAGGATGTGAGAAACTAACTTACGGGCCAGACATGGTGATAGCCAGATCGAGCAGGGTTCCATAAGAAATCAAAGGCGTTGACCAGATAAGTAGAGAATGAGTGTGTTTCTTTGGAACCTGCAGATGTCTCTCCTGGGACTCTTCCTTGAACCGAAACAATAACTAAGGCTAGCAACAAAGTCAAGACGACAACCATGGACATGTTTTCCCAGACTTTCCAATCTGGTCTGGTGATTCGAGCCATTGAGAAGTGAGTGAGAACCAGCTGCTCTTACCTCTTCTTATAGAGACAAGATCTAAACAACACCAGTCCGCCGATTCCCAAATCAGCAATATTAAAAACATCCCAGTCAAGTATTAACTGTACTTGTAATGCAGATCACGTAAAACAATTTTATAAAATATCCCTCTCATTCTTTAATATAATACTTAGATAACTAATTAGAAAAAATTGAATACATTAAATAAACAACTTAATTATAGCATATATTAAATATAATTAAATTATATATATAATTTATATAAATTAATTTTAAAAATAATAAATATAAATATTTTAAATTTATTTATTTATGTTATTAATCTCTCTATATTAGTTTATATATTAAAAAACGGAGTGAGGTAGTATAATGATTGAAATTAATTAGAGTCGAAACATACGCATATATATATTAAATTGTAGGTAGAATTATGAACAAGGCTCCTGAATGATTAGGTTTATCTAAAGCAAGGCAGAAGCAAGTGATTCGTGGCCATTCGTTTGGAGGAGAGTTTTGCCACGTCAACATACGATGGAGCTGATCTTAAAAACCCCGTCAAATTTGTCAGTGATTATTTGCTGGAAATTAATCAATTATTGAAGGAGAGCTCACTGTAGCGTTGGATTGTCACCTTATATAAGTGCATGTGCATGTAAATCATCAAGTCGTACAACTCCAGCTGGCCCAGGGGTGACGTGCATGTCTTTTAAGTTCCAACTTCAATCTGTAAATACTACAACCAACATAATACAGACAAGAGCATTAATCCTAAAATTTTATATTCCCATCACAGGGACGAAATTGCAGGTAGCAGATTTTTAATTAACTCCGAAGCATTCTTGAGAATCAGTAGCACTGTTAATGTAGAAATTTACTGCTTCGGTCAACTTATCAATTTTTGTTGTCCTTTTCCCTACTTTGATTTTCCAATAACTTGCTTGATGGAGCACGAAATCTTTTGCGATTGTGTCCACGTTTTTTTCCTTAATAAAAACAAATAGTTGTGTTGTCTTTTTCCAATCAAATGATTCATCAACGCCATGGCCCATGCTGTTGGTTACCTCTTATCCTATCGGTCAGATCTGCCATTTTTTATCTTTAAATCGTAAATAAACTTAACTTTTATTAAAAAAAATTATATAAAAAAAAATCTGCCACGTCCTCTATCATGTTCTACCCATTTCCTTTAATCTTCATCATTTTATAAAATATTTCCCTTTTGTTTTGTTCGTAGGTCTGTTTATTGATTAATTAGCGGGAAGATATATATATATATATATATATATATATATATATATATGCTAGTGTAATATTATATGAAAAAATACATGTGATCATGCGTGAAGCCGTGTTAAGACTGTTCTGTTTAAAATTGAAGTCCTCAAGAGATAATTATGTGTGGTATAGTTTTTATTTTTATTTTTATAGCGTTTCATCATATGAATTCATCCATTATTATTATTATTATTATATGTTAATGCATTTTTAGTATTAATTACTTCCGCCTAGCTGTTGATTGATGAGTAAGAGGTACATTTTCAGTATTATTATTTTTTTCCCTAATCAAGTCGTCTGATATTATTATTATTTAATTATTAACATTATGACTAACACCATACATAAGAAATGAAATCAAGTACAATATATGTGTGTGAGTTTGTGTGTATTCGCTGAAAAGGTAGTCATTAATTTCAGGTTTGCTCAGTATCAGCCGAATTAATCATTCAAACATCCAATAAAACCAGCTTTGCAACACACACACACACACACACACACACATCGAATTTAAAGAATGATTTAGACAAATAGGTCAACATACTGAGCTCTTATTAGCTTTTATGAAAGATAAGGTCGGTCGTGGACAAGCTTTCTCCCAATCCTAAGATAAGATGCGGGGTTATAATCAATCATTTTCGTTCAGAGCCGGCCATATGCTCACTTCTCACGTGCTCTGCACATGGGCTCTCAGGCTCTTATTAGCAATTTAAAAATATATTTTCTCGTGTTAATTATAAGAATTAAATTAAATTTGTTTTATTAGCCACAGAAACCGGCCCAAAACCTCCACATTTAACTTAAAAAAAATTTTTTTAACAACTTTTGAACTTGGTTTCAATCTCATTCTAGCCTTCAATGGTAATCATAATTATATTACTAAGAAATGTATGTCTTGTTGCTGTTTGGTATTGTATACTAAGGGCCCGATACTTGATCAATTTGGGTGGGGGTCGTTTTTTCCCACTTAATAGAATGTCATTTTTTGGTCCCATATGAGTTGGAAATAGATGCTTCTTCCTTCGTGTCCTCACTTGATTAATTTAAATAAATTAATAATTTTAATATGATATTTTTAAATTAATTTTAAAAATAATAAATATAAAATATAAAATAAATTATTAAAATTTTATATTTAAAATTAAATTCAATACTCTAAATTAAAAAAAAAGATATAATGCTATAAAAACTAAAGTTTTAAAAAAGAAATTTAGCCTAAATTTTAGTTCATAAAAATTATAAAATAAACAGTAATAATGATATTTATTTATAAAAATTTATGACTCAAACCATAATTTAAAATTATAATTTTAGATAAATTATTAAAAATAATTTTTAAAATAATAAAATAATTTATGAAATCATCAATTTCTTATATTCTCATTTCTCCTTTATTTTTCGTCATCGTCATCTCATGCATTTCTTTCTTTCTATTTACCGTTTTTTGTTCTTCACTTCTAGAAAGATCTTCTATTGTCATCGTCGTGGGTCTTGTGGAGATAGTTGTCGTATGTGGCTTCCATCACCATTGTTGAAGCTTTGTTATGTTGTGATGTGCTGTCATCTGTCACTCGAAGAAAAAAGAGAAGAGGAAGATGAAGCACAGGTCACCTATCCTGGAAAGAAAATGAATAAAGAAGAAAAAAAGAGTAATTTTTTATTTTTTTTACCTTTTTTAATTATTTATCAATAATAAAAATATTTATAGTAATAATTATTTAAATATTTATTTATTTTAAATCATTTTTTATAATTTTTTTAATAATTTTTTTATAAAAATTATCTTCTTTTTTTTTTTTTCTAAGAACATATGTAAACAGCGTATGGAAACGTATGTGATGACGAAAGAACCACCGGATGCGTGGTCATGAATGAGAAAGCTTCATCCACGTGGCTCCGACGACGCGGCTTGATACATCAGTGCAAAAGCTCGATGCCATACGATATTTTATCTTTTTTTTAAGGCACGTTTTAATTGAGGGGGAACGACATTTAAGTCTATAAGAAAAATCTATAATAGTTAAAGTTTTTAAATTTGTCTAAAAAAATAAATTAAAAAATATCAATTTAGATTAATTTAAATAAAACATTAATTAAAAATTAAGATGCCTTATTTGGAATTGTCTAGATCATTATTTATAAATTATTTTTAAAATTTTTCTATCAAAAACTTAAATATCATTCTCCCTTTAATTTACGCATAGTCTTAAAACTATTTGGTTAAGATGATGTTTAAGGTTCTTTAAATTTGTTTGTTCTAAATTAATCTCTTATCTTAAAATGTTTATTCCAAATAACACCTTCACTCTCATATCACTTGACATGTAAAAATGCATCATCCTATGTTAAAAAACAACTCTTGGTTATTTTGTTTAAAATTTAATTTCTTTTATATATTTAAATACTTAAAATATTTTCATGTATGATTGATAAACAAAACAACAATATATCAATAGGGTAGTACTTAGAAACATGGTAATACTAATATCAAAGAACTTGGCGGGGCATGATTAAAGTTACAAGAAGATGACATTGCCAAATAAAGTTCTATGGACGGTAGCTGCAGAGGTTCTCAAATCCCATGTATTCATTTTTCTCCATCCTTTCTACCGTATTCGCAATGCCGACCCCACCTAGCAAATCCAAACAAGCACAGCTTTCCCAATTATTCCCATACACACATACATACACACACACACACACACGCACGCACAGACACACACACATACACACACACATACATACAACCAGCGGTTAGCTATCAGAAGTATTTTGGATTCAATACCAACTGTTAACAATTAGATTTAATCTGAATAATGATCGGAATGACACTAACCTGTGAAGTGACATTAAACTGAATAAAATTTTCGGATACTGATCGAGCTCTTATAAGTTGAAACTTTTAGAATAGATTTGCAATTTAACTTGAGAGATTTGAAACGGAAGGAAGGCTCACCTAAAGTGACAGCACTGACAACTATTACAGATGCTAAAATAAAGACGATAAACGATGCCCTCCCAAATAACATTATAAGCTTTCTCATAACATGCTGTCCCACGAAAGCTGCAACAGTGGCCACCGCAACAAGGTACAGTGCTGACGGCGAAAAGAAGAAATGAAATCCGTCAATTGAATGCTTAGTTCAGAAAAATTGAGAGGCAATTATATATGAATTCTAATTAATCCAGGAATTAAAGGAGAAAGCGAACCATAGGGAACTGGAAAACGTTGAAGTAGGTAGTATTCTACGACAGACATGGATGATGAGAAGGTCATGGCAAAGATGGCCGTGGCGCTTGACACCTGCACATTAACACCCCGTTAAGCTAGCTACCAGCAACGTTGTATGTTGTCGTCATCGCTTTGCAGACTAACCTGAGGTGGGGCCCCTAACTCTAAGAAGAGTGGGCCCATAATAGAGCCCCCTCCTACTCCAAGCAGGCCACCAACTATTCCCGCCATTATTCCCAGGAAACAATAGAAAATCAGCTGCACAACCCGAAAATTGGTGCCTTCTTCACCCTTTGAAGCGATTCTTCTCCTTCCTTTGTACAGAGACATTGCCTCGTGCATGGACACGCCAACTGCCACCGGAATCTGCATCAATTTCAAACCATGCTTCAAGAACATCTAATTTCATGATATTGTTCTCAGATATCAGGTTACATCTGCAAGGAGATTAAGAAATACTAATCTGCACTCAAGTGCATGTAAATGCTTGAAAGAGAATTACCTGTAAGAGATTCAGTATCCAATATGCTGCTGAACAATTTGCTGTATGATTCTGTGGTCAGCACGAGTTAATTAGTAGAATTGAAACTAGACAAAGTGCATAGGATGAATTATTGTATAAAGGAAGGGTAAGACAGAGCAAAGTAAACCTTGGCAATCTGTAGTGCGAGGAATACAACCCAAACAAAGAAAAGAAGCCCAAGTTCTTTCCATTGTATATTTTCAAGAATATTCACCTGCAACATGCGGATTAGTTAGATAAGGGAATATAATCCCTGGATTTGTTAAATCTCACTACTAGTCCACTGCCAGAGTAGTATATTTACGTTAGCTTGAATGGTGTCCGTTTGAACGTCATCGTTTGGTCCACTAGGAAGTGCTGCGTAGTGTACTTCAGCCCCAGCAGCATCTAAAAACAAAAATACCTTGAGGAGGCTGACTTTATAACAGAAACATAAGCCACAAAATGATGTATGACAAAAACCACATCATTTAAGGTTGTGTTTAATTTGTAAAACTGTTGTCATGCATATATAACAGAGGATAATCATAAATCATGAATGTCTTAAAGCATGTTAAAGAACAGATCAAGGCATCACCGTGAGACTCTTGTCGCTTAGCAGCTTCCTAAAACGGGATGAAAACCGAGCATAAATAATGAGATAACTGACGAGTTAATTAATTAGCACTAATTGCATTTATATTTTGGGGGAAATACATATAATGAGATATGAGATCACCTGTTTTAAGAGGGTTTCCTTTTTCCAGGTTTCAATACCCTTGGAGAACGCTTTCGTGGACGTTGCTGAAGGGAAAAGCAAGAAACTGGGGCAAATTAAGGGGGTACGCAAGCAAGTTACAGAAAAAAAAAAAACAGCATGCGAGGGTTCACAAGTAGTTAGTTACCAATAAAAAGGAGGATAAGAAGGACAGTGACCATCCAGTCAGCGAGAACAACGTTAAAAATCACTCCGATGCTAATGCCCAGCATGAGCATAGGTTGAATGAGGAGTGCCAAATCATAGTCGATGATCGGCAAATTCAGTGTCGGGTGCTTTAACCTCAGGTTATACATTACAGTTGATACAGACGTACCCACGATCATACCTGACATACATACGTACGTACGTACGTACGTATAGATCAATGATCAAACAATCCCTAATCAATCATCAAACAATCACTGGATGGGGTTAGAGCTATATAGATCACGCAACAACTACCTACATTTGGAGAGAGCGGTGGCTGATTTAGGATCAAAGCCAATGACCAATCGTAGCATGGGAATGAAAAAGCCTCCACCTCCAATTCCACCCATACTCCCAAAAGCTGCCCCGCAAAAGGCAATCACACTACCCACAACTATGCGCCACCCGAATTCCATCTCCTGTACAATAAGCTATCGGCACTATAATCTTTAACTCGTGTATAACAACAGTAACAACAAATCTTATCTGACTAAACGGAATCCGTTATATAAATCGCACAGTATTATTGACAATCAAATCTAAGCCCAAGTATAAAGTTAAAAAAAGTGGCCTTGTACCACACTGATGAACACGGAGTGTAGAGCTTTACCGGCCACACGTGCGAATCGGGTGATTGCCATAAGAAAGTTAGGTCCCTTGCCGTAGCATTGGATTGGAGGCCTGTTTCCGCCATGGATGTGGATCTAAGACCTTTCCGCTACAACATATATCTCTCCAAATTCAGAGTCAGAGAAATAGAATATTTGCCTTGTGGTGTGCTCAGAAATTATGGGAATTTTAATTTCTTGTGTCGGACAAATCTTGAAACTACAAAGGAAACGGAGAGAATACTAAAGTTCTGAGTTATGACCTGGCGGACCAGAGGAGTTCCCCAGGGATGATTCTTTCTGCAGCTCACCAACTCTGATCTGACCAGAAAATACCATATTCCATTATAAATTTTATATCCAACGCACGAGTCTTTTAATTAAAGGGTCAGCCTACAAATTTACCCATAAAGTATTATCTTATATACACCAAATTCTATAATATTTTTTCCGTACAAAAATATATATATAAAGTTTTCTACATGATATAAAAATAACATAGCCGTTACATTAACTAATATTGATTATTAATAAACATATTAATTAATAGTATAAAAATATATATATATAATTTTTTAAATGATATAAAAATATCATGATTGTTAAATTAACAAATATTGACCGTTTGGTAAATAATCTTATATGTGTTGCATAGCAATTTTACTTATAACAGCCGCGTTCATAACTATAGGGTCCTCAATAATAATATAATTGATACGCATCCTCAATGTCAAAATTACCTTTCCCCAAAATACTTTATTAATTTTTGTGATGAAAGACAAGTCATCGTCCTCTTTGTCTATAAGAAAAACTACTAATAACAAATAAACTAAAGAAAAGGATAATGGATAAGAGGTGGTTGTGCGAGAGGCAACTCCAATATTGAGTGGGTGTAACCATTTCATCATATAGAAAAATTTATAGTAACGAACATAGCTTCTAAGAGTAAAAACATGTTATGTGACGTGTGCTAGTATTGTTTGCTAAATATTCAATATTAATTGATTTAAAAGCCATAACATTTTTACATGATATTATAAACTTTAATTATATTTTTATATCTTTCTTGATTTATATACTTGCTAACACTTAATATTGGTTAACTTAATAGTTATAGTATTTTTATATTATTTAGAAAAATTCACATATACTTTTAGACGTAAAGAAACCTTATAGTATTTAGTATACATGGAGTAATACGTTATGGTAGATTTGTGCCATAATCCTTAATCAAATCTTTGGTATATTGATTTTTCCTTATTAGAATCGAAATGCACGACGATTGACTAAAAACTAAAAAAAGCCAAAATCCATGATGTCAGCTTTGAATTCTGAGCGCGGCCATGTCATGATTTTGAATTCTATTATTGAGTTGATGATTGGGCCTGAATAGTATAACTTATTACGTATTATTACGTTACCTACTTCACCATTCTGGTCACAATATTATTTTTAGATATTTAAATTTATAATCTAATAATAATTAATAATTTATCTTATTTAATATTAATATTATTTAAAAATATAGTTTATTGATAAGTGAATTCAATCCTTTTTTAAAAATTATATAACAAAAAATAATAATAAGAAATGATCTTATATCCTACAAAGATGTGAGCTTCATTTTTATTACCATTGTGAGTGTTTATTTAGTCGGTGATATTATAAATCCTCTGTAAATATCATCTGAATCTTGAGGTTGTACTCTAACTTTGATAGGGGATCGTGTCGAATCTATCTAAATTTTTTTGTATAAAAAAATTATCTACACCAATGTATTATTATTAGCTTGTTGCATTAAAATTTTGAAAGATAAACATGTCACATTCTCAATCTCAATTCAGTGATGTAAGAACAAGGTAAAAATTATAGAACGATAAATGAAGCAATAACTCACGATATGACAAAAAAATGCACCTATCACAGTTTTTTTAAAAAATATTTTTCCTCATACCAAACTTCGTCTTACTACATCATGGACTGTTTCTAAAACTAGTAGAGATTTTTTAATTGATTGCTTAAATAATTGATTCAAAGCGTAAAGATAGTTAAAGTGAATTTTATCTTTCTTAATAAATATTTTTTATCCGTACAACATAATTATAATTTAAAACATCATATTTAAAGGCTCTGATTATTTACTAATTATATCAATCTTTATTGATATATCATGGATTTTTTTGGGTTGATATAAACATCATGGACATAACGAATAAAACATTGCAGTTTACCTTGGCACATAGTGTAATCTACTTTGGGCATTTTTTTACTAAGTAAATTATATGAAGAAAAAAAGCAGTCACTTTTTAGTTTGATATTTGGTAACAAAAGGCCTGGAAAGTATTGGGCCTGAATGAAGGAGCATTAAGAATCAGAGAGATCAATATGTGCGCTGAAATGGGCCATTAGGCCCTAAAACAATATCAGTCCTAATGAAGGTCCATGAATGACCCAAAGCCATCGTGATGCAAAAATGGTCAAAGGACAGTTTTATTCCTTGCCCTAAACTTCCATTTCCCAAAGTGCCTGATGAAATTGAAGAAATGTCAAACCAAAAATTTGATTCGTCCTTCTCTTCATCTATTTCAATTTCTTTAAACGGCGTTCCAAGGAATTCCTGCTAAACAACATGGAATGAAATAGATAATTCCAATGCCCGGTCATCCTCCATTGTTCATCATAGATACCGTGGTCAAGGTTTAGATTGGCGAATTATCTTCAAAATCTGCTGCGAATCCCCGCTTGACTGATCCTAGAAGGGAATGATATGAATGATCGATGATCACTCCCAAGTTAAATTACTCTCTTTTATTTTGATTCTGTTCGAATCGGGATATGCTGAAGTTGTGGAGATGGTATACGAGCTGCTTGTCTGCTCACCCAGTCAAGACACAAGTCATAAGCTCTGGTTTGATATGGGGGGTTGGTGATATAGGTGCGCAGGCTATCACTCACTCCACAGCGCTGCGCCAACGGCCAAATGAGGTAATCTTCCCCTCATTACTCATGTAAGTTATTAAACTTTCATAAATTTGTGGTTCCTTTTGCCTCCTTGGCAAATGCATGTCTCTCTTTCATATATATTCGGCGAATGAATCCATGCTTATGTGTGAGTTCGGTAGTTGAAAACTTGTTTTGGAAGGAAGAACCACATTATAATATTAAACATGCATTCAACGGAGAAAAGGTGTAAAAGTATTTGATTCAGCCAAGCGATTGCCAGACTGATCGTCCCCGTGAAATTAATTTGAAACTACATTCTCTTTTGCGTAGATGCTGGTTCATTACTTGAACAATAGGAAGAGCTGAAGACGAGAAAAATAGAGTTTCACTTAAAACTTGAACTGCTCCCGGACCTTTGTGCTTTTATGTGAAACAAGAACATAAGAACAGTTTATTTGCTTGGGTTACAGTGCGACACCTAGGGTTTGCACATCAGATCAATGAGTTTATTTCTCTTGATTAACGGCAATCTCTCTTCTATATATCAGGATGATGATAAAGAATTTAAGATCAACTGGAAACGGATGGCTTCAACCAGCTTGTTTGGGTTTGGATTTGTTGGTCCAATCGGCCACTACTGGTAAAAAGGACTACCTTTTCAAACTCTATTCCCTGGTCGTTTATTGACAATGGGTTATTGTGGGAGGTCTGTTTATTGATTCTTAAATCCTGGATCTTTGTTCATTTCATGAGTAGCAGCTCCAAAGAGTTTCATACAAATGAAACTGCGTCACAAACTCTTTAGCGCCTTTATGGCCCATTGGAACTTGGAATTTAGAAAAATTCATGCTAGAATACTGCAAAATGATGATGGCTGCTTGTTTCTTGAGGCAAACAGTTACTGCGATCTGAGAAACGGATTGCTTACAAGGTCAATGCTTCAAGTCAATTGAAAGAGGAATTCAATTCTTCTTAGAGCTGAAATCCTTACTTCCAAATATTCTAGCCATATATTTAAAACACATCTAAAAATGGACTTGGTTTTGCCTGAGTAGGCCTGTTGTGTTTTGACCTTGCTATCTACATTGGTTTTGGGCTGTGGGCCTATTAGTTTTCCTCAACTGTTGAAAAAAGCTTTGCTGCTGCTGTCTTAATGTGCTGAATCAGAAAAAGAAGGCTTCAGGCCAAAAAATAAAAAGAACACAGAAAGAAAAAGAATAAAGGACTTCAAACTCTGTGATTTGTGTTTTGTAAGTGATACTCATTTTGTTTGTTTCATATCTATCCTTTCTCTGATCTTTGTTAATTTTTATAGGTATGAAGGCTTGGACCGATATATAAGATTGAGACTCATGCTTAAACCTAATTCCTTCCGTTTTGTTGCCACTAAAGTTGCTGTCGATGGGTTTATCTTTGGACCACTGGATTTAGCCGTATTTTTTACCTACATGGGTTTTGCCAACGGAAAGAGTTTTCCTCGAATTAAAGAAGACGTGAAGAGAGATTTTCTGCCAGCCTTTGTTTTGGAAGGAAGTATATGGCCGATTGTTCAAGTTGCAAATTTTCGATTTATACCTGTGAGGTATCAGCTCCTCTATGTCAACTTCTTCTGCTTGTTGGATAGCTGTCTCTTGTCTTGGATTGAACAGCAACAGGATGCTCCTTGGAAAGAATGGATAAAATCTTATCTACCTGTGAAGGAAGAGAAGCGCTAAAATGGATAATTGCTCTTTAATCTCTCCATCTTTTTATCCCCGGCTTTGCCATTCATTGTGAACATGACCAAAAACCAAAGGTTGACAAGTTTAGAAGCATATAAATTCTGCTCAAAGCGATGCTTTCATTTGACACGCGTTTCTTCTTGAATACAAGTTGACACTTCCCGTTGCATACATGTAATCTGAGTTTGCTCTCAACCTAGTCCTCCAGCATCTTAATTTGATTACCTCTTTCAGTAACTGGGATTCATCTATTACACATTGTGTTCAATACTGTTTGTTTGGGAGGAAAAAGTCATACAGGCTATTTCCTGGCTATAAACTGTCACAAAGTTAATCTGTGAGGAAAAAAGTTTGGATTCCTCCATTTTGTACTGTGGGGAGAATTACAGAGGGACCGGCCAATTATGTTGCTATTAACATTGACACTGCTTGTTCCTTATGGATGCATACCCACATGGCTTGATCTTTAACCTTATTCTACATTTCTTTTTTATATTTGGGCATAAAAGGCAGCCCCTAAACGATACTTGGTAGTTTTTTCAGTTTTTGGTTGAAAGACATATCTGTGTTGCAAGCTTGTCCATCCCTTTCCTGGAGAGAAGAGGAGAGTTGGTCCAATATTTGCCTTACTATGTGAGGAGCCAAATCCGCTGCCGGATTAATACAGTCACTGTAAGGCAGTGCTCGTGAATCTAAAAATTGGAATTAGCTATACTCAGGTTTGGAATGGGTAAAGATAAAGATCTTTCTTTCTTTTTAATGGGATCGATATTATTCCAATGAAAAAACTGGGTGGGATGAGCAGGATTGTGAATCCTCTATGATCAATCTTTCACTTTCCGAATTCGAAGGTTAATGAATGAAAAGGAGCACATGGAGGGAAGCCATGTGCACCATTTCCACTCATAACCTTCTTCCTCTTGTGGATGTTATTTCTATTCTATATACCTTCCTAACTGGACCACCTTATTTGTTTGTTTGTTTGTTTCCTGTTATATATATTGAGATATTACTCAACCCTCTCTCTCTCAGTATCCGACCGAAACACAATAAAATAGTTCCCTACTGTTTTTTTTTGGTTCCCTACTGGCTTTTAAATGGGATGTTGGACTTTTTCCTTGGAGGAGAGTAATTTGGGAATATGAGATTAGGCTCAAATGCTAATTACTGTTTTGATGTGGCTGGAGGAAGAGAATAAAAGGCAGGGGAAGAGGGTATGTACTAAGTAGTGCAACTTGTAGGATAGCAATAGTGGGTGATTATCAGTTAATGATTTTGCGTTGGGCATGATTAAACAACACATTGCATTCCATTATGAAAATAATTAAAAGGTATGGGCACATGATTGAGATGAAGGGCCAAGAACAGTAGCCGCAACATGACTTTATGGAATTGATTGATGGAAGCAGGATATGTTATATTAAGGTGGAAAAGCTTTTACTTTCGTGCCAACCGTTCCATTATTATGGTGACTAAGAAATAAGACATCAAAGTTAAAGAAGGAGGATTGACTATTTGACTTAATCTGTCTTGTTGCCTTTGTTAAAGGCAGCTTCTATAAGTGTTTATCACTCTTGCTCTAATTACAGACAGAGACAGTGCAAACGACAGATGATCACAATAAAGGCCCAATGGAGGATTTTATGGGCCGTACCGAAGAAACAAGGAGAAGACGAAAATGATCATCAATCAAGTATAATAATTTTACCAATGAGGTTGATTCCAATAGTAAATGATTCAGTATCGCTTAAGCGGGATTTTGAGTTTGAGCCTTAACGTATACAGAAAATTCTCGTTGGAAGACTCACCTACTATAGCTAGGTGCGTGACACGGGTCGGATCCGGATATAGTCAGGACAAAGTTTCGGTGAACCGGGTGGACAACAAAAAAGATAAATAAAAAATAATTTTTATCAATGGGGGTTAGTCTAAGTGGTAAGCGGCTCAATATTGTTTAAGCAAGATCTCAAATTTGAGCTTTAACGTATGCAAAAAAATTTCGTTGGGAAACTCACCCACCATGGACAGGTGCGCGACGCAAGTCAGATTTAGATATAGTTGGGGTAAAATTTCAGTGAATCGAGTGGGCGATAAAAAAAAGTATAATAATTTTTAAGGAGATTTCGCTATAACTTTAGATTATGGGTGAGTCTAACTCTTCTTTAAATTTTTTTTTACTAAAACAATGTATAATAAATAGTTGATATCGATTAGGAGGAATAAAGATTTTGCCCTGCCTTATTGGATCGTAAATGAGTCAAATTCCTTTCTAACAAATTTTATAAAAAAAAGTACAATAAATAATAATTTTATAGTAAGTATAATAATATTCATATATTTTGTGTTTGATTATCCTGTATTAAAATATTGATCAATTAAACATTATCTGAAATTAGAATGATTTGGGGTAACATATAAATAGTATGGCTTCATTTTTAAATTTTATATAAATAACGTAGAATACAGATTAATTGAATTAAAAATGCTTTCACAAAATTTTAGATCACCCTTGCTCCCCTCCTTTGTTGGCTGGGATTTCCTCGTTGAACAGTTCCGAGAATATACGAGTATTTTGTATTTGGAAAATCGGATTAGATTCCCGATATCAATACGTTTCCTCGCATTTAGAAGTTTGGGCTGTGGTATCTCCGAGGAACGCAAATATTCTGGAATTTTTGAATTCTAGTTGCATTATTTCATTTGAGGATTTACCCATAAGATTCTGTCATGACTATGGGAGAGAAAATCCCTACAAAATCATAATTGTATCTTTCTCCCTATTGTCATTGGCCTTACATAAATATTTTAAAACTTTTTATATGCCTAAATTAATTTGTTTTTTATTTACTTATCAAAATATGAATATTAATAATTTAAAATTTGTTAATATTTCTACAATAAATTAAATTAATAATTACTTTCGTAATTTAATGTTGTTATTAGGACTTTGACCCACCTAATTTATTAGAGTTTTATTCTGACTATATCTAAATTTGATCCGTATCACGCATTTAGTTATGATGGATGAGTCTCCAATAATCTACTTAAAACTCTCCTGCACTCCAATCAACTGCAACTTGTCAATTAAATATGTTGTGATTTTCAAGTGTTTCCAAAAAAGGAACCGAAAAGCATGCTTGACGAACGTTTCATATATACATTATTCAGGCGTATACTAGTGCTTGTTAAATACTATATACTATTATATGTGTGTGTGTGTGATATCAAAACATCGATCGTTGGTAAAAATATAATATATTTATAGTAACAAAACGCGGGTGGCATATATATAGCTACGTACATATTGCGGATATCCATCTCTGATAGTTTTCTTTGATAAAAAAAATATAGAAAATCAGGACTGCTACAGGTGCCAAAACTCCATGAGCAATGACCAAAGTTGTCTTAGGAAGGCTGTCAAGAAAAAAAACGCATCCTCTTTTCTTTAGAAACACAACTTTGAGGCCATGGAGAGAAAAAAGAAAGAAAGGATGCATTGGGCGATTGAAAACTCAATGGAATGACAGTTTTGACAGTAGGTAGATTGATTATTAACGTACGTTGACCCCATTTGCCCTCTCCCTTTTCCTTTTTCTGATTACAAAGAATCAGATCAGACCAATATGTGGCGGGGCAGAGCTTCATCAGATGTCATTTTGCCTCAACTTGCATTTTGTGGGGTTCTCTCTTTCTCATAAAGCATCTCAAATAAAAGCCTCCTATGAATCATCTCACCTTGACCTCATTTTTATTGCAGAGATACAGAACCATAGCTGTTATCCAAGTTCAATCAATGAAGTTGGTAAGGGGAAATTAAACGGGTAATAAATGTGGCGTTGCAGCTTTGGAACATGTAGTCATTTCGATATCGAAATTGCATGAGACCAGTTATCAAAACTGTACATGATGACCTACATCATCCCCCAGAAATATATGCGCCCACATGCATGATCACTCCATTCTAAGATCAGAAACAGTTTTCCCCTCTCCTCTTCCCTTAAGACACCAAAACCTGAACTCAGTCATATTCAGAGAGAGAGAGAGACAAAGAGGCAATAAGTTATGTAGATATAATACACTGAATTCTCAGTGGGAAAAAATCGGAAGAAATAAATAATTGGGAACAGGTATAGGTCAAAGTAAGCACAGGTCATGTACAACCAAAGCTCTGTCAATCACATCCCAACCCTCTTTGGCTGTCACTCTATTTTCAAATCCTCTGTAAAGTGATCCATGACTCGAACCTAAAGAGAAAATATGTAACGCAAAAGATTTACAGATATAATCAGCCAGCAGGCCAGAAAAGAACCCAAAAAAACTAAAAACCAGTAAGCTTTGTTATAGAAATTCAATAATGTGTCCTCCTCTCGGCCAGAGAGAGCGTGGCTGACTGATGAATCCTTCAAAAGCTGATCATGAGGGGCTCCATATATAGTTGGAAGAATCTTTCTCATATTTGATATTTCCCTTCTTTATGTGTGTGTGAGTCTATATATATATATGCCCACTTTTCATATATATATATATATATGATGGATTTGAATGGAGGAGCTCAACAATTATGTAGTACAGGCATTGAAAGTTGAGCCCATGTGCGATGCTACCACCAAAAACGAGGCCATGACCATATATGGAGTCATGTACAATTCAACTTTAATATGGTGTCACTGCGAATCATGAATTGGGTAGTGGCAAAAGTGGTGATGATGAGCCCAATGTACTGCAATGCTTTGTCTCCACTTTCCAAAATCTCTCAATATCTTCACTTATTCTCTTGGCATCCATGGATGCTCCCAGCAAACCTCGTTTCGTGAATCCCACTGCGTATAATCCATTCTCACCCCTCCAACCATTTGGGAATGGCTTCCTCGGGAATCCATCTTCCTCGCTGAACATTTCCCCTTCCTGCACTTCATTATATTAATTTAATCAACCAGTTATATATGTACACTCCACGTTTTATAAAGCAAGAAGAAAGCTTTTTGACTTGTCTACCTTTAGCCAAGCGGGGACGTTGCTTTTGTAACCGGTTGCGAGGATAATGGCGTCAAAATTCTCAGTCTTGCCGTCAACAAATTCAACGGCATGTCGTTTTAGCCGCTTAATGCCTGGACGCACCTACATATCAATTCAATCAGTCAAACGACGGCGACCAATAATCCCCACGGGAACCGCAAAATACAAACATGGTGGAATTAATGATAGTTTTTGTGTCACTTTGCCTTTAATTCGGAACAAACCTAATTAATATTCTAACCCTAGCGATTGATTGAAAGTCAGATATGATCCGATGGGAAATCTCACGACAAAAAAGGCCGATTTCAATGAACACAAGAAAGGAAAAAAATACATGTTCATGAATTGTGCCGCTTGCCATGTATCATGAAATGCAAACAAACAATACCTTACACCTACAGTATCTTATTCGTAGTTTCTTGAGCTTCTTTGAGTTGACAGACGTAATATTTTTTTTTTTTGAATAATTTGAAGGGATTGATTGGAATGTACAGGGGAAGAGAGAGAGGGAGAGTACCTGAATGTGGCCGGATTTAATCTTGGAGAGAGTGCCGACGTCAAGGACGGGGGTCTTGCCGGAGAGGTTTTTTAACAGAAGGGGACCCACGGAGGGGCGCTTCAGTCCTAAGCGAGAGGTGTCGCCGAGCATCACCCACGACACTATCAGAAGCAACGCATCCACCACCCTCATCGGCACCCACTTCAGCAACCACATCGACAATCCGAACGTCGATTTTCCCAGCATCTTCCTCGGCAATATGTGCACCTGTACATATATATATCAACAACAATTCCTTCATCATTCTCATATATTCCAACACTCATGCTTCTTCTAATGCATGCGACACCACCCTAGTATACAGTGAATTGCATCCTGTGATATATAGCCATGTCGTAGTGTGAGAATTTTTCCAGAATGGAGATTAAGGCATGCAAATTTAGCATTTAAACAAACAGGGGGTTGACATGATCTTGGGTTTGGCTTTTTGCTTCGGAACCACTGCTACATATTCTGAAATTTGACTAAACTCATGATGAAAAGTAGAGGCTGGCAATAGATTCTATCAAGAATTGGGTGATTTGTTGCTCTGTCAATTTTAGTATTGTTCACATTAAACAAAGAATTCCAAAAGTAGATGCACGCAAAACTTTTGCGTTGCTGCACAGTTGTTGAGATATGCCTCACTAGCTGACGTCAATTTGCTGCTGATATTTTGGACTTAGTTGCTGTTTGAAAATTAAATTTAATATAGTTTGAATTTGTCAAAGTTTGTTCCTATTATTTAGCCATTTACTATTTCTGATTTAGTGGGTCGTTAACGTAGCTGATTTTTAGCAGATTTTTCCCATTATCATGTTTTTGATGTATTTAAATACCCCAAGTTCAGATTCAATAAGATGTACGTTCACAGAAATATCTTCAGAGCTCCTTCTCCTTATTTTTCTTCTCAGTTTTTTTTAAGCCTTCAAAGTGGTATCAGAGCCTTTTTTATCTTGAGGGACCTGTGAGATAAACACTGAGTGAGCCAAAATGCAAACCTCTACGCAAGCTGAAACCTCTTTTACTGCCATAGCCCCTCCAGTTTTTGATGGCCTAAATTACCATATGTGGGCAGTAAAAATGGAGGCTTATCTAGATGCAAATGATCTTTGGGAAGCCGTTGAGGAGGATTATGAGATTCCTCCTTTGCCAGAAAATCCTACAATAGCTCAACTACGAAGTCACAAAGAAAAGAAGCAGAGAAAGTCGAAAGCCAAGTCCTATTTGTTCTCTGCTGTTTCTCCAGCCATTTTCACAAGAATTATGACCCTAAAGACAGCTAAGGCAATCTGGGATTATCTCAAACAAGAGTATGAAGGAGATGAGAAGATCAAAGGGATGCAGATGCTGAATCTTGTAAGGGAATTCGAATTGCAAAAGATGAAGGAATCTGAAACTATCCAAGAATATTCAGATAAACTTCTAGGAATTGCAAATAAGGTGAGGCTGCTGGGGGGAGAATTTGCCGACTCCAGAATAGTGCAGAAGCTACTGGTTACCATTCCTGAAAGGTTTGAAACAACCATCTCAGCCTTGGAGAATTCAAAAGATCTGTCGATCATAACCTTGGCAGAACTTTTGAGTGCCTTGCAAGCACAGGAACAAAGAAGGCACATGAGGCAGGAAGGGTCTGTTGAAGGAGCATTGCAAGCCAAGTTGCAGGTTAGTCAGAGAGGGAGAAAGGAGGACATTTCTGATCAAAAGGAGGGAGAAAATAATAAGCGTGATTTTCCTCCTTGCGAACACTGTGGAAAGAAGGGTCATCCACCATTCAAATGTTGGAGGAGGCCAGATGTCAAGTGCAATAAATGCAAGCAGCTTGGGCATATTGCTAAAATATGCAAAAACACACCTCAACAAATAACAGAAGCTCATGTTGCAGATGAACAGGAGGAGCATTTATTTTCTGCAAAATGTTTTTCAGTCACAACCTCAAGTGACATCTGGTTGGTGGACAGTGGTTGTACTAGCCACATGACTAGCAATCGTGAGTTATTCATTGATCTTGAAGATGTGGCAGGAATTACAGCAAAGATAGGCAATGGAGATAAGATGAAGGTTAGAGGTAAAGGCACCATTGTGTTGCAAACTTCTTCAGGTATAAAAAAGATTTCAGATGTTCTTTTTGTTCCTGAAGTAGATCAAAACTTGCTTAGTGTCGGCCAGTTGGTAGATAGAGGTTTTGAAGTATTCTTTAAAGATAGAATGTGTTTGATCAGTGATGCTCATGGTCACTTACTGTTTAAAGTCAAAATGAAAAATAGATGCTTCTCTTTGGATTTGACTGATGTTGATCAGAGAGCTCATGTTGTAATCAGTAATGAAACTGAGCTTTGGCACAAAAGGCTAGGCCATTGCAATGAGTTTGTATTGCAGGATCTAAGCAAAAAAGATGTGGTGCAGGGAGTACCTTCATTGGAACCTCTCAAGACAATTTGTAAATCCTGTCAATATGGGAAGCAAACTAAGCTGCCATTCCCTCAATCAGCTTGGAGAGCAACTCAAAAATTACAGTTGATCCATACTGATCTTTGTGGACCTATGTCTAAGCCATCTTTGAATGGAAATCTTTATTATATAGCCTTCATTGATGATCTAACTAGAATGTGTTGGATTTATTTCTTAAGGTTCAAAACTGAAGTTGCAGAAGTGTTTTGGAATTTCAAGGTATGGATTGAAAAACAAAGTGGCTGCAAAATTCAGACCCTTCGATCAGATAATGGGACTGAATATACATCAAATAAATTCACTAAATTTTGTGAAGAGGCTGGAATTGAGCATCAGTTAACTGCTCCTTATACTCCACAACAAAATGGGGTGAGTGAGAGGAAGAACAGAACTATTATGGAGATGTCTCGCTGCATGCTTCATGAGAAAGATCTGCCCAAGATGTTTTGGGCTGAAACAGCCAATACAGCTGTATTTTTGCAAAACAGGTTACCTACGAAAGCTTTGCAAGGAAAAACGCCATTTGAAGCATGGTATGGTTACAAGCCATCTTTGACAAACTTAAAAGTGTTTGGTTGTATTTGTTATGCTCTTGTGCCACAGGTGAAGAGAGATAAGCTTGACAAAAGAGCTGATACAGGCATCTTTATAGGCTATAGCAGTGTCTCTAAAGCCTATAAAGTATTTCTTCCTGAATCTGGAAAAATAGTGATCAGCAGAGATGTTCAGTTTGCAGAACTAGAAAAGTGGCATTGGGAAGAGAAAAGGAGTATACCAGACAATGGATCATTATCATCTAGAACCTCTCCATTAGATGAGACCATTGATGACATTCCAGTTAGAGATACAAGATTATTATCTGATGTGTACCAGAGATGTAATGTGTCTTTGGTGGAACCTAAATATTTTGTAGATGCAGTGAAGGATCCAAACTGGATTGATGCTATGCAGGAGGAGCTAAAAATGATTGAGAAGAATCAAACTTGGGTTTTGGTTGTTAAACCAGAACACAAGAAAGTCATAGGTGTCAAATGGGTGTTCAGAACAAAGTTAAATGCTGATGGTTCCATCAACAAGTATAAAGCAAGGTTGGTGGTCAAAGGCTATGCGCAAGTATATGGAGAGGATTTCACTGATACTTTTGCACCTGTTGCACGCCTAGATACAATCAGATTAATACTTGCAATGGCTGCTCAAAAGGGATGGATAGTTTGGCAGCTTGATGTTAAGTCAGCCTTTCTTAATGGTTACTTGGAGGAGGAGATCTTTGTAGAGCAACCGGAAGGCTTTGCTGTTCAAGGGCAAGAGGACAAGGTCTACTTGCTAAAAAAGGCCTTGTATGGGTTGAAGCAGGCACCTAGAGCTTGGTATAGCAGAATTAATGAGCATTTGCAGAGCCTTGGGTTCACTAGAAGCTTAAATGAATCAACTTTGTATATCAAGCACTCACATGCTGATTTATTAATTGTTTCCTTATATGTTGATGATCTTTTAGTGACAGGAAGTAATATTGAACAAGTTGATTCATTCAAGCAAGATATGCAGAAAGTCTTCGAGATGACAGATCTTGGAGCTATGTCCTATTTTTTGGGCTTGGAGATAAAACAAGATCAGCAGGGAATATTTATTAATCAGCAAAAATATGCAAAAGAGATTCTGAACAGGTTTGGCATGGAGGGATGTAAAGCTATTGATACACCAATGAATCAAAAAGAGAAGCTGACCAAGAATGATGCTGCAGACAAAACTGAAGAGAGCATCTATAGAGGGCTTGTTGGTTGTCTCATGTATTTGACTGCAACAAGGCCAGACATCCTCTATGGTGTAAGTGTTCTTTCAAGGTTTTTGCATTGTGCTACAGTGAATCATTATAAGGCTGCAAAGAGAGTCCTAAGATACCTCAAAGGAACTCTTGATTATGGTATTCAGTATAAACGTAATCAAGCATTCAAATTAGAAGGTTGTTCTGATTCAGATTGGGGAGGGTCCTTGGATGATATGAAAAGCACATCTGGATATTGTTTTACCTTGAGTTCTGGGGTATTTTCTTGGAGTTCTAAGAAGCAGGAAGTTGTGGCTCAATCAACTGCAGAAGCTGAATTTATTGCAGCAAATGCAGCTGTTAAACAAGCTATTTGGCTAAGGAAGATGCTCATTGATTTACAGATTATGCAGCAAGAAAGCACACCAATTTATGTGGACAATCAAGCAGCTATTGCAATATCCAAGAATCCTGTTTTCCATGGCAAGACAAAGCATTTCAATATTAAGTTATATTTTATTAGAGATGTACAGCAAAGCGGTGAAGTCACACTGACTTATTGCAGAACCTCTGATCAAGTTGCTGATATTTTTACTAAGGCTTTACCAAGAGACAAGTTTGAAGAAATGAGGATGAAGCTAGGCATGTGCAGCTACTGATGCAAGGAGGAGTGTTGAGATATGCCTCACTAGCTGACGTCAATTTGCTGCTGATATTTTGGACTTAGTTGCTGTTTGAAAATTAAATTTAATATAGTTTGAATTTGTCAAAGTTTGTTCCTATTATTTAGCCATTTACTATTTCTGATTTAGTGGGTCGTTAACGTAGCTGATTTTTAGCAGATTTTTCCCATTATCATGTTTTTGATGTATTTAAATACCCCAAGTTCAGATTCAATAAGATGTACGTTCACAGAAATATCTTCAGAGCTCCTTCTCCTTATTTTTCTTCTCAGTTTTTTTTAAGCCTTCAACAGTGCATATCCAGAAATTTAAAAAACTAAATAATTGGATGGAAAAGAAAGGAAAAGCGGATGGTTTCTTACTGTATCTCTGACCGCAAGAGAAGGAGCAGCATTATGGTTGCAGAGGTCCAAGCAAACTTCCATGCCGGAATTCCCACATCCCACCACCAACACTCTCTTCCCTCCGAACTCCTCGCCACTCTTATATGAGCTCGTGTGCCTTATATCCCCTCCGAATTCCCCCATTCCTTCTATCTCCGGCACCACCGCCTCCGCATTCTCACCCGTCGCGACGATCACCCACCGGCACAAGTACTCCGTCGTGTTATCTTCCTGGTCCACGCTTTTCACCCGCCAAAACCCAAGCGTGGCGTCGAATTGCGCCTGCCTCACCGCTTCGTTGAACCTCGGCCTGATGTCGAACCTCTCTGCGTAGCACTCCAAGTACTGTATGAACTGCTGCTTCGTCGGATATATCGGGAAATCACTGGGAAAACCCATCAAAGGAAGCTCGCAGAACTGCTTGGGCAAATGAAGACGAAGGCGATCGTAGGTCTTGCGCTGCCACAGAGAAGCTATGCAATCGGATCTTTCTAGAATCAAAGTCGGGACTCCTTTCTGTTTCAGGCAAGCCGCGGTTGCGAGACCGGAAGGCCCAGCTCCGACGATCACTGGACCGGGAACCCAGACGCATCGTCCACGATATGACAATTTGGTGTCGTTCATTCTCTCAATGAAGAATGGATCATTGGCCCTCTTTCCTTCTATTTCTCGCAGGCAATACTCCATCAAGAATCAATGCAATGAACAAGTTAATTACAGTTAATTAAGCAGGGCTCGGATTCACTAGGGTGTGAACTAAGTAGTGAATCTCAAGAGAAGGGTGAGATTTGAGAAATTTGGAGGTGATAAAGAGAATGGATATTTGTTTGTTCTGTTTCTGTATTGATAGCTCAACGGAGGAGGGCCTAGAAGAAGGAAGATGGCGATGTCTCGCTCTCTATATATCCATCCGTTTGGTTTCATATAAACAATTTATACATAATCTTACTGGTTAAGTAAAAGAAAGGGACGCTAGCTAGTTTTGGGATGTACATTATTTTTTTCAAAAAAAAAATTATTATTATTATTAATATTTTGCTGGGATATTGTAGAATTTAGTCACTAACGTCTAAATATGATAAGAGTATTATTACGAGCCATTAAAGTCTAGGCTCCTTCTCCCTCCTGCATACATATCCCTTTCTCATGAGTGAGAATGAATAGGTGAATTGAGATACTCATCAAATCATATTATTTGCAGGCGAACGTGGAGAAAATGAAGTTGGAAATTATGGGGTTAAATCATAATCCTAGGAATGTATGAATGGGTGACAGATCGAAGAACAGTGATACGAAACACATGCATCATTCTCAGTGGGCGATCCCGTCCTCGATCGTTAGTGAGATTCATATATATATATATATATATATTCACATCTAGAGTTTTTAATTTAGAGTCATTAAAATGTCGTGTTAAATATATAATAGACACATTGGAAGTGATGACAGGTTAAAAAAGGTTATTATAGGCATCGTATCGGGTATATAATATTAATTTAAAAAAAAAATACAAGAGATTGGGAGCTCCCAGATAAAAGGAGATTCTATGTATATAATCATGGGGGTTTAAGGTACTTGAGAGGGAATGATCAGGCAGATAAGATCAGAATGAGCGGTCGCGAATCCTTTGTTTACAAAGAAAAAAAGAAAGAAAAACTTCAAAATTAGAATGATCATCGTGGGAGAAGTTAACTAAGTGGAAGGGGTCTTCGAATTTTCAAACTTCAAATAATTCCAAGGCCGAAAATTCCCTCAGATACACAAATCATAACCATATCTATACTACATTTAGTTTTGTTTGTTGATCCTTTTTCCCGCCACATCCACATGATTCTGTTGAGTTTTTATATATAGCATATTTAGATTTAAAGACAAAATAAAATATAATTCCTTGTTATTTGATCATTCAATTATTATTTTAAATATCTTAAAGTTATTCAAAATAAAATTTAATTTAAAACTGTTCAAATATTAATCGTACCATGAAAACATATTACTAGTTAGATATAGCAATCAATAGATATTAAGACCTGCGACATCAATATAAAGTTAGTATATCGGTATAATATCCTATTAAATTTCTTTAAGTTTTAAATTTTGAGACGTAGAGAAGATATATATGTTAATAGAGATAACTATAAATCTTAAAATTATATATTTAATAATATAATTTAATAAATAATATATAAAAAAAGCTCGACATTCTCTTAAGAGTTGAATTATGAGTACATTATATTAACAAATATTTATTATTCAATTCCTTTGCATAAGTACTTGGGCTAAGGTAAGGTAATCAAGTCAAGGGTAGGCTTTTTAGCAAAGAAGGCATGTGTTGTGAAGTGAGACACTGAGAAACTGACAATCAAAACCCACCGACGGAGCCTGATTAATAATGCTCACGTCCTAACTTGATTCCTTGTGCATCTCTACTTGTTCTAACAGACAGCTGATTCAATTTCGTGACATATTCATACGTATTAAAACTAATTTAAATCATACACCAGGCCGTATTTTGTAAGGAATTTAAAGTAATTATACGATGTATTTATACTTTAAGATTTTATTATTATTTTTTTATACAACTATATGATTAAGTTAAATTCGAGTATTATTGGATCCACTATATTTATAATATTTCTTCTAAAGGCTTCTTTTTTGCATTTAAAACTTAGAACGTAATAGATTTTCACATCTCTTAAAGAAACGTATTCCTTGAATTTTAAAATTAGATTATTTTTATTACAGAGATTATACTATTTACCACCTCAATCAATTATTATTAGTTTAATTTTTAACAACAGCGTATTAAACTTGTTTTGTGTAAGTTTATATTTTTAAATTTCAACATGGTCTAACAAAATTAATAAATTTCTTAATCGTATTTGTACTTATAATTGTCAACAGTGCTAAGTGTTTAAATTGACAGATTTTTTTTAAAAAAAAAAGATTAACCCATTTAATTTAATTTATTTTTTTTTAAATATTGTACTATTGTTGGTGGGTGTGGGGGTGTATGATAAATAGTAGGTGTATATATATATATACACGTATGTATATGTATAGGAAGGTGTAGTGATTATTGCATCATTGGTGGGGGAGAAGGGAAGGCTAAAAGGGAAAAGAGATAAGGAGGAAGGAGTGGAAGTGAGGAATGCCTCAACATATAGAGAAACAGAGGAGAGAGTCACATTACCAAAATGGAAGGTGTCTATATATATATATATATATATATATATAGCATTGTCTAATTTATCTTTCAATACTATAGTTACTTTATGTATTAATTAGGAGCAAGTGGCCCATAACACGCAGGTGCATATTTGTTATATTAATCATTTGGCTCATTTATAATCATTAGGTATGTCCACAAGTTTAGTTAAATATAGCCTATGTTTGAAATGGAAAGGGATGAAATCATATTTAGTAACTTCTTCAGCCAGCCCTCTCAAATGGGAACTGATCCAAAATATAAACCCTAGTCTAGCTACTAGCCTATCCGATCCGCTTCCCAATTTATTTTATTTAATCTCCCTTTGTATTTTATACTTTAGATCTTTTTTCTTGTTATAATTTTTTTTTAAAAAAATTAAGTTTATTTATAATTTAAAAGTAGAGTAAAATTTTCTTTTATTATAAGTGATACTAATATCAAATAAGATAAAATATTTATTATATTTATATATAAATTTAAATATTTAAAAATTAAAATATTTTCTTATAATTAAAAGCACCACAAAATAGAGATCATGTGGTACTCCCTTTTTTAGTATCATTCTTTACTTATAGCTTGAGTGTCCTACCTGTTCATAGATGGGCCCATCTTAAATTTATTTTAAAAAAATCAATTGCCAACTTGCCACTCGATAAGATTAACGGTCTAATCAACTTACCTCTATATTTTATTTTTATTTTAATATATAAATTATTAAGAAACTCTATCTCTATATATTTATATGTTTATTTTTCCCCAATATCGGAGAAGATACAATCCAGAAATCACATCCTCAGTGCACATGGCGCATTTGGATCAAATTTTAAAAATAAACTTATAAACAAAAATTAAATAATTTTTAAGAAAGATTTTTTAAAAAAGAGTATAAAAAATAATTTTAAATGAATAAATATTTAGATAATTATTTTTAGAAATATTTTTATTATTAATAAATTATAAAAAAGAGTATGAGTATTAAATGAGAAGAAATAAGATATGAGAAGAGAGAAAGTGTAAGAAAAGAAAGAAGAAATGATCTAAGAAAAAGTATGAGAAATAAAAGATGGTATAAAAAAGTATGAGTAATATAGTAATTAGTTAGTTTATAAACTCTTTTATTGTTTCATAAGCTACTCTTACTAACTTATCTGAAACTTTAGTTTTAAACTATAATTTAGTTTAAAAGCCTATTTAAATAAATATAATTATTTATTTTAAAATTTCTCAAAACCTAAATTTTATCTAAATCTAAGTCTAAAATTTAAGTTTAGGCTCTTCCCAAATACACACTGTGTGCATGTTTGGTTTTTATAAAACTAAGGTTTTAAAAGCCCTTTTGGGACAAAATCTTGGTTTGGGAAAATTTCAAAACAAACAGTCATATTTGTTCAAACGGGTTTTTAAACTAAAATATGGTTTAAAACTAAAGTTTCAGATAAGTTAATTAGAGTAGCTTATGGAACAATAAATCACTTATGAACTAATCAATTACTATATTACCCCTATTTTTTCTTACACTATCTCTCCTCTCTCTTACTTTTTTTACACTGTCTCTCTTCTCTCCAACTTTTTCTTATACTATCTCTCATACTTTTTCTTACACATTCTCTCTTCTCTTTTCTTACACCCTCTCTTCTCTCATCTCTTATCTCTCATCATTTAATACTCATACCCTTTTTTATAATTTATCAATAATAAAAGTACTTCTGAAAATAACTAGTCAAACACTCATTTATTCAAAATTATTTTTTCTTTATAAATTTTTTTCTAAAAGTCATTTTCTATAAGCTGTTCAAATTTTTTTTTTTATAAATCTATTTTTAAAATTTTATCCAAACAAGCCTTATATCATATTTTTTAAAACGCCAAGCTCCCTTAACTTGTCGTTTTTGACCTTTTTCTGGGTTGTGGATATTTAATCCACCATTTTACCTTCAATTCATTGGATGATATATGATATATATATATATATATATATACACACACACACGTCCCTACTTTTCTTATAACTAGTATCGTTATTTTAATTTGTTTGATGACTTCTTTAAAAAAAAATAAAGGACTATTGGCAGGCCAATCTTTAGTATATAAAAATTCGTCCAGTCAATTGGAGAGCTATTATTAATTAAGTTCAACAATACCTTAATCTATCCATATAAAGAAAATCCGTTCAGTGGCGCACACACGGGGAATCAAATAAAATATTATTAATAAAAATTAATAGAGATAATAAAAAATAGACTTATATCTAATAAGTATACAAATTCAATTATTACTGTCTTTGTGAGGATTTATTTAGTACACAATCTTATAAATTTCTTATAAGTACTATAAATATTATCAATTTTAATTTTTGGCATCAAATTAAGATTATCAAGTTTTCTTGAGTTCATGTGATATAATGCAACGTCATCATTTCTTGATTAAACAATGAACGTTATACAACGTCAAGTCAACCTAATAATGTCAAGATATTTTACTGGCAAGAATCTTGTTAACCTGATGACTATGATAATAGTGGCGTAATTAAGCATATTGAAGCTTCTCCTTGAAAATCAAGTTGCCACTAATTATATTAAAAATACTGTTTTAGTGGGCTAAGATTGTAATTAATTAATTAATTAATTATGCAAATAATTAATTGTATACAGAGCTGAAAGTCTCGCGTGCGTGACGGTTTTAACATGTTATATAATAACAAACTGGTGGAGGGGGCTGGCATTGTTAATTAATAAAGATTTGAGATTAATTAATTAATTGATTGATTGATTGAATAAAACCAGACAATGACTAAAAAACCTTTTTTTATGAATCCACATTGATATCCTTAATATCTTAATTACTTTGTGTAATAATAAGCACATAATAACAAGAGCAAATCATTATAATAGAATCAAGTGGGGACGCGAAGGAAAAGAATAATGAAAAAGCTGTAGGGTTTTGGAAAAAATATATATATATATATATATATATATATATATATGCAGGCCCCCCACACAATTAAATTAAAGTATATGCAGTATTCTAACTAATTATATGTTTATAAAGGATTTAAAAGAGTTTTATAATATATATATATATTGACTATGTAAAAGGTTTAATTCAACATGATCTTGTCGTTATTTGAATTTAGGATAGACTATACAGGTCCGTTTGGATAAAATTTTATAAACAGATTTATGAAAAAATGATTTTTGGATAGTTTATAGAAAAGAATTTTTAGAGAAGAGTTTATGACAAAAAATAATTTTAAATAAATGAGTTTTTGGATAGTTATTTTTAAAAATACTTTTATTATTAGTAAATTACGAAAAATAGTATGAGTATTAAATAATGAGAGATAAGAGATGAGAGAGGGTGTAAGAAAAAGTAAAAAAGAGGAGATATAGAGTAAGAAAAAGTAGGAATAATATAGTAATTGGTTAGTTCATAAACTCTTTTACTGTTCTACAAGCTACTCTGATCAGTTTATCTGAAACTTTAATTTTAAACTATAGTTTGATCTAAAAGCTCGTTTGAACAAATATAACTGTTTGTTTTAAAATTTTTTAAAATCTAGATTTTATTCAAAAAATCTTATAAAATTATGGTTTCTATAATTTTCAAACATGCACTATATAAAACTTAAAGAGAGTTGTAGCAAAATAATAATTTGATGAAGGTTGTTAAATGTGTTGTGAAGACAATAGATCACATATATAGTTTTTTAAAAGTGATAAGAGAAAATGAGAAAAATACTTAATAAAATTATTAAATTAAATATTTTAATTAATGGTATAAAAAATTGATTATTAATAATAGGGTACAAAGATGTTGAATGATCCGTATAATGGAAGCTGTGGATAAAACTTGTTTATATATTGTAATTTGTTGGTGAGCCATTTGATGAGTTCTTGCACTATAGGTAACATGTGACTATTTTCCTTTCACTTTCGGAATATACGCGCGCGCGCGCGTGTGCATGCATATAAATGAATAATTTGCTACGGGAGAAAAGCTTCATGGATGAGTAGCCCTTAAATAAGTTCAAAAGAGAGCTTTTTGCGAAGGTACTTTTACGCAACAAGAAGAGGAGGAACCCTTTATATTCCATCAGGTATCATTCATTGTGCACAATATATATATATGTATGTATGATGTATCTTCATGATAATGACATTTCAAATCTGAAAGATAAAACGCTACAATCGATATCTCCCTCCACTATATCTGTCTTTATAAGAATCAACTTAGTTGTTGTGTGTGTGGGTACATGTACATGAATGAGTGACAGAATCAGTGTGTGGGTCTGCTGTGGGTCATCTTCTCCACTTACTGTTTAGCTTTTTTTTATTATCAGTAAATAATTTTTAATATAAGATATTTTTAATTAATTTTATTATATTAATAAATTTATTTAAATTAATTAATACAATAATGGAATTTATTCTAAAATACAATAACTATATCCCTTAATTATATTCCTCCCTCTCTTGATTAATTACTATTGAGAAAACATTAACAGGATAATATAAAAAAGTTTATAAATATAAAAAAATAATTTTAAACTTGTTTAGATAAGAGTTTAAAAAATTACTTATGAAAAAAAATAATTTTTAAAGAGTTTTTAGAAAATGACTTATGAACAAAAACTTATAAAAAAAGTAATCATAAATAAATATAATTATTACAAAAAAACTTTTGTAATTGAAAAATTATTAGAAAGAATATGATTTTATTAAAAATATAATAGAAGAAAGAGTATAAAAAAAAAGAAAATAGAGATGAGAAAGTAAAATAGTAATCGGTTAGTTCATAAACTCTTTTATTATTTTAAAAATTAATCTTAGTAACTTATCTAAAACCTTAATTTTAAACTATTATTTGTGCTAAAAGCCCCTTTTGAATAAATATGATTATTTATTTTAAAATTTCTTTAAATCAAAATTTAAACTATAATCCCTTTTAATTTTAATAGTTAGCCCACTCTACCTTCAAGATCATACTAGTATGCTAGTGCTATTCTACTGTAGTATTACATACATACTATAAACCTCTTCGATGGCTTGATTATTACACACATAAAGTAACGTACGTACTTCATAATAATTTACATTTTTAAAGTACGACATATTATATTAACTTTGGATAATCGCTTGGGGTATTATTGAATTGAATCGGGTATTGAGAATGACTCTCGGCTTGCCTCTGCTATGTATGACCAGTGCTCAATACGTACATACCTGCTTTCAATATATATTCATGGGGAGAGTTTGGCACTGCACATAAAACTAATCAAACTATTCCTCCAATTCCTTAGTGCCCCCTATGCATCTTCTCCCCCCCCCCCCTTTCTTCCTTTATCATTATTTCCCCCGACCCATTTATAATATTACTATTATCATTAATTGATAAGTATCTTTCTCAGCATTTAGTTACTATTATTGTATCCCAGAATACAACTGGCTTTCGCTGCATGTTCACAGTGATAGATCTGCATCTGTGTTCCACAGTTAAAGGACACCAATGGGCATCTGCCAGGTGTCCTGATCATTAAATTCAATTCCTCAATGAGAAACCGCTTATAATTAATGATAAGCTCATTCAAGCCGTAAAGGGAACGAAAACGAACTTCCCTCACATACAACCAAAATTACCAGCATACACACATCGTATTTTTGGACAATAACAATCACTTTAGGCACATGCCTCTTTTAGTATTGAATATAAGGGCATTGATGAATTACTTTAGGAAGATAAGCACAGTTATCTTTAACCAGTTTGGATAGTCCCTTGGCCCACACTATATGGGGCACAACAGGATGGCCTAACACAGACATGTGATTTGGGCTAACGTTGGCTCCAACAATCAGCAGCCAAGAAATCTTCTTGTCTGTTTGATGGAGATTGTAGACTGTACAGGCATCTCAAGCCTCCGAGCTTTGTTATTATAGGCATCGTAATCATCAAATCATGATTACCTTAAAAATGAAGCAATGCCCAACACGATGTAAGGGAAGACATATGATTTTATAGTTCAGTGACATATAAACTCCTCTACAGACGAGACGAGAGGGTATGGTTTTGAGCCTCTAATCAATAAAGAGAGTAGTGGTACTGTCAGGGAAGTCGGGTACCCCTGAACACGTGTCATGTAGGGAAGCCAATCAGGCCCACCACAGGGGATTTCGTTTCGGAATTAATTAGGAGCCTATTCGTTCTTGGTCCCTCTCTTCACCGGAAAATAACGCAGAGAGATAAAGCTTGAGCACACTAGTTACTGGCCTCCATGGATGGGCCTTAGGCCCAGTTTGGCAATCTTGTATATGGGCCTAACCCCGTAATCCGAATTCGGCCCAATTGTGTTACCCATCAAGCTATGAATTGGGATAATGGATCCGATGCAAGCCCAATAGTGGAATTACAGCGAATACCCAATAACTGTGATGTTTAGGATTGCCAGCTTTCTCTTTGTAGTTTGTACAAACCATTTACAGAAGAAAGAGAAGTAAAAATATAATTAGGTAGAAAATAAATTTTAAAAGTTTATTTGGTATGTAAGAAATGAGTATGTAATTGATATATTTTTAAAAAAAAAGAAAAAATGAATGAAAGTAAAATAAGAAGACTTTTTTGTCTTCATTATTTGTCCTCATTTTTCTTATCTCTTTTCTTACTCTTATACTGTCTCTTTCTATTTGTTGAAATTGTGCACGAAGCTAACGCCATAGGAGGAATAGTTGTTTGCACTATGGTGGATGTTGAACTGAGCCAGAGATGCCAAAGCTATGCTACTGGCGTCGTTGCACTTGAGACAATCGCTATAGTGATTGGTATAGACTGCCGCATTTGAGGTGTCTGCCACAGTTGCCAATAGCGTAGAGGAACTGGTTACCGCCACAATCAGGTATGGGGATGGAGGCATGAGTAAAGGGAAAGAGAGCAAAGTCCCTGAAAGCGAGGATGGGGGTGACCAGTGTTTGTCAAGTACAAGGATAGCATCAACAAAAGTGGTAAGAATGAAAAAGGAAGTCATGGCCAATGAGAAGCAACTTGTTGAGGAAGAAGTTGCTATTTTGTTTTAATTTAGGAAAGGGTAAATTTGTATAAGAATTTTATAAATTGTGATAAAATAATCCAAAATATTTTACTTTTATAGAAACCATATCAATTCTCAACTTTTTTAATAGAACTGAAATAGGATAAAATATTAGAAGTTGAAGTGAAACTAGATTTTATGAATAAAACAAGGGAAATACTTTATTCCACTTTTCAACTTTCACTTCCTTCCTACCAAATATGCCCTTAGGTTAATTGATCTATCAGAGGTACTCATCAATTTTTTTTAATTTAAAAATATATATAAATGAGGAATATATGCCAAAATTTCCTTTTTCTCACCTGAGTAAAAGAGGATTGTAAACCCATATATTTTTGTGGAAGGTTATAGGCAGAGAAGTATTAATAATGCACAACCAGAACTTCATATGAATTCTTATGGACTAGATTGGTCATATGATTTGCATGAAATGAAAAGGCATAAAGAAGATGCAGAAAAAGAAGAATGAGGGTTGGCTCATTGAAAGAGTCATATAGTAACTGTCCCAGAAAATTGAATGAAAGAAATAAAGAAATCAAGTAATAAGGCCCTTTAGCTCCAACTTTGTTCTTTGATAAATATATATATCTTTTTATTAGAGACAATATTATTTGAAGTATTGTCATGTTCACTCAAATCAGGAATTTGAAATTGAACCCAGAGCTCCAACTTGTTTCTACTAACTGTTACTTTCTTGCTTGCTTTTGGGCCATATGTTTAACCAAACAAGCCCTTCCCACTTTAAAAAGGACTCCACAAACCCTCCCCAGCGGAACACGTAACTAGGCAAGAGCAATAAATTATTTCAGTGAGGGAGGGGTAGTTGAAGCTATAACTTTTAACTGATTGATGAAATTGGAGGTCAGTTACTAATTCAAACAACCAACTTTAAAAACCATTCCCATTTTAGATTTCTATATAAAGGCTTCAAACCATTCCGTATCTCTCACCCTCATTTTCAGTTCCCTCAAACTCCATTTAAACTTTCTTGTGGCAATATGAAGTTTCAAATCTTTCCCATCTTTGGTTTTCTCGCTGTAAGCTTCAACTAACTCTTTTCTTTAATTAGTAATGCTTTTATTATCTTCCTTTTGTTTGATTTTTTCCTTAACCTGTTTGTGTTAATGCTCTTGACCTGATGAGGAGCTAATGAGGTTTTGTTTGGGTAAATTATGCAGCTTGTGATAGCGGCAACTCATGCTGCTTTCACTCCTGAACTCTACTGGTTGTCCAAGCTTCCCACTACGCCAATGCCAAAGGCCATCACTAATCTCTTGCATCCTGGTTTGTTTGTGTTCATGGCTATCCTTTTGCAAATTTCATAATCAGTAGATTAAGTATTGGTCTGTTCCTTTCAAACTCATATCATTATCAGAATAGGGGCAAAGCTAGGGTTTGGTTATAAAGATGGGTTGAGATTAAAAAACATATGCCCTAAAAAATTTGTATGAACTTTTTAGGATAAAAAAAAACTCCTATGACACTATAAAGGAAAAATTGACAACTTGGGGGCTATGGTCCCTCCCAACCCTCTTTAACAATTTCATTCTCATAGAATGTGTATGGAACATATATAAGTTACTGTAAGTGTTTGCAAGCTCTAAAAATATCAACGAAAGAGGACTAATTTGCTGACGAGCATAGCAGGGACTCCTAAATCCTGATTAAGGCATATAAGTCGATAATAAAAAGAACATGTAACTGAGAGTGCAAGATCCTAAATTTATCTCTTAATTAACCATTATATTTACAGAGTGGAAGGAAGAGAAAGAGCTGCCAAAGAGCTGATTTTTTTTCTAAAAGTATTTCTACATTAAAAAGTGAAAACTACAGTTTTTTAGAAGCCCAAAAGTTCTGCTTTTAGGAAGCTATTCTCTCGTAAAATCACTTTTATTACTATTCTCTAAAAGCTAATACAAACACTCCTCTAAATTTATCTCTTAATTAACCGAAGTTGGGTATATTTTTGCAGAGTGGAAGGAAGACAAAAGCACGTCGGGGGATGTAGGGAATGGTGGAGTGACCGTTAATGCAGGAAAGGCAGAAGGTGGTGGGACCAATGTGGATGTTGGAAAAGGAGGAGTTGCAGTAAATGCTGGACACAAGGGAAAGCCTCCTGTATATGTTAACGTTGGGCAACCATTTCAGTACCTTTATGCTGCCACTGAGACTCAATTGCATCATGATCCAAACGCAGCCTTATTCTTCTTGGAGAAGGACATGTATGCTGGCAAAGAACTGAACTTACATTTCACCAAGACCACACAAAATACAGTCAAATTCTTGCCTCAACAAGTTGCTAAAACAATACCCTTTTCATCAAGCAAAATCCCAGAAATATTCAGCAAGCTTTCTGTCAAACCTGGCTGCTTGAAGGCTCAGAATATGAAGAACACCATAAAGGAATGTGAAGAGCCAGGAATCAGAGGTGAGGAAAAGTACTGTGCCACTTCCATGGAATCTATGGTGGAATTCACAACTTCAAAGCTTGGGAAGAATTTGTGGGCCATCTCTACAGAGGTTGATGACAAGGGGACCCACATGCAGAAATACATAATGACAGTTGGAGTGAGGAAGATGAGCGGGCTAAAGGCCATCGTGTGCCATTTAACAAAGTACCCATATGCTGTGTTTTACTGTCACAAAACAGAAACCACAAGAGCTTATTATGTGCCTCTTGAGGGTGAAAATGGTGGAAGCAAAGTGAAAGCAGTGGCAATCTGCCACACAGACACATCACAATGGAACCCAAAGCATTTAGCCTTCCAAGTGCTGAAAGTTAAGCCAGGAACTGTTCCAGTTTGCCACTTCCTTCCTGAGGATCATCTTGTGTGGATTCCCAAGTAGAAAATTTAAGAGGGCACATCCATCCATGAATAATAACTAGGCGGTTGTGGAAACATCAACTCTAGAAATCAATCCTTTTACTTGGCAATGTATCATTTACCTTTACGCATATTTAGCAGTTTTATCTCGTATTAATTTGTCAATGTGGGTTCTTTCCTTCTAACTATGGGAATTTACAATTTGAATCCCTTTGTCTCATTCTTCTGGCCGGAATTTGCAATTTGCAATTTATCCATTTTTTTATAATTTTGAACAAATATGGCAATTGATAAATGAATTATTTGATTATAAGCCAATTAAATGACATGAAAATTCTCTTATAAAGGTTATAAATTTAATTCCACTTCTAACATAAGACCGTTAATACTTACGTTCTAATTAAAAAAATTGATCTTAACTTTACAAAATGGAAGATAAGTTGTTCCGTTACGTTAGGTTTGACAACAAAGAACTTTAGAAGATTTGATTTTTCTATTAAAAGAATGAATTGAAGAGTGATAACCGTATTCCTGCATGATGGGCATTGAAGCTCATGTTGCTGCTTCACTAATCGTTTCTCAGATTTTGTCAGACAGAAGCTCCAAGATTAATCACTGTAACTTAAATGATCGCAGCATTGTTCTTTCGGCCTCCCGCTAAAATCCACAATCCACTCACAGAATTTTCCTGTAATCCGGCAAGTCTTGCTCTTTCATTGCAAATCTACGGTGGCTCCATTTCTCACCATGTTAAGAATTTTCCTGTTGTCCTGAAGAACCTTGCCTTAGGAGTAAGTGCCATGATCCCAGTCTTTGAACTTAATCGGGTCTCAAAGGCTCTAAAGATCCCCATGTTCTCCCAACCATAAGTTTAACGGGTAGAGGAACTGCAGATATATACATAACAGTAAATTTCGTATGAACAGAGAAATTCATTCTTTTTTACCCAGCCTTTTCCAACACCCCAAAAAAAAACGCAAAATAAAAAAAATAAAATTGAATACAAACCAAGAAGTGAGACAGCATTCTCCATGCTAGTCTTCAACAACAGGATAGCTTCCTTTATTACAGAGGGATCAACTTCCAGCACTAATTCGTCATGAACCTGAATAACAGTCACTTAGAAAATGATTAACAAACAAATAAAAATAGAGGGGGCAAAATAGTTTAAAAGTTACCTGTAACAGAATGCGACACCGATCTCTAAGCATATGAAACTCGGTGGCCAATGAAGAACTGGAGCCTGGGTCATTAATGCCGTCGACAATAACAGAATAGATTCTTAACATTGCGATCTTAATTATGTCAGCAGCAGACCCCTGGAGGCAAAAACAGGAACATCATGAACACTACTACACTAGCAAGCTCGAAGGAAAAGTATGCTTACCTTGGCAGGAAAGCACAAGTCATACCTGACAAATGGAATTCACAGCTTGCCTCTGAGCTTTTGATTTTTCTTTACTGCAGCCAAATTTTATTTTTGACAAAAATCGTTTTCTTCCCTTGAGAGTCTCCACATATCTGGGACATGCATTTTTACAAATAGTTAGTCCAAATATGGCCCACAAGCAACATGACTTTAGCAAGAACGCATGGATTACAAGACCAAAGTTCTTAGCTTTAACAACTGTAGTTCTCTATATAACGAGATGTAGAGGCAACAACCAAAAAACACCGGATACCAATAAGATATTATAATATAACTGGTTAAACTAGAGATTATTCAATGCTTATAACATAATCATTCTATTAAAGCTAGAGGGAGTAAATATGTCAGTCGTGATATGCACAATTGAAACAAGGTGTCCCGACCCTTTGCTACGACAAGATGCAATAGCTTCTTGAAGCCAAGAAGCAACGCCAGGAAAAGAGCTTTTGAAGTTCTTAATCTTCTCGTCAGCTTCAACTGGAGAGCAATCCAGTTGTTCTGCAAGGCTATTGGCACCCATACCATAAAGAATGCCATACACCATCCTTTTGGTCTGATCTCTTTCATGTGGGCCCACAGAATCCTCAGAACACCCAATCCATCTAGCCGCTATCATTGTAAAGACATCACCATCAGGTTTACTAAGAAGTTCAATGAGTGAAGAGTCTTTAGAGAAGTGAGCCATCAACCTCAATTCTACTTGAGAATAATCTGCTGTTAACACTAACCAATCTTCCTGCAATAAAAAACAAATAAATAGAAATTCACTTTATGAACATAACTGACAAATTTAATCTATTGAAGTTGGAAAAATAAAACGAACCAGACAGCTAACACTATGTTTAGCCGTACTAGAGTGAAGGGGAGCCAAGAGAGGTGACAGTGGAAGGGAGAATATTTACGGAACTTTGGGACGAATATTTGAGTTGATGAGAAATTTATCAAAGATTGAAATTTCAGCCGTTTATTTCCTTCTCAGTCTTCACGTCTGAACAAATTTACTTCTCATGCAAAGAGGCTTGGCATGTTGACAAAATATGAGGGTATATGAACTTCGATGACTTGGCATTTTTGTTTTCATAGTTTCAAGGATTTTTTTGGAGAAAGAAAAAGAAATACTTGGGTAGCTCTCAGATTGTATAGAATTAGCTTCACTTTCATGATTATTTCTTGTTTCTATCCAGCTTTGCTCTTCCATATCTGGGATTGAGATAAAGGATCCCCTGCCTTAAAAACCGGGGGGGGGGGGGTTATATATATAAATGAAAAAATGGATTTTCTTATTGATTATGCTGAAATTCTGATTTCGCTAGAAATAAATTTGCAAAAATTGATTTTTGAGTATTCAGTTCAGCTTTATTCTTGTGTGTTATTTATATCACTAATGTTTCGGTCTATTTAGGCATTATTATTTCTAAATGGAGCTAATTCACCAATACAAGGGATAAGAATCAACTTTCTAGATGACCCCCAAACTATGAGAAAGAGAGGAGGAGGAGAAAAAGAAGAACGGTTTTGTTGATTTAAAAGTGATGATAGGACGCCAAGAGACTGCCCTAGTTAATGTACGAAGAAGTCATGCACAGAAGAAATACAAGTACCAGTTAAAAAACTATCACCTGAGTAGGGATAAAGAAATCACGAGCAGTAACAACATGGTGATGATCATCAGCTTCACCTCCATTTTTATCCTCTTCCATGTTGAATTCCACCGTATGCTCAACACACTGCATAACTCAACATGAACAGTACATAATATTAAACCTTACTAACAAGTGGGGAAAAGGACAAAAGAACAAAAGCATGCAGTTAATTTTAGAATTTAAACCTGAAGATTAGGTTCTTCCATTGACAGCCGACCGGTTGCTGTGGATGTCTGGAGCCAATGACCATGTAATGTGTACTTCTGTGTGCTTACAGATAGCCGAGACAGTGAGCATATAGACCCCAGAGTGGAGTTTAAGAGCTTTGCTAACATGCGATACTCTTTGATGACTGGAACAACGGGATGCTCATTCCTGAAATACAATCAGACTGCCTAAAAAACAAATTCCAAACAAAGAATGCAATGGAAATTTCCTAAACGTTGCATGCAATGAGAATCAGAATGCACATAAAAATTTTGAGAGGTTCCTAATAAAGATGCACAGACTCAAGCACCTTCTAGCACAGTTTGAGTAAATACAGAAGCATCTTTGCTCCCAATTCTAGTATGAGATATTTTCCAGAGCTGAATGACAAGATTTTTGCCCTATGTTTCTCTATATATTTTCACCTCCTTCCTTGTGAAGAGTTTTCAGTATGACTACTATTGTTATGAACTATGGATTATGAGACACAAAAATGATAAGAATACTTGGTTAAAATGGTACCTTAGTGCGTCCAAACAATGCTTGTCAGTACTCAAATGTTGCTTTCCCTTATTGCTCCCATTAGGTATGGGCAGCTTCAAGTGTTCGTATAGTACATTAGCAATATCTGCCGGCATATGCAATGAAAAAGTCTTCCCAGCCAACTTATAAGCTTCTTTCTCAAGATACCTCAGTCTCCTTGCCAACAATTTACGAGCCTGGATGCATCTCTCTAAGTCAACACCAATACCCCAGCATTCCATGTCAGCGAGAACATTTACCTGATAAACAAGAACAGTTGATAAAGTACCATTAGACATCTCACAAATGCAACCAATTTAAGAGAACAAAGTATATACAAGTAAACAAGCAAGGGAACTTTAAATAGAGTCCGTAGGCTAGGGCAACAACTTCCAAATAAATGTTCCATCGCTAATTGAAAAATATAGATGAAGTAAAATTGAAGCACACTATGCCAGAAATTGCGATATCATTAAAGGCAATACGCATGCAATTATGATATGTTGCACATTTCACAAGTTAAACATGATAATAATCCATCGAAGTTAGAAATGCATTCAACTACAATAAACAATAAATTAGCTTGGATGAACATATATGTTTATACAAAGAAATAATCCTTCGTCTTTATGCTTGTTAAAGGTGCTACATTTCCTAGCAAAAGAAACAAGGGAGATGCCCAAGATGGGTCAAGTCACATGTTCCAGAGCATCCATCTTCAAGAGGTGTCCTAGGTAAGTTGAAAACTGTTCAATTTTATATTTCACTTTCACAAGTATAGACATGCATCAAACACAAGAAATGGCCTCTTAGAGTGTTGAACACAGCTCTGGAACAATACGTATCTATCTAAGAGTATCACAGCTTTATGAGCTCTCACCAAAGGGATTTCTATGCTCATAAGCACTCCAACAAGTTCCTCAGAAACAAGTAATTTCCATAGAACAGAACATAAGGCTCGCATTTGTGCTACCCGGCGGCAGCACCCATTGTGTGCAGCTCTACGCATCTGATTCTTCCATCTTCCACTTCGATTAGCTGCTGCAGCATCCTCACTGGATAATCTTTTCTTCGCTTCCTGTTTTAGTTAACACCACACGTCAAAATGTCGTTTTAAAGCATTCACATTTCACAATGATGATATGGGTAATTACTTGCCAACCACAGATTAAGGTATCAAGTCTTAGATTATGAGCCCACTTATAATCTTTAATTCAATGTTTTAAGTTCATTTTCCTTATAAAATTTCAGTTGTAGACTTTATCTTCAGTTTTAGCCGTGGAATAAAAATACCAGTATATTGTTCATATCCCTTAATCTGTCTCCCTGTTCTTCCTCTCTCCCTTTAGACATCTTCATTTCTTCCCTTTCCCTACTGGTTATACATCACTGTTTATTTATTCTTACCTTCTCCAGATTTGGGTTGGAGCTCCTCTCTTCATCAGGCCACAGAATCCAAGACACAATGCACAAGTCAATTGCATCTTTAACATGAATAGGGGGCAATAATACGTGTGAATTGTCTACAACAGAAAGGTCCATATCATTGCCAATGTTGTCCAGGCAACCAAATCTCTGAACTGAAACAGCAGGCCTTTTAAGCACCTGAATCTGAGTCTTCAAATTCCAAGAGAACTTTCTGGCATCTCTTGTCCCCATAATTTTAGTAATCATGCCCCATCTATGCCTAGCGATCTCCAAGTCAGTCTTCGAAGATGAAACCTTACGTTTATTACCAAAGGCACTCAAGGAAATGTTATCATCTTCCCTATTGTCAATCAACAGAAGATCCTTTGGAAGATTAATGTAGTACACAGGAGAATTTTCCCAACAGATGGCTATGCCATGTATTTCAAAAGGGGCAGCAGAGTTCAGTTCCAACCGTTTGTTGTAGTGGATATCGAAGTAGAATTCTGTTGTACTGTCCCATAGATCCAAAAATGAATCAAACCCACCAGGACTACATGCTGCATTGATAGGACCTCTCTGACATGGGTTATCCATTTGACCAACAGCCATATTTTCCTTCAAATATTGTTCCTCTATACCATGAGAAAGACAACTATCACGGAGCTCAGTATGATCATTTGGCTTCTGTAACTTACTGGTGGTGGCAGTAACCCTATCTTCAGTAGATTTAAAAGTAACATTGAACCCACCCTTCATAGTTAGAGAGTATTCAACTGGAGCTAGAGACTTTTCGGTAGGCATACTACATTGCATTGCACTTCTTGATTTTTCTTCTGCCAGAACACCATTAGAGGATGATTTTTTCATGTCCTCTCTTTCATTTACTAAAGGGCCATGATCAGAACTTTCCATGCGGTTTGCATCAGTAAAGCTATTATTAGTATCAGCTGTGTCACTTCCAGTGGAGGTACCCCCTGCTCGTTGCCTATTAGAATCAGAAGCAACAGGCGTCAAGATTGGGGGAGCAAACTGTGGGACATTGTAGCCAAGTGATTTAAAGGCTGAAAAGACAGCAGCCCTGCTCTCTTCAGCTTTATCAAGAACAATCTTACGAGCACCATTCTTTATCTTCTTGGCTACACCAACTTGTACACGCCTTTGTGCAGAACCTTCCAAAGGAATAAAATAAACTCTTTGGAATAAAAAAAGTATACATAAGTTGACTCATCAAAAAAGAAAAATATACACAAGTTACCAAATGGTTGAATAGAAATAAAGGCAAGAAATAAAAAATCCAGAGAAGCTACATATGATCAAACAATTCGTATTGCTGAATTCAAAGAAGAATTTAAGGAGTAAAATGAAAGATAACTTACACAAGATGGTATGAATCATGGAGGGGGAAAATAAAACTTGAACCATGAAAAATGATAATGAGTTACTGATGAAGCCCAGTATATTCTAAAAGATAAAAGCCTAGGGATGGTCTAAACTAAAGTCTGTGATAATAAAAATGAGATGTCCCCAAGCCTAACTCTCATATGCCTCACAGAGTGAATGGGGAAGAAATTACAGTGAGAGGAAACAATTAACATAGTTGAGCTGGGTAGGAGTATTAAAGAAGAATTCAGAGTTGGGGAAGAGATATTCTAGACTCTCCATTTCATAAAGAAATGTTTTGCTTATTTCCCAGCATTTTCTTTTTTTTATCTTTCTGTGATTATCTGAGGCTTTCAATTTCCACCCTATTCTCTATTTCGAAGGAATTACGGCTTCATTTACAGAATGAGAAATTGAAAGGTTCTCATCAATAACCAATGGCCCGGCAGCAGTTAGGAACCATAGCAGCATGAGTTGTTAATCCAGTGATTTTTGTCACGTCTATCATTAATAACCTCAAGGAGTGAATTCAAACAATATAAACTCATCCTTTACCAAAACAAAGTTTCACTCAACACTACTACTATATTACCATCTGAGGCCCATGATGCAGTTTCAAAGAGTGCTTTTACTATTTCAGGAATAGATGCTTCTGCAATTGCAAGGGGCGTGCGTAAACCTGCTTTATAGAGTGCTCTGGCTCGAGAACCCTGCAAATGGAACAAGAGCGGCATGAAACAAATTCATGTAGGAATACAAGCCAATATCAACAACAAAGCAGGAGTTATTTAAGGGTTGTAGCGTATGCAATACTGTCAAACAACCTGAGTTCAGCTTACTTGCCTTAACATATGGAATAGTGGTAAGCTCTACAATCTCTGCTCTGACTCCAAATGATACACGATTTTGAAACTTGGCAACCAAGCCTTCAAGATCATGCCATCCAAGCCTCTCACAGAACACAGAAACCATTGATGCAAACCTTCCAGCATTCTCTTGCAAGGCTTGAACCATTCCTCTGGCAACTTTAAAAGCTTCACAAACCTCACCGACAGGTGTTTCCTTCACAAAATCATAATTTTTTTTCACAAAACTATAAGTTCAACTGCTCAAGACTACACCAGATGAAAAAAATATAATCGAATGGGTGAGTGAAAGATACGTTCCAACATTCAGACCAAAGGTATATGGGACGTAATCAGAGAAAAAACTCATAAACTGATGGTACAAAAAAGCATTCGAACCTAGAGAATCAAACACATGCTAGACTTTCTGGATATTATTATAAAAAGGGATGAAGCTAATGTTTAAGGATACAAAATGTACACTTCAGAGGACCAATTTGGCACAAAACAAACTTAAAAAGACCAAACCAATCAAAAGAATAAAAAACTTACGGGACTAAAATATTAATTTAACCAAATAAAATATTTTAAAAACACAGAAAGTGGTACTGTTGAGGGGATCAGAAAAGAAGAAACTGGAGCAAAAGGAGAAGAAAAATGAGGAGAACAAAAGGAAATACAAGAATAGTAGAAAATAATATTGTTTTTATAACATGTCTATAGTCAACGAATTAGTATAAGAGTTCATCTAAAATATGTAATCCCTCCATTCACAAATATGTAAGCCAAAAGGTTAAAAATATGAAACATTCAAAAGAGCTCTCTTATCGGGAGAAATTTGAATTATTAGAGAAATGCACCTGAACTAGTCTTGACAAAATAAGAGCAACATAGAATCTTCTATACACACGAAGTGTTTGATCATCTGAGTTAATTGTTCCATGGGGTATCCCAATTTGATTTCCCAGTTTACTGCGCATCCATTTTGTAGTGTCTCTTGACTTGTTTGAAGTGCATATTGGTGCGCCATGCGCCATGCGCATCAAGAACGGTTCTGTCACACCCACTCGATTGCCTACGGACTGCAACGATGATATAATTAACATTAACTAGCAATATCATATGGTAAGGCATTCCATAATTAACTAACAACATTTAAAATATGTTAGAGCATCCCATAAGCAAATATACACAAGCAAGTATAACACGTCAAGTGATTCTTCCAATAAGTGGAAAGGCAAATCATCTGAGTAATGTGATGCTCGCTTTTTCTAATTTGAAGGAGTAGCTGCAATCCTCTGCTTCCTTCCGACAGCCAAAAAACAGAAACTTTGGCACTGTTTCTACCACGATTGGTTAACACTTATTTTTCTTACAGAAAAAAGTTCCACCAAACACTAAAATTTCAAAATGAGTCCTTGTGTTTGATGGGCAGCTTCTTCAGCTAGATAAGATTGACCCAGCGCATTGATTAACGAAATGTAAATTTTTGCATTGCAAAGCAAGAAAGGGTAGAAAAGATTAAGTTGCTAAGAAGCATACACCTGATCAAGTGGAGACAATTGCACAAAACGCTCATAGTACAGTTCCCAATCTGGCTCAAAATCAACATTGATTGGAGTCACCAAGTAAACTAAATGCAAATCCGATGCAAGGACAAATCCTTCCCTTGCCCTTGAAAGGTCCGCTAGCACAATCTAAGAAATCAATCAAAAGTATAGTTATGTTAATCGCAGCATGATTATCGGGAAACTACCAAAAGTCAGCTACCTAAATTTGAACAATCAGGCACAAAATTGAAGCCAAACAAGTTGTAATAGCCAAAGCTGATTGGAAATAAAATAGATTGAAATACTTACAAGTGATTCTTCTGGACAGAGAGAACTGCCAAAGGCTGCCCGCCCAAGAGGTGTGGTACTGTAAAGTTTGGTTTCTTCATTCCATTCAAGGAATTTTCTTTGGCACAGCCATCTAAGGGATTCTTGAGCTGATTTCACGACATCTTGAAATGGTCTTGTGGAGTTCAAAAGAGTGCATCTAACATAACGATGAATATCATTAGCAGTTTGAACTGTTCCTCCAGACACAACTTCTAGAATTGCATGAGTCATTCCATTGATATCTTCAGACAAACATGAATGTAATGGAGGACAGCTTTCATTAAGAAGTCCCGTAACTTTTTTTATCTCTTCTGATTTGCAGATAAGTACCTACAAAGATCATCAAAATTTGATAGCGTGAAGGAATAAATTAATACGACCCTGCAATTAAAGTCATCAGTAGATATGCCAGATATAAGCATATACTAATGTAAAAAACCTACAAAAAATAAAACAATAGTAAATATGCATAAAAAGCCTGTTACGATATACAGCGGAGTGGGGAACCCACCCTCAAAAGGCGCCTCGTAAGGGGGAAGAACCACACCACTTATATATTCCACCAAGCTACCTTAGCTACTCGATGTGGGACTTGGGTCCTCTATCCCATAACAGTGGCCCTCCCCGGAAGAGCCGGCGTCCACGCCGGGCAGAAGTCGCCGCTGGGAACGAGCCAGCGGAGCCACCCGAGCAGAGGCCGGTTTCGGCTCTGATACCATCTGTTACGATATACAGCAGAGTGGGGAACCCACCCTCAAAAGGCGCCTTGGAAGGGGGAAAAACCACACCACTTATATACCCCACTAAGCTACCTAAACTACTCGATGTGGGACTTGGGTCATTACTCCATCCCATAACAAAGCCCCAGAACAATCCGCATGTCAGCCTGGGTGAAACCCTAGAAGGGTACTAGATAACATACTAAGACATACACTTTCTCCTTTTGTATCAATTCCGGTTCGACCGGCCCGACCAGCCATCTGCTTGTACCTCGTCCCATCAATAAAATCACAACCAATTCTAGGCTGGCGAAAAATGACCCGCCTAGCTGGCAGGTTAACTCCAGCAGCTAAGGTTGATGTAGCAGTTAAGACACGCAAAAGGCCTCTGCGGTAACAAGTTTCAACAATCTCCCTTTCCTCAACCTATGAGAACAGCACAAAAAATAGCCTAAACCATAAGAGGGCGGTATTACAGCATTTCGGTCATATAATAAATAAATAAAAACCAGTTATCAAATATGAGCTTGTATGACCAAAGGTTTATGATAACATTTTGAATAGAAGCCATAAAACCAAAAACAGAGAAAGAATGAAATACCGTAAGTCCAGCATGGTGAAATGCAACACCAGAAGGAAGTGTTTCCTTTAGTACGGGGTCCAACCCAGCCGGGCACTTTCCCAAAGAGTCCATAGCTGAAGTAATATCAGCAAACTCACAATCACTTTTTTTAATGTCAACAGTAAACTTTTTAAGGAACTTTGCCACATGCTTTGCAGTTGATTCACATCCCTTTCTGCTAGAGCAAAATATTAACACTGAATGTCCCTCTTGAACAACCTGATAGTATATGAATTTATCCATAATAAGATTCATCTTTCCAAATTATAACAAGTTGCACAAGACATTGAAGCACACCTCATTACACAGTTCAACAACATGATCAGGATCTCTACCACCAAGGTCAGCTGCTTTCGAGACTGTTCTAGCAAGTTCCATTCTCTTGTTATAAATACAATTACCAACTTTAATGTATTCTTCTAAGGGAACTGGTCGAAACTCTGTCTGGTATAGTGCTGCCTTCATGGAAGTTTGTGAGAAATGGATTTAAATGTGTACCAAGGTGGCAAGTTTAGAAGTGCATCAAGTTAAAACATAATAAGCAAACATTTCATTTGAATAAGAGAATACAAAGCTTGAAAAGAAGTAAATGTATTAAAGACCTAGACAGAGTCTATGCCAATCTTAACAAGAAATCACCCATCTGCAGTCTACAACACTTTTCAGGATTCATAACAAATAGACCATCTCTACGCTATAACTTGGCACTTTCTGATGGGCTGTTTGCCAGTCATTTTACATGTGTACCCAAGAATACAAGTACTAATTTACTTCACAAAGATTGTAGAGCATTTCAAGCATTCACCAACCAACCCTTTCCTGATCAACAATTTTTAATTAAATTTTTGTATCAAATTACATAATATAATCCATAAAAATGTCCACTTGTTTCCTATAAATAATGACGTCTAGAAGTTGTAACTTTCATTTACTAGACAATAAAGCAAAACTTGGAGAAGTTCATACATGACCAAGCAGTATTGAACACAAACTACGCCGCTAAAATAGGGAGTGTTCAATTTTGAGGGGGGAAATGTGAAAATCAGACGATACAAGATGTTTTGCAGACTTATGGATCAATTTAAACAGATCCTAATAAATCCACTATCAAAAGTCACAACAACATAAGAGGACTAAAAAATGGACCTTACAAAGTGAAATAAAGACATATAGATCATGGGTACAGAATAAAATATGCTTGCAATTATGCTTACTTGAAGCCAATCAGCAACAGCAGCAACATTTGGCATTGTTGCACTCATTCCAACTATCTGCAGTCCTTGAGCAGGATCAACTTTATTGCTGCTTCCACCTGAACTTTCTCCACTACTTGATCCTGAATGACCTTCTCCGGCAGCATAACGAAGCTTTGTCAACATAAGTTCTAGAAGATAACCTCTACTTGGATCCCCAACCTGTCATTAGGCATAATCAAGGAAAAAGAATGAGAGCCATCCAATTAAATCTTGAAGAGACAAGTTTTTCCTTTTTATTCTTTCCGTTTTTTGGAGGGGCAGAGGAGCAACAAAAAAGGCAACAGAAAGATACGATTGCAAACATCTAAAGAACAATTTTTCAATGGATAATAGCATAATAGAAGAAAGTACCATTTGCAGTTCCTCTACCATAATTATCCAAAAAATGTCAGAGGAAAACAGCCTGTAAAATAATTTATGAACAAATAACAACGAAAGCAAGGATAAAAATACCATATGTAGTTCATCTATCACAATAATTCCCATTTCTGATAGACGACCCTCTTCCAATAATCTATTTATCAAGGAGTTTGCCTTCTCTATTGTGCACACAGCTACAGAAGTATCTTTAGGAAGCGTTCCACCACCTTGATTTCCATAATAACTTCGTACATGTTTGCCAAGTGGCTCGAGAAGACACTCAAGGTGTTCTGCCTGCCAAAGTCAACATGAAATTGTGTACTCATATCAAACACAATTATTAACATCTTAAACATAAATACCGCAAACATATGTATATATAATGAACCATTTGAACAAAACCCACCATCTGAAAAATATTTAATTTAAGGAAAGAAGATAACCTTTTCTGCACAAATTGACACATAAGGAAGAACAAGCATTGCCATTTTTCCTGTCAAAACCACCCTCCGCAGCATTAAAATCTCAGCAACAAAACTCTTCCCAGCACTGTAGAAACAAGAGAAACATAAATATATACCTTCCCTTCAAAAGCATCACCCCAACCTTCCTCACCCTCCCCCAAAAAGAAAAGAAAGAAAGCAAGAAGAGAGAGAGAAAAGAGGAGCATGAGACAAACAGGAAAAAAACAAAAAAATAATAATATAGAGCAAAGATGCAGCAGAAAACCAAAGAAACAACACAAAGAACAAGAAATGAACATCAAATCATCTGGAAGCTTAATTAGATGGAAGGTTCAGTACAAGCAAAGGAATTATCAATAAAATAACTACATAACTTAGTCGCAAAGGAGACAGCATGAATGTGTGAACCAACATTGTGGTTAACATCAACAAGTTTGAGATAATGGATTTTTCCATAAAATGGAATCATTAGGATAGAAAATGCTCAATATACGCTGGTCCACCTCATGAATGAAATACAAAAAAATATGAAATCCCACCCAACTCCCCAAATCTATGTCGGATAAATTCTTTTACCTGCATATAACTGAAGAGAACACAAAATCTATTTAAGGTTTGCTGTAATTTCCAGTCAAATGAGAGAATACCTTGTAGAAGCACAATATACCAGATTTCTTCTCTGCAAGACACCATCCACCTGAAGGCAATCAACCTAAAAGACAGAAAAACGAATGAGAACTGTTAACTAAACTAACATTCACAAGCAACCAACTAAAAGTGTCAATCAAATTTTTTCAGCAAAAAATCTCAGGAAAATCACACTCCACAGCAGAACAATGAGCAGAGGCAAAGAAAAGTATTACAATTAAGGGTGAGATTTGACTCAATCAAACAGACAGAACTTTCAACAGAGAAAAACACGGTAAAGGGAAAAGCAGAATATTTGTCCTTTTGGGCAGAGAGGTCAAATAAATTATATAAACCTAATATAGTCCATTGCTAAACTGAAAAGCAGCTACACTCTAAAAATGCAAATATACCTGCCAATCATATAGCTTTGATATTCCTTTCTTCCTATATATGCTGCATATTTCGGGTGGAAGCCACCTGTTAAGGTCTAAACGATCATTAAGTAACATATTGCTTGAAGGAGTACTGGCTTCATCAGATGAATGAGTACGGGCTGAATTAGATGTCAGAATATCATCATGCTGACTTGGTAAATTCACTTCCTTGCTTACAGCATGGACTGAAGCCTTCTCCTGCACTTCATTCATTATTTCATCTGTATGAGTTGTCCCAACTACAGTGAAGTTCTTGGGGAAGTTCACTTTTTTAGTGTTGACTGAACTTGCTTCATACTGTCTATGAGCCTCATGAGTTACACCGATCAGATTGCTAGCGCCACATTGTTGTGGAGAATTCTCATCCAAATTAGTGTCCTCAAATGAAAAATCAAAATGCTTAACAGGCAGGCCGGACACTTCTTTGACCGAATCTTTTCTATGCAACCCAACCAACCCTAAAGGAGTACCCCTTTCCAAATTCTCACCTCTGCTTTGACTCTGATGTAATATTTTGCTTGGCTTGCCCTCATTGTTTTGTAAATTACATGAATTCTTCTCACAAACTTGGTCTTCTGCCATGTTATTATGTCCATCAGTCTCCAAAGAATTATAATTTCTAACAGACAAACCATCAGCTAGTTGGATTGCTTCATCCCAAAATGCCTCCCCAGGTGAAAGCATTGAGCTCCCACGTGTAGACTTTGGGGTCTCCTTAACACATTCTTTAACAACCAAGGATCCTGGTGTAAAGCATTTATTCATATTCACAGATGACTTAGGTGTGTAATTACATCTTCTAAAGCTTTTGTCCAGAGCATTAGTATCATCACCAGAGTAAACCTGCTGTTAGGAAAGCATGACAAACAAAAAATGTCAAAAATTTACAATGAGAACCTGGCTACAAAATCCAAAATAATTCTGAACTTGATCTAACCTCTGTGTTAGTGCCAGACACAACCGCTGAAGAATTACCAGCAGCACAAGGTTTGATTTTATCAGGGCTTTTGTCAACAGTGAAAAGGTTTTTATCACCGCAATGTGACTCGCTATTGGTATCATTACACTTCTGGGGCAAACTACTCTTCCCCTCCGGCAATGTTACAACATCGTTTCTCTTGGAGCCATCTTCCTTCAACTCTGATGGAGAATTAATGCCGCATAATTCACTGCACGTTGCATAGATTTAAACCAAAAAAGAGAGTAAACTCTGAGAAAAAGAAGAAGGGTGGTAACTGGCAACAGTGCTTTATCTCCATTAATTAAGGACCGATACCTCAACGAAATATCGTAACCGTCAAACAAATAAAACCTTTCTGATATATGTAGTGAAGTTACCTACAATACAACGACAAAAAGTCTGCTGCAAACTGTTTAAGCACTCCCCGTCTGCTATCTGCGCAATTTTCGCGGGCAGGTTTTTCAACTGCTTCATCACTCGCCTTGGCTAAATCATTTGGTAGTCCCTCCTGAGTTGCTTGAGAGTATTGATGAATTTGAGCAGGCGGGACAGGCTGCTTATGTTCATTGTCAAAAGAACTATTAATCAAAGGTTCCAAACTTCTTTTAACTGAATCCATCCTAGTCGAAGCATCGGTGGTAGTGTATGACAGCCTAGCAGCACTGGAATTGTCCTGCGAAGAAACCAGGTAATTGTCCAGGGTACCCTTAGCACTCGGAGAACCATCTACAGTAGTTCTTCCACCTTTTTCAGATCTTCCATGTTTAGAGACGGGTGACACGGCTTTCCTTTTCTTTGAAACGAAAAACTGCATAAAAATATCAACAACAACATCAAGAAGTAACCCATTGAATTCGTAAGAATGAATTCGAAGCTACTGCCAAGCACGATTCTTAGGACAAAGACTAAGCAAGATTATTGAAAGACTTGTTTTTCTTGGTTCTCAAATTTGTGAGCCCGATTTGTTTACGCGTTGAGTTCGGAAATAAATTCGAACCCACATGGTTTCAGTCCATTTCTTGGCCCCCAAACGGAAACATTAGAAATAACTCATATGCATCTTTTCAAGCAAATTTTGTGAGCAGCCAGATGGATAAAGTTTTCTTCTTTGCACTAAATTTGATACATGACTCAAATTATTAGTTTCCTTCGTGATGCCAGATAGAATCAGGAAGAAATCCGAACATCGAGGGTTTGCAAACTCTAAATGCAGAGAGAAAGACCTGATCGATATGGTCCTTAGGTGAACCAGAGGCCATGGTCGAAGAGGAGGAATTCCACGAAGGCATGGAGAAAAGCTAGGCCCTTCTTCGCCGTGGTCTAGGCGTGAGAGTATCAAGTAGGTCGCCGCTAACCCCTTGAGCCCTCATGTCGAGCGTCCCCAGTTGAGAGTTGAGACGATGAAGGGAGGCGGGAGAGGTTCTGCAATGGCGGCAGTTCACTGAGAACTTCAAATTGAAATTCACGGGGATTTTTTTTTAGTAAAAAGAAAATTAATCATTTGTCCCTATATAATTTTGATTTACTTAAAAATTTAGTCCTTAGATTTAAATTATGAGAAATGTAGCTGTATAATTTTGACACAGGTAAAATATTTTTTGTCACAATTAAAGCATACTCATTATATTTTAATTTAATTATATATAATTTAATTTTTATAATTTAAAATATTAGTCTCTAACATTTAAGAAATAATTATTAATCATTCTAATTTTATTTTCTCAAACCTATAAAGTAACATTTTAAACCATTAAAATTGTAAAAACTAAATTGCATATAGGATGGAAACAGATAAAGGCTTTAACTAAATGGCCATATACTTATAATAAGTTTATAAAACCTGAATATAGATACAAGATATTTTTTAGGTTAAAATTCAAGGGAATACTAGTTCTAAAAATTTTTTAAAAGTCTATTTACAATATATATGTCTTTAAAAATATTTATTACTTGAAGGTTGTAACTAAATTTTACACCCCCGAAACTTACATAAATATAAATTTTAAAATTTATATATTTACAATTAAAATGTTTTAAATAGGTTTTTACCCTATTTAAATAGCTAGAGCTACGAGCTTATAGGCCAAAATTTTTTTTAAAAAAAAACTATTTAAACTAACATCCTTTTAAATAGACATGAAGCCTAACATATTTGCTAAACAAGTCAAATTTTAATCAGGTGGTCGTAGACCCCTATTAAAGATTTAGCCTATTTTCATCCTCAATTGTACCTAATCAGAATCTATGAAGTGTATTTAATTATGTTAAGGTTATAAAAAATGAATTTAAGAATTAAGTTTTGATTAACTTTAAATTAATTTTGTAACATTAGATTAAGTCCAAGTTCTATGAAGTAAGTGATCATTTTTTTATATGAAAGATATAATTTTCTATCAACAAATGTAAATATTTTTAGGGGAAGTCAGAATTATTGTCTTTGGTAGGATAATTTTCTATAATTTTTGTATAACATGTGTGAGTTATTTTAATATATTCTTACAGATTTCTAGTCATTTTTTAATATTATATATGGAGTTTTTTAAACTTTTGGATCTTTATTTTTTTCCTTAAGTCTCCTTCTTTTTCTTTAAGAAGAAAAACAAAAAAAAATCTATTTAAATTTTAAAAGGATAAATTGAGCTTTTGAATATTGAAAAATATAGATTAGGCAGGATACTCAATCTGTTATTTACAAAATTATATGTAAAGACCAAATTACCTTTCACTTTCTCAATGTTTTGACAATACGATTTACAAGTTTACCAATGATATTTACAACTCTAGTATTTATAACTTTGACAATAACATTTGTAATTTTGACAACAGTTTTTATAACCTTGACAATAGTATTTGTAGCTTTTACAATAGTGTTTGCAACTTTACTAATGGTATTTGTAACTCCCATAGTAGTATTTATAATTTCAATAATAATATTTATAAGTTTCACAATAGTATTTGTAACTCCCACAATAAAGAAGAAGTAACTTTATCAATGGGATTAACAACTTTGCCAATATTATTTGCAACTCCCACAATAATATTTATAATTTTGCCAATAGTATTAATTATCAATTGTATTTATAACTCATAGTATTTGCCATTTTCACAATGTAATTTTCAACTTTACCAATAGTATTTGCAACTCCTGAAATAATATTTACAACTCTCACAACAAAAAAGAAGCAATAGTATTTGTAATAACTTAAACCATTGACCGACTAATGTTCTGATTTAATTAATCACTTTTCAATGTTCAATTTTTGTAAAGTTTTCTTAAAAAATGAGATTTACAACAGTATTTTAGTGTTCAATTTAGCTAATATTATTTGTAACTCTTCCAATAGGATTTACAACTTTATCAATAGAATTTGCAGCTTTTTTTAGGGGATTTACAACTTCACCAAATAGATTTATAACTTCACCTACAAGATTTAAAACTTCTTGTAATGGGATTTGCAACTCCACTTAGTTAAAGCTACAGTGTTTATCCTAATTGTAAATACCATTGTCAGAGTTATAAATACTATTGGTAAAGTTGTAAATCATATTGTCAAAACTGCTTCTTTTCTATTGTGGGAGTTATAAATACTATTGCGGGAGTTACAAATATCATTGTTAAAATTGCAAATACCACTATGGAAGTTACAAATACCATTGATAAAGTTACAATTACTATTGTCAAAATTATAAATACTATTGTCAAAGTTATAAATATTATTATAGGAGTTACAAATATCATTGTCAGAGTTGTAAATATCATTGACATATTTATAAATCGTATTATCAAAATATTGGAAAAGTAAAAAGTAATTTAGTCTTTGTATATAAATTTGCAAATGATAGATTGTGCCTCTTGCCTAATCTATTATTTTCAATATTCAAAAATCTAATTTATCCTTTTAAAATTAAAATAAATTTTTTTATCTTTCTCCCTTTTCTTTACTCATACAATGAGAAAAAACAAAAGCTCTTTTTATGTTCACAAAGTGTTTGATTCAATAAGGAGGAGAAAAGAGTTCAATACACCTTATCAGAGCTAATAACCTATTTTATCTTAAAAGGAGTGACCTCATGTTAATATAATACTAGCCTATCCCTTTTAACTTGTTGGCCCATTTTTTTTAAAATTTTTTAATATTATTATTTATTTTATTTAAATATTATTTTGAATACTCCTATTATCAAATACTAGTAAAGATGATTATTTATTTATTAATATATATTGACATATTATAATTAATTAATATTTATTTAAATTTATAGTTATAAAATTTGATATTTTTTATAAAAAATATAAATTTTAACAATATAATATTAATATTTTTTTTATTATACTAATATAATATTAAAAAATTATAATTATTATTTTAAAATTTAAAAAATATTGAAAAAAAGAAAAAAAAGTAATGGGTGACAAGTTCAGATTAACTGCACAATTCACCCCTTCTAGCAACGGGTTAACCCACAAGCCACGTCTAACCCATTTTCTGCACTCTACACCTCATTTTATATTGTAAATGGTTTTCTTGTACATTTTCTTTAACTGGTATGGCTAATGCATTATCAAGCATTCGGATACCAACAAACCTCCATATAATTAGTTGAGTTTATTATACGTGATATGATATCCTGATACTGCTTGAACTTTAAAGCAAAAAAAGCATGCACCTCCCCCCCCCCCCCTCTTTTTTTTTCCAGACTACTATCAGAAATTCCCAGGGGCTCAATCTACAGTGTGTCGTGCCTAAAAAAATGTGACCGTTATTTTAAAATATGTTGACATGATACATAGTCATCAAATGTCGCGAGTAGTTTGAATTTTCTACTCTCGGCGACTAGGCAAATTTCTGTTCCCTGCACTCAGCTCTCCCTGCGCTGATCATCTCTGTACTACCTCTTGGCAGTATCTCACTCTCCCTTTGTGCTCGACACATTTCCCAGCTAGCCTGATCCCCTTTCCCGAACAACAAGCCCTTTTTACCCTTTCTCTCCAACCTTCCCTCAAGATCTTCAAGCCGTTGTTCATTTTTTTGGTTTCGGCCCTAAAACCGTTGTTGTTTGAAAGCTCATATTCTTAGCATGATATATAATCACTTCATCTCTTCATTTTAGTCTCAAAGCAAAGGCCTTTTTCTCTCTCTGAAAAAACCCCCAGAGTACTTTCTAACTCACAAATGGGTTGTGCACAATCGAAAATAGACAATGAAGAATCGGTGGCTCGCTGTAAGGAACGCAAGACCTTGATGAAAGATGCGGTGGTTGCTCGGAATGCCTTCGCCGCCGGCCATTCCGGGTACGTTATGTCTCTGAAGAACACAGGAGCTGCATTGAGCGACTACAGCCACGGCGAAAGCTCTGTCACTCAAGAACTCCACCAGCCGCCATTGGACACTGCTTCAGAGCCGCCGCCTCCACCTCCACCGCTCATGGAAGACAACCTCCTGCCACCTCCGCCCCCGCTCCCAAATTTCTCTCCGAGCCCGCTTACGCGCGCGGCGACGATGCCGGCAATCACTATGCAACATCAAAAACCCTCCCGCGCGATGGATTCCGACACCTTTGCTGAAGAAGATGAAGACGAAGAAGAAAATATTAAAATGAGTAAAGGTAGTGGAGGAAAGTCGTTGAAAAAGAGAGGATCTGAAGCAGCATCGTCTTCTCCGCCTCGGACTCTAGATACGAAGTCAGTACCACCCATGCCTGAATCGAAGGGTATGGCTTGGGATTACTTTTTTATGGTGGATAACATGTCAGGACCATCCTTGGGTGGGGAAGATGAGATTGGACAAGAGAACGAGGAGAGTGAAGCAATGGGTTATCATGAAGCTGAGGGCGGCGGAAGCCATATAAATATAAATGAAGTTGAACCCAAGACGCCGGAGAAGATAGAGTTAAATGTGCAGGAGGAGATAGTGGAATCTGTGAAGGAGGCAAAGCATATTGAGCACTCGAAGACTGCTCCCCCAGATTTCAGGAGAGCAATGAAGATGGTTCCAAGTGTTAATCTGATGCAGATTCTTACTGAGCTCGACGATCACTTCTTGAAGGCCTCGGAGAGTGCACAAGAGGTCGCCAAGATGCTTGAGGCCACTAGATTGCATTACCATTCAAATTTCGCAGATAATCGGGGTAATTTTCTTATATCTATTCCCTTGGAAGAAGCATCTTGACATAATCTGTAATTAATGTCTACGGTTGGCACATATCCAATATAATTTTTTATGTGCTTTAGTCTTATGTTTTCTGTTCTCAAATATTTAAATCTGTTGTTTGCTACAAGCTTAAGTAACTTGTCAATGACGCATTGAGTGATTTGGAATCCCTATATTTGTTAGTTTCCTCTGGGTTCTCCCTATTTTTATGATTATACTTGGCTATATGTCTTCAATTTATTTGGGAACTATTCATGAATTATGTCTAAATCAGGTCTTAGCATAGTTGATCATTCTATTTTTGTTTAGATACAACACATACTACACATTCTTCTCCATTAACATCCTTTGTTCAATGAGTAAGCAGGATCTGTATGAATCAATAGTTGGACAATTATCACTGCATTTTGCATTATCTATGCAAATGTTGAAAAAGAAACAACTAGTTATGGAGTCTATTTGCATTGGCATTATGAAAGACAATAACTTCTTCCCAAACTTATGGATATTTGTTGAGTTTTTTGGATGGAAAAGGCAAATCCTCCTTGTATTCTCAACTGTCATGATGAAATTGAAGTTTCTACGCTGTTTTATTCCCTTCATTGTTGGCCATAAATGGTTGAAACTAACTTGCAGTTGTATGAGCAGGCCATATTGATCATTCTGCCAGAGTTATGCGCGTGATAACATGGAATAGATCATTCAGAGGTGTGTCTAATGGCGATGGAGTAAAGGATGATTTTGATTCAGAAGATTATGAAACTCATGCCACTGTCTTGGACAAGCTCTTAGCCTGGGAAAAAAAGCTGTATGAAGAGGTCAAGGTAGGTGTAATTTTACAGTTTGAAAATTTTGTAAACAAAGGAATCTGAGTGTCCAAATGTTTGGTTAAGCAGCTGAAGATGCAATCTTTAATACTCTACTTGATGTACTTTTTTCTTTAAGAACAATTGTGTGGAGCCGATCTTCTATGACTTCGACGTGTAACTTTGTTTTTTAAATGATCACATCTTATTGACTTTCATGCCTTGCCAACAGCAAGCCGAGCTGATGAAGTTTGAATATCAGAGAAAAGTTACATTACTGAACAAACAGAAAAAACGTAAAGCCAGTGCCGAATCTTTGGAAAAAACCAAAGCAGCTGTGAGCCATCTACATACAAGATATATTGTTGACATGCAATCAATGGATTCAACAGTTTCAGAAGTGAATCATATTCGTGATGCGCAGTTATATCCAAAACTTGTCGCTCTTGTTAATGGGTAAGTATTTACCATTACCAGCTGAAATAAAAGAGACCAGTGAACTACTCTATCAGTGTTACCCCTCTATATTGTTTATGGTATTTGGTAATTTTGTTGTGATGCATTCAGAACTTAGAAGACAATTTTGTATTTGTTATCTATTCAGGATGGCCAATATGTGGGAAAGTATGTGCATACATCATGACAGCCAGCTGAAAATAGTTACAGATCTCAAAGCTTTAGATATATCCCAAGCTCCTAAGGAAACAACCAAGCATCATTATGAGCGGACCGTCCAACTTGCTAATGTTGTCCAAGAATGGCACTTACAATTTGAGAAATTTGTGACTCACCAGAAAAAGTACATCCAGGCTCTTAGTAGTTGGCTAAAGTTAAACCTCATTCCCATCGAAAGCAGCCTAAAGGAGAAAATCTCGTCACCGCCAAAAGCCCAGAATCCACCTATTCAAGCCCTCCTTCAAGCTTGGCATGATTATGTTGATAGGCTGCCAGATGAGCTCGTGAAATCGGCTATTTCCTCCTTTGCTGCCGTGATAAAGACCATCATACTTCAGCAGGAGGAAGAGATGAAGCTAAAGGAGAAATGTGAGGAAACCAGAAAGGAATACTTGAGGAAAAACCAAGCATTTGAGGAATGGTACCAGAAGTATTTGCTGCGGAGGGGTCATGACGAAACAGATCAAGAAAGAGGAGATGAAGTAAATGCAAGCAATCCTGTATCAGAGAAGCAGTTTGCTGTCGAGAGCTTGAAGAAGAGATTAGAAGAGGAAATCGAATCTCACCAAAAATACTGCGTTCAGGTTCGAGAGAAGTCACTGCAGAGTCTCAAGACTCGTTTGCCCGAACTTTTCCGAGCAATGTCGGACTATTCTCATGCCTGCACCGACGCTTATGAGAAACTGAAGTCTATTGCACATTCACAGGGCGCTGCTCCAAGACCCTGACAATGTAAAAACTTCAGTTCGCTTCTGATAAGATTATGTATCTTAAACCTAAGGTCTAATTCACCCTTACACAAAAGGGGGTGTTCTTAATGGGGGTGCATATTTATCAATCTGTTTTTGTGTGAAAATTTTGCCGTGGCTTCTTGACCATTTTATTCACGCAATGATATGTGTCCCACTGTAAGTTTTCTAAGATAAACTCTAAAAATATGAACGAAAAGTATCATCTGGTTCATGGAGTAGATGAAGAGTTTATATAGTTCATCTTTCTTGACACTTTGGGTCCCAGGTTCTTTTGACGTGTAACAGAACAAAGGAATCTCCTCTGTGGCTGCCGTGTTTGGCTTTGAAACATGTGTGGTGGTTGTTATTGAGTGTATTTTTAGTGAGCTTCGTTTCCGCACAACTAATCCGAATTTTTTAAGGACCCTTGCATTTCAAGGAGACGAAACACAAACGGATAGGAGGAAGGTGGCTGGCAAATGATGACTATTTCGTCTGTAAAACTTTGACGTCCCTAACTCCTGTCATTTCAAACCAGATGTTATTCCGTGGGCCAATCCAATTTATTTAGTATTAATCTAAGACACCTGTTTAATTTAGTTTTTATTAAAAAAAATTATTCAAACTGGCTATTATGAATTACAGATAAGAATGAAGAATAACACTCTTGAGAAAACAAAAGTCTACGCTTCAAACAGAGTAATCAGAAGAAAAGGCTAAAGAGGGTATATAGAAAATTCCTCCCTTTTCCTTTCTTCCTCATTGCCCTTAATAACTTATGGCCTAATACGTCATGTGGTAAGCCTGGAGCTTCATGTAGAAAGTCTTCACTCTGCTTTGAAGCCATAGGCGTTAGTTTCAGCAAAACTTGTGTCTCTCTGCCAATGGATGTGAAGAAGTACTGGTTCAGTTCAAGCAGTCAAGCAACTCAAAGCATCCGTCTGGGTCGAAGCTACACGAAACCACGAAGCCACAGGAGCTACGTCGACGGCGCGAGAACGGTGTGGGATATGCTTCGGAGAAAACTCAAAAGAGATAAGAAGGAAGTTTATGACACAGAGACTTACTTCATGAACTTCGACCAAGGAGCAGGATCCACGGAACCCGACAACCTCTGTCGTTCATTCTCGGCAAGGTTTGCTGATCCATCCAGGATTTTACCGCAAAAACATTTACTGGATTCATGAACGTACACAAGTGCAATATGTTATTCCATGTCCTCTTTCTTTCAGGTATCGATCAGTATCTCACATGATATTTTTGATCTATGGTCTCGTTGGTTTTAATCCAGTCCTACAATGCATATACATGTTTCTTCCTTCATGGAATTCATTCGTATCGTTTTCTCTTTCTGGGTTTGACCACATGATCGTGATGAAATGATATTGAAACGATAAGAGAGAAGCTTTGAATGTTTCACACTTTTATTTTCTACCTTTCTTTAGTCTCAAGCAATAAAAATAAAAAGAGCGACCTAACTCCTCACGCAGCAAGCTCATACCAACTTTTTTTTTTCTCAATAAATAAACTGCTAGCAGGAAACAGGGGTGTGCATGGGCAGGGTTGGGCAGGGCAGCCCCCTTGCCTGGTGCCCTGCCCAAAAAATGCATGGGCTGCATTTTGTAGCCCGGTGCCCGGCCTTGCCCGATAAAAACCCTAACAATTTTGGGCAGGGTATGGGCGGGCTGGGCATGCCCAAGTCGTGATATCATGCTCATGTTGCGCAAAAAAATCTGTAATTATAAACTTCTAAAATAATATCATATTCATGTGTCTTTAAGAATTAAATAATATCTATAATTCACTAAGAATAAGAGAATAAAGATAATAATTAAAATCTTGAGATCCATTGCATATAAAAAATAAGCGTTGAAATCTAAATAGTTTGTAATTATAACTTTGTATCAATCTCCCTAATATTGACAAAGATAAAGCATCTAAAAAAATAAAATAAATAAATATAATTTATAATGTAATAATATGATAATTAACAAAGTTAAAAACAAAAAAAATTAGTATATGTATAAATATTAAAAGATACAACTTACCTACTTATATTTCTAAAATTACCTTATAGTCACCAGTAGCTATCATATTCTCCCTTCTAATATAGAGAAAAAATAAAAAAAAAATAAAAGAATGAGTGCTCATGGGCAGGGCAGGGCAGGGCAGCCCCTATGGCTGGTGCCCAGCCCGAAAAATGTATGGGCTGTATTTTATTGCTCGATGCCCTGCTCTGCCCAGTAAAAATCGGGCTAGGCAGGATATTTTTTTTGCGGGTTGGGCAGGACATAGCGGGCCATGGATATTGTGCACAGCCCTAGCAGGAAACGCCGGGGAAGAAACAAAAGAGAATCTTCAGTGCCTAGTAAGCCTAAAAGAACACATGATCTTGTAAATTTGCAGGGAATTTCACATGTTAGTATGCCAGAATCGAAATATTAGATTTTTTTTTTTTTGGCATAGATCAGTGTTTAGATGCTATGCCATACATGTTCAGAAATTGTTTTGATATTCCACCCGTGAGCACATAATATATGAATATTGTAAGTCTATGGTCAAAACCGTCGTCATTGTATGCTGGAGACTCATCGTTTCGTTGAATTCTTTCCATAATCACTTTATAAAAACCGAAGTTTGAATATTATCTCAACGTGAATGCATAGATCTTGATTTTTTTTAAAAATGGTTAAAATTTTCGAGAAAGAGATCAGAGATGAAAAAGAGAATAGTAGGAATAGTTGGAGGGCGTGCGTTCGGCAAAAGGTTCAGAGACTTTGGTGGGGCAGCACGTGAAGTATGGACCTGTGTTGCGTATAAGTGGGAAATGGAATATATATTTGCATGCTTTTTGAGGTTTTATTGATGCCCAAAAGAAGAAAATTAACTACATTACTGATAAACAATTTAATATTATTTAAATAAAATTTTAAATTTAAATTTTAACATATGTAAAAAAAATTTATTAGAAAAATCATCCACTATAGTCAGGTGTAGAGCTGGTAATTTGGGTTAGGCCCGCGGGCCCAACCCGCCAACCCGCCATTTTATGGCGGGTTGGCAACCCATTTTGGTGCGGGTCTAAGCCCGAACCCGCGGCGGGCTAATCCGCCGGGTTGGCGGGTTAGCCCGCTTTTTTTTTTTTTTAATTTTTTAATTTTTATTATTTATATTATACTTTATTAATTTTAAAATTTTAACCAAATTAAAATTTACATTATACTTAATTTATGCTAACTTTATCTTATCATGTCATTTCTTTAAATATATATTTTATTTTATTATTATTTTACTTGTGACAGATTTATATATGGATAGTGATAAAGTTAAAAAAATAAATATTTTGACAATTTTATATCATACTTTGAATCCAATTAATATTTATACATATAAATTATTTTTTAAAAAAATATATATACAAATATTCTTTAAAAAAATAAATAAATAATTAAAAAAAAACTGAACCTGCCTGAAAGCGGGCCGGTTAAAATCGGCCCGCTTTTAAGCCAACCCGCCGCGAGCCAACCCGTATCCGGCGGGTTGGCCCGCATTGCCAGCCCTAGTCAGGTGTACGACGTGAATTTAATTTGAATATAGTTAAATAAAATTTTGATAAATTAAGTGGACAATTAAAAAGAAGAAGAAAAATGAAGCAATTTTTTAGATGACAGAAATTTAAATTGTTTTATTTTTCAACTTTTCATATGAAAAATAATAAAAATTTCATCATAATTAATATTGACATTATTTAGGAAGAGAAGAGATTATATTTTGTGAGTGAGTCTAATTTTTTTTTTAAAATTTATATTAAAAAAATAAATTATTTTTTTTCAATTATCTCAGTGGGTAATTTTGCCCAATACTAGGTTTAACAAAAATCGGGTAAAATTGACCCAGCTTCATTTAGTTTATTCGGGCTTAATTAGATTGCCTGATCAGCCAATTGACGGCAAAAGCCGAAACATTGTCTGCACACGTCAAATTTACAAATCTCAGCGAAGCCTAAGCTTTGAAAATAAGACATAGTTATTATTAATTAATTCACGAAAATTTAAAAATTAAAAAAATTGATTGTGTATATTTTTATTGAAATCCCCATTTCTTTTACAGAGGGTGTTAAAAAATTGTGAAATTAATGAGAACGCCGTGGAAAAAAATATTAAATGAAAGAAATAAAAATAAATCATTATCTTATATTTAAAAGGAAAAATTAACCTACAAATCTTTATTATTTCATCAAATTTTAAATCAAGTCCTTACAGTTATTTTAATTTTTATTATTTTATCAGATTCTGTATAGATTTTGTCTCTGTCCTTCCGTTATCACACTGCTAGATGAGGCTCTGACACATCACCATCTCCTCCCTCAGCCTCCCTCTCCCTTAGCCACTGAGTCGAACAGACTCCATTATCTTTCTCAGAGTCTAGGTCATTTAATTTACACCCTCTCACTCTCTCCACATCATCGTCTTTAATCTCCTCTTCCATTCTTGCAGAGCCATTACTTTCAACTTTTCCTGTTATAAGTAGCATCTGATTGCTAGCTTGAGAAGCACAAAGAGAAGCAAAAATTAGTCCAAAGCCTCTTTGGCTACTATGCCACACAATTCTAGCTACAAGACAAATTATAGCCCACCGGATTAACATCTCAAACAAAGCCAGCCCCACAGTTACAAAATTTCGAATCTTTGTACCAAAAAAGAAAAATCGAATCTTTCTCCTTCCATCTTCTCTCTGCAACAGACTTAAATTCCTCCATAATTTTTGTTTCATTTCATATAGTCTCTCTCTAAATCATGCCCGTTGTTTCATATTCTTCAGCAGCTGCAGAACACGTAAAATGTAGAAGACCAAGAACCCATTTTGTTCATCCCATTATTCAAACCCGACAATCCCTTCCATACTGAGTTCACTCGCTGTAAATCAACCATTTCATCTCTTACCTTCGATGATTGTACGTTTGACGGTGTGGGGAGGGACGGAGGAGATGGTGACGTGTCAGTGGTTCATCTAACAGTGTCATAACAAGAGGATTGTGAAAAGATTGCAATAACGATATGATTTTAAAAAAATAACTATAGGACCTGATTTAGAAATAGATAAAACTATAAAGAACCACAGATTAATTTTCTATATTTAGAATTAGACCGCATCGTACGCTGTCATCAATAGTTATGGGAAGTAGCAAGTGATAATTATAGGAAGCAACGAGGTTACACTATGAGCCTATATTCTCGTAAATTACATTAACCGGTTATTAATAATAGTAAATAAATTTTAAAAAAATAAGGCCACGTCAATCAACTAATTCCACATCCTCCTCAGTTTGGCATGCCAAACTAGCTATCATTGGAATCCGTGGCCCTTTTCTTTCCCGTTAATTTATCGTGTTTCCATTAAACCAAATGGAGCTAATTAGTACGCACATGGACATATGTGCCCAAAAAACAAGTCATGAAATCCCTTGTATCCTGTTTGGTAGCATGGAATTGAGGGGTCAGTAAATAAAACAGAAAATTTGAGTATTTGGTATCCTTAACCCACTCCTATTTCCACCTTCAGTTCCATCAAATGTGGGAAATAGTATTTCCTTAATCAACCATGAGAATTGAGACCAGTTCCATAGAACTGAGCCTATAACCATTTTGGTCCCACTTTTCCTTTCGTTAGCCACCCTACTTCTCATTCTATCAGTTCTAGCCCTCGTCGCCACCACCCATCCTCTTTAACACCATCCATCTTCAACTTCCGTGAGACTCCATCACTCCCATTAATCTTTTTCAACTTCCATTGAAATCCGTCACCTCCTCCCACCTTCTTCAGTTGCTCAATCTTCCCCACCTATATTCTTCAACTTCCGATTTGTCATTGTCATCGATATTCATTCTCTCTATGCTTGTCTAGCCCTGAGATTGTCAAAGGTTATTGTATTTTTTTAAAGATATGAGATAGTGACACATGGACTACAACGATGACTTTTAATTATTCTTATATTGCTATACTTTCTAGATCGTTTTTCTTAATTATTGTCAGATTTTTTTCCTAGATCAATTTATATATCTATCATTCTTGATTGTTGATTGTTCTTTTTGTTATTTTGATTGTTTATCAGTCACCATCCATGATGGAAGAAGGTGCTATTCTGGTAGGTTTCTTTTGGTGTGGAAGGCTATTTTTTCTTTTACAGGCAAGGATAATTTGGTATTTTCATAAGAAAACACACATAGATTATTAAAAACAATATCCCACCTCTATAGATATACCAAATAAACTTTTAATTCCACTCCTACCTCTGTTTTTATTTTTAATTCTACTTATATTTCTCCAACTCTTCAATGATTCCAAAAGTGCATTTAAATTTTCTCTCTCTTTATTGGGATGGTCCAGGACCTGACTTGTTGAATTCCTATATTATTGCCCCTTGCATGAAGTTTGCTTTCGATTTCAATGCACACATATACCAACACACACTCTTCACACGCGCACGCGCACGCGCACATATTTGTAATCTTGCATGCTAATGAACTTAACACATACGTACTTCGTTCTGGCAACAAACCAGGGGGGAAACGAAGCCAACGAAAAGATTTACAAAGCATATCAGACACTTTATTTTGTTGTCGGATTCGTGGGGTCACATAAAAACCAACAAACGTGCTGTAGTTCTGTACGAATTGTTTAGAGCTTTTTATATTGTATATGGATCGATATTAACGATTTAGTGCTGCAAATGCGACTGAGTAACGTGAAACATAGCATCATCAGTATGATGAAGGTATAATCAACAGAGATGATATATCCACGTGACGAGTTCTTGACAGACAAACAGATCTAACAAACTATATATGTTACTATTTCTTTTTATTCTAAATATAAACCCTAATTTTTAGTATAATTTATAATATAAATTAGATCTTAAGGATGGGAGGAGTATAATATATAAAGGTTGAAGAAGGATATAAGGTATTCGTATATTGACGCATGCTAAAAATTTTTACGGGGTGCGGTGCTATGGCTCCATGGCAAGGCATCATCACCTGCTTCTGATTCTTGAGCTCAACTTCAGCCACCAGGAAATATGCAGTGTGCCTGCAAATTAAGAGAATACGATTGAATCACGTTCGTTATCACAATAATCATGCAGGGTTTGGAAAATAAATAAATAAACCTGAGAAACTTCATCATTTTTATATTGGATTCTTTATCTATCTCTCTTGTACTCTCCATCGCTTGCTGCATGTGATGTAACCACCTCTCTGCAGCTTCATGCGTCACAGGAAATGGTCGATGTCGAGCAATCAGAGCTGGATGCCCTGCCATACACAAACAACGATTGTGTGTGTGTGTATATAAAGGTTTGTGACATATAAGATGGGATCTAAAAGAGATGATTTTGATGGATCATTACTGAAGCATACCTCTTCTCTAAGAGTAAAGAGGAAGACCTCCCATTCTCTGGGCAAGAAACTCGTAACTCCCATTCTTCCTAGTCGTCATACACCCTGCAGGTTTCAACGCAAAATGAAAATAACAGCACAAAGCTTATAATATATGCAGGTCCAGTAATTAAGGGGTTTAGTTTACCTGTTGTAGAAATGGGTAGAGAGGTTGACGAAAGGTTGAAGGCCGACGAGCCTGGGAAAGAGATTGGAGTCATCAATGGCGAAAGCATCGGAAGTGGGAACACCGCTCCATTCAGAGGCCTTGTGTTGCAGAGCCTGCATGTTAGCTTTATCTCTAACGAGGAAGAAGGAAGGCAGGGCTGAGAGAATAATCGATCGAAAGAGTGATGTTATATATATGGTAGGATTCGCGTGTGGATGGCACGCTGCAATTGGAGCGGATAATGAGATTCGCATAGCATCCCTACGCAACTTAAGGGATCTTTTTCATTCTTATATTATTTTATTATTATACGGTGGGCCCTACTTTGCTTCTGGTTTTCCTTTGTGATGACTCATCTCCCAAATACCAAACAGGGACCTTCCACACTCAAACACACACACAGATATATATATATATATATATATACGTATACTCCTCCTCCAATTTTATTTGATAGAAAATCTATTCAATTAATTTAATTTAATTAATAAAATTAATAAAATTAATTAATATAATATATATTTTAAATACTATAACTATCTTTTTTTTTTAATTTTTTCATTCAATTTTTTAATTGACTATTGTTAAAAATATTTCAACATAAATAATTTAAAAATAATAAAAATAAAATATATATACACGGCTGTTTCCTTACAGATGGCTTTTATTTTGGCCAATATTTACGAGTCACAAAATGTCAAACATCATCAACATATAAACAACGTACCCTGAAGAAAGAAAATCATGTTATATTATGTTTATTTAAACTTATAGAAAATTCTCGAAATGATTAATCATAAATTTAAAGTAGTTTGTGGGAACTTTTAATTAAATAAAAAATAACTTATAGAAAAAGAATGAATAAAAAATAAAAAAAACAAGAAATATACTTATTAATATACTTGAAGACTTAAGGATTCGAATAAGGTGACGATAATACATGAGAATCTTACAAATTATATATAATTCCCATTCTTATTGGAGAATGAAAGAAAGCGCTTGCATTTTCAAAATATTACCACTGCTGTTTTTAAAATTATTTCAACTTTAATAATTACTTCATAAATTAGAATATCTTTATAATATTTTAGATGTGGACTTATAATTTTTAACTATTTTAGTCTGTTATAAATTTTAATTTTTAAAATATTTATATATTATTATTAGCTAGTTAATCCGAATTATATTATATTATATTTTTTAATGATCTTTAAACATCACTTATCCATATCATGGCGCTTTTTTCTTTTTATAGCTCCTTTTTAATTTCCATTACTTGGGAAAAAAAAACTGCGCGAAGCATAATATAATAAGACAAAATTCGCGCAAATTTACAACCTCCGTGGTTCCAAGGTCTGGTTTCTTTGTTGTCCGAACCCTACGCTCGAAGATTCCCGGCCTCGAACTTTAAATCGAAGAGCTTGAAGCCCCTATTTCCAGTCCTAACTTGTTTTCATTGAGATTTTTTTGGTAGGGTACGATTTGGCCGCAGATATTTGTGACGAAACCCAGATATAGCCCGGAAGGAAGGGTTCAATTCTGTCCATGGGAGCGACGGAAATAAAAAATATGGAAAGGGAACGAACCCGGAAACGGCCTCGTCTAACGTGGGACGATGCCCCATCTTCTGAGACCGAGGTTGCTTCATTGCTATGCTTGGATTTCCTGATTAGGTTTTAGGGTTTTCGGAAAGAAATATGGCTACCGCTAATTAGATGAAATCTGACAAGGAGTTGGGATGGTTCCCCATTGCTTCATCTTGTAGGCGCAAAGGGCTCTTGTGGTGGGTGATGGAGTCTTTCAAAATAGGCATGCATCGCCTCCAAGAAGGGAAGACGATCGTGAAGGCCATTACGTGTTTAATCTTGGCGAAAATCTCACTCCTAGATGTAAGTTCACCGCAACTTATTTACTTTTATATCTTATTTTTATTACTGATTGATTTGCGTGGGATTTAGACTGGCAAAGAATTTTATCTTTTGGTCATATCCAAGCCTGCTTATGTTTTTGGTAATAAATATATTGAAGGGTTCTTTATTTCGGTAGTTTTTAATTCATTCCCGCTTAAGCTTTCTGTTCAACTTTGCTTGAGTTATGTGGCCTATTACTCAATTTGTTAGTTTTTACATTCAACATGACAGTTGATATTCCCTCATTTTGAAACAATGCAAAACCTGAGCGTCATGTTTTCTGGAACTTGCCGCGATGCTATAATATGTGCTTTTTTCACCCGTTTAATTGGTAGCCTCTTGCTGTTGTAATTTCCAGATTTTCTCATGAGAAATATTTCTCACCGTCTCTTGATATCTAACAGATAAAATCCTCAGCAAAATGGGTGAAGGTTAGCGGTCAAGTGCATCTGAATATCAGATTTTATGTTTTTTGATTGGTTGTGTCACTCAGCATATTGCTAGTGCTGTAGGCACATTTGGTCGAGTTCTGGAATGTTGGGACCGCCAAACACGAGAATATGTGGCCATCAAAGTAGTTAGAAGCATACCAAAGTACCGTGATGCAGCAATGATTGAGGTTGATGTGCTTCAACGTCTAGCCAAGAATGAGAGAGGCAGTTCACGGTAAAAGATATGGATGCAAATGGCTGCTAGAATTTGATTAGACGTTTTATGGGACAATTGATATTTAGTCCATACTTCCCTCATTGCAGTTGTGTACATATTCGGAACTGGTTTGATTACCGGAATCATATATGTATTGTAAGTATGCCTTTTGTATTTCTTTCCACAAAACACTTTCCTTGATTTAGCATCGCTATTCTGATTGATTGTTGCAATGTGTTATTGCGTTTTTGAGTTGCATCTACTACTGGGATTTAGTTTTTGCATTATGTAATGGATTGGACTGATTGCACTCCCCCCAATCCCTCCTTGGGGGAGTATTTTGGTCACTGCATTGTGACCTATTGGTTGCTACAGTGCTGTTGTGTTGTATTTGCATGCCTAAAAGATATTTTAGTCCACTTTCCAGGAATGAGGCATGGGTTGTGCCCATTTGTGACACAAGTAAAGGGCCTTTTTTTTAGTTCAGATGCAGTGTGTTGTTATGTATATGTCAATGTGGGCTTTATTCATAGATCTGGGAACTAAGCAGAATCCTTCCTTTCCATTCATTTTGATGGTGTTACCAGGTATTTGAGAAGCTTGGACCAAGCTTATTTGATTTTCTTAAGAGAAATAAATACTGCCCATTCCCTGTGGATCTTGTTCGGGAATTTGGACGACAGCTTTTGGAATCTGTAGCATGTCTGTGGATTATTTTTACTCTTCACTTTATATCACGTTTTATTCTTCACAAATCAACCACTTTTTTCCTTTGGCCTGCTTAGTCTGTCCAGGGATACAACATATATTGGATCCATTTCCTTACTATAATTGTTTTTTGGTGATTTATCATATACAGATATGCATGACCTACGCTTAATCCACACTGACCTGAAGCCAGAAAATATACTTCTGGTTTCTTCTGATTTCGTACAGATCCCTAGCTGTAAGGTATTTAGTATCTTATGTCACAAAAAATTGACATTTTGGATATGGGCATAAACTCGATTATAATATATTTAAGGAAAATTCTTGGAATCGTACAGAGGGTTTTCTCAGACGAGATGCAATTCAGGTGCTTGCCCAAGTCTAGTGCTATTAAGCTGATTGATTTTGGTAGTACCGCATTTGATAACCAGAATCATAGCTCCATTGTTTCTACAAGGCATTACCGAGCCCCTGAGATTATTCTAGGTAACTAAGTATGGTTTGGCTGACAAGAAATTGTTACTTTTACTGCTTGTCTGTCTGTTGTCCTTCAGAGTCCAACATAGAAAACATTTTGGGGTTTGATGTTGGTAAGGCGAAAAATTCAGACCCTTGAAAATGTTATCAATGGCTGGCAGTCACAGTGAACTTCACGGGATTACTTGCCTCATATTACTTTTCATCATCCTGTAGTTCTGCAGTTTGTGATGTTTCCTTCATCGGAAGTTCTAAGCCCCTTTGTACAGGGGTTGATGATACTTTGCTTAAAATACATTTGTATGCTTGCATGATGCTTATTTATCATTGATTATTCCTTCCCTTATAATTTCATATGTTGTCGCCCTTGTATCCTTTGTGCTCATGTCCTATCCATCCTCAAAGGGCATTCATAATTACAATGCCTTTCGCCTCATAACTTTAAAAGAGAAAGAAATAGATGAAGTGCCAAATCTTCATATCATGTTAGTTTTAGAGATTATATCGAGTAATGCACAGTATTACTTCTGTTTTGCTATCCATTAGGATTCAAAACTGTTGATCTTTTTGGCTTGAATTCACTTTGATAGCTACAATGAAATGGAGCCATTTGGGAGTGTGCTGTGTGGCTATTTCCTTGGTTGCTTCACTTGGATAAGGCTATGAAGTTTTAGCAACTAACATGGAATTATGCTTTTTATTTTTTCTCACCTGCACTTGATATTTTCAGGTCTAGGGTGGTCATACCCATGCGATTTGTGGAGTGTAGGATGTATTCTCGTTGAACTAATTTCGGTTGGTGTTACTTCTGTCATGATATATTAAACATGTTATAATTGATTCTTAAACTTGTCGTCTTATTGGTTTGCATGTGCAACTTTTGTCAGGGCAAAGCACTGTTTCAGACTCACGAAAACTTAGAGCACTTGGCAATGATGGAGAGAGTGCTGGGACCTCTCCCTGAGCATATGGCTCAAAGGTCTAAGTAAGTATCTCTCTCCCCTGGTAGACTAATTGATTCACTGTACTTAAAAGCTGGTTTTTCTGGAAGTTATGAATCAACAAAGAGGGAATAGCTGTGTTTAATTAAAATTTAGAGTTAGTCTATGGATTTAGAAACATACTCAATTCCCCTGCTTGGCATTATGCAGCAGAGGTGCTGAAAAGTATTTTAGGCACGGGACACGACTAAATTGGCCTGAAGGGGCTGTTTCAAGGGAGAGTATTCGAGCAGTGAGGAAGCTTGATCATCTTAAGGTATATTTACGCTTCTTTTTTTCCTAATCTTTTGAGCCTTATGTGAGGAAGCTTGACCATATCCATATATATATATATATGATGCTTTATCCAGGAACTTGTAGCACGTCAAGTGGACTCCTCAAGATCCTCTTTAACTGAGCTGTTGCATGGATTACTGGCCTATGATCCGTCTGACCGTCTAACAGCTCGCCTAGCCCTTCATCATCCCTTCTTTACCAATCCTACTTGAGAAAATTGAATTGCTATTTAAAGTTCGGCCGATCTGGCTACAATTTTTAGCTTACAGAGAAATGTTCTCTAAATGTTTATAATAGCTAGATCCTACATGTTATTGGATTTGTATCTGTAGTCGCTTTGAAAATAAATTAAATATTAGGATAGGCTTACCTTTTGTGTTCTCAATGCCCACTTCATTACCACGTCTCTCTATTCATCCTTTATTAACGTAGCTTAATCCATTCATAATTAAGATTAATTCCAGAAATAATTAAATTGAAGGAAAAATATAATTATCTCCGTCTGAAATTATTTATACACGAATTTTCCTATCTCGAAAATCAGAGGCTAAGTATTTCAATTATTCCCTGGAAGTCGAAAGAAAGTTGAGATGAAGATATTTACTTTTATTTTCGAAGTGAAGCTCCTTAACATCAGGCCGCCCCACAAAAAGGTTAAACTCGTTGGTACAGATCACTGGAGAGGGTTGAAAGATAGATAAATGAAGGGTACTAAATAGCCGGACTTTTCATGTTCATCTATTTTTGCGGAGTCAATAATTTGGCATTACCAATAATCTCCACAAGAACACAAGCCATTATCAAATCTGTGGAATCTGTTCGCATCTCTCACGACTAGCACAACCTTCAGAAGCTTTGACAATCCCTTGATAAACGTATGGCAGTCGCCACAAACTCTCAAGTTTTTGAAAATGCGAATAATCCTTTTCCCATCTTCAAACCCACCCCTTACCAAAGCCAAGCCAATGGCCAGCTTCTCGCTATGAGACCTTAAGCTCTCCGCCTTTGACTCTTCTTCAACATCATGCAATGCAAAATTCATGTTATGGACATAACCAATTTCTTCTTTCATCCTCTCCTCCATTTCTTTCAACACCTCCTGGATTTTCTCTGTAAGTGGATGGCTTTCGTCTCCATTGTAAAAAAAGTAAACTTTCTTGTCTATCTCTACCCAGCTACGTCCTGCCTCTTTCTTCAATCCCTTTCTCTTCACCATATATCTTATTTTCTCACACTCTTTCCAATACCCTGCATTAGCATAGATGTTTGACATCATCACATAGTTCACTGGATTGTTACTATCTAATCTAAATAATATCTCTCCTACTTCTTTCCCCATCTCCACGTCTCCATGAATTCTACAAGCACTAAGAAGTGTCTGCCATATACCCACATTTGGTTTCAGCGGCATTTTCTCTATAAGATCCTTTGCTTCCTTTATACGCCCAGATCTTCCAAGCATATCAACTATGCAAGCGTAATGCTCCACTTGTGGTTTGCTTTTCTGATTCCTGCAGAAACTAGAGAAGGATTCTTGACCTTCTTCAATAAGTCCAGAGTGGCTACAAGCTGAGAGTAAAGCCAAGTAAGACACGTTGTCTGGTTCGATTCCATCTACTTGCATTTCATTGAAAAGATCAATTGCCTTTTTTCCAATACCATGTTTTCCGTAGCCAGTGATCATAACCGTCCAAGAAACCACATTTCTTGCCGGCATCTCTCTGAAAAGTGCATCTGCCTCATCTGTTAACCCGCATTTCATGTACATATCCAAAATTGAATTAGATACTGATATTTCTAAACCAAATGGGAGTTTAATAGTATAAGCATGCATTTGCTTCCCCAGCTCAACAAGGGCGAAATCAGCAAATACACCTATGAGGCTGGAAAGCATAAACCCATCCACTTGATGTTCCGTTTCCCTTAGCTGCTGAAAGAAGTCCATGGCTTCTGGCAAATTGTCTTCTTGTGCATATCCAAGAATCAGTGAGTTCCAAGATATCACATTCTTTGGTTCAATTCGATCAAACACCCTCCTAGCCTCAACTATGTACCTGCATTTGACATACAGATCAACGAGAGCACCTGAAACAGTTGGTTGAACCAAATATGAGAATCCTCGCGTGATTAACGAAGCATGTACTTGGGTGCCTTCCCTTACTGCACCAAGACAACTACATGCCTTCAATATACTTGAATATGTATATTCATCAGGTATGTCACCTCTCTCTTGCATTTTCCGAAATAGATTTAAAGCCTCTTCACCATGTCTTTTGAGGGTGTATCCAGCTATCATTGCATTCCAGCTTATGAGATTTTTTACTGGCATAACATTAAACATTCTTGCAGCCTCACTAATCCTATCACATTTTGAGTACATATCAATAATAGAATTGGCCACAACAGGCAGCCATTCAAAACCAGACTTTGCACAAACCCCATGAATCTGCGTTCCATTCTTAGCGGTACCCATAATTCCCGCAGCTTTTAGATTGGTGGACAGTGTGAACTCATTAGGCTTAACAGCTGAATGACCCATTTTAGAGAATAAGGATAATGAGGTTTTAGCATCACCATCTTGTAAATAGCCGCACATCAGAGCCGTCCAAGAGACTACATTTCTCTCAGGCATTTGGTCGAACACAGAAAAAGCAAGGTTCATCCTGCGGCATTTCGCATACATATCTATGAGATCATTGTTTACCACCATATCACGCCCAAATCCTAACGTCCCTACTAACCCATGTAGTTGCTTACCCTGACCAAGCAAACAGTTCTTCGTACACCTCTTCAAGAGCCGAGTAAATAGTTGCCGGTCATTCACCAATGGCAGAAGATTACACATTACTTTATAGCAGAAGTTAACGGAACTTTCATCTACAAAGTCACTGATGGGGACGACAACTAGAAATCGTGTTCTTAGGGAAACGGAAAATCATTTCGTCCCTGCTTTGAGCAATTGTATGAAAATAGCGCAGCTAAAGAAAATCCATGCTTGCATCGTCAAGCTATCGTTATCACAGAGCAACTTCTTGGTGACAAAAATGGTGGATGTATGCGACAATTGCGGCGATACAGATTACGCGACCCTGCTTTTCCAACAACTAGTAGAACCGAACGTGTTTTCCTACAACGCGATCATCAGAACTTACTCCCACAACCACCTATATAGACTAGCAATCAGTATGTTCAAGCAAATGATGAGACATCCACGGAAATTTGCAGAAAATCCTATTTCGCCAGACAGATTTACATTCCCATTTTTGATAAAGTCATGTGCAGGGCTCTTATGCCATCGTCTTGGCCAGCAAATTCACGCGCAACTATGTAAGTTTGGGACCTATTCCCTTTGTATAACGGAGAACGCGCTGATAGATATGTATACAAAATGTGATGATTTGACAACTGCATACAAAGTGTTCCAGCTGATGACAAACCGAGATGCAATATCTTGGAATAGCTTGATCTTTGGACACGCACGGTTGGGCCAGATGGAAAGTGCAAAAGCTCTGTTTGACGAAATGCCTTGTAGAACAATCGTTTCTTGGACAACAATGATTACTGGGTATGCAAGAGTTGGCTGCTATTCTGATGCATTAAAATTTTTTCGCGAAATGCAAATGGTTGGTATCGAACCTGATGAGATCAGCATCGTCTCTGTTTTACCTGCTTGTGCACAGCTAGGAGCCCTTGAGGTTGGGAAATGGATTCACATGTACTCTGATAAGAATGGGTGTTCGAAGAAGACTAGCATTTGCAACGCACTAATTGAAATGTACAACAAGTGCGGTTGCATTGATCAAGCTAGGGATTTGTTTGATCAATTGGTTGATCGGGATGTGATTTCTTGGAGTAGCATGATTGGAGGATTGGCTAATAATGGTAAATCTCATGAAGCACTTGAACTCTTCAGAGAGATGCAGAGAGCACAAAAAGTAGTTCCAAATGCTATAACATTTCTCGGAATTTTAACAGCTAGTACACATGCAGGATTATGGAAAGAGGGATTAGAATGTTTCAATTGTATGAGAGAAGATTACCATATAGAACCAGAGATAGAGCACTATGGTTGCTTAGTTGATCTTCTAGGACGCTCGGGAAGCCTTGAGCAGGCTCTTGAGATGATAATGAAGATGCCAGTAAAGCCAGATTCAAGGATATGGAACTCTCTTCTAAGTTCTTGCAGGATTCATCACAATCTTGATTTGGCCATTATTGCAATGGAGCACCTTGTAGAGCTTGAACCAGAAGAATCCGGGAGCTATGTTTTGCTTGCTAACATATATGCGGAGCTTGGAAAGTGGGAAGGTGTATCTAGCATTAGGAAACTCATCAGAAACAAGATAATTAAGAAAACTCCAGGGTGCAGCTTGATTGAGGTTGGCAATGTGGTTGAAGAGTTTGTATCAGGTGACGATTCAAAACCCTTCTCAAAAGAAATCTTCTGTATCCTAGACGTGTTGGCTTTGCATCAAAATAGAACCAATGAAGTGATGGAATTTGAACAGGAGCATGCTGATCAAGCTTTGCGTTAGGTTGTAAGTTTCATTTTTAACCCTTCTCAAAAAGGTGGGTAAGATTTGATTTTGTTCAAAGGCGTCCCCTCTTCTAGTAGTATTAAACCAGTGAAAACTAACCATAAGATAGAAAGCCACCACATATCCTGCTCATTTCTCAGCCAACGTTATAAACAGAAATAATTCCATGTTTTGCCATGAAAAACTTCGCACCCCATTAACTGTGCAAGTTATATTAATGCCACCAAATGGACCTTAATATCATGGATCTTTCCAAATTTGGATGTTAAAAAATTTGGTTCCTCTTCTATTAAAAAAAAGTTTATCTAGTACAGGAAAATGAGTCAATTAACAGTACATAAAATGAATATCTGAATGTTTGCCAAACTGAAAGTTAACTAAATGTTGGTCATGATTGCTGAAGGATGATCCACATATAACAGAACTAACCAGAAGGGCAAATAATTGAAAACGAAACGCAGATCTTGAGGCAGACATGAAAGATTTACTTGGCAAACGACTGCAGCAGGGAGAGGCCGCATACGACAATGATTGCATAAGAAGCACAATCCAGAAACATAGCATCCATCAAGTTCCGCATCACCAAAGCTGCTTCCTATGCTCGACTAAGATGTTCAATCTAGTGATCTCCATGAGAAGAAATTTCATTTTGTCTTCTTGCAGCTCCTCTTTGTTTACCAGTAAGAAGTTGCACAACCACAACTGTTACATTTGTCACCAAAACCAAATAGAGTGGCCTAAAACTCAGTACACTCTTTACATATTTGCTATCTAGCAAAGGAAATCCTAGATAAGATAAAAGTACTATCAGGGCTACACCAATAGAACAACAAAGGCGGGAAATCTTCGATGCAGTGATGGCAGAACTTATTTCCCCAGGGGTGAAAAATTTAGGGTCCCTAGACTGCAACCGTGACTGTTGCTCAGTTCCTGAAGGAAAAACAGATGAATCTGGAGGAGGTTGCACTTGATTAACTTCTGAGGTGACCACAGATGAACCTGGAAGCTGTTGCACTTGATCAACTACAGAAGTAGGTACGCTTGAAATTCCATTTTGATGCTCAAATTCAGGCAAAGGTGTCTGGCTGCAGCCATTGTAGGCACTAGGGTGGTAGGGGTCAGTACCAGTATCAGCTTTTAGCAAAATAGGATCTGACTCCTCTGGCTCACCTTGCGGAGAAACAGCCCATAAAAATAACTGATCAGTGAAAGTGGTGACAACATTACTACAATTTTAGTTAATAAGGGAGAAACAGAAAAAATTAACAAACAGTTATGACTCGTGACAATGCTGTGCAAGGTCTCATGCCCCTGGACAATCCCGAGTTCAGAACACTCACATTCTTAGGCAATATAATCCAGACAGCAACATCCTAGTTCTGTTCCTCTGAAGCAGAGTATGTATGTATATGGACAGGGACCCGCCCTCAAGAATTTTTGAATAACTTTTGTTTTCTCGAGATTTAAACTCCAAAGCTCCAACCACACGCTATGGTTTTACCTCATCATAGTGCAAATCTTTCTATCTCGCCATGGTGTTTTTTCAATAAAAGGGAGACCAATGCACCCATCCGAGAAGTGAAAAATTCTAATCGAAGTTTGAAACAATAAAGCAGAGAGTGTGTCCCCACAATCGCAGGTGCATTGAACACTACTTAACGAGTTACATATCTCCCGTCAATGAAACACTCCAAATACCGGCAGGGTTCAGATAAAAAAAAAAATTACACATAAATTATAATAATTAGTTGATACATGGCCAGTCTATTCGCATTTAACTTAAAAGGAAATTTTCCGCCAAAGAATATATTTTCAATGAAAGTAAGTTTGGAGAAAGAAATATACCAGTGGTGTTTGGATGGGAGACGAGAGGTCGAATGGCTTGATCGTCTGCAATTAACGGCTGGGATAACGAATACGCATCAGCACCGGAAGGTTGGACGTGGGACAAAGGCGGAGGAGGCTGAAGAGTGTGGATCCGACCCGTTATCAGGGCTAATCTGTCGGATCCCCGATCCAAGATTTTCTTTCTTCGCGCTTCTTTGGCGTTCGCAGCCACGGCGATGGCGTAAACCTTCTGACGAAGACAGAATAGACAACAGATATCTTTTAATTATTCACCTATATATATATGCCTTTATCAAGGACAAATCTTAAAAATATATATTTATTGATAATATAAAAATAACACTTTATTAATAATATTAATATTGAAATAAATATAAAATTTATAACAAATAATATCATTAATTATAATGTAAGTTGTCATTATAAATTTAAACCTAGTAAGATCTTGGCATCTTAGGATTACTTATATATCTATACACGCACCCCCTTTCTTTCTTTCTTTTCCCACTCAACTTCGACTTATGTAAGCTGCTTTACTTGCTTCCTAAATATTTTAACTATTTCAGCCAATAAGTAGTCAAAAAAAAAAAAAAAAACTTAGCAAAGCCATTTAGTTCATATTAATTAAGTAACGTAGCTAAATGTAACCCCTATATATTATTAATAATAATAATTATAATAATTAATTAATTTTTTTAAATAAATTTAAAAGTATATAATATAAATTTGATTATAATTAATTAATTTATTTAATTTTTTATATTTATATAAAAAAAATTAAAGAGTAAGATTGATCATTTCAATATGTATAAATCATTAAAAATTGGCTAAAGTAGCACGGATGCGGGCCAAAAACCCTAAAGTCATAAGAGAATATAGAGTGTGTTTGGATTAATTTTTGAAGAATAAATTTTGGGAAAAATAGATTATGGAGAATAGAATTTAGGGAGAATAGATTCTGGGAAGAATAGATTTTAAAAATAGAGATATTTGGATAATTAGTAGTAGAATCATTTTTTATATTAATAAATTATCAAAAAATGTATGATTTGATTAAAGTATGAGAGAGGGTAGAGAATAAATAGGAGAGAAAAGAAATATGAGAGAGGAGAGAGTGTAGAGAGGAGAGAGGAAATAGGAGATAATGTGAAGAAAAGAGAGGAGAGAAGAGAAAGAGTATAAGAAAAAGTAAGGGTAAAATAGTAATTGGATAGTCCATAAGCTCTTTTACTCTTCCAAAAGCTATTTTCAGTAGCCTATTCAAAATCATAGTTTTAAACTATAGTTTTGACCAAAATCAATTCTGGACAAAAATGACTGTTTGTTTTAAATTTTTTTAAACTGAAGTTTTTATTAAAATTAATTCTGGATAAAAATAATTTTTTATTTTAAAAAATTTTAAATTAAAAATTTAACTAAAATTAATTTTTAAAAGCTATTATCAATCAGGCACTATATGATGAAGGATAAGTCTGAATTTAGGACTGTCTCCCATGCACCACGCTAATCAATCAATCAACATCTTTATTTAGTTCTAGAATCAGGTTATGTGTATATACATATGTACCTCAATCCCAACGATTACATGAAAACTAATTTCAACCCCGTGTGTTTTATAATAATCTGTTTTTCTTCAACGTGAAACCAACATACATAAAACCTTAGTGCCCCAGAGATTCAAATCTCTTCAGCTTCTATTCAAGATAAGCGAGCTGATCCATAAGCCTAATGAACTGTGCCTGTTTCTATTATATATATATATATATATAATCATATCGTTGTTTGCGTCACTGTAGCAAGGAAAGAAGTAGTTGTTGGATTTATATATATAGCTACCCAGAGAACGATAGATAAGGACTTTCCTGGGGAGAGATGAAGCCTGCTTGTGCACTTCAAGATTAAAAATTCTATACTAATTAACATACCCACACAACATATATTAATTAATATATGCCTGCTTTAATCTCACTACAAATTCCCCATAAACATTGAACATATATAACTAGCTTCAATAAGAATAAATAAAATAATTAATGCATGCCAGCTAATAACTGTTATTAGTGCCTCGGTTAAACTTAAGTTTTGTTAAAACTTAAATTTTAAAAAATTTTAAAATAAACAGTTATATTTATTCAAAAGAGTTTTTGAACCAAACTATAGTTTAAAACTAATATTTCAGATAAGTTAATTAGAGTAGCTTATAGAACAGTAAAATAGCTTATGGACTAACCAATTACTATATTACCCATACTTTTTCTTACACCATCTCTCATCTCTTTCTCTCATATCTCCTCTCTCCTATATTTAATAATTATACCATTTTTCGTAATTTACCAATAATAAAAATACTTTTAGAAATAACTATCCAAACACTCATTTATTCAAAATTACATTTTTCATAAACTCTTATCTAGAAATCATTTTCTTAAAACTATCCAAAAACCCTTTTTTTCATAAGCTATTTTTTAAAATATTATTTAAAAGGACCCTTAATTATATATAGGGTTTTTATCTGTACCTTTGCTTTTCATTGATGTTTCAACAATCTTGTTTAATTTATGTACACTCTTGATTATATATATATAGTTTTCAGTAATTAGTTTATTGCCTGGTGGACCGTACGTACCTACAAATTCGGACACACGAAAGTGCTAGATCTTGAGTAGGTCACAATGACCTAACTCAGATTACTTCTAACTAGTTTTTCCATATTGCTACCTTATATTTACATATGTATATTATAACTAATCTCTGTCTTAAATGTACGACAGCTCTTTATATTTCACAACTAATTTGAAGTGGCCATTGTTAATTTTGCAGTATAAGATTAACAGCGCTTCAATAATGCATGTAAAGATTAATTCAGCTGATGTTTTCTCAGCACAGGTGACATGATCGAGACAGTTGAAATTTAATATTTGAAGTGTAGGATAAGAAAGCTTTGGATTATGTTGTCTTCAATTTGTAGTTATACTATTATTTTACTTAATATAATTCAAATCCAAAGCTATGAATCTTCCCCAAATCATAACTAACCTTTGAAAAATTTTAAAGGAATTCGAGTATAATTCATTGTCCCGGCAATTAATTATAGTTCAATCATTCAAACACGTAATTTCAGCTTTCACATTTGAAGACAAGACCAGTTCTTCATCTCAAATGAAACGATCATATTTTATCACACAAAAATATTATTAAACATAAGGCTAAGTAACTTGTGTTTGACTGTACGTACCGTGACATCACTTGATGATAAATAAAAAAGAACACATGGTTTGGGCATCAGCATCCATATAAGGACCTAGTACTATGTCTTATAGTAAAGATCAGGAGGAGTATGATTTAGTTTGGAGAAATGGTTCTGAGTTGGCACTATAAATCACCAATTGGAAGACAACTATGTATGATATCTTGAACAGAAGAATCTGCACACGAGCCTTGTAAAGATGATTGAGGAGAGAAGTTTATATGGTGAATTCTGATGAAAGCCTTAAGCCTCTCTGATATACTGCCCAAAAAAAAAAGGTGAGAAAATCAAAGGAAGGGGGGCAAAGTTGACGCCAAGACTACTTCTCCTTCTCATGGTACTCCTGAGAAATAATGCTTGTTTCAGAGAAAGATCGAGACAAGTCTTTGAGAAGCTCTTGTGTGTGTGTGTGTGTGTATAAGGTTTTAATAAAGATATTTACGAATTAAAGAATAAAATATAATATAATAATTTGTGTGTGTGTTTAGTGAAAACTCCCATAATTTCCATCTCGAAGTACGTCTGCACGCAACTTGGTTTGGTTGAAATTTTGAGACAATATTACATCTCGATTGCATACGCAATACACGGAACGACTGACTATTGCAGCAGCATATATACATGCATGCATGCATGCATGCATGCATGCATACATACATACATACATACATACATACATACATACATACATACATACATACATACATACATACATACATACATACATACATACATACATACATACATACATAATATTTGAGATTAATAAATGAACGTCTGTGTAGAGAAGAAACCCTAAAAATCAAACCAAATGAATTTCGCTATTGATTAGTAAGCGAAATGTATTCCTACACGTAGGGGAGCAAAAGACTTGACTTGAGTCATCGCAATTCCACACTTATGAGTGTGTGAAATGTATCTGGTCCTCTGGACATGTGGCTATATACTTACGTAACAAAGGTTGAATATTTTATATAAGGCATATAAACAAAGGAAAAACACAAGAAAAATACTTCGTATCACATACTTCGCCCTCCTCCTAACAAAGATGAGGAGCCGTCAACTTTGATCGTAGTCTCCATAATTAACTATTTTTTGGGGGACCAAAATCACAGTCCTCAAATACACACACACACACACACACACATACAATTATCATTTGTTTCATTTATCTTGCGGCAGGCGGAAAAGAAAAAGGGAAACGATTTAAAACAATATTGCCTCCGATGAATGGATTTGTATATATGATTCCTTGAATTTGTCTGACATTTTATTTAATAAAATGATGTGATGTAATTTAATTTGGATTAATCCTATCTTTCCCATAGTTGTGTCTCCTCTTTTCAATCGGAATAAAATCATTGAACCCCTTTCCTTTTAACCAAAAGAATGTTGGTCGGAGTGATAAGATATCCAATATCGCTTAAGTAAGGTCTTGAGTTCGAACTTTGATGTATGTAAAAAATCTTCGTTGGGAGACTCACCCACCATAGTCAAGTTTGCGACGCGGGTTAGATCCGGATGTAATTGAGATAAAACTCTGGTAAATTGGGTGAATAATAAAAAGAAAAGAAAAAGAAGAGGAATGGACTAAACTTTTGTATATAAAATTAAAAATAAACAGGGCTAGATTGTCTGAACATTCTATATTCTATAATATTATACATGCAATTAATTGTTATATGAAAAGCTTTGAAACATAATTGAATGAGACGTATATAGTTAGTTGCCTAGTGCTGCCAAACAGGATAGGATTAAGAAGAGAGACGTTGCTTTAATTTGTAGAAGGTGTTACCACTAATTAAATAAAAAGACCCAAGACAAAAAGGAGACCAGAATTAAAAATGAAGAGAGAAAATCGAATAATTTGCTCAGACTGATGGAGATTATTAGATTCCATGCTTTTCGCTTCCGCAATTTGCCTGTCTTTTATAACAAGCAAATTATGACCATTATTTCATCAATTTCATGCGATATATGCGCTCTTGTTCATTTTTCGACTTTATCTTCACATTAATTCTAATTAACTTAACCTTTGCCTTGATCTTCTTCTCAGCCAAAACCAATATGAGACAAGAAATTAAACAAGAGCATAGAATCAGGGAGAGGTGAGAAAGGCTGTTTACTGTTCTCTATTGGGAGTGATTGCTTTCTTTTGCCTATTCTTCGTCTATTTTGACTCTTCCATTGTCTTCATCTGATGACACGGCATCTCCTGATTGGTCATAGAAACCATATAGCATTAGGTAAAAAGCGTGGCCCACTCTGTCATGTGCATTATTGGCTCCTTCGCATTTCTTGTAAAGTGTTGCGTTGGCATGTGGATTCTTCAACTTTGACGAGGTCAAGATAGTCATGTTGATTTGATTTGCCTACTGAGCTGGTATATATTTTCAACTTGAAGGTGAAGACCCACGTTTGGTGAAAGCTTCACGAACACACTTTTAAGTTTCCTAAGCTTTCCTTGTCTTCTTCATTTTCCTCTGCACTTAAATGCCCTAACTTGTCATGCATGGTGAACATTATTCATAGCGCTCAAGAAAGCTTGCTGGTCTCCTTTTTACATATATACACTTGCATATATATATATAGGTGCAGTATCTCTCAAGGTAGTGTTTCGTTTCCTAGTGAACGAGGCAACACAGTCACATAATTAAGCATCAAAACCCGAATCAGAGGAGAATTTGTCTCTCCATGCAAGTAAGTGTAACTGCTTAAGCTAGCCATTAATCCACCTGCAGATCCATCCTCTTATTATTTGAGGAAAGTTCATTTATACAAGTCTTTTCAAAATGGTTTTGCTTTAATTCTTCTTCTTCTTCTTCATATCATTTTACTTATGCGCAAATAGAGAGAGCATATGCATGATGTGTTATTTTGTGTGTGTGGTATCTACAGAAGGAGAAGGAAGCAAGCAGCAAAGAGATAGAAATGGAAAGGTGTAATGGAGGAAAAGATGAAACCCTACCACCGGGATTTCGATTCCATCCTTCAGATGAAGAACTCATCACTCACTATCTCATCAACAAGATCTCTGATTCTAGCTTCACGGGAAGAGCAATCGCTGATGTAGATCTCAACAAATGCGAGCCTTGGGAGCTCCCGGGTACGTTACTTGTATCTCTTATCATGTTGATTTCAGATTCATTATTTCTAGGGTTTCTGCTCCTGTAGATCGATCTATGCCCTAATTCTTGCACACTTCGGTTGTTTTGATTAGGGAAGGCGAAGATGGGAGAAAAAGAATGGTACTTCTTCAGTCTGAGAGATCGTAAGTACCCGACTGGTGAGAGAACGAATCGAGCAACCAACACAGGCTACTGGAAAACCACCGGCAAAGACAAGGAAATCGTCAACGCCAACACATCGGAGCTCCTTGGCATGAAGAAGACCTTGGTTTTCTACAAAGGCAGGGCCCCAAGAGGCGAGAAGACCAACTGGGTCATGCACGAATACCGCATTCACTCCAAACCCAACAAGGTACGCAATTAATCATCAACAACCTCAAACACACACATCTTGGGTTTCGTTTCACTGCATGATCATTCAATTTCGTCTTACGTACGTTAAACAGCAAGATGAATGGGTGGTATGCCGAGTGTTCCAGAAGAGTGCGAGTGTGGTAAAGAAGTACCCTAATTCGAACCATACAAGAGGATTCAATCCTTATGGCCTGGACTTAGCAGCTGTTAATATGCCACCGCCGATGAATATGATGCAGCTTGGAGATCCTGCAACTCATTTCCTTTACGGAAGGAATCATAATAATAATAATAATAATTACCTGATGACGAATCATTCTGTGGCAAGCAATAATAATACTTCTCTGAACCTTCCGATGCAATCCCACCACTGGAACTATCCCGTTACAGCATCAGGAGGGTTCAGTATCTCAGCCCTAAATTTGAATCTGGGGAATACAGTTGCAGGTGGAGGAGGATCACTCACCTCATCACAACCCTTTTTGCGACCATTCAGTAACCAACACGATTTGGCAAGTTCTAACAACATAGTGATGACACCTGTCACTTCTCTCGGAGCAGACAACATAGGAGGCTGCTATGGTGTGGATATGAGCAACGTCAATCCTCAGACGACGACTCAAAGTAATAGGTATGTGGGCATGGCGGATCACTGTGTTGATCTCGATGCTTACTGGCCTTCCTACTAATAAATCAGCAGGAGGAGGAGGAGGTGGAGGAGGAGGAAGAGGATAGTATACCATCTTCTTTTTAGTTTATTATTATTATTATTATTTAACTTTAGTTGGATCAGCTACCGCCATAAACGCTCTGCTTACTCTAGTGTTATGTTTAAGTTTTTCGTGTGGGGGATTTAATGTATCACCCAGCAAGCCAAGTCTTTTATTCCTTCTAAATCAAGCAACTTTTTTAATATATCAACCTTCTTTTCTGAATTCATTATTACTACAGAATTACGATATTGCGTTTTCCTTTATGTTATGTTTGATCGATTTATTGTGTACACATATAGGTTGGAGCTTGCTCGATCATATACATTGATTAGAATTTAGAAGCATTGCACGGACATTTAATTATTGTGCAGCCCGATATTTTTTCTTTTTTTTTCTTTTTAAAATTTACAAAAAATTAAAAAATATAAAGTATTCAGTATATTGGATGTGAATGTAAAAGTACAAATGGCTTTATATACTATACTCTTCTAATGCGGCTAATACTTTTTTTTTCATATGTGACAATTATTTAGTATCTCTAGTATCTGATTCTTACAACAATTTTAATTTGGATTCTGAGTATGTTTGGATTTTCAATGAAAGGTACCTCACTTAAAATGTTTTTTTTAATTCAGCCACAGGATTCGAATTTGAAATCTCATTTAACATTACTATAACCGGTTTCCTGATAAATATTAAAAGAACACGGCTCATTATAACATAATATATATCAGGGACTATTCCAATAGCCCTCATTTTTTTAATAATATTAACTATATTATTAAGTATTTTAATTTCAAGATTTATAATTACCTCTTCTAATATAAATATTTTCTCTAAAAGTCAAACTCAAATAACCTAAATTTAAATTTACAGTAGCACTTGTTTTAATAAATCAATAGTTCCCTTGTCTGAATCGGTCAAAGCTATATATCATATGAACACTCACTTAAAACTTAATTTGAGCATACATTCTGGTGATGTATTGCATTTTGTATACTCCGTCAACTAGTAATCCAATTTGGTGATGAGGCTGACGAATTATTAAAACCTTGTCTCACTTTTTTCCGTAAAAATAAGCTTAATCAAATTTATGGTCCATATCCTTCATCAAATTTATCAATATATATATATATATATATATATATATATTATATTGATAAAAAGATCGACGTCATTTAACTAAAACGAAATAAAAAGCAGGTTACATTAGCAGACAAAGGAAAAGCGTAAAGGACACCGAAAGCATGTGATAGTTAAGTGGGTATACATATATAAGAAGAATAAACGAATGTTGAGTATCAGTAGGCAGAAGTAGCTCTAAAATTCTAAACAGGCGGCCATGATACCTTGCCCAGCTTTAGAGGGTCAAATTTCCTAGAAAAATGGATATACTCCAAGAAGCCCACGTGAAACGGCAAGAACCATCTGCAGGAAACATAAACATTGTTATCAGAACTCCACTGAATTGCGTAGAAAGAATGTGTGTGTGTGTGCAGGTTCCATTACTCACGAATCATTCTCAACATGAGATGCATATGCCCAGCACTACCCCTCCCAGCTGCCATTCTCACACATTACATAGCGAGGAATCTGAAAAGATATGTTAGCTAGCAAAAGCAATAAGCCACACTTTCTCAAGGGTCAATCAAATGAAACTGATTCTTTAGATTTAAGAGAGAAAATTACAGATATGCACCATTCTCAGATCATATTTACAGATAGTATGGTTTTCTCAGTTTAACGGAGTATTTATTTGGATATTTATAACATCCTTTGGCCCTTTATAATAATTTCAAGCAACTGCAATGAGGTGGGATCATCAAGTAAAAATTGCTAGGGTATCGGCTTCTCGGTTGAAGGATTTGCTTTATACTGATCTCGATTTATTGAACCAGATCTACGGTTTTTCTCAGTTTTCCTCAGAGAAACTTATGTTTCACTACTCTAGTTTTATTTGTTTTGAAATAAACTTAAAAATTCCAACATCCAAGAACAAATTCTTTTATGGCTCTCTACATACCAATATAATTATGCATCTCTCACCAGTCACCCAATCCCAAAGAGCCAATGATATATAGAAGGGTAATTAGCACAACCCAAGATGACCAAGGATCTAGTAAAATGTACAACAGTTATCCTCAGAACTACCAGAGAAGCACACGATGACATCATAACACAGTAAAGAAACAAGACGTGCTTTACTTTGTGCACCTATCATAACAGACAATGAAAGCAGGCTTCAGTCAAAAAATATACTCATAAATGCTATCCCCAGAAAATCTTAAAAAGGCATACCTAACTACTCTCAATACAATAAACAAAGAAAATCCTTTGTCATCTACTGGTCGCGATGCCCTCGTCTAGCTCTACGGCGTTGATTTCGAACTGGTTTTTTTGCCTTTCTCCTGCAGTGCAGCAGACAAGTAAGAAATGTTGTCACCAGTAGTTCAATACTTCTAAAATATATTTACATACACAAATGTAAATGGAAAACAATTAAAAAACACCAGAATCAAAAAAAGAAATTTTATACTGACCAGAAAATGGCAGAGAACACTCTAGCCAATAAAATAAAAGGTAAGGCCAACAGTGCTGATGCCTGCAAATTTGGTGTTCATCAAACCACCCAAATGATTGATTATATCAATTTCATTATTTATTTGTCTGCAAAGGTAAAAACCCTTAGAAACATACAGCAAACCATTCCAGCTCCTTTGTAGCAAAAGGTCTAGTAAGTTCATGCTTCATAAGCGTCTCCTGGACAGTAGCTTGCACCTTAACAGAAAAGGAAAATAAAAACACTATAGCAAGCAATAGAAGATTATCTTTCTGATCTCTCTTTAGCAGTACAAATGAGTACAGCCACAAACATAAAGTCAATAAAACTACCCAGAATTAGAGTATGAGAAAAAAGTTCCTATATATACAATTCAGTAAGAGCAGCAATTATACAAAAAATGGTCTCCACAAAACCATGATAATCGAATCATTTTGTGGTCACTAGAAGTTAAAAAGTATAAAGAAATAAAGGATCATGAAATGTGATAATGCATTAACGCAGCAATACCAAGTTGGGTTCAACAAAAATTTTCTTTCGTTGGTCAGTCAGGCAAGAACCAAACACAAGGTAAATGATCTTCAAGCGACATATAAAGCATTAACTAATTGCGCTTTAATTAGATGAAGATGAGCCAAGGAAATACTAAGACTGATTGTAGGAATGAAGAGCTAAAACAATCAAATGATAGAATTTTCAAGCAAAGTTTACATTTTCACTGGATATATATGCAGATAATTTAACAACAGAAATAATTACTCTAAAATTTCATGAAAGGAAAAAATAGCAGCGTTGGCCTCTTACTCAATAACAATTCTAAACAAGAGTATGTGACTAAAAGATCCCTTTATCAATTCTAGGCAATAAGCCATCAAGTCTTATAACAAGGCACTTCATGAACTGTTGAACAAGGAACTTAATGAAAATTAGATACCATAGCAAGTTCTAGAATTGCATTCATACGGGTGAATCATTTGAAAAGGAAAAAACTGATCCTTACCATCCATTTGGAGACCACGCAATTGTTATCCAGATATAAATTTGCAAAATTTTAAGCAACAGAAGAGATGAAGCATGATACCTGGCTATGATATGTAGTAGCTGATTCCAAGAACTTCACATAAGCATGAAAGGCCTTCTTTATGTAGGGCTTCAAAGCCACTAGTAATCTATCAACATGAGGTTTAGCAGCAACGGCAACCTGATCAAGGTATGGCTTGCTCAACATTTTAGCTTCCTATCACCCATTAGAAATCACATCAAGATATAACATTAGCAGATCAAACTAACCATAAGGTTTAAGTAGCATAATATATACCTGATAATAAGGATCCACAGCTTGTTGAATCCTGATCAAGTGTGGAGTAACTACACTCTTCGAAACCTCATAAACTTCTACAACTTTTGTAGTCAACAATTGCATGTGAGGTTCAGCATTCTTTTTCAGCACAGAACGCTGTTCTTTCATAGCTGGGATCCATTTCTTCAAGTGATAAACAAAAGAGAGTGAGAAGGAATGTAACCCAGTTTGCAGGAGTGGTAAAAAAAAAAGCAACACCCAAATGACATGATCAGGTTATGAGCCTATCAAACACAGGCTTAATAGCAGATTCATCTTCTAGCCATGCGGCATGAGTATAACAGGAAAAGCCACCACTCAAAATGCAATGCTTCTTAAATATACGTATCGTTTAATTATTTTATGTTATATAATCCCTAGACATATATACAAAGAAAAATCTCCAGACAGAATAGATAAAAATCTGAATTACATAAATTATAAAAAGAAGACTTACAGTTTTAATTGTTTCCACGTGACGTTCAGCCCACTTTCCAGCTTCTGCCTTTTTCTCTAGAACCTGAAACAAAAAGCACAACATCAAATACAGAAACTGACAGGTCCCATTTGTAGTTATTAAGAGAAATTTTTTGATTCAATCAAAACATATCAGAACAAGTATTATTTAAGAAATTGAAAAAAGAAAGAAAGAAATAAAGGGTACCTTCTGTGTAATAACTTCCAAAGCAGGTTTCCCATGCTCATTCCAATGGGTCTGAAGGAAGGACTAACAAATTCAAATAGTTTCAGAGCACTCATGAAGAAAGCTATTCTCATAAACATGATATGGTATATGACAACAACTAACCTTACAGCGGACCCAGTGTACAGCAAGCCAAGGTGGAAGCCAGGCACCATAGACCTAATGATTAATATCAGCATTCATCACTCACATGCCAAATGCACATAATTAAGATTATTATAATTGTTAGTCATAACTCATAAAAGAGAAACAAGACAATATTCAATCTATCATTAGTATATAGTAGCTATAGCCAGAAATTGTCTATGAAAACCAAAACAAGAATTTAATAAAGCTACTAAGTGAAATAACATATCACTAATGACACATCAGATGTATGCAGACCCTCAACCAGTGTACCCTTAGTTATTTTGAATTATTTTTCAATAATATATCCAGAAACTAGGATGGCTCAACAAAGTCAACCCTAGTCAACCACTACCACGTACCGGGTCTAAAAGAAAACTAAGCAACGCCTTCAATCAACCAATAATTACTCATTTTCCCTTCCATTAAGGGTCATGATATTATCATTTCCAGAGATTCCCTTGACAGATACTTTTGCTGCAATAGGCAAAGCCATTGACACTTGAAAATTCTTCCCTTCATTTTCAACAAAAATTAAAATGATTTTCAATATATCACACTGTCAATCATTAGCCTGGATTAATGGCTGTCTAAGATTACAAGCAAGTAGGAAAAATAATAGGGTACAGGTATTCATCCAAACAAATAAGTACCTCCGTTAGCTCTTTTCTTCTGGAACTTTCCTCAAACTTTGCCCTCATCATTTCCTCCTATATCAACATATTAGGTGAAGAAACCAAGAGACTTGTTAAAATTGTTACAAGGCATCTTGCACTAGAAAGACAAGAATACCTGCGCTTTAACATACCTCAGAGACTCTTAGAGCACGTTCAATTTTATGAATTTGCATCTTTTGTTCCTCATTTATCTTTTGAAGCTGTCAGGAAATTACTACACAAGTCACCACATAATGCTCGAACAATATTTGTTTTAGAAATGAGAAATTGAAGTTAGCAGTTGTACAAGTTGATGCCTACTTCCAAAAGCCAACACCATTATAGTCCTAACCATATGATAAAAACTAATTTTACAAATCCATGTCTAACCCACTAACTCCCTGCTTCATCAAAAGAGAAACAAGATTGCTGTTCCATCCATGGGAGGAAGAACTCATTATGTCTATTTTGCCTAAATTGCTGTTCCATCCATTAACAAAAGGACTCATTATGTCTACCACCTTCAAGTCCTGAAACCATATTGCAGTTAAGTAAGAGCATAAAGCCCCACACACAATCCAACCAAAGAGTTCCCAAGACATCAGTACAACATAGGACATGACAAAAGCAAAATTTGAATGATCTAGCCAAACACCACTTACATTCTCTAATTTTGAGTCCAATCCATGGATCTGTTCCTCAGCTTCAATTACTCGCATTCCCAAGGTCACTTTATCCCTATTTTGTGTTTCTAATTCCCTTTTAAGCTTGTCCACCTGCAAAAAGAACTTCAGAGCAGGGGAAAAGGAATTGTGCTCAGTTAAATCCTCTAAGTGATTCCTACCAACCTGCTTTTCTAGTTGGATGGCACGGGCATTAGCCTTTCCAACCGTCTCCTGAGAATCTAATGCACCTTTTTTCTAAGAGAAAAATACAGAATTAGTATAATCAATCTTACAATAATGATTGGGATACAACTTATACAGAAATTACAACAAAAAAGAACACAATGAAAAAAAGATAGAAAATCAACAATCTGCAAGGACGTGAAAATAAGAGCAAAAAGATTGTTTCAAGAAGAAAAAAGAACACAACAAAAAGAGTCTGCGATCCCTTCTCTAATAGTGTTTGAAGAGGAAGCAATAATCATGCCATGAAAATAAGATGAAAAAATAACACGATGAAAACTTTTGGTTTGCATGTCCAGAGATGACATTTCAAGTCTCACCTGCAGAGAAGCAATCTCATTCTGCAAGGACTCAATGCAATTTGACCTATCGTGAATAGTTTTTTCCTTTTCTGCTATTAATTCATCCTTGTTCTTCAATTCTTGGGCCTTTTCACTTACATGGGATTCTACAATAATTAAATACAGAGTGTATTAATTATTAAATAAAGTACCAAAACCCATCATGTCCAGATGATTAACAACAACAACAAGGAGAAGAGGGAATATAACGTCTTGGAATTTGAAATGACTTATAATTAAGTAGGTCCCTCCAATCATGAACAAGCAGCTCTTATAGGGATGGCGCAAAGGTTGCTATTGTCAACGAAAAACCCGTGTCTGACTTTAGTACCAGCAATTCCAACGTACATTTACCAACAAACGTTCTCGGACAGTCCCAACCCAGGACTTGCTATCGAGAAGGAAAGAAGCCTTAAGCCTGAACTCCGAGTTTTTTTATATTGTTTCTTTCTTTTTGCATCTTTTCACTCATAAGATACATTAAATAAAGATGGACAATTTCAAAACCAATACCTATTAATTAAAGAATTTCAGTTTGTATTTTTCCTCGGAAATATCCCTATATGTGGATTTGCCAACAGAATCATTGTGATTCCCTTAGGCCCCATTCAACTACGGGGGCATCATATAAATGCATTACGGCACTCTTGCTAGAACTATGTTGATTGGGGTAATTAGAAATTAAAAACAAAAACAAAAAGACTGCTGATAAAAGAACGCTCTATCTTTACCATTTTTCAACTTCTTCAGTCATGACAAAATAGAATCGAAGTCCAGGTAAGGAAAAAAAAAAGGCAGCAGATGACACCAGCCACGAGCCATGACAGCAACCTAAGCGAAAGTTCGCTATCAAACCTCGAAGAATGGAAGGACATTGGCATGGTTCACATATTACTTGCAGTTACTGTGCTAAAATCTAAACGATGGAGAAAAGAGAAAACTACTTTGAACCTTTGTAACGATAACTAACCAAGAGTTTGGATATTTGACTTGAGTTGATCCAGTTTAGTCTTGAAAGCCGATGAATCAGAGCCGTCGACCACGTTTACACGCAGTGATTCATCTTCTGCAACGCCTTGTTCAGCGGAAACTTCGGTTTTGACATGGGAGAAAATCAGGGCTAGAAGAAATATCAACAGGACAACGAGATTTGGAGACGCCATGGAAATGCGGATTTGCCGCCAACAACACAGTCTGAGATACAACGGCGCGGAACATAGACTAACTGATATTTTCGGCAATGGTCCGTCGAGTTAAATGTCAGCAGATTTTTTCTGTTCTGATTTCGGGGCCCGATCAAAATTCGGTGAATAAGGATGCCGTGGTCCGTCCGTAAGGGAATCTCAACGCAACGTGGAATCTTTGCACAGAGCGAGAATATGAGTAGCTAGGCAGTTCACACGGCAGGTTATGTTATATTGTACAATTGATTAATTTAATTAAATTAATTAATATAATATATTATTTTAAAATACCTTAATTTTTTATTAATTATATTATTTTCTCTTATTTAATTATTATTAAAATAATTTTTAAAATTTTAATAAATATAAAAAATAAATTTTATATTTAAAATAAATATTAATTTTTTAACTCTTATATTAATTTATAGAATACACGTGTTCATTTGAAAAGTAAGATGCAATGAAAATCTAAACAAAAAGAAGTCTATAATTTAATTCTTTAAAAGCTAATAATAATAAATATCATTCGTATAGTTTGTATATTTTCATTCCAATATTTTGTTTTATTGGACGACATTATCAAATTCGTAAAGACCAATTAAACTAGTAACTTAACAAATTTTGTCTTGAACTTATGTCCATTTTTTCAGTTTTGTCCGCTCAATTTATTCGCTAGCGTTTACTTTCCCTTAGATTTTGTATATTAGCCACTTTCTATAACAAATGATAGGATGGTTCTGTACATGAGTCGCTCAATTTTTTTCAATTCACGCTTTTAAATAGGATTAAAATTAAAAAAAATATTTTATTTCTAAAAAATTTTAATAACTTAACTATCTTTTTAATGTAATTTATAATGAATATTTAGATAACGTTATACTTTTTTCTCTCAAGATCGTTAGTTATAATTAAAACACATTTAGTGTTACCACTTGTCAAGATTCTGTTTTTTTTTTTTTAAAAAAAGTCATCACTCGTCAATATTAACACACTGTAGTTCAAAGAAAAACCCAAAAAAAAAAATCGTACTGTGTTTTGTTTTTCCTTGGAAAAACTTCATTTCGCATCGAACAATAAAATATAATGACATGGAAAACTACGTAGATGCATATTGTAGCTTCCAAGGGACCATGCATGGATGGTAAAGTATATTAACATGAGAAAATTTAACCGACTTGATATACAGCAAAATATGTGAATAAAAGGGCACAGACTGTTGCTTGAATTTGAAGTGAAGAGCTTCACAACTGGCCTAACAGACGGCACTCTTCTAATTTTTAATATAAAATATATTTAATTAATTTAATTTAATTAAATAAATAAATTAATATAATATATATTTTTTAAATATTATAATTATTTTTCTTAATTTCATCCTTCCTCTTTTATTTAAATATTTTTTTATCGAATTTCAATATAAATAATTTTAAATAAAAATAATAAATATCTTGATGAGATATAAAATAAAGAATATGATGAAATTTATTTAATTGCATTTTATATTTTATGATTATTTTAATTTATTGTGATTTTATTAATTGTGAAGTTTGATTATAACTATGATTACTTGTTGTTATTATTATTATTCTTATTTATATAAGTAGTTTTAAGGTTTTTATTTTACACAGACTTTGAATTATTCAAATAATTGATAGATATTTTTATCTCTCTACTCCTCTAATTTCTCTGGTCTCCACCTTTCTTCTTCTCTATTATGATCTCCCTCATTCTAATCTCTTCCCTTTCCTCCTTTTTATTTTATATCATATGTTTTATATTTACGTTTAATATTAATTTTTTAATTAAATTTTATATTAAGAATATAAGAATATTTTTTCTTGTACTCTTTGATCTCCAAGTAGAAAACTGAACCATCCAGCGAGTGATGCACCCGATGCAAAGGTAGTATATCATGATCCAGTGATTCTGAGAAAGCATTGCATGAGTAAAATATCTACTTGTTGCCATTGAAATTACCAGTTGAACTGTGAACTTTTTCTGTACAAGACATCAAACAGGTGAAAAATAAGGCAAAAAAGAAGAACATAAATATGAAGTACAATTCCTATTATTAATCCAAAATATTCGTCAGCATCACATTGATTCCAACACGTGGTCCAACATTTGGAAATTTAATTTCTCGTCTGAATAGTCATTAATAATTAATTACTCTTGCTTTTGATTAGTTGCACGTCTTGTAAAATAAATTTATGACGATTGCATGCACTTTCTAGATTAAAGCCATACCAATCATGATACTATATAACTGAAATAGATATTTAAAAATAACCCATGTAAATAACCGGGACAGAATCATGAAAATAAATAGCTTGTTTGATCAACAATACCCCGCGCAGCTCTAATTTAACTATTAGTGGAACGCAAGGGTACGGTTACAAATTTTCAATACTGGTAAATTATTAATTATCTTTTTTTAATAAAAAAATTAGACAAGTTGGCGTAAACCTCACCAAAATTAAGGTATATTTATTGATTGTCTACTAATTAGATATTTATCTAAAAATTATTAATTATTTTAATCACTATTTTAAAACACTGACTTGAATAATCAACCTGGGACCAGATAAAAAATCAAAGCCGTTGGCTAATTGGCTTGCTCTGAGCAAAGCAGTATTATGTGACCGGGAGTACCGGAGTACCCACAGGCCAAGAGGATCCAGAAGAACGGAGACCGGCTAGTGTTGAACCGTGACAAGTAACCGCTCGTTTCGTGTCTTTGGTTTCCCACCAACCTCACTTGATTCCAACGCCCTCCTCTTTATTTATTTAATTTTTTTGAATCCCCTATCCTTTCACACTACCATCCTCGTTTTTCTCATTCTTAATTCTCCACCACCACTTGACGGATTTTCTAGATTTTCTGTTTGTTTTCACGTTTACAAAAACACTACAAATAAAAAAAAAATTACTCCAATACATCGTAATCTATCAACCATCAATTCAGACTTCAGGCGATCTTTAAATTCCACATAATACCAGAAAAAAAATAACTGCATCTGATTTGTAAATTGTATAAATTATTATGAGTTCTATAATTTTTTTGGGATCTGATATATCAATTCTAGACTAGATTTAATGTTTTAGTATTTATATTTTAGATAAAATAATATCCATTATTCTAATTTTAATTGTTATATGTGATCAATATTATAATATTATATGTAGTATAATTTTATCTATAATTTTTTTAATTTAATATAATTTTATACATAATTTTTTAATTTAGTATAATTATTAGTAATTGAAAAATAATATTATAAGTAAAATTATATTAAATTAAAAATATTATAAATAAAATTACACTAAATTAAATATTATAAATAAAATTATACTATAAATAAAATTAAAATATTAATCATATATTAAAAATAAAATTAAGATAAGATATTAGTGGTACTTTATCTTATATTTTTTTCGATAAAAATGGTATTTGAAATATAATAGAGATTCATGGACGAATTAACAATATTGCAGGGATGACGACCTAACACGTGTCGAAATCTGGCATGAAAGCCTGTCGCATTATCCCGTCACGAAGTCGGTTCCATTTCCATTTCGCAGCAAGTGAAAACAGAGGAAATGTGTTCTCTTCGATTTTGGTTCGGTTTCCCTGTTTGCTAAGCAAACCGGAAGATTCTAATTCCAGTAAACGACATCGACATTTCTTCGTTGAAAATTAAATCTTCTCCTTACTCTCTCTCTCTACTTCTGGCGCTCTTTGTTTCTCCCGCTTTACCGTTCTCCGACTCACTCCAATTTCCTAGACATCAGAGGTACACTCTCTCCTGATTTTCCAATAATAATTATAGCTGAATTTCGCTTTACTAATTCAGCTATGCGATTTTGAGCCAGGTCTTCGAGAATGCAATCTACGTTTTACGAGTCTCTGAAGTACTGTGGAACCGTTTTGTTTCTGTTTATTTTATTTACGTTCTCCATTTATTGTTCTTTAGTGTTAAGCCTTTAGGCGTCCAGGTCGCTCTGTAATCTGGCTATTGATGAATTCACGAGTTTCTTAAACACTAATTTTCTCGATCCAGCTTAATTTTACTCTTCCTCTCGAATTTGGCTGATGTTTAATTTACAATGCAAGGATTCACGATGGTTGATCTCAATTGTCTTTTTATTCAGTGATATTAATCGGTCATTCAGGTTTTCATTTGAAGTCGGGTTATGTTTCAAGGACTAGTGCATATTAAATCATGATCAATTTCATTACGGCTGTAATGAATAGCTTTTTATTTTCATTTTTTATATCTTTTAGTTGATTAATTGATGAATTGTATCATATTTCCTTGCGGAGTATGTGATCAACATTCTTTCAATCAGCATTTTTCTCCTCATTTCTATAAACTTGAAATAGCTCGTTGCCAATAGTGGTTATGTAGTGTTAAACCTAATTATGGTCTTCAGTTTCACATTGGAAGTATGGGACTGTGATGTGAGATGTTTTCAGACCTTGGGATCTCCAACTTCAAGTGTTAGCATTTGATGCGGTTTCCCCAAAGGTTATTATCACACAATACCAAAATTTCCACTACATCCTAGTCAAAGTGGCAATTGTGCAGCGTAAGCAGTTATGATGATATGCAGTGTTATACTATTTGGGGCATCTTATGCATAGGTTTTACTTTTTTAGGAGTTAGGAATTAGGTTATCTTCAGGGAGCCTTAAGGATTCTTGAAATAGAAATCTGAACTGGAGCAGGTTGTTTCTTCAGTCCAGTCTGTCCAGATCTCAGCTGTTTTGTTACTTATGCCTGCTTGTACTATCTTGCGCTCTCTTTTTTCACTAGCTCAGTCAATGGGTTCTTTCTTAGCACTTTTCTAATTTGTTCTATTCTCTGGATTTTACAGTGCTTGTTTTATTGAAATTCTGCAGGATCGCTCTGTCTTATTTGTCTACCAAAGGTTCTTTAAATTTATAAGATATTAAGATTCCATTTTGTTTAGCTCTCCTGTGAGAATGGGGCCGGGAAACATTTACAGAAGACGTGTTCGAGTATTCGCAATGGCTGTAATAGTATACCTAGATTATAAGGTGAACTTTATTATTTTCCTGGATTGACTTATCTAATTTTTATATTTATTTCTATCTAACCATTTTTACCTTGTTTCTCACTCTTTCTTTAGTCAGTACAACAAAGAGAGAAATGGACTAGAAAATCTAAACAAGCTGCTCTATGGGAGAAGGCTCATGAACGCAATGCTAGGCGAGTTCTGAATTTGATGATTGAGTTAGAAGGCTTGTGGGTCAAACTTGGGCAGTATTTGTCCACTCGTGCTGATGTGCTCCCAGCTGCATATATTCGCCTTTTGAAGCAGTTGCAGGATGCTCTTCCTCCTCGTCCCTTGGAAGAGGTTTTTTTTTTGCTTTTAATTAAAGAAATATTTTGTTTATCTATTGAGGAGGTTTTTTTTTGCTTTTAATTAAAGAAATATTTTGTTTATCTATTGAGGAAAAGGTCTAATCTTTACAGCATAAAGTTTATTTTATGAAATGAGAAAATAAATCCCAATATTTTCAAACTTCGAAAAAATTCTTAATCCACAATGGGCTAGTTATGGGGTTCATGGATTTTTGTACTTCAATATGTGCATGAATTTCTCATTTAGTCTGAAAACAATCCTGTTAGTTTGAGCTTCACAAGTTCATGGCATGTAGTTTTTCCATCCATGAGCATGAATAATGGCCTATATGTATAATTTCTCTATTGTTCTGTTGCTTGGGCGAAACTTTTAGACTTCTCAGTTCTGACATGAAGTTTATATATGAAAGATCTATGGCACAATTCAGAAAGAGCTGGGAAAATCAATGGATGAGCTATTTGCAAATTTCATCAATGAACCTTTGGCAACAGCATCAGTAAGACTTTGTGGATCTTATTGCTCGTAGAGAATAATAGCATAATTTAGTATTTTGGTAGCTAACTATTTGTCCTGGAGTAAGTTGATTCAATTCCATCTGTGTGCCATTGATTTATGCAGATAGCGCAAGTCCATCGCGCAACTCTCCTCAATGGGCAGGAAGTTGTTGTTAAAGTTCAACATGATGGTATTAAGACTGTCATACTGGAGGTTTGCTAGTTTTCTTCTCATTTTAGGATGTCTGGATAAAATGGTGAATTAGGGTTTTCCAAATGGTTTGGATTTGTATTGTTTTCAGGACTTAAAAAGTGCTAAGTCAATCGTTGACTGGATAGCTTGGGCTGAGCCACAATATAACTTCAATCCTATGATAGATGAATGGTGCAAAGAAGCTCCCAAAGAACTTGATTTCAATCATGAGGCTGGTATTCCAGATCTTGTCTACAATTTAACATTGTCGATTTTAAATTTGTAGATCTGGGTGAATGATAGGATGCAATGCCAACTAACCTATGATATATTGATATCCTTTCATATGGGCCGTGCTTAACTCACTATAGAATATCTATCAATGTTGCACCTACGTTAAGGTTCTCCCCTCCTTTTGTTTTCTTATTCTCATACTGTTAGTTATCCTGGATGGAAAGGAAACGTCTTTCCATCTTCTCTATACAATGTCTATAATACTCTTTTTTCTCATGACTCAGCAATATTATTTCTTCGCTTTTCACTTTTTATAAGTAGAGGTGCCAGGATCACTTCTTATCAAGTTATCATCAAAAGTGGTCTTTTATTTTATTATTTTCTCCTATTCCATTCTATTTTATGTGCCAAGTGAGTATTATTGTCATTTTTGTTCTTATTATTTTGCTTTTTTACATTTTCTGTATAGATTCTTCCCAACAAGTAGGATTAATCTGGTTCCTTTATTTCCTTGAATTGCAAATTTTTCTCTTATTAATATTTTTACTTTAGAAAATACAAGAAAGGTGGCCAAAAATCTTGGTTGCAGAAACCAATTTGATGGCAATATGAATGCCAATCGAGTTGATGTTTTGATTCCAGATGTAATTCAGGTATGTCAATGTCTCAAGTTTCCCTCTAATGTCATGAGCCTGGGCATAAATTTCGGATTTAAAAGTTTTAGACAGTTTTTGATAGTTTTGAAGTAAACATTCTAAGTACAACGATTCCAATCTAAACATTAATCATGAAACAGAGGATTTAATGATTAAAATGCTGATATTACAACAACAACAACAACAACAACAAACTTTATCCCATTAAATAGGGTCGGCTACATGGATCATACGACGCCATTGTGCTCTATCAAAAACTAAATCCTTGGATAGGTTATTAACCAGGAGATCCCGCTCAATGACCTCTTTGAGCGTCCTCTTTGACCTTCCCCTAGTCCTTTTAACCGGTGTCCATACTGTTTGATCCACCCTCTTCACTAGCGCATCCATTGGCTTTCTTTGTACGTGTCCAAACTACCTAAGACGGTTCTCTACCATTTTCTCTTCAATAGGTGCCACTCCAACTCTTCCCCGTATATGTTCATTACGAATCTTATCTTTTCTTGTATGCCCACACATCCATCTCAACATCCTCATCTCAGCTACCCCAACTTTATGCTCGTGCTGTCCTTTTAAAGCCCAGCATTCACTTCCATAAAGCATTGCTGGTATTATAGCAGTGCGATAAAACTTTCCTTTTACTTTATCTGGTACTTTTCGATCACATATAACTCCAGTAGCCTTTCTCCATTTAAACCACCCGGCCTGAATTCTATGATGAACATCTTCCAAAATTTCACCGTCCTTCTGTATAATTGATCCCAAATATTTGAACTTATCTATTTGTGAAATAACTTGATCTCCCAATTTGACCTCCAAGTTACTTCTAAGTTGCCTCTTATCAAAATTACAATGCATATATTCAGTCTTACTTCTACTCAGACGGAAACCCTTCGACTCTAAAGTACTTCTCCATAACTCAAGTTTAAAATTAATTTCTTCTCTTGATTCCGCCATCAGAACTATATCGTCCGCAAAAAGCATGCACTTAGGGATTTCCTCTTGAATAGGCTTAGTTAGAACATCCACTATTAGATTAAATAAATAAGGACTCAAGGATGATCCCTGATGTAGACCAATCCTTATGGAAAAATCCTTTGTTTCGCCCCAGGACGTTCTTACAGTAGTTGTTACCCCCTCATACATATCTTTTATTGCCTTGATATATGCCATGCGTACACCTTTCTTTTCCAAAGCTTTTCAAAGCACCTCCCTTGGCACTCGATCATATGCTTTTTCTAAATCAATGAAGACCATATGCAAGTTTCTTCTTTTAGTCCGATACCTTTCCATTAACCCCCTTAATAAATAAATCACCTCTATTGTAGATCTACCCGGCATGAAACCACACTGATTCTCAGTAATATCAGTCTCTAATCTCAATCTGATATTATTCGAATAAATATTGTAAAATTGAAATTATATGCATTATGATTAAAATGCTGATATTATTCAATTAAGTGCTTGCAACTTTTAGTAATGCATTTCAGTTGGTATTTGGACTTTTTCCGGTTTTAAAGGAAATGCGCACACTTCCAATTTTTCTATGGTTTTCTCTTCTGGTGGAATTTATGCTGTATGATTCACTCTTGTTGCTTTCAATGACAGTCATCAGAAAAAGTCCTTGTTTTGGAGTACATGGATGGCATTCGACTGAACGATTCTGAAGCGCTAGAAGCTTTTGGGGTAAATAAGCAAAGGATAGTTGAGGAGATAACCCGTGCTTATTCGCACCAAATATATATTGATGGGTTTTTCAATGGTGACCCTCATCCTGGTACACTACTTCTCCCTCCATCTCTGCATGTGTTTTGTTTATGTGTATGATGTGAATATGCACAGTAGTTATTGATTTGTTCTACTCTGTTGACCTCTTTATAACTTCCAATTTCAGTAATCATTTTTATGAATTATTCCTTTGCTCATGGAATATTTTCGCTCTGTTTTTCTTGAGAATATTACAGGAAATTTTCTTGTGAGCAAGGAATCTCCACATCGTCCCATTTTACTAGACTTTGGGCTCACAAAGAAATTATCATCTACCATTAAGCAAGCTCTTGCAAAGATGTTTTTGGCATCTGCTGAGGTTTGTGCAGGCTTTATTGCTGTTTTAGTAAGATGTAAATGAATAAATTTATCCAGTGTTAAATTGCTGTCTTTCACCTAATAGATACTGAAGCTACCCTTTTACTAGTTGGCATATGTTAATCTTCACTGCCTTATTTTCCCCATCCTTTTAATTAAAAATTGAACATAACATAGTTGTTGGCATGTGATTTGTTCACCACTTGAAGACAGTGAGTTGCCTTCTGTTTATGGAGCATGTCGATATGTTATTGCCATTTTCCAATTGTCATCACCCAAGAGGTTATGTATCAGGCTGGGTGATTTTAAACACTCATGGTCAGAAGTTAACAAGCAAGGGTTCAGGAACAAACTTCTGTTTGGATTACTAGTTTCAATTACTGATATGCTTTATTTGTTCTTTTATACACACACACACACACACACACACACATATCAATGTCTTTTTTTAGAGTTGCTTTTAATTCCTTTTAAATTAATTTTTGTTTGGATTGTTCTTATTGGGTACTTTTTTATTTATTTATTTTTTTACTTTTATCATTTCACCAAATGATATTTCTTAATGATGACTTAATTTTACAATGCTTTCTATATAAGGGGGACCACGTGGCTCTTCTATCTGCCTTTGCTGAAATGGGGCTCAAGTTTCGGCTGGATTTGCCAGAGCAAGCCATGGAAGTAACAACTGTATTCTTCCGTTCTACAACACCAGCAAATGAATCCAATGTAAGTACGCAGTAAGCTCTCAAAATTATACTTGTCCTTGCTTTCAGTTTTCTATCTCCTATCTTATTGTGGTTTATTTCTGGTGTTGCTAAGAAAACAATGAAAGAGTTGGCCGATCAAAGAATAAAAAATATGAAAGTTATACAGGAGAAAATGAATCTGGGCCAGAAGGAAATGAAACGCTTCAATCCTGTGAGTTTATGTATAATATTGAATTTTAGTTTTTTAGAACTGTGCTACTGATTACACTTTAGATACACTGTTAATGTTAATTTCTTTTTGTCTTTTCAGGTGGATGCATTTCCTGGTGATATTATTATATTTGGAAGGGTTCTTAATCTCCTAAGAGGTCTGTTCTCACCTCCATGATGCCAGAGTGACGTTTGATTATCTACTCATAACCCTTTTTATCTACCTGGATTTGATTTAGGGCTTTCATCCACCATGAATGTGCGCATTGTGTATATGGACATAATGAGGCCATTTGCAGAATCTGTTTTGAATGGGTGAGCCTTTTGAACTCTTCCGATTCTATCTTCAACTTCCTGGGTATATTTTTTGGCTGAATTAAGGAGAACTTGGCCAGGTACATTAATCGGGGACCATCAGTAAATAGTAGGTGGATCTATGATACACCAGTTCATTCTGATATAGAAGCCAAACTGAGGCAACTTCTAATTGAACTGGGGAGTAATGATAAAATACTTGGAATTCAGGTGCATACCACTATTTCTTATGGGTGACTAAGTATTTTTAGGCTTAAGATTGATTTAATCTAATCAATTTATTGTTGTTTTTTTTGTTTTACTTTTTCTCTCTGTATCTGTGTGTGCGGTGTTGTAGTCATTCATCGAGTGTGAATGGGTTCTTTCTTAGCTGTAGTAGGTCCTTTTAGTATTGGTGTTCTTATGTTATTTACATTTGTTCCTTAATTTCCACTAGCTGTAACTTCGTCTGCTTAGTTAATACATTGACAGAGGAGCTTTATGTTCATTTCTATAATTTGGTTTGGAGTTTCCATCATTTTCCGTATCAGTGCCAATCAATTCATTCAAGTATGTATTCAGTTAGTTTGATCAATTCTGGATAATCTTTTGTCAAGGTTTGTGCCTACAAAGATGGAGAGGTGATTATTGACACTGCTGCTGGAGTGCTTGGTAAATATGATCCGCGTCCAGTTCAGCCTGATAGTCTTTTTTCAGTGTTCTCTGTCACAAAGGGTATCGCAGCAGGAATGTTACATTGGCTGGTAGATAACGGGTATGTTCTAAAGATATACTATAATTATGGAGCTTCAGTGTGCTTAAATTGGTTGCTTTACATTGTTCCTTCGTTGGACAAAATAGGGGTGGTGCTTCACATAGAAATTAGTATAATCACCAGGGCTGCACTGAGTTTCATGCCTATAATAGACTTGATTCACTCCATGTTAAGTCATCTTTAGGTAAGGTAAGGGATCATAAGTTGAAATGGAGGGGGATCATCTCAAAAGATCCGCAAAAAATTGAACAGGGGGTTTGAATCTTGATTGTTAAATGGCCTTTTGACATTGATATAGGCAAGCTAAACTAGAGTTGGGTTAGAAAAGTTTGGTGAAGACAATAGGTCACTTTTCTTTTTGATAGAGGAGAATTTGTACAAGATAATAGCAATACGAAAGTGAGTACTAGAAGTCCTCCCAAAATAAGGAAAAAAATTATAGACCGAATATCTAAAGAGAGCTTTTAATCCCTGTGTAAATCCACGAGTGAGCTAAATAAACCGTGAGCTTAAGCCCACAAGAGGCCAAAAAAATAATTCTCTCCCAAATCGTTCATGTATAATTTTCTCATTTAGATTTCTACAGAAGTGAAAATTCCAACTGTTAGACGTGGAAATTGGACCGTTATGCAAAGTAGATGATTGTCAAATATGAGAGAAAGAATCTAAAACAGAATAATTCCCAATCCACTGGTTCTTCTAAAATTGAAAGCAATAAGTCACTTTGCCTGATTTGAGAGAGACGAAAAGAAATAATTTATGATATATGTGATTACAAACTTTTACCTGTATATAACACTTCTGAGAACAGTAGTGAACTACTAGAATCATAAGTTCTTTCTATTTCGCTTTTAATATTTTATTTTCACACCATATCAATTTTTGTCTCATGCTAAAAATAAAATCTGAAGATGCAATAGAAATAGTAGGCACTCCTATATAAACTTTATACACTAGTGGCGGTGCTGTTTATGTGATATGAGTAACTTTCGTGTGATTTGGTAGTTAGATAACTTAAAATTCCAAAAGTTTCCTCCTAATAGTGTAACGGCATATTGAATCTTAAGTTAATCCAAGTGTGTCTTTACACATAAACATTCAAATATCTTGCCATGAGTTCTAAATACCATTGTTGACAGCTTGGTTGGTGTGCAAAGTATACTTAAATCTAGAGATATCATGCTATCTGTGATTTAAAGTTAACAATTTTACATTCATGCCCTATTTAATGTAATATTCCTCCGAACCTTAATATAGGACTTAATTAAAAAGTTGATTTTGGTCCTAAATATAAGACTTATTTCCTATATTTATCCATTTCCCCTCAAATTACCCTTATTGATATTCTATTAACAATAATCAAGTAAGACGGGGGAGGGGGCCGAATTAAGGGTGATAATTAGGGTATTTTAGGAAAAATATGTCATATTAACTAACTTCTTTAATCTAATCAAATTAGTTAAATAAGTCAGATATTAAAGATAGGAAGAGTACAATTTTTCATGGTTGGAGAATTTTTAATATGTAAATCAAGTATCTCATTTTCAATCCATTGACCGTTCGAATATAAACTTTCCCATACTCATTGTAATATTTATTATATTGCAGAAAACTAAAGCTTGATGAGAATGTTGCAAATATTTGGCCGGCATTTGGATCAAATGGAAAAGATGTAATAAAGGTCTGGTCTTGATTCCCTCTCTCCTCTTTTCCCAAACTTAAGATTTGAAGATTAGTGCTCTGTTTTTTAACTAGAGGGTCATGCACTAACGGCTTAAGGTTATAAATAGGATCAAACTGGCAACCTCTCACTTGTAGGGGAACTCTCATGCCACTAGGCTACAAAGCCATTGGCAGATTAATGCTCATTTAGTTGGAGCATGATGCTTATTTTTTCAAGGATACTTCAGTGGCTTTAGAGGGGACACGGTCGTCTTCTTGTATGGCTTCTAGTGTTCTTCCCATGATTTTCTTAGGGGAGTCTCTGTTTGTCCAGTGGGACCAGTGACTCTTTGCACCATATAAATGTCCTAGATGCTTTATTTTTTCTTTCTAGCTGTTTAGGAGGATAGCTTTACCGCCCTCTTACCATAATCTCTCTCTTGTCTAAGAACAAGATCTATCATTCTTTGTTTAAGTATTAAAAAATTATTTATTTCAGGTCCATCACATCCTTAACCATACATCGGGTCTGCACAATGCAATGGCAGACATGAATCGAGAAAACCCGTTACTGATGCTTGATTGGGATCAATGTTTAAATCGCGTTTGCATGTCAGCACCTGAGACTGAACCTGGAAAGGAGCAGTTATATCATTATTTATCGTTTGGCTGGCTGTGTGGTGGAATCATCGAGGTATGATTGTGGTCTCTTGGACATGAGTTTTTAGAATCTTCTACCAGTTTAAACTTAGTAGAAATAAAATTTGCCGGCTAAAGATTCTATTTTAATCTGAATTTATTTGGATAAAACAGCATGCATCTGGCAAGAAATTTCAGGAGATCCTGGAAGAAGCAATAGTTCGCCCCCTCCACATTGAAGGAGAGCTATATGTAGGGATTCCCCCAGGCAAGTTCTATAAATTATAAATTATATTTTTTTTTTGTAATATGTAGTTTTGTACATAACTAGAATATTTTCTGTGCAAATTAATATAATCAAATATAAGGTAAGTATTACTTTAGTAATTTTGGAAAGATATGGAAACTAAATATACTCTTTATATGGTCATTTGGAGGAAGAGTAAAAGGAAATCTTGAGCTGACCTGATTTCTTTGTTACCATGGTCCATTGCCTTTGTCCGGGGGTGGAATCACGTCTAGCGGCTCTCACTGTAGATATAGATGACTTAAGCAAGTTCTCAGGGATCGCCAGTCGTTCTGACCTCCCGTCCACCTTCCAGCCGCAGCAAATCGTTCAAACTGCTACCAGTTTGACTCCTCTTCTCAATGCGCTTCAAGTCCGCCGTGCCATCATACCAGCAGCTAATGGACACATGTCTGCCAGGGCTCTTGCTCGTTATTATGCTGCCCTAGCAGATGGTGGTAAGATTCCGCCTCCTCATTCTTCCGCTTCCGAGCCTCCTCTTGGAAGTCATCCCCATAAACCTAAATTTTCTTCTCCTAAGACCTCCGGAAATGAGAAATGCAGCAGACGGAGGAAAATGCCCATACCTTTATTCAATAGAACTAACGATTCCCAAGACTTGGAGGCTAATAGTGGTAGAAATACTAACAAGAATGGTTTTACTAGGATTCCTACTACTGACAGTAGCTGTAGTTATAGCAGCGATAGCAACAGTGCCAGAGACAGTGATTCACGTACCCATTCTTCTACCAAGATCTTTGAGAATCCTAGGATTATTGGTCAATTCTTGGGTACAGGGGAATACAAGAATTTAGCTCTGCCTAGTGGTGGTTTTGGTCTTGGATTTAAGAGGTTTAGTCCAGTAGACAGCTCAACCGTTGTGTTTGGGCACTCGGGTATGGGTGGGTCCACAGGTTTTTGTGACGTGACAAACAAATTTTCCATTGCCGTGACTCTTAACAAAGTATCAATGGGAGCTGTCACTGCAAAAATTGTGCATCTTGTTTGTGCCGAGTTAAATATTCCTGTGCCAGCCGATTTCATGAGATTTGCAGCTGCGCCCAGAGGGCCCGATTCGGAATCCAACTATGCGGCACCTATAATTAATTGAGGATCAAAGCTTTTTGCTTTTCTTCCCATTTATATGTATTATATATTTTTTGTCGCCTGCATAATTTATCTGTATAATGTATATTTCGTCGTGGCTTTTGGTCCTCGTGCACGATTATGAACATTTTTTATGACTTTCTTCTGCTTCAGAAATTTTAGCTACACATGGGCTACTGCAGCCCCCCATCATGGCCCAAACTTTAATATAGTCACGAATAAAATTTTGTAACCGTATACTTCAAGTGTTTTTTTAATATTAAAAAGTTTAGATATATTTAGTATTAGTTTTTAGTTAAGGCATAGCCTAATTTATAGAGTGTTTATAGGAGATTTATGATATTATTTATTAAATGAATTTTTACAATAGCAATGAGAATTAAGCTTATGTCTTTATGGGATATAAGTATATTTATTATTATCTATATTAATTTTAATTGACTATCCTTTAAGTTTTGGTTTATTGAGTATGATTTCATGCGTTTGGATTTGCCATGTTTCTTTAGTTATTGATGTTGATTCATAAGTGGAGAGGAGAAGAATATGGGTTCGGGTTTGAATCCCCCCACCCCCAAACCTCACCTTCCCTATAGTTAAATTTGAAAGAGGCGCAAATCAGTATATTACTCTGCATATTAACGGTAGCATAGAAGGGTATTTTCTGGGGCATTGAATCTAGCGTCGTTGCCAGCACATTGAATTCCCAACCTTATAATATATTTAGGAATATGAATTAATAAGACGTCCACGTGATGTAGGAGCATTGGAAGCAGTAAGGAAGGCAGCGAATGAGCCATAACATAATAGTGATGGTACAACCACAAAACGCGGTTTCTGAGCATGAATGCTTCCAAAAATATAATCGAGAGAGCCGATTAGTTTGATTTGATCCAGATCTCTTTTCTTTTAATATTTCCGACTGTTCCATTGTGCACTTTTAGTATGAAACACTACGTGTGTGTTTGGAAAATTTTTTTCAAATTAGCTTATGAAAAAAATAGGATTATAGATAGCTTATGAAAAAGGGCTTTTCTAGAAGAACTTATAGAAAAAAAGTGATTTTAGATAAATGAGTGTTTGGATAATTATTTGTAGAAGGGGTTTTATGAGTGGTAAATTACGAAAAATGGTATGAGTATTAAATGAGGAGAGATAAGAGATGAGAGGAGAGAGGAGAGAGGAGAGAGGGTGTAAGAAAGAAAAAAGAGAAAAAGTAGGAGAGAGGAGAGAGGAGAGAGGGTGTAATAAAAAGTAGGAGAGAGGTGTAAGAAAAAGTAAGAGTAATATAGTAATTGGTTAGTTCATAAGCTCTTTTACTGTTCCATAAGCTGCTCTGACCAGCTTATCTGAAACCTTGGTTTTAAACCATAGTTTAATCAAAAAGCCCGTTTGAACAAAAATTGCTGTTTGGTAAAAAATTTCCCCAAACCGAGGTTTGGGGCCAAAAGTCCTTTTTAAACTATAGTTTGGGTTGTTTCCAAACACACCCTACATTACACCATCACTCTCTTCAATGAAGCTACTTGGAGATAGCCTTATCCCACCAACTTCATCTTTCCACTTTTCTTGACCCTAAAAAGTTTGAAGGGCAAGATGAATTCAACATATAACTTAATTTCCACGATGATAGAAATAGGAGCAAAACACGGCATTGTCAACCAGTACAATTAATGTGATAGTTCTCTGGAACTCCGCACTATCCTTAATTTCACTTAAATAAATAACAAGTCTTAGAATATTTGCATTTAATGCAATTGCCCCATTATTGTATTCAATTTTGTATGCCAGCTTTGAAGTCCATAATGTCAATCAGGCACACACAATTATTAGTATTATTTAATTGCTATAATTCTACCATACAATGCCATTCAATATATTTTACAATGGTTGCTATCCCATGGATCCAATTATAAAAGTAGGGCGCTTTGATGAAAATAATCACCATACTTGTAATTCAACTCTTGGCTTTCATTCCTTCTTTGTTGAATTCTGTTCTTGGAGCATTGCCACAAATGGGGATAACAGAAGCATGCTCCAGGATCATTGGAGACCTTCTACAAGGTTTCAGACGTTCACAGGAAAGATCAAAGCCTCAAGTTGATGACAATAATCCCCCCTACAAGCCCCAGAATGTGCTCAAACTTGATGACAAGATGGTCAGTGCTCTCATCACTGTCTTTGGCATGCAAAACAATGGAAGTATCAAGAAGGAAAACGCAAGGCAAGTGGTAGAGAAGCTCGGTTTGCTATATGGTTCAGAGGAAGAGAAGCCCTCATCAGGGTTTGAACTTGCTAGCCAAGGAGGAGGCTTAGAAGATGAAGAGGTTCCTGTAGAAGAAGTGCTCCATGGATTGGAAGATATGTCGAAGCGTAACGAGCTATTACAGGAGGCCTTCAAAATCTTCGACGAAGATGGAGATGGATACATAGATGCAATGGAGTTGAAGAGGGTTCTGGATTGCTTGGGTTTGGATAAAGGTTGGGACATGAGCACCATTGAGAACATGGTGAATGTTGTAGATTTGAACTTTGATGGTAAGGTTGATTTCAGTGAGTTTGAGTTGATGATGGGGTAGTAGCAGTTTATTCATTTTACTTTTAGGATCAATAAAATTATTTATTAATCATCAGCCAATTGTATATTAATTACTTCTTCCACAGTTCTCTGAATGAAGAATCTGGCGATGGATTGTTTACTTTCTCTTTGATTTATCTATTTACGTACTTATTGCATTTTCGCTGCACAAGAATTGGGGCAATTAGAAAACGCAAAATAAGTACTTTCATACAAAAACAAAATACAACAGAAACCATACTATTTCAATGGACATAAAAGAAAACATTAGACAAAACAGAAGCTACTAATTAATCTAACTAGACAAGACGATATAAAGTTGGATCTGATAGGGGAGAAGTGAAACATTTCAACGATATATTTCATTGATACACCTCATAGCATCACTAATAACTCCACTATTGAAATTGCTGTTGCTGATATCTAAGTTTGCAAGACCAAGAGATGAATTGTGATCATCAACTGCAACAGCAGCATATGAAGCATCAATTCCATGGACAGTGATCGTCGGCGAGACATGGGCCATGCAACGCTGCAGGCTAGTGGTGTTGAGTTGCGGTGGCGCGTTTAGCTGATGACTCTGATTCTGAACAAGCGGATTATTTAAGGTTGAGAACGAGCCCCTAGTCACCATATCTTCAGCTAACTTCACCTAGAAGTACACACAATTTCTTCAGTAGTTCATGAATCTGATCAGAAGAAAATTTTCTGGGAGATTTTTCATCTATTTAACTCTATCCAATAGGATCAGAGATATACCTTGGCTCTCAAAGCTTCGACATCCGATTTTAGCACTCGGTTATTTGTATTAGCCTCGCGAAATTGCTGACCGGCATCTGTAAGCTGCTTGTAGAGAGCTGCATTCTCCAATCTCAGTTGCTCAACCTGAGGAAGACGAATTCAAATTTCATGGTTGAATTGAGTCTCACTAGGTATAATAATATTCCTCTCATTCCCCTGTTTCAGACACTCCCAAAACATCAGTTCAGTTCACTCACCTGCAACTCAAGATCAGTCAGATGTGCTTGTTTTCTTCTTCTGGATCTCCTTGCAGATTCCCTATTAGAAACCTTCCTGAAACAATGAATCAGTGTAAAGCAGGGAGGAGGATGAATGATAGATGAAGACCAGGTGTTTTAGTATATTTCTCTATGGAGTGACTGATGAACAGAACATAACATATACCTTCTGAGGCGCTTCATATCAATGGGGTTTGTGCTCTGATCACAAGGGCCCGCTACGTCATCCTCATCAGATTGCTCACGGGACGAAGAAGCACTTGTGGTGGTTCCTTTGGCTTGATTATTATCTCCGAGGGTTGGTTGATTATTAGCTGACACAGGGCTGCAAACTGGTGGCCAGTTTGCAATTGATCCAAATATGTTAAACTACATCAACTAAACCAAGTTTCTTATGAGCTATAACATACATCAGTGCAAGGGAGCGTGACAGACATCATGCAGAAGTGTGTACTGAAAGAAATCAACAAAAATATACACGGTTTTGCCCATAAGCCTATATGATTAATTACCAGCAGTACCACAAATGGATGACTGAGATTCAATCGTAGCAGAGAGAGGTGAATGCTTCTGGGGCCATAAAAGGGAAACTGTTAGTTCCTCACAAGTTGAAAACGCAGTCACCGCATCCTGCAATTATCCACAGAGCTGAAATTTTAAGGATCAAACTGGTTTAGTTTATATATAGCAGCATAAGGTACTCTTGACCCAGAAAGAAGAGTCTGCAAACTTCTTTTCTTTTCTTTTCTATTCTTTATTTAGAGTTCTTCTCTTAAGAGATTATCTTCCTTTTCTTTTCCAAATAGCACTAGAGGGAAGCAACAAAATAGCCCTCCATGATCAGTCCCTCAATTAGATTGTGGGCACTCATCACAGTGGATGAATGATTCCATGTTTTTAATAAATCGCTAAATTAGCAGTCTCTTATCAACTACTAGTCGGTGGTGAAGCAGGAAAAAAGTTGAGATTTTTACTTTAGACTAAAGGAGGAAGGGGAAAACACAAAAGAAAAGAAAAGGCATGCCAGGTAATAATAGAGTCATCTAACGGATGCTTAGCTTCCCTATAATTTCCTTATTCATCTACCAAACAGTGCCCAATATAGGTGATTTATGCTTTCATATTATTCGCTTGTGTGTTATAAATGAATAAGCAATGGAGTCCAATTTCTTTTTCCTTCCTTTCTTCATCTCTCAATAGTTTAACACGAATCAGTGTGAGCAATTACCATGGGCATCACGATAATCCACCCCAAGACAAATTCTGTCCATGTTTGATAAACAGTAGCATAAAATCATTTTAAAATAATTGAAAGCAACATTTATATTTAATTAAAAAAAAATCACGCTGTTTACTGTTGTTTAAAGAAATCTTGCACGCAATAGTCTTTCTATAAAAACAAAATGAAAGAAAAATATCAAAACAAGAAAAAAAAAACAAGGGGTTTCAATTTCATTTTGTGCACTCTTTCTGTAAATATTCCTTCAACAATTGATATGTGAGCATCAACAGCGTCAGTGACTGGTAGGTTAGTAAGTCTATACTCCATCTTGCTCGTGAAGACTTGTCTTTTCCCCAGTCGTCTTTTTTATTAATATTCAAACTTCCACTGTACTTTCCTCCTTCTAGAAGACATAAGCTTTTTTAATCTTTATTTTTAACAAAATTAAATTAAATTCTGTTGTAGTAAACGTCAGGGGAAGGAAATTTCGAGGCAAGTTTAACCATAAACAAACACCTGCAACAAAGAAATTTGTTACAGTTTTATAGCCAAGAAAATGAAAGCTGAGATTTAGTAATACTACTTTTTTCCCCTATTATTATTTTGTGCGTTCAGTTTTATTTAAAAAAAAATCCTTGCCTTCGACTGATAATCTCTCCAAAAGACCTGTTTTCTAAAGTAATAATATAATAAATTTATTATTTATATAATGATAATGTAATAATCACTCTTAATCATTGCGGTTTTAGAAATCAGCAGTTGGGGAGTAGCTGAGGGTGATGCCACTTCATTCATTCACAAGGAGTGAACCAATGAGGGTGGCCACGTCATCAAGCCGCCGAACCACCAGATGACGTGGTAAAAGACGGTTCTCGAACGTACTTATTTTGTTTTTCCTGATACATAGCGAGAGAGGGCGTTCGTAACGTTAACTGAAAGAGAGCACTAACCGAGTTTCGGAAAGCGTGATCGAAATCGTCGGAGCCGACGCCGGCGAGAAATGCGTCCGCGTGGGGGAAACTTTTGTCTCTTTGACCCCAAAGCTCGTACGGTTTCACGTCCTCGTCGTTGGTCGATGCGACCGTCTTATTCAGGAACTCTTCCAGGGCCAACTCGGACGGCGTCCGTTTCATGTTGCAGACGCCAGAGAGAACCGACGACGCTTGCGGAGATTGGGTTTGAGTGGCGGTGCAGGCTGGCAAGACGGCGGCCGGCTTCGTCTCCATCATGCCGGAGAGAAAATAGAGGGAGAAAGGAGGAAAGAGAAGGAAAAGGGAGCGAGGGAACCAAGTGAAGGGGTATAAATAGGAAAAGTGAAAACCAAGTACGTGAAAGTTGTTGCCAGACTGAAATTACAAAAATGGCATCCAAAGTTACGTTGAATTACGTGTTGGACCCGTGAGGCTCACGTTCATGCCGATAATTGGTTCCTCCCATCTCCATTGTCTCTTCATGCTTCTTCATAGATCCTACTATTGAGTTTGGTTTGCTAATTAATACTAAATCCTTAATTTAAAAACCAATTAATTAATTTAAATAAATTTTAAATAAATTATTTAATTATAGTATATATAACATAATCTTTTTAAAATATCAGTATAATATAATATTAGATTAATTGATCAAATTAGTTTAGAAGTAAATAATAAATATTAAGAATAAAATAGATAAAAAAATTATATTTAAAATTAAAATTAATTTATTAACTAATTTTTGTATTAGGATAAAAGAGTATGTCTTTATTTTTGGGCTAATTAATATATCTCCATTTTGAAAGCAAGATATTCCTTACGTAAAGAAATTTCAACGAGTTTAACTATGAATGATTGTTTTTTATTGTATTTTAAATTTATTAAATAAATATAAAATATTTTTTTCTTTTTACCTTACATTAAGACCAGAGAATTTTATTTTATTCATATTTTTCACTATATTTTATAAATTGATGGCGGGAAATTTGGTACCCCCATCCGAGGCGACGAGGACATTCCAAGAAAGCAGTGGTAATTTAGCGAATCCGGCCTGTTTGACTCCGAATCTGGGAAGCATCATCAGATCGCCACTTGTAAAAATAGAAAAATCTCTGTGGGTATCTTTTTGGAATCAGCCCATTTTGTTCTTGAACTGAGAAATCAAATTGAGTTTTTTCTGTTGGCAGTAAACCAATTTGAAAAATTAACTGATGACACTAATTTTTTGAAAAATTAATTTATATTTTAAAATATTTTTTCTCTCCCAATATGTTATCATATATTAAAAAATTAATACTTTTTTTTGTAAAATTCCAAACATCATTAGAGTATGATCTATGTTTAATGTGACAATAAGAGACAAAAGTGGTATTAATATTTATATATCATTACACAAACATTACACGATGGGTGTTGATTGGTTTAGACTTTAGGGATTTTTTATTGTGGTTAATTACTTATGAACAATTAAGATCCAAAATATATAATAATAATAATAATAATAATAATATAAAGTAATAATTATGGCCACTTACACGCTTATGGGGGTAGTGGTGAGGGCGACTATTATTTATATCTCCAGCCACTAATTTTCTCTTCAATTTCACTTTCAACTTTATGCTCATATCGTCTACTGAAATTCACAGATTATCAAATTTAAATTTAATAAATATTTTAATGACTAAATTATAAACAGGCATTCTGACTGGAAAAAATGTCGAATTTAATTTAAATTAAGATTATTAATTAAGAACGAAAAGACATATGAAACCGATGGGCGACTTTTATGATCAGAATGAAAGAAAAACGAATAATTGTATAGCATACATCAGAGTTACTTCTTGACCAAGAGAACAATATAATAAAATTATGAAACTTTAGCAGAATTAATAACTGGGCAACACATAATGAATACCAATGAAAAGGAATAAAGGGAGGCAGACCAAAAAGAGAAAGAGGGGCTGCCACAACTTTGATTCTTTGGCATGTTGTGTGTGGTTAAGTAAAGTGAAGAATAAGAGCAAAGCATTTGGTGGCGAAACATTTGAAGCCACATTTGCCACAATTAGGAATACATCACCACCACAAAAATCATGCAAGAAAAAAAAAAGGGTTCATCAGCACCTCTAATTCAAAGAGTGGGTGAAGAAAGCAGTACATCACAAATAATGGGATGACATCTAAAAGAATATAATTGTGAAATACTAAATATAATATTGCTCCACCATTAGTTCTATTGAAAAGCACTAGGACTGCTTCAATACGAGAATTTTGGTTTAAATTTTGTGTGAATGAACCAAAACACTTCAAAGATAGTTATTCCCTTCTGGGTTTGTTTGACAATGTTTCAATCTAACATTGATTGTGCTAAATTTTAGATTTTGTATAAAAATTAAATATAATAGGGCATGCTATGGGTGTGAATTAAAAGGTGCCTCAATATAGGGGGCTCTAATCATGTAAGGTCAGATGAAGAATAAATGTACACAATCTTCATCTCATAAGTGAAGAGATTATTTTTAAGATTTAAAATTTTAACTTATAGGTTATATAACATTAACTTTAATATTGGTTTGAAAGAGGACCACCTAACAAAGATGAGAGTGAGAGTGAAATTGCAAAGGGGCAAAGTGGGGGAGGATGAGTTAGAGGAGCTAAAATACTTTATCGCTTTTGGAAAAGCAGCAAAGGAAATAGATTTGGGAGGAAGAGGAAAGGCACAGTGAGCAGGGGGGGAAAACACAAGTGGGTTTCTTAAAGGACATGCGGGGGATTGATGGGGACAAGCACCGGCCCTAAAAGCAGGTACGTATAAAATAAGAAAGAAAATGAGAGGGAGCTGTGATGGGGATGGTGTTAAAAAAGCAGGTTAGAGCTCGCTTTCTGGGTGAGTTTTAAAAGTTGTTTGCATTATTAGTTTAGTGGCATCATCACTTTCCTAACACAATGCAATAATACCTAACTATGTAACTAGGGATTGCCCAGTGGCGTAGAAAAGCCAAAGCCACCATTCCAAATTATAGAGTGGGGACGACACCAGTCAGGAGCAGACTAGTTGTAGTATTTGCTTTTTTTCTTTTTTGGTAATTGTAACTTCACATCACATAATTTATTATCTATAAATACTCTATTAGATTATAGACTAGTCCATCCCGTACCTGCACTACTCTCAACTTTCAATTCCACTTGTTCCTTTTCTTTTGTTGCCTTATCCATCTTCAAATCCAACGTGCGTTAAGAGGACATTTGTGTCATGAACCAAAAGATTTATCACAGCTCCAACATGTGTGCGTGTGTAATGATATTAACAGAAAGTCAGATTTCTGAAAGAACAGGCCCTGACGAAACCAATGGTTCCTTTGAAACATGAAGTAAACAAGACAATACTGATTGACACATGGCGGCCCTTGAACACGAGTTAAACTAACAATTTATTTGAAAAATCCACTGATTACTAGGATAGATATCATTTTTCCTATAAAGGTGCTTAAATCGCAGCCTCTAATCTTCTTTGAGAATTTACAATTTTTTAAAAAAATTGAAAAAAGACAAACATCCTGAAGACTAATACTCATTCTAAGGTTGTCATTAAAGCTAAGAAAATATATATTATATGCTTGAGGGCATAACGAAGGATATAAAATAGAAGGCATATCTTCACATACACACATCTGCCACAAATAAGGCCTCATCAATCATCATCCGATAGCAACTCAATGCAATTCGTGATGCATCGAAGTGCTCATGCTTGAGATCAGAGATACCACACTTTATATGTATAAATTCAAGGTTAGACCGGTGGTGGTTACCCCCAACCCCTACGAAGTTTAAAGTTCAAACACAATTCAATGCCATATGAAAGAGGTTTAGCTATATATGATTAGCACAATTTCTAGTATCACAATTTAAGAAAATAAACAGAAACACTACGAAGCTCATCATCAAGAAACAGTAACAAAGTTATGTCTCAAGAACATTAACAGCGCTGTTTATGCCATGATTTTGGCAGACCTAACATAAAGGCTGTCCACAACCTTCCCTATGTTGGAAATGGTTTCCAAGGTGTCAGGATAAATGGCGTCACTCTTGGGATCATCAAATATGACAAGGCATCCAGCACCTTGATCCAATGTCCCAGCAAACTTCTTGTCCAAAATCATCTGGGATAACTTCCGCTCCACATTATCAATGGGAAGTTCAATTAGCTCAGCAATATGCGCAATCTCGACCCTTGAGAATGGCTCAATTAATCTGCAAAGGTTCTGCTCCAGAAGTGTATCATAAAGGGATGACAGGTGCCTGTGGACAATTGGGTCTTCCTCCAATTGTGCCCTGTAGTCCCGCAAAGCAGTTTCAAACAACTTAAGGGAACGCTTAGAATGAGCATCTGCAACAGCTTTCATGGCATCCAAGTCAGGACCAACATATTGGAGGCCTGCTTTAGAAGATATAATGCCCACCACATCATCAGCTTGACTCACCATGATCTTACACAACAACATGTATTTTAGGCTAAAAACAGCCTTGGGGTCTTCAAGTGCATTGAAGGACTCAAAAGCTTCAAAGAAATAACTATATGCAGTTTTATAATCCTTCTCCTCTGCGTGAAGAATCCCACTTTGCAGATCAATGGCACCTTGCTGAGCAGGGGGCACGTAAATAGCATTAGCAGCTGTTCTTGCTGCTGTGAGGGCAGCTTTAGCCTTTGGTAGGTTCCTTAAGGAGAAGTGTAGCTTGCTTTCCAGCAAGTCTATGTCCACAAGAAGAAGTTTGTCATCCAATCTTCTAACCTCTTTGACCAGGCCAGTAAGGAGAGTCAAAGCTTCTGCATACTCCTTATTTTCCATAAGAAGAGCTGCAAGCCTTGCCTCAACCCGCTGCCTCAGAAAGGTACGCTTTTCAGCTCGAGTCCACTGCACCATTTCTTTGCAGAGTGCAATTTGTAGATCAGATGTCCCTGGTATTTTAGCAACAGAATCAATTATTCCCCTCACTATTTTTGCAGTTTTTGCCTTGGGGATTAAAGAAAAGAATGGCCTCAACTGAGTGAGAAGGCTGCGAAGATCCTCTGCCCTATTCTCTTGCCTAAGAAGATCGGAGAGGTTTGTGATGGCCTGCTCTTTAATGCGCAGAGCTTCCGGAGATGCAGAGGGGTTCTCAAGTACATGATAAAGAATAGAGATGGCCTCAGATGGGTTTTTGGCCTCGAGTGCCTGTGCAATAGTGTCTGTTGTTGCGGGGAGATGTGAGGAAGACATCTTTAATGCTTCCACAAACTTCTGAAACAACAATTTGATTAATTAAGAGAAACATGCAAAACTATACAGCTTTGAATTACTATAGATTTGAATAGGAAATATTATCTCACTGCTTTAGCTATGTTTTCCTTTTAAGCAAAACGTAATGCCTTCACTTTGTTGAAATGGTTATCTAGCAATAGCCAAGACTACAGGGCACATGGAAAGGTAAATTAAGGCTTATATGTGACTATCATATGCTCGCTCATAATAAAACACGAAAACATAAAAGAACACCCTCATTTATAACAATCTTATGAAACTGAATGCAATAAGAACTAGAAACATAAGGTGAAGCAATTGCCTTGAAAATGAAGAATTGATTTATTCCAAATTGGACAACTCCTTTTATGTGCATCGTTTGAGTTAGAAGCAACATTACTCATTGATTACCTTCAAGCCCAAGAAGTTTGTGACAAGAAAAAACATGGACTTCGATACCGAGGAAGAACTAAGCCCAATCTTATCTCAGATCTAGCAAGGGGTGCTTTGTGAAGCGTCAAACTTCACAAATTGGGGTTTATTCCCCACATGCCCAACATTATCCCTTTAGCTACAGGTTATTCTCCTCTTGTTTTCACCTTCGCTCCTCAAATAACTTAAACCCTTTAATTTACCACTTATTTTTACAAGTTTATTTCATTATTGCTTAATCTGTTAGTCGCTTTTCAAATCGTTTTTAAACCCTTAAATCAAGAAACCCTAGTAGCTTGTTCTCTACTGTGAAGCTCACTCTGTTAACCGCCACCCACCATCCTAAGAGTGGATTATACAATTTTAAAATGGATATTTTCTCATAAACTACGGTAAAACGCCGAGAGGTGTAGATGGCGGAGAGAGAAATTGATGCTTACCTCGACGATGGAGAGCAGAGAGGGGATGCGGCGGCCGTCAACCTTGACAAAGGAAGAGTGAAGGACTATGGTCGATCTGAGGATGTGGACGCGAGCGAGGCCGAGAGTCGGATGGGAGTCGTGATTCGTGAATGTCGACGGAAATCGGAGAACTTGGGAAGGTGGGGCGGGCCGCGGGGATCTTAAAACGCAGCGTACCGCTCTTTAACAGAGACAATCAAAGGGAAGGCCTTGTTTCTCAATTTTTTTTTCTGTTATAATTTTTTTAAAAAATAGATTCACTCACGATTCAAAGTATAGTAAAATCTTATTTCTTTTTTAATAATATTAATATTTAGTGGATAAACTTTCTATTACCATAAACCTAGACAATTGTTTCTCAATTAACCCTTAAGAATTGGGTTTCTCTACCTTATTGGGCCTTTGGGCTTCCATTGTTGTAAATGGGCCACCTTAGTGTGATTTCAAGGTAAAGTCCAATTTCCCAGGGAAAAATAAAAGTAAAAGACCAAAGAGACAAAAAGCCAACGTTTAATGCCCATAGTATCCCAAACAGGGGTGCCTCTAACAAAAATACACATTTGCTTTGGGAAAAAAACGGGTCCAATATAATACGAATCGTTCCGTCTAATGTATTGAAATATGAGATTGAGTTATATTATACTGGAGATAAGGCTCCAAGATGGAAGGTAAATTAATTTACAAAGAACATAGGACCGGTCCTCTAAAACGAAACGCAGATACAAGCAATAGGTCTGCAAACGTTAATTATAGTTCCTACACAAGCATTTCTATAACGATGAAGTAATAAGCCTGCAAACGTTAATGAAGCCGACATTCTGATTGACGTCGTCGACCTTGGTGTTGGTGGTGGCAGAGGCAGAGAAGAGGAAGTCGAGGTTGTAAAGGACAGGAATCCTAGTAAGAGAGCAGAGGAAGACGAGAAGAGGCCCAAATAGCCATAGCAGAAGAGGAAGAAGCCTTTCTCTAACATGTGGTGTATATAAGACAAGGTGACCAATGGCGTGGCGTCTTGTTGGAAGGTGACATATTTGAGAGACTGATGGACCTGATGGAGAGAGTGTGACAGAAGAAGGAGAAGATGAACAAGGTAAGGAAGGTGACATATTTGAGAGCCACGTCGTTCAGTGGTTTCTTCATGCTGTAAGTGCCGCTTATCACCGCCGCTAGTCCCGTGCATAGCAACACAGACGTCGTCGCCATTAAAGTAGACCCCATGATCGTGTTCCTCAGCGACTGAACCGCCAGTATGTTCTTCTTGTCATTATTGTCCTGCCGCCATAACAATCATCGTTTAATACATACATACGTACGTACGTACATATATATATTGTGCAATATATATACATACACTGTGAGAGTAGTTTAGGGAATTAGTATGTATATATACCTCCATCATCGAATGGACCCAGTTACGGCGAACGGAGGCGTTGATGCCGATGGTGGTCCGGTGAGGCTGAGTCCCAACGGTGTGCCGGTGAGTCCCAATTTCTTATTAATTTTAATTCATCAAAGAAGCACAATTACTAAATTACTGTGATCACTTGAATACTTTGGACAGTATAATTCTGTTGATTGTTCAAGGAGAATACGTAGTTACTTTTAAAAAATAAAGGAGAATTAGGGAGAAGGACCAAAGAAAAATAATAATTATTAAAAATGATATTAAAAAGTATATTTATTTAAAAGGATCAAAAATTAAAATAAATTTATAATTACTAAAATACCATCTATTAAGAGAGTACAACTGCCCCTTCCTTTTTTCTTTCTTTCTTTTTTCCTATTTGACATCCATATATACAGCATCTGAACGTTAATTTATTTAAAATATTTAGTTTTAATCCTTAATTTTTTGATAATGTCATTTCCTTAACTTTTTTTGGTTACATTTTTATTTTCTTATATTAGCCTTTATAAAAAAAACTCAAATTTTATAATATTATTGCAACACTAAGATCCATATTGATTAAAATCTATAAAAGTTAGATTAGTGGGAGATAACCAATTGTCAAATCATTGAGATTAATCGGACAGAATATATGAGTATAGAGGGGGTAGTTTAATAATTATAAATTTTTATTTTAGTTTTAATTCTTTTAAATAATTATAATTTTAAAGATATTTTTTTAATAAATATTATTTTTTCTAAGTCTTTCTTCTTAATTCTCCCCCAAAAAAATAAAGAATCGCACAAACTCGTGTGCGTGATAGACAGTGAGGCCGAAAAAGAAGACGTTGATAAAGTAGACACGGATGTAATTGTCTAAACAGTAACAGTAACAGCAATAAATTTGGATAGAATTTAAAAGAATGACTAGTAAATTTTTTTAATAATTTAAAAAAAATAAAAAAAAAACTTATGAAAATATTTTTTTTAGATAAATGAGTGTTTGAATAGTTATTATTAAAAGAATTTTTATAATTAAAAAATTATTAAAAATAATATAATTTTATTAAAAGTATGAGAGAGGAGAGGGGTGAAAGAGAAAGATGATAGAGGAGAGATAGTGAAAAATATAGAAGAGATATAATATAAAAAATAGATAATAGAGAAGAGATAGTGAAAAAGATAGAAAATATAGGAGATAGGGTGTAAGAAAAAATAATAGTATAATAGTAATTGATTAGCCCATAAACTTTTTTATTATTCTAAAAATTACTATAATCAGTTTATTTAAAACTATAGTTTGATCTATAAATATTTTTGGATAAATATAACTATTTATTTTAAAAAAATTTAAATTTAAATTTTCCTTAAAACAACTTTTAAAATTATAGTATGAATGGAAACTGACAGACCTCAACCTTTAATCAAAAGGGATTTTTTTTTTTCTTTTGCCTGACTCAACCCCAACTCCAGTTGGTTTGCAAGCTTCATTTATTTATAAATCACAAACAAATTCATAGACTAGGGAGAGAATTGTCACGAACTAAGCCAAAAAGTGGTCTAGGGATAAGCCAAACGTGTTCACATTTTTTATGAACACGCACTATTTCGATTTCGCATGCTTACTGTTTATTAATTAGATTGACATGAATTTATTAATAAAAATTAATACATATAATAAAAAATATATTTATATCTTATTTTTAATTACTATTATAATTGTTAGGATTTATACAGACGATCTTATAAATTTTTTATAAATATTTTTTAAGTATGATAGTTATATTATGATATTAGTAAGGGATTAATGTTAAATCTATTTAATTTTTTTTATATAAAAAAATGTATACCAGCATAAAAAATATGTATAAATGCTAATTTTTTTTTTTTCTCTTTGGGACCAAATACGGCTGAGAAAGGCTCTACAGGGTAAAAAACCTAAAATAGCCCTTATATAAATATAAGATATTGTTCTACAACTTATGAGTAAGTGCTTATACATGTAATTAGACTTTGGATTCAACAGATTGAGACATCGAGTTTGACTCGTAAGTTGGTAAGGGAATTCAAGCTAACAGGCTGTAATTTAAATTTAAAATTTGAGATTTAAATAAGAGTGTGAATCGTAGCTAGAAGTGAGACATTTGGATTGTGACGGGTGTTCTTCCCTCTTACCAAAAAGGTCACGTACTACGTACTAACTCAATAATCATCATCGAAATTAATTAATTCTTCACTTAGCTGGCAGAATAATTCATCAACCAAACAATGCGCCAATTAGAATCATTTTCATGTTACGCCAAGGGAGAAAAAATAACTTGCATTCCATGTGCCTATACATGGTATAAAAATTATATTAATAAAAATTAATTCAAATAATAAGCGGCTTAATATTGTTTAAATAATATCTTAAATTTAAATTATAGCGTATGCAGAAAATTTCTATTGGAAAACCCACCTATCATAGTCAGATGCGCGACGCGGGTTAGATCTGGATGTAGTCGACGTAAATTTTCGATGAATCGAGTGGATAAAAAAATAGTATAAAAATTATAATAATTCAAATTATTAATGAAATACAAATTAAATAAATAACAATGTCGCTAATTCCTTAAGTTCCAATTAAGTACAAAATTCATATATTAATATAAATTGTAAAATATACATATTGAAGTGCTAATTAATGCTAATGGAGAAGATTTGTCTGCATATTGCGTTTGGTTCATAGTTTTTGGCTCCTCCATTTCACTAGACAAAAGGGAAATCTAATCATAGGAGCATCTACCCAATTAATTTTTTTTTTGTTTTAAAATTGTTCTTGAATAATAATGAAGAGGACCAACTTTTCGATGGGGACAAAAGCAATAAAGGGAATAACAGATCATAGAATCAATCAGGTGGCTAGACAATGATTGTTTGGGAAGAAGAGAAAAGAGAGTGGCTCAATTCCATTTGTTTAATTTCGTGTATAGCTGTCCATTAATCCAGAGGTAATTAATTAATTAATCAGGTGGCTGGGCAATGCCCCCATGTCATATATCATGAGGGATCACCGTGTGATTCTCACTTACAAAACTCCATTTTGTAATTCTTGAATTTGTAATTTAGGTGTGTAATAACTCCTTTTCTTTCGCTCTATCATAACTTCCCAATCTTAGTTTAAATTCATATATAAATTTCAAATCATCCTAATATTAATTGCCATTCAATAATCTAAATGTTGGAATTTGAAAATATTAAAAATTTTCCTTCCTTAAAAGTCTTCAAGGAAGCCAATAACATTTAATGGCTATATATTTATAGATTTTTTAAACATGCATAATATTCAAATATTTATTTGAGATAAGCAAACTATAATTTTAAAAGTTCTTATAGGCAAAATCTAGATTTAAGAAAATTTTAAAACAAACAGACATATTTATTCAAACGAACTTTTGGACTAAATTATAATTTAAAATTAAAGTTTTAAATAAGTTGGTTAGAGTAGTTTATGGAATAGTAAAAGAGTTTATAAATTAACCAATTATTATATTACCCATACTTTTTCTTATATCATATTTTCTCTTATATCTTATCTTTCATTATTTAATACTCATACACTTTTTCGTAATTTACTAATAATAAAAATACTTCTGAAAATAACTATCCAAACACTCATTTATTTAAAACCATTTTTTTTATAAATCCTTATCCAAAAGCCATTTTCTATAAACTGTCCAATTTTTTTTTCATAAACCTGTTTCTAAAATTTTATCTAAATACACACTTTATCTTTCTTATATAAAGGATTCGAACTCAATATTTAAAAATATCTGACATGATGTTATATTATTAGATAAATTTATGTTAATATATGTATCTCAATATAATTTCATATATTTTAGCTCGCTTTAGAAGTGGCAACTAAACTTTATGAGAAATCTTAAGTTTTTGGGACAATAGACTCTCTGCAGTGTAAACTTGGAAGGCTTGTCTAGTGAGGACCACCACTATTATTTTAAGATCAAATAATTTAGTAGTGGATCATGGAACATTTCATCAAATTATTGAAGAAGCTTAAAATAAGCACCCACCAATGAAATATATGATTAGCAGCTACTTTTAAAATCAAAATCCACGGCCGATCGATTCTCTCTCAATTGGGGCAATGGAGTGCGGATCATGTTAGGAGCACCTTCCAATCATCATTTAAGTATGGAGCCAAGTCAAATGCCATATATATACAAGGAAATACTTTTAAATAGAAATGTAAAATTATCTATTGGCAAAAAAAAAAAACAGAGAAAAAAATATAATTATCTAAAAAATTTCATAAGAAGCATATAATAACAAATTATGAAGTAAAAAATAACACTAGATTTATGTTTATTTATTTTTTTAAGATTTTTTTTTGTGATTATATCTTTTTATTGAAATTTCAGAATAATTTTTCCTATATAAAATCTACATGCAAAGCACCTTTGGGTTCTCTCTCTTCCAAGCTTACCATCATATTTTAATCAGAATTAACAAATATTTTGATTAGGCTCTTGTGAGGGCAAAACTTGCAATCTTCTCACAGTTCACAAGTATGGTAGATAATGCCACTTGAGTTCTCTGACTCAAAACTACACATATTCAATCTGAGCCACATGTGTGCTTCCAGAAGTTTATATTTCGTCTCTGGTAACCCACATGAACGAGTGGATAACTTATTAAGTAACATATCAGTTTCTTTTCCCAATGTTCTTATACATTTATATTTACTTATATTCAATTTATCTGACCGTCTTTAAGAACACTTCCCCTTAAAAGCAAAAGTCTTTTGTTTTTTTTTTCCTTTCGTTTTCACTTTTCCTTCTTCCGCTCTACAGTACATTGAATTGAATATAACTTTATATTCACAATAGTGCACGAAATTTCAGCTTAATTCTGGGGAATTAAAATTTAAACAGTACCCGTCTTCGTCTGCGTCTTTCGATGCTGCGTCACATGGATCTCCTGGAAATTCTAAAATAAGTTTGCTTCAGATGGTCAATATATAGTTAAAATTAAAATTACAATTATAAATAAAAAAGGAGAGTAGTGAAATAAGCTCGAGGTATGAATGGTACAATTGTATTGTACGTAACAGGGTTATCGTCTTGGTAATAAAAATAAGAGGGTACCTAAGCTTTGACTGTTATGGTGGTTGGCCTTGGCAACCACAGCTGCCAGAACCCAGCACTGACTTTAAAAGTCCTAAAAAAGTTTAATAACTGATAATTAACTCAGATAATCTCAGTCCTAGTCATCCCTGATTAGAATAAAACCAAGGAACATATGAATTTCAACCATCAAAACCAGGGACTATGAGAGGGAGAGAGAGTTCAGAATGACAATAATCGCTCACATGTGAAACCTGGAACACAGCAACTTTAAAGTCTTTAACTACTCGTCCTAACCAAGAAAACTTCTCTTGTTGGCTTCCCCATGTGATAAAAATACAAGTGCTTTTGTAACCTTCTTCACCTAAAATGAAAAAGAAAAAAATAGAAAGAAAAAGACAAGAAGTGAGGTTTAGGAGTTTTAGAATCCACAGGACCACAAGGGCTCAGACTTCTATAAATTGGAAGCACACCCCAATCAACCCCATGTAGCCTGCAGAGGGATATTCAACATAGAAGAGAGAGACAAGTGCCAAGCCTCCCAAAGACTTAGAGAGAAGTACACAATATCATTTCCATGGATCCAAAGAAATCTAACAAGATCAGAGATATTGTTAGGCTTCAACAGATCCTCAAGAAATGGAGAAAGCAAGCCAGCTCTTCAAAAACCAGTGGCTGTAACAGCAGTGGTGGCAGTAAAAGCATCAAGTTTCTGAAGAGGACACTTTCTATATCCGAACGAGAAGGGGGATCAAGCAATGTTGTTCCAAAAGGCTATCTCGCTGTTTGCGTTGGGGAAGAGCTGAAGAGGTTCATTATACCTACTGAATATCTGAGCCATCATGCATTTCATGTGTTACTAAGAGAAGCAGAAGAAAAATTCGGGTTTCAACAGACTGGTGTTCTGAGAATCCCTTGTGAAGTGCCAGTTTTTGAGAGTATCTTGAAGATGGTGCAGGGAAAGAAGGACCAATCTAGCACTCAAGAATGCAGACTTAAAGTTGAAGAAATATTGGGACACTGCTCATTAGAACACCAGCTTGCTTACTCTCACCATCCCCAGAGTCCAATGTGCAGATAATCTAGGACCTTGAAAGGCTTACTCTGATGTTTTTCCCGTTTTCTTCTTTCTCCTCATGGAGGCCAATCAATGTATGAGATTGTGAGTAAGAGAGATTTAGATGATGTAAGAGAACCTATTTGGGAATTTATGAATAGATCTTCCATTGTCTAAATCTAGTTTTTTTGTCCAGTGCACATGAATTTGTTTCAATACTTGAGACTTAGGAAAAGCATATCTAGCAACTCTGTTGTCTGAATCTATCATTCTAAGGCTGAAACTTTGGCATTATGTTATGATGTTCAAATCATAACCTCTCCTTATCAGGAACAATTCACATCACCAAACGAATATGATATTTCGTCCTCTACGAAACTAGCGATCTTGCAGGGTTTTAAACATAAAAATGTTTTGGGGGAACGTCTCTCACCGAAGTGACTTCATCCCTTCATGGGCTATCAGTTTTTTGTCACTTTGGAACAGAGTCAGAATTCGAGATTAACACATACATAAATACATACACATATAACTGATAACCTAAGCATTCAGTTCAATTCAATTGGTTAAAATCTTCGGGCTATAGGTCAAACGCCAAGAGCAGAGCATGCACTAGGGTCAGTGACCTTGGGTTCAAATGACTACTAATACAGAGCTTCACGGAAGTATATTACTACAAAAGAGACGAAAATATTGAAAGGTATTCATAAACTGTTCCTCTTTGAAAAAAAATCTGAACCGAAAAAAAATTTGTGGAGAAAGGGATAGAGCCATGCGTAGTTCCAAAATAGAAATAAGTACGATACTGATCCTGAAGTTCATGCTTCAAAGTACATGGGGGAAAAGTGAATAATATCTAAGTTCAAGTGGGCTAGTTGTCACAAGTACGGTCCATTTAAACGTAGGGACGTACCAAGACTCACCACTCCCACCTCCCCTCCACTCTGGGAGATGCTTCTTTCTTGGGCTAAAGATGAGCATCCATCAACCTCAGTGTGATCAATCATAAATGCAAAATTGAGTTTTTTAGCTTTCAGAATGCCCCCCACGATCGAAGTTTACCAGGTGAGAGTTGGATACTACCATATACGAGTAATCCACAATATTGGCCTATACTGTCATTATTTTGTTTAGATAATTGAAGTCCCTCACGAACCATTCTCAAGAGAAATTGTTAAGATTACCATAAGCAAGACCAGTCAATAACTTTTTTTTTTTTTGGTACAAGAGAGGGCTAATATGCCCAAAATAAAAGAAATTAAACAACGTGGGGATTAAATCCCAAACACTCCTTGATCATAATTGCCTTTAGATGAGAAGGGCACGAATGTATTACTGCTGTATTTGTCAATCCTTCTTTAGCCAAAGCATCTGCCAGATGGTTCTGTTCTCTGGATATGTGTTGGATTTTGAGCTCCCAATCTAGAGTCATCATCTTCTGTATCTGTGACACTAATAAGCTGCACCTATTAAAATTTGAACACATTAACATGTTGACCACATTCTTAGCATCAGATTCAAGAATAATCTTCTTAAATCCTAGATCCCAAGCTAGCTTTAGTCCTTTGTATACCGCCCACTGCTCTGCTTCAATCACAGTACAAGAACCCAACACTCTCTTAAACCCCACAATCCAACTTCCTGAATGATCTCTAATAACTCCACCACATCCTGCTATGCTATGAGCAACTGTAAGTGCTCCATCCACATTTAGTTTAACCCAATCTGTTGGAGGAGGCTGCCAATGAGGAGAAATTGAAGTTCCTTCATTTGTTAATGAATCGTCTTGTATTTGCATTAAGTTTTTCCAATTTCGCATAATAACCAATAAGGGATCTATTGGTTTCAAAAAGTCATTGTCAAAAATGAATTGGTTCCTCCATTTCCATAAACTCCATATTGAAACCCCCCATATTAAACTCCAATTAGTACTTCCATCAAAACCTAACTTCCTTTTGAGATTCATTGCAAACCAGTCTCGCAGTGTCGCTATAAAGAAAGAAGACCACTTCCTGGGGTGAATTAATTTAGCCCAAAGTTGTCTAGCATAATAACAATCACGGAGAATATGTAAAATGTCATCTATGTCTTCATTACAATACTGACAGATTGCATTAGTTGATGACCACCTACTCCTCCAATCGTTTGTTGGTAAACGATTATTAAAGGCTAACCACATGAATACTCTAATACGTTCAGCCCCTCTCCACTTCCATATATCTTTGTACACAGAGCTATATGCATGTGTCGGATGCTTCTCAATTAGAAAATAGACACTTTTAATGGTAAAAGTACCTTCATTTGTAGCATTCCAAACCATCACGTCATTACCCGCCTCCGGTATGGGTGGAATCGTGCTAATTAACTTCTGAAATACATTACTTGGTATGATTGTAGCAAGTCTCTGGAAATCCCAAACCCCACAAGTGGTCCAATCTACAACTTTAGTGCTTTCTTCCTCTCTTGTAATTGGCCGAATACATAAGTCCTTTAATCTTTTATCCGAAAACAGCCATCTATCATTAAAGAAATTCACCGACTGCCCATTTCTGATATGCCATCTTGTGCCCAACTCAATTATGTCTTGTTGTTGTGCAATAAATTTCCATAATGCAGAATCTCCTTTTCTAACATCCAACAAGTTCTCCTCATTCCTAATCATATATTTATGAAATAGAACATCAACCCATAGTCCTTTGTCTCCATTAACTAGCCTCCAAGCTATTTTGGCCCCACATGCTTGATTAAATGATGATAACTTCTTGAAACCAAGACCCCCATACAATTTAGGTCTGATAATTTGATCCCATCTAATAGGGTGAAATCCATAAGAGTTTTGACTATGTCCCCATATAAAGTTCCTTTGCACTCTCTCCACTTCCTGACAGATCGAAATTGGAATTTTAGCCACTTGCATAGGATATACCGGTATAGAACTTAAAACAGACTTTGCCAAAGTGATTCGTCCAGCCACTGAAAGAGTACTCTCCTTCCAAGTATTTAGTTTTGTTTTGACTCTATCAATAATGTACTGGAAAGTATCTCTGGGTTTCCTCCCTCTGATGATTGGAAAACCTAGATAGTATCCTATATCAGCAGAATTAGCCATTCCTGTAATGTGACAAATGTTCCTTCTTATGCTATCGTTTACCTTTGGAGAGAAAAAAACTGAAGATTTACTCTTGTTGATTTTTTCCCCTGATGCTTTACAGAATTTGTCAAGACAACTCATCATGCATTTTGCTTGTTTTTCCGTTGCCACTCCAAAAAGAAGCAGATCATCTGCAAACATCAAATGAGAAATAGATGGACCTCTAGTAGTTACCAAAATTGGTTTCCACTGTTCTGAATTAACTGCATCAGTTATGAGATGAGATAACCTGTCTATACAGAGAACAAATAAAAGTGGTGAAATAGGGTCTCCTTGTCAATAACTTGATCACAAGGCAACCGCATGTTTCCATGTTATGGTTAAACAATTTTCATATTATGGTCCCTCGCCTTCAAGTCATGTTCATCTTAATTTTTCTCGGTGGCATATTCTCAAACATCTATTACGCATCTCACGTGCAAGCATTCATTTCAGCCATTTTCAGGACGTGAATAAAATGCACGTCAACAAGAAGCATTGAGAAATTAACCCTCGTCATCTGTGGAATACAATTTTTTTTTATAAACTCAAACCGAAAGCAAGAGAGGAACATGGAATCTTGTATCAATTCTAGAATACACCTCTTCACTGAAATGCGCCACAAGTCCAAAAACAACTATAAAAGAATGAAATGAAGTGAAAAAATCAATCACATGATGACGAGTACTCTAAATTCGTGAATGTAGCGGCAAAACCGGTTTTCTTTTTTCTTCGGGAATTTTTTTGAGTTTCTCAAGAAACTGTGCTTCACTACTGCAGTAAGCAAAATTTAAAATTGTATAAATGCTGAAGACTACACACAAGATACAGTAGAAGAGAAGTACCTTCAGATCCAATTTAAAGCACAAGCACCCATATGGCATCTGTCCCCAGATACATGTGTTATCAGCTCAGCATCAACCGAATTCATAATACTTGAAGGAACCACCCGTGGGATCGTTAAAGAACATGTGCGGCTGCTAATATTATAAAAGCGCCATTGGCCGAAGTCATGAGACGATGAGACCATAAGCTGGGTAATTTCTGCAGTGTAAAGCCCATGTTGCATAAGAGAGAATCAGTGTCAAGGTCAAGTAGGCCTAAAAGTCAGGTAGAGGCATCTATGTATTGGGCTAATGACCCCCCATGGCCATTTCGATTGGACTTGTAGGTGGCAGCTCACATATCCAAAGCGAATACCACCAACAGCTATTAAATCTAGCTGAAATCGGCAAACTAAGATTTAAATCTCTGTAGAAGAGGTGTACATGTTTAACTAACGTTGCTAAACTGAACGAGAAGCAGCCACCAAGAACAGATCAAACAGAAGAACAAAAACCAAGCTCAATGTTGCAACCCAATATGCTAATTACACCGTTGCTGCCAATACTGATATAGACACTGTAGTAAAAACTAAAAAGCCGATTGATCTCTTTCTATATTCTTGGTCTTCCTATTAGTTGATACTCCATATTTTACGGCCGTAAACATGAAACTAATCCTCAACTGGGACACGCGTGAGTCCCTCTGTCCAAAATTAAAGCTCTTTATGTGTCAGTGTCGTACATATATCTTTATTTCCATAACTTAAACATATTTCCATAACTAAAACATGGGCATCGTCTTTATTACCACGCTACAATAGGAACCATTTTTAATGGAGTTCCCAACTGCTACTTTGCCCTAGGGGCAAAAACTACCATATGCGGATAGACAAACAAAGCAACGTTCATTTCTGCAGAGATGCCTGCAAGTGGCTCACTGTCATCGTAATAATTCTTTAATAAAGGAAAAAGTGCACACCAAAAAGGAATAAGATCGTTCGGCAATAAACAATCTTCTGGACTGAATTTCATGAGAATCTCTGTCAAGTTCGTGTTAATTTACTCGAATCAGTATCTTCATTGTGATTTGTATGTCATGGAGCTGAATTTCATGAGCATCTATTTTATTTGATGATTCTTCGTTTCGTTTCTCGCCTCTCATCCACCCACCAGGCACGGTGTTCAGCTGACTGACTCTCTGCCAGCTAACAGATCTAGGGGTGCGATTTTTTTTTTTTATAATGACACTGGAAACAGTGTCATTATAAAAAAAAAAAATCGCACCCCTAGATCTGCCACGTGGCATATCTTGTCTTACGTGTCTGAGATGACGTGCCCCACGCTCCTCGACTTCCCTTTTTAAAACCATCTACTTTTGCCTCCGCCCATACTTTCCCCACTTGAACTAGCCCCCCACTAACGAATACACTCACTCAAAATACTACTCTTCTCCTTGGATTCTCTCTTACATTTCCTTTATCAAACAGCAATATTCCTCGGGTTCTCTTTGTTATCATTCTCAATCTCTCGTAAGATCATTATCCAGAAGCTTAAAATTTATCACATCATTAATGGCGGAGACCTCTGGTAGAAAGCTCGTGGTAGAGGTCTGCAATGCCAAGAATCTGATGCCAAAAGATGGCCAGGGAACCGCGAGCGCTTATGCGATTGTGGATTTCGACGGCCAGAGGCGGCGGACCAAGACCAAGTCCAGAGATCTAAATCCCCTGTGGGACGAGAGGCACGAGTTTATTGTTCACGACACGGAGACTATGGCATCCGAAATCTTAGAGATCAACCTGTATAACGATAAGAAGACAGGGAAGCGAAGCACTTTTCTGGGCAAGGTTAAAATATCAGGAAGCACTTTTGTGAAGTCCGGTTCTGAAGAGCTCGTGTATTATCCTCTGGAGAAGAGGAGCGTCTTCTCTCAGATTAAAGGTGAGCTCGGGGTCAAGGTTTATTTTATTGATGAAGATCCTCCGGCTGCCGATGCCGCCACGGAACAAAAGCCTGAAGAGGCGGCGCCCGCAACTGAGGAAAAGCCACCGGAGAATGCCGCGAAAGAGGAAGGGAAGAAGGAAAATAAAGCTGAAGAGAACAAAGAAGAGGAAAAGAAAGAAGATGAGAAGCCGGAAGCCAAAGAAGAATCTAAGGAAGAGGAAAAGGCGAAGCTACCAGAACCTGACCAAGAGAAACCAGAAGAAGCTCCAGCTGCTTCTGCTCCGGTCCCACCACCGCCTGAGGTGAACCCGCCGATAGCTCACACGGAGAAGCCGAAGCAGCAACAGCAGAAGGAGAAACTAGGAGAGATACAAAAGCGTCCTGATCTTGGCGTAAATGACATTGAACTCCGATCTCTGAGCAGCAATCGAAGCCGTAGCACTTACGATCTCGTGGATCGGATGCCATTTCTCTATGTCCGGGTTTTAAAGGCGAAACTAGCAAAACCAGGGTCTGGATCCTCGGTTTATGCTAAGCTCGTGATTGGAACACACAGTATCAAAACCAGAAATGAAACTGACAAAGATTGGGATCAAGTCTTCGCGTTTGACAAAGAAGGTCTTAATTCAACGTCATTGGAGGTGTCTGTGTGGTCGGAGGAGAAGAAAGAAGATAATCAGAGCACAGAAAGTTGTCTGGGAACTGTTTCCTTTGATTTGCAGGAAGTTCCAAAGAGAGTACCCCCAGACAGTCCCCTGGCTCCACAATGGTACACCCTGGAATCAGAAAATTCTCCGGGAAATGACGTTATGCTCGCCGTGTGGATTGGAACCCAGGCAGATGAGGCGTTCCAGGAGGCGTGGCAATCAGATTCGGGCGGGTTGATACCAGAGACCCGATCCAAGGTTTACCTGTCCCCAAAGCTTTGGTACCTAAGGCTAACGGTCATCCAGACCCAGGATTTGCAAATAGGTTCGGGACCCGAGCCTAAGGTTCGGAAGAATCCAGAACTTTACGTGAAGGCTCAGTTGGGCGCACAAGTGTTCAAGACAGGAAAGACGTCTGTGGGCCCGTCATCATCCAGCTCAGCTAATCCGACCTGGAATGAGGACCTCATATTTGTGGCCGCTGAACCCTTTGAGCCGTTTCTGCTGGTGACCGTAGAGGACGGGTCTCATTCCCCAACATTGGGCCAAGCAAAAATACACGTGTCTTCCATCGAGCGACGAACAGATGATCGAACAGAGCCAAAATCAAGATGGTTTAATCTGGTTGGGGACGAGAACCGCCCATACGCCGGAAGAATCCATGTTCGAGTATGCTTGGAAGGGGGCTATCACGTGATAGACGAGGCTGCTCACGTGACAAGTGATGTTCGAGCTGCGGCCAAGCAACTAGTTAAGGCTCCTATAGGCATGCTCGAGGTCGGGATTCGCGGGGCCACTAATTTGTTGCCGGTAAAGACCAAAGATGGAACTCGGGGCACCACCGATGCCTACGTGGTAATCAAATATGGGCCCAAGTGGGTTCGAACCCGAACCATCTTAGACCGGTTCAATCCACGATGGAATGAGCAATACACTTGGGACGTGTATGACCCTTGCACGGTGCTCACAATAGGGGTCTTCGATAATGGAAGGTACAAGCATGATGAGGCAGGGAAGCTCAACAAAGACGTGCGAATCGGAAAAATCCGAATACGTCTATCCACGCTGGACACAAACCGAGTGTACATGAATAGTTACTCGCTCATCTCAATCTTACCAAATGGTGCCAAGAAAATGGGAGAGATAGAGATTGCATTAAGGTTTTCGTGTTCGTCCTGGTTAAGCTTGATGCAGGCCTATGCAAGCCCAATTCTCCCAAGAATGCACTATGTGAAGCCATTCGGCCCAGCCCAACAGGATATCCTACGTCATATGGCTATGCGTATTGTCACGGCTCGGCTCGCTCGATCCGAACCACCTCTGGGTCAAGAAGTGGTTCAGTTTATGTTGGACTCAGACAACCATGTTTGGAGCATGAGACGAAGCAAGGCTAATTGGTTCCGGGTCGTGAGTTGTTTGTCACGTGTCGCAACGGTGGCCCGTTGGCTGGATGGGATTCGCACGTGGGTGCACCCTCCTACCACAATTCTAGTGCACGTGTTGTTGTTGGCTATTGCGTTGTGCCCAAATCTGGTGCTTCCCACCGTATTCATGTATGCCTTCTTGATATTAGTGTTCAGATTCCGTAATCGACGGAGGGTCCCACAGAACATGGACCTGAGGATATCCTACGTGGACGGAGTGAGCTTGGACGAGCTTGACGAAGAGTTCGATGGGTTCCCCAGCACGAGATCAGCGGAGCAAGTTCGGATCCGGTACGATAGGCTAAGGGCATTGGCGGGTCGGGCACAGACATTGATGGGTGACGTGGCGGCACAAGGAGAACGTTTGGAGGCACTGTTTAATTGGCGAGACCCAAGAGCTACGGGCATATTTGTGGTGTTTTGTTTAATGGCGTCGTTGGTGTTCTACGTGGTGCCGTTTAAGGGATTTGTTTTAGGAGCTGGGTTTTATTACTTGAGACACCCCAGGTTTAGAGGTGATATGCCGTCGGTTCCGGCAAACTTTTTCCGGCGGCTTCCCTCATTTGCCGACCAAATTATTTAAGGATCTCATAGGTGGTATGTGTTTTTGGGGTGACTACTACTGTTGTTATTAGTAGTGATATTAATATGTATTCATTTGTTTGTTTCATTAGTTCGTTTGTGTCGACTCCATTTTTCATATAAAGGAAGCGAAAAGTAGTTGATGGTGGCATGCGTCAGAGGCCTAAAGTAGATAAAAGTGACCGTTGATAGTGCACCAAGTAAAAGCGCTGTGAAGCCATGAGATGTATTGTAAAATGTGAATGGTAATTGGCAAAGAGGCCGTTGCCCATGGGGCAATGTACTTTGGGAATGGCGTTAAGGAAACGCTGCTTTTAAGGAAGGTCGGTCGCTGGGGAGTATTTGCAAGAGGGATTTGAAATTTTGGACCACACAAACTGACTAATGCCCATATACATTTATGCTGCTGTTGCAGGGTCGGCCAAACATTTCCTTTCCCCTTTTAACTAGCCAGGAATCTAAGTAACTCGATTTCACTTTTGCAATGAGGACAGAGGAGAAAACAAACGAGTTTTTATTTTACTTTCCACGTATAATGAAGAAAGGAAGAGACAAAATCATCATCTCAATTTTATTACTGCTCAATCCCTGGTATTAGTAGAGTCCTTTTCCCCACTGTCACCGTTCATTTTGGTTACTGAGAAGAAAATGGGAAAAAAAGAAGAAGATGCATCAGGCTCCACTCTCCACAGGATATTCAACACAAGCTTCTTGCTGAACTTGGTTCAACTTGCAGATGTTAACAGCTTGCCCATATTTTTTTTTTCACGCAATATTTGTTATTAGAGGTTATTTGTTTTATTATTGTTATTATATTATGAACAACATCAGTTTTTTGTCACATTTTCTTGTTATTCTTATTTAATTTAGTAAAAAGTCTTATTTAAATATTTCTTCCCATAATCTGTAATCTGATAGAAGTTGATAAAAAAGAAACAGATAAATGATAATATAAAATAATAATATTTATAAATAATAAATAATGTGATTGTGACTCCTTTTTCTATTATAAACCAATAACGCATCTAATTTTTGTTTTTCAAAGAAAATATCATATCAATAATATTAAACTACATTTTTTGACCTTGATAATAACTATATGAGCATATGCTTTCATTCGTATATTGTATGGATGAACAATCAGGCGTCTGAGCGCGGGGGCGGGGGTTATGTATTTATGTTTCGCATGCATACGCAGAAGGATTGAATTTAATTCCGCACAATGAAGTGCAAGGAGGTCGATGAGTTCTACGACGATTGCTCTCCAACTTCAAGAAAATTCCGGAGACTGGTACCTTACTGCCGCAAAATTTCCACCCAGCGATTTTATTACTGTTCATTCTTCTGAACTCTGAGATCTGAATTACTTTTTTGCTAGTTCGCGTTCGTAGCTTGATGCATAGTGTTCTAATCTCACTATATACCGTTTTCCTGTACTTGCTGTTTTGGGTAAATGTAAGGATGCTGAGTTTGTTTCGGTCATGGATGAAGACCCAAACGTTAATGCTCCCCATTTTGTTGAACGAGGGCTATCACCAGAATTAATTCGGACTGGCACTTCCACGGTGCATACCGCCAACGAGTAACGCGACGGAAGAGAGAGCCCTTATGCCCTATGATCCAACTATAACCCCTTTTGCTAAGTATACGAACCTTCAAAAATTCCCAATCGTTGTGCAATCTGACTTGATTCCTGGCTTAAAGGGTAATTATGCAGATTCTAAGTTTTTGGATTGACCCTACCCCAACAATTGGCAATAACTTATTATTGATGGTTGAAAGTGGTTTGCTGCTTTTAAGTGGGTTTTGTTGCTTAGTAGTAATATTTTGGATCATAATATGTTAGTTCCAACCGAGAGACATTAATCTCTGGGCAAGTATATGAGATGGGATGGGAAGGATTTTAAGGAAGAAAGTGAGAAATCAAATCCGAAGATTTAGCGATACAAACTTCAGAAGTTTGATTGCATAATACATATATGCAACTCAAGCCCAGTTAAAATCAAAATCAATCTTCATAATAAGATTCTTTAAAGCTCTTGCGCGTTTCTATCAGTTACTTAGTCTTAGAGTGAACCTAGAATCTTCAAGGGGTCAATAGTATGAAATGTGTGTGTTCACCGAGAGGTCAAAGTATAATAACATGTTTGTTTCGTTCTTCTTGTGAGTTTTTGGCTTTCTTTTAGAAGCCTATGCTTAATTTTCCTTCTTTGTCAATTTGCTCATAGGGGGGCCAACATCTATTATTTAGGTAAACTACTTGAAATTCTCTGCATTGAAAGGAATCTGTATATACTTGTCAAAGACTGATGATATTTATGACATCCTCTAATATGATGAATGAGTTGGATCTTACACGATGACATGAACATCATGATATTCATGATCTTTTGCTATTTCTTTTTCAACTCGTCCTAGCTTGAATAGTAGAACTTTTTGGATAGATAATGTGATTGGAGTCCTGCTCAATCATTTGGGGTCTTGGGATTTGAAGAGCATTATAATTTTAGAATGAGATTTAATCCTTCAGAAAATTTACGACTGTAAGAAGATCAAGTCCGATAATGAGAAGCTGTTGATGATAGCTTCCTGAAATCTACGGTAACATGAAGTTCTAATGAGTTCTCAACAACATATGAGAGAAAATTTTCCTATCAAATTGCTATGGGCAATTGTATTTTGCTGATAGGAAAATTTTCTATGGAAAATGTTGTTGGGAACTCATTAGAGCAAGGTTCAACATAGATGCAGAATGAATCCTTATCTTTCAGTGAGATGATATTTCATAAGCTCATGAATTTTTAAGCAGTCCGTATAGAAATTTAGATTATGTATTACTTAGAATTGATTTTTACATGTTGCTACACTTGAAGAATGAAATGAGGCTGCTCATAATAATTCTAGCTTTAGAATACATGGTAATCGGGGTATAGCATAAAATACTCTGCATAAATTTAAAAGTTATTGGAGTTTTGGATCTGCTTGAAAATATCTTGAACATTGTTTCCATCCTTTATAGATTACCTATCATCGTGGGGTATTGCAAAGTCAGAAGAATCCGAGGAAGATGGGACGAGCAAGGAAAAGAGCTCTGAAGGATCAAGAGACAGTTTGGCTGTTGTCCCATGTGTAACATCCCATTGGCCAGGGGTGTGTGAGGAAAGACTTTCAGCAGCTTGTGAACCTTTAGATGCAGAAGGTCAAATGATGGACATGGATGAACCCTACGTCAGTCGCAGCGACGAGAGAGATATAGAGATTGGTGAAAAGATTGAAGCAGTTGGGGTTATGCCCCCGTGCCAGCAACAACACCATATGATGCTTAGTCTCTCGCCGAACACTTACTCTCGAATGAGTTGGTGATAGTTGAGTTCATATTTTGATATTTTCATGATGGTGACTAACCAGCCTTCCACTGGCACTTGTTTTGTACATAATGAAGGCAGAAGTTTTGTAGAACTGTTAATCAATTAGAAAATCTGAATCTGAAGGCTTATGCCGTTTTAGACATTCCCAAGAGTTCAACACTTGCATCTTTTATGATCAAGTTTAACTAGGATGGTTAGGTACATTTTTGTTGTTTCTATATTTTTAACAATTTTATATTGCTATTAATGATTTTAACAATTTTTTGCCTTAATCCTCTCTTGAATTTTACTATTTAAGTAAAGCCATGCTCATTAGCATTCCCCATTAGTGATCATTTATAGAATATATAAGATAAGTTGCGATTCAATAAAACTCTGTAAATGTTTGATTCCTATTCACATATTTTTGAAGAAATTTCAATTTAAAATAGGAGTATTCCACAGCTCAAGACTGGAGCTTCAATCTTCAGTTTAGGTCACAAACTTCAAGCTAATGAATAACTCAAGGGCCTTAAGGGCTTATATGTATTTCGAGTTCAAATCCTTCGATTGAACCAGTTCTTTTAACATTTATATAATTCGAAGTAATGCACTTCTAATCATGTACTTGAGCTTACTAGACCAACTTCAGAGATAATCTTAGCAAGTCTAGAGAGCAAAAGCATTCGATTTACGAGAAGTTTAACACCCCTACCATTTAATTGTGATAAGGAGGCTGCCTGAATTACCACTCGATATATGGACTCTTACTACGAACATTCAAAAACAAAAACCTTAACTCTCAAATTCATTTCTTTCTTAAAAGCAGAAACGACAAAAGAACTTGAAGCAGTGCCAGATCTCGTATGCTACAGATCGACGGATTGTATCAATCTTACCTTATAAAGAATCATTAGATTCTCGGGAAAAAAGAAAAAGAAGGATAAAATTGATAACTTCGTTATAGGGGGCTGCATTCATCTCTAAAGCACATCATTAATTAGCCAAAGAGCCAAACTCCAGCCCCTTCATCTTTCGATAACGCATTTAGATGCGGAAAATGAATACGAATTGAACCTCCCCACTCAAACCCTAGCCTCTTCATCTTTCGATGATGCATTTAGACGCTAAATGTGAATACGAATTGAGCCTCCCGACTCGACTCAAACCCTAACCCTTGCTCAATTGATGAGTTTTAGGATGAGTTGTTCTTATATAAAACGAGAAGACGACCAGGTTAGGGGAGCCCTGCTTTCCTCGTTATTTATTTTTTGGTATGGGCCGAACCTATGATGGCCCACGTAGCGAAATTTACCTCTGATGTGACAATGTTGATGCCCGGATCAACATTATCCGCCATCTTGAATGACTTGGAGCCGAGCTGGCCATGTTTTTATTTTCGGAAAAGTTTGTTAATTGTTAATGTCAATTGGCAATTCATTGATTTTTTTTTACCAACGCAATTCATTGATTGTTAATTAATTCTTTCTCTTAATAATTTTTATTAATTTAAATTTAAAAAAATCAATTATCATATATGAAGTTAATCTAATAGTATAAAATTTTATTATATTTTTTTAAATTTTAATTTTTAGAGAAGACACATATTATTATAAATTTTAAAATTAAATATTTAATAATATAATCTAATAATAAATAGTATAAAAAAAAAGCAGTCTTCATTCTCCTTGATGAGATAGATGTACATTTTTTTTAATGAAATACTAAATTAATTTAACATATACGATGGTAAGTAACTGTTTATTAACTCAAATTATCATAATATTGAGACAAACATTTATTTTTTAAAAATATTTATATAATATCTCAAAATACTTATTCTTACAAAGGTATTTTATTAAAAAGAAAATAGCCAGGGTAAAGAAATTGAAAAATGTTTCAAGAAAACAAGATTGAAGGTTCAAAACGGTAGTATCAACTATTACGATGAATTTTTTATATAAAGAAAAAATGAATTTGATTTAAATATATATTTCTTTTTAAGGAAGAAAATTATAAGTGATTTTATTTTAAAGTGAAGAAGAAAGATATAAAAACAATATCTTTATAAAAGGAAAAAATTACGAGATATTATTCATTTTTTTTAACTATCTTATCCCCAGACTGCTAGCATCATCAAATAAAGAAGATATATGTTTAGTTTTAATCATATAATAATCACATGAAAGAGCTTCAAGATTCTTTTTGTAGATCCAGATTCACCTATACAAAAAAAGCAGAAAATACTGCTTACATATCTCATCCATGTGTTATTATTTTCTATCTTTCCTTTAATTATGATACAACCAATAAAAATTAATATAAATTATAAAAAATTAATTTATATTCTATAAAAAATTGAGTTCGATCTCCACTACTATTATGAATACTCTTTTAAAATGTGATATTTTAAATTTTTTATAAATATTTTTTAAATTTTAATATTGTACTATAATTTTAAGAAAAAATAAGTATTAAATTTACTTAATTTGTTTGTATTAAAAAAATTCCTATATGTATCTCAATCATTGAAAGCAACGACACCAGGAATGTGATAGACGCTGGGCTGTAGTCTAAAAAGTTGGGCGATGTAGAAATATTTTATATTTAACGTCAATCTTAATAGTTGGAATATTAAGGCAGCATTTAAGCAGACAAATCAAATCCTTTTTATTTATTCATCTTTTTATTTTTTACCATCTTAATCAAATCCTTTTTATCTATTCATCTTTTTATTTTTTACCATCTTAATCAAATCCTTTTTATTTATTCATCTGTTTTTTTTAAAAGCATCTTTTGTATAAATATATAAATATATATACGTTGACGTAAATTTACTATTTTTGTTATATGTTTTTTTATTAAAATTACGATTACTTTTGAATATAATAAGCAAAACTATGTTTGTTTCATATAATTCACTTCATAAAAAAAATTCTAAGATAAGAAATAATAATGCAATCTAAATCTAAAATGATCCACTAATCTCGTATTATCTATCCAAATCCAATTTACACGTGAAAATAAAAAATCCGAAACAATCCGCGCGTATTTAGCACAATATTATAGCACATAGCCAGGCTCATTCTAACAGGAACCGAATATTTTTGTACACGGAACTGGGGTGCTTGGTCATCCCTATCCAATTTTTTCGGTATCCGAATTGCAGTCTTTTCCTCCTCCTCGTCGTATATATATATATATATACACACTTTGGATTTCCCATCCCTCGTGTGATCATCCCAAATTGTCCTACCTTCGAGTTGATTTCAGATTCAGATAGAGCTCATCTTAGAGAGAGACAATGAGGATCGAACAAGGAAGCGATGCAGTCTCGGCTTCCAGGAAGCACTTGGTCTTCGCTTACTATGTTACCGGCCATGGTTTTGGCCATGCAACTCGCGTTGCTGAGGTCTCATTCCCGATTCTCTGCTTCTTTTTCTGTTTTCCTGTCACTTTCAGCTTAATTGGCGCCTTTTTCACTTTTACATTACCGGATTGCGTTTTTTCCCCTGGCTTTGCAATTTCGATTCTGTACAAGGGAATTCTTCTATGGAAAAGGAGATTCACTTTTTTATAAAATTTTTGCGTTGTGTGTATTACTGAGACTTGAATGCGATCTGGTTTTTTAACTTTCCACTTTGGAATGTGCAGGTGGTGCGGCATCTAATTCTTGCCGGGCATGATGTCCACGTGGTCACCGGTGCTCCTGGCTTTGTGTTTACCTCTGATATTCAATCTCCTCGTCTCTTCATTCGCAAGGTGAGTATGATCGATCTAAAGTCACTCCAAACAATAGAAGGGAGATCCGTAATTGATTAAATTGTGGATATTATAGTTTGAGAAGACATCACGGTTAATTGCGTAAAACTTGTGGAATGTAAACTAAATGAAATGTAGCCATATCTGACCAAACCGGAAGCAGTTCAAAATAGCTGAGTTCGCATCTACTTTTGGATGTATATTCTATGAATTAATTTTATGTTTGCGAAATTTGTATTTGGACTTGTAATTCTTTATTTTTTAAACAATTTCTGTAAAATGTAAAATTAGGTGCTTCTGGACTGTGGAGCTGTTCAGGCCGATGCGTTGACCGTTGATCGCCTTGCATCATTAGAGAAGGTGCAGAAGCATCATTCTTCGTTTCATGGTTATCATATATTCTTCTAGTTTTGTAATTTGTTCCTCTTATGAATTTATTGTTTTCTATTGTGCTATGTCAGTACTCTGAGACAGCCGTCAAGCCCCGTGCTAGTATCTTGGAAAAGGAAACTGAGTGGCTAAACTCCATCAAAGCTGACTTAGTGGTACTTAAATATTTTCTCGGTTTCCCCCCTAATTTTCTTGTAACAAATATTCCTCCTTTATGGATTAACAGCAAAACGGAAAAGAGAAATGAAAGATAATGTTTCACTAGAACCAACAAATAGAATCAAAAGACAAGATTTTACAAATTTAATTTCTGTTCAGAATCTCCTTCAATAGAACATATTGTATTTTTTTGGTCTTTGTGGTGCTAATATGCGGAAAAAACCAGGTCTCTGATGTAGTCCCAGTTGCATGTCGTGCAGCAGCAGATGCTGGAATTCGTTCTGTTTGTGTGACCAATTTCAGGTAACTTCTGTTGACAGCAAGTTAATTCAATGTTCTGTATTAACTTTTTTGTGTTTTGCAGTACCCAAAGTCACTTCTGCATATTTGGATTTACTTCGTGTTTCTCGTCCTTAGATAGTCTTTATGAATTATCAAATTTTAAATTCAAGTAGATTTTGTAGAGGAATTGTGTCTGTGAATGACTTAAATACTTTTGATTTTGTTTTTTTTTGTGAACTGTGAACAATTAACCTCATTGCATGTGTTTGTAATATCAGCTGGGACTTCATCTATGCGGAATATGTTATGGCTGCTGGGTATCATCATCGTTCAATAGTTTGGCAGGTTATAACTCTTTCCTCGATAGGAAGTTATCTTGCTTTAACTTTTAACTGTAGTTGTGTTTCAAACATATTAATACTTAGTTGCATAAAATCTGAGACAGATAGCAGAGGACTATTCTCATTGCGAATTCCTAATCCGCCTCCCAGGATATTGTCCAAGTACGTTGGCTCTTAATTTCATACAATTGCCTAACATTTTGTCAGATTTTTTTAGTTTGTTCTTGGAAATAATTGAGCCAATCTGTGGAATCTTTGATACTGCAGTGCCAGCTTTTCGTGATGTTATAGACGTGCCTCTGGTTGTGAGAAGGTTGCACAAATCCCGAAAAGAGGTACTAGCTCAGAAACCTTAGTGTATGGTTATGTAATTCCCAGGTTATCACAATCTTTTAATTACGCTATTGAAGGTGAGGAAGGAACTTGGTATAGCAGATGATGTGAAGTTAGTCATCCTCAACTTTGGTGGCCAGGTGATTACTTGAATTTCCTCTGATGACCAGAACTTAATTTTTTGTTGGTGATAAAACATGCTTCTACTGTATATTTCTACTCTCTCTTTTTGCTCTATTGAACGTATATGCTTGATTTCTGCTTAGATGAATTATTTGTAGGTAAGTTGGTGTGAGGGGCATGTATGATATTCATCTGAAGAGTGAAAATATCAAATGTAAACCATATGATGCTAGAATTCCTAAGTATCTTCGTTCTGTTTGTTATAATTTGCTTATCATCATCACATTGCGATGATTTATGTTCTAATAAAAATCCACTGATGAAAAATCTTTCACTATTTTGGATGCCGAATTCTGGTGTAGTTGTCTTCAAAGCAACTCTTATTTCTAAAGTTCTTCGCCCTCTCTCTACTTACTTTCTCTCTCTTAACATCTAGAATACTGATGTCGTGACCTCATATATAAACACATATTTGACGTCTTCTGTCTTCGTGATTGTTCCAGCCATCCGGATGGAAGTTGAAGGAGGAGTTCTTGCCTTCTGGCTGGTTATGCCTGGTACATAAGAAACTACTTTGCTTCATATATTTGTCTATTTAAGTTTTCCTTGGCCATTGTGCTCTTATGTATTATTTGGTGATGGTTTGCTGTTGTGAGCCAGGTTTGTGGTGCTTCTGACAGCCAGGACCTACCACCAAATTTCAAAAAACTTGCCAAAAATGCATATACACCTGACATTATTGCAGCATCTGACTGTATGCTTGGTTCGTATGAAACTTCCATAACCTTGAAGAACCTTTCAACATCTAAGAACATTTTAACATCTGATGAGAGGACACTTATTGCTTGTCATTTTAGGAAAAATTGGATATGGCACTGTTAGTGAAGCCCTGGCGTTCAAGTGTCCTTTTGTCTTTGTTCGGAGGGACTATTTCAATGAAGAACCTTTTTTGAGAAATATGCTTGAGGTACTCTTGCTTTCCCAGGCTGGTTTGTATTAACTTTTGGTTCTCTTCCTCATATCAAAAGCCTTACAAACATGCATGTGTTGGACATCTTTACTCAGCATTATCAAAGTGGCGTTGAAATGATTCGAAGGGATTTACTCACTGGTCATTGGAAACCATATCTTGAACGTGCAATGACTTTGAAACCATGCTATGAAGGTGGCATAAATGGTGGAGAGGTACATACTTTCTCTTGCATTGTTAACTATTTGAAAAGTCTTGAATGAAGCAGCATGAAAGAAACAAGTGTTTTAAAATGCAGTATCAGAAGCTTGAATTGTTTTCACGATTCTTTCCTTCCAATTATTGATTGTTTGTTCATAAATGTCTTAAAAATATAGGTGGCAGGCCACATTCTGCAGGAAACAGCTTTTGGGAAAAATTATGCATCAGACAAGGTAAAGGAAAAATCCTGAAGGAACGATTTTTTCAAGCTGTGGCCATATTTTTATTGTTTTCTTTTCTTGAAATTTTGGAGAAAGAAATGAAACTTACCTATTAACTATGCCAAATATAGCTTAGTGGTGCAAGAAGATTGCGTGATGCGATAGTTCTTGGGTATCAACTACAAAGGTCCCCTGGACGGGATATTGCAATCCCAGATTGGTATGCCATTGCTGAGAATCAACTTGGACACTCATCCCCACGTTCCTCAGTGGATGATGAAAGCTCCATATTCAGCTTGTAAGTATCGCTTGTATTCCGTGCCTAGATAATTGTGTTCATTGTTATAGGTAGCCCAGGTAACATTATCCCAACTACATGTATTTTTTCAGGCACAATGAGCATTTTGAGATTCTGCATGGAGATGTTCAAGGTCTTCCAGATACTGTGGCTTTCTTAAAGACCTTATCTGAACTGGATGAGAAACACACAACACGTGAGCGCAAGGCTGCTGCTAGCCTCTTCAACTTGGAGGTCTCATTTCTTTCATCTGGGAAATTAGTTTTTTGATAGATCTCTTTTTCCTTTTAAATTGATTGGTCTCAGTAGCTACAAGCAACCTTCTAAAAACAGCATTACCGAATAAATCATTTATTTGCATGACATGAAATGAATTATTAGGTTCAAATTCCTTTGTATGTCGGAATTCATTTCTCTTCCTTTCAATGTATAGGAAGAAATTTTTGTGACGAGAGCTCCCGGAAGGTTAGATGTCATGGGTGGAATTGCTGACTACTCTGGAAGCCTTGTCCTGCAGGTTGTCTTTTACTTAGCATTTTAATTTTCAGTTGCATTCGATTGCACACATATATTGAAATTTATTAATCTATCTATTAGTAATAGTATGATAGAAGCATAAAAAAAGAATATCAAATACTTTTATTTTCAATGACTAATGGTCAATTCTGAGAATGCTAGAGGTAGGGAATTTATTTCTGAAATTTCTGGACAGGTTCTCACTCGCATATCTATTTTTCTTTCATTTCATTTTTACTGTAGATGCCAATAAGAGAAGCCTGCCATGTTGCTCTTCAAAGAATCCATCCGACTAAGCATAGGCTGTGGAAGCACGCTCAGGCTCGACAGAATGCCAGAGGGGATAAACCAACTGCTGTTTTGCAAATTGTATGTTCGAAATTATGTGAAACTACATGTTCTTTCAAGAATATGCTGAGTAAGCATGCTCCGGCTGATGCATGATTAGTTATATGAACATTTATGAGAAAATGTTATCTACTGAATCTTGGGTATAAGAATTGATCCTTTTGATTGATCGATTTCATAAAATTTGTACTATCTCAGGTATCATTTGGCTCAGAATTAAGCAATCGAGGCCCAACCTTTGACATGGATTTGTCTGATTTTATGGATGGAGACAAGCCAATGTCATATGAAAAAGCAAGGAAATTCTTTGCTCAAGATCCTTCCCAAAAGTATGTAGCATTTACACTTGACTTGGTATGCATTTTTGGCATTCTATTATACTAATATAAGTTCTAAAACAGGTGGGCAGCATATATTGCTGGAACAATTGTGGTCTTGATGAATGAATTGGGCATACGTTTTGAAGATAGCATCAGCATACTGGTAACTATCATTCTCCACCTTAGTAGCTTATAATTACATTTACTGCAGCAAACAAAATATCGTACTGATGGCTGAGACAATTTGCTTTGATTGTTTATAATATAATTCCGATGAACTTCATGTAATTTCTCATGGTGTAGTGATATTTGATAGGGTTATTCATGACCTGTATTATGAATTTTGAGTTAATGATATGAAGCATTTACATCAAATAAAACTGCCATTCTGTCTCCTCTACTTTGCTAACAGCTAAATATTTGAACGAAATTGAACAGGTTTCTTCTGCTGTCCCAGAAGGAAAAGGTGTTTCATCTTCTGCATCGGTGGAGGTTGCTAGCATGCATGCTATATCAGTTGCTCATGGTAAACAATTGTGTTTTCCCTGGGAACTTTTTATATGTTTATTTTACTTTATTTTATTTTTCTTGGCTTGACTAAACTTTCATTGCATAAATTTATTACTATTATACAGGATTGAATATCAGCCCCAGGGATCTGGCGTTGCTCTGCCAAAAGGTTTGACATTTTCTGCAGTCTAATTAATTTCCAATTTGGTGCTATAAATTTCCTCTAGCATGAATTGTGTCTGAAATGAACCTTCTATTTTTTATCTAATCATTTCATCAGGTGGAAAATCACATTGTTGGAGCTCCATGTGGTGTCATGGATCAAATGGCTTCGGCATGTGGTGAAGCCAACAAGCTTCTTGCAATGATTTGCCAGGTAAGCATCTGTTCAAGGTAAACAAAATTCATTTTTTCTTATTCTTTTTATAAAGATGTTCACTTTGCTGCTTGATATTGGTGCAGCCTGCAGAAATTGTTGGCCTAGTAGAAATTCCCAGTCACATCCGGTTCTGGGGAATTGATTCTGGAATAAAACATAGGTAGGGTGTATTATCCGAAAATTTTCCTATTTTTCTTACAACACGCCTTATTAGGTTACTTTCTTAGAAAGAACTTACAAAACCAGATACTGATTTGCATAAACTGTTTTGGGCTAATCATCACGGACCTTAATGATAACAGCCATTTTTTCCTCCTCACTCTCCTTTTGCTGACGTACCTTTATGGCCATCTATGTTAGTGTTGGAGGCGCAGACTATGGGTCAGTCAGAGTTGGTACCTTTATGGGTCGGAAAATGATAAAATCCAGAGCTTCTGAGGTATTGGCGGAGACCCTTCCAAATGGGTCGAACCATGATGAAGTGGAGAATGATGATATAGAACTGATGCGCAAAGAAGCCTCTTTAGATTACTTATGCAATTTGACACCTCACCGGTAAAGCCCCCCCTCCCCCTCCCTCTTTTCTCGTCTTTTGACTCTGTAGACTCTAATAGGAGATAAATTTCTCATGTGATCTATTCCTCGCAGCTGCAATAGTTTACCTGCAACCTAAATTTTAAACAATGCTTTATGCCTTCTTATTTACAGATATGAGGCTCTTTATGCTAAGAATATTCCCGAGTACATTGTTGGTGGGACATTTTTGGAGAAATTTGCTGATCATAATGATGCTGTCACTGTTATTGATGAAAAGCGTACTTATGCAGTGAGAGCTCCTACAATACATCCCATCTATGAAAATTTCCGTGTCAAGGTTTGCACTTCATTATCAACTTTTACTAATAAAGTTTAATACTAATTCTTTTTGGGCCTTAATTATTATGCTTTCCAAATGATATATTATGCAGACATTCAAAGCACTGTTGACTTCCGCAACTTCGGCCGATCAACTCTCAGCCCTGGGAGAATTGTTATATCAGGTATGAAAATGTGCAGTTCCAGTTGATGAACTCAAAGCCCTTAGTTTTGCTAATTATTCTTGCAAAAAGGTTAATCGAAACTGAAATCAGCATTCTTGAAATATTGGATTCCTAGTATCAGCATGTTTGGTTTCCACGTCGTTTTAAATAATTGCCTTGTTACATGGCGAAGAACTCACTTGCTCTTGCCCTTTTCATAGTATGAAGACCGACTTTCCTTGAGCAAAGTGGGTTTCCCCTGACCTAAAGAAAAATATTGATGACTATTAGCTTTGATTTGCATTTGCAGTGCCACTATAGCTACAGTGCTTGCGGACTCGGGTCAGATGGGACAGATAGGCTTGTACAGTTGGTTCAAGACTTACAGCATAGTGCAACCTCCATAATTGAAGGTGGCACATTATGCGGAGCCAAGATCACTGGTGGGGGTTCTGGTGGAACGGTTTGTGTAATCGGTAGGAATTGTCTGAAGAGCAATCAACAAATTTTTGAGGTAAATTATATTTTTATTATGAATATCAATTATCATCTTAAAGGGGCAAGTGTAGGAGGCTGATGGCATATTGTGTGCCTTGTATTCTTTGATTTCAGATTCAGCAGAGATACAAAAGAGCCACCGGTTACTTGCCCTATATCTTTGAGGGTTCATCACCAGGTGCCTGTAAGTTTGGCTACTTGAAAATACGCCGTCGTGCTCCTTCAAATCATTGCTGATGCTGATCAAAGTTCTGCTCCAAAAAAGTAACTTCAGCAGAGGAGAACGTTTAAGGCTATAATTAAATTTCCAAGGATTTATTAAATTATTTATGTAAATATTATGGTAGCGTGGTTTCTTTAGATTGGATTCCAAGCTTCATCTCATGGACATCCCCTATTGTTTTTAATGCAAATAATATTTTTCTTTATTTAATCTTTACTTCCTTGTTTCGGGTGGCCTCATGGCTAAAACCAACCAACGTGATAATTCGTAGTTAGCATTTGCCTGTTCCTACGACTGTATCAGCAGCTATCCTGACGGTCTGACGCAAGTACATCAACCTAACGACAGATAAATTAGGAGTCAAATAACAAATAATCAAACTTGCAGTGCATTAAATTGAGACTCTATGAGAATCACAATAAATGCGCTGAACAGAGAGACTGCTTCGTAAATAATGTAACCAGCAAGTCTTAAAACAGCGCACCAAAGAGCAGCTAGTTCTTCACATGCTCATGGGCGCAGGGGCATCAAGGATGTCCAGCAGTGAGTTCTGCGCCTCCAGCTCCTCATGCCACAGAGGAAGTTGGTCCCCAGGATAAAACTTCCTAGTGACTCCATCTGAATTTATCTACAAGGGGAATAAAATGATGAAAGATTGAATTCATTGATTAAAACTCCATTTTGTTGATCAATAAAATAAGTCAGAGACGAAGAATCTTACAGTAACTGTTCGGACAACACCCCCACTAGCACCATCACGTGCAATGGCAAGTGAAACCGCCTTTCTAACTAAGTCCTGCCATTACACATCAAAGACACTCAGCAATAAGGACCTAGAATATTTCACATAAAAGAAATCCTGTTCAAATTCCCCAATATAGCTTCTTGATTACCAATCATTATCAATATCTGTAACGTAATATTTGCCATATCATTAGCAATCTAACCATGCCCCCAACTAAATACTGTCAATTCCTCGCTTATTTTTCAGTTTACTTTTTTGAGCAGGCATACTCACAAGTCAAAATCCATACCTCAGCTTCATCTTTGGTCATTCCTTCTTTCCATGCTTGGTCAAAGAATCCATACAGGTAACTGGAGCCAGAACCTGTGAAGCAAATAAAGTTAGATGGACAAACAAAAGGCATGTATCCCGAAGAAAAACTAACATGCCAGCAATGAAACATTTTAAAATTAGACAACATAAATACGTGTAAGGGTATAATGCTAGTTGGCACATATAAAAATATGCATACATATGTATATATGGTCTTGCACGCATAAATCATGATAGAAAATGTTTTCATGCCTAATTTTTAAATTACCTCCAATTGCAAAAGGTTGTTGAACTATAGTTCCACCAAGAGGAACGCCGAAGATTTGACCACCTTCATATTTGTCCCATCCACCAATAATTAAACCAGTCTCTAAGAAATTCTGCCGAGGAGAAGAATTACAATAAAGCCAAATGATTAAAATAGCAGAGCACTCCACTAATTAAAACAGAAGCTAAGGTATAATAAAAAAAGAAAAGAAAAGAAAAAGAACATAAAAACCCATGGTAAGGCAATGCATTCAATGGAAAGTTAATGCTTTCCTTTGGTAATCATAGCAATGCTATAACTAAACCAAAAGGAAGAAAGTGAAAGCTAATTTAATAGGAGATTCAGTATTTTTTTTAACCAATAGTTCATGTGAAATCAACATCAGCATGATTCAATTAATATGAACACTTGTCTGAAAACTGAAACAATTTCTCCGCTTTAAAACAAACAAGGAAAAACCTATCATCCAAATAGGATCTATAGTTCTAAGGCACATATTGATTGCAGGAGAATGACATTATAACACATTTTATCTCCCTTGGAGGGGTGCCTAGAATCCTTGAACAAAAATGGTGACAAAACAAACAAGGTAATTATGATACAATAGTGGTCTTTGAATCAGATATCTAAATCGGAGATAGAAACTTAATCACACATATTCAATGTGAAAAAGAATTTTTAAAACTTGAACCTTGTTGTTATAGGAGAGAAGTCTGACAAGGTTTGCAGCAACTTTGACTGTTGCAGGTTGTCCCAGCTGTATACTGTAAAAATGGTAAACTAGTTGTCAGGGAAATGTCAATCAATACCAATCAGTGGTTTGGTTTCTCATCAAGTTAAAACCTTATAAAATTAATAGCACAAAGAAAGTAAGAGTACTGGCTCCTTTATTTTTGGCCCCAAAACAAAGAGTACTAGCTACTAGTTAAACATGATAACAGAGACTCAGAGAGCATCCTCTTCCACTAGAATCCCTTAAAAAACGCCTATTACAAGAGTGTAATTATGACAAGACAGGTTTCATTGGGACTTTGGTAACATCTGCCAATTCAAGGCCCTACTTCTCTCCGCTATTCCATTAATTGTTACAGGAAAGACTGAAGAACTGCACACCTAACTTGTTAGCCATCTGAAGAATCAAGGAAAATCTGGCTAGGCTACCTATCAGGATTCATATAAAAACCTACATTAGAACAAGACAAGGTTCAGCTAACGAAGATCACAACATCTAGCAATAAAAGCCTGAGCAACAACGACTTTATCAGCAATGGATAAAACTTTGGGGACTCTAAGGGTGCTGGAATGATTATCTAACTCAGAACAGAAAGAGTGTGAAAAAGAACAAGCTCCATTAAGCCATAGAAGAACTTTCAAGGCAACAAACTCAAAGTATTGTAACCCATTTCATACAACTTTCAGCTTCAGCTTATATTTCAGAATATCCAACTATTGTAAATAGGAGTAATATCACTTACGTGTGTTGGTGAAGGAAGTGGCGCACATAATCAGATACAATCTGAGAATCAGCAGCCTGCAGAAAAGAATCTATCTCAGCGTTATAAGAACCTAAAATATCGGAAAGCTATGAGAGATGGGGGAAGATCAAATCACCCGCTAAAGCAATCAGCGCATAAATTTAACTAGAAGGCTACCGCCTGTAGAAAACCATAATCATAAAGCCAAGATAGTGCATGACATATTTAAATTACGAGAATAATATTAAACTGGATGCAGCAGGTAAGTATCCGAAATATTAAATAGGAAAACAACAAAAACAAAACGACCTAAAAATTGTAAACAGCAAAACAAATCAAAACCAAGAATAATGACGCATTATGGATAACCACACGAGATATTAACCTAACTCCTAACTTGTTAATGTAGAAAGAGTAGTACCGATCCAGAGCGACAAACATAGACATTATCAGTCAGCTGCGTAATTTTGTCTGATGCCCGGTTTGCAACATACACTCCTGCAAATGTTAGGGAAAGATATCAGTCACTAATCCAAGTAGTGGCCAACATGGACAAATCAACTTTCCAACTAAAATTAGCAAACCATTAGTGAATAAAAATAGAACATGATGCGATATCCATTAGAAAACCCGAAGAAGGCAGTGAATCAGAAAGGAAAATGGATATTAAGCACGGGAGCGAGAAGCATAAACAACATGAAGTTCTCGGTGGATGAAAGAACTTATCCACGAGCTAGCAGGTTTCGGAATAACTCAAGACGAACCGCACGAGCCGCAGTCACAAACCTAAATTCTACTTACAACTAAAAAGTTTTTCCCAAAAATCTCCAAGTCCAAACAAATAGATAAAATATGAGGACTATATAAAAGGAAAATCTGAAGTGAATAAGTGTACCGGTGCTGGTTCGAGAGTCAGCTCCGAGAACCACGCCGCCATTGTAAGTGACGCCGATAATGGTGGTTCCCATGGAATGAGGGACGTTGATATCGGCGTTATGATCCATAGTGATCCGAAGTGAGGCGATATGTTTCGATACTCTTTGACCTGACACCGCCGCGGAAATCGATCCGGTAGAGTAGTTGTTCAGGTGCTTTGACATGAATGCAGAGGGAAACTGGCAGTTAAGAGGAACTTAGTTCTAACTTCCCGCACAAGTTTTTTCTTTTTTCTTTTCCTTTTACGAAAATAAAATAACTAGGTTATGAATTGAATTTAATTAATTTTACGGTTTTTAAGCGGGGATTTTATCAAGAGAAAATTACAGCGTTAGTAATTATGAAATTTTCCACTTTCCTTTTATTTGTTGGATTATCAGTCTCGGCATTAGTTTTTTTTTTTAATTTTTGAAAATACATGTCATCTTTTAGAGAGTAAAAATAAAATAAAATTTGTTGCTAAGGGCTTACTTAATAAAATGGCACAAAATAAAATGTGTTTTGCCCCATCTAAAGATAAACAACTGCCTATTATCAAAATTAAATCATGTGGTCATTTGAGATAATTTAATCGAGTTGAATGCTGTTATTTTACTAAATAGGACCCTTTTTTTTATTTACGTAATGAATAAATCGATGTGGCAAAAAATAATGCACGAGAAATCATTAATAATATAAAATTAATCATCTTAAATCAAATGCTATCCTCATTCCTTTTTATCAACTTTAGATGTACGACAAACCTTTATTTCTGGGCCCCTTTACTGTAAGGGAGAAATGCTGATCTTCCGGAATATTAATGATGAGCAAAAGTAATATTTAGATTCAAATAATTTAAAATATATTTGTTAAATAAACAACTATTAACTTCATAGAGCGCAACTAATAATATATTTTTGAAATACACTTACCTTGAAACAGATTAAGCAACTGGTGAAAGACGACATAATTTGCTTAGAAGTATGAGTGGCAAGAAAACGTATACGATTGATTTCAGACGCCGGGATTGAAGTACAGAGTCATGTTTAAAGTCTATCATCAGGACTCAAAGTAATAAGGTGAATACAACTAGCTGTTGTAGAAACGTATGAATTGATAGTGGAAGAGCTCTACGTCATTTCTATGTTAAAAGGTAATACTAATACAAAACAAAAGACAGACTGGCCCAAGAAATGGGTTAGCGGGATCCACAACGTTTCAAGTTTATTTTCCGACAAATTCAGCCAAGTCCTACGCAATTGGTTCTGGAAGTGGGTGCAATTGGAGAGTCGGGATGGGTAAGTGAGAAGATTGTGCAAGTTGAGCTGCTCCAACTACAGAGGTCTCCTTTGGCGTCACATTCCCCACAACCCCAAGTACCTTCCTCACTTCATTAGCAAGCTCTATCACTATGTCGTCCTCGTGCCCTGCACGTCATCCGTAAACCTCGATTAACTCATCACGCATCCATAACTCACAATAATATTAACACCTTACTCACCAACATCATACATGGCCTTTTCTAAACGGAAGACATAATCTCTGTTGTTCCCACAAGGACCACAGGCTGTTGCTATTTGCCTGAATATATAAAAACAGATATTAGATGAGAGCCACAGGAAAGGATACCAGCTGATCCTAGAAGGGGAAAAGCAAAAATAAAACACCTAGCCATGTCTTCTAGAGGAGCAGGTCCCAGGTAATATTTGTTTGCTTTGTCTGCGGTAGATGTGAATCTGCATAGATTGAAAGGGGTTCCTTCAGCAATCACGAGTGGATAGTAACGAAAGCAAAACGAATAGTAATAAAGCACAACGCTAACTTACACTATAACTCCAGTTAACGCAGGGTTCACTGAATCTCCTTCCTAAATATTAAAGAAAATAAGGATCAATAAAACAGATTAAAACATAACAAAAGCTGACAAGTTAAAAAAAAAAACTTAAGGGCAATCAGATGGTAATCTCACCTTATAAAAGTCTACAAGGGTCTTTTGATCATATTCGCATTCCCTCCGTTCCAAATACTACATAATAAAAAAGAATGAAGAGGAAAATGTTGAGTGCTCTGTTAGAATTACTAACTGAAACGGGAGTGGATGGAATGCCTCAAATCATGTAGAATACAGTTCATAAGGCTTTGAAAACTTTTTGATTATTTAAAACCTACTGCTAATTTAATTTCAAGAATGAATAGAACAAGTTCAAAGATAATGAAGAGACTACCTGCATAGCCAGTTTCTCCTTTTCAGGGCCTCCACGAACACAATACACAGTGCCCCACTGAAAAAATATTGAACATATTATAAGAAAAAGGCCAAACACATAAAGAATTGCGAGGCATAGTCACGCACGGCCATGGCTTTGGAGAGCTATCATCAAAACAAAAATAGGTGGCCCACTTTTATCAATTAATAATTAATTGCATCTTTGTGCGTTAATAATGACCATTAGAGACAAACCACAGTCATGATGAATGAAATAGGTCCTTACGCAAACTGCCCCTTCTTTTGGCTCCAATGTGCAAGTTCTTGCAGGGTTTTCAGGTGTACCCCTGTGATCAATACATGCTGCAAAAAACAAAATGACATGTCTAAGCAATCGTATAAATTCGGTACAAAACCAAGATGGTAGGCACATAAGTAGCTGCATGATAAGAATGAGCTTACCTAAATCAAAGACACGCCTATAGTCCTTTATGAATCCAACCATTTTCTCATCGTAATCAAATCCTGGGTTCCACACCAGTGAACCATAGCCAAAAACCCAGAAAACCATGGCTGATTGATTTCTGAAAAAGAAAAAACCACAATAAAGAACTTTTCATCAAATTAAATGAAGTTGAAGTTTGAGATCGTAATAACAGAACTTGTCCTTTCCCCATGAAGGAAATCATATTTCGCCGTGAACTTGAAATAAGGCAAGATCCAGAAATTTGGATTTACTTTTTTTTCCATTCGCTTCAAGAACTAGTGACGGTAAATCCGTTATATAAAACACAAATTACGTTTTAACTCAAGTAACAGATTTAACTCGGCTACTCAGCTGCCGATTTATAAAACTTCCATCGAAGTCCTGTTTCCTCGTCATTTTCCTCAGCCACATGTATAAAAACCACGGCATCCAAGACAGTACAAGACAACTCAAAGTGCAAAGTAAGTTGACTGATAGTATTTATCATGAAAGCGAACAAAATGTTGATAATAATATCACACTCTAATCTTCGCCACCAGACAAAGAAGATGAAAATAAGGGAACCAAGATTTAGGAAAAGAGAAGAAAAAAATATTTTCCACAGAGAATCATCACAGTCAAACTTCACCAATTATATATGTTTTTTTAGCAGCTACCAAACAAAAATAAACAAATATGAAACATTTACACAGCGCCATTTCGACATCAACAAATAGCAATGAGCAATCATGGAAAGATAAAGAAAGTCATGAACACGTACAATTAACCAAAATTATTCCAGAGAAAACGAGAAGGAAAGTGTGAAAACAATATCCTCTAACACTCAAAGGCAGAAGAAGATGCTCCGAACGATTTGGGCAAATAGCACAAGAGAGGAACAATGGCAGGGAAACTAAACGAATAGGGCTTAGCTTAGGGATTAGGGCTGCTATTGTCCCCCTCCGCGAGCTTTCTTCTCTACTCTCCTACTCCCTCTCCCTCTCCCTCTCTCTCTCCCTGGTACCAGGATGAGGGGTAAGGGATTTCGGGAGAAAGGCTTCATATATATAATGGAACGAGGCAAGGCATAAAATTTTATTAAAAATTATATCAAATTAAAAAATTATAAATAAAATTATATTAAATTAAAAAAATTATAATAAAATTATATCATAAATAAAATTAAAGAATATTATATAACCACAGGAAAAATACATATCAACTCCACCTCATGCTATGTCATGTGCCTTTCATGGATGTCCGTACTTATATGTTCACATTATTTCTACAATTTAATTAAACGCATCTGTAATCACCGAATTAATATTTTTCGCGATGGCAAAAAAACATTAAAATCAAATATTTTTACGTGAAAGAATTGTTTTTTTAAGTGAAAATGAGTGATGAATCAGGTTGGGGTACGTGCCTGAATGAGTACCGCGACTCTCTCGGTGATTATCCGTTGTTTTGCCGCAAATAATAGACTCTGGTAAATGTACTACTTAATTTACTAAATGTGATTTGTTTTAGTTTTCTTATCAGTATAAAAAGAGGGAAGCGGCTTCTCTCCTCAGAGTCGTGCTCTGAGTATCTTGTCACCCTTCATCTTTATCTCTTCCCACCCCAAAATATTATTAGTATTATCATTGGTCTTTTAATTATAATAATATATCTGAATTAAAAAGTTTTAATCTTTGAAAATTGTTTTAGAGTGGATATGTTTAGTTTACACGGAGCGATATACTAGCTCCGAATACAAGTCCTGCAAAAACGACACAATTTTCCTCTACCTTTTTTCTGTATTCCCGTAATGGCTGACAACAGTGTGGGGATCAGAAAATAATGGTTGAGATTTGACATTGAGGATGATATTGGCATTCATCCCACAAACATCCTTTTCTTTTGGGGAGCCCATCTAAGCCACGTAATGTAATTTCATGCCTTTGAATTTCATTTTGGGTCCGTTCGAGGCTAGGCCCAAATTTAATTGTCCCATTCATCTCTCAGGCCCAAACTTATTATTAATTTGAATCTTGCAACTTAGAGTACAACATTTCTTCATCCCTTGTTTGTACCAAAAACTTTACCATTAATATAGACTTTACCTTACTTTTTAGATTGTAGATAAATCTAATCTATTTTCAAATATTTTTTTGCAAAAAAAAAAAAGAATTCCCACATCACTAGATACTATAATACCTTCTTCATACTTCAATTTGTTAGTTTTTTTTATAAAACAGTTGAGGTAAATTGGGTCTTGGGGATTTAGAGTCAAAGTATGTCTCCAAAAAAAAAAGAATTCCCACATCACTAGATACTATAATGCCTTCTTCATACTTCAGTTTGTTATTTTTTTATAAAAAAATTGAGGTAAATTGGGTCTTAGGGACTTAGAGTCAGAGTATATCTCCAAGATTAAAAAAAATATTTATAAATATATTTATAGATCGTCCACTAATAAAATCATCACCCAAAAAGTAAAATTTAAACTCATAACCTTATACCTTATGAGCTAAAATTTTATTAAATGGATCAAGCTGATTCTATATTTTAGTTTATGAAATAGCATAAAGCCCATGTCTTTATTTGTATACGAATTTAAGATGATCATGGTAAGTATCAGTCACAAGCCAAACTGTATTTTATTGTGTGATTTGTATACTAATAATAAACATAGCAAACATTGAATTAGTAAATGATACTATCAAGTGGACACCTAATATTAATTTAAGAGATTAAAAATAGCCACAATGGACCTTGAGTTGTTTACATTTCATATGCTATCAACTGAACCATTCGATTCTTTATCTTTAAGCCCCTCTCAATTTACTTCTCTTATCCAAATCCCGTTTACGTTTCCACAGAAAAATTTCACTTTCCATTTTCCATTTTCCATTCATGGCCTATCAGAGTAAACTATACTATTGTCTTCCCAGAATGTTATTCACGTTAGCCATTTGTTCTGTGCCATCCTTGAGTGACACGGACTGTCATATTATAGTTAGGATCAGAAACTTCTTGATCAATGCTGACGCTTCAAATAACAGAGGGAACAAATCTATCAACATGTGCGTCTGGACTAATTCGCAACTACACATTTTATGGCTTGAGAATAGAGAATATAGGAATAAGTGCTATGATTGACGTAGACTCCCTATGAGAACCTACTCAGGGTCTTAGCTGAGGTGCTAGCTAGGTAGTGGTAGATTCGGATCAACATATATAAGGCTATTGCTCTCTAATCAATCCATAATAAAACTACATCTCTCATTCTCACTTCTCTAAACATGGCTCAGCGTTTCGGTTTGCAAGTAGGGTTGATTCTCATTTGGACTGGCCAACTCGATTGAACATAATAAAAGGAGTGGCAAGGGGTTTAGGTTAGCATACCTGCACGAAGAATTTCCAGGGCATAACCTTCTCACGGCCATCTGAAATCCTCAAATGAATTGCTAGAACAGTTCATAGCTACATACAAGGCACCTTAGGTGAACCAATTAGAGCAATCCAATTAGAAGGCAGACGTGAGGTGCTTAGGGGATACTGTTTCTTGAACTAATTACAGGATTATTTCCAGCAAATTATTTAAGACGACGACAAGGGAATACCGGAATGAAGATTTGGGAACGTGGATGAGGTCGGCTTGGAAAGATGAATGAACAGGGGAGATGTTTAATAAGAGGAGATAATGTGGGCAAGGGACTGGGAGGGTGAGGGTATCGAAGTTGTTCAAGATTGGGATGTGCTGCTGCCAATGGAGCATGGAGAACTGGTGGAATTGGAGACGAGTAATAGCTAAGATTGATGAGTTTAAAGAGAGGGTATTTAGGTATTTAGAGATATATTTTAACTTTTGAGTTTTTAGATTTATGTCTGAGAGTAATGGATGAATCGCCCTGCTTAATATTGATATCACATAGAAAAAAATGAAACTTCACTCTATATTTAAATCATGAATAAGTCTAATATATTTCTATAAATTTTTATAAAAAAAAGACACAAGCACATAACGTCTTGTGCAAGAATTTTTTTTTCAAGTTATGACGCGCTATCTCAGAGTAAACACTGGGAGATAAGAGTGATTGAGGTATACGAATTATTTTTCGGTGATTATTTGGTATGTGGTATTATCAATCAATAATAAATAATCTACATTAGATTATTGACTGATTCGAATGGGAATAACTCTCCCGACGTAATTTTGTATATGAACAATGTATGAATTTGAAATTTTATTGGAAAGAGAATCAAATTTCAGACTAAAAACATTGCTTTATAAAATAGTATTGTATGACATAAATCTTTGGTTAAAAAAATTATATGCCATAAATAAATATATGTAATAAGATATTTTTATTTAATTGATTTAATAAAAATATTCAAGTTAATTCAAAATAGAAAAAATTGAAAATCATTTTTGAAAAAAAAAATTGATCTTATTTTAATTTTTCTTATAGGTGATAAATTCTGGAGTGGGGATATTATTTCTGGTTGGCGGCGGCGGCGGCGGCGGCGGCGGCAACAATAATAACAAAATACTATATTTTTCTCCAAATAAAAGTTGCAATTGGCCAATCCAAATTGCCAGCCTCTTGAACAAAATAAAATAATAAATCCAGTCGACTCATTGTATATAGTCTGCAGAGTTTGAATTATTATCCGAGGAGGGAGAGGGAGAGGGAGAGGAGAGGGACCAGTCATCCGTGGTTCTCTCGTAGGCAAAGGCTCAAAATAGTTCCCAAGGGAACCCGAAAATGGCTGCTAATTCTGGAAGGAGGAGAGGGTGTTACTGCTATACATCTGTTGTTCACATAAAGAAACACGATATATGCCTCAAGTCCGAAAGCTCAAAATAGTCAAATGCAAAAACGCAAACGTGACCACTAATTTCAGAGACAAGATGATTCATCGCTTGCCATTATCTTCTTGTTCTAGCACCGAAAGAAATCAGAAGAGAAAACCAAACTCGTTCCTCAAAGCCCTCCCGTCTTTCTTCGCCGTCGAGGGAGGGACGGCGGAGGTGCTTTCTGAAGGGAAATTTTAGGGTCTTTTTCTCTGGGAGGAAGCAAAAAACACAAATCCAGTACGTATTAGGGTTTCTGGATTTATTTTGTTTTTGCTCCGTTCCATTGAAATAGCTCCAGGAAAAGAGGCGGAGGAATGAAGAATCTGAAGGATCATTACGAGAAAAAGAGTACGAATGGAATAGTGGCAGTGGGAATAGACAAAGACAAGGGGAGTCAATTTGCACTTAAATGGGCAACTGAACATCTCCTTGCGAGAGGCTCAACCCTAGTTCTCGTCCATGTCAATGTTAAGGGACATTCGCATCATCCTTCATGTCTGTATACCTTGTTCTCTGCATACCTTCAAGAAACATTATGTTATGACATAGTAATAGAAGAAATGCCTCCTAACTTGGCACCCAATGGCTACAAGATCAATTGACCTCTCACTTTTGCAGAGTGCAGGGCAATGGGTAAATGGTTTTGTGGACAAGGGTTCATTGCCACACAAAGACTCCGATGGTCAAACCGAGGACATTTTTCACCCATGTCATGTCTTTTGTGCGCGGAAAGGCGTAGGTTTTACTTGTTTTTCTTTCTTGAGAAAATAATCTGAAAATTTTTCTCTAGCAAAATTACCCAAGTTTAAATAATTCAACTTTCAGCAACGACTTCCCTTGACAGTTCTTAGATGTCCTTTTGATCTATTTTTTTTTTTGTCCAACCGCCTTCTATGGTGGGGAATTGGGGATGGACTACAGATACAATGCAAGGATATTATACTGGAAGATACAGATGTAGCGAGAGCCTTGATTGAGTATGCTTTTCGCACCGCTACTGAGCATTTAGTTCTTGGCGCTCCAAATAAAGCTGGCTTGCTCAGGTATCTATCTCTCTTGCTGAGTCACGTGGTTGTACCTTAACATCTTAACGAATTATCAATGAACTAAATACCAAATAACATTAGATGAATTGACCAACAATCAAGCTTCAAATGAGAAAAGGAAAGAAAACTTGCCATATGGTTTATGTCATATTCCACATAATTTTATTTTATCAATTCAACTTGATATGGTTTGTAACATTCTATTTTAACATTAATTTGATCTCACCTGCTTCCATTTAAGTTCAAAATGTGGTTTAGGATTCAGTAGTGTAAATAAGCTTTTATGCTTCTGCATGCCTATATGAATGAACGCATATCAATTTCCAAACGAGTTTTTTTTATTGTCATCAGAAAATTCAAGGTAGCTGATATTCCAGGAACGGTGACAAAAGGGGCACCAGATTTCTGTTCCGTCTATGTTGTTGCTAAAGAAAAGATTCAAACAATGCGATCAGCTTCTCGTTCTTCTCCGCCCGGTTCCCTTTCCAGCAAACATAATCAAGGAAGCACCAAGCCAAAACTATCAGAGACAAATATGCCATTAGATAATCATGGTATGAGATATTGGATTCATTTCTTCATGAAGCACATGCACACACACAAGTACATATTCAATGAATTTCTCTCGCTGAGACGTGTGGTTTCCATCAGCAAATGAAAAACGATCCATTGGTGCACAAAGTACATTAAAGGATGAAACCGAAGCCTTCAGGTCGGTGGCAGTGCATACTCCTCAGCAAATTCCTTCTAGTTTATTCATTTTGGTCTGTCAATTTATCATTGGCATGGTTAAATAGCATGTGCTTGTCAACTGAAAGGTGAAAACTATTTGCTATTAACATCAGGTCATCATTAAGCAGGAGAAATTCGAGTGGCAAGTCACATGGGGAAAATTCCCTACCAGGTACTGACATATCCTTTGTAATCTCTGAAAGACCAAGTCCAGACCATATATTCTGTTTGTTATATGATAGCTTTGATTCAGGGATGCCCAACCCTGGGGTGTCGTTTAGCTCGGAGAAAGATGGGAACTATAGCCTTGAGTCATCTTGGCATCGAAGGGGGCCTATGGATATTAGCTCTCCTCTGAAACCCTTCTCATCAGATGGGGATGGACTTTTAACATCACATGCCACGGTATGGAAGATTGGGCAATGTACATTCTACTTCCTGTACTGCCCATGCATTGTGCATTTATCAGTAGTTCCTGCACTTATAAGGGGCCTTAAAGAACTTTGTAATTTGGATACAGTTTTCGTTAGAAGGTAAATTTTCAATATGTTTTCTTAAGATCAAGAAACGAGTAATGTGCTGCGGCAACTGATCTTGCAGTCTTTATGAATATTATATGATAATACCGCAAAATTTCCTTTTCACTTTAGAAGATCATGTTTCAGCCAACCCTAATAGGCCTTGAGTATATATGGGCATGAATAAGTGTTCAACTATGAAATGGTTAGAGTGGCCTTTCCCTGATTGCTGTGTGGGCATGTATTGTGATAAAATTATAGGATGGGGTAGAGGCTGAAATGAGGAGACTAAAATTGGAACTTAAGAGAACAATGGAACTGTATAACACTGCCTGTAAAGAAGCTCTCATGGCACAGCAGAAGGTACAAATCAATTTTTTCTTTAGATATACATAATCACTAGAAGATTTGACGTCTTGCATCACAGACAATAGAACTCGAACGTTCGAAAAGGGAGGAAGAAAAGAGATTGGAAGAGGCAAGTATTGCTGAGGAAGCTGCATTTGCGGTTGCAGAAAAGGAGATGGCCAGAAGCAAAGCAGCCAAGGATGCTGCTGAAGCACAAAAGAGGATTGCAGAACCAGAAGTACAAACGGCAGTTGTTGCAGAAGTGAAAGCACTCAATGAATCAGAAGAGAAAACAAAAGCGCTTGATACTTTAACAAACCTAGACATCAGTTACAGAAAGTATTCAATCGAGGAGATTGAATCTGCGACAGAGTACTTTGCAGATTCATTGAAGATTGGAGAAGGGGGTTATGGTCCTGTGTATAGATGCCATCTAGACCATACCCCTGTGGCAGTGAAGGTTTTACGTCCTGATGCAACACAAGGGAGGTCACAGTTTCAACAAGAGGTAATCAGTGGAACAAATGAAACAAAACTTGGTCTATTGACAATATTGTTGACTTTGCTAATATATTGTTACAGATTGAGGTACTGAGCTGCATAAGGCATCCAAACATGGTTCTCCTCCTGGGAGCATGTCCAGAGTATGGCTGCCTTGTCTATGATTACATGGCCAACGGAAGCTTAGAAGATCGCCTCTTTCGTCGAGGAAACACTCCCTCTCTTCCTTGGCAACTTAGGTTCAAAATTGCAGCCGAGATAGCCACTGGCTTGTTGTTTCTGCACCAGAGAAAACCAGAGCCTCTGGTGCACAGGGACTTGAAACCAGCTAACATTCTGCTTGACAGAAACTATGTAGCCAAGATCAGTGATGTAGGCTTAGCCAGGCTAATTCCATCATCTTTCTCTGACAATGGGTCACAATATCGAATGACATCCGCTGCTGGAACTTTCTGCTATATAGATCCAGAGTACCAACATACAGGAATGCTTGGGGTGAAATCTGATATATACTCCCTTGGAATCATTTTCCTGCAGATTTTAACAGCCAGGCCAGCCATGGGTTTGACCCATAATGTTGAGAGAGGTATTGAGAAAAGAACATTTTCTCAGATACTGGATCCAACAGTGCCTGACTGGCCTGTGGAGGAGGCCTTGAGCCTGGCAACCATGGCACTTAAGTGTTCCCAGTTAAGGCGAAAAGATAGACCTGATCTCGCCAAGGTTGTCTTACCTGAACTGAGCAGATTGAAAAACCTTGCTGAAAATACTAATTATTAATTAACTTGCACCCTGGAGTGGTTGTGTAACTACATTCAGCCATAGCCATGTCTCTGTACAGCATCTGGTAAGCTTCATATTTTCTCAATTCCCTTTTCCGCATGATTTTCCCAAGTTATTATTATCTTCAACATTTATATAAGTTTGAGTGCGCTTGTATAACCACTCCTCTGTCTAGATGAAAGGGGATTTCACACCACTAATAATAGACATTTCATAATTAATCCTGAACTATAACATTCAACCAGCCACAGTTGCTTAACATAAAGATTGTTTTGACTGTTGCAAGATGGAACTGGTCTTCGACTTCCCTATTCTGGAGTGAGCAAGAGAAACAGTTCATGACCAGTTTGAACAATAAACATCATGAGTAGATTGATGTGGTAGCATTCTTCGAGCAGTACCAGTTCAGGTTTTTTCAGGGTCTCAAATAAGTCCCTCACTGAGATGGCTTTTTCGGCGTCTCAAATAGTAGGTTTTTCAGTTTGGTAAATCAATCGTTCTTCCAAGATCACTTAAACACTGGTTCTTTTTGTTTTTAAAAGGAGCCACTGCCACACAAAAGTCAAATGTAATTATTTTGTTGATAAACTTTATATTAAAGCGTGATGCAGTTATAATAACTGACATGAAATCTCTTCCGCCAAATATAATGATAAATTAAAGCTAAATGGACCATACGTGAGGAGAAAAGGGTCAAGTGCTGAGTAATGACGACTTTCATTTTCATTTGAAAGAGATGAAACTCTTCATGCTCGTTTTTGCATAAGAAGAATATAAACGTAAAATTGAAATTTTGATGCCTTATATAATAGTAACTTCATTATTGTATAAAAAAAAGAATACAAATTGATGAAAGAGAACGAAATGCTTAAGCATTGCTTTAAAGCTACAGCTTATTGCTCTTGGAGATAAAAAGAGATCGCACACTAAATAGAATGATCGATAAGGCTATTCTTAATGTAAATTTTGATTTATTTTTTCCAACATCGTATATTAGACGATGATGACTAGTGCCGTAATGCTCCCATCGCCTACAAAAATGTTATTTTGGTGAAATTTCTTAGATGCAACTAGATGATAATTAAATGGGAATTTATTAAAAAAAAAAAAAGTGAGTAAAAGTTAAGAGGAAATCAAGTATAAATAGAATATGAGGACAATTTGAATCAAAAAAATAATAGTAGATACAATATCATTATTTTGAACTTTCTAAAATAATATTTTTTATCTTTAATATAAAATCTAATTTATAATATAGTTTATACTACAAAGTAGATCCTATACTAGGAATTTAAGGAAAATATATGATATGATATATACAGGTAGGTCTGATTTCCTAAATATAAGTCAAACATAAAATGTAGTTAACAAAGATGTACTTCACAAAAATGAAGTTAGGTTTAGCGTAAAAAGAGTGAAACCTAGCAACTTTCTTCCCACAAGTCTCTTATTGCATGAAGCACTATAACTTGTATCTATTTTGAAGCTTGTATGGTATAACAGCTGTGAACTAAATGTCATCTGCTTCCTCTGAGAAGTCTGGCTCTTTAGGCTTTTGTAACTTAGGCATCTCAATATCCATAATCCTCAGTGGACTCTTACTTGAAGTCACAAGATCTATGATGGATTCTGATCTCAAATATTTCTTGGAAATCAACCATGGATCCATAACTAGCTCAACTCTGCCAAAAATCATTGAATATGGGTCTACATAGGCTGTTCTGAACTTGATGAGCATGTTGAGCAGATAGAAAATATCAGCCAACGTACGGAAACACGTCAGAACAATTGCCAAACTCGAATCGGCAGTCATACATGATGAGTGTCCATCATTTTCAGCTTGCGGCCCGTAGAAGAACAGAGGATCAATAAACAGCGCTAGTATGCAAGAACCAAGGAAAACCCCGGTTCCACTGCAAATATGGGTCATTTCCAGAATAAAAAATCATCACCACCATCATCATCATCATCATCTTCTTCCTCCTTCTCTGTTCATAGTATCAGGGAAGGCCTTCTTCCGTGGTTCATGTTTTCCCGAGAATACAATATACTTTCCAGGTGAAGCAGTTTTTTCATTCGGTTCTGTTGCTATCATCAAGATTGCCCTTTTCTAGGCAAAACGCTGCGAGGTGATAGTGGGAACAGGGGGAAAAGGAGGATATGGAAGAGAATTAACCAACTGACTTGTCTCTTTTGAGCTTCATTATGGGTGAACTCAAGACAGAGAAACTAGTGGTACAGTTGAAGAAAAGAGCATTTTCAGTCAGATAGATGAACAAAACATGCTCTGTCTGATTTCCGACGAAGGATACAAAAATCAAATCAAAGCCCAAAGTTACAGACTTCAAAAGGAAGTGGATTTGACTTCCTCGGATGGATAAACAGAGGAATACGAAACCAGCGAACCAGTTCCTTGCAAAATGCGGTTTCGCTTTAACTACACATTTTTCATAGTCTATTATATTGGTTAGGCTACATTTGCTCTGCCTAGTTTATATTTGAGGAACATAATTTTCCCTCTAACTAACTAGTAATACTGCTCAGGTAACACTCATTCTAGCAACAATACAAATTTAAATTCTAAAAAATGTGCTTAGGAGAGTTTTAATATTATTGACGCTCTACAATAGGGATTGAATATTTAAAGTGACTTGAGAATACTTTGTATTTAAAAAAATTAAAATTTAAATATTACTTCAATATCTTAGCTTTTTTTTATTTCTTTTTATTAGTTTTATAATTTTAGTTTAGTGTCTAAATATATTTAATTTATGCCATCTTCGTTTTTTTTATCACATTCATTAAGGATAACTTGGAAGTAAAAAAATTTAAAAGTTTGGAACTTTATAATAAATAAAAATATATGATACAAATAAAAGATAGATTTGAAAGATAAAAACAACGGTTAATCCGGATATTTTTTTTTGGTGGGGTTCTGATTAAAGACCAGCGATTACGGTTGGATTAACAAAAGGGAGACTAATGATAATTGGCACATATAAATTCGATTCATTCTACTGTTATAAAAATTTATTAATAAATAATTTTATAATTTTTTTATAAATAGTTTTTAAATTCTAAAATTATATAAGATATTAGTGTTAAATTTATTTAAATTTTTTTTAACCAAACAAAAACAATAAAGGAGAGCCGAAGTTGACTTTTGAAGAAGGACAGCCTTGAGATAAAGCCGACCGATTATTTAAAAACAGTATAATTGAAAATAAAACAAACAACATGCTTATAATATAATACGACAAGAAAAAAGACTGTCATTTCATTTCATGTTTGTGTTCATGTGATGAGTGACGGCTTCAATTGTGAATCATATCCTAAAGTTTCGATTACATATGCACATAATCTCATTTAATTTTATTTACAGAAAAACGTTTAGGGAGGATATTTGCATATAAATTTTAAGGTCTCTGTAAAGAAAATGGTGGAATAATTGACAGCAAAGATCATCTGTGCAAATTTAAAAGTTGACTTTTTTCTGTTAAATTTTAAATATCAAAAGAATTACTTAACACTGATCAAAATTCAAAAAAGTTCCCTATTTTAGTCTACGGTAAAATACATTTTAATTGCAAAGTCGAGCAAGTAACAGTAAAATATATATATATATATATATATATATCCACCCCTATGTCTTTTAGTACAAGGAATAAGTCTTATCAAGGTTAAGGAATCTTATTTTTTTTATTTATTGAATTTAAAGAGATGCATGCTATTATAAAATATATGATGGAAAATGATTATTCCATCCAGTACTATCATTTTTTTTTTGCCATATCATATTTATTGTTACCTTAATAACTTATTTTCTTCCATGAATCCAAGTGGGTACAAGGGAAGCTAATGCAATTAGTTTACTCTCCGAAGTTCAAGATGTAAAGTGATTCTTATTTACAAGAGGAAGCCAGATTTTGTAAGACGGGTCAAGCATATCAGCTTGTCAGAAGTTGACTCTTATATTCCAGGTTTTATAAAAGCCTATTAAAATAGGAAAATCATGGAATCTCAATAATTTTCTCAGTAAAAATACAGGGTGAGAGATAAATTCAACACTTGCCAATGATGTTTTTTTTTTTGGTTGACTAGCAGCCAATGCGCACACACATTTTAGGTAAAGACCTCTCTTATTGCAGGAGACACTGTTATGTTTGATCCTTTTGTGAACTAATCATCCTCTGCTTCCACTGAGAAGTCAGGATCTTGAGGCTTCGGCAACTTAGGCATCTTAAGATTCTTAATCTTCTGAGCTCCTCTTCTTGTGTTTGCAGCAAATCTTGAGGCAAGTATAGTCACACCCAATGAATTTGCACTCGAAGTTGAAGCCACAACAGCACTAGGCTTCTCCTCCTCATAAGCAAATGAGTGACATTCCTTCAAACTAAGGCTCGCCGCGAGCTTCCTCTTCGTGTACCTTCTCCAAGCAGCTAGAATGAAGCATGCTGCCCATGTCCTCCAATGGTAAGAGTAGAAACGGAAGGTATGTTGCAGCTTTTTGCTGTGAAGACGGCGAAACTGATTAGCAACAAACTTAAGATCCTCAGCTCTTAGTGCAAAGGCTTCAACTTCCACAAGGGCTTTCACTGTTCTTGTAGAAGAAGGTAAATTGGAAGTTGAAGAAACCTGTTCTTCCTCCATTTGTAATGAAAAGCATCTCTGTAACTGGATCTACTTCTCGCACAATGTAAGTGCCTTGAGTACTCAAGCATGAAACCAATCTCTCACATATTGCATCGAGTAACTGATCATCCATTTGTGAGAAAAAAGGGACCTGCAAATTTTTGGGCAAACACATAATAAAGAAGGTCTCATAACATAACAAATTTTGTCTAAAGTATTAATTTTTTCTACCCACTATCCCTAACTAACCATAAAACTTCCCAACTAATTAATCAAACTCACACGTCGAACAAGGTCTAACCAAAGGTGCCGTTGGATATTTCTACGCAGGTCTATGGGAAGGCCTCGCAAGATGGTTTCTTCATCAACTCCTCGAGTTGCAAGCCACTTGTATTCAACAAATCTTCGAACACGTTCTCTTAGATTTTGGGGCAGTTGACGGTGTCTCATCCATTCTTCAGTATCACGTCGCTTCAGCCTCCATTCCTCAAGCCTTGAGGTGATCATTCATTCTTTCTTTCTTGTTTGGTGCTTCTAAATAGATTGAGGATTTCAAGAATTGTGCTGAAGAGTTAAAGTGATTCAGGTTTGTATAACATTGGAAAGTCCTACGTACCTGCATGTTTCCAATTAAGCGGGCAAACAAAACAAGACCCAGGATAGCTATAAGTATGGCAAATGCAGTTTCCCCAATGAATGTGCTTGTACTCAGAATCTGGCCATAGGAACAGCAAAATTCAGATATGAAGAGGTTAATCAAACGTTAGCAAATAAGAAGTCTTCCAAGGATATGTATGAAATAAGTTTATATCAAAGTTTTCATCTTTTTTGCTGATAGCAGGAAAGATTTGAACTTTGAATCTCCGTCAACATTTAGTGTTCAAAGCATAGAAATATCACAACTAGAATCAGACCTCAAGTTTTGCAAGCCCCACCATAGACAATAGAGATACTTCTCTACAAACTGTGAGGAAACAACGTTGTTTTCAACTGCAGGTCCAAAAATGCCATACTTGAAACTCATGTCATTATTTGGATTGCAGTTATCAAACACAGAAGTAGTGTTTATCCACTTCATGCGATCATCATCATTTAAACTGTTGCAATCCAAGTATTGAAGAACACATTTCATGGGGAAAGTTTCATTCTTGCATTGTGATTTCCAACATGTAGCATTCCTTTCAATTGACAACAAGTACCATGATGCCCCCAACACCTACAACAACAGTAGTTTTAAATACGTAAAATTTCTCACACTCTGAGAGAGAATAATAACTTGGGAATCATAAAAATCATCATACATGGCTAGCCAACATGTAAAGTAAAAGGTTATAAGCTGCTCCAGCCCAAGCTGTCTTGGTGACTACACCAGTGGCTTTGATAATCTGAGAACTTAAGGGGAAAATCAAATATAATCTGGGAATAAATTGAAGCAGAACAATCAGAACAAGAGTATTGTTGGTGTGATCAGCATGGGAGCTTCTACTTGCAGGCATAATAAACCAAATCATGATCTGCCATTGAACAAAGACTAACAATATTATTTAACATCAGTTTCTGTCATTCCCACAAGTTTCTCAGAGACAAATCAAATCGAGACATTCCAATAAATCAGCAAAAGACCTATATATATGATACCTGAGGAAGAGGTAGTGTAGCCACAAGATCTATGAAGAATTTTGACCTTAGATAACGTGTTGCAATCAAACTTGGATCCATGACTAACTCGTCCCTTCCAAAAACCCTGGATCTTGGTGATACGTAAGCTGTTCTGAACTTTATGAGCAGGTTCAGCATATAGAAAATATCAGCCAATGTTCGGAAACATGTCACTACAATTCCAATATTCAAATCAGTAACCAAACACGCTAACTTTTCATCATTTGCCACCGAGGGAAGTTAGAAAAACAGTGGGTCAACAAATAGAGCCAGAATACAAGAACAGAGGAAAACCCTGTTCCACTGCAAATATATGTCACTTCCAGGATCAAGGATTCTCTTCTTCCATGGTTCATGATTTTCTGGGAATACCTTAATCTTTCCGAGAGAAGGAATTTTTAGGTTAATTTTGTTCTTATCACCACTCACAATCTTGCCTTCAGAGTTTACGGCTGTGTGTACCATGTATACTGACAATGGCTTTTCCAAAGAAAGCTCCAGTTTCTGTTTACCATCATCGTAAAACCTGCAAATTTTGGAGCACACTAAGCAAGACGATGGAATCTTATAATGTGAATGGGGAAACAAGACAGAGAATGTGATGGAGATTTTACTTCAGTAGCTTCTCATTTTTTACCTCCATTATTGTGGACGAACTCAAAATCAGTACTCACAATAACATCACAGCAGCATGATAGTTCGTGAGAAAACCATTTTCAAGTGCTCCTGTTTCTTCCGAACTATGATTCTCAGCTCAACACAAGTTCCAGACTTTTAGAAAGGAGCGAACCGAAGAGATTTTCCCCAATAATCGAGGATTGACATTATGCTCAGAAATGAGCTTTCGGACCATATGGGCTTGACTTCCATGTAACAACAAAAACGGCCTCCCACTAACATAGCTCAGGTAGCGAGCCATGTTTATATTATAATGAGTATCGGAAATACAACGGTTAGTGAGGAACGTGGGAACAGTGACAAGCTATATATTATATAATATGTGGTTGGATTTTTTTTTTTAATTTTCGAACCTGAATATTCATATTTGGATTGAAGACAAAAATAGTAGTGGCAAATCATGGATTTTTCTTTCTTATTTTTGGCCAGAAAAAAATAGATGATTGTTCAGAAACATGTTTGGTCTAAGCTAGTTTTGTTATTAGATAAAATATCATCTAATATCATAATTTTATTTTTTTATATATGATTAATATTTTAATTTTATTTATAGTACAATTCTATTTTAATCTAATTTTATCTATAATATTATTTTTTAAATACTAAGAATTATACTAAATTTAAATTAAAAAAATTATAGATAAAATTATACTATAAATAAAATTAAAATACTAAATATATATCAAAAATATGACCAAAATATTAAATATTACTATACCTTTTATTATTTTACAGGTAGGACTAGGATACTACCCACTCGCACGAACGCACGGTAAGTCAAAAGTATCACCCTCAAAGTGACAATGGAGGGCATTCATCTTGCTTATAGAAGCATCTTCCCCTTGAAAAACATTAAAACGCAAATATTGCTATCATTTAAATTCCAATAACGTAATCTTCACCTAAAACGATAAAAATATTGATTACTCCATGGTAGGGAATGCATTGTACTTGAAAAATAAACTTAACTTGGCTATTATTATTTGTTAGTTGTGAAACGGAAGAGAGAAGGCAAGTTTAACTCGAGATTAGACATGTCCGCTTCTAAAATTAGCAATAATGTTCAGATAATATAATCCAAAATTTGTACAAAATGATATAATTTAGATTAGAGTGTGGGGTGAATGCGCCATGCTGGGAGCGCGAAAGCAGTCGTTATCCTTCCGAATGAAGAAACAATTGCACAATTTAAAAAGGAGAAATGGGAGGGAGAAAGTAGATCCTGTGACTCCTTAATGAATCTTTGATACCATCCCCTTTCGAATAAACAAGTAAATAATACGTGCCAGCAACTGTACATCAATAGATTGTATATACACAGAGATTCCCCTGGGCCTGAGTACGCAGGCAATTTCTCACGACAAAATCAATAAATGAAAGCGAAATTCCAGTTTTATCATTTTTCAATACTTTCAAATTCGGCTTTCCAATTTCAATTGAGCTATGCCCAGCAAGGAACCCGATTCACAATTTTTACATTTTAAACTCTACCATAAACGTTCATAATTTAAAAAAAAAAAAGAATAAATACAAGAATGCTGAGGTAACAGAAAACATGTAGCAATGAATGAAAGAGAAATACAAAATACTTGTACAAGACAGTAGACGACTCCCTGCCCTGAAACGACGGGTGTAGAGAAACATGATAAAAACAAATTCCATTTACTAGAAAAATGGGTTTGACTTGAAGCAATAAAATTTTGGCTGCATGCCATTAAAGTCCCCAAGGAAACATTAACGGCCATCAGATGCCAACTAATGCAGGTTCGTGCCATCCGCAAAGTTTGACAATTCACAAATGCAGGTTCAAGCAGATATCACATTGCCACGAGACTTGCAATCCCATGCATGCCTGACAATTAACTAATGCTGACACGAAGACTCAAAACATATTCCTACCCCAACACAGCCGGGCAAACAAGACCCGACCCGATCTAACTTATTACTCAAAACAGCATACAACACAGCTAACCCACCACCAAATCACAAGTTCATTTCAAGGCCTGCCCTACACAGTAAATTATTTGCCCAAACGATTGAGATCTAATAAAACTAAAGAAAAAAAGGTCCAAATCGAGCTCAATACAATCATGACCACATCCAGCAGGAAGAACCCAGGGCAGCCGCCCATCACGATTTTCAAGCTACTCATTCAGGGGAAGCCCTTCAGAGCTAATGACATGATCAACAAAAAACAGGTTTCTACAACATTGAATGAAGCCCAAGACCACGTGCACAACGAATTGTGGGGAAGGTAATTTGGTACATCTAATGAAGTTAAGCCTTCTGCAAACTAATGATCTACTTTCCATGAAAATGGGAGCAAGTTGCAAACAAACTAATCCAACTCCAAATGATTTGGGAAGAAGACATCCTGACACCCCCCGGTAATGAAAACATTACGAGTTACTTAAATTCTTTTAAAATAAAAAAATTAATTTAATGTTGCTAGGCCCACATCTCTTATCTATGTCAAGAGATCCCCTTTAATCTCAATCTTCATAATCTAGATTTCAATGTCACATGTCATGAGAAAAACCCCACAAGCCCAACTTCTGTAGAACAGATAGAATACCTGCCACTGCCAGAAGCATTTGCTGCAGGCCGTCAACCCCTTTTTCAGTTAATAAAAAAAATGCCCAGAGTTTGAGGAGCGCAAATCACAAGTGAGGAGAGACTCAAACAGAAGCATGTAGCCGGATGGGACCCAAAACTATTCAAAATTGAAGATCCCAGAGAAGGGCAGCCAGGAACGATATCCCAGGGAGTGCAGAAGCACAAAACCAATGAAGCAGTACCAGAAGACACCTCAAAACAAAACAAAAGCATAAATTTTAGCGAGATCACAAACTCTTAACAATGCGATAGCAACTACCATGGAAATACTCGATTACCTGTAATTGAACTACATGGGTCCTGCATAGAATAAAGAACACAAGCTGAGAAATCAAGAAAGTAACTAGTCCAATCCAAGAGTAAGATGTTCAGGGCGTTGCCCATCTAAACAGAGACTTGAACTGCAATGCAAGCACACAAGTTTAACAAAATTTCAACATCCACTTCAAAAACACAGTTGTCAACTCTTCTAATCAACTTCTGCTTCGGCGCCGATCTCTTGCACCATTTCTGCATATTATTAAGCACCATATTATAAGAATGAAATATAAAATGATGACACTGATTACACCACTGACCATTTTTTAGCATATATTAAAAAGACAATATGGCAAGAGGATTCCACAATATGAATACTTGTAACCATTTTACTTAATAAAAAGGAAACGACCCATATAATTATGAGCTTATTTGTTGTCAACACCTCTTGGAATTGGAGAGGTGTAAAGTAGGGTTAACATCAAGCATGGATAGGGACAACACACAAGATCAAACATTTGAAATTCATTAATAAGAATAAATAAAACAATTAAAAACAAGAATTATTAAGCCACGTTAAATGTTCAATAATAACAAATCTGTTGGCCGTACAACATTCACCTAATTAGAAACTGGTGGTAAAAATATAGATGCTTATCCAACAAACCGTACCTAATTTGAAGCTGCAAAGAAATAAAAGCTTACCCATTAGCATATGGTAGCTCCTCACGTCCACGGTAAGGAGGTGACCTGCTATAGCTGCGTCCACGAGGTGATATACTGCGGCGCCTAGGAGACCGACCACGAGGACTATAACTCCTGCTTCATGTAAATGAATAATGTCAAACAAAACACTCCACAAATTAAAAAAAAATGCTTATTTTGGGAAAAATACAAACATTCCCCCAAACAGTAACTATGACACCCACTTCCAAGTTGGGAAGACTAACAAGAATCTGATAAGAACATGGCAAGAATCCAAAATCAAAGAAAAAAATAACACCACCTTGTGCTAGTCTGCACAAGTGCACACATTAAAGGCTGTGAGAGATAGCAATCTAACCTTCGCCCATAACTTGGGCTCCTTCGAAATCGTGGCGGACTGCGACTTCGACTGCGACGTCTTCCTGAACCACCACGCATGCGACATTCACGAGCAAAATGACCAGGCTCACCACATTCATAACACTTCAAATCAGAACCACCAGAACGACCACGACCACCTCCACGACCACCACCTCCACCTCTGGAATTGTGGGAAAGCTCTACCCTCCAACCATTCTTACCTACTCATGGAAAAAAATTGAAAAGGCTAAATAAGAAGAAAATAAATACAGGAATCCAAATATATGGCCATTTATTCAAGAGAAAGAAAACAAACAACCATATCTTCTACTTTGATTATAAGACTGTCAATTCCATCAGGAAAAATATGGTTTGAAGGTAACTTTATAACATGCAAATTAAAAGAAGCAGGTGGTATTGGTTAATGAACACAGATATCACTCACATGGCCCATGGGTATATAATCAATTGGAGCTCAAATTGCTCATAGGAATATACATTTAACACAGGCAGCACTCACTTGTCCCATAGATTAATTGCAGCATACATCTCATAAAACAAACGCGTTATGTGACAGACGTGTAGCTCTGCCATAACCCTCCAAACCAGTGAAATTCCTCAGTTCACATTCTTATTTCCCTTCACATACAGTCAATCTCTACAAATCAGCAGTCTTTGATGAAGACTGGCAGAAAAACCCCTACTGAGGGCCTGCTTGCAGAAGAGAATTGCAAGGAAGAAGTAGAAGATAGAGAGCATCTGCTATCACGTAGGCCTATGGCTTCCTCAAACGAAAAAGAAGACTTAAATAGGAAGTCGAGGGAAACCCTTCAATATATCAATCACAAAAGGGGGCAAAACAATAATAAATTAGCAAGTAAAATGAACAAAATATTGAGAGAAATTTGCAAAACAGATTATGAAAGCACCGCGGTTTTTTTCAAATTGCTTTTAAAACATACCATCTAATTCCCGAATAGCATCCTGTGCATCCCTGCGGTCATCGAAGTCAATAAAAGCATAGCCAGGTGGCCTCCTTGCAACCCACACACTGCACAAATAAAATTCATGAGGCTAGATTCTTATCTAAAAATGAATATACAAGTAAATCCCAGAAACAACTCATTGTCATGAAACTTGCTAAAAAAATTGAATATTGAATATTGAAAATTGAAAAGTAACAATGTATGCAAATAGAGCAGAATGATATCAATTCATGACACAATGCGTTTGATTCAAACGATAGATGCAAGATTCAGAACTTAAACATAGCCAGCCTATTGATAAAAGACTTAGAAAACACTCCTATTCATTCAGCATAGAATAGTTTATAAACTCCGGTGCTATAAAGTTCACATCTTCAATGAGACTGTACCATTCAATGCAAAACTTTGTCAACACAGGCCGTGACATTGTAAAGTTTACCTACTTTCGCCAAATAACGGAAAACAAATTGCAATATTACGAATTGACGATTAAGCTACCTTCGGATGACTCCAAATACACGGAATTCATCTTCAAGGTCTCTCTCAGTAACTCGTGAATCCAAGTTACCAACATAAACACGAGACATGCTTCGGCCTTTCAGAAGAACCTGCTGCAACACACAGATAACGCGAATTAAACAAACCGAGAGAAATCGTGCAAATCCTGCAACAAAAAAGTCAAAAACTTATTTTCCTCGTGAAAGGGAAAATCAATATGTTCAAGAAAAAAAATGAGCCCATGTGTGAAGGAAAAAAGAAGACCCGTGCCATGAATTGACAACATAAAAGACTAAACGAACAAGATTGAAAACAAATACATGCGCTCATATGGCTTCTGGGAAGCACACGAGACACAACCTGAATAGTGGAGAAGCGAGATCTAAACCTGAAGCGATGTGATGAAGAACCACGAAAAACCCTAGCCGGCCGCCTCCAACTCCTATTTGCCCTAGGATTTGATATCCAAGTCAACTAGATAGGCCGGATAAAAATATCGCGCAACGCCTTGCCAGTTTGTGCCATATATATACATACACACACATCGTCCCTGTTTGATTTTGATTAAAATCAAATTTTAAAAAAATTTATAATTTATAATATTTAAAAAAAATAAATAATCATCCTATTTATTTAAATAAATTTTTAAGTCAAATGATAGTTAAAATTAAAATTTTATATAAATTATTAAAATTAATTTTTAAAAAAATAAAAAAATTTATAAACTATATAATTATTATTTTATCTCTAATTTTTCTCATACACTCTCTTTTTTTTCTCTCTCATCTCTCTTTTCACTATTTTTCTCTCTCTTCTTTACTATATCTTATATATTTTTAATTCTCTCTTTTCTCTCTTTTTCATCTTATCTTATATCTTTTTTTTTACTCTCTCTTATTTTTAATTAAATTATATTATTTTTAATAATTTATTAATAATAAAAATATTTTTAAAAATAAATATTTAAATACTTATTTATTTAAAATTATTTTTTTATAATTTTTTTAAAAAATAATTTTTTAAAGAATATCTAAAATCTCTTTTTTTATAATCACTTTTTCAAAAACTGATCCGCCCATCACATATTTCGTTTGAAAAGACTTCAATGTAATATATCCCCCGATGCCGTCTCGTCATTGCCCCGAAATCGTAATAACCCAAACTTTTTTATTTTAATAATTTAATTAATTAATCGATCATTGTTATTTTAAGTGATTATAATTTGATTTATATTTCTAAGCATCAAATTTAGACTTCTGCTACCTTTGTTCAATTCAGTAAATAAAGTTGAACTTGGCGTTTTGTTCAATTCAGTAAATAAAGTTGAACTTGGCGTTATCGGCGTTACCCTTATTCTGTCCATTTTTTTACCAGACTTATTCTGTGTCCATTCATTTGAAAGGTAGTATGCTTTAGGACTAGTCAGGGCAGCCTATGCACCGTGTTCTACCTAAAAAAAAGTTTTCATTTGAAAGATAGTATGCTTTAGGACTAGTTAGGGTAGCCTATACATAGTGTTTTATCTAAAAAATATATAGGTTATATTTTATAATTTGATATTTAGTTCTACTCGGTAAAAATCCTAACAATTTTAGGTTGGGCATGAGCAGACTGGGCATGAGCGAACTAAATATACCCAAATCATAATATCATGCTCATATTGTAAATTATGAACTTCTAAAATAATATTATATTAATGTGTTTTCAAGAATTAAATAATATCTATAATCTACTAAGAATAAAGTAATAAAAATAATAATTAAAATCTTGAGATATATTGCATATAAAAAATAAACATTAAAATCTAAATATTTTGTAATTATAACTTTGTATCAATCTCCCCAATATTAATAAAGATAAATCATCTAAAAAATAAAATAAATAATTATAATTTATAATATAATCATATGATAATTAATAAAGTTAAAAAAAAGAAAAAATTAGTATAGTTATAAATATTAAAGGATACAACTTACCTACTTAACTACTCATATTTCTAAAATTACCTTCTAGTCACCAGTAGCTATCATATTTTCCCTTTTAAGATAGAAAAAAAATAAAAGAATGAGTGCTCATGGATAAGGCAAGGCAGGGCAGCCCCTATGCCGGTGTCCAGCCCAAAAAATGCATTGGTTATATTTTACAACCCAATATCCAGCACTATCTTATATTTATCGGGTTAAGTAGGATATTTTTATTGCGAGTTCAGTGGATTTTGTGCACAGCCCTAGTATGCTCTACAATAATATCAATATTAATTTCCTTAGAATATTATGCTTCATAAATAAGATTCTAGAATTGGAGAGTATTTTAATTAATGAGTATCCATTAAGATAAATCTTATGTATATCTACAGCGTAGTAATTTGAGAAAGAAATATAACACTCGTGAAATGGATGTTTTGTGAAAGACATCATCGGAAAAGTAGGATCATGAGAGGTAAGGGAATGTTAAAGCAAATTAAGGTTTAGAAAAATGGTCGGGGCATAGTGCACGTGTTTGTAAGGCAATCGCCATGAGAGACACTCACAAACACACATCACTCGATATCCATTCACTCTCTCCCTCTCTTCCATTTTTCCTTCCCTTCCAATCTCAAATGATACCCTAATTTGTCAAAATATCATTCTAAATTCCCATATTATCTGTAATCTTCAACTCCTACCCTGTTACATCCTCATTGTTCTTCTTCTGATAGAATAAGGAACAGACATGTCTACCGAACCAGGACCATATGAACCAAAGAACATCCTCATAACTGGAGCAGCTGGTTTCATAGCCTGTCATGTCACTGCCAGGTTAATCCAAAAGTACCCTTCTTACAACATCATAGCTCTTGATAAGTTAGATTATTACTTTCAAGAATCTCAGGTCATGTTCTACATCACCAAACTTCAAATTCATCAAAGCTGACATAGCTAGTGTTGATATTGTGAATCACCTCATTATCCAAGAGAAAAGAGACACTGTCATGCACTTTGCTGCTCAAACCCATGTGGATAATTCTTTTGGAAACTCCATGGATTTCAACTACAATAACATATATGGCACACACTTGCTTCTGGAGGCCTGCAGGGTTACAAACTGCATAAGAAGGTTCATCCATGTCAGCACTGATGAAGTTTATGGTGAGACTGACATGGAAACCGACATTGGTAATCACGAGGCGTCTCGGCTTCTTCCCACAAATCCATACTCAGCAACAAAAGCCGGAGCAGAAATGCTGCTGAAAGCTTATCATAGGTCTTATGGTCTTCCTGTTATAACAACTAGGGGAAATAATGTGTATGGTCCTAAACAGTACCCTGAAAAGCTTATTCCAAAATTTGTTCTTTTGGCCATGAAAGGCGAGAAATTGCCTATCCATGGGGATGGATCGAATGTGAGGAGCTATCTCCATTGTGAGGATGTTGTAGAAGCATTTGATGTCATACTTCACAAAGGAGTGATTGGACGTGTTTATAACATAGGTACTAAAAAAGGAGTGGAGTGTGTTAGATATTGCAGAGGAGATTGGCAAGCTCTTTCAACTGAATCCTAAACAAGTCATAGAATATGTTCAAGACAGGCCTTTCAATGACAAGAGATACTTTCTGGATGATCAAAAGCTCAAGAAGTTGGGATGGGGAGAGAAAATTTCTTGAGAAGAAGGACTTAAGATGACCATAGATTGGAACAAACAAAACCCAGATTGGTGGGGTGATGTGTCTAATGCTTTGACCCACATCCACTTTTCTCAGCAATCAATCTCTCTGATGAACCAGCATGGTCCTCTCAATATGGATTTTCAAGACTCGCGAGGTCATATACCGACATTAAGCGCAATTCAGACATGAAATTCCTGATATATGGGAAAACTGGTTGGATAGGGGGGTTTGTTAGGGAAGCTTTGTAATGAAGAGAGAATAGCTTGGGAATATGGGAGTGGAAGATTGGAAGATAGGGGATCACTTTTAGAGGATATAAGGAGAGTATGGCCTACCCATGTGTTAACTGCAGCAGGAGTCGCTGGGGGACCAAATGTCGATTGGTGTGAATCCCATAAAGTCGAAACAATAAGGACTAATGTGGTGGGCACTTTAACTCTGGCTGATTTTTGCAGGGAACAGGGTTTATATATGATGAATTTTGCAACTGGTTGCAAATTTGAGTATGATGAAAAGCATCCTCTAGGATTAGGCATTGGCTTAAAGAAAGAAGAAAAGCCAAATTTCACTGGTTCCTTTTATTCGAAGACCAAGGCTATGGTAATGCTTCAGAAACTATCATTTCTTCTCTTTTTTTCACAATGATGTTAATTTGATATGGTTTAAAAATAGGCTTCTTCCTCTGTTTTCTGTTTCCCTCCAACCTCAATTTGTCATTTCCATAAACACCAGAACCGCACTCTAGCGTAGAAGGGTTCTGTTTTCTCAAAACTCGTCACCATGCATATTTTCTATATAGCAATGTCAATGACATTCAAGAACTTGGCAAAACAGAAGCAGGTAGAAGATCTCCTAAAAGATTACGAGAATGTGTGCACGCTCAGAGTTAGAATGCCAATATCATCAGATCTCAGCAACCCAAGAAACTTTATCACAAAGATTACTCGTTACAATAAAGTAGGGAACATACCAAATAGTATGACAGTGCTAGATGAGCTCCTACCAATATCAATTAGGATGGCCCAGAAGAACTTAAGAGGGATATGGAACTTCACAAACCCAGGAGTAATAAGTCACAATCAGATATTAGAATTGTACAGAGATTACATAGATCCCAAATTCAAATGGGAAAATTTTACTTTGGAAGAACAAGCGAAGGTGATAGTTGCTCCCAGGAGTAACAATGAAATGGACGCATCCAAGCTCAAGCAGGAGTTCCCAGGTTTATTGCCCATCAAAGATTCCATTCTTAAGCATGTATTTGAGCCCAGCAAGAAACCTTTAACAACTTTTCAACTTTTCATGTAACCTTTGTACCTATACATTTATCCGAAAGCAATGTAAGAATTCAAATATAGGACTCATTGTACTTTGCTTTTTTTTACCCTTACTGTTCATAACTGTACAAGACAAATCTTTAGTATTTTGGCTATATGTTGTCTTCTTCTTACCATTATCAATCCATTTAAGAAAGCCTCTCTTCAGATGCAATTGAGTTACCATCATGCAGAGATAGAACTAATGTAGCTAAAGTTGAAGCTATTATTCTAGAGGAGCTACATCCATTCATTGTCTTAGGTAAAGCTTCATATTCGACATTTTTAATAGGGAAAGGATCAGAAGCACAAGAAGTTGCAGCTACAACGTCAAAGGAGATGTTAGGATTTTACAGTTAACATGTCTTTATGTAGTTAGTTTATATTCCAGAAAAGGCTTCAGAATCAATTCTGTGGTTTAGATCCTACTGATGGTCAGAGCTGTTTGGTTATTTGAATACTTGCACATGGTTTTTTTAATCAAAACTGAAAACTTATATCATGTGGGTTGGGCAAACTTGAACCCTTTCACGGGTGCTCCATTGTATAAATGATTTCATGATCAACGGATTGAAACATTCATAATGAAGCTATGATTGATATTATAACAATACAAAAAGAGCAGGCAACTTTGAAATTTCATATGGAAAGACACCAAAATTAAAGATCCAAAGAACAAAAGAATCGAGATTTCCTAAACATATCATACAATCTGCTATCATATCCTCCCAGAACTCATCATTGTGATTTAATCAAATGTGAAATGTTTCAGGCTCTTCGCTCATTGCCCCAGATTCACCTTTTCTTCAATGTTGTCTGCAGTCTGCACCCTTTCCAGCGTCTGTATCTTCAGTCGGTCATAACAGTGTTTTATAGATAATTGTCTGAAAACCACAACATGAAGAAGAAAAGAGAAGGATGGTGTACATCTAATTCATATCCATCACCCCGGGAATCAATTATACCCAATCTTATAAGATAGGCACTAAAAAATTGGCCAATCAATTATAAAAATCCAATACTTGACTGATCATCAGCTAAATCAGGGATTCTCATTTTAAACCACGAAAAAGGCAAGGAGTGTGTGCATTATGGCCCAGTAAATTATAATTCCAAGTCGCAAAGCAGGCTGTCTCATCAGAGCTCGATCACATGATACCCTGCAAAAATGTGAAACCGAGATAAACACTAAGCCATTCGATTTTTTCAAAGAGAAATTTTTATCAAAGCAATACAAAGAGGAGGAAGAGTAAGCCTACCACAAGCCATCAATCATGTCAGTCAAAGGTCTGGTAAATCTTGGGAGTGGAACAATTTTTGATGAAGTGAGTGGCTTAAATCCATGTACTGTGGCACAAAATGGTAACCGGAAAAATTAATAAGAAACTACATTCTGTCTAAGTAAAAGACAAACAACCGGTTTAGTGCAGAATTACCTTTGTCCTCTTCTTCATCTTCCATCCTACTAGTACTACCAGGGTCTACATCTACAGCAATGGCAACATGATCATTATTACCCTTGCGCAAACTGCGAACTTGAGGTGTTACAGAAGTCCCTGCTGTTGTCCACTTGTTGATCTGCTTAAAAGCCAACAATAGTCAACACAAATCAAACCTTCATGCACGAGACAAGAAGACAGTTATTTTATATTAATTGATGATAACGAATCTCATCCCTTCCTTTTCATCAACACCCAGAGATAATTTATTCTTTCGTGTGAGTGTGTGTGTGTGTGTGTGTGTATTAAGTTTAACCTGAGTGAAATAATGCATTAAGCTACCTATGTGATAGTAGTACATAAATCGGCATATTCCTTTTTCACAAGCAAAACCAGAAATATGTAAAGATAAGATTGTTGCCTCACCACAGGTTCAACTTCCACAATTTCTGATCTTGTGATAGCTCGCTCTCCAGACTCTTCCACACCATCAAGCAAATTTAGTCGTGATTCTTTCTCATGCAAAGACTTCTGTAGAGCTTCAGCTTTGTGGGTCAATTCTTCTACCTTCCTACTTTCTACTTGCAACATTGCATCCTTACTATCTGCAACTTCCCTTAAATTCTCTATTTCTGATAACAAAGATATAAGCTTCTTAAGAAGTACCCCTTTGTATTCATCAGCCTGAGTATTACCCTTCACTTCAGGATGCATATTATGCATCCCATCTTGAGAGACCATCATATCAACCCACGTCAAGAACTCAAGGATCTCATCTGAACTTCTCTTGCTGCTATTTTGTGATGCAAGAAGATCATTGGTGCATCTGGTAACCTCTTGCCTTAAGAAAGAAATCTCAGAATCCCGTTCTTGTAGTTGGGATTGCAAATTTTCAACCTCCGCAAGTAGACTTGAAGACAGGTGGTGAAGCTCATCAAACTTAGTTACGGTGATGGAAAGCTTTTTTGTAACCTTACCATTCGAAGCTTCAAGATTCTCGATTTCCAGATTCTTGTGCCGAACAACCTTTTCAAGTTCGTCAATCTTTTTCGTCAACTCTTCCATCTGCACCTCTTCCTCATCCAGAGCTTGTGTCAGTGCCTCAATTTCTGCAGTAGATTGACAAGTTCCAGAGTAGCAGTAAGCACTATTATAGATCAAATATAAATAAAGTACAAGTTTACTAAATTAAAAACACAAGTAATCAGACAAAGCTCACCTTGGTCTTTGCCAGACAACAAATCCACCTGACATCTGATTTTCTCCTCTAATTCACCAGTTGTTACTAGCCCATCCTGCAGAGCATTGACTTTCTGCTCCAGTATCTTCCTGTCAGCTTCAATCTCAACAATCTGTTTGACTAAATTTTGCTCTTCCATCTTTGAAGATTGAAGTTCTTGAAGGTAACTGTTTGCAGCACCTTCTGCAGACTTAATCTGATTTACAAGGTCCATGCAGATCCTGTCCCTTTGAGCATCCTTCTCCTGAAGTTCTGTCTGCAAATTTGTTATAGTAGCCTTCATTTCCTTTTGATTAGCATCCAGAATTTTAGTTTTTATACTAGCAAACTCATTCGCAGCCAACAGCAATCTATCTGCTAGAGTCTTGATATATTCCTCAGATACTAAATGAGCCTCGCCACTGGAAGGGTTTATTCCATCCTCAAATGTTGTTGATTGGAAATTAATCCCAAGATCTGAAGATGCTGACTCATTAGCAACCAGATCAGCTTTTCCATATTCAATTACAGCAATCGAATTGGCACATGCTTGATAAAGGTGGGTAATATTTCCACGTAAAACGACAAGTTCCCCATCTTGTTCACTAATTTCTTTCTCCATGGCTTCACAGGACTCTCTTTGGGATATCATATCCCTTTGAATGCCCACCACTAGTTCAGATAATGTTTTGCCCTGTTCCTGTGCCAAACTCAAGTGCGTGTGTATGCTTTCCTTAAGAGAATCAAGCTCCACCGATAACTTTTTCAGTTGAAGCCCAATAAGACGACAACTTTCAATTAAGTTATTATCATTAACATGGTCAATCGTCTCTGACCAAGGGTCCACAGGCAAAAAGCTCCTCTGAAGAAGAAAAACAATGTAATTAAATAGGATGAAAGACTAAGTAATATGCACAATAACAATGAGGTCTTGAATTATCTCATGCCGGGGAAATAATGGCATGTGAATATCAGATTCCCCATATTCTGAAGAAAAACTTAAGTTGGCAACTTAATAAAAAATCACAATGAAGAAACATCTGATCAAAGGTAATCAATATGGACAGAATCTGTAAATCCTGAAGTGAACTATTAGCAAATAATATCTCTAGCACTCTGTTTGTTATACAATAAAAAGTCGGCATTAATTTACAACGAACACATATTAAAAACATATTTGAATATCACAGGCTATGGCGTTTTCTATTTCTCGTCCTCCTACCAGATGAAAGACATTTGATGTAGATTAAAGCCAAAAGACAAAACATCAAAACGAGAAAGAGCAAACAAATATTAACTAAATGAACATCCATATAGTAAAAATACCTGATCATCAGATGACATTCCTAAAATGTCATCATGCCCTCTAGCAACAGATGAACCAACATCAGTGGCGGCATTTTTAGCTTTCGTGCATGACTCAAGACCAACCTTTAGACTTCGGAAAGATTCCAAATCCACAAAAAAGGCATTGGCCATCAACTTGCCAGCGTCACTGAAGCCTTTGTGAAGTTGGTTCAAGCAAGATTTTAATCCCATGATCTCAGCAAAATGACTCTTCCTTTCCTCCATGTGCAAAGCTGATAACTTTTCAAGATGAGAAATCGCTTTCAGTTTGTCAGCCTCAGCTAAATCCCTTTCCCTTCTGATATCCACAAGTTCATCAGCAACTTTTGCAAACTCCTCCTGGAAGGCATCATTCCTCTCTTGAACTTCATTCAACTCAGCCAGGAGGAGCTCGGCTGCTCTTTTAGATTTCATGGACTCCTGCTCTAGAGAAACCACAGTAGCATGCAAACCAGAGCATAGCTTCCCTACCCATACCAGCTTGTTTACTGGATCACTGTTCTTAGATGCATTCTCAGGTTCAAGAGCTTCTAGCCTATCTGCATAACTGGACAAATCTTTGAACTTCTCTGCAAACTCTGCAAGAGCATGTTCCCAGTTCTTGTTCTCAGATTTCAAGTACTCCGTCTCATTAGTCATCTCTTCAATTGTTTGCTTTAGACTGTCTCGTTGTTGAACCAGCAACTTTCCTTTCCTGACTGCAACATTTAACTTCTCTCTAACAGAAGCTGACTTCTGTTCCTCCTGATTAAGCTGCTCCAGCAACTCCTCAGCCCTTTTAGTTAAGGCTTCAACTTCACCAGATAAGGCTATTTGGTTGTCCAAATACCTATCTCTCTCCTCCTTCGCACGCATCAATTCATGAAAAGCCTCTTCCAGATCTTTCTTCAAATTATCAATAGATGTCTCCCCCTTTTCATCAATATCTTGGTTTCTTGCCTCGTTAAGAGCAGCATTAGTTTCTTGTGTATGTTGTCCATCAAGTGCATCACCATATGCCGGTTTTTTTCCTGAGAGAGTTGTATAATTCTCTAAGAGTTTTCTCAACAGTACTTCTAAAGAATCAATACTCTCCTTGCCAGAAACCAAATATTCTGTTTCAAATTCCTGTAAGGCATCACCAACTAAATCTTGCAATCCTCTAATCCTTCCCTCAATGGCGAGCATTTGCTCTTCAATGGCAGATTTCTGCTTCAATTTCTCCTCCAAGCCAGTTACCTCAGCAGACAGCCTTTCATTCCCAAGTTCAGCTTCCCTTGTCTGCAGTGATAGTTTCTCACATTCATACATCAGTAGCTCCACTCTGTCAGACAGATGCTTCCTGTCAGAGGTAACAACTCTGAGGTCTGCCTGAAGAGCAGACACTCTCCTTTGAGACTCTTCAAGATCAGCATTTAGCAATCCACAATAGCTGTCATATTGTTCAATCTTAAGCTGCAGAGAATCTCTATAATGATTAGCCTCAACAAGTGCTCTTCCTAACCACTCAATCCTATCAACTGTCTCCATAGACCGCAAATGTGAAGGCATATCAATCTTGTCTACAAGCTCTTCCCACCTCTGCACTAGTCTGTTTCTTTCCATTAATGACTGCTCCAGCATTTCATTTTGTTCAGCCAACAAATAGTACTTATTCTGTAACTCCTCAAAGTTTTTTCTAAAATCTTCCCCTGTATCAGATTGTTGCTGGACATCTTTCCAGGAACCCATGACAACAAAGCCAGCATCAGAGAATGAACTTCCTTCAGCTGAAATCTTCTGATCTGAATCATTCATAGGCAACGAGTTTCCAGCAGCTGGCCTAGCCAACCAATCAATCTTCCCAATTAGGTCTCTTGAATGAAACTGCTCTGGTAGATCTAGGTCTTCCAAAATCTCTTCTATCCTCTGAAGTAATGAATCTTTATGAAGAAATGACTCTCTCAAGGCATTAGCTGAATTGCGAATATATGAAAGCTCAGATTCCAGAGCCTCCACACGTTCACCAGCCTCTGCATAGGTCTTAAGTTTAGCTTCAACTTCATGAATTCTAGTATCTTTCAACTGTAACTCCTGCAAGCATCTCTCCAATTCACTGGATGTTTCAGCCAAGGACTGTTTCAGGCCATCCCGCTGCACAACCAAGCCTTTGCCCTTGCTAACAGCTATGCTAAGTTTCTCCCTTATTGAGGAGACCCGCTGCTCTGACTGCTCAAGTTCTCTACTCTTTACATTCAATTCAGAGCAAACAGTAACATGAGTTTCCTCAGCCTGACGTAAGCTTTCCCTCAAAATAAGTATTTCATTTTCATGCTCGGTACATAGGGTTTCTAGATAACGTATCTTTTCCTGCATTTCAGATAATTGCATCACCTTAATTCCATATCCTTCTTTAGCTGTGTGTTCCTGGAGTTCAGCTTCTCTAGTTTTCTGAACAAGAGCAGTTACTAATGATTCTAGACATAAGAGAGGTGCTTTGTTCATTTTGATCTTCATCTCATCCACTTCCAACACACTTGCAACTTCTTCAACCAACTTACTGACAACATCTAAATCAAGACACCTCATGTTCAGTTCCTCCAATTCCTTTTCCTTGTGCATCAAATCTGACTTAATCTCTGTGGTGACAGACTCAAGTTCCAACCTTCCATTCAGTATGTCCCCAAGAGATTTCATGATGGTCTCAAAGATGTTATAGTTTAGTAGGTCATGCAATGGCTCACCTTGTACATCTATCTTTTCTTCATCTGTGGACCCACAGTGCTCATGGACAAGCTTCCTAAGGTCACCATATATTTTATTCAATATATCCACAGCCAATTCATTCTTCCAGTGAAGCTCATTACACCTTGTATTTATTTCTCCATACGAAGTACTCACTGTTCCTTGTTCTGCATAAGCAGTTTCAAGTTTCTTCTGAAGATCTGCAATCACCTCAGTGGCTGCATTGACAGAAACTGCAAACCGATGATTGACGTCCGCACTACTGTAACTCCCAGTAGAGGTGGTTGAAGAAATATCTACTCCAACTGATTCATCCAACTTCGCAGCTATTTCAGCAATCTCGGCCATAGTAGTATTCCAGCCTTGCTCAAGTAGCATTGCTCTCTCTGTCACCTCCTTCTGCAAATTTTCCAGCTGACTACCCACGACAGAAGCCATGTAATTTGAACTTTGTTGCATCTCATATAAATCAATACGCAATTGACTAATTTTCCACTGGCATTTTCCAAGCTCCGCACAAACTGTACTGTTTTTGGCTTTGTGAGAGAGGTTTTCTTCCTTTAAAGCTCTGCAGAATTCCTCAAGATCATTTTTCTTTTCTTGAATGTCACCTAGAAGTTGCATTGCAGCTTCATATTGAACTGCAAGTTCAATGTTGGATGCTTCCAAATCTGAACAATGTTGTCGCACTGCTTCATCTTGGTATTTCTCACCAATTTCTTCTATTCTAATATTGTACACATCCAAAGTGCTATTAAGAAAGGTATTTTCTTTGGTAAGTTGTTCAAGATGCGCTGCAGCTTCTTTAAGATCAACTTCAAATCTCATCCTTTCCCCCTTTTCTGTAGATAATTCATCTTGAACAGAAGCAACCAGAGATGAGAGTATATGAGTCTCAAGAACAGCAGATTGTTTGTCCTCTTCAAGCTTCTTTTGCTGATCAGATAATAATTCCAGGCTCCTGTTTAAGTTTGAGATCTCTAATTGTAGACTTGCCACTAGATCTTTACTTTCAACAGATTCTACTGACAGCTTGCCAATCTCATGGGTTAGATGCTCAGCTTCCGTTTCAGCCTTACTACTATCCTCAGTCACTGAAGATAACCTTGCACTTAGGTCAGAATTTTCAGCTCTTAATCCTTCAACTGAACTCTTTAGGTCAGCCAATTCTGTTGAAAGCTTTTTACTTTCAAAAAGATGAAACTCCTTCTCCTCCTCAAGTTTATTTTTCTCTCCAACAATCAAAGAAAGCGTTTCACTCATGACTTTGTTTTCCGTCTGCAAAGCTGTGACCAAGCCTATGCAGTCAGTCAGCTCAGTGGACAGATCCAGTGAATCCCTTTGAGACAGTTCAAAATTATTCTCCAACTCAACTACTCTGGCAGAAAGTGCTTCAGCCTTTGATTGGGTAGAATTGAATTGGTTCTGCAGTTCTACACTCTTGCTGACAACATCATGTAATTCAATCTGGCAATTAGCAAGCTCTTCTGCAAGGCGATGATTCTTGTCATTGATTTCACTATGTGAAGCTCGGAGGTGAGATAGTTCATCAATCAACAGACAATGATGACTTTCGGATTCCTCTTGAAGCCCCAGCTGTTCTGTCAGTTGCAAAGTGAGTATATCATTCTTTAAGTTTGCTACAAACAATTCTTCTTTGACTCTCTCAAATGATTCTATAAAGGCAAAATCTTGTAAAACTAGACCACTGGCTAAAGGATCTACATTAGAAACAGTTATTCTAGACTTAAGCAAACAGTGATACTCTTCTTCACTAAGCCCATTTATAATTTCCGTCAGCTGAATGAGATTGATTGCGTTCGCATCAGAAATAAGAGAGATGCCCAGTGTTCTGTCTGAGTTTACTTCGTGAGCTCCTACTGACAATTCATGGATTTTATCCACAGATACAGATCCAGCAGGAGCATGCCACTGGTTAAGCTCCTCCTGAGGTCCCTTGTTCTTCCCCCTATGAGGCAATTCTTCATGAATCAAACCTGAAAATATCTCTCTCTCCAGGTTATTCAAAACCTTTCCAGCCATTGCGTCTTCAAAGCCTTTAGTAGGAGCTGAAAAATTATCTGACATGATGTCCTTAAACGAAGAAGCTTCGACTGCCTTGCCTATTTGGTCTGCTTCATAAGATGCATCCTCAATTCCAGTCTGCCCTAGAGCAATCCCAGAACGAGCCTGAGCATTCTCACTGACCTCAGACAAAGGAGTCTTCCCATGACCATCAATTTCAGCAGCAGAGCCTTGAAAAGAATTGTTTGCCTCCAAACCATCAGCATCCTGCATTGTCCCTACCAAGAAACAAATGAGATCATAATTAAACATAAATACACAAAACAGTTTTCCCAGCCAAATATAATAGAATAATATTTATCCATAAGAAGAAAGAAGACATGGCCTTGAATAAAATGAAGAGAGGTAAGAGAAGAGCACAACCTACATCTGTTACCTGATCTTCCCTCGTTTGCGTCAAGGATGTACTGAAATTATTTTCAGGTAAAAGCAGAGACTCTTCCCCCTCCTTGCCCTCTCTTTCTACTCTAGTAGCACCAGATGCTGCAGGTGCCACTGAAGCAGGTGAGGACAAGTCAGCAGGTGCAGTAGACATGTGATCCTCCATTACTCCACCTTCAAAATTAACCTCCCCCATATCTGTATCAACATCCCGAGTATTTTCCCCCTCATTTTGGACAGACAACTGAGAATCAGCTTTGGCTACTCCTTGATCCTGAAATTCGAACTCAACATTAGCAGCCAATTCTGCTTTGATATTTGCCTCATATGCAACATCTACTGCCGGTGAATCAACAGAAGGAGCACTAAACTCAGGCGTTGATGAATTTGAGAGAGACTGCATCCCTGATGATTCTGTGACACTCGAATTACAATCAGTGCCAGCCTCAACCTCCTCATCAACATTTTGAGATGATGCTATTGACATCGGTGCACTAGTTGCAGCATTGGCATCAGACTCATGCTGCTCAGGTTTGCCAGATTTTTTTGAAGATTTTCCAGCACTGCTACTGCCTTTACCATCCTTCTTTTGACGAAATTGTTGAAGCTGACAATAAAAAAATGATGATTAAAATTATGAACGGCAAGCATTCACTTCCACTCCTTATACCTATAGCTTAGGTATCCAATCATTTAAATGGGAAGAGGAAACCAATACCAACTAAATCATTTCAGATCCACTTTTTCTTGGAGATGGGGATAAACATTCCAGTTTCCAGGCAAAAATAATGATACTAATAATATTTAACGATAAAATTCCACGATCGTCGTTGTTTTCTAGAGTGTTTATATCTCAACTCCTACGCAACAACAGTCTAGCCCAGTTTCTATACAGTGACATAATTAACTCAATTGTTGCGCTGCCATCATGCAACCAAAACTCGTTTATCACTCAACGTATTGAAAGGGACGAGAAGCAGTTCATTATTGCTATGTTAATATATAATTGAAAAGTATAATTCAACGAGATAGCAATATAGTGATACCCTTTTTCTCCCGGCTGCAAGCAGATCGGTGCGACTCTTGTTTTTGTCCATCCGACCCACTCGGTTCTCGCTTCCTGCTGTGACGGCGACAGTCACCACAAGCAAAACCCAGCTCCCATTTAAATTCTCTTATTCTGCACCCAAAAAAGGGAATAAAATACGATGACGTTAAAATATCAACGAGTTAATCAGAATGAAATACGATGACGTTCCCTTCATAAATCATGGAAACTAGCTCTCCCACCCAAGATAAAACGTTGCACAGTCCTTTGTAACAGAAGATTTGTACGAGTACAAAAGGCCCTAAATTTTATAATTTAACGTATATTGCCAAATCTCACCAGCAACCAAACGAAGCATAACCAACTAATCTTGAAATACCAGCAGAGACACAGCACCAAAGAACCCGCAAATCAAGAATTGAACTTCGAAATTATTCTATCAACTAGACAAACTATAAATCAGTGTCCAAAGGTGAATACTGGAATCTTTTTTTTTTTTTTGGAAGATACAGAAGCGAAACAATCGACCTAATGATATTGGGATACTGGAACGAAAATAAATCAGCACCTTGATTCGGTCGTTGCCCTTTCTAATTTGCTAATATGCGTGATGGTAGCGTCGATGCAGTGTGACTGCGTATTCAAATAAATCTGTGTTTGAACAATGAACTAGATGGCACAGCCCTCAGCCACGGCGTTTGATTCTGTGCGTGTTTGAGATCTTACGCGGCTGACCTCTTTCCTGCTGGGGAAACTTCGCTTTCTGTGGATGGTTGATTAAAAGCGGAAAATTTTCACCCTTTATGGTGCGAAACTGCGAATTTTATTTTGCAATGGCGCAATTTTAGTTATGTTTTTTAAATCTCTGTATCTTTATATATCTTTTTATATATTTATATCTATAAGTAACATAGTTTTATTAACCATCATACATAAATAATATATTTTATATAAATATCCTCCTACTAAATATAGTCATTTTTTTAATAAAAAATTTAATATTATTTCACCTAGTCTCTTTCATTATATTTAACTATATTGATAATAACAGATTAATAGGGTTAACTTTCTATTAAAAAAATTGGATGGCCCAGAGAAAACGTTTCTATCAAAAAAAAATTACGGTCACTGATTCCACATGTTTTCGTCCACATCAAAATATAAATTGTTCTCTTAATAAACGAATGGCAAAAAAAAAACAAAATTATTTTTTTATTGTTTTCTGTTAAAAAAAAAAATCATAAGCTTCTCAAATTTTCTCCGCTCGAGCTGAGTTCTTTATCAATCAATTATCATATTGTTTTCTATAATGAAAAAGGCAAGACTTCTCCTTTTTTAAAAAAATCAGTAAATGAATGTTAAAAATATTTTTTCTTTAATTGAGTTTTTTATAGTCTAGTTATTGTAACAGCGGAACCAAACATATTGGTGGGAGCCTTATCTTCTACGTAATGCAGTGGTGGGTGGAACTGGTATTGTTGAAGGCACCATTTGGTTTTTTCTCCCTTAACAGCAACAACAGGAACTGGTCAAAGACGGGTTGGGCTTTAAAAGATAGCCCATTAAAAATGGGCCCAAAATTCGGCAAAAACTGGGCATGTAAAAATAAGTTGTTGTACGCAAGAAAAATTATTCACTAATATCGGGCCACTTCGCGGAATGCATCGGCCCATAAGAATGTCATGTTCAAGACTGCAATACCAGATGAATCAGACACATATATTTGTAACGAGAGAGGAATTCTATTTTTGTTTTTGGTATAAAGAGAGGAATTCTTTTATATCTCAATTAAAGCTGATATAACAACTCAATATCTGCAAATTGAGCCCATGATAAAACGGGTGAACTCATGTAACTTTTTATCTTTCTTTAATTATTAATATTATTATTTATTTTATTTAAATATTATTTAAAATATATATATTATAAAATATTAATAAAAATTATTACTTATTTATTAATATATATTAACATATTATAATTAATTAATATTATGTTAATATTTATATAGATTTATAGATATAAAATTTGAGATTTTTTATAAAAAATAAAAAAATTTAAAAGTATAATATTAATAATTTTTTTATTATACTAGTATGATATACGTAAATTTTTATTAATATTTTAAAATTTTAAAATTAATTTTTTAAAAATATTAAAAAAATAAAAAGGGGTGAGCTTGGGCTGGAAGCCCTCTCTCACTCAGTCCATGGGCTGATTCACAACTAACAGGTTGATCTGTATTCGCTCCTCTAAATTGTTGTCAATGAGTATAAGATATTTCTTCCCGAACTGAAGCAAACAATACGATCATGCTCCATATAGTAGAGATAAGCTGCTGAGAATCATTCCCATCGACTCCTGCTTCCTCGGGGAATATACTTCCATCGTGTTAAGAAGGACAGAACAGAGATGGGGTTTTGGTGGGAAAGGTGCTAAGTGCCAGTCGGCTAGTTCACACTAGAGTAAAGTTTGAGCAGTATGCAAACCGCTGTTTCGTTGATGTGCACTTAGACCAAGCTAGAGGGTGTGGAGACTAAGGGGGTTTAGACTTCATGAACAATAGTAAGAGCCGTCTCAAGAATGTAATGGCTTTTTGGCAAAGCCATTTCCACATAAAACGGTGTAGTTTGACTGGATACATCCATCTCTTGGCTTGTTTGATCCGCAACAGTGAGGACGTGAAAGTAATGGAACCAATGCACTGTACATCAAAGCATGCCAGGATTTGACTACCTTCCACTGTAGCACCTTTCAGAGGCACTTTGTTAGAGTCAAACGCGATTATATATTTTGTCTCTCCGAATTATCTGGCCTGATTTGTACAGCCTCGTTCCTCCTTTTGGTGGGGGGGATTTCATCCTGTATGTTTTATTCCCACCATCTTCATAGACATTTTACTGAATTCAATTTGTCGCTTAACATGGATTCTGTGTTTTAAAACTGATTTATATTCTTAAATGTATTTTATTAATAATTCAAGAATATAAATACTTAATCGTAAGAATTTGGTTAGCAAACTAATCTTATTCAAGAATTTGTCATTGATGGCAATAATACAAGATTCGAATTCGGTGAATCTGTTACACAGAACAACACCAAATTCAGAGTTTGGTTGACGAGTTGGAATTTTGTATTAAATGAAATTTGTTTAATTTATTTAAATTTAAAAACCTGCATTAGTTTAAAAAAGGTTTTATGGGCACTAAGAATTTATTAAATTTAAAAATACATAACAATTCTCTCACTATTATTTATTAATTAGCTATATTAAGTGAGATAATTGTTATGTATTTTTAAATTTAATTTGTATGGGTCTCGTGCGTGCAAGGGGTGAACAGACCCGTGCAACACATGGGGTGTATATAGGAGAGGTGTGTAATAGTAGTATTAGGCAGGATACTCCAGTCAAAAAAAATATAGAGTGTATTTTATAATATAATACTCAATTTTACTTAATAAAAATCTTATCATTTTAGATAAGGTAATGGTGAGCTTGTATACTTAAATTGTGATGTTCTAGTCATATTATAAGGAAAAAAATCTGTCATTATGAACTTATAAAATAATACAATATTTATATTTTTAAGAGTTAAATAATATATATAATCTACTAAGAATAAGATAACAAAAATATAGTAATTAAAGTTTTGAAGTTCATAGGCTATATAAAAAATAAATATTAAAATCTATAGGGATTGAATATACGTAGGGGTATTGTAACACTAATAATTGAATGTTTTGCAAGTAAAATATAAGAGTAACTTCAGTATCTATATAAATATAAGAGTTATATTCAATATTTTAAAAATGAGTAAAGAGAATTGTCAGTAAAAAGTATAAAATTATAAATAAAATAAGTTAAAAAAATAAATAAGACTACAAAAATAAAAATAATATATATATATATATATATATGTATATAGGATAGAGCTAAATAGGTAGGATGGTATATTTTGACTAATATACTACTTGAGGTAACTATTTTTGAGTTAGGTTGAATAATTTGTTTTTGGGGTTCAGGTGGACGGATCAGATACAGGCTTGTGTGGACACATATGGTATATAGTAAGAAAATTTTCTCATATTCCGTGGAAGGCTACTAGATATTACCATCCACGTGTTAATGTAGAGATTCTGCTTGTCTAAGTGGGTGCTAATCGCACCTTGTATACAGATGTTTTGTTTGTTCTGAGTGAGTGCTAATCGGGACACAAGATATGTGAATATGAACACCCTGATTCTCATTTTCTTTTCTGCAACTTCCTCCCATCTGCCTTTCTCATACTTTGTTGAAGGTTATCACAAATTACCACTCACATGCATGTCAATTTTTATTAAATCTGATAAATTTAATAAATATTCTCTAATCGATACTCCATCCCACAACAATCCGATGTCCGATGTCATGGACCTGGCTACAATCATGGATGGGTCAATAGATTGACCGACCACCAAAAATATCTCTGTCAAACAAATATATCTCTCTCTCTTTTTTTCATGTCAGCCACATATCTTTGTGATTATAAACATTTGGCACACCATTATTCCTGAGTTTAACTGAATAATAGATAAGATATATAATTATTTATAATATATTTAATTTTTATAGAGTATTATTTTATTGTAACTAGAGACATACTAACTCTTTAGTATTTAAATTTATGTCTAAAATTAATAAATAATTTAATTATTTAATATTAATATCGTTTAGGAGTAAATGATACTTTACTATATTTTTAGATAAATAGTAATTTTCTAAAAAAATTATAAAAAAAACATTTGACACAAACAAATAATCTCTTCTTCCATTTCTCTCCCTCCGCGCAAGCAACAAATTAATTTATAGATTATTAATACCAATAGCGAGCATATTGGAATTATTCTTGATTTATATATATATATATATATATATATATATATGGGTGATAAAACTACAGTGGCCACTCAAATTAAATATTACAATTTAAAAATTAAAAAATATATAATTTTTGCAGCTGTGTGTCACTTCACACGGTGATTGCCAAATTGATTTAAATTAAAAATAATAATAATAAACCAAAGGAATCTTCTTGTGATGGGCTCCAACTTGCACAAGGAGCAATATTCTGAATTGTTAATCCCACAGTGGAAGACACATAATAACGATGGTTTGTTTAAATAAAGAATCATTTGAGTCAACGTCTTTATGCAAACTATCAAATATATCTTAAGATAGTAATACCTCCCGTCTTAATTATATTTTAAAAATAATAATTAAACCACTTAATTATATTATATACTACATGATATTTTTAAAATAAATAATTTATAAATTAAATAAATTAGTTTATAGATAAAATAAATATACATACTTTAAAATAATTTATTTAGATTTATTAATAAAAAAAATAATTAATTAAATTTTATAATTAAGATAGTAAGAAGAATATAATTTATGTATAAATTTTAAATCACGGTTATTAAGTCAGACTTTTGTTCTGAGATTCTTGAGTGCGTTTTAAGACTCTTGAAAGGTATAGCAGAATGTAACTAATAAGAAAAATGCATTAAGAATAATTTAGGAAAATGATAAATTAAAGGGGTTGTTGTCTCAGACACCATAGACAAAGTGGGAGATGTTTTATTGGCCAGATCATGCGTAACGAGGAATCAAATCCTCTCGCCCATATCATTCAGAAATGTTGTCTCGTGTGCTTTTAAATATTAATTATTATTTTGTTCACTTATTAGTATTTGAAAATGTAATAAGCAGTGGAATTAACCTTAGGCTATTTGCATATACTCCTATAATTTTCTCCACTTAACCAGCCTTCAAATGTAAATACACAAAACACGGAAGTGACGCTGGTTCCACTAATGTCAACGATTCGTGCTGATTATGGTTTGGGTTTTGAATTTTAACGAGTGTAAACTGTAAATCGGATTAGACAAGCCAAAGAATATCAATAGATTTAACTTTGTATTTAAAAAATAATAATTTATATTCAAAATTGAAGAAAACTAAAATTAAAATTAATTATCTAAAATTTTATGAACTCTAAAGAGCAATGAATTCGAAGGCAGACATCTATCGTATGTGGATTTAGTTAATAAAAGAATAAGACGTATGACTATTTAAAATGTGTTAATCTATATAGAGTATTATTTTGTTATAATTCTAGTCGTGGTATTTGGGAAGATATTTAAACTCTTAAGTGTTTAAGTTTATATTTAAAAATAATTGACAGTTTACCCTGTCTAATATTAGTAGCCTAGAAGAAAGGAAGACTTCATCTTATCTTTAAATTATAGATAAGCCAAACACTCTCTAAAAAATTTTGTAAAAAGAAAAAGTTAAAGGCAGACAATTTTATTATTATTTTCGTTACTTATTATTATTAATTATTTGGATGAATATTAATAGAATTTTAACTATTCGTGCCGATTATGGTTTGGGTTTTGAATTTTAACGAGTGTAAGCTGTAAATCGGATTAGACAATCCAAAGAATATCAATAGATTTAACTTTATATTTTAAAAAATAATTTAAATTCAAAATAAAAAAAATATTGAAATTAAAATTAATTATCTAAAATTTTATAAACTCTAAAGAGTAATAAATTCAAAGGCAGACATCTATGGATTTAATTAGTGAAAGAGTAAGACATATAATTATTTAAAACATATTTAATTTTTAGAGAGTACTATTTTATTGTGATTCCAATAACAGCGTTTAGGGAGATATTATATCTATTAAACGCTTAGATTTATGTCTAAAAATAATTGACGGTTCACATTAATTAATATTAATAGTTTATGAAGAAGGGAGTCTTTATCCTATTGTAGGTGACCTGAACTTCTCTCCAAACAAATTTTATAAAAAAAATTAAAAGGCGGACAATTTTAGTATTATTTTCGTTATTTATTATTATTAATTATTTGGATGAATATTAATGGACATTTTTTCATGGCCAGCGCATACGAGTTCCTTTGATTCGTCTGAATTACAAGAACGAATGCGTGCCCGATCAGTATTAATAGCGAAATTAAATTAGAGGGAACAAATAATCTTCCAATTAAGTAGCAATTATTTTATTTGGCAAAACACCCGATAACGCGTGGAAAGGTTCAATGCCCAAATAAATAATTGCGCATTTGAACAACAAGATAATCAATCCTTGTCAGACTAATTAAATTATATTTTAAATCAGAGATATGATTAAAATTCAGTGCATTGATAATAATAGTAACTTTTAAAGCAAACTTCTAGATATTCTTATCTTAAGGAAATAAAATGACTATCCAGCCCTTTGTTTGAAATTTAAACATCGGGGGATTACGTGTTAGTACTCGACGAATTTAAAGGACTTAAATGTCATTAACTTCTAAATAAAGGAGCTGGTTGTCATCTGATCTTAGAGAAATGTCAAGACTCAAGACAGAGAAGAGATTTGGAGTATTTCTCCCACTGACCAAGTTCACGGGCTTAGGTCAGGCCCCATTATCATAATTAATTAATTAATTAATTAATTGTATAATTATTTATTTTATTTATTCCAATTAGATATTTTAAAGTAGAGGTCCCAGAATTTCAAACCATGAAACTATAATAGCCACGTTGATTTCAACCTTAAAAGATTATTTATGAAAGTCCACGAGGAATAAAAAAATGGTCCTTCTAGAAACGAAACATGGCCCACTTGTTTCACACATATTTAAAATGATGCCATATGCCTTTAACCACCATAAATATTCATTGACATTATCTATTTAAAGTCTATTCGCAAGATTTTTAGTTGATTGCTTGGCCTTATTTCGACATTAAATCGTTAATATTCATTCATATATTGTATTAAATTTTATTCTGCAATTTTGTGCTGACTTGGATTTAAAACATCAGATCATTTTTCTGCACAATGGGATCATTTTTATTCATATAAATATAATTTTTCTTACAAACATTCATATAATTACACTGAAAATTATTAAAAATAAATGTAAAAATTATCGCATACAATATTAAAAAAATAGAGTATGTAAAATATATTAGCATATGATATATTTTATCAAATTCACTCATCATTTATTTATGATTATTTTTTAATATTTCTAAAAAATTATATTAAGTATATGATAAAAGGGAAGTATTGATTATTATCAAGAAAAATGGATAAATACTTCTATATTTTCTGAGCGAAGTGGGGGGTTTTTTTTAGTGTTTTCTCCACGTGGCAGTAGATGAGTGGTTCAATATGTTTGAGGGAATCCACATTTAAGAATTGAGAAGGCTATGGTGGAGTCAACTCTTTCCAGGAATGATGGCCGTCAGATTACATTCAGAATATCTGACGGATCATATTGCGTCCAAAAAGTCACCGGCTACAAGAGGTGATGGCGAGGAACAAGATAAATTATAAAGGAAAGTAGGAAACAAAAGAAGGTCAACAAATTGTCAGATCAGTCACGTCGTCTGTGATTTGATTAAAATTAAAATAGCTAAGACCAACTTTGTTTTCTCCAAGGCAAGGAAGTAATACTGGTTTACCGTTTTAGCAAGTCCACCTACAATACTTTTTCCACACGGGGAGGGGAAATTAAATTCCTCCCCCTTCTTTTGGCTATCACTTCACAAAAAACTGAAACACAAAAATGAATTGGTTATTTTTCTTTTTTTTTTGGGGACAGGTCATTGAATTTTGTGAGCTGTTCACTCGTGCCACCGGTTGTTCTAGACTTGTCAACTATTTTCCCTCTTAGACAAGTTTCAATAAAAAATTGAAAGTCAGAAATTAAAGCAAGGAACGGGTCGATTATAGATATATTCTTCTAATATTTCTATGGGAGGGGGGTATTTGGATAGGATATAAATTATGATTTGAGAAGTGTTTTTTGGGTCAAGTTAGAGTCTGAGGTAAAAATAAAATAAATAATTTTTAAATATTTTAAAAAATTATATACTAAACTTTAATTTTTGACAAATTTATAAGTGAATTTTTTTTATAAATCACCCAATAATTATTTTTTTAACATTTTCTTTTATATTCTCTACATTATACTCTTTGCTGATATTTTATTCTTCTTTAGACTAGAGTATAATAGAATATGAATGCAATATCATCATCATAAATTCTGTTAGAGCTCTCTATCACTTTGTTGACTATCTACCTTTATTATTGTGCTTCTATCTTTCTCTCATCTTTAATCTCTATCGAAGAGAGGGTGAAGACGATGATCTAGATTTGTGCGAGTGTCAATAGAGAAATAAGAAAATGATGTGACGAGGGGTGAAAGAGATGTATGATTGCAAGATTTATTTTTTTATCTCATACCTAATTTATAAATCATAGATTATAGTAAATATATAAACACCTATTTTATTTAAATTTTTTTTTAAGAATAGCTTATTCAGAAGGGCTTTCAAATAATTTATTATCCTTAAAAAATTATCTAAAAACTAAACTAAATGAGCCTGTATAGAAAATATATAGAGCAACTTCCTGATGAGGCCACATCACGGGCGCTCCAATATGTAATTTAAATATTAAATTAAATTTTCAAATAACATAAAACTTTATAACTTCTTGAAATTACAAGATATATGGTAGCCTTTGATTGAAAGGGCAATTCTAATGTGTTGCAGTTGAAAACTATAAAATTAACCTCTACATATGTTCTGGAGGCACAATTGACTGTGGCATGATTTATATTTATCATCTCCTCTCTCAATGGGCCCTCGCCATTATGCATTAGGATGATCTTTTCTTAATACATATATCATGCTTTCTTTATATTAAAAGAGATTGGTCTAAACGATAATCAGCTCAATATTATTTAAGTGATGTATTGAGTTCAAGTCTTAGAGTATATAGAAAATTTTCGTTGTGAGATTTACCCACTATAACCAGACGCGCGATATTTCAATCTAGATATAATTGAAATAAAACTCTAATAAATTGAATAGGTAATAAAAAAAATCATAATATAATACACGTACTTATATAAATTAAGAAAAAAATATTTTTATCTATTTATCTGATTTAAGTGTAATTCGTTAGTTAAATGGGGATTGAAAAAGTTAATCCAACCACATGCAAATCTCTTGCCCTGGCAAATGTCAATGTACCCATTAATGGATGACTGGTGTTGCACAAAATAAACTTTTTTATTTATTGCATAAATATTTGATGAACAAATATTTCCCTGGATTTCCATATTAGTAATAGGTGCTTTTTAGTCTTTTGTTATTGTTATTCATTCCCAAAAATGAGGGTTATTCAATTTGTTTTTTTAATTTCCATCTGCACTCCTTAATTATGGCCGTGAATAAATGCTGCACCAATAATTATCTTGCCATTATTATTGTATATTTATTGATATTTTAGTCAAAATTGTGATTTCTTGACAGCCAACACAATTCTGTTCATTTAGTCTGTTCCAGCCATGGACAGCTGCATACGGCATTCTGCACTGAAAATATCGATTACAGATTTTGATGAAAATCTCACAAGCAAAATTCGAAGTATTGTGTACAAGAAAGTCGTTTACGATTTATGTAGTGTCAATGGATAAGGAAGGGATTTGAAGAGGAGAGGGGGATTTTTATTTGTTTTTAATCAAAAGAGAGGATTGGAGCAGAGTCCCTTCCTTCCCCTTCAAATCCCTTCAACAAAATGCACCAATAGTACCTTAAAATTTGGCTAATACTGGATTATTGTCTCTGTTTTTTTTTTTTTTTAAATACCTTTCATCATTCCAAAGGGCCTTGGTCAATTTTATAATTTAATGATTGCTTTTAACACAGAAGCAATCAGATGCAGCCAAGCCAACTTACTATAATTCTTTTAATTTAATACTATATAAAAAGTTATTTTCAATTACCTCAATTATTTCAATGACTTCCTTAATTCCCATTTCAACTTAAAAAAACGATAGAGATGATTCCCAGAAATCCGTGGAAAAGCTCGCGACGATTTTATAAAATATACAGAAAATACAGGGAATCTTTAAAATCACCTTAGAGCGGTGAGACTAAGAAAATTCTGGTTTTAGTCAAACCCGTCTCTCTCTATATCTCTATGACCCGGTCATCCGGTGACGCCAACACTCAATATATCTCTCACCTCGCCTCGCTCTCCTTTACTCTTTTCCGTCCTCAAATCTCAATCGTCTTCTTCTAATCATTCTTCGTCTTCCTCCTATGACCGTTTAAGTTTCGGCTCTCCGGATTTCTCTTTTTCTCTCTTTCGCAGAAGCTGTGATGGCCGTGGAGCTCATGGGGTTCCCTGAAATCGACGAGCAGAAGGCAATCCAGGAGGCTGCATCGGAAGGCCTCAAGGGTATGGAGCATCTGATCCGTCTCCTCTCTCACCAACCCAATCATTTGGACTGCACCGATGTCACCGGCGTCACCGTTTCCAAGTTCAAAAAGCTCATCTCCCTCCTCAACAGGACCGGTCACGCCCGGTTCAGGCGAGCTCCCATTCCTTCATCCTCATCTTCTTTTGCCGCGCCGCAGCCGCCGTCCTCCTCCTCGATTCCTAAAATGCATTCATTCAGTCTATCTTCGGCGCAGTTTCCCTCTCCGGCCAGCGTGTCTCCGAGTCCCGTTGTAAATCAGGCCCCGGTGCAGCACTTGCCTTCTGGTTTCGTTCCATCCCAGGCGCCGCAGAGTTTGACTCTTGATTTTACAAAGCCTAACATCGTAAGCTCTAAGACTAAACCCGTAGAGCTGGAGTTCTCGAAGGAAACCTTTAGCGTTTCTTCTAACTCGTCGTTTATGTCGTCCGCCATTACTGGAGACGGCAGCGTTTCGAACGGAAAACAAGGTTCGACTCTCTTGTTGACTCAGGCGGCTCCGACGGTTTCCGGTGGAAAACTACCTCTCACCTCGGGGCCGTTCAAGAACAGATGTCACGGCCACCGCGACCGCTCCGACGACGCATCGGGCTCCGGGAAATGTCACTGTGTGAAGAGAAGGTACGCCTTAAAGCTTTATCAGTTTTCACTTTTCAGTTTTTACAGAGACCTTTTCTGTTTTCTCTCTCCTCTTTGGCCCCTTTCGTTGCTCCGAGTTGACTCGTTAACTCAGTAAACGGGTATGGAAGCGAGGCTCTGGGGAAGTGGACTCGGGCGATTATGGACGAGTCAGGGAGCTGTAGTCAACGATTTGGGTAATGGTAGTCATTAAAAACAGAACCCGCGTGTAAATGACAAGACATAGGGTCCTGTTTTATACTGCCTGTATCATTGGGAGGATGCTGTGAAAATCAGAAAAATTCAGACTTACCAAAGTAATAACCTTTTGTCGTTATATTCGTTTTCTTTGACTGTTGACTTCCTAATAGTAACACCCCAGCTCATATTAGCAACAACGGCGCATATTGTCATTTAATCAATTCATCTCATTGAATTTATTCATTTCACCCTGAAAACTGATCTATTCGAAATAAATTCTATTGAATCCAGGAAAAATCGGGTGAAGAAGACGGTGAGGGTGCCGGCGATAAGTTCAAAGATAGCGGACATTCCGCCGGACGAGTACTCGTGGAGGAAGTACGGTCAGAAGCCGATCAAGGGATCACCATACCCACGGTGAGTGACATGTGATCTGGAATTTTAGCCGTTGACTTGATTACAGGTGGCAAGCTGTCTGACGTTGATGTGTTATTTGTTTTAAACAGAGGTTACTACAAGTGCAGCACAGTGAGAGGGTGTCCGGCGAGGAAGCACGTGGAACGAGCGACCGATGATCCGGCGATGCTGATCGTGACGTACGAGGGGGAGCACCGACATGTGATTCAGGGTGCGATGCAGGAGAACATGGCCGGGAATGTGGGTTTGGTGTTCGAGTCAACGTGAGGAGATGGTGGAACAGAACAAGATTAGGGCAGATATGACTTCCTTTTTCATTTTATTATTTCTCTATATTTTCTTTTTTCGTTTCTTGTGGGGTAGGTGATGAGAAAAGGAGCTGAAGGGGCTGGATTGTAAATTTGGTTTTGCTCTAGAAAATTATGAATATGATGATAGAGTTGAAAATTTGGAATCTCAACATTAGATGCAGCATCGATAATAATTATTAATTAATTAATTAATTAATTTGGTGCGGTATACAGCACTAGCGTTTTTAATTAATCACAAGTTGTGGGGTCTGAAGTTGATAATTGGAAAGAAGTGGGTATCCAATGCTAGTTTAGTGGGCTAAACCGATAGAGATAGCCACTCCTTAGGTTGAGGTTCTATTCTATTTTATTCACTTTGTCCAAACCAGAAATAGTGGTTTTTCCGTTGGCTGATGATGTCAGTGGTGTTCTAGATAAGAGATATTTTTTTCTTAAATGGAAGTAGGTTGTCAGTGTTTCTTATGAATCAAGTTTGATAATGTTGGTTTTAAAATTTTGACTTTGGAGCGATGACGAACGAACTCTGAATTCATGGAAACATGAGCTGCAAACAATTACTAGAAAGAAAATGTGCTGGTAGGGTTTGCGTAGTACGGTGTGAAATGGAAGACGATGATGATGAAGGAAGATGTTGCGTATATGAATGAAGCAGAAATATGGTCAAGAAAGGAGGAAGAAAAGAAGTGGGTACTTTGTTGTGTTTTGTTTTTGTGTGTTTTCTTGTCTTTGAACCCAAGTTTTGTCAGGCAATGAAAACAAGGATGTTGACTTGTCCACTTGCGTCTGCTTTCACTTCTCTTGGCATGCAAACCAAGTTTTGCTTTGTCAAATGCCAAGTTTCAATCCCCCCACTCAAACTAAACAAATGCCCAAATATGCCAAGACCTCGTTACCTTTAATGTTTGTTTTTCTATGTATGTATATATAATTACGTATTGGCTCAAATATGTTAGTTGTTATGGTTTGTGTCTCCTTCTCCTTTTGTTTTCTTCTTTGACCTGTCTGCCTTCCGTTTTTCCCGTTCTTTGAATGCACTCAGAACAAAATATATGTAGCGTGCAAAGCAAAGTGTTTTTGGTCAAAGATAAATATAACAGGGAATTTGTCATCTTTAATTGGCATAAAAAAATTAATTTTATTTTAGGGATCAAGGTTCAAGGATATAATTTTTTTCGAGATTTAAAATATAAATAGTTTTTATCTCTCTGAATAAATATATTTTGTAGGGATTTAAATTTATATTCTCCTGATTATAAGAATAAATTACATACAATTTCAATTAACATATTGTTAACAAAAAATTCTGTAAATGACTGCGGTAATATAATAGGAAATTAGGAATATTTTTTCTTTGGAGTTATTTTTTTGGGCTGACTTTTTGTGGGTATTTTGTCATCTACTTGGTGAGAAACGTGTTGTTCTTGATTGGGTAATTTAAAATGTGAAAAATGAAACCTTAAATACTATTATTGTAATTAATTAGGACACTCTAGATGGCTGTGATGGGCCTACATATGGTTGAAACGATCTGGACATTTGAATTGGATATCACCGTCATCTCTCCTGGGTTTGGAACCTAAAAGTCAAATAAATTGTCTGCTACAAATGAGTAAGGGCCCATTCATTATTGACTATTATTAATAACAATATCTATAAAAAAAATTTAAAATATCTATAATATTTACAGGAACCTATATGGTTATCTCATTTTGGGCCAGTGAGGAAACGGGACCCACTCTAGTTTAATACAAAAAAAAAAAAAACAATATTCTATTCCATCTTGAATTTGGCAGTATTTTTGTCAATACGAACGATAATATGATATACTGTAATATAATATTTTTACTTATAAATTAACCGAATTTTTTATACAAAATTTTTTATAAAAAAGTTTGACTAACTTATGATCTAAGAATAGAATAAAATTTTTTTCTTTTTTAAATGATATTAATATTTAAAAGAAAAAATAGAATTACAAATAAGAAGATGTTGCTTCTACTTTCGTGCTTTCACCATTTTTATTATTTTCATACACAAATATCCAATTTTTTGTTAATTATGAACCCATTTTTTCTTTTATAGCACACAATATTTTTGACTCAACGAGGGTCATGTCAACGTAGTTAGGCATCCTTACTTGCCAATCACATTCGTTGCTTTTCCAACCACACGTCCTCCTGCTTCATTTATGTTTCAGGAAATGAGCACCTCGAATGTTTTATTTAAAAAATAATAATTAATAATTAGAATATTAAATAATCGGTGATAATTACCAGTAATGAACAGAGTAAAAGGTCCTGTAGGAGACGTTTTCTAGAGTCAAACTGGTACGCAATTATCATTTGATCCATCTTAACTTGTATATTATTAACTCACGTATGTGGTGCCGTGTTTCATACATTTTGCTCCGCCCGCACATGCTCCTTCGGTGCGTGTTTCTCACGTTTCTATCCAAATTTTCTAAAAAAATATTAAAATACGCTCCTTAAACTTTTTAATCCATTGCACAGAATTTTTTTAAGTTTTAAAAATTTATATTAAATATTTTAATTATTAAAATATTATCGTTAAAATTTTTGTTAAAATTACAAGTTTTTAACACGCCATAATTTTTATATATTTTTATTATATATCATGTTATTTAAAAATAATATTTGAGACTTAATTTAAATTTTTAAAAACAATAGAAATTATATGTAACTCACATAAATATTAGAAAAGTTTTTGTGTATTTAAACTAAAATAATTTATAAGATTGAGTTAAATACATGAAACTAAAAAAAATTAGGTAAATTTAGCATTGGTTCTCTATTAAGAATAAGGCACAGTCTCAAAATTCAGATAGTATTTATAGGAAATTTAAGTGCTCAGTTATTAAATGAGTTATCACGATAGTAACGAAGATCGAAATTGTATCATTATTATAATATGTGATACTATTTTTTATCATCTATGCTAACTCCTATCAATCTAATAGTAAAATTCTCTCACACCATAGTCATCTGTTGACCCAAACTGTCTAGTGATCATATTTATCTTATCGAATTGAAGAATATAAATAATCCTAAGTTTGTGTAAATCTAAATTAGGGAAAGAAATGTATAGCATATGGCCATGATATTAAAAAAGTGAAAATTTAGAAGCTCATGAGTCACGACCTCTTTCCCAACGCTATCCGCTTCTGTTTTCACTTAGTCAGCTGATTAATTTAATCAAGTATATTAAATGCATTATAAGTATATTAATTGCATTAGAGTAAAAAATGTTTGATAAACTGAATATAGATTTTAATGAGCGTTGTTTGAAATTGAAAAGGGGTTTTTGTCAGGTCTTCTCTCAAAATTTATAATTTTTTAAATAAATTATTGACGTACGTGAATAATATTATAAATATTTTAATAGACAAATGTCATGCCCGCATGTTTTTCTATGGCGAATATGTTTTATTATTCACAGAATGGAATTAAAAATTAAATATATATTAACTCATAGATCATAGACTTCACCCACATTTTAGTTAAACCGTAGATATTTATAATTTATAAACTTAATTTTGATGTTAATGTAACTTAACATGCATGTGTGCGTGGTGAACCGTGTAAATATAATATTAGTTTTAATATTAAATATATGGTATAATTAATTAATTAATTAATTGGGAATTATGTATTATTTATCTTTTAACAAGGATGTAGTAAATAAACGAGCAGCTTTCTAAGGCACAAGTACGATCCGACTATCAAGTCGTTATATTCAGGACAGAGCTAGCCGTAAAAACGGGGGATCAAAGTGCGATTCGTTTCGTTCATTGTTCGCCGTACCAGTTTTAGAGACTGGGAGAAACTGATCACAATCTTAGTTTTTGTTAGGTCCGCCGTCGGCGTCCGTCCCCTCCTTTTCCTCCGCCGGAGACGTTTTCCCCCCTCTCTCTTATCTCGTTTATCCTTCTCTTTGGCTTTTTTCTCTTCTACTACCTTCAAAAACCAGTCCTTCTTCTACCCAAAGCCTTCCCCTTTATCCTTATCTGCAAAAACAATCCACCTCTCTATTCTCTTCATTGTTTCGTTCCGCGCAAAACTCCCTCAAATTTTAACCTTTCCTTCTGCTCTGATCTCCCCCACTCAAAGGATAAGTCAAAAATGGATGTTTTAGCGGGCCCCACTTTCACCATCGACGACAGCAGCGAAAACCAAAAGGACGACGGGTCGTTTCGCAGGGTTATGGAGCGACCACAGTTTTTTGCGGCCGATGATTCATCGGAGAGTTCGTCCTCCATCGGAACTCAAGATGACAGTGGAGAAGACGAGGAAGAGGCACCCAGCAAGTTGAATCGAGGAATAGGGTTAGATTCTTTAGAGGAGTCCCTTCCCATCAAGTTAGTTCCTTCATTTTCGTTCTATTTTTTCTGATAGTTTTGGGTTTATGTTAAATCTGAAATCTTAATGAGTGTTGGAATCAATTTGAGTGATGCGTGCAGGAAGGGATTGTCGGGCCACTTCGATGGAAAGTCAAAGTCATTCGCAGATTTGAGCCAAGTGAGTTCCGTAAAGGAGTTGCAGAAGCAAGAGAACCCATTCAACAAGAGAAGAAGGCTTCTAATGGCATCTAGGTACAGAAGATCCGCCTTCTACAACTGGTCTAACCCAAAATCCATGCCTCTTTTGCCCCTTAATGAAGAAGAGGAAGAATGTAGAAAGATAGCGTCGCCGCCGTCGCTATCCTCCTCGTCCTCGTCCTCGTTAACAGAGGAAAAGAAACAAGAAGATCAAATACTGCTGCGACGGCGGCAGAAGACTGCACCAGAATCCACTAGGCTTAGACCAGGGAACTTCAAGTTAAGGAGCTTTTCACTCGCGGATCTTAAAGAACATGACGACGAAGAAGAAGAAGAAGATGATGCTTAGCATGTGACATGTTTTGTTGTTAGTACGAAATCTTAAATGAGGCGACTACTTTTCAGTGCCATTGTTCTTAAGGAATGAGGCTTCATGTAATGACACGAGTATGATATTGATGATACGTATTTCAAGACCTTGATTCCTGATGAGTTGTTGGATATTGGAATTAATGTTCAAAGGAGAGAGAATGAAGGCAAGGTGAGGGAGTTTTATTAATATTAATTTAGAACCAGGGATTTGAGTATTCGATTTCACTGAAGGTATCTTGGGACAAATCTTATCCTGTCTCATAAATTATTCGTACCCGCATGAACAATGGCTTCTTTTTTCTTTTTTATTATTTTCGGGATAAGGCGTGAAGCAATGACTTTTTTGTGACTCTTATTTATTTATGAGTTACGAAAGCCACTCGCGTCCTTTCCTTCTTCTGTCAACGTGTTGAACAAGAACAACTGAACAAGGAATCTCGAATAAATTTAGGCTCACTCTATATTTTCTTTTGTTTTATCGAATAATATATTAGATAAAAGTGTGTCCAACATTTCAAATTAATTTTAAAAAAATAATAAATATTTTAATATATTTAATATTTTAAAATATTTAAATTATTATAATTTTACTTTTATTAATATTTTTTTTATTTAATACATAACACATAATTTTTTTATTTTAACATATTATTTATTAAAACACTATATGTATAATAATCTTTTAATAAATTATAGTAAATAAATTAAAAAAATGTTCAATCCTCATATATAAATATTAATTTTAAAATTTATTCAGTACTATTTTTTAAACAACATAACAATTATAATATTTCAAATAATAATATATTAAAATAAAAATATTATGTAATATATATCGAATATAAATTTATATTTTTATTAATAAAAATATAATATTATAATAATTTAAATATTTTATAGTACTAATCGTATATATAAAATTAATTTATAGTACTAATTATATTTTTAAATATTTTAAAATATTAATAATTATTTTAAAATTAATTTAAAATATTAGATATACTTTTATTTTTATCTATTTTTCTACTTACATCATAACTTGTATACTTGCGGATCCAATTTAAAATTACCAAATCAATTTGTTTCTTGAGAATTAACCTCTCTTCTTCCCCAAGGGAAAAAGTTGAACAATTTTTAAAGCCTTATGTGAGATTTAGGATATAGAAATATACAATACTCCTCCAAAAGTTTTAATATAAAGTCTAATTTATAATATATTTTTAATTATATTATAAATTAAATATTATATTAAACAGCTGGAAAAAAAACCTTGTCTCTTGCGGGTGATGTGATGTTTGACAAAGGAAAGGAAAGGAAACGAAACAGGGAAGAGGTACATATTTAACATTATATAGTCAGAGATACAACTCAAAAGTAAAGTAAGAGGACAAGCAGCGAACAACAGGGGATTGGCTTCAAGATTGCCCAGCATCTTTGACGTGACATAATAATCTAACCTTAAACTTAGTTTAATAGTACTATATTGCTTCATATTTAATCATATCCCCGCCTTTAATGTATTATATTATTCATAGCAAGATTATAAAGTAATGTTCAGTTAGAGTCAGCTCTCATCTCGAACACTGTTCTTAGTTTTATCACCCAACATTATGGAGCACTTCAGAGGATTCGACGATGCTATAGCATTCTCTTATTCATATTGTTATTCATATTCATACATAAATAATATATATAAATATACAATAAAACTGTTAAAAGATTGATATTTTTTTTTATTATTTGCTCAATTCATTCAAATTTTATCACAATTATATTATAATTTGATTTACATCGCATATTTAACTATAATAATAGATGAGTCTCTCGATAAAATTTTTTTTGTATATATTAAGATTTAAATTTAAAATTTTATCTAAATAATATTAAATTATTTAATACCCAAATCAACTGATGTTGGTGATATTTAGTTTTAATCAAGAGGGGAAATGTGTTCATTACAGCCATGAATATTTAATTTATCTTCTTCTAGTATAGGCTCATTTCTACTGGTTAAAATCCAAATAATACGACACTTTCTGAACATCAGAAGGAGTGATGTGAAGTGAATATCCCGGCCACAAATAAAAGTAGTTGTGCCCATCCCAGTCAGACTCATTTGAAGTTTGTTCAGCCTGTAGCGTGAATATATATTTACACCAGAGTCGTTATTTTGAAAAAAAATACAAGATATAAAATTTAATAATAAAAACTGTAAAACAGAAATACATGGATTGGTATGGCAATTGCCCATAAATTTGTAATCCTCGGTGGTTAATTACCAGTAAATGTTGAGGTAAAAAAAAGAACCTTTACCAGTAAATGGTGATGGCAAAAAAAAAAAAAACGTAAATATCCTATCAAAATATTAAACTTGCTTGAAATGCCTGAGATGTCATTACATACATCACGTGAAGAAATGGAGGTGCGGCAAGAACATGACAATGGGGGAGTGATGACATTGGAGTGGAGAAATTGGAAACGGCCCCTCACTTGGGCCTTTCCATGAAATATAGTACTTCACTCTTCATCTAACGTTACGGTCTATTTTGTACCAGAAAAAAAAACGTTACGGTCTATTGTCCCAGAAAGTTGTTCATCATTTCACATGGCAATACTATAGGGCCCAATAAACATAACCTTTTGTCAAATGTTCAACAAATGAGCAAAATCACAAATTTTAGTGAGTTTAGCTCGCGAGAGTAAAATGTGTAAATATTTAGCGAGTATTCAGTTATTAAAAAATTTTTATTTTATTATAATTATAATTATAATATTTAAAAAGATATAATAATTTTTATATATTTTAATTTATGATTAAAAATAATTGACTAAAATATATTTATAGATATATAATTTTATATATGAAAATAATTTATGATTTATCTTATTTAATATTGATATGGTTAAAAAAAATAGATTTTATATTATTTTTATATTATATATGATTTTTTATTTTAAATTTTTGTTATAAAAAAAAACAAATAAGCTGAATCACTTCAGCTGTATAAAATCTAACTAGATGCTTCTTATAAATCTTGAGTTACGATCCAGTAATAATATCAGAATAAATAACTAGAATCTTAAGGAAGATGCCCACATCTAGTCAATCAAATCGAAGTTTTCAGTCAAGTTCCGATGTTTAAAGGTAAATAAAAGTCAAGTTTCGCGGTAACCCAGGAAAACGTAGAAAAGAGGGCGCCGGAAAAAATTAGTAATTAGAAAAAAAAAAATGATTTCGTCACACTTCTCGGCAGTTTTTCATGGCGTGCGCCATCGCCATATCATCGGGTCGTTTCTTTCTTATCCCCTCTTCTGGTCCAAACCTCATTCTCTCAAGCAGACGAGTTAGGGCTACACAGACATTACTCTGGAATCGTGTGAGTAGACTCAGTTCGCGCTCGATGAGTCAACCCGCTTCTGGGTCCTCCACCGATCCCATCACCGCTTCCTCTGAAAATGGCAAGATGCAGGCCGAAATCGCCGATGTGATTGTGCAGTATGTGGTGCTCCGGCGAGACCTGATTGACACTTGGCCCCTTGGAAGTGTGGTTACACAAGGCTGCCATGCTTCTGTGTCCGCCGTCTGGTCCAATAAAGATGACCCTCACACCGTCGATTACTGCAGCCCCGAGAACATCGATTCTATGCACAAGGTAATGATTCGTGTTTCTTCTTACGAGTGACATTAGGCACTATGCTAATAGAAATTGTATTTTTAAATCCCAAATCGTCATCTTTGACCCTTGGTCAATGATTCGCAATTCTGTTTAAATTTAGGATCTTCTCATTCGTTAACCTAATCGTAGAGAAAGAAATAGCGTATAATTTTGCTTTTGTAGTGGCGATCGACAGAGCTGGAAGCTCATTGTTGCATTAACATTGTCTCGACTACAATGGAATTTTAGTAATTAGGAGTAACTTCAGTTTTGTTTATGTGAACTTAGATCCATTTCTGACGCATCAATTAGAAATGGGCGCCTAGTGACATAAATATTTTCTGAACTTAAGGTAATAATTACGATGAATTTGGAAGGCAGGTCTCAATCTGTCTTAAAGTAATGGACGACTGGATTGATTATTGATCACTTTGTACTGGGCGGCTTATATGTTATAGAGCTAAAGTGTGAAAGCTGATGTTTTGGCTTATATGTTATTGCTTTACAATTTTACCTCACTGAGTTTACTCATTAGATTTCGTATTACTCTCTAAATGTAGGTCACACTTGAAGTGAAAGGAGAACCTCAGATTTTAAACTTGTCCGAGAAGCTCACATCTGGTGGCATTGTTCACAAGTTGTGGATTGAACAGCCTGAAAACATAGCAACGTGCCTTGCAACAAAACCTTACCCAAAATCAATGGTATCTTCGTATTTTAAGAAATTGAAACTTTGCAAGTGATGCCATGTTTGATATCAACCCATTTTTGTCCTGCTATCTTGGAGGAAGTGCGCTGAACTGTGATGCAAAGTGCTTGTTTTTCTGGTCATATTCTCTCATACTGTTGAACAAATTTCAAATGGAGCAGCTGATTAGTAAGTCCATTCACAATGTATACATGATAATTATTTTTGACGTACGGCTGCAATGCTGATCTCCATGGTTGTAAACTTAGTCAAAATCCTTTTATTTTCTTAATGAAAGATCGTATTCAAATAAGGCAATTGTTCAGTGGTTAGAGGCGGTAGTTTTTATGTGATTAAAGTTTCTCTGGTATCCTACTTTATGCATTAATTTGACGAAAGATTATGTACAATAATATGTTTGTACATATACAAGAGAAAGATAATGTTACAACATTTCTCGTTCGTTATATCAACTATCAAACCAACTACCCCGGAATATTTAACAAAGCTGGATGGTGACGGCCTTCCAAGTTTTTATGAGCAAGTTGCTCATCATCTAAAATCCTCCCTCACGTTTGCCATCTTTCGTATTATTTTTCTGTACTTAATGGCATGGATAATCTGTACCAATGAGGCACTCTCACGTCAAATATGAGGCTTGCTTCACTGGGATGAGGTTTGATGGTCAATGATACTCTGAAACGCCCCAGCCAATGCTAAAACCTTATTCTTCCTCGTCTCCAGCAACTTGCTTGCTGTCTCTTCGACCACATTTACACGTGCTTGAGACTCCTTCCCTGCTTCTTCTTTTGGCGGTGTTGACTCTGTCTTTACCTCTTCAACTCCACTCTTCGGTACAAGTTCACCACGGTTAGTCTTATCCTCACTTGTTCCTGTCTCCTCTCCTTCCTTCTCCTTCAATATCTTTGCCTTATTGTTGTTCTCACTCTCTTCATCTCCTATAACTCCACCTTCTTCTTTTTCCTTCTCTTTGACCTCAACATCTCCATCAGTTGCAGGCTGCTTTTCTGGGTGTCTCCAATCTTTGCTTTCCCCTTGACTTGTACTCTCTTTCTCTCCATGCTCGCCCTTTGATTTCTCTTCTTTTGGCTCCCCCTTTGCTTCCTCTACCTGAGTAACAGAAACTGGCTCGCCCTCCAGCGCACTAGGAATTGCTCTCTTGTCATCAGCTTGAATCTGAGTCTGGTCAGGCTCAACCTTGCGCTGCTGCTCATTTTGTTCAGTACTGTCAACATGTGGTGGAATCTCAGGTACTTTTTCAACCTCTTGTTCTGTAACTGGTGGGGGAGTTTCAATTCCAGAGGTTTCCGCAGTAGCATCAGAACTCTGGGGAGTATTTGCTGAGTTAATAGGCTTCTTCTTGGTGGCAGGAGCAATCTTCTTGAGATTCGTGGCCTTTCTAGACCAAGTTGGGTTGGGTTTTGCAGCCATGGCCATCTTTGGGGGTGTCTTAGAAATGGGTTTGGAAGAGATAGTGGTTTTAATTGGAGATGGAGCTGTTGGAGTAGATGATTTTGGGAGAAGTGAAGGTGTTTTGTGAGGAGGGCCATGAGAGACAAGTGCTTTATGAGGCCTTGAAGAGGACAGCTCCTTGGCCCTTGGTTTTGAATTTGATGCTGGCTTTTCAACAGAAGGCCTTCTGTTTTTTACACTAGGCTTCTGATTAGAAGCATCACTCTTGAGTTGCTTCAAGGATTGGGATTCAAAAAGCGAGCTTGTTTTAGGCTTCGCATGGCTTGGGATTTGCCTATCTAATGTCTTGGCCATGTAATAACTTGGGATTTGCCTCTCTGATGCCTTGGCCTTTGCGGTCTCTTTGGTGCTCCTAGGTGTCGTTTCAGAATTGGGCGGTGGGCCCCACTTCGCCTTCTCCATTGCGCTGCTCTCTTTTGCAGCTTTTGCTCTTGTTATTGATATTGCCATCTATTATTTATATTTACGTGTCTCACTTGTCAGTTCTTTGATATATTTTCCACAGAAAGGAACCTACCTGCACGCTATCAATCTTGTAATTCCTGGGTCCCAGCTTCGGAGTAGACTGCTAATTAGTAGTAATTAAGGCTTGAGAAATTAATTACACCTCACTCATCCTGCATGCTTGCAAAGCGCTTCCTAATATTATTATCGATGGCCAATCGAAGTTCGCAACACGCGATTTATAGGTCACGAACGAAAGTTTCAGGGGAAAAAAAGGTGCCTAGGTATTGTAATATAGGAAGCAAGTCCCAGAACCTGATTGGAAAGCCAAGATTGAAAAGGAAGAGGAAGCGTAAATGAGGGATAAACAAGAGATAACGTACCTTGATAAAGTTGAGGAGAATGTGTGCAAAATGAGGAAGAACAAGAGGAAGACAGAGAGAAGATTAAAAATGAAATGGAGGTTTTTGAGAGGTGTGCGATAATTACTGCAGCAGCCTTTTTAGACGTACAATTATTAGTTATTCACTAATTATATCGCTCCTATCCTTGATTTTCATGTCCTCTGTTATAAATTAAGGCTTGGCCAACCTGTCTGCCTCTTCTATATCCTCAGTCTGCATTTCCCCTCCAATTTTACCTTTATTTGTTTCATTGATTGCCTTTCTAACCTTCAAAAGCTGTGTATTACATATATTCCACTTATATATTAATATAAAATTTAAATAATTAATTTATAATAATTAAAAAAATTAATAAAGTTAATCGTTTGTATAAAAAACGTGTTAGTTTTTTTAAAATATATTATTTAATAATAATTTGCTTTGGAATTATTATTTGATGGAATTTATCTTAATGTACACAATAAATAAAAATACTTTAAAAAAGAAATCATAAATATATAGCGGATTAGAGTCTTTTTGATATAGAATTAAAATAAACCCTATAACTGCTATATGTAGGACAGAATGGGTATAACTTAAAAAGTGGAGTAGCAGCAAATGCTTGTTATTATTTCATTCATTAATGAGAGAGGGCATATAAAAAACTATGCAAGTAATTGATGATGCCAGCTCCTAATTCTGAGTTAAAATTCTATATTTGTTCTTTTCCCCGTTGCTAATTCATGCCACCGGAATTTCATAGGCTAAGAATTTGTATGATTATTGATTCGAACCATTCCTCGTCGTATCTAACGTTTAAACGGATGAATTTGACCTCCTCAGGTGTCACGGTATTCTTGAAGTATCCATTTATTTCTGTTTAAACAAAATAAAAATAATTTTCAATTTTATTAGATATAATTTTTTTTGTTATAATTTTTTTTAAAAGGATTAGACTCATATACAATCTAAAACTAGGGCGAAGTCTCATTTTCTCTTAGACGATACTAATATCGAGAGGATGAGCTGTCAACTACCCCTCAGGTATAAATCTAAATACGTAAAAGTTAGGATATCTCTATAAACACCATACCTAAAATCATAATAAAATAATACCTCCTACAAATTAAACACATTCTAAATGATTTTTTTTAGTTGTCCACCCAATTCACCGGAACTTTACCTCAACTATATTTAAATCTGACATGTGTCATGCACCTGATTATAGTGAGTAAGTCTCCTAATAAATTTTTTTATACATATTAAAATTTAAATTTAAAATTTTATTTAAATGATATTAAATTATTTATTACTTGAAGTAATTTTTTTAGTATTTTAAATGAATTAAACTTGCTAATACGGCACTTTTATCTCTTTTCTTTTTTGGGCCCCACTTTAAACTCGCTAATTAATATTTAAATAATATTATTTTATTATAATTTTAATAATATTATTTAAGGAGTCATATTAATTTTTAAATATTTAAATTTATATTTAATAATAATTAACAGTTAATTTTATCTAATATTAATATTATTTAAGAAGAAATAATATTTTGCTTTATTTTTAAAGTATAAGTGAAATTAACCTTTTTTTTTAAATTATATTAAAATACAAAAATTGATATAAAAGAAACAAGTAAGATAACATCACTCAAAATGAAGACACCTTCGTCCATTCATTCCCTTTCTTACGCATGGCTGCCTCCCAGCCTTTCGTATTCTTGCTTTGCCCTTTGTGTTCTAATTTAATTTCTCGGTTTATCCTCTTAATATAGGATTTGATATCCAAAATTAATTAATAATATATTTATTTTCTCTCACTTTTTAAATTAATCAACAGTTGATAAGCTGAACAATGCTATAGAGGTGTCTACAATGGTTGGTTTCAATCTTAGCTCCCACCAATTATTCAATTAATTGACCAAATTTGTTAGGCTTGATTTTTGGGTTTATTTTTTCCTTTCCTGGACCAGAATTCGCCCAAATTCGTTCGGCTTGATTCATGGTAATTCAATCGTGCCTAATTAGACTATCATAAATTAAAAAAATATATATAATTGGTAAAGTTGCAAAACATGTTTCTTTAATTGCAAAACTTATAAAATTATATCCTATTTAATCATATGTATTTAAACTATAATTAATAGAAATTCTTTTAATATATATAGTCATATAGGAATATTTTAAGAAGATAGGGTAGATTAAGATTTTATATTTAGAACCAAAATATATTCACTAATTCTTATATTTAAGATTAGAGGGGTATTGGTAAAAAAATGTATATTAATTTTTTTAAAAATATAATTCTTTTTTATTCAATATATAAAACAACAATAATAGTTTAAAAATGATAAATAATTGATAAACGATAAAGTAAAGTGTCATGTTTAAGATTAATATAAACATATTTTTTTTTTATAAATAACAATTTAGATAAATCGAATTATATGATATTGTTAAAGTTAAGGTATATCCTTAAATTTAAAGAATATTTATAAATTTTTTATTAATAATTTTTTTATATTAATAATAAATTTTAAATTTATAAATTATTATGAGATAATTATTTATCAACTGAATCTATATAAATTTTTTAACTAGTTAGTGGGGAAAGTAACAAAAAAATATGATGTGGAGGGCAATCCATTACTTGTGATGTTGTGCAACTCTGACATGTCTCACACACGTTTTATGAAATTATTATAAATTTAAAATGGGAGTTATGCCCCCACCACGTCTTACGTCTGTTTCTATTCGTCCTGATGCTTGCCTTCGCTCTCATGACCTTCTTCTCCTTCAAAGAAATTCTATTAATATATTATGTTTTAAGTCTCCCATGACCACCATATCTTTTAATTTAATTCCACTTATTATTTAAATTGTTATCACGTTCCATGATTTTGGCCTCGTTTTCTCAATTCTCTGACACATGGCAAGCAATCCGTCCTTTTATTAAAGCTCCATATCAAACTTCCTTATCTTGTCATTTTTTCAATTTAAAAATAATAAGTTCGTGATAGAAAATCCAATTCCCTCGAAATTCAAGAGAAACGCTGTGTGTTGGGCATCACTATTATGTAACTTAAATTATCTTAGAAATCATAATAAAATTATTATTTATAATTTATAGATAACAAAATTAAAAATATTAGATTAAATCAATTTAAATATATTCTTAATTGAATTAAATATTATAAAATTTTAATAGTGAAATTGATTGATTGATTTATAGATGAAAAACTAACAATTTATACATATAAGAGGTAAAGTTGAGATTCAACATTGCCCTGAATTAATACAAGATAAAAATAGAGAACCTGGGAAATATAAAATAGGAAAACAAATTTTAAAATTAATGACGATAATTAAAATAAATATGATAAATTAAATCAAACAAAATAAAAAATCACCAATGAAAATAATGATCCTATTCATAATTTCTCATAGCTTTTTTTGTCGCCTATCAAATTCCCGTATTAAAATATTTCATATGATCCTATTCATAATGAAAAAAAACATGCATACTAATGACGCTATAAACCGGAGAAAGGCTTGTTTTACAGCTTCTTTTTAATGTAATATTTTATGAATTTTATAAACATGGTATATCCAATAAATATTAGTAATTTATGAGTGACCAATTAATGTTGACCTTATGAAAATAGGAGGGAACAAAAAGGTGCCACATTCCTTGCTTTTGGCGGGAACAACATGAATCCTCCTCTTCAGGTTCTTGGAGTAAGATGTCTGAGTCGAATCGAAGCGGTCCGAGTTTGACTCTTCTCATCCACCCCTTCCCACATGGGACGGCAGCAAATTCTGTTTTTTCATTTTTGTCCTCTCAAGAATTTCTTTATTCATATTCCTCAATTCAATCCCACTTTTCCCCCTGTATCGGATCTTTTCCACGTATTTCCCTTCTCTCTCTATATACCCTCCTCCTTCCTCTCCCGGACTCCTTCTTTCTCTTCTCCTTTTCTATCTGTTTCAATCCAAAGGCACTGGAACAAGACGAGGAAGAAGGTAGCCACCAAGTTCAAATTTTTACGCTGCCCCTTTTGAACTCTGCTTGTTTTCCTTTTTCTGTGCTTCCCTCTCTGCTCATTTTTTCTGCGTCTCAGCTCTCAAACAACCTGCATGGATGACTCCACATCCTCATAGCCGTATATTATATTGGTTCTCTTGGCGTTGCTCCCTTTATGTGTTCGATTCCAGTGTTCCTGTCTCATAGTAGCAACATCATTAAGATTTTGATTTTGATTATTAAAACTTACTGCTGTGCAAATTTACTGTTCTTTTCCCCCTTTTGTCTCTGGTTCCAATAATTTTCATCGCTTGTCTGAGGACTTGTCAATAGGACCTAAAATTATGGTTGCTTTCCTTTTTGTTGTGATCTTTCGGTGAGTTTTCGGCTTCTTTTCGGCGATGAAATCGCAGAGACAGAGTCTTCTGTGTAGCTTAATTGTGAGGAGAAAATTGAAGCGAAGCTGTGCCCTTTAAAACCGAAGGGAACCCCATGTTTTTGGGACAAATAAAGGCACGTGGCGATCAGGGTTCTCGTCTTCCTCTTTTCCTCTGTTACTGTAACTGTGCTTTTGACGACTACAACTGAAGACTTTCACGTCGTACTTATTCACGGGGGGCCAAGGATTTTCTGTCTTTTGAGGAATCAGGTTTCTTTGTTGGCGCTTGGTATTGATCGTGATCGAATCATGCATTCGCTTTTTCCCACCATTATATATATATATATATATATATATATATATATGTTCATTGCTCCTTTCAAACTTCAAAGTAATAGCATTTCAAGTAAAAATCTTGATCAGCGTACAATACGTATATATATTAAGCATTAATTAGATGTAATCAAGCGTTACTCCGTCTGATGCGGCAGCTTGGAAGTTCTGACTTCAGTCCTGAGAAGAACAGGGCAAATATGTAAGCAAAGTTATGGTGGACTCTGAACTGGGCCTGTCTTTCTATATACGTGCATGCTTGCAAATTCAATAACTCAAGTTGGTTTCTTGCCAAAAGTGTTTAGTCTTGGATTTATGCTCGTCTTTTTACTGATTTTCTAAAAATATCCAATCAGGCTTCCTAATTTTGGCTTCTGTGACTTTCAAGTTAATATCTGATTTTATTCATCTGGGTTTTTTCTCCTTTTATCATGCGAATTTTGAAGATATTCTTCCTTATTATGAATATTAAATGCTTGTTTTTCTTACCCCAGCTAGAACACTCAAAGTTAGCTCATACTAAACTTTGGAATATATAATGATTTAGTACATCTGCTTTGATATTGTTCAATTTCCTTAAATATGTCTAATTGAGCGTGCTTTCTTCTAATATCAAAAAGTATTAAAGGAAAATTCCCCCTCTTCTATGATGGAATCCAAAGTTATAATTGGTTTATGTGCCATGATGATATTCAAACACATGTATTTTTCTTCTGACAATTATGTGTTATTATATTATGGCCTTGTGAATTTCTTACTTAGATATCTGCACTGATTGGATTCTCCCATATGAGTTTTTTCTAATTTGAGACATCATGCCAGTGTGTTGCAGATCTGAAGGAAAAATAGACAATAGATGGATAAATATGCTGGTAAAAGAGCTGTTGATAAGAATGTAGTCTGTAGAAAGGGAATGCCTCGTGCACTCAGAACTGTTGCTGATATGAAGGATCAAAGCAGTCGGTTGTGCAGCCGACCTAATTGCAGTAGCAAGATTCACGCTTCTTTAGTTGCTAAGAATGTTTCCTGTAGGAACGGTAAATCTTTGAGGCCTTCAAACCAATCCTCTTTTAGTGGCAAGGAAGCAGTTGGAAGATCCGGCAGAACTTTCTCGGGAACTAGTAATCCGAGAAAGTCCCTTAAAGAGCCCCGGCAAACACTATCCTCTAGGTTAGAGACAGATTCATCTGAAACTAGCAGCATACATGATGAACCTCCATCTGCAACTTATCAAAGTCAGCTTCAAGCCGAACAAGGACATGCAGTGTCTGATAACGTGATGGTGCTGGAAGTAGCAAGCACTAGTGGCGTTTCAAGAAGAAGATCACAGAGGAATTTTCATCAACCTGGATTGAATGGTCAAGAAACTAAAAGCATTGGCTCAGTGACACGTGCTGGTACCAGCCGATATAATTTGAGGAACGACAAGTGCAACTCAATAAATGGTGTCAGCTCCACAGGTTCTTCTTCTTATTCAGATTCAACCATGAATAGAAGGAAGGATATGGTGAAGAAAAGAAATTCTGAAAGGGAAAGTAGTTCTACTTCCACTGCCAGAGGGAAGAAGTTGAGTGGGTCTTTATTGGAAGGACATAATTCTGGTTCTGGAAGTGGCATGTCTATTTCTGATCCTAGAAGATCAAGAAATATTCCTCCTCAAAGTGACAACATTGCATCGGTTAGAACCCGAAGGTCTACGAGTGGTAATGCTAGGGAAAGGCTTCCATGCCATGGGAATGCACACTCTATGCAGCCCAATGAATCCCCTGCTTTGATGCCACCTTTGCCTCGTGAATTTATTTTTCCACATCATACTTCTGCAGAGTCTACTTTAATTCGATTAAGCACCCATAACAGACCAGGTTCGAGCGACAGGCAGCCCACGTCTCCTGCAGAATATGCCATTACTTGTCCTCTAAGAAATCGGAGTAGACTGCAGCACCAAAACAGTATTGCTGAGGTAATTTTCCTTGCAAAACATGGAGATGTATTTTCTTTTAATCAGTCCTAATTCGGGTAGTTTACAACTAACCCGTTCTTCTAAACTTCTATACAGGTATTATCAGCACTTGAGAGGATTGAACAAGATGAAGAGCTGACAGAGGAGGTATTTCTTGATTCTATATTCAATATAGGATCTTATGACCAACTCATTTATCTGACCTTTTTTTTGGTGTTTGGCAGGAAATTCGTTTACTAGAGACAAATTTCCTCCTTAATGAACTATACTTGCATGATCAGCATAGAGACATGCGTATGGATATTGATAATATGTCATATGAGGTTCGTTAATGGCATAATAATCCTACAATTAAGTTTATGATTCAATTTCCTTTCTTATTTTACGATGTTTTTAATATACTGCTGGCTTGAATAAAAACAGTCTTAAAATGGCATATCATTAATCCCAATAGTGAAGGATAATAACCTAAGGATAAGTGTTCATGGAAAGAGCGATAAATGATAACAACCTATTATTCTCTCTTTCCCTGATGATATAGAATGAGACTATTTTAAGTGAGTGCAAATTTCTTATAGATTTTAGCTATCGTAACGGCTCGAATTTTTCTTACCAATGACAGGAACTATTAGCCCTGGAAGAAAGGATGGGTACTGTGAGCACAGCTTTAACAGAGGAAGCTCTGTCAGAATGCCTTAAGAGAAGCATCTATCAGTCTACACCTTCAGACGACAACGAGAGGAGCGATATTATTAATGACGATGTCAAATGCAGCATCTGCCAGGTATTTTCCTCAATTCTACTGAAGCCCTTTTCAAAGAATTGTCCTTATTCTGTTTCAACACAGCTAAAACTGAGGGTGGAAAGAAGCAAATTGCTTTTGTAAGGATTTGACTTGACAAGTTGTAATTGTTGGCTGAACTAGACTAGGCCGCAATCTAAACCAAAAAATGGGCCAACTAGCTTTTAGTTATATAACCTATGTGAGAAGCCTCCAACTTTTCCACCTCCCAAATGAATTTATTTAGGCTAGTTATAAATGTTAAGGCTATTATGTGAAAAGATGTAAAACATGCATATATTTCTGGAATTGTAGGATGAATATGTGTATGGAGATGAAGTGGGGAGTTTGCCGTGTGAGCATGGATATCATGTGGGTTGCATACAACACTGGCTTCGCCTCAAGAACTGGTGCCCTATCTGCAAAGCTTCAGCAGCACCTGCAGATTCATCTGGTTCCTCTCTGTTGAGGCCTGACCAGTGAGCTGGGATAGTTTTTTTCTTCTTTTGTTTTCAATTTATAGCTTCCCCTTCTCTCTCTTCCCATTTCCTTTTTGTACAAATTAGAGCTGTTACTTGTCATTTCTTATTGCTTATTATGCACATAGCCGTTATCTTCATCCTGGTCAGTGACACAAGTCATCTGGATAAAGCTTTCATTTGAACTACTAATTAGATGGATTTGTCCTCCTCCTTTCTCTATCTAGTTTCTTCTGTGTAAAGGATTTCATATTCATTTTTAAATAAGAATGACCATTGCATCTTTCGGCATGTATGTTATCTAGATGCTATATGTTGTGACGTTGTTATTACGATATTAACTAAATGGAAATATTATTAGTTTTATAATGGTTTTTACGCAGTTTTTATCATAACGCAAATGTTATTAAGATCGCATCGCATCTCCTGAAATTTATAAGTTATGGATAATCCTAGAAATTTCAGAGGTGTTTTCCCCATCACAGCAAAATTTGATGAGAAACGAAGAAAATGTTCTGATCGCAATAAATGGTCCAACAGCTGCTGATATGACCCTGTTTCTTGCCTCATTTTTCCTGTGGATTCTCATGTCCATGTAAGTTTAATCATGTTCATAGGAATCAATCCCTGTTTGAATAAGCATTTAGCCTTCCAACTATCAAGTGGGTTTCAGAGCAACAAGAAACAGAACGTCCCTTAAACATTTGCCATTATTTTATTTTGTTTTTTTATACAAAAATTTTTAAAAATGGATTAAGTTCATCTACGATTTAAGGGTAGGGCGAAATCTCCCTTTTTACTAGATGATACCAATATTAAGTAGGACGTATTATCTATTATCCTCATGCGTAAATTTAAGTACCTAGGAATTAGAATTAGGATGTCTTCCCGAACGTCGCAATTGAAATTACAATAAAATAATACTTTTTAGAGATTGAATATACTCTAAATGAACACATATATTACCCTTTTGCTAATTAAATTTACAGAGTACATTTGCCATTATTGAATAAGCATTGAGTGGCTTTGCACGCGGCAGTAAAAAAGTAAAGAATGATTCATCACCAAACTACGCATTTAGCAACTTTCGTGGTGTAGTCTCTTCACTTTCTATTAATTGCATCAGTTGCTTAGTATATGTTGTAGGCAAGACGATACACCAATCAAATGCTAAAAACAGAGTAAACAAAAATACCCGAGTAGCTGAATAAGTTTCATTTCATCGCAGAATGAATCATAAGTAATAAAACTCCAAATGGATAATATATCTCAATATGGATTCACAAAGTGACTTCAATGGAGCAAATATATGTTGAAAATTTCAAGGCTGCCATACATTTTATATTTATTGTCATCAAAATTAAAGTGCTCTGCGAAGTACAAATTGCAATCCAGCATGACAAAATTAAAGGACGACACTATTTCAGGGATCAGTGCAAATCAAATACTTCAAACATTGAAAACAAAAAAGAAATCATCGGGAAATTTTAATATATGTTAATGTGTTATTGATATCGAGTTACAATCAATCCTCAAATTCTAAAAATACATACACAGCAACTTTGCAGCTCCTATACATATTTCCTTGACCCAAAAGCCACAAAAGTCACCCTGCAAAACTTTCTAACTTTTCTTTCTCAGCGACTTTAAAAGTAAACAAAAAGCTCGATATCACTAGGGATGGCAAACAAAAGCCAACACCAATGCTAAACATACAACAGTGTAACCAATTTGGGCTCTTTGTTGGTACCCCTAGTTACAGTTAAATAGATTTCTGACCCATCCAGGCCCTACAAATAGAAAAGACAAGGCAAGTTGGAGCTCAAACCCAGTATTTTAATCTGGATGAGGCAGAACTTTGGGGTCATCTGGTTCATCTTGGCAATGAGAACGCAACTGAGAAGCCTGATGATCACCAATCACTGTCGAGATTAGAACCAGAAGAAATTGACCCAATTTTGGCATAGAAAGACAAATCTTCATAGAAGCGTTATTCGTTGAACGTGTGCATAGAAATTTTCTCCAACAGCACTGGCCAATCTTCTCCAAGTTGCTGTGGATTTAGCTCCATGGCAACTTTAAAATCTAAGAAAGATACCGAGCATGGTGGTCTGCGATCAGGCACAGGTTCTGTTGACCCACCTGCACTCTGCATGTGTAAATTATTACTTGGCCACGTGCCATTGATGACCTTACCCTGAATCTGCTGTTTCTGGGAAGAGGTCTTCCTCAGTTCGTTAGCAGACCTAGCTTCCATTAAGCCAACACATGACCTAATTAGACGTTTCAAATACACATCCAGCGTACTGTTCAACGTATTAGCACATTCCACGGAAACACCTCCAAGACCCTGTACTGTAGCAATCTGCTCCATGCGCCTTCTCAGTGTTTCTGCATCAGACAACCAGCCACTATCATGACAGCTAAGAAAATCACATGTGCTAACCACAGGCAAGGCTCGGCGTGCTCCACCCTCACTTGCTGGGCAGTAAGGAATTCCGAGTGGTGCTAGCAGGGGACTTCTGGAGAAGCGGGTTGACTGCTCCACTTCTTCCCCATCTTCAACAGCTGATAACCCAGATGTCCCTTTGCCATGTATTCTTGGTTTTTCAGCTGAACGATCAACTGCATCCCGCCTTTCATTGTCAGGAAGCTCAGCAACTGCTTGAAGTTGCTGTATTGGTCTTTGATAATCACATGGAGTAAGAGTCCCATTCTCCATGTCAACCTTACTACCACTGTCTTCTGTACCTAGGGACTGATGTGAAGTGGAATCAACCTTCCCATTTGGTCCAAGTGGACTGGGTCTATCCCTGTTCTTCCGATCCCGTATACCAGACCTCATCTTACGTGGGGACACTGGTAAAACCCCATTTGACCAAATGGATGCATTTTGACTTTGATTTTGGAAGCTAGAACTACTGTGTTCATGCCCATCCTCTCTACCAGGAAATATTGTTGCCAGTGTTCCAGACTTCAAGGGGCCTGGTGGCTGGATTGGAGAAGCCATCTTGGCTTGGCATGCATTTTTCAAAACTGATCTCATAAAATGATTGTGTAGTGGAAGATTCTCCCTCCCAAGTAACCGATAACATAGCTTATCAAAATCATTCTTGCTCAGCTTCTGACTCAAAAACTTGTTCAGGCAATACAAGTACCGTTTTGACTTATCGCCACCAATCCTCTTTACAATTTGCGCTTTTATTTCACCCAAATCAATTCTTGAGCTCTGCTGGGGTTGCATTTTTCGATAGACAGATTCATACACCGCTTAAAAATTAAAAGAATAAACACCCACCTGTAAACCCCAATTTGAGCCAAATTGCAGTTATTTCTGTTTCCAAAGAACTCTAAACTTTCCCTCCCCCATATCATTGAATAAAAGTAAACTGAGCCATGCTCTGCATAGTAAAACAACCAGATGCACAAGTCATGCTAATTAAGTAACCCAATAGGAACTCCCAATTCTGAACCGGAAAATAGCTGCTCTTATGCAAGAAAATTCCCAAATACAGGCACCGATAGACCATACAATGCAAAGCCAAATCTCATCTTCCCGACAGCAAAACCCTAGGGATCAAACCACTGCGGAACTCGCAAGGTCCAAGCACAAAATACGGAAAATCAAACTTAATTAATTGAATGTCATGGTAAATCAAAACCCTAAGTTCGAATCATCAAACTCGGGTCCGAAACACCATGCTCGTCTCGAACAGCACGAAGCTAACATTACATCACTGTGCCACTTCAAACTCTCATTGTTTGACCGAATTCAAAAAGCTTGGAGCTTCAAAATTCGAAATTTGAAGTTCAGGGGAGGAGATCAGTGAGTTGAACAAAATTGAGTCCCGACAGAACAACAAAACACAAATTGCAATGGAACGGAGCACAATGAAGAGCAGAGTCTAAAGCTTGCGAGTGTAAGGGGAAAAATGAAAGGGTTTACACATTGATTGAACCCTGACCTTAGAGAAGCTGAAGAATTGCATAGAAATCGAACCTCACTAAACGGGGCTCCAATCTTTGAAGCTCCTCCGGCTATGCCTGCTCTCTCTCTCTCTCTCTCTCTCGCCCTCTCTTCCTCTTTCTTTCCTTTTCTACTTTCACCTCCAAATTTTACAATTTTTTTCGATTGAGGTTTGCTTGCAGATTTATGTTGAACTTCGCTGTGTGAAGCTCGATCGCTGCTATTACTATCCCTCTTTCTTCTTTTTTTACACTCGGCTTTCTCGGTATCCCTCTCTCCCGGTCTTCCTCTTCCCTATTAAAATAATATTTATTTTATTTGTAATTTAATTTAATCAAAGATTAACAAAAGAAATCAGGTTTCCCATTTGTTAAAAATATTTTTAATTAAATAAAAAAATATTATGTAATTCTACTCAATTACTTTTCCCGAGACGTTATTATCGTTAAAAAGAATGTAGTTGAACAATTCAACTAGTTCTCAAATCCCAAGCATGTTTTGAGTTTAAACTGTTTCATGTCGTTAGTTAAAGTACAACAGGCGAGCAAGAAGCAGGGGACAAACAGGAACATAATAACGAGGGAGTGATGAGTCTTAAAAGTGAGTATACATGATGTTATTAAGCAATTTAGATTCAAATATCCCCAAATTCCAAATAAAAATAGTTATCATATTTTCTGATGATAACTCATGCAGACGTTTTTTTTTTTTTTCCAGTGAAGTTCGTCTGGGCCCATGTGCTTATGAATTTGAGGAATGTTCCTAACATAATTCTTAATGAGACGTGGATTGAATCATGTTGACCTCATGCCTTCCAAAATAAAAGTTTAACTTTCTTTCCTCTTACTTTATTAACTTATTAAAATTACTGATATGTAAATGATAACGGTGTTTCTTTTTTAAAAAAGGGGCTGCGCGGAGGCATGGTCTTTAAAGGGTATAAACCTATATATAAACGAGATGAATGATGGGTAAAATATCTTAATTTTTAAATATTTAAAATTATATTTAAAAATAATTAATAATTTATTCTATTTAATATTAATATTATTTAAGAGAAAAAAATTTTTATACTATATTTAAATTATAGATAAATCTAACTCTTTTTAAAAAAATTTATATAAAAAAAATATAGCCTAATCAGCGCTTCATCTGTTGGTTTACTGGTTAAAAATGCCTTTAATTAACTAATTAACAGTAGTTGAATATAATAACATACACCAATTTCTATTAATATAATAAATTAAGTTTTAAATTTATATTAAAAATAATATTTATATTTAATGTTTTATAATATTTTATTTTTTTGGGTTAAAATAGCTAAGCAAGTAGTTGTTTAAAGTATTTTCTTAATCATATCCGGTGGGAATTATTATCTTAAAATATTTTTAATATAATTTTACCCGAATTTATTGACAAGACAGTTTAGACCTTAGGGTGAAACTTTTTAAAACAATAAATAAATAAAAATATAATTCTGAAAATGATGGATATTTCTGTTTGTCTTAAAAGATTTTATTTCCGGTCACCCAAGACCAGGTTTATGGCATTTCTTCTTCATCCTTCGCTGAAAACGCCGGGCAATGGAGAGCGACATCGAAGAATCTCTGAGGAAGAAACCGAGAAAATACCCTTTTCCCGGTGATTCTAATCGGAAGGTTCATCTCATTAACCTTTCATTCTTATTCCCGCGATTTTAAATTTATTTTCTTCCCTCACAATTTTTATAGCTTCCAGCACTTGAGCAATTGCTTTACTTTGATGAAATACTTAACATATTAAAAGGTAATAAGTAGTGGAATTAATCGACTGAAGTGTGTTCCGAGCCATGCTTGTGGATACTGATTAGCCGCACTTATCGCTATAAAATCAAACCTAATATTCTTCATGTTGACGTAAAACTCTGTTTTAATATTAACATAAACGACATGAAGTATGATTACTTTGCTTGATAGTAAAAACTTCCGAGCAATGCTGCAAAATTGGGGATAGGTCTTTCAAGGTGATTTTTTCCATCCAAAAGGTTTGAATTTTAGACCTTGTCTAAGGGGCATTGAGTTTTTTTATTTTTTTAAACTCAACCTAACCACCGTTTTACATGCTTTCAATGTTAAAAGTCTGCTTTAATTTATCAGTCATGAATTTAACCATTTCATGACATTACTATGGATTTTAGCTTCTAATGAGTTTCTTTCAATCAGAATTTTGTGCAAGACGATGGCATTCAATTGGAGACTACACGGGCTAGATGTAAGTCTAAATTTTCAGCAGTTTCCTTCCATTTTGTGATTGACTTAGAAGTTATGTCTTATTATTTCATGACAGTTGCAAGTTTGCTTAAAAGGCATGGAGAATTGACAGAGCGTCTTTCTAGGTACAAAGATCCTGGAGGTGCATCTGTTCATTCACTTTTGATTTTTATCAGCATTTTGGATTATTTTTAACATTTCAAAGCCCCTACATGTCTAAATATGAGCTGCCTGATCTCGTCAGCTGTGGTGATTTTCATCTTTTTTTCACTGACGAATAAAATAGTGCATTACACCTTCTATAAAAAAAACGTTACACTTGTGTCAACACGTAGAGTGATTATTTTAGAATACTCATTGGATGTTGTATGCAGTATTAATGATATTGTTTGGATATGTTCCTGGGTTCATAGGGACTCTGACAAGATGATATATGAACGTCTACAGAATGAGTTTGAAGCTGCACGAGCTTCTCAAACTGAAGGTAATGTTGATTTTGGTCTTAGCTAGATTCTTTAAGTCTTTAACTACAGAAATTTATGAGATGTGAATCTAGGTTGGTTTGTTGAAATATACTCATGTGACTACTCACTGTTTTGTCTTTATTTATTTGTGGAATTGCTCGTCTCTATTCTCAGCCATTTATCAATTTTCTGATGTATAAAAATCTTATTTCCTTTTTATTTTTTAATAGAGGTAAGCTTAGATGGCGAACAGTGGAATGATGGTCTATTAGCAACAATAAGAGAGCTGGTACGGCCTTGTTGACTTACTCATCTTCAGATATTTGAGTTCAGTGGTCTCCTTGACTATCAAATATGATGTTTAAACCGTGCATAATCAAATGCTTGACATGCTGATATATGCTTTTGTTAGGTGCATATGGAGGCTGATAGAAAGACAATGCCTGGAGATTCTAGCATATCGGAATGCCATCAGGAAAAAATTACTTACAAAATTGGAAACAAGGCAAGTAATATTCTGGTGATGCATGCTTGAATCATGCAGCGTTTGATGAGACTATTGTGACTTATAAGCTAACATATTGGAATGCCCTGTATGTTGTAATAATAATGTTTCTGTGCCTAGATTAGTTTTATTTGTGTCTATTCTTTGATATTTAGTTTTTTGGAAGCAGGTAATTTGCTGTTTGGAAGGGGCTAGAATTGGTATACAATATGAGACATCTTTTGCTGGTAATTAGGATTAAATCTTTTTTTAGTCATTGACTAAAATTCACTGAACCTGGCAACTCCAGCATTTTGTTTTAGCATACTATGACACCATTATTTACAAAGGGGACCCCGGATCTTTCTACATTGCCCTTCCCTTTGTGTCTTTGTCAAGCGTTGATGATATATTTTTATGTATTGGCAGGAGAGCCATGTGAGTTGTACCATTGTGTGCTTGAAAGCAAGTCATTTCTTGAAAAGATGACTGTTCTTGAACACACAGTTCCATTTTTTCTGCCCATACGCGAAGCAGAAAATGATCTGCTTTCATCTAATGCAATGGTTGGTGATTTACTGCGTTGGCTTTAGTTGTTTAGTTTCCCATCTTCTAATCATTGGTTTTAATGATCTGCTTTCAGACATTCATAGATCATGTTGGAGATCTTCTGCAAGCATATGTAGATAGACGGGAACAGGTAGACTACCCACGTATGTCTCCACTATGTGATCATTGAGAGAAGCTTTGAGATTTTTGGAAGAATATTTTGCCTTCATAATCTGCATGAATTTTCTGTCAGATACTGAGCAGCATATCCACTTATAAAGTCACGCATGCAATTAGAAAAGTGAATAAAGTAAATAATAATATCAATTTATATCACACCAATTCAAACTACATGTGTATATGTATTCGGTTTCTTTATGCAGGTACGACTTATAAAGGAACTTTATGGAAATCAAATTGGAGAACTGTATCATAGCCTTCCTTACCACATGATTGAATTTGTACTGGACGATTTTGATTGGTGAGGGTCTTACTGTGATCTAATGCTAATAAACTGTGAATAGAAAATGTGTTAAAAAATTCTCTCTTTTTTGCAGCAAGGTGACTGTCAGCCTTAGATATGCAGATCTCATTTCTGTGCTTCCAACTCGAATCAGAGTGCTAGCATGGCCAATGCACCAATCCAAGAAAAATACGCCTGCTACAACGACTTTGAACAGGAAGGAAGACGGACTACCCAGTACTAACGCTCCTGTTCGCCTAACCTATGCAGAAGATGCCCTACGAACCATGAGTTTACCAGAAGGTGAAACTTTGGCGGTTCATTTCTATATGACTTAATGTTTCTTTTTTGGCTATATAACTTATGAGTTAATCAGAGGAGTTATATTCTACTTCCTGGTTCCAGCGTACGCAGAGATTGTGTTGAATCTGCCTCATGCTCTTCAGCAGATGTTTAACCAAAGAGCGAGTTCCTAGAGCTTTGCTTTCAGTCTGGATCTGTGCAGACTTTTGGTGGAGATAGTGTTCAAGTAGCAAAAAAAAAAAAAAAAACTTACAGACTCTCAAGTTATTACTTAGTCAAAGTGGATTTGAAAGAGCTGATTTATGTGTAATTTTGGCATATGTGATTTCTCAATACCTACTCTGGTTTGTTGTATTACTAGTTCAGCAGGCTATTTCTCCATTTTAACAAAACTCAACCTAAAATGTTATTAAAATGAAGTGTTTTCTGAATTGTAGTTTTTCTTTCATAGTTTCCATTCATTGCACTATAGGCATGGTGTTTTCTTTTTTTTTTGAGTTTCAACTAGGGAATGGAGGTGGCTTTTCATATAATTAACGTTACGCGTTAATTACTTTACTAACATTTCCGAGTTACTGTACGGTTCCAGTAGATTAAAATACTACGTGCTACGCGTGTGGAATCTCTTGATTCCAGACGAAGAGATTCCACACGAAAAATTTTAAATAAAGGGCTACGTACGTAGGGGTAGAGCGGGTGTAGGTAAACGGGTTGAGCTCATTTTTTAAAGAAATAAGGTGAGCTCGAGCTGATATTTGAGGTGAGTTACACAGCTCATCTTTTTTTAACTCTTTTTTTTTTATAAATTATTAATATTATTATTTATTTTATCTAAATATTATTTTAAATTTTTTTATTATTAAATACTAATAAATATTATAAAATTTAAAGTCTTTTTTTATAAAAAATAGAATTTTTTAAGAGTATAATATTAATAATTTTTTAATAATATTAATATAATATTAGAAATATTTTATTAGTATTTTAAAATTTTAAAAATATTTTTTTAAAAATATTAAAAATTAAAAAAAGTAGCGGGATGATTTGCAGCCCGCCTCCATTTTAAGTTCGTCCCTTAACATGCTAATCTATTTTTAGCGAGCCAACTCGTTTTCCCACGTCTCTGAGTAGTGTGGAAAACGCAGCCTATGCTAATGGACAGTAGCCATCCTACCTAATTGCCTCAATTAAAGTATGGGGCAATGACATTTAAAAACCAGAGCATCAGTCACAATTAAAAATCTTAAAATTTCGAATATTTTAAAAAAAATTATGGTCTTTGGTTGAAGAATTTAAGGCTTCAGCAAGTTGAGCTGCAAATTCTTCAATATCTATCGTAAGTTGCTCCAGATGAGCTATAAATTACTAAAACTAAATTGTAAATAGAAAAGGAATATCATTCCTAGAGATTAGTCGTGAAATTTTAATTCTCTGCAGTGTTCAAAAATCTATCATTAGTCTTGATAGTTGATTCGCTCATGTTATAAGTCAATTTCTACTATATCCCATTTACAAGTGATCTTCGGCAATTTGCAATTAAAGCTAGCTAAAACTTAGAATCTGGAGTGCATTTTTTTCCTTCTAAGGTCCTTCGATGTCGTTTCCCCCCTAAGTATCCACAAGATAAACATTACTTATGCAAGTTCAAATGTCTCAGCACGCGTCTCCTCCTTTCTGTTAAGAGAGAGAGAGAATAAGATTTGAGTTTGAGGAGGGCACATGGCAAAGTGGAGAGTGTCACTCTTCCATTTGTTAAAGTACTATTTGATAATGGAATCTCTATCAGTAAGTGCTGCGAATTAAACACCTTGTAGCAGTTAAAGCATGTTCTTTTTTAAGAAAAAAATGACTGGTACATCTCATGGCAACTTAATGGCATACAGTTTTGTCCAATTCATAATATTCCTAGATTATGTACAAATAAACTATCTTCATTTTGGAGGAATCCAACAAAAAGAACAACTAAAATAAGTCAGAATTAAGTCATCAGGGACTAGATAAAGTTTTTCCAGTGACTATTATACTTTAAAACGCACTTGGCCATATTAAACCAATCCAAGAGCTTCCACTTTAACCTCTTTGCAAAAATTAAGCAGCATGGCAACGAGTGCCTTGTCAGATATTATTAAAAACTCTACACGTTCTTCAAAAGAAAATTCTGTTGGTATGTAGTTCTTGGTCTGTTTCTGGCAGATTTTTAGCCCTCTACGATTCTCTCCGGAAAATAATCTGTGACTATTTAAGGGTGCAAGGAGTACCAAGTCCAAAACCAGCTGATGAAAAATGAGTTGCAAGAGTAGCTTCATTTTGTTTCTTGTTAGCCTGCTTTTTCTGCAGCTCATAGCTTCAAGTTCTCGCCAACTTCAAGTGGACTATTACAGAAACACATGCCCAAATGTTGAGTCAATAGTTCGAGCCGCAGTTGAAAAGAAATTCCAGCAGACCTTTGTAACTGCACCTGCTACACTTAGGCTTTTCTTCCATGATTGCTTCGTTAGGGTCAGCAAAGTTTTGTCTTTTCTTCTTCTTCTCCTTCTCTTTTTCTTTCATCCATCTAATTACCTTTTGGCAATATCTTCCTGGAAGCTTGAATTATGTGTATGTGTGTGGATAGGGATGTGATGCCTCTGTGATTCTGGGTAAGGGAAACGGTGCAGCAGAGAAGGACAATCCTATTGATCTATCATTGGCTGGTGATGGGTTTGACACCGTGATCAAAGCCAAGGCTGCAGTTGATAGTGTCCCTGGCTGCAGAAAGAAGGTTTCATGTGCTGATATATTGGCATTGGCCACAAGGGATGTCATTGCACTGGTACATAAGCATACCCTTTTGCCATCTAGGCACATTATTAACTAGAACAAGGAAGAAAACAGAGAAAGTTCTATGCTTTCAATCAAGTCAATCTTTTTCTACAGTCCAAGTGATTGCCAGTGATCTGGTTAGCTTTGACATTGTGATTATAAGTACAAGTTTACTTGATTGCAGACAGGAGGACCGTCTTATGAAGTTGAGCTGGGAAGGCTTGATGGGAGAATCTCCACGAAAGCCAGTGTGAGACACCACCTTCCTCATGCTGATTTCAAATTAGCTAAGCTGAAGGAAATGTTTGCTTCACATGGTCTCACTCTTACAGATCTTGTTGCTCTATCAGGTAATTTCATTTGTAATGGGAAACAAGAAAGGTACTAATTTGACGCAGAAACTATGAACTGAACTGAAATGGGTTGTTGCAGGAGCACATACGATAGGTTTCTCTCACTGCAGTCAATTCTCCAGACGCATTTACAGGTTCAGAAGCAGGAATAGAATTGATCCAACACTTGATTTGGGCTATGCAAAACAGCTCAGGAAAATGTGTCCAATAAATGTAGACCCCAGAATTGCCATAAGCTTGGACCGCGCTACGCCTTGGATATTTGATAACCAGTATTTTAAGAATCTTCAGCAAGGCAAAGGACTCTTGACATCTGATCAAACTTTGTTTACTGATAGAACATCAAGGAAGTTGGTTAACTTGTTTGCATCCAACAGCACAGCCTTTGAACAGGCTTTTGTAACTGCCATGACAAAACTAGGCCGGGTTGGGGTCAAAACAGGAAACGAGGGCGAAATTAGGCATGATTGTACCATGGTCAACTAGATCACTGTCCTTCCTTTTTTCACTTTTTTCTTCACAATTTATCAATGCTTGTTTCATTATGTTTCCATTTTATCATACAAGCTTTACCTCGTGAATTATGATTGTCTTTTGAGACCATTAACCAAGAGAGCATGGGTTATGAATGTTTAAGGAAGTGAGTAATAAGAGTTGAGCGAATTATGCATGCATATGTACCTTAAAGAATGTAAATGACTAATAAAATTATTAAGCAACAACAGTATAAGGAGCTGTAATGTAGGTAAAACCCTTCCATAACAATGGTATTATTTTGGTACCAAAAGTGAAAGGGAGCTCTTGCAAATCCACTAGATCACACTAGATTAAAAAAAATACCGTTTCTAATATAAAAATGGATTTAACTCAGGGCTTTCTTCGTCATTATATTCGTCACATTAGTTGTTGGTGCAAGCGCACATGTTTCTTCTTCAAGGCTTCCAAGCTCCTTATTACACTGTATAATGCTGCTGAATTGTATCAATGTCAAGTCCCTTCAGCTTCACCACTGATTCAACGTGTCCCTTTAGAGTGTGAAGCTCCCTTAGCCTGTAAGCCCAAAACCAAAAAAACAAAATCTCGAGTAACTATACAATACACCCTCAGAAGATTAAAATTGAAGCTAAACAAGTTATAGGGTTACCTTGCAACCTCAGCTCGTCGCTTGGCTTGCTCTGCAATCTCTGAAAGCTCCCTGTAGCTATTTTTGTCATTGAAAAGGTTTGTAGTTTCTGGTGGGTGAAGACCATGAAGAGTTCTCTGTGCAGCTGCCCACTGTGCTTCCCTCTCTTCTTTTCCATAATCTTTCTTGGTAGTGAAGGCAGTCTGCGATTACAGAATCATGAGAAAACTCAGAATCTTGTAACACTGGATTACACCATAACAGAGAAATGAAAAAGAAGCTACCTTGTTCTCCAAAAGATTATCCCAAGCCTTGCCACTGAGACCGTAGCGGATACCAAATTTGAGCAAATCAAGAGGGATATATGTCACTATACTGTAGAGCCAGATTACACCAGCCCATCCCCATCCCATTCCCTTAATCCTTGCGAATCCCCAATGTGCATATACAGCAATCAAAGTTGCTATCTGTCAATCACATAAAGAATGGTTTTTATCATGCACAGCACTTTAATGATGTTTGACAAAACTAAAAAGGCTGCTTCAAATTTCAATCATGAAGTTACCAACCAGCTGAGCAATTAAGAAAGCACCGAGAAGTAGGAGACCAGGCCTTTCAACATAGGACCAGCTCCGAGACCTAGTGACAAAAATTAGGGCCTGGCTTATAATACTGACTTGTAGGTACAAGGCTGCCATCGTTTCATCAGGTCTGTCTCTCAGAGACCTCACTCCAAACTTGTCCTGGAACAGTAAGACATCAAGATATAATTTAGAGCTTGAATTGTTGAATATTGTCCTGCTCTTTTTCTTATTTTGCTGTTGTTGGTTGACTGTGATATATATAATATATTAAGAGTAAAGGATCAAGTTCGAGTTATTACCGAGAAGAAGTCAGTATCGTATATAGCCCAGAAAAATACAACTGTCATTAGTGCCAAGTAACCTCCAAGCACAACGCCGGTAGCAAATATCTCCTTCAGTTTCCAACTGTCAGGCTGTGGGGATGGCTTCACTCGATCCTTGGATATTGTCATAATGGTTCCTAAAGTTTTCATGGTAAAACATATCAGTTATTAAGTTATTGACTCAACCCTTGTGCCATGCACAAAAGAAAGTAGAAATTCGGAAAACACCTCTACTGTGCATATAATTTGATGTGCACGTTGAACAATCTTACCGTCATTTAGTATGGCAATAATCAGAACCATGAAGGGTGCAAAATCAAACTTCCAGATCAACGCAATAAACAAGAAACCAAACTGCAAAATAATAATAATAATTAGCATAAATTACAAGATTTCTTTACAAGTATTAATATTAATATATTACTGTGTGAACCTGTTTGTATACTTACCACGATACGAATAGTGATGGACACAGCATAAATCTGCCAAATTCAGTAACAAAAAAGAATGTTACATTTGACACCCTAAACCATTAAAGGATTGGCTAAAATAATAGAATGAGTTATGCAAGGTAACTAACAGTGTAGTTCTTCATCCTCTGGAAAATAGCCCTGCTGGTGAGCACTGCACTGACAATGACACTCAAACCAGGTTCAGTGAGGACAATGTCAGAAGCACTTCTAGCAGCATCCGTGGCATCAGCAACGGCTATTCCAATATCTGCTCTCTTCAATGCAGGTGCATCATTCACACCATCTCCTGTCATTCCGCATATATGCTTCCTCTGTTGCAATATTTTCACTATCTCATACTTGTGCTCTTACATATCATACCAAAACAAAGCAAAACGTCAAAATGTTGGAAGAAATGTTCAACATTTCAGGGCACATAGACAGAGATATGGTCAAAGTACATACCAGGAAAGACTCCTGCAAATCCATCAGCCTTCTCAATCAATTCGTCAACTGGAAGAGCTGAAACTGTAGCATCCTTGTCTCCTCCAAGCAACGAAGAAGATGGGTACATGTTTGTTCCCATACCAAGCCTTCTCCCAGTTTCCTTCGCAATGGCAAGCTGATCACCTATAGAACAAGACAACAGCAATCAATTTCTCATTCTATTCCAAGCTACAAAGTTGTATCGGTTATAATATATACATAACTGCTGACACTAGTCGGTTTTAAGATTCCAGGCATAGCATTGGTTCCCTGGTCAGCAGTCTTGGAGTAACATGTCCTAACTACCATTCTTACTTAACGAAAAAGAAAATATGAACAAAACCTCTAATCTTACCAGTGATCATCTTAACATTAACACCAAGGTGAAGAGCTCTTCTGATGGTCTCAGCACTGTCATGCCTAGGAGGATCAAACAGAGGTAGCAAACCAACAAATTGCCATGGTGCACCTGGAGCATCTTTTGACTTTTCTGGCACTTGCTGGAGAAAAAATAATCAAAGCAACAATAAGTTAAGGATGTTCAGATTAGGTGGGAAAGTTCGTCACGATTGATACTAGCTTAGCAAACCTGTCTTGCAACACCTAAAGAACGAAGTCCACGCTCAGCAAACTTATCAATACATGAATGGACCCTCTTTCTTACATCCTCTTTGCTGTTGCAAAGGTTCAAAATCTGAACATGACAAAAATATGGTTCAGTTCCCTGAATAAACCTAGCTAGTCTTCGTATTCATCATAGGGTGTTGCCAGAGACATCCTTATTTACCTGCTCGGGAGCACCTTTGCTAGCCCTGTGCCAACTTCCGTCAGAATCAATGTATGTGAGAGCAGTCCTCTTGTCCACGGGATTAAATGGCAGAAAATGGACCTCCCTGATTCCAGCTCGAGCCTAGCCAATTCAAAGTAGTTAGAAATTAAGAAGTTGGGTAAAATTCATATCCCAAGTTTAAAAGAGGCTTTTTGGGTATTCGTATATACCTCCTTCGGATCAGCTAACATCCCAACAATTGCAGCATCTATGGCGTCCTGATTCTCAGTTCTGGAGGCCCTTGCTGCAAGAAGGATCACCAACTCCTTCTCCACACCCTTAGCAAACACCTCAATCAAGTTCCTGTCAACACTTAGCTTATTCAACGTGAGAGTCCCAGTCTTGTCACTGCACAGAACATCCATTCCTGCCATTTCCTCAATAGCAGTCATTCTCTTGGTGATTGCACCTTGTTGAGACAACCTATGAGAACCGATAGCCATAGTCACCGACAAGACAGTAGGCATGGCAATTGGGATTCCTCCGATCAACAGAACCAAAAGGTTGTCGATTCCATCCCTGTACTTGCGATGCTGTATTGGGTACATCACTATGATCTCAATCACTATGCCAACAGCAATTGAACAAATACAGAAGTTACCAATGGCTGTGAGGACTTTCTGGAAATGACCAACTTGGTTGGTGCTATCCACCAAATGAGCAGCTTTACCAAAGAAGGTGTGGACACCAGTGGCAATCACAACTGCTTCTATCTCTCCCTTTTTAACAGTTGATCCAGAAAATACTTCATCCGAGGAGCTTTTGGTTACAGGAAGAGACTCTCCAGTTAAGGCAGACTGATCAACACTTAAAGGATCACCCTCCAGAAGACGTGCATCAGCTGGGATAATATCTCCTAGTTTGATGCTGATTATATCTCCTGGGACTAAAATTGCAGCATCTTGTTCACTCCATCGACCATCTCTCAGAACCTGTAAAGACAAGAAGGTTGTAAAACCAGTCTTAAAGAAGTCCGAGGAAAAGTATATACTGTTAATGTATGGTGTTTGACTATGACCTTGGTCTTGGGAGCTAAACCAGCCATAAGTGCTGCAGCAGCATTTCCAGCATTGTTTTCTTCGATAAAACTGATGGTAGAGTTGACGAGCAGTAGAACAATGATACCGACGAAGTCTTGCCAATCTGGAGGTCTTCCTCCTCCATTGGCCAAAGCAATGGCCATTATTGCAGCAGCTTCCATGACCCATGATAGAGGGTTCCACATGAAACCCAAGAACTTCAAAAATTTGCTTTCCTGTTGTCATGAAACAAGACGAACATGAATGTCAATGGTTTGCTTTCACAAAAACACGAGGAGGAAACTGACGCGTGAGATTATGGAAACGTACCTTTTTCTCTTCCAATTTGTTGGGTCCGAACACCTGGAGCCGATTGGCTCCTTCGTCTGACGATAGACCTGGTCTTGAACATTTCAGCTGCTCAAACACTTCCTCTATGGGAATTTTTTCCTGCACACAAGATTATGAATGTTTGTTATCTCCCAAGTCCGAATGCTATTAAGAGCAGGAAGAATCTGCTTCCTATGGAAGTCCGGATTGTTTTTAATCTCTGGGACAAACTCAATCATAACAAATATCTCTTATTCATTTAAGCTCTGGATAATTCTGGTAATCTGTTGTGGCGGGTCAAGTCCTACTCACTATTGTGAATTCGTGATCCCAACTCCAGAAGACTAACAACACTCGCATTTTTTGAAAGTTCGACCCAAATACTCCAGTAAACAACAAAACAAAGTGAATCACAATTAAGCGTGACAAATTAGTCATATATGATTCACAAAGCTTACATATAAGCAGATATCAAAAGTGAAATTTTGCATTTTGCAATATTATGTAATAAAACCCACGGCGATGGGGTGAAGTGAAACACACGGCGTTGAGAGAGCGTGAACAGGGGAAGAGAAAAAAGCGGGCATGGAGAAACCGCTAATTAATTCCAAATTTTTGGCACCAGATGGTAGTAGGATGCACCGTAACCAAACAGGGGAATTACCATTATGATTATTAATTATTAATAATCTGGTTGGTGAAAATTCAATATCATTAATTATATATATACATATATATGCTTTGAAAAATCAAGAGAACTGAAGGAATGGGTGTAATAAAATTTTTAAGAGAGTAATATGTGAATACTAAGTTATTAAATTGCAAAATCAGTAGCTAAAGAGTGATGAGTATATATAAGAAAGAAGTACTGAATTAATAATCTTGATGTCTTGAAGAATAGTGATATATATATTGAGGTCAGAAAAAGAAGAAGAAGAAGAACAGTCAAGATTAGGCAAAGGTGAAGGAAAGGAAGGAGGAAGTTCCATGGAAAGAAGCTGGAGGCAAGCTGAGCGTCATTAACAGTTGAAGAACTTGCAAGTAGAAAGGCTTGAAAGCTCGAAGACAGTGAGAAGAAACCAGAGGATACATAAAAAGACGATGCTTAGGGCAATCATCAAAGTGATGAATCAGCACTGAGAGTGGTTAGTGCAGAAGATACATACATATATGTGTGTGTGTAAGCTAAAGAGCGAAAGAGAGAGTAGTACCAAATCGACGTTCTCATTTTTTATCTCGTCGAGAGAGATGCCTTTGTCGCCGGCCGGCATGGTGAGATGAGGAGCTGAACAAGATACAGAAATGGAGTGATTCTGAGGGGCTGATGTGGGTGTGTTTGTGTGTGTTTATATATGGATGTTGATATGGAAGGAAGGTGAGCGCCTTCAGAGCTTGTATGCTACTGAACCTCGCAACCTCCCATTTCTGTTATAATGCTGCTGCTATTTCGGTGGGTCCCACCTCCCTTCACCTTTTTCCATTCCTTTTTCCCACTTCCAAATAAACAAAAAAAAATATAAATAATTAATAACTAGAGAATTTATCTGAGACCCTCTGACCTCCCACGCGTCCCCTCCTTATTTAGGCCTACTTCTCGTCTCATCAGGGGAAGGCTCTTACCATTTATTTCGTGAATGTGTGTTGGAAAAATATTTAAATTATAGATTTAAAATTATTTTTAGTTTAAGATTTAATTTAAAAAAATTAAAATAAATAATTATATTTATTTAAATAAATTTTTAAATTAAATTATAGTTTAAAAATAAAATTTTAAGTAAATTATTAAAATTAATTTTTAAAATAGTAAAATAATTTATAGATTATTCAATTATTTTATCCTTAATTTTTTATACTAATTATCCTTTCTCATCTCTATTTTTTACTCTCTCTTTTCTTTCATCTTTATTTTCTATAATCTCTCATCTTTTTTCTCTACTCTATATTCTCTCATATTTTTTATAAAATCATACTCTTTTTAATAATTTTTTAATTATAAAAGTATTTTTAATAATAATTATTTAAACACTCATTTATTTAAAATTATTTTTTTATAAACTATTTTTTAAAAACCCTTTTTTAAAAAATATTTTAAAAAAATGCTGTATAAACTATTTTATAAACTCTTATTTAAACATTCTCTTTATCTCTTAAATTTATTATGGTTATTATTTCATTTCCCAAACATGTGAACCTCTTTGTTACGTGCAAAGTAATATTTTTGTTTTTTTACCTGCAAAATAATATGGCATCAATAAAAAACTATCATAATTTGTTATGCGTGACAAGAAATCATGTGAGATGTAGATACATTTTATTTAAATCAACCACCTAATATCATAACCTAATAATTAAAGATTTAACGGAATATTAACTAATTCAAATTAAACTAGATTGAAATTCTTTAGGATGATAAGATATGTTATTTACAATGTGATATTTTTAAATTTAAATTCGAAATTTCTGATTAAATTGATATGCCTTTTTTTTTTTATGAATTTAATGATGTGAACATATTTTTTAATCTCACAATCAATCCGTTATTATATTTTTATATTACACCTTGACAAATTACAAAGATTTATTGCAATATTATTATTTCAAAAATATTGACTGTGGCATATTCAGTTGGTTGATTAAAAATAATTATTTAATGTGCCTCGGTTACTTATGTAATTATTTTACAAAACTCTGTTTTATATTAAAAAAATATAATTTTATTCTATTTCATCATTTTCGTTGCAAAAATCAAAATCATAAAATCATTCTGTTTCAATCTTAAGAGAAAAATCGTTCGTTTTGATATTCCAATAGCAAACTTCTCTAAATTAACAAATTATACATTTCAAAATACGTTTCCGTTATTAATTATTAGTGACCTATAACATATTGAAAATTTATTTAATAAATTATTAAGTAAATTCAGTTGGATGGACAAGAAATAATTATTGGATAAATTTAAACAACTTATTTTCCATTTGAATAATTTAAATTTTATTTTTTTTATGTCTTCTTCATTCATGCCATTGATCTATATTTTTAATAAATATATCAGTCAAAAGATTTTTATCTCTTATAAATGGGATTATGGTCATACTCTCAAAATTCCAATATAAAAAAGATCAGCAACAGTATATGTGTGTATTAGTATTTGTGTAATAATAACAACAATAAATCTTATTCTATTAAATGGGACCGACTACATGGATTATACGACACCATTCATATAACATACAGGAAAAATTAAATAATATAGTGTCTACATAATGTAAAATAATAATGATAATTTATAGATTTAGATCCTCTCATCATCATTTTTTTCTTTTTTCTCTCTTTATCAATCTCTATTATAGGATTAAAAAATAAATGGTTAACATGTATTTTTTTATAAAATTATTATTTTTTATTTAAAGATAGTCTATATTTTATAAAAATAAAAAATTATTATATATACTTGTATAAACGATATTCATGCAATATGTGTGTGTGTGTGTGTGTGACAAAAGGAAAAGAAAAGTAGGCTTGAAAGAGGAATCGGGAGACCTTTTGCACGTGCATATATACCTTTGTAGCCAAAGCCAGCCAGCTAGCTATATATTGAAGATGCCTTTGGCAATCATAGGGCACCATTGTTTTTATAATACATGTTCTAATTTCATTCTTCATTTATTCATCACACATTATGTTGCCATCCAAGATGCTTGCTTATCCTTACTTGTCATGCATTTCCTGCTAATTGACCGACCACTCCCATATTTTGCTGGCTGTAGTTGTGTTTTTATGGCTTTTATTTTTTTTTTAAATTTAAACATTTTAAAATTAATTTATTAATATAACATCTAAATAAGTTGATTTAAAATTAATTTTTATATAAAATTTTATTTAAATATAAATCATATTATAGTAATTAAATTTATTTTATAAATTTTAATGCAAACAAGCTTTTATACGCATATATGTAAAATTCAGGCGACTCAGAGAATTGAGAGGAGCATGGGGAGGAAGCGCGTAGTGGAGGCATAACCCAGAAATAGAATTCAAAGTGTAATTCTTTTCTTTTTTTATTTATATAATTTATTATAATTTTATTCTGACTATATATAAATTTAATCTGTATCACACATTCATCTATAATAAATAAATTTTTTAATAAATTTTTTTATATATATTAAAATTTAAATTTAAAATTTCACTTAAACTATATTAAATTGTTCATATTAATACCATTGATATCAAAATGCAATTCAACTCAACTCAACTTCCTCGTATCTCAACCTACCCACCCGCCCATGATTTGCCTGTTCTCTCCATCTCTTCTTAACGGGCCACGTGTCAATTTTTGGTTATTAGGGGCAGGAAAGTTTTGTGCACCGACTTTGTTCATATTCCTTCATCTCACTTTAATTTGTACCTACTCTCAATGCTCAAGCCACGGGTTAGTTATCTCCCCTTTTTTCCAGAAAAATAAAATAAAAGATATATATATATATATTTCTTATAAAACTAATAAGATTTTGTTTATTTTATTTTCAATTTTTTTTTGTATTTAGTATTAGTAGTAGGTTTATATGCATTTGTATCGTATTTGCGTGCGTGTCACTGTTGGGCATAGAAAGCAAGTACAAAACGTACTGTACAGTACCGTCATTAAATTGAGGGGATAAAATAGCTCTTACTCTCCATTAATTAATAATTTTATTTTATACTTATAAATTTAAATATAAAATTTAATTTATAATATATTTAAATATAAGATCTAATTTATAATATAAATTATATTATAAATTAAATTTTATATTTAGAATTAGAGAAATATTATTTTTTATTAAATAAGCATATTGATATTTTTTTACTATGCTAATGAGTATTGAACAATTAGCATGGGAAAGGTTTTCTGGACCCCAATTAAAAGTGGGTTCCAAAAATATAATACATTTTTTTTTATTTTAGCGTAATCTACCTACCAACATAGAATAAAAATTGGTACAATTGATTCCTAATATGTAAAGTCGTTATTTAAAATTTTATTATTAAAGTAATAATTTTGGGTAATTTATAAATATTATTTGAATTTGAAAGTATGTTATGATATGTGATTAGCCTTAACCCGATGATGAGATCATCGACAACTGAAACTAGAAATAATTTAATTGAATCCCCTGTTGTTGGTAAATGAAGTTGGAATAATTGATGCAAGTGTGATTATTTCGTTTTGTTGGCAGCTCCGAAATCAAAATTGCAACTGAATATGGGGTTTAGGTCAAAAGAAGGTGGAGATGAATAAGTATGTTGAATAAGTTCATGGGAGAATGAAGAGGACATCATAATCCGGAACAAAGCTCTTGCAACAATTCAACCTTAAAGACGGTTGAAATTCGCTGACATGGGACGTGGTTGGGTCTGTGTTGGCAGCAACATTATCATCATCTTCAAAGAAGTTACACGCCACACGCTGTACCTTGTAAATAAATCTCTGTTACTCCTTTCTAACGAGAACCTCTCATCAAAGTTATAGTTAATTGAAAACAGAGGAACAAATAAAGGACAGTGGACTCTGGAAAGGCAAAGATAAAAAGTGGTCACCCACGCGTTTCTAAGACCTCTATCATTCCTGCTGCTATTTTATCTCCAAACACCCGCTCTTACCGATCCATTTTCATTGGAAAGACTTGTGATTAATATATATACTACTATACCACAAAATTGAATATTTCTCGTTTTTTTCGTTATAGATTATCGTAAAGTAATGGAATTTTCTCAAGTAAATGGTAGGGCGAGGAAATTGTACATCGATGTGTACGGAAAAAAAGAAGCAGTTGATGAGGTTGGAGTGGGCTCACATCACACGGTGGCTGAACAAATTTCACTGCCAAATCCGTGAAACTTTGACTTGTACAAAAACAGAGTTAATCACTTTCACAATACACAAAAGAAAGGTCCTTAATTGATTTGAATTAATTATTGTTATTATTATTCTCCCTTTTACCTTATCTTCACGACCGAATATTAATCAACATCTTGAACTGATCTGATCCCAGAAATTTGGTCTAAGCTTCAAAAGACAAGACAGAGAGGCAAGGTCATGATTTCCCTGGATCAGAAGAAATAATGATACTTGTTGAACATTATTTAGTTGATGAACAGAGAGAGAATAAAACAGAGCAAGCAATGGTTGAGGATTGAGATGGTCCTCAGTTTTGGATACCCTAATCCTTACAAAGTTACAATGTGGGGTCCTCTCTTTTAGACCCACTTTGCGGAATAAATACACCCGAACAAAGCCTTTGAGATGCCGTAAGAATAAGTACGTAAAGTCAGCTCCTTTTTTTCTTTTTCGTTTTGGGTGGTAGGTAAGCAAGTATTGGTGTCAAATATGAATGAATGCACCAAAGTAGTGCAATTTGAGAGGCACTAAAATTTCTTGGTTTTAGTTACGTTAGTGAGGTAATGATGAGAACCAAGTTGCGGTAAAGATTCTGAATGGAGACACAAAGCATGGACTTTGGACGGTGTTAGCAGAATGTGATTCAGTGGGTCACACAGAATAATACATATTAGAATTCTGAATGAGATAGTTTTGAAAATGTTCTGACACACATATCTCTGTGTTAGGCACTTGAAGGCACCACACAAAACCAGCCAATTGTGGCCTCATCACCATTTTGTGATAAATCCGAATTACTTTCTGATTCTATTCCACAGCCTTATCTCTCTCAACCTACCTTCCCCTAATGTTCTGTTTTCTCTTTTTGCCCCCACCATTATTTTGCAGGATTTGTGTGGTTAATTTGAATTACTTTTACCCCATTTAGTTTTTGAGTGTCGAAAATGAATTATATAAGCACATGGGATGTCACGTGTAGTAGTGTAAAGGAAAGATTCGTCACAGTCGTGGCATGAACATTGAACACCTCTCTGGTTTTAGTTCTGGAATGGGCAGAGCACGCTCGAGATCACTGTGGAGCTGCATGACAAAAGTTGCTTCACGATGGAGACAGGTAAGAAAGAATTCTGGAGAACTTGAAATGACGAACAAGTACATGAACGTGAGAGATGGAGTTCACATGGAAAGAGAAGTGAAATAGGCATGTCAGAGTAAAGTGACAAGAGAGAGTACAGGTGTGTAGAGATTATGAAATTTACTTGAGAGATTTAGGCGTGGAAGGAACAGAGATTCTGGAAAAGGAAATGAGAAACATCATTGTGTGGTCGAGACATGCAGTATCAGAGACGGTTGAACCTAAACATGTTTACAAGTGTAATATATATATATATATAGAGAGAGAGAGAGAGATGGTGATAGTGCTACTTAGTGGAGTTTGATGAAGTTTAGGACTTTCAAGGTGCCATTTTATCATTATAATCTATGTTATCTTCTCAAACCAATAAGCCCTTCAATTCTAAACATTTTTGTTTTCCTAAGGTTGTTTGTTTCCCCCACAATTATAGGACTACACCAATTGGATGTTGCGCATAACTCTCACCAGGTTAAACAAACAAGAAAATCATATCTTTAAACACATTTTTAATTCACTATATGGAGATTACATGCTCTTGAAAAGAGACTTTATGTACATATCCTAGTTGGAGCATTTCAATGACCACTTTTCGAAAATAAAATAAAAAAGCTCATGCGGTTTTTGACATTTTGATTTTCATATTCGTCAGCTAAAATAAAGCAACCTCAAACCAAATCTTAAAGTAAATATAATGAATATATGATTTATTTTTGTTCGGTTGAAAATAAGATGCTAGATTTCTGTCTTGGTTATTCTGTGAGTCCCTTTATTCTTTCTTCTTACATCCGATTCACATGACAGCTTTATGGGCCATTAGATGAAAGATTCTTGCTTTCAGTCAATAATAGACCAAAGATTTTTTTTTATTATAAAAAATTTAAGTGAGTCTAGCAGCAATCTTCTATTAAAATTAGAGTATAATTACAGTGTTCATAGAGTATTTATAAGGGACTTACAAGATCGTCTACTAAAGGAACTTTTACAATGACAGCAGGAATCGAACTCGCATCCTTGTGGGATATAAACTTGTTCCTTATTATCTATGTCAACTCTCATTCGCAATAGACCAAATATTCATTTTTTGTATAAATTTTTTTAAAAATAGGTTAAACTCACTCATGATCTAAGGACATGGTTAAATCTTTATTCTTCATAGACGATACTAATATTAGATAAGGCGAACCGTCTATTACCCTTAGGCATAAACCTATGTACTAAAAAGTTAGAATACCTCCCCAAATGTTACAATTAAAACCACAACAAAGTAATATTTTCTAAAAATTGTATATACTCTAAATAATTACATGTTTCATCTCACCTCTTCGCCAATTAAACCTACAAATGGTGGATAGACTAAAGATTCTTGAAATGACAATTTTTTTTATAAACAAATTTTTAGAAAAAGATTAAACTCACTATCTAAGACAAGATGAAATCTCAATTTCTCATAAGCAATATTAATATTAAATAGGATAAACCATCTATTACCTTTAAGTATAAATTTAAATATCTACGAACTAAAATAACTCCTTAAATACTGTAATTAAGGCAGCAAGAGAATAATATTATTTAATAATGGAAAAACCAGAGATAAAATCAAACCGGTAACCATTTGCCGGAGCAAACCCACTTCTTAAAGATGCAAGCAACTTACGCGTCTCTCAGCTTCATCGAATAATCAGTCATAAATTTAAGAATACTATTTTTACATAAAACTTATCCACAGGGGCAGAGCCTTTTTAATCGGAGCCACTGCCATGCGGGCAAGTTGCCAATCGCGTATGGTACTCGAGGGCTTGTTCAATAACAAAAGATCGGACGAAATCTTCTTTATATCTTCCCCATCCCCAGTTCTTTTCATTTATTTTGATTTGTAAAAGTAAAGTCATGATAACATTTCTTATTCGCAGAATCATATTTTAGTTTAATCTCATTGTATCCATCAAGAGGGAAGACAATCAACCGCTAGCTAGCCCAGACAAAAAAATATTGTTGCCAAACAATTATAATTAGTTCAGAATGGGCATGCTTTTTAACAGATGTCATCATATGCTTAAAAAAAAGATAATTATCGGATCCCAATGAAACCAAAAGTTGAGCTTGCGGTGACAGTATGATAAGCTTCAGTGGTAAATGCAGAACCGAGTCTCTGTTGTTGATTGCCTAGTTGATAGTAGTACCATATTCCATAGTATCCCCCTAAAAGAAGAAAAACAATTAAATGGGTGGTATTGAGAAAGCCGAGATGGATTTTTTTTAGGAAAAAAAAAAAAAGCAGGCAAGAACACACGCTAGATGACGTATAGAAATCACCAGAAAGGAATACAAAAAAATGCAACTCTCCAAGATGCCAGAATCAGCTTTCAATCATGGGTTCAGGATCAGATGCTTCAGCAACGGATTTGTTTGCTTGACGAACAGAGTTGAAGAGGATGTCCTTGATGACCTATTTATACAGTAGAAGTAATATGTAAGAAGGACCTAAAGATTGAACGTAAAATTTCAGGGGACTAGCAGACACTGTTTCAAAATTTTCAATTCAATGCAACTCACCTGTGACATCAAACCATGAACTTGCTCCACGGTAATTTTTGCACTGTCACGAGTAATCTTAGCAAGTGGAGACTCTTCCTGCAATTCATAGAGATATCATCATATGATATGAAAACGGGTAAAAAGGAAGCACAACACAAGGAAAGGGGAGATGGGTAGGAAGTGGAGGATGTAAACATCGGCATTGAGATCAGGTATGGTGGCCATCATCTTGAATTTTCACAACATTCATTCAGTTGCAAACCAATTGGAGCACGCCATGTGACAAATGAGAAAAATCTGATGTCATATCTCAGCCCATGGCTTTCATAGAGAACGGAACAGAAGGATCTAAATTTTGAAGGGTAATTTTCAAAGTGTATTTTATGGTTCAGAAGTTTAAGTGGTTGGTGTATGTATAGGTTTGCTGTAAATACAGAACTGTTCAATAGTTAGTAATATAAGGGGATCTTGAAAGACTGGTAATTTCAAAAGTAATCGGCAGAAACTCCCCTGGCCAGATAAAACCAATCAGAAATAAGGCAAATCCATAAATTTGATAGAGGCATGATTCAGCCGAATGGAAATAAGCTCCAGGCAGATACAAACCTTATTCATAAATTCATTTAAATAAAATATATAACCTTCTAACTAGAGCATTAAGTATTAACGAACCAAGCATCTATGGGACAGTATTAACGAACCAAGCATCTATGGGACCATACAGAAAAGAGAAGAAATTCACATTGAAAGTTGAAATAACCATCACTTCCAAATCATAGGACCACACAACTTCAAGGTGATAAAACCCCAGGAAACCTCACAAAGAAACCACTTTTATGAGGGAATACAGAAACTAAAATCAGATACTTCATTCTAGCTGTAACTTATTCATTTATAAAGAACTGGATATTTGACTTAAAGTGCGTATAGGATACGGGCGTTTCAAAGAAGTCCTCTTGTGAACAAAAATGAATATGCGATTAATTGGAGCATGCATGGATCTTAGAAAAAGTTAGAAAATTTTCACTAATACCATCCTCCTCAAAACAGGAAAGGCAAGACAAGTTCTGCTATTCGATTTACACAAAAAAAAAGAGAGGCTTGCATAGTCTTTTGTAATAGTCAAGTACAGGTTAGTACGCATACAGAATGAAAACAGTTAAAAACATATGATGTAAGGCTAAAAACACATGGTATGAGTGTATCCCTTTAGAAGGTGCAGTACTTTGATACTTATAACAGCTCCCTTCTCTTGGAAGCAGGGTCCGATTGAGTTTACATCTATCAAATTGGTGTCTAGTTTCCAAGACTCAAAAGCCCTCCATTCATTGCATGTATGCACATTACAAAAGTAAAAAACACAGGAAATTCTGCAAGTAACATATATCCAGCCCCAACACAATCCTGTAAGTCAATATTCTCTATATGCCAAGATGTAATGCAGGATTTGAAGAAAAATTTTATTATGGAATATGATTTCTAATCCCAAAGCCCACGGTGTGGTTTCAATGATGGAAAGATCATGAGAGGTGTGGCTTAAATCCAAAGTCAAAACAGCTGTTATAATGATTATTATTCATCCTATTGCTAAGTTGATGTTGTAGATTTTCTAGACAGGCCAATAACCAATGGCAGGGCTAGAAACAATATCTTGATCATGGGGTTCTCACAGTTGACCTTAGAATAGTATTTCAATGGAAAGGTGTATATCAAAGTTTTCCCACAACATAAAGTAGATGATAAGTAAAAACTGAGGAAGAATTGAGTAACGCATTCTTCATATCAGCTTGAACAAATGTCTGACTTCAAGCTAACAAGAAGTACTACCCCGTACAGCAAGCAGGAAAGTACAATTACTTACTCCTTTCTTTTTTTGAGGAGGACCTATTATTGACCCAAAGCGTGGGTGTGCCAACTGATTTTCTGCTTGTTCTAGCTTTTCAGCTGCAACAATGAAATTTAGCAACCAAAATATTTATACTTAAACGATCATATCCATATCACATTTCTTAACAAAAATGTAGAAATATGACAATTCAGCATTGGGACAGAAAAGAAATTTAAGCAATAGTATGCAACAAAACGATACCTAGATCTGATATTTGTCCAGCGACATAATCTCCATTACCCAATAATGGAGAAGATGAAAGTGTATTCACCCAATATTTGTTCCATAGAAGATCCAAGAGATGCGAATCAAGAGAAGACTTAAAGTACGTGATATCCAACGCATAGTACTGCAAAAGCACACAAATGGAGTTCAGAAAAATAATAGAACACGTGCTCTTAAAAGAGGTGGACAACAAAGAAGAATAACCTGTTTACAGTGAACACCGAAGTCTTCAATCTTATTTAATGGGATCGTTTGGTACTCAGAGACAGGCTCATTTGGAGGCTTATAACCTTCTGGGTATGTCCTGAATGCTCCAATATCAACTTTTCCAGCAGAAACCGTCCTTGTTGGATCAATGACTACAGCCAGAAAGGGCTCTTGAAATTGCTGATTTAGCATTTGAGTAGACACGTCAATGCCCGAAAGCCAGCATCCATAACCAGGGTGGGAATGGTACCATCCAACAACATTTTCCAGACGCCCAGCCTACACGAGAACATACTACGTGAGTTAACTATAAAAACGCTGAAATATTTACATAGATCCCCCAACTTACACAGTGGCAATGGAATTTCAATTCTAATGAACTAGGGCTTTTGATCGTTGAATTCAAGTTATAAAAGTGAAAAACTTTGTGAATAAGTTGGGAAAACAATATATAAACAAGGATTCTCAAAGTTGCGACCTTTAACATGGATTAGGGTTTCCCCACTTTCCATGGAATCTTTGGAACTTCATTCTAGTAAATCAGGAAGACAGCAAATTGAGAGAAAATTAAAAGGGAAAGAAGCATCGGCACGCGAACACAAACCTGCTTGTTAGTCTGAGAATAATCAACCATATATTCGTAGGCATCGGCCTGGGCATTGACACGAGTCTCGGTGCCTTCAACGGGCAAAGCGAAGGCGTCCATGACGATGATGGCATCGCCATCGGTCTTGCCCTGCATGAGCCCCATGACTTCGATAGTGCCACCAGAGCGAGCATGGACAACCATCTTGAGAAGGGCAAGAGCGGAGATCTTAACGCGCTTGAAGTAGTGTGGGTCGTTAACCCAAGGCTTGCTTCTCTGGAATTCGGTCTGGGCGGCCTCGTCGTAGTAGAAGATGGCGTCGGAGGCTTGGTCGGCGCTGGTAGTGGGAGTGTCCATGGGGATGATGTTGTTCTCAAGCTCCCAAGTTTGCTGTGCGATCACAGCAGAGGAGGGGGAAAGCTCCATGTTTTCTGTGAGTAGACTGTAACTACGTTTGAGGAAACAGCCCCTTTTGATCTGCTCTATCTCGTTTCTGCGGCAAAAAGAAATCATATATATGTGAGTCAAACTTATTTTTTAAAAAAATCAGTCTGAATTTTAAAATATTAAAAAGAGTAGATAAATATGAAAAAAAATATATAGATACACATATCAATATATCTTTTTCAAATTTAAAAATATAAAATTATCCCTAAAAATTATAAATAATTATTTTAGATATTTACTACTTATATAATAAGATTTATGATTTGACCAATAATTTTAACAATTTTTTTAAGATATTTATTAGTCTATAAGGGGTGTTCATAGTGCCCGGTGGCCCGGTCCGCCCGCCCGAACCCGGTAAAAAATTGCCCGGCCCGACCCTAAAAAAAATGCCCAAAATATATTTGGGCAGGGCCGGGCTGGGCCAGTTGTCGGGCCGGGCCGGGCACCGGGCAGGGCATGCTGCCCTGCCCATTTGGCCCGGCCCTATATATATATATTTATTATTTTTTTAATTTTTTTCTTAACTTATTTTATTTGTAATTTTACACTTTTCACTTTAGCTGGCAACTCTCCTTGCTCATTTTTAAAATATTAAACATAACTTTTATATTTATGTAGATACCAAAGTTGCTCCTCTGCTTTACTTGCCAAGTATTCAATTTTTTGTGTTGCAATAACGCTACAAATATCCGACCTCTATATATTTTAATATTTCTTTTTTATATATGTAATAGACTTTGAGACTTTAATTACTATTTTTTTGATACCTTATTCTTAGTGAATTATATATATTATTTAACTCTTAAAAATATAAATATGATATTATTTTATAAGTTCATGATAGCAGATTTTTTTCTCACAATATGAGCAGGACATTACTATTTGGGCATGCCCAGCCCGCCCATGCCCAGCCCGCATATGCCCAGCCCGAATTGGTTAGGGCTTTTACCGGGCAAGGCCGGGCATCGGGCTGCAAAATGCAGCCCATGATTTTTCCGGGCAGGGCACCGGGCAGGGGGGCTGCCTTGCCCAACCCGGCCCATGCACACCCCTACTATAAAACAAATTAGTTATGAATAATTATTTTAATTATTTATAACTCTTACAATAAAATTTATGATTTGAGCAACAATTTTGATTATTTTTATTAAGATATTTATTATTTTATATAATAATTTAATTATAAATAATTACTTTAGTCATTTACTACTTTTATAACGAGATTTATGACTTAAATAATTATTTTAGTTATTTTTACTAAAGCATTTGTTATTCTCAATAACAATTGAGTTGTGAATAATTATTTTTATCATCTACTACTCTTATAATATAATTTACGAGTTGAATAATGATTTTTACTATTTTCACTTAAATATTTATTATTCTCTTTAATAATTTAATTATAAATAATTATTTTAATTATTTACTGTTTTTAGAATATGATTTATAATTTAACTAATAATTTTAATTAAAATATTTATTATTCCGTATGAAAACTTAGCTACAAGTCCTTATTTTGATTATTTGCAAGCAATAGGATATACAAATCATTAATAGTCATGATTCATTACACAATTTTATTCAATAATATTTTTTTATTAATAACAAAACTTTTAATAATATTAACCATTTTATTTATAGTATTTATTATATTTATTAAAACATTTATTTCTCTTCTCATCATCTCATCTTTTCCCCCTACACTGAAACTATAGTCTTCATCTTCTGCTTATCTCCGACATCAAATAGTTACAACAATAATAAATTTTTCTGATTTTTTTCTCATTTCCCCCCTCATAAAATCATTCTTCTTTCTTATGATTTATTTTTTGGCTTTTTCTCTTGCAGAGAAAGGGAGCTACTAATTCTCATCGAAAAAGCAACGCGTCCCTGAGCTAATGGAAGTTTGCTTCTGTGCCATCTTCTTGTTCTCTTCTCCTCGCGTTGTTGTTATTTTGCCTCGTGCTACTTCTGTACGTGGACGCCGAGATAGAATGAAGAAAAAGAAGGAAAAAATTAAAAAAAAATGTACATAAAAAAAAAAGAGAATAAAAGAGATAAAAAAAAGCAATTTAATTATTTTATTAAATGTTAAAATGACATATAGCTACTTGTGTCTAATCTATTATTTTACAAATTTATATACTCTATGTGAAATTTTAAATTTTATATAGTATTTTTCTGTTTTTTTCTGATTTTCCCATTGTTTTATGAATAAAAAATTCAAAATATTTCTTTTTTTACAAACAAAATATGTATAATAATTTATTTATTAATTTAAATTATATTCAACTTATGTATTTTCTAAATTTCATTTTTTCAAAGACAGCTTATGGTACACAATTATTTGATATTTAATATCTTATGTCTAGTATATTTGGTGGCTACACCGAATTGTTTTTTTTAATATAACCGGGCATCATAGTATTTTAAATAAATACAATATTCTTCTTTTGACAGCTACAATATTCGAAATGTAAATATATTTTCTTTTATTATAAAATTTTGTAGAAATTGATTGAATTTATCCTGATCTAGTAGTAATATAATATTAGATAGAACTAATAGTAAATTATCTTAACTATAAATTTAAATATCTAAAAATTAAAATATTTTTCTAAATATTATAATTAAAATTATAATAAAATAATACTTCTAAAAAATTAAAGACACTTTAAATAAATAAATATAGTTTTATATCTCACTTAGATATATTTTTTTTACTATAAAAATTTTTAAAAAAGGGTTGGGTTTATCCACAATCTAAAGGTAGGGCGAAATTTTCCTTCCTCTTAAGTGATACTAATATCAGGGAGGACGAGCCGTCTATTACCCTCAGGCGTAAACTTAGGCACCCAAGACTTATGATACCTCCCTAAGCGCCGCGATTAGAACCATAATAAAGTGGTACTCTCCAGAAATCGAACACACTCTAAATAATCGTATATTTCACTTTTTCAATAGTTAAATCTATGGGTGTTCATAAAACCAGCGGCCCGATATGGCCACCTGAACCTGCCAAAAAAAACCATGCCCTACCCAATAAATATAGGGTAAGATTGGGCATTGAGCTACAAAATGCAGCCCATACTTTTTTCAAGTTGGGCACCAAGTAGGGGGTTCCCCTACCCTGCCCTGCCCATGAACACTCATTCTTTAATTTTTTTTACTTTTCTCCCTATATGTTATATTTAAAAGGGAGAATATGATAGTTACTGGTGACTAAATAATCATTTTAAAAATATAAATAGTTAAATAAATAAGTTGTGTCTTTTAATATTTATAACTATATTGATTTTTTTTCTTTAACTTTACTAATCATAATATGATTATATTATAAATTATAATTATTTTTTTTTAGATGCTTTATCCTTGTCAACATTTAGAAAATTGATACAAAGTCACAATACAAATTATTTAGACTTCAAAGCTTTTTTTTATATACAATGAATTTCAATACTTTAATTATTATCTTTTTATTGCCTTATTTTTAGTAAATTATAAATATTATTTAACTCTTGAAGACATATGAATATGATATTATTTTAGAAATTTATAATTGCATATTGTTTTTCACAATATGAGTATGACATTATAATTTGGTCATACCCAACCCGCTCATGCCTAACCCGCCCATGTCTAACCTAAAATGATTAGGGTTTTTATCTGGCAAAGTCAGGTATCAGGCTGCAAAATGTAGTATATATTTTTTTTAGATAAGACACTGGGTAAGAGGTTACCCTACTCTTATTGTTTTTTTTTTGGTATAAAAATTTTTAGAAAGGGGTTAGGCTCACCCACGATTTAAGGGCAGAGCGAAATCTTCCTTCCTCTTAGGCGATACTAATATCGGGCAGGGCGAGCCGTCTATTACCCTCAGGCGTAAACCTAAGCACCCAAGAGTTAGGATGTCTCCCCAAGCGCCGCGACTGGAACCACAATAAAGTGGTACTCCCTAGAGTTCGAACACACTCCAAATGATAATATGTCTCACCCCTTTACAAGTTAAACCCACGGATGATAGGTAGAGGTTACCCTACTTAACCTTACCTATAAATACCTCTAATTAAATTAACCGACGATGGGCCTCACTTAGATGTATAAATTATCTGAGTTTATATATATTGATGACGAGGATATTTTGGGCCAACCCATTGAAGATCATTAATGGGCCGACGATGAGATAAGCAATTACGCAACACCGAAGAGTGCGTCGCCTTCGTTTCACCGACTCGTTTCCCCCAGCCGTCGCCTGCCTTATATTTGATCACCGCACCGAAACCCTATCAGGTTCGTCGGGAAAATTTTGAACAAGATCATTAAGGTGGATTCGTAAGAGGTCTTTAATCATGCCGGGTTTGACATGTAATGCTTGCAACAAAGAGTTCAGTGACGATGCTGATCAAAGGCTTCATTACAAATCCGAGTGGCACCGATACAATCTCAAGCGCAAGGTTTCCCTATTAATTCGAACGCTTATTCGTGATCGTTCTTTACATCTTTGAATTCCATTCATTTATTGCATACTTTTCCAACAACACCGAATATAAACTGTATATTTCTGACGAGGTTATGCATTTTAATTTTGAACTAGTAAATTGAATTGATGATTTTTTTTCTTTGGTTTTAAACACAGATGCTCCAAAACAGCTAAGAACACTTCGAGAAAACTTAATTTTTAGCTGTTGTCTTTGTACTAGTTTAGAAAAGCCGGTTTAGAACTCACTCTTTATGTTATTTATTTTATACTATACATATTGCATTCCTATCTTAAAACTTTCAGTATTTGACCCGTAGTATCGTGTTATACCTGGTACGCTTACTCGTAAATGTGCAATACAGCTTTCAGTTGATGCCAATTCTGTGTGCTGTGAGTTTGTACGTATGCATATCCCATTTTATTTTACATATGGCATTCTGTGCTGAATATAGGATTCTATTTTGCAAGAAGGATTGTTAATTTGTTTGTTGAATTTTTCTGGGGAGGTTTTTGTTACTTGTTTAAATGTGCTGCTTCTAAGCTTATAGATGATTTCTGTTGGTATCATCATACGCTTGATTTATTTCCCATAAAATGAGCTCATTTGCCTTTTGTTTTTTTTTTTTTGTTTTTAAAGGTGGCTGGTGTTCCTGGGGTGACAGAAGCACTGTTCTTGGCTAGACAATCTGCAGCTGCTCAAGAGAAAGATAAAAATGAAACTCCCGTGCTCTATAGTTGTGGCATTTGTGGAAAAAGTTATAAAAGTTCAAAGGCTCATGCTGAACATCTCAAATCCCGTGGTCATTTGATGCGGGCATCTGAAGGAAGTAGTCCTTCAGATGACAAGGCAATAGTCAAGCCGCTATCACAACGTGTAGTGAACAGACCTCCTCCCAGAAGAGATGTAGACAATGCTGATAGTGACAGAAGTGAAGATGAATGGGAGGAGGTAGATCCTGAGGATCCTTCGATTAATGATGCTTCAACGTCTTTGACTGGTTTGAGTGTGAATGAACATGACGAGAATGTTGATATGGACAAAGATGATGATGATGATGATTATGTGGATTTGGATCCCTCATGCTGTTTTATGTGTGATCAAAAGCATGATACTCTAGAAAGTTGCATTGTTCACCTGCACAAGCAGCATGGCTTCTTCATTCCAGATGTTGAGTATTTAAAGGATCCAAAAGGCCTTCTTACCTATCTAGGCCTTAAGGTATTGAATTGCAGGCTATTAATGCGTGCCTCTTTTATTTTATTATGCTTAGTAAAGTTTGATTTCATCATCCTTTTCCGCTTTGTTTATTTTCTAGGTCACGAGGGATTATATGTGTCTTTACTGCAATGATAGATGCCACCCTTTCAGCAGCCTGGAAGCAGTTAGGAAACACATAGCAGCCAAAAGTCACTGTAAAGTGCATTATGGTGATGGCGATGATGACGAGGAAGTGGAGTTGGAAGAATTCTATGATTATAGCAGCAGGTTAGCACGGTTTTTTTTTTAATTGTTCCAATTAATTGGGCGTTCCTCCTTCCAAAATTTGCTCTTGATCTCATACAGTAACTATGAGCTTCCATTCCATCTCATCTCAACTGCTCTTAATTTTGTCCACAGTTATGTGGATGAGCAAGGGAAGCAACTTGTTGCATTAGAAGAGTCAGCCAACAATATAGAACTTGGCAGTGGTGGGTCAGAACTCGTAATCACTAAGAAATCAAATGATGGAATATCAACTAGAACACTTGGTTCTCGTGAATTTTTCCGTTATTATCGTCAAAAACCCCGCCCATCACCCGCAGATAACATGGCCGTTACTGCTGCATTGGCTTCAAGGTTTTCTTCTGAACTTTGTGCTCTATTTTTTTCAAGTATCAAGGACAACATTTGTTGAATTAACACTATGTAAATGATATGGTGAGGATGGGTTCATTGTCTTGTACTTGTTTTATTTTTATCTTCAGGTACAGGAGCATGGGTTTGGCGACTGTGCAATCAAGGGAGCAAATGGTGAGGATGAAAGTGCTGAAGGAAATTAACAGGTCGGGAGTGGAAGCCATGCGTTCTAAAATAGGGATGAAAAGTAACGTTATCCGGAACTTGCCAAAGAATGTCCCATATTAGTCCCCTGCTTTTTGTTCCCCTGGTGTTATTTAATCTCAACAGTGTAACTATTGAGTTATGAGCTTGCTTTCTAAAGCAATTTGAGGTTTTGGCTCCGACTGGGAATTGCCCGCTGGCATCAGCACTTATGTGTGAATGCTTAAATGAAATGACATGAGGGTTACTTGTTGGAAAGTGTCGCATGACTTGATTATTGCTTTCTTTGGTGCTACGTTTGTCATTCCCGTCGTTAATTGTCTGGTACTGTGAGTCCAGGAATGAGTTTAGGCATTTTTTAGGAACACAACGTAGGGGAAATTAATCAATTATGGATGGTATAAGGCTGGAAATGGGCCTGCAAAACACACTGGAAGATGCTAAAATTCTACTTATCTAATTATGTTTCCAAAATTGAATTGAGAAGCGGGGGGTGTCAAGATGCCATTGTCCATGATAGTCATCATTCAAATAGAACTCTTATCATAAAGGTCAGCATGCTCTACAACCTTTTCGTAATCACGAGTGCTGGAAAATGATGAGAATTTTGGGGAACACTCATCGAGCCAGCATCTTATTTGAATATTCATCCAAGTAATTATAGTGGATTCACAAGTCCCTTTCCGGCATATGAACATCAAATAAAGGTACCTTATCGTTGGACCTTTTGGGTTCAGCATTTAATCGACCCAGGCTCATGCTAACTCCACACCTTCCTTAGTCTTAAATGGATATCTTTATTTCATTTAAAAAGACATCTTTCTCCTCAGCTGGCAATTTTACCTATTTAAAAATTGATATATAAAATATTTATTCCTAATGTATGTATATAGAGAGAGATCTTCACTCTGAATAAACTTGATTGGTTTGCATATAATATGAAAAATAAGCTGCATTAATTAGATTTTGCACAGTATCGGTAGGGTAAATCTATGTGTTAGAAATTGCCTATATTTCGTCATAAGAGGAGGCGGATGTTGCAGACTAAACCAAGCATCTCAGTGATAGATTCAATCCTTACGGAAGAGTTATACGCTACGTATGCATGTGCAGGGCGAGTTGGAGTTGGAGTGCGTTACGCGAGTACTCACTTGATAACCTTGCCAATTTGAGACTGAAATTTAACCAAGTTTCGGTATCTATTTGAATTATAGTTCCAATTCCGGCAAATGCACCCGTCTCAGGTTGATAAGAAGCGTAGTCTTATCTAATTAATGACATCACAAACTCAAATACAGACAGGCACTATGGTTATATAAAATCATAAAAGGAAATATTATTATAAACATAAAAAAAAAGGGCTACAGCTATTATATAGTCATTATTCTAACATATCTGATATCACGATCAATTAGCTATATGTACAGGGAAAAGATGTAAACTAGTTCTATCATAATCAAGCATCAGAATGCTTGCAGAAACACTAAAAAGTCGCACGAGTAAATTAACAGGCTTTCAATGCCCAGCATTCATTTAGACTGAGCAAACAAATGGAGCGCTTAAAGCTAACCATAAAACAAAGCTTCGAGTATGTGACCCACAAGGAAGTACGCAACTGTTCAGTTTGTAAAGTTGCCCACCAGCACATCTCCTTGAAAATGCAATAAATGTAACCTTGAAATGCATACGAGGTTGCACGGAGATCATACTGCTTCCCATGTCCTGTGGAACTCTGCCTTTCAGTTTGCTCCACTTCTGTTCAGGTACTGCTAGTAAACTCAAAATAAAGTACGTATATAAAGGGAATTGAATAAGAAGCCTATGGCACCACTGCTTCACAAGTCATAAAGAAAGCTATCATCAATAAAAGTACTTTAGGATTGTGACTCTGGTGCAAAAATAAGTATTAACAGGCCAATTTACGTCTGGAGTCGGGACCTTAGTATAATAAAAGAGGAAAATGCAGAATATTTACTGGCACCACATACCTAGTAGTTAGTTGTCATAGAAGCGGGATCGTCGTCTGTGATGTCTGAAACCAGGAAACAAGAATACATGATATAACAGCAATGGCAATATAGAAATTCTACAAACTTGGGCATGCTAAAATGTTATTCTGGTTCAAACATAATATTCCACTTCTATAACCCTGTTAACTGTTTCAAAATTGAAGAAACAAATATGGGTTGCAAATCACATATAGTCATGGGAAGGAAAGGGAAACTTTTAGTCACTTGTTCTGGTTTGCGTGAGGAAGCTTGGGACAAATTTAATTATAGTCCAAACCATGTAACATTCTCTATGAAGTCTTATACTGAAATCGCTAGACATTGACAAATCGGAAAGTCAATATAAGATGTAAAGGGCATTATTATTAGAATGTTGCAACTGGCAAAAGAGTAAAGATGAAGAAGAGCTATTCACCTGCGATAACCACTGCTACCCCTTGAGGGGCCAACTGTACTAACAAACTCATCATCAATCTCATCTAGCCTATAATCAGAATACTCGACTGATGCTACAGAACCTTCATCAGAATTTGAAGTATCATAACTTAAACGGCGATTGCCCCTTCTTGTATCACTAACTCTTGACCGTCTTCTGTTTCTGGAACTCCTGAAGTTGTCAAAGACCTGATATAAGATGCAGGATGTCCACCAGTTGCCTTCATCTCCAGGGAAGTCTTCAAACTCATCAGCAGTATCATCATCTCCATATTCAATTACATAATCTCCTAAAACTACTCCCCGAGGGATTTCTGAATGAATGGTGCTCAAAACATCTACGATCTCAGTGGACTGTTGAAAATTCTCCCAATCAAGCTGACGAGCTGGGTCAATTTTTGATGGACGAGCATGAGGGTGCTCCTGTTGGGCATGCTCTTGCAGCTCCGAGAAACTTCCCATGAACGAGCATTGCTCCTCATCACAACAACGCTTCTTTTTATCCAGAAATACACGGGCTCTGTCAACAACAATCCACTCAGACACTTCGCCTCTGCACAAGGGACAACTCAGCTTGCATCGGTCATCTGATACCATTGGCTCTTTATTTTCTATGGAGGTTTCATCAGACGTCAAAGAGGATGACATGCCACAAGAAATTTTAAAACGATCCAGACAATTTGAGTGTAACTGACTTGTGTCACATATAAAAGGACGGCATCCTTGATCATAAGAAGAACATTGGAGCATAACACTATTATGAGGAAAATCCAAGCATATGGGGCAGACTACATCTTCCCAATGGGTATCTGATATATCCTCCATGCTGTCTAAATCAGCTTGGACAGACTATTACAGAAGGCTGAAAACCAAGAACAGGCCACTTATATGAAATTTGTGCTGGTGCTTGGCATTATCTCACATCAGATTATGTTGCCGAGTCGGTGGTAACATATTTAGAATTCTAACTGTAACCTAACAGAATAACATACAACTAGTTTAAAATGCTATGCGAATAAGTATCCAGGTATTGAAATGACTTGGAAAATTTTAAGTGCTGGGAAGATAAAAGCCGTTCAGAATGTTATATAGACAAAGATCAGAGATATTAAAAAGAATAATTATGTAAAGGTCAATATAACGCTTCAGCACACCAGATGTCCAGATAATCTCACTCGAAAGTGAGACATCAGATTAGTCTACATGCCATTCATTAACAAAATACTTGAAGCCCATAATCAGTATACCTCTCACAGCCAAAACTTTAGCTAAACACAAAGCTGATACCTGTATAAGCTTACAAAATTAGCACAAATCCAATACCAAAATAAAATATTCTACAGAACAATAAGGATAGTTTAGTGAATACAAAAAACAGGTATACCAAATAAACAATCGATCTTGGCCAAGAAAATCAATATATAATAATATGCCCAACCGAACAAGACAGGAAAACACAATAAAATGTTAAATAGCAGAAAAATCATGCAATTCTGTAACCCAATTTCTCAGTTGAGTAACAGAGACCAAGTTGACCGATTCTCAAGAATGGGTATACAGTCACAGTAAAACTAGTAAACACAAAAGATAACGATAAAATTATAATCGCGAAAAAAAACTGAGCTTGAACTACAAGAGTAAAACCCGGAGAGGAATGTGAGGCACTCGAGCAATCGAGCGCATTGAGAAGAGGCTAGGCTCAAGCTTACCTTATAAGTGAGAATTGATGACTGAAGATAGAAAATTAATACGAAGAATAGTCGAGGAAGAGAGGGGGTGGGAGAGAGACGGCTTTGTGATCTTCAGGAAAATAGAGATTACGGTTTGAGGCGCGGTAGGTAGGGTCTCTTTCTTCCCGGGTTCTGAATGCTATTCCCCCGCCGTAGGGCGAATGACGTTCATGCCCTCCTGATTTTGCATAATTGCATTGACCCAAACCCAGGCCGAATTGAGTCCTGACTCCAGTTGGTTAAAAGAAAATAAAGAAAGCGAGTTGTTGGTTTATCCCCATATTATGCTGTAGTAACTATGCAATTTCTTCGTGCTTGGGAGGGTCGTCCCGTAACTGAATTTCTGTAATATTTGAGAAATTAGTCCCTTATCTATAGGGTAAAAGATATTATAGTATATACAAAAAAAATATGTAATTTCTTCATGTTATTTTTAATATAATTTTGACCTTAATACCATAACTTGCGTTCATATTCGACAGACCTTGAACTTGACTGGTAATCGTTGGTAAAAGAAAAAACATATATTGCCCCTGGTAACCCAAATTGTAGAAATCGACTTTGAAAACAGGTGAACCAGTTACAAAAGTAGTTAGTTTTCCGAAAACGTGTTTCTAACTGGTAAGCTTGAAATTCCGTGCCGTGAAGCACTTCTGTGGGTGGGAAAACTGAAAAGCATCCTCTCCAAAGTCAACGTAGGAATTTAAATTAATTTGAGCATAAAGTATAAATATTAAATTTATTAATATTATTAATTAAATTAAATTTTGACGGTAATTATATGTATAGAAGATGTTTGAATAATAGTTTAAAAAATGATTTATGAGAAAATGAATTTTAGAGAAGAATTTATAAAAAAAATTTAAATAAATGAGTATTTAGATAGTTATTATTAGAAATATTTTTATAATTAAAAAATTATTAAATATATAATTTTATTAAAAATAGGAAAGAGAAGAGAGAGTGGATAATAGAGATGGAAAATGAGAGATAGTGGAGAAAAGAGAAGAGATGAGAGATGAGAGAAATTGGAGAAGAGAAAGAAGAAATAAGAGAGAGTGTAATAAAAAGTAAGGGTAAAATAATAATTAGATTGTCTATAAACTGAAAAAGTAAGAATAAAATAGTAATTAGATAGTCCATAAACTATTTTACAGTTTTAAAAACTAATCTGTCAGGAACTCATCTAAAATCTTAATTTTAAATCATGATTTAATTTAAAATTTTTTTTAGATAAATATTTTTTTTAAAAATTTTCAAATCAAAATTTAAGTCTAAAACTTTTTTATTTCTAAAAACACACATACTTACAATTTGTCATCCGTGATCTTCTAAAATGCAGATTATAGAGGAGGCAAACACATTTGACTCGTGGGTTTAGGAATAACAAATAGGAGCGCTGTTAATTTTTTGAATGGCGGTGGTTACTGGAGTAAACGCCATGACGCCACCCACACGTTGGAACAAAGACAGATGGAGTACTCATATTCTGACCTGCTTTGCTTGCCGTGTTTTGAATTAAAACCACATTCATCACTACTGCAATTTCGAGACTCTCAATCCAAAGTTCTCAATGAATTCCCCATGCTGATGCTGGCTAAGAAGAATACCCCCCCTCTATTTGTACTTGTTCAAACTAGGGTGTGTATAGATAGGGCTAGGTAGGGCAGCCCCCTTACCCGGTGCCCTGCCCAAAAAATATATGGGCTGCATTTTGCAGCCCGATGCCCTGCCCTGCCCGGTAAAAGCCCGAACAATTTTGGGCAGGGCATGAGCAGGCTGGGTATGGGCGGGCTGGGCATGCCCAAGTCGTGATGTCATACTCATGTTGTGAAAAAATCTGTAATTATGAATTTCTAAAATAATACCATATTCATGTGTCTTTAAGAGTTAAATAATATCTATAATTCACTAAGAATAAGAGAACAAAGATAATAATTAAAATCTTGAGATCCATTGCATATAAAAAATAAGCGTTGAAATCTAAGTAGTTTGTAATTATAACTTTGTATCAATCTCCCTAATATTGACAAAGATAAAACATCTAAAAAAATAAAATAAATAATTATAATTTATAATATAATCATATGATAATTAACAAAGTTACAAAAAAATAGTATAGTTATAAATATTAAAAGATATAACTTACCTACTTATATTTCTAAAATTACCTTATAGTCACCAGTAGCTATCATATTCTCCCTTTTAAGATAGAAAAAAATAAAAAAAAATAAAAGAAGAGGTGCTCATGGGCAGGGCAGGGCAGGGTAGGGCAACCCCTATGCCCGGTGCCCAGCCCGAAAAATGCATGGGCTGTATTTTGCAGCCCGATGCCCGGCCCTGCCCGATAAAAATCGGGTTAGGCAGGGCATTTTTCTTGCGGGTTAGGTAGGGCATAGCGGACCATGGGCATTGTGTACAGCCCTAGTTCAAACTCAATAAATTCCATTTAATATTTATCCTTTAAGCAAGTCAAGCTTCTTTTATCCCCATCCAACCTCTCCTCAGGCACACGCTCTGCAAATTATTAACCATATAAAATCATCAATTTTCCTATGAAAAGTGATAGTCACTCGGCTCGGTTATTATAAAATTTACGCATACCTTTCCCAACAACGCCGAAGAAATTAAGGTATCGGGAATTATATGAAGGTTAAAACCTATGAATTTGTGGATTATGCACATGAAACTATAAATCATTTTACTAAGCATAATGTTTTTCCTATACGTATGTGGTAAACTTGATATGGTGAACCCTTTTTGCTATAGAGGGAAAAAAGAAACACGACAGGCGTATACGGTATACCCATTAGTAAATGTCTGTACTCCTTATGCTGAGAGTACGAGGATTTGGCTATCTATGGGATAAAACTGAGTGACTCCAGGGAAGTACGAGATCTTCGACAAACGTTGGGAAGTCTACAAACGGAATCCGAGAAGCTGATTAATATTCAGTACGCCATATGTAGCAAGCCATGCCAGAAAACAACCTAAACTAAGGAAATACCTCTTATCTACTTCTAAAGCCACAGAAGGTACGTCTATCTGGTCTTCTACTAGCCTATACACATCAACAAGCTGCACAGAACACAAATAAAAATCCACAAATACAAAGATTGTAGACCTCTAAGAGAGACGAAAGGGTATATTAGGACCAAACCTCTTCTATATGAAGCTTTGAATCCTCGGTCAAAGCAAGAAGAAGCTATCTACGTATTCCTTCGTCAACAAAGAAAAGACGAGCACCATCTTTAATGTGTCTGCCTGTTTTCTTTCCACTAGCAAGTTTCTTGTTCTTTGCCTGTATAGATTAGCCTTAAGTGAATATTACGTCTTGGATGACTCAAAAGTAAGAAACCATACACACCCTGTGTTTTGAAAATATAAGGACAGTCTTTCACTAGCAATGCAGGATTGCTACTCATCTTGGAACAATGAGGTTTTCAAGCCGTTTCCACTGGAACAGACCATCTTTGAATAGAACCTAAAAGGCAACAAGTTATTAAAGTGATGAACAAAACATTAACTCGAGCAACATAAGAAACCATTCTATTTCTAAAATTAGCATTTTGAACTCCAGCTTTATACTAACCTGTATGAGACGTTCACGTAGAGCTGGATTTGGGTCTGTCAGGAGTCTCAGCCAAATATGGATAAGCAACCTATTTGATATGCAGAACTTGTTAATACTCTAAAATAAAGTGTGATTAAAAAAAAATGAAAGACACACTCAAACGTAATGGACTACAGTAATGAACTGCCTGCTCAAATATACTAAAACTTTCAGCTTATTTTTGTCCCTGCTTCTTCCTCTGATGCAGATATGGAAAATGCATTTTTTCTCTCATATATGATAAATTTTTATCCCCCAACTTTTAGCCTCCTTATCCAGAGTCATTCTGGATATATTTGCTCGTCTAAAATAAGTTATATGCAGTTTTTAAATCAACTTGTATCCTGAAGAACTCAGAAACATAGGAGATTTTACGCAAGAAATTTGAAGTCAGGCTTCAGAGTAAAACATATGCCTTCTTGAGTCAGTAAAGAACGAATTACCAGGGAGAACCTTTCAGGTATACGAATGGGATGATTGTAAACCAATTGGTTAAACTTCCCTTCAGCATATTTTACACAGCATCAGTTTACATGAAATCATGCATGATTAGAAGCATCTGAAATTTATCTCCCTCCCTCACTCTCTCTCTCTCTCACACAAGCTAATGCCGAAAAGGTGCATCATTACCCAAAAAAATATCTGAGAGATACCTCATTAACTACAGTATCCTTCTGAGATTACCAATTCATCATGAGTCAAAAAGCAAATTTGATCATTCAAATAAGAAAATCTAATCATCCTAGAAATTCTCAGAGCTAAGTTATTCTTCCACAACCAAACACATATAAACAACACGACAAATTAGTTTTCTTCCTAACAATATTTGACACCCTCCAGTCAATTAAATCAAACTCAACCATGCTAATATATATATTTGAATTCTTTTTAAGTAATTTACTGAAGGAAAACAGGGGTACATTGAGAGAGATGAAACAAGAGAATCAGCCAATGTAACTAAATAAAAAAAACTTCCAGACCCAAGATCAGAAAACTAATTTCAAAGAGGTACATCAAAGTTCAGATCAGATGCTCAGATAGCAGCACAGGGTTGGTATAAATATTGCCTACTAGTGACACTCCGAAAATTAAAATCTGACAGTACTTTCCCAGAAGAGTTCTGCCAAATCGCTTCTAAAGCTGGAATTATAGGAGTGACATCTGTCCCAGTTGATGGGAAGCCCAGTCTAGTGAAATCATTAGCCATCTCAGCATAGTCCTCATTTACAGCATGGGCAACAGCATCAATTAAAATTTGCTTATTTTGCTGAAGAAATGGATGCATATTAACATATCAGCCAAAAATATATAACATCGTTCAAACACTGGAAAAATCATTAATTTGAAAGATATATATTTTCTGGTCATTTTGGGAGAGGGGAACAATCAGGAAAAACTCATAAACATTATTAAAAAGCAGCAGCATATCTAGCTATAGGAAATTTTTTTCCTCACACCAAAGCTAGATATGGATGAAATACAGTAAAACAACATGCACAGTGCAACACATGCTTTTCAAAGGTGTATCAGAAGGTATATAATGCAACAGCAAGCACCCACACATGTGAAAGTGTTGATCCCTAAATTTTTAGTGCACTTTACAATCATTTAAAGGACATACCAGCAAAGAGGCACAAGGAGTTGACTCTAAATGTTCAGCATATGAATTACCTGACTAAGAACAGCAACATTGCCAAAGTCCACATATGCTATTCGTCCATCGCGCATGGCAAAAATATTTCCAGGATGTGGATCTCCATGGAATAATCCAAATTCCAGCAGTTGCCTCAGAGCAGCAGTCACACTAACTGTTAGAAATCCATCAATATCAATACCAGCATATCTAATGGCCTGATTCACGGGCAAGAAAATCATTGGTGGCAACAAAAATCCAAGCAATGTTGATTGAGGTAGACACATTTAGAAAAGGCATCACAAAATCACGTATCCAATTAAACGAACATGAGGGTTGGTGCATCTAACACCATCAATCCATTCCATTACTAAGATACGGTTACCAGAAGTTCTCTGTAAACCCGTGGTATTTTGACAGTAGGATCATCTTTAAAATTCTCGATAAAGTCTTCAATGTTACGGGCTTCCTGAAATAAAGAAAATGACATTTGTAAATTTATTTAAATTAAAGTATACAGAGAAACCATTCTGAATATGCCATTGGAATCAAACTTTTCTTCTTTAGTAAGACGGCTAAGTACCAAGGTATAATCAAGCTCTTCCAAAAGTTTTTTGCCAAATTCATCGACTATCAGCTCAGCATTACACCCCAGCTTCTGCATACTAAGTCCATTTAAGAATGAAGCAAGAGTGTGGAATAGGAAAATATCTCGGTATATGATAGGCTCTATCTCAGGTCTTTGAACCTGCAAGTACACCAAAGCTAATGTTCAGAAGTAGAAATAGGCTCGTCTAAACATTTTGCTTTTTCCCTCTCCCCTAACATCTTTTAAAAAACAGAATATAAATATGCAGCACTTTACATGCAAGAAAGTATGCAAATCCCATCGGGAACTATAAACAAAAAATGGAAATGACTTCTCTTAAGCAGAGTGAGCATGCAAATATCAATCAACCATCAGACAACCAAAGGGAGGGGGGGGGCATAATCAAATGCTATTCTTGGGTATGAGAACAGAAGTTAAACACAAGAAGAGCTGAACAGCACCTTCATGGCTATGTCCTCGCCAGTGGCACATAAAGTAGCTCTGTAAACTTACCCAACTTTGCAGCAGCTATTGTTTCTGATGAGATTCTGCTGAAAACAGCTTCAATGGGCTGACCAAGTTCCTCCTCTATAATATCAGATGTAATCTAGGCAATTTGTAAGCCACGTGTCAGAAATATAATAGCCCAGTAATCAACAAAATGAACCTGACTTAGGTTTCCAAAAATTCAAATGGCATGTCTCTTGACGGAAGAGAAAACTTAATGCACAGCATTCGCATAGCAGTCTTTTAATATAATTTTAGTTCTAAACTTTCGATCAAGAAAAAGAGTAGAACTTTGGGAGTTATGAGAGGATAATAGCCACAGAACATGTGGTCCGCGGGAGCACCAGATTTCCCCCTCCATTTTATAGTTTTAAAAACAATATCAATATATATATCAATAATATCAATTTAATTATCCATCAATGTCTATATTTATACTGAAGTAGACTGTAAATAAATAGTTTTTTAACCGTGATTTTTTACTTTTATCTTTCTCGTGGGACTTGGTGGGTTCCATTTTTTTATGTGACATTTTTTTCTTTCATTTATCTTGTAAACAAAAAAACAAGAAGTCTTTTTTTTTAAATTTACTTACCTTACTCGACTTATTTATTTCTATGTTCTAAATACTAAGAACATAAAGAGAAAAAAAAGAGTATTTTTTTACTCATCTTGAATACTTCTATTATGATGAATAGGGGATTGAGAACTAACTTGATGTCCATTTTTTAAAATTAGTTGGCTGAGATTGGCACCTATGTATATTTTACATGGGCACTTTCCTGATATACCATCCGATCCTAGTCTCACGGCTTAATTTCTGGATTCACCTATATATACGATATATGAACGCGTGATGTCATCTTTGATCACTTCTTTTAAATTCTGCGTAATTTCTGTACAACTTTCATACAATATAATTTCTTCATAATTTTCGTTCAAGGCCAAAAAAATTAATGCGCGCCAGCTAGATCAGGCGGTTAAAAGGACTAAGCACTGACGTGGCAATTCCCTCTGGAAACAGAGACACGTGTCTGGGCGGGCTTTCACGTGAAGCCACAGCCCCATGCGAAAAGGACTAGGAAACATGCTAAAAAATTGATCAAAGTGGTGGGTTGGGAAAAGGTACGATGCCTTGTTCACAAATGATTGGTTACAAGATTCTCACTCACTCCCACAACTTGTTGGTTAAGTTGTTGGAAGAATCTTGTCTTCATCCAACTTCCACAAAATCCCTTTTCTCACTATTTACTTATTACTCCATTTTTTAAATAATTTTTTTAATAATTTTAAACAAAAATAACTATATATAATGGAATAATGGCATACCTATTTTACTCATGGGAGATGATTTTAATGTGCGTGTGTTAATAATGCAAACAATGAGTGCCAAAATTCAGTTACGTTTCTCGTTTCAAATCAGTTACGCGGAAAAAGTTTGCTGCATCAGCGAATGAACCGATGCATTCTATATATTTGCCCTCATTGGTCCACCAATCGACCAAAGAAACGCGTGTTGGACCTTTTTTTGCTGAGTTGGATTTCCCATTCACCCATATTCTCTTATAGATTGCTGACATGGCAGAGGACTAAATCTAAAAGAGATCAGCCAATGATCAAGAAAGCCCTTTTTCCTCTGTTGCATCATTTGAAAATGCTGCAGGTGGTGGAGGCAACGATTTTATGGGAGAGGGGAAAAAATCGATGGAAGACATAGCTAAACATATATATACTTCATATCAAAATCATTTCCTTGAACATATACTAATTAACTTCTGTTCTTATTTTAAATTACCTTTAACTACCTTATCAAAATCAAAGAAAAGTGATCAAATTATGAATTTTGTTTGAAAGTGAAATAAATTTTGACTTTTACCCATATTTTAATTAAAAAATTTATATTTATATTATATTATCTCACATAATTAATGATTTTAAATATGGTTTATATTAGAAAAACTTATTTAATAGTAATCTATCTCTTTTATTTTAAAATATAACTTATACTTTTCTAATTATTAATATAAGATATAATATATAATAATACAAATTATACCTAATAATAAAGATGGAAAGAAGTATTTTTTAGGGATTTCCTTTCCACTTTATCATTAAAGTGAAGCTTCATTACTAACGCTGGGAATCAAAAGGTGAGGAAATTCATAAAATCCTTTTTACCTAATAGAAGGGATATCGATTCATCCCAATATGACATTACTGTATAATCAAAGACGCTACATATATAATCAGAGGCAAAACATGCAAGCACACACTTTCTGCACTTAAAACACGGTTAGATGCTGAATTTATTCCTGATATACATACATATATGAACAGGGCTATATATATGTATATATAAAGGAAGCCAAACAAACAAACCCTTGCTACTAAAGCTTCCTTGATGATCAAACTCGACTACAAAGCACACTCACATCATCAGAAAAACACAACCAGAAACTGATGGCACTGACCTTATATCTATAAAAAGGAGAAGAAAAGAACACGATGGAAATGGACTTGGGAGATGAGGGAAGGACGAGGCTCACATCACATGTCGCGGACATGGAAGACATTGGGATTCTTGATGACGATATCGTACATGTAAATGGAGTTGAACCTGGAGAAGTCTCTGGGCAGAGAAATGAGGTCAATGGAGGAATGCTTGTGGAACTGGTACAAATCTGGGTCTCCTCCATAATACCTCTCCCACCCTAAACCAGTCAGAATCTGCTCTAGAAAGCTGTAAGAAGACACCACCTGGCCGGTGGGCAAGTACACAAGAACCTTCTTCCTCGAGCCGCTTCCCTTGCCGTGCCGGCCGTCCGACGCCTCCGCCTGAGGATTCTCCACTAACCGGTACACTCCGTTGTTGAACACCCAAACCCCTGACATTATTACTTTGATATCAGTGATGTATAAGAATGATCGATGGAGTTGGTTGGCTTGAGTTGATGAGAGGAGAGGGGTATATATATGTGTGAGAAGGGGTTGGGAGGCAGATAAAACAAGAGGGAAATACTCCAACAAGTGGGAAGCTAAAGAGAGAGTGAAAAGTTGTGGGGGATATAATAGTAATAAAAATGTTGTTTGGGGGGTTTGGGGGGTATAGAATCTAGATATTGTGGGGCCTAAGTGTTTTAAATAAGAGAGTACATGGATGCCTCCTCTAAAGGGGCTAATGAGTTGAAGGGCATACAAGAACCGGCAATGGGGTTTAGTTCGGGGGAATCTTCAATATGCCTTGTTTGCTTCTTTTTTTTTTTTTAAAAAAAAAAAAGACAGGGGGAATCTGCAATATGTAATTAATTAGTGCTACACAAACAAAGTCAATATATCGGAGAGAAGGAAGGGGGCTTGTGCGCGCCCACTTACATCACGAGAACTCCATGTGAAGAGAGTTGGGTTTTGATTCATATTACAGATATTTGATCCCACGATGCTCATCATTGCGAATAATTGCCCTATTCTTACTTCTTTCTACTTTGTCGCACACTTAATTAAAACGTGCTCCTTATTTCTCAGCAATTAATTAAATCACTCCCAAAATATAATTATACACCATATGTATGCGTTTCGTAATTTGCATTGTTCTCCAGGCTGTCGGATTAGATTTAGCTTGATGCACGGGATTATTAGTTAATATAAATTTCGATCATATTCCTAGTTGTTCGTTCCAAATACCCCGCCCGCTCAAGTAATCATTAAAACAGGTACTCTTTATATTTTAAATATAAGAATTAGTTAATTAATTTAGATAAATTAGAAGAACTAAACAACATAATTAATTATAAGTAAATCAAAATTTTTAAGATAAATTCATATTATATACTCATCAATTTATATAAATTAATTAACTAACTATTATAATTAACTGATTAATCAGCTAATTTTTATATTAAAAATTGGATAAGGGTGAAGAGAAAGCCAGCTAGGCATGGATTAGCTTACTTTATTTTATATAATAAGCATGGCTTAACACGAGAGTAGTATGTATTAACTTATTATAGTATATATATGTATGTGTGAACAAGTTCGCCGGTGTATGAGAACGTGTGTGGCCGACAAAGGCAAAATAATTAGTACTTAACTAACCCTGATATAAGGCGTAATATTAGGTTTATTAGAGTTATTAATTAATTAGTTCTGGAAGCTGAATCATTGCTAATTTGCAATTCATATGCAATTTCGATTTCTTTTTAGTATATTTAATTAATTTCACAGAAGATGTGGTCTCGTTTATGATAATTTCTTTCTTGTTCGGTAAAGAAAAGAATCTTCGAATGACAGCTGGCTAGTACCTAACTTTGTTTCCCTCTTTATTCTTTCAAATGCCTTACAAAACTCAAGTTCTCTTAGCTTCCCTGCTGCCATTTTGTATTTCCGGCGTATTCTTCATTCCAAACATTTTGAGTAACCGCACCACTTTTTTTTTTTTTATTGAGTTATATTACCTTCAGTCTTTAATATTAAAATTAGATAAATAAATTAAAAAATTAATTATATTATTTATTTATAATAAATATAGTTTAATTTTTTTAAAATGATATTTTTTATCACATGATCATCTTTAGATAGTAACTCTCCAATATAATCAATAGAGATATTTTAAAAAAATATAAATTTAAATGATAAAATATATTAATATTTTATATTTATAACTAAATTTAAATCTCAGATACTTTTAATATTAAGAAGGGAGTATATATATATATATATATATATATATATAAATGTTCAATCACGTGAGGAAAAAAAAGGAGACAAACAATTTTGATCTTATATCTTGCGGTTTAAGTAAGAGAATTAGTTGGCAAAAAAAAATGAAGAGAATTCACATAAAAAACGATGTTAACAAGTTTGATTTTCACAAACTAATTACCCTTATTAATTGACTGGAATAGATATATGGGTGTGACCACAATAATTTTCTGTTTACTCGTATAATACTTTCTGTATGTATGCTGTTTCTTGAATTACTTGGTGTCAATTGCTGATTGGTCAAACAATCATATGCCCATGATTAGTATATGACGAGACATGAACATGATTTTCTAGGACGTCATGATTAATTAACACAGTCCTCATATATGTAGGTATGTTTGGTTGAGCTTATAAATAATAGATTATAGAAAAAAATTGATTTTAAAGTGATTCTAGTGAATATATTTTGTATAAAAAATAAATATTTGGATGATGTTATCACAATAATTTTTTATAGGTAAATTATTAAAAATAACACGAGTTAAATAAGAAAAAAAGACAATAAAATAACAAAAAATTATAGAGTTAAAATGATCCTCTTTCATACTTAATATCTAAAATTTATTTTAAAAGCTAGTGAATTTTACTTATACATAAACATGATTTACAATTATCTAAATTATAATTTTTTTCTAAAAGTAATTATGCTATTAAGATTAATGTTTGAGATATTTTTAGATCCCAAACCATAATTTAAATCTAAAAATACTCTCTCTTTTTTAATTTTTCAAACACACACATAGCATCATACATCAAGGTCAAGAAATCAGAAGTAGCTATTGAGTACTTCAAAAATATGTTCAAAATAGGGGCCACAAGGAGTGTTAATTCGAGTGTTGTGGATACATCCTTATCGTTGTCGGATAAATTAAGGTCAGCTAATAAAACATATAATTTTTTGCTGTTTCAAATTGCTGGGTTCCCCACAAGGCATCACATGGGCACGGTCCTCCACGATACCACACAACACATTTTTGAAGAAAATATATAATTGACAGAAACTTCTGTGCCCACTTTGTGCATACATGCATACATATATTTGTTTCTTGATTGATATTGGATAGATTAGTATTCTAATACATCTATATTTAATAATCAAGAAATGTCTATCTGTTCATTTCAAAACAAACTAATTAAACTGTACACCGTTAGGTGGTGTAAAAGTTAGAATTTCTCATAATTTTCTTTTGAATTGTTTAATTTCCTTCGGAGGAGTTACCATTATGCACGATTCAATGGAACATCATCAAACTTAATTCAAATATATATATATATATATATATATCTTTCATAATATATATACATATACAATATTTTATCTAAATTAAAACATTATTTTTTCACATAACATCCCTAACTAACTTTAAAACCTCTTAAAGCGAAAATGGGATAGTCTTTCATATAGTAAGAATCAATGTTTGAATTCTTACAACAAGATATGTCTATATATAGTCATTGATAGTACTTCAAATATATTTTTTTTCATAGAATTATACTTATAATTATAAAAAAAATAATCAAAACCCTTTACCCAAGACTTATGGTAATTTTAATAATTTATGAGAAATAACTAATTTTAATTAATTTTATTAATTTATATAAAATTATTATTAGACACCATTTATAATAAGGACAAGAGGGAATAGGATACGATATAGAACATATAAAAATCAACATCAATTCATAAGCAATAAATAGAGCCTCAATAAACTTGGTGCAAAAAAAATAATTACTTCTCCACTATTTAATATAAAATATATATATATTATATTATAAATTATATTTTATATTAAAAATTGGAGGAGGAGAATTACTTTGGCATAAGTAATATTAAAGGCAGTGGCATATTTAGGTTCCAAGATCATGGCTAAAATTGACAGGCATGAAAGTTTCACCCAAATGGTGGTCCAAAAAACTAGGGCTCTCGTGCCTCTCACAGAATTCCAAGGGTTACTTCATGTTGGCGTGTTTCTGTGTGTTTCGCTTTAGGACAGCCACAAAAGATCCTTTGGACTAACACCTTACAGACAAAACCTTATGATCTCCCCACAAATCTTACGTCTGTCCTAAAACCTCTTTTTTTTTTCCAGCTGTTTCCCTATTTTTCCAGCTTTCATCTCATTCCTCTCCCCAAGTTTTAGATAAAAATAGAGACTTTAAGTATTTCCCAATTACGAGACTCTCTCTTGCTTTCAATTTTTTGTTTGAATTTTTGACGACACGCACCCAACAAAAGATTCTAATCCCTTCTCATTTGTTGAAGCTAAATGAGAAAAATAGAAGAGAAAAAGGAACTTTTCGTGGGGGCTATGTCACTAAATTCCGTGAGGCACCCACACAACTTTATGGGAAAAAAATATATGCCCTACTTCATTAATAAGCACTTGAAAATGACTTTCGTGAGAAAGTTAGGTTCTCTATAGAATCTTCAACCCATATTCTGCATATTTATAAAAGTTTGAAAACTATATATATATATATATATATATATCATAACAAAAAGCCTACCTAGTTTTCTCAAACTTCTGGAAATATCTCTAGGACACATCTCACACACCAACATATCACTTCCAGTTGTAAAACAAAGCGTACCCTTTCCTGAAGTTGACATTAATTATATTATTCTCATCTAAAGTTCTTCTTTTGATTTTCCCATCAACATTCTTCTGAGTAACCAACAAGTTTGGGAACTGTAGAATTAATCATCGTTTTGATTTATCATTAGAAGCCCATTCACGAGAAGACAGTGAAAACAGTACCCAGCTATCATATTCGTTAATGTATGCATTACGCATGAATTAGAGTTTTACTTCTAATTGCAGTGGGTTAGCTAGCTATAGCAGAGATTCTGATTCTAACAGGCTTCAATTAATTTATACATTTGGATTCATTAAAAGAGAATGCAAGCTTTTTTTTGTCCTTTCCATTCACTTAATTAGGGTTTAATAGCGATTTGCCCGTTCTTCGTGGGATAGGTACCCCAGGAACGAGCCACGATTTAATTAAATATTAACACACATATCCATCGAATTGTATTTGATTTATATATTCCAGGGAACGATGACATATACAAAGCAAAGATAAGAAAGTTATTTGTTAAAGAAGATTAATTAGGTGAATAATTAGGTTTTTCTTTATCGTAATTAGGAATATTGGAATCGGATTTGTTTTTGTTGTGAGAGAGTTCTCATATTCCAGAAAGATAGATGATGAGGATTAGATTACAAAGCGATATATGGACAAGAGAAGCATCTAATGCCTTGTAATAACAAATGAAAGAGAGAGAGAAAAAACAAGAAAACATCGAGAGAGAGAGAGAGAGAGAGAGGTCAGAGAATGCTCGCAGAGGAAAGCCAGCAATAGTGGTGAAGAAGTGTGAAGGAGCATATATTCCACGTACCATTTACTTGATAATTAATTATATTGTATATAATCATCTATCATTATGATTATATATATGATGGGACATTAATTGCGACTGCGCAAGTTATCTCGATCGCACGCATGTTTGATCATGTCAACAACGTTAATTATTATAAGATTAAAAAGAAAGAGAAAATTCTTTGATGTGAAATTTACTAAACGCAAGCGAACATAGCTGGATCCATTATATATGTTATTTATGATTTATTTTACGGTGCACACGAGAGTTGACATGCATGTATAAATTTGGTTATATAGGAGAAAGAAAGCCATTTCTTAATTTTAAATGAACTGTCACCAACAAGATATCATTCATATGTATATACACACGCAAGTACAATATCATGTACCAGCTAGCTTTAGGTTCTTTTTGACAGGTTTGATTTGGAGTTAGGGCTGTGCACAATACCCATAGCCCACTATACCTTGTCTAGCCCGTAAGAAAAATGCTCTGCCTAGCCCGATTTTTACCGGGCAGGGCCGGGCATCGGGCTGCAAAATACAGCCCATGCATTTTTCGAGCTGGGCACCGGGCATAGGGGCTGCCCTGCCCTGCCCATGAGCTACCCTCCTTTTATTTTTTTTTATTTTTTCTCTATCTTAAAAGGGAGAATATGATAGCTACTAGTGACTATAAGATAATTTTAGAAATATAAGTAGGTAAGTTGTATCTTTTAATATTTATAACTATACTAATTTTTTTTAACTTTGTTAATTATCATATAATTACATTACAAATTATAATTATTTATTTTATTTTTTTAGATGCTTTATCTTTGTCAATATTAGGGAGATTGATACAAAGTTATAATTACAAACTATTTAGATTTCAACGCTTATTTTTTATACGCAATGGATCTCAAGATTTTAATTATTATCTTTGTTCTCTTATTTTTAGTGAATTATAGATATTATTTAACTCTTAAAGACACATGAATATGGTATTATTTTAGAAATTTATAATTACAATTTTTTTCACAATATGAGCATGACATCACAATTTGGGCATGCCCAACCCGCCCATGCCCAGCCCGCTCATGCTCTGCCCAAAATTGTTCGGGCTTTTACCGGGCAGGGCCGGGCATCGGGCTGCAAAATGCAGCCCATGTATGTTTTGGGCAGGGCACCGGGCAGGGGGCTGCCCTGCCCAGCCCTGCCCATGCACACCCCTATTTGGAGTCATGAGATGTTGACACAGGTTTATAAAACCTAGCTGCTACTCGAAGAACAATGAAACATCAGACGAAAAAACAAAAAATGAAGAAACACATGTATCTGCTCTAACAACCTACTTTTATAATGATGTTCGTTGATAGGCATAAGTTGGGCGCCGCCGATTCATATGTTTGTTTGCTTTTCCCTTTTAGCTCTCTTTGACGGGGCAGCACAAGTCCGGCCGACAATCCATTCATTTCTTTAAATTTGGGGCCTATTTGGATTAGTTTTTAGAGAATAGATTATGGGAAGAATAGATTTTAGAAATAATAGATTTTAAAAATAGAGATATTTAGATGATTAGTAGTAGAATCACTTTTTATATTGATAAATTACCAAAAATGATATGATTTGATTAAAGTATGAGAGATGAGAGAGAGTACAGAAGAAATAGTAGAGATGGGAGATGAGAGAGGGTAGAGAAGAAGTATGAGAGAGGAGAGAGTGTAGAGGAGAGAGTGAGGAAAGAGGAGATAGGGTGAGGAAGAGAGATGAAAAAGGAGAGAAGATAGAGATGAGAGATGGTATAAGAAAAAATAGGGGTGAGATAGTAATTTGATAGTTCATAAACTCTTTTACTATTCCAAAAGCTATTTTCAGTAGCTTATTCAAAATTATAATTTTGACCAAAATCAATTCTAGACAAAAATGATTGATTATTTAAAATTTTCTTAAACTAAAGTTTTGTCTAAAATTGATTTTTAAACGCTACTCCCAAACACACACTTGGAGAAAAATGCAAAAGTAGCAACGAGAAAGAAACTAGATTTTTCAACATCTCTAACTAATAAATGGAACCTAATTAAACTACGCTTTTTTCTGACGTGTGTATCAAAGCTCGGTGAAACTTTAATCTAGATTTTGTCTAACATATGGTATCGGAGGAGCCTAGTTTCATATTCTCCTCTCTAGCTTATTTTTTGTCTGTTACTCTATTTCAATTATTACTTTTTAAGATATCTATAATGTCTTGCTTGAATTTATGAATCCGATCCATTGTTTCCAAATTTTAAGAGGCAGTACATAGTTTCAACCATAAAAGGGGGGAAAAGATAAGGACAAATGAAATGAAGTTGGGTTCTGTGTCTGGATTTCAATCATTTTATCAAGAAAAGAAAGTGAAAGAAAGATGAAGCGTATGATAGCATGGAGTAGTCACTAAGCTAGTAACAAATATAAAGAGCACGAAAGTACGAATTTATATCAAATCTTTTAGTGCATAAGTTACATCGTAATAATAGTCACCTTAAAAGACTCCTTGCACATAAAATGGACGAGAAACCCAATAAAAACCCCCACAAAAATAAATATGTGTTAATTGCACTTTAACACTCTTTATTTTGATGAATTTTTATTTTTCACCCCACTTGTTTTTCTTACTGAAGCAAGTGTTAACGAACTTCTTCCAGTTTTTTTTCGCACGTTATTCCAAGGAAGACAAAGTCCTCCCTTCTCTTCCTTTTCCTCTTCCTCTTCCTCTTCCTCTTCATCTTACCTCTTTCTTTTCTTTCCCTTTCTTGTTCATTCATTTATTCCTTCATTCCAGTCACAAGGCGACCAAAAGGGAAGCGAAGGCCATGGTTGTCCCCACCAATCCCATCTTGACGCGTGTGGAGCTGCTCGGAGTGGAGTCGCTGCCACTATCGCCATCCGCAGCCGAGTCATCGGACGGTCCCGGCGCATCTGCCGGTGCAGGTACTGGTGCGGTGCTTGGTGAAGGGGATGGAGCATCGGTGCCATCATCACCAGTATCATCACTTGGTGCATCGGCCGCGCTTTCATCATCGGACGGAGACTCTGCCGGTGCCTCCGAATAGTCGCCCTGCTTCGGTGGGAAATTAGTATGAGCACCTGGTGCCGGCCATGGACTCTGAGCATCAATGCCAGGGGGAATGATAGGCTGAGAAACCTGGAGAACGGAGACGTTGTAAGGCTGAGTGACGACGGTCTTCACGAACTGAGCGTTCAGAGGTGCGCCTTTCACGGCGGAGCCGAAGTAGAAATGGCCACCGCCGGCGTTATAGGCCAGGAGGAAACCCTGCTGATCATTGGCGATGCCGCTGGATTGGTAGAGATTGGTCAATGTGGTGCTGTCATTCTTGATGTTCATGAGCTTCTTCACGTCGTAGTAGTCAAGGATGACGTGGGCGCTGATGATGGCCTTAATGGAGTCTTTGGATCGACCGGAGATGGAAGAGAGTGACGAGTTGTCAACGACCAAAACGGTGACGGTTCCACGTTCGTTGATATCGCCGGCGAGGCTGGAATCAGTGACGTATTGATTGAACAAGCCAAAATTGGGGTATTGTCCCAACAATCTTGTGATATTGTAAGCGTGAGTGGCCGAAGAGAGAGCAAGCAAGACGGAAAAGAAGAGGAGTCCAGTTGGGCCCATGTTTGTAGGCTTTTTAAGACTTTCTATTTCTCTTTTTCTTCCAATGAGTGCTTGTGGAATGATACGAGAAACAAAAGCTTGATGATGTTGGGAGAAGTGAATGGGGTTATATATACATGTCATGCTGGTGGAAGCTCAGTAACGAGATCATAACCGAAAGTGAAAGAAACTTTCTCAGCTTTACTATTTTTGTGCATGTTTTTGATGGTTAAGGTTGTCTTTACTTAAAAAGGAATAAGGAGATGGCTAATGCTGGCACGTCGTTGCTCTAAAATTAGGATTTTTGCTAATTTTTTTAGGTGTTTGCAGCTCTGTAAAAGTCAAGTGAACATTTAGAGTTGGCAAGTAATCTACGTATGGAATATGATGTGGACGTACATCAACCAACAAAACCTTAATCTGGCTCGCCAAGAGTTGTTCTTGTTCCCGACAACACAAATCATCTGTCATCCTTAACAAAAGATTCATATTTCATGCTATAAAAAATCACAATACAATTAGAAAAGTCTAGCTAAAATGTTGCTGTCATGTAGGTGGGCACAGAGTCATGCCCCCAAAAAACCACTTAGAGCAGCAATTTGTCAATTGTTGCTGTTAATAATACCGTCGATGATATCTGCTATCACCTTGTCCATGTCTAACTGCTTCATTGGTGTAAACGGACGCTTCATGTCCTGCAAAACACAATATCATAACATATCAGCCAAAGAAAATATTATGAAATCAATCTCGCCATCACTCGATGAAACCTCATACTTCAATAAATTAATGATGTTTCATAAATTCCAAGTACGATTAAATACCTTTCTTCAAAAGCCATTGACGCAACACTACACTACTACTTTCAATCTTCTCCATAACCCAAAACTAATTTGACTTGAATACCACTTGTTAGGATTTCAACAATAGAAACCAACACATAGGGAAAACACACACACACACAGAGGACAAAATCGTAGGTGATTTAAGATGTAGAATGAACCTACATCCAAGAACACGAAGCAGTTTCTAAGATTTAAATATCCACAAATCTAACTTTATCATCAAGCTTCTGAATATCCCTCTTAATGTGGGACCTGAAAACATATTCTTTACCAAATGTTTAAGCCTTGATAATCAATGGCAAGCTACTCTATAAATCCCTTCAACATACTTGATTCACCAGAAACAAAACTAGCCTCAATCTACTATGAGAAAACCAGAGGGAATTTCACTTGAGCATTGATTGGGAAAGAAGCATTTGATATGATGCTACTACTACAAAGCAGATTTCTAATATAGCAGCTCCGTTCGTTCAATCAGATACAAAAGGTAGCAACAATCATTCTAAGTTACTCGGGTTTGATAACACCATAGAAGGACTTACCAAGAGGCTAATGAACTTCTCACCTCCTTCTTCCCTTATTTCGAAGCATCCTCTTCTGGGCTGCTCAAAGCAAGAAATAAGAGGCATCATCAATAATCAACAATCAATGATAGATTAACTATATAAAGAAAGACTATTCAAATGATAAATCACATTATACTTAATAATCATTCACATAGTATGGCATAAACATTATATATGCCACAGAGAAAACAGAGTTACATAAAAGTAAGAATGATAAATTACCAAAGCAAATTTCCTAGCATCCATATATAACTCGTGTCCCACATTTTGATTCCCCATCCCATTAGAATAAACATATGATCAAGCGCTTATTCAGTTCCATCAAATGAAGTAAAAAAAAAAAAAAAACAGCACAATTAACATTTTTCACAGCTTACCTTTTCAGGGTTCAATATCACCGTGATCCCAGCAACACTTTTCTCGAGACCTTCTTTCACCATAATAGCTCTCGTTTTGAATGAATTGCATTGTTTACTAATGAGAGGCAAATTCTTAATCATCAGCATTTTTCAAGAATCAAGGACATTAGTTAACTTCAAATGAAACTGGAAAAATTCAAATTTCACTGAAACCCAACAGCTAGTAGCTGCTTTGGAACTCCTCTACTCACCGAATGTACTGGAGGAACACGAGAGAAAATCTGTCTTGAACATGTTATCTACGCACTTTGGGTAATTCACTAAAATTCCAGCGTATAATGGGGCTTCAAATATCGACTTATTTTGGACAATCGAAAAAAAAAATTCATCTTTATGAGCACCAACTGAGGGACAGAAGCAAGGTATAAGAGTTTACAACAATGCGGCCAAAAAATGGATATTTGAGTAAGAGTACACAAGGAATTGCCGACACCAGTATAAATGCCCAGAATTAAAATCTTCACATTCCATAAACAATAAACCCTCCTCACGCTCCCCCTATCTTTATATTGTTCATAAAAGTACACTTTGGAAGCCATTCACCAGAACCCAAGGAGTAAATAATAAATAAAAAATCGATGAGAGACGAAAAAAGAACGAGAGATAATAACCCAAAACAGGGCAAACATGCCAAAAACGAAACTTCTTACATACCAGTGCTCAATCACGATGGTCCGCTTCGACCCATCGCCAGCAGTCCCTGAATCAGCCTTGGGTTTATCTTCTCGGCCTTCCTTCGGCTTTCCCTTGCCAGCTCTTTTCGACTTCTTGGTCTTCTTCTCCGGAGACTGAGAGACAGAAACAGAGTCTTGGGCGGCTCGCTTAGTGGAGGCACGAGTCACCCTAACGGAATACGTCGCAGCAGGTGCAGTAGGCTGTTCTGGTAGAGCCTTGGGTTTTCTGGGAGCCATATTAGAGAACCCTAGATATAGTAAATGCTTCTTCCACGAGAAAAATGAAAAATCACAAGAGCTCTAGCCCTGAAAGTTGGGGGTTTCAATAGATAGTTACTTGAAAGTACGAGATGCTCTCAATGGAGCAGACGAATAAGCACTCAGAAATGGGCTGTTAAAAAAGCGCCTTTTACCGCGATTCTGAATTTGAACGGACGGTTGAGATGTGGGGTGATATTTCATGAAGGATCTAGACCCTTGGTGACCGGTCAACGACAGGGGTCACTTTGCTTGTTGCCAGAAACGGGAATCGAACGGACCACACGAACTCAGAGAATTGGACCCTTCCGATTCAGTTGTTTAGTATCAGTTTTTAAAAATTAATTTTAGATAAAATTTTAATTTAAAAAATTTAAAATAAATAATTATTTTTATTAAAAATTAATTTTAGATAAAATTATAGTTTAAAATAAGTTACTAAAAATATTTTTTAGAACAGTAAAAAAATTTATGAACTATTCAATTACTATATTATCCTTACTTTTTTTTTATATTCTCTCTCCTTTCTCATCTCTCTTCTTTACTCTATCTCATATTTTTCTTCTCTTCTCTACACTCTCTTCTCTCCTATTTTTTCTCTACCTCTCTTATCTCTCCTTTTTCTTCTCTACCTTCTCTCATCTCTCATACTTTAATTAAATCATATATTTTTTAATAATTTATCAATATAAAAAATAATTATACTACTAATCTTTTAAACATATTTATTTTTAAAATTTATTCTTTAAAATTTATTTTTTTAAAAATCTATTCCGTAAAAAGTTAATCTAAACACGTTCCAATATCACGTATTTGGGGTGAATGTATTTATTCAAGTCCTTGTCCACGTAATTAATACACCTTCCTCATCCCGAGGTTCATCTCATTGCACGTCAAGTGAAGTGAATTGTTTAATTAAATTTAATAACTCCGAATAATTTAAACGGTTTAAAATTGATAATGAATTCTAAGTTTTTATTAAAATTTATATATCATTCTTATTTAAATTAAAATTTACATGTTATTATTTATTTTTGATAAATTTACGCACCATTATATTAACGGGCATCAATTAAAGGATCCTTTATTTATTCATCAATTTTTTTTTAGATAATATAATACTATACCATTTAATTTTTAAAATATCTAAATATCATAACATATAATGATAGTTTTTACAGTAGATTGTCTGAAGGTCATATAACTGATAACCACCTTTCTTCCAGGGTAAAATCCAACAACAGATCAACTAAGAGATTGTTTTTACAGTATATAAAGACACTACTACTACGGGAGATCAAATACTTCTCATCCTTCTTTGTCAATATACAAAACTGTCATCTTTGTTTTATAGTTTTCAGTATGCGAATAATCCACCAGAAAGTGAAAAATGGTTAGACTGAATCAGCTGCTATATATATCTTCCTTCTTCAGAGATTTTATTTTGTGAAATTGGAGAAAAGTTGCATCAATCTATCCACAGTTCGAGGGTAAAATATTCTGGCAAACAGATAACAAGGTAGCTTCAACCCATTCCAGATGCACGGTGTGATCTGCTCTGATCTCTGCAATGCATGTAAGATTAATGAGAAGTATATCATTATATTGCTTGTTAAACATTTTCACAGCATCGAAAATTGAGACTTGTACCTTTGAATCACTTGTACAATGTAAACTTTCATCAATTGACTGCAGTGAATGAGATGGAAGGAAGTGACATTCTAAACACTACTGGACTCTAAATTATCAAGTAAACTCTCTCTCTCTATATATATATACACACACACACACACGCATATAAGGCTAAAGTCACATACCGATATGGTATTGAGAGGTTTAGAAGTAACTTCCTGAACCCTGAATAATCTGGGATGCCATTTTCCCTCGGACCAATCTACGTATGTTACCGACCAGTTTGCTATTCCACTTGGATCAAACATCTGAGCACAAACCAGATGAGTTGGAAAGGAGACTATATTTCATTGTCGCAAAATCATGATGAGAAGAGATTGGTTCACTGACATTTGAATATTGGATCAGCAGTTCTGCATTTTATATGCTAGTAAAGTTCCACCTCTTGAATTAGTGGAAGACGGTTTAATTGCCCAAGCTTAATTGCTGAACTACCAGATGTCCACAAAAGAATTTGTGAAAGCACAAAACTTTAGTGCAGTTTTTTACATGTTTGCAATATGTTCTCTTGTTTAAAGGACGGAAATATGCTCTTTATACATGAAATTAATAGTATTTGCCGTCACTTCAACAGTTACAAAGCAGGGCATGGAGTGAGTGCACGGGATAAAGAAATTATAGACATAGCCAATCAGGAAACCAAGCAATGCAACGGCATCCCATCAAAAGCATATGATGCACATCATACCTGTGATCCCTTTCAAAAATCTTTCTGCTCTACTTCAGGTAACATATGCTCTATATACCTGCCATTTCCATGAGGACCAGGGTCCACAAAACTGTTTTTGATGAAGAAAAGTACAGAAAGATTAGGACAAGTTTTCACCAAACAGCTCTGCAGCAACAGAAGTTGACATAACTTCATCAGTTAATTAACATAGAAGTTGCTTTCACATTGTCTTACCATTCAATAAAGCTGACATTTGCTAACATGAAGTAATTGTACACAAATTCAAAGTTACGCACAGATATACAACTGAAACAAAATTCCAAAATATAATTAACCAGATTAAGTCTTAAAACAAGCACAGTTTAACGAAAAACAACCAGATACCTAGAAAACTGTCAGACAGCAAAACAAAGTGTTGGTTATCAGGATCTAAGTTCATTTGCCAAAAGTCTCCTTTCTGCTTCAACCGTGGAAATTGTTCCCCAAGCTACCTGTTAGGATTTTGAAGTAGGTTTTAAGGTTTAGATTCTTGCCTTCTTTGTTATAAACCATTCACGCTAAAGAAATATATCACTAGATTAGAGGACAATCTTCAAGTTGTTCTCCCCCAGCATTTGTCATATAGTTCTTGCTCTCGAAACAATACCAAAAATTATTTTTAAAAAAATGTGAGGTATCCAGTGTTAACATTTGAAACCCCAACAATCCCATGAATGCCGAGATTAATCTACGATAAAAACAACCTTAACTAATTACTTCAAACTATCACAAAAAGAACAAGTAATGTGTATAGGCAAAGCATGTGCTATGCTCCATATCGGGTTCCTATGGATTTCTCTGCCGAGAAAATAGCGGCTCTTATGTGCTGGCTTTTCATTTGATGATATGTGCACGTGCACATAAACAGAGAATTTGCCTTCATGACCCCGCAGTTCGTAGTTACTAGAATTCAAATAATCATAACTATATAGCATTCAAATGAAAGGAGTTGCAAGATGAAGTCAAAAGCATTAATGTTTGACTCAGGAAAGTAAACAAGAAAGAAAAGTTTATGGAATAAGAATGCCATACTTCAAAGAATGTGTCCCAGAGCTTCTCAAATGGCAATGGACCTGGAGTCAGAAACAAAAAGGCAACCTTGGGGTTCTTGGTTTCAATAAGCGAAATATTCAGAATTTCCTCATTAACAACCCGAGATTCAATCTCATAATCAGTTATTTTCGGAAAAGCATTCTGACGCTTATCATTAGAAAAACAAGCATAGTCCACAACAAGGAAAACGATCACTATACAAGTTGTTACTATATTCCTAGAATGCCTCCTTAGAAGCAGCTGATTTCTTGCCCCCACCATGATCAGAATTGAGAAGCTTTCTCACACCTTAAAGTCATGCATTTTCATACAAGTTAAAGACACCTCAGCAACTTCCTCAAACATTTATCAGCTATCACATTCAACACCGGCCTAATCTCATTGTTCCTGAGAGGGAAAAAAGAAAAAGAAAAAGGCCATTAATGATTTTTCTAATAATTTCAAGATTTATCAATTATGGACCAGACGCGACATACGTTAGCGTTATTTGAAACTTACAGCAGGTTTTAGACAAAGATACGACGTCTCAATCAACAGAGCGATGAAGATCTATGACCAACAACAGAATGACACTGACGACTATAGCTCCTCATCATTACTGATTATACGTAAAAGTGTGGCGTTTGGCAAACGCAATTGATTCATGATAAAAAATAATGGACAACCAAAATCCAAATCTTAACAACAACGTTCAGAAATATCAATACCTCTGACCCAATGCAGGGATCCAGAAATTTGCTAGAGGAAGGAAATCACAATGAATGAAGATCCAGAAAGTATGTATGTTTGATAATGGTTTTTGAAAAGAAGTGTGGTCATCTACCTGGTCTCATACACTGACTCAACTTTGCCAAAAGAAAAGGAGAAGGGAGCAAAAATTGGTACTTTCGCCACGTCACACGGCAATTTTGTGTTTTTGGTTACACGTCACCCGGCAATATTGTCCCAGCATATTTATGTAACCATCACAGAGAATATGATTGGGTGTTTATTTTTTATTTTTTTGTCTTTTTAATCTTCCAGACAACAACATCTTGTTTAACAGTGAGTCAGTGACTACAGAATAAATCTCATGTGAAGGGAGAGATAGAAATACTCTACGATAACAAAATGGGATGAAAGATGAAAAATAATATTCAGATTTTTACGTTAAAATAAAAAAATATTAAATAACCATAACAAACTCATGATAAATATTATGTGATATAAAAATAATCTTATTATTAGTTTTCTATAATTTGCTTTCCCATTTAAGTCGACAATCATGCAAAAACAGTGGCCTCCATCAATAAAGTCTTATTCAACTCAAAGCAGGCATCGTACTGAGTTTTTCCCACTGGTAGTCAGATAACACGCAACAAATAATGGTTCTGGTGATGAAGTCTTTCTCCTTGCTCTTTCAAAAAAAAAAAAAGCGGAAGATTTTCCTCACTTTTGTCACAAGTAATCGTATAACTTCTAACAATCTACAAGTTCAATCCACTCAAATAGATCTAAATTTTTAAATTAAACCCTGTCTTACTGTTCACGTACGTACCATCGATAAATTGGGTAAAATAAAAGATGTTACGTCATTAAAACGTTGCTCACAGTATTGCACAACGTCTTCTTCAGTCCATTTCAGCTCGGAGCTACATCCATAAAGTTCAATCAGATTTTAAATCAAGATTGCATCAGTTTAGCTGAGTAATACAAATAGAATTGAATGAGATGGCAGATTAACCAGGCCCCACTTTGGGAATATCGTATTGCTCACTTAGATTGGCCAGATACTGATTGAATTCCTGAACCCGATCACGATGTGACTTGGTTGCCATTTTTTGCCAGTCTTTGTAGCTCTAGTTTTTCAGTTTGCTGCAGAAACCGCCTCTCGGCTGGCTTTAGAACATCATCATAGGAAGCACCTTGACGATCATTGCTTCACTCTTTATCAGCCTCATTCATGCCAACTTCATTTAAACCCGTTGATAACGTATTGCCACCTAACAGCCTCCAAAGTGAAGAAAATAACATTAGCAAAAGATACTGTTAACCACGACAATCAAAGACTCATGTAGAAGGTGACTGACTGAGAACGTGGTGAGCTGCGGTCAAACATTCTTTAGAGCAAGCCATCAATATCATATTTCGTTTTTGTCGCATCAGATCTGTTTGGATCATGAATTCAGTAATTGAAGCCGTGGTATAAGGCTCACAGAGATGCAGCTTCTGGACGAGTTACGACTCAAAATTTCATTTGATATACTTAAAATAATCTAAAACAGGAGTGGTCAAAATAAAGTTTAATCAACAAAAACTCTATTACCTCGATATTGAAAGGTGATACTTTAGGCTATGTTGTGGCTATGGGTAGTATTATCTAAAAGTATGCTTATATCTGTGGCATGGTGCACGAACAAGAGAAAACAATGACTCCTTCTTGCCTTGTTTTTCCTAATAGGCCCGAGAATAGTAAACCGCAATCTAATTTTATAAGAGTAAACTTCTTAAGAATAATATCATAACGACGAATATAATACTGAATTATTTACTTATAAAAATTCAAAAAATTATGGAGTCTGGAAGTGACAGCAGCTGCAGCAATAGAAGAGGATAGCACCAGACACAAGAAATTATATCAAATTAACCAAAGAATAGTAGTTGCAATATATCTAAATTTGTTGTCCCAATTTTAAATCAAACAGATATCCCAAGTTATCATGACTTAACTCCAAAGTACACTCCTAAAACTAAATTGGAAAGGGTAGCTCAAAAGCCGAGGAATACTAATAAAAAAGCAACCCATATGATGCCCATAAAAGAAGCTAACAGGACTCTATGTCAAAAAACAGAAGCCTCAGCATAACATCAAAATACATTCATTTTCCATGAATTGCAACATCAATAGCGTTACTCAGATAAGAACATTCCTAGATTCGCAACTTCCCGTGAAATAGGATGTGGGAACAGTCCTAAACCAACCAAACAAAACTTTAAGAATGCAAACAATATAATCCTTTCTCAGTGAATTGAAACATCAGCATACGAACCCAATACTCACATCCACTCCTGAAACAGAATAACTTGACACCCTCAAACAACCAGCAATTTATAAAAGCAAATGTTAGAAAACACAGAAACAACTCTTCCACCATTTTTAATAATTTAGGATGGTAGTAGAATGAAAAAAAAAGAAGAAGGAAAGAAAGATCCAAACAAGGATTTATATGTGCCAGTTCAAGCTTTGTATTAAATTCCAATAGCATCTGAATTAAGAAATTCTGAAAGACAGAAAAGGAGTATCATGCTCACCTTGATTGATCAGAGACAACTGACTGTGACTCTTATCGTGCTTCTTCTTCTTCTTAATTCCACCGGCCTTGACGTTCAATGCTTTACCCTTCAGCTTCAATCTACCACCGAAAACGTTATCGTAAGCCGACATCTGTCCGACCGGATCCTATATCGAGCTTTAGAACGTGCCTGTTACAAATCTAACGGCAAAACTCTCACAATCGTCGTTCAACGAGGAATAACCGAGTCTTCTGGGAATCAAGAATAATCAGAAAACAGTAATCATTATCATTGAACCGGGATGAGAGTGTCCAGAAGCTAACAAATAAGCTTAAAGAGCAAGGTCCGATTGGGCATGAGTTGGTTTTCTGAGTGGGCTAACGTTCTGGAAACAAGTCAAATCTTCTTTTATACCTCCTTTCCCCGCCAAATATAACAGTTCGTTGGTTGTTGGGCTAAACCAGCCCGCCCAATTTCGTTGAAAGATGTTTGTGGGCTCAAGGATTCATAAGATATCAACGGAGAGTTAGTCTAAATAATAAATAATTTAATATCACTTAAATAAAGTTTTAAATTTAAATTTTAGTATATATAAAAAATTTTTGTTAGAAAACTCACTCGCCATAGCCAGGCATACGACAATCCGAATATAGTAGGGATAAAATTATGATGAATCGGATAAAAAAAAAGAAGAAAAAGAAGTCATGCTCTCAATTTATCAAACCTCATTTTATTATCAATGAATTCAAGTAACGAAAGAATAAGATATATAACTATTTAAAATTTAATATTATTTTATTATAATTCTAGTTGAAATACTTAGAGAAATGTGTTAACTTCTCGATATATAGGTTTACATTTGAGGATAATAAACAATTTGCTATATACAACTTATTTAAGAAGAAAAAAAATTTCGTCTTATTTTTATATTTAATGAATCCAACCACTTTCTATAAATTTTCATACTAAAAAAAATAATCTATTCATATTTCTTACCGATTTATCTAAAATCTAAAATTTGACATAAATAGTTCAATATTAATTCTCGGTGTCTGGAAAAAAATGAATCATGAAAATTAGTGAAAATATAATGAGGGTACTACTAATATATAAATTTTGCAAATAAATTAATTAAGAGGGTTACTCAAATTTTCTTTTCTTTTTCGCTCCTTTTTTTTTAAAAAAAAATGGAGCCAAGGAGTGAGGTGGGGAAACATTGACCTTGAATGCGGCGTGGTGGGAGGTTTTGGTCGCCTGACCTTCCACATGGTTCACTAATAATGGCATGACGACGATGAAAGAGGCGTTGAGCTGTTTGATGAGTTGGGTGCGTTTATTTCAAAATTGGAATTGCGTGTTTTCGGGTCTACAAAGTGGAAATCCCGAATAGGGATCTCATTTCTTAATTTCGAAGCTTCTTGCCTTTCTTTGATTCCCACCCCGCCGTACACGCACGAACAGGAAACACCCATTTGGCTCCATCATTAACTTCACTCCCTTCTCAATTCATAACAGTAGTAGTGAAATCGAAGCATTTCGCATCCACCTTCGCCATTCTGTTTTCAGGTTTTTCTCCTCGATCTGATATTTTCTTCTTATTCGGCACCAACTTTCTCATTCTTTTCTTTTTTCTGGAATGTTCTTCCATTCCTTGATGAATGGAAGAAAATTTGTAATAAACACAGAATTTTTTTTAATAAACACAGCATTAGTTTACTGTGTATTTTTTGTTGCTCATACTTGCGATGGTGAACCCAAAATGCTTGTAATCTTGAACTTTTACTATGGTCTTCAACCGGCAGCCTTCGACTCAGGTAGTGGTCTTGGTAACCGATCGTTTCAGTTTCTCTTAGCAGTAGACTAAGGGAGGAAGGGAGTTGAACCTGTAGATATACAGCTTAAGTAGGTTGACTAACTGGTAATGGTATTGGAGTTATCGATTAAGTAGACCAGAGTGGGGGGCCTTTCTCTTTTGTTTTCATGCTATAATAATGACTAATGATCTAGTGATCTGATCAGTGATGATTTGCACGTGTTCTAGGAAGTCGAAAAGATGGCGGATGACAAAGGAGTTGGAAAAGATGAAAAGGAAGAGACTATTTCTACTGCCACTGGGGATAGAAAGAAGCGCAAGGGACTTTTTTCAAGGATTTGGAATGCAATATTTAGATCACATGGGGATGATTTTGAAAAGAGACTAGAATTCATTTCTAAAGAAGAAGCTGTTGTTCTGGCTAGGATGAGTAGGAGATCTCGATCTTGGAGGCGAACAACCCGGCATCTTGTTTTATTTTCTGTTATATTTGAGGTGTGTTGTATTTATTTTTTTTAATGTGCTATAGATGATAAGGGAGAGTCAATAGTGTTTGCCTTTCTATGTCTTAACTTTCATCGTAAGATTAACATACAAGTCATATTTTTTGTACTTTATCCACCATCTGTGGAATTTTATTGCGTTCTGGAGAGAAGCTTTCCCTGTTCCTAAAGCGACTAAGAATATCAAAGAATATGAAGCTTTCACTAGTCTTGGAACTTAATATTATCCTACTGTGACTTTTATTTTTCTCCCAGCCTTTTTAGGTCATATTCAAAAAAGAAATTTCTGGATTTTGGTTGATTTGAATTTTCAGGTCATTGCTGTAAGTTATGCCATAATGACAAGATCAAAAGATATCAATTTGAAGATGAGAGCGATCCGGATTTTGCCAATGTTCCTTTTGCCTGCCGTATCAACTGCTGCCTATTCAACATTTATCAGCTTTGCAAGGATATGTGAGTGTCAAAAAGTTTACAAGTAAATTATAATATGTGTCGGAGCTAGTGTAATTTGTTAGAAAACACAAGTTCCAAATGTATTTTCGCACTTTCTATTAAGATTGAAGTTATTCGTGCTCCTAAATCGGAGCGAGCAAACAAGTCAACAGAACAACTTTGAGTTGCTGAAACAATTCTTAAACAGACTGATTGTAATGAGAACAATATCTGAATACATCACTGCCATATATTCTGGCTAGCAAAAGCCTGTAATTGAAGATTGACATCTCAAATTGAGGAAATGCCTTCAATAACTTCTTAGTGCTTGTCAAAAATGTATATAGTTTTGTATTCTGTGCGAGGATTGCTTCTTATTGAAGAACTTCTCCATGCCACGGAATTGGAAGCTCTGATGAGCCTGGCAAATACTAATACTTCAACCACACATAAATGATTGATTGTAATATACTATTATATTCATTTAAAGTTTCATAAGTTCTCAACGAAAATTCAGAGAGGAGAAAAATGCTTAAATATAATTTGATATTAACAGCTTGGTTAATGAAATTCAGAACATTCGTTCATGAGTTCAGCAAAAGCTATGTTTCACAACTCTGATGATTATAACTTGATTCCAATATAATGATGCAGATTCTAGACAGGATGCCTGTGTTAATATGTAGATATGCAAACAAGTTTCTTTAGTTCAAATATTTAAGTATGATTTGTGTTTTACAGTTGATCGAAGGGACCAGAAAATTCTTGAAAGACTAAGAGCTGAAAGGCAAGCAAAAATTGATGAGCTTAAAGAGAAGACAAATTATTACATTACTCAGCAGCTTATTCAGGTGATTTTCTGTTGCAAGTCTATTAATGTAGCTGTTATCTGTATACCCTTTTGTGCTTTATTATTATCTTTGGTGCAGAAAACTATCTTTATTATTATTATCTTTGGTGCAGAAAACTATCTCTTGTAGTTATATTCATCTGTCCATGTTTAGAAAATAAAAATCATAAGCAAAAGGACAAAGTATAATTTATTTTTTTCAGGCCCACTTACTGGAGTTCAATGATAGCTCCTACTTCTAATTAGGCTGATATTTTTTCAGACGTGACCTTCTTGGTCCATCGTTTTCTTGTTGGAAGAATCAATCCTTGGGAGAGGATCTTATGTTTGATTGGCATGAAAATGAGAGACTGTATGTTGCCAATTTTCTGATTGAAGTAATGGTTTTTTTATGTCATTGTGAGCTACGCCAGGGCTATTCTTGAGCTGCTCTTTTGGGAAGGAAGTTTTTTGGGGTATAGTGTAGCAACTGCTTTACTCTCTTTCTGTTTCGAGATTTAACTTTTGGTTTAGACAAGAAAACGAAGTAAAATGTCTGTTCCAATTATCTGATTTGAATAATGGTCTCGATGTGTCACCCCATGAACTAGGCCAAAGGCTGTGCCTTGTTGGAAGGTAACTTTTGACAATACCTTAGGCACTGCTTTACTATTGTGTTTACCTAGCTTGCGGTCTATTCAGAAATACGACCCAGACCCAGCAGCAAAGGCAGCGGCTGCAACTGTTTTGGCAACTAAGTTGGGTGCTGATTCAGGATTGAAAGTGCATGTTGGAGACGAATCAAAGCATGGTGGTTCAACAGGGAAGAGCAAGGATCATGAACTTATTGAATCCAGTGGACTTCGAAGTCGCAAACAAGTGATTTCTAGATCCACTAGTCCTGGGACAACTACACCAACGAATTCTAATCAACAATTTGTTGGTTCTGGAAGTATTGATCAATCTCAAATTTCTATGCATGACGGGGGATGGATTGCTCGAATTGTGGGATTGCTTGTGGGTGAGGATCCAAGGCAGTCTTATGCTCTCATATGTGTTAACTGCCATATGCATAATGGTGAGTGGATCGGATTGGATATGTTTAGCTTCTCTAGTGTCAATATTAAACTCCTTATTTCTCTTCAGGTCTTGCTCAGAAGGCGGATTTCCCGTATATTACTTACTATTGCCGGCACTGCCATGCCCTGAACAAACCGAAGCAATTGGGCGAGCACATCTCTGGTTCCAGTTCCCAAAATATTGGGTATCCAAAAGCAGACGAGGTAGCTCAAAATTCTAGTGCTTCTACAGATGAGAGCATAATTGCAAACAACAGTCCTGTAAATGCTAGCCTTGAGATGGAGGAAGTATCCAAAAAAGCGGGTTTGGAAGAGAAAGTTGGTTGAAAGTGTATCTTTCTTTGTGAATTGGACTGTTGGTTTTAGATGCCTAACGTCTTACCTCTTTGTAGGCACAAGGAGAGCTGCTTTGTGGTTGCTTTCCTTGGGTTGGTTTTATAACCGCAACAGAACTGAGATCTGTAGTTTTGAAACTTCGTCCGAGTTACGATGAATAGATTACATAACACACATCGCTTGTAAGTTGAGACAATTTTGGCATTTTCGCGATTTTCAGTATGGTGTTCTGAATTTCTGACTGCTTAAAATATTTCTTTTATAGTAGAGTCCTTGAGCTAACATTTAATAGTTTACTCGTCATCCCGACTTGCCCCCAAGGAGAACAAACACCCCCCCCCCTTCCGGCCGAAAAAAAACAGAAAAAATCCCAAAGCTGCTGCTGATGGTCGTGAATGTTGCTGCCCAAAACTCACAACTCCCTCAAGCTTTCGCTTGCAGTATGAAAATTAGAAAGAACAAATGATGGGATTTAGAAAGGAGGAAGCGTGACTAAAGTATTTAACAGCTATGCTTGCCATTCTTGGGTAGGACTGCTGCTTTACTTGCAAAACTAGGAGCCCAACAAATCAGAAGTGGTAGATCCCTCTCTGTCTCATCGTAGATCTTCAAGGGATTGCTCAAATTTGAACGTAGCGCTGTTGCAAGTGAGAATTCGTGAGTTCAATATCACTTGTAACCCAGCCTTTTTAGTAACTATCTTATTTAAATTCAAATAAAAAGGTGCCAAGCACTTACATTTAAATGATTAAATTTAATTTACTAAAATATTTTTTTATTAGAATTACTGGAGTAATTAAATGCTCCAAAAAAAAAACTCTTCTATAAAGTCCTCATTGTCATTGGGATTACAAGTTACGCTATGTCGGTATTTTACAACAAAAACATTCTAACAGCTCAAGTTAGCCAACAATTAACAGGAACGGCGTGGCAGAATTGAATAATCATCTCTTTCATTGTGACTACTCTTGCCCTCTAAACCTAGCTGATTTTGAGTAATCATCTCTTTCATTGTGACTAAACATTCTAGATTTCGATTCAGACTCAGATTTGCCCGACTTTTCAAGATCTTGTTCTTCCTTCTCATAATTTCTTGACTTCCATCCACTATTGGATCCCTCCACAAAACTTCCCTCCTCTTTCTTACTACAACTTTCTCAATGAGTTCAAGCCATCAGCATTTGGGCCATTTTTTCCTTTTTCCCTCAAGATCTTCAGCATCAAATCTGAATTTCTTCTCTTTCACGCCATATACTTCAACATTTGGCCGAGAACTTCTATCATGTGCCTCCCCACTGTGTCCACTTCTTTTTCTTGAAACAGTTTTTCTCTTTCTGGAATTCTTGTATCTGTCATCAGTAGAACCGCTATCTGAATCACTGCCACTGCCACTGCCGCTGCCGCTTTCATCAGTAGAAGAGTATGATCCCCTTGCAGAGTCTGTATCAGAGTCATCATCAGAATCATGCCTTTTCCTCTGCTTCTATTTCCATGAATACTTATTTTCTTCTCCTCCAACACATCATCTAAGTCATGCCTCCTATTATCTTTTTTAAATTTGTCCTTTCTTTTCCTTGCATCATCACTACTGTCAGAATCTGAACCAGACTCAAAACAGAATTTCCCTACCATTGCCTCTTTTGTGCTGATTAGATATCTTCCTACCATTGCCTCTCTTGGAACCTTCTCCATTTGCTTAGCATCACTATCAGAGTCATATTCATCATCACTCCCCCTCTTTCCTTAGTGATGCCTCCTTTTACCACTCCTCTATTTCCCTGCTTCTATCTGAATCAGACGAATCATCCTTTTGCTACCTCTTTCGACTGTCACCCATTTTGATTCTCCTCGAGTCTTTGATGCCCTTCTTATCATCATTTTCAACCTTTTCACCTTCAATCATTTGCTTCTTCCGAGTGAAATCTCTATCCAAAAAAGCATGTTCATGTTTCAGATGATGCTTGTCATCCCCATCAGTACCATTTTTCCGACCAGCTAGTGGTGCATCATCATTTTCTTCTGCATCCATTTCATTGACTTCAGCTGAAGTTATGCCAAGAGCAGCTTTCAAAGTTTCCATTTGCTTTTCTTTTCTAGCAGAAATTTGGTGGGTCTGTGTATCGGAAACCTGGCGGCAGTCAGTCATGGCTGAGAGCGCTGAACAGAATATATTGGGCAATATATCAATACATCAACATTAAGTTATTCACACCTATTTATCATGAGCCCCTAATTTAAAATGTCGATGCAATCATTCAAGCTTTGTCTCTTTAGTTTTTTGTTTTGGGGAGTGGGAGAGGGAAAAAATTGCTTGATGCCTATGTCAAAGGGTAAAGAAAGGCATAAAATCTTAATAATGAATAAAGAGGCCACATAGCATCCAACAATACATAATTACAATCCCTAGATAAAAGAGTTTTTAACAGAATTAAGAGTAGAAATAGAAATTAGCTAAAAATAAATTTGAATTATGCTTTTGGTAGGATATGATAGAGTAGTTTTTGATAGAAGTGAGAATTTTTTTATAAAAATAAAAATAAAAATAGTTTAAAAATAAACTTTAACGGTACAATTAGTAAAATAGAATAAAATAGTTTTTTAGAAGTGACAATAAAAATAAAAATAAAATTATATTAAAAATAATTTTTTAAAAATTTATTTAATAGATTAAAAATTAGTATAGAATTTATATATATTTTTTATAATTTGATATAAAATAATTTAAAATATTTTTTTATAATTTTAAAAAAATTAAAATTATACACAAATTTTATAACTTCAAATAAAATAATTTAAAATATTTAAGTTCTCTCGTCTCATTTCAAAATATAACTTCTATAATTTAACCTCTGCTTGCTACCAAACATGCCCTTAGCAAGAAAAAAAATAATTGTTTCAGAAACATAACATCGCTAAATCTTGATAATGAGGCAGAAATTACTTTTTCTCTGCGATTGATACCGGTATAGGTCCATCGCTATCCTTGCTAGCTGCCTCCGCTTCCAATTTCTTCCGAGCCTCAGCAATCTCGGCATCAGTGTAACCCTGATCAATGAGTTTATCTTCGAGGATCACCAGCTTGAGCTGAATCTGACGTTTGCTGTCATGCTCAAGGATCTCTTTATTAGGCTTCCTAGTAACACCTGCAGTACCCTGATCAGCCTCATATCCACGGGTGTTTTCAGCAACTTTGCTAATCTTGGGCTTGACAAAGAACTTGTTGCTCCCCTGAGGGTCTGTAACCCTATTCCGTTGTACATATCGGTTGCTCGAGTAAAACCTCTGCAACTAAAACAGAATTAAAAAAAGGAGCAACCCTAAAAGAAACAAATCATCACCGAACAAAATCACATTCTACAAAGTCCGCCAGTTTCTAATCCACTAATCAAACTATCAAATATAGGGAGAAAGATAAAAAAATTCTATTTAAATTTTAAAAGGATAAATTGAATTTTTAAATATTAAAAAAGATATATTGGGTAGGATGTTTAATATGTTATTTATAAATTTATGTATAAAGATTAAATTATCCTTTATTTTCCTAATGTTTTGACAATATGATTTATAAGTTTGCCAATAATATTTATAACTTTGACAATGATATTTGTAACTCTTATAATAGTATTTATAATTTTGACAATAGTGTTTATAACTTTGACAATAGTATTTGTAGCTTTGACAATATTATTTGTAATTTTGCTAATAGTATTTATAACTCCTATAGTACTATTTGTAATTTCAACAATGATATTTGCAACTCCCCGCAATGATATTTGTAACTCCTACAATAAAGAAAAAATAACTTTAACAATACGATTTATAATTTTACCAATGGTATTTATAATTCTGACAATGCTATTTGTAATTAGGAGAAATTAAATTTTAGTAATTAGGAGAAACACTGTAGCTGACACTGTAACTTCGACTAAGTGGAGTTGCAAATCCCATTAATAAAGTTACAAATCCTATTTAGAGAATTGCAAATAATATTAGCTAAATTGAACACTAAAATATTGTTGTAAATCTTATTCTTTAACAGAACTTTACAAAAATTGAACATTAAAAAGTAATTAGTTAAGTAAGAACATCAATCGGTCAATGGTTTAAACTATTACAAATATTATTGTTTCTTTTCTGTAGTGAGAGTAGTAAATATCATTACGCGAGTTACAAATACCATTGGTAAAGTTGAAAATCGTATTATAAAAATGGCAAATATTAGGAGTTATAAATACAATTGATAAACTTGCTAATACTATTGACAAATCTACAAATACTATTGTGAAAGTTATAAATAATATTGATAAAGTTGTTAATCCCATTGATAAAGTTATTTCTTTTCTATTGTGGGAGTTACAAATACCATTGCGAGAGTTATAAATATCATTGTTGAACTTACAAATATCACTATGGGAGTTACAAATATCATTGATAAAGTTACAAACATCATTGTCAAAACTATAAATACTATTATCAAAATTACAAACATCATTGTTAAAATTGTAAATAATATTATCAGAGTTATAAATATTATTGTCAGAGTTATAAATATCATTGACAAACTTATAAATCGTATTATCAAAATATTAAGAAAGAAAAAGGTAATTTGGTCTTTACACACAAATTTATAAATGTACCCAATTTATCCTTTTTAATATTTAAAAATCTAATTTATCCTTTTAAAATTTAAATATATTTTTTTTGTCTTTCTTCCTAAATTATATAAACAATAAAAGAATAAATAAAGAATTGAAGAAGAAAAGAAAATCAACAACTATAAAAAGCGAACACTCACTTCCGAAAATCGTGTTCTTGTTCTTTGTTGCCCCGCGCGAAAGAGAGAGAGAGATAAATAGCTCAAGGCGCGCCGGTAATCATCATCATATCAGCGGTGATTTTAGCCCGGCTACCTTTTATAATATAATATGTAATTACATTTAATATATTAATCTAATTTAATTTCAATTCAACTAACTATTTATTCAAAGATCATTTTTCACCATAATGAAAGTTCATTTAATCCACTTTGAAACCAATAATTTCATTTCAATTTAATATGTTTAATCAAATATTTGTTGTTTATTTGATACAAGAAAAAACGAGTAAGATCCGGATCGAGCAATTAATGTTATTTAGCCCGTGCAATTAATGCAACCGATTCCAATTTATTTAAAATAATTTTTATTTTTTTATCACAAGTCAAATTATTCATATTAACTAAACGATCAAAATTGTTCAAGTGACCTTTATCCGCCTGGAAAAAAATAAAAGTTATCTCCCCATGCTAAATACTAACGCGAAAATTCAAAATTGAAACTGAAAAAACAATAGTGAAGGAGATAAATGACGTTCATCTAACAGAAATTATGAAGCTATATTACAGTTCAAGAAAGCATTAGCCTACATAATTTATCAGAAATATCTTATTGTACAATATGGTTTCCAAGAAGGAACAGAAAATGAAGGGCACCGGGCGAACTCAAAAATCAGTATTCAACTATTGTGGGTGAAGTATCAAAAGCCCCACGACGTCTGAGCATTCTAAAGCCCAACCCAGTAAGAGCGTCCATTGCTATTGTGAATTGGAGACGGAGATGGAGATGTAACGCACCACTCATACCAAACCTGATTAAGATTATCAAGTGCCAAATTAATGCTATGAAGTGGAAACGGTTTCAAGGATCAACGCTAAAAGAGGAATAAATACGGAACAACATAGTCAACACCAACCTTTGCTGAACCACAACAGCGCCAGAAATGTACTTCTAAAGTATCGCCCCGCTCCACACAAATGGGTACCCTTAATGGGAAAAATATTGCAAACCTGAAAATAATTTGAAAACCAAAAGAAGTTTAGTGTCCGGGGAAAAAACTTTACTCTGTCATTTATCAGGTATACTTATACCACTAACATCTGACCTTTCAAGATGCTTATTTTGGAGAAATAAAACAAATAAATAAACCCTTGCATGTAATAAACCGTGTCATAGGTTTTCAAGTTTAATAGAGGCATAAAAAGGAAACTACGCTCAATACCAGCTGAACATATTTGGCGTTGCAGTTGAGGGTTCAATTCCAAGATGCACATCTTTGTAAAGTGTAGCATCAAAGTAGCCAGCAAACCCTACGGTCAAGGTGTAAAATCAAGACACTTGGAGAAGATAAAATCAAGAGATATTTAGGGTAAAATCAAACTTCTTTAAAATAAAACTCCCTCAATTATTTCTATGCATAAATCATTCCCATGAAGACTTATGCTACAATCTATATAACACAGCTATGAGTGTGCATATTGGATACGGCGCAATACAACATGTAGGATACAAAAGTTTTTAGAATCTGAGGGTATAAGAATGGGGATATATATAGGACATATATAAAATTGTTGTTTATCTTTATAATCAACAAATCAACTTGTTACAAGAAAAAAAAAAGAGTTGAATATTCCAAAAATTAGTGTGAATGTTAAACCAAAACACATGCATGAATAAAATGCCTATTAAATTTAGAAATAAAATCTTTGTTCTTGATACAAAAACATCATTGGACGAAAAAAAAAAGGTAGAAGCATCACATTACTACAAACACCCATGAGACCTTATTCCTGTTTCACCTTGAAAACCGTGAAGGATCCAATTTTGATGTCAAAATTTGGATATATGGGTGGGTGCAAAGTGGTGCGGATGGGTTTGTATCCACAAACATGAAATGTATACTTTATCATATATGCTACAGGCAGGTTTTATTTTTTTTGAAGTATCAATACTTCATAGCCTACAATAAGAGAAAAAAAAATGCACTACATACCATGAACCATGGCTGATCCAGTGTCATTAGGTATCACAAATTGCAACTTTTTATATCGATGGTTGCTTTCCATATCTAAGGGTTTTGGATGAGTAAATGTAAAAACCTGTCCAGGTAAGATAAGCAATCACAAAATCAGGACAAACCACTTACTATAATTTTTTTTAGCCATAAAAGATAACTATAAGTAAATGTTCACTAAAGAAGAATATTTAGCAAAAGCATATATGGACTTCAAACAGTGTAAAGATCAGAATTGTGAATAAATTGAATCCAACAGGATGCATGAAGAGCCACTCACAGGCTGAGATGGTGCCAGCCTAGCCACATTGTGTAATTTCACGACATAAGCAGTTTCAAAGTGTGCTATATCTTTATGTGCCTTAACCTGAAAAGTAACCATAACCTTGTTAAATAAAAAATGAAGTAAATTTGACAGCAAAAGTACAAGCGACACACATCATTATATAATTTTGAAGCTGTCACTGGTTGGATGAAACTTGTGTACCTGAAAGGAGTAGTAGAGAATGATTACTAACTAATCAAAAACAGAAAATATCAATGAAGAAGTACTTAACATTTAGGTGGTTGCCTAATAACATCCATATGAAATTAAAATTTCCTTTTTGACACTTGTCTAAAATCAATAAAAAATTGCTTAAAGTAATAAGACAACAAATGGGCTTCACAAATCTTCAGGTAATGCCAGCATAATAAGACTAAAGATTATTTGGCAATTATCAGCTTCACGTGTTCTTTGATTCTGACATCATCCAGCAGGAGTTTACAGTACCATTTAGCGAGACAATATGTGTGTGCGTGTGTGGGCGCAGAAGAATTTACTCACGAAGATGGTATTGAAATTCCATCTTGCTTCAAAAACCTCTGGGCTCCGTCAAGGCACTCAGGAGACAGCTCATTGTCACCAAAAGAACCCAGCAATTCACTTACCTAGATCAAGACAAGGAACATTAAGGCACTAAATTATAAATTATAAATAATATAACTTAAACAAATGACAAAAAAGACATGCTAAGATACCAATATGTCGGCCTTTTCAGGGGCATTCCAGTGGCGCATGTCACTTGAGACTATGGTAACTGAATCTTCCCAGCCCTCTAACCTAATCAAACTCTTGTAACCAAAAAGACAAGGCCATCTTTAAGACAAAAATGATTAAAGAAGCTTGAAAACTCTTTTTACAAGCTATAGATAATAATTCCATCAACAATTTGTAAGAAAATAAAGGGAGGAGAAAAAAATCAACTTATAGAAACATTCAAAACAAGATGCAAGGGTTCATCAACGTCCATCATAAGAAACTTAACCACACAAAGATTAAGATGGCATGATTCACAATAAGAAAAACAGAAACATTCTTTTAGCTAACAGTGCTAGAATAGCAAGTTAATAGACATTTAACTGTTCATAATGCCAAGCTTTATAAACTTTTCATCCATGAATTAAAAAAGAAAAAATCATGATATTCTTTTATACACAAATCGAAAACTTACATGTTGAAACATTAGTGATGATTAAAACTAAGCTTTTAAAGTTGACAGATACCAGTGACTTCTATTGTAAGGAAAAAGAAGATTAACAAGTGTTTGAATTTAGGTAATGCAATATGCAAGGAATATTAATATATGGGAGAATGAATGTTTGAAATCACCATAAAAGTAAGAAAAAAAAAACCTACATTGAGTGTAACAACTGCATTTGGATTCTTTTCCACTGCATATACTTTTAGCCTCCTCCCAGTCTCTTCAGCTGCCTACATATGAAGATAAAAAGCACCTAGTAAATAGAATATACGCAATATAAATTCAACAGAAAGTTTAAAGCAAACACCACATCCAAAATAATCATAACATCTAATTACAAAAACAAACCTCTAGTGATGCCCGAACAAGAGGCCCACGCCCAGCACCAACAACCATCAATACCTAACCATAGGAATTTCAAAAACCATTATATCTGCCAAAAATTGATTGCCCACCATCCAGAGCAATGTATGCTTAACTTGGTGTTAAAAAATACCAATCAACAAATCAATATGCAAAAAAGGATCACCAGAAATCTTACAGTGGTAATTTCAGACACCTTTTCATCAGGAACCCTATCCAGCAATGCTTTACATATTGCTCTTTGATACTACCCAAAAAAGAAGTTAATGGTTAGACTTAGATATAGAGTACATCACATAATACGGAAGCAAAGCCACCAGTTGCCAAATCCTCTAGCACCAGGGTACAAACAAGACAGAGGCCCTTTCCATACAAACTTTACAATAACGTAGACAGTTGCAGGCCAAAATCATGAATTTGAACACGTATAATAATGTAAATATTAAACAACTAGTGTGTGGCATAAAAATTAACACTGAATAGCCAGGAATCAAGTCAAATGGGTTACCTGGAAGAAAAAGACCCAGCATGAAATCATGGGAAAAAGAAAGACGCACCAAAAAAGGGCAGAAAAAGAAAGAGGAATTAGATAGAACAGATTGAAAGATTTAAAAAAAAAAAAAGACGCAAACTGACAAGTATACACAAACAGATACACTAGATCGAGAATAGATAGAATGCATTACCATACCTGACTGTATTTCACTATGTCTTTCTCAAATGTTTCATAGGTTTGAGCCTCTAGATTATCCATGAGAGGCTGCACAATTATTATAAAAAGAACCTCATCATTCATCAGAAAATTGTTAAAAATCATGCAGAAACAAACCAAAAATCAATTGAAGAGCCAGATCAGGAATACTTACTTGCAAGGGTGCCTGTAAAAAGTCCCTATAACCAAGCTGGCATAAGAGACTGAAGGTGTCAAGAGGAAGATTACAGCATATAATGCTATGCCTTCATTCAACACAAGGAAAAATAGATACCTCAAAGCGTTCTTGCTCAGGAATTGGGTCCATTCTTTGGTATAGATAAGCAACATAGTCCAGATAGGGCCTCAAAGAATGTCTTTCTGGGAAAAGAACACTCAAAGCTGAATACTCTTGGCCAAAGGACTAATGGTCACACGTAGATAAATACAACACAACACCAAACCATAACCTTAATATAATGCATATGGAGACACAGGACCATTTACATCCACAAAGAGGGAAAAGGGGAGGGGAAAACTTGCAAATATAAAAGGGCAAGCGCCATAGAATAACCACGGTTCTCATAACCAAATTCAGACCAAATAAAAGCAGCTCAACGCAGAAGGAACAGTTTAGACATTACTGCTCAAAGTATGATCTGTGGCATTAAGATGACATGTGTGTAAAAATAGACAACAGCAGCTTACCCACAGCAGCATGAGAAGCATCTGGATCCACACTTGCTCTTGGATGAACTGATTTTCCGCATATGATTATCTGGACAGACGTTTCAAGAAAATTCAGTACCTTTTGAAGGGAGAATGGAAGGCTTGAATGTGATTTGGTCAGTAAGTATCTGCTACTAAGGTCTATATAGTATCCCAAAAAAGATGAACAAGATCCCAGGATTGTAAAGATAAGCTCAGGTTACAAGGCTATCCCCAGAGGAAGTAAATGCTCAACTTGCCATATGCCATCCAACAGTTACTACTAATTTAGCCATTGGCTAACGCAAGATTCAGAGAATTTAGATGGATTACCTGTATAGAATGGTTAAAAAAATGAGTAATTAGCATCTGGTGGCGCTTTGAGAGGCATGGATAACCCCGAGCATTAGTCAAAAAGCACTGCCAAAATTCCAGTATAATTTATTACAATTTAAAATCAGAACCAGCAGCATCATAATATGTATAAACTGCATAATATACCACAAGGTGTCCTTACATCAGTACTTATTATAGCTGATCTAACAGGCTCCCCAAGCCAGCGTCCAAGTGAGTTCGCTGGTGGTAAGGTACTCCTAATAAACAAGAACATTGAGCATATCATGGCTCAAATAAATTATTGCATTGGTGCAACTGTACAAAAAGCTCAACAACATTTATCCAAGACACATGATACAAGATCAAAGTATAAACTACTATGACTAAAGGACTCTGGACCACTCACACAATATCAAGTGCCATGGACAATTGACTATGATGCTCACAGAGAAGACGAAATGAATTCCAAGTTTCCCAAGAATCGATCTGTAACCCAGGAAATAAAAAGCTTGAGTGAAAATAAGGCTGGCATCATAATATGACTAAAATAAATAAAACTAGACAATCATGCAAACAGGATTTTAGAACATTTACTCACTGAAGTTTCAGAATTGGCACCCATGGACTCATCATCAGACATGACCAATGGAATCCTAAGAAACAGCTTTATAACAAAGTTACAGAAAAATGAGAATTTTAGTAGAGGGAAAATGACATGTAAGAAGGAAAGACAAAGAACTTGGCACAAAAGTTGAAGGAAGACTAGCACCTGCAAATGATTTAGGTTCTGCAAGATTTGATTCACACATCTAGCATAATTAGCACAAGATGTTCTCTTGGGAGCTGGTAGAAGGCAAGCCTGCAGAACATCAAAACAGATTAGAAAAAACCGCATGCAACTCACAGCTATAAAATAACAAAAGGCAGTGATAAAGGTAGCCGCAACATCAAAATTTTGAACAACATGTAAGAGTGAGTGGCATATACTAGTCATATGCACGTTAATGTCCAGATAAGACTTCACAAAAAAATGGCATTTTGAATCACATCCTGATTTTAAAGGAAGAAGTTAAAATTTTCACGCTTCATGTGTTACATACACACATAAGTTTACAGATTCAGTACTTCAGAAATTAAATGTCTACTTGCCAAAATCCAATCACAGTGATTCTCAATATAATTCACGTATCTTTTCATAGGTCAACAATTTTCACCCCATAATTTGATAGATTATACAAAAAAAGGGTTAACTTGCGTCAAGTTCTTAAACAAACAATTCCCCAAGTCATCATTTCCCATCAGTTCTTCAAGTTATAATTTTAATCAGAATCATACTGATAGGGACCTTGTATGAGTAAAGTCTCACATCGGGTAGTATGGGTTGCTTGATGGGGTATTTAAGCTCTTGGCTCTCCCTCCCTAACAGCTAGCTTTTGGGGATGGGCTCTCCAAGGGTTTGGGTACCTATCAATGGTATCAGAGCCAGGTTGTCGACCAAACGGAAAGGGCTACCTGCGGAAGGGCTGACCGGCGATCGCCGATCCGGCCAAGGGCTGAGTGAAGCGCCGTAGTGTGGAGCCGCCGGGACGTCGACTTTCCGGGGAGGGTGTATTGATAGGGACCTTGTATGGGTAAGTTTCACATCGGGTAGTATAGGTTGCTTGATGGGGTATTTAAACTCTTGGCTCTCCCTCCCTAACAACTAGCTTTTGGGGATGGGCTCTCCAAGGGTTTGGGTACCTATCACATACGGTATTTCATTATTGGAAGGAGCTACATTAGCTAATAAAAGTAATAAAAGAAGTTTCAAGTTTCAAGTGGATGCTAATTAAGGATAGCAGAAGTTTCAAGTGGCAAGAGTAAGGAGGAGCAAATCCACAGGGTATATTCAGATATCAAAACCAAAAGGGCAGGCATCAATTCAAAACTTGCTGCAAATTGATCATGCCAAAGCTTACCTGTAGAGAGAGATGAGAAGCCCAAGCTATTTCTTGTCTGAGAGTGGTTTCAGAGTCCATCCTGAGGGTTTCGTCCTCTGAATCCAAATCTATCCATGAGCTAATTTTTCCTGAAGAAATGCCATAAGCCATCATCTTATAAATTTTACACAATCATGAGCTGATAAGAAAAATAGGGAACTCATATCCATACCCACTACACGAGTACTCCACTGTGATGGGCTCACGACTAAGTCTGATCCAGCAAATGGAAGAACAGCAGAACCAAAACTATCCTTCTGCACTAAGCTCGGCCTATATGCAGGATCCATCTGAATAGCACCATTAAAATATACAAGTCAACAGATATCCATCCAGTATTACTTATATTTCTAAGCAAATTGCGGTTATTTTACAACAACTATGATCTGTAAGAATTATATAACCAAGAATGTTTTCCCTTCAACAGCTGATAACTGAAGGGAAGCTTACTACCAAACACACAGAAGAGTCTGACACTAGGCTAGTAATAAATGATTGGCTTGCAAGCTATCAACAAATTGAAAAAAAAAGTAAAAAGTAAAGAATTGTATTAGAACTCTGTCAGCCACTGAGGGAGGCCAGATTTTTATAGAAAGATTGTCCTTTGACTAGTTTATTATACCAAAATAGCTTAATTTACTTGGTTGTACTTTGACTACAAGAAAAATAGGGAACTTAAATATCCATATTTTTCATTACTTGCAGATGTGTGACTTCTTATACTCTAATACAAGAAAATATAGTTTAACGTGCCCACCCAGTGAAACCTAGTAAGCTCATTGTCTCCTTGTCGAGCAACTTCCCTGCAATGGTCTATAAAACACTTCCATTCTAGGTGAGCTTACTGACCATTCACACATAACAACGCAACTCTAAGTTGCAGTGAGAACGGCTAATTGGCCACCACATAAATTCCACGTAACTTCTTTTACTACAGTATAAACTCCTCATAAAATATGCATATCATCGATAATGCACATACGTGGGGAAACACAGATACAGCAAAATGCGAGTATGTTTCTTCTCAATTCAATGCCGAAATAGTTATAAACGCGTATTCTACAGAATTTTCCTCCAAAAGAAAACATCGATTTCCACCATTTCATGAAGTTTAAAAGTAAAATGTAAAGAAGACTAAGAGAAGAAGCATTCGACACAAACCAGAGGAGCAACAACGAAATCGAATCCCCCAGAAACGAGATGGTGAGACAGCAAGTATGGCATGTCAACATCGAACTCCGTCTCTACACCGCAATACCGTGATTCGGTGTTATCTCCAGCCCTTTCTCCGAGCGGCATTTTCACCAACTTTCAGGAAGGAAGTAGAAGAGCAACAGAGAGAAAATAGGGAGAGACCAGAGAAAGAAGAAGAAGAAGAAGAAGAAGAACAAGAGCGAAGAATTCTGGAAAATTAGGCAAGAAAATGTAATCAAATCTCCATATATAACCCACTTGCTGCGCGAACCAGTTATGGCAGCCTCACTAACTAGTCGAAAAGCTCGATAAATAACGAACTAACAGGTATGTGATAAAAACTGGGAGAGATAACAGACACAGATGATGGAACGGGTTTGAGTAGCTCGCATGCTGAGCTGAGCTCGAGGTGCGAGTCAGAAGGAGGGTTAAGGTAGGGCTTAGGGTCGAAAAGAACTTCGGCTTTCCCTCCATTGCTCTCATGTTGTAGAATTATAAACTCAGGACTAGGGTTTTGGGTTTACGGGGGTCGGTTTCGGCCCAGCCAACCATTTTTCCATTTTGGGCCTGGAGTTCTATTTGAGCAGCCCAAACCGTCCAATGATCAGGTATTAAGTATTGTTTGGTATTAAGACGTGAATATTTGTACAAAAAGACGTTTGAATTTAACTTTTTGCAAATGCAAATGCAAATGGGAGAGGCTGGAGTATGCTTACGCGCCCATGAATTAGGGTCCTACTCTCCAACTTAGCCCTTCGTGTGGCCCATTGGGCCAAAAATATTAATTATCAATACTTTTTTATATAAATATTTTTTTATTCACCCAGTTTATCAGAGCTTTATCCCGACTATATCTAGATTTGATCTATATCATACACTTAACTATGGTAGATGAGTCTTTCAACAAAAATTTTCTATATACACCAAGACATAAATTTAAAATTTTATTTAAATCGTTTATCATTCAAACTAATTCAATTATCAACACTTCACATAGGAAATATTTTTCTCTCTCTCTCTCACTGTATACGGCCATAGGCTATTTTTTTTGGGGGGGGGCCCAGGTTGTGTTAGGGTGGAAATGAATGTTTCATTCATTGGTCCAATGTGAAACGAGTCACAGCGGAATTTATTTTAAATTTACCTCTCTCTCTCTCTCTCACTCTCACTCATCATCGATTCTTCCGCCTCTTATTTAACTCGACTGTTTCCTAATATGCATTTGAATGCAGCATGCATGACAATAGTACTTTGCACGTGTATCCTTGAATTGATGGCATACCAATAAATAAAATAATGCTAGGGCCTAATATGAAATGCCCTGTGAGCATTTTTTGGGACTTGGGATCGTCTTATTTTTGTTAACTGACATTGACAAAGTTGTCTCCAAGACTACATTTCATTCACTATTTCATGTCGTCCTCTGCCTGGCTGGTTGGTGTGTGGCCACATCACGCTGATTTAATTCATGTACTACTACAATACTATAATGTTATTCGGCCCGTTGGACAATATGGAAACTTCACTACCAAGTAATCTTGACTTTACTATCTCTCTTCCCCGATAATCTTTAGGTAATAGTAATAATAAAACATACTTATTAACTATTACATTTTATTTCATACGTCTACGATAATACTTTTTTTTGTTTTTTTTTAAAATTGAAATTAAAATAAATAAATGTTCTGTCACATTTGTCACAGAATCTTCTCTTGTCAGAGCTGCTGGATTTTAAAGGACTACACGTGTCGAATCTTGGAAGATATGTAACATGTATTTATTATTCCATGGTAATTAGTTTTTATTTTTCATCTAATTATGACACGGGAATACTTAGTTGAACTTTTGCCACAGCTACGTCCTATACCTATCTATCCATCCTTTACCATGATGCGCAAAGACCGAGCTCCAGCATCCCCACAAATTTAGATTTCAAATCTTTCATTTTCCTATATTTTTTCTACTTCTCATTTCAATTATTTAATCAAAATTTAAATTATTTAAAAAATAGATATATAAAATTAAATTACTAAAATTTGGCCAGGACAATTTATAACTGTAATAAATACAATATTAAAAAAATTATCATTTAACTATTAATATAAAATATATTAACTAATTTAATTATTATTATTATCATTCATTTAGTAATTATTATTGATGAATATTAATATAGATAATTTAAAAAAAATAATAAATATAAAAAATAAATTTTTATATTTAAAATTAAGATTAATTTTTAATTAAATATTATATCAAAATTGAAAGGAGTATTTTAGAAAACATTCGCAACTCAAATTTTTGTCCAATTTTTTAGGTGAGAAGTGGAGAAAATAGAGAAAGAAAAAATATAAAAATTCAAACCAAGAGAGAGAGAAAAGAGATGGAGAGAGAATACAGTAGGATAGTGGCTTGTCTTGAACTCAAAGCAACCAGAGATTAAATGGTGATGGATATTTTTTATTTTCTTTTTGAAAAATGCTTGATGGGGGGAACGGTTCATGCATTGTTTTATGGTAAGGGGAAAGGACAGGGAAGAGTAATGGGCCTGCTTCCCTGAGTCAATTGACCAGAGAGAGGCCACTGTGACCCCCTTCTCTCCACACTTTTGTCAGTTATAATTTCTCCCTTCACCCCTCACACCTATTTTTGTCGTCTCCTCATCACTCATTCACACTGTTCCCCGATACCGCCCTTTTTCTCTTTTCACTTTCCCCTCCGCCTTTCAAGTTTTTTCATTTGCCCATGAATCAAGATTCCTTCTTACGAAAAGTTGAATATAGCACGGTTTATGATTTGCTCATTAATGAACACTGTAAAACCCCTTAACGAATGGAGAATTCGTGTACAGAGAGAACGGGTAATAATAATGGCCTGAACTTGACGTGTGAGAGGGTGAATGAATATGATGCTTTAATGAATTGAATTTTCGAGCCAATAAATAACATACAATTGGACCTCTGCCACGCTGATTGGAGTTTGCAAATCGTTGTCAAGTTCAAAATCAAAATGCTAATCCCAGCCTAACTCTTGGATTCATCCAGGAAGTAATTACCGACTCAGTCCTATTTTTCACTGCACTGATTTGCTATGAACCCAGCCACCCAAAACGGGGAAAAAGTCCCCACTAAATATTCAATCCTGTGGGCTATTGCCCTGTCGTATAACTATTACTCATTTATTCTAGAGAGAGAGGGGAGTATTTCAGAAGCTCATTGCTTCGCTGATTTTGAGGCACGCAAGAGGAGAGAGAGAGATTGCAGAGTACGGCACAAGTTTCACCCCCTCCCTTATTTTTACTGCATTTGGGCTTCTTTCTTCAGCATCCATCTCTCTGCCAAGCTCTCAGACCACAAGGAGAGAACTGAACACCCAGGTCGGTTTCACACACTTCGTCCTCGCTATTCCTCCTTTTCTTTCCATTGAATGAATCTGATTTCTAGTCCATTTCTCTGTTTTGATTCTATTCAACGTTTTTTTTTTGGGGGAGGATTCTGGGGTGTCCCTTAAATGTCATCTGTAAATCTGTTTCATTTGAGCTTCTGATAGTTACAGAAGTTTTTTCTCCTTTCTATCCGGGGTTCTTTTGCTTGTGCGATTATTGGAAGTTTTACTTTCCACTTGTTTTTAAGACCTTATTCGCACGCTGCTCTGCTTAGCGAAGGGATGTGGAAATGACTCAAGCATTATTATGACAGAATTCAGAATTCTGTTTTACCTTTGTACTTGTTTTGTGTTTTGCCTTCATTGTCGTTTACTGCTCTGCATTTGATTGAGATGACATTTGGTCGTCCAATCGGAGCTCCATAATTGCTTCTTCATTCATTCATTTTCTTTTCTGGTTTCTTTAGAGTCTCGGAATTAAAGTGGTAACACAACTTTCTTTTTCCTTGCCTTTTTTCTACACTCTCTCAAAAGGTTTAATCTTTTCACAGATGTGGCGTCGTGGTCACTGGATATTGATGTTGTTTACTGAAAACCGAAAACTCATTCTGTGTTCTTCTGTTTAAATGATCGAACTCAGTTTTTTTCCCTGCAGGTGATTTGAGATAATGCTGCGGAAGAGGAACAGGTCTCTCCAGAAGGATCAACATCACATGGGTCATAATTGGGACTACTATTCTCAGTCTAAATACGGTCTGGGGACCAAACTCAAAAACAAATTAATTTTCGATGCCCCTCGTTTGTTTGTGGGTCTTGTTCCTAACAGCTTGTTAGATTCTGATTCAATGAGGAGCCCCACATCTCCTCTTGATGTTAAAGTGCTTCCAACTCCAAAACCATGCCAGCAGATGAGGAGCTGGGATTGCAGCAAAGTAGGCTTAAGCATACTAGATTCTTTTAACGATCCTTCTGAATTTTCTGGGAAAATTATATCTTCATCAGAGAGTAAGATACCAATTATCAGTCCCAGAATGAAAATCAATTTCTCAAATTGTCTAAACAGTGCTAATTCTTTTGAGGCATCTAAGTCTTTACCCAAGGATTTTTGTAAACTTCCTTATTATACACAGAATAGATCTGCTATTTCCAATACTCTTTTTGAGATTGGAGAAACCTGCCTTGAGCATGAACCACTTAGGAAAAGCCGGTCTTCTTCAATGGACTCTGGTTTTTTCTCAGTGAAAGATATGTCCAACCAAGCAATCTTTCCTCATTTTATCGAAACAAACCATAACTCAAACACCTCACTGCCTACAGAATTGATGAACTCAAAACATTTATCATCTCTTGAACTTGTTGAGTCGCTATCTGCTGGTGAGATTGAGGAATCTGAAGACTACACATGTGTGATTTCCCATGGCCCCAATCCAAAAACAACTCATATTTTTGGTGATTGCATCTTGGAAACTTATTATAATGATCTCAGGCTTCATGGTAAGAATGAAGAGAAGGAAAATGGAGTGTTCCGGGTCTCTAGATGCTCTCAGAATCCAAACCAGTATCCCTCTAACAATTTCTTGAGTTTTTGTTACCACTGCAACAAGAAACTGGATGAAGGAAAAGATATCTATATTTATAGGTTGGTTAATTAGCCTTATAAAAATCGCAAATCTCTTGTTTTGACTTGCATTTCCTTTTATGGTTAGAAATTTATTCCAAGACTGGCTTTTTTTTTTTTGTGATCCTGCAGAGGTGAAGAAGCATTTTGCAGTTTGACTTGCCGTGGTCTGGAGATCATGATTGATGAGCAATTGCAGAAATCTCAAGAGCAAGAAATTAAGGAGGAACTTTTTGAAACGTAGGTAGAAGCTTTTCTGTCACAGCCACCACCACCATGGGCATGAGAATAGAGACGCAGCTGATCATCTGTTCAATAAAGTGCTGTCTTTTTTTCTGTTTTTTTTTATCTGCATCTATCTGCAGCCATGGATGATCGTTTTTGTACATAACTGCATTTGCCTTAGGCATCTCAGATTTCTGTGTTTTTGGCGGATGAAGGCTCTCATTCAGCTTTTTGCAGTATCCATATATATATAGATATATAGATATATTATGTTATCAATCTATTGATAGCTTATATTATATTGAAGACGATTTCTGGCTTCTCCTCAGGAATTTCCTGCATTCCTGCATTATCATTTTATCACGTCAAGGATCAATGTATACAGCCCGAACAAGTTCTTAACTGAATGATATATTAATATTGTATACCCAACCTGCTTTGTTTCCCATGATCATGTTTGAAGAATCCATCCACAAATGAAGATGATGTCAGCTTCATCTTAATGATATTCTTACCCACAGACTCTTGGCGGGTGAACTCACAGGAATAAAATTCTTGATCCCACCTCCTAAGAGAATAAGCTCGTTGCTTCTGTTATGGCCAAACGGTGTTCTGCATTAATGCACTTAAATTGGATGTTACGTTAATTTTCTGAAATATAGAAGCTCAGTCACGTGAAATGCAATCTGAACGCTGGACTTCTGAATATACGGCACATGCTGTTGCTTCGAAATAACAAATTGGTAATGGAACAAAGCAATCAAGCACAGGTTATTAAATAATCCCAGGACAGAGGGTTTGAGCATGAGCCATTATCAGGACCTCTGAAAACAACAACTGATTACACGACACCAAATTACTTAGCTTTGAGGATTCCACTCCGAAAGGGGAATCATGGACATGTGAACATTTCTTTTTTTCGTATAAAAATTTTTAAAAAGGAATTGACTTCATCCATAATTCAAAAAGTAGGGTGAATTTTATTTTTCTCCTAAATAATATTAATATTGGGCAAAGGGAGCTGTCAATTACTCTCAAACATAAATCTAAGTACCCAGGAGTTATGATGTCTCTCTAAATATCACGATTAGAACCATAATAAAATGATACTTCCCAAAAATTAAACATGTTCCAAATAGTCATATGTCTCACCACTTTATCACCTAAACATAAAAAGGGTTTGTACATGTGAACATTAAATGAGAAAGGTAAAAGTGAAGTAATAGGGCCCGTCAACTATACAACTTCTCCAGACTATACTACATTTTCTCTGTATAAAAAAATTTATATGAGTTTCGTATCGGTTTCACACAAATGCTAGGGTATAGTCTCGGGAGTTAAAGAGTGTTTACAGAAGATTTATAAGATCGTCTGATAAATGAGTCCTCACAATAGTAATAAAAATCAAATTTTTGTTCTTGTGAGATATGAGCTCGTTCTTTATCATTTATGCCAACTCTAATTGGTGAAACTTGACTAAGTTCAATCAAAGCAGAATTAAAACAGATAAAATGGGACCAATGTAACCGAATTTGAGGGAATCCCTTTCTTAGGGTGTATTTATTCTAGTATCTACATGGGTTTGGGTGCTTTTTAGTAGTTTGAGTAAAAAAAAAAACACGTTTTTTTTTTACAAATTAAACAGATAGTTAAGCACGTTGATCAAATTTATTATCTTTTTGGGCAAAAAGCATGCATAATGCATTACATATCAGACTTTTGTAATGTGTACGAAAAGGTCTGAGATGATGAGCCCGTGGCCTTGTATGTAGCGTTGGACAAAAAGTTACGTGTCAGGCTTCTTTATTTTTCCACCACACTTCTCACCGGCGTTACTTACACCTCTTTCCTTTGTTTTTTTTTCCTTTTTTTATTATAAAAAAAAGTTTAAGTATATTTAATAACACTCTCTATTAAAGTTAAAACATAGCTTTAAAATTTAAAAAATATTTATAAAAAATTTATGAGATTATTTATTAAATGAGTCATTATGATAATAGCAATAATCAAATTGGTATTCTTATATAAGATATGAGTATATTCTTTATTATATGTATAAATTATTATTGTTTTTTTTTTGTTTCCTAAAATGATGTAACACACCAAGGTCCTTTTATTTTTCACGTTCAGGCCATAGGCCCAGCTGGAATCAAGACTTCCTAACGGGACCCACCGGACCCATGGACTTTATTCTTCTGTTGGGGCCCGTCTAGTTGGAGTCTGTCATGTCCCAACCCGTTTGGGAGGCAAGTGTGCTTTACTCTGTATTGTGTGTGGGACTTTTGGTTTCGGCGTTACCATATGACTGAGCAATTACTATATATCTGACCAATTGATTAATCTAAATTTAGTATTTATGAGACTTTTCAAGTGATAAATTCTCCTAACAAAATTTAACATTATTGTATCTAGAGCTCAAACTTAAGGCTCGTGTATATTAGTTAGACGCGTTTACTAATCTAACCAAGTGTGTATTTGGAAAAAAATTTTCAAACTAGCTTATGAAAAAAATGGGATTATAGATAGCTTATAAAAAAGGGTTTTTCTAAAATAACTTATAGAAAAAAAGTGATTTTAGATAAATGAGTGTTTGGATAGTTATTTGTAGAAGGGGTTTTATGAGTGGTAAATTACGAAAAAGGGTATGAGTATTAAATGAGGAGAGATAAGAGATGAGAGGAGAGAGGGTGTAAGAAAAAATAGGAGAGAGTGTGTAAAAAAAAGTAAGGGTAATATAGTAATTGGTTAGTTCACAAACTCTTTTACTGTTCCATAAGCTACTCTGACCAGCTTATCTGAAATCTTAGTTTTAAACCATGGTTTAGTCCAAAAGCCCGTTTGAACAAAAATTGTTGTTTGGTAAAAAATTTCCCCAAACCGAAGTTTAGGGCTAAAAGCCCTTTTTAAACCATAGTTTAGGATGTTTCCAAACACACCCCAAGTGTTTGTTGGTGGAATCGGTAACTTTATGATAATGCCAAAATTAAAAATATGATAAATTATGAATAAAGGTTAGATATAGTGAAAGTGATCTATCTATATTTGTCCTTATGAATTAGAATGAGAGATATTTATATTTAACGTTTAAAAATAATTTAAATAATATTATTTTTAATAGAAATATATATATATTTAAAGGAAAAAATGGTAATTCTATCATTATATATAGGCGTTGCAGGAGAATGAAGTTTCGGTTGGACGGGAAAGAGTAATTCAAAGACAGAGCTAATGGAAGTAATAATCTAAATTGTTAGGACTGAGTAGAAAGAAAAGTGGAAAATGGGGGATCAGAACGACGTGTCAAACAATGGAGGATATCCAACTCACCATATTTAAACGACGCACTTGACTTCATGAGGAAGCCTGGTGTGCTGACACGTGTAAAACAGTGGAATCTGACATAAAACGATCATTAGGGAAATCCTTCGAAAGGAAATAATTAATGTGTAAAGATAGGATCTGTCTTTGACTCTATCGTCAAATTTTATTTTTATTTCAAGTCTTAATTTTTAAAATACTCAAAGCACATTATATACGTCCTTCGTCCTTCACAGGGTGATCGACCTTAAAAACTTGAGAGTGCGGGATGTTTTAGCGCTGAAAATAGTTGCAGGGCCTATATATATATATATTTAATATTAATATTAAATAAAATAAATTATCTATTATTTTTAAATATAAATTTTAAAAAACTCAAAAAACCCATAAAAGGCCATCAACAAGCCAGGAACCTTTATATTTCAAAAATTAATTTTTTTTATATAAAAAATTTTAAAAAAGAATTGAGTTTATTCACAATTTAAGGGTATAATGAAATCTCTCTTCCTCATAGATAATACAAATATCAAGTAGGATAATCTACCTATTACCCTCATGCATAAATTTAAATACTCAAAAATTAGGATACCTTCCTAAATACTGCGACTAGAACGATAACAAAGTAATACTCTTTAAAAATCGAATACACTTTAAATAATCGCACGTTTCACCCATTCACCAATTAAACTTACGAATAATGAGTTTTAAAAATTAAATTTAATAGAATGAGTTGATGATTTATAATTTAATGAATCAAATATTTGAATTTCTATCTAAAAATATATCTATATTTAATATATAACAATTTCTTTAATATAATTATTTATAATATAAATATAAAGATACTTGTAACTTAAAAAAATAAAAAGTTATATTACTCATTTCCCATCTTTTGTATAACCTATTAAAAAAATGCCTAGTTTACTATAATTATAAAAGTAAATATTTTAGTTTATTCTTCCTTGGGAGCGAGGCTCCCGATTGTTAATTTTCTCGAGCCGCCCCCATATATTTACCCACACGTATCGTTTACCTTGTTTTATTCCTTCATGTGGATATTTACTAACAAGAGTAGTTGTCCGTGACAATGATGTTTATATTCGATAAAAATAATGAACAACGATGAAAATTAAATTGGGAAACAGGCCAAGAATATTTCTCGAGTTTTTATTTAAAAAATATTATAAAAACCAGTAATTGTACAATAATATAATCAATAATAGCCGAGGGTCTAATTTTTTTTTATATATATATAAATGAGGATTATGTGCCTAAAATAAATAAAATTAAATTATAAACACTCATTACATATAATATACTCTAAATATGGTGGGCATTAATATAATATTTTTGTTAATGTCAATTTATCTTTAATTAGGGTATTTGCTAACATATTATGAATTCTAGGAATAAATTAGAGTTTAATATTACATAATAACTAAAAGAATATCTGTATCTATATTATTAATAAATTATATGTATTTATATTTAAATTAGATAAAGTTTAAATTTGATCCCAGGCCCTAGTCAATGAATGGGGGCGACCACAGTGAGATAAGAATTCAATGACATTTATGGATTAGGCTTGGCTCAAACTACTAGTTCTACGTACTTTTTTGTCCATTAGAAAAATATGTATCTGTTTTTTTTTGACCATATGTATCTACCCAACATGCTAAAGGAAAAAATATTATTTATATATTTAATTAATAAAAGAGTAAAATATATAATTATTTTAAATATATTAGATCTCTATATAATACTATTTTATAATATTTTAATTTCAGCACTTGAAATGATACTGTAACTTTTAGGTACTTATATTTATATTTAAAAGTAATAGATAATTCATTCTATTTGATATTAATATTATTTAGAATAGAAAAAAAAATTTACCCTTTTTTTAGATTATATTATAGGTAAATTTATTTTTTATTTTTAAAAAAATTGTATTAAAAAAAATACTAAAGGAAAGGAAGCATATTTCCCCCTCCTTCATCCTATGTTGGGCTTTTGCCTACCAAACGGCTCGTATGAAAACATAAAATTAAAATTAAAATATTTTATAACAGAAGCAGTAACTAATAATTATTAAAAGAATTTCTTAAGGTCAATCCGGGGATGAGCCATGCATTGCACGCACACATCTGTCCTAAAATACCATTCCATATAAAATATAATATATAAAGTTATAAAATATACGTTTTTATTTTCTCAAGAATCCGTATAAATGCGTCTAATTATTATCCTACATGGGAGTGAGCAGTGAGCACCTAACATAGGGGCTATAACGTAGACATTTTAGACACGGCAAATAGATTTGGAATAAATTATTATTCTTTTATGGGTAAAGGATAATAACTTGTACGAATTAATTTTAAAGATATAATTAATCCCTTCAAATATTAGATGCTAAGATCAATATTTTAAATTAATTTTAAAAATATAATTAATATTTTAAAATAATTAAATTAGTATAATTTTATTTAGATGTTAAAAAACATAAATTTTTATTCAATATATATTATAAAAAAAATTATTTTAACATATTATTTAAAAATTAATGATATTATTTTAAAAAATTACAAAAAATAAATAATAAAATTTTTTAATTTTTAAAATTTTATATAATATCAATTTTAAAATTTATATTATTTTTTAAATAATATAATATATATGATATATTATTATAAAAAAATTATATGATATGTATTCCATATAAATTTATACGTTCTATCAATAAATCAATAAAGAAGAAAATTATATTAATTTAAATATTTTATATTATTAATTATATTTTTAAAATTAAAGTAAAATATTGATTGTATTATTAATTTTAGATACTAATGACTTATTTAAAATTATTTCTGTAGCGGTGGATTGACCTTTACCCGTCTTTTATAACAGTATCTATGGAAATTGCTAATCATTACCACCAATACGATCAGCTCTTGCCCAAGAAATTTCGCTATAAATAAACCGCATTCCCATTCACACTTACTTGTCCAAGCAAATATCATCCATGGCATTTCAGAACCAGAATCCACCATTTTCAGACCTTGAAGCTCTCCAAAACCCTCAAGCCTCTGGTAATTTCTCCACCAACCCGATTCTCAAACTGAAAGCCAACTTGGCTTTTCGTTCTAAATGGGCTGAACTGAATGGAGCCATGGGAGACCTTGGCACGTATATACCTATAGTACTGGCTCTCACTCTAGCCAGAAACCTCAACCTCGGCACCACATTGATTTTCACAGGCATCTACAACTTCATCACCGGTGCTATTTATGGGGTTCCTATGCCTGTCCAGCCCATGAAGTCCATCGCCGCTGAGTCCCTCTCCGACCCCAGTTTCGCCGTGCCGGAGATCATGGCCTCCGGAATCTTGACCGGCGGGGTTTTGCTGCTGCTGGGTATCACGGGGTTGATGCAGCTAGTGTACAAGTTCATTCCTTTATGCGTTGTCAGGGGGATTCAGCTTGCACAAGGCTTATCCTTTGCTTTGACCGCTGTTAAATACGTCAGAAAGATGCAAGACTTACCAAAGTCAAAGTCTTTAGGTAACAGAGGATGGTTTGGTTTGGACGGGTTGGTTTTGGCTCTTGTATGTGTTTGCTTTATTGTCATAGTGAACGGAGCTGGTGAAAATCGTCATGGAAGAGAAAGCACCAATTTGAATGACCAACAACGCAAGGAAGAAGAAGATGAAGGAGCAAAGAGAAGAAGCAGAGTCAGAAACGTAATGTTATCTCTTCCTTCAGCTTTCATGGTGTTTGTACTAGGTGTCATTCTGGCCTGCATAAGAAATCCCGAAGTGGTGCATGACATCAAATTCGGACCATCCTCTTTTCAAGTGGTAAAAATTTCTAGACACTCATGGAAACAAGGCTTCATAAAGGGCACAATCCCTCAACTGCCATTATCAATTCTGAACTCCGTCATAGCAGTGTGCAAGCTATCATCAGATCTATTCCCAGAAAAGGAAGTTTCAGTGACTTCAGTGTCTGTAACAGTGGGTTTGATGAACTTAGTAGGTGGGTGGTTTGGGGCCATGCCAAGTTGTCATGGGGCAGGTGGGCTAGCTGGGCAATACAAGTTTGGAGGTAGAAGTGGAGGGTGTGTGGCTCTTCTGGGAACAGCCAAATTAGTGTTAGGGTTGGTTCTTGGAAGTTCAATAGCTCACATATTGAATCAATTTCCAGTGGGGATCTTAGGGATTTTGCTTCTGTTTGCTGGGATAGAGCTGGCTATGGCAGCAAGGGATATGAACAGCAAAGAGGATTCCTTTGTGATGCTCATCTGCACGGCAGTTTCACTGGTGGGTTCAAGTGCAGCACTTGGGTTCTTGTGTGGATTTGTTGTCTTTGTTCTTCTCAAGCTAAGGAATTTGACAAAAGGCGACCCACTTTCAACCATTTGGATGCATAGAACCCCTTGATTGGCTCCTCAGATGTATAAGGTTGTATTTATGTAGCTGGTATTTTGGCATAGAACTAGGTTGTATTTATGTATTGATTAGCCAATTTGTTCTGTATAACAAACGTGTATGTGATATTAGGATCATGGTGGTCTTGAATTCAAAAGTATAATAAATATTAAGAGAGGGGGAAAAATCTCCCCTGCTTTGTGGGGCCATATGTTGTTTTGGTTGTATGAGTGAATTGCATCAGTTTCCATTTGTGGGCATGATATGGTGGGGAGTAAGTGAGTGCGGATTCTTGTTGGCCAAGAAGAAAAGAAGCAAGATTCTTGCTTTCAAGACAGCACACAACTAAACCATAAAGCCAAAAAAGACGAGCTTGTTTTTGTGTGAGTCATCAGCTAAAGAGAAATAATCAATCAACCTTGAGTGGAATATATATGCATATATGCCTTGAAGTTGAAAAGATCAGATGCAAAACTGATAGGAATGGCCAAATGCTGTGTGGCATGTCGCTATTGAATTAATTCTTGGAATCCAAGAGTTTTATCATTACTAGCGGTGTGTGTTTCGCCCCTCATCATCCTACATATATTTGACCATTTCCTGGGAATACGACTTCTGTTTTCACCAATTCTCTCCATTATGACTGTGAAGAATGAGAATAAAGGTTAAAATCCATCAAATGATTTGACAAATCTACGATTCATCAACCACTTGTTCCTTCAAGCCAATATCCCACTCAGCAAGGTCCAAGTTGAAAGATCCCACCTATATAACAATATTTGCATTCATTAAATTTAGTTTTGATTCTTCCTTTTCAATGAGTAGAATTCATTCTTTTATACATTTAGGTCGACGCGAGGAATAAGAATTCTAATTTTTAGGTAACGTAGTTAAGAATTTAATTCTCCATCTTTATTGTTATGTCCTCCATATCTTGAGAAATTTTCTCAATAAAATATAACCAAAATAATTTTAATGATATTATTTTTAAGATTAAAATATACGTTTGTTCATTTATATATATGTTAAGATTTATTTTAGTCCCTTTAATTTTAAAAGTATATTTTTAATCCTTTAAACTTAATTAAATATTGATAGAATATATTTAATTTTATTTTTTAATATAAAATATAATATGATTTAAAATAATTGAAATATAAATATATTTTTGTTAACATTTAGTTATATTATCATCATTTAAGTTTGATAAATAAATATTTTTTATTAGTGAAGTTAACGGTGTTAAGTTTAAATGATTAAAAATTTAACTTTTAAACTTAAATGATTGAAATAAAATTTGAGGCAGATATAAAGGATAAAACATATACTTAAGCCTATTTTTAAAATAAAAAATTTTGAAGTTTCTATTTCAATGTTGTGTATTTGAAAAATATAAATTTTTAAAATGAAAAAGACGTGCTTCAAAACATGTTAAAAAAATGTAGAAAAAAAACACATCAACCGAATCATAGAGGTGTCAGTCTATCATCAAAATATTTTACCGAGAAATATACGTTTCACGTATTGGCCTGAGTGCCTAAGAATAGATCTTTTTACTAAGAACCGGAATTAATTCAAGTGTTTAAATTAAGATTATTCTTCTCACTTTGGTTGACGCCAAAGGACAGAATGTCAGAGGAAAAGGATAAAAACCTTGAAGCACGTGCCAAGCTTACAAGAGACCTTCCAACAAGACTATTAGATATGGCCAGTATATTATATTGCCTGTTTGCTTCCACTTTTTTGAGGGACACACTGCCTTTTCGGAAACTTGCAACCAATGGTGGCTACACTGAGGTTATTCTTTTTTCTTGGAGAAATTTACCGGATGATAGTTTATTACCTTACCATACGACTAAAGCCACGAACGTTCTTTCCCAAAGTGATCGTTTTTAACAATTGACAGAAGAATAGTCAAATCCATCTTCAGTTCATTGGACTAGGATCATTGTCGTTCTCCAACATCATAACGCACATAATGATTTCAAGATCCACTCTGCCATAAATAAGCAATTTCGGAAGCGGGGATTATAAAGCAATGGTTAAATATAGACCAGAAAGGCTATATTATGTCTACATATAATACAAGAGGATCGGATATTTACCCTATGCTATGACATAGTCAATTCACTGCCGAGCCATCACATTCTCAAGGCTTAATTTTTTCTTTTCTAGGTCCAAGTCTAACTATCTGATCACAGAAAACAGCAGACAACCTTGCAAATCATGTGCCAGACTAATATTGCCTAATCTCTGAAAAAAGGGCTGAATTCCATTCAAAGTGTTTTCTTATTGGGCCCGTTTCCCTTCTCATATTGCACATTTGAACCTGAGGTTAAGGAGGAAAAGCGAGAAGACGGGCAAAAACCAGAAAGAAAAAGAAAAAATCTGTACAACTATTGACAGCCGAAATTCCATTGAACCGTTAGTGGGGGCGAAACGGTCCTGAACTGCAGATCTCAACCTGGAGAAAGGTCTGGCGGTCGGCGCTTGCTGAGTACACTTTGAAGCAGCAAAATCTCCATCTCGTTGCTCACAGACCTCGTGACTGAAGTTCACTACGGAATATCTGGACATGCACAAAAGCGCACCACCATTGACAAACTGAAAACCAGATCCATGTCTAGCCAACAAAAAAACAAAGAAAACGAACGATAAAGGATAAAAAGTGGAATATACTCACTTGCCTCTATGCAGCTCTGTTTGTAAATTAAAGGAATCCATGACGTTGCCACAATGTCAGATGTTTGTTGAGTCATCTACCTATCACCATTTGAGTCCTCAGAAGCTTTCATTGCTTCAGCAGTCATAAGGGCAGCCACAGCCTTGTGGATTGCTTGATCTGCTCTGTAGAGCAATCTTCGAGCCCTCTCTCTCTTTAACTTAGCCATGTTAAGTGCATGCAGAGCAGCACCTGAGGCATCACGCAACTTATATTTATCAAGGTTTGAACCATCAAATTGTTCAATCCCATGCCTGTAAGAGCCCTCTAACTTGTACTGCCTGTGGCCTGGCGAGTCATAACTCAAATTCCAATTACCAACCCCACTTCTCTTCCCGGACATTCTATGACTGTGATAAGCCATCATCTGTGAATCATCATGATATATAAATGACCCAGATTTTCTTGACTTGCTCCTGTAAAGTTTGGGTACTCGATTTCTATCATACCCATGATTGCTCAATGAAAAATATCCCATGCTGCCAGCATCCCGTGGTGAGAATACCCCTGGGGAGGTCAGTGACAACGGGGAATCATCCAAAGAGTCATAATTATGGCTTAGGTATGTGAGCTTTTCATCACTAAACACAAATCCATTCATTCTTCTTCCTGAGCGAACAACATTCAGATATAAGGAAAAGGTTAGTTATATGTTAAATGAGATAACAGTACTGGGGTCAGCATGAAAACAAGCACTCACCAAAATTGTGTAAACCATCCTGTTCACCTAGTATGCTGTTTGTATGCCCAGAAACTGAAAATTTCTTCTGTGATCGAGGTTTTGATCCTTTATTTGGTACTTCCAAACCCCTTGGTTTCAAACAGAAAGCGAACATGGATGGCTTCTCCAAAGCTGCAACCTTATCCACGCATCCATAAGAAGTGGGAGTATTATTCTTGTTCATAGCTGCTTCCCACTCTCTTACTTCTTGTTGATGTCTTTCCCACAGAGGAGGCTGAGCAAAGCATAACATTTAGATATTATATTTCAGAAAATTAATAATCAAAGATAAAGATCATGTAAACAAGAAATATAACAGCATAGATCTATGGGAGTTAGTAGAAGTCGTGCCGCAATTTGGACAATAAAATAGATAAATTAAACAAAGTCATCACACTCCAATGTTTTAACTAACTAATCAAACTAATATAAAACTTAACCCACCAAAGGAATTCAAATATATAAATAATTATTTTCCAGTATAACAAAGGAGCACAACACTCTGAGAATTCAAAAAGGTGAATTGTAGTGCATCAAATCCTCTGAAACGAAAACATATTGCAGCAGTTCATACAAGCAGTTAATCACTGGAATCAACGATATCGACAACCCACAAAAACAACCAGAATTAAGGATGTTACCACCCAAAACCACATAATGCCTAGAAAACAAACATTTACAGTATAATTTCATACAATCACAGGCGTCTTATTTCCATGACTTTTTCTGTCAATTCATTCTAGGCTGGGACAAAAGGAGTAGTTGTCAAATTCTCTAAAAGTATGATCTTCTGGAGATTGTGGTGTTCACGAATGGAACATCATACCAGAATTTTTAATCAGGAGTTTTTTCATCCACTCCTATCTTTGGTGAGACAGTTGTTTTCTTGATTTCCTCTAGGCCAGCAGATGATTTTGGGGTATTCTCTTACTAAATTGAGAGCCGCTACTGAGCCTAAACTTCTTACCTTTAACTTAATAAAGTGAACAAGTTAATTCTTAAGTTTCAATCTCCTTTCCCACTCCCCACATGAAACCACTCTTTATTTCTCATGGGGTAATTTAAAAGTAATAAACAAACACATAAATAAGATCAATAATTGGGACAGTACCTGAAAATGCCGTACTAAAGCCATTCCCTTTTGCTGCCTTCTCTGCTGCCAATGCCCATAGATGGTTTTGACTAAACACAAGGGCCCAACATCACCCATGATTTCCTCTATTTCATTAGGTGTAAACTGGTCACATTGTCGAGAGTATGCAGCCTTCTCAAACATGTCCATTATCTTCTCAAACATCTTTGAAATTCCCTCCAAACTACTGCTGCCCTTTTCAGATTTCTGAATGTTTGAAATCCACCGCTCATCCTCGCTATCCATGTCATACAAGACCCGAGAAGGATTTAAAGCCATCTCAACATCTGTTTCAACTTGTTGAAAATACTTTGAGCAACGAACAAATGCAACTTCAGGCCTATTGTCATTGTTTTCCTTAATCAAACGAACACCAGGAATAGGTATATTCTTAACTGAAGCAGCACGGAGATTTCGATTGTAGCATTCTTCGTGCATCTCCTTGAAAAGGGCCCACTGGCTCCTATCAGTAAATTCCAAGGTCCAATCCTTCCCTCCTTTCCACATCATAGCATGCGTGTAACGATTTGTTGATCCTGGCTGCAGAAACTGATGTGCTTTATATGAATACCTAGTAATCCCTGAAAATTTTACAGAAAGTTTCCACGCATTATGATCAAACAGCTGAAGTACAACTTGGGCTCCAGATTCTCTCCACCCTTTATCACCAACCGTAATCAAAACATTTGCATCACAAGATAAGGAGTCCAAATCCTTTTCAGGGCCTCTAGCAACATCCGTTGACTTCTTTTCATTAGCCTTTCTAATTCTCTTGTGGGGAAACCCTTTCTGATTAGGGTTTCTGTGCTTTGGACTAGAATCATACCCAGCAAAAGGCAGTGAATATGAAACTTGTGTTCGTGGCTTCTTGGGTCCATTACTGAAACCATTGTGAAAAGAGTCAGCATTTCCACCAGACCACCCATGAGACAGGAAGCCAAATGAGGAGGAACAATTTCTGTTTCGTTGCCAACAACTTCTGGGAGCAGTCGATTTGGGGCTCGAAGTGACAAATTCATCTACATTCCAAGACATATCAGAAGGATCATGAGCACTCTGCAATTCACCTTTCACAGGTTTACTGATTGGGTCAACTGAAGGAATTTGAACATTGAGGCCTCCCAGAAAAGAATGTGGAACATCATCAGCTTTATCTTTGTCAAGTAAGGAGCTTGCACGTAAAGAGCATAGTTCTGACCCAGAATTATGGGATTGCCACTCATGTAACTGAATAGAACTAAGCGTATCAGAACCAGGGGAGCCGGAAATGCCACCAGCACTATGAACAATGTTCTGACAATTATGAGAGGCAATTTTATCACTGCAAACAGAGGGACTAATTATGAGGCTCGGTTCTGCACAAGCACGTCCATCACAAGCAACACCATTTGACGAAGTCATCAAATCTTCCTTTAAATTAACTTCTGCATTGCTGTGAGAGCAATCATCAATGCTAGAGTATCCATTTTCCTGATCATCTCCTGATGAATAATCATGAAAGCTTAAATTATTTAATGACTGCTCCATCAGCAATTTGAGATGCAAACTAAGAAAAAAGGTAGGTGCAGCAGCAAAAGAAAGAGCAAATTGCGGATGCTTCCTCTTGCCAGAAGACAGACTAGCATCAACTGGAGTGAAGTCGGTGGAAATTCCCATAAAATTAATCCCCATCCTTCTCCTCTTGGGCATGACCTGTTCATGCAGATATTACACAATTTCATTTAAGACAATCCCAACATAAATCAACTTGACGTGAATTTTAAACCTTGGGAGTTTTGACAGGATACAATGCTTAACTATAATAATTCATATTAAACATAGAGGGCAAAGAATAAATTAATAAATTAAATATTAAATATTTAGAGAGAAGAAAGATATGGAATTAGAAATCATAAATAAATATTAAGGAAGTACCTTGAATGAGGAGGGCTTGGTATTGACGGTAGTAATTGGGTACTCGCTTAATCCATTTTGAAGTGCCTGGATGTTATCATATGTGCATTCAGAGATATGGAGGCGTTTACTGATTAGGCAATACCTCTTAAGTTTAGAATCCAAATAAATCCACTTTGAACTCTTTAATCTAGAGAAGTTGTAGAATGCAAACACAACCTGCTTCTTGACATCATCCACGCCTGAAAACCTGAATCGAATAGATGTAACTGGTAGTTGCATGTCAGCATACTTCCTTTGTTCAGCAGATTCAAGAAATACCCTAAGGATCATAAAGACAAAGGCTGCAGCCATCTTCAAGCAGCCTTCAAACAATAGAAACCGCAACCCAACAAAGTTATCAACAAAAAGCATCTCCAAATGAACTCTTGGCCACTTCATCATAATTGCACCACACTGAAGAAGCGTTACAGCAGGAAGCAACCACAAGCTCTTTAATTCATAATTCAGCACTGATCTTATTGGAAGGTTTATGTCAATTTTAAGTGCTGACTCCAAGTCCAGAAATCTTATTTCTGATACACCTCCCACATTGTAAGTGAAGCACAAAGGCCCATCAGTGTCAAAGCTTTTATTGTCAGGTTCATTTACATCATTTAGCCTGGCAGCCAAAGAATCAAAGAAAATAGAACCAGGGGCACTTATGATAACAGGTTCTCCTTCAGATGCATGAGGGGATATTGGAGTTAACCTGTGAAACCGCCTTCTAAAGTAAACAATAGGCATTTTACCATCTTTAGAACAAGTAGTGGCATTTTCTGATGAGGGCTTCTCTCTAAAGTCATCACCTAATTTATCTAGCAATGCAGAACCACTGGACGGATTGCTTTTACCTCCCATCAAGGAGCTCTTAGGTACCCCATGCACTCTAGCGGGCTCTTCATGCAAAAATGATGAGGCTGATTTCAAAGGTGTAGCAGAGGTTTTCTGTTTGTTGACACCACTAAAAGAAGAAGATTTAACCCGATTAGAAGATCGAGCCAGCCAAGAGATTATAGGCTGTGAGTCCATAAAGCTTCCACCGCAGCTATCATCCTCTGTAATCAATTTTCCTTGTCTTTCTTTTCTGCACTTGCTACCTTTTTTCTGAACAGAACTACTTTTCATTGCAGATCGTTTACAGCCTGCATTTCCTGGAACTTCACTGGGAAGTAACAAGAGTTTGAACCTCTCTGTTTGAAGATTAACCCATTCTTCATCCCGATCATCATATTTAACATGGTGAAGTTTCTTTGATTTGTCATAGTCATTGACAATGCCATAATACCAACTCTGGTCTAACGGCCAAAAGACCTTTATTCTCTGGTTCAAAACCCAATATGCATCAAGATCATCTAAGAAAATCTCATAAAAATGACGCCTCTTCCGGGCCCTACCTCTTTCTTTGTGTTGTTTCCTTGGCCTCAAGACTCTACCTGCAGTATCAACTGACACTGATTCTGAACCTGACAGAGACTTTGACCTGTGGCTTACAAGATTTTGACCAGAAGATAGTAAAATGGATATCCCATTTTCTGATGGCAACATAGAAGAATTGCTACTAGAAGAAAAGCCAGTGCATCTGGGATCAAACCTTGATAATAGCATCCTTGCTGCATTCTCCTCGAGATTCTCTTCATCATCTTCCTTCAAATTACCAGATGGTTTATTACTTGTTATCCCAGTTCCAGCCTCCATGGGAACACTATCTGGAGCTAAAATCTTTCGCTTCCTGTTCCTTTTCCTCGACATCTTTATAGAATCACCACTATTTACAACAGGAAAACAAGAAGAATCTTCATTTCCCTTGGAACGCTGAACTGAATTTGAATCACTACTCATGTTTTCTTTAGATTCATCAATATCCTTCCGTTTAAACATTGAAGACTCAACGCCATGGCCCGAATCATCCCTAACTAGTTCAGGCATTTGATCACAATGGCCACTTTTACTACTATTCTGCCCAGACAGATTTTGTCCTTGACCAGTTTCAAATTTCTTCCGCCTCACAAGACCCCTCTTTCGCTTTGGGATGTGAACAACATTATCACCAAGACTAAGTGAAGCTCTATAAAACCTATTGCTGCCACTTAGTCTCTGACTCAGACCTGACTGCAATTCACATGAATCCTTCCCATCAGAAGTTGGCCCAATGCAACATTCTCCATCAACAACCTTTTTAGTGTTACCATCAGCATTTTCTAAGCTGCTCAGAGACATTTCCTTTCTAATCTTCTTTTTCTGGCTTGTTTTCTGATCACCATCCTCATGGCTACTACCCTGTCTCTTCAAGTTCTTCTTAGGAGTCCTTTTTGGCACTTTCAGATTATATAAACTTTTAAGATCCAATGATCTCGATTTTTTGGGAATTGCAGTGTCATGGGAGTTCTCTGATCTATCTGCCATTAACATCTAGCAGTACAGACACCCAGAACGAAAATTTAAGAATTTCACATTCCATTATACATTCCTGTACACGTTTTACAGATCCGTAACACCAAACTGATGAAAAATCACAAATAATCCCTTGACCAACACAAAGACTAAGGCCATAGACAATGCCCAATGCACTAGGCGGATTTCATTGAATAGCGCGAGACATATAAATCGCAAAATTATAATACATTACATACCTCAACCGACACACCGCGAAGAAGTAATCATTTCTTCCAACGAATCATGAAGATCAATATCATGAATCACGAAGATCACTACCGTGAATCATGGGTTGGAGCTTGAATCTCACCACTAGGAATTGAAACCCTAAAAGAGCCCATGAGTATATGATTAAATTTCCAATAACTCCGATTTCTCTGGGTTTTTTTTTTTTCAATTTTTACCGCGAGAGTCGGGCAAGAAGGACTAGGGCTTCGGGGGTCAGGGTTTAGATCGAAAATAACAAAAGATGAAACTGACTGAAATGGAAAATAGCTCGAAACGCCCAAAAATATATTAGATTCTACACGTGGAAGAGCGCAGTCCGTTGGATTGATTGTTTTTGGCCTGGGTCGGGGTCTTTTCCTCCGTCAAGGTACACAATAAACGGCCAAGGTATAAATTTCCTAGCAGCAGGTGGAGATATTGACGGTTAGGATTCGACTCTTTCGGACGAGGGACATTGGGGTCCGCAAGTTGTAATGGCTTGGGCGAAAAGATTTAGGCAAGTGAAAATGGCACATTAAGCGGACGAGATTTGGCTGACTTGCATTTGGATAAAAGTTTAAAAAATAATTTATAAAAAAACTTTTAATAACTTTTAAAAAAAACTTTTAAGAATAATTGATGAAAAAAAAGTTATAAATAAATAAATATTTAAAAAATTATTATTAAAAAGATTTTTATAATTAAAAAATTATTAAAAATATGTGATTTTATTAAATATAGAAGAGATTGTAGAATATAAAGAGTGTAGAAGAGAGATGAGAGAGGGGAGGAGAGAGGGTGTATAAAAAAAAGGAGAGAGAATATATATTATAAAAGAGAGATAAGAGAGAGTGTAAAAAAATGAAGGTGAAATAATAATGGGAAAAAGACAAGAAACAACCATTTGAATTTGAAAATGACAAAATGGGCACATGAATATCTAAAAGGACATATTGGGTAGTAGGTACAATCTGTCCTTTATAAATTTAAGTGAGAAGACCAAATTACCCTTAAAGCATTTGAAGAAAAAATAAGACAATGAAACTAAGAACGCATCAGCTGAAGGGATTTGTTTTACGGTGTCGCCAGTGGTTTTTCCATTCCATGGTAACCCCACCACCGGTGAAGCAAATATTACGTAGAGGTGGGTTTTTACGGCGCTGTTTCAACCCCTTGACCATCCAATTTTGGCATTCTCTTCATGTCCTTTGACATGGGGTTTGCAGCCACAACTGCCCCCTCTGGCACAATTTACGGAGGCCCCCTCGAAGGTAAATTTGTAAACTTTAACGACGAGGAACCTTTGCTTGATGAGCTTTGTATTTTATTTCAAGTTTTTGACATCAAGTGAAGATTGTTTTCTCACGTTAACTAAATTTGGCAAGGAGGTTACATGATATTAAGAATATAGTTCAGAAGTTGGTCATTAATGGTGGCCTCTACCACTGAAAACACACTGTCTTCCTGGTAATTCTCTTCTATGATCTCATATTAATGCTTTTTTACAATTCATTTTTTCTTTTATATTTTTATTATTATTTGTCAGTGTCTGCATCATTCTCTACAATCTTTTTCCTATTATTGTTTTTTACTGGATTAACACAACCTCGGTTGAAATTCTTCTGCATCTATATGTTTTTGTATGTTTGTTGAGTTGTGGGGGAGAATCAATGACTAATTAGATTCTTTTTCTTTCTCTCTTTGTCTGTTTATTTATTTGGGTTAGACATTGCTTCAAGAACTTAATTTTACATTTGACAGCTTAGTTTTGGAAAATTTAAGTTATTAGAACAAAAAAGGTAAAAAACTTCTGTTTGTGTCTTTAACTTTGTCTTACTTTAGATTCAGTGTTAGGAAATTTTTTTGAACAATATTGCATTTTAATTCTAGCATAACACTGAAGAGAGCCATGATGAAGAGAAGCCCTGAAGTCAAAGTGAATATGCCAATGGAAGCATTTCCTCTTATTTTAGCTGATTTTAGCTTTGTTTCTAATAGTTTTCTAAAATATAAACTTGGACCTGATAACCAAATTGTTGAAGAGCCAATGGAGAAAAACCATGGGCCTTCCGTGAAGGATGTTATTGAGAAAGAAGTATCTAACTTATCATATCAGTATAAATGCCTCTTAGTTTGTGACCTTGCCAGCAAATTTGACAAGAACTTGACTGCAGCTGCTAAGTTGTTTGATGAGGTACTTGTATTATTAGGCCATATTTTCTATAAAATTCAGAATGATGGTATGAAGAATAATAAAATTTTTTATTAATGGTTTCAGATGAAGCTAAGAGAGATACCATATTTAGAGGGGCATGTTCTTTTGAAAAAGCTAACAGATACATTAGAATCCTTAAAAGGCTATTTGTAAGGAAAACATTAAGAGGATGTGGAGAATGCTATTTCTACGGTTCATTTTTCTTAGGCAACTGAATTATATTGACTACATTGCTCTCTTCAAAATTCGAAACATTTGTTGACTGGAGGATGGAAATGTATGGAAAATTGATTATGTGCAAGTGGAAGCTTTAGCAGCTAAGCTAACACAAAATGAAGGAGAACTAATTCAATAGAAGTTTGGAGTAAATAAGCTAGTGAACTTTCTCAAACATGTCTTCTATAGCATCTGATGATTTAGAAAATAAAAGACCCATCAATCAGTTTTGTTGATGTATGTTATTTCTGTGTATTTGTAGTTTTGGAATTTGTGAATTTTTGGCTAGTGGGACTTGTAATTGTTCTATTGGAGGTTTGTGTTTTGCATCATAACATGATAGCTGGAATGAATTGACATTTTTTCATGGATGAAAGTATAACTTTAATAATACCAAAGAAACTAAATAAGGGAAAGCCTAAAAGAATAGAAGAATGGTGTCCATGGTAAGACCTTGAATTGAAAATTTTGGGTTGACCAACTGATGTTACATTTTTGGAAAGTTCAGCTATTGACCAACTGATGTTCAAAGTTAGTCAATCACTTTTCAATGTTCGACTTATATACTGTTAAACTTTGTAATGACTACGACTATATTTTGTAATGGCTATGTACATATTTTCCATTTCACATTTACAACAATGGAATTGTAACATATTGCCTTCGGGTTTATAACTTCAACAATGGCATTTACAATTCGTCTAGTAAGGCTTGCAAGTCTTGTAATGGGATTTACAACTCGTCTAATGAGGTTTACAAGTCCTCTAATAGGGTTTATAACTTCCACAATAGTGATGTATTAATGGAGATTTCATTTTGGAGTAGTGTTATATTCAAAAGCGTAGCTTGTAGAATGGCATATTTTAACTCCTTACTCAATGCATTTGTCTCACATATCACATTTTGTTAACGTATGTCAATGATGTTTGCAAGTTACTGTAGAAAGGGATTTGCAAGTTTCCTTATGGTGTTTGCAAGTACCCCAATGGAATTTGTAACTTTCTCAGTGGGATTTGCAAATCCTCAAATGGGATTTGCAACTTCCTCAATTAAAGTTGGAACTTGCCCAAAGATTAGGAACTTGCCTAATAGGATTTGTAACTTGCCCAATGGAATTTGCAACTTCCTCAATGCAATTTGCATCTTCCTCAATGGGATTTGCAACTTCCTAAATGCAAGTTGCAACTTGTACAGTAATTACCAACTTCATCAATGGGAATTTGCAACTTCGTCAATGGGATTTGCAACTTCCTCAATGCAATTTGTAACTTTCTCAATGAGATTTGTAACTTCTTAAATGCAAGTTGCAACTTGTACAGTAATTACCAACTTCATCAATGGGATTTACAACTTCCTCAATGCAATTTGTAACTTCTTCAATGCAAGTTGCAACTTCCTAAATGCAAGTTGCAACTTATACAGTAATTACTAACTTTATCTATGGGAATTTACAACTTCGTTAATGGGATTTACATTTTCCTAAATGCAATTTGCAACTTCCTCAATGGGATTTGTAACTTCCAAAATGCAAGTTGTAACTTGTACAGTAATTACCAACTTCATCAATAGGATTTGTAACTTCTTCAATGCAAGTTGCAACTTCCTAAATGCAAGTTGCAACTTGTACAGTAATTACCAACTTCCTCAATAGGATTTGCAACTTCCTCAATGCAATTTGCAACTTCTTCAATGCAAGTTACAACTTCCTAAATGCAAGTTGTAACTTGCATAGTAATTACCAACTTTATCAATGGGATTTTGTAACTTTGCCAATGTGATTTGTAATTTTCTCAATGTAAGTTGCAACTTTGTACAGTACTTAGCAACTTCATCAATGGGAATTTGCAACTTCGCCAATGATATTTACAACTCCCTCAATGGGATTTGCAACTTCTTCAATGAGATTTACATCTTCATGTTACTATAGTATCCTCTTCTAATGAGGGCTATTTTAGTCTTTGCCCCATAATTTCTAAAAGACATATTGGGTCTTCTGCCCAATGCGTCTTTTCCAATTTTCAGATGCCTAATCTGTCCTTTTGATTTTCAGGTGGACTTTTTATGTCTTTTTCCCAATAATAATTAGTTAATTTATAAATTTTTTTACTATTCTATAAATTAGTGTCAATAGTTTATCTAAAAATTTAATTTTAAATTATAATTTTGTCTAAAAATTCTGTTGAACAAATATAACTATTTTTTTTAAAAAAATAATATTTTATCTAAAAACACTTTTAACATTAAAATTTAGTATTTTACTAAAAACCCACACTTTAGCTTTGCTGCCAACAAAACTTTAGAAATTCGCCACTAAACTTTTAGAACGTGTGATTTAATATTCAAAGTTTGTGGCTGAGTTAAATATTTTTAAAAATTGCAATCTGCCATCAATTTGTAACAAACATTTCACGATCTGGATTGGGAAAAAGTAAGTGGAAAAGGGAACTGAATAATATGAGAGAAAAATTCTTCAGCACAAAAATAATTTCCCAAATAGTCGCCAATGTTTTGGATACTACGAACAAATAGGAAAAGAGAGATGAAATTGGAATGAAGTTCAGATAACAACAAATAGAGAATTATCAATAGATTAGTTTGAGTAATAAATAATTTAATATAATTTAAGTGAAATCTTAAATTTAAACCTTAGCGTATATAAAAAAATTTTATTGGGAGACTCACCTACTATAGTTAAGTGTACGATACGGGTCGAATCTATATATAGTTAGGGCAAAATTTTTATGACCCAGATAGGCAATAAAAAAAATAAATAGAAAATTGGTTAAAATAGTTTATTTAAATTAAACAGATGACATTTGGGATTAAAATCATATGAAGTATTATGTTTGCCACTTCTAGTCAGTACAAATTTTACGATATTAGTCACATACTGGCAAATTTTACTTTGTTAACTAAGTTTAAGATCATTTCTAAATTATAGGGACTCACAATTTTAATAAGCAATAATAGTATCCACGCTTTATTTTTCCTAACTGGGATGATCTAATCCAATGTATGGGACATAAGGGGAATTTTACTGTTGATTTTGACATTATGATCTACGGCCAAGATCAGAGATGAATGAGTAGTATGGTAAGATTCATATGGCTCATCTCAGATAGTATGATATGACTTGTTTATAGAGATAACAAGTATTAGTTGTGAAATAACTTGTGGCAGGTTTTCCATGCTTATTATTATTTATCTTTAATAAAAAATAAATATTATATTAAAAATTGCAAAAAATATTTTTTAATATTGATGCAGATATCAAATCACCGTTAAAACCTAAACAATAAATATGTTTATGGTCACGTAAGTAAGTAAAAGGAATTGACTGATATATATATTTTTTCTAACAAAACTTTAAATTTAGATATTGTGTTTGTATCGTGGCAAAGGAAATTATGTCAAAACTTGAGACACACCTTGGTAATTTTCAGCTACCAATTTTAATGTGTATTATTTAACATTATAAACTAAATTTGAATGAATAATTAATACCTAAAATATTTAAAGGTATAATTAGTATTTTAAATTAATTTTAGAAGTACGATAAATACCTTAAAATATTTAAAAGTGTGATTAATACTTAAATTAATTTTAGAAATCTTAAAATATTTAAAGATATAATTAGTACCTAAATTAATTTTAGATGTACGATTAGTACTTTAAAATATTTAAATTGGTATAATTTTATTTTTTTCATTAACAGAAATATGAATTTCTATCTAATCCGTGAGTTTTTTATTTTGACACACAATTATTTAAAATATTATATGCGGTATATTGTTTAAACAAAGAGTATTGAATAAATCTTATAATTAACATTGTATATAATTTATACATAAAGATTGATAAATTTTATGTTTTATTTAGTGTAATTTATTAAAATAATATTATATATATATGACCTTTTAAATAATAATGTATTGAAATAAAAAATTTGTGTGATATGTATCAAATAAAAGTTAGTATTTTTATTAGCAAATGAATAAAATTATATCAATTTAAATATTTGAGTGTGCTAGTCGTAGATTCAAGATGCTAATTATATTTATAAATATCATGTGATACTGGTCGTGTTTCTAAAATTAATTTAAAATATTAATTATACTCTTAAATATTTTAAGGTGTTAATTATTTTTTTAAAATTATCTTAAGATGCTTGACATTTTACCCATTTTAATATCATTAATCACATTTTATTAAATAAAATATTTCTCAATCTTTTATTTAAAAATTATTTAACTAATTAAATTAAATTAAAACAAATTAACTAACTTGGCAATATTGCGTTTAGTGCATGACTGCAAGTGCAAAGCCATTTCACCAAACAGGCGTGTTGCCTCCCAAATCTCTTGCAAATCGTTATGTAATCAGCACAGCTATTTCTGTATACCTTGTCAGAGGTATGAATCTCGCCCCTAGCCAAGTACAACAGGATTCCAATTTGAAATTGTTGTTATATTAGCATCAGTTTCAGATTGGATTTAGGCCGCCCCTAGCCTCTATTCTTCGGTTCCCGCGGGAGCGAAAATCGGATTTCCAGTACTGAGGTTATGGATTCTCATTTTTTCTGGTAATTGATATTCGAAACTTTTAGTCTGATTTCTGAAGTGGAACGGCGGCAATCGAGCATGTCTGTGAAATCAGCTCAATCTTCATTTCGGGATCGAACACAAGAATTTCAGAGTATTGCGGAGAGGCTAAAGAAACCATTAACTTCAAGATCGAGGTTAAACGGGCCAAGCAGCAGTTCGAGTTCGGATGAACTGCGATCTAATGTTGCAATTCAATCAGAGTTCAATAGGAGGGCTTCCAAGATTGGATATGGAATACACCAGACGTCTCAGAAGCTCGATAAGCTAGCGAAGTGTAAGTATTAAATTGAATTCGCAGAATATGTATATCGTAATGTGATTAAACCTTCCCGCGCACCCTCCTCCCGCTATCATAACGAGCTCACTGGACTGAGGCCTCATAATCAATAAATCGCAAGTTAAACAAGTTCCCCCCTCCCCCCGAAAGGAAAAATAATAATGTATTTCGAGATCTGTGGGCTTGATTGCTAACTTCTTCCAAAATCACCTGGATAAAAAAATCAAGGAAGAGAAAGGTAAAGTGGGCTTTTCTCTCATAGGTGGTGAGTGCTGGTGCCGAATGCTGTCTGTGTAGCAATTACCATCAAACCGTGCAGATGTTGACAAATCATGCTGTTCTCATTTTGATTCACAGTGGCAAAAAGGACTTCTGTTTTTGATGACCCGACAATGGAAATCCAAGAGCTTACTGCAATTATTAAGCAAGATATTACTGCATTGAACTCAGCCGTTGTGGATCTTCAGCTATTGAGCAACTCTAGAAATGAGAGTGGAAATATCTCTACCGACACAACTAGTCATTCAACCACAGTTGTGGACGACCTTAAAAATCGATTGATGGGTGCCACGAAAGAGTTTAAAGAAGTCCTAACCATGCGAACTGAGGTATGCTACTGATGCAATTGCGTGTTTGCTCGGTAAAATTATTTTTTCATACTGCAATGTTGCCTTTTTTTCTTTTTTTGGCACTTTCAATTGGATTAGTTGTTTTTTTTTCCCCTTCGATCTTGTACACATTTTATATTATCTTTGCATATGTCTGATGTGTGATATTATTTATATTTCTATGAAGAACTTGAAAGTACATGAGAACAGAAGACAGTTGTTTTCTTCCACTGCTTCAAAGGATTCTGCCAACCCATTTGTACGCCAACGTCCATTAGCTTCGAGAATGGCTGCTAGTGCTTCTAATGCCCCTGCCCCACCATGGACTAGTGGGCCATCATCTTCAGCACAGTTGTTTTCTGAGTAAGTTATGGTTTTAGTTAAGGTTAAGGATTGACGGCACCGGCATCAACGTTCTATCCTATGAACCATCTCCTTTTCTCTGATGAGATGATTTCTGAGTTCTCATTACTATAGAAGCAGAAATTCACAGCCTTTCATTTCAGTGAAATCTTCATTGGCTTAATTTAATTTCTACGATAAATAAGTGTATGTTTGGGAGTTTTATTTTGGGATAAAATGAAATAAAGTGGCATGGCAAAAGAACTCAAGCCGTTATTTGGAAGCAATTTTTAGGAAATGTTGGCTGGCAATGGATTGCCTAAATCCAATCTTTTCTGATCCTCGGCCACCAACACCACCCCCCGGGGGGGGGGGGGGATGGGTTTAAGGATGAAATATTCTTATCAAATTATCAGATAGCATGAGAAATGAAAGCAGTAAGAATTTATTTTCAATTTTCCATCTGAGTGATCTCATGAGGATAATATTGGGGAAATTATAATCCATTCCATAGCCATTTTATAACAACTCCCAAACAATGATCAAATGTGATCATTCCTTCCCCACATAAAACTCTATATAGCTTCATCTTCATTAAACTTTGTTTTTTGGCTTTTCAAAGTCACAGGAAGCAGGAGGATAGGGACCGTCAACCTTTGCTGCAGCAGCAACAGCAGTTAGTTCCATTGCAAGATAGCTACATGCAAAGTAGAGCTGAAGCTCTTCAGAATGTCGAGTCCACTATTCATGAGCTAAGCAACATCTTCAATCAATTGGCAACACTTGTTTCCCAGCAAGGAGAAATTGCTGTCAGGTCCTTCTAATTCCTCACTTGTGCTCAACATAACTACCCGCTAAAACATTTTTGTCAATGTTTTGGATCTTCATAACTTTATCCCCCCCTAGTGCTTGCATTTATGCACCTTACACTTAAAACGATGCTGATGACATGCACAACACCCATGCTCTATCTCTACTCTTATTGCTTGAGGTCCTAAATGAATCTTTGATGAGGACTGGCTTGTACTTCATAATTTGCAGAAGCACTAGAGGCAGTGATAGTTTCGTTTTTAGATGCTTGTTCTTTTCATCTAATGCTTGATTTATCTTTCGTGCATTTTTCTGATTGTGAAAGAAAGCACAAGTACAACTGTCTTGTCATCACCACAATGTGTTCCAAGTGAAGGCAATTTGATGAATAGAAAAGTGAATACGGGGGAAAATCCTGTAATTATTAAAAATTGTCATGGTTTAACAAGTGAAAATTGCCTAAATATTCTTTGATTGCTGACCAGGTGAATTGGCTTTCATTTTCTTGGTTTTTGATAATTGTTTCCTCGTTTTCTATCTGGCACTGGCTATTGAGGAAGTTTTCTACTTGTAGGATTGACGAGAACATGGATGATACATTAGCAAACGTAGAGGGAGCACAGGGGGCTTTATTAAAGTATCTGAACAGCATATCTTCTAATAGGTGGTTGATGATCAAGATATTTTTTGTACTAATATTTTTCCTTATGGTTTTCCTATTTTTTGTGGCATAGTCATTATTAAAAGACAATCTAATGAATATGAAGACAAGAGTGACGGTCCCCTTACTGGGGATAACTGATAGGTCGTTTATAGAGTTCTTCAGCTATATTTTTTGTGATGATTATACTTTATGTAGCACCCTGTATGACAATTATGATACTTGTGTTTTATGATTAATGTAACAAGGTTACGAACCATGAGAATTGGGGTTTTTCCACCTCTTCGTGATATTTGCGATGGCAGCATGATATCATTTTGAATGGCTAGGCATGACGACTGTTTTTCATATCAGAAAATGCTAGCTGCTATTCTACAATATCGATTCCAATTGCCTTGAGCGAACTGTAATATTTTATCCAATCTATTTGTATGTAATGCTGTAAACACGTCCTCTGATATCTTGGTTTTCATTTATAGCTGCGGTTGAATAATTTTGCCGGCTCATACTGGAGGGGTTTTGATTTAGAATAATAAGCATCTTGTCTTTACTAGGCACAGGGACCTCCTCGAAGGATGATGAACTTGGACGTGTTTTCAACCTCAAATATGTATTTTTAATGCTACCTTGGAACCGAGGTTGCCGTTATAAGAAAGAATAAAGGGTTTTGTTGTTTTCATTTGCAGTATAATTGATCCCAGCTTATGAAAGAATAAAGGTGCGTTCCATTTGCCTCATTGCACATGGTAGTACAAAACAATAATTCATACGATGGCAAAAAAAAAAAAACAATAAGTCATAGTTAATTTTAATTTTATCTTAAATTTTATTTTCAATGCTTAAAAATATTTAGTTTTATTTGATTAATTATTTCTGCTTTTAATTTCAGAAATTATTTAATTTTAATTCGACCTGTTAACTTTAATTTTACTGAGACGATGTTTGGAGCATAAGTTCATGTTTTCCCAATCAAATTTTCATTAGAAACAAGGATAAAACGTATTGGCACAATGTCATCAATCATTAATACAGAAGTAAACTAAAATCATAATTATTACACACTCACTATTTTACTTTATTTATTCATTATGCTATGATTTTTTTCCTAATATAAAAATTGTACATATTGACAAACTAATTTAAGAAATAAACTGCAGTATTTATCACTCATTTTCTTTTTGACATGACGTTATCATTCATGACAGCATTGCCACTTGCTAATTTATTATGTCACCTTTTTTGTTAAAAGTATTTTTTTAAAACGATAACAGTTTATTCCCTCCGTATTTGGAAATATCGGAAAATCAGCTCGCAAACAAGTACTACATTATCTAAAAGCAATATTCTGTAAATTCCACACTACCTATATAAATGCTCTCTTCCAGGCTCTTCCCATCACGTTATCGTCTATTCTCCGTTGAAACCCTAGTTATCATTTCCTGGATAAAGCTGCACCTCTGTTGATTTTCGTCTCTTACCGGGTTCCCTTTCGCTCCTTCTCTTCCTCTTTACGGGGCTATCGAACCCTAATTTACTTTATCTATCTCATTCCCTGTAATCATTTTAAATTTATCCCTGCTGATATTGATTTTTCTCTCTATCGAGTATTTAAGTCTTGGCCGAATATCAGATCTCCCAGAGTCCTTTGGTAACTGGTATTATAGGTTAATTATACGCAATAGGAGTGATCTTAATTTGGCAAATGCTTTATTCTGAGCAGCTGCATTTAAATTACCGAGATAAGTTAACATTTCGGACATCCGATTGATAAAAACTATTCACATCACTCTGACATCTGGGGCTTTTGGTTGATCTGGGAATACATCGAAATGGTAGGGAGTGGAAGCAGGAGAGACGAAGGTTCGTTGATGATTAACAACACGAACGTTTTTGCTGCGCTTGATGCTCTCAAGAAGAAGAAGAAGTCCGATAAGGAGCGCAAGAACAAGGGGCCGTCTAAATCACAGTCTCAGTCGAAGGAACCTGAACCCCAGGTGTTTTGGGCCCCCACTCCCCTGAATGCTAAATCTTGGGCTGATGTTGATGACGATGACGACTATTTTGCGACCGCCGCACCGCCTCAGTCTGTCTGGGGTGTATCCGAGCCAGAGCAGAGTAAGGAGAAGCCGAGCTATCTGGAGGTGGGGATTCTTGTTGTTATATTCTGTTCATTGATGTGATCGGTACCTATTTTTTAAATCAAATCGATATAATACGAGTGCAGTGATGATCGTGTTGTCATGCTTGTTATCAGTGATATGAGTTGTTATTCATGGCTAGCAGCCCTCACACCATGGGCGATGGTGAATGCCTTTGGCGATTTTTCTGGCAGCCTTAGTGCCTGTGTTTGGAAATAGAAGGGTCAACTTATAAACACAAGCCAAAAAAAAAGTTATAGGGTAAGATATATAGTTACAAAAATCACCTAGCCTTGGAGATTTAAGAGAATGGGGGAAATAGTTGTTCTTATTCTGTAACATTATTTATGCGGTTATATTTTTTGGTATTGTAGACAAACACAAAAAGGCAAAGCCAGCAGGGACCATAGCCACAGTATAAAGCACATGATCAAGAAAACGGAGAAGAAATTGATCATTATAGGTGGACAACAACCTCATTTTGAGTTTCAGTTATTTTAGTACATTGGGCATGTTGGTTTTTAGTGGCTCTCTGGAAGATGTTTTTGACATCTTGAGCTTTAAGGGCTTATTTGACCACCTTGCTTGTGACTGAATTCTTAAAGTGTCATATGAATCATGTCTTTATTTCCAGACATCCCTGTCCATGGACAATAGGTCTGATTCTTGATGAATGATGGTAAATAATGAGAATTAGTGGCAAATAAATGTGGTTTATTAACATTCTTCCTCCGTAATAAGAGCTACCTGGCGAACTTTGATGAAAGAAAAAGTAAGAAAGAAAGAATATAAAATCTCCTTGTGTTTCTTGCAGGTTATGTGATGTATTGGGGTTTGATTTTTGCAAAGAATGGGTAATTGCATTTTAGATAACATTTGGTTTGTTCTAGCTGGATATGAAGGCGAAATGGAGATTCTTCAACTTATATTAATAAACCTAAAAATTTTATCTTCTCATGATAATAATTTTGCAATTGGCTCCATGTCATGTTTTTGGTTATCATGATCTCTTGTACATCAGGAGTGTGATGTTGTTCTGAATTTGACATATCACAATTGATAATTTCTCTGATTACAGGATAGTGAGAGTGAGGAAGATATTTTAGATGAAGGGGATGATGATGTTGAGGAAGAGCATGATCATGAATCTGAGCCCTCTGTAAACCTTGAGCATGAGGTTAAGAAGCCTGCTGAAGTTCATGTGGCACCAAAGGAGGCAGAACGGCAACTTTCCAAAAAAGAAAGGAAGAAGAAAGAACTTGCAGAGCTTGAGGCTCTTCTGGCTGATTTTGGTGTTACACAGAAAGAGAGTAATGGTCAAGATGGGTCGGGAGGTAATTATGCATTATTATATGCTTCCTGATCTAGATATTGTTTACTATCTGTTTTTTAAGTTACATTGAGTGCCATGGCATGCATATTTTTCCCCACCATACTTTATCCCTCGAAAAAAGTTTGGTTTTTGCTTGTAGTCTGTTCCCCTTTATTTAGTTTTTTTTTTGTTGGAACTATTAAGTTCGTGCAATTGAACTATAACTCTTGCCTTTGTTAAACTTTATCTTTGGTTGGTAAACTTCTGTGCGGAGCTTGAGGTTTCAATTTTTCTAGGTTACTTATTGTTGTTGAATTTTGCTTAAACAAGTATTTTTCACAATGCATTTCAGGTGCACCACCTCAGGATAAGAAAGATGGTGAGGCTGATGGAGAAAAGAGAGAAAACATGACTGCAGAGTCCAAAAGTGCCAAGAAGAAGAAAAAGAAGGATAAAGCCTCCAAGGAGGTGAAAGAATCTCAGGATCAGCCCAACGTAGCAGATACAAACAATGTGGGGGATGATGAGGTTACTGCTACAGAAAATGTGGAGGAGGATACGTCCACTGTTGATGTTAAAGAGCGTCTTAAGAAAGTTGCATCCTCAAAGAAGAAGTCAAGTAAAGAAATGGATGCTGCTGCAAGGGCTGCTGCTCAAGAGGCTGCTGCGAGAAGTTCTAGACTTGCAGCAGCAAAGAAGAAAGAGAAGAATCATTATAACCAGCAACCTGTGCGGTAAAAGTTCATGCGCCTTGTTTTTTTGGGCCATCGGTAAAAGTATCTATCTCTGCTAACGTTCATTTAGGAATGTGCATGCCTTGTTCATATCATGGTGCAGAATAAACAGTTGGCTCTGAGGACTCTGGTTGTATTATCATGGACCTGAGAATTTTCTTTTCTTCCCCTCCTTTTTGGAGCTTAGCTGTTTCTTAATTGTTATGGTCTTGTCTTTTTGCGCCAGTGAATTTTAGTAGTGTAATGGTAGACAAACAACATATATCTGCATTGTTTTTATGTTCTTGTGGTGGATCATATAGTCGAATGAGAGATTGATTTTTCATTCACAACCCGTTTTGTTTACCATAAAACTGCGGAATGAATCCATTTTATAACCGTCTCTATTTGTAGTTAAATGTGAAGAGAGCCGGTATCTGAGGATAACCAATTGTTTGATCTTCAGGATTCCTTGCAAAATTAGTAGTATTGTTTAGGATTCTCAAGTTGCAGATTCCTGCTTGGTAAAGAATTATTCATTGTTTGGCATTAAATCAAAACCCCGAGCCATTACCTAATGGGGAATCGTGAGGCTTGTGTGTTTCTCTTCTGGTATAGATTATATTTAGGACAAGAAGAGTAGTATTTATATCAAATTTTATTGATGTAGATTAATGTGTTTTAAGAATTATCAATTTTTTTCCTTTACCTTCAAACATTATGAAATCTAAGCCATTAAATAAAATGGGTAGTAATTACTTAGATCACTTCTATATTTAATGAGCTAATATTTTTACAAAGTGGATAGAAGCCACTTCTGTAAGAAAATGGGATACAATAATACAAGACAACTGAGATGAAGATGTGCTCTGGTTACCTTAAAAATGGATTGTCACAAAAAAATAAATAAAGTGGCGGCCATGACATTTCTTTTGTGGGGCGCATTACGCTGAATAATGAATATGGTAGTTGATTTTTATTTATCTTAATTTTTAAATTCCTCAAATTTATTTAGTTTTAATCTTATTTTTACTAAGCGATATAATGTTGGTGCCGTAGGTTGATGTCTTACCGATTAAGTTTTCATTCAAATTCAAAAGAATTAAGGATAAAACATATTGGCACTAAATCATTAGCTAAAATCGTATACATTCCCCATTTAAATTTACTTATTTATTATGCATTTATTTTTTAAATAAAAATTTTGCATGTTGATAAAGTAATTAATAAATAAACTGTATTATCAATCTCACATTTAATCATTATTTTTGTCATGACATTATTTAACACTTATAACAGCATTGCACTTGCTAATTTATTATGTCGCTTTCTTTTACTTTTATAAAAAATAAAAAAGTTTTTAAAACGGTAACACTTTTTATTCTTAATTTGGAAATTTCTGAAAATCAATTTGCAAGTAAATAATAAAATATTTAAAAGCAATTTTCTGTGAAATTCCACCCTACCTATAAAAGCTCTCTTCCTTGCTCCTTTCTTTGCGTTATCTTCGTCCGTTGAAACCCTAGTTATCATTAACTGGATAAATTGGGCCCTCTCCATTTTTGCCTCTTGTTGGGTTTCCTTCCGCTCCCCCTCTTCCTCTGTACGAGGCTATCAAACCGTAATTTTCTTTCTCTATCGTATTCATTATAATCCCTTGAAAATCATATTGAAGCCCTGCTTGTATTGATTTTTATATAGAGAATTTGATAGTATTATTCGAATATCAGATGCCCTGGAGTCCTTTGGTAGTTGGTATTATAAATTAATTATATGGAATAGGAGTGATCGCCATTTGGCAATTGCTTTATTCTGAGTAATTGTATTCAAATTACCAAGATAAGTCACATTCAGACATCCGATTGATAAAAATCATACGCATCACTCGACATCTGGTGCTTTTGGTTGATTTGGGAATACAAAGAAATGGTCGGGGGTGGAAGTAGGAGAGATGAGGGGTCGTTGATGAGTAACAACACGAACGTTTTTGCTGCACTTGATGCTCTCAAGAAGAAGAAGAAGTCCGATAAGGAGCGCAAGAGCAAGGGGTCTAAATCACAGGTTCAGTCGAAGGAACCTGAATCCCAGGTGTTTTGGGCTCCGACTCCCTTGAATGCTAAATCTTGGGCCGACGTTGATGACGACGATGACGACGACTATTTTGCGACCACTGCCCCACCTCAGTCTGTCTGGGGCGGTTCCGAGCCGGATCCGAGTAAGGAGAAGCCGAGTTATGTAGAGGTGGGGATAATTGTTTTTATATCCTGTTCATTGATATGATCTGAAGCCTATTTTTTAAATTGAATCGATATAATATGAGTGTAGTGATGATCGTATTGTCATACTTGTATCAGTGATGTCAGTGTCTTTTGCCTCAGCCCATAAGGTGCTGAGATGAGTTCTTATTCATGACCTCTCACACCATGGGAAGCGATGGTTACTGCCTTTGGCGATTTCCCCAGCCGCCTTAGGTTCCTCTCTTTGGAAAGAGAAGGACCATCTGGTAAACACAAAATAAATAAATAAAAATAGTCATACGATAAAACAGCTAGTTACAAAAGATCTAACCTAGCCTTAGAGATTTAGGACAATGAGGTGAAATAGTTATTCTTATTTTGAAAAACATTATTGAAGCAATTATATTTGTAGGCTTTTGTAGACAAACACAAAAGCAAAGTCTGCAGGGACCCTAGCCACACTATAAATCACATTATCGACAAAATGAAGAATAAATTGGTGATTATAGGTGAACTACAGCCTCATTTTAATTTCTCAGTTATTTCAGCGCGTTGGGCTCAGTGCTTTTAAGTGCCACTCTCAAAGGTGTTTTAGACATCTTGAGCTTTAAGGGCCTTCTGTTTACAGCTTGAATCTTATAAGAGGCTTGATAGTTATCTTATCCATAAATGTTGTGAAAATGGCGAAAGGTCCAATATTTGGCATGGAATCTTTATAAGATCCTTTTGGGGTGTGCCTTCCTAGTTTAGAGAATCTGGAGGTTTGCATGGCTGTGTTTCTTGCATTTTATGTGATGTATTGGGTATTTATTTTTGGAAAGAGTGGATGATTTCATTCTAGATAACATTTGGTTTGTTCTAGTTGGATATGAAGGCAAAACAGATGTTCTTCAACTTATATTTTAATAAACTTAAAAATTTTATCTGTTCATAAATATTTTGCCATGGTTCCATGCCCTTTTATTTTTGTTATCATGGGGTCTTATATATCAGGAATGTGATGTTGTTCTGGATTTGACATATCATAATTGATCATTTCTTACTACAGGATAGTGAGAGTGAGGAAGGTATTTTAGATGAAGGAGATGATGATGTGGAGGAAGAGCATGATCATGAACCTGAGCCCTCTGTAAACCTTGAGCATGAGGTTAAGAAGCCTGCTGAAGTTCATGTGGCACCAAAGGAGGCAGAACGGCAACTTTCCAAAAAAGAAAGGAAGAAGAAAGAACTTGCAGAGCTTGAGGCTCTTCTGGCTGATTTTGGTGTTACACAGAAAGAGAGTAATGGCCAAGATGAGTCAGGAGGTAATTATGCATTATTATATGCTTCATGATCTAGATATTGTTCACTCTGTTTTGTAAGTTAACGTTGAGTGCCATGGCATGCATTTTCCCTTCATCACACTCCTTTGAAAAAGGTTTCAATTTTTGCTTGAAGTATGTTCCCTTCTATTTTTTGACCCCTCTTTTGAGCTATTAAGTTGATGATTTTGAACTATAACTCTTGCCTTTGGTAAACTTCATCTTTGGATAGAAGAATAAACTTCTGTGCATAGCATGATCTTGCAATTATTCTAGGTTACTTCTTGATGTTGAATTTCCCTTAAATTATTTTCATAATGCATTTCAGGTGCACCTCAGGATAAGAAAGATGCTCAGGCTGATGGAGAAAAGAAAGAAAACACTACTGAAGAGTCCAAAAGTGCCAAGAAGAAGAAGAAGAAGGATAGAGCCTCCAAGGAGGTGAAAGAATCTCAGGATCAGCCCAACGTTGCAGATACAAACAATCTTGGCGATGAGGCTGCTGCTCTAGAAAACGTTGAGGAGGATACGGCCACAGTTGATGTTAAAGAGCGTCTTAAGAAAGTTGCATCAATAAAGAAGAAAAAATCAAGTAAAGAAATGGATGCTGCTGCAAGGGCTGCTGCCCAAGAGTCTGCTGCGAGGACTGCTAGGCTTGCCGCAGCAAAGAAAAAAGAGAAGAACCATTATAACCAGCAACCTGTGCGGTAAAAGTATCTGTTGTTTTTTTTTTTGGGCCATCTGCAAAAGTATCGGTTTTAGGAATATGTATCACTTGTTTATATGATGGTGCAGAATAAGATGTTGGCTCTTATGACTCTGGCTGTATGGTCATGGGTTTGAATTTTTTTTCTTTTTGTTTTTTTAAGCTTAAATTTCATTTTCTTTCCCGGAGAGCTTAGATGTTGCTCAATTGTTATGGACGCGTCTTCTTGCAACATAAAATTTTAGATTTTAGTAGTGCAATGGCAAACGGACCATACATCGTTGCATTGTTCTTCTGTCCGAGGGCGGATCATGGTGAATAAGAGACATATCTGAGGATATCACAACCTGTTTTGTTTATCATAAACTCCGGAATAAATTCATTTTTTTAACCGTTCGTTTCTGTAGTTATGTGTGAGGATGGGCGATATCTGAGGATATGTGATTGTTAAATGGAAATTGACTTTTACTGCGTTACGGTCAACAGGAGACTTTGTAGTTTGGATGCTCTCAAATAGAGTTGAACACTGGGGGAGAGAAACGCAAAAATACGAGATTTAGCCCTTTGGCATAATTTTCCCTTCTCTTTTCTCTAAATCTCTCCGTGGCTCATTTACAGTTCCGTCACAGCCTTACTTCCTCTGTTGATTGCAAGTTATTTCATTTTACTTTGTGAAATAGTTTTGAGAAACAAGAACATAAATGACAACGGCAAAAAACGAGTTAAGCCATATTGTATGACAACAATAAATGTATATTTGTATTTAGTTTTTTTTTGTAACATTTTTATTTAATTGTGTAAGAATATCTCATATATAAAAAAGTAATTATTAAAAAATTGGGAAGAAATAATACACTTTCAAAATGTAAAATAGAACTTAATTTTTTAAAAGATATTAACATTTGATAATATAAATATTTCAAACAGATGGAAAACATGAGTAAACTATGGGGATTAGATTATTAATTTTTCATAGCTATTATACTATTTTTGAGGCACAATAAAATTATTTACAAAGGTTTAATTTGTTTTATTAGATCTTAGATTTCGGGAATTATTTGAAGTCCATTTGAACTCATTTAGTGAAATATTTATGTTGGCTTAAGCCTATTTTATTGAAAACTCTATTCTGAATAATCAGGCATTATACTTTTTGGCTTCGTTATTGTCTTCAACCTAATTTTTTCTTACGGCGAAAGAAAACCTAATTTTCGTCTGCCCTCCAAAAGTTTACCTGTTAGGCTGTTACCTCGGTTAAGGCCATCAGGGACGGTATTTTTGTTATTTTGAAATGTTCACAATGGGTTTTCTGTCAAGCCATACATCCAAATATTCGTCTTACACGTACTACTATTTCATTTCGTCTCACCTCCGAACAGAGCCAAACAATTCGAGCTCACAAAATTCGAAAGTAGAGTCCCGTGAGTAGAAGAAACAAAGCTACACAACCGGCGAAATCTTAGACTGCTTCGATTAGGGTAGCCTGGAAAGGTCGTTCCTTGCTTTAATGTTCGGAGGAGAAGCCAATAAAGCCCGATAGCTGGCTACTTCCACATGTTCTAAATGGCTCGATACTTCGAGTTCTCCTGAATTGGTGAGGGACTGAGAAGGACAGCTTCTTGGTCCCGGTTGTATGAGCCACGGACAATTTGGTGGAGGTTTATGAGGGAAGATGTCGAGCATGAAAAGTTACTGCACATTTCTTGGGATTGAGCTTCATGGTTCTTTGGAAGGTAGCAGCAGCTGTAGGAACCTCTTTCATCTGGAGACGAGGGAGTTGCCAAAAAGGGATCGTCGTAGATGTGCTATATCTGCTAAACAAAGTAGTCCAATCAACCAAGAATTTAGGTTTTCGTATTTTTCTGGAGGAAATGTGGAGTTTTTGAGGGGATCCCGTATTTTAAGAAATGGTTCGAGATTAAAATGCATCAAGGAACCTTTTTCTCGAAGCGAGGACCTGCTTAGTTATTTGAATCCTTTATGGAAAGAGGGGCTTCTTTTGATAAGGGCCTCTGTTTATACAGCCGTTATATCTGGAATATGTCTACTGGCATGGTACGGGCAGAATAAAGCCAAGGGTTTCATTGAAGCCAAGCTATTGCCTTCGGTTTGTTCAGCAATCAGTGAATACACTCAGCGTGACCTTGAGTTTGGTAAGGTTCGAAGAATATCACCGTTAAGCATTACATTGGAGTCATGTTCATTTGGGCCACATCAGGAAGAATTTTCATGTGGCGAGGTTCCCGCAGTCAAACTTCGAATTCGCCCCTTTGCAAGTCTGAGGAGGGGAAAATGGGTGATCGATGCTGTTTTGTCACAACCTAGTGTCTTGGTAGCACAAAAGAAGGACTTTACTTGGTTAGGAATACCAATATCAGAAGGTGGTATACAGAGACACTTATCAACTGAAGAAGGGATAGATCATAGGACCAAAATCAGGAGGCTTGCACGAGAGGAAGCAGGTGCTCGCTGGACAAGAGACAGGGATGCTGCAGCTAGGGAAGCTGCTGAGGCGGGCTACTTTGTTTCTGAGTTTTTTGGTCTATCTGAGGATGATGATTTAAAGGGGATTGCGACTCCTTCCGCAGTACCAGGGAATTCCAAATCCTTTTTCTGCATGGATGAGGAGAAGCATGATCATCATTGCATGGACACTGGCGTTGATTATGATATGAAACATGCAAATTTGGAAAAATCATTTGGGGTGAAATTTCCTGGTTCTGGGCTTAGATTTTGGTCCAGAGTAATAAAAAGGGGTAAGGCACATAAATTTAAAAGGAAGGCTAACGGGATTGACATTTCTGCGTCTGGTATTGCCATCAAAAGAAGAATTTTTGAACGTAGTGCATCAGCAGCTCAAGAATATTTTTCTGGTCCACATGGGAACTTTGGGAATGCTTCATCACCTTCTGAATGTTTTCATTTTATGAACCATAATGAGCTTAGGGGGATCAGCGAGGTTGACAAAAGTGCAGAATCTGTTGCCAACATTGATGAAAATAGAAGTGATAGTAGCAAATTAGGGACAGATGTCGGAGATTTGGGAATTTGGCCTCCTGCAGTTCGTGAAGATGTTAATGGCCATTCGGATCATGTCATTTGTGACCAAAATTCAACTTTAGAGACGAAAGAGAGTAAACGAGACAATTTGCAGTCTAGTGGTGGTGTTGGAGAACCTGATAATGTTAATAGTTATACAGCGGAAAATGAGGAGATGGGACTTGATGTTGTTGACAAACAAATTAATGATACCATACGAGGGGTTCAAAGAGGTTTAACATCTGACAGTCCAGGTTTTTTGCAGCCTAAGCCTAGATTGGCAACATATTTTCAAGTGTCCATTAAACCAATGATTCTGAAATCTAGCTCAGTCTCATTTTTTAGAAATGTTGGGAAGTTCTTATCTTGCTTCCTTTCCAGTCCCATTCAAAATTTGAAGCCTGACTTGGGTCTGAAAGTTGAGGATATTGTTACAGAACCTGTTGATGGTGTAGATGTTAAGCATTCTGAAGGCATAACTAATATGCTTCCTGTTACATTGGATTCTGTTCATTTCAGAGATGCAACGGTGATGCTGCTTGCATACGGTGACAGAGAAGTTAGGTGAGCCAATCCTATCTTATGACCCTTGGTCACTTTGAAGACGATATGATGAAATGCCTTTCAACTAGCTGAGGGTTTTAATTATTGCTTTGAAAAACTAAAAGATGTTCTGTTAAATCCATTTTTTCTTATGGGATAACAATAAATTATATTGACATGTTTGATGAGCTATCCTTTGGCATGGTTATGTTCAAAACTCCATGACTCATTCAATCTACCGCTTAAGGCTTGGTTTTGGTTGTTCCTATGTAATTCTTTTGGAAACTTATAATTTGTGTATTTTATAGTCGTGTTGGTTCAAACTGGGGTATTTTGTAATGTGAAGGTTTGAATTGGCGAAAATTATTTTGGAATTCTTGCATTTTGATTTGACTAGTAGTATTAATGTGGAGTCATGGAATTTTTAAGTGAAATATCTAGATTATAATTATATGTGTGATGGCTGGGTGTGAAATCGAAGTTGTTGTACACAATAAAATGCTTTTATATTGAAGGCTAAATTTTTACGCTAGAAGTGCTGGGCTGCATTGAGTCAGATTATTTATATTTTCTTAACTGTCAGGGAGATGGAGAATGTCAATGGGCTTGTGAAGTTCCAGAACCACTATAGCCGCATACATGTGCGATTGGGTGGAAATTGTAATACTTGGAGATCAGATATGATGTCTAAAGATGGTGGCTGGTTGTCTGCCAATGTTTTTGTTGACATTATTGAGCAAAAATGGCATGCTAATCTAAAAATTGAGAATCTGTTTGTACCGGTAAGGTATATTCTAATTTGAAATTCCAATTTGTTCCTACATTGCCATTAAAGTTTGATAGACTGCTTACATTTCTTGTGTTGGGTTTGTGTTTTGTGCAGCTATTTGAAAGGATCCTAGAAATTCCAATAACGTGGTCTAAAGGAAGAGCCAGTGGTGAGGTGCTTTTCTAACTTTTATATACCCCCCCCTCTCTGGCCAAACTAACTCTCTTTTTAAATCTATGGTTTTGATGAGATTTTTCACATTGGGTCTATAAATGATTCATAATAGAATCCAGCTAAAAAGCATATTTCTGCTATATATATGTGTGTGTATGTATGCTTATAAATACAAACAGACACGCATGCGTGTATATATAGATTTAATTTGCATATACTTGTGGCTGGTCATTCTGAGTGGTCTTATAAACCTATAAGCGGTCTCTTTTATTTCAATGAATTTTCAAATTAAGAATACTTAGGGAGCAGAACATTGTAAATGGCTGTCATCTTTTTCCTTCACAAAAAATACTACTTATTTTATCAAAATATTAAGTAGACTACTGGATACTAAACTTTATGGTGATTTTAATGGAATTTAAATACTACATATATTTTGGCCTTGTAATATATTTTCACCTTCTAGTTATTTTATATTTGTATGCTTAGGTTCACTTGTGCATGTCAAGGGGGGAAACTTTTCCCAATCTTCATGGACAGCTGGATGTGACGGGTTTGGAGTTCGATTTATTGGATGCTCCATCATCATTTTCTGTATGTATTGCTTTAATCTGTACTAGAATGCCGTATACTATCCTTTCATTTGCCATTGCTAATGACTTCCTTATGTTAGATCATATATGCAGTGGTTAGGCACATACTTTGTATCTAGACTAACTATTATTCATGATGGTAAGCTTGAATTTTTAATTTATTTCCTATCTAATTCTCTTATTTTTGAATCTTCTTGCAGAAAATGTCAGTTAGTTTATGTTTTCGCGGCCAAAGAATATTCTTACACAATGCAAATGGCTGGTTTGGCAGCATTCCTCTGGAAGCATCAGGAGATTTTGGCATTCATCCTGAAGAAGGAGAATTCCATCTCATGTGTCAGGTGTAGTTGATGCTTGAAATAGTTATAAATTTTACATTATTTAAGAGTTTATTGGGTATATAGATCTTTCTAATTATTATTACTTGTTCAAGAAATTATAATTTATTTTTTGCAGATATTTAGCTTACTTTGATTATTACATATCTCATTCAAGTCTTGGCAGATATTTGGAATGTTTTCCTTTATCTTATAATGTTTTATATATTCAAATGTCCAGGTTCCTAGCGTTGAAGTGAATTCCCTGATGAGAACTTTTAAGATGAGACCTCTCTTATTCCCTGTATGTTTCACTTCATCAATTTCTATACTTTAAAAGTTATTTGCATTTTTGTGTTCTGTATTTTTGTGTCTTGCTACTCTGAAATTCGAAAATAGGAATATAAACCTTCTCCCAAGATTGATTTGTTGTCTTTTGCTTTTGGCATTACAAGTGCACTTTTATTTCTGACTAATTGTGAATAGTAGCTAATCTTTTACTAAAAATACTTTGGATGCTTCGAAATACTAGGAAGTTGTATGTGCATATTGTAAGGGTTAAGTGTACATTTTTGAATTAATGATTGAAAACCACCTCTGATTAATTTCAAATTCATTCCTCCCGCTGATAAAGTTGTATTAGCTTAGCCAATATCAAATTTTATATTCCTCAATTAAGATTATTGATTGCAGGTTGCTGGTTCAGTAACTGCTCTATTTAATTGTCAAGGTCCATTGGATGCTCCTGTATTTGTGGGTAGTGCTATGGTTTCTAGGACATTGTCTCAATTGCATGTAGGCACCCGTACGTCTGCAGCATTTGAAGTACTTGCTAAAAGTAAAGAGGCTGGTGCACTAGCAGCATTTGATCGCGTTCCTTTCTCATATGTGTCTGCCAATTTCACTTTCAATACTGATGACTGTGTAAGTTGTCATGGTAACTAGCACAAGGCAGTTTGGTGTAATGACACATTGTAAATGTGTCATCTTATATTCTGTTAATATTTTTTATTCCCTTAACAGGTTGCTGATTTATATGGAATTAGGGCAAGCCTTGTAGATGGTGGTGAAATTAGAGGGGCTGGAAATGCATGGATATGCCCAGAGGTATGTAGATGCTTATTAGAAAACCTGTATTTTTTTAGCTTAGCAATGAGATACTATACCTGGTTAAACTAAGAGTTCACATTTTTCTTTCTCATACTCTTTTTTGGTTCTCTTAAACAACTTGGAGGCATTAGCGTACTCATGTAAGGTTGGAATGCCATCAAGTAGGCTCCCTTAATGATGTTTTATAGGAAAAAATGTTACTTTAAGTTTATTAGGAGTATTAATTTGTCCTCCTCACGAGCTTTGATTGCATACAGCATTGCACACGGAAGTGATATTCATAGACCTAAATGTGGTGAATCTTGTATTCACAGATCATCACAAATCAGGAAAGTTGGGGTTTTCAGCTATTTGGCTGGAAGAAATTTCAAATGTGAATATCATTTCCATCAGTCTGCCCTCCCAGATTAAAGGGGCTATGTCGCCTACAGTTGCTGCTTCCCTCCTGATGTATACTATTTTCTTTTCCCCTTCAGGGTGAGGAGGATGAGGCAGCTTTAGATGTGAACTTCTCTGGAAGTATGGCTATTGATAAAATCATGCTTCGTTACATACCCAGTTATTGCCACTTGATGCCTTTCAAATTAGGGGACTTAAATGGAGAGACGAAAGTTTCAGGATCTCTTTTGAAACCGTAAGAAATGGCAATTTTTTATTTCTAAACTTCAATGTTATTGCTTATGATATCATCTGCTGTCTGCTTTTTCTCCCTCCTGTTTATTATGCTCTTATACTTCAAGTTGTCAAGTTCCATTTTTTCTTGATACTTCTTTCCCCATTGAATGTCTTCTTCTCTCAATATCTTAATTTAATTTATTTTTAATGCAGGAGATTTGATATAAGATGGACTGCAGCTAAGGCAGAAGGGTCTTTTAGCGATGCTAGGGGAGACATCATTATCTCTCATGAATCTCTTACCGTCAATTCTTCCTCAGCAGGATTTGATTTGTATATGAGAGTTCAAACATCTTACATTGATGATTTTCCTCTTAAAAGAGAAGAGTTTTATGCAACAAGAACCATCCCAGTTACTATTGATGGAGTTGAGTTGGATTTGCGCATGCATGGCTTTGAATTCTTCAATTTGGTCTCTCCATATACATTTGATTCTTTAAGGCCTTTGCATCTCAAGGCAACTGGAAGGATTAAGTTTCAGGGGAAGGTCTTGAAACCTAGTACTGGTGATAAGGAACAAAAGTTTGAGGACAGGCATCAGGAACAAATGCTGGAGGAAGGAGGTGCAGATGGCCTTGTTGGTGAGGTTTCAATCTCTGGTCTCAAACTGAATCAACTGACGCTGGCACCTCAGCTGTTTGGGTTGCTGAAAGTTTCTCCTGATTGTATTAAGGTTATTAAACTTTCTCTTCTTAAAAATCTTTCTATCTAGAGTTTTTCTTAGTTTGTTATATTATACTGAACTGCTTGCCAATATCATCAAGGACAAGTTAAAATTAAATAATTGGAGTTTAATATTAATTTCTGTATTATCCTACCTAACATTGTTTGGTCTTGTTAAATATATAAATTTCCCTAACCATCTATTTTGGAATACAGTTGGATGCCTCTGGCCGGCCTGATGAAAGTCTGGCATTGGAATTTGTTGGGCCACTACAGCCCAGTGGTGAAGATGGTCCACAAAGCGGAAAACTGTTGTCCATATTCCTTCAGAAGGGTCATTTAAGAGCTAACATTTGTTTTCAACCACTTCATTCAGCTAACTTGGAGGTATCCCTGTTTTAATTTTGGGTTCGTTGTTTGGAGTCTGCTGACTTTTCTGCTTGCAAAATTGATTTGCTTCATATTGGACCAAAAGACACTATAGAAAATCATCCTTTTCTTCATCCCTCTGTGGCACTAACTCATAGGTAAGGCATTTTCCACTTGATGAGCTGGAGCTTGCATCTCTCAGGGGTACCATACAAAGGGTATGATTTAATGTTTTCCTACTTTATTGTCTTATATCTTTCAACTGCACTGCTGTAATCTTCTTTGCGGATCTCAACTATATTGAAGTTAGTCCAATTATGTTAGAATAGAGTTTATAGGCAAGTTCTCACTTCTCACTGTCTTATCTGCCTGAGAAATGTCATATAAAGAAATATATGTTGTTTTTCAGCTGGTGGCTTGTTTGCTTTCAGGCAGAAATCCAGCTGAATCTCCAGAAAAGAAGAGGGCATGGAGTTCTATCTGTTCTTCGGCCAAAGTTCAGTGGTCTGCTTGGTGAAGCCCTTGATGTTGCAGCTAGATGGAGTGGTGATGTTGTGAGTGTCTTGACCCAATCTTTTATTTGTTGGAACCTGAATTTAAGCTACATGTTAGTTGACTTTTGGTTATCCTGGGAATTTAAGGAATAAGTTTGTTTTCTATGTCCTATAGTTGATTGTGAATGTGTGATTGAGCGTGTGTATCAGTCTGATTCTACTAACTTTATATCTATTTTTCATTTGCAATATGAAATTAAGTTATTTGTTTTCAATCTTTGCCTCTAGCAAAATCCATACATGTATATCTTTGGGGCAAAGCTACAAAAATACCCATTAAGTTTTACCCCAGAGATGCCCAATACCATATGGTTTTTTTGGGGGTGCAAAAGTAACCATAACATTATAAAATGGGTACAAAAATGTCAAATTCCGTTAATTGACCATTAGAGAGAAAACTTTTGACTAAAAACGCTGACATAGACGATGTGGTATAATTATAACCTAGCCGGCATCATCCATCATCTAATATTAATTTATTATTTTTAAAATTTTATTAAAAATAGGGATATTTGGGGGAAATTATAAATTTGTAATGAATCCAACATTTTGTATTTTAATGTCAAAGCAGTGAAGAGATTACAAATTTTTTATTACCTGGTTTTTCTTAAGCCCTGCAAATTGTATGAATTATGTTTTTTTTTATCTTTAGTTTTATTTTTCTCAAATGGAAAATTGTGTTTATGTTGGACACTGATTATTAATCGATGCACTGTTGTTCAGATCACTATTGAAAAAACTGTTCTGGAACAACACTACAGTTGTTATGAACTTCAAGGTGAATACGTGTTGCCTGGCACACGAGATCGAAGCCCTGTAGGCAGAAAGGGGGATGGCTTCTTGAAAAAGCTTATGTCTGGGCATCTTGGTAATGTTATATCCTCAATGGGCAGGTGGAGAATGAAGCTTGAAGTAAGTAGAGCTGAGGTTGCTGAGATGCTTCCTCTTGCTAGGCTTCTTTCTCGAAGTGCAGATCCTGCTGATCGTTCAAGATCAAAGGTCATCAATGCTTTCTTTTAAACTAGTCATGTTGTTTCGATATTCTTAAGGTCATTAGTGATAATATTATTGTCTAAAGCATTACAACTTTAGTTATCTTCATTTTTATTATTTCTCCCACGAAGTTTTTCTTTTTTTGTAAAGACAAAAATATGACAGCCATAGTTAAAAATTAAGATCAGCCCAATTTTCCTCTATGGAAGTGATCCTGTAAGAATGAATATATATTTTATTTAATTTTTGGAAAGATGAATATCCTGTAGGATAAAGCAGATGTTATAAGGATGACCTTATGCAATAGAGAATCTGAATATGTTGGACTCGTATAAGCCTGTGCTTCTCTGATAGTTCCTTACTGAACTGTTAATTATTATTCTTTGTAATTGTAAAATTTTTCATTATTAATGGGTTTTTCCCTGTTTTTTCCTCTTTTGACACATACCATATAACACTGCAATTGTCAGCCATTTCTGTAAGCTGATTGTTGTCCGCTATTTTATGCTTAATTTTTGCAGCACAGACACTGACTTCAAAGTATTTCTGTAGTGGTTTTGTTGTTTCCTTCAACAATTGGTAGTTTAGTGAGACTGTCTGTTGACATATATTTGATGAAAAGTTTTGCATGTTGCCATGTAAAATATATGCAGGATATTTTTATCCAGAGTTTGCAGTCAGTTGGATTAAATGCTGAAGGCCTTCAACAACTGCTTGAGGTATTTTCGAGAGATCATAAAATGTTTTTTTCAATAGTGGCAATACCTGGCGCATCTGAATTTATGTTCATAATTTTAGAATAAAGTGCATTTGATATGTCTTTCTTTCATTTCCTTTTTCCCTATAATCATATTAGTTAAGATTCTCTAGCTGGCACTAGAAAAATTGAAGTCTCCAGTGATTGTTATTAATGGATATTTGGACAACTTGCAGATAACAAGGGGGCATCATGCTCCATCAAATGACGTAGTTCTAGAAGATTTAGACCTCCCTGGTTTATCTGAACTTAAAGGTCGTTGGCATGGCTCTCTTGATGCTAGTGGTGGAGGAAATGGAGACACTGTGGTAAACTTTATTCTGTTTGCATTCCTTACAGTTGGCATGAATTATTTGTGTTGGAAGATTTGGTTTCTCATTCTTTGTCATATCAGGCAGAATTTGACTTTCATGGCGAGGACTGGGAGTGGGGAGATTACAAAACCCAGAGGGTCTTGGCAGTTGGTGCTTACAGTAACGATGATGGACTCCACCTGGAGAAAATTTTTATCCAGAAGGATAATGCCACCATTCATGCAGATGGAACTTTGTTAGGGTCTAAAACAAACTTACATTTTGCTGTCCTAAATTTTCCTGTTAGTTTGGTCCCAACTCTAGTTCAAGTCTTTGAATCTACAGCAACAGATGCTGTTCACTCTCTGCGGCAATTGTTAGCACCCATAAGGGGTATATTGCATATGGAAGGAGATCTCAGAGGAAGTTTAGCAAAACCAGAATGTGATGTGCAAGTAAGGCTCCTGGATGGTGCCATTGGTGGTATTGATCTTGGGCGTGCAGAAGTTGTTGCTTCTCTTACCTCATCCAGCCGTTTTCTATTCAACGCAAAATGTGAACCTATAATCCAAAACGGTCATGTACTCATTAAAGGAAGTATTCCTGTCACTTTTATACAAAATAGCACGTTACAGGAAGATGTAGAATTGGATAAAAATGGGGCTACTTGGGTTCCTGACTGGGTAAAGGAGAAGAATAAGGGGAATATTGATGATGCCAGTGACAAAAAACTTTCTAGAGATAGAAATGAAGAAAGTTGGAATACTCAGTTAGCAGAAAGCCTTAAAGGATTAAATTGGCAGATTTTGGATGTTGGAGAAGTCAGGGTTGATGCTGACATAAAAGATGGGGGAATGATGCTGCTGACAGCTTTATCTCCTTATGCCAATTGGCTCCAGGGTAGTGCCGATGTCATGCTGGAGGTGGGTGAAGTCAATATTATTTCCTCACAGTTCTATTTATTTAAGTTATCGTTACTTCTCTAAAGTGTGTCCTATATTCCTATTTCCATTTTTAATAGGTCAGAGGCACAGTTGATCAACCGATTCTTGATGGATATGCATCATTCCACAGGGCATCTATAACTTCACCAGTGCTACGAAAGCCACTTACCAACTTTGGTGGAACTGTTTATGTGAAATCAAACAGGTTATGCATCACCTCATTGGAGAGTAGGGTAAGCAGAAAAGGAAAACTGCTTCTAAGAGGGAACCTTCCTCTTAGAACTAGTGAAGCAGCACTTGATGACAAGATTGAGTTGAAATGTGAAGTTCTGGAAGTACGAGCAAAAAATATTTTGAGGTTGTTATCTTAACTTCTGCAGAAGGGTTCTTAAGTTATTCTTGACTAATTTGTGGTTATTTGAAACTGATTTGATCTTCAAATCATTGATATTATATTTTTTTTGGGAAATCATTTGTATTATTGACTATTGGAACTGACTTTTTTCCTTGGAATACATGAATTTCTTTAACATACGTTGCCTATTTTTTTCCAGTGGTCAAGTTGACTCCCAGGTGCAAATAACTGGTTCGATATTGCAACCAAATATATCTGGGAACATTAAACTTAGCCATGGAGAAGCATATTTACCACATGATAGGGGTGGTGCTACTAACTCTAATAGATTCCCGTCAAATCAATCTATGCTTCCTGCTGGTGGTGTAAGTCAAGCAGTTGCTTCAAGATATGTTTCACGTTTTTTCAGCTCAAAATCTGCTGCTTCAAGGACCAAAGTTTCTCAATCTTCCGGTAATCCTTCTTTATCTTGTGATTACTTCTTTCTGAATCAGAAAAATTAAAAGCAAAGAAATAATTAAAATTGCAAAGAATAATCATGAGATATCCTCCTGAAAATGAAGAAGCAAAACCCAGTCAGGTAAGCAAGGCCATCCTATAAAACTGGAAAAACAGAGATGTTTCTTTCCCGATCAGATTTCTCAGCCTGCATGAACCGATGTGTTTCTCTATCCTGTCAAAGTATGAATAATCTGGTTTACTGTGAAACTGAAAGATGTACAATGACATTACCAAAGATTGACGTTGAAGCTTTTGTATTTTTTTCTGAATAGGGGACAATGAATGGCTACAGCATAAATAGGAAAAACTGAATCAGATGATGAATATCAACCATAACTAAATTGGATGAATGAATAACATAACGTGGATAAATGTCAAGATATGAACAGTTTGGTGGTGAGCGGATATGTAAACGAGCTCAAAAATACCGTGCTCAATCTTCTGTGATGAAGTGACATTTAATTTTGATGTTTTTGGTTTTATCATGACGGACTTGGCTCTTGACTGTGCTTATTACTGCTGAGTGTCATGGAACAGTTTCATGCATGCTAAGGAGCACGAAAACTCCAATTTAATTGTTTAATCTTTGACACTTGTCTATGTAGGTAATTAATTATTATTATTATTGGTTTAGACAAATTTCCCCCTCCCCCCATAGGGGAGGGGACCCACACACCCCTATGTTGGCCCTTTGGGGTATAGAATCCACAACCTCCTCTTTGAGAGGTGTGGAGTGCCATTGAACCAAGGGGTTCTTGGCGTACGTTATTAATTATTTGAGTTTATTGTTATACTTTTATATTTTAGAATATCTTTTTTCTACATATCATGACAATTCTTTAGAAATCTCACAATGCAGTTAAGTCAACTCAAGTTGAAAAGGACATGGAGCAAGTGCAGATTAAACCAAATGTAGAAGTTCGTCTTAGTGATTTGAAACTTGTGCTTGGACCTGAGTTGAAGATAGTTTATCCTTTGATTCTTAATTTTGGTGTTAGTGGAGAGCTTGAATTGAATGGTCTTGCTGACCCCAAATGGATAAAACCCAGAGGCATACTGACATTTGAGAATGGTGAAGTGGATTTAGTTGCAACGCAGGTTTGTCCAATCTTTTATTTCTTAGCTCTTGTACATAAATTGTAACCCCTGGGAGTCTTTTTGGCTATTTTCGTATCGGCTTGGATTTCAAGCCCTTAACTCATTGTTAATGTCATATTCATTACAAATGCAGGTGAGATTAAAACGAGAGCATCTAAATGTTGCCAAATTTGAGCCTGAATGTGGACTAGACCCCATGCTGGATATAGCCTTGGTTGGATCTGAGTGGCAGTTTAGGATTCAAGGTCGAGCAAGCAATTGGCAGGACAAACTTGTGGTGACCTCAACACGTTCTGTGGAACAGGATGCATTATCACCCACTGAGGTAAAAGAAAACCACCGTCCTTCTGAAGCCTTTATAAACCTGACAAAACCCTCAATTGTTGAAAGAAAAACCCATTGTGTGCTTTAAAATAAGAGATGCTTCAGCAAAGAGAACTAGAGGAAGAGAAGGAAAAAAGGGAATATATTTGAAGCCAAAATAAAAGAACTTGATGAAAACAAGTAACGTGGATCATCTTAGACTAGATTCACTCTGCTATGGTTACCTAAAATCTGTATCTGCTGCTGGCTTTAAAATTTGCACCGTCTAATCTTAGTCTGTTGAGTCCATAAATAATTTCATCTAGGAAACTAGGATGTTCATGATCAGAACTCCAGGCATCATGGTCCTACAATTGTTTGTGTATGCGCAGGCTGCTAGAAGGTTTGAGAGTCAGTTGGCTGAATCCATTTTGGAAGGGAATGGTCAGCTGGCATTTGAAAAACTTGCAACTGCAACTCTTGAAAAATTAATGCCAAGAATTGAAGGGAAGGGAGAGTTTGGGCAGGCAAGGTGGAGACTAGTATATGCACCACAGATACCTAATTTCGTTTCTGTTGATCCTACAGTGGATCCTCTCAAGTCACTTGCCAGTAATATATCGTTTGGTACAGAGGTTGAAGTCCAGCTAGGTAAACGTCTTCAGGTAAGCATGATCTCAAGACTCTATTAAGCTATCTACTTGAAGTAGTTGTTATCCAATGATACCAACGAGTGCTGGAATTCTCTTGTATTCGTTTATTATTAATATTATTGCTATCTAAAGCAAATGATTTTGTTGTACCAGGCAACAATTGTGAGGCAGATGAAGGAATCAGAGATGGCAATGCAGTGGACGTTGAGCTACCAGCTCACAAGTCGCTTGCGAGTGCTCTTGCAATCAGCTCCATCCAAACGCCTTCTTTTTGAGTATTCTACTACATCCCAGGATTAACTGGATTTGTTCCACAAGTATTTTGTACAATGGAATGCTTTCTAGATGTTCCGTAGTGTGCACGCGCGCATTGTTCTTTTGCTCGGATTGAGCTTCTCTATTTGTACAGACTATTCAATTTCTAATAAAAGGAAATGCATCAATTTCAGCCCAAATATAATTTGTTCCCATCAACTTTGAGAATCGATTATAACTCCATAGACTTGTAATTTTGTGTAAGATAATCCATTAACTTCGTCTCCTGACGGCTTCATTTTGACCACTCTATTCTGTGCGAGGAAGCATTTTGGTGCCGAAGTGTAGCCGACAGAGAGGATATTGGATGGGAACAATAAAATTGAAGAATATTTACAAATGACAACACAGAACATGATACAAAGCTCATTTTTGCATTAGTCAGAAGAATAGTAAATGACTATTATAGCCTAGTAAAATAAACAAAATTTGGGCTGTTCACCAAAATCTCCATGGATCTTTGTACTCAGGAACATAATCTTCTGTTGGACTGACTTTCAAAGAAAGGTCCCATCCGCATTGATGATGTCAACATTCGAGAGCCAAAATTAATTACATATGAAACGAAGCGATATATATAAACTGTCCTGACATCATATCAGATCTTCATTCATAGCAATATTAGGTAAGGTAAATATTCATAACGGAAATAACTTGAATGAGATAATGGATATCGTCGTTTCAGGTGACTATATATACATTTATTTACTATGACTTCAATTTATTCAGGAAATTCAGCACACGTGGAATTATGTACTTCCAACAACTCAACAAAACATCAAACTGGTTTTGCAACAAAAACTCTTCTTGCTCATAATCATTACAAAACCATTTAATGACACAATACCTCATTGCCAATTATCATTACCGGGATATACCATATACCTAAACGCCAAGGTCAGGAAGGCTTATTAAGCATGGACATCATCAAGTTCATATTTATCATCATAAGATCGTATCAGTTTTCAGCCATAGTCCGTTTTGGTTGATATGTATCTTTTATTTGATCTTTCAATAAATAAATAAAGGAACAGCTATGCTGTCTCCAGTCAGCCTAACTATGTCATGTCAACTAAAGTTACTCATGTTTCTTCGAGGAGAAAGTGTGGGACATTTTATATTCCCTCCGTCAATTCCAAAGGTTAGATTTTAATGCTAGTGGAGCCGGGGTCAAGGTTTATATCCAATGGATAACATGAATGTAAAAATGTGCATCCCATGTAAGAGAGAGGGAAAGAGTTACTTTTTTCCACTTTGGGCTGAGGGTTGAAGCACTCAGAGAATACAGATAACCTGCACCAGCAGAAGAGAAGTTTTAAACAGAAATACCAGGCAAGAACTTGAAGATCTCAGGAGTTACATGAGAAGAAACCAAGGTATGTCAACATCATTGATGTGTACCACAAATATAAAGGGATGGATTAAAACTGAGATATTTTTCTTCATTTTTCAGTTGCCATCCTCATTGAATAGGAGAAGCAGGAAACATAAAAGAAAACCATTGCCATCAACTTTTTTCATGTGCTTTGTATGAATATGCAAAGGACTATCTACAAAAGTAGGAATAATCCAGACGTCCAAAATTTAAAAAAAAAAAGTAGAGCAAATAAAAGGATTTACCATCTCTTTCTGCTCTTGAAGAAAGATAGTGCCGATATATATTTGATTCTTGGTCCTATATGATCACAAATCACTAATCAAATAACCATCAGAACAAGAAGAAAATAGGCTTAGTTACACTTTCAATTTTTTAGTTTCCTCACTAAGAAAAAATTAGGCGTCTGTTAAATATGACTAAAGTTCTCCCTCTTGTTTCTTCAGGAAAAGCAACTTAGTCCTTCCAGTTTTAGAATAATATTAACCTCTAATTACTGAATTGAATCAATTAGAAACAATAATTGAGACAGAGACAATTGATACCTTCCATTACATCAGAAAAATAACTTAAACTATTTTCAAATCCTTTTTAACTCACTTATTAAAGGACAATATAGCACTATTTATTTAAAACTAAAGGGACTAAAATGTTCAAACAAGAAAAATTAAGAGATAACGTTGCCCATATTGAAGCTCTTAAAGGCTAAATTGATCTACTAAACAAACTAGTGAGAACAAATTTAATGTACAATCAAGACAAGAAATTACTTACTAGCCTTGTTGGTGATTTCCGAACAAGGTATTCATAATGCCAGTAACGTTCACCCTCAATCTGTGAAGTGACAAAAAATAAGCTCAACATGCAAATTAACTTTCATTTAAGTATGGACGCATAGTTCTTTCTTTCCTTTTTCTTAGGCTCCAAAGTATTCATAAACCTATACAAATTAGCTAATTTTCCATTTGGAAATATCTACTTATAATAAAAGTCCCCAATCAACAGAAATGTATTTATTGCAAGATGCTAATAAATGTTTCCCCCTAATGACATTGGACAAGAGAGATAGAGATGAGTGATAGAGCTTACTTCGCTAGACTGTGTATCAAGAACTGAACTCTCAGCTAAGCGCTGGCTTGAGGTGACCCGCTGCAAAATGTTATGGCTATAACTTAAAATTTTCAAAATTTCAACCACAGATTGTAACTTGCACTTGTACATAGAAAGCTATAAACTGCATAAGAATAGCAAGAGCAAAAAAGGTAATAATCAAATGACATTTGTTACCAGAGCGGACTTGTCAGACAAAACTGAGTCAGCAACATCTTTTGCAGTCCACGTACTCTTATCACTTGATTTTATAAACTTTGAATTTGATGGACCTATCTGAATAAGTTAAGAATAATTGATGTGGCAAAAAGGCAAAAAAAATAAGGGCTAAGGTGCAAATTTGCCCTGAAAATTTTCGCTTAGGAGCAAGGTTTAATTTTGCCACATAAATTTCAAAACATAGCAATGTTGACCCAATGTGTTAAAAAGCTAACGTTAATCATTAAAAAATTGATGTTGAATGTTAAAAAATTAGCAGTAAGGGGCAACATTCCTCTATTTTAACACTTACGGGTAACTTTGAACCTAAAATAATTTCCAAATCAATATTGCTCCTGAGTGAAAACTTTTAAAGTAAATTTGCACCTTAACCCAAAAAATAATTGGAAAGTGTTGTTTTTATAGCCAAAAGTAAGTATGTGATTGAGATTATCGATAATATCAACACGCTCAGACACAATGCACAGGCGAGCATTAGCTGCATACAATTTACAAAGCAATCATAATCATCATTTTCAAGGTTGCTATTGAAAACGTCTTGTTATTCAGATATGTTGAAGCGCAACAGTGTTCACTGATTAAAACAAAATTTAAATGCTGGTGGTAAGGAAGTTCTAAGTGGAATAAACCTCATTCTTTATATGAACTTTTAATTGGATGAAATGTTGCCCTTATATAAAGAAAGACAACGCAACATACGAGAAAGTGGTGCAGCTGATGAATATCGTTCTGGCTTTCTGTATTCTACCTTTAAATATATTTTGAAGAAAAAAATTTAGACTTCCAGAATTTAAGGATGTATAATTGAAATAAAATTGAAAGAAGACAAATGATCAAGGGAAATTGCCAGGGAGAAAGGGAGTAATTTAGCCAATTATAGATGAAAGTTTCATGACATGCAACAGCACCTATGTTAGTCCCCTGTTGGCTACAGTTAATATCAATATAGGTAACATAAAAAATGCGAAGAGTGCAAGTCTTAGAGTTCAATGTGCAATCAAGCCAATACTAAATGAGTGAACTATCTAAAATAAAAAGAATGCTCATATAAGTCAAATAACGTGCATAATAAATAAATGAAAATCGGTGTCAATGGCGTACCATTTGAAGATAAACTTCTTAGATGGCAACTCCACAGGGTACAAATAAGAATAAGCATTTATTTCATCCATGAACGAAACCATTTTCAGCTCTTCATCAGCAAGAGTCGCTGAAAAAAAGGGGGAATTAAGAGTACATAGATTCATGGTTAAGAATAATATCAAAACCAACGTATCTCAACTCATCTACATGTATAGAACTATGCACTGCAATGTTTGGTTTTAGAAGCATAGTTAATTTTCCTAGGGATGGCTTTCTCAAGAAGAATGCAACTTCGAATTCAACAGAAAGAGCTCCTGGCGCAGGATAAGCGTACCAGAAAATGGCAAAGTTATGGACACCGAAGAGAGGCCCAACACCACCAAAGCCAAATCCCTTCTGCAAATCCTCCTTTGTGGAAAGGATTCTAGAGAACAACATGAAATTTCCGGCTTATGCTGGGATACTCCTACTCTCCATTTCTTCTGGGTTAGAATTATCCTGCTGCGGTTTCTGGGACCAAGAGCACAAGAATTTCAGAGAGGAAAGAAGAAAGTATAAATATATAAGAGTGAAAGATGGAATAAACAAGACGAGTACCTGAAAAAGAAGAGATCACTATACTATTACCAGTGGGCGCGAAGAGACAAAGGCTCGCTGAGCGTATAGCTAAAGCCATTGCCGTGCTTCTGCTGCTAGCTTTGCTCCTTAGTGTCACCTCGTTGGCCTGTAGGAGTCTGTAATAGGGGCTCATTGAAGAAAAAAAAAATTAGGCAATTTTTAGAAATTTTTTTTTTAGAGAATATTTAAAAAAAATAATTTTAAATAAATATCTAAATAGTTATTTTTAAAAATATTTTTATTATTAGTAAATTATTAAAAATTGTATGATTATTAAATATAGAATATAAGAGAAATAAGAGATAAAAGAAGAGAGAAGAGAGAAGAAAGAGAGGATATAAAAGATAGATGATAGAAGAGAGAGGAGAGATATAAGAAATGAGAGATGAGAGAGTATAGATAAGAGAAAAGATAGAGTATAAGTAAAAATAAAAGTAATATAATAATTAGTTAGTGTATAAACTATTTTACTGTTCTATAAATTAATCTCAATGATTTACCTAAAATATTAATTTTAAACTATAATTTAATCTAATTTTTTTAAAATAAATATAATTATTTATTTTAAAATTTCTTTAAATATAAATTTTATCTAAAAACAATTTTTAAAATCTAGATTTTATAGTTTATCAAATACACTGATTATCAAGTAATGCTTTTGAGTTACTCTCCCTTACCTCTATTTTATTCCAAAAATTAGTTTTTATTAAGAAACTGATTTTAAAATGGTATGTAGTTGATTATAATATTACAATAAAAATTTACTTATGAATTTATAAATTATCATACATATTAATTTATAAATTTACATTAAAACATGTAAATTATATAGTTTATTTTTGTTCTTAATTTTTATATTTGCATTTGTTTGGTAGTAGAATAATATATATTGTTTTTCTTGTAATAAAAAATAGTACAAATGTATCTATGTTTTGTTAGGATAAACAAAATTTATTTTGATAATATCTAAGCTTTAGAAAATTAGTCTCTCAATTATTAGTTAGAAAATATTGAATGTTTTTATAGAAAAATAATATATATATTTTTTAATTATATCTTTTATAAATAAGGTACTTAATTTAAGATTTTATCATTCAAAAAACAATTAGCTCAAAAATAAAGAGTATTTCCACGCAGGCATGCATTATCCAGTTGATTTGGATTGAAAATTGCTGGTTAGTTAAGTTTTTTTGGGCCTCATCTTCGTTAAGCAAAACCCGGCTGGCATACGATAATCGAGTTTCCAAACAAGCACTAACCAACATTAGTGAGTCGGCGCAGTCAAGTATCCGCTCCACCAAGCGTCATTACTTTCCTTTTATATTTTCATTTTTAAGTTTTTATTATTATAAATAAATAGTGATCTCCTACCAAATTGCAGTTACGCTAAAGAGGGAAAAGTATTTTTTGTCCTCACGAAGTTTTGCGTTTCAATCATTCATCTGCAGTTCGAGCGATCTGAAAGATTAGGCTTGTGTTTCACATCGGTGTTCCGATCCAGTTGGTTTGTTCCGATTCTTCATCGTCGCTCTTGGTAATTATTTATTTTCTTTGCGTTGTGCTTCTACTTTTCTGATCATAGCTGTTCTCTTTTCAAATCACTGTTATTTTTCCGTAATCGTAGCCATCGAAAAAGTAATCGTATCGGAATCCACCATGTTCCTTATCGGGTCCCAGTGCCTGTCCCCTTTTTTTTACTTTAACTTGTATATATTTTTTAGATAAGAGATGTTGGGATTTTTATTAAGTAGCTGATATATGAAAGAATTATGAACTATAATCTGGAGGCTTGTTTTGATTCTTTCTCCTTCGATCTACTTCTATAATCTATACGCATGTGGTTGTGGATAGTTTGTTCTACAATCGCCGCGCCAATATTGCCCCATCATAGCTGATATAATATATGATTAGTATAGATGCCTCTACTTCAATATGCACCAAAGTTATTATCTTTGTAATGGTTACCCAGAAAATTCTAGACAGATGTATCACCAATAATAACTTTTGTTTTGATCATTAATGCTGACTACTTAATCACACACTACTTTTTGATGTATTTGTGAATTCTTTAGTCTTAACACACTTTGGATTTTTTTGTATGGCATGTTGTCTAGTTCGTTCTTTGAATTTTGGGGTCTCCGCAATCAAAAAGAAAGAATAAAATTGCATTGTCTACCTGAACAAAGTCAATGAAGGCTGGAGCGTCTTCTTTGAATCCATACGCGGCTGCCTATATTCCATTGTCTAAAAGGGAGGCAGATGGTGGAACCTGTGTCGCAGGCAATGCTTGTAAGAGTTATGAGGGGCCTGTCGGGTTTCAGACTCCTCAGCATACAACACAAGATCAGCACCGTCTTCACCCTAACACTCTTGCTTCTCAAAAGCTCTCTACTTCCCAGGCTTATCATGTGAAGAGCCAACCTGAATTTAGTTCTTCCGGTTCAGCAGCACAGGGTGCATTTCAGATGTCAGATAAACAGATGCTGGATGAAGAATCTGATATGGATCTGGAATATCTTAGGATGACATTTCCTGGTATATCTGATCAATCTCTTACTGATGTCTACATGGTCAACAGGGGTGATCTGGAAGCTGCTATTGACATGCTGAGCCAGCTTGAGGTATTATTATAATTATTTGCTTATGGATTCGTAACTTTTTTCTTCCTTCGTGCCTTTGATATATAGCATAACAGTTGCTTCCTCTGCCACCTGCTTGTTAAGTGACTCGAAATATTTTTCTATGGGTACTAGATTTGGTTCCGGTTGTCAACTGGATTTCATAATATAAGATAATACTAAATTTATCACTGCATACCCCTGTTTGGAACCCATAGGTCGAATTATTGATCATAATCAACTATCTACTAAATTGTCCTGTTTATATTCAACGAAAATAGGTGAAGACAAATTTCTTTTACCTTTTCACTTAAGATTTATTTGTTTCTAGGTGTATGATTTTTTAGAATTAACACAATATTTTGATCAATTTTTTCAACATTATCTCAAGTATAAACAGACATTAAGTTTTTTTGAGTTGATGTCACTTCTGAATTAGCTAATCTGATGATGCCTGGTGTGTTTTTTTATGTTGTTCTTTTTCTGAGAAGTGTTGTCTGCTTACAGTTTGATGGCGTCCAGTCTTCTGAAAGTCTTCCAGAGACACTGGATATCGGTGATATTTCAGAATCTGGAAATTTTCCTGATTCTGCTCCATTAAAGATGAAGAATGCAGCAGCCGAAGCCAGCACTTCTAGTCCCTCAGAACCAGCCACTGTCTCGTAAATTGTTCAGAAAGTCATACTCCTATGGTGTTTTAAGAAGTGTAAAATTAGGGAAGGTCTCCTGAGGAGGGAGGCATCTCTCATACATGGTTAAGTTTCATGGTTTTGTATAGTTCTCAGCTTCTTATTTTGCTGCGGCGATCAGATCCGAATTGTCTCTAGTTTGCTGGGTTTGCTTGTGCAATATGCCGTGTGGAATTGTGCAGCTTTTCCATTTTGAAATGGACGGTAAAAAAAGGGGATTAAAATTAATCTGAGATGATGATCTTTGTTGGGGATGGATATGACTGCCTGTACATTGTACCGTGGTCAGTAACTTTGTGATCCTTTAAGCAAAGATTTCATTCAACATCTTTAATTCGCCTGTGTTTCCTTTCTTTGGCTAAGTCCAAGGACATAAATATCGAAGGCTACTTACTGATGATAAGCCAGATGGGTAGAAAGAGACCTAATATATTGGTAATAGGTACCTATACAACCATATTCCTCTAAGAAATCACCTCTCGTCTGAGGGTGCTTTGCTTGTATAGCTTCTTAATAAAAGAGAGGAATGCCACAACACCCATCTGAGCGATGTATAAAATTTTGATTATTAACCAGTTTGGTTTTGTTGGTATTCCTCGTAAATGGGGATATCATATCATATAGCTGGCTAGAACACAGGACTTAGGACTCATGCATAATATTGCTCTTTGTCACCAGCTTTTGTTTTTTTATCGTTTTTCTTTTCGTGGGGTTGGGGTGGGGGCCCACATAAGCTACCACTACAAAACCCGAATTTTTTTTTCATAAATATAATAGGACTTTAAAGTGAATTGAATGGGTATTTTAGTTATTAAAAAATATTATTTTATTGTAGTTTTAATTGTACGATTTTGAGAGATATTCTAATTATTTTATGTTTAAAAGTAATAGACGATTTATTTTACCCGATATAAGTATTATTTAGGAGAAAGGAAAATTTTGTTATACATTTGAATAGTAGATCAGTCTAATTTTTTTAAAAAAAAAATTATATAAAAACAATAAAGAATGCTGGCTGTAGTACACACGCTATCCAAGTCAATGACAATGAGCGTTTCCTATCTGGTCCCTTTGGCGTGCAATTTAGATCACCATGTCATATAATGACCTTTAATTATCAAGTTTCTTTAATTGTGTCTTAAATTGCTCCAGAATTAAAGATTTGGTAGGGCATTATCAACGAGTGTATATATCTAGGGGATCATGCGTAACTATCAGTCTCGGATTCGATGACATGAAATTTGATCGCTATTATACAAAACGCTATTATTTTTAATATATATATATATATATATATATATATCATTTTTTTTCTTTTATTCGGCCTTTTGGGCCCTAAACCGGTAAACCCCAAAGAAAGAAAAATGTAAATTTCAGTGGAAGTGGAATATACGTGTTTGGGATTGGCAATTTCATTTAACTTCGCTCGCTATCGGCATGTGCATAAAACCGGCGGTATGTCTACTCATGTATGTAATAGGATGACCCTGTACAGTAAAATTAGATAATCAGGTATAAAATATAATTTATATTTTTTTTTAGTTGAGTATTAAGTAGGGAGCTATCTTGTTCTATGTTGTCTATGAATATCTCATCTCTTTTTTTTTTCTTTTTTCTCTCTCACATAATTATTATATTTAGAAAAAAAAATATAATAATAATTGATAATTAGATAATAATTTTAAAAATATAAATAATTAAATAGATAAATTGTATATTTTAATATTTATAACTATATTAACTTTTTCTAAATTATATTATGAATTATAATTATTTATTTTATTTTTTTAAAATATTTTATTTTTGTCAATATTAGAGAGATTAATATAAAATTGTAATTATAAACTAGTTAGATTTTAATATTTTTTTTATATGTAATAGATTTTAAGATTTTAATTATTATCTTTTTATTATCTTATTTTTAATAGATTATAAATATTATTTAACTTTTAAAGACATATAAATATGATATTATTTTAGAAATTCATAATTACAGATTTTTTCACAATATGAGCATGACATCATGATTTATACATGCCCACCCTACCCATATCAAGCCCACCTATACCCAGTGTAAAATAGTTAAAATTTTTATCAAACATAACTAAATATTAGATTATAAAATATAACACATACTGTCTTTTTTTTTTAGACAAAATACTAAACAAAAAGCTACCCTATCCAATCATGCGCACCATAGCTATCGGTACAAGACAACAAGTATAATAAAAGTTTCCGTAACTCCCGCTTATATGTAATTATATATTCCAGCGTTCACCTTCCCCAGAATCATTCGGTCAATTAATATTTAATCCTTTCTTTCTTGATCTGTTGAAAATTCAGAATGCACGTCAATGCCTGATCCCACATATTCAATATATTTCTTCTCCCTTGTCTGAATATTCATCAAAACACTGCAATCCATTTTTTCCTCAATTTCCAAATTATATGCACTGCGTTCCTTCTCCAGCTACTAAATTGTAATTTGATGAAATTCTTTGATTCTGGCTATATTTTGATCGCGTCGGCTCCTTCATTCTTTACAATCGTCATGGAACGTCAACTCCGAAGAACGATTGGATAAGGTTCCTAGCGGGAAGGAGCAGTGATTTTGTTAGGGACGTAGAAGAAGGAACGGATTCCAATTGGTGTTTTAGGATCAGTTAGTATTTCTCTAACAGATAAAATGGGGGTAGATTACTACGATATATTGAAGGTTGATAAAAATGCTACAGACGATGATCTAAAGAAGTCATATAGAAAGTTAGCCATGAAATGGCATCCTGACAAGAATCCTAACGACAAAAAAGAAGCTGAAGCCAAATTCAAACAGATCTCAGAAGCCTATGAGGCAAGAATTTCTTCTTATCAATTTATTTTGCCCTTATGTTTTATGAATGTGAGCTAGAATTAAGAAAACAAAAAGGGAAATTATTAACAGAATTTGGGTTCATTTGATAATTTTTCTAAGCGCGTGAGGTATCATAAAATAACTTCCTCCGGATAAATCCCGAAAGGGCTCTGGTATATGAGAAAGTTTATGAAAGAATGGGGAATCCACGACAGCAAAACCCAGCTTGTCCATTAACATTATTTGAAAATATATGTAGAAAGATGGCAAATAGAATGTGGAGACACGTTTTGAAAATGCAAAAAGTTGTTTTGTTTCATTCAGGTACTAAGCGACCCTCAGAAGGGGATGATTTATGATCAGCACGGAGAAGAAGGTTTGAAAGATGTGCCACCGCCAGGGAGTGGACCATCAAGTGGGTTTAATCCCAGAAACGCGGAGGACATTTTTGCAGAATTCTTTGGGAGTAGCCCTTTTGGATTTGGATCATCTGGACCCGGCAAGTCCATGAGGTACCCGTCAGAAGGACCTGGAATATACGGTGGTTTTGGTGGAGGCGACAACATTTTTCGTACATACAATGAAGGCAAGCAAAAGCCAAAAAAGCCACCAGCTGTGGAGAGCAAATTGCCTTGCAGCCTGGAGGAGTTATACTCTGGATCCACAAGGAAAATGAAGATCTCAAGGACTATTGATTCCAATGGGTATGCGCAAACAATCTCATTCACTATTTTCATGTTCAAGTTTTTTGTCTCTTGAATCTTCTTTTCCTTGGTATGCTGAATGGTTTGTGGTATTCATAGCATTTTTAATCCTTTGCATTGTCGAGTTGCATTATATGAAGTTCTTGGCTGGTTGAGTAATAGCTTTTAGTCAGTTTAGGCTTGAGATGTTGAGTGTATTCATTTATCCTCAGTTAATTAATCGGGTATTTCTGGGTAAATAAACTCCTTTAACCTTTACTTTTGTCGTTTATACTCCTTCAAAGTTATAATAACAATTGTGCGTAAAGACTTCCTTTCTTTCACAATAAAATTTCAATAGCCCCAAAGCATTCCTTTCTCAACGAAGCTCAAGGTCGTCGTCGACCTGAAATGGGGAAATGGTGCATGATAATTGACCTCAAATCTTTCCACGTTGGCACGCACGCCTAGGCTAGAAAATAAACTCTATATAATACACTATTAGAATATGGTATGCCCTTCATGTCTCAACACTCCAAGCTGCATAAGTGGTGAGGAAGCTTGCTTTAATCTTACTCTGAATAGACAAAAGAGTTGAATGCATGCTTTGCGTCATTATGGGGAGAGATTTTGATTTCATAAGTAGACTCATTGCTCAAGTAATGTGTTGCAAGGAGTCGATAAGAATTTTATGTTGATGTACAGTCAGTGAGTAGGTAAGAACTTTATTTATCTATTATTGCCTAAGCCATTGCCCTTTTCTGTGCGGACATGCCCCTTTTCTGTGCCTGGAAAAAAATTGAAGACGGCCAGTTACAGAAACACAGATATTGAGCATTGATGTAAAACCCGGGTGGAAGAAAGGTACCAAGATCACTTTCCCAGATAAAGGGAATCAACAATCAAATCAGCTGCCAGCTGACCTTGTGTTTGTGATTGATGAAAAGCCTCATGATCTGTACACGAGAGATGGGAATGACCTGATTGTGAGCCAAAGGGTGTCACTAGCAGAGGCAATAGGAGGAACAACGGTGAATCTCACCACACTTGATGGACGGAGCCTATCAATACCAGTGACTGATATTGTGAGCCCTGGTTATGAGCTTCTTGTTCCAGAGGAAGGAATGCCAATAACAAAGGAGCCTGGGAATAGGGGTGATTTGAAGATCAGATTTGAGGTTAAGTTCCCAACAAGGTTGACGCCAGAGCAACAAGCAGGCCTCAAACGAGCATTGGGAGGTTGACAATCATCTTTCTTCTTATCTGCAGCCTTTTGTGTGTAATTTTGTGTAACATGACCCATCCTAATGTAATGTGCTAAATTATCCACACTTGTATGTATTTAACCATCATATGTTTAAGTATCCTGACCCGATTCTAGGACAAAATATTTGGGGGGGAAAATTACTGTATTAAAAACATTGCACAAAGTACACCTTACGAACAGTCATCTGTGTGATTGATTGCCTAATATTGTATTTAAAACTATTTGTCATCTACAATGTTGGAACCTAAGATATTGCTCTAGACATCGAATTCCCCACATCACAGCCGGCACTTGGCCTGGCCTTGAACAACCAGCAACATCAAAAGAGGATTAGAGAAGGTAATTGTCAACACCAAGGTAGGAAAATATTATAAAAAATGAAATGGAATGGATAAACTGAGAATTAACTATCCACCCAAGCCAAAAATAAAAAATTATGTAAAACTTTACAGAACCTATACTGCCTACGTATATAGGGAAACTATGCTATTTTTTTTTTGTACAAAAAAATTTAAATATGTTCGGTATCAATCCCTTACCAAGGTTAAGGCACAACTCTAAAACTCAGAGAGCGCTTACAATGGATTTACGAGATCGCTTGCATGTCCTTGTGGAATGGGAGTCTATTCTTTACCATCTATACCAACTCTCATTGGCAGAAACTATGCTATCGATTGGGCTTAACTCCAACTCTACTCTCACCCTTTGTTGGTTGGAACCTTCACCAGAGACTGATCCTATTAGGTTCCCACCAACTTCACTTTTGCAAAGAGGGCATAATGCATTAATCTTCAGCCACTTGTCTACAGTCTTTGTAAAAAAGATGGGAACATGTCAACTCTCTCAGCTCATCGTTATTTTCATACTTTGCCAGGCAGATGCAGCAAACCTGTAGAAAATCACAGAGAAAAACAGAACCAGAGTCAAGGCCAGCAGGACAAACCCCTTGAACAAAAAGAATGACAATCAAAGTCCAGGATTACGAGAGAGGCAAACTGGATTGCAGGATCTTCTAACATATCAATGAGGGCTTTGTGATAATAAGTTGACCATCGGCCAAGAAGTCAAAAATATAATCACTTTCATTTTAGCAGGCAATGATAAAATGGAACAAGGACAAAATGAGGTATTCGGCCTACTGACCGAGATCAGATTGGCCTACTTCCTGCATCTTCACCAGAGATCACACGCTCCTTTTCAGTTCCAGTAGCCACAATTCCACCTTCAAAAACATTTGAGTTGCTTTCCTCGCTGTTTTTACGTTTCTTCACCTTGAACTTGTACGTTGGCAGGGCATTAATAGATTCAGAGGTTGCCCCTCTTGTTTGTGTCAGATCCTCTCTAACCCCAAGGATGGAAATTATACAAGGCAGACAACAGCAGATTGTTGCACATAGAATGAAGGGCATGGCATAGCCAATACAGCTGAAAGTCAGAAACACAATACATAACCTGCAAAACAAAGCACGCAGACAGATTCAGATTCTATGAGAAAGCACAGGGTTACAGATCTGATCCGAGGCAATACCTATACATATTAGGAGCATCACTAGCAGATGAGTTTCCCCCAAAGATCCACACGTTGCCAACAACGAACCACATTGCCAAAAAGCAATCTAAGGCCATTTTGAAATATTCCGCTAACAACTTCAGTCTGCTGAGCAGGTAAGACCAACTAGTTAGACACTTGGCAGCTTCTTAAATCACTCAAAGATCACAACTTATAAAATCATTGAAAAATAAATCAAGATCTCAATTGAATGGTTGTAATTTTACTAAATGGGCCACAACCTGCCAAGCTCTATATGCTGAAATCAGATTGCATGTTCAAATTATCTTTACAAGAGGGATCATCATATAAACCACCTCCATCAAGTTAGTAAATTACACATGCATTCCCAAATGTCAACACTCTGCCTTAAAAAGTTTGGCTGAATTTTCCTTCACATATATGCTTTCATTTGTTATATGCCACAAGCATGTGTAGGTTAGGCTCGTTATAAAATTTCCAAATATCTGATTTCTGCCTATTAAGGGGCCAACACCAATCCTTGGGAAGAGGAATATCTACTCCATGTGTTACAATGACCAGTGATTACCATATTTGAAGAAAATGGAAAGATTGATCAACTGATCTGGAAAGGTCAAGCACAACCATGGTCATTTACAACTTGTGAGAAAAAATAATCAAAAGGTTGTGATGAAACACGAAAAAACTCCAAATTCCATTGGCATCATTTGGTCAAGCACTAGACATTCAGTTTACCCTAGGATCAATAATATACTTCTATTTTGACTCTATCTCAGTTTCTCTTCACAAAGAAATCAAATTAATGAATTTCAAGATAACACCCGATTTATCGGTGGATAAATGACGTCAATTCCATCCTTCCACCCATTAAAACACGGGAAATAAATCAAACCAAAGAATCCACGCGCTTACTCATATTCAAAAAAGATCCCGCACTAAAAGAATCCAAACCCAACGGCAAGATAAACAAAAACGTAATCCACTAGAGACCAAAAACACGCAAGAATCTCGATTAAAATAAGAAATGGGAAGCAACTAAACCAGAGCAGAAGCAGAGAGAAACCGGATTGGAGCTGCGGCTGCGCTCAGCGCCGTGGAGAGAGCGACGATCCTGGCTTGGTTCGGATATGAGTTCCGTAAGTTGCTTGACGTTGTGCCCCGCTTCGGTGACGAAGGGAAAAGGGAACGGCGTCTAACCGCTTAAAATTCCAGTCCCGCCTCCTTTGTTCAGATTGTCGCCGGATATATCTTTTGCTTTTTCGTGTTATTTATGATATGACCCTTTTGCCCTCGCTGGTATTGGCCTCTCCGTTCACACCCGACACTGTAAGGAGCGTTGGTTTACGGTAGGTTTTATTTTCTGAGGCTAAAATAGGAAAGAAATAAACATCGTCATTGGTAATAACGACGACAGTGAGAGCGACGAGATATTTTTTGTGTATGTTTAGTCGATTTATCAAAATTTTATTTTAATTATATATAAATCTAACTCATATAATATATTTAGTTGTAATAGATGAATTTTTTAATAAATTTTTTATATATATATTAAAATTTAAATTTAAAATTTCACTTAAATAATATTAAATTATTTAATATTTGAATTAACTTTAATTAAACACCGTTATCGTATTTTAGTCAATACAATAACCACTGTGGCTGTGAAAAATGGGCTGTATAGTGTAGCAAGCCTCATGTTTAGGGGTCATGGGTTATGAACTTATTAATACTTTTTTTAGTTAAAAATAATAATATTAAATATGTAAAATATATAATATAAAATTATTTGATTACTGATTATTTAATATTTATTTATTAATTTAAACAAGTTCCATATTTTATTTCAAGGGGTTGCTTTTTTTTTTTTCCTTTGAATGACGGCCTTTTTCAAAGTTAAGTATTCTTATATATCTGTACAAAGAGATTTTTGCAATAATATCGAGGACCCAAAGTACACTGATTATATTATATGGTCAAGAAGCTAAATAAACAGTAAATGACTTTGCTCCCCAAACTTCTGACGCAATTCTAACAACTTGTGTAGTTGGGGTTTGGGGGGGGGGGGGGAATCTTTGTAGTCTTTTTAGTAAAACAGAAAAATGATTTATAATAGGCAGAGAATGTTCCTGCAACCACTAATAAATAAATTAATCAATTAAAATGTAGATGACACGCGGACGTGATTGGTAATAAAGTGGTTCGTAATTAATGTGCAAATGGAGTAATGGTATTAAATAATGGTTGGACTATGAATAATAATAATATATATATATATATATAAGTTTGAAAATGGGAATCTGACATGGCGGAATCATGGAGTGTTTAGGAACGTATTAATACCAAACTTGTGAAACTTAACAAGTCATTAAGAAATCCAAATCTCTGGTGGGCCCTGCGTAGCTTTTAATTGCAGAAACTTTTGGAACGCAGCTGAAGAGGGAAGGATAGTTTTGAATTTGCTTCAGCATGCTCTATAGATTATCCTAATTATAGATGCAAAAGAAAAAAAGATTATCCTAATTATACATTATTTCAATTGTTTTAATTGAAAAGTTTATTTTACTTTTGATTCTAAAATTCCAATCCATTCTCTCTCCTCACTCTATTTCAATTATGGCGATGAGTACGATTAGCCATGAAATCAATTAGCAGAGGACGCGCCATGTGAATAGTAAGGGAGGGTTTTAAGGAAGGGGCAAGATTGATGTGGGGGACGAGCGTGGGATTAATCAGCGATTAAAAATGGCTTTTAATTCTCTCGAGCAGAATGGAAGCAATGAGTCCTGTGAAATCAGCCAGTGATTATGATACCACGCCTGAAACTGAAATGATGAGAGATCTTACACATAAAGAGCAGGTTCCATTTTATTTGGGCATTGTATGAGGCCACCCCAGACACACGAGGATGAATCATCAAGTGCTTTGTCCCATTTCCTCTGAATTATTACCACTCATGATCATCTACAGTATCATTTCGAAATTTAAATTATTATTGACATTTATATATTACTCCATATATATATATATATATTTGGTTCTAACATATTGATTTGTTGTTGATGTATTAAGGATTTTAGTACTGGTTTATATTGTTCGGTTTCCAGTTTCGGCCAGATCGGTCACTATCAACAGAACGGAACTGCTCCGACGTTGCATTGCCCAAAATCTTTAACAGTAGCTCCGTGATCTTCATCATCCTCTGAACTTCCCTCTTCTGATTTTGTGCCCCAAGTCCTCATTTTCTTAACTCCACCACAAGTTTCCTCTCTACTTTCCCTTTTCTTCGGGCTGGGAAGTTCGAAGTAGTTGCTAGGAGTAGGAGATTTAACTGTTAATCTTCGTTCTCACTTTCACTATTCCTCCTTCGGTTGACGTAGTTTGCCCCCCCAGAAATTTTGCAAGTTTTCATTTCTTTTCTTTTAAATTTTAATCCAAGGGGTCGTGCAGCATCACCGTTTTTTCTCGAATCCCATCGATACACTGCTATGTTGATCTCAGTTTCATGCAAGCGCTCACATTGTACTTCACTTTTGCCTGCTTCCATGAGCGAGATCTAGGGTTTAACATCCTGCCTCATGCATTCGCTTTCCTTGCTTGTCTAGAATTTTCTCATTTGTGGCCAGATTGGTTTTTCATGGATTCCATCTGAACCTTTAGTAGTCCATTGGAATTAGGTTCATATCGCTATGCTCAAGCAATTCTTCAGTAAGATTCCTCGCAAGTCATCCAAATCCGATGGGGAGGAGTCATGCGGGGACCCAGTGGCCGATTCACTGTGCGTCACCGGCAGGGTTAATCGGCCGAACGGTAGGAGTTCTTCCATTCGATCCAATTCCGTGAAACGCACTTCTTCGTCGGCGGTTTTTCCCGCGAGCATCGTGTCTGGGATCGAACCCTTGGTGCCATTCAAAGATGTGCCCCATGCTGAGAAGATGCACCTGTTTGTGAGCAAGTTGAGCCTTTGTTGCGTAACCTTCGATTTCACTGACCCCGGTAAGAATGTCGTGGAAAAAGATGTCAAAAGGCGAACATTGCTTGAACTCGTCGATTTTGTCGCTTCTGGGTCGACTAAATTCAGTGAACCTGCTATTCTTGCTATGAGTAGAATGTGTGCTATTAATCTCTTTAGGGCTTTGCCGCCACCGTATCGGTCTAATGGGAGTGGTGCTGGTGGCGAGATTGATGACGAGGAACCAGTATTTGACCATGCGTGGCCACATTTACAGCTTGTGTATGAATTGCTGCTTAATTTTATTAACTCTCCGTGTCTTGATGCGAAGGTGGCAAAAAAGTATATCGATCATTCATTTATCTCGAGATTACTTGACTTGTTCGATTCAGAAGATCCAAGAGAAAGAGACTGCTTGAAGACTATTATGCACAGGGTTTATGGAAAGTTCATGGTGCATAGGCCCTATGTTCGAAAATCTACTAACAACATATTTTACCGATTCGTGTACGAGACCGACAAACACAATGGCATCGCTGAGTTATTGGAGTTTTTTGGGAGCATAATTTGTGGGTTTTCCTTGCCTTTGAAAGAGGAGCACAAGATTTTTTTATGGAGAGTTTTGATCCCCTTGCACAAACCAAAATCCATGGGTGTTTATTTCCAGCAATTGTCTTATTGCGTTATACAGTTTGTAGAGAAGGAGCCGAAGCTAGCCAGCACTGTTATAAGGGGTTTGTTAAAATATTGGCCAATAACAAATAATCAGAAGGAGGTCATGTTCTTGGGCGAAGTGGAAGAGATTTTGGAAGTAATCACCATGGGAGAGTTCCAGAGGGTCATGGTCCCGTTGTTTTGGCGGATTGGTTGCTGCATTAACAGCTTACACTTTCAGGTAAATCGTTATATACTTCTTTTGTTTGCTGAATTCTCGTCATTAGCTTATTCCTGTTTATTTGTCCACTTTAAATGAAGAGCATCGGTACTTCCAAGATTGATGATCCATTTTGCTTTTATAATTATGTTGTGGCATTACCGCTTTGCTTTATTTTATATTGGAGGTCCATATCATCAAAATGCTTCTTTTTCAGTTGCTTTTATAGTTTCTCTTAGCTCTTCTGTAGGTTGGTTAGTAATTTCTACTATAGCATGTTTTGGGTTGATCCTCTCTGCTTTCTGCTATAGAAGGTAAATTGTTATTTTGTGTTACCGTGACAATTATTTTAAGAGCTTAAGAGTGCTTCGGAGGAGAATATAGGTAAGTTATTTGCGCCATTGTGTCTTCACTTTTGTGAATTGCGATAATTATTCATAATTATCAACTGCAATGAACCTTGTGTTGGAATTTTTTTCTGTGGAGATGCTTTGTTAGATTTTTGGGTACCTATTAGGTTCTGAAGTAGTTTATTTTCATTCACACCTTGGGTTCATCCATGCTATTAAAGCAAACCACTTTTAAAGCATTCCATTTTTTCTCTGGAAGTAAATGTTCAAGTTCGAACCTTTTCTTTTTGACTGAAGTTGTCCCTGCTTGCGACATTTATAATTGTAATTTGATATCTTAAAATCTTCTCTATTCATTCCCTGCAATGTTGTCCCTTTTGCTGGGGTTGCCTGAAGGATTACAACTCTATTCAACTTGGATTGTTTCAGGTAGCTGAGAGGGCCCTTTTCTTATGGAACAATGACCATATTGTGAACTTGATCGCACATAACTGTCAGGTGATCATGCCCATCATATTTCCAGCACTAGAGAGAAACTGTCAGGGCCACTGGAGCCAAGCTGTGCTCAACTTAACTCTTAATATTAGAAAGATGTTCATAGAGATGGATGAGAAGCTCTTTCTGTCATGCCATTCTCAATTCAAGGAGGAAGAAGCCCTTTTAATCTCAGCAGCTGAGAAGAGAAAACAAGCATGGCAACGGCTAGAGCACGCGGCCAGTCTCAAGCCTGTGATAGGAAATACGGCTGTTTTAGTGTGCCCCTTGACAACCTGAGTGACATATTAGATTAATGGCCGTTAATGGGGGCGTTAAGGTATTTGTTTTTGGTGGTATCTATATGCTTCTGCCAGCCTGATGTTGTATATCAAGGTTTTGATTGCGACTGTGTGAAGAATGCTAGTTAACTCATGTAAGCTATGAGAAGGACCATGCAGTATAGATCAATCGATTCTCTGCATTAGCTTATTAACAAACAATATAATATACTATTCTTAGGTAGACTATCTACTGAACACGTAATTTGTAAAGGACAGTGAGAAATAGTTATGTGCAATTGTGGATATTTTAAGTTGATTATGTTTTAAGAATTTCGTCTTCAGGAAATGCGTTCTTTTGTTCTTTTAAAAGAAGAGAAGGGTCGCGTCATATCTATTTTACTCTGATTAATTAATTATATCGCCTTTTGGGGCCACTCTAATAACACTACGCACTCATTTATATTTATACCATTAATCATGGCAGAAACATGTGTACGGATACTGTATTCATCTTTTGGGTTTAATTTGAATGTTATTTTATCTTATTTTTTTAAGATGTTAGTTTAAATTTGATTCAATTATTTTTGTGTGAATTTCCGCTTAATTTTTCCCGAAACTTGATGGGTCCTAGTAACTCATCAATTTGGGAAACAAATATCTTGTAATCGATGGTTCTGACATCGCCACAACTGCCAGAAAAATGAAAGCAGCGAAGAAAATGTAAATATATTTTTTGTTACAGAAGAAAGCTTGGGTACAACAGTAATCTTGGCAGAGCAACGAGGCTTGTTGCAAGAAAGCAACCTCAAGGGTGAAGTTGAAGTTGATGTTAGCAATTACTACTATTTGGTAAGAGGCTAGTCAGTTACCAAAATAATATTTAGCTCTAAGGGTTACATACAAGACCTACTGGTTGAAAACTATCTGGCTGTACCAGTCTCACCCAATCACGTCACAGTGAGGTCCCAAGTCCCATTAATTGATTTTCAACTTTGAAGTGATCCATCTTCTTCAGAGCTCTCTAGTCTCGAAAAGAGAGAGCACTGGTTTTGCAGACATTGCTGCCACGCGCTTGAACTGTCAAAAAGAGAAGCAAATTCCCCGTCATGTCACCATCTCAAAGGAACCGCATTAATTCCAACCTCCTACTATTAATTAAAGAATGGACGCCATCAAAAACAGACCAAGCCCACCAAACTAACATAAGAATAGCTTTCAAGGAAGATATCCTTAAATGTGGGGGAAAGGGAACTTAACATTAATATATATATATATATATATATATATATATATATATATGCATACAAACCGTGAAAAGAAATAGAAACGAGACGGTCTCATCCTATATCTTGCGTGATTCTTACCTTCTTAAGTCTATATTTGTCACGTATCGCGTTCAGGGAGCATGACTTGGTATTGACCTGTATATGTTCCAGGGCAAGAACACTGGCTTTAAGTTCTGGGGCTTTGTAACTGGTGTAATGCTCTAGAGTTGGATTCTGCAGAGTGCAAAATAGTACACGTAGCAGAAATCCTCTTAGAATAGTTGGCAAGCATAAAAAAAAAAATAATTAAGGTGCAGAGTCAGAAAAAGTTCAGACCCATGGGTGTTCTGACTGGTTGAGCGTCCATCTGGCAAGGAAGATAGTAGATGCAGCAACAAGGGAAGGTAGGAACTTGAGGAAGCTGTATTCAACAAGTGTAAGCTCTGCCAAATAATTTGCCAGCAATTCCAGTTCAATACAGGGAACCTATACAAGATATGACGGCCAAATAAGTATTGGCTTATTGGTTTTCTTTATTTTGTGGTCACTTAAATAGCACTGGCTCAAAAAGTTCAGTACCTTGTAGGAACATTGTGCTACTTGGATGTATCTCCTGAAAGATTACAGTAGCTCAGTTTAACTGAATGGCATTTTCCAGGAATCAAACATATAGATCTGTAATACATACCTGAGAAATGTTTTGGTGGTGGGAACAGATAATTGAAAATGCAGAAGATTTAAAACCTCACTCTCCATTTTCAATACCTGTCAAGTGTCAGTGATTTAGGCGTCTTATTAATATATACCACTTTTGATGATTTATTTTGTAAGTTTGATTAGACTACTAGGTAATCATTTCAAACAAATTTAAATGCCATGAAGTTCATACATATCTCAGAAGTAAATACCTCATCTCTCGTGTATGTATTATCTGTGATGAAGCAAAAGTCTTCCACTCGAGGAGCACAAATCTCTTCGTACTTTCTTCAAGCCAAGAAAGAAAGGAAAACGTTAGAAGTCCTGAAAGGTTAAGAAATACAGAGGTGATATATTCCATGAAGACTTATATTTAGCATTCTCTTAGAAGTTTCAGAATCAGATTATATCCGTAATGTCATATTCCTCTAACTTTTTACAGCTATAAGACCATAGCAAAACAGTCGTCATTGTGTTTGTCTCCATATCAGTTATCATCTATACAGTGTCTAAATTTAAGCATGAGAGAATTTGTACATTAAAGAATCAGGACCATCACAAGGAAGGGAACTCACGATGCAATCAACATGCATGCGACACCGACAAGCTGAAGCTTTTGTTTCGTGGTTAAACTTATAGAGAGAAACCGGTCAATGAGATTTACAGTGAGGTAAAGAGTATCTGGAACAAGCTTATATTCCTCAGAAACCTGTAAGAAACAGAGAATATTAAGCAATGAAGTTTGATGGCTAAAATCAGTTGGGACAGTAATCAGAATATTTTTAAACTCTAATGAGAAAATATTGGTTCAATTATGTTCTAGAGGCGAAAATGAAAACATTCATAAGATTTTGACGCATAACATGGGAAGAATACCGAGGAACTAACCTCCACAAGCCAATCAATCAGAATTCCCCGCATGCTTGGATTGATATCCTGCTGCAACTTCTCCATGTAATCAGTTGATGGTCTTCTTTCAAGCTGGATTACCAACAATTAACATCAAATTATTTTTACTGAAGCTTATTACTTTTCTCATACTGCTCAAAAAATTCAGTTATATAAAGATTTTTTAGGCAACACAAGAAAAGGAAAATGCATCACTTGTCACATACACAGAAGAGCATAGAAGCAATAATCAGAAGAAAGTGTCAAAATGACAACGTTACAACACAAACCTCTGTGACCCGTATGTTATTGTATATATCTGGGGCATATAAACTCCAAACTTGAGAATCCTTTAACTCTGAATCAATGTCTACAATGCCCAAGCCATCTGAGGCTCTTAGTTTCTCTGTTTCTGCATTAAACAATTAAGACACATTCAGACTTTGTTGATTAGGGTATGACAACATATTAGATTTGGATCCAGGCAATCAGTGGGTTGCTTCTTATAACTTCTCGTGCTTTAGAAAAAGGGGAACCATACAAAGTTTTCTTAAAAAAAGAAAGAAAATAAGATTTAGTAGTTCTAGTTCTAGGTATTTTAGGTGGTGGATAAATACACATGATCTTTGATTTGCTGAAAAAAAAACATACAGAAGAAAAGCTGCAAGCTTATTAAGTCATATCATAGACATCTATTATAACACATAGACAAAATAGAGATGACTGGTGACCTTTATCTGGAGCGGTCAGGACTCCATCAGACATCACAGAATCCTGCGTTGAAACCATGGGCTCTGCCGAGAGACAATCTCCTATACCATTGGACATGCATCGTTGTGGTGACCTTTCGTTTTCTAACCTTAACGCATCAGTGGTGTTACGTGATTCTACCATCCTTATTTTGGATAATTCTTCAGCTAACTTCGTTTTAGCGTCTTCTTGTGTTGATGAAACTTCTGTAGATACCACTGAAGCTGACTGTGAGTTTTTACCTCCTTTTGCCTATGTAATGAACATTCAAGCGGCATCATCAACTGACATCATAATATCTTATAATGATATATGAATATTGCAACTAAGTAAAACAACGACAAATACTCAGTGAGTTTAGTTCATAAAACAAGCCAAAACAGTAAAACAACAAAATATTGATGATTTGGCATTTGCCTTTGCAATGTATTAGTGTTTTTCAAGCATACCTGAAAACTTGAAGCATCAATACTTTGACCATATGAATTTTCACAGATGTTGGTTACATCTCTGAGCACTGCCCTCCTCTTATTCTGAAGACCATCCATAGTAACGACCGAAGCTTTGTTCTCATCAGATGCTGCTCTTTTGGACTTTGTTGGATGGGCACGCTTCTGTTCTTGTTTAAAGGATGGCCTTGAGGAAGGAGGCATTCCTCCCAACGATCCCAAGGCTCTGGCCCTTGCTCTGGTGATTCGGACTGGAAAATTTTCATCTTCAGCATAAGCAGTACTTTCCTTGTTCATTGTTGTGTGCCTTGAAGAAAAGTAACCTGATTGCTTCAGACGATGATTTTGTTCATGCCAGCTCTTCAAAGACAAAAACACCGTGAGATAGCAGCAATAAACACAGCTAGGTATGACAATTTCACAAAACAAAGTCTTGTTGTTTCCAGGATAAAAAGAGCCGTAAATATCAATTCAAAATGATCAAATAGACCAATCTGATATTTATGCATTCAGTTAGAGGTATATTAGGCGAATATTATTAGTGGTACTTCTTGCTTTTTCTCATTTATCTTGCTTATCAGATGTGATATGTTTGTTTGTACCACGTTGTTGTTTGATAACAGATCATAAAATGCAATTAATGGTATATACAAGTGCACTCTGGCAAACACATCGTATCAATGACGCAGATACACTCTGCAGAGATTAATTTTTCCTAGATGCAGCCCTTGTAACCAATTCGTTCTGGGATGTACTGTAATCATTTACGAACAAAGGAGAACGGGTTATGAAGACAATATTATAAGTCAGCGTAATAGTTAGAATCTGAATCCTGCCTGGTAGCTAGAACCCGAGAAACTTACGACCATAAATATAAATTAAAGAATGAGATTCATGAACAGAAATAAGACAGTGCAAGAATGCTCACATTCTAGTTTTTCTTTGCTCGGTTCGCACTTTTCTGAAGTACTCAGCCTAAGAGAATGTTGCAGATTAAAATAATTTTATTCGCTGGCACGCATACCCGCATGGTTTTCTGAGCATATTCTCCAGAGCCAACTCAAGAGCCCTAATTTAATAACCAATATTATTTCAGCTCCCAGCACATTCAAACTTGTTAAAAGTTTTATCATCAAAATTCAAACACAAACGAAAATGAGAAAAACTCTTCAGCATTAACTCCAATCAAGTGTAGCTGTAAGCTAGAAGGAGGTTAGAAAATTCTCCAAACATTGACCACAAGAAACCGATTCCCTGTTCCCTCTCAAAGGAGACAAAAAAGGGACAGGATTCCCAAAAATACGAAGCAATGCAGCTCAAACCCAGATCGACAAACTATAACTAAAAATCTACCAACATTTTCGGTAACAGCGGCTCTCAATCATGCTCCACTTCGCCAGAAATGATAAGCTACATCCCAAAAGATAAATTTAAAGGAAGAAAAAATCTTTTTTCGTTTCAAAAAAGAAAAATGAGAGAGAGAAATTTGGCTCATTCATCAACAAAGAGTGGGAGCTGAACTTACCGAGTTGTTGGGAGCTCTAGATCTTTAATGACGGGGTATGAGAGCTGTAATGAAGAGGGAAAGGAGGAGGAGAAAGAAGCAGTGGGCGAGAGCGTAAGAAGTGAATTGAAGAGCGGTGAGTGAGAGAGACAGAGTGAAAGTGAGAGTGAGTGAGAGGACATTGATATTGATATAAGCGGAGCGGAAGCGGGACGTAAGAGAAACAGTTCAAACTTCAAAATTGCGAATTGCGAATGCTGGAAAAAAAAATGAAATAATTTGTTTTCTCTTACGCTCTCGAATCTGACGTTTCCGCTATGTCCGCTATGTCTCGAATCTGCCCATCACCTTCATTCGCTGGACGTTTCTGATGTAAATAATTAAAATATTTTAAAAGTATTCTTATGACATGGTTTGAACTTTATTACGCATTTAATTAGATGAGTATCACTTTAAAACTGAATGACTGGGTCAAAAAATCTTGTGGACATCCTTTAATAAATTCAGACCATTTATAAAATAATAATAAATTCAGACCATCCCCACGGAAAACATGGAAATTGTTATCTGGTTAGCCGAAAATGTATTTTCTCGACAGATTTCGATTAAATACCAAAACGAAATTCATGACGAGTGTTAATGAGAATCCATGTAACTGGAAAGTGTAAAAGATTTCAAAATTTTCACGTACTACGGAAAACTGCTGGATTCGTGGAGTGACCCTGCCCCAGATGGTTATAGATATGTGGCAATCCGTTTGTTATTTATTTTTCAAAAACAGATATTAATTACTGTAATAAATATGTAAAAAAATTGAATTATTCGTAAGAGGTCAACGGAGCTTTATTCTTCACAGCTGTAGTGAAATCTTCACAGGTCTTCTTATTTTACTCGAATTTCGCAAGTTTGTATTTTAGTGACATTTTATAATATGATACTGCTCATGAATAAGAATGATTTATATATTATTTTTAATTCTAAAATTGAATATTGAATATCAATAAAATCTATTCAAAACTTGGTGACTAACTTTTTGACAAGCATGGCTTTGCGCAATTTCGTGGCTATATCCAGAAACAACGATACAATGAACACAATAAGCCCCAAAGAGGGAATTATATTTAATCAAAACACTCATTATGATGATAATAATGGTCCCGACACCTCACAGGAAAAGGCCAAATTACCCAGAACTTTTTACCTCATGGTAAACCGGGCAACAGTTATAAGGAGGAAAAGATTCAAATTCAACCACTAATAGTTCAAAACTCATTTATATAATATGATTGACAATGAGTGGGAAAAGTACAAAGAAAGTAATGAATTTTGAAATGTTGAACATGACACGCTACAAGCAATATATTAAGTTCATCTAGAAGAGGTCATCGGTTTTGTAATTTTAGCTTCACTCTCACACCAACTACTAGAACAACAACAACAACAACAAATTAAGGTTTTAATGAATGTTCATAATTCAAATGCTCACCCCTTGCCATTGGAGCAACGGGGGTTGGTGCACTATACTACATTTTGGGGCCTAATACTAAGAGATTGGCCCACCAAAGCCATTGATAAATGCAACCACCACAGGCAAAGGTGATTAATGAATGGGGCAGACGACTTGAAAACCAGAGAAATGGAATCCACATATAATTCTGTACTGACAACTTGCAAGGGTCCCAAGTCCCAACAAAATGCCCGAGGTTCGGCCCCTCCAACAGCGACAAATAGTTTAATTCAGAATTCACTAACAGGTGCTCATAAAATAGAAAAATATATTTCAAAGAACCATAATGTAGACACTGACTAGGGACAGAACCAGCGCAATGGAAGCTTCACTAGAACCCAACCCTACGCTAGTCTTGTCTCACTTCCCCGCTCCCCCATGTATATAATAATAGAAGGATAATGAAATGGGTAACAAAGGGACGACACGCTATTTGTGAAATCTTGAAAAGTTGAAGGGACTAAGTGGGGGCAACCATTCATTGACAAGATATCTCATTCCCACCTTTTCAAAATTTAAATAATCTAAGTTAGCCCAGAGATCCCACCACAATAAAACCATTTGTGGCTTGGCAATCTAGCTTTCCAGGAATCTCAGATGAAGCGCTGGTGCAAAGTGCAAACCTCTACAAGAGATAAAGCCAAAGAAAAGCTCCAAAACGCTCTCTCCATCTAAAAACAAAATGGGGGATATTTGAAAGCAACCCTTCTGCTCCCTTTTTTGAGTAAAAGCAGCTCCTGAGACGTATCTTTACGGTCCCAGATAGAGAAAGTAACATCTCTGTAAATTTGAAATTTCTGAAACAGCGTGTAATGACTAACAGGGTATAGATTCATTAAGCTATTTTTCAACAATTGCTGCTTTCTTGGCTAAGAATTGAGATGAAGAATACCTACCTTAGGCGCTAGAGGCTCCAATTAACTGTTGCACTGCTTTTATTACTTTTCTAGATAGAAAAGATTAAAGCAAACATTGACTATACCAGATGCAACTCTTTCAGGCATTAAGCGCTCCAGCGGGCCATTAGCATTGCTCGTGAAAAAGGATGTCAGCGGGCGGTGGATGCACGTGGGACCTTCAAATCTTCACACAAGCAGCAAAGAAAATATCAGAATGTCAAATTGCTATGACTGTAATTAAACTAAAGGATCGGGGCACAAAACTTATTATTATTAACCATAATTACGGGTCACTGGTTGGAAAGACGAGTTCACAAGGGGGCACAGAGAAAGTTTCTGCAGCTCAGCAATGTATGCACATCAGAGCCAAGATCCGACCCATTGCTCCAATCCGGTTGAACCAAAAGTCTGCTCTGAACATGTACTTTCTAATTCTCCCCACTGCTCATCAATACTGTCCTATTCGACAAATTAGACAACTACGCATTTAAGAGTGCGGCACTGTCACTTTGATACAGGAAAGAGGCACGAGAAGCAAACTAATGCCTCCGGAATTTGCATTATTTTGATTGTCTTCCCCATCTTGACAACAGGGAATCATAATGAAAAAACATTAATTATACCATTACCCCAAACTTCCGCAACATCGCTCTTGGGATCAAGTAGTTTACACATGGAATTATAGCACTAGGAGTTTTGTACATGATAGATAAACCAAGGAGTAAGCATTATACAGTCGTTCGTAACATGGAAAGAAAAAACTACATTACACGTATCTGCACATTTAGTCATTTACATTCTAAATCATCGTACAATTTAGTATGACAAATGACCTGAGGTAATGCTTCAGGCGAGCGCTTACATAAATATTTCCATGTGGCATCCAACTCAAATAACCTACTTCTCACCAACTAAACATATGATGCTTTTCAGGCAAAGCATCAAGAGGTACTGCTCGGTCTTTTCTGGCTTGAACTGGCTTATTACTTCTTCCACTGTGGAATCCGTTGAACAACAATCTGAAAACTCATTGCAACAACATAAATCAGCTACTAGAATCTGTTTTTGAAACCAATTACGACATAGCCAGGCCTTCAATATCTTATACCTCATTTTTTAGGACAGCCACAAAAATCAGTAGGGGTTTTCCCATTCATTAATTAGATTTGTTTACTTTAAGATGACAGAGTGTACACAAATTGACTTCCGCCCTATTGTATGTGTCCACTCATAGACTTAACGTAGTGATAAAGATGTAACTGTACTGTTGATATTAGTCGCAAATGATGATATTAGTATTAGTCTACTGAAAAATAAGATATCCAATCAGTGTAGACTTGTTAAATAATCAAAAAGGAGAAAAAAAATACTTTTATCATAGAATATCACAATCCTGGAATGTTCTGCGCTATCCTGGAATGTTCTGCGCTACTAATACTTCAAGCATAACGCATCCTCCATAGAACACTCAGTACGGCACAAACAAGAAAGTTAACTATACACAAAGAACCATCATTTTTTCAAGAACTACCTTGCCGGAATTCTCTTTGTTTCCAACAACTGTTTGACAAGCCAGCCTCCAAGATTCGGGTTTCTGTAGCCACAAGTAAAATAAGCCTAATTCTAACAAATAAATCATACTATTGGAACCGTAGGAATGTCTGTCTATGCGTGTGCAAGAGACGGGGGAAGAGACGGAACATGCCTTTTTAAGATACCGAAGTTCAGTATTTGTTCTTTCATTTAAAAGATCCGTTCCATCAAGAATCTGCCACAGAAGAAACAATAATAATAACGTCTCTTCCAAGTAGATACTAACGAATAGTTTATTTTATTTTTAATGCTCATCTGATGGAGGCATCGTACGGATAGACAGCTCAGTAAATTTTGTACACTACTCAGAATAATATGAATACAGAACCTATTTCAAAAAAATAATATTTACAAATCATCTTAAACGTCTAGGAGATATTTCGTGTATAAGTGAACTTGTTTTATTGAAATCATTTCAAACAAGCAATATATAAGAATTCATAAAATAAAAAATCAATCACAGAGATTCCAACTATTTTTATTGCACTGTCATCAATCAAATAGAAGAAAGCAAGTAAATATATAAGACGCAAGAGGCGCACAACGACATGCCTTGTTGCTTTTTCAATAAGATGTCGATGAAATATTATCAATTTTGCGAGCTTCAGAGTTCAGATCCATAAAATCCAATAATTTAATTCGCAATATCAATAATCTCCCCCCTTTTTAATTATTATAAGCTGTGGGAGGTTTTTGCTTGTACTACTAGAATTCCACAATGTGGCTCCAATAAGAGCGCTAGTATCGTATGTACCTCTACTATGCAAGTTCCGCAGCTACCACCTCCCCCGCAGTTCATCACCTTCCCCTGTTGAAACAGTAAAAATCGGTTCGCAATCGTGGAAAACGCCAAAATACTACATAAAACCTATAAAAGAGCACTATTATTAAGCAAGCAGGACTAGCCGGAATTCATCGAAAAAGGGAAAAGAATCATTGAAACATGTAATCTATTTGACAAGACATTGCACACGTAAAAGCTTATCCCAGCTGTAAATTTTAGGAGTTTTGATTTGTAAAGTGTAAACTAAACCACGTTTATGCAAGAATTTTTCGAGATGCAAAATGGCGTTGCCACGTGAGGAATGTAGAAATGATTAAAGAATACTAAAACGACGCCGTCAGACTGCCAATACCCTCTTCTTGATACTTACATACGTGGCATAAAGCTCGATCTTGTTATCCAACATGATGTTCCTCAGCAGCTTCTCTCCACTAATTGCTTTAGCTTTCTCTACTGGATACGATCCATCACTTCCCCGCTTCGGCTGCCAAATTTAACCTTCACTTGCTTATTCTCAAAGATCTAAATACAATTCAGCACTATTGTGGAATAATATAGACGCATAAATTTCTAGATAATATATATAAATTAGCACCCCAATGAATTCGAGCTCGATTTCAGGCTTCTCGGTCGGAATTTCCGAGGAATTGCCGGCGAATAGGACAGAGTGGGGCCGCCGGAGGGGGTAATAGCCTATTGGATTCTGAGGGGTACGGACACCTGCGGACAATTCAGGTGAACGATGCGGAATGGTTGAGAATATGTTGATGGAAGCCATTGTTGTTGTGTTTCAGTTGCTTCGAGCGCACGCTTTACCCTTAGGAGTTACGACTGTCGCTCCCGTCCCGCGTCGACTTGTTTATATTTCCGCACTCTTATCCCATTCTCTTGTTCTTCTGTAAGCTTCGCTCCCTAGATCCACTCGGCCAGAAAATACCAAAACGACACGTCGTGGCGATATTAGAGAGTAGAGACGCCCGCGTAAAAACCAGCTAAAAATATATAGCATTTTCACTTTCTCCCTGAAAATTTAGAATTCGCATTTGAAAGGCCGAGAGGGACTAAGGGAGTTTCCTTGTTTAACACAGTAAACAAACAAAAAATTAGAATTCACATTTGAAATAACCAAATCAAAGAAAGTATTTGAAAATTTAAAGAATTATAATAATAAAATTATTTGAATTTTGTATTATATATGCCTAAATGATGAATTAGGTTTAGGCCCTAATCCAGATAGCCCATGATCCAAATAGCACTAGCAAATATTAGGGTGGATTCAGGCTTTTAGCATAGCTTATAAATGGGCTTGATCCTAAATATGGGTAGGCCTGTAACCACATTTTCCATTTTAAAAATTAAGATTTTAACTCATTGTCGTGAGTTCAATTGAAAAAATAATAAGATATATTTTTATTTAGAATATATTCGATCTTTAAAAAATATTATTTTATTATAGTTCTAGTCGTGATATTTATAAATATATTATAACTCTTAGATACCTAAATTTATATTTAAAAATAATAAACAGCTCACTCTACTTGATATTAATATCGTCTAGAAAGAAAGAAGATTTCTCCTTATTTTTAGATCATAAGTGAGTTAAACCCCTTTCAAAAAATTGTTATAATAGAAAAAAAGTAAATTAATATTTTAAGCCATGTTAAAATAATTCATATATTTAAAGTTTTAAAAAATTATAACTATTTTTTTATATAGGTTGGAGTATTTATCACCGCTATCACTATTGTCCTATTTTTTTTTTACTATGTGTGTGTTTGGGATTCCATTTTAAAAATAGATTTTAAAATAAAATTATGATTTTGTGAAAAAAGAGCTAAATAAGTTTCTTTTAAAAAAAATCAATTTTAAAAAATAAACTATAATTTGAGTCTAAAATCATGCTATGTGATAATAGCTCTCCCAGCAACTTTTCGGTGACATTGCCACATTGCTTTTCGGTTTTCGGTTTTTGTGGGTTTATTAATAATTTAAAATTTTATTTAATAAAGTAAAAATAAATACCATTTAAAATTTAAAATTTTAATTTATTATTTTAAAATTTTGGAGAAAAGATAAATTTACCAATTAAAGTTACGATATTCCAAAATTTTAGACGGTCATCTATATTAGTTACCTCTAATGAAATTTTCAGTGGAAAAAAATTAAAATTAAGGTGAATATTATAAATTTTTACCTTACTCAAATACATATGTATATGTGTTATTTTATAATCTTTAAATAAAAAAATTTAAAATTAAATTTATTCTTTATGTAATTATCATATTAGTTTATGTTCGTTTTAGTAATTATCTATAAAAAATTGATTATGTTACTAATCATCTAAATATTTCTAATTTTTAAAATTATTTTTTTCTCAAAATATTTTCTTCCCATAATCTATTATTTTCAAAATTTATTTTCTAAAAACTAATCTAAATACACCCTATAACATAGTACAACTATTTGTCACAATTTATTATGCGATTTATTTGTGATTCAATTTTATTTCATATTTTAATTTATATGTCAGGCCTCTGAGAGAATTATTAATAATTTTATACTTAGTTAACACTAATGTTCCATGTAATATGAGTTATTTAACTAAATATATTATATTAAACAAATCAATTAAAATATTTAATATAAAGTATTTTATTTAAAATATTATAATCATCTTTCTTAATCTATCTTTACCTCTTGTGATTGATTATTATAAAAAAAATATTAAAAATAATAATTTAAAACAAAATTGATAAAAAAATAAAATTAATTTTATAATTAAAACTAAAATTAATTTTTTGATTAAATCTTATAAAAGATTATTTTCCACCTCTACTTTATAAGGGGCTCGCATACACTACCATGTAATTCCCTAGTATTTTTGTTATATTTTTTATATTTTAAATTACTTTCTAAGTCTTATCAACCGAAAAAGGAAAAAAAGTTAGTACAGCCAAAAATTCCGCCACAAAATTAACGAAAATTGAATTAAAAGAAAGAAATTTATTATTAAATAAATGGAAAATTTTATCCGACGGTCCAAATTCTTTCCGTTCTTTCTGAGCTATTCTTTTTACCATTGAAATTTTGACAGTTGACGTTTCCAGCCCCACTGGTCTTCACGTAATTGTATCGTATTGTTCTTCAGCAGTACCGGGTCTGGAAGGTATTCAATTGATAGAGTGGTTACTGAAAATTTGAGAAGACGCCTCTAGTACTTCACTTCCAAAAAATGACAGCCATTGAACACATCTTCATTTCCTTTTTCCCAATAGAACAATAAAAAAAAAAAAAGCCCAGGATGAGAAGTCGCATCTCTTTCGGACCGGAATCAGGAATCTATCTGTGTCCCTTCCTCGATGGAGGAATGAGTGCAACAACCAACCACATCTTATATAATATATTCAAATCTAATTAGAATTTCGATTAGTCGATAGAATTTACAATATTAACATATTATCAGAAAAAGAGCATAGATTAACATTATTGGTAGGCGGTGGATTTGTAATGATTTAAGTGTGTGGTGTGGTTTGAAAAGTTGTTTTTTTTAGTAAAATTTTAATTTAATTTTTTTAAAATAAATAACTATATTTATTTAAAAATTATTTTAATTAAAATTATAGTTTAAAATTATAATTTTAAATAAACTATTAAAATTAATTTTTAGAATAGTAAAAAAATTTATAAATTATTCAATTATTATTTTATTCATATTTTTTCTTATACCATCTCTTCTATTTCATCTTTCTTCTTTAATATCTCTCATCTCTCTTTTCTACTCTTTCTCCTCTCTTTTCTCTATACCCTCTCCTCTTTCTTTTCTACTATCTCTCCTCTCTTATACTTTTAAAAAATTATAATTTTTTTAATAATTTATTAATATAAAAAATAATTTTATTATTAATTATTTAAATATCTCTATTTTAAAATTTAATCTTTAAAATCTATATTTTTTTAAAATCTATTTTTTTTAAATCTATTCTTTAAAACGTAATCTAAAGAGCCTAAAACCTGCAAATAGTAAATTAAATAGTGCTGTTTCTTGTTATTATAATATAATATTTGCATTAATATCAATGCTGTTCTTGACCCGCAATATTAATGATTGTTCTTCTCCTTCTATCTTGATAAAAAATCGAGGAAAAAGACAATAAGGAGGAAGGGGAGAGAGAGAGAGCAGACATGCGCCTATTTAGTTGGGCAGAGGAGGACAGTAGCCCAGAGAACCTTTTGCTTTTTATTGCTTTCTCATTCTCCCTCTCTCTCATAAAAGGATTCTGATTCCCTCTGTTTTTTTGGAGATCGTGCTCTTCTCTGCTCACATCTCTCTGCGTGTGGAGCGGAAGCAGCAGCAATGGAGGGCGCGAAGGCCGTGCTACAGTCGTGCTGCTGGTAATGGCTCAGCATAAAAATGGCAACAACAGTGCGAGCCAACAGTTAGAGAATCCTGACTTCCATGATTTTCTGGGCTCGAAGCCCATTGATTCCCTTGTCGTTTTGGCCCCCAACACCGCCAACATGAGGCTCTCCGAGGCCTCGCCGTCCTCCGCATCGATGTCCATTGCCGCCTCCTCTGGCGGTGGCCTTGGTCCCTTCTCAACCACATCCGACATCGGCTCCGGTGAGTGAGTCCCCCATTTGGTTTTAAATTTTTCAGTTATTGCAGTTTAAAGGAAAAATTTAAATTTCTTTTGTACCATATACTATCCTTCCAGCATTTGGGTGGGTCGGGTTCAGATATTTTTATGGGAAGACCTGATTTTTTGTGTTTGCGTGTTAATTCTCATTCACTGTGTTCTAGCCAGCCGTTTCTTCTCTATTTCTTACTCATCCATTGCGTGGAATCTTTCTGATGGACTGATCTTAGTGAGGTCAGAATTGTAGTGGATTGGTTAGGTAATATGTTGGGTCATCCTTTCCTGTCCACAGTATATTTGCACGCGTTAATTTGTTTCAACTTTTTTATTCCCTCTATCATTTGTCCAGTTTCAGTTAGACATTTTCAGGAAGGTTTTGTAAATTCAAGGTTTCTGTGTTCATAATTTCAACTTTGCAATATCTTGTTCGTTTTGGTTTTCTGCTTTCAAGTACATGTGGAGAAAATAATTGAATGCGTGCTGATACAATACAAAGTTTTGAAATTTGAACAGTAAAAATATTCAGCATACTACCGTGTTTGTCAACACATGTGATTTGGGTGATGATGATATTTATTATTCGTCCTCACATAATTATCGTATTGTTGTTATTATTTATTTGGTATTTCATAAATCAAAGTGGGAGATTCTTAGTCCTCAATCTAATTGTGTTTTTTTTTTATCGAAATATATGTGGAAAGCTTCTGTGGTATTTTTTGGGTATTTTAGTTATAAAAGTGTGTGATGTTTTCTCCTCATTTATTTGATAGAAAGACGGGTAGAAAATCGTCTCGAGGGAGTTCCATTTTATGGACCTAGGAGAGATTTTTTTGACACTGGGCTAAGCAACAGCCTAATAGGAAACAAGAGAAGTACTTCTGAGTCCGCTTCCATGGGATCCTCCAGAGATGCCTTCCAAATGGCCCCTGACTCCATTCAAAACTCACATTTGATGAAAGTATGGATTATGAGAATTTTTCTTCTCCTACATTCACAATATCAACCAATATTTTCCCTGTTTTTCTATTCTTTGATACCGAGCTGTATTTATGTTTAGATGTTTCGGAGTACAGCGGGAGGAGAGCATCGTAGAAGGTCTAATGATGATGAAGTTTTTCTTGGCATGCAGTCACTGAAGCCAACTTCAGCTTCTCAGATATTTCAGCCTCTTACTGGAACTAAGTTTGATACCAATAGATGGGAACGTTCTGTTGTCATGAATGTTGGCCCTTCAATGCAGCACCCACCACGTGGGGCTCAATTAACACCTTTTGTACACCAGATAGCTTCAAACAAGGTCAGGGAGACCAATATTGGTCCTTCATTTATCTCCCAATCAGCTGCTGATGAAGGATCTAGAACTGGAATGAAAGGCACTGGAATTTTGAGCTCTATAAACATCACAACTGCTGCCACTGAGAAAACTCCATCTGCGGTGGTGCTTGGTGGAGGCAGGCCAAAGCCTGTGATGAATATGATAGATTTAGAATCATCCACTCCTTCGAGGTAAATATTGTGAATACACTTGTCCAGTTTATGCTTCATGACTCTATTTATTTTCGACTTCTTGAATGCGTGAAAAGAAGCCTGATTATTTGCATTTGTTATTGACTACAGCCAACATGAGTCGAGATCTGCCAGCTGCCAGATGACCATATTCTATGGAGGTCAAGCTCACGTGTTTGATAATGTCCACCCTAATAAGGTCTGATCTTTGGTTATTAGTGGTGGTATTATTCTATTACATTTAGTGTTCTTAGGCCTGAAATTGGTTTCTATATTTGAACTGTTGCAAGGAAGTATTTCTGTTTTAAATGGTTTAAACTTGAATGTATTTCCATGATTGTTGTTCCTCTTATGATGAACTGTTGAGGCAACAACTTTTCAATATCCCCATTGCATGAAACGTTTAAGCTTAGAGGAATTTGTTCAGTGATTCTGATTTAATTGGAAAAGATGTCTGGTCTTGATATTTCAAGTTCTTTCTGTAGCTGTGTCGATGTTATTGTTTCAATAATTCACTCAGCTACTTCCTGCACAATCTGGTGTGTATGCTGAATCTGTAATTGTTGCTGAAAAAAACTGGGTAATTATTTGCATAAAATGCTCACTGACTAGGTGAAAGTCACCGTTGAAGATTACCTATTGGCAGTTACTGGTATAATAATCATAAATTTATTATTTTGTCCATGTTTATATCTAGCATATCTAACAAGAATATATACTTCAATTTGTATATAGAAAGTAACCATATGCTTGGTAAGTTTTGTTCTTTAATTTATGGCCTGCTGTAAGCACGTGGTTTCATAGTGTTAAGTCCTGCGAATCTGCACACGGTGGCCCTTTTGCTCTTAGAAGTGTTTGCTAGAACTGTATGTCACTTTCTTGATGCAACTTCTGAAAAGAAATTTGGATCTTACTTCAAAATGGGTGGCATCTGGGCATTGGCAGTGACATATTATGCAGGACTGCCACTCAGTACAAATGATTGATGAGCATGCTGTATACTCTTTATCCTAATCGTTTGTGTTTCTATATTCCAAGTTGGTTGGTGCCTGACCAAGTTGGTTTGGAATCGTGTTTACTGCTTTGAGTTTCTGAATTTTTTGGCATTCCATGTTGGTTTGCAGCATTTCTCTTCCTCCTGCTTTTCCTTAGAAGGATTTATAGGATTTATAGTACCAAGAATGTTTCTGTGATTTTGTCATTTTGGTAGTGCCATGTCTTGGTGTTTATTTTCAACCTGCTTGCTTTCACATTTTTAACCATGTTTTTGGCATTAATCAAAGGGCTAAAGCAAAAATTGACAAAGGCCATACAGCACATGTGGTTTAGAATTATACAAGACAAACCACAAGTTAACAGTAACTACTAGGTTCTCTGTCAAGAATCAATATGGCTTGGTGCTGAGCATAGTTTTGTTTCTTTATTTTGTTTGGCCAAGGCACTCTTCTTTTTGTTCCTTGACCTCTCTCATCACCTTGAACTTTTCTGCAACATCAGTATCAGACAATCTGGCCATATATCTTGCTTTCAAAGATGATACCGATGTTTTGCGGACTCGTGTGTTGCTTCTTTCTACAGTTGTATTCTACAAGTCTCTAACTTTGCTCGATACTCTGTTTCCATTTTTGAAAATATGTGTGCGCGCGCGCGCGCGTATATTATTCCTTCGACTTTGACTCTGCACGCACGTGTGACTGCGTGAGGGTGCGCGCGCGTGTTGTGCATGTGCAGATATAGCTATGGCAACTGATGTGGAGGCATGTTTTATGCAGGCAGATGTTATAATGAGCTTAGCAGGGTCAAATGGAGGAAGTTGGTTCACGAGCACTTGCTCGGCCAAGCCTCCATTGAACCAGCTTCTTCATGATTCTGCAGAAACTCAAACTGGGAAGCTTCATGTCATTCCCTCTGCTGATTACATCACTACCCCACCACCACAACCAGGTATTCCTCAGCTTCAAATATAAATCTGCTATGATCCATAATTTATTTTCTTCAATTGATTGCTGAATAATGTAAAACTGTTTGATTGTAGGGCGACCTCAAGCAAGTGTTGCTGCTAAAGAAGATAGTAGAAGAAACCCAGTTGAAGTAGCCGAGCTAGATCCCCTTTCTCAAGAGAAGAGAGGCCAATGATGGATTCATTGTTTGATGATTGGTTTTGGATCTGTCTGATCTGATTAAAAACAAGTTTCATCTCTCATTGTCATAGTTATTCCTATCCTCATCCTCATAATATCAAATGTTTAAACAAGTCCATCAGAAATATTAAATTTTAAATGAATGTGTGAAGTGCCTTAGGATTGATGGATTGAGTTTGGGCTTTTCATTGGATCATAATGCAAATAAGTATTAAGGCTGGTGAAGCCCAAAGTAAAGAATTCAAATATCTAATGAAAGAAAGCACGTTGTCCATAGCAACGGGAGATTGGTAAACCTTAAAGTCTATGTTTTTGGATGGAAAGAAAAGTCAGGAGAAAATAGTGAGAGAATATTAGGAAGGAAAATTTTCTAAAATAGTAAACAAATTTACTATTTTTGAGACTTTTCTATCTTATATTATTTTTTCTATAATTTTCTTCATATTTAAACATAGGGTAACATCCGCAAGTCAACACCGTTTATAAGTTTAAGAATGTAGTGAATGCCCTTATTCTATTTGTAAGACTTTATCCATTGGTCTCAAAAATTAAGGAAACTTTTTTTCAAATACATTTGTCTCTTTCACTTTTGGTTTTATTTCATTCTCCCAATCTTTCTCCCCCAATTAGTAATAGTGTAATACCAATCAAATGGTTGTTTTGAAATGTTAATTTTTTTAGCATCTAACTGCTTTTAACTAATTAAGGGAATAAATAAAAATAGAATCTTGGGTGTTCAATTTGTGAGAAAGGTGACTATTTTTGTTGAGAAGCAGATTTTTTAGGTCAATTTAGTTATCATTGCATAGTCTTAAAATTTAGTTGTATAAGAATAAAAAATTATTTTACAAAAAAAAATCTAGAAAACTTACAATGAGATTTTTTTTTAAAAGAAAAAAAAAAGTTTAGGGGCAGTTTAGTTCAAATTCATAAATTTTCTGGAATTTATTCGAAAAGCCTAAATTTCAGAAAATTAATTTGCTCCGAAGGTCATAAGTGAATGCGTTAACTTGCACAGAAGTTTACAAGTGATTGTTTGTTTCATTTTTTATAATTTCCGAGAAGTCTGATTATTCTTTAAATAAATATAATATTTTGTGTTTAAGACTAAAATATCCTTTTAATTAAATTTTATTTTATAATTTTAATGATAAATTTGAACATATACAAGAAATACTGAGGAAATGGATTTTACTTAGTTGATTAATTTATGAGGGAAGAGTGGCTTTTAGCTAATAAAGCGGGACGAGTTTTACTAGTTATCTAACCACGTAACTTTTTAAACTTGAATAGATTAAATATTTTTTTTTAAAAAAAATAGAATAACTCCCTCCTTCACTGTCGAGTGATATTTAATCTTTTTAAAATATAGAAATTCAAAATACAGATAAAAAAGATGAGATGTGAATAAGGCTTAAGAAAAGGTCAAAAGAATGCCGTAATAAATGTTGGTGTATGAGGACCTGTCCTGTAAAATTGGTGTGGGACCCACCTAGCAAAATCGTGTCCGTACTAGTGTCCATCAGCTTTCCTTGTTTAAACCATCACCAGATCTCACGCCTTTCTCTACATGGTGTAGTTTGAATTTGAAAGGCCACTCGCATTCTTTCGTGATTTCTTTGTATACATCTTCCTGTCACCCATTAATAATGAAGCTAATTAATTTCCGTGTCTTTGCTTGCCCTTGTTTACAAACAAACACCAGTTCTGGACAAATTCCTTTAAAATGCATTTTCTGAGATGTAAACTCAATTGACCTTGCGAGGCTTTGTTTGACTAAATATCTCCTGCCTGATCACTTCTTAATTGCAGTGCTTTCAATGCGATTCCGACGAAGGAACGTGCAGGGAGATTGCATCTTATCAAAGAAATAATTAAGTCATGCCCACTATATATAATTATATATATATATATATATAATTAAGTCAGTGACCACTTCCACGACGGCGCTAAGGCAATGAAGGAAGTTTTTTTTTTTTTTTGGTACAGCGCTAAGGCAATGAAGGAAGTTTTTTTTTTGGTATAAGAGAAGGCTAATAGCCCAACATCAAAGAAAGACTAAATTGTAAAGGGATTAGATCCTAAACTCTCAATAAAAATAAGAGACTCTAAATTTAGAGGACAAGTATATAATGTTTCTGTAGCAGAGAAACCATCATTAGCCAGTGTATCTGTTACCTTGTTATAAGCTCTTAGAATATATTGGATCTTCAGTTCCCAAGAACATTTCAAAAGGCTTTGTATTTGTGCAACTAACAGACTGCATCTCTCCACATTCCCTTTAGGCGGCATATCAACGACATTCTTAAAATCAGATTTAATAATAATTTTTTTAAATCCTATAAAACAAGCAAGATCCAGACCTTTGTATACCGCCCACTATTCAGCTTCTATTATAGCACAAGAACCAAGTTTTCTTATAAAACCAGCAATCCACTTCCCAGAGTGATCTCTAATAAGTCCACCATATCCTGCTTTATTTTGGGCTATCGAACAGGCACCATCAATATTTACTTTGACTCATCCCACAGGAGGGGATTGCCAACTAGATAAAGTTAGAGTAGCACACTCCATCATTACATTTTCCTCCTGAACCTGTACAAATATCTTCCACGAACTCATAATACTCGTATAAGGATCTAGAGGTTTCAAGAAGTCTATATCAAAAGTATAGTGATTTCTCCACTTCTAAAGATTTCAAATTGCAACTTCCATATTAATCCCCAATTGATATTCCCATTGCATCCAAAATCCCTCTTCAGATTTAAAGCAAACCAGTCTCGTAAGGAAGCTCTAAAAAATAGAGAATAATACCTTGGATTAACCAACCTACTCTATAGTTGTCTGGCATAACTACAATCCTGAATAATATGTAAGATATCTTCATTGTCTTTATTGCAATACTGACACACTGCAGGAGCTAAAGATCACTTACTTTTCTAAACATTCGTCGCTAAGCAATTATTAAATGCAATCCACATGAACACCCTAATACACTCGGCCCTTTTCTATTTTCATATATCTTTATAAATGGAGTTATATGCATATGCCAATTGAGACTCAATTAGAAAGTAAGGACTTTTGATAGAAAAAATCCTCTCATTTATAGCATTCCAAGTCATTACATCATTCCCTGCCTCCATCAATGGTGGCAATATACTGATAAGCCTCTGAATAGCATTTCTAGGAAGAAAATTAGCAAGTCTCTTGAAATCCCAGCTTTTTGAATTAGTCCAGTCTACTACTTTACTATTCTCCGCCTCCGTTGTAAGTAAGGCCGTGAAGGAAGTTGCCGCAATGTATAAGATGCCGCCTCCTCTGTTGAGCACAGTGCAAGAGCAAACGGGAATACGTGCACCATTAATTCAACTAACAACCAAGCCTGACCCAAACCCAAAGAGGTTGGGTGAGATGATATTGAACCCCCACTGGCTTTGTCCGGACCCGGATCGAGCCATGGCTTCTTTAAGCTAAACACAGAGATGATCTTTAAAGAAGAGCCAGGTTGGGTTCCGGCACGGGACACCAAAACCCATATGCACTCGTGGTCCTCGTTGGTGAACAAGACCTCTCATCAATATTCCTTTTCTAATTTATGATACCCTATTTACACCCATCGATTATCCTCCTCGTTAGGGTATGGCGCCACCGTTTTTAGACTAAATTTCCCTTCGTCTCTTAGATTCGTAATAAAATGCATTATGTATGATCGATCTGAGAAACTTGTATATATTATTAAATATAAAATAATGCCAAACCTCCTATCATCACAATCGACGCTTAATTGTAAACTAATGTGACGTTTGGGGTTATTGTAGGACCAAACTCTTTCATAAATCAATGACAGTGAAGTGCGAGCGCTGAAAATATAACAATGATGCACACAATACAGATGTATAAATCTCCAAAGCATATATTAAAGACTAATCATTGGAACAGGCATTCAACCACGGCCACAAATACAACATTAGAAAAACCTTAGCATCTAAAATTACATGGAAAAGTGGGTGACGGGTAATTGAGTCACGTGTGCTCAACAGTGGTAAGACCTACGACAAGGTTATTTCCAGAGCTTGACGAACTTGTCATGACTAGCTGAAGCAACCAAACCAGTCAACGGAGACACTGCCAAGGCAGCAATGAGACCTTCATGGGCAGATAGAGTCATTGTCTTGTTCTCCGCCATATTCCAAAGCTCTAAAGACTGCTCATTCACACCATTCACCAAGGGTACCATGTCAGAATTACTTGTTGGTGACCAGTCATTTATAGATTCTCAAAGCAGGGAGGGGGTGAAATATAACGAACAAGGACAAGGCAATTCAATTACATGAACATAGATACCCAAACTCATGGATGTCAAGAAAGCATAGCACCAAAACGAAATGACAAAAAACAGAATGTAACTTGCCTGGTAACAGCCAATGACCAGCAAGGAAGAATAAGTCGGATGGAAAACACACGAGTGGAACTTGTTGCCGTTACAGCTTAGATCATGAACACATTCTCCTCCACTCCCTGTCCCAAGAGTCCAGACCCTGACCGAGTCCTCACTCACAGATGCCAGTAACTCTCCTGTGGGGTCCCAGCAGACAGAATGTATTGGCTTTATATGCCCCTACAATCATAGTATCGTCATATTACAAAAGAGAAAGTTAGTGAGCCTGGGCTGCAACAGCAACAGAGCAATAGACAACAATTCATTTCCAAGATGAGGAAAATATAAAGTCAACGTACACAATACATCATCATCAATAGAACTACAAAGAATGAGGTTCCGACAAAAACTAGAATAACGTCCCTTTCCTAGATCTCCCTCCAGCAAAGACAGCTTTTAGTTGGTAGTTTACTTAGAGCAGTGCTAGTTCAATTCTATCCGAACCACCATTTTAAATCCTTTACCACATCAATATATCTTCGGCTGGTCTCAAATGTTTCAACTCATTTTAAATCTTTTACTAATTGATATGCTTTTAAGTGCAATGCCTTATCCACCACCTCCCAAACAAAAAACTAGTCAGTCTTGCAATATTATAGCTTGTAAAGAAGACGGAATTTGGCACTAAGCAATTTTTTCCTATGAAGAGGAACTCTTGCTCTATATTCTGTTAACGATAACTAGACAGGACCCTCAGATTTCATTAAAAAAAAAAACAGCTAGACAGGACAGAAAACATCAACACCATAACTCTTAGAACGACTCAAGAATAAATCACACCTCTGATTGATAACATTTTTTCTACAAATGATAAAGAAATGTATCTTATATCATGAAAATGAAACCTGTAATGAATATCGGCATTGTTGTGTCTCCACATCAAGTACAGAGACAACATTTTCTGCAGCTGCAGCAAGGTACCTCCCCATACGAGGTTGAAATCTCATCTGGGCAGTACCACCCTATTCAACAAGATAATTGTTAGTGCAGAAAAATTTGGTAAACAAAAAATGCATATATAATAAAATAATAACTCAGATTCTACCTTCGCGACCCTAGCACAGCTACCATTGGTTATACTCCAATATCGTATCTCACCATCACCATCACATGAGCAGATCAGATCATCCTTATTTGGGTGAAAATCTAAAGACATAACAGATCCAGAATGTCCGGTAAAGGTGCGAATTGTATATCCAGGCTGCATTATGGGCAAATTAATATATTCAGCTCAAGCCGGATAGCAATGTAAAAAAGTGGCATTACTACAACTAAACAAAAAAGAAAAATAAGCCAGTCATAGAAATTTGGCTGGTAGTTTATGTAATTCAACAAGTGCCAACTTTGAACACAATCATGCCATCAATTCTTGTACATTCAAAAGTACATCAGACCTAAGACTCACATCTACGTGTAAAAAAAGGAAGAACTCTAGAAACATTGTATATAAATGAAACGATCATTTAGACCAGTATCCTCCATAAATTAGATTTCATTGCGTATTTTTAAAAAAAAAATCTCATCAAAATAATACTAGTTGAGAAAAATGGGAAAGAAGTACTAACATTGTCAACATCCCAAACCCTGACAGTTTTATCAAATGAAGATGTTGCAAGACGAGGCATGCTTGGACTGAAACGGACGTCAGTGATCATAGATGAATGTTCTTCTAGAGTGGCCTTTTGCTTTAAGGAATCTGTGTGCCATAATACAGCCTGCATTAAAAAACCATTGGGGGGGAATGTCATATTGCATATTAAGTAGAATGAATAATAGAGGTTCCAATCCTTTTCCCCTGCTTCTTCAAGACAAAATCACAAATTTGCAGCTAATGTTAGGAAATAGGATAAATTCTAGGAAGTACTAAACCAGATAAACTTTTCTAGATTAATACTTCTACCAACCTTCTTGTCATGGCCACCACTTGCAAGCAATTTCCCATCAGATGAAAAGTGGCAGCAAACAACTTTGCTTGTGCTTGCTTGTACAGAATTTACTTCAGAAAATGTGAAGCCTGAAACAGATGTAAATTAGTACCCTTGAAAAGAAATCACAATATATAGAATAGAAAAATAATGAAGATCTTTACAGTAAGATAGAGTTGAAATCAGTTTCTATGCTGACAAGAGGAGTTAAAAGGGGAAAACAAGAATAGAGAATAAAGAAGCACGACCATTCTAAATTACATTACTAACAAACAAGATCAAACAGGCGTATACAAGAAACTCTATTGCAAGGATGATGCCGGTTGGTAAAGAAAGGGAACAATGCTGAAGTATTTTCAGATCGACAACTACTTTAGCATACTGCACCTTTGCTTACATCCATACAACGACCAACAGTATCTCTAGGGTCTGTATCATCATGTGACAAAAAAGACTCAACATTGTCATCAAGTGATCCATCCTCCACAAAACGATCCATATCAGCCTGCAATTCAAGATCCTTATCATCCCACCGCCAAAATGGAATGGTAATGAGTCTACACGCAAGGAACATATCATTCCTTCCATCTATAGAACTGCACAGTAAAAGCAACTCACCAACTGGTTTGAAGGTGATGTAAGAGTTCCAGTACCATCAGTGCTGAACATAATTGAAGGCTTTGAAGAACTACCACTATGAGGCAAAGCAGGCATTGATATCACATCTCCAGGTGTATGAGTCGAGGGAGTTGAGGGTGCAGAACCTGGAGATGGACCTGCTGTATTGGCTGTTCCAGAACTATTTGCCGGACCTGAAGAAGATACAGGCTGCTTTCTTTTTCTCCCAGTCTGGTTTTTGGAAACCTTAAAGTGCATTCAGGAAAATCGTGTTAGGAAACTATTTTAGATGGGTTTAAATTGTGATTCAGCGAAAAGCAAGGAAAAAAAAAGATTGGCCCCTTTCATTGTGGCTGCTGCAAATGGTTTATTCCATACACGCGTTAAAAAAGCTTTGGTGAGAAGTAAAATCCATTTCCAACTACTCAGTTGTGAAAACTTCATGTTAAGGAAATTAATGTGATCATTTAATTAAAAAATGAGCAAGCAAACACATCCAGATCCAATATCTCTCATGGATCTCCAATCTATTTCTGCCAAGAGGAGGCTAACCGTGAAAGGGAACACATATTTGAAGACAGCATGTAGAAAGCCAGATAAAGTATAAAAGAGGGAGCTTCATATGAAGGTGAGTTTTGGGCCTCAACATAGAAGAGCCAAAGGTATGATTTTCAGAAGATGATGGGTTGTTCTACATCTAACAAATGAAACTAATGTGCATTACAAAAATCACCAGCCACATTTAGAACTATGCATTTTCCTTCATAGGACATGATAAACATATTAGCCCAGTCATACCACAAAGTACAAATTGTTACATGTGAGATAGGAGCGACAAGTGAAGAACTGACCTGATCATTTCCTCTAAAGGAGTTTGACATGCTACCATCCATAGTGACACTGCCACCACCCCCCATTTTATCTAGCTGATGCATATTATGGTTTGAAGTCTGAGGCTGCTGATTTGATAGAACATGCTGTTGAAGCTGCTGCTGCTGGGGATTGTTGCTCTGTTGCTGTTGATGTTGTTGCTGAATTTGAGCCAATTTTAACTACAAATAATAGAATCTTTCAGAAGATGCCAGTTACAAGACTTGTGTTACACCGGCAAGATATATAAATAGAACAAGTGAACAAACTAAACTGCCACAATTAATGGCGTGTGAATGGTGATCAATACGAAATTAGCACCTTCATTAGCATATCTGTATCCCCACGAGGCAAAAGAGGGCCACCAGCTTGAAGAGGTGATCCAACATTTGGAACCACATCAACAGGATTTGAAAGGCCGTCCTTATTTAGGCCCATATTCCTTTGACTCAGTAGCATTCTCAGTTTTCTATTCTCATCACTGGCAGAAGGGGATGACAAATTTTGCTGGGCAAGCATAAGCTGCTGTTGATGGTGAGGTGTCAACATTTGTAGCTGATGAAGGGGTTGAGGAGGCTGTATAAAAGGCTTTTGTTGATGAAGAATACCAGAGCGCAGTTGTTCCAAGTCCTAATAAGCAAGGGGAAAGGACAAATATAGAGAAATTAATTACTCCGTTGCCCAACTTCACCGACAGATGGTGCTCAGCTGGTACAAAACTCATCAGGATGGAGATTGCTAAATGCTTCACATAACATGCCATTGTTTCTAAACAGTCAGATATTCAGTATGTTTAATAGTAAGTAGAGGAAGGACATATACAATCACTTCATATGCATGATATATTTTCCTGTTTCAGGGTGATCACCGGGTTTAGGAAGACAGCATATTCACCAAAAGAAATGTATTTAATGTAAAATATTTGAAAATGACTCACTGTAAGTGGCCATCCTTTCAGAGTCAAATTGTTGCTCCCCTGATTTGATCCTGGCGCAAGAAAACCTTCTGTTAACTTAGGATATGTGTAAGAACACTAGAATAGCAAGCATCATCATAAACTTTCAATGTTAAATCCCAAATTATCCTCAGTCATGGTATCATAAATTGCAAAGAATCAGAATTGATGAAACTCAATTCCCATCACATGCCTGCTAAGCAGTTTCTAAAGGAAGAATACGAATTGGTTACAATATAGAAAGAACGAGAGGGGAAAATACCAGGAATTCCCATTAACGATCCTTCAGGACCTGCAACTCTTGAATTCAAAACAGGATTAATCTCACTCTTTATATCCTGGATTCCAAGTGATAAGTCAGGGAACAACTACTAAAGAAGAAGATATAAGGAAATAATATCACTTCAAGAATAAAAGCATACTGGAGTAGCCCCTGGCAATTGCTGACTACGAGCTTGAGCTTGTTGAGACATCCCACCAGCAGCACCATGCAAAACTTGTCTGAAAGGAAGAAAATGCTAAAAATGTCAACACTTATCTCGAAAGATAATCCCAAGTGCTAAAGACTATTACTTGAACTGCACATCACTATGAATTGAGGCATAAAAGGGCAGTTGCATCTTACATAAATAACTTAACCTCCACTATACCATCCCCAAAACACACTAAGAGATCACTATGACAAAATTTACCATGAAAGATCCAGTTTTTGTCTCACCCTAATGAAGTGAGATTCAACTTATCTATCTATAAACAAACTTAAACTGACTCTACCACCAGCTATAGACTAATGAAGGGTCACTTCTTCCCAGGCAAATGTACTAATTTGAAAAAATGACATGATAAAAATATAATAATTTAAGAAAAAAATCACCCTGAAGACTGGCCAGAAGCTGCAGCTGACTTCATTATTGAGGCATGATTTGGATCCAAGAGTTGGCCCATGTTGTCACCAAATCTTTGCTGTAAAAAACACCCACAGATATTTATGGTGAACGTGTATCATAAGAACAGAAGTTCATAAGATAATTAGAAGATTGAGCATGCCCTTACCTTCATGGCTGCATCATCCAAAGAATCCCTCTGAAGGGGAGGTTTTAACCTCTCTTCATACATCTTTGTTGCCATGGCATTTGCAGTGCTAGGGTTTCCAACTAACCCGTTTGTACTGCCATTTAATAGATGAGCCCCATCTCTTCTCTGCTGCTGTTGGGGAGGTGGCTGCTGCTGTTGCTGTGGTTGTGATGGCTGCTGCTGCTGCTGCTGCTGTTGTTGCTGCTGCTGCTGCTGTGCATGCCTCTGTAACAGGAATTGCTGCATCTGCATGTGCTGCTGATGTTGCGATTGCTGGGATTGTGGCTGTGGCTGTGGCTGTTGCGGCTGCTGTTGTTGCTGCTGTTGTTCCCTAGCCTTAATTAACTGTGTCTGCAATCGCAGTTTCACACTTTATAAGCGTTGAAAGGTATGTAGGATTTTCTTGTCTTTTCTTGTAAAGAATTATACTAGATTCCACAAACCAGTGTGCATTTATCTTAATACATTGTAATTTTAGTTTTGAGAACAGTATTAACTGTTGATAACTAAACGAATTGTCCATTTAAAATTTTTGAGTTTTTATTCATTGGCCAAAATCAAATATTTATATAGTCTGCAGTTTCACAAAGACATCAAAGCAATGTTGAAAGGCTTTTCCATTTTTTTTTATACAACAAACAGAAGGATATTACAAAATCATGGATCACATTAATGAAAGACTTGAATTTTTACTTGAGTACTTCTCGTAACTAATGCTATATATAGTAAGAAAAACATTGAAGTGTATTTAAAACAAACCTCAATATAAGATGCAGCGACTTCTGAGTGCTTCTCATTAGTCCTGGCGATAAATATATCCCAGAATACGGACCACCACTCGAACAGAAATCCTCCCGGGGCATCAATAGCTCCACCACGAGGGAAAAAAATCAAATTAACTAGAAGCAAAGAGAGAGGACTATAACCAGAAAATCTATATATGATACAGGTAAATTCAGTCTCTTGTTTATTATTATATACTATTGCTCAGCAGCTTACCAACGGGATCCGAGGACACTTTTCCTTCAGCTTGAAAAGCCTGGGCAGAAGCCTTCAAATCCCTCTTAACTAGGTAATCGTGGATATAAACATCTAACCTGAAATTTCATTTTTTTTTTCCAAGAAAGCGTTGTATCAGTCACGCGGGTTGGAAAAGGGAAGGATAAATTCTCACATCCAGTAACACGGAACACATGACAAAAGCTATTAGGCCACTACAGTGTCAGTAAGTAGACGCTAATGTCAATTATCGGCAACCCACGTGCTAAAACCAAAGTTCAGCAACCAAAGGTGACAATTCCATCGAATGTCCCTTAAACTTGTAGAGACCACAAACCCTAATATACCCAATATAATATTCCGAAACACTTAAAAGATACAAAGCATATTGAACCGGCGGAAATAAACCTGGCCCCAATCGAAAACCCAAAGACAGTGGCTCCAAGAAAATCAGTAACCCAAATCAACAAGGAAGAAGAAATGAAGATGGGAAACTAATTGAGAGTGAGTCAGGGAAACATCATCCAGGTTGCAAAATGATACAGCAGGGGAAGAGTATAAGCGAATATAAAGAAAATAAAATAAGAAGGAAAGGAACTCACATCTTATCAGCTTCCCAGTTAGTCTGAGACATGCTGTTGAAACCAAAGCGTGACTCGGTAAGAAGACAACAAGGAGGGATACGCTCAGGAAATGACTTGTTCGGGCTCTCAACGATGTGGAAGCCGCTAGAGCGAAGGACTTCAATCGTGTTGCCACAGAAGACAGAAGCAAACGACAAAGAGAGACGCCGTAGGTAGAGAGGGAGGAAGAGGAAGAACCGCTGTAGAAAACGAAAATCCAACGGATCAACAGAATCGACCCCTCAATTAATCGCGATTTATTCATTCTCCCAAAAAGATCCTCTAGGTTTCCGTTTAATTAATTTATTTCTCTAAAAAATTTTATTATTGGTTTAAACCTTAGGAATCACCCCCACACCAATGAGAAAGTATTAAAATCTTGTTAAAAAATCGTTTTAAGTACAATTAGTATGAGAAAAGGATGGAGAGAATCTAGATACGAGAATACAGCGTTGATATATTTTTAAAATATGATTATTTAATGAATGGGTTAGTAAAATTGTTGCTGTTGTATTTTAATGGAAAATTTAAGTCTCTACATCCCAAAAAAAAAAATCATCTTTAAGATTAGTCGATGATATCTACGTTAAATATAAAAATGTTTGCCTGAGAAAAGGGCATTTAATATTTACAAATATTTCATTTGTTTTTTAAAACCACGAGTATGAATATTTTTTGTGTGTATATATATATATATCGAAAGTTAAAAGGTCATATAGATAAGATTTTATAAACAAAATTATAAAAAAAAATAGGTAATTTTTAGAAAATAAAGAGTTTATGAAAAAAATTATTTTGAATAAATGAGTATTTGGATAGTTATATCTATAAATACTTTTTTTATTGATAAATTATAAAAAAAATTGTATGATTATTAAATATATGAGAGATGAGATATAAGAAATGATAGATGATAGATGGTACAGAGGAGATTTGAAATAGGAAATATAATGTAGAAAAAAAATAAGAGAGGAAAAATGGTGTAAAAAAAAAGATAAAAAATTGTATAAGAAAAAATATGGATAATATAATAATTAGTTAATTTATAAATTTTTTTACTATTTTATAAGTTATTTTAATTAATTTATCTAAAATTTTAATTTTAAATTATAATTTAATTTAAAAAATAAATATAATTATTTATTTTATTTTATTTTAAATCTAAATTTTATCTAAGAGTTTTTAAACACGCACTATTAATGGCTTTATGGTTGTTGCCTTAATTTCTGTTTCCCTCAACAGAAAAAGAATTGAAAACGTACGCCTCTCCGTTAAACTTTGCAGATGAATTAATAGGGCATGATGTTTGCTAGTAGGAAATAGAAATTGGGAAGTGAAAATAAGAGGAAGAGTAAATTTTTATAGTTCTCTTGTCTATAATGGTGGAAATAATTTATATTTATAATATTTAAAATTATTTTAATTTATTAAAAAAATTAAAAATTGAACTAATAATAATAAAAATATTATTTTATTTTAATTTTAGAAGTATGGTATAATTTTAACTTTTATTAAGTTATAAAAAATATACATCAATTACATATTTATTTCTACCATAATAAATAAATTTATAAAACACATTTATACTCATATTTTTATCAAAAAAATTATTTATTCCTTGACCGTTTCCCCAATAGAGAATGAATTGCAAAATGGAAGTTTCTCTCTTACAAGATGAATTCAACTTTGGCGGACGTAATTTGAGCTTTATCGGCTAAGATTTATAAATATATGGGATTGTTCTGTCTTCTTTTGAAAAACAATAGAGTTGCTTTATAAATATTGCTAAATCCGGAAACAGATCAGTAACATTGGAGTTGTTGATGTGGTGGGGGGTAAGTGATGTTACTGCCTTCAAGTTCATGATATGCCCAGAGAGGAAATGACTATGAATAGCCTAACCATACGGAGTAGAGACAGAAATCTTGCTCTCGTGGATTCAAAGAGCATACTCATTTTTTTGTTTGAATTACTCAAAGCAATCGAGATTTATAGTCTGAAATTTTTCGTATAAAGAGAGAAAATGAGCCTAAACGCACTTACTGTGTTAGTAAATGCTTTCATAATTAAAGAAAAAAAGGCTAAAATATATGTTTAATATTATATATATATATATATTAAATTTTATTTGAATTTTTTAAATATAAAAAAATTATTTTTAGTTATCTTAACTTAACACCATTAATTTAAAATTGTTTACTTATCAAACATAAATTATATAATTAAATATTAATAAAATATTTTAATATTTTAATATTTTTAAATTGTGTTATATTTTATATTAAAAAAATTAAAATTAAAATAATTTTTTTAATATTTTATTGTTGAGTTATCATTTTATGTTGATCAAGTTAGTATTTTTTTTTAATAAAATTAACTTTGTTAGATTATAATGATTAAAAATATAATTTATAAATTAGAATAATTAAAATAAAATTTGAAGAGGATGAGAACATATATTTTGTATATGTTTGGAAAGAGCCTAAATTTAGGTTTTAAATTTAAGTTTAGACAAAATTTAGATTTTGAGAAATTTTAAAATAAACAACTATATTTGTTCAGATGGATTTTGAGACTAAACTATAGTTTAAAACTAAAGTTTCAGATAAATCGATCAAAGTAACTTACAGAACAGTAAAAGAGTTTATGAATTAACTAATTACTATATTACCCATATTTTTTTTTACTCCTTTCTCATCTCTCATACTTTTTCTTACACACTCCCTACTCTCTCTTACCTTTTCGTTCACCCTCTATCCTTTCTTTTTTACACCTTACCTCCTCTCATATATTATCTTTCTCCATTTAATACTCATATCATTTTTCATAATTTACCAACAATAAAAGTATTTTTAAAAATAATTATCTAAATATTTATTTATTTAAATTTTTTTATAAACTGTTATCTAATTTTTTTAAAAAAAATTGTATACTTTTTTTTTATAAACTCCGTTTTTAAAATATTATACAAACTGTCTCTTTATCCAAGAGAAAACAGTTGTCTATGACCATAAGGGAACTCTGCCTAGTCAAAAAATAAATATAAAAATTGCTAAATGTCCCCCAAACTCCATTTGCCAGCTTTTATCTTGATCACTGTTTTGGCCTTTGTGCGCGCGCGTATTTAATTTTATAATTATCTGTTCAAGTTTCCAAGTCACTAGGATGGTAGTACCTGGCGTAAATCAGGGTTCTGGCGAGGAAAGAGCTGTTGACTAAAGACGAAACAAGTTAATTAGACGTATTGAATCTAAAAGAGGGTATTTGCTTTCTCTTATTTTTATTTTTCATTATTTGGGGGTAACTTTGACCGTTTCAAATATCACAAATTTTTGCAATCTAATGATATTTGAATGAGATGCTAGAATCAACTGGGTTATTAGGTTATATTTTATATAAAATATGTTTAAATAAAATTTTAAAAAATGACTCATGTAAAAAATATTATATAATTTTTAAAAAAATAGAAAAAAATTTATATAAAAAAATAGTTTTAAATAAATATTTATATAGTTATTATTAGAAGGATTTTTATAATTAAAAAATTATTATAGAGAATATTATCTTGTTAAAAATATGAGAGAGGAGAAAGGGTATAAAAGAGAAAAGAGATAGTGTAAAAAAAATAAAAGTAAAATAATAATTAGATAGTTTATAAATTTTTTTACTATTATAGAAATTATTCTCAGTAGTTTATTAAATTATTTTTTAAATAAATATAATTATTTATTTAAAAATAAATAAATAAAAATTTAGATAAAAAAACTTTTTAAAATTTTGATTTAAAAATCTTCTAAACAAACACAATATATGGGGTAGGATATGCTGTATGCTTGTTCATTCGTATTAAAATTATAATTTTAAAAGTTTTTTTAAACTATATAATGATCATTTTTATCTCTTTTTTTCTATTTTATACTATATTATTTTTAATAATTTATATATAAAAATTTAAAAATAACTATTTAAATATTTATTTTTTAAAATTATTTTAATTTAAAAAGCTATTCTTCAAAATATTTTATATAATTTAGTCTCTATAAATTAAACTAAAAAGTATGCAATATTATTTGTGACTTATAAATAAAAATTATGTTATTATTAATATGTGTTTGAAAACATATAAAATCTAGATTTTAAATATAGTTTTTGATAAAATTTAGATTTTAAAAAATTTTAAAATAAATAGTTATATTTGTTCAAACGTGTTTTTGAATTAAACTATAGTTTAAAATTAAAATTTTAGATAAGTTGGTGAGAGTAATTTATAGAATAATAAAATAATTTATAAATTAATCAATTATTATATTACTTCTAATTTTTTCTATACCTTCTCTCCCACTTTTTTTTATACTCTATCTTTTTTTTACACCATTTCTCTTCTTATATCTTATCTTTCTTCATTTAATAATCATAATATTTTTCTTAATTTATCAATAATAAAAATATTTCTAAAAATAACTATCTAAATATTTATTTATTTAAAATTATTTTTTCATAAATTGTTTTCTAATTTTTTTTATAAATTATCTAAAAATTATTTTTTTTATAAATCCCTCTAAAAAAGACTATTCTTAGACTATTCATACTGTTCTAGGCTCAATAATTTATTAATGAAAACGAACTATGTGTCCAGGTTAATTACTTAATAGCCCCTACGCTCTGAATTCTGATGTATTTGTGAACAGAACCTCGCCAATATTTTTTTTTTTATACAAACCCTCGCAAGTATTTATCTGAATGTAGCTAACCTCCTGTGTCTCTAGAAGGTGCTAAAGCCCATCTACCTCTGCTGTTAATAATAAAAAAGAACAGGTTCTGTATAAAAATCAAGTTTGGTGCCATAATTTATATTTTTATCCTTTAACTTTATATTTAACTCCAACCTGATTAAGTTAATAAATTAAGTGATTTATTAGTATTCTAGGCATTTTCCGTTAAAAATTAAGTTAATATTTACAATTCATAAATTATTTAAAAAAAACTTAAAATTAAATAAGTGGTTCCCCAATCCCAAGCAAAACCTAATAGCGCCGGTTTGGTTTATCCCAAAATATGGTTTTAAAAGATTTTTTAATTAAAATTTTAGTTTAGAAAAATTTTAAAATAAATAATATATTTATTCAAAAAAAAATTTGGACTAAATCATAGTTTTAAATATGTTAGTCAGAGTAACTTTTAGAACAGTGAAATAACTTATGGATTACCTAATTATTATTTTATCATTATTTTTTCTTATACACTCTCTCCAATCTTTTCAACTATCTCTCATCTTTCTCATCTCTTCTAACTTTTTCAATACGTTTATTCTATTTTCTTCACCATCTCTCCTATATCTTTTTTACCCTCTCTCTTCTATCATACTTTTAATAAAATTATACACTTTTTAATAATTTTTTAATTATAAAAATTATTCTAATAATAATTATCTAAATACTTATTTATCTAAAATTATTTTTTGTAAACTATTTCTTAAAAATTATTTTTTAAAAATTATCTAAAACCTTCTTTTTATAAATATTTTTATAAAAAATTATCTAAACACACACAATAGGAGAGTTTATAAGAGGTTGACTAGATTGACCAATAAAACACTTGCTCAATATATTAATTATTATAGAGAACTCTTAAATAGACGATAGATTAAAATCCTATATACGTATACAATATTTTAAATGTAAATACGGCTGAAATTTCAGTTAATAAATAAACAAATAAATATACGAGTTTTCTATATTTTGGATATTGTCTGTCCAGACTTCAATTTTCTTTTGGTTGACAAATATATGATTTTTTTTTTTTGGTAATCTTCGGGAAGTGTCAAACAAAAGCTTGGCAGTGTAGCCAGATCAGAGGTGGGTAGGTACATCCATTCAAACCATTATTTAAAAATTAATAAATATATCATTATTCCTTTATTTAAATTTATTTATTTTTTATTTATAATATTCATATCAAAATTATTATTTTTTAATTTATAAATCTTAAATTTTTTTATCTCATTTATATATATAATAAAATTAAAAAAAATAAAAAATATATTAAAATTTTAACATTATTTCTTATTAATTTTAGAATATTATATATTTTAATATAATATATAAATAATTTATTATACTTATTAAGTTTTATTATAATTTATTATAATTATTATGTAATTAAAGAAAAAATTAAATGTAGAAAAAATAAAAATAAAAGATTTAGGGTATAATTGAAATATTAAAAAAAGTTTGAAGGTATTTTAGTCAAAAACGGGATAAAAATTTCTCCCCTCTCTAAAAACTCCTACTTTTAGAGGGGAGGGGATCACAAAAAGACAAGAAATCTCCCCTCTCCTCCCTCTCTTTTTTTCAATAAAATATATTTTTTCCTTCTCTCTCTCTAAAATCTCCCAACTAAATAAACTCTTAAGGAAAAAGGGTGGCTAGGTATAATAGAATGCCGCGTGCAGATAAAAATAGTGGTTGTGCACGTATATATATACCAAACAAACAGTAATATCTTGTTAATGAGAATTGAATTAATAAGGTAAAAAAAGTGGGCAATAAATTACAGTATTGATCAGAAATCACGATTAACTGACTGGATGATGCATGGATGCCTGCGGCGGTCGGGCAGTATGGCTCACTGGCTATAACTTTCCAAATATTGGAATTTATAAATAATTTGAATTCTAATAGAGTATAAATCTTATGGGAGTTGATGCTTTCTTTTATTGATCTTATTTTTCTACGTGTTATGTTGGAGAGGGTAACATCAAAACCCTCCGATGCATACATAACACACTTATTCGTGTCCCATCAAGAAGCACCGTGTCCCATCAAGAAGCATCCTTGTTCCATTTCAGTACCAATCAGGAATTGACACCTCAACACTCGTGGAACAGGGGAACAGCCTTGATGTTTCTTCTCTCGAAACATTTAACTAGCCCAAGCCCATAACTCTGCAATCATGGGCCTTCAAATTAGACACACGAATTGAATCCATGAGTACCAACTACATCCAACTTATCAATAAGAGAAGAGGTAGGACCAATAGTAAAAACTAAATTCATATCTAATAAAAAAATTAATTTAATTTTTATTATCGTTATAATAATTTATTTAATATAAAATATTATAAATTTACTGTAAACACTTTTTAAATTCTAAAACTATACTTTAACCTTAATAAAAAATTGGTATTAAACTTACTTGCATTTTTTTATACAAAAAAAAAAAAAACTATATTCAACTTGGTTAGATTTCTTTATTTTAGTAGAAGATTCATGCCGAACCTACTAAATTTTTTTTTATAAAAAAAATGGGTTAAGTTTAACGATATTAGTATCTGTTAAGAGAAAAAGAGATTTCGTTATGCCTTTAAATTTTAAATAAGTCTAACTTTTTTTTAATATTTTTTTTATAAAAAAAACTTGGGTTAAGTTTAATAAGAGGAATTAATTTCTTATACCTTTATAAATTAAAGTTTAAATCCTATCTACATTTATAACCCGTTTGATCTACTGAATTGGAAATAATGTAACTATGATTACAGAAATCGTCAAGCAAGGTTCAATGTAGAATTCCAAGTAGCTTCATGATCACCCGGGGAATTCGACTTAAAGGCAAATTATGTTAAAACACACGGAGTTATAAAACGTCACTGTCAATGAGAGGAAGAGGAATTTCTGAATGGGGAAGCGTTACCAAATTCAGTTTGATGTGACATCATCATGACCTCATCACAACAGTACCGCCAAACGAAGAACCCGTCCTCTTTGTTTTTTACTTTCACATCGTAGCGCAGTGATCCAAAATTCAATCCCATCTAACAAATAGACAGTATGAGTCATTCGTACATCCCTCGTCCATATGCATCTGCAAAGTGCAAACCCACGTGCACGTACAAGAAGAAGATGAACCTTACCATGCCACGTCATGCCAATCTACACGCCGCCGGCGATACCACCATGCTGGAGCGGCGCGTGGGGATACACACCGGCGTGGACGTGAGAGAATCAAATGGAATAATAAGCATGCAATATTGCAATCTGCCTCAGGTCATATCACCATCTACGAGAAGGAAAAGGGCTCATCGTTCAGTTGTACTGATCAAATGGTGACGCAAGTGAAGCAGAGAAGGGAAGGCGTGCATGGAATAGCGTATGAATTAAAAAGAACGAGTTAACTCACTCGTTGGACTTTCCTCTTCATGCACACAGCAACCTTCTCCCGTTTCTGTTTTCCTCAGTCTCTATCCCTTGTCTTTACGTATGGTGGCACAGAAGAGAGAGAGAGAGAGGGAGCTTTCAACCAAGAGGACTGGGGAGTTCGTACAAACAAACGTCTCTGTGAAAAAGATCAGTGACACCACCCGATCATTTATATATATATATATATATATATATCACTGTGTTTCGTTGCCTCCTCTTACGACGTTAAACTTGAAGAGTGCATCCAGCTCAATTAATATGCTGATTTGCGAGCTGCTGAATGAAGATATTGAATTGAAGCCTTCCGTATTTCTGTGACTGCACTATATATCAACTAGCTAATAAAACTCGTAAGGAGTGGTTAAATGCTTGTTTGGATCAATTATTTTAAATGATTCTGCGAGATAAATATATGACTACTGTATCTCAAGTGTGCCAAAACAAACACTAGTTTGCCTTCGCTCGCATGTTTTTCCCAAACAAGTTGTGGCTCAAAGCTCTTTTCAGTGACGGAAAGCTGCAAGCACAGATGGCCAGCGCAACTGCCTTAGCCAAATAGATTCTTTTATGCTTTAAAACACTTTTGAACCCATATATATTGATCAATATCTATGTTTTAGCTGAAGTGGGAATTAATTTTTTAACTTCTACATTGAGATTGGGCACCATATCGTTCTATTCTCTTTTATTTTTTTTCTGCAAGCTAGTATGAATTAAGATTTAACCCAGAAAAAACTGTCAAGGGACTACATATCATTGATAGATGCAACACAAAATTTGTGCGTACACCTTATTATTCATTCATGAAAAGCCTTAAAAGGAAAACAAAAAAAAAACGATAGCCTAGCCTAGGAGTTGCTAGCCAGCTACTTATTCATCTCATATCTTGCTCTCACTTAACAAAATTGCTATCCAAAAAATATACCGGGATCATCGTTGGCCAGAAAAATTAAAAGAAAAAAACTCGGATCACTACTGACCAAGGCTAATGGTGGTCAAAAGAATTTAAAAAATATTTTTTTAAAAAGGTTTAGGAACTGTTGACTAGGATCATACGTGGATCACCGGATTTGTTCTGGTCCTTCACACTCCTCCATTGGTCAGCAAGGTCACTGGCGATCTTCACGGCATCCGATGCGGTTCCAAGGATCCCTCGGTTCGTGAACCCCACCGCATACAATCCATTCCCTCCCTTCCATCCGTTTGGAAACGGAGTTCTTGGCACCCCGTCCGCAGTGAAAAATTCACATCTCTGTGTATACAGATACCATTCCCAAACACATCGTTAGAAGAGGAAACAAGGTATTACAAATTTACAATATTATATAGTTACTATATGCGTGAGTAACCATTCACATATAGTTATATAGTACTATGCTTTTCAGATAACTTTTTCGCTGAGGATTTCTTTCTTGAAACGGTGACGTGAAAACTTTGTATGTTACTGACAATCTCCATATCAGACAAGAAAACAAGAATCAACAGGATCAGAGGGAATTGACCTAAGGTTTGGATTAATTAGGTTTTATCTGCAAGTTGCGAACACGATATCCAATGATTGTTACTCATCATCAGATAATAAAACGTTGCTACTACGTCAAAAGGAATACAAAGTTTGAATTCAAAGCAGTTTTTGGAGAAGGCACAAATTATATTCTTCCTGTTTTTTTTTTTTTGCATGTAGAAAAGAAGAAATTTGTAGGTATATATATGTGGTGGATATCTAGAAAGTGAAAGGTCATGAGTGTTTGATATTAAGATAAAGCTAAAAATTAACGTAAGAGAGATCAATTTTGAGGTTAAAATTCTTAATTAATTATTACCTTGAGCCAACTAGGCACATTACTTTTGTATCCTGTTGCCAATATAATAGCATCGAACTTCTTCTCTTGTCCATTCTTCATTTTGGCGCCAGTTCTCGTTATCTCCTTCACACCCTCCTCCACCTGAAACCATCAGAGAAATCTTAATCGGCCCAAATGTCAGAGCGGCTTGCAATTATTAATTAAGATTACTGTCTTGTTACCTTGATTCTCCTGGCTCTGATCGCTGCTAGAGTGCCGACGTCAAGAACAGGGCTTCTTCCGGCGATGCATTTTTGCTCTATTGGGCCTAGTTTGGGCCGCCGGAAGCCGTACTGCTCGATGCTTCCGATGATGATATAAGCCATAAGTAAGATCAACATGTCTACTAGTTTTATAGGAATCCATTTAAGGAGGGTCATAGCTAGTCCGAACGTTGAGAACCCAAACATCTCTCGAGGGAGAACATGAACCTGCACGTTTCAAACATAAATTCAAGCAAAAAAAAACAACAACAAGTGAGCAAAGACGACAAGCTTTTTAAATTCACTATTACTGACCCGAACTGGATAAACTTTGAGGATTAATTAAAAGAAAGCAAAGAGAAGAGAGAAAGTCAACTTACAGCGTTTCTAGCAACCATGTGAGTTTTTGCATTGTGATTGCTGAGATCCAAGCTAACTTCCATACCAGAATTCCCGCAACCTATGACCAGAACCTTCTTGTTCTCGTAATCACTGCCAGACCTGTAATCGATGGTGTGAAGAATGGGTCCATGAAAAATCTCCATCCCAACAAACTTAGGAATAAAGGGTTCAGCATTCTCGCCGGTGGCCACAACGATCCACTTAGAAATGTAGATGAAATCCTGAGTTCGAACTGTCCAAAACCTGGAGGTGGGATCGAACCGGGCATCATGAACATTTTGGTTGAACCGCGGGTGAATTGAGAAGCGTGAGGCGTAGGATTCCAAGTAGGAGATGAACTGGAACTTGTCAGGATACTTAGGATAATCTTCAGGATAACCCATTAATGGAAGCTCACAGAATTCTTTAGGAAGATGAAGACAGAGACGATCGTAGGTTTTGGTTTTCCAGAGAGAAGCAATAGAATCGCTCCTCTCAAGAACAAGCGAAGGAACTCGGTGTTGTTGAGAGAGGCAGGCTGCAACGGCTAAACCAGACGGTCCACCACCTACAATGATAGGCCCTTGAACCATCTCACACATATTTGCTTCGACTCGTGATGATTCGCAAGAAGCCATATGAGAAATTAAAATCCCAAGAAAACTAAAAGCAAAAAGCGAATTGCTTTTCAAAAAAGGAAGGACCCGGCTGAAACAAAAAAGATCACTTTTTTCTACTGCTGTTGGAACTCTGAAACAAGAAAACCAGCAAGTGAGAAACAGTGGTTAGAGAGAGATTGTGTGTTTGAGTGAGTAACTCAAGGCTAAGTTGTTGGATGCATTTGGTTTGAGCTGTTCATTTATATATAGATATAGATAATGTCGTCAGGTTTCTGTTGGTACGATGTGAACTTGATTTTGGGGTTAAAAATAGAAAGTCAGTATTATCTGTCGGGTTTCGTAATTGTAGGGATGAAGAATCAGCTGATAGACCGGATGGATTTAATTAATGAGATATAAAAGTGTGGATAAAATACATTTATTGCTCAAATTCGAGGTCTCTGGTGGGCAGTTTTATTTTTAGTAACCGAAAAATAAGAAAAGGGTCTGGAAATCAAGTTGGATGAGAAACTACTGGATCAAAGTAAAGTGGATTATTAACATCGAGCGCAGGGTGAGTTGAATAATAATATTTTGTATTGTCGTGGCGCCACAAATTATTAGCAAGCGAATTGAAGTAGTCAAACGGACATGTCTCCGTTTTTATGGTTGTTATTAATTGCTCTGTAATATGACACACTGCCCAACTCAAGTTCGACAGGAATTTCGTTGACTTCGATTTCGCACAGTAGGGATGATTAGTATAATATTTGTCGGAATTTTCCAATATATATATATATATGCGACTTATATATATATATATCACATGTTGATCGGACGAGTAGTGAGTGTGTGTGTGTTCAGGGGTTGTTTGTCACTATCCCCTGTGGTACTTATATTTTGTGTCGTGGTCAACTGTAAATGTTGGATTGTAAAAGAAACATTTTTACTATATTTGTTTTTATTCTCTCTCCATTATCAAATTTAAGAAACAATTTAAAAATATCATTTGTTGTCAACAAATGCAAATAATAATTCAGAAACTAATTAAGTGCATGCTTTTGATAATTGACGTCTACTTTTACGTCTGCAACAGTCCAAACCAAAGCTAGTGACTATACCTTAATTAAATTGCCGCCAATATAACAGCAATAGGGAACAGTGACGATCCCATAATAAGAAAAAAACTAAATGTGATGGTTAATTAGTTAATTATTACTATTATCATCAACAATCCATTACGTACCGATGCTTTATTAAGTTATTTTCTACCATTACGTGCAGGTACACACACACATCAGCAGCAACGTAACTTGTTGCGTTCATGAAGTTTGCAAAAGCTCAACCAGTTATATTGCATAGCATATTCGATCGTCCTATAATATTCACTCGTCAATTGGCTGTCTATATACAGAACAAGACAAACCTACGGAATATGCACAACAAAATCCACAATCGATGACGATATATATATACATATCGTGTGGCGTGCATGTCTGTTGTACAAGGAATGCTCGTATATAAATATTATCTGAAGATAAAAAGCTCCATGTTGTAATCCATAACACACAACACAGATTAAAATAATATATATATATTATATATATTAGACACATATTTTTGTTCATGTATTCTTAAGCTCCACTGTAAAGGACAAGTTGCTCGAGCAGAGTCTATGATCTCAGCTCAACCCAGAAGAGGCTTCGAAGAAAGAGGGAACTGACGAAAGAAAACGTGGCGACATGTTTTCTCTTTGCTTAAATGAATGCAACAATTTGAAACTTTTGCACTACACGTACAGTTTAGTCAGTTTACAAATGCCGTAAGCTTTTCCAGAAACTAACCTACTAATCTACGTACAGCATATTATTTTTGACCAGCACACACGCACGCACAACTGATATATAGCTTCACGGTGGCTATAATAATACTATAATTCAAACGGGTTTGATTCCAATCATTGCCGTGGAGAAGATAATTACGGGAAAACATGTGACCTTAACACGTAGGGAATGAAATAATATATTAAAAACAACATTTATTAATGAAGGAGGGACACAATCGAAATATGTAAGAGTTCTGATATGCATGGCATAATTGGGGTCTCTGGCGTTGACACTAACCATTCCTTAACATGAAAAACCAAAGAGGTCCCCATCACCGTCAAAGATGATTGCTATTTACTAATTAGCCTCTCAGAACAAGTTGAGACTCCGGGTCAAGCAAGACAGACCGACGAGGGATATTTACAGGAAAATGGGGCAGAGTGAGGATTGCTTGAAGGACACGGAAGGCGAGGTTGATGTCACGTGAGTTAAGAATGAGTGGAGCCGCGCGTAGGGGATAGAATGCCAAAGAAGGAGGTTGATGCAATCCCACAGAAAACACGTTAACGATGAGGGGACGGAAAACCATGAAAATAAGGAAATGTGGGAGGCGATATGATAGTAGAGGGCAGATTGGTCATTAAGGGGAGGGTACGTGTCGCCAAATGGTACGCTGAGGTGGCAGGAATAGAAAGATTTGACTCATTCATGAGACGTCACACACAAAGCCTGCCTTTAGGAGTAGGGGAATGGCGAGGGCGTGAGGCTGATTACGCCAACTCCAAGGCAAATCCCTCCACCCTGCCCTGCCCTTGGATCTCATTTTGATTTTTTCTTTTTAATTTTTAATACAAGTACCACATTTTTTTTTTATTTTTAATGCTCTGAAAAGAATGGGCCTAACAAATTAAGGCCTAGTATATGATTAAAGAAGATATGTATATGGGAAAGGGAAGTAATGGAGGGAGGGGCGTCCAATAAATAATGTCTTCGTCAAAGAAAGTAAGCAAGTAGGCCCATAACTAATGAGCTGGCTATATGGAAATTCTTGCTACCATTGAGTAACAATATCGATTGTTGTCATTATTGGAACAACAATTGAAGAGGAGAACCAAGCTGAATGTCGCAAAAATAATCCTAAGTTGCTGGGAAATGCCAATACATATAGTTTCACAATATGCCTCACATGGGGTTTGGTCCCGTCAGCGCATCGCTTTAGGAAGTTAAATGACTTGATGCCAAAAGCGAATATAAGCGCGAAGAGCACTGAGAAACCAGCCACCACAACAGCTACAATTCCCAAGAAATCATACTTAGAATCCGACATAAATTGTCACAAATTCTTCAACTGTCTGGCCTGACTCTAGTTTCTCTGTTTGGTCTACGTATTGAGAGGTAATCAATCCATTCAAAGTCCATGCAGCAGGGCAAAGCCAATAGTACCGTTTCCACCTTACTGGTATTCTCTGCCGTCACACCAATATACATATGTTCTTTTTGGGTTAGCCTTAATTACTCCTTGAAAAGTACGTACATGCAAGAGTGCTTGGGATTACCGATGAGGGGATGATATAGCCTGAGAAAAGGTTCCATATTGCATAGAAGGCACTTAGAATATCAGGGCAACGTGGGGATTGGGAGAGATGGCCATGGTCATCATGCCGCAGAATGTGAAGTTTGAAAATGTTAAGTACTTGAAGAAGAGATAACACGAGAACTTGGCTAATGTCCACTCGAATCCCATCATGGCACGCACCATAACCCCATATATTAGAGTCTGGATCAAGATGTGAGGAAGCTCAACAATAACCTACATAAAAGCTTATTAATCCCGTGTTCCCCATTACAATATAAATCATTCTATAAATATCAAGTTCTTTACCTGCGCTACAGCGTAAGGCAAAAGCTGAATACATTCCAGCAACTCTTTCTCTGTAGAAGACTGTTCTCTCAACGGTCACTATGGGCTGCACTGAGCACCCGTTTTGTACTCCAATGAAGATAACAGCAGCATACATTGAACCCATTGTACTGAAAAGATCTTGAGCCATCCTCCTGTAATTTCATATTTTATTATAGGCATCTAGTGGTAAGAGATATTTAGTTTTCGTTTTCCCAATTTAGTTATTATCTTGGCTTTTTCCCTCACCTTTTCGAGCCAACGTCCCAAAAACTCTTCCCAAACAGCAAAGCTATAATTGTATTAAATACTAGTCTCACTGCACTATATGACGTGTGGCGCTAATATGAGAAATGCTGTTTCCAACTTTCCATGGGCAAGTTATGCATTGTGCAAAGAAAGACTGTGAATATTGAAAAGCAGAGTTCTTTTGAATCTTGACGAGGTGTACTAAGCTCTTGGATCAGTTGTTTAGTCCTCCTAGACATTAGAAAAGTATAAGTAAGTCTTGCAAAATCTTCATGCACAACTCCATCAAAATCACGAGGTGAGAAATATATATGCATCTTACGTTGTTATTAACAACTAAGGACACGCAAAATTAAAAGAGAATTTCTTGTATTTGTTAATAATTAATGTGATGAGGTATTAGATAATAAGATACCAACCGGTGGTGTTCTGAGTTTCTGAGCACACTAGTAAAGTTAACATTGGGGCTTGCTTCTATCCCTGGTGATGTCACTTCCAGAATCCAAGTTGCTGGATTATTATGTTTGATCTTAGGAACACCTTGAATAGCCTTTAGGAACCATTACACTGAATGATTGTGCAAATGTTCTGGTGGCAACTAATATATATGTTCAATTCTCATCAAAATAAGTCTCACCTCAAAGTACAGAATCATCTGGGAACAATGGTGGCCTAATGGACCAGCGTATATATGCTCTCCTCCCAATTTCAGAAGTAGCAACTCTGGAAGTGTTTATATATGGATAAGAACTTAGTTCAAATGTAAAACGTAGAACTAGAATCAAGTTCTATCGAAACGGCAAAGACATTATTATTTTTCACCTCATCAAAGGCATCAAATATATCAATGCTTGGCTGGTGAATGGTGCAATCCACAGTTTGTCCTGTGTCGACGGTGTTCCTCACGGTTCTCATCACAATTGCAGCTGCTCTAGTATCAAGACCGGAGGTTGGCTCATCCATGAATATTATTGATGGGCTGGGTACAAGTTCAACTGCAATTGTAAGCCTCTTGAGCTGTTCAGTTCAAAGTCCAGACTAACCAGGTAACCCAGCTAGTGCTTCCCTTAAATGAGTTAAGCTCCACAAGTTCCATGACTTCCTCTATGAACATCTGGGTCTCATAATTTAACGTCTAGTTAATTATTAGAAAGCTAAGATTGTTTAAGCTTTTGATTTTATTTTGTTGAAAGAAGGTTGTTCATAATACCTTTTTAGTTGCATCATCAATTTCAGGGGACAACCGAAGCCATGCAGAGAACAATAGAGACTCATAGACTGTAACATAGGGTGAGTGAATATCGAATTGTTCACAATACCCTGATATAATAGCAAAAGTTTCTTGCTTTTTAGGATAACCAGAAATTGTGACGCTTCCTTCGATATAATCACTATTTTTCGTACCTGCCAAAACATTCATTAGAGTAGTCTTGCCAGCACCGTCTACTTCCATTAAAGCCGTTAGCAATCCAGGCGTAAAAGCTCCACTCACACCCCTTAGAAGTTCAAGACGATCCTCAAGAAAACGTTGGCTTTTCATTTCCTTCAATAACAACAATATGAGTTTGCATCCAATACTATATTTAAATATAACTGTTGTATAAAAAATGAGCACAAAATACCTGTGGCATGTCGACAGAGTATCTGATCTCATCAAAGGTGAGGGATAGAGGTTGAAAAGGAAGAACCATACCCTTATGACTACCACGTCTAGGATATGGTGTAGTTGATAAACCTGCTTCTTCTTCGATTTTTGTTTCTGACTTGTCATCTTGTTTGCGATAGGCTTCAATATCAGACTCCAAGTACATAAAGAGAAACTAGAGATATAGAAGGTCAAGGACTCACCAAAAGCACTCAATTCTGCTAGTGGATGGTCAATGAACTCTCCAGTTTTGGACGCATTTCTCTCGAGCAGCTTCTCTTTTGACAGCCCTGGTTGAGCCCTTCTGAATGCCGCAGCAGAAACAGGAACAATTATCAAAAGAGAGGTTTTTTGAATTATGGAAATAAAGTTAGAAAGGAATAAACTACAATATGTTGCTTACGTTTGAGATATTGCAAAGCCAGAGTGAAAAGGAAATTAAAAAGAAAGGTATAACCAATCAAAGCTCCTGCAGTCCTGCTCCAATACCCAATAAGCTGCTGGGAAAAACCCACGAGATTTCAATACCATAACTCCCAATGACTCATTGGAATTACGAACAGCCTACAAGAGATTCACCCAACTATCTCATTAATATATCTCATTTTTCTTTTGAAATTTTGACTTTCTTGACCATATTAATGATTGACAGAGAAAGAAGATCACCTTTCTCCAACTATGCCCGAGAGATTCGTTCACAGCAATAGCATTGTGACCGTACATCAATGGTGAGGGCCAATAACCCCAGAGGAGCTATTTATGTATATTCTCTAGCACAAAAGAACAGATTTGTCAATTGTTATAAAAACATTCATGATGTCAGCCTCCTCCCCCGATCATGATTATTATTAATTTATCTTTTTACCTCTTGAAATCACAAATCCACCCAACACCATAACTATAAGTAAAGCGAATGATTCAACAGTATTTGCAACAATAACCGATGCCACAATAAGTGATGCCTCGCCAAATGACTACTTCCTCAAGGGTTATTGGTATTTTGAGTATCCATGGTGGTAGAGAATAAGCCCATGAAGGATAAAAGATAAAGTCTTTTTTGCTTGTAAAAGATGGGAAGTTTCATAATTGTCATGTTTAACTCCGATATTCCATTGAACATAGCTACAATGACAGCAAAGAACAGAGAACCCATTTAAGTTACTCGATCCGCCACGGTATCCCGATGCATGTTTGTTCGTAGAAACAATGTTGTATTCATGACAGCTAAATAAGTAAGCTGAAAGGGAGGAATATGACATGTGTAATTGGGTATTTAGCGTCAACATTCATGCATAATTGAAGTTTGAATTTCAAATTCAGTCAATTGAATTGCATATAGACTCACTTGGGTGGCTTTGAATATGTAGACAAAGGAATTGCTCTTCATAAGCAAAAATTCTCTGTTAAAACAAGCTCTCAGCAGCTCTTTCTTGCTAACACCATATTTCTTAGTGCACATTTAGATTTGTCAAAAGGGTTGGACAGCTCATCTCCAAGTTTTTGCCCTATATGAAATGATTGGAAGTCTTCAACAAAGTCTTCACAGTAACAAAACTGTAAGGTGCATCTTCGTGTGCCCAGTACTGCCATTGATCTTTTCTTGATGTCACCTATTATATCTCGCATGAGGTGATAAGGATTAATATAATATAGACAAACACACACACACACACGAAGCAAAATTAAAACTAAACTTGTTTTCAATTTGACTAAGTGACTTGAACTCATATATATATATATATATATATATATATATACTTCTTGTAGGAAGTCAGTAACTCCTTTTCTTTCAGGACACTTGAAGCCCATGGATTCAAAGAACTCAAGCACATTTTCTTTGGGACCTTGGTACACAATTTGGCTATCTGTGAGAAGTACGATATTATCAAATAGGTTTAAGTTTCTGGTGCAGGTTGTAGGAGAGAGACGAGAGTAGTTCCATTGAAAATATGGATGGATTGTCGGATTGGATTTATCATTTGAAAAGTTGTTGAACTGTCCAAGCCAGATGATATTTCATCCATGAGCAACACTTTTACAGGCCCAACGAGCATCTCCCCTTTATGCCAAGTAGTTTTTATCAATTATTAGCGTAGTCAAAGGTTTTAATTTCATATGTTAAGCTGTTCTTGTCATCTAGGAAATACCTGTTGTGACACGCTTTTTCTGTCCCCCCATGATATACCTCTGATCATTTCATCTCCTACCATAATGTCAGCACTCACTTCTAGTCCCAAAATCTGCATTACATAGAAGGGAAAACATCAAAATTGTTACCTTTAGAATGTAGTCAGTGACCATGCTCTTCTCTTGTCCTTCTAGTGCTGCTGCCTGCAAGGTTTAAGAGACATTCAGTATGAAGAAAAACAAATAATTTAGCCTTTAGCATTGGAGAGATAAGGCTCACCTTCTTGTATGCATCAATATCAGGATCTGGTTTAATCTTTGCTTCCTTTTCTCTTCTTAGCAGTTCTGTCAACATCTCTGCAAATAAAGTGAATTTCAGAACCGTTATTAATTAGAGCCCTTTGGAATATTGGAATTCAGTTCAAGTGATTCAATTACTAACCATGATTGTACCCAACTCCTTGACATCTTGCAGAGAAGGCCAGTGTTTCTCTCAGTCATTTCTCCAATGCGGACGACATTCTGATTTATATAAGCTGATGTCCTCTGCGGTACAAACTCTTCAAGTCCGTGCCCATTGTATGTCACTTTCCCAGAACACTGAAGTTTTTTCAAGAATAGAATTAGACTCTTACTTTTAAAAATTTTATTCACACCAAGCTTGGTTTTCTTACTTTTAAATCTTTTACCCAGTTTTCCAGCCAAAGCCAACAGCAAAGTGGTCTTTCTAGAACCTGGTGGCCCTAAAAGCAACGCCATTCTGCAAACATCTCATCATTAGAACGAAAAGAAAAGGATCTAATTCTTCTTATTATGTAATTTGCCTGATTCCTGGTGTTGTCATTTTGCCTTGAATTCACCTTCTGGGATTTATGATTACGTAAACATTCTGAAGAATATGCAACGGTTTCTTTGGACTTGACATAACGTGAATATAATTTAAGATAAGAACCCCTGGAGATTAAATAAGAAATGAAACAGTGTGATTACTGGTGGACGATAATACAACAAAACAAGAGAGGAACAGAGTCTCTGTTTTTCTGAGTTACCTCGAATACATTACCAAAGAAGTTAAGTAATGAAGGAAATGCTCTGCTTCCAACGTAGACTTGTGCCTCCACATTTATATGCTCAAACCTAACTTCAACCGTTGGAATATCAAGTCCAACTCTGTACAAACAGTTAGAGTGCATCACGAAAACAGTTTCAATTAAAACACCTAAGATAAAAAAGTTACATCATACTGATCATCCGTATAAGTTATTTCATCACTATATCATAACCATTCATTCATGAATTCTTTCTACAATCCTAAGGCTTCAGAATTTCCAAAGAGAATTGAATTATTGGACTGTTCATTTTCTACATAGGACGTGAATGTTAGCTAGAAAAAACTCCTTCTTGGTGGAGGTCTCTAATATGATCTCAAACCTGGCTTCTTGTTTGCGTATGCTGGATTTTGATGTTTGTGGTGTAAACTTCTTGTTTTGTCACAGTCGTTGAAAAGGCCCTTAGAATGTGACTTTTAAACCACATAAATAATAAAAAATAAGTTCGTATTCTATAAGATACGAATACGATTTTTATTGTCAATGTAAAAGTCTTTTAATAGACAATTTTATAAATCTTCTATAAATACTCTTTAAATTTTAAGATTATGCCTTAATTTTAATAAAAGACTAACATAATCCATTTAAATTTTTCTCATAAAAAAGACGTTCATCTTGTAACTAGGATTTGAATACACTTTTGTTAATTGAATGAATTTCATACAAGTATTATTTTGGACTTTTCCCTGTTAATTATTTCCTATCAATTTTGGTTTTTCTTTCTGTCATATGATTTATTTGAATTTGACATACAAAGTTTATTATTTCCTTACATGATCAACCGTCTCCTATGAAATCTTGTCTAAGAAAATTCACAGAGATTTGATATTCATGCAAGAAATTGTCAAATTTGAGATCAAAGTTTGAATAAAACACACGCATATGTAACATTATTTATTTCCTTCCGAAGCCAGTACTCCAGGTATCCTAATAGTTTTATATATTTATCAACGAATGAGCATCAACAGCGAGCCTCAGTAGTTCAACGGTTAGGATAATTGCTTTCCCAGCAATAGATTTTCTTCAGCATGAAAACAAAAGTTCATCCTCCAAGTCTAGGTATGGCATGACAGCAAACCTATTTTCATTTATTTTTCAGCAACTCGTTAGCTTTCCATGGAAGTAGTTGGAGATAAGTGTGAAATAAGATCATCTTCACACAGCTTAATTGCTTCCTCCTCTCGAATGGTCACCATCACCACGCGGCTTGCCGGACCCTCCACCGGTGGTGCTGGCATAATCAACACTTGTCCTTCTCCCAAAGCTGGCTCTACATAATAACTCACACGAATAGGTTTAAACCCATCTTCAAACCTTGTTGAATAAGGATTCACTTCCTCTTCTATATTAATACAAATCACATCATGACCATTCATCATTGCTGGACTATTCAGATCATTACCTTCAAACCACTCGATCAAATCCATTATTCCCTCGCTGTTGTTCATCTTTGACACTGCTTCTCTTATGGAACTTGCCGCTTGTGACAACCTATTATTATTATTATTTCCTAGATCCCCTGCATGAACCTTATTATAAACCATGCAGTTTCCGAAGAAGCCATAGTCTAAGCCCAAGGCCCTCCTTACATCCAAGCAAATAGACATATCCACAAGCCTATTACTATTCATCCCTTTAATCTTGCTCAAACAAACCCAGAAAATCCCAGCTAGGGCTTCAAAAGGTGACAGAACGGGTACACCAGGAGCTTGAACCATGCTCATACAGGTTCGAACCATTTCATGTGAGAAACCAAAACTAATGGTAGTGTATTTTGCTTCTCCGACAGTAATATTAACGGGTTTCAGAATAGAGGATCTGTAATGGTTGATCAAGTCTAAGTATGGTTGGTGATTAGAGTTTTTGTTCCCAAGTCTTCGTGGAGGAAGTGGGTGAAATAAAGGAGGAGCGCTCATTTTGGTCAACGACGAAATATCAGCCCAAACATTCATAAATCTCATCCCACAAGTTGTATCTGCCAAAAGATGACTGAAACTTAGCCCTATTGCTATTCCACCTTCTTCAAATTCAGTTATCTGCAGAACCAATGAAGCCAACTAATATGTCAATATCATCGCTATTCTGATAGATTTCTATATATATGTGTGCGCGCGCGCGCGCGCGCATGCCTGCATGCTGACCTGAACGTAAAAAGTGGACCAAAAGTAAGGATTGTGGGGCATGTGTTCCCAGTGAACGAGTTGGAGTTCCCTTTCTCTGTTGACATGTTGCAACCAGCGGTGAACACTGCCTTTGGCTTTTGCCTCCACCATTCGGACGCCGGCGTCGTTGCACTTAACCTTCCAGTGGTCTCTATCGTCTTTGATCAGGCGACCGGTCATTATGGGGAAGAAGGAGAGGGTTTCGGCTAAAGAGTTTTTAAACTTCTTTGTAATCTCTCCAATCTTATTATCTGCATCTGGTGGTGAAGTTGGGTAGTAGTACACCATTCTGACGTGGTTGTTCTCCATGTGACGATCCAAAACTGATAAGGGAAAGTATTTTCCTGCTTCAACCGGTTTGGTGCTTGTCACTGTCCGTTTGCAGATATACGTGATTTCCTTCATTTTTGTTAATTTAGGCCTTTAAGTGAAAATTATCGACCATGCTTGTGCACTCGCGTGTATATAAATTAAATGGGATCATCCCATATTTGTGTTTGTGTGAGTGCGAGAATAAAGGATAATAATTGTTTCATGTATACCAGAAAAAGTGATAACAACCCCTGAATACACGATACAATAAAATTGTCATGAATCCATGCTAGTGGGCTTTATAGGAAATTCACACATCTGAATGATGGTTTTTTTTTTCCTAAAAGACATCTCAGTGAGGATTTTCAAATTAATTTTATCTTGAGTTATGCATAACCGCACCGTTAATTCGTTAAAATGGCCCCTTTTCACAATTTTAAAGAGAAACTATATATATATATAGTGTGATAATAATAAAATTAAAATTTTAAAAAAACTTATCACCTAAATTTTATTTAATTTTTTAAAAATAAATAGTATTATTTGTTTAAAGAGTTTATGAACTAAACTTTAATTTAAAATTATAATTTTAGATAAATTAATAAGACTAATTTATAGACTATTAAAAATAATTAAAAATATTAAAATATTAATTTATCTATATTTGTTTTTTACTTTTTTTTATCACTCAATCCTCTCTCCAGGTGTCCATCCCTCACCTTACGACATTACTTTACACTCCTGCCATTTTCTTCAGGAGAAACCTCGTAAAAATACAATATATATATATATATATAATATTTATTATTTTCATATTTTAATATAAATATAAGTATATGTACAAACTTAAATATAAGTATATATATGTATAATATTTTAATATAATACAAACTTAAATTTGTACTCCCAGTATATTAAATAATCAATACTAAATAACCAATAATATATAAATTAAATTACTTATTTACTTATTTATTAGTAATTATTTATTTTTACTTACCCAAAAATAAAATATATGTATTATTTACTATTTTAATATTGCACACAAAATAAAAATAAAATTTTTTACTTTATATAATTATCATTTTATCTCGTATATTTACCTTTCAGATAATTTATTAATTACAAAAATTTATTTAGTAATAACTATTAAAATACTTATTTATTTAAAATTATTTTTTATAAGATGTTCTCTAAAAATATTTTTCCAAAAGCTATTTAACAATTTTTTTTATAAATTTTTCTCTAAAAACCTATTTAAATATGTTTATATATATGTATATATGTACTTCTATAAATTAATTTGTGGATTGTTATTTTCAATTTTTTTATTTAAGATAAATTATATCTTCTACGCAATAAAAACTAGATCACCTATGAACTCTTCCCCCACTTTTTATTTTTGTAAGAAAGCTCTTTTTGGGAAACAAATACTTTGTTCTACTTTTCCATATTTTCTTTTTGTGAGGAAGACGGGAAACTGGCCTAAGCCTTACACATTATACAAGGTGGGCCCAAATTGCATATCCAAGTAATTTGCAATTACCACTTTTTATTTGATTTTATAGAACGGCCCAGGCGGGGTACTTCATCTCCTCACACCTCACAACTCACAACGTCAAAAAACGACACGGCGTTCTATAATCTCTGCCAATCGTAATATCAGATCCGATCACGGAAGTCGAACTTGCCTCGAGCGATTACGGCGGATTACGAACGCAATGTCTAGCTCTGCGACGTTGGGTGATGCGAGCTCGTGGTCTAGGGCACTGGTGAACATCTCTCCTTATACGTTCGCCGCCGTTGGAATCGCTATATCTATCGGCGTCTCTGTCCTCGGTGCCGCATGGTTCTGTTTCTTTTCCTCATTCGCGATTTTTCGTCTGTTTTCTTTTAATTTGGGATTCTGAATAATTCCTTTTCTTCTTGATTCCAGGGGGATTTATATTACTGGAAGTAGCTTGATCGGTGCCGCAATTAAGGCGCCTCGAATCACCTCCAAGAATCTTATAAGGTAATCAGCCTCAGTACGACTTATATTTTTATCCTTTTGCTGAATTATTGTTTTAAGTTGTTTAGTCTGCTTTTCCTTTTGTTGATTCATGTTACTTTCTGCTTCTATTACTTGCATCTGGAAACATTGAAATTGCTACTTTAAGCCTTTAATTGGCCTTTTTTGAGGGGTTCCCTCAATTCATTTTGGAAGGAAAAGTATTTTTTATTTATGGTTGATAATATTACTAAGAATTTACAAAGTTGATTGCTATCAATTAATGTTGAATGGCCGGACATGTAGGTTTGCTTCTGTGGATTAAGCAGGATTTTCCATTCTATGTTTGATTTTATTTAGATAAGATATAAATGCTAATTTTAGCTTTGACTGAGCATTTGAATTTCGAGCTGTTCTATGTTGAATGCAAAAGGAAAAGAAGAACGGTAGAGCCATATAACTTGTTACATATTTGTTTCCGCCCGACGCTTTATGTGCTAATAGCAAAAGACCTGATGGGCTTACTGTGTTTGTCGTATATTTTTAATTGTCCATGTGGATTTGCTTTAGTCTCCTATATATTTTGGATAGAAAGGAGTATGTGTAATTTTAGCCAATAGTTGGAAGATAGGGTAGAATAAAAAAATCTACTGTACATTTAGGAATTGATGTAGAACTACTTTTGTTTAGATAGTTCTGATGCATCTTATGTAAAGCCTTCACTACTCTGTGGCTTTGTGGGTTCAATTCTTTTTCCGTCTTTTATTTTATTTTGTGGGAGAGGGTCATTTGCTCGTTCCCGTTACCCCTGAATTGCCTGTTAAAGTTTATGCAGTATTACAATGAGGGTTAATTTATTCAAATTATCGTGGCTAATGATAAATTAGACTGTTTAAATTCAAATATTTTGACCTATCATTCTGGAATTTGGAGTATCTAAACAGAAGAAAGTTTGAATTGAATCTTGTGAAAAATTTAGTTGCTTCTCATGTCTGAATAAAGCATACTATGCTTCTGTTATAGATTTAAATACAATCATGTGCTCCACTTGATGTATTATTTTTTATTGCATTGGTGTTCCAGCGTGATCTTCTGTGAAGCTGTTGCTATTTATGGTGTTATTGTAGCTATCATTCTGCAAACCAAATTAGAGAGTGTTCCAAAGGCGACTATTTATGCACCTGAGTCTCTTAGAGCTGGATATGCAATTTTTGCCTCTGGAATAATTGTGGGCTTTGCAAATCTTGTTTGCGGGTATGTCATCTTCTTGGAACCTGATGAAATTTTCTCAATGAATTGAATTCAGATTATATTCTTCTTGCTTTCTTTTAATTATTTGATTTCTGGGTGTCAGGTTATGTGTAGGAATAATTGGAAGTAGCTGTGCATTGTCTGATGCTCAGAACTCCTCACTTTTTGTGAAAATTCTTGTGATTGAGATCTTTGGTAGTGCGCTTGGGCTATTCGGAGTCATTGTGGGAATTATCATGTCAGCTCAAGCAACATGGCCCGCGACAGCTTAGTGTGATGTTTATCTGAACGTGGGAATGCAGCTATCATTGCGCACCATGTGTTTTTAGTGCTGGAGATGAATGCCCTTTTCAGTGTACCCTTTTTACTAGGAATCTGAAATCTAGCCGAATAGTTTGCCTCGATTGTTATTATATGCCGTATCGTTTACCAGAGAGGTGTTAGAGAGCTTGTGCAATATCAGTTAATGTTATTTTGTGAATGAGTTTCAACTTCCTGCACTCTTGGAAGACTACATTTTTAGTATTAATTCATTAATGAATAAGTGTGAAATTATTTGGAGTTCAAATAATGATAAGAAGCAGTTCTCATGAATTCCAAGGTCCTTCTCGAGTTCCCTGTCATCACTGTGATTTTAAAAAAAAATCGTGTTTAACGCATGACTTTAATACAGATAATGCTTAATGCTGAACTGTTTCTGATTAACGTGGACTATTGTCATTCAGCGTCAGTAAGGCTTGAATAATGAAAAACTATGGCAATTGCAGGGGATTAGGTTCAAAATTCCGCATGAAAGAAGTAATAATCATTACAACACTCAAGGGGATCACTGTTGTATGTAAATTGATGTATCAAGGGATGGGTGATTTTGAGTTTCTCTAAAGCTGATTGTCCCTTCAGAAGAAAATTGATATATTAATAGAGGTAATTTTCTCCTACTTTTAATTTAGTACCTATATATTTTTCTTTTCATAATAAATCATCTTTTAAATTCTATTATATTAACATGATTAATTTTTATGCGGGAACGAACAATATTAACTAGATGAAGTTATATAGATCAATAGTACTAATAGAGTACAACGAAATGATTTATTAAGAAAAAAATATAGATATAAAATTAAAAATTGAAAAAAAAAACTATAAATAGCTCAAGAATGATTTTCTCATAAAGAAAACATTACAAATTAGAGCATTTTAAGTGAGAATTTTTAGTTTCAAGTTGGGATAAGTAGAGCAATGAAAAGAGAGAAATCAGATAAAGGTACAAGAGAAACAATAATGGTAAAATCACTCGTGGGTATCACCGTACTACACAAATTGATGTTCTAATGATAAGTGGGAGAATCCTAGCACTTATTTTCTATCTTTATAGCTATTGGCAATCAAATGGAATCAAGAATGGAAGGCAGATGGTTGAAGAAGGGTATGCTCTTTTGCTGAAGCTCCTGGCAATCCTCCGACGTGGGCGACTTGGGGTCGAAAGGCTCTCGATCAGGGAGAACTAAACCTTGCTTTATGCGTCCTAAACGCCTCGCATGTAGAACTTGCTTCGAACTGACTGGTAGCCTAATGGATTCATATTCCTCCAAAGCTGATTGTAGCTTTTCATGTCCCCACTTGTCTATGCATTTTCCCAGCACTGCTGCGTCTAATATTGACATGTTTGTGCTCCTCAAGCAGTGAGGAGTTGTGGGATGAGCTGCCTCTCCTACTAACACCACGTTGTCCCAGAATATTCTCTCCAAGGGATCACCATCATATATGAAATTCAAAAATGGATCCTCTGTTTTCTTCATCACATTTACCAACTCAGGAATCCAAACTTTTTCTGCCTCTTGGAGCATCTTCTGGATTATGTCTCTACTCACTTTCATGGTCACCGACGTTCCCTACAAATTTAGAAAGGAAATAACCGCCAAACTTTGTTAGAGGAAAGCTTATGATGGTTATAATCAAGAGAGGATAAAGAGGGACAATACCTGCACTTCAGGCTCTGGTTGATTCACATACCAAATCCAATTCAGCCTTTTATTTAGGAGCTCATAAAACACACTGTGCGTGCCTGATCCCAGGTCAAAGTACAAGCAGTTGCCAAGATCAGGGTATGCCTTTCGGATTCTAGTAATGGTTTCGGAATTCTCAGCTTTTGAAAAATCAAGAACCCCTCTCCAAGCCCAATAGCCTGAATATCTGCAAAATCAGTCCTTGAGGATTTCTACACATGCTAAGGTAATTTTGTATTAGTATGTATGTTAGAATCAGATTCGAGATAGATACTTCAATTTATAATGAGGGAGGAATCTCTGGCGGATGGAAGAGAGACATCCATCTGCTGCAACAAGCAGATTCCCTACTATCTCGATGATCTCACCCGTTTTCAGAACTTTAGCCTTTACTGCAACAGAGGTTTTATCATCCGCAATATGAAAAGAGAGAAATAGGTGACCCCACAAAAATACATTTGGTGGCAATGCATTGTACAGAAGGCCATGAAGATCACCCCAATGTGCTGCTCTGAAGTTGAAACTCTCATCTCTTGTCAATGTCCGGTTCTCCTTCTTTTCACTATCGGTTACCTGGTTCTGCTAAACAAACCATAAATCAATGAAGTCATTGATTTATTTAATTCAGAAAGACTCCAGTTTCTCAAGAGATTCCTGCTTTAATTTTCCCAATTACAACTTTCAGCTGCTAAATTCGGAAAAATACATTAAACAAAAGTTCGTTGATTCATACTTCAGGTTAGCCGATAAGGGAAATGATTCAGAGATACACCGTTTTTAGGTCACGATCCCTCGATCAAACAAGAAGACTCAGCATAAATGAATAATCGTAACATTTAAAAAAAAATTATAAAAATGAATATCTGGATGAGAAAGAAAAAAGGCCCGAAGACGGCGAAGCAACTGAGATTTTCAAAGCGGGACCTGATCAATGGTAAGTGGTACGGTAAAGTCGTTGAGGAGATCCTGTCGAGAAAGCCATGAACCAATGATCCTTTGAGCGAGAGAATCGAGTCCGAGACCCGCTCCGGTGGGACTTCCGGTGGAAGGTGTGGTGGTTTTCTCAAGTACCGTCACGTCCCAGCCTGCGGAACAGAGTGCATGTGCGCTTGATACCCCAGCTATACTTCCACCCACAATCACCGCCTTCGGCTTTCTATCGCGGTCCATATTTTCTGTTTTCTCTTCCAAGCAAAAATTAGCCACACACGCAGAGCAACCATCGTTTTTGATACAACTGACTTTATTAACAATAACAGCAATAGGAGTATCTGGTAATTTCCTGAGACGCAGTGCCGCTTTTCTACCTTCTTATTCTTCAATTCTCCGCTGTCAATTTCCGATGCGAGTTATGAACACGAGATTCACCACATTAGAGCAACTGAGAGGATACAGATGATTTCGCATTAGCAAAAGGTGATGTTTTGCTCTACTCTTATTTGTTAAGAATAGACAATAGAGAGAACAAATAACTTCTGAATCACACCATTCCACTTTCGTTCTTTCCGATTTACTAGAATTTTATGTAATCCTATTGCAACCATTTTCTTACACACTCGTCTCAGGCCATGAGAATCCTTTGCAATACAGAAAAGAATGTGTTGAAGGCATGGATCTTGTATGAAACCAAAACAATTTTTTGTTGAAGCAGGAATGTGACGGAGAATTAGATTAGGTACATGTAGAATAAATGGGTTAGGCATAAATATGTGCATTGCCGGTAGAAGCCATAGATACATGAAGCTCCTGCTACAGGCAAATTTTTGTTGAATATATTACATATGTACAAATTTTACAGAGTACTCAAACTCATAGCAGATTCCAGATTTGGTCTTTGCTTGGACAGCAGGCTACATGAAAATGTGATCCTTGCAAGTTTTTCAGTACGCCAAACCACCAGCAAAACCATCGTTATCATTAAGTAGAGACTCTGTCAACCAATAACCATCCCAGCAACCTCCAACTCTCTGCCAATTACAAGCAATGTATAGATGCTTCAGTTATATTGCATAGTAACAGAGGCCAATTATATTAGATTCATATTTCATAGATACAAAAGTTGAGATTATTGAACAAGAAATACTCCATCGGGGACTCGCCGTCTGTCCATTGACATTGACAAAACTCAGAACTAATCACAGGAATGCATGCAACAAACATATACCATATAATTACTACTGATATTTAAAGTGCACTCCGTACAGACAAAGCTGGTGTTTGTAATCACGTTGGGGGTAAAGTCAAAACCACGTTTTGACAAAAGCAACACCAACACGTTTTGGCTCCTACCAACGTGATTCCAAACATCCACAAAATGTGATACTAGAAGGATAATCCCTATGAGAAGCAAAGCTTCTAAATGCCTTTTGATTGAAATGGAATATGAAATCCCTAGGAAGAATGCAATCATAAGCCATGATCAGACCTGCACCATGGTAAATTGAAATATCTCCTCTTCCTCTGGTCTATTCCCTCGGATCCAAACACGCTGCTTATATTGGTTCTGTTTGAAGTTCATCAATCAGATTATTGGGAATTATACATCAGGCAGACATTAATATTTCTCTTACATGAAACGACCTGAATGTACAAAGCCATAGATTTAGAAACAAACATACTTGTTACTAGAAATGTAAAAGTGATACCTCCTCCACAAACAAACTGCTCAAGATCTTCCTTTCCTTGTGACCTAGTAGCACTCGATAGGTTGAATGGTGAAAAAGACGCCTAAACCTTTCAAACTGCACTTGACAAGTGTTAACACTATCAATATAAATTATCAACGGTATAGTGTAAGAAAAAGTTAACATTACTAACCTGGCCCAAATCGAAAAATGGTCCAAAATAGGTTGATCTTTCAAAAGGATCAAATCCTGCGAACTGTAATAGCAGAAGGATAGAATTACTAAACAAGCTGTTTCCTGGATGGCACAAAAGCTGTAAGAAAACAAAATTTTAAGTAACAAGATTACCCTATACATAACCTCAATCCCATAATCTTGACGGGGCTGGTCATTGTATTTCAATGCTTCAAGCTGATAATGGACAGCTTCTTCTGCGCTAAACTATAAAAAAGAGTTAAATGACTAAAATATAAAGGAGCACATGGTAATGTCAATCCGTCACATCGTGAATTACATCTAATCTTGGGCCAAAAGGTCTTTTCTTGCGAGATTCAAGCCTGCAGTACAGAAAACCATGAAATTGCATATTACTATATGATCAAATGGGATAAGACATAAGAATGTGAACGATTGGGCTTTCCATAATCCATACCAAAGACGGGCAAGCTACTGATAGTAAAACTAACAATTTTCTTTTACCAAGGCATATGCAGGTGATAGCCTATCTACGACATAAAGTAACTATCTAGATTAATATGTTGGCATCTAAGTTCATTAACAACGGCAGTACATGGTTACAAAATTAGCCTGCTCTCTCAGTTACATAGCTTAAATAAAGCATTATCATCCTTTCTGATTCTACTCACAAATTATAGAAACGAAAATGTTGAATTTCATTTTACTACCGTAAATTTCTTAAGTGACATAGGTAATGTATTATTCAAATAAAATAGAAAGGAACTAAGCTTAACTTATCCTCCAATGGAAACAAGCTGAAAAAAAAGAGAACATTCAAAATCCTATCAAGAGCAAGCACTGCGACAGCGTTAGAAGGATGGGGTCAAGATAACGATGCATACCAATTAGCAGAAAGAAAATCGGGAACTTCAGCAGAAGCCTTGAAGCGAGAAGCTAAACAAGTTTTATTTTGGGTGTTGAAAGATTTAGCCTTGGAGAAGAATGAAGCAGCCTGAGGACACAACAGACATGAACCAAACGACATCGTCGTTTCCTTCTACTTTCCTAATCTCTCTGCTTGCTTAGTTGTTGACGGTTGCCATAATCGCCTTCTGAATATGAGGTGTTTAATCGTTCTGTCGGGCACGATGGTGTTTCGATGACGGACAAATTCGGTCTGCGCCACCTGGGCCGTGTTTTGTGCGTTTTGAGTTCACGATAAGCTTATCGGCATGTATTATAGAATTTTGGAAAACAGCTTAACGGATAAAAAAAAAATTTAGATAATTTTTAGAAAAAAAAATTAAAATAAAATTTATAAAAAATATATATAAATAAATATTTAAATAATTATTATTAAACAAAATTTTGTGATTAATAAATTATTAAAATAATTAGATAGCTACTGTTTATTCTCTTCTTATCCATTCACCTTCTATTGTGAGTCTATTGAAGTCAACTAGAGAGCTACGGAGAAAAAAGAGTACAACTAGTGCACCTTTGCGACCTATAGAATCTGCAACTCTCCGTAAGACCTAGTGACATAGGAGGCGATGGACTCAGTGACCCACGGATGACAACAGCTAAGGAGAACTAACGATGACAATAAGTGTTGGACGGTGAAACCTACTTATACATTTTTTTATTATTTTATAAATTATTTTTAATAATTTATTAAAAAATAATTTTAAATTATACTTTAGTTTAAATTTTTTTAAATAAATATAATTATTTTTTAAAATTAAAATTTTAGATAAAAACTATTTTAAAATTTTAATTTAGGTTAAAACAGGCTCTATGTTTTGGAGCAGTTGATTTGGACGCGACTCATGAAGGACTCGCTTTTGCGGCACCTCATTTTGGAAAGAACAGCATTCGAAGCTAATAATAGAAACTTTTCTTCTTTCATCTGGTAAATCGTTACAAACAAATTTGACTCCTCAAGGTTCGAACTAGGTCGAAACATCACACCAAAGCCCAAAGTGGGCCTAATGTGCCACGCGTCACATTACTGAGCGTGAGTGTACAGACTCGCAAGGTCACCAGCTCGCGCTCGGTTGCTCCATCGGGAGCCCACTCCCGCTCTCCCTCTCCCGTATAATACACCTTTTATGAAATTAATCCGAATAATAAATAATTTAATATTATTTCAATAAAATTTTAATTTTAAATTTTAGTATATATAAAAAAATTATTAAAAATTTTATTTATCTTAAACGCGAGTTAAATTTAAATATAATCGAAGTAAAATTTTAATAAATCGAATTGGTAACAAAAAAAATACGCCCTTTAAAAAAATTATAAAAAAAATTTATTATTAAAATAAAAATTTTAAGAAGAGATTATAGAAAAAATAATTTTTAATAAATAAATAAATAAATATTTATTTTTATAAATATTTTTATTATTAATAAATTATAAAAAATAATATGATTTAATTAGAAATATGAGATAAAAAAAGAGAAGAAAATAAAAAAAAATAGAGATGAGAAAGTATAAAAAATATATAAGTTAAAAATAAAAAGAGAGAGAAGAGAGATATAAAAAAAAAGTAAGAGGCAAATAATAATTAGATAATCTATAAATTTTATTATTATTCTAAAAATTATTTTCAATAATTTATATATAATTTTAATTTTAAATTATGTTTTGATAAAAACCTATAGTTAATTATTTTAAAAAAATTAAATTTAAATTTTAGCCAAAATTTAGAGCATTTATAAACAGTCACAATGAGACGTGCTTCTCCGCCGTTCCATCTACTCGCCGCCGCCGCCGCCGCTTCTGAGACCAACGCCCTAATTATGTTTCCGAATAAGCCTGTATTCTCTCACTGTTGGATGCCTGCATGTACTGTTGCATGCACACCCTTGTGTGCTTGAAAGTTTAATGTGTACTTTTTACTCCTTTTTGTAGCGTCGCGGACGTGGAAGAGGTTCTTCAGTCGTCCCTATTCCGGTGGGAGGCAACAGCTCGTGACTGGCGACGAGCACTTCCAGGCGGTCCATGATGTCAATTTGGCGTTCTGGCAAGATGAAAGGGGAAGCTCAGTGAACCAAAGGCGAGACCGGAATCCACCTTTTAATCCAAGACCTTCCCCACCTTACCATCGGAGCCCACAGTTTCGTCACCCTCCTCCTAACAATCATGCTCAACAGTTTGGTCACCCTTCTCCTTAGAAGGCGACCTCCGTATTACCGAGATTGGGGAGTGTGCTGCTGCGCCACCTCCCCCTCAATGCGGTAGCTTCACTCCTATGAAATTATAATATTGTGGGCTTATGCCGGTCAGTCTTCAAATTTAGCCCTGGGAAGACGTCTATTAGTAAAGTGTTTCTTTTTGCTAATGAAATGTGCTGTTTGATTGACCACGGTATCTCATGACTAAGCGTGAGTTTTCTGGTGAAGTAATATTAAACTGATCTACATTTTAATTGATGATAGTATAATGCTTTGTCATTACTTTAATGATGAGAGAGGGACTACAAACATTCTATTATTAAGAATATCTCTACGCAAGTTTCTTGAGAAATTTAATTATTTCGTATAATATATTTGTGTTGATTTTACTTTAATATTTTGTTTTTTACACTTCACAGAACGCTTTAAAATTCTTTCATATAATATGTGCTTGTTTGGATTCAGAATAAACTATAGTTTTATAAATTTTTTTGACTTAAATTTTCATTTAAAATTTTTTAAAATAAATAATTATATTTGTCTAAAATAACCTTTAAACTAAATTATAATTTAAAATTATAGTTTTAGATAAATTATTGGGATAATTTTTGTAACATGAAAAAAATTATAAACTATTAAATTATTATTTCACCTCTATTTTTCTAATATATTATCTTTTTTCTCCTCTCTCATTTTTTCTCTCTTATCCCCTTTTTGTCGCCATTTATGTAGTGCCTATTTCTACCATCGTTGTAGCTATAGCCGTCGTTGGGAGGTCATGGTCCGCTTCATCAAAAGAAAGAGAGGAGGAAGAAGGTGGTTATTGTTGTTGGTCACTGGTCTTTCTTCATCACTATTCATGCCATCGTGTCTCTATATTATCATCTGTTGTTATTCATGTGTACTTCATCACTTTTGTTTTTCTCTTCTTTTTTTCATGGTCAAAGGAGAGGAGGAAGATGATAATAATGATAGTTTAAAAATTTGTTTTCTTCCATTGTCGAAAATTTGTGGTTGGTGAGAGAGAGATGATACTAACGGGAGATAATTATTTTTTTCTTATTTCATAACCTTTCTAATAATTTACTAATCGTAAAAGTTTTTCTTATAATAACTATCTAAATACTCATTTATTTAAAATTATTTTTTTCATAATCTTATTTTCAAAAGTTATTTTTTCCTATAAGCATTTTTTTTAAAATCTATCTCAATGAGCTTATATTAGCTGACTACCTTGCTATTGATCACCGGAGCAAACTTACTCTCACATACCTACTTGGATGTTGGACTGGCAATGGAGGAGGAGAAATATAGTTTTTGAACTTGGATTGCGGTCTGCTGATATCATATCATGTGTCTACAGGTTATCTATCTGCAATATATTACATCGCAATAATTAGTCCTACCACAAATAACTCCATTTAAGCAATAAAGCGTCACTCTGTAGTGGCAAAAGTCTCTTATTGAGGCAAAAACAGTTGTTTTTCTGGTGGAATAACTTGTTAATTTTCAAAACAAGCAAAGCACCTCTAATTACTTTGTTTATGAAAAAGCATCTAGCCTAACATACATTTCCCTCCAACAAATTCACATCATTTCTGAAGGCCGTGCCTTAATTACCTTGTATATATATACGTATTTAATCATTATTATAAATAATACATGTGATTTTAATTTTCTAAGATTGTGTGATATTATTAATATTATTAAATCTTCATTAATAAATTAATAAAAAATTATCATCCTCAGTGTTTGTGCAACAAATGTTATTACGATTTATTTATTTTTTAATATAATCAATATCAATACGGAAGATTCGTCGCAGCTTCATTGTTTTTTTTTTCTTCCCCGCGTTTATCGTTCTAGTTGTGACCCCTCCCTTGTTTAGCCACCTGATACAGTTTCCCTGTTGAGATTAAAATAGCAAATGTAGTTCAGGATCGTTCGTGTGAGTGAATGCTTTGTGTAGCTCCTAAAGAGAAATTTCCTGGAAGTTTCCTTGCATCCCCATGTCTTACATTTAAAGAAGCACGCTCCTGAATAGTGAGTGATACACCAAGCTCAAAGTAAGGCATCGACGATATCGTCTCCACGTTCAATCACAGATCTACCGTTCACAATGGAAGCTTAACAGAGAAGGGGAGAAACTAGGATCCACATAGAAGATTTGATCGATCAGATTGCACCATCCGAGCTCTGTATCTGCAGAGTTCCCAACCAACATCTGCGAGAAAATGAATGGGCGTATACTCCTGATCTAATTTCAATCGGACCCTTTTCATCATGGGGATTCCCTGTTCCATCGCATGGAAAGTGCGAAATTGAGATTACCTCGCTTGCTGGACGATTACCTCACAACCATTCAACAGCTTGAAGGTTCAATTCGGAGTTGTTATGAAGGAGAAATTCAGTTTTAACAGTCACGATTTTGTGACGTTAACCCTAATTGACTCCGTCTTCATAATCGAGTACTGCTCTCGTACGGAGTCGAACCAGTGGCCAGAAGAAGATGCTCTAGTACCAGGATCATCGAGGAATTCTAAGATAATATTTGCAGATCTGTTATTACTGGAGAATCAAATACCATTCTCTCTTCTGAATCACCTCTACCAGATGGTTCTCGAAGCCCACATTTCCCAAACTCGCTCTGAATTTCTTCCACAGTCTCAAATCGCGCGAGGTCGACGTCGCCGAGGTAGCCCAAGCAAAACACTTCACCGACTTAATAAGATTACTTTGGTTGCCACCGCCTGAGGAGCAAGTGCCAGAAACACGTCTCGGGGAGCAGGTCTGTTCTTTGCCGACTGCTACTGATCTACAAAAGCTTGTTTCATTTGCTGGTACCCGAGAGAGTTACTAGCGGAACAGGGTGTTTTCAAACCAAGCCTTGATCAACATCGTCTTCCACCTTCAATCACAGTTCTACCACCTGCAATGGAAGCTTCACAAATAATGCGAGAAACATCAAGCAGCATGAAATGCAGTTCGGAGTGCTTATGAAGGAGATTCAGAATATTTCATAGGAACGGTGACGATTTTCTGAGGCTAATTCTCATCGACTCCGTCTTCATCTTCGAGCACTTATCTCGTTCGGAGGCGAATCGGTGGTCAGAAGGAGATCCAGTACCAGGATCATGGGAAAATTCTCGAATACATGAAGATTTTTGGGTACTGGAGAATCAAATACCTTTCTTCATGAGAATACCTTGGTTGCCACCAGCTGAGGAACAAACACGTGTGACGGAGCTGGTCGATCGGCGGAGGAGACGGGGCTCCTTCAGCAGCCGAGCAAAATCGCTTGTAAGCACTGTTTTAACTTTATTTTAATTTATTATTTTATTATAGTTTTAATTATTATATTTAAAAAAATATTTTAATTTTTAAATATTTATATTTATATTTAAAAATAATTAACGATTTATTTTATTCAATATTTATATTATTTTAAAAATATAAATATTTTATTCTATATTTAAATTATAAGTGAATTTAATTATTTTTTTAAATTTTATATACAAAAAAATATTTTGTTCTATATTTAAATTTGGGCTTGGGCTAGTTAATTGAGCTTCTTTATTTAGATACTAATATTTTTTTTCCTCCGAGATAGTAAACAAGCTCAGAATAAGTTAGCTTCAGCTTTTAAAATGTTATTATTAATATTATTATTTATTTTATTTAAATATTATTTTAAATATTTTTATTATCAAATATTAATAAAAATTGTTAATTATTTATTAATATATTTTAATTAATTAATATTATATTATATTAATATTATTTAGATTTATAGTTAATAAATTTAAATTTTTTTATAAAAAATAAGTTTTTGTAAGAATATAATATAAATTATAGTGAGTTAGCCCGGAATCCACGATCTGACTGTTTTTCCTACACTACCTGGTGTTTTCTGAAGCGCTGACTGTTGGTATTTGTAATTTGCTGATTAGGTTACTACTATTAAAATGGACTTCGTTTGGTTATTTTTTTTGTTAGACTGCTGGTTAGGACAGACGAGAGCTTCGTCTCTCACGCCGGTGCTCGTGTGGCACTTTCCGGCGTCCTTCCGAGTTCCGACGCTTTACTCATCGTAGCTTATGTCGTCTCCTCGGTTTTCTTGCTATATCATCGTCCCTTCTTTGTTCCGTGCACCTTAATCTGTTCATCTTCTCAACCGTTACCCCGCCTCTTTCTCCTCCTCAAAATAAAAAACAAAGGAATAACGAGAACCAGGATTAAAAGGGCATTAAGGTCATTCACGAGAGGTGGCTTAAGCAACCCAAACTACCAGAAATACCCTGCAAGTTTCCTAGCTCCCTATCTTCTGCATATAGAAGCACGCTCCTGAATCCTGAATGCACCAAGCTCAAACCAATTTCCATCAACATCGTCTCCACCTTCAGGAGCATACTCCGTATTTCTCTGCCTCTCTTTATCATACCTGTCGTCACGATTCTCGATTCAGACCGTGGGATTCTTATATCTCCAAGGAATGAACCCAGACACCAAAATGATCCGAGACTCGTGACCTCGCCTATTTGTTACATTTTCTTACCTAAATTACCCCTAATTTTTTAATCTATTTACGAGATGGAACATTTTTGCTTCTGGACATGGGCCCATTGTTATGCACCGATTTGCAAGTGGATTGGGCCTGGTCCTGGACCTATGAGCTAAACAGTGTGAGACTCTTCGTTTAAAAAAACCATCACCTCTCAACTGTTTATAGTGTTTGATGCAAGAGATAATTATTTTATTATAATTATAATCATAATATTTATTAAGATATTTTAATTTTTAGATATATATATTTATATTTAAAAATAATTGACAGATCTCTTTATATAATATTAATATTATCTAGAAGATAAGAGATTTTATTATACTCTTATATAGTATATGAGTTCAACCCCTTCTAAAATTTGCTGGATGAAAAAAATCATCATTACCAATAATACATGCCCAAAACATCAAATACTAACTATAATTCATATTGATATCTTTTTATACAAATGACAAAAAATCAATAACTCATTGATATTACTCCAATTTTGTTGTATACGACTATAAGTAAGTAATGGACGATACATTGGGACTAGCACACATATTAAGCAAGAATTTTTAAAAAGGAATTAAAATTATCTATGATATAAAAATAAGGCGAAATTTCTCTTTTTCTAAGCGATATCAATGTCGAGCAAGGCGAGCCATCTATTATTCTCAGGCGTAAATCTAGACACCAAAGAGTTATGATATTTTCCCAAACGCTGCGACTAAAATCACAATAAAATAATATTTTTTAAAGATCAAATACATTCTAAATAGTCGTATCTCTCATAGAAAAAAGAAATAGTTAGTTAATATTATAAAAAAAGAAATAGTTAATTAATATTATATATATATAAAAAAAAGAAATAGTGAGTAATAAATGAATGGATAATTTATAAGATATATTCGCTGAACATCCCGTCAGATATTTATTAAAATTTAAGATACTGTTTTTATTTGGCAATGAAGTTTTTTCACGTTTTATTGCTTATAATTAGGTAATAACAAGAGAGGCAAACCTCACGTTCATGATTCATTAGATTCATTTGGTTGTATCTATTAAATTCAATTCTCCAATTAAATGGGTTTATAATTTCCCCTTATGAAAATCTATTCAATATGTATATAAATGATAAATTGATAATAAGCAACGCAACGTAGTCACGTTCAACTGTTTTTGTAGCCATTACAAGGTATATATATCTGGCAAATCAAAAGGGGGCTTATTAAGTTATACTTGTAGGCGAGTAAATCCTTTGTGACCAATAAGCTGATTGCTTAGTCGGTTGATCACAACACTTCCCTTTAGCTGTTTGGGTGTGATTCGCGTATTCGTTTACTACGATGCTCTTCCACTTCTCTTCTGTCGTTTTGTAAACATCTAGAATTCGCTCTCGGTTTATATCAATTTTTTTTTTTCATTTTTGTTCATGCTCTGCTCAACAGCTCCAGCTCGGGAATCATGCTTACCAGCGAATTTCAATCAATTGTGAAGAATTCAGTCAATTTCTGTGATGGGTGCCGCATCTGCTAGATACCCATTCGGTTTTGCCGTTCACTCCAACCGGAAAGCGGGCATCTCAAGTTCCGAGTTTCCTCTTAATGTGGACGTTTCGAGAATTAGTTTGTGCCCAAGCTCTGTGTCCTCCACAGCTTCAAAGGTATTTTAATTGTCACTTTACTTTAGAGGGTTCTTAGTTTTCCTTTACATCTCCAAACAAAACAGTTTGCAGTAAGCATTTACAATTTGTCACTCCATGTTATAATGCTATCATCATTCTAAAGGAAGACGCAACTATGAATTTCATCTAAGTTGCAAATGCATTGGATTATTGGAACACAAAATTCCACAATGTGCGATCATATTCAATTCGTTTTTCTGTTGCTTGATTTTATTGAAATTTACTCAAACTTCCTAATTTCTCAGTATTTTTCTAATTGGGTCGTATCTTATATGATCTGGACGCAGGGTTTTGTAGACCGTATACATGCACTTCCTAATATTGATGATTTCAGCTGGGAGAAATTGCCAACACCCATGCTTGATGCAATTGATAATCCTCTTTGTTTGAAGAACTTATCTCTTAAGGTTAGTTATCAGCTCAAAAGCATTTCTATCTTTTTCCCTCTTGGTGTTAGTGTTACATCATTTTTACTTGCAAGCTCACAGCATCTGATCTCCTATATCATAATTTGTAGGAACTCAAGCAACTGGCTAGTGAAATCCGTATGGAATTGTCTTTGATGAAGTCAGATGCACGCATTTCATTTGAAGCAGGTTTGGCAGTGGTAGAACTGACAATTGCAATACACCGTGTTTTTCATGCTCCAGTGGACAAGATCTTGTGGGATGTAGGAGATCAGGTAAGATTTTATCATAAATGCTTGTGCCCTTTTTCTTTTCTTTTTTCCCTTGTTTTTTCCTTTTAAATTCGTTCTCTCCTTTGGGGGCAATAAAGGAGAGGTGCAGTTTAAAGGTTGATATACTATACCTGTCAATGGGTTCATTTTGTAATAATCTTATGAATGATACCCCTTTCTTGGATTTCATTTTCTAATGAACTGTTGAATGACCTTACTTGGATGATGTAATCTAATCAATATGTTGTTGGCAGACATATGCACATAAGATTCTTACAGGAAGGAGACCCCTCATGAAGACAGTGAGACAAAAGAATGGCCTGTCTGGATTTACATCCCGATTTGAGAGTGAATATGATGCATTCGGTGCAGGTCATGGATGCAACAGTATTTCTGCTGGACTTGGTAATTTGTGGATCCAATATTATTGATAATACTTGGCAAAATGTTGAGGTTAATTTGTTTCCTTGCTGTTATATACCATTATGAGAAAATTCATCTGGATTGGTGAGATATTTTTTTTCCTTCATTGGAAAGGCCATATCAGTTTTTTTGTGTCATTCATTAGTGAGTTCCTATATATAATGTTTAATGAATCTTGAAGTCATATATATATATATATATATATTTAATTTCAGGCATGGCAGTTGCACGGGATCTGAAGGGGAGGCGAGAACATGTAGTTGCAATTATCAGCAATTGGACAACTATGGCTGGTCAGGTTTATGAAGCAATGAGCAATGCAGGATATTTGGACCCAAATATGGTTGTGATTCTGAATGACTGCCGTCACTCTTTACATCCAAAAGACGAGGAGGGCCCAAAGGCATCAATCAATGCATTATCCGGAACCCTAAGCAGGATCCAGTCCAGTAAATCCTTCCGAAGGTTTAGAGAAGTTGCTAAAGTATGCTTGTTCTCCTTGTTTGTTGAGAAAAACCTACATATGGTTAATGAATGTTAAATAAGTCATGTTCCATATGCTGAAATTGTGACATTTATACACTGGTCTTCAAAAATCATGTTTTCATGCTTCACATGTGGGAAATATTAGTACAAAATGCATTTTTCTGAGTAATGAAATACTAATTAGAATATCATGATATGAATGGTGGTATGCCCTGTATCTCTCTCTCTCTCTACACACACCCCATTGTAAGGTTCTGGTTTTGATAAATAGTGTGGCATCCTCTGACAACCTGGTTGAAAGTTGTCTCTTTCTATCCATGTACTGGGGAAGATATGTATGTTCAAGTTCAATTCTCTTTTTTCCTTTTATGTGCATATCTTCTTCTTATTGTTACATGCTGGAGCAGTTTTGAGCAAGTTTGTGATTTCATTACAAAACAGATGATGTGCTTATTATTTACTATCCTTCCTTTGAAAGTCCATTTTCATTTTTATTGTTGACTAATTTGTGTTTTCAATAATAATAAGTCATTCTGTTGAGATTTACTTTGACCTGTTTAATCGGATGTATTCAATTCAAAAGATGAATTTTATTTATTCTGTTGTGGGCACTGAGCTTTATGGGGCCCTTGCAAGATTTCATTGAAGACAACACAATTAAAGCGTTTTCTCCTATCATATGCTTAGTATTCACATTACATTGAAGTGATTGTTTGTGTTTTTGTCAGGGTGTTACAAAGCGAATTGGTGGAGGTATGCATGAACTGGCAGCTAAAGTTGATGAATTTGCACGTGGTATGATGGGTCCTCTAGGGTCCACTCTTTTTGATGAGCTTGGGTTGTACTACATTGGCCCTGTGGATGGACACAACATTGAGGAGCTAATTTGTGTTCTAGAAGAAGTGGCATCTCTTGATTCAATGGGCCCTGTCCTGATTCATGTAATAACTGGTGAAAACCAAGGAATGGAATATCATCCGAGTAATAGAGCAGATGGGCAGCAGGATGGTAATGCTTGTTTCTATTCCATCTCTTATTTTGTTATTTTGCTACATTTAGTTGTATTTCTCTGCTTTAGTTACCTAGCGTTTCAGAAAATAAAATCACCTTTGCTTAGGTTGGAAATACAATATACATGCGCGCACAGAGGGACACTGATACTGGGAGGAAATTGAATAACTTGATCTTTCATTTTGTTTTGTTGTTGTTTGTCTGTTTGCCCAAACTTTCTTTATCTATTGATGGATTTAAATGATGTACAAATCTTGTGGCTTCTTATGACTGAGTTACTGATGTATAAAGCATGTAATACTCCATGTATGGTAAAAATATTTCTTTCCTAGTTGTTTTTTATTTTGAGCTATAACACGCATTGCTTGGATTTGGCCTTCATCTTAGGGTTCAAGTGGATGCCATTAATTTTTAACGAGTGCAAGGCCATGTCTTCAGTTCCTTTTGCATGTCCAAGGATGACGGCTCAGTTTTTCTATGGCCTCACTTACAACATATTTGCCAACAATCATTGATGGTCAATTAGGTCTTGCAGTTCTCATGAGTTATCTATTCTACTTTTTCAGGTTCTAGCAACTTCGATTCATTTCAACAAGCTAGTCGACCTCGAACATATAGTGATTGTTTGGCGGAAACTTTGGTAATGGAAGCAGAGAAAGATAAAGATATTGTGGTCGTTCATGCGGGAATGACAATGGAACAATCGCTTCAACTGTTTCGAGAAAAAATGCCAGATAAGTTTTTTGATGTGGGAATGGCTGAGCAGCATGCAGTTACATTTGCATCTGGTTTGGCATGTGGGGGATTGAAGCCGTTTTGCATAATACCTTCTTCCTTCCTTCAGAGGGCTTATGACCAGGTTATGTATCACCCTTATTTCTATATAAATTATCATAGCAACGGCCACCATTTCTTCGCAGACTATCAGGCTTGTGAAGGGAAGTGTAGTTATAGTTGAAATCAGCAAGGATTTTAATATGAAGCAGAAAGAAATGGACTGTTACTATTACTTCTATTATTGTGTGCATAATTCTCTGTTTCTCTGTCTCACTATCTCTGGGCATGTTCCCTTGGGAGTCCACCCACTCATATGTGGGAGGTATGATCAAGGAGTGATTAGGTATTGTGAGTAAGATTTTTAACATGTTATCTTGGGCATATATGCAGGTGATCCATGATGTTGATCAACAGAAAATTCCAGTGCGTTTTGTCATTTCAAGTGCAGGATTAGTAGGTTCTGATGGTCCCCTACAATGTGGAGCATTCGATATAACATTCATGTCATGCTTGCCAAATATGATAGTCATGGCACCATCTGATGAGATTGAGCTTGCGCACATGGTGGCTACTGCTAGTCATGTCAATGATCGGCCAATTTGCTTCCGGTATCCAAGAGGTGTTTTAGTTAGGAGCGACTACACTGCATGCAATGGCATACCCATTGAGGTACTAATTGATAGTTTTTTCAGACCAAACTTAACCTGAGATCTCCACTTCCCCTAGAATTCTCATAATGTAAGATGTTATGACGTTTGTTTTTTTAAATTGTTGAGGCACTCTTTTACATTTATACACACAGATTGGAAAAGGGAGAGTTCTTATTGAAGGAAAGGAAGTTGCTCTACTGGGATATGGATCAATGGTTCCAAACTGCCTAAAAGCAAGCTCACTTCTTTCAGAGCTAGGGATCGAGGTCACAGTTGTTGATGCAAGGTTCTGCAAGCCCCTGGACATCAACCTTCTCAGGCAGCTTTGTGAAAATCATTCCTTCCTGATTACTGTTGAGGAGGGATCTATTGGGGGATTTGGTTCTCAAGTTGCTCAGTTTTTTGCTCTTGATGGACAGCTTGATGGAAAAGTTAAGGTAATGACTTTATGCAATGTGGATTAGGAAAGTCCATCTGTGAAAGATAAGAATTATTTGCGTTCATGTGTGATCTAGAAAGCTATGATAAATTTTATAATAGATTACACAGATGTCTCATGAATTTGTTGAAATTATCAAGACTTCCTCTCCATCTGCAACATTAATATGAACATCTTTTGAGTTTGGTTAAAATTACATAAATCTCTTATTTATTTTCAAAACCTACACAGAAGTTTAAAAAATAGTAGGTAGATTTGTTTTAAAGAATTTCATGTAAGTTTGGAAAATAGAAAATGTGGTTAATTTTAATAAAAGCTCAAAGGAAGTTAGAGCAATTTATTACAAAATAGATTGTGGGGCCCGTTTTGGCACAAAATAGCTTATGAATGGTAAGATTTCTTATAAATTCTGCAATATATATTGATATTGATTCCATTTTGGTAACCAACTGTGGCAGTGGCGACCTATTGTGTTACCGGACAATTACATAGAGCATGCATCACCAAATGAGCAGCTTGATGAGGCAGGACTTACTGGACACCACATTGCTGCCACAGCTTTGAGTTTGCTGGGCCGTACCCGTGAAGCCCTTCATTTCATGTATTCATAGATCAATCTCCAAAGGCCTTATATTATGCTCATTTACTGATTCCTTGATTTTTGTATATAAATAGTTTACATGTGATCTCTTGAATACTATGTTAATAGTTCACAGTACAAATCTCAAAATGAAATATATCATTTCGTCATATGCACAATTGAGGTTGCTCCAGCACAATGCATCTTTTGCCTTGTTCTTTCTTCCTAATGAGCGCCATCATACAGCGAGGTTGAACATAAGATCAGAATAGCATCCATGATTAACGTGAAAGAAAGTGACGTAAAGTGAGGCAGGATTTACAAACTGTTGCCATTTCTCGCTAAAAACTTTAGTTGTTCACCTAACATGCTGATTCCTTACGTTAGCATAGTTTTGGCATATTTTTCTATTTTATGCGTTTGTTCCAACTTAAAAGTATTCCTCTGAACTGAACATAACATGCATGCCTGCACTCCAATTGCCATGACGCACCCAATACGCACTCTAACAAAAAGAAAACATAATTAATTTACCTTTTTTTTTCCTGGTGTTGTTGATGGTTTGATGGTCTATTGACTGTTAAAAAAAAACAAGAATTTCTGACCTAAAATACGTTTGCCTTGCTATGGCGGGGAAAAGCCTGGTGAGGGGAGACACCTGAAATCAACAAGTATTAATTATATAAAAGTATTAATTACAGAATCTTTGTCAACATATAGTCAAAGATTTTGAACGAATTAAAAACTCCTACTTATTAATTATAGTTTTACTGTGATTAAATGCAGGGGATGTTTATAGAAAAAGTCTGTCCTCAAAACAACGGGTCAAATGCAAGAAAGGATCCATATTTTCAGCCAATAAAAGGAAAAATAAATCAGAGCGGGTCAAATGCAAGAAAGGATCCATATTTTCAGCCACGAAAAGGCAAAACAAATCAGAGCAAAGGGCATTGATTTAGTGAGCCAATCAAGTGTGATGACGTGGCGAGCGTGGCGAGGTCCTTGGACATAGAAACAGGCAGGTTCGAGCTGGGCCCCACAAAGACCACCTTGCATGGCTGAAACTTCTAATTTTTGCACGTCAATTGCCCAGATTTTAGAGAGAGAAAGGGAAATAATACCAGAAATTAGGGTCCCCACCCCCTCCCTACGTCTGTTCTACATCCTCCGCGGACCCTCATTCTCGGCCGCTGCCGTTACTCTTCGCAGTATCGCCTTCCTTTGTTTGCCGTGAGGGTCCCCGTGGGCCCCATCCTCCCATTCACAACTACGTACGTACGTTCTCCTTCATTCTTTTCTGCTGCATGTACCTGATCGATCATTCCGCATTGTTTTCTTTTGTTTTAATTAATGTCTGTTTGTTTCGTCGACTTTCCGCTGTAATACCTTTCTTGAGCTAATGATGAATGACAACGTAACAGGGAAATTTTGTGGTGCCGTATTCTACTATTTCATCCCGTACTCGTTTCTTACCGGTCCCCAGTCGAACGGATTTTTTAGATTTGTGTTGTTCATGGTCGTTCGACATATATACATGTTGCATGAATTAATCAAGCTTCATGCTATCTGCTCCGCAATTGTCCTGAAAGGCTCGAAGAAGTGAAAACAATGAAGACGAAATGGATTCTAAATTATCTTATAATAAGCATACAGTATTCGTTTTCCTGCAGCTTCTGTAATCTCTGTGCGTGTGTGTGTATATACTGAGGACGCTGAGTAACTCAAGATGATGAATCCTCTTTCTGAAACTTGCATGCGAATCACTCCTTTTCATATATAACCATTGCGTTAATCAAGCTTCATGCGATCTGCTCCGCAATTTTCCTGAAAAGCTCGAAGAAGTGAAAACAATGAAGACGAAATGGATTCTAAATTATCTTATAATAAGCATACAGTATTCGTTTTCCTGCAGCTTCTGTAATCTGTGTGTGTGTGTGTGTATACTGAGGACGCTGAGTAACTCATGATGATGAATCCTCTTTCTGAAACTTGCATGCGAATCGCTCCTTTTTATATATAACTATTGCTTAAATTTTTCTTTCATCAGCAATGGGAAACATGAAACCGGGTCAGGGAATAGTTCAAGATTTCAAAGGGAGAGCTGCGTGTTACAAACAAGATTGGGTTACAGGAATCTGTTCTGGCCTCAAGTAACGCTCCTCTGTCCTAGGCTTACATGCAAACCGGTAATTAATATGTGTCATTCTGAATTTAACTAAGCTTTAATCATTTTGGTCTATGACAGGATATTGGGTCCAACTTTTTACATCTTTTTCGCTTCCGCTTTACCTGTCATCGCCTTCGGAGAGCAGCTTAATAGAGATACAGGTAAACGTTTTTCCCCAACAGTGCTTTAATAATTTGTATTTTTCCTTCGTTCAAATATAAAGTTAAAAGCTATTAGGCTTTGTGGTGCAAATTATGATAGTTGTTGAAAAGGCCTTAAAACCATGTTTTTCAGATGGAGCATTGAGCACGGTTGAAACACTATCGTCTACTGCAATTTGTGGAATAATCCACGCTATATTCGGTGGCCAGCCTCTGTTGATTTTGGGGGTTGCCGAACCCACTGCTATAATGTACACTTATTTGTACGAGATCTGCAAAACAAGGCCAGAACTAGGTGCCGATCTGTTTCTGGCTTGGGCTGGTTGGTAAGTTCTATTTTTTGGCTTTATCAATATATCGATTATTCCCCTACACAATAGTATATCTTTGTCTAACATACATGCTCATCAACGTACAGGGTTTGTGTTTGGACGGGAATCATGTTGATTCTGCTTGCAGTTTTTAACACTTGCACGATTATCAACAAATTTACAAGAATCGCAGGGGAACTATTTGGCATGTTGATTACTGTTCTTTTCATTCAAGAGGCTATAAAGGTATTGCTTCCTCTTTTGCAGAAAAGTTTGTGGAAATTATTATTGTGATGGAATTAATGTAATCTAATCACCAATGATCATTGATTGTAGTTTCCCATTTTATTCAGATTATAATTCTATCATATATTATTGTGGATTGTATATATAACAGGAAATCCTAATGAATCTAAGAGATATATGAATTGTTATACACAATCAATAATAATTACCTTGAAGGGATTAAAGTCAGATTAAATAAAATAGGAAACTACAATTAAGGAGCCAACAAATCCACCTTAATCAGATTACATTTAGTTTGAGCGATCAACCTGACAATTGTTTGACTTGAAATCGCAGGGACTGGTAGCCGAGTTCCAAGTGCCTAAGAACGAGAATCCAACGTTGGAGGAATTTCAATTCCAATGGCTGTATACAAATGGCTTACTTGCTATTATTTTCGCTTTCGGGGTACTTATCACTGCCCACAAAAGCAGAACTGCGAGATCATGGCGTTACGGAACGGGTAATTGAAATCATACGCAGAAATTAAAGAAGCTTTTTATATGTTCTCATCATGCATGTTAGGCGTAATTTATCTCTTAATTACTTTGGTCTTCTCTATGGAATTCATAGGGTGGATGCGAGGTTTCATTGCAGATTATGGGGTTCCAGCTGTGGTCTTGCTTTGGTCTGCGCTATCTTATGCGGTACCAGCTAAAGTCTCACACGGTGTTCCCAGAAGGCTGGTTTGTCCCCTTCCTTGGGAAGCCGCGTCTCTGTACCACTGGACAGTAGTCAAGGTATTAATGTTATGCTACGGCATGCTTTATTTCTGTTTCTTCCATATATTGATCTCGCCATGCTATCCATTTACATTGCTTCAATGAAAAATGGATTCACTGGTCAAAATTGTGAAGTGCAAGTGACAATTTATTACTTAGTGCAACTCAAGAAGCAAAATCTATTTGACGATGAACTACGAACTGCAGGACATGGCTAAGGTACCAGTGCTTTACATCTTTGCGGCAATTGTTCCTGCCCTGATGGTGGCAGGTTTATACTTCTTCGATCACAATGTAGCCTCCCAGTTGGCTCAACAAAAGGAATTCAACCTTCAAAAACCAGATGCTTACCACCACGATATGTTCCTGCTCGGAATCATGGTTTGTTGTTTTTGCCTCCAAATTTAACAAGTTCCTTCAGATATGGAGAGTAGATCTTTCTAATGATGTCTCTTAATTTCATATTTATAATATCTGTATGCATTTCAGGCTGTGATTTGCGGTCTTCTTGGGCTTCCTCCATCAAATGGTGTCCTTCCACAGTCCCCAATGCATACCAAGAGTTTGGCAGTTCTTAAGAAGCAGGTAATGAATATCATCTTTAACTTGCACTAATAATTTTATCAGTGCTAATGGGTTCTTCAATTTAAACTCGAACAGATTCTTACCTATATAACTTGACTATATAATTCACAGTTGATGCGAAAAAAAGTGGTAAAAAAAGCCAAGGAATGCATTCAGGAACAAAGGAGCAACTCTGAAATATACGGTAGGATGCACGATGTGTTCATAGAAATGGACACAGCCCCGACGGTAAGTATGGTTTTCTTGGTAGGTATAATTTGGAGGCTGTGTGTACGTACAAATGAAGGCATTTGAAGAGCTAGAATCTGATGAATCGACCATGTTTGAAATTTTGAATGTGGAATAATCAACAGAAACAAGAGTTGGCGACTTTGAAGGAGGCCGTGATGAAACCTCATGAGAAAGATGGTGTAAAACAAACATTTGATCCTGAGAAACACATTGATGCTTATTTGCCAGTCCGGGTGAACGAGCAAAGAGTAAGCAACTTTTTGCAGTCGTTCCTGGTGGGCGTTTCCGTTTTTGCCATCCCAGTTATTAAAATGATACCTACCTCAGTTCTATGGGGATATTTCGCTTATATGGCCATTGACAGTCTCCCAGGGAATCAATTCTGGGAAAGGATATTGCTTCTCTTTGTCACCCGAAGAAGGCGCCACAAGTAAGTCCCATAGCTTGTATATTTTAATTAAACCCCTTGCGTGTGATCTGATGTTCTTTGGGTATGTTTTGAACAGGGTTTTGGAAGGTGATCATGCATCATTCGTTGAATCAGTGCCGTTCAAAACCATAGCTCTCTTCACAGTGATGCAGACTCTGTATTTCCTGTTCTGTTTTGGAGTGACATGGATACCTATCGGTGGAGTATTGTTTCCACTACCATTCTTCCTTCTCATAGTGATAAGGGAACAATTGCTTCCCAAGATATTCAGCGATGGCGATCTTCAGGAACTGGATTCTTCAGAGTACGATGAAGTTGCCGGTGCCCCTAAGGATCCCACTGATATCCCTGGAGAAACGGATGAGAAATCAGACGATTTCTTCGATGCAGAGTTATTGGATGAGATGACAACCCACAGGGGAGAGATGAAACATAGAATGAGTATCACAAGTGAAGACAAATACTAACAGGTAAAATGACGAGAACCTATACTGAACACCTTCATCAATATATCTTTTTGCAGTTAAGTATGGCATTAATGGATGTATATAAAGTAGACAGGTTTTCATCCAGAAGATGCCATCGGAACATGGTGATGAATTTGGCTGTTGGTTCTAACATATATATATATATACATATAGATTGGGTTCCCATATTAAAGAGCGATCCTCATGAGAGTTTGTCTTCTCATGATGATTCTTTGTATAGTCAATTAAAGTTGAAGATCAATCATCTTCTCTGGATTCCGCAAGGATTCATTCGGTGGAGAAAGGGAAGCATTCCTTTTAACTCTGAAACAACGGACTCTGATCAATTTTCCCCCATGAAAACAACTTAGAATTGATGTTATCTTATTTTCTTTATTTTTTATTTTTGTTTTCCATCCTTTGAGAAATTTATCAAAAGGGTTAGGTGGGAGAGTTTTTACGGGAAGGGAGGAAGCAAGATCAAGGGAACGAAAATATCCATTCGTCTTCTACTATTGTTGATATATGTCCCTTAGCATCATGGATAGGATTACAATTTATTGTATGGTCATTACATTACTTGGATAACTTCTGTCATGTACTAATGAATAAATCAATTTTTTTTAATATACACAAAAGTATCTCATATATATATATAAATAATATAAACTCACACAAACATTTGTATCCATAATTTTTCTTCACATAAAAGAAACTCACATTCAGGCACACCCGCACTGACATATAACATATTCCCCTACTTTAAAGGAGGTGTTTGGTGCTAGCGTAACGAGTCGCTATTTTTATTTGTGAAACTGAAGGAGGAAAAAACTATTTAAATCGAAACGATCATTTTCTAACAGGGAAAAAACACTTAAATAGCAGATTTAAAATATAAGAACAAGTTTGCGAAAAAGGAAAGAATAAGAGAATAGGCTTTTATCTTGATCTTCTAACAAAAATTAAAACGAGATATTTTACGGTAACAAAATTATTCCATCTATATGTATGGTGCTTTCTCAATTAAAGCAAGCCCTCCTTGCATTTTCGTTCTCTCTTGGCTTGGATTGCCCAACCCAATACATTAGTATTACGTGTCATCAGTAACACTAAGTTACTATTCAGTAAGGATAACCAATTAAAGTGATATTTATTATTTTTACTGGGATTTGAATTTGTTAATAACTGAATTTGTAATCAATTCACCGGAAAATATATATATAATACAGCAAGTTTTATAATACAAGCGTGAATAATATATCACATATTATACTTTTTTCAAGCATAAATAATACGCCTATATAGCTGAAGAAGTTACGTATCTGCTGCTGGTAAAAAAAAGAAAAGAAAAGTTACGTGTCATTCTTGGAAAACATAGATAATTTGTGTGGTAGAAACCTGCCTTTTGATTTAGGTAAACCTAAAGTGAAGTAGTAACTAATTTTTTTTTTTAATATTGTTGACTTTTTTAAAAAAAATTTAGTGCCGCTTATGAATTTTTTTTTTATATATATATACAGTCAAGAATTAAACTTCTCACTGAATATTTAAGGAATCTATTAGCTAAAAATTGTTTTTAGCTATATCAATTTACTGTTACAGACGGTATTGATATTGAAATAATTTTTCGAAAGATCTAATTAAGAGTGATTATATACAGTTTTCCACTACTTGTCATATGTAAAATTTTTGACGACTTCAAAGCTTTTTTTTTTCTTCTCTTGAATACTTCAAAGCTGATCGGAGACAGTGATGCTACTGAGTCAAAAGGGATTTTGACAGGTCTGTACCTTTTAATTATACTAATAACAGAATGACATTTTATTTTTGACCATATAGTATAGGTTTAGATAAAATTTTAAAAATAAGTTTATAATTTTTTTAATAATTTATAAAAAAATAGCTTTTAAAAAAGAGATTATAAAAAAACAGTTTTAAATAAATAAATATTTAAATATTTATTTTTAAAAATATTTTTATTATTAATAAATTATAAAAAAGGGTATGGGTATTAAATGAAGAGAGATAAAATATAAGAGGAGAAAAGAGATGGTGTAAAAAAAATAGATAAAGTGTAAGAAAAAATAGAAAAAATTGTGTAAGAAAACATAGGGGTAATATTATAATTGATTAGTTTATAAGCTCTTTTACTATTTCATAAGTTACTCTCATCAATTTATCTAAAATTTTAGTTTTAAATAATAGTTTAGTCTAAAAACCCGTTTGAACAAATATAACTGTTTGTTTTAAAATTTTCTTAAATATAAATTTAACCTAATTTTTTTTTTTAAAATTATAATTTTAAAAGAAAATAAACAAGCTTACAATCAGTCTCTCATTAAAGTTGGATGATAAAAAATATATTATAAATCTTAGACAATTAAGTAGCACATTAAATATTACTCCTCCTTATCTTAATTATAAAAATTAAATATATAATCTATTTTAATTATAAATATAATATATCAATCAATTTTATCTTTTTAAATTATAATTATTTTTAAAATATATTTTTATATAATTATATATATTAAGGAGACTCATGTCAAAAGTAATTTAAATATATATAATTAAAAAGAATATTTAAAAAAATAATATATAATTATTATAAATAATTAATTTAATTAATATTTTAATTTATTTAAACTAAATAAATAAATTTTATATTAAAAATGATAGTATAAAAGATTTGTTTTTGCCATGAAATTGAAAAAAAGACTAGACACCCCTTTAATTAAAAAGTATTATATACTAATGAAACATTTTCATTAAAATGGTGCTTGTAACTTTTTATGGCCATGGATTTTTTTTTTACTATGTAGAGTATACTGATATATTTTTTTATTATTGTTAAGCTTTAAGTTATTATTCAATAAAAATAATAAAAATACAACTTTTTAATAAAAATATGACAAATGCAAACATCTTTTGTTTTTCCTTGAGACACAGATAAGGGGTGTAATCGGTTACCATCGCGGAATCTAAGTTTTCTCAAGGTACTGAAGGTGAAAAGCTGTGAAGTTCTTTTTATATAAATAATAATATATTTTTTTTATAAATATTTGTTTTTCGTATTATCACGAGAAAATGGGAAAAAAGAGTAAGGAAAACGACGTCGTGCATGCGAGGTAAACTGGTAAAGTCCTTACGAGGAGACAACAAAGGCCCTCGCGCCCAGATTCATCGAGAGAGCAAATAGATCAGCCACAGCCACAAGAGGGAAGAGCATTCGCGTAGTGAATCGGCGAGGGGGATCAATGGCTTCGTTCTTGCAGTCATTTGTGAATCCAAGGAAGAACTGGTTGGCTGCTCAGCACATGAAATCCTTGTCTAATCGACTTCGCAGATACGGTTGCTCCTTCTCCTGGTTCTCTATTATCTCTTTTCGAATCCCTAATCCCATTTTTTTAAAACCATCTCCTATGTCACTGTTTTGTGGAATTCTTTCTCTTTTTGTATTAATGTTAATTTTGGGAAATAGGGCTCCGATATGATGATCTCTACGATCCGTATTACGATCTGGATGTGAAGGAGGCCCTGGATCGGCTGCCTAGGGAGATTGTTGACGCACGCAATCAGCGTCTTAAGCGCGCCATGGACCTTTCCATGAAGCACGAGTACCTCCCTGAGGATCTTCAGGTTCATCTCCTGTTATTTGTTCTTCTTACTTTGTGCCTTCTGGCTATTATTTCCCTGACTGGTCCTCTCATACCTAGAGTTGTGCTCACGTGGATACCAAGAACTTAGTTCTGAAGCTTTTATTTTTTTTCTGGAAATATTGCGGGAAAAGAGCTTTTTGGAAGGCAAAAAAATGTATTGAATTTCTGATAATTATACTTGATGAGAAATTGATAACTGGTCGAGCCTTGGATTAGATCGCAAGGTGGGAGCGGTCCTAGTTTTATTAGCAATTGAACTTGGAAATGCTGAATATATATGACAGAAATGATAATATTTTGAACGAATGGACTGGGGTGACATATCGGAAGTTGAAACCTTGGATTATGCATTTCTCTCCCATATATGAAAAGGGACACTTCCATGACTGACGTCCCCAATATCATTCAAAACCTGAGTTTAAATTGTATTGACTGCATTTAATAATGTAAATGCTAATGTCTTACTTGTTTATGACAGGCGATGCAGACACCATTCAGAAGCTACCTTCAAGAGATGCTGACCCTTGTAAGTACTTCCGAATTTAGATAACTAGATATGTGGTGACGGTGGTGGGTGTTCCATTGTAAAATTCCTTAGCTGATTTCACATTTTATCATTATATCTATCCTTTGCCTTTGGTCCTGTTTTTCTGTGCTTACCAGAGGACATAACATAAGAACGTTAATTATAATTTTGTTTTTCATGGCATGGATCTCTTTTGTCTGATCTCTATCTCTTTTGTCACTCTTGAGTTGGCATAATTGTCAAGATTAGAATGAATGTATTCTTTGCTACATAATTATATGGGCATGTGGCATATGACGATAATGAGCCAAAACAATGTTCTATGCTAAAAAAAATTTCTTTCCCATGGAAGAAAACGCTTGGAGAATAATTTTCCCCAGAGTAATTGTCCAGTCTGGGCTGCACCCAGAGCTCCAAATACATGTTTATGTAATTGTTCTAGTATGATGATCAAGAAAAGAATATTTATATTTGTGTTGAATTGGCCGCTTGTGTATTACTTTTTCTTTTAGCTCTTTTTTTTTTTTTTATGAAAATTGCCTTAAGACTATTGCTGTCACTCGATATCAGTATTGTGCAGAGTTGCATGAACATTAAGAAGTATTAATCTTCAATCATTGTCGTAACTTCCCCTAAATGATTTGCCGCCCACGTTTTGCAGGTGAAGAGGGAGAGTGATGAGCGCAAGGAATTGGGAGCCTTGCCTCTTTACCAAAGAACCATTCCTTAAGAGCATCATATCTTGCTTGAAACTGCTTGGAGTGGAGCGGGATCTTGTTTGAATTTGTATTGTTGTTTGGTAGTTTCTTTTTATTTTGTTTTTCACTGGAAAAGAAAGATGGACAACCGCTTTGCCTTTTCCAAGTTCATGAACCGCATTTTTGAACGGCAGGACTGTCGCCCTCTAACGCTATTTAATAAATATATGTAAAACCTTTCATATGTCACTTGCATGTTTGGCACAAGTTGATGTTCCAAAATACTCTTTTGGGCTTTCGGAGTGATGTTTCAGTCCGAGTAGAGCTATGCATACAATCAGGAAACCAACCCTCATATGGGGTCTATTGGTATATGGTCTGATGGTGCCTAGAAAAACTTAATAATTGAACTTCCTTGTGGCATTTACCTCGTGATTTTCATTGCAGTGAAATTTTAACTAATACCAGTTAAGTACAATCATATATGCAGTGGGTACCTCCCTACAGGAAATGCTGGATATAACATTGATGTGTTTCTGTAATGATTTAAAAGGCATAACTAACCCAAACCTCACTTGGGATATTTTTTTTATTCCTTTTAAAAAAATTGGTTCAGTTGGATTCGATTGATTTTGTTGGATTCTATACAGGCTTATCTTGTGGTGAAACCGTTTAACGCATGCGTCTTATTTGAAGCGAAAATGAATTCAACTGCAGATATATGCCGGTTGGTGCCATCCAACCTGTAGCTGCAAAGCATAAAAATCAAGAATAAAATCGAATACGGGGTTCATGATCTTGTAATTCAGTAGTATAAAAACTTTATTGTAAATAGGAAGTTGGAGGTTCAGTATCACGTGTAATTGAAAACTATTCATGCTAATGACTAAATATATTAGAGAAAAAATAGAAAATGGGATAAGAGGTGTGGGGGGATGGGCTAGGTGAACAGCGAGGATAATAATGATGATGTTCATCCCATGAGCTTCTTCCCAGTTCTTTTGGTAAAACGACAAAATTCATATATTTAGTGGGAATCAATTATTGAGAGAGGAAAGCACATTTAATAGATGTCGGTGTGAACTCAAAGCGCCATTGTTGAACAAAGATGAACTGCACTGAACGGAACTGAATTTGGGGAGAGATTCATGGGATTGGCCCCCTTCTCAGACACAAGCATATGAGCTCGGATGAGCATGAATAAGCTTAAGGGTCGCATCATCTAACATATCGTTGTCCGTCAAAGCACACACTGAGCTTAGTTTTATTTTTATCCTTATTTTCCTATAGCACGCGCTCTCTTCACTTCTTCCATTTTTAAAGCACATGTATGTTACTTCAATCATATAGGGGAAGAGATATCAAAATTATTACTCCTTGAAATTGAAAGGACCGAAATACCCTTTAAATTAAGCAAAGGTGTGAACGATGAAGATAATGCGAGATTAAGACCGCCTTGCTTGGCTGAACCTTCTAATTTTTGCACATCAATGGCCACCCTCTCTCACCTCCTTCTCTCTCTCTCTCTCTCTCTTTCTGCCTCCCAGCTTTAAAAAGAGAAACCATTCATTTGGTGAGATATAAATTTTTTTAATGTTAGTAGGAGTAAAAATAAAAATAAAATTAGGTAAAAATATATTTTAAAAATTTATTTAATATATAGTATATAATTTATATATATATTTTATAATTCAAAGTAAAATAGTTTAATATTTTTTTATAATTTAAAAATAATTAAAATTATTTAAAAATTTTATAATTTGAGATAAAATTATTTAAAATATTTTACGTCTATTTTCTTATTTTATTTTCTAATTTTTTATAGAATTAAAATAATAAAAATATTAAAAATAAAAATAACTTATATTATATTAAATAAAAAATATTAAAAATAAAAATAACTTATATTATATTAAATAAAAAAATATTTATTCTATTTATAATTTTACTTCCTCATTTACACTTCGATCCCAATAATGTCCAAAAGGAAATAATACCAGAAATTCGGCTCCCCACAATACATATCGTTGCCGGTCAAATCACGCATTTAGTTTAGCATTACCCCTATTTTCATACAGCGCGTGATCTCGTCACTTCTTCCATTTTTGTAGGCACATGTCTGTTGCTTCGATCGTATAGACAAAGTAAGGAAATAAATAAATTACTATTTACTTTACTCTTAATCATAATAATTAAATAATTGTTTAAATTTAATATTAAATATAAAAATATAATATCTCAATCTATTTTATCTCTTACAATTATAATTTTTTTAAAATTATCCTTATATAGTTACATATATTAAAAAAAATAATTAACAGTAATTTAAAATGTATATGATTAGATGTGATATTTTAGATAAATTTACACACAATTGTTACTAATAACTCTATACATAATTATTACTAATAACTAACTTAAATAATTTTAGAATATATTTAAATTATTTAAATATATTTTATAATTAAAATATAAGATAATACTAATATTTGGTTGTACAACCTGATTTTTCATAAACTTCTATTGAGGACCTAACTATAATTACATTGATATTCTGGGTCCAATCTGTTTTTCCCTCACATGGGAAAGTGGGTATGTATACACAACACATTTCAAGAAACATATTTAAAAGAAAATACTATCTAAGAGCTAATTATTTTTTTTAAATAGATTTAGAATATCAAATTAATTAATTAATTATAATTAATTGATTTATTTAAGTAGATTGAAGAGTATATAATAAACATATCTTAAAGGGTTACATTTGATTATAATTAACTAATTTATTTAATTTTTTATATTTATATAAAAAAGTCAACTAATTTTTATAATTAGAACAGATAAAAAATTTTATTTCCAAAAGATATTGTCAGCAAGTCAATATTGTGTGTGTTTGGAAAGAAACAAAGTGCCTATTTAGGAAACTCTCTAATTAAGGTTTTTAAAGGGTTTTTGCCCAAACTTATATTTAAATTTTTTTTAAAACAAATAGTTATATTTGTCTAAAAAGATTTGTTGACTAAACCATCGTTTAAAATTATGGTTTTAGATAAACTACTAAGATTAATATCTGGAACAGTAAAAGAACTTATAGATTATATAATTATTATTTTACCCTTACTTTTTCTCACAATATATATCATCTCTTTTTACTCTTCTCTGTCATCTTTCATATTTATTTTTTTTCTTTTCTCCTCTCTCTCCTTATCTTATTTTTAATAAACTAATGTATTTTCTAATATTTTTTTAATTACAAAAGTTATAATAGTATTAATTATCCAAATACTCATTTATTCAAAACTACTTTTTTTTTCATAAACTCTTTTTCAAAAAAACCTTTTTTTAAAAGTTGTCTAAAAACTTTTTTTTATAAGCCATATTTTCAAACTCTTATATAAACAGACTCAAAACCAAGGTTTTAAAAACGTTTTTTGCCCAAACATTAATTTAGAAAAATTTCAAAACATAGATATATTTATCCAAAAGGGCTTTTGAAATAAATTATGGTTTAAAATCAATATTTTTTATAAACTATTGAAATTAGCTTCTGGAACAATAAATAAGTTTATGAATTATTTAATCACTATTTTACCCTTACTTTTTCTTATACACATCTCTCCTATCTTTTCTCTCATCTCTCTTATCTACCCTCTCTCATCTCTCATATTTTTAATAAAATCATACAATTTTTTATAATTTTTTAATTATAAAAGTTCTTATTATAATAATTATCCAAACACTCATTTATTCATAACTATTTTTTTCTATAAATTCTTCTTCTCTAAAAATTATCAAAAAAATCTTTTTATAAATTCTTATCCAAATATGCTTAATAGGCTAACATTATTTGTTTATGTTCCTTTTTCATTGCCCTGAAAACTCCAAAGTTGGCGCACAGTGTTAACTTCATTATATATATATATATATAAAAGAGGACAGTGAGTGAGATTAAAAACTTAAAACTCAACTTAATCTTGTGTTAAAATGTATACTTGAAAATTTACATTGTCGAAACTAGGCATGGATGAAGAGAAGAGAAGAGAAGAGAAGAGATTTTAACAACTTTCATATTTAACAGATCAAGCTCATTCATGGTTTACTTTGTATGATTGAGGATAAGATTCAATAAAGTTTTCCAACATAAGATGATGTACCATACATACATGCAATTTCCCTTCCGTGCATCATACATGTGGAGATCAATCACTCATATCACAACTGCTCTATTCACTAGCATCGCTTGTTGGTATGGATAACCTTTTTCTTATTAATCGTATAGATGGATCCAGTCGTTGACGATGTTAAGCTCTTGGGTGTACGTAAACCATAAGAAATATACGAGCTACGAGCATTCCGTTGCGGCGTATAATTATTTTGTTTTTTGTTTTTTAAAAATAATGGTGTTAGGGTGACCCTGATGATTTTATGTGTTGAGAGTAAGAGAGTTTACAGAATACTAAATGATATTTAAATATAATTCTAATTATATGTAATGTTATATGGATTTTCTAGTTATAAGCAGCACCAATCAGAGATAAACAGAATCGTGTAACAAACCAGATGAATAGCTGGCAAAAGTTCTGATTATTATATGCGTGTGTTACGAACACGCTACCCAGTTGTGTTTTGAAAGTTTCGGATCTTTAATGCTCTGCTTTCTTTTATGCGCGTTTATATTAATTTTTAGAGAATAATTTTAAAAAAATAATTTAAAAATGATTTTAGATAAAAAATTTAAAAAAATATATAAAAAAATTAATAATAGATAAATGAGTATTTGAATAATTATTACTATAATAACTCATGTGATTGATAAATTATTAAAAATGGCATAAAATGAAAAAAAATAATTTGAAGGATGTGATTACTGTTCTCTAATCACACCTCTACCGTCGTCCCTCCGCCAATGTATTGTTCCTGCGTCCCTCCTCTACTATCGTACATCATCCACCGTCATATTCCCTATTCTAAATCCCTCTTGCATTGTCGTACTACGAGATTTGGAAGAAGACGGAAACTAGACACGAGACATGGATCATCATAGTCACAGACTAAGAAGACCAGACATGATGGTAGACAGAGAAGAATAACATACATGAGAAGAAGAAGACCTGCGGCAGAGAGATAAGGGGGAAAAGACGACATGTAGAAGATGAAGATAAAGTTGACGTATATTTAGGAAAGAGCCAGAATAGAAAGAGGAGAGAAGAGAAAAAATGTCAGAAAAATAGAGATAAAATAATTTTTTGATACTCATAAGCCCCTTTTTACTATTTAAAAATTATTCTCATAAGTCTATCTAAAATCATAATTTAAAATGATGATTTAATCCAAAAATACTTATATACTAAAATGATTATTTATTTAAAAAATTTGTAAAACTATAACTTAAGCTAAAAACTATTTTAAAGTTATAATTTTGCCTCTAACTAAACACCTACTTAATTGTTACCTTTCATATAAAATTTAAAAAATTTTGGTATTATGTAGAAATAAAATCACACAATTTTACATTATTTAAAAAAAAATAAAATATTCAGAGTTTCATGATTGTCATATATAAAAATATATTTCACCATATTTATTAATTTTTAAAATAAATTTAAACAATTAAGGAAGTAAAACTTTTTTAAATTTTATTCAATAAATTACTTTTGAGAAAAGTCGGACGCTCAAACTTACTAAAAAGTGGATTAACTTTGGAACCAAGTAATTGAAATTTAGTCATTTGCCAAAGACATACAATTCCTCTAATACATAATTTCTATCAACAGTCAACAATAAAAATTAATATTACTGATTATTTGTAAAGTAGTGAAATATCATAAATGATTGTAGGATAGTATATATATATATATATATTTTTGCCAAAAGTATCCTTTTTTTTTTATGGAAAAGGTATAAAATTACGGTGAATAATTATAAATAATCGTATAACCGTATCTGAAGCGAATAAAATAATCGATAATTAAAAAATCGAAATCAATGTGGGTGGGTCCAATTGAATATTGAATGATTGATGGACACGTCCGTGAATGGGGTGAGCGGCAGGGGATGCGGATCCACACTAACGGCCTGTTTGGTTTTCACCAAACAATAGTTTTAAAAGTATTTTTAAGGCAAAATTTTAATTTAATTTTTTTTAAAACAAATAGTTTTATTTATTCAAATAGATTTTTAGATTAAATTATAATTTAAAATCAAGGTTTAAAATAAGTTAGTTAGAGTAGTTTATATAATAGTAAAAAAGTTTATGAACTAACTAATTACTATATTACTCCTATTTTTTTTACACCCTCTCTCTTTTCTTTCTTACATCTTTTCTCCTCTCTCCTCATATATCTTATCTCTCTCCATTTAATACTCATACTATTTTTTATAATTTATCAATAATAAAAGTATTTCTGGAAATAACTATCCAAACACTCATTTATTCAAAACCATTTTTTTTTCATAAACTCTTCTCAAAAAGCCCTTTTCTATAAGCTACCCAAAAATCCTTTTTTTTTATAAGTCTGTTTCTAAAATTCTATCCAAACGGGCCATAAGTTGAAAAGTATCACAAAAAATAGTAAGTGAACCTAGATTTAACTCAAAACCTAATTTTTGAGAAAATTTAAAATAAATAACTATATTTATTTAAACAGATTTTTAAACTAAATTATAATTTAAAATCAAGATTTCAGATAAATTAGTCAGAGTAATTTATAAAACAGTAAAAGAATTTATAAATTAGCAAATTACTATATTACCCATATTTTTTCTTACACCCTCTCTCCTACTTTTTCTTACACTCTCTCATTTCTTTTCTTATATCCTCTCTTATCTCTCATCATTTAATACTCATATATTTTTTCATAATTTATCAATAATAAAAGTATTTCTGAAAATAACTATCAAAACACTCATTTATTTAAAACTATTTTTTTTATAAGTTTTTCTCTAGAAGCCTTTTTTTTATAAACTATCAATTTTTTTTTCAAAAGCCTATTTATAAAATTCTATCTAAATGGATCCTAAAACTCTATCACCAATAAATCTTCTATTAAAATAAAGTAAGTTCAAGAAACTATAAATATTTAAAAATAAAATTTTATAGTATTACTAATTTTATTTAGATTAATTTAGATTGATAAATCCTCTAGCTAAAAATGAGACAAGTTTAGAAAACTATATAAAAAATATTAAAAAATTATTTAAAAATAATTTAAATTTATCTTTAATTTTAATAATATGAAGAAGTGTCATATTGTTATAAGTTGTTGAATGAATTAATATAGACGGATGAGATTCTCCGCGCTAGGGGGACGCTGAGAATTTGCGCTTCTGAGAGAGTCCGCTCACAAGCGGCAAGCCTAATCATGCTCCAAAGTGTACCATTCAAATTCACGCAGCAGATTTAATCGAACGGTAGAGATTGCTGCGTCAACTGGACGCTTGACTAGGTGAAACCCTCCCATATAAACACCCACGCAGAGTTCTACACTCTTCCAACTTCGAAATTTGTCCCTGCTCTGCTAGCTTCATTGCATTCCGCCTCCATCATGGTACGTGTCCTTTTTAGTTTTCTCGTTTCACTCCAAAATCTCTCTGCTGTATCGTTCGTTATTGTTATGATTTTTCCCCAACCGATGATGTGGCAATCGAATCAGCAATCGTTCCTTAACGATGTTTATTTTGTTCTTCCGCTATCTTGATGCAGGCTTTGCCGAATCAGCAAACCGTTGATTACCCCAACTTCAAGCTCGTAATCGTTGGTGATGGTGGAACTGGTGCGTTTGATATCTGTACATTTCATTTTTGTTACATGCATCTATGTAGTTTATTAGGGCTTCTAGGTGTACTCATTTTGAATCAACTCTTGTAAAATAGGGCAACCCTACATCTTCATGTTGTCATTTAGCGTACGCGTTGCGCTTCAATTTTTTTCGTAGCACAACACTTTGGTGGTTAGGGTCCGGATGAATCTCTTTCTACGCAAAAGTCATGTGTTATTTTTGGGGTTAACCTACGCGTACCGATCAATTTGCCAAGAAGTTTAGTACTTTGTGTGCCTAATCTGTGACAGATGTATACGTTTCTAGGTTGGGAATTGATTAATGTATTTACAATTTCTTTAAAACTCCTATTTATTTACGAGGCGATTAGCTTTTGTTTTTATTGAATTTGTTTAATAATGCAGGCAAGACGACATTCGTGAAGAGGCATCTAACAGGAGAATTTGAGAAGAAATATGAACGTAAGATTTATAATTGCATATGTTAACTTTGGGCGCTCGTGGTTCTCGTCAATATTGCCTCATTTTTGTATTCTGCTCACAGCTACCATTGGGGTTGAAGTCCATCCCTTGGATTTTTTCACAAACTGTGGGAAGATTCGATTCTACTGCTGGGATACAGCTGGACAAGAGAAATTTGGTGGCCTTAGAGATGGATATTAGTGAGTTTATCATTAAAGCTTCTTTCACTTTTGTTTGGAAGCTTTTCTTCATTTGATATATTCACATGGGGTGTGTGGCAATATGAATGCCCGCCCATGCGCGCGGAGAGATATTATATATATATATATATATATATATATATATATAATTTTATATTCTAAGATAGGAATTTCTCTATAATGACTCATAGATTGAGTTCTTTTGTTTTCTCCACCCACCCAAATTTTATTCATGCATGATTGATTGTGATAGCTGTGGTTTTGGCTTCTATGTCCTTGATTAGGTTCCCACTGTTTTAGCGTCCCCATTTCCTGAATGAAAGCTCTGCCTCACTGTGACTATCACCGTAAATTGATGAAGATAATGAAATCATCGTGTTATTGCTGCTAGTATTTCTAGCACGACAATTTTTTATTTGCAGGTTCTATTTGTGCAATGACATGCATGAAAAAAAATGCATTCGCATGTTTTTTATTGTATAGTTGCTTTGCCCTGTTTATAGCTTTTCAACGTGATGTACCATAATGCAGTATCCATGGCCAATGTGCAATTATCATGTTTGATGTTACCGCACGGCTGACATACAAAAATGTTCCAACTTGGCATCGTGATCTTTGCCGGTCAGTAATTGAAACCCATAAACCTTTTCGCTTTCAGTAGTAATAATCTACATCAATGATATCTTATGGATGGTCTGCGCATGCAATTTCAGGGTCTGTGAAAACATCCCAATTGTTCTTTGCGGTAACAAGGTTGATGTAAAGAACAGGCAGGTGAAGGCAAAGCAAGTTACTTTCCACCGGAAGAAGAATTTGCAGTACTACGAGATTTCAGCAAAGAGTAACTACAACTTCGAGAAGCCTTTCCTGTACCTTGCTAGGAAACTTGCTGGGTTAGTTAGTTACCACTGTCTTCTAATTCGGACATCAATTTCCATTTATTTTGTCCACAATGTATGAAACTTGATATGTTGCTATCGTTTTTTTTTTTTTGCAGGGATCCTAACTTGCACTTTGTAGAATCTCCTGCCTTGGCTCCACCTGAAGTTCAGATTGATTTAGCTGCACAACAACAGTAAGTTCTCTTGCTAGTCTATGATTATGAAAATTTTAAGCTATGCTATGATTTTGTTCACATAATTTAATGGTAAAGTAGCAATTCTTCTAGAGAAAAATCTGCCCAATTGGGTCTCAGACAATCTGGAATTACAGTAGGTAGACTTATATATGGAGCTAAAAGAGAGATTAATCAACGAAACTCTCAACTAATGTCATTGTGTCTATTGAACTCTTTTCCTCCTTATAATGCTCTGTTCTTGGTAGTTTCCTGAATTTCTGCATCGGTGGCTTTGCAGGCATGAGGCAGAGCTTGCTCAAGCTGCTATTCAACCCCTTCCTGACGACGACGATGATGCATTTGAGTAGAATTACGTTCAATTCTGCAGAGTGCAGAGCATATTTTCATCGACTTGTCGTCTGTGGAACTTCTCCATACATTCTGCTATTTGTGTATTCTGAGATATATGCATTTTTTGGGTTTGTAACCATTGATAATTTGATATTTGAGGACGATCATTGATCGTTTGAATTTGTTTCCCCTTTTAACAAAATTTAACATCAACGGTCGTTTAATATGCTAGATGCTGCTATTGTTTGATCGGATGTAAAGCCAATCCCTTGTCGTGTTGTGTAGGGTACACGTGGCATGATATAAGGAGGATATGAATTTGATTTTTATTTTTTTATAGATGATTTTATAAGTATAGTGGGGGATTGGTGTGTTTGAGTTTTAGTAGGGGATTGGTGTTGATTGTTTTGTTTTTTTTTTGTAGCAAAAGAAGAAAAAGTTGTCAACGATCTAATATTTACATGGCATGAAATTTAGAGATCAATGGCAGGTGATAATGCGTGGTATAATACTAAATAGTTTTTTTTTTTTGGTAAGCATAATACTAAATAGTTGTTCTGTCACTAAAGCCGGCCCGTATAGATGCCCTACCCTTGCCCAGTTTCCGAGTTAGCATCTGAAGAAACACTAATTCGCTTGGGCTTTATATCAAAGAAATTAAGTTAGGTGTTGTTATCCAATTGAGAAGTATGAGTTCTCATGAAAAGGAATAGAGAACTACGACGTGAATGGTAAGAAAGAAATCATCAAGAACTCTGCAGCAGGAGGTGTCATTATTTCTGATGGCTCTTCGAAAGTTTGCACAATGTGAACTTTCTGTCTGTTGGGGTGTGGTTTTGCAAATGTGCACGCTTAGCAATTTGTATGGAGAATCTTTAGAGAGACTTGACATAAGAAAATACGATTGTCCGCGAAATTTACATCACATACATTGCATGTCTTCAATCCTTCTCCCCCATCCCTCAAGTTTGATTAAGAGAATAGATGCAGTTCGATCTATAGCATTGTTCTTCGAAAGTTGTACGCAGCAGCATGCTCCACCACCATCCACCTATCAAGATTGACGGCGTACGTCCTTCAAGGATCAGTTTTAGAAGCCCCAAAAAATTTAAGTTCAAGGATCAGTTTCACCATCTACTGTGTTGCTCAAACCGTAAGGTTTAAATTAGACACACGGATAACATTCATTTAATTAAATGAAAAAAATTTGGAGTCCCCACGCAAAAAACTTAAAGCATAATATGATTTTTTTTTTGTATAAATTTTTTCTAGAAAAAAATTGAACTTACCCACGATCTAAAAGCAGAATGAGTTTTCTATTATCTTCAGACGTAAACCTAAATACTTAAGAGTTATAATGTCTTCCCAAATATCGTAATTAGAACCACAATAAAATAATACTCCTTAAAAATCGAAGACACTCTAAATAGTCGTATGTCTCACTCTTTCATCAGTTGAATCTACACACTACAAGTAGCAGAATATGATTTAGAATCTGCAAGACAAACCGAGATCCCAAGTTTCAATTAAAAAAGTCCAGAAGATAAAAATAAATTAAAATCTCAAACCATACAATCACATATCCTTCACGCCCTCAGGCATATTCTCCCACAGTACTAGCACGTCAACCCACCATCATCCCTCTATCTACGACAGTATCTCCATAAATGGGAATGGGCCATAAAAAATCGCATGATTGTATCGACTTTCAAACATAATACAACAAACGTAAAACAGCTCAAACTGAAACTAGTCCCTTATCGATTAGAGTTAATCTGAGTGATAAGCGATTTAATATCATTTAAACGAAATCTTAAATTCAACCCTTAACATATACAAAAAAAAATCTCTATTATAAGACTCACCTACTATAGCCAGATGCACGACGCGAATCATATCAAGATATAGTTAGAATAAAACTCTAATAAGCAACAAAAAAATTAAAAAAAAACTAGTACCTTATATTTCGATTTTATTTAGAAGGTTAAATAAATAATTTTTATAATTAAATTTAACCCCTCAAAATAAATTCATATTATACATAAATATATCAAATTAGCCAATTATATTATCTACAATTAACTAATTTATTTAATTTCTTAAATCTTTTTAAAAAAAATCAACTATTAGGATGTGTTTGGATTAGCTTTTAGAGAATAGATTTTGGGAAGAATAGATGCTGAGAAAAAGTGATTTTAAAAATTAGAGAAGTTTAGATGATTAGTAGCAGAATCGCTTTTCCATATACAATTTACTAAAAAAGACATAAACTAATATAATAATTATATAAAAAAATAAATTTAAATTTAAATTTTTTTATTTAAATGATTACAAAATAATATATATATATATATATATATATATTTGAGTAAAATAAAAATTTATAATATTCACTTAAATTTTAATTTTTTTTCTAGTGAAAACTTTATTAAGGTTAACTATATATATTAGAAGATGGTAACTTTTATTAATAAATTTATCTTTTCTCTAAAATTTTAAAATTTTAGATTTTAAAAAAATAGTATTTATTTTTACTTTTTTTTAAATAAAATTTAAATTATTAATTGTAAATCTACTGAAGGAATGTGTAAAAATTACAACTTTTTTAAAAATCGAGAAGTTACAGGGGAGAGAATCAGAAAAGCTATTGAAAGCTCAATTATTTTAAAACCATGATTTCAAGACTGAAACCATAATTTAGATGTTAAAATCAATTTTTTAAAAAAAATTAGTATTTAGCTATTATCATTGTTAAACTATGGTTTTCTTGAAAATCTATTCTTAAATGCTAATACCAAACAGACACTTAGATGTCAACTATTAGGACGTATTAAAAAAAGTATATAACCATCAACATACTTGAATGAAAAGTTCCACGTTAAGAACAGGGGAAAAAACCATAATTACGTTGTGGTCCCACTCCTCAGGCATATCCACAGCCACCGTAAGACGCACAAGGTAGTAATCCAAGGAAGCTACAGGTCCAAATCATTTTGATGAATGACAAAATTGAACCGCCAGATGTACTTTTGGGGAAGTCTTCAAGCCACGCCGTAAAGATTCCTCTTGATGGATTCTTTCGTCGCGTTACCAAAGCCACGATCTGTATTGCCGAATTTTTAAATCCATGTGTGGCATATTGTTCCGAAAGGGTACACAAAGTATAAAACCTATACGCGTAAATTCTTATCTACATGTCTGCTTGCAAGATTAGAGATAATGGATGTTTCGGCAGAAAATCTTAACCGAAGAATAAGGCCATTGCTAAGCATATACAAATCTTAGCGTATCCAGCCTACACCTAAGACATTAGTATTACCCAATTAGTATTACCCAACATCAAGGCTTCTCAATTATCAGGATAGAGTATACCATTTCCAGGAACATAATCCACCTGACAAGCGAGAACTAGACTTCCATGTCACGGTTATATCACGGCGGCTGTTAGGAAGTTCATGTTCTGATTTTGACACAGCAAGTGTCCTTTCTAACCATACCTGAAATAGACTATATATTTCAAACGGAAACCAGGATAGTACACACTGGTCAGAAATCTGTCATTCGTGACAAAATTGGTAACAGATGTCATCAACTAATTTGCCAGGAGATAAGTGGCAAACCTAGCATCATGTTTAACCTGTGGAAGCAAGCCATGCAGGCCTCCAACACTGGCCCTGGAAAATGTAGCCGATTCATCAATAGTTAAAAAGTAAAATTTCTGGTGCTATCAAATTGACAGCAAATACCCACATTATGTAAGATGCCATATTTTGAGTTTCACTACATAGACTAGTCGCCAGTCCTTGATCATTGACCGGTTATACAGAGTTTAACTATTCATAGAATGATATACAAGTGCAGAAAGAAACCAACAAGGATCAAGCAGAAAAACTGAAATACAGATATCATAATCGAAGTTTCACATTTGATGTGTTTTACAGTGCCACAGCCCAACTCAAGCAGTGAGCATTCTCAGAGCAAAGAAAAAGCTTTTCAGCATTGTGACAAAATTATTGTCATAGCATCAAACAGCTATCAAAGAAACAATTAGATCCTCATAGCTGCAGCAAATCATTGCAGATGTAGCAGTTCATAACTATATTATAATTTAAATAATGAAAAGTATCACTTAAATCTCAAATTAAAAAAGGAGTAGGGAACTTCACAGCTTGTAATAATTCACAATAATTCTAGAAACAATTACAAGATGAATACCAAAAGCAGAGTCTTCTTATTTGAACCTTACAAGGCTGTACATAGATCAGAACATAATATAAAATATCCTATGCTAACATTGCTTGTGTAAACTATTGAAAACGCTGACCAGAAGAAACTAAGCTTCTTATCTCCAACAAGTGTTCATCATTTGAAATATGGAGTGAAATTCGAAGATTAGTCAATAGTGCTTCTTGTTCCCAAGTTAGGGGACCAGAAGCATACATAGCTTTTAGAGTACTGCGATAAGCATGCAACTCTAACCTATGAATTATGGCTGCTATATCCTCTTTTGGATAAGGGGAACATCTTTCTTCCTCACCTCCAACATCTAAAGACTCTGCATCGCTACAAAGACTATCTGCGTCTTGGCAAAGACCTGCTAACATATCACTAGAGAATTTGTTTGGGCCACTACTTATCACACTACAACTGCCAACTGAACACATATCGCTACAAGAATCATTAGAATCATTGATTCTTTCAAGACAATGTGTGATACCATATTTAGGGTTCACCATCGCCATTTTATTATTTTGATTTGTTCCATTATTAAGGGAAGAAAGCATGCATTTTTCACCCATATGTTCACTTGGGTAAGCAACAGCATCTACCTTTTCAAGCACTTCCTCATTCATAACAGCTCTCATTTTTCTTGGGTATGTATCAATGAGGGAGGAGCAATAAGGAGACACTCTCTTCCATGATGTGGATGACACTAAATGAGACTCCCGTAGTCCACTTCCATCCACTATGGGAAAACGAGCATTTCTAGCCTGCTGAACTTCAGGTTTCATCTTATAACTGTTCAAGCTCAAATTCTTGCCAGACTTCCTAACTCTAGAATTGCCCTGCAGTGAAAGTAAAGACACAAATAATCAGAACAAGGCATAGCATCAAATTTCAGAGTACTCAATAAATATTTAAAATCGACACCAACTCAAACAAACATAACAATGATATTGTTAAAAACATTGCTCCTCTCAGTAAAATGGAATTAATGTAATTTCCATTTAAAGCAGCAACCACTTGTAAACAATCATACTATAATCAACTCTTAACTTTCATTATGAATTAGATAAATTCAAACGGAATAAAACTGCCAGAAGCTTGCAATATTCAAATAGATAAATGCAGAGTTTAGAGAAAATCCATGGGAGAATGCTCTTGTTAATTTTTTTTTAAAAAAAAAATCAAAAGCAAATTAAGCAGATAGAAATCTACCTTCCGCATCATAACCCATCGGTTGTCTTGCCAACATTGGCGTGCCCTTATGTTAAACTTGTGAACTCTTAACTCCTTGCAAGATCCTAGCAGCCTCACCAAATAAATGTCTTCACCAAGAAACCTCGAAACAAAAGCCACTTTCCAGCAACCAGCATGATTGACCTCCACAACATCACCAGTTGACCAACTATCAATGCATTTTACACGAGGGGGAGAAGGTCTGATGGATTTCTTTAGAACCTTCTCCACTATGACGTCATTAGTCATGGTAGAACAGTTATACTGGACACTGTAAGTGTGCCCATTACCAGAGACAATCTCAGCACAACGCCATTCCCCATAAGGCGCCTCACTATAACTCAGGACCTCCACTTTGGTTCCTTTCTTGAATCTCATAATGACAACTTTAAATCAACCTGAAACCTGTAACAATCAATAATATATCTTAGCTGCAAAGACTAATCTTACAATCATGGATGACATTCAAGGGCAAATAAGCTGGCTTCTTTGGCTCAAAAAAGGTATTAAGAAAATTTGCCTAGTAGAAAATAGCAACAAAAAACATGAAATAATTTAGAAGCATTTTTTTTTACTGTCTGTAATCAATTTACCCAAAAAATGATATGAAGAGGAACATGTATTGAATCATGACGGTGGTGCTAACATTAAAAAAAACAAGTTCATATATAATATTTCATTGGAGAAGCTATAGCAAATAACTTAAAAAACTGCACAACTATTTTCCTAAATAATAATCAGACAAGACACGTCCCCTGGTAAGGGGGATGAGTTCGTTAATACCTAAAAACTTATTTAATTGAAAGCGTATCCAGTAAATTTTGCGATGATGTGATCATAAAAATTACCTTAATCATGTTGACACAAAAAATGAGTAGAACGCCTTAAATTCTATTTCCATAATCGTTTTCATTGGTTCATCATAATCATAAATAAATAAATAAACAAACGTTAAAAAATCAAAAACCCTAGAAATACATTATAATCAATCATAAAAAAAATTACACAGGGAAAAGGGGTAATAAATCTAAGGCCAATATGAAGGAAACAATGCCCTAAAGAAATTCCTGGATCCAAGATGATCAGAATAAACAAGTAAACAGATTAAAAAATCATATGAGAAGATCATACAGAGAATGTAGAAAGAAAAATTAATTAACACAAAAATGCAAACAAGAGAATTGAAATATCAACAAATTGATCACAAATAGAATAAAAAAGCAAAATCTGAAAACGATCTGAATAATAAACATGAAAATAAAATTAAAAACCTGGATACCGACCTTCCTCCACTATTGAGAGTATTAGATCGCTTGAACTCCTGATTGTAATATCAAAGTGATTCCTCCTACAACAATATTGCGCAAGGGAAAGAAATTCGATTGGGATGAATGGCAGAAAGATTAGGGTTTCTGTAATTGAAAAGTAAAGTAAAAACTTTTTATAATTTTTCTTAAACAGTGAGACATATGGGCGTATGGGCCGGAGAAATCCTGTACCCACACCTTACTGGGCCCATTGTTTTTCTTAGATTACTTCACTTATTGATTAGAATTGATACATATAAAAAAAATCAATAAGAATTAATCTGAGTAGTAAACAGTTTAGTATCATTTAAATAATATCTTGAATTTGAACCTTATCTTATATAGAAAATCTTCATTAGAAGACTTACCCATCATAGCCAGGTGTGTGATGCGAGTCGCATCCGGATGTAATTAAAGTAAAACTCTGTTGAACCGGATGAGTAACCAACAAAAATATAATAAAAAATTAACTTATATTTTATAAAAATATGAGTTTGAGTTTTACTGTCATTATGACATATCATAAGTCCCTTATAAATATTTTATAAGTCTTAGGATTGCACATTAACTTTAATGAAAAATCGATGTTAAATCTACCTAAAATTTGTTATATAAAAAATTATTACAAAAATCTATTTAATAAAAAAATAGTTATTTTGATCTTTTTCAAATTTCATGAGATCTTCAATTATAAAATAATTTATATATTATCTTTGATCTGTGCATCTTATTATCCGTAAAAGCTACTTAAAAAACAAATATATTTTTAAAATCACAGGAACTTTTTTCAAATTTGAATCATTTTGAAAATTTTCAAAGAATATTATAAAATCCATCAAGTAGCCTTTTTTAAATAAATTGTGTTTTTCATTAAAAAAAATCTTAAACAAACAGTCCTTGATCCTTTAATAAAATCCAGTAATATTGATTATATTCATCAGTAGCTCTTATTTCCGAACAATCATGAGGAGCTCTTGTGAGATCAATGAAATTGAGTTACGCGTCAAAACAATCTTCTTTTGTTATAAAAAATTAAGGGAGTTTAATACCAATCTTTATTAATGTTAAAATATAGATTTAAAATTTAAATAATATTTATAAAAAATTATAAAATTTTATATTAAAATAATTTTCATAACGTTACCTAAAATTGAATTTATATTATTATAGAATATAAATTTATTTTTTATTATGTGTTAACTCTCATTATCTATCACAATTTATCTCTTATTGTGACGCTAGCATGTGTGGAACAGAATTTGTTTCATAAATTTTATATTATATATTAATATTAATATAATACAAGGATTTTTTTTGGTGGAAATATAGTTTTGATCTTTTAATTTGATTCAAAGTTCTAAGGTTTATCAGTAGCATGTTTGATGGTAAAAAATTATCTTAAAAAATAAAGAAAAGCAGAGATGAAAGAGAACAATTTGATTGAAATAAAAGGAAGCACTGTTTTATTTGTACATTTGATTGAAAAAAAGTTGACGCTGTAATTGATGAAATACGAGAAAAAGATCGTACTCCTAATTGAAAGAAAATGGGTGTTTGCCGAAAGAAGAAAAATTATGCCATTTTATAACTATAAATAGTGCGGCTAATGATACGCACCTATTAATCTTTTTTATTTAATAAAGAGTAAAATAATATTAAATATATTGATATTATTTATGAACTAATATTTTAATTTTATTTATAATATAATTTTATATATAATATTTTTAATTTAATATAATTTTATCTATAAATTTATACTAGAGAACTATACAATTAAATAAGAAGAGAGAGAGAATTGCAAAGCTCGCCTTACTTCACTCCGCAATCGTTTTATAACAGCTAAAACAATTCTTATTTTTTAAAATATATTTATATATACTAATTATTAATGAAATATTACGCGTGCGAACAAAATATAATTTTAGGGGATGGAATCTCCTATATATATATGTAGAAGATAATTCTAAAAAAATATGTAAGATGACTGCTGAAAAATTTGGAAGACTTATTATTCAAAATGCTAAAGATGAGCATTAAAAAATGCGAAACGTGAATACTAAAAATATGAAAAACAAAATTAAACGTGACATAAAATTCCAGCGAATTATCTCACAATTACTGGAACTACGAATGGCAGTTTCTTTTTTTCTTCTTTAATTGCTCATCCGATTTATCAGAATTTTACCCTGACTATATCCAGATCCGATCCGTATCACGCACCTAGTTATGATAAGTAAATTTATCAACGGAGATTTTTTGCATATGCCAATACTCAAACTCAAAATCTCATCTAAATAATATTAAAGTACTTACTATTTAGACTAATCCCTATTAGTTAGGAATGTCAGTTTCTCCAATGGCGTCTGTATCTGTAAACCTAACAAAACTGGCCAGCTCATTACACCTCACATGCTGAGGGTTAGCCTAAGCCTATTAACCCACTAATCCACCACTTTTTTTTTTTAAACGTTTTTTTGCACAGCCCACCCAAAATAGGTTGATCTTTCGCTAGTTTTAACCCGTCGGTCCACTAGCCTATCATTTTTTCTTTAATTTTTTTAATAATTATTTATAAAATTTTAAAATGTTAATAAAAAATTTATAATATTATATTAATATATTATTAATTGTTAAAAAAATATAAAAGCAGTAAACAAACATTCTTAAACCATAGCCAAATGTCCTCAGCGATTTTTCCTACCTAGAAACTCAAGCTGCGGAGGTACCAAAACTATGTGAAAGTGTAAGTATTTGAAAAATAAACTTTATAATCCAAGATAAATAAGAGACACGCATAAAACTGTCCTCATAAACAATTGAACTAAAAACCAAAAACAAAACTAGTGAACATGAGGAACACCTATTTAAGCTTAGAGTTGGATGAATTTTGAAGTGGTTTAGCAGTAGGTCGAGCAGGGGCTGATCTAGAAACTTTTTTCACATCATATTTCACTGATGAGAAGGCGCATATCAAGGCAATCACCATTGTCGGGTACACGTACACAGCTTTAGAAGGGTCAGTATTTACCGGTTTTCCTAAAATACCTTCCTTCACAAGTCCCCAAATTATCAGAAGTGTCCCAAACATGCTCATTCTCCCTGGTTTTAAAAGGCCCACAAGTGCTCCTGCCACCGCTAAATAGCTACCAGCAAGAACCTGTGAAGTAATGAATAATTACAATGACTACTAATCAACGGTTAATTATAATATACAAGAAATTTTACATGATTTTACAGGCTAACAATCTTTTAGGTTTAGCTGGTCAATTACTTAGCATCAAGCCATCAATCATTAAAAACTAAACATGATACAGAATGGTCTCAAAAGACAGATGATAGAAGCCTACTTGATAACAAAAGAGAATGGATGGAAGCCCACTTAATGCGGAGAATAACATGTGATCAATAGAGTGGCCTAACCTCTAAGCGTTGGAGATCAGTTACTGCAGAAGCTTCCTTTATACTAGTCAAGTTGTATATGTCCAATAAATCATTCCAGCTTGGAACAGTCTTATTTTGGATAAGACCATTTATAGCAGCTCCGGGATATAGGAGAGCCTTAGTAACAGGAACAGGAAATACTTCACTTGCAACCGACTGGGACGATGTGACGTGCATTGGGGTTGTGCAAACACCAGATCTACAAGTAACCCTGAAGAAGAGACAGACAAATTGCACCTAAAATGTATAGTTTCTAAACATAATGTAAAAAATATAGATAATGGGGGAAATGGAGATATATTTGTATACACATCTTAGAAATTCGAAACTAAACAAGTTTGATTGAATGTTCTTTTACGGCAGCAAACACAAGACATGTTTGAAGTGAAAACAAGAACATGGCGATATAACAGTCATTTTAAGCAGTCGGCCATCGATCTTAAAATACATCGTTGATCTTCCTATAACAACATAATCCATAGACACAAACGTCATTGCCTCATTATAGGTAAGTTGCTACCGGGACAGCCTCAAACAGAAAGATCCTAATAACTTCTCATCTTTATACTTTATAGACCATCAACAACTTTAAGCGCATAGGTTATAAATGTAATCTATCAACATAGCGCAAGATCATTGATGAACTAATATCTAAATTCAATAGAAGGTGACTGGCATAAAAATTGTATCTTAAACTAAATTTCAAAGAAAGATTCAGGATCAACACAACTTGAAATCGAACCAATATAAAACAATAGCACAACGAGCATGCAATTAACTGATTAAGTTGCCTTTCGATAGGGCATGATTAGAAAAGACATATTGCTTTAACTTTAAAGCCTTATTAAGGATAACTCGGATTTGTTGCCAATGATGACATTTAACGCTACATTATCAACTTTGCTGTAACAAGCTTTGATAATCAACGATGTCAGGCTGGTTGCCAATCTCGCTATTCTGGCATCTAAGGAGTGAAATAAACTGTTAAAATGCTAAACGATGTGACCCTGCTTCGTTAATTGAAATGGTTTCAGATTGCAATAAAACTTCAGTTTGGAATTTGATAAAACTAAATTTTGTTTACTAACGTATCAAAGAGCATTGTATAATATATATCTTCCAAGAAAAAAGTCAACGGCAAACAAACATCTGCTGGAACACAGTTGCATTTGTTTTTCACGCTTCGCGGCAATTCAATAACAGAAACACCTATGAATATAAATCCCACTGAGATGTTCTGAATAGCAAAGCGAGGAATGCTTAAACGTGAAAACCACCAACCAATGAAGTTAACAAACACAGATTAAACAATATTTTTCCTGAAAGACGACGAAAAGGAATCAAGCACAATGAGAGAGTTAAAAATAAAAGTGCGAGTAAAATTTCCTTCGCCGACTTAAATTCATAAGACCAGTACATCAGCTGTTATGATGAACTATTTCGATTCTATCAGCGCCAGAAACAAGACGATAATGAAATTTGAATTTGAATTACCTGAAGAGAGGGATCTGAAAAAAGATGAGGAAGAAGTATATGAGGGCTGCTATGGACGAAATATTCTTGACCCATCGCTTAGAAGAAGATGAGGCGGATGCAGATGTTGAAGACGACGGTACTCTAGAAGCTGCTGAAATTGCCACGGACGCGTGATGGAAACGCGGAGAAGAGAGGATCTGCTGCTTCTGCCCCGTAGGCCCCTCCAGCTGTCCCACCTCCTCCAAGACTTCGACACAAATGAATAATGACTCGGCCCAGAAACTGAGTTGTTATGCACGTGTGTTTGGGTAAAATTTTATAAAAAAATTTATTAAAAAAAAAGGAGGAAAAAAGAAAGAAAGATAGATAGAATATAAAAAAATAAAAATAAAATAATAAATAGATAATTTATAATTTTTTTTATTAATTTAAAAATTAGTTTAAATAATTTATTTAAAATATTAATTTAAAATTATAATTTAATTTAAAAATTATTTTAAATGAACATAATTATTTAATTTTAGAAAAAAATAAAATTAAAATTTTAGTGTTTCAAACAAACCCATAAACTAGTTAAAACTATTTATTCGTTTTTTCCTTGGGCCAACTCCCATTTTTTCATCAGAATGTATTATGTATGGTATCGCTAGAGATAGGAATACAGATTTACCTGCAGGTTATAGGCTACCCCAAATAGCCCATCCTGATGTGGAGTATGCTAACATATGGCCTGCCCTTTTTTTTAAATAATTATTTTTAAATTTTTAAAATATTAATATATTTTTTTAATATTATGTTAGTATAATTAAAAAATTATTAATGTTAAACTCTTAAAAATTCCTATTTTTTATGAAAAATTTTAAATTTTATAACCATAAATCTAAATAAATATTAACATAATATTAATCAATTATAATATGTCAATATATATTAATAAATAAATAATTATTTTTACTATTATTCAATAATAGAATTATTTAAAATAATATTTAGGTAAATAAATAATAATATTAATAATTTATTAAAAAAAATATGTTGGCAAGTTGGAAAATGATAGGTTGTGTAGTCTACCCTAAAACGGCTGACAAGTTAATCCATTTCTGACCTATTTTTTTTTAAAATAACTCATCTCACGGGTTGTACCCATTCTTCCAATTCTAAATATATAATGTGTATCATTTTACTAAAGTTTAATAAATTATCTTTTTATATAAACAATAATTTAATTATTTAGTTTTTTGAACAAAAGATTAATTATCTAGATAATGTCTCATGTCAATCATTAATATATATATATATATAATATTAGTTTATTCTCTCATTAAACAAATATAATATAATATATCGAGAACTATGTTTACTTAATAAAATTTATATAAGGTTAAAAAACAAATACTCTAGATATAGTTAGTCTTTTTATGGAAAATAATGGCCTATTTAGTGGAATGAATGTGATGTGATCTAATAAGGACTAGTGAAATTATTCAGTATAGATGATACATAAATATAAAAATATTTAGTTAGATTACTATAAATATGATAATATATTAGAATAGTAAATCAATAGATAAAATACCCTTATTAATACATATGTGTACATAATGATTAAAATTGTATATTTTTTTGCCAAAATATATAATAACTTTGTCTATATATACACATAATAAAGTAATACACTAAATTATCCTAGTTAATATATACAACAAAAAAATAATTTTTTTATTAATTAGAATTATGTTTATATATTAAAAACAATCAATACAATTTTTATATAAATTTAAAATTGATTAATAAACAAGTGGAATATGTGAGTATATATACACAAATGTTTGTGTATATATATATAAGTCTTGTTTATATTATACTATAATTAGATTGTTTATTTATCTCATTGATTATTTTCTTTTCTTAACTTGTATGCAGGAAATACATAGTTGAATTAGAGTAAAATGGAACTTTATAATAGCCAATATCATTTTTTTTTATATAAATGAGTTAATAAGTCTAATATAAATATGCACGTGAGAATTAATAAGTTGAATCCTATGTAAATGGTCTATATATATTACAATAATAAGTATTATTTTAAATGTATCTATGTGTCACTGGAGGAAGATGGTGGTCGAATAAATTCGCTAACAACCAAACACTGTAGAGAGGTGTTGGATGACTAATGCCTTTTTTTTCAATTTTTTACATTTTGTATTCCTTATTCATATGGCTAGACAATATAATTCATTTATATTACTCTATATAATTATGATTACAAAATATAATCCTTTTTACATTACATAAGTGTAACTAAATACTATAATTGGTTCATTGTATTATTATTACATGTAATCCATTATCATATAATCGAACTAAACAAGTTCTAAATATATTACATAATATATTTTTTAATATATTAAAAATAATTAATAAATTCTTATATTAGTTATAATTAAATAATTTATTTAATTTTTTTAATCTATTAAAAGAATAACTAAACTTTATATTAATGATTAGATGAATATAATAAAATTATGTAAAGTTACCTTTATCTATTAAGTTAAAATTCATATATTTGAAAAATTGATATGTAAATTTATGGGTATATATGTAAATTTTAACTTCTAATAATAATAAAACCATAAAATATTAATACATAAATTTATAAATATTAATTTATATTATAAAATCTCGTACAAAAAATTATAAGTATTTATAGATAAATTTATAAATATATATTTATATTTTAATTAATATGGTATATTTTGTATAAAATATTATAATTAGGTTTAAAACAAGGCCATAATTAATTAACATAAACTCTGTTTTTATGAGAAAATACAAGTAGAATAGTGAGTAGTAAATATTAAAAGAAGATACAACTAGAATAGTGTTAGACAACCCTTTCTCATGAATAAAAATTAAAATTTTCAGGCAAAAAAAGGTTTGGGATAATCTTGGCATACTCAACAGTGCCAACCCGGAATCCAGTGGTCCGGTCTACATTCAATGTTTTACATCTCATTTTTCTTCCACACGAATCCAACAATCCACGTTCCTCCACGATCTCACGTAACTTCCTTTCTTATTTTTGGCCAATAATCTCTTGAAGCAGCCTTTGATCATGCAGATTCCTCATGGGTCATGGTGTATATTTGTCCACGATTGTCCCTTCACTACTGTCGATTTCAATTGCATCCAACGGTCATAATAACACTGTCAACATCTTCCCTGTCAATTACTCAACTCCTCTGCGACATCTATCCTCCCCCCTTTTTCCCTCTTCCTCAAATAGCAATCCCAAGTTCTATTTTCTTTTTGCTGAAATCCAGTCGGCCATTTCTGTTTCGTTCTGGTTTTGTCGTCTTGTGGGGCGAAAATGCAGGAGCAAGCTACAAGTTCTATTGCCGCAAGCTCTCTGCCTTCGAGCAGCGAAAAATCTTCGAGTTCTGCTCTCCAAGTTGAAGTAAAAGAAGGTCAAATTATTTCATGAGTGGCCTTTTGCCCTTGTTACTTCTGATTAGTTCAACAATTGGATATGTTGATCCCTGGTAACATTTCTATTGGCCAAGAAGAAAATCTTTTAGAGAGATATGGGTATCGTTTCAGGGGCCGTCAGTAGTAGTGCCCCTAATGTAGATGAAGCTAGTTCCGCCAAACAAATCTGGTTAATATTCTATGATATTTTTGGAATTTACATATTCACCATTTGAAATTTGTGGTATATAGAATTTGCAAAGCCATAGTTACCCTTCCTGTTGCATTGGTGTTTATTTACTGTACAAGCTAAATATGGTTATTTGAATTTCTTTTCGAAATTTGTCTCAATCTAGGTATTGAGAGTGACGAGGAGATCAGACGGGTGCCGGAGATCGGCTTTGAGACCGCTGGACAGTCAGCATCTCGTCCGGACTCCGGTTCAGGTGCTGCTACAGACCGGGTTCAAGGGACTGGGGAGGGTCAAAGGAAGAGAGGGAGAAACTCAGCTGACAAAGAAAGCAAGCGGCTAAAGAGGTACGTGTGAGAGGTTTTGGACCAATAGGAGTAGTTGAATTTACTTTGTTGCCCCTTTCCTTGTGATTAGTTCATTGCATCTTGTAAACTGTAATTTCCTAATGGTGGGGTGTGAAAATGGGACAGGCTACTGAGGAACAGAGTTTCAGCGCAGCAAGCTAGGGAGAGGAAGAAGGCATACTTGATTGATTTGGAAACTAGGGTTAAAGACTTGGAGAAGAAGAATTCAGAGTTGGAAGAGAGGCGGTCCACTTTACAGAACGAGAATCAGATGCTAAGACTTGTATGTCATATCTTAGTTACCATCTCAATTTCATTTTGTTCTTCAATGAGCATTCTGAGCCACTTAGCTTTTGATATGATTCACGCACCGAATCCTTTTCTAATGGCATCAAGACAGCTATAATATATCATTGCTTTTATAACTTGTGCCATATGAATTGCTTTTTGAACCTAAGAGGCGATAGTCATGCGTTATATTTATTCTATATTTGATTTGGCTGAAGCAAAGCAATGCAGAACTAAAAACCCAAATCGAATTTGTGCAAAACCATTTGATCACCATTAGTAGGGTTGGCATTGTTGATATAGACAATTAATCCTTCCTCTTTTCCTATATATATATATCATGACTATTGGTAGTTGCTAGAGTTGATTTTGATCAATTTGTGTTCTTGTCTGCACGCCTTTTTGAATGTGAACCATTTCACAAATGATTTCTGGTTTGCATCTTTCAGTTAAGTTAGCATAAAGACCAGATTTGATAGAATCAATGTGTTTTAGAGGCTGTTAGTTGAGAAGTTTTTGCTGAATTGATACCATTAGCTCTTAATGTTTGTATATTAGAAAGGAACCAAGTCCCTGACTTGTCCATATCTTTGTCGATTTGAACAAGAAATTCTAGGGCGAGTTCAATCTACTTACTTAGGCAAGCTAATGAAAAACACCTATGATAGAGTGCAGAGACATGTTGGCCACTTGTGAGTTTCTCAATCTCTGATTAATCCACGCAACTTTCTCACAGTCTGGATATATTAATTTTCTTTTAAGTTGAATTTCTCTTGAGACTTAAGTTGGAACATGTTTCATCGTGGCGGATTGGGAAAAGCAGTCAGTTACATAATCAGAAATGCACTTTAGTTTGAGATTAAGGGTTCAGAATTATCAGCAACCATCCTAGGCTTCAATGCCTGTACTTTTTACTCTCTGTAATGTGTATGTTGCACCAAAATCCCTTTCTGATTCATTGCTTTGCTTGTTTTGTAAACTTAAAGCGCAGTATCATATGCATTGAACCAATTTACACATACAGAAACTTAATCAGATATGTAATCTGTCTCTGAACTTGGATACAGAAACACCTATAATCAGAAACTTTGCTTGTTTTAAGTCATATGCATGTTGATTTTGCGCAGTAATTAATTGTGTGATTGCACTTTGACAGATACTGAAGAACACAACAGCAAGCAGAAGAGGAGGCACTGGTGCTGAGGGAACCATGTGAGAATACTATATATATATATGTATAAAGGAAGGTATAGAGAGGAAGATAAAAGGAAGAGGTAGGAAACTTGAAAGACAAAAGAAATAGTATAAGTGAAAAAAGGCAGGAGAAAGAAAACTAGGTGTGCGTGGGATTGCAAATTAAGATAATAGTCATTGCACTGTGATCTGTCGGGGATGTTGTTGGATGTTCAGTCCCAAAGTATTATTGGCTGTCTCCCATCAAACGAATTTGTTTTGGGCACACGGAAATAAGACACCAAGTTTTGATAATCTGCGAAGCCATTAATCCAATGCTGATGTCGCTCGAGCCTTATGACATGAATGAGTAGTGTTTGTACGCTTTTTAAGAGGGTATTTTCCTTTTGATAGTTTAAAGTTTTTTTTTGGTACAAAAATATTTAGATGTGATTGGTGTCGGTCTTTTGTTCAGGTTAGCTTACACTATTAGGATTTAGAGAGTGTTTATAAGATCGGACACTAAAAGAATTTTCATCACAGTAATGAGAATTAAATTTGCATTTTTATAGGATAAGAATCTCTTCTTTGTGATAATTTTTATTGGTGATAATTTAAAGATTAATTTTGAAAGGATTATAAGTAGAGCCCACACATCTGATTCTGGCCCGCTATTCCGCAAAGTATGAAGATATTTTAACAAGACGTGATTGTTAAATTAAAAGACAACACGGAGTCAATAATATTCATAGATCTATAGTTAGAAACATCAAGTAACTATGAACGTGGAACATGGCAGAGAATACAACTTTGTCGGCTGGGGAAGAGTTTCCAATTTCAAGCCGGTAAGACGGTAGAAACAGCCAACAAAAAAGGGGAGAAAGGAAAGCCAGCAATCTTCATATGACTTCAATAAATTATTCATGCAACTTCATAACAAATGTAAATCCATTTCTAGAATCAGTCATTGTAATCCTATCAGATAACCAAATTAAATCAAATTTAACTTAAAATAAGAGGCTACATTAATGAAAAAAAATACGAAATTAGTCATAGTTAAAATCACATATATTTACATGAATTTGAACGTGTCTTCTCCCTCAAATATACATGGATCCTAGGTTCTATGAAAAAAATCACAAGAGTTTTACAAGTCAAAATGGTTGTTATCGTCGGCGGATATGGATGGGGTGTCAAATATTCCCGGTAGCTGCGCTATATAAAGGCATGAAAAGCCCAATTAAAAAAGGGTAATTTCATGGGCCCCAAGCTAGGAAAAAATCAAAATTGTCGTGAAGCATAAAATTATCAGAAGCCGATGATTGTCATTGCATGGAATTTCCTTGTCCGAGATGTGTTATATGTAAAATTGAGGGGTGAATGGAAATTGTTAAAATAATAACAATGAAAATTAGACGGACGATTCAATAATTAATGGAATGGAATATCTAACTAATTCGTATATTATAAGGACGTCTTAACGGCCCCCTAACAGAAGAGGAAAAGCTTAAAAAGTCCGCGAGGGGGTTAGGAACGTTGTTTTCTTTCAATTATCTTTCAATTTTTTAATTAAGTCATGTGGCACCGACAGCCGTTGGAGATGCACGCTGGGGACACCGGAAGTAACCGGTGACGTGGACGACAGCCTGGTACCAGTTCACGAAATACTTGGCATAAAAAACCCTTACACAGTTTCATCACTTTGATGTTACGGCAGTGACAACACGCGTCGGAAATTGATTGGCAAATAAAGTCAATAAGTTCAGTGAGCCCAGTCAAAATCCTAACCCACCGCGGGAATTCGAAAGTGGTCGGCAGTAAATTTGGTGATAAACTCAACTTCGGTAAATAGGCAGGACTGAAGCGAGTGTACTGGCAACCGATCTAGCCAGTAGAAATACCTTACGACAATAAAATAAGCCAGAGGTATAATAAAACAGATGGAGACACACTGGATACTGAATCGGCAGCTGAAACAAGAGAGGGAGATATATGGCGTGTTGAGTGGGCGAAGATTTTCAAGCTTTGCCTCGTCTGTTTGCTTCTAAGTCTCTCACTATCTTTTTCGATCGTAAGCTTCATTGATCTGCACATTCTGTGGGAGATCAGAGAAACGCAGTCGCAGGAAAGATGGAAGCCACTGCGGGAATGGTGGCTGGGTCGTATAAAAGGAACGAGCTTGTCCGAATTCGTCACGATTCAGATAGTGGGGTTAGTGTTCTTATAAATGCCCTTTAAGATTTCAGTTTTTTAGTCTTTCCGCAACAATGTTGTTGTCTAAAAACTGAATGTGTATCTTTTGTTAGAGACTGTGTGTGGATTGAAAACATTAATTCTTTTTTTCCCTTTAAGTGGCAATGTAATTCGTGATCAGATTGAATACTCTGCTCTATCGGTGCTCTCCAACTTTATTTTACTTCTTGGCTACCTTCATATATTGCCTTTTGTGGTTCAGATCTAGTTATCTGAGAGACTGCAGATATATATGCTTGAGGTTCCTTGAAATTAAGTCTCTGTCAGTCCTGATCCCGCTGCTTTCTTTCTCCTCCTCCACTCTTCTCTTTTCTTTGGGCCCTATTTCCCCTAATTTATATCCAGACAACGATATGCTTTTCTTTTCTTGATCAATTAATTTATGGGAAATGCTTGCACTTCGATTTTAGGATGGTTGGGAATAAAGAACTTGATTAATTCTATCAAATTCTGAATTTGAAGTTTCTCTTAATGATGCATTCAAGCGCGGAACTTTATGTTTTAGTTTTATGTCGTGAGATTTGGAGGGTTTCATATTCTGAATTTATTCATAGTAGGATAGAATGTCGAAGTTGTCGGTCAGATAGGGTGTCATTTGGTCTGACTGCAGTCTGATCTGTGATTGTAATAATATTAATGGGATTTACTTAATTGCTGGAAATCTTTCTCTGATCCTAATCCTTCTCGTTATTAACTTTGTTGAACATCAATGATATAATGGCATCGAACTTGTTTTCTATTCTGTTTTATCAAGTATAAATATCACCTTGGATGGGGCATGCCATCTTTGTTTTGCATCTCCTAAGAAAATGATAATTCTTCTGTTATTTTTTCTTGGTGAAAAAGTTTAGTTCGAATTTTGCAGTTCTAACTCATAAAATGTCTATACACTGCAGCCCAAGCCCTTAAAGAATTTGAATGGTCAAATCTGTCAAATTTGTGGTGATACTGTGGGATTAACAGCAACTGGTGATGTTTTTGTTGCTTGCAATGAGTGCGCCTTCCCAGTTTGTCGTCCTTGTTATGAATATGAGCGAAAAGATGGGAACAAGTCTTGCCCCCAGTGCAAAACTAGGTACAAGAGGCACAAAGGTTAGCCCCTTCTTACAATATTCCTTTTTTTTGGGGTCTGATCCTGTATTTTATTTTTGGAATAAAGAAAATGAATCTATATTTCAGGGAGTCCAAGAGTTGAGGGAGATGAGGATGAGGATGATGATGATGACATAGAGAATGAGTTTGATTATGACCAAGGAAATACCAAACCTAGGCGGCAGTGGGAAGGAGAAGATGCTGGCCTCTCTTCATCTGCTAGATACGATTCTCAACAGCCAATTCCTCTCCTCACCAATGGACAGCCGGTATTGGTTCAAAATGACTTGTGGCTTTTCACAGTTTTTGCTGCCCGTGGATCATATTTTGGATCTTTCCTTCTTGCTTCTACCTCTCCCTCTCTGTCACTCATCAAATGTGTCAATTTGTCCTTATTCTTGAACTGCAATCTAAGCCTGAAACGAATGTTTTGGACTTCTTGTCTTCTTTGATGTAATCGTTATTTATTTCACATATAGAAATAGAAGTAGAAGTGTTATATGCGTTAAATTGTCGTTATTTATGAACTGCAATCTGAGAGCGACGAACATGGATATTTTGGACTTGCTCAGTTTGTCATCTTTGCCGTGATTGCTATTTATTTCAAGTATGGAAGCATTATATGCATTCTGTATTTGGCAGTATTATTGAATAATATTACATATTAATTCTGTAGTTGCTTTGTGATCTTTAGTTTATATTTTTGGTAGTTCACCAATTGTTTCTTCATATGATCAGATGTCTGGTGAGATTCCGACACCTGACACCCAATCTGTGCGAACTACATCAGGTCCTTTGGGTCCATCTGAGAAGGTTCACTCACTTCCCTATATTGATCCAAGGCAACCAGGTATTAACTTTAGCGGATGTATGCGACCATATGATATTTCACGGTTATTATGAATTGTTGATTGAAAATAATTTTTCTTATTGCAGTTCCAGTGAGAATTGTGGACCCTTCAAAGGATTTGAATTCTTATGGTCTGCCTAACGTTGACTGGAAAGAAAGGGTTGAAGGTTGGAAGCTCAAGCAGGAGAAAAACATGGTGCAAATGACTGGTAACAGATACAATGAAGGGAAGGGTGACATGGAAGGGACAGGTTCCAATGGAGAAGAACTGCAAATGTAAGTCACCTGCCTTAGAGTTTAGTTTTCAGCTGATCGAACTTAGAAAGTAATTACGTTAACAATCATTTTCCAATATTTGCTTGCTTGATGCCTAGAACAATCTTTATATTATAACTTGTATCTTGAATATATAATAATATGACCTAGAAACATTCATCCTCTTAAATATTTGTATTTAATTTTCTTTAAAGCTAACGGGATTTGTTTCTTATAGGGTTGATGATGCTCGACAGCCTTTGAGTCGTGTAGTGCCTATTTCTTCTTCTCACTTGACCCCTTATCGTGTTGTTATTATACTCCGGCTTATTATTCTGGGCTTCTTCTTACAATATCGTGTGACTCATCCTGTGAAAGATGCATACCCCCTGTGGCTGACATCAGTTATCTGTGAGATTTGGTTTGCCATGTCTTGGATTCTGGATCAGTTTCCAAAATGGTATCCCATTAATCGGGAGACTTATCTTGACCGGCTGGCTTTAAGGTGAGGATTCTTTATATGTGTATTTCTCAGGGTTTTGAACTTTTTGATAATTATGACAGGGTTCTCCATTTTATTAACCCTTAATTTTTGTTCAGATATGACCGTGATGGAGAACCATCTCAGTTGGTTCCTGTGGATGTCTTTGTTAGTACGGTGGATCCCCTCAAAGAGCCTCCTCTTGTAACTGCAAACACTGTTTTGTCAATACTTGCTGTCGATTACCCTGTGGACAAGGTTTCTTGCTATGTATCAGATGATGGTTCAGCTATGTTGACTTTTGAAGCTCTTTCAGAAACTGCTGAGTTTGCAAAGAAGTGGGTGCCCTTCTGCAAAAAGCACAATATTGAGCCAAGAGCCCCTGAGTTTTATTTTGCTCAGAAGATAGATTACTTGAAGGACAAGATTCAACCTTCATTTGTGAAGGAGCGCCGAGCAATGAAGGTTCGATTCAATGGAGAATGAAATCAAATTTTATTTTGAACTTCAGATTTTCTAAACGTTGATCATTTTGCTTAACAGAGAGAATATGAAGAATTCAAAGTAAGGATCAATGCCCTGGTAGCTAAAGCTCAAAAGATGCCAGAAGAAGGTTGGACCATGCAGGATGGAACTCCATGGCCTGGAAATAATCCAAGGGATCATCCTGGAATGATTCAGGTATATGTCCTTCTCCAAGTGCTCTTCTGGATGTGTCCTATCCCCTTAAATTCTGTGTTCAAGTTAAGAGTAAAATTTATATCGTATGCAGGTGTTCTTAGGTCACAGCGGAGGCCTTGATACAGATGGAAATGAGCTACCTAGGCTTGTTTACGTTTCTCGTGAGAAGCGACCAGGCTTTCAGCATCACAAGAAGGCTGGAGCTATGAATGCTTTGGTATGTGACACCGAAGTATCTCTTTCAATTCAATTCTTGGGTTCAAGTGATGTGCAATCTATTCATTAGTGGTTGTATGTAATGGTGCACTTATTAAACATACAAAGTTTTTGTAGCGGTTTCATTTATTAGCTTTAGTCATAGAATTGCATATATGGATTATTGCATATATAGAAAAAGCATGCATATTAACATGGGTTTATCTTATATGATGCAGATTCGAGTTTCGGCTGTCTTGACCAATGGTGCATATCTATTGAATGTCGATTGTGATCACTATTTCAATAATAGCAAAGCTCTTAAGGAAGCCATGTGTTTCATGATGGATCCTGTTCTGGGGAAGAAGACTTGCTATGTACAATTCCCTCAGCGGTTTGATGGCATTGATTTGCACGATCGATATGCCAATCGCAATATTGTGTTCTTTGATGTAAGTTCTCCTCTTATTTTAACTTTTTTTAAGTATTAGAAAATATTGTCTTTTTTCACGCATTGGCTGAATTTCATTTCTTTACCTTTCAGATCAACTTGAAAGGGCAAGATGGTGTCCAGGGCCCAGTCTATGTCGGGACAGGTTGTTGTTTCAATAGACAGGCTCTATATGGCTATGATCCTGTTTTGACTGAGGAAGATTTGGAGCCCAATATTATTGTTAAGAGTTGTTGGGGTTCTAGGAAGAAGGGAAAGGATAAGAAGTACATTGACAAGAAGAGGGCTGCAAAAAGAACTGAATCCACTATTCCCATCTTCAATATGGAAGACATAGATGAGGGTGTTGAAGGTCTGTTGGTTTTATGAAAATCTTCCCATTGTTTATGGTTGCTTTTGTATCCGAAACTTCCATGTGTTGATTTGTCAGCACAATCTCTGGAAAAAATGAGATGACATGGTGTCTTCAACTCTACATTCTATGTAATGTTTGATGCATTCTTGTTTTTTTTTTTTTTTTACTTTTGCAGGATATGATGATGAGAGGTCACTTCTTATGTCTCAGAAGAGCTTAGAGAAGCGTTTTGGTCAGTCCCCGGTTTTCATTGCTGCCACGTTCATGGAGCAGGGCGGCATTCCTCCTTCAACTAACCCTGCGACTCTTCTCAAGGAAGCAATCCATGTTATCAGCTGTGGTTATGAAGACAAGACAGAATGGGGCAAAGAGGTGAGACCGGAAATTTATCGCTCTGCTTCTGATTTAATGTCCACTAAAATAAAGAAACCTGAAAAGTGACATTAATTAATGGTTTGAATTCTTTATCACCCATGTTCTGATTTCACCAGATTGGATGGATCTATGGTTCTGTGACTGAAGATATCTTGACTGGGTTCAAGATGCATGCCCGTGGTTGGATCTCTGTCTATTGCATGCCGCTTCGACCTGCATTCAAGGGTTCTGCTCCCATCAATCTTTCTGACCGTCTTAATCAGGTGCTTCGGTGGGCCCTGGGGTCCATTGAGATTTTCCTTAGCAGGCATTGCCCCCTATGGTATGGCTACAATGGAAGATTGAAGCTCCTGCAGAGGCTGGCATATATTAACACAATTGTCTACCCCTTTACCTCAATTCCACTGATTGCTTACTGTGTGCTCCCTGCATTTTGTCTTCTCACAAATAAATTTATTATTCCAGAGGTAGGTGATCATTTCTATTTGATATTGTGTGTCTCTCTCTTTAGTTCTATTTGTAATTACATAGACTTCACAACATTTAATTTTGTGCAGATAAGCAACTTTGCTAGCATGTGGTTTATTCTCCTCTTCGTCTCCATTTTTGCTACTTCGATTCTTGAGCTCAGGTGGAGTGGTGTCGGTATTGAGGACTGGTGGAGGAATGAACAGTTCTGGGTTATTGGTGGTACATCTGCACATCTCTTTGCTGTATTCCAAGGGCTTCTAAAAGTGCTTGCCGGGATTGATACAAACTTCACTGTCACGTCTAAGGCATCCGACGACGATGGGGACTTTGCTGAGCTTTATGTGTTCAAATGGACATCACTTCTGATCCCTCCTACAACAGTCCTTATAGTGAACATAATAGGGATCGTGGCCGGTGTATCCTACGCCATTAACAGCGGATACCAATCGTGGGGTCCTCTATTTGGGAAGCTGTTCTTTGCTATATGGGTGGTTGCCCATCTATACCCATTCTTGAAGGGTCTGCTTGGAAGGCAAAATCGTACCCCAACCATTGTTATTGTTTGGTCTATTCTTCTTGCTTCAATATTCTCCTTGCTGTGGGTGAGGATCGATCCCTTCACTAGCGACACCTCGAAAGCTTCGAGCAATGGTCAATGCGGCGTCAACTGCTAGTTCTCTTGATGAAGATGATGAATGATGCTTTTGGACGCGTTAAGATTATTCCCCCTTTTGTTTTCATGTATATAGGCGTTGCAAGAGTCAATCATCAGTCTTATTTGTCTGTGGAGGATCTTAAGTTGTAGGGGGTATTTGTCCCAAAGAGGAAAAACCCTTGTGGTTTACTTGTTCTACTATTTATTTATTCCATGTCCTTGTTAAATTATTACTTGTGTAGAGCTCTGCGGGTGTGATATTTTGTCCAAATGATACAAGCTATTTATCATAATAATTTATTTAATGAAAGGAAACAAGTTGCTATTTGGTGCCTGTGTTGAAGTATTTACCCTTATCGGTGGCATAATCTCGTGGTGTTTCTTGAAACCTGATTTACACTCAGATTTGGATTCTTTGGTTTGCACAAACAGGGAATACGGGAAAGAAAACTACCAGAAATATTATAATTATTCGTTTAAACTTCCATTTTTTATTATTATAATATAATATTTTTTATATTCCAAACCTAAAGTTTTGTTTGGTCAGGATTTTTGGAAGGGGGAAAATTTTTTAACCCTATTATGATCAAATTACCCTTTATTAATTTTTAATATTCCAATTATACCCTCAAGCTTTTTTTTTTCACACCTAATTTTTTTTAATTGCTAAAATTTAATAAACATAATAAATTATTTATATATTATATTAAAATATATAATAATTATAAAATTAATAAGAAACAATATTAAAATTTTATCATATTTTTTATTTTTTTTAAATTTTATTATTTATATAAATGAGATAAAAAATTTTAAGATTCATAAATTAAAAAAAAATTAATATGAATATTATAAATAAAGAGTAAATAAATTTAAATAAAAAGATAATAATATATTTATCAACTTCTAATTAATTCCCCTCCCCTCCCCTCCCCTCCCCTTCTGAACTAAACAAAAAATATAATTAATTAACCTCCTCTACCCTCCTTTAAATTAATCTAACCTACCCTCCCTTCCCCCTCAACTGAACCAAACAAAGTCTAAATATAAACGATACTTAGTATTTAAATCCTTTTATTATTAATATAATGCTTTTTCCCGCAAGAAAAAAATCCTGCAAAAATTATTCATTCTATCCATCCAATCAAACCGAAAATAATTCAAAATTATGGGCTAAACTACCGAATATGACAAAAAAAATGAAGAATTTCCCCAGCAGTTACCAATGAAGTCTAGATTGAGCACAAAGGTAATAATAAATACCCTACCAAAATTGATTAGTTACTGAGCATGTAAGAAAATAAGAATGGATGACAAGTAACAACTTAAGTATCAAGAGGTAAAAAAACCAATAATCCACCCTCATTTGCTTCAAGAAAATAAGTTGGGGAAAAAGATCCAGTAATTTTATTAAAAGATGCAAAATAAATAACCCGAACGTGTGAAGTATGCAATTCCACCTGGTACCAAAACTAGAAGTAAGCAAATCTGCCTCTCTCATGGCTACTCCTCGCCTTCTATCTCAACCAGTATGCTCTTGCAGGCTTCATAGCACATGAAAGAAATTCCAGCGGCTGGTACTAACTTCATACAGCTTGGTCCCAACCCTCTATATAAACCCGGAATTCCTTCTTGCTCGAGTATGCTTGCAAGAGCATGAATCACATTTTTGTAAACTTGCTTTCCGCTCAGAGCTCCCACTTGCATATGCTTGCGAGCCACCTCGAGAGGAAAAGTAGCGCTGCTTGAAATAGCGCCGGCTGCTGATCCGATCAAGAGGGTTTCGATGTTGCCAATCTTCTCTTGCTTAAAAACTTTTCGGTATGCTCTCCGCAGAGTGTCATAAGCAAAGTAATTGGTGGCAGAATATGGAATCACTCCGATAAGGCTGGGAGCGAGGCCTCTATAAAGTTCTGCAGGGCCCTCCTCACGAATTATCTTTAAGAATGCATCAAGCAAACCATCATAAACACCTCTCTGCAGTAGAAATACTATTCAGTGTAAGTTTTCTCTTTTCTATTTAAGTAGAGGAAAGTCAACTATATTTCGCCACATGGATACCTGAATAGTAAGTCGAGTCTTGACCAACTCAAGCGGGTATGTGCATATAGTAGAACTAACTCCTGCACAGGCGCCAGCAAGCAACGATGGAGATACAGGGAGTTTTGGTTGTTCCCCGGCCTTTGGGGATAGATTCTTGTTGACTGTATCATAAACAAATAGCTGCAGAAACAAGTGAAAATAAATTGATTAATAAAAAAAAGATGCCATGAATGAGTAGATTTGATCCTCTAATGAAAGATAAGTAAATACTTTTTCTCAATTTGAAGCCTGCATTTCCAACAATCCATTACCAAGTACAAGATCAAATAGACTCCCCCCCCCCCCACCTTCTCTTTTCTTTCTATAAAGAATCATAATGTATCTTAAGGAAGGATATGCAAGGCAAGCAAGACTAAAGACTTAACCACTTGGATAATGAAAGATTGAGAGATTGTCATGTTTTCTCTAATCCGATAACAAACATTTAAATATATTTCTCAATGAATTAAATGTGTGGTTTGGTATTCCTTCTCAGAATCAAATTAAGGAAAACCATTCTGCTAGGTTTATGGGAAATAAGTGACTTTCTAGAAGAAACAATTTCCAGACAAGACTAGATAACTAGTAGCTACTAGGTTCTGTAAAAGAATGGGTAAAGTTCTGCAAGTGTTTGCTGTCACTAGGTTCTTAAGTAATATTAGTATTATAATTTTTCTCATTAACTCAATGCTACATTATTAACTCCTAAATAAAAGGTTGTTTTACATGTCATAAATCTCACAAAAACTTGATAATAAACACCAAAAACTAGGACAGGTTTTGCCCATAGCAAAAGGCCAAGAAAGTAATGGTCAGGAAGCAATCAAGTAACCCAAAGAAATCCTTCAAACTCAACCAAGTAAGCTATCAGCTAATTCATAATTAATGAATGATAGATAAAGAACAAGTCGCAAAAACAAGTGACAGTATATTACTTCTATGGCCTTGCTAGGAGCAACGCGAATCACATTAACGAGATTACCCCTAAACAATCCCTTCCAACCATCAGTCTTCATAATATTGCTGAACACCTCAGCAGAAGAATGGCCACTGCTTCCAACCATTAAATGAGTCCTTATAGTCTCCAAAGGTGCCACTGCGGTCCGGGACACCGCCCCGGCTATCGCGCCACTGATTAACCTCCTCAGCGAAGGATTTCTGATCTTAATTTTCAGTGTAAGACCACCCTTCTTCCTGCTTTTATTCTCTTCCTTTTCCTTTACTCCATCATTCTCAACTTTGCCCAGTGATTGGACATACTTCATGAACAATTCAGTATAGGGAAGTTTTTCGTCGCCATTGTTGCGGGAATCAGAAGCGTTGGGTTGAGCGCCAAACCCCATTCCCATCTGATTCACGCTGGCAAATAAGCCTCCAGGACGATAATAGCCCTCTTGAATACTCCATGGAGACCCCAAATCAGAGATTGAGAAAAGCCTATCGCTTTTGTCATCAACTGACGGAATTCCTCTCCTCCCCATCAATTCAAGCCTTGGGATAAGGTATCTGCTAGGGTTTAATGTAAATCCATCGAGTTCATATTCTTCGGACGTGTTGAGGATATAATGGGGAGGGAGATTGGTTCCTGGCTAAATACGCATACAAAGAAATCGTTCTAAACCAAAGGGAATAAAGAGAAAAGGAAAAACCAATGCTCTGATTTACGTTTGGAGTGCGAGCGACTTAATGCGTGAAAAAACAGAACTGGTTTGTTGAATAATCCACCTCCGACGGCGGTGAAAACGAAAGTAAGGCAGAAGAAAGAGAGGCTTTAAGGTACAGACAGTGAAAGGAAGGTTGCCGGGTAAGTGAATCTGTGTGCCTCCCTCCCTCGCAGCAACTGTGATTCTTTCTGTCTCTTACGTTACACAAAACGAAACGTATGAAAATGTGTATAAATATAGTAGGTTTTCTTGCTTCCCTATTTTCTTGGCATTTGATTTCCCAATCGTGATATCGAATCGAGTGTGCATAAGCGACCTCGGAAAGGGATGCCATTTTTTCGTCGTTTGGCTTCTTTACATTTGCTCCGACTCCTCCGGCTGTGTCTTATGTCGTTTGCATTTATCCATATGAATTAGTAATAATAATAAATACTTCTTTCTATAAAAATTAATTAATAAATTGATCAACAATAATTAATTAAATAAAGCGAGAAAGTTTAAGATAGTTAGAATATTTTAATATATATATATTATATTAATTAATTAAATTAAATTATTTAAATATATCTTATATTAAAAATTAAAATAATAATAAATAATCGCATCACTTGTCACCAAAAAACATAAAGAGTATAAAAACTACATCATTGACACATGTTTGGGAAAATCTAGGTATAAATAAAAATAAAATTGTCAAAATGGGTTGAGTCTATGGGACATGTTAAGTTTATTTAAGTGAAAAATCTAACATAATTTTTAAGAAGTAAAAAATAAAATTGAGTTTAAAAGGGTAAAAAATAAAATGGCTAGCCCGTTAGGTTTGAGGCCGGCCCGTTTATACCATCCTATTTTTTTAATGTTAAAAATTTAAAATCTTATTAATTAAGAATTATAAATTATTAATACCAATTATCTTTTAACTTAAAATCCCAAAAAATTATTTAATCTCCCCATAAATCATATTAGTTGCAAGGTTTTATCTTAGATAATAGTGATGAAGACAAAAACTTTGATATTTTTGCCACTAAGAGCCTACTTAGAGTAAAGAAAAAGAAGAATATAATAATTATATTGATGTTGCTAATGTTTAGCTACTTAGTTTCTTTCTATCTTTTTATTTGTATGCTTTATTTAATTTTAGTCAATTTTTAATTTGGACAAAAATTTATTATTAGTACTTGAGGTATTTTTAATAGACAGTTAATATTTTACGTATGACATATTTTAGTTTTAAAAGTTTAAATAATAGTTTAATATTTTATTTTACCAATATTTATTATTTGAATTTGATATTTTAAGATATTTATTATTTTATTTTTTATATTTTAAAAAATAAAATTTAATAAAATAACATGAAATATTTGTAAAAGCCCTTTACCTTCAAGGGTTAAGGTGAGTTTCAAATTTCTAAAACAATTTATGACGTATAACGCATATCCTCCTATAAATTGAGAGGAAGATGCGGCATTAATCAGATCGAAGGGTAAGAGCGATCGCCTCTCCTTCATCATCATCATGAAGCTCCTTGCTACTGCAATATTACTACTGTCAAGCCTATTGGTGCAAGAATTAAGCTTCGTTGTTGGGGACGTTGGCACAGCTAATTCTTACGGACCTCCATACATACGTGATTCATTAAAATTAATGCAAATGCAAAATTTAATTAATTCATTTGGTTATATATATACATATATATATATGGTAATATGGCAGCGACGGCTTGTGATGGGAGTAAGAGGGCGCAGTTTCCGCCAGGGAATCTGTTCGTGGCGGTGAGCGAAGGGCTGTGGGATAACGGAGCGGCCTGTGGAAGAAGATACAGAATAAGGTGTGAGTGGAAACGACAGGCCCTGCAAATCTGCCAGCGTTGACGTCAAAGAGGTTGATGTCTGCAACAAATCGCCATGCCCAAACACAATTCTCTTGTCCGAAAGTGCTTTTGCTATCATCTCACGCTTCCATAATGCTGACATCAACGTTGAATATGTCCAGTTAGTGCTTTCATTTATTTTAATTTAATTCTTTTCATCCATCCAATTTCTGATTCCATCGATGTTCATGCATGCAGGATATGAATACTGAGTCGTCTCACAGGAAAAATATACAGCTCAAGCAATAAGGCAGAAGAACACTGCTTACAAGCAGAATCAATGTGTGGATTTCTATCGTGTTATTTAGATATGTTTGTAATACGCTAAAATGTTAAATATACAAGTTAACAGAAACTGTGCTTACGATTTGAAACATTTACATCACAAAAAAGTCAACACTGCAGAACCAACATTACTAAGAAGCGTTCTCAATAAGCAAAGTGATGAGAATATGGCAACTCCACTTTTCCATATCATCTAATTCTTATTCTCGTCTCTTTGAAAACGAGATCCAAGTCACTAATATAGTATTATAAACAAAATAATGAGTTATTCAGGAGTACGAAAAGAGAACATTTGAAGAGGGAAAAGGGATATTCGAAGACTGTCCCTGTAATTGGATGCTTGAATAAGAAGCAGTGAGCTTTGCCACTCACTAAACACCCATGTATGTAGAATCTAGCTAAGAGGTTTTGACCATGAAGATAAGGCATAAACTTCCACTGAATACAAAAAAAATGAGAGAGTGAAAATGACCATTTAAGGGGACTAATAATAGGGAATAGTCTCTTTAATGAGGAATTGCCAAATTCTCAAAACAAACTTTTCATCCTTTCGGCAAGGTATCAACCATTGATATTTTTTCAATAATGAGTTAGGATTTATCTACTCAAAATGGATGGATGCATATCTCACTTGGCATACAGAGCGGGGAAAATGGTAGGTAAGTCATCAGAAAAGAAGCTGCGGACTTTTAACAATATCTTATACTTGGTGGTGATCTGATTGTAACAATATCATGATTCACGACTCTACTAACACCAATGCTCATACGCTTGTACATTAGGAATTTATATATTTAGAACAACTCAAAAATGGATATTAATTATGTATTGCAGCGCCATCTAGGGACATGGCACTGTGGAATAAAGAACCGATATTATCACCTAGTTTATTACTACTCTAGCGATGCTTATTACTGAAGAGCAACCAAGTGAAACTGCATCTTAAACAATTGATTAGCTGGCAGAAAGAATGCTTACTGTCCAGGCTGACATTTTAAGAGATTCTTGACGTTGCCTCTGGAAGTAAGGGTGGAAATTACTGACTCCTTCCAAGTACAATGGCGTTTGCATTTCAATCAAGCGTGAGACCTACACAGAAAGATCTTACGTTCACTTGTTTTAGAACAAAAAACGAAAACAAAGAATAAAGGAGACAACTGTCAGTTATATATTTATAAACGGAATAAATCATATTTTAAACTAATTATACTCTTGACAGTTTTCACCAATGCGTGCATTGGTGCTACATGGATGAAATCTATTCTATCAAAATCTATGAGGAAGTTGGTGACAGATGACAGAAGCAACAACTTTGCATGAACTCTAATTATATTATCAAGTGATAAGCCTTTGATCCTCAAATTTAGTTACAGGTAAAAGCATGTAGTCATGTAGAGTTCTTGCTCTGTTGGGATACAGAAGAAAGCAGATGAGAACCTAGCGCATTTTATGATCACCAACAGGCAACCAAGTAATAGAAAAACACCAAAGCATGTTTTCATGAAAAAAGGAAAATACTTAAGTCAGGAACAGGATCCACTGAATGGATTTATTAATCAACCTCATGCTAAATAGAGATCTGTTGCAACAGCAAGCAGGGGTGAGACTGAAGGAAAGGTCAATACTTACAGCTCGCTGAAAAGCAAACATCTCTTCCTGACCAGATAGAATGGATGTGATACCAGACCGGGAACCTCCTGATCCCACATTGCCTTCTGCTAAGACATTTCCACGAAGTTTCCCACCTTCAGTCTCTGTTTCAAATTGGAAACTGGAAACAAAACAAGATGGTATAGGATTCAGTCACCAGGGCATCTTTTAATTACAAACACCATACTACCAGGCAACAAGGAAGCTCACAAACATCCAGCCTGCATCGCTTACTCAAAACTAGCTTCTAACAGACAAGAAACGCAAGCCTCAAGGATAGAACTAATATATTTTACAAAAGATAGAACTCAAGTAAAACCGTAGCAATCAATTGGAAGAGTTTACAAAAGATGGCACACAAACCATATTGAGTTATTGACCAAGTTCCTGATTTAATCAATTCTGGCTTCCTTATCAAATGTGTAACGTGTTTTCTAATATATTTTTCTAAAATTGCCAAGAAATGCAGAAATAACACTTAAATATAATCATCAAGTTTCAGGACACAAACAGTTAAAACACATAATATATACTGATAAGATCTATTAAATCGGTATTGATTTATTATATACAGCTGGTACAAATTGCTAAAATTACCTCTCCAAGTCAAAGAGCGTTCCCTCCTCAGTTCCTTGAAACAGTTCATCAATGGAAGAGGCCGCCAAACAACACTAGCGGCAATGATGATTGTATAATTCACCAATAAGGGTGATGAATCTCCTTGCCTGCAAAGTAGCGCGTGTTTGCTTAAATAGTTATACCAAATACACTAAATTACAAAACTTCAATGATATGGCTAGCACATAAAGACTAAAGCATTGTAATGTAGAAATAGATCAGAAACTCACGTAATTTGCAAAATCAGACAAGAATACCTTTTGACCTCGAAAGCATATGTATTGACAGAGATTTAAGACATGATATCATATGTTGTGTAACTTAAATGTCGTATCAAATCAATTATAAATGTTTAACACATTAAAGAAAAAGAATCACTTGTACCTTGTCACCAATACTCATACTCATCACTGGAATGTCGCGTATGAAAACAGTGTGATAGTTTTCAGCTACTGCAATATAATCAGCTGCACCCAGCTGGAAGGGGGGAGGAGCAGGAGAAATTGAAAGTCATCTTGTGTAATTGCCTAACCATTGACACACGCACACATACAAACAACAGAATTTACATATTCACAAGTTCCATCCTGTTGATATCCTAACTCTTGGGAGTAGTTACTACCCAGCCCAAGAAAGATTAAATAAATGCATAAGATTAACTTCCGATTAACATTTGCAAAATGAAAAGATTAAGAATAAAGGTCAGAGAATGAGGTTCCATGACAATAGATTAACTTGCAATAACAGAACAAAAAGAAAATTAATGCATCGGACGACCACAAAGATACTCAAATGTGAAGCGTGCAATTCCATCACAGCTTTCGTGACCCTCTAGTGTCCTGCCAGAAGCAAGTATACGATTAATACTATCATGCAACTTTTAAGTTTGAAAGCTACAAGTTTAAGTGAACTACCTTCCAAACATCACCGAGTTAGTGTTAGAGACTATTTTTCTTCCCATTATTCCTGTTATATCATGCCACATTCTCTCAAATTCATTCACAGCATCTCTTGAAAGAGGCCAGAAATAATGTGCCTACATTTGTATACCAGTTGAGATCACAATGTGTTTGAAATTGAAGCTTTTTACTGCAAGTCAATATGACTTTGCCTAAAAGCCTTCTCGGTGAGAATATTTAAGAGATATGTAGCTAACATTGATCTAACAAGCAAAATCAACCATAGCAAGATCAAACAACAGCTACAGCCGATCAAACATGTTTAGAAAAGTGACTGGGAAGAAAAGACTTCCTCATAATGCGAGTGTGGGAGACTCCCCCTCCCCTGCACAAAAGAAAAAGAACTTAGAGGAGTTTAAAAAGAATCAATAACAAAAATTTGTAGATTTTATAACAACTTAAGGGACTAAACTAAATTAACTTAGATGACATTGCCGTCCCCTTTGATACTAATTGATTATAAATAATTTAAGCACAATAATCATGCATATACAGTAGCTATATGTGCACATCTCCATCAAATTACTAAGTTAGACCGAAAGTTCTTTCAAAAGGAACTCGTTGCACTACCACTCCTTTTGCTTTGGATTTTAAAATTGAATTGATGCAAAATCTGCACATAGATAAAACAGAGGAAGGGAGAAATAATACAACACATATCTAACCTGGTTTACTGATCTTTGTGCTATAAAACGACGGTAACCAATTTCACACCCAATTAGTACATTATTGCAATGTTGTTCCAATTTGGAGACGAGTTTTTGGAAGATTTCTTTTTGCATACCAGCCTGCATGAACAATGATTGTCCAGAAAATAAATAATTAAAAAAGGAGCAACTTGTTTCAGTTTGTCCAGATTCTGAATCCGCCAAAAATAATCAGGGCTGCACAATATTGATTGTCAGGTGAAAATACTATCCCCAACCATGGATGATTGATTAGTAAATAACGCACCTCATTTAAGCCCTTTGGTGCTTGATTAGTGGTAGCCACAATTATAGTTCCAGTACTCAGCAATCAGCTTAGAATTCCAGATAAAGACACAATAGCAAATACATCAACAGTCTGAAATAAAGAGCAGCAATATTTGGTCATGGAAAAAGTTACAAGCCAGCCAATGGAGAAAATAACTGTAAGCACTCCAATATAAAGGGAACTCAGAGATTGTAATAGCATTGATAGTCAAGGAGGGATGACAAAAGATGCAATTTGATGTCATATCAGCACAGCTATACAAGCTAAATTGGGTTTCCACTTGGTAATATGATCTGACACTAAAATTATGTATGAATTGGACAAAATAACCTTAAGATTCCGTTCCTATCTGTAATGAAAGAGCTATCACCAGCCTTACTCATAAAAAAATAGTGCTCACTGGAACTCCTTTTCCAGTGATTATGATCTTCACAAGGTAATTCTATGTAAGATGATTGAGGTTTGGGAGTTACTCTATCTCTCAAGAAGGAGATAAACTAATATAACTTCACACTTATTGAGGAATTCATTCTAAACTTCAATTTTTTAAGCAAGGTATTGAAGCAATAATAATATTCTAGTTCAATGCATGATGATGTTAAAAAGTGCATTAGACTTCTTTAATTCCCTCCCACTATATTCTGTGGACAAATTATGTTCTCTCGGCCCTTACTCAGCTATAACATCAACAGGCAACACTCTCTTGTTATCCCTCAACATTCTCAATATGGTCCTAGAACATGGTAGCCTCCACGTAAGGATGAAGATACCAAGATTCATGACTAACAGGAGTTAAATGCTTTGCTTAGTTGTATTTCATTAAAGCACAGAATACTAGCTCCCCCTTAATTATCTGCTTGACCCACAAAAAAACTTGTCTGCTACAGCAAGGAGAATGTTTTTAATCTGCACTTCTTCTTTGTAACTTTCTTCTGCAGCTAGCCACTCCTTAACTTTTGTGTCAAAGGGAAGATTCATGATCCAACTAGAAATGCTTGATTGCAAAAACTTCTCCTCTGTTTGGTTCTTCCATATACTGTGCATTTGTTCATTTATTCTTAGCATGGCCTGCAAATGAATGGTAAACAGCACGATTCCTTTCAGCACCTTGTGCACACAATTTGTCAATTGTCCCACTCTAACTAGAGATAAACGAAGCAAATATTTCAGAAAGAGCATAAACGACATCCAACTCAAAGTTAACATTAGGATCCAAGCAATGCCCAAACATATTATTTAAGACTCACCTCAAGAAAGTGGTACCTTCCTTCTTCGATGTTTAACAATTCGTTCAGTGGCAATATAAAACACATCCATCAGCCTTGTCTTCCCTTCATTGCTCGCAATGTTAACAAATTAATATAGAAAGAATTGTACAGCACAATGCTACCAAGTGAACTGAGGAAAGAATATATATCTAATGCAGTGGATGACATAAATGATGCTGCCAGAAACTTCAAGCAATACGATTAACTAAAAAAAAGAAACCAAAATAGGCAGGCATAACTGTACGGGTTTGCTTTCCTGGTAAACAGAACAGTGTCTAGTAGCATACCGCTGCCAACGTTGCCTTATATGTAAAGTCCTTTTGGGGTTGGTGGAGATTTTGGACGGGGACCGACCAGTGAATCTAATTTCTTCTCACGATTAAGATACGAAACCCATTTTCCCAATCCTGGCTCCATATTTTTTCGTCTTTTCCTGAGTCGTTGAGGCATAAATTGGAATAATAACACTTTAGCTAATACTGAATTTTGAGTTCGGATTCATTTTAAGCATAAGCAGTAAAAAAGTCCAAATCAGAAGTGATACATCAACGCCAAGTTGAATCAGACCATATCAAATTCGGTCAAAATTTACCGAGAGGTCCATCTTTCAACAAGTTTATTGCGACGCTTGGTTAATCGAGTCCACTAGTCCTCTTGGTGTTGCTGTAGCTCGACTTCCTGGATCATGAGTCTACGACGTTCATTTTCCCGATTCTTCTCCCAGTTGGACAGTTTTGCCTGCGAAGGGTTAAGATTAAAAAGTATCTATGAGCCACAAGATGAGCATTCATATATTTTATATAGAACAAAATTGTTAGCTGACATATGCAGTGAATAGAATATCTCAGTATTACTATCTTAGTATTACATCATATTCCTCCATTTCTTTGTCATACTGCTCCAACCTTGCAAGCAAATTCTCTAGCTCTGAAGCAACACTTTCTTGATAAGGATCATGTTGCAGCTGCCCTTGCTCAACCAGACTTCTATACTGGACCAGCTGCCCTGGGGGATCACAGTTAAAGGAAAAAGAACTCTAAAATTTAAACCAAATAAGTGAATCAGCTGAATGGTTGAAAGTCTAAACATTTAATCACTATGAAGTTTCACGACAAAAGCAACTAAACAAATACAAAATTGACGAAGGGTGGGAGGTACCTGGAATCTTTTGATGGCGAAGGTGTGACTGGGAGCCATCACAACAAGACCGAACTACATTGACGCCAAACTTCGAAATTCCTCTAGCAAGGAGTCCCTCAGAAAGATGATACCAAACTGAAACCCTTCTAATCGTTCTCAGACTCTTGAGCAATCAAGCGTATTGCGCCTCATGGCGCGGACTCAATCGTATTCATATCGCAGTCGATGGGAAGCTGGAGACTGACGTGGGCGCTATTCTCAACGGTCAACAGCTACGTGAGAGCATTAAATTAAACACCATATGCGAAATGAAAGGATACAGGCGATGCAACGTTTTTGGGGAGTGTGACTGTGTGAGAGTGTCTTCGAGGATCGAGTAGAATAAAATACGAGTAACAAGGAATAACTTATATTAGCTTTCATAATCCAAAACTTCAATTAATCCGTCTGTCGGGTACAATATGCAAGAATTGCTTACATAAGCAGGAATTTTCTCTATTAAAATTGTTAAGATCTTATTTTAATTATATTATATTATATTATATCTAAATTTACTCCTCTGATTAATTAATTAAAAGAATTTGATTAAATTGAGGTAATTTTAGTTATAAATAGTTAAATACCCAGCTTTGACGAGAGTAATGGGGAGCATTTTTTTGTAAAGCCTTCATCTTCTCGGTCAAAGGAGGGAAGAGAACGATGAAGCATGAACTGGACTTGCTTCAATTTAAGGTTTTAGCCGTCGAGGGTTCTGAAACTAACCTATGCGACTTCCGACCAAGCTGTATCGTCCTATTACCACCTTTAGTCTCTCGACCAATCTCCAACTTCCACCCGATACCACAAAACGAAGAGTTGCTGAGCAGAGCTGCTTAACTCTTCTTCAATCCTGCAATACTATCCAGAAGCTCACCCAAATCCAAACCCTTATTCTCAAATTGGGTCTTCGAAACAACCCATTAGTCCTCACCAAGTTCGCCTCCACTTCCTCCGAGCTTGACGCCATACACTATGCTTCGTCATTTGTATTCTCTTCCGAAGCCGATATTCGTGTTTACGATACGTTCCTGTTCAATACTGTCATTAGGGCTTATGCTCAAACGGGTAACTCGAAGGAAAATGCTATATATTTCTACCTAACTATGCTCGATTATGGAGTTTTGCCTAATAAATTCACTTTCCCATTCGTGCTCAAGTCCTGTGCGGGCATGGCACATTTGAATTTAGGCAAATCTGTTCATGGATCGGTCGTGAAGTTCGGATTTGAAGATGATCTTCATGTCCAGAATACAATGATTCACATGTATTGTTGTTGTAACGAAGGGGTCGAGTCTGCAAGAAAGGTGTTCGACGAAACTCCAAAATTAGATTCAGTGACATGGAGTGCGATGGTTGGCGGGTATGCACGTTTAGGCCGTTCTGCAAACGCCATTGCATTGTTTAGGGAAATGCAGTTTATGGGAGTTCGCCCAGATGAAATCACAATGGTTTCAGTTTTATCTGCCTGTACGAATTCAGGAGCACTTGAGCTGGGGAAGTGGATAGAATCTTACGTTCGTCGAGAAAAATTCCAACAGCCTGTGGAGCTCTGTAATGCTCTAATAGACATGTTTGCAAAATGTGGTGAGATTGACAAGGCCATAAAATTGTTCAGACAAATGAGAGTTCGTACTATAGTTTCGTGGACTTCTATTATTGTTGGTCTGGCAATGCATGGTCGTGGAGAAGAAGCTGTTTCTGTATTTGAAGACATGATTAAAGCAGGGGTAGCCCCTGACGATGTTTCTTTTATTGGATTGCTTTCTGCTTGTAGCCATTCAGGGTTAGTTGAAACAGGACGTCACTATTTCAAATCCATGGTGGAGAAATTCGGCATTGAGCCCAAGATAGAACATTATGGTTGCATGGTAGATCTATTGAGCAGAGCCGGACTCGTGAAAGACGCTCTGGATTTTATACAACAAATGCCCATTGAACCAAACCAAATCATATGGAGAAGCATAATCACTGCCTGTCAAGCCCGAGGGGAGCTCAAGCTTGGAGAGAGCATCACAAAACAGCTAATAGAAACGGAGCCCATGCATGAATCTAACTATGTGCTACTTTCAAACATTTATGCAAAGTTGCTGCACTGGGAGAAGAAAACCAAGATTAGAGAAATGATGGATATGAAAGGGATGAAAAAGATTCCAGGGAGCACTATGATTGAGGTAAATAATGAAATGTACGAGTTTGTGGCTGGAGATAAATCGCACCACCAGTACAAAGAAATATATGAAATGGTGGATGAGATGGGAAGGGAGATGAAGAGAGCAGGGTATGTGCCTACAACATCACAGGTGTTGCTTGACATTGACGAAGAAGACAAAGAGGATTCTTTATTCAAACACAGTGAAAAGCTTGCTATAGCTTTTGCCCTTATGAATACACCCCCTGGAACACCAATTAGATTTGTGAAGAATTTGCGTGTGTGTGAAGATTGCCACTCAGCCACGAAGTTCATATCAAAGATATATAACCGAGAGATTGTGGTGAGGGATCGCAATCGGTTCCACCACTTCAAGAATGGTTCGTGTTCATGTGGAGACTTCTGGTGACAAATTCATCAATAATCAAAGGTATACGAGTCATTTACTGAAAACGTCAGACTTGCTTGTCCTGATGGTATTTTCAGATAGATTAGAAGCGGTCGATCATTTCAACACTATCCAGTCAGGTTCATATACCAAGAACTCTAATAACTCGTTTTTCTTCTTTTAATTGATCTTAGACTGCTGCTGGGAAAGTTGAGAAAGCTACATAGAGTTATTTTCCGTGACCGGATTCCAATTAATTGTTGCCTTATGGGCGATTCTCTTCCTTTTGATGAACCAAACCCGCGCCACTGTTTAACAAATGGATTAATGACGGTCCACATTCATTTATTGTATAGAGGAATTTGAGGACTACCAACTCCGTTCTTTTACTATATGTAGAGACATAAATAGAGTGCTGAACGCTTAGAGTTAATGAAACGAAAGTCAATTTGCATTGGCAGGAGCAGAGATCAATATAAGCTAAAGGCTAAAGCATCAATACGATTAGCTGAAGAATGCTGATTTATAAGAAAAATATCATGGCCTTATTCTTAAAAAGTACGTCTCCATGTGATTCCAGTTCAATACAAATGGTGCTCCTTTTCATCACTAAAGACAAGAAAGCAGTCCTTTTCATATGGTCACAATCTTTGGTGCAGCTAGGAAGGAGGAAACATTACATCTTTCGCACTCAAAATAGGAACGGGGTGCGTCATACCCTTATCCATTTTTAACTTGGAACGTAGCAATTAGTTTCTCATTATAATCTGTCCACAGTTTTGAGTTACGGATACATGTCAAATTGAGCCAAAATGTTACTTAGATTTAGCGGCATTTGGGGGTGATTAAACCCAGTTGAGAGATTTCGAGTAAACAGAAATGAAATATAAAACAGCATTTAACAAGATTGGCCGAAAATCTAGTAATAACTCCCGAAATCGAGTTCCTACAATAGCGTAACATAAAACTACAAGGTAAAATACCAAGAAACAAAAACCAAAAAGGATTTGACACTCTTAGTCTATGACACATCTAAGCAACAGATTGACATATGAAAGAGAACAGAGTAGTACGTAAATTCCTTTTCGCTTCTAATTCAAAAACTCGATTGTTCTTCTCCTCATTTTATTTCTGTACTCTTTTACGTTCTTAACCTGTCTAAGTTAACCATAAAATTAATTCTGCTGTTCGTTCTTCTTCCCCATTCCTTCCCCTCCTCTCTCCTCCAGCAAACTCCCTTGCTCTTCATCAATCTGTGTCGTCTTCCTCTGCGTCTCCTTTGCCTCAAGTGCTTTCAGTTCCCAAAAAGGCAAGCCCGTAACCAAGAAGACCAAGCAACAAGGCGCGACATAGTAGAGAGAAGTAATGGGATTCAGAGGTATCCCTTTAGAGGTAAGCAAGATTTGGATCATTACCAACCTGGTGGCTTCAAAACAGACGGCACCCAATTGAAGAATCACACCCCAAGTATCAAATCTGGCTTCTCCATAGGCAGCAACGCCGACTCCGAGTGAGATCGAGACCATGTTAGCCATGGTATCTTTCTTGAAGGATTCTTTCTTGAAGAGGACTCAAACGGAATAAACAGCGACATGCATGAGGGCCTTGAGCATCTGGATGAAGGCGACGGAGAGGTAGATGTAAGCGGAATTAGAGAGCCAGAGAGAAAGAGAGTAGAGTGCTCCGATGGGGACGACGGAGGAGAGGTAAACGTCGCTGGACATGGAGATGGGTTCGACGACCTCGAAGACGCGAACGAGGAGGAAAGCGAGGGAGGCACAGAAGGACATATGGATCATGGTGAGTGAAATAGGGTAAGGCCTATCGTACATCTTCCTGTCGAGGATATACTTGTTGTACACGATGACGGTGAAGCTGAGGAAGATCCATATGGCAACGTAGGTGTAGGAGATGATGATCTTCTTGAGAACGCCCTCGCTCAAAGAGCCTCCCTTACCCATTGTGGAAGAATTGAAGGCAGAAACTGATCAGAGAAAGGAACGACGAAGGAAGAAGAAGAAGAAAAAGGGTCTGGATGAGAACGGTGAGAGCGCTGGATTGTAGTGAGTGAGCGGTTTCAGCTTTCATGCGGTGAAATGAATGAAAAGGAAAAAACAACTATAAGAAATGCATGAACGAAATATAAATACGGGAGGATTCTTTCCTGTGTGATGGAATATGTATCAGGACAGTTTTTAAAACTAGAGTAGAGTGTCTCAACAAGAACAAAAGATGATGGTTTGGCCATGATCTATATTTGGATACGGAATCATGCATGTTCCACTCTTTGGATTGTGTATATGCTTGGAAGTCAATTTATTATAATACTAATAAAGTATTAAAGATGAATATCTCTTTATAATTATATGACTAGCCACAATTTAGAGTATCATCCCCTCTTTTACATACCATATAGCTACACTTCCTTATTAATATTGTCCTATTGGCTTCACAAGCAGATTGTTCATTTGTAAGCCATCAAGTGAAACATCAATAACATGAATAAGAATCTCCAACTCAAAATATAATACCTTGATTAAGGGAAAAAATAATTTTAACTAGTTATATATGAGAGAGTTATTAAGACAACGTTAAGATAAACATGGGACTAACTACAATGTACCAACATGAAGATCTAGAGTTGATAATGGGACTAATCTGTCAAAAATAGGTTAGCCTGTGACAGGTTAGGAGGGTTGGGATGAAAAGAGATATCTTCCGACAAATTGATATTTTACTAACTCGAGTTTAACCAGTCAACCTATCCCTTTTTATGCTCCTACTCCTACCACCTAATGTTTGTGTTTTTTTTTGTGGTTATGGCTTGTGAGTTTGTGTGTTTTTTTTCCTGTGGCTATGACTTGTGAGTGAGGGCTAAGCCCAATTAGAACAAAAAACCTTACTCTCTTTCTCTTTGAGGATTTTATCAGAGAAAATTACAAAGGGAAGTGAAGGAATGCGTGTGATTGCGTTATCTGACTCTTTGGAATCATCTTTCTTTCTAAAAGCGTGACTCTGCAAAGGCGATGACCCATCATCTTTCTTTCTCTTATCTTTTCAACTTCTTCCATCCAAGGATTTAATATACCTCCGAAGCTTGCAACAGTTAAAGTCCAAGTTTCCGGATGTTTGGTTTCTTTGGAGAGCTTCGTTTGCGAATCCAAGTTTGCTTTTAAAGACACTGGAATCTGAATCCAGGCTTGGCAATCGAAAATGGTGAAATTAAGCATGGTATGTCCGAATCAGAGAGAGGAAAGAGATGAACCATGGATGGCTACTTTAGGGAGAAAGCTTCGATCATCGAAGGGGTAGTGGACGAGGGCAGTGGAATAAAATAAATAAAAATAATAATAATTAAAAAAGAAAAAGATTAACCCGTAGTTACGGTGCAAGACCGACATCAAAACAATTCTATATTTTATTAACTTAACCCTTTGGCTTTACCATTCTACACTTTATTGTTATTAAAATTATATAACCTTACCTTTTCAATTTTTTAAAATCTAACTCAAAAAAATTCCATTCACAACACTTCAAATTGGACAGATTTGGGTTGAAACCTAAGTGCAACTACGGTTTTCCAAGAGAAAAAAATAATATTAAGAAGAAAAACTCTCAAAAATAATAATAGCTTTTACTATTTTAAAAATTTTTCTCTTTTAATATTCTTTCATCTTTATATTTCTTTTATTTTTTTCTTTCATCTCAACATAGTTTTCTCGTGTTGTGAGGTTTTTTATTCCTACTACTGTTATAAGATATTCTTTAGTAGATATCTCGTAAGTTTCATCTAAATGTTATCTGAGTCCTAAAATTATGTCTTAATTTTAATAGAAGAGTGTATCAAATTTAATTTTTTTTTTTTAAAAAAAATATAGTAGTTCATGTTAAGCTGGGTCAGTATGTTCTCATACAAGGCCCAACTCTAAATTTATTAGGCCATGTAGAGTTCTATATCGATTTTGTGGTTTTTTTTTTTTTTTGTCCCTTCGGGGACATCCGATAAAATTGGAATTTTGTTTTTGTTCGTTTTATATAAATAGCCTGGGTCGATAAAAAACGTAAATTGAGGGCCCATTTTTTTCATGTTTTACAAAAAAAAACCACAAAGTCTACAGGCGTTTGTAGCCCAATGGTTACTTTATTGCCGTCCAAACACCAGACCCAGGTTCGATTCCCTATAAACGCATGCAGTGTTTTATGTTGACGAACATCAGAAGCATATCTGATGGAAACTCACTCCCTATTTTGGCTTTTTGTGTACAGAAAACCCGAATGTGTATTAAGGTTGAGTAGCTGCATATTTAAGTTACCGGTACCCCTATTTAAGAATCGTTATTAATAACTACCAATAATTAATAGCAGTTGTTAACGAGCAAGTGCATAATTCAGACCCTAGTGCAGAAAGTGGGAATAATGGCCAGAACAGTACATATTATAATGTTTTCATTCCATTATATATGACGGAGTAGTACAATGACAGACACAGAGATCAGATTTAAGAGAGTAAAAATCAACACAAACAGCAATGCATTGAGCAAAAATCTCCCCTAAAGCCATATTATATTCTCTGAGAGTCACTGCACTTAATTATTCATACGTTTCATATAGATATCATCACGATATCGGCGACGAGGAAAGTGACATACACGTTAATTTGTTGTCTAGTTTTGTGCGGCCTTTGGCTTCACGTACCAGATATATTTTCATATGTGATCATATATATATATATATATATATATAGTTTTTCGGCGGGTTTTGTTTTAGCGTTAATTAATGTTGTATGGATTCTTCTTCTTCAGTCACGATTCTCGTACTTGCGAGCCCAGATATGTTTGCCGTTAATCTTAAACTTGGCGATGCGTTTCCCCATCAGAATTTCGTCCACGGTGGCCACACTATCAAGCACCATCGTCGCAAACAGAGGCTGCTCGTTCGCACCGTCTGCTTCTCCCATGTTTATCACCCGCACGCTCGATTCCCCGAAGTTGGTCGTAAAAAGCTGCATCACCTCCGCCTCCGACACCGGAAACCCCCTCGAAAACGTCAGAAACATCGTCTTGTCCTCATCCCTCACGTGGTCCGACGGCCTGTTGCTCCATGACACGTTGTCCTGATCAAAGTCGTCATACCACCACAACTCCGCCGGCAACTCCTGGCTCAACGGCGGCACCGTCACGTTCCCAAACACCGGGTGAGGAAAGCCTGGAATAGGCAACGATCCGTTTGGGCCGAACCCGCCACTGCCTGAGCTGCCACCATTATTAATGCTCAGAACGTTGTGTAATATGTCAGAGAAGATTCTGACGGAGACGTTGTTGAGGACGCTTTTGATTCCGGCGATGGTGGTGAACCTTTTGAGGTGAAAGAGTTGAAGAGAAATGTCCTTCTCGAGGAGCGTGGAGGTGAGAGGGAGGCCACCACCTTTAGGGATGCGAGGGTTATCGTCTTCGAGACACTTGAGGCAAGCTTGAGCTTCTTTGGCCAAGGCGTTGAGAAGAGGGTTAGAGAGTCCTACGAGCTGAGGGACAACGTTAGGGTACCCTACGTTTTCAAGCCAGAGCCAGAGGGACATTATGAGAAGGCATTGAGAAGGTTCGAGAGATAGTTTCAGAAGCAAGCAACAGAAGACATCGCGGTCTACCTTGTGGAAGAGATGAATCTGATTCTCAGTTATGGGCATCATTGTGTGTTAGTATGTGTCTCTGTGTGTGTGTGTCTTTGTCTTTGGACACACATTCCTCTTTATATGAACATGGATTGAAAATGTGAGAATCTGATTTTAATGTGTATATTTTGTGTTTTATGGTAATTAATTAATGTGGTTAATGCCATTAATGCATCTCCTCTGATTTTATTGGGGATGGATTAAATGTCTTTCCCAGCATTAACTCTATGATCATGCATTTGAGCTACTTTTTTTTTATTATTATTATTTTTGCCTTTTTGGGTCTTGTTCAACGCCTTGTTCTAAATACATTTCCATCCAACATCCAATATAACACTCCGGATGTTCCTATTTAAATTCACCACCTTTTCTTTTATTGTTTCGGATTTTTTTTTTACCAAAGTATATATAACAGTAATAAGATGTTAGTTTTTAATAGTTTTAAATCATAAACTAGTGCTACAGCTTCTTCTTCTTCTTTTTTCATGATATATCTGCTGAAGTATTTCACAATGGTAATATATATAGAGAGAGAGAGAGAGATTAAACAACAAATAAATAGATTCCACTTTTGTACAAATGAATCTACCTAAGTAGAAGCTACTTTTTTTTTAGGGGGAAAAAAAAGCTTTTGCCTAAGTCTCTTTATTACTTCAGCTATGAATTATTAACCAATAATAACTATATAATTAGCAGGATGAGTTACTCGGGATTTGTTTGGGAATTTAAATAGCGTGCATGAGCTTCTTTTCTATCTGTGTGTAAATGAATATTTAAAACTCATTAATTTCAGAATTCAAGACATCAGTATTTCATTTGTCAAAAGTAGGGAGTTTGTTGACTGCCTACTAATAAGTCAAATATAACTTACGCTTATAATTATTACATCACTCGTTATAATTTTTAATATAAAACATAATTAATAATTTTAAAAAGATGAAAAAATTAAATTAATTAATTAATTATGACTAAATTCAACCATTTAAGATAAAATTCATATAATATACTCTTTAACCTATTAAAATTAGTTAATTAACTTTTATATTAATTATAATTAATTAATTAATTTAATTTTATTAATCTATCTAAAAAATTTAACTAATTTCTATATTAAAAACAATAGAGTATAATATATAGGATATGAAAATCATGTTACATGTGGCTTTGGATTAATTTTTAACTTTTTAAGAAAAATGTGAAAGTCTAATTTTGAATCCTCACATTGGTTAAATTAATCATTTTACCTTTTTGATGAAATAATCTGTCAACCTCAATAAAAAGAAGAAATTTAGATTGTTCAATTCACCTGAACAATATAAAGAAATTTAGATTGTTCCATGAATAATTGTGGTTTTAATTGATCACGTTTTCATTTATTGTATTAGATATGGATTTAATTCTGTCATGAACACAAACCCCACTGATGACTTAACCATAGTGTGCATATAGCATATGGTTTATCATGTCCCCAGCAATTCTAGAAATACGAAAATCATGGTAACTTCTATACTTTTTATTGTTTTGATATGAGAAATTAACTAATAATAACTTTTATTAGCATGACCAGTTCAAAGTGTGATATGAGAGATTATCACTGCTACCAACAATAGAAGTTATGTTCCCTCGTTTAACTGTAAAATAACGTTTTCGTCCTTCTCTTTAATTGCTTGAAAAATTAAGCTACTTTATTAAGACAACATAATTTTTGTTCCTGCACAATTTGAATGAAATATTAGATTATATTCAGAAAACATTTTTTTGTTCCTAATATTTTAGTCAACTTAACCAAATCGAAGTCTGTTAAGAAATTAGCTTTTTAAAATCGTGATAAACTTCGATAATGGAACGCACCTCGTTTTCATCTTTAAATTGCGACAATTATACTAACACTTTGGTAAAAAAATGCCACGTACCTAATCTTAATGCGGTAATAATTATTAGGGTCCAAGGAGACATGGGCTATCGAGTAGACAGGATGTCATGGCACAATTTATACATCAAACTACAATGGCGGAACAATTTGGCCGAAAATCTACGGTACAAAATGCGTAACGATCATAATCAACCAAATGACACTAAATGGCAACGAACCTGATATCCTGCTTCCACGCAGAGCTTTGCCCAAAAATGAATGGCTTGCCTCAAGAACTTGTACTCAGAACTCCTTAATGAGTCCCAGGCACGAACAACACTTGAAAAGTACAAGACAAACAGCATGTGTTATCTCCAATAAGCCACCATATCAACTTGCAAACAAATTCTTTCGAAGGCAACAAGTTAAAAGGAAAAGTGTAGGTCATACGAGAAAATCTACACAACATAATAATACACAATACATCAAATGAAATCCCATAAATGTATAAGCCGTATAGTACTGCAAAGTCCTTATGCTGATAAACCTCTAAAGTAGAATGGCCTTGATTGTCTACCAGACTTCAAATGACCTTGATAATCCGCTGCTCCAATGGCGGTCACTCGTGAGATGGTGAGATGGAAGCGGCCTCCAAGAGCCACTCGTGACATCAAAGCAAATGATGTTTCGTCCCCATACCACTATGACGGCACTGCATAAAATGTCAAGGAAACCAAGCAACTTGAGCATCTCAAAATAGTAATGGAACAACTGCCAAGGGAGGGAAGAAAAGAAATGCCTTCCTACAGGAGGCGGAAATACGCATGTTTTACTAGCTTTAGATTGCACAATACAAGTAGTTGAGAACTAAGTACTAATAAAAGTTACAAAATGATGTATTTGAAACTAGCTTCCATATACATCGATCGTGTTTGAAGTTTCAGAGATAACCAGGGACGTGAAGCAATTTAAGTGCAGTTCAAGAATGAACTGATATTTTCCTTTGCGCAATGAACCACTTGAAGCATACACTTGAAAAAATGTCTAAACGGAACAAAAGTTGTTGAAATTTCAAGAACAATGAATTCTTAACTATAAAACGCCCAAGTCAAACAGTAACTAAAATAAGGTTGTGATATCCTTCTATCCGCAGTTGATGCCCATAATATAGATAAAACTAGATGTGAAACCCCATGTGCATAGATATTGAAGAATAAAATGCTCTATTCATGACTTGCGAATGATAAAACTCCTTGTAAATTTGATACAATAGCCAACCTCACCTGATGAAACAAGGCTTGTGATGTATGTTGTAGTAATAGTATATTGATATTGATATATTAATGGCGATGATATACTGACTATAAGGATGCATACCATACCAACGGGATGGGGTCAGCAAATAAGTATGCCCAGGTGTACACAGCATCATAAGAACATCATAATACAGTACAATCTGAATGGACCATCATGCAAATCAAGTTCCAGATATGAGAGAACGTACTGTATGTAGAGGTATCAATCTGTTCCGGAAGCTGCTTTATATCAACTTCGAACCTTGACTGAACCTGAAATACAGAATAATACAAATTTATAACCGCCAATAAGCCCCATCTTCAATGAAATGATTCAAAAAAGACCCTTACATTGTTAAGAACATCAACATCAGCAGCACATGAAACAAATGTAATTGCAAGACCTTTGGTGCCAAACCTTCCAGCTCTGCCAACCTGGCCAAAAGTCCCAACCAAGAAAGATAATGGCAGGAGAAATTTATTATCTGAAAAAATATTGCCCCAAAATTTAATTTAAACAGGCAAGATTTTCCAGTCATACCCTGTGCAAATAAGTGTCTGCAGAATCAGGCATGTCATAGTTTATTACAATATTAACACGTTCAATGTCAATTCCCCTCCCAACCAAGTCTGTTGCCACAAGAATCCTGGTATGCCCCTCCTTAAAACCTTTATAACGCTTTAACCTACAAAACCATAAAATAGATTAATCGCACAAGCTAACAGTACAAGCTGTACAGAACCACTTTCGCTAAAAGTGAGTAATTAATAAGCCACAGAAAAGTACACAATTGAACCTCCTTATGAAGTAATAAATAAAAGACTATCATGAGAAAGCAAGGCAAACCTTTCTTCCTGTGACATGCCAGAGTGGATGCATATAGATGGGAAGTTACACTCCACAAGTAGTCTGTCAAGCTCAGCTGCTCTACTGACACTCTTCACAAAGATAACAACTTGGTTGAAGTCTAGTGCATCAAGAAGATCATTCAACTTCCGGTTCTTCTCTTCCTCTTTCAATTTGATGTAGTGCTGCCATTTAAAACATCCATGTAAGCCATCTAGAGCTCATACGAAATTTCTAAGAAAAGGGAAATAATAAATCTTCCATTTAAATAGCCCACCTGCACAAGTCCATGAAGGGTCAGCTTGGCCTCGTCATCAACATAAATTTCCATTGGCTGTAAGGAACAAATGTCACAGTAAATCATATTAGGGGCCTTCCTCAAGCTAATGGAATCCAGAAGGAAATGAATGATGGACGCAGATCCCTTGTATCACAGTTCTGGTCCAACTGTTTAATCTCCTTGCAGATACCTTTATTTAATTCATGCCAAGCAAGCGCCACTGACTCTTTGACACGCTTAAGTACATTGCCAGCAACTAGCTAGAACCCCAGAATACACTAGCACCCAAACCAACTCTCATAAGGAGGGGGGAAGGAACAGCCCAAGTTGTGAAAGACCTCACTTGATGGGCACAGGCTTTGAGAGACCCCAATAAAAGTTTAAATGCAGACAAAAAGAGAAATCACTAAACACAGAGCGATGGCAGAGTTGAACTACTAAACATTATTGCCATGATCTCCGAGCCCCATTTGCTGCCGCCAGATCACACACTTCACCCAACAAGCCGGACATCCTAACATTTGGCTGGAATAAAGCACAGTACAGATAGACCCCCAACTAAAAATAAATATGGGCAGAATCAAAGCATCCTATATCCTATATGTCTAATAAGGCTCTTAGAGAATGCGGGTAATATCAAAAAGAGACTTCTAAGTCAAGTAGTACTGGCCATGGAACATTACATCTTGCATAAACTTCTTGCAGACTGGGCGAATTTCCTTGCTGAGTGTTGCAGAAAACATCATAACTTGCTTATCATGAGGAGTCATCTTGAAGATCTCTTGCACATCTCTCCTCATGTCTACAAAAGCACAATGGATATTATTAAAACCACATTAAATTCACATGAAGTATGCAAGAAGAATTTAAGACAAAGCATTCGAACATACCCAGTGATTCCAGCATCTTATCACACTCATCCAAAATAAAATGCCTGACATTCTTTAATGAAAGATCCTTATCCCTGGCCAATGCTAGTATTCTTCCAGGTGTTCCGACAACAATATGAGGACACTCATTCTTCAACAGGTCCTTGTGAACTTTAATGTTGACACCACCATAGAAGACAGCAACCTTGAGATCAGGCAAGTAGGTACTGAACCTCTCGAACTCGTGGCATATCTACATGAGACAGATTGTTGACATGATTAACTGGTAAAAGCACACAAATATCTGATACACTACAAAATAGTATCGTGCACTGTAAGTTCTTTTTTACTCAAATTAAACACCTCAAAAAATACCTGGTATGCTAATTCCCTTGTATGACATAGAACAAGGGCAGCAACTTGGCCTGCAACAGGATCGATCTGCTGCAAGGTTGAGAGAACAAAGACAGCAGTTTTTCCCATTCCAGATTTAGCTTGACAAATCACATCCATTCCAAGGATTGCTTGAGGAATGCATTCATGTTGTACTGATGATGAATCACAGAAAATGGGCCGAAGGAACCAGTCGTAAACAAAAAAAACCTCTCAGACCTTCTTAATTTGATAGCTTTACCAAACCATATTAAGTCTCCGATACAAGATTATGATAGAACAATTACCTGCAAAATGAAAATTAAAATTAAACAATTGCATAAGAGTGATGACATTGACACATTATCATGAATATCAAATGCATTCAAACTTTCTCAAAATCCCCAAAGCCCCAAAACTAGAAATAATAACCATAGCAACGGAATAAAAAAAAAAAAGAGGATAAAAACAAACTCATAATTTTTTAAATATATATATCATGCTTCTAAACTATTCAAATCAAAATTAAGTCCCAGAGTCCCCAAAAAAGTCATAAAAATAGATACAACAGGAATGACTAAGGTAACGAGTTTGGGAATTTTGACTATTTGCCTTCAGAAGGATGCTCAAATCCCGAGTCTACAATGGCACGAAGAAGCTCTGGCTTCAGAAGAAAGTCTCTGAATCCCGAACTGTGAATCCCAACGTAGCCCCTGACGACAGAAAAGTAACAGAGGGCACATAAATAAGCAGGTAAAGAGAAAATATGGACAACAGATATTGTTTGCATACTAATTGAAGCCATTTAACGTAAAGGAGAAAAACAGTAAAATCCCCCATATTTATTGTCAAGATACTGCTCTCTGCAAACATATGTTGATATGCCAGTCCCTATAGATTAATACTATTTAAATTTACACTTCACATGCAATCGAAAATAGGGAGGGACAAAGGCATCCTAGTAAGGTTAAACATAATATCGGAGAACGTAAATTTGTATCTTAACCGGACTTTGGTGTCAAATACATCATTTATCACAAAAAGATCGAGATCTCGAATCTTTCCCAACATTTCTAGGGTGAGATTTAGCTGAACCCCCAAGCCTTACCGATCAATTCTCCCATCTAATCAGTCTATGCGAACAAATCTGAGAACCAGACAATTCGAAAAGCAGACACCCAACCCCGATAGGCTACGATAAATAACAGGAAACTTACTTCTTGACAGCTTCACCGTTGACTTTGGTTCCGACAGAATCAGGGGCTTTGTCTTCTTCCTCTTCATAGTCAAGGAGCTCTTCCTCGTATCCTTCATCCTTTGTTTCTCCCATATTCTGCAAATCCAACCACTGTAGACCTAGTTAATCAGACCGGAACATTGAATTATCCAGAACGAACCCACGGGACTAAGGCTAGGGTTTAAAACTAAAACTCGAGGAAGAATAAACAAATCTAGGGTTTTAGAATATAGAGAATACCCGCGCGAAGAGTTGGACGAGAAGACTGATTTGGGGTTCGAAGAGTCTGCAAATGAAATTTGTTAGCTAAAATACAATAGGGGTAAAAGAAGCCTCAGATAGCGGAACCTCTTCAAGAGTGAAAAACGGGCAGCGTCACGTACTACTGATGATAGGGTTCTCAGATTGGAAATGGAGGCAATTTTTATAGCTAGGCCAGAAAAATATAGTTTTTGAAAGAAAAAAACTTTCGAATAAGGGTAAAGGCCCAATAATAAGAGCCCACGTTCACCAACCGATTATCGCCTTCACCCATTGTAATTTTAAATTTTAGATGAGCATAATTCTTTTTTAAAAAAATTTATAAAAAATTATATTTATAATTAAAATTAAAATATAATAATTAAAATATTTAATTTAAGCAATAGTTATCATACAATTAAAATAAATATTCTACCATCACCCCGTCAAAATCAAGATAATCCAGTACACTATAGATTAGGTTAGATTAAATTGGAACTCCAAAATATTTAAGCAGCATGTGTCTCATAAATTAACAGAAGTCGTTCCTAGCATCCCAGCAATTTTATCTCTATATACCACAATTATACTATGTAAACTTTCAAGGGGCCTATTTGTTTTCATGAGATAATGCTATATAAAAAAAAAGTAATTTATATAAAGATGAATTGATGACATGTGAGTGGAAAGTTTGAGGGAAATGGGAGGGAGATCATTCTGGCAAGGGAAAAAATAAAAAAAAAATATTTTATAAAAATAAATTGGGTATTTTAATATTTAAAAAAATATATTAGGCAAGAGGCCCAATTTATCATCTGTAAATTCGTATGCAAAGACCAAATTAGCCTTTATATTGCCAATGATATTTATGAGTTTGACAATACAATTTACAACTTTGTCAATGGTATTTATAACTCTGATAATGATATTTATAATTCCTATAATGGTATTTATAACTTTGCCAATGATATTTATAAGTCTGACAATGGTATTTGTAACTCCCATAATGGTATTTACCACTTTAACAATAGTGTTTGTAACTTTGACAATAATATTTGTAACTTTAACAATTGTGTTTGTAACTTTACCAATAGTATTTGTAACTCTCATAATGATATTTGTAACTTCCACAATAGTATTTATAACTTCCACAACAGAAAAAAATTTTTACCAATTGGACTAACAATTTTGACAATGGTATTTGTAATTCCCATAATGTAATTTATAACTTTGTGAATAGTATTTGCATTTCTCACAACATAGAAGAAGCAACTTTGTCAATGGGATTAACAACTTTACCAATGATATTTGCAACTATCACAATAGTATTTATAATTTTACCAATGTTATTTATAAGTTTGTCAATGGTATTTATTACCCCCACTGGTATTTGCCACTTCCATAATAGGATTTAGAATTTTGTCAATGGTATTTATAACTCTTACAATGGTATTTACAACCCCCATAACAGATAAGAAGTAATGGTATTTATAATAACTTCAACCATTGACCAACTGATGTTCTGATTTAGTTAATCATTTTTTAATGTTCAATTTTTATATGATCAATTTTTAGTATCAAACTTTTGTAATGTTCAACTTTGTAATGGCTATAATCATATTTTACAATGACTATGTACAAATTTTCCCTTAGATATATATTTGTAATGACATTTGCAATTCATACTTTTCCCTTAAAAAATGAGATTTGTAATAATATTTTAGTGTTCAACTCGGCTAATAGTATTTGCAATTCTCCCAATGAGATTTACAACTTCATCAATAGGATTTATAACTTTTTCTATAGGATTTACAACTTTTCCTATGGGATTTACAACTTCACCAAAAGGGTTTATAATTTCACCTATAGGATTTGTAATTTCTTACAATGAGATATGCAACTTCGTCAATAGAATTTGTAACTCCTCTAATAGAATTTGTAACTTCCTACAATGGGATTTATAATTTCACTTAAGGGATTTACAACTTTACCTATAGGATTTATAGCTTCATCAATGGGATTTACAACTCCTCCAATGACATTTGTAACTCCTACAATAACATTTATAACTTCAATAATAGGATTTGCAACTCCTCCAATATGATTTATAACTTCACTTATGGAATTTACAACTTTACCTAAGGGGTTTACAAATTCGTCAATAGGATTTATAACTTTTTCAATTGGATTTACAACTTCCCCTAAGAGATTTGTAATTGCACTTGTAAATTTTGTCGTACGAAAAGCAAAAGTTTACTATTTCACAAATGACTACTCTTTCCTACTCAATCTAAATGGCTAAAAAGGAATGCCCCAATGTGGAAAGCAATAGATTGCAGGACACAAAATGTAATGGATGAAAAGCAATGAATTCGTTATTTCTCCTATTGCTTTATTCATCTAGTCAAAACTACAGTGTCAACTATAGTCTTTCTCATAAGATTATCATTAGAATGAACAAAACAATGATGATTATCAGAGGAGTAAAAGAAGAAAATTTGTGTCAAAAATTTACTTACATTTCCTCATTTCCAGCTTTAGCTCAGCTAAAGATGTCTCTCATAAAATTTATCTCCTATGTTCGCCAAGTGATATGTTTTATTTATTATAAGAGTAATTTAGTCTTTTTATTTAAATTTATAAAAGATAAATTATAACTCCTGCTTAATATATTATTTTAAATATTCAACTATTTAAATTATTTTTTTAAAATTTACTTGAGTTTTCTTTATCTTTTTCCCTTATGGCAATGCTTAGCATATGATAGGAAATAACTAGATTTGGTAAATATGATAGGAAATAACTAGATTTGGTCACTCTAGCATACGCTTAACATTAACAAAACGTAACAGCATAGGAACATCTAGTTGAGCATATATGAGATTGAAATTAATGTGCGTTGAAGAAGTGGGTCATGTGGGCTTGAAGCAAGCGAGTTGCTTCAGACTGAGGATACAACACATGAAAGACATGTTTCTCTTCTTCAGCCTCCAATATCTCCACCTCTTTTGCCCCTTTCTTCTTCATGAACTCTGCATACATCTCTCCTCTTTCCTTCAGAAAATCCTTCCCAGCTACGTGCACTTGAATTGCTGGGAACTTAGACCATTCACTTTCACTGGCCTCTGCTTTCTCAAGATTGCAGCCATAGTAGTCTCTGTTTGAGCCTTCTGGTAAACTTAGCTTCCAAAACATGTCATTCGATCTCACTTCTCCTCCTTCTTCCTCTGCCTTCTCTTTCTCCGTCCTCTTCTCGCTTCCAAAATAAGGATGTATCGGTAATATCCCTTTGATTTTCAGGTCACGTGTATTATTGTTCTGAATCGCCTTCACGGCCACGTGGTGCGCGATGTTTCCACCTGCGCTGTCGCCGGACAGAAACACCCGAGAGAGATCAGCTTGCTGAAGCCAAGGCTCGGATTCGGCTTGATCGTGAAGCCATTCGAGCGAGCTGTAGCAATCTTCGTAAGCCGTAGGAAGCCGATGCTCCGGAGCCAAACGGTAATCAACGGAAAGAACGATGGACTGAGAGGCGACTGAGAAGTCTGATAGGAATTGGTGGTAGCCAAGCCACGTGGTGGAGCCGATGCAGAAACCTCCACCGTGGAAGTAAACCAAGACGGGAAGCTTGCGGGAGCGGGAAGGAGAATGAGGGACGAAGAGCCTTCCGGTGACGGGTTTTGAGGGGTGGATGATCACGTCCTTGGATTTGCAGGAGTCGGATGATTTTGCAGAAGGCGGCACCATTTCAGGGGCAAAGCGCTTGACGGAACCATCGGAGTAGACCTCAAGGTATCCTGGGCATTCTGCTATTAAAGACATTATGTGAGCTTAGAAACGAGTTCAGAGATGCAGAGATTGAACCAGGAAGATGGGGTTCTCTGATGTTGTGGGGATCATATTTGCAGTGTCACAAGATGATGTTTGGTTCGTCACGTAAATCTTGTTTTGGCCTGTTGCAAATAATCTTCTATTTTTGTTCTTGCATGGAACGAAAGATCACCAGTTCACAACAGTTTGCGCTCTGTTTCTTTTTTCCTGATAATAAAATAGAATTTCATTGACAAAATATGACAATCTCCATCTGAACGTCATGATTTGATGGGAAGCGTATGGATAAAAAACAAAGATACAAGTTTCGCGCCAGGTAGGGGTCGAACCTACGACTTTCTGCTTAGGAAACAGACGCTCTATCCACTGAGCTACAGGCGCAGTCGTTGAACACACTTGTTTTTTACTTAATTTCTTCTCTACCCCTTATATTTCTCCCATAGTGTGGACCTGCTGCATTATATCGGTGGGATTAATATGAATAATATTTTTAGTCAAGTAATTATGTATTTTGCATTCACTCAATACATATGAAGGTCAGAACCCGCAAGAAATCAAGGGCAGTCTAATCGATTAACGAGCGAGTTAATTATCAGCATTTCTGAAAAAATATCAGAGTCTATCGTTAGGAAACTATTCATGTACGACAGCCAATTGAGTTGATGTGTTAAATTAATTCTTCAATAATGTGGATCCCCACCAAAGTACATGGAGGGACACATTGATGAGAAGAATTGTATCATTTTCACAATTATAAAGAAAGGACGTGAGGTATTCTGGAGTCTGTATATAAGTGACACACACTATTCCTTTGCTTTTATTTTTGCACTGCAAAATTCAGCCCAAATAGCAATGATAAGTCACTGTCTTCATTTGTACTGTTCCCACTTGATACTTGACCCAAAGCATTTATTGAAACCCAACTACAAGGCTCATCCCTCTTTTCATGTCAGTTTCTACTCTATGGCATTGTCTAAGTTGACAAAACAACAATAAATGCAGACCACTAACTTTGGTGGTCAGAAACCAATAGCTGACTTTGCTTCATTTGTAGCAGTATGCATTATTAAGAGAGAATGCAAATTCGTATGAAATCTTCTACTTTCTGCTTTATTTTTTTCTTCTTCTATATATATATTTTAGATATACAATCATTTATTCACTAAAGAAAATGTAGACTCTTGGCAACTTTCATTCGCTTTCAACCATGGAAGGCTCTACACGGCCATTCCCTTTTTAGTTGGTGCTTTTGTGAATTTTTAAATTATGGGACAAAGTCTAAATTGCTGTCATAACAACTTTTGAAAACAACGTACCCACCATGTGATCTCATTGTAAGAACACCTGTCAATTTCCAAGCTCCTGATGTTATTTTCACACTCAGTCCCCCCTGTACAATTTCCTCATTTTCTTTTGCTTCATAAACTTGTGTTCTGCTCATATATATTAGAAACTTATCCAGCTTGTTCTTCATTCTTTGTCCTTGTTCTTTATATGTCAGTAATCTTCATGCAAGGATCTTAGAGTATCATTTTTTGACATGACAGTTTATCCAAGAAAGGACCTATTCTGGAAAGAAGAAAGAAATATAATGGTGGATTCAGCATATTAGGGACACGTGTATTAAGTTTTAATTGCTTGATAGTTAGTAAAGAAAGAGAACATTATTTATTTATGTTTATGTTTTTAGTGGGAAGGTGAATATTTTAAATGGCAAAGCCAATGATCTAGAGCCTTACTGCTTATCACCCTGTATTATTTTTTTAAACGGCCACCTAGCTAGATGTGTTAGCGAGTATTGCCATGATTAATTGAGAATAACTTTTTCAAAAAAAATTTATATTGATACAAATTTAAATTTAAAACTTCATGTTTAAACAGTTAAAGCTCCTAGACAAACACCTATTGATGTATTATCATCCTCTTCTACGGTTAGATTTTCTAAACTCATCTTTTCTAATCAATTCCCCATCAGCATACCAAAACCTATAAAAATATCTACTAGTATCTGGAGGGGGGGGGTTTCTATTCCCTTTCAACAAAGATTTTTCAAATAGACTTATTATTGCCTTTCATATACAGGACAATTGAAACATAAGTGGAAGCTTTATCCACTGCATAATTTTGATTTGCTGACAGTTAAGTGAGTGCCCTGCTGATGCATTATGGATTAAGTTTGAGTCATTTCACTTTAATGCATATTGAAAAGTGCAAATTTACCAGAGAAATCCTGAAGATAAAGTAGGGATTCCAGCAAATTTTATATTTATGTTACAACATAGAGTACTTCAAATTCAGTGAAAAGAGTTATTTTCAGGGCCCATTAATTCACAGAAGTGATAAATGCTTCTAAGCCCCACTGATTAACCATGATAGATAAGGAGTAAAGTAAATGCTTGTTACATGGATATGGAAAAAAAGTAGGCAACTTTATAATCATTGACAGCATGCCATAAGCCGAAGGGTCAAAGGAAGAAAAAAGGATTGAGAGTAGGTAACTTGGCAATTTCTTGTCCTTTTGCTTGCTTCAATTATGAATCACAGATCAACAAGTGAACCCAATTAGGAAAAATTAACCTCTGAACTGTCCTCATATTGAACCCAATTAGGAAAAATTAACCTCTGAACTGTCCTCCACTATGAGGACTATTATGGCTACAGAAAATAGTGCCCGAGGATTGTGCTATTTCCAGATATATCCCCAAGACAGCAAGACTCATATGCATGTTGTACTGTACTAGGGCTATATCAGAACTGCCATTAGAAGACTTGAAAGAAAACTAAAGTAACAGGACATTCTAATTCAAGAATTCTGAGATCATAAGGTTATCCTTTTTCTTCCTGAGGTATACTGGAGGAATCACAAGGATAGTTCCAATCAAGAAGCTCATTGATCATCTGCATTGCTTCTTCATCTTCAACCTCGCTTGCAGCTTCACTGCTAATGGCGTCTGCAGAAGAAGCTTTATCATCTTGCTGCTGTGCTTGTTGTTGTTTCTTGCCAAGCTCGACCCGAATGACCCAATTGGAATCAGAGCGAGGTCCAGGTCTCTTTTGCCACACACCAATGTGAGAATTATCAGAATCAAGCCTGAGACAAGTGAGTGAAGGAGATGGATCCTTGCAGCATTTCTTAAGCTTTGTCGATAACAGCTCTGAGAGTGTCTTGGGAGACAAGAAAGACCCTCCTCCTCCTTCAGCTTCTTCTTCATTCAATGGTGCTGGGAAATTGGTCTTTGCAGTTCTTCCATTCATCAAAATCGATGCTTGATCATATGCCCTCGCTGCTGCCTCTGCTGTCTCAAATGTCCCTAGCCACACCCTTCTCTTTCTGCAACACACACACACACACACACACACACACACACACATATATATATATGAGAACCCAGAAAGTTAATGAGTTAATGTACAAGAAATGAATGAAAGAGAATCATAGATGGAGATTACAGAAGAGGATGGCGAATTTCTGACACCCAAGAGCCCCACTGGCGCTGCCTGACTCCTCTGAACTTCTTTGATTGTACCATGCTGACGCATGGAGATTTAAGAAAGAGAGAAAGAGAAAGAGAAGGTTTTTAAGTTTTAAGTACGAATAATGGAGATGGAGGGATATATATTAATAGTGGGGATGATGATGCTGAAGATGAAAGTCAAGAAGGAGGTTTGTGAATTTATATTGATTGTCGGTGGATTGATCGGAAAGTGGGATAGGGAACAGTACAAAATGCAATAAAAGTTTCACCGGCACAGGTTTGATAATTCCATGGCTTCTTAACAACTAAATTAAATGACCTTCTCTTCTCCCCCACAACAATATATTGTTGTTTTCTCTTTAATTTCCATCCACATTTTCAAAAGCAACTTGTTGTTTTTACACTCTGGCTTGTGTTTTTGTGAACCCCAAAAAGAAGGCACTTTTTCCCTGTTGAATTATGAATCCACTCAGTTTCCTCTCGTGATATGCGAATTTGAAACTGTTTTAATTTTTTCTCCCAAATTCCCAAGCCTTCTTGTTTGAAACGGCTGTTTAAAGATAAATCTTAGGAGTTTCCCTCGCGTACGTTTCAGAAAATCATATTTGTGAAATTGTATGGACACAGGAACTTCTCGTTGACTTAGTCATTTGGTGATGTCCAAAAGAGCAATGGCTCGAAGGTTGGTGTGGAACTGTGGATTGACAATTATATTTGGACCACCGCCCGGCTACATGTTTCTTCGTTATTGGGGCTTTTGCTTCCTTCATTTATTGGTGGGGCAAGGGCATGCGCAAAATTATATTCAACATATATATATATATATATATATATTAAAATTTGATTAATCATAACAATAATAGTAAAAAAAAATACTCATATTTTATAAAAAGATGAGACTTTTATTTTTATTATTATTATAAAAAAAATTTAATATGCAATCCTATAAATCTTTTATAAACGTTGTTTAAGTATTAAAATTGTGTCCTAACTTTTATAGGGATCAGTATCGAATTGACTTAAATTTTTTTATATAAAAAAATTAATTAATCCTCATATAAACATAATATAAGTATTGTTACTATATATTCATTTGCTTCTTAATATATAACCTAATTAAGAATTTGATCTTAATCTTAAATATAATATTTTTTTATATTTATCTATTTTTTTAAATTTATATTGATACTCCCCAATAATCAAGTAAGAGAGAAAATAAAAGAATTAAACAAGATAGTTAAAGGTTTTAGGAAAAATATATTATATTAATTAATTTTTTTAATTTAATTTAATTAAGTAAATATGTATTATATTTTGAATGAGTATTTCTTTATGATCGCACAATTTCAGTTAAGAGCGAAAATCAATGAAAACTGAGATTAAGAGAACATGATTTAGTTTTACAAATAAAAGTTCAAATTATAATTAATTATGTATACAAATTATAATTAATTATGTACATATCAAACTAACCTATAAGTATAGTGGATAATTCACATGTATTAATATGTGTGCGTTACGATTGATTAATATATAAATTAAAAAAATGTTATTAAGTCATTAATTTTATAGAATAAATTTCTGGTTTTGCCTATACTAAAAAGAAAAATTTTCACATTTTTATTACATTATATCCTATAATTAATGACTTTAAATGAGGATAATATTAAAAAAAATAATTAATATCCCATCTTATGATTTATGATAAGGAACATCCATTTCATTTTAAAAGATGCTTTATAATAAAGATAGGAGAAGGTATAGAAGGCAAATAAACCAGATTCCTTTAACTCAATGTAATTAATATTTCGTTTGGACAACATTTGCAATAAAACAAAACTTGAAATTTTGGAAAAAAAATTGAAACCATCAAATTTGACTAGAATTTTCCGGAAAAAAAAAAACAAGAAGAGAAACATAAACAACCAACGTGCGCATTAGATTAAGATGAGATTCTGCCACTGGGTTTGCTTCCCTGAGAATCTATAAATATACGTAGGTGCTGCTTTCTTGGATCATACAAATAAGTGGATGAGGTAATGAATTAAGTCAAGAAAAAGAAGACAAAGAAGCAATTCCACTGAGCAATTAACTTGAATCTGGGCTAATTTGCAGGCATAACTTGGTAAAATGGGTTTCTACTTTCTAGTCTTGTAACAACGTACTTGTAAAGTCATGGAGAGAATCGATTCTAGCTTTACGTTCTTTGGATACGCATCTCTTTCTTCTAACCAAATATTCATAACATTCTCTTTCTCTCTCCATATATATATATATATATATATATATAGACACGCGCACACAATTGTAAATGTTGGCTCTATTAAAGGAATAGTGCTTTCGTACGTCAAAAAATAATCTACGAGCGCTTCGATCGCCCGCAACCTTTTAAGTTTTCATGTTAGCTTCCCTGTCTACTACATGTTTGTTAAAATTCTCTCTATATTTCTCTAACTTACTTCCCAATTTTTTGGTTGTGATATAGAAATATAAACATATAATGGAGGGTTTGTTACACGGGACGCTTTGTGTAACCATATATGATGTTGATAAGCTGCACAATAGATGTAACTTAGATTTCTGCAACAAGGTACCTTCCCTCCATTTTCTAACTTAGATTTCTGCAACAAGGTACCTTCCCTCCATTTTCTCTATTCACAGAGAAGATTATTAGTTTTCAATGTCTGCTACACAGGATCCATTATTTAGTTTGAAACTTTGATAGTCTAGTCTACCTATTTAGTGCAACGATCTTATGACAACATAAGAAGTTGTTCTTTTAAGACAATGCAGCCAGGATGATCTTGTTTTAAGAAAGTTTAATGGAAAAACTTGTTTATCTCAAATATTCCCGTCGACGTTCGGGACTAAACTGAATTATTTTTTCTTAAAACTCTGAAATTAAGGATGTTCCTCACCGAGGGAAGAGATTTCTAGCCCAAGTCAAGGGTTGTTTGCTGTGTCGACCAGAGGTAATTAAATTAAACATTAAGAAGTTCAATCCTCTGTTTTTCTCTACTCATGAAACTGACTTTGTTTTAATCCATAAATGGCATCATGAACATGAAGCTTGTTGGGACTAGATTGTATGCCACAGTTGATTTAGATAAAGCCAGAGTTGCAAGAACCAGAATGATACGACATCAAACTTCCAACCCCAAGTGGAATGAGACATTTCGCATATATTGTGCCCACAAGGTTTCAAACATTGTATTCACTGTCAAAGATGGAAACCCCATTGGAGCAACACTAATTGGAAGAGCTTACGTCCCTGTAGATCAAGTCCTGAATGGGGCCCCACTTAACAGACAAGTTGAGATTTATGATGAAGACCTTCGTCCAATACGAGGTGGCTCTAAAATACATGTCAAAATACAATTCGATCATGTGGTCAATGATCCTTACTGGTCTAGAGGAATAAAGACTGCAGATTTTCCTGGAGTTTCTCATGTGTTCTTCAACCAGCGAGAAAATTGCAGAGTCACTCTGTACCAAGATGCTCATGTCCTTAATGATTTTATTAAGGTATCTATCCCACTTTCCGGGGCAATCAGATACTATAATCCAGGAAGATGTTGGGAGGACATTTTCAGTGCTATTTATAATGCCAAGTACCTGATTTACATAACTGGTTGGTCTGTTTACACTGAAATAACCTTAACTAGGAACTCTGATAAGCCATCCATGACTCTAGGCGAGTTGCTCTTGAGGAAAGCCAATGAAGGGGTGAAAGTTCTTGTGCTTGTTTGGGATGACAGAACTTCTGATGAACTCAGAAAAGAGGGGTTGATGGCAACACATGATCAAGAAACAGCACACTACTTTAGGAATACTAAAGTACAATGTGTGTTGTGCCCCAGAAATCCTGACGTTGGAAGGAGCATAATTCAAGGGCTTCAAACTTCAACCATGTTCACTCACCACCAAAAGGCAGTAGTTGTTGACTGGGACTTATCTGACATTAAACAAGACTCCAATAATGGAGGATCACACAAGAGGACTATTGTAAGCTTTGTAGGCGGAATCGATCTGTGCGATGGACGATATGATACGCATGAGCATCCGTTGTTTTCAACTCTAAACACGATCCATAAAGATGATTTCCATCAGCCAAACTTCCCAGGAGCTTCAATTAAGAAAGGTGGTCCAAGAGAGCCATGGCATGACATTCATTGCAAACTAGAAGGTCCCATTGCTTGGGATGTCTTGTACAATTTTGAGCAGAGATGGGAGAAACAAGTTGGAAAGAACTTCCTTATACCTCTTACTGAACATGATGATATTCTTGTCTCTCCATCTGAAATAAAACCATTAGAAGACCATGAAACATGGACTGTTCAGTTGTTCAGGTCCATTGATGGCGGTGCAGTTTCTGGGTTTCCTAAAAACCAAGATGAGGCAACCGAGTTAGGCCTTGTTAGTGGGAAAAATAACATCATTGACAGAAGCATTCAGGATGCTTACATAAATGCTATTAGGAGAGCCAAGAATTTCATCTATATTGAAAACCAGTATTTCCTGGGGAGCTCATATGGTTGGAAAGAAACTGATATAAAAGTTGCGGATATTGGGGCTCTGCATCTTATACCAAAGGAGTTGTCACTCAAGATTTTGAGCAAGATTAAAGCAAGAGAAAGGTTTGTTGTGTACATTGTGATCCCAATGTGGCCAGAAGGTGATCCTGAGAGTGCTTCAGTTCAAGCAATATTGGATTGGCAGAGAAGGACAATGGAGATGATGTATACTGATATAGCTGAAGCCATTGAAAAAGTAGGATCTAAAGCGGACCCCACAGAGTATCTCAATTTTTTCTGCCTGGGCAATAGAGAAGTCGAGAAACATGGAGAATATGTTCCTCCAGAGAGACCAGTGCCTGATTCTAACTACGATAAAGCACAAAAAGCCAGGCACTTCATGATTTATGTTCATTCAAAGATGATGATAGGTAAGATATACATACATGCACTATATATATAGTTACTGGTTTAAACACAGACAAAATAGATTCCACTAATGATCATATATTTGTGTGTGTTTGCAGTTGATGATGAGTATATAATAGTGGGATCAGCCAACATAAATCAGAGATCAATGGATGGAGGAAGAGACACAGAAATTGCAATGGGGGCATTCCAACCACATCATCTAACAGAGGAAGAGAGTCGACCAAAAGGTCAGATACATGGATTCAGAAGAGCATTATGGCTTGAGCATCTTGGTGATGTGGATGCTGAAGTGTTGGACCGGCCAGAGAGTGAAGAATGTGTGAAGCTTGTGAATTTTATTGCTCAAGAGAATTGGAAATTATACACAAAGCAAACATTCAATGAAGATGATTCAATTAGGTTTAATCATCTCTTGCGCTACCCCATTGGTATAACCAAGAGTGGGGAAATAAACGCATTAGAAGGGTTTGAATTCTTTCCTGACACCAAGGCTCGTATTCTGGGCACCAAATCTGAGTACCTTCCTCCTATTCTCACCACCTAGGTTGAACTGTTGGGCTATGTATTGTGTACATATATTTGTATAACGTTGTATATTGAATATCACGGTCGTCTTTAATTTGATTGATTAATCGCTGTCGGAATATAATGCGATATTCAGAATTTGAGATTGAAGAGAAGAAGACCTTTAAAGATGAGAATTTGGTAAAATAAGCCGCCTGAGGAAAGCATACGTCCGTATACGTTAGACTGAAATAAATGTTTGAGTTGACTGTAGGTTGAAACGAATCATATACCTCGACAATAATTCATTGAATATTGAAGGGTACTCATGGTTTATTATCGTCCTTCCCTTTTTCTTTATTACTTTATTATATATATATATATATATGTTAAAAAATACGTATAATTATTCTAAAAATACAAAATAATCGAATGTGTCTATTTGTAGAGACGGGGGGACATGCATATGCCCATGTGCAAGTTTACTTTTATATTTGCATTTCTATGGGTCAATCTTCAATCTTGGATCTGGTGTTATTTATTGGTCAAAAAAGAAAAAGAAAAAGAAAATGTCCATCTAATTTTGTAAACTAGATCATATAATCATCTGACAATAAATATTGCATGTCGACAACTTTTCTTTGTATGAAATTCTGTTTACAAGACAATAAAAGACCATTTTTAATATTGAATGAGATATCTATAACTCATTTTTGAAAAAAAATCAACTCTAACTACACTCTTCATATTAGGATTTTTTTTTTTCATTTTCTATTTTTTAAAGCTAATTTTAAAAATTTATAATAATTTCTTATAACTAATCAATTTTAACTTTCTTAATTGAATAAAGCAGTTAACAAAACTATTTTTTTTAAAAATTAGGTGGTATCCTTTAATCAAAAATTTAAAGACAAATTCTCCTTAATTAATAAGGAGTTGATGATTCTTAATAGTGTATATAGAGAGAATTTTATAATCAATACTAAAGTCTTTTTGAGAAATCTACGGTGCTATAAAAGTAATTTTATTTATGGTAATAGATGCCTTACATTTACCTAAAAAATAGGGAGTTGAAGGGAATAAATAATAACATAATGTAATTTAAAATTGATTTGAACCTAATCAAACTTTCAAATTTAATTATAGTAAAATTTTCTTTTTTTTATTTTATTAGGCATGTATATTTTTTTATTGGAAACATTTTTCTTTTGCGAGGAGTAGACATCTCTCCCAACAAAACTATGACCCAACACCCCGTTATAGACTAAACGGAACAAGCTACAGGGCTTTGTTTCTGGAACAATTGAGCGAGTCGGAGAACAAAACGGAACAGGAAACCCAACGGTGAGAGAAAAGTACAAGAGGGTAAGAATATACGACATAGGCTGTTGAATGGAAAGCAGGGCACAGATTCTAGCTTCAACTTCTTATTCACACATATCTCTTCCTTGATCCCAAACCCAAACATCATCTGGAGATTCTCTCTCTCCAATATAAATATGCCAATTCAAGCTTTATGCTCCAGGTCGATCGTTCTTCAAGTTTCCTTCCTCAATTCCCATGTACGTCACATTTTGGTTACTATAAATCTATCTCCGTGCATGATCTCTTTACATGCTCACGTTCATTTCTGAATACTGATTTCACAGCTCGCTCCACGGAATGTTGCATTTGCTGCACGGGACGCTTCATGTTGTCATATATGAGGTCGACAAGCTACATTCTGGACTCAACTTCAGACTCAACAACCAGGTCCTTTCATGTGTTCACATAAATATTTTTTCTGCAAAAAAAAAATATGAACTTATATATTTTTTTAATTCTTTGTCTTATTTTTCCTATTCTCAATTTGAAAACTAAGGGTCCGAGAAACTTTGGGAAGAAAGTTCTTACCCGAGTTAAGAGTGCTTTGCGATTCAAGCCTCAGGTATGTAAATTCCTGGCCTTTTCTTTTCAATTACGTATACAACAATCCTTTTCCTTACTGAAAGTTGGCAGAGTAACGATATATGGGGACTAGTGAAATAGGATATTGGCATATGAGTCATATGAAATGAGTTAATTACACTGTAGTTCCTAGAGACGACTTGTTTGCCATTATTATTATTTTGTGTCAAATTACCATACTAGCTCTTTGAAAAATAGTTATCACTGCTAAACTTTATGTAATAAAAAATAAAAATAAAAATTGTTCTCCTGTTACCCGCCTTCTTTCCTGCAACTTTTGTTTTCTTCCATGGAAGAAAAATCGAGAGATCTGGCTTTTTCTTATCCAAGCGAAATGGCGCAACAAAAGCTCCCAAAACTAGAATTCATCATCTCCCTCGACATCTTTTCTACATCATGAACTCTTCCATCTTTACAGATTCCAGAAATAAGCACGTTCAAATCTCTTGAACATTTCATCAAACAGATAATTTGCCTCATCTAGCATTCACTCTGTACACAACCCATTGATCAAAGAACTGAAAAAGTGAAAACATCTGGAAAAAAAAAATAATTTTCCCTAACACTCTTCAACCAAAAACCCCTCACTTGAAAAATCTAATATTACCTTCCTTGCAAAATCTATGCATCAAAACATTGAAGTTATAAGCTTTTGGAGAATACCCAGAATCCAAAATTTCCAAATAGAATACCCAGGCTAGAGCTTATTTGCCGTAGCCAACCGAAAACTTTAAAGAAGACATTTAGTTCATGACGCGGCATCCTCTCTCGTAGCCTTCAATTTGGTCGAAGCCTTCTTTGATTCCATGATTTTGGGGGCTTTTGTTGAGGCCATTTCACTGGGATGAGAAAAGCCAGATCAGGATTTTTCACCCATGAAAGAAGATTGCAGGAAAGGTTGGTAACAGGAGAGCAATTTTTTTTTTATTACTTATAAATCCAAGGTGGAAAAAAATTGAGCTGATGCCACATGGACATAGACAAATAAATATAATTAACAGTGTTAATATCATATCATCATATTTAATATTGTTAATTCTAGAGGGACTAACGACAACAAACAAAATAAAGTTGAGAACTAAAATTTACTTTTGAAAAACTAAAATTAAAATGGGAATAAACAGAAATGATAAAAAATGTATCAATACTTATATTATGAACAATTATGTTGATAAGGAAGATTGATAATGTCAAAAAATAACTTAGGGACTTTAGCGTAATTAGCTGGTTTCATGGGATTTATATGTCAATATCCTATTTAAGGGGTTTACATATGTCATACTTCCTTAAAAATTTCATATGTCGGGGAAATATTTGCATTAACTATATATTGAAATCCATGCAACTGCACGAATATGAGGTTGAATTTATCGTCTATAGTACAATTTGTCGGTCTATATTAATATGTTAATATTGATTGACTAACATTTATGAACGATTATGACTAAGCAATCACCCCGTATAATTTTACTTAGATATAATTTAAATAAATCATAGCCCAGGGTTTTTCAATATCACAAGAATGCTTGAGAAGAAAGCTTGCACACATCTAACAGGAAAAATGTTTTTGTAGATTGGTAGAACTATGATGTATGCAACTGTCGATTTAGATAAAGCAAGAGTTGGGCGAACAAGAATGATACGCCAAGCCTCTAAACCCAAATGGAATGAGACATTTCATATATACTGTGCCCATTCCATTTCTGAGATCATATTCACTCTCAAATATGATAATCCAATTGGAGCAACTCTGATTGGAAGAGCTCACGTACCTGTTGAGCAAGTCCTCAAGGGCAACATAGTAGAAACCTGGGTTGCTATATTGGACGAGGATCGTCGTCCCATACAAGGTGGCTCTAAAGTTCGTGTCAGAATGCAGTTCTTCGATGTTACTAGGGATGTAACTTGGTCTCAAGGAATCAAGAGCCCGCGAAATGCCGGTGTTCCTCATACGTTCTTTACTCAGAAAGTTGGCTGCAAGGTTACTCTGTACCAAGATGCTCATGTCCCAAATGGTTATCTTCCTAGGATTCCTTTGTCTGAAGGAAGATATTATGAACCTAGTAGATGTTGGGAGGATATTTTCAACGCAATCACAAATGCTAGGCACTTGATTTACATAACCGGGTGGTCTGTTTACACTGAAATAACCTTAGTGAGAGACCCAAGGAGGCCAATTTCTGGTGGAAACATGACCCTTGGGGAACTTCTCAAGAAGAAAGCTGACGAAGGTGTCAATGTTCTTATGCTTGTGTGGGATGATAGAACTTCTGTTACAGAGCTGAAGAAAGATGGTTTAATGGCAACCCATGATGAAGAAACACACGAGTATTTCAAGAACACAAAAGTGAAGTGTGTGCTGTGTCCACGTAACCCAGATGATGGGCGTAGCATAATCCAAGGTTTTGAGATTTCAACAATGTTCACTCATCATCAGAAGACAGTGGTTGTTGACAGTGAAGTTCCTGGTGGAGGATCTCAGAGAAGAAGGATTGTGGGTTTTATTGGTGGGATTGATCTGTGTGATGGAAGATATGACACACAAGAACATCCTCTGTTTTCAACTCTAAACACAATCCATAAGGATGATTTCCATCAGCCAAATTTCCCAGAAGCTTCAATCAAGAAAGGAGGCCCAAGAGAGCCATGGCATGATATTCACTGCAGGTTAGAAGGACCAGTGGCTTGGGATGTCTTGTTCAACTTTCAACAAAGGTGGGAGAAGCAAGTTGGGAAGCAATTCCTACTCCCAACTAGACTTCTTGATCAGATCCTCTTACCTCAATCTTATACGACAACATCTAATGACAGAGATTCATGGACTGTTCAATTGTTCAGATCCATTGATGGTGGTGCAGCCTCTGGCTTCCCTCAAGACCCATCTAAAGCATCTGAATTAGGCCTTGTCAGTGGAAAAGATAACATCATTGACAGAAGTGTTCAAGATGCTTACATAAATGCCATTAGGCGGGCCAAGAACTTCATCTACATTGAAAACCAGTATTTTCTGGGTAGCTCATATGGTTGGAAAGATTCTGACATAAAAGTTGAAGATATCGGGGCTCTGCATGTTATACCAAAGGAACTATCACTAAAGATTGTGAGCAAGATCGAAGCAGGAGAAAGATTTGCAGTGTACATCGTGATACCAATGTGGCCAGAAGGCATCCCTGAGAGTGGTTCAGTTCAAGCGATCTTGGATTGGCAAAGAAGAACAATGGAGATGATGTATACTGATATTGCTGCAGCCATTCAGAGAAAAGGAAACAGATCAGCCCACCCTCGAGATTACTTGACATTTTTCTGCCTCGGAAATCGAGAAAGTAAGAAATCTGGAGAATTTGTTCCTCCAGAGAAACCAGATCCTGATACTGATTACAGCAGAGCACAAAATGCCAGGCGCTTCATGATCTATGTTCATGCCAAGATGATGATAGGTGAGAGATATCAGATTCAGAACTCCATAATATATCAACTAGCCCAACATATACTAACTAACTTGGACGATTTCTGCTTTTTTTTCAGTTGATGATGAATACATAATCATTGGCTCTGCAAACATAAACCAGAGATCAATGGATGGTGCAAGGGACAGTGAGATTGCAATGGGTGCGTTCCAACCATATCATCTTGCATCTTATGGCCCACCCAAAGGTCAGATATATGGGTTTAGACGAGCTTTATGGTACGAACATCTTGGGGATCCTGATGAAGGTGATCAAGCGTTTGATCATCCTCAAAATTGTGTGAAGCTTGTGAATTATCTTTCAGACCAGAACTGGGAAAAGTATTCAAATCAAATATTTGATCCACGAAGTTCATTCAACCACCTCATGCGTTACCCTATAGATATAACCAGAGAAGGGAATGTAACAAAACTACAAGAGTTTGAATTCTTTCCTGATACTAAGGCTTCTGTTCTGGGCTCCAAATCAAGCCTCCCTCCTATCCTCACCACGTAACTTCGTGCATGATGTTCATGGTAAGCAATACCCATATTTTCCTTATGATAATTCGAAAGTTATTATGCTCTAATAATTCAAATGACGATATTGGTTTCTTTATTATTATTATTAGTTGCTTCACGGCCTGCTACAAGCGACGAAGTGGGGTATATATGGAGATAGAGAAAATGCATATGCATGGGTGGCGAAAGCAAGTGGATGCTTTATCGATTATAAGAATCTTCTTTGATTAATGAAAACGATTATTCAAAACCAGGGTTCGAAATTTCATTACCAAGAGGAAGGTTGAAATTATTGTAAAAGCTTTAGGCGTGTTGTATTGGCATATGTTAATGTGTTATTTCATGTTTTTTTTCATCACGAAACAAAATATGCTCTTCTGCAAAATCACTCGTGCAATTCTTTGTTCCTTTCAGTAAGACAAGAAGACAACTTCACTGCACAGTAAATTGGCTAATTAATCAGATATATCTTGAATTTCAAAAAAATTGGTGGAAAAAAAATTATACATGTGTGATTTAAATCACCCAAGCTTAGTTGAGAAATGAAAGTTTTAAACATATGTAAGTGATGGATTTAATATGAACTGTGATGTTTATGTATTTATAATTTAAATATTGCGATTTATCATAATTTTCATCTCAAAGGTAATCTTGCACAATTGCTACGTAGGAACTTGAAGCGTGAGGTATCCAAAGTTGCAGAAAACGCCGTATGCCGGCGAAAGGAACCGGATGCTTAATTTATACTAAGAATCATATGTGGTTAACGTAAATGATAATTAGAAACTTAATGGCTAAATGATTTCTCCGAAGAAAAGGTTGGAATTGTGGTAATTACTTTATGGATTACAGAAACGTTGTATTTTATTAGCGTAGTGCTGTATGATGTTCGAAAGTAAAATAATACCAAGTTCCCTCCAACGAATATAAAAATTGCTGGCAGGGGCTGTAGCCTGTATGTAGCATGTTGATTTCGTACTCCTGTAAAAGAAGCACGCTTATTTCTCTGAATAATTTATCGCTGAATTTGGTATAGCATCTAAATAATTCCCAACCAACTTACCATAGGGCCAAACTTTCAGAGAATTTGAGCGTTTCAACTTTCAGGTTTTTCTTTTTTTATTTTTTTCATCAGCATATATTCGGAGGAAAGTCAGAAAAATTTTCGCTTTTTATTTCTAAGAAGCCCAAGCAAGCACGATCTTTCAATCTTCTTCCCTGTATTTACCCCCTCTTCTTCCTCTTCTTATTCTCTAGGGTTTTTGGAAGACGGGCACTTGGGCAGCTTAGATTAGAGGTAGCCTGTTAAATTTATAATATATATATATATTGGATTAAAATGTGAGGGTTTCCCCGACCTTTTGTTGTACATGCAGGGTTTTGAATTCTCTCCTTCCTGGACTTTGGAATTTGTTTTATATGGGACAGATCTCTGCTGCGATTTGCGTAAATGCAATTCTGTAGATACGTTCCCCCTTGGGTCTGTGGAATTCTGGCATCAATGGGGTGAGTTTACTGGTCTTGTCCTTGTTTGCGTTGTTTGGTAGCAGACAAAAACAAGATCGATTTTACCCTTTGAATTGATATTATACCTTATATGGTTAAATCAGACAGAAAATTACTTTACCTGAGAGCAGATATTATTTAGTGTAGTCAGGTTTCTGGGATAGTGAAAAAACAAGCCACGTTAAGTTTCTTGTTCAGCTTCAAGGTCGTGTAAGAAAATGATCTGAGATTCGTTTTGCCGGAGATTCACACACTGAGCTCAAAGAAAACCACATACATGTTGCCTCTTTCTGACTTATCGTTCTGAAACCTTGATAAGCTGAAGATTGGGTTTTTATTATATTTTTAAATTTTAATATTGCCTCTTTCTGAGCTTTCTGGAAAAGTTAATGTCATCCTCTGTAGTCATTAATACTCTTCTAATCTTATTTGGAATCTCATGCTTATTCCTGCTTCTTTTCTAAGCAAGCATAAGATCTGGTGAAGAAAATTTTTCTGGGGCTTTATTGTTTTACCTTCCTTCTTTGGATTCTTGGGAAGTTGGTAACTAGATATGCATATAATATTTTCCCCACTTTAGGATTTCCTCGTAGGTATGTATTCTAGGTGTTGCTTGTTACCACTATGGGAGAGATGCTCGGGGAAGAAACCCTGCTGTTCATTTTTACTATTTTGTGGTGCTTGTTGTCGTGCGCTGGTGTTTTCTGCCATGGAAAAGATAAGGCTTAATTGCAAGGAGCTTTTTAGTGTAAGGAAAAAAAATTTCCTACTGAATTTAGTTTCAGGACTTATATTGTTTTTGTTGTCGTAACACTAATCATGGACATCTTTGTTCTGTATAGTAAGAGGCATCTTATTCAACTATTGTGAGTTCAATTCAAAGGAAAGAAGAAGAAGAAAAATAAATAAAGGAAGAACGTGTAATGTGAAAGAGCAAGACAAACCTGGATTATTTAGTGGCTTACTAGAGATGTGGAAGGTTGTCATGTAGTGAAATTACATCTTTTTCTTTATTTAACCCTAGTTAGTGTTAAAAGATTATCAATTCAATAAAAGTGCTAGCATTCTTATTCTGGAGTGCATTTAGTTTTCTCATCTTACCTTGGAGGGGAGATACAATCTTGTTTGCAATGATTAATTATTATGTTACGGTTGAGGAAGTTCTTAGCAATAGAAGGTTATTAGGTCTCTAGTGTTTTGTTGGCTGTTTGTCTACTAATTTGGTCTAATGAAATGTATAATACGGGAAACACAGTAACACCCTCAGTCACTCACACTAGGTTATGCTGTGTGAATTAAGCTAAAGATGACTGATATCTGCTATTCTTCTTCATCGTCGTCATCATCGTCTTCTTCTTCTTCTTTAAATTCGAGCTATACAAAATGAGTCAGTAGCAGCTACTAATCATGCTTCAGGTTGAACCTGCTTTGTAACAGAGCAGAGGCTGCCTAGGATGCTGCACAAAACCTCCAATAATTGCTTCAATGGACGATCCATCCAAGAAACTAAGGAATCTAAATGCGATAGGGACGAAAGATAACGTATCAGAGGACTTCTGGACTAGCAGCCCTTTAGGAATGGATCAAAGTGCTGGTCACTCCCAGAGAAGCATCTCATCAATTGGCATATCTAAATATACCTCTGATCCCCAGAGTAGTTCCAGTAGTCAGATCGATCCTCCTGAGTTTATCAATCAAGGCAAGTTTGCTGTAAGATATCTATATCTAGAATGAGTTGCTTCATGTGTTTGTCCAAGATTTTATAAAAGAGCACTTGTAATTTTGTGCCTTCTTGGTAGTCATTTGGTGTCTTCTGTGTTAAACTCATCATCATGCCATTATCTATCATGGTATTACTTTTAATTGCAGAAGAGTTTGATGAATGCAGGTCTTCTTCTCTGGAACCAGATAAGGCAGCAATGGATTGGGAACAAGAAGTCCGAGAAGCAGGCACAAGCTAGAGAACCCAGAATAAGGTAAAGGAATACGTAAGTTGATTTGTTGTATGAACATAAGCTTTCTGCAATACTAATTGAGATTATGTTTGACTCAGTGGGAATGCCACCTACGAGAGCGTACTTGGTTCCAACAAGCCCTTTCCACGACCCATACCTCTGGGAGTGAGTGCTTCTGAACTGGGTTCTTCTTCTTTTCATAGAATGGACCCACTAATTGATTTTTCCGAATGATTCATGTGGCAGGAAATGGTTGACTTTCTTGTTGATGTTTGGGAGCAAGATGGTCTGTATGACTGATATATCAACCAAACTAGGCCCTTATTTTCTTGGATTCTGCAGAGGAATGGAGCTGACGTGGAATTTGTTCGTTATCCTGCCCATTGCTCTCAAGAGTTGTGAATGGTGATTCTATTCTCTTTCTCGCTTTCTGGCTGTATCAATTTGATTATTTGTGTAAAGGATTGTTCTGCTCATGTCTTGCCTGTGTTGCTTGCAACTATGTGTACCATGCGCAAGAGATCGTTGAGGATTCATTTTTACTTAGTTTGAATTAATTTTTTCATGACATCAGAAAAGTATAAACCCGAATCAATATATACCCTCCATCCCAGCTTTTAGCTTCACTTTTTTTAATGGATTTTGTCATTGTCGATTTCGTCTAAACGATTGTCCTCTAATTACGTGTACTCTAATAATTCAAAATATTTGACACACGAACCACTCATTACATGACACACGTACCTCAATTTAGCAGCAGCAAGGACTTTTGAGAACCCTCAAAATAATCACTTTTATGTTTTACAAGACAATTTCTCTCACATTTTATTTCGTATAAAATCATTTAAGTATTAAATAAGCTATATAAAAAAATAATCTAAACAAACTGCTAGTTCTTTTGTTTTAGGGGGGAAAAACGATTAAAGGTTTTAGAAGGGATGTTAAAGGCCTTGTGAGCCCAAACTGAAAACCAGGCCCAAGTGAAGATAGCCATTTATCTCTTACAAGCAGGCTTTCTTGTGCTGGCAGGGGAATCATCATCGTATTTTTTATATGACATTGTCTTACAGTTTCCTCTGATTCACTCCCGAATCCTTGTTCCTCGTTTTGGGTTGATCTTTTGAGTAACTTTTATTTTGATGTTGTATCTGAAAACTCCAGTAGCAGTAGATGCTGGCTGCTGATATTTGTTGGTTCATTCACAGGCAGCAAAGCAAAGGGAGAGAAGTGAGAAATGGGGAAGGCCTTGTTCATTACCACAATCGAAACGAGGAACAAAAGACAAGGTGGTCATTGGTGTAGTTGATGTTTATGCGAGAGTGGAAAAAAACAAAGAGAATCCAAAAGTATTGAGGCAAAATGTGCGTGTCGTTCCCCACCACCGCTATTTGAGTGTCACAGAAGAACATCGCATAATGGAGTGTGCCTTTCCCACCAGAGAAACGAGTGCTGTGTGGGCCATTCCCAGTATTTCTGTTTATTGGGATAAGATGCCCCCTAGCCCACATCCCCCGTTATCAAATATACCCTATTTCTTTCAAAGAACAGAAAAAACAATGACGGGTTGAATCTAATAAAAAATATTAGTTCTTTAGAGTTTAATGAATCAAAATTTATTTTTTTATTAAAAAAATATTTATATTTAATATTTGATAGTATCTCAAACATAACTATCTATAATAAAATAATGCAATCAAAACAAAATGTAGATTTAATCTAAACTTTACAAAATTTATAATAAAAAAATAGATATTGGTGAGACTAGTTAAATTCATATTAACCTTAAATGGAACGAGATTTAAATTTGAGTTTGTATAAATATAAAAAATATTTTTAAAAAAAATTATCTTCGATTAGATTTAACAATAATACTGATATAGTCATGTGATATAGACTGTGATAAGGTTGATTGTAAAAACATCAGGAAAAAACTCATTTTTGTTAATGAATTAACCAAAACATGTTGACAATAATGGAGAAATTTTAAGCAGGGTATATAAATAAATCTTAAAAATTCTTACAAATGAAGAAACTTTGTTCCTGCATTATATATATGTGTGGGGTGTGGGGGGTGGGGGGGCTGCGATGACTTTATGGGGTCACATCAGGTTCAGGGGAGGGCATAGTGTAAAAGCAGACACGACGTTAGTCCCTGACGTATCCAATTGCCATTGCTCGTTGGCGACCATACACATATTCATATTCATATTCCACGCCCTTGATTATTCACACAACCTCCACACGTGACTCAGCTTCTGTTTTGCATTCTTATCGTTTTGAGCGAGTTGGCCACGGATATATGCAAGCCATTAAAGTTAGTTGATCAAGTTAGAGAATTTAAGACTTTATAAAGACTTTCTTTTAAAGCTAATCATCCTGTCGATATGAGACTCATAACAATATTATTCTTTAAAAGAGCTGACGATTCCAATGGCTCCATATTATGAGATAATTTAATAGAAGGTTTAGGCTGAGAAAGGGGGAGAGAGATGGAGAGTAAAAGGGAAGATTGGTTTAAAAAGGGAAGATGTGAGTTGGAGACATGAATAATAATAATCCGAGGTCTGAGGTTACAAGTTGACTAATATAAAAGAAAGGAAAAAGAAGAAGATACTGCATATCCATGGCAGACCAGCACATATCTGTTGTGGGATTACAATAGTATAAGGCAAGTGGGGAATGATATTCTTTCCCCAAAAGCAAATCTCGCTTTCTCCAAAGTCTTTTTTTTTTTTAATATTTTATTATTAATGATGATGATGATGATGATAACGGGTTAACTATAAGCTAAGTACGGTGCATGTTTAAGAGGTTGATGAGAACGTAACATTAAAAAAATAGAGAGGGGGGTGGGGGATATTTGACTTGAACCAATGAACCTGGCTACCAAAAACATGAGTGCAAGGAAACGACAACCCTATCTTCCTAATTCACATTTACACTCCTTTTACTATTATTATTATTTTTTTCCTTTATATCTCGTTCAATTTACGTACCAATCACTACCTGTTTTTCGTAGTGTCTCTATTATTTAACAATTAGCCTGCAGAATGTAATAAAGTTGAAAATAAAATTTAAAAAAAAATATTTAAGAATATTTTTCATAAAAAAAATGATTGTTGATTGATTATTATCCACAAAAATGACATCATACGACAACAACACGATTTATTCGTTGGATATGTTATTCATTAGCTAGAAGGTTTTGATCATTTTAATGATCATTTTCTTTAATCTTCTTTTATCTTTTTTCAAGAGACTCCATATAGCCTGTTATATCATTTTTACCGGTATTTTTAACGACTTTCTTTGTATATACATGTTTGAATCCCCTTCGAATTTATTGCACACACATACTCTCGATGATGTACAAAAATAATTAATAACTGAGAAATGTTAATGTATTTTGTTTTGATTTGCAGATATCCAGCATGGGAACATTTCAACGTGATACGTAAAGAATCAGGCATCGGAGCCGTTCAGGCAAGAATAGGCAAGTGCAAGGTTGGCTCTGCCACATTTACAATATGTTATTAACATATAATGATATATCACGTGTCTTTTATTGTCTCCATTTTATATTAAATTAAACGAAAAGCATTTCAGAATCATCAACTTGGTTTCCATGCATGAACCCGATAGAATTTTGGGAGTGAATAAGGCGAACTTTCTCAACGAGTGGGTACGTATTTTCCAGTTTCGTTCCTTTGGAACAACTACTCATTCTCCAATATCATCAAAGGTAAGAAAACACGACGACTATGCAAAAAGTTAGGTCTCATTTAAACATTACTTTACTCATGAACGATACTTTGAAGAAAGAGACAAGCTTATTTTGAAAAACCTAAGATATAATATATTTTATTTATGGAAAATCTTAAAATAATCGTATACTAAATATGATACTTGTAAAAAAAGAATCCCATCATCTCATATAATTAATTAATTAATTAAATGGCTTCTATTTCAAGAAATGCTTATTTACACAACTTTTTCATACTCATACGTAATTTAATCGGAGAGATTCTCTTCTCTTTCTTCCCCATTCATTTTTTCTCTGTTTTTTCACCATTAAATCAATGAATGATTTGGCTTTAATCAAATTTTCTCTCGAATTCACATATTCAATTAAAAGTTATTTACTCGCAAAGAATATAATACAAATAATTATATATAATAATTCTTTTTTTTCGCAAAAATAATCAATATATTGCCATCAACCAGACAAACAAAGGCCAATTAAAAAATAGGTTGGAAAATCAAAACCAGATCCCCATATATCTGGTTTCTGGTTTTTGGGGGTGGCAGAACATTACAAAGAAACCCCACTTTCTATGCCCAGATACATTGCATGTACCACCATTCAGTGTATTGTCGCATACCGGAATGATTCTATTTCCACTCGCTATAATAAAAGCTTCCCTTTGACAAACATCATCCCTTCATTTCTCTTCTCCCCAATTCCTCTTCCTCGTTTTCCTTTTTGCCCTATCTAATAGGGTTTTCATGATCTTCTAGATCCACTTTCTCTCATGCATTCTTGCCCTCAACCTTCATTCATCGCAATTAACGCCACAATATTCTTCTTCTCTCTCGTTTTTGCTCTCTTTCGAGGGTATTCGGTGGAAATCAGTGCAGATTTGACCTCCCGGGTTTATTAAACTTCACCCATGTCTAAAGTCATCGGCTTCACCGGTATGTTCATGGATTAATCCTATTATGGTGGATTATTTGGTTTGTTTGTTATATGCATATCCTGAAATCTTCTGGCTTGCGGTTGTTTAGATTTTTATGATCATCTCGTTTGGCGCTGAGATTTAATCCCGGTAGTTGATCGTGTAAATAGTTTGTTCCCGGCGATGCTTTTAGTTGTCTACTGTGTTTTTTCCAGTTGCTTTAGGCTTGAGTTTTTTGGTATTCAATGACTGATTGATATGTGGAGGATAGGAATATATCTATTTTGTAATCGAGGTTTAGGTTTTATTTTAATTCTTTCACGAAAGAACTCTTGTTCCCTAGACGATGCTGAGGGATATTCAGGGTTTTAGATTAGGAGAGCCTAATGAATTCGCTAAAATATGCAATTGTTTGTATTTTCTTCCATGGTTTCATTCACAGACTGGATAGCTCATGTTCTTCATGTACGGTTCAAATAAATTTGTCTAGTCAATTTTTGTTTGCACAAAGTTAATTTTTCTGACTTAGCATGTGTCTATGATTATCAGGAGGTGACGATTTTTGCCCTGGGGGATCAATATACACTAATCCAAAGGAATCTAATCTATTGTTGTCTCTTGGCAACCATGTTGATGTTTACTTTCCTCCTCGGAAGAGATCTCGCGTCAAAGCACCTTTTGTTTTTGACGGAGAATGGTTTGAACAGAAGAAGACATCTATCGAAGCTTTGCCAGATGAATGCCTCTTTGAGATCTTTAGAAGGCTACCTGTAGGCCAAGAAAGGGGTGCATGTGCCCGTGTTTCTAAGCGCTGGCTTATGCTTTTAAGCAGTATTTGTAAGGATGAAATCTGCAGCAACAAAATTACCAGATCTGAGAACGAGGTTTGTGAAAAGGTGGTTGATGATCTGGAATTTGGGGGTGAGGGTTACCTGTCGCGGAGCTTGGTAGGTAAGAAGGCGACAGATGTTAGACTTGCTGCCATTGCTGTTGGTACTGCTTCTCGTGGAGGTCTGGGAAAACTTTCAATCCATGGGAGCAATTCAGATCGTGGGGTGACCGACCTAGGTCTCAAGTCTGTTGCCCATGGATGCCCTTCATTAAAGGGGCTTTCACTATGGGATATCGCTACCATCGGTGATGAGGGCCTAATTGCTATCGCTAATGGATGTCATCAGCTAGAGAAGCTGGACCTTTGCAAGTGCCCGACAATTTCTGACAAGGCTTTGATTGCAATTGCAAAGAACTGCCCTCATTTGACTGAGTTATCCATAGAATCATGTCCTAAGATCGGTAATGAAGGTCTACAAGCTATTGGGCAGTTGTGCCCCAATCTGAGGTCTATTTCAATCAAGAACTGCGCCTCTGTTGGTGATCAGGGAATTGCAAGCCTGCTCTCTTCACGTTCTTTCGATTTGGCAAAGGTGAAGCTTCAGGGTCTGGCCATTTCTGACCTCTCTCTCGCAGTTATTGGACACTATGGAAAGGCGGTTACTGATCTTGTCCTATCCTGCCTCCCAAATGTTGGTGAGAAGGGGTTCTGGGTCATGGGTAATGGTCATGGGTTGCAGAAGCTAAAGTCACTCACAATCGCATCCTGCCCTGGAGTTACAGATATCGGGCTTGAATCTGTTGGAAAGGGATGTCCAAATCTCAAACACTTCAGCCTTCGTAAATGCTCATTTCTATCGGACAACGGATTGTTATCATTTGCCAAAGGTGCTCTATCACTTGAGAGCCTGCAATTGGAGGAGTGCCACAGGATCACCCAGCTTGGGTTTTTTGGTGTTATTACCTGTAGTGCAAGATTGAAGGCTCTTGCCCTCATGAGTTGCTTTGGATTCAGAGATCTGAATATGAGATTGCCTCAGGTGTCTCCTTGCAAGTGGCTTCAGTCGCTAACAATCTGTAACTGCCCTGGATTTGGTGATTCTACCTTGGCTGTGCTAGGAAAGTTGTGTCCTCAGCTGCAGCATATTGAATTAAGTCGCCTCGAGGGGGTGACAGATGCTGGGCTGCTTCCACTGATTGAATGCTCTGAGGCTGGTCTGGTTAAGGTTAATCTTAGTGGTTGCATAAATCTTACTGACAAAGTGATCTTATCAATGACCAATAAGCATGGTTGGACACTTGAGATGCTAAATCTTGATGGCTGTAAAAGGATCAGTGATGCTAGCTTGATAGCAATCGCCGGAAATTGCCCATTGGTATCTGATCTTGACATTTCCAAGTGTGAGATCACTGATGCTGGAATTGCAGCCCTGGGAGGTACTGACCAACTGAACTTGCAGGTCCTTTCTTTGGCAGGTTGCTCCTTGGTTTCAGATAGGAGCCTGTCTAGCTTGACGAAACTGGGCCAGACCCTTTTGGGATTGAATATCCAGCAATGCAAAGCAATCAGCAGCAGATCTGTTGACGTGCTTGTGGAACTTCTTTGGAGGTGTGACTTCCTCTTCTGAGCAGCACGACTTAATCTCACTGCAAATTAGGACAGCCAGCTAGTGCCGTGAATTGGAACAGGCAGGATGTTTTTTAGACAACTTTTTATGATTTGCGTTACACAGTAGTTTTTGGGTCCATTATCTGTGGGTCTTTAGTCTTCCAGCGTCTCGGTTCCCTTTTTCCAGAGGATACAGTCATTTAATTTTTATTTTTTTGCGGGTTTTCTTCGATCGGAAACCTGTTCAAAGTTTTTGGCTCCCAGTCACGGTATGCCGTCTTTTTAAGTGACTGTAAACCTCTATGAACATAGATGCCGAGTTCTGGAGTTAGGATTCTTTGTTAGTGGTGTTGGCACCCGATGGATTCAGCTCAGCTTTGCGTTGGTTTTGCCACCATGTGTGTTCCCTAGTTCACCTTTTTCTAGTCTTTTGCAGCTATCAGTATCAGGAAGTGATGGTTGGGGTCTCAGTTTTACTCAATGGGGCAGGTTCAAGTTAAAGAATATTTGGTCTCGTAATCCTAGACGCAGTTGATAGTTCTGAGATTTGATGATGCCTTGTGTTTCTAGGGCTTTGGCCATGGCAGCAAGTTATACGGGTCTGCCATGACAATCCTCTCGGATTGTTTTTTAAACCAAGCCCTTGTTTTTTAGGCCTCATTTTTCTGGAACAGCAAACTGCAACATCCGAGTCCTGTAATATACTGATGCCTGCCCTTTGTAATGTATGATGTATGTCATGTTATGAAAAGTAATGAATAAAAATTTGCAATCTTTTACTAGCATTGGAGTGTGGCTAAATTCCACCAGTTGGAATCTAAAAAACTCGGTTGATGAGTGCTGACTCGTTTCCTTGGAACTGCCGAAAGATGGATTATTATTCACCACTGTAAAACAATGTTTGCAGTCGATGCAATGGCACATGAACATCACATGTATTTGTCATGTAATGTAAGCTATTATTTGACTAGACATGCGAAGCTTCCCTTAGTGCTCAGACCTCAGAAGCCCCATTTACGTTTTGGCCCCACCCGTTAAACTTGTGACTCGATTCCATGGAGGCTAAGGCTAACAAGCAAAATACTATTGTTCGATTTGTCAGTATTTGCTATTTCACATATAAAATATTGAGTAAATTATGGAGGTTGGTGACGCCAGGGACAATATCTCTGGGCGTGTGATTTTATCTATAGAAGCATTATTGATGCCCCCTACGGCCTACTGTACAAAAAGACAGGTGCATCATGTGAGCTTCACAGTATCTGCGTGGTGGTTAGAAACGATGCCTTCCATGAGGGGGAAGCTTTCATCTTCCGTCAATATTGCCTTGTGTCAATTATCATCATGGGCGAGACTTTTCACGCAGCTCAACAGCACCTTGTTGAGAAACAGTGATGTTTGTACAAGGATATTTTGTCTTCTCTGTTTCCCTAATTTTGTACGAAATACACAGTAAATTTAGAGGGAGGATGGTTGGTTTGAGATCTATGGGAAGGATTTGAAATAAATCTTCAATCCATTGAATGCTTAGAAATTGGAAAAATTCATCGAATGTGGGAAAGAGAGCAATAATAGAGTGTAATGTGGGGCCTTATGTTGATTTTAGAAAAAAGCTCGAGGACGAAGAAACGTTCAGATTGTGGACAGAGTATTAGATTAGACGGCATTATCAAAGAAAGCAAGCATTTACTTTTTCTAAAAGGACGAAAAACCCCATAAGCAACTCTCATAAATGCCCTTTCCCCTCATAAAGTGACACTGAAGATCCCATCGTACTGGATTCTCTAGCTTAAAGCTTGAATCTCAAGAAAAGTACCGTATAATTCTCCTATATATGGTGGATTTCAGGTCACATTTGATGTTAATGGTCTTAATGTCTATATTTGTATCTTTTGATAATAATAGCAGATCGGAAGACATTAGGGATTTCTACAAGAAAGGGCGTGACGAAATTAAAAGAAGAAATATATATGACGAAATGAAAACGGACTCCATCAAAACCTGAAAATGATGCTTCAGCCGATTTTGTTCTTCTCTGGTTCAAGCGTTTAAGCATTAAACTGCAGATACAAGTGGCCCCACCCCAACAAGAAATCAAGGCATTGCGTCCCATAGAAGAACAGCGTCGTTCGTCTGGAATAAATGCATCGACGAGTTTAAACCAAAATCAAAGCCTGCAAAGGAGTTATGTGGGTCATGGGCTCTTTTTTTAACAGTGGGAAGAAAAATAAATGGGCTGGACTTAAAAATTGAATGTCATCGTCTCCGTATCTATTAATTTCACATGTCAACCTACCATAGATTCAATTAGTGAAAGGATGAAATATACGATTATTTAGAATATATTCTATCTTTAAAGAGTGTATCACTTTATTATGGTTCTAATCGCGACACTTGGAAAGGCATCCTAACTCATAAGTATTTAGGTTTACACCTGAAGATAATAGACAGCTCGCCTTGCCAACATTGATATCACCTAGAAGAAAGGGAAATTTCGCCTTACCCTTAAATCATAAGTGAGTCCAATACCCTTACAAAAATTCTTGTACTAACAAAAAATCACAGGTCAGGAACTATAATAGATTCGGAGTAAAATATAATATTCGCCATTCCATTTTATTAAATTTATAACGCTTTTAGTATACAAAATTCCAGACTAAGGGTACCCGATCAATAAATATTAACGAAAATATATCATGTTCAGTGCTGGATATGGTATAATTTACGTGCTCCATTTCTAATTCCAGATGGTTTCAAGTAAATTTCCTATATACAAGGTAAAAGAAATAATGATCTATCCATATCCAAATCCTATTCATTATCTAATCCTACTAGAGCAAATCGACCTGGTAATGTTGGGATGACAAGTACATATGATTCGGTAAAAGGGTGCCTGAAACACAACCAGCTTGTCTAACTGTTCAACAAAGCAAGGTCTGCAACTTAAAACCATCTATTCCCAAGCTTCCTCAAAACTTTCCCAGATATACACTAAACACAGACAATTTGCTGCATGCTAAAACAATGTATGCTACAGTTACTTGGCAAATAGTTACATTGTTGCAAGCAAGATATTAATAAGGACAAAACCTGCAACCTAGAAGAGTAAGAACATTAAAGAAACGACGCTTCTATGGACAAGATGACATCACAAACCAGATAATGCAAATCTTCAAGCTTTCGCTGTCAAATAATGTCAGCTATTTGCCTTAATATTCACGCGATGACTCCACAAACTCTGAAAAGTTTAACACATGTTTATGTCCCCGCTGTTCACTTGATACTCTGCCCCGAGCCGTTCCTGCACCAATGTGAGCTGAGGTTGCTCTTCAACCACAATGTCACCATTCACTTGAGGCTCTGTTTCAATTGGCTCGTCTGAGAGAGCTGCATTTTGATCTATAGTCAGCGAAGGAGCTTCACTTGTATTACATGAAAAGGCACCATTCTCTTCATTGGCTGCATCCACTTGACATTTTTCTTTCTCACTTGTGTCAGACAAGGTGGTATCTTTGTTTGTTATACTCGATGATGTGATCTTTTCATCATTCAGTGCCTTAGATGAACTGGTCTTTTCAAAAGGCACTTTAGAAGGAAGAGATCTCCGTTGCGGTTTCTTTGGATGGGCATGAGTCATTTTGGGGTTACTCTTAGACACTTTCTCATCCCGACTTGGCCGACCCAATTGAGCACTGCTGCTAGGACTTCCATCTAACTCGGATCCGGTTGAATTCTTCCTTCGTCCAAGCTTAGGAGATTTTGCTCTTGTAGTTGGCATCTACATTGGTAATGTCCAAGGGCTAAAATTTTTTATTTCAATGACAAAGCCAAAAAAGAAATATAAAGGAGGTCTGTGGTTCAGATAACAGGCAGAAGAATCTTGTTTTGTTCATAATAACCTACATCTCTAAAGAATCATGACATTGACGCTGCAATATGATAAAATCAGCACTGTCTTATCATTACTAATATGCAAGACGACAAGCAGGTAACATGGATATAGCTCATTTATGAAGTGTCTAATGTTTCCTTGACACGGCCAAATCTAGATGGCAGCAAGGAGCATGACTATTGCAGTTTTAAAAATGGGACATACAAATTTAGGTTGCAATAAAGTAGACATCGAAAGAACTTGTGCAACTGCCAGATGATATTTGAGTCAACAAATAGAATACCATTATACCACCACAAAACCACATATAACTATGAGAGTAAGTAATCAAAATCCATCCGAGTTTAAGTGATATCAGTTTACCTGCATCCAGTCAACTCATTCACCGAGAGATGGACATAAGTGAAATGCGTTCTATGACAACAAATCAAAAGCTATAAAATATTTATAACAAAACAGAAGAACCTAGAAAGTTTGTGAGCATGGTTCAGACCCGTTAATCAGAACTTAAACAAAACAACTTAACATCACATGTGTAACTCAAAAAATCACAATCCAAATATATTACTTATAAAGATTGAAGAAAGCAGCCAGCTGAAACAGTTGAGGCAATACAACAACTGATAGATAGTCTTTAAATTTGTAAAAAAAGAGTCGAATTCAAAAATTGAATCATGCTTGTATCACAGGGTATGAAATAGCAAGCAAGACATATTGACTTAGACAGATGTTAATTAATGGAAACAATAGTACATTGAGAAGAAAGCTTCCATCACCAAAGATGACTCTTCTGACTTATTATAAGACATTCTTGTATCCTCTGACTATTCTCTGAAGCTATATGCAATGCAGATACATGTATGTCTGTGCAGTTGTGATTCACACAGTAGCACAAATATACAAATACATGCCGACCCACATCATACAGCATGAAAGCAAATAACCTTTTGTCCCCCTGCACCCATGCTCGCGCACAGAAAGAGAGACCCACCTTCTTTTTCTCCACCTTTGGAGGAGGAGGTTCCTGGTAAAAGCTTGGCATTGGAGTGGCTTTAAATCCTAGACTCTTCCTGAGCATCTTAATTTCAACTTCTTGGGTCTCCTATAGAAGAGTTGTGCAATTAATGTGATTCAGGGAGCATGTACCAGTTACAATTCAACCTAAAATATAAAATAATATCACCTTAGTTTTTGCTTGCAAGTTACTCTTCTCCACTTCCTTTGCATGAATCTTTTCCTCAAGCTTAGAGTAGAACTGTCCAGCAAAATATGAATTCTATTTGAAACTACAAGCTTATTGCAAAGTAAATCTGCAACATAGATAATAGGTGAAAAGTGGAATTTACCTCTTTTCTTCTCTCAGCTCGTTCACCACACTTGAAACCAAATCCATAATTTGGAAGCATCCCCACCTTGGGTGGTTTGGCATCTTCTGCAGTGATATTTCTACAGAGTGGATTAAGGATAAGCAATAACTGTACATGTCATCACACACAAAATAGACTTGCTATATATATATATAAAGACCTTGATTGCTTCCCCTTGAACTTACTGCAAAGAAAAGGATACGAAGAATATTGTGCTTCTCCTTGTACTTTATCAAGAGTTTCTTTCTTCAATGCTTTTGGTTTATTATTCTCCCTGTGTCCAATAAATCACGGTCATGAGTATAACAAGTACCACTATCAGTTCTTTATATCAAAATTTTCTTTCCTCAAAGTACTTATACACAAATATCAATGCAAGGAACATACGTGAGTGTACCAGAGGATGCCGCATCAGATTTCTCTGAGTGCTGAGACAAACAAGGTGCAAAATATTATTAGGGATTGCCAAGATCGTATAGTTTTAACAATGAAAAATTATTAAGAGATAAAAGAAGGAGAAACAAAGGGAGGCATATAATGAGTTCTTCAATATTAGTTTAGGTAAAGCAGGCAAAGACAACAACAAATAGTACCTTGGAAATTTGCGCCTTGCGGTCATTGAATGATCTTCTTTTAATAGGCTGCTGAGAGTTCAAAGTCAAAGAGCCATTTAACACAGCGGGTTGAGCCTCCTCCTCCTTTCTATCCTTGCTTTTCTTCACCCCACTTGTATGAACACCTTTAGGATTAGCCAGCTTCACGGCCTTGGTCTTGACAGGACCCCTTGATGTTCTTAATTGCTCTGATTGATCAGTAATTTTCACCTCCTCTTGCTAGAAGAAAAGCACATAAATGAGTTTTGAAAAAAAATGTAAAACATGTTAATGAAACCAACTCAAGGGGAAAAGGTGTCACTTGCCTTAGTAATGGCCACATTGTTGCTGATTGTGCTGTCATTTGATTCCTCTTTACTTTCTGCCACAGATATATCAGTTGCAGTGTTATCCAGAAGACCATCATTCCCTAAATTACCATTTTGAGCTACAGTTTCTGTAATTTCAGCCGCACTGGGGTCAGCAACGTTTGAAACAACACCATGCTTTCCAGAGTATGCGAATTCTTCATGAACACCATTTTGATGGACTGCTTCAAGTCGACCAGCAGGTGAAAGTTTACTTGAATCCATTATTCACAATAACCTGCAAGTTACATACAGTCAACGAACTGAAACTTAGAGATGATTCAAGACAAGAGAACCATCGCAGAAATAGTTTGACCACTAATCATTTTCACACTAAATTTTGTTACACGACACAAAAGAACAAAAACAGAATGCCATTTTTCAGAAAAGACTCATAAGCCTATAGGTCTAATTGCAACTTACCCACTAGAAGGAGAAAGATAGGAGCAAGATCACAGAATAGACCTGTCATGTGGGGGTGCAACAAAATAAGTTATTGAGAAAGAAATGCGGCACAACCATCATAATTTAGATATTTGAATAAATAATGAGAATGTAAATAATCAGTCAAGGACACATGTTGTGTTGAATAAAAAGATGTATCGAATCTCATTATCTCAGCTTGGTTGACAAAGGCAAAAAGAAAGACGAATTAAGCTAACGTGAAACTGATAAGAGGGAGAACGAAGTCCACCAGGCTTCAATTGACAGAGAACTAATGTATATCTCTGAATAAAGTAGCTTGTGCGGCATTTTCAAAGGAATCAAATGGAAAACGAGTAGTCAAGTAATCAAATCAAAAGAAACACTTGGATATCCACTGATAGTGTCAACAGATGATGACTACAAGGCTACAGACAAGCAATTTGGGATATATACATAACTAAATCGACTACAGTCAAGTCGAGAATTTCTTATAACTAGAATGCAAAGAAGAAGAAGAAAGACATTCTTCCATATTTGTCTGTTGCAAAAAGTTTGCCCACAAACTGAACAGTTGACAAGTGAAATTCCACAGTCATTGCTAGTGCTACCTCGTAACAGAGAACAACAGTCAAAATGCCATGAAACCGCGGATAGCTCTGACTGATACTTGGTTGAAACCAGGGATTCGAGGAGAACCCGAGAGATCTGGCCGAGAAAGCGAGGCAAAAGTGGCAATGGGGATATATTTGACAATCAGAGGATCCGATCCTGAACGATCCGAAATATTCAAACTGGGTAAATGGGCATGGTTGGGGAGATTTATTTATGATATTTTTTGGTGATTGGATTTTGTAATTCAAAAATGAAGCGGTGGGAGAGCTTTAAAGCAGGAGCCTCCAAATCCAACTTGGGGATAACTGAAGTCGCTGTCCGCAAACGGAGAAGAGTCAATCAGAGAGACGAAGAGTGGGAATATGCTGTTACAGAGAGCTGTACAGTTATCGTACATACGGTTTTCACGAAAATTACGCGCTCAACTAAGTAACTTGCCACTAACAGTCTAAACCTGTCTATGCATTTTTCTTCTTTGAAGGGAAAAAAAAGTAAATTACTACTCGTATCATAATCATAATTATAATATAATAAATTTTTTAAAATTAAATATAATTTAACCAAAATTTTAAATGAATGAATATAATTCTATTTTTACTTTAATAAAAATATTCTAATATCAAGAACTAAATATAAATATTTTTATAACAAAAATTCACATATTAATTTGTGATTTTTTATAGTGCAAAGAAAACTTGACAACATATTATCTTAATATTTTTTTTTGCTTGAGAGTGGAAAAAAAAATGAAATATGCATTAAAATGTTATGAGGGTTGGGTATACATGTTGAAGTCTAAAGATAAAATAGATTAAAATAAATAAAAAAAACATTTATTTGATTAATGATTAATTTAGTAATTAGTGTTAGTAATAGTAATAGCTAATAATGAATCATTGAAGATGACAGACAAAGCACCCAATAAGGATATGGCGTGGGGGAGGATGGATGTGTCATTCATAGATGATTAATTAATTTTTTGACCTTTGATTGGATAATCAATCACCCTTGCATTCAAAACAGACATAACCCGTAAATTAAGTATTCCCTTTTCTTTTATTGATGACCGGTTTGCCAAATCAATCAATCAATCAATCATATTAGATTTATTTGTATAATTATTGTCATAATTTGTTTTAAAAAAATTAATATAATATAAGTAAACATCAAAGAATCACGCTTTATTAGGAGGCTAGATCACATGCTCGTTTAGATAAAGTTTTAAAAATAAATTTATAAAAAAATAATTTTAAATAAATAAATATTTAGATAATTATTTTTAAAAATACTCTTATTATTAGTAAATTATAAAAAATGATATGAATATTAAATGAGAAGAGAAGAGAGAGGGTGTAAAAAAATATAAGAGAGAAGGGAGGGAGTGTAAGAAAAAAGTAGTGGTAATATAGTAATTGATTAGTTCATAAACTCTTTTATTGTTCTATAAATTACCCTGATCAGCTTATCTAAAATTTTAATTTTAAATTATAATTTAGTTTAAAAATTTATTTGAATAAATATAATTATTTATTTTAAAATTTTTCTAAATTTAAATTTTAAATTAAATTTAAATTTTAAATTTAAATTAGACAAGTTATCATAACACAACAAGTAACGAGTCAAATCAGGAAGGGTTGGTAATAATTAATTAAAATGCAATAATAATCCAAATAAAAACAAGTAGACAAATAATTAGTCCATCCACGTACGGTAATTATGTTTGGAGGAGAATAATTAATAAGCGGTTACCGTTATTTTAAGTATGCTCCTTGTCTTCTTTGGCAATCATTGAAAATGTTATCATACGTAGATTAATTTTTTATTAATTAATAAGACAGATAGATAGATCAATATATAAAATTATAGGAAATCGTTTTATTCATAAGCTAATTTCAAAACTATGCGCAACAATCGAGAAATATTTTTGAATGCCAATCAATAAATATTTTAATAGATTTAAGAATTACTGTAAGATGTAATATAATATTAAAACATCGAAAAATGTTATCAAATTTTTATCTGGGAAAAAATAATAACAAGAACATAAAAACTTCATTTAATTTTTTTATTATTGTATTAATGGTGACATAAATGTCAATTGAAAGTGACCTCTGTTTTTTTTGTTTTTTTTTTTTTTTTGCAAGTGACTAATGGAAAGAACGCTACGATGCCTATAATTCAAAAGCAAATTAAATTAAGGGTTTCTGGAAACTAGAGTTAGGCCACCTTTACAACTCAATTAAGATAAAAAGGTGAATCTAATTAGAAGCTTTTGGGACAAGTTCCTGAATTGATGTAAATATGTGGAAATAATTCATTTTTCGCACAGATCCCTGAATTATTTCTTAATTTCTTGATATCTGAATCTGAAATGAGAAGGGTAAATTTCTCATGTTTTTTTTTTTAAAAAAAAATCATAATTGGAGGGTGTTGTTTCTTTCCTATAATGATTAAACACCCACATTAGTCGCAGAGAGCGAGTAAATGGGTGTCGACTTAGAGGTGGTAAGGCATCGCCATTTAATTTAATCAAACTTGTTCGCTTTGCTTAATGAACTGTAAAACCAATAACGACAAGACTTTCATGCTTTTAATCCAAGTCTCGGTCCAAAGATACTGGCCGTTTAGATAAAAAATTTTAAAAATAATTTATATAAAAAAAATTGAGTAATTTTTAGAGAGAAAAAATTTAGGAGAGTTTATGAAAAAAATAGTTTTGAATAAATAAATGTTTTGATAGTTATTCCTATAAGTACGTTTATTATTAATAAATTACGAAAAAAGTGTATGATTATTAAATATAGGAGAGATAAGAGATGGTATATAAAAGAGAGGAGAGAGAGTGTAGAAAAAAATGAGAGAGGATGTAGAAAATAGATGAGAAATAAAAAATAGTGTAAAAAAGAGAAGAGGGAGTGTGTAAGAAAAAGTATGGGTAATATAGTAATTAATTAGTCCATAAGTTATTTTACTGTTCCATAAGTTATTCTGACCAACTTATCTGAAACCTTAGTTTTAAACTATAATTTAGTCTAAAAATCCTTTTGAATAAATATAACTATTTATTTTAAAAATTTTAAAAACCTAAGTTTTGATTAACCTTATATTTAAAACCTAGATTTGTGAACCTTCCAAACACACACACGCTAAAATTCCTATATTTAACTACAGAATTTTAAAAGCAAATAAGAAATGTATTTAAAGAGAGATTAGGTCCAATAGAACAAAAGGTTCCAATCCCTATTTTAAAAGATGTTTTCGCATTTAGTACTTGGAGTTAGAAAATAAATAAATTTTAACCAAAAAGAAATGAATAAATTGTGAAGTTTGCCAACAACTTGGTACAACGAAGAGAAACTAATATTGGGAAATTTTAACTACCACGTTATTACTAGGTTTTAAAACCTTACCTTAGAGGATGAAGTACAGGGCGACAAACTAATCCGCATGAAAACAAAAATAACCGTAGGTATGCAAAAACAAAAGACAGGCATGCATGATAATTGAAATACTTTTGTAGTTTTGTCTGTGTCACTTGTTTCATGTGGTAACGAAAAAGACAGCCTCCACCCATTGTCTCTCTCCCCCAACGACATTCCACTTCAACTATAAATATGTATGACCCGGTCCTTCATTTTCTTCTCCCGGCCTGGATCACGAATCCTAGCATAATCTTAAAAGAATACACTGATTACTTATAGTTTGCTCAGATAAAGATTCAACACAGACAGACATGTACAATCTTATCTATCTGTGTGGCATCTAATCACGTTGGACTGACTTGTGGAAGATTTAATTTCATATTAATGGCATTAATGAAAGGCCTTAGAAATTAGGTTGCTGTTAATTCCGTGGGTTTGTGGGTAATTGGGCACCAGCTGAATCAATCATTATCGCAACAGGGAAAGGAACAGTGAACGAGGAAGGTGAGATCGCAACCATAGACATGTCCCCTTTCTTTCATAAGAAGATAATGATGATGTTAAGATTCTTAATAGTATTCCAATTTTCAAATTTACTAAAGAACTAAGATGCCAGCCAAACACAAAGACACGCAAGATTTTAACTTCTGTATTAGCCTTAATTAGCTTTGTCCCTCAATCACTAAATTAGACTTCCTTTTATGCTTCATGGGTTTGATATTGGGGCTTCTTGTCTTTCATTTTCAGAGGAACCTTCGTTCTTGAGGCTCTGCGTATACCGCGCACACATTGACTCCTACTTACACGTCAAGCCTATGCCATTTACCACTACTTCATTACGTTATTCTAACAGTCAACCACAAAACTGTCACCCAAGTGGTGAAGTTGTGAAACACCAGGTGAGTCTATTACCCTCGTAAATAGTCACTCTCTTTTTTCTCAGGTCTGAGGCTGATCAGTAGGTTAATTCCTCTTAAAAGGATGGAGCTTTTCTTTTGAGTTGATGGCAAATAAATTTAAGCCCCCAAGAAAGAAAAAGTTCTATTGCACCAACTTTCCTTTTGAAACCGAACATGAGAGAAGTTGCTTTTGCCATATAAAGCTTACCCTTTTGTTATTTTTAGGAAAGAGAAAACTGAACCAAACTCGTTCAGGGATCGATTAAATCAAACCATTCACGTCTCTTCAAACTTCAAATTCTCATTGCTTCTCCCGGTTATTCAGTGTATCAGTTCAAAAATTAATGAACAGGCCATCAAATAAGCATTTGAACGGGGGGGTTTGGTTATGTGCTGCTGGTTCACCGTCATGTTGAACCATTTGGGCTTATATGTTTTTACCATAATATCATGAAGATTCATAAGTTGGGCCACCAATCGAAACCTTTACTTGCAACATGTGGGCTTTCAATAAAGTTTCAAATTGAGCCCCTATGTCCCAAGTCTCAACCTGGGATTATAGGTTCTTTTGCTAGTATCATGAAGATACATATTTCAGATTCAACCTGTTTTGAAATCTCCGGAATTCAGACACTTGGCTTGTGTTTGTATGAGTTAATATTCGCATGGTATGTTACAGATATTAGTCAAATTGCTTTCACCATCTAATGCTGGAAAAAATCTTAACATGATACCTAATAACTATAAATCCCTCAAGAAACTCAGCAAAATTTACATTACATATATCTAACTGTGTCATCGCTATCTTGGTCCTGAAAGCTGAACTGCAGAGATATAAGAATCTTGATTAGGGTTTGATGGTTCTACTCCTTCTGGGTTGGGTTGAAACAGAGAAGAGTAAAGGCGAAAACCCAATGGGGAACATGTTGGAGGCTCAGGAACAACACAGAGACCCTCAAGCATTTGAACAACTTGGGACATGTAAGGTCTCCGAGACATGTCATCCTGCAAACACCAAAACGAAACCTTAACAGCATCACGAAGTCTTTCATCGTTTTCATCAATTTCCATATTTGAATCAGCAATATCTCTCAGCTTTCCTTGTTCCATCATCCTAAAAGCAAGAGATGGGAAATGAGATTTCCCTGAAGTTTCATTAGGATCATAATTCTTCCTCCCTCCAATGATCTCCAGCAACATCATCCCGTAGCTATAAACGTCACTTTTCTCAGATATAGCAGTGTTTGTGATCCACTCTGGTGCCAGATATCCCCTGGTTCCTCTAAGTGTAGTGAAAACATGGCTCTGTTCACGAGTCATTAACTTGGCCAGACCAAAGTCTGAAACTTTAGCCATGAACTTGTCATCAAGAAGAACATTCTCTGGTTTTATGTCACAATGGACAATCTTGGAATCACAATCTTCATGGAGATAAGCTAGCCCTTTTGCTGTTCCAAGTGCTATATTAAACCTCGTATTCCAATCCAACATGAACTGATCTCCTTCGCTTTTCTTGAATAGCCATTGGTCCAATGAACCATTTGGCATATATTCATAAGCAAGAAGCTTATGAGATTTTTCTGCACAAAACCCTTTAAGCTTCACCAAATGATGATGATGAATGCTCCCAATTAGGCTAACTTCTGCTCTGAACTCTTTCTTTCCTTGCCCAATGGATTCCAATTTCTTCACAGCTACATGAGTACCATCTGGTAAAATCCCTTTATAAACTGAACCAAAACCTCCTTGTCCCAGCTTCACTAAGAAATTACTTGTTGCTATTTCAAGATCTTTATAGCTGAAACGAGTTGGCATGCCAGTTAAATTCTCCAAGAAAATGTCTTCTTCTGTATAATTTGGCCCAGAAGAATCATCCAATTTTGGCTTTCTTCTGTAGCATTTAAATCCCACATAAGCTACAATCAATATTACAAGCAACGTAGAAAAGACAACGACCAGAGCAACTATGGTGCGATTATTCCTCCTTTCATTATTACCTCTGCCTCCAGCAGTCGAGATCTTAATGTAAGAAACAAACCCAGAATTTTCATCAGAAGTCTCGAAGCTTCCTATGTTGTCTAACAAAAAACAGTTCCCTGAATTGTTATGGAAGAACATAGCAAGGCACGAGCAATTACCAAGGCAAGAATCTTTGCAACCATTCAAATCAGTTCTTGTCAACGAGGGTGGAACAAAATCAAGCGCAAAGTAACGGATTCCATGTTCACCTTTCACGAGCTCTACAGAACTTTTAGAGTTATTACAAGAAGAGACAATATTCCTAGGTTTGCAATCCGAACGAGAGCTAAGAACAGAAGGACAGCGACAATTGTTATTACCTGTACATATGTAATATGGGTCACAAGGTTGCGGTGTACTGCAAGAGTTTTGTGGAATCCTATTCGGAGAAGCACTAGCACTTTCATGTCGTAAACCAGAGAAAGTGAGAAAACCTTTATTTCCCAAAACGGCAACCCAAGTGGTATTCGTCTCTGAAGAATCTCCAGAAAAAATGAATTGCCATAACAAGGACTTGTTTTTATCATAGAACCTCCATGAATTTTCACTCAGTGATGCTGAAGCAACAAGACCGCCATCTTTATCAATGGTCTTGCGATTATCCTTCTGTAAAGACCAGTAAGTCTGAGGAGCTACTGGGAAATCAGCAGAAAGAATGACGTCACCAGATTTGATCTCAAGAACATAGGTCAAGTTATCATTAGGTGAAGGCTCACTGATCAGTTTCATTCCTTCCGTTAAATCCTGATTTGGCAACAAGGTATCTGTCGGGAAGCTAAAACTCTGCCAAACAACGTTGTCATTCTTCCCAAGCAAGACAAGGTTTCCTGTGTCCAATAATTCCATAGAAGAGACACCTTTGTCGCTAGTATTTGTAGACCAAACCATGGATTTTTCTTTCCGTAAGAAGGCGTTGCCATTTTCATCAAACACAAAGTTATCGGAATCTGAAACAGGATTTGCTCTATTTGCAGTCCAAACCACAGTGACAGTGGCCTTGTGGACGATTCCTAGAAGAAATGAAGAGGTATCATTTGTTTTAGAGATGAAGCCAAAGACAAATTCTCCATTGTTGGACTCGAGAAACTTGCCATCGTTGTCTATGTATCTCATTTGAGTGCCTTGAAACCCTGGAGAGATATTTCCTGCACTTAAAATAGCACCCAAACAGACTTCAGACAAAAGGGAAATAAACAGCACCGAAATCAAGGGAGCAATTGTATGGAACAAAGGCCAAGTTTTCTTTCCCATGATTGCTCCAAGAATTTGTTGCTAGAGGGAATAAGAAACTAGAGATAATGAAGAAAGAATAAATTTTTTGAAACTCAGAGACTCGTATTGAGAACTAATCGGCAATCTAATGACTTGCTGTTGCAGAAGTCAGAAGAAGAAGAAGCCGACAGAATCGACAAAGATTACTCTTAATATTTGATCACAAGAGTCAAAAGCAGAGCAAGTTGCAAAAATAGGAAAGTGTGAAAGCCAAAAGGAAACCATGACTAGGGGAACCGTGGATTGCAAATGCATGGAAAATTATGTGGTGGGATCAAAAAATAGTATGTGAAACAGAACAAGTGGGATTTGAAGACAAGGGTCGTTGAGTGTTTTGATGAATCCATTATGAGGCGGTTCCAAAACCATAGGAAAATTCAACACCATTCTGGTGTGGCCCTTGTGGGTTGACTATTTGACAGATCCTTTTTAGTTCTCCGACCTGGTGGTGGGAGCTAGTCTTTAATTTTACAGGTAATATAATGAATATACATTAATGAATAGTGTGGACTTTCAACTTTTTCAACGGAGAGTACGTCATCAATTGGGAAATTCCTTACAACAATTAATATTTTGTTTGACTATTTAGAAAGCTTTCTTTGTTAGTACATCTTTGTACTGTTGACAAAGTATGTGCGATAAGATTCAAACTTAACCCATATATGAGTATTTAGTCTTGAACTTTGCGTCCCATCACTTCACACAAAAACTTCATAGTTGTGTTCCAAAGTTTCAACTTTCAAACGACTTGAATTGGGAGGTATAAGAATTCTGAGATATTGAAATGATAGATTTCAAAATTTCATTTTGCCGTTCCCGTTAGGGTTGGGATGGATATTTTGACACCAGAAGCCTACTTTGACTCCAACCGCAATTACATGTTAATTAGCAAGCATTAATGAATTAGAGAGAGATGTTAAAGTCCAAATAATAGTTTTATAAGAGATTTCGTGAAGATTACTCCACTTGTTTAGTGCGGCAGTGGTCATCGTTCAAATGTTTTTGTTAATCAGAATTACTGGGATCAGTTAATAAATCATCAATAAATTAAATTCACGTGACTTTATTTAATCAACGTTTTTCTCTTCTGTTATGTTAGGAGGATTTCAACTTCAAATTTCAATCCACACTCACTTCTATTGTTTGATGTCAGTCTCAAGTGGCTTTATATATATATATATATATATATATATATATAGATAGATACTTCACACCAAACAATTAAGGCCACACACATACGTTGTCTTACATTTTATCAATATCTGCATTCTGTGGGGGTTGTCGTCCTCGTCCTCGTCATCATTGTTTAAATTCTCGAATGGAGATCAGCTTGCAGAAAGAAGCAAGCAAGCATTTTGGTTATCTGGGGTGACCTTGGATTTCAAGGCTTGATTAATTTGATTCTGAAGCAAGATGGGTGTCACGTAACTCATTGAAATAACTTTGTTCTAATTTGATCAAGTTTTATGATAATTAAACTCCAAGACTAATAAACCGATTGTTTATTCACTGGAGTTTATTGCTTGTGATATAGTTGGGATAGAAGTATGGATAATAGTGGTGGAAAGAAGAATCACAACTCTGACATAAAAAAAATCGAATATTGGTATGTTACGTTGTGAATAATTAACCAATTATATTAGATATAATTATGTTGGTGAGTATATTAATATTTCTTTACTAACCATGTGTATTTTTCTTATTGGAGTAAACAATTATATTTGAGGGATTGCACTAGAAATAAATATCTCTCGTAAGGGATAGGTAGGAGAATTAGTAAAGATTCTATAAATATTTTTTTATATGCATAAAATTTAAATAGACATAACATCAATCTTCCATTAAAATTATAGTACAATCTCAAGACTCAGAGAGTATTTAGAAGAAATTTATAAGATCGCTTATCAAAAGAACCCTCACAATAACAATAAAAATTGAACTTGTATCCTTATAAGATACAAATTCGTTTCATACTATTTATATCAATTCTTAGTATCATACAATTTTTTTTGGGGACAAATCCTACAAATGTTTTTCAATGGTCGAAGGATCACCTTGAGATGGGCCTCCAGAGGATTTATCATTCATCTACCAGCCCTCCAAATCAATAGAGACATTCGCTTCCAAACAAAAAACAACGAAATCGGGAGTTTTGTTCTTTTATTTTTTGGACTTTCCTTTCGGTTTCTTATAGATTCCTTTGTTTACCACAAAGAAATGAGATTAAATCAAACCCACAATCCACCTACTAAAACACAGAACAGGTGACGTGATGAGGTGGTGGGTGGCCCCCACACGGGTCCAATCAAGTGTGCCAGTCGTGTTGTTGACCTTTCAAAACCTGTGGTGAGCTGAGCTGTACTTGAACATTGACTTCCCTTCTATTTACCAATTGCCAAACACATCAAACTTACAAGTCACCTAAACTAGACAGCTAGTTGATCGCCCCACTTCCCCTTAACACTAGACAAAAGCAGTTAAACAACAGGTAGATTTACAAGAAATAAAATACAAATTAAAAAGAATGCAAATATAATGGCATATGATAACGAAACAAGAAAGAGGATCACGTGTATTTGTTCCGCGTGGATTGTAGTTCAAATATTTGACAGGGAATCACTGGTTGGAAACTCCAGCGGAAGCCAGACTGGAACCGAAGGTGTACACCTCACATTTTTATTCCCTATACAAAGGAAATATATATACAAAGGTCCTAAGTTAAAAAAAAATTAATACTATTGTTCCAAAAATCAATTTTTGACAAGATGGACATGAAGTACGGATGCAAGGAGAGATGATATTTACAGTTTTGGAGGGTACAGCGGAAAAGAAGCAGATGCCAGAAGCATGAGTTATCGTGAAACCTGCGGAGGCAGTCCCTGGTACAACTGTTTGCTCAACCCCACTTCTTAAATACTTGAGAAAGAGAATTATATTCTGCTCAAAATATCCAGTTATATCACTTCTCTATTATACTCCTCTCAGATTTCTCTCCGTTCATCGACAGCATCCTTCTCTTCTCTCAACGGTAAAATGTTTTCAAAAACATAAATTAATATTTTCAAAAATAATAGCTATCTATTCTTTTTAAATATAGACTATAGACCTAAATCCCTAAGAAGCCCTCTCAACAACACTCAACAGGTAGTTATCCTTAATTCACCGCTTGGATGGCAGACTCCATCATTATTCTTCGATTTGGTCAACGTCATTATTTTTCCACCGTCCTCACTTTTTTATGCACTCAACCACAACTTTATGTAGCACGATCACCACTTTGATTAGATTTTCAATATGAATTGATGGACCCCTTTTTGTTGGTAAACAGCAAAGAACAGCTCATACCCTCACCGTCTTCCTAAATAAATTTGAATAAGCATTTGACCGTTCCAGCTCCACTCATTCATATCACCCATACCCCTTCCAGAAGGAATTCATGCCAGAAATTATCAAATTAAGTATCCTATATAATGTGATGATTGCCCTGATATATTTTCCCACAATTTATAACACACCACAAGGCCAAAAAACACTAAAACAAAAAAGTTTCACTACAAGTATTTTTTCTGTCTCAGTTAAATTTTTAATTAATTGATGGCGTGGTAATATTGATATGGCCCGCTACGTTGCATGATCAGACAAAATATGGCTAACTCTAAATAGTGAATACAAAGGCGACGAGAAAACCCAAACATCCACCAGAAATAGGCACATTCAATCTCAAGCTCTATCCGCTGACTGACAAAATCTCTCTCTACTAACTCTATCTACACGCAGGGAGGAAACCGTTAATGAGCAGTTTGTAGTTCCGAATAACGGGCCTCTATGGTTTATTTCCCACAGTTAGAAATGGCATTTGGCATACCACTCAATCAGCAGCAAATATTAAGTAAAATTTACAGTAGCCAGGTTAGAATTAAGTACAAAACCGAGAAGAAAATTCTACAATTATAAAACATAGAGACATCGCAATTGAACTACACATTTCCCTCCATCAAACCCCGGTCAAGAAATTTGGCTCTCCAACTCAATCTCCCCCCAAAACTTCATCATATAATGTGTAAATCACAAGAATAATATGACATCGTTCAAAAAAGAAATCACCAAGTCACCATAAGAAATTGTCCGAGTCATCTATAAAGTTGTGGGGAAAATCAGTAAGGTGTATAGTAATACCCGGAGGGAGGAGGTCCCATTCCATTGACTGAGGGCATTCCATAAGGCATCGCCGGCATCGGAGCCCCAGCATAATATCCAGTTCCGTTGATTTTGGCCAAGCTAGTTTGACCTTGCATCCCTTCCCTCGAGTATTGCTGCCAAATCTGCTGCTCATGTACAAGCAAATGCTGCTTCTTCTCCATATCGGCCATTTGCACATATGATGGTGGTGGAACGGTTAATGATGCAGCAAATGGATCCTGATTAACCGCCTGCACAGATCCATCTGGGGCCGGAAGAGCTAAAACAGGGGTGGTGCTCTTTCCTGGTCCAGGCAACGCAACACTGCTTGCACTCCCTCCACTCAGTTGGGCAGTGCTGACATGCTGTCTCACCATTCCTTGATCATACATGCCATTCAACAATAACGGATCAAGCCCGCCACCTAAAGCTTGTTTCTGCCTAGATAAATTGCTAGCAGTCTCAACCAATGCCAATTCCCAATCAGCCTTGCCAGGTTCAGCAGCTGGGGTTTGCCAAGCAGAAGTCACTTCTGGCTGTCCGTTTGATGGGAATGCTTCCCATGATCCATTTGCATTGTTAGCTGGTGCACCGTTGAAGAGTGCTAAAGCCAATCTATTGCCTTGATCATCTGCGGTGACCGCATCATCTCTCAGATTCACCAAGTCCTCTGTAACTTGTTGCTTTGGTGGCTCAGGCTCTGGCTGTGGCTCTGGTGGAGGAGGTGGGGTGTAATTCTCAGGCGGAGGTAATGCCTTTATTTCATTCATATCAGGTTCTGGCTCCTCTTCTTTAGCCACAGGCTGAGGTTCCTCCTTCCTCTCTGGACTTTTTGGTCTCTTTGCCCTGTCCCTCACAAATTCCTCCAGGGTCTCCAGTAACTTACTAGTAATCTTCTGAACTTCAGGGTACTCTGACGATCTTGCCACACCTGTATCCTTGCACCAATTGTAGAAGGCAACAAGCTCATCAATCTGCTTTGCTGCACTGGCATAGGCATCAAATGCCTTGACACAATCCGGGTATTCCATATCAAAGAATTTGTCAAGTAAAACCGCCAAAACTTCACAAATATCAGCATAAAGCTGAAAGCTCTCCCTGACAACAGGATACAATGCAATCAAAATCATCCTACTATTCTTTGCCAATCCCGTAGGCCTACAAGCCAAGAATCTATCCAACAACCTCTGCAGATGAGTTATCTTGCCAAAAAGGCGCTCGGGCCTCATATCCCTCAACGGAGTATTGACCTTTTTCTCCTCTCCACCTTCTCGGCCCGCCGTTTCGCTCATATCCCCAAACGATCTTGTCCGTCGCACCCCACCTCCATACCCGCTTTCCCCCCGAAAATCTCCATATCCATACTCATTTTCATACGGTCTCGGTGGGGGTGACCTAAAATTATCTCTACCCCCAAACTTGTCGTCCACGCTACCCCCGCCACTACCACCCCCAACACTCCCACTTTTTCTATCGAACAGCATCAACTCGAGCCGTTGATCCAGATACATAGCATAGGTCCTGACGAAAGCCGAGTGATCCCAGGAGCTAGAGTGAGCCTCATCCCTGAAATCGGACATGTTGAGAAGCCTAGTTCCCCTCCTCGTGGCATATAAGATCTCCTCTTGAAACAAGGGGGTGCCCTCATTCATCAACCTGTGCACAAGCATAAGTGCTTTGAGCGCCACAATCCAGTCCCGGGTCTTTCCCAGGCGCTTCGACACCGCAGAAACGCAGGCATGAACATAGCCACGAGAAAAAGACATCAAGCTCAAGATCTCCCGTACGTATTTCTCACTTGCTGGGTCATCGTCATGGCTCGTCGCCTTCACGATCGCCACCTCGAGCTCCGGCGCCAAATTGCTTGCCACCTTCGCAATCCCAATACTAGTCTGGTCCTTTACCGCCCCAATCGCCTTCCGGATCGTGCTCGGCGCCATCTCTCAAAGATGATTCCCAGGCCAGATGCTCTTCCTCTTCCTACGACCCGGATCTAACAGTCCTGCTCCCTTTCAGTCACCAACTCCCCGAGTTCAAAACTATAAGTAAAGAACCATAATCACAAAGTTCGTTATTTGAAATTTGCAAGAGCTCATCTTCGTCAAATTTTAGGTCAAATTGTTGAGAAAACAATTTTCCAAAATTAGAAACTACAAATTCCCGGAACTGACCTTACTTTTTCTTCGCCTAGATCCGCGGTCCGAATAAAACGGGCACGAATGCTTCGATTAGCTCTTGTTTGTGGATTTGCAGCTGCGAGCGATGAAGGAAGGTGGAAGGATTTGAATCGATAAGCCAGATATGTGAGATCTGAATGAAGAGAAGAGGAAGCTCCACCCACCGGAACACCTGATTGTTCTGCTTCGCGATGCGTGAGTCTGTTTGGGAAAGAGCTACATTATACGGAGGAGGCGATGATCCTGTGAGGTCGGGACTCACTTAATTGCCATATGGCGCATGGATATCCTGGACGTGATTGATTAGTGGAAGCGGAAGTGGACACGTGGATCAAGATGGTGCTGATATCGGTATAGTGATTGGTGGGTCCTACTTCTGTTTTCCGGGACGGGGCGTGTGTCGGTGGGAATTACTGGGGAGAGGGGCTTAAAACTTTTATACTGGATTCTTTTATATTTACTGCAGGCAACGAATTTATGATGTGTTTTGTATGCTTGCTATTTCTGGTAATTTTGACTCCTTTTTACTTATTCACTGTCCTTTAAATTGCCACAGAATATTAATTATTAATTAATATATTAATATAGTTTAATTCCATTCATTTGGAGGAAGAAAGACCTACTTGAAGGACAGAAGAATAATTGGCAGTAGAAGAGGTGTCTTAACATTCGTGCAACCTGTTTTTTTTTTTTAAAAAATAATATTGAAAAGACCAATAATTGTTTTCAATATTATTTTGCCCAGTGATGCTTAAAACTCAATATTTGGTGTCAACTTATATTATTCCACGTCAAATGGGGTGACCGATAACATCATGTATGGAGTGTAAAGGAAACAATGAATAATATTTTTTTTCACTCACTAATTGAGTAATATTCTTGATATAAAATATTTCCCTTGTTAACATCTGGCCGATAAGATATTATTATTATTATTATTTTTTTCTCCTGCTTTGATGAATGAAATGTTACCCGAATTGTTATCGTTGAATCTATTTTTCTGCAGTACACCCGCAAATTAATATATCAGGATGGATAATGTTTTACCACGTGGTACTGCTGTTGGCATTATTTTTTTTTAAATATATGTAGAGATAATTATATTTAAAATATTATTGATATTAAATATAAATATTTTTTATAATAAAATGTTTAATTTTAATTTATTATAATATATTAATCTATTATGACAGACTAAACTTAAGTATAAACTTCTTACAGGCTTGGCTGTTGGTTCATTTATTTTATCACCTAAAGTTCATATGGATAAGTAAGGAATTACAAGATATATTAAAAAATTACCGTTACGTACGTATGTAGTTAAGGTAATTAGAGATGGTTTTGCTAGCCCACAACTAAGTTCAAATCTAACACGTGTTGGTTTTTTTCTTAAAAGCCTTGATCAAGTATGACGGTTAAATTTCTGATTACTAGGTCTATAATTTTCCTGGTAGACTAAGCAGCATTGTGATCATTATTCTTCTTTCTCAGTTAATGAATCTACAACTCTATTAGATACAGAAACATTCGCATATGTACCAAAAAAATATTATTGATTATTTTAAAAAATGTGGATATATTATAATAATTTTAAATACACTTATAATCTAAATAAGTTATTATATAATATTTTTTATAAAAAAAATAAATAAATTGAATATTTATTATTCTTTAAAGTTAAAATTTAGCTCTAAGATTTAAAAAAATATTTATAAAAAACTAAATAAGCTCTCATAATAATAATAAAAATTAAATTTATATTTTTATAAGATATGAGTTTAATTTTTTACTATATATTAACTTTTATTTTACAATATTCAATAACTAAAAGAACATGTTCCCTCATAGTGGATGAAAAGAATATTCTCCCCCAGCTTTAAATTTCCCCCCATCTTCTTACTACGAACTTTCGTTCCACATTTTACAAAGATAACCCAAATTCGGGCCATATACAAAACAGTAAGTCATGCCGGGAGAGAATCGTGAATGATTTGCCTTATTTTAATTTAAATAATGCGAATGAACGGCAACATGTCTCTCATAATAAAATAAACAAAAGGATAATGCGAGGATTTCAAACAAACCGAGAGAGGGATGAGCAGATAACAAAGATGAGTCCAACATAGAACTCCACTGAATGTGCCTCGGATAGAATCTAAAAAACGATAAAGCCGTCGCTTTCAAACATGAATGTATAGCTGAAAATGATGTAGTTGAGGCAACGTCCCGTCACCGCCAGGTTCTCTGAGCCCAGGTTGGCATTATGTGCACATGCATCAATAGCATATCCATGTGTGCATAAATAAATAGACCATCTAATTTAATTTTAGCCTGGCCCGTTGGCCGAAAACGATTTATCCTGCTATATAATCAGAATTTGTCTAATATTATTTTATTCTCATTTAATTTTTAATCCATAAAATGTTAAAACTATAGACTTTTAATTTCTTAAAAATTTTTATATAAGATATTAATCTATATAATTTAATAAAAATACCAATAATTACATCTATGATAAAATAAAATAAAAATAAAAATAAAAATAGATAAAAGTTATATATTAATTTTGTAAGACACATGAATGATGCCTATAGTTTTCGTGGCATTCGTCCGTATTTTACGTTTTATTTTTTTATCATTTTTATAATTAGTTTTAATTATAACTATTTGGATCCTTTAATTATTTATTTATTTGATGATCACAAGTATTTGGAGCTTATGATGCAAACAAATACACATGATATATCATAATTTGAAAAATTTCTACATATTACAGTTGTAGGAAATGTGTAATTAAATTCTTAAAGGAAAGTATGGTCTCCATACTGTTTACCACCATGCCAGACAATTTAAGAGCAAATTCCTCTTACTTGTAGAATAACTTGATTGGGGGGGGGTCTGAAAATGTAATCCCACATATAAAGTGGGAGGTAGGAGATAGTCATCGTGTTGACGACTAAGTTTCTGATAAGGGCCATTTAAATCAGCTCTCTTTTGCATCCATTCATGAAGAAGAGCTCTCTAAACCAATTGTTGGTATTCTTGATGATCCTGGTCAATGGAGGATTAACCTCTTTGCACACTTATTACTAGAACTTGTGTTACCCAGAATATGGGAGCTTCCACTTCTTACTAGAATTTGACGTCAAATGGCCTCTTCACTGTCAAATCTGCTTACCAGGTAGCTGAATCTCTCTTAATGGGGACACTGTTAGTGTTCAGTGGACTCGTATCTGGAAGCTTCGTGTAGCTCAGAGAGTGCGTACCTTTGTTTGGCTCCTCTTTAAAGTGATATCGAAGAAACATGACTAAAAACTGTAGCTGCACACTTTGCAATGAACCAGAGGAAGATGTTAACCATGCTTTTCAGAATTATCCCTTGGCTTCATCAATATGGAGGAAAGCTCTCCCACATGATACGTGTGCAGACTTTTTTGGACAAAACATATATAACTATTGTTTTTTTTATCTAATTTTAGTTTATTTTTTTTAAATAAATAATTTTATTTATTTAAAATAATTTTTAGATTAAATTATAATTTAAAACTACAATTTTAAATAAGTTGATATTAGTAAATTTTAAAACAGTAAAATAATTTATAAATTACTTAATTATTATTTCTCTTATTTTTTCTTACACATTTTTCTCTCTCTTTTATCTCATATCTTCTCTATTCACTTTTATTTACCCTATTTTCTCTCTCTTTTCTACTATTTATCTTCTCTCATATTTTCAATTATATGAACAAACGTTGAGGCAAGAAAAAAAATACTATACTTACAAAGAAACATATTTATTGTCAATTAAAACGCATACAAGGAGCAAATGGGAGCAATATCTTCCACGGGACGACTTGGTCAAAAGTCAAACGATGGAAAATTCATGAGTCAACCTCCGAGTCGCAACTCGCATTCGGGTCATGGCTTGGGTACAACGCCTCGGCGAGTGAGTTAGAGGCTATCCCCCCTCACCCACACATCGAATTCTCCTCCATATCACAAAAAAGTTTCCAACCTCCATCATCTCAGTTAAGGCAAAGACCTTCTTCTTTCGCACATAAGCCCTCTAGAGCGAGAGCTGATAAATGTCTCTGAAGCCATCCGATTCGACGGAGAACATGGCACTGCCGGTTTCGGATCCTCAGAAGGATCTGGATGGAAGGAAGCTCTTCAAGGGTGACGAGAAGCTTTTCAATGGTTCCGCCATGACTAAACGAGGAGCCTACGCTGCAATCTCTTACATGTCCTGCGCTGGTACATTCATCAATTTTCTTTTTGGTATTTCTTTATGCACTGTTGCAATTTTAGAAGCTCTTTATCCTCCTTGTCTCTTCGAGTAATCCTAAGTTCCTCATATCGATTATGGAAGATCACTTTTCACCTGTAAGTTTGGAGTTGCATTGATATTTAAGAATGTCTGAGTTTAGCGTTTCAATGCCTCTGTGTTTGAGTTCATTCAAGGGTGGTATTGGATAAACATAGAATAGAAGATACAGGGGATAGCAATCCTGAGAAAATTTGAAAGGAAAATCAAGGAAGGAGAGAGAAGTTAAAAGAACAACTGTAGCATACTCTGGCGTGATTGGATTATTCGAGTTAGAGAGCATTGTTCCCCGGGGCATGTGTATATAATTTTATGCTCCCTTAGTGTAAACTGTAAGGAATATACTACAGGCGATAACTGGAAAGATATTTTCAGGAGTTTCTTGAAATGAATAATCTAGATTGAAGAAGTGCTGAGAGATACATTTTTGCACAACAAATCCGCACAATTATTGGGTTTTTAGCCCTCCCTCTCCCTCTTACAATCAGTTTAAGTACATAATGTTAGTGACATGACTAATTTAAGGACATAATATTATAAAAGGAAACTCGTCTGAATTATTTTCCATGAACTGGGAGAGAAAGTCAAGTGTTATTTCCGCCTTCTAATCCTACCTTCCTCTGGCTGTTTTGCTTTTGTAATGTGTCACTTGTGACATGTACGGCTTTCCAACCACGAGAACACAGCATTTTGCTCAGTTGCTTATCCATTTCTATTTTTGTTATAGTGCTTTTGGTGTTGTTCAATAAGGCAGCTCTCTCATCCTATTCCTTCCCATCTGCAAGTTTCATCACGCTTCTTCAGGTTGATCTTTACAGAATTTTCTCTTTTATCTTTTTTCTGTAAGTGAATGCATTTTATAATATTCCTAAGAAAAATTACAATATTTCAGTCTGTCCTTGAGACTTAATTGATAATTATGTCTACTTGTCCCTCATAGTGATGCGTACGTAAAACCCCAACCATCTGTTTCTATTGCTATCTGTCTTCAAAGCCAAGCAACACTTCACAAAAAACTTGCAATATTCTGCTCTTTATATGTTTCTTTGTATAAAGTATAAACAATCTGGAACACTCAATTTCAACAATAATTCTAGGTTGGTAAATGACTCCATTCGTGGTCCTTATTCCTAACTTCTCATTCCTTCAAGATAGAATGCCATATAAATTAATGCTGCTGCTTCAAAATTGCATTCTTGAGTACTGTCGTTTATTCTTTTTCTTTTTTTCTAGTTGGTTTGCTCGATCTTCTCCTCTTCCCTTTTTGGTCTTCTATTTCTTCGTTTGTCTCTGCTGCTCATCTAACACTTTTGTGCCCCTTATTGTTAAGCAGAATCTATATTATAAGAGTTGGAATTCCTGAAACTAAGTTTTGAGGGACTTTTCAACTTAGTTAAGTAAAATTGCTAGTGTTCTGCATCCATATCTTTAGTTAGAGGTAGAAAGAAATGGGCATGACTTATGATTCTGAAATAGTTTGGGACAGCGCCAACACTCCTATTTCCCTTGTTGGCCTTTCACTCTGAATTGAATTGGCACTTTCTAAAATTCTAAACGTAGTCTTTGCTTCCTCCTGCTGCAGATGGTATGCTCTTGTTTCTTGCTCTATGTATTGAAGCGCTGGAGGATAATTTCCTTCAGAGCAGGTGGATCTTTGACTTCATCTGATACAACAACAAAATTTGTATCACTGAAGACTTTGAGGCACACTCTTCCTTTGGCTGGGACATATTTATTTTACATGGTATTTTCTTCCTTCCATTTGTTCAGAGGACAAATCCTTGATCGTTATTCATTTTCTACTTTTTGATTAGTTTTTATTTAATTGAATTATGTATTCCTTCTTGAAAGATAGTCACCATGGAGTCTGTTCGTGGGGTAAATGTTCCAATGTATACCACCCTTCGGAGAACCACAGTGGTGTTTACGATGCTTATGGAGTATATTCTGGCAGGGCAGAGGTATACATCCTCTGTTGTTTTTAGGTAAAGTACTTACTCTCCAACACATGATGTGACTTACAGTCTGTCATACCTCATTCCAATGAATCTTTTACTCTGAAATTTGGGTGACATACCTGACATATATAATTTATTTAAGTTCTTAGCATGTGAATTTTATATATGGTATTTTAGACTCTATATATAAAATACACGCTCGCCATTAAACAGTATATTTATTGATAAGCATCCATGAAAAATAACACCATTGGTTAATTGCTTTTTATTTTTCTTATTTCCCGCCCAATTTTGTTGTAAAACAATAAAATCAAGACTAAATTTTGAATTTGATCTCCCTGATTTCCTCATTTGACTGAAAATTTTAAGGTTGTTATCAGTGTTGGCCTGATTGTCTTTGGTGCATTTGTTGCTGGAGCACGGGACATGTCTTTTGATGCTTATGGCTATGCTGTTGTTTTTATGTCAAACATTAGCACAGCAATATATCTCGCAACCATAGCCCGTGTAGGTTGTATTCCTTTACTTTCACTCTCCCTCATAAAGTGGGAATTTATATCGTTTCCTTTTAGTTATTTTGACAGTTCCATATTTGTTTGTTATTATACTTTTTCTCAGGAAAAACCAGTGGTCTTAATAGCTTTGGCCTTATGTGGTGCAATGGTAAGCTGGTTGATAGTATGAAATGGCCTTTAAACCTTCATTATATTTTCTGCTTTATGGCAAGTGTGGTTCATTTATTTTCTTTTTCTGATTTGTGATACTTCTATTGTATTATAGGTATAATATGTGGACCAGTTTTGCTTATTTGGACATTAATTCGGGGTGACATGAAGATAGCAATCAATTTCCCCTATCTGTTTTCACCTGGATTCATTGTATGTTCTGCTTTTTATCCGATTTTTCCTTTTTTGATTTCATGGTGTCAGTCACCCTTAGTTATTGGCCAGATGAACATAGACAAGGCATTGTTAGAAAGCTAACCAGGAGTTTGGCACTTGGTTTATCAGTATTATTTATCCAGAATATAAATGGATCATAAGGATCGGTACATGCCATTTCACACTTGGTTGATCAGTAATAATGATTTTCTAGTGATACTTCACAGTTTCTCTTTTCACAGTAAATTTTATTTAGTTTTGTATTATCTTTAGAACTTCCCTTTTTGTTTTGTTGGTGGGGGTTTCCTGCCTCTGGCTAATATCTGGACATCTTTAACAGTCCATACCACTATATTATCATCTTAAATTCTTAAATAAGGCGAGAATTTTTTACTCTTATCCTGTGCAAGTACGTTTTCAGCCACTAGAAAGGTCCGCATTGTTAATCATAAAGGGCAATGCCCCTCTGTATTATCTACCGGTTCATTATTTTATGGCTGCTTTCCTCTTTATGAACAGCAAGTTGTAATTTTAATATATGCTTCTTTTGTCTGGGCAGGTCGTGTTGGTCTTTTCCTGCGTATTGGCTTTCTTCTTGAATTACAGTATTTTTTTGAACACAACTCTAAATTCAGCCCTGACACAGACAATTTGTGGTAATCTGAAGGTTTGTTTGCTAATTTAACTGCTTTTCCTTCCATGCGTGATACATCAATTCTTCCAGGTTGGTATTGATGATGCTCTAAGGCCTTTTTTCCGAGTTTTGACGTTATTGAATACTGCATAGCTAGTGCAAGGATTATTAGGATGTGTGTATGGGTAGGGTTAGGCAGGACCTGCCCAAAAAAAAGCATGGGCTGCATTTTACAGCCTGATGCCTGGCCTTACTTGGTAAAAGCCTTAACAATTTTGGGTTGGGTATAAACGGGTCGTGATGCTATGCTCATGTTGTGAACAAAATCTATAATTATAAACTTCTAAAATAATATGTCTTCAAGAGTTAAATAATATCAATAATTCACTAAGAATAAGGCAACAAAGATAATAATTAAAATCTTAAGATATATTGTATATAAAAAATAAGCGGTAAAGTCTAAGTAGTTTGTAATTGTAACTTTATATCAATCTCCCCAATATTGATAAAAATAAAGCATCTAAAAAAATAAAATAAACAATTATAATTTGTAATGTAATCATATGATAATTAATAAAGTTAAAAAAAAATTAGTATAATTATAAATATTAAAAGATACAACTTATCTACTTAACTACTCATATTTTTAAAATGACATTTTAGTCACCAGTAGCTATTATATTCTCCCTTCCAAGATAGAGAAAAAATAAAAAAATAAAAGAAGGGGTGCTCATAGGTAGAGCAATCACTATGTCCGGTGCCCAACCTGAAAAATGCATGGGCTATATTTTGTAGCCTGATGCCTAACCATGCCCTATATTTATCGGGCTGGGCAGAGTATTTTTATTGCGGACTCGAGTGGACATACCGGACCGTGAGTTTTGTGCACAGCCCTAAGGATTATACAGGAACTTTACTGTGTTCAGTCAGAGGGAAATCTAAATATAAAGGGTAACAATTCGGTTTGTAAGGATTTTTAAAGTGAAGAAATTGACTTAAATTGGTGAATTTCTTGGTCCATCTGTATTATATAGTCAATTTTGTACGAATAATTGAAGAAAAGGTATAACTTAATATTTTAATATAAATCTCTTCCGATCAATATGCCTTAGTTGCGATACTAAGCGACTTTGTGATTTTTCATGATAGTTGGTTTTAATTGAATTTAGAGGCAAACTCGTCTCTTATCTACTAAATTATCCCATGCATGTTCAGAATCAAATGATTCTCCCCCAGTCTCAGTGAATTGCCGTGAATTCTTATTTATACTATATTGCTGTCCAGGATTTATTTACCATTAGCCTTGGCTGGATACTTTTTGGTGGGCTGCCATTCGATTCCGTGAGTGCTCTTTTCTGATCAACATTCTCTTCCTAGCTGGGTGTATTCTGCTGTTATATTTTTTTCTGTTCTGTCATATGATAGATTATGTTCCGTTTTGGTTGCAGTGGAATGTTGTTGGGCAACTTCTCGGTTTTGCTGGTTCTGGATTATACGCTTACTATAAGCTGATTGGCAAATAACATGCTCAATTACCATTTAGTGAATCTCGTTTACGGTGAATGCAGGCCTTTAGAAAGTTGAAGCATCTGAATTGAACTCAGATCTATCAGAAATGCAAAATCTGGCTAATCCATATTCTTACGAAACCTTGCATAGCGAGAATTTGGCTGGCCAACAGTTTTCGTGTTGGATCAAGACCTGCTGTCATTTTTCTAGTAGTGTGGTCACCATTTTGTATACATGTTTTTTATCCTTTGTTTGTATCGCGATGCTAACTTGCCATGTCACACATGTAACACGTTAGAACTGTTAATTCAGGTGAGGGAAGAGGACTACGGCAAGAGGGGGAGGAGGATCAGGCCAACTTCCCTATTTATCTCATGTTCTTCGTTCTGCGTGTATTTCGTAGGGAGCTTCAGGACGGAACATAGATGAGAAGCCGATAACCTAGTGTATTGTTCTTTAGAATGAGATAATCGATCTGTTTACAAAGTTTCATATCCTTCGTCGTTATATGATGCGCTTACAACATAACTTATTGATGACATGCCAAAAAATGATATTGTGCTACTCCGAAAATCTTGAAAAGGAAACTGGCTCTAATTGGACACAAGTATCCTACATTATTCCATACGATATACCAATACAGATGGCAAAATGCAGCAATTGAACCTGAACTGAATGTCACTAAAAGCTTCTCGGACAACATAGAGGTTGAGCTTATGGTGACTTTATGCCGAGCAAAATAAGGGGAGATATGTGTAGTTTATCCACTAAGTCCGTTCACTACCAACGTATGCTAGTTTACGGGAACACCAGCCTCCCTCACAAGCTCCTCGGTCAAAGCTGAGAGTCGAGCGATTCCCGTTCTCACCTCCCTAAAACCTTCAACGTCTTCAATCGCACAGTTATTTGGTAGCACAGGGGTGTGATTATCAACCTCAATACTTAACCCAGCTTTATTTAAGAGGTTCCTACTCATGTCTGCGAGTTTATAGAGAGCATTAATGGCAGCTTCTACTTCAAGTTGTGCTGCCTCAAGCTGAACCTTCTCAATAGCCAAGTCTCCGATGCTTTTGTCACCAATTCTCTCCTGAGCCAAAGCATAAAGCTGTTTCAGGTCATTAGCATCATCATTCAGCTCTTCTCTCACCTTCTTTAACTCTTGCTCTTGTGCATCCAATCTTGCAATAGTCAGTTTGAGTTCCTCATCTTTTATTGTTAGAGCTCTCTGCGCAGCAAGAACTTCCAATTCCTTTGTTTTCAAGCTCTCTTTTGTCAATTCTAGCTCTTCCTCGAGCTGTTTTCTACGCCGCCTTAATTCATTAGGTGTCTCCAGTAATAGCTGCGGCAGTTCATTGCCCATTTCATCCGGTAATCTCAAAGAGTTGATCTCTTCAACCTTGATGGAACTAACCAGTGTTTTTGTGAGTTCGAGGATTCGCTCTACCACAGTTTCGGCCTCAGAGGCCTTCAACTTGGTATTATTTAACTCGTTCTGCATTGTCAGCACGTTCTCATCTTTATCCCTTAGCAGATTGGTTGCTTGAACAAGTTGTGTTTCTTTACTGTCCAGAAGCATCTTTAGATCAGCAATTTCCTGGTTTACGTCTTCCAACATCTTCCATGCATTAGAAAGCTCCAAGTCTTTCTCCTTCAATGTAACCTGAAGCAAAGCCTTTTCCGATTTCAAATGTTGGATTTCTAGCTTAGCATCCACGAGCTCTGACTCTTTTACACAAAGAAGGGCAGTCGTTTCTCCGAATTCAGTACTCTTTTGATCCAATCTCTCTTGAAGCAAAGACTTATCTTGAACTGCCTGCTTCAGGGAAGCTCTCTCTTTCTTCAGCTCTTCCTGTAACTCCTTCACAAACTCTTTTTCCATGGCTAAATCCCGTTCGATTTCTTTTTTCTCTGCCTCTGCAACCCTAAGTTTCACTCTCTCACTCTCCACTTCTATCTGCGCACGCTTTAAACTTTCCTTGTATGAAACGAGACTTTCCCCCTGTTCTGAAAGTTCAGCCAGCTGCTGCGCCAACAGTTGCTCTTGTTCTTCCATTTTCTTTCTAGAAGATGCCAGTGATTGCTGAGAAGAAACTAGTTCAGACCTAACAGCATCAAGAAGAAGCTTCACCCTTTTGAAATCTTCCACTGTTTCGTTACTCTCCTGTACCTGTATTGCAGCTTCTTCACCAAGTTTTTTAAGTTCTTCCAGTGCTAACAACCACTCCCTTGCCTGCTTTTCCAAGGCAGCCTCTGCCGCCTTCAGCTTTTCTTCTTCAAGTTTCTTTTGAGCATGAGAATCTTGTAGTTGAACTTCATTTTCTCGGACAGCTTCCTGGAGTTCTTGAAGTTCAATTTCTTGCTTCCTAATAACATCATTCGCCTCATTTAGAAGCTGAGCTTTCAATTTAAGTTCAGAATCAATATAAGAAGCTTCTTGAATCTTCTTTTCCAAATCCTTCTTCATTCTCTCCATTTCTTCTTCTTTCAGGGAAAGTCCATTCTGGACAGCAGAAATCTCTTGATCTCTCTCTCTAACCTGGAGCTTTAGATCCTCTATCTGGTTGGCTTGAGAAGCAAAGTTATGATTAGCATCCTTCAGCTCTTCTTCCAATTTATCATATTTTGAACGTGCAGCTACAATTTCTCTCTCCCGTAGCTCCAATTCCTCCTTTGTACGGTTTAATTTGTTGTTCTCTAACAAAAGTACCCTCTCCGCCTCCTGCAGACGTTCTTCTTTTTTCTTCAAAGCTGTCAGCGCAGCCTGAAGATCTGACTCCAGGACCTGAAGGTTAAGCCCAAGCTGAACATCTTGATCAAGATGAAATTCGCCGGTCATCTGTTCTTCCAGCTTCTGTGTCTGCTCAAACAGCCTTTCAAGAAGGGTCCTTGCAGATTCCGCTGCTTCATAATCGTTGGTGCCCGATTTTTTGTCATTTAAGACTGATTTAATAGGCTTAAATAAATAGCCTTTTTTATTTCTGACTGACACCAGACCGATTGGGCTATGCTTCCAATTGAGCCTAAGAGAGCACAACTGCACAGAACATGAAACCGTTGTAGATAAAGAATAAAGATTCGTATGGGAAACCAATCACCATTGAATCAAATTCCCAAGCTTCTTTTAATACCTTATTAATTATTTGTTATGAATTCACAAAAGATATATTCAATTAGCGTTTGCTTCTGTAATCAAATTTACAGTTTGTTGAGCAAAAGATTGTCAATGACAAAAAATCCAAAGCCTACTTTCAGAGAAGTTCGATAGGTATTAAAGAATGCAACTGACAAAATACTCTGTAGAAAGAACATAATCATCAGATTTTATCAAGTCCTGAACAAGAAGACTAAAAAATTGGAAAAGAATCTGCCAACTATGGGAGACTAATTTACCCAGGTTATCGGAAGATCGCATGTATTCTCCTCCTCGTTAAACAAATTCAACAAAATTTTCTTTGACAGTTCATATCTGAATGAAAGTTGAAACTACTACCAATTACACCTACTTATGCATACTTGACGATCTATATGTATTGGCCATGAAATGAAATCAATTCAAGTCACCAACCTAACGTTGAAAAAATTGGAGCCGACGTTGAAATTTAGCACAGGCTCTTACATATTAAAAAGTGAAAGTGACGATTATAGAGCCTACAGAGGATTGATTAGATTTCCTAAAACAAGAACAGAGGTGTGTGCAGTTTAGCCATGGGCAACGCAAAGGAGATGCCAATAAGTACTAATAATTTTTCCTATTTATCTAGTAATCTTTAAAACCGCAACCGATTAACAACAAAATTTCGTTGGTCGTAAATCGCAGCCAAGGGGATGTGAAGTTAAAACGTCGAAATGGATAAGACAAGATTTGAGTTGAGAGGTAAATCACTCCTTGAAATAGTTAAGAGTTGATCAATGGGAAGGATAGCTCAGAGTTATTGTGGAATATCTAAAGCAGCACCGACAAACATCAAAAAGCATACAAAGTGAAGATTTGAAAACCGAAACAGCTACAGATAAGGATGGAAGTAGGATGGAGATAACCTGGGAGTGACGTTGATACGAAGCGGCTGGAAAACGGAGGCGAATATAGGAAGAGAAAGCCATACATTCTGGTTAATCACCGATCGAAGAGTGAACCTTAAGCGTTCGTCCAGGTCACAGAGAGAAACAGAATCTTCGGCCTCGGCGAAGGATGAAAAAGAAAGGGAGAATCTGAGAGGGCTGAAAAGAAGGGTTAAGAAATGGAGGGAAAAAGGGGGTGCAGAAGGCTAACGTGCGCCCCCAGAAATAGGTTAAGCCGTTAGTCACTCGTAAACATAAAGAAACTGGTTCTTACGTGGCACGAGGAGCGAACATACTGGAAATAAAAATTGATTCGCCGCTCCCAATAATAAATGGAAACGGGCACTCATTTTACTATAATAAGAACAACACTACGATATAAGAGGAGGGAACATTACAAAAAGATGACAAGTAGGGTAGGGTATCACAAGGCGGCGTTTCTGAGCATGTGGCGGTGACATGGGACACGTGGAGAGTCCTCCCAGGCTGCCTCACAACTCCATTTCACATGCAGCGCTGGTTTTTGCCCTATGCATGTCAAATTACCACTTTACCCTCCATCTTTTCAAACATAATATCATTAATAATTAATGATATTTTGAATCCTGTTAATGCCGATAGATAATTGCGGAGTGGACTTGGTTCACGAATCTTACGTTGCTGCCTTGTGAGAAGCACGTAGCACTAATTAGAAATTTATAAATACTTAATAATTTGTTCTGTTGGGAAAAATGGTTTCAGAGGAAGTTATACTTCAATTTATTCAGGAAAAAAATTGAAATTAGAAATTACATAGATGTATTGAGAACAGTTGGAGGACTTGGGTTGCAAGTTTGGAGTGAGTCACTTTCATTTTCACAAGAGGGGTTGATCAATGGCTCAATGTTGGACCTAAGTTGAAGAGCCCATTCATATGATGAGCATGACCTTACCATATTTATTCTGTTTTTTTTTAATACAAAAATTTAATTAAAAAAATTGAATTTACTTATGATTCAAAAATAAAGTGAAGTCTCCTCCACATTTGGAGTCTCTTGTTTATAACGATGGACTGGGATCTGATCCCTATTTGACTTAGATATTTTGATGTTAGGCGACTAGCCTTCTCTTGTAACCAAAAAAAAAAATAAATAAAGTGAAGTCTCCATTCCTCTTAGGTGATATAAATATTGGATAGAACGAGCTATCAATTACCTTCATTTGTAAATCTATATATCCAAAAATTAAAATGTATCTTCACATATCGTGATTAGAACTACAATAAAATAGTATTACATAAAATATTTTTTTCCTTTCTTTGTTCTATAAAGTTTCAAAATCATCTTTTTTTTCAATTGCCCACCCGATTCATTAGAATTTTGTCTCAACTATATCTGGATCTGACTCGCGTCGTGCATATAGCTATAGTAGTTAAGTCTTTCAACAGGAATTTTTTGCATACACCAAGACTTAAACTCAAAATTTTATTTAAACGATACTAAACTATTTATTAGTCATAACTAATTTCTGTCGGTCAAAATCATCTTTTGATTCTTATCTTCTCTTTTCTTCCTCAACTGAAAATGACCTTGGACGTATCAAATACTTCAAACATTTTTAATTTTTCATTTCATTTTGGACCAATGCAGCCAGGCCCACAGTCCAAAACCTAAAGATACTCTACTTTGCTGGGCCTTTCTTGGGAGCTTCTAACCATCTTTTTGGGCCACATAGGCCCAATACTGTTTAAGGGCGGCAGGAAACGAGCACCTAGCAACTCACCCACAAAAACATAAGAATAAGATTTTAAGTTAACTCTTTCTGTGCGGTTTCAACTTATAAGGATGTGAGAAATATAATTATTTAAAATATATTTATTTTTTAAAAAATATTATTTTATTGTGTTTTAGGCGCGATGTTTAGAGAAATATCTTAATTCCTGTATATTTAAGTTTATATTTAAGGGTAATAGACAAATCGCCATGTTCAATATTAATATAGTCTAGAGAAATAGAGATTTTGTCTTGCCCTTACATCATAAATAAGCATAATATTTTTTAAAAAATTTTATAACAAAAAAAAAAACTCCTTCAATCGCGGCGAGCATAATGAGTCAATCGAAATCCGTCAAAATATAAATGTCCCGAACTTGTAAGTTATGTTGACTAATCAGATTCTTTAAAGACTGGAGGCAGTATTAGTATACCTGGCAGTTGTTCACTGCTAATCAAACTTAAACTTAGCAAGCATGATCGGATCGAGATTATACAACAAGCACGTTTATACGGAGAAGCCCACCATTTTTCTCTCTCAAATATCATCCGTCCCTTTCAGGAGATACGGAATCAAACTGATCTGAATAAATTACAATTTATTCGTACTGTCATACCTAATCATCTTCGCACATCTCCCACCCAACTATGAACCTGCGAATCAATTTGTCACTAATCAAGCATTAATCAATATTTTACCCCCAGGATTAGCGTTATCCCTCTGGGAGATGGAGATGGAGAAATATGAAAGTAGATATAAAGGGAAAACCAAACAGCTAAATCTTCTATCCACAATTGTAAAGAGGATAATGACAATGTTCTTTTGCTTTTTCATTTTATGTCATCTCGCACCCATAGACAAGAGGGACGATGTTGCGAGAACTAGGAATAGATAGAGGACAAGTAAACAAGAGCATATTGACTTTATTAAACTTGGAAATGCGTTGACAGCGGATCTGCGTTTGGATCCTCGTCTTTTCTTTAATATGCAGATATACATTGTGCGCCACGAGATAACCCTATTTGGAACAAAGAATATACACAAGTTCCTGTTAACCACATGTAGTGTGGGTGTGTCGATCGATATTGAAATTTTCAATTACGTCGTCATCTGTTTGGTATTCATAGAGATTGGTAGAGGTATTTATAAGTAAGGTTGGATAGGGTAATCTCTCTATCTAGTATTTTATCTATAAAAGGTATAGGTTACATTTTATGATTCGATGTCCGGTCATGGCTGATAAAAGCCTTAACCATTTTGGGTTGAGTATAGATAAGCTGGGTATGCACAGGCTGGATATACCCAAGTTATAATACTATACTCATGTTGTGGAAAATAATCTGTAATTATAAACTTTTAAAATAATATTATATTTATATGTCTTTAAAAGTTAAATAATATATATAATCTACTAAAAATAAAACAATAAAAATATAATAATTTAAATATTAAAATTTATTGCATATAAATTTTTTTTAAAGTCTAAGTAATTTATAATTATAACTTTATATCAATTTTCTAAATATTAACAAGGATGAAGTATCTAAAAAAATAAACTAAATAATTATAATTTATAATATAATCATATTATGATTAGCAAAGTTAAAGAAAAAGAAAAAAATTAATATAGTTATAAATATTAAAAGACGTAATTTAATTACTTAACTACTTATATTTTTAAAATGATATTTTAGTCATCAATAACAATCATATTATCCCCTTCAAGTGTAGCATTTAGGGAAGAAAAAAAAAGAATAAATGCTCATGAACAGGGTAGGGTAATCTCTTACCTAGTGCCTAGTTCAAAAAAAATATAAACTATATTTTATAACCTGATATTTAATTATATCTTATATTTATTATGTTAAATTAAACTATTTTTTTTTTATAAATTTATATAGATATATTAAATTGTGAGCTTTATGAACAACCTAAACACTGGTCCCTTCGTGTTTTTTTCCTATCTTTATTTTATATTATTTTTATTAGATATAGACCCTTATTGGCAAGATACTTAAAAAAAGCATGAAACAATCGATCTTTTATTTAATTGGGATCCACTTGTCATCCATTAGATCGTTTTGTCTGTTATACATACTTTATATTTTAAATTCTTAAATTTTTTAACATTCAGTCATTATGTTTTAAATATGTGATCAGAATATTGACCAATTTATTAAAAAACCAAAATCAAAATATACACTGACCAAAGAAATAAAAGAAAATTTTAAAATTAAATAGTGACGCCACATGTCCTTTTGTAAGTGATCAGTCTCTCTCTCTCTCTATATTAATTATTATCACTTTAATATATGAAAATAATACACGCACAGGTATATATAAGAGAGAATTATATACTCATCAATAAAATCACTAAAAATATAAAATAAATAAAGAATGATCAAATCGCCAATTATTCCCTTTAATATAAATATATATCAAGTAAGTTCAAATTATTAAAAGTACAAAATTATAAAATATAATAAAAAAGAACTGGTGAAAAGTATATATTTAAAAATTATATTAATGAGAAAGAGTCAAATTTATGAACTTATTTAAATAAAAATTTACAAAATAACTTATAAAAAAATTTTTTAGCAATTTTTAGAGAATAGTTTATAAAAAAATAGTTTTAAATAAATGAATATTTAGATAATTATTTTTAAAAATATTTTTATTATTGGTATATTATGAAAAGAATATAATTATTAAATATAGGAGAGATGAGAGATAAAATAGTGCGTAAAAGAAATATGAGAGAGAAAAAATAGTATAAAAAAGAAAAGAGAGAGTAGAGAGAATGTAAGAAAAAATAACAGTAATATAATAATTAATTAATACATACCCTCTTTTACTATAATATAAATTATTCTAATTAATTTATCTAAAATTTTAATTATAAATTATGATTTAATTTAAAAATATTTTTAAATAATTATAATTATTTATTTTTAAATTTTAAGTCTTACCCAAATTTAGATGTGAAAAGTTAGGTTTTAGGAAAACTAAAATCCTCTACGTAAAGTTTTCACCATTTTTTTAATAAAATAGATTATCAGAAAATGAATAGAAAATAAATATATAAATAATAAAAAAAAAAGTGACCATTAAAAGTTAAGAAGTCAGAGTACGAGGTCCCCACCTCATTCCTACCCTACTCAATATATAAAAGCTCATCATTAATTCCTCACACTAGGTGGGCTCCTCCACCCTAACGCAATCTCCATCTCCATCTCATGGAACCATCTAGAAAATTTGAATATACATAACTAACCCTTTTATTCTTTGCTAATTTCATCAAATTAATAAACTCAATTTTATATTAAGAAAATGTATCTCCACCCATCATCGAGCATTTTTCTTTCTTACCTCCTTTTGTCCTGTCAGTTGGAAAAAAGCTCAAGACTTGAATACATCCTATTTTGCAAGTTCATTTGACTCATATGTCATTATCTTCTTTTTTTATTGGTCACTTTTCTATCATTTTCTCAAAAGCTTGACCATTAATACCCCTCACACCATGGGGGGCTGGATCTTAATAATCCCATATCATTCAAAATCCTTCATATCCTACTAATATCATATTAGAACATATAAAGTCGTTCCGTTAATAATGATAAGAGTTAAATAGGGATTTAATTTAATTATAATTTATTTTATTTATCAAAATTATAATTTTTTATTGAATATTTATATGATTTATTTTTAATATATCAATATATATTATGAAGCACTTATTCATATGGTGACTAATTATGTGGGAACTTGTTGGTATAAAACTGTGGAGAGGGGGGGAGAAAGCGGAGGGGGTGGGTGGGATATAGGTGAGAGTGAAGTGACAGGCAAAGATATGGAATGATGCAAGTCAATTGGGGAAGTGGGTCCCACTTTCGTCATCTCTCCATTTTTAGAGAGAGAAACTCTGAGAGATTTTAATGATAATGTTATCATTTCTTTCTGTTTGTGCATTGTACATCTCTCGCGTGCTCTTCTACAGTGCTTGTTTCCTCTTCCTTCCCATGCACCTTTTCCCATTTCCTCTCAGCCCCACGCTCTACTCTCGGCGCGCCTCCCCCACGCTCCGTTCTCTGTTCCCTCTGCCATTTTCTCTCAACTGTCAATCATTTGACTGTCAACTTTAATCCATTTTTTTAAATATTATTACTAACTTGTTTAACTACCAAACAGATTTTTGTCAATTTCCTGCTTTATTCCCAGTCAACAAATACTGTCATGTAATGTAATAATCTTGCAGTCTGTTTTTGGTAATGGAAACGTATCCGTGAGATCCACGTGGTCTATAATGGCGTCGCCATTCCCACAAGTCTCTCTGCGCATAAATTTACTCCATCACATATAGTGCCAATATACATACGTAGAAATAAAAGAAGCACACCAAACTCGTCCCAATTTAAGAGCCAAACCCAAAAGCTTCCAACTTTTCTTTTCAAAACACACACACACACACAAACGGACACACAGGTTGCAGTATGTTTGCCGAAGAGAATGGTCTTAAGGGAGACCCAAGGCTGCAAGCCATATCTCAAGCCATTAGAGTTGTGCCTCACTTCCCCAAACAAGGTTCCTTTTTTCCCCTCTAACTTCTGTTTCTATCCTTTCAGGTTTTGGTCTCTCGCAGGCTGCAATATACTTTTCTTTTTTCTTTGGGGGGTTTGGGGGAGTTCTTGTGTCTGTTGGTCTTGCCTGGTTTTTTATATTCTTGTTTTAGTGCCTTTTTGAGCTCCAAATCCAACAGATCTGATGAAACTGTTCTGTATATGAGTGTCCTGAAAAAAATAAAAAATGGTGCGTTCACAGGAATCATGTTTCAAGACATTACGACATTGTTGTTGGATCACAAGGCCTTCAAAGACACGATCGACATTTTTGTCGATCGTTACAGAGACATGCACATTTCTGTTGTTGCCGGTACTCTTCTTCTCTCTGCTCACTTACCCTTCGCTACTATATATATATATATATATATATATATATATATATATATATATATATATATATATATTCATTCCTTTTCAGTTCCTCAATTTACATATTGTCAAGTTTTAGACTCTGATTTTACAACATTTGCACTAACATCCGATGTATGCTGTTCACGTTTTCACACAATAGATTCACTCTGGTTCTTCATGATATAAGTTTTACCTGTAATTGCATAGAATATAAAGATCTTTGTCTTTAATTGTGCTACCTTATATAAAATGCGATGGGATTCCACGTAGGAGTGGAAGCAAGAGGATTCGTATTTGGTCCACCGATTGCTCTGGGCATTGGAGCAAAGTTTGTTCCTTTACGCAAACCTCGAAAACTTCCCAGTAAGCCTGCTTCACCTACGCAATTACTTTACACATTGCTACTAAAATTCGAAGAAACTATACTTTTTGGTCCCTGCAAAGTTGTTGCCAGTAATTGTAGCATGAGACACGTGTCAAATTAACATAAGGCTGATGCCTAAACTAGGAGTATGATTTGGTATTTTATTTAGGTGAAGTGATAGCAGAGAAATACGAGCTAGAATATGGAACTGATTGTTTGGAGTTGCATGTTGGGGCTGTTCAGCCTGGTGAACGGGCTTTAATTATTGACGACATGGTGGCCACCGGGGGAACTCTGTCGGCGGCGATAAGACTTCTGGGCAAGATTTCCTGTTTTTAGTTCTACACATCTCATTCTGTATGCTCTTTCAATTACACTCTTTTCTTTTTTATCAACTTGTTATATTGTATACTGTAGAACGTGTTGGTGCTGAAGTGGTGGAGTGTGCTTGTGTCATTGGAGTGCCCGAGGTGAAGGTAAAAGCCAAACCTACCTCTGAACTCATGTCTGTTGTTTCAATTACCTCAGAGTTTTTGGATTAATATTGAGCTTTTTGACACAGGGACATTGCAGGCTGAATGGTAAGCCATTATATGTGCTAGTGGAGCCACGTGAAGTAGATAGTTGTTTGAGGTACGCCAATATTTCCAGAAAGCTAAGAATGAACAATTTTTAAAGTTCAAATGAAAGGGTCCAAAGTTTTGATTGCAATTTTTTGTTTTGTTTTGTTTTGCCGACGCAGATGTGATTGCAATTCTGTTTCAGCTGACGTAAAAAAGGAAGAGTGTTTGAGGAGAAAGGTGATGATGTGCTCCTCATACCAGTTCTCACCTGAATGGGCTCCCAATTGAGAAATGTAATGCTATGCTTCATTATTTTCTTTCTCGTTAGTTATCATGTCATGTATCCACCATCGTACACACCATTAATCCAGCGTTGAATTTTTTTATCCAACTTTCGTATCACATATGTTACATCCCTTCTCATATGTCAACCTCCAACACGAAAAAAAAATGGGAGAGAGCGCGGGATGGGAATGAGACATGCACTTTTTGTTTAAAAAAATACAAGAGGTCACATGTGTTTATGTCCCATTGGAGAGAAGAAGCCAGTTCCCGAAAATTGATGAATATGATTATTCAAATAAGTAGGAGAATTCTACAATCTCTGAACTGGAATTAAATATAGACACCAATCATGAATTGATGACACCTGACTCAATTGGTCTGAACTGGAAGATTCGGTTCAAATTATCATTCAAATGAAGGAAAATAGACACCTATTGACAAAGCTCATGCAAAGAGGATCAAGTATGCGCATGTCAATGTTGGTTCATCTGTATTTCTTTTTCCAACAACCATAATGTGAAATTTATGTATTCGTCAGAGATTCGCTTTGCCGTTGCCAAATAATTGATAGATAAACACGCGCTGCATGTCCACAGATGCTTGCATGAGCAGTTCACAAAGTGAAATAAGAGAATACCAACAAAAAAATGTTAACCTCTAAGAAGATACTAGTACAGAATATGAACGCACAAAGAAATATTTGCTCCTTTTCTTTTCGTACAAGGCCCGTAAAGTCAGATTTATCAAGCTGTTCAGAATCATGTGAACGTGCAAATGCCTGAAAACAACGGACTAAAATGCAATTGCATCTTAAAAAACCCCTGGGAAAAAGGAGAAGCTATTTTCTGTCCAGTTCTACGCTCAATAAAATGGCAGATGACGGCAAGCGCAGAGAGAGAGGGAGGTAGGGAATAGGAGGTACAATAGAACATTTATCTCAATCGAGTTCTAGTTGTGTTATTTGAGGTGTGAAGTTTACAAAAAGTGTCGTACAAGGTTAAGGGCTCGTACATGTGTGCAGACTATAGAACAAAAGCTTGTACATTTGAAAGTACGCCGAGGAGGATACTGCATTGGGCAAGATTGACTTAAATATGTGGATAGACCGGGATGAGAAACAGACTCAGTGAAATCTTCGTCAAATGAGGCCAAAAAATAATAATAATATACACCAGTTCAGTTCATACTATCACTTGTTACAGTGTCCACTGGAGAATCGTCACTTGCTGACGTGTCCAATTTGAGAGCATGCCTCGTGACACAGTTCATCTTTTTTCTCAATCTAGCGTTGTCGATGAACAAACCTGCTATCATCTTTTGCAATTCATCATCATAGATAACACCATCTTTTATGTCGTTGATTTTATCTACTTCCGATGCAGCCATTTCCCTGACCTTCCCTAAGTTTTCTACCTGATCAAATTTACAACAAAAGTCTACAATTATGGTGGGAAATGAAGTGTAGAGATTGCATCTCTAAGCACGTTGCATTAAAAAGTCATTACAACCCAACTCTTGTTTTACTGGTGAAGAACCAGAGTGTGGCCAATGGAAAATAACTACTACCTCTGCTAGTAGGACGCCAATTCGATCATCAGATACTGCTAACTGGTTTGCAGTCTCTTCCAAAGATGACGAGTTTGTTGTTGTGTTATCCCGATCTTCTGTAGGAAAAGTGATGTTGCACTGCTGAAGCTGGTTGAACAGAAGCTTGCATTTCTGCATCAGATTTCTTGAAGCAGATTCAGCATGTTCCCTCTTCTCTCTTTCATGTTGAAGAAGTTTCTAAATACACACACGTAAATCATCATCATATATGTCGTTCAAAAGGGACTTTATGACTGAGTGGAATGTGGGAAAGTGCAGGAAAACTCAAGCTTGAAAGATCATGTCCTTCTCTCGAAAAATTAAACACAACAAATACATAAAGAAAGGTGTGTGAAGGTTTGCATAAAGGGGGGAAGACTAGAGAAACTGAAGAAGAATCACTAATATTTTTTCCCTGTAATCTTGGACAATGAAACAACTAAGTTTGCAAAGAATATGACATATTGAGGCAAAGCGTCCCACAAGACGTACATGTGAATATGATAACATACCTCAGCTTCACACTTTTCCTTTATTGACTCACTAAGCTCCCTCTTCAATTCTGATTGGGAATTTCGGAGAGATTTGACCTCTTTAACCAGGACCTTAACATCAGCTTTAGATTTCGCTTCTAGCTCATTATACTGTTTTGACCAAATTTCCAGCTGCTCTTTAGTAGCATTCAAAGTCTGAAACAGTTCTTCTTTCTCCTGAACAACGGATTCATTGGTTGAATTCTGACATGAATTTTCACCCTGGGTATTATAAAATATGATCTGTTATAAAAAGCATAAAATGTGACCAAAAGAAAGGCTTGATATCCATAAAACACATTCCAATACCACTTCACACTTTCGTTTCATCTCCATTTCCAATGACTTTTGACGAAGCTCCTCCATATCCCACTGCATTTGGGTAAACCTTTCCCTCTCAATCAGAATAGCCTGTTGCAAGTTTTCTTTACTCTTCTGCTTAGTAGTATCAAGTTCTACTTCCAAATCCTTGACCTGAAAATTCCAAATAGTCGTGGTCATATAATAACGTTTGAGATTTTACACGTAGTGGAACTCAAAACAATTTGCAGGGCTCCAAGAATTGTAGATGCATTTATTTAGAAATTACAGCAAATGAAATTTGACTATTCTCATCTTTGGTAAACTGATGGTGGATGATAACTCATGGTACAAGGAAACGCATAGGATACAAACCTTGGTTGCAAGAAAATCCTTGGCAGCTATTTCTTGATTTAATCTAACTATAAGGTCCTCCATATCAGTTTTTGCAGTAACTAGCCTTCGCTGCATGGTTAAAAGAATCCTATTTAATTTATGGCGCTGATCCAGTGGAAGGACTACTCGAGTATCACCAGCAGACTGCATCTCCGCATGACCTATATCTAGTGTTCTGGATACCGCGGTATTTCCAGGAAGGTCAATAGAACCATTTGGAATTCCAGTGGCAGAAAAGTCATTACCTCTCAAAGAGCTTCCATCACTTCCCACACTCTCATTTGAAAGCTTGCGAACATGACCAATAAACTTAGCATGCTCAGGTTCAGAGAAAAGCTCCATCGGGTCTTTAGCCAAGTGTGAAGCATTTCCATTATTTTTGTTCACTGCAGTATAGCTGAAATGTCTGGCATTTACCTTATGCTTAGGAAGGCCTTCCAGCTGCTCTAAAATAGTCTGACCCATAAACAAACCCTCATCAATATTTGATATACCATACTTGACAAGCTTTTCCATCGGACTTGTCCCATCTTCATCTAATGTTACATCGTCTGTGCCAACTTCAGAATGATCATCCAGCCCAACTCTTGGTGTTCCAAGTTCAGATGTCTCATATGCAGTATCACTACCATAATCTGATGCAATAGATGAACTGCCAGCACCTAATGCTAAGTTTGAATGGGGAGGTGATTGCACAGAAAAAGCTGTGTTATTGGAAGCAGGATCTGATTCTGAATTCTGCTGATTTGAATCTTGAAAAGCTGCAAAATGTTTTAATGAGGTAAAACATGTCAAAAATTTGACACAGCAGAAAAAAATGAAGCAGGAAAAAACCTATATCTACAATTCTTGAGGTTCAAATATACTTCCCATTCACTAAAGTTGGTATAAAATAGGCAAACATTACATGTCTTAGGCACAATAAATGCAAGATGCAATAGGAAGGTGCATACAAGCTCTAGCTGCAGCCTCTAATTCAAGAAAGGATGCCACCACAGCACATCTAGATACATCAATGTCTGACAAAAGTTTGGTGATCCACTCCTCCAAAGAGCACCTTCTCTGTAGTAGTGCATTGCAATGCTAGTCATTTACATTGAACAATAACAATAATAATACTACCTGTATAACTCTTGCGTCCACAATCAACCGTCCAACTCAATATGAAATTAATAGAAAAAATATGAATATGAATATGAATGGGGTCACTGGAATTAGATGGAATCACCTGAATAGTTGATTAAATATTACTTTCTAAAGTATAAACATTGCTTTATAAGATTCAATCAAAGAGCCTTGCCATTAATAATCGATTCCAAGATAGTGAAGATAGCAAAATCAAATAACCAGGAAAAGCTTTCAGACGAACAGATAAAGCTATAGTGCCTTGTATTGATTGCAATAATCAATTCCAAGAAACATGAATACAAAATTAAGAATGGACAGATTAAAACTTGAAAGAGCAGACCCCTCAGAAACACCATATCCACACCTTTCAATATTCCATAAATTTCAACTTTCATAGTGACCAAAGTAAGACTAATTACAAGTATGACGTTCTTTCTTATTTCCTATTAAAAAGTAAAGACATTTAAGACTATTCAAGATAAACACTTGCATACCCTTGACGCCAAAAATGCAACAAATGGTATTGAAATAAACTAAACCATTATGTATACCAAAAAAATAGACAAAACTATCCCATTACCTCTTCCAACAATGCTCGGCTTTTCAATCGTACGAGTCCTTTGGGTGGAGCTGAAGGAATGCTTTTCCTAGGAAACTCCCTTTTAAGCTACAAAGATAGATAATAAAAAATCAGATGTCTACAAATCGGTATACTTAAACAGACACCAACATATATAAAAGTCTTCATATGTAGCAATGTTTCTTTGACAACTAAGTTGTCAGAATCAGGGTCAAATTAAGTACTAACTCATTCAGTTAAGGAAACAAACTAATATACTAAGATGCAGTCGAAAAGGCAAAAACTTACATCTGTAAACAACTTTAAAAAATCATTGAACCTTCTCAGTACTCCATGTAGCGTTGTGATACCTTCTGGTGATTGTAGACCAACTTGAACCCTGTAAAACTGTCCCTAACGACGTTAAAAGTGCATACTTACAAAGATGATACTATTCCAAGAATAGGAAGAATATCAAAAATCGGTAACTTTGGTCATAAATAAAAAAGGGACATTGATCAGCTTAAGTACCACGATGGGATCTGAATTTCTTGTTTTTGGAAGAAAGACCCAAGAAGGTATTGTGACACAATAACTCCAACCTGTACGATGACTGTGCGGCCATACTGTATCCCGTCCATTCTGCATGAAAAGAAGCTTGTGGATAAAAAAAGATGATAAAATAACAATATGTAAACAGATTTATAAAGATTGTCACAACATATAAGCTATCAGACAATAACTTGGAAATTAAGGGAAAAGCAAGCAGAGGATTAGCTTATGGACCCCGAGAGAACATACCATTAGTGAACAAAAAAGAAGCATTAGAAAATTGCAAAAAGAAAACAAAAGAGTAATGTGACATAAAGCCATGGCCTATACTAATAGAAATACACTCATGTTTCCCCAAAATAGAGTACCGCCTTCAATTCGAATTCAAGAAAAGGAGAAAACGACAACTATATATGGATAAAACTTCTCATAATGAAATATGAAAATGACTTTTCTACACGGTTCTCCAGTTGAGGAATAATGCAAGCATCATCAAAACACCTTCCAGATTGAAAGCATTCTAACACAACATTTCAATGCTTTCTGAAATTTCCTTCATTTAGTAAAATATAAAAGTATTGTTAAAATGGTACGGAGAGTTTGTAATAGGGAAGAGTAAGAAGTAAATAAGAAATAGCTGCAACAAGCCTTCTACATGCCTCCTCCCTTAACGAGTAAATGAAGAATGGCATTGTTGCAAGTCCAAACACCTTATTAAACAAGAACAAGAGGTAGAGAATTAACAACAGCTTCTGCGAGAAACAATAAGGACTCCGAATGATAGAGAAGCAATTGATACCACGGCCATAAAAATGCCGCAGTATGGATCGTATTTCCCGACAAACGCAGGGCATTCAATTATATTCATACCAAATATGCTCAAGAGACACAATCCAATAAGATCACACGTGTCCCGCATATTTAAATACATGAATCGGGTGGAAGGAAGAAGAGAAGTTGCAATTGAATCATGCTAATAGAGACTCCGGAAGCGACTAAATAACTCTTAAGTCACTAATTCCGCAAGAGGCCTGGTTGGCTTCAATAAAGAGAGAACATGGACCAGAATTCTGAAAGAGACCTGATTGGCATCAATAAAGAGCACTGATTGTCTAGAAAGTAATGAAAGAGATCAAATTACATCGCGCACAAAAATGATCGGTGAATTAAGGAACTGAAACATTCGATCTCGTGCAATCATCGGAATTAAGATATGATTAAAATAAGTGCAAAACAAAATAGAACTAACCCAATTTCGAGGTGGAGGACTCCAGTCCATCCCGAGAGGCAGTGGCGAAGACCCATCGTGCCTGTGCTTGGGAGGACTCTGTCGCAGCATATTGTTCCCTTGCCGCCAGAATTTGCGTTCTCTTATAATTTCATAATCGTAACATCAAAGACGCACAATAGCTCTCAAGAATTGGGATGTGAGTGAAAGCTGCACTGCAAGCTAGGGTTTAAGCGATCGGATCGGAGAGCCAGCGGAGCCAGGTGGCATCCGCAACGTCAACCACAGTGGACCGCGCACGGTGAAAATTAAACAGACAGCAATAACTAAGAGAAGTCACCCGAGCTCAGCGCGCGTGAAAATCTTAGGGGGCACTGTGGATTCTATGCTCTGTGTCGATGCTATTGCAGGAAAAACAGTCACACCTACCTGTCTTCTGCAATCGCATTGAGCTTCACGTTTAGCCAGGGACGACCCACAATCAACGCCAACGAGCCACTCCAACGTTGCCGTCCCGCGAACCATTTTTGTTTTTTTGCCCTTTTTCCTTGTCGTATCGTTTTAAGCCCTTTTTGGTGTCGTTTAGGTATAACCTGGGCTTCACTAAAGGACGCCAATCGTGTTATGGGCCCAATACTTTGAACAACTTTAATGGGCCTAATTTTGGGATCCAAATGGTAACAACTTTATTTTTTGTAGGATTTAGAAATGGTAACCACTTAAAGTGGAGAAAACCGACAGGCACTCGAACAATGATTCAGCAAATTGCTCAGGTGGTCCAACAAAGTGATAAATAATTGGTTTAGTGTTGTTGTTTTTGGATCAATGGCATCCGAATTTTACATGTAGAATCTCATCCATGAAGTCACATCGACGTGCGTGGTCACCTTCCACTAACAGTCCTAAAGTTCCTTTTTTTCCGTATTCCGTTTCAACTTCAACTATTAACGCCTAATATAACTTGATGTGTTTTTTGTCTTTTTGCTTTTCTGTTAGGGCTAAAAGGGAAAAATAGTGAGGGATCGAAAGGAATGAAGCATTCTCCCGTATGACTCTATAAGGAAGAGATGGTCCAAGGTCCAGAGACTATATGGCCACTGCAAGTTATTAATTGTTACGCTACGCTTCATCGTTGTCGAACTTCACTATTATTTTGTTGCTTTCTGCAATCTATGGAGCATTTAATTATTAGACTTGTGGGGGGAGGTTAAAAGAAAGACTGAGATCTTTATAGATTCAATTTTCAGATGAACCCAGCGAGAAGAAACTTGTGAGATAACTATGGAATAATTGATGGAATCACAAAATTCCAAATCAAATTGGATACTTACGTTTCATGAAGCAAGGAATAATTATAGAGATTTCTTTAAAAGAACTTTAGGTTAAGTCACAGAAAGTTGTAAAGATGTGAGAATTAACAGGAGCGTCTGTAGACAAGACCACATGTCTCCTGCGCACTTGAGCCAAAGTACCTCACGCCACAGTGGACAGTGGTGGCCTGTCACTAGCAACCGCCGTTGGAGAAAAAAAGGAAACAAGTTGTGCGCCTTTCTGCTATGAAGGGATGGGCTAATGATTGTCTGCAAAACAAAAAAAACAATCTCACAGCATAGCATAGAAATTATTCATGCTCAGTAATTCAAATGATTCTCGATTACCTGCTTTATTCCCGCATTGTGAATTGTGATAACAAAATCACATTTGGATCAAGATAATTAGGAAGCTTTAATATATGTTGAAGAGGAAGAAAAAATAGAAAACAGAAGAATTTAAAAGAAACACACAAAATAAAAACGAAAAAGAAAAAAGAGAAGGGAGAAGAGGGTGAAAGGGAAGCTTGCTTGTACGTATTGACAATGAGTAACAATGGTAGCGTACAATTTCTTTTCTGCTTCAGAGGAAAAACGAGGCATCCGCTTCAACTAATTTCAACATTTTTCACCATCTTGCGCGTCACGCCTGCGTCTCTTTTACCAAACTGGGCAGTTCAAGGATGCTGCTCAGAAGAACCGAAGACACCAAATGCGTGAAAAAGCGCAGAAACCGAGTGAAATTGAGAATCAAGGGGCCACAAGAAATCACATCAGAATAATATATCAGATTTGTTGAACTTGTTCGATAATGCATCTAGAAACGAAAGCGAAATGTAACCGTGGGCGTCGGTTTGCTTAGTTTCTAGATCGGAGTAAACGGAAGAGATCTGATATTTCGTCACCGGAACCTGCATGAAAAATGTACTGCGAACTTTTCTAGAAAGAAACCAAATGGCAGTAACTTCTTTGGCTCGGTATGTGGTTGCAATAAGAGCTCCAAAATGAAAATTCTACTGCAAGAAAAACAAAAAAGAGGAGAAGAGAAGATTGAGACAAGTCAATTGTCATACCTGGACAAAGAATTAAACCAGAGACTGGAAAAGTTTATGAAACCTGATGTATTATATTGTTTGATTGTACTGGGAGAAAGAGTAGTACAGGTGACGATGCAGATCATCTCAGTGATTTTCCACAGCTTTCTTGAATTGTGTTGGTGGAAATTCTGTTTGCACGAAGCCTTTACACGCACAGTTCAAGAAAGCTGTGGAAGATTACGAAGAAGACCATTCATGAACAATCGTAGAGAGAGAAAAGAGAGGAAGTGGGCGAAGGACCATGGAGCATGGGTGTGGAATGTTGAACCTCTTAAATAATTATGTAGTAACGGAAAAGAAAAATAGAAATATCGATTGCAATAATTTTACCATGCACCTCAAAAATAGAAGTCACCGTGCTTTTTCTAAATTCTTTTTTTCTTTTTATGCATGATCTAAAATATTAATTGTTTTAATGACTAGTGATCTAATAATATTGTATCATCAATCCGATTTGGTCATATGAGATATTGATTCAATTTTATGATTAAAGAAGATCTCTTGGCTGTAAATTCGTTTTTTTTTTTAACTTGAATTATTTCATACCATATAGGGAAAATGGAGAACGGTTTGCATTTAAAATTTTTATTGATAAGAATAACAGGGCAATTCTTTTAAAATAAATTGGTGAATGGTTCAAATTTTGTGGGTACAGAATATATTATGTTAGACTAAATTCCATCAATATACCACCATGGGTAAATCTAAATAAAATGAAATAGAAAATGTAGCTGGGAAAAAATACCAAAAGCTCGTCTGTATATATAAAGGAAACAATTTTTTGTTGTCCACTCGATTCATTGAAGTTTTATTCCGACTAAATTCGTACTCAACCCGTATTACGCATCTGATTATGGTGGGTGAGTCTTCCAACAGGAATTTTCTGCATACGTTAAAGTTTTAATTTGAGACCTCGTTTAAGCGATATTTGGACCAACTTTCATTGATAAAGGAAACGATTAATTAACTATGATGAAAGATCCGAAGGAAGATTGAGATTTGCAGATTTGATATCAGAACCAAAAAATCAAAAAGCGAGGTTAAATGCCTGCCTTGGGTGAAAATGTCAAGTCTGTATGTAGAGCTAGCCACTCGTAAAATGCCAAAGCATGTCGGATCAATTTGGGCTATAAAGGCACTTTGTCTAAATTAGCCTCCACCTTTTTATAGGTCTCTTAAAAATTATTTGTATATTATTTAAATTGGAGATCTCGTCTCTTCCACTTGGAAACACCTGAACTTCTATACACATGGAAAGGGGAAAACGTACGAGAGGAAAAAGCGTGTGACGGGGTAAATAAACTCTCTTTTTTTTTCCTTAAAGTTTAACTTTAAGAATTTTAAACAACACCCGTAACTTTCAGCATATTCGAACCCACTTGTAAATTATGAGCTACGGTTAAGTTAAAACCAGTAACTTGACTTCATATGTCATATGACAGTTCAAAATCGTTCAGTAGCCAAGAAACGGTGCAAATTTCAACTACGAAACTATAAGCTGCAATAATAGATGGAAGGTAAGAGAAGGAGCTTTAGCAGGCGAGTACACGTAACCAGTATTAGTCGGACCAAAGAGAGGGAGACCAAGGACACCACAAAACGACGGTGCACACAGGTGGTCGTAAGAAAGATTGCAGATCGGCGTGGATTTAACAGTGAGGGCGGAGGTGGGTAGTTCGTAGGAAGAGATGATGAAGGAGGACGAACCAATTTGGAACGGCGGTATGGTCAAGTCTAGGCCGAAAATTGGTGGGTAAGGATGAGAGAAGTGACTTTGCCGGAGAGGGGGTCGCAGGGGACGCCGGACCAGTTGCAGGGGGTGGCGTCACGGAGGGAACGTCTTGACATAAGAGAGAGAGGGAAGAAGAATAAATTATTATTGTGTGTTTAAAAACGGGAAAAAAAAAGGTTTTCAATCTAAACCGTATTTTTTTAATCTAAAAATATCCAAACACTAATATTAATATCTAAAATTATTTTTAGATAAAATTATAATTTAAATAATTATAAATTATAATTTTATATAAATAAGATTCATTAGTTTTTAAAATAATTTTTAAACATTAAATTTAAAAAATAATTATTTTAACTATATAAATTTTTGTTAACTTTTTATCTCTCTTTCATTATTTATCTCTTATCCTTTCTAATAATTTATTTATAAAAAAATATTTTAATAATAATAATAATTTAAGTATTTATTTTTTTAATTATTTTTATACAAAATATATTTTATAAAATTTATTCCCTAAAGTTAATTTTAAATTATTTTTTTATAATTTATTTTTTAAAAACTAAATATAACGGGTTATTTTGAAACGTGGCTCTAACTTTTAGATGTGGATGTTTAGGGCCCGTTTAGATAGAATTTTATAAATGAGCTTATAAAAAAAAGGAATTTTTGACAGCTTATAAAAAAGGGCTTTCGGAGACGAGTTTATGAAGAAGAAAAAAGTAGTTTTGAATAAATGAGTATTTAGATAGTTATTGCTATAAGTAATTTTATTATTAATAAATTATGAAAAGGGGTATGAATATTAAATGATGAGGGATAAGAGATGAGATGAGAGAGGTGACAGAGTATAAAAAAAAATAGAGGATATAAGAAAAAATAGGAGAGATGAGAGAGGGTGTAAGAAAAAATATGGGTAATATAGTAATTGATTAGTTCATAAGTTCTTTTACTGTTCTATAAATTACTCTTACCAGCTTATCTGAAACCATTGTTTTAAATCATAATTTAGTTTAAAAGCCCGTTTGAATAAATATAACTGTTTATTTTGAAATTTCTCTGAATCTAAATTTTGAGTCAAATCTAAATTTTAAACTTAAATTTGACAGGTTATCAAACACACACTTAATCAAGTAGCATTTCTTATTTAACAGATTTGGACATTAGGGACTAATAACCGAGCTGACGGTATAAACTTTAAGAACATGATACAAAATAAAAAAAATTTTAACGACCTGTTTTAAAACTGAAAGAAACTATAAGGACTGTGGAAATATTTTTTTATTAATTATATCAATTTAACTAATTTTTTAATTCAAGTAAACTAATTAAATATATTTTATATTATGGATTAATAAAATAATAAATCCATGTACAAAGAAATGCACCCAAAATATATACAAGTGCATCAAATCCATTCCTGCTCGGAATCACGAAGCAAAAGAGCGAAAGGCGCCATATATGGGAGTAAAACGAATAATCTGAATGTTTTGCATTTTTAGAACTAATTTAAATTAACCAATATAATATCACATATTGATATGGTTGATAAGAACACAAGTCATACTTTATCTAAATATGTGACTTTGACTTCTACCACGTCGCTCAAATGAGGTTTTGAATTTAAATTTTAGTGTATACAGAAATTTTTGTTGAGAGACTCATCCACTATAACTAAGTACACGATATGAGTTAAATTTATATATAATTGGGGTAACGCTCTACTGAACACCTGCAGCCAAAAAAAAAGCTTCCATGGCGAATATATGTAACAGACAAACCTGTTTCTGGCGATACAGTAGTGAGCGATGATGCGTAGTGTTTCTTGCCTCTCGCACTTGAATATTGAATAAGGTGAAAATATTATTTTTAATAGTTGTTTAAATTAAATAAAAAAACAAATCATTCTAAGTATATTCAAGATTGGATCAATAATTGGTTGCTGTCAATGAGCCATGTCACAACAAATTCTCAACCCACTGATGATATTGATAAAATGAAAAATATCACAGTAATCACTAGAAAAGAAGCAAGGGTTACAGAACTTACAATAATAAGTAAAGGCAAAGGGGCCTTGCCTTGTTATTAATCAAGCACATAGCAATATCACAAGAACGAAAATAAGACTGAAAACAGGAAAACTTAAACCGGTTCATAATCATTACCGTCACAGTATCACCCCACCATAGCAATAATAATAAGAATAAAGAGAGCCAGACAAGAAGACACGAAGAAGAAGCCAAATAAGCATGTGGAAGATATGGATCTGATCTGATGAGTGTCTACTCTAGGGACATTGAAAACCAGGAGGAACAGATTTTTGACAAGAGCTAAGGATCAAGCTGAGGCTGAGAGGTACGTTCAAGTTGATGCCAAGCACGTTGGCCTTAATGGCAGTGCAGAGACAGAGAGCTGCCTCTAAATCTACCAAACCTGCCAGCAATGGGCAACACTTGCTGGTAGGAGGAGACCCGACGACGACGTTTACAAGGCCCAGCACGTCAGCACACACTCCTAGCTTCAGTGTGTCCAGGGGGCACTTAGCCGGCGCCGGAGTCGGGCATGGCTTGGGCTTGGGAGGCTTGCATGACCCGCAGGCTTCCGTGAAGGTTGAGGAAGCAAGGAGGAAGAGCACCAGAATGGTGAAAGAGAGCTTGGTGGAAGCAGCCATGGTGGATGAGAGTGGAGAGAAGTGAAGTGAATGGGAAGGACCGTGGGGAGGTGGAGGGGTTTTAAAGGCAGAATTGGTGAGGTGCAAGTTGCAGGAAAATCTGATTGTGTGGAAGAGACTGATAACAATACAGTTGTATTTTTTGTATCCTTCTGAATCACACTTGCTTGTATAATGTCTCTTTTTTGGCACTGGCATGGCATTGCACTAACCTCTCTCTCTCTCTCTCTCTCTGACCTGGGAAACTTCATTTCATGAAACACATTATTATCAGTCATTTTCTTTCTTTACCTTTCTTATAAACATTATGTTGAGTCATTATTGTAAAATTATTCTAAAATATAAATAATATTAATTATTTAAATATATTTTATACATAACATAAATAAAAATAATAGTATAAATAAATATAAATTTATTTTAATTAATTTAACTATAGTAGATAAGAGTTTTACTAAAATTTAAAAGAAACTCTGTCATAGTTATAAAAAAAATAATAGATAAATAATTATGATAGAAAAAGAATAAGATGGGTCAAATTAACTATAACATATAAATTGCTGAATTTTTATAAATTATATATTATAACTAGATAGATATTAGAGTGTATACGATTTTATAATATAAATATTATATTTTTAATAAACATGTATATTAATTAATAAAATGTTGATAATATAATATTTTATAAAATATTCTTAAAGATATTAAAAATTATATTATAGTGTATATATAAAAATAATGCAAGACTTTATGCAATTTTAATAAAATTGAAAAAATCATTAATAATAGAAGAGTCTATCATATATATTTAGAATATTATATTTAAGACAGACTCTCATAATCGAACTCAAATAATGTATTATGTAATATTAGAGTATGGATAATAAAATTTAGTATAGTAATATACAAGTATTTTATATATACATTTAAATAATAATCTATACATTTGATGTAACTTTAATTAAATCTGTAGAGTTTTTCTTGTGCCCTAAGATTAGAATATAATTTGAAAAATGATAATAAAAGTATGGTGAGATAAATATCTCAATGACTAGCAATTCTATTCATCATACATATCAACATATGTTCATGATGTGTTAAATAAAACAAATAATAAAGTACAACATATAGAAAATAACGTATTATCATAATAAAATAAAATGGATGACACCTAAATTCCTCCAATCAGTTCAACCGAAATGTCTTATCCCTACCGATTGAACATATGGGCTAGAGATAACTACGATATACATAGCAACTCAAAAAGCTAATAACTCAAATGTTATGGATAGGTTAAATCCACATGACACGTAACTTAAACATAGGTTCATTATCCTCGATAAAAAGGTAGGGATGTCGTAGTTCCTTAGTAAATAGGTGGGGCATGTCTCTCGATAAACTAATAGGATAAAAGCTAATTATCAAGCTTTAATGGAGGCTATACCACGTGGTAAAAATATAACTCTATTATTATCAATCTCCAATGTATAATTTTCAAAATGATAATATTAATCAAAATAACAATAGCTTAATAAATATCACAAAAGAATTTTTCTCGAGATAATAAATTTTTTCAAATTATAATATCAAGATATAATAAATTTATAATTTAAAGTCAAGCTTTATAAATTAAACTTTAACTCCTACAATATTATTTTCAATAAAAAGAATCAAACAAATTTTATTAATACAAGTATATTAATATCAATATATATATAATCACTTATAACATCATGTTAATAAACACATAACAAGTAAAAAATAGTTACTTCTAACTAAAGCAATGGATAATCTAGTGGTCATATAAACAACAATATTAATCAGAAATAATATAATGCTTTAACAAAAGTTACTCTAAAATCTCAATGATAATATGATGAGAGTGAAGAGATAAACTATACACTAATGGGAGTTAAGGATTAAACTTATATAGTGTTTATATATAATTCATTAAGTTTAAAATTTTAATATTATCTAATTTGATATTATTATTTTTTAATATTATTATTATCTTTCTCAAAATCCCATCACATGTGATAATTTTAAATTTAAATCATATTATTATTATAGTATAAATACATATACTATTATATGCATATTTAATCAAAGATATATGTATATTATTATCTTTATCAAAATTATATTAGATATTGTAATTTAAAATTTAAATTATAGTTTTAAAATTTAAACGTATATCTAAATCTGAATAAAATCATAGTAAATTCCTAATTAATAATAACAATCAAATCATAAAATCATAAATAAGATAAGAATAGGATAATCTATATATTCTAATTTATTAAAAGTAATAAAAATAATAATTTAATTAGATAATATTTTTAAATTAATGATAAATAATATTTTCAATTGTGTTTAAATATAATAATAAAAATTAAGATGTTATAATTTTTAATTTTTATTATTTGTATTCCTTTTTTTCTTAATCAAATATTTTTTTTATCGCAGCTTAAAGTAAAAATCCTTCTAAGTTTTAGAAAATTATTCAATGCCTGATTTGGTAAATCCTATTGCGTTAGTTGATTTTTTTATTTAAAATATAATATCTAGATATGTTTTATTTTTAAAATTTATAATTTTTTCTAAATCACTTTTATTATATACGTATATTTAAAAAGTTTTAATTAAAAATAATTCTAATATAAATGATGAAAGAGAATGTTTTAAAACATCAACACATATCTTTTATTATATGAGAATAGGTTGCCACTTGAAGTATTTAAAATCTAAAAAATATATAAACTAGAGTAAACTAAATATAAAAAGTACACGTATCTATATACACACACGTATAACGTTCATGAGAAGATCATAATTAAACTTTAAATAAAATGGTATGTTTAATTATCCACAATTTTAGTAATAGTATGTGTTTGGCAATCCGTCAAACTTAGTTTTGGCTCAAAACTTATATTTTGAGACATTTTAAAATAAACAATTATATTTGTTCAAACAGACTTTTAGACTAAATTATAGTTTAAAACAAAAGTTTTAGGTAAGCTAGTCAGAGTAGTTTATGGAACAGTAAAAGAGTTTATAAATTAATCAATTACTATATTATCCATATTTTTCCTTACACCCCCTCTCCTCTTTCTTACTTTTTCTTACACCCTCTCTCATTTCTTTTTTTACATATTCTCTAATCTCATCTATCATCTCTCATCTCTCCTCATTTAATACTCATATTATTTTTCATAATTTATCAATAATAAAAATATTTATAAAAATAACTATCAAGACACTTATTTATTTAAAATTATTTTTTTCATAAATTTTTCTCTAATTTTTTTTTATAAACTGTCTAATTTATTTTTAAAATACTATCTAAATAGACTAATGATAGGGCTCAATCTATCTCCATCATGGGATGGGGGCCTAATCTAATCATTTAAATAGGTACTGTTACTGGATATGACTTCGTGAGTATGGATGCATTGTAAGGATCCCTGTCCCGGGACCTTCTTTTTATAAAAATACACACGTACGTTGTGATTAATCACATTTATTTATCAAGATATTTTTTCCCTTTGAAAATAAAATATATTGACGTGTTTTTTGTTAGTTACGTTAATAAATAATAATTTTAAAAACATTCCAATATTCTAACATTATGAACTAAAAATTATAAATGATAAATTTCTATACTAGTTATATCCAATGAATAGACAGCATTGACACCTATAACAAGATTTTAAAAAAGCATAACTATGTATGAATTAAGATATAATCTAAATTTCAAAAGATACAAACTCTATTTTATTTTAACATTTCACATTCCTGCCACGCATATATATATATATATAATTAATGAGAAGAAGCCTAAAAAAGGGGAAATTTTGGCTCTAGCAAAAAAAGTTAATATTAAAAAAAGGTTATATAGTATCCAATTATATTTTTTATATACATTTAATACTATAATTTTATTTATGGTATAATTTACTTATTATCTTTTTAATTTGATATAATTATTGGTACTTGAGAAATAAAATTATGTATAAAATTATATAAAATTAAAAAGATAATAGGTAAAAATGTACTAAATTAATATTATGAGTAATATTTAGGAAACACCCAAACTATGATTTTAAAAGGGATTTTGGCTTAAACATTAATTTAGAAAAAATTTAAAACAAAAAGTCATATTTATCTAAAAGAATTTTTGAACCAAAATATGATTTAAAATCATAGTTTCAGATAGACTAGTAGGAGTAACTCTTAGAACAATAAAAAAAATTATGAACAACTCAATTACTATTTTATCCTTACTTTTTCCCATACCCTCTCTTATATATTTTTCACAATCTCTCATTTCTCATCTGTTTTCTATATTTTACATAATTTCTCATCTCTCCTCTCTCTTTTATATTCATATTTCTCTACCCTCCCCCCTCTCTCATATTTTTAATAAAATCATATCATTTATGATAATTTTTTAATTACAGAAGTCATTTTGGTAATAATTACCCTAACACTCATTTATCTAAAATCACTTTTTTTTATAAACTCTTCTTAAAAAGTATATTTTCCAAAAATCATCTATAAGCCCTTTTTTTAATAAATATTTTTTAAAAGTCTATCTAAACACACACGTATATAAAAAATAAGATCAGTATATTAAGTGTTATGTAATGGTATTAATAATAATGGGAAATGGACAGAAAATTATACTTTAATATAAAATATGGGGGGTGGATAATTTGAATTTAGGAATTGTGGTTTTCATTTCGAGAGTGGAAGATAACAGGCTAAAGCAAAAAAGTGAGTCGAGCCTGCAGACGCTGATTTCTATTTCAAAAGGTGGATTCCAGCCTATGCATTGTCTTCATATATGAAGGGATTTGTCGGTATAATGAAATTAAAACGGAATGGTCCAAACAAAATAAAATTAGGTACGAAGGGAGAAGCACGTGAATGGACGTTGCATGTCGGGCCAGCATTTCGTAGAAGGGGTATGGACGGAACATGTGGACTGTAGGGTGAGAAGAGAAAAAGGATAAGCGAAAAAAAAAGAAGAAGCAAGCGAAGGGCATGCATAAATATTTTTATAATTTAATTATTTTTATCGTTTACCTAATTTCCTAATAAATTATATATGTTCCGTGATAATCTTTGTTATCCTCACCCTTGCGTCATTGGAAGCCCTACACATTCCTCGTTGTCTCAGTAAAGGCGAACACGTATCGTGAAGCTAGTTGTTTAATTTCAGATATACCACAGAATATCAACAATCTGTGATCTCGTTTTTTTCTTATAATGTTTTGCGATTTATTCTCGTGGGAATTCTACTTTTACACATTAGCTTCCTCCACTCACGGAGTTGACGGCACAAAAGACATTTTAGTGATGTGATGAGATCACTGTACCCACCTCGCTCACACTTTTGGTTGGGATGCGAGTCACGTGACCAAATATTTCAAACTGGGTCGGAGCCCACGGGTAGTAAGCGTTTGCCGGATTAACATTCATCCACTGGCCATGCGGGTTTCTTTTCCCAATTATTGGGCCAAATAAAATTCTAGTACCAATTATGGCCCAACATTCTTTTTCTGCCCCAGCCACAACTAAACCCTGGACATTTCCTTAATACCCGTGTTACCCGTATCTTAATCATTTGAAACATATGAGGTAACGTGTTTTGCTCTTTCGGCCCCATGGACGGTGAGGGAAGTGTGACCAATACAGGAAATGATTTGTTTTTTTACAAGCCCTTCTTTTTTAAAGAGTTATATTTACCCATAATTTTTAGAATAAATTTTTTTTATATGATATTGATATTAGATAAAATGAACGATCAGTTATCTTCAAACGTAAATTTAAACACATAAGAATTAAGATACTTCTTTAAATGATACGATTAAAATTATAATAAAATGATATTCTTTATAGTTTGAATATATTTTAAATAATAACACGTATTATTCTTTTATTAGTTGAATTTTATGATTAATGAGTAATGTAGAAAATAATTTTATATATTTGCATAACTTTAGAAATAAAATGACGGGTAAGTAAGTAACAGTGACTAGTAGCTAGTTAGGGCATGAGTAGAGACTGCACATTATTCAATACACCTCTTTTTTAAAATATTTGAAGTTGTCTAGTGTTAAGAGAAAATAAAATAAATATATTATAAATATTATATATATATATGTATGGATATCTATAACCTTTAATTTTTGAGATTTTTTTTAGAATTATATCTTCTCTTAATATCATAAACCTATAATCTTTCCAATAAATATGAGAGTAGTTTATTATTAATATTATCACATTCACCTTTATTTCTTTATATCTTTAAGTTTAATCTTTAATAGTTAGAGCCTATAGATAGAGGTCATATATAAGGTATTTGTACAAGTATAAATATACAAGTAAACGGAGAATGCTCTCTTATTTTTTCTCTTAATATCTTGTTTTGCTATTTATTTCTTATATAACTTCTTTATTTTTATCTTATTTTTATAACACATTATTAGCACGAGTTCACTCTAAAAATTTGAGGTATAAACTTTTTACAAATTTACATATTCATATATTATATACAATAGTACTCTATATTAGTTTTCTTTTACTCAATTGTGGAATAGAATTTTAATTATATATATTTGCTATATGTTATTCACACTTGGGGAGATTGTTGAAATATAAAGTGTGAAAAAATATTGAATAAAGTTATTTTCATATCTTCATATAAGTTTAATTGATCTCCTAAAGATAAATATAATGTTAAGATTATAAATTAGTCATATGTTATGAAAACTAACATGTTTATTGTTAGCTGCAATAAATCAAAAGTTTGATGATCAAATATATATGTTGTTGACATAATTTGTTTGATCATTATAGATAATATAATAAATTATTGAAGATTATGTATTGATATATATTGAAGAATCAAAAGATTATTCATAAATAGTTAACATATTATAAAATTTAAAAAATTATAAGTATTGTTTGTTCGTAAACAAAATTGATTATACAAATATTACTATTTATTATTTGAAATATATTTCTACATTTAGAAATATGTCAAAGTCATATCATATGAGTCAATTCAGATAACGTGTAAGCCATAAAAATATTTATTAAATTTGATAGATACATATATAAAATGGTTACATGTGATATTATTATTAATTTGTAACCAGAAGTTCACAGGATTATTTAAATAACTATAGTTATTATATTTAAGTGTACAATTTTCATAATATAAGAATCATTTATTAATGCCTCTATAAGTAATTGGATCAATGTTTATGAGAACAATATTTCTATTTTAGTATTGATATATTTAATTTGATATATTACGTTACTTATATATATCAATATAATAAAAATTTTCCAATAAAATTGGCTTTTGGTTATGAGTAAGATATTTTTAAATATGTGATGCTTATTTTTATTAATCCACCACAATGTACATAGATGACTATTAAAAGAAAGTTGAGATAAATGTTGTGTAAGAATGTCTTTCGTCTTATTTATCTTTAAATGAAATAAAAGAATGTTTTCAAAAGAAACAGGTAGATTTAAGAAACATATATTATATGATCAGTTAATTGTCATTTGACAAAATTTTATCAACATGAGAGGAGGAATTAAGTTTTTGGAAAGAATAATATAAGAAATTAATTATTACTATCAAATGTAAAATTATCAAATATAGTAATATGAATTAGAAGTTCATAATATTTTAGATATATGCTAGATATGACTATTGAACTAAATGAAGGTTATCAAATTTTATATTTCAACTAAAAATACTCTAATTACTATAATCAAAGTGAGACATGTTTGAAGTATGAAATGCTAATTGGTTTCAAATATAATATTAGAAATATTGGAGCATATAATTAAGATGCTCATATTAAAGTAGGTACTTTAGCAGAGTATTAAGACATAACTAATTGCAAAATTCTCAAAAGAGTTTAAGGTACATGAATTATAATAAAAAGAATTCAATAAATTATGTTACAAAAAAAAAGAACTGAAAATATAAAGTTATCGACAACAATTTTGATAATAATATCGTTAAATAAGGATATTATATTTAGATATGTCATGTGAAGTAGACAGAAAAATATTTGGCCAAAAAAAAAATTAAAAAAACAAATATACAATGAAAATAAAATTATATTATTTAAATGTGTGAAAATTATAGACATGCTATCCAAAAATTTGAAATATAAAGTATAAAAATATTAATATAAAAATACAAATTTTCACAAAAACTAAAGATGATTATTATGAGAAATATTATTTTATAGTGGATGCATTAATTTTTGTATATATTACTAGACCAGTAGTATAAGAAAATAAAATATGCTCTAATATATATTGATATAGCATATGCTTATAGCTCATTGAAAAATGAATTTTATATAATAATATTTTAAATATTTAAAATGCTTGAAGCGTATAAAGGAAATGTTTAGAGTTAAATACTCAATAATTTTATAATCTTTATTGTCTATAAAAATATATTAAATTTAATAGATCAGTAGTACTATATATTTATTTTATTATACTTACATATTATATTGGTATCGTGTGTTATACTTTTATTGGCAAAATCAAGTTATTGTAGGTACATAATAGATAATAAAATTAAGATTTAATTTGATAAGGTAGAAAAAAATGTATTAATAATTTAATATACCAAGAAGATATGTTAAAGAAATATATATAATGACAATACATCATTCATAGTTCAATTGAAAGAAATATATGTTTAAATAGTATTATGCATGATCCACTTAAGAAACTATTATACTCTATTGATAAATTGTCAAAGAATAAAAATGATATGGTAATAAAGAGAAGTAAATATGATATTATCATATGAGGAAGTAAATATTATACTGTACTATTTTTTCCTTAACTAAAGTTTTATCCTATCGAGTTTTTTTAATAAAATTTTTAATGAGTCAGCTTCAATATTTATTGTGTATTATTTTTCTATTATTATGTTTTTGTCCTATTGAAATTTTTTAATAAAATTTTAATGAGACACAATATTTATTATAAACATTAAATATGGGGTATTATAAATATTATATATATATATATGTTGTTAGTTTTTAGGATTTCTCTTAATATTCTATATTCTCTTCACGTCACAAACACATAACTTTCATAATAAATAACTTGAGATAGATTTTTTATTGTTAATATTATTATATTTATTTTTATTCTTTTATAATATTATATTTAGTTTTTAATAGTTAAGATATATAAATGGAGGTTATATATAAGATATTTATATAAATATAAATATATAAGTGAATGAGGAGTACTTATTATCTTTTCTCTTAATCTCTTATTTATTTTGTCTTTAATTTTTTTATTATATTCATAACAAAATATTGATTATTTAATTTTTTGTTTTATAGTCCGCGTTTGGATCCGTCTCGCGTAACAAAATTATAATATACCCCATGACTTTTTATATATATATATATATATACGAATTAATATTAAAAAGGCATATCTTCTTAATAAAAAACGGACGGCAAAGGGAACGTGGGCAATGCGCGGCCAAACGGGTTCGGTTCAGAATTTCGTTCGGAACAGCCCAGACCCTAAAAAGTTGAATTTCCCTCATCGATTGCGCCAAAGGCTCCGCACGGTTCTGAAAATCAGAAGTTTCACTATAATATTCCATCAATTAAATAACTGTACAGCACAGAGAAGGACTTACCAGGGCCAGTTACGGCAGAGGGAAAACAGCCCGGTACAGAAGCTTCTTCCTCAGCATCGAAGTTGATCTAGCTCTATGAGTATCTGATTCGCCGATAATTCTCTTAGGAGGATTTCTCTCCTAATAATCAAATCTATTATAGCGAGGAATATAGACCGGTGAGGAAATGGCCATACTTTACGCGCTGGTGGCGAGGGGATCGGTGGTTCTGGCGGAATTTAGCGCCACGTCAACAAACGCCAGCGCCATCGCGCGCCAGATTTTGGAGAAGATACCGGGCAACAATGATTCGCATGTCTCTTATTCTCAGGATCGTTACGTTTTTCACGTCAAGCGCACCGATGGTCTCACTGTTCTCTGTATGGCCGACGAAACTGCTGGCAGTGAGTTATATGCTTGTTTATTTTGTATTAATCATGTTTCTTTTGTTCTAGTATCTTTATGAATCACTTCTGCACGGTATGGATGTGCTATCATCTAACGGTGAAATTTCGTGTTGAAATTTGATTCCCAGCTTGAACTCCAATAATTTGCCCGTTCTTCCTGTATCTTCGATGAATATGGTCAATAACGATTATATTTTGATGAAGCTGCAAACATTGTTTTTTTTTTTTAAATTTTCTGGTATTATTCCATGTACATCGCCTCGGTACTCTTCCAGCGTTTCTGCTTCCTTTGATTGGGGCTTCCTTTTGGTTTTGCCTCGTCTGCAAAGTTGTCCTAGTTGAATATGAGAAGCTGTCGATATTGACAAGCGCTGTGCTGGTGGAATTCTACTGGTCTGTCATGTGAATTTGTAAATGAAAACTTAATGGAACTTACTTATCATCCCTAGCATGTTTAGTTCAATTTTGGGATCGAAATTTGGAGGTCTCTGATAATTTAGACAGGCCATCCGTACAGATTTGCCCCCCTGTAATAAGTGGTAATAAGTGGCCGTTTGGTTACCCAAAACTATAGTTTAAAAACTACTTTTGGATTGATTAAGCTAAAAATTAAATAAATAGTCTTCAAATATCTATAAAAATTTGTGTGTTAAACCATAATTTAAAATTATAGTTTTCTATAAATTTCTGAAAGTAATTTCAATTGTTGGCCCCTGTCTTCATCTCCATTCCTTCTCTCTGCCGGTTCTTCTCCAGGCGGTTGCAGATCGAAGCTTCTCGGATGTCATCGTCTTCTTCCCTTCAAATCTCGCCAGTGGATCTTGTTGGAAGTCGTCGTTCTTCTTCAGGTCGTCGTCTTCATGCTCTTTTCCAAAAAATCAAATTTAAAATTATACCTTATGTAATTATCATTTAACCTCTTTTCTTATAATTTACTAATTATAAAAATCATTATTACAATAACTATTCAAACATTTATTTATTTATAATCACTTTTCTTCTAAAAATTTTAGCTCTTCTCTATAAGTTAAATCAAATGAGCCCTAAAATGGTATTGGCTACGCCCCAACAAGATATCATTTGAGACCTAGGCAGAAACTGTTGCTTTTAAGTTTATTGTAAAATGAATCCTGGAAGATGCAATAATTACCTTGTAATTTTGTTCGTGTATTGAATCTCTTTATTCCCAGTACTCTTGTCCTGCAAATGTGTGTGCATATACATCCTGACCTGATCTTGCAAATTTTTAGTCACCATACATTCTTTACTTCCTTCTGTAGGGAGAATTCCTTTTGCATTTCTCGAGGACATTCATCAGAAATTTGTGAGGACTTATGGACGTGCAGTTCATTCCGCTCAAGCTTATGGGATGAATGAGGAGTTCTCAAGAATTTTAAGCCAGCAAATGGAATATTACTCTAACGATCCAAACGCTGATAGGATAAATCGACTAAAAGGTGAAATGAGCCAGGTAATCATTGAACTCATCTAGTAAAGCAGTCATCGAAAGGAGCAAATTAAATTTAGTTGAGACTGGTTTCACGCTGCTCTGATTTTTTTTTTGGCCAGCACATGCTTCTCTGTTTGACTTATCAGTTTTCTTTCTTCTAATCTTTGGGCAGGTTTATCTGCTTTGTAGTTACTTTGATCAGTTAGAAGTTTAATGTTAGCCATTTGCTTCTCTATGAACACCTTTATAAGGAAGAAAATGATGTGACATGATCATGTGATATAATATAACAATAGAATCTTTGACCCGAAAGGGAAAAAAAAAATCAATGGGCCACTGTTGCACTAGTTTGTTTGTATCAAGAAGAATAAGAGAGTAATCATTCTTCATTAGATCTGTGTAAATTCTGTTCGCTGGTAACTTCTATTTAAAGCCCAAGCTGAAAAAATGACAACAGAAATGGATGTTGATCTGGAATTTACGATGCTGTCTACTTTGTTTAGGATGACTATAAAATCAAGCTCCATAAGAATATTACATAGAGGTCACATTTTGTTTCTACCGTAGGAATACATTGTGCATGTTTCCTCTCGTGTAAAAAATGTTGCTTCTTTCATTAATTATTTTTGGACCATTTATATGGTTAATTGATATTTGTCATAAAATGCTAATGATGTCTCTAAATTCTTTTTCCAAATCTGATATAATCTTACAACAGAACCAAAATGTGGAAATAATGTTATTTGAATTGGTCGGTCACTTGATCCTTATTGCCTTTATAAGGACATCATGCTTCTGCCTTTTAAACAATTTCCACAATTTTCCATGTAAAACTTGAAGCGGTGACATTTGACAACATTTTCTGAAGGATATTTTGTAAGAATTTAGATGTTCAATATCTTTAAGTTGGAAATACTGGTCCACCTTCATTGTTGGCTGTCAGGAACTTGTGGATTTGACATTTTCAGTATCACTGATACTTCCTTTCAATGCTTTATTAGGTAAGAAATGTAATGATTGAAAATATCGACAAAGTTCTTGATAGAGGTGACCGATTGGAATTGCTGGTGGATAAGACTGCTAATATTCAAGGAAACACCTTTCGCTTTAGGAAGCAAGCTCGCCGCTTTAGAAGCACGGTGTGGTGGAGAAATGTCAAGCTTACGTATGTTTACTCACATTAGTACAGTGGGAGGGAGATTCTTTCTCTTAATCCATTAACTGTGAATTGAATTGTTAATGATGAAGTTGCTGACACAGAGTAGTATAAGGTTGATTTTTTCCATTTGGCATCCATAAACAGTGAATATTTTAAAAAAATTTTAGGATAAAGCTTCTCTCTCTTAAATGATTTAGAATATTTTCCCCCCATAAAGTTTTACGAGTTATGCATGACTCTGACACAGTAATAAAATTTTTCACTTGCTTAAGAAATATGAACTAATTCTGTCAAAATAACCGTAACTTCGTCTCCCCTTTGTTTGGTGAGAGTACATTTAGTTTATTCTGAACTGCTGACTTAGAGTGATTAACTCCTCTAGCTTGTAGAATTGTTTAGAGGGAAGATGGTGGTGTATCTTACAGTCCTTCAGCACAAATAACTGACTTTTCATTTCTGTTACAATAACTGTAATTTCAATTCCCTGACATGGTTGATTTGTTGTTAGAAGGCTCTATATTTGGGGTTTCATGCTACTGACAAACTGGCATGTTGCAGGGTTGCACTTATAATTCTCCTGATGGTGATTGTTTATGTTGTATTGGCTTTCGTTTGCCATGGGCTTGCACTTCCGTCTTGCCTGAAGTGAAGGGATTGTCAAATGAGTTAAAAGTGTGCTTTCCTGTCCTTCACAAATCCGTGTGCAGAGGTTTCTTCCTTACCCTTCATCGTTCTGTCAATTTCAACTGGTTCAGCTCCATTTGGGCTTGGTTGCCAGGGTCTTTATTGACATAGAATCGAAGTGTTTTGTGTTGTAGTTTTGATGCAGAGGCTTGTCTGGGCTTTTTACAAATAGTATTCAATCTTCAGAAAACGTGTTTGATAATATATTATATCTATATCGGGGTTAGTCCGAGTGGTAAGCGGTTCAGTATCGCTTAAGTGAAGTCTCGAGTTTGAGCCTTAACGTATGCAGAAAATCCCTGTGGGGAGACTCATCTATCATAGCCAGTTGCGTGATACGAGTCAGATCCGGATATAGTTGAGGTAAAGCTCTGGTGAACTATGTACGCAACTAAAAACAAAAATATCTGTATCTTTATAAAATTTGGATTGAAATGGACATTGATTCACTAGTTTTATTTATTTGAGTTATGGCACGGCAACTTCTTGTTAGTGTCAAAGTAATTTTCCTTCTATTAAGGGGTAAGGATGGGATTCTGAACTTGGTTTTGTAGTTTGGCGTTGTTTTATGTTTGATTTATGCATGCAGCACTGTATGAAACTAAAATACGAATGCAAGTTTGCAAGGGGTTTTCTTTTATCCGCATTTTGGATGTTTGTGAGATTCATACGTTTGTACTTTAGATGGGGGAGTTTTTCAGGACTTTAGTCTTTTTTAGTATAAAAAAATTTAAGTGAATTTAATATTGATATTTTACTAAATTTAAGATATAGGTATATGATTCAGAGAACTTTTATAAAAAATTTATGAGATTATTTATTAAAAGAGTTCTTAAATGAAATTTTCTAAAGAGATTGCCTCTACTTTTTGTTACAAGTAATTTTTAGAAAAAAAATAGATTTATTTACTAATTAAGGATATAGTGAAATTTTCGTTTTTTTAGATAATATTAATATTAAGTAGGGTGAGCAGTTAATTACTTTTAAATATAAATTTAGGTATTTAAGAGTTAAGATATCTAATTAAATATTAAAATTATAATAAAATGATATTTTATAAGATTAAATGTGTTTTAAATAATTGTATGATTTATTTTTTTGTTAGTTAAATTTAAGGATAATGGCTAAGTAATTGCTTTTTGTAATTAAATTTTAGGGTCCCATGTTTTGTGTGGGTTTTCCGTCACATGGTCTGTGGGTTTTGAATAGATACGACTAGATTTTGTATTATAAATAATTAAATAAATGATGAGCAGTCAACTTTTCTTTTTGAGGGCCATGGTTATTAACATAAACAACTTCGCTTTGGGTTTGAACTCCACGAGAACTGATAAGTTATATAATAATCTAAATTATAGTTGATGCTTTTTTTGAATATATTAATAAAACAGAATAAATTAATTAATTATAATTAATATAAAAAATTAATTATTAATTTAATTAAATTAAAAATTATATAATATAAATTTATAGTATTTAATTATAATTTAATTAATTTATTTTTTTAATATATATTTAAAAAATCAATTAATTTTTATAATTAAGAATAAAATATTACCTTAACCCCTTACACAGTTTTCAGCTTTGTTGACATCATCCGCCGTACTGTTCTTTCGTTATTGCTGGTCTTCTTCATGGGGACAATTGACACTCCCATTAATAGGGCTCTGATATTCACATTAGCTGCTAAAATATTTTAGTCATTTTTAATTTTCATTTATTGCCACAGTAAACCATTCAATTCAAGTATTGACAGGAAAGAGTTTTTTTTTTTTTTTAATCAAACAAAAAATAAATAAATTGTGGTGGATCTCTTTGGCAAGTAATGACCATGTGTAATTTATTTACTTCTTCAGTGTGAAACTCCGGAAGATTTATTAAATGTATTATAATCTGTTTACGTTTTTTTTGGAGTGAAAAGAGAATATCATTACAAAAAAATATGTACAGCGGTTACATTACAAATATATTTTACTTTGATGATACTAATGCCCTTAGGACGAGCTGGATAACAGTGCTATGTGATCAAATTAATTTACTAATAAAATAAAATATTTAAATATAGTTTTATGAAAAGAGTTAATAATTCAATTTTTCTCTTTAGAGGTAAATCTGTTTCGCCATTAAAATTGGCTGCCCCACTAATATTGAGTTATTTTTTTTTGTTCTTTGGGGAAACTAATATTGAGTTATTAACCTGTCAAGAGAAATAAAACAACCGGCGTCGCCATTGTTTTTGGGGGCATATCCAACAAGGACGGTCTCGGGGAGGATAATGGAGCAGGAGAAAGTGACCGGCAGGGTAAATTCTTCAAATGCAACGAATCACCGCACGCCGGCCAAAGTAAAAACAACCCTAAACTTGCCCGACATGCTGACGTGGCCCTATTGAAACATGGGAACAGAGGGAAATGTATAGGGAGTTCCCAGAAGCAACGCAGTCGGGTCCTAAACACCCATTACTCTCCGCCCTGCATCAATCTTCCAAAATGAACGGCTGAGAAGTGCCCTGTTGTAAGTAACGTCACCACTCCGTCGTACATCGAATATCTCTCCACTTATCACTGTCCGTATCAGCCAATTTCACCCTGACTAAAAAAAAGTAATTGTTGGAAAATAAAAAGCCCATGATGCTATCATGCGCCTCCTAGTTCCCTCGAGATCCGAACTCACGCCTCCCAAACAAAAGCGCACGGTTGCTATCCTGCGCCCTTCCCTGGCTCCTCTGCTCTCCTCTCTCACCGCATCTGTGTGTCCTTGCCCCTCCCACCCCCCACTGCCCCCTCCCTTCCTTTCTTCTCTGTTTTCCTTCTTCAATATTGTTCCTTATTAAGAACACAAACTAGAGAAACTGAGAAAGGAACAAGCGAACCAACGCCACAACAACAATGAAGCATACATCGTCCGAGGCTACTCCATCTTTGTCTTCGGCACCCTCTTCAACAGACCAATCACACGTTGCCACTCCATCGTCGCCGCTGGCTTCGCCGGACAAACCGGTTTTAGGTTTGTCCGCCGCTGCTCCGGAGGACTTGGCTGTAGGGTCAAGGGACGGAGGCGGCGCCCAGGAGTCCGTGACTGTCGAACGCCGGGGCGATTACTCGGCCGTTTGCCGATGGACGGTTCATAATTTTCCACGAATAAAAGCTAGGGCTCTATGGAGCAAGTATTTTGAGGTCGGAGGTTATGATTGCCGTCTCTTGATATACCCCAAGGGTGACTCTCAAGCCTTGCCAGGCTATATTTCGGTCTACCTCCAAATCATGGATCCTCGGGGCACTTCCTCGTCCAAATGGGACTGTTTTGCTAGCTACCGTTTGGCAATCTCGAACGTAGCCGACGATTCTAAGACCATTCATCGGGATTCGTGGCATCGGTTCTCAAGTAAGAAGAAATCACACGGGTGGTGTGATTTCACGCCTTCGACAACAGTACTCGATCCAAAATTGGGCTACTTGTTTAATGGTGATTCGGTATTGATAACCGCCGATATTCTTATTCTTAATGAGTCCGTTAATTTTACTCGAGACAACAATGAGCTGCAATCATCGGCGTCTTCTTCTTCATCCATGATATCTTCCTCTGTTGTTGCAAGTCCTGTGTCCGACGTGTTGAGTGGAAAATTCACTTGGAAAGTGCATAATTTCAGTTTATTCAAGGAGATGATAAAAACACAGAAGATAATGAGCCCAGTTTTTCCAGCTGGGGAGTGTAATTTGAGGATTAGTGTCTATCAGAGCTCGGTTAATGGGGTCGAATATCTGTCAATGTGCTTGGAAAGCAAGGACACAGACAAGACTGTGATGTTGTCGGATAAGAGTTGCTGGTGTTTATTTCGAATGTCTGTCTTGAACCAGAGGCCAGGTTCGAATCACATGCATAGGGATTCGTATGGGCGGTTTGCAGCTGATAATAAAAGTGGTGATAATACGAGCTTGGGATGGAATGATTATATGAAGATGTCAGATTTTATTGGGCCTGATTCAGGGTTTCTGGTGGATGACACTGCAGTTTTTAGTACGTCATTTCATGTGATTAAAGAGCTTAGTAGCTTCTCTAAGAATGGGGCTTTAATTGCAGGAAGAAGTGGGAATGGCGCAAGGAAATCAGATGGTCATATGGGTAAGTTTACTTGGAGGATTGAAAACTTCACAAGGTTAAAGGATTTATTGAAGAAGAGAAAAATCACCGGTCTTTGCATCAAGAGCCGGAGGTTTCAAATTGGTAATCGGGATTGTCGTCTCATTGTATATCCCCGAGGTCTGCCATTTTCTTCTCTAAATCTTTTTTCTTTGCTTTTCACTTTCCTGGTGATAGGTTTATAGCTATCAGAATTAACACCAAAGTGAATTTAGCAGCTGATGTATGTTTGAAACTCGAATAAGAATCTGATACATTCACTTTTGCTACCAAGACCTATCAAAGAAAGAAGCATGGAAAGGGCAAGGACTCCTTTTGCGTTTCAGAAAGTTGACCAAGCTGAAATTGAGAAAGAAACATAAGACTAGGTGGCTATAGACTTTATGTATTGCTGTCATCTATTTGCTGCCCTATTGTTGACTTTATTTTTGGGGACAGGTGCCAGGCACTTTTGAAGCATATATAATAGGCCTCTCGGGTACAAGGGGAGGCAGGGATTACCTAGTGAAGAAGGTTGTATTGGGAGAGGCTGGTCTCTCGAAACACCAGAGGGATCTTGGTCTAGGATAGTACATTATTATCTTGTTGCATTCAGCTTGTATTTCCTTTTGAACTCACCCGGATTATTGAGTCAACTTTGTAACAGTGTCCACTTGATTTCCATTATTTTCCAGTTCAAACTCTACCTTTCTAGCAAGTCGTGTGTTGCTGGATTTGACTCTTAAGACAGGTTACATCATTTGGTATCAGAGCCGAACGATCCTAGGCTTTGTGGGAAGACAATGGACAGACGTGTCGTAGAGGAAGTGCAGGAGTTGAAGGAAGCAGTAGGTGGATTGAACCTGGAAGTGAAGGGAGTAAATGCGAGGCTAACGACGGAGATTAACCAGGTCAAGGAAATGATGTTGAAAATGCAGGAGTCTTTGTTACAACTAGTCGAAAAACAGAAGGAGATGGGAAAAGTACGGGGCGCGGAAGTGGGAGCTCAAGATGGAGAAGAAACATCAGAGACACCCGAGGGTCATAACGGAGTCAGAGGGAAATTTCGAAAGTTGGAACTCCCTGTATTTGACGGGGAAGATCCGTTGGGATGGTTTTCGAGAGTGGAGCGATATTTCAGCCTGAATGCAATCGGTGAAACAGAGAAACTAGAAGCCGCAGGGGTCTGTCTGGAAGGGAAAGCACTCAACTGGTACCATTGGGTTGAGAGTCGATCACCGTTGCAAAACTGGACGGAGTTTAAACAGGAACTCCTATATCGTTTTCACCCATCGCAGCTGGGGGATGAGTACGAACTGTTGCTGGCACTGAAGCAAGAAAACTCGGTTCTGGAGCTGGTTGAAGAATTTGAGAGGCTCTCGGCGGCTCTCAAAGACGTGCCAGAAGAATGCTTGATGGGGGTCTTCAAGAACGCGTTAAGACCGGAAATCAGGGCAGAATTGCGGATGGTCAGCACGTCGTCACTACGTGAGCTGATCAGGACTGCTGTGCGAGTAGAAGAAAGGAACCAGACGCTCGAGAAGGCAAAGGAAGGAAGAAGTACCAAAGGCCCACGTTTTGCAACGGGGCCAAAAATGGACTGGGCTTACACTCAACCCGTACGGGTTGCACCCGCATCCGAGCCCGCAAAAAGCCATCTCTCAGCCACAGCCCAATCAGCCCCATTTCGGAAGACAGAGACAAGAGCATATGAGGGAAAATCAGTCAGTAACTCATCGGGAAGTACCTCCGTCCATCAAGGATGGAAAGCTCACAGATTGCCGGAAGCCGAGCTTTGTCGCCGAAGGGAACTCGGGTTATGCTTCAAATGTGGAGATAAGTACAGCCCAAACCATGTGTGTAAAAACCGGAGCTTGCAGGTTATGATTCTAGAGAAGGAACAGGGAGAGAGCAAAGGAGGAGACCAACCCAGCGTGGAAGAAGAAGAGGGAACTGTAGAGGACATAACCGACGCCACCCATATGGAATTATCACTGAATTCCATGGCGGGTTTTGGGGACAATCACACTATGAAGGTCCGAGGGAACATCCGGGGAAGAGATGTGGTGCTACTCGTGGACAGTGGGGCATCCCATAACTTCATATCAGAAGAGTTACAGAAGAACCTGGAGCTACCGACAGAAGAAATCACGGAATACAGAGTCACCGTGGGAGACGGTTACTCCATCCGACGCAAGCACAGGTGTAACGGACTCCAATTCCAGGTACAAGGTTTGAACATTATTCAAACTTTTTATCCTTTTCCCCTGAACGGAGTCGATGCAGTGCTGGGCATGGAATGGTTAAAATCTCTAGGGGAGGTCAAAATGGATTGGAGTCAGTTAACCATGAAAATCGGTAAGAAGACCAACCAAGTGTGTCTGCACGGGGACCCGTCCCTGACTAGGGCTCAAGTCACTTTCAAATCATTAATACGGTCACTAAAGAAGCAAGGAGAGGGCTATTTAGTGGAATACCATGGGATGGAAGGGGAGGGGCGACATCTGACTGAGGCAGTGCAGACTTTTATGACGCCCGAAATTCAGGAAGTCCTAACAGAATTCCCGGAAGTGTGCCAGGCTCTCACAGGGTTACCACCTTCTAGACTCCAAGATCATGCCATCCCAATCAAAGCAGGGGAGCAGCCCCCGAACATAAGACCTTACCGTTATCCTCATTTGCAGAAAAATGAAATCGAAAGCATGGTGCAAGATATGCTGACCAGTGGAATCATCCAACCCAGTACTAGCCCCTACTCAAGCCCAGTTCTACTGGTAAAGAAAAAAGACGGGAGCTGGAGGTTCTGTGTGGATTATCGGGCTCTGAATAAGATCACAGTTCCGGACAAATTCCCCATTCCAGCCATCGATGAACTCCTAGACGAGCTGAAAGGTGCTATTGTATTTTCCAAATTGGATCTCAAATCTGGGTACCACCAAATCAGAATTAAAGCGGGAGATGAGCACAAGACAGCATTCAGGACACATGAGGGCCACTACGAGTTCAAGGTTATGCCTTTTGGGTTGACTAACGCACCATCAACTTTTCAATCATTAATGAACGAGATATTCCGACAGCATCTGCGTAAGTTCGTGCTAGTGTTCTTTGATGATATACTTATATACAGCAGCGACCTAGATTCCCATTTGAGACATTTGCAGGCGGTGCTAACCATATTGAAGGAGAACCAACTAGTGATTAATTTAAAGAAGTGTAGTTTTGCCCAACCGCGGTTAGAGTACCTGGGCCATATCATCTCAAGGAATGGAGTGCAAGCCGATCCAACGAAGGTGGACAGCATGCTGAAGTGGCCTACTCCTAGGAATGTGAAGTCCTTAAGAGGGTTCCTAGGGCTCACTGGCTACTACCGGCGTTTTGTGAAGAACTATGGAAAAATAGCTAGCCCCCTCACCGATCTGTTAAAGAAGGATGCTTTCAACTGGACTAGTCAAGCTGAAGAGGCCTTCACCGAACTGAAGACAGCAATGACTACCCTTCCTGTGCTAGCTGTACCAGATTTTTCTCTCCCTTTTGAAATAGAGACCGATGCCTCAGGTACTGGAGTGGGTGCTGTCTTGATGCAGCAAGGGAAACCAGTGGCATACTTTAGCCAAAAACTATCCAACCGGGCTCAACAAAGTTCAGTGTATGAAAGAGAACTCATGGCAATAGTAATGGCAGTCAAAAAATGGAGACATTATCTCTGGGGACAGAAATTCACAATCAGAACAGATCAAAAGGCGCTGAAGTACCTGCTCGAGCAACGTATAGTTGAAGAAAATCAGCAAAAATGGGTCTCAAAATTGATGGGATTCAAGTTTGAGATTGGTTACAAACCTGGAAAGGAAAACCGTGCAGCTGATGCTCTCTCAAGGCAGGAGGAAGCACTTGAACTGAAGGGATTCTCGTTGTGGCAGCATGACGAAATAGAAGTTTGGGAGAGGGAGGTACAATCCGATGTAAAGCTTCGCCAGATTATACAGCAACTAATTGCACAGCCTAACAGCATTGAGGGGTATAGCATGGAGAAAGGAATGTTACACTATAAGGGCAGGCTGGTTCTACCAAAAAATTCACAGCGGATTCCCTTGTTGATAAAAGAGTACCATGACTCTCCCATAGGGGGACACGCCGGATATCTTCGCACTTATAAACGCTTAGCTCAAGTGGTATATTGGGAAGGCATGAAGCGTGTGATTCAAAGTTATGTGGCCCAATGCGATGTGTGCCAGAAAAATAAATACCAAGCTCTTTCACCGGCCGGATTACTGCAACCACTCCCTATTCCCCATCAGATATGGGAAGATATTAGCATGGATTTTGTCTCCGGCCTTCCAAAATCCAAGAGATATGATACCATTTTAGTGGTAGTTGACAGATTTACCAAATATGCTCACTTCCTACCCCTTTCCCATCCTTTTACTGCCAAGGATATTGCTGGCTTATTTGTGCAAGAGATCATCAAGCTACATGGTTTCCCAAAAACCATTGTATCGGATAGAGATCGAGTTTTTGTTAGTCAATTTTGGAAGGAGCTCTTCACCCAGGCTGGAACCAAACTCTGCCTTAGCTCCGCTTATCATCCGGAGACCGATGGGCAAACAGAGGTGCTGAACCGTATATTGGAAACATACCTTCGATGTTTCACCAGCGAGAAACCAACCCAATGGGCACAGTGGCTTTCGTGGGCGGAGTATTGGTACAATACCTCTTTCCACAGTACCGCCAATATGACCCCTTTTAAGGCAGTATACGGGCGAGATCCTCCCTCCTTCCTTACTTTGCAAAATGAGCCTTCGGCCATTGAAGAAGTCAACCAACAGATCCATAATCGCAATGAGATCATTGCCACCTTGAGGGAGAATTTAGCGAGAGCACAGCAGAAAATGAAGTCTCAGGCAGATAAACACCGGAGAGACGTTCAATTCGAGCTGGGTGACCAAGTTTATGTGAAGATCAGGCCCTACAGATTACGCACTTTAGCCCGCAGAATCAATGAAAAACTGTGCCCTCGCTTCTATGGTCCTTTCAAAGTCGTTGAGAAAGTGGGAGCGGTGGCCTATCGGCTGGATTTACCCCCTACAGCGCGGATTCATTCAGTATTTCATGTATCCAACCTCAAAAAATCTGTTCCTTCGGCGGTAGTGAATGCTACCATACCTACTGCATTATCTAATGACCTCGAGCTCCAAGTGCAACCAGAAGACATCCGCAAGATCCGCAAGCTTTTAAATGGACAACTAGAGGTGTTGGTCAAATGGAGAGATATGCCAGAATTTGAAAATTCTTGGGAAGAAATGTCCACTATGGCCTCCCAATTCCCTTCCTTTCCCCTTGAGGACAAGGTGAACCTTCTAGGGGTGGGTAATGATACATTCACTTTTGCTACCAAGACCTATCAAAGAAAGAAGCATGGAAAGGGCAAGGACTCCTTTTGCGTTTCAGAAAGTTGACCAAGCTGAAATTGAGAAAGAAACATAAGACTAGGTGGCTATAGACTTTATGTATTGCTGTCATCTATTTGCTGCCCTATTGTTGACTTTATTTTTGGGGACAGGTGCCAGGCACTTTTGAAGCATATATAATAGGCCTCTCGGGTACAAGGGGAGGCAGGGATTACCTAGTGAAGAAGGTTGTATTGGGAGAGGCTGGTCTCTCGAAACACCAGAGGGATCTTGGTCTAGGATAGTACATTATTATCTTGTTGCATTCAGCTTGTATTTCCTTTTGAACTCACCCGGATTATTGAGTCAACTTTGTAACAGTGTCCACTTGATTTCCATTATTTTCCAGTTCAAACTCTACCTTTCTAGCAAGTCGTGTGTTGCTGGATTTGACTCTTAAGACAGGTTACATCAGAATCATTTATATTGTTTGATTTGAGAGGCTGTTTTTGCAAAATCAATTTAACTCATTGGTAGTACGTAATTATGCTTATGGTGAGATCAAGTTCGTTAAAACAGCTACGAATAATGGCTTGTAATTGTGATGTTTTTTTCAATGGTGTGGGTATAGTCCATAAATTCCAGATATATTTTTAATAGACTTTGTTTTGATGGACGGACATAATGTTGAGGTTGTCATTAGTAAAGGATCCTGCTAATTTTCTTCACCTGCTTTTTATACTATCAGGGCAGTCACAGCCTCCATGCCACCTTTCAGTGTTTCTTGAAGTTACAGATTCAAGAAATACTTCCAGTGATTGGAGTTGTTTTGTTAGTCATCGGTTGTCAGTTGTTAACCAGAAGATGGAGGAGAAGTCTGTTAGCAAGGAATCTCAGAACCGCTACTCCAAGGCTGCAAAAGACTGGGGCTGGCGTGAGTTTGTGACCCTCACAAGCCTCTTTGATCAAGATTCGGGTTTTCTTGTCCAGGATGCTGTTGTATTCTCAGCAGAAGTTCTTGTATTGAAAGAGACATCAATAATGCAGGATTTGATTGGTTACAATTCTGAGTTGAGTAGTAGTAGTTCCCTTACTGATGGTTATGTAAAGAGAAGGACATTTACATGGAAAGTGGAGAATTTCCTGTCATTTAAGGAAATAATGGAGACTCGAAAGATCTTCAGTAAATTTTTTCAGGCGGGTGGATGTGAACTCCGGATTGGTAGGTAGAACTTTTTCTTGCTAATACAATTTTTGTATTCTCGTTCTCATATTCTGTGCTCTCGTTTCTGTGACACAGGTGTGTATGAGTCCTTTGACACCATATGTATTTATCTAGAGAGCGACCAGGCTGTTGGGAGTGATCCAGATAAAAACTTTTGGGTTAAATACAGGATGGCTGTTGTGAATCAAAAGAACCCAGCTAAGACAGTGTGGAAGGAATCCTCTATTTGTACGAAGACATGGAATAATTCTGTTTTGCAATTCATGAAGGTGTCTGATATATTGGAAGCCGATGCAGGGTTTCTTGTCCGTGACACTGTTGTTTTTGTCTGTGAAATATTGGATTGCTGCCCTTGGTTTGATTTTTCGGACTTAGAGGTAACTGTTTTTGGTATTGCCTTTAGAGTTTCTTCTCTGTCTTTCCATTTTTCTGTTTTCCTATTGTTTGTAGGATGGCTCTTGCTCTCCTGTCACGATTACAAACCTACATCACTCTCAAATATGATATTCTTGTTTGCATTTCTCAGCAGAAACTATGGAAGAGTTTCTTCTCATTACTCATATTTATTGGAACAAAATTATTCTTTCCCTCTAATGGGAAGGCGTATTTTCCTATATTTCTAAGGCTCTGAATGGCCCTTCGGACAACCTTGCTGAGCATACTATCTTCTATTGATACTGTGATCCATGAGGACATTCAACTCTCTATAAGGAATCTTGTTGCAAATGAAGCGATTAGGACAGTAGTCCCCTCCTCATCTTTCTAATGAATTAAAGGGGCCTGTTTCCCTTCTGTTCTGTTGTTGCTGTGTTAAAGGAGTTGGTTGACACTGTTGTTTATTACCACTCTGGCCCTATTATACGTCACTTGTAACTCATTCTCACATATCAAGGATTGCATTAAATGTCTTAAATTGATGAGATTTTCCAAGTTTGTCCTTATTAAATTTCTCTCTCTCTCTCTCTCTCTACATTTACAATTAATTCTTCCCTCTCCTAGTTCTCTCTTTCCAATGGGAATCAAATAGGTGTAAAATTGAAAAACAATTATTAACCACCCTACAAGTGACTTATATTTTGGACCAAACATTTCTCCTACAAGTGACTTATAATAAGGACTGGAGTGGTATCTTGCACTAACTGAACATTTTTATCTGCTACCTGGGCAGTAGTATGAGTTAGTCTAAGCATATCTCTGCAGTTGTTTTTTTTCCTTTTTTAATCTAGTTTTTGTTACACCAGGTTTTAGCTTCAGATGATGATCAGGATGCTTTGACAACTGATCCTGATGAACTTGTTGACTCTGAAGACAGTGAAGGAATAAATGGAGACGAAGAAGACATTTTTAGAAATCTCCTTTCTCGAGCTGGATTTCACCTAACATATGGAGACAATCCTTCACAGCCACAAGTTACTTTTAGAGAAAAGCTTTTAATGGACGCTGGTGCAATTGCTGGACTAATGACTGGATTGCGACTTTATCTCGATGATCCTGTGAAAGTAAAGCGTCTGCTTCTTCCAACCAAGCTCTCTGGTAGTTGTGATGGGAAGAAGGTTGCTAAGGCCGATGAATCTTCCCCGAGTTTGATGAACTTGCTGATGGGGGTTCAGGTCTTGCAGCAGGCAATGATTGATTTACTTTTGGATATAATGGTGGAATGCTGCCAACCTTCCGAAGGATCCTGTGCTGCTGATTCTCCTGAAGCATGCTTAAAAGCATCTCCTGATAGCAGTGGAGCTGCTAGTCCTCTTGAATGTGATAGAGAAAATGGGGCAGCAGAATCTGCTCAATTTCCTGTCTATGAGAGGTTGGATTCTGTGGATGAAGAAAGTAGTAGTACATCTGCTGTACAAAGCTCTGATTCAAACGTTAGTGTTATTCAGGAGAAAGCTCTTCCTGGACAACCTATTTTTCCACCTGAAACATCTGCTGTTGTTTCAGAAAATCCATCCTTTCGATCAAAGGTACAATTTTTATTCATTAAAGGTGGTTTTGTTTAATATATCTATGGTATTGATTTTTTGAACTTGGAATTTTAGACCAAGTGGCCAGAACAGTCCGATGAGCTCTTAGGTTTGGTTGTAAACTCACTAAGAACCCTTGATGGGGTTGTTCTGCAAGGCTGCCCTGAGCCACGACGGTGTCCTCAGTCTGCACTCAAAATTTCTATTGTGTTGGACAAAGCTCCAAAGCATCTGCATGCTGACCTAGTAGCACTTGTTCCCAAATTGGTTGAGCCCTCAGAACATCCACTAGCTGCCTGTGCACTTCTTGAGCGACTTCAAAAGCCAGATGCAGAACCTGTCTTGCGAATGCCTGTAAGATAGGCATTATTTTTTTCCTCAATGGCTTGTCTAAGATGCTGTTCTTTCATATCATATACATCTAATGTCTTGGAATAGCAATTTTTAAATGTTAACTGTTTTTCAAATGTTGAAATGATGCGGTATAAGGCCACATCGTATTTCTCTCCAATTGATGGTATTTTTGTTTGTTAGGTTTTTGATGCTCTTAGTCAACTGGAGTGTGGTAGTGAAGTCTGGGAACGTGTTTTATTTCAATCAATTGAGCTTTTGGCTGACTCAAATGGCGAACCCCTTGCTGCAACTATAGATTTTATATTCAAAGCAGCATCTCAGTGTCAACATCTTCATGAAGCAGTAAGCTTAAAAATAGTTTGAAATTTCATCATGTTCCTTTAATAGCTTCTGCCATCTTTCTATAACATCTTTTGAATATTTTTCTGACCTTTTTTCACCTTTATATAGGTTAGATCTGTTCGTCTCAGACTAAAAAATCTAGGTCTTCAGGTTTCACCTTGTGTCCTTGACTTTTTGAGTGAGACTATTAATAGTTGGGGGGATGTTGCTGAAACTATACTGAGGGACATTGATTATGATGATGACTTGGGTGACAGTTGCTCAGCGCTGTCATGTGAACTTTTCTTATTTGGTGAACATGGCGCAGCTCCTACTGGATTGAATGTGGTTGATGAACAGGCTTTCCAAGCTAGTTGTAATTTTTCTGATATTTACATACTGATTGAGATGCTATCAATTCCTTGTCTTGCTGTTGAAGCTTCTCAAACCTTTGAGAGAGCTGTAGCTCGAGGGGCAATTGGTGCTCAGTCTGTAGCCTTGGTTTTGGAGAAGCGTGCCTCCCAAAGATTGACTAATAATTCCAGAAATGCAGCTGAAAGTTTTCCATGTTCAGATGTTGTTGCAGAGGGAAATGCCAATGAACCCTTTGGAGTTCAAAGAGATGATTTTACTTCAGTTCTTGGTCTTGCTGAAACATTAGCTCTGTCCAGAGACCCATGTGTGAAAGAATTTGTAAAGTTACTCTATATGATATTGTTTAGATGGTATGTTGATGAATCTTATCGAGGGACAATGCTCAAAAGGCTTGTTGACCGAGCCACCAGCACTACAGATAATGGACATGAAGAAGATTTAGATTTGGATATTTTAGTTACTTTGGCCTGTGAGGAGCAGGAAATGGCTAGATCTGTTTTGAGTATGATGCGTGAAGTTGCTGAACTTGCAAATGTTGATCGGTCTGCTCTATGGCACCAGTTATGTGCTAGTGAAGACGAAATCATTCGTCTTCGTGAAGAAAAGAAAGCTGAGATTTCCAATATGGCTAAGGAAAAAGCTGCTGTTACACAAAAGCTGAGTGAATCCGAGGCCACAAGTATTCATCTCAAGGTTATATTTGTCTTATTTGATAATGTACTTGGGTTATCTCTTTTAGTTAACTACTAGCTGGAAATTTTGGATCTTGAGTTTCATGATTTGACAGTCTGAGATGAAGGCTGAGATGGATCGGTGGGCTCGGGAGAAGAAGGAGCTAGTTGAACAAATACAAGAGGTGGAAAGTCAGCTTGAGTGGCTTCGTTCAGAGCGAGATGATGAAAAAGCAAAGCTCTCTGCAGAGAAGAAATCTCTTCAGGACCGTGTGCATGATGCTGAGGCACAACTCTCACAATTTAAGTCGCGGAAACGTGATGAATTAAAGGTATTGCAATAGAAATTTCTATTTCTGAATCATTGGATGTGCTAGAGAAACCAAGGATGCTAAAATGTTAAATGCTATTTGGTATACTTTACTATTCTAGACTGGTCGTGCTTGCATCTTTCATGAACCTGCACCTTTTGTAAGAAGTTGTACTATGATGAGTAATGTACTGGCATATGTAAGCTGTGATTGATATATAATTATATATGCATCTATGGTTAAGGTTTCTAAAACTCTTGATGATTTAACCATGGGATCAAGAGCATTCAGATTAGTGTTTGTGATCAGATTTACTACTATTGCAGCCTTCACTCCTACCTGTTTGCATTAATGATGAGTCGATAGATTTCCTTCCTTGAGTTGTGTTTCAGTGGCTTCAGGATTGATTCTTAAATTCAAGCTTTTATTGATTGGTCAGCCTAAAGTCTATAAAGGGGAAATTATAGATTTTTTACTTTAAAAATGTGGCGAATTTTGGTATATTTCTATCTAAAGCTTCTTGTTACCATGATAATCTTATTTTTGTTTATATAGGAATCTATTTCACTCATCATATGCTTTATTTGTCCCCCCCTCTTTTATAACAGCACTTCATGTTACTAATCAATATTAAGAGAGTCATGGGACAAAGTAATTTATTGTTATCATTTGAGTTTGTCATCAAGTTGTATGGCATGCTTTTTATTTCTGATACAAGCAGAATTGGCTTCCTAAAATCTTATTTTGATGGTAATGATCAATCACCTTGGAGGATCTGGAGAATCAATATACTAATAGTTACTTGAAAGTGCACATACTAGTTCAGAAAATATATTTTTTCCCTTGATTTGTGGGCTTAAGTAATGTTGACCTTGGGATAGGGAATCCGGCTTGTGGTTCTGCATTGATAACTGCGTGTTAATGTGGTTATGCCTTAAATATATGTTAATTTCATGATGCACAGAAAGTAGTCAAGGAAAAAAATGCACTTGCCGAAAGATTGAAGAGTGCTGAAGCTGCACGGAAGAGATTTGATGAAGAACTGAAAAGATATGCAACAGAAAATGTCACTCGGGAAGAAGTACGAAAGTCACTTGAGGATGAAGTTCGTAGATTGACACAAACGGTCGGGCAAACTGAGGGAGAAAAGAGAGAAAAGGAAGAGCAGGTTGTTAGGTGTGAAGCATATATTGATGGCATGGAATCAAAATTGCAGGCCTGCCAGGTTTGTTCAACGTTGTATTTGTACCAACCAATATTCATGTATACTTCATTTTTTGGTGCCCTAAGTTTAGAATCGACTTTAAAGTAGTGTTTATTTGATACCCAAAAAAGTAGACTGTGATTTCCTGATTGTTAATAACTTCATAATATTTCACTTTTGCAGCAATATATTCACACACTGGAAGCTTCGCTTCAGGAGGAAATGTCACGTCATGCTCCTCTATACGGTGCTGGTCTGGAGGCTCTTTCCATGAAAGAGTTGGAAACACTGTCACGTATCCACGAGGAAGGACTAAGGCAGATCCATGCCGTTCAACAGCGTAAAGGGAGTCCAGCTGGCAGTCCTCTTGTGAGTCCACATGCCCTTCCGCACAATCATGGATTATATCCCTCTGCCTCCCCTCCATTGCCTGTGGGGCTCCCTCCATCACTCATTCCAAATGGGGTAGGCCTCCACAGCAATGGCCACGTCAACGGCGCTGTGGGGCCCTGGTTTAAGCACACTTGATTATTGCTTAGGGTTATAGTTAAGAAAATTGATCCTATAGCATTATAGCTGGTTGAAAAGTTAAGAGCAGGATGTTGGGTATGGTGAATAGAGAAGATAAAGTGGTTTGGTGAAATTTTGCCTATAAAGGTGAGCAAGGGAGGCCAACAGTACTGGAGGTTGCAAATACCTTTCTCATTTGCTTAATCCATTTTTTTTTCTTTTTTAGGAAAAAAATTATAGGGTTTTTTTATAGCTTCGATTCCCAGTTTTCCAAAAGTGATCACTTGCTAGATTCTTATTTCATAGCTTTCTCAGGTGAAGTAATTAAATTTCTTTGAATGTTAACCTTGGATGGCATTTTCCATTTTTTTTTTATCAAGCTCAGTGGAATCATAGGGGGCAATATTCAACACCGAAACGGCTTGGCTGGTCTTTTGTGCGGTTCTAGACTTCTAGTCATAAGGAATTCGCGTCAAATTGACCATCTCGCATGGCTCACGCTGTGATCGAGCCTTAACATTAGTTCTTAGTTATTTCGCATGAAGTGAGAGAGTCACTATTTATAATTCATAAATATTCAACATAATTGACTTTTTTATAAAATTTAAAAAATTAAATAAATAAATTAATTATAAATATATTTAATTTTTCAATACGAATTTATATAATATATTATTTAATTTATTTAAATTAATCAATTAAATTTTATAATAATTATAATTAATTTATTTAAAAAAATAACTAATTGTCAGTTATATTAAAAAGCGTAGGAGTAATATCATATATATATATATATATATTCTCGGATATATAAATTTATTCATATCCTACATATTATCAATAGTAGTACATCACTATGTTAGCCAACTAGACGCTTTTTATTTATCGCATGAAATTTGAAATAAGTTATATTTTATATTGGTAGTAAGTCTCATGTTGGGATCGAGCCTTAACATCATCAGAGTTCTTAGTTATTCTACATGAAGTGAGAGTCACTATTTATAATTTATAGTTTACCAGTTTCAGTTCTTTTCTTCGTGTGTTCGTTCCAAGTGTACATTGATTATATTTTATCACTACTATGTATGTGATTATATGGAATGGGAGTGGATTTATCAATTTATAATGAGTTTTATATGGATTATATTATTTAGGAATGGTAAAAATGTTATTTCTCACTACCTTTCATAAGTAAATTAGGTGAAGGAAAAAAACAAAATACTATTTTGAGAACAAGGATATATTTAGATACTTATTTTGAGGACGAAGATATATTTGATATAATGAATAATATGATTCATCATCTGAAAAGAATAAAGGGTCATAGTTTTTTTTTTGATACAAATAAAGGGTCATAGTTGAGAGGAGAACAATGCATTGAAGTGGGGAAATGAGGGTAAATTAAAAGGGCCTCGTACGTGTCACCTAGCATGTGATATGAAAGAGTAAAGACCCTAAATTAGCAAAGTGGGAAAGTGAATAATCCACCAAAGTGGCAAATTGTACTAATCAAAGGCACTTTCCCCGCACCAATTTGTCAATAATATACTAAAAATTGGGGTAAGTAGACTATTATAGCCATCGCTATATCTATTTTGTCATATTGTTGACTTGATATAAGATTTTTTTTTAAAAAATTAGATTTATTTATAATTTAAAAAATTTATTTATAAAAGTAGGATAAAATTTCTTTTCTTTTTAAAGAATATTGAATATAATAATTTATCTATTATTTTTAAATATAAATTTATTGTCTGGCGCGTGGCCCTAACCTGAAGACTCCCAACATGAGGTGGAGTGCAGCTGCTTGTTAGTTTCATATTCCCACTCATCATAATCCCTGTCATCTCCTCTACACCGTCAAACCCTCCGTCAGGTTATGGAGGTGGCACTGTCCCTGACCCCTTCTCTTCGCCGCACTGCTACTTGCAGGTATATATAATAATAAGTTCCTTTCATTTGATTTCTTCAGAAATAAAACATTACGTCAGGTCGTCAGTCGTCGCCTCTTTAGGAACTTACATTTTCACTTTTGTTCTCTTATTGTCTGCGTCCCCACCAGCAATAGCTCAACAGTCGACTTCATGAACATCATTGTACCTTCTATCGTTGCTGATTTTGTTTAAAGTTAAAATCACCACCCGTCACCTCATGCTGCGCCTCATTCCTCGAATTAATTACAGACATCTTGTTTGTTCCGGCGTGCTGTCTCATCTTCGTGTTTCCGTTCAATACATTCCATGTGGTTTCACACTCGAGTTTCATTTTGTTGTTCTCTTATTTTTCTGCAAAACTCAAATGTTGAGCACGTAGTGACATTTCATTCTACATATTTTAAAGAGGAAAAGGTTAAATATGAATTTCTGTAGTTATTTCTAGAACTATTAACTTCTTAAAACCCCTAATGAGGCATAACAAATTAACTAAACACGTCAAAAACTGCACAGAAGTACACATAACTTAAAACTGCAAAATATTACCGTATAGCAACTTTTACTGGCTACAGGTTACTCTTTGGTTTGCTTATATATAACCGGCCGCGAGCGTCATCAACTTCTGTATATGTGTGTTCTAGTACGATAATGCAATAATAGTTGAAACTAAAACATTCAAAACTGAAATCGATCATAGAAAAGAAGTGAGGAGATCTTAGTTAGTTACTTACTGGTGAAAGGCATAAGGGTTTAGGTAGAGAGATCCAGAGGGAAGGAAGTCGCCATCTTTGAAAGAACCATATGTTCGTGTTCGCGCTACTTGTCTTGTTGCCCACCGAACCCTTGCCAACCCATTTTCTACTCTCTCCAAATGACTCACTCTTCGAGGCTGCTATCATACCACCGGCCAGTATAATTATAATAAACAGAAACATCAATATATGATCGTTAAAAAGAAAAACAAGACAAGACAACACAAAACAATAAAAAGGTTCTTGATGACTTGCAAGCTTACAGTATTGTTAACATTGATTGTATTTGGACTGGAGAAATCTTGGGAAGAATGCAGAAGGGGAGGTAGGTGGATCATGAGGAAATTGGAGATTATTACGAGTGATGTAAGGGAAGAGAAGGAAGAGAAAGAGACAAGTGTACGCAACAAATGAAGCGTAGCAGTGGAACAAGTAGAACCCTCCTTCCCTGGAGATCCTCATCAGCCTCAAACCAGTTCGAATGTTTGTGCGTTAAATAACAAGTAGGGTGTGGAGAGGAAAGAGTAGAGAGTTGATAGGGTATGTCTATTTTATTTTAGTTCTCCAACTCTCTACTCTTTGCCCTCCTTTTAGAGGAGAGAGTGAGGAAGAAAGAGGAGAGAGTAGTTGGTACCGTATGTCTATTTTATTTTAGTTCTCTACGCGTTGCCCCATGCACAAAATGGAGGACCATCGTGGGAGGTTCTGGTTTTATATTACTATTCTTCTTATTCAATTATACACACAAATGGCAATATATATATATATATATATGTACGATAAGATATTTATTATTTCTCACAAAACTTGCACCCATGATTCATGGCACATTGACACTTCTCCCAGGTGATTAGTAATACGTGTGCATGTAATATGAGGAAAGTTATAATGGTTGATTGATGACTTTTGTGCTTTCTTACTTTACAAACATATGAACTAATTAAAATATTCTTCATAAGAATTTTGTTTAGATATTTTAAAAATCTCATATCATTTATATTTTCTCAAATTAAAAATAATATATCATAAATATAGAATTGAATTCCATATTTCGTTTTTTCCCTATTCTGTTATTGCATAATTGACTCTTTTTCTAATGATAAAACTTGTGAGAGGTACCTCTGTCCTAAAAGATTTATACCATTATTCATTATGTTATAATATTATATAAATGGAGTGATTTTTTATATGATTCTTTTCATCTTATCATTAAAAAAAAATATAAATAACTATACTTAAGTCTAATACCTTCAAATTGAATCAGGTGGAGTGGGTTGGAATTCTGCAAAGCGAACACTTGTCAAGAAAGTAACAGGCGAGTGTAGAAAAAGACGAAAAACACAAGTAGACTTTGAATTCTGCAAAGCATCCTTCTGATCGCAAACGCCTTTGCTTATTATTTTCACGATCAATCGAATATTACTCTGCTAGAATTAACCAGAATCGCACACGACTATGACTACACACCCTACAAAAGCTATGTTTTGCTTAAACTTTGAATCCAACGGAGATCATCAATCTGAGACAAGTTTCTCAAAAGGCAGAAAGAAACAGAGGAGGACGAAATGGAAGGAAAAGCACATATTACTTTCTTCATTATAGTGACTTCCTAGCAACATACAACCATATCTATTGCTTCCACCGCAATCAATTTTCAATTAGCCGTTCCGAATCACTAATGAGCCTCACCCTCACCACAAATTCAATCACATTACTTCCCCTGTTGTAAGATGGGCTTCATCAGTGGCATGATCATAGGCATCGCCCTTGCATTTAATTTCTTCCATTTTCTATGAACTATAGTTGACTGTCGATGGTGGATTGAAGGTGGAAGCCATAGCAGCTTTTTGTGAGGATGAAGACGATGGAAGATTCTAGAAGCATATATATAGCCTGTGGGGAGGGGAGTTAGATAACCATATCTACCTCCCTCATTTCAAATTCAAATGGTTCCTGCTTCTCAGGCAAACGGGTACTCTCCCTTACTTCTCACAGTTGGATCTGATCTATCATAGCTATATCGCCCGTTTCCTTATAATGGATATAATTTGGGATGCATAGGCAGCATCAGAGTTGATAAGAAGCAATGTGGAACCCATTCTTGATCAATACACACCCAAAATCCCAAAATCCTGTCTTCAATCACCTTCTCCAAGCTGACTCTTGGTAATGTGGCACCTCAGTTCACAGGTTGTTTTCCTAGTTAGTTAATGGTAGACATGTCATTCTAATCTGTATATTTGGGAACAACATGTTGGTTTTGGCTATAATGATGAATGTTGGTCGAAATATACGTAGGAGTGGCCATTGTTGAAGAAGAAAGTGGGGCTGCTGGAGTCACCATGGAATTGGAGATGCAATGGGATGGTAACCCCACTATAGCATTTGATGTTAAAACTCGACATGGAGTTGTAATACCTGTTAAGGTAACAACACATTTTCCATCATAATCATGATGATATGCATATCTCAGTGATGTCTCTCTGGTTTTTTTTTTTAACTTCTAACAGAGACTAAACTTTTTCATGTATGTTTCCATTGTCTTTATATCAACTACATATTCATTCGTTTTGTTGGATTTGCAACTTAAATAGGTAAAAGATATTGGATTCACAGGCGTTTTCCGGCTGATCTTCAAACCATAAGTAGACGAGTTCCCTTCTTTTGGAGCTGTTTGTTTATTCCTTGAGAGAAAAGGTGAGCTCTCTCTCTCTCTCTTTCTTTTTAACTTCATGCTTTCGCTAGGAAATTGGATAAAACTAATTCAAATTTCTTTTGGCATACTTTTTTGTTTTGGTTTTGCCAACAGAAACATGGACTTTACTCTTACGGTTTCTGGTGGTGATATTTCAGCGCTACGAGGCGTATCTGATGCTATAGAGGTATGGACAAAACAAGTATTTCTGTTATTCCTATTATGCCTTGATTCTATAGTACTATTTGCAGTTGAATCGCCAAAATTTTAAGGGTGGTGAATTGTGAGTTTGTTCAATAATAATCAAAGACCGTAATCTTTATGCCACAGATAAACTTCTGTTATTTATATAGGAAACAATACGAGATGCTAATAGTCAGTACGCAAAATTATAACAATTATACAAGGGGGATTACAGGTATATACATATTGAATTAAACTCATTTTTCTGGGATCTAATATTCAATGTTTTAATTGTTTGTGCTCTGCTTTCACAGCTTCCGTGAGTTAAAACCAGTTGGAATACTAGATGTAAAACTAGTGCAAGCAAAGGAATTGGCAAATAAAGATATGATTGACAAATCCGATCCTTTTGCCACTTTATTCGTACGCCCAATTCGCAACAGAGTCCAAAACAGCAAAACAATCGTAAGAAGAACACCTCCCACAATTCTTTCTACGCATGCTTTCTCCATCTTCTCATGTTGTGTTAATTGTATTGGAAACCTTCAGAACAACGAGTTGAATACGGTATGGAACGAGAACTTCGAGTTCACCGTGGAAGATGCATCAACTCAGCACTTGACTGTAAGAATATTTGATGATGAAGTCGTTGGGGCTGACCAGCTCATTGGGTGTGCCCAAGTGCCATTAACGGACCTTCAGCCTGGAAAAGTTGAGACCTTCTGGTTGAATCTGGTCAAGGATTTGGAGGTCCAAAGAGACCAAAAATACAGGGGTGAGGTAATAATAATGATAATCTCAATAACATAATATTTCTATGTTATCCTGTATCTTTTTGATGTTAGGGTCTTGGAGTTATTGTACTGTCCATTTGGTGTGGAAAAGCAACTTTACAAGCCTGTTCAGTGGTAGCTTTGGGCTGACCACTTTCGAGAAGACGATTAAGAGTGCATCTGATCAGACAGAGGGAAGTGATGTTAACAAATCACAGAGGAAATATGTGATAGGGAGAGGATTATTATCTGTGACAGTGATATCAGCTGAAGAATTACCAAATGTGGACTTACTGGGGAAAACTAACGCTTTTGTTGAACTCGTGTTGAAGAAAGCAGACCAAAAACACAGGACCAGGGTAACAGCTCTGTTCCTTCTCTGGGTCTCTCTCACTTTCCATTGCTTTCTACGTTCTTGATATTGTAAAGCTCTCGAACTGTCTGCCAGGTTGTAACTTCAGGAGTAAACCCTGTTTGGAATCAAACATTTGACTTCGCTGTGGAGGATGTGTTACATGAAATGCTAATTCTTGAAGGCTGGGATCAAGATCTCATCGGGAAGGTGATTTTAATTTCCGTAACCAACTTGCTCCGTCAATTTACTATAGATAATGTGGATAGAATAGTTTTTTTTTTTTTATAAAAATAAAAGTAGAAGGAGAAATAAAAATAGAAGTAGAAATTAATTTTAATAATTTTTTAATAAAATAGGAATGAATATGAAATTAATGTATATTTTTTTTATAATTTAAAATAAAATATTTTAAAATATTTTTTTATAATTTAGAAAAAATTAAATTTATCTAAAAATTTTATAATAAGGATACAATATGATAAAATAGTCTAATAAAATTTATTTTTATTTTTATTATTTAAATTTTTAATTTTTATTTTTACCATCTGAACTTTTAATTTTTTTGATAGGATTAAAACCACAGCAAATATTAGAAATTGAAATGAAGATGATTTTTACCATTATTTCTACTTCCCCAACTTCACTTCTCACACCAAACATGGCAATATATGTATTTGTCCGAGAGTTATTGTGGTTGGAGTGTTTCAGTACAAAATTGGAAGAGTGACGATGACACTGACAAGGGTAATCATAGAAAAGGAAGTTGAGGATAGTTTTGCGTGAGATGGCGCCAAATATGGGAAACTTAACCTGCCTCTCTGCTGGACTCCACAACTCATGTATCGAGATCCTTGATGGAACGAATCAATAGATCCGCATGTCATATTGATGATTGTATTCAGAAAATACAGTAACATTAGTTTCTTGTGGCTATGACATATTTTGGTCCTACCCCATTTATATGGATTACATATTAAACAAATAAAATTGAAAGATATATATAACTTAAGAGATGATATATATTAAAATATTTTTTAACAGACAAATTCCGGCGCTTCACCCAGGGAAGAAAATCTGGAAAAGACGAGAAGCAATACAATTTTGTCTCTTAGTTATTAGGTGATCGGAGTATTTGGCGCACACGTACGCCAACCTATTTACTGGTAGTTGCGTTGGTGTTCGCGGTCTCTCTCAGGGTCACCTTCTGCCTCCACCTACCTGTCCTCTCCCTCACTCCCAAATCAACTACCTTTAATCCCCATTCTCAGCTCTTATGGATCAGCCTCTGACCCCAAATACAGATACCCAACGTCTCCTAACCCTGTTAGAAGCTCTCAAAGAAGCTTCCAAAGATCTTCAAGCCAATTCCGTCCCCTTTCTCTTCAAGAATGACTCCAAGGTCGCCATTGAAGCTATTCTGGAGCTCGAAAGCAAGGCACTCGCGGTTTTCTCGGCCAATCCGGATCTTCGCAAGCTCTCTGAGTTGCTCCGTTGCCTCAGAGCCTTGATCGAGAAGCTTCAAAAATATGAAGGTTTTGGGCTCCGATCGCTCCTCAACCGCCAAATCACCAATTACAAGATTTCCCGGGTTTCATGTGCTATTGAGTCCGAAATTCAAGCGTACGTTGATCGATTAACCATTGGAGGACTCGTCAAAACCCTGGTAGAATCGGCGAACGAGGACGTCAAGGTGAAGGCTTTGATTGGTTTTGAGAAAAGATTGTCGCGGGGTTTTGATATAGATTTTCAAGATTTGATTTTAAAGGCCAAGGTATTCAATATTCTTGAGCATATACTCACTGATCCGTCGAGTTCAAAACGGGTTCGGGAACGAGCGGCCATGGCTATCGACGCTTTGGTTGGGTTCAACAAGAACGTATTTGTTGGATTGGTGCTAATGGGTCCAACAGTTAAGTCCCTAATAGCAATGGCTTCAAGCTGTTCGATACAAGTCCTGTCATCTCTGATAAGGTTCATTAGAAGCCCGTTGGTGGATGAACTCCTGGCAATTGGAGAAATCCCAAGAATCATCAACCTTTTATGTTCGGACGATTTGTCAGTTCAAGTTGCAGCCTTGGATTGCGTTCTTGAGCTTGCTTATATCGGGAGAGATGAAGTAATTGAAGCTATGCTCGAACAAGATCTGATTAAAAAGCTCATGGACTTGCAAAGAATGGATTGGCGTGACGAGAAGGAGAGAGAGGTTTGTATAGGAACAGAGTCAGAATCCCAATTGAAGGATTTTCCATTTGCAAGTTGTGTTGCAAGGTTTGCTATCCAATTAGAAGTGGGGGAAGGATTGAGCAAGGAGGAGAAAAAAGAGTTTAAGTTACGGATCCTGAAGATGGTGAAGGAGGCTGCTCAATCAGATACGGAGGTTGCCACCATAACTGCTGAAGTGCTCTGGGGTTCTTCACCCTGAAACTAGGTTCCAACATATAGAGGTCAGTTTCTTCATCAACTCGGCTCAAAGTGATCATTGATCCCACAATTATGGCACCCAACGAAGTGTTCGATTGTGTTGAGGATGAGAATATTGATGAAGTGTCCTTAGAAGGAGCGAGTGCATGTTGCTGAGCGCTAAGAATGAAGATGCGGTAGGATTGAGCCTAACTTACATTGTGTAAACCTGGTGTACAGAACAATTTAATTTATTGTTGACTTGGATAGATTTGGACTAGGTTCAGGTACTAATATAACTTGTAAAGAAAAGAAATAAATGGAATAGATGTTACATTCCATTGGCGCCTCTTTTATGTATATACAATTTGTTTGTTTCCATGTACCAGCTTTTTCTAGCAGTAACGCTCTTGGCAGAACCATCGGCTTACTTCCCTTTTTTAAAGAAAGCCATAAAAGAATTCACTATTGTGACAAAAAAAAAAAAAGAAGATTCATTATTGTTATGGGGGGAAATCCTACCCCATTACCACATTATTGTTCCCTACAAGAGCAAACAGGCACTTATTGCAGCCCGTAAAGGTTACCTGCATTGTTTGCAACAATTTCTTAGAAAACTTTTTGCTCAGCTTTATTTTTCTCAAAGTGTTTTTTTCTAGGAGTATTTAGTTTTTCTCAAAATTTTGGATTCCATAGAACATGGGTATGTTAGGTGGGATAGCAAACTGTGTAGAAACCAAATTCATTAATTAAACTTTTGTAGATGCTTTCGTTGAGGCTTGTGGGCCATTGTCATCTTAACTCTTCTTGCTATTTGTATTAATACTGTAATTAATTATGACAAGCATGTTTAACCCTCATATGCCAATAATATACATAAATATCCAGAGCCTTCTTAAAGAATCCTGGATAGTGTACCGCAGCAAAAGGGATGATTTGGTCTTTACGCCTAGTTCAATAATAGAAGGCAGGAATGACTAATGAGAGTAGGCCCAATTAAGAATGCCTTTAGCAGAGGTTATAGCTCGTGGGCCGTGGGTAGGCCGGAAAGTAAAAGCGTTGCTAATAAAAGGGTAAAAGAATCTCTTGTATGGTTTGGTTCAAAGCTTTTCATGGCTGGTAGTTAGAATCTTTTTATCGGTTAAACAAAGATTTTGTTTCACTTCACGAACTGATCCAAACAAATATTTATTAGCTTTTTAGTAAAGAAAACGATGCTTGCCGCGGATGGTGTTAAAATTGAATATTAATTATTGAAATTAAGAGGACATTTTCTGTGAGGAAGAAAAAAAAAAAAACAATACCTGAATGACAGGCCGTTGAAATTGTTAATGAGAGTTGGTAATATATGATAAATAATATATTTATATTCTAAAAAAAATATATTTATTTTTTTTATTATAAATTTTTTTTATAGACAATCTAATAAATCTTTTATATATATTCTCCAAATTTTATAATTATATTTTAATTTTAGTTTAGATTGATATTAAATCAGGTAAATTTTTTAATATAAAAAAATTGTTGAAATTTTATTCCTGATTAAATAAATACATTTTTAAATTTCATACGCTATATGATTAAACTAAACATCACTCGATACTTTTAACTACTTTTTTTTTTTGGGCTCATCGCGGATACAAGTAACGATATATCACGCATTAAAATTAAAATTTGCCAATAACTAAAACTACAAATATGTATGAGAAAAAAACAAAACGTTGACTGTTTTTTGGCACGATGTGTGAGAAATTTATTTGTATGAATATTTTGTACTTATCTTGGTGGGATCGATGGATGGACGGAGACATTTGAAGCACATCATCCGGGTTCAGTTTCAGTCCAATGTAAATAATTCCCTCGCTCTCACGATAATTCGGTCCGGGGTATTTGTCTTTTCTCCTTCGCAAGAATCCTCCGACTTCCTCTCCGATATTTCACAAGCATTCCCTTCCCCATTCCGCTGTTTCGAGTTGGTACGCAGGATCGAAGCTTTTCTTTCCTTATATACCGTTGGCAATGTTTCACATTGAAGGCGGATACAAAGATCTGGAAGAATCGTGCAGATCTTTGCACTTGCTTTAGTTTCTCCAACTGCACATTGTTTGATTTGTGATGGGTTGGAGATACAAGGCTGGATTATTTCTTATAGCGGGTGTTGTAATTATATGGGTTACCTCGGCCGAAGTCACGCAGGTAAGCTTTTGTGCATCTTGTGCGTTTAAATTCACTAGTTTGTTTTGTTTCCCACATAAATCAAATTCGCCGCGAGTTTGGGGGAATCCATTTCCTAAAGTTGCTTGTATATACGTTTCTGTTTGTTTTCTTATTTCGTTTTTATTCCCTGATTACTTGTTTTATTTTTCTTTGAAACCTCTTTGTGATCGTCAGTCTTCTGTGATACAATTGTAGACAATTAAATTTTCTGGGGCTTTTGCCCTCGTATAGGAATCTCTTGATGGAAAAATCAAATAGGACGCTACTGCGACTCAGACAGGTGTATGCAGGTTCACATTTAGCTAAGGGAAATTTTATTGTTAAGTTATTGGGATCTCTTGAAAAATGGTGTTTCGCTTCAGATTCATGCTATTCAACCCACTAACCCTTATCCAACATGGCAAGAAACTGTTTTGTTAAAGCGTCTTTACATTTTGCAGTTTTTCTTGAGGGTTATCATTTTGTGATGCATTATCATGTGGTATGCCAGCATCAAAGCTTTCTATCTATGAATGGTTTTCTGAACAATATTTTTCTTAACAGGATATTTTTTCAGATTATAAGCAGCCATTTGCAGTGACATACCTTGGGGCTTCGCTTATGGTAGTTTTCCTCCCAGTAGCATTCATTAAGGACTGGTTGTGTAACTTACTTAGCCACTCTTATAAAAGTGGTAACAATGCAGAAACTGTGGATAAGTCTACTTCCAGAAGTAGCTCTCATCTCAAGAGCAGTGGAATGCATAAAGACTCTGAACTAGAACTGGTCGGTATAGATAAAAAAGATGGCAATTTAGACCTCCCAAATCCTGGGGAAGGAGAGCCATTGGTGGCTAAATATGATGATGCTAATGCGGTAAATGTAGAGAAAGAACCCACGACTAGGCAGATTGCTTTGTATGGGTTTTCCATTGCACCTATCTGGTTTATTACTGAGGTAAGTAACTTCAAAATGATGACTACATTTTGCAATTAGGAAGGACTAAAGCATGCAGTTCAATAGATGCATGATCCCTTTGTTGCACTATAATGTTATGTGTGTGAAGTTCTTTCTGAAATCGTTAGATCACTGCATAGTTAACTATGGAAGCTCTGTGTTTTGAAGCTTAAAAAATTTGTGAAGCTAAAATTTGCTTGCTGGTAAGTAGTCAAATGTCTCATTGTATTGATCATATTGGTGCAATGACCAATGTCATGTTACCTTGCCTCATGTCGGAAGATTTTCATCAAATTCTCCGGCTTCGTACATACTTAATTTTGATGTTTACTCTGTTCTATAAGCACATTTAGGAAGGATAGCATTGGAGTTTTATTCATTTGATTTTTGTTGCTTTCAGTATCTATCAAATGCTGCCCTTGCACGCACTAGCGTAGCTAGTACAACAGTATTATCATCTACTTCTGGACTTTTTACTCTTTTCATTGGTGTAAGTATGGGCCAAGATTCCTTAAATGTAGCAAAAGTGGTTTCTGTCTTCATCAGTATGGCTGGTGTTGCCATGACAACAATGGGGAAAACTTGGGCTACAGATGAGTCACAAGCAATTACAGAGTAAGCCTAAACTCTATATGTTTACCACATTTCATACATTTGATTTTCTTGTTTTAACTGACTTCTTAAAGATTGATCAAAAGTAATGCGTGCTGTTGTAGGATGTAAGCCTTTTTCATTTTCTATGCTTTAAGTTGGCTAACAAAAATATTGAAATAGCAGTTTGCTATTTATAAATTTTTTTTGGGCGCTAACAGTTGGTATTTGGCTTCAGTAATGGAAAACGCTCTCTTGTTGGGGATCTTTTCGGCCTTCTATCAGCCGTGACATATGGTCTCTTTACAGGTAAGGCAATAGCTCAGCTGTTAGCTTTTTACTCTTGAGTAGTTTTGATGACTTGTGACCCCTTCTTTTACCTTTAATGGGCAGTTCTTCTTAAAAAAATTTCCGGCCAAGAAGGAGAAAGGGTTGATGTGCAAAAGCTGTTTGGATATATCGGATTGTTTACACTAGTAGCGTTATGGTGGCTTGGTAAGTCTTTACCTAAGCAATGCTTCTAAATTTACTCATCAATACGGACTTATTAGGTTCTCTGACGATGCACTAGTCTTCATGCATATTCACGCACTTCCCACTATCTATTTCCCCTCATTTTGGGTTTTTGTAGTGGCTGTTATAATTTATGTTTCCATGATGAAAAAAATGTTTTCAACTTTATAAAATCATGACTAATTATGTCATGTTTCTTTCAGTCTGGCCCTTGATGGCCATAGGAGTTGAACCTGAGTTTAAGATTCCCCACTCTGCTAGCATGGATGAAGTGGTTCTTGCCAATGGATTTATTGGTAGCGTCCTGTCAGATTACATGTGGTACATGATGAAATCAATCTTGATAATTTACACATTCATGATCAACTCAAAAATCTTATATTCGACGTTTTCTCATCTACTCAGGGCAGTCTCTGTTGTATGGACAACTCCCCTTGTGGCCACTTTGGGCATGTCCCTTACTATTCCTCTTGCTATGTTGGCCGACATGGTGATCCATGGTCGGCATTATTCAGCAATATACATTCTTGGCTCGGTTCAGGTATAAATACAAGAGGGTTTGAACCATGCCCTCATCTTTTATTCGACCCCCTTATTCACATATTAATGGAAGAATTCTCTTGCCATTGAGATGCAGGTGTTTGCAGGCTTTGTGATAGCTAATATGGCAGACTGGTGCACGAACAAGTTGGGAGTATAACATATAGTCATGTATCTTAATATGGCCAAAACCGATCCTTTCTTGAGGTGGTTCTTCCATTATTTATATTGGGGTGCTATGCTATTCCTTGAATCTGCATGTTGAAAACCAAAGCCGTATGCCTTCTTTTTTCTGGGCATTTCCACAGAATGAAATGATTCTTGCGTGAGATCTTTCATGTACATGATTCCAGAGTGAGGTCTTTTTTGTGATCACGATCAGGTTGAACTTTTAGCCGGGGAATGTATATAATGTTTTAGTCTAATGAAATAGATTCTTCAATGTTAAGTTGTTTGAGGTCTCGGCCAATCAACCAGCCAGACCAACTGCTGCAATGTGAACAAAATGTTCTAGGGAATTTCAATTTTCCATAGGTTTTGGTTATACATAAAATATGGTATGGGAGCTAAGTCCTAAATATACTTCACCCACCTAATATCCCTTATAAGCTATTGGCAGCAGTTACTGAAGTGGTTGGGATCTGAATCCGTTGCAAAGCTTAAGAGTCAAGTATAAGCCGAATAGAGACTTTCCAGGGAGCAATCATAAATTATTCCACATTATTTTAAAGAGAAAAAAAACTAAATGTGTAGGTAATTGACGTTTTGTGTTTAACTAACTAATACCAGAAGCAACCCCAAGATGGTTTTTGATTATCAAATGCGTAGTTCTCTTCCTGTATCGCTCCGGAAAAACAAGTCACGGCACCAGTTAGCATGTCTTGTGCAAGCTGTGTTTTTTATAGGTAAGATGTTAGAAATGGAGACGTAAGCAACGCTACCAAATTCAGGTTTAATTGAATCAGAAAGTTAAAGGGTCTTGGGTATCTGGAAATCATATTCCCTATCCCCTAGTTGGGTAAATAAACGTAAATTTTGATGGGTTTTTGGGGTCTAGAATCAATCAATCTACATGCCTGTTTGGGTATTATGATTAAAAATTAATTTTAGATAAAATCTCGATTTAAAAAAATTTTACACAAACAATCATTTTTGTCCAGAATTAATTTTAACAAAAACTATAGTTTGAAACTATAGTTTTGAATAATCTACTGAAAATAGTTTTTGAAATAGTAAAAGAGCTTGTAAATTATCCAATTACTATTTTACCCCTATTTTTTCTTATACCCTCTCTTCTCTCCTCTCTCATCCCTCTTCTTCATCATATCTCATCTTTACTCTCTCTTCTTTACACTCTCTCATCTCTCATATTTTTTCTCTACCATCTCTTATCTCTCCTATTTATTCTCTACCCCCTCTCATCTCTCATACTTAATCAAATCATACCCTTTTTAATAATTTATCAATATAACAAGTAATTCTACTACTAATTATCCAAACATCTCTATTCCTAAAATCTATTCTTCTCAAAATTTATTTTTCCAAAAATCTATTCTCCATAATATATTCTTCCCAAAATCTATTCTCTAAAAATTAATCCAAACAGGCCGCCCGAAATAAATTTCTCAGTACGCCTCTACCAATATTTGCTTACTCATTTTCTCTACACAAAATATGGGTGAAGGCTTCCCATCCATGATTTCTCATAAAAATTGCCTTACCCGAAATAAAAAAAAAATTAAAATGAAACTTCCCATCCATGATGTTGAAAAGCGAACTAAAGATGTATTTTTCACCTGTCTGTTAGCATGGAAAAGTAAAGATGGATGACTCATAAGTCATTATAAATCTCAAGGCTTCCGATCCACATATAAATTAAAATTTGCGATATGATCTTCTATTCCTGGCAATAGGTAGTAAGAAGATGAATTTTCTTTTTCACATCTATGATCTATGGTCATTTAATATTCTCTCTCTTGAGTTGATTTTCTCGGTCACTCCATAATTAGCCGTTTGCTAATATCTTTTATAGAAAGGTAAAAATATTGAATATTTTCTGGGTTTGGCCGCCCGTTTTCTACACACAATAATATTCGTGGAAAAGGAGAGGGAAACAGAAGGAAACGAATAGGCAAGCTACTAGTCTATCAATTACAAGCCAAATCAGCCCTTTTCGCTTTTCCTACGACTGAGTCGTGCATATTTCCACCTTGAAATTGGTATGAATCGGAAGCAAAAACACTGAAATACGGTTTGAAGTGAGCGGCAGATTCGAATCCGTTTGCTCAAGATGGAGACTTTACCGACCACCTCATCGAAAACCGATAGGCGAGGGAGATCAAAGTCTCCTCAGACCTCAAAACCGTCTCTCTTGATGGCTTTCTTCTCTTGCGTTGCTTGGCTTTACGTCGCTGGCCGGTATGCTTCCCTTTCTGTGAATTTTCGGTTCTACACTTGATTTTCCTAAAATGATTGGAGGCGAATTTTCGTATAGTGTTGATCGCATCTGTGTCGATTTAACCAATATGGTTATTTTGAGATCTCTGTTGCGGTGCCTGGAATTGGAGATCTCTACCTTTTCTTTTTCTTCATCTTTCTTGGACGCAAGGTCTGCCAGATTTTTATACAATTCCGAGTTTTTTAAAATTGTTTAAAACAACATAAGCCAAATTGTGGAAATTGCATCTGAACTCTATTTTATGGCCCTGTTTTAGCGGGATAATGCGATTGTCATTATCATCGTAATTTCTCAATTGTCGTTGTTATTTTCAAACTTTTGAACATAACTTACTTGCTATCAGATTGTATGCATCCTAATGAGTTTTATTTTTTTTTATTATTAATTTTTTTGGAATGTTAGGTTATGGCAAGACGCAGAAAACCGAAATTTACTTACCAGTCTTCTGAAGAAGAACTCAGCTCAGGTGTTATTTAGTTTGAAGTCTCTGCCTTTCGATTTTGGGTGCTTATTGGTTGCTACAAAGCAAAATATTTCTGAAAGTCTCTTAGAAGAATTGATTCCCCCCAACCCCAACCCCCAATATTTTGCTTGTTCAAATTGTTTGGTTCATGCAAGTCTCTCACCTTAAATGACTGTGATCTCATTGCTAGAGGCCCAAGGTTCTTACAGTTGAAGATAAGCTAATGGTCCTCGGATGCAGGTGAAGTCACCCTGTGTTTTCGTCCCTTTCCTTGGATTAGTCTTTGTCAATATTTATGACATCTGTCTAATTATTAGGGACCTAGAGAGGAGGATTGTTGAGGCTGAGATGGAACTTACATTGGCAAAGAGCCAAGGGTATCTCAAAGGCCATTCGCAGCAAAGTAATTCTTCTGACAAGAAGCTTCTTGCTGTCATCGGAGTTTATACTGGATTTGGGAGTCATTTGCAAAGAAAGAAGTTCAGAGGGTCTTGGATGCCCAGAGGTCTTTTTTTATTTGTATTTTGATTGTCATAGTTCTCAACTTGTGATATGGGCTCCACTATATAGTATTGACAAATTCTCATCTTTGTAGGCGATGCCTTAAAAAAACTTGAAGAAAGAGGAGTGGTCATACGCTTCGTAATTGGTCGGAGGTTTCTCCTCACACTTATCCTTTTCAGCTGATACATTACCTGCTTGATTTTTTTATGATTAATTATTTGCTATAAATGCTGGTGAGTCCAACTCCTCTTATGATTTGATTGTTATTGGCAGCGCTAACCGAGGTGATAGCTTAGATCGCCATATTGATGAGGAGCACAGTTTGACAAAGGATTTCTTGATTCTTGTAAGCTATCCAGTTGCCATGCTGCTGTAATTCAAATTAGTTAATGACTAATTCTTGCGATTAGGAGGGTTTGAATCTTGGACCTTTACCTACACCTTGCCTCATATTTACCATGAATTAGCTTCCAATGGCTTCCCCCGTTCTTTTCATTTGATAAAATATATTGATTGTTGCTCTTTTGTTGTTCTGTCTAGAGCTTGACTATTTTTGTTAATGTATCAGGAAGGTCATGAAGAAGCTCAAGAAGAGTTGCCTAAAAAGGTAAAATTCTTCTTCAGTGCTGCTGTTCAGAACTGGGACGCTGACTTTTATGTGAAAGTTGATGACAATATCGACCTCGATCTGGGTATAAGACCCTTTAAGTATAATATATTTGTTTAAAAGATCTTGTTTACTCTAGTCATGTGCTTATTTTCATGAGAACCAATCAAGGCATTCTTGTTGCTGTTTTCTGTTAAACAGAGGCTTTAATTGGTGTTCTTGACCGTCGTCGTGGTCAAGACGGGGCATATATTGGATGCATGAAGTCAGGAGGCGTTGTAACAGAAGAGTACATTCTCTTTTTTATCTTTCTGTTATGTTAGTTGGGATCGTATCATAACTCTATTGAAAGATCTATCCTTTAACTAAGATTTCAACTGAGAGCTTTCCAGTTCTACTTATGAGCATCTTTTTCATTGATTTTCAGGGGAAAGCCATGGTATGAACCTGAATGGTGGAAATTTGGGGATGAGAAAACGTAAGTGGCCAACCTTTTGGAGGGGAAGATTATATGAAACTTTCCTTTGTATTTGTTATTTATTTTTATTGGCACAGATTGTCTTCAATGTGTGCGCGCGCGCGCGCCCGCCACATTTTTACTGACAGTGGGTTATTCCTATCGCATAAATCCTGAGCGTTTTTTGTTTTTTAATCGTTTTAGGTACTTCCGACATGCAGCTGGTTCACTTTTTATACTTTCGAAGAATTTGGCACAGTATATTAACATAAACAGGTTAGTTTTTAGTCTATTGTGCCCTTGGAAGATCTGGTTTGCCGGAAATCTTGAAACCGACCGAGGAGAATTGCGTTTGGCGTAGCTTATATAATTTAGCGTTTTGGTTGATAATGTAGTCAGTCTTTCATGATTCGGTTCTGTTTTATGTAGCGCTTCTCTCAAGGCTTATGCTCATGACGATACATCAGTGGGGTCATGGATGATGGGTGTCCAGGCAACGTATATAGATGACAGTCGCCTTTGTTGCAGTAGCATCAGACAAGGTGAAATATCTGTAGCCGTCATTTTCTTTTTGGCAGGGAGAGGGAAGAAGAACTAACAGTAGTTTAGAGTTGATTAGATTCTCAGTTTAGCATATCATGAAGCAAATTGTCTTACTACTAGGGTTTTTTTTTTTTTTTCAGACAAGGTTTGTTCCTTGGCTTGATGGGAGGAGAACGGCTAGTGAATTTGAGAACTCGTCTCAGTGTCACCACCTGTGGAAGATTGTGGGCAGCCTTTTGAGATGCATCAAAATCTGGTGACGTGATAATTCTCGGAGGTGCACAGCGACAGTGAAAGTATAGCTACTACACATTGATGAAACCTTAATCATCCCATAACCTCTGTTATTGTTTTGGGCCCTTAACGCCACTTTTGGCGGAGAGAGCACTTGATTTCATTACCGAAAACATTAATGTACACTGACTGGCGGCCGCGTTCTTTAGTTAATGGGGGTATTTCATTCACTTTCATCACATATCGCAGTTTTGAAGTGACCAGTTTAATCTTAGTATGTAAGCCTGGCTCTTGATGTGTGTGGCTACTTGTATTATTTATATGTTTATAGATTATAGATTATAAATATTATATTTTAGGCTTTATTTGTTTTATTATAAGGGAGGGTAGGTTAGGTTAATGTAAAGGAGAGTAGGGAAAGGTAGGGAAGGTTAATGAATGATATTTTTTATTTGATTTAGAAGGGGAGGAGAGGGGAGAGGGGTTAATTAAAAGTTGACAAAAATACCCTTATCTCTTTATTTAAATTTATTTATTTTTTATTTATAATATTCATATCAAAATTAATATTTTTTAATTTATAAATCTTAAATTTTTTTATCTCATTTATATAGATAATAAAAATAAAAAAATAAAAAAAAATGTTAAAATTTTAACATTATTTTTTATTAATTTTATAATTATTATATATTTTAATATAATATATAAATAATTTATTATACTTATTAAGTTTTATTATAATTATTATAATTATTATGCAATTAAAGAAAAATTTAGATGTGAAAAAAATTAAAAAAAAGGTTGAAGGGTATAATTGGAATATTAAAAAAAATTTAGGGGTATTTTAGTCAAAAGGGGGTAAAATTTTCTCTCCCCTCCAAAAACCTCCCACTGGAGGGGAGGTGAGGGAGAGGAACATAAAAGGATAAAAAATTTTCCCTCCTTTCCCTCCATTTTTCTCAACCAAACACATTTTCCCCTCCTCTCCAAAATCTCCCAATCAAACAAACCCTTAAAGTTATAGATCTATTTATGTCTACATATTTATTTTTATCTATATATATATATATATATTATAAAATGTGTAGGGTGCCATTCCGTTTATAACATCACGCTGGGAATATAATTTTATGTCATATACAGATTTTCATAAATAAATTTCTTTAAAACATCATGCGTTGTTCTCGCTTTAATTTTATGTTATATATATATATATATTTCATAAATTAATTTATCTTCTCTTTTTCAAACAATAATTTATTGTTTGAAAAATAAAAAAATAAAATATATATATCTAAAACATCGCAATTATGTATGTTCTCACTTGTTAAAAACAATAATTTTTATTATCAGCATATTTTCAAGGAAGTCAACATCCATACAAATTAACTTTCTTACCATGCTTGTTTCAGATGACTTCTTTTTTATTGGTTGATATGTACCTCTTGTAATTAACATGATTCACAGCGTGACGTGGTCGCGTCATATTTTATTTCTTTTTCTTTTTTTTTAGAAAAAAGGGTTTCGATTCGGAATTTCGAATGAAGACGAACCCCTCCGAGTCCGGAGTCCACTGTTTATGCTTAGGAGAACGAGTGAACTCACTCATTGTTGATAACGTGTCATTTGTGAGGACCCAAACAAGGAGACGAACGACGGCTGGAGAAAGCACCGGCATCTCCGTTAATGGGTACTCTTCTGAAATGCTACAGACCCCTCTTCTTGATGCTCCCCTATACGGCTCGAACGATTCAAATCAGAACCAACCAGTTGAGCCCCGCCTGCATTTTCAGGAGGAAGAAGCAGGGTATGGTTACTCGTTGTTTTACTGCCAGTTCTTTGCGGTCTTCCGAGCCATCGGTTACAGAACAGAGCTTCGGTAAATCCGACGGGGAGACGGTAAGGAATTCATCGCCAGAGCTGTGGCTTTATAACACGATGAGTAAAGAGCGAGAGCTGCTAAAACCTAAAGTGGAAGGAAAAGTTGGAATGTATGTCTGCGGAGTCACGACATATGATCTTAGCCATATTGGACATGCTCGTGTCTACATCAATTTTGACGTTCTTTACAGGTTTCTCTTCTCTTAATTTAAGGCTAGTGGCTTTTGACTCGATATGATTTCGTGGGAATGATTCTAATATCTGTTTGACAAATAAACAAAGCGGAGTTCTTTTTCTTCTTTTTCCAAGAAAATTCATGTTTCCTGTTTATTGAGGATCAAAGTTAGGTGCTTGTTGATGATTATCTGAGCCTGCCTGGTCTAAAACCATATGGAATAGCACGTGATGTATTTTTGTCTTGAGTAAAGAAAATGAGTGTTTATGCTTCAATATGTGATCTTTAGATCCAATGACTAGAGAGAACACCAATTCTAACATTTCCTCGCAGATTATCTTAGTATCTGGATTACCGATGTCATATTTTTCTGCAGCTTACAATTAAAACAAATTTGAAGTTCAACCTTAAAGTACTGATGGCTTTTCTTTTGTACTTTGTTTGACAACTAGGCAGATATCTTAAGCATATGGAATTTGAAGTCTCTTATGTTCGCAATTTCACTGACGTAGATGACAAGGTGAGTCAAAGTTGCTATTACCGTTTCCTAAATCTATTCTCCTTTGGAATTTTGGCATTTTTTATGAATTACTTCTCTTTTCTGATTACTGACCACGAATTTAGAAATCATTGTGGAGTATTCAAATGATTGGTTGTATTCCATTTTCGTTTGTTTTTTGGATTAAACTCATAAAGTTACCTTGGAACTTGAACGGTTTTCCCCAATAACAATGAAGCTTGTAAAAGAAATCTTTTTATACAAAGGTTGTGAATTTATTTATATCCCTATGCCACAAATACAAAGTACCCACTGCTTTTTACATTGGCATGACAGGATCTTAGTCTGCGCTTTTCAAATTCTGTAGATAATTGCTAGAGCAAAGGAATTAGGAGAGGATCCAATCAGTTTGAGTCGACGCTATTGTGAAGAGTTTAATCAAGACATGGAAACTCTTCACTGTCTACCCCCTTCTGTGGAGCCACGAGTCTCAGAGCACATGCCCCAAATCATTAATATGATTGAGCAGGTACCGTTGCTGTTCATTTTCTGCTGTATTAATATGTAACACAGAGTGACAGATTATGGACGATTCCATGTCTGAAGTATATTTTCTGCTTCTCAGAAATCTTATTTGGATATGCTGTTGGATGATGAAATGCCTTTCCCATTATTATCAGTTTCTCTTATCTTAATACGCCTGAGAAATATGATATGTTCTCGTCTTTAATCAATTAACATACTTGTTGGCAGATTATTAATAATGGGTATGCCTACGTTATTGATGGGGATGTGTACTTTGACGTTGAAAGATTTCCAGAATATGGGAAGTTATCTGGACGAGATCTTCAAGATAATCGAGCTGGTGAGAGGGTTGCTGTTGATTTAAGGAAAAAAAATCCTGCTGATTTTGCTCTTTGGAAGGTATAATATCTGTGACGTAAAATGATAATATATATCTACCATCCTGTGCCTAACAGTGGAATTAAAAATAATCAAACGGGGCAGGTAGGTTGTTCTTATGGATTTGGTAAAGATAATTTTCTGTAAAATATGCTTTTTTTCATTGTAAGCCCAATTGATGAGTATAAACTAATTTTACATATTATTTCTGTATGCCTCTAGTTTTATGGGTTTTCAATGCTACGTTGCAGTCTGCAAAGCCAGGAGAGCCATTTTGGGAGAGTACCTGGGGTCCTGGAAGACCTGGGTGGCATATTGAATGCAGTGCTATGAGTGCATCTTACCTTGGTTACTCTTTTGATATCCATGGTGGAGGGATCGACCTTGTGTTTCCTCACCATGAAAATGAAATTGCTCAGAGTTGTGCTGCATGTAAGAAAAGTAATGTAAGTCTCTGGATGCATAATGGTTTTGTCACTGTGGACTCGGAGAAGATGTCCAAGTCTCTGGGGAATTTTTTCACCATACGGCAGGTGATGCGTTTGTGATGTTTCAGATCTATTCTATTCAAGTCTAACATCTTTCTATGTAAAAGAAATAGAAAGCCCAATTTCTGAACTTCCGTGATTCTTGTGTTGCTTTTTCTATTGTATTGCTAGGTTGTAGATGTTTACCATCCACTGGCTTTGAGATATTTTTTGATGGGAGCCCATTATCGATCTCCTATTAACTACTCTGATGTACAGCTTGAAAGTGCTTCAGACCGTGTTTTCTACATATATGAGGTGCCAATTTCATGGGATGTTGACTGATTAAGATAAAACTTATCTTCTTGCCCGCTCAATGCTTTTGATTGTGTTTACTTCCTTCATCTTCTCATTTCAAGTGTTTTATGGATTTACCTTGATGAAATTCATGTGATTGCAGACTCTACATGAATGTGAAAGCTTTTTGTGCCAACATGATCTCACAAATAGGAAGGATTCCATCCCACCTGATACTTTAGATATTATTAACAAGTTTCATGGTGTTTTTGTGGCTTCAATGTCCGATGATCTCCACACCCCAGTTGTATTGGCTGCACTGTCTGACCCATTGAAAGCAATCAATGATCTGCTGCATACTCGTAAGGTGCGGTATTTCCTTTGAACTAAGGTCTAGTCTGGACTATGGACTTCTAGTGAGGCTACGGTCTTCTCTATTTCCTCAATGTTGGACAGCTTTTAGAACTTGTATCAGTATCATATGAATGCTTACTTTCTTGTGAAGGTTTCTTTTTTAAGAGGGATATACGGAGTGCTGCTTATTAACCATTTTAACCTTTCCACGTTGATTATTGATTCAGGGGAGGAAGCGAGAATTGCGAATCGAATCACTTTCAGCTCTGGAGAAGAGTATAAGGAACGTTCTGACTGTTTTAGGACTTATGCCTGCAAGTTATTCTGAGGTATGACGCAGTACCTGTTATTCCCCTCTACTATTTTGAAATGTTATACTCAAGTTTATGTTTCGAATGCACTTTCCTGCAGGTTTTGCAGCAGCTCAATGAAAAGGCTTTAAAGCGTGCAAACTTGACAGAAGAAGAAGTCTTACAGAAAATTAAAGAACGGGATGCTGCTAGAGTGAACAAGGAGTATAAAAAATCAGATTCAATTAGGAATGATTTGGCAGTTTTAGGTATTGCTCTGAAGGACAGTCCGAATGGCACAACGTGGAGGCCCACCATTCCTCTTTCACTTCAAGAACAGCAAACTCCTGCAACTTGAAGAGGCATGAAGGGTCAAGATTAGCATCCATTTATTTATCATCTCCCACAGAAACGAAGAAATGGAAGTTGTGATTTTGAAAGAAGTAACAAGAAAGTTGGCATGGGTCGTGAGCTTGGTGCGGTTTTCTTGTTGAACAATTAAATGAGTTACAGTTCACGAAACATGTTGCGCCCTTTTAAAGGAAATCGATTATTTAACAGCTTTGGCGATGCATGTTAGTGCTAGTAATGTATGAACAAGAAACCAAATATCCGGTTGTTTTGAACAAAAGCATAAATAGTCAATTCAGGAAATTAAATTCTGAATGACAATCAGAGGACAATGGAGTCGTTCAACTAGAGCTTGAACCATCAACTTTTGCTGCTGCAGATGCATAACTAAGACTGCTGTCCCTCGTAGTTTTGCACTGACTGGACTGCTCGTAGCGAAGGAATTTGATTATTGTGTTGAGCAATTCCTAAGCATATGATTCAATTGCAAGACATTGCAAGAAAAATGATGTTAGCATCGAGAAACTGATTTTGAGAACAACTTCTCAAATTTGTATGTAGTTTTGCTTCTAATAAGAATCATTTGGAAGGTACAGATTTGGAGTAGCAGTGAGTAACTGTCAATGGCAATGCAATAAGAGTATTGTTCTTTGCTAAAAGACCTAGGGTGATTGCAGCAATTAAGAATAAACTTACATGGAGAAAAACACTAATTGGATGGAGTCCACAGATTGTGTTGTCATACTCCAAAAAAAAAAACATTGCATAACTAAAAACCACTCACTCCTTAAAAGATATAATTCCGGCATTGTTTACATCAAGAAGCATAAAAAAAATCTGGAGGACAGCGTAATTGGCCAGGACTTCTTTCTCCTCTCAAGTATCCATCTCTTGCCAGTTTGGATTCAGATGGAGGGAAGACAGGCACAACTGCTCGCATTAGGTCTGATGTTTTCATGAGTAACTCTCCTTCTGGTGTGCGATAGGACGCAAAGTATTCAAAAACCTTAATACAAACGGTAGAGATTGCAGATGCAGTGAGTATTCTTCCGAAAGTGAAATCTTAATCAATTAGGGTAACCTCTCAATCGCCCTAAATAAACAAAGGGGGATACAACTGTGTGTTCGGAGACCGTGTTGAAATGTAGAAAAAATCAGAACGGTCAGAAGATCGCTGTCACAAAAAAAACAATGGAATTGAAAAAGGGAGAAGAATTACATAGTCCACAGTTCGAAGCACCTTTCGAATTCCAGTGAGTCAGTGAGAAAGTTACAAAAGGAAGAACGAAGTGGGGCTAAAGAAATTCAACAAATCTATAGTCTTCTCAGAAAGAGATAATGGGGTGCCCAAATTACATAGTCTCAGAAAATACATTAGGTAAGTTACCATGAGCTGGCTATACGTAAGCTTTGGGGGAAAAAAAGATTTGTGCAGTGTTGCGATTTTAGTAAGTAAACACAAGATGATAAGTTAGGATACAAGCACAAAATAACTTTTCCGGAGGGCTTCGTAGCCAATGCGCTTCTCATAGTTGAAGAAAACCTTTCTTCACGCATCTTCGAGTGAGCGAAAAGGCTAAAAAACCTAGCCTTAATATACTTTTCTCCAAAATTTGATCCACTGCAACAATTAATTTGTGGGTAAAATGATGAAGGATAGACTGCGATACTAGAAATTGGATACGTACCTCCAGATAGCAAATGATCAGTGCTTTCTGGCAAGGATAATTTTCTAAACAATGAGCGTGTTCTATGCCATCGAGCATTAGCATCGCTCTCAGTACTCCCGGTAGAACATTCAGCATAAGAAAATGATCTCCTCAGGAAATCAGAATCGAGCTCGAACTTGGGGGAAGAAATCCAACATAGAATCCCAAGAGCCGAGCCCAACACAATGGCCCAACGTGTTGCTGATCAGAGCCATAGCTGCGTGTATGAATGAGCAAGGGTAGGGAGGAAGAGGGAGGATTAGAAGAGGATGGCACGGTTGAAGACAGGCGGAGGAGGGGCCGTTGGATTAGGATTTGTCGGGTAGATGAAGAGGGAGTCCGAGGAGAGGAGAAGGAAGGCATACCGTGTTAACGGCAATGACAAGATGGAAAGAGGAAAAACAGTGGGAGGGGAAAAGGAAGATGGGAATAGGAGGAGGAATAACGTGGGGGTTGGGGTAGGCGGTGGGAATCACAGGGTAACGACGTCGTTGCCATGAATAAAACCGAAGCGGGCCAGCCTTGATCGAGTGAAGAGGTGAGAAATTTAATGGCCCAAACTAGTGTAAAGGGGAAAGAGGATTCTTCAATTTTAGGCCCTCTTTCGAGTGGGGAAATCTGAAAATTAGGGGGGAGTTAATGGACATTTTGGGAAATGAATAGACTCTGAGCATTGATTTTGAATGTGTGGGGGTAATAATGAGAGTTGGAATTTAAGATATTGTGATAGAAACTGGTGTGTAATTAGGTAGTTAAACACTTTCCGTTGTAGATAGTTTGATTTCCTGTTGGGTTTTACGTTAGGTAAGTGTTCTCTATTGGACATTAAGGTGTTGAGTCCATATACGGATGATGGATCATTTATCCCACAATTAATGAGAACTTTCAGAATTCTCCTAATTCTTTTAGTGTGGTTTATCTATCACATGGGAGTATCAAAAACACAACGGAGAAAGAGTAGCAGTGGTATGATGGAGTGGGAAGAAGATATGTAGATGGGATTTTTTTCATGTTAGGGCGGTGGTAGAATATCAATTCAAAGGTAATGGGGCAACGTGTCCATTCCCCTTCTCTGGGTTTTATTACGATCAATGCGTAATAAAACCCATTACGATCAACGTGTCCATTCTTTAATGCTTATGTTATCTCAGAGCTCTGGGCCGATGTTAATTTCATTTGGAAACAACCCCATCTCACCAATATCCAGGCTGGCGAGACGCCCATCCATGACCATGACCATGACCATGACAGCCTCACACAGTTACTCAAACTAGCCTCGTAAAGTGCCTTTACCTCCAGACAGGCTAGTGCTGCGATCGTGGGGCAAAAATAAATAGTACTACATTGAATTGTTTGATGCTGTTGGTAAACGTTTTAGGTAAGAATTTATTGTGTGTTTTATAAAATGAAAAAAAAAAAACGTTATTCTATTGGACCAATAATACGTGGGCACCAATTCACACATTATTACTGTAAGTTTCCACCCAGATTCGAATAAGAGAAATAAACCATCCTAGTATCACAAGTTTTATCACATATATTCGTATGTATTGATACGATGATTGTTTGATTTCTGGAATTTAAACTCTTTGAAACCTCCATTCTTTCTGGATGCACTGTATGAGATGCAACCTTGCATCAATTAGGGGCCTTTTTCATATAATGTTCTTTCACAATGATGAGTCACAGGTCACTGGGGCAGCTAGCTGGCTTTGTCTCGCCAATAATCAGTAAACTTTTTTAAGTCCAACTTGAAGGGACCGATTCTTCAAACTTCCATCTGTCATTTTGTCCTTTATGATCCCCCCCCCCCCTCCCCCCCATTTTGGCGGAAGCCCCAACCCATACCTTCCTTCTCAGTTTATGTTTTGATTTGAATTATTTCTTACATATTTTAATTTTAATATCGAGTTTCCGTTCACTCTTCTATTATCTTTCTTAAATTTTCATAAGAGGGCAATTATCCTTAGTCAATTCCGAAGCAGGTAGCAGTGTCATTTTGTCAGATGCTGTATGTTTTCCCCCCGTCCCCTCCGTGACATAGACGCACAGTTGGAGTCCCCTCACATAGTGGTACCTGCAAAGCCAAACCGCACCAAAACAAAATAAATAAATCAGATCTACATAGAAACGAATATACCAACATACAGAAGAAACAGGAAAAGAATATACCTAGCACCGGACGAACCGAACACCGACAGGACGAGGCATAACGGAGTCAACGGCAGCACATGTAACGGAACCACCCTTTGGGTTAGGACTTACGAACGACGGAACCATCACACGCGACGGGGCCAGTGAGGGCAAGCATAACAGATCCACACCGCTGCAAAGAACGGGATGGTTTGCGCAGTTAGACGATACAGTTTTCACAATTAAGCAATCTCTTAAGATCATAGTTTTAATTTTAATAAGATTGGGTTTTTAGTTTAGCCTGTGACGTAATTTAAAGTATTTAGATTTGCTTTTGGTGAAAAATAATGTCCCAAACTCTCCTTCCTTAGAAATGGTATGTACAATAAGGAATTCTCCGGATCTAGTCTCATAGATCCGTGCCGGAATCTTTCATGCTTCCAGGTCACAATTCTATATCGGCTCCCAAGTCCAATGGTGTGCTGCACTTTAAGCCGATTGACCCACGACGACTCCAGTCGACCAAATCAAAACTCGCCGGAGATGACACGCAAAATATTCTCGCGATCTAACAGCCTCGATGGATCCTGGCACGGATCGCGTATCCCGAAGCCAGAAAATACAACCCTGGCAAAGGAAAGAAAAAACCTGTAAAGAAAAAGAATCAGGGATCCTAGGCCTTGGACATTATTGAGAGACGACTTGGTCTGGGCGCAAACGCGGCTCTCCTCCTCTGCTGATGTGAAGATGGACGGATCAGAGCGGTCAGCGCCCTTTTGACCCACTCGCCTTCTACTCCTCCGATTCTCACGAGAGAGTTCTTCATCGCTGATCTGCGCATATTTAGCCGATTGGGCGAGTACGAATCCGCGTGATGGCTCCCGCTATTGCTGGCGATGGCCTTGTGAAGGCTACAACGGAACGAACCGGGATGGTTAGTCGGCGAGCACATACAGGTTTTCTTCTGGACCGATATGGGGTGATTCTTCTTACTGATGACATGACTGGAGAAAGATCTGTTGGGAGAGATGGAACGGTGGTCAATAGAGAATCGGACGGCGGATGGCGGAGGGGTAGAGGTATAAAGATTGACACGAGTAGGAGAAGTCGATCGACGCTGATGACGATGGGCTTGATCGAAAAAGGAGGAAGATGAGGACGAAAAGCTAGAACTGGTAGAGGCAGCAAAAGCGGATGAGGGCGAAGAAAAACGTGAGTTGGACGTGGAATATGAGCAAAATCCGCTCGAGGGTGAGACGGAGCGAAGCACAGGTCCGCTTGATTTTGTTCTGGAAGATGTAGCCATTAATGGTGGGAGAAGATGACTGAGATAAAATAGAGAGTTAGGAAAAAGGAGACTTTTTTCTTTCTTTCTCCTCAAAGGACCCCCTTGGGTAGTAGGTTTGGCAAACCTAATGAGTCTTGGAGGCGAGTTTTATAGATGGTTGCAGGAGAGGGTTGGAAGGAATAGGGTTGGTTAAGTTAACCATGGTTGAGTGAGGGTTAGGTTAGCGTGGCTTGAAGAAAAAGCGGGGATGGGGGTTTCGGTTACGATTCGAATCCGACGGCTGGTGTGATGTTGACTCCTGAACCCGATGAAAAGGTGGAAGCGCGAAGGCGTGCCACGTATAATAGTTAAGGGAAACGGTCCTATGAGGGTGTCGGAGAAAACCCCTCGTTGGTCGGTAATGACAGTTTCACAGTGCGCCATTCCTAACTTTCCGGAAGCTTTCCCTTGAACTTCCTCGCCGGCTGCTGGCCTATCATCAGTGGTGATGCCGAATAAAACGCAGATATCTCATTTGGCGGATGACCTGCATTTTTATTTAAAATACGTTGTTTCGTTATTATGTACTACTAATTTCATTTTTTTACCATCCATAATTGCATTTTGATCTGGCTGTTAGCCTACAATATTCTTTCCACCCACTTTGGGGGGGGGGGACGCAGCTGCCCTTTATTATATTGAAGGGAAATTAAATCGCAGATATTATACGTGATGAACATATCAAATAAGGAGGATTTGAATTGTATATGGGCATTGACTTTCTTAATGCGCGGTCTATGATAGTGGGTTCAAAACGGAGGCTAAAGTCGGCGCGGCGCGTTTTATGCCCGTGGTAAGCATACAATTATAATGTGGCAATTGAAGTTGACCCAGAAAAGTAAGAAGCAAAAAAAAAAAAAAAACTCAAGTCAAGCCATTTTCATTGGAATTGTGATGATGTTGTAATTATCTAATGATTTTAATATGGTAATGACTAAGTTAAACATAATTTTTATAGACTTTGAGCTATTTAAAAAGAATCTTTTAACGTTTAGGATCTGGCAACAGATTATTTTTAAGTTATGCAGATACAGTGGATTTGTAACTTTGACATAACAAATTGTTTTTTTTTTTCACGACCGCTCGTAATAAACTTCAATTTTACTAGGATGTCTGTGCAAATGCAAGTGATTTAATGGGGGTACAACTCCAAAAGTTTTGTGTATTGCTCTCAATTACAAAAAAACAAACACACTCCTTCCAGTACTTTTTATATATAACGTTATAATAATTTAAATTAAAAAAATTGGTTGAAATTAACTAATTAAGGATCCAATTTTTTTATATAACTAAATTTTTAAAAAATGATTGGGCTTACCCAAGATTTAAGGGTAAGATAAAGCATAATTTCTTCCTAGACGATACTAATATCAGATAGGGTGAATTGTATATTACACTCAGACATAAACTTAGTGACTAAAAAATTAGGATGCTTCCCCAAAACGTCACGACTAGAACTATAATAAAGTAAAAATTTGTAAAGATCGAGCACCTTTAAAATAGTCGTATGTCTCACTTTTTTGTTAGGGATCCAAAATTTATACAACTTTTTAGAGTTATCCTTGGTTGGGTGTGGTTTCTTTTGTGTGGGGGGAAAGACCATCCGTAAGGATGTGTTTTATGAAACGAGACGTGATCAATACCAGTGGATAGGACGCTGTAAACGGCATAGGAGAAGATAATTTGTAAATAGTTTTGTCATTTGACAATAACCTGAGCGACGAGTATATAGCAAGTTGTAGGTAGAATTTTGTTAGGATTAAAAACCTCATGCGCATATCTTCTTGTTGGCCTGAAAAATACGTAAGCAAAGTAGTGAACTAATGGGATTAAAATTTGATTTCGTGGACTTCACTCCACTACATTTGAAGAACCTTCCAAGTTCCAATGGGGAGGGGCCTCCAGCGTGTTTCCAATACCAATTCAAGTTAATGGAACTTGCGTGATTGTTGGACCAATTCAAGTTGGTGGGTCTTCCAATCATTCAGACCTCCTAATTAGTTGTTTGCCTTCTTGCTGACCTCCCACCTTCCCAAACAGCGACAATTAAATTTTGGTATTGAATTATTCTATTAAAAAAATAACATTTCTCTCATCCTTAATATACATGATATAATTAAAAAAAATAATATTAACAATAAATATAAGATATATTCTTTATATTTATTAATTTTTCTCAAACTATTATCATTGATAATCTCTCAATAATAATAAAATAAAAGGAAGAAGGAGGAAATAAAATAAATATATTTATATTAATTAAATATATAATATATTAACGTCGAAGTGACGCCTTCTAATTCTTTGCCTTCAACTCCAAGGCACCCCTCTTTCAAGCTATCAACCCCACTCCACCTTCTTTCTCACACTTATTACATCTTAAATCTAATTTCCTTAATAATTTGGGGGATATTTAATGGGGGATTTTTTTTCTATTTTTTTCATAGCTTTTAAGAACACAGGGGGTCATTTAAGAAACATGAATTTAGTCTTTCAAGCACTTTTTAATTTTTATATTTCCCTTGTAACATCACCGAGCTTCAGTCCGACATTTTCTTTCCCTTTCCCTAACAACAAAATATGTAACGTATTCATCATCCCTTCGCATCAACGGCCAGCAACACCACCGCATATTCGCGTCGGGATTCCTCAAGGTTATGGGTCAGCTTGCTACACATTCTCCTATTAGGCCCAAAAGCCCAAATACATATTTTATTTCCGTACAAGCCCAACGCATATTGTTGCACTGTCAACATTGACATAGGCAGAAAAGCCCAACGTGTACTTTTCACATGGGGCGGTTATCTGCTCCGATCATGTCTAAATAAGCCCATCAATTTCCCTGGGGAAAAATTATTACTAGGCACTAGTTAATTTATATAAACTAAAAAAAAACAGCTATTTAAGTTACATGCTTACGCGGGCATTACTTTTTTTAAGATAACAATTGTTGTAAAAAATTATATCTATTAAATATATACTTACTTATAATAATAATAGTTTTATAAAAATCGATTAAAATATTATATTTAAAATTGAAACAAATTCTTTAATAAAATCTAACACTTAGTATGGGATGTGGTATATTAGTCTATGGTAAAATATAATTTTCTGCCAAGAAGAGTAACAAATTTAATTCGATGAAGGCCTTGAAATTTTTTGACCGTATTTGTTTTACGCATGAAGGGGTACTTTCGTAATACCATGTCTCGCCTCCCCCTGATTAAGGTCGAGACCCGCCAATTTCCCTCTGAGGCTCGGAGCCTGGATTAGGGTTTTGTGGGCAGCGTTCCGTGTTTCATTGCGGTTTGGATCAGTCTCCTCGAACCCGTAGCAATGGCGGAACAGGTTTGGAATATCTCCCTCTCGAACTTTTACTTTTATAAGCGATTGTTTCACTGGCTTCTAAAGAGCCATCTTGTTGCGTGCTTTACAGACCGAGAAGGCATTCTTGAAGCAACCTAAAGTGTTTCTTTGGTAACATTATATCTCTTGCATTTAGTTTTTTTAACACTTTATCTTCCATCATTCATATATCCAATCGATTCTCTTCTTGTACTGCACAAACTTTAGCGTGTTTCGTATCAATGTATCTGCGGGTTGATCATGAGCAGCTACCCTTTTCTATTAAGTATTCATCTTCACGCTTGAGCTGCAATTTTTGCAGTTCGAAGAAAACAGGAAAGGGTAAGAGGCCCGGAAAAGGAGGGAACAGATTCTGGAAAAGCATCGGGTTGGGTTTCAAGACTCCCCGAGAAGCCATTGAAGGTTTTGCTCCTGACATTTTAGCATAATGTAATATGTTCAAATTAAATATTTGGAGGTTTTTTGCGTCACATGTTAAAATGGCTCGAACCTCTCGTCGAGATTAGGGTATACTGGGAGATATTATCTTCAAAATGTTCCCTCTTGATTAAGTTTCATGGGCTAATTATAATCATCTGTTGTATTGACTTTATTACGGATGCTGAATTTGTGATTTCCATTTTCCAGTTTTACTTCAAATCATTTTCCATATAGCCTTTATTTTACATCTGCAAATTCGATGTAATTGAGATATGGGAAGTGGAGTAGTGTAGTACCGAGCTGCAGAAATAAGTTTAAAGCTTGACTTGTTTGACTAAAAATTTTCAGTTTATGGAGTATAAATTTAAATAGCTATATTCTGTAATATATTTTGCTATGATTTGTTATGAAATTGGCGATTAATCTTTTATACATTGGTTTCTAATTTGCTTGGAACAATCCACTATTAAATGCATATTTAGCTCCCTTGCCTCCACAGAATATTCTTCTAGCATTGACTTATTGCAACAAGATGAGATAAAACTCTGATTTGTGCGATTTAAGTGTTCTTAATACTGGCTGGCATGGGTTCTCTGTTTAGGGACGTATATTGATAAGAAATGCCCATTCACTGGTACTGTGTCCATACGGGGCCGCATTCTTGCTGGTACCTGCCATAGCGCCAAGATGACGAGGACTATCATTGTTCGCCGCAACTACCTTCATTTTGTGAAGAAATACCAAAGGTGAGGCTAATTTAACCCAGCAACCTGAGTTTGTTTATCTTTTCTAATTTTTTTTCCTTGTAAGCTTACCATAGGCTTGATTCTTACAGGTATGAAAAGAGACACTCAAACATTGCAGCACATATATCACCATGTTTCCGTGTGAAGGAGGGAGACCATGTTATCATTGGGCAATGCAGGTTGGTATATGACACTTGATCCTATTACATTTTTGCCTTTTGTTGTCTTGGCCACTTGTCTGACCAACTGTGTAGTTGTGTCCTGAAATGCAGCGTTTTCTGTTGCTCATTTCTCTGGTTTTGATATTATTTTTTCCCTCTTGACAGGCCTCTTTCAAAGACTGTAAGGTTTAATGTGCTGAAAGTGATTCCAGCTGGGTCTTCTGGAGGTGTGAAGAAGGCTTTTACTGGAGCGTAATTCAAGTCTGTATGCTGTTAGTGGGTGGCGTTAGATATAGCAGCTCTAAATATACACGTTCACATCCACTCATAATTTGCTTCCATAGGAAAAAAAATTTGCGCGAGTTTTGCTTTAGTCGATATTCCGATTTTGTTACTGTTTTATCAGATATGGGTAGCGAGTGTTCCTCAATGATTCTGAGCTCAACGATTGCTCGGAACTGCCTTTTTTGAGCCTTGCCTTGTTCCTTTCTGTTAAATTTCCGTTTGTTTCAGGTGCTTGTTTGCCATCAATGGTTCCCTCAAGCTCTCGCTCTTAACATGTAGCCATTCTGAACTAAAACCTTGCCACGAAAGCTTGAATCTCCATTGCATCCCTGGCGAAGCGCGAATTCTCATCCATTGCAGCACAGCGCTGCATAGAAGTAGATATGTTCCTATGCGAAAATCATATCAATTCAGTTAGGTTAAATAATCTATGACTTGTCTTAAGCATAAAAAACGTCTTAGAATAAAAAACTTGCTCATATTATATTGTAATTGTGTATACATAGAACTAAGTGCATTGGTTGGCAAAAAGAAAGAGAACCAACTGAATTGAGAGATGATTTTCGTTTCAGTTTCGTTCCCCTCCAATAATTAGTCCAAGTCATTGGAGAAGACGAAGTTGATGGCGTGCGAGGAAAACAAATTGAAGCACGAAATCGAGTGCCTCGAAAATCAATGTCCAAGTTTAGAAGGACAATAATTAATAATTTTGAAGCATTTGACTCATTCCACGATGAAATTATAACACCTAAAATTAAAAAGTTAAGGTAAATGGTTTGGTGTATTCAGCTACCCATTGTTGGTGGATTGTGACTATGTCAAGAATTGGGTTGTCACATTGAAGATTTTTTTTTTTAAAAAAAGTTTATTTATAATTATTAAGAGCACATTGTTTTTTTAGAATAAGATAAAAATGAATGAGAACCATTAGTAGCTCATTCATATAAGGAACCTTCATCTACAACAATTGCTAGGTTAAGAATCTATTACTTTCATTGTATCAATAATTTAGTTTTTTTTCCAGCATTTAATCAAGAATTTCAATGCATCCAGCTACGATGTAACTGATTTTGCCCCCATTGATAGACTTGCCTCTGGATTCTTTTAAATGATCACATAATGTTTTTTTAGTAAACAGCATCACAAAAGCATTTTTTTTCAATATGAATTTGCTAGGTTTAAGAAGAAATTGTGCATCTTCTGCATTCAATTGCACCGTAGCAGATTTGGATATTTTCTCAATTAAGAACTCTATCAATCATTTCTCTTGCAAAATAAAAGTAACACAATAACTGCATAATGCCATCTTTCTGGACTATTTGACTTATTGTACGACCCCTGATTTTGTTGGGGAGACGATTGAGAGGATCCACTGAATATAATAGTTGTTTCTTAGTCCTCAATCCAAAATTTTAGTAATGTTGACTTTCGAATGAATTGCGGGGAATTTTACATAAGTTTGTTTGTTCATTCTCTTCAATCTAATCAGTAATCACGTTGAAGAAACAAAAAATAAGAATTAAATTTCCAAACGGATTCCTCAGGGAACCAACTTGGAAATTAAATTTGTTTTAAATAAACCATATTTAATCTAAATTCAATTTTCAAGCCTTCACATAAAATAGATTTGGAATATTCTTTCTAATTTTTAAATATATCTTCATCTAAACCAATATGAATTTCCAGGTCGCTTTCTTGCAAACTCATTTTTTGAAAATTCTAGATAATAAAATCAAACCATGATTTGATGGAATCATTGACAATAATTCAGAAATATCCCAACAAATTAACCAAGAGGTCCTTGATTTGTTATTCTATAAGTTGGCTCATACAGTTCTCTGACTTCTCATTCCAAAGGCATCGCTATATAGATTATCAGGCATCAGAGAAGGCATATCAATATCATTCATTATGAACGATCTTGCGTAGTGATCCCGATCGATCCTGTGAAAGCCCTTCATTTTATCTATCTTCTCCAAGTCAATCGAAGCCATGTACAGAGTAGCGAACGCATCACAGTACCTGGGCATCACTGGGCTTGGCATCAAAGACATAAAGATCGCCAAGAAATCATGGGTTTTCCCAGGGCAATCTTGCACCGTCTTGGATGTTTCTCCGGTGAACTACACCTTCGAAGTTCAGGCCATGAGCGCTGAGAAGCTCCCTTTTCTGCTGCCCGCCGTCTTCACCATCGGCCCCAAGGCCGACGACCCAGAAAGCCTCCTCAAATACGCCAGGCTCCTCTCTGCCCACGATCGGCTCTCCAACCATGTCAACGATCTCGTGCAAGGGGTCATCGAGGGAGAGACGCGCGTGCTCGCTGCTTCCATGACCATGGAAGAGATATTCAAAGGCACTAAAGAGTTTAAGAAGGAAGTGTTTGAGAAAGTTCAGCTTGAACTCAACCAGTTCGGTCTTTTGATCTACAATGCCAATGTGAAGCAACTGGTGGACGTGCGTGGCCATGAATACTTCTCTTATTTGGGGCAGAAGACGCAGATGGAAGCCGCGAACCAGGCGAGGGTGGACGTTGCGGAGGCGAAGATGAAGGGAGAGATCGGAGCTAAGCTGAGGGAAGGACAGACGCTGCAGAATGCTGCCAAGATTGACGCGGAGACGAAAGTGATAGCGACGCGGCGGCAGGGAGAGGGACAGAAGGAGGAGATAAAGGTGAAGGCGGAGGTTAGTATTTTTAAGAACGAGAGGGAGGCAGAGGTGGCTGAGGCCAATGCAGAGGTTGCCAAGAAGAAAGCTTCGTGGGCTAAGTCTGCTCAGGTGGCGGAGGTGGAAGCGGCCAAGGCCGTCGCCCTCAGGGAAGCCCAGTTGCAGAAGGAGGTGGAGGCCATGAACGCCTTGACCAGGACCGAGAAGCTTAAAGCCGAATTCCTCTCCAAAGCCAGCGTTGACTACGAAACCAAGGTTAGTTTATCTATTTATATCTATTTATCATCCTTAATCTATACTTTCAAACCTTAATCCCTATTACCCATCGGTTTAAGGCATTAAAATATTTGGCCTTCAAGAAGTTGAAGTCTCTTTGATTGAAAAAAAACGAGGTTAAGGCCTTGGAAATCCCTTCAAGTCTCTTGACTTTATAAGTGTGTGTTTGACATGTAAGTTGAAAAATTGATTTTAGAGTCTAACTATAGTTTTCTTATTTTCTTCCCAAACAATCCTCAAATATAAAAAATCGATTCTTGTATGTCAAATCATGGTTTTGAGGATAAAATTATAATTTGAGTATAATCTATGTGGTATAGATTTTTCCATCATCTATAGGGTATTTATTATTGTCTTTACTTTTTGTCATCAACAGTAACACACATTTTGCTTCTTTCCTTATGTCTACTTTTCTTTCTTGTGCTTTTCTTTCTTTCCATTGTATATGTATTTTAAATAAAAAAATTTAAAATTAAATTTCTTTTTTTTATAATTATGATATTAGTTTATATGTCTTTTTTAATAATTGTTTATAGAAAAGTGATTATGCTATTAATTATTTAAATTTCTAATTTTTAAAATTATTTTTTTATAATCTATTCTTTTCAAAATTTATTCTTTAAAATTTATTTTTTAAAAGTTAATCTAAACATCCCTAGCACTAGATTTTGTGTTCATCTTGTTTATGTCTCATGACTTATGACTGCACAAGAGTTTTACGTGTGTTGGTCTTGTTCTTTTGTCTTATACTCCAACCATTTTCGAGTGTGGCTAACCTTCAAATATAATTTCAACCATACAGATTTAAAATTTTTAAATAAAAAATCATTTTCTTAAAAGACAGTTAAGATTTTAACAGTGGTTTTGATGCTCATCAAATCTGAAGTATAAAAAATACTAGTTAAAAACTGTACCATTAAAAATTTATTTAGACTGAAGCAATCGGTCCTTCAATATGCTTTCATGGAATAGGTACAAGAAGCAAACTGGGAGTTGTATCAGAAACAAAAAGCTGCAGAAGCTATCCTTTTCCAGAAGGAGAAAGAAGCAGATGCACAGAAAGCGTTGGCGGAGGCGTCTCAGTTCGCTCGAAAGCAAGCGGCAGATGCAGAATTATACGCAAAGGTAAAGGAGGCAGAGGGGATTGTGGCGCTGGGGCAAGCCCAAGGGACCTATCTGCGAACACTTCTTGATTCCCTTGGCGGTAATTACGCTGCCCTCAGGGACTACTTGATGATAAACGGTGGCATGTTTCAAGAGATGGCCAGGATCAATGGCGAAGCAGTTCGCGGGCTTCAGCCTAAGATCAGTATTTGGACCAACGGGGCCGCGGCGGAAGGCGACCACGGCCACGACGGAGCTACTGCAATGAAGGAGGTTGCGGGTGTGTATAAGATGTTGCCTCCTCTGTTGAGCACAGTGCAAGAGCAAACGGGGATGCAGCCACCTGCCTGGATGGGCTCATTGCCCAACAAAGCTTCCTAGGATGCTTCTTCCTTCAGTGTTCACTTCGCTTTAAGGCATCGCTCTCAATTTGTTCCCGTTTTCACTCTTCCAATCAAGTATAATTTATTTACACTTGTGTTCATTTGTTTTTACGAAGGATCATGAACCTTTATTTCATATTCAGTCATTTCTTTATGTGATTATGTCATGTGTAGTTAATTATCAAATGAAGAGTACTTAAAAAGTTCAGTGTCTTATGATGGAGAACAGAGGGAGAGAGAAATTGCTTGACCTTCAAATACAAAAGGATAGGTAGTAGATTAGAATGTTGATGTCGACCGGGTTCAATTTTGTTGAGCATATAAACAAATATTAGAATCTGAAATAGAGCATTGATTGTTATGCTACAGTTTTGTATTGGGGGTTGAATTGAAAATGAAACTCCCCAAGAGGCAAATGGCTACCAGATAGAATGCACACTGGCCTCACATATTCTGTACACAAAAACACCTAGATTGGGTGGGGCGGTTGTGCTTCCGCCCGATCCTGGACAAGAGGAAGCGACTCCTCCCACGGTGGTGCTCAGCGGCAGTGCTTGTCAACTCCAGGTTTTTACCTCCCATTTAAAAGTGGTTGAATTAAGTCAACTCCATGTTTGGATAGGCAGGGTTTTACTGGGCTAGAATTTGAATGCTACGTGTGGTTTTTTATTAAACTAGGATAGCGTACCAACTACCCATCGTCCATAGGTTCAATTGGCAAAGGGGCAAGACATACTATTATTTGGAGTGTGTTTGAACCCTGGGGAGTACCACTTTGTTGTGGTTCCAGTTGCGGCGCTTGGGGAGGCATCCTAACTCTTGGGTGTTTAGGTTTACGCCTGAGGGTAATAGACGGCTCGCCCTGCCCGACATTGGTATCGCCTAAGAGGAAGGGAGACTTCGCCCTGCCCTTGGATCGTGGGTGAGCCCAACCCCTTTCCAAAAAATTTTGTACAAAAAAAAAAAAAGGATAGCGTACCAACTTGGTTTTTATTTTTCATGGGAACGTTAAATGGTACAGATTTTAAGAAACTAGATTATATCCTCCAAGAATATAAATTCGATTTTCTCTATTATTATAAAGACTTATTTAATAAGCGATCTTATAAATTTTTTATAAATACTCTCTAAACTATAAGACTATATTCTGATTTTAATAAATAACCAGTATCAAATCTACCTTAATTTTTCTTTATATATATATAAAAAAAAAGAAGGTACCGGACATTATTTGGGTAATCTTGTCTCACTCCCTGTTTTCTCTACACTCCTCAACCTTATTTCTCTCAAGTCTTAAAGCGATCGATGCCCATATTAAAATTTAGGAAAATAGGAAAACATCATAACTAATTGGGCATTGATCCGAGCCCTCAATCATATTGTACTATTCAGATTAAGGTTGCACTAATGGTATTGTTAAGTTGAAGCTATTCATATGACAGGATTGGATACGTTCTGCTTTAAAGATATTGAGTAGATTGCATGAACTCTGAGTTGAACTCTTTGATAAGCCATAGGAACAGACATGGACTTGAAATATATCTGAAAAAAATCAGAAATTTAACACAAAAGATAACCAATATTCCCCAGGATAAAGTGTCGGCTTGGGGCCATATGCATTGCCGCCATCCCCTTGATTATTTTACCCTTCCTCTGCTGGCTTTCAACTCAAGGGCATAAAATACAATGAACTCTCAATTCTCAAAGGCACTTCTTTCGGCTTCTTCTCTCTCTACAGTTCAGTCGATCGAATGGACCTCAATGCCATGTCCCAAATAAAAACTTGGAACCCTAACTCTTCAACCCCATGCACAAACATCACGTTACGAAAGCTTTACAAAGTTTAGCAGGTGCAAGTGCATCAACGTTTTCTATGAACTTCGAAACACACCAAAAGTATAAATAGACCAGAGAAAAACGTTACTAGACGAAACTTTAGGCACTGAGATTCTACTATTTTAATTTTTAACTACATGAAAACCTCTTTATACGCCAAATCCCAACATTCAAAGAAAATGACAACAAAAATGTACATATCATTACTGTACACCCACAGCCCCTCATTATTCTTTTACACATACCTCGCATTTGAATGTGAACCCATTACATAAGCCCTCAGATTGGTTTCGGTACTTATTTGTTCGTTGTCGCAATGCATCTAATAATTAATAAAACTATGTGCTGGCCTTCCCCCTTGGTTCCTCCACATTAACTTCCTCTGTTCCTCTTCTGTATTAAGTAATAAGTATCCCCCTTCTTCCACAACAAGCAAAATGTTCTTCCTACTTTTACTGTCTTACATGTTATGACGAGTGCTGTTATCCCCTGCAATGACGTTTATTTTCTATGAAAATCTTAGTTGAGAAAAACGGTCTCATTATTTTTCTTCTTTAGAAAGTAGTTATACCTTTTCCGCTTGCTCTTGGAGACTGTAGAAGTTGAAGCATTGCTCTGCCAGTTCCTCTTCCTTTGATTGATGAACCAATTATTAATCTGTTTCAATTGCAAACCAGTTTCCTGTACCAACTTTGCCTTATCTTCCTCCTGAAAATCACATGATTATCTGTTAATTTGTCATGAGCCAGATTCAAATTAAGAGAAAATATTACGATTAGCCGAACTTACAGTAGGGTAAGGCCACTTGGAATGGGCCTGCCACCAAGCCTTGAGGACAGAGGTGGTATCGCCAGGAAGTTTCCCTGCTCGTCTCTTGCGCAAAATTTCTTCTCTTATGTCCACAATTTTATCCTTATAGCCCTACACTCGAGAAAAACCATGAATATGAAATTACATCTATAAAGGGGAGAAAACAAAAGGCTATGTATATCATTGTTCAATATCTGTTAACCTGTTTCAGTTCATGTCTCAACTCTTGCCGAACTCGCTCCATGAGGGATCTCTCATTCTCTGTTGGAACAAGAGGGCCAAATCCCATGCTGTCTGAACCATCAAAAGCACCATCAAAAAGATTGCCATCACTGTTTATTTGGTCTTCTTCGTCATCAGACATGGTAGCCCCTGTACCTTCTCCAGGTGAAACTCCTGTTGGGTAAAAATTATAGCTTTATCACTCAGCAACTTAAACACAAGGGCTGAGCTTTTGCAGCCTAACTTTTGCCCATGAAATTACGTAACCATCCAAGGCTCTAGGTCCAGTTTTATACATGAAAATTTTAAATCTTTCAGCAATTTGAAACCTATGAATAAGATGTTAAGCTATAAGGAGCAAGAAAATTAAAAATTTGTGTTATACGCATCTAAATAACGCAGATATGTTCGGATGTATAAATTCACTGCCATTTTCTTGTAACAACTAAGATAATCTTCTTGCTATATATCAGAGGCAATATAACTGAGGGAACATATTGCATCAGGTTATATCTATTCCAAGATGAATCGATCATTAAACTTAAAGTAATCACTTTGTGCACCTGTTAGACTTTGTAAGGCTTGTTCTATCTCCCAACATGCCATGACTGCTTCCATTGCATGAACCCGAACATGTTGTTGGAGTTGTTCTTTGAAGGAACAGAGCAACAGAACATAATGCGACTGAAACATCAAACACAAACAGATCAAAACCGAACTGTACCACAGTAAATACAGATATCCATAGCTAGAATCACGGGCATGCAAAAATCAAAGAATAGAACTCCATAATACAATCCACATGCATGCAGGCAGGTTATATGTGCTAACCCAAAATTATTCATCGCAGCAACAGCAAGAAGACTTTACATTCCTAAAGACGTGCTTCACTAAAGATCAGTCTCTAGGACTTTTAGAGTGAAGCTCGTAGTATAAACCATGAAAACCTTAAGTAGAAAGAAACTATTACCAAATGAATGGTGACTGAAAATAATAACTAAGTATGTGGTTAAAAGAAGAAACTGTAAGGGAAAATGAATTTTAAAAAATAAGGCAAAGGCCATTTTCACATCTACTGTGTCACAAGATACGATGGATATACTACTCGGAACGGAAAGAAATCTACCCTGCGACGAATAAAACCCCGAATATCTAATTCAGCTTGAACAAGTTAATTTCTAATTGTTCGCTTCCAATTCACATAGTTCACTTGTTTCTCCAGGATTTTATGATTCAGAGTTCATTTCTTCTCACATATTCCATACCAAGAAACCCTGCTTCACATTCCATCCCCCGGCCCCAACAGTATCGATAACATGCTCCACTATCTTTCTTTCTTTCGTTTCTCCTCTGTTTTCTTTTCCAGAGACCACTTTATCAGCCAATCAAGTATCTAATTAACTCATCTCACTGGAACAAGAATCAAATTGAAAGGCCCTAAAAGCAAATAGAAGCTAAGAATTCATAGAGCCTCATAATTCCATCCATACTACATCCATAAAGTCAGTGTCTTTTCCTTCGGCTCCAATTTATACCTCACAAAATTTTCCATAAACAACGTCGAATTCTTAAAGAATAAATGACAGAGAATTTTGGAAGATACCATGAATTGATCGAGTCCCTTCTCATCCCCAACCATGCCGTGTGCTCCATGTCCCAAAGCTGAGTACTTGGCCACCACATTCTCGGACCGCGCTAGTTGAGCGTCAATCCTCGGCAACTGGTCAACGGGCGTGGCGATCCGCAAACATGCCACGTGTGCAGACAGCAGCTGTTCGTACAGAGGATGCGATAGAATCTCCGCCTTAGAGCTCGCATTCTCCCACTTGCCCAACCTTTCCTCGCCGTCCTCCACACCCACCTCGCTCTTCGCACTGGGGTTGTCGCCCGAAGCCATATTCAAATCGGCGGACTCGTGGGACAAGGCAGCACCGTCGATGAGGGAGTTCCCAGCGACGTCGTCAATGACGTGAGTGTGGTCAGGGCGGAGGATCGGGCGGTGCGGAGCAGCTGCGGTAGAGTCAGACGGGGCCGTAGCGTAGAGGTGGAGGAAATTGGTGGCGTCGAGATTGCTGGGAACGTCGGAGGAATTGTTGTGAGTGTGAGAGTGGTGAGAATAGTTGGAATGGAGGAGGGGGTGGGTCAGGGAATTGGGTCGATCGGAGTCGGAAAAATGGTGGGGTGATAGCTGTTGTTGATTATGGGAGGCCATTACTCCATGCCTGATTGCCAAGACTTCTATTGGCGAGAGAACCGACGGGAAAAAGAAGCGCGCAGGAAGAGGGGAGGAGAGAGAGTGGATCCGTAGGTGGCTGACTCTGGTGCAGCAGTTGCAGGATAGAACATAGATGTCTTGTATTGGGAATTTGCTCTCTAGTATGCTCGTATATAAGAGTATCATCCACTATCCACCCGTGTATTTCTATCTCGCGAAAAAATCAAAATTAAGACTCTGGCATTTCTAGAATTTAAAGTAAAATATATTTCTTACAATTAAGGCCCTTGCATTGTAATTGTTTTCTGAAAATAGAAAAATACATAATTAGTCTTATATGTAAATCTGCCTCGTGTATTTTCAAGTTAAGACTTCATTTTGTATACACAGAAGAAGAGGTCAATAAAAACTAGGGAGCCACTGATGAAGTGAAGAGGATTCTCTGAGTAAAATCAACTTTATAAAGCAGTAAGCTTTGCTAATTTTTTCCTAAATAAATACTGGATTACATAAGCTCAAATGAGCAATACAACAAAGAAATCAAAACAACCTACATTCCATCGTCACCTACCCCTCCTGCAAAGAAGGTAGTGTTTGATCAAGAGAACAAAAATTACCAGCAATGTCATAGGCCATCTTGACAAGGTGATCAACTTAAAGTATTTATATTTCTGGGAACATAATTAAATAAAACTTGCCAGCTTCTAGCTATAAAAAGTCTAGCATCCACGATGATATCTATGAAAAGATGGTTATTATCACATCCTCTGGCTTTGCTAATTCATCGTCACTAAAATGGAGATTATATTACAAATGCATTCTGTTTTATAGAATTGGAATGAGTGTATAAAGAGAGGCAGACACATCCATTATTACATAGGAGAATAGAATAGATACGATTAGTAGAAGAGGAAGATAGCATAGATGGAAAGAAGATGGGATGAGTGAAAAATATAAATATAAAATGTGAGCATAATGAACTGAATAAATTAAATATTGGAGGTCTTTATTTTTTTGAACTGAATATTGGAGTTCTAAAACAATAATAATTTTGAAAGAAAACAAAAAAAAAATGGACAGATATGAAACAGAGCTAGAGAAAATAGTTGAGTTTATGAAGCGAATGAGACCATGGCATTTGATTGTGATTTGGGGAAGGGGAAAAAGTTTCTAAAGTGAAGAAGTCAAAGCAGGCTTCCCTAAATCTCTTGACCTTTAACTGCCTAACCACTGTCCCTAAGTTGTATGTTGCCCTAAAAACACTCACACATTCAGTCCGTGTAGCCATTAAGCCGCTAATCTCCTCTCAAGTCTTAATCAACGCAAAAACAAAACAGAGTGCCTCTGTTTCAATACCAACAAATCCTCACTCAACAACCAATAATCCAATATTTTTAAACCACTCCCTATTCATTTTATCTCTATTATTTAATATTTTTTATACTATTCTTATTAATTTTATAGATTTTTTTACTCTCTTCTCTATGCCCTTATTAAAAATAGGATATTGTTATAAAAAGTGACTAACAATTTTTACATAATAAATTTAAATAATTAATTTAATTAATTTTTTAAATTTTTATAACCTAATTACCTATAACGTATATTAAAAAATGGATGGAGTCATTTGTGTTGGTGAAGTATTAAAACAACTTTAGGGGTATGGTTCATTAATATCAACGTTAATCCAACGAACTACTCATTGAAATATAGCAAAAAGCTCCATTAACTTGGTAATATCAACTTGAGAGAGTTCAGGGTGTGGGACATTAATATATATTGTTAAAAATAAAAGACTTATTATTATTATTATTTTATTCATGGCCACGTTGGCGTTTAAAGCTGTGAAGTGACAGGGAGAAGCTAAAATATTAATAAAATGTTCAGAGATATCCGTGCATGATCCTTACATTGATTGGTTGGAGATTTTTAGAGAAAAAGATAAAAGAGATGAGATATAAATGTATTTAGTTAAAAAAATAGAGGAGAAAATAGGTAAAAAATTTATTTTTATATACTCACCTTCCTTCCTCTACTTTCTCTCTAAAAGTAGAGATTTTTAGAGGAGAGAGAAATTTTTTATCTATTTTTGACTAAATTATTTTTTGTATTATTTTAATATTTTTATTGTACCCTCATGAGTTAAAACCTTTTTTTTTTAATTCTTCTCACTTATAATTTTTTCTTTGATTGATAAAGCCTAATAAATATGATAAATAATTTATATATTATATTAATATATACAATAATTATAACATTATTGAGAGATAATGTTAAAATTTTATCAGATTTTTTATTTGTTTTAATTTTATCATAAATATAAATGAGATAAAAAAAATTTGTGATTCATAAATTAAAAAATAATAATTTTGATATAAATTTTATAAATAAAGAGTAAATAAATTTAAATAAAGAGATAAGGGTATATTTATCAATTTTTAATTAACCCCCTCCCCTCCTGAACCAAATAAAAGACATCATCTCTACTCCTCTATCTTTATACATATAACCTCTCATACATTTCTCTATCCTCCCTTATATTAACTCATCCTAACTTTCTTAAGTTGAACCAGACAAACCCTTATAACCCATTCCATTTGTTCTGTTCTACTACGTGATTCCTGGACTGAGGTTAATTATTATTTTATTTTCTTGGTCCGAGGATGCAATGTTCATTCCCCCCGCCGGCTCCTCTCGTTTCTAGGAAATTGATGTAATAATTAACCATTATAGTGGGATACAAAGACGGGAAGAGCAAGTACGTTGTTCGAATTAACTTGTAGAGAACCCTAATTAACAGGTGACCCAAGCTAGCGACATACATTTCAGTTGATTTAAAAGTTCACTAACATACGAAATTCATGACAAGATGAAAACCTAATTTGAAGCAGAGGGGCCAGTTAATTAAAGGATAACAAACAAGGGAGAAGATATAAAGTCCAAGGCTAGTGAGATTTGAACCAATGCTTCCCGGCCAGCCATAAGCAGCCAAAAACAGACACACACAAACAATAGTTTGAATGACAAAGTTGAATTAATATTAGTCTCCCCAGAGAAAAAAAAACAGAGAGTTTACGTCGGACATGGAACGTGTCTTATTCCATGGCTACGCGTGATAATGGTGCGTTGCCCCCACCCCTGCCTCGATGTGATTGCCTTATCCTCTTTACAAACTACTCTCCCGATCTCATTGTATTGCTTCTCTCCACATGTTCCTTCGTCCTCACCTGTTCCCGTCTTGGGCTCCACTCTCTTCCCCATCATTAATGTCCATTATGTTCATCTCCTTCCAACACGATTTAGCGCCCTCTCAAGTAAAAGAGGCCATTGGGGTAAAAGTATGTATCCACGTTCAATGAGTACTTAGATCATCCACCGACAAGGATTTGAATTCAAAACTTTGTGTAACAACTCCTTACCAACCGACGAATATCTGTTGTTATATGAGTTTAAGCATTAAACACAACACAAATTGACTCTAAACAGCCAGCTAAAGGTTGAGAGGGGGAAGCGATGTTGTTTATATCTATGTAATGGTACCAAGTGCTGTTATTTTCACTTTGTTAAGAAGTATGAGAGGATGCATGAATAATGAAAGCCTGACGAGCTGGCGTTTCAGATATGCTTCTCTGCAATTTCGTTCTTTTAAATTTATTCCTATATATGTTGTGTTTGCTCTGAAACTGTAGCCCTTTTTGATGGCTCTTCTTTCTTGTCTTGTCAAACCAATCTCTTTACTTTTTTTGTTCCTTTTCCTTTTTCTTTGTTCTCTCGTTTGTGCTTGATCACAACGAACGTCAGAAGAAGTCGGAATCAAATACAGTAGACGTTAGAAGCGTGTACTTTTTGCATGCTTAGACAGACAAATACACACACACACAATTCAACATGCTGATCGATGAAAGGACAAAATGCGAACTTGGGGTGGCTATTGGCTGAATCAAGGAAGTGATAAAATATTAGCAAGGATGATGGCTCTCGCAGTAAATGAAGGGTTTTTGTTATGACAACTCAATGCCACGAAACTGTATTGGTTTGTCAAAATAAAAATTCAAGGTTTCGTAATTTCTTGCTTTGTGGTTGTGTTATGTATGGAACCAGATGTAGTTAAGAATTTTTGCACAGTACCTATTGGCTCGAATTTCTAAACCAAAAGAAGGAAAAAGAAAAGGAGGTGGCAAACATATGATTATGGCAACAATTTAGGACTTGTTGGAGGGATTTATGCAAGCGGCTCTGATTTAAAGTTGAAACCATAATGGGCTTTCCAATATTCTCATATAGATGTTTGTGAAAGCAAGAACAGGGCAAAAACAGAGGGCCAGCTCTTGTAATAATCGTAAACTACACATATGAAGTAAGATTAACTAAATGAAATGCGTCTGAAGGCTGTTTAATTTCTCTCTGCTCCGTATTAATTTCGGAGGCGTGACAGAGTACCATATTTCCCACGTTCTTTTGGGTCACTTTCTCTCCTTCCATCTTAGTACAATGCCCTGTTTCCATCCTCTCTACCTGTAACACCAAGAAATTGACCTATTTCTCAACGTGACGCGTCGCTATGTTTTCTATCGGTCATTTTTTTTACGTGCTTACCAACCATCCCCTTCGGTGCATGGATTATTTCCCTTCCCCTCCACGAGAAACAAAATAAGGCCCAGATCTGTTAGCCCAGCCCAAACAGCATTTTGATTAATGTAATTTACACTTTAAGATTAACATGATCGACCATCCATTTCAACACAGACGTACACTCATCATAAATATATTCTCAAGATGATAATGAATAAATGGTGCCTGACCTCTGTCGGTGTTGAAGGAGTAAGTGAAAAGACAAAAGCAAATTGATTAAAACAGTGATTCTATGTTACTATGGTATAGCATAGGAGTGTGACATGTTAGGTGCTTGTCTCAGTCTTGTAGGAATAGGGAAGACTTTTTTGTAAGTATAAATATGTTGAAGGAATGAATGGGATTCCATAAGTTGAAAGGCTAAAATGTTTGCTTTCTGAAGAGTTGTTAATGTTAAACAAGTCCATAACCTGGAGCCGATATAAGGGTTTCTGAAAATGGCGATCACTGACCACAGAAACTTCTCTCCAATGGTAGAATGTGACAGACCCTGCAAAATCACAATGTTTCTAAGTTGCAGGTTAATTTATGAAAGAAAGGGACACAGCGTCTCTGGTTGGTTACAATGTTGTTTGAACCTCGGGAAGGTGAACCCGTGATGATTATTATATAACTTGCACGTAATGAAAACAACTAATCATCTCTTTGAACCCTAGAAAAGAAAAAATCAAGCAATCTACATGCTAAATGATCACATTCTGAATCTTATGAACCTGCGTATATATAGTCATAGCAATAAATATGTATATATCTCTTGCTTAGTAATACTTGATGCTTCCTGTAGCTTGTTTGCGTTGGCAAAAGAGGAGAATTAGAGAGATGAATGCAAGTTCTGGATTAAGAGTTTGTCAGTGAGGATGACCTGCACATTTTACAAGGAGGCGCAATTCTCACTGCAAGTCTGTTTGTTAACAAAGATGCCTTATTAAATTATTGGAACAATCAGCATTGGCAAGATTAAACAGCAATTTATATATCTGCATCTCTTCATACTATATATTGAACTTGATTGACACCACGGACCCAACCCACGCCACGCAATGCCTTCAGCAACGCTCATTTTCTTTTTTGTTTTTTTTTTTTAAAAAAAGAAAGACACTTGAAAGGATTCTCAATCAGGAGACTCCTGGGATAATAAATCCACTTGAAGAAAATCACTGCTATCTGCAGAATGAACGTTCAATTTCTTCTACCAGAAAAATACTCCAAGTGAGAGACTGACAAGAGTGCATGCTAAACTGAGGAGTCTCTGAATGGAGATAAGACTGACGTGGCGAAATAAGTGAGAAGTTAACAACGTGGCACGGAGTTACTGACACTAGATGATGAGGCTGTAAAACGAACACTTTGTCTCGGCTTCAACTTCCATCAGTTCAATAATAGTGTTTCTTTACAACATGGAAATGTTCCCCCAGACCAGAGGATTCACTGAGCCGCGAGTTTTGTTGTTCGTCTGCAGATTTGCGTGGAGCAGCTTCCCTTTTGCATAGGCTCGGCGGATATCTCTGAACCCAGCTCCAATTCCATTCTGTATGCACTTGTTTGAGTGTAATGTGTTGTTATCATAAAAAATGTGTAATGTGTTCTTTCTTATTGAGTCTATATTTACCAACATTCTTTGGCATTAGTAGAATGATATCAATAGGGGAGGAATTTTGAGCACTTAAACAAGTCTCAACTTCAAGCCTATTTGCAGAACAATACCTCTGACCCACCTCAGTTCGATAAACATGTAAAAAATCCCGTATGTTTTACACAAATCAAAGTAAGCCAAATTATCCGGAGACATATTGATTGATTGAGAGTGCTAATGATAGTGACAGAAGATAAGAGTAAACTAAGGAAAGCCAATCACTTTCTAACAGCTTCCAGGAAAGCATGAGTAACTCGGGAATCCATCCTCACGGTAATCCTTTTGGTTCAACGGCCGCAGGAAAGCGGGTGGGTTTGAGGAGTTCAGTGCCACATCCTTCATGCTCTCAGAGATTAGGTAATGAGATAGTTGAGGATATTATATTAAAAATTGCCAAGACATGGTATAGGATGAGTGAAGACGAAGCAACCAATGATTTGAGCAACTAGCAAGAACTAAGAACTTTGAATTAAGTGATAATTGAATTTCTCCTAATTGTCCTAAGTTGACCGGATCCGTCTCCATGTTTTACATCAAGACAAGTAAAGAGGTTTTACTTTTGCCCCACAAGAAATTTGGGACACCTGCAACATGAAAATAGAAAATCTCTACAGCCTTTAATTATGGACCAGTAGCATGACTACACTAAACCAAGAACAAGAATGGGCGATTGGCGTTCAAGTTGCCCCCTTATCTGCATTCCTTCCCCATGGGCCTGTACATTGTTCGTTGATTTTGTGGCTTTCCATGATAACTCTTCCCAGCTGGCTCTAAGTGTCTTTTTCTGCTGGACATCCAACGACGAAACCAAGAAGCGCCATGTTTCAACTCATCATTCCACATAAGAGGAGTCACCCTCCGATGGCATCATGTTAAGATCTGGTATCAAGAAGCCACTCTCCCCGGATGACTCGGTCTTACTAGCTTTCGAATCCGATTGTGTTTGGACCTTAGAAAGCGCATTTTCACCTGATGTTGAACTCGGACTCTTCTTAGATGGTGGACCAAAATCAAGCTGTGAATGACAACAAAACAAGGTGTCAAGAAACGGAAGTGTCCTCGTAATGTCGTGCAGAAACTCAAGGGGGGAAAACAGAGAGATGGATCAAGAACAATTGAATTTACCTTGATCCTCTTCAAGCTCTCATTTCTAGCCCTCTGCTCCTTAAAAGTTGCACTCAGAGTTGCTATCTCCTGCAGATTAAGAGGAATATAATATCAGTGAGCAGGCATAAGCAAGAAAAACAAGTGGGGGAGGGCAAAAATATATTGTTTTGGAAAAAATATCCAAGGAAGAACACCCCCACCCCCAAATTGAATACCTTTTCTAAATATATCCTTTCCTTCAGCAGGACGCTCTCCTCCTCCTTCAATTCGGCAAAGGTCTAAAAGACAGCCAAAAAGAACCACGATGAACGCACTTACATATGACATAACGCACAGCCAATGACAGGAAGCTGGCTTGCCAACTCAGATATCATGAGCCCAGATAAATTTATGAGGAAAAAGAATGGGCAGCTTTACCTTGTTTTTCCTACACATCTTGGTGGAGGCAGAGTTCGCGGTACATTCACTCGTAGCAGTAGCTGCAGCCTGAAAGCTTGCAAGGAATTAAATAATTAGGCCATCAATACCAAAAAAGGCATCCAATGAAAAAAGGGAATCAAAATCACCACCGTGTCAAGCTAAAGATGGGGAAACTAAAGAAAAAGGGTGTGAGGAGGGGGCATGAAAAGACAGGAAGTCCAGAAGAAACCAAATGTTGACCTTGCGAATTAATGAATAATAAAAAATTGACTAACTAAGCAAATTACGAGAAAGGGATCAACAAAGCATTCCCATCTCTGCTACTCGGGGATGCCCCGGCCGAAAGAGGCGTTGAAGAGAGGCGGACAGCGGCACGTGATGGTGAGGTCACGTGACATAATCACAGGCCTATTCTTTAAGGGAGCCCCCACACCCAAAGTAGGGAAGTTTATGTAATTAGCAACTTTTATGAGGATAGAAGAGGGTAACTGGTTAAAGAGACATGAACAAGAACTATGCCACCTATGAAGGCGGTGTCCATCGCCGCATCGGCGCACAAAGCCACCCATCTCTTCCCCACTTCCCCTACCCCTTTCCAGCCAAACCCCTACCAATGGATCCAGATCTACACTCGAATATCCGACAACGCCCTCCCCTCCTCACTTCTCCACTCTAACCCCAAACGCACCCCTTCCGTCACTTTCACCCATCCACCTCCTCCTTCCCACTTCGTAATCAGAGGCAAACGCCTAGCATTTCCCAGGGCGTTTTTGTCATTTTTCCATTAAAAGAGGCCAGATGAAAACATCATCTTTCCTTTTCCCGATGCTTCTACTCATCGCCTCACGTCTACCCCAAATATCTCAAATCCCACCCCTTCCCTCGCCCCACAAAGACTTCATCTTGATTATTTAAAAAAGAACTGTCACGGTAATCTGCATCGGCCGGCCGAAATCAATTTGACTGATGCAACGAAATTAGAAACAATAAAATGCAAAACCGAAAACTCTAACAGGACAAATTTGTCCCTGCTGGTGCGGTCATGTAAGAAACCAGAAAAATGGGCGGATTAGAGGACGGCGACGGTTTTGAAGACGATTATGCGTCATCGGCACATTAATCCGCCCAAAATCGCAAGATGACGCGACACCTAGAGCGGAATTTACCAGTGTGTGGGAATGATATTCGAGTCAAACAAGGAAAATTCGGACAGAGATCGGGTGGGACGGAGAAAGGGGTGAGATTCGCAGAACGGTAGACGGAAATGGAAGAGTGAAGTAATACAGAAAGAGATCGGACCAACCTTGGATCTGGGTGCTTGTTGATAGACAGGGGAGGGACGGCTAGATTCTTCGCAACCGTCGGCCGTGATGGAGGGAGAGGCGGCTCCACTCCAAGAGAGGGGTGTGTTGGGGCTATATCTGGTAGAATCGGCATCCTTCCATCTGTGTGTGAGCTTGGAGCGCGGCTGCTTGAGGCCCCAAGTGAGGGGGGCGGCGGCGGCGGTCAGAGGGAGAGATTTGGGAGCGGTTTGGGACTGGCGGAGATGAATCAGGAGCTCGACCACCACCATGTCATTAGTCATGGCCGCTCCTACCCACTCGTCGTTCAGCATGGCGTGGCAGTATGGCGAGAGTGTGAGAAAGGGAGAGAAGGAGGGTTGAGGGCTGTAGAGAGGGAGGAAAGAAGAGTAATAGAACGACAGGGAAAGGTATGTGCATATATAGAGAGGAGGGGAGTGAGGGAGAGAAAGGGGAGGGGGAGGGGGAGGGGGGGTTGGATCTTGTGTGGTGGAGAGGATGGAGTAGATTCCAGTTATTCGTTTTCTGTGCAGTTTGGTCTTCCATAGTAAGGTTGGGGTGGCTCGCCCATGTGGGTCTCACTCTTCTCTTCTTCGGTGCTTTGGGGCCCACCTCGGACATCTGGCACCTTGCTTATTTCACTTCTCTCGTTAGTTATCTCCCCCCTTTATTTTATATGAAAATTAATTTTACTATATTACGTTGTTTATGAATTTATATAATTCCATGGATTTGACTTAATTTTATTGTTCTGTTTCCTTCCTTCTGCTATTTTTACGTTTACGTGGTCTATTATATAGTTTTGGGTTAATAGATGTGCTATTTCCGTCGATTATTGTCTTTTACAGCGTTGCTTGTTTAACATTTGCCCGTGTCTTGTGATTCCAACAGTGTGCCATTGCATTACAAAGAAGACACTCCTCCACGAGCTATGCATGAGAAGAGCCTAGTCCTGACTCCTGAGAAGACATTTGTTGTTTGATTCCTGTTTTAATTCGTGGCCTTGCATCTATCTGTATTCTGTATTCCTAGTGGCCAAAGTGGATGGAGAGATAGATTCCAAGAACTGCAACGAGAACTACAGAAAAGGTGTTCTGTTTTTGTATGAATGACAGAATGTACTCCGCCCATATTAGTAGAAGCTCGTTTTTTCCGAGTACTTTTTTTGGGGGGGGGGGGGGTGTAAAAATATACATACTAATATAAAGGAAAAGATCCAGATCTAATGACGCAAGTGACAAAAGCTCTGCCACTTAATCAGTTAGAAAGTGTTGTATTTCAAGATCATGATCAAGAGAATATAGGGGTCCAAAATTAACACAGCAGATGAAGAACATAACAACATGTATGTATGATCCATAAAAAGGAAGGCATAGAGGCCTGGTTTTTAATTGGTTTCGAAGAATCTCTTTTTAAGGAATGATTGAAATAGTTTCCATCGTTTTATTTTGTCCATGATGGAGAGATTTACGCGACCTATCGAGTGGAACAAGTACCGTAAAACAACTGGACTGAGTTTTATGGGGCTTTGCTGACAATACCATGCCCATATCACTAAAAAATAGAGTTTAGAATTTTGTTTAAGACTTGTAAAATCCCAGTTTAAGCTTTTGAATGATAGATTCAGGGACTTATGAGGAACAGGAGCAACGCTATTCCTAAATTTTGTTTTCATTTGTAATATATCTGTATATTTGAGGGAACAGGTCCAATCCAAGTACGACAGCCCTAACGTGCATGCCTCACAATTTTCCCAAATATATAATTTCAGTCGAGTACGGTTACCAATTTTTAACTTGACACCCTCCCTTCCAAAATTTTCCTGATCTGGTCTCTGGGCGAATCAAGTACTGGCCAATTTCGTACTCTGCCGTGACTACTTTATTACTTATATAATTTTTCCTTATAAGCATCATTTTCTAGTCCATAGAACAACGTTCATTTATTAATTTTGTATCGTTGGAGATTACTTTTCTTACTCTGCAGCGCCAAAATAAAACATTCTAATAATACTTTATAAGAAATCATTTCAAATTTCATATTTAAAAATTCCTTCCACAGAAAAAAATGAGCTGTGGTATTAGTACTCGTGCTTGTTAAAAAAATCTCAAAATTAAAATTTTAAAAATAAATTTTAACTTAAAATTTAGTTTAAAAAAAATTCAAAACAAACAGTCATATTTGTATTAAAAAAATTATGGACCAAATATAAATTTTTGATAAGCTACTAAAATTATCTTCTAAAACAGTAAAATAGCTTATAAACTAACTATACACACTTAATATTTTACCTATATTTTTCTTATATTTTGTTCTCTTCTTTCTATTCTCTCATTCTATTCTCTTATCTATTTTGTCTTCTTCCTCCTACGTATTCTTCCAGTTGAGAATGTGACATAGATAAGAGAGAGAAAATAGAAAAAATATAATAATTTTATTATCTCATATTTTTTAATAATTTATCAATTATAAAAATCTTTCTAATAATAACTATTCAAACAATCATTTATACATAACCACTTTTTTCTATAAATTCTTATATAAAATATATTTTTTTATAAATATTTTCCTAAACTCTTATCCAAATATACTATTTAACTTATATAATTTCTAAACTCTATATTGTTCTTATAACCCATAAACTTTTTAAACATCATTTTTCACTATTTTTATATATTAAAATTAGGGTTAATATAATCTTTCACCATTTAAATTACAATAACTACTCATACAATCATTAATATGATATGTAGTATACTTTTTTAAAAAGATCAAAAAAATTAATATTAATTATGACTAAATATAACTTATCAGCATGAATTCATATAATATATAAATTAATCAACCATATCCTATATCAATTATAATTAATTTATTTATTCGATTTTATTAATCTATCTAAAAAAATCAACTATAACTTATATTAAAGATTATAAGAATAATATTTAAGATGAAAATAAATTTAAGATATCAAAATTAAGATAAAAATAAAATTTAAATGGTGAAATATTGTAGTAACCTTATAATTATAAATAACACATTCATATAACAAAATATGAAAGTCTTATATTGTGAGATGTATGTATGGATGTTTTTTTCGTTTACATAAGCTAATGAGCACATTTACTGTACGCTACTGCAAAAGTAATTAATAAGCAAAAGCGAGCGTGAATGGCAAAAGCCGCCTTTCGGCGATCTCACGTCCCCCGCTCTTCACCAAAATGAATTCGATTGATCTCTCCTATATTTCCTTAGATCAATCAATCAAATTTTTTGAGATGGTGTCAATTCTTTTCAATAAACCTAATTTATTAACAATAATGCTTGTTTTTTCTAGGAAAATCCCTTTTTCCAGTGGTCAAGAAGCAAGTAAAGCGCGGGCAATTTATTTAGCTAAATTTAATTTAATTCTAGAAGATATCTGAGGAATCTTATCAAATATTCAATTTCGCTTAAACATGTTGATTCTAAACGTCCTCCAAGTCCCTGCACGACAACAGATGGTACCCACCATGAAATTGCCCACACAAAAAATGTAAAAGAATATGAAATCATTTATCCCTCTCTCCCTCTCTCTCCATCTCCAAAAGAATAGAGAAAGGCACTGTTTGTATTTTTTTTTATTGATCCGGCCTTTAGGAAAAAAAATGATTTTCTTCCTTTCTCTTGAAGATATAAAAAATTTATATTTCTAATTAGATGCATTCATATGAAAAAATTATGAAATTACAGCTCAAAGCTCGATTTAAAATTCTTTGCCGCGAATGGCACTTTTAAAAAATTCCCCTTTCCGAGAGCATGGGGTCCATTGATGGGTCCAACTTAGGCGCCCACGTAGACAAGCTACAAGCGCCAAGTCACGCAACCAATTAATCAACTTCTGTCCTTGGGGAAAAAGTTGATCATTCAGGTTTGATGAATGTATCAATCAAAACATGGTTAAAGTATATTTGAATAATTTTTTTTAAAAAAATTATAAACAAATAAATTTTCACAATTTTTAAAAAAGATTTTTTTTAAAAGACCTTATAAAAAATTAGTTATAAATAAATAAATATTTAGCTAGTTATTATTGAAATAATTTTTATAATTATATAATATATAATTTTATTAAAAATGTAAGAGATAAAAGAAGAGAGAAGGTGAAAAGGAGAGAATAGAGAGGATAGATGGTAGAAAAGAGAAAGTAAAAGTGGGAGAGGTATAAAAAAATAAAAGTAAAATAATAATTGAATAATTTATAAATTATTTTACTATTCTATAAGATAATTCCAGTAATTTATCCAAATAATTTTAAAATATAGTTTAATAAATTTTTTTTAAATAAATATGACTGTTTAAAAAAATTTTAAAATTAGAATTTAGGTAAAAAAAAACTTTTAAAAACGTAGTTTAAAGATTTCTCAAAAATGTACTAAACGATATTTAATTTATATAAAAATTATAGTTTAAAAAGGGTTAATTTAGACAAAAATTAAATAAATATCTATAAATATTTTTAGACTAAATTATAGTTATAAGGATTTAGAATTATAGTTTTAGATAAATTTATGAGATTATATTCTAAGTACGAAAATGTGATTTTGAGTTATATAATAACTATTCTATTTCTATATTTTTTCTCTATATTTTACATACACTTTTTTGATGACTTATTTATAAAAAAATTATTATAATAATAATTATCTAAATATTTATTTTTTTAAAAAAAAATATTTTCTAAAATATATTCTTTACAAAACTAAACCAAAGGTGTCCTAAATAATATTAAAATCTGAACGAACTTTTACTTACACAGGCAAGAGGGTGAATAATAGGTGGACGAGGGAAACATCTTTAATTATACTTAATTTTGATTGTCCTACCTCTTCTTCTAATTATTATAGTTAGATAATTCTTTTATATATATTAAAATAATTATTATAAAAATTAATTAATTAAAATAAATTTAATAGTATATAATATAAATTTATTTTAAAAAATTAGATTTAATTATAATTAATTTAATTTATTTAAAAAATCAACTCATTTTTATATTAAATACAAAAGAAATTAATATAAAATTAATAACCATCCACGCTGCATACACAGTTACATTGGTACACGCGAACCATGTATGGTAAATGATTAAATGAAAGTTTAATTTTCGGTCATTCACGGGTCGCATAATCTGGTAGATAAGTAGATTGTATACCGTGGCAAACAAACCCAAGTAAATCTCCATTCTCCATTCCCCAACAATTTTGAATTCGACGGCTATAATAACGCAATTGAATATATAATCTTCTTAGGATTGATTTGGTGTTTCGTAATTAGAACAATATCTTATTTTATTTAGGTTTGACTCAATCATATGAACCGTAATTATTATAATTATAAATTATATTTTCGTATATTTTGATTTTTGCGTTCATTTGCTCAGTTTTCCCTTTACATGTTAGCAGAAAAGACGACTAACTTGAAAATAGAAAACGCTCTCTGAGCAAAGATACGAACGAACACCGAAGTTGACCATGTCGATTTCTGAAGGCTCCCAGGCATACCACCATCAAATAGGTAAGAAAAGTGGTGCTTTTCAAAACCAGCGGCAAATCACTAATTAGTTGGCAACAAAATAACAGTGAAACGACGAATTCCCTCGTCTCCTGCCCCCATTTCATTATTTTATAGATAAAATGGCATGCCTTAGACTTGGTGGTGAGAAAGAGTTCGTGATCTCCCAGAAATATCAACTATGGTGACAAATGTGTGTTAATGGCAATCCCGTGACTTGTCATCAAAAAGCTGGCCTCACCTCCCAAAATATCAATCAATCTTACAATATTCCCACATAATTAACCTACGACATCCCGCTGCAGAGGAAGAGGAAATCGGAGAAAGCACAGAACTTTTTATTTCGATACAAGAGATTAACATTTCACAAAACAAAATACGAACGACAGACCTATGTAAGTAATATATGCTTACGGGCAACTACACAACAGAAGACGATCTACTTTTCATACAACTGTAGACATAGCAAAACTAATTTAATCCTACCACCGGATTCAACGAAAGATCAAACGAGAAAAAGCCGAAGCATCTACCAAAGGTTAAACCCTAATAATCCTATGTACGGCGGTCGTCTGAACAAACGCGTCAAAATAATTAGGGCCGCCCACTCCATCTTCCCGCTGAAAAAATAAGGGAAGATCGAGGGTGCCAGTCCCCAATCACCGAAGACCAGTGTCCAACTCCTTCCAATCACAGAATAAATAAGGTTATTGCAGATCCAAGCGCAGAATCCTGCGCAGGTCGCTCGTCGCGTCGCTGACTGCCTTCTTAGTGAAAAAAGCCGGCAACGGAACTGAACTGGGCGGCGGCGAGGCTACAAACATGGAGGATCCCGCATAGAATCCGGCAAGTCCTTCCACGGGTACTGGCTCAGGATTCGGACCCATCCTGTCCGTCGAAATCAGATCTGGCTTTGCCCGATCTGCCTGCTCGACAACGGGAGCCGGAGCCGGGGCCTGAGCATGGGTGAGCAGTTCACCACGTTTGAGTACTTTTATTTGACCAGTGACAGGTTTGTTGAGCTGCGGTTTGACCGTGGACGGGGATGTGGCGCGGGTCGGGCGTGAATCCTCGTGAGGACGTAGAGGGATCCGCTTTGGACGGTTGTTGGTGCGGCTGCGGTTGCTCCGGTTAGCTTTAGGGTTTGGAGTCGTATGAGCCGTCAGAACTTTCATTCTGGGGAGAGAAGAGGAAAGGGGTTGGGGAAAAGACGAATTGTTTAAGCAATCTCGAGGGTTAATAACGGCGACACCCATCTGGTACGACGATAATCCGAGACAGGAAATTAAGCAGAGGGAGGGAGGGATCAGGAAGAAAGGGAAAAATCCAGGGGGATGGTTGAGCAGGTTTGATACAGAAGAAGATTGATTATACAATGAGAAAAGAGATGGGAAAGTGGGAGTTCAATTTGTAAGGGTAGAGCAGGGGAGCCCACAAAAGGGCACGGATTTTCCCAGCACCCCGAACCCGAAGGCGTGTTATCCACGCGCGGACAAACTCAATCATGAAGGGTTAGGTGGAGTGGGGTACCCGGGGGGGGGTAGGAGAGCGTTGGAAGGGATGAGGAAAGCGCGTGAAATGATGGGTAGGAAGAAGAAAACTAAAAATGCAGTCGTAGGTGGAAATAGGAAGGGTGTCATCCGACGTGGTTTCGTAACATCCGGTGACATGCTTATCGTCAAACGCCACACTTACTTACCCCTCGTTTGTACCAGTAATTACGCAGGATGCCATCCCACTCCATGAAGGAATAGGCCAAGAAGAGGGACCACGCGTGAAGTTGAATTATTATATGATATTCAATGAACAAGTAATTTCATAGAATGGTAACAGAGGTGATGGTGATATGATATCCGCCCAAGGAGAAAGCAGTGGGGGAAAAATAAGAGTCGAGTTGGGGGAAGACAAGTGGAAAGTAATAATTGGATGACGTGGCATGAACAGGGAACCGACCTTGTTCGAAGGCGGCCTTAGCTTCCGGCTGTTGGGGCCCGACATTTCTCTATTTATTTATTTTTTTTTAAAAAAAAAACTTTATTCGTTCATTCAGTTTCAGTCATTCCTTTGAGCTTTCAATTTCTTATTGGTTGCTGCCGGCTCATCGCTGAAACGGCGAGGATGTCAATCCCTTTCATTTATTTTAGCCCCCAAGAGAGACCAAGATCGTCGTATCTTAATACTCTGTTTTTCCAAGTCTGTCCCCTCTCCATCAAACTTTTACCATCCAACCCGACCTTTCCCCACAAGCCTGCTTCCACCCACCTTCCATTTCCCAACTCTCTTAATTATACCCTTTACGGCTTATTCCCAACTTATTTCTATTTCATTTTCCATTTGATTTCTCAACTTTAAAAGCCATGGTAAAATATCACCTGACATACTGTACGTCTGAAGGATCATATCTCTATTTTACAGACGGATAAACTGAATGTTTTTTAGTTACCAACCCAGTCTACCCGAGTTTTAGTTCAACTATATCCGGATCCGACTCACATTACACATCTAGTTATGGTAAGTGAGTCTTCTAACAAAATTTTTTTATATACGTTAAAGCTCGAAATTGAGACCTAGTTTGAGCGATATTGAGTCACTTACTACTCAGACCTACCCTGTTAGTGGATAAACAGGATTATATTTTACTATTAAGTGCCTGTTTGGTTTCTTTGAAACCAAGGTTTTAAAAGCCCTTTTGGGGCAAAACCTTAGTTTGGAGAAATTTCAAAACAAACAGCAATATTTGTTCAAACGGGCTTTTGAACTAAACTATGGTTTAAAACCAAGGTTTCAGATAAGCTGGTCAGAGTAGCTTTTGGAACAGTAAACCACGTTTGAACTAACCAATTACTATATTACCCCTACTTTTTCTTACACCCTCTCTCCTACTTTTTCTTACACCCTCTCTCCTCTCTCCTACTTTTTCTCTATTTTCTTTCTTACACCCTCTCTCCTCTCTCCTCTTATCTCTTATCTCTCCTCATTTAATACTCATACCATTTTTCGTACTTTATCAATAATAAAACCCCTTCTATAAATAACTATCCAAACACTCATTTATTCAAAACCACTTTTTTTTTCATAATCTCTTCTTCAAAAGCCCTTTTCTATAAGCTGTTCAAAAGCCCTTTTTTTCCATAAGCCCGTTTTTAAAATCCTATCCAAACGGGCCCTAAATCACAGAGATTTATTTAAGTGGGCTTCAATGGAATCAGCTATATGGGCCTTACAATCAGGCCATGCCCAAAGGTGGGTGAGTTCCTGAGGCCCCAAGGAGACAGAATTTGGAATCACGGCATGCTGAATGCCGTATTGCATGCTGCTACTGCATCAGGTATAAGGAAGGTTATAGTATTCTGCTGAGTGTCATTTATGTGTGTCTGTGTCTATTTGAATACGATCCGTGTCACATTGATTCTTGCTTCTCTTATACCCACTTTCTGGGATACTCACGTCGCCTGTAAACACTCCAGCAGCACGACAAATGTGTGGCTCCATTCCCTCCTTCCTTTTGTTTTCTTCCTTTTAGTACGCCTTATTAAAGAATCGAAATTCCCACTCCTGCACATTTTAAAGATGACTTTCTCATAATTTGATTTGTTGTTTTCATTGTGTTTAATTCGATCGCATATATCATGGCCTCAGGTTATCATCATGCGAGAACGACCTATCAGACTTGGTTGAAAGGCTGTAGAAAGTATAATTCAGAAACGGTGCCGTTGCCAAGCGATTCATATAATCCGTTTTTGTTTATAGCCAACATATCAACTCATGCATATATACATACATACAATACAAAATTCATAGGAAATTCCGGAATGCATAATTTTAATATTCCAGGAGTAAGAGGGCATTGACATGTAGAGTATTAAAAGCCAAGAAGAAAAATATGAGCAAAGGTTGTGGCTCGCTTATTCAGTCTCCTCTCCCCCACAATTCTACTCTGCGCCCGCACAGAACGAGTGAGAAAGACAGTTAACAAAAACACTGCGATCACAGATTCTAGAGATTATGAACAGAGGTTGAGCCTTTGTATAATCTAAAGGCCTTTCGCTATCCAATTTCAAGGTCGTCCACGAACTCTCACCATGTGTTCTTCTTGGCACATTGAGAAAATGAAGCTTCTTTTGTTGTTCCCTTTTCTTGAAGGCCCCATTTGGGTTTCTGTTGCGGCGGAACCCCCCTTTCTGTCACCTAGAGTCTCACCTTTGTCCCCAGCCTCAATGGCGGCATTTTCTCCAGGTGCTCATTCTATTTTCAGTTACCTTTCTCTTTGTTTTGTTCGCTGTCTCCATCGCCTCCCACCTGTCTCTGCCGATGCGTTACATGGCGTCTCAAATTTGAATTTCAAAACTTGCCACCGACATTTATTGTATTTCTTTCCCTCTTCCTCATTTGGACCATATTCATTTTGCCTATGCTCTCTCTGTTTATTAAATCTTGAAACGGTTCGAACCTTTCCATGTTGCCGATGCTCACTCACGTCACGTCCCATGTTAATCAGATATTCAGGTGGAGAATGAATGGAACCGAACAGATTCAGGCATGAAAGTGCTAATAGCTCTCATCGTAGCCGGCACTGCACTTGGTGCAGTCATCTTATCGCTCTTATGCTTCTGCGTTTGCAACAAGAAGTCTTCATCCAAATTCAACTGCAAAAATGTCCGAAGCTCAGGTATCTCATTATTCTACCTCTGTTATGCTTTACAACTCCACAAGTAAAGCAACTTCATCGCTTCATCATTATTTTCTGAGATTTGTTTTTCCCCCTGGTCTGGTGTTGGTGTCCAAGATGTGGAGAAAGGGCTTGCGAGAACCCCATTTACGAGAAAATCTAGTTCACTCAAGGTAGATGGCAAGATGGGGTCTATTTCAATATTTGATCATAAGACAATAGCAAAAGCGACGAACAATTTTCTGGAAAGTAACATACTGGGAGAGGGCGGATTTGGATGCGTTTACAAGGCTCGATTCCATAATAACTTGGATGTTGCCGTCAAGAAGTTGCAGTGTGAAAGTCAGGACGCTCAGAGAGAGTTTCAGGTTATAACTGCTAATAATTCATTTTGCTTCTCTGTTTTTAAACTCGGCTTAGTGATTACACGAAACTGCAGAACGAGGTGGACTTGTTAAGTAAAATTCAGCATCCAAATATAATCTCTTTGCTGGGGTTTAGCAGTAATGGCGACACGAGGTTTATTGTCTACGAATTGATGCAAAATGGATCATTGGAGACTCAATTACATGGTAAAAACAATTTATCCAGTGCCTTATTTACCCAATAGAAAATGAAGTTTGAAGATCATGAGGTCATTTATTGATACCAATTTTATTTCCCGCATATGTTAAAATTATTAATCTCAAAGGACCCTCTCATGGCTCGGCGTTGACTTGGCACTTGAGGATGAAGATTGCTCTTGACACAGCAAGGTTAGCTTCCTTAATCAAACTTTAACCGTTCTTGTGCTTGATGCCTGTATTAGCATATTGATTTACTTTTGCTATCAACCAGAGGATTAGAATATCTGCATGAAGTCTGCAACCCCCCAGTGATTCATAGAGATCTAAAATCATCTAATATTCTTTTAGACGCAAATTTCAGTGCCAAGGTAACATCTTTTTGAAGTTACTGACCCTTTTTCTCTCTTTTGACCTACTACTAATAATGTGTGTGAGCTTATGTGCGTCTTGGTGGATTCAGCTGTGTGATTTCGGTCTTGCTATAGTTGATGGGTCCCAAGACAAGAAAGAGATAAAACTCTCGGGCACATTGGGATATGTAGCTCCGGAGTATATATTAGATGGTAAGCCAATCAAACTTTGTTATCCTGTCCCGGCATATGCGTTGTTCTGACACTTGCTGCATGCTTCACATATATTGCTGAGCTACCAGCAAACCAGATCCAATATATTGTTTCTTTTGGATGCATGAGGACTTTAATGATGTCATGAGGCTCGAAACTTATCATCTGTGTGCATCTGGTTCTTGTCTTCCCCAACTGACGCAAGGCAGGCCGTTTATTTATTAGATTATTAAATTTGAATGCGGTGTGACTCCCACCTTAAGATCTCTTGAGCCCAGTTGCTCATTTTCAATAATAAAATAATCATACGGCAATCGCAACTGAAACCTGATCATGCTACTATAAGCTAGTGGATTACTTTTTATATGTTTTGACTTTTGAATGGTATATGTTTTTTATGTGCTCTACTTCCAGTGATTTAGATATAACCAAGATTACTGTGCGTTCAATAATGAGATTGAAGTTTTCGTATATTTACAGGTAAATTAACTGATAAAAGCGATGTGTATGCATTTGGAGTTGTGCTTCTAGAACTTGTATTGGGGAGGAAGCCGGTGGAAAAGCTAACAGCAACACAGTGCCATTCTATTGTCACATGGGTAAGATAAGAAATTATGCTTACAAGATGAAAACCCAATAGGTTGCATGTGGAAATAACAGAGGCGTATTGATGATTGCAGGCGATGCCACAGCTCACCGACAGATCCAAGCTTCCCGGCATTGTGGATCCCATGATCAAGAATACAATGAATCTGAAGCATTTATATCAGGTTCTAATAAACCTAGGAATTCAAAAAAAGCTTGTTATTGATTCAGTGAACAAAAAAAATCAACGGTACACACGCTGATGTTGTAGGTTGCTGCCGTGGCGGCGCTGTGCGTGCAACCAGAACCGAGTTATCGTCCGCTGATTACAGATGTTCTGCACTCTCTCATCCCTCTTGTTCCTGTAGAGCTTGGAGGAACACTCAGAGCTCCGCAAGCGTCACAGCCTCTTTCTTCAACATAATTATAGCCACTATTGACTCGGGATGGTGACCGATCGTTTGGGTCTATTGACTCAGATGATCGCTCACACGTCTTCTGTAAATCCCGCAGCGTTCGTTAGGGAATGTAAGCCCAGTTAGAGGTTGAAGAGCGGGGAATTGCTAATGATGGTGTGGCATGTAAAGTTGCTTCAAAGAACAGTATATACAGAGGAAATCTGATTTGCAGACCGTTGAATTAAACCATTCAGGAAATCTAATTTTGCCTTCCTTTTCCCCGTTTGACTAGTTACGATGTGCTTCGAACTTCAAAGAATTCCCACATTATTTCCTATCAAGACTTGAAGGTGATTGGGCATCCAGAAAATCCTGATGCTATGTGGATTTGTATATTGTATGACATTACGAATATCCCCGAGCTATTATTTCTTTCGTTCGCAAGTCATGTTTGGAACAGTGAAAAGGTTTTTAAGGGAATGAAAAGTGGAACGAAAAAGAAAAAATGAGCCTTCCATAGAACAGATTTTCATGCTAGGTAATTGAAAAAAGAAGTCAATGACGTGAACACCTTTTTCAATTTAATATGATTTTTAATGTAAGACATTTTCTTAACTCTATTTTGATAGAAAACCCCTCCTATTTAGGACTCGTTTCCTTATTTACCAAACAGGTCCCAAGCATTTTAATTGTTTGCTACAAAGAATTCATTAAAACTAGCAAGTGAATTATTTTTTTAACATCCAATACCACTTTACTGGCATTTAAAAAATAAGAAACGAAATAGTAATGTGTTTATTAAAGCCTTGAGGGGGAAAAGTTCACTTGTTTAGTCCTATTGTCCAACTATTTTTAATGTTCTAGCAACTAGTAATCCTTAATCACACGAACAATAGATCATCAAGCATAAATACTTTTGATCCAACTCGCTTCAAGTCTGAGGCTACAAAATTTCCAATGGCAATACATATTTGTATTATTTTCATGTCTGTCTAAAACCCATGGCTTGATGTATTACTCGTCAAAGTGAAGAAAAAAATATAAAGTGAGGGGTTCTTCAGCAAATTTCACCGAGTTTCAGCTGACATTGTGGAAGGAATCAATAATAGCATCTGCAAGGTATTCACATTTGGCCAGAGACAATCCCGCCAGGGAAATCCTTCCATCCTTTGTCATGTACACATGCCACTTACTTGTCATATTCTCACTCTGATCAGACACAAGTAAAACATATGCATTATAAATCTGGGATGGCACAGTCATAATTGTAATGCGGCAAAAACAAATAATAGATACACGATTGTTATAAAGATCCATAGTTTAAGGTATCACAACTTTGGAAGGAAATTGTAAGGGTAAAAAATATGGAATTGATAATAGAGGGGTTGTTCAAGAAGGGAGACTATATGTGGTAATTATGTAAATAATATACTTAATTCAGTTATTTATTTATTTAAATTAGTTGAGAGATTATAGGGAGATATTAGATGGGATATCTGATTTGATTAACTCATCTTAACAGAATCGCGAAGATCTTGATTCTGATATGCACTGTACGCTACATATACCGCTACTTCCTTCTGAATAAAAAACACAAAACATTCTGTACTGTACCGTGCCTTCATGGTATCAGAGCGGAACCTTTCCGCGACCTGCAAACCTATCTCGGGGCATCGCTGCTAATTGTCGACAGCCATGTCTACCCCACATAGTTCCGACTCGGTGCTGTCAAGCGCCCCTCATGGCTCTAGTTCGGTGTTTGATGGCTCTGTTGGTGGAGCACCAGTCGCGATCGTGTCTGACAAGTTGACACTCACCAATTATCAAGACTGGGCTCAAGCTGTCGTTCTCGCTGTCGGTGGACGAGGGAAGTTGGAATTCTTGACCGGTGAAGCGAAGATGCCCACAGACCCAACGTCACCGGCGATGACCCAGTGGAAGATGGACAACTCCCTCGTCTCCTCTTGGCTCATTAACGCCATGATCCCTCAACTAAAACGAAGCTTTATGTATTTGCCAACTGCCAAAGATATTTGGGATGCTGTCCGAGCCTCGTACTCTGTAGGGAAGGATCACACAAAGCAATTTGACTTACGACGACGCACGTGGCGTTGTGTACAAGGCCAGAGAAGTGTCCATGAGTATTGGCTTGAACTTGTCGCATTATGGCAGGAGCTTGATCTTCAGGCTGATGATGAGTGGTCCTCCCCAGCAGATGTAGCTCATAATAAAAGGAACATTGAGACTGAACGTATTCTTCTCTTCCTTGCTGGTCTTAATGATGACCTTGATGATGTTCGGGCACGTATATTAGGCCACACAAAGCTTCCACCTATTTTAGAAGTATACTCTGCAATTCATAGTGAAGAGTCAAGACGCCAGATCATGCTTGCTGAGCCGAAACATTTGACTCCCGCTGCACCCACATTTCTCAGCAAAAATGCAGGTTCTCCATCTGGCCCCACTTCAGTAAGCAGAGGACGACCTACCTGTGAACACTGCCATAAGACTGGTCACTCCAAAGACAAGTGTTGGGACATTTATGGGAAGCCTGCTGACTGGAAACCACGTAAAGGAAGATCAAAGGCACATCTCATCACTCAGGAAAATGAACTAGTTTCTCAATCTGAGACTGGCGGAACCTTCAGTAACGAACAAATGCAGCAGCTGTTACAAATGTTTGAGAAGTTGCAATCCAAGCAAAACCTGTCCAGCTCTGTTTCATTGGCTCACAAAGGTACTTCTCCCACTGCTCTTACTACATGCGCTACTCCATCAAAATGGATTGTAGATACTGGTGCCTCGGATCACATGACCTCCAGCAAACAGTTGTTTGTTACATACCGTCCCTTGGCTGGTGATAAGAAGATCACCACTGCTACTGGTTCTCCCTCTCCCATAGCGGGAATTGGTTCAGTCGTCCTGTCAGAACAATTACACCTTGAATCTGTCCTTCATGTCCCTCATCTTGCTTGCAATCTACTTTCCATTAGTAAATTGACCAAACAAGCTGTATGTTCTGCTCACTTTTACTCTACTCACTGTGTTTTTCAGGATCTAATATCGGGGAAGATGATTGGTACGGCAGAAGAATATGACGGCTTGTATTACCTTGACATCCCTACCATGCATGTGCTGTGCTCCAGAATCAGCCCCTCTGCTGCAGTATCTTCTGAAGAAAGTAATTTAATTTTATTGCATAAACGGATGGGTCATCCTAGTTTGTCCTATTTGAAAAAAATGTTCCCTGAATTATCAATAAAGAACATTTCACACTTTCATTGTGACACTTGTGAGTTAGCTAAGCACCATCGCACTACTTTCTCTCCCACAGCCTATAAACCCTCTCGACCTTTTTCGATTATACACAGTGATGTGTGGGGCCCCTCACGGATACCCAATCGTACTCGATCTAAGTATTTTGTCACCTTTATTGATGATCATACACGAATGTGTTGGGTCTATCTCTTACAAGATAAAATAGATGTCTCAACTGCCTTCATCAAGTTCCATACTTATGTTCAAACCCAGTTTGATTCATCTATTCAAATACTTTACTCTGACAATGGGACTGAATATTTTAACCACACACTTGAAAACTTTCTCTCTCATCATGGCATAGTTCATAAGAGTAGTTGCCCTTACACTCCCCAACAAAATGGGGTGGCTGAACGGAAAAATAGACATATTCTCGAAGTAGCTCGTGCCCTTCTCTTTACTTGCCATGTCCCAAAACACTTCTGGGGAGATGCCATTCTCACCGCCACCCACCTGATCAACCGTCTTCCATCCCGTGTCCTTGACTTTACCTCCCCTCTTGATACACTCCGGAAAACTCACAGCCTTTCTCACCTTGAGTCCACCATTCCTCTTCGGGTTTTTGGGTGTGTAGTCTATGTTCATCTCCACCATTCACAATCCAAATTCGATCCTCGGGCTCGTAAATGTGTTTTCCTGGGCTATTCTAACTCACAAAAAGGATACAAATGTTTTGATCCTCTTTCTCGCCACATGTTTATTAGTCTTGATGTTACCTTCTTTGAATCTGAGTCATACTATACTGAGTCCTCAATTCAGGGGGAGACTTGGAATGAATTTCAGACCATAGACACTGTACCTGAACCTATACCTCCTGCATCGGACCCTACACCTATCCAATTGAAAGATACCAGCAATGAAACACAAAGATGGGGCAAGATATACTCAAGACGACACCAGGAATCAACTACACGTCATGTTCCTACTGCAGTACCAATCCCTGAGCCGATATTAGATCCTGCACTTGAGGAGATAACTCAGCCAGGTATTACCACTGATCTTGATATGCCTATTGCATTGAGGAAGAAGCAACGTTCGTGCACTAAACACCCCATTGAAAAATATGTCTCATATGCCTCTCTAACACCAAATTATCGTGCATTTGTCACTAACCTTGATCAGATTATAATTCCAAAGAATGTGCATGAAGCCTTGGCCATTCCAGAATGGAAACAAGCTGTACTAGAAGAAATGAACGCGTTAGAGAAAAATGAGACATGGGATGTTGTGACTCTTCCAAAAGGAAAGAAGCCCGTAAGTTGTAAGTGGGTCTTTACCCCTAAATACAATGCTGATAGCACCCTCAACAAACTCAAGGCAAGACTAGTTGCCAAGGGATTTACTCAAACTCCTGGCATCGACTATAATGAAACTTTTGCCCCTGTTGCCAAACTCAACACCATTAGAGTTTTACTCTCCATTGCAGTCAACCTAGACTGGCCACTTGAACAACTAGACATAAAGAACGCCTTTCTCAATGGTGATCTCCAAGAAGAGGTTTATATGACTCTTCCACCTGGGTTTGATGAGGGAAGGATTAACCAAGTATGCAAGCTCAAAAAATCTATTTATGGGCTGAAACAGTCACCTCGGGCCTGGTTTAATAGATTCTCTACTGTGCTTAAATCTGAAGGATATAAACAAAGTCTATCTGATCATACTATGTTTGTCCTGAAATATGAGGATCTTATAACCATCATTATTGTATATGTAGATGACATTATAGTCACAGGAAATGATGAGAAGGAGGTCACCCGAATCAAAGTAGCCCTGAACAGAGAATTTGAAGTCAAAAACTTAGGCAAATTGAGATATTTCTTAGGAATGGAAGTTGCAAGATCCAAAGAAGGAATTTATGTCTCCCAAAGAAAGTATATCCTGGATCTCCTCAAGGAAACTGGTATGCTAGGGTGTAAACCAAGCAGAGTTCCTATTAGTACAATGAAGAAGAAGCCTGTCGAGAGGATGGCAAGAACAGAACAAGAGATTGCAAAGAATAGGCAGCAAGAACGAGAGGAAGTAGCTGTGGACAAAGGGAGATATCAAAGACTTGTGGGAAAACTCATCTATCTTTCCCATACTCGTCCTGATATTGCTTTCGCAGTTAGTGTGGCCAGTCAACATATGCACTCCCCAAGACAGAAGCACATGGATGCTGCATATAAAATTCTACGATATCTCAAAGGCACACCAGGTCTCGGACTCTATTTCAGAAAGAATAGCTCAAGAACAGTTGAGGTTTATACTGATGCTGATTGGGCAGGTTCACTGGAAGACAGCAGATCTACATCAGGGTACTGCACCTTCGTTTGGGGAAATTTAGTCACCTGGCAAAGCAAGAAGCAGAAAGTGGTTGCCAAGAGCAGTGCTGAATCAGAGCTAAGATCTCTAGCTCAAGGCCTTATGGAGGTATTGTGGATTAAAAGAGTAGCGCATGAAGCACATATTACGATCAAATCTCCCATGAAACTCTACTGTGATAACAAAGCTGCTCTGAATATGGCATTAAATCCAGTGCAACATAGTAGAACGAAACATGTCGATGTAGACCGCCACTTCATCCGAGAAAAGATTGAAGAAGGAACAATATGTCTCTCATATGTTTCCACCAAGTTACAACTTGCTGATATTCTCACTAAGGGCCTGCCGCAAGCTGTGTTTGAAAATTTAGTAAGCAAGTTGGCCATGATAAATATCTATGATCCAACTTGAGGGGGAGTGTGGTAATTATGTAAATAATATACTTAATTCAGTTATTTATTTATTTAAATTAGTTGAGAGATTATAGGGAGATATTAGATGGGATATCTGATTTGATTAACTCATCTTAACAGAATCGCGAAGATCTTGATTCTGATATGCACTGTACGCTACATATACCGCTACTTCCTTCTGAATAAAAAACACAAAACATTCTGTACTGTACCGTGCCTTCACTATATACACGTCAATATGCCATTTGAGTTGAGAATCGGGAATATCGACACAGAGGAGGCACGAATTAGCAAAATAGCATTGGCTATCAGAAGTAACTACTAACCAGAACAAAAAAGATAAGGACGAAAGAGATAATAATGTGTACGTGTGACAACAAGTGTTACCTGGGTTTTGTTCAAGCCTGTGTACGAGAACATGCCTATTTGCTTAAGGATGAATGACCAATCCTTTCCACTCTTGTCCTTTGAAGAAATGCTATCAAATAGCTTTTGTCTCACATTCTTGATCCTTCCGGCCATCATTTCCATCTCTGTTTTCCATTCATTGAAGAGAACCGGGTCACCAACAACATTGGCGACAATCCTAGCTCCATGAACAGGGGGATTAGAATACATTGGTCGGGCAAGCCTTTTCAGCTGACTTTTTACCCTGAAATACATAATTTAGTTAGAAGATTGTTGACCAAGACAGGATCAGTCAGGCATAAATTCCCCAAAACAAAATGAGGCATCTTCTGTCTTGTAACAGAATTTTTTTTATATTGGCACAGTTAAGCACAGGAATCAGTACAAAATAGTAGGAAAGATGGTTCTTATATCAAAGCTTAAGGAAATTTCAGGAGAAGAAAGTAGAAAATCCAGTCATGTATAAATTACCTACAAGCAATTTCTAAAATCTGGAAAGCCAGCTGTACTTACATGTATTTCAATGTTATATATTCCTATTATTACATGCTACCTATACTCATTAGTAGAAAGATCTACTTAGTCCACACTTTTACGGAAAAAGGAACAGAATTTAAACAGAATTAACCAAGAATCACACGCAGAGGTAGTTTTTATCTATTCCCCTTCCTTTGGCACGCACATAGTCATACAAGGACAACATCAGATATGAGCAAGCAAGGAGTTCAAATTTCTCATACCTTGCTGCAGCTTCTGGTGATGAGGAGATGACATTCATTGCTCCAATCCTTTCAGCATAAAGACCCAGATTCTTACTGTATGACTGAGCAACCAGAACTTCCATGCCACGTGCTACAAACAATCTCACAGATGCTGCATCTTCATCAAGGCTTCCACTAGCAAACCCCTAAATTTGAATGAGTTTTTATATCAGTATGTCAGGGCTTCAACAATACCAAAATGATTAAAATTTATCTTCATTATCTAAACAAATCGATATCATTCACTATATTAGACTAATTTCATCATTTCACATATGAAGAAGGTATCATATACATGCAGTCCAGTTTCCAGAAATACACTTAAATAGTTGATATTCTCTAAAACATCAGTACCTGATAGGCTACGTCAAAAAATGGAATGTGGTTCTTCGCCTGAATAACATCAGCTATTTTTTCCCACTGTTCAGGTGTTGGGTCAATACCAGTAGGGTTATGCGCACATCCATGAAGTAAGACAAAAGATCCTTCAGGAGCTGCCTATAAAAATAGAAATCGGTCGATTAGGTGGATTTTTTTCCCTTGAATTGAATCAGCCTTATAAAATAAGGAATATGTATGTGTCACAACGTCTATGTTGGCTTTGGCAGCAGAATGCTCAAGCTGCTGACACTAAATCATGCAATGAATGCATTATTACACGGATATGGCATAACAAAAGTAACGGTTGTCAAGACCCAAGATTATAATAAAGAGAAAAGGAGCATTCAATAAAACATCAATGAAATCAATTTCTCATATAAAAACTGTTCTTAGAATATATAGTGAACTCTGCATCAGGAGGCAACCTTAATATCTGTTTTGAGAGAGAGTTTGTGACTAAATTAAACTTCATTGAGCATCAATTTCCCATCCGAGATAGCTTGATAAAAAATGTCAATAGTTTTTTCCGCCAACAAAACTATGATTATTTCATACAAAGTAGAATCTGCATCAGGACAATACCTTAATATCTGCTATCATCCCCTCAAAATCCAAACCAACTGTCTTAGGATCGTAATATCTATACTCAGACCATGGAACTCTAGCATCATTGAAAATATTCTTGTGATTACCTGCAGGAGATCAGATTGTTATCCATGAATTATAATCCTTGAAAACAAATTCCGCATCGATGTTGGACAGAGGAAGAAATATGTACTCACCCCATGTCGGAGATGATATCAGAACTTTTGCTCCAGGAAAGTATCGTTCTATCAGAGCTGCAGCTAATCGCAGAGAACCAGTTCCAGAAAGACCTTGGACAGTTGCAACCTGGGTGAATTTGTCGAATATAAATAAAAGCTAAGATGATTATTTGTTACCCCAATAAATATAATATCATTAAGACATTTATATTTTCTGAATCCATCGCGTACTCTTTGTTGTTTGATTACAGGGTTGTCCGCTCCAAGTAATAACTCTGCAGTTGCCTTGTTAAATGCAGCTAAACCCTCAATGGGTAGGTACTGCAGATAAAAATTGGATTATAGTCAATAATCCAAACGACAATAGCTTCAGACCACAAAAAAAGGCTAATAATGTAAAGCAAAATACCTCTTTGTTTTGTCCTCGTTCCAGCATAAGATTCTCTGCCTACAATATTTTTTTTTTTTAAAAAAAAACGTACTATTTAAATAAATATTTCGTAATGCTCAGAAAGAAGTAAAGTTGGGAACAACTATATGAGAAGTGAAATAGTAATGTTTAAAAAGGGGGGGATGTCCATTGCTCATACGTCAAAAACGGAACACAGACCTTCTTGACAACATTAAGCACATAAGGCTGTAGATCTTCAGTTCTGTAGGCCCCAACTCCGAGATTGAGCTTGACTTCGTTCGTGTCTGCTCTAAATGCTTCAGAAACTCCCAGAATTGGATCAGGAGGGGCCATTGGAATGCCCTCAAATCGAGAAACATTAACGGCAACAGTCATAGATATCCGGCCTAAAGACTGAGCCAAAATTGACAGAAATTAGATCAGGAAGCAGGGAAAATGACCATAGAATGAAAAATAAGTATAGTAGGCCAAATAAATTGATTAGAACAGGAGTAAAAACTTTAGTTCCTGATACTCTACCCTGGCAGATGAGAAGGGGTTGCCTTTTCCCTTGCTAAATCTCAGACTACTGCCTCCAAAGTTCGGCTTTCCCTAATGAAATGGCGAAGTAAAAAATTAAGACAGGGAGAATTTATATGAAGTGTCAAATTATAAACACAATAATACAGTGAGGTATTATGCCGAAACCATTGGCTGCAAAACTTAAAACATGGAAGCAGTAAGAAAAATGAGGCTTTTGGCGCATTCCTAGCAAGCAGAGTAAAGGCAAGGAAGGGGAGGGAATGAATTGAAAATTTACAGAATCAAGTCGGGATACCTTGTGAGAGTCATGCATCAACAGAGAGGCGGAGGTTGAGGACGAAGTTAGGGAAAGCATTGCGGAAGCCATCGTCTGTGAATTAGGAAGTATAATGCAAAATAATGAATCCGATAGTTAAGCTACAGCGATCCGAAGTCGGGAAGTAGAGAATAGTAAAGAAGGATATAATCAGTAATCCAGGAGTTTAACAAGTCACAGTACACTAACCGAATTGCTATGCGGCCGGGCGGAAGATTGGGCGAAGTGATCAGAGGTAGAATAGAAGAAGCGACGAGGAGAAAAGGCAAAGAGCAAGAAGCAGCTGAGGAGATTTATGAGAAATGCTTAGAATAACATGAAACGGAATGAAAAGGACCGAGGGAGAGTGTGTGTGTGTGTGTGTGTCAGTGTGTGTGTGTGGAGGTTTATCCAAGGGGTAAAATTATCGTTATGAGGTTGTCGCCGGCTCTGTGGCTCGTAATGTCGAGTAGGTTCCCGCCATGTGGCATTTTTTTTTTGGGGTTTAGTAATAAATGGCAGAGTTGGGATATTCAACTGCAGGGGGCGTTCCCGCTGATGTCACTTGATAGATAACTAGTGGAATTCAATTCGATGGGCGAGTAGATAAAAACCAGCTGAACTAAAAAAATTAGACAAGCCTTTTTATGTACCGTAACGCCCCTTCATCATTTCCACGAGTCAAATTGTTCAATTTTTTTTTACGTTTATTTACAATTTAAAACTAAAATAAAATTTTATTTTTTTTAAATAATATTAATATTAAATAAAATAAATTATCTATTATTCTTAAATATAAATATATATATTTAAGAGTTATGATATCTTCCTATGATTAGAATTATAATAAAATAATATTTTTAAAAATTAAATACGTTTTAAATAATTATATATCTTATCCTTTTATTAGTTGAATATAATAGATAATTATTTAATTATTTAGCCTCAGGGTCATTTTAATATGATATTTCCTAAACTAATATACTGTTATATCCATATTTTATCAATAATCATCAACATTTAATGTAAAATATACTATTTATAGAGACTGCCACGTTCGTGAGTTCTGAATAACTTGGGCCACCGCTTTCCAGCATGCATATATATATATATACACACACATATATATACATATATATATATATATAGACACACGGATGTAGAATTTGTGCTCTTTCCACTTTAACGAGCTCTATGAGAGCAATAGAGGATAGCTTCTAATAAATTTAAATTTTAAAAAAATTAATAAGTAAAATTATAATATTTTAATAAAGTAAGATATCAGAGTAACAAATAATTAAGAACCTGTAATAGCGCTTGCCCATTTTTCCAAATGAGTTCTCCCCTCTCCTCTCTCCCAATCAAACAGAGAGAGAGAATTAAGGTAATCCCAACGTCGATTTAGTGTGTATTTAAAAAAATATTTAAACTAGTTTATGGAAAAAAACGGATTTATAGATAGTTTATGAAAAGGGATTTTTTTACAAGAATTTATAGAAAAAAAGTGATTTTGGATAAATGAGTGTTTGGATAATTATTTGTATAAGGGGTTTTATGAATGGTAAATTATAAAAAAACGTATGAGTATTAATTGAGGAGAGATAAGAGATAAGAGATAAGAGATAAGAGTAGGGGGGAAGGAGGGTATAAGAAAGAAAAGAGAGAAAAAGTAGGAGAGGGGTGTAAGAAAAAGTAGGGATAATATAGTAATTGGTTAGTTCATAAGCTCTTTTACTGTTCCATAAGCTGCTCTAACTAGCTTATCTGAAATTTTAATTTTAAACTATAATTTAATTTAAAAATCCGTTTAAATAAAAATTACTGTTTAATTAAAAAAAACTTTAAACCAAAGTTTGCTTGAACACAATTATTCGAGCGTCCCCCGTTTGCCCCCATTTCATCTCTTCAGTTATTCATCCTTCCTTCCTACTTTATATAAACATCAAATGGAACTCAGATAGAGAACACAGACAAATCAAACAAAACGCCCGAGTGTGACGCTTACACTCGCTGAGATTTTTGTTTTGGGGATTCTTTCTTGAATATTATACTGCCCAACATGAATATGTATATCAACTTCTTCCAGACACTGTTCCTTCCCAACCTCGTGATGAAATTCCCCTCAGCAAATGAGAAAGTCAGGTATTGAGTATTGACCATCGCCAATCTGTGAACTTCATCATCTCCAGCTGCTCTAGCATGTTCATTATTCAACCACCATATCTAAACAAGAAAACAAATCAAAGACGGACAGAGACAAGTGAAACCCGCGACTAAAATATGTGCATGCATATGGACGTCCAAGTCAGGAGTTTGGACTGAACTCAAAGGAAAAGACACCAGCTAGCTTCTCATCAACTTACATAGAAAAATATAATTTCTATATGATATTTATATATTCCTCTAATATTTAATATAAGATTTAATTAAGGAGTTGATGTTAAAAATTAATTGAATAGGCTCCGGATTTGTTGGGCTTAATCAAGATAATCTGGATCCCTCCATTGCTGGAAGATTGTTGGGCTTTATTACTGCTAACAAGCCCAATAAAGAGAAGTCCCCGTTTGGATAAGATTATAAAAATGAGTTTATGAAAAAAAATGGCTTTTGAACAGCTTATAGAAAAGGTCTTTTGGAGAAGAGATTATGAAAAAAAGTGATTTTAAATAAATGAGTGTTTGGATAGTTATTTTCAAAAGTACTTTTGTTATTGGTAAATTATAAAAAAGAGTATGAGTATTAAATGAGGAGAAATAAGAGATAAAATGAGAGAAGAGATAGGGTGTAAAAAAGAAAAGAGAGAAAGAGTGTGAGAAAAAATAGGAGAGAGTGTGTAAGAAAAAGTATAGGTAATATAGTAATTGATTAATTCATAAGTGGTTTACTGTTCCATAAGCTGCTCTGACCAGTTTATCTGAAACCTTGGTTTTAAACCATAGTTTAGTTTAAAAGCCCGTTTGAATAAATATGGCTATTTGTTTTGAAATTTTTCCAAATTAAGGTTTTGCCCCAAAATAACTTTTAAAACCTTGATTTCACAAAAACCAAAGCACTATATCTCATTACGGATCAATCCTCAGTTTTCAGGATAGATAGTATACAATTATTTGATAATAAAAATAATTAAGAAGTAAAAATACAATCTATTTAAGCTGAGCTCGTCGTTCGCTGGTCGTTGTGCATTTTTAGATTCAAAACGCTTAGGATGAATTATGTCTCCATATTTGAGCGAGCGAGCGTGCTTTGATTAGTAGGATTTGGGAATAACTTTCATGCTTCAAGAGCTGCCACTTCTCCCCCTCTGCCTCTCTACAAATACTTCTACTTCCTCCTCCACATTATATTACCAATTACTATTTTTTTCCCTGGAATTTTCTAGTTCATTTTCTATTCTAATGACATTACATCCACTCTGCTATCTCTTTTTTTTTTTTATTTTTGGTCAATATTCATCCATTTGTATTTTCCAGAACGAAAAGTAGAGCGTGAGGGGGGTAGCAAGAACCGCTAACGAGTTTGATCATTCCTGGTCTCCCCGTATTTCCTGTTTAATATTAGAACGCATCCGTTCACTTGGCCAAGCGTGCTATATATCCCTGATTCAAAAATTCTCAGACGTATGTAGTATATTTTTTTCGGTCCTCTCACGTGTGCGTTTACTTGGACCGATCTTAGTCTTCGAACTTCATATCACTATAAAATGGTGCAAAGGCTTTTGTGGCTAGATAATTTTGACGGATGCATGAAAATGGATCACTTTTTCAATCTTGAAGGCCATATTATATTATATTATATGAATAGTAAAAAAAGAAGAAGGAAGAAGCCTCCTCTATATTTGATGGTTAATATACTAACAGCCAAATAATAAGTATTTTTTATTTTTCTATTTCGACATATATGTCAACCTCTGTTTACCCGTAGTAAGTATTAAACATCATGTAATTCTGTAGGTGTTTGGGAAGAGGGAAAATATAAATTTGAATAAAATTTAAGTTTTAAGAAATTTTAAAATAAATAGTTATATTTGTTCAAATAGGCTTTTAGACTAAATTATGGTTTAAAATTTAAAGTTTCAGATAAGTTAGTCAGAGTAGCTTATAAAATAGTAAAAGAGCTTATGAACTAACTAATTATTATATTACCTATATCTTTTCTTATACTCTCTCTTCTTTTTCTTACTTTTTTTACATCATTTCTCCTCTTTCTTACTTTTTCTTACACCCTATTTCTTTTATTTTCTTACACCCTATCTCCTATCTCCTCTCATATTTTATCTCTCCTCATTTAATACTCGTACTTTTTTTATAATTTACCAATAATAAAAGTACTTATAAAAATAATTATCTAAATACTCATTTATTTAAAACTTTTTTTTTCATAAACTCTTATACAAAATACACTAAATTAAATCAATAAACTGTTCACTTAGAGAGAAATTAAAGTCGCATGCAGTGAATCTCGTAAGATCGAAATGAACTTAACATGGCCCCGGCGATTCCTTAATTGATCAAATTAGGTGTGTTCCGCATCATATATATATATATATATAGAGAGAGAGAGAGAGAGATTTAAACAGGGGTTTGGTGTTGGCAATGGATATAATAAAAGAGCAAATGCTTCAGTTGGGGCTCCTGCATGGCGCAGGGGATAATTAATTAAAAGTAGGTTTGTTTGAGAAAGTAACCAGCTCGGTAAAACCAACTCCCCGAATAAGGAAGAAACACAGTGGGGGGCTAAATTAAGTGAGTAGGTAACGAGGTGCATGAATGAATAGTCAAGTTTAGGTTTTGAAGAGGTCTCGGTCAAAGTCGAGATTGGCCCAAAAATAAAGTGAGTGATGACGATGACAGTAACAGAGCACATGGGGGTGGACCTTCAACAAGCTACGATGACGCAACTAGGGAATAGTCGTTCTTCTTCATCCCCTGCCCCCCATGCATGCACCTCTAGTTTTTAACCTGTGTGTACCCAGGTCAAACGTCAAAGTCTTCGTTGGCTTACCCGTCTGGTAATTGTCGTGCATATTTTCATTCTGTTTTTTTTTTTTAAAAATAGTGCGTGATTCTTACCCCCCCGGCCTTTTGATCAGTCCGGCTCTGTTTGATATGTTTCCGTTTGTTTCCTTCATGTCCTGTTCCTTTTTGCCGTCGTTCCCACTTTCAGTTGTGGTTTCTGCTCTGTTTGGGCTCAGGGGCCACCCTGCTCCCCATCTCACTCCTACGATTACAGGAGTATGCTATGGCATGATGAATCCACAAATACGTGACTGACTTGTTTTTGAAATTATTAAAACCTGAGTCTAAACCAAATCCTAACTATTAATTAATTGTATGCGGACGTGCAAGACCTCTGTTTCTAAAAAGTGGAGGTGGGAGGAGCAAACATGTCCTTAATTTGAACTCTCTTTCTGAGTTCCGGGGTAGTAGGGTCACAGTGGATGCATGGGGTGGTTCGTATTACCGTATAAGTTGAGAGGCACTCAAATTAATATTGCATGGAGTAAAACATATATCTCAATAATTAATTAACTCGTCTGACAGATCAAACCCAGTGGAAGAGTTTTTTTTTTTTTTTTTGGCTGTATTAAAATCATGAAGTTTCTCTTTAGGAGGGTTAAAAACATACGAGGTACATCCAATTAAAAAACGAGTTTTTAGGGGGGGGGGGGGACAAATCCAGGTGAACTATAGTCCAAACATCTATCACATATAATGAGGGCACACATCAGCTTAGGAGTATTTACAAATTACTTGTCATTAAGATTCTCGTACATAGCAGGAGGATTTGAATATATGCACTGATAAAAATCCCACAGAAGATATAAAACACGTACAAATTCTCAGTAACGGAACAACGTTGGCTTAACAATGAAGATGTGATAAAGCCGACGTGTTAGGATAAAGTTTGAAAGATATTTTGTGGAGGCAGTAATGCATTTATAAATAAAATACACAGTCTCGCCCAAAAGAGAAGAAAAGAAGAGCCACGCGGACACCCATGACGGGCCCTTCCAAAGAGGAGGGCGACAATCGAATAGGGGCGGCAACCGCCTTTGCCTCTTGTTGGTGTCGCCAGCTTGCTATCGTAACTCATCCCCTGCCTATGACTTAGCTGTTTTAATAGTGTCAGTTGGAAGTAAGTAATATTAAATAATCTGTGTACAAATGAAAACCTTTTCTAGTTTATATATAATATAAAAAGAAAGGCATGGCCAATGAAAATTAAGTCTAACAAGATGTAAAATTTAAATTTTTATTAAATAACATGTCGATATTTAATATTAGTAGAATAGAGGGAGGGGATGGTTAACGGAGGTGATCAAATTGGCATGGCTGGAAGGGAACAGGGAAGGAGCAGGGATGGAGGATATATGCTTATTAGGATGTTGATTTGGATTATGTTGCTCCCACAGAACCAGCTGGCGATTTGACACTCTTTAAGCCCCCGACGTATCCTTCCTTTTCGTATCAGTGCCCGTGGCTTGCCTCGTTCCCTTTCTCATTGGATTAGCATCATCTGGGACCTGGAATTGAGATATGGCGGATTTCAACGTAGGTGGGCCACCCCCTGTCTTGTTCCTTTTAATTATTGTATGTCGTCGTCTCTGTTGCTCTGCCCTATGGTACACTACTACATTAGACGCTTCCAGATCAAAAGCCTTCAAATTGAGCCCTATTCCCCCTCCAACGTCCTTCCAAGCGCTTTGTTACTTTTCTCTGCCCCTCTCACTTGCATCGTCTCCATGGACGAAGAACCCGTTTAATCAAGTGCCCCGTTTTATGTGGTGATGTCGATTTCATGGGACATTTCTCCGAATATAATGTCCAATATAATCCATGTGCGTGCCCTGGTGGAGTAGGATCAAGATCAAAGTGGTGGTGTGTGATGTTAAGATTAAAACAGAGGTGTTGGCCCTGTATTTAATATGAACGAGGTTGGAGAGGCACATGGATCCAAGTACAGCCCGTGAGTACCAGGATGCCACTCCCCCTCCGTGGCCACTAATCACACACGTGTTCTTCTAACCCCCCAATCCCATTATTCACCCCACCATTGCCATTCCGCTCTGCAACTAGCCCCATTCGTAAATATGGATGTGAATGTGAATGAAGCAACATAAATAACATACTTTTGAGCCTTAAAAATTAAATAGCCTTGGTAATGAGATGTAGATGTAGGAAGGGATTTAATATTAAGGGTTTATACAAATAAGCAAGAGACGGCTGGGGGGGGGGGGGATCGATGACTGATGGAGGCGGCTTTCCAAGCAACACACAACGTACGTCCAATTGGCTTTTGCTTGTCACACGCTTTTGATCTCACGCGTTCACGTTTCAAACAGCCCCAACCCAGTTTTCAGTCTTCAAATATTCCACGCCTTACTTTTGACGTCTCCCCATTTACCCATTATTCTCCTCCTCCTCCTCTCCTCTTATATCATCCAATTTTAATTTTAATTTTAATATTGTGAAATCATCACGTATGCTTCGAATCCAGTCCACGGCATCGCAAGCACGGGTACTGTATAATCATGTGACGACATAATTTGTTTTACAATTCAAACTTTAGTCTGACTTCTCATACAGTGCCCCGTAGCATCATATTATGTTTAATTGGCGAGATACATGAATTGCCCCGCAAGTCTCGAATCAGAAGCCCATTACTCATCATCTTTTCTTTGCTTTTGAATCATCCTTTTTATGATCTTTTTTTTTTTTGCGTGTTCTACTTTTCAATTTTAATCAATCGTGTTTTCTCGCAATATACAAGAAAATACAAAGGAGGGAGTTATATTCTTATGAAGAATATGATTTGTAGTAAGTTTTACTCTCTATATCGGTATCTCATCTCAAACGATCTGTTCACTTTACTTGACTATATATATATATATATATATATATATATATATATATATCAATCTTTTATTTTATTTTCGAAGGCAGCTTGATTTTAACACATTCCAATCTTGTACTGGTTTCGTTTTCACTGGCGTTTTACCGCACAGATCTCTCAATGTAAGCCCCCTGAACTTTAATCCCTCGCATCGGTAATTTCGGTTTCTCAAGAGATGGTAGACATCTCAACTCATAGAAGATGCTTGTCAGCGCCAGGATGGAAAGAGACAAGAATGACTGGAGAAAAAGAATCTAGTCAAAGGTTCGGGAATGTCGTGTCAATATTATAGTTGGAATGCTCGAGGGTTTAGGTTTGAATATGAATTCTATTAAAACAATTTGTTTCATTTGTCAAAACTCCCTTAGTTAATTCATTGGCTTTGTTCGTCAGCTTTTAATAGCATCCATTTTATTCCATTTACTTTCATTTCCATTATGCAATGGCGATACCTCCAACCAAAAATAATTATAATTCCTGGTAAAATTTTCCTATGAATTTATATTCGATTACTTTACATTCTTGTTTAGAAAATAGGTAAACTTAGATTTAAAATTTAGGTTTAATTTAAAATTTAAGTTTAGAGAAATTTTAAAATAAACAATCGTATTTATTCATACAAATTTTTAGACTAAACCATAGTTTAAAACTAAAATTTTAAATAAGATGATCAGAATAGCTTATAGAATAGTAAAAGAATCTATGAACTAACCAATTACTATATTACCCCTACTTTTTCTTACTCCCTCTTTCCTCTCTCATACTTTTTCTCTATTTTATTTCTTACACTCAATCTCCTCTCTCATCTCATCTATTATCTCTCTTCATTTAATACTCATACATTTTTTCATAATTTACTAATAATAAAAGTACTTTTGTAAATAACTATCCAAACATTAATTTATTTAAAACTATTTTTTTTATAAACTCTTATCCAAAAATCTTTTTCTATAAGCTCTCTAAAATTTTTTTCCCCTCATAAATCTATTTTTAAAATCTTATTTAAATGAGTCTATGTTACGTTAAAAATAAGAACCAATTTTGACCAACAAAAGAAAAATACAATTTGGACTTGTTAACAAAAGAAAAATATCCGTCTACAAAAACGATAGCTTAGCACCCGCTCGCTTTGCCATCGCATATCCATGTCAGTTTCAAAACATCCATGGCTTTGTACATCAAAATATACAAAAACGATCTCACCCAAAGGGAAACATAAAAAATGGTGAGGTCATTGGATCTGCTCATGTATCAAATACACACCTTTGTTATCCAAGAACGATCATTCTTTAACTTACAGGAAATCTAATGTCAAGCTTTAAGTTCCAGCTTCTCGAAAGGCAACCAAAAAAAAATCATGTTAAAACATGTATTAAATAAAACTGGCGACAATGGTCACAGCGAAATTGCACATATGAAGATAATTGAACCTTATTGCCTCCCTTTGTTACTAATTATAAAATTTAGATAAAATTTTGATTTATTTCTAAATATAAATCATTTAATTTATTTTATATCTAAAATTATAATTTTTTCTCTATTGTATATTCGTATATAATTATATATATTAAATAGAGAACCAGAGATGCCTACATTTGATAAAGTGAAATAATTTGATAGAAATAGAAATAAAATTAAATTAAAAATAAATTTTAAAAATTTATTTAATAGATAAAAATAAATATAAAATTAATGTATATATTTTTAATTTAAAATAAAATAATTTAAAATATTTTTTTATAACTAAAGTTATACATAAATTTTATAATTTATGATAAAATAGTTTAAAATATTTTATTTTTATTTTTTATCTTTTTTTTAAAAAATTTTTAATATAATTAAAATAATATAAAATATTATAAATAGAAATAATTTTTATTATATTAAATAAAAAAATATTTAATTTTACACTTTAATTTTTCTTAACTTCACTTTTATGATACCCAAGCTGTATGGGGGCAAGTTGTGGATCGTATCCTAATGGTTGAAAACAAAATAAAGGCATGCATGGTCGCAGCCTGAGAAAATATTGAATAGTAGGCAAATGCGATGTGGGCCCCCCTTCTTTTGATTGTTTCCCCGGTTGTTGCCAACAGGGTCAGAGGCGTTCTCTTGTCTTCTCAGTCACCGGTTATCTTCTCCCATAAAACCCCTTCTCTTTCCCTTTTTCCCATAATCTCATCTAATTGAAAACCTATTTCTTCTGCCACAGATCATTAGATCACAACACCGCCCACCACAACGTCCCCCACCAAAAAACAAAACCTCCTCTCGGCAACCATCAATGTCTTCCTGCTTTCGCCCCTCCCTTCCCACCAATGACGGCGCTTCTCCTCCTCCTCCGCCACTATCAACCAACACCAACCTCACCACCTATCTCTACCACACCGAGGCCGGCGTCGTCTCCCTCACTTGGTCTCGCTCCATTATAGGTCGCTCCCTCCATCTTCACCTCCATCATCCCCCTTACGATTCCCCTCTTCCTCCTCCTACTTCTATCACTCCCGCTTCCTTTCACCTCCACATCAAGCCCTTTGTTTTCTGGAAAAAGCATGGAACCAAGAAGCTTTCTGACAACGCTCTCATTTTTTGGAATCTCTCCAGAGCTAAATTTGGGTCTGGACCTGAGCCCCACTCCGGTTTCTACGTTGCGCTGGTTGTGGACAAGGAGATGATTCTTGTGGTCGGCGATCTCAATAAGGACGCGTACGCCAAGACTAAAGCATGCGAGCCCAAGAATTCCCAGCTTCTGGTTCTCAAAAGGGAGCATATGGTGGCCAACAAAATCTACTCTACAAGAGCCAAGTTCGGGGGCAGAATGAGAGAGATACAGATAGATTGCGGGTACAGGGACGACTCCAGGCTCTGCTTCAGCGTGGATGGGAAAGTTGTGCTTCAGATCAAGCGATTGAAGTGGAAATTTAGGGGGAATGAGAGAGTCGAAGTGGACGGAGTACCGGTTCAGATCTCGTGGGACGTCTACAATTGGCTATTTGAGAGAGAGAACGGGGATGGGCACGCCATTTTTATGTTCAAAATCGAGGAAGAAGATGAAGAAGGAGGTAAGGAAGTAGCAGGGGACAGAAATCTGATGAATCTGTGGACGCAGCAAAACTGGCATTTGGGGCCGAATGAATGGGGGAGAATAGGCAAGAGCTTCTCGTCGTCGTCGGTGTCAGTGTCATCGTCGGCGGGATCTTTTGGCGGAAGCTCCTCCGTGATGGAATGGTCCAGCGTGGAAGAGAACGAGTTGGTGGTGCCCATCGGATTTTCCTTGCTCGTTTATGCCTGGAAAAGGTGAACATCCGGTGCCCTCCCTCTCCCGGATTAGTGAAATTCAGTATTTATAGGCTCAAACTAGTTAGATGGATTGAACCCCCACTAACCCATTTTATTCAGTGAACATAATTAGTGATTGGATACATCTAGTTACGGCATTTGAGAATTCAATACGCAGATTCATCATTCATAGTTGATAGGTAGAACAATTTCTTCCTTGCGAGCGAGATAAAAATTAGACAGCATTCAATTCTCTTCCCCAATCTACCTCTTTCCTGATCTTTATCACATAGTGGTGAAATATATTGTATTGTAATGTAAATTTTGTGTAATATGAGAATTGTTTTGCGTGAGAAGCGTAATCATGGAATTGTTTCGTTGCCAGTTGTGGAATTTTATTCTAGGGAGGGCCTCTCCTCGTTGGTTGTTTTGCTTGCTGTTACCGTTATGAACCAAGAATTTGGTTGGCCCTGTAATCTGGTATGCGATTGAAGGATTTTATAGTAATAGATTTAGAAGGGAAAGCGAAGCAAAGTTAGGAAACCAAATAATAGGAAATGGAGAACAAGAGAAATGAACAGTGACGGGTGAGGTTTGTACCAAAAAAAAAAAAAACAGTGATGGGTGAGGAAGAACGGTTGATAGTTCCGTTAGCACAAGGGGTGGGATGTTAGCTGTCATTTGGTAAGCAATTCACATGCTTTTGTTTTTGGCGGACACCGCAGAAAGAGATGGCTGATGCCCGGTGGTCTGCTGCAAAAATATCCCCTCCATTTCCCTTCTCTGTTTTCTAAACCCTCACTTTACTATACCCCTCCGTGCTCAATATTCTCAGCCTTGTGCATTTATCACTTTTGACTTTTGACTACACCGATCCGGTGATCCTTCGGTATTTCCCCCCCTCCAATACAAGAATATTAATAATACGATCAAAATAATAATAATATATTAACTAATTTCTAGATTTGGGCAAGTTCTATGTTTTACGCCCTTTTTTTATTGTAAAGAAATCAAAACTGCGGCAAAAATTTCTGGCAGTACGCATCAATTGTTAAGGAAAATTGTTTGTAATTTTTGGAAATTAAAAATATAATTCAGTCAATGTTCAAAGAACTTTATGGGGCTTGTGGGTACGTTTTTGTTTTGGAACATTAACTTGTTTGTAAGTTTTAGAAACGAATGATGTGGGGCCCTGATGTTGATTTTCTTAACAAGATCAACGTATCCATCTGCGGGTTTTTTTTTTTTTTGCGAAGAATGTAAAAAGTGAGAATGGGCGGGGTGTAGAGTGTTTTTAAACAATAGGGCAGCACTCTCAAGAGAAAGGTATTGGGGACAAGTAATGGAGATGCAGGATCCATGATCCATGACATGTGGGCATGAGCTTAGAAGTAATAAAAAGTGTACAAAGTAGGGAACCACTTTAATCTCCTCGGCCGACGTTTGGTCGAAACGTGGCGGTGTCGGTTGCTTTGAAGTTCCAACTTTCAACCTGGGTTTCCTGCCCATATACACATCGTCTGTTATGATTTTAACCTAAGCCCACTACCATGACTTCCTTTTTCTTTTTGTAAGAATTTAGATTTCTTGTGCTTCCCATTATTCCTAATAAAATAATTTGCGCCCATATAATTTAATTGTACTACCTTAGGCCTTCAATTTTTTTTTTTTTTTTGCTAAAATACTTGTAATCTTTTGTAAGTTCATAACCCCAGTAATCTTTAAGGACTTGTTTGGTATGAGGAATTTAGAGGAAAGAGGGAGGGAGGGATTTTGCTCCCCTCCCTTTGTTTGGCTCCAGAAAATATTTAGGAGGGGAGAGAAACTTTACCTCCCCTCCAAATTTGGGGGAATTTGGAGAGAAAATATAAAATTATTATTTTATAATATTAATATACCCATAATTTTTTTAATATCCTAATATTATATTTTATTAAAATATTCTATAAAATAATATAAGATAAATTTATTTATATAAAAATATTTTTCCTCCTTTTTCTTCCTAAACCAAACAAGATAATATAAAAATCCTTCCCCTCCTCTCTCTTAATCTTAATCCAAATAAGGTAATAATAAAATCCCTCTCCTTCCTTTTTTGTCTATTAAAATCCTTCTCCTCTATTGAGCCAAATATACCCTAAAAGTTTAAAATGAACATCCTAATCTTGTGGTATTTAACCCCTAAACCCCTAGTGTTTTAAAAAACTAATAAATTTAACAGAAAGCACGCCATATCATATCAGACAGTTGCGCACGCGGCAGGATCCAGGCTTGGATTTGATGCTAGATCGGCGGTGAAGCCACAGGAGCAGGAAGCAAGAATCAAATTTAATATCGAATTTGTCGGTCGATTTTAGGTGGCTAACCATTGGACAACTCACAAGTGAATGAGTGATAGCGCGCCGCTCAACTGGTGGCTCATATGTAATAAAAGGGTCACCAATCGTGAATTTTGCTTTATTAGATATTTAGCCCGTATGGCCATATGGGTTAGGGAGTTACAACGACAGGAAGAAGTGGCGTCGCATAGTTGAAGCTGATTAGCATAGAACAGATGGGGGAGCTCCTTCCCCCGAGGAGGTGGTGAGGAAAGTCGAGACTTGCAATGTCATGCTTCTACGCTACGCTGACTTGTCTCCTAGGTAGCGGTGAATAATCACATCAAAGCTGTATGTGTGTTTAATTGAACAAACATGAATGGAGCCGAGAGGCCCCCCGGCATTTTTTCTTATTCTGATCACACTTTGTCTCGGTCAATGAGGATAAAGGCAAAAGCGCCCGATGGGTTGAAGTTACACTCGAAATTAAAAGCTTGAGAGATGAGAATGGTGATGATAAGTGACCCTGGACTTTTACGCCGCGATTTCACATGCGAACCAGCAGTGTTTCGAGACTGAAATCGTACCAAAGATTCTGTACTATATATGGGTCCCTCTGATCGATATCTGTTCATCATCAATCCTATAGTTTGGAATATTCTCTAATTTGTTACCCTCTCATTCTCTTCTTGTCTCGCATTTCACTCTTCTAGTAAGATTAATGTTGGGTGGGACACCACATTAGATTCCTTTCCACTTGAACCAATGTACATTTGTTACACAACAATCAGAAACAGATAAACGAAGAACCCATTCATTACAATAGAGATGGGAGACGGCGCATGCATTAACTCCCCTAGCGGCTTAAAACTCAATGGTTAAATAATCAGAAACTGCTGCTATTTGAATCTGGGGAGCCTCGTAATCGTGGGCATGGCGTCTCAGTTTCTTGTTCATTTTATTCTTCTTGGATCCCACTCGTCCTCGAGAATTGTCAGTCTTTGCTTCCTGTAAATCGGACGGAAGCACACAGTTGCAGAGGTATCCTACACATTCAAAATCACAACTTATCACAACTCCTTACATTTCAATGATCCCGACGAGATAAGTAAAAAGAAAATGCTGGCAAACATAAGCTCTTTCAGTGAGCGAGTAATGCTTACCGAGACGAGCGAGTCGATTAACCCAACGAGGGATAGAGTTTGCGGTCAATCTGAGACAGACATCATTACAGAAGTGGTTGCAGTTTTTAGTGATAAGGTGGTAGGTGTTGCCAGAGTAGCGGTGAGCCAGTCTGTCCATAAATGCCGAGACATCTTTAGTGTCCAAATCTGTGGTTCCGATGAGGATAGATTTTCTGAAAGTGAAACCGGCGCAGTGTCTGGGTTCCACCAGAAAAATGCCGGTGGTGTCGTATTCATGTACTCCAAATCCGTATTCAACCCCATGAACTACAACGACGAAACACCGTTATTCAAGTGATATGGTCAAGATGCTTTTAAGAAAAGGAGGTGGTGCGCGAAACCGTACCTTGAACGCCAGAATGGTAAACACCGAGGCCAAGCCAATAGGCATAGCCATTAATGGGGGTGAGATCATAGACGTTAAGGTAAACGGGAAACCCTCTTAGTTTCTTCTTCTGTGGCGTTATCACCATTTTGCACCCCATATATGTTCTCTTGCTCAGACCAGTTGCCCTCTTGCCACCAACTTGGAATTCCTAGCGCAGAGCTTCTGCTTTGACCCTTTTATAGCCTATTGATTCGCAATATAAAGGGGGTCTTGAAGTGTTTATGGAGAGGAGCAAAAGGGAACAAGAATACACGGATATCAAGGGGGAGGACTGAAAACTGAGAAAGTCAGTTGCATGCTGCTGTTAATGTCTACAAGGAATGGACACTGCTTTGTTAAACAACAAGGGAACATCCTACTGCCACTCTAATTATGATTTCCATTCCTTCCCACCCTCCCCGCCCCCACCCTCACCCTCACCCTCACCCTCACCCTCACCCTCTGACTCCTTCAGTATTTTGTCTTTTTCTGTTTAATAAAATTTGCGTTAAATTTGACATCTTTTCTTATCAAAATCATACTATAGCCTATCCCTTACAAAATTTATTTATAAAAAATTTATAAAATTATATATTAAAAAGATTTATTATAATAATCAAACTCATATTTTTATAAGATATGAATCTATTTTTTATTATCAATTTTCATTAGCTTATTTTATTTTATTTTTTATTATAAAATAATTTTAAGTAAGTTTGATATCAATTTTCTATCAAGATCAGGTTATAACTCTAAAATTTAAAAAAAATTATAATTTTTTTATAATATATCTATTAAAAAAATCATCATACTAATAAAAAGAAGGCAATAAGTATACTATGCAAACCGGTTATAATTCTCAATTGGCATATTTTGTCATCTTTTATATAAAACAAAAACTTTTCCAAGCTTATTGGGCCCAATGAACCTCTCTATTATGGGGCCATCTCTTCGGCCCATTCCCTTAAATCCGCCTCCAGGGCCTACATGCCTCATCCACAGATGAGCTCTACCTTGGTCCAATATCCCTATCCAGTGTCGCTTATCCACTGAACACGACACGTGGTTCTCAGATTTCTCAGTGTACTCGTGACCCTGTTTCCTTTCCCTATCGTGAAAGTCTACAGATGAGCCACGAATTACAATTGAATATTGAGGCAGTGGTCGTGGGGACGACTGGGGCAATGACACACAGTATGTGATTGGAAACTCTCCGAAATTAAATTTTAACTTTAAATTTAGGTAAAATTTAAATTTTAAAATTTTTAAAATAAATAAATATATTTATTTAAAAAATTAGATTAAATTATAATTTAAAATTAAAATTTTAAATAACTTAATCAAAATAGTTTATAAAATAATAAAAGAATTTATAAACTAACTAATTACTATATTATATATATTTTTTATATTCTTTCTTCTTTTCCATACTAAGGGTGTGTATAGGTAGAGTTGAGTAGGGTAACCCCTTGTCTAGTATCCTGACAAAAAAAAAACATGGGTTATATTTTGTAACCCAATATCCAGCCCTATCTAATAAAAGCTCTAATAATTTTTAAATCGGCATGGGTGGGCCTAACATAGGCAAACTGACAAACTCAAGTTATGATGCTATGCTCGTTTTGTAAAAAAATTTATAATTATAAACTTTTAAAATAATATCATATTTATATGTCTTCAAGAGTTAAATAATATACATAATCTACTAAGAATAAGGCAACAAAAATAATAATTAAAGTTTTAATATCTATTGTATATAAAAAATAAGTATTAAAATTTAAATAGTTTGTAATCATAATTTTATATTCCCGATATTGATAAAGATGAAGCATCTAAAAAATAAAATAAATAATTATAATTTATAATATAATCATATGATAATTAATAAAATTAAAAAAAAGAAAGAATTAGTATATGTATAAATATTAAAATATATAACTTAACTACTTAACTATTCATATTTCTAAAATGACCTTCTAATCTCTATTAGTTATCATATTTTCATTTCTAAATATAGCATATTAACATATAGAGAAAAAAGTAAAAAATAAATAAAAGAAGGGGTGCTCATGGGCAGGGTAGGGTAACCCCTATATCCGGTGCCTAGCCTGAAAAATATATAGGCTATATTTTATAACCCGATACCCAGTTTTGCACTATATTTATCGGATTAAGTAGGGCATTTTTATTGTGGGTTCGGGTAGGCATATTAAGCCTCATGCTTTATACACAACCTTATTCTACATCATTTCTCCTCTTTCATCTCTATTTTATACCCTCTCTCATATTTCATTTCGATTTTTACACTATCTCTATTTTCTTATCTCTCTTTTATATTCTCTCATATCTCCTCTTTTATTTTTCTAATATTTAATAATTATACAATTTTTCATAATTTATCAATAATAAAAATATTTTTAAAAATAATTATTTAAATATTTATTTAAAATTATTTTTTTATAATTATTTTTTTATAAATCATTTTTTAATTTTTTTTTAAACCCTTATCTAAATGTATAATTCTAAGGAAGGAAGGGAGTAGGTAGGCAATGCCATGTGAATTTTGTTTTTGAGGCGTGCGAATTGCAAAACCCTAGGCATAGACGGCAGGTTTTGATCACTAACGTCCACGTTTGCTGCTATATTATTCAATTAATATGTCAACATCTCCGAATCTTTCCCAGATTTGAGGCCCCACCAGGACCCATACCTAGTAAGGTGCATCCACAGACATAGGACAAGCATGCTCTCCTATCCTATAAGTCTATAGCTGGTGTCCTGTTCCACGAATGGACAAAACAAACGGTATTATATCCGTTCATGTAACTTGTCTGTTTATCGCTTTGTTATCCAACTCACTAGTTTCGGTTTTCAGGTAACCGTACATTCTCATGTTTCTTTTCATCCAGGTGCCCACCGAAAACAATCATGTGTTCATTCTTGTACCCACGTTTTGCCTTCATCCTTATTGTCCCTGTTCTTTTTTCCCCCAGACATTAACAATGTCATGGAGCAAATATTTGACAAGTAACACTGAATCCAATTTTTAGACAACTCCCGGGCATCCCTTCTCTTTTACTCTCCTTTTCTTCCCTCTAAAGTATAAATCCCGCGTGACGCTACAATTACAAAGGAACTTATCTGTTTGAATCTGCATTGTCACTCCTTTGTTGGAATATTCCTTCACTGATGAATTGGGTTTAATATATTGTGCTTCTATCCAGATCCGATCTATATTTTTATAAAAACACAACTCAATTAATCCAAGAACACACATCATATCATTTAGAATGGGCAAGGCGTGAACTATTGTATTTTGATGAGATGATAAACCGTTTAACCACTGAAAGTGGAAATTAAATTCAAGAATTCCAGCATAAACAACGATATTGGAACAAATTGCTGCGTCTTCTAGGCCAGTTTTGAAACTTAACAAGAGCTATCGGAACTGAGAAACCCTCCTAAATCGGCACAACAAGTAAACACATCAAAGTCTCGGAAAGAAAAGAACTCGACAGACTAGAAAATATCAGATCACTGCCCCTCACAGTAAACAAGTTTGATCCTCCATAAACAAATCTGCACCATTATTATTTCGCAGACAACGGTAGAACAAACTTGTCAAGACGCTCGGCTCTAGCTAGTACTTAATTACTGAATATCCTATACAAATAAGCCCTTCTCAGAGCTTGAGGGATAAATCAAGGTGCTTTGTTTTTTCTTGATCAGCCTTCAAATACCCCGCGATTTCTTCACTGACTGTAGAACCCACCATCGTCTTTACCGCTTCAAACCTGCCTACACTACCTAGTGATGACAAGCCTAATGTTGATGTCCTGTGAAAATTAGCCATCTCTAGCTTCCCTACCCGGGGTTTCTGATCAATTAGGGGTCTTGACCAGCCACGATGTCCATGGCTGTTTCCAAACCCATAATTAGAAGAAATATGAGAAGGCTTGTGAATCATGGAGTGTGCCTGAATACCGAGAGGTTTATTACCGGCAGCACCGTGGAGGGGCAGAGACGCGATACTTGTATACCTGTGATTATGATGCAGAAAAGGAAGCCCGAATTCTGTAACTGAGGCCATTATCTCCCTCTGTCCTCTTTTCGCTATTAACCTCTCCCTCTTGTGCGCATTTTGGTGTCCTCCAAGCGCTTGTGAGCTGTAAAACTTCCTCTGACAGTACTTGCAAGAGAATACTCGTGGCTCTGCCTCTAAATCGCCAGAATTTTCTGAAGTTTTAGCCTTTTCCATATCTACATCCAAATTGGCGATGAGTTGGAGTTCTTGATTGCACCCGACCGCAGAATCATCGATGTTCACGTTCAGATCTAACAAAGAATCTGTCTTTGCCTCTTCTCCTTCTCCTTCTCCTTCTCCTTCTTTCTCCTCCTCGACAGACAGGTTTTTCTTTTCCTGTGGGCTCTGCAATGGAGTACTTGGACCGGGAGGAACCTCTCCAGCGCCGGTGTTATTACAAACTCGTTCCATGGATGACAGTACTAACTTTCTCGTTCCCTTTTCGGTAGTTTAACAAATATTACTTTGCGGATTCTTGAGACCGTAAAATGGATTGAAAAAAGGCACAATGGCAGGAGTCTTATGATTTATGGGATTTCTATATACGGAATAGGTTCAAGAAACAGTAACACGGCTTCTAGTGTACTTTTGACTATTGAATGGAAAACCATTATATAGATTCAACCGTGTGGCTGTATAAGCTTATTGGCACAGCTGTAATATAGGTGCACTTCCAAATCGAGACCCACAGAGAATTTTGCAGCATACAAAATGCTAAGCTATTGCAAGCAATGATAAGTCATGATTAAGCTGAGGAAAACTGCATGAAGTGGATAATTCTGAGGTGTTACCTAAAGAACATGGCAAACTGAGTCGCTGTCCCTGTTATAGGCTCATGCAGGGGCACAGTGTGGGGTAATGTAATTGCCTGGAATGGACATGGGAAAGAGCACAAGAATATTATCAAGTGATGAGATCACGCGTGGTATCGAAAGTAACCTAATAATGAAGGAGACAGAGCCAAACCACTGTCACTGTACTTGAAACTCCATTCAGAGTGGCTACCATGTTCCCATTGCATTTCTGCTAGTTTTGGAGCCACTTGTGTTCGCCTCAACTTTCTTAAACTTTTCATATTCTTCTCGCACCCATTTCCTACTAGTTCTGTGTCTTAAATCTCCGCCTTCTTTATATTTTAGCCCACGTCCATTTGGGTATATAACGATCATCATGAATTGAAGCGACCCGTTGAACAGATCAACTCAATTTCCTTCATCCTTAATACTATGGTTTTAACAATCTAAGTCTTAATTTGGCCCAATAGGATTATGTTAATTAGCTTAATTATTTAAAGGAAAGTAGAGAAGAAAAAAACAACAGAAAGGACAAAGGGTCGACAATTAAAAGGGGAGGCTGATGTGGAGTCCTTCTAGTTGCCCCTGATAGCGGGATTGTGGGTTAAGTTACATTATTAAAATGTGAAGAAAGAGAAGCACACAAGGGAGCTAGTACTAATATTCAGGCTTAGGAATAAGTTGGGCGTCTGGTATGAGTAATGATTGTTAAATAGCACCATCGCAAGTGGATATATGAGGCAAGTTGAATGGCAAAGCCCCACCATATATATATAAAGTGGGATGAGTGGTGAGTTATATGGAAAATGATCAAATCCCACAAGACAAACAACTCTCGTAGGAAGTAATGAATGAAAACATGGAACCAAATCTCTTTTGCAGATCCTGTGTCTGGCCATTGTCCAACTCCAAAACATAAAAGGGACTGGTCCTCATTGGAAAACCCTCCCACACAAAAGCTACCACCACGATCTCCTCCTTTTTCAAAAGCTCCCTCGTACATAATCATATCAGAACCCTCAACATAACTAGTAAGAATAAAACTTGCTGGTCATTCCGCTGATATAAACCCAGGTCATTCCGCTTTCTTTCCCATTAACCTTCTGTGCTGCATATATATATCATGATCTTAAACTCGGCCACGTTCAAGGGGTCTATTTTTTCAAGTGGTGACTGTTACTTCAATTTTATTTAGAGGGCAAGTTGGCAAGTTGGTTAATAAAAGGGAGGAGCGTTAGAGGCAATAGGAACACACAACAGTGAGTGCGGCGGCGCATATATGGACTCAACCAAACCTCATTGTCAACTTCTTTCACTGTACCACGATAACTACGTTGTTTTCTTAACATACGTTAGATGATTGTTGCGTTACCATCTACCCTATCGCCTCACCATCATCCATAATTATATTGAATTCATAATTATCAGCAATAACGACTTTTTGTTCTTATCATTCGTCCACCTGAATTTAATTAGTCTTCGTCTTCATTTGATGATTATTGCCATTTTTTCTTTACATGAACCTGGTTACATTCAAATGATTTAGATCGTTCTATTTTTTTATTTTGGATCTTTAATCTTAAAAGAGATATATTGTAAATTAAAAAAGATGATGAGTTTAATTTAAAAGATTCAAAGAAATCAGAGTCGTTTAAACATTATTTAAACCTTCAGGTCAAAAATCTGATGTGAACCCCAATCCGTTCTTGTGAACTGTGACATCCTTGACGATCTACTTCAGCTGGCTCTGCTCTTTGGACGTGCCCAAGCTACAATATAAGCTATGTTCCGTTTAGAGGTGTATATAGATGGAGTAGGATAACTAGTTATCTAGTGTTTAAAAAAAAATATGTGTTATATTTTATAGCCCAATATTTGACTTTATTATGTAAAAATTCTAACAATTTTTAATTGGATATGGGTGGGTGAGTATGCCTAAATCATGATGACATTCTCATATTATAAAAAAAAAATACAATTATGAACTTTTAAAATAATATCATATTCATGTGTCTTCAAGAGTTAAATAATATCCATAATCTACTAAGAATAAGGTAATAAAGATAATAATTAAAGTTTTAAAACCTATTGCATATAAAAAATAAGCCTTAAAATTTAAGTAGTTTGTAATTATAACTTTGTATCAGTCTCCTCAATATTAACAAGGATGAAACATCTAAAAAAAATAAAATAAAAATTTATAATTTATAATGTAATCATATAATAATTAATAAAATTATAAAAAAGAAAAAATTAATATAGTTATAAATATTAAAAAATATAACTTACATATTTAACTATTCATATTTTTAAAATGACATTCTAATCACCAGTAACTATTATATTCTCTCTTCTAAATGTAGCATACTAACATATAGGAAAAAAAGTAAAAAAAAAAAGGGTGATCATGGGTATAGTAGGGCAATCCTCATGCCCGATACCTAACTCAAAATATATATATTATATTTTATAGCCTGATATTTAATTTTATCCTATATTTATTAGGTTGAATAGAGTATTTTTATGAGTGAGTATATCAGGTTTTATGCACAATTCCATTTATGCCATTTGCTTACGTATACAAAACATTCTGCGGGGATTTAGTTCAAGTTTGCTAAAGCCGTTTTTCACGACCAAAAATGCGATTTCTTGTAATCTTATTATTTACTTGAAATAAGCACAGGATTCGGTTTTCCCTGATTCAAATCCGGACGCTTCACACAATCAATACCCGGAGGTCAACCATTTGGCCGTCACATAATTCTCACATGCAACAGTGTGCTTATAATCATTCGTTTAATTTGGTCAGACCTAAAGATTAGTTATATATTATGTATTGCGACTCTTAATTAAATTGAAAAGTCAAACATAAGGATTAGGATAAGAGGTCAGAAACATGGGACACAGTGGACAGAGGAATATGCAACTAGAAGCAATTACAGTGGTCGCTATGATTGAATCCATTCGTCGCCAACGTCAACTCCACTTTAATGCCAGCCAAGTCAACCCGATGAGGTCAACAAAAGCCACGATACAGATAATAGGAACAAGTCCATTTAGGATTAACACAAATATTCTAAGATTTTTAGTTTCAAAAGTTGAATTAATCATAATTAGGCTCTCAAAAAAATATTGAAAAATAAATTGTAAATACTAATTCAAATAGATGCAAACAGAAATCCCAATTATAAGCTGGGAGTTATAATCCCACCAACATTCTCTACTTGAACATGCGACAATTATAATCCATGAATCGTATGCTTTAACATTCGGAATCAAATCAAATTCCGTGAATCTTATTCCCCCAGAAAAAAGACTCGCGTAGTTGTATAAAAGATGAAGCAAGCTGTTAATTATATGTAGTTCTCATTTGTTCTGTGACCCTACGATGGAACAAGAATTAAAAGGGTCATGCACGCTCTTCATTTGTTTGGTTGCGGATTATATTGTACATTCCTCCCAAACAAAAATATCTTGTTGCACTACGTTCACCGGTTAAATAACCTGCATTCCCCAATGTAGTGCGTCGTTCTAATCACCAAGGGCTATGGACCTTTCATAGTGGCCTAGCCACTAAGAAATTTAATTTGCGTGGTCCTGCTCATTACCTCAGACATATTCAAAAATCTTTTTTTTTTTTTTTGAAAGGAACGTTGAGAAAAGTCGCAAATGGCTAATTCAAATAAATGAGTTGAGAGACAGGATGCATTATTGGCCAGCGTCGACCTTGTCCTTTTTGACTTGTATTCTAGCTGTTACCGTTGTCCAAATTTGTTTCACGTGTTTGACTGCTTCCTGCATCCCCGTATGATTAGTGGAGCTGAATTATAACTTTATAACCTTCCAATCACTACCCAACCAAGGTCGCCGCCCCACATACGAACACACACATATATGCCCTTGTTCTATGAAAACCCCTGTATATATTAAACTTATCTTTTCGTCTCTTGCAACTCCACCCAACAAACATGACCCCCATGGCCGTCCTCAGCTTCATGCTACTTCTGCTATTGCTCACAATGCACCAATCATCTGTTGAGTCCAATCCCTCTTCTTCTTCTTCTTCTTCTTCTTACCTATCACCATATTCATCTGTCAGAGCAGCGTATTGGCCTTCGGGCACTGACTTCGCCACCTCTTCCATTCACACGAACTACTTCACCCACATTTACTACGCCTTCCTGGAGCCCGACCCGGCTGACTCTTTCAAGCTCAGTGTCACCCAATCTTCCCAAACTGAGATACACAACTTCATCGGCGGCCTCCGCAACCGCAGCCCTCCCGTCAAGACTCTCTTGTCCATCGGTGGAGGAGGCAGCAACTCCTCCGCGTTCGCCGCCATGGCCAGCACCCCTCAGACCCGCTCCGTCTTCATCAAATCTACCATCCAAGTGGCTCGCCAATACGGCTTCGACGGTCTCGACCTCGACTGGGAGTTCCCGGACACCCGACAAGACATGTCCAACCTCGCTCTGTTGTTCCAGGAATGGTACCAAGCTCTGGTTTCGGAATCCAGAATTGAACGCAAGCCACGCTTGCTCTTAACAGCCGCAGTGTACTACGCCAATACAATACGGCTCATCGGCAACGAACCAAGGTCGTATCCGGCCGAAGCAATCGGCAAATACTTGGACTGGGCCAGTCCCATGAACTTCGATTACCACGGAACCTGGTCAAACTTCACAGGGGTCAACGCCGCTCTCTTCGATCCTAAGAGCAACATAAGCACCCACTACGGGATCGGGTCGTGGATCGGGGCAGGAGTACCGCGTTATAAGCTGGTCATGGGCTTACCGTTATATGGTCGGACGTGGAAGCTTGAGGATCCGAATGTTAATGGGATCGGGGCTCGGGCTGTTGGGCCGGCAACGGGTACTGATGGGACCATGGACTACGATAAGATTTTGGAATTCAATAATGAGAATGGGGCTACAGTTGTTTATGATGGGGTTAGTGTGTCTTATTACTCATACGCCGGCACTTCTTGGATCACATATGACGATGTGTGGTCCATTAAAAGGAAAGTCCAGTTCGCTCGTTCAATGGGCCTACATGGGTATTTCTTTTGGGCCGTTGATAAGGACAAGGATTGGGCCCTCTCCAGACAAGGTACCCTTACTATTTAAATATATACTAAAAATGTCCCAAAGAAATATATACTAAACATGATTTTTTTAAAAAAATATATATATATAATTTTCCTTTTTTTTTAAATGTGTTATTGTGCACTGAATATTTTAAAAGAACAATTAGCTGACATTTTGTGGTGGATGTGGCAGCTTCAAATACATGGCGTGGAGGGTACTAATTGGTTGCTGACTATCATATGGGACGTTTGAGCTTGATACATAAACAGAACGTTGGAATTGGACCAACTAGGAACTTTAATCCAAACATGGAGTCACCTGACACTAGTAGTCGATCGAAATAATGGTTTGCCAAGTGTTATTTGATTACGGTAGTTTATTTGCTAATGTACGAGTTCCTTGATCCATGCGTAACTCGAGACACAATAAACATCTTTTTTCATTCAGTGGCTTAGCTTGGGAAGTCAGTACATCAGTTATAATTGTTCTCTTCCCTAAAACCAGTTTGCAGTTCCCCCTTGTTTAGTTTGTGGCCCTAGAACCTAGTTCAACATACTAGCTTGGCTTGTAATGAGTCAGTAGGTTAGGATTGAGGTTAAGAGAGCTGGTGAACACTGCTATGAGAATTGGTTGACTAGAATATAATTGTTCTTTGCTCTTTATTTACACGTTTCGAGATGTCAGGCAAAGTTCTTCAATATTCTATTCAAAGCAAGCATAAATACGTACCTCCAAAAGAAAAAGAAAGCATGGGGGTATAGTACGTCAACCTAGTATGGATCCACACATGAACTTGGATACACGAGTTGCACTGTTCACCCCAAGACGAATCCATGTGCCTTCAAAAAGCACGGGATATCCCCAGATTTTGCCCCAATAATGAACCTTTTTTAGATAATCTTATTAAACAACATGGAGGACCTCACGCTGCAAAGTGATAAAATAATATCCATTTCTAAATCTTATTGGTGGACGCTTAATGATGTGCTTTGGATTTGGTTAATCATGAATTAAGTCTCACTCTATACTTTTGGCTACGTTGTTGTGAATTGTGTGCGGATCTTCCAACATGTGATCTTAGGAGCCAACTCCTAGGAAGCAACTTTATCTTCCTCAATTTTCCTGTTGCTTGGAATTTCACCCGCAGGCTTGCAGCTACATCTCTTGGCCACAGTTGATCACACTAGAAAATGAACAAGCAGAAACGTGTAACGTAATTAATACACCGTTCTGCGATTGAGAATCAATTCTCATTGAAATAATTGTTCGTATGTATATATCAATGGAGAATCATATCCTTCCCACAAAAGAAACCTGTTGCAAGTTGATGGTTGATGTGATGATACAAAGGCATGGTTGTTATCTGGGATAATCATTAATTAGCTCACTGAAATCGTCCTTGTCTTGAGCAGTAATGATTTTACTTTACTCTCCGTGTAAAATTATGTTTGGGATTTTCTTTGCGGGGCGGTGCCATAGGAACCCCACAGGCGCCAATCAACCGAATTGGTGGGCTTTCAACTAACAAGATGATTTGTATGTCGAGTAAATTTTTGTTAGCATTCTTCACATCACAGACGCGCGAGTCGATATATATATATTATGTGCTATTTTCTAGGGAACTAGATAGCTAGGCAATGGTATTTGATTTGAGGAAGAAGGGAGAGGAGAGCATGCATGATGGTTGAGGATGAGAAGACAGCAAAGTACGTAGAAGAGACAAGGGAGGGGGGGGGGGTGAAGGAGAGAGAAGAGAATAAGGTTCTGAGGGTGAATGATTGGAGAAAGCACTAAAGGGAAAAGGAGAAAAGCAGAAGGGATAGGGGTGAGGAGGGTAGTATGATGAAATTATGCAAAAGACGAAGGCAACTTTATCAGTCATTGGGTTTTTTCCGTATGCAAATAATGGAGCCTTGCTGCTCTCTCAGATAGACACAGAGTGTTCGTTCCTGTCTTCAAGCACGCTCACACTTCTCTGCCGTGGTCCCCTCCCTCCATTCTTCTCCCATTCTCAAACCCTACTCATTTTACACTTTGACTAATCTTCTCTCATACATTTGGGATTCTTGCTCCACAACCCCAGCAACAAGAAGTCGGCTTCAAATATTGCTCTTGTCATGAGGATAAGAATAAGAACATCATTGATAACTACTACTATCTCCCTACCAAATCCAACACCACAGTCATTCGAATTATAATTAATATATGATGCATCAGTGTGTCATATTCCTTTCTTCCTGGATTTAATTATCCATAAATAATGGCCCTTGTTTTCGCTTGGTGATTATTGGCGAGTGCCAAGAATTTTTCACTTTGACGGAATGAATGATTGTAGCTCCTAAAAAGACAAGCTCCAAATATATATATAATTTAACAATACATGAAATGGAATCTGTACGCACGGATTTCAGCTGTCATTCTGTCAAGCTCCGTGAACAAACAAAAGGGTTCAATTTATGTCTCACAAAATTAAAGGCTTGATTTGAAAGCTGGATATCCAATTAGGAAACGCATTTATTACATATACTGCTAAATGTGGATGATTAACGCATTGTTTGCTTGGCTGGTTTTTAGAGGAGAGGGTTGGAGTGAATGTGTTTGGTTAGCCTTTTGTTTTTTTGGAGGGAGCCTAAATAAATTTGTCTTTTTTTCCTCCTCTATACTCTACCCTCATCTCAAAAGGTGAGATTTTTTTTAGAGGGGTGAGAATAATTTATTCTTATTTTTACTAAATTGCTCATATTATCTTTTAAATAGTATAATTTTATTTTTAATTATAAAAATATCTTTTCTCTCTCTCCTCCCATCGCGCCGGTCTTCCAGATAGTTCATTTCTCCATTGAAATGCTGAAGCTCTTCAGGGCTTACCAGTGCATCGTTGCATACTTGCATCCATCTTCAGAAGTACGTCTTCCTTTTAGCTGTAATTTTCATTCTATTAAACCTCATAATCTTTGCTCTGCTGTCGGAAGTGTTGGTCTAAAGTAAATTTTCTTCAATTATGAAATCTGGTTGGTACTGAGTTTCTTGAGGGTTTCATTTTTTGTAACCCTGGTTAAAACTGCCTAACTGGGCTAGAAGAGTTTGCTGTAAGTTTCCCTGTGTCTTAATTGAGATATGAGAGCATGGTTAAGTTACGTTGCTGCGTATTATTTTCGTTCTAGTTGGGTGTATCATTCCCCCTTTTAAATTTTTGTTAACTTATATTTTCTAATTTTAAGAGCACTGTGTATTTTTTATAATTACAAAAAGAAATATCATATATAAATAACATTATCGATCTTTAAAATTTAAATATTAAAAGATAATAATTTATATAAAAATTAATATTATAAAAAAACTAAAAAAATCTAAATAAACAAGTAATAACATATTTATTAATTAGTTTCTCTCCCTTCTTTTTTTAAATTAAATAAAAAATATATCCTTCCCTGCTAAAGTATCCTCCTTCAGTGGAACCAAACAAAGACCTTAATCTCATTTAACTGGCAATGCAAGAGAATCCATCATGGTATCCATCTAGGCACCGTCCATCCAATGTTTCTTTCTTATCCTCGAAGCGCGTGGTTATGACGCATTGGTTTTCGGTGGATTCCTGGAAATCTAAAACGAGAAATTAAGGTCCATTTGTGTCCAAGTCCACGTTATTCAATCCCCCTTTTACTATCTATAGATTGTTCAGATTCTATTTCTAACTCTACTGTTACAGGACAATTAAGAGAGCAAAAACTGAAAAAAAAAAAAAAGGAGCGAAATTCCTTTCAAATTTATGGTTTTTAATTCCCCTACATCATCACATTCCCCTTATCCCTCCCTCTTTCTGCTTAAGATTTTATTCGTTAGCCTTATGCTAATCCTTTTCTTTGCATCTCTTCTGTTTCATACCCATTGGCCATATAACAGTGAACCAGCGATCATAGTTAAAAGTTAAATCCTTCTAAGGCTTAACATCTCTTCCAACGTGCACTGATTGAGTTTGTGAGTCGAGTACTCGTGTCAAGCAAATGATGGTGGAGACCAGAATGGATGATCCCAGAGCCCAGTTTCCTGTAGGAATGCGTGTTCTTGCCGTTGACGATGACCCAACTTGTCTTTTCGTGTTGGAAACTCTTCTTCGAAGATGCCAATATAACGGTTCGCTCCTCCTTCTTTTGATTTCTCCTTCATTATTCTATTTCCCCTTTGCGGGTTCGGGATTTCTATACTTTATCATGTAGATTTTGAATTTCAGCTGGTGTTTCTATGCTGATTCTGTTAGTTCGTTTGGCCATGTAAAATTAGAACTGGAAGGACTTGTATTAATTAATTGCATGGGGGAGATTGTAGCCAATACACAATCTAATCTTATCGTTGGCTTTTCTAAAGATAAATTAGTCCACTAACCGGTTGCATTTCACAGTTCACCATTTCCTATTTTCAATCTCTCTGCCGCTTCTCCTTTAGCCTCACTTTTCTTGACTCCCTGTATCTCTCTCGTGACTCTTGCTTGAGTTTCATCCATGATCTGTTTTACTGATTGGAGTTCTCATCTAAAGAACATGTGACAATTGTTTTTGTGTTCTGTATATGCATCATCTGAAATTTGCCAACGTAATGTTTCATAATGATGTTTATTTTGGTCACGGCTGATGATTTTGCAGTGACGACAACTAGTCAGGCAATAACGGCATTGAAGTTGTTGAGAGAGAACAAAAATAAGTTTGACCTGATTATCAGTGATGTTCATATGCCAGACATGGATGGATTTAAGCTACTCGAGCTTGTAGGACTTGAGATGGACTTGCCAGTCATAAGTAAGCACACCAGTCTTTGTCAGTTCATCTCTTTCTATTACTTGCGTTTCCTATTCAAATTTAGGCTTTTAACGACCGTAGATACTAGCTAGATAGTAGAAAAGTCGAATTTTTAAATTGAAAAAAATGAGTTTCATAGCTGTTTTGACTTTGTAAATACAAAACCTTGAACATTTGTGGTAGACTGATTTAATAATGCTTGCTGATGATCCTCTGAAGCTAATATGTTATAAAATGTTTGATTTCAGTGTTGTCAGCATATGGTGACCCAAAGCTAGTGATGAAGGGAATTACTCATGGAGCGTGTGACTATCTGTTGAAACCTGTTCGAATGGAAGAGCTAAAGAACATTTGGCAGCATGTGATCAGGAGGAAGAGGTTTGACTCTAAGGAGCAGAACAACCCCCACGACCAAGACAAGCCTCATGCTGGTAGTGACAGCTTTCTAGCGTCAGCAGGAACAAGCAATATAGATCAAAAGATGACCAAGAAAAGGAAGGATCAGAATGATGAAGATGAGGACCAAGATGAGGACCCCTCGACCCAGAAGAAGACTCGGGTTGTCTGGACAGTGGAGCTGCACCGCAAGTTTGTTGCTGCTGTTAATCAGTTAGGCATTGACAGTAAGTTCTTCTCCTTGCCCTTTACCTGTAACCATAACAACTGAAACTATAATATTATACCATACGATGATTCTATTCAGAATTAATATTGTGGAGACGATATTGATTCTCCTTTCTAATCATAAGTCATATCATGTTATGTTATGGTTTCCTGTATTTCCTTTTAGTGGCATAAAATTATATGTTTCCAAAACAAGTTTGCACCTCACAATAATGTTGTTTTGGTGGCAGAGGCTGTACCCAAAAAGATTCTTGATTTGATGAATGTTGAAAAGCTTACTAGGGAGAATGTGGCTAGCCATCTCCAGGCACTTTTCTAAACCTTCCTGCTTTATCTTAATATGACCTAAACCTTCTCTTCTAGGAAGCCTTATTGTTGGATTTTCTGATGATTGCAGAAATATAGGCTTTATCTGAAAAGAATCAGTTGTGTGGCGAACCAACAGGCTAATCTGGTGGCAGCCTTAGGTACTGCAGATCAATCCTATTGGCGAATGGGTTCTATGAGTGGGCTCAGCCATTTGCACACATTGAGTGCTCCTGGACAGTTTCAGAACAATGCTTTCAGATCCCTCCCATCTGGTGGGGTGATGGGTAGATTGAATACTCCTGCTGGCCTGGGTGTTCATGGATTGCCTTCTTCAAGAAATATTCAGTTTGGCTGTGCACAGAATTTAAACAATTCTATGAATGACCCACTCAAGTTCCAGTCAACTATTGTTCATGCTAACCAAAATGGCAATGCAGTTCCGGGAATAATAGGGTATACTGAGCGCGATCAATTGCAACACCATAAGCACAAAAGCATTGGTTCTGCTCTAGACATGACCCATGTTATTGATGATAAAATAATGTTACCCATCTCTAGTGAACCACTTGAACCAACACAAAGAGCAACTGCTACCTGCTCACTCACTCCACTTCCAAGTGTAAAAAGCAACTCCTTTATGGTAGTAGCATATCCTCAAAGCACACAAGGGGGCAGATCATATGAGAATTTATCTTCAATAGATTCTCAACCTTCAGAAATTTCTTGCTCTTTGCTGGATCATGGTAGTTGTGGTGATAATTGGTCCGATTGTGTGCAGTCATCTCAAATCTTGCCAAATTCTTACCCACCAACCGGGTGTTCTAGACTAATTGTTGTATCTCCAACCGAGAACTTGACTTCTACACCCTTGCATGTTGGGAATCCAAGTGGTTCTTCATCCATCACTTTAATGCACAGTCAACCCCATGATGTAACCACAAATGCGAATTCCCAAGGAGACATTTTTGCTAATATACCTGGGCACTTAAGCAGTAATGTACCCTTTCAAGGGTGGGATGACCAAAATCAGGATGTTGCTTACTGTTCACATGTTATTTGTGGCTCTGTAAACCCTCTGATTCCTGTAAATGGTGGTGTTAGTGGGCCAGCTAGTCCTTCTCCAACAGACCCGGCCTTCTACAGAAACTTGGAGTTCAATTGTGGTAATCCCATACAAACTAAGCATGATGGGGTTGCAAAACTAGCTGAAGAAATCCCTTTGAGACAAGGTCAAGGGTATATCATAGACCAGCAGAAGGCGCAACAGAGTGGCGTCTCTAACAATATTGGTTCACTGGATGACTTGGTCGGTTCAATGATGAGACAGGTAAACAACATTTAATCAATTAGTCCTCAAATAATTTATGGCCCGACCATTTTAAGATCTTATTGTGACTTGTTCATGCATCTATCTGTTACTTCTGATTACTGCGTAGACACCATTACAGATTTTGAATTGGGTGGACATTACCGTTAAAAAATGTATATTACAGTTTCACTATAGAATGATGTTATCATGTTCACTCGTCTTAGACACTAGTGGTCTATCATCTTTGAATGGGAGATTTACTGATATCAGCAACATCAGTGCTGTTTTATATGCTACAAAGGGAGCGACTTCATATGTTTTATCAATTTTGTGATGTTATCTTTTCTGGCCTTTCCGAGTTTCACACATCTGCAAAATAGGTTGCCTCAGGGTTAAATTTGGCCGCAGAATTTGCAGAACAACTTGAATTTTATTCTTGTTTTATTATCTGCTTGTTCTCCTAATGGCATTATCATCTGATGCAGGATGAAGACAAAGTGAAATTATTGGATGGAGAATTAATATGTAATAATTACAGCGTAGGTACATCTATGTGACAGCATTTTGGCACTATATATAAGCAGCATGCTTGTTGGAGAATTTTGTAGTCTGAGATATATTCTCTCGGAGTTATAGTTTTCTGTAGTCCGTAGCCTCTTTTAGGAGTACTTACTCACATGTAATATAAGGACGCTCTCCTACTTTATGAAATTGCATTGTTGTCTTGTCCATGGGTGGGACCTGGCATTATGCAATTAATTACGTCGTTTTAGTAGACATGCTTTAGTGTTTCAAAATCTAGATTAAGTTGATGATTATGCTAACACTGAACTTGGGATTCCAATAAAGAATTCGAATGTTTTAGGCCTACAAAAAAGGGCATTCCTTTTAATATTCCATTATTTTTATCAACTCGTTCGCGTACGGAACGACACATCTCGGGCCCCGGGGAGACAGCTTTTTTGAGCAAACCCTATACGACACGATGTCCTATCACTTTACTTTTATTTATCTAGTCAATTTAATCTCTCTAATCTGAGTTTTTGTTAAACTGACACGAATTAACTGAACAGAAAACACATGCGATGGCTTTTAGACCGATAAAGTTGCCACATATAGTGTACAGAAAAAGCTATAAATTGTTTGACGTTTCTGCTTTTCTGAACGCTAAGCATGATCACTTGTATACTACATGAATTCTGTTAGGTCAGTTAAGTTTGTATCAGATTAATGAAGAGAGAGAGATTAAATTTACGGGGAAGCGGAATTAAGATGCTTACCAGATGAAGGCTTTCTATTGGCCTCGAGATAAGAAGTAGTCTGCAAAAGCAGTGATGGTTTGGAGGTGCAAGCCAATTCTGACATCGACACATCCATTGTCAGAAGGATTGGGCATGAAGTAAGCAGCCTGTGGAACTGGAGATGCGAGAGGAGAAACACAAGCTGCTTTTCCATGAAAGAATCCGACATTATGGAATGGCATCTTCGTCCAATCAGAAACCAACGTTAGCTCCCTCAAAGGAGGGAGGCTTCCCTGCTGCTGTGCTCCTCCTGATTCCAATGCCTCCAAGTAGGCTTTCACATAGGCGTGGTTCACCCTGTTCTTGGCCTCTCTTATCTTTTCCACGATCCTTCCGTAGCTTGCCTCTTCCACTTCTCTCACGGACATCATCAAAAACGCAAGAACATACGCGTTCCCGCTGAAACCTTTCGGTAATGGAGGAGCCATCTTGTTCCTCGTATCCACTGCGAACTGCAAGCATACCTTCTTCTCTTTCCTCACTCCCGATCCCAATGCTTTGGTCCTTGCCTACGGCATGATCAATCCAATAGTAACTAGCTAGCTGAATTAGAATTATCGATTACCACTCAAAACAACCTTGGTGCAGGCGTGATCGAGAGGAAATGAGGAATTATAAGATAGTTACCTTCCAAAGGTGAGATGCCAAGACCTCGAAGGTTGAGAATGCAGGGGAGTGATGATCTGTGCTCGTAGAGAAGTGTTTCCGTTTTAAGTAATCTATGAGTGAACTCGTTTTAAGTAATCTATGAGTGAACTGCTTACGTGATAGTTCATAAGCGCATAGCTGTTTTGTTCGGAGGCTCCGATATTTTGCGGGGGAAGGGCTTTGTATTCAGAAGCTGCTTGCATTATCAAGTGATATAGATTTTCTATTGCCACGGCCTTTCAGAATTAGAAGCCCATGCACTAAAGAATGCATAAGTTGACACCTCCATCAAATAGCGAGTGGCTTGTCCCAAGCCCCATTGAGTACCCTCCGCATCCAAATTTTGTCACCTGTGTGCAGTGTAAACATATAAAAAAATCGCTATTTTCTTATTATATTTCAAAAAATTGAGTGTCTAATTCTGTACAAGGAACGGACTTTCACACACCAAACGAAATATTTTTGAAGGTAAAGAAATTTTACCAAAAACCATGAAAAAGATAAAAAATACGGGCACTTATATATGAAATAAGCACCAAATTAACGAACGTAGGAAAAACTTGCGATCTCCCTTGTCTACTGCGAAGAACATGTCCTCGAATAATCTCATGCACATGTACATATATATGTATTCAATGATCACATGAGTACAACCCAAGTTTCTTTGATTTTTATATAGTACAAATTAACAAAAATTAATTCTCCCATTATTGATTCGATAAATCACTACTTCTGTGGAAATGAGTTACTCACAGGGATGTAAGAGGTCCATATGTATAGATATATTATGTAATTCTGATCTTCGTATTCGAAAAACTTCTCTGACCATGCAAAATTTCAAGAGATTTTATGCGTGTGTGGCTAGGTTGTAATTAATTAATGTATGTATGTATGTATGTATGTATGTATGTATGTATGTATGTATGTATGTATGTATGTATGTATGTATGTATGTATGTATGTATGTATGTATGTATGTATGTATGTATGTATGTATGTATGTATGTATGTATGTATGTATGTATGTATGTATGTATGTATGTATGTATGTATGTATGTATGTATGTATGTATGTATGTATGTATGTATGTATGTATGTATGTATGTATGTATGTATGTATGTATGTATGTTACCTGAGCAATAACCAGAGGCATGTTTGAGAAATTGGCATGAAAAGTTGGCTTATAAACCAGCTTCTCAAAGAACTCGTTGTACTGAGACAAGTCCCCAAGTTGTAAGATTCTTAGAGGGGTGTGTGCCTCCACCATAATTGCACCCTCATTTTTGCACCACAGGTTCAGCTTCCCATCGCTCTGGTTCACCCTCAGTCTTCCTGCAGCTGGGTACCACACGCTTAGGGTTTCTTCCAACCCTGATTTCAAGCTGCTGAAAACTGAACTAAGGCTCAGATCTTTGAAAGCCTGAGATGGGTTGTAGAAAGAAACCCCATACATCAGAATAGGACACTGCCTATCTAAGTTGGAGAGGTTCAAAACCCTCCCAGCAGGCTGCACAACATGCTTTGGATACACGGGCACAACCCTTGAAATTGAAACTAGGGCACTAATACTGCTGCTAGGGCTAATAACATTATTGCCATGTCTGGTTGTGGTCATGATTGAATTCGGCTCAGTTTCTGATGATTAGATCAGTGTACTGACACAGATACGGGTGATTGATGAAGGGCAAATTAAACGTGGAAGAAGATGTTATTAGCTAGAGTAGGAGGCAAGCGTCATACACGGTGAAGTTGTTGATGAAGGGGGTTTATATAATATAAGATGAAGAATGTTTATTGGTAATGCATCTTCTTTTTGGTGAAATAAACGTATATATTCTGCATGGTACAAAAGGAGTTTCCGTTAAGTCGCCGACTGTATTATCTGGCTCGCACTTGGAGATAGAGAGGAAACGACCTACTAGCTACCTTCTCTATCATGATACTATCGCCATTATCTATCTTACTTAGTGGACCTTCCAGTGATATTGTTCAGATATATTTTTAATTTGGCCAGACCTTTGTCCTCTGTTGGGGTAAAAATATATGAATAAAAAACTACAGCATTAAAGGAAACTCTTGTCATCATCAATTAATTTTCCAAGAGAAGTCATGCATTGTTAGTTTGTTACACAAGTCAAATGTTTGGATATTATTAGTTAATAAAATTTTGAAAGCCATTTTATTATATATGTACATTGATGTTGTCTCTTACAATTTGGCAAGCGCGTATAAATACCGACTTGTTTTTATTTTGAGGTTATTTCTGCAGAGACATGATCATTACTAAGATCCAAGGAAATCAAGCATATATATTATATGGTTACTTGTATTATAAGTACGATCGAAGTTGCCCAGTTCAAGATTTTAGTCATCAAGAATTATCCAAACACAGCATAGTAAAGGCCAGGCCAGGCCAGGCTGAAGTATATATGACTTATTATGCGCTCTATATTCTATATTTTGGAGAAAGTTGGTTATTATTTTTCGGGAAACATGGAAAATACACCGAGAAATAAAGGTTAGATCGCTTTTGTTTGGTCGTTGCAAAAATAATGAGATTCTATATATATATATATAATTTGTGTACCAACCTTAACAAAGCTCACAGAAAACAATAACAAGAAAGCTAGGCATGCATAAGCTTTACTTCTGTTTGCTTGCTTTGGCAATGAAAAGAAGTATATAAAGAGAAGTGGGGATGAAGCTTGTTGGAAGAACAGGTTGGCGTGATAGAGAGAGATAAGTTGGGGTAGAGGAAAAGCATGCGTGCATTTGAAGCCCAGTGTTGTCTCTTCTTGTTCCCAACTTTACCAGCATCGGCCTCATTTTCAGGTTTCTTGCTTTTGATTACTTTCGCTTTCTCTTTTCTTTCTATATATATATATATATAATATATAATATATATATATTTTGACATAAAAATTTTTAAAAAGGGGTTGGGTTCACCCATGATCCAAAGATAAGGCAAAGTCTCCCTTCTTCCTAGGTGATACCAATGTAGAGCAGGGCGAGCCGTCTATTACCCTCAGGCGTAAACCTAGACACCCAAGAGTTAGGATGTCTCCCCAAGTGTCGCGACTGGAATCATAATAAAATAATATTCCCTAGGATTCGAATACGTTCTAAATGATTGCATGTCTCGTCCCTTCATTAGCTACTCACGGAGGATGGGTTTTTTTCTTTCTATATTGTTTTTATATATTATGTCTCCAACCCCAACCTTCTTTTGGCACCGCCTGCAGCTTCTAGTTGCCATTAATGTTCAAACTCTGCACTCTCAAGGAAATATTTATGTATTCCTTTAGCAATACTGCCTCTTGTGCTAGCAGCTTTTGGTATCTACGTACGTATACATCCTCAGGCATGTCTATCTAAAAAGTAAATACTTTGAAAGTTCTTGTCATATATTGTGAGACAGCTAAAAAATTCGGTGGTTACGTGTTTGAGTGTACATATAAATATCTATCTATCTATATATATATATATATATCTGTTGCCCAGCTGTCTGCTAAGTGAAACCCAACTGCTAGAAACTAGATAAGCAGAGAGGAAAAAGGAAACCGAATTGATGAAAGAATTAATTAGGAATATGATGGAGTCATGATCTTGCACATCATATAACATGACAAATGGATTATTAATTGTCCGCCCATAGAGAGAGAGTTTCGTCGAATCAAAGCGTACGGGGTTTTAATTAAGCCAAAACCATTTCTATTCTGTCATTCTTCATTTAATTAATTAATCAGTGGCTCTCGTAAGCCATGTGTGAGTATTTCCCAATTCCCAAAGACGCCGCGCTATAGCGGAAAAAAGTTGGAAAAATGACATTTAAGTCCCATATAAGCAATTGAATGATAAAAAAGTCTCAAGAAATGACATAATTAATGTCAAATCCCATGGGACCTCATATAAATTTTTTCTAATTGTAAAAAGACATAAATATCCTTAAAATTTTCCCTTAAGCAAACGTCTCCCGCGATAGTAAGACACGGATACCCGATGGTGGGGTTTACCCCTCTATCGAGGAAATAATAACCCCTGTACACTGAAATAATAACCCTAACACTTACAACTAACAACCCCATCAGCTACAACTAATAACCTTATCAGCTACACTTACAATCTCTCCACTTGAAATAACAACCACAGCACCTGCAACTAACAGCCCCAACCCCTGCAACTAACAACCCCATCAGTTATACTAAAAACTCCAGCCCCTACACTAACAACCCCATCAGCTGCAACTTATAACACAACACCTGCAATAACAACCCCAGGGCCTAAAATAACAATCCTAACACCTGCAACTAACAACCCCATCAACTGTACTAATAACTTCAGCTACGATGATGAGTAAATCCACGTGCAACACACTGTACTGTTCTCTTATTTCATAGCAAAATGTGCCAATACTGTACTGTAGCAGCTGTGTCACTGTCAGATAGTTTCACGTTTCTATAGTACAGTGTTGGCACATTTTGCTATGAAATAAGAGAACAATACAGTGTGTTGCAGGTGAATTTATTCATCATCATGGATGGGATTATTAGTACAGCTGATGGGGTTGTTAGTTGCAGGTGCTAGGGTTATTATTTTAGGCCCTGGGGTTGTTATTGCAGGTGTTGTATTATAAGTTGCAGCTAATGGGGTTGTTAGTGTAGGGGTTGGAGTTTTTAGTACAGCTGACAGGGTTGTTAGTTGCAGGGGCTGGGGCTGTTAGTTGCAGGTGCTGTGGTTGTTATTTCAAGTGGAGAGGTTGTAAGTGCAGCTGATAGGGTTATTAGTTACAGTTGATGGGGTTGTTAGTTATAAGTGTTGGGGTTGTTATTTCATGCGTTGGGGTTGTTAATTGCATATGCTGGGGTTTTTATTTCCCCGATGGAGGGGTAAACCCCACCATCGGGTATCCATATTTCACTATCGCGACATTTATGTCTTAGGGATATTTATGTCTTTTTACAATTAAAAAAAATTCATATGAGGTCCCATGGGACTTGACATTAATTATGCCATTTCTTGAAACTTTTTTGTCATTAAATTGCTTATATGGGATTTAAATGTCATTTTCCCAAAAAAGTTCTTCCTTCCTATATTTTGTCAGAATGAAGACTATCCTTATTCTGCCATCTTATTTAACCAAAAAAGATGTGCTCCAATTCAATACCACCAACTTATTCTCTCTATCTTTTGCATGGCGCTGTGTGTGTGAAATCTCATGTACATATCATGCGTGCCAACTTATATCTGTCTATGTTACACGTGATGTAAAGGATAGTCCACGCATGAGCACGAGGTAGTCATATTTTAACAGTTTTATCATTGCTTCAGTGGAGAGAAGGAGACTGTAAGAATATTGAACAATATAATAAGGGAGAAAGAGTAAGACATGTGGTGGTTTGAATAGGTATTCAACGGAAATTAAAGAGATTCTGTATAATGACCACTAAACAACCATCTCATGTAGTGAACTCTCTTTCTTTCTTTCTCCATGTTCGTTTACTAAAAAGATATAAAAATAACACTTAGACCCGGACCCTTGTATCATGCAGAAGCTAGCTAGGTGGAATCTCCCGAGTAAGACTCTGTTGCTGAGCGTGTTCTATCGATTCGTAAATGTGGGTGAACTTGAGACTTCCCCTGCGCAGGTTTAGTGATTATTCCAAAGTAATATTTGAAGAGATAAAACCAGCGGAGGTTAATTTTTTATTACTTTCTTCATGTTAACCTTGAAGAGATAAAACCATCACGGCAGCTTCAGATTGTATGATAATTTCTTATGATAGTGAAATCATTACCCCATTTCGTTGAGAATAGAGCTAGCTAGGTGTCGCCCCGTAACAGAAATTCGAAAGGAACCCAGCAACCCAATTATATTCCTTTTAATATTTTCGCTAAGTTTTTTCTTTTTCCTTTTTCTCTTGATGACGGAATGCCGTCGTTTCTTCATCTACAATGCAATCTCTACATCTTCTCTAACAGCGCTCTATCATTTTTCATAAAATATCGTTGTCTTCTTAATTTAAAAAGGGGTTATTGCTACCATTTGTTACTAGTATAACATATAAATATGACAATAATATGCTACCTACTCCGTGCCTCCTGTATATTGTGTACACGCGCGCGCGCGCACACACACAAAATATAAACATTAACTCTGGTAATGACTACATACGGTCATTCTATCTAATAATATTAATCCATTTAATTTATGGATATGCATGTAGACGGCCAAAATAATATTGTTCAATTAACAAAAATACTTGGACATTAGGACTTCTTCCCAATGGCTCTGGTGAGCTAAGTTTCCTCAGTACTCAAGCATCTAACAGTTATGACCGATGTGCTTCCAAGTCTACATGGGACAGCGAGTATACACAATGGATCAAAGGCTGTTTAATGCCTAGAAAAGCTACACGCTAACTTTTATCAACAGTTTCCACTTAACTTTTGAGCAAAATGTTTCTTGACTGGTGCCTATGTTGTAGTTCCTTATTCTCCCCTCTAGCCACAAATTAGTGGATGATAAAAGTTTCTTTAAACTATTAATTTAAGGTATATGTGTGGTAATTGTAAAAATAATTAATTATTATAAATAGTTAAGATATTATGAAAGATATAGGGAGATAATAGGAGAGATATTATGCTGATTAATTCAGATAATATTAATATATTTTAGGATATTATTGTTATTTTTTTTTATCTAATTATACACTATAAATTAAGTAGCTTCAATAAATAAAATTATGGTAGTATTCAGGCCCTGAACTTCTGCATGGTATTAGAGCCAATGTCGCCACAGTAGCTTCAGCCGGTGCTACCATAGTAGCTTCAGTCGGTGTCGCCATAGTAGCTTCAGCTGGTGCCACCACTATAGCTTTAGTCGATGCCACAACAGTAGCTTCAACAATGCTGAAGCCCAGTTTGACGGTAACCTAGCCAGCAACACGCGAGTTCAGCCCGTGCCGTGTGACCGGTCACCCAGCAACGCGAAAATGTCAAGTTGGTGCTACCACAGTAGCTTCAACAACACTGAAGCCCAGTTTGAAGGTAACCTAGCCAACAACACACGAGTTCAGCCTATGCCATGCGACCGATCACCTAATAACGCGACAACGTCAACCTCTTTGGTTCAGCTAGCCCAATTCGCCTATACCTAGCCAACGACACGTGAGTTTAGCCTGTGCCATGCGACAGGTCACCCAGCAACGCCATAACCCTGGTGTGATGAGACAACGTCAAGCCTTTTAGAGACTTGTGCGTGGACATTCATAAGGTCTGTGTTAGTAGTCTTTATTTGTATCCTTTACTCCTGCGAGACATGTTCTCTGTTCTTGCTAGCACGTGTGCCTGTGCATAAGAAAGTGATCTAGCACATAGAGCCTGCTAGCATGTGTGCATGTGCATAAGACAATGATTTAGTAAACAGGAGCCCTGTCAGTACGTGTGTTCGTGACAAGTCAGTGACAAGTTCACCAAACAGAAGCCCTTTTTTTAATGGATACTTCATTTGATAGGTCTTTTAAAATGGATTCTCTAAGGATTGGTGGTTCCTCAAGGTCTATCTCTATTTTTGATGGTTCGCCTCTGTCAATTATTTCAGACAAGTTCATTCTCACAAATTAGGGATTGGGCACAAGCAATTAAATTCGTTGTAGGTGGACGCGGTAAGTTAGGTCACTTAATTGGAGACACACTAACACCATTTGATCCTACAACCATGAACCAGTGAAAAACATATGATTTACTAGTCTGCTCTTGATTGGTAAACACTATCTCTCCATAACTTAAGATAAGTTTCATATATTTTCCCACTGCTAAAGCTATTTGAAAGGTTGTTCGTGACTCATATTCTCAAGGGAAAGACCATTCTCGGGAATATGGTGTGAGGCGTAGAATTTGAAAGTCCACATAGGGTGCACAAAGTGTTACAGAATTCTGGCTTGAGCTTGTAGCTCTATGGCTAGAGCTTGATCTAATGAAAAAGGAAACATGGACCTCTCCACATGATGCTGCTTGTAACAAACAGAACACCAAAAATGAACAAGTGTTACTTTTTTTAGTCAGCCTCAACCCAAAATTTGATGATGTTAGATGTCAGATATTGAGTACACAAGTTTTTCTACCTCCCAGAGCGGTATATGGTATATGCTGAGATATTGCTTGAAGAGTCTCAACATGAGGTAATGTTGCCTGTATCTAAGTCACTTGCTTCTGTTGATTCTACTGCTTTTGTAAGTCAAGATACCAATTATAACTCAATTCATGGAAAAGTATCCTATGACCATCGCAAAAAGGTGGGTCACACTAAAGATGAGTGTTAGGATATTCATGGTAAACCTGCTGACTAGAAGTAAAAAAGAGGTAGGCCTCATGTTAATCAAGTCTCTCAATATCAAAAAAGTGTTCTACCACCATCCCAACTATGAGCAAAGAGAAAATGGGTCAATTGTTTGAGTATTTTAAAATTCTTCATACTGAACAGCAGTCTGCATCTATTGTTACTATTGCTCACCGAGGTAATAATGATGTTGCCTTACATACCTTTGTCCCTATCAAATGTATTGTTGATACAGGAGCTTCTGACCATATAATTTTAGAAGTCAAAATGTTTGACTCCTATCTTCCTTTGACTAAAAGTCAATCAATTAAGATAGCTGCATGTTCCTCTTCTCCTATAGCAAGTACTAGTATGGTCCATCTGTCAAAAAAATTACATCTTGACTCTATTTTACATGTTTCACATTTGGCTTGTAATTTATTGTCTGAGTAAATTGACTAAACAAATCATTTGCTCGACTAATTTCTTTTCATCTTATTGTATTTTTCAGGATCTCTCATTGGGGATGACGATTAGCACAACTAAGGAATATGAAGGGCTCTACTATCTTGATGTTTCTACCGTGAGTCCTTTAAGTTGCAAAATAAGTGGTTTAACCTCAACCACAAATGACAATAATATTATATTATGGCATAAAAGGATGGGTCATCTTAGTTTTAGTTTTTCTTATTTAAAACGCATGTTTCCCCATTATCTTTGAATAAAAGTATTATGTCCCATTGTGATATTTGTGAGTTAGCCAAACACTATAGTCCTACTTTGACACCGCCTATCTATAAGTCCACTCGCTCTTTCTTCATTATTCATAGCGATGTCTAGGGTCCCTGTCGTATCCCAAACTGTACCCAATCCAAATATTTTGTTACGTTTATTGATGACCACACACGCATGAGCTAGGTTTACCTGCTAAAAGACAAGCCAGCTATTACCTCCATTTTTATCGAATTCTATCACTATAAATGAGACACGGGAGTTCACTATACTACTAGAAGGAACTAAACTCATGGGATATAAATGGGTATTTAGACCAAAATTTAATGTTGCTGGTTCATTAAATAAGTACAAGGCAAGATTAGTTGCCAAGAGATTCACCCAGACTTATGGAATTGATTATAATGAAACATTTTTCCCTCTTGCTAAGTTAAATACCATTCGAGTTTTACTCTCCATTGCTGCAAATCTCGACTAGCCATTCCACAACTTGACATAAAAAATGCGTTCCTTAATGGTGAATTAAGGGAAAAAGGTATATATGAGTATCCACCTGGATTTGATAAAGGGAAAAATCATCAGGTATGTAGACTAAAAAAATCAATTTATGGCTTAAAGTAATCACCACGTGCTTAGTTTGACATATGCTTTACAATACTCAAAGCTAAAGGTTACAAACAAAACTTGTCATATCACACCATATTTTTATTAAAAGATAGTTGATAACTATCCTCATTGTATATATGGATGACATTATTCTCAGTGAATAACACCAAGGAGATGGAGAGTTAAAATGACACTCAGTAAGTAGTTTGAAGTAAAAGATATTGAAAAATTGAAGTGTTTCCTAGATATGAAAGTAGCAAAGTCTTAAAAGGGGATATATGTTTCTCAAAAGAAGTATATGCTCGATCTTCTCAAGGAAACATGGATGCTTTGGGTGTTAGCCAAGCAAAGTACATGTTTTTACTTAAAAAAAACTAGCAAAGAAAAAAAAGGAAGTAACTTAGAGAAAAAAAAGCAAGACGCAAACAAGGCATTAACAAATAAAGGCCAATATAAACAACTAGTTAGTAAGCTTATATATCTTTTGCATAATATGCTAGATTGCCTATGCAGTAAGTGTGGCCAATCAACATATGCATGCTCCCAAGAATAAGCATCTAGATGTAGCTTATAAAATACTAAGGTATCTTAAAGGTATACCTGGCAAAAGATTATTTTTTAAAAAGAATAATATAAGAGACGTTAAAATTTTTATAGATGCAAATTGAGCAAAAGATTAGGATAATAACAGGTCTACATTGGGGTATTGCACCTTTATATGGGGTAATCTAGTGACTTGCCAAAGTCAGAGGCAAAATTCAAAATCAAAATTAAGAGCCATATCTCAAGGTATTATGGAAGGGCAATAGTTGAAAAGAGTGACAAAAGAAGTCTATTTTCAATTTACTGTAATAACAGTAGTTTTAAGGATGACATTGAATCCTGTTTAGCATATTAGAATCAAGCATGTTGATGTGAACAGACATTTTATTAGAGAAAAAATTAAAAATAGAATTATCAGTCTGTCATATATTCTTACCAAGTTACAAATAATCGACATCCTTACTAAAAGACTACTAGAAGATGTGTTCGAATACTTTATAGGCAAATTAGACATGATCAATATTTATGATTTAATTTAAAGAAGAGTGTAGTGATTATAAAAATAATTAATTATTATAAATAGTTAAAATATTATGAGATATAGGGACATAATAAAAGATATATTATAATGATTTTATTAGATAAAATTAAAATATCTTAAGATATTATTTTTTATCTAATTATACTATATAAATTTAGTAGTGGCAATATTCAAGCCTGAACTACTACAATATGAAATAGTTGTCTACTAGGTATTGCTTTTAATCATCCAACGAGATAGCCTCTGCGTCAGATTTTTCTTTCTTCTGATTCAGTTCAGCATCATTCTCAGCTTCAACCATTTCTACATCACTTCCCCTAACACTTGGCGTTTCCTTCTCTTCGACAGGGTCCGCGCTGTTTTCTTCTGTAAGTTGACACTCCATTACCATGTCTGTTCTCTCGTCACCTGCTGATTTAGGTTTGGCATCTTGAGAAACCACGATTTCATTTTGTGGCGAAACGTCTGATTTATTCTCTGGAATCAATGGCGGCTTTTCTTCAGAAGGGTGACTTTGGTGTGAGGGTGTTAGAATTCTATCGATTTCTTCACAAATGGGCTCTATTGTCAGCAAGTTCTTCAAGTCTACTTCTGCCGGCTTTCTTGCATTTGTGTTTTCGTCCATGACTTTACACATCTGCCAGCACAGAGGGGAAAACAGTTCTTGCATATAATAAGCCATACAGCAATTTCCCGCGCATATTTTAACACATGAAGATGTGAAGTGATATTATTTAGAAGGGAACAAACAGCTCATGGAGATCATGTATATATCCTAACCTCATTGTAAAGCCGAATCAATTCCAAACGATTTGGATCACTATCAGCAACAGAAATCTTGTCTGAAGCTGCAGAAAATTGAACCGCTACAATTAAATCTCACAAGAGATATTTCTTGTACTCAAATTGCAATGAACTAGTTAATATTGGCAAAATTATAGCTAAGTATAACGATAACAAAGCAGAAAGGGCAAAAACTATAAACACAACGAATTCATATGATTCAAACAAGGAGATTGCTATTTGTCTGATCATGAGAGGTATCTATCAATTGACACAGGAAAAGAAATAGAAAGGTCATACCTATTGCTTCCACTTGAGGCAGTTGATCAGACATTTGGGTGTCTGTCTTCCCTGATTTATTACTAGGTATACTTGCAGCCTTGGGTTCACAATTAAGTCCATTGTTTGTTACTTCATTTACTTTTACTTCTCCCTGCATAGGTCATGAAGAATTTAAGAAATACCGATCCTTGTATTGCATAAAAGTCGAATAATCTTGTACTGTTATGCCACTGTATATATGAGATGACACTATTAGCACACATCAACGTTGATATTTTTTAATCCTTACATTTTGAACGTTTTTTTTTAACATCTCATGCCATTGGCAGAGGTAAACTCTAGTTACTGCCAATAATTGAAAACAATGTCAGGCATTTAATTCAAAGCATTTCATAACAAAAATCTAATAAATCATCAAACATAAAGAGACAGTGATATCGATTTGTTGCCCACCATGATAGATGATAAGAGACGAGAGTATCCGGAAAGGGACAGTGGCCATTAACTGTGTCGACACTACGCTATAAAGATGTTATGCAATTTTCAAACCTTAGCCAGGCTTAAGAGGGAGCATCAATGCCTAAAGATCTAGATTCTAGGATTCTGAGATTGGGTATGATGTCAAGTTGGTCACTACTCTAAAATTTATTCACTGAATATATGAGCCCCGCGGTGAATTTAGCACTCCATATATGCCTGAATCCAAGCAAAGTCTATTACCCACATATCTTACTTAGGATGTACTGTCCAGTTAGCTACTCAGTGAGTTTCTATGAACGATCTTTCCAGAGGTGTTTCCCCGTCAGAGACATAAAGATCTCATGTACTTCTCAATTTTCTGTGTTTTGTTCCTCTTTTCCTGATCTATGAGCACCCATTGTCCCCCACGAACATTCTTTGTGAATCCTTTCTTCCGTTCCAAACACCAACGCGGCGCCCACCCAAACAACACCCCCCCCCCAACACAAAAAAAAAATAAAAAAATAACAGAGACAAGTCTTATCCCACTGAATTAAGTTGGCCATATAAATCACATGATATCATTGGGTTGTAACTTCATGAGTTTTTCCCAGCACATTAATCTCTCAAACACACTAGAAAGTTATATCCAACCACCAGGCTTTTCATAAGTTAACAATATCTGACAAGGCAACTTTTAAAAGATCTAAAATCATCTTCTGATCAATTTAACACTTCACACTTAAATCCAGTAGAGCCCATAAAACTTAAACTTACTAAGCATTCTTTCTGGTACTCTGCGTTGATCCCTTTTTCCAAGAGAAGCACCCTCTTTTTTATAAACTCAACCTGTCTTCTCTGCATGTCTCTAAAACGATATAATACAGACGACTCTTGATATAAGAGTGTTTGACTCCTAGCGTCACCAGAACCAAGTGCACCATCAGCTGCTTTGTCACCCCCATCATTTTCCTGATATTGATTGCTAATTGCTTCTGCGTTGGACAAATTTGCACTATTTTGTGCCTGAGAGCCTAGTTGTCCTGGTACCGGTAAATTTATAAAGGGAAGGTTCAACTCCTGACAGATGATCTCATGAATCTTCAGATCCTTATCATCAACAATAGCTTGCCACCTTCCATATCCGTGCCTTAGGAAAAAAAAAACAGAATCATGTTTGAGTGATATATCAAGAGGGAAAAAAAAACAGAATCATGTTTGAGTGATATATCAAGAAAACAATCCACAATGCTAACAACAGAGCCAACTAAAGATATCACATTCAGCTGTCTCAAGTAATAGAATGTATTCAAGGCAGTAGCAAAAATAATATACAAACACCGCCAAAGGATATTTGTGAAGACCATATGGTCTCCAGGCCCAAAAAATAATAGTATTTTCTGTTATGCCATGAGATGATACACAATGTCTATTGTACAACAAAAGAGGTACAGAGGACCATTTTGGTGATGAAGTAAAGCAATTGCCTTTGCATGGAAATTAGACGAGATTATTTATTAGAAAGAAAACATACTTCAACACAGCACGCAGCAGCACTAAATCATGCTCCTCCTTCCAAAACTTCGCACCCTTCAAACTAGGATACCGAAATAAGATTTCATCTGAAAAAAGTGGAGTCCCAGGGTTTTCAGATGCAAACTTCACCTGTCATTTCACATCCCAACAGAAAGAATGTTCATCAAGTTAAGGAATATTATAAGGTAAAAGCCAAGCATTCACAGAATCACGTAGTTCCATGAGCACATACTCGAAAAGAAAAATATTTATTGCATGATATTATTCTAAAAATAGATGACAAATTTTTCAGGGGGGAATCAATTTCCTGCTTGTATTTCAACTGTAATTATATTTAGAATGATCATTCTTCAGGCTGCATTTCCCCCATTCTAAACTATAGCATCGGCCAAGTAAATGATATATTTGAACTTGTATATTAGTCGCTTGAACATCGTACTACAAAAAGTATACCCATTCCCTTCTCATAAATAACCGTAAATATTAACAACTTTTCTTCCAAAATTATCTAAAAGTTGAGACTAGCCATGCAAAGACCCTCAGTTTAAACAACTCACGATTAAAATAAGAAGCTACAGGTAACTTAGTCTCTGCTAGATGGTTATTCTTTAATTATTTTGTAAAATCTGAAATGCCTTTAATATAAAAATGCTCTCCTTTTTTGAGAAAAAAGATACGTCCAGAACAAGCAGGAAACAACAGTGTTCGGTGCCTTAGAAGCTAAACTTTCAGGGTTTTGTCCAAAAAGGCACTTAAAATCAATAAAGCTTATTCATCAGGTGACGAAACATACAAGTTCATGAGCATTTTCTAAAAACAAAATACAAAGCATGGCCGAGAAGAGATTCTAAGTTCGTTAGAGTTAATGATACATCCATGCCAGACATGATCTAAAATTAGCCATAGAATATTAATCAAACACATGAAAAGCTTCTCAAAAATTGAAACCTGAGGCATGAAAGTACTTGTTTTTAGTGATTATATTGAATACAAATAGTTTAACGTAAAGCAAGTTTATTTGAAGGACTCACATTTTCCCTTATCAAGCCCAGAATTGCAATCCTCACAAGTACATCTTGCATTCTAAGTCCTTCTTTTGGAACACCATCTGCCGCCAAATCAATGAAAAAAAAGATAAAACCAATAAAGTTATAGGAAAAAAATTAAAATGCAAAAGGCTACATCTTCAAGAAGGATCCACTACCTGAGAATGTAGAGGCATCAGTTATATCTTCAATAATATGATTTAGGAAAAGGATTCCGTAGCTGGAAATTAATAACATTGTCATTTTCACCCACAAAAATTGACTTGAAGTAAGATGCAAACCAAAATATACGTAACAAAATTATAAATTATAAAATAACATGCATCAACAAGTATTTCTTAAACCAATGCACTGGTATGACATGAAATATCACAAATATGGTAACAAATCAAGGAAAAAGTCATATTATTACTCTTTGATTTCTTCATAAGTCTTCTGTTTCATTCGGGAAGTGAATTCCTTCCAATCATAATCACCCATCCCAAACCTATAATAGACTCAAAGTGAGATTAACTATAGAAATAAGCATGTCAAAGGTCTTTCTTAAACACATTCCAAAAGTAAGAGATCAGAAATAAGCAACAGCAGAAAATAAAATATAACCTCATCAGAATCTGCACAAATGCAGCTCTCTGATTCTGATTAAAACCAAGCACTCGAAATGATTTTCCTTCACCTTCCATCAGAGGATGCGGCTCTGTGCTATCTGCTGGTAAAGAATTTAGAAGAAAGATGACACCACAGTCAAGACCAGATCAAGAACAGCATCATTACAAGAAAAAAAAAATTATTAATATACCACGGGCTCTCTTTTTATAAGGTCTTTTAGAAATAGTTCCATTTGAATTTGAATCACCATCAGTAAGCTCCGCATCAGCATTGTCATCACCATCAGAGCTTACATCTTCCAGACCAGCAAGATCATCATCCTCAACAGAGACCATCTGAAAAGTTGAAGAATTACAGATATTACCTTTGCAAAAATAAACACCACCAAATCATTGTAGGTAACAAATAAAAGTCATTATTAGCAAATTATTTAAAGCGTGTGGCACTGAACACAAGTACTTGCCTGTTTGTGACGACTCCGCTTCCCTTTGCCCAAGGCATCCAACTCTTGAACTTTATGCATTTCATATCTATCTCCTAACAACTCCTCCCAGTATTTTGCTCTTTCTGTACTTGCCACGGCAGATTCATTCTCCATAGCTCGCTTTTTTGCTGCCTCCTCGGCTGCAGCCTCAACTTCGTCAACATATTCAAAATTTGCCACCTAAAACATGCATCATTTGACTAGTTGAAGAAAAACAATGAGAACAAGAGAAAGCTCAAAAACAATGACAGCATGCCACCAAATGCCCCTTTCTTTTCATTTATTGGCATTTGTCTGTTCATATGTCTATTAAATATGTCTTTGCAAAGTACACATCCACTCACCACCAACCAAAAAGGAGGGGGAAATCTGAATAGAAAATCTATATGCATAAATGTTTGAGAGTCAACCTTAAAAGCCTTCAGAAATCCATCCTCTTCATCATCCATTGTAGCATCTTCATCACCAACTTGTTCACGATCCAGCAATCTATTAACAAGAAAAGTATAAGATAAGAAATACTACGTATTGTAAAAATTTCATGTTTGAGTAGCACAAGTGAATGATACCTATCTATGGCAGCATCATCATAATGAATTTGGCGTGATTTGCCTGCTTCATCGTTCTCATCAGCAAATAACTCCTTGGAGCCATACCTTATAATATCATTCAATTCCTCCTAAGAATAATTAAAACAATAGTTGCCATCAGATCTTCTAAAATCCATTTTAGATTAAATCTGATCTGGTTGATTATAAAGAACTTGACATGCCCCAATCAAGATTTAGATCATATACGATGTATTAAGGATGAAGAAGGTAAGGTTTTGGTTGCAGATAGTGATATTAAAGAACGGTGGAAAACCTATTTCTACAAATTGTTTAATGACGAGGGAGGTGGGTCAAGTTATGAGCTAGAGGATTTAGCACGAGAAGTTGAACCAAATTTGGCATTTTACCGTGAGATCCGTGTTGGCGAGGTTAAAGAGGCGCTTAGGAAAATGGAAAATAGCAAAGCTGTTGGACCTGACGGTATCCCTATTGAAGTTTGGAAGTGCTTAGGTGAAGTGGGGGTGGTGTGGCTTACTAAACTTTTTAATGTGATCTTAAGTTCTAAGAAAATGCCGGATGACTGGAGGAAAAGTACTTTAATTCCTATTTACAAAAATAAAGGGGATATTCAAAATTGTGCAAATTACAGGGGGATAAAGCTTATGAGTCACACTATGAAGTTGTGGGAAAAGGTAATTGAACACAGGTTGAGATTAGAGACTGATATTACAGAGAATCAATGTGGTTTCATGCCGGGTAGGTCTACAATCGAGGCGATTTATTTATTAAGGGGGTTAATGGAAAGGTACCGGACTAAAAGAAGAGACTTGCATATGGTCTTCATTGATTTAGAAAAAGCATATGATCGAGTGCCAAGGGAGGTGCTTTGGAAAGCTTTGGAAAAGAAAGGTGTACGCATGGCATATATCAAGGCAATAAAAGATATGTATGAGGGGGTAACAACTACTGTTAGAACGTCTGGGGGCGAAACAAAGGATTTTTCCATAAGGATTGGTCTACACCAGGGATCATCCTTGAGTCCGTATTTATTTAATCTAGTAGTAGATGCTCTAACAAAGCCTATTCAAGAAAAAATCCCTAAGTGCATGCTTTTTGCGGACGATATAGTTCTTGTGGCGGAATCAAGAGAAGAGATTAATTTTAAACTTGAGTTATGGAGAAGTACTTTAGAGTCAAAGGGTTTTCGTCTGAGTAGAAGTAAGACTGAATATATGCATTGTAATTTTGATAAGAGGCAAGCTAGAAGTAACTTGGAGGTCAGATTGGGAGATCAAGTTATTCCACAAATAGATAAGTTCAAATATTTGGGATCTATTATCCAGAAGGACGGTGAAATTGTGGAGGATGTTAATCATAAAATTCAGGCCGGGTGGTTCAAATGGAGAAAGGCTACTGGGATTATATGTGATCGGAAAGTGCCAGATAAGGTAAAAGGAAAGTTTTATCGCGCTGCTATAAGACCAGCATTACTTTATGGAAGTGAATGCTGGGCTTTAAAAGGACAACAAGAACATAAAGTTAGGGTAGCTGAGATGAGGATGTTGAGATGGATGTGTGGGCATACAAGAAAAGATAAGATTCGTAATGAACACATACGGGGAAGAGTTGGAGTGGCACCTATTGAAGAGAAAATGATAGAGAACCGTCTTAGGTGGTTTGGACACGTGCAAAGAAGGACATTGGATGCGCCGATAAGGAGGGTGGATCAAACAGTATGGACACCGGTTAAAAGGAATAGAGGAAGGCCAAAGAGAACGCTCAACGAGGTCATTGAGCGGGATCTCCTGGTCAATAACCTATCTAAGGATTTAGTTTTTGATAGAGCACAATGGCGTCGTATGATCCATGTAGCCGACCCCATTTAATGGGATAAGGCTTGTTGTTGTTGTTGGGGGGGTTAACCAGGCAGGGTAAGGATCAGAACCCTTAGGGACAACCTTAATACTGTATTTGGACCATGCAAGAACACAATTTGGTTACTCTTTGAAAAGTGATTTTTTAAACAGTTGGTTGTTTAATTCCAGAATAAGATTTCTATTCAGCAGATTGGTGAATTGGGATGAACCATGCCAGAATTTTTCAAGACAAGCCTCTGATCCTACCTGGCTTTGTCTGATATTCAGAGGGAAGGAAACATAGAATGCTTTACTTCATTGACATATCATTTCCTCCACTCTCTGTAACTTGTCTTTTTCAAGAATATGCCTAATCATCAAATCTTGCAGCTTCTCAGTTTAATATAACTTCTTTTGGCCAAAATCTTAACATAAGTTCTCTGACAGAAACAAAAACAAAAAGCTCTCCTGTTTTAGTTCTCTCCATCCTCCCTCCCCCTCCCCAAATCGCTTAGGAAAATACAATATCTATATCACAAGATACCAAGAAAATATACAATAAAATTCAGATCCACATACTACTCATATTACATCATGAGAAGTAAATTCTTTCAAAGAATGAGGAAGACATTAAGGTAACTTGTCAATCTGATTAACATAAATGTAGCTTTGCCAATCCTACCGATAGCTGTTAGCATCAGCTTATCCTAATCCTTGGTGTAAAAAAAAAAGGAACTAATTACCTGGTTAATATTTTGAGATTTTAGCCTCCCTACAACGAGATGTTCCAGCACCATTTTCTTCTGAGTCATCTGCATCATTCTCTCCTCAATGCTTCCCCGTGTTACAAGCCTATAAATCATTACCTACAAAACCCGAACCATCATTATGTGCAACTTCAAATATGATAGACAGCTATAAATTAATTGAAAAATAAACTCCAACCTTATTAGTTTGTCCAAGTCGATGAGCCCTAGCCATAGCTTGTAGATCAGCATGAGGGTTCCAATCACTATATATTAACAATTTGATCAGTGAATTAGAGATATATTAAATCACATTAGACAATAAATATCACAAACAATACTTTCCTTCCATCATCATAAGGCTGCAAAACAACACGCACTATATAGGCATTCCTCACACTTGCTTAACAAAGATGAAAAACCAACATATGTACCTTGACTATTTTCCGATAGAAAAAAATTTAAGCATTTGAACAATCACGAACCTCATTTCATAGCAGCCAAAACATCCCTAGACAATTACTAGAGCTTCATATAGGATACTCCTCATATTTTATGTAAAACTGCATGATTATAACTATCAATCAAAAAGGTTTCCTCTCCTGCAAACAAAAATTTGGCAGCAGGAAAAAGTTCTCATACAAAAACTTCATGCTTCTTTCCTGGAAATCTTTTTACTAGTCTCTAGAAATTCATTTGATAACATCTTTTCAAAATCATCAATAAGATGCCAGGTGAAAATTTGCACCACCCAACTTTACGGGCCTAATCAGAAAGTCGCTGAGTTCCCAATGGCAGTCAAATGGCAATAAGGTTTCTCTAATCCAAGTACCCACCATGCTTGCCTCTTTTTGATATGCAGATGAACTGCACAGAAATTTTTCATGTCTAACCCCCACCCCAACCTTTAATTGAGCTTTCTTGTTCTGTATGTTTTATTTATTGGGAGGGTACCTTAACCCTCCTTTACGTCTTTCTTCTCTCAATCAAATTCTTCATTTAGACATATTATTTTACCAGAAAAAGAAAATTACTAGCATTAAAGATTCACCTATCGTATATAATAACTGTGTCAGCTGTTGCAAGGTTTATCCCCAATCCCCCAGCTCTAGTAGAAAGAAGAAAACAAAATCTTGAAGAATTTTTGGCATTAAACCGATCTATTCGTACTTGTCTTTCAGCTCCACCAACCTTGCCATCAATTCTTTCATACTGCCAATTCTGATAAAAAAAAAGAGAGAACAATGAAAAATGAAAGAATATCATACAGCAACTTTGCACAGATCACAAGCAAAATAGCATATTTAAACAGAATAACCTCACACGGATACCTTGTAAGAACAGTAATCTTCAAGCAAGTCCAACATGTGCTGAAATTGTGAATATATGAGGACTCTATGCCCTTGCTCTTTAAGCTTTACCATCATTTTGTCTAACAAGTGCAACTTCCCCGATGATTCCAGCAGCTTTCTGTAATTAGTGAAAGAATTAAAAACACACATTATGTCAAATTAGTCATACACAACAATACCCAGTAGCATATAGGAACGGATAAAATATAAACCACCACATATGCAATGCGCCCAGATTTCTAATAGACGCCCACAATGGCATGGCTCTCTCAGAGATTAATGGCATAAGAGCTTACTTGTAAGATTCTTTTGCATCTTGAATATCTGGCTCAACTCCTTCTAACATGTAAGGATGACAACAGAGCTTTCGCAACTCCATCACAACATTGATAAGAGAAATCTATTTAAAATAATCAAAACAATAAAATTATCAATACAGTATATTAAGCTTAAAACTGTTTTTTATTTTCACATTTCTATTTCCAATATAGATAAAATTAAGAATGGAACGCCCAAAGGTTCAGTTCATCAAAGCATGAAAATACCTGAGCTCCACCACGACGAGTTAATATCTGATAATTACGGGTCAAAATTGCCTTATAATATTCTTTCTGTTCGCTGCTTAATTCAACACGTAAAATAAGTTCCTTTTTGGGAGGTAACTCCTTCATGACGTCTTTCTTGACCCCTGCATTGACCTCAAATATTTTAAATTCTGTTTCAGCAGTACAAGTTGTTTATTAACAAACTACCAACTCCATAGCTCATATTAAGAACTTCAAACCAATGAAGCAGTTGATATCCCTCAGTACTGTTCATCAATGCCAAACTAATTACTCTACATCAAATGTAGCTATGTCAATTTCTTAAAGTTTAAGATGTATACTTCTAAGAAGATGGGGGGCCAACATTTTATGAAGCCTTGAAATCTGCTCCTCTTGATTGATATCCTTGAATTCTTCCTGAAATTCCTCTAAACTTCCAAACTACCAGTAGCCAAATAGAAAGTTTGTAAGATATTCTTGACATTTGTGAGTTGATTCGATAAAAACTCACATTCTGTTCACAGTAATATTGTCATACTAACCTTCCCAGCGTCAAGGAAGTGCATAAGCATAAAAAGTTCATCCAAGTTGTTCTGAAATACACCAGACAACCATGAGTCGCTTAAACTTTCAAGGCATAAACACAATATATGCAAATTAACTATTAAGGAGATCAGTTGTGAACTTTATAAGCAAAGATGCCATAAGTCAATTTCATAAGATAACTCGACAACTAACCACACTTGTTAGATAAGTAGAGTAGCTAACCGAGAATCAAACAAAGTTAAAGTTTGACACGAGAAACAGCATCATGAAAGGCTAAGTCATAACCACACCAGCATCCATTGTCCGAACAAACATTACATGAAAGGCCAAGTCATACAATTACATAATATAAACTCACGTGAGATCATTACAAGTACATATTAAGGGAGTATTCACGTTATTAAATCATCTAACTAAAGACAAACACACATATAGAAAGATAATACAAGTTAACAGCATCAATTGACGGAGACCCACCTACAAAATTGCAAAAAAAAACAAATATTCTAAACTGGGTAAGACTTTTAAAAATAAATCAATTATTGATGGCCATCATTATATGAAGAGACAACACATCCAAATTAATTTTAGAAAAATAACTTCCCCTGACATATTTGCATGAACAATCACTAACATATAATAGCTATATCTTTTGCTATCAAAAAGTCTCAAAACAAATATTCTTTTAAGAACAAGAATTGCAATCCAAGTTCAGCAACCATCTAAAAGACGAAAACCTAAACGACCCAATCCAAAAGCACCCAAAAAATAAATCAATAATAATCATGAACAACCAGTGAAACACCTGACATCAAACCCAAGAAGACAAACAAGAGTCAGTTCATTGATGCTAGAAAATTAGGACATAATAGTACATTAAACAAGGTATGGGGCAATGACAGAATCTGAAGTAAACCTGCAGAGGAGTCCCAGTCAAAAGCACACGATGTCTGCTAGAATATTGCTTCAATGAAGAAAATAACTTTGAATCCTTATTTTTGAGACGGTGACCTTCATCAACTATCTATAGATAGATAAAGATATCAAGACATTAGCAAAATGTAGAAAACACAAATAAGATCAGAAGGTAAATCATGGTGGAAGCTCATTTTTCCAGTTCCAACATTAGAATGGCAAATAGAATGTTACCATGCACTCCCACTTTATAGGTTTCAATGATGCAGTGTCAAGGTTGATCATCTCATATGATGTCAAGAGGACATCAAATTTGATCCTATCTTGCTTGCTTTCACTGACTATTTGACCAGATTTCTTTCTCTTTAACTTCTTCTGGTTCTTGGGAAAGTAAAATTCATACTCACGTATAACAGCACGGGCTTGAGAAGATCCAACGTACATAACCTACAGAAATAAGCAAACAATCAAAAGAAGAGAATGATTTTCTGTGACAAGATAGCTTTCAGATTCCATATACATACAACATTCATTTGTGGTGCCCATGTTGCAAATTCACGTTCCCAATTTCGCAGTGTAGAAAGTGGAGCAACCACTAAATGTGGAGAAATGTTCTCTTCAAAAAGTGATGCCAAAAAAGCAATACTTTGTATGGTTTTGCCTGCAGTAAAAATATTTGGTCATCAAAGTGCAATAGCAAAACCTACTGAAAACTCCAAGTTAACGGGCCGATAAGACAAGTAATAAAAGAAGAAAATAAACAAAAAGTGGAAAAAAGAGAAACAAAGACCATACCAAGTCCCATTTCATCAGCGAGTATAACATGAGTTTGTTTAGACCATGAGAAACGTAAAAAGTTTAAGCCTTCAAGCTGATATGGATGCAGTGTACCTTCATAAGCATGAAAAAGGAAATCAAGTGATCACCACACTACAAATATGGGAAAACAATTATAAAGCACATCATTATCATGAGAAGTTTGTCATAATAACATACCCCCTGAAAGAAATTCAGGGCTATGTTCATACTGATGAAATTCTTTCTGATGCCTCATAAATTCTGCTCCATCCTTAACACTGCCTTTCTGCTTATCAGAAATACCAAGTTTCCTACACCTAGACTGAAATCTGTTGAATCTTTCAATTTCTGCCTGAAACTCGGAAATATCAGACTCGAACTCCCAGTAGCATTCATCATATGAAAGCTCTCTCCATTTCACAAGATATTCCTTATCATCATCACCCCTGAAACATTTAAATAGAACCTTTGATGAAACCATAAGCATTCACTAACTTTTATAAAGAAGAAATCACAACAAATCATAAGCATTATAATAACCTACATACTGTCAAAATAAAACAACTATAAAGTATAATTTGGAAAGCTTTCAAAACCATTAGATTTACAAGTGACAATACGCAGTATCACCATTCTCTCATGAATGTCACATAACAAACGGTAATTTCATTAGGTTCCCTTCAAACTTGTCGAGGAAAGAGGAAGCAGGGGAGAAAGACTGGGTGACAAATAAGAAAAGTACTGATGCAGTCAAGGAGAAGAAACATAAATTACAAACAGAACCGTCTCATATTATTTTGTATGCAGGAGGGAGAAGATAGAGCTAAAAAATATTGAACCTGCAAGCAATAATCCGATCAATTGTGGTCCATTCAGGTCGAATGGCAACAGAGTCTTCATCAGAAGTATTAACTGATGACATTTGACGATGGAAGTTATTTACTTTTGTCTTTAGGCGAGGATGTAATTTGAAAGCCTTCAGAAACTCCTTTTCTGGCACCCTAAGTTAAAAAGAACCGTAGCTAGTAAATATACAATACCCAAAATGATACAGAGACTCAGAGAAAATTAGATGCCTTTCAAAATCAGGCTTCTAAAGCAAAATAGAAATATAATTAAACTCACTATAAACTAGGAGTGATAAGAAAATAAATAGATTGGGAATGAGACATGGGACGCAAAATATAACAAGCATTAGAGGAGTTCAAAAGATTTCTAAAATGCCAAAACACAAGACACTATCTAAGACTTGAAGATTAAGAAAATAAATAGACTGCGAATGAGAAATGGGATGCAAAATATAACAAGCATTAGAGGAGTTCAAAAGATTTCTAAAATGCCAAAACACAAAGACTATGTAAGACTTGAAGATGAGTTCCAACACATTTACCATGTGCAATGGAGATATGACAGTCCCTTCCACTTAACAAGATATTGTTTGACAAAAATTTGTTTTGACCCCAGTTTTGTGGTATCACTGTCATCAGCTACAGTAGGTCGCATATCACAGTCTAATATCTTATCAATATCATTAAGTGGGCTAACCTGCACACCAACAAGCATTATAACTTTAGGCTTCCACCAAATTAAATGTATATTATAGATACTGCTGGTATGGGTATTAAACAATAAGGCTTACACATTCAGGGCACCTCCAGTTGTCTGGAACAGGAGCTCTAGGTGGTGGAAGTAAACACCTAGGATGATAGGCATAAGTGCATGTTTCACAGTTCAAAAGATCTCCATTTTGTCCACAAGCTTGACAACAATTTTCTTTCTGTAGTCATGGGACATAAACATCAAAACAAGGTGGGAAAAGTCATTTACAATCCAAATCAAGAACACCAAAAATGAAAAGATGCTACTATAAACAATGAAAATCACCAAAAGTTTGAGTGAAAGAAATGGTAATGTGTTTCGACTGTTAAATTTTATGAGGATTGTCAAGGACTATTTCACCCTCAACAAATTAGGGAAGAGGCTCGTGAATGGTTTTATTATTAACCCTAACATGCTAGCTTCACCCGAATGTTCTTTCAGCTTAAAGTGTGGAATAAGCCTTACCATATTAGTGCTGAAGTACAATTTAATAAGGGGAATAGAGGCAACAAGAATCAAACTCCTGATCGAGATTGATCAGGAAGGATCTGATGTCCAGTCCAGGTCATCTCAAAATCTCAATCTATTAGCAGAATATGTAAGAATGATTAAATGAACAACAACAAATATAATATTCCTAGGATATATTTTTTTAAAAAAAAAAAAATCCTCCATCTAGTTTCTTAACAGGTGAAGTCTACATTTCAAAGCAAAAATGTTATATCACATCGTTAGTATCGGCGATATTCTATCCCAAGTTGCAAGGGAAGGGCGGCCTACAATCCAAATTTTAGAAGACTCATGCAGTTATCCTCTACCATACGATTCACCGATCAAAGAAATGTCAAGCTTCATATCTCTAATCAATGGCATCTCAAGTTTTGCTAAATATCTTATTGTGTAGGAACAACATGAAATAGGGAAGTAGACGTATTTCTCTGAGCTAATGTATATTTTCATCACCCACTAAGCACTACAGTATTTGTAAGAAGTAAACAACATTTTAGATAGAAGTGAAAAAATCAACAATAATCTGACTTAAATGAGAAGAGTTGAAATGAAAAAAGGAAAAAATAAATATACCGTATCACTTCTGACTATCCTCTCGAACTTTTCCTGAGTTGGCTGGTGTTTTCCGGGCAAAATATCAGCTTCGTCGTCTGATGCATCAATGCTGTAGATGGGCCTGCGATCTGTTCTTGCTCGAAGCCTCTCAACCAGACTACTCATGATCTGCTAGAGAAAAAACAATTATGGAGTGAGCAAGAAAACTTTCTAATTCTTAACAATTAACAATCCTATCAGGAACCCTAAATTATCCAATGTTGGTCCAACATTTTCAGAAAGGACAGGACAGAAATTTGAAAGCTGGTCAGCTGTCTTGAGTAGCATTAGTCACCAAACTGAAGTGAACTTTAAAATTTAGAGTTGCACTTACCGCAGTGTGCGAAAATTGCCAGTCTCCGCCGGATCTCGCCGGCAGGGTTCCCGGAATTCGCCGGAATAGGAAAATATCAAATTAAAAATTGGCGGCCGGTGAAGAAATATGTAGACGCTAACTTTACCTCCAAAAACCAAATTATTGACGAGATCAATATATATATATACACACACACACACAGAGTGATGGTGTAATGTATAAATTAAAATATATATCTGTGTGTGTGTAATTTTGTTTAGAACAAGTTGGACCCTGCGTGTTATTTAGTGAAATGCAAAATAAATTATATTTTTATTGACCGTTTGTGAATATTATAACTTAATGACTTGATAATTATATACTGTAATTATTATTAATAATATTAATTGTTATTAATATACACAATATAATTATAACGGATTGAATTATTTATAATTATTGTTTATTGTTTATACAGCACTTACTTTATATGATTATATTATTGAGGAACGTGTGTCTACGGAGAAAAGTGAGAATGTGGCAAATTTTAAAATGTCACCTGCTGATTGGGATACTTAATAGCGATGCACATCTAAAAAATGGTCAGAACGTGGTGACTATCTGAGAATAAAGGTGGCTTGAAATCGGTTATCCTCGGTTAATCTGTCTAATTGGATAGATCTAGTATTGATTGATGTTAGTGATATTGGAAGGTTGCACACGTGGAAGGAGAGATATACATGAATGTCATTTACAGTGAGAGTGGAGTTGCATCTACGAATCAATATGGTTCTCATGTTAAATTCACGAGCCATTACCAGGGTATCATAGGTTTTGTTTGTATTAACTCGTAGAAAATATATTATAAAAAAAATAAATTTTAAAAATAAAAATATTTGAATGACTAGTAGTAAAATAACTTTTTATATTAGTAAATTATTAAAAAATGTATAATTTGATTAAAAATAAGAGAAATGTGAGAGGGTAGAGAAGAGATGAGATAATGTAAAGAGGAGATAGGTTGGAGATGAGAGAAGAGAGAGGAAAAAGTGTGTAAGAAAAAATAGGGATAAGATAGTAATTGAATAGTTTATAAAATCTTTTATTATTCTTAAAATTATTTTCAGTAATTTATTCAAACTATAGTTTTAGTTAAAATCACTTTTAGATAAATATAGCTATTTGTTTAAAAAAAATTAAACTAAAATTTGGTTGAAACAGGTACATAATATGATAATTTTTTTTTTTACTTTTTGAACTTCACCTCTAATCACGTCTCTATCGTGGAATCATGGAAATGGTCAATATGATAATATGGGTTAGGATTATGAGTTAAACTTTTATCATCTTTGCACGATAGTTTTTTAAAATAGAAAAGGAACTAGAGTAAGGACATTCCTTTCCACCTGCCTGGAGGAATCCGTTTTATTTACGTGTTCGTGTGTTTATTCACAAAAGAAAAATCTAATATCATTAAATCAAGGAATGCTTGAGGTTGACTTATATAAATGGAGGTGGCTTGATATTATTTTTATAGAAAAATTGAAATTCAATTTAACAAGAAATCACGCAGTGAAAAAAAAAAAACAAAGCATTATGGACTATTCGCCACGTATCTTGCTTAGAGTTGCTTGATCAAATTATCCAACAAGGCCCTTCCTTCCTTAGGACGAAATTCTTTCCATGGCCTATCCCCGTCTTTCGAATTCTACGTAGCATATTATCCTAACTCAAACTGTTTCTGCGAGTTTATAATATAGACTTGTTCCAAATGATATGGAGCTTGATTAGAATCCTCAAACTAAGCACCAGGCATGAAACACAGAGGGATCACGAAATGGCGGCAACCTTAAGAAATCTTCATAAGTTATTATTGAAACACTAACTGAAGTGATTTACAAAGAACTCAAGCTACAAAACCACCAAGGTTTCAGTGGCAGATCAAGCAAAGACAAAATGTTACAAGAAAACGACGACCTTTTTGGCAGGGGTGTACACAAGCAAAATGCTCACACTTGTTACTCTACAACCAATTATATTGTTTCAATTAGCCTGTCCATTTTCGACACCTAACCCATACAAGACACCAGAATACTTCTCTGTGGAGCCATTGAAGAACACATCCCTCAACTTTCTAAATGTACAAGAGGTAAGTAAGCTATCGGACCCGGCTTGATGGCAAGCACCAATCCTCTCAACTTCCAACAGTTCTGCAAGTTTGTTCAATCCACCATGGAGGTTGTTGCAGAACTTCATCAGATGCTTGATATCATACACCGTAGGGAAGTACACGTTGATCAAAGTAAAGAATCCCGACTGTGTATCTGGCAAGCTACGGCAGGTCAATAACTTAAGGAGGTAACCAAAATCGTACCCGCTATGAAATGTGACCCAATGGACTTCCCTGTTCAACACCACCCCTGAAGACATCAAAAGCTCACCAAATCGATTCACGTCAATGCCCTTCTCGTTGTTCTCCTTAAAATCAATTCCACACTGGCGCAGTAGTTCAATTGAATCACTCGCGAAGATGTCTTCGCTAACGTTAAACTCGCGGAAGTTAAATTGCCAAATGCAACGTTTGTCAGTGCCGCAAGTAGGAAGATTTCCATGCTCATCGGAGAAGGTGAGTCCCAATTGGATCAACTTCAACATATCAACGTTGTCCTTCAGTGTTTGATAGTTATATTCATTGATGTTTTTAAAATTACCCACCGGGCGAAGAACAACTCCGGGGAACTCCGTGTCCATGGCAATATAATTATATTCGTCAACAATTTCACGGATCAATGCAAACTCTTCTTCGAGATTGTCCTTCCAAACTTCCCTGATTTGAACCGAATCGCCTTTCTGCAGTATTGACATTTCCGACACACAAACCCAAACACCAGAGTGGAAAATGCAATCAGACCCAGATCTGCAAAAAGAACTCCTGAGCGTTCAAAGCTCAAATAGATTTCAAACCGATCTCCATCACAGACAACAAAATATCTTCAAGCATACAGAAACTAGGAACCTGAAGTAGATTTCGGAGAATAAAGCTTCGAATCACAGAGTAATCTTTTAGATTCGGCAAGATCTGCACAAAGCGCAGTACAATAAATCAACTAATGAGCGAGGAGTCCACATTTCGAGCGGAAGTATAATTTTAGTAGGAACCCTAATGCGAGAGCGAGCAGTGGGAAATCTGACCTTGAACTTGGATAAAGCAATGCTTAGATTTCGCAGATCTCACACTTCGAATCGAAAATTTTGCTTCGCGAACAAAAAGATCGAAGAATTGAGTAGAGATATGAGAGGAAGAAAAGACGTGAGCGGAGCCCTGAATTACCAACTTCAAAGGCTAGGGCGGCTGGTGGATTGGGAAGTTTTGGCCACGATGGTAGTTATGTAGTCGTTCGTTGCTGGAAATTTGGGCATGCGACAACGTAATTCGCTTCTTACTCCCGAGTTCTGACCATGCCCCTCCCCTTATATTACTTTGACTTTAGAATATCATATTCAAGTTTCAGCCTTCATTGAAAGAAAAAAAAGTTTAAGCAGGATTTGATAATTGCTAACCCAAAAAAAGTTCTGGCAAAAAAGAAGCATATACTAACTAGTTGGGATTAGTTTAATGTCCAAACTAAATTAGTATAAATAAATCACTTGATCAAAGAATATTAGTATAAGTAAGTAATAAAAATCCTAAGATTCATCATGCTTGATAAATAGTTATTAATTAATAATTATATTAATGGTACTTTTAATGAATGGATGTATTGAAGACCTGTTCTTTCTTAAGGGAAAAAACTTAAAAAAAGATATTGATAATGTGTATTTAATGGGGTCTTAGAGTTTGTTTGATTGGGGGGTTTTGGAGGGGAGTGGAAGGGAAAGTGTATTTGGTTGGGAAAAATTGAAGGGAGGGGAGGGGAGATTTTTTGTCCTTTTGTGGTTCCCTCCCCTCCACTCTAAAAGTTGGGGTTTTTGAAGGGGAGAGAAAATTTTATCCCCTTTTAACTAAAATGCTCCTAAACTTTTTTAATATTCTAATTATACCCTTCAACTTTTTTTTTTATTTTTTTCACATCTAATTTTTTCTTTAATTGCATAATAATTATAATAAATTATAATGAAACTTAATAAATATAATAAATTATTTATATATTATATTAAAATATATAATAATTATAAAATTAATAAAAAATAATGTTAAAATTTTAACATTTTTTTTATTTTTATTATATATATAAATGAGATAAAAAATTTAAAATTTATAAATTAAAAAATATTAATTTTAATATGAATATTATAAATAAAGAATAAATAAATTTAAATAAAAAGATAAGGGTATTTTTTTCAATTTTTAATTAACCCCTCTCCCTTCCCCTCCTGAACCAAATAAAAAATATCATTCATTAATTTCTCCTATCTTTTTCTATCCTCCCTTATATTAATCTAATTTATCCTCCCCTGTAATTAACTAAACAGACCTTTAAATAATGGCCAAGTCAGGCATATAAACTTTTGGGGAAAAGGGCAATCCCCTGCGTTCCCCCATCATAATTCAATGCAATATTGATGTAAATGGTCCAAAATGACGGGGCCCGCTTCAGCAGAACGTAAATTCCAATTCAAATCCTTTCCATCACCGCATTATCCTTTGGACTCGAGGGATATATAGGCTCATCATTTTGTCCGCTTGGGTAAATGAATATTGAATAGTACTCATTTTCCGGACTCTGCTTTCATTTTCTATTTAATTTTAATTTTAAGTATCTTCTTAATCCCTCTGGCTCTGGCCGCCCTGATGTGATGCAGGATTGTCATATTCCTCTGCTAGTTTTTCTTCTTCTTTTTTTTTAAAGAAAATCATCTCAAGTTTTAAATAATAGGATTTGAATCGTTGGACGCCGTCAATGGGCAAACAAATAAATGAATGGTGTTGTAAATTAGAATATTTTAAAAAATGTGGCCAAGTGTGCTGTACATCGAATAACTAAAGGAGTTCTTTCTCTTTTCTCTTGGGGTTTCGTTAGCCTTTGTCCTTCAAATTTCTGACACACAACAGCTAAAGAATCGCATAAAGTGGGGAATGGCTCGTCTTTTTAATCACAGATACCTACTTTATTTTTTTTTAATAAAAATGAATTGAATGAACTTGATCTCCATTCTTCAGGCTCTAGTTATACCCATTACATGGAAATCGAGATTTTTTTTTTATCCTTTTCTTTTCGATAGTAGGATTCGAGATTAAAAGTTGTGCCATGAACACTGAGGAGAGCTTGCAACTCCCTATAATTTTTATGTAAATACTCTATATCTATGGATAATGAAATGTGATTTTATATACACTCAACTTATACGTCTTGGATGCTCTGCTGAAATCTCAATTTCTGATTATATCTAGGGTGTGTTCGAATTAATTTTTGCAAAAGTAAAAAAATTCTGATTTATGGAAAATTATAGCTTTTCAATGATAAAATTCTTTAAAAAAAAAATAAACTGTTTAGCTACCTTTGTTGTTTTATAGTTTTTACTCTAAAAAATATTATTGTTTTTTATTGTCCATTCGATTTATTAAATATTTATCTTAACTATATTTAAATTTAACCCGTTACGTTTGATTTTAGTAGGTGAGTCTTTTAACAAATTTTTTTACATATATTAAATTTAAAATTTAATTTAAATAATATTAAACTATTTATTATTTGAATTAAAAATGCCTTTTGGTTCTACTTCTACACCCCCGGAACCACGGCCGTAAAATCGACTGGACGTTTTTCCTTCCACCTGACATTATCTAATTGGGGCTATTTCGAACAATAATTGGGGCTATATTTTCATTAAAAATGATGTAATCGGTCTGTATGGGGGGGCCATAATGATGGGTGACAACCTATTATTTATAAGATCAATTAATAAAAATATAAAATATATAATTACTTAAAATATATTTTATATTTATAAAATATTATTTTATTATAATTTTAGTCATAATATTTAAAAAAATATCCTAATTTATAAATATATAAATTTATATTTAAGTGTAATATATAATTTATTATGTCCTATATTAGTATCATCTAAAATAAAAAAAAATTTATTATACTTTTAATTATAGATGTGATTAATTTCTTTTTATATATAAAAAATATCATGATGGGTGACAATAGAGAGAAATTTGTATGTATACATTTCCTTTTTCATTTTTTACTAGCAGTTTTTTCTTCCGCAGATATGCTATAAAGAAGTTGATGGGATGATTTTTTTTTATTTGATAAATAAAAGTTTAGATGGGATGATTTTTTTATATAAAAATTTTTAAAAAGGAGTTGGGCTCATTTACGATCCAATAATAATAATACTTTATTATTGTTATAGTCCCGCACTTGAAAATGCATCATAATTTATGGGTGTTTAGGTTTATACTTGAGGGTAATAGATAATTTGCCATATCTGATATTGATATCTTTTTTTATACAAAAATTTTTGGAAAGGGGTTAAACTCACATAGGGCTGTGCACAATGCCCATGGCCCGCTATGCCCTGCCCAGCCCGCAAGAAAAATGCCCTGCCCAGCCCGATTTTTACCGGGCAGGGCCGGGCATCGGGCTGTAAAATACAGCCCATGCATTTTTTGGGCTGGGCACCGGGCATAGGGGTTGCCCTGCCCTGCCCTTCCATGAGCACCCCTTCTTTTATTTTTTTTATTTTTTCTCTATATTAAAAGGGAGAATATGATAGCTACTGGTGACTATAAGGTAATTTTAGAAATATAAGTAGGTAAGTTGTATCTTTTAATATTTATAACTATACTAATTTTTTTAACTTTATTAATTATCATATGATTACATTATAAATTATAATTATTTATTTTATTTTTTTAGATGCTTTATCTCTGTCAATATTATAGAGATTGATACAAAGTTATAATTACAAATTACTTAGATTTTAACGCTTATTTTTTATATGCAATAGATCTCAAGATTTTAATTATTATCTTTGCTCTCTTATTCTTAGTGAATTATAGATATTATTTAACTCTTAAAGACACATGGATATGGTATTATTTTAGAAATTCATAATTACAAATTTTTTTCACAACATGAGCATGACATCACGACTCGGACATGCTCAGCCCGCCCATGCCCTGCCCAAAATTGTTCGGGTTTTTACCGGGTAGGGCCGGGCATCGGGCTGCAAAATGCAACCCATGCATTTTTTGGGCAGGGCACCGGGCAGGGGGCTGTCATACCCAGCCCTGCCCATGCACACCCCTAAACTCACATATGATCCAAGGGTAGAGCGAAGTCTCTCTTCCTCCTAGGCTATACTAATGTTGGCAGGGCGAGCCGTCTATTACCCTCAGGCGTAAACCTAGGCACCTAGGAGTTATGATGCCTCCCCAAGCGCCGCGTTGTAACCACAATAAAGTGGTACTCCCCAGGGTTTGAATACGCTCTAAATGATCGCATGTCTTACCCCTTTATCAGCTGAACTTACAGACGATAGGTGATATTGATATCGTTTAAGAGGAAGGAATAGATATGATGATTTTTGGTGAAGAGCCTTGCTACTAATAATGTTTTTTTTTAAAAAAAAAAAAAGAAAAGTACCACCGATCATACGTATTGGGCGGGCCAGACTAATACATTGGGTTGGGTCGAGATAAGGTATTATCCGTATGCCATGGGCTCACGCACACATTATATTTTTTTATTTTTTATTTTTAACTAAATATTGATTGGTTCTTTAGTCCTATTTTCCTTTGCGGATCTTAAAAGTTCTTAATAAAAATATAAATATAAGGTAAAATTAAAACCAAACAGTTAATAATAATTTTAAAATACTATATTATTTTAGTCGATATCATGTTTATAACAATAATTATCACATGACTAACTTTATTTTTAAAATACCTACTAACACTTTGATCAACCGGTTATGGGTTGTTTAAATTTAACTAATAATTCTGACTCCAAATTTTAAATATATAGTGTAATAATTATTTTGGGTAGTGAAATTCTCTTGTTATGAGTTTATATTTCTACGAATTAAACTAGTTAATTGTTAATAGTACTTGATATTAATAAATAAATAAAAAAATATTATAATAATCAATTTATTAAAAATAAATATAACATTTGAGATGATCTAATTTAATATTTTCAATTTATTTATATAAAATTATAATCAATAATCTCAATTTAATTTATAAAAAAATTTAAATATCATAATAATAATTAATTAGTTATCTCATTATTCAATTCTGTAATATTTTAAATTTTTAGTTATAACATGATTTATGATAATCATAAATTACTTTAAATTTTTTATAGATTTTAAATTTTATAATAGTAACTAGTTAATAATTATATTAATATACTGTATAAATATATATAGTTTATTTGATATTTAATATTTAATTTATTTAACTAATTTAATATATTAAAAATTTATTTAATTAATTTATTTATAATAATTACGTGTTAATTTATTTAAATTATTTTTTTAAATAAATATATTTGAGTTACTATTAATTAAAAATATTTTAATATATATAATTATATAGTAATATTTTAAAAAAATTATAAATTTAAAAAATAATAAAAATTAATATTTTATAATTAAAATTAAAATAATTTTTTTATGTTTAATATAGAAAGGAGTATTTAATAATAATAAATTATTTTTTAATAATATGTAATAGTCTAAATATATTATATTTTTATATTTAATATAAAAAAGAGTATTTTATAATAATAAATTATTTCTTAATAATATGTAATAGTCTAAATATATTATATTTTTTTAAAAATAATAAAAATTATTAAAAAAGGCGGGGATGAAAAGCAGAAAATCCGCCGGGAACATTCTACCAGGTACCAGCTCCCTTTTTCCCCTTCCCCACGTTTTAAGATATATTTCGTTTCAGAAGGCTAACGTGATATTCGCAGAAAAATAATCCTTGATCGCTGTACTATTCCCCTTCCTTCGTCTCGCCGTTAATGGCAACCCGCAGAAATTTAAGACTAACCAAACCCGCTTTTGCTGCCATAAGAGTGTCTAGGACAGCTCCAAAATCTCCCTATAACACTCGCTCCCCACTCGGTCCCCATGAACGTGGGTTATCTGGCCTCCCTTCTACTTCAGCAAAGTCTAATGCTCAGGATTTCTTGTCTCAGGCTCCGATCATAAATAGAGTTGCACAGAGCAATGCAGCCTCCACCCAGTTTCTATCTTACTCTTTCTCTCGCCAGTTCCACTCTTCTAATCCCTCGAACCGCTCCGCTGGCACTACTCAGGTTTCTATATCTATGTTTCTTGTATTCATTTAATTTATATTAAACTTGGTAATTTTCTGTCAATTGAAGGAATTCGATCATTGTTTGCATTGGTTTTATATTTTACTGTGGGGCGATTTAGACTTTTGTTTTTTATTCGGTCCAGTCTGCTATGGGAGCGGGAAGACAAAATAGAAGCAGGCTAAACGGAATAATTCCGTTCTAATTTAAGTGACGAAAATTGAATTGTTGGACTCCGCAGTTTGAGTGGATAATGTAGACTGTCACGTTTCTTCCCTGTAAATTTGCGGTTTTTAGTATGAGTAATTCCTACGCGAAACCTCTTCTTAACTCTTTCCTCGTAGGATTGCCGAATCTCTGTCGAATTAGTTGTTTCTGTTCTTCATGGAACTGTTGGTGTATATTTAGGCATTGGAGGGATTTCTTCTGACAAGCCTTAAAGGGTTTGTGAGGAAAAATGAAGCTAAATATATGCGTTTGATTTTGCACATTTTGCAAGTTAATGTGCTTTCTATGTTTTGTTCAGATTACTCCAACAGAGTTCACGGAGCTGGCATGGGAGGGTATTATTGGTGCCATCGATGCAGCACGAGCTAGCAAACAACAAGTTGTGGAGTCCGAGCATTTAATGAAAGCCTTATTGGAGCAAAAAGATGGTCTAGCCCGACGAATATTTACCAAGGCAGAACTGGACAACACATCAGTTTTGCAGGCTACAGATGACTTCATATCTCAGCAACCCAAGGTGTGTTTCTGGTGATGAATATTTGCAGCTATTGCAGAAAACTCTACTAAATCTTGAACTTCATTTGACAGGTAACTGGTGACACAAATGGGCCTGTGATGGGTTCATACCTTGTTTCTCTCTTGGACAATGCACGAAAGCACAAGAAAGAAATGAGGGATGAATATGTTTCTGTTGAGCATTTTTTGCTGGCATTTCTATCGGATAAGAGGTTTGGGCAACAGTTATTCAAGAACCTTAACATTACTGAGAAAGTTTTGAAAGATGCTATCCAAGCTGTTCGCGGAAGTCAAAGAGTGACCGACCAAAGTAGGATATGTTCTTTTAATTGAAAAAAAAATGTTTTATGACACTAAGCCATAGCCAAATTTAGTTAGTATAAGAATAGGATCTTTATTTGGACGACTTAAATTATTTTGACATGTGACTACAATCTTATTGTCTTTCAAAGTTTATATGTTTATATTTTGTTTGTTTGTTTCTAACATCCTCTTTATGTCTGGTTGCCAAATTTATGCAGATCCTGAGGGAAAATATGAGGCGCTAGACAAATATGGAAATGATTTGACTGAACTTGCTAGACGGGGCAAACTTGACCCAGTCATAGGTCGAGATGATGAAATTCGGCGTTGTATTCAGATATTGTCGAGAAGAACAAAAAATAATCCTGTAATCATTGGTGAACCTGGTGTTGGAAAAACGGCAATTGCTGAAGGGTTTGTCTAATTTACTTTTATTTAGGCTTCATGTGTTCACCATAAAATAAGATTGTTTGTTTGATATAAGTATTTCTTTTGTATAAGTAAGGTCTATTAATCTTTGTGGGTTGATTTTGAGTTCCATTATAAGTAGTCATTTTGTTTTTATTGAAACAAAGCTTGTTTGTTATATATGAGTACTTCATATTTCTATTTTATACACTTATCATGTCTGGCTTAAAAAAAACAAAATCTTTCCCAGCGTTGAAGTGTACCTGGTGGTGTATTAAGAATGGTACGGTAACATGAAGCTCATTCATGCGCTGTGAAAGTGAATTTAGAATAATTTTGGATAAATAATTGTTCCTAAAAGGAGTTATTTCACATTCTAATGTATCTCATTTGTCTAGAGAATTTGCCATTGGAAACTAAGTCAAGCTTCTGGATCAAGGCACAAATTCTTGAACAATGTGTATGCTAAAATTTTTCATCTAGCCATTCTATTTTAATATTGTTTAATGACAATGATTTTGCCATGGGAATGCATTTACTGTCGAATGTTCACATCCATGATGTATTTGTGGAACATGATTAGGGAGTGAAGCTGCTTTTGAAACATTTGCTTTGACAACTATTGAGCATGGGCTGCAAATTAAAGATCTACAATACATTAGAATATAAGTTGTTTAACAGCTTAATGCTGATCTATTTTTTTGGTTTTCATGTGTAATTGTTGGCTTTGTGATTTTTAATGAATTAGTTACATTCTCATTTCCTACATTTTATTGGACTAAAACAGTTAAACTTTTACATCTCCTTACAGATTAGCTCAAAGGATAGTGCGTGGAGATGTTCCTGAACCATTGTTGAATCGAAAGGTTGGACTTTGTTTTGTTTCCCTGGCTATTAAGTAATAAAGGAATTACGGCTGAAAAGAAGACAATGGAATTGGGCTTGCAATGATTGCTTTACATTTTGTTGTTTCTCCATCTAGACCTTGCTTATTAAATCACATCAAGCAGCTGCTTTAGCTGTAACACCTTGTTGTAGCATCATATTCTCCTCACTGTTTTTTTTTTTTCACATTCAAAATTTGAAGAATATTTCAAATTACTTGTTGTAACACTAGCACTTGACTTTCTGACTTATACCTGAGTAGGATGGACATATGGTATGATCATGCTTCCTTTCCTTTCCTTTTGTCTTTTTTTTTTGGGTGAAAATTAAGCTTCCTTTTCGAAGTATTCAATTGAATAACGGTTTGCTTTTTAAAATGTCTTATGATTGAAAAAGTTTCAAATTTGTGGCCCTTCTAATCATTGAGACTTTTTCTATTTACTCACGATACCTTATGGCATGAGATAGATCACATTATTACTGGTTTGGAATGTAAAGCTATGCTATTTTTATTTGAATTTGTTTACAACGTTTTCTTTTATATTTGGTGTTGCACAGTTGATCTCCCTCGATATGGGTTCATTGGTTGCTGGTGCCAAGTTTCGTGGAGACTTTGAGGAAAGGTTGAAAGCTGTTCTGAAGGAAGTTACGGCTTCAAATGGGCAGATAATTTTATTTATTGATGAGATTCATACTGTTGTTGGTGCAGGTTGGTTACCTTGCGTTTGTAATGCTTATGATTGAACCTACCATTGGGGATATGCTATACTTATGCACAGATCTTGTACTCCTCATCCTGATCTCCTATCACTATAGTTGTTCATTATCATGCTAAACTAGTTTAGGTTTTTATTGTTTCCCACAAAGCATTCTATTATAAAACAATAGTTCTTCTTATCTGGTTTTCTTTGTTATGTGATCCTAATATGTTGTTTACCCCATTTCCGCTGTGTACTTTTAGCAACATCTAATGTTTTCCTTTTTGGTCATTGGTTTACTAACAGGGGCTACAACTGGTGCCATGGATGCTGGGAACTTATTGAAGCCGATGCTTGGGCGAGGTGAACTTCGATGTATTGGAGCAACTACACTGAATGAATATAGAAAGTATATTGAGAAAGATCCTGCACTCGAGCGCAGGTTTCAACAAGTGTTTTGTGGCCAACCCTCTGTTGGAGACACCATATCCATTCTTCGTGGATTACGTGAACGCTATGAGTTGCATCATGGAGTAAAAATATCAGATAGCGCACTTGTTTCAGCAGCAATTCTTGCAGATCGATATATAACAGAACGTTTTTTGCCTGACAAAGGTCAGTTGTGATATTGTTGATTGAAAGAAAAGGTTCAGATTTTGAAAGATTTTATCCTATATTTTGAAACCACTTCTAGTTGATGCTGGTAGCCTTTAAGTTTTTTTTGTTTCTTTTATACTTTTAATAAATAATTTAACTTCTTGCTTTCAGCCATTGATCTTGTTGATGAAGCTGCTGCAAAGCTGAAGATGGAGATTACTTCAAAGCCAATTGAGCTGGATGAAATAGATAGATCAATCCTTAAGTTGGAGATGGAAAAGCTGTCACTAAAAAATGACACTGATAAAGCATCCAAAGAAAGATTGAGTAAACTTGAAAATGATTTGAGTTCACTTAAACAGAAGCAAAGAGAATTAGCAGAACAATGGGACCGTGAAAAGGCCTTGATGAATAGGATAAGATCAATTAAAGAAGAGGTAATATTCAATTCATTTGACATTATCAGGTAAATTATTTTACTTATAATTCTTAAGTTATATTGTTTAAAACATCCGTAGATTGATAGAGTTAACCTTGAGATGGACGCTGCTTGGCGTGAGCAAGACCTTAATCGAGCTGCAGAGCTTAAGTATGGAACTCTAGTAACCCTTCAACGCCAATTAGAGCAAGCTGAAAAGAACCTAGCCGAATTTCAAAATTCTGGACAATCCTTGCTACGAGAAGAGGTCACTGATCTTGACATTGCAGAGATCGTAAGCAAATGGACTGGCATACCATTATCAAACCTCCAACAAACAGAGAGAGAGAAGTTGGTCTCGCTGGAAGAAGTTCTTCATAAGAGGGTAGTTGGGCAGGATATTGCTGTAAAATCTGTGGCTGATGCCATCAGACGTTCAAGGGCAGGCTTGTCCGACCCAAATCGTCCAATTGCAAGCTTCATGTTCATGGGCCCAACTGGTGTTGGCAAAACTGAGCTTGCAAAGGCTTTGGCTGGTTACCTGTTTAACACAGAAAATGCTCTTATTAGAATTGATATGAGCGAGTATATGGAGAAACATGCAGTTTCACGTTTGGTTGGGGCACCCCCCGGTTATGTTGGTTATGAAGAAGGTGGGCAGCTAACTGAAGCTGTTCGTAGAAGACCTTACTCGGTGGTACTTTTTGATGAAATAGAGAAGGCTCATCATGACGTCTTCAACATTTTGTTGCAATTGTTGGATGATGGAAGGATTACTGATTCACAAGGAAGGACTGTTAGCTTCACAAATTGTGTTGTGATAATGACTTCAAACATTGGATCCCATTATATACTTGAAACTCTTCGGAGTACACAGGGTGACAGAAATGCCTTCTATGATCAAATGAAAAGACAAGTAATTGAGTTGGCACGGCAAACATTCCGTCCTGAGTTCATGAATCGTATTGATGACTATATTGTTTTCCAGCCTTTGGATTCCAAGCAGATCAGCAAAATAGTTGAGCTTCAGGTAATTTTCCTGTACGCATGTTTTTCATCGCCTCTTAGAGTGTAATAATTGCCATCCCAATGTTTTTTATTGCTAGAGTTATAACTTGATACATGTTCTTATCTGTGACAGATGGAACGGGTCAAGGAAAGGCTCAAGCAAAAGAAAATAGACCTTCATTACACAAAAGAAGCTGCAGAACTTCTGAGTGTATTGGGTTTTGATCCAAATTTTGGGGCAAGACCAGTCAAAAGAGTTATACAGCAATTGGTTGAGAATGAAATTGCAATGGGAGTACTAAGGGGAGATTTTAAAGAAGAGGACTCCATTGTTGTCGATGCTGACGTGACTCTTCCAGCCCAAAAGAAACTGCTTATCAAGAAATTGGAGAACTCTGCTGCGGATGCTATGGTTGCAAATGATTAGTGTTACCTTTTTTTAAGTTTATGCCTGACATCGAAGAGTTGTTTGTGGGCAACTAAGAAATTCTTAGATCAGCAATGGTTCTCTCACAACCTAGAGTTGAGATCTCTTTTCTTTCTTTGAGCCCCTTGCTCCCCTGTTTATGACTTATCAAAACTGTTATTAAGAAATGTTGGGACCGAGATCAGCTCAAAGGTTGAGGAGTGCGAAGTTAATTTCACTTTTCTGGCTCATCAAAGGTCTGCTTTTTTGTATGATTTTATTCTTTTCTCTGTCACTGTTTGGAAATAGAATTTTAAATTTGCCAGGTTGATAATGCACCTTTAAAATCAATATATCAATAGATAAAACAAAATTTAGAGTTAAGCTGTTTACATCCCATGAATAGTGATTTTTTTAAAAATTTCACATGATGTGCGGAAAACATTCAGTTGTTTAAAAGAAAGCTTTCGCCAACCAAAATTTAAAGGTACATCATCACCGTAAATAAACGCAAATGTTGAGATAACCAGAAGTATATGCGCCACTTCCTGCACGTTCTGAGATTCACATGTGAGAACAGACTCTCTCTTTCATGGACTAGTTGATCACAGCAACGGCGTCCGACTAATGACGTTGGAAGGGCAGAAATTTGGAATCCTCGGTCGGCGGCGAAGCGCAGAAATTGCGGCATGGATGTCAAAAATGGTGTGGGGGAAAGGGCGTGAAAGTCGAGATTTGAATATAAGTCCATGTACTTGGTTGTTGTGAGGCCGGTAGAACAAAGAATCGTACAAGAACCTCTGATGAAAAGATGGCAGAAAAACCATTCTGACAGTATTAGTGCATGCATGGTAAAACAAAAAGGGTTTCATCTCCTCTGCCACTCATAACATGGGAATTTGAACCTTGGAACCAACGCCCCATTGTTTGTTTCCACTAACGTAGGACGAGTAACGGACGTTTCCCGATTTGGGTGTCCAAAACAGACATTCATCTCCATCCATCGAGGTCTTCTTCGTTCTAGTCTCTTCGACTCTCTCAGAAGACTGCATGTAATCCTCCTATTTTACGCTCAGTTTCTCTTCCGTTTACGTAATATTAGGGAATATAGATATACATATATGTATAGTGTAACGCGTCAATTGACGATTGAATCCTCAAATGCTAACGCTTCTCGGATTTCTTTTGTACACAATGAAGCTCGTAACATGTCAATTATTTGATTCCGACAAAAAAAAATATTTTTAGTATATATGGAGAGACATGGATCATGGATGGGTGTAGGCCACCTAATTTGGTTCAATTTTTTGTTTCGTGAAGTTTAATGTCAACCTATTTCTTTCCTCTCTCTCCCTCCCTCCCTCCCTCCCTCTTTTTTTTTTCCCCTTTCAGTACGAAGCTTGATTGATGGTTGCAGAAGTTGTCTGAGCACCTGCAGTTGATATTTATACGATCCCCGAGATCCTCACAGCATCATATACTAAAAATTAACAGAAACAAATAAAGACGGGCATTTAAATTCAAAGAACGCGGCGAGTGCAGAATGAGGGGCCCTTTGTCGTATTATGCATCAGGGAATACAAAGAATTCTGATATTATTATTAATATTACTCATAAAAAGTTCAATGGAGTTGCAATCCCGAGATTAAAATCCACGGCGTGTTGTACAGTGTAGTGGTACTTGTATTCCTTGACGTCGTCCATCTCCGAAGTGAAAACAAAAACCACGGGGATTCTGGGACCCAGACTAATAAACACATCCCCGGCCTGCACGAAGCTTCCCATATTTACACACATTAGCTGTCTCCCGTTCATCTTATACGTAACATTCAGTAATCGGTAAGCTACACTCAGTTTCCCGAATCCCGATGCAAGTTGCCACCTCCGTTTCACGGGAAAGTTAATTATTGTTTGCTTAAAATGATTAGAAACAGTCAAAATTACTAGTATGACTGTTTACTATCACTGTAGTATTGATGCCCTCATGCATTATTGTTTCCTCCTATTTCTCAACCAATGTAACCCAACGTTCTTACAGCATACATGATGAATTAAACATGGGGAACAGGTGAAGCCGTCCTATTCAAATCATTTTTTATTTAAATAATAAATAAATTATCTCATATGTAATTATTATTTCTTAATTACGGACAAATTTTTATGTCACTATACTATAAAATTATTCACTCAGACTGTTTATGCATAATACTAATAATCAATTATTTGTAAATAATATATACTAGCAATTCACGGTAAAGATAAATTTTACATTATGAATGGATGGAAAGATCAATAATATTTTTGTTGTCGAAGGACCGTTTCAGAGGCAAAAGACGGTTTAAATCCCCATTTTATGAGGAGGAAAATGCAAGGAAGAGGGCTTATTCGGAAAACACACTATATAAATAGCAAAATAACAGTCGGCTTGAGTGAACTGTGACCATTATTGATCAGACCTCTGTCTCGCTACTCCCCCCTTCCTAGCACTCCTCTCTCTCTCTCTTCCCCTTCAATGTAGCCGCCGGAGAATGGCAAAGTGTTGCCGGAACAACGTCGGACCCCTGATTCTCGATCGCCACGATCCTACTACGAATGCAAATGTCGGTGGCCACTTCCGGCTCTGGAATGCGCTCTCGGCTTCCTCATTCCGTCGTATCATTTTTGACGCCGTGAGCTGCGGCGGCAGCTCCCGTTATCAACACTCCCACTGTGACGACTTCAGCTCCACCGCCTCAACCACGACATCAACCTCTGGGAACTCGAAGGAGAAGCACCGAGAACAGAGGCAGGGACCATCCGAGTCTAAGCGTAGCTCCAATGGGAGGTCCGAAAAACTATCGGATCTTCTGCTTATAACAGCCTCCGAGAATCGTGCCGAAACGAAAAAGAAGGAAGAGGCGTTGGAGGAGCTGAAGCAAATTGTGCAGGAGTTGCAAGGAGAGGACCTGACGAAGCGGCAAGTGGCAGCATCAAATGTTAGATTGCTCGCCAAGGAAAACTTGCAAGTCAGAGGGACTCTGGCAATGCTTGGAGTCATTCCTCCTCTGGTCGGAATGCTTGACTTGGAAGACGTTAACTCTCAAATCGCTTCTCTGTATGCGTTGCTCAATCTCGGGATCGGCAACGATGCGTAAGTTTCGGGTTTCATAGATTGCGTTACGTCATTTTCTCCCTTTGGTACATTTAGCACTTAGGTGTCATTTGTGTTTATCATGCTTTTCTTTGATCATTGCATGTCGGCTTCTCTTACATGTTAGGTTTTACTGTTTTTCACCTTGATAATTCTGTTTTTCATCTCGATAATTCTTACTTCGTTCCTCTGTTTAATGTTCACCCAGGCTGTCCTTAGTTCTTTTTATATATTCTTATGCTGTTAAACTAGTTTTTTCCAATTCAAGCCCCGTCATTTTCATTCTGATAGAACTTTCTGGCTCCTGGTTGATTTCAGGCTCTTAACTTCTGTTTTGACTTCGTTTTTTTGGACCACTTCTTGTACAGAAATAAAGCAGCCATTGTCAAAGTTGGCGCTGTTCACAAGATGCTAAAGCTCATTGAATCTCCTACTGCTCTGGATTCATCAGTCTCTGAAGCCATTGTTGCAAATTTCCTTAGCTTGAGTGCTTTAGATTCAAACAAACCAATTATTGGATCCTCTGGTGCAATCCCTTTCCTGGTTAGAGTCCCTAAAAATTTAGACAATACATGTAGCCCTCAAGCTAAGCAAGATGCTCTTCGAGCACTGTACAATCTTTCAATCCTCCCAACCAATATCTCACTCATTTTGGAAACCGATTTGGCTCCACATCTGATAAACACAATAGGAGACATGGAGGTGAGTGAAAGAGTCCTTCCCATCTTGAGTAATCTGGCATCAACGCCAGAGGGCCGAAAAGCAATCAGTGCTGTGCCAGACGCATTCCCAATTCTGGTTGATGTATTAAACTGGACAGATTCACCAGGATGCCAAGAGAAGGCCTCCTACATTTTGATGATTATGGCACACAATGCTTATTATGGTGACAGGCAAGCCATGATTGAAGCTGGGATTGTATCATCATTGCTTGAGTTGACACTACTGGGTACCCCATTGGCACAAAAAAGAGCCTCAAGGATATTGCAGTGTCTGAGAGTAGACAAAGGCAAGCAGGCTTCTGGGAGTTGCAGTGGAAACTTGCATGCAAATGTCTCTGCTCCTATGTGTGGTGGCTCTTCATCATCTAGTACAAAGCCACATGGAGATGGTAGAAGGTATGTGGAAGGAGATGAAGATATGATGAGTGAGGAGAATAAAGCAGTGAAACAATTAGTGAGACAGAGTTTGCAGAATAACATGAGGAAAATTGTAAAGAGGGCTAATATCCCTCAGGTGTTCGTTCCATCAGAACATTTTAAGTCACTCACTTCAAGTTCGACTTCAAAGAGCCTGCCGTTTTGAAGATGAAGGGGAAGTCGAATTTGAAGAGAATGAACCATGTAGTTGATCCTTTTCAAATCATAATCGTATTGAGTTTTTGGTCCTGTAGCTATTTGCAAGCACATGTAAAGTATTAATTAGTTATTAATAACATATAATAATCCAAGTGCTTTTTCAGTTTTCTTATGGGTTCCTCTGTTTGCAAGCTTTTCTTTTTGGGTGGGTCTCAATGGCAGATTCTATGTATTTGGTATGATTGCCAATCCACAAACATGTAAGCTTTCTGTTTCAGACCTGAGCTTTTGTGATCCCAGTCTCAGTGGCATGATCGAAATTTTTCATATTGGAGGGATTCTCATCTGTCAGTGGTATGGCTGACTGGAGGATAAAACCACAACTGATGACAACTCCAAATTCAAGATATACTCGTACGAAAAATTTTTGTTTCAAAATTATTCTCAAGTTAATTTTTCTAAAAAAGTCTTTTTAAAATAACTTGATAAGTATACGGGGTCTAATTTTCTGCTTGAGAGAATCTTCCATTCAAGGAGTCACTTTCAAGTCATGGGAACATTTATTTCTTCCCATTGTCCTTACTAGATGCATAGGCATTTTACTTTTCCGTTTTTTGTCTTGTGAATGACATTTTACTATTTCTAATTGACGCTATAGACCATGAAAGGTGTCGGTCGCTTTCATCTCCCACGTTAGCATGGACTCTTACCGCAATTATTTCCCTTTATGGTTTGTCGATCCCATGTGTCAAGTCTTAGGAATCTCCAAATGATCAGAGGTCATGGAATTTATTAGGCACTCGCAGTGAGATTTGTAAGCTGTTAGCCCTTTACTTCTATTAGTTTAAGTATGCATTAAATACTGTGTATTTGTTTAATGCCAAAACCTATTTCACCAAACCATTTACTTACAGTAACTTCTCACAGATCTCAAGGGGAATGAAAGGATCCCATATGGGATCTGGTTGTCGAGAGCTGACCTGTTCCTCGCAAATAAAAAATCAATGGCATTTCGTCTTAACCATGTTATGTGTTTGTGGGGTTCAGTAACCTGTAACTTTCTGATGGCTGCTTTTATTTCTTTTGTTGAATTTTGGTTAAACATTCCAACGCTACAGTAATTTTGGTTTATTTTCTTGCTGTGAAAGACAGAGTCCAGGAGCACTAGTCAGTTAGAGCGGGGCATCAATTATTATTGGCGGTAATGCTTTTCCTAGTTGGTTGGCAGAAAAGGCAAAGTTGACAAATTGTTTAACAGACAATGGACAAAAATCAGAAAATGGTTCTTAGGCTTCATGATGACGCATTGGGGTAAAAACTTGAACACCAAAAGAGTATGTAATTGCCAGTCTTGTACAGAGCAACACACAAGTGAATTTCATAGTGTTTAGCTAAATGAGAAAACCGAATTTATGGTTTCTGTGACATATCAAATACAACAAGAAGGGTGCGGGAAATTCTTCAAGTACCGCACATGGTGCTACTTCATTTATACAATAGTCTGTTTGTTTAAAATAAATAAATAAGCCTCCAAGAGTAGAATAGGAAGTCCAAATGCATTGAAAGAACATTGCCAAAACAACTTAGTTTTCAACAACCCTAGACTTATCATCACCATACCCTTGAGTTGTATGTATATCCTCTGCAGAGCAGTCACAATTACTGCAATTACCTTTAATTCAATGCCTTCAACTGTAAAATGTCTTGTGGGGCTACATGGTTCTATTTTTGTTGCTTTCCAGGACTAAAGGGAGAGAGTGTGGTGGTATGATTTCAGCTCTTTTTATGCATATGGTTTACCCTTTGAATATATTAAGCTAAAGATCATAGGAGGAAATTGATAGAATGATTGCAAAACCGTGGGTTGAGCAACTAGCGAAAAGAAAAGCATGCCTTTTAATGGAAAAGGGCTTGTGAAGGATCATGACACATAGATATCTGAGGATACTTTCATGTAGGGAAGAATCTAGCAAGAGAGGCATTAAGATGTGAAAGTAAGGTCCAGGGTAGAACTCATACATGGATTCCATTCTAATGTCCATGTCTCTTTAAAAGATCCTATTTATTATGACTCGAGAACAGGCTTCCATCACTCTACAGTTATAACCCTTCATCAAGTGTGGCACAGGCCTGCTCTGTTCTAAAATATTATAAACTTGATTCTGATATGGTCGTTGATCAAATTATTAAAAGATGCGGTGTAGCCCTACAAAGAGATAGTGATTATCAGACTTTACTTGTAAGTAATCATCGATTTTCTTTTTTATGGGTTCAATGTAAACAATTATATTGTATAAACTGATTTGATATAGTTTCTTTGATTCTTAGATAAAACCTGACAGAATAGAAAATACCCGAGTAAGCCTAACCAAGTAACAATAAAAAAAAAATATGGCGATGGTGACTCTAGTTTAGTTTGCCATTAATATGATTGTACTTTTAAGAGGCGTGCAAGTCAATATTTATTTATTTTATCATGTACGCTTACAAAGTCAGATACTAAACTCATTATTGTATAGTCTAATTCAGCCCTACATATGATGGTGAGACTGATGCACTTAACATCGAATCGTGTAAAAATATTACACAATTCGCCCTTATCATGTCTAGTTCTAAAATATTATTCAATTATCTTTTATCATGTTTAATCTTAAACCACGTAATCTTGAATCCACATGTTGAAGTCAGGTTCTTGATCCTGCTTCCACGTCTTCTCGCTTCCTTCTATTAAAAGCCTACTGAAAATGAAACCACCGTCAACATGAAGCCTTAGGAGAATATCTAAAATGCAATTACCTTATCTTCAGATCATATATCACGTACCGGTATCTGATTCAGATTTTCCTCCATTGCAACTCACCGATAGTGTATTCCAATTAATAACATCACATCATATACAAGTACTGTAACGTGTCTAGCAGTAATTTTATTATAATCAGAACTTAAATTGGATATATGCAATGGGAATCCAAAACCATCAGAACACAGACGCCTCATATTCGATAATTCATTGTCGCTATCTACACTTGTGTCCAAAAACCTTGAAGGTGGTGGGGCACATTAAAATATTACTAATTTTAGAACAAGCATGAATGAGATCGAGATTTGGCCCCTGTTTTTCACCAATATCTGGGAAAAGATGAAGTGTATATACTAAACATACAAGGAGGGTCAAATTCAGAATGTTGACATAATAGACATCCTAGGTTAATAAAACAAGTATGTTTGAAAAAAAAACCAATCACAAGATCCCATAGAGTAGTAGTTGTTAAGTGTCTTGTTACCTGTCAAAGAGGCAGGATAGGCATGGAAAAAGTAAATAGATCAAAGCCTTAAACATCAGCCAACCATTCACAGTTCATTTACAATGCCAAAAGCTCACCCCAGAGCCAGAGGAGATTAAACAAATAGATTAGCTATCTGGCGAACATGTGCAATCTCAGATCTTGCAAAGTATTTTAGGAACACGAAAAAGACAAAAGTGCAAAAGGAGGTATTTGGAATATTGTATAAATGGGAACAGATAGCAAAAAGGTCCTCAACTATTACATTACTCACTTAATATCTCTATATTTAGAAGTCCACTACGCTAGCAAAACCTAAAACATATAGTAATAAACCACCAATAGACCTCCACTAACCTCAAGGTTGCCTGTTATTGGGGATGCATATTAATGGCTGTGCAGATCCTTGTCTAATAATTGCTCCACTTTTAATGGTGTCAGCTTGTTTGGCAGAAGTTTCCGGCACAGGTCTAACAAGCTTCAAAAGAATAACGTAGATAGCATATGATTCATATCTTCATCAGAACAACAAGAAGAAGGATAAGTAACCAATGTGCAGTGATCTCCTGAAATTTCATTGCGCATGTTTACCGATGAAAAGAATCTCTCTCCACAAAAGATGAAATCTTGTATCAGCAGCAATCAAGAACGGGAATAATAGATCTCACGTATCATATGAAGAAAGATATCGGGGATCATGATAAGGACCGGTTTTAGCCAGCAAACTGTATTAATTTTTTTTTTCAATTACTCTTAAAATATGAACACCTCACTTTCTTGATATCTTCCATAATTAAAGGCGTTCTTGTAGAAATAACAGTTAATGCAGTAGCCAATTTAGAAAGGAACTTACAGCACTTTCTAAGAGGTTCTTGTAAAAAACAAAGATGAGTAATTCATCAGGATGGAAAAGAAAATAGCAGAGAAATGCACATGGGGGAGTTAGTATACGAGAGTTGCCTTGATTCAAACCATAGATCCAACTTGAAATCTTTTACCAAATTTGAGAAAATAGGTTGCGATGAAATTCAAGCATACCCAAAAACTTGATTAGATAGCATGCTCCGGTTATGAACTAAAGTTCAAATAAATTAGTGTGTATGCAATGCATGCATCAAAGTGGTTAGCAGTTTAGGTTACCAGCACGCGACAGTCACGTGTCTGACTGAAACCGAAAATTCAAAGGCGGATTCTATCTCTCAAATTTAACCCAAATTCAGGAACCCGCCAAATCCAAGTTAGTCTCCAGCAAAGCACACAACACAAAATAGCAATCGAATTAGAACTGGCCGAGGAGATCGACGGTACAGTGTCGTTAGTATTTTACGGAAGGCACTCCCGTCAAAATTCACATCATCTCCGCTCTCTCCTTTCTGGACGAAAAAAAAAAAAGTTAGAAAAACCCTAACTTATTTTTTTATCTCAGAAAACAACCCAATAACTGTCATAAACCTGCTTTGAGTCGGTTCAATTCGGCTATTTCGAGTACTTCGATGGAGTGAAGCAGCGGAGCCCGGTGGAGGGTCGTCAAAGATCCAGGGAAAGTGACCCACGTTCAGTACCGATGGCATCTGCGGACAAAGAGCTCGAAGAGCAGCTCCTTGAAGCTGGAAATAAGCTCGTAGATCCTCCGCCTTCTGTCGAAGAGCTCCTGCCCCTTCTTGATGTAAGCACCGTCTTTTGTTTCCTTTCAATTGCTGTTTTCTTGGGTTTCTCCCTGCTACTTGAAGTCTTACTCGCGTTCTGGGGCTCTTGTTTTCGTTATCCTGTCCTTTTATGGGGATACTGGGTGTTTTTGGTAGCAGGGTTCCGGTGTTTTTGTTAATCTATCTTAGGATCAAGGGTAATTTAACGAATTACAAATATTGCCAATGCGAGCATTTATTGACTAGGTGAGTAATGTAAGATGATCAAATCGAACTGGGTGCTGATATTGAGTTTGTTCAGTTTTTATATAGATTGCCAGACTCCTAATAACCAGTATATGTAACATGTGTCATCCTCTTGTTTGTATCGACAAAGAGCAGCCAAACTTATGAAGACACTGAAGGGTATGAAATTAAGGGGTTGCTGACAATGATATCTGGGATGATATTGCTTGTAGGAAAAAAAAGGGTGATCTTTTGGGATGATGCTAAGACTCCTAAATTTTCTAATGGTACTTTAAATTTAATTATCAAATTCAATTAGACATACGAAGTTATTAAGCTGGCATGACTTATGCTCTAACTTTTAACGGTATGCTTAGGTTATCATATGTACTTATATTTTTGTTTTATTTGTATATTTCTGTCTAGATGAATTATATTAAGTTTATTGTTATGTTTTTCATATGCATTACTTTACGAAGTAGGTTGTGCAGCCATATTTGATTGTGCTGCATACTGAACCATTTGAGAACTGTTGTTGCTACTAGTACTCTATGTCCTATTTATTGTTATGCCTTCCTTCCCAAAAGTAATTAACACGAGGGGCACGTTAGAGAAGACATTTCCACGAGCTCGTGTATGATTATTATTTTTGCTTTGAAATGTAGCAAATTGAGAGTTACCTATCAACGGTTGAACAGTCTCCAACAAAATCTATGCAAGACGCACTCTCACCATCACTGAAGGCATTAATTGCTGATAAACTTTTGAGGCATTCAGATGATGATGTGAAAGTTGCGGTAGCCTCTTGCATCAGCGAAATAACAAGGATAACTGCTCCTGATGCTCCTTATGACGATGATCAAATGAAGGTGTGCTCAATATTTTCTCCCCTTCAAATTTAATTGATCTGGCTTTTATTATGTATTAATCGTTTTAACTAAGAAATTTTTTATACTGTAATCACTTACAGGAGGTGTTTCAATTAATTGTATCTTCATTTGAAAATCTATATGATACATCAAGCCGATCATATGCTAAGAGAACATCCATTATTGAAATTGTTGCAAAGGTCAGATCGTGTGTGGTAATGCTAGATCTTGAGTGTGACGGGCTGATTGTAGAGATGTTTCAGCATTTCTTTAAGGCTGTTAGGTAAGATCTGTTGAGCATGAATCCAACATCTTATTCTTGCCATTGTATGTTTATGCCTTGCACTTTATCATATTATTAACTACTAAACTTTAGTTTGAGAAGTCTGCGAATATTGATGCACTAGAATTTGTTGCAATTATAATGTAATATTGTATGATCTGTTGAGCTGTCCTGTATAATAGGCGAAGATTTTGGGTGTCTGCTATTTTAAGATGGATGCTTTGGCAAATTTCTAGGTGATCAAATGTGAATTGTCTATGAAGATCCTTGTACTTGATTTAATCATTGTCTCTTGAATGTTATCTATTGATTTTGACTAATACAATTGATTTTGACTGATATATTTATGTAATGATAAAGCTGTAAATCACTGAATCTCCTCTACCTTATACATGAACAACTAAAGAAACACAATATTGTGCCAGGAAATGAAATCCAACTTGTATCAAGGAGATGCTTCATTTTGTTCTGATGACTGTTGTGTCACTTGAGTTCCTCTGGCTTCTGATGCTTTTTATCTTTCAATAAACTCCTTGTTTTGCAGGCATTGACTATTGGTAGTTGTATTGTTTGCATAGTAGAACTTTTGAGCTAAAAGCCCACTGATTTATCAGTGTACTATGTTAATTTTGGAAGGGCATATAAATTCCCAGTTCTGAAGAAGGTTTACTTTCTTTGTTTTTCTTGTTGAAATTTGTTCTTATTAGTAGATGAAATAAGGTGAAAAGATTAATTAGGTTATACAGATGCTTATATTCTTTTTGTGTCTTCATTAACAGATTTTATATGGTTGTATTTTTTTTCCCTGCTGAAAAGGCCTTATAAGCACTCAGCAGTTTATGTTCTTATCTCCATATATATATATATATATATATGGACATGGTACTAACCAGCTCCATCTGAAACTTCAGGGAACATCATCCAGAAAATGTTTTATCATCCATTGAGACTATTATGACCCTTGTCATAGAGGAAAGTGAAGAGATATCTATGGACCTGCTTTCTCCAATCTTAGCCAGTGTGAAGAAAGACAATGAGGTTTAAGTTTGATCGTCTTGATTTTATTTGTTTTCTCGTATTATGATTTTTAAACAAACCTTGCCTTAGTTGCTAATATTTAAACCATTATCATTATGATTTAGGAATTTTCTCCAAATTCTCAAAATTTGGGGGAGAAAGTCCTGGAATGTTGTGCTACAAAGCTTAAACCATACTTAGTGCAAGCAGTGACCACCTTGGGCATTTCTTTAGATGATTATAGCAAGGTACTTGCTTCTATATGTCAAGAGACATCTGGCAGCTTGGAGCAAAATGATGCATGTGCTTCCAGGGAAAATGCGGTAAGCTTTCATCAGTCTTTAGTTAACTTATGCATGGACAGTAATTTCTTTTCCATGATGAAAGCTTTTATGTGATTTCCTTCCCGTTTTATTATATTGACTCTCCAGGCAGATGAGGGAAAGTCTGCAAAAGCAACGTTGAATGAGTCAAAACAGGTACTTAAATATAGATACATATGCTTTTTTTGTCTTTTTGGTTGTATATTTGATGGAACCTGTCTTAGGAATCAAAATACAGCAACACAAGGTTTGCAAGAATAACAAAGCCTGAACTGAAATAATGGAAATCCAGAGGGCACCGTTACAACGTTAACCCAACAATCCTGGTGGGCTTGAAAGGAAATACAAGCTAAAGGCAACAAAAGAATAGAGTACTATCCCTAGACCAAGTTCCCTCTGGTGTTTCGAGAGACCAGCCTCTCCTACTACCACTCTCTTCACCAAAAGGTTCTTGCCCCCTTCTGTACCCGAGAGACCTATTATATATTCTTCAAAGATGCATGGCACTTCTCCCCAAAAATAAAGTCAACAATAGGGCAGCAAATAGATGGCAGCAATACATAAAGTCTATAGCCACCTAGTCTTATGTATCTTTCTCAATTTCAGCTTGGTCACTTTCTGCAATGCAAAAAGGAGTCTTGCCCTTTCCATGCTTCTTCCTGTGATAGGTCTTGGTAGCAAAAGTGAATGTATCAATATTTCATCCATTAGCATATTTTCAATTATGACTGAGTATTGCATTGTGTTAACTCTATTTTGACAAGGTGATTGAAGAGGATGCTGAAAAAGCTACCCCTCCTCAGCAAGTCACTGTTGTTGATGGCACGTCTTCTAAGTCTGTCATGAGCAAATGCATTGTGCAGTCCAGTGAAGGTGACTTGTTGGAAGTACCAAAGTCCCTAAAGAAGCAAGAAGATGGAAATAATTCTGATCACTCTAAAGGTGTGAATATATCAAGTAATGAGGATCCCGATAATGTCAGCACTAAAAGAGTTGACAACACAGAAAAAAAGCCAGAAAAAGCCACCAAGAGGAGAAGAAAACAATATCATTCTACAGACTCGGCAGAACCTTCTGAGGGTTCAGCTGTTGCTCATGGCAGGGATGCTGAGAAAATGCTTGACTCTAAAAGTAACAAGAAGTACCTTTCTAGTTCACTTTATGAAAAGCGCTCTACTCAGGTTGCAGGACCTTCAGATAATGACAAGGAGAGTCATGCTAAGATTTCATCAGGAAAGGTAGGAATTAATGAGTCTGAAGCGGCGGCTTCTCCTTCTCCCAGTGAAAGCCATCCTGATGAAATTCGTTCCAAAAAACCTGGAAGACCAAATAAGAAAGGAAGGCCTGCCAAAGAAGTGGTAATTTCCTCTGAGGATGTTACCAAAAAGGTGTCAGAAGTAACAAGCGATTCAGATGCAAAACCTACCAATCGGTCTGCCAAGAAGGTGCCTGGTGGGAGCTCTGATGGGAAAAAAGCTAATGTGGTAGATTCAGTTGAAAAAAGAAGCAGGAGTAAAAGTGATCCAGAGGGCAAAAGGCGGTCAGCTAAGAAAGAAGGTGGGACCAATAAGGGTGTTGAATCCTCTTCGAAGCACCTGAAGGAAAATAAAAGGCAGAAGCAGGGCAAAGTCTCTGATTTGGATGCAGCAAAATCTGCTAAAGATGAAGAAAAGGTAACCCTAGGGCTTGCTGTTGATAGCCTCTTATCACATTATAATCCATATTTTGCTCTTTTTTAGTCAATTGATTAATGAAATTGTCATGAAATTATGTAGGAAACAGTAACTTCACCAAAGTCGGGTGCGAGATTGATTGAAGATGAACAATGTTTAGAGGAAACGCCCAAGACCAATTTGAAGAGGAAACCTACTCCAGGTCCAGGAAAAGAAAATGTATGACTCCCTGTTACATTTTTTTATTCTTGAAATTACAAAATGTTAACTGCATGATACCATGATGTATTCAATCGGGTACTTTAGCCATGGAAACAACTGTTCTGCAGCTATCTTATTTGTAATCTAAACCTTTGCAATTATGTCAACTATTTTTGACCAATTTAAATGGGCATAGCTAATGTGGTGAAGTATTAGTATTTGATGCTCTGTCTCTTTTGTATTCCTTCTACTCTTATGATTATGTTTAATTTTTTTTTTTTTTTTGCTTTGAAATATTTTAAGTTATTATTGTATTGTAAGTAGTGATTTTCTGTAAGTCTTTATTTATGTTGGCTTATCTTGTTATATGTTAATAATGTTTTTTAGTTCAAAGCATGTGGAATTCCTTCTATTTATGCTCAATTCAGAAGTTTAATTTTCTTCCCAGCTTGATTGATAATTATCTAAATGCTTTCTCAGAAGTCTGATATCAAGGTATATGGTGAAAATCTTGTTGGTTCACGGCTTAAAGTTTGGTGGCCAGAAGATCGTGAGTAAGTACTTGGCTATTCTTTTATAGCAGTGGAAGTAGTGTGTTGTATGCTACTTTCCGTTGAATTATAGTCTCCTAGTTTGCATAAATAGTTGTTTGTATATGTATGTATTATTGCTAGATTAATCACCTATGGATGACCTTTTAATTTTGCCTCCTCTATTAATTATGTCATTGTATTTTTATATTCTATTTGCATCAATTAGATCACAAGCGTTGTAGGTTTTTATTGTGACAAACCAGTTTTTTCAATAGACATGTTCTGCTCAAAGATTTTTCTTTCTAGTTTATTTTGCTTGTCTTTCCTTGAAAGGCTCTTATACAAAGTTGGAATATACCTTATTGTAAGTACACCTGGTTGCATTTTTATGTATTAGAATTGTTTGTGGCCTTCCATCTACTGTATTCTTTGGAGTAAGGAGGGAGAGAATATGAATTTAAATTGAAGCACAGTCCTCTTTGGTGGTTTCAGTTAAATTGTACGCATATCCTGTTTTCACTCTTAATATGCCTTCGTTTTGTTTCAATAAAAACATATGAAATTGTTGCATGAGAATAAGGGGAAAGGGAAGAGAAGAGAGGAAAGAGAGAGAATAGAGGGGACAGAGAGAGAAAGAAAGAAGCAGAGAGAGACAAGCCTATTATTCCAAAACCTGATACAATTAGGCCTAAGCCGTCTATTTATAGCCTTTAGCTATTAACAGTAATCTCTCCTACTTCCCCCAACTAACTACTCTTATTTATTATATATTGACAGAAATATGACCTTTTGTAGGTTTTACAATGGTATCATTGAGTCCTTTGATTCTGCCAAAAAGAGGCACAAGGTGATTTGCAAGTTGCAAAGCTCCCCTACCCAACCTTTTTTCTTGCAGAAAAACAGTTTTTTCCTTCTTCGTTTTTACTAAGAATAATATGGCCCTTTCTTCACAATGTTGACTATGGAAAGCAAAACTCATGGCGGTTTTTCTTTTATTTACTTTTCTGACATTGGTTTGCTTTCTAAATTAGGTTGCATACGATGATGGTGATATAGAAATATTAAATCTTAGAAAGGAAAAATGGAAGCTTGTTCAGGTTGACTCTGAATCTTATGTTGGCGTCTGCCTTGTGTTTAAACTTTTTTCAATATCTAACTTGATGCCAGTTATTTCCATTAACAGGAAGGAGATGATCATGCAAGCCCTGATGTTTCAGCTGATATGTATGTTTTATGTTAATTATTTTTGTTTTATTAAAGCATCTTAATGTTTGCAAATGTTGCTTTATCTCTTGTGTTTAGCTGATATATATGTTTTATGTTAATTATTGTTGTTTTATTAAAGCATCTTAATGTTTGCAAATGTTGCTTTATCTCTTGTGTGGTGCGATCTCTTTCGGAAAGTTTACCCACGTAGTAGATTTTCTCCCCCATCTTCATTACTCAATTTCTGAGTTGAATATTTTCAGTTGTGTTTCAAAATTTACATTAATGTAGTATTGTCTTTTTCCTATGGTAAAAATTCAATTTGATTGTTCCATTCGGTTGACTTTGGTGATTATTGATGTCATTGTAGCAGAGAATACATGGTGTGTTTTCTGTGTATTTCTTGAGAATTTTCTGGGGCCTCATTCTCTTTCTCTCTCTTTCTATGATTATATATAGGCCCTCAAATAAGAAAAGGAAAAGAAGTACTGGTCAGTCAACTAAGGGAAGAAATACGGATACTCCTACCAAGAGGTGTGGAAATCATAAATTAATTTATTTGTCGTCCATTATTTGATATTTAAATTTTGAATTCTAAATGTTAGCAGTGGAGGATCTTCATCAGGCAAATCAAAGGGTGCGTCCACAATGTCTGGCCATAAGTCGAAAGATGGTAGCAAAGTTGATGGCAAATCCAAAGATTCCAAGACTATTGGCAAATCGGAGGATGGGATTCGTAGAAGATATAAGGATCGTACTTCGAGAAGTGGTGCCACTAAATCTGCGGATGCTGCACCAGTAAAGACTGAATCTGATTATGATATTGAGACTCCCAAGACCAGCAAATCAAAGAGCGATTCCAAGACCAAGCAAGAAACCTCAAAAAAAACCAAGAAAGAAACATCAAGTACTCCTGCTTCTAAGGGGAGACCCCCCAAAAGTGGTGGGAAGTATAATGTTAATGCCACTGGCAAGGTCAAATCTGGTTCTTCATCAAAGACAAAAGATGCTACGAATGAATTCCCGGCAGATTCAACAGAAAAGGCAAAAGACACGAAGGGTAAGGCATCAAGTTCATCCAAGGCGCAAGGAAGTGCTACTGCCAAGGCTGGAAAGAAACGTCAGAGAGGCTAGAAATGAATATCTACTCAGTAGTTCAGTGCTCCATTCGAAGCTGTTTGCTCTGTAATATTCCATGCAGCATTTTCGGTATTTCCTCCTGGTTTGGGCTCTGTAGTTCAATGTAGGCCGTGTACTACTCCATTAGGCATTATTTATCATTGTGGTAAATTACCGATTCCCACAATGTTGCTAGCATTGTTATCTGTATTTGGTTAGTTTGGTGGTGGTAGTAGGAGTTAGAAGTATCTATCAATATTTGTCGCCTTGATCCTAGGAAGACTTAATTTGGAGGCAATTTTCCGATGTGTTGCAAGCAACCTAACTAGTGCTTTTGCATATATGATTAGTTGACAGAAACTTGGCGACAATATGCTGAGTGAGCAGCTGCACATGTCTCCGACGGTTATGGCGGTTAATTATCATACTGATATCATGAGCTGCGCTCGAAGTACCAAGATGTCCGGTTGCTTAGGTCGGCCCATATATAGTTAGTTTGTCACCAAAATGTGGAAAATTGACTTAAATCGGAACAAGATTTCAATAATAACACAATGGACACCATGTCTTGTGAATCATGTAATAAAGTACTTCCTCAGTATGAAATATAAGTATTTATTTATATTGTAAAATATTGTATATATAGTTTTATATTTAAGATAGGAGGTATTTAAATATTAGTTAAGGTATTTTTTTTATAATATTAATTGACTTTTAGTATTTTAGTTTTGGGGGTTGTGACTGTCTCTTTTAATATAGATGTTTTCTCTATAAATTGAATTTAAGACCCATTGATTTGATTTCCCTTTTCTTTATAGATTATTTTTTTTATAAGAAATTTTTAGAAAGGAATTTGACTCACCTATGATCTAAGAGGATAGTTTAGTCCTTTTCTCCTAAACGATACTAATATTGGGCAAGATAAGTTGTCAATTACCCTCAAATATAAATCTATGTACTAAAGAGTTAGTCTTTCTAAATGCTGCGATTGAAATCACAGCAAAATTATTCTTCCCAATGATCGTATACTATTCAAATATTCACGTTGCTCACTCCTTCCTTACAAATTATTATTATTTTTTTTTGTGCACCTTTCTTACAGATTATTGATTGAGGAGAGCGACTTAGAACCGTTGTAGTAGAACATGGCCCAAAAAGAAAACCTGTTGTGAACATCTAAAAGAACTGCCAAAAAAAATTGGCCCGCCAATGCCGAAAAGCATAATTAATTTTGTACCCTTTCTAGGTTGAGTGATGACTGCTTTATGAACAATTTACTCAAGAATCAACATCAAGCAGGTTATGTAACCAAAAAAAAAAAAAAAACATCAAGCAGGTTGCTTTCTGGGATTCGACCATATTGTTATGAAAGCTGCTTCGAATCTTGCATTCAGAAAGGTAAACTAGTTGCGAGCAATGCTCATTTTGAGGTTTATATAAAATCATGAATATGAATTACGAGTATTTCACAATCTTCTTTTAAAGAATGTACAATTTCATGTTCTATGTTACTTCGAACAAAGAGACTGAACCATTTATAGTCATCGCGGGTTACAAAAGTAGAATATGAGAAAGTTGCATCTTTTGTGATTCGATAATGCTTTACAAATTAGGATCCCCACAGGCAAAAGCAATTATCCAAAATCCTACTTTCTCTCTTCAATTCCAACAGCAAACACAGTAGCAATTCCACTTTGTTTCAAGTTCATTCGTTTAATGTTACATTTTTGCTTTTGCTTTTCCATGTTCCAGGTGGTTCCTTAGGGTCATTGGTTCCCTTTGCGTTTGGTCAAATGTTGCTGCGAAAGGTAAGTTACATGGCACTTACCAGACCAATAAAAATAAAGAGAGAGGGAGAGAGAGAAAGTAGAAGTTACATGTCATAAATCTTTACAGGGGCTGCTACATGAAAAACCACTTGAAGATATGGTTCATGAAGCAAAAGTGACTTTGCTTTTGTCCATAAATAAAGCTGTGCTGTCCCATATTTTCATACCTTTTCCCAGGTTAATTTGCAACTTGCAACCCCTATTCTTCCTTCCATTTTCAATTCTCATCCTCCTTTGACTCACATCACAACACTTACATCTCTCCAATACACCCAACTTTTTGGGGTCTTCGCCCTTCTTAGAGCTGGCACTTACAGCATACCTTCTCGTTTTAGCCTATAACTTCGGTCTTATTCATGCCATTAGAAGTTGTTTGTAATATTGTATTCTTTGATTCATCTCAGTTTGTTAGAGGCTCTAATCTAATCATTTGTTTGGATAGTTGCAATAGTAATATATTTAGTTTTTATGTTATACCTTTTAAATTTCCGTGCAACTGTTTTATCTGTGTTTATCCTCGTGTACTTTTCATCTTTTATATAGGGTTGTTTGGTTTGACTTCTGAAAAATAATTTTTAAAAAAAAAATTTAAACAAATAAATATTTTAATAGTTATTATTAGAATAATTTTTTTAATAAATAAATTATCAAAAATAACATAGGGTAAAATAATAGGAAAAAATATAGAGATAAAATAGTTATTACATAGTCTAAAAGTTATTTTCTCTCCTAAAAAAATAAGCCTATATTTTTTTCTTTAAAAACTCATGTAAATATTTTATGACTATTTATTTAATTTTTTTACTTAAACTATAATTTGGCCTAAAAAATACTTTTAAAACAATTAAAGCAAACAGGCATCCAAATAATAGACACGCTCGTATAAAAGGAATAATGCGCACATATCAAAAGCTTAAACTTTGATATGAAGAGTGAGAAATGAATGCACTAATTCCAAAAACGTTGGTTATTTTGAATCCCTCAACGTGTAGATAGTATTGGGGATATGGAAAGAGTGATTAAGAGAACATATATATATATATATACACACACATATATATATATATATATGTATATATTTAGAATATATTAAAAATGATGAAAGGTCTCAAAAATTTATTAGGTTTAATACGGACCCTTTGAGGCATATAAATAGAGAAAAGAAAACAAGTCAACCTACTGATTGTAGGTCAGTATATTGTAACCAGTGGGTTGAGAGTGGATAAATAGACTAATATTTTGCCAGTTTTAACCTGCAGGTTAGATAATTTATTATTTTTTTTAATATTTTTAAAAAAATATTTTTAAATTTTTAAAATATTAATAATTTTTTTTTAATATTATATTAGTATAATAAATAAATTTTTAATATTATACTCTTAAAAAAATAATTTTTATAAAAAATATGAAATTTTATAACTATAAATCTAAATAAGTATTAATATAATATTTATCAATTATAATATTTTAATATGTATCAATAAATAAATAATTATCTTTATTAATATTTTATAATAGAAATATTTAAAATAATATTTAAATAAAATAAATAATAATATTAATAATTAAAAAAATAACTGATATAATTAATTGAGAATAAGCTATATAGCTTATTCTAAAATATACTAATATTTTATCAACTCAAATTTACTTTAAATAAGTGATAAAACGGGCTGGCAGAATCCATTTTATCATCTCTACATACAAAAGGATAGGAAGAAATGAAGAGAGAACATAAGGGGACAAACATTGAATTATTTTTCTAGTAATAAATTTGTGGGGATCATGTTGAGTGAGATTGCAGCGCAAACTACGGTTCATGCACCCATCTATTGTAGATAATGCTGTGTCAGTCTTTGTCATTTTCCCAAAATTCATCCTTCACCTGCTTGTCCTTTCCCCTTTCTTTATTTCTTTTAAAAAAAAAGAAAATGAAAAATAGTCTCATTTCTTTACGTTTTCCTTTTTCCTCCAATTCTCCTGTTTGTTTCCTAATTTGCTCCCCATATATTACATTTGACATCCTATATATGACATAAACCCTATGCACTCCTTTTCTTTTTAATTCTAAATCAAAATGTGGATTTTAATCTTGAAACATTAAACAAATTCCCCTTATATGTTTAATATATATATATATGCACTTGCCTAATTAGCTCATCTTCTCCCCAACTTTTTGCAAAATCATACACTAGCTTATATATATATATAGTGGTATATATATAGTGTGTATTTGGATAGACTTTTAGAAATTTTCTTATAGAAAAAATGACTTTTGAGTAACTTTTAGAAAATGATTTTTAGAGAAGAGTTTATGAAAAAAAATAGTTCTAGATAAATGAATATTTGAATAATTATTACTAAAAGGAATTTTATAATTAAAAAAATACTAGAAATGATATGATTTTATTAAAAATATGAGAGGGGAGAGAGTAGAGAATAGTGATAGAGAATAGAGATGAGAGATTGTAGAAAAGATAAAAGAGATAGGAGAGAGTATGTAAGAAAAAATAAGGGTAAAATAGTAATTGAGTAGTTCATAATATCTTTAACTATTATAAAAGTTACTCCTATCAGTTTGTTTGAAACTATGACTTTAAATTATAGTTTAGTCTAGAAGTATTTTTAGACAAATATAACTGTTTAATTTTAAAAAAAAATCTTAAACTAAAGTTTAAACCAAAAACTCTTTTAAAACTATAGTTTGGGATTTCCCAAACATACCAATAATAAATAAGTGTGGACTTTATATCAATTACATGTACATGGCTAGATATATAGTGACAAATCATACTTCTCTTTCATCTAATCTTAATTAGACTATACTTAGATCGAATTTCTTATAACTATCACATTAAATTCTTCAATAACATATGGACATGTATGTTCTACTCTTTCTATGAATTTAGGGTTGAACGATGAAATAGACAAACTTGACATATGATAGAGTGTGATTAGACAATAGTTTTGTAAAGAATTTGATTCGAATGTTGTCCTTCTAATTAGCGGATACTTGTAGTTTAAATCATGTGTTGTGTATGTATGCCCTATATCCTTTGTATTATACGAATTAATTAAACATTATCCTTTTTTAATGTTGAGATGATCGTGATCTTGACACGTCGTTTTTGAAAACCAATAACATAAAGTGAGAAAAATATCAGACACTAGTTTGTGTGTGTGTGTGTGTGTGTGTGTGTGTGTGTGTGTGTAGAGACAATGCTCACATGGAGCTGCAACAATCCCACTTGTGAAGATTCCTCATTCAATGGATTCCTCAGAAGCCAAAGAAGCAATCGCCATCTCGACAACTCACCCACGCCCTCCCAAAAAGCCTCTGTGTCTCTCTTTGTGTGTGTCTCTCTCTCTCTATATATATACACACACACGCACATATAAGCTTTACAACGCAGAGGTTTATAGCTTCCTTGTTTAATATATGGGTAAATATGATGAGATCTTGTTCATGTGTCCATTAGGATGGAAATTGAAAGAAGATCGACAACGTGGTGGACACAACATAATTATAATTAATTATTCTCTTCTACTCCGATATCTAATAGAATAGTTAGTTAATTAATTTAAATAAATTAATATAATTAATTAATATTAATTTATCTAAATTAGTCAACTAATATTTATACAGTTAGTCAAAAAGCCCGCTATTTTATGAGAAATCAGTGAGTGAAGGAATATTCATTACAATTTATTATACATTAATGGGATTGGTCTGAGTAGTAAGCGGCTCGATATCGCTTAAATGAGGTTTTGAATTTAAACTTTAGTATATATAAAAAATTCTCGTTAGCAGACTCACCCACCATAATTAGATGTACAACGTGAGTTGGATTTAAATATAGTTATAATAAAATTTTGATAAATTGAAGATAAAAAAAAAAGGAATAATATTCATTAAAACTGAAGAGTGATCACATGCATGTGCTCGCGCGTTTATATAATAATCAAACTAAAAGAATTCAAACTTTCCCGAGCTAATTAATAATAGACTCCCATATACGAAGTCACAACATATCTATCCTAAAGATCTAATTGGATCTCAATGGTTACGTACAAATTAAACAAGTCTGCTGATGAGTGTATGTTGTCCTAATTTTAATTTAATTCCAATAACCATAACAAATTAAGATAATGTGCTGATTAAATTATTAAGCATTATCGCATCTCTCTCCTCTTTCTCTACTTTCAACAGGGATTAAATAGAGATTAATTTTAAAAAATAATAATTAATAACTCTATGAACAACTTATATTTATAATTAAAAAAAATTATAAGTAATTTATAACAAAAATTAAAATAATATAGTGCAGAGATGTTGATCCAGCTACCACTCATCTTATAATCTAATGATAATGTAAATTCTTTTTTTATAAATACCTATTTATAAGGTCAAACTATTAATCATTACCCTTAAGTTTAAAGGAAAATAAGAAGACAGAGAGACCTTGAATAAGGTGGGTATGTATATTTATAATTAGGGTAGTCCAATGGGGTAGAGATGGTGAAGGGCGGTGGCAGGAGTTGAATCAAGTGGGAGTGGTCCATCAAAACATAAAGTGAGTGTGAGGATCATGCACTTGAAGTAGTGCACAAGTGGGCGCAGCGTGTGGTGTGTGCCAAGGGAAGTACGTAGGGTAAGTCCAAAGTAGGAGGAAGAGGGTGCCCTTTCGGGATGAGCAAAGGTCTGCTACAGTGCCAAAAGTAGCTGCCCCTTTGTCATTATTATGTCTCATCCTCAACCGTCAGTCAAGTTTAAATTTTCCATATTAAATTTCAATAGTTTCAATTTATTTATTTATATTTTAATAATATTTTGTTATATATATAATTAATCTAATTATATAATATCCGTTAAATTTTTATAGATGTCAAGTTTAATTTTTAAAAAAATTATTTATATTAAGAGAATAATCATAAATATAAAAACTAGATATTTAATAATATAAGTTAATAAATAATATAAAAAATTATTTTATAAGACATTATTATTTTTTTCTAAATAGTGAAATTTGGGGTACTGAAGGGAATTCCGAGTTATGAAAGGATCCAAATCTTATAAATTTGATCTAACTATCACATGTATATTGAAAATAGCTCATATTATTGTCTAATTTTTTTAAATATATGATTATCAAAACCAATACTATATTAATTACAGTGAATTAATTACTTACTCCTTCCAATATTTATTATAAGACCTCTTAGAAGAATTTTTTAACCTTTTTCATAATACACTTTGATAGTTTTAACAAACATTAATTATTTTTCATATATACTCATATTTGATAAGAATAGGAGAAAATATAAAAAAAATTTATATAAAATGATAAATATTAAAGTGGGATAGTTATCAATAACATACAAAGTATTACCAACTATATGTCAAAAATTATTAATAAAATGTACTACTTTAATATTTATTATTTTTTTAGAGTATCTTTTATCATTTTCTCAAATATAAATTAATATTATGTTAAAATTAAGTTAACTAAATAATATTAATGTTAGAAGTTATTTAAATTTTAAATTTAATATGTTTAACTATCTTTTATTAATATGTGTGAATTGGAATTAGTTAAAAGGTTAATAATTTGGACCAGGGAAGTATACATTTTAATCGTATGAAGGGACAAATAGGGGTATTACAATGGGGAAAATTTAATTCCAGAAATAAGAGGGAGCCTAACTTTGTAGGATCTCAAGTAAAACTTTAAACATATCTTATATTTATAATTACGATGAGAAATATGTAAAAATATTTTATTAAATTTATAATAAGCTACCCGTTTTATTAATTGCTATTCGAGGCAATGTGTGATCGAAAATTATTTTATAAAAATTCATGCCATAACAAATTATTATAAAAATAAATTAAAAGTCATTTTTTATATAGAAAATTTTAAAAGAGTATTTAACTCACTCACAATTAAAAATATGAACAAAATTTTATTTTTTCTTAGACGATACAAATATTAGATAAGGAAAACAGTTAATTACTTTAAAATTTAAATCTAAATACTAAAGAGATAAGATAACTTAAATCTATAATAAATAAATATTTTTTTAAATATTTAATATATTTTAAATAGTTATATATTTTAATTTTTTATAATTAAATTTATGGATAATAGATAATTAAAAGATTATCTTTAAATATGGTTAATATCATCTCCATCCAGACCTTTGAATGTGATTTGCATAAATAAAAAAATTGTTGGAGGGGTACGTCCCTCTTATCCGCTTCCTGCCCCACCTCTCCCACTTTCCATCCTTTGCCCATCTATCCCTTTCGCCCCATCTCCTTTTCCTTTAAGAAATGACGTTACATATCTTTTTGAATGGAATGGATTACATACTTTAAACATCCTTAATTTTTACGGAGCTACTCTCAAATGAGGAAAAAAAATATTACAGAGTTTTTTATAAAGCAAAATTTGTCAGACTCAATCATAATTTTGTTCAAAGTTATAATTTTGTACTGGGAAGACCATTTGTACCCATCTTTTCTTTTATTTTTTAATTTAATATCTATATTTTTTAATTTAACCCTATTAAATCTTTAAATTTTACTATATTAGTATAGTTAGCTCTTAATTTTTTTTTTCTATTAGCGCTGTTAAATCAGTACATAAGTTAATTATGTTAATATAGTAAAATTAAATAATTTATTAAAAAAGATAAATATTAAATTAAAATTTGGAAAAAATTATAAGTAGTGCAAATGATTTTCTATTTTTTATTTTTAACTCATGGATTATATTTTTTCATTAAACACCATCCTAATTCTCTTTATATCACATTTTTTTGGTATAAAATATTTTAAAAAGAGGTTGAACTCACTTAAAATTTAAAAGTAGGGCGAAGTCTCATTTTCTTTTAAACGATACTAATATCAGATAGAACGAGCCATCAATTACTCTCAGACATAAATCTAGATACCTAAAAACTATAATACCTTCTTAAACGTCGTGAATATAATTACAATAAAATAATACTTTCTAATAATTGAACACACTCTAAATAATAACATATATTACCCTTTTGTTAGTTGAATTCACAGATAATAGATAGTTAATTTTTTTTTAATGTCAGAAGGCAACATTGATTTCAAATACTCGCAGCCCATTAGCATAGGATAAAACCTTAGGAGAATGAGTAGGAAAATGCAAATGAGATGGCAATAACAAAGACTGCTGGGAAAAGATGTCCTTGTTGTACTCTTAGGCATTCTTGATTGTGTAATGAGAGCACTTAATTAATGTATTAATTAAATAAAGGTCCCTTCGTGGCAGCGCTAAATGATTGGAGAAGCAAAATAATGAGGTAATTGTTCTGGCGGTTACCAGAGCAATAGGGTAGTCTTAAAAATAAAAATCACACCCTCGACAAAAGACAGCCATCCGTCTTCCCTCTCCGTGGGGTGCCATCGGTGACAAGGTCGCCGGCATTCCTCAGCTTTACGAGTCCATGTCACCTCTTCACCCCTTTTTTGCCCTTTTCACTCTCTATATATAAATGGTACTTTCCAATCACTTCCCATGTTTATCCATATTAATTCAAACAACCCAAAAACAGACCATGCTATCGCGTTCATCTGATTTTGTTCCATAGTACTCTATTGATATCTGTAATATTTTGAGATGCCCTTTAAAACATGGGGCGGTCCTAGTTTTATATTTTAATTAAAGGTAACAAAATTTCACTTATAAAACAACATTTCATATTAATGAAGTTAATATAGAATGAACATGGTACAAAAATCCTCGGCCTCTCGCTTATATACAGTATCGTTTTGCTATACTACTCACCTATTCGTTAATATATAATAAAAAAATTAATAAATATAATAAATATATTTTATATTTATGATTAATATTTACTCATAAATGATGTCTTATATTAAGAATAATAAAAATATATTATTCAAGGATAATAATCTATATTATTATTTTTATCATCATAGTCCATATTACTGAATCCACTGCATTCGGATGAGATACCATGGGATACAATTTTTTTCCCCATTTCATAAATACAAACTCATGAACCAGCAAGATAATTCATTTTATAAAAAAAAAAAATGTTCCAATTTTCAGAGGGGAATATTTACAGAGTTGATGGGAATATAGCCGGATCTTATTCCATGGGTACTTAAATGCATAAAACTCACCTATAGTTAAGTTTAACTAGTAAAAAAATAAGATATAAAACGTATTCAATTTCTAAAAAATAGTAATATATTATCGTTCTAATCATAGCGTTTGGAAATATATTTTAATTTTTAAATATTTAAATTTATGCTTGAAGATAATAGATGATTTATCCTATCTAATATTAGTATCACATAGAAAAAAAGAGAAATTTTACCCTATTTTTAAATTATAAATAAACTTAACTTTTTTAAAAAAAATTGTTAAAAAAAACTGTACAGAAGTCGGCGGTGCATATGCGAACATGGAATGTCGATTCACTGCATTTTGGAGCTAATATTCAATTATCACTGTCAAGTCCGGCCAAAGAGATATCCACTGATATGAAGCCCTATACTCTGGACAAATGACGGCATTAAAAAGAAATTACTACCTCCATCTATATTTAATTATTTTAATAAGTTAAAAAATTAATTAATTAATTATAATAATTATATTATTTTTTTAAAATATTCTTTTTAATTATTATTATGTATATTTAAATTGTTCTTGATAATTTTTTTTAATATGTGCAATTACATAGGGATAATTTAAAAAAATTATAATTTTAGCATATAAAATAAATTATAATCTTATATTTATAATTAAAATATTTTTTATATAACTCTTATATTTAAAATTATAGAAAAATATATAAAAAATTATAGGAGAAAATTAAATAATTTTATTACGCGTTTAAAAATATGACAGAAAACCTCTCACAGTAGCTAAAGAATGGAATTTACTTTGACATTAAAGATATTTTATATTTAAAATATTTATTTTGGGGTGATGAATATAAAAGATATTTTTAAGAGAATTATATGCAGGTAAATAATATTTAAATATGATTCAATAATATTAAACATTAATCATGTTCACACAGTTCTTTTTATTGCTTCATTTCCTTTTTTTTATATTGTATAATAAACTGGCCCCTATGCCTTAATTGCCTGGTTTCATAAAATAATTGTTTCACGATATATTAAAACGAGGAGAGTAATTTAAAAAAAAAAAAAAAGATTTGGTCCATTTGGAGAATAGACGAGGGGCAGGGGATTATGAATGAATAGGGCACTCAAAGTTGATAATCGTGGGCGCTCCAAGACGTCGCAGTCATAATAAGGGCGTAATTCCCGAGACGACAAAGCGGCAGAGGAAAAGGGTCCCCACGAGGGTGATCTGACGGCAGGGAGTGGTCAGTCACATCAACGGCTCTCAGTCCCTCAACCCCTCACACCTACGACTTCCCTCCTCCTTTTATGCGCCCTGCATATCCCTCTGCCTCCCACCAAAATACCTCACTCCCTAGAGACGAGATGAGATCGAGATCCCTGTTTCCCCCGTTATCTTCATTATCTTCTTCCCTACTCCACACATCCCCCCTCCCCCAACTCTCGGGCCGTCTCTTCAATTCAAGATTCTCCTGATCCTTTCCAAAACCTCTCCCCCACGGCACTGTCTCATCTAATTTTTGTCATTTCACGGTGCCTCTGATGCCCTCCGTCTTGGCGCCCTCTGACGTTTCCGTTTTCCTATTCCCCAACACGTCAGGGATCTGGTTACGTGTCATCGGCCTTCCCTCTGTACGTTTTGCATGAGTTTGACTTCCCCGGCCTGGATTTGCTATACCAATATGCATCACAATTGAGGGGGAGAGAGAGTATGCAACTATCTTTGAGCCCTTTCCCATTCCCTTTTGTGGCTGTGAATTTTTCCTCATTCTCCTTTTTTATTTTTTTCTATTCCACTTTTCATCTGTTCTCGCTCAGTAGTCAGTAGTCCTTCTCCTCTTGTTTTACTCTCTTCACCCCGCCCCTTTTTACAGCCTTGTTTCTGGCAAACCCTAAATTTTCCAAAAATACGCCGTTTTAAAGCGTTTTGGAAGAAAATTAAGGATCCTTCAGATTTCCTCCTTTTTGCACATTTCGTAGTGTTTCCTGGAATAGGTATCTCTATTTTCATCAGATCTGGGTCAATTATGGAGGCATTTGTTCCGTCGATTCATCAAAAGCGCTTTATCTTCTCTTGGTTTCCATATTTGGTCATTCCCTTTTGTATTCACTCTTACTCATGTGGCTTCTTTCTTGGGACATAGAAATTGACAGAAGAGAGTGAGCACACAGAGGCACTCGGTATAGCTGTATACTAGTGCTCTTGCGTGCTCACTTCTCTTTCTGTCAGCTTCCAGTGCCGGAAATCAATTTCGTTGATATCTGGCTCTGCTTTGTTCCCATTTCCAAACCTAACCATTATTCCCTCTCCCTCTCTGTCGATGTGCAATGGTGCCGGAATACCGCTGAAGAAGTTAGTATCATTCATTATCCGACAGTGAAAGGCTTTGCCTTCAGTGTTTGTTTGCCTTTCCACCTTTTTCTCCCGGAACTATTGGATTTTATCCTGTTTATTATTATTATTTTAATAGTAATTTATTATTATATATTATCGGTCGAAACCTGAAAGCGTGACTTTTGATGGTTCCCGCAGTAGCTACCCCTGAGTACTGTACAGATTAAGAGGCAAAAATACAAGCGTGGGACCATTCACATTACATAGTATGGTCCTCACGCTTCACAAATATTTACTCCGCTTTCTTTCGTCGCTCCCTTATAATCATCTTCCTGATTTCATTCCTTTCCATATTTTATATAATTCCTACGCATTCGATGCTCACTCGGTAACTGGTTCGCTTTGGCTGTTTTATTTCGCATGAATCTATGTCTACATTCTTTGGCTGTTTGTTTTATCATGAATCTATGTCTGCATTCTTACTCCTTTTTATTTCAAATGGACTCTTTCAATTTTAGCCGGTAAACCTTATCATTACCCTATAGGTTCCTTTTGCTCAGATTAAAAAATAAAGTCGTCTGGGTTTGTTTGAGTTACGTTGAGATTTATTTTTTCTGCATCCCCGATATTTTAAAATTGTTATCACTTGGATCTGTTTTTTCAAAATATATAACGTAATATTTTAGAGGTTTACTAGAGAATTCACACCAGTTATTCCTGATGATGAGAGATCTAATTTGTGAATAGATAGTCGGAAAATTGACTTGATTTTACCTGTGCATGAACTGATGATTCCGAGCCTCCCTCTTTTTCCTGATTCATATCTGCAGGTATAAATGAATCGTTCTTGGAAGACATCAGGCGTGCTTTCATACGCCCATAAATCATGTGATTAGATCAAGGATTGTTGGTTACTTGGCATGAATATTTTTTCCTGTTTTTCTTTTTTACGTACGTTATCGCTATGACCTCTTCTCATCTCCAATCTTTAGAACATAGAATGTACGGTCAACTATATTCATCGATTCTCAGGACGATTATAATTATGGCATTACTCCTTTCCGATCATTATAATTGCTCTTGATTTTTCAGTTTCTTGCAAAACCATGTTTGATTTTAAATTGTCAGGATGCGAATTGGCCAGTTCCTATGGATCGTGAAGGCTAGCTGCATCAAAGTGTCATTGAAAGGTTGATACTTGAACCTTTTTATATTAACCCCTTTTCCCCTCATTCCAAAGCCTGATGTGGCTACTATAGTTAGTTTAAATGGCAATTATACTTTTATAACTTCTACAGGGTCGGATGTGGTAGATGTCTTAAAATATCTATAATTTCCTATCTCTTACCGTGACTTAATTTGCTTCTGGCAACACCTTTCCTACAGTTTTCAACATTTACAGAGTTATTTAATATTTAATTTAAAATTTCCTTCCCCACGATTGTATGTTGACTGAGTTTTGATGATTGGTTTTCTGTTGGCAAAGCCTTATTAGAATATAATAGGATGGAGATGTATATATGCTGCATACTCTCACTTCTAATGTTATTAATATGGTTTTCGTTTTGATATAGATTAGTCCCATCTGTTTGTAAATTATTTTTTTATTTTTAAAGCATTTATTTATGATGAGATTTTGTACTCGCTTTTTCTTAATAATAATCCTATATTAACTCACGCCCTATTATATAGTTTATTTTATCTTATTTGTAGTTACAGCATATGCTTGCAATGTTTGCTTGTTTATATATTTGTTTTTAAGAAATTCTGATTGCTTTAACCCATCCAAGCTAGCAATCATTTTCACAAACTAGTAATTTGATAGCTATATTATACTTATGTGCACTCTTCAGATTTCCAAGTCATGTGATTGCGATTGCAACATTTAGACCCGCTCATTATTGTTTTATTAGAAAAAGACTATGCTTCATTACAAGTTTCGCAAGTGACTCGTTTTGCACAGGTGCATGACTCTTTTAAATAGTGGAGACATGCAAAGTGCAATAGAGATTCTTCACACTTTTAATTTGAATTAAAAATAAAGATTTTCAAGTCGTGTAAATCTTCATGTAATTCTTGTCATGTTATTTTACAAAAGGTAATCTATTGTGGTTTCCCCGATGATGATAGTTATCATTTACATGTATGCTTGTTTTTGTGCGTGCAGTGAATGGATATATACTAATTTATGTTTTACCAATTGTATATGGCCATCATCATCGGCGGTAGTGAATTTTGCTCTATTATCATTTTCCTCTTCTATTATCATCAACATTCTTTTTATGTAAAGAGTGTCAAAAATCATATGCTGTTGCAGGAACACAATGCTTGATTTGGCTTTTTATTGCCTTTCAACTCAGTGTGTTTTTGCTTATGTGATATGATAGCATACTTAATACGAGTTTATGCTCCCGCCCCCAAAACAAACACTCACAGGCTCACCCACTCCATGTCTGAAACTCCTCATATTTTAGCATGGAAGAATATGTAAGCAAAACATCCAATACATAATTGTTTGTATGGATTAGATATTGATAAAGTGACCAGTCAATTTATTAGCATATTTTTATGAAAATCTATCTCATTCCATATTGTTTGAATACTCTTTCACGGTGATTTTACTTTCGATTATATTTCTTATGATGCTTGCTCTAAGCAAGATTTGCTGGCCTGGTTTCTATTAAACCACGCATGGATGTACACTTGCATTTGCATCTTTTTACGACTGTTTAATTAAAAATTATTATTAAATCAAAATATTTATACACACAGCTCTTCTCGAATGAATCATGGTGCTTTCTCATTCATTATCATGAAGACTTAACTTGGAGTTTCCGAGTTCCAATTAATGCTGGTGCCCAAAGGCAGAAAAAAGACATACTAATTGGTTAAAGACTAGCTTAGCTCTTTCTCTTTCTATCTTGGCAATGATGGATTTTCTATATTTTTGAAAGAATTAGTGATTTTTATCATGGATTGCATGATTCTTCTTGGTTCAAAATGTCTATTGGTTTGTGATTGTAATATTATTCCGGTCTTTGAAATTTATGTACCAATCAAAATTGCGGAAGTTTTTTTTCTAAAAAGTATTTTCGTACCCTTCTAATATATTAAAGCAATCGCTTACAAATGTTTAAAATTATTTTATCCGTCGTTCATTACTTTCATGCATATGACGTACGCTTGGTAGTTAATACATGAAGGCAGTCTCAGTGCAGTTAAATAAGGAACTAATGTCGAGAAATTCTGAAGTTCCATACCTTGAATTTACTATCCCCATTGCTAACCCTAACTTCATGGAGAAAGTTGTATTAGACCTTAGTGTATCTATTGAGCTAATTAACTTAGGTAAGTTGAAATGATCAAATTCAACAATTGCTTATTCTTTACATCAACTTTTATACCGAAGTAGTTGAAAAGAAGACCGTTGAAAACATTATAATTTCTAAGCTGTGCTGTAGCAATATTTTGGGTTTCTTAAGTTTTCAGTCCTCAACAAGGAACATCGAACTTATTCATAAGATTTATCCGGTTCGTTTGATGTAGGATAGATCTATATATATGCCTTGTGATGCTTCAATGGTGCATTGCAAATGCTTGTAATGCCGTTGGCCATTTTCAGCCACTATTTGGACCAGTTAGTTATAAACACATTTAATAGAAATTCACCAAAGGGAATAACTGATCAAATTATTATAAGAAAAACAGCTATGTAGAAAGATCTTTCTGAGGCTACTCATGCTGATGCTGTATAGATGTAGCATTTTAATCAAGCTTTCACCATCATGAACCATCACATTCACCACGGCTGTAATGTTTACTTTATATTTTTTTCACAAATACTATGCGTCATTATCACCTTTCTATCAGTGCCAATATCTGGAAATAAAATTGTCTGTTATTCAGTTTCTTCTTTTTTCTTTTTTAATTTTATGATTGCAGAAAAATGAAGAGGTGACGAGGGCAAATCACCGCAGAAGAAATATCCACGGTTGGAATTTGGAAATGAAGAGAGAAGACAGAGATAGAAACAACGGATCCATAACCTTGCTAGTTTTCCGTAACATTACACCTAGTAGGTATGGGGAAAGAAAAAAAGATTATATTCCCTTGCTCGTAGTATTCTTGGTGATTAACCCTTATTAGTAGTTTGTAGGGACTGTCAATTTTTTACGCGAAAGATTTTGGTGAAAAAAGATATATCAGTAGTTGTTGATATATATCCAAAGAGTTGGATGAAAGGCAACGATTTTTGGTGTTGGGCGTTACAAAGAAAGAATTTGACCATGCCTTTTCCGGGAACAAAATGGTATTCTCTAACAAGAAGCGTGGGCCTTTTAATTGGGTGCTGACTGCAAATGCAATCAAAGAATGTTTTACTAAGCCTTTGTTAACGCATGTGTCCAACTCTAGAAAACACGTAGGCTAAGGCGGGAGGTCTATGACGATGTCTAGCATGATTATTTTTATTGACGCAGGCTGCAGAGTCATAGTGGAGAACAATGATGCAAAAGAGAGTCTGGTTCGACTTTGCACCTGTGATGGATTTGATGAAAGACGGAAGTTAGTTGACAAAGTAAGAGAGAGAGTTTCAGTCAGCAAGATCAATACACCTGGACTGAGGAGTTGGTGCCTTGTTTGCAAATTTGCTTGGAATTTGATCGAGATGAACAGCTATGTCTAATTTTTGGTGATTAAACGATATGCCTAATTATAAGCCAAGTTGATGCAAGTTCATAAAACGCTGAGCTTTGGAATGGGGAAGCTGAAAATTGCGCCAATTCCAGAACTTGGTGCAAGTTTATGGAACTATGTTTGAGATCTTTGGCCGCCCCTCTTCACAGGTACTTAATTAATTAGCAAGCTCAAATAATGGATCTTGCAAAGATCTTTACTTCCGAAGCGAGGTGACCGGTAGGTGATTATACATAACTGTACTGCTGAACAAGCGCTAGTCTTTCTTTTACACTGCTTCCGACGAGAAACGGTTGATTACACATTTAAGATACAGGGTATATTAGGTTCAATGATATGCATGCCTCTTGGGCTCTAATTACTAGTCCCTGCCAATAATCAACATTTCAAGGGCTAATATTATGTAACAGGAAAATTCAAGTGGGTTTCTGGTTGCTAATGGCGATTTAGAATTGCCGAGTTTGAAGGATTCAAGAGGAGTAATGTTATTGAAGTCGTTGGTTAGAAGAGAGAAGGTAACATGAAACCAGGAGCAGCTGCGGCGATTCCCCGTGATGAAGCTGCTATTAGAGAGTAAGAACCGATCGAACCGCGATAGAGAATATTAAAACCCATATTAAATAAATCGTTAGGGTTTCATTTTGCCCCTAAACACCTCTCTCTTTGAGGTTTGGCAGCGAGTGTCTTTGATCTCAGGTTTGCTTATACATAACATATTGCAGTACTACAGTAGGAGATAAATCGCCGATAATTTTGTGAATTTTAAATTATTATATATAAATAATTTGACGAAGGAGTTTTTAGTTTTAAAAACTTATTAATAAATATGATTTTCTTGAATTTTATTATTTATAAATATATTCTCCTGGACATTTGAATAAATAAATAAATATATATATAGCTGATAATAATTCTCTTGATACTTCATAATTCTATTATTAACAGTGAGTGATTTGTCGCTTAAATTTGTAAACCAAAAAAAATGTTTCATTTTGAAAATTTCGCCCACCAGCCAATCGAAGTGTCAACTTCGATTTTATGTCAAAAATAACGTATGAGTATTTTAAGAATTGTTCGTGATTCTTTTAAGTATAATATGGTATAAAACTGTACTGTTATACTTCTGAAGACGTCGAGGATAGAATAAAAAATGGCGAGTAGGTTAGGAAGAAATCAGAAGTTGTGCAGATGAGGGTAAGCGCAAGTCGTGAGTGACAGCCACAGAAAGTTGTGATTCAAATAAAGTATTGGGGGCATAGGCGTGAGTATATAAGTCAAATACAAGCTTATATTTTTTTAGATATTAAAAAATGTTATCATTGCGACGTTTGAGTTTGATGATTTTTGTAAGAAATCTCCCTTTATCTGATACAAAATTTAGACAAATGTAAACTTGTACACACAAAAATTAGAAGCGAGACTCAAATTACAAAAATTTTGTTGATATATTTATTTTTTTTATCTATCCGATTCACCAGAATTTTACTCTGACTACATCTGGATCTGACTTGCATCATACACTTGAATATGGTGGGTAAGTCTCCTAACGAAAATTTTTTGCATACGCTAAGGCTCGAACTCAAGACCTTGCTTTAGCGATATCGAGTCATTTATCACTTGGACTAACCCCTATTAATAAATTTATTTTTTTTGTTACCCAACCAGTTTACTGGAGTTTTACCCCTACTATATCAGGATTCGACCCGTATCGCGCACCTAACTATGGTGGGTGAGTTTCTCAACGGGAATTTTCTGCATACTTCAAGGCTCAAACTCGAGACCTCACTTAAGCGATATCAAGCCGTTTACCACTCGGATCAGCCCCTGTTGGTAAAAAAAAATTTTGTTACCTACCTAATTTACCGGATTTTTACTTCGACTATATCGGGATTTGACCTGCATCGTGCACCTAGCTATAGTGGGTGAGTCTTCCAACGGAGATTTTCTGCATACGCCAAGACTCAAACTTAAAATCTTATTTAAGCGATACTGAACTTCTTATCAGTCGGATTAACCTCCGTTAATAAATTTGTTGATATTACATAAATATAATTTTACTCTAACGTACCATATTTTCTCTTTTTAGAATACGCAGTCCAAATCCCATCATAAAATCCACACTGTAATTCACGAATCCCGATGCAATAGAAGAACCCTCACATCTGTATGCTTTTGTTTTGGGCTTAGTGGGCAATGTAGGATTGAAATAAAACCAGTATATTCTCATTTGGGCCAAGGCCCACCTAAATAAAACTTTTCGGTATCTTGTCGAGCTGGACCGAAGCCCATAATGGACAGATAAAGAAAGGGCTAAACTCTTAAGCCTGTTCGGTAATTTCCCAACACACGGTTTGAGGTCCCAATTTAATCTAAGGGGCTGATGCCCTTATTTACTCACTTCATAATCGATGCTTTTTCATGACCTTTTATTTTATTTAATAAATGGCATTAAATTGGATAATATAAATAATCCATATAGTATACAAAGGGTTGGGTCCATTTTTGTCCAGAAAGCTTTTGTGTATCAGCTATGTGTATTCATTCAGAAGTTTTTGTTTAGATTGATATTATCCTAAAAATGTTAAAAGGAACCATATCATACATTGGTTAAAAATATTAAAAATTAATGATAATTTTTTAACACTGAGGACGATATTGAGCAAAAGGGGTAAGAGCAAGACTGGTAGGAATTCTGGAGTCAATGGGTCAACTTCAATGTGCATTCAAATACTAAAATTTTATCAACATGATTAATTTGAGTGATAAGTGATTCGATATCGGTTAAATGAGATCTTAAGTTTGAGCCTTAGCGTATAAAAAAAAATTATTGAGAGACTCTCTCACCATAGCCAAATACGCGATACGGATCAGATACAGATATAGTCAGGGCAAAAATCTAATAAACTAATTAGATAATTAAAAAAATACTAAAATTTCAATTAGTGGTGGGTGGGTTTAAGATATTGAAGGTACCAAACTGTCTTCCATCACCCTCTCACATGGCATGTCCTCTCCACAACCTTCTCGCGTCCCATCAATAAAACGATAAATAATATATAATTATATATTGTGTATTGTATTGTATTATTTTCCCCTCTTTTATTTATTTTGCTAGGAAAAATTATTCTCCAACAACCAGATTAAAAAGTTATTTATCTCTAATAACCTCAATAATACTCGTATTTTCACTAGCAAAAGTTGTTTTGTTCAAATAGTAAACTGTTGTAAATATCATTTGACTCGTAAATATACTGTTTTTAACGGGAAAAGTACCCATAATTTGACCGGTCAATTTACAATATATAAATATTAAATTTGGGATAATTAGATACCAATTTACGGGTAGAACTCAGCCACCAAATACCACCCATCAATCGGCTCCACAAAACAATCCAGAATCGAGTCCATAATTCTGTTTTAAAAAAAAAAAGAATATCATATTTGCCGGTATTTTTTATTTACTTAAATGAAATTCCGTTTTTTTTTAATGGTAAAAAAAAAATTATTACGCGCTGAACGAGATGCGTGGTCCAAATTCAGAAGTGGTTCTTCTGCATCTGAAGTTATATTGATTGAAAAAACACATACACGCACCATTATAAAATATCTCAGAATATTATTTGTTGAGAATTTTTAAATTTAGAAAGAAGAGGACAATTTATCAGTGAACGAGAACATTAGGCGAGGCTCTTTTGTTCAATGTTGGAGACATGTCCACGAGCAAATTATAATCTTTTTGAGTGAGGCGTGTTTCTCTATTTTTTTGAAACAAATATTTTAAATTTTGTAATAAATTTTTTTGAAAGAAAATTGATCTCCCTTATAATTTAAGAATAAAATAAAATTTATTTTTTGTAAATAATAATAATATTAGATAAGATTAATTATCTATTTTAGAATATTTTTAAAAAAAACTATTCCGATGCAATAAAGGTTGGGCTATGGGGCCCGTATTTTTATCAAAAAAGCAATAATTTTGATGGCAAAAAATAATAATAAAAAAAAAATATTTAAGGCAATGCTGTCAGAGATCCCTTCAAATCGTGGAAGGGAAGTGCGTGCCTGCCATTCGCCGGCCCCAGTTATTGTACAATAAGAATTATTCGTTCGGTTCTATAATTAATTATTGGTTATTGATTGATAACTGAAATTTGTCCTCTTTTAACCTTTCAACTGTTTCTGCCGTCGGCGCTCTCAACAACTGACACGTGTATTACCCCTCTCTCTCTCTCTCTCGGGTATTTAGACCTCATTGACTCATTGTATGTAATTTAACAAATAAAAGAGTTCTAATAACCATCTGGACGCATGCTTCATTAATTGACTCAAGAGCGCGGACTGAAGAAGCAGAAGCATGCCCAGCTATTAAGCAATATAGTACCTGTTTGGAAAAAGCGCGATGTCTTAATTTTAAAAAAATAATTAATCTATATTTGAATTTAAATTTTTTAAAAGTTAAAAGTAATAATTATTAAAAAAATTTATAGTTTAAATTATAGTTTAAAATTAACATTAAAGATAAATTATTGAGATTAATTTTAAAAATAGTAAAAGAATTTATAGATTGATCAATTACTATTTTACCCTTATTTTTTTACACTCTCTCTCCTCTCTCTCCTCATTTTTCTCTACTATTTCTCATCTATTCTCTTTTCTCTACCCTCTCTACTCTCTATTCTATTTCTCCACAATTTTTCCCTCTCTTCTCTTTTTTTTACCATCTATTATCTTTCATATTTTTAATAAAATTATATATTTTCTAATAGTTTTATTATTATAAAAGTTTTTTAGTAATATCTATACAATAATTTATTTATAATATTTTTTTTATAAATTATTTCCTAAAAATATTTTTTAAAAGCTATATGAAAGTTTTTTTAAAAAATTATTATCTAAACATGCCTCCCACCCTCTACGTGTCAACTACCAACACGCCCTTCCTCAATAAACCCTCAAATCATATTACTCTTCATCTCTTGCGACAAACAAACATCAATTCCCATGCTGACTTTTAAACCATATTTTCACGCTTTAGTAAGAGATCATCCTCAAATATACTTCCCGTCAGATTTCTGGCCCAGAGGAACAGTTCTTTTGCTGATAAGACCAGAAGAATTCAATTACCTATCATCACATGCGTGCTGGCGGCTCCAAAGCTACAACCCAGAAAAATCCAATGCTTCACATCCTTCATAAGGTTAGAGGGAAATCTCAACTCTCTAGGGAATTATTGTTATTTATTGGAATTATTTTTAATTTTAACTAAAAAATACGTGTCGGATGGCGATTATTCGACGGCATGGTTAAATCAGATGGGATCCCTCACCCTCAGTATCTTCCTTTGACCCCGTCTCCAAGGAAAGAGGCAGACAACGCAGACCACAAAAAACCGATCCATTTTCATATGCAAGGAAGAGTTCCCAAATCAGAAATTAATAATAATGAAATTATTCTAAATAAGTGGAACCAGGGCCATGATTGAACCCTTAAGCCCCACCACAAGACGTGCCCCCTCCTGATTTATGGACGATATTTTCATTCTGTGGGCTTTCAAGCTCGAGGAATAGCCGAATACCACCGGCTCCAATGGTAAGGACCCAGTCCCTTCCTCTCATCCTCACGTCCCTCTCAACAAACCTCCCTTTAATCCCCTTCCTCGATCATCTCGCACCATGCAATGTAACCCAAACTAGTACTGAATACTACTAACCCCTTTCCCCTTCGATCCTCAAACTTCCTACGCTACAGTATTCCTCAGTAAACCCCGCCAACCGTGTCTGAGATTCAGAATCAATGGGGGAGGAGAAAAATACAGTGTTTGGCAAGTATGAAATAGGTAGGCTTCTGGGCAAAGGGACTTTCGCCAAGGTGTATCACGGCAAACAGATAGCCACCGGCGAGAGTGTCGCAATCAAGATCGTGAGCAAGGAGCAGGTAAGGAAGGAGGGCATGATGGAGCAGATCAAGCGCGAGATTTCCGTTATGCGATTGGTTCGTCACCCCAACGTGGTTAAGCTCAAGGAAGTCATGGCCACCAAGACCAAAATTTTCTTCGTCATGGAGTACGTCCGCGGCGGAGAGCTCTTCGCCAAGGTCGCCAGAGGCAAACTCAAGGAAGATGTTGCTCGCAAGTACTTCCAACAGTTAATCAGCGCCGTCGATTTCTGTCACAGTAGAGGAGTATCGCACCGGGATCTCAAGCCCGAAAATTTGTTGCTGGACGAGAACGAGAATCTCAAAATCTCCGACTTTGGCCTCTCGGCATTGCCGGAACAGCTCCGTCAAGACGGTCTCCTCCACACCCAGTGTGGTACTCCGGCATATGTCGCCCCCGAGGTGTTGAGAAAGAAAGGGTATGATGGGTCCAAGGCTGATATATGGTCGTGCGGTGTCATTCTTTATGCGTTGCTCGCCGGGTTTCTTCCTTTCCAGAACGAGAATCTCATGAGCATGTATAGCAAGGTTTTAAGAGCAGATTTCCAATATCCTCCATGGTTCTCTGCGGAATCGAGGAGATTGATTTCGAAAATCCTCGTTGCGGACCCGGAGAGACGGGCCGCGATCCCCACAATAATGCGGGTTCCGTGGTTTCTGAAAGGTTTCTCGAGGCCTTTCGCTTTTCAACTAGAGGAACCCGTTTCGGAGAAAGCCGATGACAAGGAGCCGCAGAAATCAGAATTCGCAAACCCCAAATCGAAACCTTCATCGCCCAAGTTTTTCAACGCGTTCGAGTTCATTTCGTCCATGTCTTCTGGGTTTGATTTGTCCGGGCTGTTCGAGTCCAAGAGGAAAACAGGGTCGATGTTCACATCCAAATACTCGGCCACGGCGATAGTATCGAAGATTGAGACGGTGGCGAAAGGGTTGAGTTTCAAGGTTGGGAATGAGAAGGGATTCAAGATCAGGCTGCAAGGGCCGTCGGAGGGAAGGAAAGGGAAGCTGACCGTGACGGCGGAGGTGTTCGAGGTGGCACCGGAGGTCGCCGTGGTGGAGTTTTCAAAGAGCTCTGGCGATACTCTCGAATACGCAAAGTTTTGTGAGGAAGAGGTAAGGCCGGCGCTGAAAGACATAGTATGGACGTGGCAAGGTGACAGCCCGTGCGAGGGTAACATCGGCGGCGGCTACGGAGAAGATTGTCGGGAACACATAATCAGCAACGCAGTAGAGGAACATAGTTATAGACAGCGTGCGTTCTAACAAAATTTTCTTTTCGTGCGTTACCCTTTTCCATTGCCGTCTCTAGTGGACGGCTTGATTGGTTCGTTATTATGGTGAACAGAGTAAAATGGGGCACTGGTGAGATTGTATATAAATGTAAATAGGTAGACTTGTGTTGATTAGCCTACACCTACAGCTTTGATCAAATGAAGTTTTTGTAATGTAAACTCCATGAGCAAACCGGAGGAACTAAATCTTTGAGTCAAGAACACAACGCCCGTTCATTTGTTTCAGGAGTTTCATGTCTAAATCCTGGGGGTGTGTCCTATAATAGAGGGAATATTCAAACGCAATATAGGCACAGTAAATTACTTAGCATCGTTTTTGTTCAGAGGCAAGATACAGGAGCGAGGAGTTTATGCCATGGACATCGGAAGCAGAGAGGAGTAATTAAATGCAGGTGTTGATTTGGCATATTAACAGTAAAAGGTACGACAATAAAGAGATAGGGAATGGTGGAGCAAAGAGCTTGATCTGGAAGAATAATGAACGAATGGGGAAGGAGGAGAGAGGCAGAAGTGGGAGAGTGTCATTTTCAGGAAGTTGGAGAAGGGGGACAACCGCACCGCAAGAAACAAATTCCTGACAATGGGCCCACCAGCCACCAAACACCGCACCCTCACTCCTGCCTCCAGCAGCCGTTGGTGCCTGTTTGCGTAGTCTTCAAATCAAAGTTTGATTCTCGTTATTTTGTTGCAAAAATAACGTTTTTTTACAACCATCCATCCATATTTGAATGGTTGGTCATATTTTTCCCTCTATACGGAAACAATTTTGTTGAACGCAATGTCAAGGTATTTTTTTTATTTAATATTTAAATATTAATTTATTATATTATAAGAGACTAGTCAAACATAACTTTTATTATTATTGTTTTTTTTCTACCCAATTTATTAAAATTTTATTCTAATTATATTTAGATATGAGAGTCTTCTAACTAAAATTTTTTATATATATTAAGATTCGAACTCAATATTTTATTTAAATAATATTAAATTATTTATTATTCGAATCAATTTGGGATAGTTTATTATTACTAACGGTATATCACATTGCTCACAGTGAGGGTCCTATTCAGCCGAAAAAGTTTTCACTTTCAAGGTCAGTGGGGGACAACGGGCTAGGCTCACTATTGGGCTTGAAAGAACCCATTTTAATAACCTCTGTCCATTGCACTCAACCTACGATTTTATCACCTCTTATCTATAAATTTAACTAGTAAAAAAATTAAGATATACGGTTATTTAAAGCGTGTTCAATCTCTAGAAAATATCATTTTATTATAATTGTAGTTACAACGCTTGGGGAGAAAACATACTAGCTCTTGGGTATCTAAATTTAATATTGAGAGTAATAGACAGTACACTCTACCCGATATTAATATCTTTTAAAAGAAAGGAAAACTTTACCCTTAGATCATAAGTGAACCTAACCACTTTCTAAAAATTCTTGAAACAAAAAAAAAAACCTACGATTTTATCCATCTCAAACTTTACAAATTCTGTCAATCACATGGCTTTCATGGGCGGACGGTCTAAGCACTTCAAATCCTGCCCAATCTTCTAAATCAACATCAAGTTTCGCTATACATGATCGTACCGTACGTATAATAAACTGAATAAAAATATAAATTTACATGAAAAATTGACGTGTTCATGAATTCCATTTATCTTAATCCACACCTTGACAAGTGCTTATTAATTCATCTGCCCAAACGTTTCTTTATATGCACACATAACGTGTGTGGGTATACAATATATATAAATTAAGATATACGACTGTTTGGAACATGTTCAATTTTTGAGGAGTACTACTTCATAATAGTTTTATTTGTAGTGGTTGGGGAGACATTATAACTCTTAAGCGTTTAGGTTTATACCTGAGGGTAATTGACGGCCCGACATTGATATCGCCTAAGAAGAAGGGAGACTTTACCCTACCGTGGGTGAATCTAACACATTTCTAAAATTTTTTATAAAAAAAATAAATAAATAAATTAAGGCATAGCGTGTTTGCCTGTTTCAAATTCAATAGCAAGGCTAGCATGTTGCTTAAGAGAACTGTTCAAACAATCCCCTTCATACTTGTCCCCACGCCACCTCACACACATTGTTCTATAAGGAAGATTAAAAAATTGATAAACTAAATTAATCTTGGGAAAAAAAATATGTGTATACACTAAGAAGTTACAATTCCATTTTAAAATATGCAGGGCTACCGGATGGAGATAGATATATTGTTTAAAGGAGGAGCAACAAGCCTAATGAAGGAGATAGTACCCAAATAAAAAACATTTGAAAATGCCCAGATTGCTCCCGTTCATCTGTAGGGCTCCAGCACAACATCCATCTTTATCCCCAGCACTAAAGTACTTTAATTTGACTCCAATGTTTAAATTGACATTAAGACTTATACGAAAATATATATATATGGGAGGGAATCTCATTAATCAGCAGTAACAGTAACGCCCTAACAAATTGCACTATTATATCACATAGTCCCTTGGAATGTACTGACAAATCAATGAGCCTCTTCCATATGGCGACACAACTTTCAAGTTCTTTCGTGAAATTACAAAGAGAACATGGATGATGCCATATCGGTGACGTCATATTGCGACCGTGCCTTTAGGTTAAGAACTACGTACCATATCTATCTATCTACTCTGGCCACATATGTAATAACGATGACGCATGTGCATTTTGTTTTGATCAGAGTGAGCCACATAATTACGTGTATTACTTTATTCCCTCAAGGGCTCATCAACCCTAAAACCTGTAGATATATATAAATTATAAAGACCCAAAGGCCTCAGTCAATGTTCATTTTAATACAGCGGTAGTCAAGTTTCAAGACACTTGCTCCCACAATTTCCTCTCAAAATACTGTATATTGACCAGAAAAGATTAAACTTGATGTCCCCGCGGGGAACATAGTAGAAGAAGGAGTTAAGATTAGGGAACATTAATGGAGATAAGTATCAGCCTATATATAATCAAGTTAAGAAGTTTGGGTGGAAAATATGCAGCAAATATATATATATATATATATATATCAAAGATAACGTACGTTGGCATGCATGGTGACCTCATGGATATATATCTTCTCGTACAAATGAATGAAGCGGTAGTTTTCACTTGACTTGACGTAGCGTTATAATAAACTTTAATTGACGTTGTAGTAAAAATTAAGGTTGGTTTTTGCTGGAAACACAGACCAATTTAATTGTAGTCTTGTACGCACTTTTATTTCCACCTGACATGACGACGTTACCGATTCCAAAGGGAAAAGACCACAGAGATCGGTTACCTGAGACACGTACGGATCTTGAAGGTCGATGATGAACAATAATATTCGAGTGAAAAGAGTGGACTAGAAAATAGAATGTCTGTTTAATATAATTTGGTTTTTGGAATTTTGTGTGTATGAAAATGTGAGGGAATTCATCAATGTTGCCTGTGACCTGAGAATGGAGTGAAGTTCGTCCAGAAGTATGACTGAGCTGAGTGCATATGATTTGGTGTGAACTAGTCCCATTTTATGGTTTCAACCACGACTTGGTTCTATATCTCAACCAATTCCCAAATGATCATTTGGATATCGTACGACTGCGTTTACACCTTCAAGTCAAGGTCCCTTTGAATTTTTCCCTTTTCCTCTTTTTCGATACTCTTATATTCATCTCTCCGTATTTTCGTCCTCGCCTACGCAGTCTTTTCCATTATATTCCACTTGTAATTGCTATTCCCCCATACATATATGCCTTTCCCATCATGTATATGTTCCTATGTTAAGATTCATGGACACCCAGTACGTGTTTATTCTATCTCAAGCTTTAATTTCGTCTTCTTCTCTCTTCGTTAGACTAACCATTATTTTGGTCTTACTTGCCAAGAAGGAACACATAAAACTTTAAAATATTGGAAAACGTAGAGACCCGGGAACCTCAAAAGTCAATGAGATATAATTTTAACGGGTGGATCAATCTTATCAAAATTGCAAAAATCATTCTATCTTTCTTTTCTCTTCATTTCAACCCTCACATCCTTCTAATTTACTACAATCTCTCTTGCCTGCAAGCCGACATATTATATTATATTAGACCACGTCGCTTTATATGTGTGTGTATGTGTATAAATATATATAATAGAGGGGTAGAGAGAGAGAGAGAGAGAGAGAGTGAGCCACTTGCGTCAATAGAAGAAACTGTAAAACAAGGCGCCTTACATAACCTTGGTCATTTCCAGCCACTTTCCTTGCATCACGAATAGTATTCAAAATCAAAGTCTTCTCTTCTCCTCTATCTATATATTGCCATCTAGTCGGCTCGGATTTATGAAGTGTTTCATTAATTTTACTTTTAAACCTCCCAGATCTGTATTCTTCTTCTTTATTTTCCTTAATTAGCAGTGAAGCAAATTAATTCTGATATGGAATCAACATGCGTGGATACCTCTCTCAACCTCAACGTTAGTCCTCGGGACACAGAAGTTATCACGGTTCGTAAAATTAACTAACTAATAAACTCATTTATCCTTCTTCTTCTTGGGTTAATTTCAAAACTAGTTCTGTCTTGTCTGGTAATCAACCAACAGAGTTTCGTGATCTCTGCAGGCTGAGGATTTGGTGCAAGAGTTGCATCGTTTAAGCAGTGAGAATCAGAAGCTAACGGAGAGACTTACTCACATGCGTGAGAACTGCAATCTTTTGAAAAAGCAATTGAGCCAAGCGATGATCAAGAACACCAGAAATAGTAGTCCTGAAAGGGATCCACAGACTAATCAATCAAGGAAGAGAAAGGCTGAGACTGATGCCTGCTGTATCGATAACATGATAAGTATTAGCAGCAACACCGAGTGCAGCAACGTTACCGACGAATTAGATTCATCATTCAGAAGACCAGCCGCTAAGGTTTCCAGAGTTCTGGTGCGAACCCAAGCATCAGATACCGGTTTGGTACGCTCTTCAATGTTTCGTGTCTTTTAGTTAATTGAATCAACCACATGGTACTCCGTAACATACTGTAATTAATCCTCAGTTTAGTCTTTAAAAAGCTAATTATTACCATCAGCCTTCGAAATTTTCTTCTCATATGCATCAGCCTTCTATGATGAGAGCACTAACATATATAGCTAGTTAAACTAGTATAGTCTTGATTTTTCTTCTAGTTTCATCATGGCCTTGAATTTTGCCTTAGCCTGCCAGTAAATTTGGTAGGTTGAAATTACTGAATAAGCATGGTTATGATGTACAAATGTGCAGTATGTGAGGGATGGATATCAGTGGAGGAAATATGGTCAGAAGGTGACTCGAGATAACCCTTCTCCAAGAGCTTACTTCAGGTGCTCCTTTGCACCAAGCTGCCCTGTGAAAAAGAAGGTACTTGATTTTGATTCAGACTAAAATTAATTAACCCTCTTGTTAATTCCACAAAATGATGGTCTCAACGGAGATTACTGATACATACACACACACACACACATATATATATATAGGTGCAAAGAAGTGCAGAAGACCCGACAGTGTTGGTGGCAACATACGAAGGAGATCACAACCATGGACGACATGGACCTGAATTATTACCATCACTAGCCTCGAATAACCAGAGCCAAAGCGATTCAGGATTAATGACTGAGAATGGTGGTGGAAAGTCAATGCAGCAGTGTTTGGTTCAACAAATGGCCAATTCTTTGACCAGAGATCCCAACTTTACAGCAGCACTCGCCACCGCCATCTCCGGAAGAATTTTAAACCTTGCTTCTAGTTAATATTAATATTATCGAACATCATCATGTGTTAATCACAATGTTTCAGAGACTGCCGAGTGTAGGGATGTATAAATAATTACTATTACTCATGATAGCAAACATTCTTGTGTGTTCTGTACTCTTCCTTGGTTTGTGCCACCATTTTTTCTTCATCACATACAAAAGCACAATATATCACATAATAAAAGACGTCTGTGTTAAGAGATAGATGGGTGAAGATGTCTAGATTCATAATCAGTGAAAGAGGCAGCCAAAAAAAGAATCACATGCGCCGTACATATTTGACCTATCCTCAATGGTTAATTAATTATTCGTCGTCTTCTTTGAAGAATCGAATCATGTACGCATTCATATACGTAGTCAACCTTTACCCAGTAAATTACCTTAGTAAACCATAATATCTTCTGCCAAGTTGGAAGACCATTATACAGTTGAACTTAACGTGTAATGATGGCCCCATGGCCTTATGTATGCAGATAAGAACCGGGCCATAGTGAAGTCAATTTCTTTTTCATACTATTTATTAATTATTAGATATCTAGTTTTGAGATTCATGGTTATCTCTCTTACTATAAATATCTCTTCTAAAAATTGAATTTGAAACATAAAAAAATCTAGTAAGACTTTATACTATTAGACTAACTCTATGTTAATCGGTGAAACCAGTTTAATTGATCCATAATTTTTCGAAAGACTCAAAACTTTGATAAATATTCTCTGCAACCTGAAACACGTTGGATTCAGGATATGCATCTGATGAAAGGAGCAGGAATTAAATTCAGTTCTACACGGAGATTAGCTCAGGTCATTTTGGATGACATCATGTTAAAAAGATTATCGATGGTTTTATCTGTTAAAGTCCTTCATTCATCGTATATATACAATTAAATTTATCACTGAACTCTCTCAGGGGCTTCAAACAACTCATTAAGAGAGCAAAAAACTCGAGGACAGTATTAAAATAAACTAGCTAGCTAGTGAGTGGAAGTTTTTATGGTTATTCTTACTAAGTTTAGGATAGAAAGACTTCTGGTGAGGGCATTGTTAAGGTCAATAAAAAATATTAGCTGTAACTTTAAATGTGAGATGTCAAAAGAGGATTTTTACTTTTAGGCAAACTCAAAACATGGAAGAAACAGTGACAATAACACAGACAACGATAATAACAATAACATGGGCCTCTTCCCAGCTGTTTATATTGACCAAGTGAAATTGGCGACGTCTCCAAGACATTTGAGGGGCTTGACCACCCATTTTGGACAGAGTTTGATATTTAATATTTGTGCTTCTCAACGGCATCATGAGTACTTAATGATTTCAACCTTCAACTAACTTGTCGACTCTTATGAAACGCCAACTCTATTATTGGCTGACTAGATCCCATGAATTCCATTTTCAAATTTCTATCTGTTCGTCGTTGACTTTTTTTTTTGTTGGGTCAATCATCACTAACAATTTTATACATCTTCAATCTTTTTTTTTATATAGACTATTTTAAACAATTCCTTCAAGGGGTTTTGAATTCTAAACCAACTATCCACATATTCCTTGAGTGGCTATATTTTGAAGAATTGGTAAAGAAAAGGGGCTCATCTTCGTTAAAACTAAACGAAAGAACAGGTTAAGATAAGTAGTATTAAATTTTCAAAGGTAAGAATATTAAGAAGTCATGTGAGCTTGCAGTGACAGGAAAAGAAAAAAAGGAGCATCACACTCTTTTTTCCCTTCCGTAAGCGTCTAATGCAGCCATAGAATTTGGCCGCCCAGCCCCGTTGATATGTCCTCCTATTTACCCTCATAAATAGTATGACTTACAAAAAAAAATTTATACTATTATATATGGATAAATACTAATATTAATATATCTATAAGAATTATAAAAGAGAAGAAGAAGGTTAAATACTACTCGAGAATAATATATAAAATAAGGTAAGAGAAAATAGTATACGCGAGCTTTCCCTTGAAAGAGATGGGGTTTCCGGTTTGGCGTGGGGACAGGGTTATTAGGGTTATGTTCGAAGGAAGAAAAGCGCGGGAAGGGCCCCACAATGACAGCTTCATTAACCGGGCAGACACAATTGTTGTCTGTCCAACTCCTTCTACGCGCCCTCACTCAACATATATGTGTGTGTGTGTGTGTGTGTATATACACACATTATTCCCTCTAAGATTTCTCTCTGGTATATCCATCGCCGCCGCCGACCTCCACCCTCCCACTTTCTGTTTCTCTTTTCCATAATCTCACCGTCAATCAAACCCCATTTTCTGGAGTTCCTCTTAGCTAGCTACAAAAGTAAACCAACATCTTTTCTTAACAACCCAACATCTACATGACCACATGTCATATGTCACGAATGACGTTGACTTGACCCTTGCATTCCTATGTAATATCCGCATCTCTGTGTTCCATCACATACATGTGCCCAGATTCCGTTTTGTTCATTATCGTCGACGCTAAAAGCATTTTGAACCAACCGTATATCCATATATATGATGTTTCGATTTGGAATGTTGCTTCTTCTGTTGGTGGTTTCTTCTGCTGCAACTCCCAGATCAATGGAAGCGGCCGCAGCAGAGTCGAATTCTGAGTACACTCTGGAATCAGTGAGGAAGGCTTTGGAAAGACAAGAGGATACCATCATTTTCAATCTCATCGACAGAGCTAAGTTCCCTCTCAATTCTCCCACCTACCATCAACATTATTACATCAACATTCTCGACTTCCTCGTTAAGAACACCGAGGCCATTCAAGCAAAGGTAATGGGTAATGTGATTCATCATATTACAAGTGACTTATATTATGTGGTTGAATTATCCTCATCCATAGCCTCAGAAAACAAATACTTATGATATGTGTGTGTGGGTATTGCTTTTCAAAGTGCATGGGGCATGACTTGTTATGGTGCAATACAGGCAGGAAGATACCAGAGCCCCGAAGAGAATCCCTTCTTCCCAGAATATTTACCAGAGTCACTTGTACCTGATTACCCCTTCTCAAAGGTGATTCATCGTGACTCTGCTGTGCTTTTTCCTTAGTTCATTCCGATTAAAAGAAAATTAAACTTGACTTGTTCTTTAGATTTTGCATCCTGGACCTGCTTCAGTCAACATAAACAAGTCCATCTGGAATGTTTATTTTCATGAGGTGCTTCCGCTGCTCGCTGATTCCGGTGATGATGGTAACTACGCACAAACTGCAGCTAGTGATCTTTCCTTACTGCAGGTAATATTGTCATCTGGATTTTTATGACCAGTATATAATTTACAAGTTATGGAGATCATGCATCTTTACCAACTCTTTAAGACTGAAATTTATGCAGGCCATCTCTAGAAGGATTCACTACGGAAAGTTCGTGGCAGAGGTTAAATTCAGGGAATCCCCTCAGGAATACGAGCCTTTAATTCGTGCTCAGGTATATATTTTAGTTAATATGCTTTCATCCGTAGGGAATGAACAATGTATTGGTTAGCTTCATTGAAAGATTTGGGTTTGAGTAATGCAGGACACAGAAGGATTGATGAAATTGTTGACAGCGGAGAGAGTAGAAGAGATGGTGAGGAAGAGGGTTGAAAAGAAGGCAATGGTGTTGGGGCAAGATGTGAGCCTTCAGCGTGACGACGGCGACGATAAGCCAAATTACAAAGTCAACCCTTCCTTAGTTTCTCGCCTCTACGAGAAATGGCTAATCCCTCTTACCAAGGATGTTGAGGTCGGCTACCTTCTTCGCCGTCTCGATTGAACTGAAAAAAGTAACGTACTTGTTCGTAGGATCATGCAAAGTCTTGCGTGATCGTGCATTGTTAACTTCCTCGTGCTTTACCTGCAAAAGTCAGCTCTGTACAATTCAGAAAGGAGAGAGAGTCAACTTTGTAACGTTAGAGTTAGACCCAGCAAATAAAAAGTTTTAATCCATCCGATTCTTGTTATTCATGGATACAAACAATTGTTGGAAGGAAAATGATCGAGTGAGACTATTCAGAACTACTTTTCCAGCGAGCATCCAGTTTATAAAGGTTAAGGAATCCACACAGGATATCCAAATTTCCATCTGAAAATAACGACCATAAGCTGTAACCGTTACTCTTGAAAGTCGTTTTAATCCTGAACATCTATAGTTCCAATAAACTGACTCTGATGATATCATGAAGATAAACATTAAATTACCCACGAATCAAATAACAAATTCGGAACACTTTGAAAATACAAATGAAAACAAGCAATTCTAGGATGCAGAAGAAAAGCGTTGTTCCAGTTTTTCAACTGGGACACAGTAAGGTGAATGCCAGTCAGCATCGAAAATCTGCTGAAGTTGTGAAACAATGGCAGGGTTGTGTGTCCCAAAGCTGACTCCTGATGTGGTATAAAAGTAGTCCCATACGAGATTGCTAGTTCCAATATGAGCTCGTGCGTCAGAAACTGCATATTTTCCATGATTGACCCTCGTAAAGCCAGGGTATGTATTTCCTGTACCAGCACCGTCCTTAATGGCAGGCCCTGTCGAATTGAAACCTGGAACCATATAGTACTTGATCTCAACTTTTCCAGAACACTTATTGTACTTTGAAGATGAGCAGAGATTGTTGGAGAAGAGGAGAGACTTCAGGTACACATCTGTGCTATTGATGAAGTGACTCCAATATGCCACCAATATTTTGACTGTTGCATGCTTGGAAAACACAACCTGGTAGAAAGAATATATATGTGTGTGTGTGTGTGTGTGGAATATCTTAAAGTATTTTGGCGAATCAAGTATAAAATAACCACTTAAAGAAATAACTTTATACCTCTGATATCGCAGAGGACAGGGATGACCAGTAAACAGTTTGGTCAGTATATTGTGACTGACCCAACCAGTCCATGGTGTTGATTCTAACAGTATCCTTCATTCCAACTGATTTAATTGTATCAACCCAAGCCTGTTCATCAGCCTGATACTTGCCAAATGACAGCTACAAGCACAATTCATGGTGAACAAATGAAGATGGCCAATATAACATTAAAAGTCAAATATGAGCTTCGGGAAATTTCTCTACTTTCTTTCAAACGGAATTAACATGATACATAGGAAGATAGTTAAGGAATTGTTAGGAACTGAAGGGTAGTTAATTAATCTGGCAGGAAACCATCCAACCTCTGTAAGTATAAATAGAGGAATGATATATGTAATGGTGTGGAATGAAATTGTACTCTGGTGTTTTCATGTTATTTGAGGTTTACCATGTACCATAACACTACAAAATCTTCAACAGAAATACAATAAAGACATTTCTGAATAGCGGAGAAACAGGCCAAAAACTAGAAGTATCTGGCAACGCTTGCATGTGCTATTAGTGTCTAAGAGCTCCTGAATCCCATGCAAGGCATTGGATGGTTTTATCAATACTTAAAGAATGCTAGTCCTAGCTCTCTGGTCCGGCCGTCACACTTCAATTAACCCTGACTTGTAACCAGACAACAATAAGGAAGAAAGAGAAGGGGAAAAATAAAGAAAGGAGCAAGAAAAATTCAATGGCAGAGTACAATTCTGTATGATAGTAGAGCCATAAGTAAGGATGCTATTTCTTCCTCATTAATGCTAAGTATCGTCTCATCTTAAACAGTAAGTTTGTCCCTCAACAATGACAATGAAAACAAAAATAATAAAATCAATCCTAACGACTAGAGTTGAGGATGCATATCACTAAGCAGATTGTTAAAAGCCAAGCTCCTTACCTCAGGAGGAGCGAAGGAGAGATAGCTAGCTTGGGGGAGCTCTGTTGAACAGTTACTTCCAGGAGTTTCAATTGAAACTTTAAACATATAGGGATCAGAAAGAACAGGATATCCTGCAACATCGGGAGTCTTTACGTACCCAGGAAGAGGAGACCTGTGACAACATGATTAAATACGTTAGTATGTCAAGAACATGAAGAGTATCCTTACCTCACGCTACATTCATTTTCATCAAACTTTAATTGTTTGTATATGTAATTTTAACCTCATTTAAGAATTTACCATGATTTATAGTGTCTCTTACGGCTGTAACATGCTAGCTACTAATTGTAATGCAAATGATATTGAATCCTTAATTAACCCTATAACATTGATCACTAGCATAAAAACTAATTCCAAATTCTAACGTTCCCATAAACATGAAATTCCAAATAGGGAAGAAAATTTTCATAGAGCATAAACCTGCGCCACATTATATCAAAACCGCAAAGCCTGACAATATAAAAGCTGCATCAAGGCAGATAACCGTGCCAATTAACAAGTCTCTGAAGATAAACACATTAGAAAAACTTTAGCAAAAACTCTAGGTACACTTGTGTTCTATAACAAGAACCTAACTTACTCGCATCTCTTTTTTGGGTCAATGAAATGAGACCAACAAGGAACCTTTCTTTCAACTTGCCACTGTTGATCAAATACTGTTTTAGTGTAAGCTGAAGAATTAAGAGATGCGAGTTTCCATAAATTGTTGAAGTAGACCTTGACACTTTCAGCTATTCTTGGGCAACCAGTAAGATAGATTCCAACTTCCTTAACCTAAAGCATTCAATAATAGTGATGAGAACAAGCATCATAGATCCAACAGATAACCAATGGCTATCCCAAAGAATAAAAAAATTACGTTAACAAAATATCCTAAAATTGACTAACCTCTGAGAAAGACTTCAACTAATAATGAGACAAATATTTATCATCCATGGAGAAAGGCAAAACACCATAATCACCTGAGTAAGCGATTTCCAGTCATTGTTTGCGGATCCAATATATACGTCCCGATTATCTGATATCCAGACTTTGGCATGAACAATGCCCGAACCCCACCAATCTTCCAGTAATAAGGTCACATTCTTAACATTTGGTCTTCCTGAAGCAAGTTTAGATGGTTCTGTGGTGTAATCTGGATATACTCCCGAGTAAGACAGTAACCTACAGTAATTTCAATTTGAAATGCCAACAGATTTACCTTCTCTAAGAAACAATTAAATCAAAGTTTGTTGATTTGTGATTCTCAAACATGCCTGAGTATCAATCACACACATTAATAAAGCACACCTGATTCTAACATTACGATCAGCGGCAGCATCTATGGCGTTATAAACGGCAGCACCTTCATGGGCGCCAAATTTAAGCATATCACTTTCGGAGTAGCCATAATCTCCAGAACGAGGATCATTGGGAGAAGCCACCAGCTGCCAGTACTGAGCAATTATGTCGAGTTGCCGAGTAGAGTTGGCCGCGAGCCACCGGAGAACATCCCCTAAATCACATCACACTTCGTTCTAGAAAATCCTAATTCAGAAGGTATAAAAGGGAAAAGAAATAAAGGAGGGATATAAAAATCGGCATTAAACCAGTAGAGAGAACGCCGGGAACGCGGGAGAGATGAGGCATATCGGTGGGAATGGATTGCACGAGCCATGCTTTGCAGTGACGGTGGGGGACTCCTGAGGCACGGGATTGGAAAAGGTGGGTGAAGAAGATAAAGAAAGCTAGTAATAATATGATTGTTTGTTTGGGAAAAGCTCTCATTTTGCTGTTACGGGTCCTACCTACCACTGCGCTAGACAAATTATATGCAAGCTGCAGCGATAAACAGTGATTGTTCTTCTCCTGTTGATGTGGAGCTTGAAGATGGGTAAAGTAATAATGAAACGATGATCTCGCTGACGATGTCAAGGGACTGGGAAGCACATGCTTGCTCAATTGAAATGCTTCCGGTTGACTTCGTAGAACAAAATAAAACTCCATTTCAATAACTAAATGCCTTTTTAATTTTTATATTTTTTAGTAAGATAATCTTTTTAATTCAATATTAGTACTCGGAGCTAGTATCGTTACCCTCGCGCCTAAAAGCCACCTTAATTTTCTTTCCCTTTTTTGGGGGTTAGAAAAGGGCACTTAATTTTATCATGCGAGAATACCAAATAAAATAAAAGGAAAATTTTATTATACTACTATAAGATCAATAATATTTTATAGAAGTAAATGTTGGGTTTTAAAAGGACAGCACGAGCATAAAATTGAGGTAGCTGAAATGAGGATGTTAAGATGGATGTATGGACATACAAGAAAATATAAGATTCGTAATGAATATATACGGAGAAGAATTGGAGTGGCAACTATTAAAGAAAAAATGGTAGAGAACCGTCTTAGGTGATTTGGACATGTACAAAGAATGCCAAAGGATGCGCCAGTGAAGAGGGTAGATCAAACAGTATAGACACCAATTAAAAGGACTAGAGGAAGATCAAAGAGAACGCTCAAAGAGGTCATTGAGCGGGATCTCTTAGTTAATAACTTATCAAAAGATTTAGTTTTTGATAGAGCATAATGGCGTCGTATAATTCATGTAATCGATCTCATTTAATAGGATAAAATTTGTTGTTGTTGTATTGTGCCAGAAGAGAGATTAATGTGATCTTAGGGCCAAAATGTTTTTGGCAAAAACACTGACTATGTCATTTTATAATAGTAACCATCATTCGGACGAACATGTCTCCGTTACGTCCAAGGAATTAGTTATCGTATTAATAACGGTATTACCATGTGTTGCCAAGTGCCAACCGAACGTTTAATAGACACACTATATAATTTAATTTTCAATGATTGCTTTACAATATACCGATGCCTTAATATCAGGCTATCGGCAAGTTTTATAAATGATATAAATATTTCTTTTTAGATAATAGATGGAAAACGTTTAATTCTAGCATCATCTGAGGGGATCAGATACTAAAAAGAATCTTCTGAGCATATTCTATTTTGCAGCAATGCCACGGCCAGTATACTAATGTTAAACTTCAAGGTCCTTCTTCTGTTTTTTTAGGTTAATTAGAATCCAGATATCAAGGATATTGATCTTAAAGAATGATGTTCGGTTCTACCTTGATTGACCATGAACTAATCTAATCAAAACTCATGGCTTGAATAAATTGCCTATTTTTATCAAGAGTTGACATGAGTGCGGAATTTTGTCCTTTAAATTGCAAGAGTGTAGTAAATATTCTCCTCTTGAGTTCCATAGCCCAGAAGAAACTGAAACCCTTAATTAATCCTTCGGTTTGTGCAATGCAATTTACAATTTATAAAAACAAAATTCAAGAGAATTCGCTCAGCTTTTATCTCAACTCCAACACCAAAATTTCAAGGTAGAAACGAACATAGAATCAACACAATATCAAATGACACGTAACCCTGCCTTCTGATGGTCCTGTTATTTTATCCTTCAGGAGTGTTCCATGAACTCAGATGAGGTAAAGCTTCAGATCATTGACATTTTCCCCAGTAATTGGTCATAAGAAAAATTAAAGGATGATGATTCTATACAACAAAAGTGAAAAACACTGAATAAACCTAATGATCGGAAGGATTACCAAATCATAACACGAGGAAAAGATATCCAAATTAGACAGACCAAAAAATCACTAATTTCCTGCAGTATTTGTGGCCTCTATTCCCGATTACACGCACTGCAGATATAAAAGTAACTACAAACACCAGCACTTTACACTTCACAGCAGATAATCCCCTCCTTAAGAGATAGAATGCCTCCAGTGTCTAGAAGACGAACCAGATTTGGCGTATCCTGGGACAATAGATGTTGGGCTATTCGAACTTCCCGACGTCTCGGAGCTCTTGTTCTCTCCCTGTCCTTTACCAGCACCAATCCATAACTTGTCAAAGATTCTCCTTGAACGTGAAGGAAGTAATTGCATTCCACTTCTGCTGCTTTTGCTCTTGTTTAATTTCCCATTCTTGGGAAATTCTTCTTCCTTGATCTTCAAATCACACATCTGGTTCTCAAGGGATTGGCACTTCTCATATTCTTCATCCGTGCTCACTGTGCATGACAATCGCTTACATGCTTTCTTATTACCAAGAGCTTGGACGCTGGCAGAAGCTTTGACCTGCTCAAAAAAGAGAACCTGCACTACAACACGAAGTGGAAGCCGCTCATTCTGTGCAGCATGCATCGATGCGTCCACGGACAGTTTCTTCACATCCATCAGTCCACATAACTTCTTCCTTTCAGCTTTTGCCATATTTGGGTGCTCCTGAACACAAAAACCAGTCACCAATTAGGCTGTTTCCCTATTAACGGCTGCTTATTATAAGCAATAATGAACAAACTGGCGCAAATTAAGGTTCTATTATTGGATATGGATAGTGAAATTCAAAATATCAGACCCGCCAAATAAGAAACAAGGAATGTTTATTGTTCATTCTATGAACCAGCAGCAAATTAGCGTAATATGAAAGAACTGCTAACAAGTTCCATATAGCACCCGCTTAGTACTTCTACAAGCATCGCTCAAACACAAAAACTCCACAAGTAACATCAAAAAATTGTAAACAACGTCAAGGAGTACATCAAGCATACCTTCAAGTATATGTCAATAGCTCTGTACAGAGCATCATGATTAGGTCTAGCGAATACTGGAACTGTTTGTGACAAGTCAACAAAACTAGAAAGGCTGAGATTCGGATCATGTGCAACTTCAGCAAGAAAATTGTCCACCAATTGGCCAATATTCACAAATAACATATATGCAAAACTAGCTTTATCATTTCCTTTAGCTGTCTTCTCTGCAACTTCCATATTGCAGCTGATGCCCTTTTCATTCATATATCGATTCAAAAGACGTTGTACCAACTGCACATCATATATGGTAGTCTGAGGAGGCCTTGCAGGGATCAATAGATCTTTGATGGAAGCTTCATGCAATTTAAGGCAGGTGCTCTTCATTAATTCCTCTTTTGCCAACTCATCGACACCTACTAGCATGGCCACTTTCAATAGCTTCAGAAGGAAATTACAAGAACAACACACAGCATTGTCAGACGGTAATAGACAGACAATTGTTTCCACCAGAAATTTGTTTCTCCGAGCGTGAACTTCAGAAACCAATGCCTCAATAGAATCAGGCAACCACCTAATTGCATACGTTTTCAGTGCCTCCCCAATCACAAGACCATCCATTCTTCCCTTTGACTTCACATTAATCATTACTCGTTTGTAAAGATCAATGTCCAGCTCACAAATATCTTCAACCCACCAATCCTTAGGAACAGACTCTACTCTTTCTTCATATGTCATCTTGTGCTCGGTAATTTTGTCAGGCTCAGTTAGTTTCCGGTTATATGTGTAGGACCACGTGATGTTAGCTGGGTCCACAGAAGTTTTAGAAGCTATAGAATCTATACATCTTCCAATGATCTTCAGATCCTCGGACCACGGAAGAAGAGCTTTAGTAGTTTGTAGAACAATTATGGAATCTTTCCAGCTCCGAAAGATGCTTGAGTTAAGAAATACCTCAATTTTAAAAATTAAGTTTCCCTTATCAGTATCCTCAGTCATCTCAAGATACTCAGCTGCACAGCGAGCAGATACAACGTTGTAAGCATTAAGAGTAATAGTCATCCCATAGCAGAATTTTGCACATAATTCAAATGCCTTGGCCCCTCCAGGGAACTCATTCAAGAAAACTTCGTCAGAATTCTCTTCATTAGCTTTTGACACTAGCTTTTGTAATAGATTGATCTTGGACAGAAGAGGGAACTGCAACTTATGACAATATCAAATGATGAAACGGTTCCAATATAACTATCCCTTGCCAATCATACTATGGCTACCTAAATCATTTTGCAAAATAGGGCCAAATCAAACATTCAGAAAATGTCTGTACCTTGTGGAGGTTAAACTTGACTTCGCCAACATTTATGACAATATCTGTAGTCAATTCAGATGACGCATGCCTGCATAAATTGAAATGGGCATACCAAGCCGGTAACAATTTTCAAGGGAAGACCACAAAAAAGTATACAAAAAGTTATTGCCGAAAAATAAAAGGAAAGAAACCCATCTAATTGGCCTTATGCAATACATACAGGATTCACATTGCATTCAAAGATTATGTTACAATAAGAGATCATCAACATTATGCCAGGATATTTGGCCAACTCTTTTTACTAGGAAACACGGCTTTAAGCCCAAACCCCAGGCTCGACCCTGTCCAATAAAATTAGTACCCATCTTCCTTTCTTTTTTTCTTTTCATTTTTTGCAGAATTCGTGCTTGCATCACTTATAAGTGAACCCTGGCTCCCAAGGCACAAATGATGTTTCACTGTCAAACATAATTTAAAAGAGGGTAGAAAACTTCCAATTCGACTTGTTCTTAAAAAAAACCATGAACAATTATCAATTGTTTTATCAACATCTATTCTCAAAATATAATTAATCTGCATACATTAGTGAAATCACAGGCATGAGATAGTCAGTTATGAGAGGAGGAAGAAATATATGCGAGTACTGTACAGAAAAAGAGTCGAGAGACCGGATTAGTGAGAGAACTGATAGTATTGTTTAAAGAGGCTTCTCGTCCAGTTATGAGGAAACGGAATGGGACATCCTAACAGATGTTGGGTAATCCATGTAAGATAGTATTGTTTAAAGAGGCTTCTCGTCCAGTTATGAGGAAACGGAATGGGACATCCTAACAGATGTTGGGTAATCCATGTAACTTTGCCATGGTTGGACCACATACTCGAATATATATATCACAGTTCAGAACACCTACTTTTTCACGGTGTTCCTCCTTTTTTTCTGTCACCGGCAATTAAATATTAACATCTCTTTTCAATTTAGTCTATTCATGAAGTTTATTCTCTTTCCCATGTTGTGCTTCCACGTTGCTCATAAAATTATGAAATAGAACGGAATGATTATGGAGGCGACCGTATTTATCTCAGTTCTCAACTCATTCACCAACGTACCCGGTACCCCCCGTAGTCGAGCCTCAATCCGGCTATAATTTTAGTTCGAATCAATGCAAAACCACAAACGGTACTAACATGAATTAATATGGCTCTGACAAATACTACGGCTCTAACTATCCAAAAATGCAGAGGATTCTCGAGTCTCGAACACTTAACAACAGCAAATTAAAACTGAAACAAAAATCAAGACCCGGACTCTGAAGGTATAACTACACCGGAAGTCAAAAGAGAAAAGAACATTCTCACAATGACTTAATGTTCAAAGACAACTTAAGAAAAGAAAGTCTCACCTGATATACTTTCCATCAGCTTGAAAGGCGTCAGGCTTGGAACCCAACTTCATAAACTTCATTTTCTCTCGAACAAAAAATCACATATAACCCCGGAAGTGCCTTCAGACTACACGACAAACTGCTACTTCTCCGTTGCAGCCGAAGTCGGCCATACAAACAGAACAATGCCTCTCTCTAACCGCGCCTTGAAACACGCTAGTCGGCCCTGCAATAAACGATATATGCTTATGACGTGAGAAGGAGGGAATAGTTGTACAGCAGGTTCAAAAGAAAGAAAAAGCAAAAAACTGTACTGGGAATCAAGCAGTATTCAACCTCTTGAGGTTGGGAAAATAAGTTGGCCTAGAAACGCAGAGCACTTATGACTTGTTTTGGGAAGAGAGAAAAGATATTTTATTTATGAATACAGTTTGATCGGTGGCTCAAGTATAAAGCTCTATGCGCAAAGACAAAAATGACATCAGAAGATAGGGGGAGTTGATTTGGAGAAAAGCTAAAATGGCGTCAGAAATATAAATTATACGTGGAATTAAGAAAGGAAGGGAAAGAAGGTTGTAGTAGTGTGGCTCTCACTGTGAAATGAAAGCATGATAAATCTTCGCTGCCTTTGCTTTTAACATCCTGATCCTCTGAAGATCTCCTCGGCTCTGGTCGGCGCAAATATCAAAGTGTGTGTCTGGGCGCTCACCTTGGGTCAGAAATCAGAATGGAGATGGACACAGAATCCTCACACTCCTCAGAGATATGGAAGATAATGGTCACAGGGTCTGACAGAGTTGTCTCACCAACTCCTGAGCATGGCAGCAAAAGAGACTGGAGGAGAGGGGAAGAGGAAAGAAGGAGGAGGAGGGAGTAATATAATGAATGGGAGGGTAGTGAAGTGTACAAAAGTTGTTTATGGAGTAGAGGTCTGTTACAGGTGACTCAGATGACTTTTAATGGGCATTTATGCGGTGAAAGCACGTCCCCATCTTTTTTACCATTCTGTCCCTCACCTCTCTCTTTATTCTCCACAATGCCCGTCACGCGGCTCACGCCTCCTCTCATTTTCCCTCCACCAACAATTGGACCGTTTCATGGTCTCCGTCCCTCTTGCTCCTCACATGCTTTTTATTTTATTTTATTTTTTTCTGGCCAATGCTCATCACATGCCATTTACGTGATCACACGTGCTGTTTTTTTTTCTTTCTTTTTTGACTCGCCCAATTTTTTGTTTTTCCTTCGTAGCCTTTTCATAAAAAACCTTTTGTCGCCAAACGCGTTCATTTCGTCACTTAAATTATTTATATTTATATTAATATTTTTCATATATTTAATTTCAAACCGTTGACCATTCATGTTTATAAAAAATAAATATATATATGATCCAAACTAAAACAGAAAAAAAAAAAAAGTCTTCTCACTTAATTAGATACAAGCTTAAAGAGGCCCCGGGGGGAGGGGGGAGATCTGCGCGCCACCTGGCTTGTTTTACTATTTTATGAGCATAAAATAAAAAATGAAAAGGTGGAGAACAGAAGAGTTCTGCATATATATACGGTTGTGTGGATAATATTTTTAAAAAAAATTATAAAAAAAGATTTTTTTAGATAATTTTTAAAAAATATTTTTAAAAAAGAGTTTATAAAATATAAGTAGTTTTGAATAAATGAGTATTTAGATAGTTATTTCTAGAAATATTTTTATTATTAATAAATTTTAAAAAAATATATAATTATTGAATATAGGAGAGATAAGAGAGGAGAAATGAGAGAGGATATAGAAGATAGATAAGAGATGAGAGATAGTGTAAAAAAGAAATGAGATAGAATAAAAGGTATAAAAAATAGAGATAATATAGTAATTTGTTAGTCAATAAATTTTTTTATTATTATTTAAATTACTCTAATTAATTTATATAAAATATTAATTTTAAATTAATTTTTTAAATAAATATAATTATTTATTTTAAAAAAATTTAAATTTAAATTTAAATAATTTTTAAAAAATACATTGTATAAGAATAAGATTAGATAAAAATATTAGGAGGTATTAAATTTGATGGAAGACATTATAGATAACAAGTATCCGGCGGAGAAATTGATAATGTAAATGCGTGTCAGAATAAAAGGGAAGGGCTGTTTTTCTGATCCACGCCAGGCGCCAGACCTTGAGTAATTAATTAATTGGAATCTCCTAACAAGATTATCATGTTGTTTACTTTAATCGGCACCGCAAAGTGCTCATTCAATAACATGGATTTCTTATTCAACTGCCGCCTTTGCCATTTCACAACAAGTAGTTGTGCATGTGTCTGTTTTTGGAAAGTATAAAAACTATAATTTTTTAAAAAACCTCTTTGTATAAACTACGATTTTAAGAAAAAATTAAATAAATATTCAAAAAATTTATAAATCAAATTATAGTTTTAGATTTTTTTTTTTTGAAATATTTTTTAAAAAATAGAAGTGTACACCACGCAACTCGATCGGCACTCTGAATTATCGATGGGTGTGTGGCCGTAGAAGCGTTGTCCGGAGTAACGTGATTTGCTTAATTTATGAATCTGCAGCAAAATGTGGTCACACACAGTGGAAATGAAATCATGATCATAATGAAAATCTTAATAATGCCTACCCCACCAACAACCTTAAATCACTAAATGTTCAGAGGTATGTTGTGTGAAAGAGACCTTTGATCATCCTTGTAGCAGATAAAAATTAGTTGATTAATAACTAAACATACACAAGCAATGTCATAACTAACGTGTTAATAGGAGAAACGAAGATGCAAAGGTGCCCCGCCAATGAATGAAATAGAATCGTACTGTTGCCGTTAGTTAAGATTTGTTTCTACTATATACGAAGAGAAGAACGATACGAGGAGTCGGAGATGCTGCGAATGAATGAAATGAAATGAAGCCACCCACGACGGGAGGGAATGTGGGCCCCACAAGATCTTGTAATCACGAGAAGGGTAAACGGGCCCACAACGCCATCCTCCTAATTCCATTGTTGCCTCTGGTACTGGAACATAATTAGGGGGGAGGCGTGGTGGTTAATTATGGCCAACCACAGTTTTAATCTCGGATTAAAAAAGCGGGTGGCGAAACTGGGGTCAAATCATATGCGCATGTGTGCTAGTCATGCCTGGAATCAATTATAATGGACCAGGCGTGACCATACTCGCATCTTCTTTCATCCCCCTCTTCAAAACATCCAATCCACATGTGCATCCTAATTTGGATTGTTCAAACGATGACACATTCACATGCCGCCAACACTTCGAATGAACACTTCCTAACTGACATCTATGGTTTTTTGTCCATAAATCTAACTATTTGTACTTATCATGAGCCCGAGGGGTTATTTTACAATAGAGACTTCACAAAGGTCATTCGACTCTTTAATTCTATTAATTATTTTTTAGGATGTAATTATTTTAATAACTCGTACTTATTACAGTGGTGTATTTGTTGAGATGTGTTATATATATATATATGTGTGTGTGTGATCTTAATTGATAGAAGATTGAGTAAAGTATACTAATATAGAGTTGTCTTAATACTTTCTCTCGAGTTTGAGTCTCATGATGATGACAATCTTATAAGACTTTTATTATTAAACTTTAAAGGTGTAATTGACTCAATGAAAGAGAAATAAGGGGAGGGGCTTTAATAGATAAAAAAAATAATTAATTTTATTATTATCTTATTTAGATTAATATATTAAAGGAGGAGAGGGTACGGATTTTTATGTTATCTTATTTAGTTTAAAAAAAAGAAGAGAAAAAATATTTTTATATCGATAAATTTACTCTTATATTATTTTATTTTATATAATATTTTAATAAAATATAATATATATAGGTAATATTATGATGTTAAATAAATTATGGGTATATTAATATTATAAAATAAAAATATTATATCTCCCCGATAATTTAGAGGGGAGGAAAGATTTAAAAAAAAAATATTCTCTTCCTAAAAGTTCTTATTATCCAAATAAGGGGAATGGGGCAAAATCTCTCATTTTTCTCCTTCTAAAATCTCTCATACCAAATCATGCATAATAGTTAATTTTTAGAATATGATTCACTTAATAATAGGTACTCGTGATAGTATTGTTATATTGATCCTCTCATGTTTTTTTTTTGCTTTTTTGGACATATTTATTTTGTATAATATACAATTATTTAAAACAAATTAATTTAAGAAAGACATGGGCATTCTCTTTTGATTCTCTTTCTTCCAAGGATACGTCCCACGAGCATGCATTTTCCATTACATTATACGCACCGTACCAAGGCTAGTTTGTTTTACCTTTGATTTTCTTCCATCTTACATCTTGAACTATGGTCGCAACCAAACGCGTTACTTGGGTAATTAGCACGCGCAATTGAAAAACTTGTTGATCCGTTTTTATAATTGTGATTATCATCATCACTACACATATTTACTGTGAATGAACAAATGCATTAACATGTATGCTGCTGGAGGCAGCCTTTTCCTTTTATATTCCGTCCGTACACGTGGAAAATAAGTTGTGTTTATTTATATATTATTTTTTTAAAACAAGAGGCTCGAACTAGGACGACTATGGTGGATTATCACGTCATGAACAACTTTATTGATTGCAAAGTAAAGTAAAACGAAATCATTATCGTTCTATTATTAGCTCTTGCAATGATATTCCCTCTATATAAATTATTAAACGGTTTATATTTTATATTTTAATCAATAAATTATTATTATTAATATTTTTATTGAAATTAATAATGTTTATTATATAATATTTTTTATTATATATCGCGTGAATTACAAAAATTCTTAAAATGTATATGTAATTTTTTAAGTAATTTATATATTTTTTATTTAAATATATAGTCAAATAAATATTTTAAATTACATGTTATTTATATATTTTATATTTTTAAGTATTTTATTTTAAATATTTTAAAAAATTAAAATTATATGTTCAATGTTAAATTATATCTTTTAAATAAAGTGATATATAATAAAAAATATAAAAATTATAATTGGTAAAAACTATTAATTTTAATAATAATTTTAATGATATAGATTTAATAATCAAAATATAAATTATTATAATTTTTAATTTAAAATTTTAAAAGTACGGGGATTAAGTGTAATTGATATAAAATTTAGAGATTTTTTTATATATATTTTAATCTAAATAATAATACTGTTTTTACTGTTCCATTTTATAAGAATTAAATGGGACTTTTTTTTCTTTTAATATAAGAAACATTAGACTATATATATTGGGCCTCAGACATTTATTGCAATATTCTCGTCGTCCCCTATTATTAATTATATGAAATATTAACAGGATTAATTTAAATAATAAATAATTTAGTATCATTTAAGTAAAATTTTAAATTTGAGTTTTGATAGATTTAAAAAAAATTATGTTGAAAATTTATTCATCATAATTAAGTGATTAGTAAGGGTTAAATTTAAATATAATTAAAATAAAATTTGATTAATAGAATAATCAATTAAAAAAAATTATACGAAATAATGAAGTCAGTGTCATTGATATCATCAACATCATGTCAAATATTTAATCTCGATCAATTAATTAACCAGGTTTTGTTTGTAGGATCAGAGAGAAAACTACTACCAACACCAGCCTGTGGGTGTCGCAAGGAGCCATATTTATTTATGATGTCAGACATTAATTCTAGGGGATCCTCCTCCTTTACAAACAATTACGGTCTGCTTGGGTGGAAAGAAACTTTAGAAGGAAAGAAAATGAAAAAAAAAAAAGAAGAGAAAATCTCAATAATAATATAATTTTTTATATTATTTGAATGAATGAGAGAAAATATAGATAAATAAATAAAAAATTTGTGTGTAAAAAGACAGATAATAAAAAAAAATTTATCAAAATATCTCTATATGTAAGGTAAAAATTTAAAGAGAAAACAGGGCGTGAAATCCACCTCATTTTTTCTTTTACTTTTTTTTTATCTTATTTTTTCCTCTATTCAAGCAAAGAAAAATCTATTTATTTTCTAAGTTTTTACCCTATTTTTCTTATTTTTTCTCTCACTTCAAACACAGCGTTAGTATTCCAATGTCAAATCCTATGATACGGTCAAAATTATTCACTATCATCCTTTTCTTTTTTACAAACAAAAAAATTTAAATAAGTTGATACCAATCCGCCTATAAAGATTATGATATAATTTTTAAGTTTAAAAAATATTTATAAAATTATTTATTAAAAATATCTTCATAATAATAAAAATCAAATTATTATAATCCATCTTATATAAGGCATGAGATAGTGTCTTGTTTTTTATAAATAAATTTAAATATATTTAATATTGATTTTTTATTAAAGTTAAAATATCATCTTAAAATTTAGAGCGTATTTATAAGAGATTTATGAAATTATCTATTAAAAGAATATTTACATAGCAGTAGAAAATTTGTATCCTGGTAAAATAAAAATTATTTTTTTATTATTTATACTTTTTTTTATTACACACCCAGTTTACCAGAGTTTTACCCTAACTATATATGGATTTGACCCACATCATGTATCGCGCATCTGGTTATGGTGGGTAAATCTCCTAATGAAAATTTTCTATATATACCAAAACTTGAATTCGAAACCTTATTTAAATGATATTAAATTATTTACTATTTAAATTAATTTATGTTAATTTTTTATTATTTATATTAATTGTCATTGACTAGGAATGAGATAGTTATGATACAAAAATGACTGATTCATTTTATTGTTTGGTTGAAAAGATGGCCAAACCCAACGCTAAACTAAGGGTGTGTTTGGATTAGTTTTTGGAGAATAGATTCTGAGAAGAATAGATTATGGGAAGAATAGATTCTGGAGAATAGATTATGGGAAGAATAGATTTTGAAAATAGAGATGTTTGGATGATTAGTAGTAGAATCACTTTTTATATTAATAAATTACTAAAAAGGGTATGATTTGATAAAGTATGAGAGAGGAGAGAGGAGAGAGAAGAAATAGGAGAGAGGAGAGAGTGTAGAGAAGAGAGAGAAAAGAGGAGATAGTGTGAAGAGGAGAGAGATGAGAGAGAGTATAAGAAAAAAATAGGGATAAAATAGTAATTGGATAATCTATAAACTCTTTTACAATTCCAAAATCTATTTTCAGTAGCTTATTCAAAATCATGGTTTCAAATCGAGGTTTTGCCCAAAATCAATTTTGGACAAAAATGACTATTTGGCTCAAATTTTTTCAAACCGAGGTTTTGGCCAAAATCAATTTTAAATAAAAATTGATGTTTATTTCAGATTTTTTCAAACCAAAATTTTGGCCAGAATCAATTTTAGATAAAAATTAATATTTATTTTAAATTTTTTCAAACTAAAATTTTGACCATAATCAATTTCTAAAAACTACATCTAAACATGCACTATCACTGCAAGGGCAGGGTCGAAGGTGGCATAGTGTCTTCCAAGACCAAGGCCCTCAGTAAGAGCAAGGGTCACCAATGAAATAGTCCAATACTCTCACGTGGGACGTGCCTAAGTACGTGGCATCCATTAGGATTGGATATAAAATCTGTAGCTTAAAATATTAACCTAATCTCACAATAAAAATATCTTATTTAACCTACAAAATATAAAGCTAAACTAGACATTAAACTATAAAATATAACTCATATTTTTTTTAGGTTGTGCACTGGGTAAAGAGATTGAGAGTATGTGTATCCCTTCTTTTAATTTTTTATTTTTTCTCCTAAATACTTCACTTAGAAAGGATAATATGATAACTACTAGTGACTAAATTATTATTTTAGAAATATGAATAGTTAAATAGATAAATTATATATTTTAATATTATAACTATATTAATTTTTTTATTTTTTTTAACTTTATTAATCATCATATGATTACATTATAAATTATAGTTGTTTATTTTATTTTTTTCAGATACTTCATCTTTATCAATATTAGGGAGATTAATTTAAAATTATAATTATAAACTATTTAAATTTCAAAACTTTTTTTATATGTAATAGATTTTAAGACTTTAATTATTATTTTTTATTATCTTATTTTTAGTAAATTATGAATATTATTTTAACTCTTAAAAAAATATAAATATGATATTATTTTAAAAGTTAAAATTATAATTTTTTTTATAATATAAGTATGATATCAAGATTTGGGTATATCTAATCTAAAGTAGTTAAAGTTTCTATTAGATAAAATTAAGTAAAGTTATAGAATATATTTTATATCTTTTTATAGGTAAAGCATTGGACATGAGGTTGTCATGCTCACTTCTATATACGCTCCTAACACCCATCATAGTACGCTCAGAGATGGAGGTTGGTTTTCAATGAAAGTTAAATTTAATAAAAATATTAAATTTTTATAATATAATAAATTAATATTTAAATTTTAACTAAAAAAATTAATTACATTTAATACTTAAGATGACTCGAATAGAATTACCTGGCATTATTTTGGTGTTTATCCATTTCACACCACACTAGACTCAACTATACTAAATTCAAATGGCAACTAAAGACAAAAATAAAATTATCTTAATCTTGAAATTATATTCTAATTTTAATAAAAAATTAATATTAAATCTGTCTAAACTTTTTAATATATAAAAAATTTAAAAAATATTTATAAAAAAATAATTATAAATAAATATTTAGATAATTATTATAAAAAAATTTATAATTAAAAAATTAATAGAAATAATATGATTTTATTAAAAATATAGAGAGTAGAGAAAAAAGATTAGAGATAATAAATAAAAGAAAAAATAAAAAGGAGACGAGAAAGAGTAAATGAGAGAAAAGATAGATGAGAGATAAGAAATGATATAAGAAAAAATAAAAGTAAAATATTAATTAGATAGTTTATAAACTCTTTTATTATTCTATATATTAGTTTTAATAATTTATCTAAAATTTTAATTTTAAATTATAATTTAATTTAAAAATTAATTTAAATAAATATAATTATTTATGTTAATTTTTTTTTAAAACTCTACCGACAACAGGAAGGTGGTTTCGTGGGAGACTGGGAGAGGACAAGGCTATGGTGTCTGTTGCGAAAGATACACAACAGACAATTCGTTGTTTATTTAATGTTTGTGGTGATCCTAATTGATATATATGATAAAAAAATATTTATATCTTATAAAAATATAAATTTAATTTATATTATTATTATGACAATTCATTTAATAGTTAATTTTATAATTTTTTTATAAATATCCTGTAAATTTTAGGATTATATTCATATTTGTATTTAAAAAAATATTTGCTTTGACGCAATGAAAAAGCCGAAAGCAGTAAAATGTTTAGAGGAAGCCAGGAAGCGCCCTTTCAATCATTCAACATCTCAATTACCAGCCAAGGAAGTTCAACATTTTTCCAAACATTAATTTTATCTAATCTTAAATTTCACTATTCTTCCAAACATTAATTTTATCAATCTTAAATTTCACTATTCTTTTTTTGTTAAATTCACTATACGTTGCTACGTTAACCGTGTTCAAGGTTCAAGCGGTATAAATAAAAATCGACGTCACAACAGAAAAATTCCAGATCCACGTCATAAAAATGCTTAGCATTACAGTGAGCCTATTTATTATTATTTTTTTTTTTGCCTGATTCTAAATTTAGGATATTTTTTAGTTCAAAATGTGTGAGCCACAAATGTGCAGTGTTGCGTGTAGGCTTAAACTTGATGCCAAAACCGCAAAGGAGTTTAAAGAGAAGATTAATGATGAGTACCGTGTGAACATGTATGCATCCTAGTGACTGACCTACATCTTTCTGTCAGTATTCCTTAAACTGTTTTGACATGTCTTGTTTTGGCACTACTTTTTATGTGCAGGTTCCTCGATAACCTTCCTCTTGTTGTTCCTCTAAAGCGGATGGATCAGGATTCTACTGTTTATCAGCTTGGTTTCCATGTTGGGCTTAAGGGGCAATATAGTGGGGTATACTCGTTATGTTCTAGCATGGGCCTTTTGTTGTGAATGTCATTTATGTAGTTGTGCTGACTTTGTCTAATTGCTCAGAGCAAAGAGAAGTATTTTATCCACAACCATTTGTCGTTTATTGTCAAGTACCATATGAATTGTGGGTTTTGAGGTTAAGCCATTCAGGTCACTAAATTTGACCCCCACCTCTTCTACTGATTAGTTCATCCATGGTGTGTGGAATTGATTTGCTTTACTTGATTTTTATTGTGCAGTGTTAAACATGATTACGAAGGGAAGTGGGAGGACAACACCCGATTGACAACATGTGACCCGCATACTAAACGCACGGTTGTTAATTCTAACACTCCTCAAGAGGTTGAAGAGAACAATGAGATAATATTCACATATGATGTTGAGTTCCATGTGAGTTTATTTATGGACATGATATCATGTTACATTTATACTTTATTGGTTAGGAGTAATGGGACAGGTTTCCAGCTACTATGGCTATTCTAAATGGTTCTTATTTCTCGCATTAATTATGGGCCATTTATTAGTTTTGTCATACTTTTAATTTTTTCTATTATAAATTTGACTACATCGTTATTATTATTGTTTTTATTATGGTGTTGGCGTTGTCTTATTCATAAGAGCTGCTCTGACCTTCGGCTGTAGGCCAGTGATGTAAAGTGGGCTTCAAGATGGGATGCTTATTTGCTGATGAGCGAGGACCAAATTCACTGGTTCTCAATTGTAAACTCATTGATGATTGTTCTCTTCCTCTCGGGCATGGTGGCCATGATAATGCTGCGCACCCTTTACCGTGATATCTTGAAGTGCAATCAGCTTGAGACGCAAGAAGAAGCCCAAGAAGAGACTGGCTGGAAGCTTGTCCATGGAGATGTATTTAGGCCCCCTAACAACTCGGACTTGTTGTGTGTTTATGTTGGAACCGGTGTTCAGTTTTTTGGAATGATACTAGTCACCATGATATTTGCCATCCTCGGGTTCCTTTCTCCTTCAAACCGAGGTGGGTTGATGACAGCCATGCTCTTGCTTTGGGTCTTCATGGGGCTTTTTGCAGGGTACTCCTCTGCCCGCTTGTATAAAATGTTCAAAGGAACCGAGTGGAAGAAAATCGCCTTCAGGACTGCAGTCATGTTTCCTGCAATCGTCTCTTCCATTTTCTTTGTACTAAATGCTCTCATATGGGGCGAGAAGTCATCTGGAGCTGTGCCTTTTGGTACTATGTTTGCCCTGATCTTTTTATGGTTTGGGATCTCGGTTCCACTGGTTTTTGTGGGTGGCTATGTTGGATTCAAGAAGCCTGCAATTGAGAATCCCGTGAAGACTAACAAAATCCCGAGGCAGATCCCCGAGCAGGCCCGGTACATGAACCCGGTTTTCTCAGTTCTGATTGGGGAAATACTCCCATTTGGAGCTGTTTTCATCGCGCTTTTTTTCATCCTCACCTCGATTTGGTTGAATCAGTTTTATTACATCTTCAGTTTCCTCTTTTTGGTCTTCGTGATCCTGGTCGTCACCTGTGCAGAGATAACCACTGTGCTCTGCTACTTCCTGTTGCGCAGTGAGGATTACTTGTGGTGGTGGCGGTCATACCTCACAGCCGGCTCTTCTGCATTTTACCTATTCCTTTACGCGACATTATACTTCTTCACCAAGCTTGAGATCACAAAGATGGTATCTGGAATTTTGTACTTCGGCTACATGCTTATTGCTTCATATGCATTTTTTGTGGTGACCGGTGCCATCGGATTCTATGCATGCTTCTGGTTCACAAGGCTCATCTGCTCGTCTGTGAAAATTGATCAAGTGTTATAGTAATTAGCTGTTCTTTTTTCCTTCTTTCCCGATACAAGTAATTAGCTGTTCTGATTTATCTACTATATTTGTTGAAGGACGAGGAGAATTTGTGTAAGGTTTTGAAATTCGGCCATTCTATGTCATGTTCAGATGTAACCTATTCTATACAATTTTGAATTGCAAGAGACCGTGATTCTTTATTTTCAGTGCCTCGAATGAAATTTTTGCAGAGGGGCGTTCGGGAACAGATTGCCGGGTAACCTCAACTGTATTGTGCACTTATTAGGAGACACTGTCATTGCACGTATGATCTATTGGCAATAATGACATTATATTGAGAAATAAGAAAGATGAAAAACGTAGCATCATGTAGGATATTACAAAGAGAAGATTGTTTTGGTGGTGGGACCAAGGTGATAAAACAAGAAAAATTACAATAATTATTTATGATGTACTTGAGAAAGGGTATACACGTGTACCAAGTCAAAATCACAACAGAGAATGCCAAGAAAAAGATCATATTACTTGTAGAGAAGACGGAATTTTGAGAAGGGTGCTAACAACAAACAAGGTGTTAGTTTTTTTTAGTTGTTGTGTCAGGAGATTCTTAAAGAAAAAAGAAAAAAGAAAACAAAAGAACTATCTGGTTGGACGAGTATCGATGGGGTCAGCAACGCCTACAGCAACCTTAGCAACATCGGAGGCGGTGGCGTCGGGCTTCTTGTGGGCGTATAAGACGAAATATCCGATGGCGGCGGAGAGGAATAAACCAGTAAGAGTGATGGTGGTGAAACTGAGGGAAATGGCTCTTGTCTGGTGAAGGGTTCCTCCAGGATGGCGGCCACTACCAGGGGGTCTCTTGGAGGCTTCCACTCCGGCCGCCTTCACCTCCTCCGCAGTCATCTTGTGTGTGTCCGCATTCTTCCTCCATTCTTCTTCTCCCGCCATTCTCTCTCTCCTACTACTGTTTCCGTTCCGCTTCCAACGAACTACTAGAAGACCCACATGGTTTGCCACGTGTGCCGTCGCATGACGTCTCCCTGACACGTCGCTGCTACGTGTCCTCAGGCATGCCCCGCTTCCCATTCAGTATTATGGAATGTGGATCATTAAATTTCGATTTGGAATATTTTTGTTTTTTTTATAAAAAAAAGAGTTAAATGAGTTAAGTACGGTATCCTACTCAAATAAGATAAAGTATAACCACAGTATTAATATTTAGAGAATATTTATTTAAGATTTATAAATTTTTTTATTAAATTTTTTTATAATAATAATAAAAATTTAACTCATATTTTTATAAAATATTTTTGTTTCTAATACGCTGTCCAGGTTTCAATTCAACTTTTAAGCTTGGGTATGGTCCCTTTCCTTGCCCCAACTTCTCTCAAGCCGAGCATCCCCCATTTGAGTTTGTTATTGAGGACTCTTTTAATAGGCGATTTTATCAATTTTTTATAAATATTCTATGAATCTTAAAACTATATTCTAGTCTTAATAAAAAATTAATATTAAATATATTTATTTTTTTTGTATAAAAAAATAAAAGATGTATGAGATAAAGCCCAATCTAATTATTTGGGTGTTATATAATAATAAAGTACATGAGGAGAAGCTATTCGGAGTTGATGCATAAGATAAATAATAAATTTATTTTTTATAAAAATATGAATTTGGTTTCCACTATTATAACGAGAATATTTTCAGTAAACAATCTCATTCGTAAGCGCCATATGAGAGAATCCTTATGTGGGAAAAAAACAAAGTATAAGGAAACTCTCACACCTCATCCGCAGATAGTTGTGTTTTTAATCTACAAAACAGACGCCCAGAACATGCATATCGTCTGCACCCTGCACAATGTTCTAGAAATATCTCAGGTATATCTTGATAAACGACACCGTCACAAATTAGGCCAAATAGGTAATGCACGGCCAGGATAAACTCTGCATGTAACTCTCGCCGCTGATCTCTTGACCAAAAGCGAATAAACACAAAATTTGTGGGTAAAAAAGTAATTTAACGAAGCAAATGGAGCCGGCAGGATAATAAATTTTGATCCCAATAACGCACTGGCAGTTTTAATCAAGTATTAAAACGTAGAAGCAAAGGGGGGGGGGGGAACTGAACTTGAAGCGAAAAACGTGAATGTTCCGTTTCAACCGACAGCTGCGCAGTTTTTCCGTTACTAAAATGTTCACATACCTGAGCAGAATCCGCTTTCACGGACCGTTACAAAACGATGATCCTCTTGTTGGCCCCACTTTTGCGTGATTTGTTGTGGCAAACCGTTCCGTGTTCCGATAGAGTCCCATGTGGCACCCACGGCCCACTCCATGCTCTCTCTTGACTCTTTAACGGCTAGTTTCTTCCTTCTTCCTCCATAAATACTCCAAACCCCCCTTCAGCTGCTGCAATACAAAACAAAACAGCTCTATCTCCATCATCGTCTAACGGTCTCACTAGCTCCCTACAGTTATCAGAATCCATGGCTACTTCTTTATCAGCTTCTTCTCTTGTTCTTTTATTCCTTCTCTTCGGCCTTTCTGCAGCCAGGGAAATCTTGGTGGGAGGCAATAGTGATGCATGGAAGATCCCCTCTTCTCAACCTGATTCTCTCAATCAATGGGCTGAAAGGTCTCGCTTCCAAGTTGGCGACCGTCTCGGTATATTTAATTTCTTTACTTCTTCTTCTGGCACATTTCTGGTTTATGTGAGAATACATTCTGACAGAATCTCTGTTTTTGTTGATTAGTGTGGAAGTATGAAGGTGGGAGAGACTCGGTTTTGCAAGTAAGCAAAGAAGATTATGCTAATTGCAATACCTCCAACCCTATTGGAGAATATAGTGATGGCAACACCAAGGTGAAGCTTGACCGCCCTGGGCCATTCTATTTCATTAGCGGAGCTAATGAGCACTGCGAGAAGGGTCAAAAGCTCGTTGTGGTTGTTCTCACTCCAAGAAACCGGCACATGGGATTTTCTCCGGCACCTTCTCCGGCGGAGTTCGAAGGTCCTGCTGTAGCTCCCACCAGCAGTGCCACAGCCCTGCAGGGTGGTCCAATGGCGGCTCTTGTAGGAGTATCGGCTTTTTGGTTTTTCTGATGCGAATGGCTCCGTTTTCTTTGGGCGTTATTAGAACAGAGAGTAGTCAGCTTTATTCTTTTCTGATGGCATTATATGATTCTTTTCCAATTATTATTATCATCTGTAAAAATTTAGGTATCTGATTTCGCACTCTAGTGGTTAATGATACCTATATTCAATGGAAAGAAAATAAATAAATAAATTAGTAAGCATGGATGAAATCTGCATGTTTCCTACCCTAACTTCGGGCACAAGTGTTTCTATTTGTTGTTTGGTCGGTCGAATTTTCCTTTTCTTTCTGACGTTCTCCTGCAACACGATATTTATTTCTCTCTTATTCTATGGTTAAGAATCCCCTGGGCTTTTCAAAGCGGTAATCATTTCTCTCCCTTATCGCTATCTAGGAGTAGGGCTGTTCATGGGCAGGGCTGGGCAGGGCAACCCCCTGCCCGGTGCCCTGCCCGAAAAAAGCATGGGCTGCATTTTGCAGCCCGATGCCCGGCCCTGCCCGATAAAAGCCCTAACCATTTTGGGCTGGGCATGGGCGGGTTGGGCGTGGGCGGGCTGGGCGGGCCCGTTGTGATGCTCTGCTCATGTTGGGAAAAATAATATGTAATTATAAACTTCTAAAATAATACCATATTCATATGTCTTCAAAAGTTAAATAATATCTATAATTTACTAAAAATAAGGTAACAAAAAGATAATAATTAAAGTATTGAAATTCATTACATATAAAAAAGTTTTGAAGTCTAAGTAATTGTAACTTTGTATAAATTTTCTAAATATTGACAAAGATAAAGCATCTAAAAAAATAAAATAAACAATTATAATTTATAATATAATAATATTATGATTAGTAAAATTAAAGAAAAAAAATTAATATAATTATAAATATTAAAAGACGTAACTTACTTACTTAACTATTTAGATTTTTAAAATGACCCTTTAGTCATCACTAACTATCATATTCTCCCTTCCAAATGTAGTATCTAGGGAGAAAGGTAAAAAAAAAAAACAAAATAAGTGCCCATGGGCAGGGCAGGGCAGGGCAACCCCTTGCCCGGTGCCCAGCCCGAAAAAAGTATGGGCGACATGTTACAGCCCGGTGCCCGGCCCTGCCCTATATTTATCGGGCTGGGCAGGGCTATTTTTTCGCGGGCTCAGGTGGGCATACCGGGCCGCGGGCTTTATGAACACCCCTATCTAGGAGACTACATACAGCCGCAAAATGAAGTACAATGAGTGACAAAGGGGTGTGGTGGTGGTGGTGGGTAGGTGTGATGAGAATTAATAAGCAAATTCCCTTTTCATCTTATCCTTCAATTTGAGATTTCGAAGGTGATGAGAATTAATAAGCAAATCCCTTTTCATCTTATCCTTCAATTTCAAATTTTGAAGGAACCAAGGCCAAGGTAAAACCCAACGTTTGAGACTGAGGGAGATAGAAATTTGATTAGGTAAAAAAATAGTTAAATTAATTAATATAATATTTTTTCTAAAACACTCTAATCATCTTCCTTAATTTTCTATATCCTTATCTTATTTGATTATTGTTGAAAGAATATTAATAAAAATAATTTAAAAAAAAATAATAAATATAAAAATACATTTTATATTTATAATTAAGATGAACTCAATATTTTATATTAAAGAGCGAAAGAATATTATTTACTATAATACTATTATTTGCCTATTACAATGATCCAACTTAAAATCTTATCAAAATTTACAGATGATGCACTTTTATCTGAAACTGAGAAAACTGCTACAATTATAATTATGAATTAGTATGCAAATAGTGATGAATAAGATTACAAACACAGCAAAGCAGAATGCGCAGTTGAGAAGGAAACAAAAGACGAAGGAGGATATGTGACATGATACAACATTTGATATTTGATACGCACGAATGTGGCATTCATTTGTGTATTATTTCTAACCAGTTGCCAGCGGCACACTATACGATCAAAAACACAACCTACTCACTCGGCCTCCTCTCCTCTGTATTAGCTTCAGCTTCAGAAGATGGCTCCTCTGCTTCTGCTGCTTTGAACTGGCTGGGTTTCTTGAACTGCACCAATATTATCGTCATGTTATCACATCCCTCGCTGCCCCCAGTTGACGGCGCCAAACACCGATCAAGTACTCTTTCACACACCACAGAAAGTTTACTTTCCTGCAATCGTCGTTGTCATCAGTAATCGTCTACTACTACCCTAGTTTAATCATTTTATCAGGAAACAAGTTCAAGCTCACCGAACGCAGTTGTTCATGCACAAAATCTACCAACTGCAGGCTTGACATGCAATCCCTGAACACAATCAAGATAAAGAAAAGCACAACATCACTCACAATGACTCAAAAAATCCCTCTGCCTAAGATGAGAACCCAATTGCATATACATTTTAATGATCTCAATCACCATTTTTTCCTCCAAATGTCTCCTAAAATCAGAATTAAAACTGGAATACAAAAATATAACGTGCATACCATATGCCATCACACGCTAGCACTATAAATTCGTCATCTTCGCAGAGCTCAACCTATAAAATGTTGATAATAAAAAAAAGTGGGGGTCAGAACAAACGAATATTTAAGGGAAAATACTTGGAACAAGTGGCAAGACAATTAAGTTAGTTGAACTGAAAAAAAATACTTAACAGTGTTTATATCAGGATTGGCAGTCACAATTTGTCTTTCAGCAGGCAGAAATTTATTCTGTTTAAATTCCACGTCACCTGCAATAAAACAGAAATTATAAAAATATCAACATTCTGCTATTCTAAAAGAAGAAGGAAATTTAAAGGGAGTCTGTATCAAGAGCAAACAAGAGAATGTCATGTACGTGAAACTGAAAATGAACTTGAAATCTTCACTTGTTGTAGAAAGTCGCCTTCCATTTATGCTCCTGTTATTTATCATGACTACTAATTTCTTTAACCAGCTCAAAATAAAAATCTAGGACACCAGCACTACTCTGTCCTGCTAAGATTAATGCACCTGGAGGGTTGGGGTGGGATTTGGAATTAAATTAAATATCACAAGGTTTACCTATAGCTCTTGCAAGATTTAAACTGCCATTAACTCGTCCAGCATGAATAAAACCACCAGCTTTTAAAATTCTTTCCTTTTCAGCCTCAAGATCAGGTTTGTGATCTCTAGACAAGTTGTATGCCTGTAGAAAAAATCCGAGTCAGAACAATCAATAGCCATAATTATCTGCCTTAACCAGTATATATATATTAACATGCTTATGTGCCTAAAGAATACAATACTAATGCATGCAAGCAGTTAGCACAATAAAAATGTTCCAAGAATTTCTGTTCCATAAATTACCTGACCATTTCTAGATATCACACAACTTGAATCACCGGCATTCGCAACAATTAATTGATTGTTTCTAATAACTGCAACACATGCTGTGCTTCCTGAAGTTGGTCCAGCAAAATCAGAATGGGGGCCCTAATTACACCAATTAAGTTGTAATTATCAAATGTCCACAAAAGGAAATAATCAAATTAAATAAAACACAGAAGAAATTTGAATGAAACAGAGAACCAGAAGAGGGTCAGCACATCCAAAGAAACATGTGTATTATAATGGAAAGAAAAACGTATCTCCGCTCAAAGGCATGTTTCAGCCACCAAAATACGAAGTATAAGCAATGATAGCTGCGATATTCAGAATAAAGTTTATGCCTTTATGGTAACCCTCCTAAACAGTTACACCTACCTCCTCAAAAGCCCAATCGTCAACATGATCATTATTATCACTGCTTCTTGGAGACCAAATCAACCCTTCTATCATCCCAGAAAATTTGTTCATCTTATCCCCCAAGACTGCTAATTCCCTCCAACCCCTTTGGCCACGCATCATCTCATCCATTCTGCATACAAATAAAATGGCCAGTTTAAAACTTTCTGTCCTCCCAGGGGAAGGAGTGTAGGAAGATAGAGACATGTACACAAGGAAATAGCAAACACTTCTCTTTTTGTCTCTTTTTTTCCAAGGGGAGAGAGAAGGTAATGTCACACTTCATTTTCCAGCTTCATATAAGTTTAAAGAAAATGAAATAAATTGAGATATAGCACTGAAACAAATGCTATACCATCAGCATCAACTGAAAAGATGTTTGACCTTAAGTGACTAAACAAGAGGATCTCCCCTTATTCACTATCACTAACCTGAAAAAGGCTCTCTGAAGGGAGGTTCCTATATCTCCAGCTTGATATGGTTCACTTGCAAGCACCTGTTGGTGAAGATACTTGGCACAAAACTTTGCGACCACCTTCCCTGAAAAGTACAAGGGTACAGTTAGCGATCGTCACAGAACACACTATTGATTACGCACAACCTGTGTTTCCTCTGCAGTACCAACCCCTCACTCCTACTTTCTTTTCTTCCCTAGAAAAGGTGTCCAGAATCATACTCATGCATTTTACAATTGTTAGTGTACTTACACCTTCTACATTTAGTGATATACAATACAATCAATCTCAGCTGGGAAATCACTTCCACTTATGCTTCTTTTGGAAAAAAAAAATGATAAAAAGGACAAATCAACACAAATGTCAATGGCATGGTTTTTGCAAGAAAATCTCATACATTTCTTCTTTTTAGTTTTCCTGCGCTGAGAACTTCTCTCTCACTTTACTTTTTCTAGACAACATAATTTGATTCTCATTTTGATTATTAGAAGACAAATATGGAACAAAAAAAGCAATCAAGATCGATGCAACATATGAAGCCATCGGCTTTAGAGTTGAGATAAAGACTTTCATCAATCCAAGTAGCCAAACATTTTTAAATCTCACCTCCATGTCCATCATAAACACCGAAAAACGAAGTGGACGCATCCAGATCAGGATAGGCAGCATGCTAAGAAAAGAGAAAAGAATTATAAAATCAATAACATATTAATATTAATAGTATATCTAAGACAAAGCAATCTAAGAATTAGAAAATATTTCAATAAATACTCACAGCATCTTCCATTGTTGCACGCCACCCTTGCATGGACGATAAACCATATCTAAGATGGTCATTCTCTCCATCTTCGGAAAACTTTTCAGTTTTAGGAGTGCTGAGGTAAACCCCCATTCTTCTCTAAACTCAGACAGAGAGGCGCTACTTTAATATCTTTGGGGCAACTGAAGTAAAACTTAGACCAAAACAAGTTACAGAGAAGAAAATCCAAAATTCATTTGAAGCTGTATCCTGCAATTTCAAATGTTGCAGTTATATAGAAATGTACATCAGATCTCAATGAGAGAATAATTTTGTCAGCAACAAAAATAAAAACAAAATCCTTATTTCACAATTTACATTATATAGTTCTCTTCCATGAAAGATCCACAGTAAACAATTGAGAGGAATCCAGCAGATAGAGGGAATATCCCAATGAAATAAGACTTAAAAGTAAATGTAGCAGACAATATGAAGAATTATATGAGTCTGCACGACAATCACAGTTAAGGAGAAACTAATTGATCACGAAATGACTTCAAAGTTTGGAACTAGAGGGAAGGCTCAAACCAATAAAATTGTAGGCACAGCTTAATAAAAATGACATTGACTATGGAATGATCCTAAACTGTGCCACATAATGGAGGGGAAGTCATTATTAGTGTTGGAAGATGAACAACAGAATAAAATAAAAGGAAATAGAATTGTTCCATGAACAAAATTTGACATGAGCAACACCTGGAAGTGGACAAAACAAGAAACATAGGAGATTGGATAACGATGGTAGAATGATAATTGATTGTATTGTTGATGTGGATGGGCAAGCGCACATTCGAGGAAAGACAAGGTTCAGCAAGAAGACCAGGTTAGGCAGGCACATCATAAAGCAGAAAAGTCGTTATAAAAAACGGAATGATGGTAGCTGATCAAAAAATAAGTTTCCAATAATTTAACAATTATTGTCTTTAAATATATTACAAATAAACTCGGAGGATGACTATAATGACCAGAATGCTTTAAGGTAGGTAGCGTAAACTCGCGAAGAAGTCACTGTAGGCAACACCAGAATGGGCAGAATCAACCAACCAATATATATATTTCAAGAGAAGTACATCGGTTAAAAATTGATATATATTCATTAGCAAATGTATTCCGAATAAATTCATGAGTTATAAGAATTTCGGACTGCAATTATAAGTTTCAATGAAGTTACAGTTTAGATTATAACAAAAATTAATCCGGAATTCACTGATGGCTGATGAGAAATATGCTGGGAATTCAAGATCAACTAGATGGTAGAATAGAAGGAGACCCATATGATAAAAGAGGTAGAGAATAAACTAAAAAAAAACGGAATAAAAAGAAATTACAATTCACAACTAGAATCCATAGTCTGAGCATACTCACTTGGCCAGTAAGGCCCCGTGCTGCAGTCAGAGATCAGAGCTAAACTGAAAGCAACGGCAAGTGAGTGAGAGTGACTTGAAAATAACTAGCGACTCAGGAAGACGAGACCTAGAAGGATATTGGTTGTCTTCTGGGGGGATAGGGAAGGATGAGAAAGCTTCAAGGGGCTGAAAGAACCGAGGAAGGGAGAAGGAAGGAAGGAGAAGGAGAACAGCCGAAACTGAAGAGAAAGAGAAGAATTTTCAAAGGACGATCATTTAACCAAAGCCTCTGAACTTGGGAGCGACTCATCCTGCAGCCATGACAGCATTTCGTGACATTATTACCCGTCTCTATTTTCTGGAAAAAAGAGAAAAAGATTGGCTCCTCACTGTTCTTGATTTCCCCGGTATTTTTTTTAATTGACTTGAGCTTTTCGCATCCTTGGAGTTGGATGTGCGATCTATTTCATTTCAGACCACAATATTAGGGGGGGAAAAGGACCTTGTGATCCAACTGATTACACACAATGACACACACACGCACACAAAGTCAAGACGCTGAGGCTAATTTTGAATATCTAAGGCGGCTCTGAGAGCGAAGCATTATCCATATCCTCATGACCAGGATTCGAGATAGAGAATTTATTATTCTTAATAAAACAAAATAATTTTTTAGATAATAAAAAAGGCAACCACCCTCGGAATGATTAAATTACAAATACAACAAATAATTTGTTTTCTTACAATTAATTTGCTGTTACGTGGTAATGGCAGAAAACATTGGGAAATCGGAATAACCTGTCAAATCATACAGCCAATTGTGTCAAGTATGTTAGCTTAAGGGTTTATTTGGTTAAGGAGGGTGTCTTTTTTTGGAACGGAGTGGAGATTTTTTATTTTTTTATAGTTTTTTTTTCTCTCTCAACTCTCTTCTAAAAATAAAAATTTTTTAAATTTTTTTTTATTTGTATGATCAAATTGTCCTTAATATTTATTTAATATTTTAATTATACTCTTAAATAATTTTTTTTATTTTTTTCACACCTATTTTTTTTAATTGTTAAAATTTAATAAACATAATAAATTATTTATATATTATATTAAAATATATAATAATTATATAATTAATAAGAAATAATATTAAAATTTTATCATATTTTTATTTTTTTTAATTTTATTATATATATAAATGAGATAAAAAATGTTAAGATTTATAAATTAAAAAAAATAATTTTAATATGAATATTATAAATAAAAAATAAATAAATTTAAATAAAGAGATAAGGGTATATTTGTCAATTTCTAATTAACTCCACTCCCCTCCCCTTCTCTCTTGAACCAAACAGAACACATTATTAATTAACCTTCCCTACTTTTTCCTATCCTCCCTTAAATTAATCTAACCTAACATTTGCTCCCCCTGAACCAAATAAAATGCTTTTATTACAATTTTAACGTGAAAGTTAGAATGCATGAGTAATGTTGTCCTAATTTTTTAAATATTATTTTAAAAATATTAAAAATAAAATAATATTATTTTTATTGATTAAAAATATTAATAATTAATATTTTTTAATACTAACTAATTACTATATTACTCCTATTTTTTCTTACACCTTTTTTCCTTTCTCATTTTTTTCCTACACCCTTTCCCCTCTCTCTTTTATTTTCTACACAATCTCTCTTATCTCATTTCTCATATCTTATTTCTCCTCTCTACTCATTTAATACTCATCATTTTTTAAAATTTACCAATAATAAAAATACTTTTAGAAATAATTATTTAAATATTCATTTATTTAAATTTTTTTTATAAACTTTTGTATAAAAGTCCTCATTTAAAAGTTAGCAAAAAAACTCTTTTTTTATAATTTTTTTTTTAAAACTTATCGTCTTAGTCCATTTTTGATGAAACGAAAATTTTAATCTATTCCGGTTGATTGTGACTCATGAACAGCATAGGCCCAGCTCTGGAAGACTTCGGATCTTTTTAGGCCGAAGAAGACCCTGAATCTTTGCTAGTTAAGTTCCATCTAATAAAGAAATGGGTCCAGAAACCTGCGTAGCTCCGTGTAAGCACCGCTTTCCTAAACACCAGTTATACAGAGAAGACCTCGAATAAAGTCCCCACATTTCTTCCCCGAACACACCCTGCGCATAGGCCCCTTATTAGTACTCGCAAGGCTTCGCAATTCAAGCAGTTATTCGGCTTCTATGGCTTTAACGTCAGGCTCCAGCTTCATTACTCCTCTTCACAATTTCTGTCAAGCTAAGCTGAATGCAAATTCTTCATCTTCATGGCCCTGTATGGCCTACTTAGCTCCATCCATTAAAACCTCATTTGGTTCCTCCAAGTCAGCCTTCTTTCAACATGGGTTTGCCAAAATTTCATCCGATTTTCCGGAGTTCACTTCTAACTCTCGATCTTCTGGTGTTTATGCTAGAGCAGCCACAGAGAAAAGCATTCATGATTTTACTATCAAGGTATCGGCCGAATTTTCTATTCCCTTTTCCTCTTAATTTGATCATAGAAATTTCTCCCACAGTATATGCTCTTTAGTCGTCCGTAGTTTGTGATTCCATTTTTCTTCTTCATGGTTAGTCTTGCGTTTTATGTTTCCCTGCTTTTCGAAGCACGATGTCCTTGGAATTTCAATTTGGTTTTAGCTGTTGTACATAGGATATATGGCTTGACGGAATCGGTAATTGATTTTGCTATAACCGTAATTTAAAGCATGGATAATGCGCTCACGGTTATTATATGATGCAGGATATTGATGGGAAGGATGTTTCTCTGAGCAAGTTCAAAGGGAAGGTTCTTTTGATTGTCAACGTTGCTTCGAAATGGTACTGAATCCCTGAGGAGGCTATGTAGCTAATATAATTTGTCTTATAGCCAAACTTGCCCTCTTTTAGTCTTTCTTCCTGGTCCCTCTTCTTCAATGTTACTGCAAAAATAAAATCAGCTTCAGGGACATGTGAAATTATTAGTTATGTCAAAGTATCTGTAAGTTTTGGTTAACTTGAATAAATTTTCTTTGAATGACAGCGGTTTAACATCATCAAACTACTCAGAACTGTCACACATGTACAAAAAATACAAACCTCAAGGTATGCTGTGGCATGGATGATATTGTCTGTGTTTCTTAGAAGAGTTGTTGGTAAATTTTTTTTTTAGAAGTTTTAAATATATTCTGCTGTTGATTTCAGGCCCCGTTTTTGGTATTTTTATATGTAGATGCTAACTAGAATTATTTTTCTTATGAGGAACTTTCATCTTAGGTCTTTCTTCGCAGGATATAATATGTTTATATGGCAAGCTATTGGTTATTTGTGTTTTTTTACTTCATATTCTCATGGCCTTTTGTGATGCTTTATTGAAATTCATGGTGGATAAATTAAGTGACTCAAGTCCATTCTAGGGAATCATCGAAGTTTATGGTTACTCTTTGAAACATGACACCAAGACTTTTAGCCAAGGATGTGATTTGTTTTATTATCCTTATGATTCTGAGTGCGCGGTGTGATCTGTTTCCACTTCCCAGGATTTGAGATCTTAGCTTTCCCCTGCAATCAGTTTGGTGGGCAAGAGCCTGGATCAAATCCTGAAATTAAAAATTTTGCCTGTACTCGGTTCAAAGCAGAATTTCCAATCTTTGATAAGGTTTTAATTTATATAATTGTTCTTTCAGTTATAAACTGTAGCTCAGTTTATATCAGTAAATAATGTTAAAGTTCTGTAACAGGTTGATGTGAATGGACCAAACACTGCTCCAGTATACCAGTTCCTGAAATCCAATGCTGGAGGCTTTCTGGGTGATCTTGTGAAGTGGAATTTTGAGAAATTCTTGGTTGATAAAAATGGTAAAGTTGTTAACAGATATCCACCAACAACCTCACCGTTTCAAATTGAGGTATGTTAATCTTCCTTCCTGGTTTAAGCAGAGATTAATCTATGAGTCTAGGATAAGAGTACTGAATCAGATGAGTAAAGTTGGTTCTATTCCTGAATGATGGAATATTCTTGATAGAGAAAATTTTGAGATAGTGATCATTGGAATATTGATGGCCTCCAATCATCACAGCCATAGTTTGTGATAATCCTCGGATATGAAGTTGAAGAGCTCTGAGAATAGTTTATGCTCACTATGGTATTTCCTAATTGCAGAAGGATATCCAGAGATTACTTGCAGAGTGAGATCGAGAGATGGAAGTTGTAACTGTAATAAGAAGCAGAATCCCAGTCATGCCGAGGAGCCTGTAGTAGTTTGTGCCACATTGTGTAAAATTGTATTTCTTGCTTTTAATAATAACAGTATTAGCTTTTATCTTTATCTTGTTTTCCTGAGAGTATCCGTTTTGGGAGGGCAAGTTATACACGCACCCTATTTGAAAGGAGAGAAAACTAGGAAGGAAAGAAAGCTGAGAGAATAAGTTTATGAAATGTATTGAATGTGATACGTGAATCACTGAATTGTATAATTTATAACAAAATTTATATATAATATAAAAATTATAGTAAGTCATTTTATTTATTTCCTGTTTATTCCATCCAATCCAAGAGCCTACTCAGCGTTTCTGGTAATGTTCCATACCAAAGACAAACAAAAAGGGCCATGAGAGTTGGCATATATAAAGGATAGAAAGGAGGGATTTATATTTTAGAAATTGAGTTATATTTTTATTGTTATTGTGATAATTTATTTATTAGATGATTTTGTAAATTTTTTATAATTATTCTTTGAGAGTTTTGGTGGGAAAATAGTATAAAATTTATCTATTTTAAAAAAAAAAAACAAAAAGGACAACAATATTTATTGATTTAGTTAGTACCAAATTGATTGGATTTAGTTGATGAAGAAGTAAGATATACAATCATTAGTAGTGTGTTTAATTTTTAAGAAATATTATTTTGTTATAGTTTTAATCATAATATTTAAAAAGATATTTTAGTTTTTAAATATTTAAATTTATATTTAAGGATAATTGATAATTTTTTATTAATATTAATATTATTTAAGAAGAAGAAACACTCTATTTCATCTTTAGATTATGGATGAGTTTAAATTTTTCTTTTTAAAAATTTGTGTTTCAACAAAAAAATTGATTTCTTTATGGTTAATAGAAGGGAAGGTACATGATGGTTGAGATGGAGAGAAAAATAAAATATTAAAGAAAACCTAAATTTAATTAATAGATCATGATGCCCCGTTAGAATTGAAAAGTATAGCACTCCTCCATTTGTTATATATAAATTATTTAATTAAAAAATTAATTATTATAATATATATTTTTAAATATTTTAATTATCTTTTTTAATACCCTCACTCCGTCTCTTATTCAAACATATGTAATCATCTTCCTTACACATTCTCTCTCTCCCTCTCTTGTTTAAACATACATAATCATCTTCGTTAAGGAGGACTTTTCCCCCCTGTGGTTCACTATAGATCAAAATTTTGACCACAAAACCAACTCACCGCTATCTGTCAGCAGAGTCAGCATGAAGAATTAAGCAATATACAATTACAGATTTGTTTGGCATTTCCGTTCCCACGGAACCCAGATCCAATCTCCATGCCCTCTGAATGCAGAGCATGATTCTCTCTCACAATTCCCTCAATTACTTATAACCCATTTAACCATGTCACCTCTGGATGACCGAAACGAAGATTCTCATCCCTTGAAAATCCCTGTTAGTCCAGCTCCAAGAACCACCAGCCTTCTTTCCATTGTCCTCGAACCCTTTCAATGGCTGACAATGCTATCTTCTCAGCTGAACCCAACCTTCGTCGCCGGTGTGTTCCTCGTCTACGGTCTGGGTCAGGGCTTCTCCGGATCTTTCTTCAAGGTGGTTTCCGACTATTATTGGAAGGACGTACAGAAGGTCCAGCCCTCTGTGGTTCAGCTTTATGCCGGTCTCTACTTCATTCCCTGGGTCATGAAACCGGTTTGGGGTATCCTCACCGATACGTTCCCGGTTCGTGGGTACCGGCGCCGCCCCTACTTCGTGCTCGCCGGAGTTCTGGGCCTCGTCTCGGGATTGACGATCGCTGTGCAGGCGAATTTACCTGTTGTGATGGCTTTGCTTTGTTTGATTGGCGTTTCGGCGTCGATGGCCATTGCTGATGTCACCATTGACGCCTGTATTGCGAGGAACAGCATCGAGGTTCGGTCATTGGCCCCTGATTTGCAGAGTCTTTGCGGATTTTGCTCTTCTGCTGGAGCTCTGATTGGGTTTTCCACTAGTGGGTTTTTTGTTCATCATCTTGGTCCTCAGGTCAACGCTCGGTTTCCTTGTGACTATATTCAGTATTTCTACTGATTTTGCACAATACATTAGTATACTACTGTATTTGCCAGATTATAACTACACACAGCACTTATTTTTATATTTATATCATGATAATTTTCGCATCATTTCCTTCTGTAATCCTCGCTACATTTGTTTGACTTGAGGTTTTTTGCAGGGGTCACTGGGTCTTTTGGCAATGCCGCCGGCTTTGCTTGTTGTGCTGGGTTTTGTGATCCATGAACATAAATTAAGCGGCTACAATCATGGAAAGAATCAGGTCAGCTACTTTCTACTTTTTGTGATGGTACCTAAAAGTTAGCCCTAGAATATTTCATTCAGAAAAGGCATGTTGTTGTTTGACCTGAAAGTATCTATTTGCCGAGTAATGAAGCATGGAGTATGATATTCTGTAGACTTTTCTTTGGTCTGATCCAAAATAAGCATCCTCCCCTTATACAGAGAAAGCAAGAAGATAACTAAAACTAAGACATCTTCCTTCTGCATATTTCCAACATGTAGCGTTAATAATTATAACTGCATGAAAGCCATTGAGTATTATACTTTTTAGCAGATGATGGAGAACGTAGGAACAACCATTAGGAGCATTTGCCAGACGATAATGTATCCTCAAGTTTGGAAACCTTCTCTTTACATGTTCCTGTCTCTGGGTTTGAACATAAGCACTCACGAAGGCCATTTTTATTGGTACACAGATCCAAAAGCTGGCCCTGCTTTCTCTCAGGTATCTCTTCTATATTCTGCTGTTGCTGTTTTACTGACCAACAAGAACATATTTTTAACACAACGCTGTTTCTTACTTTTGTCCCTCTATATATGCAGGAGTTCGTTGGTATGATCTATGCAATTGGTGCAGTAGCTTCAATAATAGGTGTTCTGATATACCACAAGACTTTAAAAGACTTCCCATTTAGAAAACTACTATTCTATGCACAGCTTTTATATGCCATATCTGGGGTGCTGGATCTCTTCTTTGTCCTTCGCTGGAATTTGATGCTTGGAATCCCCGACTACTTCTTCGTCATCATAGAAGAATCTGCGACTCGAATCTCGAGCAAAATCAGATGGATGCCGATGATTGTATTGAGCACTCAGTTATGTCCTCTAGGTATTGAGGGCACTTTCTTTGCCCTGTTAATGAGTATTGATAGCATTGGTATGCTCTTGTCAAGAACTATGGGAGGATTGGTTCTTCATCTCTTCCACGTCACTAGGTCTGACTTCACTAACCTCTGGTTAGCTGTTTTTCTTAGCAATATTCTTAGATTTGCCACACTTTCTTTGATCTTCCTTGTCCCTAAGACTGATCAATCTGAGGGACTGCTTCCTTCTGAGGTTTTGGGTAAGAAAATGGGCGAGAATGTTGATGAAGAGAGCTTGGAATTTGTCCCAACCACGTTCACTGAAAAAGCTGTACTTTAAAATGTTCAACATACTGCTGTTACACGGGATAATACATTAATAAAGGTTAATACTTTTCAATCTATAAGATTTTAAAAACGAATTTATGAAAAAAAAAGATTTTTGGATAGCTTATAGAAAATGAATTTTGGGGAAAAACTTATAAAAAAAAGTGATTTTAAATAAATGAGTGTTTAGATAGTTATTTCTAGAAGTATTTTTATTATTGTTAAATTATGAAAAAGGGTATGAGTATTAAATTATGAGAGATAAAATATAAGAGAAGAGAGGAGAAAGGGTATAAAAAAAGAAAAGAAAAGAGAGAGGGTGTAAGAAAAATAGAAGAGATGAGAGAGGGTGTAAGAAAAAGTATGAGAGATGAGAGAAAGTATAAGAAAAAGTAAGGATAATATAGTAATTGGTTAATTCATAAACTCTTTTACTATTTCATAAGTTACTCTGATCAGTTTATCTGAAACTTTGATTTTAAACTATGATTTAGTCTAAAAATTCATTTGAATAAATATGGCTATTTATTTTTAAAAAAAAATTAAATCTAAATTTTACTTAAAAGAATTTTTAAAACTACAGTTTTCACTCCAACCTGAAAGGCCCATCAATGGACGCCGCTTACCACGTCACTAACAAGTGTTTGTTGGTCAACAGAGTATGACTTCACTTGACCAGCCTAATGCTGGTGAATTCTTAATTTGTTATTTCAAATTTTGTTTGAGGCCTTATAATTTTCTGTTGTATATTTCCTCTTCAATAATTTTTTATTAAATTAGTTCAATGAAATAAACATATACTAACTTGTTTATATTTTTAGATAATTTAAATAGATTAAAAAAAATTAGTTAATTATGTATAATGATTATATATTTAAAAAAAAAATTATTGTATACCTGTTTAGCTGCCAATAGCTCGTGACACTGCTGTTTCGAAGTTGATATATCTTCTTGTATCTTTTTTATCCGAGAAACCAGCTTCGTAGGGTTTGCCTGCCAACACACCACACTACCCAATGAAACGGGAAGTGAATCCCAATCGATTACGCCGCAAAAACCATTATAATGGCTGGAGATGCTCAATATTTAAGGGAATCCGATAAATTAAAAAAAGCAGAGATTAAGGTAAAACTAATTCAAGGGAAAAGATTGAAGAATGAGCTTAATTATGTTGTCGGGGTAAATCTGTTGAAACTCCTTCTCGAGCCTGAAATGGACTAGAGAAAGATCATGATTTGCTTTTGGGAATACGCTGAGTGAGAAGTCCGTCGGTTGCTTGATGGCGGTGCCCATAATTATGCCCCATTTTCTCTTCCCTCTTCCTTCCGTCTTCGAATTTTCAATGCCGCGAGACCCAAACCAACCAATCACCCCATATCATAAAAAAGGAGCGAACGAATCAAAATTCAAAACTAAAATACTCGTATTTATCTTTTAAAATTACATCGGACCTCCAAAACTGTATTTGAATTCGCTCTTTATTAGATATGGGGCCTGTTTAAAAAAATCCAAACCTTAGTTTTAAACCAAAGTTTGGCTCAAAACCTAAGTTTGGAGAAATTTTAAAACAAACAGTCATATTTGTTCAAACGGGCTTTTGGACTAAACTCTGGTTTAAAACCAAGGTTTCAGAAAAGCTGGTCAGAGTAGCTTTTGGAACAGTAAACCACGTTTGAACTAACTAATTACTATATTACCCCTACTTTTTCTTACACCCTCTCTCCTCTCTCCTACTTTTTCTCTATTTTCTTTCTTACACCCTCTCTCCTCTTATCTCTTATCTCTCCTCATTTAATACTCATACACTTTTTCGTAATTTACCAATAATAAAATCCCTTCTATAAATAACTATCCAAACACTCATTTATTCAAAACCACTTTTTTTCATAATCTCTTCTCCAAAAGCCCTTTTCTATAATCTGTTTAAAAGCCCTTTTTTTTCATAAGCCCGTTTTTAAAATCCTATCCAAACGGGCCCATGGGCCGTTTATATAATATTTTAAAAACCGCCTTATATTTTTTTTTAAGTAATTTATAGAAAAAAACTTTTTAAAAAAATAGTTTTAAATAAATGAGTGTTTGGATAATTATTTCTATAAATATTTTTATTATTAGTAAATTATAAAAAAATATGTGAGTATTAAATGAGAAGATATAAGAGATGAGAGGAGAGAGAATGTAAGAAAAAATAAAAGAGATGAGAAAGAGTGTAAGAAAAAGTAAGAGAAATGAAAGGGGGTATAAGAAAAAGTATGAGAGATAAGAGATGTCATAAGAAAAGTATGGGTAATATAATAATTGGTTAGTTTATAAACTCTTTTACTGTTCCATAAACTACTCTGATCAGTTTATCTGAAACCTTAGTTTTAAACTATAATTTGATCTAAAAACCCGTTTAAACAAATATGACTATTTATCTTAAAATTTTTCTAAATTTATGTTTTATCCAAAAGAGTTTATAAAACTACGGTTTCCTGTGATTCTAAATAAGCACTACACTCAATTAATTAATTAATCATTAATCAGTTAATTACATTGCGTTGATAAAAAAAATCAGGCTTTATACGCCGTTTGACAAGATATAATATTTTTTTATACAAAAAATTATATAAATTTGATACTAATTTCTTATTAAAATCAGAGTATAGCTTTAAGACTAAAAAAATATTGATAAAAAATTTACAGAATCACTTATTAAAAAAACTTTCATGATGATAATAAAAATCAATATAATGACTTGACTTTTAGTAAAATATTATATCTCTCCTATAAATTATAAAGATTTCGTAGTTCATGAATCTCTCAATTAATTAAGCAATAGCAGGTACTTTTGAACTACAAAATCTTGCCAATTAAGCAATATACGGGTCCTCTGCTTCCCTAATTTGCACAAAAGTCTTTTTTTTTTTTTAATGTTTTTCTTTGTCAATTTGGCTGCAGAACAAATATGAACTATTATTATTGCTTAATCTATGGCATCATTAATTTGCATATAAATTTGGAAAGAAACTTTTACTAACATTAATAATCCGCAATATTTCCCTACTTTTCTTTTCGTTTTGGACTAAAAAACTGAATCATTTTTTTGGGGAAAAATGAATTCATTTATTATTTAATTTTTCCATTTTTCTTACATACAAATCTATATATTTCACTCATATTTTTCTTTAGACATTGTTTAGTTGGGGGGTTTTGAAAGAGAGAAGATGGTAAGTGAAATATAAGTGTGTTTGATTAGAAAAAATAGAGAGGAGGAGAGGTAAATTTTTTTGTCCTTATGTATTCACTTCCCCTAAAAAAATGGAGGTTTTTAAAAGAGAGAGAAATTTATTATCAATTCTTGACAAAAATACCCCTTATATTATTTTAATATTCTAATTGTATTCTTATGAGTTAAAACTTTTTTTTATTCTCATCACTTATAATTTTTGCTGTGATTGATAAAACCTAATAAATATGAGAAATAATTTATATATTATATTAATATATATAATAATTATAAAATTTTTAAGAGACAATGTTAAAAATTTTATCATATTTTTTATATTTTTTAATTTTATTATAATATAAATAAGATATTTTTTTGTTGAAATTTATAAATTAATAAATAATAATTTTAATATGAATATTATAAATAAAAAATAAATAAATTTAAATAAAAAGATAAATATATATTTATTAATTTTTAATTAATTTCCTTTTTCTATTTTTCTAAACTAAATAAAAAATATCATCTCTCTTTTTTTATTTTCACCTTCAAACCTATAACCCCTACCCTTTTTTTATCTATTAACTCAACCTATTTTTTTTAAGTTGAACCAAAAAAAGCCTTAACATTTTTCCTATTTCACGGTCAAATTTAACTGTTGACTCTTGACCACACCAAATATATATATATAAAAGTTTTGTTTTGTGGCCAACTAAAGAAAAGACATTCAAGTAAACTTCCCTGAGGACCCTGATCACTCAAAAGCCCCGGACTCCTTAAACCCTAGAATTTCCCTCCAGAGCTTCTGTTGCCTCCAGAAGTTTGAAAGATGAGGATAGCAGTGGAGGGTTGCATGCATGGCGACCTCGACATTGTCTACAAAACTATCCAACATGTTGAAAAAGTACAAAACACCAAAATCGACCTCCTCATCTGCTGCGGCGATTTTCAGGTAGGTCCATTTCTGACCCTGAACCATAGTTTTCGCTTCTTCGATTCCATTAAACTTCAATTTCTTCAACGAACATACTTATCTTCCGGTTTAAGGCTGTCCGAAACGAAGAAGATTTGAAGAGCTTGAATGTGCCGCCGCGCTATCGCTCTATGAAGTCATTCTGGAAGTACTATTCGGGAATGGAAGTTGCCCCGTATCCGACAATATTCATTGGTGGAAACCATGAAGCATCTAATTATTTGTGGGAATTGTGAGTCGGGTTACTTTAATCTGATACAGCATATCTGGCTTTATTCCTTCTTTTTTCGCTCAGCTAGCATTTAACTAATTTCATCCTTCCCGAAGTCTTGGTTATTACTTGCTCTAGTACGCTTGCCTTTCTTAACATTTTATCGAAGCATGGGTTTGGCAGCTTAGGCCCTTGATATTTGTTGGTTATTTCTTCTAGGTACTATGGAGGATGGGCTGCGCCTAATATATATTTCTTGGGAGTTGCAGGGGTGGTCAGGTTTGGGAATATCCGAATTGGTGGAGTGTCTGGGATTTATAATGCACGCCATTATAAATCAGGTTGTTTATTTGTTTGCATCTTTGATCATGACATGAAATATGGGTTCATGTTGATACCTTCTCATTCTCAACTACCGCTGCTTACGTCTCATTTTCATTTGATCAATAACATCACGAGTTATATGCAAAAAGTACCATAAGCTATAGCTTTGCATGAGGCATTTTTCCTGCAAGAGCAGTGACACAGGTCTTTTCATTGAGCAGGACATTTTGAGAGGCCTCCTTATGATCAAAATACAATCAGGTCTGTGTATCATGTTCGTGAATACGATGTTCACAAGCTCATTCAAGTTGAGGAACCAATTGATATCTTTCTTTCGCATGACTGGCCATTGGGAATCACTGATTGTGGGAATTGGAAGGATCTCATTCAGCGCAAACATTTTCTTAAGCAGGAGGTGACTGTTTAGTTGATTATTAAATGATGATTTTGGTGGCTCTTATTTTTTATCTGATGCAAACCAGGTCATTGGTATTTTTCGTTAGTAATTTGTCAAGGATATAGCGTTTTGGCCAAAAAACAAACAAACAAAACAGATGTAATGGGCATTAGCGTTGACACTTGACAGTATCCAATAATTTTGGAAATGTGTATGAGGCATTTGCTTGTTTAATATTCACCATTTTTTTGTAACCAACCACCCCTGTTGTGTGTAACGTTTAATTGTACACCATTTAATGATCCAAAAGAGTATGATATTCTTACTTCAGTTACCTAAATAAACATGTGCTAGATAGAGGAAGGAAGACTTGGGAGCAAGGCTGCTGCACAACTTATGGAAAAATTGAAACCACAATATTGGTTTTCAGCTCACTTACACTGCAAGTTTGCTGCTCTTGTTCAACATGGGGATGGGGGTCCTCAGACAAAATTTCTTGCACTTGATAAGTGCATTGCTAGTCGTGATTTCTTACAGGTATTGTATGTGAATTTAATATCAACAGTGTCTGGGGCGTTTGTTACAATCGGTGTTTGAGTTAGTGACTAAAATTTTGGCATATTCTGTGTCATTAGATTGTGGAAATTGAATCAGAGGCAGGACCTTATGAAATTCATTATGATGAAGAATGGTTAGCTATAACACGGAGGTTCAACTCTGTCTTCCCTCTAACTACCAAAGCTGCAGATTTCAAGTGAGTTTGTTTGTGATGTGAAAATACCTTAACTTTTAAAATTTGAAATGTCTATAAAATCTTTTGTTTTTGCCCTCCCTTTTTTCCCCTCACAAAAAAAAAAATGATACTGCATGTGCTTGGTTATAGAGGCATAGATCTTGAGATGGAGGACTGTCGTCAATGGGTTAGAAGCAAGATGCAAGAGAGAGGCTACAAGCCTTTTGAATTTGTTAGAACTGCTCCATGTTACAGTTCTTCTCATTCCAATATTAAGGGTACCTTTGCTGGTAACTACATCTCACATAATTAATTTCACATAGCATACAACATATGTAGTTTCCTTCAGCTTGTTTTTTGGTTAATGAAATTCATATTTTTAATTGATTTTACTGAACTGATGTATTTTGCTTGGGCAAAATCATTAAAATAAAGCTTAGCTCTCTTCTATTTATTCCTGCCATGATTTTAAAAGTTTATATGATTTATTTCTTTTTTATCCCCCTTGATTGTTTGCAGTGAATCCTCGAAATCCGCAGACAGAATCTCTTTTGCAGCTCCTAGGGCTTCCGTATCTTCTTGATAGCATTCCTGAACCACAGGGCTTATCACCTTATCCTTCTCCTTCTATTCAAAGAGGTAAAAGTTCAGCCACATTCTTTTCCAAATTGGTTATAGATGAGAAATGAATCCATTTTGTATGAACCACGAGCTGGGGCGGAGAACTAGATATGATATCTATAGGTTTGCACCTGAATGATTTTTTTGTATGAGATCAACTTTTTCTACTCTCTACTTCTCTTGGTTGGTCTTCTGGTCTTGTAGTTTCAGCTATATCTTTTCGAGTAGCTGGTTTTTATATTTCAATAATGCTGTGTCTAGTAGGATTTTGTGAAGGAACCATACATCCAGCTCTGGGTTGAACTAATTGTAGGTCTGACAAGAGGTTCAATTATAATACTTCTTTAAAAGAACTGAATAACAATCCCCGTCTTTCATAGTGTTTCTACTGCTTGGGAGTGCGTTGACAACTTGATGCAAAGGGAAAATATAGTGGCATATTTCTTGACTGCAACCTACCTTGCACCTGCTTCATTTCAAGATGGCTTCCAAGCTCATGTTTCGTGTCTGCATTGAGCCTATAAATAATGTTAATAAATTAAAGCTTCTTTCTGATTGGTCTAAATAGGACCGTTTAGAGATTGACCAAATTCTTGACGCTGTTAACTAGGAATTTAGAAACACGTTAATTACACAACATTATCATGACATTTGCATCGATGGGACCTCTTAGATGAAGTGGTGAGCAAATGTGTTTTTAACTTTTAAGCCAGTTGCGTTAACCTTGTGTAATTAGTATATTTTCCATTTCTCAGAGTTGCTTGTTTCTTGGATATTTTTCTAGGTACCATTGGTTATGACAGCGAAGACATTCCAATTGATGACGGAGATGATGTTGATGATGATGAATAACTGAGGAGTTGACGTGGTAATTGAGAATGTAAATGTGTAGTTTCATTCCAAATATGCTGAATTGCTAGCGTCCAGCATCGGGCAATTTATGACAAATGCATAGTGTGTTTGGATTAGCGGAATAATAGATTTTGAATTATTCATTAGATTAATTCGACATCTTACTCACCATCTTTGTATCATTTTTGCATCGTTAAAACAACACCCTCTATAGATGTTACGTTGTTTTCATTTGTCCCCCCCCCCCCCCTTGTTTCTCAGTATTTGATTTAGTCTAGCTGGAAAGTCATGCCCTTGTGGAATAATTTTTTTTTTGTTTTTTTTTGGGGGGGGGGGGACCTGATTTATATGCCTTGTCAATAAAAGGAAAACTGAGTAACTGATTTATATGACAAAAAAGATCTTTTATTTCTTTTTCGATTTTCGAAATACGATTTTATTTTTTTTACTCAAATAATTTCTAACAATGAATTTTAGAATAGGATTAAGAGAAACAATTTAATCTTCGGTAAAAATATAAAAACAGAAACCAGTGCCGCATGATTTCGTAGTTTTCAAAAATGAATAAAATATTTCATTATTTTAACTCTTAACAAATTAATGTAAATCATTTAGTATTTCTTTTCACATGTCAAATAAAAATAAGATTGAAATATAATATTCCCTCCATTTAAATTTATAAGCTTTTTTAATATCTGTATTTTTATTTTATAAAGTCATTTTTAAAAAAATTACGAGACAATTAATATTTTTTAAGTGATACTTTGATATGGATATTTTTAAGTATTTAATTTTTTTTTTTGGTAAAGAATTTTTTGGAAAGGGGTTGGGCTCACCCACAATCCAAGGGCAGGGCGAAGTCTCCCTTCCTCTTAGGCGATACCAATGTCGGGCAGGGCGAGCCGTCTATTACCCTCAGGCGTAAACCTAAGCACCCAAGAGCTAGGATGCCTCCCCAAGCGCCGCGACTGGAACCACAACAAAGTGGTACTCCCCAAGGTTCGAACACACTCCAAATGGTAGTATGTCTTACCCCTTCGCTAGTTGAACCCACGGATATTTTTAAGTATTTAATTATAATACAAAGAAGGGCAACAATGAAAAACATTCGAGCCCGGGCAATACTGTTAACCAAAAATAAATAAATACCCAAGGCAGGAGAAAAAATCATGGTGTGTCTTTGGATTCACCCCATTCCAAACACCCCATTAAAATCTATTCTCGGCAATCAATTCCACCGTTGGATCTATCGCATGTTAGATTTAAAAGTATATTTGGATGACTTTCAAATTTAAGTTTTAATCTTAAATTTAAATAAAATTTAGATTTAGATAAAATTTAGGTTTTAAAAATTTTAAAATAAATAGGTATATTTGTTCAAACGGGTTTTTAGACTAAATCATAGTTTAAAATCAAGTTTTCAGATAAACTGGTCATAGTAGCTTATGGTATAATAAAAAAACTTCTGAACTAACCAATTACTATATTATCCCTACTTTTTCTTATACATTCTCTCCTACTTTTTCTTATATCCTCTCTCCTACTTTTTCTTACACCATTTCTCATATTTTTTTCTTATACATTCCCTCTTCTTTTCTCTTATATCTTATCTCTCCCTATTTAATACCCATACTCTTTTTCGTAATTTACTAATAATAAAAGTACTTATGAAAATAATTATCCAAACACTCATTTATTTAAAACTATTTTTTATAAACTCTTCTCTAAAAGCCTTTTTCTATAAACTGCCAAAAAGCCATTTTTCTTATAAACCCGTTTCTAAAATCCTATCTAAATATGCCCTTAATCAAAACGTTTTAAATTTAGGTTTTGACAAAATTTAAATTTAAATTTTTTTAAATAAATATATTTATTTAAAAGGATTTTTGGATTAAATTATAATTTAAAATTAAAATTTTAGATAAGTTGTCAAAATAACTTATAAAATAGTAAAAGAATTTATAAGCTAACCAATTATTATATTACTCATATTTTTTTATACCCGCTCTCCACTATCTTCTACATCATATCTCCTTTCTTTTCTACAATTCTCTCATCTTTCCTTTCTTTTCTATACCTTCTCTCCTCTCTCCTCTCTCATCTCTATTCTATACCCTCCCTCCTCTCTCATCTATCCTATATTTAATAATCATACATTTTTTTATAATTTATTAATAATAAAAATATTTCTAAAAATAATTATCTAAATATTTATTTTTTTAAAATTATTATTTTTGTCAAAAAAAAATTCTTTATAAATCTTTTTTAAAAATTATCTAATTTTTTTTATAAATCTTTTTTCAAAATTTTATACCATAATCTAGTACAAATGGGAAGGGGGGAAAATAAAAGGAACAAAAACCTCTCTAGAAACCTGAGGAAGCGGCAAGCCCCTAGCTAGTGTGTGTTTCGGGTACATTTTTGCGGGAAGTTCTATCTGAAGAATCTGAATCGGAAAGCCATAACAATTGTTACTGGGGGAAGTAGCAGTAATCAGCCATGGCGGATGTGGCAGTGATGACAGACATTGAGGCGAAGGCGTCCCTTCTCGGCGTCGATCTCTCGGCCATCGATCTCGAATCTATTCGCTTCCCTCCCGGCGATGACTTAGGCATAGTAAGGTACGTCTTTCATATGCCGATTTTCTTCAAGTAACCTGGATTAATTATGATAGCTTCGTGTCTGCATCCCATTTCTGTTGTACCTACAACTTGGAAGTAGCGTTTCCCAAATATTACGGAGGGGTAGCTTGCCATTTTTGATTTATTTTGGCTACCTGCGTTGTGTACCCATCCATGATTGGCTTGCTATGTCAAGAAAGATGATCTTGCTGGCCAAAACTTTATTTTTTTCCCTTTGTTCTTTAGGGTTCTTATATATAACTAATTGAAACTGTTTAATGTTTAACGTCGCCGCTATTTTGCACTATGAATTCCACACGGGACCAATTTCAATCATCATTCATTACTTTTGAATGACAGTGATGATGAAGATATTTACCAAGAGGATAGTCAGGAGTTTGAAACTGGATTTGGCAACATTATAGTTGTGGACAACCTTCCTGTAGTTCCTCGGGAGAAGTTTGAGAAGCTTGAAGGCGTGATACGAAAGATCTATAGCCAGATTGGCGTGATAAAAGAAGATGGTCTGTGGATGCCTGCAGATCCAGATACGGAAAAGACTTTGGGTTATTGCTTTATTGAGTATAGTACGCCTCAGGTGCATCATTACCCCCAACCATTACTTGTTCATGAGTATAGACAAGTTTGTTAACCATTACTTGTTCATGAGTATAGACAAGTTTGTTAACCACATTGATTTATTTGTGCATAATATGCCTCAGGTGCATCACAAAAGCTGGCACCTGAGGGAGGGTTTTGTACTATCACAAAAGCTTTTACATGCTTTCATATGTTGGCTCATTCTGTTATACGACCTGCAAGATAAAGTGTCTTTTAATCACTTTCTATTTCATTCTGTGGCAATGTAGGAAGCTGAGCTTGCTAAAGAGAAGACACATGGATACAAGTTGGACCGCTCCCATATCTTTTCTGTGAATATGTTTTATGACTTTGAGAGGTTCATGAAAGTTCCAGATGAATGGGCTCCCCCTGAATCCGAGCCATACACACCAGGGGTAATATGCTAAAACAGTTCTGTTCTTGAAGGATTTGGGTGCCTTTTCGTTGTTTTAGACATGCATTGTGCAATAAGATGAGCTGCAGATGCTGCGGATAAATGTTTATCCAAATTGTGTTTTTGCTGAAGCTGTGGTACCTATAAGGGTTCATTCAAATTTTTCTTTGGGTTCCATCATAAAAATGTAGTATAAAGCGATTTAGAATTTCATGTTTTAATCAATGTTATATACGTTTAAGTCCAAATTCTAATTTACGAGTCAGTACATTCTAATTTATATTTCATTTGGTATGGTAAGGCTGTAGTCCTAATTCACATGACTTTTCTACATTCAGTGATTAATTTATTAGTTTGATGTATTACTTGTTTTCTCCTTGTCTGTTTTCCTAAAATTTTGAATTGATTTTGCCCTTCACTCTTCTATGCCATATCATTTTCCCGACATAATTACTTGTCTAATTTGGTGGAGATCATGAGGTTTTTGCATCATTCTCAATTACCGATTAGTTTATGGAGACAAATAGATGCAGCTGCCCTGTAATCTTTACTATTTTTTCTGGTCAAATACTCTTGCAGGAAAATCTTCAGCAGTGGCTGACTGATTCAAAAGCCCGTGATCAATTTGTAATTCGTGCAGGTTCAGATACTGAGGTGTTGTGGAATGATGCTAGGCATTTGAAGCCTGACCCTGTTTATAAGCGAACTGTGAGTGGAGTCTTTTTCCCTCTAATATCTCCCAATAAGAACCTAGAATTTGTGCATTAAGTGTTGAGTTTTTGTTTTTTTTTTGTCCAATAAGATGCTGAGTGTTTAAAATATGTTTACGTTGCAGTTTTGGACTGAAAGCTTTGTGCAATGGTCTCCACTGGGAACATACTTGGCAACAGTTCACAGACAAGGAGCAGCAGTTTGGGGAGGTGCAACAACATTCAACCGTCTCATGCGTTATGCTCATCCCCAGGTTAGGTTAATTTTGGATTTTGTTTATGCATAATTTAGCCTGCACATTATCTTTATTACTTAGTATTGAACATATATAACTGCAGGTTAAACTTATCGATTTTTCACCTGGTGAGAAGTATTTAGTAACCTATAGCAGCCACGAACCTAGCAATCCTCGAGATGCAAATGTAAGCATTTGCTATCTTGAATTCTTAATTATTTTATTTATATCTTGGTGCTATTTCTAATTAAGTTATTTTATTCAGAGGGTGGTCATAAATATATTTGATGTGAGGACCGGAAAAGTGATGAGAGATTTTAAGGGAAGTGCAGATGATTTTGCAACTGGAGGTACTGGGGGTGTCACTGGGGTGTTATGGCCCATATTCAGGTATTTGGTTTTCTTTGGCTCGAATTTAATCATTTTTGCTTATGGGTCATTGGCATAATGGAAGGATATTGTTTTTATAGATGGGGAGGAGGAAAGGATGACAAGTATTTTGCAAGACTGGGAAAAAATATGATCTCTGTCTATGAAACGGAGACATTTTCCCTCGTTGACAAGAAGTCCTTGAAGGTTGAAAATGTAATGGATTTCAGCTGGTCACCAACTGATCCAATCCTTGCACTTTTTGTTCCAGAATTAGGTGGCGGGAACCAGCCTGCTAGGGTGAGCCCATTTTTATGGATAAAGGATTGCTTTGGGTGTGAAATAAGATGAATTAAGCCATTTGTTTGCATATTTTACAGGTCAGTTTGGTTCAAATTCCCAGCAAAGATGAACTTAGGCAGAAGAATCTTTTCAGTGTAAGTGATTGCAATATGTACTGGCAAAGCAATGGAGACTACCTGGCTGTTAAGGTCGATCGTTATACAAAAACCAAGAAAAGCACATACACAGGCTTTGAACTGTTCCGTATAAAAGAGAGAGACATACCTATTGAAGTTTTGGAGCTTGAGAATAAAAATGATAAGATCATTGCCTTTGCCTGGGAGCCAAAAGGCCATAGGTTCGCTGTTATTCATGGTGATAACCCGAGGCCCGATATCAGTTTTTACTCTATGCGAACTGCTCAGCATACTGGCCGGGTTTCAAAGCTCACAACTCTTAAAGGAAAGCAGGCAAATGCTCTTTTCTGGTCACCTGCTGGTCATTACATAATGCTTGCAGGATTAAAGGGCTTTAATGGACAGCTTGAATTTTTTAATGTGGATGAGCTTGAAACGATGGCAAACGCGGAGCATTTCATGGCTACAGATATTGAATGGGATCCTACTGGAAGGTGAATAGAGTTAAATTAGCCTGTGCATACATTAAATAAATGTTTCGTTTTAATTAATTTGGCTGTGCTTTTCTATTGCTACTGATTAAATTCAATACGGATGGCATTTGTGCTTTAAACTTGTAAAGTATGGTTGTTTTAAGGTGGATGCTTGCAATTTGTACGGAGAGTATCATATGGCTTACTTTATTGGCTCTCTTACTGTTTGCTTATGAAGAAGGCCTAAAGGCAATTGGCTGTGAGATGAAATGTTTTTCAAATTAGGCTATTTGTATGAAATGTTACCTCAATAAAAAAAATATTTAACTGTTCTGTTTTGAGTTGGCTCTGGTATCTGTGTTGACCTGCTTGTTTCTGTAGGTATGTTGCAACTTCGGTGACCTCTGTTCATGAAATGGAAAATGGTTTCAATATATGGTCTTTTCATGGCAAGCTCCTCTACCGGATACTCAAGGACCATTTCTTTCAGGTAATTCCTCTATCAACCTTGCTTTTATCTGTCCGTTCTGTTTCTTAAGAAATTTTCGCTCACAAGATGCCTCCCTCTAATGTTCATTTTGTATGCCAAAAATTGGCCACCAATCACAGTTTCTTGACTTTTGTTAATCACAGTTCTTGTGGCGGCCTAGGCCGCCATCTTTCTTGAGTCCTGAGAAAGAGGAAGAAATAGCTAAGAACTTGAAGAAGTACAGCAAGAAGTACGAGGCAGAAGACCAAGATGTATCAATGCTGTTAAGTGAACAGGAGCGGGAGAAGCGGAGGATGTTGAAAGAAGAATGGGACAAATGGGTAAATGAATGGAAGAGATTGAATGAAGAAGAGAAGTTAGAGAGGCAGAAACTTAGGGATGGAGAGGCCAGTGATGAAGAAGAGGAGTACGAGGCCAAGGAAATTGAAATTGAAGAAGTGGTGGATGTCTCAGAGGAGGTCCTTCTATTCGACTATGATGAACAGTGAGTGAATTGCTGAGAGTTTCAAAACTTGTATTCATTTTAATGTTTGTAGAATCTACTACACTTCCAAAGGCAGCGAGCTTTTTCGTTTGATGTTTTTTTTAGTTTTAAAAGAAAGATGTTTGAGTTTGTAACTCCCCTGGAAACTGGTATTCTAACTTCCATTAGAGGATCCGTTGCCGGACACTTGAGTCCATTTAATATGGGGAAGAAATCTTCATGGGCTGCATGGATTTAGTTTGGTAATTCATTGCTGACTGTTAAGCTGCTGCTGGTCATCAGTTAGGCGAATTAACTAAATAGTAATTGAATTAACGGGGTTGATCCGAGTGGTAAGTGGTTCGGTATCATTTAAGTGAGGTCTTGAGTTCGAACTTTGACGTATGTAAAAAATTTATGTTGGGAGATTTACCCATTATATTTAAATATGTGACGTGAGTTAGATTTAGATGTAGTAGGGATAAAATTTGAGTGAATCGAGTTAATCAGGTGGGCAACTTAAAAAAAAAATATTAAATAGTAATTGATGATGTGAATAATGCTCTACTTATTTTGTTTACTGCCTCGTGCTCCCCAATTAGACCAAGCTACTACCAGGCGATCTTGAATATGATCCTAAAAATTTGATTTTGACTGCACCTTCGATGACACCCCAATAACAAGCTTTGTTCTGATAGGCATTGATGAGGGCAATGAATTTAGTTTCCATAACATCCAAATATTATCCAAAATCAGGGCACTAACGTATGAGAATGACACCCATATCCTTTTTAGCATGCCCACCTTTGCAAGACTAGACAAAAATATGAAATGTTCATCATGTCCAACGTAAATGTTTGACAGACGTGTTCATTCATAAGCTGAATGTTTATTTAAACCAACTATGATGACACTATAAAAGGGTCGAATCGCTCAGAAAGAATGGAAGGAAATATGAGGTTGGCAGAAATGGGGTGTGAACGCTAATGATAAAGGAAATAGTTGGAAGAGGCTCCTCCTTAACCAAATTGCTCCATTATTGGACAAAGTGACAGCGAAATAAGCTCCTCCCCTTTCGTTGTTGCCCTTTTCTTCTTCCACTCAAATCATGCAAGTTTGTGGGGAATATAGGAATATAGGACGATTCCAATCATGCATGTGCCTTCATAATTGAACAATAAGTGGTTCAAATCATCTTGATTTCTGCCTCGCCCAAAAAAATTCTCTACACGCTTTTTTTAGCCAAAAAAATGTCTCCGTACTGGTATCAAAGATTAGGGGCACGGTTTGATGTGAAAAATAAAAGAATTCTCTGTTCTGTTATCTTTGTATATAAAATTTGTACCAATTAGGGACTGCTTTAATTTTTCGGAGAATATAAAATTAAAAAAAAAATCATACCATCCTATATTATTGCATGCATGGAAAGTTGGAGTTTTAAGTGTGTGTTTAGTAAAATATTAGTTTATTTTTTTCTTAAAATAAATAATTATATTTGTTCAAAAGAATTTTTGGACTAAATTATGGTTTAAAATCAAAGTTTTAAATAAGTTATTGAGATTATTTTATAGAATAGTAAAAGAATTTATAGACTAACCAATTGCTATTTTACCCTTATTTTTCTTACACTCTCTCTCTTCTCTCCTATATTTACTAAAATCATACACTTTTTGATAATTTTTTAATTATAAAAATCTTTCTAATAATAATTATTTAAATATTCATTTATTCAGAATTATTTTTTTCTATAAACTCTTTTTTAATTTTTTTTTTCTAAAAAACTATCCAAACTAAACTGAATAACGGGCATTAAATGTTCCATGAATGGTTTTATCAACAGTGAGATTCTTCATTTTTTTAAAAAAAATATGTGAATAGTGTTTAAAATAAATATCAAGATTACTTAAATATTAGGCCCTAATCAGTTGTCCATAAGAGGATTTCTTGTATTATGCCTTAACCCCCATCCAGGGAGTTCTTCATATTAACAGAATTAACAGCTTGAGAGAGGACCCAGAATTTCGTTATTTGTTATAGGATAAAGACCATGTGCGCTTCTGTTATTTATCTATTTATTTAAATTTAAATGCAAAAGAAAAGGGCATGGGGTGGGGGTGGGGGTGGGGGGCCTTCCTCTTCCATTCTGTCGGCTGCTTTGACTTCCAAATTCCAATGTGCCCTACTCAAAAGAAAGCCGCCACCTGTCACCATAGGATCTTAGGCCCTTTCGCTCATACCAAACCCCAATGCAACAGCTCATTATTCAGAGTCTTTAAAAATTTAAAATACAATAGAGAGAGAGAGAGATGTTTATCGAGATAAATGAATTTATGGCATGAGGGTAGAGAAAATCCAAAATTGAGGGCAGCAATGGTGTTTCTTTGTTTGTAAGGAGAGATCAGAGGCACAGTACGGAGATGGGTCATAGGCGTAAACAAAAAGCGACAAGGGCTCAACGTTTTCCCCTCAATATCTCCACCAGAGGCTATTCTGGTAAGGGAATCTTCTTCTTCTTTTGTCTTGGGTTCAACTTCAAGTTGGCTGTAATGGAATATTTTTGTGACGCAAGGCAGTGGGTCACATAATTCCTTAAATCAATCATCTTTCTCTTTAATGCTTCCAAGCCATTACCCATTAGCAACAGTCTGTATTAAGATTACCAAACAATCTGTTGGAACTTGCAAGAATCAATTCGTTACACTGTATTTGAATCGTACCAACAACTTAATACGCCTCACCACAATAAATGAAATTAAATGATAAAAAAAAAAAGGTAGATTCCAATTTACGTGCATCTCCATTTACTAAATGCTGAGGAAATCGCTTTCGCCAAGACTTCTATTCATAAACTCGTAATTGTTCTACTCAGTTTTCATATTACCTGTTCAACAAAGGACACGGTTCTCTAACCATCAACGGAGAAGACACAAATGATCAAGATTCCTTTTCCCTGTTTTGTTCTGTTTTCAGTCTAACTTTTCTATAATTCAATGTCAACTAATTCCATTCTCAATCTTATTTATGGATCACTTTATATTCTGATTCTGTGGAATGCTATGATTTCACAAGATTACTAACGCGAAAATAAGATTTTATGGACACCGAAATTCGGGTGTCATCTGATATTCCCAAGGGACCAGTCCCGGAAAGAGAGACCAAAAAGAAAAAAAAATACATTACAGAAACAAGAAAAATTAATAATAATAATAATAATAAAAGCTTCTGAGTTAAATAAATTATTTTACCCCTAACTAGGCGTTTACCCCTTCCTCAGCGTCAGCTGATTTATCGTGATTCACCTTCGACAACCCTATCCCACGCGCTAACGGCGGAGTATCATCTGTAACGACTTTGGCCGACGACATCTCCATCTGACAAACTCTGACGGCACCTACTAATCTCTCCGGCAATTCATCCTCCGTTTGCGATTCCACCAAGAAGCCCATGTCGATAGTGACACTCGTTACATATCCCAATGCAAGATGCAAAATAGCGTTCGCGATTGCTGAGCTTCCAATATCGATGTCGATTTCTAAATAATTTGGCCCTCTGTGATAATTGCATGTCAAAGCCTTACCTAACAAACAGGCACTATAATTTCCAACCGCCTTCTTCACAATCCACGGTCCCTTCACGATCCGGTTCACCAATTTAAACCGCTGATTTCTGAAGGCGTCATCGCCATTGATAAATCGATAAAGAAGTGAGCCGGAAGGAACTGGATCTTCCGTGGCGAAATAGAATACTGCGCTGTGAAAATCCTTACCGGGTACTTGGAGATTCACGGCAAAGATAAAGCTCTTCAAAGATCTGCCTTGATCTTGGGCCTTCTGGAGTGCATGCGCCACACGGTTATCGGGACGGCCCAGCACATTATCGAGCTTAATATTAGATTTGAGCCAATCCATACCTGCAGGAGAGAGCAGATAGTCTCCGGCAGGAGCCTTCTGTCGCTTTGTTAGGTAGTTTTTGGAACGGAGAAAGAAAAGGTCGCCGGGCGGTGACGCCCAGCCGTTAGTTCCATGGTGCATGTCGACGCGGCGTAGAGATCCGCCAGCGATTGCCTCGGAAATCCAGTCAACCGCGGGGGCGCAATCGGAATCGGAGCCGGAGCTCCGGCAATTATTCTTCTTGGGGCACATGGATGAATTTTTGTTAAAGGAGTGAGTCGTCAATCCGGGAACGAGAACGCTTGCACTGATCTCCACTCCACACAGAACTCCCTTTTAAGATGGGAGAGTGTGTGTGAGAGAGATGTATTTCATATTGAAGCATGAAACATGAGAACAAAGGTACCCTCGCTCTTCGGAATAAAATTACCAAAATGCCCCTTGCAGGTTTACATCTTTCTCTTTCTTTGTTTTCTTTCTTTCTCTCTGTTCTTTTTTTCCCCTCCCTATATTATGCCGCCTGAGGCCGCCAGCTATTTTGTGTACCGCGGAAACGCGCTGGCAGGATCCTGATTCTGATTATGGAGTAATCATAGTTACACGTGGAATTATACTTTTAATAATATTTTGCAAATGATATTCTTGTTAAAAAAAGGTAATTATCATTGTTAATATTATTTATTTTCTTTTAAATCTGATATATAAGTTTTGAATGATGTTGCTAAATTTAAGAGTAGGATGATGTGAATGGAGGATTTCTACGGTTGGGGCAAATAATAACGTTGAAGCTTAGAGTGAGAGAGCGTCTTGTGACGCGAATATCACTCTCGTTGTCGTCTCTTCTAACCATGCACGCTTGGAATGTGACATGCCTGCATAGGAGTCAACACCTCATATTAATGGTTTTGGCCTTTTTGGCTATAAACATCAGTTCCCCAGACTCTCAGTTTCATTAAATTAATAAAATTATCTAAATTAATTAATTTCAAGCCAAAACAATTGATTTTCGATTTTTTTTTAATCAATCCCATCATCTTCCTATAATCCTATCCCTTCATATCACTGAAACCAAACTGTTGAATTTTAATGATAGATTTGGAATTTTAAATTTTGAATAGCTAAAATGTTGGATGGAATTTTCAATACTACTCATGAAGGTGTTTTTATTTTATTTAAATTTCAAGGAATATATATATATATATATATATATGTTCGTAATTAAAAAAAGGATACTCACACACATAATCAATACCAATCAATAAGTTTCCAAAAGTTGTCTGCATTTTGTTTACATCAAAATAGTTTGAACATGGACCACTACACACACCCTTACTAATTTCATCTGAGTTGTTTTTTTTTTCTTTTGTGCCTATGATAGTATCCGATCATGATCTAATGTAATTGAGATAAACACTTTTTTTTTATTAAAAAAAAAATAGATTTATAACTCTTCACTCAACACCTTTAACTGATGGTGTTCGACACCCACTCAATTAAGGCTCAATTCAGAGAGCCAAAACCATCTGACCACAAGTGCCACCACACTTTAAATTGAAATAAGATCAATCCCGCACACCAATAAGTGACACTTATGAACGAAGAAGCACCCGTTTGGGTGCCTCGGCCCAGAAAAAAAGGGAGGAGAAGAAGGAGAAGAAGAAGACAAGAGGAAGCTGGAGATTGTTTTGACGCAAACATATCGGCAAAGGTAAGTTCAAATAGGTAGCATGCTGTTTTCTCAAGTCTTGCGATAGCTACGTTAATTAAACATTACATTGAGGTGACGCTATGCTGGACTTTTATAGATGTCATCGTTCACGATTCCGACAGCGACTCACAAAGACAAGGATTAAAAAAAATATCCACGAGAGGGGACAATAAAAAGTTCCTAAAAAACTCCCCACTCAATTCCAAACGTTCCTTCCTTCTTTCGCCTTCCTTTGTCTTTCTTGTTTCCCTGTATCCTACCCCATTAACGGCTCCTGACGACTGCTTCTGCATATATGTTTTGGCATTTTTTAAAAGAAAAGGAAAGACCCGGGCACGTGCTTCCCAACCCAATAATGCAACTCCAAGCCCAAGGAAGTATTCCGTGCATATGAATGGAACTTGGAAGTGGACCCACGATATCTCACTCTGACATCTGGATACTACCATTTGAAGTGTGTTCGAATCCTGGGGAGTACCACTTTGTTGTGGTTCCAGTCACGGCGCTTGGGAAGGCATCCTAACTCTTGGATGCTTAGGTTTACGCCTGAGGGTAATAGACGGCTCGCCCTGCCCGACATTGGTATCACCTAAGAGGAAGGGAGACTTCGCCCTGCCCTTGGATCGTGGGTGAGCCCAACCCCTTTCCAAAAATTTTTGTACAAAAAAAAAAGTTCTCAGTAAGAAGAAAAGAGTCACCTAGGAGAACAATACAAGACTGCTTATTTTACAGGAGATTCGTTATCTCTTGTTATAGACCACGAATACGGGAACTTGCGCCATGCAAGTCACTATAAATATGTACCGTATTGACGAAATCTTGTTGGGATCTTTTTGTCTCTGTTTCTATACGCCACAAGAATAACATGTCAGTGATGTCACCATTGCAATTGCCTGACAACTGAATCCGTTGATGTAATTTTTCTTGGCCAAACGAAAGAAAACTTTCATGCCTAGACAATGTTTCATTACATGACATCAACGAGAGACAAACAACTCAAGCGCGCCCACATAAACCAAACTCGGATCCATAACTGAATCCTACACGCACCACAATAGAAACAAACGAGCTAACTACTGCGCTCATTCCCAAACAGTTCTCCACTGGATTTTGTTTCCATAGCCACCATAGCAACATATGAGGTATAGAGGATATCAAAGTGCATGCAAGAAAAGAAAAATCCAAAGGGAGGACTGCACAAAGAAAGAAACCATCAAAGCCTTGGAACTCAGAAGTTCAATTAGTTTCAATGGAGCATGAAGAAAACAGAGTACGACTTCTGAGGCAAAGCCTGCAGATCATGAATGACAATAAGAGTTCAGTGTGATAAAAGAGAAGCTTTTTAAAAGCCAGTATGGAAGATGATTGGATAATAGAAATGGCACAATTGAACGACGCGGTAGGATATATATTCATGTATACTGAGTGGGTTTCCATCTTACAACCAGCAGATTTTCCTCACTTTCTTTTTCTGCAGAAAAATGAGTAAGACAGACTGAGAAGAAAAGGCGCTTTCATGGACCTTGATAAAGACTGAGGAAACGGCAATGCGCAAGTTTTGAGAGAAGTAACGAAAAGAGTTTGCTCCTTTCTTTATCCTTTCCATCAGTTTCGTGTGCAGACAGAAGAAAGGAGTCATTGTGGAAGAAGTTTCTGTTCTACTTTCTTACATTTGAAGTACTTCTTTTCACATTCTGCTGGATTTACTTTGCATTCAGTATGGGTAATTTGTAAATGACGATATAAACAAATGAACATCAAACGTGAATGAAGTGAAGACAAAACATAATATTTGATAAGGGCGCTCCATCACTGCAGCAACTGTATAAAGAAGCAAAACTAAGGAAAAAATAAAACTGAGATTTTGGCTAACCTCATGCAGACGTAGCATGGCATTATCACGATTTAAAAGAAAAGGTTGTTGAATTGAAGGATGGAGACTCCCGGAAGTTTACTGGGTTTCAAATGAAATTTAGAGTTTCCAGTCCACATTAACTTATAATCCCCCATATTTCAGAAACTGTTGACAATCTGCCCGGGTTCAGAAAAAAATGCAAATAAAAAGTAATATGATAGCAACGAGGAAATGAAGTTGATTGCAGCTTAACCTATTTTTCCAAGGAAACTATTTCCTTTTGGCAAAATAGTGACACCATCTTAAGATTTTTCCGCAGCACCCAACCAGCAAATATTACCCAGAGTTAAAATAACTCTAAAGAGTATTCAGTAATATTCAATCATATTTCAAAATTGTTTGTATCTTTCACCCTACATATTGATTTGGGATTTTCACTCATGCATGTTTCATATCATTTCACATAAACACATTCATCTTTACGTCTGACAGTGACAGCCCAATGTAACATATCTTAGAGAGAGAAGTTACAAACTTACTATCTCGAGTGTGTTTGGATACTTCTTAAAATCATGGTTTTGGAGAGAAAACCAAGGTTGTGAGAAAAGCCATCCAGACACTTCATAAAATTCAATAATTGATTATCTATGTCAAAGCCATGGTTTCAAGGCTAAAACCATGGTTTTCCATGAAGCCAATTTTTTTTTTTTTAACTTTTTCAAAAACTATTATATACTAAAATCACTTTTATTATTTTTTTCCAAAAATTATTCTCCAAAAAAGCTAATCCAAACATACCCCTCATTAACATTAGAGCTATATCATCAGATTCTAGCAAAAACTAAAACCATTACGCACATAGGCAACCGATGGTTCCTAATGTTAGAATCATAAATTCCAACTGCTTCCAACATGGTTATACGGATAATAGAACATAATTCCGAGCAATTTCATACAATGTCCCTATGAATCAGCAATTGCTATATGGCATTAGTAAAATTATAATGACAGAGAAATATACCTAAATAAACCTTTGCAGAGCATTATATTAGTTTAAATTTGGCACATAACTATAATAACGAACTTAAGATAAGTTAAAATCAATGAATTGCTCAATTCAAACTTTTATCCAAATGAACTATTAATCAAAATCCTGATAATAGGAAACCAACACAAACTCGTCAGTATTGATTTAAACTTCAAACCAGCCCAATTCCAGCACTTCAAGCTACAAGTGCTTTGAGCAATGACTAGAGAATCATGGAGAATTTCACTATCAATTGACAATGGAAACAAGGATCATAGCTCGATGATTGATTAAAATTTCCAGCGGATCAATTAGGGTTCACCAACCTTCAGCTTCAATGTTCAACAGATCAATCCGTTCCTAGTGAGCCTTTCTCCGCTGCGGTTGTCTCTCAGTTGCTAATCTGTAAATCCAGTATACCTACAATCGTACGAGTAAATAAAAAAGTTCATTACTTTCTGGCAATACAAGAAGATAAAGAAACAAGAAAGATAATATTAACGGAAGAAGATCGAGTGAAAAAGTACCAAAGCGAGGACATGGGCTGCAATTAAGAGAACAACCAAAAAAGGTACCAGGTCGAGGAACCATGGTCGCAATGACTGCTGCTCGTTCGCCATTATTGAAGAAAGTTGTAGACCTCAGATACAGAAATAGGACGCAGGAAGAAGCGCTATCAAGGTGAAACCACGGTCAGTTTCGTATGTTACAACACTGGTTTCAATTTCTTGCCTTTTACCCTTCGGGAAATTCTTATCAGAACCACAAAACTCAAAACCCCACCCCAAGGCCCCAACTGAACCCCGCCAAGTAAAAGGGCGCACTTTTTACCCAGGGTTTTTACTATTATTGATTATAGGATTACTACGTCTTAAATCGGCGGCCAAGGAGAGCATATTAGTCGCGTCGGGTTTCTGTTGAAATAAAATTGCAATCTTTTTCTTTTTGTACAAAAAAATGGGACCTTTTTTTAAAAGAAAAAAAAAATCACTGCGGTTCAATTTTCCTAATAAATTTATATTTTTAATTACCCCATCTTGGATTCTCAAAATCAGAGAGTATAGATTGAAATGTCCACGTGTCAATTTTCAAGCAATTTTAAATGTTTCATATGACTGATATTTTCCCATCTATTACCGACTAAACTAATTCTCATTGGCAACAATTTCATCCTTTACGCTGTCACAACTAATTGCCAAATGAAAGCCTGCGAGAAGCCCTATGATGAATGGGAACAGCTTAGAACTTATAATGCATATACTCCTTGATTTGATCTGTTTCTTCTTCAAGATATTTGAAAAGTTTTACATTTTTAATTGGCTCTATTTGGCAAGTCATATAAATCACTAATCACAGCTGAAATCCCATAAGGCTCGACCATCAGGCATTAGTCCAGGGTGGTTCGTGCCCGTCAATGCTGCCAACTGCCTCTTGAGCACAGGACGTGTCAGTATGACGAGCGCTCAAGTTTCCACTTCGCAAGCAACTACCTCTCCCTGGCCGCGCGCACACGCATATCGCTGCTCGCGCCATATCAATGTCAGGCCCCCTGGGGTTTCCTAGTAGTGTTGTTGGCTCACTGGTTTGTGCTACGCATTGTTTCAAACAATTCATGTTCAGATTTCTTCCACGCCTTCTTTCTGCGAAATCTGCTCTAACTGAACTTCTGTCGAAGATTTGCCCATCGGTCAATGAGGAATGCCTTCGCCTTTGCAGCTATCTGCTGTCACCGTGGCTCCAAAAGTATAAAACCGCTAGATACTTTCCTGACGATTGTAGCTTCGTCTAATGTTCTCCATTCTGTGCAAATCTAGTTTAAAAGCTGATCGGTTGATCAGGGTTTTTATGTTTACCTTTTGCTAACGTAGTTGCTTGTTTATTATGCACTTTCCATTGATCACTAAATTTTATAAACTATACTTTGCGTGATTTTTCTGTAATTGGAATGTTCTGTCGTTGCCTTTTGCTTTAGTTTACCTTAATTTTAAGTTTAAGCGATTTTAAGATGCATTTCAATGGACATATTCCAGAGTAGTGATACTTCGGCTGTTTATTTGCCAGCTGATAGGGAAGATGTTCTTTTGGTAGTCTGACGAATTTGCTGGATGATGCGTGATAGCTGAGTTTTTCATCTCTTGGAAGAATGCGTTAGTGCGACGTTAACTGTTGTGTAGCTATTGTTTCTCCATATAAACTGTTTGTTGGTAGGGATGTCTCAGAAGGGTTATTATTGTTCTCTCATAGTCTTAATCTTAATCGTAACTAGTTTTTGTAGATGTTACTTTTCAAAAATCTATTACATATTTTGACTATAACACTTCTATTCCTCCTTCTCCACTTGTGGAGAGTGACACTCTTCTAGTGTATCCTATCATTCCCTCACCATCGCGGCCCCAGCTCCCATACCGGCACCTAATCAACAACTTTTATTTCAGGTTTATACCAGATGTATGAAAGAAACCAATCTTGCTATTGCGCCAGATTCGGCTCTACCATTATCAGCTTCATCACCAAATCCTGTAGCGAGCATTACTCACCTTGAGCCTGACCCAATTCTTAACTCTGAAACACCTCCTGTACTAGATCCCGATCACTTTTTTTATTTGCCTATTGCCTTCCGCAAAAGTAAACGTGCTTGTGCCTTTCCTATTTCTTCTTTTGTTTCATATAACCACTTTTCCACTATTTCTCGTGCCTTCGTTGCTTCTTTAGACATTATTTCAGTACCTCAGTCTCTTCTTGAGGCCTTATTTCACTAGGGTTGGCATTCTGCTACGGAGGAGGAGATTGAGACCCTTGATCATGCTGGCACGTGGACCTTAGTGGATTTACTAGCAGGAAAGAAAGTCATTAGGTATAAATAGGTGTTGACCCCTAAAACTAAAGCTGATGGTACATTTAAACGATTTAAGGCTCGCCTTGTTGTTAAAGGCTATATTTAGAAGTATGGTGTTTATTACCTTGAGTCTTTTTCCCCCTTGGTCAAACTCTCCTCTATTCGTCTCTTCATCTCTTTGGCCTTTACTTATGGTTGGGATCTCTTTCAATTGGATATTAAAAATGCCTTCTTAAATAGTGATCTTCTTGAAGAAGTGTATATGGAGCAACCACCAAATTTTGTTGCTCAGGGAAAGCGTGGTAAATTGTGTCGCCTTAAGAGATCTCTATACGATTTGAAACAAAGTCCTCGGGTATTGTTTGATAGATTTAATACTGTTTTGAAGAACATTCCTGTGCCAGAGTAAGTGTGATCATTTTATATTTTATAAGAGAATAAGTGCTGGCATAATTCTACTAATTGTATATGTCGATGATATTATGATTACTGAGAGTGATACTTCTGGGATCTCATCATTCAAATCATTCCTTAACTCCCACTTTTAGACGAAAGATCTGGGTTCATTAAAGTACTTCCTAAGGATTGAAGTTATGAGGAGTAGGGATGGCATCTTATTGACTCAGAGAAAATATGTTCTTGATCTACTAAAAGAAACTGAAAAATTAGGAGCTGCCCCAACTAGCTTCCCTATGATTTATAATTTTCTTGATGCTGATGATAGTATATTGTATGAAAATCCTGTTAAAGCTACTAAGAGTCAACTGTTTGAGAACCCAGATAGGTACAGGAGATTGATTGGCAAATTGAATTATCTTACAGTGACCCGTCTTGATATCACTCATCTAGTGAGTGTTCTTAGCTAATTTATGATCTCGCCAACTGTCTGACAGTGGGAAGGCTTAGAACATGTGTTATATTACTTGAAAGGATCTCCAAGTCGTAAGATATTGTACAAGAATCATGATCACATAGATATTGAGGTTTTTGTTATGCCGATCATGGTGAATCAAAAGCCACAAGACGGTCTACTATAGGATACTGTGTTTTTGTAGGAGGAAATTTTGTATCTTGGAGAAGCAAGAAAGAGAATGTGGTGTCATGAAAAAGTGCAGATGTGAAATACAAAGCCATGGTGCAATTTGCATGTGAGATAGTCTGGATATATCAGTTACTGAAAGAGGTTGGCCTTAAAATCTCGTTACCAGCAAAGCTGTGGTGTGATAATAAAGCGGCCCTACACATAGCTTCTAATTCGATATTCTATGAACGCACGAAGCTTATTGAGATCGACTGTCATTTTATTCGAGACAAGTTCAAGGAAAACTTCATCTTTATAGGGCATATCAGATCCAGTGATCAACTGGGTGATCTCCTCACCAAAACTTTGGGGTTCGAGTTGAATATCTTTGTAACAAGTTAGATATGATTAACATATATACTTCAACTTGAAGGGGAGTGTAGAGATATTATAAGATATATAAATATCCTATAATTAGTATATAAGTTAAGATATGATATTATAGAGGATAAGATATGATATTATTTCATTAATATTTAGGATTCTCTATTGAGTATATATATACTACTTCTTCAGAATATCAATAAAGTACAATAATTTTCCTCTCTAATTTAATACATAGCTTAGGAGAGGATCCCTAGAAAGTGAATTTGGGCTTGCTCTTTGAACTTATGGCTCCAAAACTTTCTCCTCTGTCTATCGGTTTGGCCCCATTTTTGGCTTTGTACAGGGCAGCGATTATTTCATTTCATGTGTTTAGGCTAGCATTTTGGCAGCTCTTTGTTCAAGACATAGAAAAGCGTGCAATCAAGGTAATTTATTTTCTACATCAAAACTTAGCGTTGCGTTCGTGCATTGGCACTTGTAGAACACACTGCATTTGTGCATAGCAATGTATTTGTGAACTTCTTTTAACACAAATACATTGCTATGAAGGAGCATTTATACAATAACCCCGTATCCTTATCAGCAATGTAAACTACTGAAAACCCTATGACATGCTTGATATTGTGCTGTCTAATATAATTATGGATCTTGGCATCACATTCAGGTGTTATCAAACCACTGATATATTTACTTATACTTTTGGCTTTGGGAGATGGCAGAAAATTATTTCCCTTGTACTTAGATTTTCAGTTGTATTTCTTTGATATTCCCCCAGCAACAGTGTATGGACTCATTGGTTTATTATATCTGTTAGGGGGAGAAGTGACTGGTTGGGATGAACAGTGATTCTGTGCCATTTTTTGCAGTTTCTTTTCTCCGAAGTCAACATCTATGTGGCAATCTTCTATCCAATTCATGGTTGCTTTTAGTTGTGCACTCGCTAGTTCTCTTGGCCTCAACTGGATGAATGTTTGTCTTCTATAATTCTCATGCTGCGCAGAAGGATGCTTAGAAATTTCAAAAAGTAGGGCTTTTCTTGGACGGTTTAAGGATAAAATATTTGTGGAGGCCAAGGATTGAAAGGCAATGGTGTATGTGAGGACAAGTTTGTTTTGTGAACAATGAGAGTCAGTGGCTTTGAAATTTCAGTATACTCTAAGGAAAGTTCTTTATTTTGAATGAAACCAGGAAAAACAATTCTGTTTAGATTTCAGCATACTCTGAGGATGGTCCTTTATTTTGAATCTTCTTGTTATTACAGCTTGGCCAGGCTTTGAGTATTAGGCCTGATATACTACCAACGTATACTGACAAGAACTTGCTAAGCTACATTTACACTTGAAAGAATGCAATTGATTGTTGCGCATCCTTTTTTTTCATGCCACTCTATTCTGTTGACTTCTCTGGCTCTGAGGAAGCCTTGTTAATTTTTCTTTCATGTTAGGATTAAATACCTCCATTTTCAACTAAAGTTGCCATTAGATCTGTAGAAACCCAGCTAGATGCCCCTGTTTTTGAGATATTTAGTGACATTAGCCCAGAGCCTATTGCAGAAGCATCCTTAGGGCAAGTTTATAAAGGTTTAGCTTTATTGTGAAATGACTTGGGATTTTGTTCTGATAATAGTTAATACTTCCTTTGCTCCTTGATATTACGTTTCAGAATTTAGAGAAGGATTTACATGCTTGAGGAAAATCAAGTGTTTAGTGTTGTTGCTTTCAAGTGTTGCAGCTCATCTGCATTCTGGAGAGTTGGTAGTTGTAAAAGTACAGAGGCCTGGCATGTCACTTTCACTAACCCTCAATGCCTTGTTCCATATGATTGGTGGCCAACTAAAGCGATTTGCTAAGGCTCGTAGAGATCTTATTGTAGCAGTGAATGAGATAGTGAGTACCTTAACTCCTGAGTGCACGGACATCTTGGTTGCTTTATGTATTCCTTGTTTTTCACTTATCAAAGCCAACATTAAAACTCCACTTCTAAATCCTTTCTAGACCCTCATTTGTTTGTTTAAATTGAATTTGTTTTATACATCAATCACTGAAAACCATTGCAACAGGTCAGGCACATGTTTGATGAAATTGATTATGCTAGAAGGAAAAAATGCTGAGCGTTTTGCTTCTCTTTACAGACTCCAAGCAAGTAAGTTAACACTTAGGTTCTAAAGGTGCTGATCACTACTTTCTATGATGATCACGCCAGCGTTGTATTATTCGACCAGAAGGTTCAGCCGAAAATTCTAATTTTACATAATACTGAATGCTATGCATTCGTTGTTGCTCAATTTTTGGGGCTCATTTCCCCCAGAAAAGCAAATGCTTGTGGGCAATATACACATGAAGATATCTGCTTATATGGTTGGCGATAATTAATAATTTTGAATTTCAAGTACGTTCCTTAAATATTGACCTGTGAATTAAGCTTTTTATTTTGGTCAAGTGATTGATAATATTTAAGCTTAATGTGGGTTCTTTATGCCTTTATTCGAGATTTAGCATGGGATATAGATTGGTAACTCTTTTCAAAAGGTGGTGATGAACATGGTTACAGAGCTGAAGGAATAAACAAAAGTAGACTCAAAGGAATGAAACTCATCAAAATTCCAAAACTATATTGGGACTATACACGTACCACTGAGCTGACTATGGAGTGGCTAGATTGAATTAAGCTTATTGATGAATCACGCCTGAAGAATACTTCTTTGAACAAAAGAGAACTCATTGACCAGGTATAAAGCACAAAATCGATCTTGTCACATGCTTTGTCTGTTTACATATATGATATATCTGTTAGATGCCATTTCTTGAGTAAGCGTCAAGTGCACTATTAGGTTATTTGCTTCAACCTTCAACATATAGTTCTTTAATACTACCTCCGGTTTTAATTATAAGACCCCATTGACTTTTTTGGAGAAATTAAGAAAGTTAAATAAACTACTTAATTATACCATATGTTACAAGATCTCTTTGAAATGAGTAGTTTATAAGTCAAATAAATTAGTTTGATAAAAAAAAAATATGAAAACTTCGAAATGATCCATTTAGCTTTTTTAATCTCTCCAAAAAAGTCCATGGGGTCTTATAATTAGAATCGGAGGGAGTAACTCAAAACTAAAGATTGCCAATTGATATGCCTTACCTCTTTCATGGGGTTTTGCAGGGACTGCACTGCTCTTTGATGCAACTGCTTGTGGTTGGATATTTCCATGCTGATCCACATCCAGGAAACCTGGTGGCAATCGATGATGGATCATTGGCATATTTTGACTTTGGAATGATGGGGGATATTCCTAGGCATTACCGGATTGGACTTATGCAAATGGTGAGAAATATTAGAACGATGATTAATTGATGGATAATGTTTATTTTGTGAAGAACTTAAATTGGTTGGTCCCTAATAAATTTTACTTCATTCTTGCCAATAAATATGGTTGAAGAAGTTCAATTGCATTCATATTAGACATATTTAATTGACACAGCTTTCTATTCTCTCTCTCTGAGATTTGTTAAATTATGTTATTCTGGAGTTTTAGCCTTCTATGTTTTAACGTGGATCGTTTATGTGAGATTTCAACTATGCCTTGAAGTATTTTGATGGTGATCAAGAAGACTCTGAAGACGACTTGGATGTTGACTGTTTTGTGAGTTCTCATGTACAATTGAAAAACTGCTTATGTAGCATCACTTTTTCATGGAAGATATCAGTCTCTTATTTCTAAGTCATACTTGCTAAATTTAGCGCTTTATTATTTATTTTACGAATATAAGGAGATATATTGCACACAGACTGGAAATTTTTAGTATGGTCACATAAGTTTTTCTTTCTGAAATATGATTTTTAATGATAAATCATATTCTCTTGGATGGAATCTACTTTTGTATGCATTTTCTTTCTTTCAGCTTGTGCACTTTGTTAATCTTGATTCTCTGGGTTTGACAAATGATTTTTTTTCTTTGGGATTTATTCCAGAAGGAGTTGATGTATACGCAGTTTCTGATGCTTTGAAAGTATCCTTTGCTGATCGAACCAGTCAATCACGAGATTTCCAGGTTCTTCCCTGTGCTTATCCTACGCCTCCTCCTCCTTCTAGGGTTTGTGGTGATTTCTTCCTGAAAATGCAAAATGTACATTGTCACCTTAGCCTTGTCATTTCATTTCTTTTGATCTTGTTGCTTATAAGATTTAATAATGTAACCATCACATTTATTATTTTGGCACGTAGAATTCTCCTAGTGTCAGGTATCTCCAACCTACTGGACGCCTAGGGTGAAAAATGTTTTTATTCTGTTTTGGGCTCCAAAGCCTTAGAGTTTCGTAAATAAATTTTTCAGATTTGTTTCTGATAATGCTTCAGACTGGGATCATTATTTTGGTTTAGTTCCTCTAGGAAGCTCAAGTATGGGAATTGTAGCACTCAATTTCTTAATTTTCATTCTTACCTTGGATTTCAGGGAGTTATGAACCAACTTTGTGATGTTATGTATGAATTTAACTTCTCCCTCCCACCAGACTATGCTCTAGTGATAAGACCATTGGGATCAGTTGAGGGCACAGCAAAACCTCTGGATCCTGATTTTAAAGTCATTGAGAGCGCATATCCATTTGTCATTGGGAGACTAATTGCAGACCCAAGTCCTGATATGAGAAGAATTTTGAGGCAACTTCTCATTTGTAACAATGGAGCTATTAGGTGAAATCGACTAGAGCGCTTGGTAGATCTCTCTATCTCTCTCTATCTCTATCTATGCCTATCTCTATACGTTGCACTATGCCATCCGATGCTATTTTTGTGTGGGTTGGCTGATCTCTGTATATAGCCTTATAGAAATTTACATAGTTAGAATATTTTTACTATTTGCTTCATCATAATCTAATCATCTCATATTACGGACTACTCTTTTAAGTCATACATCTTGATGATATGATCCCTTTATTTTCTAGCCCTTGGATTTGGAGGTTTGGAACCCTACGTGAGTGGCATAACCATATCTGTACGGTTGCCTCTATGCTCCTCTGGTTTTCCTGGTGTATATAAATAACTATATCTCTTAAATTTGACGGTCTAATCACCAATCATTAAACTGAATTTGCTTTTCTGCAACCAGTCCTCACTCACGACCCTCCCCTGCCTTACCTCATGTGCAGGGGTTTGTGGTTGAGATGCTGCATGGGTACTGGTCTATAGTTTTTAATAGCTACTTATAGAACCTGTGCACAATGAGTTTAATGTTCACTTGTAACATCCTGCCTAGTTAAAAATCAGATCATAAATTTGCAAGTCCCTCAAGAATGTGTAGACATGACTTATTGAGGCTGAAACCGCAGGCCCATGCTAGTAATGATTTGGGGGGGATTGCAAATATTGCACCCATGTACTGTTCCACTCATGTTTAAATACTCTCGGATAAAATATGAGATAGTTTTCATGTTGTTATATGTAATTTTAGTCTAAATTTTGTACGGGTTCAAATTTCAGATAGCAGCAATATCTGAGCAGGCTTCTGAGTCAACTGAAGACCCTAGATCTGAGAAGTCTTCAGGCCCTTTGGGTTGGAAGTACTTTGACATGCATTCTGTTGTTGATGCCACTGAAGATCTTTTATTGTTCCTTCTATCAGACAAGGGTCTGAGAGTGCTTCTTTTCCTTCTTCGAGATATAATAGAAGCGGCTCATTTATTCGTGCAAGATGAAATCATCAATCAATTGTTGAAGGAAGACTTCTGCATAAGCTTTAAAGGTTGAGTTTTCCGCTGTAGTTCTGAAACACGTGTAAATCTATGAATACGTTAATCAATATCTTATAGAAGGGTAAATGATTTTACAGTAGAGAAAATCTTGAAAGTAAGAACGAGACTATGATGACCCTTTATGTTTATCTGCCTTTGTGTGTCCCTGTGTCACTTGATATCTACACTTGGAGTTGTCAATATGTTGAAATATAACATTGTTGTGCATGCAGGAGGAGCGTGCTGTTCTCAATAGGATTGGAAAAGGCTTTCAGTACTTTAATGATGAGATTAAGTTGACGCCAGAGGAGTGGACAGCCATGCTTTTACGGATGGCAGTGAAACCTGATGTCCACAAATTTACTATAGACATTATTTCAGCTCTCGTTTCTCATCTTAACCACAGACTGCAAGATGCGTCTTGGCTTGATTTCTCAAAACTACTCCACAAATGGAAGTAGCAGGGGTACATCTGTTAGCATGTAGGAATTAAAAGTGATTGGGCTTGGTGCTTGTTCTCAAAATGGCTTGTGAAAAGGGTTCATTCTTTTGTATCTCTTGGATTCTTTTTCAAATATTTTTTAATTCATATTTTGGGGTATGTTTATGTTAAAATTTAATGATAGTTATTCGGGAAAGAAAAGAATGGATTGATAGAGATGTTAGAGTTTATTATTTATAAATGAGAGGAATGTATATGTGACGTTATTTTTCCGTTGATTAATGTTTCATTAGATACATTTTGGATAAACACGTTGAACAAGACGGTTTCCTGAAATAGAGTTCTGGTAGGTGTATATTATTGCCTCTCTCATTCATTGCTTGCCACTTGGCTGCCATTGCATTTGTTCCCGTCTTGGAAGGGCACCAAACGCCAACCAGACAAATTTAAGATTTTGCAATAAGCCGATTACATATTTATTAATTTAGGTGACAATCATTCTATGGGATTCTTTGGCCCACTGCACTCTTAGGCAGCAATTTTCCTTCTGTTTCGTTGAGATACGATTCGTTAAGCATTGTGGGGAAGAATTTTTAATTGTCACGCAATGTAGCTAGTTACAATCAAACCACACATCTGTGATGCTCGCAAACAACTTAAGATAACATTATCTCACATTCTTAAATATAAATCACACTATAAAGTACATCTTAATGACCGTCATATATACTTCCAGTGTGGAGGATAATTTCGGTGAGTATAGGCAATCAACAAGCGCCACAATTTTGTGTGAGAAATATGGAAACAAGGTTGACGCTCTCCACAATTAAGTTGACGCCAAAAAAGCCAAGCGAATTGGTCTCAATTGATGCTTTCACGTACCTGTCTTGATATCCAACTGTACTCTCTAAATCGAGCAATCTACTCTTATTGGCTTCTGCAGGCTCCCAATATCCAACTCCGATATATGATTATAACTAGATGCAAGTGGTTTTAAATGAAGTCGGTGGCAACTTGCAAGCAAACAGGTCACTATGTAATGGAAATCAAAAGTGCCATTGGAGATTGAAAGAATAATAATTACCCAATGTTTCTTAAAAATGCTATTTAGCTATTGCACCCGAAAGTTTCTAATAGTTTCCATCGCATTATGGATCGCGAAAAAACGGATCTTTGTTCGCAGCTGATTTCAAGGTACCGACAATTAATTCCTTAACGGGTTTTCGCTAGGCGCATTTTTTTATTATTATTTTTAGTTGTACTTTTAGGTTCCAATGGAGTTTGGTCGGCGGATTCTTTCTTATTAACCAACCAAAAGGCCAAAAAAATCATCTTTGAAAGTTTCAGAAGTAGAAGAGGTGAACCATTTGCCGTACACTATAAATCGTTCCCACATAGAGCAACCTTATCGATAAAGTCCAACCAACGATGACTTGTCAACCTTCAATGATGTAAAATCTAGGGAATGTCAACATATGTCACTGTTTCTTCTTCTGTTTTTCTTGAGATGACAGAGAAAACTGAAGGGCAGTTAAAATGTGAATCATCCCCAGGGAAGAGAGTAGAGACCTCTGTCTCCTTCTGCATGCAAGCTACATGTGTCAGCACCACCGAATTTGATGATTTTTTTAAGGGATGGATACACAGTTCTGTTTTCGCCTTGACTCTGTCCCACCTTTAGCCACCACTTCCTCCGGCGACGCGTATGCGAGGCACCGCACTATTTTCAGCATATGAAGAAACGGCCATTGAGTTCCATTAAAGATCAATGATCAATAAATAATATTGGCAAAATTCACAAGAGAGTAATAATAATCGTCAAAGTTAACTTTTTCTTTCTTATTTTCGGATGATGCTATTGTTTTTTTTTTTCCAAAAAAGGATTGGATTTTTGTTGGGTCCTAATTCTCAACTCTATTGTTGAACAAACAATAAGCTAATTTGAACCGGTTATAACATAATACCTCTGGTTTTCTTCTTCCTCTTTCATCTTTTTCTCCTCTATCGTCTTAAACTTTCTGTCTCTCCTTGTCATGGCATTTCGGCTCTATTCTTCTTCCTCAGGTACCTTCTGTGCCTAATAATGATTACCCTCTTTCCTTGAGCAATAATTCCTAACAATTACGAATCTTCCTGTTTTAGATTTAGCGTCTTTTGCTTGGTAGCTATAGATACAAGATCAATGCAACAAGTTCGCATCTTTGCGCAATTTATCGCGTCTGGTGAAATTATTTACAATTTCTTCCTTGTGGGTTTTCTGTGAAGGTTAAACTTGACAGCTATTAATTTCTGAGTGACCCCACTCATGTCATGATAACTTGGAATCATTGGCACGCAAGAATCAGCTATACATCCGCAATACAGCTTTCGTTTCTTCACTTTCTCATATTGGTCAAGGAAAGAGTATCCGGGTACCCAGAATATTCAAGCTATAATATGGGCTATCTCAATTCAGTTTTGTCCCCTTCAAGCCAGGTTCATGCGGCTGAAGATGCCCCTGTGAGCGGCGGAGGCCTCAGGTTAACTTCTTTTAGCACATCGATCCTTTTCTTTAGATCCAGAATGGGATAAAAATGGTAGCTTTATCTGTGCGTTTAATAGTCAATGTTGCAGATTGATTTCATCATAGTTGGTTTTTGTATTAAATCTTCTTCATTTATATCGGCGGCGTTATATTGCTCCTTTGTGCGTTAACTTGCACATTCATAACTTTGTTTTGTGCGATTCATGAATGAGCTTAAAAATCACGGAGCGGATATTTTGGGATTATAATATATTTATCATTAATGAAATTTCCGACTAGGCATCTATAGATCCTATTCTGCCTTTGAAGTGTTTCCTGCTGAATAATGGTTCTGGATTGTGGCTTGTCTATTTGATATATCTCTACTATGGCTACTTGATAATATGTGAAGGAAAGTTGGATAAATGGCTTATAATACTATAAGGATTCCTCTTTGTATAATTGTAGCTCGCGTAACTTGTATTCCTATTCGGTTGGATTGGTATTTTTTTCTATGGTTCATATACCCTTTTGGTTTCATCCTTGTAATGAAATGAGCAGAGAAAATACAAGCTCCGTTCCTATAACAATAAGGGAACTTTTCACTTGATTCATTCGTTCTCCTTAAACGTCCTGGTCAGTTAGATTCTGTCTAGTTGGTTAATTAACCCAAAGTCACCAAACTAACGGGTAAAGTAAAAAAGGAAGAGCTAGAAAATTTGTAGAAATCTCTTGGCTTCATTAAAATTTTCCCCTGCCACTCCCTTTTCCTGGAAGATTTTGTTTATCTATTTGCATGTTGCTAGGTTAGAAGGCTTTAACATGTGTTCCTTTTGGGTATTCTCTCTTTTGGTTAAGTTTCAGTTGATCTATCATAGAAAGCAGCTAAAGTCTAGTGTCCATGAAAAGCAAATGTAGCCAAGTTTTGATAAATAATCTCAGCTAAGAGGGCCAAAGTACCTCTCATGTTTCGTGGCAGTTTTTTTTTTTTTTGGCATTTGTCATGTTTTGACTCAATATTTCTGATAACTGGCAACTTATAGTTTCTGCACTGCCCTTGCCCATTAAGCCTCAGAATTGGAGTCATTAATCAGTGTCTGAGAGATGTTTTATAATAGGATATTAGATCTGCACTAAAAATTTCTGAAGTATGTGGCTAGGTTTCCAATATAGCAAGTTCCCCATGAGATACAAATTCAACCACGCTTTTGTTTTCTCTAACTATTTCCTCTGTTATTCTCCCCTATTATTAGACAAATATGGGGGAGGTTGTCATAATATCAAATTGAATGTGCCAAATCTGTGTGAGTTGGGGCTTAGCTTGTTACATCCCCATGCTCAATACTCTGGTGAGAGTTTATTCTGCATGGTTGGTGACTTCTATGATTCACTTATTGATCAGAACAAGTAATCATGTATATTTTATACTGCTTTAAAATTGGATGGCATGATGAAATTTAAAATTCTCTGGAATTTCGTTTATTGCAATGTTCAAGAATGAGACTTTATGAGATAATTTTGACACTTTTTCTTCCATTTTGTGTCAACAGTCAGAACGGAAAGTTCAGTTATGGATACGCTAGCTCTCCTGGCAAAAGATCTTCAATGGAAGATTTTTATGAGACAAGAATTGATGGTGTTGATGGTGAAATCGTTGGCCTTTTTGGAGTTTTTGATGGTACATTTACAAATTCCTTTCCTTCCCCCTCCTTGTACTTTTGTTGAGAAGAACATGTGAGCATGTTACTTACAGAATGGTAAAACGTGATATTTTTGTCACTTCCTTTATCAATATATTCCTATCCATTTCCCTTTTAAGAATAATGAGAAAATAATTCTCCCATGTAATTGATAATGTGATAGGCAAATGCTTCTTTGTTTTTTCGGTCCACTCCAAAATGTATGATGTAGCTGTAGGTACATTGGTTATAAGTTTTGAACTCTTTCAGGTCATGGTGGCGCCCGGGCTGCTGAGTATGTCAAGCAAAACCTCTTCAGTAATTTGATCAGACATCCAAAGTTTATTTCTGACACCAAATCAGCTATTGGTTTGCCATCTCCTACCTGCAGCTTTACAATCCTTTTGTTTGATACTCTCTGATATGCTAAGTCCAGAATATAACGTTGTTTTTCCTGCCAAACTTTTCTTGTCCACAGCTGATGCATATAACCATACCGATTCTGAATTCCTCAAATCAGAAAACTCTCAAAACAGAGATGCTGGATCAACTGCTTCTACTGCAATTCTGGTTGGTGACCGTTTGCTTGTTGCAAATGTTGGGGACTCCAGAGCTGTTATATGCAGGGGTGGAAATGGTAAGGCTAGTGGCTTTATCTGCAGTTATATACATTCTTAGAAATATCAAATATGCATATGATCACTTTGTTTTCACATGAATTTTTGTTTTGTAATCATTCTGTCAGAAGTTCCTTTTCTTTGTGGTTCCTATTGTGGTTACTGCTGCTTGTTAAGTTCTAGATTCTACTTGTCTGTTGTGAGGCATGAATAACATAGTAATGTTTAATTCTTGTCTCAAGGGATCAAATTTACTGTCTTTTTCTACCTTGCATATGTTACGTATGTCATAATTTCTTCACTTGTTTACCAATTCCTTTCATTTCTGATTTAAAAGCACATGAGGATTCATACATGCTAGTGTAGGGAAACATTAAATTTGTGAGAGAGACAAAAGGTTATATAGCACATAATATTCTGATCTTATTTTTCATATGCATCCAATATTCTAATCTTATTTGTAATACAATTTTACCCATAATGTTTTTAATTTGAAGCAATTCTTGATACTTGAAAAATAAGATTATGTATAAAATTACACCAAATTAAAAAGATTATGGGTGAAATTGTACTACAAATAATATTAGAATACTGGAAGTACATGAGAAATAAGATCAGGGTATTGGGTGCTATATAACCCAAAACCAAATGTGTAACATGAAATTGTCTGCTTACCTTATGAGTGTTGTTGGGCCCAATTAGATGTAACTCTGCAAAAGGCATTTTTTATATTCATATGGACTCGAATTCGAACCCCCAACCCCAAAGCCCCTTCCACTAGAATTAACTTGTTGATCGGACATATTAGGTTTTAATATCATATTCTTAGTGCATAAGTGTGAGTGCGTACATGTATTTATGAATCTTCCATATGCATTCATTTATAGATAATTGAATTGGTTCAACCTTCCCCAATTAAAACAATAACATAAACACTTCCTTTTGTGGTTTCTTTTAGCCATTGCTGTCTCTCGAGATCATAAACCAGACCAAACTGATGAGAGGCAAAGGATTGAAGATGCCGGAGGCTTTGTCATGTGGGCTGGTAAGTTATTCTCCTAGTTATCTTTCTTGCTTTAATTTTGTAATCTATCGGGCTTATGGCCATTCAAAAACTTGCAATTATATTCACAGGAACTTGGAGAGTTGGTGGTGTTCTTGCTGTTTCTCGGGCATTTGGTGATAGGCTCCTGAAGCAGTATGTTGTTGCTGATCCAGAAATCCAGGTGTGTTTCTGTGATGGTGACATATTTATAGATTTTTCACAAGCAGTGGATAGTATTTACAAGAATGCATTTGGTCTTGCAGGAAGAAAAAGTTGACAGCTCCCTTGAGTTTCTCATATTGGCCAGCGATGGTCTATGGGATGTTGTCACTAATGAGGTCTGCAAATTTTTTTTTTATTTCTTCCCCTTTCTTTTGTTTGATAACTATTCGGCATCTCCATCATTAAAACATAAGCACGTTTCATGAATCAGGTTCTACCAAAAAGAGTTACTATTATTTACCTATATTTAGTTATTATTAACAAAGACCTTTTGATCAATAATTTATTTAAAGATTTAGTTTTTTATAGAGTAGAAGAATTTTAGATGATCCATGTAGCCAACATTACCTCATAAGATAAGACATTGTTGTTGTTAGTTGCACAGAATCATGAGTTGGTTAGTCGAGGCGATAAACTAGTTTCTGGGAAGTATGAGTGAAATATTGCCTGCATGCAGGCCTTGCACTAACATACTGAGGGAGGGGAGTTTAATCCTTCTTGGAAACAAGCCAAGAGCTGACAAGAATGATGTTGGTTTCGAAAATCTCATATCTTCTGTTTGGTAGAGAACTCATTTTCTGTAAAACGCCAGTCAGCTAAACAAACGGACATTTTTTATTTTTAACTCTCGGTCAAATTGTCCTCAGGAAGCTGTGGCTATGATAAAACCAATCGCAGATGCAGAGGAGGCCGCAAAGAGGCTGATGACTGAAGCATATCAAAGAGGTAGTTCTGACAACATCACTTGTGTCGTCGTTCGTTTCTTGACAAACCAGAGCAGCGGCGCATCTCGAAGTAGCTCGCGTCCTTCGGTAGAAGGATAGAAGAGGGCGAAATCCCAGCTTGGTGGTGGTTTGTGTCTAGTTATGCTTGATATATAGTTCATGATAGGCATTTCATGATGATATAGTGATGTATTATGTTGCAAGAATACAAAAAAAAAAATAATTAAAACTGATTAATGGTGATGTAGAATAGAGCTGTGCTTGCGTAGCAATGGGGGAATATGTGCCCCACAAGAAATTCTCAAGCCTTCGTCATTGTTGTTGTTGCTGAAGTTCTCTTATAATTTGTGCTGTTCTCTGTAACTTTCTTTTGTTTTTGGCTTATTATCAAGTGTAGTATTAATTATTAATTGTTAATTATAATCTTATAGAAGACTTGGTGTGATGGCAGCTATGTTGAAAGTATTCAACTATTCACTCAACTTCAAATCGTGACGATGTCAACTTAGTGGGTTTGGGTGTATGGTTTGAGAATTTTTTTTTTGAGAAAAATTTTAGTTTGAAATTTTTTTAAATAAATAGATATATTTGTTTAGAAGTAATTTTATTTAAAATTATAATTTTAAATAGATTATTAAAATTAATTTTTAGACAGTAAAATAGTTTATACACTATTTAATTATTATTTTATTTTTATCTTTTTATACTATTTTTTCTCTTTCATCTTTTTCCTACCCTCTTTCTTTATTTTTCTCTGCTCTTTTATCTCTCTTGTTCACCTTATCTTATTTTTCTTCTCTCTTCTCTACAATTTCTCCTCTCTTATCTACATTCTTTTTATCTTATTTTTAATCAAATCATACTATTTTTTATAATTTATTAATATAAAAAATAATTTTACTATTAATAATTTAAATATCTCTATTTTTAAAATCTATTTTTTATAAAATTTATTCTCTAAAAATCTATTTTTTTTAAATATATTTTCTAAAGCTGAGGCCCTTGCCCCTTAGCATGGAAAATGAGATAATGGCCAATAAAATGACTTGAAGTGGATTTTTTTTTTGAGGTGCTCAAAATAAGAAAACTGATAAACTAATTTCTAATTAGTCAATTCACTATTTCTGGTTCTTATCAATGTCCCAGTCTTCCAGAAGCATCTAATTCGTATTTATGCTTTGGGAAATGGAATATTAATATTCTTAGCAAAAATCATGAATTCTTCTTGACGATACCATTTTGACGTAAATAACTAGGTACTCCTTCTATATTTTATAAAATCCTATATTTTAATATATATATATATATATATATATATATGTTATTTTACAGAATTTTAAGGGGTAATTAATGACTATTTACCCAAAATGTCTGCAAGAGCATATCAAAATTATTTTAACTCATGCTTAACAAATAATTAATGATGGGCAGTACTAAAAGACTAAAGTTAAAACAATTTTAAAATATAAACTAACTATTTTTTTTATCTGTTTGAAACCGTGAGTTTTGTTTTTGGTGGTGGCTGACGATGGGTTTGGTGGAAATGAATTTCACTGTCCAGATTCTAGGTTTTTATTTTTTATTTTTAAAGGTTATTTTAAGTGTATAAAATATAAAATAAAAATAATCCTATTATTTAAGAAATTTAAACAAGTGCCATAGCCGTCCGGTCTTGGAGTGATAAACCCGGCCGTCATATTGGAACCAGATAGTTACATGAATTCAATCCCATCCCCACAAAGTAAAATAAAAAACAAACTTCTATGAGAATAGACTGAATAAATTACCTTAAATTACTCTTGAAAATAGTTTCTTAATTATATTTGGCTACCATATAATTTTGACATACTGATGTGTATTTTTTTCTCACTTTTTGGATCAAACAATTAACTACATGTAAACACGGATACATGTATTCATACTAATATGATCATCTTTTAAAATTCCTCTTCTTCCGCTCTCTATCCTACTGTACTTCAAAATTTCTCATTGGCAATTGAGTAGGGTTTACCTCCAACTCATTGACGTTTTGGGTACTGTTTTCTCATTGGCAGTTGAGTAGGATTTACCTCCAGCTCATTGACGTTTTGGGTACTGTTACTATTATACTGATTTTAATTATGATTTTCCACCTCCGCAAGAACTCCAAAATGCTATCCCCTAATATCCCGTGAGTTGACTCAGTCCTACTTTCTTTCTGCCTCCTCTGTCGATAAGGTTTTTGTACCGCCTTCTATTGCTATTGATTTATGCTGTCATCTTGCCTTGATGATTCTGCATTTACTTGTTGTTTACCCCTCTTATCAGCATCTTTATGCATTTCTTGGCTATTAGCTCTAGTTGGGCAAGAGTCACTGCAATGCCTATAAATTCCACAATTATTGCATAGCACATGGAGTCTCTCATATTCTAAATAATAATTTTTCCTATATAATTGGAACCCTGACATCAATTGCTTCAACAGATCAACAAGAACACAAATTCATACATAGTGGCCCCTTAGTTGTCTGGAAGTATTCTTATCTATTTTAATTATCTCCCCTATTCGATTGCCAATAAATATAAGTATTTGTTTATTATAATATTCCAGAGCTATACTTGGCATTCGAACTCATACTATAACCTTATTAATTGTTGATTTCTCAAGTTTAAAATTAAGCTCCCATAGTCTCACTATAAGATAGTGATCAAAGATTATCCATGGGCCTCTAATTAAAGCATTGAAATAGTTTTCCTTGCTTACTAATTTCATAACATAAAAAATGTTGACAATTAACCTTATCTATAAGGGGCTAAAGTTAACTTTAGATTTAGGAGTTAAAAAAATTATCTTTAAATTCAATACTAATAATATCCTTAAAATATTATTAAAGCTGGGAAACGATAGTTGTAATTTACTATTATAATCTCTATGAGAATTAAAAAATATAGCATATTCTCATCAAATATTGGCACACTCTTGTAAAACAAAGTTTGAATACCAAATAAATATTGCATTCATGCCCTATGCTGAGGCATTTGATTGTGAACGTGTATTTAGGAAATAAGCCTGTTTATTTAGACGTTTAGCCTTTCTTTTACCAAAAAAAAACACACAATATAATGGTAAAAACAGTCAACTAAATTTGAGTATAAAACACAATTTCTGTGGATAAGAACGGGCCAACTTAAAATTGACTTTCTTATACGCAATAATTGAAAATTGAAAATTGACGCGACAGCGTGAATAATTTATTGGCATCCTCCACTCAAGACCCTCCTACAAAATGATGACTGAATATGAAAAAATGATTATTTTTTAACTGAAGACCTGGACGCAGAGACAAAAAGCTTGAATTATTTATTATTTCCATACACAGACAAAGCATCGCAAAATCCCCAGACAGCCTTAGTTCCTAGTCCATCCTGTTTAGTTACAAATTTATTATTATAATCTCAGTTGAACTTAATAATTAAATCACCCCAGAAGCCAATAGGATCCCACATTTTGATAGGCTTCACTTTTCAAGTTTATTATAATATCTCAGTTCATGCTTCCTCAAATCAAAAGCCAAAGGATGAGCTATTGATTCGGTGATTTCAATTAGGGGTGTCCAACCTTGTCCCGTCCCGGGTGTCCCGACCCGGTCCCGGGGATTTCGGGACGGGTCCGTCCCGTCCCGAAATGGACCGGGACGGGTCCGTCCCGGGACGGGACAAGATTGGTATTCGGGACGGGACGGGTTTCGGCCCGTCCCTCGGGAATCCCGTCCCGTCCCGATTTTTTTTTTTTTTAAATAATTTACATTATCCTATCTTTCCCACTCTTATATAGATATTTTTATTCTTATACAGATATTTTTATATTGATATTTCTATTCTTTTTTACTATTACTTTTTTTTCCCTTATATGGGTAAGTTATTATATTATATCAAGGAGAAATGTTGGTATTTCGAGTAAGTTGTTGGGGCATTTTATATGAAATAATTTATTGAGATAATTTTATTATAATATATTTTTAAAAAAAAAATAATTTCGGGTCCGTCCCGTCCCGTCCCGAACCCGTCCTGGTCCCGTCGGGACCGGGACAAATTCGGGACGGGACGGGACACGGGACGCATTTTGCGTCCCGTGTACTGTATCGGGACGGGACACGGGACGGGGTTGTCCCGGTCCCGACCCGTCCCGTGAACACCCCTAATTTCAATACTATATTATCATCAACCACCAAAATTCATAGCTACATACTTATATCAAACTCACGAGTTCAAATTCAACAACAACAACAAAAAATATATACACGATCAACTACTTGATGTGCAGTCACCGGGGCGCTCAACAGCTCGGTACGACCCCGTATCCTCCGAAACGGTCGACCTCCGATCGTTTTGCGAATCTGCCCTTGATCCTGGGTCTAGTTTCTGCATACGCCTTTCTGGAAGCGTACCGAATGGTCTTCTCGAACTTTCGGTTCTTCCTCTTCTCCCTGTACCTCAATACCCTCGCTTCCCTGTCTGCGGCTGAGATCTGCACCGTCTGATTCTCACTCCCCATCATTGTCTTGCTGTAACCGTTTGATATCGCATTCCCATCTGGAACCACCCCGACCTCCATGGAAGACGACGACACCTGAACTCTTTCATGTTAGCTAAAAAATCAAGGTTCAAATGTAATGAATTGTAAAATTCCAGAAACACTGTCTTACACTCTGGCTCAGGCGCTGGCTGCCGTTGTAACCGTAGGTGAAATTCTTGGACCCAGTCAATTCCACGTCATAGTAGTGGTCGTTCAGGGATGGAATCTGTGCACTCTTGCTCTGTACCGGCACAACACCGTCGGTGCCGGAACTGTTCTGCTCCTGAGCTTCCCCTTTTGGATCCACCGGCCCGAAATCCAGATCTAGGCATGGCTCCATTTCGGGAAACACGTACTCATCGGAGTTCAGATCTGGGCTCTCCACGGCCTTCGGATTGGAAGGGTTAGGCAGCAACCAAGAAGCCGCTTCGGCCTCTTCCCTGCTGACATCAGCATCTGCGTCCGCGTCGGAGAAGTAACGGTCGTTGAGGAAGTTGATGGCAGCGCCGGACGGGGCACCGACGGAGTGGACGGGATCATAGAAGGGAGTTACGGGGACGCGCTCGTGACGGCGAGCGAGGGGATTGGCAGAGTGGATGTCACGGTCACAGGTGATGCAGAGAGCAGCAGCGTCAGCCTTGCAGGTGACGTGAGCAGGGGCTTGCTCGCAGACCTCGCAGACCCAGACCCGCGCGTGGCGGGAAGCGAGCTTGTTGGCGGCATGGACCTTGGCGTCACAGCCGAGGCAGAGGAAGGCGGAGTCAGCGCGGCAGAAGAGGGTGGCGGTGGCGGACTTGCAGGAGTCACAGAGCTTGGAAGCCATGGGAGGATATTAAGTTGCAGCGAAGAAGGTAGGGTCCAAACCCGTCTATGAGAGCAATGTATGAGCTCAACGAGGAAATGTTGAGCATGGGTGGTTGAGGAGGAAGCGTGATTATTCGGAACAAGTCTGTCTATCTATCTGGTGGGGCCAGAGAGATCTGGAGAATGGCCAATTGGGGGACGAAACGTGGGCAAGGCTTAGCCAAAAGAACTACGGATCAAAATATAGGGGTGGGGATGAAGCAGAAGAAAATGGCCGTCGCAGTAGAAAGTCGGCCCCACTTGGCTTCATTGGTGAGGTGGGGTGTTACGGTGCGGCCCAAGGCTCTTGGCATCTTATGTCCCTTTTATCACTTTCATATCACGATACACAGGGTTAGCCTGTTAGGGCATTAGTTCTTCTTCTTTTTTTTTTTTTATTATTATTATTATTATTTTATCTCCTTTTTCCACGTGATTTTACTCATATGGACTTTGTTTTTATCTCAGCTAGCATGTAATCATATCGCCAATTGACTAGTTTTGAATTGACTATCGAGTTTATCTAGACATTAATTCACTTTTATCAGCCGCGTGCTTCTAATTTTTTTTGCTCAACTTAAACAATCATTTATGTGTGCACTGTAACTGATTTGCCGGTTTCAGCCCATTAAATTACAGTTCATAACATAATGGCCTCGTTGATATTTTCCCGCACAAATCAATTACAACAGGTCGAAACGGTTGTTTTCTTGGACAGCGAATGAAAATACAGAAGGAAAAGATCCATGGCTTGATGGGCAAGTCTGGGCTCACTTGAATAAGCAATTCTGTATAGCCCATCTCTCAGCTTAAATATGGGCTCAACTGAACGACCCAACTTTTTCAGAAGCCCTACTTCCACTTTGCCTTCACGAATTAAGTGGGACCTAAAAGCGTAACCCAAGTTGAAATTCTCTTATCCTTTGAGTAAATGCTTGGGTTTTTATTTCTAACCTTTGTATATGAAAATACTAAATAGCAAAAAAACCTAAGGAGCAGGCTTGAGCCCCACGAAAACAGCCGATGAGCAGTTGTCTTGAATTCTTACAAAAATTTATCATGGAGGGGTTGGATTTGGAACTGATGAATGCCATTTTAATGCTCTCTGCCTATACACATTGAATGTTTTAGATCTTTTGCTTTTCCCAAACGGCGGAAATATCAAATACTGGCACAAACGATGAACTCCCTTTCCCCCGTCAGATTTTAGCTGTTAGTAATAGCATATTCCTTAATCCTTACATATATTCCGCCTGCCCGTCAACCGTCGTAACCTGGGTGGTCCAACCAATATCAGTATTTAAAAATGTTATTATTTATAAATTATGACGTAGATGCCATATAAATACGAACATGATAAAAAGATTGCACAACTTCCTCGATAATATATATTTATGGCTGTACCTATCTGATGTTGAGTTGAATATAAACTTCCTCAGATTCTAATTAATCTCGGCTTAAACTTACACTTGCCGAATCGTCATAACAGACCATGAATAAGGTCAAGAGAACCAAAAAAAAAAAAACAGGGTGATTAATAGGCTAAGAAAAAACCAGAGCTCTTTAGGAGCGGAGGAAAAATACGCAGCCAGCTTTCTCACGGCCGGGACGTGTTGACGGTTGTGCTCGAAGTTGCGACATGGTCGAACATATGCTTGTCAGTTTTCTGGGAATTCTCATGATTCTCGTCTCCTTTCTTGGAAACCTCCTCAGACCCTTCGGCAAGAGATGAGCACTTGGCGCAGTCAGTGGTGGCTAAATACGAGGGAAACTCGTCGCCGGCCATAATGAACAGAATCTTGTGCTCGTACGCGTGAACTGATTCTGCCACACCAGATTCACTCTGTTTCTGAGCTCCAATGCCGACTGACACCTTGTCGGGCGGATTGCCTTCTGTAAGAGAGGGCTAACATGAGAAGCGAGAGCATGATGATGCAGAGGACGGAGGCGAGTCCTCCGAATATGTAAGGGAGGGGAGATTGCCAGGGAGAGGTGTGAGGCTGAGCACTCGGAGATGATGCAGCTGATGAACTCGCGTGGCGGTGGCTTTATCTGAGCCGGAGACGCTTCCCATTTTGCTATCTGCAGAGGCAGCCAGGCAGGTAGAGGGGGATAAGGTTGCCAACAGGGTGAACTTGCAAGAGAACGATAACGAGGAAAACGCTATTTATAGAAAACACGAACGTGTTTCGGTTTATTATATATTTTTGGATGACTTAAATGTTGCCTTATTACTACTCTACGTTTTGAGGCGAGATATTATGCTAATATGGGGTAAGATAAAGAGACCGAACAAATAAGTGGATACTCTTGCAAGCGAAATGCGTGTGATGTGACGTGGCAGTAGGTGACAAGCTTTATTTGGAGGGAAAAGGTGGTCAGAAGCAACAGCGGCCCTCACTGGCTGGCAACTCGCGAAATTCGGTTGTCCCCTCACTTATTGGCGACCTTTTCCCCAACTTCACATCTCCAAGACTCCATCCATCCATCCACTTCTATTTACAAACGCTCCTCGTCATTATTTATTATGAATTTTATATTGAACATTGAATATTGGTATTGATATTAATTCAATTACGCTATATTTAGGCCTGGCACTAATATTCAGACCCAAAACATTTCAGCTTCTTATGTATATATGGCAGCATCTGGCAAAAACTCCAAATGTGGACTGAAACCACCCTTTCCCTCTTCGTTGACCAAGTCACTGGCTTTTTGCCCTAGTCAATCCCACAATTTGCTTAGATGTGGACCCTTTTGCCCCCAGGAAGAGGAAAAAGTGGACTCTCTTATGGCCCAAAGTTGTAAAGATGATGATTGCTTATAGATAATTAGTTATGGATATATGAAAATGAACCAGCCCACAATTTAGGTTTTTGGGCTGAAAAGTCCAAACTAGTGCCATTTTAATTTTTGTTAGAAAAAAAGGAAACATTGTAACAAAAGAAAAAAAGGAAACACCATTGTTACTTTGCGTCCGCATAGCAGCGTAGAATTTCCTGGACTGGAGCTTTCTCCAGGTCTCCATTGAGCCACATATGCTTGGAGAGGTGTCAGCGGGTTTAGGCTCCATGTGTCCAGCCTTCTTTTCTTATTGTGCCTCCCCAATCCACATACCCAACCCACACTCCAAGTCTTCGTTCCCGCAGAGAATCATACGTCCTCAGTACTCGGTTCGCTCCTCATTTGTTGAAAATTCAGCGATCGTCGTGCCAGACCACAGCTGAAGAGGGATCGAAGGAAGCCAACCATCAAATGAGGACAGTCGTCTCGCGATTGATGCATTCCAGAACTTCTATTTCCAAACTCAAGTAAGGTTTCTCCCTCCTTGTGTTCTGTAGAAATTTCGGGCACCTCACTATATAATTTTCATCGCATTCTGTTTTCGGATTATTTTGGTGGGCTCAAGACTATTTATTAACGCCGTTCAACTCGATGTCTGCATGATGGGTTTAGGGAATGAGTGGATATATCAATGGAATTTGATCATTTGCGCACTGTTGTGTTGTTCGACCTTGTATATGAAATTGAAGCTATGACTGCATTCTGGATTTCTCACTATATTGGCATGAAACTGGACATTTTACAGGCTCACTTTTTTTTTTGGGGGGGGGGGGCGGCGGGGGGAGGGTGGGTTTGAAATTGTTTGTGCAATTCACAAATGTATGTTGAGTGGATAGAGGTTTGTTGGTGCAAATTAAGTGTAATATGAACCTAGCAATGGATTCCATGGAATGGAAACTACTGTGGTGGAAATGTCATGCTCAATTGGGTTATTCAGCAGAAGATCCAATCATATACTTATCATATTTTGTTAGAAGAATCTTATGTTATGGGCAAGATACAAGAACTATACGCTTGTTTTTTTTCTCTCGTTTGTAATAAGCCATTAAACTGTGTTTACGTGGAACTATGATGAAGTGCGATTACTATAGCCAAGAATGGGAGATATCTCTGCACAGACCCTAATAAGGTTGACGGGCCCTTCAAAGTCGAGGAAGCCGAGACCATAAATACTCCTCCACCTCCAACAGAGAAGGTACGCTACAATGAGAATGATATCTAAATATTTGCTTTTGTGCTCATTCTGTATGCACGATTTATTAACATTTCATTTTAACCTGTACGTATATTCTAGTTGCTTGTGTTGGGTGGCAATGGATTTGTTGGCTCGCACATTTGTAGAGAAGCCTTAGATCGTGGTTTGTCTGTTGCAAGTCTTAGCAGGTTCGACACTTCTTTATATATATATTTTTTATGACTATCAATCTATCAAATTTTAAATATTGGCAGTTGGTACTTGGTAGTTTTTAGTTGCTGTACTATGGACATCTAATAATGAGGGGATATTGGTGCGAAGTTGTAGATGATGCTATAGTTTGTTGTAAACCACTAATCTTGGAGTATACTTTTAGCGAGAGTTTTGAGTAGTATTTAGGAGAAAAAATAACCTGTTGTTTTTGAACCACCTGTGTAGGTTTTGATGCCTCCTTTATATAGTTATTATATTTCAACATTTTCTTTCTGTCTATTACTCCAGGTCTGGTAGGTCATCTCTGCATGATTCATGGGCTAACAGTGTCACCTGGTATCAAGGTCTGCTTTCTTGTATGACAATTTTCCTTGAAGACAATTTGATATGGGATTCTTTGATGTCTCTAAATAAACCTGTCATACTTTAACCAGGGAACCTTCTTTCTAGTGATTCTTGGAGGGAAGCTCTGAATGGGGTCACTGCTGTTGTAAGTTACATTTGTTTGAAATAATGTTTGGCATATATTTGGCAGGATGTAAGCCAGGGGATACTAAGAAAGATTCATGCTAATCTATTATCATTTTGAAATTCATTATTCGTTCATTTTCTTCTTTCAATTATTTAAACTCCCCCCCCCCAACACACACAAACTTCTCTCTCTGATGTGCATCACAGACTCACAGTGTATATCTAGATACTCTGTTTTCTTTTGTTATTGTGTGTTGTGGCCTTTGGTTTTGTAGTCAATTGGTTGGTAAGAATCCCCACTAATTCATTCATCCAAATTTTGTGTATTTTCTAAGATTTCCTGTGTCGGTGGCTTTGGCTCTAATTCATACATGCGCAAGATTAATGGGACTGCTAACATCAATGCAGTTAGAGCAGCTTCAGAACAAGGTGATTGATTAAATACCCCTTATGTTTTCTCAGATTAGTCTCAGTTCAGCTTCTTTTCAACTTGAATAAAGCGAAAGATGAACTGTTGTCTATAAAGCGAAAGATGAACTGTTGTCTATAAAGCGAAAGATGAACTGTTGTCTATAAAGCGAAAGATGAACTGTTGTCTTCTATATAACTTATTGGACAATATTAAACTTTGGTCGGATTGTCATAATACGTTTGATGATATCTATAGTCTATTTATGGAAACTCCCTTCCCTTTCTTTCAGTTAGGAATATATACTTGTTATGCTTCCTTGGGAGAAGATTATTTTCTTTTTACAGTTATAGTATATAAGTTGTCCTTTCTAACCATGCTTTTCCCATACCCTGTTTGACTTCTTGTACTCTAGTCATGCTTTATAGTCTTACACTGTTTTGCTTGTTTTTGTTGATTCGAAGGGCTTGATTTCTATATACTTAATTTCGAGCGGTGAACATTATTGCTCCTACTTTTCTATATAGATGTAATGAATTAACTGCAAATTCTCTTCACATGTACTATGTCACATTCTGTTGTTTGCTGCAGGTGTCAAAAGATTTGTCTATATCTCTGCTGCTGACTTTGGTGTAGTAAATTTCTTACTGCAGGGTTATTACGAAGGAAAGGTATTTTTTCTAACTTGTAAATATTGAGAACATCTCGAGAGTAATGAGTCATCAGTAAGGGTTTTCCTGTAGAACCCTATTGCAAAGTACTGATACTCTCTGTTAGGTTCCTAGTGTACGCAATAAAGTATTGATTATTTTCCCGTGGTTTTGAATGCGAGTCTAGTAGAATTTATATTTATAGTTTGGAAATATGCAGATATCCGTGGTTGGCCTTTTTTCTGCATTGACGCTTATAATTATCGTTGATTTTTTCGATTACAACATTTCAAGTACTCTTTCTTTACATGGGCTGAAAAACTTTTACCATATGGATACGTGATGCTGAACCTTTTCAATTTTTTTACTGTTTCTTGTATTGATGTAGAGAGCTGCAGAAACAGAGATTCTGACTAGATTCCCTTATGGAGGTTAGTGTTCTGTTGTTTAAACTATTCTTGGGACGTTCTACTATTAATGATCAATGCAGTGGATATGTCATATGTAGGCTTAAAAAACCTAGTTCAACCTATTTTTAACTTTTTCAGGGGTCATTCTGAGACCGGGATTCATTTATGGTACCCGAAGTGTTGGGAGTATGAAGATACCCTTAGGTGCAATTGGTTCGCCATTGGAGATGGTAATTTCATGTGCTGTAACTCAGCATAGTACCCTCCAAACCTTTTTTCCTTCCTCTGTTAAATTCTATATTCTAATCGTCTCCCAATCCCCCTTATTTTCTTCTTGTTTTATTATTTGTTGGTAATGTGGTATGTTTTTTGGTAGCTTAACGCTTAACTGAAACTACTGTAGATTCTGCAACATGCGGGGCCCTTGAATCGGATCCCAATTGTGGGGCCTCTGCTCACTCCTCCTGTCAATGTTACTGCAGTGGCGAACGTTGCTGTAAGAGCTGCTACTGATCCTGTTTTCCCCCCAGGGATCATAGATGTTCATGGAATCCAACGCTATAGTCAACATAAATCTAAGTAAAATTGTCTTCTTTCCTACCTACCTTCGCGGTGAATCATCTTATTTTTTCTTGGTGAATATAATACGGGGAAATTCCCCTTCGAGTTGTTGACTGTTGTTAATTCAACCGAAGAACAGTCCACGCCATGTTATTACCGACTGAATAAGATTACGTGTAACAAATGTGTTACGCTTCTATGTTTTTCATTTTATTGTCAAAATGTCGCAGCAGCATTTTCTTTCTTTTTTTCCTTTCCTTTCCTTTGTTTTGAACCATGTTACAGCAGAATGTTTAGCACAAGTGCTTTAGCTTGGGGTTCAATTATTTTTTTGCCGTGATAAACTCGAAAGTTAAACCTAAATAATACATTATTGCCTAACGAGTAATTCTTTGTCGTGATAAAATATTTTTTTTTTTGGTATAAAAATATTTGTAAAACGGTTGGGGTTTTATAACCAATTTAAAGGTAGAGTGAAGTTTTTTTTTTTAAAGTGATACTAATATCAGGTAGAATAAATTATTTATTATCTTCAAGTGTAAATTTAGGTATTTAAGAGTTATGATATCTTTCTAAATATCGTGATTGAAAGTATAATAAAATAATATTTTTTAAAAATTAAATATATTTTAAATAGTTATATATTTTATTTTTTTATTAGTTGAATTTATGGATGGATGATAGTTAATAATTTTTGTATGAATTAAATCACTTCTCTCCCAAAATGGTGCAGTCTCTGTCTGGAAGCCCGGGAACCATGGGATAGGATTTGACCGAATGCCCATACTTACAATTTGGCGGATATGCTGACAAATTGGGCTCTGCTTCTCTCATCGATCATACACAAATTTTCTTTAAATTCTTATGAACCTATTATTTATAAGTTTAACCGATAAAAAAGTGAGATATATAACTATTTATACTTGAGATATTTGATGGTTAGCTTTTGCTTAGTATTAATATTATTTAAGAAGAAATGAGATTTTGTTTTGTTCTTAAACTATGGATGAGTCTAATTATTTTTTAAAAATTTGTGTAAAAAAAAATTAAATTCTTATGAGAGTCATGATAAGACTTGATACCAGCTTGTCATACAAAACTCGGAAGACTAGATCAAACTAGTAAATTAATGAAGTCAACATCACATTATATGACCAATAAAAAAATGAATAATCAATTGATGATGCTGTTGTGATGTTCATGGTTTTTGTTCCTTTCTTGTCAGAGGGTCTAGAAGTGAGAAAGCTATCACCATCAACTTCGTAAGAGATCATCTTTTGAAAGTTGGTATGTAGCATTTAACTTTGAGTGATTGGGATTGGGAGTGGCATTAGGCTTTACAATTACGTTTGGTTTAACATGGGATTAGAAAAGAAAAGTGAGGCATAGATCTGACAAAAATTAGGCAAAAGACACAATTGCCCTTATCATGTTCCCTCCTTGTTATTTTCCTCGAACTCAAATGGAAGATGGAAAGATGTCATACCAGATTCAAACACATACGAAATATTAAATGAAATCTAATTGTAATCTAAATAAGCATTCAAAACCAAAGAAGGAAATCTCAAGATTCAAACACAAATGAAATAAAGAAACTAAATAGAACTTGAACGAACTCAACATCAATGAAAAAATATCCAAACGCAAATTGAATAAAACAGATTTGGTTCCCAATCATTTTGATTCAAAATATAGTACAGGTTCGAAGCAAATCTTCAAAGCTAGATTTGAATAGATTTGCAATCATGGAGGAAGAAAGCGTTGTCGTCCAGATCTAGTTTAAAGATACCCACCTCGTCATAACGGAGGACAGAGATGACAGAATCGTAATGGAAGATGGAAATTGCAAGGGAGGATGGAGAAGGTCACTAATGAAATTGCGAGGGAAGATGGAGATAACGAAATAGCAATGAAAGATAGAAATAATCGGGTAAGACGTAGCTGGAGAAGAAGGCTCTTGAGAGAATCGCAAGAGAAGATAGAGATGACAGGAGGAGGATGTCGCCGAATAGAGATGGTCATTGACGGAATAAAGGGTAATGTAGAAGGTCACTAATGGAGGTGAAGGGTGATAAAAAGGTGAAGTGTCGCATTAAGCAAATTTTAGGAGGATATTTTGGTAAGTAAATTTTCAATCTCAGAATTAAAATCTCAATACTAAGGGAAGATGTGGGTTTGTGTAATCCCATGTATGTGGTATTTGTCCAATTCCAAGGCATTCTCAACACCACATACCAAACAAACACCTAAATTGACTTATTCCCTATGCCAATTCCACACCTCCAAACCCAATGCTACGTACCAAAGATAGCCTAAGTTTCTATAGCATATCTTACATTCCCCTTCAACTTGCGCCTACTCCTAACTATAATGCAGTGTCTCCTATCCTTCCATCAGAATTATTTAAACTATGAGTGATAAGAGAAAATATTGTACTTCTATACACTTTTCTGTAGACACTGTAGAACTTGATGTATTCGCTACAAAACTTTCCTAGGCTCTTGTTCTTTTATACACAGGCAAAAATTTACAAGGATGTCACTGTAAGTACTGTTCAAAACAGTTTTTCAATTTTTGGAAAGTCACAGGTTTTGATACAAATGAGTCCATACCATTTGCAAAACACTCTTCAGCACTATCTGACAAAGCATTTGCTGTCATCTGCAGTAATATGCGAAAATGAAATCAATGGTCAAAGATTCCGTTAGAACAAGAGGCAGATCCTTCCAATAATAAAAATCACTTTCTACGAATAATTGCTCACCGAGATAATGGGGATGTGGTTCGACTCAGTGGCAGGTAAACAAAATTCACCATTTTGCAAACATGAAGCTGGTAGATTTAGCTCAATTCTAGCTTCTCTTGCAGCATCCCAGTTACCCGTTTCTTCAAAAGAACGAATCAGTTTTGTTGCTTGCAGACCATTCATAACTGGCATGCACACATCCTGCAAAGTGCAAGCAAGTGGGCATTATTGACAGAAACAAACAAAATCATGCAGAACTTTACCCAAAAGATTATGATCGTGAAGATTAATTCTTAACTCTTCTGTCGAGATATTGAATACAAAATGGGAAAGAAATAAGTGGAATCAATTACGTACTGGGATGGACATATGGAGTATTAGACTATTAGACATGTCTGTGTGACTTACTTGCATTGCATGCCACAAAAATACGAAGAAAAAGTGAAAGAAATTGACTTTAGGACTAAGCAATAACATAAACAAGCGACTTTGAAAATGCCCAAGAAGGGAGTATGAGATTGTACCATAAGAATTAGGTCATAACTCTGGCGCTGAACGGCTCGTACAGCTTCCACTCCATTATTCACAACATCTATGCTATGACCTAATTGCTTCATCATTGACTGTGTCACCATGACATTGATCTTGTTATCCTCAAAGAAAAGGATCTGGGGCTTTGAATTTGGTTTTGCTACTTCTGAAGTACTGCTGCTAGCGATGCATTGCGAGGAAATCTCAGCTCTTTCTTGACACTGATGTGCTTGTTCTTTTGACATTGTTGCTATTGCTGCCCGATCTTGATCTACCTCCTTGTGATATGAAGAATCTGCACTTCGTGAGCTGTTTCTTGCATATACATTTTCATTCTCTATCTCTGGGCTGTGACTCGATGAACATGCCATTCAGATATATCGAGGCCATCAGTTATTAAGGATGCACCCTCAACTGAAGTTATTTCTTTCGATCTGTCGTTATTATGGGAAATTGAATGGGAATTCTCTGAAAACCCATTGAATTTATGCGAGGTTGCACACCCAATTTTTTGAGGTAATAACTTTTGGGTCCTGCTAGATCCATGGGAGGAGAACAGAGAACCCAAAGTGGGGGGTTGAAATTGGAAGAAACCCTCTGTGGCATCATTAGATGCATCATCATCATCATCATCCTCTGTATCTGAGGACTCATCAGAATGATCACAAAGAGTCGAAACCCTGTAGGCAATATGAAGGTAAATGTAGAACCACTGTGTTCTTTGCTAGTCATAGTAAGACGACCACCCATTAACTCAACCTATTATCATAAGTGCAATGAAAAGAACACTGTGAAGACCAAATGAAACATAACTTCCATTGATAGAAGGAGAAACACAAAGCTTACCAGTTGTTTTCATATTGCTAGTCCCAGCCCTGTCCCACCGTACTTTCTTTCATGGTCTGCACTAACTTGCATGTACCTTTTAAATAAAGTAGGAATAGCCTTCTCTGTGACATTATAAATTGAAGCAAAAGATTAGACAAGTCTCGTGATAACCATTCTGTATCATGCAAACGTAGAGAAGATTGAAAAGATACCTGGTATCCCAATTCCTGAGTCATAGACATCAAAACGTATCCACACTCTTGTTTCTGTTGAGTGAGGTAGCTCCACAGAACCTTCATTCATTAAGCATTCGCTTTTAACTGGATATCTATCTTCATCACTTGATGCATGATTTTGGTTACTGCTATTTTGAGATGTCGAGAGATACTTCTCTTCTACTCCATTTCCTGAAATACTAGACTGGTCTGCACTTGTCTTCTGGAGGCTTACTTCTGCTTTAGCAAAAGATGGCTCTGGTACACCGTAAAGATTTATACCAACCTTGCCTTCATGAGTAAACTTGATAGCGTTGCTGCAAAGAATAAAAACTGTGAATGCAAAGTAGCAGAGATACTACATTCATTGAGTACCTCTAGTGTTCCCCCTGGCAAACCATGAGTTCTGAAAATCTCACAAAGCTTAATACCTGATTAAATTTGTGAGGATTTCCGAATCCTTAAAACATCTCCAATGACCTGCAATAACCAGTAGTTTAGCACCAAAGCTAGAAGGAAATATTGGACAGAAAAGCATTGAAGTTATACATCATCTGCTACATGTCCTTCTAAGGTTAATATTTGCTGCAGTGAAGCTGCGGCAGTTTGGAGTACATGCTTTACTACCTCTCTTGGCCGGAACTTGGTTGCTTCTAACTTCATAACTCCTACATAGAGAGGATTAAATGATCTGTTCCTAACTGGCAAGTTTATCTCTGATTACAGTTGGTATTTACATGATTGTAAGGTTTAGATATCAGATATGAGCCATGGATAAAGGATAGTGTTTAAACCTGACTCAACCTTGGAAAGATCAAGGATGCCATTTATAAGTTGAAGAACCAAATCTCCTGAAGATAGCATGACATCCAAGAGTTTTCTTTGCTCAGATCAAGTTTTGTCCTAGAAAGAATTTCAGCCATGCTAACAACTCCAGACAATGGGGATCTTATCTCATGAGACATGGTTGCCAACATTTGTTTTGCTCTCATAGTCTCCTCTATTAGAGAAAAAAGGAAGAAAAAGGGATAAAATTTCTTGCTGCCATAGCAGAAATGAATACAATTCACAACTCCTGCTTGACTAGGTGGTTATACCTGTAATGTGGATGGTTTTATTCAGTTCTGTTTCCTTGGTTTTCTGAACCGCGATTTCTTCACGGATCTTTATCACCTTTCTCTTTTTCTCACCTGTAGGTTGGCCGTAAAATTAATCTCCTCTTTACATCCAAAAGGATGAAAGTGTGACTAAATGCAGAATTTGTTTACCTGATCTGTGACATCCATTCCCATATAGTTTATTCCTAGCGTCTCCCCTGTCTTGCTGAAGACAGGTTCTACATAAATCAAGAATGTCTTTGACCCAAATAGTTCTGTCTCAAAAGTAATTTCTCTTTTCGCAGGCAAGGCTTTTTCTAGAACTTCCCTCTTGAAATCTTGAGATTCTTTAACACCAGATCCTGTAAAAATTTCAACATCTGTTTTTCCAATGATGTCCTGAAAGGCATGAGTAAATATAAAAGTTCAGATATTTAAGCTAACTAGTTGCAGAAACTCCTCATGGAAAGAATGCATTAAAAATAGGAAACAAAGTTTCATTTTGAAAGAAAACAAATAAAATGCAATAACTAAAAACACTTCTCACATAACCTTGAAATAATATCTTCAACAGCAGTTCATTACCTCCTCTTGCAAACTTGGAAAATGATTATAGATAAATCGATATCGCAACTCTTTGTCCTGGAAAAACTCACAAAGAAATCAACATCCTCATGAATTTTGATGTCACATGCTAAGTAATGATCATTCTATAAGTTGTTTAATGTACTTGTGCAAGCTTAGAACTAATTGCAATTTACCTGATGACCAATAACCACAGGTGCATTATGGAGGACAAAATGCAAGAAATTATCTGCTCTTTTCAGAATCTGGGACAGTTCTTCTACAGGTGAGGACTGCTTTTCAAGATTCTTTATACTTTCTTCCAACTTCTCTGCAAGTATCTGCTCTCTTTGAACACTTGCCTCCAACATTTTTTCAAAATGCAGCACCCGCTGTTTCCAGTATAAAGTTGTATCATAGCATATATTTCAATTCTATTGTTTTGAACAACAACATTGCATTTCCTGCGCGGTACATCTTGCCATGAATCATATATTTCATCCAAAATGGAAACTGAACGTTTGTCCCCATATGATTCTTCTTCAAATCGATGCTCCTCCAATATCTCTAACTTCCTCAGCTCAACCTCGCGCCGCTGTGTGCTTAGGTTGGTGAGTTCTTCTCTAAGAAGAGGCATGGCATTGGCCTGCTTATACTCCAAGTGTTTCATAAGGTGGGAGAGTTGAGAAGATCCCTTATCTGTATAATTTGTGAGCTCCATTAGATGTCTGAAGTCAACTACAGTTGATTCCCCCAACATTATAATCTCTTCCAACATATCTAGGTCCTTTCCAGGTCCTTACATATTAAATATTTTTCTAACATCAGTTCCAATATCTTCAGGCCACATCGAGTGGAGGACTTCGATGTCCATTTCCTCGATGTAGTCATTCTCCATCTCACAAACCATGGTAGCCCACTGTTTTTTGCATACAATTCCCAAGCCAAACTGTTTTTTTCTTATAATATGCAACTTGGAATTGAAATTTCAATTAATTGTTCCCTCTTTGCCATTACAACGGCATTTCTAGATCTCTGGCATAGCTCAAGGCCTTTTACACAACACGATGGCTGTGACTGAAAACTAGGAGAGAAGTCAAAGAACCACTGCCTGATGCAATCTGTTTGGCCATGATTAGTCAAGTCAGGCACTGCATCAAAAAAAAATAAGTTCATACTGATTGTATTTTGTAATTAGTGTAACAAATATATAGACAAACATGTAATAAATACTTGCAGTCAAAAAAATATGAAACTGAAATAGAAGTAAATGCATAATTTGGAGAACATTGAGAGCAAAGAAGAGACGAATTGGCTTCATTTTCGTCTTAATAAAAGTAGGAGGCAAGAGATAAAACAGCTCAGGAATTGGTAAGTTATTGCCCTTTACGTGACTTTGCTCCAAAAACACACGATCTTATTAGAGTTTAGACATGCCAAGATGACCAATTTTCAGGAACAAGCTTCGTGAACAGGAAATTAACAGGAGTTCCTTGACCAAAAAGCTAGGAGATAAAAGATGGTCTAGAGTGGTAAAGGTGTAAACATTGAATGTGAATAAGTGAAAAACAGAAGTTGAAGAAATTATCATGAGTGGAAGAATTTATGAATTGAATAACTGAACCATTTGCCAGAATTGTTGAGCTTTTCAACAGAAACTGAAACATCAGTATCAAATAACTTCAGGACTTCAAGAGCTGACATAGAAACGGATTTGATGTTTGAGCAAACACTTGCAAAGTGGGAAAACGAAGATGGAAGACGTTTTCATAAGAATACCAATGGCTAAAAGTCTATAACAACGAAATGAAGAGCTCAAAAGTAAGCTAACCTCTTTGGATTCAACGAAAGCCAGAGACCACCGGGAAAAGACCCAGAAAGAAGGAGAATTGAGGTTGACAATGTCCAAAAAGATTTTGTTGCCGTTGTGACTTCTGAGGAATCTCTTCAAGAGTCAAAACTCAAAAGCCTTCAAGGATACATCATAAAAAGTAGCTAGACACTTGAGGGGAGAGAGAGGTAGAGAGAGAGACTGTCCGCTTAAGTAGATGACAGCTTGTGCCAGGGAAGGAAAAAAGAAAACAAGAATAAGAAACCCAAGAAGGCAGAAGCCATGTGCATTAGGAGGTTAGAAACCATAGAAAATTAATCTGGGACATTGTGTTTTCGCTCTCTTAATTTAATTAAGGCCATTTGATAAGAGATTGAAAAAGGGGTTATAAAAAAAAAAGATTTTTGGCTAAATTTTAGAAAAAAATTTATAGGGAAGAGTTCATGAAAAAAAATAATTTTAAATAAATGAGTGTTTCTATAATTATTTTTAAAAATAATTTTATTATTGATAAATTATAAAAAATGATATAATTATTAAATATAATAGAGAGGAGATATAAAAAATAAGATATGAGAGATGAGATATGGTGTATAAGAGAGATGAGAAAGGAAATATAGTGTAGAAAATAAATGAGAAATAAAAAGATAGAGAAGAGAGAGAAGAAAATGTATAAGAAAAAATATGGATAATATAATAATTGATTAATCTATAAACTCTTTTACTATTTTATAAACTATCTAACTAAAACTTAATTTTAAATTATAATTTAATATAAATATTTTTTAGAATAAATATAATTATTTATTTTAAAAAAAATTAAATTTAAACTTTATCCCAACATCAGTTTAAAGTTTAAAATTTAGGTTAGTGAAAAAATCAAACATATACTAAGTCATCTTTCTTCGTTGTGAGCGTTTGCTTTTTTAGAGACAGCAATATTTAGAGCTACCTTCCTCATCTCTGCGAACCATTATTAGATTTCGATCAAGCGATCATCTTATAATATTTCCTTGCAGAGTTGCAGTACTGTTTCTCTCTCTCTCCCTCTCTCTCTCAATCATGAATTAGAATCGTAGAAAGAGGAAAATGGATCTTTATGCGACACGTGATTTGATCGTTTTTGTTTTGAATAAAGCATTAGTTGGTTAAATATGTTATTAGCAGTTTCCTATACAAGCTAAGCAACAATAGCACTAAATAATTTACTAACCTACTTGACATCGGTCAATTTAATTAATGAAAATAAGAGATATACGACTATTTAAAAAATGTGTAATTTTTAAAAAATAATATTTTATTATAATTTTAATCATAATATTTAAAAATATATTATAATTTTTTAATATATATATATTTATATTTAAAAATAATTAACAGCTTATTCTACCTAATATTGATATAATTTAAAAAGAAGAAAAATTTCGTCATATCTTTAAATCATAAATGAACTTAACCCATATTTAAAAATTTAAATATAAAAATAAACAATAATAATAATAATTTACTAAACTACTACTAGTGGTGTATGTTTATTTCTATAATCATTGACAAATGCGCAGTACAGCACATAACAATTGATGTTTTTACCATTTTGTGCACATTATTATCGTTATATATTAAACTGTTTGGCCACATAACCATCTTCTCAATGAGGTTAAGAACATATTTGACATTACCATGTCTCGACGAAAAAAGACAAAACTGCCCAGCGGTAGGAGGAGAGATATGCATAAAAGAGGAAGTACCAGTAAGGGTGTTTATAAGTAGGGTTAGGCAGGACAGTCCCCTACTCAGTGTCATACTCAAAAAAGGTCTGGGCTGCATTTTGCAGCCTGATGCCTGGCCCTACCCGGTAAAAGCCCTAGCTATTTCAGGATGGACATGCCTAAATTGTGATATTCTGCTCATATTGTGAGAAAAAAATCTACAATCATAAACTTATAAAATAATATCATATTTATATCTTCAATAGTTAAATAATATCTATAATTTACTAAGAATAAAGTAATAAAAAAAATGGTAATTAAAATCTTAAAATTTATTGTATATATAAAAAATATTGAAATAATTAGAGGTCAGATATTTGTAGCGTTATTATAATACCAATAATTGAATACTTAATAAGTAAAACAGATGAGCAACTTTGATATCTATATAAATATAAGAGTTATGTTTAATATTTTAAAAATGAGTAAGGAGAGTTGTTAGATAAAGTAAAAAATATAAAATTATAAATAAAATAAGTTAAGAAAAGAAATAAAAATTTTAAAAAAATAAAAAATAAAAAATATATATAGGGCCGGGCAAAATGGGCAGGGCAACATACCCTGTCCAGTGTCCTGTCTGGCCTGAAATTTGGCCTGGCCCAGCCCTGTCCAAATATATTTTGGGAAATTTTTTAAGGGTCGAGCCGGATAATTTTTTTACGAGCTCGAGCGAATAGACCGAGCCACAAATATTGTGAACACCCCTATGTACCAGAGAGTCGGGGGAGGGATGGTAGGGGAAACGAAGAGCAAAAGGGAAAAGATGAAGGGGAAGGGAAACAGAATCCGCCAACAACATCGTTCTTCCGTTTCCACGCGACATCTCTTTCCTGCTGGGATCTTTAAATTACTAAAATACCCATAATGAAATGAATCCAACACTCGGGGACTTGGAACTTGTATTCATAATATCCATGTTTTCACATTCATGAGATTAATGCAGGTTATAAGTGTGATGTGCTGTTTGTTTAGACTTGTGTTTACAATAATATCCTTGAGATTCCTTTGCTTGGAATATTCCATCCTAAGGTCTTGTCCTACTATAAACATGCAGTCCACTTATGAAGGGACAAATGAGTGGACAACCCCACCCCTGGTTTTCTTCCTTCATTACTTGCGTCCTCTTCTATGTTTATTTCATTATCTAGGACTTCCCTTTCCAACTTGACCATCAATTATACATTAATCTCCCAAAAAGGCAAAGGCTTGCCCCTCATTAAGCTTAATCCTCGTTTTGCTGCTTATCATATGGATCCCATCTGCTTCCTCCACTTATCTCTCATATCTCTCTCCCTTTTTCCTCTAAAACGACAACTCGCTAACTCGTATCATTTGTTTACTCCCCTAATCTTTTTTTTTTTTTTGGTATAATTTACTCCCCTAATCTGAGCATGAATCAATTGCCCGTGAAAGTGAAACAAGAAGGTGGTGGCGGAGTGAAGAGCGTCCCGTATTGGGCCCAAGTGGAAACAGGGCCCAAAAAGCCTCAAGTCTCTTTTCATTCTAGAATTTTTAAAAATATGTTAGACTCACTCACAATCTAAAAGTATAGTGTAATTTTTTTTCTTAGGCAATACTAATATCATACATGATGAGCTGTTTATTACCCTCAGGCATAAATTTAGGCACTTAGGAGTTATGATGCCTCCCCAAACGCTGTGACTATAACTACAATAAAATGATACTCTCTAATGACCAAACATACTCTAAATAATTGTATGTTTTATCCTTTCGCTATTTGAACATATAGACGATGGGTAAAAAGCCTCAAGTCTCACTTTCACTTTTTGGTCCATCGTAAGACACTAATATTATTTAATATTGTCTTACTCCTAAATCGTGGATGAGTTTAATTATTTTCTAAAAATTTTACACAAAAAATATCTTCCTCACTGGGTCTAATAATAAGGTCTTTAATCTCATGATGGGACAAATTAATATTTAATTTTTTATTAAAAAATATATTTTTATTAAATATATGATAGGGTTTTGAATACAATTATTTTTAATAAAAGAATATTTGTATATAAAAAATAAATAGATGAAATATTAATCTTTACTTCTAAGTGGTCTTTCATTTCTTGGTATGAGTATTGAATCGGTTTTAAACGTTTAAAATAAGCATCCCCATTTCAAAATACCGTAATGTAATAATTATAGGACTTAAGGTGAGTCGTTGGCAAGAAAAAGAAACAAGAAGAAAAGGTAGGTAAAATTGTAAATAAAATAATTATGGATTCTTTATAAATGCACGGTTGTTTACAATTTTTTTAATAATTGTATGAATTATAATGTATTTTCGTCGTAAGAGTATTTTCAAATAAGGCCTACGTGAGTATTAAAAAAATTATCTTCAATTAAATTTGATAATATTTAAATATAATATAGTTAAATAATTGTATAAAAGAAATTATAAAGCATTATAACGCATAATTATGTGCATTAAAACTGGCGTAATGTTATATTTTTTGTTAGTCAGCATTAAATCAACTGTTAATATGAGGTGGGAGACTTTTTTTCTGACAATGTTTACTGGTTAAAAATGGTAGGCACTAGATTGTACTGGCTTAGTGTGTGTTTGGTATGTAGGTTATAAAATTAATTTTAGAGTATAACCATAGTTTCCTTCATTTTTTCCCAAACAATGATAAAACATGAAAAATCAATTCTGGGATTGAAACTATGGTTTATAAGATGAAATTATGGTTTCAAAAAACCAGTGACAGCATTACTTCCACGGTTTCTCTCTCCCTCCATCTTCTTAGTTTTTGGACCAAACACACACAAGAGTAGAATTTCAGGAGGCTTGACCTTGTATGGGCAAAGTCCCACATCGGGTAGTATGGGCTGCTTGATGGGGTATTTAAGCTCTTGGCTCTCCCTCCCTAACAGCTAGCTTTTAGGGATGGGCTCTCCAAGGGTTTGGATACCTATCAATGGTATCAGAGCCGGTTGTCGACCAAACGGAAAGGGCTACCTACGGAGGGGCTGACTGGCGATCGCCGATCCGGCCAAGGGTCGAGTGAAGCGCCGTAGTATGGAACCGCCGGGACATCGGCTTTCCGGGAAGGGTGTATTGATAGGGACCTTGTATGGGCAAAGTCCCACATCGGGTAGTATGGGCTGCTTGATGGGGTCTAAAAGCTAATCTAAACACACCCTAAAGATGCACAAGTACGATAAATCACGCAATCCTAGATCGCAATAATGCATAGGGTCCGATGATCATGGCATGATTACAAATTAGAATCCAAGAACTATTCTCTACAAAATTAATTAATAAAAAAATAAAATATAAGACTATTTTGATATCTATTTTTTTAAAAATATTATTTTATTATAATTTTAATTATGATATTTAGAGAGATATTATAACTTATGAGTATCTAAATTTATATTTAAGTGTGTGTTTAGTATTATAGTTTGAAAAATTATTTTTGACAAAATCTTAATTTAGAGAAATTTTAAATAAACAATAATATTTGTCCAGAAATAATTTTTGTTAAAATTATAGTTTTGAATAAACTATTGAAACTAGTTTTTAGAATAATAAAAGAGTTTATAAACTATATAATTACTATATTACCCTTATTTTTTCTTACACTATCTCTCCTCTCTTATCATCTTTCGTCTCTCTTCTTTACACTCTCTCCTCTCTCATACTTTTAATCAAATCATACTATTTTTTTATATTTTACCAATATGAAAGTGATTTTACTACTAATTATCTAATATCTTTATTTTTAAAATTTATTATTCTCAAAATTTATTATCTAAAATATATTCTTTCTATAATCTATTATCTAAAATATATTTTTCATAAAATTTATTTTTTAAAAATTAATTTAAATATACTTTAAAAATAATTAATAACTATATTATTAAATATTAATATAGTATAAAAAAAATATTTGGTCGTAGTCGTACACTCAATTTTTTTTTTTAAAAAAAATTGATTGTACAAAAAAAACAGGAGAAAGGAATCAACAAAGTGCTTAAAGAATATTCTCTCCGGAAAGAGAACAACTTCATTGCCGGGGCACATTTCATCGGCATCAGTAACCTGAGTCTTATATATTTAATATTTTTAAAATCATTTATTTAAATTAAAACCAATAACCAATAGTAACAGTAGCTATTATAATTATAAAAATTAGTTATTTTTTTAAATATATATAAAAAATTAAATTAATTAATTAATTATAACTAATATAATAATTAATTAATTTGAGTAAATTAAAGAATATATAATATAAATTTATTTTATAGAGTTATATTTAATAATTAATTAAAATTTTTAAATCTATAAAAATATTAATTAGTTCTAATAATTATAATAAAAAAATACTTAACATCAACCTTTGCATTGTAAAAAAAAAAAAAAACAAGTGTAAATACTCACGGGGATGTTGGTAAAAATTAAACAATGATTCTCAAATGATTTTAATTCGTTACATGATAGTAATTGCCTTATTGGGGACCAATAATGTACCATCCATGTAGCCAAAAAAAAAAAAGAAGAAAAGAAAGAAAAAGCTCTACAATGATTCACATTATCAAACTTTTTTTTTTTATATAATATAATAATAAGAATAAAAAATTAAAAAATCAATACCCCATTTTTAGATTCACAAATTAAGTAAAAAATACAATTATATAAAAAAAATATAAGATGGTTATAGAGTATAGATCTGATACATAATCTTTTTACTCTTAAACTTTTCCAATCTGGGAATCATATGGAAACACAGAGAAGCCCGTGGAGTCTCCTCAAGATCACTGGAGTAATCTGCATGTTCTTTTCTTTGACGATTCGATCTCGGGATCGATACACGTGTTAGTTTCACATACGTGAGAGAACACTCCACAATACTGAACAGGACACGCACAACCAACCTCCCTTCGCTCGGTGCTTTGATTTGGAAAGGGAAAAGGAAACAAGAAACCGCAAGGAACTCGGGAATTATTTATTCCTTTTTATATAGGAGAAGTCACGACAAAGGATCGCATGACAAAGGATTAAGAACAAAAACCCTAATTTTTGTTGTGGGAAGCTCTTGTTGTCGTGCATGCAATCTAATCGATGAATACCCGTAGGATCGAAGGAATTTCATCGGTCATCAACGCGGGGGTGGTGTAGATGCTCGTCTCTGGAGTATCGTGGGATCTGAATTGGTTCCTGCAATTAATATTCTCGGCTTTTGTTGTAGCTGTTGGATTGCATACATTGGTCAAGAAGACGGCCTCGAAGTACTTTGAGGTCGACGCCAATTTCGAGGGGGAACGACCCACCGATCAAATTCCAATGCCGGACACTCTCAAGGACGATCTTTGCGTTGTCTGCGGCCACTCTGGCACAAAAAAGTGCTCGCGCTGTAAAGCCGTAAGATACTGGTGCGTCGAACAAATAGTCCGTGTGAATTGTTGGTTTCTTGTTATTATTGTTTCCAATATGATCACGGGATTTTTATTTCTAGGGTCTTAGTAATTCAGAGGGCTTTCCTTGCTATTGATTTCTGTTAATTTGATGCTGCAACTTCAACGTTGACCCGTGAAGTTGACGCGTTATATTGTTTTTTAATCTGACAAGTTGATTTTTTTAATGCGTTCATCAGCTCACAGACATGCCAACAGTCACACTGGAAATCTGGACACAAGTCAAAATGCAAGGATTCTCATTTATCCAGTGGAAATAATTCGACTCAAACTGTGGCAACTAATTGTGGGTCTAAAGCGTCTGCGGCTGGGGGTAAAAATTTATCTTCAATAGCACTGGTACCTGCTTCTGGCGGGTCCAATTCCAGGCCTATCAAGCAGCCCAAAAGTGTAATTTTCTTTATATACCTTGATGAAAAATACACTGCACTCGGCTTACTTGGTTGAGTATTGTGTGTTTTCTGGCATGCTGAAATGTTTGATCCTTTTTTCCCTTTTCAGGTTCTTTTTCCGTATGATGAATTTGTTAAATTTTTTAATTGGGACAATCCTGGATTTCCTCCTTGCGGACTCTTGAATTGTGGAAATAGGTTCTTATTTGTCACAACCAAGCTTTACTGTTTGCGATCATTTGATTGCCATAAGAATATTCAGTGACAAAACTATATGTCCTGTGAATCTATGCAGCTGCTTTGCTAACGTGGTTCTCCAATGTCTCTCATTCACAAAGCCACTCGTTGCCTACTTGTTGGAAAAAGGCCACCGCCAAGAATGTAGTGTCATTAACAAGATTTTTTGCTTCTTATTGGTTCCGTGACTTCTCCCCATGCTCATATTTGTTACTACCTTTTCAGGCAGTTTTAATGATTGGTGCTTTCTATGTGAGTTTCAAGCCCACCTTGAACGAGTAAGGCGAAGTTCACTGGCCTTCTCTCCAATGCATATTCTTTCTGGCTTGCATAATATTGGTGGCGATTTCGGTTATGGAAGACAAGAGGATGCTCACGAGTTCATGAGGTTTATTTGCTACTGCAGCTGTCTATTGACTTTCTGTAGTTAACTGTGCATTGACTGTGTTTAGAAGGACTCTATATGGTTAATGATTTAATACAGTAAATTTTTCTAATATTCTTGTAGGTTTGCCATTGATACAATGCAATCTGTTTGCCTTGATGAATTTGGTGGAGAAAGAGCTGTCCCTTCCAACCTTCAAGAGACGACCCTGATTCAACACATTTTTGGTGGTCACCTTCAATCTCAGGTATACTTCTGATCAGTAAGAAAATCAGCATTATTATGTTGAGTGAATACCTTGTTATTACTTTTTGTGTGCTCAATGAGAATTATAGACGAAATGATCACTTTGATAGTTAATTGATTAAATTGTAGATGCTCTGGTTGTCTCTGAACTCTTTCATGCACATGACGGAGTTCAGAAGAGAATCAGAGACTCAATATTCCAGCAGAATTCTCTTTAGCCTAGCTTGAGGTTGACTTATATGTAGTTTCAGATATCTTGATCCTCTTCAGATGAGAACAAATGTTGTTTATGTCGAAATGGTCCTTGGTCTCAGAGTCTGAATATAGCACAGTCAGCATGGTGGTTAAGTTGTGGGCTTATCTCATTCTTCCTTGAGTTAAAAACTTGTTGAGCTTAATGTTCTATGTGCGATTGTTGTTTCTTTAGTATTTCAACACTTTTGTTACTGCTCTTTTCAATCCTTTTTTATTTTTTATTCTTTTTTTTCAAATGTGACCAACAGATCATCCCTAAGCTCTTGACAGATAGTTTCATTAAAGCACTCAGTTCACCTTTTTAATGGAATAAGGTGGTATTCTCTTCTACTTAGCTAGGAATACATTCTATGACAAACTTTATAAAGGGGTTAGAAGGCACTCTGCTTAGCTTTTAACCTAACATTGGCCTGGAAATGTTTTTCTGCATTCTGGCTGGGTTGCCATTTGGGTAAAATACAAGCTGTCATGGAATCTGCCTTTGTTAGCTTTGAGTTATGGTTTTCTCATAGATCCATGATTTTGCCTTTTGGACTGCCTAAATCTTCATTCCTTTTTCTTTGCTGCCAAATCCTTTTATGTTATTTTGTTTCTGACATGGATGTAGCTGTGAATTTCAACTTTTTTTTTGGGAAACAGGTTATTTGCACAAAATGTGATAAGGTTTCAAATCAATATGAAAATCTGATGGACTTAACAGTTGAAATTCATGGTGATGCTGCCTCCCTGGAGGAATGTTTAGACCAGTTTACTGTCAAGGAGTGGCTTCATGGGGATAATATGTATAAATGTGATGGGTAAGGTTGCCTTCCTTTTGAAAAGATACCGATGCCTTAAAATGGTTGGCTATCTTGTCATAAAATGTTTACTTTGTTTGAACAGTTGTTGATGACATCAGCAACATGGAGCCATTCCCCCCCTTTGCTTAAGTTGATATATGTTTAGATGTTACTGGGGCTATATATTGAATGTAAGAACCGCATGAGTATTTCATATGATGGCCATTAGGTTGGCATTAATCTTTTTGGGGTTTCCTGTGGGAAGGCTAGCCACTCACTCTCTCTTTGTTAACTTAGAAGGGGGTCCTCTAAGAGGGAAAAAAGTTGCAGTGAACTGTGTACCATTAATGATTACTGATTGCTGAGACAGTAGTTTTGGGAGGCCTCTAAGAAGAATAACAGTAACACTATATGTTTGAAACTTATCTTGCATCTAAAAAGTAAAAACACTATTCCACTTTCAAATCTCAAAAATTGTTTTTTTTTTTTTGATAAAAGAAGAAATATTTTTAGAGGGAGGAAATGCAAATTACTAAAAAGATGAGGATATTTTCATAAGCAAAGATGCAAAGAAATAACATAACAAAAGCAAACAACATCAAAATACTATTCTCATTAATTCCTTTCTATATCTGTTGGGAGGCTGCTTTAAAAGAGGCCATGGACTGAACACCAAAAAGAGGCCTAATAAACAGAAGCATTGGCAAAGATAGTGTAGTTCTTTTGTTAAATAACTGATGTTACTGATGTTATTGGACCTTGAAACTCTTTGGAACTTAGCGCGATCCTATCTCTTACAAGTCTTGCTGCTTTTTGCAGGTGTAATGACTATGTTAAGGCATGGAAGCGTCTTACGGTGAAAAGTGCTCCAAATATTCTCACAATTGCCTTGAAAAGATTTCAGGTTTGAGCAATTTGATCTGGATGTCTTACTAGATTGTTATTAGGTGCTCTAAATTAGTTAGAGACCAGTTATTAAGATTTGTGGTACTTAGGGTTTTGGGTTTGTCCCCTGTCAACACATGCTTTGCAATTTTTGGATGTAAGGGGTTAGTCTTGTGATAATCTTAATATTATGCAAATAGCCAATTACATTATTCTTTTTCTAGAGAAATAAGAGTTTGAATATGCTTTGAAGTACTTTTCCCCCAATCATTGCCCCCCAACCACAAAATAAGGTTATTATTTACAATTTTGCATGTGCAGAGTGGGAGATTTGGAAAACTCAACAAGAGAATAACCTTCCCTGAAACTTTAAACCTTAGTCCTTACATGAGTGAAGCGGGAGATGGATCTGATGTCTATAAGCTATATGCTGTTGTAGTTCATCTTGATATGCTGAATGCCTCGTTTTTTGGTCATTATATCTGCTACATCAAGGATTTTCGTGGAAATTGGTATAGTATTGATGATTGCAAAGTAAGACTTCTCTGTTTTCCCATGCAACTTCATATTTTCATCTTTAATCACCAAATACAATGCATAACTTTCAGCATCCTCATTTGGTTTGCCATTTTGTCAGGTTGTGAGCGTAGAATTGGAGGAGGTACTTTCTCAGGGAGCATACATGCTGTTATACAGCAGGTACTGATGTGATTGTGTGTAGGCTAAGGCTCTCTCTCACTTATATTGGGTACAAAATTCTCTGATTGAAGCTACAAGTTTTAATTTGTATTTGGACAGGATCAGCGCCCGGCCTTCTGGCCTTCAGACTACTGAGTCTCTACGGATGCCAGAAGAGCAAAGAGACGAAGTGGAAGTGAAGCCTGGCTTAACTGAGCAACCAGAACGCATCCCAAGTGTGGAGACTGTGACTTGCAGTAGCAGTTTGAAGGTTTTGCCATCAGATCTAGATTTGAAGGCTTTTGGCGCCGATAATGATTCCTTGACTGGAAAGAATTCTATGGATACGGACACAATTGATGTTGAGTCAACTTCTGATTTTGTTGGCGATGCTTCTGGACGTGCCGTCGAATCACCGCCTGTGCTTGCTTCTCAAGCTGTCAAAGATTTGGAGAATACAGATATGGTCCAAACAAACCCATGTTCATCTGCCTTGAAAGAGACTTCAGACTGCATGGAAGAGCAAGATGATATTCATATGGGCAATTCTGATCCCTCTCCAGGTTTGCCAAACGGCTTTTCTTGCTTTAATAAGAATTCTCGTGTTTTAACGGATCATCGAAACGACGGGGGAGACGGAGGGTTGGAGGATGTTAAATTCAAGTCAAATTATGGGAATGGATATTCCAGTGTAAGCGAGAATGGGATCCCAGTTGAGGAAGCTCGTACAAAATTTTCTGGCATTAGTTCATTGTCCACTGAAACATCTTCGGCTAAGATGCATCAGTTGAAGAGAGGATCGCCACTGTGCAGTTCTTGAGCTGCAAATATGAGGGAATAAATTAACAGTAACGTAGGTATAGTTAAATTTGCTATTTGTTAATATCATCTGATTAACCCATCATCGGAAAGAGGGTGGTGAGTCGGGAAATTATTTTTATCTGGGGTTTCATTATTTGCTGGAACCTTGGATCCTATTGCGACATTTTTAGATGGACTCTAATTTGATTATAGTGACAGAATAGAACTCCTTTCTTATATCCCCAACCTGCTGCTTACTCTAATTTTGTAATAAAAAGCTGGTTTTTTTTGCACTGTTTTTGTTAAACCCCATGTCTCTTGTGATTTGTCTCTTCATTGTACAGGCTTCTTTTCGGTCGTCTTCTTGTTTTAGGTGCAGCACCCCCTATCTTATTTTAAGTTATATTTTTTTAGCTATGGCCTATGTACAGGATAGATAAATTGAAACTAATTTTTCTAACAATTAAACCATGATAAAATGTGTAAAGAATTAAAATTAAAAGAAATTAAAATAAAACATGGACAAAACTTGAGAGAAGTAGTGCTACTCATAAATTAAAAAAAAAAAATTGCAAGATCAGGAATTGGTGAAGTATTAGTTTGCGGAATTTCTTTTATCTGAGGATATGTTATGTTGAAGTTGCAGTATATCAGATTATCAGCCGCAAAAAAGGAAGTCAATTAATAGTATACCCATTCAGGTGTTAAAAAAAAAAACAGTAGACACATTTAAATAAATAAATAATTTACAGAAGAAACACGGGGGCGTGACGTGAGCCATTCAAACGCATTTTTGAAAAGAAAAAAACAAGTTTTTTTTATAAGAAAACAAAAGTTTTAGCAAACTGACATGACACCACAAAGTGCTACACAGGATGACTTTAAGCCTGAAGGGTTTGGTGCACAGTGCTTTTGCTATTCACAAAATATCCAACTCCAATTCCATACGATAATATTTTTCAGAATTTTTTCCATAACATACTCGTATATGCTTTCTTACTGTTATTTATTGAAAAAAAACAAGAAACTAACCTAATTCATTCATAGTTGAATGGTGCCTTGTATATAAAATATATATTATACCATTCAAATATAAAAAGTTACGTTAAGGCTCAAATCTTTAGAGGGATTGGTGGGTGAACTAACCCATATGACCATATCAATGTTAGGACAATAGTGCTAACCATAATTACCTAGCTTCATAAAGGTAATTAGCCTCCCTGAGTAATTAGAGAAGTGAATTAACGAACACAGTCACAGGAAATAAAAGGATTATTCGGATTCGCCATGTATGAAAAGCTGGACCGCGTCATGTGGGAAACGGGAAGTAGCCTGGGTGGGTTAAGGTTATGTGCGTGTGACTTGTGAGCATCATCCACAAAGTGAGCACACGAGGCGGAGCAAAAAGTAAAAAAAAGAAGAGGAAGGGAGCTTAATTAGCGGCTTTTTCCTCTACTCCAATATTTTAATCTAATCCGAATTGGTTTGTGCTTGGCTTGTTGATGGGACTTTGGCTGAGCATTGACTTTTAGTTGGTGAAGCTCTCTCTGTTTCAGAAGCAAAAGACAAAGATTCCACAACGAGGAAGAGGTTTTGCTTTTGCTTTGGGAGGGTCAGCTAACCCACACACACTCACACACAAATGACAAACCCCACTTTGACATAGGCCAGCGACTTTGAAACTCTGTTACTTTCTCTTTCTTTTATGCAGTTTTGCTACGGGTAAAGCGATTACATGTGCCAGTACTTGTTTCCTTGGTGTCAAACCCGAATCCAAAGCCCCAATCTTTGAGCCGAGTCTCCAGAGTCAACCATTTCTCTTCCTCTATACACACACCCACCCACACACACCCGTGTACCCTAGAGCCACCCACGAAGTTTCCCACCCCTCTTCCTCCTCCTCCACCTCCCTTTCCCTTTTTCCCTTTTTCCCCACCCCTTTTAAACACCACCTCTTCCTTCTTACCATACATCCTCAGCCCTATTCGTTGACACTCACTACTACTCTCAAATCGGCTGCTTCACTTCTATATCAGGTGCATTTCTCTTGTTTTTCTATGCTTGCTTCTGGGTTTTCCTTGTGTAGGTTTTAAACCTTCCGATCAAGTTTTTATTTTTGTATGTGTGGGTGGGTGGGTGGTTTACTTCGACTTTACCAGTGTAAAATCTGATCCTTCTTTCTGTTAGATGTGGTACGAGGGTGTTTGATTTAACTGCAATCGGATCCTTTGTGAAATAGGGGTTTGCTTTGTGTGTTTAGTTCCTTCCCGTATTCAGGTCTCCGATTTCAAGTCTTCTTTGGGGTTTGGGGAGGTTAGGAATTTTGTTCGCATCTCAACTCCGAAGCTTAACTGATTTTGATGAGTGGACGGTTTCTTTTTCTCCGAGGGTTTTTTTTCTTCTCTCCTTTCTGTTCTGTATCAGTTCCCTAAATGTGCAGTTTTAATCATTTGCCAAGGCTTGATTTTGCCTCGGACAGCATTTTATTTTACTTCACGGCGACTTTCTTTGTTCAATTGGAAGCATTATTTCACTTCCATTCCCCCCTTATAATCGTTGCAGAGACTTTTAAGGAAGAAAAAATGCTAACGTCTTGGTCACTTCGTTTTTGCAGTTGTCTCTGGCAAACTTGTTGTCAATGGAACTTAACAATTGGCAAGGTAAAAGGACAAAAAGCTTGAAGAGAAAGTCACCAGAAAATGGAGATTGTGTACTCTCCAACTGCTCTTCCCTAGATGACCTTAATGAAGACCTCTTTGAAAGGGTTCTCTCATGGCTGCCTACTTCTACATTCTTTCGCCTCAGCACTGTGTGCAAAAGATGGAAATCAGCCGCAGATTCTGCAAGCTTCAAGCTTGCCTGCTCTCAGATCCCTTCTCGGGATCCTTGGTTCTTAATGGTCGGCCCCAATCTCAACCAATCAATCGTCTTTGACTCTGCTGAAAGCTCTTGGAAAAGACTCAACAATGCTCCTCCTGTGCTGGAAGATTCTAACCAAAGTTGCATGCCAGTGGCTGCCTCTGGTGGCTTGATTTGTTACCGTGAATCATCTGGAAACTTCACCGTATGCAATCCGGTGACTGGATGTCGCAGGCATCTACCTCCACTGCATTTAGCCCAACAAAATCAACCACTTAATGCCGTTGTGATGAGTTCATCTATCTCCACCTACAAGATAGTGTTAGTCTTCGGCGAACTTCCATTTCTCTCTTTCATATCCTACGACTCAAACAATGGTTGCTGGGAAGATGAGACTGCACTTGGGAGAAAGGTTGATGACAATTGTATGGAATATGATTCAAGTGATGATGATGTTGTGTACTTCCTAAGTAAGGCTGGAAATGTGGTGGCAAGTAACATGCAGAGAAGCCCTTCGAAGCAATACTCGTCGGTTATTACTAACAAAGACAAAGACGGTGAGGAGGTAATTTACTTCCTAAGCTGCTCAGGGACAGTAGTAGCCTGCAATTTGACAAGCAAGAGCTGCTTTGAGTATCCAAGGTTGTTGCCTGCATTCTGTGAGTACTCCATTGATGTTGTGGAGTGTAACGGTGAGATGCTTGTAGTCCTGTTGTCAGAGTTCTTGGAAAGCGCGAGTCTTCGGGTGTGGAAATACGATGAGGCCGGGCGGTGCTGGCACCAGATTGCAGCCATGCCTGCAGCAATGTCTCATGAGTGGTATGGCAAGAAGGCAGATATTAACTGCGTGGGGGTGAATGATGAGATATTCATATGCTTGAATTCGCCTGAGCTATGCACTTATGTTGTGTGTGATTTGTGGACTAAAGAATGGAATGAATTGCCGAAATGCTGCATTAAAGGCCAAGTCATGGAGTTCATGTCCGCCTTCTCGTTCGAGCCCCGGATAGAGGCTTCCGTATGACACAGCAAGAATCTTTTGATTGGAACTATCCCGCTTTTGTTGTTGTGTTACCTCATTTTTTTTGCCAATTAAGATTGAAGCAAATAGCTAGTGGAGATGTGTGTGAAACTAACCTAGTGACTAGTGACTGATAGGTAACTGAGATATTTTTATTGCGATTATCTTCATTGATTGTTAGATGTAAGTCGTTTCTGTGATTATTATTGTTAAAATTATTATTAATTATTAATGAATGATGGCCTTGAGAATCATTTTTCCTTTATTTTTCTGGGTTTTCTTCCGTGAACAAGTGAAGATGATACATCTCAATCTTCTCCTTTCATTTCTTTTGGATTGGAACGTTGAGGCTAGGTCCCCAACTATTGAGTTACTCTTCCGATCTCTTAATCTCTCATAGTCTTATTATATTTATAATTTTATCTGTTTTAAAATTATTCTTATTTATATTTTTTGACAATAATTAAATATATTATATTAATTAGTTTTATTATTTTTTTAATTAAATTAAATTAATTATATTAAAAATTATACTAGGATCATTCTAATAATATATTGAGTAAAAATTTCACACGCTAGTATCCTTTTAAATTGAGGTGAATTGATCTACAGGATTTAATCTCTATTAATATTTTATTTTGCTTATTTGTATTGAGAATCTCTAATCTTTGGGGTACATGATTATTATTAAAGAAGGGGTGAATTCAGGAAAAGTCAAAATAATTAACTAATTGCAATAGTAATTTTACTTTTTTGATAATATGAAATAGTTAAATTAACAATAAATATGGTTTTCTTGGTCGGAGATATTTTTTGGTGAACAGTCCGAATAGATTGAGCTTGGGATTTTATGGATAATTTGTACCAATTGGATTATCTATTGATCCATTTCATAATTTAACATAATGTTAATTATTGGATTAATATAATATTTAGTTTTTTAAAATTTGTATGAATTTTAATTTTAGTCTATTAAATTTTAAGTAATGGATTTTGGTTCTTTTAAGAGTAAAATTATTCATATTTTCATTAAATTATAATAATAAATATTTTAGACAGAAAAAATTTAAAGAAATAAAATTTATAATTTAAAATTTAAGGGATTAAAATTAAAATAAGAATAAAATTAAGGGATAGAATTGTATTAACCTTTAATTATTTGATTCATACATTTGATACGGCAGGATCTTTACACACAAGTTATAACGATGAATTGGAGCTGCATTCCATGACATACAAACTTTATCTGAGTTTATTAAAATAAAGACGTATCGCGTATCATTTATAAATAAGGAACACAGGCCTAATATCAAGGTTATTTTGAAAAAATAAAATAAAATAAGAGGCCAAGCAAATAGCCAAATATAATATAATTTAGAGTAAAAATATATTTAATATCTTAAATTAATTTTAAAAAATAATTAATACTATAAAATATTTAAAGTTAAAATTAGTATTTAAATTAATTTTAGAAGTGTAATTAACACTCTAAAATATTTAATAGTATAGTTAGTATCGTAAACTAATTTTAAAATAGTAATTAATAATTTAAAATATTTAACTTATTATAATTTTATTTTTTTACTAATAAAAATACTTTTATTTTATATATTCTACATAAATTTTTTATTTTAACATATTATTATTTAAAAAATTATATATATAATATTATTTTAATAAATTATATTAAATATATTATAAAATTTTATAATTTTTAATATTTAGAGTTTATTTATAATTTTTATTTAAATAATTTTTTTAAAAATAATTTATTAAAATAAAAAACTTATATAATATATATTAGAAAAAAATTTGTGTTTCTAATAAAAAAATAAAATTATATTAATTTAAATATTTTGAAGTATTTATTATACCTCAAAAATTAATTTAAAATATTAATTATACTTTTAAATTAGTTCACCGTATTAATTGTGTATTTAGATAATTTAAGGAACTAATTGCTTCCTGTGATGTTACCATATATTTTATTGGATATTTTGAGTGTATTTTAGAAGATAATGGAATCTGAGAATCCGGTGAAACTGCATTTGGGGGAATTGCAGAAACATTTGGGGAAGAAGCAAAAGTTCGAGGACGCTGTCTTCTCTCTCAAATCCCTCCTCCAACAAAAATATCCGTCCGCTTCTCCCTCTCTCCTCAAATCCGTATGCTTACTTTCTCTTTCTTTTGCAAGCTTTTGTTCTTTTTTTCCTTTTCCGTTTATGTTATTCTATTCGATTTGTATTACTAGTATGTTCATCCATTTAACTTTAACACCGTTTCTGTTTTTCGGTTCTTGCTTTTCAAATTCTCGTTTTTTGTTAGCAATACCTGATTTCCTGGTTGTTTGGATTCATTACTATTATTGATTTATATTGGTGAGTAACATGGATACCATTGTTGAAGAATTTAACCGAGTAATCAACTTTGATGTGGGCAGTTTTATATCGCTGTATGCTGAGTTGCTACTGTATGGAAGACCAGGTATACCGCACCGGGTTTCTGGAATGCGGGGCTGGGGCTTTTTGAGCTGGCTGAATTGCTTGTTTCTGATCCATCTGAGAAGGAACACTTGAAGGGTTGCATTTCTCAGGCGAGGGAAGAGTTGCATCTAGAGGATAATCCCACACAAGCTTCACAACCAGCTTAAAATCCGGGGAATGGAGGTGATCATCTTCTACTTTCTATTAAGATTTGAAATAATTTTTCTTTCCCTGTGACCTTGTATCATGTTTTGTGTGGATTTAGGATATCTTTTTGAGGGACACCTTACTGTGGATCCAGAGCCACCTCGGCCTCAATGGCTGGTAGAGTCAAACCTCTTGACAACAGCTGCTACGCTATTTACTGCTGAATCATCTAAAAGTTTAGCAGCAGATGACACTTCACGGGAAAATGGTGCAAATATGCTTCAGGATCTTCTGAATAGATTAGAAGATGCCGTGCCACTGGTATTCATCCCAAATCTACTCTGTTTCTGTTAACTGTTGATTACTTAGCTCCAATTCTATACTCAGATATCAACGTGGCTTTCAATTTCTAGATTCAGTTTCCTTCGTCAAATAAATTGTATGTTGTGGGGCTTATTCATTGTTCAGATTTGGAGCTTAAGCAAGCCAAACCATTCTGCCTTGATTTAAGATCAGTGAGAAATAACTTATAGATCAACTCGGAAAATAAGTGCTTTGAATTGACTATGAACAGGCTGCCTATCACAGCCCCCATAATTCCATTTTACTTGTTCCTGAGTAAGCCAACCTACACTTGAGATTTGTTTACTCAAGTATTTCGTCCAGATTAGTTAAGTGACCAACATCAGCGACCTACCTATCTGCTAATGTCATTTTACCCAATCCATGGTGTTGCTTATTGTCCCCGTCCTTTTAGCGCATTTACGTCAAAGAATAGATTTAGATATGGTTCCTTATATATTAACTATTAAGTTTTCAATTAAAAGATAACTTGTGTTCTATGATTTTCTAATTAAAACATGGCAAGCATATAGTTTAATTAGGGAATTAAACACTTGTCTGTAAAAACCATATACTTGTAATGTTATTTTTTTTGAAAAATTGACAGTTGCATGTGTCCATCAGAGAACCCAATCAACCTATTATTTAAATCACTTGGTTTGTGTTACCTGTCGGTGTCCATATTACTAATGAAAGGCAGTAAGGCAGTTCTATTATTACACTTTGCATTACTTCATCAAGGGTAAAGATCACTGTAATTTCTCCTTGTTTAGATGCTGAGTGATGGTCCAGCACGTCCAAAAGCCCCTCCTGCTAGCAGAGAAGTTGTGGCAAAACTTCCGGTCATTACTCTTACAGAGGAAATCCTGGCTAAGCTGGGGAAAAATGCAGAGTGTACAATTTGCAAGGAAAACTTGGCTCTAAATGACAAAATGCAGGAGTTGCCATGCAAGCACACTTTCCACCCACCTTGTCTAAAGCCATGGCTGGTATATTTGGGAACTTGCCCTGATATGTTGGAAACTATTTGGAAGAACATGCAATTTTTGGTCTCCCTTTTCAAAGCAACGTTTTATCGTTGTTAAAATGATCGTCTCTATGTTGCCGGACGAGCATGATTCATGCCTTGTCGGTATGAGCTGCAAACTGATGACCATGCCTATGAGAGCTGGAAGGAACGTGAGAAGGAAGCAGAAGAGAGGAAGGGTGCTGAAAATGCCATTCGTGGGGGCGAATATATGTATGTTTAGATTGTTGTCTATTCCATGTATGATCAGCAATTTTTATGAACTGCTACATGTAAATTGTTCATTATTGGAGATAGAGTCACACTCTTTCAAGCTTCTCAGGTGTCTACTCATGTTGGCTGTTTTCTTGATAGTGGGTCCATTTAATTGTATTCCGACAGGATACCAATGCCTTATACCGAAGTTGATAGAGGCATTAACTTGAATGTCTCTTTTAAACTGAACCCACTTTGTCTTGAACATACCAATTAGTCCTCAAAGAAAATAAGACGCCAAAATAATTTTAATAACTAAAAAATTCTACACCCATGATAACCTGACTGACTATGGCGCAACATGGGCGTTTCTTTTGTTTATAGCTGACAGATGGTTATCCTCTTTCGTTTAAGATTTGGTTGCGTTAGATTACGACTTCTCAGAATCATAATTTCCAATTTATAATTCGTAGAATATGGCTAGGTCACAAAGGAATCAAGGATGCTGACAACCAAAAATAACAAGGAATCAAGTATCAAATATTCTAATAATGACGACACAAGTTCGGGCACATCTCAGAGACTCAGATGAACAACTATACTTATGAATAAAATTACTCGTTTTCTCAGAATAATAGAAATCACGTGGGGGAAAATACAAGCACAATCCTTCATAGAACAAACGTGTTAATTTGATGTACCTAGGGCCATCTTTATATAAACAAGCAACTTTGAAGTGTAGCTGATCCGACGATAAATTCCACCCCATCAAATCCAGCGACGCTGCCTTCTCAACACAAACATTGCCTCAATAAAGAAATTTCAATCAAATAAAGACACCCTGTCTTTAAGCTCGGTACTAAAGAAGATACAAACCGCAACAACTTAAATTACCAAATGGCAACCATTCTTGATACGTTCCCATTGCTTGAGAAAAATACTAAAGCTGTTCCCAACTGACCAACTTGAGTGTGCAAGGTGATTATATAAAATTGGATGCTCTCTCTGTCTCCTCAGAAACCGAAGTGATCAGGCCTGCATGACAATCCTGCTCACAGATAGCAAATCACACTCTTTTCTGTGAATATCAGAAAATGAACCATTAGCCAACAGGAACCTTTATCCTAATATTGGAGTATCGATCAACCACCCATCCTTCCTCTACTCTGCCTATCTGAAGATCTTTGTACACTTTGAGTAAATTCATGAGGCTCCAAATTTCTATCCCTTCCAATCGCCGGTCCCATTGCATCATTCCTACGACCTCTTCGGTTCTGTCTCCTCATATTATGATGGTTAGGTCTGGATCCATTTGACCTCTTTTCCTCAAAGACCAACGGCTGGATCCCCTGCAGACCAGGCTCTGGAACATATCCTATAGGCCGTTTGGAAACATCCATCCTTCTAAATGTGATAGATATCCTAATAGATATTGGAAGAAAATTGAATGAGTCAGATCAACATCAGAATCATGGAAGAGGGGGAGCAGTGGGAGAAATACAATTCCATTAAGTACCTCTTTGAAGAAACTGCAGGCACACAATGCTTAGCTACATCAGCTCCATTTCCATTCAACACAAGTACAGATCTGGAAAGAAAATGCTACTATAAGATTTTTCACTTCTCCATTGTAGTCATTAGTTGATTGAAAAATCAATGCAAAATCTCTTGCCAAGTTAATATAATTGGAAAATTAATTATATAAAGTACAAGAAATAAATACAAACTGAATACTTACCCCACAGGCAGGGGAATGGCAACTGAACCATCAAATTCCCCAGCACCTAAAACCTTTAAGTTGGATCCAAAGACAATATTGCACTCACTAAGAAATGATACCGTGCAAAATGGTCGAACAAAATCATGATTGTCTATGTGTGGAGGTATACAGTCGCCTTCTTCATAAATATTAACAATGCCACTATCTGGCACACAAGTAGGAGGAAGTACATGCCACCTGATCAGCCTTCGGATGATGACCTTGAAAAGGTCAGGAATAGGGTCTACCATCACATTCTGAAGAATGCCAGGTGGGTTACCATCTTTATCCTGTAAGCAGAATGTGAGAAAGTAAGAGTTCCATCCCCCTATCAAACTCCTCAGCGATCGTAATAGGACTACTCAGGTATTAAAATCACTCTATTTCCCAATAAAAGAACACTCGTCAAAAATTTGTAAAGGAGGCATAAGAAATAGACTAACTGTTGCATAATTGTAACAGCACCCAAATTGGATAGTTTGGCGTCCCTTGCCTCTCATCCACTTTTGAGGAGCTGTGTATGTCCGTTCTGCAAGAGTTTAAAAGAATGAACGACATATAGTGACTAGTCCCTCAGCAATAATACCTCCCGTTATACTTAACTAATAATCAATGCAGTATAGACAACTGGGGAAAAAGAGAATTGCTTTTCTTCAGTCTTCTGGATGGTAGTTAGCACAGGCAACCCGTGATCCAAAAACTCAATATATCCATAACTCTAAACAAAGGATAATTGATTAGTTTCAAACTCATTGACCACGCTAAGTTGTTGGGACCCCTAAAATTCCAGAAAAAAGAATTACATCTACACGTAACAGATATTATCTACAACTGAAAATTATATCCCGGTTTCTTCGCCATTCTTTACCTCAGTCTGAGTACATATTTCAATAATCAGCATTTTCCTCTCATGACATAATTATCAGATAGCAATTATGGAGTTTTTACTTTAGTTATACCTAGAAAAGACTGCAAAAGATACATTCATCGGACAAGGAATTTATTTTGATAAGATCCACACTCCTTTACAATAACCAAATTATTCCCCAAAACGTATAAATATTTATCCTCATTCAGGATTCATAACCACTCCAATCTTAGAGTACAAAAGTGTGATCTTTACACCTTAAATGAACATGTCAGTGTACCTCCCAAAAATACCTTTACGAATCAACTAAGTCCTACCAGAATCTCGAGGAAATTTAAGTCCTTATTTGTGATTTGTTTGTGATGTCATGTTCATGAATTGCTTTCTCGTGAACTTATAGGATCTGAGTCAATTAGTAGTAGAATAATAATCATGCCACAGACATGACAATAGAATAAAAGGCAAAACCAAATAAGGATGCTGTTAATAATATGCAGTCTAAAACACATCACTACTAATAATATACAATGGGAAATGCTATGATGATAGATCATCGAATTCATGCAAGTACTTTTAGTCATCTAATAGCATTTCTTTCTTTGTTTTTACCCTGTGAAAGTCATCTGTTAGTTAATCTGCATAATCTTCTACTCAGCCACTGCGCAGTATAACACTAAGAGCGATTTGATTATACCCTACAATTTAACATTAAACAAGTTGAAAACCACCGACTATAAAGTTTCAAATATGTTAGAAGACAAGAGAAGTGATTGCAATTAATCTTGTAATGCATCCAATCGTTTCCTTTCACCTATTTAAAATCGGATGATAAAGGCAGCAGTAATTCCTGCAGTTAGCAAAGTAGAATGCAACCGAATACAGGGAATTCCTTCTGTGTCAATTTAGAATACAAAACCAAAACTATCGCAAGGACAAGAACAATATAGCCGGTATATTCAAATCAAGGCCTTGTCATCCATATTGAAATTGGCTTTCTGCTATTGCTGTTTTTAAACAGTAACCTGTGTAACTAACGCTAATTGTTCAATTAAACAGTTATCTACGCACTACAACTTTTAGACAACATTATTACCATAAATTTTATTAACTCATGCTAACAAAATAAACAGTGCAATGAACTAGCATGGTGAGACAACAAACCTTTCAGTTCTCCCTTTCTTCCCATCTCTTGCAGTGAAGCAACATAATTAACTATCCTTTTCTGCTCAGCAGCACTAAAAATACCCGTATGGAGTTCAAGCCCTTCAAGGATGTTGACAAGTTTTCCATTAACCCTCTCAAAGCACATGTAGTCTTTCTCACGCCGGACATTCATGAACCTAATGTACTCTCGCTGCTCCCAAGACAACTTAGGCTTCTCGGGAACCTTTGTTATCGTTCCATCAGAAGGACTTGCAATAGACGGCAGCTTGTCATGCTCTTCTTCACCAAATTCATCCTCCTGCGCCATGTCCGCCCAAGACATACGAGGGCTCGGGGTCTCCAATAGAGGAGATTCATAATTTACTTCACTTGTAGATATTTCAGTCACCGGTCCAGACCACCCAGATGCTTCACCCGAATAACTTGCTTCTGCCCCATCTTTCCAACTCCCAAGAGAATTGGTATCACAATTATCGTCATGATTGCCACACGTCTCATGCGATTTCATATTATTAGCAACAGAAGCATTCAAATTTTCATCAAATTGCTCTCTTGGAGCAGCACCATGAGACTCTACAAGATTACAAGAGGAGAAATGTTCCTATCAGTAAACTATCAACTCTTTATAGCGCATGCATCATATAATTACCAAAGAAATAACAAGCAAAGAATCTGCCAAGATTCATAATCGCGTTTCAGTTATTCCGCTCGAATATGACAACCCCTCCACGAGAAGAGACCAAAGAGACGATACAAAACGAAAAAGAAAAAGTAAAGCAGCTTACCAGGGTCAATGGAACGGATGCGATCAGAAAGAATTACAGAGCAGTGACTGCAGAGATCTTTGGAGAGGAAGGGAAGCCAGGTTGAGAAGAACTCGGAGGCGATTCGGAGCTCAGAAGGCTGATAATTGTTAAGGAATGGGTCGTCGGATCTGGAACGCTGCCCGTCCATGGGCGAGTCGACTCAGGTGCTGGAACCGTATTCCGCTCCTGGTCTGCCTGCGAAACAGTGGAAAGAGAACACCGCGCCCAAATCCCTCCGCTTTCCAGTTCCAGTTCCAGTTCCAGTTCTATAGTTAATTCTAATTGATATTTGGCTACACACACACGCACATGTATATATATATATGGAGTTGGGCTTTTTCCTCCCATCGAAGTTCTCCTCCTCTTTTCAGGATTCCTTGGTACACTATTAACCTTAAAGAAGTATTTAGATATAATTAAATACGTGATATAAGATGTATTTAGATATAATCAAAATAAAATTTTAATAAATGAAATAAATAAAAAAAATTCCACAAATTAAACGACGGCCCTACTAGCTACTACTACCTAGTAGTAGTACCTCTAGTTTTAATCGGCTCTTTTATCATATCTTTGTAACAGTGCAATGAGGGTGAATTATTTAATTTTTATTAAATAATCATAATCATAATCAGAATCAGAATCATGCCCCCTAGGACATAGGTTTTCTACCGTCTTTCTTAATACGTGTTTCACAAGCATGATTTGAGAATTAATTTTAAATAAAATCTTATTTTAGAAAAATTTTACATAAATATCAATTTTTATTTAGAATTAATTTTAAAATAAAATCTTAATTTAAAAAAATTTGAACCAAACAACCATTTTTGTCTAGAATTAATTTTGGACAAAACCTCGATTTAAAATCATAGTTTTAAATAAGTTATTAAAAATGGATTTTGGAACTATAAAAGAGTTTATAGATTATCCAATTACTATTTTACCTTTATTTTTTTCTTATACCCTCTCTCATCTCTCTCCTCTATCTTCTTCACATTATCTCCTCTTTTTTCTCTCTTCTCTACACTCTCTCCTATTGATTCCCTACCCTCTCTCCTCTCTCATACTTTAATCAAATATATCTTTTTTTAGTAATTTATTAATATAAAAAGTGATTCTACTATTAATCATCCAAACATCTCTATTTTTAAAATTTATTCTTCCCAAAATCTATTCTCCAGAATCTATTCTTCCCAAAATATATTTTTCTCAAAATTTATTCTTATCAAAATCTATTCTTCAGTATCTATTCTCTAAAAACTAATCCAAACACACCCTTATAATACACAAATCATCAATAGATATTGAATTAACCGTTTGATATCAGGGTTAGTCAGAATTGAATGTGCGATTAGATGGAAGTTTTTCGCTATGGAATAAATTCAGTTTACTATTCCGTGTAATTTCTTATTATATTTAAATTGATTCTTGATTATTTGGATTGCACATTTAAATCTCCCTATTAATATAAAAATATTTTTGATATAAATGTGTAAATAACTCGTGCAGATGACAAATTTATTGATTAGAAAACCGCACTAAAAGATATAAAGAGCCATACGCAACTTTTATCTAAAATTAAAATAGCCAAAAAAAAAAAAAACAGTGCGACAAGGAAATTCGTAACTACCCCCCTTCCATCCCGTCACAAAACAAAATATGAGGAAAATATGAAAATAGATTAACATATTTTCTGGGCTGCCTTTTCAAACATTCAAACTAGTTTCCTACTCACTAGCCAGTGGTCTCACACGGTCATGGAGCTAGCCATCTCCCCTTCCTCCACCGCAGGCTCAGATATCAGATGCATATTCTCTCCTAAGAAGACCAATAATCCACCGAGCTCTAGTAAATTAAGATATCCGCATGGTATTTAGGATAAATACCCACACTTCCACACCCCGACTCCTAAAATGGTGGCATCGGCGACAAAGATGGTTTCCCGTGTGTATAGAGGCAGAGACAGCAATATCAGATTCAATCAATAACAAGATTCTGAAGCTCGATTCCTGTTTGGTGATTCCGTCCACACCTAATCGTGGCAAGCCTCGCGCTATTATCAAATTCTTGGGCGGTGCTTTCATTGGTGCTGTTCCAGAAGTAACCTACGGGTATATTCTTTTGCCCCATTATACGGTAGATCCATTGCTATTACTAGCCGCGGTTCTGACATTGGCGTGGTGATTTCGTTGTTTAACTTGCTTAATGCAGTTATTTAATCGAGTATCTGGCAAAGGAAGGTTTTCTTCTTGTTTTGGTGCCTTATAATGTGACATTTGACCATGCACAAGCAACAAAACAAGTACATGAAAGGTTCCAGGCTTGCTTGGATACAATCCTGACTTCTGGTTTTCCTGAAGCCAATTTGTCACATGCCCAACTCGGAGACCTTCTGCTTTTCTCTGTGGGCCACAGGTATGCGAGGGAGTTATTGAGCAACAATCTTATTGGAATCTGTGGCAAGAAATAATTTATTCCTTGTCTTGAATCTGTAGCAATGGTTCGCTTCTTCAGCTATTCAATGGGAGCTATTTTTCTGAGAAGATACCCAAGGTGTTTCCCCCCTATTCTGCAGCACTAAGAGCACATTTTATCTCCTTTTTGTGCTCAAAATGATTTCCATGCTTCGTCTGAAAATAGTATCATATGTTTTATTTTGTGGAAGAATAACGCAAATTGTGAAGTTTTATCTACTTCAAAATAACTTATAGGGTTAATAGCAATTCAAGGAGTGTGACGAAAAGGTATATGTCTTTTAAGGAAGGCTAATGTCATAATCTCGTACAACAACAGGCCAGCTACAGAGTCAGTTCCTTAATTTGAGCAGGTTTTAACACCAATACTTATTGAATGCTGAATTTACCTAAGAGTTTTTGTATGCTTCGTTTATAACGAATTATTGCTGTTGTAATGAATTAGTTCTGTTGAATTCTAGATAATTGTAGGGGATTGGTTTACAAGACATAAACTCTGTACGTCATTAAACAAATAAAATTCTGTTCCGGGATTTACATTTGTCTTCTGAACTGTTTTCTTTAGAAATATTTCTTGGTTTGGACTGGCTTCTGAGATTCTGCTCTTTTCCTTGAGATTTTACACAATTTGTTTTACTAAGATATGTTTGACTTTCAGAAAGTGTTGTCTATCTATTCCATCTGTCTTTTCTAATGTCATATATGAACATTGTCATGTAAATTCAGTATATCTAATTTCCCATTTGAAGACCGACAAGTGTAACATTTGCGCTCATCATAAAGTTCAGTTAACATACCAAGAACTTACAAGCAATCTGGATAGAATATATAGTTGGTTAAGGACAATCAATGATGTCGATAATGGTAATGGAGTTGATAGTTTCCCTATATATACCCTGTTCCGTACAGCATTAGATGTACTGGATTGAATTGCTTCATGCACTCACTTCATATGGCTGTTTGATAGAGAAGCTCTGGTGCAAAGGCCTTCTAATGTTCAAAATCAAATTTCTGATAAAATTGGGCTTTTTTAATGTTGAGTTGCTTGTATAAATTGTATTCTGAAGGTTGCTTGAACTGTTCGGCAGTTGGGTCCTGTAGTCAGTCAGATGATACCGGCTGTGGAAGCAACTCCTGTATATGCAATGGCTAGAAATGCAACAGGTAGCTCCTTTAGCTTGCTTATGATGGTTTGCATTGCAGATATATAGTGTATTTGTGTAAGCTTTATAATTCTCAACTTGAAAGCTTATATCTTACTCCTTTGAGTACTAAAATCTAACACCAGGAAAAACCCTCTTTACTTGGTTTGACAAAAAGTTCATACTATATGCATTACCTTTATTACCTTATGATCCCACTAGTTTATCATTTTACTACTCACTGAAGGTAGACCCAAAAGTCATTCGTACTTCATACACACACACACACACACATACGCAAAAGTCATTTTACCTGGTCAAGTCATTCCATCTCCCAGTTCCTTGGTTAGGACAAAAGTCATCAGCACTGCGTTAAACCCAAAATTGTTGTCCATCTTTTGTAATAATTTGGTGCCTATATATACCCATGCGTATTGGACTTGTGTATGTTTCATAATTGTACTTGTCACGCTCGACCTATATGCAGGAGATGCATGATGAATGCTGTTGGATCAATTGTGCAGGAAACTAAGCGGGAGGTTCTAACTTCATTGACCAAATTTGTTGATCAGTTGCCATCAGTAAGGAATGAGGCATGTGAGATCATGTTAATGTTGTGCTATTAATTTCAATGCCTACACCTGTTTTTTATGTACTGTCCACACACCCTCATAGAATACTGCTGCCATCCTTGATGAGTTAATTCTAGATATAGTTATGCTTCTTGTGGATGCTTATAATTCCTATATAGAAATAAATGATGACAACCAATTTGACGTTGATTTATAAACATATTTGGAGTTTCAACTTGAGCATGGCTATATATCTCTGTCAGGTAACGCAAGGGCTATCAGAGTTTAAGCCATCTCCATCTGAAAATCGTGATCGCTTCAAGTGTTCATACAATGTTGAACATACACTGCTGGTTCGTGTGTTGCCTTGTATTTTAGGACATTGTTAAAGGTTAATGTCATTTACAAGATTTTTGACTTGTATCTATTAATCGCTCCAGGTGAAATTCAGTTCTGACACAATTGATGAGACATACACTTGAAGAAACATTGGGGCCCCGTGTGGATTCTCTGGGGGGGTATACTAGAAAAAGTACAATTAAGTGGTAACCACATATCACCCTGCATACAGGTAAAAGTCCGTTATGCCCTCCTCCCAGTACAAAACTTTGTTCCAATGCGGTGATACTCTTTCTTTTTGGTGGGTTCTGCATCCTTTTGGGTTCTCATAACAGAGACTTTCTTCAAGTTGAAGCATCTCTATAGATTTTTGTGAAGGTAGCGTTAATAACAAGTTGTCTCAAAAAAGTAGAATCGAAAGGGGGAAAAAAGTTTTATCGATTTACTTTTCATTTTTATGGAAGAATAAAACACGACTTTTAGGAGTTTCTTTTCTTATATTTAGACAACAAAAGTTTCCCCTGTTGATGGATTCCTTTTCCCCTGTTGATGGATTCCTTAGAATTCATGTAATCGTGTCTTGTTGCTTCGTTGCTCCATGTAATCAGGATCCAAAATGGCAAGTGGGTGACTTGTATACTCCAGCAGATGCTATTGCTCAAGGCCTCAAGTCTCTTTCTTTGTATGAAACTAAAATCCTGGCTAGAACTATAAGTGACTGGTTCAGGCGTTTCGAGAGTTGAAGTGACAGGGAAGGCTCGTATGCTTCAGCAACCGGATAGCATTCATACGAAACTTACATCCAAATATTACAGGTTTCCATGTTGTGTATACAAATTGTAAGATTAAAACGATTATCAAATTTGCAGTCATAGTACATATATATAGTCCCATTGCATTGGGTTGATACATCAGGATTCCTTCTCAAATTATTTGATGATTCCATATCTAAATTACATACATGAACGACGTTGGTCATAGGTTGAATGTCTTCTTGATGATTGCAAGATCGCCTAATTATGGACTTGTTAATTCTCGACGCGCCAATGCAATATCTAGCTTCGGAAATAATCTGTCTCATAATTATGTAAATTTTTAAGGGAAAATTGAATCTATCTATATTAATCTTTGCTTCTAATAACAGTCTCTAATTTGTGAAAATAAAATTTCGATAAGTTCATGATTATCCGAGATTAAAAAATTTCAACTTTGTAGTATTATCGGTAATATATATATATATATATATATATATATATAAAGAGAAAGAAAGAAAGAAGTAAAAGCGATGATTGCATCCCAAGTTGAATAGGTGAAGTGTAACACTAGTTGCGCATTATTACATATTGCACGATTTTGGTGGCATTTATAATTAATAATTTATGCTGAGGAAATTCAACGCTGAAGACAACAACATTGATGTTGAGGAGGTGGAGGGTGGGTAGCAATGAAGAAAGTGGGCGAGGATGATGCAGGTTTATGAGAACAGCCAACCTACCTTCGCTGAAACAAACAACTTCAAATGAATAGGTGAAAGTCAAACCTGAAGACATATTCCTTGGACCACCCTTAGTATTGGCAAGCCATTAGTCTATACTTTTATAATAAATTTATATTATATATTTTTTAATTTATCTAATTAATTTTTATATTTGTTATAATTAATTTAAAAAAATTCAACAACTCTTATATTAAAGTAATAAAAATAGTATTATAATTTATCTCTACTATAATATTGGTGAGAGAAACAGTGATTCAACGAACCATAACGTAGAACGGAGAAGATGAAAAAGGCGGAGGTGGATTCTGAAATTTCACATGAAGGATTGGTTTTTGATTGGCGGCAAGTTGGCGTTCGATGAACAGCATAGTCACGTTAAAGAAAGAAGGTGGGTATGGTGGGATCAGATTCTAGAAACTTTCTTGCTCCTGCGAGTTCTGGTGTCAACTTGAGAAAATTGGGCTCGCCAGTTTTGAAGGTGTCGTTTAGAATTACTGTAAATCTGAAGCAGTGAAAAGTTGGTTGTGTTGGGGCATATAGATAAAAATTTGAAAAAATATTTTTTTAAAAAAAAGTTTTTTAATAATTTTAAAAAAATATTTTTATAAAAAAGTTTATAGAAAAAATAATTATAAATAAATAAATATTTAAATAGTTATTATTAAAATAATTTTTATAATTAAAAAATTATTATAAAAATATGATGATTTTATTAAAAATATGATAGAGTAAAGAGAAGAGAAAAGAGAATGGTGAAAAAAAGAGAGAAAAGAACGTGTGTAAAAAAATAAAGATAAAATAGTAATTAATTAATCTATAAATTTTTTTACTGTTTTAAAAATTAGTTTCAATAGTTTATCTAAAATTTTAGTTTTAAACTATAATCTAAAAATTCTTTTAGATAAATATAATTATTTATTATAAAATTTTTTTAAATTAAAATTTAACTCTGAATAAAATTCTAAAATTTTAGCTATAATTCTTTCTTTTTTTTTTTTGATAAATACACAGTAACATGGAAGGAATATGGTCCCACTTGGACCCATGCCCATTTTTATAATACCGAAAGTGACCTTACATTTTGTAGGGTTGCTTTCATTTAATTGTTCGTCTTACCCACCTTCCTCACACGCAGCTAATTTAATTTGGCTCTTGTGAAAAAACCTACATAAATGGGGCATGTCATTATACAATATATGTGTGTATTTAGTTTTACATAAAATTAAAATTTTAAAAAGATTTATAATATAAATTTTAATTTATTTTTTTAAAATAAATAGACATATTTATTTAAATAAATTTTTAAACTAAACTATAATTTAAAACTAAAGTTTTATATAAGTTATTGAAATTAGTTTTTAAAATAGTAAAAAAATTTATGAACTATTCAATTACTATTTTATCTCTACTTTTTCTCACACCCTCTCTCTTTTCACCTCTCTCATCTATCTCTTCTTTCCTATTTCTTTTCTACTTTATCTCATTTATCTTATTTACTCTCTCATCTCTCTTACTTTTCATTAAATCATACGTTTTTTAACAATTTACTAATAATAAAAGTATTTCTAACAATAATTATATAAATACTCATTTATTTAAAATCATTTATTTTATAAATTATTTTCTAAAATTATTTTTTTTAAATTGTCTAAAAAAAATTCTTTTATAATCACCCTTTTCAAAAGTTTATCAATCAACATATCGCGGGGAGAGGGCTTCTTGACTATAGTTACAAGTAGGGGTGCGTATGAGTAGGGTTGGGCAGGGTAGCCCATTACTTAAAAAAAAAATCATAGGATATATTTTGCAACCCGATACCCGACCCTACCTAATAAAAGCCCTAACTATTTTAGGTTGGGCATAGGCGGGTTGGCATGGGCGGGCTGGGTATGCCCAAATAGTGATATCCTACTCATATTATAGAAAAAAAATCTACAATCATAAATTTATAAAATAATATCATATTTATGTCTTAAAGACTTAAAAAATATAAATAATCAACTTAAAACAAGGAGACAATAAAATAATTAAAATTTTAAAATCTATTCCAATTAAAATGATCTTCAGTTATCAATAGTCATCATATTCTCCTTTCTAAATGTAGCATCTATAGGAAAAAATAAAAGAAAAACTGTTACATATTATGAAGTAAAATATATAATAGAATTTATGAGCTTCAAAATAAAAAATTACCTACAAGCTGAACGATATTTTCCGTTTCATCAAAATTATCAAACTGTCGAAGCTTGTCAGCTAAATCATTGATAGATTGGCCAGCTTGTAGCCAATTTTGGCTACAAAATAAGACAAAGAGCTCTTGTAATGATCAACTATACGTCCCCCAATGCTAAAAGAGACTAAGAAGCAACTGTAGAAATCGAAATAGCTAATATATCTCGTACCATATGGGAGAGAATTTTATATTTTTTAGAATTAGATTTCCACCATAATAGTATGTCAAACTCAGATGCAGAAGGGATTTTATTTCTTGAGTCAGGTACAATATATCTATCTAACTCAGTTGGAGGATCTGTAGAAGTTTTTATTTTCATAGCTTTTAACCACTTATGACATGGATCCTCAGTATCATCATCATCATCATCAAAAGAAGGAAATGAAGTTGTACCTATTGAAACAGTCCCTAATTCAATAGAAACCCTTGTAGAGTACTCATCAAACAACTGATACAAACAATCTTTTACCCTCTCCTTTATAAGTTAACATATTTTGGGGTCAATATAAAGTACGTCAAACATATGATTGACATAGGCTAGTTTATAACGAGGATTCAAAATTACAGCTACAAATAATAATGGATTCATATTATTTGTTTGACCCTAATACTGGTTATATTTTGCCCGCATACTGATGCTCATGTCTCCCAAAAAATTATTAGCTCTGCTCATAATATTCTTTTGCAACATTTTATAAACATGTGCAATCTGGTGGAAACATTTATTTGAAGTTACAAAAAGGAAACTTGAAAATTCCAATATAATGTCATAAAATACCTTCAAGAATTTGATGAAGATCTTAGCATTATCCCAATCATCACTAATAGGACCAGAGAAGTCATTTTGGCCATGCCTAGCGCCATGCCTAGAGCTTGAAATGCTGGAGTTGAAATGGGAAATATAGTCATTATCTTCATCACGCATCCGCTCAAATACCTTTTGAAACTTCATTGCAGCTTCCAACATCAAATATGATGAGTTCCATCGAGTATTTACATCAAAGCAAACAAAGCTTTTAGTTTCTATTTTTTAGCTTCAGCCCAAGTTTTGAATTTCAAGAAGCGTGAAGGAGAAGAACGAACATATCTAACAGCACTTCAAATGGCTTCAAAGCTATCATTTATCTCTTTGATACCCTCATTAACCACCAAATTAAGGATATAGGCATAACACCTTAGTTGTATATAATCCCCATTACAAAGTAACCCCTTCCAACTCCTTAAATGCCTCTTCAGATATACCAAAGCCATGTCATTAGCTAAGGCATTATCCATAGTTATTGTGAAGATATTTTCAATCCCCCACTGCAACAAGCATTGCTCAATGGTTTTTTCTATAGCATCACCTCTATGATTTTCAATCATAACAAAATTCAAGATCCTCTTGTGAAGCTTCCAATTCTTATCAATAAAATGTGCTGTCAAACACATATAAATGAAATTTTGGCATGATGTCCAGCAGTCTATGGTAAGACAAACACGCTTAGCACTTTGCTGTAAGAACTTCTTTAATAATTTAACTTCTCTAAAATATAACTACCACACATCCCTTCCAATTGTTGTTATTGAAGGGATTTGAAAGCAGAGCTTAAACTCATTCAATAATTTCTTAAATGCAGGTTTCTCAATAATTCTGAATGGTCGCTCATCGGATATAATAAATTCAACTAAAGCTCTTCTACATCTCTTCTCATTATATAGATGTGCCACCACTGATCTTCCTTGACTACTTGACCCCCCAGACAAGAGACTTAACATAGATTACCTTCTATCTATAGTGACTTTGTTTGGGTTCTCTTTACACTTTGGGATATGCCTTAACAAAGAATGTGTCCCATGGCAATTTGGATTAGCCTTATAAGTCGTATGGCAATGCTTGCAAGTTGCTAAATGCTCCCTATTAGTTTCTTCTAATGGCAATATAACAAAGTGATCCTACACCTCTGATGTGTGCTTGGGTTCTCTTTCCTTTCTCTGTGTACCATTACCTTCCATATTTGTTTCTTGTGCGACAAATTCTGTTTGTGTTTGGGTGGTGGGAGTGGGAGCATGAGAAGTAGGAGGGTGGGGATAGGTGAGAAGAGATTGAGAGGTAGGTAGAGGGGGCATAAGAGTATGGTCAGGGGTAAGAGTTGTACTAGGTTCATTATAGACAGGACTAGGGGTTGTTGATACATTAGAAGTTTTAAAAGTAGTTGAAGTTGAAGTATCTTCAAGAGAGATGATGATACTTTAGAAGTTTGATCATCCATTTCAACAAAGTGTCTTCAACCTGAAATAAATCTTACATACAACATAATTAGATTCAAGAAATGCACGTATAAATACTTACAAATTATTACAAGAAGAGAATTGAAGCCATAAATATTAATATTACTGGGCAATATACTATGGAGGCAACTCACTTGTATTCTGATCCTTTCTCTGTTCTTTACTATGTATTTAATATTTATAACATATCAGTAACTCACTTGTTCATAATTACATTCTATATATAAGGCATAGATATATATATACACATGTGACCTATTGCTGCATCATAATCATTCAGAATTTCAGAGATAAGTCGTAGAGAACAAAGTTTAGAAAGAAAATTTGTATCAAGTGGCTATAAGGCATATATATATATATAGTAAATGCAGGATCTATATTCTATAAGGCATATATATATATATATATATATATAAAAGAGGAGGATCTTATTATATATATGGTAAATGCAACAATGTCAATAAGGTATCAAGTAGCTATAATGCATGTCTATAAGGCATATATATATATGGTAAATGCAATAACATCAATAAGGGAAATGCATCAAATTTCCTTTGCCATGTATGTGACAGAAAGTATCTTCAGCAACTAACTCATCCAACTGTCATACAATCTTCTGAGAGGCCAAGTTCCAAGCAAAAACTTAAACAAAATTTAGCAAAATTGATGAACTTGGCAGTCAAGCAAAATTCATTGTTGTTATAAATTGATGAACTTTTGCGCTTGTTCCTAGATCTTGCCATTATCATTTTTTATCTTTGTAAACTTTAACACAAAACTTGGCTTATTCACACGTTATGCTTATGTTCATTGCTTTTGGATATCTTTGACATTAACAATGTAACTTTTTCAAATAGTAAAAAATCACTAGATTGTAAACCCGTTACATTATTTATCCACTCAATGATAAAGAATCTTTCAAATTAGTTCTGTTTATAATTCTATGATTGAAGTAAAGGGGTTGAAAATCATTTTGATGAGCACTCTTAACTCATCAAATATGGACCAAGAGAAACTAAAACCTAACATAATTTGGTTTATCAGAAAGAAAACGCATCATATTCATAGATTGCAAGAATTAGCAATTAGGCAAGTGACCCCTTAAACATATCAGAAAATGCATCATATTCATACATTGCATTAGCGATTGCAACAGCAGAAGCAACTTCATTAAACATATCAAATTCAGTGCTATAAGCAGTATCCAAATGGAAATTAGGAACAGATACCCCAAATCCGAGAATAAAGAATGGAGATCAGAGACCCCAAGTGACCCCAAATCCACAAATAGTAACAACAATTAGGAAGTGAATAAAGAAGAAGAAGGAAATAACAAAAAGAAATGGACAAATCAGATGCAGAAGTAGATCCGAGAATAAAGAATGGAGAACAAAGACATAGATTGCGAAGACTTATACGCTGAATGTCGGTGATACAAACAGAGAACACTATCTCTGGAGACTCGCAGGTCAGAGAGGATAAGGGTGTGGACTGTGAAACTGTCGACTGGAGTCTGGTGGGAGCCGGAGGCAGAGAGGTGCACGGCAACACAGTGAAGAGTGAACACGACAGTAGGCGAAAGAGCAACTCTTCAACTGAAGTCTGATGGTCGACTCGCAAAGACGCAAATGCAATCCCCCATTCTAATCTTTAGGGCAAACTCAATTAGTGAAAAAAATATATATAATATATATTGGGCTGGGCCAAATGGGCAGGGCAGCACATCTTACCCGGTGCCCTACCTGACATTTGACCCGGCCTGAAATAACCCATTCACATGTCAGGCTAATCTTTTTGGGCTGGGTAGAACTATTTTTTCTCAAGCTCGGGCGAGCGAATCGGGCTACCGGGCATCATGCATACCCCTAGTCACAAGGCAGTGTCCCACGTGGACACTGCGATATGATTAGTGGGTGGAAATTGAAGCCACGTGGCAGGGTCAGGGTCCGCAATCCTCAATTTCGGTTGGAAGGAGATTAACCGCCTGATTATGAGTGGTCACATTAAGTCCATCACTCCCCTTCAAGGTGGTGGAATCCCGGGAATATGCCATCTCTCCGTTTTGTTTTATTATTTTAACTGTTTAAATTTATTTATCAATTCATTTATATTTATAAAATCCTACTCACTAGCTCTAACTAAAAAACCATTTATATAATTTAATAAAAACACATTTTCAAAAAATCCTTATCTCCTATACTTTTAGTTTTTCCATCCTCCTCGTCTATCCCTGATCAACTAAATATACCAATCAAATTATTGCTTTAGAAAGTTGTTTATTTTTTTTAATATTTAACTATTTTTAAATAATATTTTAAATCTCATGAAAAATCATATTCGTTATTTATTTATATGAATTTCAAAATATTTATTTTACTAATAATTATAATTTGTGTTGTTTATGTTTCTTTGGGCTTTTTTCCCTAAGATGGTTAGTAGGCTTTATGCCAGCAATTTAAGATGTATTATGCAATATATAAGGTAGCGTTCTAATTATATACACGTATGATGGAAAAAATATATAATACTATTATTTATATTTATATTAATATGATTACTATTACAAGTTACAACTTAAAAAATGAGTTATGGTTTACTATATTTGTATACACATAAATTATACTGTTATAGTATATTTATTTTTTGCCAGAATAAATTATACTGTTATAAACGGTTAAGCCTACTCGATTGGAAATGTTCAAGACCCAATTTAGTTAAACAGTTAGGTTGAACCGGTGATATTTAAAGTGTATTTAATTTTAAAAAAAATATTATTTTATTATAATTATAATATTTAAAAAAATATTTTAATTTTTGAGTGTTTAAATTTACGCCTGAAAATAATAATAATTTATCTTATTTAATATTAGTATTGTTTAGGAAATATTTTATCTTATTTTTAAATTGTAAGGAAATCTATTTTTTTTTAAATTTTTATAAAAAAAAAAAGTTAAACAGTTAAAAAAAGGCAGCAGAAAAAAAAAAGTACAAAACAGTCGAGAGAGTTTATAGTATAATTATAATTACCGCCCTGTTGTTACCCTCCGAAAAGGACACACGATGCCAGGAGGTTATTGCTCCATGTGAGTGGGTGGGGTTCACTTCACAGTTCCAGCATATGAGATGCTTCATATATGAATGCTAATTAATGAGGCTATTCAGTAATCACTGTCACTGCACTGATATTTGGCAATGAAGGGGATAGCGAGTGACAGAGGCGGAGAAATCGGGTCCAAGTAAATGGTGCGAGGTATAATTAGGGTGATCTTTGGGTGCATGAAAAGGGGATGGATTCATGTTTTGGTTTAGGCCGAAACAGAGGCGAGAAGTAATCAAAGCGCAAGTGGATGAATGTGTGCGTCTGCGATTCGCCAAAAAGCGGCTTCTTTTCTTCCTTTAATTAAAATTTTATATGAAAGGGGCGACTGCAACTGCTGCTTCTCCCATTGGCTCAACTTGGCTGCTTTGCTTTGGTTTTTTCTCGCACCACACAGAGAAGGAGAAAGCCCATAATATTCATCCATCTTTGGTGTTATCCATTGCTTACTCAACCGCAAGAGGCCTGTTTCTCTTCCTCTCTCCACTTCCCTTTCCTTCTTATCTTTTTTGTTTTACTTATTTTGCTGAGGTTTTAGTATTCTTCTTTTGAACTTTATCTTGTCAAAAAGGATTGTTGGCGTAATCACATCGTTGGTTGAAGACTTTCCGCGGTAAATTTTGGAGGATACCAATATGCACATCTTGTAGGGAAAGATCAAGAAATGAACAGTGAAAGTTTAGCTAAGTTTATTGGCTATTCTTGATATAATTTTAGTTTTAGGCCCCATCACATATAAAAGATAGTGTTTTTGCTTAAATTAGCTATTTTCTTAGTGAAATAGTAAATGCCGATTTTCCTCGTAATATGACGAGAATTACTGCTTGATTGCAAGTCATATTCTATATCTATATGTGAAGTTTTTGATCCTATGACGTGTATAGATATTACAATAAACGGACACGCTAACTCAGTAAAAGAACAAATCTTTTGATCGGTAAGCTATATTATATACAAGAATATCATGTAGGATGTATGAAGAAGTTGAGCTTGCATTGTCTCGTAGTCATACTCATAAGTCATAATGTCATGGCTTCGCAATGTAGTGGAGTTCAGAAGCTACACTAAGAGGACAGAAACATTTTGAAGTCGTCTTTCAGGTGACTGGACCAATAGCAGTTCCTGAAAAAAAAAAACTAATATCATAAATCATTAATCTGAAAGGCGGGTGGTGGTGGTGGTGTGGTTTCAGTTTGCATCAGCGGTACTGAAATAAAAACATTTAAATAATTGGTATGCTATTTAAATATTCGGATTTAGATGCTTCAGCCTCTTGGCTAATTTTGCTGTTAATCCATGGCTAATCATAATATCCTTCTATGTGTGTTTTCCTCCTGCAGTCATGCACTTGAACTTTAAAGTGGGGAGGGAGAAATTCTAATGTTTTTCATTTGTAGTTCCAGGTTTAGCTTAGGTACAGAGTAACTTTACGTTGTCTTTTGACGCTTCATCTATCTTCTCATGTTTGGTAATGAATGCGTAACCTGGAGACAATTTGTGCCAGATAGCCATGTTTAGTAGAAGTTTTTCTTGTTTTGATTGTTGACACTAAATGCAATTATGTTTCTGTATAAGCATGTTATCCGTTCCTTTTCCTTAATACATATAATAGTAATAACGGCTCTTTCCTATGTCTGTTCGGGATCATCCTGTCTTTTAGATCATTGTTGCTGGCTGAAGATTATAGTTAAAAGTTTAAAATCCATGTCTCTGTCATTGAAATGTAAATAATGGAAATTAAAAAGTCATACAAGGGAAAGCATGAGCTAGCACATGGATTAGAGAGACACAGGAGGGGCAGGACAAGGAGGGTATGGAGTGTTTCTGTCTTGTATTTCAAAAGGTCCAAGTTCTCTGTTCCCCGAACCGATCCTAATACTATTCAACTTGTTAAAACAGGGAAAATGGTGTTTTACTTGCATACATAATAAAAAAGACAAGGTTTAACAGTCATGAAGATTCTTCTGTCATTCTCTATAGGCTCTTGCTGACGTCTAGGAAGTTTTGGTCCCATAGGTACCACTGGATTGAAATGCCCATAATTGTTCAATGCCATAAATACCCTCTTTTTTCCTTATCGCCTCTCCTGTTATATCTTTATGTTATAACAATTGTAGGCTGTGTTTTCAATCCCATCTTCATTGATTCAGTAAGGAAACTGAGCACAATTTTTCTGGGTTATGGCATTTTTGAATTGATTACGTGAGTGTTAATTTTTCAGAGCACAGAGCCACAGACTGGAAAATTCATAATTTTAATTAATGAATAAGCAAGTAATAAATTCTACTTGTTTCGTGCAAGCTCTCTTGTGGTTTTTGCTTTTCTTCCATGAATACATTTATCTCTTGTAGACATGATACTATTGTATGCGTACATGGAAAACATATGATTATGTACAAAAATAGAATGAAGAAAGTGTATAAAACATATTAAGAAATTAGTGAATGAAAATCCTTACACCTACACCTTCAGCTTCTTAGATATGTCAAAAACTGGAAAGGATAATTTTTTTCCCTCATCATAATGTCCCTTAATATAGGCAGAGTGAATTTGTTTGGCTGCTGTTGTGTGGCGTGTCTTATGTAAATATTACTTATTACTATGGTCTATTCTGCCTATAATTCCATCCTTAATTATTGACTATTATACCCCCTTTGAAACTATAGGTTGATTACCTTGCTTTTATATTTCATATTTGCTCAGTTGTTGATTAGAACTATGATATTCCTGCCAGGTCAATAATGTTTGATTTCTTACTGAGTATGTATGTATGATTTGTGATTTTCCCTTTGATATTTGATAGTTCGTGTATATATATATATGTATGTATTTACATAAATGTATTCCCTTTTCAATGAGTGGTTGAAAATTACAATTTGTTATGCTGAAAACAATACTGCTTCTTGTTGAAGAAATGAACCAATAAGGCGTTTCACTGAAGAGGCAAGATTTGTACTATAGATGTAAGAAGGGGACGCCATACAAGGTCATCGCTTAGAAGAATCCATTTAAAGCGGGTAATAAAAACGGTAACAAAAGTAGTTTGCTAAAACAAGGAAAAAACAAATATTTTGAGAGCCCTAGGCTGTCCCCGACTATTTATATACCCATTAGGCCATCCAAGAAGACCAGGACTTCTCTATCAGTATCTGCCTCTGCTTTGTGTACTTTGTCTCTCAGAATTATAGGAGAAAACCCATGATTCCACCAACCCTTCATCTCCTCTCTCAATTCTATTTACACCAAAGCTGATAAAAAAAACCATATCATAAAGTTGAGGAATCCATCGTTTTTAAGGAAAGAAACAGAGGGAATGGAATTAGATAAACTCTGTAACCTTGAAGAAGAGCCTCATCTCTCTGGTTCTTACATCTGTAACCTAGTGAAGCAGCTAACCACCTCAAGAACAAAAGACTCCATGAACCCTAGAAACCCGGATTGTAGTGTTGCTGGTGATGCTTCTCAAGCTCGAAAGTTAACCAAACAAGGCAGAGTTTTTTATGGCCATCAGCCAAAGCAACTCACGCAACCCCAACAACAACATAAAAAACAAGTCAGGAGGAGACTGCACACAAGTAGGCCTTACCAGGAAAGGCTCCTGAATATGGCAGAGGCTAGGAGGGAGATTGTCACCGCCCTGAAATTTCACAGAGCTGCTATGAAACAAGCTAATGAGCAGCAGCAAGAAGCTCAGCAACAGCCATCAGTATCCATCCAGCCTCTGCAGCACCCAAGTTTTGAGCAGGATGGAAGAGTCAAGTCTAGGAGAAATCTTGGATCATACCCATCATGCACAACTAATTTCTCAAATTACATGGATGCTTTTTCTTATTCATCGTTGTCTCATCCTCTTCCATCATTTTCAAATTCTTTTACCTGCCCCGGTGCTTCTCCAATTGCTCCATCCCTTGTGCCCGAAACCCCCAATATCAGGCTTCCAAATCAGACTTTGGGCTTGAATCTCAATGTTCATGATTTCACCAATTTAAATGCTACCCTTCACCTTGACAACAACATCAACACATCATCACGCTCGTATTCGTCTCCATCACCATCTATTGCAACTGATCAGGAAACTCCTTTGGTCGCAGCATCACAGGGAGAGGAGACTTCTGCAGTGGTCCATTCAATCGATTCCAGTGCTGTAGTCCAGGCTACCGGGGGCCTGCATACAGCCATGGATGATGAGGGGATGGCCGAGATCAGATCAGTAGGAGAGCAATATCAAATGGAATGGAATGACACTATGAATTTGGTCACATCAGCATGGTGGTTTAAGTTTTTGAAGAGCATGGAACATGGAGCAACTGATGATAAGCCTGAAGATGATGCATACCATATTTTTGAGGAAGTCATGGACTTCCCAGCATGGTGGAATGCAAACGAAAGCTGCTTAGAACAGCGCTCACAGGATTACTCCCAAGATCCCACCTTACCTTGGTAAGTCCGACCACAAGTTTTAGAATTTTATAAATAAATTTCATTCGGAAGACTTTCTTTTTTCTTTTGGTTTCGCATTCTATGGAAAAGGAAGGATGGCGTTTTTAGTTTGTTCGACTCTTTTTGTAACATAGCAAGAGACAATATACTGGGTCTCAACTCTCGTCTTTTTCTTTATAATATTTGCTTGGCTAATAATTTGCTGTGGATTTTATTTTTTCTTCTGGGGATATTTGGTGTCTACCCGTCGCCTTTTCAAACGAAAATCTTACACATGCGTCTCCTTTAGGCTGTTCTACCGGGTTATTGCCCAATGTCCTTAAGTTGTTATCAGGTATCAATATCATGAAAGCATGTTTGGGATTGTTGGGGCCTTGGGGGTCTCTGTTTATTTTCAAAGACTTTAAAAAGCTGTGGGAAAAAACGAGTTTGCGCCCGGTAAATTCATTTGATAAGTGATCTATGAATGCTATTGTATTTAGCATTTTTAATAGACGCATTTGAAAAAAATGGTCTTGTTATTAAAAATGAAGCACGTCTTGTCTGAGCAGTCTGATTAATGAGACTTTGATAGGAACATGATTAAATGAGAATTTCTTTTATCAGAGTTTCAAATGCAAATTGTAAAACTTTGTTTCTAGCTCAAGGGAGCAGTCAAGTCGTAGCATAGTTTCTTTAACTTCGTCCAATTACAATTCATCTCATCGTCTTTGAATCATATCTTATGGTGGTCAAATAATTCTTTATTCGGTGTAATTCAAGCAATTCTTAATTCTTAAGTCTTTTAAAGGTTCTCCATCTACAGTCAATCTGTGATGCTTGGCCTTGTTGAGTTTTGATGATGGTGTGTATAGTGTTTCTGTGCTGACAACTTTGGGCTTTTCTTGTTAAAGCTGCATCTTCTTGACAAACCCACAAGTGCTCTCCTTTCTGAAATTGCTTCTTTGTGAACTAGTCCATTTTGGGAGAAATTGTTGCCTACGCCAAGACCACCAAATAGATTCCTAATCAGACCAAGTGGGGTCCGCATTCTTTCAAAATTAGTTCTCATATTTTACCACAAATGCATAACAGAGAAAATATATTGCAACTTTGGAGGGGAATGATAACTAAAATATTTAACTTGACGACATTAATATAGGGTACGGAAAGCAACATAAATTATGAAAGGTTTGAGTTTTCTTCCGATTAGTTCCCGGTTATATATTCTTGCTTTGCACTAAGTATGATCCGGCTTTTAAGTGATAAATTTAATAATTATAAATTTTAAAAGGAGAGCGATAAATCTTATAATAAATATGAAAGATGTGGATCTCACTGTATATGAATTATGATTAAGAGCTTGTTTATTGGCTGGAGCACAAATGATATGGTGCTCCTGAAGTGTGCAAGAATTTCTCGTTCATTTTGTGCATGCCTTCTTGGTTTTACTTGAACTTGTTTAATCCACACACTAATCCTTTCATGTGTCTCTTCATAATCTCTGTTTTCCTTATTTGGATGACTCATTAAACAGCATGGACATCGGAGACATTGGAGAGATGGATGAGGAGCGGTTAACCTGACAAGGATTTGATTATTTTTGGCTAAAATCAAACCTTTGCTATCCTTTGCTGTAATCCCATTTTCATCAATATATCTGAAATAGCAGGCCACAAATAAGCGAGACGAATTTATTGTTTTTTCATTTTGATCCCTCTTCTTTTTATTTTTCGCTTTTTATGCTGAAAAGTATTGGAAAATGAAAAGAAAAGGGGGAGAGAGAGAGAAATGAAAGAAGAGATAAGTATGGGCGTTGCCGTTCTGATCGGTCATCTCATTATACAGACCTTACTTTATTACTCCCTAAGGACCACACCATTAAATCATCACCACCAGAGACAAAAGAGGACGGTGAGAAGGCAAAAAAGGGATAAATGCTGCGAAATAAAAAAATTTATTCAATATTCAAATTTTCGAAAATAGACTAATTATTATTTTTAAAAAGATTAAAGTAGTCATTGGATTTCGGTGGGATTGATTAAAAAAATGTACGAAAATTATCATGAACATCTCGGAAGTTTCAAATGGATCAAACCCTGCCATACATTTCACTAATAAAAGAGTTTTTGTACCCCTAAACTGCAAGCCTACAACAGCTTTGTCAAACATTTTTAGGTATATTGATGATATTAAATAAATTAATTATAATTAATATAAAATTTAATTAATTAATTTATAAAAAAAATAGATTAAAAATAAATTTTAAAAATTAGTTTAATAAAATAAAAATAATTATAAAATTTATATATATATTTTTAAATAATTTAAAATAAAATTATCTAAAATATTTTTTTAATAATTTAATATGGATTAAAATTATTTAAAAATTTTATAATTTAGAGTAAAATAATTTAAAATATTTTACTTTCACTTCTATCATTTTAGTTTTTAATTTTTAATAGAATTAAAATGACTAAAATATTAAAAATAAAAATAAAGTATACCTATTAAATAAAAAAAATAGAAGATTATATCTATATTTTTATTTTCCTACTTCTACTTCTATATTACCAAACATTCCTTAAGCCTAAGGGAAAGTCGTTGGAAAAATTGAGGAAACAACAACTCAATATTTTATTACAGAATCCATAATAGTCTCAGAAACACAAATTACATATTTATTTCTTTGGTTGAGAAATAATGAGTATGAATGAACTGTTAGATAATAAACATCTCAAAAGCACAATAATCAATCCAGATTATATCATACTCAAATATAAACATATATGAGATGCAGCGGAAGACTTAAAGTTACCTCTTGCCATTAACTTGATTGATCTGAGAAGAATTGAGATTCCAATAGGCTGCCTGTAAAAGAGAACACTGTCAGATAAACAGGTTCTTCCAGCTGGTGATTAGGCACAGCGATGGCAACTTTATTTATAGCCGTCACCAGTGGGGAACCTTCAGAAGTGAGCTGAAAACAGGGTTTCGCTCTGGACTCAGAAGAGAGATCTCATACTCAAATGAATTGTGTTAATTTCCACCATCAGAAAATTAACCTTAAATAAACTGAGTCAATAACCCTCCTTGGACTGGGCTCAATGACTATGGGCCACACTCAGAAATATTTATTAATTATCCTAATTAATATCTAAATACATTATAATAATAATAAATATCCAACATTCTCCCACTTGGCCCGTATACTTGATGTCATCACCCTGTCTAGGTAAACTGATGTCGCGCTACAAGAATCAAGGCGATAAGTCCCCTTTTATCGGGTATTACCTTCCAAGTATTACAAGTAGCACCATCACATAATGGGTTACACAATATACATGAACTCAATGTTCATAGGTTCCTGTCTCAATGTTTATCAATTCAATAACACAAATTGTATACAATCACAAATTGAAATGATAAACTACAAAATATAATTTCATTGCTCATACCTCCACTAATCAAAAGTAGGACGAAGTCCCATATGAGGCACATGTGTGACAAATGTATCCGGCTTCAATCCTTTCGTCAAAGGATCAGCCAACATGTCCAATGTACTAATACGCTCAACTGAAACTTGGCCATCTTGAACCCTCTCTCTCAAGCAAAGGAATTTAAGTTCAACAAACTTGCTGCGACTTCTATTCCTTTTGTTGTTCGCTATGGCCACCGCAGCTGTGTTATCACAGTACATTCTGATTGGCTTTGAGACTGAATCCACAATCTTAAGCCCAGCAATGAAATTCCTTATCCAAATAGCTTGTGAACTTGCTTCAAAAATCGCAATGTACTCAGCATCACCGGTAGAAGGAGCCGTTTGAGTTTGCTTAGCGCTTCTCCACGATATAGCTCCTTCTGCCAATAGGAAGATGTAACCAGATGTAGACTTGTTCGAGTCTACGCATCCTCCAAGATCTGAATCTGAGTATCCAATCACGTCCAAACTGTCTGTTCTCCTGTATGTGAGCATGTAATGTTTAGTCCCTTGTAGGTACCTAAACACTTTCTTTGCAGCTGTCCAATGTGCTTCCCCAGGATTACTTTGGTATGGTCCCAACATACCCACAGCAAAAGCGATGTCAGGCCTTGTACAAACCTGCGCATACATCAAGCTTCCTACTGCTGAGGCATATGGGACCCTTTCCATCTGTTTCTTATCAAACTCGGTTTCAGACATTGACTTAGACTAAACTTGTCTCCTTTTTCAATAGGAGCCACGTTAGATGAACAGTTCTGCATCCTGAATCGTTCAAGAATTTTGACAACGTAAGCCTCTTGAGATAAGCCTACAAGACATTGGGTTCTATCTCTATGGATCTTTATGACAATGACATAAGAAGCCTCATCCATGTCTTTCATGTCAAAGCTCTTGAACATAAACTGTTTCACCTCACGTAATAGTCCCAGATCATTGGTAGCAAGTAGTATGTCATCCACATACAAAATCAAGAATATGATTTTACTCCCACTAGCCTTGTGGTATATACAATCATCCATAATGTTCTCAACGAAACCAAATGACGTGATCACTTCATGGAACTTCAAGTACCACTGCCGTGAAGCCTGTTTCAAACCATATATTGATTTCTTCATCTTGCACACCAATTGATCTTTACCTTCTGCAACAAAACCCTCAGGCTGTTTCATGTAGACTTCTTCCTCCAGTTCACCATTGAGGAAAGCAGTCTTAACATCCATCTGGTGTAATTCCAGATCAAAATGGGCAACCAATGCCATGATGATACGGAATGAATCTTTCTTAGATACAGGTGAAAATGTTTCACTGTAATCGATTCCTTCCACTTCAGTGAATCCCTTTGCAACCAACCTAGCCTTGTATCTATCGATGTTACCTTGTGAGTCTCTTTTGGTTTTGTAAACCCATTTACAGCCAATGGCCTTAGACCCACTAGGCAACTCTACAAGTTCCCAAACATGGTTGTTTGCCATAGAATTCATTTCATCAATCATAGCATCATGCCACAACTTGGAGTTCACACTCCTCACAGCCTGAGTAAACGACAAAGGATCATTCTCAACACTAACATCACAATCAACCTCAGCAGAATACACTACATAGTTATCAGGTAATGCCGATCTTCTCTCTCTGGTTGACCTCCTCAATTCAACCTCTTGGGTTAAACCAGGTTGCTGAACAATGGCATCCTCTATCACATCTTGTGGTGGTTCCACCTGTGTGATAGGTTGACCATCAGGTATGTGTCCATCTTGTTCAGCACCGTCAACTTGAGCCACAGGGTTTACATCACGTTCAATGTCAATCCCAACAGTGGGATAAACATTGACTATTGATGTCCCTTCATGAATGATATTAGTGGTCCGCTCTATGTGATCATCTGAAGGACAATCACTCCCACTAATCACATCATTCTCAAGAAACTTGGCATTCCTAGACTCTACAAACCTTGTAGAAGGTAGAGGACAATAAAACTTATAACCCTTAGACCTCTCCGCATAGCCTACAAAGTAAGCTCTGATAGTCTTAGGATCTAACTTCTTCTCCTGTGGATTATACACTCTTACTTCCGCAGGACAACCCCATACCTTGAAATGATTTAAACTGGGTTTCCATCCTTTCCAGATTTCAAAGGGTGTCTTGGACACTGCCTTTGTTGGAACCCTGTTCAGTATGTATGCGGCTGTCTTGAGTGCTTCCTTCCACAGAGAAGACGGTAGTTTGGAGCTACTCATCATACTCCTAACCATGTCCAGCAAGGTCCTATTTCTTCTCTCAGCTACACCATTCATATCAGGTGATCCAGGCATAGTGTATTGAGCCACTATACCTTGCTCTCAAAGAAATTCAGCAAATGGATCTGCTGCTTGTCCTTTACTAGTGTATCTGCCATAATACTCACCACCATGGTCTGATCTCACAATCTTGATTGGTTTCCCAATCTGTTTTTCTACTTCTACTTTATAATCCTTAAAAGCATCTAATGCCTCACTTTTATTATAAAGCATGTAGACATACATGTATCGTGAGTGATCATCAATAAAGGTGATAAAGTACTTTTGACCATGCTCAGTCAAATCAGGACAACAAATATCCGTGTGTACAATTTCTAGCAACTCAGAACTTCTTCTAGCCCCCTTATATGACTTATTGGTCTGCTTTCCTCTTATGCAGTCCACACAAGAATCAAACTCCGAATGGTTTAAAGACGGAAGAATTCCTTCTTTATTTAACCTTTTGATTCTGTCAACGGAGATATGACCCAATCTCCTATGCCACAGGCTATAAGAATTCTCATCGATGACACTTCTCTTAGTACCACGCGAAACAGAAAGAGATTGAGGCGAGTTAGAAACAGTTTTAAACAAGCCATCAATCATAACCAAATTCGCAATCAAAACTGAATTCTTTGTCAAAGTCATACATTTCTTAGAAAGAACTAGATGATAATCAAATGGAATGGGCTTTGACATAGAAATCAAATTCCTCTTGTAAGAGGAAACATAGAAAACATCATAGAGTTCCAAAATATTTTGATTTGAAAGATGAATGCGAAAGGTTCCAACGGCTTTCACAGGATCTCCTTTCCCACTGCCTGAAAGGACAGTTTCCTCATTGGGATGTGGAGACCTGCTTGACAGAAAGCCCTGCATGGTAGTCGAAATGTGGATCATCGAACCAGTGTCAATCCACCAAGTGTCATTATTAACGCTAGAAAAGTTAGACTCAAAAGTAACACACGATGAAAGCATACCTTTCATTTCCATAATATGTTGCCCCACACTGCCAATACCTGTAAGCCTCACAGCACATAGTTCAGACGTGATGGCACCACCCATTTGCTCGTCTGTAGGCTTAAATTGCTTATCTAAGGCTTCCAGGTACCCTTTGGCTGTGTCGCACTTAGGGACTGCCGCCCTAATGCTCCTAGAGATCCTTTGTTTTATAAGCAGAAGAGATGAGCGGTTACTCCGCTCCCACATATTATACCTTTCCTTTTCCTCTCTGTCATCGGAGGCATCATCAGGTCTCAGAGGTTTATCAAACCCCAAGGCATAATCCAAGTCCAATAAACTAAGCTGCAGCAAAACATCGTCTCTCCAGTCAGCATAGTTAATGCTACCATCTAAGACTGTTTTGTTGCTAACATCATCCATAATCCTGAGAACAGCAGTCGGATCTGCAAAATGAGAACAGACAAACGCACAAATAAGCTCACAGTAAGAATTTGAAGCAATCACAAGTCACTGTGCCATGTATGCATGCTTAGCTCAAATGTAGCATGCAAGCAGTATAAATACGTATCACTAATGTCTACCTGTGGGCAAAGACATTAGCATAACCAGGTATTTATCTCAAATGGTAGAATTAGAACGCATTCGTAATTTCCCAATGCCTGTGGGCTAATTAGAAAATAACGAGGCCATTCTATCCCACCCTAATTAAATGTACAATTATGAGATATCTACCTGTGGGCAAAGATAAATCATAGCTATACATTTAATTATAAATGATATTTTCAATCCAGATGTGATTAATAAAGGCATGCGACAGATTCAATAAACAAGAATGCTGTGGCTACTCCTCAAAGAATTGCACGCTAATCACAAATATCATTCATGTGCATTGAAAATCCAAATATGCACAATTTAATTGAGAAACTAATTCTCCCCTAATTAAATGTACAATACATGATATATCTACCTGTGGGTAAAGATAAATCATAACTATACATTTAATTATTATTGATATTTTAAATCCATATGTGATTAATTAATGCACGTAACACAAACAAATGAGGATGTTGTGGCTACTCCTCACAAAACTGCATGCTTATCACAAATATCAATAACGTGCATATAAATCCAAATATGCACAACAAAATGGAGCATTTAATAAATTAATATTAAAATTCTCCCACTATTTCATGCACCCAAAAAATGTCTAACAAATTAATTTCAACTCAAAAGGTTTTTACAAAAATTAAACAGTTAATTTAATTGCTAAAGGAGAAACAAAATAGGCAATGAAATAACATAAAAATTAAAATTTGTAAATTCCTTTTTCCCAAAATTAAAATAATAAAGAAATTAATTTAAACATTTATTGTGCATGAAATAGTAATTTTAATTTTCTGAAAAATCAAGTTAAATTGGCCAAAAATAATTTTCTGAAAATAAAACCAAGTGACCCATACACAAAAGTCCAAAAAATAGGGCCCAAAATAATTTTCAGAAATTAAAACCCAAAATTAGGCCCAAACAGCGAGGCCCAGAGAAAAAAAAACACTGTTGGCACAAAAAAAATGAAGGCCCAATCCAGGCGGTCTAGAAAACGATTTTCCAAAAAAAAATTGTTTGGCCCAGAATGCATCAAGGCCCAGTTAACAACAGGAAAAAAAAAAATCTTCTGACAGCCCAAATGCCCTTAGCCCAGAACGCAGGAAAATTCAATTTTTTTTTAATAACAGAAAAGCTCTGTCGGCCCAGCAGAAAAAAAAATAACAAAAACCTGCAGCCCAAACTTCTGCAGCCCAGAAAGGAATTTTTCATTTTTTGTTTTTTTTAACAGAACGCAGTGTCGGGTCATCTGCATGTGAGTCGGGTTAACCTAACCCGACTCACGACCCGTTTTGCGCAGCCAACCAGCGACTATGTCAACAGCCGCGACGCAACTCGGCGACCGTGACACCGGTGAGATCCATTGGCGATGTGCTGCTGTTCTCGGCGTTCTCCCACTTGTGATTCTCACCGTCACAGTGGCCTACGCGGCGGGTCATTCTCCTGGCTTCACCAGCGGTAGTCTCGATGGTGAATCTCGCGGCAACGGCGACCGCTGAGTTGAACGGGGACCCTCGCCCAGAACTCTCCTTCTTTCTCTCTCACCGTTCACAGAGCCGCGGTGACGCTCTCCCACGGCGTCGCGACGGACGCTCACCATGGATGCACAGAAATCTCTCGTCAATCACCGTGCTCTCGCAATCTCTTGCCATTCACCGTGAAAATCCAGAAGACTCTCGCCATCGCAGAAGAGAAAAGGGTTAAAAGAATAAAATTAAAACAAAATATGATATTTAGATATCCCATATTCATCTCATATTGCTATTTATGAGAACAAAATGATCAATAAGTAAGGCAAGGTGATCTCAAAATAGGGCTCTGATGCCACATGTTAGATAATAAACATCTCAAAAGCACAATAATCAATCCAGATTATATCATACTCAAATATAAACATATATGAGATGCAGCGGAAGACTTAAAGTTACCTCTTGCCATTAACTTGATTGATCTGAGAAGAATTGAGATTCCAATAGGCTGCCTGTAAAAGAGAACACTGTCAGATAAACAGGTTCTTCCAGCTGGTGATTAGGCACAGCGATGGCAACTTTGTTTACAGCCGTCACCAGTGGGGAACCTTCAGAAGTGAGCTAAAAACAGGGTTTCGCTCTGGACTCAGAAGAGAGATCTCACACTCAAATGAATTGTGTTAATTTCCACCATCAGAAAATTAACCTTAAATAAACTGAGTCAATAACCCTCCTTAGATTGGGCTCAATGACTACGGGCCACACTCAGAAATATTTATTAATTATTCTAATTAATATCTAAATACGTTATAATAATAATAAATATCCAACATGAACACGATTGCAACATGACTCGGTGTTATTATATTCATTGGTAGTCTTGGCTGGTATAGGGACTGAAAGCTTCAGAGAACCAGTTCATCTTCCTGAAATGGCTGAATCCCATCTCTTGGGAAATCTCGTCACTGTGGTTGCTGCTGAAAGTTGAAATGCAGTGTCTTTTATAGAACTGAGTCATTTTCTTCACACTTGGAAGCTTAAATTGCTCATCCGCTAGTCTCCCCAGCCACTTGCATCTTAACTCCGCCGTCTGAATATTTGAAACTCTCTCTACATATCCCACAAACGCCATGTTCGGAATCAAGGGGTGGATCATTCCTCTGTTCATGTTCAACAACACAATCAAATTCACAAGTTTGAAGCTTTTTAATCCGAGTTATAAATATATACTTACCTATACAAGGGCATGATTCCTGAAGAGTCCACGATTAAGCTTCTAAATGGGTCTAGAAGCAGAGATTGGATATGCTTCTTGCTGTCATAACCAGTGTCAAGAACCACCACGTCGGCTTCCCATCTGGTGTTGTCTTCGAATTCAAGTCCTCCGTTCCAGAACCACCATTTGGAAGCCTTCTTGAATTGAATGTTTCCTTTGTCTGCTTCAGAGAAGAAGTTCACAGGCAAGATGGCCATTGGGCATGAAGCGTAGTCCTCCACAAATGGGTGCTCTGGTTTCAGCCCGTATTTCTCTAGAGAGGAAGCTTCCAACTTAAGTATGATTCTATGAACTTGGAAATGGCTTTTCTCTGTCAATTTTGAACTATGTTCTTATGATTGAAGTAAACGGAGAGAATAATTTGGAAGTGAAGTGTAAATACCATTGGGGATGAGAGAAGACAGAGAAGGGCTCTGAACAAGCTTTGATTAGGCCTTTCGTGGAGAAACTGAGAAGACCTCGTGGAATAAAACAGAAAAAACGGTAATCCCCATATCCAGTAAGATGGCACCGTCCAGTGCAGAGTCCTTATCACCATCGCGCAAGGCTTCAACGAATCCAACCAATTTTTTTTTTTTTTTTTAAAAAAAACACAACTATCTGAGTCCAGAGTTTTAAAATTTAAAAATTAGGCACACAGAAGGAAGGTCAACGAGGCAGTTGATGACATGAAAGCTTCCATGCATGATTGTGTAATCATCATGCATCTTGACATTTGCTTAGTTTAACCCCTCCGATTTCTGACTCACTGTAACAACCATCGGATATGGAGTCTTAATAATACGTGTTTTATATTGGAGTCAATATTTAATTTGATGCGTTTCTATTCACATTACGTGGAATATATATGTTACCTGCGTTTGCCTCTGCGCACTCCATAGCTAAATCAATGGCAGATTTCTTGTAGCCAACAACTGCAACTTTCTTTCCTCTGAGAAGTTCTCGAGTTCCTTCTTTGTCAAGCTTAGAGTAATCTATAGTATGTAACACCTTGCCCTTGAATACTTCACCTTTGTTTGGTGGAAAATCTGGTATCCTTGGTACGTCGATCTCCATATTTTCCAATGCACACCACCACAAACTCAAACGCATGCCACTGAAAGTTCCCAATAACACCAATTCAATAAATCAGTATTGTTAAAGCCACACAGTAAAATCACTATTAACAGATCATGGAAATGGTAAGGTTAATTTCTTAAACTCTCAGCAAAATGATGTAGGTATAGGACCTGGAGAGTGTTAATTAAGCTGAGTATTGTGGACAGCGATCTCCCAAACGGGACGCCAGTGAGTGGCCGGCCACGTTCAGATTTGTCGGAGTTGTCACCAACATAGCGAATTTGGACCACCTTGGAATTGAACTTGGCCAGCTTCAACACATCAAAGTGTGAAGCGTAGTTATGAAGGTGTTCAAGAATCTCGAGGTGGGAAGGGAAAGAGGAGTTAAGTCTTTGGGGCCAAGGGAAGTCTGAGAATTCAAAGTCACGGCGAGGGGTTTGAAGCTTTGTGGAACTGTAAGGACAGTGTTTCCAAACACCACCAATATCGGCGGCTTCAAACACCACTGGGTTGTAATGAGATAGCTGTTTGGCTGCAGCAATCCCACTAATTCCAGCCCCAATTATCCCAACTTTGGATTCAACAATAACATGTACACAAACTCACAGAAGCTCTAGAGGCTCTGCCTGCACACAAAATAACTTCGTGGTAAGAAGGATAACAGTTTCATGGCGCTATTTATATAGAGGCAAGACTAAGTATAACTTCATCTTTCATAAACCACTATTCTTTTAATTAATTATCAGAATAAAATTATATAAGGGCTGGTGGTAGGTGGTAGGTTTAATATTTAAAGGTTTATACATTGTTTTTAGTATAATGAAGTTTTTTCTCTCACCAAATTCATTAAAGTTTTGTCTTGATTACATTCGGATACGACTTAAGTTGTATATTTGGCTATGATAGGTGAGTCAACTAATAAATTTTTTTTAGATATGGTATAATGAAGTTATAACAATGTTAGAACTAATCGATTGCGCGTTTGTGTATATTTAGTGTATATTTCTATATATGACCACTTAAGTGGGTATGAGAGATTATGACGGATGGTTTTCTGAGTTTCTGTGGATCCATGCAAGTTTCACGTGCTAATATTAATTTTAAACTAGTTTATGAAAAAAATGGGCTTATAGACAGCTTATAGAAAAGGGTTTTTCTAGAAAAACTTATGGAAAAAAAATAATTTTGGATAAATGAGTGTTTAGATAGTTATTTGTAGAAGAGGTTTTATGATTAGTAAATGACCAAAAAGGGTATGGGTATTAAATGAGGAGAGATAAGAGATTAGAGGAGAGAGAGTGTAAGAAAAAAAATAGAAAAAAATAGGAGAGAGGGTGTAAGAAAAAATAGGGGAGAATGTGTAAGAAAAAGTAGAGGTAATATAGTAATTGGTTAATTCATAAGCTCTTTTACTGTTCTATAAGCTGCTCTGACCAATTTATCTGAAACCTTGATTTGAAACTATAGTTTAGTCTAAAAGCTCGTTTGAACAAAAATAACTGTTTATTTTAAAATTATCCCAATACAAGAGTTGGAGTCAAAAATCCTTTTTAAATCACGGTTTAAACCGTAATGAAACACACCCCATACTAGAGGTGGTAATTTGGGTTGGGCCCGCGGGCCCAACCCGCCAACCCGCCATTTTATGGCGGGTTGGGTTGCCAAATTGGCAACCCATTTTGATGCGGGTCTTTTTGACCCGCACCCGCCAAGCCCGCACCCGCGGCGGGCTAACCCGCCGGGTTGGCGGGTTAGCCCGCTTAGCCCGCTTTTTTTTTTTTTTTTAATTTTTATTATTTATATTATACTTTATTAATTGTAGAGTTTTAACTAAATTAAAGTTTATATTATATTTAATTTATACTAACTTTATCTTATTGATTCATTTCTTTAAATATATATTTTATTTTATTTTTATTGGTAAGCATATATTTTATTTTATTATTATTTTACTTGTGACAGATTTATATACGGATAGTGATAAAGTTAAAGAAATAAATATTTTGACAATTTTAGATCATATTTTAAATCCAATTAATATTGATACATATAAATTATTTTTAAAAAAATATATATGAAAATATTTTTTTAAAAAAATAAATAATTAATTATTTTTAAAATAAAAAAAATTATTTTTAAAATAAAAAAAAAAAACTGGCGGGTTGGCGGGCTAGCCCGCCAACCCGCCATGGCGGTCACGGGTTGGAACAATTCCAACCCGCATAAAAACGGGCCTCTTTAAAGAGGCCCGTTTTAAACCCAACCCGCCGCGGGTTAGCCCGTATCCGGCGGGCTAACCCGTATTACCAGCCCTACCCCATACCAACCATTATCTAAAGTTAGACTGTGTCCCAACTGAATTAATTTAAGCCGTACCAAATTACACTCTCTCAGTCACCATCCTTCTCATTTTAAAAAATCAAACTTCAGTCCCAAAAAAATAAAATAAAATAAAAAACTGACTCCTCCTGATTTTATGATTTCTTAAACAATTTTTAATAATAGAATTTAAAAAGCTTACGACTTGTATAACTAAACTAAATTTAATCACACATTACAAAAGCTAAGGAGACTTTCAAAGCAGGAAAACTATAATTATTGGGGTTGGTTTTTGGATGTGTGTGATTGTGAAATCACGATCTCGTTCTCTTCTTTTTCTTTTCTTCGTTTTCCACTTTTAATATGAATAACTTAAATTAGCATGATTTAGATTAAATATTTTATAAAAATATTTAAAAAATTAAATTAAATTTAGGTTAATAAAAAAATTAGATCGAACAATATAAAGTAATATAAAAAAATAGTAGAATATTAAAATAAATATTCAACAAGCTTATTAACTAAGACTCGTCAATTAACAACTTATCTAAAACGTGTCACGTTAATAAAACTAAATGTTGAAGATGACAATTCTCTTGAGAAACACCTAACCTACAATCCATCCCTACCCTACCAGCTGATACGATTACTTAAGCAACTGACATTGTACTCTCTGTTTGGATGAACTAACAAATCGGTCATTTAATTTCAACTAGATTGAGATCCTAAATCATTTTCCCAAGCCGACAACCTTGAACTCACTCTCAAACAGTTGCTATGTTCATTTACGTTTCATCAGTCTGCTTTCAAGCAACTTCAATCACAAGTGATACATAGTAACAATATTGGACTCATTTAGTATCGATGTAAGGAGTCTTTGATTAACTTAGAAAATCTTATGCAACAAAGAGACAGAGAAAGAAATAAACACAAGTAGAGAGGCACACTAGCTATAAGCCCTTTATAATAGCAGTAAACAATTTCAAGACGCCAGAATAAGATTTGAAGAGTAAAAGACCCCACTAAGAACAATAACCATTGCTGATCATCATCAACAAAACTTTCTTAATCAATCATCACTGATCATACAAATCCTTTGAACTTTGCATGCATCTCATTCAAGGAGCTTGAGAAAGAGACACAGGGTATCTGTCAATGCAGGGAAGCCATGGGTTGGTCGAAGGCCTCTTTTGACGACGCATGGAGCGCCAGACTATACTGTTGCACTTGAAACCAGATCCAAAAGCCAATTGCCAAACACGGTCTCCTCTTCTAACTCTCTCTTTAGCTTCCAAATAAGCAAGTTCATACCATATGCTGCTGCTGGAAGTGTTGCCAAAACGGTGAAGGGTCATTCTGGAGGCTTCCATGTTCGTGTCACTCAGTTCAAGGTTCCTCTGAAGCTCGTCAAGAATGGTTTTACTCGCAGCATGAACACAGAAATGTTCAAAGGCAAGTTTGTAGTCTGGGATGTAAGGTTTCTGTGGAGATGGTGAATTGCTTCCTCTTCCACCTGCAGATTTACCACCAAACAGGTGCCTCCATACCAATGTGGCGAAGAAGAGAAGCTGCTCTGAAAATGGCAGAACCAGAGGTCCTAGCGTGGTGATGTTGGTTTTAAGAGCATCACCTCCGATTTCGATCAGGTCCTTGCTCACTTTCAGTCCCTTGAATTTTTGTTCATCTTCCTCTTGGTACACACACCTGTTGTTTATATGTTGAAAATGAGTTTGCATTTCAATCAATGACACAAAACAGAACCATCTGATGCGGAAACAGCTATTAAGACAGTTCTGCAGACTGCTTGGATATTAATGATAGGTTCTATTCCACATGCTTTTGTTTACTTCTCTTTGAAATTTGGCAAGAAATTGAATCGAAAATAGTTAAGAAATGGAGAAGATCCAAATCTAGCTCCTAAATTGTAGTGCATTTACTTTGGCAGATCCACACGAAACTACCATACTTAATATCATTAACTAGACCACCTGGTTTTGCCCATAGACATTAGAAGAGGAAATTTGCTGAATCTATTCATTTTTTTTGAACCTTATCACCAGAGGGACCTATTACAAGGTACAAATTCAGGAGCCCACCAAACATGGTACGACCAATTGGAAGTTAATAACTTCACATGGCACATGAAGACAAACAAGGAAAAGAAAAAAGTAAGCTTTCTTTTTGAGAAATTAATTCTGATGTGAGCCAAAGTGGAACTTCTGTACCTATTTGTTCTTCTTGTTTCTTGGCTAACAAGGGTTCAAAATTTTCAACTTTTTATATGTTGCTTCACTGGATCTATCTTAAGCATCCTGTTCTCTACCCTTGATTTGCTAGCTTAAGCTACTACTCAACCAACTTGCGTATTATGAGTTATGACTATGACCTCTTATTTAGCTTCTCACTTCCCACACTCAAGTGGCACATCGAAATAAATGTCCTTCATGAAGCTGCAAAGGAATGGGTGTCAACTATAAATTTGACGTTAACCATTACCAGATTATAGATATTTGTAATATCCATTTTAAAGACCCATCGTAAAAGATTAAAGATTAAAGCTAACCTGAAGCTGCGGTCGTCGGCACCTTTATGAGTGCGAACAATATGTTCAAGACGGTACTTGGCACGCCGGTAGTCACGACGGCGGTTGGAGAGAAGAACGGCAGAGCAACCCATACGAAAGAAACAATTTGGAATGAGCATAGATCTCTCCTTGCCCTGATACCAATTGAATCCTACCATTTCAGTGCTCACGACCACTGCATAGTTGTTGGGATTCGATTGTAGCATGTCTCTGGCTAAGTCTACGGCTATAATCCCAGCACTACAGCCCATGCCGCCGAGGTTATAACTCAGAATGTTTCCTCTCATCTTGTAATGGTTTATGATCATGGCTGACAGTGATGGTGTGGGGTTGAAGATGCTGCAGTTCACTACTAAAACACCGACATCCTTGGGGCGAACCTTGGTTTTCTCAAATAGTTCGTCGAGTGCTCCGAACATAACCATGGATGCTTCTGCTCGACCTTCTTTCATTGTAGCGCAGTTTTCACTCGACGCTATCACTGCCTTTGGGATGTAAGTCTCGTCCCCTATGCCCGACGACATTACTATCCTCTTCTGGAACGCCAAGCTATCCTCATCGAACTTGCCTGATTTTCTCGCTAGCTCAATGAACTGCTCCCTTGAAACCTACATATATATATATATATATATATATATATATATATATATATATATAATACAATTATATTTCAACAAATTAAAGACTCCATGTGGGTAATATAATTATGAAGTAATAATACAGTTTTGAGTTGAAAGTTGAAACCTTGAGGTCGACGTTGGGCTGAAAGCATGCAAAATCGATGAGGTAAATGGAGCGAGGCTTTGACATGAAGTAAACAGACAAGGTGAAGACGAAGACGCCGAAGAAAGCGAGGACGGTGGCGAGGTCGTAGCAGGCATCTTGCCAGAGCTTCTTCCAGAGCTCTTCTTTGCTGAGGCTGCCAACCTCAGCGCTGAACACCAGAAGAAGAACAGGTATGGTGACCAAGTAAATGCCATGGTTGATGAGATAATGGTAACCCAACTTGACGTACTTGAGGTTCACGGACTGCAGAAAGTCCGGCAGCCGCCTCCTGACCCTGACGGAGAAGGTCAAGGAGCCGGCGTTGGGACCGGAGGATTCAATCCCGCGGTTCACAATCTCAGTGGAAAAAAGATCACGTTCATTATTGGCCATGATGAGTGATTGGTGTAGTAGAATCACCACAAACAATCACTGAAAAGAGAGAGGTTTGAGGGATAATGGAGATGAAGTGAGTGTGTATATAGGGAAGAGGTGGGTGAAAATAGTTAATGCTGTCACCTAACCGAAGTTGAGCGTAGTTGAGGGTTTTCAACTCCATTTAACTCCTTCATTGAATGTAAGTGGGTGACCCAGTTTGATGTTCAAAGGAGGGAGATGATGAAGAGTGCACAGTATGGTCTCTTTCCTTTGATTAAAAAGAAAAAAAATCTTTGGGAACATTAATATCGACCCAGCCGTGTCTCTTGTGAATAATGAATGGTCACACGTCTATGGACCCCCAGCTGGCTTTTCTTGGTTTAAGATACGGTTAGGGTTAGCCTACCATCTCTCTTTAATCTTTTATCAGTTTCTCTGTTACTCCATACTTGTTGATGGCAAGTCCATGTTCATGAGCCACAAAAGAAGGTTCATGTGAATAGCAATTGACATGAAGCTTCTTATCTACAAAGTTAACAGTCCATTTACATGTCGCATGGGAAGGGAAAGAGACACACTTGAGACGTTTACAACAATCCCTTCTCCTCCGTTCATCCATTTCAGCCGAAAGCAATACAAGTGTCCAGAAGATTTCGCTGTGAAAAATGGAAATACATATACACCCCAAGGTTCAACCTCAGAAAACAAATCAACACCAGACATAAAAATCCACAATAATTTATAGCGAGAATTTCAAGTTATATAGTCTATAGTTATCTGGAGAGAGATAGTTTGGTACTACTTGGCTCTAATAATAATTGATGGGTGCCTAAGTAGAATGAGAAATTTTATAAAAAAACTAGTTATTAAAGTGGGAGAACTAAACCGCTTAACTGTCTCTTTGAGCACCTCTTCATACTCAATGCGAAACTTAATATCACATGCTATCAAATCTTCATCATAATGATACAACCCCCACTTAAACCTGTTCTTGAACGAAAGTAAATTTCAAATAATGATTTGGCCAAAAACGAGTTACATGTGGAGATTATTCTGGTTCTGGCATGCAATTTGTCAATTTGGTGATAACAGTGTCTAAATCTATGAAAAGGAAATTGAAACCAACACTTAGTTTTAATGGTCGTGGACTAGGCAGGTGAGATGATATTGATTCCGGGCTCTACTTTGACAGTGACATACAGCCTCAAGGGGAAGAAAGTAAATGTGTTCAATGATGAAGATCATGGAAGATACGAATCAACTTGTCAGAAGTGAAGCAGAAACACCTAATTAAACCCATTATATGATAAGAAAAGAAGTGAGAGTCATCAGTCCTTCAAGCAAATATTTCAAGGATAATAAGATCTAACCATAAAATAAAGATATTCAGGAAAAGAAGGCAACATAAAAGGTTGAAGTAAAATTACTATGGCATCTCGTGATTGTTACTAGCCTGTAATGTTGGATTGTCTGCTAAAAAAGAATTATCTGTAATACCAATTAGAAGGTTTGAAGTTGAACAAAGGGATATGTCTGCTGCTCTAGACAGAATTTTGTTTACTTGGTATTCCTCTTAAATACTACATTTTCCCCTCTGAAAACCAAATGATGCATTTATCTATAACAGAAATACATATTTTAATTAGCAGTAAGATGAACTAGGAGCTCTTTAAATAGTGAAAGCAACATTGTTAAGATTGATTAGCCCATATCATAAATATTTTACCGAATATCTAAATCCTTGCCTTGCAAACAGTTGAGAGGACAATGTCCTCAAACAGCTGATCCGCATTGCTTTATGATCAGACAGGGATATCTTAAGACAATATGATTTAAGGTACAATATCTTCTTCACTATGACATTGAAGAGTTTAAGAAAGAAGGCTGAGGAATCTCATTTAAGATGGCAACCAGCCAACAACGCAGTTTAATAACAAGAGCTACGTTCCAGCTTTGACATTCAATATCCTTCGCTTCTAGTACTAATGCCTGTTGTTTATATTTTGATTAAAGAACACTAATCACCCACTTAACATCTTTCAAGGACTTCAGAAACACAAAAAAAAATTGTTACTTGGCCACGTACATTTTTCAAGGGCGCAAGTCCCGTACAACATTGAAAGCGGGTTGTCCACGACAAATTGTGACCGTCTAAATTAAGGTAGATGTCATTGTTTGAAACACAAGCTCAACAACGGACATTGTATAAATTAGTTTCAAATAGTTATATCCGTATACAAATTATTATAGGCCCGCATCTATACCAAATTACCAAGTCTCACTTGTGAAATATAAATAAAGCTAGTACAATACCATACATATTAGTGATGATAACAGAACCATTCTCTTCCTGCCGGGTTGATCCCCAGGTATAGAACTAGGTTTCTCCACTCCACTCTTAACATTCTAGAATACCTCAAATTTTTCTGATGCTTTTCTGCCTTATGATCTCCAATTAAATCTTCAACCACACTTGTAATTACGGTGGTTTCTTTATCTTATGATATACGAAGCACATTTCTACCTATAATTACTCCACGTTGAAATATCATAAACTTTACAAAGTTCATTCCACGAAATCTTATCAAACTCATCTGCCAACTGAAGAAGAAACACTTAAAAGTGAACAATAAGGTTATTCATTACATAACAAACCAAAAAAAAAAAAAAAAAGCCAATGAATACATCCGCAAATATAGATTTACATTCTATAGCCAAATGAATTAGATAATATAATAACTATGGAAAGTTTTTAAGAATTTTGGTATACACTGGAAACCTCTCCAACATCCATATCAGAGTTGTCTGAAAGTAAAGCATCGTCATAATCCATGGTTTCCCGTTGCCCTAATTCTACATGCAAGTTCTCCTCCTCAGAATCATTCTGGAGCAAACTATCCCCTTCAACGTCAGACATGTCACTGAATGTCTCTATTTTCTTCTTCCTTCCTCTGTAACCAATAAAACTCAGGACTTTTTCCTTCCAAAGGACCAAAGGGCATTTCTCAATCAGCTCCGAACCTTGATAACCTTCAGTTAAGAATACACTAAACCTCTTACCCCTCTCGGAGACATAGAAGATGCCAAAGTGCTTCAGAAGAAGTCTCATAAGCTTTTGAGGCATTACTAGTTCTCGTCGGAAGTGAGTGAGGTGATCAGTTACAAGCCTCTTCTCAGAAGTAAAACTAAGTAGTTCGTGCATAATGGCAACGGCTCTCTTATCGAATTCTAGAGACCCAGCTTTCAGACCTCGAGCATCCGCATAGGGAGATAAATAAGACCTTTTCTGAAAATGATCGATTTTGCCCCCATATCTATACACCTTTTTGAACTCTGGAGGGAATTTCAAGGGGAATGCGAGTGAGAGCATACCCGGTTCGTGAGAATCGTTCTCAGTTATTCCTGTTACCTTCTTCTCCAACTCTGTAATTGCCCAAGAAGGGTTCCAAGATACAAGCTCCAAAAACTCTATTTCATCTGCAGACTTAACCACCCTAAAATGCTGAGGATACTTGTGTACCCAGTGGGTCCTGAAATCCAGCGGTAAGCCTAAATCTCGCCGGAAATGAGCAATCTTGTCCAATGGAAGCCGTTTATCAACTGACATCATCAGCATCCTCGTAACGTACTCCGCTGCTTTATCTGCTTGCTGCTCAAGAATCTTCTCTTCCTCTTTTATTAAATCTTCGGCTTTCTCAGTCATCCCACACCATAATACCCCCTTGTGATCCTTGTACAGCTCAAAAAGTTTGGGTGATTTCCGAATAAAATCCGAAATTCTATGGGGCTTGGGTAAATTAATCTGTTTCCGGTATTGTTCAAGCGACCGAACGGGAATGATCATCTCAGGCTCTTTACTAAGAGTCTCCATTAAAAAGAGCACCTTGGACGCTATCTTCCACTTCTCGGTTACAATTTCAAGGTCATGAACCCTCTTCATACGGCTTCTATCTTGTACTCGTTTGCTGGTCGTCATACATCGACTCGGCTGCTGCGACCACCAAAACCGAAAGGAAAATAATTCCCTGTTATACCACCCTCTTATTCCCCAACAAAAGCATGAGCCGTCACCAAAGATCTCAACAGGATAAAGGCTTCTAGTTACATTTAACCGATTCGTCCGAAAAACTAAGGGAAGTGTAACAGCCATTTGAGGTATGAAAAACATCAAATGGAATCATGTGAAGCTATATAAGAGGAATCATGGGAAGGAAATCAAACAGAACCTTTGAGGAATGAGAAACATCAAAGTCCCAGTAAAGGAGCGAGCGCGCCATCAAACGTGGCATTCCAAGTGCTCGACGAAATGCGACTGTGAACTGAGAACATCGCGGACAGGCGCGGAACTCCTTTCTGTAAACTATAAGCCGCGCCCGAATTGGATGGGCCTTCAATGGTTTTAATGGTCCCAGTTTGATGTTCTTTTGGGACTTTTGGGCCTCAGGAGATTTTTATATTTTTATGGGACCTTTGGGCCTGGGCCTTGTATTGGTTTATTTCTATCAATCAACTTAAAATATTAGGACCAACCCAAGTGGTAAATGACTAGGTATCGTTTAAGTGAGATCTCGAGTTTGAGTCTTGGTGTATATAGAAAATCCCTATTGAGAGATTCATCTACCATAACCAGGTACATAATATGAATTAGATCAAGATGTAGTCGAGGCAAAGCTCCGGTGAATTGGGTAGAGAACAAAAAAAAACTTCAAATATTGGGGGAAAACGTAAAATGCTAAAAAATCTAACAAAATATGTGAAGAAAAGATTTAGATTAATTTCTGTTGATTTCTTCGAGTTGCCATTTTTAACTTTTCACATCAATATAGAAAGATTTTGTATTAAACTATTACTTATCCCATATGTAAACAAGCAGAAAATTATATAGTTTGTCTAAAAAGAAAGAATGCAAGAAGTTGTTGGATGTTTTAGATATTCATTAGTAATTATTGGAGTATATCTGATTTCTAACTAAGCAGCTTAAAAAGTTCATCTCTGAATTACACGTTCTAGAAGGGGAGGGGGGAAAACACATGTCCCCTACTGTGATGTCAAATCGAAGACAGCGACAATCCAATCACGCTTCCAACTTTTCCTCCTATGGCTGACAACTATTTCAGAAAACTCGTTGCTCCCTGTAGTATATGTAATCATAAGGTATGAACAAGTTCAAAAATTGTGCACATGCCAGAAAGGGTATTGATATTGTGTTGATATATATATATATATATTGAGTCTAAAATCCAGCCATGGATTTGAATTCAATCAGACATGTTATGAAACTCGTACGATATTTAGTACCTTTTCCAGTGTAGTCTCTATAGCATTATGTAACTATGTCATCTTTATTCGACAAGATATGTAATTAAAACTCAAAATATGGCACCAATGTATTTCCTGGGCAATGTAGCACATTTTTGTATGAACATGTGTATTATTAATTTAAGTCACATGAATACATACACTCGTTGCCTGATGGGGAAGTAGTGTTTAATATAAGATATAGTTAATTTTTTTAAGGAAATTATATAAATTAATTAATTATAATAAAATCTAATATCTCAAAATACTATATTTTTTATTTATTTAAATTAGTTAATTATTTTTTATATTATTTATAATTAACTTATTTATTTAATTTTATTAATTTATTTAAAAAAAAGTTAGCATAGGAATACTTTTGAATAAGATTGGGAAAGGTTTGAATAAGGAATATGATTTGAAGAAGAAGTAGCTGTAACGAAAGCAAAGTCGGCGGGAGATACATAGACGTGTCAAATGGAGATGTATAAGCAGTTAACGTCGAGGATATTGAATGAATGGCTTCCAGATTCCAATCATACGCTAGATGTTGACACTAGGTGGACTCTTGGACCCTGTCTCTCTCACCATACCTTCCACCCAAATCTGGTCGGTATTATTTTACTCATTTAATTGTAGACATAATTAGGAGTGAGTTTTAATTTTCAATATAATATTTTAATTTAATTTATTTTTTATATTTATTATTTTAAATTAATTTATAAATTTATGTATAATATAATATTATACATAAATATTTTAAAGATATTAAATTTTATATTTAAATTAAACAAATAACTCTTAATTCGGATAGGAGGATTATTGTTCATGTGTTATCCTCTCCCCTCAATTCTATCTATTTTTAGCCTCTTGCAATAGAAATATAACATTTACTGTATTTAGGGGTAGAAACAGGTTACCATATTTAGTAGGCTTCTTACATAGTCTAGATTTAGTCTAGTAAACAAAATATATTTTTAAAAGGGTCTAAACCTACTTTTATTTTAAAACAGATCATATCAGGTCAGACTAAATGCAGATACATGTATCTGCGCTATGTCCATCCCTAACAATGTGTCATAGTTCATGACTATATATTTGTAGTTCCATATACATATACGTGATATCTCTATCGCTCTTGTTATGGTAAAAATGAATGGGTATTCCATCTTCATCACCAATCGATGATCGTTCGTATGTCGCTTTAATAATAATGAAATCAAGAGTCAAACTGGAGGATGGATGTGTTGAGGTCACTGGTGCAAGGTGTGTTTGATTGGCTATATCCGTATTGAAAGCAACTCGCATGATTTGTGATATGGTTAGGCTTAAATTGGACCCCTCGGGAGAGCCGAGGTTGATGGCCTCCACGAACAATATCACTGTTTTGTCCGATCGAGTCAACTCTCACAACATATGCCCACATGATCAAATTACTCACCAAAATCCCAATGTAAAATGAGTGACAGATACTGTAGCGATGGCGGCCACCCCTCACAACATTTTTCTTCTTCTTCTTCTTCTGCATCTCTACAGCAAAACGAGAGAATCATATGATGGATCATGATGGATAGGTTCTAGCTCTATGACGTGAAACCATGTTTGTCTTGTTAATGAATATGTTATTATGGTACGACCTGGGAGTGACTGCTTCAATCTTTGATTTCAGCACATTATATTTTTATAATTATTCACCTTGTCATTAGCCACTGATTGCCGCTGGCACCCACAACCCCCTTGTTAGGAACTTGGATGCTCATTTAAAAACTTCACGTAGCAAATAGCTGTGTTTAATATTATATTGATTATATGGCTCAAAAGTTTCTTGAGTTGTGTGTGCTGTGTTTTTTTTCACCTTTTGGGATATCCTCTCCCCACTGTAGCATGTTAGCATGTAATCTTGTTCTTTATTCATGAGATGCTTTCTATTTACGAGCCGGGAAAAAAAAATTAGAAAAAGAAGCTCATATGGCCTCCATCATGAGCTTAACCAACCAGAACTAAAAAGATAATTTTTTATAAAAAATTAAAAAAAAAAGATTAAATTTATCTATAATCTAAAGATATAATAAAATCATTCTTTTTTTAGAAGATATTAATATTTAGCCGGATAAACTGTTAATTATTCTCAAATATTAATCTAAATATTTAAAAATTAAAATAATTTTTTAAATATATTAGAATTATAGTAATTATAAAATTAAAAAGATAATTTAATAAAGGAAAATGGAGAGAGAGAGAGAGAGGCAAAAAACTAGGGGCTTGGTAGTAGTTGCTATCCTAGGAAACGAGCCGAAAAACGTAAGGCCAGTATCCAAATGTGCTGCTTAAAGTGGGCCCTACCTCGTTTATTTCGAAACGTGATCACACCATATCACAACACGTGCCCACTAATTCCCCCTCATAAACACGTTTATACGCATTTTAAATACTTCGCAACAATTAGTCCCATCATCATCTTCGTCCCCACAAGTTGTATATAAAATACACATAACAGCTCACCCTCTTCAGTCGTCAGCCAAGTATCTTCATTAGCATGCATGGTGAAGCCATTAATGGCGTCTTCGTGTTCTGCGACTGTGAGTGATCATGAGTGTTTAAAGTACAAAGGAGTGAGGAAGAGAAAATGGGGCAAATGGGTATCTGAAATCAGACTTCCCAACAGCCGTGAACGCATTTGGCTTGGCTCTTATGATTCTGCAGAGAAGGCTGCTCGAGCCTTCGATGCCGCACTCTTTTGTCTACGTGGTGGGCTAGCCATTTTCAACTTCCCTGATACTCCTTTCCTCTTTCATCTTCCTCCCCATCACCATCATCAGTCTCTAACCCATCACCAGATTCAGCTTCTTGCTTCTTCCTTCGCCAAACAGTTCCACCACCACGAGCCGCCGCCGCCGGAGCAACCCCATCATCATGAAGAACCATCGTCTGCTGAATTTCATTCTAGTCCTGTATCAGTGTCGGAGACTGGTTACAGCACGTGTACTTCATCGCCATCTTGTGTGCAAGTGGAAGTGGAACACGGTGATGATGACAGCAGCATGGATTGGTCGTTTTTGAACTCTCTTGATTATTCCGATGATCTTGGTGCCGTCGACTGTGGACTCTATTCTGAGTTAGATTTCTTCCAGTTTGGTGAGTCGACGTCCGAGTTAGATGTGCCTTTCGACCACAATGCCCAAGAAAATCAATACGAAGATGATTATTCTCACAGTTCATCATCATTCCTTTGGAACTTCGGATACGAGTGTTCATAGCTTGTTTCGCGGACACAAGACAAAGATCTCCCTCGAGAACATTGCTAAGGTGGCTGAACTTTCACAGCCTAGAGTCGATGCAATATACAGAATATATATATATATATATATATATAACTTTAGTATATGTTACACTTATATTGGTAGCGTCTCTCCAAGACGTTATACACAGCGTTGATTATGTTAATATGTATGCTTTTGGTAAGTCTATATACAATATATTTATTAGAGTTAATCCTATTTAAGTTACATCTCCAATGAGAGTTCAAATCCTAATTTATTATATTGTGAGGACTAACCTCTTATACTATACTCAAGTTATATTCAATGAGTTAATACTCATTAACAATTGATCTTTTAAACAAATCCAAACAGGAATGGCTTTCATTTCTTGTTACTAATTAAGCATACAATATATAATATATTTATCAACTATAACTCTAAAAGTAGAATATTTAAATGTATATGATCGACTTGACAACCTTTTTCCGATTTATTACAAATTTTTAACAATTACTTGATTGATATTCAATGCTATAATTATATTAGATATTACAATCTTGGTTTTACATATTTACATGTTATAAAAAAATAAAAAGAATCGTGCAAAGGAAGAAGGGAATTATATTATTGTTTTGAAGATCAACAGTCAAAATAGTATAATATAATATTTATATTATTTCTGTTTATAATACTTTACGAATTGTATGATGTATGCGCAAAGAGATAGGGATCTAAAGAAGGCCCTAGAATTTGTGTTGCAATGGGATAAGTTATCGTTTAATTGGTGGGTTAAATAATATGATACGTGATGTGGCTTTGATATATTCAATTGCAAGCTGCATGGCTGGGTCTTATATTTTTTTAGAATCAATTTTAAAAAGCCATACAAGCATTTGACCGATCCTTTTATCTGCCCGGTTATCATCATTTTCCATAGTAAGACTCCATGTTGAAGCATTATCAACTCTGCCTTGATTCCAACACACTTAAATTTCAAATTGTAACAAATGCGGGCGGGCAAGCAAGATGTATGGAATAATTGGAACAATATTCAGTAAACCTTGATTTAAGATTTATAACATAACAAAGGAGATGTCGTAAATTCCAAAGGGTACGATGTTGTCAGCAAATGATGATCACGACAACAAGAGGGAAATCATTGCATTGGCAGATTCTGGGCCATCATTATTCACACTCGGTATGATGGTGTCAGCAGATATCAGCTTAATAAAGTCTTTCAGTTCTGTGAAGCTGCTATGCTCACTGTACGGCACTTCGTATCTAATCAATCAACAACCATCTCAAGTCAGTTAAACCAACTAAAGTTCAGACAAAAACTTGTTCTCTTGTATTGGAACTACGAACTAAAGTTCAGTGATCAACCACTACTTAAGAGACCATGATAACTAGAGGCAAAAATTAAGGTGAAGAAGTTCATGTTTCCCTTTAAAAGTTAAATGAAGTATACACATAAAAAAGAAAAAAGAAGCAATAAGGAAGGAGATTAAAGCAGTAAACAAAGCATCACCTTATAATGGTACCCTGTTGCCACCTCCTCCCTGGAGACTTCTTTTTGCCTTTGCCGAATGTCCAACCCGTGGGAGAGAAAGCCACAATCAGACTGAACCGGCCCTAATCAAAATACGAGTGTAAGACTTAAACCACAACGTTGATTTCAGTCTTCAAGAGAAACAGATTTTAGTATATTAGCGCCTAGCAGCTACAGTGGATGGTAACCATGCACAGTGTTTGCATTTTGCACTTCGCAGCCAAGATATTGAATGATGTAAAAAAAAACAGAGAGAGACTGAATATTGGCTTAGTGTAAGTAAACTGCAGATTGTATAACAAAACAAATATACCCCAGATGATTGCATGCATGCATCTAGAGTCCAGACATGCAGATAAGTACGCTACAACAAAAAGCAGCCCTCACCGCATATTGACTCGATAGGTGCTTAAGTCTTTTGAAACTTGCAAGCGTCCACATAGGGGCGACATGAATGTTGCTCTCATGTTCATTTGAAGTAAACCACTGCATGTCTTCCTCCTCAAATCCCAAACATTTCAAAAGCCGTAACTTTGCAGCATTCACGTATACCTTTTTGCGAAGCACCCGAGCAACCTCCAAGAAAAGCCTTTCTTTCCCTAAGGGAAAAAAATGCACTTCATTTCAAGTATGACAGAATCACAAATTAAATTAAAAAAAGACATTACGAATTAATTATCAAACTGCATCTTATGTCAAACAACTACGAAATAGCAAAAATTACTGATACGATGTATAATATATGTAGCGTTCATATTCAGATAGAGCACTGAGAGGTAAAGTCTACCAATTGTATAGCTCCCAATCAGAAACAGAGTCCGAGGATTAAAAGTCTCTGCCTGAATGGCATCAATAACAAATTGTATTACGGCCTCTTGTTTGGGAAAGTCATACTGCAATGAAACAGCATGAGATACGAAATTAGTATTTATATTTCATACATACAGAGCACAGGTAAAAACAAACTACGTGAATAAAACATAAGATATAGAACAATTGAATGACTTGGCAATTGCACCTTGGTCTTGGTTAAGGAACACATTTAATTTCATAGATAAGTTTTTAAGATTCAGGAAAAGTTGTCTTAAACCAAAATCATTTCCATAATCAGTCAGCCAAGTTTATTTGAAAGAGAAGATTTCACTATTCGGATATAGAATTACCTGTGAGTTACAGTAAGTTGTATCAAGAATTAATGTATGAATAGGACACATCTGCAGAAAAGAACTGGTTGCCATTTCTTGACAAAAACGAAAGTCCCCTGTATGGAGCACAGCCTAAATGCCAGTACAATATCCAGTCAATGAAAAAATAACAATGAGGCAACCGGCAAAAATAAGTTCACTAGGAAGTCAATCCAGGCCAGACCTTACCACTGGGAGGTTGAAAGAGTATGATTACAGAACCCGGGCAGTGATTGGCATCCAAAAAAGTCACATCAATACCAGCTATGTTACTTTTTTCATTCAGAGGTAAAACATGTAATTTCTCAAATGGAATCCCAATGTTCATATTTACAAGTCTAGCTGTGACGGAGGAGCAATAAATCTTTCCATGATTGAAGGACTTGGTGAGACCTTGATAATCTGCACACAAAAATGTGGAACAGCAGCCAGGGCATAAAATGGATTGATGAAACTGACAATACGTAGCTTTTTGGGAAGACTAGGAGGGTAGAGCTCAACACAAGGAACTCCCTATTTATTCTTTTTCAAATGAGGAACATGCAGCTACAATGACAAGTGCTCTCACCGTCCACAATTTTTTGCTCACTGGGGGGGGGGGGGGGGCGCCAGTAGATAAAAAAGTCGGCAACAAACATAATGCACGCATAAAAGTTTCAAATGTGCTTCCATATTTCAGAGAAGCATGAAAACTACGTATACTTTGTCCATGTGAATCTAACATGCCAAAGCCACTATTGTTCTAGCCTATTCTATGGAGATCTGAAGTAAATATGATTAAGATATATGTTAAAATACATTGTTACAAAAAACGTAACTACTAGAGTGAAGGTCAATGCTAACAAATTTTGTCAGAAACTAACATATGGAGAAAATAACATGCAAATGGAAAGCTGTAACGGAAAATTTATAGATGACAAGTGAAAATATATGCTAACAAGCAGAAGCAAACTTACGGTCCAAGTGGAAGTGTGTGAGAAACCAATGACAACAATCTCCTCTGAGATATTTGAAAGCATCCTGTAAATATCCAAATGTAGTTGCGAGGCGCTCAGAACCTTATCATGAAATTACTGGGAAAAGCTTAGCATTTTAATGCAAAATCAGAAGTTCCAGATTTAAACACTCATCATAGGTATTTGCCCATGAATTCATATTGTGTTCTCTTTTTATCCTTTACTTGTCTTTTTTAATTTAGATGCCTGCATTCATCAACACTGTTTTCCTTTCTCTAAATTGGGGATAATTCAGCGCAGGAGGGAACATAATCATAAAAGTGCAATATGATTGGCATGCACGTTCAGTACTAAGTTGTCAGCCCTATCTATAATTAAGGAGCATTTGCTTGACAGGAAATGACAAATGCATTGCAATGTGCCATAATGGAAAACTCCCCATTTTCAGTCAGTCAATTTTCTAAAACAGAACTTAACAGCAGAAAAATTAAGTGGAAGCTCCGTTGACAGATAGGATATATCCAAGTCCTAAAGCTTTCAACAAGAAAATAAACTGTAATACAAAACAAATATATGCTTATCGTTTAGAGTGCTATTCAGTATTTACCACCCGGAAAGGCGTTCCTGGTATGCAACACCATGAGGGAATATCACGAGACTTCTTATTTGTTGATGGCCTTTTCGCCTTATGCTCACGACCTGAATCCAATCTGTTGTTTCTTATTCCATGCTGTTCACCAGCAGTGGCAGTAACTTTCTTCCTATTGGTAGTAGAGCCTGTGAAATAATCAGTAATTAATTTGTTTGCAGCTGCTTTGCTAATTTCATCAACTTTCCTTTCTGATTGATCATTTTTATCTCTCAGGGTTCTAATCCTTCTAGGCTCTACAAGGCCTTCGCCATGTTTTTCATCAGAAGAGGCAATTCCTTTTCTAAGTTCTCTCAAAGCATGCACAATTTTTTTCCTGGGACCAAGTGCTGTAATGCCCATGCTTAAGAGATCCTTCAGATATAGAAAAAGAGAGAAAAATAATCAAGTTATGAAACATATTTCGACAATAAAAGTAATTAAACAGAGTAACAGAAAGTGGTAAAGTAGTGTCTCATACCACTTCTTTGAGGAGACAGAAAACCTGAAGAGAACAATTTTTTATTGCCAAACACATTTTTAGGTTTCCAACAGAAAATTACTAGCAAATTGAATGTCTCAAGGAGTTGAACATCAAAAGATTGAGCTTTCTACATGGAGTGTGGAGGGAGAAAGACTAATTTTATGTTTCTTTCTCTGAAGGATATTGGTTTTGTGGGATTCTCTCAAGTCTCAGGTAAAATTCCAATTTCTCATCGGCAATTAGCTTTATGTATATAATACAATATCGGGATGCTATTTTTTTCATAAATAAAAGTAAAGCCAACTTTTGAAACACATAAAACTCCAAAAAAGAAAATAGCCCATACACATAAACTCAAGGAGCAAGTGTGACATAGTGATGAAAATAAGCTGATGGTACGAGATCATGCTACAAAACATAGCTCACCTCTTCTGTCAGCCACTGCAAGGTGTCCCAATCAACTTCTTCCTTCACAAAAACATCTTCATATTTCGATAAACCGATATTACGTAGCCAATCAACAACAGGAGAGATAGTGGCAGTTTTTGGCACATGTTGAGGACCCACCTCATCCTCCGGAAAGGTATTCTGCATGAGATTACCGTGGCATTAGCTCGTGGTAATTTACATAATTTTGTTATAGTACCATGGCATTGTTACTGATCACATGACTATGCAGCCAAATAAAGTATTAACTAAGCTCCTTGGGAAGTTTTTTATCCGAAGGGGAAGATATATAGCAAAAATATAAAACTCTTATATACTTCTAAATCAATGGAAAGCGATACTAAACCGCACAAAGTTGTAAGAAGATTACATTATCGGACGTTGAAACGAATTAATAGTCTAATTCAGCGATAATGTAATGCAGCATGCTTCTAAATCGAAATTACCATTGATGAATTATGACGAAGAGAGGAAATACGTAGCAGGAAAAAAAAATGAACTTACTTCTTGAGCTTTACTTTCCCCTTCGTCAATACAATCATTAGTATGAATATTTCGCTGTTCGTCGGTCAAGTCGGAAATGTCAATTCCACAGAGAGGACATTGAAACAGTCCTCCGACGCTATTAGCATGTAAACCATCCCGCTCCTGATGAGGAAATACCACAGCCCCAGAGCTATCAACTTCGTCTAATTCAGAACCAAAATTCAGCAATAGATCAAGCTCCGAAGCAGTCTCAAAATCGTTATTCACATTTGCGTTGGAAGATTTTCCATGCCCACCGTTGAAGCTTTCCATTTGAGATGCCAACAACTTCGATTCTATTGAATTGCCAAAGTAACCATCCTTTAATTTCCATTTCTTCTTGTCATCGGGTTCAGGAGAACAAACCCCGCAGCCGTCGGAAACTGAACCCTCTGCCCAATGTTCTGGTTTAGGGTCACCCTCCTTTTGGCCGCAATCTATAGTTGACGGAACGAAACCCAAACTACAGTTTTCATCGCGTCTACAAACCCCTCCATCAAGTAAAGGAATATCGCTAGGGAGACTCATTGACGACAAAGGGAGCTCATTTTCCTTACCGAAGTAGCTGGAAGCAACAGAGCGTCTGGGCCTCTTGGGTTGGGGGCGATTGAGCTCCGAAGGAATAAGGGGTCCTTCGGAGCAAAATGAGTTGGGGGAAACTGTTGTCTGGGTAAGAGGGATCTGGAAATCATCAATGTCGTCGTCCAACAGCGAGAAGATGGGAAAGTCGAGCTGAGATTGGAGAGCAGAATCCATCTGAACCTGCCTCTGACCCATCGTGTGGCGACAATCTAGAGCGATGCGGCTGAGTGCAGCAGTGTGGTAGATTGAACGCCTTCAACTTCAGGCGAGGTGGAGCGAAGCCCCTTTCATTTTTCAAATTTTGTATGGCGGCGCGCATGAAAATGGAGGGAATAATGAGAACAGCTCTCTTTTTTATTTCAAGGTTACAAAGTTAATTAAAATTAAAAAAAAAAATTCATATTTAACATTAAAATTTAAAAAATGTGGGTCCTTGCTGATCAAATTGGGTTTGAAAGCTTCTCACAATTAAAAGTAAACAATTTAGTCGAATGATGGGTGGGATGATATCATTTAGACCTTAAGAAAGAGTCCAATTAATATATGATCAAAAGGTATTTTGACATGAAAAATAATTTATTAAAAAAGACAAAATTTATTTTAATAATTTTTATATTTAAAAAAAATAGTCTATAAATTATTAGTTAAGAAATATTATTCAATTTCTATCACATTATATATGAATAGCATTTTCTTATTGTGAACAGCGGTCTTTCAACAACTCTCAATAAAATCATCTTTGCTTATGAATAGCGGTCTTGAAAGGAATGTTCAATCCTACAAGATTTACCTATTGCTTGACTTATAAAACCATACCACATGTGAGACTCCATAGGTTGTGATTTGTGTTGGCTGTGAAATAGTTCCCTCTCTCCATCATCCTTATCACACTTGCGCGTTGGGTGTTCATATCTATTTCAAATTACAATTATCGACTGAGAGTTTTGTTGAATGGCCCCGTATATGCACATGCTTGCAAAGTAATGGACTTGTGTTGGTCTCCACTCAAAATGCTTTTTTAGTTTTCCTGTGGCGATTGACAGCTTCATTGACTGTACCTCCCTTCACCTTTGTTTCCTTTTTGCTGAGTTATGAACAGTCCACGTCTCCGCCCATTACTTTCGAGGAATTGACCAATCCTCATATCATCACACAACCTTACAGAGCTTTCTATTTCTAACTACGAAATCATTCAAATGAAGCTAACTGGTTTTGGAAACTGTTAGTAATTCTTGAAATTGTAGTCTAAGTTCTCTCAGCTGAAAGGCTCATCCTTTGGATTATATATTACTGTTTCAATAAGTGATATTATAAATCTAAGAAATATCGCCATCTAAATATCAATCACATACAAAGTTTTGATTTTTTGAGTGGACGCAAAGTGGGAAGGGGTTAGCTAGGAAAGGGACTAGAGCATTTGTGACTCATAACACGAGGGACGACTGAATTGCCAACTGCTTTCATATTTTTCCATATTTGCATCTTTCCCTGTGAAGTGTGGTCCTGTTACTCATCTCTCTCTATAGCCTCATGGACTGTCTAAACTCGATAAAGACGCAACTCTTTACAGGAAGAATCTGTATGACACTACAAAAGAATGTGAAACAAGACGTGACTCGCGAACCGTATAGGAAATATATAAAAATTTGGCACTGCGTGTTGATGTCATCTTCCCCACACCCCAACACCCCCCCCCAACACTAAGATAATATTGAAGTTGATTATTGGCTTAGCCAGCGAGGTTTATTAGCCACATAGCACAGCTTAATAGGGTACACGTCCAAATAGGAAATTTCCCAAGTTCCACTTGGAGCGTAGAAGCAAGGATTAGCTTTTCACCAACAATCAAAATTTAATGATGAAAGGGACACCAATCCATCTTCTTCGCTTAAATTATTTCGATCCCCGCCTGTATTGGACTTACCATGTTTTCAATTTAAAGTTGTAAATGTAGGAATCAGTGCCTTGAACTGCAGCAATCTCGTGGGGAACAAGCAATAATGTTGTTCAACTAATTCGACAATGGTTATGATTTTTTTTTTCTTCTGTTAATGAAGTTTGGACCGTGATCACAAACAAAAATTCCTCGCAATGTGAGATTGCTTTTTCCTGTCATTTGAACGTGCTTCAGAGTTTTGCTAATTGTAGCAGGGGGAATTTAATATTTATCCCTTTATTTTAACCCTTTTGCTATTAAAAATTTGGAGCAAAGAGAAGGAGAAGTGGGAAGGATCCATTGGTCCTGACAAATTTGAAATTACCCTGCAACAGCCAAGTGTGATTCCCTTATTCAATTCAAATCAAGCGTTCTTCATCAGGCCACCATGAAACGAACCGATACGGCCCTTGCTGAATACCTCAGCAGACCCAGGTTAGCTTAGCTCCATGGTCTCAGAAATCGTTTACTTTAAGAATTCACTCCAAAGTGGGAACTTTTGAAACCCTTGGCTTTCACCAACTTCCAATTTCATTGCGGTGTGGACTTGCGACTCACCAGCTAATTCCTTTTACGGTGGTGAAGCCCACTCTTCTCTCACATGCGTTGCAAAAGCAGAGATATAAAGTAGTAAAAGTGACCAAAGAAGCAGTCTTTCGCGTACATACACAGAAAACGCAGAGTCAGGCACAACATTCAAAAAAATTCGTTTTTCTATTGTCTTTTACCATGTACAAACCTAGCACCTTCAAAATCCATTATTTGTCTTCAAGCCTTTGAATTATATTTCTTCGCTGTTTCGGTTCTTTCTCCCTTTCACTCCAGATTCTATTTACTCCTTCCTTACTGTCTCTTTCGTTTTCCTTTTCGTTTTCGGGGTTGTTTTGATTAAATTACGTGATCCTGTGTCTGTCCAATAATTTCTGTGTTCTCCTCAAGAAAAATTTCCCGCCCAATGATGTATTTAATTATCAAAGTTTTTAATCGGTCATTGCCTGCGAATGATCGGCAACTCGGTTCATGATTTCTATTTGTTGTTTTTTTTTCGACTTTAAATTTATAGTATATGTCGTTTTAATTCTGCTGCCGCGTAATTAAAAATTTCACCATTTTAGTGGCGGTTATGGGTGGTGGTAGAGTTGACGTTGTGAGTAGCAAGGGATGCTCTGGACTGTTTTCACCTTCATTGCCTTTATTCAGGGGTTTGCATCTGCAACCTTTGGAGCCAATGACTCCTGTCTCATCTTTTAACGGTTCTGAACTAGTGGAAGGGCGATTAAGTGCGCCTTTTGCTGGTCTCGTTATATGCGTAACCGGTCTATCTAAAGGTTTGTTTGTTTTTTTAAAATCGATGCTTCCAACCCGTTTATTGCTTTTCCTATGTTGATATCTCGACAGTCATTAGCAAAAATCTGATTATTTTTGCTTACTTTCGATGGCAATTTTGTTTTGTACTGCTCCTCTTCTTTCTCGTTGGTTCATGGCAGAGCAGAGGAGTTGAAAAGGGGATTGGTAATTGATAAGATATAGGCATGGGCGAAAAATCTGAATTACTTTCATCCATATGAATATGCCTATTTATAAGATTCCTACATTGAACTTGGAATGTTCTCTAAAAATCTACTTAGAGCATAGATGTTAATCATGCCTAATAATATAATCAACTCCTGTGGAGATGACCTTTTCTTGAATCTTTTCTCGAACAAAATGGCAGAATTTAAGCTATGAACTAGAGTAAGTTAGAAAGAGTTTGAAGGGTAGATACGGGGTGAATTGAGGCTATCACCATCTACCATATGTGTTTGTGGTTTAATTTCTTTGATTTTCTATGTTTAATTTGCATGAACACGTGATTGCAGAAGTCAAAAGAAGTTGAGAGGAGTACACTCATAATTATCTCAATAGTTGATTGTATATGTTCAGTATGTCATGGCATCCTATGCTCTCTTACTGTTATGTTGTTTTTTGCATAAAGACTGCCTATGAAAGAGAGATCAAGAGGGTCTACTTGAGTTGTTAGTACATATTTTCCATCACGTCTGCCAACCCGTGTCTTCGAAAAGTCGAAGAATTATTCTTTATTTTATTTTTGTGACAGAAGCAAGGAAACAGGTCATGGAGGCGACGGAGAGATTAGGTGGCCAATATAGCCCCCATTTGCATCCTCAATGTACCCATTTGGTGGTTCAGATATCCTTTCTTATTCGTGAAATTATTTGAATTTTCTTACATAATAATAGGAGTGACAAACCCCCCTCCCAGGGCTTCAGCTGCAACTTTGTTTAAATTTGACTGTTTTGTGATTAGAAAGATCTGATTATGTTATGCTTTGAGCTCATCTTTTATGGTCTCTTGCCTTCATTTGGCCCTAGCACTGATCTTCCTCAAGTATTCTGTGTTTCTTGGTCATACCAATCATGGCATGAAATCCTTAACACTTGTTACAGCTTTGGCGGGAATAAGTTTGAGCATGCACTGAAACATGGCGCAAGAAATGGTCTTTTTATTGTCACACTGGGTTGGTTTGTCGATAGTGTTAGAAAAAATGGTCAGTACAGCTCGTTTTGTACTTTGCTGAGTAATTTTTTTTGTTATTTAATTTTGGTTAACTCCTTTGGTAAATACACACACACACACACACAGTCCCTGCTGTATGGTACTGAGCAAGATAGAAACTTCACCAAATTTTGAAGAATGATGACTTAGTTTCTTGTATTTTTTTAACAGATGTCAATAACCAAATAGTACTGATTTAATGAGGAAGCTTTAAGAATTTAATCATACTTATTAGTGATCCTTATGACCTGAATTTCATTTCTTTCATCTGCTGCAGTGAGGTTGAGTGAATCACTTTACAGCATGAAGAATTATGGCAACAACAATACTAACTGGGATGATTATAAACTGCTTTCCGGGTATACGAATGCTGAAAATTCTTGTCTTCCTGTAAGTTTTCACGAAACCAAGCAAAATGATAGGGCTGAAGAATTTCAAAGATTTTCTGGGCGTGAGTCTAGGAAGAATGTGGATTTGCCTTTATCTGGTTCTACTATATATGTCGATCCAGACATCTCACCCGAATTGCGAACGAAGGTTTGCATTTGCATTCTTTTGAAATTCTCATGCATGCAGTTGTCATTGTACTAGGTTTCATTGGATTGACTTTGCTGCTCGAATTACGGTAGCTTTTGATTTCAGCGCTCTAGATCAAATTGATTCAGATGCTTTGCATGTTTGATAGGTTATTGATACTGCTTCCAGAGAAGGTGCCAGTTTGATGGAACAGTTTTTTGTTGGCTGTAATGCTAGTCATGTAGTCACTGAAGGCGCATCGATTCAAAGATATCTCGGATATTCTATTAACTTTGTTACAGTAAGTGCTGCATATTTATGCTTATCATCTGAACATTGAAACATATTATGAGGTCTCTATGGTATTATTTATATTCACAATGAAATTCTTGATACATGATGTGTCAGCCACTGTGGATTCTAAAAACAGCCAAGGAGAAACAAGTGCAAAGGCTTGTTCACATGTCTTCGGATTTGGCGAGGCAAGTGGGTTTGATGCTTGAGGGCATTCATAATGGCATTACAGGGGAGGTAATTTGTCACTCTACCTTTTACTAGTTTGAATATCATTTTCTTTTATTAATTTTTATAACATTTCATAGCATACTGCAGAAGTTTACCTTAAAGCCTATGCTTTTTCTAATTCCGCAGAAATTTGACATGTATTTTACTGACATATTAGGAACCACTTAAGCAAAATCTCCCTGAAGATCTTCAGGGCGTTAAAAGTAAAGGAAGTTACAAAGAAAGGCAGCAAATTGTGAACTCTGCAAAAATAGGTGTCAGAAATCGCCGTGGTCGGCGAATGCAGGCAAGTTTTTTCATTGCTTGTTCTTTTCTTAGGGGTAAATTAACACTCACCAGCTATGGTCTCTGAAAGTACAAATTCTTTTACCCTTTTATTTCCAGCCCCTACTGTAATTTGGGAGAAGGTAGTGGGGTTTTGGAGATTCTGGCTTCTTTTTAATAATATTTGAGTTTTCCGTTTTCCAGACTTGTCAGACTCCAATGCGTCCTATAACACCTACCAACCTTCTGGATTCTATCTGCTGGTCAATATCTGAACCAACTTCAACAGCTTCCATTTACACTGACTCTTTCAGTAGTGAAGATCCTAGTGAAAATCATTTGTCAACCTTCTGTGACGCAAAGAGGGCCGTCAAAGATTTAGAGCCTTCATTTTCAAACTCTACTCGACCTCTAACTGAAAGGTGGTCGACTCTATCTGTCATTTGCTCTTATTCAGTTAAGATGACAAGGACGTGAGTTTTGCCATATCTCATGAATTTTGCGTCTTTTGCAGTGAGAAATCTGAACTGATATTTAAAAGCCATTTTCTTACCATTCTCTTTCCAATTGATCGATTTGCTGAGATGGGTCCTTCGTCGAGAACATTTTTCAGCCACAACGGATTTACATGCCTACAGGTGTTGGATCATATATATGCATTTTATCAGGTACAATAACTATTCTTTTGGGACTTCTCTTGCCTTCCTTATGGTCTTGTGGCTCTTTTTTATTCTTTGATTGATCTGAGTAGTTATGAGGTGTTGTATGGTGTGGTAGGAGAATCTGTTGGCCCATGAAATAGAAGCTGCGATTCATACAGATTCAAGACATGCTGATAGGCTGCGATCAGTGTTCTCGAGTGAAGAAACAGCAGAACGTGGGTTTTTGATGTTCAAGAGGATTGATTTCTTGGGCAGTCGTACGAGTTTTGAAATGTTGAAACGTGTGACTGGGGACAACAATAATGTCTACGAACTATTACTCAGTGCCTAACACCATTCAACCAAATGAATGTCAGTTAATAAAACGATTTAATCGAAAGGAAAATAGAGAGAAGGGGCAAAAAGGCATGGTACCATGGCATTTCTGGGGAATAGTTGCCAGAGTCATGGTCTACAACTGTGATGCTTCAATATGTAAATAACAGTTTTTGCTTTTCAACGCATTTCTCGTGCGAGTAGAAGCAATAGGATGAGTCCGAGATTGCATGAAATGAAACTAAATGAATTATATCCATTGCTTATGCCACACTTCTTATATATAGTATTACCTGATGTTAGAAGTAAGATTAAACTCGAATCTGTGCTTACATGGGAGTTTACATGTTGTTAGATTACAAAATATCAAATGCCGGGAGAAGCAGCTAAGATGAGTCCAAATATGACATAAAAGTAATGATAACATCTATACTTCAAAATTCAAAGTAACTTTCATCTCTATATCAATTAATATATAAGATTTACAAAATCTGTGAACAATAGAATTTATATCGTACTTTATCGCGAATGAATCCATGGATGTACGTAAGACATTAACAATGCAAAGCTACCATGAACTATAATATATATAACTTAATTATAAAGTTAATTTTAATTTTAACTATAAAATTTATCTCATTTATCATTTTTTTTATAAATTGTTGCTATTAATATGCCCTCAACAATTAAATAAGTAAAGAAGATAGTTAAAATATTTTATGAAAAAATATATTATATTAATTAATTTAATTGACTTCTTTAATCTAATCAAATTAATTAGAATATATCTTATATTAAAAAAAAAAGAAAAATACATTTTGATTAACTGGGGAGTGGCATAGATTCGGTAGATGGGGCAGCAATTCTTTACCAACCAACCTGTATAGCATTTTTTTTTTTTTGGTACAAACCTGCATAGCATTAAATCGATGCATTGAGAACAAAAGAAAAACGCAACCTTTGTTCGCAAGAGTCCTACACTCTGATAGGGTTATATAATTATCTACACAATTTATTTAATTATTAATTATTTTATTTATTCTACTGGGTTAGTGAAAAGTTAGTTGAGTTAGTCCATAATCTTATTTCTTTAGTCATGGGCATATTTTCTAAAAATATAGGGAAACTTATATGTAATTATATATCTATTTATATCTCTAGCTTACTCATATTTAGAGGGAAGAAAATTAGAGAAATTACTCTAAGATTCTCTTGGCTTTTATTATGTTTTCTTTATGAGATTCTTATAGAGAGAGTAAGTAGGAGATTTACCCTAACAACTTAATATTAGAGCTAGGATGATAGAAACACGAACTTCCACTGTCAACCCAAGAGGCATTCACACACCCATTGGAGACCCGCTAGCAGTCATAGCAACAAAGCTTGACATGTTGGAGGAACTGAGGGACAAGGTAGCTTATATGAAAGTACAATCACAGAACAACCCAACAAAAAAGAAGATAAGGCATTGGGGAGATGAACCCAAAGAGGAAGGGGAGACATACCAGCAAAACAGAATTCTCTATGCAAAGATTGAATTTCCCAAATTATGTGGTGGTGACTCGTGTGGTTGGGTGTTGAAAATTGAGAAATTTTTCCGGTATTACCAAACACCGGGAGATAACAAAGTAGAGTAGCAGTGATGTATCTAGAAGGGGATGCACTTGATCTATTCTCTTGGATGAACTCGAAGAGGACCTTGCTCTATTGGGAGAAACTGGTGAAGACATTGAACGAGCACTACAAACCCCCAGAATTCCTAAACCTTGATGAACATTTATGCGGCATCACACAGACAGGAAGCGTGGCAAAGTACAAGTAGGAGTGGGCTCGGAGGGTCGCTCATGTGATAAATTGGCCTGATCATTGCCTTCTGGTGTGTTTCTAAACGGTCTGAAGGAGGAGCTGAAGACGGAAATGTGGCTACACAAACCATGAACAGTGTATCACACCTACAGCATTGCACTTGAGATTGAATGGACTATCAGGTCGGGTCATGGATCTAGACCTAGGGCTTCCATTAGATCAACCCAGCCCAATAGCTACAACTAAATCAGCCCAACCTTCGGCCACGCCCCATCGCAACCGATCAACACCCACACAAGCTCGTTAGCGACATCCCCGACTTTCCTCTATCCATCACCGTCGGTACCTACAAGACAAAGAGGGTGGGACGCGATGAGGTAAGAGCTGAGGGATAAGGGTCTCTATTATAAGTGTGGCGACTCCTTCCGACAAGGCCACCGCTGCACCTCCACCTCCCTCTCACTGCTAGAAGTCATCGAGGATCAAGCTCCCATAACAGAGGTGTCGATGAAAAATGAGGATTCCAGTGGAAATTAATTTAATATTTGTGTTCTCATTAGGAGATTCTCTTTAAGTTTTGTTAGTTATGAATTAAGATTCTTACTCATTAGAGATTCTCCTTGTAAAATTCTCCTAAAATACAACTATTATTAATTATTTAGACCTATTTTATACCTAATATAATTTAAAAATAATATTATAAATAAATTTAGTTTATTTCAAGAGAATTAATCATAGTAAAAATTTAGTTTATTTAGTTTATGTAGTTGAATTCATACTTCCACCCTAAGAACAAAGCAAATTTCAAAGGAGAAAGTATTGATAAAATTTTATGATTAATCTAAACAGTTTATTTAATTATTAATTATTTTATTATTTCACTATATTAGTAGAAAAATAATTGAGTCATTGTATAATCTTTTTTGGTTTATCATAGGCATATTTTCCAAACATGTAGAGAGTCATATATAATTCTATACCTATTTATATCTCTAGCATACTCATATTTAAAGGTAGGAAAATTAAAAAAAAATATTTTAAGATTCTCTTAGCTTATATTATGCTTTCTTTATAAAATTCTTAAATAGGAAAGATTACCCTAACACACTCATTGAACGAGTATTTGCAGTGCGTCCTCAGAATTAGAAAAAGTGAATTGTTCTATCATGTAATTGAATTCTATCAGTTACATCTGAATCAATAAGAAACAAAAGGGGTTCTTTTCAAAAACGTAAAAAGAAAAGAAAATTAGGGTACAAAATTAACAGAAGGAAAATTATCCCATGACATGCACTGATGTATAGTCCCTGCTGACATATGTAACCAGAAGCCGTGGTTAAAACCTTAATGATACCCTTTCTGCCACTACAAACCTGTCTTTTCTTCTAAAGTTTCCACGTTCCTTTACTCTACTCTCAACATTTTTCCCTCCCCTTTTTCTTCAGGCTTGAACATCGCCATTTCTTCCCAATGTACAGAGATACAAGAATGACTACAATGTCTACGACTTCATGGATTTTTTTTACTGTGTCAAAAACTTGTATACCTCGCTGTCATTTTTGTTCAATATATCACTACTCGAAGCAGGCCTGGCTGTGGTTCCTTGTAGTCTAGACCCTCTTCTTCAAGTAGATAACGCTGTACAGCTACTGGAAGTCTTGCAGGAGTGCGGGAACCCCGGGTATGATGACCGGTACCGACACATATATAAACCTGCAAGCGCTGGTCGGCAGCTCTGGCAGTGCTTCTTAGCACGCTCAATTCATGTTTTAGTACATGAATGGCTTCACTAACATGTAGTCCATGTAGGTCTATCATTCTTTCATGCCCTCTTTCGTTTCCCATCATCTCTGGAGAAACTGGATTCCTGAACATTCAACATTTGCAGGTCAGACAGAACCCATCCCTTAAAATAACACCCTGGTAATGTGGAACACTCAAGCTCATACAATGATTATATACTCTTGTCCATGTAATTATTCCAGACAACAACTATTCAGCAGATTGTACAAGCTGTATAAAGTGGGGAACAGGGGAAAAAAGAGAAGCAGAAGTGTAGCAGCACATGTCCTTGAAAGCTGGTTGTCGGTACTCAGTATAATAAAAAATTTATTTATAGCAGAAAGAAACAAGCAAAAGGTAAATGTATGTTTTAATAGAAAAGCCAACTTGTCAATAGATAACCATCATGCCAATTTATATACAGCTAGTGAGGGAGCAGCAAAAGATGTTGTATCAACAAGGCCCTAGACAAGTTCTTTAGTTTAACTAAAAGAAAAAAGAGCCAAGTGAGAGCACTGAAAAACGACAAACCTCTGCCGGTAAATAGATTCTTGAGCTTTTCCGTGAGCTGCTTTCATGTGCATGTTGTGCAGTTGCCCTTTAACACTCAATTCCTTTGCTAAGGCCTTGTTTCCAATGAGGTATGCTTGCCGTGCCTGATTTTAAATTATCACTAATTAGCTCAAATTACAAAAATATCTGTTAGACAAATCCCCCAATTGACAGTTGCAGGAAATTCTCCAGCTGCATATGAAAGCAGACTCAAGATCAGATGGTTCGAATAGGAACGTGCTTGCCTTTCAACAATTGCTCCTTGACTTTCTAACTTTGTTGTTTGATAATCACGAAACAGCTTTGAGAGTAAACCTACCCTCTCTTTAGTTCTTATTCCAACTTGATTGCCAAAAAAAATTAATGAAAGCTGAAGAATTCTATTGACTTACTCAATCGAGGGAAAGATGGGAGAGAAATTTTGGGAATGTGTGTCAAGTAAGCAACCCAAGAAGATCATAGCCAAAAGCATCACATTATAAGATACATGATGCCATCCAAATCCACATAAGAACTTGAGACCCACCTGCTCGAAATATGTATTGCGCAACCGTGCATGATCACGAGCCTCCTCCCGCAGCTCAGAATACATATTTGCTGCCATCCAATGTATGATCAAATGTAGAGTGTAAAAGGAATTCATTGCAGAATAGAAGCATAGAACATAAATATTTACCAACTGCATCACCAGTTTCAAGCCAAACAGGAGCTGCTCGAGCTGAACCACGGTTTGTCAACCCATCACCAAAATTCGCTCTTCCCTGACCACCCTTATATGCATGAGCTAGAGCACGAGAACTTTGACTTGAGCCAATAGTGGCATCACCAGAACCATTTTTATCATACTTCCATATACCAGAGTCCTGGGAAGCCAATTTCCTGACAGTAGAAGCAAAGTCAATAGCACCTCTAGATGGAATTGAAGAGCTAGACTTAAAAAGAAGCATGTCTTTGTCAGACAATCCATAAGGCTTGCCGCTTTGTTGAACATTATCTGCAGAATATTTAACAGAAGTAGTGTGGCCATCAGGTGAAGTAAGTGCAGGGAAGTCCATTGCACTCAGGTTAGGAGCTGAAACAGTCTTTGAATTCAGATTCTGATTGAAATTGCCATCAACTTGACGCTACAAAGGCAAATTATATTTGTAAGTTTTTTCCTCAGGAAGAATATCAATGAAATTAATACAATGAAAATAGAAAGGAAATCCCCAGAAAGAAGAATCAAACATGGGGAAGTTTGCAAAACTTGATCACCCGCCATGAAACAATAACATAGGACCAAAAAAAAATCAATTTCCATGGATAACATGAAGCACAGAACTAAGTTATGGAGAGAATTGGTCAAAAACTGATATTTAGAATTGACAACAAGAAATAAGAGTGTGCCTAAAATCACGCTTTACCAGAAGCTAGCTCTTCCTTGCTGAAAGTTAGTATTTGCTCTACGAGGTTACAATCCATCCCATAAAACGTAATATTGCACCTACTATATTACAGGCATGCATTTCCAACCAAAACTTGCAAGCCAATGATAGAAGACAGATGTTGTGCTTGAAAATATAATTAAAAAGCAGAAGTAAATTTTCACAGTTCATCGCATAAAATGCAGCTCAAAAGACAGTCAGACCCAAATTCAGTGACCGGTAAAAGGTCAGTCTTACCTCCAACTGAGTGAGCATCTCAATGGTCAGATTTAAATCACATCCATTAGCAAAGTAAACTTCCGCAAGGCTTTCTGAAGCAAAACCAGGGAACTGAGCAGCCAAAAACTCCAAAGAGTTCATATCATTATCATCCATTATAGCTTGTTCACTCAAAAGATCATTTAAGAATCCATGTCCAGAGTTATCATCATGAGTAAGCCCATCTCGACCACTACCGAAATGCTGGTTGGTACTCCCAATTTGCATATCCCAAGGCTTCGTTAATGGGTTCAGAAAATTTGCTGAAGATGGGTCCTCCCTATAGGCTGCTGAATTGGAAAATCTTAATTTATCAGCAAAGCTATTGCCATTAAGGTGAAATTGGGACAATTCCTGCTGCTCATTTAATAGATATCTACTTCCATTAGAAGAAGGAAACCTCGGTGCTTCTTGATCATCATGTATAGACAAGCCCGCTAAAGAGAGATTGTTAAGAACTTGGGGTTCATCCTCTCCCATGACCTTGAAGTCAGGGGTGATATCATCAGGGAGCTGACAACGCCAGTATTGGTGGACCTCATCATCAGAATTATTTGAAATGGATGACTCTGATCGATCTAAAACTGCTTTCCCAAGAGGTCCAGCAGTAGGAAACCTTGCTGTTGCATCTACGGAGCTAGTACTTCCAGATGGCAACGATCTGAGGGAAAAAGGAACAAATTCTGCAGCATTTGGATTCAAAGTAGTTGCCTTGTTTGGGGAGCTTAGTTTTGTTTCTGATTGGGATCCTTTCTGGATTAAGCTCATCATTAACTAAAATATGAAAAAAAATTACAACAACACAGATAGAATCTAAACAGTAACCCCACAAGTCCAGTCAGCTTCAACCAAAACCTGCAAAATGGTTCAATTTGATCACACTCATTGATCAACCCGGCTGCCATGAGAAAAGGGGAAGCAAACAATTGCAGTACAAGTTTTTTAAGTGTGTACTAGACCAGTGAATTTAATTTCAGTTACAACAAAACAATCATAAAAAGGTCCACCACATTGACAAAATAGCATGGTAGTTGAGGATATAAAAAGACGCAGAGTTAGGTTGATTATCACAGTAATCAACAGTAGATTGGTTTTCAATACCGTAACTTCTTAGACCTGCTATACTCCTATGAGTTAATTTGAACAAAAGATGCACCATAGATGAGTTGTACACAGTTTTTAGTAAAAAGAATGCAAAACAGCTTTCAAAAATATTGACCAATTCTAGAACTAGACAAAACTGTAGGAAATGGTGAAAACCCTAAAAATTTCTGGATGGTTGACAATCTTCAAAGCAGGATTCCTTTTTTCCCAAGATGAATTAAACAATAACGGGATTTACTGTGTGGTACAAAGAAAGCCCATTAAAACCGAAAGGATATTCGTAAAATTCAACCCCAGATTCCCCAAACATCTAACAAATAAAAAGTTAAAAACGCGATAGATTCGAACCAAGAAAGACACAGAGCAATCAGTAAAGCACAATCGCAACCAAACAGAACCTCCCATTACCATAGCCGTAAACTTTGAGAGATCTTGCACAATTCAACGCCTAATAATATTTCACAAAACAAATGAAAGAAACGCAGTAAAAATAATCAAACAGAACAAAAACCAGGAATTAAAGAAAAATTGAGCAAGGCAAAAGAAAGATCTAAAATTTATGGAGGTATACCTTTGCGAATCAAATCAAAGGGATCCATCTGCAGGATTGCTCGAGATCAGAAGGTGCGAGAGGGGGAGAAGATGAGATAAAGTCGAGCTGGTTTACTGTTTTCTTGGGAATCGAGCTACGGACTCTCTCTCCAGTCTATCATTATCTCAGTTATCAGGGCCTGCTAGTTCTTCTATCTGTTTCTCTTTCCTCCCTATCCCTCTTTGTTTTTCCTTTTCTCCTTGGTTTTGGGTGGAAACCCTCTTTAGCTGATGCCAACACCACCACCACAAAAATACTAAACAAGACACCCAACTTTCGCCACTCGATTTGACCTCTCTCTGTACCCTCCCTCTCTCTCTACAATTTTCTCTCTCTATCGGTATCTTGAGTTTCCCCCTCTTAACTGTACAGCGCTTCTATTTAATTATTCTGCGTGATTGGGACTTGGGAAGAAAAAATGTCACACTCCACAAACTCTATCTTTTCTTAAATATCACATTTTGTATTTTTTATTATTTTCTCCCGGTCATTATTCTTTTATTATATTATTATATTCTCCTTCTGCTGCTGCTTGACCTGTATTTATAAGCAAAATTTAAGATCAAGACTTGAGGCCAAAACTACAAAAAACCGGTCATAGTAAGTTAGGGTTTAAGCAATTATTAGAATTTTTAGAAAAAAATTTATTAAAAAAATAATTTAAAAATATTTTTAGATAATTTTTTTAAAAAAAAATTATAAAAAAATATTATAAATAAATAAGCGATTGAATGATTATTATTATAATAATTTTTATAATTAGTAAATTTTTATAAAAGGGTATGAGATGGAAAAAAAATTACACATCACCTCTATTTTTTATATTCCTCCTCTGGCGAAGATGATGAGCAATACCTCTATATCTCTGTCTTCTTCTATCACCTCCTCCAGCTTAATGATGCCTTGAAGACAGAAGAATTAAAGAAGATGGCGCCCTGATGATAGAGAAAGGAGAGTTGAAGAAGATGACTTCTTGACGATGGAAGAATTAAAGATGAGAACCAATGATGGAAGAAGACAAAAACTAGATGAAGATCTATAAGAAAATAGATGATTCCTCCTCTAATGACAAGGACCAACAACGAGAACCTTCTCCCCTCTCAATGGTGGAGACAACAAAGACATTGTTTCAATCGACTGCTTCTTCCTCCAATGATGAGGAACAAATCATTGTTCAAAAAGCATAAGGTAATGAGTAAAAAGAGGAGAGACTGAGAAAAAAATAGAAAAAAATAATAATTAAATTTATTCTCTATCAATAAATTATTATCATAAATTTATCTAAAATGATAGTTTATCTGTAAGTTATTTTAAATAAATTTAAGTGTTTATTTAGTTTTTTTAAATTATAATTTATGTCAAAAACTATTTTTAAAGTATAGTTTAAGTGATATCTAAGCATAGGCTTAAATTTTATAAAATTACCTATTTATATTTAATTTTTAACAATTGACCATAATAAAAGAGATACATGTGGTAAGAAAAAATTGAAAAGGGTTTTTGACTTTTAAATTTTATAAAATTATAAATAAATTATAATATTTACAACATATAAATTAATGTAAATTATGTGTAATATAATATTTGGAGTTTCCCATCCAATTTGTTATCGATGCCATTTTTTTTTTTTGGTTACTGATTTCACGTCACTCTTTTTTTATGTTGTTCGCGTTTATAAGAGACAGACAGTACTTTTCAGTTAACTATAGTTTGGTGATCTTTTCCACTCTAATGGTGTTTACTGAAAGCAACAAAGTATTTGAAAAATGTGTAATGTGAGGAGTAAACTTTGCTAACATCCTAAACTTTGGATTTAAAAAGGGTTTTTGGCCCTAAATTTTTATTTGGAAAATTTTTTAACTAAATAATAATTTTTGTTCAAACGAGTTTTTGGACTAAACTATAGTTTAAAATCAAGGTTTCAGATAAGTTGATCAGAGCAGTTTATAGAATAGTAAAAGAGCTTATGAACTAACCAATTACTATAGTACCCCTACTTTTTCTTACACCATATCTCCTACTTTTTCTTACACATTCTCTCATATCTCCTACTTTCTCTCTCTTTTATTTCTTACATCATCTTTCCTCTCTCCTCTTATCTCTTATCTCTCATCATTTAATACTCATACCCTTTTTCGTAATTTACCACTCATAAAATTCCTTCTACAAATAACTATCTAAACACTCATTTATCCAAAATCACTTTTTTTCTATAAATTCTTATAGAAAAGCTATTTTTTATAAACTATCTATAAACTAATTTTTTTATAAATTAGTTTAAATTTTTTTTTTCAAATACACACCATGTCTAAGGTGGTTTAGTTGGCCAGAATAAGGTTATGTTTTTCTCTCCTCCTTTTTCTAAAGTCCCGTCTGGTTCAGACGAATATTTTTTTTAAAATTTTCAATAAAATGGAGATAATAATAAAATAAGAATAAGTGGGAACATTTGATCTATGCTATGCCCGTGTAAATAATTTTGCACTATTTTCTTTGTTGAGGGGTGTTTTTCTTTCACCAGTTTTTTCGCCCTGAATATTAGTGTTTGGTATTAAGAAATGGAAATAATTTAAAGCGGAGTGGTTAAAATGTCCGTCTTATTTAAATAAGAAATTAAGTTGAAAAGGACTTTTTTTTTCATCTTGTTCACCTTAATTCTACTTTGCCTTAGTTTCCCATGCTACGGCTCTGCGGAATTCTCAGCAAAAATGATGTATTTTCTCTTTTCCAACACATCATACAATGAGGAAAAAAAATGATACTTTCACTTATATATATTAGAATACTAGATAAAAAGTTATCCTCTTCCTATTCTTAATATATAACTTTGATTAAAAAATTAATATTAATCTTAAATATAAAATATATATTTTTATATTTATTATTTTTTTAAATAATATATTCTAATTTTACAATAATCAAATAAAAAATTAAAAGAAAATTAAAAAAAATAGTTACGATAATTTAAAAAAATATATATTATATTAATTAATTTAACTACTTTATTAATTTAGCCAACTTAATTAAATATATTATATATTAAATATAAATAAAATTAGAAAAAAAAGGTTATATAGCATCAAATATCCCATATTACTTTTTATGTGTTAAATATTATAATTTTATTTGTGAGATAATTTTACCGTTAATATTTTTAATTTAGTGCAATTCTTAATACTTGATAAATAAAATTATATATAAAATTGTACTAAATTAAAAGGATTATGAATAAAATTGTATTAAATTAAAAAATATTATAAGTAAAATTATACCACAATTAATATTATGCATTAAATATATATATAAAGTAAGATTAAAATATTATCATATATATATAACAAAAGTTAATTTGTGTTCCACAAGATATATCAGAGTTGAAAACTATAACTAACTTGTGGTTTGTGGCGAAATGTGATACATGTGATTATTTAGAACGTATTTGAATGGAGTATTATTTTATTGTGGTTCCAATTACGGCGTTTAGGGAGACATCATAACTTCTGAGTATCTAGATTTATACTTAAAGGTAATAGACGGCTTACTCTATCCAATATTAGTATCGTTTAGGAGGAAGGGCGACTTTACTCTGTCTATTGTGAGTGAGCCTAATTTTTTTTAAAAAATTTTTATACTAAAAAAAATTTGATAAATGTCTTCTTTAAAACATGGCATTACCACTGCTTATATGAAACTTTTTTCATAGGTCCTGATTTAGAGTCTCCTCCTCTTTTAGGTGGGGTCGGATTCGTTTCCTAACAATATGAAAGATAAAGAATATTTTTTTTATATATATAAAATTTTATAGAAAGGGTTATACTCATATATAATTTAAAGGTAAGATAATTTTTTTTTAAATAATACTAATATTAGATAGAATAAATTGTATATTATTTTTAGACATAAATTTATATATTTAAAAGTTATGATATATTTTTAAATATCATAATTAAAATTATAATAAAATAATATTTTTTAAAAATAAATATATTTTAAATAATTATATATTTTATATTTTTACCAATTGAATATATGCGCACTGATTGAAAGATAGAGAAGATATTTACTTACCTCTGCCTTCTAAGTGCGGAACCCCAAGTGGGCCTAACAAGACATCACGGGCGACACTCCGCATGAGTGAACTTTCTTCTCTCGTATAATATGGACTTCTTTATTTTTTGTTAACAGGGATGACTTTAATTACCCGGTTTTACCTCATTGTAATTGGATGATTATTGTCTAATCTAATTATGTTGATGGAATCACGTCACGCGACCCCACCGAATGGGAAGGCAGTGGATAACCCCTAGCACGTTAAAATATGTGTGTGGGAGGTTGTGGGGGCATTATTGTGATAAAACCCTGCTTATGCTGTGGATTGTAAAGAATAAAAAATTAATGGGGACGACGCGCGTATTATAGACGACTTTAAGAGCGAGGATATAATAGTAATAAACAAGGGAACTAGTTACCCCACATCACCGCATCATGGGCATGACCACAACATAAAAGAATCAAATTCCAAGTGCATATGTACTTGCATTGGAGCAGCGTGAGATATATGTATATAAATTTAAGATTTAATAATCACTATTTTGTTCACGTTTAATATTTAGTAGTATATTAAATATAATTATTTATAATAAAAAATATTAAATTATATTTAAATATTGTCATATTCATAAGAAAGTGTAATTCTCAAATACATTTTCCACGTCTATATGGATTTGAAGGGAAAACCTCACGTAAGATCCCAGAAGGACTGGCCGATGGAAGTAACTTTAGGTTTTATTTGGTTGAGTTGACGTGAGGGTATATTAGATTAATCTAAAGAAGGATAAAAAAATATAAGAGAGATTAATTAATAATATTTTTTATTTAATTTAAAAGGGGAGAGGAGGGGAATATAGTTAATTAAAAATTAACAAATATACTCTTATTATTTATTTTTTATTTATAAAATTTATATCAAAATTATTATTTTTTTAATTTATAAATCTTAAATTTTTTTCTCATTTATATATATAATAAAATTAAAAAAAATAAAAAATATGATAAAATTTTAACATTATTTTTTATTAATTATATAATTATTATATATTTTAATATAATATATAAATAATTTATTATATTTATTAAATTTTAATAATTAAAAAAAATTGGGTGTGTGAAAAATAAAAAAAAGGCTTAAGGTAACAATTAGAATATTAAATAAATATGAATGCCAATTTGATTATAAAAGTAAAAAAATTTCTCTCCCCTCCAAAAATTTCCATTTTTAAAGAGAATATGAGAGGAGGGGAGCACTAAATAATAAAAAATCTCCATACTTTTTTCTTTCTATTTTTTTCTTATCAAACACATTTTCTCCATACTTTCCCTCCTCTCCCTTCCAAGCTGAGGAGCGGGAAAGGGAGAAGATGCAAGCTGAGGGGAGCTATAACATCCCAGTGTCCTGAGGGTGGGAAGCACAAAGGAGCCTGTGATCCACAATGCTACAGCTTAGCTCCTCTTTGACCTCACATTATAATAACGAGATCCGGGGTAGGTGGCTCCTGTGCCACCACGCCCCCAGGGTTTCTTCGGTTCTTGTTTCTCTATCCTTGTATCACTCACTCCCACTTTCCTAACAATTTCTTCAATAAATCAAATCACAAGTCTTTTTATACATCTTTTAACCATAAATTATTTATATTCTTCATATCCATAATATAATAATTAAATAATTTTTTAAAAAATTAAAAAATTAATTAAATAAATAAATTATAATAAAATTAAATTATTTAAAATTAATTTATATTATATATTTATTAACTATTTAAATTAATCAACTAATTTTTTATATTATATACTTAAATTATATATACTATTCGATCTATTTAAATTAATTAATTAATTGTTATATTAGTTATAATTGATTAATTTATTTATATTCTTATATCTATAAAAAAATTAATTAATTTTTATAATTAAAATTAAAAAATATATAAAAATAGTGCGTCTGAATTAAAAATCAAAACACCGTTCACTCTCCTTTTGCAAATCTCAAGATTGTTTGTGTAAATGCGCACATATTTTGATCGTATACAATATTAATCATATCAGTATCAATTTGCCACTAGGATTTCAAAAAAAAAATTTAAACAAAATTTAAAATTTTAAATAAATAATTATATTTATTTAAAAATAATTTTAACTTTAAACTATAATTTTAAATAAGTTACTAAAAATAATTTTTAGAATAATAAAAGAGTTTATAGAATATCCAATTACTATATTATTTATACTTTTTTTATACTATATATCTTCTCCTATCTTTATTCTCTATCATCTCTCGTATCTCTTTTCTACCATATCTTCTCTCTCTTCTATACTCTCTCATATTTTTAACCAAATCATATTATTTTTATAAATTTTTTAATATAAAAAATGATTCTACTACTAATAATCTAAATATCCCTATTTTTAAAATATATTCTTTATAAAATATATTCTTTAAAAACTAATTTAAATAAGCCATTAATCTAGCATTAGTTAAAATTCCGATTATAATGCGTACTATTACTATCGGCACCTTGCCTCTCGACTCACCGACCACAAACTACGAACATATATGTTCCTACCATTACCAATGGGCCACGACATCAACCCACATGATTATTTGTCTAATTTATTCCTGTCGGAGACAACTTACACTTAGGCTTCTATTGAAACGACATAATTTAATAGTTCTTTCACCTTTGTTAATTTGATCAATAAATAGTTTTCTACGACGATACATAAATAGAAAGGTCTTATTTTTAAACAAACGGTAAATGAAAGACGATAACTATGTCAACTGACTTGTTTAGTAAGCCTAATACTCCATATCGATGGCTTTACGATGGAGAATTTTACAGTGTCGAAATATTTTGCTGGTGACGTCACTTGATATTTTAAAAAAGAAAAAGAAAAAGAAAATATTTACTCCGTGATTTATCTCTTAAACAACAGTGTAGTTTCATTTTTTTAAAATATCATAGGGAAAGCATCGGAACGTGTGAAAGTATGACACGACAACGAGAGTAGCACAAATTGGGTACAAATCCGCGGGTATAGGAGATACAAAGAAGAAGAGTACGGAAAACCTCTGAAAAGTCGTTAATTAATAAGGCGGCGCTCTATTTACTTAATTGTTTATTTGAATTTACGCTAATAACCTTATCCCATCAATACATGGAACAACCTGGCCAAGTCCCCCTCTGTCTTGAGGAAGTAGAGCAATAAAGAAGGAGCTTTTATTGCCGCAGAAATCAGACTCGCAGAATCGTAGAGAGCCGATTAAGGCTCTGAGATGTTATGTATAGTACTTGGATTTCTGCTTTTTGGGGGGCGAAAAAGCTGAAGAGAATCGAGTGGGAAAAGGAGCCATAATCTCTCCGGAAATATATTTTGGATCTTCCGAATTGAATTCCACTGACTCTAATAAGGGTGATTTCAGCTATTCCTTTACGGAAAGTTTTTAATTATATCTCTCTATTTTCAAATTCACTACTCTTCCCTTTTCTAATACTTTATTAGAAATTTCATCGCAATTAATTTACTTCCAAGTTTAAATTCACCACCTCTCAACATAAAAAGGGGGGTTTACGAGTCGCCGTCGTGAGCTAGAAACATAGAGCGACACGGCTACTACGGTTTTGAAGGAATCAAAGTCGTTATCCTCGGTGGAGACGCAGACGACGACGAAGGCATTAGTCGGAGAAGTGGCGGAAGCTGTGTCTGTGAAGTGTTATTGCTGTGGATTAATGGAGGAATGCACGCAGGCGTATATTAGTCGTGTGCGAGAGAGATATCAGGGCCGTTGGATTTGTGGGCTGTGTGCTGAGGCTGTGAAAGACGAGTCCCTGAGATCAGAAATGGATATCACCGTCGTTGAAGCTCTCATCAAGGGACACATGAAGTTTTGCAAGCAATTCAGATCTTCGAGCCCTCCCAATAATCCCACAGAGGAATTGATTCTGGCAATGAAACAGCTCCTGCTTCGGACTTTGGATTCTCCGAGGATTTACATCCAATCACTGGCTTTCTAGGAGGGAGATAAGTAAGTATCCATGCATTATTCTGTTCCAACTCCTGAATGTCAACAACCATAGCTTTACGCATGCCTCGTGCTTCACAGCTTGTGAATAAGTTTTAGGTTCAAAATGAGTAGAAATAGACAGAGTGATATGTTTACAAGAAAGAGATAGATGATTATAAGAAATGACATATGCCAAAGAATGAGAAGTACCTGAACCAATGAAAGAAGGAAGTTGTGCTCAAGAAGGTAAAGCATGATGAAAATCCCTTAGATATATGATGGAGGTTGTCGTTGTCTAGTTTTTTTTTTTTTTTTTTTTCCGTGGTAAATCAGATGTAGGTGAAGAATCTGGGGTAGGCAAAACAGAAATGGGATTCGAAGGTGACAAGCTATTATCAGGAAAATCAAGTGGGGATGTAGATTATGGCAATGGAATCTCGGAAGATATATTGGCAGAAGATGTATCATTCATAAATGGAAAAACATGTTCATAGAAATAGACATCCCTATAAACGAAAATATTTCTTGAAGAAAGATATAAAAGAACATAGCCTTTAATTTCAGTTAATAGATGATAAAGTAATTGGTTAGTCAGAAAGTAAGTTTTGAGACTGAAATAATATGAAACTGAAAATGTGGAATGACGAGGACATTATCAATGATGAGCTGTTCAGAGATGCGAACACATCCAGATTGAATTGCCAGAACAGAAGTGCTATTAGGCAAATTAACAACGATAGGTGTAATAGGATGAAGAGAAATGAATAAAGATGAAAGAGAACAGATATGGTCAGTGGCTCTTGTATCTAAGATCCGTAAGTCTTTAATCGGAAAGAAGATAAAGCAAGAGTACCTGTGGTAGCATCATTGACTATATGACTAGAAGAAGAAGAAGAATCATTTTGAACCTGTTGCAGATGTGGAGTAATGTTATGTTGCTGAAGGTTTGGCGCTGACACAGAAAGTGAAAGATTCTCTCTGCTCTTTGTACCCTGAGAAACATTATTGATAGAGGATGAATTGCGAAATTTGAAACCTGGAAGATATCCATGTTTCTTGTAACATGTCTCAACCGTATGATGAGACTTACCACAATAAGTGCACTGCTTATTATTCCGATCCTGATTCTGAGAATTATTGTTCCTCCTAGTCTTAGCAAGAAGCACGTTAGACTCAGTAGGTGTTATGAGAATTCCCATTTCCCTTTCTTGTTGCAGAACAAGAGAGAAAGCCTTATTGATAGAAGGAAGATGGTCAATAATCATGATTCATGATATGAGTTTGACTGTACAATACCTATCACTGAGTCATTTCAAGAACCGTATCACCATCTTCTTGTTGATATTTATTTACTCGTTCAAAAGCACCACAAGAATAGTGATTAGCACAATTACAGACTGGAGGATGACGTAAATTGAGCAATTAATTCCAAATTATTGAGTTTTGTGAAATATTCGCTTACACTGATATCTCCCTATTTGAGAGCATGTAAATCATCTTGAAGATTTGTAATTTTGAAGATTTCACAGTATGAAAATCGGCTTCGAAGATCTTCCCAGATATCTGAGACTCTGTCAATCTACAAGATACTTTGAGCTATTGTACTGGAAATAGATTTTGTGAACCAATCAACTACCATATTGTTACACTGTTCCCATATTGGGAATATATGATTAGATTGAGACGGCATCTGAATAGATTCGCCCACAAAGTAATATTTGTTCTTCGACTGCAATGCCATCTTCATAGCTCTCGACCAAGAATGATAATTACTTCCATTCAGAATAGGAGATACTAAAACCAGTGATGGATTTTTATTAGGATGTAGATAGTATGGGTTTGATAGATTTTGTACAGTATGTGTGATATGAGAAGAGTCAGTCAACTTAAAAAATCAGCTAAAACATGTCCGCTCTGATACCATAACACATAATATGGATATATGAAGAAAGAAAACAGGTATCGAAGAGAGAGAGAGAGGAGGAAAGGAAGAAAGAGAGAAGTGAATCTGAAGTATTGAAAATTACTTTACTGTATGCATCGTACGTCATATATACACACACGTGTAAGGGACTATATGTACAGCTATCATTAACTTAACCTTAACTAACTTGAGTTAGAAACTGACGAACCAATTACTTCCTGACTAACCAATTACTTTATCATATACTAGAAGGAGGATCTGACGTGTCATCCCCCGGGTAGATCTCAGAGTTGCTTCTCCTCCATGCCGAGCACTCACCTAGAGGCCCACACTGAGTGATCGCCTTTAATATGATGACAATGGAGGTAACTAGCGGTTCAGGGGCTCTGCATATTCAAGGGCTTACTGAAATCATTATTAACCTAGTTTTCGCAGGGTCTTGTGTTGTCGTTTAGGTGTCTTTACTTTTTACTTTGTCTAGTGGCTGTTTCTTTATCGGAAATCTACGGTTGAAGGATGACGGTTTGACGAGTCTTCCTTCCATGACTTCAATCGAAGTTGTTTCTCTGTGTTCAATTGTTTAATAAGTAATTAAATAAACATCGTTGCCTTATAACTGACTATGAAAGCCCCTTCCTTTCATCTTCTGTCATTGTTCTATATCTTATTGAAGAGGATCATTATATGGATTCTAAAAAGATGCGGATTAGATTATGCCAATAAAAGTCAGGAGGACCATATATATATGAGGAAGGGGAAGGCTCATCAGAAAATATCTGAAACATGAGGTGAGGATCAAGTGCCAAGAGGGGAATTTTGTTTTTAATAGGGGAATTGAAAGATGGGTACCATAAGTATCAAATGAATTTTCATATAAAAAACGAGGACTTTATGGTCCCACTATCTGCAATTTGGAAAGGGCTAGACCCCTCCTGATAGGGATACTGTCCGCAAAATCTTATCCTCTTCCTTGATTCAATTTATGATACATGTTCTATTGCTAGCTCCCTAGGATACATCCCTAACATGTTATTATTTGATTTCATATGTTGTTCTCGCATTAAGTCGCAGGAACAGCTTCTGTTTGCTTCATTTGTGGTGAACATGATGATGCTAATTTGGTGTGGTCAGAATTTTAGAGCATGAACCTTTCTGTTGCATGGGTTTTGCAGGAGGGGGAAAACCGTTCTGACATAGAAAGGAATAAGCTTTGAGCATGCTGAGGACAAAGGAATGTAATTAGCACTAATCTCTGACGTGTGTTTTTCTGACTCCTCTTTGATTTGATGGTTCATCTTTCTATTTGCCCCAGATGTCTCGGTAAGAACCATACATGTGTCTTATTATCAGCATTTCTTGTTCTGATTAGCAAATTTAATTTATACTACTTATGCTAACAGTAACAATCATAATTGCAACTAACAGGCGGGAACTGTACTGTTGGCCAACTGAGAGTGTGGGATCCTAACAAATTAAGTCCCCGTTTCGTCTGAGTCGCTTGAAGCAACCAGAAAATAACACAGCAAAGAGACTTCCTCCCCTTAGCAGTTGACTGCACTGATTTAAACAACAATTTTATAAACCCTACATTTCTCTATTATATTACACCATGATTCAATGAAAATGGGAAGTGTCCGACCAAGATCTTATAACAGCTCACTTTTATCTGTAAGAAACCATTGCAAGCTGACCATGATCTATGTCAGAATCCTGCTATCATGGAACTTTTTGGCAAAACGTCCTATCATAATTTTAATCTTACTTCTATATGATTTTTCTGCAGCATAAAGATTTCTGTAATTTCATAACTCATAGCTGTTAATTATAATCTTCCCACGCACTGGATAGTAAAAGTTCATCATTTGGATACATTTTCTACAGGTAACATGTTTTTTTACCTATAACTTTTGAGTGTTTGGTTCAATTTAAGCTTCAAACATTAACCCCTAACATAGTCCGAAATTCGACTCAACTATTCTCTTAATTAAAAAAAAAATTTTACTCCATCTCATTCTTAACAGAAGATATTATAAAATAAATTTGATCCTTGACGCATTTTGTCCGTTTTAGCCGTAACTGCGAAGTTTGTCCGTTTTCGAATTCCCTAAAATAACCTTGACACAGCAAGGCAATCAGTCAAACAAGCCCAGAATACCAGCAAGGCGCCCAGTGTTAAAGCCAAGACAAGATAGCTAAACGGATTTTCTCTCCAACAGTGGAAAAAAGTAAAAACGACCAGGTCGTTCGTTTGATTCGCGTCGTTGACCTTCTTGATCCTTGAAACCCAATCCCAACTCGTCTTGAAATTTCGAGGAAAAAAGTTCAGACACTTCCAAGACGCAAAATTTACCGTCGTAATCGCCCACAACACATTAGTTTCAGAACAGATCAGAAATCCCTACTGAAAATGATGCATATGACCTTCTATTGGGGCTACAAGGTCACCCTCCTGATCGACTCCTGGAGGACTCGTTCATGGATGAGTTATGCCCTGAGTTTACTTGCCTGCCTGCTCGTCTCTGCTTTCTACCAGTACCTGGAGAATCGCCGAATTCGCCTGAAGCTCATCTTATCTCGGAGGTCGTCTCAGACGCCGCAGATCCGGACTCCTCTTCTGCGATCGAATCTCGTTGGAGAGAACGCCAGGTTGGGAGTGAAGATCGCCGGAGCGATTATGTTTGGGGTGAACTCGGCCATCGGATATTTGCTGATGTTGGCCATCATGTCGTTCAACGGAGGGGTCTTTATTGCGATCGTGGTAGGCCTTTCCATCGGCTACTTCTTTTTCAGGAGTGAGGGTGAGGTAGAGGATGTTTCACTTGTTGCTGACAATTCATGTGCCTGTTCTTAGTTACCAAACTTGAGGAAGATCGATTGTGTTTTGGATTTCCTCATACACGATAATTAATTATGTTATTATATTATTTTTTGCTTCTGGGAATTCAGGATCTGGTATTTAGGATGGTAACTTTTGTGTTGTATATTTCTGTATGCATCATATCTGTTTTATACTGAACTGTTTAATCTGAAGTTTTGTTTGTTTTTAACTGGCGTCTGTTCTAATGCTTGAGGGGCTTTATAGTGGTGGCAGTAAAAATGCCTTGACCTATTTGGCAAACATGCCACAACTGAACTGTTATGTAATCCTCCAAAGAATGAATGCCCCATAAGAAGGACTGTTTTCAGTGAGGTCAGAAATTCCCATGTGGTCAACTGACAGGACTGTCCAAAAAAGATGAGAAATTTTAACTTTTACTTCTTACTTGGCGTTTAATGAAGCAACCCAGAGTCCAGAAGTTGTCTGGGAGTGGAATGGACTTTGTCAGAATCCTTTAAGTAGAAATAGGTACTGAAGCATTAAGGCTCTATGCCCACACAAAAATATCATGGAACTTGAATCATTAAACTTCATGTTCTTGTTGAGAGACATGTAGGCCAGCCACTGTCCCAGGTACCATCAGGGTTAGGGTGGGACAAGTCCAATGCTGCAACCTGCAAGCTGCAGAGTGCACTAGGTAAATGGCTTGCCAACAGATGCACAACTTAAAACAATTTGGCTTTTCTTGTAGAGGAGGCGTGGCCTCAATTCAATGCATTGGCTACGTTGCGAGAAATCAGAGAGGGCGCCCTTGGTAGTCTAATAAGTAGAAGTTTCAACTGTATTCAACAGCTTCAAACTAGAATTCTGATAGATCAAAGGACGAATCTGTAGCTTGTGAAATGGATTTTGCTGCCCCCGCCCCCAAAATTCTTCATATTTTGGATTCATTACCAAGTTTTAAATTTAAGGGCAACAACCTTGCAAAGCGATTCATAATCCACTTTTGTATGGATGGATCAAACTTTGGGACGTTCTCCTTTTGTTGAGGTTGAAGGCATCTTCCTCCAAACAGTTGAGTTTGGATGACCTTGAGTTCTTGCCGTATACGACGTTACCTTTCGAATCACCTTTATTGAGACGTAAAGTTCAAGAGAAGGAAAACTAAAAAACAAACAGAATGAAAAATGAAGAAACATATAATTTAATGTAACAGCAGATATTCTGTTAGAAAAGGAAATCAAGGAGAACCTCAGGATTTCACCCGGATGCCCTTCACCTATCTTTCTTTCTTTGTTTTTCTTTTTTCTTTTTTTTGGGTACAAAAACTGGATACACAGCCTATCCAGAAAGAAATGACCAGTGATTCGCAATACTTCTGCAGTGCCTTGCGCCTATAACACTAACAACAACCAGCGAACATCATATATTATAAAATCAATTAATGCTGATATAGTGGTTGAGTAGTTGGCGACAACTCTACTGTTCTCAAATCAATTAATGCTTCTTACGTGATTCTATCTCAAAGTCATAATTTTAAAAATTAGTTAATTTTTGTAATAGACTGAAGAAATTAAATTAATTAATTAATTATAATTAATATAATAATTAATTGATTAATATGGATAGACTAAAGAGTATATAATATTAATTTATCTTAAGGTATAAAGAGTATATAATATTAATTTGTCTTAAGGTATTTGAATTTAATTATAATTAACTAATTAATTTAGTTTCTTAAATCTATGTAAAAAAGTCAATTGGTCCTTCATAATTAGGAGCGGAGGAGTATATTTTTTGAAGCATGCTACTTATATATATGTGTATATGTATATATCATAGGAATACATCTCATGATGAACCACCAACTTTGACCAAAGGCATGCGGTAGGTTTATCTCAATAATCAATCAACTAACATGACTTAAAAAATGTTAGTGGTTTAGTGCCTACTGTTCCTTGTAGTTGGTCTGTGATGCAAATGCAAAGACGAATAGGATACCTATCACAAGCTTTTCCTTAACATTTACATCGAGAAATGCAGCTTTCCTTTTTTCTATCATCTCTGATTGAACATAAATTTCCAACACAGGTTGTGTTCTGGTTTGATAGGCTTATTTCACATCAAACTACAATTGCTTTGTATATCTGGACTTTTTAATCCAGCTAAACATCTGTATTTACATTCTGCTAGATAACTACTAAGTTGATAGACAAGCATAAAAAAATTGCTATCTATCTAATTCTAATGCATATGAACAATATTGAGTCATGCCGTTAATTGGCTACATACACAAAGGGTTGTATGAACGTATCATCAAAGTGCTGAAGTGGCTCCAATATGTTGACCGCATCGCTCATTGTGGGTCTAGGGTGTGGGTGGTGGCTTAAGCACTTGTAAGCCAAGGCGGCGACTTTATGAGCTCCTTTGATAGGAAATCGTCCTTCGAGTCGAGGGTCTATGAATTGGTGAAGCTTTCTCTGATCCCTCAACAAAGGCCTTGCCCATTCTACTAGACTCTTCTCTCTATTTGGCCTTCTCTTATCCATTATCCTTCTTCCTGTTATCAGTTCTAATAGCACCACTCCATAGCTATACACGTCGCTCTTAGTTGTCAGGTGGCCTGTCATGATGTACTCTGGTGCTGCATAGCCCTGTGTTCCCATTACTCGTGTTGTTACGTGTGTGTCTTCCCCTTCAGGTCCATCTTTTGCAAACCCAAAGTCTGACAATTTAGCCGTATAATCCTGAACTCGTTAAAAAAAAGAGAATTACTATACGGTCCCATATAAACAATCTGATAACTAAAAAATTGCTTAACAAGTTAGTAGCATAATAGACAACCTACCGAGTCTAGTAAGATATTTGAAGTTTTGAAATCTCTATATATCACGGGTTTGTCCGCTTCATGAAGGAAGGCAAGGCCCTTGGCTGCTCCCAGTGCAATTTTTATCCTGGTTGACCACGGCAAGGCTGCAGCGTATCCTACAAGTAATATAGCCAAAGAAGTTAGCCCTCAGGGCTATAGTAGAGTGACTAGAAAGAAGGAAAATCTTAAGAAAAGTAACTTACTTCTAAAAAGTTGGCTCTCCAAGCTTCCTCTTGGGATGTATTCATACACTAAAAGCCTGTGTTCCTCCTCATAACAGTACCCAAGTAAGTTGACAAGATTCGGATGCTTTAGCTGTCCCAGAAAGATTATCTCTGCCTAGAAAAGCAAATACACAAGTTCATGGAAATTGATTTGTGACTGATAAAGAAGTTGGGAAAAAAAAAAAGTAAAGCTATTCATTTATAGAAAACTAACCAGCCATTCCCTATGACCTTGCATACCATCCAAGTTCAGTCGTTTAACAGCCACAGGTTGAGGTTTCAAACCGCCAGGTCTAAGCTTATCATCAACAAATCCCTTGTACACAGGTCCAAATCCACCTTCACCAATCATATTACTCCAAGAGAAATTATGTGTTGCTTCTCTTAGTTCTTCAAGTGTAAATGGATAAAGGTTTTGGCCAACAAGGGAGATCGAAAGATCGTCGATGGCCTGACCGGAGCTCGAAATGCTGATATCAGAGAGGCTTAGTCTCTGAAAAGAACTTTGTTTGGTGATCTTCTTTTTGGATTCCTTCAGGGGGCATTTATTAGTCTTGTAACAACTGAACATCAAGATGATAGACCTCCATGTAATCTTCTTATGAATCATACTTACAAACAAAATCTCTGCTTTTGAACGTGAATGAGGAAGGCGACATAAATGACAATGTAAAATGGGTGAAAGGAGAGAACTTTATAGCTCCACTTTCGCCAAACTACCCTCAAAGATATTCCTTGACTTCTAGACACTTGATCACGGATACAAATGTTCAAACATATGCAGAAATCATCTGTTTTATTTTATTCGCGGTCGCATGATTTTTATATTCATAATCTAATTATGGAGTAATTAGTTAATTATAAGTCAATCAACTTGCCCACCATTTTGTATGTACATTTTATCTCTCTTTGTTTGGAAGTTGATGTACATGCTCCGTGAAGGTCGCAAAATAAAGTAATGAAGCTGTCTGGTATAACATCTCAATTGCTATCTAATAATTCAATATTCCTTTGCTGTCTTTGATACATCTTCCTTATTCCAACAAAATAAAACAATGTGCTTTGAAAATCTACTATGTGATTGCTGAGAAGGTACGGTTGATTTTGAATATCTGCTTGTTTTTGGTTGGTAATGTTCCTCGGAATCATTGTTGTCGGCATGTCAAGATCAGATAATATCACAATAACAACAGGACAACCAGATTATTGTTTTCAAATTGGTGGTTATCAAACTTCAATTTCCCTGCTTCTAGAACTTCTACTAAAGGCTAATCAGAATGAGACTTCTCTGCTCACACTATTTAATTTCCCCATGCAATATATATCATAATGAAAAAAAGAAACCACCAAAACAACTGAATTTTCCAATGAGAAAGTGTGGAAAAAAATGCATTGACGCAATTAATAATATAAGAAAAAAGAAAAAGAAAAATGGGGTTTGTTGAGAAAGTCAAATAAAAAGGGTGAACTAATCAATCTAACTCACAACTACTCTGACCCCTCATGAAAATATGCCGAACTTTGATGCTTCTGAGCTATGCAGAAGATTGTATTGCGCTTTGACAGCAACAATATTTGAAATTTGAGAAAGAGGGTGGATTAAAATTTTGATTACTGCAACTAAAAAGCATACAAATATATCTATATCTATATCTATATATATATAGTAGCAACAAAGCAAAACAGAAGGGATGTTGGAGCGTCAATGAATGAATGATTGGTTTGGAACTTGTCATTGAAGGAGTGGCGTTGCTGATACGCCAACTCAACAAGATACCCTCACTCTCTTGGTCAAAATCCATTGATGATCCTTACATCATTGACTCACCACGTGACACTCATAATCCTTATTATAAATGCCTTGTATTTTGTATAAAGCATTAATTTTTCCGCTTAGTATCTCTAATTGTTTTTTTAATATAAGCCTAGGCTATCTATCACCAAAAGTAAAGGCTAATCTCCTCTCACTAAAATCTAGTTAAATGTTACTTTTATTAGGCCTTATAGTTTAGTTTTTTTTTGTTATAAAAATTTTTGGAAAAGGATTTAATTTACCTACTATTCAATGATAAGGTGAAGTCTCCCTTTTTCTTGGGTGATATTAATGTCGGGTAGGATGAAATTTTTCTTTCTCTTAGATAATATCAATATCGGGCAGGGCGAGTTGTCAGGTGTAAACCTAAGCACCAAGGAGTTAGGATATTTCTCAAAGCACCTCAAATAGAATCACAATAAAGTGATACTCTCTAGGGATCAAACATGCTCTAAATAGTCATATGTCTCACCTATTCGCCAGTTAAATTCATGGAATAAAACTTCACCGGAGGTGTCCTTGACTCTCGGTGTATAAGTGTAAGCGCATTCGCCAGGAGTGTATGGGAGAATTGGGCCGGCCCATGTGTTTTACTATATTCATTTTTTTGTTGCTTGACCCAAGTTCAAGTTTTTCTTTGGTTGATGTGGCCCAAATTGATGTTCTGGCCCACCACAGGTTTATTATATGTGGCCCATATAGTAAAATTTTGATCCCAAAATAATGCAAAAAATGATTTTGTGGATGTGAACTACGTTTTGCCTCTAGATATCGTATAACTTAATTTAGGTATTATGAAAACAATATTTTTCCATAATAAGTTGCATTATTTATAAAGTACAAATAATAATATTTCTCTTATCTTTAATATAAAATATATTTAACTAATTTAATTAAATTATAAAAATTAGTTAATTTAAGATATTTTATTTAAAATATATAATTATCATTTTTAATTCTTTTATTCCTTCTCTTATTTTATTAGTATTAAGAGAATATTAATAGAAATAATTTAATTTTTTTATAAATATAAAAATTAAATATTATATTTAAAATTTATACTAATTTTTTAATTAAATTTTATATTATTTAAGAATAGAGGAGCATAATTTATTTTTTAATCACCTTAAAAACACTATTTTGTTAAAAAAATAGATGCGTTTTTATATTGAGTATTGATATGGATTGATTTGATTTAAAAAAGAAAATATGCAGGGCATAGGAGGCAGCATACAAATGCACAGGAGGGGCGTCCTTTGCTGTCTTGTCCCTGTCGCCTCTCTCCCCCTCCCCTTCGCTTCCCCTCTGGTATTAATCTTCATTCATAAGATCATTTTTTTTAATAATTTTAATATTTACGCTGGGCAATAAAACTAAAGTAAGGGATTGATGAGGAATAAATGGAAATACATGGGCCTAATTGAGAAGTAAATATTGGGCATGGTGGGATCCAATAATTACCCAGTCTGTAGCATTCTGGTTTGGGTTAGCTGTAGGGAGTGATAGATTTGCTATTCAACGCTGGGTGACGACAGTCCAAATGTGGTCGTAAAGCGTGACAAGATATTTGAGAGAAAGTGAGTGGCAGTGCCATCGGGGCGATGCATTCATATAAGTGCCTGTTTGGCATAGCGTTTAGGAATCAATTTTGGAGCAAAACCTCAGTTTGAAAAAATTTCACACAAACATCAATTTTTGTCCAGAATTGATTTTGGAACAAAACCTCGATTTACAAAATTTTTTGCCAAACAGCCATTTTCATCCAAAATTGATTTTGGGCAAAATCTCGGTTTGAAACTATGGTTTTGAAGAAGTTATTTTTCAATAGATTTTGGAACTGTAAAAGAGCTTATAGATTATCTAATTACTATTTTACCCCTATTTTTTTCTTATACTCTCACTCCTCTCTCCTCTCTCTCATCTCTCTCCTCTCTCCTCTCTCCTCTCGCCTCTCTCTCCTCTCTCTCTCCTCTCTCCTCTCTCTCTCTATCCTCTCTCTCCTCTCTCCTCTCTCTATCCTCTATCTCCTCTCTCTCTCCTCTCTCCTCTCTCATACTTTAATCAAATCATACCCTTTTTAGTAATTTATTAATATAAAAAGTGATTCTACTATTAATCATCCAAACATCTCTATTTGCAAAATCTATTCTTCTCATAATCTATTCTTCCCAAAATCTATTCTCCATAATATATTCTTTCTAAGGGTGTGTTTGGATTAGCTTTTGGAGAATAGATTCTGGGGAGAATAGATTCTGGGGAATAGATTCTGGGAGAATAGATTCTGGAAAGAATAGATTTTAGGAAGAATAGATTATGGAGAATAGATTTTGGGAAGAATAGATTATGAGAAGAATAGATTTTGCAAATAGAGATGTTTGGATGATTAATAGTAGAATCACTTTTTATATTAATAAATTACTAAAAAGGGTATGATTTGATTAAAGTATGAGAGAGGAGAGAGAGGAGAGAGGAGAGAGAGAGGAGAGAGAGGAGAGAGGAGAGAGGAGAGAGAGGAGGGAGAGATAGGAGAGAGGAGAGAGAGAGGGGAGAGAGGAGAGAGGAGAGAGAGAGGAGATAGGAGAGAGGAGAGAGAGGAGAGAGAGGAGGGAGAGGAGAGAGAGGGGAGAGAGGAGAGAGAGAGGAGAGAGGAGAGAGAGAGAGGAGAGAGAGAGAGGAGAGAGAGTATAAGAAAAAAGTAGGGGTAAAATAGTAATTAGATAATCTATAAACTCTTTTCCAGTTCCAAAATCTATTGAAAAATAGCTTCTTCAAAACCATGGTTTCAAACCGAGGTTTTGCCCAAAATCAATTTTGGAGGAAAATGGCTGTTTGGCAAAAAATTTTACAAACCGAGGTTTTGGCCCAAAATCAATTCTGGATAAAAATTGATGTTTGTGTGAAATTTTTTCAAACCGAGGTTTTGCCCCAAAATCCATTCCCAAACGCTATGCCAAACAGGCACTAAAATCTATTCTTTCCAGAATCTATTCTCCCAGAATCTATTCCCTAAAATCTATTCTCCCCAAAATTTATTCTTCAAAAGCTAATCCAAACACACCTAAGAAAGGGAGGGCGTTTGAGTGTGTATTTTCCCAAGAACATATTATTTTATTATTATAAAACTAGTATTCTTCTGCCTCTGCTTTTCCAACTTTGACCGAAGCCCCACTGTTGATGAAGAAGCCTCGCCAGCTTTCGGCGCTCTTTTCTTTAATCTTCCCCCCCTCCCCCCTCCCCTCTCCCCTCTCTCTCTGTCATTCTCCTTCTACTCGTACTTCCCTCCTTGTGCGCTTCCTTCCTCCGGGCCCCATTTTTCATATAACTTTTTTTGTTTTCTGTTTTCTGTTTTTTGGTTTGTTTTGCTATTAGAATACTATATCTTCCACTACACCCAACACCTGAACTTGCTCTCTGCCTTCTCCCTTCGTCAATCCGCCAAATCTAGCGCCCCATATCTCCGCACCTCTGAAAAAGTTCCCCTTCTCCTTTTCTCAGGTATCTTCTTCTGTTTTTGTTGCATTCCTCCTTCTCTTTCTGGATCTTTTTCATTCCTTCATTGTTTCTGCTGCTTTGTTTTTTTCTTCCTTTTCTTCTGTTGTGGAGATCTCCTTAATTGAGATTGTTTATGCAGATCAAGATGCTAGCTACTGCTTCTTTCCTTTCTGCTCTTCTGGTTTTTTGAGCTTGATTCTTGTAGCATTCTCGACTCTTGTCCCCTGACGGCTTTAAAAATTTGATGGGCTGATTGTACTCTGCATGCCCGTGCTTGTTCGTTGTCGAAATTTCTTGCTTTCTACTGCAGAGAAGAACGTAAAATAGCTTCTAGTGTATGGTGTCTGTGTCGATTGTAACTCGAAGCTAAACAGGGACAAAGAGAGTATTGCCCGCTTGTATTTATTACCGTTTGACGCCTAAGAGATTCATAACTTGATTATTCTGGAGAAAACGAAAAATAGCATGCGGTGGCACGCAATGACTTAGCGAAACAGTGGTCCGTGTAGATATGTAGCAGAGTTCTGTGTTTTTCCTTTTTTATTTATTTTTTTAAATAATCCTCATTAACTGTTTTTGATTGAAGTTGCTTAATATGGTAAAATCAAATAATCAGAGGACTAGAACAGCGTGCTGATGTCAACATGGCATCCTAACCTTAGATACCCATCCAGTTTGTTCTTGTGACACCAAATTATTCTCTGGTTGTGAAAGAGTAAATTTCCTCCGATCGTCCATTCAGTCTTACATTTTGGCCATTTAGCTTACTCGGATATTAGTTTGGCTAAAGCTACATGGAAATTTTAACATACCCCTGCACATCTCTGCTTCTAAGTTTCCTTTTGTTTTATTCAGCTGTCTGTCTATGGACTAGATTTTTAGCCATGCATAATGAAGCAAGTTGCAAACTAGTGAAACTGGGAAGTAAGAAACAGTCTGATTTCTGGTGGAGCTTGACTTGTGCTTCTTCTATGCTGTCTTTTGTAACAGAAAATATGGGCTTACTCTGCAGCAGAAACCGTCGATATAATGATGCTGACGCTGAAGAAAATGCACAGGTTCATAATGCTTGGGTTGATATGCTATTCTAGGGTTTTCGCATAAGTTTACTTGTTAGCTGATGCTTGTAGTGTTCCTACGTCTTTATTAACCCTTAAGGGCTGCATGTGCCTAATTTGGTAAATATGACATGCATTTACAGGCTGCTGAAATTGAAAAGAGAATAGAGCAAGAAACGAAGGCTGAAAAGCATATTCAGAAACTTCTATTACTTGGTACATGTTACTTGGGCAGTGCCTTCGTTTATTTTTGTCGTGTGTACTTCATGTACATTTCTAAAGTTGAACCATGTTAATTTTAGTATTGTATGAAAATTTTAAAATCAAGTATCATATGAGGGGTGTGGGTTTTCCTGGTTTGATGGAATGACACATAATTTGTTGGTAGTGTCTGCTGGCTAGTAAAATGCTTCCAAAAAAATGGTGATTACCTTGATGCGATTCTGACACAGTAGAGTTTTTTCTAAAATAAAATTGTGTCCCCTTTGTTGATAAAAAAAATAAATATCTGCTGTTCTAGATAAGTGGTCTATTCCTAGGCACTATTGATATACTTCCTTGAATGAATCTCATATGTTTTTGTCGCTTGACAGCTGGCTTTCTTTTGTTATTTCTCTTCTAACCTGATTTAAACCAATTTGGCACCTCTGGTTTAGGTGCTGGTGAGTCAGGGAAGTCTACAATCTTTAAACAGGCAAGAAATTGAAAGATTCTCTGCCGTAGCATAATATCTATTTGGGGATTTGTTGATATTTATTATCTGTTTATGATATACAGATAAAACTCTTGTTTCAAACTGGTTTTGATGAGGCAGAGCTCAAGAGCTATACACCAGTCATTCATGCCAATGTGTATCAGACAATAAAAGTACGCAATATTTGAAAGGGTGTGTTGATTATTTTTCTTTGACAATATGCATAGTTCATAGAGTCAAATGTCTATTGTTTGGCATTAGAATGTATGCTAGACGAGTTTTAGTGGACTAGCTGAGAAAACAAGCATTCTGATTATAATTCGATGTGATTGAACAGATACTGCATGACGGGTCAAAGGAATTGGCTCTTAATGAAACCGAGTCTTCAAAGTATGCGGTATCCAATGAAAACAAGGTAGGTTACTCTAAATAATTTATGCTCTAATATGGTTTAATCATCTGCTGGACTGAAAACATTTGATAATATCCCGGTGTGCCATCTTGTCATGCAAATATATCATGAGAAAAGAAAAACTAATCAGTAATTGACCATGAATCCTTTGTTTCTATGCAGTTCACTTGCTTTTTCAAACTTTTATGCTGAAGATTCTTCTATATTCTTAGAGCTTGATATTGTGAAGACTCTTCATTCTAATTTCTGATAGCTTGATATTTCTGGCAGAATATTGGAGAGAAATTATCAGAAATAGGTGGCAGGTTGGATTACCCACGTCTCACCAAGGAACTTGCGCTGGAAATAGAGACTTTATGGAAAGATGCTGCAATTCAGGTGGCTGGATGGCATAGTTTGGTTGCCTTTCTCTACTTTCTTTATCCTTTCTTGCCTCCTGCCTTTTTTTGTGTTTTCTTTTTTGGGGGGGGGGTGGGTGGGTATCAGTTACGCAGTATTAATGTTCTATGCATTATACTTGTAACTGTAGGAAACATATGTCCGTGGTAATGAACTCCAAGTTCCAGATTGTGCCAATTATTTCATGGAAAATTTGCAGAGACTGTCTGATGCTGATTATGTTCCAACAAAGGTATCCAAACTGTATATTTCTTTCTTTCTTCCCCCCCCCTTTTGTTTGAATGCATGTTTGAAAGTACATTTCTAATTGCTGTTATATTTACAACTACAGGCGGATGTTCTGTATGCAAGAGTTCGTACCACTGGCGTTGTAGAGATTCAGTTCAGGTGAATATGCTTCATCTGACATGAGTTGCCATAATGAAAGTCTGAAATAACACGTAAAGATGCATATAAATGTTCCTGTTTTATATTCCTGTTCTGAATTTGCTGAGTGTAAAGATGTTGAATGGCAAGTAGCAGTGCTCATTAATTCATACTTCGCCTTTTCAAAATGGGGGCTCATATAACCTTGGGGCTAAGGATTAAAAGTTTTTCTAGTCTGAGTAGAAATCTAGTTAGACCATGGATACACTTTTTCTTGAGGTGTTAATTTTACAACAGCCCTCTAAAGGGTATGAGAAACTAGGTTTATCTGTATTTACGTATTAAACACAATTGCTTTTTTTTATCATTATTACATGGAGGATAAGCAGTCACAAAGTTTGGTTCTATGATTGAGCTTAAAAATCTTGCTCCAAGTATATGCTCTAGAAAGCTTGTGTTCCCATCTGATCCGGTGAATGTAACTGGCACCTTTCCTCTATTATCATTATGCTGACTTCATAATTGGTCCTTGTTGCCTGTAGTTATGCCCGCATTTCATTGATGTTCTGTTATTAATCTTCTTGTCTGTCATCCATTTCAACTATCTCACTTTCAACTCAAGAATAAAATAGCAAACTGAATTGGTTACTGATGTTTTCTTAACTTTGTTTATGCTTCTCCAAAGGATATTATACATATATCCAGCTAGTAAAGGATAAATTGTTCTTGTTACTGAGTGTATTTCTCTATCAAAAGCTGCCTTCTGTCATGTTACGGAACATTAACAGTTTTCTGACCTATTCATCATGATTTGTACCCAGAATATACTGACTAGATAAGTATATCTTTGATTTCTGACAGCCCAGTTGGAGAAAACAAGAAAAGTGGTGAGGTATATAGGCTCTTTGATGTTGGAGGCCAGAGAAATGAGAGGAGAAAATGGATTCATTTGTTTGACGGGGTTACTGCTGTAATATTCTGTGCTGCTATAAGCGAGTAAGCTGGCCTTCCATTTGATTATGTATTTATTATGAATTGCTTGACACTTGCTGTTTAAAATCTGTTGGTTCCCGGAGCAAGATTGTAAGATTTAGTAGAACTTTCTTCTATAGTTCCCCCAACTGGAACTCAATTTACAATATGATAGTGTTTTGGAGACATTTATAGCATAGTTGAAGGCTAAGTTGTACTAGTCCGGCAGCTGTGAATATTATAAGTAATAAGATGATTTGTTCCAGGTTAAGCAATGAGTGGGTCAATAGTCCACCTATTCTTTCAATCTTACTGGCAATTATCATTATGGTTTGTGTAAATTTGAAGTGTTGACCTCACATATGCTTTCCAGGTATGATCAAACACTTTTCGAGGATGAAAACAAGAACAGAATGATGGAGACTAAGGAACTTTTTGAGTGGGTCCTAAAGCAGCCGTGTTTTGAGGTCTTTTTCATGCTCTATGTTTAATGTCTGTGGGGAACTCTTATTTAACTTTTCTGCTTGCCTTCTTTCCTTTATATGATACTTGCTGTTGTGAGCTTTATATCTTTTGACAACTAGCATTCATAAAGTTGGTACCCATCTTAATAATTATGTCCTTTTTGCTCCTGTGCAGAAAACATCCTTCATGTTATTTTTAAACAAGTTCGACATATTCGAGAAGAAGATCCTAAAAGTAAGACTAGTCTGAACATTGTACACTGCCATTGGCGGAAGATATAATCATTTGTCTACTGATTAAAGTCTTTGCACTATGCAGGTCCCGCTGAATGTATGTGAATGGTTCAAAGATTACCAGCCAGTTTCCTCTGGGAAACAAGAGATCGAGCATGCATACGAGTAAGCAACCTGTTTTCACTGCTGTCAGTTAAAAGCAAATAGTTAACTCTGGCTATTGAAAGCCTTCCAAACTCCAGACGTCATATTTTTCCTTAAATTTTGTACGTTGAGTTGACGCTGAAAGCCTGAAGTCTACTGTGTTGAAGTAACTTTGTAGAAATTTAAAGAGAAGAGGAAACAGCATTCCTGATGTTTCATGATTTCATCTTTATAGGACTGAACAAATTGGATAATGTATTATGGTTGCAGGTTTGTGAAGAAAAAATTTGAGGAATTGTATTTTCAGAGCACTGCACCTGATCGTGTGGATCGTGTCTTTAAAATATATCGGACCACTGCCCTGGATCAGAAGCTTGTGAAGAAGACATTCAAGCTTGTGGATGAGTCATTGAGGCGGAGGAATCTCTTTGAAGCGGGGTTATTATGACCGAGAAACAAAGCAATACTTACTGTGAAAGAGGTGGTCAGATTTTGGGTACATTAGGGGAGAGGTATACTAAATATTTAATCCAATTTGTTGATTTTTAAGCGCAGGTAAATTAATGTTGTTGACTGGGGGTATATTTGAAGGTCAAATTAGTCGACTTTGAAGCTTCTCAGAGACGACATCATATGATTTGTGAATTGTGATTATCTTTCGATCGAAACCCACTATTGATGCATTTCATATTGCATGCCTGTTAATGTTCTGTTTTTTTCTTTTTCCAAATTACATGGGACGCCCTATTAATTTAGAGAATTGCCTTGTGTCTGAAATTTCACGGTTGTGTACAACGTATGCACATGCTTGAACACTGTTTTTTCCCCACTAGAAAGGGTAAAGAAGCAAGATGAGAGATATGAGCAGGAACATGTGTGGGAATGAAAGGGATTAATGAGAATGTCCCCATTTCATTCATGTTGGGGACATGTTGGAGGCATGGACATGTCCCACTGCCAACAACTGTCTAAGTTTTTTGTTTATCGCAGCTTTTTACCGTCGCTTGGATTTCAACGAAAGGCCTTTCTAGTAACTATCTATATGTTTGGTGCTTCTGGGTTCCCAACTTTACTAATTCAAACCAATCACTTCACTTGTTTCTTTATTTAGCTTGTTGAGGTTTACGATAGTTTTTAATACCCTGAATCGTTTACTGTAATTTTTTATCCAGGCGAGCTAACTCAACGAGGAAGTATGAGGTGAGAGTTTAGAACATTTTTAATAGATGTGAATTTAATCATAAATTTTGGTCAATAAATCATATGCTACGTTACCTGTAAGTCGTGATAAGCGCAACTTATTTCATAATATACAGTGAAATGTATCTGGTTTTTGTATTGTTAAGATGAATGCATTTTCTCCTTACATACAAATAATATAATCTCAAATACCTAGTTCTATATTGCTACCATGAAGTGCCTAAATAAATGACTTGAATATACCAAAGTTACTACGGCATCGCTGTCAAATTCTTCCATGCGGCCTATGTTTTCCCGTTTTACCAAAAAAAAAAAGGAAAAAATATATATCCTGCCCCTGTAAATTTGGTCAACTAAATCATTTTGGCGAGTTATGTTGGTATTTCAAGTCTTCTCCATACTCCTGGAGTTGTATGGGGCCCCACACAGCATATGCCTGCATGATGGATTAGCCAGCACAAACATGTTTTGTGTTGTCAGATAGGTTGCTGGCCGAAACAAAATATGGCATTTTATAATGTGGAAAGTTGATTTATATTAGATACTGGAGGGAGTATTTACTATCAAGAAACTTATAATAAAAGTCCAATATATTATGTTTTTACTAATTGGCGGGTAGAATTTTCGGAAGCATATATTTTATTGACTTAAAATGGTAAATACATGCATCGTGATGACAAAACGGTGCATGCAGGTTAATCTTGGATGAGAAACAAGCCAATGAACAAAGTGTAGTCAATAGAACCTGTAAAAGAATAATCAATCTGAATCGCGTCTAAAGATATTGTTTTTAAGAATTATTCTGCAACAACCGATAAGATAAAGCAGTACTCCCCAGGATTAAACATATTTTTCTTGTGGAAATAAGGGAACATAATCTAGCGGAAGGAAATAAATTCAAAGAATGGGAAAGAGAACACGAGCATTATTTGCATATTTTTGTAATATCCTTGTGTGCTGTTTTTATAAGCACGAAGAGGCACGGAAATATCGGTTGAGCCCGTAAGAGACGACCTTTTGACTGAACCAACGTGATACCTATCGGACTGTAAGGTCGTATCTTTCCGATGCCAACAGTCCCTTTCCCAATAGCCATAATGCCAACGTTAACAAAAGTAAACTACTATTTAAAGTAAACTACTGTTTGGCCTTTTAAATTCATTTAAACCGTAGGGATTTGGACATTTTCTGTTTAGGCACATTAAAATATTTCTGGATAAGAAAAATATTTTTCATAAAAAGTGCCCAATATCACGCAGGGAGAAAATAACCAGATTTCAACTAAATTTTCCATTGATGGTTCATTGTCATAAGCACGAGTCTACCTCTCTTTTAGACCCATTTACTAGTCTACAGTTATAACTTAATATTTATATCCTTGTTTTCCTCAGAATCGGCAAAAATATAGCTTCTCCCATTTGCCACCGCATATTTATCGGTAATTTGGCGCTAACAAAAAATCCCATTCTCCAATTAAACCCATTCTTCTCTTCTCTACCTCACAATCATCCCTCCCTTCCTTTTTATTCCTAGGGATTCTCGACACCCAAATGAAAACCCTTCCCCTTGTTCTATTAAACCTTCATTTGTTCTTATCTTACGTTATTGTGTTTTAGGTTAATTATTAATTCATGGGTATTCGTAGAGAATCGTTGGCCATAATCTTGACATGGCTTGTTGTGTTTGAAGGATTTTCAAATGTCGTCGTCAATGGCGAGCTTAATTATAAAGAAGCTCTCACCAAGTCCCTCATTCTTGAGGCTCAACGCTCCGGGAAGCTCCCTCCCAATAAGAGTTCCCTGGAGAGGAGACTCAGCCCTTGATGACGGAAAACTCGCTAATGTATACATGCGTGCGTGTGGGCGTGCGTTTCTTTCTTTTAAGAAAACTCGAGTCTTTATATATGTATATACATATATAATCAATCATACTAGTATAGGTGGATCTTTCTGGAGGATATTATGATGCAGGAGATAGTGTCAAATAGGGTTTCCCGTTGGCTTTCACTGTCACTACTCTTTCAGCTGCAGTTTATTTCAAGGACGAGATTGAAGCTGACAAGGAAATCAGTAATGTTGAAGACGCCATTTTATGGGGCACTGATTATCTTCTCAAATGTGCTTCCCGACGCGATCGATTATATGTGTGTGTGGGTATGTTTCTGCATATTATATATTATATGCTTATATGTATGTTTGTGTATGTTTCTGGATCATGAAGGTGGGGGGCCCAGAGGAGGATCTCCATTGTTGGGTTCGACCGGAGAAAATGAAGACAAAAAGAACAGTTTTGCATGTTGGTGATGGCACGCCCGGTTCTGAGATCGCAGCTGAAACTGCCGCAGCATTCGCTTCTTTCTCTTGTTTTCAGGACTGTCGATGGTGCTTACGCTCGACATCTCCTCAAAAAGCCAAACTGGTAATTAAATTCAATCATTCATCAAACATCATTTTGGTAACTTTGGTAACTAATTAATTTCTTTGACCTTTTTTCTGATATGCGCATGCAGCTTTTCAAAATGTCAAAAGAACACGGGGGAACTTATGATGGAGAATGCCCCTTCTACTGCTCTTTCTCTGGCTACAATGTAATTAATTTAATTACTTTTCAAACTCAGTTATTTCATTTATTATTTACATTACATGAAATTAGATGTGAATCAATTGTGAATGGACGCAGGATGAGCTGTTGTGGGCAGCAACAGGGCTATATATTGCAACCAAGAAACCCATGTATTTGAAGTACGTTCAAGAGGAAGCCATAAGTGCTTACGTGAATGAGTTTAGTTGGGACCTTAAATACGCTGGAGCTCAGGTGATTCTCACCAGGGTTTAATCCTTATAACTCAACCTCTTCCTCTCTAATTAATTAGTTTCTTACATATTATAACTAACTAATTTCTGTATATATATGTGTGTTGCTCAGTTACTTTATGAAGGAGTACTGAAACTGGAGACATTCCAATATCAAGCAGATAGTTTCATACGCTCCGTCCATCCTGACAGTCCCTACAGTCAGATTAAATTAACTACTGGTTAATCTCTCTCTCTCTCTCTAACTCCTTTTTTAATGCATTAATTAAGAATGTTGTCATAATAAATTAAATTATGTGATTTACCACCGGCACGGCGATGGTGTTCATCTTCTACGGCGATACTCTGGAAGAACACAAACAAACAATCACCTATGGAACCAAAAAATTCACCCCATCTGACCTTTAGAACTTGGCCAACAGCGAGGTAATTAATGAATCACCCTGCAGCCGAAAAATTCAAACATTTTAGTTAGTAAATTAAATACAGAGACTAATGATGAATTTTGGATGCAGATGGATTACATTCTGGGGAAGAGCCCAGAAGGAAGATCTATAATTATAGGATTCGGGAACAAGCCACCATTGCAAGCCCACCACAGAGGAGCATCGGTGACCTGTCCGACGAGCTTCACCAAGGGGTTACAACGCGATGGACCAAACCCTAACGAGGTCACCGAAGCCATTCTGGGAGGACCCGACAAAAACGACCACTTCGACGACAAACGTACCAATTCCGCAGCCACTGAACCATGCACGTACGTCAACTCTCTCGCCGTGGGTCCTCCGGCGAAGCTCGCATATATCTACAAACTTCAATAAATAATTAATTTCATTTCCCAAATGAAGAAAAAGAACAGAGAAGGATGCACCATCCACTGGCCAGACCCCAGACTTGTAAAAAGAATCTGCTCATTCCGTGTTTGGCTCAAATTGGGCAACGAGACAGTTACCTTCAACTTGATGACTTCACGTACAGCCCCGGAAGCTGTGAACATATAAGGGCATATATTTACACGCAATCGAATTCTCGTACGTAGTTTTCATAGCTTATTCTTTCTTCATTGTATTGTTTTCGCTGAGCCACTGGAATTTATTAGCTTTGGCTTGAGGGAGATTTATGTGATTTGTGTACTATGGAGAATGGATATTATATATATGTCTATGTCATGAGAATTAAGACCAAGTCAATGGCGGGGTTTGAAGGGAAAGTTGACCAATTTGATTGCCTTTGTCTGGAGAATTGGTGCATCCGAGGATAACGCCAACATAAATGATCCAACAACGTCCAACGTTATCATTTTAACTGCACAGATTAAATACTAATATTGCCACATCTTGATTAATGATGATATATATATGCTTCCCCATATATTTTAAAAAAATAAATACTAACATTTGATTTAATATGAAATAAATTAAAGGCATATTGGGGTTGATAGGGGGAGAGAGAGAGAGTGTGTGGAGAGCACGTGATTGAAAAGACGCGGAATGGGATAAGGTGGAGGTTGCCCCATCCGTCCGTGTCTGTTCCCCAAAAGAACGAAAGGCATTGTTTGGGGTGGTTTTTAGAGTGGAGGGTAGGGTAAAGTAGGGTGGGGTCAAGTTAAGATAAGTTTGTTTGGTTAAAAGAAAAATAGAGGATAGAAGTTATCCATTTTTTGTCTTTTGTCACCCGGCTACTTTTCTATTATCATCTAAAAGTGGAGTTTTTTTTAGAAAAATAAAAATAATTTATTATAATATTAATTAAAATATATATTATTCTTCTAATAATATAATTTTATCTTTTAAACTAAAAACCTATTTTCCTCTACTTCTTTATTGACATTGTCTTAATTTATTTTTTTATAATTTTAAGAGTGTTATCAAACATTAATAATTTGATAAATTATTGTCTTATAATTATAAAAATATTTATTATATATAAAAGAGGTAATTTGTCTGAGATTTAAAATTTTAAAAATAATAATTCTAATATAAACTAATATTATAAAATAAAAAAATAATTTTAAATATATATATTTATTAATATTTAATTTATTTCGCTCCCTTCTCCAGAAATATCTCCTCTGATCCCAGTGTACCTCCCATGCCTTCCCCTCTTTTAATCCAAACAAAGCCGAGAAGTAGAATTAGTGTGTGATTGGATTTAGCGGTCGAGAATGAATTTTAGGTAAAATTTTAATTTAAAAATTTTTCACACAAACATCAATTTTTGTCTAAAATTAATTTTAGAATAAAATTTTGGTTTAAAAAAATTTGAACCAAATAGCCATTTTTGTCCAGAATTAATTTTAGGCAAAACCTCGATTTGAAACTATAGTTTTGAATAAGCTACTGAAAATAGATTTTAGAACTGTAAAAGAGTTTATAGATTATCCAATTACTATTTTACCTCTACTTTTTTCTTATACTCTCTCTCATCTCTCTTCTCTCCTCTCTTATTTCTCTTATTCACACTATCTTCTCTTTTCTCTCTCTTCTCTACACTCTCTCCTCTCTCCTATTTATTCTCTACCATCTCTCTTCTCTCATACTTTAATCAAAACATACCCTTTTTAGTAATTTATTAATATAAAAAGTGATTCTACTATTAATCATCCAAACATCTATATTTTCAAAATCTATTCTTCCTAAAATCTATTCTGCCCAGAATCTATTCTTCCCAAAATCTATTCTCCCTCAAATCTATTCTCCAAAAGCTAATCCAAACACGCCCTTAGTGTGTGTTTAGGAATGGCTAAATTCTAGATTTTAATAAATTTTAAATTTTAAATTTTTTTAAAATAAATAATTATATTTATTTTAATGAGTTTTTAGATTAAATTATGATTTAAACTTAAAATTTTAGATAAGTTGATCAGAGTAGTTTATAGAACAATAAAAAAGTTTATAGATTAACCAATTATTATATTACCTTTATTTTTTTTTACACCATATCTCATTTTTCTTCTATTTTTTTTACAACCCATCTCATCTTCTTTTTATTTTTTCTTACATATTTTTTCTTCTCTCATTTCTTTTTTACAGCCTCTCTTATCTCTTATCTCTCATCTCTCCTCATTTAATACTCATACATTTTTTTTATAATTTACTAATAATAAAAATATTTTTAAAAATAACTATTTAAATATTTATTTATTTAAAATTATTTTTTATAAATTCTTCTTTAAAAATTACTCAAATTTCTTTATTTTTTATTTATAAACATGCCCACCCATCGCAATCTGCCGATAAGCTTCATTTCCTCTAGTCATCGTCTCCACGTGGCTCCCCCATCATCACCTGCTCTCAACCCCATGTTTCCTTCCCTGCTCCCGCATACCAAAACAAAATTCAGTTCTCACGAGTAGGGTGTTCATAAAACCCGCGGTTCAGTATGTCAATTCGAGCCATCGAAAAAAAAGCCCTGCCCAACCTGATAAATATAGGATAGGGCTAGGTATCGGGTTACAAAATACAACCCTTGCTTTTTTCAGGCTAGACATCTGGTATAGGGGTTGCCCTGCCTTGCCCATGATCACTCATTCTTTTATTCTTTTTTTTACTTTTCTCCCTAGATGCTACACTTGGAAGGGAGAATATGATAACTACTTGTGACTAAAGGGTCATTTTAAAAATATAAATAGTTAAATAAGTAAATTGTGTCTTTTAATATTTATAACTATATTGATTTTTTTTTCTTTTTCTTTAACTTTACTAATCATAATATGATTATATTATAAATTATAATTATTTATTTTATTTTTTAAGATACTTTATCCTTGTCAACATTTGCAAAGTTGATATAAAGTTACAAATACAAATTATTTAGACTTCAATTTTTTTTATATGCAATGAATTTCAATACTTTAATTATTATCTTTTTGTTGCCTTATTTTTAGTGAATTATTCTTGAAGATATATGAATATTGTATTATTTTATAAGTTTATAATTGCAGATTATTTTTCACAACATGAGCATAATATTACAACTTAGGCATATCCAGCTCACCCATGTCCAGCCCAAAATAGTCAGGGCTTTTATCGAGTAGGGCCAGACATCGGGTTGCAAAATGTAACCTATACTTTTTTCGGGCAGGATACCGGATAGGGGATTATCCTACCCAACCTTACCTATGAACACCCCTGCTGATCAGCTCATCAAACTTCACACACTTCCTTTTATAAAATATCCAGTCGAATCAAAAAGTTTTAAAATCAACATTTTAAACCAAAGAATCATGTTATACTTTAATATAACTAAATCATGTTCTCTATAATTTTCTTAAAAATATAAATAACCATTCCATACGCATTGATATACATTTAAGATCAAGAAATATATTTAAAATATGATTCTTTTTTATAATATCTAATAATACTAATTTATTAAAAATAAAAATATTTAATAAATATAAAGAAATAACAGGTAGTTATTTATTATATTTAGGAAAAAAATATTTATTTCTTATAGAGAAGTTTTTAAAAGAAGTGTTTAAGTATAATTTAACCAAGAAAACAAGAACAAATGCAGATAAATGCTTAGTTTGAAACAACACAATCTCGACTTTTCCTCAAATGAAAAAAAGATACCGGATGGGAATATGTTTGCATGAATCAAAATATTTTCAATAAAAGAAATAAACCCATAGAGTCAAACCAGAAAGTTGAGTTGAATATTAAAGTCAAGGCGCTTTGGCTGGCCAAGTTGTTGTATCATAGAACCCGAAGCAGGCGATCACGGCTCATGCACACGTATTTTATAACGTCCAGGGGGATGAGGATAAGATCTTCCACATATTTCCGAAGCCAAACAATAAATATAAATTCGTTATTATCTGTTCGTACAAATAATAAAATAAATTAAACAACGAAACAAATAAATAAAGACCACCATTTCCTGTCCTTTGATTCTGTGTGCTTCCCTCAAATCCATTGTCTCACACACTTGTCTGCCTTCTTCTTCATTCACTCTTTCTGCTTTATCGCAACGTTTCATCTTCATCCATTGTGCGCTGTGTTGTCCCTTTGGTCTCTATTTAAATCGTTGGAATTTCGTATTTCTGGAAATATTCTATAACATCAGTGCTGGTGAATTTTGTTCGGCAAACATGCGGATCGAACCTTCTGGATTGAAGCGCGTGGTCACATGCGCACCGGTGTTCTTCCAGTCGCAGGAGGATCAAAAGCTGTGTACCAGGATCGGTCTGAATACCGCGGTGCCAGCTGAGTTTACGGATGATCTGTGCAGTACGTCGTCATCTTCAACTTCTTCGATCGGGAGAAACAGCGATTTGTCCTCGGAAAGGTCAACAGTGGATGAGGATTGCGGTGAAAATGAGGCTCAGAGTGCGTACAATGAACCTTTGGATATGATGGAGTCGTTAGAAGAGATGTTGCCAATCAGGTATCATGCGTTTCCAACTTATCTTTCTTAGATCCCTATCGACTTACTAATCATATACCCTAGGTCAAGGTTCAAGTTAGACGTAATTATTACTCACGTTTTATACTTGAAAACACGGATTCTAATTTAATTTGATAAAAAAAAAAACGTTCATTCGATTTTTACTTGAAGCAACGAACATATTATGTAAATTCGGTCAAGGTTGCCATGTTTTAGAAAGATTTCTTAGAATTTTAGGCGAGTTTCCTCATGAGATGAAGTTGGTTGTGCTAGATAAAAATTTGTATTTTTTTTAAAATCTGAAGAGAAGCTTCTGGAGATGATGATATTCATATTCAATAGTTTGGTAATATAATGAAATGTTTATTTATTCGGTTTGAGCTCGACCAATTGTCTCATGTATGGAATAAATTGTTGACAGGAGAGGGATCTCAAAGTTTTACAATGGCAAATCCAAGTCCTTCACGAGCCTGGCAGAAGCTTCCTTTTCCGCATCTGTCAAAGACATCACTAAACCAGAGAATGCCTACACTAGGAGACGCAAAAACTTGATGGCCTTCAATCACGTTTGGGACAAGGACAAGAATCGAAGTTTCCCTTTAAGAAGCAATGGTGGGGGAATTTCCAAGAGATCAATCAGCAATAGTCGAAGCACTCTGGCTCTTGCAGTCGCCATGAACAACTGTGACAGCAGTAGTTGTACAAGCGAGGATTCAAATTCAAGGTCGCCTCCACCACTTCTTCCACCACTGCATCCAAGAAGTAGGATACCTACATCCACTAGGGCAAGTGCATCTCCTTCGATTGTGCAGAACTTCTCTGCTTCACGATCATTCTCCTTGGCTGATCTACATCATTGTGCCACTGCTGCGAAAATGGATATGCCGAGTTCCACCCTCGGCAATGAAACAGCTCTTGCTAAATTAATCTGACGAATGAACTTTTCTGAACGAATAAGTTACTTCGGTGCTAGTTGATTCCATGGAATGTTGTAGAGGAACCATACAAAGATGATAGCTTCTGATCCTTACTTGGGCGCCAGTTGATTCCGCGCAACGTTTGTAGAGAGGAACCATCCAAAGATCATAGCTCAGAAGCGATGATCTCGTAGATTAACTATAGTACCGACATGGAAGCCCTGTGACTTAGTGTGCACTATCCCCTTCCCTTTCATGATTAATCTTGAATTGTAAAAGTAATATGATGATACTTTAGAAGTCATTTATTTACCCATGACCGTGGCAATCTGGTGTCATTCATAGATCACAACCGCAGTGGTAAAGAGCTTTGAGAATTTGAACCCCATTGATTGTATGGATATTCGGGGACCTTTCCCTGTCAGTTTGCTATACCATCCACTCGAGAGGTTATTATAAAACGGTGAAATTTTGCTGACTCTTTCCATAAAACCATGACTTGGATTTTACTTATTTAGATCTGAACAATTACGTTCGTGAGTAAAGTCTTACCTTATATAACAAATAAATCTTAAATGTTGCCACAATTCTTTTGCCATTTCTTCATGTATTAGTGGGTTCAAAAATGTGTCGTTAAGATGCACCCAAACAAACGGGCGCGACCATTCTCCCAAATGAGCGATTGAGGTTTATAAAAAACATTCAACGAACTTTGCACCACCACCAAATGCCTAGAAGGTGCCAAAAGACTAAAACGTGGCAGGATAATACTATAGCAAGATCAGTATTTACATCAATGAATGAAATAATACTCCATTCCTTTTGCCTAGCCCTAGTCCGGTTAACAAAACATTTACATCATTACATTCTGACTCCCTAAGAAGCTAGCTAAGGAGAAGCGACATAATAACACAAGGAAGCTTTTAATTCCTAAACTGCCATATACCCTTAATTACAACTTTCTGGATGAACTAATATGGGCAATTGTGGACTGAACCTATGAAATTTCTTTTACCGAATATATTGGTAGTAGATATCTTGATTGGCGAATGTGTTCCGATTATAAAAAATATCTGATGACAGCTAGGCTCGCAATCCATGTGAAGGGCAACTTGTGTTTCCAACGTGCTGAGCACTGCGGTCAAGAGAAAAAGACCCAGAGATGCAATACATTAAGCTGACCTAACTTTAGAAACAATCTTGAAACCGTAACGGATCAATCGCTTCTAATGTGCAACAAGAAATTGGGCGCAAGGATATTCCGACAAAAATGGAGGGTGATCAATATCATCAGGATTTATTGCAGATATTGCCATATCTATGTCTTCAGCAGAAAATGGAATGCTGCAACAAAAATATCAAGGTTAAGACATGCCAATAGCTACATTACAACTAAAATTGAATCTAATACTTACTTCATTCTCCATGTATTGTTTCGTCAAAGAAAAAGTGTATCATGAAATTCTTGAGCTGTCCTATACTATGCGTCAATACAAGTCGCTGTGCTAAAGGCTCTAACAAAAATAAGCGTTAAAGCTCTACACTCAGATTGGGGAGAATGTTGGAAATCACTGCAGATCTCCTTGGAATCCCTAGGCAATAACAAAACAGCTAGCTGCCTTTTCTAGAATTGTGAACCTTTCCATTTAGATTTTGACGCTTCCGTTTTTAATTCCGTTTTTATTTCATTTTCTCAGGGTAGACCTCTCTGCATTCTGTGCCTATACAGGTTTTGGTGTTTGTCATTCAGTAATCATTATATCATGAACTTACTAAAATTGAGACTCGGAATTATATTTAGGTTGCAAATTTATTGACAGGACAAAGCATATCTTAAAAGGGGGTATTATCATCTAGATCCATCGATTCCGTTTTTGGTTTATTCTAATAAGAAATATCAGGCGAGTAGGAATGGGCATTCCATCTTTTTTCCACAAAAATATGCCGATGAAAAAAGAAACCATTTCAGGTTAGGATTTGTGTAGGAGGGTTGCAGTTTCAATAGGTTGTCAGCACAGAAATTCTAAGCATCTATGTGGCAAACATAGTTCTCTTATGGTTCATAGTCTGCAATTTACAGAACAAGAACGAGAATTTTGTTACATAACACATTACAACCAACATTATAAATAGAATAAGAGCTTTTGTACAGTAAAAACATGCCAAGAAAAGACTAGTCATTGCCAACAGCAAATAAGAACTAGACGTCCTATAGGTTCATTCAACAATCAGGTCTTAAATCTGCAAACAAACGAAATATGCAAGAGAGAAATCAGATTACCTCAGATCATCATCCAACAAGAATGAATTTGAAGTCAGATTTTGGTTGTCCTTGCTCACAATTTCCCTCATTTCACTAACTACCTGTTCACCATGAATGGCTTGGAGATTTGAGCAAACTAGCGTCATACTTTCTCAGAAAAAATAACAATTAAAAACACTACTTGCCTCGTTGGACACACTCTGCGTTCCATACTTGTCATCCCAGTACATGGTACTGATACGATAGATTTGCCTCACAGTCAATGCCTGTTAAAGAAGTGCACTGAAATTATAACTCAAGCTTCCTCTTTCATTCAAATATTTTCAGACAAATTCCACTGGAAAAATTGCTCGTATAGTATGTTATGCCCTATACTGGGGTAAGATGAAGATCTTATGACTCAGGAAGAAGCATTTTCCTACTAAAATAATACCACAAAGGTCTTTCTTGACTGTTCCTCATATTCCTAATACAGTTAAATTGCTCGCATAGTATGTACAGAACAATCAGACACAAGGCAATAAGGGATGACAAATTTAACAGAGTCCGAAGATCTTATGACTTGGAACATGTTAGGAACAAGCATGTTCCCACTACAAACAATACTATTCCTCCTCTATCCTCAACAGCTAAGCATGATACCATTGAATAACCTTCTCATGTCTTCAAACAAAACTATTAATCTCCATGACCCATTGCTACCATTTTAACCACAAAAATATAATTAAATATCATCCTAGAAACTTTGCGAATGATGGAACCTGAAAAATTGCCATGGGCTACTCTTTAGGATCAATTAGTGTTCGCTTTGAGATTGTGATTATTATTTCAGATGAATAATACTTATACTTTATTGATTTTTAGAAAGTATATATATATACACACAATAGGAAATTCTAGATACTAATAAAATAATATTATATCTTATCATATATATTAATTATAAGATATTTACATATCTTATAATATTTCTAATATCTCTATACTCTCCCTCAAGTTGGAGCATAGATGTCAATCATGCCCAACTTGTTACAAAGATATTCAACTCGAATCCCATTAAGAGTTTTGGTGAGGAGATCACCCAATTGATCACTGGATCTGACATGTTATGTAGAGATAAAGTTTTCCTTAAGCTCGTTTTGAATAAAATAACAATCGATTTTAATATATTTCGCGCGTTCATAGAATACCGAATTAGAAGCTATGTATAGGGCCGCTTTATTATCACACAATAACTTTGCTGATAACGATATTTTAATGCCAACCTCCTTCAGTAACTGATATATCCAGACTATCTCACATACTGATTGTGTCATGACTCTGTATTCTACTTCTGCACTCGATCTTATCACCACATTTTGTTTCTTGCTTTTTTAAGATGTCAAATTTCCTCCTACCAAAACACAGTATCCTATAGTAGACCGTCTGGTGGCTTTTGATCTACCATGATCTGCATCACAAAAACACTCAATATCTATGTGATTATGATTCTTGTACAATATCCTACGATCTGAAGATCCCTTCAAGTAATGTAACATGTTCTAAGGTTTCCCACTATCAGACAGTTGGTAAAACCATAAATTGGCTAAGGACATTCACTGGATAAGTGATATAAAGTCAAGTCACTGTAAGATAATTCAATTTGCTAATCAATCTCATGTACCTCTCTAGGTTCTCAAATAGCTTGCTTTTGGCAGCTTCAACGGGATTTTCATACGATATACTACCATCAGCATCAAGAAGAGGAATATAAACTATAGGGAAGCTAGTTGGGGCAACTCGTAGCTTTCTAGCTTCCTTTAACAAATCAAGAATATATTTTCTGAGTCAATAAGATGCTCTTCCTGCTCCTCATGACTTCAATCCCCAGGAAGTACTTTAATGAACCTAGATCCTTCATCTAAAAGTGGGATTTATTGAATGACCTGAGTGATAAGATTCCCGAAGTATCATCACTCCCCGTAATCACAATATCATCGATATACATAACTAGTAAAATCACGCCAGCACTTGTTCTAAGATAGAACACAGAATGATCACACTTACTCTGGCACAGGCCAAAGTCTTTTACAATAATATTAAATCTGTCAAACCATACCTAAGGACTTTGCTTCAACTCGTATAGAGATCTCTTAAGGCAATACACTTTACATTTCTTCAAGAAGATCATCATTTAAGAAGACATTTTTGACATATAGTTGAGAGAGATCATAAACATAAGTAGCAGCCACAAAAATGAAGAGACAAACAGAGGAGAGCTTGGCCATAGGAAAAAAGTCTCATAGTAGTCAACACTATACATTTGAGCATAGCCTTTAGTAACAAGATATGCCTTAAGGCATTAAAGTGTGCCATCAGCCTTAGTTTTAGGGGTCAAAACCTACTTACACCCAATGGCTTTCTTTCTTGCCAATAATCCACTAAGATTCACGTGCCAGCACGATCAAGAGCCATCATCTCCTCCATAGCAGAACGCCAACCAGAGTAGGATAAGGCCTTAGGAAGCGACTGAGATACTGAAATAGTATCTAAAGAGGCAACAAAGACACGAGAAGCAGTGAACAGGTGGTTATAGGAAACAAAAGTAGAAATGGATAGGCACAAGTACGTTTACCTTTATAGAAGGCAATGGGCAAATCAAATGAAGGACCGGGATCTGGAATAAGAGGTGTCTCAAATTCAAGAACTGGGTTAAACTCAGGGTGAGTGATGCTTGCTGCAGGATCTGATGACGAAGCAGACAATGGTAGGTTGAATCTTGCGCTATAGCAGGATTAATTTCCTTCAAATGTCTGGTAAACCTAAGACAAAGGTGGTAGACTAGATGTCGGTAATGGTGAAAGACTAATAAAATATACCAGAAGAGTATCGTCCTCCACAGGTAGAGAAAGAAGAGCGGAAGTGTTAGAGGCAAAATATGCAACAGATTCCTGAAAAATGACATTTGCAAAAACTCGATAACGATTAAGAGTAGGAGAGGAATATAGATAACCTTTTTGAATGTGAGAGTAGCTAAGAAAGACACACTTGAAGTACTTAGGATCTAATTTAGTGATAGTAGGACGCACATCTCAAACAAAACACACAACCAAAAGTCTTAAGATCAATAGGAAACAAAGACTTGGAAGGAAAGAGTGATGTATGGAATATGACTATCAAGAATAGAGGAGGAGATGCAATTAATGAGAATGCACGCAGTAGAGACCGTATCTGCCTAAAACGATTTTGGAACCTGTATTTGAAATAAAACTGCACCGGCTACTTTTAATAGGTGGCATTTTTTCTTTCATCAACACCATTCTGAGGTGGTGTATTCGCACAAGAAGATTGATGTAGAATTCAGTTTTGAAACATGAAAGAGTGAAATGACTTAGATAAATATCTTTTAGCATTACACTACGTAAGGTATGGATAAGAGTATGGAATTGATTTTTAATTTCGACAGTAAAAGTATAAAAGTGAAAGAACTTAGAATGACTTTTCATTAAATATAACCAAATAGTACGAGAATAATCATTAACAAATGTAACAAAGTATTTGAAACCATCTTTTGATTCAACTGGACATGGACCCCAAGCATCGGAATATACTAACTCAAAAGGAGACGAAACCTGTTTATTGACTTGAGATATTAAAGGAAAATGATGATGTTCAGCAAATTGACATGACTCACAATCTAATGATGACAAATGCTAAAACTAAGGATAAACTTTGTTTAAAAACGATAAAGATAAATTATTCAAACGACAATGTTTAGAAAAGAGTAACACCACTACACAAACCATCGCACGATACCCCTGATCATCAAGGAAATAATAACCACCAAATTCGTAAATTCTACTAATAATCTTCTTTGTAAAGATATCCTGAATCAAGCAATGATGATGATAGAATGAAATACAACAATTGAGATCACAGGTAAGCTTGCTCAGAGAAAGAAGATTAAATGTAAGGTTAGGTACATATAGCACCGAAGGTCACTGAATAAAAGGAGTAAGACTTCCTATGCTAGAACTAATGACATGAGAATAGGAACTATTAGCAATGGTAATACTTGATGGATTGGCATGAGTCATAAGTAGAGAAGAGATGACGGTTATCTGTCATGTAGTCAAGAGTGTAACATCCCAGACTATCCCTCGTAGATATTGTCCTTATTTGCAGCTGTAGTCAAGAGCAGAGTTTTTTTTCCTAGGTGCAGCTGTAGTTACCCAGAAAACGCGTCTACGAGGGGAAGATATCCGCACCTTTATAAGGTGTAATTCGTTCTCCTTCCTAACTGATGTGGGACTTCACACTTGGGTGCAGCCATAACCACCCAAAAAACGCGTTTACGAGGAGAAGGTATCTGCACCCGTGTAAAACGTACTTCGTTCCTCTTCCTAACTTATGTGTGACTTCACAACATCCACCCCCTCATAGGGGCCCAGCGACCTCGCTAACATACCGACTGGAGACTTAGCTCTGATACCAATTTGAACATCCCCGACTCCTCTCTCGTAAATAGTCATTGTTTGTAGCTGTAGCCAAGAGCAAAGTTTTGTTTTCCTAGGTACAGTCTTAGCCACAAAAAAACGTGTTTACGAAGGGAAGATATCCGCACCCTTATAAGGCGTACTTCGTTCCCCTTCCTAATCGATATGAGACTTCACACCTGGGTGCAGCCGTAGCTACCCAGAAAATGCGTTTACTAGGAAAAAATATCCGCATCCTTATAAGGCGTACTTCGTTCCCCTTACCGATGTAGAACTTCACAATATCCACCTCCTTATAAGGGCCCAGTGACCTCACTGGCACACCAGCTGGAGGCTTAGCTCTGATACCAATTGGAACATCCCAGATCCTTTCCTAATAGATACTGTCATAAGGCGTACTTCGTTTCCTGTACCGATGTGAAACTTCACAAAATTCAACTCCTTATAAGGGCCCAGTGACCTCGCTAGCACACCGGCCTGAAGCTTAGCTCTGATACCAATTAATCTCAGACCCCTCTCTTGTAGATATTATCCTTGTTTGCAGCCATAATTAAGAGTAGAGTTTTGTTTTCCTGGGTGCAGCCATAACCACCCAGAAACCGCGTTTATGAAGGAAAAGTATCCGCACCCTTATAACGCGTACTTCATTCCCCTTCCCAACCGATGTTAGACTTCACACCTGGGTGAATGAGGGGTAGTCCCACATTAATTGAGAAGGGGAACGAAGTAAGCCTTATAAGGGTGTGGATACCTTCCCCTCGTAGACTCCCTTTCTTGGTGGCTACAGCTGCACCTAGAAAAACAAAACCCTACTCTTGGCTACAGTTGCAAACAGGGACAATATCTACGAGGGAAGGGTATGAGATCCTATAGATGTTGTGAAGTCCCACTTTGGTTGAGAATGTGAATGAAGTACGCCTTATAAAGGTGCAGATACCTTCCCCTCGGAGAAGCGTTTTCTGAGTAATTACAGCTGCACCCAGGAAAATAAAACCCTACTCCTAGCTACGGCTGTAAATAGGGACAATATCTTCAAGGGAGGGCTCTGAGATGTTACAATTGGTATCAGAGCTATGCCTCTGGTCGGTGTGCCAGCGATGTCGTTAGGTCCTTATGAGGAGGCAGATGTTGTGAAATACCATATCAGTTGGGAAAGGGACCGAAGTACGGCTTATAAAGGTGCGAATACCTTCCCCTTGTAGACGCGTTTTCTAGGTGGCTACAGCTACACCCAGGAAAACAAAACCCTGCTCTTGGATACGACTGCAAACATGGACAATATTTACGAGTGAGGGGTCTGAAATGTTACAAATAGCACCCGAATCTATGATCTATTTAGAAGTAGAAGAGACCAAACATGTCTTATTATTACTTTTTTTCAATAAGACCACTAACATTTAGAGTGGCGTGCTTTTGCAACTTGCCGTATTTAAGAAACTAGGCATACTTCAAGGCAAATATTATGAATGTTTCATCACAGTTATACTAGAGATATTATGAATGTCTCATCAGGGACAAATAACCAACAAGTATCCAAGCCAAAACCAATATACTAGAGAGAGGAATAACCGCATCAGGAGCTTTGTCACAGAAAATACCAAACACAAAGGCATTACATAAGACATTACGTGATATGATAGATAACCAATTAGTACTAGAAGCACCTAATCAAAGTAAATACAGCAACCAAAGGCTACTCTAGGGACCAATCAGCAAAAAAATATTAACCAAGGTGCCAAAGCTATCTCACGGGGACAGAGGGGATCATGAATCGAACAAAGCAAAGATGACCTGTCATATCCTGATTTTTAAGCTTAGAAGACCATTATGTAGCCTGAAAGAGATAGGCTACCAAACCCTGTAGAGCAGAAGTCCCATAAGTATACATATAATGTTCAGGGACTAAACTGCACGAAAGTGAAAGATCAGTGACTAAATTGTAAATAGTGAAAGTCCCTGGGGGCATAATGATCATTTTGAAGAAAGAGAGGGCCTAAACTGAAAAGTCTAAAAGTCCCAAGGCCAAAAATAAAAGTAGATACAAGTTGTGGGTCTTTAAGTGTAATTATGAAAAGTTGAGGGACTAAAGTATAATTTCTAAAAGTTTCCAAAGGCAAAATTGTAATTATAGAAAATTCAGCCAAAAAAGGTTTAGAACTGACCGGAAGCATTTCAATCCCAAAATTCATCAGTAGATAGAGAAAGTTATGCCTTTGTAGTAAGTATAGCCAGTCAACACAGCTTATAAAATTCTAAGGTATCTTAAAGGTACACCTGGTAAAAGATTGTTCTTTAAAAAGAACAATATCAGAGACATTGAAATCTTTATAGATACAAAATAGGCAGGAGATCAGGATAACAACATATCTATATCTGTCTATTGTCCTTTGTATAGGGTAATCTAGTGACATGGCAAAGTCAGAAACAAAGAGTTGTTGCCAAACGTAGTGCAGAATTTGAATTAAGAGCCCTATCACAAAGTATTATGGAAGGGTTATGGTTGAAAAGAGTAGCAGAAGAAACTTATTTTCAGTTTGATTCTCCACTAAAATTCTACTGTGATAACAAAGTAGCTTTGAGTATGGCATTGAATCCTGTTCAACATAGCAGGATCAATCATGTTGATGTAGACAAATATTTTATTAAGAAAAAGTTGAAGACAAGATCATCAGCCTGTCATATATTCCCACCAAGTTACAAGTGGCTGACATCCTTACTAAAGGATTACCATAAGATGTGTTCAAAAGCTTTGAAGGCAAGTTGAACATGGCCAATATTTATAATCCAACTTAAGGAGGAGTGTGGTAATTATGAAAATAATTAATTGTTGTAAACAGTTGAGATATTATGAGAGATATAAGGAAATAATATGAGAGATATTAGGTCGTTTAATTCATATTTGATTAAGATTAGATTAAAATATCCTATAATATTATTGTTCTTTTTATCTAATTATACTCTAAATTCAGTAGCTTCAATGAATAAAATCATGGTAGTATTTAGCCCTTAAAATTCCACAAAGTGTACTGCTCTGGTACCATGTTATTTCAGATAAATAATACTTTTACTTTATTAATATTCAGAAGGGATATATATACACACATAATAGAAAATTCTAGATACTAATAAAATAATATCATATCTTATCCTATATACTAATTATAAGATATTTACATATCTTATATTTCTTATAATATATCTAATATCTCTACAGTGATCAATAAATATGATAATCATACCGGACAAAGATCCTGTCGAATCTCTTCCAAGGATTTCTTCCTCTTCTGATGAATTACCTGTGCAATTCAAACAAAGGAGAGCATAAATGAGTCATGCAGTTCTATTTGACAGCTTCAGGTATCCCAACAAATTAAGATCTTGCTTGTACCAGAAACCCAACAGCTTGTCTTATATAATTTAGCTCATGCCAGGATGTTCCTGCATACTGTATTTAACTAAAACATTAGTCACATCATAAACTCCAACCATGAAGTATTTTGGGCAAGTAAACTCAATTTACCTCCTCCTTTGCATTAGCTATCCACTTCTCGAGTTCAGAAAGGCCAGATTTCACATATTCTCCATTTGAGAATGTACAGCATTCACGCCGCAAGAGAAGACTGCATAAGATAGGTAGAATAACGGATAGGATTATAACACTTATCTAAAGAAAGTCAAATGTCAGGGGTAATGGAAGAGTGTTAGGAAGTAGTTAATATCACAGAATAGTTGCTAATTCTGTTATGGGCTTGTAGTTTTGTTTAGGAGTATAGTGAGCCAAGAGTTTTAACTTATGTTAGCTTGTATCAGGGAGATTGCATTGGGTAGTTTAGTCGATGCCAAATTCCAAACATCCCATCTCTCTCTCTCTCTCTCTGCTTCTTCCTACCTTCTATATTCTTTCTTACTCTTCAAACCAATTAACCAGGCAATCAAATTAGCAATCCGATGCAACAAAAACCATTTCAAGTAACCTAGTTTTTACCTGTTGAAGAGGGTAATATTGATGAAAGAGAAAACTTGAGTGACTAGTTTACGTATGAAGAAGGATGGTACCTGAGCAAACAATTTCAAAGTAGCACAATTAAATCGGCATAAAAACTGTCATCTTCAATTTATGATATACAAAAGCAATCATGATATTCCAACTACACTAATTTCAGAATAACTAAGATCAAGGGAAATTTCCATATAGTCCTTATTTTGGCCCTAGACTAGCTGTTCTATACAACTCCAACTTTCAAAGTTCAAAAGAAAAATAAGATCACAAATGAAAAGTCAGAAACCATATGATCATGACTAACAAAATGATTTACAAACTACATTAAATGATTATTGGCCCACCACACTTGTTTCTATTCCATACTAAAGGAATGTTACAAAAATATAGCATCCCCAATTCATGAATAACAGAATGATTTACAAACTACAAGGACAATTAAAAAAGAAGTATAAACAGCAGCGTAGGATGAAAATGCATAATCCTGAACTAGTGGTTTCATCTTTTACTTAAACTCCATCTGTTTTCATTGTATGAAAAACTTCTATGGAAATGTAAAATTTCAAGCCTTTGTCAAGCCTAGTGCATTATACAGAAAGCTAACAAGTTTCACCAGTCAGAAAAACATGATCAGATGAAGTGAGATTGGGTATAACTAAACTGCCTTCTTGATGTAGCATGACATTCTGAGATAAAAAAAGGTTGAAAGGAAAGTCTTCCAAGACAAAATGAAGCATGTAAAAACAAATAGAGGCGCATTCTAAAAGGAAGACAAACAAAAACGTAATAAATAGACCTGCATAGAAAGAAATATATCCTTGAAAAACATACATGATTTCCACATAGTCGGCTCATAAGTGAATCAAAAAATTTAATGATGTTGTCCCACTGACCACCAGGAGATTGCTGAGGAAGTCCACTAGGAGACCGGGATGATTTTCCCCCATGCACTCGTGCAGTTTTTGGTGCCTATCAAGGGCCCCATGGGGTCCAGGGGAACATCATGTCAAATTATAATTATAAATTTAGAGTGAGAAACCAAGTAACAAAGTAAGCTTTCAATTATGTAATTAAAAATTGAGTCTAAAACTTTCAAATTCTCCAATAATGAATGAATGAATGAATAATGTAATAAAGGCCTATCTACGTATCTGAAAAATGATAATCCTCACACAAACAATCTGGAAAGGTTAAGGAATAATTTGATTACAGACCGCCACATCCCAAGTGCATAAAACAAATTCAAAAGCAATGTCAGCTATCAGCACTAGGTTGCACTTAACTAAACCCTCCTATGATCATTATGACCACAAATGGTCAAACTTAGAATGGGGAACGAATGATTCATCAGTCTCCACATATGTAATTTATTACTGGTTAAAGCTTGCCAGAAGTAAGAACAGTCACCTGAATGCACGAGCTCAACAGTGGAGAAAGCTCCTTTTTCAAATTATCACGTATAAGGCCAAAAATCTTCTCTACACAAGCCGTTAATTGTTGTTTGAAAAGTATAGCTGGATATCTTGCCTCTACATGTGACATACCATCATCATATCCAATGAATTTTATTGGAGATTTCAGTCCCTGAAAAAAGAAATAAAATTAAAATAAACGAGACAAAAAGGAGAGTAGACCAGAGTGGGGTGAGGATTTTCACAAAACCACTAAGTACAATGCAAAATCTAAAAAATAAAGAAAAACCTATTGATTTACACATTATTCTTTGATCTACCCGTCAGAAACCTTTGTTGGCTGAAACAAGCCAAACTATTCAGCCAATCAATGTTGGCTGAACACGTTGATTTTGCAAGAAAACTACAACCATTTTTTGCGCTCTAATTATGGAGATACTATTGGATTTGTCATGTTTCTGCCAATAAATCTCAAAAATGACAGCTCCAGCACTATAGCTAATGGAAAGGCAATTTTGATCTCAATTGAAAAGTTATGATGCAGAAGCAAGGATAATAATACTGCATAAATTAGGTCAGAAGTCACCCATCTAGTCATAGAAAAAAACACTGCTAGTGTAGAGAAGACATTTTATATGGCAAAGTTTAACTTGATAACTCACATGCCCAATTCGGCTGGCCAAGCCAGCAGATCCAGTACAACGCTGGGCAGTAGTAGCTAGAAAGCCACTTGAACGTAGGTTCCTCTGTAGGAGGCACAAAAGTGCGGAGGTATTGGACAGCCAATATGGTAAGAGAGAGTCATCATCTCTAACCTGAAGGTGGTGCATATCCAATGAATGAAACTCCAAAAATGAAAAATTATATGGACTACAAACTTATATATTATTTACTATGCCAAAGCACTTATCATAATAATAAATATGAGATAAGTTACATTAAGAAGAAAGGAAACTTTGAAAATAAGTAATGATATATGATTTACCTTTAAGGTTTCGTTAATTCCCTCAATTATGTTATCAAAAATGGCTGTTCGCTCAGATTCAAAGGCATGCCAATGAAGAAGACACTTGTATATGATGCATGCTGCCAATGGTTTACCATTTTTGAACCCCAAATCTTCCTTGATACATTTAGAGAGGAATTCATAGTTATCCTGCATAACATGTATATGTTAACCTGAAGTGCACATTATGTGGAAGAAAATTACTTTCAGGTAATCTTGGAGGGAATAAATTTAACGATATAGACATTTCATCTTGGTTTTCCACTAGTTTATGATCGTGCTACTGTAGTCAAATAAAGACTAAAACTTTTTCCTCGTAATTTTTTACATAGATATGTATATGTTAACCTGAAGTGCACAAATTATGTGGAAGAAAAAAAACCTTCAGGTAATCTTGGAGTGAATAAATTTAACGATACAGACATTTCATATTGGTTTTCCACTAGTTTATGATTGTGCTACTGTAGCCAAATAAAAAATAAAACTTTTTCCTCATAATTTTTTACATAGATATTCTAGTCATGCTCAGGTCTCGGCATCCTATGTTATGACAGGATGGTTGCTAAAACTACCAGAGTGAAATATGCCTAGTTGTGGTAATTATGGAAATAATTAATCATTGTAATTAGTTAAGATATTAAGAGAGATATGGGGAGATTATAGATAAGATATTAAGATATTATTAAGATAAGATTAGGATAGGATATTATTGTTATTTTCTATCTAATTGTACTTATAAATTTAGTAGCTCCTATGAATAATATCACTGTAGTATTGAGGCCCTAAATCACTACATGGTATCAGAGCCCAGGGTTGCCACGGTAGCTGCAGCAGCGGCCAACACAATAGCTCCAGCTGCTGCCGCCGCAGTAGCTTCAACAACGCTGAAGCCCAATTTGACGGTAACCTAGCCGCAAGTTCAGCCCGTGCTGTGCAACGGATCCCCCAGCAACGCGACAACGTTGACGGTAACATAGCTGTGAGTTCAGCCCTTGCTGTGCAACGGGTCACCTAGCAACGCGACAACGTCAAGCCTATGCCACCTCAGTCCGCCTGTACCTCGCCGACGACAGAGTCCAACCTAGACAGTGTGAGTCGGGTCACCCAGCAACGCGACAACTTCGAGCTCTTTGTTTTTTTTGAGCGCCTGTACCTCGCCGACGACACGCAAGTCCAACGCTAGCGACAAGTCCAACGCCTACAAGATCTGTGTTAGTCTCTTTTAGCTTTTGCTTCTACGAAACGTGCCTCTATTCCTCTGCTAGCACGTGTGCCAGCGACAAGTCAAACAGAAACAGCACATGTGCCCGTGACAAACAAAAGTCATTCTAATGGATAGCTCGTTAGATGGATCTTTTAAAATGGATTCTCCAAGGACAAGTGGTTCCTCAGGGTCTATCTTTACTTTTGATAGTTCGCCTATGTCAATTGTTTCAGACAAGCTCACTCACAAATTATAGGGATTGGGCACAAGCAGTTCAATTCCCCGTGGGTGGATGCGGTAAGTTAGGTCACTTGACAAGAGATACACCAACACCATCTGATCCTACAGCCATGAACCAATGGAAAACATATGATTTATTAGTCTGCTCTTGGTTGGTCAACGTTATTTCTCCTCAACTTAAAAGAAGTTTCATGTATCTTCCCACTGCTAAAGCAATTTGGGAGGCTGTCCGTGACTCCTATTCTTATGGAAAAGACCATTCTCGAGAATATGGTGTGAGGCGTAGGATTTGGAAGTCCACATAAGGTGCACGAAGCGTTATAGAATTCTGGCTTGAGCTTGTAGCTTTATGGCAAGAACTTGATCTAATGACAGAGGAAACATGGACCTCTCCACATGATGCTGCCCGTAACAAACAAAACATCGAAAATGAACGAGTGTTACTTTTTTTAGCCGGCCTCAACCGAGAATTTGATGATGTTCGAGGTCAGATATTGAGTACGCAAGTTCTTCCACATCCTAGAGTGGTATATGCTGAGATCTTGCGTGAAGAGTCTCGAAGTGAGGTAATGTTGCCTATATCCAAGCCACCTGCTTCTGTTGATTCCGCTGCTTTTATAAGTCAGAGTACCAACTATAGTTCGACTCGTGGAAAAGTAACCTGCGACTATTGCAAAAAAGTAGGACATACTAAAGATAAGTGTTGGGATATCCATGGTAAACAAGCTGACTGGAAGCCCAAAAGAGGTAAGCCTCGTGCTAATCAAGTCTCTCAATCTCAAGAGAGTGCTCCACCACCAGTCCCAACTATCAGCAAAGAGCAAATGGGTCAATTGTTCGAATATTTTAAAACTCTTCATACTGAGCAACAGTCTGCATCTACCGCTGCTATTGCTCACCAAGGTAATCATGCCACTGCCTTAAATACCTTTGTCCCTACCAGATGGATTGTTGATACAGGGGCTTCTGACCATATGACTTTAGACATCAAAATGTTTGATTCTTATCTTCCTACAACTGGTAGTCAATCAATTAAGACAGCTACAGGTTCTTCCTCTCCTATAGCAGGCACAGGGACATTCCATCTGTCAGCAAAATTGCATCTTGACTCTGTTTTACATGCCCCACACTTGGCTTGTAATTTATTATCTATGAGTAAACTGACTAAACAAATCCATTGCTCAGCTCATTTCTTTCCATCTTATTGTGTTTTTCAGGATCTTTCATCGGGGATGACGATTGACACTGCTAAGGAATATGAAGAGCTTTACTATCTTGATGTTTCTACCGTGAGTGCTTTAAGTTGCAAATTAAGTAGTTCAGCATCAACTACAACTGATAACAATATTGTATTCTGGCATAAAAGGATGGATCATCCTAGTTTTTCTTATTTAAAGCATATGTTTCCCCATTTATCTTTGAATAAAAGCACTATTTCCCATTGTGATACCTATGAGTTAGCTAAACACCATCGTCCTACTTTCACACCGTCTCTCTATAAATCTACTCGCCCTTTCTCTATTATTCACAGCGATGTCTGGGGACCCTATCGTATCCCAAACCGTACCCAGTCTAAATATTTTGTTACGTTTATTGATGACTATACAAGCATGTGTTGGGTGTACCTGTTAAAAGAAAAGTCGGCTGTTGCCTCCACTTTTTATCGAATTCTATCACTATGTCAAAAATCAGTTCAACACCACATTGCAAGTCTTGTACACAGATAATGGGACAGAATACTTTAACCAACCCCTTGAGAGTTTTCTTAAAACCAATGGTATTGTGCACAAGAGTAGTTGTCCTTACAGCCCCCAATAAAATGGTATTGCTGAACGGAAAAATAAACTTCTTGAAGTTACTTGTGCACTCTTGTATACCTGTCATACTCCAAGTTTCTTCTGGGGGGATGCCATTATCACGGCTACTCATCTAATTAACCGTCTTCTTAACCGTATTCTGTCCTACATTGCACCACTAGATAAGCTTCGTGAGACCCACACGGTCACTCACCTTGAATACTCATTACCATTTCGAGTTTTTGGTTGCTTTGTCTTTGTCCATCAGCATCACCCATCATCCAAGCATGATCCCAGATCTGTCAAGTGTGTTTTCTTAGGCTATTCCAATTCTCAAAAAGGATACCGATGCTATGACCCTATCACTAAACGCCTCTTTATCAGCCGAGATGTTACCTTTGCAGAGAACGAACCCTATTTTACTACTTCAACTCAGGGGGAGAGTTGGAGTGAGTTTCAACTTGAGTGTATTCTAGAACCCATACCTCCATCTACCGCCATCTCGCTCTCTATGAACCCATCCAATGTTATACCACGGCTAGAGATCCAAGCTCAAAAGTTTGGTAATATTTACTCACGTAGAAATAAACAGGTAGTTGGGTCCAGCATACCCGGAGAAGTCCCAATCTCATCACCGGTGGAAGGTCCTGTGAGCGCTGATGAAGTTACTCGAGCAACAACGACAAGAGAGGAAGAACTTCCTATTGCATTAAGAAAGAAAACTCGAGCATGTACCAAATATCCTATTCAGAAGTATGTTTCTTACTCCTTTCTCTCTGAGAAGCATTACAGTTTTGTTACTAATCTTGATCAGATTCAAATCCCAAAAACCGTATATGAAGCTCTTAAGAGTCCAGAATGAAAAAATGCAGTAGTAGAAGAAATTCGAGCATTAGAAAAGAATAAGACTGAGTTCACTGCACTACCAAAAGGAACCGAACCCGTGAGATGTAAATGGGTGTTTACACCAAAATTTAATGCTGATGGTTCATTAAATAAGTACAAGGCAAGGCTAGTTGCCAAGGGATTCACCCAGACTTATGGAGTTGACTACAATGAAACGTTTGCCCCTGTTGCTAAGTTAAATACCATTCGGGTTCTACTCTCCATTGCTGTAAATCTCGATTGGCCACTCCAACAACTTGACATTAAAAATGTGTTCCTTAATGGTGAATTACAGGAAGAGGTCTATATGAGTATCCTACCCGGATTTGATAAAGGGAAAGTTGGTCAAGTATGTAGACTAAAAAAATCAATTTATGGCTTAAAGCAATCACCACGTGCTTGGTTTGACAGATTCTCTACTGTACTCAAGGGGGAAGGTTACAAACAAAGCTTATCAGATCATACCATGTTTGTATTAAAAGATGGTGATTTAATAACTATCCTCATTGTATATGTGGATGACATTATTCTCACAGGGAATAACATCAAAGAGATGGAGAGAGTTAAAATTGCCCTCAATAAACAGTTTGAAGTAAAAGACCTTAGGAAACTGAAGTATTTCCTAGGTATGGAAGTAGCAAGGTCTCAAAAAGGAATCTATGTTTCTCAAAGGAAGTATATACTGGATCTTCTCAAAGAAACATGAATGCTTGGGTGTCGGCCAAGCAAAGTACCTATTTGTCCTAAAGAGAAGCCAGTTAAGAAAAAGGAAGCAATCCAAAAACAAAAACATGAGGCAAATGAGGCAGCAACAAATAAAGGCCAATATCAGCGACTAATTGGTAGGCTCATATATCTTTCACAAATTAGGTCAAATATTGCCTTTGCAGTAAGTGTAGCCAGTCAACACATGCATGATCCCAAGAAGAAGCATCTAGATGCAGTGTATCAAATTCTAAGATATCTTAAAGGTACACCTGGTAAGGGATTGTTCTTTAAAAAGAATAATGTCAGAGATGTTGAAATCTTTACAGAAGCAGATTATGCAAGAGATCAGGATAACAGTAGGTCTACGTCTGGATATTGCACCTTTGTGTGGGGCAATCTAGTGACTTGGCAAAGTCAGAAGCAATGAGTTGTTGCCAAGAGTAGTGCAGAATCTGAGTTAAGAGCCCTATCCTAAGGAATTATGAAAGGACTCTGGTTGAAAAGAGTGGCCGAAGAAGCCCATTTTCAGTTTGATTCTCCACTCAAATTCTACTGTGATAACAAAGCAGCCTTAAGTATGGCATTGAATCCTGTTCAACATCGCAGAACCAAGCACGTGGATGTGGACAGACATTTTATTAGAGAAAAAGTTGAAGATGGGATCATCAGTCTATCATATGTTCCCACCAAGTTACAAGTAGCTGACGTCCTTACTAAAGGACTACCAGAAGATGGGTACGAACGCTTTGTAGGTAAGTTAGACATGATCAATATCTATGATCCAACTTGAGGGGGAGTGTGGTAATTATGGAAATAATTAATCATTGTAATTAGTTAAGATATTAAGAGAGATATGGGAAAATTATAGATGAGATATTAGGATATTATTAAGATAAGATTAGGATATTATATTATTGTTATTTTCTATCTAATTGTACTTATAAATTTAGTAGCTCCTATGAATAATATCACTGCAGTATTGAGGCCCTAAATCACTACACTAGTAAATAGCCAGGCATGCCAGGGGAAAAAGAGTGAATACAAGCTTTATTTGTTTTGTAGGAAAAAAAAATTCTTTTGCAGAATAAAAATTTCTAGAAAATTATTCTCACAGAAAATTTTATTTTGGACCAAACATAACTCATAATCAAATCAAGTCTACAAATCATAAACCTGGATAAACTAAACAATAGAAGAGATTTTCCCCTCTCATCTCTTGTAGTTCAGTAATATTTTGCACCAAACACTTCACTAATTTCTTCCCACTTCGCATAGAAATGAAACAAATACCCTTCACAAAGAAAGCGCATCAATCAGGAAAACCTTTCTAATATTTTCCGAAACAGTTATAATCCAAATCAGCAAATTAATCGCTACCCAAGTAACTGAGACTTTAAAAGTCATGAAGCTGATGAATGTCATTGTAGGTAACCACAATGACGAAAAAAATATGTAACTGAATTGTAGAATCAAAACAAAAGTGAAACAAGGGAGAACCTGGTGTCTCTCTGCAGTTAACTTAGATCTACGAGAGTCTGACAAGCCAAGTGGAAATGGGGCCATAAGTTTTGTGGGTGTGGGTGACTCCTGCATCAAATTAGAGCACATGAAGTCAATTACAATTACATATGACCGTTATTTTGAACTGAGAGCTAAAAAAAGTGTTAGGTAGCTTACAAAAATAGGCTTTCGTTCTGTACGGGAAGCCATTGAATTTGAGTATTTCTGTTTCAAAAGGTAAAGAGAGGTAATTAACTATGATGCCATACAACAGAGCATAGACTTAAAAAATAAATAAAACCATCTGTCAAGAAAGAATTAGGAACCCAAGGATAAAGTGGTAGTGAATTAAGCTAAACTAAATCTATAAAAGTGTAGGTGGGCATGGATATATTCATTATAATACAACTTACTTCTGAAAATGACTTTCCAATAGCTGGTCGGCTACTCTTAGGAGATGGATTCAAGGCTTTTTGGCGGAGGACATGATTTTCATCCTCTAAAGTTGATAACTTCTCCTCAAGACTGAATTCAAATACAAGGGAAAAAATGAGTCATTAGTTAAGTATAATGCTGCAAAATAATAAAATCCTATGAGAACACTCGTTCAAATTCTAACAAATGCAAACAAGACACGCCAGTAGAATGAAAAGAAATGTAGATGGCACCTTTTCAAATTTTGCTGGAATTGAGAACATTTGTGTTCAACCTCCCTCAATTTCTCAATGGTTTCATCACTAACTTTTTGAGCCTTCATAAGATCAAGCTCTAAAGCTGCATTCTTCTTTTCGAAGGCATCCAAAGAACTCTAAAATAATAAAACAAGGAATCTAATTTAATTAATGAAAAGACAAACAGGCAAACAACTGAGTAATTGATGAGACACTTCCCCCCTTGAATATTTCTTCTAATGCAATCATGACTACTGTGTAAACACAGCACTACTATTCCCAAAGGTAAACTGTCTTAAATTCCCTAGCAACCTAAAGGGCTATAGACAGTGCCAGATAGCATCATGATTCATGAAGGCATCTCTACACAAAGGAGAAATGTAACTGTAATGTAATGCCTGTGATGTTGCATATAAGTAGGAATTGTTCAATCCTTCACATGAGCAACATCTGAAATAATGCATGTTATTTCTACAGCATGAATAACCAACATTGACCATAATAATTCTATACATTACGCGTAACACCTTTAGCGCAGCATTTTCTTTCTGCAGTTCATCCATTGCAACCAGCTCCCTTTCTAAAGCTGACTTCTCCTTTACTGACAATTCCAATTGATTTTGAAGCATAGCATTTTTGTTAGACTCATTAATTGTAGCTAATTTAGCTGCATCCAATTCAAGAGTTAGAGCTTCTAGCATCTTTTGAAGTTTTGACATCTCCACTAGCTTAGCCTCTTCCTTAGAAACCTGCAAAACAGTCACGGCACAGGATGAAAAGAACTGTGTGACAAGTCAGAATATACAAATTTTGCAGATCGGGAACTAGATTAAAAAATATAACTAACATTAAACAATGACACCGTAAAGAACTAATAGAAATGTAAAATATGATAATCTTGACATCTGGACATTTTGAACTATGAAATATAAGAAACTATTACCACTAGTTCTCTAAACAACCGCAAACAAAAAACTAGGTCACTTAAAGCATTTGAACTGGTTAGAGAATGCTGACTTCAAAAAGAGTAAAACATCATACAGAATTAATGAAGCAGCTGAAGAACATGCATGACTCAACACATTTGACATAAGCAGTTTCCATCAAAATATCATTATTCAGAAATACCCTTAATCTTTTTTCAAGATGCAATCGCCATGTGAGATCTTCCAATTGCTTCTCAAGTTTATTCTTAGCCAGACGCAAGGCACCGGCTTCACTAGCTTCCTGCAAATGCGTAATCAGTAAGTTTAGACACCAAAATCTTAATACTAGGACAGCAGAAGAAACAGAGTCCTCACTTTTTTCAATCTACGAAGCTCTCTTTTTGCTTGCTTACACCGCCAAAGACATTGTATTGCCACAATTGAAGCTTGACGATGTTGGAAAACTGACTGAATTTTGTACATCTTCCAACAAGCCTATAAGATCAATTTCACTTATATAATAGATTGCATCATACACAAAAATCAAATAAAAATGATGAGGATTTGAAAGTAATTGCATAGAAAACACAATGTTAAATTAGAAATCAAGTTATGGTTTCTACACACAAATTTAATCAAGTTTAACGAAACAGATGATGAAGAAATCATGGTTTCTACAAATTAGAAATCCGAGCAGAGATAAAAGAATCATCTTGAAGTTAAAAATCACCTGAATAACCGTAGCAGCTCTGTGTTCTTTTCCATGAAAGAATCTTTGGCGCGTTGTGAAACCACGAATAAAGGATTGTATGGTTATGGAAGAAGAATATAGTTTCAGGTATGATTGCTTCATTAACCACATACGAATATAATTCTGAATGAAAACAGCAGCAGCTGCCTCCCGTTTAGCAGCATACATATTTCGAGCAAGACATCCTACAACAATATTAATGAGCACCAAGCCAAAGCAACTACAAGATGACGAACCCTGAATTTCATATGCTTATCATAACAAACATAAATTACTAGTGAGGTACACACCACCCAATCTTGCATTAATTCTGACTGGACTTGGAAAAACTTGCACAATGTTTTACATCCTCAAAGTTCCAAGTCCTCATTTTGTGTAAGAGCAGTTGACAGTTGTAAAAGTAAAAGCATAGCATAAACCAAAATATTGGCAGAGCCTGCAAGGGTAGTAGGGTGCCAAATTTACAGCAAGATAGGAAGGAAGTAGTGAGATATGACATAAGATTGCAGAAACAAAGGTTTTGCCGGGGAAAAAAGAAACCCAATGATGAAAAACTATTTAACACAACAATTCACTTAAGGGGGGAGGGAAAAAAAACAAAAAACTAACCCCTGCAGTAAGCCTGAATAGAAAATGCAGCAGCTCGGATGGAGATAAATTCCCTGTGCATGATAAATGTTCTCAGTCGGCGCTGAATACACTTTGCAGCATTGTCCAACACTTCGGCACGCCGGGAATCTAAAATGCCAATTTGACCAGCTCTGAGAAATACTTTGGTCCTACCCAACTGAATCAGAAAAAGAGAACATCAAAATAAAATTAATCATTAGAGACGTAGTATACATCCCGAGTTTGTTAATGAACATCAGCTCAATGTAACATTCCCAAAAAGCATACCTGAAAATTCTCTAGATTTAGCTTCTGTAAAATTTTTTCAGTGGTGGTCTTTTCATCATAACTGATAACACAATACACACGAGGAAAGTATGAAAATTTGAACAGTACTGAAAGCAGAGCGCCACCCATCCCCCCAACACATTACAGATGAGGTATGAAAATTTGAACAGTACTGAAAGCAGAGCCCCCAAATTAGAGCATGACTGCACTTACACATTCACAAACTAATTACGACCATAGTACATGAATTAAATGCTGAAAAATAAAGACAATTTTTTTCTACTAATTAGCACCTTTTTTTATACTTATTGATAATTATTAATAAGAAAACACCATAACACAGGCTCAAAGACAGTAATGGGTTTTCTAATAACAGCTCAAAGACAGCCAACGAACTCATTAAGAATAAAGTAGGAGCGCAGGATGGAGACTCCATCCATCAACCTTATATGCTTGTATTTTGAGCTATTATTTTAAAAATCTAAATAATATTATTACTGTATAAAAATTATTGTAATTAAAGGTTTGAACCGTAATGCTACTAAAGTATAATCTTATATTGATGTAGTTCGATAAATTTGGTAAAATTTTAATTGAAGCCGTCAATATTTACATTCTGGTTAAGCCTACTTCTTCAACCTCAGTCAACTTTTACCCTGACCCTCACCTTTTATCAGTTTTATTTTGAACACAATAATCCTAACAACAGAATTTTTTCCAATAAAAGGACTGCATGAGTTAACAAACTGCATATCTGAACCTTTAGTAAACTGACCTGCCATCCATAAATTCAGGAGCTATCAACCCAAAGCGATCAACAAACTCTGAGTAAGTCCTACGAGTGGGGTAACCTGCAAGACTAATTCGAACAGCCTCAAGGACACCCTAGAAAAAAATGATATAGAAATAAGTGCTTAGTGGAGCTGAATCCTTTTAGGAAGCAAACCTAGCATACATGCATAATTGAACTTGCATTATGGCAACTTATTTGCAGTAAAATTCAAATGAAGGCCACAATAACTGAATATATGTACATGAACGGATTTAGAAAAAAATAGCCTTGATGGAAAAATCGACTTGACAGCATGAACCTACCTTCCAAATGATGTATATTCTCCTCTGCCAATATACATGTAGAGATATTATAAGAGATATTATATCTTATCCTATATAATAATTATAGGATATTTAAATATCTTATAATATCTCTACAATACACAATAGTACTAAATATCATTTGCGCTATTTCAAACCATCTAAATCCTCATTTTGATTTGAAAACGTCAAAAAGATTAACCACAGCTCCATCTGCTCCACCAAATTTTGCAAAAATTCGTTCAACTGAGCAAATACTTAAAATAGTTTATAAGAAAAAGTTTTTTGTCATGGGAAAAAGTTTAAGAAAACATATTATGCAAGGGTATTTAGAACTATTTATCACAATCCAACGCAACATCACCAAGACAAGAAAGTGACATGACTCATTAGCTTCTTGCACCTTGTAAGATGCAACTCTTAGGAAAAGTCAACTACAAGATGTGTAACAATAAAGAACATGATGTAACAACAATTGCAATCCCTGACAAACGAAAATAAAAGCAACAAGACAGCAATCAATGAAGTCAAACTTTAATAAATGACATTCAAGAAATATCTGTGATAACAACTCTGACAAAGGGAAGCTGGAATATTTGAGCTACTGACCCCACAGCGTAATTGATGCATCACACTTGAATTCTCAAACCTTTGTGGCCGATTCAAAGAATTTGGCTTCACACATCGTATGTAATGAGGCTCTGTTGTGTTAAGAGTCTCCATTAATGCTTGAAGTTGTTGCTGAGTCCAATGAAAAATAAAAAGAAAAGGTCAAAAACAGAAAAATAGTGATCAAATACTTCATTATACCATAATGCATAATTCCGCTATAAAATTTTAACATAATAATGGGCCATCTTATGTAACCCAATGATATCCTTTAAGTAGCATAATGACGATAGAAATAGCACAGTCCATAGCTCCTTTCCTCTTTGAGAGAACATGAAAAAGGCTCAACAATTATAATAGCGACCATTTGTAGCTAGTGCCATTCATGCTTCAGCAAGAAGGTACCCAAGAATAAAAATAAAAAGTATTTTAAAGCCAAACTCACCAGGCTCTGTTGGATTTGTGAGGAAAATAAAAAACAAATCAGGAAAACTATTCTACAATAGAAAAACTTTAGACTTTTTGTCACGTAAGAAAATTTCTCGAGAAAAAACAGTGATTTGGCTGCAAACATACTACATGGTAAGCTTTGATGATGATGCTGGCCAATGGTAAGTGACAACTACAAAGTAAGCACATGGCAATAGACTAAAGTACAAGTGGAAATGCTTTCCTTAATCAATCTTAAGGAAAAAAAAATTCCTTTAACAGTTGAAATAAAATTTATATTGGGGGAAAATTTTCTAATCAAAGAAACAGAACCTATAAAACTACTCTCGTCATTAATATTATTAATTTATTTGGAATTGATTATGATTTTAGCAGAATCAACTGAGCTGATCCTCGGTTACAAAAAGAAGGCAGGGGATGTGAGGGGGGGGTATCACACACCTTAAATCTGGAGGCTACTGAAGAAAATTTGTATGATGATCTAGAAGAAGATTCCTCATGAAGCAAAGGGAAAAGATCACACACAAATGGGCATTTAGAAGAAGACAATAGACTGCAATGTTCAACAACAACATAATCACGATTTTTGTCCAAAAAGCTATCTGTATGGTAGGTGACCTGCATAAAGGTCGCAGATCATTGAAAAATTTGTTGCGTGTATAGTCTTCATGTATTAAACAAGCAAAAATACTGCAGCACAAACTCACCTTTCCAGCATAATGAGAGATGGTAAAATCAGTTTCTGAGAACTTTTCTTTTGCCAACCTTGGGTGGGACCGGAAATGCTGAAACAACTTGGTTGAGAATGTCTGATGAGTTGATTTTGGAAACATGCTGCAAAGACAGGAAATTCAACCTCATTCATAATTTGCTAGAATGCATTAGATTAATAAATGAAGAAAACAAATCATATTCATAATTTCATATAAAAGAACTCAAATTGTACCAAGCTTCATCCAACAGTGCAATGATACCAATGGGCTTCTGCAAATGACAGCGAAGATCAGTCCACAAGAAACCAAATTAATGGGAAACATACAAACAAAATACATTCTTAACATATTACTTTATTTTGACATGATAGCAGAGATATGATTCATGACAAAAGGCCCAGAAAGCAGGAAGAGACAATAACAGGTTTTTGACACATTGTAGACTGCATAACTAGAAGGCTTCCTAATAGAAATCCCCTTCTACAAATTTCAATATTTCAGGCCTGCTTTAATAATCAACTCAACCATAGCTTTTACAATATTTTTCAGCCCCAATAATTAGAGACCCATGTATTCTCCTCTCACATATATGAACAAACAGGAAGGTAGTCATGCATTAGAACTATATGGAAAATAGAAGTACAGAGCATAGATATATCGACCTAAAAATGAATAAGAAAAAATAAACCAAAAAACCTTTTCAATCAAGTCTAAAACATCTTGGTTGTCAATAAACTCAATGTAACTCCAGTTAATTTCTTCTTTACTGTACTCCTCCTGCTCCATCTTGAATACATGCTACAACAAATAGAGTGACAAACAAATAAACACACAAAATACAAACTGAACTTGCTTTACGCAGCTAAATAAAATAACACTAACAGATACTTAAAGATAGAATAATGAATAACACTTCCATACCTCATTAAAATGTTGCTGCAACTTTTCATTTGCAAAGTTGATGCAGAATTGCTCAAAACTGTTAGAAAAAGATGTTGTGGGATTAGGTTGAGATCATATGGAAAAATTAACAATTTCCTTCAACCGGAGAAGCATAAAAATCAAAATATAAATTGTCTATACCATGAAAAGGAATCAACAAAAATAGATGATAGTAAACAAAGTCTGAGCAATAGCACTAAACAGAATTTTCAACATACAATGCCTAATCTAGCCCATGCATTAGAATGTCCCATAAAGACAGATGAAGATTTAAACCACCCCAGGAAAAGGAAAAATCAGAACTATTCACTTCATTTCTTCACGATCCACATGAGAAAAAGAAAACTCCTGCTCAAAGTCACAAACATATAATTTATGACTTACCTGTTATCCTTAAAGCACTCAAAGCCATAAATATCCAAAACCCCAATTTGTATCCGGGAATTATTATCTTGTCCAACAGACTTGTTGATTTTTTCAACTAACCTGTTAAATCAAAAAATAATAATATAGCCATCTCAATTAATGCAGATCGAATATGACCACTGATTCTCCATTAACCATAAAAAATACCAGTCGAATAAGCGGGCATAAACAGTTTTAGCCAAAGCATCCCGACCAGCAACAGCAGCATTGCAATCAAGAGCTTTCACAATACTTCCTTCACGGGTTTGTATTGAGCGAGTACACAATGTTGCTAACAGTAGATTCACATCACACCTATAGAAGGAAAAAAGCATAGCCATTAAGGTAAGCAGAAAAAAACGAAAATATAAAAATTATTACCTGTCATTACATCTTAAAGAAGATATGACCCAGCATTGATCTCGTTTTGGGTCACTCAAAATAGTTTAAGAACCATATGAAATGTTAATTATTAATCATCCCATAAGAGAACAAAACACTTTATACTTTCATTTCTACTGGATTACATAGCTCCCAGATTTTCATAAAAGTTAGACATATTGGTGACTATGATAGAGCAAGATGCTCAATTTGTAGACTAATTCATTTCTTTGTAGAAGAAATAATATATGTTTATTTCATTGGTATTTCCAACAGAAGATGACAATCAATGATACTGTCGATGATTATGATCATCATCATAATATACTGGTATCAAGATTGTATGCAGGAAAAGTTAATAAATATATATTTAGTTTTTACATACAAGTGCGTGAATGAGGGAAATGAAATATAATTCAGCCAGCCTAAATTTTTATATGAAGAAAACAAGAATTGATAAAAATTACCCACATGAAGAGATCTGCTGCCATCTGCAAATGAAACCTTGATTTCTCATCCTTTATCACCGATGAGTCATGTTCTTTTCCAGGAGAAAATTCAATGTTCCCCAAATGTAAAATTCCAGCTAATGTGCGAAATATGGCTTCCTGATTATAGGAATGTAGGATAAGTAAAACACACATCGTCAATTTTATCCTGTAAAGCAAAAGCAACACAAATGGGAAATAATGGATAATCGTATTACACCTGATCCTCATGGCTTATACCAACTATATCCATTGCCCTCCTTGTCTTCATGTATTCTTCAGCACTGCTTACTCCTTCCAATTCATATGTTTTACTTTGATTTAAATAGTGGAAGTGGCTTGGATGTCCTAACTTATACTTCTCAGCATCCTGAAAAACAGTGCATTACAATCATAAGGTATAACTCTTAATGGTTCAACTGTGACCCCCCATTAAAAAAAACAAGAAACACAATAACTGAAGAACCAATTAAACAAAACAGATAGATACAACATGAGACTTTGAATACCCTTTCAGATGAACACAACTGATAAAAGCAGTGATAGTTTCTTTCAGGATCAGTTATCTGCACAACTCGTGACCTTTCCAGTAAGTAAGTTCGAATTGCAGCACCAGATATTCTACCACTTGAATCAAACTGAATTTCAACAAATTTCCCAAAGCGACTGCAATGGAAAAGAAACAGTAATAGTTTAAGCCTAGGAGAGGAACATAACAATGATAATTTCAATGGAAATTCATTATCACTGAAAATGCAAGACACTGCAACATCAATTTGTTTCTGGTGAGTGCAACACCAAACCTACAGTTTGTGGCTGACATCTAATTCAAATATGTACTATAGCAATGATAATTTCAGTGGAGAGTATTACAGACGTGACTAAAGTACGTCATTACCATGCATGGCATGTTTCAGAGATAACACCATAAGATGGCCAAAAATTACAAGACATTTTTTCCCTCAGATTCAATGGGGAAAAACCAATAACCTATTAAGTAACAAAAAATGAAAACTTGCATAAAATGGAACAGGTAGGATAGGAATAAACAGCCGAGCAATAAAAGGAGCCAAATTCACCTTGAATTGTCATTCCTGACAGTCCTTGCATTACCAAAAGCCTCCAATAGGGGATTGGACTGAATACATCAGAAAGTGGAATTAATATCTACTATACCCAGATTCAAAAATAAAAAGTAATTTGATTGCCAACTCATAATTGATTGGATTCATTACTATCATACTTCAAGAACTTGTTGCTCAACTGTCCTATCACCACCACCAGCACGTCCACCAACGTAGGTAAGATACTGCATAATCAATTTTGTTGTCTCAGTTTTCCCGGCACCACTTTCACCACTGACCAAAATAGACTGGCTTTGACCTTCATCCATCATTGCTCTAGATCATGACCAACAGAAGCTCGCTAATTCACATTTCACATGAAATAGGGCATGGAAAGAATAATAAAAATGAAAATAAATAAATACGTCACAATAAACATATAATATAAACACACAAGTGCACACTAACCTATAAGAAGCATCAGCAACGGCAAATACATGTGGACTGAGTTCACCAAATGGAGCTCCTTTATACTGCTCCATCATGTGGATATCATACAGATGAGGAAGCTTTGTGAATGGATTTACAGCTATCAAAATGCTCCCTGTATATGTCTACCAAAGACAATCGTTTCAGGAGAAAATCATAAAACAGCATATATAGTTCACCGATCCCAAATACCAGTTGGTTCCCAAGCAATAATACTCCAATTTCAAGTTTACAGCCATTTTTTTAGTTTTTTCAGTCCCATGTATCTTCTTTCAGAGAATATTGACTGAGTTCAATTGCAAACATCGTCATCATGATAATGCCCATGGCTAAGCTTGGTTGACCAGTGTTAAAGCAACAAACCACTACAAGTAACTAACAGCAGGGATCGATCATCATATAGCAAATAAGCAGACTCACATATATATCATTCAGGGCATATCTTCTTTGAAGATTATACAAAACTCCCGGCTCATTCAAGTAGGCCAGCCTCGTCATATCTTCCACTCCCCCATGCTCCTCTTCATCTGCATCCCTGGGGAAGAGTTTCTCTGGTAGTGCAGAAACCTACACACAACACCTCCCAAAACCAGAAAGTTGAAAATATATCCGTAATTATTCATAATTATTCATTATTATGTAAATATCACATTCACCCAGCATGCAGCGCAGGAGGGAAATACAAACTCCTCACCTTCTTCCCAGAAGCGGTGACAAGTTGGAGTTGCTTTCCAGCAAAGCCAGTGACCTCAGCGGCCACCCATGCCAAATCCCTGTCTTCAACCCAAACTTTGGAGCCATGCCGGAAATTCATCTTGTTTTCCCGTAACAAAAAAAAAAATGAGCGTGGACCGAAACAATTTAGGTATTGGGTAGCTAGTAACAGAGGGGAGGAGTGAGGAACTCAAAATTGAAAAAAAAAACCTAGAGAGAGAAGGAGAAGTTGAGGTGGGACTGTGGGTTCCCGCCCTATGAGAGGGTAGAGTAAGAATCAAAAATGGCGAAAAGAGAAGAGTATTTATGTCGTTATGGACACGTCACCACCGTACACACGGTGGGATTGGCCTTGGAGGGCAACTTTTTAACCTTTTTCACCGATGTCCGCGACTGTTGCTCCATTTTGAGCCTTTGTTTGACTAGACTAGCAGCTGGACCGTTTCTCTTACCCCCGCTCCCCCAAAATGAACGTTACAATGTCGTAACGGACGCCAATTATTACTTTTTATTTTTTATTTTTTAGTTTCTATTTTTCTTACAATAGTTTCCAAATTTTAAACAACCAATATACTGAAAGCATTAAATTAGAACCCAATTAAAATCTCTGATTGGGAGTAAAAGTACGCAACACAACTAATATTCACACAGGTTAATAATGAAATTGCACTCTGGTTCATATTTATTCTGTTTAGTCGCGTGTGATGGGGTTAACGGACCACATGTTCAAAATAAATAAATAATTATAATATAATAATAATGCAATTAATGAGGCCCGAAGGCTTGCAAACATGGACGAATACAGCAGGAGACAAGTGATGCTATAATAATCAGCGTCTCCCTTACGTCTTGGACGGCCTCGTGGAGTTCATACTTTGAGACCAGACGAAGAACTACGTCACTTCATCATCTAGGAGTTCAATTTCCGCAATTTCGTAAATTTCATTTCACGGTTCACATCTGCTTTTCAAGAGCTTGCCTTTTCAGGAGTTCAATCACAAAATTTACTTGCAAGCAACAACTCCCAAGTACAAGAAGATAATTTCTCGTACAAATTTTTTACTTTCCTACCTCACTCGTCTTTTCTTTTCATCTGGGTTAGATCTATGGTAGGTTCCTCAATTCTTTCAAAATCTTTATTTCCCATTCTGAGAAATTACCTCCAAGCTGATAGATATTGGTAGGTCAACAAGCTGCGAAAACCTTGTTGACGGTCCCCATTGTCTTTATGTGGCAGGAATTGCTGATCATAGCACAATCAAAGAATTTTGGGCCCCTTATCTCAACCACGAGTGCCATTAAATGTGTGCATTTAATGCTTCAAGAGTCACATTTCCCAAAATAGATCTTCCGAGCTGCAGATAAATTAATTTTGCCTGAGATTCATCTCTGTTTGGCCAAGTTTTGGTGGTTGTCAGAATTCATCTGACAAATGGCTATCCATCTTACTACTATTATATGGTTGTCCAATTTGTGTTAGATGATCCAAAATCCATAAAGAAAATTTGCGATTATGATTTTTATCAAAAAGAAAGAGAGAATACAGAATGTGGAGAGGTGAAGATCTGCAAACAAGTGAATGACATTGCAAGTGCAAATTTCATTTTCATATGTAATCAAGAGATAATGTAAAACAAGTTGTACGTGTCTCCCCGTTCCTGGTGATCATCATTCAAATACAAATCCAAGTACAACAAACAGAAAGTCCAAATAGGGAATCTACAGACAGAAAAATTGAATCAAAGGTAAACAATTTTCAGGCATAAAATCAATCGAATTTCAGTCACAGTGTAATCACAAAACCAAAGCAAAACTCAAAGCAACCAGAGTTGTAGCGGCAAATAGCCATATACCACCAAGTTGAGACCAATCATAAGCCCCACTACACTCATCATTAGCTCCACTGAAGCAGCCAGGTTTTGTTATTTTAGCCACACCATCCTCAAACACAAAGGTGCTGTTAGGTTTACCATTGCTGAACAACACGCACCAGAAGTAAGGAGATCCTCCATCAGTACCAGTCACAGCAGCTCCCACTTGAGTGTGATTCTTACTGTAAAGTATATCCAAGCTCTTCTGGTTTTTTATCAGGATTTCTGAGAATGCCTCTGGTGCATGAACATATTTAGTCTGGCAGCCTAGGAAACGACCGGTGATAGTGCCAAGTGTCGATGCCTTAATGCCGCAATTAGGGGCAAAAGTTTCGGCAAACTGAGATTCAGGAGGCTTCTTGGCGTCCGCTCCTCCCACGGCACCACAATCACCTTCGTATGCCTTTATGTATTGTAAGGCAAGACAGGCAAGCCCTGGGTTGTCATACAAGCTTGAGACCTTGTGAGCAGTTCTGTTTTTATTGATTGCAGCTACCAATTTGTCCGCTGGGTTATCAGTTACTTTAGCTGCAAAGTTCAGTTTTTTTATGTCCAATTGGAGATTTAAGAAAACAGAAAGAACTATAAATGGAAATGATCTATATGTAAATCACAATTCCGAGTACCCAGAAGGCCACAAATGAATTATACAGCTAATGGAGATAACTAACTAGCTTTTGGAATGAGAATATAAGGTTAAAAGATCATATGACAAGAATTTGTTTGACATACAACCACAAACAAGCAAGTAATGAAATGTGTAACTTTAGCGGCAATTTATGAGTTATGACCAGTTCAAAGGCCAAAAAATCACTGAATGGCTGCAATTAACAAAATATGTTACTTGATTAACATAGGTTTTACTCTGAAGAGACTATAAACTTTGTAAAGCAATAAACAAGCCAAGCTGATCTGATACGAACATATAGAGTGGTGGCGAATTTATTAAACGAGCTTGAACTTGTACTCAAGCTTGGCTCGCTGATTAAAGGAGCCAAAACAAGTGCTTGGATTTCAGCTCACTAAGTAGAGTGACCTTATACATCACTTACTATTTTGGGGATTTAAAGTAGCTTGAACTTTACATCATGTAACTTTCAGTCACTCAAATAGTCCAAGGTGCAAAAGGAAAATAGATCCATGCAGGAACGTAGGAGGATCTGAAGGGCAGGATTAGAAGGACGTATAGGAATCTTAGTTATCTTAACTTACAGGAAAGTCAAAATTTGAAATAAAGTTAATTCGTTTAGACTACATTAAATCGCACGAGCTCATAGATACTAGTAAAAAGGCCACCAGGTCAATGTCTACTTAACGTTTTCATCTCTCATTTCTTTACTGCATTAGATCCAAAACGAAGGCCCATAAAATGCACTCAAATCCCTGCTCAAATAAGAGAATGGCCACCAAGCAGATCCTGGGCAAAACGTAAATGTCGCCCTCCCAACTCCAGAGACAGAGAGAGCTAATGAATTGTTAAGCTGATATCATTTGTTGTGTGATTAAGAATGACAAAGATCTGAACTATATTCGGGGCCGAGACAAGGTCACAGAAAAAAACAGAATGGGAAAAGATTCAAAGGAGTCTACTTGTTTTTCCTTTGTTCGCTTTTCTACCTCGATACTGCGAGCTTAAGATCCAATGCCGATGGTTTTCTATGCGATCAATTTCTTCAGGAACAAAGAGCATTCAACAGGAATAATAAAACATCTTGAAAGAAAGAATTTTCGCTGGGAGATCAGCCACATACAACAACTCTATCTAATTGAGATCTAGCAAGAGAACGGCTTCAACATCAAACATTAACATGATGAAGTGTCATTTCACTCTAACCATTGATACACGCAACCCTGACTGAGCAAAGTATTAAAAAGGACAAATCCAAGAAAAGAAGAAAGGATCTTGGGGCGTTTGGAAGCAGAAGCAAAACAAACGAGTAGTACCGATTGAGAGATAGTTCTTTATATGGAAAGTAATTGTTGACTTACTTTGAGAGTTAACAGCACCTGTATCAGCTGCTAGAAGGAAGAGAAGGATGGCTAATAGAGACCAGACAGTTATCGCCATTGTGAAGAGTGAAGACTGAGAACAGACAGGAGAAGGGGAAGAGAGAGAAGAGAATGGAGAGAGGAGCTAGTGAGTGATACGTCAGGCTCAATTGGGTTGTCTTCTACGATAAGGTACATGGACATGGAAGTTGTACCAACCGGGTCGGGTTGATTTAGCGGCCGTACCGATGGGTCATCCATACTATGTTTGTAGCATTTATACATTTTATCTTGATGATGAAAGAAATATGATGTAATTCAAGATGAGGAGTTTACAATGAGCACACAGCATGGAGTGAATGACAATAACGCGATAACTTTCCTTTTTAATTTTCTCCTTCTTATTATAACGGTTTCTCCTAAACTAGAGCTAATTAAAACAAAATTAATAAATTACCGGTCGCTTGTATTTTTCCTCTCATCCTTTACCGCCTCAACGAGAAATTCCTGACCAAATGCGGGGGAAGCGATAGGGGAAGGCCCCGTACAACCTCACTGACATCCTACCTACATAGGGAAAGTTGGGTCGGGTGCTCCTGTCGGCAGGGCCTCGGAGAACAGCTAGCACCCATGCGATGTGTACTGTTTTTTTCTATTTTTTTTAGTATTAAAATTTTTAAAATAAAATTAGAATCATTTTCCTAAGATAAAATTTCCCCTCTTTTTAAATAATATTAATATAAAAAAAATGAACTATTTATTATTTTAAATATAAATTTAAATATCCAAAAATTAAGACCTCAATAAAAACATCACCCGTGCGTCCTCTCCTATTTTTTTTTCAATGAAGCCTTCTCTCTGACTTTCAATTTCCATGCCCAGCATCGAAGCCAAATCTTCTCTAGATCTCCCCGACCCACTCGTCTTTGATTTCATCTTGATTTATTATTCCAATATAAGTGGCGCCTATTACCACATACCCTTTATGCATTTAACACAGATCCCAACTCATATTTTACGACACAAATTATATATTGAGGTTGAGGGTATAACAAGGATGATCAAAATTGACGAAGCTGGGATTTACACGAGTAATTACGAGAATTCTAGAAGAAAAAAAAAGATGTAATACATAAATATAACTACGTAACTTATATGCCAAACATTAAACAATCGAATCGTTAACAATTTACAATACATGGCATCACCAAATCTAGTATCTATCGAGGCTGCCCTTAAAGCTAGTTGACATGGCAAACATTTTTCATGCAAGATAGAAATCATTAAGTCGACAAGCTGCTAAATATACGCCTCAAACTGGAACAAGATGCTCGTAATCTACCCATGTTCATTGAGCTTATCTGCGGCCATCGTAAAGCAAACCGCAAATCAATTTGACGATCAAATCCAGCGTCTTGGAACAAAAAGTTTGTAAGTCGAGTACTGATGGAATATAATGAGATAGGCAGTTAATTCTCACCCTTGGACAAAACCGAACATCAAGAGTCTCCAGCATGCTGCATTTGGATATAGCAGCTTCAACAGCTTCCTCGTCAATGTTACAGGACTGAAAACCCCACAGAGCAGAAAAAAATGTCAGGCTTAAATCTAGAATAATAAGATATGAAACCAAAAGGCAAAAAACTTAATCTGGGCATCCAACCAAAATATAAAATACCGTATGCATCAATATATTAACATGGGAAAGCAAGACTAATACCTGAAGAAATAGACTGCTTAATCTTGGACACTCTAGCTTCAAAGTTTCCAAAGACGAACAATTGCTGAATAAAGAAGTTAAAAGTTATTGCACGTGATATGAGACGAACACAACCATTCAATATTCTTTAGAAAGACAGCCATACCTTAAATTAAGAAAACATAGGTTGAGACATACAATATCAACCTCCTTCAAGTTAACCGACAAAGAAAGGTTTAAATATAATAAATGGTAACAATGTGCCAAAGGTGGAATGAGAACTTTCCTAATATTTGGACAACCCACGCAATTGAGGTTCTGCAGTAAACGGCTGGGTTGCTCACTTGGTTCAAGGACATCCTCATGTGAGATCATACTAGAGATGTTTACAGCAGGCAACTCAGTGATTTGTCCACGCCTATAACCCCAATTCAAATCATGCATATTCACACAGCCATTCAGGCTCACATGTGTGAGGTGTGTGCAGCATGCAAGAAGCTCCTCTATTGCAGACTGACATAAAGTTCCATATGACAGATCCAACTCCTGAAGCGCTGGTAAAGCACCTCCCTTGTAAAGAGGCTCAAGTGACGAGTCAGTGAGATACTTACATGCCTGTAACTTTAATACCTTAAAGAAATAGTAAACATTAATATTGTCAGAAAAGATGAAGTGGAACACAGTGACAAAGGCCATAAACCACGGCATGTTCCATGGTTTGGGGACAAATGAAGTGCTGTAAAACATGCATATCATATTGAATTAGAACACACAAAAATATAAGCTGGCGGGAAGAATAAAAAACAAACAAATTTTCTTTTAACACCAACACGAAATTAACACTTTGTTTGGAGTTTGAGGTAAGTTGTAGCATTCATGACTCATGAATAATGCGCCTTTCTATTGATTTTACATTTACAAATAGATATATCGATTTCTCATACAAAAAAAGTCAATGAATTAAATAAAGCCAGTTCAGCCGAATAATTTTTACTCTAGAATGCTGCTTCTTTTGGGTGTTTTTGTTTTCGTTTTCGTTTTATCTCTTGTTCTTTTGTCTTTTTTTTCTTAAGGGGGTTTTCAACAGTCAGCACATGAATATCTGTGGTAGTTCTTGCCTTTAATTGTGCACAAGACTCAAAAACAGGCTCCAAGTTCGTCAAGAAAGTATAAGATAAATCAAGAACAGTAAGATTTGGAAGCCAATGCAGAGAACAAAGTCCATCTGAACCAACTGATGGGCATGACATCAATATCAATGACTCTATCAGGGGGCATGAGGCAGTTGTTGCAGATAAGCAGTCATCTGTTAGTTGGCTGTACAACCAAACGGTAAATGTTAGTTTGCATACAAGGAGGATAATTAAAGTAAAAACAAGTGCTACATAACCTGCAAAAAGAAGCATCTAGAGATATCAACAGGGGGCAATTAATAGATGCTTCAGAAAGAACGCCACATCCTTTCAATTCAAGCGAGATCATATTTGGTGCCTCAATGTTGAGTGTGTTTAATTTTGGACATATTCCTAAATTAAGAGATCGAAGACCAACCTGAGAAGCAGGAGAAAAAAAATGCAGTTAGTCTTTAGCTACTGTAGATTAGACTACCATATATTAATTGATTGTTATAAAATAGTAACCCCACCCCACAACAAAAAAAAAAAAACAACAAAAGCCTTTAGAAACAAACATCAGATATCTCCCGTACCACACTATAAACTTGCATTATAAACCAAACAAGCAGGGAGCTTCGTACAAGCTAAAGTTCAGACATGCAAATTATACAAAGTAGCAATTCATTAAAAAATATCACTTACAGGGCTAAAGGATGCTCTTTCCAAATGATCACAACCATCCAAATTGACTTTCTCAAGATTAGAGCAAGAGAGCTCAAGAGTACCGATTGCCCGGCAACCAACAAGGGAAAGACTGGCTAAAGAGGTACTCGCGAATGTCACTGATGTCAAGCTCTAAATCCATTAAAACATGAAGTTTGAGACAAAAATACAAACAATAATAATAGTACTTAGACATTTCAATAATAAAATCATCAATCAAAATTCGAAACCAAAAGTCTCACAAGCACAGTAGTGAAAAAAGTTGAGAAATAAAATCCATCCTAAGCACTTTCTATGAGTAGATAACAGTTACATAAATCCGAAAAAGGATTCAAGTTAACTCATCATTGGGGAAAAGAAAAGGCCAACCTTGAGTAAATTAAGAACTTTAACAGAAAAAATTCCCACAATTTTTCAGTAAGAACCATCTTAAATCTACTACATAACACTCTGACTCTTGATGTAGGCACACAATTAACGGACTTTCTGACAGGATCTAAAAATCAGCTCAATTTGGAGGATGTTGATGGCCCCAGCCCAGTTAAACTTAAAATTATCCAAGATAAATATTAATGATTAAAATCCGAAGGGCAAACTCAAACGGTCAAATGTTAAAAAACACGACAAATTGCACCATTACTTGATAAGCTGACTAAAACAAGGAGAATTTTTTTAAAGTTAAAATCTACTATCTAGTGAAAGAATAGTGATAATACTACATAAAGCTAGCACAGCTGAAGCACAAGGAAATTTCTGTAAGCGATAAAGCAAATAAGGTCAAATGGTTAATCACATACCTCGCAGTTATCAAGAACTAGAGAGTTCAACATAGGGCATCCTCCACCGTCACTAAAAACTTTGCATATAGAGTTTGTCAAAGATTCACACTCGGAGAGGTCCACCTCTTGTAAAGATTGGCATTGCAGAGCTAGTGTGGTTAAGCTGTCCTGCTTTTGTAATGCTAATTTCTGCATTGCCACAATCAACCCATCATTTCAACCATATCTGCATCAGCATGGCAAAAGAAAAGGACAGAATAAATGACATACTCGAAGTGAATTTGATGTTATGCTGATGCGGTGGAGCAAAGGGCAGTTAGAGACTTGTATAGAAGATAGCATCATGGTTCTCAAATCCAAATCAGCAAGTCTGTAGAGGAAGACAATCCAACAAAAGATATTAGAAAATATAAAATCCAAAAACAGGTAAGCACATGACAAGAAGCATCCAGTTAACAAGGGGGATAGAGGGGGGGGAAAGAACAGAAAAATTTTCTGGAGACGAAGGAAAAATGGGGCAGAATCATACTTGCGACAATGAACCAATCTGATATTCTGCAAACGTTGAAGATTCAAAGACACGGAAGTCAATAGGCTGCAATTGTCAAGCTCCAAAACCTGCAGTGGAAGTTAAATCAATGCCCAAGAGTTCAGACATATTGTCACATATGGAATGATCAGTATAAACAAAAGTATACTAGTAAGAGGTGTGAGATAGATTCAGCACTAGTTCTATAGCCTAAAATCAATAAATGCATTTAGCATCTAACAAACAGCATCAAAGCCAGGTTTTCAGTCAATTGGAATCTCCATGTACACAATCTGAAATACAATAACAGAGACGACCACATGAACAGCTTAGGAATCATCAACGAAGGTTGGAGCTCCTAATGTCAATGATTGAGGGTAATCACACTCATATGGAGCAGAAAACACATAGTAATAGGTGAATTGAAGCAATCTGAAACTTGTATTGAAGCTCTTGCCGGAGACATGGTTGTGCAATCGGTGATGCTAACAACCGTTCCAGAGTCAAGATTAGAGCAACACCAAGTATGAAGCATAGACCTGCAATGCCTCTGTTTGGTTCGTTTGCCAGTACAGAGGCCATGGCAGAAGCAAGAAGACAAAGGTTAATCTGACCAAATCAAAAGGTAAGTAAGAAATTATAGGAGAGTTGAGGAAGCAGCCCAAGATTTTTAAGATGAGACCAAAGTTCCATCACTTCCCACAACAAAGAGTGGAAAGTAAGCAACTATTGGTAAGATGAAGATTGTGTTAAGGGGTAAAACAAGAAGAAAGAAAATGTGACTACTTTTGGGAGCAATAGTCGATTAAGGTCCAAGAGAGAGAAAAATGTGTTGTAACGATTTTCTGAATTTCTTGCATTTGTAACGATCCTTGAGGACAAGGATCAATTTGAGGGAGGGAGTATTGCCCCATGGGAAATTAGGAATGCGTTAGTTAAGAAACTATGCAAATTAAGAGAGGAAGATAAGTGAAAGAGGTTTGATATGGATTCAAAATTGGTTCTACAGTTGAAATTCAATAAGTACATTCACCATATATCACACAGATAACATCAATATCTAAGTCGCATTCCATACCTCCAACATGTAACTATGACCTATTGCAGCCATTGAGGCAGAAGTTATGCCCTCGCAGCTGTGAATCTTGAGAACTGTCAACATTGGCAGTCTAACAGACTTCAAAGAGAAACAAATAAGCACGTTAAACAAAGACAAAACCAAACTACACACAACCTAAGATTATTACTTAGTCTAAACCTACCTCCAAAGATATGTTTGAACAGTAGGAGGCATCAAGAAAACTAAGATTAGCACAATTCTGGGCTATTTCCCTCAGTGTTTCATCACTGACACATGAACAGTTCGACATATCCAGAGACACTAACTGAGGACATGAAGTTGCAGCTGAGCGAATAACAGCATCTGGAAGTTTGTGGCAAGAGCCTATGTCAAGATCACGCAACAAGGGGCAATTAACCACAGCCTGGGCCATGGTACTGCGCTTCAATGACATAGTTTCTAGCAGAGGGCACCTAGGAAAGGTAGATTATCAATAATTAGCCCATCAGCAAACACTTGACCAAGTTCAAGTCCCACTTCAAATATTCTCACCTGACTGATATGCGCATTACACGACATTTTGTTAATTGAAGATGACACAATCTATCATGGTAAATAGAGATTTCTTGTATACCATTGCCAAGTGTAGCATCATTGATGTTTAATTTTTTCAGCATAGTACAGTCAGCTAAAGCATGGAAAAAGTTGTCCAATACTTGACCTCTTCCCAACGTTAAAACCTCAAGATTTCTGAAAATGATAACTACAAATCAGCCAGTCCCAGATCAGTTGATTAACTTTGACCAAATAAATATCACAGAAAATTACTTACCTTAATGAAGAGATAGCCTTCATAACAAGAATGTGCATAGCAGAACCAGAAATGCTCAATGCTGTGGCATTTGGATAACGCCTACACATGTCCTCAACTGTAAATCCATATAAAGCTTCGAATAAGCACACTGACTCAAATGAAGGTACATCCAAAGCATGCACACCATACAGAATTTCTTTTGCAATTAAATGTTATCAGTTGAATGTTAACAGGCTTTCCATAAAATAAAATTTCAATAAAAAATTATCGCAACATAGGTCTATTCAGGCTCACATTGCTGTGTAGATATATTCCGGTCTTCAAAATTCAAAAACTTCCAGAAGTCTTCATGAGCGCTAGCAGCACGCCATTGCCTACAAACTCTAGCAGCTTTGCAGAGATTGGGATGATCCAAGAATGAAAAAACCTGAGTACACGGGTAAAGAAATGGAGATGTAATAGATAGATTAAACCAGGGGAGCGATGTAGGTTTAGATTCCATTACTCCATATTAAAAGAATATCAATTCCTTTTAAACTAGAAATAACAACACCAAGGTAGTTCTTTTCCTCAAGCATACCATATGCAGTAAATCATCCGTGAGATCCATTCTGACCTCCAGATCTTCAACTTTTGATATGTCATTGTCATTTCCTTCACTGTCATTCACAAGGCTAGAATCCAAGTTATTCTCCTCACTGGTATTCATCAATGCAAAAGCACCATAACATGAGTCATTATTATATCGAAGAGATGATCCTGGGATATTATTGAAATCTCCACCGTCAATAGATGCATTTGATTTCCCAGTATTTGAAGATGTTGAGGTTGCAAATTGACATTTACTGCAAAACACAGTCATTATCATCAGTTACAGGATATATCACGGTGTGGTGTGCTAGTTTCCATGTCAGACATGAATAGCATTTCTAATTAAATATTACTACCCCCAAATATTTTCAAAAGAATATAGCAAATTACCGGCTAAAGTTGCCTAGCCAGAGTATATTGCTTGAGGATTCTTCTGGTGTCAAACACAAATAATAAAGACATAAGGAAATTGCATTAAGGAGCCAGAAAGTCCACGTCTTCCTAGAGTGTCCACGTAGGAGATACCAAAGTATCGTATTAAAAGAAGAGGGGGGAGAAGTAAGGCCTCTTTCAACCAACATTCATAAAGTAAATATCTGATTAGTACGCTAAGTATATAGTAGTTCACGAGGAAACAATGAAATGATAAAAACAAAGATCCCAGTAAGCGTCCAAAAATCCTGTGCAAAAAATGGGAGAAATAAAGGTGTGAACAATTTAATAATATATATATGAATTTATGTAATTTCAGAAACTCCCTTTAACACCGCTAAAGTGGACATAAAGGACTTGGTTTCAACAAATGCCATATATTATAGATCACATGATACTCCCCAAATTAAAAAAAAAATCAAATGATATGTACATGCTAAGGGATCACAAGCAAAATTATACAAGATGGTATGCGAAAATTAATACAACCAAAAAATAAAACGGAACTCTAAAACAAAACTGTCGCCAGCGACGAGCTAAGTCTTCTTCTAGTTGGTTCTTTTTATTATACTAGTAACAAACCTAAAAGAACTAGAGAACATCATTATAAGACCCTGAGGTAAAAAAATCGCCATCCTCCTCGCTCTCCACAATGTTATATTGTGGTTGGAGCAATAAATCATGGCAACATCATTTTGTTGATCATATAGCATACTATAACTCGATTAAACGCGTGAATGTAAACATTAGTGTGTAAAAGAAGCAAAGATAAGCGCGAAGATGATTTTGAATCTCGGTATAGAGCATTGTAGTAAAAGGAAACTACTTTCAAGTTATTTCAAATAAAAATTATAGTGAAAGCCAATGTTCCCTATTCAAAGTAAAGTTTGAACTTCGAAACTCACTCGGAATCGGAGTGAAATTTGGCGCGCTTGTGCTGATAATCGCGACTATCCTCCACGCCATCCTCCAAACCAGCGGCCACAACGGCACTACTCTCACCCTCAGACAGCGCCGCGTTGGACCAAGAAGCAAAGCCACCCACCCGCACAGCCCTAACCATCTCCTCAAACATCCCGAATTGATAGTCGGCCTCCCTATCAGTCAACTCGACAGCTAAAGACACATCACGGCCGACCAAAGACTGTTCATCATTTCCAACATCGTCATCAGATAGAACATCATCTCCGAATGCGCGCTCCCCCTCCATTAAGTTTGGACGATTATCTCCCTCTCTCGTCACCTCGTCTTCTCCTTCGTTGAAGTGCAAATTGCACCAAAACTTCATGCAGTTGGCGTCCGGAACTGAGAACTTCAAGAACCCCACGAGTCGATCCAACAAATTTCTAATAGAATTTCAAGCACTGAGACCCGTTCTCTGGAAACCCTAATGCCAAAGGCGATTTTCAAAACCCGAAATAGAGAGGCAGAGATCAAATTTCAGAGAGTGTAGGAAGGAAGGGAGCAGAAGAGAGGGATGGGAGACGGTTTAGAGAGAGAGAGAGTGGCTTGAATGGATCTGACCGGATCTTGGGAGCTGCTTTCTTTGGATGCTTTTCCTGGTTGCTGGATATCTCTGAGGATTGAAATTCGTACTCTTGTGGAAAATTGTAGGAAGTAAAGGGTTCCAAGACAATAACGACGACGTTTCAGGCGGTAATTTTTAACTTTATTAGTATCTTTTTTTTTTAAGTTATTGTTATGATCGCGTGTGCATGTTGAAGCTACCTGAGTGGGTTTCCTAACTTTCCTGTCCCTTTCTAAAGATAATGTCTTAAAAGAGAGTTGCGAAGACAGAGATTTTCTATGTGGATGTAAAAATCCTGGAAATTTCTGGTTCAGTACCATCCGTTTATTGATATTTGACATTAAACTCAGAATGTACCGTGGAATAATCAATTATATTTATCCTTTAAGACATCGGCAATTACGTCAAATTATTACGGAATTAAGAAGACAACCTTTTTATTATTTCTCCGAACTCGCACCGAAAAAACTTACGGACATGTCCAGACCAAATCAGTCAGCAGTTATCATTACGAGCTCCAAGCCTTGCCCCGAAATCCATGCCCAATTTTTGCTATATATAGTACATACATGAAAGGAACTTACCAAAAAGTTCAAAAATTAATTTATTTTCCGCGGTCACAAAGAATATGAATATTAATATTAATAAAAATACAAATGAGATTGGTGTTCGGCGGCGTAAAGAGTAATTGTGAGGTCATGAACAAGGGGAAAGAAGAATTAAGATTTAAGGTGACGCTAATAATTGGAGTTGGAATTTAGAAAATGGTGGCGTGCAGGATGAGAGGCGAGCAAAACTATGCAGAGTGAGCAGGCGATTGCGCAGCAGAGAGGGGGAAGGTGTCTTTCTTACCCTTTACCCGTGTGCTTGCTTTGCAGACAAGCTCCATCATGGGCCCGCTTCAATCTCAACCGTACACGTGGCTTCCTCTTGGTAACCCGCTCCTTCATGCTCGGAAAGCCCATTGGATGCCTAATTAATCAAAAAACGGTGAGACATGCGTTAATTTAAAATATATTTAATTTTTATAAAATATTATTTTATTATAATTTTATTTGTAGTATTTAAGAATATATTTTAATTTGTTTAGTATATAAATTTATATTTTATGATAATAGATATTTTATTTTGTTCGATATTAATATAGATTACGAAAAAGAGATATTTTATCATGCCATTATATTATAGTTGAATTTAAATTCTTTTCAAAATTTTGTATAAAAAAATAGGGAGAGGAATGTTGGAAGAAACTGCGACGGAAACCTTAATAAGAGATGAGAAAGAAATAAAGGATGAAGCAAAATGATTCAATTTCTAACGTGGGGTCGTCTGAGGAAAAAAAAACAATAATAATGGAATTTTTGAATGCACTGGGGGAGGAAATAAGAGGAGTGATGGGGAGAAATTAATTAGAGAAATAAAAGAGGGTGAAGGAAGCCGGTAGGCCCCACAAAAGGAGGCTCAGGTGGGAGTATAATAGTTGAAACTTGACAAACAGGTTGGTGGCGGTTTATGAAATGGAAGACAATCTCTATTCATGGTCCGACCGTTGACTTTGCCAGCGTATTTGGTAAATTTCATTTCATTAAATTATTACTTTATCGGTTTGACGACAAATAAATAATTTTGTTTCCCGTGGGCAGAGGAAGGGGAAAATGATGAGAAAATACATGTTGGCAGAATGACCGAGTTCAATTTCATATTGGGAGCAGAGAGTGCATGTGAAGTAACGAGGAACATGCTTTGAGAACCCTCGTCGTAATGTTGGTTCGCTTGTGACCATGTGTCATTACTAATCACCCTTTTCCCCGCGCGTGATGTCACTCTATTTTGGAGTGGAACAAGGGGATCTGGCACGAGGGGTTCGATTTGCCTATATTAGTGTAAATGTTTTAATTGGACTTCAATAGGGTCCAACCTAACAGCGTTGATTTTGTCTAAAGTAATCTATAACTAGAAAAATAGGAGGGGGGGGGGGGCAAGAAAGAACTTGACTAGAGCTAGAGCGGGCGAAAATAAAGTAGTTTCTCAAATGGGCAAAGCTGAGGGATTTGTAGTGTTCACGAGGGATTTGGAAGGCTACATTGCCTCGCTATCGCTAGTAGCATGTTCAGCCACGCGTTCAGGGGCCATCAATGGGGGGGACTGCAGTACGAAAAGTTTTTTCTTTTGACAAAAAAAAAATATTAAAAAAAAAGTTCATCCATAATTTTAAAAACTAAAGAAATCTCATTTTATTCTATTCTATGCTATATTAATATTAGATAGAATAAACTGTTAATTACCTTTAAATATAATTTATTCACTTAAAATTTAGGATATATCTCTAAATGTCACGATTGGAATCACAATAAAATAATCTTTTTCATATATTGAATATACTCTAAATGATCATATTTCTTATCCTTTAATTAACTAAATTTATAGACAATGGGGTACAATATAAAAAGTTAAAGGGTCATATAGCTTATTCTTTTGCAACTAAACACGTGTACAATGGGTTATAGTATAAAAGGTTAAAAAGAGGGGAAGGGATGGAGGGAAGATGGGCCGAAGAAACCCAAGCCCACAAGCAGAAGAAATTGGGCCTGTTAAGGAGATAGGCCCATTATATCTTCAACGGACAGAGCCCAGTGAGAATTATCCCCTCGGCCCATTTCAAATGAAGTCAAGATATTATTATCTAATATTTAATTCCTGCATGTCGTGGACGCATGATATGAAAAACACAAAAATTATTCAACGTGACGTGGTAATTATGTCAGGTAAACGTACGGAAACATGCACGTAACACCAGCTGAGACATTAATTATATATACATATGAATATACGTGTCGACTTTCCCAAGCTCAAGCAACGATGCTGGCTGGATTGGAAGCCAAATTATTGCACACAGCAACGCCATTCAACCATATATTATTGCCTCCGCTGCACTGAGCTTGCTTTGGCAGTAATATTCCAATATGGTGTCTTCCACACAAATAAAATAAATGAGCATGGAATTTAGTGGCAAAAGACATCAAGGAATTATGATGGGGAGAAAGCTGCTGCCTCGGCAATAATACCAATTTGACGAAGGCTTGATGGAGTATTGGGAAATGGTAGGTGTGAACTCGTTATTTAACTACAAGTGATAGATAACTACAGGTGATATAGCTTGAAACATTAAGTTCCAATCAATATAGGAGAGTGTTTATTAGGTGGTTTAAGGCTAAGCAAGCATGCTTTGATTCGATCAATTGAGTTGTTGAAGTGCTCGTGAGATGTTGACCCTTAAATAATTAAATTCCGCAGCCCACAAATATCCAAAAACTACCTTTCTTTTTTACAAAAATATTTAAAAATGGGTTGAACTCGCATATAATATAAATGTAGGGCGAAGTCTCCCTTCCTCTTAGGCGATACTAATGTCGGGTAGAGCGAGTCGTCTAGTATCTTCAGGTGTAAACCTAGGCATATAAGAGTTATGATGCCTCCTTAAATGTCGCGACTAAAACCATAATAAAATATTATTCCCTTAAAAGTGAGGTTCTTCTCTCTTTTTTTCCTAAAAAATTAAGACTCAGGTATCCACTAACAAAACTAATAACTAATTCCTTTAGATTGGGAGCTTTTCAAAAAGATTTTAATATTAATTATAAGACTATCTTCATATATATTATCAGGGATCAAATCTCTAACTAAATATTTGAAGAACTCAATTAAATGCTAACTGTATTAGGTCTGATTATTAATATAAAATTCCTTTAATTTACACCAACCACAGCAATATCGACTATTCTAAATCGTGTTTCCTCTAAAATAACAAAATATCGTGACCAGAAAATATGGAGTGAGTATACTCCCTCTAGTCCTGAATATTTAGAACCACCAAATTAATCTCTTCATGCAGAGTAACTATTGTATAGAATCATCAATTTATTAATGTAGAGAGAGTGTAGATCATTTACAATTTTTGTTTTAAATGTCGATAAATCAATAATATAAAGTGCGCACTATTCAAAGATATGCTGATGTGGAAGTGTGTTTATATAAGTGGCAGTGGTTAAAAAGTGAGCTTCAACTTTGAGCTAGTCGTGGAGGGTTTTAATTTATTATGAACAACATTTGTGCGAACAACTAATCTCAATCATGACTTATTGACTATACAATTAATTAAAAGAATTCACTATTGAATATCTCCTCCTATCCATAGAGTACTCTTTACTCATAAACCACTCACCAATATAATTAATGAGGGTATGCATATTGAACTCACACCAAATCCAACCAATGTATATTCATTATGCATTTTATTATTTCTTTCTCAAACCATATTGATCTTACTGATGAATACTTTTTTTTTTTCATGAGATGTAGATAAATGATACTATTTTTTATTTTAATTATAAAAATTAATTAATTTTTTTAGATATATTCAATAAGTTAAATAAATTATTTGAATATAGTTAATATAAGAATTAATTGACTAATTTTAACCGTCTAAAAAAATATATAATATCAATTTATTTTCAAGGATTAGATTTAATTATAATTTTTTTTATTTTCTATATCTATAAAAAAATTAATTAATTTTTATAATTAGAATCAGATTTAATAATTATACTTCTGATTGTTAATGTGAACCGTAATACTTGGGCGTCTCATCGGATTCCCTGTTCTCATCATCATGAGATCATGTCGTTCCCCGGCAACACTCATCACACTTACATTCCATATATATATATATATATATATATATATATATATGCATACACACCTTCGTACAATAATTCTCTTTTCTCATATTACCGATTTACCACTATTTGCATGTGTTGGTTTGTTTGATAACTTTAGTTTTAAAAATATTTTTAGTTGTGTCAAAAATTAAACAAATAACTAGCCAATGAGTATAAATCTTTATAAACTAAACTGTGATTTCAGATAAATTGATGGGAATATCTTTTTAATAAAAAAAATATATTTTTAAGTTATATAATAACTATTTTATTCCTATATTTTTTTCTATCATTTTATCATATATATATATATTTTTGATAATTTATCAATAAAAAATTATTATTATGATAACTATATAAATATTTATTTTTTTATAATAATTTTTATTTCAAAAGTTATTATCTAATAGCTATTCTCTAAAATATATTTTTTATAAACTCGAAGTTAAACTAAACGAGCTCATAATTTTGATGATGGGATCAAATCCGCCACGTGATTTCATCATCGTCTTTTGTTTTGGCTTATTTGCCCTGCTCTCAACTTTGATCCCATACATGATTCATCATTTCAATGCATGCCAAGTGTATATATATGCACAAGCACACATAAGCCTGTACGTTCTGAATTGAACAATAAGATCAAGAAATGTCAATGGACGATCCTCGGAGCAGTCAGGGACGGAAGAAGAAGGAACCTCGCAGAGAAGCCTGGACACCTGAGGAAGACAAAAAATTGGTTCAAGTCATTGAATTACACGGCCCTAAGAGGTGGAAGTTTCTGGCAGCCAATGCAGGTGCGTATCTGCATATATATTCCAAAAACTGAATCACACACACATATGTATTTGTTCTCTCTCCATACATTTTTGTTCTTCATGATCCTATTTCTTGTTTTGCTTGATGAGAACTGTCACGCGTACGGTAACTTGCAGGTCTAAATCGATGTGGCAAGAGTTGCAGACTGAGATGGTTAAATTACCTTAGACCCAACATCAAGAGAGGCAATATATCAGACCAAGAGGAGGACTTAATCCTCAGGCTTCACAAACTCCTAGGCAACAGGTGGTCTTTGATAGCTGGAAGACTCCCAGGTCGAACTGATAATGAGATTAAGAATTACTGGAACTCTCATTTGAGCAAGAAGATAAGTCCGAGGAAACAAAACCGATGTTTCAAACAGGATTCCACGGTGGAGATAACTACAGTGCCCAAGAAAGCTGCAGTAGTTAGTAGTAATGAAGAGCAGGTCGGGCATAAGGTGGTGGAGAACTCGAAGCCTGGCTTTGTTGAAGACCATGAACTGTTCATTCCTTGTAGCAACGAAGGACCGCTAAATTTGGAATGGGTGAGCAAGTTTCTTGAAATGGAAGAAACTTGGTTTCGATTTGCAGATCCGTGAACTCCATCAACTTCCCTAGTTTATGTCTTCAGTGTTTGATGTCTGTTTTAATCCGTGGATATTATTCCTTGGTTTACAAGCAACTGCCATTGCTGCATAGTTGATATCTCATCAGCTCCTGTATGTCTTGTGATATTGAAGAAGAAAAGCCTTGTAATCAAATAGTAGTTGGAATTTTGAGAACGTTGAAATGTAAAACCTTGAACCCTTAGTTCCCACCATTGGCCGTATTTGAATTGAAATGCAGCAGTGTGAATGAATGCATTTTGACCCTTAAAAAAGCTGAGAGCGCCTGACATATAAAAGGTGAGTAAGTGTACTGTCACGTGATAATAATTATCGCATATAGTTCAATAATTATAAAATACTTTTCAATGTTCAATATTACATTATTACATTACATCTTGATATAAATAAACTACAAATATTACTCCTCCGGTCCTTACATTATTATTCATTCTATCATTCCTCTCTCACATCTTATAGAATACATATTCCTTGAGTTTACAGTATGAGTGTGGTTCTTTCAAAACATTATTTTCGTTTTTTTCCTTCTCGTTTCCTCCTTTCACAAACCCCGTAACTTCCTTGCACAAGCATCTGTTTATAGTTTTTTTAAAAAAATTAATTCACCCTCTCTGATATTTAGTTAAGCTGCGTACCGAAATCACGATTTCACGCTTTGTAGTGATTGAACATAAGCATGGAAGAAAGTGGAAACGTGAAGAATCTCAGCTTGTTGACAGAATACACAGGCAGGGGATTCAGCTCGGACAGTCCGTATCCCCAACTTTAGCTAAATTCCAGATTCTCGTGGCATTCATCATAACTTTTCCTTTTGTTTCATTCATTCATGTGAAGAATTAATACAGTGAATTGAAGATCACATTCATGCACCAAATTTGTTAGTACACGTTGCATTTCAGTGCTATGAACAAGAACTCTACTGTTATAAGACCAAAGTATTCATACAAGTACTCTCAAATGGAGGGAACGCGTCTGAACCATAAATCCACATACTTTCTGTTCATTAACTTAGTGCGATTGATAGCAGAAATGATATTAATATCCATCCCAATAGGAAGTACCCAACCACTCTGGTTGGTCCCTCGTCCTCTGGCTCCTGTCATGAAACCAAACATCATTACATTCTAGTTCATTGTAATTTACATCCTATTTTACATATACGGGATAAGGGTTATTATTGTTATTATTATTATTATTATTATATACATATACATATATATATGCATGATAATCTGATCCCATATGCGGTACTTATTCTGGTAAATTACACATATTCAACATTACGCTGAAGGGACAGAGAGAGAGAGAGAGAGAGAGAGGAAGAAATACCTGTGGAGGAGGAGTGCCTTGAGGAGTCTGAGTTATGTCAACCTCGAAGGGCCAAACGTATTGTTCTAAATTCTCTGTCCTAGCTAAGCTCCAGTCATAAATTCTTCTCTCTTGTTTAGACGATAAAATTGAATATGATTCCTATTATTCATTCAAGACAACATACCAAATCATTGACTGATGGTCATTGGAATCTATCTATGTTTAAAGATTTATGAATATATATATATATATATATAAACTACTTACTGACTTTGAGATGTTCCAGTTTCTTGTTCAGCTCGTCTTCCTCCAATCCTTCCTTCTTCAACTCTTCAACCTTCTTGTTATATGCTACTGCCACCTGTCGAATATTGATGAGTAGAAAACTCCAACAGAGAAAACCAAAGCAGAGCGATTAATGAATGGCCCTCCAAACTTTAACTACCTTTTCGTATGAACTTCCTCTGGGAATGCCGAGTCTACCATAATGGTCAACATCTGTAATTGCTGCACTCCAAAACTAAAACTAATTTCTAACGAACAGACGATGTAGAATAAAGAAGGGAATTCAATCAAATCGAAGAAGGAATTACGAATGCCACGGAGAGCCCTTTCGATGTTAAGGGCAGAAATCAGGGAGGAAGATTCTTCTGGAACTTCAATGGCAGTCTCTGAATCGGCTTGTGTGGCAGTCGTATCAGTCAAGGAGGGATCACCAGTCGTGAAGCATCTGATGGAAAATCTACGGGGCTTAGCGCTGAAGCCAACAAAACTTGAGAATCCAAACTTAGGTGCCTGAGTCGGATGAACATTGTTGCCGGCGATGGACACCGCGGCGGCGGTGGACGACACAGCCATTGCCTCTCTGCCTCAGCCAACCAGGCAACCTTCTATTCTACGCCCTTCATCATTTATCTGTTATGGGTGACCATACCGAAATGCAGCGTCCTTCATCTTTTTATTTTAGTTATAAATTACAATGTCACCTTCGTCAACGAAGTCGTTGTAGTATAGTGGTGAGTATTCCCGCCTGTCACGCGGGTGACCCGGGTTCGATCCCCGGCAACGGCGAGATTTTTTTGTTTTGGGTCGAAGATGGATCATAAAGAATTCGGCTCGATAAGTTTAATTTAATGGGTTCGAGACATATTATAGGGCCCGTTTTCCTTGCAGTGGCAGGCTCACTATCCCCAATCGTCACCCTAAATCTTTGAGCCGAACTAACTAGTGTTGCCCGGGTACGGACGGGTGGGCTACGTATAAACACAAAATGTCAAATCACTGCAAAATATATATAAAAAAAAAGGTTTAAACTCACGTTTTTTCGTTACGACATAACATTATAAAAAATATCTTTGTAAATAATATTGGATATCTAGTTTGTGGGGTAGCCTCCATCATTTCTAATATCAGTATTTTCAATTTCTTTCCCTATGACTCGTGATATTGAGGCATACAATATCAGTCTTCTTTTACCATGTGTGAAGAACAGCCGAGGTAGATATAAATGGAGCTAGTAATTATGTCGAGCCCGTAAGTTAGGTTGGTTAAAGGGTGACCTATTTAAAATCAATATTTTTACCGGTGCTTGTCGCAGGCTAGCCCGCTAACCCTGGTTTAACTCTCTGTTTTTTTTTTAAAAAAAAAATATGAAGTCTTAATTTTCAAATTATTATTTCCAAAAAAAAAAAAAACCCAACTACCATCTCCTATTTCTATTCCTTCTGCTCTTTTCATAAGTAGCATTCTCTCTCTCATGGGATTGTTTTATATATAACTATAAGCAATAATTGTGTTTGTTTAAAATTTAATACACATTTTTTATTTTTAACCCTAATATGTCTATCACTTGTTCTTTTTCATATCTTTTCCACTCTCCCTCTCTCTCATCCTCATAATTTGTTAATATACGAACTCCCCAAGAAAAAGAAATAAAAATTGCTTGGGGTAAATTACCTGAACACCATCAACCACACATGGATCACCGACGTCAAAGGGGTGCATCACAAACACAAAGATGATAGCTTCAAATATGTTATTGCATGAGTTTCCAAACATGAAAGCAACGAGTACTAGCTGTGATGAGAATAACCAAATTACTTTTGTAGTGGCAATCTCCATCAGTAGAAGCCACACAACTATGGTCACAACCACCTGAATCCCCGACACAAGCTTACTTAGCTGTTTCCCGCCTGTTTTGATGTCACTCAAGGCAGGGGCCAATGCTTTGCGCTCCTGATAAACCTTCAACTAAAGAACATAACATGTACAAGCATTCATGACTGAAAATCCTTCCTGAGAAAACAGGATCTAAAGTCATCATAAACTAATTCAACAAATATTGTAGGTGCATTGCCATTTGATTGTATCTATTAAACAAAAAATTACCACCGTGTTAAGGCCTTTCTGTCAATTCGTCCAGTTTCTGCTCCATCAAACAAGGGAAACACCAGATTCACTTCTTCCTTAATCATGAACCTCCGAAGGTCATCCTCATCAATGTACCTATTCATAATTAAAGTAGTTTGTATGGGTAGTAAGGCAATGAAAAAGACAAATGATCTTGTTTCATGAAGAATGGAAGTTTTCTTACAAGGAACCAGGGCTTGCAACATTTCTGAAAATGTGATAGGCAGCGGCAGTTGCTTCCATCTAATTGGTAATCTCTTTATCAGTTTGTTCAAAAGTTTCATCTAATGCACTAGAGATAGTGGACAACCCTGAATTTGTCGCTGCATCAACCAAAATCTTCATGGTGGAAGCAGAACATACGGATAAAAGATTGATCCACATTATTTGGGTAGTTATTGCTTATAAAAAAGATCATCATCAGCACTGACAGTTATGTCTTATACTGGGTGATCTCCCTACCTTCTCTTCCTCCTCTATGAGTGGAGGCCATGACAGTGTCTGCAGAACATACTGATAAAAGATTGATTCTTGAATTCTATCAAAGAAAGATCTGACATGGAATTTTGATGCTAATATCTTTATAGACAATGTATTAAAGAACCATAAGAATACTCCAATGAGAAGGGAAATAAGAGTCTGTGTTACACCATTCAAAATTTTTGTGGTGAGTTCAGATCGATGGGCAGTTTGATTGATTAACAGAACCCAAGCGATAAGAATCAAACCCAGCCAAATAAAGACCTGAACACTCTTCTTCAGTCCATGAACAAAATATAGCACCTTTTTCCTCAGCAAAAAGTTCAGTTCAATCAAGAACACAATGATGTGCATTATCCAGTTTGTGAGCAACATGCCACAAAAGATCACCAACACTAGCACACACCATTTCCAAAACTCCAAACTCCAAACGATTGTGTTTTTCAGTTTATCAACAGTCAAGCTAACCACTAGGCACCCCATAATGCATACAAATACAATCCACTCGATCAAAACCTTAGTGGTTACTCTCTTGCGCCTCCCTTTACACAATTCAACTTTCCCATAGAAGATTTCATCCTCATCCTCCCCAGCTGGCCCTGGAGATGACATGAAGGGAGTCTTGGGAGTGATGGTGGAAGAAGTTATGGAAGCTGTTCTATTAACAATCCTGGATTTGGTATTTGGTGAACCCTTATTGAAGGAGTTCCCATATGGTGAATTAACAGCCAACTGTTCTTGCAATGTGAAATCAATGTTATCCTCAAAGAATGTGGCATCAACAGGATAAGGTTGTTCACCAAATCTTGATTTGGGTTTGGAATACACTGACTTCGACAGCGACTCTCTTAGAACAGGGTGTTCGTTGCCAAGAGGATGCTTGGGAGGCTTCTTTGGGCTGGGACTGAACCGTATTTCAGGGGAAGCACCGTTTAAACGTGGAGACTTCGATGCAGCATACCCAGTATTGAGGTCATGGCATTCAGCCACTTTGGAGTCTTGAACAGAGATTGCCACCAACACTTCGCCTGCATTAGCCGTTTTCTTCCCCGTCATGCTTGCTTCGCCTGGTTTTGGAACTTGATTCCTATTAACGCCATCCATGAAGATCTCTACGCAAAGTGAATTTGTAAAAATCAAGCCTTCTTAGAAATAAGCTTTGCTTTCTAGTTGCAATGGGGAATGAAAATGAAAGTAGAGAATTCTAGAATTCCAGAAGTTTGCCAACAAAGCAGTTGATGTAGCTGCGAAAATGTCAAATGAAATAGTTGACGGTGGATTTGAAATTCAGAAGCTTCATTTTGTTCTTCTGGCTTGGATACCATATTATGCATGAATGTGAAATCGTCCGGGGGAAGCGAGGTAGGTGACAGTGGTTTCGAAGCCCGAGAAGGCCAGACTCAGATTTATTAAAGAATCAATGATTAGTTTACTTTCCCCGGAGCTAACATAAAGTTAATTAGTGTTGCAATTACTGGAAAAACTTGGTTTACCTCTTTTCTTTTTCCGTACATTAATCACTGCACCGGGATTGTAGGGAACACTTGGACTTCTGATCGGTTGAACTCTGATTGGTAAATAAAGAAGCTCCGATTTATTAAAAAATATAGGCATTGGATCGAATGGAATGACAGAGATGCGTCAAATTAAGTTTGCCAAATTAGAACTTAAATCCTAAATTACTGCCACTCCATTATTATTAGGTCCATGATTTCATTAAGAAAAATCATGAAGCAATCCACTTGCGTGTATTAATTAAATAGAGAAATCACGCAGCTGGACGTCACGGAAGTGTGATCTGCGGGTACATAAGCGAGCTAGCGGAGCAGTTGATTACCGGAACAATATATAAAGCAGAGATGGATTTGATAGACATCTAGGGTTTAAGCTCCTGATAGAGAACATTTGAAAAAAAATAGGACAAGAGAATAGAATCCAAATATTATAATAGGAGGGTACAGTCTGATAGGAATATAATTAGAGGGAAGAGTGCGATGTATAATATTTGGTTCCGAGGCATTAATTATAGATTCCATTGAGGAACTGATTGGGGGCTCTGGGCAGGGCAGTGGGAACGTGACGGTGAACCTCTTTTTGGTAACGTTGCATGGGTGATGAGCTGTTGGAAGTGGATGCCAGCTCATCAATTCTGCGGCCCACGTCCGCTGTGGGAGTTTGCGATTATGATTCCCTGGCCCAACTCAGGCCCAAACGTCCTAATGTTGGATCAAGGCCACCCATCTCCTACGACACTGATCATCCCAACTCAGGCCGAAATATCCTAACCTTCATTATATAAATCCAAATCAGGAATAAAATATCACCCCTGGTATATACGTTCAATTGGAAAAAGAGTGACACATATAACTATTTAGAGTATATTCAATTTTTAGAGAGTATTATTTTATTGTGATTTCAATCATAACACTTTGGAAAATATTATAACTATTAGGTGCCTAGGTTTAGACTTGAGAGTAATTAACGGCTGATTCTGCCCAATATTGATATCGTCTAAGAAAAAGGGAGACTTCGCCCTATCTTTAGATTATAGGTGAGCTCAACCCCTTTTTAAAAATTTTTGTATAAAAAAAATTTGTAAAAAAACCATCATCCGTGGATTCAATTGACGAAAGAGTGAGATATGCAATTATTTGTAAAGTGCTTCATCCCTAGAAGTACAATTTTATTTTGGTTCCAATTGTGGCGTTTGGGGAGACATCCTAACTCTTAAGTGCTTATATTTACGCTTGAGGATAAGACTGCTCTCCTACTCTTAGATCGTTGGTGAGTCTAACCCTTTTATAAAAATTTATTTATAAAAAAAATTGTAAAACTATCCCTACCTCGGCTCTAAATATAAGAATTATTTGAGAAGATTTTAACTGGAATTGCATATATTTAAAAATTTTTTCATATATGAAAATAATGATTTATCCTTTTTTTAAAAAAAAATGAGAAATATTAGTCCAAAATAGATTTTTAAAACCCCATTTTTAAATCGGTTCTCGCAAAAACGATTTAAAAAAATGAATGGTGATATTTTTATAAATAAAGATAAAATATTTATACCTAATGTAAACATGACCAGTGTGAAAGAAATAAGCAGTGGTATTTTTATAAATAAGGGTAAAATATTTATACCTGATATACACATGACTGGTGTAAAAGAAATGACATCTGGTGTAGAATGTCTTTTGTGTATATATTCTACATCTGATGTACACGTGATATGTGTAAAAGATAAAATATTATATATTTGATGGAATGTCATCTAGTGTAGAATGTCCTTACTATTAAAAATCTGACAAAATATTTTAATTTTTTGCGCTTTCTTATCTTCATAGATCATATTGTCGTAAATGGAGAAAACCAAACAAAGGAGAACATATGGTAATAGGAAGTTTTGCCTTCATAACACACTGTTTAAAACTCACTGAAAAAGAAGACCTAGATATACGATGACTCATACATGTGCTCATCGTTCTATATTGTTTAAGTTTGTCGTTCTCAACTCTAAAGCTCATAAAATAATAAGACTCGTATCTGCGATGGTGGCTGTCTATTTTTTTATTTATTTCTTTCTGGATTTTTGTTTAAATATATTTCTGTTCACTTTTGACTAGGTAAGTTAGAGGAATTGTGACGACGTTTCTGCGATGTTTTCAATTAGGTGATGACATTTCTACGATGTCTTCAATTAGGTGATGTCGTTTCTAGGTTTTTGTTTCTGTATATATATTTGGATTTTCATTTCATTCATTTCTTAATTATGTTTAAATCTATTTCTGTTTGTATTTGAGCATGTAACCTGAAGGAATTATGACGATGTTTTTGTGATATCTCAATTAGGTGGTAGTGTTTATGTGTTTTCGTTTATGGGTTCTCTAACTTTTTCTTTCTCTTTGTTGCTATCTACTTGTGTTTTACAGGTACCTATTATCCTTCATCATTCTTCCCTCCCTTCATATTTATGACAAAGAAGGAAAATATTTTGATGCTTTAATGGAGAAACTTGTTTAGAAGTTTATCTAATTTGAATTTAGAGTTTTTCAATTCTAGATTTTTTTATTTTTATATTACTTTTTAAACCGGTTGTTTAGAATAACCGGTTTAAAAAAAAGTTAATTTTTTACATCAGTTATATATAATCAGTATAGAATATCAGACTTTTTATACAGGCCATTCCTATATTAAACATAATTTAGTGTATAAGTCTATTTTTAATATTTATTCGGTTTAAAAAGCTTATTTTTTACCATTGAAAGATATATACTAATTATTTGAGGTTACGGATGAGATGGAATAAGCTGGGTGACCTCTCCCGAAGAGAAGCCTTTATGCGACTAAGTTAGGTCTTCAAGAAACATAGGGAGTATGAAAGGCGGGAAAGAAAGAGGTGGGGTAGTTGGGAAGGGAAGGGAAGGGGAGGAAGAGAAGAGAAGAGAAGAGAAGGAGAGAGTGAGATGTACTTGAGAGGAAAAAGGGGAAGTGATGATCAAGTGAGTGAGATTGGCATTAGGATTTAGAAACTACTGTCTCGGGATCGCCACTCGGTCCATATGCCACCTTTCTCTTTTTGTTCCTAAAGCAAAAGACGCTTCTCCCTTCCTTTACTTCTCCCCCTCTTTCCCTCTCCCTCCTTCAAATACTCCTTTCCCCATAAGGCCTACATTGGAACCTAGCCTTAATTACCCAATTCCATCTGTGATTATATTAACATTATGCATATGCAGCTTATAGCTGAGCATACTTATTCAAACTCCCAAACTATTCATCATCCCCTCCCTTACGTTGCTTTCCTTGTCTCATCCACACCCACCATACATGAAGCTCACTCATATATCCCTCCCTCCAAATTTTAATCCCATTCTCTCATTTTCCATCTCTCTCTCTCTCTATAGAAACACGGCTTTAATTCCTGCACTCATTTTCACCTCAAAATACCTTAAAGTAAGTGCATCCAAATCTTGAAAACTTGGCAACCCAGTGTTCCCTACCTCCACATCTATTAAGACCCAGTTACGGATGCGCCACACCCACCAAACAAAAACTAACTTATATAAGTATAATAGATTTCTAATGATATGCCCCTTAGTTGTTTATATATACTTTTGACTAGGGAGTGATTCTTTTTGGGTGGGTCTGCCTTATTTCTCATAACCACCTTATGCAATATGCATGCTCATTGTCACGGAGTAATCTTCATTATATATATTACTTTATGTGAGTAGGCCATTATTACCTCTACTCACAATCAACCCTACTAGCCCCGTATCTTTTCAATCATCACTCGTCATTTTAAAATATCATTTTTAATCATTTAATACTTAATCCCCGATCCCATATATCTTCAGAGAACTATATATTCTACGTTAATGCCTTTATTTAGTTATGTCGTTAGCACTGTCTGCAAGTAATGGGCCCGAACAAAATACTAGAAAGAAAGGACTAAGGAATAAGGGAAGGAAGGAAGGAAGGAAGGAAGGAGGAAGGAAAGCAAAAGCTTTAGTAATATGTTCGCTTTCTCTATTCCCATGGACGAAGATCTGCCTTTGCCTTTACCATCACACCCACCTCATTTTGCTTGAGGTTTCGATCTCGAATCTCTCGTTTTCCCCATCTTTTTTTCCCTCTCTTTTCCTTCTCCTTCAAACTTCGATCTCTCTTTCAGTATCCATCAATCTGAACGTTACATGATCGCGATCCACAATGAACGCATCCCACCGCCACCACTCTTGCTCTCTTTTCTAAAAAATCAACTATACCTTGTTCCCTTTTATCCCTTTTCTTTTAAAAGAAAAAAAATATCGCATTTACTGTTTTCTTAAACACCTGGCTTCATCCTCGTTCGAGAAATTTGAAGATTCTACGTATGGTTCACACTTCATTGCTTATAATGTGTATGGACTCAGAAAGGTGATGAAGTAACATGCCTCACATACAGAACAGATACATTTATCAAACTCATCAAACAGTGACTGGTTTTGTATACAATATTTTACTTGTTTCTTGGCGACGCACACAATTCATATATCAAGCTCATTAACACACGGTATTTTTATGGATCATATCATCAGAATCAAACCTTTAATTAGAATTCACACTTCACAAGAACACAGCTTGAAACAAAATTTAAAATGATCGTGTATAGTTTATATAATAAGCCTCTGCTGAACAGAACTCTGCTACATTATGAGGCCATTAGCAATGGCGCGATTTGTACTAACATGAGTTGTCTCATACACTGGAAGCTCTTCACTGTACCTAGCGTCTCCCATGACCGCCAAGTGATCAAGCTCGAAAAGATCTGAACTTGCATAGCTTGCTGCATCGTCGTCGTCGTATTCATCAGCGTCATCTTCTTCTTCTTCTTCGACTACATTTGTCCTAATGGGAAAATCCCTCAAAACCAAATCGCTTTTCCTCTGGTTTTGATGATACTCTTTCAGGAACTCTCTGGCAGCTTCTTCCACTCTCCTGCTCTTCTCCATGACTGTGACTTTGAGTTCTTCACCAAGGTTCTTCTTACAAGCTGGTGACCCTCCGATTTTCCAGGCGGTAGGCACCGACAGGGGCATTATACTAGCGTCTTCTTCTTTGTACAAGCATTTATGCCCACATGGTCGACTGTCTTCATCCACGATCACGCTTACTGGGTAAAAACGCACGGTTCTCTTATCATCTCTACGCAAAGAAGACGAGGTTTTACTCAGGCAAGACCGTGAGAATGAAGACGCCGATGAACATGTTGAAGCTTGACCTGACTTGAATTTCCTCTCAGCGTTTACGTCTTCGCAGCCTCCAACAGAGCATATGCTCGAGCTCTTGCTTTTCTTTGTATTCCCTGGTGTAAACAGAGCGTTGAGAAAATTCGTGAGCTTTCCACCTGGAGAAATCGGTTGCTTTGCTTTCTTAATATTCTCGTAAATCTTGAGAGCCCTGGATTTGCTCTTTATTAATCCTTCCTCATGAACATCATAAGCACGCGCTTCCCTCTGTTTTTGTCCTCTATCTTTCTTCTCTGATCTATCAGACCGGACTGACACCCTGGTCTTCACTGGCTTAGGCCTCGGTGGGGCAAAGCACGAGGACTGTGATCTCACTCCGTACATGGAATCAGTGTCAGAGGAAGAGAATCCTCCAGAACTGGAATCAGAAGAACTCGAAGTGGAACTGAAAAACATAACATCTTGGTCGTGATCATGCTCAAGATGTAGTTTTGTGTCCAGGTGGTGAGTCCTCTTGGCGCCGACCTTTTCGCTCACCACCTTCTTGTCCATCCATTTCTCTATCAAACCAGCTCTGCGAAGATTTGCGTGGGCTATTTCTTCCTCTCCAGCGATTCTGTTACATTTCTCACTGCTTCTGCTCTGTTTCTTCACCATTGTTTCTCTGCGGAACTTCATATCGCCGGATCTCTCCCTCTCGCCTTCTTCGATGGAACGGTAAATCTTGTCGAGCAGAGTGGAAGAGAAAGAGGAGTTTTTAGGGTGGTTAGAGAATGTGGGTTCCCTGAGTGTCTTCTCCAACATGTACATGTCTGGTTGGTACTTGGTCATAAATCGGCCAAAAGGAATGATGAGCACGGGTAAAAAGAGAATGATGAACAAGGACAAGCACGAACAGGGGAAAGAAAAGGGAGGTTAAGTGTGAGCTTTTTAGGGAGAGGAAGATTCAAAAGCTGCGAGGAATGATTGAAGAGAAGGATAGATAGAGAAGAGGTTGTTGGGAATGGTAGAAGAAAACGTGAACAGAGGTAATTGATGGCTGTCTAAGAGAAGAGGAAGAAGGTAGGAGAAAGTTTGAGAGAAGCAATGAGAACACAATGGCACGCTTTGAAGGCCAAGGGAACAGGAATAGGTGAACACTTTATAAAGGCTCGTCACGCGCCTCCATTTCCCCATCTGCTTACGTGTCAAACAAATCAAACCTTAGCCCCTACTTTTTTAAGTTTCTCTCTTGTCCTCCCCAAATTCGAATTTTTAGCCGTTGATCTTGTTTAAGAGACGGGAATTATATCCTGTGTGCTCACTCAACACCATACCCACTTTGAGCACATATGGGAAAAAGGCTACTCTTAAGGCTTTGTTTGAATGTTTGGTTAGGCCAAAAATGAAACAAAGCATATTCCTTTTTTCATATTAGGTCATGAGTTAATTTATATATTGTAAAATTACAGTGACTGACAGAGAAATGGGAGCTAAAAGTGAATCACGTAGTTTAGTTTACTGTGGATAAACGAGTGAAAAGAACATGTTGCGCTCTGGAGTTGGGACTTGTTATTATTGGAAATGGATGCTGCTAAGCACAATTTGCTCTGCTTTTTACCAACAAAAAAGATTTAACAACTAAAAGTTTACAGCTTATGGGTGGGGATGAATAATCATGGAATCCAAAACCACTTGGTTAACAATTCTCAGGGATTTCTGGGGCCCATTTGAAAGTGATAGCAGCTGTTACGCCCAAACAAAATGGTAAGTTACGTAGTAGGGGGTTAAAAGGTGAAAAAGAGAAACATATGTGCTTTAACCATGAGAAATAACTGATGGGGGAACCTGTAAATTTGACTGTTTAATCATGAATTACAACCACTCCAAGGAGCCTCTTGCTTCTGAAACTGATTATGAAGCGCTCATCAATCACTTAACGGCTCTTTCATCTCATGCACTCAAAGTTTTCACATAGAACTGAGATATAGAAGTTCAAGTCATGCAGAAACACCACAGAGAGAAAGGAACACTGTTAAATGGTACGTGTTTTCATGGTAAAAACAGACCAAAAAAACCAATGGGGGTTGTTTTTTTGTTTCTGGTAAGCCGCAATTCCGCAAACTAGTAGATATGGGTATATTAAATTAGATATGGAAAGCAAACAAAATCATTGACTGTGTTGAAAAGGAAAGAACCAACAAATCCATTGCCTCAGCCCATCAGCTTTGTTTTGGATTTGTTCCCATTATACTTGTCAGCATCACATGTCCTCCAGTATTTGGTCTTGTCTCTGTTCATTTTGCATCAATAAATACATGGGGAGGGGTCCCCCTTCCTTCACAAATAGTAACCCCTTCTATTTTGCTTTCTTTTGAGTAATCACCCATTACTGTGTAGCTAAGCTGCTTCTGGTTTCCACCAACTAGACATGGATATCATATTTAATATAAGAGTCAAAGCTCTGCATTAATGTGTGGTTTGCCAAATTGGAACACATCATCGAGGACTGTTCTCTTACTGGTGTTTCTCTAATTAATGCAGCTTGTAGGACCCAGAGGTTGGGCCTCTTGGGAGGGTACCACGTGCCATGCACCTGACATCACTCTGATTAATCCTTCATACCAGTATGGGAATCCTACTCTAAGTTCTTAGGCTTCATTTTCTTCTTCATTTTCAAGTGTACCCCACATGCTCGTTAGCTTGTGTCTATCCCCTCAAGTGGCCCCTACTCACATAACTAGCTTCATTAAATACCTAACGATAAGCCTGCTTGGCAATCCATGCAAACATGCTGGGAAAGAGTAAATTTCATTCCCACCATTAATGAAAGAAGTTTCCTCAACAACTATGGTAATTTCCAAAGGGAAAAAGCCTTCCTATATATATACACATACATATGGAAACGAGAGCAAGTATGTTCACAATTCATTTCATTCGAAATTGAATGAAGTTGGGGGGAATCCACCACAGTGCCGAATCATTTCCTGTTCTAGTCTCTCAATTTCTGCTTCAGTCTGTGACCTTGTTGATGCACCTTCTTCTGATTCTAAAGCCATTCTCAATATCGATATTTGCCTCATTATGCTTTTCACCTGCGCGCATCATCATCATCATCATCTTCATCAGATCAGGCTACATTAATCTTGACGAGTACTCGGAAAAAAGTAAAATAAAATGAGATTATTTCTGCAGAGAACCGAACCTTTCTGTGAGGCCATCGTTGTAATCCTTGTTTACGACATATTTTCTTCATTTCTGTGGGACATAACTTCAACTTCTTGGCTGCTTTTTGAATTGGTAGACTAAATAAGTCTCTCATATCACTCAATTTCATCTTCTCGATCCCCTCCCTCTGCATTTCATTCCCCTATACCAACAAATTAAAATTAGAATGCTCTCAAAATGAACGAAGTAGGCTTCTGATGAATAACCTTTTCCGCAGGGCAAGTGTTTGAAGTCCTTTCCACGTTATCCCCCGCATCCACTTCTTGTTCCATACCAGATTTTGCTCCTAAACAGATATACAAAACCATTCAAACTCATGAAAACAAATAAACTAATAGAAACACTGAAATGTTACAGTTGATTAATCAACGAAGAAACCTGAAATGTCAGATTTATGGTCACTGAAGTAATCATTGGAGTCTTCAGCCCAATCCAATCCAGAGCAGAGGGCTTCGTAATACGGAGAGAGTGGATCTTGCATCATGAAGTAGCCCATTGAATTTTGGTTCCAGCAGTGTCGGACTAGGAAAGTCTTGATATGCTTTATGCTTTTATCGGAAAAACTAATCCAATAGATCGAAAAACTAAAATAAATAACGGCCTACATATATATATATATATATATATATATATATGCAACAAAAGCAATAGAGGCAGTTAAAACTGGCGACTTACTCGAACATTTGAAATGGTTGATGGGCCGAAGAACCCACATCGGTGTTCTGATAAAGAACTGCATGAGAGATGAGGCCGAGGGTGCCGTGAATTTGAAGTTTGGAAAAGTGAAGAACACCATCAGTATGAACTATTTCACGAAGAACTTGACAGAAAGTGCAAGAAAACGGGATTGGTAACTCTGGCCACAATGCTGCAGCACTCAGATTCTGATGAGGGACTGAAATATTTTCCTGGTGGTGGTGGAATTCAGAAGAGCCCGCTTCAACGTTGTTGTCTGACGATGATCCAACGGAAAACATCATAGGATGATCTAATAATGGACCAATGTCGGCCATCAAGGCTGCTACTGCATCGTCATCCATTTCGGGGAACGCCGAGGAGGAAGAGTCAGGAAACGACTGAGGGTGGTTGGATGAATCAAGAAGCGAGGGATTACGATCGCCGTCGAAATTAAAAAACATGTTGCTATCGTCTTCGTGTTGGTCGACATATGGAACAATGGTCATGGGATCTCCCATGTTGGTTTGGTTGGTGATGTTCGAAAGAAATTAAGGAACTATAAATAAGCAATGGCGCCAGCGGCAGTTAATGACCGTTGTATCAGGATTACGAGATTATCGATGATCAGTCATCTCTTTTCCAATGTACTACTTTTTGCAAACTAGCCAAGTTTTGATTTAATATGTTCAAATGCAGTTAATTCATTCAAGGTTGTCCAGGATAAAGGCTGGACTAAATTTAAGAGAATCATTCTCAATGTGGAAAAAAAAAAGAATCTCCGGTCCGAACAATAAAATGTAACGAAAATTTAATTAATGTAAATAAAAAATGTTAATTAATGGTCCTCTCTAATAAAAATCGTTTTTTGTAGGTTCTTTGATCTAATTTTCCTTTTTCTTTTATAATAACATATAGATAATAATAGATATTTATATCTATAAAATGAACGTATTTATATATAAGAAAATAATTTTTTAACTAATCATTTAATTTTTTATTTATTTATGAGGCAGTAACAACAAATGGCGTCGCGGGCTTATCGGTCGTCATTACCCATTCATTGGGGCCGTCAAGAGTGTGGGTCAAAGATAGGGATTCCATAGAGGAAATGAAAGCGTCGACAGTATCTTCTCTGCTTAGCTCCAAGGTTGTGAATCTCTTTCACCCTTCCTCTTATCACCCTCGATCCTTCAATTGCTCTAAATCTTTATTCACCCCTATCCCTTGCTTCTCTCCCGCAACTCGCTTTCACAATCGGATCCATCTGACCCAAAAGCTCCAATTTCACACTGCCTCTTCCCCTATAATGGCCTCCTCATTTAACCCAGAAAGAGCCCGCGCCCCACCTGCCATTGCCATGCCTACTCCTCCTGTTACCAAGGCAAGTTCTTTTGTATTTTTTTTTTTTTGTACTTGAAGATACGAGTTTCGCGCTTCGGTAGGTGACTGCCGGAATCCTTCTTCTGTGATTTCAGTTTAAGATTGGGCTTTGTCAACTATCAGTAACCCCCGATAAGGAGAGGAACATTGCTCATGCTCGGAAAGCCATTGAAGAGGCTGCAGAAAAGGGTGCCCAGCTTGTTCTCTTGCCTGTAAGCTCTTCGAATTTCTCACTTGATCAGTTACTTACTCGGCATACTTTCCCTTTTATTAGTTGTCCTGTTGAAATTTATGTCTGCTGAACTTGATAAAATGTGCGTTCTCTTCTTCTGTATTAACTGTATGAAATATCCAGTAAGTGGTAGTTATAACTTGTCAGGAAATTTGGAATAGTCCTTATTCAAATGATAGCTTCCCCCTCTACGCCGAGGATATTGATGCTGGTGGCGATGCATCTCCTTCAACTGCCATGCTCTCTGAAGTCTCTCGTCTCTTGAAGATCACGATAGTTGGAGGCTCCATACCTGAACGTTATGAAGGCCGATTATACAACACTTGTTGCGTCTTTGGCACCGATGGAAAGCTGAAAGCAAAACATCGCAAGGTCTACTTTTTGGCGTTATTTGGATGACTCTCATCTACATTTTATGTTTAATTATCAATATATTCATTCTTTATAAATTACATGTTTTGAGCTCTAACTTGACCTGATCATAGAAAGTTTTAGGTATGCTTCTTAATTTTTCATAGGAAGCTAGTTTTTAATTTTTGATTGAGATGAAATTTATAACTGTAGTATTGGCGACCACATAGCACTGCTACAAAATCTTTCACTAAAGTTATATATTTTGTCAGGCAGGGGTTTTGAAAATATCTTTATACTTCATTTTTTTTTTTCTATCAAATCATTCAATTGCTAACTATTGAATTTTACGAGGGCTAATGATAGTTTGCACAGATCTTTCTAGGGATTAGATTTCATCACTGACTTGAAATTTTATGGTGTTTGACGTATTAATCAAATGAAGAATTTACTTTCTCGTGTAATTTCTAATTGGTGGTGCCACTGCAGATACACCTTTTTGATATTGACATACCTGGGAAGATTACCTTTATAGAATCTAAAACTCTCACAGCTGGGGAGACTCCAACCGTTGTGGATACAGGTCTAACATGCTCTTTCATTTCACATTTAAGCATAATAAGACTTTTCTTGTTCTTATAGCAGATCACATCCTTACCTGATTGCCTTATGCAATGAGAGTTGTTCCCAAAATTAAATTTTCACTGTGAATTTTTTCATGATTGTAATGGAGAGTTGATTCGTGCAGAAGTTGGGCGCATTGGTATTGGCATTTGTTATGACATTCGATTTCAGGAATTGGCAATGATATATGCAGCAAGAGGTTGATTTGCAATTTTTTTCCTTTCGATTTTAATTCATTTAGCTGGAAGTAATTAATCTTGTCCTACTGGTCAACTTGAAATTTCCCAGATCTTACATCTATATCCTCTATAGTTAGCCGCTTGTGTCAAGATAGTTGGAACATATTAGCTAGTGTTAAAGCATAGCTCTCTGCCTCTCTCTCTCTCTCTCTCTCTCTCTATATATATATATATGTATGCCCTCTCTTGTTAATTAGAATGTTTCCATACTGAAGGTTAGGACTCCATGGGTCAATCTTAAGGTTTTCTTGGATGGATTTATGGTAGAAATTAGGTAGGCTGAAGGTTTGTGATGGTAAGGGTGACTCAGAATCCAGAGGATGGGTTCTGTGGATAAATTGGTGATTATTTTGGAGTTGTAAACAGTTTTGCCAAATTGGGATTTTGCGTTTGCTGGGGGTTTTTGGGAATATTCAAACAAAGGACAAGTTATGATTGATTGTAGTTACGTTGATTGGTTTCAGAATTTGAATCACATTGATCACATTACTTTTCTTGTTTGTGAGTTTTGGGATAAATACAGATTTGCTTTTGACCTCAGGTGCTCACTTGCTCTGCTATCCTGGGGCATTCAACATGACTACTGGACCATTGCATTGGGAGTTATTGCAGAGGGCAAGGTAGTAAGAATTTCTACCTGTTGTACACATTACTACCGGAAACGTATGACTTGTTACTGAATTCTTAAGTTATGTTGCTCTTTAGCTTCTCTGATGTCCCAGTATTCTAGTAATTCTTAAATAATTTTCTATTCAGTTGCTGGTTGTTAAATTTGATTGTTTCATGCATTTTCCGTGGTGTTTGTTTTGAGTTATAAATTAGTTGTACCGCTCTCTACCTCCAGCCACCTAATAATAGAAGTTTAGGCCTGTCATTTCTTATGGAGATTTATCCAGATAAATAACCTTGGTCATAGAAATGGGTAGAAATTGCTGATCATACTTAAAAGTTATGATGGGGTTACCTGTCACTTCATTGTGTTCCTGTTGCCCACCATTTATATAATCCTGCTGTTTCTTCACACTTTACTGTTGTTTCAAAATTATCATTAAGCAATAACTACCAAATTTAGTCTGCTGATTTGTTTTTTTTTTCTTGTTTATGTGCAGGGCTACAGATAACCAGGTAATGACCCGTTATTTTTTTTTTAATTTTTGTGGAATTTTTAATTCTCTTTTTTATTTTTGACCTTATTGAAATTCTCTATTGAGTATTGACAGTTATATGTGGCGACTTGTTCACCTGCTCGGGACACTGGTTCTGGTTATGTGGCTTGGGGCCACTCCACTCTTGTTGGGCCAGTAAGTACTAATTGTATTAAACTTTGCTTGGCTTTATAACATTCAAATAGACAATTTTCTTAGCTACAATTCAAGTTCTGCTTTAGATTCAAGTTCTTGTGGTCGACCATAACTTTCCTTGCCCCATCATAAAATGCTTGAATTGAATTCCTTGATCCAGTGCAGGCACGGGGAAAATGCTTGTTCTTCAATAAAAACGAAATACATGTACTGTATTTTAACTGGTTACCACCAAACTATTGGCTTAACAAACTTCCTCCACATCATAATTTTATCGTAGAATTTGATAGAAAACACCTAAATTTGCATCTAAAATTTTTCTATTGATAGTTATGGGTAGAGCTGATGAAGCTGATTTCTGAATAGAAGCACTTACTAAAAGATATCAATATGTGACAGTTTGGAGAAGTATTGGCAACTACAGAACATGAAGAGGCAATCATCATAGCAGAAATCGACTATTCATTGTTAGAGCAGAGGAGGTGGTTTATCTACCTCTATATATATATATATATATATATATATATAATCCACATCGATATCTCTGCTCAACTTAAAAATCGCTTGTCATTATTTGTCTAATTTTATGATTTGATTAATCAGGACAAGTCTCCCATTGACAAAGCAACGGCGTGGTGACCTATACCAACTGGTTGATTTTCAGAGGCTGAATTCCCAATGATAGGAATTTTACATGATGGACTGCAACTGTGCTGGCTTAAATATTTTGAGACAATATTCATTGCTTGGTCTTTGTGGCATGAATTGGTCATCTGGCGACTGTAACATGTACTCTATCTGCATGGAGTTGAAACCATGAATAAGGGGAAGAACAAGTAAATCAAGAATGGGAATTCTCTATGGAGATTGTGTTTATATGAGCAGCTGATTTAATTTTCAATAAAATACACAAGATTGCACAATTATTTTTGGTTGCTTTCAAGGATTCCAATAGAAGTTCTTAAAAGCAAACACGTTAACCATTTATAACATGGTCTAATATTGTGAAAAGAATATTAATTTACAGAATTGATGATAGCGATGAAGGTATAGCCCGCGGCGTAAAGCATTGATCAAGAGGCAAGCCACAAAGACAATGTGGAGCCGGCAAGCCGTCCTGACGACAGCCTATGGCATTTACGTAAAGCCAGGAAAAGAACGTTCTTATGGCAAATAATCGTTAATCTCTAGGATCTATAAGTAAAGATACAACACAATTTGCCCCTTGAAGTGCTTTATTGTCCATAGTTATAGCGTGTCTTGAAGAAATCTCCGTTTTTCTCGAATTGAAGCTGATCCAACTCCTGCATTATGTTGAAGGAGGACATGGAACCTGATCAGAAACTCGTTTGCGTGAAGAAAGTGAGACAAGAGGAATCAGATGAGTGGGATCAGAGCATGCCGTTACCTGGAGACGTCATTGAGGGATTTGCAGAGGACGAGAGTGATGATTCTTTCGTAACAGTGAAGGCCAAGTCCGAGTTTAGCTCCCATCTTGGCAAGATCAACTCCCAAAATGAGTCCATATGGTTGAAAGTTAGAAGGGGTTATAGCACTATGAAATTGCAGGCACGTATCGTGCAACATAAAAGCTCAATACTTCAAAAGAAGTACACTATCCAAGCCGCAATGGATCCCAGGCATATTGCTGAGTTAGACGACTTGACGTTGGAGCAATGCACTGAACTGCAGGGTACGCAGCCACCCATCTGCTGAGAAAGTTTTCTTTAATTGTGTAAGATCACATCAAAAAATGAAAGAGAGATCATAATGTTGAAGAATGTTATGAGACTTGCGTTATAAACATGCAGAGATGGAAAGAATATGAGACGATGATATTGTGATTTTGAATGTGCAGAAATGAGCCGAAAAGTTATGGATGTTGAGAACAGGGGATTCCGCAGAAGTGGGATAAAGTACGAATGGAAGATGAAAGCAGGGATGCATCTACCTGACAGAGGGTGTTCAGTGGTGAGCTCCATACTATTCATGCCCTTAGAGGAAGAGAGCTGCGTCCACACTACCACTGGCAGGTGCATGGCATGGTTTTGTGCAGCAGTTTCCTCAGGAGTTCCTCTTACTTTTGTAAATATCCAGACAGAACAGACTGTCCACGCGGTAATATACTTCATCATAATCCTTCAAGTACAATACAAAACAACCCTTCCGTAACAATCTATAGAAAAAATCCACAATTTTGATAACGTGTTAGGAATGTGTGAATGAGATAAACACTAAAAGCGACTCAATTTTGCTTGTAAAAAGGAGAAAAGCAACGTTCCTGGAAGGAGAAAACAAGAAGAAAACAGAGGCAATACCCAGATTATGCAGGGTATAAGATTGTGGTATCTACCAGGAGTAGCAGAAATATCGATAGAGTTGATCCCTCGACCCAAGGAAGTGCGCTTTGGAATGGAAATTAAACGAACAGAAGAGGTATTTATAATCAAACTGATTGTGTTGAATATAGAGTTTGAGACATGGGTTGGATTGTTGTTAGTTCATTATTGTGCAGGGGTTTGTGTGCATATACTCAGTGATAGAAGGTTCAGCAGCAGAGAGAGCCGGGGTCAGAGAACTGTTTGAAGAAGCGATAGGGAGAGGGTTCCTTCTGGTGATCTCTCGGTTGCAGGGTAAGAGCGTGATGCCCTCCACTGTTTGCTTTGAGGGTCTCATCCATTGTTGTGATCACTCTCACATAAAGGACACTCTTAGTTCGGCCTTAGATGGAAACGATGTTGTGGAGATGCATATAATGGCATGGCCAAATCAAACTCGTCTCTCTCCCCTCCGATCTCTTGCCTCTCAGGCTCTGTTGCCTCCCCCTCCGTTTTCCCCATCACCCCAACACTATGATTGAAAGCTGAGAAAACCCATGTGAATATTTAAATTTATGCAATAATTAGGAGTAAGTGGTTCCATGTTGACAAGAGTTTGAGAAGATTTGCATTTGGATTTTCATAGTAAGTTATGAAAAACATATTTTCTATAGATTATATATATTTATGACAATATATTAATATTTACTACTATTAATAAGAAGAAAGATAAAAAAAGTCTATTTGAATTTTAAAAGGATAAATTGAGATTCTAAATATTGAAAATAATAGATTGGACAGGAGACCCAATTTGTCATTTGTAAATTTGTGTGCAAAGACTAAATTAACCTTCACTTTGCCAATGGTATTTGTAAATTTGACAATACGATTTACAACTTTGCCAATAGTATTTACAACTCCTATAATAGTATTTGTAACTTTGACAATAGTATTTGCAATTTTGACAATGATGTTTGTAACTTTGACAATGGTATTTGTAACTTTGACAATGGTATTTACAACTTTACCAATGATATTTGTAACTCCCACAGTGATATTTGCAATTTTAACAATGATATTTGTAACTCCCGCAATAGTATTTGCAACTCCCACAAAGAAGAAGAAACAATTTTGCCAATGGGATTAATAATTTTGCCAAAAATATTTGTCACTCCTACAATAGAATTTACAATTTTGTCAATGATATTTACAACTCCCATAATGGTATTTGTAACTCCTACAAAGGAGAAGAAACAACTTTGCCAATAATATTTGTAACTCCCACAATTATATTTACAACTTTACCAATAGTATTTGCACGTTTGTCAATAGTATTTGTAACTCCCATTGGTATTTGTCACTTTCACAATAGGATTTGTAACTTTGCCAATAGTATTTATAACTCCCACAGGTATTTGCAACTCCCACAATGGAGAAGAAGCAATTTTGCCAACGGGATTAACAACTTTGTCAATGTTATTTGCAACTCCCACAATAATATTTGTAACTTTGCCAATGGTACTTGTAAGTTTATCAATGGTATTTACAACTCCTACTAGTATTTGATACCTGTCAAAAGAGAACAATGTCAGATAAACAACAGATTTTTTCAGCTGGTGATTAGGCACAATAATGGCAACTTATGTTCTGTCGTCACCAGTGGAGAACCTTCAGAAGAGAGCTACAAATTATATTTCGTTTTGGATTCAGAAAATAATCTCACGATTAACTGAATTATTCTCAATTGTTAATTTACACAATCAGAAAATTAACCTTAAATAAACTGAATCAATAACCCACCTTAGAATGGGCCTAATGACTACGTGTCACATTAAAAAATATTTATTAATTATCCTAATTAATATATAAATATGTTATAATAAATAGTACATTAATAAATGGATAAATCCTGTTTCATTCTATTTTTTTTTTCTTTTTGGGGAAGGGTAAGGGTGGGGGGTGGCGGCGTGTTCCGGACCTTCAAATAAAAATTTAAACAGATATTTTTAATATTTGATTTCTATAGAAATTTATAAAATAAATTAGGAGTAGAAAATTGACATTCAAGTCAAAGAAGGCTCGCGATTAGTTACGTTAAACTATATCGTTCTCCATAATTTATATATTCTATGATATAGTACGTACATTTATTGTGATGATGCAAATTGTATCCCCCCATGAGTAGAATAAGTCATCTTGATGGCTTGGAAAATTAAATTAAATGAGAGAAATGAGTGGGTTATAATTAATATTATAAACGTGGTGATTCAGAGAAGAACAATGAGTGCCTCTTTGGATATCCTGATGGGCGGTGGAATTCCAGAACATGTATCATCGGGTATAAACTTCGTCAAAGTTATGATGCAGAAAGAGGAATGGCTATATTGGGTTGCCAACTACAGCCAGGCTTGGTTACATTCTGTGGCATTCTTTCAGGGCTCTAAGCTTGGATTTGATCTAGCTGATAGGTATATACATACGTACGTGTTTGCTTTGCCCCTTTTATATACTCTGCACACTAGTTAGTTAGTTGGTTCGTACGTTCATCAAATTATTCATGGGTTTGATTGGCTCCCTGACTGATCTTGTTATAGAGAATTAACATGGTTGACGTCAATGGCTGTATGTTTCTTGGATTAAGCTTTAGTTTGTTGTTAACTTGTATATGTTTGTCAAGTGTTGTACGTACTACTAAATAATGCTTCAATGTTAAGTTCATCCTGTTGTGACTTGTTATAATTTTACTTGTGATGATGCAGGAAGCGGCTGGATGACATGATTGAGGAGCTTCCAACAATGAGGCTGTAGCCGAGATCAGAGAGAAGAAGAAGAAGCAGCTACAAAAAGGAAAGAATAAAGCGTGTGAAGGCTGTGGAAAGAAAGAGTTGTTGGTGTGTAAAGTGTCTTGTTGCGGGTGTGGCGAGTGGTATACCATGGAAAGGGTGCCGACATTTCGTCTCCTAAGGCCGACCACGTTGTCATCGAGAAGTATACATGTGTCTACTGTGCACAGCTAGATGCGTACGTGGCCTACTTTGACTAATTAGGATTACAAATTTTGGATACTAGTTTTGTTGCGTATTCGGTCCTTACTGTGTCTTTTTTTGTCCCACTAAGACCATGTGGTTTTGCTTTCTTCGACGACGGGCTGGACAATGCTTATTACCGGTTATCATAATGAAGCCTGAACTTCATGAAACAAATTTAAATCGGTAAATAAAGTTCTGTTCTTTCAGATCATTAAGTGTTCTTATATATGTGAAGAAATTAAAGTGCATGCGGAACAACACACCAATCAATTTGCTTGCAGCTCGGAAAGAAAACGAAATAGGGACATGCATGCATGGTATATAATCAATTTCGTGATCGAACTGCTTCGTTCGTTTGTTTCCAATTCAAAGGCAAGAAGTTCTGCACAAGGGCTCAGGGTGTGGCCAGGCCAATTAGGTATATTCTTTGGCATACATACATACATACATACATATATATATATATATATATATCTATAGCCTTCACACAGAACCCAGAAAGTAATGAACAATATCAAAGTCTTCTTCTGCGTGATTTTCATACAAAGCAAGTCATCTAATCACATGCATGCATATATAACAAAAAAAAAAGTCAACCTGAAAAATTGTAAGGAGATTACGGAGGAATTCCCTCCAATCCTACTCCCGAGCCTTTAAAAACACATCTGCTCAAATATTTCTGATTCAAGTCCGACTAATCCTCCTCTCTCTCTCTCTCTCTCTCTCAAATACTGTTCTCTTTCCTTCCTTCCGTTCAGGGACCATAATGGAAGGAGGATCTGCGAGCAATAATATTCATAATGTGGAAGATGTTTTCATGGATATCAAGCGTCGGAGAAACGCCCTGTTCAATGCCCTTACCACGGTATCTGCTGAAAATCTTTTAAATAATATTATTAGTCATTATTATTGAAAATGAAACATCCGTGTAATGAATTAATTACGGTCTACACCAACTGTTTTTTGTCTTAGTGATAAATGACTCGTTTAAATAATAATTTAAGCTTTAGTATATATATAAAAAAATTTATTAAAAAACTCATCTACCAACTGTGCGACTTTAATCAGATCTATATATAGTCCGTACAAATTATTGTCTGCTGATATTCCTCATCCTTATAATACAGTAAGTAGCAAAAAATAATTTACTACCTCTCCTCCATCGATCATAAGCATGAAGGGGTAAGATTATAATGATTAAAAGTCAAAAACTGATTATTTCCTAGCGATCGATCAATCTCCGTGCGTGTTTGCTGACCCAGTAGCCTCACACAAAATGCCGTCCCTTCCCTTCTGCATACCCTTATATATCAGCTATCGCACATGAATTAGCATTCTCATATATAATAACGCGTCCCGATTATCAATTGTTTCCGATTCAAATCCGCTTAATCCCTTCTCTCTCTCTCTCTCTCTCTCATGGGAGGCGCCTCTGCGTCCAATTCTGGTGATAAGGTGGAACAAGTTTTCAGGGATTTCAATGCTCACTGAAATGCTCTGATTAAGGCCCTCACAGACGGTATTTCCTTCTTTGGTCTTCCATTTCATTTCCCTCTCAGTTTCTATTCTAATTTGATCCTCTTCTGTAGAAGCTGATACGGTGCATGCGGTGTGTGATCCGGGTGAGTTTTCATTCTACTCTGTATAGTTATTAACTCATCTTTTTCTTTAATTTCAGCTTCATTGTTTCTTACTCAATTCTTGAAAGAAAAATGAAGTATAAGCACTGGCATGAAGCTTTAACGACGCCACAGTTAACTCCGCGCTCTTAGCATTCCGTGATAAATTTATGTCCAGGCAAGAAAGAAAGAAATTATTATTATAATAATATATTAGTTCATATATTCATTAAGTTTTCCCATTATATTCCTAGTTTCTAGTTTGTAAATTTTTTTGTGAACACGATATATATATTGGGCAAATATGGAATTCTGTGTGGTTATTATTGTTAGATTGAAATTCATAAAATAAATAAGGAGTAAAATATTGACCGCAAGTCAAAGGAGGCTCGCATTAGTTACTTAAATGATTCAAATGAGCTAGTGTAAGTTTTCTTGATATGTAATATGGAAGAAACTTATCTGAGACAAAAAATAATAAAGTGGGTTAATGTGTGCGTGTATAAAAACCTTTTGATTCAGATAATGGCAGAGCTTGCTGCCTATATGGATCTCCTACTAATGAGGGGTGGAGAATGGAAATGAAAGAGATGAAAGAGGCAACTGATGATGAAGAGAAAGAAGCTCCAAAACTTGCAGAACTTCCAGAACCTATTTTCGGTATATATAAACATTGTGGAGAGAGACGAATGGCTATCCCTTGTTGCTTACGATAGCGATGCATGGTTGCTTTCTGCGGCTTCTTTCAAGGCCTCCCATCCAGCATCCACCACTTCTTGCAGCCGATAGGTAAGTTCTTCGTCCCTCATATTTCTCTCGTCAACAAATTCTCATATATTGTTCATATATATATATATATATGTGTGTGTGTGAAGGGTGCACCTGTATATTAGGATTGGTAATCTTTCAACACTATGTGATGAGATTCGTAGTAGGAAATCCCCGAGAGGGCAACAAAAGAGTCAAAGCCTAGCCACAGCTGAACCTAGCTCTACGGTATATATCTATAGTGCAAGCATGGCAATTTTAAATTGAAAATGAGCGTTAATAGCAATCTAGTGTGTGTGTTTGTGGTTTGGCAAATGCAGGGAGGGCCAAAGAAGGAGGAAGAAGATAGAGTGCAAGGTATGGGGGGAGAAGGAAAAGAGGTGGGTTTCTTGTCGCATCTGTGAAGATTGGTTCCGTCAAAAGTGTGCCATCAACTTTTCGTCTTCTGCGACTTCCAGGGATATAACTATACGCGTCTCAGCTTTACAAAGACTCCGAAAAAGAGAAGATTCCCATCATCATCATCTGAATCTCATCTACACTAATTACCTTTTACCTGTTTTAGATCCGTTTGAAACGATGTCGTTCGGTTAGGAGATGCTGAGTCTGGACCGCTTAGTGGGGGATAGGCAATTTTGATCATGACCCTCCACTTTTCTAGATTACTTTCTTCAGTCCATTAAAACGATTGATGGTTTAGTGAATAAAAAGAAAAACCCTTGCAATGATTGCTACGATGGATCGAATGGCCCATCCTGATCTCATTTGGTACCTGTGCGTTGATTAAATTTAAAGTTTTTTAATTTTAATATTTTATAACATCTGACCAACATGAGCGAAGGATTGCCACGTCGATAGGTGAGGTGAGTCAATTTGTTTTTTATGGACAAACACGTGGCAGTCATGCGGACACAATCCTCCACATCACCATCGGGTTCATATCAGAACCTAGCCCTTTTATTGAAATTGATTATTCTATTATAATAGTGATCATCTGTTCGTTTCTTGGGAGCGCCCACTTTGTTTTCGTGGGATTAGCCCCATTCTCCAAAATATTCCTGCTTTCATATATATATATATATATATATATATATATATTCTTTCCAAAAATTTTGATTTTAATTTTGGGGGGAAAAAAACGGTTTTGCCGATAGGGCGAAATGGGTTGAAGTTAACTCATTTTCAGCTACTTTTTGTTTTCTTCTAATGAAGAGTCTAGGAGGGTGATGCAGGCGTATTCGCACTTTATTTTTTTGTCTTTCAAAACGTAACGTCGAACATATCCTTCAACTTCAGGACTTGTGGCGCCAAATATCCACAATCTTCTAGAAACTTGTAAAAGCCTAGCAACCGAACGTCCTAGAATGAACCATTCTCTTTATTCATCCAGAAACTCCCTTTTTCTTCCATCAATCATTCTCTCACCGTCTATAAACTCCCGCTTCCACCACTCTTACTCCATCGTAGACAAGAGCAGCTCCTACAAAACCAAAGTGAAAGAAAACTCTGGCAACCTACGAATATCATGGATATCAGATTCTCCGCTCTCGATTCGCCAATATTCCACGCTCTGCAGCGCATGATGGACGTGACGGACAACGCTGGCGAGAAGTCCGGCGATGCTCCGAGCCGGACATATGTGCGGGATGCCAAGGCTATGGCTGCCACTCCGGCGGACATTAAGGAGTATCCTAATTCGTACGTCTTCATTATCGACATGCCGGGCCTGAAGTCGGGGGACATCAAGGTTCAGATGGAGCACGACAATGTGCTTCAGATTACTGGGGAGAGGAAGAGGGAGGAAGAGAAAGAAGGAGCCAAGTACGTGAGAATGGAGAGAAGGGTTGGCAAGTTCATGCGCAAGTTTGTGCTACCTGAGAATGCCAACACTGATGCCATTTCCGCCGTATGCCAGGACGGAGTGCTCACCGTCACCGTCGAGAAATTGCCTCCTCCGGAGCCTAAGAAGCCCAAGACTATTGAGGTCCGGGTCGCTTAGAGACGTTTCCCGTGTCTTCTTTTTACCCCTTCCCTTTTGGGTTTGGTCATTCACTCGAGATCTTTCTCAGCGAGTGTTCAAACTGAAAGACTGTAAGTTATAGTGCAATGGGCTTCAGGCCCTGCATCGTTTGCTTGGTTTTTTCTTTTCGGCTTGATGAGTGCTTGTTATGGTGGCTTCGCATGTCTCTTGATAGTGGCTTTCTGTTACCGAAATAAAGTTGTCTTAAAGATTTCTTTCTTGCTTTTTGGTTAAGATTTGTCTGGAAACTCGCTATATAAGTTGAGAATGCTATAGAACAGAGCTCCCAGTATCACAACCACGAATGAAAAACTTAATGGCACGTAATCAATTTTTTTTTTTTAAAAAAGACACTTCATGGTAATACTTATCGGTCTAATGAGTCCGTAAAGGTGAACAAATCAGAGCAGACAAAAGGGACTCTACACGTTTCTGGGAAGGCCATGCGGAGGCAAGGCTCCTGGATGTGAGGGCATCCCAACTGATCTGCCTGAACTGGCAGGTTGGGTTTCGTTAAAATAATTACAAGGCCGAAAAGGCGTTACAAAAACCTGAATCCGATGAAGAGGAAAATTTGCGGCGTTAAGCCGCTGTTCATGTCAAAATCTCGGTTCTAGTGTATCTATCCCCGCTGGTTGAATTGACGGTATACACACGTCTTGAACACGTTAGTATGTATACAAGGCGACCTCTGTTTCCTCTTGTGAAGGTTTTCTGTTCCAGCGTGATTGTTACAAGTAGCTCGTGCGTCTTTTTTATTCCTGGTCGGGCCCTTTCTGGCAAACAAAGCAAGGAAGAAGCCTTCACCATCCACAGACGGGTCTGTCCGAAGCAGATGTTCAGCTGCCAGATAAGCAGGCAGAATTTAGTGTCCAAAGCTGATAATGCGCATGTCTCATTTTGGGGGACAAAATATAACTTAGGAAACAAAAAATATAACTCACAGCCTTCAAACACTGGAAGCCCACGGCGCGGCCATTGGGGAAACGGGGTCACCAGTTGGAACCCATATGATTCAGCCATGGGTAGAACAGACATGATGACATCTTCATTCTCTATTTGATTGATAGAACATGTACTATAAACAATTCTCTCAACTGCAGGAACTGCCAAAGGAAATAATACAAGCGATGCCCTCAGAATTTTCAAAACCGCCCTAGGAGAATAATGTTACATTTCTAATTAAGCTTCGAAGTAATGTACGGATTGGTTTTGGGGGTGGCAGGGACTAATTGACACGGATAACTGAAGTCACTTACAGGAGAATGCATGTTGAAGAGCCCTTCTTTGAAAACTGGCAAGCTTGTTCAATCTTTGCATATCAAAATCCTGGCCTGTATAGTCAAAATAGACAATTAAAAAGAAGAATCGTCTTCAAGTAATAGTTGGCAGGACTCATGTTAAAAGTTACAGGGTAGGTACAACTAGAAGATTTGTAATAATAAGAATCAGAGGATGAAATCTCTGAATTTCTTCAGTAGATATAATTATAACAAGATAATTGAAACGTAGGAGCTAAATGCAACCTGCAGCTTTTGAAGGGAGCAAATGGTCTAGTCTTGAAGAAGCAGTTCCAGAACCAGAGCATGAGGGATCCAAAAGAATAGCACGCACCTGCAGTGATGAATATGATGGAAGACACACACACACAGAGAAGGAAATAAGTGAACAAAGAAACCCTGCAGTCTTGAAGACATACAAGAACAGTGACTACATAGGTCATACTTCCCTTACTGAAAGAACTAGAATTAGCCATTAATTTATGACTCCTCCAAGCCGGGAAATATCAAAGGGAAAAATATTTTTCCTTGACTTCATATCCTTTTAAAAAATGCTTTCGACAGGAATCAAATCACCCAAGAGCATTCAAGAGATTGTAAACCTTGTTATATAAATGACCAACAAATACAATTTCCATTCTTTTGGGAAAAAGCTAAAGAGTAATTATAATGTTGAGGGAAAATTTGAAATATTAAATTCGGAACATAATAGGCTCCCTTGAGTAAAAGTCCCATGGGACCACCGCCAGGCATATGGAAGTATATTTTACCTTGGAATATGAAGGAGCCTTCGGATTTATGTTCAAAAAATCCTCATTAATAACTTCAATGTCTGAACTTCGGTTAAGTTTGAAAGGCAGCATGACAAACTGAAAACTATCAAAACATGACCGATCACAAATATCTTTACATAATGCATAAGTCTCAAATTGCACCTTTCATTGCAATCCAGTATTAGGATGAGCACACCAGACAATTATCTGTCATGTACTAGTAAACTAGACTGTGGATCCTATATTTCATATGGAATCTAAGATGAGCCATATTGTTCATGGTTTATGAATATTGCAGTTTCTTATAGATCTTAGTAAATAGAATGACTATATATATATATAAATGATAAGATCAAACAACATGCGGTCACAGATTATTTCACTATGCAGATGCAAAATGAAAATCATCAATACATCAGAAACTTATTAAAGGATACTAGAAGCACCAGAGAGTTTTATGGTCTCTTTCAAACGTTTGATCCTGTCTTTACTTAGTTCACATGCTATAACCCTACCCTTTCTCCTCAAAAGTGCAGCAAGGTGGACAGTTTTGTTCCCAGGAGCTGCACACGCATCAAGAACCTTCACATGTATTTCAAGAGGTACAACTCTTAAGGGTTGGATAAATTTAATAAAAATATCATGGAAGTTACGTGCATTTGTTTCCTCTCTGCAAATGTTTTAATATAGCTTACCTCCCATCCTGGTTCAGGGCCAAGGGCTGGTGCTACCATGGAACTGGCCTTACCCTGTGCATATTCGACCACAATACCAACAAAAAAGATCAACAAGAATGAATAACAGAAAACATAAATAAAGAAAAAAGGGTGGGGGGAATCTGCTTTTTCTGTTCCTCATATCACATGAATCCATTTTTCCATCAACCGTATGCAGGTAATAATATGCATCTATAAACTTGGAAAAAAGTTATAAGCTTTTATAATTCCTACTTGCAAAAAGATTCCTCCACTCTTGACAAGAGGATGGTCATGCAAATCAGTGCCTGATGGGAGTATTAGCAAGTCAGGCAGCAATTCATCCTTTTTAACCTATTTGATGAGCAACATAAAAATTATTAAGCAAAATAATCCATTGCCGGTAAGAAATAAAATAAGCATGTAAATAGAGGGAATATGCTCAAAATCAAATGTTTCTTTCTTTCTTTTTCTTTTTTGAGATCAATTTGTTTATATAATTTTCATCAAGAAAAAGGATCAATATAACTCAGACGTGATCAGAAACATTGACAAAGAAAGTACCGTGTACTTTTTGCTCAGTTCAAGCAAGGCAGAATCAACATCCAGTTTAAGTGTATTGACACGAACGTAACGAGGTATAGAAACATCTGGATCAGAACATTTTAACTCTAACTCGTTATCAAATGAAAGATAGCTCCCAAGGAAGCTTCAATCGAGAATACATTAAACAAGCATCAACTGTAAATAAAAGATAATCCACAAATAACTATAACCTTAAAAATATAAAAACTAAAATAAATGTTCTGTGAAAGGGAAAGATGTGAAACTGACCAGGTACTTCATACTGCGCAACCAATTGTTTAATGCTCGTCACTTTTCTCTGTAACAGAAGCTGTTTAAGAGTTGACTGTAGGACATCGTTGTGACGGGAGAGAAACTTCTCTACGTCACCAACCAGTGAAACTGCCTGGAAATTTACTAAATTAAAGTTAAATAAAATCAGAAAACGTTACACGTAAAGAAGTAATTTCTCTTAAGGAAAAAAAGAAAAGGGCAGGGTGCAATTAGAGGAAGTATAAACATGCACGCGCTTAAACACAATACCTGACCAAAAAGAATATCGTAAACAACAACGTATATCAATTCTTCTTGCCTCTGTAAAAGCAATGGTGAATCTTGTGTTAAGAGAATGTATCAACTGAAAAATGACTCAAATGTATAAACCTCGCACCAGTGACCCCCGCAGAAATAAGAATTAACATCAACAATAATAATGAGATGTCAGAATTTCATCCCCAGAGAGAGAACAAAGGCAATGTCGATATGCATATACCTTCCACTTGCTGTTCAAGATAGAAGAAGCGTCCAAGATTTCTTTGATAACGGGTAGATCTGGGAACACGTAAAAACATATCATATAGTTGAGTTGAACTATTGACCAAGACTATTTGTGCGAGATAAAAAGTTACGGCGCCAGATTTATGTAATTCAAGTCTGGGATGAGGCTTAACATCCACCATAAAGGTAGCAATTTTGCCCGCAATGACATTGCAGTTATTTTATAGTCATTTTTTTCTTTTTAAGTTACACGTTATATTACTTTAAACCACCTTAAGATATGAACTAAGGAAAGGAAAAACTTTGAAGACCGATTATGGAATTACAGAAGTAAGTTACCACTCTGCCTGCATTCTTGTGGGAGTGACGCGAATTTGCTTTTTTTTTTTTTTAAAAAAAATGAATAACAGGGAACCTCCCTGAATATACAGGGGCAAAGGAATGGGGCAGGAAGGGAACTAAAAGCTTACGTTTAAGTGTCTGACAAACGAGAGCAAAGGTTCCCTTCTTGTTTCTGACGGAAGGCCTATATATTAGCGACTTGATGGAAGCAACGGCTTGGCGTTTAGCGTCGCCCTGAAGAACCATTCTCAACACCTTCGCGGCCTCTCTTCTTGCGAAGTACGCCGATCTCTCCCCTCCACTCATTTTCCGCTTTTCATCCTTTTTATCGGCGGCTTTATCTCTAGATGACGGTCTCTTGGTCGTCCTCTTGGCATGACGCGCCATTTCTTCCTCTAGCAGCGACAGGGAGGAAGAATCAGGATAGTAGGGGTTTAAGTTTAACATAGAGACATGCCCAGTATTAAACGACGTCGTTTGCTTTGTTCCAGGCCATTAAACACCCCTTTGTTTGGTTGAATTGAAGGGAGGGAAGATTAGATTAATTTAAGGGAAAGGTAAGGGAGATTAATTAATGATATTTTTTATTTGGTTCAGAAGGGGAGAGGAGGGGAGGGGAGTTAATTAGAAATTGACAAATATATCTTTATCTCTTTATTTAAATTTATTTACTCTTTATTTACAATATTCATATCAAAATTATTATTTTTTTAATTTATAAATCTTAAATTTTTTATCTCATTTATATATATAATAAAATTAAAAAAAATATATGATAAAATTTTAATATTATTTTTTATTAATTTTATAATTATTATATATTTTAATATAATATATAAATAATTTATTATGTTTATTAAGTTTTATTATAATTTATTATAATTATTATGCAATTAAAGAAAAAATTAGGTGTGAGAAAAATAAAAAAAAAAGTTTTAAGGGTATAGTTAGAATATTAAAAAAAGTCTGAGAGTAATTTAGTCTAAAAAGGGCAAAAAAAATTTCTCATTTCCAAAAAACCCCACTTTTAAAGAGGAGCTAAGGGAAGGGAGGGGAGCACATAAGGACAACAAATCTCCCCTCCCCTCTATTTTTTCCAACCAAACACACTTTTCTCTTCCCTCCCCTCCCCCAACCAAACAAACTTATAATTAGTCAAAACCAAATCAGTCCTGAAAATTACAAAATGCCAGAAAAGTCCCTTAAGCCAAAATGAAATTTCAGAATTTGGAGCATGTGCCTTCCCAGAAGGCAGAGGTGGGGCATGTTTGATTTGACATGCCCCGAATAATATACTTACCAATTATCCGCTGCCTTTTGTTTCACTTTGACATTACTATTAGGGTGAGAAAATTAAACGAGGCTGAATGTTAAATCAGTTTTGACCTTATCTGTCTGGTCTACTATCACTAGCGTATCCAAGTTTGATTTCTGTGAGAGTGTAGGTAGCCACCAACTCAAAAAGAAAGCCCCTGGAAGATGCTTAGAAAGTGCTTAATTTCTCTCATTTCATTGACAGATTAGATCCTCTAAGGGGTTACCGTTTCCGGTCCTGCAAATCTAATACCATTCCACGAAACCTGGTTGAGTCTGCTTTTATCGCACACTGGAAAATATCCACTTGTCCTGGCTGACTCAAACTCTTCTGTTTTACCATCTTCATTCTCTTCTAAAAATCATCATATGCTCCTTAATTATGCTGTTTTTTTTCCCACTATCTCCCTCAAGTGCCAAGTTTACTCTAGAACTTTTAACATTGCACTTGAGGAAAAATATAAACATACATCCCAGATCAAACAAAATCTGCAGATGATCAATCCATAACTGATATCCGCATGCAAAGACTTCAAAAAAAAAAGACTTTGCACGAGGAATCAAATATAACATCACTTTTTGACTCGTCATTTTCCCCACCATGGGACCCGTTGAGCAATTCAGTACACCAATCTTCGAAGTCTTCCCCCAAGTCATGCTTTGGCAGGTCCCACTATCAGCTCTAAGTGAATTGTCCTAATTATTTCTCTTTCCATTTTCACTGATATTGGATACTTGCGCATTAGCCTTGAAGCTTCCCATCATAGTTCTTAGGAAGGTGAGGATGAAGCCGCCTCACTCAGCCATGGCTGCGTTGCACTGAGTTTATATTTTGATCAGAATCGTCATCCTAATTCAGTTCATACTACGAATGTTCCCAAACATGAGTGATGAGAATTCATCTGAGGGTGACTTCACCAGCAGCCATAATCAGTGGCCTTTGGAGCTCTCTGAGTACTTGAAATTCGATGGTGATCATTGGCCAGACACTGATCCGAATCAGTGTTTTCTTTCTGGTGGGCATGTTCCCAACCAGTTGATCTACCAAAGCTCCATTGAAGTAGGCCACTTGGGAGGAAGTGGCAACCACGTTGAAGGGTCTTCTAGTAGTGGTAATACCAATAACCCTAGCCTAGTGCTTTACTTAATCTGTTGCTCTTGAGAAATATGTTCATATACATACAGCATATATTTCATCAGTTAATAATACTTGCAACGCCCTTACTTTGTCTTTCAATATTAATACTTATGGTCGCCCCTGGTTGTGTTATAATAAGGAGACATTATAAATGGACGGCAGAAGAAGGAAGGTAGAGAGAGATTTGCATTCAGAACAAGGTCAGAGGTTGAAGTACTGGATGATGGCTATAAGTGGAGGAAGTATGGGAAGAAGATAGTGAAGAATAGCCCCAATCCAAGGTGGGTGACATAGAAATATACATATGTCCGCCCATCTGGACATGTGCTTTCGTTATATCTTTTTTTTTTTTAAATACAATCACATTAAACACTCATGTTAAACATTCATACATAAAAATATATCACTATCAGATTTAAGCTCGAGATGTTATCCAAACATGACAGATAGCGCTGTTACTAGATATCTCGCTATTGACTTTTATATATATTGAAGAGATTATATTGCATGAGAAAATGCTGCTGATGAAGCTTTTGTTTGTCTGATAATTAGCTTGGGTGTGTCAATGTGACAGGAATTACTATAGGTGTTCAGAGGAAGGATGCCCAGTGAAAAAGAGGGTGGAGAGAGATAGAGATGATCCCAAGTATGTAATAACTACCTATGAAGGCGTTCACACTCACAGCAGTTTTTACTAGCTCCAACGTTATTCTGCCATTTTGCTGGCTTCGGCCACAACGATATGTAGGGATTAAATCTCACTTTGTCAAATAGCTTGGTGCTTTACTTAATAAAAGGTGATTTCCATAGTGTCTTCCTCAAGCCCCTGCTTCTCCAGAGTCTTCAAGGGCATAACTATACCGTCAAATAATAATTTGACCCAAATGCACCAAGTCAAGGGCTCCCTTTTAACACTCTACTTATTTATAAAACCACGATAAATACTCCCATATTTATATGAACTATACCAACCAAAGGGTTGACACAAAAGTAGTTAACTCTTGAATATGTCAATTCATTTTTATTTTTCCACTATCATATGTTTATTTAAAAATTTTATTGTACAGATACGATGAATACATCCATGTTAAATTGAAAATAGGGAGACGGAGACGAATACGGAGAGTCGAATATGATTGAACCAAAATAAAATAAACATTGGGACGTACATACGTTGTCACCAGAGACTAATTTCAAGCCCCACAAACAAAGGGTTGAAGCATATACAAGATTCTGTTCACGGAAAAACTTGGTTGACTCGTGAGTCAGAACTTTTCGATTATCTCAAAGCTTTAAACTTTGCAGCTAAATAATTGGGGTGAGCCAACAAAATGAATTATTTGCAAAACATGACAAAAGAACTTGTCTCAGTCACATTATCAGCAATGTCTAACTTGAAATGTAAGTGGTCAGAGGAAAAAGTAAATGGGGTTACAATGTCTTACATTGTCCCCCACCAGCAATGCTTCAGTGCCATCATTTTGAAATGGTTCTAACTTCCAACAACGACAGCAACTGGACTGAGCACTGAAAGCAAAATATATTCAAATAATAATAATGAAAAAAGAAAAAATCTCACACAACTTGTAAGCCATAAGCCAATATCAGAAAGAGAATTAACTACTGCATTTTATAAACAACAAACACACAGCTAAAATAATATCAAGTGAATCCCTCACAGAGCCCTTGTACTCGGAGGCATGCTAATGAATACAATATATGGTGATGATAGATGTCAAAGGCGTGGAAATGGTCTCCTATCCTTACAATAAGCAGCTAAGATTTACATAGCCCCAATGTGGCACGGAGACTCTTTAGGAATTCTATCAGGGAATGGTGGATGTATAGTACACAAGACTGCTATTTTCTCCTTAATTAAAGCCAACATGCCCGGCTGGAAAAATTAGTGGGCAAAACCAGTTTTCATTTATACTAAGCTTTCCATTGTAACAATCATCATCAACTACCCATGTTGCACTTCAATAAAACCTTCGATCATGGCTTGCTCTTAAATTTTCTCTGAGCTTTCAAATCCACCACAACTACGGTGATGTTATCTTTGCTTCCTTTCTGGAGAGCACGGTTCGACAGGTACTCCGCTGCTGCTTGTGCAGCAGGGTCGGCACCCTCTCCCCTCTCGGAGGCTAGTGCAACACCATTTTTCTTGTGCCACAGAAGTATTCGTCGTCGAGCTAGGTCACATGCCTCTTCATTTGACATCACATCCCACAGACCATCACTGGCCAGAATGAGGCATTCATCGTCTTTCGCACGAGGAAGAAACATAACTTCTGGTTCTGGAATAATCCATGGCTTCAAATATCTATCACCTAAAAGGTCATAGCAAGGGTAATTAGAAAGTGAAAACACTTTCAGTTGAACAAATAACTGCATGACTATCCCTGAAGTTTCAATTCCATGCACAGGCTAAAAGGAAACCATCGTTCTAGTATTTTACCATGAGTTGTATAAACAAAACAAAAAAAGAAAAAAAAATCAACAGGAATGACTACTAATTTCCTGAACTTTTGATTCAAGTCAAATCTAAGCTGAGCATTGGATCTCTTTTGAGCTTTGCTCTGGTATAGGCTCCTAAATTTTGACATTGTCCAACTATAATTAGAAAATAGGAGCCCAAACCACCGCAGAAAGATGATAAAGCAAAGAGAGCCAATTTCTCCTCTATACTGATGTATGTTTCACAAACTTACAACCTCGACAAGCAAAAGAATCATAATCTCTTATCAATAGCAAATACTTGTTTTCTTATTGCAGCTATACACATCCAAATCAGCTAGATCAATCTGATATCTAAATGAGAATTTCATTTGCATTGGCCCAAGATTCAGGTTAGCTGAACCGAACTTGACAAATTTAATATCCAGGGAACTAAATATATCCGCCCACTTTCTCACGTTCCAGAAGTAAAATGAAGTTGGAAACCGCAATACTGAAAAATATAGTGGTAGCAAATAAGACAAAAGCTATATCTTCTACAAAAAAGAAAAGATAAAAGTTATTTCCTCATGTCATGCGATGTAGGAAGATCATAAGTCACTACTTAGAGCAGTACAAAGTAAGTGATATGATATCTAAGCTGAAAATACAGAAATTGCGAACAGCAGAGTTTTGTATGTAAAGCATACTCAATATACAGATTCATGGAGGTAAAAACTAAGAAATTAGGAATTTATTTGAAAGGAGGCCATTGATAGAAAAAAGGATAAAGACATTTTGAAGTCACATCAAGACCTTCTAGGTTTACTATATTTTCATGAAACTTCATTCAAGTAATACTATTGCCCAAGCCACAGTTTTTATTTTGGCGTCTGTGGGAAGTTGGGAAGAGTGGGAGGGCAGCCCAAAACCTGTTCAGATGAATTTGTTGAAGAACTCAAGACATAACAAATACTTTCATGTAAAGTTAAAACAACTAAATAACACAAAACAAGAGAGTGAAGCATAATTGGTTATTATTATACATATGAATGCTAATAAGAGTTCTCTACGAGGCTGCTTCGAAGGAAATAAGTATGATATACTCAATAACAGTAACCCCTCCTTTCAGGCAAAAATGAACAAGTATTTGAGGAATTATGCGTTCTTGTGTCATTACTTATTTTTTGGCCAATTGTGTCGTTACTAATCACGTGAGTGAGATTAATATGTTTTGGATAAGGAGAGACTATAAAATGTAGCAAAAAACAGACTCCCTACTATGATAGCGCCACCAGTGTCTAGTTTATTCATAAACTAACAAAATCAAGACAACTGCACTGAGACCCAATTTATCAGCTACACTCACCAAAAGGACTCGCATGACAACCACAGTAGTGCATGCTAAACACAACCAGTACAAAGTAAAAAATGCATGATTAAGAAACACATACCTATAGACCTTGACATCGCAAGAACACCAAACACACGATGGCCGTTCCATTGTATCACCTTGCCTCCAGCTGCTTCAATTCTTGCATATTCATCATCTCGGTTAGGCTACCACATAAGAAACACATCAATTTTCCTCTAAGCATATCAAATTTCAAAGATGCAAAACTATTGATAGAGATAGCTCACTTTATGATCCACTGACAATGCCACGGGTTCTTTGCCACGGCACAGAACCGCTCTTGAATCACCACAGTTTGCAACAATGATATGAGATGCACAAATAATAGCAACAACAGCAGTCGAACCAACGGTTTCTGGGGCAACAGGTTCACAGTTAGCTTTTCCTCCAACTTCAGCATCAACCTTTAAGAAACAATTGGTGAAGGCTTTTTTCCACTGATCTTGAATGCTATCGTTGATACTTCCATTTATTAGACCTTCTTTCACATATTCTATTTCCTCAGCCAAAGCCAAATGGACACGTTCACGACAATAATTTGCTACCTGTATGATGAAAGCAAACCCAGTGAGAAAGGTTACACATAAAAAACACAAATGAGTGGACAGAATGACAAGAATTAAACAAGAATGTAAGCAAGGACAATATAATGGCTTTACCTGAGAGCCACCATGGCCATCATAAACTCCAAAGAAATGAATTGTCTGCTGACTCAAGCACTTGCTCATTCCATCAATTACCCTGTCACTGATTAGCATTTGAATAGGAATTTTCATAAATTGTGGCACAGTCGAAACTGCATCTTCCATCTCAGGTCTTCTTCCACACATAGAAATGAATCCCCAAAGTGGGGCATAATCTAATTCGAAAACACTACGACCAACTGTTCCACTCACCACTTTATCTAGAGGCAGCTGAAGAACAACTGCAGAAGGCTGTGGGCCAGATCCAACTCTAGACTCTTCTTCAAGGCTCACTGCCACAGCATGGGGTTCAACAACACTTTCTGGCTCAACATTAGACTCATCTAAATCAGCAGGCTGGGCACATATGCTCTTCTCCATGTCTATGGCACTTGGTGTCTTTATCTCAGAAGTAGCCTCAAAACTGACCGACTCCTCTCCACATATGCTACTGTTCTCACTGACTACCGAAAGAGAACAAGAGCTGTCAATGATCTGATCACCCTCCAATGATATTGTATCATCATCCTCAATTTCTGGGGTTAAAACTCCACCACCGGCAACTGATGTGCTTTTATTTTTGGATATCGTATCCAACAAAGGAATTTCTTCTCCCCCATCAAGTTTTGGTGATGAGACTGAAGTAATGCTAACCTGGTTCTCCAGATTCCCACCATTACGATCCCCATCAGAATCAACTGTCTCAGTTGAAACCTTAGATATTGAATTAGATAGCAATCCAGCATCTGCCATCAGCTTAAGTCTGGACACATCCATATGGGTAGCTATGGTCGAGTTATCACAAACTGAATTACCTACTCTCAACGGCACTGCAATCGCAGAAGACATCTCCTCCATCAAAATCTCTGTCTAGGTAGCATAAAAAGTTACCCTCCCACCCCTCTGGTATCACGCAGCTTGTCATATTTCCACTAATTGATCACCCCCTTTTAAGATTAAAAATAATCTTAGAATGCGAACGGTGGATTTTAAAAGACCATTTTCCATGCCTAAGGAAGCCGATATGACCAAAAGAGAAAGCAAATTGAGGCGATGCAACGTATGGTCCAGTTAAAAGGTGGTGAAAGTGAAATGGGGTAGTCAGATCTGGTCAACAACAATGGCTCCAAACTTCCATTTGTGGAAATACCATCCATAAATAGCTTGTCTAGACCTTATCAGGCATTAAGAAAACTTCTCTGGACTCTTCTCTATATACCCCCACCATCAACTTAAGTGAAAGAGAAACAGCCTGAAAAAGAAGACAAGTTATCAGCAAAAAATGGATTGAAGTGAAAACATTAATAGAAAATAAGACACTCCTTATCGGTAAACACAAGAAAGAGATGGCAAAAGGAGGTCACGAGAAAGAAAAAATGAAAGGCAAGGTCTCAAGAATCACAAGGAAACCCTAAAAAGATGACACCCTTTTCTCACATACCACTTGAGTTTCCTGGATCTGAGGCAACGCATCTAAGCCTCATCTAGTTTTACCGCGCGCGCTATAATAATATTACCATAAAATCAATGAAAGAAGGGAAAAAGAAAAGGAGTTACCACTTAATTTTGTCAACTGTAGTGTCTTGTCTTTCCCCTGTCCCTTCTTCCCTTTCCCTTCCTCCCACTCTATTGTATCCTCTCTCTTCTTATATCTCACTGTGACACCTGAAACCCATGGAAGAGAACAAAGCATCAAGAAACAAGATATGGGTTTTTGCTTACCATTAAAAAATAACAGCTCAGCTATGTTCTTTTATCTTTGATATTCTCTTTCTATATCCGTACCTGGGGGGTGAGTGGGTGTTGAGACTTGCCAGTGGAAGCGCATGAAATGGAGTGGGGAAGAAAGACAGGGAAAAAATAAATTAAATTAGAAAAAGAGAGAGAGAAAGGGACCATAGAAAAAGAGTCTTGGCTGTGACTGAGAAGATAGAGAGAGAAGGAGTACACATGTCAAATCTTGAAGAGCATATTAAAGCATCTCCACCCATCTCATGATACCTTAGCTTTTCATTCACCAATCCAATCTTCATCCGTTCAGGAATCGACGACTGTAAATGATTGCGAGACACTTGGGTAATTTTACGGCGTAATTTTGTTGTTACTTGCCGAGGTTTACAGTTCCAGAAATTTAGGAGTGTAAGTAAGAGCGAGAATGATTGATTTGCATGTGCTGAAATTAATGAAACCAACGAGCTATTGATTTCTGTTATTAATTTCTTCTATTTCAGCAGGTTCACTTAAATTTAGGCATTGGACAAGTATTCAATTTTCATGAACTGAGGAAGTCGGCTACTAGCCTATTAACACTTGTCGCGTGGTAAACGTATCATAAAATGATAAAATAGTAATCCGAGAAGAAAAAACAATATGTTGTTGCCTTTTTCCAATCTCCTTTAATCATATTTAAGAACAGGAAGCATGTATGTGAAATTCTAGAATTTCATGTTTCAAGTTCGCTGTTCTCACCAAATATACACACATCCTTTATGAAAAAGGGATGCCCCACCTATCAAACGAGGGACCACCACTATTTGCTATCAGCATCAGGGAACAACCCTTCTTTTGGTGGGAAAAGAAATTTCTTCCCCATAAATTGGGGGGAAAACAGAAAATATATAAAACAAATAATTAAAAAAAAAAACTAGTCAAAGCGAAAGAAAATCAACATCTTTAACTAAAATGGTTCAAACTTTATCACCGGGAAAAAAATTTATGGAGTCCAAGAATGCTTAAATATAATTAAGTAATAACATAATAGTTTAAAAAAAAAAAGCTGACAAAAGTGGGGAACCGGCTTAGTTTTGGAGGAAGTCAAAACTGAAATTAACCAGGATGAGGAAGCACTCCTGTAGTCGCTAACATAGTATAAGATATAATTGGTACTCTTGATGATGGGACCATTTATCTACACTGAAGACTTCATATCCATTCTTAACCACACAAAAAACTCAAAACCGTGATGAGAAAATCTTAAAAGGAGAAATCATGGGATAGTTTTTGGACCCCTAATCACACGAACATATGAACCTACGGCATAATAGAGGGTTGCCTGCATCATGCTCAAATCTCAAGGGAGTAAGAAAACAGGAAAAATAGGCAAAATCAAACTGGCTCCTTGAAATCCTTACTTTACCATCGGTAAAAGGGAAGACTCAAAATGGGTTTCCATACAAAGAAACTAATAAACAGCCAAAAGTAACCTGAATTTATCCCAAGCATCATTTCATTTCTTTATAGCTAGCTCATTTCTGCTTTCGTCCAATAAATGTGTACATGGCATCATCGAATAATTAAAATACTAGATGCTTCTGTTTTAGATCCTCAATAAGTTGTCCACAACTAAAAACTGCCACTAGAGAAGGCACGTCTTCCTCTGGCCAACCTGGGCAGCCAGGTGCTCTCAGTTGCACAACTCTCGTTCCTAATTTGCAAATTCAAATACACACACACGGGTGTCGCCCTACAAGCTTTCAAAATGATGTTCAACTACTTGCTGTACACATAGTTCCTGCCAATTGCATGGGAGCTCATGTGCTAGTAAAATATGGTTATGGGCTTTTATCAAAGATAAAGAGCCAACGAGAGTGCACCAAAATTATAAAGTGATGCGCTTCATTCTGTATATTACACGAGCTCAAGTCATGGTAACATGGGATCCCCAGACGAAGCAAGCATTTGTAGACTTGTTTCCTCAGCTGCCCGTTTAGAAGAGAATTCTTGCATGGAATCAGCTGCAGGTTTTTAGTAAGACTATCAGTATAGTGGGTTTCAGTAAGAAATTATTCCTCAAAAGAGAAAGAAGTTAGTACCAAAAGACTGGCGAAGCCCTTTCACAGCATCAAAGTTCTTGTAGGTGTAGCCAACAAAATTTAGGTCTTTGGGTGTTAGTTGCATCTGCATAAAGTTCGTGGGACATCATAAATATAGAAACTTTCTAAGTATTACAAGAAGTCATAACATCAGCAACATAGATGTGTTAAAGTTCAAGGAGACAAGCAGATTCAAATCTTCCCCAGTCCAACCTCCTAATATGAAGAAAAACAATATTTGACTCATCAGAGTTATAAGCCAATAACTGTTTTACCGCACCAATTATGAAATCAAAATGTGGTCACCAAGAAGCATTCATACTTAACAACAGAGTAGCAAATTTGTTTGTTGTAGTTTATATTTTTCTCATAATATGAAATGAAGTTATTGTGCTCTTTTTCCTTCAATAGAATAGAACATGTTGCATAGTGAGTGCTTTAAATAATGAAAGAAAATGACAACAACATGCAAATCAACACAAGCAGAGTACCTTTCGTGAGGGACCTGACCCGGCTATTGATGCTGTTGGTGGATCTACCTATTAAAAAAGAGAAACAGAAAAGGAACGTGAGTTTTGTTTTGACAATCTAGCACACGACGTTATTGAGTACATACTAACAGAATAAAGGCATGCAAGGATATCACATGAGAGATGGAAAGAGCGGGGAAGAAATCCTAGTTTTCACTGGCTGCCACGTATCATAAAAGCATAGCCGTTGACCTTTTCAGAATAAAAACATGCATGAGATCACCCTTTATAACGTTACAAATCCCTTTAGTTCAGTGAAAAGGAAAATTTCATATAACCGAGAAAAGCCTAAATTTAGAGATAGATGGAAAACAGTGATATCAAGCAAAAGCATATATTCTACCAGTAATTTTGAAGCAACTCTCTTCAAGTGATTTTAAAAAGTGGGATAAATTCTTCCAGCAATTTGGAAGTAGTTTGCAGACACTTTAGTTATTGAGGGGAAACAATAAGGAAAAACATATTAAAAAGGGCAGTAAAAGGGGGAAAAAGAGATGATTTAACATACTACTTCATCAAATTTCATGAAGTTTTGGGTGTCCAGCTCCCCATTGACTTGTGGTTTAAATGCGGCCTCCATTTCATACAGTTTATCCCACTTCACACCCTTAAACCAAGAATGAGCCTGATAGATGCAAAATTTGTATAAGTAGTTGACAAAACTTTAAGTATTGACATAGCAACGTTCAAATAAATTGAATAACTTACCTTGATTTCATGAGCCCCATGAGTACCTAACCTATGGTCAACATCACACAGCAATCTGCATATTAGATCCTTGGCCTCATGTGTCAACTGTGCATCTTCCGGAAATTTTAAATGATTTCTCCAATGAACAATCTGGGAGAGTCAATGAACAAGTATACAAAAGAAATTATGGATACTGACATAAACATCACGAGAAGGGCTTTCAAATATCATGATTATGAATGAGTGTACTAGCTGTAGCAAGAAGATGAGGCAAAGTAGGTCAAAACATGTCTAGCATACTGAGGGCCTATTTTATCATTCGTTAAAATTTGCTTCTCTATTTGTCACAAAGTGGGAGGCAGTGAGAATATGGCAATATGTGAGCGCAATATCCCCAACAAGACTAAGTATCACCAGTGCTCCTTAAAGTGAACTAGTACAAATTTGTTAATAAAATAAAATAAGAAACTTTATGAGAAAAAAGAAAATCCATGCTGTCCCCGTGTAGGTTACTTAACTTCTTTCATTCAATTGCCTGTAATAGCTTGAACACACTTTTGGTGTCAGCAGCCCCTCCCTCCAAGCCATGCATTTGTTAGTTCAGAGTTTGCTTTATACCACTGAAGCTTACTTTCTCCAGTTTGTCTTATTTCATTAAGGAAAGAACATCCAAGCTCTAATCTCTTTTAAGTTCCTTATTTGCTCTGGACAACGTCCAATAATCTCATCTCTTTAACTCTAATTTAATTAACAAACAAAAGAAAATCAGGTTTAACATGAGATTTAGCAAGATGATAGAAGGAGAACAATTCAATTGTCTCTCCTTGAAATTGATTACAAAATTTATTGCTCTTCAAGGAAAAAGGGCCTTCTTCGTATTATCTCATTAGTTGCACAAGATAGATTTTAATAGGATGTCAACCTCAACCATGTCAAAGAGTAAGAATATTGTTATCCTTACTCAACATCCATTATAATGGAAATTGTGCCAAGCTTTACAGCTGCTTAAACGATGAATGAAATGCATACATGCTGATTTAAAAATTATCATGGACTGTTACCTTTCTGCATGTGGTTATTGGGTCATCTGAGTAAAATGGAGGGTAACCAACCAGCATTTCATACATTATTGCCCCAAGCGACCACCTGTCCATATGGAAGCAAGTGCACATGAAACAAAAGAATATCAAAAATCTTTAAATATAAAGCATTTGAAAAGTAAGAAGGCAGATTTTGTTTTTTATAATTATCATTCTCATTTAAAGCTTTACAAGATTTAACTGTTAAACATAAGGTATCCAGACAAAGAAAAAAATGCGCCCTATCATGGAGCTTCAAGAGTAAAAGATCGCCAGGCTAACATGAATAGTTAAAAACTAACCAGTCACATTCCATCCCATATCCTTTTTTCAGCAGCACTTCAGGAGCAATGTAGTCTGGTGTTCCCACAGTAGAAAATGCCTTATAAACAGTAAAGGAATGTGAGAACACAAGGACCTTTTCTTAACAGCTATATGAGGAAATGAAAGTAAGTGCAGTGTTAACTATGTGCCGATGCCCATCAGCCAAGTATTATAATATATGCCCAACAGTCATTAGGGTACGACCAGCCATGGTCAGTTACTTTCAAATATTATATAAAGAATTATGTTATACAAACCAAGTTACACTATTCAGCGGATACAGGCAGAGCTACACTACCAAATGAGGAGGGATCCGCAGTGTCCAGAATTCAAAACTTCCCTTTACCTTTTAGTTCTTTATATTCCTAATATATATAAAAATATATATGCATTCGCCCTCCCAAATTTTTTTTTCTCAAATTAAATACCCTTTATCATCAATTCATCATTGATGATTTGGCCCTACGATTCTCTGATTCTAGTTCTACCATGACATACTAATAACCCTGTGCCATATAATCAAAATGCCAGGAATCTTGTCACAATATTAATGCATGTCTATAATTTTCACCAAGTAGATTATGGCAAGCTGAACTTGCAATGGCTTGCATTTTGCAAGCAATATAAAACAGTCAGAAAGATGAGAAAAGACCTTTTTTTCACCATCTTCATAACTTAAAAAATACAACTCTAGCACTGATGGATTACTATATCTTTGAGACATAAGCAGCATTCAACTCAGAAACATAATTTAGAACATATTATCAGCCACACCTCAACTATCATATACTAATAAATTTTACAGCATACCAACTTCCTCCTGTTCATCTGCCAATGCTGGAGTTGCTCACGTGGACTTCTCCAGTTGCTCTGATTGTCCGTATCAGGAAAGCACCCATCAATGTCCATTGGCTCTGATAAATTTTCATCATCCATGGTCTGATTCTCATGAAGTGTAGACAGGGTAGTAAATTCAAGAGGCTTACAAAGGCCGAAATCTGATAGCTTCATATGACCATTTTTATCTAGAAGTAGATTATCTGGTTTAATATCCCTGAAAAGCAGACAATAAAAATTTACATGATAGTTTAGCACCATAAATAGTGACCCAACACCCAATCCAATTAATCAAATTATATCAATGATAAAAAAATAGAAGCACCATAAAAGTCAACCTGTGGATGTAATTGTGTTTATGAATAGACTCTATGGCCAGAACACTTTGTGCAATGTAAAATCTAGCAACATTCTCACTTAAAGTGTCTTCTCTCATCAGCAGAGTCATCATGTCACCCCCAGGCAGATATTCCATAATTAGATATAAGTACTCAGCGTCCTGAAATGAGTAGTAAAGTTTCACTATGCAATGGCTGGCAACTTCAGCCAGCAAGTTCCTCTCAGCTCTAACATGTTCCACCTGCAAAAAAAAACGATGTCTTGTATATAAAACAGCAACGAGGCATTTTGCAAGACATCCTATGATATGAATATCCAACAAAATCCACTTGAACCGGGCTTAGGTGGTAAAGATGGGTTGGGGTGTAAGTAGAGATTTAAGGTTCAAACCATTTTGATGCAACCAAAAATACAAAAAAAAATAAAAATGAAGACATCATCACCTAACAACGGATTTTACATAGACAAATACATTGATGCAAAATGATTGATATTACTGTGTAGAATATCAAATTCTATTCATATCTATAATTTAAGACCATATCGTACATCCATCATAATTTCTAAGTTCAAGTATATGCAATATATTATAGATTTGACCTGGCCTCTCTTGAGCATTTCGGTTTTCTTCAGCTTTTTCATGGCATAGATGTTTCCAGATTTCTTCTCCCGACACAATCTAACCTGTAAAGTAATAAGTTAGCTGAAAATATACTTGAAATAACTGCTACAACAAGGACACAAAAAATTGTCCGCTTCTGAACAACACAGACAAAATATACACATGACTGGGATAGTTCTTACCTCCCCAAACGCCCCTCTTCCTATTATGGTTAAAAGCTCAAAATCATTAACACATATCTTGTGTCTTTTCAATCGCATATATTCTGTCTCCTTTCTCTCTAAATCTTTGATGAGGTTGATCCTTTCCTCAGTTGGCACATCTGAGGAAGCTAACTTCCTTTCCAAAATCCAACGTCTAAAATCAAAGGAAATTGTGTCAGGAACTCCAGAACTCATGGTGATCTGCATCACACAAGAGACTGTCTAAAAGAATTTATGCACAAGCATGATTCACATGTTACAGATTTGCAAATGAAAATTTTCTGCGTAAAGAATGTATCTTCCACAGCTGGCTAATGAATGTCAATTGTCAACTATCACAGGGGAAAATATGTGGCTTTATTCTTTTATCTTTTCCATTTCTGGTGAAGCTCAAAAACATAAGGCGATGAATTAGGTGGTTTCACCCTATTAGGATAAGACCTAACTTAACTATAATGTTTACTACTGCATTTTTTTCAAACAGAAAATGTCTGTCTAAAGAGCTTGAATGAGCACGTCCATTAATACTATGATCTCATTTCTTTTCAATTAAAGCATCATATTGTGTTTGGTACCAATTAATACTACTAGAAATTGAAATAAATGGAACTTGTTTCCAGCTGTAGATGATAGATAATTTTTATTTTTGAATTTATAATATAGAAAGAAATGCTCGGTCTAATTAACAAGCATGGCCTTATCTCTGGTTTTGCTTGGCTCAAATACATATTTAGTCCCACTAGCCAATGTCCTTCAAACTTTAAATCCCATCCAATTTAGTCCTTGCAATCAAATGAGCACATTACGTGCTCATGAGACTGCTCATTACATATTATATAGCATAGATGTAAAACTAAAGGATGCTATTAACAAAATTAAAAATGAGCTTAAATTGATCCTATGTTTAGTGTGTGTAATCCTCTATGCACACACTATCAGGTAACCAAGAGAGTACCACATGACTGGAGTAATTAAGGTGTTTCACTATAAATTTTGAAAAGATTCTTTAAATATACAGCATCTTAATGGTTCAATGGAAATGTCAAACTCTTTAGAATAACAACGGTTCAAAAGTAAGTCCATCAAGAATATGGGGACTGAAATGAAGATGTCGTAAAGTTATAAAGAGTAAATTATAATGAAGTCATCTAACTAATGCAATCTAGATTAGCTTGGACGTTTACTAGATCAAGATTGATTGCACCGTGATCAAAATGTCCAGCCAACATCCCCCAACCCCCCACGCTTAGCAAGGAAACCTGTTCAGGGAAAAAGAGAATGGAGAATGGGCTGGGGATTATCATCGTACTAACAGCTGCAAAAGCGCATCACCTCATTGATATAATTGACAATGTGATGAATGTGCCGGTTACACCTTACGAAGAAAAGAATCAGATAACTAATCCGGGGATGATCCTTAAGAATCTGGATCATACCAGATGGATCATAGAACAAACCTTCAAAAAGGAGAAACGATAGTATAGATGCCTTAAATTCAAACAGGGACATTTAAGTTAATCCCTGCTGTTGTTGAGTCTCTCAATCTTTAGAGATGAACATTTTCATCGTATCTTATGGACTAGATGCCTCAAAATAAACCATCGAAAGAACATGGATCATATGCGACGGATCATTAAAATAAGGCACTAAAAGAGAAGAAACGATGGTTCATGATGCCGGGAATTCAGAGAAATGTAAGTTAATCCCTCTGATTGATTCTCGCCATTTATGGAGATGAAATTTTTTTAATCGTATCTCGAGGATCATATGCATTTATGTGTACTAGAACCTCTCGGCCTCAAAAAAGTGCACAGTTACTTCGAGTCATTAAACCTAATAACAATACTGGGATCAATTGAAGTGAAAAGCTCTCAGTTATCAGTGTCCAACAGCTACTTACTGTTTCGTACACCTAGATTACTTCAGCTACAATTGCTGGGAAAGTAAGTAATTAAATAGAAAGATCTGCCAGTCAATTTGCATTATGCACGATTAATGGGCGCTTTTAGTTCCGGATGCCAAAAATTCTCAGACCCGGAGCTACAGTTACGCAGCAATCACAAGAAAATCGACAATTAATTCCTCGCAAGTACCTCTCCTTGCGCTCTTGGATGTTCTTCCTCTGATTTTTGTAGTGATTCTCTATGAACTTCTTGGCGGCTGCAACCTTCTCCATGGTCAAGCTGGAGCCAAGCACCTCCTCTTCTATTTTCTCTTCCTCCTCGAGATCCTCCATCTCTCAGGTTCAGCGACTCTGAACGTGAGTGATAATGTGCCACTGCAGGTGTATCTATACGCACCCAAAACACTCCGCTTTTTTCTCTCTCTATCAGCACCCACAGACAGCGTAACGCTTTCACTCTCTAAAAACACTCTGGAGCTCTTGTTGCAACAGCGAGAGGACGATGCGAGGGAAGAAGCGTTAAAAATGGAAAAGTTTAGCCCAAATGTAGCAAGCCGTGCTATCCGACGCACCTGCCAGCAGCCTCTTGCTTCCTCCTAAGCAGCGAGCCGAGGGCCACGTGCATGATGCCGCTTTGGAAGCTTCACTGTGTACGTACGTGGCGAGATGTGGCCTGAGGTCCTACGGATAGGGGTGGATGATCACGTAGGGTAGCAAAAACCGGGGAATAGATTAATCAAGAATGTATCTGGCGACGGAGTGACGGCTCACGCGCGGGCGAGTGAGCGTGAGGCACACATACATTGCGTTACGGGAGGAGAAAGTGTCGCTGTCAGATCATAAATGACATTTTTCGCATTTTAGGACATGAAAACAACGAGGAAAGACCCACATTGTTTGATTTGATTGGACCATGCTGCCCACTCTACTTGCTTAGTTGGTTGGTCTTATTAAATTTTTTAGGCTTGTGATTGGCTGTCACTGCTCAGACATCCTTGTTTTGTGGGTTAAGTTCCAGGGATATGCTTAGCTAGCTGTCGCCGTATTTGCATGTATTTTTTCTTTTCTATATCTGGAGTCTACCAATTTTATCCTCGCCGTTTTCCCGTTTAATTGATATGCTTCTAAACAAGCAAGTTCCACACCACATGCCCTCTTCAATGTTTTTGCCAAACCTTTTCTTTTTTGCTTTCCAATGGGATTTCCCACTATGATGAAAATCAGATATTATATCCCATTTTTTTGTTTGGATTACGTGGATTGGTGTCTGTTCGTCAAAAAAAACTAAAAATTGTGTTTCTTCTTTTGTCTTTTTTTTAATAGAATCTATATGGTATATACCCTAATAAATAAACATTAATTCTCTCCAATCATAAAAATTACTAAAATAGATTTTACTTTATAAAAAAATTGAAGAAAATGTCAATACTGTTCATATACAAGCTGGTATTTAAGATTTAGAAGTGAAAAATATATACTGTATTATACTTAGCTTGTGTCAAGAACGTGTTTCTTTTTTTTGCCATTTCATTGAACGAAATCCCAACAGAAAGTATTAAGCATGTGTTCAGCACGTACTTCAGAGCAGGTTTACTTATTATTGGCTAATTACAACATTTACCTACGAGGAAGGCAAAATTATAGAGGAATCTTACACAAGAAAATTAATTACCACTAAAAAGTCTCTTACAATTGAGTTGTTACTAAGATTCTATCGGGTCTAAATGTAATTTGGAAATAATTTAAACTTTAAACTCTAAAATTTTACTTAAATATAACGTATTTAACTAATTTAATTAGTTTAATGAAGTTAGTTAAATTAATTAATATTACATATTTTTTTAAAACATTATAATTATCTCCTTTAACTTCTCTTATCATTCTCTTACTTGTTTATTATCGATAGAGTATCAATATGAGTAATTTAAAAATAAAAAAATTAATAAATATATAAAATAGATCTTATATTTATGACAAATATTAATTTATCAAATAAATTTTATATTAAAGACTAAATAAATACTATATATTTTCTTAAATTGCCATAAAAGGACATGTATGGGGAGGACCCAATGCATATAAGAAAGTTGAGATATAATTTACTAAATGAATAGAAATTATATAAAATCATTTAAAGTGATTAATAGGGATGTAAATAGGCTATGAGGCCTATCTGGAGCTATAACTTAACTTGTTTAAAAAATTATACAAGCTCAAACATATTTAAAAGTATATTTTTCTTAAAAATCTAGATTCAAACTCTTTAAAAAATCTATTAAACATGTAATTTAAAATATATTAATCATGAAAATGTAATGAGTGAGTATTGAACACATAAACTATTAAACACTCTCTTCTTTATTTATTTTTTGCGGTATGCCGCGCCTAACACCGGACCAGGAAAACTTTCTAAAAATCTACTTCTCCCACCATTAAACTAATATATATTATTATAAATTTTACTTTTACCTTTTATTTTAATAAGAATTAGAGCATTCATTTTAAGAGACCATTAATTTTAACATTAAAAAACTAAAACCCCATGTCGAAGTCGAATCCTCTACAAACTGCAACCAGTCTAGATCCATTATTTACCATCGTATCTCGCTCAGGCACTCTCTAGATACACTCTTCACTGTCGCATCTCTGCCTTCACTGTCCAGATCCATCGTCGCGTCGCTCATTCTCCACTCTCCATAGCAACTGTCGTGTAGCATCTATCATTCGCCCTTCTCTTTCTTTGCTTCCACTCGCGTTGATCTTTGTTTCTTCCTTGCCCCAACATCGTTCCCGCCGTTGAACCCCCACTTAACTAGTTTTTGTATGTGTCTTTGTCTCCACCTTCGTTGCTCACGTACGATCTGGTTTGAGGTGGCTTTTGGGAAGAAGACTTGGGTTCTGATTTTTAGTGTAGGATTTTTTGATTCACTATTACCTTTAAAGTGTAGTTGCATGTGAGTATAAGCTTCCTACCTTTGTGATGGACTTTGCGTTAGTTGTAATAGGCCCAATGCACTAGTGCGGTCCAATTAATTATGTAATGTTTGATATATATATATATACTGTATGAGCGCATTTGTAACTCGATAATTCTATCAATGAAAGGCAAAAGTATTTGACAGAGATATGGGCTCATTAGCTCAACATTGTACCAGAGCGCCAGGTTTGAAGCCAAGATTTACACCCAAGAAACCCATAGCGCTCGAGAAAACAAGACTCTCTCCTGCTGTAAAAAGATAGAACCCAAGAATGCAAAAGCTCTAGGTCAAGTCGCAGGAGAAGAAGTGGGATCTGAGACACACCCACGCCATTTCGAGTTGCTGTAACAATTGGTGTCAGGATTCTGTCAACAGAAATTCCTTCCAGCTCCCAATGATTTCTACCACGCAAAAACCCACATCTTAGTCGAATGGGCGATAAGGCGATTGTCAGTGAGACAACTATCAATTTCGCCCACCCTCTCTATCTCCACCCGTCTGACACACAAGGGACCACTATTATTCAACATGTGCTGGTCGGGAGTGAGAATTACACCATCTGGAACCGAGCTATGCAAATCATATTAAGGGGAAAATGGAAGCTTGGGTTTATTGATAGCACCTTCAGAAAAGAATTACAAGAGGATGGTTTACAAGAGCAATGGGAACAGTATAATGCAGTGGTCCTCGCATGGTTGCTGAATTCGGTGTCCAAGAAAATTGGGAACAGCGTCATCTTCTTTCATGAAGCAAACATGGTATGGAATGATCTTTAAGAGCGGTTTGATAAAATATTTGGATCACGAATTTTTTCACTCCATCAAGAAATTAATTCCTTCCGCCAGGAATCGCCCACTGTCTCTAATTATTATATGAAATTGAAAAAGTTGTGGGAGGATAAATCAACGTTATTCCCAATTCCTACTTGTCAGTGCAGTACCTCTAAAGCATATGGTGAAAAGATCCAATGACAGAAACTCCTTTAATTCCTAATGGGATTGAATGAATGTTTTGGGGGAGCTTGAAGTCAAATCCTATTAATGAGTCCCTTGCTCACTGTGAATCAGGCCTTTATAATGGTCATTGAAGACGAAGCCCAAAAATGCATTGCTAATTGCCACAAGTACAACCCTCTTGAAGGTATAGGAATGACTGCCTCCAGAGGACGAGGATGAGGCAGAGGCAGGAGAAGAGGAACTCCACAAGAATGTGCCCACTGCTATAAAAGGGGGCATACAAGAGACGTATATTAGAAACTGGTATGATACCCATCAGACTTTAAGGGCAACAAGAGGAACTCAAGTCAAAATGCCTCAGCTAATCAACTTACCATGAATTTAGAAGAAGTTGAAAGCCATCCACCAAATGTTAACACCACAGTGATGCCAGCCTTGACAAGGGAACAATACGACAAGTTGATTGAGGTTCTGAAAAAGGACTCAGACACTGGAGTACATGCTCTCACTGGTACAAGGTTGACTAGCCTTAATATTTCTACAAAATCATCTATCCAATGGGTTTTGGATTCAGGGGCCTCCACGTACATGATAGGAGATTTAAACATTTTCTATACATATAGATCGAATTATGGACCCGTTAAAAATATTAAAATCCCAAATGGACAAAGAATAAAGGTAACACATATAGGAACAATGCGGTTAAATGATAAAATAATTCTAGAAAATGTTTTATATGCACGTGAATTGAAATTTAATCTAATTTCAATACCTAGACTTACTAAAGAATAAAAATACAAAGTAGTATTCTTTCCTAATTATTGTGTGGTGCAGGATCTCTAGGATGGAAAGGAGAAGATGATGATGACTGGTAGATTGATAGGAGAATTGTATGTGCTAGAATTTAATAGAAAATTGGCCTATGCTAATGCTATAGAAAATATAAAATCAAACAAGCCTATTGACATGACACTTTTACATAATAGACTTGGGCATGCCCCATTTCTGTACTTAGACACTTGAGCATTGTAACTGATACGAGCATGATAATGAATAAAACGTGTGAAGTGTGCATTCAATCTAAGTAAACTAAATTCCCTTTCTCATCTAGTTGTATTAAGATGTTGGAAAACGTGCCCTAGGGGCCAATCATTGTCTTATGAACATTATTGATTTATGAATTTATTAATTGTGTTATCATATTATTTGCATATTTACTGTGATGAACATCCTTGGATAATTCATGATCTTATCCTAAATGTCCCTGGTCGGTCATCTGTGCGGGAGCAGAGATGAAATAAGACCAGTATGACTTTGAAGATGTATAGAGATATAAATTAAAGTCATATGCACATGTAAGAGTACAAGGTGTTGGACCGACCCGCTATGAGAGAGTTGCATGGGTTACGTCATAATCTTCTCTCATATACAAACCATGTCACTATGCCCTTTGACCTGAGATCATCATGGATTCCTACATGACAAACACTCAGCTTTGGCCTAGTCAAAAGTCACTTTTGACCGAGTGATCATAAAGACTATGTTCGGGCTTAGTGATTTTTCATGCGGAGGAATGTGAATGGTCAAGGTGGAATTTGTCCCTCACATTCGTAGAGAGATATTACTGGGCCCCTCGATGAGTGAGTCTGAGAAATGTATGGCCATACTGTAATGGAAAGGTAGTTCCATTTCTATAGTCAGACTACTCAGGGATCGAGAAAGTAACGGCCAGGAATAGGAGGATGACATTATCTATGCCTCATCCATGACCAAAATATCGCGTGACAGAAGGGACATGATATGGTTGTATAAAAGGTTACATCGTTTATCGATTCTCATATGATTTGGGTAGTCGTTATGTCTTGCTAGAGACCGCTTGCGACTTGTGGGCCAGTATAGCAAATGGCCCACTGCCAACTTCATATGGGCCTACAGGATCGCACACAAAATAGCCCAATGCGAGCTATGATATCCAGATTCATTGAATCTAAGACGTGTCTAGATTCAATGAATGATCCAGGGTTGATGTATATATTTATTTATATTTATATTCGTATATATATATATAAATTCGTATATATATATTATATATAAGGGATATATAGGATTTAATTTATAAGGATAAATTAAATCTCTATCACGTTTGAATTTAAAATTCAAATTGATAGGATATCTCATATAAGAGATATTTACAAGATTTAATTTATAAGGATAAATTAAATCTCTATCATGTTTGAATTTGAAATTTAAATTGATAGGATATCTCATATAAGAGATATTTACAAGATTTAATTTATAAGGATAAATTAAATCTCTATCACGTTTGAATTTGAAATTCAAATTGATAGCATATCTCAAATTTGATTTATGAGAATAAATCAAACACAGTCCAATCTTATCTTTATTTAAATTAAATAAATAGGTGAATTAAATCTGTGGGACGGATTTAATATAAACATTATTTATTTAATTAGTTTCTTATCAAATTATACAATATGTGATATTGTATTCGGAATTAATATAGATTAATTCCAAAATCCAATTCAGTTGAGAAAAACGTAGAGCATCCTATATATCCGATTTTAGGAGCTACGTTTTGAACACAACACATAACACAAAAGGGGCCGAACGGAATCTGCAAAAGGTTTGCAGATAAGAAACTGCTGAAGTAGAGACGGAGAGGACGAACTCTTGAGAAAGCCTTGGAGGGACAGGAGACGCTAGCACGTCGTTTGTGGTTGGAATGATGTTCGTGTGGATACTAGTAGAGGAAGACGACCTGAGGAGTCGACTTCTTGCGATCAAAAAGAGAGCACAAGCCGTGGAGAAAAGTTGTGGACGTCTCCTTACGATCGGAAAGAGATCACCAGCCGCGGAGAGAAGCTGTGGAAGTCGCTGAGGCACACTAAGGGTAATGCTTCTTCCCACTTGACTTAAACACATACGGTAGATCCTGGTAAGGAATGGAAAAATTTTTAAATTAATTTCCGCTGCGTGTCTTTCAATTCCTTACATAAGAGTCAAGTATGCTTTGAATTAGTCCACATGAATGTATGGGGGCCCTATCGAACACCCACACATGAAGGACATCAGTACTTTCTAACTATTATAGATGATTTCTCACATTCAACATGGATTTTTTTGCTTAAAAAAAAGTCTAATGTTACTGATTGTGTGAAGAATTTTGTATCTTACATATCAACTCAATTTGATGTTAAAATAAAGAAGATAAAGAGTGATAATAGAACTGAATTTACTAACCATACCTTGAGGAATTATTTGAATGAAAATGGCATGGTCCATGAGACCTCTTGTCCGTATACTCCAGAATAAAATGGAATTGTTGAAAGAAAACACAGAACCCTCATGCAAATTGCTAGAAGCCTCATGATCCAATCTGGAATGCCAATTAAGTTCTGGGGGGAGTGTGTGAAAATGGCTACCTATTTGGTTAATAGGATACCATCTAAAGTATTAAAATACAAAACCCCATTTGAAAAGGTATATGGGAGAGAACTGAATTTATATAACTTGAGAACCTTTGGTTCATTAGCATATGTCACTGACTTGATTTCTATAGATAAGTTTTAGCTTAGATCCATTCCATGTGCATTCTTAGGATATCCTAGTTATCAGAAGGGATATGTACTGTATAATTTGAAAAATAAAACAATATTGGTTAGTAGGCATGTCATGCTTGTAGAGGACAAATTCCCCTTTAAAGACCACTCTGCTTTAGATCAAGGGGGAGTAAGCAAAGACATGAGGGAACTATTTTGGTTTGATGATATACCTATTCATGCGAGTAAACCCATAGAAATAAGGACTAAACCTATTCATGTAAGTAACCCCATATAAATGGGAACTGAAAAGAATCTAATAAATGACAGTGTGTCTATCAGCCAGCCTAACATTAGACCTGTTAGGGACAGAAAACCTCCTATTTGGTATAGGGACTATGTCTTTAATATGGCTGAAACTGATCAAGAAGAACATCGTCAAAACACTTGCTTGTATCCTATGCAAAAGTACATGACATATCAAAATGTATCTCCTTCTCATTTATGTTATTTGTGTAAAATTGATTCTGTTAGTGAACCCATAACTTATGAAGAAGCAATAAAAAGTGATGAATGGGTGAAAGCAATGAAGATAGAAATGGAGGCTCTTGAAAGAAACCAAACGTGGGAGATAGTCACATTACCTAGGGGAAAGGAGCCCATTGGATGCAAATGGGTCTTTAGGATCAAGTATAACTCAAATGGTGATATAGATAAATTTAAAGCACGATTGGTGGCTAAAAGATACAATCAGAAGGAGAGAGTAGATTATCATGAAACATTTTCTCCAGTTATAAAAATGATAACAATAAAGTTAATTCTCAAAATGGCTATAATGAATAATTGGAACTTGTATCATATAGATGTACACAATGCTTTCTTGCAGGGAGACTTAGAAGAAGAAGTTTACATGACTGTACCGCAAGGTTTTGATCTCAAGAAGACTAACATGGTTTGTAAATTGAAGAAATCATTATATGGGCTTAAACAAGCCTCTAGGCAATGGAATTGTAAGTTGACATTGTTATTAATTACAGGAGGGTTTACTTAGTGTAAGAATGATTACTCATTGTTCTTTAAATCTTTTTTAGATGGCATAGTAATTATACTTGTTTATGTTGATAACCTGTTAGTCACTGGTAGTTGTGAAAATAGAATAAAAGAAGTGAAGCACTATCTGCACGATGCATTTAAGATTAGGGATTTAGGATTGTTGAAGTACTTTCTTGGGATAGAAATAGCCAGATCGAAGAAAGGAGTAGTTTTATCACAAAGAAAATATGTTCTGGACTTACTTGCAGATACAGGGTTAAGTGGCTGCAAGCCAATTGGTGTCCCAATGTATCTTACTTTAAAGCTCAGAGCATTTGAAAAAGGGAAAGATAAGGACACAGACTTGCTAAAGGACCCAGGGAGTTATAGAAGATTGGTAGGAAGATTAATATATTTGACTTCAACACGTCCTGATATTTGTTTTGCTATGCAGATGCTAAGTTAGTTTATGCAAACGCCAACAAAAACACATATGGCTACAGTGATGGGTGTAATAAGGTATTAGAAGCAGAAGACAGGTTTAGGGATCTTGATAAATGCAGATCAAGACAACTCCCTCAGCTGTTACTGCGATTCTAATTGGGCATCGTGTGCAACTATAAGAAAATCAGTGACATGATATTTATTGAAATTAGGGGATTCACTCATTATGTGGAAAACTAAGAGGCAAAACACTATTTTTAGATCCTCTGCTGAAGTTGAATATAGAGCGTTAGTAATGACTGTGTCAGAGATTGTGTGGACAATAGGATTAATGAAGGAGTTGAATATTGATATGTTGAGTCCAGTAAATGTTTATTGTGATAGCAAATATTCTATTCACATTGCAAATAACCCTGTGTTTCATGAAAGAACTAAGCATGTTGAAGTAGATTGTCATTTCGCTAGGGAGAAACTGCAAAGAAAACTCATTGATTTGAGGCATGCAAGATCAGAAGATCAAGAAGCTGATATATTGACAAAGGCAGTTGGTCGTGATGTGCAGAGCAGACTTCTTAGCAAGTTGGGAGCTGTTGATATCTTTAGCATCTAACTTGAAGGGGAGTGATGGACTTTGGGTTAGTTATGAAATGCACTAGTGCGGTCCAATTAATTAAATATATAATGTTTAATATATATATATATATACACTGTATGAACGGCAAAAGTGCAAAAGTGTTGGATTTGATTAATTAATTAATTTCAGAACTTTTTGGTTAGATGTGGTTGGCTGATAGAGGTTAGGAAAATAATGTTGTTTGGTTTGATGATGTTTTGGATTTGATTTATCCTATGGAATCGAATGAACTCCTAGCACAAGATTGGTTAAATTGTCCTTGCGCAATGGCTATAGGAGTTTGAATTGAATTGAATTGAATTGAATTGATTGATAAATTACTATTGGGAAATTTTGGAGGTCCCACTGAGATAAGGCATAGTTATGTTAGTTATAATATCATGAATCTGGAAAGTCATTTTTTGGTGAAACAAATTACCTCCTGTGTGCTGAAAACTTATGTGTATACTCCACTGTTGTATACCTCCAGTATTCTCCACTGAAAACTTAATATTTCTCTCGAACAGAATATGTAATTGTTGTGTATACTCCACTGTGTATCTGCAAACACAGAACTTATGAATACTGCGTGCTGGTCTTTCCATGATTTATGCATATTCTGTTGCTATATATTCTTCTGGGTGGTTTGTTTGGGTCACCCATATGATATTGTGTGATTAGTAGTAATACTTTTATTTAGCTTAGATTATTATACTTATTTTTTTTTATAATTACTATTGTTATGTTTATTTTTAATTTTAAATCGATTAATATTATAAAAATATTATTTTTAAATTTAGACTGATTAACAAAAAGGTCTATTAAGAACTTATTATAAATATCTAGTTAGAGCCTATTATAAAGGTCTGTTAGTAGAAATAAAAAGATAAATTTATTTTAACAAGTTTTAGAATAAGCTATACATTTTTACATGTCAAATTTATATTAAAAAAATTAACATATAACAGATTATATGTCAAATTACTGTTAAATTGTCGCTTAATAAAATAGGGTGCATTAAACAAAATATTTTAATTAATAATATATTAAAAAAATTTGCTTTTAATAGAGGACATGATATCGTGCAATAATTCAAGTCGGCAACATAACCGCATAAAACTTATTTTTGTTGCTATTGTACCATAACAAAAGATATGCGTAGAGGAAAATTGTAAAATAAATTTAATTCGCACTTAGAAACTAAATTTCCTTTGCAACTTTCAACATTTTTTAAACATTTTTTACTTGTTTAATGATAACTTGTTGGCCGATATATATAGTTATTCACAACTCCAAAATCTATAACTTTTGAAGAATTTTATTGTAAATTTGAACAACAGGTTAATTAAGAAGACAAATTTATTCGGATAAAAAATACTACTAAAAATAATAAATACTTAGATATTATACGAGTGATACGTTACCTGATATTTAATATAAGATTTAATTAAAGAGTTAGTCTCGATCTAAAATATAAGATCACTTTCATATATTTATTAACTTTTTTTTAAATTAATTCTATTGATACTCTCCCCAATAATGGTTAAATAAAAGAGTAATAGAGGGAGTTAAATAAGATAATTAATATATTTTAAAAGATATATATTATATTAATTAATTTAATTAACTTTCTTAATTTTATTAAATTAATTAAATAAATATTTAATCCGTGTTGTTTCATCCAACAAAAGCGTTCAATGTCATTGCATAAATATCTTTCTATTTATAACTATGAATTAAGAATTTAAGATCATTCGTATGTGTGTTTCTCACCTTCTGGTACAAACAGATCCAACCTATAAAACGACACCAAATCACTGAACTTACATGAGACTGAATAAAACCTCTGCATTTTCAAGCCAATATAGAACAGAAGCAGCATATCAAAGTGGTTATCTTTGCTTATAAGATTTCATTATACTGCAAAAGAATCTATGGAAATCTAAGAGTATGCTACAAGAGAATATTCTACATAACTCAAGAGAATATTCTACATAACATATCTTATCATCCTTATCTGTCGCTATAAAATGGATCTACAGGATTCTGGTCTGCGAATTTTACACATAAACAAACAGTGGGTGAAGGGGTGAACAAGTCTTTCACAAAGCCCCTTCTAATGATCAAAAATCAAGTTTGACCCAATAAAACAAAAAACGAAACTATAGAAAAGAAGTGCCAGCGAAGCCATGGTGTAAGAGATTGTGAGCAATTAGGTCCCTAGCCTTCATGGAGTTTACTGATCTCAAAGCAACTTCTGGCACAATCTCATCATCGTCAACCTCAAACTTAAGCTCAGGATCCATTTCTTCATTCTTAAATTCACATATATTATGCAGAACACAGCACGCCCCAAGGATAAGAGGCAAATCTTGAAGTTTCACTTCTGCCCTTTTTTGCAGGCAACCCCACCTTCCTTTCAATCTGGCAAAAGCATCTTTTGAAACCTTCTGAATATCTTCTATCTTCTCATTAAAAGTATGCTGTGTCCATGTCAGATTCGGCTGAGTATAAGGCACCAGAACCCAATCCATTAGAGGATACCCTGAACTCCCAACAACCCACATACCATTCATAAGTCCTCCATTATTAGCCTTCTCATAAAGTGCAGATTTCTGTAACACTTCATCGTCAGACATAGAACCAGGCCAACCAATTGAAACATCTGTAAACATTCCTCTTGGATCAACAACGCCTTGAACTGTAACTGAGTACGAAGTTTTCTGATTCCTCTCTGTGTGATTCTTATTGTAATAAGCTGTAACATTAACCTTAGGAGCTGCTATTGGGACATGCGAGGTGAACATGGACCCCACCACATTGGGGATTCCTGAGATGGATTCAAATTCAGCTTTGAAATTCGTTATTGCAGATTCATCAGGCCATTGCAAGTACTTACGCATAAGCACAGACCTTATTCCCGTACAAACTTCAAGAATCAGCTTATGGCATGTTGAAATGCCCAAACCGAATTTCTGTGATACAAGACGGAGAGGATCGCCGGTGGCTAACCTCCATATACAGACGGCCACTCTTTGCTTCACTGGAATTGCATTTCGGAGCGTCGTGTCTCCTTTCGCGATCGCGGGATTGAGCTCCTCGCAGATCATATCGAAAGTTGTTTTTCCCATTCTAAACGCTTTCTTGAACTCTTGTTCAGGAAAATCTGGGAGGTTACATTGTTGCCACCAAGCTCCTGAACGATCTTTCACCCATAGCCTACGTTGATGGTGACGCCCACCTTCTGCTTCTTCTGATTTGAGCTTTGGTCGTTCAACACAAGCTGCCCCACGGGATTTCTTTCGCTTTCGAATTCTCTCAGTTCTTTCTGATTCATCGTGAAGATGGGAGTTACATTCTGGAATGAATTTAGCGTTCTTCTTGAGGCTCGGTTTCTGATCATCCACGGTGGAGGAGTACTTGTCGAGGTCATCGTCATCATCATGCTTCTTCTTTTCATGATCGTCCGGCAATAGCAGCAAAGTGAGAGGACCCTTCAAATCGTTCTCCTGAGTTCCTTCGCTTCGAATCGAAGTCCTGTCATCGGCGTCGAGGCGTTGTTGAATTTTCCGAAGTCGTTTTCCGGAGGTGTGGGCGGTATTCATTTGATGGAAAGAAGGGCGATGAAGAAAGGTATGAATGTAAGAGATGGATTGTGGTGGGTCGGCAAAAGTTTGAAGCTTCATACATAGAAAGAGACCGAGAGACGGAAAACGAAGAAGCAAGTAGGAAAACAGCTCACTCAAATCAAAACACAAGAAGGTCGTCTTCACTTGACGTTCAGTTTGAGCTTGGAAGCTTATATGATTATTTATGGTGTGAAACCATAGTGTGAACGCCAGTTCTAAATTCAGCAAACGACTAATCCTTTTGGATTTTAATATCTAATAAAAAAAATGCAGCCACCTTTTAGGAGATTGATCGAAGGGAGCCAGGCTGCGTTATTTATACTTTCATATTTTATATATTCATATATTAATTATTCTATATTACACTAATTATCTGTCTAATAGCCCACAATCCTGGGTTCAAATATAACTGAACTATATAAAAAAATAAATTATCTCTTTTATTTACATAAAACTATATAATTAGATCATATTTAAATATTTTTTTATATTTACATTAACTGGAGTTTAAAATTTCCTGTGTAAGTGATCATATAATCTTTTACACTATTTTAACATTGTACTCACAGAAAATATAAATTAAATTGATTAAAGTAAGTATTAACTGGACTATAAATTTTATATATACTTGATAGCTTTGTAAAAAGTTAAATAACTCATGATTATTACTGGCTTTTTTATCTCTCTCTTTTACAAGTATTCTTATTTCACATTTCTCTATTTTTTTTTTGACATAATATATTACTCCGTAATTATAATATTTTATTTGCTAATGTGAACAGAAGCACACAGCAATGTTTAATAATCCTTTATTTGATTTGACTTTGACATATAGACACCTTAAATCTATGCACTTTAGTTCCGAGAAACAGTTAATATAAATAATAAATATAAAATTTAATTTATATAGTTGTTGTTGTAAAAATCTTTTAATAAATAATTTTATAAATTTTTTTTAAATCTTAAAGTTATATTATAGTTTTAATAGGAGACTATGTTAAATTTATCTAAATTTTTTTATAAAAAAAATTAAAAAAAAGATTTTTGTTATATAATAAATAAAATAAAGGGATACACGAATAATATTCGTGGAATAATTTGGTAATGGATGGAGCTATCTATCTATCAAATATCCCTAATAATTGCATTATTGAATCATAATCAATTAAGAATGATTGAATTTAACTAAAATAACGTGATATTTTCAAATTATAAATTCCACCTCTCTCTTGAGGAGAGAATCGATTTCCTCCCATTCAAACCGCTGGTATTAATTTAAATAATTTGTATTTCTTGTGAATCATTAAAAAAATACTTATTTTTCTATGTTTATCCTCCTTTAATATTTAATACGGTGCCTCCCATGAAAAATATGAGAATTACTCGCTTCTAATTTTTCCTAAATACAATACATATAGTTGGAAAAATTCCACAAATCAAAGAGCTTGTTTGTATTCGAATAACCTTTTCCTTCTTTCTAAATCCGCCACTAATTAAATAAGTTTATTCTTGAAAAATATTATTTATTATTTTTTTTAAATATCATGGAATTCTGAACTTGGAATTAATTCTTTAGGTATTCCAAATAACGTGCCAGAATTTCTTCAATTCTCTCTCTTTTTTCTTCCCTGCTATAACTACTGAATTTTAGTAGTGATAGTATTTTTGTAATTTAAAGTTTTTGAATTAAAATATAATAAATGAATGATCATCCGAATAATAATACTATGACATTTTCACCTTGTTTGGGTGAAGAAAATAAATCACCTGAAAAAACGTGAAAGTCCTAATTTAAAAAATTTATTAAGAAAAATGATAAAAAAAATTCTAAAAAATAATAAATATCAAATTAAGATATTGTGCTGATAATGCTTGATCTATAATAATGATTATTATAATTAGTAATTTTTATTTATTATTGGTAATTGTCCTATTTTAATATTTATTATTTTTAGAGTATTTTCTATTATTTTTTCATTTTATTAATCAAAAGAATTTACATTTAAATATTGATACTCTCTTTATATAAATTTCTGAAAATACTAATATTTTTTATATATAAAAATACATCAGAATTTTTTAATTGATAAAATTTCGAAACAAAAGGTTTTTGTAGTATTTTATAGTGTGAAAAGAGGTTGCATTGAGAAACGTAAGGGCATCAGCGATGGGACCATTGGGAGAGGACCCGGACTCACCAATAGCGTTCCCCTACCTACCCGTGGGGCGGCATCTTGTGGAAGTTTCAGCTTTAATAACTTTTTAAATAATTAATTTGTAAATTTGGTGAATATCTCTATAAGAAGTTTCAGCTGTGCTGTTCTGCTATGTTCTGGTCATTGTCTACTTTACAATTTTTTTATTTAATTTTTACAGTTTAATATTTTTTTATTAAATACATATATCTTTTTATTAAAAATAATTTTATTTAAGATAATATCTAATGCTAAATATAAATATTTTAATTAATATAAATTTATTATATTATGAGATACTAATATTTCTCATGTCTCATGGTGCAGCGTAATAGTTTTTGAGCCTGTTTGGATAAGAATTTAGAGAATGACTTATGAAAAAAAAGATTTTTAGGCAGCTTATAGAAAAGGGCTTTTAGAAAAGAGTTTATGAAAAAAAAATAGTTTTAAATAAATGAGTGTTTGGATAATTATTTTCAGAAGTACTTTTATTATTAGTAAATTACAAAAAAAGGTATGAGTATTAAATGATGAGAGATAAGATATGAGATAAGAGAGAAGATGGGGTGTAAGAAAAGAGAGGAGAGAATGTGTAAAAAAAAGTAGGAGAGAGGAGAGAGGGTGTAAGAAAAAGTTAGAGAGATGAGAGATGATGTAAAAAAAAGTAAGAGAGAGGAGATATAGTATAAAAAAGTAAGGATAATATAATAATTAATTAATTTATAAGTGGTTTAGTGTTCCATAAACTACTCTGACTAGTTTATCTAAAATCTTAGTTTTAAACTATAATTTAGTTTAAAAATCTATTTGAATAAATATGACTATTTATTTTAATTTTTTTAAATTTAAATTTTAAACTAAATTTAGATTTTAAATTGAAGTTTGATATTTTTTAAACAGGCACTCTATATGGAAGTGATTGGGATAGAAAAAATTGATTGGTTGGATCGGAGTGAAGTGTGAAAGGAAAACTGGGAGACGTACGCCAAAGACCCGTGAATTCATGCAAGTGACACATATAATCCATATTTCACGTAAGGGCATTCTTGTCCAGGCCGTCATTTTATTCTCTCGAAAAAGAAAATTACAGCTATGTTTAGATAGATTTTTTTTAAAAAAATATAAAATAAAGATTTTTAGATAATTTTTAAATAATTATTACTATAAATAAATAATTTTTAAATAAATAAATATTTAAATAATTTTTATTATAATAATTTTTATTATTAATAAATTATTAAAAAATATATGGAATAAAAATTAAAAAAATTACTTATCGCTATCTACCCTTATTGTTATCTTATTTCTTCTTCTTAGCCAATCTCATACTAGAACATGCCTCTTTTTCTTATCAAGAACTCTCGTATTCTTTTTCTCATCTTTCTATATTTTCATAACCTTACCATCTTCTCTCAAATTAGAAGATGACGAGGGAGAGGGAGGAAGAAAACGTTGTTGAGAAGCACTTACGCAACCCCCAATAACAAACCATATAACCCAAACGACTTATGATGATATAGACAAATCACGATAAAAAAGAAGGAGGAGATAGAAAAAGGAGAAAGGAACGATGAGAATATTTTTTAAATTATTCTTAAAAATTTATCTAAAACTATAATTTAAAACTATATTTTGGTCTATAAATTATATTAGATAAATATAACTGTTTTATTTTAATTTTTTTAAATTAAAATTTAGGTAAAAAATTATTTTAAAATCAAGATTTTATACATACCAAACAGGCGCTTAATTATACGTTTGATTTTTGTGGGTGTTTTGAGTTGCACAACCATCAAGGTCGCGTGGAAATTGAAAACCAAAATAGAAAAAGCCTTGCCCTATTTATTTTTTTAGTGAGATATACTACCTCCTATTTATAATATATTACAGTAATTAAGGAGAATTAATTTGAGTAGTAAGTAACTCAGTATCGTTTAAATAAATATTTAAATTTGAGCTTTAACGTATGTAAAAAATTTCTGTTAGAAAACTTACCTACTATAGCCAAGTGTACGACGCTAGTCAAATTCAGATATAGTTAGAACAAAATTTTAGTGAACCAGATAGATAATAAAAAAATATTACAGTATAATATTTTTTCTATTTGTTTTAAAATATAAATTCAATTTAATAACACAGATGAAAGAAATACTTCCCTGCTTTCTATAAAAAGACTTTCCTCTATCCGGTCTTATATGTAAAAAAATAGTTCACTAGTTAACTTATATTAAAAAAATCAATTCAATAATTAGCTACTAATTTGACAAGATTTTACGATAATTTTCCTAAAATTCCTTCTTAATAACTTTGAAAAAAAAAATCAATGAGACCACCAAAAGAGGAGGAGGTCTTAAAAATAATATAGGTTGGGATAAGGGGGGCATGGGAGTCGAGTAGGCGCGTCCGCTGTTTTGTGTAGTTAAAGAATTTGAACATTAACTCTTGTATACAAATAGACTTTCCTATTGTACCAAAAAAAAAAAAAAGACTTTCCTAAATATGTTTGAAAAAAATTTTAGAAAAAGATTTATAAAAACACAATTTTAAATAATTTTTAGAAAAAATATTTTTGATTTTTTTAATTATTTTTAATAAATAAGTGATTAAATAATTATTATTAGAAAAAATTTTATAATTAAAAAATTATAAAAAATCTATAATTTTATTAAAAATAGAAAAAATAAAAGAAGAGAGAGAAAAAAAATGAAGAAAAGAGAAGAAAGCCAGTATAAAAGAGAGGAGAGAGAAAAAAAATAGTATAAAAAATATAAAAATAAAATAATAATTAAATAATATATAAATTTTTTTACTATTCTAAAAATTAATCTCTATAAATAAATTATTTAAAATTTTAATTTTAAATTATAATTTAATTTAAAATTATTTTAAATAAATATAATTATTTATTTTAAAATTTCTCTAATCACAAATTTAAAATAAAACTCTTTTAAAATCGTGCACTAAGCCTACAACTGCACTAACCAAAATCTCTGATAGTTCCCTCGCCTTTTTCAAGAGTGATTCAACAATTGTGCAAAAACTACCTTTTTTTTTTCTGGATACAAATAAGGGTTGCACCCAAGATAGAATTTAATTAGGGGAAACAATTCCCCTAATATGATACAACTATTGTGCAAGAACTGCCTCTTGACCCAATCTCCCAGAACTTCTAATATGCTACAGCCATGTGCAAACATACAAAGATCAAGTAAGGGATTTGCCAGCCCACTCTCGCTCTCGTCTCTTTTGTTTGGCCTGCATCCTATTGAACTTCTCTTTACCTTTCTCCAAAAGGGGGTCTACCACAACATAGTCGTTAGGGTCATCGTTACGCGACATCCGATCCTGCGCATTAACAAATACGTAACACCCAAAATTGAATCAGTCTGTTTGAACAGATTGAATAAATATATGCTCCGTGGAACACTCACCTTGCCGGACTCAGGTGTAAATTTTAAGCTACTTCCTTTCCAGTTCGACAAATCCTCTTCATTTACATTTCCAGATCCATCGGTTGAGGATGTGGTCTTTCCCGATATAGTCTTCTTAAATTTCTCTAGTTTTGATAGAACCTGGTCATAATCCAACCCAAAAGTGGAGAGGGACAGAATAAAGTCATTATCAACAAATAGTGATAGAAAGAATTTCGTGGATGATTGCAAGAAAAGCTGGATACTACAGTAAAGTCTTGAGTTTTGCCATACAGCTACTTCTTCACAACATAATACGTGTTCCCTTCCCAAACATTATTTTACCCAAAGAAAAAAAAAACATTTCTAAACAAACAGACAAATATACGATTATACGGGCCCTAAGCAATATTCCCTATTCACAATATTTCTTGATAGTATAGAAAGATGAATGTTTAGCACACGAGCCAGAAGACGTAACACAGAGAATAAGGAAAAGGAAGATCAATAGTAGAAATCAAAGCCATAGCATACCTCATCTTCACGTCCTTGAACCCTGCGTTTCTTCTGCTTCTGCAACTGTCGATTTTTCTCAGATTCATTGAACAACTGTAAATCTACATCTGCATTTGCCATTCGTTCAGCTCTTGCTTCAGATCCTATTCCCTTTTTCTTCACGGACAATTTTTCCACCCTACGCTGATCATCAACACTTGCAGCATTGGACCTGTAAAGTGTGGATCATATTAGACCATTTGCTTGATTGAAAGATGATAATAAACCATTTAGATAATCATAAAAGCTCCAAAACAATTCATAATTGCCGAAGATTAACGTCCTTACCTGATTGCTGATGAATTGTGGCTCTTTGGACTTGAGCTTCCTGCTTGAAAACACAAGAAGGTGATGAGCCTTAACAATTAAACAATCATTTTGAATAAGAAGAAACAGGTTTCATCCAGCGTTCAAAGGATCAGAAGTTCATGTTCGGACAAATTTAAGGGCTATAGTGTTGATCAATACACACGTCTTATAGCAGCATTGGAGGATTTAGGGATATCGTGATCTTGACCGGTCATCTCGCATACCATGATATATTGGATACCATTCTGCTATCCTGTACTAGTGAGGTACTTGGTACACTTTTTGTTCGCTGAGATATGTAGCACATAATATATGATCTCAAGTTCCACCCAATTATCACCTAACAGCACATCAATGACAGGTAATATACAGGATAGCAGAATATCTAAATAAATGTGTACCAAATACCTCAATAGTACATATCAAGTTCAAGCATTCGTTGCCTCTGATTCAAGGGTAGTTCAAAAGTGCCTCAATTCCTTTGATTTTCTTCATGTTTAATGCTTGGAGATGACCCAAAAAACTTGAGAGCTTTATGATGCCCTTATTTTCCTTTTTATTTGGAGGAATCTCCGAGAATTTAAAAGGTTACTACCTAGTCTAAGGACTACTCTAAGAGCATTATGGCAATAATATGACCTAGTTAAAGCTTCCATGGGCAGAACCAGAAGTGCTCCTTAAATCAGAGTTTGAAAATTTTACTAGCTGAACTATAAGGAAGATGATTGAAATACCATTTCGCAACTTTGGCTTGGGCGGTAAATCCCCTAACTCTTGGCGTTTTTTAAGTATCTGACTGCGCATTCTAGCATCAAAGCCCGCCTCATCATCATCATCATCATCATCACCATCATCACCATCATCAAGGTTGGCCAAGTCATTATCTTCTGATTTTTTCTGAGACTCTTCTTTCTTTGAGCTCAATGCATCCCTTACAGATAACTGCACATCTCTTGTTGACTTTGAGCCCTGAAAAAAGCATCAACATCACATAATGCGAGAGAACTTATGAGTGGGCATATGATGTATCATTTACAGCAATAGGTTATCAGTAAATTGTGATTGTTTGAGATAATATGAGAATGATTACTGCTTCCAAGAATTACTCAATCAGTATAAGTAATGTTCTAAGAAAGAGTCCTACATAAGAATCAGGACGATGGGACTGTCCTTGTTACCAGTTCATTATTAGGAATTGCTTTCTTGAGAAGACGAGGATCATTCAATACATCATGACTGCTCTTAATCTTTTGTTTTACAGATGCCAGCTCCTTTTCCTCTTCTTCGGCTTCTTCTCCAAATGAAAGTAAGTTCAGTTTTCTGCATTATAAAAAAAAGCAACAAAATACTGAGGGAAATTTCACTAACATAAATCATTATTTTAAGTTCTAACAAGACACAATTTTGTAGGTGAAAAGAATTACTTTACAGCTTTTTTCTTTGAATCTTTATTGTCTGTATCACTACTAGTTTGGATCTGAGGTTGAGTTGTTCTTGGAACAATATCATCAAATGGGTTCCATAATACCTAAAATGAAGCATTTCAAGAATAAACTTGGTTATTAACTTGTTCCTGGAGATAAATTTTATGATTCTTGCTTAAAGATTAATCAAAATCTCAACCTACCTCAATTGATAATATTTTTGGGGGATCTAGAGGCCGATCATTCTTATCAGTTTCAAGTTCACCCAATCTCAAAAGATTGTACACAGTATCTCCTGTCACCTAAAAACAAGTACTGAATTCAATGGATCCACAAAATTGACACAAGAGATAAAAAGGTTTTGCAACAACAATAATCCATCAATTACCTTCCCAAAAATTGTATGCTTCCGATCAAGCCAATCGCAACGATCCAGAGTTATGAAAAACTGACTCCCATTGGAGTGTGGTGACCCAGAATTTGCCATTGCAACTAAACCTCTATGTTTAAATCTTAAACGTGAATGAAATTCATCAGAGAAAACACCCCCATAAATACTTTCACCCCCTGCAATATTTAGGATAAGTTACAAACTAGCCAGCAAACAGAAAATCATGAACTCGAGGCCAAGGCCAATTTCACCAACCATCACTTAGAAGCGGACATCATTTATTAGAGGTGAGTGTAGTTTGGAGTTCCAACCACAAACTGTTAAATGAGCTGACCATTTGGTGAATGAATAAATCCCTCAAGTCACTATTTGAGTTGACATGTGCGGGAAGAAAACTGAGAGAGAATTTTGTAAAATTTTCAGCAATTCTTCTATTATATTTTCTGAAATCCCGAGCTAGCCCATTCTCATTTTGAAGAAGATATTTGAGAACCAACAAAAAAAAAATTTGGGCACCAATGTAGATGCACCGTCATCAACAACTGGGTAAAGATTCATAAGTAAATATTCAATTTGGGCACGCAGTTAAAGAAAAAAAACCTGTGCCGGTGCCAGTGGGATCGCCGCCCTGGATAAGAAAGTCCTTGATGATTCGATGAAAGATGGTGTTAACGTAGTAACCATCAAGGCACAGCTGCACGAAGTTCCGGACAGCCTTGGGGGCTTCCTTGGGCCATAGCTCAATGTCGAGCGGACCATGGGTTGTTTTCAACACCACCTTCCCTTTCGTCGGCGGTTCTAACACGTATACCGTCGACATCTTTTTCTAGTTGCTAATGCTTCACTCCACCAGAATGGAACTTCGAGAACGAAGAATTCTGGATCTGACAAAATTGTAAGGCCAAGACCGGGAACCTGATCTGAGTAACATCAGGTCATAGGGTTCCTGGCTTTTTTTTTTCCCAGACGGATTCCCCAGCCAGGAAAGTCACGGTAATCGGGCCGACAATTTTATTACATCACAATTCAATGATCAATATCTCTTAATTAAAACTCAATTAAAAGAATTTTTTTAAATAAAAAGCCAATCTTAAAATAATAGATATAGAAAAGAGAGAATTGAGAGACAAGAGAAATATTTTTGAATAACTCATTACAAATTATATACTTTATTTATGGGTATAGCAGGCTTCATCTATTTAATAATAATAAAAATAATTAAAAAATAATAAATTTTAAATTAAATATGTATATTATCAATAATAAATATGCCATTATATATAAAGTATTACTTTAATATTGATATTTTTTAGATTTTTTATTATTTTCTCATGATAAATAATGAAGAATAAACGCCATAAATATAAGCAGGAGATGAATTATGAGTAAAGAAATAGTATTATTTATTTTTCTTCTGGTCTTGGCCGATGTATCCGTAGCCCAACAAGGAACAAGTTATGCGTTATTTTTTTTGTTTTTTTTATAAAAATTTCAAAAAAGAAATTAGACTAACCTACAATCTAAAAATTAGAGGTGTTCATAAGTAGGATTGGGTAGGGCAATCCTTTTGCCTAGTGCCCTGCCAAAAAAAAAACATGAGCTGCATTTTGCAGTCTGATGCCCGACCCTACCCGATAAAAGCCATAACTATTTTGGGTTGGGCATGAGCAGGCTGGATATGCTCAAGTTGTGATGTTATGCTCATATTGTAGAAAATAATCTATAATTATAAATTTATAAAATAATACAATATTCATATATCTTCAAAAATTAAATAATATTTATAATTTACTAAAAATAAAGTAACAAAAAGATAATAATTAAAGTATTAAAATTTATTGCATATAAAAAAAAAGTTTTGAAATCTAAGTAATTTGTAATTATAACTTTATATCAACTTTACAAATATTGATAAGGATAAAACATCTTAAAAAAATAAAATAAACAATTATAATTTATAATATAATCATATTATCATTAGTAAAGTTAAAGAAAAAGAAAAAATTAATATAGTTATAAATATTAAAAAACGCAACTTACTTACTTAATTACTTATATTTCTAAAATGACCATTTAGTCACCAGTAGTTATCATATTCTCCCTTCCAAATGTAGCATCTAGGGAGAAAAGTAAAAAAAATAAAAGAATTAGTGCTCATGGGCAGGGCAGGACAACCCCTCTACCTAGTGCCCAACTCAAAAAAAAACATGGACTACATTTTACAGCCTAATACCTAACCCTACCCTATATTTATCGGGTTAAGTAAGACTTTTTTTTTACGGGCTCGAATGGGCATACTAAGCCGCGGACTTTATAAACACCCCCTATTAAGAGCGAATAAAATTTCATTTTCTCTTAAACAATATCAATATCAGACAAAGCAAATCATCTATTATCCTCAGACATAAACTTAAATATCTAAAAATTAAAATATCTTTATAAATATCGATTAAAATTATAATAAAATAATATTCGTTACCCAAATTACCCAGAGCATAGACCCATAAGGGTCTGGACGTATGGTACAGAAACCTCATAAAACAAGGAATGGTTCAGAACCAGAGGCACTTTCATCAGAGTGTCCATTATCAGGCAAATTAACCACCCAAAAAACTTTTTTTCCATTTGAAAAAAAAAATGTGCCTCAATCGTCTTCCTCTTTCTTCTAACCCACTCAATCCTTTGTACATCAACCATTCGTATGAGATTATTCAACACCATAGTTACAGACCCATTTTAAATGAGTATTGGGACAAAATCAAAGAAATAACCCAATAGGTAGCCGGGGCAAAAATACGCCTAACCTACTAAAATTGTTGCAATTCATGTCGTCTTTTCAATGTTAGCGTCTGTCATCTCTGTCTGCAAAGCAGAGCTTTTGATCTCCTCATCAGCATTGGTGCCTTCAGTTTGTTTAGCTTCGGGTGCTTCTCCATTTTCCACCGCTTGCAGGTTCCCATTCTCAGTTACGCTCCTCAGTTCCCCATTATTCACTGGTTTTGGGAGTTCCCTTGCGGAAGAGGTAGCTAATAGGCGGCTAATTCCGTCATAGACATTCTTTGCGTCCATGATAAGAGCAGCTCCACCAGGATAACAACGCCCAAAACATGTAGCACAATGAGGAAAAGCAACCTATAAAATGAGTTTGAAGGAATTCTAGAGTGAGTCGTTTATTGAGACTAGTTGCAATAAACAACAAAAATTACAAAATCCAATACCTCTATAAATGCACGGCAGAGTGAGAGGAAAAGTCCTGACTCATTTTCTCTGAGTACCCGAGTCGTATTGTATCTCAGCAGAGAGTCAGAAACAACTTGCAATCCCTTAATCAACTCTTGGGCAAGGAGATGATTCAAACTTAGAGGGGCACATGGTCGCAGCTCATTCATTGCCGCTGATACACCTGCAGACACCAGAGAGATATCATCACAATCAGTTTGGAATAGACGAGCAGGAGAAAACTGTGTAACATATAATAAAAACTTTCTGGCATCATGATAAACGTCATCCATTGAAGTTCCATCTAAGAGGGTTCCTATAGGCTATAAATGACTCTGCAGCAATCAAGGCTTTCACTTTATTCCTATCTTAAATCTAGTCTTTTTATCTTGCCCTCTGAAATAAATCTAATGTTATTCAGTATAGCACTTGGTACACCATTTATCAAAAAAGAAAGAACGTGGCCTCCCCAACTAATTAATCAAAAGAAAAGCATCTTTATCTTCATTTGATTAAGGCTACAGAAACCCATCCTTTTAATTGAAATAAAGAAGAACGCATTTACCATTAATAAAAACAGCAAGAGGTGGATGTTCCATCAAATAAGAGGGTGGAGTGACGTCCTCCTGAGTTTCTTCACCAACAGTATTTGCAGGAAAGCCAACTGCTGGCAGGGGAACCCATCGATGTGAATCCAAGACCAACTAAGAGCATGAAGTTAGATAATTAATTATCACATGAATGTAAGCTACTTGTTAGTTGCAAAGGAGAAGAAAGAAATGAGAACCCATCGCTTACTAAGTTGTGAAACTGACAAAGATTCATGCATAACATCAGATTCAGTAAACTGATATTGAATTATTATTTTTTTTTTGTGAAGAACTGACATTGAAATATTGTAACTTCACCACATGTTCATTTACCTGAAAATTCTCTACTGCTGTACGCATATTTTTTGAGAATAAGTTAAGAACTGCCCTGTAATGCAACCAACCTACATGTCAAGTAAGAATTACAAATGATATAATATGAAATGGTTACAAAAGGTAACATATTTTACTCTTCAAAAAGTGATGGAAGTAAGCCCCGGAAATCCAGTCCAACCCAACCAAGTCCCATAGCACAGTACTGAAAAGAAATTGAATCAATAAAACATAAGTTGGCGTCACAGTATAAAGTATAAACTATATATATATATGGATGTCATTTACCAAAATACTAATATGGACAAGCAAGCATGCCAATTTTAAGTTTTTATTTTCCCTTTGCATTTCTGAATGAGTAATTTTAAGGGGAAAAAATAAACAGAGATTCCTTGCGCTTCAAAACCACTTTATTAGCACAAAGGATGAGTTGATGGAATATGCTCACCATGCATTGATCCAAAATATTTGATAGTGATCCACCTTCAGTTATCTTAGGAAGCATAATTTTCAGAGTATGGAGGTGTGAGGTAATTTGGTGCATTGCCCAACTAAACAGAAGCCCACCATCATAATTTTCCTCACTTCCTGATGTGTCATCAGCAAATATTGCTCGATATTGATTAACAACATCAAATAGATGCATTCGGTGACAGTTAATCATCCCTTTCAAGTATTCATATGGATTTGTCTGGTCCAGATCCTCAAGTATACCTGTAAGCCATGCCTCTCGGCATCTCAAGAACTGAAAACAGATAATTGCCTAGTTATAAACAAGCAGGTAAAATAAAAGAATGTACCTAGTAACTCTGAAAAACCTCCAGATAAAATACAAGCAATAAAGCTAGAGGAGAGCGTGCAGAAAAGTTGAAAATCACCTGCAATCGCATTTCATACTCACTAAATACTCCTATCCGGCGCAAATATCCAATAATTCGGAGGCATTCAGGTAACTGCAGTAAAGAAAATACACTAATAAGACACTAACATTTCCAACTATTTTCACAGATGAATCAAGCATCACTTATTGATAAATTTAATAGCAAATATAAGAACCTGAATATTAGATCGAAGTCTTTGAAGAAGCTGAGAAAGAAGAGATTGGGTGATCTGCTTAACTTCTGCAGCCAATGCTTGAATAACAGGCAGCCTGTGCAAGGGGACAAAGGGGGAATAAAAAGTAAGCAGAAAATTCTACAGATTCCCCACCCCCACCCCCACCCCCACCCCCACCCCACCCCAAATGAAACAGCACTACATGTTAAAATTGCGAGAGATGAATCATAAACTTACTTTGGATGCATCGTTGAGAGTTTACAAACAAATGCTTCCAAATCTAAAGCTTCGTCATAATTCCCATTCCTTACACATCTGCAGACACACAAAAATTATATGACTATTCAAAAAGAGATTAATGTGTTTATCCTACAGCAAGTCAAGTAAGACCATGTGGGCAATTCAAATACCACAGATGTATTTTTAAATGGAAAGAGAAGAAAAGAGAAAGAAAAACCCTTACGTGTCCATCAATTGAGGAATTTCCAGCAAATCAAGCAAAGTACTTTGATAGGCTAGCATTGTTTGATTCATCTTCCTCTTCTCCAAAATTTGCTCTGCAGATTCCATGAACTCAGCGCATCCAGATGTCAGTTTTGGAACCTCATTAATCTGTGAGAAAGGAGAAGATACCAGGATGACCCACACAGTTTTTTAAAGAAAAACTTCCAAGATGACTAACATGAGGTGCTATATTTTTTCTTATATAAATATTATCTTCCTGGTCTCAAACTTTTATGTGTATATATTATCCATTAAAATCAAATAATCCATAAGCATGCTCAACTAAAGAAAGTTACACATAAAATATTCAGGCACTTGCAACATTAGCTGATATGTATCTATATACTTTCTTTCGATTCAAAAACCCAGCAACCTTAGCAGACAACCATGAATTACTTCTATTAAATGCTTTTGCGATTTTAACTATGGTGTCATTGTATCTAAGTGCACCTTCATGGATTAGCATGCCCATGTACATATGTAAAACTCCCAGGACAATAATATTAGACAACATCCTGAATAAACAGCTTCAGAAGAACTGCGATGAAGACAAGAATAATGAACAAATTATCTCAGCAGCACCAATTTTACTACCTAATCGCCAACCTAGCAAAAAAATACGCTCCAGAAAAAAGTTGTAGAACTTAAGAACTCCTTGAAAAGTAAAACACGGAATAATCTCTTTCCAAATTATTATCAGTTAAATGCAACAAAAGCTCCATAGCTAACATGGAACCATACATCATTATTATGACGTTTGCTTCCCCCTTTAACCATTGAGTAAACTTGCTACTCCCCCTCATTCCTATTTATGCTTGCTAAACCTTAAAATGTAGCATTTTAAAAGCAAAAAGTCACCATGCATATAGAGGACACTACATGAAGCAGATAAACAACGCTAGCAATTTGAAATAAATACCAGAGATTCAAGATGCTTGTCGATGGAAGAGACTTCCTCACGAATAGCAAGCAAGGCGTCGGCAGCAGATATGAACGCTCTGTAATTACCCACCGCCACCTCTTGCATTTGCCTCCGAATCCGCTCCGCATCAACCCGAAGCAACTCTGGTTCCTAAAATTAAGTTTATTACCGAGGGAGGCGGGAAATATCAAAGCAAGATCACCGATATGAAAAGTACAATTTATTGATGAGACTAAACAATTCATGCCATAAAATTGAAGGAGGAGAGGGTTAAGGGACCTTATGAAGACGATCGAGAGTGAAGGAGAGGAGTTCAGAGACATAGGGCTGCTGGGAGTCAGAGGCGAGAGGAAGAAGGCTAGGGACGGGCGACGTCCCCTCCACTGCACCTTCAGACTCCATTGTCAGTGCTCCGAACTAATTGATGTTCTAATTGGCTGTTCAGCTGCAGTTTGAATAAGTGAAGGAGACACAGATCTGTTGCGCAAGACGACAGAGAATGCAGCTGAGGATGAGAAATTAACAACTGCCGAGCTTCGTCTTCTTCATTTTGGCTTTGGAGTGGCAGGGCTTCGACTTCTGGGAATCGGATCTGGATCCACTCAGAATTTCTCGAGGGACTCAAGTCTGGTTTTGTCATGCCAGATGACAAAATTGGAACTTCCCATTTTCTTATTTCATACAAATTAAACTTAATATGAAAATCGAGTTTGGGGTAATAAATACGTTTCGAGTTTCAGTTACGTTTATTGCTTAACCCAAAACATAGAAGGTAAAAAATGACATTAGAGATAATAAATTTAATATTTTTTTTTAAAAAAATTGACTCATTTATAAGTTAAATTTAAAAGAAAATTAAAATTTTTAAAATTTTTTGTATATTTATTTTCTTATTTGAGATTTTGTGTTGGATAAAAGAGTTTTTAATAAGAATAAAAATAAATATAAAAATAAAAATAAATTAAAAATAAATTTTTAAAATTTATTTTATAAGATAGAAGTAAGGATAAAATTTATATATATATTTTATAAATTATAATAAAATAATTTAAAATATATTTTATAATTTAAAAAAATTAAAATACTATAAAATTTTTATAATTAAAATAAAAAAAATTTACTTACACTTCTATAATCTTAAATTTTAACTTTTATAATAAAATAAAAATAATTTAAAAAAGTAAAAATAAAAATAATTTTTTTATACTGAATAAAAAAAATAAAAAATTTCACCTCAATTTGTAGTTTTTCACCGAACTTCCCCTTAACCAATGGTAGTCAGGTATTTTTCTTAAATATTAAATTAGCTGGATATACTTTTTTAAAATATTAATATAATCTAATCAAACAGGAAAAATTAGTGATGTAAAATGGAACCCGCGGATTTGGATCCCCACATAAAGAAAAGTCCGGGAACAAAGGGAAATTAGGCGGAGGGTTTTGGATGTGTGTGGGAAACACTGAATCTTCCATCGAGTTGTGTTGGGGGGCTGACCAGAAGAGTCTTATACGGATATCCCCTTGTAATTTTGATGAATGCTTGATCTAAATTGACTTACAAGTTACGAGACCGAGAGACTCCTTCGTGTAAAAACCCGCGAAAGAGGCAGTTTAATGGCTTCAGCTACACAAGATTCTGAGCAGCAACAAATACCAGTACAAGGGTTGCAAATTTACTCAACTACAAATACTGGAGTGTCCCCCTTTTGGAGAGGTTTTCCTATTCTCTTTCTTTCTGTCTGATAATTCTGCTTGCAATTCCCAAGCATTCAAAATTGTTGTTTATTTACAGAGAAGTATGAAAGAGAAGCCAAAAGGTATTGGGATGTGTTCTACAAGAGGCACCAGGACAGGGTTTGTTTTCCCATCTTTTCTGTTTTTGTTCCATGCCCGCGCAAATCTGCAAAGTCTTCCTTTTTCTATTCTCTGTTATCCCAAGTGATGTTGCTGCTTTGTCTGTTTTCTACTAGCTTCATCTGCATCACTTCTTCAAAGTCCTTTTACCCTCAGCCACATATTCATCTCCATCGTCTCAATTGGTTTGACTATTACTAATTTTTTTTTTCTTTTCTGGCATTTTTCCTTCAGTTTTTCAAAGATCGGCAATACTTGGACAAGGAGTGGGGCAGTTATTTTTCTGTGAGTGGAAGGAAATGATTTCTTAATTTGTATTTTGATTTGATTTTCTGAAGTGTTGCTCAAGATTCTAATTGCCCAAGGTACTTTCAACTCCAGGGAGCTGGAAGAAAAGTGATTTTGGAGGTATGTACGTACACATCTGTGCTATTCTCTTCCTATCTCCGCATTTTTTATGCAAACATAGCTTGCCCCGTTCTAAACACATGCTGTCTCGGTTGGTTTTTTATTATCATATGACCACTCAATTAGTTCCCTAGCAGACTTACCTGCCTACAACACCCCCTTCCTCTAACTTTTGCCAAAATTGCATGTAAGACGTAAATCTTACTTTTTTGGCCCCCCTAAGTCCAAACTCTAATACTTCGCTCTTTCCCCCTCCCTGACGTAGTGTCTGGGTCCGCCACTGAACTTATTTGAGGGTATCTGCATGCCACAGCATAGCAATTGGATTTGTGTGAAAAGGAAATTAGTGCGAATTGATCACTGAAATTTATTTGCTGTTTATGCTTCTCTCCGGGAGGTTTCTGGTCTATGAAGATGTTTAATAAGTAATGCTGTTTCCTGGGCAGGTCGGTTGTGGAGCAGGAAATACTATATTTCCTGTGATTGCGTCATACCCAGATGCTTTTGTTTACGCATGTGATTTCTCACCACGAGCAATTGAGTTGGTCAAGGTTGGAAAATTTTCTTTTATATAATGTATCTGTTCACCTGCCACACTCATGTGTGCATGTATAGCCAGTTCGGTTGGTTGTAGGATTTTTTATTCCATTTATTTCAACCATGTCTTGTAACCACACATGCATTGGATATAAATGCACACAAGATATCGGTGGTCGAGTGTTGTAGTTGTCATAGTTTTATACTTATAGGATATGGAGTATATGGTATTTTTTAGTGGAAGTTCATTTTGTTAGTTTACTTCATTGAAACTAGCTTTAGTAGTTCATATTATGATAAAAAAGATGCACTTTTTCTAGATTAAACAGGATTGAATTTGTATTACTAATCATGTAGATGTAACAAGAACGAACCCATTTTGTTTATTGCAGACACATAAAGAGTTTGAGGAGTCGCGTGTTAGTGCTTTTGTCTCTGATTTGACAGCTGATGACCTGTGCAAGCAGATTTCTCCATCTTCAGTTGATATCGCTACCATGGTATTTGAAGCTATAGTAGAGTGATTTGGGATTACATTTTCTTATGTTGGTTGGTTATATACTATTGTACTTTTGATTAAATATGATCCTGTTGTTTTAGTAGCTGACATGTTAAGCAGATATTTATGTTATCTGCAGTGTCACCAGAAAAGATGCATCAAGTATTGCAGAACATTAGAAAGGTTATCAAGGTAAGAAACTTACTATAGGTTGTGTTTTTATTCATATTTCTGGATAACTTGTTTCAGGCTATGAATTCATTCCCATTTTCCTGGTGTTCAGCCAAATGGTCATGTGCTGTTTCGAGACTATGCTACTGGAGACCTTGCTCAGGTTGAATTTCTGCAGTTCCTATTTAAGTCTTCTGCTAGAAAATTGATAGGCCCTCAAAATTGTTGTCCAGATGTTTTTCTTATGATCGATAATTCACTGTGACCACTACAATAACAATAAGCCTTATCCCATTGTGTTAGCTAGAAGAATTCAAATTTGCTTTCTCATTGTAGTTCATATGAACTATTTGAAATTTCCTTTGAGTATTCTTACCTGTGATTAGACTAAGGTGAGACAATTTTGCAATCCCACTCGGACATTTATTGTTCTTTCATTTGCACTGAAATTAAAACATTCAGATGATTTGTCCTCTTTCGATTGTTACGAGTACTTACACTAAATGCTTTATATGGTCTGTCATCAAGGTAATATCATTTTGATAATATATTTTCCTCGGTCGGGTGAATGTTTGACTGTCAAATTTTCGTTGATCCATTTTTTTTTCAATAACAAGTGATGTTTGATATCTCCATTTGTTCTATTCTATAGGAAAGATTCTCTGGCAAGGATCAAAAGATTAGTGATAATTTCTATGTTAGAGGTGACGGCACTGTAAGTAATCAATTTTTGCCATGTTCTTTTGTAGTTTAAGTTTAGTTCACATAAGAAGTTCTTCTTTTTGTTTTTTCTAAATGTAATACTCCTCTTGTTTCAGCGCGCTTACTATTTTTCAAATGAGTTTTTGACAAATTTATTCAAAGAAAATGGTTTTGATGTTGAAGAACTTGGTGTGTGCTGCAAACAAGTGGAGAACCGCTCAAGGGAGTTGGTGATGAATCGGTAACGTGCCTCATTCCTTCTATTCATTCTGCAACTTTTTTGTAGTAATTTAGCAAAATTAAAGGATTGATGATTTTTTGCTTGCCCGAACTTCTGCTTTCCGATTTTGAGTTGGAATTTAATTGGTCTCCTTCTAGATACTTTTTAGAAGAAAAAGTGCTTTCATGTTCATCTTCTTAAGTAGTGACTGCAGTTACTCTTTTTTCTTCTGCGTCTTCCTTTGTTTTTGTTTTAGGCGTTGGGTGCAAGCTGTATTCCGGATCTCTGATAGTTCTCACTCTTACCATAGTAAAGAAGCTGAACCAAAGGCCAATAGTCTTGATTCCAAGGCAGTCAAGGAAGATAATGTAAAGGAGCTGGGGAATGACTCTGCCATTGACTTGTCTGAGGGTTTGGCAATTGATATGTTTGGAGTCTCACCTTCGAGTGAGAATGAGGTATGGGTGTAAGCTCCAAGGTTCTCTTGCATTTGCTATGTATATGCCATTTCTCCCGAGTCCTATCAGAAAAATTTCAGAGTCCCCACTCGGAAAAAATATATCTCTTGGAACTTAGAAGCATATCTGGTAGACATTTTCCCTGTGTTTTTAGTTTATATGGCATTTTTTCTCTGTTCTCATCTGAATACAGATTACCTATTGGCTCTATATAATTAATATAAGCCTAACTGCCAGTGTCGTTTTCCTGAAATGCACACGTTCTTATCACTTTTTAAATTTTTCATGTTAGATTACTGAGATCAACCTCAGAGGGTGGAATTTTCAGATCAATGTGCTTTCAAAGGAGTACCAACATACCTGCAAATCAACAGGGTTGATGCTATGGGAATCAGCTCGATTGATGGCTTCCATCCTGGCAGAAAATCCCGATATTGTTGAAGGGAAGCGGGTCTTGGAGCTTGGGTGTGGCTGCGGAGGTATCTGCTCAATGGTTTCTGCTAAATATGCTGACCTTGTAGTCGCCAGCGATGGAGATGCTTTTGCTCTTCAACTCCTTGCCAAAAATGTCGCCTCTAATCTTCCACCACCGCTGCTTACTAAACTGATTACCAAGCAACTCGAGTGGGGAAACAGGGATCATATCAAGGAAATGAAGGAAGTGAGTAATCCAGGCTTTGATGTCATTGTGGGGACGGATGTGACGTACATTCCTGAAGCTATATCGCCTTTGTTTGCAACTGCAAGCGAGTTGATTGCTTCCGGTGAGGAGCATGCACTAATTCTTTGCCATATTTTCCGACGAGTAGATGAACCATCCCTACTCTCGGCAGCAGGGCAATATGGTTTCAGATTAGTGGACAGGTGGCCTGCTAGAGATTCAACTTCCCAGAGCGTTATCAGCAACTGGTTCCTGGATAATGGTTTAAAGGATGGTCTTCCAAGTACGGCATTACATGTCCTGCTCTTCCGCAAAGATTGAAATTAAAATCAGTATCCTTTCTTCGATTCAAGTTGGTTTCTTCCATTCTCTCCTTCCCTAAAATGTAATTTGGTGCAGCAAAATGCAGGTAGCAATTCGTTTGGATTCATTCTTGGAAAACTGTTATGTAGCTACCACAGATACTGTTTCAGTTATAACTTCAAATTTTGGTGGACAAAGGGATCTGAAGGACTGAAGTTGGCCCGCAGAGCCACATTTTTGTTTAGTACATGGCTTTAGATTATTGTTTCAATTGAAGAGCCATTTTTTCCCTTCGATCAGAAACGTTAAAGACGTTTGAGAGGAATAAATAAATGAAAAAAGAGCGTCAAGACGTATAGAAATTAAGCATAATTTATAGACAATAGAGTCTAATCTCCCTCTTGACATGAGGGCAATTGTTAGACTCCTTTCAATTAGATTGCTACATATACAGAGGTTGAGATCCTAAACTACAAACATGTCTAACGCCTCTAAAATTCCTTTTAAAAAGTAGAATTTAAAAGCTCAAACGGGTAGGAAAGTTTGTTTAAAAAGTGTATATAAAACTTAAAATATATAAAAATTAAATTTGACAAAAGGCAAATGAGAGTTGCTTTTACCATTTCAAAAATTAGTTTATCAAATATACTTTTAATTTTTGGGAACCAAACAAATAACAATGTTTATTTTTTTTACAAAAAATGTTTAGGTGGGTTAAGTATCAGTTTTTCACTAAGGGTAGGGTACAGTCTTAGAGTTCAGAGAATACTTACAAAAAATTTATGAGATTGCTTATTAAAAAAATCCTCAAGACGATAGTGAAAATTAAACTCGCATTCTTATAAAATATAAATATATTCTTTATCATATGTACTAATTCTTATTGGTAAAATAACAATGTTATGTTTGCACAGATAAACTGCACTTGCAAGATATTAGAGATGGAAAATTTAATATATGTATATGAAAATATTAAAATATGAAAATTATTGAATTTTAAAAAATTATTTTAAAAGGGATTTAAAAATATTCAGGATCAACTAAAGAATTGAGGTTTTCAAACCAAAAAAGAATCACAAAAAAAAGACAACGATGCCTATATGTTAGAATGCGTTATGTCTAGTAGGCAATACGATATGCGTACTCATATATATGATTCTGGATTTCAGGTACATTTCTTTTTTCTGAGTTAAAAAAGGTATATTTTCTTCCTGAAATATTCATACCCTAAACCCCCTCTAACGGCAAATTAGAGGTGAAGCGTAATATTAGTAAAAATTTAATATTCATGTTAAGTTTTATTAAAAATTAAATAACTATTAGTATGTATTATTAAAAATTTAAAAAATTATATTTCAAGGATATTAGTGGTTAATAAAATTTAAATAAGGGGTTAGAGTATAAATAAATATCAACGAGTTCCATGAATCGAATGACAGAGTTTTCTAAAATATTCATCCTACACAAACGCGACCGCACAATATTATTGAATGTTATAGAGTTAATTTTAATTTATCTGGCCAATTGACACCTCCTTTCTCACACAAATACTATGTATGAATCTAATTAATCAGCATATGGAATATTATAATTATAAATGTCAATATACAAAAAAAATATTTACAATTAATTGCTTATAAGCTTTTTTTTTTTTTATCAAAATTAGTTAAGCGTTATATCAATAAGAAACATATCATGTAAGCATAGTATAACTTTATTTTGAGCTATGTGTAAATGTCAGTTCCAGGTTTAAACCCGACGTTGATATGTTTGTGTGCGCTCGCGTGTTAAATTATATTATATATAAAAAATAATATAGCATTAAAATATAAGCCTTAAGAAATTTAGTCAACAATTTTCTTATATTTTAAAAGATATATTTAGATTGGCATGAGACTTGCATGTTGCTATATCTTATGGCTGCGCATAAAACCTATGACCCGATATATTCATCCAAGCTCATAATAAAATTGTCCTACCTATCCCGATAAATATAGAGTAGGGTTAGGTATCGGGTTATAAAATACAGCCTATACATTTTTCTGGTTGGGCACCGGGCATGGGAGCTACCATACTCTGCCCTACCCATAAGCATTATTTCTTTTTTTTTCTCTATCTTAGAAGGGAGAATATGATAGTTACTAGTGACTAGAATGTCATTTTAAAAATATGAGTCGGTAAGTAGATAAGTTGTATATTTTAATATTTATAATTATACTAATTTTTTCTTTTTCTTTTTTAACTTTATTAATTATCATATGATTATATTATAAATTATAATTGTTTATTTTATTTTTTTAGATGCTTTATCTTTGTCAATATTGGAGAGATTAATGCAAAGTTACAATTACAAACTAATTAAACTTTAACGTTTATTTTTTATATATAATAGATCTCAAGATTTTAATTATTATCTTTGTTGCCTTATTCTTAATGAATTATTGATATTATTTAACTCTTAAAGACACATGAATATAGTATTATTTTAAAAGTTCATAATTGTATATTTTTTTCACAACATGAACATGGTATCACGACTTGGGCATGTCCAACCCGCTCATGCCTAGCCCAAAATTGTTAGGGTTTTTACCGGGTAGGGCCGGACAGCAGACTGCATTTTGCAATCCATATTTTTTTTAGGCAGGGCACTGAGTAGGGGTTACCCTGTTTAGCTCTGTCCATACATACTCCTACTATATCTTATGTAATAATGTTTTTGTTTTATGCTGGAAAGCTTGGAAATCTGTGGGAAATATATATTCTAAATAAACGGATCAGCTTTTGCTTGATTGATTTTGAAATGAAGACAACATTGGAAAGAAATTAATTTTTTCCTCTGCGCGAATTAATGATAAGAATGAAAGTAAATGAGGTAAAAATTAGTCCACAAGTATCTGTCAAGACAGACTCATTGTAAAAGCTCAAGCCTTTAATTAATACGCTTTAACTTTCACTAATTTTAAAGAGGAACAATTCAACGTGATGGACATTCGACCACACGGCCAGGGAAAGATCAAGAACAGGCCTCTCGTGTTTCCACCATTAATGAAGATTTCTGTCTCAGTCGTCAAACAGGCCACAAGACAGATCCAAGCAGAAGAAACAAATGATACATAATTTATATATCTGCCATGGCTTTCTCCAAAAAGACCCTTCATATATTTGTCACTTGCTGTCTCCACCAACTGCAAGTGAAAGAGATATTGATTGGTTTTATCCAATACAGTAATCCAATCTTAATCATGGAAATCAACAGTGAAGCAGTAAGAAAACCATAGCTAATCAAATAGCCTACCATCCATTCTGATCAATTTTGTCGTCTTGAGGCATGAAACAAAAAGGAAAATAAAGATTCATATGAATCTGACTTGACTGGACATATTCAAAAAGTTAAAGAAGAAATGTAAGATAAGAGTGATCACCGACAACATATATAAGATCAAAATCTATCAATTACAGCAAGAGATCGATCAACCTCTTGGATCACTTATTAGGTCCTGCTGCATCCAGAAAATCTGCCTGGATTAGAAATTAATTAAACACGCTTCTATGCACAGCAAGAAGCAATTAATAAGAAGAACCTAATTATAAAGATCAACAGCAAAATAAAAAACACATAACTATGCTATATGGTGTAATTAGTTATTAAACCATCGTACATGGAGTATATACAAATCAATTTATCATGTGCAGCAGTTAGGGTTAGGGATAGATTTCTATAATAGAGAGAGAGATAGAGAGAGAGAGGTGGTGTGACAGATAGAGAGTGAGCACGCATAGTTTCAAGCATAAACCATGCAAGAAAGTACCATGTGTGCTCACTCTCTTCTGTCACTTCCCTTACCCTTCAAAGTCTCCATTTCAAATTTCATTTTTGCAGCTAGTTGTTTGATGATCGATCCACCTGCAGAAACCTCCAGTAAAATCATTTCTGCAGAAAATAGTTAAGGGATTAATTGGGGGAGACACACACACACACATATATATGTATGTATACACAAGCCACTGGTTCAATCCCTTAAACACAAAAGAAATGTTGCAGTGCGAAGAGGACATGAGGATGCTGGGGTTTATATAGAGGTAGCCCCAGTGACAGTTTGCTTTCATCACGTTTGGAAGGAATATATGCGGGGTTTATCCCATTGGTCATTCCTCATTATTTTAAACATTTTCCGCGAGAAAAAAAAAAGAGAAAGCACAAACCAAAAGAAAAGTGTAGAAACTTATAATAATTATTTTATCTTAATCTATCATCTATATATACCCATATGCAATAAACCGCCCACAAACTTGTCCTTTTTCATGTTACTATACCCAGGGCATCTCTCTGCTGCTAGTTCTTTTTCTTTTTTTATCACTGTCAAATTTATTCTCTTGCTTCCTTTGGCGATTGACAATCTCAATACGCTCCTTTGTTTTGGCCAGATTCATTTGGGAAATCGAACCCGTAAACCTGTGTTAACTGTCCAGTCATTACTATATTTAAACATCATCCAAAATTTGCTGCTATTAAAACTTATATGGCCCATGAATGCCTGAGTGATCAATCTCATCGTTTTGCAAATTAAAGACAAGTACAACCAATTGATATAGATTGATTTTCTTCTATCCTATTTTGTTAAAGTGATGAGTATAGAGAAACTCATTGCTTTAGAAAACGTCACGGAGTGAATTAAATTCGGATGGTAAGGAAATATTTAGCGAATAGAAACTAATTTGCATCAAGTTATAATAGTTTTCAAGTGAAAATGCTGGGGATTAAATTATAATTAATTAGTCTATACTCTCATTTCCACTTGCTCTCTCATAAAATGTTATGTTCACCTTGATGTCTTTCAGTATATGTATATACATGTCTTCCTCGAATATTATACTACTCAAATGGGTCTTTAAATTAAAAAAACATATATAATAATTACTGGGAAAAACTTACAACTAAATAATCGATCAGTTTTTTTTCCCTTCTTTTTTTGCACAACGAAATTTATATAAGTAAACATATAGATAAAAATCTTATCCTCCTGCCCTACGGCGCCTTCTAAAGTGTTAGCCACATCACAAATATGTTAATGAAATTGAAAATTCACTGCCATATATATATGTGTGTGTGTGTTTGTGTGTGTGTGACGATACTGCTTCTGTATATAAGTATATTAAGAAGTAAGTGGTTTGCAGCATTTTCGTCAGTAATGGAATAAGTTGAACGAAGGAGGGATTGAGAATGAATGAGAAAGGGAAGGTTCTTTGTTGCTGCGAGAATTGTCAAAAACGAAGAATGTGACAGAAGAAAACATTATTAATTGCAATGACCCCTCCATCTTAAAGGAATATTCAAGTCTCCCTTGTAATTCTCTCGATATCGAATTGAAGGGCGACACATGGAACCACTTAGTGGCAGGTCCCCCCATTTCCTTTAATAAAAGAGCTAATCAGCCCATTAGTGATGATCAACACAACACTGCCCCAGAAGTTTAAAGTATATATGCTTTTGCTTTATCTTAATTAAACCCATATTATTGATACAAAAGTGGTCATTGACGTTAATGTTCGAATCTATCCCAACAAGTGCGTAGTGTGCGGGACGTCATGCCTCATTTAATTCCCCATTAATATTACATTTCTTATACTTTACTTGTTTACTCTAACCTGAATCACTTTGATATTGGCCAAGTGCACACCTTGCAAAATCTATCCTCTGCTTTAGATACGTAGCATATATATATGTATAACCCATCACAGAGAGAGAGAGAGAGCGGGCAAAGTACAAATATTGAGATCATTGCTATGTGCAAGAGCCTAGTGACGATCACTGTTTAGATGCTCACAGCTATGAAGAGTATATTAATGTTTGATTCACATATATAAAACTGAGATCGGGGGTGCATGGAAGGAAAGGGAAAGTGGGAAGGGCTTTCCCAAAAAGGAAGAGGCATGTGAGGGTGGGCGTTTCTAGACTTGCCCATTTGGGGAGAGGGTGAATATTGTATGTATCACGCTGCAGATTCTCTCAAGTGTGTGTATGTTTGGCAGAGAAAAGGCAAAACATGTAAGACTAAATTTTAGCTGAACAAAGAAAGAAATTAAAGGAGCACTTGGGAGAGACGACCGATGAGCATGATGGTGATGATGATGTGTTCTTTTACTTTTAGGGTAAGGCAGATAATCATGAGATGGGGTTTTAGAGAGAAGCACGTTGGAAACAGTACTACTTTCGGCCAAGTGAGATGGTGGGAAGCTGCAGAAGGGAGGAAACTAAGTCAAAGGTGAGGGAACGTGGCGTGCTAGGGTAAGGCATGCTCCAAAGAGGATCAGATATATATATACTGGTCCCAACCATATATATGGCTTATAGCTTTAATAAAAGGGCGGCCGCATTGGCCTGGAAGGATCCATGAATGGCATCTCACACAAAGAAAGAGAGAAAGAATATGGTCAAATATATAATCCATTCAATAATTCATTATTATATGTGTTCATGAACGAATAATGAAGATGACATTCTCGCAGCCCCACATAGAACGGTCAGGGAGTTGCCAAAGCTTGGATGGATCGTGTCATCAAGTGGGTGGGTGGTGATTATTCCATGTATTGAATCGATGTAGATAGATGCTGACTGGTGAACAATAACGATAAAAACCTAATCCTTTCTTGCTTACACATTTATACCCTCTCATACCTATGCACACTATTCCAGATTTTCCTTTTGTGTCTTGATAAAAACCTAATCCTTCTATATCTTTATATATAGAGAGAGACAAGACAGCAGCATTCAGCATCCTAATATTATTTATCACGACTATACTTTACGGATAAAACTGGCTTCTTCTAGGTTTGTATCTGATGTGGTTATATAAATGTGAATGCATATGTAGAGTGGGGGATTTAAGGAAGGATATATGGGCGTGGATATTTGAAAAGGAAGGCATGTGCTTTGCATTACGATTTGTTTTTCTTTTCTTTTTGATGGTGGTGTGGCCGGCGCTATATATTTTAAACTATATTATTACTTTGGCCCTCTCTTCTACTTATGTATGTAGCTTTAACTATATTATTCTTCCTAAAAAGAACTCTAACTTTATTCCTCTTATTTTAATTTCCATTACCAACATTGAAGAAAGATGTGTTTGCTCGATGTTGGATCTCGGCGCCTGCTTCATCCCCCATTATGATTTCAAATGACACGGGAAGGCATAATTGGTTCAGCTAATTATAGTTGAATCATAGCTATTATCAATGTCCCCTCAGCACGAACCAGAATTTGCAACTGGGATTATCGTGTAATTAATTAGGCACTTCATATATCCCTCATAAAGTTGGATCTCATGTCCCTGGTCTAACTTCTTTTATCATTGCAGACAAGAATATTATATATAGTTCAATTAAAAACAAAAATTCTACTCCAGGCACCGTGGATATCTGCTTGTGTGCTCTGCAGTGGATTGCTTGCCTGAGAAGCTGATGCGATGGATATTTTCATTCATGCATTGACGTGTTTAGGGAGAATGAATGCGGGTTGATAATGTTATCCCAAAGAACTTTAGTGATCAGAGAGCGAATCTTGGGGCACAGAACAGTGTGATAGATGCTGAATCAAAGCTGAGGAGGAAGCTGATCATTGATATTGGATTTGATGACTGGTCAACGCATTAAATTAAAAACTAAACACAGATAATGGGGAGTTCCATGGAACTGTATGTGGGAAAAATATTCCAAGCTTGCTTCAACACTCAATGAAGAGTCCCATCCAAATTAATGCTCGATTGGGTGGTCCATGCTCAATATTCATATTCACTCCATGTTTTGAACGCCCATTCCCCGTTATTAGTGTCCATCAATTCTTTTTCAGAAATAGAATCAGCGTTCATCGGGTCAAAAGAAACAGACGTTTTAAAGTGACATGTGCCCTTGCCCAAGTGGTGTTGGAGGGCATTCTGGTCACTAAATATAGATTTCTCCCCTTACCCATCTCACCACCTCAAACGCTACCGAACAGGCAAATTCTCCGGCGTCTTCCCTCAACTCAAAAATGCTCTAAGCCATGAGACATTGCTGTATTTCTTGGAGGCATCATAGCCCAATGACACCAAACTTTTTCTTCAAGTCTTTCTTTTATTCTTCAAGTCATTTAATTTTCTTATATTGAAGACAGTCTTATTTGAAACATAAATATACGCTAAATGTGGACAAGTTGTGACAAGTGGATTCGATAAATTGTAAGGGATCAGCCTCTTATACTAAACTTAACTTTCATTAGTTGTGAGTTCGACTCTATGGATATAATGGTGTGAGTTAGAACCAAAACAAACAAAAAATAAATAGTACCAGCTTCCATTTCTTTCTCACTTTACTCCTCATTTTTTTCTAGACATATGACTATTTGGAGCATGTTCAATCTTTAGAGAGTAGCACTTTGTTGTGGTTCCAGTCGTAGCGCTTGAGGATGCATCCTAACTCATAGGTACCTAAATTTACGTCTGAGGGTAATAAACAGCTCGCCCTACCTGATATTGGTATTTACTATGTGAAAGAGAGATTTTATTCTATTATTAAATTGTGAGTGAGCATAACTCATTTTTTAAAATTTTTGTGTACCTTACTCCTAAAAATGTTTGATCACTGTGTTTTCAAACGGTTTTGGGCAGCTACCGACGGCCTCTATGATGTCCAGAGCCATGGTATTCCAATAGGCCCAATAGGCTTTTATATGTATAATTAGTGAGAGATCGGCATTGCTTGAACCATGAACTCTGGGCCTATGGCGAGGCCCATATGGCCCTGCCTTTTCTCACCTTTACTTGATAATTCGAGTACCCATAAACCTCCAGTTATTTTCTGTACAATTAATGAATCATGTAAAATGAGGCTTATTCATAAGACACGGATTTAATTTCTATTCTTATAATGAGACTTTTTTTAGTAAGTAAATTTTAAATTATTTATAAGTATTCTCTGAATTTTAAGATTGTATCCTAGTCAGAAAGATAAATAATGAAAAAAAAAGTTAAATGAGGCTTATCCAACAGATGAGAATGAAGGCACTGAAATATTGGGATTTTGATTTGGGGTATTAGGCTTTTAAGTAGGGATGGGCATGAAAAGGCAAGAAACGAAGTAAAGGATTTTCACATTGAGAAACGAATAATAATAATAATACTATTAAAGAGGACAGCGACCGAGACCAATTTATTGAATTTTGATTGGACAAGTGTCAGTCTGATGTTATTCCACCAACATCAAAAGGTATCCTTTTCCAAGCACTCAGCTTTAAACCGCCTAATCCTTTTCTTCTTACTTTTCAATCCGAATTTTCCGGAGGCAAGCGTTCATAAAGTTTTAGCCTTCTGGTTTAACGTTAACTAGCTTGAGTAAATTGTGGATTCTTTCGATAAATCTTATAATTTCAACACGCAACTGTTAATTGCCCTGGCAAGATTAAGCTTGTACTCATCCATTTTTCCCGCTCACATCCATTTTCTATCTACAAAAGGAAGGGATTGCATCAACTAAGTCTATTTTTACTTCTTTCCGCAAATACATCTGTTGATTAATACAACTGTCTGATAATGTGTTTTTTTTAAATTAAAAAATTAATAATAACACAACCATGTATTAATTAACAATACAGTAATATAATAAATATTAAATAGGCATGACAGTGACTAGGGCTGTGCATAAAGCTTACAGTCCAGTATATCCTACCTAACTCGTAATAAAAATACCCTGTCTAACCCAATAAATATAGGGCAGGATTAAGCATCGGGTTATAAAATATAACCCATATATTTTTTAGGCTGAGCACTGAGTATAGGGGCTACCTTGCCATGTCCCACCCATAAGCACCCTTTATTTTATTTTTTTTTTTTCTCTATCTTAGAAGGGAGAATATGATAGCTACTGGTAACTATAAGGTAATTTTAGAAATATAAGAAGTTAAGTAGGTAAATTGTATCTTTTAATATTTATAACTATACTAATTTTTTCTTTTTTTTTTTAACTTTGTTAATTATCATATGATTACATTACAAATTATAATTATTTATTTTTTTTAGATATTTTATCTTTATCAATATTGGGGAGATTGATGTAAAATTATAATTATAAACTATTTAGATTTCAACACTTATTTGTTATATACAATGAATCTCAAAATTTTAATTATTATATTTGTTCTTTTATTCTTAATGAATTATAAATATTATTTAACTCTTGAAAACACATGAATATGATATTATTTTAAAAGTTTATAATTATAAATTTTTTTTATAATATAAATATAATATCATGATTTAGATATATTAAATTTATCTATATCTAATCCACTTCAATTATAAAATATAATTTATATAATTTTTTTAATATAGGCTGTCCTATCCATATACAGTTATACACCCAGTGACATGCCATTCCTGAACAGAGAGGTTTGCGGCCTGAAGACGACGTGGTAGTTTTGGACTTTTGGTCCTATGTCCCGCGATATCCAGGAAGCATCAGGGGCAAAACCGAGAAACGACATTAAAAGCAACAAAATTCCCAAGCAATCGACCAATCTGTGTCTCTTAATTTACCCTTACGGGCCTTGCCAGTGAATCTTCTCTGCTACGTCGCCTTCCTCAACTCCTCCAACATCGAAGATCCGAGGAGTTTTGGAAACCCTAAACCCAATACCTAAACTTTCTAACTTCCTACTCTCATCCGTCAAAGGTTTGAACTTGCTGCTTTTTTTAATTTTTTTCCACCATCCTTTCCTCAAGTTGGTTCTCATTCATGAGTTTTCTCTCTTGTTCTTTTGCCCCTTTGTTGATTTTATCAAGCGCCGGTCTTTAAATATCTTCGGTTTCTAATTATTGGTTCAGATTGGGTGCTCGTTTCATAGATCGATATTTTTGGTGCTGTTGTCTCATTTCTGAGCTTAGTAAGAAATTTTATTTGAAGAACCCGTTATAAACCTTCAACAATTTGGAGAAGTGAAACGTGACTAATAGAGCTATCTGGGGTGTTCCAGTTCGGTGCTGTATATTTTAAGGACGAGGAAAACACGAACGGCTCCGGGATCTTTTTCTTTTCAGCTTAATAAGCCTGTTCATTTTTTGCTGCAGTATTTTCTTAATTACTTTTTTTTTAATTCATCAGCATCGGGTTTTTGTCTTGAAATAAGACCCTTTTTTTATGTTAGAATGTTTCATTTATGTGTTGGCAGTTCTTTTTAGTTGTGCTGATGGTATTCTATTTCAATATATGCTATTATCTCCGTGATATATTTGATGTATAAAGATTTATTTTGGCGTGCCTTGGAAAATGGCTTATTGAATGTTATGGATGCATGCTTTCCACCGTCAATTGGACTAGGTAATACATATTATGCTGTAAAAAATTGCTGGCTGATGTCTTGATCTTTCATTTGTATCTGTCAGGTGCTACTGCCAAACTCTGAAACGGTTTTGTCTTAAAACTAAAAAGAAAAGAAAAAGAAAAAGAAAATCTGAATTCTGACAGAGATTCACAATGAGAAGACTACATAAATTGTGTGATTCGGATTTCTTGTGATGTATCATAAAACGTTTCAAGTTTGGTTTTCAAGATATAGAATGAATTGATGTTTGATTTCATTCGCAGTTTGCAGTCATGGCTGGAGTTGCACCAGAGGGATCACAATTTGATGCTCGTCAATTTGATGCTAAGATGACTGAGTTGTACGTTTTCCGTTTTTTAGTTACTGCTGGATGCCCTGTAGGGGTGCACCAGTGCACACATGCTTATAGTTTCTTTGATGCATAATCCATATATCTGATGCCTATAGTTATATGCTCATTCTTGGTTTGATGTGTTAATCGGAACAGGCTTGGAACTGATGGTCAAGACTTCTTTACTAGTTATGATGAAGTTTATGAAAGCTTTGATGCTATGGGATTGCAGGAGAACCTTCTGAGGGGTATTTATGCATATGGTATGTACATTAATGCATGAAAATTCAATATATACTTTTCTAGTTGAGTTATTTTGTGTAATCATTTAATAGAAAAAAAAATTGAAAGGCCTTTGAAGAACTCCACTACTTTTGTTTCTAATTGCATCAAATTGGATATTAATGTACAGTTAAGTTACATGCCTCTTAACTTTCCAGCAATACAAATTTGGACAATGACATTATGTAACTTCTGACAAGGTTTTGAGAAGCCTTCTGCAATCCAGCAAAGGGGAATTGTACCTTTCTGCAAGGGTCTTGATGTAATTCAGCAAGCCCAATCTGGGACTGGAAAAACTGCAACTTTCTGCTCTGGAGTATTGCAGCAGCTTGATTATAGCTTCGTTGAATGCCAGGCACTAGTACTTGCTCCCACTCGTGAACTTGCTCAACAAATTGAGAAGGTCATGCGAGCACTAGGTGATTATCTTGGAGTTAAGGTTCATGCTTGTGTGGGTGGGACCAGTGTTCGTGAAGATCAACGCATCCTCTCAAGTGGAGTCCACGTTGTTGTTGGTACTCCTGGTCGTGTTTTTGACATGCTAAGGAGACAATCTCTTCGCCCTGATTATATTAAAATGTTTGTGTTGGATGAGGCAGATGAGATGCTTTCTCGGGGTTTCAAGGATCAGGTATCATTGTTTCCGGTTTCTACTTCTCTTTAATTAATCTGCTTCTTTCTGCTGTGTTGCTGGTGTTTAAGATATCTCCTACGGAATGTTTTCTCTTTAAAATGTCGTCATTTGGTGGTGGTGTTGCTATTCAGTGGTAACTTCATGACCTGACTTTCTCTTGATATGTTCACGCTGTATAATGCGCGCAGATATTTTGACTCTTTCCTCTTGGTCTTTATGTCATAAGATATAATATTCTACCCTCTAAAGATGCAGATGAATAATTGGCTTTTAGTTTTAAGACTGAAAAAATGAGAAGATAAAAAGAGAGGTTGCATACCGATAATACTATTGGGGATCGTATCTTTGGACAAGTTGATTTGCTCATAATTTTATGGTTTTATAGGATTGGAGTGCCAATAGTCGGGAGTATCACGGATTATTCTGAAAACGAAAGTTATTTACGGTGTGTCCAAACTTGTGAACTGCACTGTTAATCGTATGTATATCAAACTAGACATGCAACATACTTGTTTTTCAAGTATCGCATGGAAAACGATGAATTAAACTGTGCATGGATGGGAATAGTGCATTTTGCTATAGATTTTGTCCTATATATTGATAGGAATGCAGGATAATTTGAGCTACATCTAATTTCAACTTTGCCTTTTGGTTTATTATTTTTCCTCTACTGATGTGTTCTTTCCTTTCTTAATCCCCCTTTCCAGATCTATGATATTTTCCAGCTGCTGCCACCAAAAATTCAGGTTGGCGTTTTCTCTGCCACTATGCCACCTGAGGCCTTGGAGATCACAAGGAAGTTCATGAACAAACCTGTGAGGATTCTGGTAAAACGTGATGAGCTTACCCTAGAGGGTATCAAGCAATTTCATGTCAATGTTGATAAGGAGGAATGGAAGCTTGAGACCCTTTGTGATCTCTATGAGACCTTGGCAATAACCCAAAGTGTTATCTTTGTGAACACTAGGCGCAAGGTAGACTGGCTGACGGACAAGATGCGAAGCCGAGATCACACGGTTTCGGCCACCCATGGAGATATGGACCAGAACACAAGGGATATAATTATGCGTGAATTCCGTTCCGGTTCCTCCCGTGTGCTAATCACCACGGACCTTTTGGCCCGTGGTATTGATGTCCAGCAAGTCTCACTTGTGATCAATTATGATCTGCCAACTCAACCAGAGAATTATCTCCATCGTATTGGTCGTAGTGGTCGGTTTGGTAGAAAAGGTGTTGCTATCAATTTCGTGACAAGTGACGACGATAGGATGCTGTTTGACATCCAGAGGTTTTACAACGTGGTGATTGAGGAGCTCCCCGCCAATGTTGCCGATCTTCTTTAGATGTCTTTATTATTGAGGCGGCAAATTTAATTTAATTCCCATGGTCGCTGACCCCTTTTAAGTATGAACTGAAGGAAAACCCTCAATGGTGTGTGCATCTTGAGGTGGGCCTTTCTGTGTAACGTTGAGTCTAGCAGGAAAGTGTTGCAAATTTTGCCAAGTCTGCTTGTATTTCTAGTGTCTTAAGATTGCATAATGTTAGATTTTCATCTAAAATCCTCCTTTTTCAGAGTTTTTCTAATATCTAAAGCTTGAAACTTGGCGTTTTGTCTCACCCTTACCTGTTTGTTCATTTGGGTGGTAAACCGATTCAGTGCAAACTGGTCGTTTGCTTGATACGTCAAATTGGGTGAACATTTAAAAAAAAAGAAGTATGAATGGAAAATAATTTGATGTGAGCAATGTTCTGCACGCATGATGAGAAGTTTTCTTGCACACACAACACGTACGGACTTGGTAAATTTTCGCAGCAAAATCTTTGCAAATGTTAAAGAATTGCCTGAGACAAGGTGATTCCCCGCTACATGTAAAGTATTAAGGAATTGGTCCGAGAGCTAACCGCACTTATGGTCTCCGTTGAAACTCGAGCTAACAGCACTTATGGTCTCCGTTGAACCTCACATTACCATTGTTCCTCAAATCCTGTTCAACCGTTTGATAGAGAAAAAAATGAAAGCTTCAACATTTAAGAGAAAAAACAAAGCCTTGAAAGTTTCAACTTCATCCAATCCGGCAAATTCCATGGAGGACCACAACAACAGATCAACGTGTTCTGAAAATGGGCAAGTGATGATGATGCAGATGGAGAGCTACAACGGATCTTCAAGGCCTTACGACTTCAGGTGCTACAGTGCCTCCTATGCACAAACACAAACAGGCCCCAGGGACTTGAAGAAAGGGGCATTTCCAAGTCATGGAGCTTCACTGTTCATCCTGAGTTTCAGAGGTAGAAAAGGGTTGCTTCCTAGAAAATGTACTGTGTGGAGGGTAAGGCCAAAAGGTCCTCGAGGAAGGGCTTCAAGTGGCTCAAGGATAAGTACTCCCAGGCCGTCTATGGCGCCTGGTGATTGGCTGTGCTCATTAGAAGAATTATAAATTAAATGGGTTCCTATCAGTTTATTGGATCGTGTAAGCTCTTGTATCATGTTCAAACTATACCTATATAATTTTTCATGATTCTGTTAATGTAGAGATTAGGTTTGCAACAAGTAGCTTTAGAAGTAATTGTCTGTTACAAGTAATTGCAATTGTGTCTTGTGCTAATCGAACACCATACTGATATCAAGGCTCTTCTTGCATGAATGTTTCATTTCAATTGGATTCTGAATTCTTTAAGCGAAGGATCTTTAGATTGTAGGATTTACCGAACAATAACTAAAAATTAGCCATCGTCTGAATTCTATGCCTGCAGATTGCTTAACGGGAGTAGTTTACATTCAAGTTATTTTAGATTTGATAGACAGCTGCTCCATTCCTGTTGAAGCACTCAATTGGGTTTTAAACCGTTCTTCTTATTCCATATTTGATGTGTTTTAATCATATTTATTTTGAACTATACTTAATAGAAATAATCTTAATATATATAATTATATATAAATATTTTGAGGAAAAAATTATAATTTTAAATGATAAAATGTACAGAAATCTTATAATTATAAGTAAATTAAACTCTCTATTTAGCTTTTATAAATAGAAGCAGAGGAAATAGCATTCAAAATACTAAAAAGACTTTAATGGAAGCAAAACCTCCTATAGAATGACTGCCTTTTAAAAAGGCCTTTTCCGAATTCTGTTTTCAACAGTTAATGCTAGAACAAAGCAAAACCCAAACTTTAGCATAATAAAGACTAGAGATAATCATGGAATTGGCTATAAACTTTCAATAAAAAAGGCATAGACAACACGTACAAACTACAAAGCATACTGCTTCCAATAATTGACTCCACTTTCTTTAATATTCCGTGGTGGTATTGTCTAATAAATGCTACGTTTGGGTGCTTCCTTCCCACTTACTCACTTACTGTTGCATGTCTCCTTTGCTTACTATGAACTAATTATATCATTTCAATCCCTCAGCAACTCTGATAACATGAGAAGTTTCAACATTTGAACCTGAAATCATTATAGATGGCGATGTCGGTATTATAGAAACTTAAAGGACAAGAAAATTAAAGCGAAAGCAGCTTCAGTAAGAAATGGCATCTTAGAAATGCTAAAAGCCAACAAAGACGCATATGCAAAAAGTAGAGATGAAGTCTGTGTCTGAAAATATATTGGAGATGATAAGAGAGAAGAGAATGAATACTTGTGCAGAACCTTCATGGCTTGGTCTGGAAAAGAAGAGGCCCCCCACTAGGAGCAATAGACATTTACTCTGCCTCGTGATTTGACCAAACGACAAGGACAAGGACAATTATGCTACCAGTAGTGGAAGATTCCATGATGCAAGCAAGACAAATACTTTACTGAAAACTCCCAGAGAAGGCATCATGAAACATAAGACTCGTGTCGTTCCCCCGGCCAAATTGTAAAGGGGCCATATCCTCTAATAGGAGAGACATGAAGGCAGTCTATTCCTGCAGTGAAAAGAGACCATAAGAGACAACAAGGGACTAATCCAAGGGAAAAGAGGACACTGATATAGGTAGGTCCTATCCTGGGGACACTAGCTTCCTAAGAAACTCATGTTAAACGCACTTAGCACTTCCTAATATGGCCAACCTTGTACCAGACAACACTCTGCAAGCATCATGTTCCCATTTCCAGATTGGTTTTCAACACGTTATCCATAAATTAGTGGATCAGCAAACTTACCAACAGAAATGGATATTCTTTCTGGGCTGTGGCTCCCTGCAAACCGCATATATTTCAACAAGTATTAGTTGCACTATCTTTTCACTGTTTTCTGAGGATGTCTTATCTAGGCAACATCCCAAACCCTAATATCAGCCTTAGTCTGCATCAAGAATGACCTCTAAACTTGCACAACTATTTCTATTGAAGTTTCTGAAAGTATATCCTCTGATCCTCTCAAATCTTGATCTTGATATCAAGCAGAAGAAACAGCTTACCTGGAAGAGACGAAATGGAGAGAAAGGAAGCCTTTCTTCAGCTGACTACAACAGTATTTGTAAATTATTTTTCGACATCGCTGTTGAGATTGGGATTAACCTTTTTCTTTTTTGCCTTTTTCTTTCTTGGTTTATTTTTTGGGGAGGGGAAGACACTTACCACTTGCACAACAATTCTGTCCTGTTTTCATTTATGCTAATAATACACTTTAGATAGTCAGAAGAGTCGATGGATTGGGTGTGAAGGTTGTAGAATCGTTGTTTTATGCATTTGGAGTTGCTTCCGTAGTTGAAGTCGGGGAATTATCTCCTCTTCATCATTTTATTTTATTTTTTTGCTTATTATTAGACATATCTATAGCAATTCCGTCTTTCTTTGTTTGAATAATAAAACCTTAGTGAGTCTCATGAAAGTCCTGATTTTCAACAAAAGTCTATGGTGTCCTCGATTAACCAATGTTTTCCAAGTAAGCCACTACATATGTAGTGGAGCCATGGCCACCCCACTTCGAACAAGATAGATTCTGCTCAGAAAGTGCTTGTCCTCTCTTTACATTTTGGTAGTAAATAAGTGGAAACAACCACAGATATGACTCCCAAACAGTGATTCGACTGTCCATTTTATTGAAAAACAAAAAATGGTGCAAAGCAACAAAGCACATATACATACATATGGGTATGTATATATATACACGCTAGCACACTCCACTCACACAGAGTGACCATATGATTTACACTTGTGGACAAACATAAAAGACCCCTCTACTTAGGCTCTAGCACACGAATCACATCATCAGGAATCAGTTCAGGAGAAGGGCATGCGAGCAATAAAAGTCTCTTTCTCCATTTTCTTGTCCTTGGCATTATTTTGCCAGCTCTCGTAAGGAGCGACCTGTTCATGCGAAGGAGTGTAATGCTGCAGCAGAAGAATTCAACATTTTAGTGTTTTGAGTAAAAGAGTTTGGAACTTAGTACAATATCTAATAACGCCTACAAAGATGATGCTAGATCACAAAGTCATGATTACACCTCCATCTTCATCACAAGTTCTTCCGCCGTTGAAGCTGAAACAACTATATTCCGAGCACAAGGCCTAATAAAGCCTTCTCGAACACCATTGTCAAATAATGCAAGCAAACAATTATAGTAACCATCAACATTCAGTAGACCAACCTGCGTATAGAATCATATTTAGTTACATTTATGCTATACCAAGGATGCTGATTTTAACGGTTAGAACATCAAGTTACCGGCTTTTTATGAATTCCAAGTTGGGCCCAAGTTATTATCTCCAACAGCTCTTCCATGGTTCCATATCCTCCTTATTATATGTTAAGCACATCAATCCAAAAGCATCAATAAGATGAGAAGAACAAATTTCAGTACGTTCAAAAGAAATTTTTTAGCGGCATTGAAGAAGAATATTGACGAGGATTGTTCAGGTAACTACCGGGGAGAGCAATAAATGCTTCAGCCTCACGAGCCATTGCAGCTTTACGCTCATGCATATCTGAGACTATTCTCACTTCACCGACTGATTCTCCAGATATCTGGTAAAATTTTCCATATTCTCACTAGGATTAGCTGATATATGTACTCTGATGACAGTAAATTATGAATTTCTTCCATGATAAAGAGATGCTCAGATTATTTCGGTGAATCTAAAAAAGGCTAACAGAATAAGAACCAGTTCATTTGCAAATGATTTGTTTAACCGTGTCAGGAAAGAGGAATTAGTAAAACCAGACGGATCGCTAGAGGTAATAGTTGCACAGATATAGCAGCACAAATACCTCAACAGGTATGAGAGCTTTTGGAATGATCCTGTATGTCAAGAGAGAAACAATGATAGAAATAAGCAATATAGATGACGAAATGTGATCCACGCCACCCCGCGTACAGAAGAAAATGAACATGGAATTCATAAGAAATACAACAAAGGATGTCGTTTTAGGCATACCCAAGGACACGGCAGCCTCCATCATACACACTCTTAGAAATTATGCCCATCAGTCCAACATTAGCCCCACCATAAACCAAATCTATCTTTCTCTTAACCTGTAATTCACACCACAAAGTAAAACCACAAAACCCAGAATAATGAACTGTGCTGTTTTGTGCTGTGCATTAAAACCAGACCCGAAGAACACCCCCAGTTCTGTCCAGTGTATCAGAATTCCTATCTAGAGCAATAGAAGCATTTATGTGAGCCTGTTCAGCATTCTTTGACTACAAGGTAGTTTAATGGTCTCTACTAAACGAAACAAGTTTAAATATCATCACCATCTAAGCATTAAAAACCGTCATAAAACGGCGAACAACCTATGTGCAGAACATGAAGTAACATATATATGCAGTACGTGCCCTGCGACCATAATAGAATAAACGGGTATGATGCAAAAATAACTTACCAGTTCATGACCCAAACCAATCGCAGCATCGGTGAAGACTTGTCTGTTGCCGGAGTTGCTGCCGCAGTAGACACAGACCTTCTTGAACTTGCTTCTATGGAAGCCGTCCTCCATTCGGAGTTAGTGCTCTTTTTGTCGCTTATCTTCCACAACAAAACAAGACAAAAAGGTTTCCTTTGAACAGATGATATCACTTTCTCTATGCTTTTATTCGGATGTCTTTTTAAGAAGACAACCAAAAGCTAGCAAAATTCTTCCTCGGGCATTTACGGATTCATTCTAAATGATGGACTATGGAAGCACTAAGCGGGAACAATAATCGAATAGATATATAGCACAGGAAAAGGCCCACGTGTTCTATTTCTTTTCCAATTCAACGTGTCGTCTTCCTATTCATGCAAGAATGCATAAATAAGACATACACGTCTACTGCACACGCACATGTACGACTTTTTTCAAATGTGAACTATGCCATATGATATGACTATATTCTTTAATAATGGTATACATTTGTATGAACATAAAAAAAGTTTTTTTCAGAGAAAAAAAAATTAACAACATTAAGCCTATAGAGGGCAAGGATTTTGGCTAGGCAATTGAATGGAAATGAAATAATTTTATGTTAGAGAACTTTATGCTCCCTTAAGGTTACTTAATTTAAAAAATTAATAACATTATGCCTATAGAGGAATGCATGAAAGAGATCCAAAATTTGTTATGTGTTAAAGCAAAGTGTGTGTGTACGAATTTGTAGGGTTTCTTGCATCAAAGGTTACCTTGATGTGGCAACAATGGAAAACGTAGACCACTCTCTCGTTTTCTATTTTGAAGCAATCGGTTTGAGACGGCTTCAAACGCTCGTCTCTTGATTCCCCCCTCCCAGAAACAAAGCAAGAGACGCTACGAATCGCCCACATACCATCGATCGTCTTAAACGCTGTGATGGGAAGAAGAATCCCTGCTGATAATAATCACAATCCTTTGTTGATACATCCACTCCTGTATTTCTCGTTCCTCGCGGCGACCTTGGCTGCGAAGCATTGTAATTATCACCAAACCCTCGTCTCCTTCTCCGTCCGATAGTCTACACATAACCAACGACTTGGATGCCGAATTACCTCAGACTAATGAAGCGGAAAACCAGAGGAATTACCTCTTCCACCCGGAATGCAGCAATCCAAGGGGACTAGATCTAGTAGTAATATGAAGAAAGCTAGTTCAGAACGCAGATTATCGTTTAGCTTAAGCTTGAAGTAGGTGCCTAGAAGTATGTCCGTGGCCAAAAGAAGTGATCCAAAAGAGGATGGACGAAAGAAAGAGAAAATGAAACCAGAGGAATCTGTATGGATGAAAACAATAACCCTGGGGGACAAATGTGTCCCCGAAGAGGAAGAGAGTGCAGTGATTTACGAGAGGAAAGGGAAGAAAATCTCAGCCTACCATCCTAGAAACAGCACCTCCTCCATTTCTAAACAAATGTCTTCAATCAATCAGGATATCCATCATCCTGATCGAAAACAACAAAGTAATACAAAAGATGTGTAATTTAAGAACCGTTTCTTACTTCTTTTCTTTATTCATAAATATTTTCTCCTGTTATATTGAGATAGATAGATATATAGATTAGATAGATAGTGTGTGAATGCCATGATGACGAACTTTGGATTGATATAATAGTTTAGGTGTTTTCAGTTGATCTTCTGTGTTGATCATTCAATTCTCTCTGCAATTTCAATAGCATAAGCAAGAAGACGATCCTTCTTTGGAAGCAAAACCGGAAACCAAGCTGCTCATTATCAACAGCTTCTTAATGAAGCTTCCTTTACATTGACAAGTTAGCATTAACTTTCTGAATACCATTTCCACTTGGGCATATATAGCGTAAAAGATTTTGATTTCTGTATGTATTTTTCATTTCTCCTAACAAATACGAGTTAGCATTAACTACAAAAAATCTTAACAGTCCCAATTTATTTATTTTATTTTATTTTATAATTTAATATTTTCATAATAGTTTTAACACTTGCGGGATGATTTTGATTGATTTGCCTGTTCAAAACAATTAACACGTGACGTATGTCATGAACCCAGGATCCTCGCTAAAACGATCAATTCCAATATAAAAATACTCTTTCATCAAGTCTTTAACATCATTTGACTAGTCATTAAAAAAAAAAAGTAAACAACAGAATCAAATAGAATGATGTTGAGAGTCATCATCATAAACGCGTGACAATTCCATAATAATATAGTTAATTACGACTATGACCATGATCTTCTAGAGCTTTTCACACCTCAATTCAATTGCTTCCTCGTTTTATTTTATTTTTGTTGCCCAATCATGTACAACAACCCTTCATGTTTGCACAAGTAGTTGCAACACTAACATGAGGCCTAACAAAATAGACACTTAGTGAGTTCCTTAAATATTCAATTAGATGTTCGATCTTATGGAGAGGAGTTTATAGCCAATACCTCTTCAGAAATCTGGGATGGGCAGCTTACCTAAAAGAAGTAGTTGTAACACTTCACCGGGCCAAAAAAAAAAAAAACTAGATTTTAACTACGGCTCCCACAATCGCATTCATAAAACAAAAGCAGAAAGACCGTTGACGAGGTTTTTAAACAAAAAAGGCAAGACTTGGGGAAGGCATGGTCAATAGAAAATTCGTGGGAATCGTATTCTTTTCACATGGGCGTTCGAGTTTTCAAATGTGTTTTCCGACTTTGACCTCAGGAAGGAGAAAGCAATGGCTTCGTTATATAAACCCCATAATCCCTATTCGCTCAAAGCACATTCCTTTCATCATAATCATATATAGTTCCTTGCTCTTTGTCTGGTATTGCCTTATTAATTTTACAAGTTCTGTATTTGATAAATGGAACCCGGGAAGAATTTCCAGCAGGACTTACTGCCAAAATACGAGTGTCTTCTCTTCGGTAAGTGTTGTTTTTGCCCTTTGGAACTCGGCATGCATATTTCCTGAACAAGAACAAGGTCCGAATTAAAAGTTGGTTTGAAATGTTTCGTTGCAGATGTTGATGACACTCTGTATCCTCTGAGCTCTGGTTTGTCAAAAGAATGCGCCCAAAATATTATTGGTATATATATTCATATGAATTTAATTTTCGTCTTGCTGTTGTTTTTCGTTGGATAAACCGCTTTCTTATACTCCTCAATTTTGCATATTTTCATAGAATATATGGTTCAGAGACTTGGCATAGACGAAAACGAAGCCACTGGGATGAATCAAGTTTTGTACAAGAAATATGGCACATCCATGGCCGGTCTTAGGGTAAGAGTGGTCTTTCCCCTTTCTTTTTCTTTCCCTTGCCCTTAACCTTGTTTCAGAATATGTATTCACGAGTCTCACTAATATATATTGTTCAGGCAGTTGGCTACGATTTTGATTATGATGACTACCACAGTTTCGTTCATGGGAGATTATCCTATGAGAAACTGCATGCTGACTATCATCTCAGGACTCTTCTTCTTAGCCTGCCTGTTCCAAAAGTTGTAAGTTGCTCTGTTTCTGTTATATATACACGTGACTGTGTTTACATATACTACTTGCTCATCTCATGTCAACATTATTGAACAGATATTCAGCAACGGGGATAAGGCTCATGTGGCAAAAGTCATTAAGAGGCTTGGATTAGAGGGTTGTTTTGATGAAACCATTTGCTTTGAGACTCTGAATCCCTCGAGTGACACTAACGGCTCAGCCTCTCCACTAACTCCCATCGTTTGCAAACCCCACGAGGTTGCGTTTGAAGTTGCTCTAAAAAAAGCTAACATCGACCCCAGGAAAACGGTTAGCTTTTAATTTCTTACAGTACCCTTTATCATTACAGAATAAGCCCTTACGCAGTTACGCTTAACCAAAAATAAAAAAATCCACATGCAGCTATTCTTGGACGACAGCATTCGAAATATACAGGCTGCAAAGCGAGTGGGTCTCCATACCGTGTTGGTACGAAGAATGTTGATTGCTTAGATAATACACGACCAAAAATGAACATCATTTCCTATGATGATGCTTACGCGTTTCTCATTAAATGGTGCAGGTGGGTTCTTCTTTACAGTCACATGGCGTGGATTTTACTTTAGAAAGCATCCATAACCTCAAGGAGGCATTACCAGAGCTGTGGCAACTTCATGACTTTGAAAAGTCAGGGAACAGGACTAAATCATACAGAAAGATGGGAATCGAAACTTCCGTAGTAGCATAGCTTTGAGACCCTTTTGTAATATCCTGTCGCTTCCGTATCTTATTTCGTCATTCGTCAATGTGGTATTATTGTAAGTTGTTGTATGGAACATAATATTAGTTGTCCAAACATTGTAAGCCCAACTTGGGTCAATAGCAAAATCGATTCGTCAGAATTTGTTTTCAAGAAATGTTTCTTGATAGAACTTGATGGATTGTGAATACCATAAGATTATCCTTCCATTTCTGTACAAATAATGACCATATAATACAATACGTAATGCATCTCGTAAGCAAAAGAATGTGCCAGATTATTTTTCTGTACAAGTAACTGATGCTTTCAATTCCCCGAGGCCAAAACGGCGATGATCCTCTGGCAGCTTTACACAAGTTCGTCTCCTTGTGGACACAAGCCTGCGAAATTCACCATGTAGTTAACAAACAAGGAAAAGTGAATCAATTATGATAAGCAGTTAATCACAACAAATATTCAAACGCCTAGGTTGATTTATAAAGGATACAGATAAAACAGCAGTATGTGATGGCCTCTGCAGCAACGACCACCTTTCCCTGCTGCACGCAAAACCATTCATATAGTACATCAATTATGACCATTGAAATATCTGAAATCATAAAACATTTTAGAGAGAACTTAAATCGTACCACTGGTGTGAGGCAGGGGATGGACAAATAGAGTTGCAGGGGCCAAACTAGTAAAAAAATTAAATGAACCAATTCATCATATATTCACTGGGGTTTTGACCCAAGATAACCCAATTGATCTACCAAGTCCTCCAAACCTTCATCCCACTCATCAGACTTTGCTACCAAATCTTCCACTGGAGCATCGGTTTGGGACTGTTCACCAAATATAATTTCCTCCTCTGGATTTCCATGAACCAAGTCTTCGTTCAGCAAGTCCTCCCATATTGCGTCACTCCCTGAACCCAGATTGCTCCTGCTTGCCGTAGGAATTGAACTTGACGCTGGCTCTTTCTTGTCACTGCTTGATTCATTATCATGAGGAGCTGAGAAAAATATCTCTATCTCAGATTCTATCGTTGCCAAATCTTCTTGTTCATTTGTTGAGTAGTCCACCAATGGTTCACTAGGCACTGCCACTGTCACAGGATCATCCTGCAAATTCTCCACACTCGCGCTAGCAGTTAGTCTCCTCTTTCGCCTGATGTCAACACCAAGTAATTCTCTGTTTTGGGAGTTTCTCTGGGCAAACTGTTGGATAAAAGTTGGGTTGTTCAGTGCTTTGGCAAGGAAAGTGAGAACCTGTTGCTGTTTCTTCTCTGTGGTCTGTAATCTTTCCTCCATCGCAATCAGTTGTGCCCGTGAATTCTGCTGTTGCTGTCTCAATTTCACAATCTCAGCCATGATCACCGTCCTGTCTCTTCTCAACCTGTCGAGCTCACCTTCAAATCCGTATTGCCCCAGTTCAACACAAGCAACCCCTCGTTCTTGTTGCCCACTCTGCGACATATTTCTTCTTCTCTTGATTGTCTTCAATAAGTGTTTCTGTCCACCCAAAAACCCTTCGTTTGCAAATTCCCATCGATCAGGATCCACTTTTCTAAATCCCTGCACCCATTTCCCAAGTTAAGGACTTAAGGCCCATTATTCCAAAAATTTTATGAATTTATTCACATATCGAAATCTATATTGACAAGAAACAGAGTATGACAATAAACTGGGAGGTCGCATTGTTTTTCCCAACATTCCGATATAGGTACATATAAATGATTCAGTTGTATAATCTAGTCGTCCGTTCGTTGTCTAAGCTAACGGACTCAACTAGGAGTTAACTTTATCACTAAAAATTTCTGTCAGGATCAAAATCAAAGCCATAATAACCCAAAGTGATGATAGCAATCAAATTCCAAAACAGTGGAGGAGGCTAATTCTAGAATTGAAATCGAAATAGAGAGAAGCAGATACTTACATAGGTGTTAAGCTGGCGAATGAAGCTGGAGAAGTTACTGTGCTTGAAGTAGCGAGGAAGAATGGTTGTGGAGAACTCGTGAGAGTCCCAGACAATGAAGCTGTTACGAGCAAGGCTCCAAGAAACAACAGGGTCGGTGGATGGGTCTTCCACCATTTCAAAGGTCTTGATAAGAAATGGGGGAGGCCCCGTCTCGTGCAGCCCTTCCATGGGGCGAGGAGAGAGGCTCGAAGAGGAAGATGAAGGAGAGTATGACGAAGCAGCTCCACATACCACCGTTTCTTCCACTTTCACTCTCACTCCCTCCATACCACGGCTTGCAGAGAGAACCAGGAAGAGCCAAAGAGGGAACTTCAATGGCAAAGACAATAGTCAACGCCTGTTTGTGGGTGTGAAGGAGTTCTATATTTTGGCTCTAACTTTATGAATCTACGAAGTTAATTAGACTTGGGAGGGATTAGTAGGGAGAGACGAAGTGTTTTAAGGCGGTGGAAAAGAAGATTCTAGAGACAGAAAAGCGAGAGAGAGATCTGGTAGGTGTTCGTTTCTTATCAAAAATTCCGCCATGTGTCCCTCTGATGTGGCCTCAGATATTTTAGAAAAAGTTCTGGAAACTTCTCCTCTTATGGGCCTCTTTCCAGAATTACCACTACAAGTTGTCACCAGCACAAACAAACATATTTGGGCTCAGTGCAAGTTGTCTTAGCCCACATGGCCGTTTGTGAATAGGGCTTATCAAAGCCCAAGCCACTAAAGGTGCTTTTTTTTTTAGTACAAAAGTTTTTGGAAAGGGTTTAACCTTACTTAATGATCCAAAAGTAGGGCGAAGTCTCTCTTACTCCTAAATAATATTAATATTAGGTAGGGCGAGCTATCTATTATCCTCAGGCATAAACCTAAACACTTAGGAACTAAGATACCTCCCTAAGTACCGCAACTGGAACTACAACAAAATGATATTTTATAGGGATCGAGTACACTCCAAATAATCACATATCTCATCCCTTTATCAGTTGAACATACGGATGGGTAGGTGCCAATTACTTAAACTGGAAATTTCATTAGAACTAGTTTTTAGGCCCCAATCAAGTTTATTCATTAAGATTTAATGTATCATTGTACCCAAGAATAAATTAATGTATCATTATGCATGTGATATTAAACTATTCTTGAACAACAATTATAGAGCACACTACAGGATACACATGCACTTACTCACAGGGTATTATATATTGACACTTATTTCATTAACATATAATTAATTTAATTAAGTTTTTAATATTTATAAATTAGTTATATAGCTCATAGCTTTAAGGTGTGTTTAGAAACACCCAAAACATAAGTTTTAAGAAATTTTAAAACAAACAGTCATATTTATTTAAATGGGTTTTTGGACTAAACTATGGTTTAAAATTAAGGTTTCAAATAAGCTGATCAGAGTAGCTTATAAAATAGTAAAATAGTTTATGAACTAACTAATTATTATATTATCCCTACTTTTTCTTACACACTGTTTTTTCTCATACTTTTTCTTATACCCTCTCTCCTCTCTCCTTTTATATCTTATATCTCATCATTTAATATTCATACCCTTTTTCGTAATTTACTAATAATAAAAGTACTTCTGAAAATAACTATTCAAACACTCATTTATTTAAAATTAATTTTTTTTATAAACTCTTCTCTAAAAACTCTTTTTTATAACCTGTCAAAAGTTTTTTTTAATAAATCCATTTTTAAAATCTTATATAAACATACACTTAGAAATGAATGGAATATTATAAATGAGAGGAAGAGGGTGGTGGGAGGGGGAAGCTTATGGGATACGAAAAAATGGGGAAGGAATGGGATGCGGGTGATGGGGAGTAGTTGATTTGGTGTACGAGGCAAAGGCAGGTGGTAATATAAGAACGGCTCGAGAGAGAAAGAAGCAACTAAAGAGGTGAGTTGCTTTTCATGATAGCCACCTATATATGGCGGTGACCTCATGTTCTTGTCTGCTAAAGACAAAACATGATTCGTGTGTATCGTCTCTAATTATGTCACCTTCAAATTATTTCTGGAATTTATCACTCACGTGCACGGGGAAAAAGTATGAGGAGCTCATATAAAATATCAAGTCTAACAAGTCGCATCATTAACGATGTTTATTTCATTAAGTCTGGTTACAGTTTATAAATTTTAATTGAGTGTGATAATACTACTTAGATTAGATTTAAGTTTTGATAATTACCTCTCGTCCGTACATTAAAGTGTATTAGATTTTAAAGAATACTATTTTATTATAATTTTAATCATATGACTTGAGAAAGTATCTTATTTTTTTAGGTATCTAGGTATACTATTAAGGGTAATTGATAGCTCGTACTGCCTGATATTAGTATTGTCTAAAAAAAATGGAGATTTTGTTATACTCTTAAATTATAGATAAGTCCAATCTCTTTCTAAAAATTTATGTACAAACAAAATGTTTTGATAATTTATAATGTCAACAATTGTAGTTGAGAGCAGAAGTTGTGAAGTGGTGTAATGTGGCCACTCACGTGCGGCCGGCTACTTAATCACCAAAACCCGCCATACACGGCATCTGCATGCATGCCCCACCGCCTATATAATTAATATGTTAATCCAACTCAATTACGCCGGCCCCCAACACTGAAATTAAATTCTAATTTCTATGCTAAACTCCACGATGAGCACCACAAATTATTTTACGCCGGTAAGTGGGTTGAAAACTTGAAGTGATAAGGAAAGGCACGGGGCATCAGCTGGTTTAATTAATTTTTAAAAATCATTAATTAATTAAAAAGCATGGGAGAGTGGGCAATAATAGCCAGGAATCTAAGCGAGTTAATGGGGGCGGGATTCGTGACACGTGGGCGCTGATTCCATGAGTCACAAAAAGTCGATCTGAGATCCCCCGGATCTGTTAATTTCTTCCATAAATTTAGAGAAAACGACCTCTCAATATGTCTGTACATAAACGGAAAACAGTGCATGCATCAACCGTCAACCATCAACCACCATGGCGTGGCTTGCCTTGTGTTATGGGCTACTGATACTGACGATAATAAGGACGTTGCAGCTCAACCCACCACCACACATACGTCAGCCTCTTTGGAGCTTTAGGATCCCCATTATATATATATATATATACACTATTTTTGGTAATGGTTTTAATTAGTCACTTACAATATAGGGTCATTATTTTGGTGATTCAGCGATGGTCATAAAAGAAAGAGATATGTCTGGTGTGGGTGGTGTATAAATAGCCCACGTGGAGCCTTCCAACTAATTAGGCGGCCCTTAAGAGAAAGAAGATGATGAATATATGTATGGCAGTAGAGAGATGCCTTATAGTTGTGTGTGTGTGTGTGTTAATGTGAAACATACGAGACATCCGAAGTTAACGTAGTGTAAGCCCCCGATCAGCGATTTGAGTCGGATTCAAAGTCAACTCTTGGCTTCAAGCCCCACTTCCATTTCTGTTTGCTTCGAATTTGCTTCATGGACGTAAATAAAACATGATCACCAGAAATAAATTATAAAGAATGAGCACGTTTTCTGTGGAATGATATGGTGAATCAATCTTAATTGCATTATTGAATTTAGAGTAGTTATAAAAGTTCAGATTTTTTCTTTTGGGTTATTGGATAGAAGGATGAGGGAAAGACATAAAATATTTATCTAATTTTTAGTATAATAGATAGTTGACTAATTTATATAGATTAAATAAACTAACTAAATTAATTAATTTTAACTAATATAAAAGTTAATTGGTTAGTTTAAATAAATTAAAAATTGTATAATATGAATTAATATTAAAAATTAATTGATTTATTTAAAATTAATTGTTATATGAATGACCCCAGGAGTATTGAAGGGCCAATGGCGAAAGGGGATGATGACGAGATATAGAGGAATGGTGGGTATATGCAGTGGATGCAATAACAGATTTGGAATCCCCACAGCCAATCAATTCCCAAGCTTTCTACACAAGAAAGTCCCAAACACTTGCTACGTCTAAAGTGGCCACCTCCCTCGCCTTTACCATTCTTATATCATCATCGTCTTCCTTTAATTTCCTATTCCCCATTAACTACCACCCTCTACTCTCCCACATGTTCCTATCATTTCTTCTACATTACAGGCAATCCTCAGCCACCTCCCTATTAATCACTATATACACACACACGGACGAGCAGCGCCAAGAGCTTTGGCAGTTGGCACACGTACAATCACAAGATTTTACCACCGGCAAAGGGATGATTGTGATCGTCCATCATAATAGTTTTATCTCCCTTTATATATGTCACCTTCAACGGTACACCTTCCAATCACCTCTCGTAAAACACCCCCCCACCCAAAAAAAACAAAACTATTGAAGTCTGGTACACTAAACTAACACATTTCCTCATATACTAGGTAAAAAAAAGTGAAAAATATTTTATATGTCATATGGTGAATCAATCTTAATTGACGGCCAAATCCCATGCAAATTTTCCCCATCTCACACCAAGCTAACAAAAAAAACACGTAATGGTGCTTCTATACTAGCTATCATAAAAATGAGATTTATTCAAATATATTTTGAGGATTATATAGTAATTAATATCCTAATTTTATTTATTATATACATCTAGTATTTTAATTTTATTTATGATATAATTTTATCTATACTATTTTTAATTTAGTGTAATCTCATTTATAATTTTTTTAATTTAGTATAATTATATATATATATATATTTATTTTTTAAGAGTATAAAAAAATTATATTAAATATAAAAAATTATAAATAAAATTATATTAAATTAAAAAGATTATAAATAAAATTAAGATATTAAATATATATAAAAAATAAAATTAAGATATTAGTAAATAATTTGCCGTCCTCCTTCTTGCTGAATCCATTATATACGGATGGGTCCCATATCTTTAGAATTTCTGCATCCACACCACACCGCCCTTCGTGCAAGCCAACAGATGACACGTGGGCATACGTAACTGGGTGCCACCATCCCGCTCACAATGCTCCTCGGCTGAGGGAAAATAAAATATCAGGCCACGTGTCTGGAGGGAACGTCACGATGACGCGGAAAGTGTAAGCTCCCTCCGATGATTATGTCATGGGCTTGAGCCCTGAGGAAACCCCCACTCCACCTCAGCACGCCTTCCCCTACTTCTCCCTCCCACTGTAACACCAGGCCTCGCAGTTTTTCACTTTTGGTTACGTCATGTTTAAAAATTTACCGTTCCCCTCCTAAAACATGACGTCACCCCATTTACTACCATCTGAATCCCTCACCCACGCGCGGTCACCCCTCGTGGCTTACTCGCTCTTGTCTTTTATAAGGCCTTCACCACTCCGCACGCTAAAATGCCCACTGCCGCTTCCCCCGTTGACATAGGGATTATCTCTCCGCACTCTCCACCCTATAATTTACAGGATGCAAGGCCTAAGCCCATGCTCAAACGACGTCGTACCCCTGGACCTCATCCCCATCACCCACTCCTCCTCGTCTTCTTCGGCCTCCTCCTTGTCACTCGACGTCAACGAGTCCGCCGAGACTCGATTCCGGCGCTTTATATCCGAGCATCCCGTCGTCATCTTCACCAGATCCTCCTGCTTCATGTGCCACGTCATGAAGAACCTCCTCGCCACCATCGGCGTACACCCCGCCGTCATCGAACTCGACGACCATGAGATCGCCGCTCTACCGCTCTCCGACAACAACGACAGCCAAGCCCTACCTAATAATAATCGCGCCCCCGCCGTCTTCATCGGCGGAACCTACATCGGCGGCTTGGAGTCCCTTGTTACCCTCCACGTCAGTGGCCACCTCGTCCCCAAGCTCGTCCAAGTAGGTGCTCTCTGGGTATGATTTCATCCCCATCTTCAACGTCCTACCTCCATATGTACTGTAAATTAAAATTAAAACTTGAAAATGTATGACTTAGGCTGGTGTCAACTGTCCACAAAATCTGAAATCTTAAAAAATGAGGTACGAGGTATTTGATATTGATATTAAAACAGGTTTGTGAGAGTTTAGGGGAAGGGTTTCATCATTATCCAAAAAGGCGTTGAATCCAATCCATAGGAGAGATCGATGGCATCAACCGGAGCTAATTAAAGTTCTGAGTAGGGTCGCCGTTTTGAGAGGGAACGTGGATAGGGAGTCCAGAAAACGTCGATGGATTCAACGTTATACAAAAACCAGAATAGATTGATGTAGTTGTAGTTAGACTCAGAACTCTCCGTGGATTGGGTCCCATTTACAATTATGGAGCAATCAGAGTCGTAGGTGGGGGCTCATAGCCCAATAGCTTCACTACTCTCCCTCCTAACCTTATCTATCTTTATTATCTCTTCTGTAAATTTCTTAGGGTTATAGCAGATTCTAAAATCTAGAAAACTGGCGTCGTTCTGGCTTCTTCCTTGTTTGGTTTTTTCTCCGTTTATGGAAGCCTAATCTGAGGTTGCTATCTGGTTTTCAATGGTGTGGGACCACACGTTATGCCCACCGTTTACAGTGACGAAACAGACAACCAAATAGCCACAAAAACTTTTGCCCTTTGGGGCTAAGCCACCCATGAACAAGAAGAATCTGATTAAAGGTTATATATATATATATATATATGAAAGATTCATATTCACCAAGGGACCTTCAATAATTATTGTTGAAAAGCTGTTTTAAATTTAATCACTGTCCCGTCAAGCTGGGGGAAAAAACCAATTGTTCTCATTGTGAAGAGAGAATCATTTAGACACAAGAGTTATGAATATGATAATATACTGTCTCTCCTTAAAATTTTAAAAAGCAAGTTTCTTCTTCTTCTTCTTTTAAATATTTTATCTTAACGATGATATATCGTATCGGCTTCACACTTACGTTAAACTCTCGCTTTGCACCGAGCAACTGGGAATATCTATATTCTATAATCTATGCCATAAATAATGATTGCTGCTTTCGTAGAATTAATTTATTATTTGCAATTGGGTCGTCCCAAATTTAATCTAAATTGAATGAGGGAGGGTTGAAATTGTTGGGGGGAAGGGAGGGAGGAAAGATATTTTTCCGAAATGGAGAAAAGGAAAGCGGGATGGAATTTGATGTGGAAGAGTCGTGCCCTACATCTCGCCAATTGGACCCTTTCATTTTCCTTTGGGATGGGAAAAGACATGTTGCTCATCATGCTCAATTATCCTCCACAGTTCCCTCCTACATGGCCATGTCCACCGTTTAACGCTGAATGAGTGCGCTCTCTGGCACTTTCCAATTTCTCTCTTGTTCAAGGAAAAAAATAAATTTGCGATTCCTTTGATTTGTATGTGACACACACTGGCGGGCCCCATCTTAGGTAAGATCATTATAGAGTGACGTAAGAGAACCTACCTCCTCATGATTCCCCCCCCCCCCCCACCAACACACACACACACACTCACTATTCAACGCCTTACATCACTTCTATCCTAATATTTACCTACGCTACGTCAAGTCCTTAAACAAACAATCAGACACTAGGACAGCAAAGTGAACCTCCACTCACAGTAAACAAACACAAACGGCCGCAGTTGTCCTTACCACGCTATAATTCGGAACGTCAGATGAAAATTTGAAAAGGAACTCCTGTAAAATGAATGTGGTTGGTGTGTGTGTGTTTGTGTTAAAATTTAATGAATGAACATATCAAAGGTAGGTGTTACAATGTACCCAAATTCATGATTTCGTCCTACAATTTGATGGCCATATATTTAATAGACCATTTGAAATTTTTAACAGTTGCCAAATTAAAATGAAAATATCTTTTACCCACATGACGTCATCTCAATAGGCACCAGGGACTAAGTTTGTAAACAACAATCAACAAAGTGAACCATCACTAACAGCAAAGTAAACAAACACAATTACACAAATTTGTCATTACAAATTCGGAACATATGAGTATAGTAGATATTAAGTGTGTGTTCAACAAAATGCTAAATTTAGGTTTAATTTAAAATTTAAATTGAGAGAAATTTTAAAACAAACAGTCATATTATTTAAAAGAATTTTTGGATTAAATCATGATTTAAAATTAAAGATTCAGATATACTGGTCAGAGTAGTTTATAAAACAGTAAAAGAGCTTATGAACTAACTATTTACTATATTATTTATACTTTTTTTTACATCTTCTCTCCTCTCACATCTCATCTCTTATATCTCCTCATTTAATACTCATACACTTTTTCACAATTTATCAATAATAAAAGTACTTTTAGAAATAACTATCAAAACACTCATTTATTCAAAACTATTTTTTTTCATAAACTATTATCCAAATTTTTTTTTTTTATAAACTGTCTAAAAATATTTTTTTTTCATAAGTTTATTTCTAAAATTCTATTTAAACGGGCCTAAGGGAAACATTGAACTATAATGATGCTTTTGTACAGTAGAAAGCCCGAAGTCAAACCTAATTCTGAGAATGTGGTTGGTGTTTCTGTGTTAAAATGAAATGAATGAATATCAGAATAGCTGGTGTTACAATGGACCCAAATTCATGAATTTCTTGACCTCATCGTACAAGACTAATACGGCAGCAGCTCCGGTGCTCCTAAACATGTTGGAGACAGCCCCACGGTAAAATGAAACGAAACCTTCTGTCCTATATATTTTTCTCCAACAGTCGAGGGTGTTACTGTACACGGGGCGTTCCATGCCGGACTGCATCATCATCCTCCTTCGAACTGTGTCCAATGGGTATGATATCAACCCAGCTGATGATGTCACTGCCTGAGCCACCACCCAACGTTTCCACAAAGCTAACTTACCATCTGGTTCTTCCGATAACATCTCTTTTATGGTGTCAAAGCCCCCGAAGTAAAGTCCTCGGTGCACCACCATTCCTTGTAGAGAGGCAGGGAGACCCCTGTAAATCCCTCTGATCCCATCCTTTCTCAGTATGGTGGCCAAGAAATGGTGTATGCCTTGAAATTGACGCTTTTCTGTTCGTCCGACGTCCGCAGCAAGGCGGGTGTGTGCAATATCAAGTGGATATACCACGATCAGTGCTGTACAACCAGCTCCAGCCCCAGCAACAAAATTAGCTGATGCTCCGGATAGAAAATTGTTTTTACCTGAGTTTCCACTTCTCAATATGTTTCTGTATAGATCCTGTACATGAAAACAAATCTATCAACACTATAAATTGTAACAAGACAGAACCACCCAAAGATAATGTTTAAACATTTATAATAGACTGACAAACCAATATCTCACTTTTGGGAATGTAATTTTCTTTTCAAATTTGCATGATGATATATATGATGCAGCTGCGTCAAACTTTTATATGAAAAATGGCATCTCACTTTATAGCACAAAAGGGAGTTGATTGGCTGCACTCATGATCTTCTGGACCAGACATGTTTGGCATATAAAACAATCGAAAGGGGCAAAAAGAAGGATATGAGCAAAACAACAGTTCACAAATAATTGACAGTTCTCTGGTAACTTAGCTAACCCAGCGCATGTGAACGATTTAGCTGGCTCAACTTTTCTTGAATTCATGCACTTACACAACTAAAATCTCACGTAATCATTGGGACATCAAAAGATCAATTAAAATGTCTTCATCTTTTGTCATTCTTTTTCCCTCAATTCCGTTGTCCTAGAACATTTTTAGTTAAAATTTTCAAACTTCCATGGTGAATTCAATTGTTCTACTAATCATATCTTTACTAATTAATTCGAAAGTTCATCAATAGCCTAGATGTGACATCTGTAACTTTTTTAGCAACAAAATTAGTGGGAAGGGGAGAAGTAACATTGGATTAGCCTATCTCGATGCTAAAAGGGCACCAAACAAGACATGCACACAGAAATAAAAGGGCAATAAAAATCTCATAACATTTTGTTATAACCAACAGCAAAGGAAGGTCTCTAAGATTAAGTATTTCCATTAAATACTAATATTGCCCAAGGGATAGGGGAGTACTTGTGAATATACAGAGCACTAGATAAGTAAGATCAATTGCATCATACACATATGGGAGGGATTAGGAATGGTGAAGGAAATCTTCCCTGCAGTTGGCCTCAAGAAAATATAAAATAGAGAAGAAAAAACAGAAACTTAAAACATGAGTGAGACTCTTCTCGTAGTAAATTTGTGAAATGATGCTGAATTGAAAGTGACTTTACAACTAGTGAACAGATGTAGGAGGTTGCCATATGCGCAGTATTTACAAATCAAGATTTGTAGGATTGGCCGAAATTTGCCCAAGAAATAGAGGGAAATGGTTATAAGGAATAGAAGAATACGAGTAAAATATAATACATCAGTAGGAGGGTGCCATATGCGCAGTATTTACTAAACAAGAAATGCAAGAAGAACCCGACCTCAGCAAAAGGGAGAATTCGCTCCATAATAATCAGTAAGGCAACAAGAGGAAACCAATCAATGAATTACAATAAGTGCAAGAAAGCCCCAGACAAAATAAACATAAGTGATGTTTTCCTGTAAATATACTCACAAGTAGCACAGAAGTAGAAAAAATATCAAGCGAGGAGCAAATAGCAATACAAAGCATACCTTGAGCGAGAAATTGAGTGCTACAGAAGGATAATAGCGAAGAACACTGCTGCCATTGCCTCTCCATAAAGAAAGGAAACCTTCTTCTTTGACAGTACGGACCATACAATCCAACATGCCCTTGAACTTACGTTGCCCATTGGCAACAATGGCCATGTTACTTTCTTGGGTCTGCAACAAAAGCTTCACCCTCTCAATTGGAGCCACGATGGTGTGGACCACCCCACCCACGACTGATGCGGCCACCAGATCACGGTTAAAGTTCATCAACCAAGAATTTGGATTCACAGATTCTTGTCCTTGTCTTGATTTTGATCTTCTTTTTTCCGGGTCACGATCATCGGGAGTAATCATTCGATTCGCTGATTCCATGAGGCTCCTCCGTTTTCCCCAATCCACTACTTACTTGAAGAGGAAGGCCCCACTGATTCTTTGGTCAAATTGATGGAAAACAAGAGTCAATCAATAGGTGGGGTTTCAGGTATTTAATCCCAAAGTTAAGAAAGCAGGCTCGTCCTACTCCCAGGTATTTAATTTCAAACTCGATGAAAGCGTTGTCTTGCAGCGCCGGTCGAGGCCCCGATGGATAAAGATGTTAACCCAACCATACCTCCCTCGTCGACCCTGCTCGCGATCTTTGGAATAGGGATAATTCTTAATCCACGTGTAGTAATTATCCTTTTCTTAAAGTTGCTCTTTTAAGTTTCATCTTCGCAGTTTCCATTATTCATTATCAAAAATTGATTTTTTTGCCCTAATATTAAAAAATGAATTGAATGCCTATTTGTTATTCTACAATTATTTTTAATTTACGCTCTCTCTTTTTTGAAACAAAACAGTTTAAACCCTGCTTGTTATAATAATAAGACGAAAAACTATAAAAAAAAAAGTTAAGAAATAGCAAAAAAGCATATAATAAGGATAAATAGAATAATGAAATGCATTGATATGCAGAGACAAATAACATTTATTTCCTTGATACACAAATGGTTCAGAGAGCAGCTAAAATAACACATTGATTTCTAAATGCATCTTATTGTGTCTTGATGACCCATCTCTGCTCTGCTCATGCTCCAAGCGTTCAACTTGGAAACTGTGACGCTCTGAGATCCATTGTTGAAAACATAAAGATGAGCATTTTCATGTATAGCCAAAGTTGGGTATACCCTTGAGGTTATACAAACTCTTCCTCCTTCCCCAAAACTCTCAATTATGGAGTGATCAATCTGCATTAATCACCATAGTCACCTATTATTACACTTCAATTCAAGAACTTGATTATCAGAAGAACTATATCAGTACCACTCCCTATTCACATACCAGGATTCTGAGTGAAATGGTTCTGGTCTTAGGATCTACGTCAAAGAATGTTCCATATGTCGTTTTATCCAGGTCCTTGCGCAACGAAGACCTGTTATCAACTCTCAACCACAATCACTGAGAATCAATATCAAGCGGAAGGAAAACAAAAAAACAAAAAAAACAAAGAAAAAAGTTGGGAGATTTGGGAAATGAAAGGAACCTGCTTTGGTCACTGCACATGAGGCCTATATATCTACCGTAGGGAGCTTTATATATTGTGAAGAAGATTGCAGTTTGCTCTGTCTGGTCCTCTGAAGCCAATGCTGATAAACCGAATGGCCCTATTATCCCACTCTGAGATGCATATTCTTCACTGCACAATATTTGGGGATCAACCTTTGTGGGATCTATCTCCTCCGCGCTTTCTATTTCAGGTAGCTCAAACAACACTTCCACATCCGCCTTCAAGAATCAAGATCAAAACAAACGTCAAAAATTGTAAAAGAAGGGAAAAAAAGAGTACCCTTTTGGCATACCTCTGAAGCTGTGATTCCTGAAACTTCAAGGAATGATTTACTCAAGAGTTTCTCTCCAGTAATACTAACTTGATTCTTACGTAATTTTTCTACCTCTTCAACTGGCCACTGTACCAAACGCTTCCCACTTTCATCAAGCCAAACTTTCCTGGGAATGGACTGCATAGCCAAAAATCATCACCAATATGACAGAAGACATGAAACATAGTCTTCAAACGTATGTAAGCATAACCAAGGTACCTGGAGACCAGCCCATCCTTTGTCTATATCATCTTGTGTGGTGTCTGACTCATTCACCCATCCCCACAGGATCCTTCTGTTCTTGGCATGGTCAAAGAACGTCTTCGAAGCATAGAATTTACCATAATCGTACCTCAAATCCAAGCTGGTTCCAGTAAACTTAGTATCAGGAATGAAGCTGTTCTGATCAGAGAGATATTTACCCACAAAATAGAAGTCGTGTGGATTACGTAAGTAGCCTATCTTCAGTACATGCCTAACGTTGGAATTTTCTTCAGATGATGTATCCACCCCATTAGTGCCATCAATGGACACGGGATAGAAATCCGGGCATTCAACTACTCCAGTATTCTCAGACAAATAAAAGGGATTAGAATCTACAGTCCAATTAACAAAATCCTCAGTTTCGCCCAGAATCACCTTCCCTTCATCACCGTTCTGAGCACCAACTACCACTCTCCATTTTCCATCCTTTCCCAGCCAAGCAGTGGATGGGTCTCTGAAATTGTCGAGTTCAACTCCATTGGGTGCAGTCATGATAGGATTGTGAGGGTGTTTGATCCATTTCGTCAAGAAAGGGTCTGATAGATTCTTTGGAGTAACCAAGTTCTGAACTTGGTGCTTATTAACATCAATCCCTGTGTACAAAATCACGGGTTTTTCTCCTGGGAGGATCGTCGCTGAACCGGACCAGCAACTATTAATGTCAGACGGCTGGCTCGGTTCGATAGCGTGATTCAAATGAATCCAGTTGATGAGATCATAGGATACAGAATGTGCCCATATTATTCTATCCCCAAATGTTGCTGCATAAGGGTTGTGTTGGTAGAACAGGTGATACACTCCATTGTAGTACATCGGTCCTGCAATATATTTCACATTCTTCATCATATTTAGATCATGGTTTTGGATCTCATCTCATAGAAATTAGTGATATTTCAAGTTGACTCGAGATAAGAGCAGTTTCAAATGGAACAGAGTCAATTTCAATGAAGGTGTTGCTTTGATGAGAGCTTACCATTTGGATCTGAAGGATCAAATTGAAGTTTCCCCACCAAAAAATGTCAAACGAAGCAGAAATTGAGAGGGTTAGAGACGATCTCAATGAATTTGAGAGAAGGAACGTGTTAAAAAAAAAAGAAGATATGATACCGTTCATCCAATTTTTGGGGGGCTGAAAGTGGAAAGAAGTTCGGTAAGACTCAGTTTCTGGGATTGAATCGATGCTGCGTAAAGAAGTTGCTTCAACCTCAATTCCACAGTTTAGCAGAAAACTACATAAGCAGAGGAGCAGAAGTATCGTGGTTGCGAATCTCTCCATCATAGTGGAGAGCCCAACATATAACAGATGGCTCTTGCCTTGTGGTTTGGATCATCCTCTGATTTTATATGGATCGTGTGTTTGTCATCCTGTGGGGGAAAACACATGCTATTTCAGCCAATTGGATTTTTTTAAGGATCGTAAATGTGGTTTATCAGTTCTTAAAAAAATTTCAGCAAGTAATTATCTCATTTGTAAGTTTGTTTGAATTATTGTTTATCGTATTTAAGACGCCAAAAAAGAGATTTGTTTGGGTTGGGTCAATATTGTTCGCTTATTTAATCATGTGCTATTTTCTATTTAATTTCACACTTAGTAATGACCACGGAACATTTTTTGAACTTTTTTAAATATGAAGTCTTTGTCCATATCCCCAGCCAAAAAACAAAAAGTCTTCGTCAATAGTATAAAAAGTAGTCTTCTCTTCTCAAGTTGCAGGTTGGAGCATCCAACGAGGCCAATAATTGTGCAGAGAAAAGTACAATATGTTTAGAAGTTTCAATAATCACCAAACAAGAAATTAAAATAAGCAACAAGGCATCATGGACACAAGCAAAGGAATTTAAAAAATCAATTATTAGTAAAAGATAACATGACCTACAATAATTGTTTCTGTTTTTCGTTGATGAAAACTAAATCCCATCTTACAACAATCAGCTTCTTAATTAAGTTTTTATTAACTTGAGAAGTGATCCTCATATGAGCATGTAAAATCATTCTATGAACTACTCAGGGGAGTGAATGTCAAGTTAACTGCTCCTTCTTTTAAGTTTATGAAATTATTTAATATATGAGAGGACTATTCAATTTTATTAATCAGTATTTTTATCAGATTCATAATGCATACTATATATTTCTTATTATATTCAAATTAATTAATTAACTTTTATATTAGTTATAATCATCTTATTTATTTATATTATTTAATTTATATAAAAAAAGTCAATTAAAGATATTAGGTTAATAATTTATATTTAAATAAAATGTCATGATGTGCATAGACAAATAACATTTTTTTCGTTGAGACAAGAATCATGAGGAACCAGCCCCAGCTAAACAAAAACATTGATGTCTAACTACAGTTTATTGTGTCTTGATGGCTGAACTCTGCTTTGGTCATGCTCCAAGCATTCAACTTGGAAACTGTTACGCTCTGAGATCCATTGTTGAAAACATAAAGATGAGCATTTTCCTGTATAGCCAAGGACGGGTACACTCTTGAGGTTATACAAACTCTTCCTCCTTCCCCAAAACTCTCGATTATGGAGTGATCAATCTGCATTAATCACCATAGTTCACCTATTATTACACTTCAATTCAAAAACTTGATTATCAGAAGAACTATATCAATTCACATACCAGGCTTCTGAGTGAAATGGTTTTGATATTAGGATCTATGTCAAAGAATGAGACGTATGTTGTCTTGTCCAGGTCCTTCCGCAATGAAGACCTGTAAAGAACTCTCAAGTCTCAACCATAATCAACAAGAATCGACATCGAGCCAAAGTAAAATCAAAAAGGAATTAAAGGAACCTGCTTTGATCACTGCACATGAGGCATATGTATCTATTGGGAGCTTTATATATTCGGAAGGAGATAGCAGTTTGCTCTGTTCGGTCCTCTGAAGCCAATGCTAATAAACCGAATGGCCCTATCATCCCACTCTGGGAGGATGCATATTCTTCACTGCGCAATACTTGTATATCAATCCCTGTGAGATCTATCTCCTCTGCATTTTCTAGTTCAGGTAGCTCAAACAACACCTCCACATCCGCCTTCAAGATCAAAACAAATTTCAAAACTTGATCAGGCCTTGGAAACAAAACAGAGTACCCTTTTTGCATACCTGTGAAGCTGTGATTCCTGAAACTTGAAGGAGTGATTTACTCGCGAGTTTCTTTCCAGTAATACTAACTTGCTTCTGACGTAGTTTTTCTAACTCTTGAATTGGCCACTGTATCAGTTGCTTCCCACTTTTATCAAGCCAAACTTGCCTGGGAATGGACTGCATATCCAAACAACATTATCAATATGATACAAGATACGAAACATCTTCCAACTTAACTAAGCATAACCAAGATAACTACCTGGAGACCAGCCCATCCTTTGTCTATATCATCTTGTGCGGTGTCTGACTCTTTCACCCATCCCCAGAGGATCCTCCTGTTCTTGGCGTCGTCAAAGAATGTCTTCGAAGCATAGAAGTTACCATAATCGTACCTTAAACCCAAGTCACTTTCAGGAATGAAGCTGTTCTGATCCGAGAGATATGTACCCACAAAATAGTGATCGTGCTGCGTACGTAAGTAGCCTATCTTCAGTACATGCCTAACGTTGGGAAGATTTTCTGCAGATGTATCGACTCCATTAGTGCTATCGGTGGACACTGGAAAGAACTCTGGGCATTCAATTACACCAGTATTATCAGACGCATAGAAGGGATTAGAATCTACAGTCCAATTAACAAAATCCTCAGTTTCGCCCAGAACCACCTGCCCTTCATCACCGTTCTGAGCACCAATTAGGACTCTCCATTTTCCATCCTTTCCCAGCCAAGCAGTGGATGGGTCTCTGAAATTATCGAGTTCAACTCCATTAGGTGGAGTCATGATAGGATTGTGAAAAGGTTTGATCCATTCCCTCAAGAAAGGGTCTGATAGATTCTTTGGAGTAGCCAAGTTCTGAACTTGATGCTTGTTAGCATCAAGCCCCGTGTACAAAATCACAGGTTTTTCTCCTGGGAGAATCGTAGCTGAACCAGAAAAGCAGCTGCTAATGTCAGACGGCTGGCTCGGTTCGATAGCGTGATTCAAATGAATCCAGTTGATGAGATCATAGGATACAGAATGTGCCCATATCATTCTGTCCCCAAATGTTGCGGCACAAGGGTTGTGTTGGTAGAATATGTGATACACCCCTTTGTAGTACATCGGCCCTGCAATAATTTCAAGTTGACTTGAGACGAGCAGTTTCAAATGGAACAGAGAATGTTACGTGTTGATAAGCGCGCTTACCATTTGGATCTGAACCAGCAAAACATGTCACACGAAGTAGAAAATGAAAGAGTTAGAGATTATCTCAATGAATTTGAATACAACAGGGATAACGTACAGCAACATGTTAAAAACAATATTGGTTAAGGTGATACCATTCATCCAATTATGGGATGGCTGAAAGTGATAAGATGTTCGGTAAGGCTGTGTTTCTTGGATTGAATTGCTCTGCGAAGATGCTTCCATCTTATTGATTCAACAGTTTAGCAGAAAAGAAAACTAAAGAAGCAGATGAGCAGAACAGTTTGTGCCTTGGGGTTGATCATCCTCTGAGTTTATATAAGGATCATGTGTTTGTCATTTTGTGAGAAAATCACATGATATTTCATCAGCCAATGAGTTTTTGTTTAGAAGCATGCAGCTTGAAACCGTACTTATTTTATCTCTCACAGACAGTGAGTATCATCTGTACATTTTGAATTGTTGTTTGTCATATTTAAGACGCAATCGTTTGGGTTGGGTCAATGTTAATTGGCTTATTTAATCCACCTGCATTACAAACTCATGCTTTCTTTTCTGTTTCTTTTATATTTTCCCCTGAGCAAACGATGTTTCTGAGTTAGTTCCACGGATTTAAGAAATGACCCCCTCAACATTTCTTATAGCATAAGTTAGCTGTAAGTTCTACGTCTTCTAAAAAAATGAATGAATGAATGAAGTCTTCGTCAATAGCATAAACTACCATAATTGTTTGTTTTAAAAAAGAAAAATATAAAACTAAATCGTCATCTTACCACAATCAATTTCTTAATTAAGTGTATGTTTGGAGATTAGGTAGATTTGGTCAAAAACAATATGAGAAATTGAGAATCCAAACCTTAGTTAGACTTGGTCAACAACATTTGTATATTTTATTTTTTTTCTAATGATTGTTTTAATATTTATTGGGCTTTTTACTTTTCCTTACTCTTGGTCAGTTCCTTATTCCAAATAGTCTAATTATAGACGGAATAAGATATATAATTATTTATAATATATTCGATTTTTAGGAAATATTATTTTATTATGATTTTAGTCGTAATATTTAGAGAGACATTCTAACTCTTGAGTACCTAAATTTATGATTGAGAGTAATTGATAGCTCACCTGCTTAATATTAATATCGCTTAAAAAGAAGTGGGACTTCATTCTACTTTTAGATTATAGGTGAATCTAACTCCTTTTAAAAAAAATTATACTAAAAAAAGTTTCATTTAGTTAATAATAAAATTGTTAATCATAAAAAAGATATATGTTTTTTTATTTATCATAATTAATTTTTAAAAATAATTGAATAACTTTAAACAAATCCACGCTAGACCACTTGTAATTACCAGCTCAAACAAATTTATCATAATTAATTATTATGCTCTATTTAAATTTCCTCAATATCCCTACATATTTACTAACTACATCTTTAAATGCAATTCTTTTAACTATTATATTATAAATATTTAAATCCTTTGTGGTTATCTCTTCATTTCCGGTTATCTTAGATTTTTATATATTATTTTAAATTTAAAAAATAAAAGATTAAAAAAATCCATAACTTTCGCAGGTTTATTAAATAAATTATACATACTAAAATTTCGAGGTATTAAGTTTTCCATTTAATCAAGTTGAGATATGTTCTATTTTTTTAATATATTTATTTAACTTAAATCTATATAAAAAATAACATACATATATATATAGCTAAGTGTGATTATTGATAACTAAACTCCCCAATGTACGTACTCCTCGGCCGATCAAGCGAGGGAGTTTCGTGCGACATTATATGCGATTGATTCAGCAAGCCAGTTTCCAGTTGCTTGGCTCATCGTCGTCATCGGCAAAGTGGATATTCAGATAGTGATTCCGTTACATTTTTTTTTCTCTGTTTATTATTTGTTATTTGTATTGCAGGAACTCAATCGTTTCCCTTTCAGATCCTTCTACAACTTCTTTCTACGTTAAATGGGTTTCCAAATTTGGTTCACATTCCCCTTGAGGACCTGCATTAATTTAATTATAATAGGTTTATGAGCTTTTTAATGATTTTCTTTGTGGGTTTCAGCGGATTTTCATTTTAATGGCTGCAGAGCTTTTCTGATGAGCTATTGAGTTTGTAAATTTTATCAGTTTTTGTATGGCTCTTCTGTTATCATCAATAACTTCTTCTTTCATGTAGAAAAAGAGATAAACATGAATTAGAGGAATATCATACTTGCTGGTTTTTCCATCAATAATAAATCTAGTCCAGACCATTTGTTCAAAAGCAACAAGTTTTGGGAGAAATGGTTCTTGACAGACGCATATGAAATTCATGTGCTGGAACTTGGTTAGCTATTTTGAATCAGATTGTCGTTTAAAATCCTTTTGTTTCCAGATATAACTTGATATTGGAATTGACAACGAGTCCTTCATGTTCTAATCTGCAAGCTCATGGGTTGATTCCCCTGGATATCAGGCAGTTTACAAGGTATGATGTTTGCCAGCTTCTTCATGATGCCAGGAAACCATTTGATATCTAAGCCTATAAATAGATCGTAGTCATTTGCACAGCTGATTATAGTCCCTTGCTAGGAAATCCATTAATTTCATTACTTTTGAGTTTAAGAACCGGTTTGTTACAACTGATACAATGTCTATGATTTCTAGGAACCTAATTCAAGTTTTTTGTAAGGTAACTCCCCTAAAATCACCCTTCTGTCAGGATCTTTACTAAATTATTGGATTAAGTAATTGTGTTTTTGTCCTGTTTTTCCAATTCCTTCTCTCAGTTATTGCTATTTTTGTTAATGATGGTGGTTAATGATACCTGATATTTGTCAAGCCTCCATGGTAATTGGCTAACATATGAGATCGAAATCTTAAGCCGTCATGGAAAGCTTCAAATGTTTTTTCAATATGTTTCATATGCCAATTAGCAATATCTTGAGGAAGCCATTAGGATTTGAATCGTGGACGAGTGACATGTTCACAACCCAGCAGACAATGTTTTGCAATCGTTATGTCTATAAGGGCCGATAAGGTCCTGTTCTTTCTATGATCCATGTGAAGAATCCCTTCATCTCAAAGAATTAGAAAATGATTTTTTTTTCACTCATCTATATGGTGTGTATATATATTGTGTGGTCTACAATATTTGATGGTAAAAGTTGCCCGATTCAATGCATCAAAAGAATTCAGTAGCATACATAAAGTAACTATATCGTATTTATTTTATAGGTTGATATGCAAATTTGTCTCCTAAATTTTTAATCAAGAGTACTAGGTATTCATAAATTTTATTTAGGACTAATATTATTCCAAAATTTTTTAAATCATAGCAATATCATTCTGATTATTATTTAAAATTAAATTTGACTGTTAATTGACTAATATACTGATATAACATGTCACATATCATCTATTTATGTTATCTTTTAATTTTTAATTAAAGTATAAATTTATTTTAGAAGTTCTCATTTAGGAACGCTAGTTATCCGAAAGATTTTTTTATTTAAATTTACTTTGACTATTATCTAGGTTCAATTTAACCGTTAGTTAGACTATACTTATAAACAAAATATGCTAACATAGTCATTACATATGTCATTGACTTCATTTTTTTAAGTTATACTTATAAACAAAAAAATTAAAAAATTTAATCCTCTAAACTCTTTCTCTCGACAAACTATCTCTTAGCAACTTCTCAAAAAATAATATATGATAGTCTTAAAATAAAGTATGATATCCTAAGAGTGATACTATGTTAACAACAGAGATTAGAGGAACGTATTTTTTTTCTTATTTATAAATTTGACTATGGAAAAAATAAAGTAAATGACATGTATACTAGTCAGTTAACATTGAACCTAAAAATAATTTATGGATACCTAATCTTTATGAGTAAAAATTTTCAGGACAATTTTGCATGTTAACCTAAAATAAAAGATAACGTGGTATGTTATGTTAACATATTTATCAACTAACGATTAAAGTTAACTTTGGGTCATATGCATGACAACATTGTTACGATTTGAAAATTTATAAGATAATATTATTCCTAAAAAAACTTCCCAATACACAATACTTTTTATTAGAAACTTTTAGGATACATTTAATTTGCACATTAAATTTCTTTTATTATTACTATAGAATGATGTTCCATTTGATATTCATGACAATTAGTTTTTCTTTTTTGTGTCTACATAACAAGGGTGACTGACGTTTTTACTTGCAATACCTCAACACTACTGTATTTTTTATTGCCCTATCTTTGAAAATATCACTCTTTTAATTTTTAATATAAAATTTAATTTATGATATAATTTATATTATAAATTAACTGGTGACAAGAGGAATATTTATGTTAGATTTATCTTGTGTCAAACCATATGTCTACCTTACACTAGGAAGATTTTATATTAATTACTGGAGGAGTCTTGCATCAAATCACCTCACACGGTATGAAAAATAGAGCTCAGGTGGAGCTATTTTGGAATTGGAGATGTGGCTCTAAAACAATACACAATAATTGGTTAAGATTGTACTAGTTGAAAATAAAATCCATAAAGTTGGCAAAAAGAAAATTCCAGAAAGGGCGAGGGTAAGTATGACGTTAGAGGGCATGAAAGCATTTCGTAGTGACTGAACCCCAAAAGGCCAGAGCTGCATCATCTGTCACAAATGGGAGCGGAGTAGGAGGACCAGAGACCAGAAACGGTCGGGGTACAACGTTGTGCTAATTCCGTAATCAAGATATTTCATTCTCCTCAGCTATTTCATCTCTTGTTTCATACGACTCGTGTTAGATAGTCAACCTATACGGCGTGATTTTGTAGCAACCGACCTCTCTTGGTGTCTCGCTGAGATATGGCCTGGAGACATTTGATTTCGCAGGTCAGTCTATTCATCTGTCATGCCCGCATCCCATTAATCCTGATACCACCAATGTTTCACATAGATTTCGAGTTCTCCATATTATTGGAAAACCCTAATTTTGTTATTTCCAGCATGTTCTTTTGTGTATATTTTATCGGTCATTTGTTCTGGGCTTATTTCGAACTTGAATGGATAATGGGTGAAAAACGGAATTCGCGGGAGGATGAAAACGGTGGAAGAAAAGGATAATAATGACTTTTTTGCAATATTACCTGTCCTGTATTATTTGACTTAGAAATTAAAAATGAAGTTTCTTTGAAGGTCAAAAAGTTTGAGGCTGCTGGCTGTTTTCTTCGTAGATTTCCCCCCCTCTTGATGTGCTGTATGGGGACAGTGTTAGGGCAGTTATTAAGGGAGAACCTGTCAGGAAGTGATGGACGTAAATTGAAATATGATGTGTCTGAGTTAGGAAGTGTTGCCTTTGAAGTGACACACCGATAATATCAAAAGGCCTAAAGTTCTTATATTAGAATGTAGAGCAGTTGCAGAAGTATTTCATTGCCTGTCTCTGAGACTAGATGTCAAGTTAACTGCTCCATCTATAAGTTTATGTAGTGCTGAATATCATTGGATATAAGAGTGGATTATTCAATTTTTGTTAATGCTCTTATCTGATCGATGGTTAGTATTTTTTTAAAACTAATTGGTAGTGTTCATTTTTTAAGTTGACCTTATAATTTATGTTTACAGGTTTCACGATACCAATCAGAATATGGACAGATTAAAAGTTTGTTTGTTAGAAGCTATTTAACTGTTAGTAAGTTTGAAGGTCGAGCAGGTATGTAATATCACGCCCCTGTTGTGCTTAAAAGGCTTATAATTAAGTGATTAATTCACCAAAAAGTAATTTAGGTTATTTGTCACCATGTACATTGATCCATCTTTATAACGTGGCACTTTTGGCAAATTATCTTGATTTGTAGAATAGCCTTTGAAAGTTCTTTTTTATGTATAATTCTGTAGCACTTTGTTTTAAGATGTAAAATTAATTGCACCAGTTTTGTCTGAATGTATGGGTATGTATATTATGTCTCACTGACTTTAAAATTTTTGCAGGGAATAGGTTTTTGTGTACTCAAGAGAGATTCCGATCCAGCTATGTTGGCAATCTGGCTCGTCGAGTACGGGATGCAGATGAAGCCAGTGATGTTGCTCATCTTAAAGAACTCTACCATCGAAATGACCCTGAAGCTGTGATTAGACTGTTTGAAAGTCAGCCATCGCTTCATACCAATCAATCAGCCCTTTCTGAATATATTAAAGCATTAGTGAGAGTTGATCGGCTGGATGAAAGTGAATTATTGAAGACACTGCGGAGAGGTAGCTTATTGGCCAGAACCACTTTTGTTCTTTTGGTTTTGAGAGTAGTTTATATTTGCTTTGTGCTATGATCCATTTGTACAATGCTGATGATCAATAATAATTTTTGGGGTACGTAGTTAAATCATGTCATCTATTCTTAATGGGATAAATCACATAGAAACTTACTACAATGTGTTGTACTCCCATAAGGCTGTACCAGGATTATTTTGCGTTTTCTACCACCTTTGTGGTGCTTGCACAGCTATGATTTCCTAAGAGTGCACGGTTTAGACTAATTACTGGAATGATGCAAAATTGTAAATGTATTCCATTACAATCTTAACTTTAGCTGTTTTGGAGTTTGCAAACTTTAAATTTGGCATTTCACTTACATATTTGTATGAAAAATGTTGTTTCTTGCTATTGTGTAATAACTAATTGAAATCCTATATCTTTAGCACGATTTATGTGAAATAGAAGTTGTAGTCACATGTCTGTGGATTTGCAGGTATTTCTAATTCAATGAGGGAGGAAGATAGTATCGGTGGCCTTGCCACTTTAAAAAATGTGGGAAAGCCCACTAAAGAAGGAATTCTTGGAACTGCAAGTGCTCCAATCCATATGGTGGCTGCAGAAGGTGGAAATTTAAAAGAGCAGCTGTGGCGCACATTTCGTTCCATTGCTGTGGTGTTTCTCCTGATTTCTGGTGTAGGAGCGCTCATTGAAGATAAGGGAATCAGTAAAGGTAATACCTTTTCAGATCCTGAGGATCATTCTGTATGGAATCTAAGTTTGTAAACACTGTTCTTTGGTTTGCTCGCTCATTTTCTCAGGACTTGGTATGAATGAAGAAGTGCAACCTAGCTTGGATTCAAGTACAAAATTTAGTGATGTAAAAGGCGTTGATGAGGCAAAAGCAGAGCTGGAAGAAATTGTTCACTACCTCCGAGATCCTAAGGTAGACGACTCTAGTATAAGTCTTTTCTCTCATGAATGCCTCATACTCATGCTTCTTAAACTTGTATCTGTAGGATACTTCTTTAACTGAAAATTTTATATGTATTCATTGTCACATGTTCTACTGAGATTGTGTTGGTTAACTTGCATTCGACCTACTGCACATGGGGATCCAAACGCTAATTGTGAAAAATTTTCTCTAGATGTCACTGTTAAAGTGATGTGCTAAGATGAAATGTGCCGTTCAATCAAGCAGAAAATAGTTAAAGATTATAATCAATTCTGTAACTTTGGATGTCTTTTTGTCTGTTTTGGTCCAATTTCTTGAACCATATTACTGTTTAAATCCTTACGATCCGTGTCCTGTTATGTGGATTTAATGTTTTGTTGTTTTGTTTTATATGTTGTTTTCCTAATCATTTGTATGAACATACCAATGCATTTCATCACTATATTTAAATGACTCTGTTTCATTGTGTCAGCGCTTTACCTGTCTTGGAGGTAAGCTGCCAAAAGGTGTTTTGCTTGTTGGCCCTCCTGGGACTGGAAAAACAATGTTGGCAAGAGCTATAGCTGGAGAGGCTGGGGTTCCTTTCTTCTCTTGCAGTGGAAGTGAATTTGAAGAGATGTTTGTTGGTGTTGGAGCACGAAGGGTTAGGGATCTTTTCGCTGCTGCAAAGAAGCGATCACCCTGTATAATTTTCATTGATGAAATAGATGCTATTGGAGGAAGCAGAAACCCGAAGGATCAGATGTACATGAAGATGACATTAAATCAGTTACTCGTTGAACTTGATGGTTTCAAGCAAAATGAAGGCATTATTGTGATTGCAGCTACTAATTTTCCTGAGTCATTGGATAAGGCTTTGGTGAGACCTGGGAGGTTTGATCGCCATGTTGTTGTTCCCAATCCAGATGTTGAAGGAAGGCGGCAGATTCTTGAATTCCACATGTCCAAGGTATGGGTTTCTCTTCCTATGATGCATCCTTATTATGGCTTGGTTGGATGGCTTATTGTGATGCACTATACCAGTGCAAACCTCTGAAATGCCTTTCTTTTTCCCAGAGTTGTGATTGAGTGTATCCCTTTGATTCTTGTGTGCATGAGCTTGAATTAAAAAAAAAATTGATGCTCTTTTTCTAATAATTTTATACTTATGTTAATTGCAATCATATGTGGGATTTTCATCACAAGTAGAAATTATGACCTTGGGCTTTGTCAATCTCAAAGTTGTTGGTATAGTTGTCTCCTTTTATGTGCTTCACTTTTAACATAAAATTCAAACTCTTGTTGATTTTGTATCTGCAATTGTAATGCCTTCACAGGTTCTGAAGGCTGATGATGTGGATTTAATGATCATTGCTAGAGGTACACCTGGGTTTTCTGGTGCTGACCTTGCAAACTTGGTGAATGTTGCTGCTCTTAAGGCTGCGATGGATGGTGCTAAAGCTGTGAGCATGACTGATTTAGAGTATGCGAAGGATAAAATTTTGATGGGAAGTGAGCGTAAGTCAGCTGTCATAAATGAGGATTCAAGAAAGATGACTGCTTTTCACGAGGGTGGCCATGCTCTTGTGGCTATTCACACTGATGGGGCCCTTCCAGTTCACAAGGCGACAATTGTTCCGAGAGGAATGTCTCTTGGCATGGTTACACAATTGCCTGACAAGGACGAGACAAGTATCTCCCGAAAACAGATGCTTGCCCGCCTTGATGTTTGCATGGGCGGTCGGGTTGCGGAAGAACTAATTTTTGGAGAAAATGAAGTTACTTCTGGTGCTTCGGATGATCTCAAGCAAGCGACTAATCTGGCCAGGGCCATGGTTACTAAATATGGTATGAGCAACGAAGTGGGACTTGTCACTCACAATTATAACGACGATGGGAGAAGCATGAGTTCAGAAACTAGGCTTCTTATTGAGAAAGAGGTCAAGCTCTTTCTGGAGAGAGCTTACAACAATGCAAAAACTATTCTAACCACTCACAACAAGGAGCTTCATGCCCTTGCAAATGCTCTTCTGCAACATGAGACTCTTACCGGAAGTCAGATAAAGGCCTTGCTTGCTAAAGTAAAGTCTCAGCAGCAAACTCAGCCGCAAACAATTGAAGTGCAGAATAGTTCACAGTCAAAACCCAACCCGGCAGCATCTGCCGCCGCAGCTGCTGCTGCTGCGGCCGCTACTGCAGCCGCCAAGGCTCAAGGTGTTGCTCCCGTTGGATCTTAGCAAGGCAGCTTGTTGGAGGCTGTTTATTAATTATGGAGAGCGAACTGTGCAGATAGTTGATGTGATTCTGCCCCTATGACCGAATATTAATTTCATTATGGCGGAATTCAAAGTTGGCTCAAAATTGTGGTTTCTAGCATTGTTTTGTTATTTGAGCGAGGTACACGTGGAAATGTTCGTTTAATTGAATGACTCAACCAAAATAGTCAAATAAATAGGGATGATAATATTGCATTTCATCATTTATGGTTTGCTTAGATATAATGTCAATAAAGTTTTAGATCTCTCTTAACTTCAACTAAATTTAATAATTAGATATAGGAATATGCTCATATTAATATTTTTTTTATTACAATTTGATTGCACGTGAGAATTATAATAACATTGAAATGTTGATAACTGATTTCCTGTTTGAAATATTTCTTGTATTTCTTGCGGTGTTGAATTTGCCCTCTACATTTATGAACTGTATAAATATTTCTGAAGTGTTAATGTTAATAAAATCAACCAACCTATCAAGCATTTTATTAATTAGATAATGCCCACGTCATTCTATATATTCTAGAGAGTCTGTGATGTGAAAATGGGAGGAAAAAAAGAAAAAATTGTGAGGAAAGGTAATAATTCTTATTTAATTAATAATCAAAATTCTAAATATAATTTAAAACTATACATCTATTTATAGAGCTATAAAATAAAATAATAATAATTTAAAATTAAATTTAGATCTAAATCAAATCCTAATTCAAAATATGATTTAAATTTAAATTATAATCTTAAAAGATAAAAATAATAAATAAAATTTTAATTCTAATAGGTATGTTTAGAAAATCCCCAAATTATAGATTTAAAAGAGTTTTTAGTTCAAATATTAATTTAGAAAAATTTTAAAATAAACAGCTATATTTATCTAAAAGGGATTTTGGATTAAACCATATTTTAAAACTATAGTTTTAGATAAGTTGGTAGGAGTAATTTTTAGAATAGTAAAAAAGCTTATAAACTATTCAATTACTATTTTATCCTTACTTTTTCTTATACCTCATCTCTTCTATTTTTTCACAATCTCTCCTCTCTCCTCTGTAAGGAATTGTTAGACACGCAACAGAAATTAATTTAAAAAATTTTCCATTCCTTGCCAGGATCTACCGTATGTATTTAAGTCAAGTGGGAAGAAACATTACCCTCAGTGTTTCTCAACGACTTCCACAACTTCTCTCCGCGGCTGATGATCTCTTTCGGATCGCAAGAAGACGTCCACAGCTTCTCTCCGCGGCTCAGGCTCTCTTTCTGATCACAAAAAGTCGACGCCTCAGGTCGACTTCCTCTAATGGTATCCACACGAACAACGTTCCAACCACGAACGACGTGCTAGCGTCTCCTGTCCCTCCAAGGCTTTCTCAAGAATTCGTCCTCTCCATCTCTACTTCAGCAGTTTCTTATCTGCAAACCCTTTTTGCAGATTTCGTTCGACCTTTTTGTGTTATGTGTTGTTCTCAAAACGTAGCTCCTAAAATCAAATATATAGGATGCTCTACGTTTTCCTCAACCGAATTGAATTTTGGAATTAATCTATATTAATTCCAAAATTAATACAATATCACATATTGTATAATTTGATAAGAAAATAATTAAATAAATAATGTTTATATTAAATCTGTCCCACAGATTTAATTCACCTATTTATTTAATTTAAAATAAAGATAAGACTGGACTATATTTGATTTATTCTCATAAATCAAATTTGAGATATCCTATTAATTTGAATTTTAAATTCAAACGTGATAGAGATTTAATTTATCCTTATAAATTAAATCCTATATATCCCTTATATATAATGTATATATACGAATTTATATATATATACGAATATAAATATAAATAAATATATACATCAACCCTGGATCATTCATTGAATCTGGACACGTCTTAGATTCAATGAATTTGGACATCATAGCTCGTGTTGGGCTATTTTGCGTGCGACCCTGTAGGCCCATATAAAGTTGGCAGTGGGCCATTTGCTATACTGGCCCACAAGTCACAAGCGGTCTTTAGCAAGACATAACGACTACCCAAATCATATGAGGATCGATAAACGATGTAACCTTTTATACAACCATATCATGTCCCTTCTATCACGCGATATTTTGGTCATGGATGGAGCATGGATAATGTCATCCTCCTATTGCTGACCGTTACTTTCTCGATCATTGAGCAGTCTGACTATAGAAATGGAACTATATTTTCATTACAGTATGGCCATATATTTCTCAGACTCACTCATTGAGGGGCCCAGTAATATCTCTCTACGAATGTGAGGAACAAATTCCATCTTGACTATTTACATTCCTCCGCAGGAAAAACCACTAAGCCCGAACATAATCTTTATGATCACTCGGTCAAAAGTGACTTTTGACTAGGTCAAAGCTGAGCGTTTGTCATGTAGGAATCCATGATGATCTCATGTCAAAGGGCATAGTGACATGGTTTGTATATGAGAGAAACTTATGACGTAACCTATGCAACTCTCTCATAGCGGGTCGGTCCAACACCTTGTACTCTTATATGTGCATATGACTTTTATTTATATATCTATACATCTTCAAAGTCATACTGGTCTTATTTCATCTCTGCTCCTGCACAGATGACCGACCAGGACATTTAGGATAAGATCATGAATTATCCAATGATGGTCATTACAGTAAACATGTAAATAATATGAGTAATAGTTAAAATTGAAATTAGTATACATAAGAAATGAAGTTAAAAAAAAGATATTTCCATGAGAACGTACAATGACAAAATGAGAATGAGAATGACATTGAAAAACCAGTCAGAAAAAAAACGAATGAAATTGGAAATAAAAAGAGGGTAAGTATGACATTTGATGGAATGAAGGCGTCCCGTAGCGAATGAACCACAAGGCCCAAAGGCCGAAGCTTTCTCAGCATTCACAATCACAAATCAGAGCGCCGCATGAGGACCAGAGACCGGAAACGTTCGCGGTAAAACGTGGAGCTAATTTCCGAAATTCCATTCTCCTCAGCTCTTTAATCTCTTGTTTCATACGACTCCTGATAGATAGTCAACCCATATGATATGCTAATAAAGATCCTCTTAATCTTAATATAAAAATCAATCAATTAATTTAAATAAATTAATTATAATTAATATAAAAATTAATTAATTAATTTAAATAAATAATAAGTATATAATATAAATTTATCTTAAGATATTAAATTTAATTATAATTAATTTATTTAAAAATTTTAATTAATTCTTAATTAAAGATTACAGATAATATTTGTACATAGGCAAGGGAGTCATTTTGTGTCAGTTTATTACTATTTTGTCTTTTTTTCACGTGGTGGGTTATTTTATTGTATCGTGCATGGATTCATATGTACTCCTAGTATCACGTTGGACGGTTAAGATATGAGTATTTTCAGAACCCTTCTCAACTTCTCTTTCTCTGATCCTTTCCAAAACCTTCTGTTCCTCCTCCTTCCTCTTCTGCCCTTCTTCAATCTTGTGCTCTCATTACCATAGGCGTGATTCAGGAGAACCCGAGACATGGCTTGGAGACATTTGATCTTGCAGGTCAGTCGATTCATCTTTAATGATTTTACATAGATTTCGAGTTCTCTGTACTATTGGAAAAACCCTAGTTTTGTTATTTCCAGCATGCATGTTCTTTTGTTTATATTTTATCTGTCATTTGTTGTGTGTTTATTTCAAACTTAAATGGATAATGGGTGAAAAACGGAATTCGGCGCTTGTTGGAAGAAAAGGATTTAAGGAAAGAAAATAGATACATCAAGAAGCAATCTTTAGATGTTTGGGTTTTCTTTTTCCCTTACATACTCCGTCGAGCGATGAGACAAGAAGACTAGCACATGGATTAATGACTTTTTGCCAGATTATCTGTTCTATATTATTTGACTTAGAAATTAGAAATGAAGTTTCTTTGAAGGTTAACTGACTTTATAATTTATCTTTACAGTTGTCACGATATCAATCAGAATACGGACAGATTAAAAGTTTGTTTGTTAGAACGTATTTATGTGTTAGTAAGTTTGAAGGTCGAGCAGGTATGCAGTAGTATTATGTCCCTCTTTTGCACCAGTTTAAATGTACGTAAAATTAATTGCACCAGTTTTGTCTGAATGTATGGGAATATATATTATGTCCCACTGACTTCAAAATTTTTGCAGGGAATAGGTTTCTGTGCACTCAGGAGAGATTCCGATCAAGCTATGTAGGCAATCTGGCTCCCCGAGTACGTGATGCAGATGAAGCCAGTGATGCTGCTCGTCTCAAAGAACTCTACCATCGAAATGACCCTGAAGCTGTGATTAGACTGTTTGAAAGTCAGCCATCGCTTGATACCAATCGATGGGCAATTTCTGAATATGTTAAAGCATTAGTGAGAGTTGATCGGCTGGATGGAAGTGAATTATTGCAGACACTGCGAAGAGGTAGCTTCTTGGCCAGAACCACTTTTGTTCTCTTTGATGCTTTATCTGCATATTCTTGTATTACTTGTCAACGAAATGGATTTTCTTAAGCTAGATATGTTTGTCTTGCTCATGCATTTCTTAAGCATGGTCAAAATTGCCTGCTCTTGCTAAGTAAAGCCTTGTAATTCAAAACTCAGTCATGTGAACTAGAAGTTATAGTCACATGTCTGTGGATTTGCAGGTATTTCTAATTCAGTGAGGGAGGAAGATAGTGTTGGTGGCCTTGCCACTTTGAAAAATGTAGGAAAGCCCGCTAAAGAAGGAATTCTTGGAACTGTAAGTGCTCCAATCCATATGGTGGCTTTAGAACGTGCATATTTGAAAGGGCAGCTGTGGCGCACATTTCGTTCCCTTGCAGTGGTCTTTCTCCTGATGTCTGGTGTAGGAGCACTCATGGAAGATAAGGGAATCGATAAAGGTAATAATCCCTTGTCTTGATAACTTTTCATTCTATATGGAATCTGAGTTTGTAAACACTGTTCTTTGGTTTGCTCGCTCATTTTCTCAGGACTTGGCATGAATGAAGAAGTGCAACCTAGCTTGTATACAAGTACAAAATTTAGTGATGTACAAGGCGTTGATGAGGCAAAAGCTGAGCTGGAGGAAATTGTTCGCTACCTTCGAGATCCTAAGGTAGACAACTCTTGTACAAGTCTTTTCTCTCATAAATGCCTCATACTCATGCTTCTTAAACTTGTATCTGTAGGATACTTCTTTAACAGGAAAATTTATTTATTCATTGTCACATGTTCTACTGAGATTGTGTGGGTTAACTTGCATTCAACCTACCGCAAATGGCCAGGGATCCAAACGCTAATTATGAAAATTTTAGTTTATATGTTGTTTTCCTAATCTTGTGTATGAACATACCCATGCGTTTCATCACTACATTTAAATTATTCTGTTCCATTGTGTCAGCGCTTCACCCGTCTTGGAGGTAAGCTGCCAAAAGGTGTTTTGCTTGTTGGCCCTCCTGGGACTGGAAAAACAATTTCGCAAGAGCTATAGCTGGAGAGGCTGGGGTTCCTTTCTTCTATTGCAGTGGAAGTGAATTTGAAGAGATGGCTGTTGGTGTTGGAGCACGAAGGGTTAGGGATCTTTTTGCTGCGGGAAAGAAGCGCACACCCTGTATAATTTTCATTGATGAAATAGATGCTATTGGTGGAAGAAGAAACGCAAAGGATCAGATGTACATAAGGATGACATTAAATCAGTTACTCGTTGAACTAGATGGTTTCAAGCAAAACGAAGGCATTATTGTGATTGCAGCTACTAATTTTCCTGAGTCATTGGCTAAGGCTTTGGTGAGACCTGGGAGGTTTGATCGCCATGTTGTTGTTCCCAATCCAGATGTAGAAGGAAGGCGGCAGATTCTTGAATACCACATGTCCAAGGTATGGTTTTCATCACAAGTAGAAATTATGATATTGGGCTTTGTCAATCTCAAAGTTTTTGGTATAGTTGTCTCCTGATATCTGTTTCACTTTTAATATAAAAATTCAAACTCTTGTTGATTTTGTATATGCAATTGTAATGCCTTCACAGGTTCTGAAGGCTGATAATGTTGATGTAATGATCATTGCTAGAGGAACATCTGGGTTGTCTGGTGCTGACCTTGCAAACTTGGTGAATGTTGCCGCTCTTAAGGCTGCGATGGGTGGTGCTAAAGCTGTGAGCATGACTGATTTAGAGTATGCAAAGGATAAAATTTTGATGGGAAGTGAGCGCAAGTCAGCTGTCATACATGAGGAATCAAGGAAGACTACTGCTTTCCACGAGGGCGGTCATGCTCTTGTGACTATTCACACTGATGGGGCCTTCCGATTCACAAGGCAACAATTGTTCCGAGAGGAATGTCTCTTGGCATGGTTACTTAATTGCCTGAACTTAAGGACGAGACTAGTTTCTCCCGCAAACAGATGCTTGCCCGCCTTGATGTTTGCATGGGCGGTCGGGTTGCAGAAGAGCTAATTTTTGGAGAAAATGAAGTTACTTATGGTGCTTCGGATGATCTCAAGCAAGCGACTAATCTGGCCAGGGCCATGGTTACTAAATATGGTATGAGCAGCGAAGTGGGACTTGTCACTCACAATTATAACGACGATGGGAGAAGCATGAGTTCAGAAACTAGGCTTCTTATTGAGAAAGAAGTCAAGCTCCTTCTGGAGAGAGCTTACAACAATGCAAAAACTATTCTAACCACTCACAACAAGGAGCTTCATGCCCTTGCAAATGCTCTTCTGCAACATGAGACTCTTACCGGAAGTCAGATAAAGGCCTTGCTTGCTAAAGTAAAGTCTCAGCAGCAACCGCAGCCGCAAACAATTGAAGTGCAGAATAGTTCACAGTCATCAAAACCCAACCCGGCAGCATCTGCCGCCGCAGCTTCTGTTGGATCTTAGCAAGGCAGCTTGTTGTTGGCTGTTTATTAATTACGGATAGCGAACTTTGCAGATAGTTGATGTGATTTTGCCCTATGAGCCAATCTTAATTTCATTATTGCAGATTGAAAATTGTAGTTCTTAGACTTTTTTTTTTTTTTTGAGTGAAGTACACGTAGAATTAATGTTCGTTGAATTGAATAATAACTCAACCAAAATAGCGAGAGAAATATTACATCTGAAGAACTCGTTGGAAAATTTTGCTTATGACAAGAAGCGCCGTTCTCGGATCATTTCTGTGTGCTTTGATTTGAAATATCTGCTCTTAGTCAAAAGAAAAGAACTGACGCATTCTGAAAGAATATTTATTGTAATTCTCATTGCCAAAGTACAGCATTCATTCATTCATTCATATGGATTTTGTTAACTATTGTTGAGCTGATCACTCATAATCTATGATAGCATTAACATCCAATATTGCCTATGACAACAATATTTATACTTTGCCTCTCGCGCATCGATCGCGGGGAAATTTATCAAGTTAAGGAAGAGGAAAGATAGAATTGAAATCAATGTATAATTGAAACTTACTCGGAGAGGAATAAGAGAGCGGGATGAATCAAGCATTCATGATAAATGAATTCATCCTTTTCAGCATTCTGCATCTTCCCATGCGAGCAACAGCACCTAAATCTTGTTTACAACACAGATCGATGTGATAGGAATAAAGATTGTTTGAAGAATGATTGAAAACAAGAGAGGATTGCACACGCTCGTAGAGTTCAAAAGACCATTTGAGATCATGGTCGGAGATCTCTTAAAACCAGCTGGGAGAATCATGAATCATATTCTTTTTTTTTCTAATAAGGAATCGTGAATCGTATTGTTGGTGAGGTTTCGTTGAGATTGAAAATGGAATTAACTTAACTAATTAATTAATATTTACCTAAATTTTATAATACATTAGTAAAAAGTTTAAAAATATATTTATTATAAATATTATATATTTAGATAAATAGAAATGAAATCTCCAATATATAGGCGAGATTAATGTAATGTATATTTTAATTTTAGGAGAGATTTATATAAATTTTAGAATAATAGGAAGATCTTTGCAATAATACTATTTTAAATTTTAAATTGATGAATAATAAATAATACTATTAGCAAAAGGAAAAGGGGAGCTTAAATTTGGCTGCAGTTATACAGTAGCAACACCCAGCAAACTAAATATTGAAGCGGAGGTGAACCCAGATGACTCGTCCGGTCATTCAACCTGCAGATGAACGCTTTGGCGCTCCTGGTGTGCCATTTTTCTCATTTACGTCGTATACTGCATAGCTTGCCAACCCTCTAGTTTGTCGTATGTTGTCGCATACATGATGCATCGTTCATCGTTTTCATGTCGTCGGAACCAGTGAAGATGACTCCTCTGAAACTTATATATTGTGAATTGATTGGGGCTATTGTGGAATTAGTTATCTCATTTTATTTTAAAACGCTAGAAAAGCTAATATGTTTATGTGAAGTCTGGCATGAAAATTGAAGCCCAATGTTTTTTTTACTGAAATAAGAACAATGGGGGGAAGATGAAATTGGAGGAGGAGGGAGAAGAAAATGAAGTTCATGCGAGAACCCATCAAAATTAAAGTTCTTTAGGATTTGTCTGAGCCGAAGCGAGCCTAAGAATTTACAATCCCCTTATAACCCATGCCCATGAAGTCTGAACCCATCGGTGGAGGTATTCTTAACCCACGCGTCCAAATTCTCCAACCAATTTGTCTATGTTTGCAGCTGATATTTTGCTTAAGCTTGTTTTTTACGAAATTCAGCTTTCTTACTTTATATCCTTGCTGGTGTTGACAAACATATTTTTACAGATCCATTCTTTTATGAATTTTCTGGGATATAAAATTATATTAGGCATGCGCTGCAACAAATTGACTTGATTGATCAATATATTATACACGTTTTATTGAAACTACCTGGTGATACCCTCGCTGCAGGAAGGCAGAACCGAAGAGTTATAGTTGAAAACTACCATGGGGAAAAGCTTGTGGGGATTTTACATGATGCGGATTCAACAGAGCTTGTCATTCTGTGCCATGGATTGCAATCTTCCAAGGTTGTTGGTCTTGACAAATAATGGACCTCAGACTAACTACTGACACTTCAGCAATATACATTAGAACATATGGATCTGCTATATTTAGTTTTTTTTTTGGTAAACAATGGGGCATATGCCTAATCTTAGCTAATCTATATTTAGTATTTACTGTACACAATGGACTAATCAGGAATTGTGAACAGTTAACCTGTTAGCCTGTCAGTACATTGTTGTTTGGATACAAGATTTTTGGTCCAATTTCGCCATGGTGGTATAATATCTTCTAAACTCTTCTCTTGAGATCATTTTGTAATTTGATTTAACTTCTTACCTATTAAATTAAGAAATAATATTCCACTAGATGCAGAAGCCAATAACTAATAAGTTCATTTTGGGGTTTATTGAAACAGACAGAATAATTTGTTAATGTTTAGATTTATATGAAATTTTGTGTATCAACTTCCTTTGCCGTTATTTATTCATATATTTTCACTAACATGTAAAATGTTGAAAGTACTAGTTATTTTTGGACTAAAGGGTCAGATGACATAATTTCTAGGAAAGAATTCCCATGGTGAACCTCGCTGCTGCTCTGGAAAACAATGGAATTAGTGCCTTCCGCTTTGACTTTACTGGAAATGGGTATGATCTTCAGCAAATGAAAGTATATTATGTGAATGAATTAATGTTTTGTTGAAGGATGGAATATATTTTTATTGCTAGTTTGATGCTTTGGATTGTTTACCCTTGACCTTTTCTTTTGGGGTTATTCAGAAATAGATTTTAGCATGTCATGATAACATGAACTCTCTTAAGAGTATCCAGTAATTGTTGTGCAAATGTTTTATCAATATAACTAGCATTGGAAGCAATGAATTCAAAATAGAAAAGGATGGGACTGGTTCTGTTATAAAATTAAATGAAGTGGATTCTTCTTATCTGGTGATTTAAAAGTGTACCTCTTGATAAGATACTGAACATTGAACTGTAAGAATTTGATTCCTAACAGAGGTGACCAATGCTGTCTTCCAGGGAAAGTGAAGGTTCATTTCGGTATGGCAATTACTATAGGGAAGCTGATGACCTGCGAGTTGTAGTGCAACACTTCAGGGATGAGAAATACATAATTACCGCAATTATTGGTCACAGTAAAGGTCAGATTACAAGTATGCTCAATTCTGAAACTCGGCTCATACTTATGGAATATCAGTCAAGGACACAACGAATATTCTAGCTGTGGCTTGATATACATTCTTTCCTGTCCTAGCTCTTGCCCTATTTGGCTACGATTATTTTTCTTAATTTTAGTTATGAATAATGAAACTCCCATGAAAAAAGGATGTTTAAATATATAAGTTTGCCCTAAAAGTAAAAGTCCTTTGGAATCGACATAATTAATTTTGTTCCTAGATAATCTTTTATGAATCCCGTGTTCTTACTGAGAAGACCCATAAAAATCTTCAGAGAGAAAGAATTAGATCTGTGCATGGTTTTGGAGAAAGCATATGATGTTGTTCTTGGGAATTTCAAATGTAGGTAAAGATGAACTAAAATTGTCTGAGATGCTTTTCATATGTAAGTCTTTAGAGATGAAAATATTTTATGGAAAAGAGTAGGATAGTCAAAGAGAATAAATAGCTGGGTAACATGTCACCTGTTTGAACTGATGAGATATGTTTTTGCAATTTAGCTGAGAATGCAATCTTGGATTAAGTGTAATGGTAGCTGAACCTTAAGATCTTTTTGAGAATGCTAAACAGCTTACCCTCTGCAATTTGAACAACTTGTTTATGGTGGTCCTGTAATGGCGTTTGCAGGGGGTAATGTGGCACTTTTATATGCCTCAAAATATAAGGATGTTGATATTATTGTCAATATTTCTGGCCGGTTTAATCTAGTGAAAGGTATAGAAGGTCGCTTGGGAAAAAAATTCATGCAAAGGATCAAGCAAGATGGATTTATTGACGTTAAGAATTCAAGAGGTGAGGTTTTCAATGCAATTAATCCCTAAATATTACCTATCTGTAAGTGATATTGTAATGGCAGCATGCCTTTGTCAATGCTCTCTTGATATAATATGTTGACATCTCTTGGTCAATTTATTGCCTTATCATTGTCAAGGCCATGGATATTTTGTGCTATCTTTTTATGTCATTTAGTAAAGAATACTGAAAACATTCTGTATTTAGCCATAGAGTTTTATTTTTCTGTTGTCTGTCAATGTGGAAGAGCCTTGTCATAATATTCCTTTTCTTCTAATAGGGAAAATTATTTATCGTGTCACCGACGAAAGTTTGATGGACCGCTTATCTACGATTACCCATACTTCATGTCTATTAATTCCTCAAACTTGTAGGTGAGAACGAAGGTTATCATTCCCACTAAGAATATTATAAATATTGGTTTCATCGAGTTTTACTGATATCTTTGCTAATGCTTAGGGTGTTGACGGTTCATGGATCCAAGGATCCCATAGTACCAGCAGAAGATGCTTTAGATTTTGACAATTTCATATCCAATCATGAACTTCACATTATAGAAGGAGCTGATCATGAATACACTTGTCATCAAGACGAGTTGGTCCACTTAGTTTTAGAATTCATCAAGGCTCGTCGTGGTAGGGGTGGAGATGCATGTGAGCAGGCACAACTTGGAACGGTAGATAAACCTCTTCCTTCACGATTGTAGCTGTAGTGGCCATTAAAAGTAGCTAGCTGGTGGGGTTGAAGAAAATTGACAGACACGTTATCGCGTTTTGCATTATTATTAGCGTTCCTTCAACATATGCACCTGTCGTTCAAAGTTGTTTGTATCATCGCTGCGAAAGTTGTTGTGCTGACAGCTGAGCCAATTGTAAATTTTGATTGGTGGAGGCTTGGCTCTCTTTGTCTTGGCCAACCTATACCTGGAAGATTCAACGTGATCAACTATGCCACCAATCAAGAACCAAGAACCAAGAACATGTACTTTTATTTCCTGAATCTCCATCATTCATCCCTGGCTGAGAGTATTCGGAACTGCAAGTAGAAACTGTTCATATATTTTGACTAAATAAGTCAAGTGATGTATGGAATATTTATTTTTTTCAATAAGTACAATCATATACACGCATATTTGCGCGCGGGCATATTTTTACATCTGGGCTTTTAGTTTTGTTCAATTATAATTTTGATGATTTCAAGCTGAGGTTTGATGTAGTTCTGAAAATAGATAAAATTCGTAAAAATTAGGAATAATGGCTAAGTACTCTCTCCAAAATAGCGTACCGGTCAATCGGAAAGACATGCTTAGCTGGAAGAAGGCAAGATATTTTGCTAGTGGAATTAATGTAATATCTTCTTAGTTGGAAACTTTTAAAATTAAGATTTTAAAATATTTGTAGCCCAAATTTTAATTTTAAAAAATTTAAAATAAATAATCATATTTATTTAAAAAAAATTAGATTAAATTATAATTTAAAACTAAAGTTTTAAATAAACTATTAGGATTAACTTCTATAATAATAAAAAAAAATTTAAACTACCTAATTATTATTTTACCTTTATTTTTTTTACTCATTTTCCCCTCTCTCCTCTCTTCTTTATCTTATTTTTAATAAAATTATATTTTTTATATTAATTTTTTAATTATAAAGGTTCTTATAGTAATAACTATATAAATATTTATTTTTTAAAATCAATTTTCTTTTTATAAATTCTTCTCCAAATTATTTTTTCAAAAATTATTTAAAAAATATTTTTTTTATAAATCCTTTTCTACCATCTTTTTTAAACAAGTACTATATTTTAGGCGATCGCCTGTTACCGCTAATCAAATAAATAATAATTTCCTTTTTGGGCGCTTGTACATGTTGATGTTTGTCATCATTGTCAAAGATAAATCTAAAGCAATCACACTCCTAATCTTACCCCTCGCATGTTTTTCAAAGTTAACCCTTTTTACTGTAAATCTTTTTGGTCCCTTGATCCCATGATAGGTCAGCTTGGCAATGTCGCCAGCCCGTGATTCTTATCGTATAAATATTTATATTAGATATTAAAAGACAATATATAATCTAAGGAAAAAAGAATCAAATATAGTTATTTTTATATAGAAGCTATAAATTTCCCCAGCCCCTTCATGACTAAATCATACTGGAGCCATACCATTAGCGTTTAAACCTTGGTGCTTTCATTTCTGTGGCGTTTATTGAATCTTCGTCGGAATATGCATCACCCACAAGCGTACAATCACACAGCTTTCTCCCTCCAATCCTCATATCACTGCAAAATAAAAGCAGCCACTCACTGGGATTTCAGTTCCCAGATACTTCTTCCTGGTCCATAACTCTCTGAAAAGAAAAACCTTTTTCGAGTTTTGCCATCACACACTCACAAGTTGGTTTCTTTCTAACACGAAAAGCTTCCTTCTTGATACTGCTAGATCTTTCCTTGTCTCTTCATTTCAGCCGCAATGGGGGACACAAGGAAGTACATCTCAGAGCAAGACCTTAGAAAGCATAACAAAAGAGGAGATCTATGGATCTCTATACAGGGCAAGGTGTACGACGTCTCCGATTGGGCAAATCACCACCCAGGAGGTGAGTTTCCTCTCTTAAATCTCGCTGGCCAAGACGTCACTGACGCTTTCGTAGCTTGCCATCCCGCCACTGCATGGCAAAACCTGGACAACTTGTTCACCGGATATTACCTCCAGAACTACTCTGTCTCCGAGGCATCCAAGGATTACCGGAGGCTTGTGTCGGAGTTCTCCAAAATGGGTCTATTCGAAAGCAAAGGACACGGTGTGTTTTTCGCACTCTGTTTCATAGCATTTATGTTCTCCATGAGCGTTTATGGTGTCTTGTTCTGCAGTAGCCCATGGGTTCATCTGGGTTGTGGTGGGTTAATGGGGTTCTTGTGGATTCAAAGTGGATGGATTGGACATGACTCAGGGCATTACCAGATAATGACAAGCCGGGGTTTCAATCGTTTTGCTCAGATCCTTACTGGGAATTGCCTAGCAGGGATCAGTATTGCGTGGTGGAAGTGGGACCATAATGCCCATCACATTGCCTGTAACAGTCTTGATTTCGATCCTGACCTTCAGCATATACCATTGTTTGCAGTGTCTTCCAAATTTTTCGATTCGCTTACTTCACATTTCTACGGGAGAAAGTTGAACTTTGATTTTGTGGCTAGATTCTTGGTTAGCTATCAGCATTGGACATTTTATCCTGTAATGTGCTTTGCTAGATTAAACTTATTCGCTCAATCACTCGTTTTACTCTTATCCAATAGGAAGGTACCCAACAGAGTGCAGGAGATTCTGGGGCTGCTTGTTTTCTGGATATGGTATCCCCTATTGGTTTCCTTCTTACCCAATTGGGGTGAGAGAATCATGTTCGTCATTGCTAGTTTCTGTGTCTCTGGAATACAACATGTTCAGTTCTGTTTAAATCATTTCTCGTCCAATGTGTATATGGGGCCACCAAGTTCCAAAGACTGGTTTGAGAAGCAGACTGGTGGGACGCTGGATGTGAAGTGCTCACCTTGGATGGACTGGTTTCATGGAGGATTACAATTTCAGGTGGAACATCATCTGTTTCCGAGGTTGCCGAGATGTCATCTGAGGAAAATCTCGCCTTTGGTTAAGGAACTTTGCAAGAGACATAATTTGCCTTACAACTGTGTCTCCTTCTGGAAAGCCAATGCACTAACAATTCAGACTCTCAGGAATGCAGCCTTGGAGGCTCGCAATCTCTCGAACCCCATTCCGAAAAATTTAGTTTGGGAAGCTATCAACACGCACGGTTGAATTTCATGGGATCACACTGCAAAACAGATCAACTGCAGGTAGTAATAAGTACTCTTGTGATTTGCTTCTCCACTTATGCTTCATTTATTGTCAGTTTTGGTATATTCATGTCATTATGCGACCGTGGATCTCTCTGAATAATCAAGTGTGATATGTTTGGGGTCCAAGGGTTCATTTCATTTTGAATTAGACACAAAGAAGGAATGCAATATGTTTTGTATTCAAATTCACGGAAGGACTATTCTATTTGCTGGTTAATTATATATGCTTGTTGCCCCTCCAATTCTTGGTAGTTGTTACAGCACAAGTTGTTCAACATATTACAAGATTGATAAGGTTTGTGATGTATGAGATTTCCATAGTGTGTTTGCTGAGATTTCATTGCAGGGAATGATATGGTGGCAAATTGAATTTGTCATATACTTCTCTCTTGATAGCACATCATGCATAGAAACTAGACTTGCTATTCCACAACAGATATATGCATGTTTCGAAAATATTTCAAAGCATTTAGCTCCCTTTCAGCAGGATGTATATATATGTGTGTGTGTGTGTGTGTGTGTGTATGTATGTATTTATATCGATTGAACTGGATTATCCAAATCTTGTGGAAGCAATTAAGAACAAGTCTAAGAGTTGAGCGCTTAATTCAGCTAGTGACGGGAACAAGTCAAGAGGTTAGTGTGACTCGTCTTCCTGAGGCTGTAATAGGAATTTAGATATTCTTGCTAATGGTAGCCTGATTAACCCTCGTTTGGAGATTAGGTCTGATCTGATGTAATGTATTCTATTTCTATGCGCGGGATAGTAAGATTTTAAAGAGGAGTGGTCAACCCTGTTTACTGATTAACAAATTAATTAATGATTGTTTTTTGAATTTTGCAATATTTGTCAACAGAGCGGTTTGTAGAGGAAAAGATACCATCATAACATGAATTCCACTAAAAATAATCTGCTAGTGGAGTGAGGTTGAAAGGAAGAGAAAATTGGGAAGGATCCAACATATTATGAATATTAAATTGATAATTAGAACACTCAACCTAGCCCAAATGAGAAAAGACTTGTCGTCTTTTTTTCCACGGGATCAGGACTTGAGAGTCACCGTCAAAGTTGAAGGCGACGAGACTGACGCTGGTTTAACCACCCTCTAGTTGGCTTGGAGAAACGTGAAATCCTAATTTCTATCTTATTAAATGGGCCAAAATGCATGCCCACTTTGTAAAAAAAGGTATAGACTTTCATTTTGGGCAATAGATTTATAAAAAAAAAGGGTTTTAAGCATCTTATAAGAAAGAATTTTTAAAGAAGAATTTATAAAAAAATAATTTTAAATAAATAAGTATTTATATTAGTTATTTTCAGAAGTACTAGAAGTACTTTTATTATTAGTAATTATAAAAAAGAGTATGAATATTAAATGATAAGAGATAAGAGGAGAGAGGAGATAAGGTATAAGAAAAAATATAGATAATATAGAAATTAATTAGTTCATAAACTCTTTTACTGTTCTATAAGTTACTCTAATTAATTTATCTGAAATCTTGATTTTAAACTATAATTTAGCTTAAAAATTTGTTTAAATAAATATAGTTATTTGTTTTAAAAAAATTTAAAAATTAAGTTTTGCATGTTTCTAAATACATACTTTGTATAATTAAAACTCTAGAAAAATTATTAACCCCAAAAAAATCTGAGAAACCTTCGCCAGAAAAAACCAGTGGGACTAGGACTAGGATCAATTGCAGTCAAACTTTGCAGCTGATCAGTGGTGACTGGTTGTGTGGACTGTAGACGGGACATTGTTTCTCGTACCAGCAAAGCAATATCGCCATTCATTAAGAGAGATTCAACATGATGAATCCAAGGTTGTCGTTGTCTCAAACTCTCCATACTCAACACTGTTTTCTTTTGTCCAGCAGTAGTGAAATATTTTCGCATTTCAGTTTTTCAGTGTACGCATCCGATTTTTAGGCTACAAGCTCAACCCTTGATATGAAGGAAGCTTCATCGTTGGAATCTCTTGAACTAACCGTACTCTTCTGCACCCCAAAAACAGAAAATAAAGGGACAAAAACCAAAAGAGAACAGCTTGACACCAACGTTACGAGGACGAGACCAGCTTCGTATGGTTTGTAAATGGAGCCCTCTGCTTCACCCTGCCCTCGTGATTTTTTTGCCCTTTTTGTAGACAACAACGTTATAAACAGAGAGCATCTTAATTTGGGAACGTTATGATCTCACCAGAACAAACTCTTGACAGTGTGAAAATTTGAAGTCAGTATAGTACTGTGGTGTAGCATTAGTTGAAACGACCTAATAATGCTGAAACGGACGTGTTTTAGTACTTGTTTGGAAGTCATGTCACAGTCACCGACTTGTACTGTATCCCACCTCTCAATCTCACCAAATTCGCCCCTCAATCCTCTGTTCATCTCGTCCTGGTTACGCAACACTGTCGCTGATTGAGATAGACAAAGAAGCCTACCCCTATCTACAATCACAACATTCCCTAATTTTCAAAACTCATTCCCATCATTTGTCTAACACTCATACATCATATCACGTGCCTGGGTCATTCATCGCCCAAAAAGCTATTCATAGTCTCTTCATAAGCAAAATCATCACCTTTATCACCACATTGTTTGTTTAGGTTTGTTTGTTAAGGTGATAAGTAATATTTCTCTAGTAAGATGGACTCAAATTTAAATCTTAATAAGCATGTTTATTAAGATAGTTAAGAATTATTTACTCTCTAAACATGAACAGATTATACTATTGACTAAATAAAAAATATATTTTTTTTTTCAATTTCATCCTCACCGTAACTAGTACTTCTATATGTATTTGCTATTGGGGAAGCTTCCCCAGTTTAAAACTCTGGGGGAGAAGACCAACTTAACTGAAAGTCGCGTTTCTCAATACCCTGTCTTATCATACGTGGGATATTGACTAAGAACTCTGCCGACTAGATCAACACCCAATGGAAACCTCGTGTATTCAAATCTATTCACGGTGATCATTTAAATATGACTTCAAACATTTTTTTTATTTTAAAAAAAAAAGAACTTCACTTTTATATTTGCATATTTTACTATTACCAGTCAAGAGGTACCGGGTACGTATCAGTCGTATACCCAACGAAGCATAGAAAAGCTGTAAAAGGACCGTACCCATGACCCGTCGCCAACACGAAAGCCTAAGAATTAGGGCCTTAAGTGCTCTGTGGGGATGCCACCGCCATCCACCTGGCAAAACTTTTGTGGTTCCTAGTTTTCTTGTTGCCTACACTTGACTGTGGCAATGAATAATGACCAACCCCACTCCTACTGCAGTACTGCTTGTTTGTTCCTGCCCTAGATCTTGATTTCTGTGACTCCAGCTTCAAAAGCTGTTTTTGAGATTGTCCATGGCAGGTGATCAGGGTATTTACACTTGCCAGAAGATTCAGAACTCCAACCTCAAGTTTTAATGGGGACAGGCTTCTGAAACATAAGCAATTCAGCACCTGAGACTCTCTGCATTTCGTATCTTTTTATGGTCCTCAAATTAGTTGAGACTTCAAATCTCAGACTCTTCCAGATAATAAATGACACACCTTTCTTAAAGTTGTCCTCTGGTTTTTACTCCGTTTTCATTGGTCTCTCTTCGTCGTCGTGTGGAAAAAGCAGACAGATATCCTTTGCTAAAGCAACAAACAAAAACTGAATCGCACTCCTTTCATCTTCAACTCTTTTGTCTCATTTGCATTTGGTTTTTACTGCTTGCACAGTGTTTCTCATCATGACTCATCCAAAACCTTATCCTTAAGCGAGGGAATTAACTGGTAAATAGCGATCTCATTTGTGATTTGATTCCGAAAACAGAGACAACAATGGTAAAGTTGCATTGCTATAAAATTAAGAAACCACGTCCAGCGAGAAAACTGCAATGGTGTGACAAAAAAGTTGTAAATTTAGGAACTCACATATTTACTATAACAAGCTCAAATCAAAGTTTCCTTTTCTGAACTCTAAACTCACCTCCTCCTGAACACAATTTTCATGGACTCTCATGCTCTTCCACAGCTAATAAATTCCCTTTTGAGACGACCAAGAAATCAAATCAAATCTTTAAAAAAAATTGTTTAAAAAGAAGAAGCAATATAATTGATTAGATTGGTCATTACAGGGGTAATGAATCGATATCGATAATCGAACAAAATCTAAAAAGAGAACTTCCAGATCTTGATTCGGAGATCCACTTTACACTCAGAGTCCGTGACCGAAGCCACCGAAGGAGTCTTCCCACTGGGAACCGTCCCCCTGATTCCGTCACACTCAACCCTAATGCCCACCTTCTTGCTCTTGAGCCACTCCATCTTCAATTTCACCATGGTGTCCATCTGAATCGTCACCGGGAACCCCCTCTTCTTCTTCAGATTCGATCTCAGACTAGTCAGCTGAACAGTCTCGAGATCTTGAGCATCGGAAAGGACGGCTCGGAGGCTGGTCTGGTTGTTCTTGTCGGATGTAAACGCCGGCAGGGACCCATTCCCGATGGGGACGTCATCAGAGTAGGCAGTCACATAGAAAGGGTCATAGGAGAAAATGAGATGGTTGTTGGGGTTTTTGGCTATTAGGGTGAGATTGAGGAGGGTAGTGAGATGAGGAGGGGAATCCGGGGGAGTAGTGAGGTTCATCTTGGCAATGCGAAGATTGGTGATGGAGAATTGAGGACGGTGAGGGCGATAAAGGACATAGAGAGCAGCACCGGCAATGGCGGCAAGGAGAAGGAGGGCAAGAAGGACGAGTATGGACCAGAAACAGCAACAACAGCAGGAAAAGCGGTATCCGGAGCGTTGCCGGCGGTGGTGATAAGATTGTGGGTGGTAGACTTGGCGATTGGGGTTGTAGAGCTGGGGTTTGACGGGGCCGGGATTGGCGGAGCCATTGGGGGCTGCGGCAGCGGGGGCGGTGCCGTTGGGATTGGTGGGTTTAGAAGGAGGGAGGTTAGCCATGGGAGGAGGGGTATGGGAGGGAACAAGAGAGTGGGATCCAGAGGAGGAAGGTTAAATATGCACAAGAGGGTAGGAAGTGGGGATCGAGGTTGGAGGATGAGCTTCGCTTGTGTGAGGCTGACGAAACGGGAGGCTTTTCAGACAGCCCCAAATCAAAAGGGATCCTTCCACCTCACCATTCTTATTTATTTATTCCAGTGTTTGTATCTTCCTTCTATGCGTTTTGTTGTTTTCTATATTGGCCGACTTAATTATATATACACACACACATATGTGTGTGTCAATGGATTTTTAAATAATCAATGTAGAGTGTATAATTAGGAAAAAAATTCATCAAGAGTAATTTAGATTAATATTATTCTTTTTTTTTTAAAAAAAAAAGAAGCGTTCCAATGAGACGCCAGGATTGCTAGTTGTTTAGTTTCTCTGACATTTATGTCTAAAAGCAACACATGTTTGTTATTTTTACATAAATTACATCGAAGTGAAAAAAGGGAGAGAAAAAACAGAGAGAGAGAGAGAGAGAACAATTACGACGTACTGAGTTCAATAAAATGATATGAATTGTAGATCTTACTATTATACGAAAAAGAGCATTAAAATTTGGGGGGGGGGAATTTGGAAAATGGTAAATTCGTCCTTGTCATTTTGTTAATTTATGTCCCCTACCAATCTCTTCATGGCAACGTTCAGAATATATTCCTAGCAATCAAAATGAGCTACTCCCCCCTGTGATTCTTTTTATTTCTCTCAATATCTTCTTATTGTTCACAAGACAGCAATAACATCCATAGCAAGGTAGCATCTAGTTTGGAGGAGTGCTGTGACCACGATTCCGTGTTTGGGCAAAGTTGATTTTTTTTAACGGAGAAAATTTATAAAGTTTTTTTAAAAAAATAAAAAATAAAATCATTAGCCTACACAAAATACAACAAACAACATAGTATCTTGTTCAAGAGACGACAACAATACACCTTACATCGGAGTATCTAAGCTGGATAATTATAACGATCACATATATATATATATATATAGGCACATGTTTGTCGTGTCCAAAACAGATTCGTAATAGGCAGAATTGAAAATTTTAAAGAGAGCGAAACAAAATTAAAATTTATTTTAAAAATAAGAGCATTCATGCATGTGATACATATACACAAAACATTGATACAACCATCCTTGTTTTATATTTTATAAATTCCCATCAAAATGGATATGAACCCCTTTTTAATTCTTTTTTTTTAATGAAAATCCATAAATGTTACACTGTAGAGATTTCAAGCTCGAATTTCATTCAACCCAACAAGATCTAGTTTTTTTTTTGGGGGGGGGCAATTAGCTATATTTATATAATAACAACAACAACAATAATAATTAATAATAATAATATAAAGGGCGTGAAAATTTGGTCGACCTACAGGATCCGTTTTTCATTCCTTCTGTTTATTTTATTTGCAAACCTATTACGATGGAGGGCGGAGGGAGACGCTGGCGTGAAACTCAGATTTAGTGCCTGTTTGAAATTAGCGATTAAAAATTAATTTTAAATAAAATTTTAGTTTAAAAAAATTAAAATAAATAGCTATTTTTATCTAAAATTAATTTTATTCAAAATTATGATTTTAAATAAGTTATTAAAAATAGCTTTTGAAACAGTAAAAGTGCTTATAGACTATCTAATTACTATATTATCCCTACTTTTTCTTATATCCTCTCCTCTCTCCTCTCTCATTTCCCATATCTCTTCTTCACCCTATCTCCTCTTTCATCTCTCTTTTCTACACTCTCTTTTCTCTCATATTTCTTCTCTACCATCTCTCATCTCTCATACTTTAATTAAATAACATCATTTTTACTAATTTATCAATATAAAAAGTGATTATACTACTAATAATCTAAATATTTATATTTTTAAAATCTATTATTCCCATAATCTATTCTCTAAAATTTATTCTTCGTAAAATTTATTTTCTAAAAATTAATCTAAATATATCTTACATGCCAACTGTTACACATAGTCAGCTACTTTTTGTGTCCTCCATAATTCATTTTCACATTTATTTACTTTATTTTTTAAGAATAAATGAAAAAACACACCAAATTTCGATAGCTCATAAATCTATCCTTTTTTGCAGCTATTTATGCTTGTCGTATTGGCCAATATAAAGTATTCATCTTAAAATTATAAATATAAAATTTAATTTATATTATAATTATATCTTATACAATGATGTTTCATTTTTGTTCCCAGGTCTAGTTTAAGACAGCGTTTTCCCATGTCGTTTTCCTGATGAAGGCGGCGTAAGCAGCAAGCTGGATTTACTTTTATATATATATATATATATATATATATAATTTTAAAAAAGGGGTTAATGGTCAAATTAATGGCACATAAATTAAAATTTCTCAAATTAGAAATACGGTTCCTCGGGATATTGCCCCACTTGTGAATGACTCACGAACACGTGGTCTTTTTCTGATAATTCGTCATCGTTATTACTAAGAAGCCTTGCCTTTCTGATCAAGCAAGAAACAAATCAGGACATCCTTTTTATATTTCAATCATAAATAACCGGCTAAAGACAAAATGGCCAATGTCTACTCATGAATCGTTAAATTACTAATAAATCATAATAATAATAAAAATTAATATAAATAATAAAATATAAAATTATATTTTATTAAAATATAAATTTAATTTATGTTATTTTCATGAGAATTATTTTAATATATATTTTTTTATAAATTTTATAAATATTTTTTAAATTTTATTATTATATTTTAAATTTAATAAGAGAGAGTGTCTAATTCGCATGGATCTTATATATGGCTATCATCTTTTAGTAAAGTCACAATCAACATGTCGTACTGGTTTTAGAAATATAATATATATATATATATATATATATATATATATAACCCTTGCTACTTGATATTATCACAGTTTGATATATATATATATATATATATATATATAGAATTTAGTCAAATCGAGTAAACTTATAATTTTAAAATATATTTATAGAATGTTTAGTTATAAAATTTTCATATTAATAATATAATTTAAACTAAAAAAATTATAAATTATAAATTAAATTTTTATAAATTGATAGAAATTTATTGGCTTATCATGAATTTTTTTACTTATGTTTATTCTCGTATAAATATTAAGACAATTTTCTTCCATTTCCATTTTTCTTGGAGATGCATGTTGGACCTGCAGGGATCCAAGTATCCCACATTTTCAGTAAAAATAAATATAACCAATAGATATTAATAAAGAAGATAATCCCCATCGAAATCCTAATACCAAGAAATTTGAATGTGGACTCTTTTTTTTATTGTTTTCCAGATTAGAGTTTAAGCATGTGCGTGCGTGCGTGGGTGTAAAATTTAATGGTATGTTTGGTTAGAGAGAAATGATGATAGAAAAATAGAAAATTATGTAAAATCTTTTATTTATCTTATTTGGTATAATAGAATATATTTTTATTTCTCTAAAATATTTTAGTTAAAAAAGTTAAGAATTAAAATGATAAAAATATAAATAATTTTTTTAAAATTATTTTATTCTAATTATAAAATTTTTAGATAATTTTAACTTTTTATAATTTATAAAAAAATATTTTAGACTATTTAATCTTTCATTATTTGTAAAAAAATAATTTAAAGTATTTTACTCCTATCTTATTAAATAAATTTTTAAAATTTATTTTTAATATAATTTTATTTTATTTTTTATTAAAAACTGTATGCAAATGTGTTAGTAAGAGAGAGAAATGTATGAAGGAGCAATGATGAGGAATCTCGAAGTCTGAGACTCAAGGTTGGATTAGTTAGGGCAAAATGATGGGTCAATTGAATTAAAGTCCATAATTACTTAATTAGCCCACACCCCACTTGCCCTTCCCCATTCTCGAGGTCAGATTCCCCTACTCACCCACTATTATTATTATTATTATTATTATTATTATTATTATTATTATTATTATTTCTTAATTTTACGTGTTCCGTCCATTCTTTATTTATCCCTTCATTATTACGGGTACTTTACTATATCCAAGTTTGCACCATTCTAATTATATACTCAGATTGGATACCTTCCCTTCTCTCCCGCTTTAACTACTTCTGCTATTTATTTAATCTTCACAAATATATTTAATCAATCCCTGTCTATCTTCTGACTTACACGTCTTGTATTTCTTACCCTCCAGCCTGCGCCTGTCCTACTCCTCTATTCCTTCATTCCTAAGTTCCCTCGTTCCGTATCTCTTCAATGTCATGCTTCTAAATACGTTACAATTCTTTTTCGGAAAAATTGAAAAAAAAATCCCAATTAAAAAATTTATTGGTAGACAAATTTTATACATATTAAATATCAGTACTATCAATACTCTGATTTAGATCATCACCTCCCACTGTTATCCCCTCCCTAATTTTTTTTTAAAAAAACTAAGAATTTAATTTTAAACCTGAAGGGTCCGTTTGGTTCCATGAAACAGGCTCTTTACCATGAAAAAGGACAAAAAAATTCCGGCCTGTTTGGAAGTTTGGTTGTTCGAGTAATATTCCTTAGGAAAACCCCAATTAACTTGTCCATGTGAATGAGTATTCATCCTAATATCTGAGGATTACGTAGAATGAAACTGCCCTCCACATGGATCTGGATCTCTCTGAATATAATAGTACATATATGCAGCTATAATACAGTTGTTCAGAAGGACAAAGAAAGAGCATGTGAAGGGAGAATATCTTTCCCAGGCAATTCAACTCCACCGTCAAACAGATGTCATATACCTGATTGATGCAAAAATCTCCATAATTCAAGACAACAAACAAAGGGAATATACCAATCTACACTTATCACCGAATCACGGCCCACCTCTGCCATATTGCTCATTCACATATCCGACACGCAAACCAAACTTGGAAACCAATAATCGCCCAACACAAAAATTTCCTAGCTCTAATCTGTGACACTCTAGGTCTGAGGTTAACACTAAGACAAGCCAATGCTCAATTAACAAAGAACACAAATTCTGGTTAGAAACCTCTTGCCAAATCACCCCAGGTCTTCTAACACATATTTCTTAGCGACAGAAAATGCATAAGCTCCCATGTCCCATCCTATACGTGGCCACAAGGCACGTGCAGTTAGGTTTCCGCAGATTCCTCCACCAAGAGAAAGTAAAACAGTATTCAAGGGAAATATCAGAGGGAATACGGTTCTAGTCTTCAGCCAATTTCCCTGGTTTGAGAAGAAACCGAGAACTTCTAATTTGCAAATGCTCCACCAAGGGAAAGTAAAACAGAATTCAAGGGAAATATTAGAGGGAATCTGATTCAAGTCTTCAGCCAAATTCCCTGGCTTGAGAAGACACTTCTAATTTGCAGACTCTGAGGAGGAGCAATCACACATAAATGTCTTCTTTGATTCTATCCACCTCATCAAGGTCGATCTTTGAGCGCACCCGATCTATAACCAATCCAACAAATATGTTATATGAAATGTCCACAATCTTCTCCAAGTACAGCAGTTGAAGACTAAAAGGTTAGTGCATAAAATCAGAATTGAAGGGACAATAGTACCTTTGAAACTTGAGTTCCCTGTAGAAGAGCATTACACTAAGTAAAATTGGGATCAGTGCTAAGCACAAGTGTTCCAAAGAATGCCCACTGATAATGTAGTTATTTACATCATATATTTTCTTGTCAGCGGCAGCTTCAAATTTTGCCAGCATATAAGTGCCTGCACAAGTCAGAAGAATCTGGTTTAGCTGGTTTAGTAACTCATAAAAATGAACATCACTCATGAGCAAGTCAAAAGAAGGGAATAGAGGGCTTTAAAAAGACAGTGGGTTCATGAGTAAAGCCTGTTAAAATGTAATGAAAAGAGAATTGTAAAGATATTAGAGATATTATGAGATATGTAAAATATCCTATAATTAGTATATAGGATAAGATATGATATTATTTTATTAGTATATAGGTTTATCTAAGATTCTCTATTGTATGTATAAATATCCCTTCTGACTATCAATAAAATACAGGCATTATTCATCTAAAATAATATGTTACCGAAGCCTGGTTAATTACTGAGGTTATTTTGCTTGTTTGTTTATTTTTTCTTTTTCACCTCTCTTTCCTGGTTCAGCAGGAAGCTTCAGCGCCGATAGGAAGGAGACGGGCTTCACCATCCTTAGCACCCTTTAGCGTCGATAGGAGGAAGACGCAGCTTCAGCATTTGGGTAGGTACTTATATTTTTTATTTGATTGTCCTATTTATCCCTAACATGACAAGATTTTTTGTTCGTCTGCTGATTTTATTTTTTATGGCTGCGACTAAGACTACCGCTATCTCTGAGATGATTCCAATAGTCACTAAAATTATTGAATACAAATTAATTTGGATAAATTATCTATATTGGACTAAATCTATTCGTATCTATTTTCGAAGTATTGAGAAAGAAGATCACTTGACCGATAATCCCTAAGAAGAGAAAGATACCTCTCGCAAGTTATGGTTAAGGAATGATACACGACTACTTTTACAAATTCGTAATTCTATTGACAGTGAGATCATGCCTTCTATTACTCATTGTGAATTTATTAAAGAACTAATGGACTACTTGGCATTCTTATACTGAGGTAAAAATATCTCTCAAACATACGAGGTTTGCAGATCTTTCTGTCGCGCAAAGATGCCAGATGACCATCCCCTTACGGCCTTCTTTATGGACTTTAAAAGAATGTATGAAGAACTGCTCTCATGCCTATTTCTGATGAGAGGAATGTCAATGTGTCTCACCGAAAGCAGATAGCTACCATGAGTTTTCTTACTGCCCTTCCGCCTCGATTTGCAGCTGCTCGTTCTTAAATTTTATTTGGAGCTCAGCTTCCCTCTCTTGAAGAAGTTATCTCTCGTGTACTGAGAACAGAACAAACCCCTTTACGGCCACTATTGAGCCTACTAGTTTGTTGCTCAGTCGCAGTTAGACGGATAATCGTGGGTCATCTAATCGTCGTGGTTCTACACCGGGGGCCCTAATCAAGGGTCAAAGGATGTAATCTGTTACTACTGTAAGGAATCAGGTCATATAAAACGTGCGTGTCGTAAACTTCAAAATAAACAAAATCGACAAAACTCTACACATGTCGCCGCCATGGCCAATGACAAGGTTACCATTTCCGCTGCCGAATATGCTCAATTAAAGTTTGTCAATCCCCCTATGAGTGCTGGTATTGCAATAGGTAATAAGGCTACTACCCTTATCACTTCTTCCTTCAAATGGATCATAAACTCTGGTGCTATTGATCACATGACAAATAACTGCTATTTTTCTTCACTTATAATTCTTTCGCCAACCCTTCAAATATCACTATTGCAGACGGTTCATAATCCCGTGTTCTTAGTTTTGATACTATTGACCCTACCTCTTCTATTCATTTAGAATATGTGCTCAATGTCCCTAACCTTGCGTTTAACCTTTTGTCCCCTAGTAAACTTACTCGTCAATTAAACTGTTGGGTCTCACTTTTTCCTGATCATTGCTTGATACAGGATCTTTTGATGAAGAAGATTATTGGTAAAGGTTATATGTTTTGGTGGCGTTACTCCTTTTCGAGCACATTGTCGTTTGGGTCATTTATCTTTATTGTCTTTAAAAGAAATTTATCCTCAGTTTCAGCATTTGTCATCATTAGATTGTGAATCCTGTCAGTTTGCTAAACACCATCGTATTCCTTTAGTATCTCGAGTCAATAAACAAGTTTCGTCTTCTTTTGAGTTAGTACACTCTGATGTTTGGGGACTGTGTCTAATTGAGTCTAAAGCTGGTTTTAAGTATTTTGTTACATTTGTTAATGATTATTCCCGTATTACTTGGTTATATTTAATAAAAAATCGTTGAGTTATTCTCATTTTTGTGCCTTTACTGCCGAAATTAAAAATCAATTCAATTCGTCTATCCATACTTTGCGTAGTGAAAATGCTAAAGAATATTTTTCTGAATCATTTCCCTCTTTTATGTTTCAAAATGGAATTTTACATAAATCTTCTTGTGTGGATACACTACCTCAGAATGGTGTTGCCGAAAGAAAAAATCGTCACTTATTAGAAGTAGCCCGTGCCCTTTTATTTCAAATGCACATTCTAAAACTTTTTTAGGCAGATGCAATCTCAACTGCTTGCTTTCTCATTAATCGCATGCCCTCTTCTGTTTTTGATGGTCACATTCTATACACCACTCTCTTTCCCTCCAAACCTTTATTTTCCATTAATCCTAAGATTTTTTAATATGTGTGCTTTGTTCGAGATGTGTGTCCAACTGTCTCTAAATTAGACCCTAAATCCCTCAAGTGCATCTTCCTTGGCTACTCTCGTGTTTAGAAGGGTTATCGATATTTCTCTCTCACTCTTAATTGTTATCTGGTTTCTGCAGATGTTACTTTTCAAGAATCTGTTGCATATTTTGCTTATAACATTTCAGCTCCTCCTTTGCCACCTGCGGAGGAAGATATTGTCTTAGTATATTATGTTACTCACTCATCATCACAAGCCTCAACTCACATACAGGCACTTGATCAACCGGCTTTGTCTCTGGCTTATACTAGACGTTAGAAGAAAAACATTACTACTCTTTTGCCATATTCAACCCTGCCATTATCTACTCCATCGTCAGATCCTGTAGACAGCATTACTCACCTTAAGCCTAACCCGGTACTTGAATCTGAGATACCTCCTATTCCGGATCCAAATCCCTCCCTTGATTTACCCATTGCCCTCCGCAAAGGTAAACGTACTTGTACCTATCATATTTCTTCTTTTGTTTCATATAATCAGTTCTCATCTGCTTCCTGTGCCTTCATTGCCTCTTTAAACACTATCTCAGTACCTCAGTCTATTCCTGAAGCCTTGTCCTACCCGGGTTGGCGTACTGCTATGGAAGAGCAAATGGCAGCCCTTGATCGTACATGGACCTTAGTGGATTTACTAGCAGGAAAGAAAGCTATTGGATGTAGATAGGTGTTGATTTCTAAAACTAAAATTGATGGTACTCTTGAATATCTTAAAACTCGCCTTGTTGCTAAAGGCTATGCTTAAAAGTATGATGATGACTACACTGAGACATTTTTCCCTGTAGTCAAACTCTCCTCTGTTCGTCTCTTTATCTCTTCGGCTGCTATTTATGGTTGAGACCTGTCAACTAGATATCAAAAATGCCTTCTTACATGGTGATCTTCTTAAGGAAGTGTACATGGAGCAACCACCCAGTTTTCTTGCTCAGGGGGAGCGTGATAAAATGTGTCGTCTTAAGAGATCTTTATATGGCTTGAAGCAAAGTCTTCAAGCATGGTTTGACAGATTTAGTACTGTTGTGAAGGATTTTAACTTATACCAGAGTAAGTGTGATCATTCTGTGTTCTATCAGAGAACAAGTACTGGCATGATTCTACTAATTGTGTATGTTGATGATATTGTGATTACGGGGAGTAATGCCTCGGGAATCTCATCACTTAATTCATTCCTTAACTCTCATTTTCAGACGAAGGATCTGGGTTCATTAAAGTACTTCATGAGGATTAAAGTCATGAGGAGTAAGAAGGGCATTATATTCACTCAGAAAAAATATATCCTTGATTTGCAAAAAAAACTAGAAAACTAGGAGCTACCCCAATTAGCTTTCCTATGGTTTACAATCCACTACTTGATGCTGATGGCAATATGCCATCTGAAAATTCTGTTGAAGCCACCAAAACCAAGCTGTTTGAGAACTCAGAGAGATACAGAAGATTGATTGGTAAATTAAATTATCTTACGATAACACGTCCTGATATCACTTACCCAGTGAATTTATGGTCTCGCCAGCTGTCAGACAGTGGAAAGCCTTAAAACATGTGTTACATTACTTGAAGGTATCTCCAAATCGCGGGATATTGTACAAAAATTATGGTCACATAGATATTGAGTGCTTTTGTGATGCTGATCATGGTGTATCTTGGAGAAACAAGAAACAAAATGTGGTACTAAGATCGAGTGCAAAAGCAAAATATAGAGCTATAGCACAATCAGTATGTGAGATATAATTTAGATATATCAGTTACTAAAGGAGGATGACTTTAAAATCTCATTACCAACGAAGCTGTGGTGTAATAATAAAGCAACCTTATATATAGCTTCTAATTTAGTATTTCATGAACGCATGAAACATATTGAAATTGACTGTTATTTTATTCGAGATAAGTTTAAGGAAAACTCCATCTCTATAGCATATTTCAGATCTAGTGATCAACTAGGTGATCTTCTCACCAAAACTCTTAATAGGATTTGAGTTGAATATCTTTATAACAAGTTAGGCATGATTGACATCTATGCTACAATTTGAGAGGGAGTATAGAGATGTTAGAGATATTATGAAATATGTAAATATCCTATAATTAGTATATAAGATAATATATGATATTATTTTATTAGTATCTAGGTTTATCTAGGATTCTCTATTGTATGTATAAATATTCCTTCTGACTATCAATAAAGTACAAGTATTATTCATCTAAAATAACAAAAATAACAGAAGAAGAGAAGGTAGAAAGTAGTAACATAAGACTCATACTAACTGACATGCTGTAAAGCTCCTCCTCCAACATTTAAGATACTGGTAAGAGAAATTTGTAAAATGTAATTAAAACAATTCTTTTAAGGCCACAGACACAATTATAGGTAATGGTTTGGACAAAAGTTGGGAGATAAATAATTCAGAGTGGTGCAGAGCCAAAACAATTCAAGACCACAGATAAAATCATAGTAAACAGAACAATACTGAGCTTTGCACTAAAGGCGGGAGTTAGATCCCTTGAAAATATTCATGGATAAAACCCTTCCTTCAGAATCAGAATAAGTTTTTGGCTGGCTAAAAAGCTCCAGTGGATACAGAAAATTAACGAGTTAACTTGATTGATATTTCTGAGTGAAAAAGCCAACTAGCAAGCACAAAATACAGCAAAACTTTAGATGTTGGAGAAAGTGTCAAAATGGTACATTCAAACTCTACCGTGCTAGAAAGACACGCGAATTTAGAAGTTAGATTCTTAATCACACTATAGCACAACACGTTAGATGTTAGACAGTGTTTATATTCAAGCCTCGCCTTACGTTTGAAGCATACACCAAACACTACAGCTTTTAAAAGTCACATCCAATCACCAATGCAGCTCCAATCCTCCTGACCTCGTCATCATTTTAACATCTTGGGTGAGATTTTTCTAGTTTTCCCCTTGTTTTCATAAGCCAGCTAACCTTAATACTCGAACTTTCAGCTTAATCAAAAGGAGCAGTCTTCCCCATCTCAATCGTGTAGTTTGTGAAATATCCATTCAGTTCATAGGTAAGACTGTAGAAGTTTCAATCCAGGGATACAACTTCCCAAGAATCCACTATCCACCATTAAGAATCAGCATAAGGGCAATGGCCAAAGTGACAAACAGTTTCTTTTTCATATCAGATTATCCGGCTAAAGAAAATTAAACCAACTCCATAAGAAGAGAATGAATCTCAAAACTTCATTACTGCACATAATATTATTCAGTCACCGTTTGAAATTATAAGTAGCTGCTTTCCAGATTAAAAACAAGAACAGGCAACCAATAGAATAACAGGAAATCAAATAACTGAGTCCAAAGTTTACCCGATGACCAAAACCAATATGTTGAGTGAGTGTATTTGGACGGGTACATAAATGCCACTCCTGGAATAGCGAAAGCAAGAATCAACTGGAATATCACGCAGAACCTAATATCACTATAAATCCTGCATTCAACTAGCAGACAGAATTCAGCAACAAGCTCAATAACAATTTTAACATTTTGAGATAAATGAAACCAGAGAGATGAATATACTAAAAAACAGATGACTAACCGTTCATAAGCTACACTAAGAAAGGAAGCAAGGAGAAGTGTAAACAAGCAACATAACCCAATCCTCTGGCCAATTCTTTCAATAACAAGACAAGAGAAAAGTGAGGCGTAGGCCACCATCATCTGCAGTTGACAAATCTAAGCACTTTAGTTTAGTCGGAAAATCGAGAAAACCTCGAATCCAAGACCAATTTGACCACACACTTTCACATCATACGCATGGTTATGACTTCCATTTACTATAAAAATGTCCACCTCTTTCGTTTTTGAAACTGATCTTGCCTCTCAGAAATGGTAAGTGGCAGTTACAGAGTGGAAACAAGTAGACAAATAATACTAACCGGTAAAGTGTCCCATAAAGCTCGACTATTGTCCGGCTTCAAATGGTAATAGGCAGAGCCAAAAGCAATCCCTAATATTCCAGCGTAATACAGCGCCCAAGCAAAAGTCTCTCCTTGAGAACTGGAAAACCCATTTTCATGCCAAAAAAACAAAATAAATCCTGATTTTATCAACAGGAGGGTCCTCAATTGCCAATATTTGTTTGAATGGTCATAACCTCACAGAAAGCAATACCTGATGTTAAAAACACGGCCTTCAAGAGTGAAAACTAAGCCCAGAACACCAACAACCAAAAATGGGAAATTTGTGATCACATTCAAAGTGCTGGGCACACCTGTAAATACCCAGAAACTAGAATTATCAAACTTATTAAGGGATCAATCAACCAAAAATGAAAAGAAAAAAAAAAGCGAAGAAATTTCTAGAGAGCGGGCAGTTACCGAGAAGATTGCGCATGTCAAGGAAATGGTGGTGGCTGGGAGAGCGAGGGATCTTGGGAGTGAAGAATAGGAAGATGATGCAACCAAAAAGCATTCCTGCCCATATACGAGTTCTCGTCCACCTTCTCAATTGTTGATTTGCCACCCAACTCATCGATCCTTACTCTGTGCGGTTCAGCGCATAGTCTTCAAATGTAATACTGCTTCGAATATGTTGGAGAGAAGTGTCTCTTTCAGTCTCCTCACAAGAGCATGCAAAGGCGGAGTGACCCCCTTTGGGATTTTGATATTGATATCGAGTCCGTTTACAAGTTGGTTGCCAGGAATAGAAAAGCACCTGGTTTGATTGGAATTCGAAGCATTTAGTGCAAAAACCTCATTTGTCGACAAAATCCGTCATCGCGGTGTGCTTTGATTCGGGTGGGCCTGTTTCTCTACCAAACCAGGATCAAAGACTTCTTTGTTCCGTCGTGACTCTTGATCCATGACATGAGGCCATCACTATCTCTCTCCTTAACCCCTTTCGTAGATGCGGCTTTTCCCGTCTGTTTGTTTATGCTCCCTTCTCCATCCATTCAAAGTAAGGAAACAAACTACCCTGCATATTTGAGGGAAAGCGACTAATTCAGAGAAAGTTCCATGGTCGTGATAAAGATCTGAGCATGTTTTTCCTATGAAGAAGATGCGTATAGCCTATGGGTTGGAATTCAAAGTCTTCCCTAGATTATTTTAATCTATTCTTATTATTATTACTACAATTACAAAAATGCCACATCTTAAAACGAACGGTCACTCTATTAAAGTCGTTTAATTTTCTCTCTTTGAACGTCCGTCGCTTTATGTTCCTCTTCTTAGGAATTTGAATTTATTCCGCAATCTTATCAACTGTCGCTTTATTTGCTTTAATTTATATATTTATGACCAAAAATATATTCCTCTTGTCAGCATGAATGGGTGTGTGCATGGGGCCGCGAATAAAATGATTGATGGAGGGGAGGGCTTCACGGGCCTTAAATGAGAGATTATTACTGAGACCAGAAGGAACCATTTTCTTAAAGCCCATTGGGCCCAAATTAAACCAAAGGCTATCTCTTTCACGATAGTGTAGCAGTATTTGATATATTAGCGGTTACCCATCGTCCATAGATTCAGCTAACGAAGGGATAAGACATACTATCATTTAGAGTGTTTTCGAATCCTAAAGAGTACCATTTTATTGTGGTTCCAGTCACGGTGCTTTGGGAGGTATCTTAACTTTGGGTACTTAGGTTTATGCCTGAGGGTAATAGACGTCTCGCCCTGCCCGATATTGGTATCGCCTAAGAGGAAGGGAGACTTCGCCCTACCCTTAGATCGTGGGTGAGCCCAACCTCTTTACAAAAATTTCTTTACCAAAAAAAAATAATATATTAGCGGTTGATTCGAATGGTAAACAATTCGATATCATTTAAAGATTTTAAATTTAAGTCTTGACATATGCAAAAAATCTCTGTTGAAAGACTCAGCCGCCAAGCCAGGTACACGATGCGGATCAGATCCGTATGTAGTTAAAGCAAAATTCTAGTAAATCGAGTGAACAATAAAAAAAACGTATTTGATATAGCTTAGAAAGAAAGGATATTTCACTATATCCTTATATCATAGATAAATTCAACCCCTTTTCAAATAAATTTTTATCTATAAAAAAAAAAGAGTCACAACTCCAGCCAATCAGAATTATAACAGATAGTAAAGAATATACTTATATCATATCAAGATGTAAATACAATTTTCTCTATTATTATGAGAGTTTTTTTAATAGATAATTTCATAAATACTCTCTAGACTATAAAATTATATTTTAATTTTAATAGAGACTAATAATAAACTCACGTCAATTCTCTATGCAAAAGTACCAATCTCCACTTTGTATCTTTCTCGCTTTTAAGATAAACGATCGTCTTTATTAATTCCGACCATTTTCATTCAACAGCCTAAAACGATACTGTATTAATACGAAAGCCAGATCATAGATCAAATATATATACGAAAGACACGATATTAAACTTATTTGTATATTAACGAATGCTCATTAATTAAAAAACTCTCCTCTGGGGTTTGATGTCACCTTATCCTAACATACAGCAGAAGGGGTTTGTGCAGATTGCAGCACAACCACTACTCCACTTTGGAGCAGTGGCCCTAATGATCCCAAGGTATCATCATCATCTTCCTCACTCTACTTCATTCACTTAATCAGTGTTATTGTGATTATATTAATTAACTATGGTTCTGTGATATGGATATGGAGGTGCAGTCACTTTGAAATGCGTGCGGGATTAGGCAGGGAAAAGCAAGGAAGGCAATGGAAGAAGCTGGATGGCGTGGAAAGACGAGAATAGTGCAGAACAAGGAGAAGAAGAGCCAAGTAGTAAAGAACAAGTGGAAGGGCAGTTATGAACAGTCGCAGACTCGAGGGAAAAGGAAAGTGGGTTTCGAGGATTTTGAACTCATTCCTCGGGAGGACTTCCGTTGTTTTTCAGGAACCACTGTTCCCACGGGATGAAGTTCTAGAGGGGGCGATGCTTCTCAGGGATTTATCTATCTTGTGGGTTTTTCCCCTTTTAGGTATATTTAATTTGCTTCTTTTTCGTCGTCGTCGTCGTCGTCTTCCATCTTTTTTCCAAGTTGTGAAATCGATTGAGCAGATTGTATTAATCCATATACTTCCAACAACCAATGAATTGAGCTTTCTTACCGAACTAATGGAAAACGATTCATAATGCGAAACAGGCAGTCCCACATAAACAGGCAAATGAATAATACAATTTCACGGGCTAAATTACGCGTAATCTTGCCTTAAGCCATGTGCAAACGGCTTTGGTAATCTATATTTAAAACTTGTAATTAATAACTCTTTTATCGTTTACTTTATTCATTATTTCAATTATGTGATATAAAATGCTTGGATTGGCCCCAATAAATAAATAAATGGCCACATGACTTTTGGTTCTTAGGAATTTTTTGCACATCACCCAAAATTTAAAGATATTGTCTATAAGGCTATATGCGTAAATCTAAAAGTTCAGGGGATTTATTTGTGAAATTGAGGAGCACTTAGCACCTAAAATATTTTTTGATCTAATATGTTATGAAAATTTTATTTTATAATAATTTTATTTTAGTTATTAATTAAAGTTAAATTTAACTGTTAAAAGATAAATAGGTCAAAAAAAAAATGTAACTGTCAAACTTAATATTGACTAACAAGAAAAAAGTATTATAAATAAATTTTTTAGGATATATTAAATCTAAACAACTTCTATTGGGTACTCTTGGTAAAAATTTCCAGACATTTAAGTATCTTAATTTTTTTATATATGATTTAAAACTTTTAGGAGTTTTTTATAATTTAGATTATAACATATATCAAGCAATTCATATTTAACGTTTTAATTGAAACATAAAATAAAATTATAAGAAATGCTTGTAATGTTTATTTTTACCGGGAAAAAAAATAAGTTTTGTTAGAAAAACCTTTGGGCCATACGTTGGGTTTTCGGCTTTGACAAGTGGGTCACATAGAAATTTTGGGTTTTCACCTGTGAGTTACAGAATTTAGATTGATCAATAAAATTTAACATAATATACTATTTATTCTATTTAATATTAATATTATTTAAAAAAATAAAAAATTTATCTTATTTTTAGAATGTGAATAATCCCAATCTCTTTTAAAAAAATTATTGTACAAAAAAAATTAATACAATTAATAAATAGATAATTAAATTATTTAAATATAATATTATAAATTTTAATAAGGCTATATACATTAAAAATATTTTATTAAGAGAGATAAAATCTATTTTAGTTATATATACTCTTCAAAAGGATTAACTTTTAAAATAGCTAAACGGTACTGATTTCTAAAAAAAATATACTAATTATGCTAGGCTAGTAATTCAAAGAGATTCACAAACATCTTTAGATAGAATTTCGATCATGCCAAGCGGGCCAATTCATTATATTTTTTCAAAAACGTTAATACATATTTTTAGGTCCGATCCTAGTTTGTAGGGCCTAAATGGATAGGCTCTCTCGGGACCAAAATCTCATTCGCCTCTCTATGCATTACAAAGACATATTCTGTTATGTTAGAAAAAAAGGAAGAGAGGCTATATATTAAAATTATAGGTTTAATTGATAAATATACGAGATATATGATTATTTAAAATATATTATATTTTTGAGAAATATTATTTTATTATAATTATAGTTTAAGTACTTATAGAGATATTCTAATTTTTAAATATTTAAATTTATATTTGAGAATAATAGATAACTTGTTTTGTCTGATATTAGTATTGCTTAAGAGGAAAGGAGATTTTATCCTATTTTTAGATTGTAGGTAAGTCTAATTTTTTTAAAAAATAATTTTATAAAAAAAAAGAAAAAGAAATGAAATAATGACAAGTGAAGATACCATACTTGTGTGCATGAACTGGGAAATTTTCCTGTACTGGTTAGAATTTATGAATAGCCAAACCATAAGATAGATAAATAGATACTGAAACAGGTGTAAAATTGATTCCTTGTACTTGGCCATAAAAGGCCCTCGACTTCATTCTCTCTCTAAAAACATCAACCGAAGGGAATCCTCGTGGCCCTTTTTCCGTGGCGTGAATCCAAGCGCCTGAGATTCCTAATCCCTGACATAATAAGTGCAACTGGATTGGATCGGGCGTCTGCCACAAGAGTATATTTTTTGGCCCAAAAAAATACATTTTGGTTTAGCAATTTTAAAAAAAATAAAATAACTACTTGTTTGATAAAGAAATAGCTGCTCTTTTTGTTTCAATAAATTTATTCGTTTTCATGTGGTGAGTAAATGCGGCGGATTCAGTGTATGTAAGTAGTAAAGGACATGTCCTTGATATTGGGCCAAAAAGGGAAATAAAATTGCCCGTTTTAGTAGTTTTATAGATGTTGCTCAAAATAAGGAATGCAATCTTATAAACTTGTCTAAATTTACTAAAAAAATATGAAACTAGGATTTAAAAGGGAAATTACAATTCTAGCATGGTGAGGGGTAAACAGGTAAATAAGATTTATTGTAATATAGTCTTAATTAAAAAAAACAATTTAAAATAAAAAGAAAGTCTGGGTAATTAAAATAAATTAATATTTTAATTTTAAAATATAATTAGACGTTTGAGAAACGAGTTGCACCAATCAGTTTTGCTATACATTTTATCTTGTATATGGAACACTGATAATCAATCATATGGTAAATTTAAGCTCGTTTTGAAAACAGATCATCCAATAATTTTTGAATGTTTAGAAAAATAGTAATGTAATGTTGGAAAAAGAAAAATATTAATTAGTTTACCCATTCAATAATGATGAAGGGATAACAAGCGTGGAAACATAGAATCAAAATCATTTTTCTTGTAAACACGGGGCTTAATTCTTGGCCTATTAATAAGAGTCCAATCATCAAACTGAATGGTCAACCAGGGGGAGAGGCTGGAGATGAAATGGAGTATATAAAAAGCGATATAGCATGTGGACAAACCGTGAGGTCAGGATGAAGCATGGGTTGTCTATCTTTGGGGTCATAACAGTGCATTGGAGGGAATAGGTATGGGTGAACGGTTAATTGAGGTCTTTCGATTGGTGGAAGCTTGATGAACACGACTGCGCTAGTTAAAGGAGTATGCTTTTTTGTTTGCAGGTGTCGTAGGTTAAGTCACATTGCGGAGGAACGAACAGGTGATTCACCCAATTCAGGAAAAAAAAGAAGAAGGTGAATTTGTGCTTCTTCATGATCCATGCCCAGAATGAAGCATTTACTCAGAAAACTTCATATCGGTGGTGGTATAAATGATCACCAGAGATTATCGCCTGAAACTGGCCATGTGCTCAGCCCTACTCCCAATCTCACTTTATCTCCATCTTCTTCTGCTTTGTCGTCCCCTACAGTGCCTACCGTCACTGCAACTGAATCGGTTGCTGATCGGACGGCTGATGATGTTACCGCTGGCGTCGGTGGCAATAAGGGAGGGAATTTCAATCTCATGGAGGAGGAGTTTCAGATGCAGTTGGCTTTGGCAATTAGTGCTTCTGATTCTGATGTCCCCAAGGACCCCGATTCTGTTCAGATCGATGCTGCCAAGCAGATGAGCCTCGGGTGTCAAACTCCCGTTACTGACACGGAAGCCCTCGTCCAGTTTCAATCTCTTCGTTATAGGGTATTTTTGTTTTCATATATAATTGACTTGTCATGGCTTCAGTTACTATTATTATGGCCTTAAAATTTAGTGCGCTGGAGTGAGGATTAGGGCTAGGGCCATTTGTTGTTTGGGGGATGATGATGATTGGCCTTAAGTATGTATTGCACCGACGCTAATAATGGGTTTGTCTTCTCAATGTTGAAAATCTTGATTTTCTCATGGTGGCTGTTTCTCGATAATGCAGCAACTATACTGATTCTCTGATGAATGAAATCTTGTCGCCGCTCATCAGCAAATAAATAATTTTCTGCGAGTCTTATATTAACCAAAAACAATAACTAAGTAATTTTATTTATTCCGGTTCTTATTGAACGTTCAATCCACAAGAGTGTTTTGCTATTTATAGAAAATCAACAATTAGTGATCATTTAAAGGTCAAATCTTGTTCATGATGCTAGGATTTCTAACTAGTATTCAATTTATCACTCACAGAACTACAGTGTCATTGATCACGAAGAGAAAGTGATGGATGGATTTTATGACATTTATGGCATCACCTCAAATTTATCTGAACGAGGAAGGATGCCATTGTTGGTTGATCTGCAAACTACATCCATCTCAGAAAATCTTGATTGTGAAGTGATTTTGGTGAACCGCATGGTTGACAGTGAGCTGAAACAGCTTGAGAAAAAGGCCTATAAATTATCCAAGAACTCCCACTTTTCTGAACAGGGACTAATCTTAAGCGGCCTGCTTCAGAAACTTGCTGACATTGTCGTTAATAGAATGGGAGGGCCGGTTGGTGATGCTGATGAAATTTTGAAAAGGTGGACCGTGAGGAGCCATGAGTTAAGAAATTCCTTAAGTACCGTTATTCTTCCCATTGGCTGTCTTGATGTTGGACTTTCACGTCACCGTGCCCTACTTTTCAAGGTTGTAACATGTCTTAATTTCTTATTAAATGGCTTTCCAAGTTTACACACATGACTCATTTTCTTTCCTTTTTTTATTGTGGCAATAGACATTTGACTGCTTGAGATAGATTCTTTTGTGTCTTCTAATCATCATTCCATTGTATTTGGATGCATTCACTCAATATGGAGTGGTATGACGGTCCATTTAGCTTGATCTGTCTGTCAAGTGGCAAGTTGTGAGTATAATGGTCGCATGATTATTATATCTGGGCTCGGAAATGGTGATGATTTTCTTTTAACCTGATGGAAAGTAACAAAGCAACCTTGAGTGTAGCATTTACATTTCCGACTTTATTATGTGGGCTATATACACAAAGCTATAATGAATTTTCCCTGTCTGTCTTTTAAGAAGCATTAGTTACCATGTTACCCTCAATATTGACATTCATCTGAAGCTATTCATGTCATTTTTCTGGGTGCTTAGGTACTTGCAGATGGAATTAATGTTCCCTGTATGCTGGTCAAAGGTAGTTATTACACTGGAACTGACGATGGAGCTGTGAATTTGATCAAAGCTGATGACGGAAGGTAATGTTCTTTTGGTAAAGTTTTAGTTCCCTAGTATTAAGTTTACTCAGTGCAGCTTTAGTCTGCCGCCTATCTTGTATATTAATATTTGTTTGGGGATCTTTGGTGTCTGGTTCTTATCTGATACAATCTCCCCACCTGCCTCTATATATTTTTGAAGTGACACAAATAACAGTTTTTTGTATGAAGAAAGGGCTATATTACTTCCTGCTACTTCTTTATTTCATTTTCTGATCAAAATGATGTATTATTTTTAGCAAAGTAAAGTAGTTATGACCTACTTTTTATCTGAAAGGTTTATTTATAAAACATATTAGAGAGAGAATTGGCACGCAAGCTACTAGTTTAAGCAATGTCTATGTGGATTTGTTGTTGAGTTAAAAATCCTTTATCAAACTTAATCATCATGGTATGCTAGAGATATGGCTTCTCTACGAACGTTTGTCTCATACCCTTTTATTTTGTTGTCTCATTGCACTGCAAAAAATCTGCCTTGTTTGAGGAAGAGAATTTGGTTCTCCCTTATTTAGTTCAGAAGAACATAACATTGTTGAAAGGCATGGATAGCACTCGTGTGGTGAATTTGGTTTATGTTTTGACTTGTGAGAGAGAAATTATTTATTGCAAATTGGTGGATATTTGTATAAAAGTACATCAATAGCACTCTATGCCTTTTGGATGCTCTAATTTCTAGAAGGTGCTCCATGTAAACTTAACTCTTAAGAGAATAAATTGGATCACAAAACATGCATCTTACATCTCGTCTTTTTGCTCCTACCATATGAAGCACAAAGTTAAAGCAAGTCTACTGGTCTTGCATGTGCATTGGAAAAGTACTTAGTGTTATTTATTTGTTAAACTGATGCAGTGAATTCATCATTGATCTGATGGGTGCTCCTGGTGCTCTTATTCCCGTCGAAGTACCCAGCAATCAGCTCCAAAACTACAGTTTTCCTGTAAGGGGCTGTGCAGATATTTTGGAGGTACCCAAAAACACACATTTGATGTCAGATGATGGAAGTAGAATGCTGGCAGTTTCATCTGATCTGGGAAGATGTTCAAAATTAGGCAATAGTTGGCCAGGAGAATTAATAAATGTTGGCAGCAAAAGAATACCAGTTGAAAGGAATTCTGTTGGAATAAATCAAACAGAGGGGTTTGAACATGAATTTGGGAATCGTCTTCGGTCACTGCATAAATCAGGTGAAAGCTCTTCACATGCAAAAGCGTCACCTGCAGAAAAAAAGCAAGTGAAAGATGTATCAAGAGGCCCAGATTTCGCTCAAAAATTACCCACTGTTGAATTCGAAAATTGTGCCTTTCCTTCATCTGAGCTCTTTTCCCATATAAATACACAAAATACAGCTCAAGATAAAGTATTTGAAGGTTTTCCTCAGGCTAGTGAAAAAATTGTTGAAAATTCTGTTCAAGCTGATTCAGATAACTTGTTATCAAGCTATGATAAGTCTGTCAAATCCCCTCAAGGGGTTTGCACTGCCAGTGATAATACATGGAAGGTGTCTGTTGCTTTTTGTAACGGAATTGAAGGATTGGAGCACCTAGCAGCATTAAATATAGATAGTGCTCCATCCAATCCCCATCAGAAGCATGAAGAGCAATTTTTTGAGTTGCCGTTGCCCAAAGCAGCCGTGACTTGCAAAAGACAAAGACAAAGTGGGGTTAACTTTGTTTCTGATGATGATGATGTTGAAAATCTTCTTAATAATAAGGTTGGAGGGGCTTTTAATAACACTGAATTGAATAAGGATTCCACTGTTCAATTAAATGAAACAACTAATGGAGATCACACTAAATATGATGGTACAAGTGAGAAAGTTAATGCAGTTCTAGGGGAGGGCACAGGATGGGAGATTCAATGGGAGGATCTTCAAATTGGTGAGCGAATTGGTATTGGTAAGTTTCTCATCACTGAAATAGGCTAGATTTGTGTTGTATCTTCCTCTGCCTTATAAATGGTCTTCCAATTTTTATTTCACCCTAAAACTGTGAATTTTATGTCTCTAGATGTTGAACTCCTGCCTATACCGTACATTGTTTCTAATGAGATAAGCAGCAAATTGCGTCTGGTTTTAGTTTGATCAATGAACCTTAGAATTTAGGCATTGTTTTTATGACGATCCTATACTGGCTAGCTGGAAATTTGTGTCCTTTTCCCAATTCTGTAAGTTTACTTCTTTAAACTTATACAAGTATCATGAATTTAGGTTCTTATGGTGAGGTCTATCATGCTGACTTGAAAGGCACTGTAAGTCCACCCTCACCCTTCTCTTTTATCATTTTCAGTAGATCAGTTTCTTTCTTACAACACCCCCCAAAAAAAAAAGCCGGAGAGAGAAGCTCTTTCAATGGCCTAATCTAAGCATTTTGGAATAATTCCTCAGTTACTGCATAATACTCTGGTCATGCAACATATATTATTGACTAGACTTAACAGGATCAATTTTTTGGGGGCTTTCTTCTAATTTGTTCCCTATCTTGTTTCATGCCATATCAAGAGATTATAATCATGTATGCTTAAACTTGCATAGTTATCAATTACTCTTACTCCAAGATTACTTTTGTGAAGAAAGAATTTACTTCATTATTTCTATGAAATGAATTCTTCTTCTGAATTTTTTGGTGCATACTCTGACTTAGTGTGCCTTGCTCAAAAATGGGGTTAGATAAGTGTAAGAATTACGAAAGCCTGTGAATTATTAATTCTTTTCCTGTTATTTGTTATAAAAATTGAGAACTTGCACTGGATTGTTAACTGGCTAGAAACTTGTGAAATGAGAAATATAAGTTGAATGTGGATGGTAAAATTCCTTAATCTTATGCTACAGGAAACTTTATTTTATATTTCATTTTATTTTTGAGTGGGGGTTGCAGAGGTTGTAGCATTCAACTATGGCTTGGTAAAGGTCTTTGAATGAGCAATCCTTATATTTATTAGTGGTTGTATGTTGTCATAGACAGCAAAATTAAAGAATATGTTCTATATTTTCATCCAACAAACACAACTGGACAGGTTTTCGCTATCTTCTTTCTTTTGTGTGTGCTCTCTATGTTGTCTTGCTTTCAGTGTCGGAACTTTTTTTCTTTCTCCCTGTGAAGCACTGATGGTACTGCACTTGTTACCACTTTGCACTGATCTTGTGTAATTTTGTATAAATGCTTTAACATTACAGGAAGTTGCTGTGAAGAAGTTTCTAGACCAAGATTTCTCTGGTGATGCGTTGACTCAGTTTAAATCTGAAGTGAGAAACTGACTTTATGTGCATATCGTCAATCTGTTCATACACACAAATTTATATCCGTGCATTGCATTTTTCCCCTTCAGGTTGAGATAATGTTGAGACTGCGGCATCCTAATGTTGTGCTCTTCATGGGAGCAATTACTCGCCCCCCACATTTCTCTATCTTGACGGAGTTTCTTCCTAGGTTAATTTTTGTTTTATGCTTTAAATGACTTATTATTTTGGGTAGACAAGTTGAATGACGTGAAGTGAGCCTTACTTATTTCTAGACAGCTGTGCTTTTATTATGTTGTTTTTTCAATTCGCTGCGAACATCCAACTTAGTCTCTGTCATCAAATCAGCTGATTAGTTGATTTCTCTATATTTTGTTCCCTAAAGCACATTTATGACATGGTGTACAGAGGAAGTTTATATAGGCTGTTACATCGACCCAATTTTCGACTTGAAGAGAAGAGGCGGTTGCGTATGGCTTTTGATGTGGTATGAGTAGAAAAAAATTATCTTGTTATCATTTTATTTATATACATCTTTTTTTTTTTTTTTTGTGAAAAATCTTTACCGCATCTTTTAGGCCAAGGGAATGAATTACTTGCACACGGGTCATCCTCCCATTGTCCACCGAGATTTAAAGTCTCCGAATCTTCTTGTTGACAAACATTGGGTTGTTAAGGTACTCTTATTGAAACTTTTCTTTGAGAAATTTACTTCATTCCATCGCAAATAGATGAACTGTTAGGTGACATGGTGATGAACCTTTCCCCCCTTGTGCTTATTATTTTGTTAAAAATAGATGAACTGTCATGGTATTTTGTTTTTCTGCTTATCTGCTATTATAGTATATCTTTGTTTGAATGAAGGAGGATATATTGAACAATATTTACAAAGATTACAAAACACTACCAACTAAGCCACGGGGTCAATAGTTCTAGTGGCTATTATAGTGTATCTTGTTTCTGTCTCTTAACAGGTCTGTGATTTTGGCTTGTCACGCATGAAGCACCATACCTTTTTGTCTTCAAAGTCTACTGCTGGAACGGTAAATTTTTATGGTTAAATGATTTTTAATAAATTCTGTGAATACCCTTCTAGCTCATGCATCTCTGACCTGTTTTTTGTTTTTAATATAAAATGGAACTAAAATCTTATTTGACTGCAGCCTGAGTGGATGGCTCCAGAAGTCTTAAGAAATGAGCCAGCCAATGAGAAGTAAGTTAGATGCGCATCTGTATGTGCTCCTTCACGACACTATATGCAGGACTTAGAAGTTTGCTGGCTTGCAGGTGTGATGTATATAGTTTTGGTGTGATTTTGTGGGAGTTGGCTACCTCAAAGATCCCATGGAAGGGTTTGAACTCAATGCAGGTTGTTGGAGCTGTTGGGTTTCAAAATAGACGGCTCGAGATTCCAGAGGATATGGATCCAGTAGTCGCACAGATTATATGTGATTGTTGGCAAATGTTAGTACTAGTCTTCGGCATATTCTTTCTGAAAGCATCACATTGATTATATGCTTATTTATTGGCAATGCATAACATATCATTTGAGCTTGCATTTAAACTCCTCATGAAACCCTAGGGGGGATTTCTTATCTCTTGGTTCAAACACTTGCTTTAAAATTCTTTGCTTCTCGTACTTCATTGGTAATATTAGAAGGAGGTTCCGACATACAGCTAGCATCCACTCTCCCTTTTTCTTTCATGACATCTGAATGGTGACCTGGAAGCTTGAGAGAATAAATATTCTAGGCACTCCTTTGATGTTGGAAAAACTGAGGGCTGGCTGGCACTAGTGTGATTATTAATGTGTTTCTGTATTCGTGTTCATTTCCAAATCAAGTTTGATAATAAGTCACAGATGTGTTATTGTAGTTCATGATTGTATATTGATTTACATGCATATATTGATGTGCCCATAGTGGATTCTGCGTTTTTGATTAGATCTGGGTTGCTTGTCATGCAGGGAGCCACACTTGCGACCATCATTCTCACAGATCATGTCTCGCCTCCGCCCCCTTCGGCGCCTGGTTGTTAGAACAACAGATCCAACTGAAAATTAAATTTAGGCCATCGTAGCGATCTATGGAGATGATAGTTGTTGCTTGGTTCAAAGAGCCAGAGCAGCTAAAGTTTTTTACGTTTTGTGCTTTGAAATTGAAACAAGAAAAACAGAGTAAGAGCTTATCAGCCTGCCTCTAGCTGGCATGCCAACATGGAGAGCAGCTAAAGATTTCCCCAATTGTCAAATATGAGGAGATTGCTGAATGCAGAACTGGGAAGTGAAAGGCTCATTCAAAGCGGTGGGCATACACAACCATCAGAACGGAGTAAAAACCGTTCCAAGTACCTGCTTCAGTGCGGTTGAGGTTTGATTTTTACAGTTCAGTATCAAAAATTGTATTTGTAAAAAAACTTATTTTATATTTTTCGTGTAGAACTTGCCAGCAATTGTATGTAAAGTCTAGTCAGTTTTATTAAGCATGACTTAGAGCAGGACCAACTAGTTGTCCAAAAAAGAGAGTAGGGACAGCTGAATAATCACCAGAAAAAAGAGAAGTGAAGAAAAAAATGGGCAGAAGAAAATAAACGTTACAAAATTGTTCATTATAATTTGTATGTAGGGGACCTATTTGGAAATTGGAACTGTTAACTATAATCTCTGTTGTTGAAGTGGAAATGTAAACAGAAATTTCAAAATGAAGAAAAGGCATTTTTTTTTGTTAAAAAATTGAAGTGGGTTTGTCACTGGTTTTTACTGAAGTTAGGGTATAATTTTAGGGTTTAGAGAGTTTATATGGGACTACTAATATTGTCTATTAAAATTTTTTTTATAAATATATTATTATGAGATATAAATTTATTTTTTATTATTTATATTAACTTTTATAGCTAGAAAAAAAAGCATCAGAATATTCTGCAGTCCGTATATTTGCTCAGTTGGAGTTGCTTAGGAAATTATTCCTTTTATATTACTCCAAAGCTGGTAGTTGCAAGTTACCATTCAAATCAATTATTGTTACTTGTTGCTTTGAATACAAATAATTATTGGCGGCAATGGGCGGCTCTTCTTTCTGTCTCATGTTCATTAATTAACTGGAGATTGCTAATAAAAGTTGGCCTAAATGATAAAACTATCTTCATATTCTATAAAGATATGAGTTTAATTTTTACTATTGATATGAGAATTTTTTTATAAGTAATTTTATAAATTTTTTAAAAATATTTTTTGAACTTTAAAATTGTATTTTAATTTTAGTAGAAGATGGATATTAAATTCACTTAATTCTTTTATATATAAAAAAAAGAAATTAGCAGGAGATTTATAGTTTGGAGCATACAAGTTACAAACGGACGAGCAATCTGCCCTTAATCAGTTGTTCCTAACCTTTTTCTTTTGTTTTCTTACTCGTGCTAATAATATAAACTTTTAATGCGAATGTTCCAATGACCAAAAAGTTACCAAGTTTGACAGCTAAACTCAAAAGTAAATTTGTTTTTTAGAAACTTTTTTTGAACAGTAATTCATTTTCTAAACTTTCAGTTGGAGTTATGCCATCCTAAACCGGAACGGCACAAGAAAAAAATACTACATAGTACATATATCGCAGTCAATCAAATTTGGGAAAATAAGATATGGGTCCCATGTAAGCAATTGAATGACAAAAAAGTCCCATCAAATGCTATAATTTATGTTAAATCCCATGGGACCTCATATGAATTTTTTCTAATTGTAAAAAGACTTAAATGACCTTGTGAAATAAAAAAATATTAAAAAAAAGAGAGAGTTGGTGCGCTTTGTGATAACAGTACAGTGTTTGCAAGCTTCTTATGTCTTTGCGAGTTTGCTAATCCTCATTTTCCAAAAACAAGAACAGACCATCATCTTCTTCATCAAGACAATGGGTTTTGGGGAGAAAGAATCAAAGGAAGCTTGGATAACAATATGTGTGCGAATCGGTTGGTGATGAGTTTGAGAACAGGCGAGAAAATGAAGAAGGCGAAACCAGATACTGTCTCAGCGATTCTGACTTCAAATAACGCCCACGAATCCATGGTAAGTTGAATTCAATTCCGGGTCTGGGATTTTTCTGCTTCTTCCAAATGGTGTAGAAGATCAGTTTTCAACTTACTCAATCTTCGAAATTATGATTTGTTTATGCAATTTCCTGTAATTTGTGTTTACTCGTAGTTGGTTTGGATTTTCAAGGCTGGAAAGTGCCATCAGTTCTCAGTCGAAAGGTTGACCCTAAAACTGTGGCTTCCATTATATTGGGAGGAGGTCCTGAGACTCATCTCTTTCCTCTCACCAAACGATCTGCAACACCAGCAGTAAGTGAATGCAGTCCCAAGTTGATGATTTTTTGTCTTGTTGACTGACTATAAAAAATTGATACTTGGGGTGTTTGGATTAGTTTATTTTAAGTGATTTTGGCTGTACTAAATAAACATGTGAGATGAGTTTAAGTTTTGTCAAGCAGTCATCAAAGGAGAGCGATATGAAAGAGAGAGAGCGAGAGTAATGTAAAAGAATACGATGACATATGATGATCTCTTTTTTCCTTTAAGCTCATCATCTTTTTTACTTCTTGATTTGTGGATTCTGGTAGTAGGTTCACCCATAACTAAATTTGACTGAATACATAAAATCTTGTTTCTTTTCATGCTTGTTATTCCCGTTTGAGATGGATTGGGTTGACATCTGGTTTAGTTGAAAACCTGTTATGGATCTTTTAAGAAAATAATTAATTTTGCTTCCCTGATCGATTTCATTACTTGCAGACTCAAAAGAAAAGGAAGAGCAGTGATATGAAGTATAACATTCTTGGCTGGGTAATTCTAGCTGTTGGCATTGTTACGTGGGTTAGATTTGCTGGGGTTGTTAGTTACAGGTGCTGGGGTTGTTATTTTAAGTGCTGAGGTTGTTATTGAAGGTACTGGGGTTGTAAGTGCAGTTGATGGGGTTGTTAATTGCATGTGTTGGGGTTGTTATTTCATGCGCTAGGGTTGTTAGTTACAGGGACAGGGGTTGTTAGTTACATATGCTGGGGTTATTATTTCCCCGATAGAGGGGTAAACCCACTATCGGGTATCCGTATCTCACTGATGGGGTTCTTAGTGCAGGTGATGGTGTTGTTAGTTACAGGTGCTGGGGTTGTTATTACAGGTGCTGGGGTTGTAAATGCAGTTGATGGGGTTGTTACTTGCATGTGCTGGGGTTGTTATTTCAGGCGCTAGGGTTGTTAGTTACAGGGACAGGGGTTATTAGTTACATATGCTGGGGTTGTTATTTCCCCGATAGAGGGGTAAACCCCACTATCGGGTATCCGTATCTCACTGATGGGGTTCTTAGTGCAGGTGATGGTGTTGTTAGTTACAGGTATTGGGGTTGTTATTTTAAGCGCTGGAGTTGTTATTGCAGGTGCTGGGGTTGTAAGTGCAGTTGATGGGGTTGTTAGTTGCGTGGGTTAGATTTGCAAAATTGCATCCACCTCCTCCTCTGGATAAAAAGTCTGATATGGTCATCTAAATATCATTTCTTTGTATTCAATTTTAGTATTTTCTCATATTTTCTTGTTTGACAATGATGCAGTTGTGGTGTTATTTGACAAATATGAGGATTTTGCACATTTTTTATCTACAGTTCAGTATGTTGCAAGCAGATACTAGCCAGGAGAATAATGTTTATTTCTTGCTTCATGTTGTACCTTTTGTAATGACTAATTTTAAGTTTGATAGTATTTAGCTTTCATTCAACTTTGATTCATGTGCAATGTAATGATGGTTTGCTCATTTCCTGTTTCTATTCACAAGTGATGACCATGGTGGCCACGACATTAGTTCAAGATGAAAAAAGGAAATGACTTGTTCTTAATGGTTCAACCTTTCTTGATTGCACGTGTTGATGGTTGTAACCTTTATGAGGTTGATATGGTGAATCTGAAGAAATTTATCCCAAAAATTATGGAATTGGTGGCTCAAAATTCATTGGCAGACTATGCCTTAGAATGTGGACAAGATATACAAGTTGTGAATATAAAGCAGTTGATTCCTGATGATGAAAAATCAATAATTTTTTGGGCTTGCTTATGGAAGCAAATTTCTAGATTCGTGATGTATAATTTGAATATGTGATTATGTGGAGATGATCTAATCATTTTATAATGATAAAGAATCTTAATTACTAAATTGTTATTTAAAGATGATGGCTCAAGCATTTCTGTGTCTGCAATAATAACCCCAGCATTTGAACTAACAACTCCAACACCTGAAATAACAACCCCAGCACATGCAACTAACAACCCCATCAACTGCATTTACAACCCCAGCACCTGTAATAACAATCCCAGCGCTTAAAATAACAGCCCCAGCACCTGTAACTAACAACACCATCACCTTCACTAAGAACCCCATCAGTGAGATACGGATACCCGATAGTGGGTTTACTATCGGGGAAATAACAACCCCAGCATATGTAACTAACAACCCCTGTCCCTGTAACTAACAACCCTAGCGCCTGAAATAACAACTTCAGCACATGCAATTAACAACCCCATCAACTGCACTTACAACCCCAGTACCTTCAATAACAACCTCAGCACTTAAAATAACAACCCCAGCACCTGTAACTAACAACCCCAGCAAATCTAACCCACGCAACAATGCCAACAGCTAGAATTACCCAGCCAAGAATGTCATACTTCATATCACTGCTCTTCCTTTTCTTTTGAGTCTTCAAGTAATGAAATCGATCAGGGAAGCAAAATTAATTATTTTCTTAAAAGATCCATAACAGGTTTTCAACTAAACCAGATGTCAACCCAATCCATCTCAAACGGGAATAACAAGCATGAAAAGAAACAAGATTTTATGTATTCAGTCAAATTTAGTCATGGGTGAACCTACTACCAGAATCCACAAATCAAGAAGTAAAAAAGATGATGAGCTTAAAGGAAAAAAGAGATCATCATATGTCATCGTATTCTTTTACATTACTCTCGCTCTCTCTCTTTCATATCGCTCTCCTTTGATGACTGCTTGACAAAACTTAAACTCATCTCACATGTTTATTTAGTACAGCCAAAATCACTTAAAATAAACTAATCCAAACACCCCAAGTATCAATTTTTTATAGTCAGTCAACAAGACAAAAAATCATCAACTTGGGACTGCATTCACTTACTGCTGGTGTTGCAGATCGTTTGGTGAGAGGAAAGAGATGAGTCTCAAGACCTCCTCCCAATATAATGGAAGCCACATTTTTAGGGTCAACCTTTCGACTGAGAACTGATGGCACTTTCCAGCCCTGAAAATCCAAACCAACTAGAGTAAACACAAATTACAGGAAATTGTAGAAACAAATCATAATTTCGAAGATTGAGTAAGTTGAAAACTGATCTTCTACACCATTTGGAAGAAGCAGAAAAATCCCAGACCCGAAATTGAATTCAACTTACCATGGATTCGTGGGCGTTATTTGAAGTCAGAACCGCTGAGATAGCATCTGGTTTCGCCTTCTTCATTTTCTCGCCTGTTCTCAAACTCATCACCAACTGATTCGCACACATATTGTTATTCAGGCTTCCTTTGATTCTTTCTCCCCAAAATCCATTGTCTTGACGAAGAAGATGATGGTCTGTTCTTGTTTTTGGAAGATGAGGATTAGCGTTCAAGCTCCCAAAGACATAAGAAGCTCGCAAATAATGTACTGTTCTCACAAAGCGCACTAACTCTCATTTTTTTTTAATATTTTTTTATTTCACAAGGTCATTTCAGTCTTTTTACAATTAGAAAAAATTCATATGAGATCCCATGGGATTTGATATGAATTATAGCATTTGATGAGACTTTTTTGTTATTCACTTGCTTATATGAGATCCATATGTCATTTTCCCATCAAATTTCAGATTTTATTAGTCATAATTAAGATAAACAAATTAGAATATTGAAGGAAAACAATCTGGATATTGGCGTGGAGCAAACGGAGCGAGTGGCGGAGTTTTGGCAGGCTGACTGCAAAGTTCTCTCTACAGCAATGGCCACAGCCTTTCGTATATCACCGAGTCGTTCAGGATTACCTTCCCCATCTGCCCAGACCCATTTTTTCCTTCGCATCTAAATTCCTTTCTCCAATTCCATTCACAAATCATCGGTTTCAGCTTCTTCACTCCCCATAGGTATCACAATAAAGCTTTGATTCGCAGACGGTCGTCTTTAAAGGGAAGTAACGCCCCATCTGAAACAGAGTGCCCTGTTCAACAAGACCAGCAGCTCAAACGAGTACCAGTCCGTATCGACTTACTTCCCCTTTTAATGGGCTGATGGCGATATTGTTGAATACACTTCTCGTCTATTCGTCACCGGCGCTTCTTTTGTGCTCTTCATCGGACTCCCAGTTTCATGGTTTGGTTCTGTTTAAGCTGAATCGGAGACCTTGAAGCGAATTTTAGTGGCGTCTTTGCGGTTATTCTTGCCGTCGTCAGAATTTATCTGGGCTGGGCTTATGTCGGCAATCGCTTGCTCAGCGCCACCGTCGAATGTATAATCTTTGTTCTCTGTATACCCACCCAAAAAAAAAAACACCTTTGCCAATTTCTGTGAAGATGTGTAAAGGAATAAATGACCCCAAGTATATTGAAGAAAATGTAGCTCTCCTCTCACAACATATCTTCGTTTTGCAGATGAGGAGATGGGGTGGCAAGATGGCCGGTTACATTTTATTCTTTGTAGATGTTTTAGCATTCTCTTGGAAAAACTGAAAATCTTAATGAATCAGAATTCAATGATGAAATTTCTATGTGGTGAAATATGTTTTTTCTTTCTTTCCCAACTTCTTTTAATTTGTCTCCTGAGCTATTATTCGGTGCTGAGATTTCAGGAACATTTAACATTTTCTTTCGCCATAAACATTTTACTGGTATTTCTTGCATGAGTCATGCTCCCAAACTACTAGGATGGCGCCCTAATGTAATCAGTATAAGATATGAAAAATAAGATTCTCGGTTCTTTCCTGGATTATTCTATTGAATTCTTCTTAGGACTTCCGGTTTTAAGATGTTTGTTGGTGCCTTAACTGACGTGCCTAGCAATAGTTTCAAAATACTGCAAAGTATCCTCATTATGTCCTTTCCCCTATTGAGTGCTTGTTCATCATCTCTGGTTGATCTGAAATTCACACTCTCTATACAAGCTGAATACTGAGTCTTGTATACAACTTCAAGTATGATACAGGTAAGCCATAATCAATCAGCCATTGCCATGAATGCTAGTCAGATGCAATTGCCCCTGCACCTTTGTCCCCTTTTTTACCCCATTATTTTCTTCCAGTTATGCCCTATTGATCATGCTGTTAGTGAAAAGTATGAGTTCTTCAGCCTGTAAGTTCTGGTTCTTTATCCAGCTTAATATGACTTATGCTTTAAAGCAAGTTTTTCCCAACAGATATGGGTGAAGACTGCTGAAGTTTTGGCACGTGACCGCCTTCTAGGATCATACACTGAGTAGTTTTATACGTGTAATTCAGTCTCTTGCGCATGATCCATTCTTTTTATTGCTTCAGTCTCTGTTAACCATGAAATACGTAACAACTAACAACCGATAGTCCTAGTTTTATACATGTAATTTAGGCTCTTGCGCATGACTTACGTATCGTTTTTGACTTCAAACTGCATAAGTTTGTGGGTTCCATATAACTGCAAGATTTGTAGCTTCCTGTTACTGCTGTCTTGTGTCAAAGTAACAACTAATAGCCGATAGTCCTAGTTTAAGTCTAGCTATACTCCTCTGGTGTCAAGTTTCAGGATTGATCCTTTTCCTGTTCTTTTGTTCTTTGTAAAACAAACAAACAAGAGAACAGAAAAGAAAAAACCAAAAGTAACAATCAACAAGGCAGTGCAAAAATGATAGATCTGCAAACTGCAGTGCTGATGCTTTGAGAATTCATGCAGACTGCAGCGTTCATTCTCCGACCTGGAACTTTAGTTCTTAGTAATCTCTTGGTAAATTGTGTTTCGTTCTGAAATCCTAGAGCACGATTTAACTTGAAAGAATGATATCGCGGTGTGAGAGCTTTCAATTTTGCTGTTATTATTTCAGTTCTTTCGGAGAGATGAGAAAGTAACCATCTTTATTAGCACATCTCTCATTAGAACTATGATCTTTTGCTGCATTATGCTTGACTCGGCATATTGCGCGGAAGGTCAAGCCTGTACTTGGCAGATTGAAACTTAGTTTGGTGAGTCTGGCTACATTATTATTTGCATTTGTTTTTATCCTCGTCAACATTGATGGGAACCAAAGTAACTCGTATCTAACATCCAAAAAAGCTGGAGTTCGAGTCATACCTGGGGTTTACAGTGATGATTCTGCAAAATCTTTTGAACCAGATGCCTTCTGTGGTGAATCTGATCTTAAGTGATGAGCTCTCTTGACAACTATAGCTCATTTAATTATAAATCCTTGACCCTCCTCCATGTATGGATATTAATCTAAGGGAAGAGGTATACCGTATATATTGTGCATATTATTTACTTCTTGTACATATTTTTGTATGTGTAGTACCTTCCTCATTGCCTTTGTCTCGTGCCATTGTAATGTACTATGAAATTAAAATTAAGTTAGCTGAAGGCACCTCATGTAAATGAAGGGAGAATGACAATCAAGGATATCGTAAGCAAATTAATATCAATTTTGGTATTTATTTTCCTATGTTTCATATTTCAGCACTATTTTTTTTAAAAAAAAATCCAATTTAATATTAATTTTCTTATAAAATCTTACACACACACACACACACACATTTCGTTCTTTCTTTTTTTTGTTGGTTACCACACACATTTCTTAACGCCGAATAGTATTTGTCCAAGCAGTTTGGGTTCTGCTTGCTGGCCTCTAGCCCCGATTACTAAGTCTAAATTCACGTCTGTCCATAGGTCTCTCTCTCTCTTTCTGTTTTTTTTTCAAACATATGATCACTTAAATTTTAAGTGATAATCTAATTTCTTAATAATATTATACAAAGCTTTGGTCATCCATGTATTAAAAAAAGTGGTCTTCTAAACCAGAAAAAAGGGGCGAAAAGAATGAAAATTTTTGAAAATAATATATGCAACTAATAATTAAAATTCCAACATTCTAGAATTTAAATTGCAGTGTGGTGATTGATAAAAGAAATAGTAGGTGGGCATTTTTTAAATCTGAAGTTTCATATGAGGAGCTTTCAAAATCAGGTACAGTCAGGTCCATGGAAGTCTAGATTCTCTAGAAGCAAGCAACAACACAAATACGTTATTGTAAAAAGTTAAAAAAGCGGAGGGAAAAGGACAACCATTGGGTGCATGAACCTCCCAACGCCGTCAACACGTGTAATTCAGAGTGGGCCGCCACTACTCCTAACCCAGGGCGTGTCATTCACGTTACCCCCTGGATGTTTTGCCCCGAAGGCCCAAATTATTGCCCTTTTTACGGTGACCCCCGCATTTCCTTATTTTGAATATTTCCCACACAACCTGCGATAAATTAATGCAATTAGTAGTATTTCAAATTATACAAGTGGGGGTAGGGGCCCACCCCTGACCCTGCCTCAGAAATATCACCCAGGTTCATGCATCTCTCCGACTTCCCTCCTTTTCCTTCTTCCTCATAAAATTTCATCACGGAATATAAAAATCATGGATTTCAATTAATTATATGTTCTTGAAAAAGAATAGATTGTGACTCCAAACGTTTTCTCCTCCTCTATTAAAGTGATTTCCCCTCAGAATGAATCATACAGTTCTTCGTTTTTCTCTCCGACGACATCGCTCTTGCTCCTAGTTCATCTCCTACAATCTAACATATAGGGCTTCTCCAGAGTGCTTCCATATGTCTGAGGCATTTTGCTTACTTCATATATTCTTTCATCACCTTCTTCTTTCTTCAGGTAAGGGATAATGACGATCGGGCGAATTTTTTCTCCTTATTCAAATTTAAGTATCCTATGCGGGCACCAATTTAAGTGTCCTATGCGGGCTGTTTTCTAATTTACCATGTGTTAACTTCAGACATTTGAGTATTCGTCTTCCTGCCTGCTCCGATCGCTGGTATCGGAATATTTTGTTTAGCCTTTAGTTGCTTATCCATCCAGCATTTTTTGGGGAAACTTTAGTTAATTATTTCTATATTTAGAAGACGTATATCCTTTAATTCGTCTCGCTGAGATCCTCGATAATTCTATTGCTATTGCATCTCTCTCTCTCTCTCTCTTGATTGACTTTGATGTTATAGGCTCTAGCTAGCTACAGAAATATGAACTCGTGTCTAATAAATTTTAATGATCCAAGTTTATAAATGGAGTTTTCCCGCCTCTCCTTTTAACCTCTGGAGTTCTTCTCATCTATCGCACTGGTTGAAGTCGTAATGTAAGTGTCTTGAAGGAAAGTGAGTCTATTGTTGGAAGCACAGATGTCAGCGTTGAATTCATTAATTCAATTAGGATTGCCAAATTTGCGGATTCATGGCCAATTTAGCTTCTCGGACAAATTGGTTATGATCACTCATTTCACCTTCGCTATGCAGGATCAAAAAAATTTTTACGGCTGTAACAGATCATATTTTATCTTCCTCGTATACTTAGTTGTGTTGTAAATTTCATTATTGCGGAAAAGCAACTCCCATAATTTATATCCTGTGTTGGAAATAGGTTTGGAATGCCTGGAGCTTGTAGTTTGATGAAGTGATGCGTCGGTACCGAAATCGGGGAAAGGCTGTATGCTGTGCTATCTACTTTCATAATGGAGTTAAATGCAAGTTATGACATTGAATACTCAAGTTCTCTGCAAAGAATCCAGCATGAGCCGTGGCCACTACAGCCTGTTGATCCAAATAAGTCAAAGTTTCCGTGTTGTATAGTCTGGACTCCACTTCCTGTTGTCTCCTGGTTGGCACCCTTCATTGGTCATGTTGGAATTTGCAGGGAGGATGTGAGAACCTACAGAACATGTCTTGGATAAATCTGAGAATAGAGGATTTTGCTGCGGGGTTTAAAGCTGGAAATGAAGAATTCTACACCCTATTTAGGCCTTTCCCTGAATCATAAAACTAGGTGAAAATTATTCTTTCGAGTCCAATTTTACAAGTTTCAACTCTTATTTGACAAGCTTGATCTGGAATCTGAGATGTTGCAGTGTTGCTTCCCGCCAAACATGTCTGCACATACATGCAAGAATGCATTCAGACATTCAGAGAATGGGACTGCAATAACATGGGACGATGCCTTAAGATCAAGCGTGAGGCATTTTGAGAGCAAAACTTACAACCTTTTCACATGTAGCTGCCACTCATTTGTTGCCAACTGTCTCAATCGGCTGTGTTGCGGTGGATCCATGAATTGGAACGTGGTAAATGTAGCAGCTCTGATTTTATTTAAGGGGCACTGGGTCGACCTCTGGTCAATTTTGAGGGCTTTCCTGCCATTTGTTCTGGTTGTTACCATGGGCGTTCTCGTTGTTGGCTGGCCATTCTTGCTTGGCTTACTGTCATTCTCTCTCCTCTTATTGGGGTGGTTTCTTTTGGGTTCTTACCTTGTCAAAAATCTATTCGAGTGCTAGAAGCGCTCTTCACTATGTTACCTAATAAAAGGAATAAGGGAGGCGGGCGGGCGGGCGTGCACAATGGCTTGGATGAATTTAGGGAGACTACAGATTACTTAATAATTTCTAATATATATATATATATATATATATAAAGTACGGTCAGGATGGCGGCCCGAGCCTTGGCCCAACGATACCTGATTTGATCGGGTAGGACCCGACGTTCAGGTTAGGGAACACCTAAAAGTCCCTATCATCATTTTTCAATCTTCATCTTTTTATTGTTTTCAAGCTTTGCCGGACTTAATTGTTTCCGTTCAGAAATTCTCTGGTATGACTTCAGAAAAATTGTTCTATTTTTGCCAAATTATTTTTTTATTAATCTTTTTTAAACAAGCAATGAGGAAAAGGGAAAGAAAAGAGGTGTATAATATAAATAATATTTCTAAACATTTTTAGAATGAGTTGATGCCCCTGCAACATCAGATTCTTACTGTCTTTAGAGGAAAAATGTATCACTTAAAAATGATAAACTAACTTCATTACATGATTGAGAAAAGTAGAGTATGGATCAAATAAGTCAAACGTGTGGGGCATATTCAATAGGAAGGCATGCAGACTGAGTTCAGAAACATGAATAAAGTTGAAATGAAAGTCATGCTCATGCTCCATACTTGGGAGTTTTCCAAAGCTTAAAAGCTACCTCATGCAAGAACCTATCTGCCGGTATAGTGAGATTGCCACCATGCTGCATGTAGAATTTTTTTTTTTTAAAAAAAAAAGTCAATAAATTAATCAGATTAACTACAAATGATGCAAACATGGAAGAAGCAAGATATAGAGCAAGGGCTTGAAGTAAATCATGCAACAAAGGCAAATCAAATACAGGATCACTAATTAGGAATAAGCTTTTTTAATTTTTTAACTTAATATAAGAATCTAGCGTCTCAAAAGTATACCTCTTTGAATTCTTCGAATGAAAATTTCTCTGCATTATCCTTGCGAGTTACACCATGCTGCCATTGAGCGATCAACATAGGAGAATGATGCCTGCATCACAAAAATGATGTGAATAAGCAAATTTGTCACAAGAAAACGCAAGGTAATTTACCAAGGGCTTAATTACTTTATTTGTTTACCTAACATCCTTCCGATGAGTTTCTCCTTTCATGGTGTAACTTTGTGAAGGAAAGAGTGTTGAAAGATATAAGTTCTTCTCATCAAAACCTTTTGAAACTGAAAACTTAGAATCATCATCCTTCAACACATTACCAAAGCTCATAACAACGGACAAGTGAAGACGGGAGCTGATGTCAGATCCAGGTTGGGCTTGGCACATAATCCCAGCAACTAAGGCATCGGCATACTCCACATCAGCTGCAATCACTTTTGATCCACTACTGTTCACCTTCTTGCCAGCTCCAATGTGAAGGAAAACAACATCGAACTGATTATTGTCTACCACCTTTCCCTCTTGAAAGCCCAGCAACTTCAGTAGCTCAAGGGCTTCTACATTGACTAGCAAATCAGCATCATGAACTCTCAGTAACTCATCTAATTGGAGTATATGGAAGCCAAGTTTGGCACTAAAAGATTTCAAACTTGAATTGTTAGTCAGTACGGCAGCTTTCATTCCCATGAACCTGATGTCAAAGGAAGTGCTTTGGTTGAGATAATTTGGTATTCATCATCATGATGATAACAAGAGGAAACAGGTAAACAGAAGTACCTATCAGGTAAGGAATGCTTCACTAAATTCCTTTGACAATCTTTATCAGTGTTTTGCTCACTCTAGGAATGAATTTAAATTGATCAGTAATATGTCATCATGAAGCTAGCTTCTCCAAAGAAAGACAGTCAAGCACAAATGGACCTCACCGTATTTAAATACGTCTCATATGCATCCAGCAGTACAGCAAACTCCCTAACAATCCTCTCATCCTCGCTTTCTGAAAACTAAATTCAAGTGAATCTCAATGTTACAGAGGCAACAAATGGCAAAAATAAGATGAGCACAGTGGTAGAAATACTGTGACATGAATCAATCGACCATGAAACTCGGATTGCTCACCATTATTCTGCGCCATTGACATGGACACCCAATGCAACAACAGTCTTTCCAAATCATGATTTCTTTGCTTCCAAATAAACAAAGTTTGGACAAATTTCTATTTCCTCATTCGTGCGCTATGATATTTTCACCAAAAGAATTAGAGTGACACGCAGAATTTTAGCTTTTATTCATCATAGTAGCGCATTGCTCATTTCATCTGAGACATTACATTCGCAAGCAGAAGTTATTGAAAAGTGAGCTCGAACCAACAAGCACCCCCGATTGTTGAAGAAATGCACCATGCACTTACTACATAGGTAACTCTATACACCATCACCATTCTTGAGTACGAATTGACCCCAAAAGTTTAAAATGTGACGAAAAAACTTAGAATTTTATTTATATATCTGACCATAAATAGTTGGTAATATTTGAGATAGACATATGAAATCTGCTATATTCTACAAACATCTTGAAGTTTACACTGCAAGATGTTGTCATACGACTCCTAAAATTTCTTTTAGCCCAAATGTGGTAACTCCTGACAATGAACCCCGAAATGACTGTTGGTTGGACTAGAGAACAGATTAAATGCTATATCAGCACAAAGAAAAGCCCATCATTTGCTGGCATCTAGACACTATTACACAAGATTTCAGAAGAGTAAATCAAAACATTTTCACACATTTTCGAATATGATCTGCTTTGACAGCCGAGAGCTAAACAAAATTGAGCAGAATGCGCAAAAGATTTGTAAATCCAAGCCACAGCTTGTTGCACGATGGGATTTCAAGCAGAAAGATCAAGTGCTTCCATGTACTTCTTTATCGTATTTAAAAAGGCCTCAGTTAATTCTTCCCGTGTGATCAATAATAAATCCAATTGCAAAGAGAAGAGAGGGTTCACCTGAGGGAGGAATGTTGGGAAGGCTCAAAAAACCACAGAAACCTGTGGACGCGAGAGCATGAAGATGAATGTGCGACGAATCTATAAAACGGGCCAACCCGTCTCCAAATAAGACTAGGGCTCGGCTCGGCTTGTCTGCCATTCAATTGTCTCTTCGTATTCTCCTTCCAGGTTTCAGATGCAGCGGAGAGAAGACAGAAGGAGACGGAGGAACGCCGCCAGAAAAAACGGAACTAGATTCGGGGTTCCGTACTCTCCGATCGGGGAATATTGGAATAAGGGTAATAATATAGTTTTATTTAAAAAAAAACTTTCTGAATACAATTTATTGGATTCTTTATAATTTTGCTAAAATTAAATATTAAAAATGAGTAAAATTCAATAAAATATAATATTTGTGTGACAAAAGAAAAAATAATTTAACTTTTAAAAATTTAAAAAAATAACTCTGGACTGATTTAATCTATTTCCTTCTTTTTCAGCCAAAAAAAGAAAAAGAAAGTAGTTTACTGTTTACCCTTTCTTTACAGAATCTAGTATCCACCGTCTCCTCTCAGTTCTTTGACCCAACAAAATAATAATTTTCTGCGTTCATTACCGTCTTCGACTATCTTCACCCCAATTCTAGACTTTTCTCTGAACTATCGATGTCGTCTTCTTCATCGAACGATGGTGAAGCTCTTCGCAGCCGTATCCTTTCGAGTAAGCTCTACTTCGATGTGCCCCTGTCAAAGGTAAACTACTTATGCTTGAATCTTTGTTTGCTCTTTGAATTATGTGGTTTTTTTGACTCAGAACTTTAATAAATCAGGTTCCACTTATCTACTCGAACTCGTACGATATAGCGTTTCTCGGCATTGAGAAATTGTAAGAAATCATGCACTTGATTACTTAATTCAGACTTCTTCTGTCATGTTTTATTGTTGAAGTTCTTGGGTGATGATAATTCTCTATGTTTTTTATTAAGCTCACATTGTCCGTTTTCAACTCTTTTTCTTGGGTGGGGGCGAGATAAGACGTATACCGAAAGCTTATGCTGGTTAAGGTATCAGCATAACATCTCGAAGTCATTAATTTTTGCGGGGAGTATCATATTTTAGTAGCTCGTTATCGATCACAATTCCCAAGGGCCAAGTAATGGGAGTCACAGCGAGATGCTGCTTTGCTTAAGAAAAATTTCGAGAAGTTGTTGGGCCCATCGACTCATCTTTCTTTGAAATCTTCAGTTTGGTATATTTCAAGTTATTTCTTGAAACTGGTGGAGGAATATACGGAAATTTAATTATTAATATTTATTTAATGATACATTTTTTGAGGTAGTTGTAGCACTAAAATTTGCCCAGAAGATGATTCGACCATATTGGTTGCTTTGTCTTCTATCTTTATGGCCTTGCTCTAGCTGTGATCTGAGCACCTTGGCTGAATCCTGACTTGGTGACTTTGATTCCCTTGAACAACTCATTTCTTGATGCAGGCACCCGTTTGATTCGTCTAAATGGGGACGCATTTGTCAATTCCTCATCTCTTTTGGTATTTTGGATAAAAGATACGTTGTTGAGCCTCTGGAAGCTTCCAAGGATGATCTTCTAGTGGTAATCACTAGTAAATAATTGTGTTTCAAAATTACTGCTGCACATAAATTTATTGGTAGAGTTACATTATACACATGTGTTTTGAATATGATGGACGAGAATTCTAGGGACCATTCCACCTCCAAAAGAGGAAAAACTTTTCATCGTTGAATTTTCTTCATTGAAAATACTGGACTGATCTTTTTGTCTACTTTTGGCGTAATTCATAAAGATAAATGACAATCTTTCTTAAAGTACAGTGATTTAAGCAAATTATATAGTGCTGCTGAATCCATTTTTCTTTCCTCCTTTTACTTCATAGGTACATTCAGAATCATACTTGAATAGCCTGAAGGAAAGTTCAAATGTTGCTAAGATAGTTGAGGTATGTTCCTCTGGGTTGTGGGTGGCAGGCCTGAAATATTTGCTTTTTGTTCCGATATTCTTATCAATGCTCCCTTTTCCCTAACTGTGGAGCTCCTTTTCTAACTTATAGTGAAGGTTGTGTCTAAATTAATATAAAATTCTATCAATGTAAAAGAGACTGATATGATGTGATGGAAAGCCTGATTTTCTTGTTCTCTATAACAGCATACTTTCAATCGACTTTTTACTTAGTGGTTTCTATACAGGTCCCTCCTGTGGCATTACTTCCTAATTGCCTTGTGCAACAGAAAGTTCTTTTCCCTTTCCGAAAGCAGGTGAAATAACAGTTTTTGAAGTCTGTTTGACTTATCTAAACTAGAATCTTACTACTGATACTCGTAAAAGGAGATAATAGAGTAAAACAGTAAAATATCATTTACTAGACCTCGTTTCAGGATCCTATTTATAGAGATATTAAACTAATTACCCACCTTTTACCCCTAATTACCTGTACTATCCCTAACTGCCATTCAAATGATAGGTTGGAGGAACTATATTGGCAGCAAAACTTGCAAAAGAGAGAGGATGGGCCATTAATGTAGGAGGAGGTTTCCATCACTGTTCTGCTGAAAGAGGAGGTGGATTTTGTGCTTATGCAGATATTTCTTTATGCATCCACTTTGCATTTGTTCGATTGAATGTATCAAGGTACGGTCATATCTAGGATATACAGTTACAAGTTACCATCTGCTACCAAGTAACATTTATCTGTGTAAATAAGCAGTTTCCGTATTTTCTGCAAAATATACAGGGTGATGATCATTGATCTTGATGCACATCAAGGAAACGGTCATGAAATGGACTTTTCCAATGACAGTATGGCCAAAGCAATTTCTCCTGCTGTTTGAATTAATATTTCTAAGATTCCGCTCATATGTTTTGTAATGGCAGGCCGTGTCTATATCCTGGATATGTACAACCCTGGAATATATCCTTTAGTATGTCATCTACTCCTTAATCTGTTGTGCATTCTTTCTTCAAAAACCACCTAGTTTCTACCTTTTTAAGCAATTGCTCTTTTCTGTTCATTCCCCTCATCTATTAAAGGATGTTGACTAAAATGCTGTCAGCATCCTGCAGGTTATTCTTATGCCATACGTTTTGTTCATCATTGTCCTTTGCCTTGGTTTTGTTCATCACTGCCCTAGTTTCTCTACGGTGACCCATTGCTGTCTGTGGGCTGAAAAGCATATAAGACAAATTTTTTGTTTCTTTCAAACCAGGGGTCAGAAACTTGTTGATCTACACAAAATAGGGAGCAATCGGCAGGCAAAATTAAACAAAATATGTAGGGAAAAGTACTACTGATACAGTATTGAAAATGTCTTGAACATGTAGCTTTACCTTTTTATTGAAATGCTTTTCAATTATGTCAGAGTATTGTTTATTTCACAAATTGTGAGAAGAACACATGCCTGGGAAAGCATAGTTAGCTATAATCTTTATTTGTTATTAACTTGAGCTGGGCAACAGATCTGGTAGTGTTATCTTGCTTTTTCTGTATCTAGGTCAACTCATGACAATCTGTTATATCCTGTTATTTTTGCCCCCTTCCCCTATTTAGGATTATGAGGCGAGGAATTACATTAATCAGAAAGTTGAAGTGAAGGTGCCTACTCATTATCCCAGTGAACACCTTGATTGCGTTAAGCCTAAATGCTCTGATCTGCTTTTATGTTGATTACTCGTTTTCTGATCCCTTTTCAGAGTGGGACACTTACTGAAGAGTACCTGCAGAAATTAGACAAAGCACTCCAGGTATTTCATCTCAAACATTGCTATCTTCTACTCTTTGTTGGTTTGAATAATTTGCTGCCCGACTACAATTAGGTGTATCCATTCAATTTTTATGTTCTTCACGCAACATTAATTATATTTTTCCAGTTATACTCTTATCTTTACTGATTTAAAAAGTATAAGGTAGCATCAATTACTGAAATAAACTATAAGAGCATATTGGGAAAGTTAAGAGAAATTTTGACATATCAATTGTATTTCTTAATCTATAGATTAAAAAAAGGAGGAAGTGCCTCTTAGAGTTCCGGACAATAAGTGATTAAACCAAAATGCTACAATGAAAGTGATATTCAGATAGGTTTGTCGGCTAATATTTTTCTTTTCCATGTAATTCAAGGTTGCTGGCAATAGGGTTGACCCTGAGCTGATTGTTTATAACGCTGGGACTGACATCCTTGATGGTGATCCATTAGGCAGGTTGAAGGTAAAGTCCTTTATTGACTTCAGGGGCCGATCACTTTCTCCTATCAGTAGTTTCTATGTGAAACAAATAAATAGTTGTGAGAGTATATTTCTTTGAATTTACTGTAGATGGTGCATTTGTTGGTTTGTACATGCAGATCAGTCCTGAAGGGATTGTGCAAAGAGATGAGAAAGTCTTCCAATTTGCTCGTGAAAAGGACATTCCCATCGTCATGCTCACATCAGGTTTCTGCTTCAAGTATTTTCCCAGCTTATTTCAATACTTTTATTGTATCGTCTTCATATAACCTCCCATATTTCAGGTGGTTACATGAAATCCAGCGCTGGAGTCATTGCAGATTCAATTGCCAATCTCTCGAAGAAATGTTTGATACAGACAAGTAAAGGTCCAACTTCAACATAACATGCTCCTGCACTGAAGATGCGTCGCCGGAGTTTTCATGTCCTAAAAGTATATGGATTAGAATGTTGCTATATCAGAGTAACGTACATGTATAGTTTTTTATAATGTAAATGCAGTGGAAAATGAATTTTACTTTTGCATATAGGAGTTGCAACTTGCGAGGACACTTATGTTGAAGGTGTATTGTATGTATTAATAATAACATAGATGAGTTTGAATTTATAATGCATTTTCATGTGTGGCACTCATGAAAAACCTCATGCACAAATATATGCGTCTGAGAATGCAGGTTTACGATGATGTTGTTCCAGGGCTAACAACTAACAAAGTAAGCTTTTTCTGCCTGCTATAAAAAGGGCATTGGCTACGACATTAGTAAAAAATAGTTTCTCGAGATGATGATGATGGATATGGTTTGATCAACATTGGATAATTTATTTATTTATTTAATATATATATAGTAATATGGGTAGCAATGTATTGAATAAATATTTTTTTAAAAATTGCTGCTGACACTGATTTGTCCAAAGCCACAGGATTTCTATTAGAGAGGGCAATCTCAGTTCGGCTGGTTCCACCCCATGGTCACCTTGGCTGCAAGAATTCTGACCAAGTAAGAAAAATCACGTGAATTTCTATCTAAATGTTGCAATCGCTACCTTCTATGTAAAAAAAAAAAAAAAAATCAAACACAAATCCATTCAACCAATCAAAATTTGGACAAGTCATGATGAAGTAACTATAACATAAACATTCAAAATGAGTTATGCACGTAAAACTCAGATGTAACTGTGGCAATAGACTACATAAGCTACATTGTCCTCCACGATTAAAAGTAGATTCTCTTGCATGCAGAGAGTTGGAAAGCACTTATCTTTATATTTAAAATTGTTTTCTTAACCTTATCTTGGAAAGATTGTAGGGCTATGATTGGGATCACGTCGTGTAATAAATCTGTATTGAACTAATATGATTTGTTCATGCATGCTTCTCAAAACTTCGACAACGAAGACCAGAATTAATATATTGAAGTGAGCACAGATATTGATAAGGAAAGCCAGAGAAGGTGGCGTTTATAAGCTCGAAGGGTCCTGTCATTTTCAGGTGCTCCTCCAATAGTAAAATGGTATCGTTCAGCCTTAAACTGCCAATAATTTGAGGCTTGGGACGAAGGCAAAGACAAAAGGCTTCGGTCCAATGAAACTTTCCCTTTTAAGGAGTCCGTCCGCTTTATAGCTTCTAGATTTCTCTCCTTAATTACAACCAATTATTTACTTAAAATAGTATTATAGTACTATATTTGTGGGTGAGTCGTGGAATTTCGTGATTGAATTGTGGTTAATTAATTAAATGGAGGTGGAATTAATAATATGATTAGGGGGTAGAGAGCTAGGTGCTAACAAACGGTGAAGAATCCCAACACAGGTCTGAAAAGAAATTCCAACTACAGCCACAACACATGCGAAGGTGTTTTGTGCAGTACCATATGTTGCCTTGCTTCTTTTTCCCCTTTAAAATTCTCACAGAAGCAACCTCACAAACATTTAGATGATCAATTCAATAAGTAAATCTACTCAGCCAAAAAAATGATAAATAAATCCAATCACACGCGCACCCCTCTTACTTTTATTAGATGATCAGATGATTAGGGTGTATGATGATGAGGGGCAAAATGGTGGGTCCACGTGCACGAGGCTGCAAAGTGGACCTAGCATCACGCGAACAAATGAAAGAGCTTGTTTTGTTCCACTTCTCACATGATCCACCCATATACCTTGCTACCTTCTAATTTATTACTCTTCCTTTTGTTTTTTATTTTATCTTGGGTATTCTCAAATCATTTTAGACTTTACTAATCTATGTTAAGATTTAGAATATAAAGAGTTTTTATCTTTTTCAATAAGAACCCTTCTTAAAATTTAAACTTATAGTCTCTTTCTTATATAGGTAAGACCGTTTATTGCAACAACTAATTATTTATTGATAATTACTCTTCTTATAATTAAATGGGGTTATGTCTAAGGAAAAGAACTGATACTTCATAGCATAGTGAACTATGTTTAAATTTTTGTCCGAAGAGGTGAGTGAGTTGAACATGATTGTCATCGATATAAGGATAGTGTAATTATAAGAAAAATTTACTGTTCCTTCAATAGCGAAACTGCCCTCTCACGCCTCACGCTTAGAGAAGATTAATTATCGTCAACTGATACCCAATTCTTGATTTCTTTTCCCAAGGAAATGGAAATAAAATCTTCTACTTTTTTTATTTAAAATAATAAAAGTCATTTATACTTCTAATATTTTAGGCCATTTTAGTTTCATAAAAAAATTAAAAAATAATATAATGAAAGTGAAAATTAAATATTTTAGACTATTTTATCCTCCCAACTTTAACTCTTCTTAAATTATAAAAAATATTTTAGATCATTTTACTATAAATTATAAAAAAATATATATCAATTTGATATTTATTTTTATCATACCAAACAAATTTTTAAAATATATTTTCAGCCTAATTATATTTCCACTAAATTTATAATAGTGTTGGATGCAAGGAAGATTATTTGTGTACCATAACGACGAACTTTTTTTGGTCGGAGATATTTAGTATCAAGACAACTAATCCAACCACACCTATACATATACACCATAATTGGTCTATATATCCTATATTATTTGTATTGAAACCTGTAGTCAACAGCATACTCATTAGGTAGCCAGAATAAATTAAGACTGTCCTCTTGCTTGCATGCGTGAACCAGTTCTATATATGGCAAACTATACCTAATTTGAGTTTTCTTCAAGACTTATCAACATAATATAATATAATGGCCCTCCTTCAGCCCTTTCAGCAGTGTTTTAATTTGATTACTATAATGTTGAAAAAGAGGCCTCAAAAAACAAATCCGAGCATTTTAAAATCAGAAATAACACTTTTTTCTTCACATCGCTAGATTTTGGTCCACCCCTTTCATTCCCTTAATTGGTTTGCAAGCAAAATATAGTTTTTCATTAAACGACGCGACGTACGCTCCCATATAATTAAATATATCCATACATGGTCCTCGCCTCGCTCTTATATATATATATACACAACTGAACTGTCCAACAGAGATCCTCGTGTGAGAGCCCAACTTTAATTTACTGCTCGTAGCTCTTCCAATGGCCTCCGAAGCACAGCTTCATGGTTTAACTGAAGCAGAATTTGCAGTACTTGAGCCCATCATCCACAAATATCACAAATTCGAAGCTCTTCCCAACACATGCACTTCCACCGTAACTCACCGAATCCAGGCTCCTGCTAAAACTGTGTGGGGTTTCATTCGGAGCTTCGAGAATCCTCAGAAATACAAGCACTTCGTCAAGAGCTGCAACATGAAAGGTGACGGCGGCGTTGGCAGCATCCGGGAGGTCACGGTGGTTTCAGGCCTCCCAGCTTCCACCAGCACCGAGAGGCTCGAGATCTTAGACGATGACAACCACATACTCAGCTTTAGGGTTGTGGGCGGCCAGCACCGACTCAAAGATTATCGCTCCGTTACGTCGGCGAACGAGTTTCAGACGGAAGACGGTAAGGTTTACACAATGGTTGTGGAGTCATACATCGTGGACATACCGCCGGGGAACACTGCAGAAGATACGAAGATGTTCGCGGACACTGTAGTGAACCTCAACCTTCAGAAACTTGACCTCCTTGCCATATCAACCCTCCATGCACAGCATTAATTAGTTAATTTGTGATGAATACTATATTAAGGATTTGGTGCTAATGATCTCTGTCTGTTTGTCCTCATGGATCCTTAATGCTAAGTGATGATTCTAGCTAGATGCTACTTTGGTTGTTTACTCTCTTCTTAATTTATTAATAAAAAAATCGTCTTTTCTCATCACTAGCTGATCGCTGTTGGTTATTTTATGTTATCTGATTTGAAATCAAGACTTGATTAGAGCGGTCTCACTCCTTTATTTTATTATTATTATTCATCATAAAACTGGTTCAAAATCTATGACACGGTTACAGTTATATATAGTACTGATTATAACTAAGATTAAGTGTCTTACTGAGGTAATGCAGCGTTGAAAAAATGGATTTAAAGCTTCCATGTTTAGACAGTTAATGATTGATCCAGTTTCTGGCTAACCCAATAATAGATGGATTACATACATATATATATATCAGATTATGAAAATATAGCTGATACGTACTAGGAGAATGGGATTGAAACAACAAAGTTAATGGGAGATGCAGAAGCAGCATTATTGAATCAAAGATGGAAGAGAGAGAGAGAGAGATACGTAGGAGAAATAAAGGGAGGGATGGTGGGTGGGGTAGTTCAGGAACTTTTTCGTGGGGCTTAAATAAAATGTCAACCCCTTTTTCAAAGGCATGGGCAAAAAGTGAGAGAATCTTGTGCTTACTTGTGATCCCACTTTCACCAACACGTGAGTGTCTGAGCTGTGACCATGATTATCCACCATTAATACCCAAACTTGGTGTTTGCATCGGTTACTCGGAAAAATAGACTGATAAATCAGCCTAACAAGTTTTTTTCCCGTATACATTCACTATAGATAGATAGATAGTAGTAACTAATCTTTTTATTACAGAGTCTCCATTTTAAGGTAAATAATTAGACACCGAAATACTTTCTATGTCTAAAGATAGCATTCAAATTAGTTAAGAGACTAAAATAAAATAACTACTAAGTCACGTTCACCTAGTTGAGTTATAAATTTTAAATAGGTTAATTATGTTAAATTTTATTTTTTTTAATCCTTATTGAACATGACATGACATTGAATTATAAAATAACATTATGGAAAATTTATACTTTAATAACTCATGTACTTATATTAATATCATTTTTATTTAAATGTTACTTATTTTTAAAGATATATATATTTTAATAGATTGACTCCAATATAACTATATATATATTGAATACATAGTACAATTTTCAGTACATTAGTGTCAATGGTTCAAAACTCACCCCTCTAGCTTCTTCATCGTTAATTACTGACGATTTAGTATATATTTTACCCAAATCATCCTTCTGCATCTCCATTTAATATTAGTCTCTTGTTGACTGCATTTTTTTAATTTCCTTTTAGAAAAGAGACGGCAGTCTAAAACAAGCACACTCTTTACATAAAACTTATTAATTTAATGCTTAATTATTTTTGTGGTCTTAAGAATAAGTCATAATGTTCATCTGTTAATAGTACTGTTTATTACAGTTTATATTTAACTCGCGCTCTAATGCTATAGTAGATAGATAATTATCCTTTATGGGTTTTTTTTTACATAAATTTTTAGAAAGGTGTTGGGTTTATCTATAATCTAACGATAGGATAAAATTTTTCTTCCTCTTAAGCGATATTAATATCGGACAAGTATTTTGAAGTTTTTTTTTGTTACTCACTCGGTTCACTAGAGTTTTATCCCGACTATACCCGGATCCGACCCATGTCGCGCACCTGACTATAATGTATGAGTCCCATAATAAGAATTTTTTGTATACGTCAAGGCTCAAATTCAAGATCTTACTTAAATGATATTGAGCCACTTACCACTCAGACCAACTCTCGTTAATAGCATTATGAAGGTTAAAAACAGCAAGGGGAGAACACATATCGAAAATGGGCCTCAATTCATTGGACTTGTAGTTAACGGTGACCCGAGCGCTTATGACCCAACAGGGGAGTTGGTCTCTACCTTGCAAGTTTAGTTGTCCGGTGGCATTTGAGTGCTGTGAAAAAGTTATTGACATTTGTACCAAAAAGATATTTATTGACAATTTCATCCCTGTCTTAAAAATACAACTAAAGAAGGTTAGTCCGAGTGATAAAAAATTCTTATTGAAAAACTCATCCACTATAATTAAGTGTACGTCGCAAGTCAGATCTAGATATAGTTAGGGTAAAACTCTAATAAACTAAATAAGCAACAAAAAAAATTGCTATTGTTCAAAGTGATAGTCCTTCAGGTATTAATACACGGGAATATTAACTACTTTACGTAAATTAAAAATATCAGTTAAAGTTAGTTATGTTTCAAAGACTTTTTATAATTTTTAAGATTTATCCTTCGAGAGATTGAAAATGAAAATTCTGTTCACACCTTGATTTTGCAAGGGGAAAAAAAAAGCGGCTTCTTTTCAAATCCCTGACGGACGACAATACGTCATTTCATCCATCTTTGCTATTTAAGTCAATGGTGGGTTATTCTAAACAAAAATAATAATAAAAAAAAGGGCCATTGTTCTAAATAAATTATAAATCTTTCATTAATTTTTGTAGAAGTCTAGTATTTCTTTTGTCATTCTTTGCCTTACAACCCCACTTCTTCAATATTTTAAATCTAACTCGTACAAATTTTACCTTCCCTCCTCTTTAAACCCTCACACCAAATCACCCTTAAAAAAAGGAACTCATATACCTATCATACAGACAAAGAATCAAACTCACAGCCCACGTTAAAAAAGAAGACCTGAAAAAGTGCTGGCACAGACTAAAAATCTAATACTCCTCTGTTCCTTTGATATAAGATAGTTTATAGTGTAATTATATTATAAATTAGATTTTATATTTAAAATAAAAAGGAATATTAAAAACTATAACTCCATGTGAAGCATAAAATAGACATGAAACTTTGAAAGCTGCTACAAATAAATGTGTCGCAGTCATTCAATTGTAGTAGTAATGATTTTTTGTTACATGAACATGGATAGAAATAGAGGCAGGGAGGTTTTTGCTAATGCTGAGGAGGCTAAGGCCCCCTTGCATGGCATAGCTGGTTTTGTTATTTATGAGGAAGAAATGGCCCTCTCCTGACACAGTCACACTTGCCCCCACACGTCACCACCTCCTCTTGTCCTTAATCTCACTTCTCTTTTGTTCTTCGGCTTCCGTCCCCACCATGTGCTTCTTCTGTTTACCCACCAACTTCAATGTAATCAAACGTTTCTAAGCTGCAAATATAATCATCATAACTTGAAATTTTCAGCTCTTGTCTGATGACGAACTTGAAAGTTTATGTTGTTCTTCTATCCAAAATCATTTGAACATTGATAAAGTCGTAGATGATTATGTGCCTGTTTGATGGGATTGATGGGTTTAGTTCATTAGGAGATATAGTAAATTCCTCAAAGATTTTCGTAGCTCTGCTTTTTCTGCATCATTTGTTTTCGGCTTTGCTTACCTCATTTTTTATCTGTCTTTCTGGCCCCTCCACAGAGAAAGCACTTTGCTAAAAAAGTGGTTTTTATTTCCGTTTACCCCAAGTTGTCGCAGGAGACTTTTTTACTCCATTTACTCATCTTTATCGTCACAGTACCTTGATACCTGCCTTTGTTTTTAAAAGAGCTAAAAAGCAGAGGCCTTTCGTGGAGTAGTACCTGCCATGAACCGAAGCTTGAACAGAGAGAATCTATATATTTTTTTTTATACAAGTGAAGGTTGAACCCAAATTATAAAAAAAAATTAACTATGGGAAAACAATTCCCATCTTCTCTCTATAAACAAATACCTCCAAACTAGGAGGACAATTATCCAAAAAGTATGATCTAGATAACCCTTGTTTCGCTAATGTATCAGCAACTTGATTACACTTTCTTAGAGTGTATTTGATGTGAACTTCCCATTCAAGTGTGAAGAGGGACTGAATTTGCAACATCAATAGGCTTTCCCTATGCTTATACTCCTTCAGTTGGATAGAATTAACTATATTTTTCGCATCGGATTCTAAAATTATTTTTCTAAGACCCAAATCCCATGCCAATGAAAGCCCCTTAAAGATAGCCCATTGCTCAGCCTCATTGATAGTACAAGGACCAATAATGTGTGTGAATCCTGCGATCCAATTCCCCTTATAGTCTCTAATTACCCCTCCACATCCAGCCTTTGTTTGTGTCCTTGTAAGGGACCCATCAACATTTATTTTGACATATCCTCTCGGGAGAGTTTCCTACTTTAGAGCTGGGACACTTTCCACATTCTGTACAAATCATTCCTATGGGCACACAAAGCTTCTCTACACCTGTTTTAATATCACAAGAGGCTATTGAGGTTTAACGAATTCTGCATCACATATAGACTTATTTCTCCATTTTCATAACTGCCAAATCCCAACACCCCATAATAGCTTCCAATTATCGTCATCTGCTATACCCAATTTACCCTTCAAATTTATAGCAAACCAATTTCTCAAATCTACTGAGAAGAACTTATTATGATAGATGGGTTTTATACATGTGCACCATAGCTTCCTGGCATATTCACAGTCCCTCAAAATGTGTAAAGTGTCTTCTACACCCTGATTACAATGTTGACAAGTTTCTAATGAAGATGACCATTCAATTTTCCAAGCATTCGTAGGCAATCTATGATTAAATGCAATCCACATAAATGTCCTAATTCGCTCTGCCCCTCCCATCTCCATATTTCCTTGAACGTTGCATTGAAAGAATCTTCAGGTGGTTGTTCTATCATATAATAAGCACTTTTAACAGTACAAGTACCATTGTTAGTTGCATTCCAAACAAGCACATCTAATCCTGCATCTTGCCTCAGAGGAAACACCGTCAATAACTTATGAAAAACTTGACTCGGGACTAAATTAGCAAGTCTCATGAAACCCTAATTTCCATCAATTACCCAATCAATGACTTTACTATTATTCTCTTCCTTTGTAATAGATCTTATATGCAGTTCCTTAATGCTCTTATCATGATAAAGCCATTTGTCGTTGAAGAAATTTACCCTCTGACCATCTCTGATATGCTATCTCATGCCCCTTTCAACATTCTCCTTCTGTTCTGCAATAAATTTCCATAAGGCAGAATCCCATGTCCTAGCTTCCAGCAAGTTCTTCTCATTACATAACATATATCTATGTAACAATACTTCAACCCACAATCCTTTTGTACCTTGCACCAACTTCCATGCTACCTTTGTTCCGCAAACTTTATTTACAACACTTAATTTTTTGAGCCCAATACCTCTATGTGCTTTAGGTCTAACCATTTGGTCACACCCAATTGGATTATACCCATTACTATTATCTGCGTGGCCTCATATGAAATTCCTTTGTATTCTTTCAACTTCATGACAAACTGCATTAGGTAACCTAGTTATCTGCATAGGATACATTGGAATCGCACTTATAACATATTTCGCTAGAGTAATTCTTCCTGCAATTGTTAATGTCTTTGCCTTCCATGTCTGCAATTTCGATTTCACCCTATCTATAATATAATGAAAAGTTTCTGTAGGTTTCCCCCCTCTGATGACTGGAAACCCCAGATACTTCCCAATATCACTAGAACTAGCAATACCAACCCTCCCAGTTATCTTGCCTTTTGTACCATTTTGGCCAGAAGAAAATAGAAGATTTATCTTTACTAACTCTTTCCCCCGATGCTCCACAAAACATATCTAAACAATTTATCATACAATTAACTTGTTCCTCTGTAGCAACTCCAAATAACAATAAATCATCTGTAAACATCAAGTGAGATATCTTTGGGCCTCCATTTCCAATATTAACCAATTTCCAAGCTCCATAATTAACTGCATCATTTATAATATGAGATAATTTGTCCATACACAAAACAAACAATAGTGGTGAAATCAGGTCTCCTTGTCGGAGATCTCTTTTTGAAAAAAAAAATAATCATTTTAAAAACCATTCCAAAGAACATTATACGAAACTGATGAAACAGAACTCATAATTAAATTAATAAAATCACTATCAAACCCAATATCTTGAAGTACTTGGCGCAGGAAATCCCAACGTATTCTGTCGTATGCTTTCTCCAAATCAATCTTCCAAGCCATCAACCCCACCTTGCCTTTTGACTTTCTCATGATATGCATAATCTCTTGGCCAATAATGATATTATCTTGGATATGCCTCCCTTTTACAAAGCTAGATTGGAATGGAGAAATAATCTCATCCATATAACTTCGCAACCTATTTACAATCACTGTAGAAATAATTTTATAGTGCGTGATACATAATGAGATTGGCCTAAAATGGCTCACTAATTGAGGATTTTTCCTCTTGGGGATTAAAGTAACCAGAGTCTTATTCGTCTTCATATTAACCATTTTCTCCATAAATACCTCTTTAACAAATTTGTAAACAGTTCCTTCTACTTTATATTCCAATTTCTTTGGTAGAAAATAGGAGAAAACCCATTAGCACCCGAAGCTTTATAAGGAACCATTGCCATGATAGCCTGTTTAACCTCCTCCTCTGGAGGAACATAACACATACCTTTAAACACCTCCTTATTTATTTCAGGGAAACTTGTAATAGTATTTATCATACAAGAACCTTCTTCTCCCATATCATAAAGATCCTTAAAATAATTAGAAATCATAACTTTTAATTCCTTTTCATTTTCTACCCAATTTCCCATTACATCTTTTAGTGAGGTAATTGTGTTCCTTCTTCTTCGCATCTTTGTTTTTAAATGGTAGTAACGAGTATTCCTATCCCCTTTTGTAATCCACTAGGTCCGAGCTTTTTGAAACCATTTCATCTCTTCTAATTTTAAAATTTCATCAAATTCAGCTTGTTCCTTTTCCAAATTAGACAAAAACACCGAATACCCATAAGCTCTTGATCGTTGTATACCATTTAGCCTAGCAAGAATTCCTTTTTTCCTCTTCTCAATCATACCAAAAATATTTTTATTCCAGTCTGTCAATAAACTTGTGAAATTTTGCAACAACCTATTTAATTCAAGACCAGAATCCCAATCTCCATAAATAAAATCCTTAAAGTTATCATTATACAGCCACATAGCTTCAAAACAAAATGGTCTAGTCCCTCTATCCACCTTATCATTCATGAATTGAAGCATGATCGGACTATGATCAGAGAATTTTGTTCTAGAAAGTACCTTTAGTAAACAATCTAGTAAGTCCGTTAAAAATTGTGTATTAACCATAGTCCTATCTAACCTCTCATAAAACCTTGTATACCCTGTATTTAGAGGTCCTTTCCAAGTAAACTTTGGACCTTAAAAATCCAAATCAGTAAGTTGACACTCACTCATTTATTTTTGAAATCATATAATTCTATTAACAGAACAAGGTGCTCCACCCACCATTTCCTTATAACTCATAATATCATTAGAATCACAAAGTACCACCCATTGTAATGATATTGTTTTTGAAAATATTTTTAATCTATCCCATAATACTTCTCAAAAATTTGAATGCGGTATTGCATATATAGTAGTTAAAATTAACTTATTAAATCCAGGAAATTCACAATGCAAATGGAAAAAATGTCTATTATTTTCTAAAACCTGAATATTAATTCTACTACTTTTCCATACAATAGTTAAACCACTAGATTGCCCTACACTAGGTATACTTTTGATTTCATCAAATCCCAATTTTGTTAAGATATTTAATCGTGTATCTTGTTGACATCTAGTTTTAGCCAAAATCATTAAACTAGGATCAGGTCCTTTGCAAACATTCCTAACATTTCTTAATAGTCCAGATCCACATGCACCTCTAATATTCCAACATAAAATTTTATCCATAAAATAATTATTCATTAATAATAAAAGCCCAATTATAATTCAAACCTGACCCTCACTTGATGTCTCTTGTACCATGAAATCAGAGCCCATTTCATCCACTACTTACATAATCAGGTTTTGGCTATTTAATCCCAGTTCAAAGCCCTGATCCAAATCTGCAAGCCCACTCTCCATTTGCATATCTATCTCTGGACCCACTTCCACACAGCCCAAACTTCCTTCTTCCTCCAACGGTTTTCTTCCTTTTTCCGCCTCACCCATATCAATCTCCATATTTGCATTTAGCCTACCTTCTTCCCTCTCATTAGCCCTTAGCTATCCCTCATCATAACCTTCATTAATATCCTCCCCCAAAGTCAACATCAATAGCCCTCCTTATGTCGCATCTCTCTGTGATTCTCTCACCCTTTGTTCACTCTTCCTTCTTCCTTCCGCCGCTCCCTTCTCTGCTTCTATACCTACCCATCCTACCCGTCCTTCACTCACTGTAGTAGACGCCATGGTCTCCTTCCTGTTCACACCGCTTCCCACAACAGTTGTCTTCTTTCTGGTTTGTGCAGCTAGCCTGTGTTAAACAGTACTGTTCTGACCATCATCTTCCACCTGAGTTTCCATATCCATCTCTTCCACTTCTGCCAGTATCCCATATCTTGACCCTCGCATCTCTTGTCTGTTCATCTCAGTTCTTCCATCCCTTACTCTTTGTTGCCTTCTGGGTTTTTGAACTACCCTCCACTGCTCTTGTCCACCATAATTATCTCTCCCTGACCCCTCATCTTGATCATTATTCTGCAAGTTCTCATTTCCAGTTCCAGTATGCATTTCACTAGTCTTTACCTTAGACGGACATGTCTCATATTTGTGGCCATATTCTGGCATAATGTCCTCTTATATGGCAGGAAGTATTTATATCTACTTTAATTGTGTTCTCCTATCCTGTTGCCTATAATGGTGAGTGCTTCCTCATCATAATATTATAATGAAACTTTTGGCATCCTCACCCATACTGCAACCTTATCAATCTTAGCTTTCTCCGGTTGAAACCTAGGTTCCCATAGTCTTACAGTCAAATAATGATCATATATTATCCATGGACCCCCATTAGTGCATTAAAATAGTCCTCCCTATTTGAGAGCTTCACCACAAAGAAGCCATACCCAATGTTGATAAGGCTGATTATCCCTTTCTTTGCCCACAAAGTTTATAATCGTGTATTCAGAGCTTTATATCCAATGTTTCTATCCAATAATTTCACAATAACAACCTTATTCCATGCCTTGTACAGACGTTTTTTCATCTTTTCTGAGAAACAAAAAGTTGGAAAATTCCTTTCTGGTCCTCAATGGTTTTGACCAGTGCCTCCTATTCCTCTTTTCCCATTGAATTACGATAGATATCCTCTAATTCATCTTCTGATATTACATCCTCATTTTGTTCAACATTCTCTTCATGCATCTCATTTTCTCTATCAATCCCTTTTAGCTTGTCCGGGAATGAAACTGTCTTTTTGTTCACCCACATCCGAGTATCTCCTACCTTTGGCCAATCTCCTTGTAGTAAATTTTCATTCAGCTTTGGCCCCCTATTCTTAATCTTTTTTGAACTCCTCATCAGAATATCCTCCTCCTCCTCTGATGGAGGCAAAGAAGACGCAGAAATTTCGCCATCAAACTAGTTTGATTTGATTCATCGAAACTATAGAATCCATATATTTTGATTGTGATGGTTGCAGAGCAGCAGATAATAAGATGGGGTAAGCGAGAGTGAGGACCACCAAAGAGATCAGAGTGAGGAGCAAGAAATGGGGCCATTAAAGCCTGCTCCAGAAATGAGTGCCCCTAAAACGTCTACGCTCTCTATCTCTTTTCTTTGTCGCAGAGCTTCTTCCTCCTCTCTCTCTCTCTGCCTCAATTAAAGAGCCCCTTTTGTCTCTCACCATTCAAGCACACGCACATTGCCTCTCTTTTTATTTTTTTTATTTTTCTTCCATCGTCTCTTATGTTTCAAGTTTGAGTGCAAACTGCTGAGAGAAGAAGACAAGAATAGAACTCTTTCTTTGTTGTTTTTTTCGTGTTTTTGGGTTTCTGGTTTGGTTTAAACTTTGAGCAAGGTAAGCTAGGGACTAAGACTACTGGCTTCTTCTTGGCCTCTTTCCCACGAACAACCATCTTCTTCTCGTGTGTTGTTTTGTTTTTTTGGTTCTTCTCCAGATAACCGGAGTGAAAGTACACATATACGGGCTATCATCAGCTGTCAAATGTTTGGACCATTTCTGGTTCAAGTAAAGTCTTATACAGTGACTTCCCTTGCTTTCTGGTGGCTGAGAACTCCGTTTGCAGAGTAAAGCAGGTTTGTTAAATTCTAAGCTTCCTGATAGCTGATATATTTTCACCCTTTTATGTATTGTCTACTATAAAACTTCGAATTTGAGGCCAGGATTTAGCAATTAAGATGTCATAGAATCGTCTATTCATCTCGCTTATCCCCTCTTTCTATTTTCTTGTTCTGTAGCTTGAGTGCGGCTTAATAAATGCGCAATGAGAGTCTTGTATGGAAGAAAGATAACCTAATCATTATGGGGATGGGAAAATATATGTTGAGTGCTCCAGATGAGATGGCTGACCAAGGTTCAAGTGTCATTAATGAAACTCCACAAAATCCAACGCCCAGCTCACTCATTCAGTGCTATCCATTGAACCTCAATGACCAAACCAGTGTCATAGATGTAACATCGATGCTTTCTGGTTCTGAAGTGCATGGCCCATCTATAAGCAATGTGACAAATCCTGAAAGTATTGTTTCTAATGCATTTCTTTCATCGCAAGGCAAGAACACTTTTGGATATGCCTCACTTGGAACTTCATGTTACATAAATAACTGTTTCATGAGCAAACAGCTACCCCTGCTTCACCTCCTGGCATTCTTGCTGCTAGAAATGGTCTTCAAGAAAGTTTAGAGAAATCACAAGTTTTATCTCCTTCATGCAGTTCATTGGACTCATTGGAACCTTATATGTTAAACAATTGGCTATTCACTCCAAGCAATTTGCATTTAACTTCCGAAGACCATGGCTGCAACAATCATATGCCTGATGCAAACTTGGATTCAAATGGATGGGATTCATATAATTTTAGTAATGAACCTGTATTAAGTCTTGCAACATGTCCAATAACCACAGGCCAGTTCTCAGATGTGAGTTGTTCTAATGAAGTTACCCGTTGCTTCAGTAAAACAAGATCAGGCTTGCAAAACGCCTCTTGCAGCAACAGGGAGCTTATCATGAGTTTGAACCCTGGCAGACACTTAAATTTCTCGCAAGCAACGTTAGGATCAAGATATCTTACAGGAGTTCAAGAGATACTCGCACAACTTGCAAGATTTTCACTTGAGAATCTTGAACAGATAAGATATTCACAAGCAAATTCTATGTTCAAACCCCACAAAAGCTCCAATGCAATGACATGCAGCTGAATCAAACAAATCCCAGCTGCTGACACTCTTAGAACTGGTATGGTATCAATTATTATATCCACTGGTTGTTGATTCAGAGATGTAATTATGTTCACCTTTTTGTTTTTCATGATTCACTAATTGATGGATGGAAAAATGATTCAAATGAAGCTATATCTTCTTTTGACTCAGGTGGACAACCGATATAATCAGTGTTGGGATGAGATTCATACTGTTGTGTCTGCATTCCATGCTGCTACAGATTTGGACCCACGCGTTCATGCGCATTTTGCTCTTCAAGCAATCTCTCTCTTATACAAGAACTTGCGGGAGAGAATTAGCAATCACATTCTTGCCATGGGGCCTGATTTGGATAGTTTATGCACAGTGGACAAGGAAAGATCTATTGAAACTTAGCTCATCCATGAGCAATTGTCTCTACAACAGTTGAAACGAAAAGATCATCAATTATGGAGGCCCCAAAGGGGCTTGCCAGAGAACTCTGTTTCAGTTTTACGAGCATGGATGTTTCAGAACTTTCTCCATCCGTGAGATTTCTTACTATAAAATGTGTTCTTCACGAACCCCACAAACATTAACATGATATGATTCGATGGATTTTCAGGTATCCTAAAGATTCAGAGAAGCATTTGCTTGCAAGAACTGGGTTGACGAGAAGCCAGGTAAAGTTTGCAAATTGTGTTGTTTAATCTTGATTATGCTTTTTCATGATATGACTATGTGAACAACAGGTATCTAACTGCTTTATAAATGCTCGTGTTCGGCTATGGAAACCCATGATTGAGGAAATGTATGCTGAACTGGATCATAAAAGAAAGGCTAGTCAAAATGAAGGAGGAACAGAGAGCAGCCATGGAAAAAAGCTTGGGTGATAAAAAGAAAAAAAGAACAGAAAGAAAAGAAAATCAACTTTGAGAAAGATGAAGGAGAAGCAAGTGCCGTTAAATTGTGAGGGAACATTTGCTTTTGTGGAGCAAGTCATAGACTGAAGACAAATTGCATAATGTTCTCTGCATAGTTGGATAGGGCAGGGGGTCCGGTACTAATAATGGGGAATCTGCTTTCAGTGATGGTTCGACAAAAGTTTATGCTTAATTATCCAAAGTTTTAAAATAGTACTATTGTACTACTTCTCAATTTTAGTATCATTTAGCTTAAGCTAAGCTTGTTTTATCGACCCAGTTCCAGTATCAAGTCGGCGATCATGAGTTTATCAACTTATAATTGGTAAATTATTCTCTTATCCTGTAGACTTGAAAGTGGTAAATTCTCAAATATGCGATGTGCATATGATATAGCAAATATATTTGATTAGCGTAAAGGTGTTAATTTCGTAAGCTTGGCAACTTGCAAGATTATTTGGCACAAAAATGAATTATTAAAAGCATATCATTTACAAAATAAGTGTTTTAATTTATAGTACATGGTAATTTAGTCTCAGGAAGTAAGTTGATTCCTTAATATATTTTCTAATAAGTTGGCTATATATTTTTGGTTTCACAAAGTAAATGAATATATTTTTAAAATAGAAGAAATGCTATATCCGGAATCCGGATATGCAATTGAGCTAACTCAGTTTTGTGATATATTGATCATTGAAAAGATTAAATACAAAATAATAAGAGCTTTAGATTAATGCACCAACGGGGAATTAGGGATAACAAGTCGAGATTGGGATAATCCCATCCTATGTCTCATCTTAATATAGGACACAAGACGTATCTAGTGTCTCAACTAGGTTTGGGGATAAGAATTTCTAAATTTTATTTAAAAAAAAATAGACTACTAAATATTTTATATATAACATATCGTAACATATAACTAAAACGTAAAAAATAATAAAAGAAATTAAACTCTCATTAATATAATTAATAACTTAAAGCAATAAATATCATTAATTATACTATAAATATTATTATTTTTTTAATTCTTTAATTTTACTATTTGAAGTTAATGTTTTATTTGTAAAGAAACAAAAATATGTGAGTAATAGAAAAATAAAATTATCTAATAAATAAAATAAATAATATAATATAATTAATATTATTTTTTATATTTATTTTTAAAAAAATATATTCAAAATTAAATAGGATTCCTGTAAGTTAGACCAAGACCCGTCTCATGCCTTCCCCGTCCCAATTCTTCATAGGACGCGCACGCCCATCTCAAAATACTTGAGACCGTGTCGGAATAATTCGGAAAGAGGAAATTTAAACACCACTACGTGGAATAATCAAATGACAGATCCAGGTTCGGTATTATTGAGAAGGCACATGTTTTCCTTTTACCTTGGACGTAGTGTGTGCGTGTTAACTTCTGGTATACACATAATACAACGCAAACAAAGAATAAGAGCAGGCAATGATAGCTATGGTTACCCAAAAGGCAACACTCAAGATCGAACTACAAATTCCAACCTGAAAGCTCTGCTTAAGCTAGCTTCCAGAACACGCAATGTTCCTATCTAAGGACCGGGCCGGCTTCTCAATGTTTCCGGTTTACTAACACAAAATGACCGACCTGCCTAGCATCCTCGTATGGCTGTTGCCCCGTCCGTTAGTTTCAAAATCCAGCTCACTACCACCATCCAAAGCGTCACTGCTGTCGGAATACAATTGAGTTTTCCCTCATTGAGTTCTCCTGAAACTGGCACCTAATAAACTTTACCTGCCCTTGAGTCTCATGCACAATACCTTCTTTGCGTTTTCTTGTTCCGTCAGTGCTGCAATTGTTCATTCTATCATCCGCAGACAAAACCATGGCGTCCATAGGATCAACCATCTCTACATCGCAGGTGTCAAGTTTATCTTCTTCTGTCCCTCCGCGACGAAAATGCAGAAAGAGATTCTTGACCACATTGTGATAGGAATTTGTTATCACTGGGAGACCGTTCTCAGTTCTTGATGTAAAATACTCAGCTTTTGCACGTAGCTTGGCAGTATCACAGTCGAAGATGGTCAATCCTTGATTCTCAACAACTAGAAGCCACTCTGAATATTAAACCATTTTGTTAGATATTTGAAGAAGAAAAGGCCTTATTACAGACTACCAAGAAGAAAGAAAGACCACAACATGGAAAGCTTGTCTCAGTTAACTGTTATCTGAGTTTTGTCACCAAGGCAATGACAATGCAACAAAAATGGATTTTAGAATGAAGCCACATTCACTGAAATAGCCTACTAGACTTTTAAAAGATGTAGTGACAGCCATTTGAAGCTGCAAAAGTAACAGTGTAAGAGACAAAATTTGTGAGAGTATCTGAATCTTATCCAAGAACTCACTTATAAGAGCTATGGGAGTGGAAGCATTTGGTTGGCTAATCATTCCGCCAACACTACTCTGACTAGCAACCCAGTTAATCAATTGAATAGGTATGCATGATCTAGAGAAGGCGTTTAAGTAAGAAACCGCTTTCTCTTGATCGCCTTTGTCCCTGTGATTAACCAGATCATGAGACTCATCAGCCAATAATTTTAGGAACCCCTTGCTCCATCACAACAAAAGTCGTTCATCATACCTAGCAGACTGGATTGCGAACTCAGTGGCAAACAACCACGTTAAAGCAAAATCTTTCAAGCTTTTGGGACATAGTGAAATTCCTGTTTGAGGGTTAGTGAAGGAGTAGTCTACCATCATAACAGCATTGAACAGGACTTCTTTAAGAAGAACTTCATCTTCAGAACGCTATATGGTAAATCAAGCAATTAGTTGTTGAACCAAATAATGATAATATATCTATCCTAGCTATATATGTAAGTATATATTGAAGGGTAAGGACATAGTTCATTTCATATAACTAAATTCATAATTTCAGCGTTCAAGAAGACAGGCTAATAAACACCACAGATAGCTAATCCACCAATCCTTTTCAAGGGTAAAATAGTGAAAATCACAACCAAGTATTTATTTATGAAGAAGCAATGAACTGAATCATCTCAATGAAAAAGGTCTAACACAAGCAAGTCATAATGTAACAAAATCTAAAGTATACCTACTAATCTTTTTCATTGCTACGAATCTTGTTCATTATTATAACTACAGGCCTTACCTCAAATATCAAATGAAGAATATAACTTAAGTTAAACTGACGTGAACAACGTGCGACACAATAGCTCACCCCATCCATAGTCTCATCTGTAAAATATGTTTCAGCGTGCCAACCAGGGAGGCAGTGGCACTGGCATCTATTAAATTTATGCCTTGAGCGCAAAGGCACAGAAGGCTCCTCAATTCTCTCGTGAGAGCTTGAAATTATTCAATGGTTAATGTTATGGCGCCTTAAGCTTTGAGACCCACACATCACCCTCAGGGGAAGTACGTGCTTTGCCTAAATGTAAAAGCCAATATTGCAAACCGCAAGGTATGTCCACAGAAAATTAAAATAAGGCATCATACTGACCAGTAAGTTGACTACTGGCAAAACTGGCTCCAGCATCATCTTGGAAAGGATATCTGATAACCAAAAATAAGAAATCAGGAACTACAAACATGAAAACTAGAATAGGGTCACCCCAGGAAGCTCAATAGGTTCAACAAAAGATAAGTTGAAAAGAAAACCAACAGGGAGACGTACATAGTACGCAGTCATCTGATTACTTTGGTCCGTGTAAAACGGGGGACTGATCCCGAAAATAACAAAACAGCCTTGACTATTAGAATGCCAATATAACTAAAAAGATAAACGTGCATTTCGTCAAAGGTTCAGCTCCCTAAAACCCAAGAATCCAGATTCCAGACTAATAAAATAACGTGTCAAAATTAAATTACAAGTTAAAAAGAACACAATTTATGGTGTTTCAATTAAAATTTATGTATGAAGGAATAAGTTCACCTAGAAAATAAAAATTGCGAAACCCAGTAATGGTTTGAACTGCTAGACCGTGCAATTTCGTCTCCTGCTCCGCTTTCGCAAGCCCTGATTCGAACTTCAGGCACAACTTCAACAAGAAAGCTTCACACATCACGATTCCAGCTAAGAACCCAATATCACATCCCGATTTAATTCCCTTGCGAAGTTGGTCGCTGATAATGGGGAAAAATTCTTTCGAGTGATCCCGAACCCCAGATTGGTCAACTATCCACACGGGAATTACGTCCAAGAAGCTCGGGTCCGGATTAGTCATCCCATCGCTGTCTTCTTGAAGCTCCTGGCCACAGAAAATGCTACAGTAACTAATTAGCCCTTCCAATAAGCTCTGGACCTCGCTCTTCAAGTCAGTCTCCTCGAGCACCAACCGGTGCAACTCAAAAACAAAAGGAGCTAGGATAGCAATCCTTTTCATCGAACCACAATAATCCGAACAAGAGACTAGCAACTGAAATAAATCTTTGGCAACGGCTGCTCTTTCAGAAGATTCTCTCCGAACTGTCACTTTGGTCGTATGAAATCCAAGGGCCGAATAAAACCAGACGATTCCCAATGGTGGGTCGGGAATGTTCTGCAGCAGACGAGAAAATATGGAACCGAAATCCCGGAAATCAGTGACGCCATTCTTGTATTTAGTTATGAAATGCTCAACCGATTCTTTAAGCATGGAACAGTGAGGTGGTAAGGGAACGATGTTGGGATTTTGGGGAGGGATCAATGGGATTGGGGTCATCTTGAGTATGGCGAGAAGAAATTATGGAGTTTGAAGGGTCTCCCGTACCCTTCCGTTAGGGCAATACTGCAGCCAACTCGAAGCCCCGAGCCTTTGGTACAGTCCTACTTCTGTAAAGAGAGGAGTTGGTGGGTCAGAGGAAGACAAATTTGAAACTGGGGAAGTGGTGGAGCAGTATGAAAACCCTAGGCTTGTGGGGCAAGAAAACGGGAGGGAATATGGGGCGCTTTGGCAACGGGCGACTTTTTGAATTCCAACCTCTGTCTCATATTTAGTTAATGTCGTTATTTACATACGTATTAGTAATATTTAATACCGCTTGCGAGGAGTGGAGGTAAGTCAACTTGGATTACTACAATTTTAAAAAGGATAATTAATTTTTTAAACATATCTGAATTCCCTTGTCTTTTGATAACAGTTGGGTGTAAGTGTATTTTGTTATTTTGACTCCCTCCATATTTCTTTTTAATCTTTTAAATTTATAAAATATTATATCATATTTTTAATATAAAAATTAGTTATAGAGTTATATTTGATCTTAAATTTAGAAAATATTATGTCATATTTTTAATATAAGAGTTAGTTAGAGAGTTATATTTGATCTTAAATATAAAATATTAATTCATTTTATATTTAATATTTATAATTTTTTCTCAAATTAATTTACCTAATTTATAAATCAATATACTCATCAGGTCTCTAATATATGAGATATTTAACTAATTTAATTAGATAAAAAAAATTAGTTAAATTAATTAATATGAAATAATTTTTCTAAAATACTATAATTATCTTCTTTAATTCTCTCACCAATCGTACTTAATTATTATTGATAGAGTGTTAATGAATAATTTAAAAAAATAATAAATATAAAAAATATGTCTTATATTTATGATCAATATTAACTTCTTGATTATATTTTATATTAAAGATTAAGAAAATACGATCTATTATTATACATAAGTATTTTAAAGAGATCGTGTCATATTTATTATTTATTTATTTATTTAATATATTAAAATTAATTATATGTTATATTAAGAATAGATACGAGGAAGTAATTTATATCACTTTATGAGATTGGGTTGTTAAGTGCGTGTTTGGCATCACGTTTAGGAATGAATTTTGGGGCAAAACCTCGATTTGAAAAAAATTCACACAAACATCAATTTTTGTCCAGAATTGATTTTGAAACAAAACCTCGGTTTGCAAAATTTTTTGCCAAACAGCTATTTTTGTCCATAATTGATTTTAGGCAAAACCTCGGTTTGAAACCATAGTTTTGAATAAGCTATTGAAAATGGATTTTGGAACTGTAAAAGAGTTTATAGATTATCTAATTATTATTTTACCCCTACTTTTTTCTTATACTCTCTCCTCTCTCCTATCCCTCTCTCTCTCTCCTCTCTCCTCTCTCATACTTTAATCAAATCATACCCTTTTTAGTAATTTATTAATATAAAAAGTGATTCTACTATTAATCATCTAAGGGTGTGTTTGGATTAGCTTTTGGAGAATAGATTCTGGGGAGAATAGATTCTGGGGAATAGATTCTAGGAGAATAGATTCTGGAAAGAATAGATTTTAGGAAGAATAGATTATGGAGAATAGATTTTGGGAAGAATAGATTATGAGAAGAATAGATTTTGCAAATAGAGATGTTTGGATGATTAATAGTAGAATCACTTTTTATATTAATAAATTACTAAAAAGGGTATGATTTGATTAAAGTATGAGAGAGGAGAGAGGAGAGAGGAGAGAGAGAGGAGAGCGAGAGGAGAGAGAGAGGAGAGAGGAGAGAGGAGAGAGAGAGGAGATAGGAGAGAGAGAGAGGAGAGAGGAGAGAGAGGGGAGAGGAGAGAGAGGAGAGAGGAGAGAGAGTATAAGAGAAAAAGTAGGGGTAAAATAGTAATTAGATAATCTATAAGCTCTTTTCCAATTCCAAAATCTATTGAAAAATAGCTTCTTCAAAACCATGGTTTCAAACCGAGGTTTTGCCCAAAATCAATTTTGGAGGAAAATGGCTGTTTGGCAAAAAATTTTACAAACCGAGGTTTTGGCCCAAAATCAATTCTGGACAAAAATTGATGTTTGTGTGAAATTTTTTCAAACCGAGGTTTTGCCCCAAAATCCATTCCCAAACGCTTTCCCAAACACACCATAAATATCTCTATTTGCAAAATTTATTCTTCTCAGAATCCATTCTTCCTAAAATCTATTCTCTAAAATCTATTCTTCCCAAAATCTATTCTTTCCAGAATCTATTCTCTCCAGAATCTATTCTCCAAAATCTATTATTCCCAGAATCTATTCTTCAAAAACTAATCCAAACACACCCTAAATATGTTTCAGATAAATGACCTTCCCTCAAGCGCTGCTAAAGGAGGGAAATAGGCAAGACACTTGCCCATAATTCTTATTCTAGTTTTCACATTACTTACTCACAGCTCTAACCTCTCTAATAGCTACTTTTATTTCTTGTCATGGAATGCCACCTATTAGTATTTTTTTATTTGATTAAAATAAAAAACTTATAATACAAAGAATTTCCGTCTCTTTTAAGTAATTTTTTCAAAATTTAAATTTATGTTATAACTTTTCACCTCCTAGAAATAAAACTATTTACTAACATTCATTAACAGTTTATTAGTTTTATTAATACATTTTTACACCCCTAACACTCCTTAGCTACTGAGGTAAGAGCATGTGAACCATCACACTCAAATTAATTATTATAATATAAGATAAATGAACAATCAATACTTCAAATTAATTTTTAAAATATAATTAGCATCATAAAGTATTTAAAAATACAACTAGTACCCTAATTGATATTAGAAGTGCAATTAACTTAATAAATATTTAAATTGTTATAATTTTACTCATTCGCTAACAAAAATACATACTTTTATTTTATGCATGTCATATACAATTTTTATTTTGATAAATTATTGTTTTAAAGACTACATATATAATATTATTTAAATAAATTACACTAAGCAAACTGTAAAATTTCATAAGCTTCACATATACATTATATATAATGTTAATTTTAGGTTTATTCAATACTCTTTTTTAAATAATATGATCATGATATTTTGAATAATAATATGTTAAAATAAAAAGCTTATATAACATGTATCGGATATAAATTTATGTTTTTATCTGTAAAATAGGTGAATTGTACCAATTTAAATATTTTAGGGTGTTGGTCACACCTCTAAAATTAGATCGACATGTTAATTATACCTTTAAATATTTTAAGATGTTAATTATTTCTCTAAAATTAGTTTGGGATATTAAATGTATTTTTATCCTATAAATATTTTGTCAAAAATAACTTTTTACTCTTTATTTAATCAACCAACTTCAATCTCACGATACCAACCCTAAAACTTTAATCCCATCACATTATTGTTATCATTATTATTATTTCAACATGCTGTCTTCTATGTATTAATATTAATTATCGATTATTTATTTTTATATAAAATCAACAGAATTGCAATGGGTAAAGAAAATTTGCACAAGAAGAAGCCATTGTTTAATAGGAGGTTTTGGATCAGAGAGAAGAGGTAATTGTATTTAGTTCTAAAAATAGAAGGATTTTTTTTATACCTTTTTTCCTACTCTATTCCCCCACTTTCTCACTCTTCTCAAATTTGGATTTTTGTAAGAGAAGAGAAGCTTTGCTCTAATTTTAATAAAATTGCTCTTGACAATTTTTGAATATTTCAGTGTTACCCTTTGATCTCTCCCACACCTCCCGTGAACGACGGCAGCCACATGTCTCTCCTTCCCCTCTAGCGACACTCATCTGCTCTTACTCCTACTCTCTCTCTCTTTCCAAGATGAGGAAAATGTCAGCATACTCACAAGAGATGTCATTGCAGAACAAAGAAGGAGAGAGAAGAGCTCTCAACTGCGCGCGAACCAAAAACAGTGACGACAACATGGTGTCATTAGTGAGTAATATAGGCAGCGGAAGCTGATAGAATTTTAGGTGAATCACAAAGTTTATCTCTACCCTATTTTCTCTATTTTGTTCTCGCGAAACTTCTCTCTACTATGATGAAAAATAAAAAATTTAATAAAAATAAAATAATAAAAAAATATTTATTAATTTATAATATATTTATCTTTCCTCTTAAATCAAATAAAAAATATTTTCTTCTCTCCTCAACTTACATATTTAGCCTCACCAACCCTCTTCCAAATTAACCCTTCTATCCTCCCATGTATTGCACCAATCAAAGCCGAAGGTGCAAACGATATTTTCCCAAGCGAAGCGCCAATACTATTACCCCAACCACCACTATATATAAAACGACAATGCCAATCTCTCTCGAAATCCGACTCACTAGGGTTTCTTCCACTCAATCTTTCAAGAAACCTAATGGCCGACGAAGCACAGTATTCATCGGGCACAGATACCACGTCTCACAAGCGCAAGTATGAAGAACCACTTCTCTCTCAATCAACTGACAGGCCCACTGGCTTCTCTGCGCCTCTAGCCTCTGCATCTCCCGACGGTTCTCACGCTCCGTCTCCCTCCTATAACAGCGTCCCGCCTCCGGCGGCAACTGGTATCGAGCTTGCCAAACAGCGTGCTCAGGAGGTTGCTGCTCGCCTCTTAAACAGCAGTGGAGCAACTGGGTTGGATGCCAAGCGTTCCAAGGTTGAGAACGGTGCTTCAGGATTCGATTCCCACGGTAAGGGTTTTACTACTACCCAGCGTTATTTCATCAGTACTGTCCGATATTTGTTTTTTAAGCTATGGTTTCTTGTTTCTTAAATCATTCCGAAGTCGCGTTTCTTGATTGCTCTTATTATGCCAATTTATTCCGGTAGTATTCGAATTTATCCAGTATTATTTCTTGTCCTTTGACCTGGAAGAGCATTTTCCTCTGTATTAACGTCCCATTTTGATTGATCTCTTTCAAAACAGACGCGAAGCTCCAGTACTCATTACCATCAGCTGCTCCCATTTCTTATGCCTATCAGGGTACTAGCAAAAAGATAGACATTCCAAATGGAAGGGTCGGCGTTATTATTGGTAAAGGTGGGGAGACAATCAAGTATCTTCAAACGCAGTCTGGAGCGAAGATCCAAGTTACCCGTGACATGGATGCAGATCCAAATTCTCTAACAAGGATGGTGGAACTTATGGGCACTCCTGATCAAATTGCTACTGCCGAGAAATTGGTTAACGAAGTTCTTGCAGAGGTATTGCCAAGTGCATCATTAAGGTTCTGTCATCGCTGACCAAAATATTGATTCTAGGCGCAATCTTGGAAAATCGGTCGACTTGGCACGTTTGGTGTCTTGATATATCACGACCCTGCTCTAATAATTTCTTTCAAAAAAATTATGTGCAAACCAATTAGGCCTCGGTCTAAAGTTCCTTCCTGCCCGGTTAGAATAACCACTGATAAATTATTTGAGGCTTGGATCTTTTGTAGGTTATTTCACACTACAATACGCAGTATTTTCTAATAAATTATGTATAACATGCATGAGAACAGTAGGGAGTTAGTAGCAACTCACTAACAATACATGTATGTGGCAGGCTGAAGCTGGAGGTTCTGGTATTGCTGGTAGGCGGCTGACTGGACAAGCTGGGTCTGAGCAATTTGTGATGAATATTCCAAATAATAAAGTATGCTGAGGATATGTATGCATATATATGCACACGCGCACACACTCCTTGAAATTGTGCACTGTTCTGTTTGTGTTTTTTTTTCTTATTTTTTTGGGTTGGGATGGTATTCACTTTAGGTTGGACTTGTGATTGGAAAAGGAGGAGAAACAATAAAGAATATGCAAGCTCAGACTGGAGCAAGAATTCAGGTTTGTTTTTAGTCATATGTAATATATTGCTCCACTTTGGTTCTCTATTGTAGCTCTGTAGCCACTGCTATTATCACAACTATAGGTCCCAAAGTTGTGGAATTTCTGTGCTAATTTTTATTTGATAATCTATAATGTATTGTATCTTTTTTCAGGTGATACCATTGCATCTTCCCCCAGGTGACACATCGACTGAACGAACATTACAAATTGATGGAACCAGTGATCAAATTGAGTCTGCAAAACAGTTGGTTAATGGAGTCATTAGTGAGGTATTTTCACATGGATCTTGGATTTTGATTTGGCCTTGGTTAGCATGTTTGCCATGTGCCAACTGCCAAGTCTTTTTGTTCAGAACTACATATTTTCTGTTGCATTTTGCATTTCCATTCATACTGTTTGATGTTTGTGTTTGATTATTTGTTTACCCTTATAATCTTGCATACTTATGCAAAGATAACCCGGGTGCCTTTTGATATTATGCTGAACTGTGTCACATAATTCTAATTACGCAGGGTTATTTCAATGTTTCTGCTGGATTGCTGTAATCTGTTCTATTTGTTGATATTGTTGTAAAAAAAGGCAGTCAGAGTTTTAGTAATATTAATATTCAATTAGCTGAAGTTTAAGATATTTTTGACATTATTTGGCCCAAATGCTCTTAATTTATCTGCATATTTTAAGCATCAGTAATAGTAATTAGCAATTTTGAGCATGATTGTCTCTGTTATTTAGCAACCCTGTATTATTTTCTGTTTGATATTTAGGAGTTAAGAATTTATTGTCCAGACATTGCCGCCTCTGGCTTGCCATTGTTGATTTGAGATATATTTGTTTTGTATTATTGTTATTGTCTTCTTATCAGAAGCAGAAGAGCCGTGATGTCAGGATCCTTTTTTTCAATATGCTGGTTGATATCAGGATCCTCATTGGATACTTTCATATAAGTAGAAGATACTCTAACTGATACATGTCGGGTGGTTTACTTATAATCCCCACATTGTAGTTGCATTAGCTTATCAAGTGGAATTTTGAGTAAGGATATGAGCTTCTGCTGTAGTTTTACTTGTGAGGTCTGGTTTCTTTGGAAGTTTATGATCTATCTAGTTTGAATAGGATAATTATATGAACATGCAGACAAAGTATATGGTATAGTCTCTGCCCAGATGGACGTGAACTTTGCAGGGTCTTCCAAGTTGGCCTACTATGTCTTGTGTGTGTGTAATATATAGTCCTCTGCAAAAACAAAATAGATAGTGTGTTTTCATATTTATATTCATAAATTGATCAAGCAGGATGTTATGTAGGGAATTTTGAGAATTGAAATTATCAACTTTGTTATACAAGATGCCAAGCTGTAGCAAAGCTTGATTATTAACTGTGGTTTGTTTTTTTCTCTTGGATTCCTGCTATCTTGAGGTGGTTTGTCCATATAATTTATGGTGTAGGATGAGAGGAGATCAAGGCTCCTTTATTTATGCCATCGTATTTTGGTCCAAGTGAATAAACAATGGGATTGCAGCCTGAGCCTCATGTGCTTATCAATTGCGTATCCTATGACTGATCTTGTTATTGGGACTATTGTAGGGTTAGTGTGTATTGGATCAATAGTGACACCAACATTTAACCTCTTTGTTGGTGTTTCCTCAGCATGCCCCCGGTATGATTCTAAATCTCACATTTGATATTCATTGTCGAGGGCTTTTAGTCTCCCATTTTGTCTATAAAGTACCATGGAATTGGGTAATAAAATATTGAATTTTTCTAGACAATGTCATATCTTTTGCACTCAATCTCTTGAAATAACAATTTAACATCTATGGCTTTATTCATCTGTCAACATTGGGCATAATAACCTTATATACATCAATTATGGAACTCTTGCTCAATATTTCTATATTTTGTCATTCTCCCCAAACCTTGTAATTTTTTTGGGCGGCAATTAGTATTTGGTCTTTAATTAAAGATCAATTTGTTATCTCAAGTATTATTTCTCCTTTATTTCTTATCCAAGTGATATTTGATTTTCTAAGCCTTGCTATGGCATGCGCTGCTGAACTTCTGGTCTTCACTCTCATACTGCCTTTTATATATCTCCCCCACCCCTGGAAAATGGTTCATCTTATAATTTTCAATGAAGTTTGAGTCTCGGAATTATTTTTTAGTTCGAATGATAATATTTATATTCTATTTTTATTTGATTTGATGATAAGTGCTAACACAAAGTGAGAGCTATTAGGTTGATAGTGTGGGAAGGTTGATAGACTATGCATGCTTGCTTCTACCTCACTGATACTGTAGTGCATCCTGTATCTCTAATCTGTTTCTTTTATTTAGTGGCTCAAACAATGAGCTTGTTTAGCATCTCTGAATAATTAGTAATGCATAAATTGAAATTAAACCCTATTATTTGAGATACTTGATCCTACACTGGTGCATGCCTTTTGAGGAAGCAAAGATTGTGTTTGTCTGCTTCTCTGGTTTGTGCTTTCCGTTGTACCCATTCATTTGAAATAGGGAGAGGGTCTGCTTCTGCTGGAGTAACTCAGTTATATCACGAACCGGTACGGTATGTAGGCCTTTATACCCCCTTTTAATGCTGTATGGAATTAGTCAATCTGAGGCGATGCCCTATATCTTGTGTAATCTTATATGTTGATTTTTGGTGGTGTTTACATGGTTATTTGCATGCATTGTTCACTCTATTTTAGAATTTCATGTCTCCTTGGACAAGTTCACTTTGTATTTGTTTAATTTGTTATTACAATTTCTTCTTCTGTAGAATCGTCTTAGAAATCCATCAATGTCTGGTGGTTATCCACAACAAGGTTACCAAGCCCGACCACCTACTAGCTGGGTTCCTCCTGGTGCTCCTATGCAACAACCTGGTTATGGTTATGTGCAACCTGGAGCATACTCTGGCCCATCACACCAGTATAACATGCCTCAGCAACCATATTCTGGATATCCTCCTCAGTCATCTGGTGGATACTCCTCCAATTGGGACCAGTCCTCTGTACCACCTCAACAGTCAACTCATGATGGTGGTTATGATTACTATGGTCAACAGCAACAGCAAAATGCTGGGGGTCCTCCACCTGCAGCTGATGGGACTGCTTATAATTATGGTCAGCCACCTTCATCTGGTTATAACCATCCTGGCCAGGGTTATACTCAGGACAGCTATGGTGGGTACAGCGCACCACCACAATCAGGGTACGGGCAGCCTTCCCCAGCTGTCCCAACTTCAATGTCCCAGCAAGGTTATGGTTCTAACCAGCAGCCAAGCCCAAACCCAGTTACCTATCCAGCTCAAGGAGCTGCACAGCCTGGTTACGGGATGCCTCCAACTTCTCAAGCAGCTTATGGCAGTCAACCCCAAGCACAGTCTGGTTATGGGGCCCCTCCACCTCAAAAGCCTAGTGGCACTCCTGTTTATGGGCAGTCCGCACAATCTCCCAGCACAGCAGGAGGCTATGGTCAACCAGGATATCCTCCTGCTCAGCCCCCTTCTGGCTATGCTCAATCAGAATCTGGTCCACAAAGAGCTCCACCGCCATATGGTTGTGCAGCGCAACCAGGTTATGGTGCCCCACCATATGGTGCTCCTTCTGGTGGTCAGCCTGGTTATGGTCAGGCACCTCCATCGTACAACAGTGGTTCTTATGGTGCCGGTTACACTCAACCTCCAGCATATTCTGCTGATGGTACACCAGCACAGGCTACCCAACAAGGTGGTGTTGCTAAAGCATCGCCTCAAAGTTGATTGAAGCAGTGTGATCTTGAATTTTCAAATTGATGGGCTACTGTTGTTCTCTATTGTAATAGTCACTATATAGGTTGGTAGTATTTGGGTGGAAGCATTTGATGCTCTGACGGTCTATATCTTCTGTATGGGTCATTAAGAATGAATACTTCGTATTCTGTACTCCATGTTGGGCCTTTTGTCCAAACTTGAATATTTGAACTACCTTTTCCGCCGCCTCCGCCTCCTATAACTGGATTACTCAACGCTTCAATTTTTGGGTATGTCACATTTTAGCCCGAGTAGTGAGGTTGTGTTGTGGTCATTTTTTGGAGATAATTTATTTGCTTTGTTTGCTTGTACAGTTGTACTGTTAGGGGTGTCAAATATATCCTAATGATTAAAATAAGAGAAAATTGTATTGCACTTTCTATAATTAATTTATAGATATTAAAAAATTAGTTAAATTAGTTATATTCAATGATTTTTAAGATATTTGTTTAATTATTTGTAATTTTTTAACATATATAATTAATAAAGATAATATGATTTTTTTTTACAAATTAGGTAAATATAGTGAATTTAAATTTTATATTTATGATTAAAATAATATTTTTAATTAATTAAAATTTTTAATTCTAATTATAAGAGTTGATTATTTTTTTTATAGATATAGTAAGTTAAATAAATAAATTAATAGTAATTAATATAAAAATTAATTTATTATATTAAAAAAATATATAATATGAATTTATTTTAAAGAATTAAATTTAATTATAATTAAATAATTTATTTAATTGATAAGATCTATTTAAAAAAATTAATTCACTCAGTATGTCCCTTGGCCATTGCCTTATCAGTATTGTAGTGGAAAGATTTATAGAATATCTTTTTTATTAAAGATTTACATATGATGGTGCGGATTTAGCCATTTGTGGAATTTATTAGATGTCCTCTTCGTTTAAATAATCAAATAAATTAGAAAGATTTTTTTAACTAATTCAAGTTATGATTCTTTCATGTTTAACTTATCAAAAATTATTTTTTCTTAATCTTAAAACAAATTAACCCTAGTGATTAATTTCATTTGGGCAACATATCTCAGAAACGAAGATGACTACAACTAATAAATTGCGGTCCAATTTACATAGATCATCATTCAATTTGGAAAACCCTATCTAGAAATCGCGATTAGGTTTTATAAAAGCCTACTTGCAACTGATTTTAGATCGGACCAACTCTAATTTTAGGTTTTGGACAACCAAGAATTAAGTCCTGACCAGCAATCACACGCCATGTTCTAATTTTCCTGAAATACCATGAACCCCATCCTCATTCACACAACCTAACGGTATGTAAAAGTTTTGCGTTCCCCAATCCTGAAATTTAGCTACCACAGTTCCTCACACACGGTTAACGATTCCTCTTATAGAGTTGCCAAACGTGGGTCCAAACCTTCAACAGCGATCCGTTTGGTAATGTTGAGGTATTTTTCAAACCTCAGGTTGATGAATAAAAAATGGCATCAGTGAGTAAATGTCATCATTGGAGAATGCTTTGTCAGAATTGCTGGATCAGGATTGTCAAACATCCAGTCCCAAATACAGTTCTGTATATAAATTCAACAGTGATACAAAGAAAAAACTCGTTACTTTATTAGTATTACCTAACATGTAAATATATCATTTTCCCCCAAAATTTCTCCAACTGCTTCCTAGTTATTGGTACCCAATACACCATTTTAGACTCCAGGCATTAGATACTGAGTAGTAAGAGCTTCGACTTTCTCGCAGACTTGAAATCTGGCCTTTCAAAGGGAATTCAGAGGATGATGCAAACCTCAAAGTCTTGGAGCTTTGTTCCTGGAGCCAGATGTTTGGCTTCAAGTGTTCTCTGAACACCCTCATGAATGAAGTCTGCGATCAGAAAAAATCTCTTTCACTCCCAGTCCTCTTGTCGTCATTGCAGGCGATCCAATGCGAATGCCTCCAGGAACTAGGGCACTTTTATCGCCTGCTATGATTCGCATGCGTAAGTAAAATCGTGTAATAAATACTTGATCCACATAAACAAGAGAGAATATGGTAGGCAAGTAGCTTGAGCCTCACCAGGCATTGAGTTTTTTTCAGAGTTATAGAGGCCATGTCCAGAATTTTCTCCACTCGGGCACCATCAATACCCTAGGAGATGAAATGTTGGTAATAGAAGAAAAGAGTACACAATCCCAATATATATATAGACGTGGATAAATAATTATACAATGGATAACCACAATTATGTTGACTTTTTTCATTAAAAGGAAGGAAATTTGATATGAAATAACAACATATGCTTACAGATGGCCTCAGATCAACAAGAGTCAAGTGATTATCACTTCCACCAGAAACCAATTTGTCGCCATGTTCAATTAATCGATTGGTTAGAAGTCTACAGTTAGAGACCACCTACATGATCAAAGTTACATAGCGCACTTCAAATTTCCAGCCATGCCAACATATGCACAAGAAGTAGGACCAGACTCACCAAAGATGAAAGGTGAAATACCTGGTTTTGGTAAACCTCAAATTCTGGGGATTGGGCATACTTCAGACAAACTGCCAATCCTCCAATTGTGTGATTATGAGGACCGCCCTGAAACAAGATAGTTTTAGATTATATTATTATACCGACTAGGAAGGCTGAGACACTTCCATCTGACTTCATGGTTTATAGCCACAAAAGATACTACACAACATCTTCCTAACATTAGTAAAAAGTGATCCAAGCAGAACCAATATCTAACCTGTAGACCTAGAAAAACAGCATTGTTGATGGCAGATTCTAGATCAATACCAAGCACAGGATAAAAAATGTAAGTAAATTTTTGCTCCCTCTCTTCTGAACCAAAAGTTAAAGCACGACAGTGGGAATGTCCTGAGGCAAACCTTGTGGGTTGTGGTTGTCACAATATCACAGAATTCAAAGGGATCAGCAACCACACCAGCGGCAACAAGTCCACTAATATGAGCCATGTCCATCATAAGAAAAGCACCTATTTCATCTGCAATCTACCCATACATATCAGATATAATTAGCTTTTTGCTAAGAAAAGAAAAATCCCATATCGCAAAAAGAGATTCAATCCCAGACAATTTTCTAGACAGTACGTACAAACAAGACTTATTTTTCTCATCCGTGGATAGTCAATGTCTCGAGGATAAGCACTAGCACCAGCAATGATGAGCTTTGGTCGAAAGAGATTAGCAGTTTTCTCAAGCATATCATAGTCAATGAGGCCTGTTTACATCACTGCTTCCATCACTGCCCTTGATGTAAAATTTTCTGAGGCGATAAGCTCAAGGCTTTTATATTGCCGGCTTTTTTCCTTGCCAATAATATCATAAACCTCAGGATCAGCTTCACTCAAGCCATAATCCAGGAAGCTGCTACCGTCACCTGGAAATACCATGTGATTCCCTAGACCAAAAAATTACTGATTAGTTTATTGGTCTAAAATATTCAGCAGACGAAATACCTTGAACGCCAAACAAGAGGAAAGAATATATACAACTCATTATAGCATTGAAGCGTCTAAGCCTTAGATATTTGTTTGGTCTAAGTAAATACTAGTGAGTCACATGAAATCCTACCAATTAAATGGTGCAGTTACCTCCAATTTTAGGCACAGAGACTGAGAGAGTAGATGGTCTCCCACCCATCAAACTTCCTTCAACGTAAGATGCTTTACAAGCCTTCACATTATTGAGCTTTACTTGAGGGATAAACCCATAACTATCACACCCATTAGCAGGAAAATTCAGCACCTTGGTCCAGGCATATTGTTGCCACGAACCCATCATTGCAGCTGTACCACAGATTTGCATCTTCGTCTACGATTCTGGAATGTTCATTATACATTGTACAACGGAGTTGAGATAACAGTGCCACAATAATTGCAACATCTTTCTCTCTCTAGGGGATGATATTTTAGGCGAACATATTTCCTACTCTCAAGCTGTTCAGAACAAATTTTCAAATGAAAATGTTCAGACTAAATTATTTAGGCGCCGGCATCTAAATATGGATGCAAATTTCATGCATGAAATTCTGCAACGTTAGAGGAGTTATTTCATCCTTATTTTCATATCGAAACAACAGTCTACCTGAAAAGGATAGCAAATATCAATCTAGTAGTAAACAGGTTTGTCCATCCTTGAATATTCAACAATACCCCTCCCTCCCACTTCCACAAAACACAAATCATATGAGGGCACAAACATAAAACTCAAGACACACATCGTTCGCCAAACTATCATATAAAATCACTAGATATAAAATAATAACAATCAACAACATAGATGAATAACAGCAGGCTAAATTTTTTTTTAATGTTGCTTCTTTGCCCAACATAGCAGGGTTGATAGGACTCGCCAAAAGAAAAGACAGCAAGGTGAAGTGGGCAGAGAAGGGAGAAGACAACAACAACAGGTTTACAGACAAGAAGGAGATAAGAAAAGCTGCTTGTTTTACCGAAGGAGGATGAACTAAGAACTTGCCTCAGGAGAAGCCAATGAGCAGCTAGCACACCCACAAAACTGCTTCGGGAAGAGAGAAAGCGCAAAGCGGAGCGAAGGAGGGAAGAAAGACCAAACGCGGAAACCAGAGCGGCTAGCACATTACGAAATTCTTGCGTTAAAGAATTTAAAAATAAAAGAAGTATACATTTTTAAAAAAAAAAATAAATTTAATTTTCTACGACATAACTTTAAAGCTCAAAAAAATATTTATAAAAAAATTATAAGATCAATTTAATAAAATAACTTTCACAATTGACATTAAAAATAACGCTGACATTATTATAGAATACCAATTCATTTTTTACTGCAAAATGTATAGTTCTATAACAAAGGCCACGATAGTTGTAGCGTAGACGTTTATTTTGGAAAGGGGTGGATAAACCCATTACAAAGTCGAATCAGATTCTGCCCCTCTAGGAAAAGTCACCACTGACCTTCTAAAGAAAATTGCCCCTAATTCCAAAAATAAATTGCACCTAATTCCATTTTGCCGAAAACACATATGCTCCCGTTGAGGGAAATTGAGAAGGAAATTAATTAAATAAAATATCTGTAGATCTTAATATAAAAATTAATTAAAAATTAAATTTAATACTAAATATAAGACTAAAAATCTACTTTATATCTTACATTTATAATTTTTTTATAAAAATATTATTATTAATTGTACATATTAAAAATTTTCTATCTAACTATAGTAATAATAAAAAAAATAATATTTTAGATTAACAAAATTATATTTATTATAAATAACTAATATAATTAAATCTTTTAATTTTTTTTAATTTTCCTGCTGATATCATATTTTTTACTTTAATATGAGAGAGATCCTTGCTACTAATTACTCTCAAATAATTAATATAGAAATTAATTAAAAATTAATATTAATCATAAATATAAAACTTATTTCTCATATTTATTAATATTTTTAAATTATTTTTTTTAATACTACATTCCCAATAATCAAACAAGCGAGAGAAAAAAAGAATTAAGAGAAATTATTATAATATTTTAAATAAAACATTACATATTCCCTAACTTCTTTAACATAATATAATTAGTTAAAATATGTCTGGCCTGGGAAACTCTTCCAAACCCGCATCAGATATTTCAATTACAACAGTTCTGATTCTGATTATTATTAACCACATGCGATTGGATGGACCAGAGTGCTGAGTAGCTACCACAGAATTCCATCTGACATTTACAAGGACAAAAAAAAAAATAACGGGGAAAAAAATCCTTGTACAGGATCGTATCATGCAGTTGTTAAATCTTTCTGGACCTTAAACATGTTAACAGAGAGAGATATTGGGTTGTGATGGTAATCCGTCAGAAATAACATTCCTCTTTCATTCAACATGAGAAAGACCGCCGCCACCTTCAGCTCGCGTCCTACGAAAGAAAATCATGATGTATTGGAGTCAATAAACATTATGACCAAGTAAAGCTCGAGAAACATATGGTTTTAATTTATTGGACTTTCACGTCAAGGATTTAAGCCATGATACTTTGGCTAAGAACTGTATTCAAGGAAACACATACGCGATCCCAAATTACTGTCTCAGTCAAATCATTCCACTAGTTCTGGCAACTGAATTCTTTCAGGATTAAAAACATCAATGGCAGAAGCTTCAATAATAAATGCTTACTTGTGATCAGAAGGATTAGGCATAAGCTCATAAACAATAGTGGCAACAACGTCCCTTTTTAACTGCACAACAAACTAAAAAGTTTAATTTCGTGATAGAATATAAACAATCTTAAAACCTTCTAATTAGCTGTTAGATGTACCTGGGTGGCTTCGCCTTTGAAGCCAATATATTGTATTTGAGACGTGTCGCCACCAAAATTGTCAGGAAAGTGCAATGTAATGTTCCCCACACTTTGGAATTTGGAATATCTAATAAAAAGAACTACCACATGATTGTGGTGACAAAAGAAAACTCAAGGGATGCACAGCACAAGTGATTACTGATACAGTAAAACGTTAACATACTTCATCACTAGTTTCCACTTGGAAAAGACATTGCACACATGTATCGTGTTCATTCAGTATATTTCTACAAGTTTACCTGATAACGCAAGGCAATCCCATCTCCCCGCCGCCCCCGCCCCCCCTCACACCCCAACCAAAAAAAAAAAAAAAAACAAGAAGAAGAAGAAAGAAAATGAAAAGGAATGGGTAACAATTACCTCGTCTGGTATTCCAGTACTCCCTGTGTATTCTCAACCAAATCCCATTCCTTAAAGAAACAAAAATACAATTATCATATGAGTTGCTCGGTCTAATTGTCAATTAATCATAAGCAACCATTAATGAGTATATACCTGAACGACTTGCATGCTTTGAGCATCTGAAAAGTCAATACCCTCTCGATTGACGAACCTATTCAAGTTAAGTGAAGTGTTCAGCCTTCGGATAAATCAATGAAGTAATGAACAAATGTATTTAATGAAGGGTGAGCGTGTGTTTGGTGTATATGTTATGTTGGGGGGGGGGGGGCAGAGAGGAATTAGAATTGAAGCTGAACTTACTGATGAAACTACACAAATTTCACAAGAGGAATGAAGAGTGTATCAAAAAGAACAATCTGCTTAGTATAAACACTTACGCTCTCATCTTGGAAGGACTTGTGCCATCAGCTCCACCAATTATGCATATACTCTTGATCTTGACATCTGAAGTAAACCTATTTCACTCAGATGCAGAAAAGGTTTTGGAAGCATTACATGACCAAAATTTTTACGAGTAAAAAATGGAAAATTGGACAACAGAGTTATTATAAACATGAAATACAAATGCAATCACACAAACGGCCAACGTTCGTTTAAGGGGTGTGGTAGATGTATTCATGAAACAAAAAGAGATTTAACTAAAAATGAATATGTCAACAAAATCATTCGATGTAGTTTCTGTTCCTATAAAGATAATTTGCTATATTCATGTTAACTTGGGTATATCAATATTAAAGTTCAGACTTTTCTTTTAAAAAGAATCATTTCACCATCCTGGCCAAGCTTCACGCTAAAGAATTAGTATCTTAAACAGGCTTGAGTAGGCAACACATATTGAACTTGTCAGAGACAATCAATTTACATTATATGACATTGCAATTAACCTATCTCAAGCTCAATCATGTCCTTGATCCATTCTTTATGAGAGTCAGATTCAGATGCAATAAGCATCTCAATCAATCTTTGTGCTGCCAGCATTAAAGAAGAGCAGTAGGCAAAAATAGAAAAGGAACACTTTCTGTATACCAGTATAAACTGTAAAGTTCAAACTTCAAGATGAATTTCCACGTTGGCAGGATAAAAAAAATTAGAAATAACAACTTACGGAATGAAAACAAGTAGTTCAGGGTCACCTTCATTGCTTTCTAAGTGATCCTGTCACACCAAAGAGGACCAGAAAAGACGCATCATATATTGAAGATTATCATGCCCATGTACAAAAAGAAATTAAGCTGTAAAAACGGAAATCATGTCAGTTAATCCATTAAAACCAATCTAAGTGAATATGAAGAATTACCCCAGAAGAATCCAAACGCTGTTCCCAAGCTTTAAAAACTGACTTAACACTTCCTGGAGTTGCTTCATTTAGGGCAGATACCTGGGGAGAAAATTCAAGCAGAAGAAGTACGTTGAACATTGTTGATTGTTGAAACGTACCAGTTGAAGAAAGCTACATTAATAGATTAGAACTTGTGTTTGCCAATTTTAAGAGAGCCTGCATCATTATTCATTGCCAAGAACACAAAACTGAACAATATGCATTATATAATCCCAACTGCTAAGGAGCAGATTACATGTATGAGGTGATATACAAGGATCATAACTTAAGAATAGTGCATATTGTTATGGATTTTATGATGATTCAAAAATTGAAACTCTGCTATCTCCTCTAAATAAAGTGTCATTCCCCCCCGGGGGGTGTCTGGTTTTCCATGTCAAATTCGTCAATTACCTTCCATGGCCCAATTTAATCAAAATTTGTCTGATAATTATATAAAAAAGTGGTTATATACGGAGGCTGAAGTTTTGAAAGGTTGAGAGCTCCCACCCCCAATCCAAACCAAAAAACAAAAAAACTACCCCACCTCAGAGAGAGATGTTCACCTAGCACTTCTGCTTAAGATAAAATCTTTCTGAATGCTTAAATATCCTCTTTATATTATATAAGTGTGAACACTAGGAGTTCAGAGCTACAAAGGACAGAGAATTTCAAAAACTTAATTTATCAGAGCGTGTTCCATCACCGATGACGTGTAGTCAACATTTGGAAAATCTATTGAATATCGATTGTTCATCCAAGATTGAAGATCGAATTTGATTGCAGCAAATTGTCAAAGTAGAATCATTAGAAGACAATGGAGGTATACGGGGCGAACAAGACGGTGGAAACAAACCTTGGAAAGATCTATGTGTTTGTAGAGGGACCAATCAGAGGAACAATTATGATCTTCACAACTGTGGTCATGTAAGCACGCCATTCTTTAGCTTCACTCCCAAAAATTTCAGTGAGGCGAATGAGATGCGAAGCTACCAGAAGGAAAACAGGCAAACGCGATGTCTATCCGGATTCCTCTACCTTTGATGGTTAGCGAGCCACACGACCACAGAGATGCGGTGCGTTTAACTTTCGGCCTAAACGACAGCGTCTAATGCCTAAGCCAAGGTTTTGTCTAGTGGTTAACAAAAATTTAAAAAATGTCCCTATGTTCTGGAATGCTTTTTTGTGTGCTTGAATTGGGCTATATTTCCAAATAAGCAGTGTTCTTCCGAATTTATAAAATTTGTTGATTTTCATATATGCATATGTTATACAAGAATTCTAATGAATCAAAGTATAGTTTAATTTTTAGATTAGGCAAGAATTTAGTTTTTATACCAATATTTATATTTACATTAATATTTTTTTATGATGATACTGATGATTGATTTCTGTGGCCATTTCTCTCGAGAACAATGCATTAACAAGCGAAATAACCCTTTTGTGGAAGATATATCGTTGAACAGCATCTCTTTACTGATGGGTTCCTTTGTTTATGTTAAAATTAGAGTGGCTAGCCCGCCTAACCCAAAATTTTGATACATACCTTTCTTGCTCCATTAGAAAGGTATGGATCGGCTCAATGACCACGGTGGCCCATAAATACATGTTAAACTTATACTAGACGACTTTGGACCAAGCTTTTATTACCGAGGTTTGCCAAATTTTATTTTTTGCCCCTCTTCGTGATTGCTTTGCATTAAACTTAAAAAAGGGATTTAGGCAATGTCCACAGGAATTGAAATATTATCTGGGGTGTTACTATTTGAAAACTTGAATTGTGGAGAAATGATTATGTTTTCAGTTCAGGTGAAGGAAGACCTTTGCAACCTAAAACCATTATCTTGCGGACATGGACTACTTACACCCAAGTTGGTGACATTGATGACCAATAATTTGAGATTCATGGAAATAACAGGTGGAATCCATTAATTAATGTTGATGGAGCTATGTTTTCGTCTAGAAATATTGCTGTTTGTGGAGGACTATTAAGGGATATTGCCCATAACTAGATAATAGATTTTACTCATTTTATTGAAAATTACAGTATTTTTGAGGCGGAACAATTGGCTATATATAAATACCTCATTTTGACATGGAATTATGGTGTCAGGAAATTAATTATTGAATCATATTCGAAGTCTCTTATTAAAATGCTGCATAACTATTTTGGTAATTTATTGCTCGTGCATATTAAGCAGCTTTTGAGCAACCTTAGGAACGTAAAAGTACAATATGTTATAGTGCCTATTTGAAAAAATCTAAACCTTGGTTTTAAACTAAGGTTTGGCTCAAAACTTAGGTTTGGAGAAATTTTAAAACAAACAGTCATATTTGTTCAAACGGGCTTTTGGACTAAACTCTGGTTTAAAACTAAGGTTTCAGAAAAGCTGGTCAGAGTAGCTTTTGAAACAATAAACCACGTTTGAACTAACTAATTACTATATTACCCCTACTTTTTCTTACACCCTCTCTCCTACTTTTTCTTACACCCTCTCTCCTCTCTCCTACTTTTTCTCTATTTCCTTTCTTACACCCTCTCTCCTCTCTCCTCTTATCTCTTATCTCTCCTCATTTAATACTCATACCCTTTTTCGTAATTTACCAATAATAAAATCCCTTCTATAAATAACTATCCAAACACTCATTTATTCAAAACCACTTTTTTTCATAATCTCTTCTCCAAAAGCCCTTTTCTATAATCTGTTCAAAAGTCCTTTTTTTTCATAAGCCCGTTTTTAAAATCCTATCCAAACGGGCCCATAAGGGTGCAGAATAATTTTGCTTATGCTCTTACAAATAAGGGACTATCTAAATCTTCTATAATTAACTCTTACTTATTATATTTAAATAGCTTAATAACTTCTAAGTGTATGTGATTAAATTTCTCATTGATATAATTCATTTTAGTTGGCCTTTAGCCCTCTCTTTATAACAAAAAAAAAATAGATACATCGAATATATGTGTGTGTATATATATATATATATAAAGAGTAAGGGCTAGGCTACACTTGATAGCTGTAGTAACAAACACAGTCACGAGGGAATCATGGCGTCTCACTCAAAAATAAAGAAAATGTTGTCTAATTTGGCGTGTAATTTTTTTTGTTAAATACTGATTTTTTTATTAAAAATAATAATATTTAATATATTATCATATACTAAATATAGGTATCTCTCTAATAAAATTTAAATATTAATTTTTTATATTATGACCAATCATAGTGTGATATATTTTTGTTATTGTTGTTGTTGTCTTAATTGCATGCTATCATTTTTAACCTAACAAAAGAAAAGTGAAACATGGAACCTTTTGTTTTATCTTAAAGGAAAAAAACGAGGATGATGTGCGTACCTAAAAAGAAGAACATGTTGTTTTTTATAAATCACGAGGGCTATAGTCCAATCAAAATAAATTATATGAATAAAAATTTAATTTTAAATACTCTAAAATTAATATCTTCTTTAAATTAAACGGGTAAGTAGTAGGGGTTAATAATTTGAATAATTCTTCTTTTACTAAAATATTTATCAACTTACTTCTCCCCTCTCTCTCTTAAGATATATTTTAAAAGTATGTTTATTTATTAACTTCTTGATATGTAGAATAAATAAGCTGTTAACTTAATATTATTCTCTTTTGTAAGATGTCAATAAGAAGGATGTTACTTTGAGTCTAAAGATGAGCACTTTCTTATTTTTTTTGGATTATTAATCCGATTTATTATAATTTTATTCTAATTATATTTAGATTTGACCTGTATTGCTTATTTAAGTATAATGGGTAAGTCTTTTAATAAATTTTTTTTATATATATTAAAATTTAATATATTATTTAAATGATATCAAACTATTTATTACTTATATCAACTTACGTTTTCTAAGGATGGATATTTTTGGAAAAGGGGAGGGATTGGTAAGGAGGAAGCCCGACATGGCGACACCCATTAAGGAAAGAATCCGTGTCTCTAATTTCGGACCACTCGGCCCGACCCAACGACTCCGCATCATCATTGAAGCCCCGCCGAAAGCTTTGATCTTTATCTAAACTTGACTTACAAGACTGAATGCCACCCTCCACGCCACTTGTCAGTGTCAAAAAGATCCCAGCACGCATCAACTACCTACTATGGCGTAATATATTACTAGTGTCTGTCAAAAATCTCTCCCCTGTTTTTCCACCATATAAAATTTATCATCATTTAATCTCTCCAGTCAACGATGATAAATTCATAGTCCATCCTCTCTCTTTTTCCCTGTAACAACAAATCCATCCTCCTGTCTTTTATAATCCAAGTGAGCAAGCAAGTCGTGCACGTTATCTCAAATCAACATGGGGCCTCTTAGGGCGAAATAAGAATTACTACCTCATTGGGATTCTTAATTTTCCACATAGTTTATGATACAATTTACATTACAAACTAAATATAAAAAGAAATAACATATTACCAAACACAACATATAGTAAAGTAACATGTAAGACCGAGGGTATGTGCATAAATATTTTTTGTTCTCTATGTTTTATAGGAAAAACATGCTATTCATTAGTTGTCGGCTTGTCATGTTGTAAAGTTTAAACCTTTGTTATAAGTGCCTGTATGGCTATGCCTTGGACAAGATTATTCTCAATAAGCAATAAAAAATATCTAGCTTCTCAGATGGATAATCTAATACAGGCAGTGCACCAGCGCATGCGGTTGTGTGGTGCCTGGTGGGGATAATAATGATAATAGGAAAAACAACACGAATCTCACAGGAACCCATCATGGAAAGAATGGAGGATGGCGGCTGGGGGTATGTATGGTTGGCCATTGGCCATTCTGTTAAGGAAGGCGGATGATGTTCCCGGTTTATCGTGCTTGTCAAGATCAACTAAAATACGTCAGAATATCTTTATGTTAGTGGCCAAAGAGTGTCCATGTCGATTGCGTAAGGAAGAATTTCGTATATCAAGTAGATTCATGTAAATAGACAAAAACTAGATTCCATTATTATCTCTTATTTGTTTGGTACATAAATAAAGATTCCTTCCCCAGGAAATGTATGTGGGGCAGCTCATGAAGAGGGGACCCAAATTGATCCAATAATTTCGGTGATTCCTGTCTTTAGCCAACTAATTTCAAACCTCCCAGCATTGCAAATAGCTATCACTAAAAGATGAGGAGTAAGCATCGAGGTAACTTCGTCGTCAAATCACTGTGGCAAATAGTAACAAGAAAGCGAAACGATGTGGGCCCATGTCTTGGAGATTTGAAATTAGCCACTGAGGCTCTGAGCCCAACCCACAATGCATTCTCCTTGTTAGTTGTACTTAGAATTCTATTTATTGCCTTCACCAAACCTTCCTCACCCCGCATTCCTTTCTGACTCATCTTCCATGAATTTCTTCTCATCTGCACTCGTCGTCTTCCTCGTCGCAACTCTCTCCTGCGCGGCTTTTGCTGCCCGTGACTTTGATGGAGGTATCATCCGGTTACCCTCCCAAGTTACGAGGTTCTTCCACGGAGGTCGCACGGAGGAGGAGAACCAAGACGCTGATGCAGAGGGAACGAAGTGGGCTGTTTTGATCGCTGGTTCCAGCGGCTACTGGAATTACAGACACCAGGTAATACATCTTGCCTTCAATCCTTTTGATGTTGTAATTACTTTATTCGTTTGCGCTTCCAGTTTTTTCCCCTGTATTTCTTTTGGTCAAACAAAATTTATATTTAAGCTGCGGTTTGTCATTTAAATCTTCATATTGGATTTCGGCAGCATTGATTTCGGAGTAGATCTTAACCGTAAAATATAGGTGGGCGATGAACTTATTCATGCACTTTGTTCATATTCTGTTTAAAGCCCTGTTCCTTCTCTGCCGGGTTTGTGCAAAAACTATACGAAATATGTTTTCTCCAAAGTTTATGGCCCCATTTTACAGAAAAACAAATGTATCATCCCGAAATACTCTTGTTTCTCAGTATTTTCGACAACAGATCTTGCCTTAAATTTCCATGGAGAGAAAGTTAGAAAATTTAACATGATCTTGCCTATATAAAATGGTAAAGGACACTGAAAATTCTGTTCTCTTGAGGATTGGCTAAATTACGTTTCTAGCTCTATTGTTTGACTAATACTAACTTTGGTCTTCACCTTTTGTATCAGTCGGATGTTTGTCACGCGTATCAACTTCTGAGGAAAGGTGGCCTGAAAGAAGAAAATATTGTTGTGTTTATGTACGATGATATTGCTTTCCACAAAGAGAACCCAAGGCCTGGAATTATCATCAACAGTCCACATGGGGATGATGTTTATAAAGGAGTTCCGAAGGTCTGTTATCTTTCATTCCTGTATCCTATGTCCATAATAAACTCTATGGTCTTGAAATATGATATTGGAGTTTATTATTGCAGGATTACACTGGTGAAGATGTTACTGTTAATAATTTTTTCTCTGTCATACTTGGAAACAAGACAGCTCTTACTGGCGGTAGTGGGAAGGTTGTGGATAGTGGTCCCAATGACCATATATTTATATACTACACTGATCATGGTGGCCCAGGAGTGCTTGGTTAGTGGCGCTGAATCTTTTCATGGAAACTTTAATGAAAATCTTGAACCATGTGTAACTTATAAGCATTTCAACATAACACAGACCTTGTATTTCAGGTTTTTACGGACAAATTGTACTACCCACGGACTGTCTTTGTCTGAGTGTTTGTTTTGTTGTTTAATTTTGCCTAAGTACGATGAAACTTATGAAACTAGTAAACTTGAGCACTGTAGATGGTTGTTTTTGACAGGAACTTATGTTTCGTAGAACTTGGCACCTTATAAGCAAAACTGTATCAAGATTGTTTTGAATGCGCCAAATCAACCAAGAATGTCAATAGATAAATGATGTATCTTGATGAATTTATGTTAAGGATGAAATATTTCACAACTTCATTTCAGTTTGTACACTCATCATGTCTAATGCACTGTTTTATAATGTTTATATTGCTAAGTATTAAAATGATACTCATGCTCAGTAGTTACTTTACTTTTTAATCTTTGTTCATTATTATATATTTGTTTACCATTTTGCTGGAGGCTTTTTACATCTTCATTAATTTTTTTGGGGGTTGGATTTCAGGGATGCCTACTAGTCCTTACATATATGGAAATGATCTCGTCGAAGTTTTGAAAAAGAAGCATGCTTCTGGAACGTATAAAAGCCTGGTAAGTTACTGGTAAACAATCATTTGCTGCTATTGTACCACAACTTATTCAAGAACTAATGCTGGTATTTATATAATGGTGATGCAGGTATTCTACCTTGAGGCTTGTGAATCTGGGAGCATCTTTGAAGGTCTTCTTCCTGAAGGTTTGAATATCTATGCTACAACAGCTTCGAATGCAGATGAAAGCAGTTGGGGAACTTATTGCCCTGGGGAGTATCCTAGTCCCCCCCCAGAGTATGAAACTTGCTTAGGTGACCTGTACAGTGTTGCCTGGATGGAAGACAGGTAGGCTCACACTTTCTACCGTAAGAAGTGTGTGTCTCTCTCTTTTTTAATGTTATATGACATGATTAGGAAACATTGGCTGTGTAGAATTATGGGGTGCTTCAAATAACTCTGATTATAAATGCATAAGTAGATAATATATCATGCCAATTTAGGGCTATATATTATACTCAGGCAATCACCATGTAATTTGAATTTGAAGTGCATGCATGCTAATTTTGGTTTTCTATACTCCTGAGCAGTGACATGCACAATTTGCGAACAGAAACATTGCATCAACAGTATGAACTGGTAAGGCTCTGTTGCTAACATGGAAAGTCTATATATAGTATTTTCAAATTCCTGTTCTAATTTTATGGGTTAAAGACATGTTGAATGTGTTACTTTATGTGGTGGATGCCTTTTATATTGCACTGTGCTTGCAGGTTAAAAGAAGGACAATTGGAAATTCCATCTATGGCTCTCACGTGATGCAATATGGGGATATAGGGATTAGTGACAATCAACTCGTGCTATATTTAGGAACTAATCCTGCTAATGATAATTTCACATACGTGGATGAAAACTCCTTGAGGCCACCTACAAAAGTAGTCAACCAACGTGATGCTGATCTCGTCCATTTTTGGGATAAGGTACCATGTACTTGCTACATCATTTGATTTAAACTAATAATCCCCTTCGTATGATGAAGGGTATATAACAATTCAAGCTGGACAGAATAAAATTATTATACTGATAAAGAAGAGATAATTTTCATGTGAATGTGCACAAGTCATTAAGTGTATCTTCCTACAAACAATAGCAAAAAAATATCAAATAAAATTCATAAGCCTCAACTCCAATTAAAGTGGGTGAAAACTTCTGATTCATGAAGTGCATACCTGGTAAAGATAAACATGAGTAAAATGAAATTGATGTTAACAATTAAACTAAAGCAAGGAGAAGCTTAAAACAGAAGTTGTTAAAACAGAAGTTGTTAAAACAGAACTTGCCACCTCCTCCCCCTTTTCTCGCATTTTTTTTTTGTGACTTCATCTGCTCTCGTATTGTGCCAGTACCGCAAAGCTCCTGAGGGTTCTCCTAGGAAAGTTGAAGCTCAGAAGCAAGTCTTGGAAGCTATGTCTCACAGAATGCATTTAGACAACAACGTAAAACTTATTGGAAAGCTGTTATTTGGCATTGAAAAGGGTCCGGAAGTGCTCAACACTGTTCGATCTGTTGGGCAACCACTCGTTGATGACTGGGACTGCTTGAAAATGATGGTACTATTGCCATTTAGTTTTTTTTTTTAAATTTATTGTTCGCATAATGTGCAATGTTAGAGCCTAGAGGGATTCCTACAGTTTTGTTTTCCCATAAATATTGTTGAACAGACTTGTAGAGCTTACATTTCTTGATTACAGTAAATAATCATGTTTCCACTTTGAGTCAATAGAGAGCTTCTTAATCCACTCTGGGTGCAGGTCAGGACATTTGAGACATATTGTGGATCCTTGTCCCAATATGGGATGAAGCACATGAGGTCTTTTGCAAACATCTGCAACGCCGGAATACAGAATGAGCAAATGGCGGAGGCCTCGGCACAGGCATGCATCAGTGTTCCCGCTAGTCCATGGAGTTCTCTGCACAGGGGTTTCAGTGCATAATGGTATGAGAATGAGCAGCGCCCTGGAAGATCAATGCATAATTGTTGTCTATATGTTTCATAGCTGTATATATCTATATATGGTGTTCAGTGCTCACAGATACTTATGCAATCTCTGTAAATATAATTGATCACTGTGGGAGATATCTGGTATTGTAATTGTGAACTGTCGCTATTATATGGATTGTGAATGTGCTAGATTTGCTTCTATCATTGCAAGAAAAGTCATTAAATTCTATGGAATGTGTATTTTGCAGCGGAATCAGGGATGAGGTCCCTGCTCCTTCAAATGTGTGTTGTAATAGTAAGTCTGCGTGTTTTCGAACGGAAACATGCCCAATGGAAATGGAAAGAGTCGTATTCTAATGAAGTCGTTTATTCTAACGACTATGTTTGTTTGCTGTTTTTTGGTGGTTACATAATGACAATTTGTTTAGAATGCAATAGTTGGATCCCCAAGCCAATATCTTTAGGAAGGCTATACTAGTAAGTGTGTGTTTGGTTACCAGTAAAACTTAGTTTTAAACTTATATTTTACTAAATTGTAGGTTTTAAAATTTTTTAAAATAAATAGTTATATTTGTTCAAAAATAACTTTTAAACTAAATTATAGTTTAAAATTAAGATTTTAAATAAATTGATTAGAGTAGTTTATAGAATAGTAAAAAAATTTATGGACTAACTAATTACTATATTATTTCTACTTTTTTTATATTCTCTCCTTTTTTCTCTACACTTTTGCTCATCTCTAATTTTTTTTTATATCATCTCTCATCTCTCTTCTATACCCTCTCTTATCTCTTTTCTCTTATATCTACTCATTTAATATTTTTCATAATTTACTAATAATAAAAGTATTTTTAAAAATAACTATCTAAATACTTATTTATTAAAAATTATTTTTTTTCATAAATTCTTCTCTAAATTTTTTTTTCTAAAAACTATCTACAAGTTCTTTTTTATAAGTTATTTTTTAAAATCTTATCTAAATATCTTAAATTTCTCCATTATCTCATGATTCATCCATGAAATTTAACTCAACTTTATACTGCCCCCAACATCAAGAATAAGTTTCTTTTACATATTTATTAAGTATTAACATAAACACATATATAAATATATTATTTAACGAGATCTTTTTATTAATAATTTATTTAAAAATTTAACTGATTGATAAAATACTAATAATAGCATAGGTATGATATATATAACTGACCCTCTTTGATAAGTCTTAATTATTATTATTCCTGATTGATTCTAAGGACCATAAGAAAAAGTAATCTCTCGTTTTGATTGTCGGAATATTGATTCCCGACATCAATATGTTAGAGTCATCCTAGTTGCATACTTACTTCCAAGAGCATAATTTTGATCGGTGTGTAGAAAATATGCAACTGTTTTATATAGTTGAAATCATACCATCTCCATCATGACAACGAACCAAAATTATGTATTTAGAATGACAGGATGCATGTATCAAGCTTCCATGGACCTTCTAAAGTCTAAGTTGGGAGCATCCTTCATGATTTCATGTGTACCGGTGCCGGTAAAATCCGAGGCAGGTTGCGGATGCAGGGGTATGGAATTTAAAATTTAAAATTTAAAATTTTAATAATTGGCGAAACTGGCCCTCCTCACACTTTAATCTGGATTGGCTCTACAAGAAATAAAAAGTGATGGTATTTAATAGTTTTTAAAATTGCATGACTTCCGTACTTTTCTTTTATAAAAATTATATTTCTCCAGTACTTAATATATATCTTAATTAAAAAATTAATATTAATTCTAAATATAATACATATTTATTATATTTATTATTTTTTTCTTAAATTATCTTTATCAATACCCTATCAACAATAATTAAATAAGAAAAAGAGTTAAGAAATATGATTTAATGTTATAAAAAAATATCTCATATTAATTAATTTAAATATTTTTTTTAATTTAATCAAATTGATAAATATATCATATATTAAAGAAATAGGAGTATTATTTTCATTTAAAATGAAAAGACTTTTACCCTATGTTTAAATGGGAAGAAAATTAATGGATCAAAGTATACTATGAGAGAACACTTTAAAAAGTTGTAAATTTCTTTATTATTTTTTAATTTTTTTTAATATTTCCTCCCATAGTTTCCTCTTGCGTTTTTCTCCATCTTAATGTTTAATCCATAAAGTCCTGTATTTATTACTTACCTATCATGAAGAGTGCTAAATATATAATTGATTAATATAAAGTAGTCACTCTTAAGTTTTAAATAAAATAAATTTATAATTTATTTGTTTAAAGAAGTATTTGTGTATTTGTTTATACAAAGCGAAATTACTTTATACATGTATAAAAACATTAAAATAATTTAAAATTTTTATTGGGTATCTGTTATATTTTGAATATATATTCTTAAGTTAGTTATCTTATTTATTATTATTAAATTAAAAGTGGTTATTAAATCGCGATGGAACTACAGACGGCCATGATTTGGCGATTTCGTCAATATGTAGTTACTAGATTGAAATTTAGCGTTTATAAGTATTCAAATAATAACAATAACATAAAAAAAAATTAAACAAAACAAACCTTCTATGGGCCCACCGTGGCTTTAAAAAATATTTAGCTTAAATTTTAATTTATTTTTTTAAATAAATAATTATATTTATTTATAAGTATTTTTAGGGTAAATTATTATTTAAAATTATAATTTTGAATAAACTATTAAATCTAATTTTTTAAACAGTAAAAGAACTTATAACCTATCCAATTGCTATTTTATCTTGACTTTTTTTACATTATCTCTCCTCTCTACCCTTTCTTTCATCTATTTTCTCTACTATCTCTTTTCTACTATATATTCCTTCTCTTCTCTACTATCTTTCCTCTATCTTTTTTTCTCTCTCACCTCTCTTTTCTTTTTAATAAAATCGTACTATTTTTAATAATTTATTAATATAAAAATTATTTTAAATATAACTATCTAAATACTTATTTATTTAAAATTATTTTTTTATAAATTATCTAATTTTTTTTATATAAACTATTTTTTAAAAATTTATCTAAACACAATTTATATATATATATACATGTTTTTTTTTCTTTGGGTAGAGCTACCTAAGAAATAGTGGACATTGCATGGCAGTTTAACTGACGTCATGGCTCGTAATTAACCAATAATTTAAAATGTTTCACTAAACTCTTTTCTTTTTTTATAATTTTTTTAAAAAATTTAAACTAGCCTACAATTTAAATAAAAAATAAATTTTTTAAGTAGTATCAATATTAGATAAAATAAACCTTTAATTATTCTTAAATATTAATTTAAATATTTAAAAATTAAAATATTTTTTTAAATATCTCAAATATATGTCACGTCAACCTTAATCTCACATGAGGAGTTGCCTAAAAGGAAAAAGAAAAAAAAACCATAGTCGTTCCTGACACTGCAAGAATAATCTTAAGCTAAAATGCATGCATATAAAAAATGAGATTACGTTAGACTAGCAAGGGTGTTCTTCATATATGATTTTATTATTGATTTTGAATTCTATTATTAGGATAAGTATTTTTTAATCTATAAAGTATTTTTACAAATGCCTCCTGAACCATAAAATCTGTTCGAACCTGTGATGAATCTCTAAAATACAAATCATTTAAGTTTTTATTTAAAAAAAAACTGACCCTATGAGTTTTTTTTTTGGTTGAAGAGGCCATCAGAATTAAAACTACCTTTTCAGTGTTCAGTTAAGAAATTAGAGTAATATATTTCTTTTTATAAAAATAAATTGATGTGATATTAAGTAAGCCGTATTAATATTCTAGCGGGGGGCAAAAGAAGAAAGAAAAAGCCATTATATTTAGGGTAAATGATATATTGATATCAGAATCTCATCTCGCTACCCGAGTTCACGCCGTGAGATAATATTTAACGGCGAATGGGCAACGCAAAGAACTCGTAACGGGGTTAACACGTTGTGCGTTCAGGTGACCTTGGTATAGTTCAAGGGAGGATAAACGAATGCCGTGCGATTCTTGATGAACGGTCATCAATTATCGGAGTGGACGGTTGGTGTGAAGGAGAGGAGTACACCATGTATATAAAAAAGCCTCTACAAGAAAAGCTCTGCATTTCGTTTCATCAGAAGAAGAACAAGAAGAAGAAGCTCCCTGTACTCTTCTTCCATCCTTCTATCATCTCCGACAAATTTCTTGTTCTGTTCCCCATTGTCCGTCCAATCAACCAGGAGGATTTTGGGTACAAATTTTGATAACTGAACGGTGAATATTAAGGATCTGGGACTTCTTTGAAGATATATGTATATAATTGTATAAAAGGTTTTATATTGTGCGATGAGCTCAATTTCTATTTCTGTTTTTCTTCCTTCCTTGTCTTTCATGGAGCAGAAGCTCAAATTGGTGGCCAATTCGAATTATTGACCGAAATATGTTTCTGGCTAATTTTTGTTGTCAACAGGTGCATGTCAAGAGCATTTGGAATTGGTGAATTTGCCAGAATTTGATTTTATTTATTCCTCTAGCTGTTCTTGAGATTCCATTCGTTCATTGTGATACATAGGTGGCTCTGGAGAATCACCAATTCTGCAGGTCGGGAATCAATCAAGCCAGAGCTTCATTCTCTTTCTGTTTTTGTTATTTGGCATCTAAACTTAGTTATTTCCGTGTTATTTCTGTGTGTTTTTCATTTACAGAATCATTTTCCTGGAAATCTAGGCGGAGTCTGGAACTGTAAACTGTCCGGCAGATTACGGGAACGATCGTCGTGTGCTAAGTTTAACCTGAGTCGCGGATTTAAACTAAGAATGTCATCATTAGTTGGAATTTCGCAATAGGTTTACATTAATCAAGGCCTGATAACTAAAAGCGGCGAACTTTTTGGTGCATCCTCGGAAGCGGATTTTAGCTGAATCAGATTGATTGGGGTGAGGGAATAACACACTTCCTTAAAAATCAGAACTCAGGAATTGATTTAGTCGACATCTGGCTGTTGATTTGCTACTCCTCGCCACGGCAGTTGATCCCATTCTGCTACGCTTTATACCTTTTACGCTGCTCTGAATTCTTTCTTCTCGTTGATTTCTCGCAGGATATCGAAAAATCGGCTCCTTTTCTTCTGCGTACGATTGTAGAAGAAATTCAATTGCTAGCAGTGTTGAAGTTTTCTGGTAATGCATTAATTCTTTGGCTCTGTCTTGTCTTATACTTGCTTTCCTGATCTCCTGCCTCCTCTAACAATTTGGGTCCTCCCTCCAACGCCGGCCGTTTGGCACGGCCGTTCTCGAGCACGCTCATATTACTTTTCCCCATCTTTGTTCGGTGACAAGTTCGCCTCTCGTCTTTAAATTTCTGGAGATACAGAGCGAGTTCAATTTTCCATCTCTCTCTCTCGATTTGTTTACCGGTTTTTCTCTGTGGTGGCCTAAAAGGCTAAAATGGTTGATTGAGGCTTGGCCCTAAATTCATGTCCTTCATCAACGACTCTTGATGTGGTGTCAGTCTTTAGAGAAGAACCTCTCTTTCTTCAGAATTCAAGGTTTGAATTGAAGCGAGTCGATGCAATGATTGACACAGAAGGGATTCTGGTGGTGTTTCTAGTGCCGAGAGGAGCGTTGAATTCATTAACTCTTGCAATTTCTCTATTCTCTACATTGTCTTTCCTCTCAAAATGTGAAATTGGATTTTGAATTGTTTTGATGGGAAAAGATTTTCATAGTCTCAGGTTCTCCGTCCCATAAATTTGATCATCTATCTTGTTGTCAGCGACACAGAAGATGCTCCCAGTCCACATGATTCCCACGTTGTTGTGTTCTTTCTTTGGGCGTGGTAGGGTAAATCGTGACCATAGCATGCTCTGCTTATAGATGGATCAATGTGATTGCTTGAAGCCGGAGAGTGGTGGGGAATGGAAGTTGATAGAAAAAATCCATGTGCAATTCCAAAATTAACCCCATTAACTTTGCCTATTAATGATGACAGGTGCAGGGAGGAGATGGATAAAGAGGCACTTAGGAGCAATAATAACGTGAACAACCATCCCAAAGACAAAAGTGGCCTTGCGGGAGCTGATGGGTCGTCCTTGTTATTGAGGGTAAGCTCCGATCCCATAAGGCAGGCGGCTGCGACCACGACGTCTGACCTTTTATTGAAGTGGGGGAACCGGAAGCGGCTGAGGTGCATGAAGATTCAGGTGAAAGACGACTCTTCCGCCACGGCTCAGCGGACGACTGTCCGAGTGGACCGCCGGGTAGTCAAGGATCCTCCGAATCACTCCATTCCTAATAGCGCAACCACCACCACCACTCATAATCACAGTAACCGCTATCCCAATCTCCGTCAACGGTCATCGTCGCCGCAACAGCCTCCTCCGCGAATTCTCAGGTATCGTATTGGTTCCCACCACCCCCCCCCCCCCGCCCCCCAATTTACGACGGAGAAAAGGAAAAATGAAATACATAGATATATTTATATCGTTTAGGCTTGTGAGGTCGGTGATGACGTAGGGTGGGGGGAAGAGTTGACGGGGTGATCTGCCAGTATGTGTCTGGAGCTTTTAAAAATAATAGGAGGCGTGAAGTAAAAGGAAGGATTCACGAGAAACGGAGCATATACATTAACATAGGGGACGGCTTTACTTAGGGTTTGCATTGGAGTCCATTGTTCTGCTACAGTGGTCGATTTGTCTGGATCGTTTTTTGTGATCATATTAATTAATTTAAGGGAAGTATTTTGTGAAGGATGTAGTTAAAAAAGATATATGGAGTAGAATTAGGTGGAGTAATGAAGTGATGGATGGAGATATAGTTTAGTTATATATTAATAATTAGGAATGAGGATATGGTGATGAAGGTGGGAAAGGGAAGTGGTGGGTGTGGGGGCGGGTGAGTTGAATAATGCTGCTGCTGGCTTCTATGTCTGCCACCATATTTCCCTTTCTCACATGTCAACTTCCCAATTTACCCACTCATATGAATCACAGAATTTACCTATGCAATCCCTCGGTATTTACACCGTCTGCAACGCGGCTTAATTAGTTCTCTTTCGTTCTTACTCGGTGTTATGTATTCATTTATTAATTATTCAATTCTCTTGGATTAGGGTTAATTGCGAATCAAATTTTTATCCCTTGTGTTTCTGTCTCTGGATTGAAATCCTTGGCCCATGCTTTTACTTTACAGTGTAGAGATGAAACATGGTGGGTGGCCTCTTGGAAAGAATATGACACCGGTTTTATTCTCAAGCAGGCCTCCCACTTGAATCTCTGGTATTCTAGATGGATCAAATCAATTATCAGGAATTTACTGTATATAGGTTCAACTAATAAAAAGAAAAGATATATAATTATTTAAAATTATTTTAATTTTTAAAAAAATTTATTTTATTATAATTCTAGTCATAATATTTAAGAAAATATATTAATTTTTAAATATTTAAATTTATATTTAAAAATAATAGATAATTTATTTTATCTAATATTAATATTATTTAAAAATAATAGAAATTTTACCTACAGGTGATTCTAATATCTTTTTCAAAATTGGTATATCAACAAAAAAAATCAATTATTAGGATCGTTGGAAACATGGAATGGAGTGTCTACTTCCACGTGTTCCACTCCATGTCCTTTTCTGCCTCAACACCCCCTTTTCTGGCCGTCCGATCCCTATTGGGCTTCCTCATCTCACTCGACACGTTAACCTTGATTTATCCAAAAGGCACTACATCCAACGGCCCTAATCCCCTTGCAGGAATCCCATTTCTTCTCTCCCTCAAATGTTATGTATAAACCCCTATTCACTCATTATTAAAAGAAAAAAGAAACATTGAGATACAAAGGGAAGGGAGGGAACGACCCCCTTGTTAAAAGCGCAATAGAAATAGAAAGTCCCCCAAGAAACCAAAAGACCAATCCCATATTCTACGTAAAACCCGTCGAGATTCCAGTTTCTCCCAATCCAGCGATCTAGAGTACCATCCCCAAGGTCAATTTCGTAACTTTACCACTCACCAAGTAGTTTCCTTTCCTCCTTCCTTTTACCTGTTTTCTTTTTTAAGAAAATAATTATTTTCACCTTTTTCCCTTGTATACCCTCCGAAGAAAATGTTGAATCCAGATTTGTCGTGTGAATTTACGATGTGCGTATATCGCTTTTGAATATCAAAGGTCGATATTGATACATACTATCTTGTGTTTTCTAATTTAGGAACTCGGACAGTTCGGGTGCCATGAGAGGCCAAAGCAACGGGGGCGTTCGGGGAATTGCCTCACCAGACAGGGGTGCGCACGATAAGAGAGGGTCCCATCACAACCACCACCACCACGACAATAACAAGTCCGCCGCCTCCTCCGACACCGCGCACGATAGCAAGAAGGGTGGCTCGCCCTCCGGCAGCGGAGATGCCGCTCCTCCGGTTTGGCCCCCCAAGTTCGTGATAGCCCTCACTAACAAGGAGAAGGAAGAAGATTTTCTGGCAATAAAGGGTTCAAAGCTCCCTCAGAGACCCAAGAAGAGAGCCAAATTCATCCAACGCACTCTCAATGTAAGCAGGATCCTCCTACTTTTTCCGTCTGCTCTTTCTTTTCCTCCTTTTTCCGGTCCAGTTTAATATCTTCATGAAGTTTTGATTCTGCCATATATTTCAAATTTTAAATTTCATAATAATCCATGGATGCATTTAAAATATGAAAGATTCTCATCGATGGATTTCATTTTAGAATTTGGATCTCACGCTTTCTCAGGACTTGAAAATAACTAGTAGTTTTTGACACTTCAAAAAAAAAAAAGTGCAGAAATCAAACCATTATTACCCAACTTGAATTTTAATTATCCTTTACTATGGGCTTAAGCACTAACGTAGTTATGTTAGCCAACAACAATAAGAAGTGCAGTAACAATTTTACTGCAGTAATTGGAGGGATGTTGCATTTCGTAGTTACGACAGGGGGTTAGGTAGGTACTGGCGCACAGATTCACACTTGTCAATAGTGACCTAAGGTTCAGTGAAAAGCTATTGGTGGAGCTAGTTTAGGCCTTTTGGTTTTCCAAAATGAAAATTGAAGAGGTCCCGGAGAGGGCAAGAAGGCAATCTGCTAAACCTAAAAAATAAAATGATCGGAAAACTCGTAATGGTTCATTGATTGCTTCTCCCTCCCCAGATTGCCCAGCAAAACCTATGGACTAGACTGGAGATAGAGATGGAGCTTATTTATTTATTTCTGGGGCCTGGGTGAGTTTATTAAATTCTTTATTTTGTCATAGGCTAGTACTGAAAAATCGTTTGCTTCTGTGGACCTGATAAAAATATTACATTCTGGAATTATTACGACAGATCATGGATTCTAGACATATAGTGGGGGCCATTGAACGCAATACTTGCTTTGTTGTGCTTTATGATGTGTCTGATATGATCTCACAAAGCCACTTGACGGAGTTGAGGACAGGCAGCTGTAATATACCTTTTGCAGTTATGCGTCCAGGCAGTTTGTCCTTTTCTTCCTTTGATTTTATTGAAAACCCACCCATAAAATTATGATTATAGTGATTTTTTAATAATAAAATCGCATCTTTTTTCCCGGGGTGCCTGAAAGATCGCGTCTTGAAAGAATGAAGTGAATTCTACTGGGAAAAATAAAGGTTTGAAGGCATAGGAGAAATGTGGGTAATCATGGGATGGAGGAGGAAGGGCACTTGCTTGCCCGTGCTTTATTTGTTAGAAAAGTGGAAGTGAGCTTATTGATTTTAGCCCGTGAGATTGGGAGGAGGTGGTAGTGGGCCACATGGACGGTTGTGATATGGTTATGAAAACCAAAATGTCAGATGCTTGAAGTAACCGACAAAATTTAAAAAAGGAGTACTGCGTGGGCGACTGGCCTGTCTTTCTCTTACGTGTCGTTTGTGTCTATTAGGGGTGTCATGTACTTTTTAAAAAGGTTTTTCCGTCTGAGTTTTGGATTTATCCATATTCGTTAGTGAAATGGAATCTTTAGTTAATTGATATTGAGCTGTATGTTTATGTGCAGCTCGTGAGTCCAGGTGCATGGTTGTGCGATCTTACCTTAGAACGATACGAGGTCAGGGAGAAGAAGATATCAAAAAAGGTATACAATTTTAGTTTATATCCTCTATTTTAGAAATTGCATGTCCTTTTCCCGTCTGCCCAATCCAGCTATATATCTAGTCTTGATATAATAATGGCTGGTATATGCAGAGACCAAGAGGCCTTAAAGCAATGGGCACCATAGACTCAGATTCAGAATAGGGGAAGAGGCAGGCAGTGGTATCAGACTATCAGTCAGCTTGGCGCTCGGAAGAGGACTGGGTTGATGATAAAATGATAAGATGAAGTTGAAAATGAATGCATGTGTTGGATAAGAACGTGAAATTTGTTGCAATGGCTTTTTGAGCGTGCCATGAAATCAAATGCAAATTGCTTTCTCAGCGCCCTTCTTCCACGCTAATTTTGTTCGTTTTTCCTCATTTTTTTTTCTGTTTTGTAAAACCTACTTAAAGTCACGGACGGAAGGCCCGTAATCGGCAGAAGGATATTTCGGTTCAACCCATCGCTTAAAAGGAAGATAATTGTGAGAGTAGTCTGCTATATGTGGCGTCGAGGGACAAGGAAGTGGGCGCTTTAACAAGGACGTACTAATATTTACTGGATTCTGTGACTGTTAGCACCTAACTTCTTCAAGTCCTAAAAGCCGAAATGTAAGCGAGTGACCTTGTACTTAAGATAACAAATCAAGGGGAAACACTCGAGGAAGATATGTACTCACTCAACTTCTTTGACGCCCCGTATTCCTGTGGCAGCCAACAATTGTAAAGCCAATTAACATGAAGTATTTGAAATTTAGTCTCCAGTCACCATTTAAGATTTGGGCCTTAACTGACATTCCCCGCTTAGTGGACACGAATATCGTAGATCCATACTAATGGGGACTCCATTGGCGCCGTCTGCGTTTTACGGCAACTGTTTAGTGTACTTCGTTAATCGGTTGGAAACTGGTATCTTGTTTCTGCTTATCAAAATATGAGAGACTCCTTTCATCAAGAAGGAAATATCAGGGCTGCAAATGAAGTCAAGCATCAACAGATCCCACAAATTTATATCTCAGCCCCGAAGCTCATTCACAACAGAATTGGTCAGTTTTATACAGGAAGAAAACAGGCCAGCAGGAAACTACATACAGCATGTCAAGCAAGCTGTAATATAATACCCAGTTCATCAAAACACACAAACTTCATGTTTTGTCAGTTCACCATGTCAATGGTTGTGTTCCATGATGCCCCTGTCCTAGTTTATGACGTGTACTCTACCACATCAAAAGTGGCACGGACGTTAGATATCATGACCGGGCACGGTCCCTTCTCATCATACTCAGCAAACTCTCCGCTTGACAAGTCCACATTTTCAAATTTAGTTCCCTCTAGCTACACAAGTAAAACTTGCAATAATTAGTTAACATGAAAAAGAAAGTAATAAAAATAAAGTTATGAAATAAATCTATGGATAATATAAAACCTATATAAACTATAGGAAGTCACACTTTTTATATATTATAAATAGTGTAACTCCTCAATCTCCTCAGTCTAATTTTAAAACATACAGCAAATGTAGTGACATCAAACAATACAAAGCAGGCAACCGACTCAAGATGCAGCTCATGCATGTTATTTACAGAAGAAACACCTTAGTTGAAAGGAGGGAAAAACAAGATGCAGGAGTTGATTAACAAGATTTCAGTGTAAGAAAGAACGGAGCAAAGAAGGAAATCAAATACTCCTAATTAAAATATAAGGGGCTTCCATGAAAAAATGAACAACGAGCACAAATTAATGAGTTTTGTAAGGAGGAACGGGCCAGTGCATATTTGGCAAATCTTCTTCAACAGGATATAAGATTACATTTAGCTTAACAGAAACCACCAACTCAACTAATATGTGATATTCAACAGCAACAAGTGAGGAGTAATTTGAAAAAAAGTACCTAATGATATGCTTTCATAATATTTATTGTTCACTTAAAATGGGGTGGTATGAGGAGGAACTTAAATTACAGTCAAATGCCAGTGGCATTGAAGAACCATTGAAGACTGTATAAACAGTAAACTGTAATGATAAATACAGAATAAAACACCCCCAGATTCAACTTTCCATCCACTGGCTCATAGCCTCTGCAGTCGAACAACATTAATGGGGCATACTTCCCTGATTCACTTGTTTCCTGGGTTAGCAGTTTACCTCGTCCTGGAATCATTGTCACCATACCATCCCTGCCACAAAACTTGCACTGCAGACCAAAGAAGAAGCATCAAGAAACCACCAGCTATAGGAAAAAACATTTAGAAGAATCTCACATGGACAAATTATTGTCAAAGTTAATGTTAAGCAGCAGAGATTAATCACATAGGCAGGAGCTTTACTCCTATGTCAAAGAAAAGAGCAGACGGTCAATCTTGCTAAATTAAAAAAATATAATCAGACGTAACGAAGCTCACAAACTGACAAGTCAGATCAGATAGCAAGAGACCATTCATGATCTACTTATCTGTATACGAGAAATGATTTCAATCAGAAAACTGTAAAGGGTAATGGGTTGCATCTCCTTTGTCATATGTATATCTATACATAGTGGAAAAGCAATTTAATGAGTGCCACAGCATACAAAATTGCAAACAAAGTATTGGATAATGGTGCCTTTGTCTTTTTCTGCAAATTCATAAATATGGTTCCTGTCAGAAATCTCAAGTCTTTATAAATTAAAATACTTCTAGACTGGTCTTAAACGCTAGAAGAAGCTGATAGTAACTAGCACTTATTTGTGAATGAGGAGTTCTGAATGCTCAGGATGCTAAATGGTCCGTGTAAAATACCAATAAATTGATGAAAAAAATCTAAGAATCATCACGAACCAATAGAATTTAGCTAATTATTCAGTGATCGCAAGATAGTTAACAATTAATTTTCCAAAAGATGTTCCCTCTATGGATACTGATAAATGGAGAGATTGAGAGTACCTTCTGAATGAGATTAGTTGTCCCCTTACCAACTGAGGAACAGTTTCATTCAAGGCCACGCAAGCTTCCTTTGGCTCACCTCTCCACATCTACCACATTTTACCTACAAGGAAATATAACAAGGATGAGTAAAGTAAACTCAAAATATCTAAAAAGGAGTTGATGGAAATTACAAGAAAACAGGGTATCCGTAAAGCTTGCACTTATAGTATTATCCAGCATCTCTTTCACTCTGTTTTGAAAAGAACAGGCGCATCAAATAGCAGCACACACACATGACAGAGTACAGTAATATTAAGCACGAACGTATATTTTTTTATTTTTTATGAAAAAAAAAATCAAGGAAATTCGGAGATCAAAACTAATGATTAAGCCTCGTATAAGAGAAAGCAAAATACATAAAAAAAAATGAACGTGAAATTTCTCTACGAGATTATTATGCGAGTCATTTTTGGCTTTCGTGACTCCATATATTATGCTATGAGCGTTGCGCAAGACACATTGGAAAAACACAACTTAATTCACAAGCTATAATCTGTCATCCATTAAAAAAACAGAGAGAGAGAGAGAGAGATCCACAAATGAATCCGTGAAGCTTACGGATATACGGTAGGAAAAAAGAGCATCCAACAAATCAAAGTAGAACAGAATCAGTGTCGTAAAAGAGTTGGCATATAATGAACTGATTAATCGCGCGTCAGAATCAAAGTCACTAGGGTAATGCAATAGGGAGCGATAATGAATATTGAAGGATTAGAGGAAAGAATAAGGAGATGAATGATGAAGACAAAGCCCTAGGGGAAGAGAGAGACCTTCAAGAGGTAGGAGAAGTTGGGGTCGTCGCAGCCACCTTGGGGTTCAAGATTGGTGAGGTTCTCAAGATCAGCGGCGATCATCAGCATGTAGTTCACCAATCGTTGTTTGTTGGGCGCTTCAACTTCAAGCAATCCTCACTCGTGACTCGCGTTTCGCTCTTCTCCTTGCCTACGATTCGGACTTGTAGTGTACAAGTCAAGTTATGCCGCCAAGAAGGATATTGCCGAGTTCCCACAACGAATCGATGCCTCTTTTCAAAACTCTTGTCATCAAAGTCTGTTTGATTTTATTGTAAACTATAGATTAAAAAAAAAATTAGATAAAATTTAAATTTTAAAATTTTAAAATAAATAATTATATTTATTTAAATAAATTTTTAGACTAAATTATAATTTAAAATTAATATTTTAAATAAATTAATCAGAGTAGTTTATAAAATAGTAAAAATTAATCAATTATTATATTATCCCTACTTTTTTTATACTCTCTCTCATAGTTTTTTTAATCATCTTTCCTCCTACTTTTTCTTACACTCTCTCTCATCTCTTCTATCATATTTTATTTCTCCTCATTTAATACTCATATCATTTTTCATAATTTATCAATAATAAAAATATTTTTAAAAATAACTATCCAAATACATATTTATTTAAAATTATTTTTTTAATAATTTTTTCTTTAAAACTCCTTTTTTAAAAACTGTTTAAATTTTTTTTTTCATAAACTCAATTTTAAAATCTTATCTAAACGGCCAAAGTTGGATATGTGGGATGTTTTCGTGCATTAATTGTGGTATTGTACCTAACATATATTCTTATACATATATTTAAATAATAATTCCTCATTAATTTTGTGATATCTAATTATTTGTTGTTGGTCAACAAATTTTAAAAAAAGGGGAGAGCTAGAGAGATTTGGAGAGCCTGCCCTATTTCCCCCTGTTAGCCATGTCATTAAGTTCAATGCCATTGTAAATATCATAATTATATAAATTTAAGAAACAACGTACAGCTTCTGTTCCTACTTACAGAACGTATCACCGTAATGAACTTGAGAACTCTATTGAGAGTCACTTGTCCTGCAGTTAAATGACCCCGTTTCAGCAGAGGGGCCTACTCTTCCAGATCAACAACTTCAGAGGCATGGGGATGAGTAAATATGTACGAGGACACAATATGCTAATAATATTACATAGCACTAGCTTTAATATTCCATAGACATCTACATACAAATATATTGTAGTGAGACCAAAACAAAAGAAAAAAGAAAAAGAAAGGAAATAACCCGCTATGAGATGTCATTATACTCCAAGGGCCCATCAGTACAAAATGAAATGAGAAACGATGAGAATGGGAAAATCCTCTGTTCCAAGTATGGGAAGTTTTCCCCCCAGAAAACTATTTTGTCATCTATAATACATAATAAAAAAAATATTTTCCTTCAAATTTTCCCTTTTCTCAAATCCTTTCTCATATACCAAATGGCCCTTAAGAATATAAGGACTCAATCCACTGTGGCGTCCCAACTTAGATGAAGGGCACTATACAGAGTCATGTTGTCGTCTCTCTTCTTGAATTGACCTGAAAATTCTAGCAGCTGATTCCTTTGCAGATCTGGCGTTGTGAGGCACAACCTTGATCACTCGTGTTTGCTGTCTGGTTTCTAGGGGAAACTGGGGGTCTCTCTCTGCCTCTGCCTCTGGAAAAACTGGAGAAGCCATTTGAAAAAGAGGAAGTGCATCCCTTCCTTCAACAATTTGACCCGTGCTTCTGATTTTTTGTGCCATTTCACCAGGACTGCTTGCTGTGCTTCCTTGTAACTCACTAGCCTTAGATGCCTGAAATTTCTTGACCTGTGACTGTGATATAGTTCTACTCTTCTGAACTGGGGGCAAATTACAAGAGCTTTGATTATGAGCATTGCTGTTGCAGTTGGCTTCTTTACCAGACAAATGACCACTTTTACCATGAGTATCTGGCCCAGCAAACTGGTTCTTCTGATCAACGGCTGACCCAGACATTGCTGGAGCCATAATTGGCATATCATAACGAGGAAAGTAAGCATGACTGCTTGGAGGTGTGTCTGTCGGAACCCCAAAGCCTCGTTCAGAAGCTGGGACCCCATAGTCAGGATTCATAAAAGCACCTCCCAAAGGCCCTGGCCCAAAAGGCCCATATCCTCGACAAGTTGTTCCCGTAAATCCAGGCCCAGGATATGGCTTGTAGACCAGCCCCTCAGAAGGAGACATCACGGGAATTAACCAATGATGCTCAGGTGACTGGTGTAAATACCAGGGATTGTTTACCTGGTGAGAGTTTCCCAAAAGGGGGGTGTAATTTGAAAGTTGGCTACCATTTTTCATAGATGAAAGAGATGTTTTCCCAACTGCATTCTCTGCAGAACATTCCATTTTATGGTTACGCTTTTCAGAGTCGTCTTTGCACTTGAGATTTTGTTGCTGAGGTTTTACAACATATTCCAATGTATGTTTTTTGGAAGCAGATCCCTTTGAAGGAGATTTTCCCAGAAAAGCACCATCCTCAAGCAAAATATCCGGTGCTCCAGCAATCAACTGTTGGACCTGCTTAATTTAAAAAATAATACTCTATATAAACTCCAAGGATAAATGTTTATATGTGAGAAGAGCTAGCATGTTTCTCATTTTGGACTACCACAAGCCACTTAGTGCTAGAGACCATTTTACCTTTATGAGTCTGTGCAACTCAAACACTTGGACAGCAAACACTCTCTGTTGACTGCAGAGAGGAACAGAAGTTGAATCAAGAAATATCACAATGAATCTTGGGGGCACATATAATCAAAATCAATCGGACAGAAGGTTTGGAACTGGATACGATCAAACAGGAGGACCATTATATAAATTAAAAACACTCCAGATCACAGGATCTTCAGTCATACTTGGTATCTGGTAAAGAGTGGCATAGAACAATCTCAAACGCTTACTACACATCATATCATTATAGAATACAGGACTCTGTCAGTAGGCGCATATTAAAGAAGCATAAATATACTCATCACAACACTAGCTTGATAAAACACAAATCCCTTGGACGTAGATCAATACAATTCCAACAAGATCTTAAAGAAAAAACGCATAAGACACAAAAAATTCCTTTTCAAGGCAGGAAAACACGTTATATAATTCAAAAATAAGCATTTGAGCAATATTTTATTCTGTCATTTATATAGTTAAGATCAAACTCAATAAGGAACTTTGAGACATACATTGATTTCTAGATACACTCAGCACTCTCAATTGGATCAATTACCATGGAAAACGTGGAATAATACAAATTTCCACTTTCTAGGGTAAAACTATGAACTAAAGATATATCTATATGATATGAAAACTATGAGCTAAAGATGTTGAAGAACTTAATGAGTTGTTTGTGTCAGAGCAAAACCCAGCAGCAAGTCTGTTAAATATGCACAGAAATTTTGCTCCAAGGAAGGATAATGAAGACTAGGAACACTGGGAGGCAACATGGATGCACTAGAACAAAACCAAAATGAGGAAGGATGATGCTACCTAACAGATTTAAGTTGACTTATTCAAGGAAGGGTAAACATGGCAGAGAAAAATCAGATATGGAGTAACGATTTTTCAATATTTTTATTATTATTTTCTCTTAACAAATTTCAGTTGAGAAATAAGTGGGACACCCTGCTTTAACGTTAGAGTTAGTTCCAGATTTAGTGCTGATTGTTATCCTTTATCATCATATTCTCTTTTATATAATTCATTATAAAAAGACTCGTTAGCCTGAGGAATAAGACACGACATTTTTCAAAGAGTTTTACTCATATTGGAGATTCTACTTTTGGTCTTTTAGAGAGTATTGTGAGATACTTGCAGTTCTTTCTACTAGAATTTCCCTTTCGCATCCCCTATTTTTCCTGTTCTGTCATTTTCTAATCCTGCCCCTATTAGTGGTAATGCTGACTGTGGAGGTATTACCAGGGATGGAGGAGGGCAATGGCAATGAGGGTTTTACAAGTTCCCGAAACTGTATAGCATCTATGGGGCAGAAGCATGGGAAATTGAGGAAGGCCTACAACTAGCCCAAGACTTTGGTTCCAAGCAGGTAGAAGTGCAATCTGACTTGCTGACCCAAATTTAAAACCATCAATGGCAATGCTGAACAACTCAAGCCAGCCATCTCCACAGTGTTGTTTATTAAGGAGTTAATGCATAGGCAATGGACAGTTACAGTAAATCACATTAGGAAAAGGTTACTGGGCCAAAGGATTGATTAACCCCTATGCAGTCAAATGTAAACGGAGCATGGAAAATCTGAGGGAACCTCCCAACTTTTTGGCAGGTCTTCTTACAAAGGATCTTCTGGGTACTTGAGGCCCTGCTTATGTAGAATCTTGATTGGGACTAGCCCACCATTTGTTTGCCAAAAAAGAGGAAAACAAAAGGAGAAAAGATGATAAGATGACTACAGGAAAAGAAATTCACATTTCAAGAGTGTCTTCAACACAGAACCAAGACACCAGATAAGTGGGGGCCAATTCCATGACATCTAATAAGTACTTGTCAAAAACTCTTCATATGTCCATACTTCCTGGTATCATCCTGCTTTACCTGGTTCCAATCATTTCTAGTCATTCAATGCAATGCAAAGAAACTTGCCAGCGGTCACAAGGAAAACCAAGCAAGAGAAGGCCAGGACAGTAAATATACAAAGTCCAATTGCTAAAGGTCAGTGAAGAATGAGATAATATGCTGTCATAGCATTTTCTTTCCAACATAGCATTATACTAAGACTTCTAATCACCCTGCTGTAAGGTGAACTGCTACCCACCATTAAATACATAAATGTTGCGTGCGAGTGTGTATTATTGACTTCAGATGAACGAAAAATCCAGATCCAATTTAGAAGGGATGGCAAGTCTTTTTGACCAGTGAAGGAATCCCAAGTCTAACAAATTTCTTTTATTCAAAGGCATATGCACAACTTAATTAAGCAAAAGGTAAAAACCTCTGGCTCAATTGCCAGACTGCATTATAATTAGAGGTGCATATTCCAATAACTGTGCTTCAAAATTCAATTATACAGCAAAATGATTTCACATAACTCCCCATTTCCGGTCCTCCAGTCTTCTCTAAAGTTTTTCATTTTCTCAAAAAAGACCTCAAATTAACTAATCATACATAACAAAATGAAAATAAAAAAAAAATTATTTATAAAAAAGTAAGAAATAAGGATGAGAAAAAGTCTTACCAATACGACAAAATAAGCAAGATCCTTCTCCTTTCATGACAAAATTATAATCATTACAATTCACAACACATTACAAGATACCGTCGCACAAAAGCATGTCATAGAGTTCGCTTATCATATATGCAAAAAAATGATTCACAAGGGAAGATCTAAGTTTAGTAGGACTACCCAGAAACAGGAGCCATGTAATTTGGTAACAAGACTTACTTGGCAATAGCTCTTCTTGCTTTCCAGAAATGTTTTTGACCTATTATCTCCACAACATCATCAGGCGAAATTTTTTGGCTTAACAAATTATCTATCATTGAGATCTTGGAAACTTTGTCACTTTGGTCCCAATTTTTCTTTATTGGACCAGTACTCCTGGTATCATGACAGTCTGTATCGTCAATAGCCTCAACTGGACTATTTTGATCAGCGGTAGAATGAAAGCAGCCTCTGGGTAAAGGGACATCTCCTTTTTCTGTATCACTTGAAGGGTAGACAAGGTTTCTGGTGTTATTACAAAGTGGCCCAGCTTCATGATCCTGGTGCAAGCAAGCATCCGCCTGATGTAATCTGCCAAGCCTTGATCCAGGACAATTCTGATACTGGTACTCTTGATTTGGAGTCACATCGTCTTGCCTTGCAAGACCGTCAATATTTTCTCCATTTAAAATGTTCCCGGCAGATTTTACTGGCTGGTCCGTACTTGGGCTTCCATTTGGAAGAATATTACTCCCACATCTCATGTCTTTTCTTATATTGACATATTGGGAGCCAAACTCTTTGGGATCCCTGTCACAATCATTCTGCACTTCTACTGCAGAACCAAAATATCGAGGGCCCATGGTAGTGAAATTTTTACCATCAAAAGTCTTCTGAGTTTTATCATTAGATTGACCAACTCTTGAATTCATGTATATAGGAACGCTAAAGTCATCTTCATCTACCTTCTTTCTTTGCTCAGGTTTTGCCATCGAAGGGTTCATATTCGCCGCATCAGATTGGTGAGAAATATTATTTTCAACTTGATAAGTAGGTGTTTGCGGAGGTAAATGAACTGGAAGGATATAGTTTCTCTCAGGAACAGTCCCCTGCAAACATGTAGATCCAGAAATTCAGGGGAAAAATTTATTTCTCACTGCACAAGGCAAAGGTACACTCTCACATACAAGTCCCATAATACAACAAACGCCAAGGTAGAACTTAGAAAATAGGAATCGCTAATTCATGGAATGCATATACTCTTATGCTCAATGAACTAAACATGCACAAGTATTCCAAGCTTATAAATCAATGAAGCAGAAACACCTCAAAAAATAAAAAGTGACGTCTAAGTCCATGTCCAACACATATCGGAGACATGATGCTCAAATTACTTACGTAAACTTCAGCTTTGTCATGTCATGTGTCACTTTCCATTATTTCTAGTTAGGAACTAAAAAAGAAAAATCCCCATCATTAAGTGTTTCTTCAAATATAGCTAGCATATAAAGTATAAACTAACTTCTAGTTCCGGGTATCCAAGTATTGGACATGACTGGATAAGTCCTCCAACACCAGCTGACATGCATATGAAGCCAGTGCACCAGAAGATGAATTTGCATAAAATAAGGTCACAAATAGCAGGAATATTTATGGAACAGGAGGAGAAAGCAATTAAGGATACAAGCAAAGCCGCAAAGTCAAATACTTACCTGGCTTGAGGATGCCAGAGAGACTGTATTGCTAGAACTAACTGGGTTAAGTGGCTGAACGGCTGGCTTGAACCTCTGAGATGGAATACTAAACTGTTCATAGAGAGCCATCTTATTCCTCGGCGGTGCTCTTGGACCACCCTTTTCCGTATCGTTGACATGCAGTCTAGGGAACAAAGGCCTCACGAGCTTCTCATCATCTTTCCCTCTTTTCATCTTCACCCTTTCTAATGGACGAAAAATTCCCTTTATGTTCCGACGCAAACAAGCAAAAAATGCATGATCTCCAAACCAAATATATCCAGATGTAGAAGGCCGAATTATTTAAACCCGACAACAAAACCAGTTCTCTAACAAAATATCATGCTGCAGACAGAGAAATTATCGAAACCTAGATTATTAAATCAACTCAACTTCTCGAGAAGAGAACAATAATTCGCCAACGGCGCACCGAGCGGACCTATGAAATTCAATCTTACTGGCGAGAACTCCAAGCTATGAAAACCCAAAAACAGATTGCAACACTTTCCTGGGTATAAAAGGGATTCATAGAGAACTCAGAGAATTACCCCAGCCCCGGAATCCGAAGAGAATCCTTCTCCGCTCAGATGCCAAATATGGACTCCTTCGTTTCCTTGAAATGGAGAAATCAGGCAATATCTGTAGAACTTAGAGTGAGAGATGAGGGTACTAATTGAAGGACGTCCACGGCGGAAATTAACGGGAAAAAGGGAATTTGGGGAAAACGGTAGGAATATATGAGGGAATGATTATGAAGATAGAGGCCACAGAGGAAGAGAATGATGAATCGAACTTATTCGAGAAATGAAAGCAAAGAAGTGGAGGCCGGCTAATTTAGGGATTCAACATCATCTTTGAAAGGGGAAAGAGAAAAGTGCGGAGACGTGGGCCCCGTTAGGACAGAACCAGAATATCCCTTCTTTCGGGTTTCAGCACTTATTATACTAGTACTAATTTAACCGGATGGATGGATGGATTTTGTTATCCAAATATGCGTCTCAGTTTTGGTTTATATTTCTGGATAAATACATAATGATACTTAACACTCACTTTAGTGTCTTTGCAACCTAAACTATAATTTTAAAAGAATTTTTAATTTAAATTTTAAAAAAATTAAAATAAATAATTATATTTATCTAAAAATATTTCTAGATCAAACTATAGTTTTAGATAAATTAATAGGAGTAACTTTTAGAATAATATAATAGATTATAAACTATTCAATTACTATTTTATTTTTATTTTTTCTTATAATATCTCTCATCTCTATTTTTCACAATCTCTTTTCTCTCATCTCTCCTCTCTCTTTTGTATAATATCTCCTCTTTCCTCTTTCTTTTTTATCATCTCTTATCTCTTTTCTCTCTCCTATTTTTAATAAAATCATAAATTTTTTAGTAATTTTTTAATTATAAAAAAAATTTTTAGTAATGACTATTTAAATACTCATTTATCTATAATTATTTTTTTTATAAACTCTTCTCTAAAAATTTTATTTTTAAAAATTACCTAAAATTTTTTTATATAAATTCTTTTTTAAAAACATACACTCTACATTTTCATATTTTCTAAAGCTTTTGGTTAAGCGTCAAATTTGACATGCAAACATTGTGTGTAGTGGGATAAAATTTTAGAAATTGGCTTATAAAAAAAAGATTTTTTGGTAATTTATAGAAAATGGCTTTTAGAGAATAATTTATAAAAAAAAAAGTGGTTTTGAATAAACGAGTATTTTGATAGTTATTTTTAAAAATATTTTTATTATTGGTAAATTACGAAAAAGAGTATGAGTATTAAATAAGGAGATATAAGATATAAGAGGAGAGATAAGAGAGAGTGTAAGAAAAGAAAAGAGAAAAGGTGTAAAAAAAATAGAAGAGAGTGTATAAGAAAAAATAAAAGTAATATAATAATTAGTTAGTTCATAAGTTCTTTACTGTTCCATAAGTTACTCTGACCAATTTATCTAAAATTTTAATTTTAAACTATAATTTAATCCAAAAACTCGTTTGAATAAATATACTTATTTATTTTTAAAAAAAATTAAATCTATATTTTATCAAAAAAAAACTTTTAAAATTATAATTTTGTTGGTTTCTAAACATGCCATTATTTAAGAATCTATTTGTCAGATGTCCGACAAGAGTTTCCAGTTACGGTCACTGTCCAGTGTTTTTTTTGCCAACCACTGGCCAACGCTTACGGTTATGATCGAAATATCTTCTTCATCCGCACATATAAACTCATATTAAGGTTTATTTTCAGAAAATCAGAAGTTAAATCAAATTAAAATGCAAAAGGGCCAATATAGTACTGCTCATATTTTTAATATAAAATATAATTTATAATACAAATTATATTACTATACCTTATACTAAAGATCAGAAAAATTAATATAATACTCCTCATATCCTTAATATAATATATAATTTATAATATAAATTATACCATAAATTAGATTTTCTATTAAATATGGGAAGAATATTATTTAAGAGGTGAATGGATTATTATTATTTACTGTTACCGGTCTGTAAGGCGTAAAGCTTTCTTCCTTATGTGAGAAGACTGACTTTTCAATTGTCCAATTATAAATTTTTCGTAATTATTTTCAAATTTATGATAACTAATATATATGACTAGAATGTATATAATTCTCCCAAACTTCTAAATTTAAATAGATGCATATAACACCTCTCACTTATTTGGCCAAATAAAACACTCATCTCACATTTCAAATTCGGAAATTGACTTCTTTGTTTTCTTTACCATGAACCCCATGTTATTAATTCTTGTATTGCCTTAGTAACTGAGATTACCATGTGATCCAAAACAATTATCATGTGATTAATAATAAGAACACATGCACTTGTCTTTCTTGAAAAAAACAGGAGGGCTAAACATTGTAAATCTACCAATGGCAAAACGCTTTTCCCCACTATGGCCCTCACTAAAGATCCCCGCTGTACCAAATAGTTTACCGATGTTGTAGTTTCAACCAATTGTCCAGATAACAAGACAGCAAAATGGTTTAAAAAAAATTCTTTACGGCATTCCAAATAAATTGGAGCTACAGGAGGTGCGGTGGCGACAAAAAAACTGTCGTCACAATAGAATACTGGGAAACGGGAGAAAAACGAGGTCTTAACAGGGTATTTTTATTTCCAGTATTTAATGACTTTTACAAACGCACGCAAACAGCAATCTTAAAAAAGCACGGATATTTTACAACTCGGAGCAGCGTCACTTTAGCCACTGCACAGGAATTTGGAATCAATAACAAACAATGCAGACTCAAATTGTGACTAACTCAACAGCTTTTATAATGCCAACACACATAATATGTAATAAAAATGTGATGAAATGGTAAGAGATTAATATCTGGAAAGTTCACTTTTGAAACCCACTAAACTGATGTTGTTGGCCGCTCAGACTTGCAAATATGTCGTCCCCACCTGCTAGCTGTGAAGGAGTGAATCCAGACCTGCCAAGACCGGATCCCGATCCCATAGCTCTCCCCATGTAATATGATTGCAGAGGACCTTTCTCCTTTTCATCAGATCCATCACTCAATCCGCCCACAATCCCAACATCAGTTAGATCCACTTTCTTGGCTGCAAAACAACACAAAACTTGCGTCATTGAACGTGATAAGCAGGTGAGTTAAATTCCTCGTTGGTTGTACATATTCCATTCTCATTCCAAAAGGGGGAGGAAAATGAAAAGGAACAACATAATGTGCTCATTCGGTAATAATAAAAGGAAGACAAAAAAAAAGGCTTTTAGATTGCATGCCATTCGTGAAAGCATAATTAAATAAGCCCATACAAACAGATGGGAGCAAGGGTGTTGTGGATGAACACACGCTCAATTCCTTTCCTGCCTCTTTCTCCGCTCTCTACTCCCATCCCTAGTTTAGTCTCCTTCGCAACAGCCAAAAAGGCTGAAATGTTTCAGAATAGATAGTGCATGCATATTGCGTGTACTAACAAGCAAAAGATCATAGACTTTTAAAATATCTGAAGTATGTAGATATGACAAATGTATTGTATAGCAACTTCTAAGATAATATTCCATTAAAAACCTGTTAAGGAAGTCAAGATAATAAACTTACGAGCAGATATATTGAGATCAATCAACCCACGGCTCAGCGAATCAGCCCAAATACCAGACTTCACCTGGAAAGCATCCTTTTTAGGCGGAATTTTAGACTCTGGTAAAGGGTTCCCATTCATTTTATCTTGGCTGCCATCCCTGCCAGGAACTTTTGAGGGCTGTTCAGATGCTGAATCAGAAGGAGAAGTAAATTCGCCAAAAATATCAGATCCATCAAAATTATTAAGAGGAACAGCAGCGAAGGGATCAAAAGAGCTATCATTTTTAAGATCAGAGCTTTCTAACTTGCTGTCTGGTTGCACAACTGGGTCAGAAACAGAAAGCAAGTCAACTGTTGCGGTAACTGAGGATGGAATGGCTGGTTGGGAAGCAAACAGATCAAACCCATTCTGTACAAACAATCACCAGTAAATAAAAAGGGGGCAAACTTCCTTAATACTGATCAGAAAAACTTAACACTGAAGGAACAAACATGAAGAAAGAAAGAAATCCCATGAGTAATTTACAATTTTAAAACTGTACTACCAATTGCAATAATCAATTTTAACAACAAACTTGCACTCTGCTTATGATAAGTTGCACATCATTCTATTAACGGTAAGCAGTGTGCCTCACTCCAACCGTCAGGCCCCCTCCCTGACCATTCTAGCATACTTTTGCATGTTTCTACCAGAAATAATATGTAAAATGAAACTGACATGACAGAAATACAATGCAATTGGGTAATCTGTATAGTTGAGCAATATAGTAGAGCAAATGGCAACCCTTTCCCCTTTTGGTCCATCAATGATTATGGAGGGGAAGGGTGTAGGGCTCAGGACCTATCCCTGTTAGTAGTATATCTTTGAGCCACTAAAACAGTAGGCCATTGGACAAAGATATTGAATTGCAACACTAAAATTAGAGGAATACCAACTAACCTGTGATTGAGAACTAGCTCCTTGGTCCACATGAGGCTCTGCTGATACAAATGCTGCATCTGCAAAGAGATCAACTTCTGACACGCTGCTTATCGCAGGCTTTTCAGTGGGAACAGAAGTTGGAGCATCCTTGAGGTCACCAATCAAATCTTGTCCAAATAGATCGACCTGATTAGAGCTTCCAGCTGAAACCTCTGTTGGGGAAAATGAAATAAAATAACATAAATAAACAACCTCAGGAAAAGGTAAATCAATCCTGCAAACAGATATACAAACACTGCAATTATAGCACAGTAACCATGTCTGCCTGGATAGTTGGAAGAAATGTGCTTAAGGTGAACCAGAAATAATAACAAAAATGTGAGCTTCAGTGAATTCCAATAAAATTTGAATCGCAAGAAATTTCAATTAAGTGATTTAAGGAAATCAGAAACCACGACATAGAAGACATCATTTCAGAATACTTACTAGCAGTAGATGTTCCTCTTGGATCAAAATCATCGTCATCGTTTTTCACAGCTACACTTGAACTTTGAGAGTGAGCTGAACTGTACTTATCATTGTTGGTGACATTAGTAGATGACTTTGATACTCTTGATGGCAAACTATCCTTATTTTGGCTGCGAGGCAAACACTCTGAAAGAATAAGTTTTGAGAAAGTAAAATGCAGCTCATTGATAAAGGTTAAAAAAGCGTAATGATCAAAGGCTTTAGAGTGGATGTATGTCCTTTGCAAAATTTTGTATGAGCTAAATGTGTGCTAAAACAAGTCAATTTTTGCGAGCAAAAATTTTAGTCAAACACTAAATTTGTCTTTCAGTATAAGGCAAAATTGAAGCTAAATTTGACAACAGATAAATGATAATTGGCGCCAGAAAATAACATACACCAAAATAACATGCATTAAACTAGTACAAGCAATCAAAGGTGAAAGGCGCCCTAAGGCACAAGGCCTTTAAAACACCTTAGGTGAGAGGCGCTAAGTGGCAAAATTAACCATTCACATAAATCATCACTCATAAGCTATTAACAAAAGATAATCTGCACTACTCAAGTTCAAAAAAATCTTTAAAGACTTTAAAAGAACAATTTAAACACCACTTGCTCAGAAACTAAAATAACCTAAATGACAGGATAGGAGGTCTGGCAAGGGATAAATGCTAAATACATTAACTATTTACATAGCATAATATATGCAGGTTATGCCCCACCTGGCAAAGCGTGTACCCTTCTTGAAGGAGCTTTCTTGTTTGTCACTTGAGAACCCATGGCTTGATTTTCCAGGTTGGTATTTCTCAATTTTTTCGTCTTCAGGGTAAGCTTTGTCTCCATAACTATCCCTATACCTGTCACTGTCATTTGAACCAAAATCTCCATATTTATCACCGCTATGGCTTTGATAGCTACCGGTGCTAAACGAGGCTGACCCAGACTTGTATGTAATTCCAGTAGAAGAAAGTCCAAAGTACCTAATTAAGCAACATAAACAATTTACTTTGCTGACAATCAAACTTACAATAGTATACTGACATAGATAACCCCATTATCTATGGGATTAAACTATTGGCAAATTTCATTTACTTGTCACGGTTTGCAGCAGCCTTATTTCTGATTTCCTGTATCTTTTCTCTATTATTCAGAAGGGCCACAATGTTTTCTGCCTTCTTCCTGACATTGAGTCCCACATCCTTTCCACTGGGTTCGACATATTCAAAACTAGAAAGTGCCTTTACCAATACAAAGTAAATGGTGAATATGTGAGATAATGACCTATAATAAATGTCGCTGAAAATTACAGGGAAAATTGGCCGAAGTCTAGAGGATAGTCCTTACGGAGATCTGAAAAGTATGTTCCACAATGTCATCAACAGCACGTTCAGATCCATGTGCCACCAAATACTCTATAACAGCTAGTGCCTAAAACAAAAGTAGCTTCAGACATTGAAACATAGAAAAGCAGCATGAAATATGAACAGACTTAGGAAATAAAAGGTTCCCCCTTGTACTTTATAATTTCAAGCAATAGCACAATTATGTGGTAAATGTTACCTTATATACATAACGCCAATCCTTTCCGGTCTCACCCAATCTTGTCCAAAGGACGCTCATGACCATTTGACATTCCGTACTGGAAAGTATGGCAGAATAAATCAACTAAGGTATCAAGCAACTTCCACCAAAAAAAGAAATACTCGTTTGAAAAGTAATATAAGTAGAAAAAATTCAAAAAGCATACAATTTTTTGGTAGCCTGTGCAATCTCAGCCAGCGCAGAACCATGAGGACCCCAGGGTTCATTATCAGTAGCATCCAAAACCTAGATCATAAATAGTGAAAAAAAAATCAATTAATAACACAGATAAAACTGAAATAATAAAGACAAATTTATCATTCATATACTTGGACATTCCTTGAAGGGTAATCTATCCTTGAGTTTTTCTTAACTTACAATCTCAAGATTGTCAACACGTGCTTTAAGAAGCGGAAGGAGCACTTGATCACATACAAGAGTGAGGTCCACATGTCATAGATTGATTTTTTTTTTTGACAAAGAGTCATAACAGAAGACTTTGTACAAATTATAAAATGATTCCAGGGGACAGAGTGACAACCCAGCATAGGTTAATGGTCCTTGACGTACGTATTAAGTGTAGAAAGGAAAATCGCTGACATGATTTAAACACAAGAATCAAGTGGTGGCAGTTAAAGGGGGAGAAAAGAGAAATTTTTAAAAGAACTATATTAAATGAAGGGGTTTAGAAGGAGCAGGAAAATGTTAATATCATGTAGAAGGAAATGGCGGAGAAGGTCCGAACGATTGCTAAAGCAATTTTGGGAGAATCTAAAGATTTTGGTCGACGAGATAAGGGAACTTGGTGGTGAAACGAGGACGTACAAGAGAAAGTTAAGAACAAGAGATATTGTTTCAAAGCTATACATTTATGTAATAATATTGAAAATTGGGAAAAGTATCGTTTAGCTAAGAAGGAAACTAAGAAGGCGGTGAGTGCATCTCAATTTAAGGCTTTTGAAGAATTTTATAAGGAGTTAGGGACAAAGTCAAGAGAACAAAAGATTTATAAGATTGCAAGAGACAGGGAAAGGAAATCGAGGGATTATAATCAAGTACAATGTATTAAGGATGAAGAATGCAAGGTTTTAATTATAGATAGTGATATTAAAGAACGGTGGAAGACCTACTTTTATAAATTGTTTAATGACGAGGGAGGAGGGTCAAGTTATGAGTTAGGGGATTTAACACGAGAAGTTGAACCAAATTTGGCATTTTACCGTAGGATCCAGGTTGGTAAGGTTAAAGAGGCGCTTAAAAAAATAAAAAATAGTAAAGCTATTGGACTTGACGGTATTCCTATTAAAGTTTGGAAGTGTTTAGGCAAAATGGGGGTGGTGTGGCTTGCTAAACTTTTTAATGTGATCTTAAGTTCTAAGAAAATGCCCGATGACTGGAGGAAAAGTACTTTAGTTCCTATTTACAAAAATAAAGGGAATATTCAAAATTGTGCAAACTACATAGGGATAAAACTTATGAGTCACACTATGAAATTGTGAGAAAAGGTAATTGAATACAGGTTGAGATTAAAGACTGATGTTACTGAGAATCAATGTGGTTTCATGTCGGGTAGGTTTACAATAAAGGCGATTCATTTATTAAAGGGATTAATGAAAAGATACCAGACTAAAAGAAGAGACTTACATATGGTATTCATTGACTTAGAAAAAGCATATGATCAAGTGCCAAGTGAGGTGCTTTAGAAGGTTTTGGAAAAGAAGGGTGTGCGCATAGCATATATCAAGGCAATAAAAGATATGTATGAGGGGGTAACAACTACTGTAAGAATGGATGAGCGGTGAAACAAAAGATTTTCCCTTAAGGACTGGTCTTCATCAGGGATCATCCTTGAGTCCTTATTTATTTAATCTCGTAGTGGATATTTTAACTAAGCCTATTCAAGAAGAAATCCCTAAGTGCATGCCTTTTGCGGACGATATAGTTCTTGTGGCGGAGTCAAGAGAAGAAGAGATTAATTTTAAACTTGAGTTATGGAGAAGTACTTTAGAGTCGAAGGGTTTTCAGCTAAGTAGAAGCAAGACTAGATATATGCATTGTAATTTTAATAAGAGATAAGTTAGAAGTAACTTGGAGATCAGATTGGGAGATAAAGTTATTCCACAAATAGATAAGTTCAAATATTTGGGATCAATTATACAGAAGATGGTTAAATTTTGGAGGATGTTAATCATAGAATTCAGGCTGCGTGGTTTAAATGGAGAAAGGCTACTAGGGTTATATGTGATCAGAAAATACTAGATAAAGTAAAAAGAAAGTTTTATTACACTGCAATAAGACCAGCAATGCTTTATGGAAGTGAATGTTGGGCTTTAAAATGATAACAAGAGCATAAAGTTGGGGTAACTGAGATGAGGATGTTGAGATGGATGTGTGGGCATACAAGAAAAGATAAGATTCGTAATGAACAAATACGGGGAAGAGTTAAAGTGGCACCTATTGAAGAGAAATTGGTAGAAAACCGTCTTAGGTGGTTTGGACATGTACAAAGAAGGCCAAGAGGCATGCTGGTGAGGAGAGTGGATCAAATAGTATGGACTCCGTTTAAAAGGAGTAGAGGAAAGAGAACGCTCAACGAAGTCATTGAACGGAATCTCTTAGTCAATAACCTATCCAAGGATTTAGTTTTTGATAGAACACAGTGGCGTCGTATGATCCATGCAGCAGACCCCATTTTATGGGATAAAGCTTGTTGTTGTTGTATACTTGGATATTCCTGGGAACTGCTTCAGTCTGAGTCTAGGGACAGAAATTGAGGGCCAAAACCTACCATTTATCCTATAATAACTCTACTTGCAATACCAATTTACATATGAGGCGGAAGCTTGATTAGCAAACTTCAAAAATCAATGCCTGATCTCAGAACTGAGGGAAAACCATGATTTAGTTACTTCTCCAAATCTAATCATCATACTCTTACATCTCTATCAAAGAATAATGATTACCCAAGCTGGATATGGCCCATAGGTATACATAATATGGAAAGGGGATATAAATTAGAGGATTTTCGTTTTTACGGTTATGACATTGCGGCAAACTGTGAAACTTAGAGTACATTTGAAATTCACCACTAACATAGGAACAAATATTTTCCAATTCTGTGATGATAGACCGGTACTGGCAGCAAATCGCGGAAGTTCTTCAATCTTCCCGCTTTCCCTGACGAAGGGGCGGGAAGAGAAGCAAATTTCACAAGCATTCCATCCTAAAACCGATGTATAAAATTGAGGAAGTATATGGTAAGATAAAATGTGATTTTTAAAATTAAAATGGTGGGGAAACAATCCACCAGCGCTCTATTGACTGGGATATGCAAAATTTGCAATTAAAAGTTAGATTTAAACACTTGACAATTAGTTTTTACCTTCTGTTCGATTTCGGGAACTTTGAGTACCTTCAGATTCACCTCTCTCTTTCTGTTGCAAAGTTAATTGAAATAAAGAGATTAAAAATCGCAGCATGCCGGAAGGGGAGAATATTTAAAACCAGCCAACCAAGGAGAATAGGAGCTCACATTTCTCGAACAGTTTGATCGAAGACCTTCATGAAATCCATGGTGGATCAGGAAAGATTATCTCGAAAAGAAGCAGATCAGAGAGACAAGGATGTCGTAGATCTGGAATGGTTCAGAAGGGGGAACGTATAATTGCAAGAAATTCGATGGCTTTTGAGCAGGAACAATAGGAGTTGAAACCGGATTAGATCGGAGAGAAAGCGTTAGAGGTTTTCAATCCGAGTGCAAAGGAGAACGGAGAAAGAAGGCCAGGTTGTGTTTCATGTATGGGGGACCTTGAGGCATTGGCATTCGTCAGAGTTCTGCCCTTCCTTTTCCCCCCTGTTGTTTCTTTTTCACTTGTTTTTACCATGTGCTTTGTAATCTTTGATTTAAATAGGATTTTAAAAATAAATTTATAAAAAAAAAATTTAAGACCTTGTTTAAATAGGATTTTAAAAAAAGATTTAAAAAAAATAGAGATTTTTAAGGCTTTGTTTAAATAGGATTTTAAAAATGAGTTTACGAAAAAAAAAGTTTTTGAACAGCTTATAAAAAAGAGTTTTTGGATAAGAGATTATGAAAAAAAAAAGTGACTTTAAATAAATGAGTGTTTGGATAGTTATTTCCAAAAGTACTTTTATTATTGGTAAATTACAAAAAATGGTATGGGTATTAAATGAGGAGAGATAAGAGATGAAAGGAGAGAGGAGAGAGGGTATAAGAAAAAGTAGGGGTAATATAATAATTGTCTAGTTCATAAGTGGTTTACTGTTTCATAAGCTGTTCTGACTAGTTTATCTGAAACCTTGGTTTTAAACCATAGTTTAGTTCAAAAACCCATTTGAACAAATATGACTGTTTGTTTTGAAATTTCCCCAAACCAAGGTTTTGCCCTAAAAAGTCTTTTAAAACCTTGGTTTCACATAAACCAAACAGGCACTTGAACAGCTTATAGAAAAGGATTTTTGGAGAAGAAATTAAGAAAAAAAAAGTGGTTTTGAATAAATGAGTGTTTGGATAGTTATTTCCAAAAGTACTTATATTATTAATAAATTACAAAAAAAGGTATGAGTATTAAATGAGGAGAGATGAGAGATGAGAGGAGAGATGAGAGATGAGAGATGGTGTAAGAGAGAAAAAGTATGAGAGGGGGAGAGGGTGTAAGAAAAAGTATGAGAGAGGGTGTAAGAAAAAGTATGGGTAATATAGTAATTGGTTAGTTCATAAGTGGTTTATTGTTCTATAAGCTACTCTGACCAGCTTATCTAAAACCTTAGTTTTAAACCATAGTTTAGTTCAAAAGCCCGTTTGAACAAATATGATTGTTTATTTTGAAATTTTCCTAAACTAAAATTTTACCCCAAAAGAGTTTTTAAAACCTTGATTTTACATAAACCAAGCACTTGATGGTTTATTGGTTACGATGATCTCTAATTTGCAAGATAATAAATTACTTTAAACAAAAAAAGTTTGTGTAGTATTTGTATGTTTTGCAAAATCTAATTTTTAAACTTAAATTTTATTTTGTCAAAATCTAAATTTTAAAAAATTTTAAAATAAATAATTATATTTATTTTAAAAAAATTATAGGTTAAATCATAATTTAAAACTAATATTCTAGATAAGTTAGTCATAATAATTTATAAAATAGTAAAAGAGCTTATAGATTAATCAATTACTATATTACCTCTATTTTTCTTACACCATCTCTCCTCTCTTTTCTATATCATTTCTCATCTCTTATTTCTTTTCTACACTATATATCCTCTCTCATCTATATCATCTCTTATCTCTCATTTCTCCTATATTTAATAAGTATACTATTTTTCGTAATTTAACAATAATAAAAATATTTATAGAAATAATTATCCAAACACTCAGTTATTCAAAACTACTTTTTTTTCATAAGTTTTTCTCTATAAGTCATTTTTTAAAAACTATCTAAAAATCCTTTTTTTATAATCATTTTTCCAAAATCTTATCCGAATATGCCTATAAATTCCAATAGAAACGATGTTTATTGTCAACTTTAACAACCAACGTGGTTAATCTGAATAATAAGCGGCTCGGTATTACTTAAGTAAGATATTAAGTTTGAGCTTTAGCGTATGTAGAAAATCCTCGTTAGGAGACTCACTTTCTATAATCAGGTGTGCAATATGAGTCAGATTCAGATATAGTCAAAAAAAAATTCTGATAAACTGGATGCGTAACAAAAAAAAGAACTTTAGCATGGAAAATACTGTGAGTATTTTGAAAAAATTAACGTGCATGTATTGAATTGGAGGGAAGCTTCTAATCCGTATGATACCCTTTGATCCTTTTATGTATCCAGAAAAATTGAGCTTCCATTCTGTAAGAAGGGCGAAAGAGCTTCGGATGTAGGCAGCAAAATGACTTTTTAAGTTCTAACATTATTCATATCATTATAACAAATTTATATTATATATTATTTAATTTATTAAAATTAATTAAATAATTTTTATATTGATTATAGTTAATTTATTTTTTTAATTTTTTAAAAATATTTAAGTAACTATTATATTAAAAATAACAATACTATAATTCTAATAAGGTTTTTAAATATTTTGGATGTAAAATGAAAAACACTATCGATTGGACCTGACCTCGCCATTAGTTGGCTATTGAGTGTACGTGCCAGGAACTCGAGAAATCATGGTTTTATAAATAAACAGAAATTATAAATCCTTTTAAACAAAAATTAAATTTTTAAAAAAATAAATAAATAATCATATTTATTTAAATAGATTTTTAGATCAAATTATAATTTAAGATTAAAATTTTAGATAAATTGATCAGAGTAGTTTATCTAATAATAAAAAAACTTATGAACTAACTAATTACTATATTACCCTTATTTTTTCTTATAATATCTCTTATTTCTCCTATTTTTTCTTACACCCTCTATCCTACTTTTTCTTACACCCTCTTTCATCTCTTTTCTTACACCATCTCTCATTTATTATCTCTCCACATTTAATACTCATGCCATTTTTTCTAATTTATCAATAATAAAAGTATTTCTGAAAATAATTATCCAAACATTCATTTATTTAAAATTTTTTTTTGTTACCCACTCGGTTCATCGGAGTTTTACCTCGATTACATCCAGATCTGACCCGCATTGTGCATCTGATTATAGTGGGTGAGTCTCTCAACGAGAATTTTTTACATACGCCAAGGCTCAAACTCAAAATCTCGTTTAAGCGATACCAACCATTTTTTTTATAAGTTTTTCTCTAAAAACCCTTTTCTATAAGCTACTTAAAAATTCTTTTTTTCCATAAGCTCATTTTTAAACTCCTATTCAAATTAACCCTAATAGCTAAGATGGAGAATATAACATTCACTAAATGCTTATTTGATCATATCTCTTGGAGTTGGGTCTTCTTAATAAAATTATAATCATTACGAAGGATTAATCATCTTCATACAAAAAGGACAAAAATTTATATCAAAGCACCAGTAATGTGCGATGCGAGACACGTTGTAGCTGCAACACGCACCTGCTCTCCACTGTCATTGAAGGTGCATCTGAAAGGAAAGGCCTGAACCCTGCTGAGACGTTGATATCAGCGGATTAATAATCCTTGAGAGTAAACCAGATTACGAGACATGGTTCATGTTAACAAACTCAGACTCTGATTTTGTGAAATTTGGATCGGGAACAGGGCTGAAGGACTCTTTAATTTTGGTGTTTCCTTAGCTTTTGACACTGTTGCCCATTCTTCTAGAGAGCCCAGAGGCTATGGCAAACTATTTGAGCAATATGGAAATAGAGGAATAGATCTTTGTTTGAAACATATTTGTTAAACCCCGGGAACCATTGTTAATTTTGAAAAAAGTCTGGCTAACTTTTGTATATCAACAGATACAGATTGATCATAACGTTTTGCTTCCATATATTACTATGTGGAAGCCCTGTTAAGAGGTGATAATTCTCTTGTAAAGTTTCAATCTAAAGCTATTTGTAAAGTCATTACTATTGAGAATATTCCTATAGTTAGTTTTAATATAATTGGGTATATCCCTCTTATATATATATATATAAAATAATAATCGCCATGAGAAATATTTTTGCCTGCTTCCCTCCATGTTCAATGATGGGGCCCATCAATTCCATCATACCAAACGGACCTTTGTCCCGGATCAGTGGGTCTCTTTTTCCAGTTTTGGTAATGATGGGCCCAAGGACCAATATGCATCCAGCCCAACAAGGGATTAATTGGACATAATGGAAAAGCCCCATTCTTCACATATGGCTCCTCCAAGTATTGTGAGGTGCCTCGTTTACATTCACCATGTAAATATTTGGACCTTAAGGTCGTTGAATCATTGGGAGCCAACAAGAGCAGTGTGTGTGGGTGGGGGGTGGGGGGAGGGGGGGGGTGGTCGCAGTTAACTGGGAATGCAGGGACAAGTGTCGGGTTTGTAGTTGTCTCGTTGTTTACTTTAGCATGATTACTCATGCTTCTCACCAATTAATGCCCTCACTTTACTTTTACTTTTGTCATCCGTCCCCTGATATATTAGGCACTAGCTTTCTTCCCATGGGCCCCACCAAAGATGTTGCTGCATCCTTCGCCACAAGCTGTCCCTTTCAACGTTTTCGCCTCAATCTCTCCAAGATATTATCCCCTTCCATGGTACCTTGTTACCCCCACGTGGCAACTCTTCAGTCAACTTCCCCTGATTTCTTATATGTACCTCCAGATAAGCGCGCCCTACATTCTCCCCTTCGCCAGCCACGTTTCCGATAGAAACCTAATCAAATCATTTTCATTCTTATTCATCCCCTCCAATCTCCATTATTTATATTTTCTTGCCTGTTTATTGTTCATATATAAAGAAAACGGAAAGAATATAATTTGCGGCATAGAAATTACTGAGGGATGTTTGGTTTTAAATTAAATTCCTTGTTGCTTTGACATATACTTCAAAGATCAAACAGAATGCCTATTATAGTAATCATGTTGCTTAAGAAGGAGGGGAGGAGTGGCCCGACATCCTAACAAGTGATAACCTCATTGATAACCAAATGAAATGGATAAGGCGTTCCAGTCTGAAAAATTGGAACCACAGAGAAAGCCCTGAACCAGCCTATGATCAGAGCTTGAAGACAAAGACTCCCTTTTCCCCAATCAGATAACGATTTATCAAACACTACATTTTGCAGAGGGCTGCTGTATGTGCAGAACACGGGCGATTCGACGGTAAAAGTAAAATGGCATTTCATCAAGAGAGAACATCACATGAATTTATAGACAGAACATGCAAACTACATCAAGAGCAACGTAGAACGGCGCAATCAGATGCCACGCCAGGAATCCAGAGAGAGAGGGAGAGTTTAATGTCGTATACACACACATATATCAATCCTGAAACAGATGTCAACAATCTCTTCTTTCTCCACAATGTACATACCGAGAGACTTTTATTGTATTTAGAATCAACTTAGATATTCACAGACCAGAAAACCCTATCGTCGCCGACTTCGAACGCTCATCGGGGAAGGAAGGAAAATTTCTGCGCATATAACAAGTATTTCCAAGATTGAGCTTCACTTCACCAGCTCGGAGACCCATCCAAAATCAGGAGCCGATAGAGGCGCGACGCTTCGCCCGTACGAGTTTTTATTGTTGAGTTTGGCATAGATTTTGGCTCTAAGGTCTGTTCCTGATTCCACACTCTCCATGGGAGCCTCTTCTTCGTGGCTACTATCCCAGAGGTCCGCTGAACCGGCTCCAGACTTGTCAGTTCTTGCCCACGTTGGGGTCGACTGAAGGCTGGAAAACGCAGGTCGGAGAATCGAACCATGGAGAGAACCAAAACCAGAAACCATCCGGTTTGAATCAAGCTGAATATTGCGCAATGAAGTTACTATTTCACTCATAGCACTGTATGTGTTACTGCCATACTGGGAATTGCCCGGCGACAGGGGTGAGCTGTCAGGTAGCGATGACGTGAGGACTGAAGTTGGTGACGAGATAAACGAAGAGCTGCTCCTAGATGAATCCAGAGAGCGACGAATCGGTGACCCGACCGATGTTTCGACAGAGCCGCGAGTGAGGACACGCAATTGATCGGGAGCGTGGGCGAAGAAACAGACTCGACGGCGACAATTGGTGGCATCTTTGCAGAGCTGAGTTCTATAGCGAGAAGGATGAAGCCAGCATTCGAAAACTCCGTGAGCGAAATCACAGGAGTCACCTCTGTTGCAAGTTGCATGGCGAAAGTCAGGGCAAGGGGTGGCCGAGTAGGGGAATTTGCGAGGGTCCCTGCGGCGAGCCTTCTCGCCGGGGTGGGCAAAGGGACAGCGGGTCCAGTCATGCCACCTTCCGCCACGTGGGCACTTGCGGATCTTGAACTCGAACATGCGGAACTGGTCGTTGGAGAAAGCATCAATGGGCACGTCAAAGTCTGGATCGAGAGAGTGCAGTTCCGGGAGGGTACAATCATTAGAAAGAAGAGGGTGGAGGAGGAGGACGGAGGAGTCGGCGGCGCCGGCATCGGCGTTGATTGGGATGGGGAATGAAGAGGGGGGAGGTGGGGCTACCAGTGAATTATCAGAAAGCCAAGGAGGAAGTTGAAGATTAGGGAGGAGGAAGGGGGTTGGGTCTCGGATCATGATCACCGTCTGAATATAGTTCTCTGAGCAAGGAAAATATGTATAGTGTTGGAAATGGGATATGTGAAATCTGAAACTGAAGCTCAAATATAAATGGAAGAGCACTGTATCCGTGAGAGTGAGTGTTGGTCCATCTGGGCGATCAGCGTCGTGAGTTAAAATATCTAGATCGCTGATATTAGACACGTGTACAAGACAATCGTTATATCAAGCTCGCAAGCCGGGATCGTGTGTGTGGGCACGCTGCAAATTACTACTACTACTATTATGGTTGTTGTCATTATTATTATGGGGTTTGAACTCAAATCTTTGGTTACACTCCATTCTGGCCAACTCTTCGAGTTTTTGAGGCTCCACATGCAACTCTTTCGGGGAAAAAAAAATTCTTCTTAACTATATATAATAACTCTACAAAAATAATCAAACGAGCATTAATAATAATAATGAATTAAGGTACCCTCGTTTTCTTCCCCGCGACACGAGTTTGCGGAATTGCGGTAGGGGAAGGAAGAGAGAGAATGGACGAACAGGTAAATTGGTACAGAATGAAGTGGGAGTGAGGTCAGAGTAGTCCACCAAATGATTAACAGATGGGCGTTAAAAACAAGGTCAATGTGCAAAAAAAAACAAAAAAAAAATTAAGTACATTTAACACAAACCCCTACTTATATTAAAATACGATTTAAAAATTTAAAAAATATTTATAATTTTTTATATCTATAATAGAAATAGTACTCACATACTACATATAAATATATTTCTTCTTTTATGCGCTAACTTGTCAAAATAGTTTTTTTTTATATAAGAGAGGGTTAAACACTCAAAATAAGCTACTAGACTAAGAGGGGATTCAATCCCAAACACTCATTTTTCATAAGATTCCTCAAATATTAAGGACACTCATATAATACTAATATATTATTCAACCCATCATTTACCAATGCGTCTGTAAGTTTATTTTGTTCTCTAGATATATGACGTATTTCTAATTTTCAAGATAGCTTGATAAGGTTATGTATCGAGACATCAATATGCTGCACCTATCATCTTTGAAATTCAATAATATCTCAACCACAGTCTTAGCATCAGATTCAAGAATAATCTTCTTAAATCCCAGATCTGAAGCTAACTTTAGTCCTGTATATATTGAAACTGTTTCGCTTCAATGACGCTACAAGATCTAAGCAAAGTTGTAAAACCTACAATCTAACTTTCTGAGTGATCTCTAATAACCCCTCCACATTTCGCTCTTTTATAAGTTATAGTAAGAGTTTCATCAATATTTAATTTGACCCACCCTGAAAAAGGAGGTTGTCAGGTTGATATTATTAGTAAAATTTTTCTTCTGAACTTATATAAAATTATTCCATATTTGTAATATTATTAAGTAAGGATATAATGACTTCAAAAAGTTTATGATGTCTCGTTGAATCACGGAGTCTACTGGGCCGGGTCTAGTGCTCTTTTTTCGGTTCTTGTAGATCAGTTTGAGATTCAAATTTGGAGGCTGGTTCTCATGTTGGTCCTCCGTCTACGGGCCTTATGCTTGTGTGGCCCCAAAATCAAAGACCTCTCAAGGAAGTAACAGGCCCTGTCCCAAATGGAGAAAGAGTACTGCCGTCTAGCCAACTAAGGTTTAAAATTTTTATTAGGAGTTATCAATAGACAATAGTCATCTATACATGCACATCCGAATGGAGCCAGCTTTATTATATATTTTTAGGTGACGGGGCAACGTGGCATGTATTAATGGGAGGTGATAGCGGGGTCCACGGGCTGTCGAGTCAGAGGGCAAGAGACGGTGAGAAAAAAATCAAAGACTAATTACTTTTGTAATAAAAAGACCATATCCATACGTCCAAACTCTCACTTCAGCCGATCAGAGACTTGCAGTTTTAATTTTCAGAGACTGATTATTTTAGAAAAAAAATAAAAAATATTAAGTTTACCTATAATTTAAAAAAGACAAAGACGAAATCTTTAAGTGGGCAGAATGGCAATGTGCTTCCGGTAATTAAAAATGTTCCAAGAACTGATATGATAGCCAGCTCCTTTTTTGAACAACAGTCAACATTATTAATGCCGTTTGAACAGAGAGTTGGGAAAGTTGAGAAAAGACAGCTACGGGAGCAATCAATTTGCATGCAAATTATTAATCCTGCAGGGATTAATCTTTCCAAAAATTCCCATAAAATAATTTTTTATTCTAAAATTAAAAAAATTATCTTAATATATAAAAACATAAATTGATCATAAATACTAATTTTAAATTTTACAATTTAAAAGAAAAAATAAAAATATTTTAAAAATATTTTAAGAAAAACATAAAATTAAGTTAATTATTACTTGTATGATATGATTAATATTTTTTTAATAATTTTAACTATTTCAGTAAAGATATTTAAAACAAAATGTTTGATGGCATGTCTGTTTTTTTTTTTACTTTCATGTGTGATGGCATGTCGATGTTCTTAATTTCACGTTATAAGTTGATTCTATTTTAATATATGAGTATCAATTTTAAGATTGTAACTATTTATTTTAGTGTAGATATACTATTTAAGAATCGGAATTAATTTCTAATAGAATTTTATATTATTAGATAAATTTTATAATAATTATTTATTTTATTTATTAATTTTTCAATGATAAAAAAATTCTTAAACTATATTATCTTCCTTAACAGAATAAAGCAACTAGCAAGCATCGCTTATTTCTTTTTAATTTTCCATGCAATAATTACAATTCCAAATTAAGTAGGAATATAGAGGGAAAATAGGAGTGAGGGGTTACTTAATTATGCATACATTGAGGATATTGTTCCGCCCCATTTTACCAATCGAAAGTTAAATATGGGGTTGTTTAAATAGGATTTTAAAAATGAATTTATTAAAAAAAAAAAGGGTTTTTGGGTAGTTTATAGAAAAGAGTTTTTAGAGAAGAGCTTATGAAAAAAATAATTTTAAATAAATAATTGTTTGGATAGTTATTTTTAGAAATATTTTTATTATTGGTAAATTATAAAAAAAAAGTATGAGTATTAAATGATGAGAGATAAGATATAAGAGGAGAAAGAAGAGATGGTGTAAGAAAGAAAAGATAGAGGGTGTAAGAAAAAATATGAAAAAGGAAAGAGAATGTAAGAAAAAGTAGGAGAAATAGTGTAAGAAAAAATAGAGGTAATATAGTAATTGATTAATTTATAAACTCTTCTACTGTTTTATAAGCTACTCTGACCAATTTATCTAAAATTTTAATTTTAAACTATTGTTTAATTTAAAAATTTATTTAAATAAATATAATTATTTATTTTAAAAATAAATTAAACTAAAATTTTATCCTAGATTTTTTTTTTAAATCACGTTTATGTAGTTTACAAACAAGCCCAAGATCTCCTCGGATTCTCGCCACGCAAACTCCGATTGGCCGCTGTACAATGTAGCCACATACACACACACATATTACTATGAACATATGGGCAATTACTTTTGAGCTCTATTTGATTTTAAATGTGTATATTTATTTTCTTATATAAATTTGATTTAAATTTTAATTTATTATATTATAAAATATTAATTTATTAAAAATTAAAATTAATCAATATAACATGATTTATATCTTTAATAGAATTATAACAAATTGAATTTGAAAAAAAAAAGTTTGATAGTATGCCCCAACTGAAGAAAAGCTAGTAATTTATTTAAACTGTACAATAGATTTTGAATAAAAATGGCAGATACTAAATTTCCTCCACTAATTTAAAGAATAATAATCATAACGAGAAGATGGAAAAGCGGGAGTTTCCAAGATGGAAAGAGCGAACCACGTATATATGCGGTGTTAAAAAATAATAAATTATATATTATTATTCCGATTTTAAATATATAATTTAATTTATAATATAATTTTTTTGATATATAAGAGTAGAGGTGTATACGAAAAGAGTAAACCTTGTAAATACTGGAGGCAGACCCAAAACAGGGATCCCTACTGTGGAAAAAGAAAATAATGATTTAGCGGTTTTCAGCGCAATGAAATGACAGAAACAGCTCATTGAGAAGATGATTCAGCTGGTGATGTGATTGCCATGAGACCTCAACTCCCTTTATAACCCACACACTGACTGTTCCAGCCAGCGATTACTATATTATTGACAAATTCGTGTTTGAAAAAAAAATTAAACGAAATTACGAAAAAAATGATTTATAAATAGCTTATAAAAATATAATTTTTTTAAAAAAATTATTAAAAAAATAATTTTAAATAAATAAATATTTAGATAGTTATTTATAGAAGGGGTTTTATGATTGATAAATAATTAAAAAGAGTATAAATATTAAATAGGGAGAGATAAGAGATGAGAGGAGGGGGGAGAGAGTATAAGAAATAAAATAGAGAAAAAATAGGAGAGAGTGTGTCAGAAAAAGTAGGAAAAATTGTGTAAAAAAAAATATGGGTAATATAGTAATTGATTAGTTCATAAGCTCTTTTATTATTTTATAAATTACCCTGACTAGTTTATTTAAAATTTTAGTTTTAAACTATAATTTAACCTAAAAATCTGTTTAAACAAATATAACAGTTTATTTTAAAATTTTTTTAGAGATTTTGAACTAAATTTAAGTTTTAAAATTAGATCTAAAGGGTCCTAAATCGTATGTTCAACCCAGTAATTCTGGTTTACCTCCATTTATGGTGTTAAAATAATAGGGATAATTTTTAATTTTATCATGTAAAATTTTATATAAAACTGTAGTTATCTATAACTTTTTAATGGATCAATTTTGTTTCAACAATATCAAAAAATTAGAATAAAAATATTAACAGTGAATTTAGATAATTTTGCTCCTTTTAAATAATTTTGGGATAAATTTGATCCAATAAAGATTTTGATATATTCATAAATCTTGAGTGAAAAATTTTGAAGTAAAAACTAATATAATTAAGTTATGAAAAATGAGGGTGGTGGGGGGGGGGGGAATTACAGAAAGGGGAAAGAGAAGAGGAAGAGAGGGCCAGCGGGGAAGGAGGTTGTGGGCCCCACCGGGCAGGGGCAAAGAGCGCGGCTCTCGCGGGGTCATTTTCTTGAAAAAGGTGCTTTTACTCTCTCACTCTTCTTCCTCTGCACAAAAGTAGCCACTGTCCAATACCCTCTTGTCATTTCCCCGCTTTGCTTCACCACAAAATCATTACAACCGTACTATACTAACGTTGGCAATTCTTAACTTTTTTTTAAAAAAAATCATTTACAAAATTAAATTAATTAATTATAATTAAATTAAACCTATTTAATTAAAATCATATTATATACTATTTAATTTATTTAAATTAATTAATTTTTATATTAATTATAATTAATTTATTTATTTAATTTTATAAATCTATAAAAAAGATTAGTTAATTTTTATAATTAAAAAGGAATATTATATGATATATATATATATATATATATATATATATTTGCGTCAACCTCAACTAGCCTCGTTCTTGCCATTGCCATTGCCATTGCCATTTGTATCCTTTTTTGTAACTTAAATATTTATACTATCTATTATAGAAATTTTAACAAAAAATAAAAAGAATTATTATATTATTCATTACACGGAAACAACTTCTGAAGCTTTATGTAAAACACACAACATCCATATACTAATTATACAAATATATTGAAAAATTCATATGCTACTGAAATTTATCTGTTCATCCATCGTGTATGAGCCAGTTTTACAAGTTTCTTTGTTGTTTTTTTTGCTGCCAATGTTCATAACATATATATATGTGTCTTTGTTAAAAGATAACTAATTTTTTGTTTAATAAAGATAAAACAATTATTCATGTATTCAAAATTCACTTTTACATTGTATTAGACCCTTTTTTTTTTTTTTGCCAAGCATTGTATTAGACAAAACTTAGCTATTCTATCGCAAAATCATTTAAAATAAACTAAATTATACATCCACTAATAAAATTAAATGAGAGTTTTTACAATTTCTAATAATCTGAAGAAAAACATAGTCCTATATATCATTAAATTTAAATAAGAAACCTTAAAATGCCAACAACAGTACTCAGAAGAGAATGACAAAAATGAGTTCAACGTATTGAAATATTACTATAAGCCATGACTTATTGGAGTCCCAATCTTTATATAAAGTAACAGTTATTAAACGATCAACTGAAGTTGGACAGCAAAGACCACCAACTGATAACAATTTTAAAATATTATAGCAAATGAATGTGTAAAAATAATTGTTTATAAAGAAAGTAAGGAGATTGGGGAACCCAGTTAAAGGGAGAAGAATGAACAAATGCCAGGTTGAGCCTACCCTCCATACAAATTAAGGACCATTCATTTTTTTTTTATTTTTAATGCGAAAGTCTTGTCAACGACCCCCACCACTCAGGACGGAGGTATCGCCGTTAACCTCCGCTTCGCAGCCGTCACTCCTTCGCCCCCCTTCTCACCTCCGTAAAACACACGCCATTATATCTGTTGGTGCAATCGCCTAATTAAATCATCCCTTCAAATCAATACATTATCAATGTTTCAAAACCTTGCATTCTTGGGCTAGTATCTATCCTCCATGGCATGCCATTCCCACTTAAATTAGCAGCCTTTGGATTTTAGGGTTTTGCTAACCTCGAGTCTCGGCCATTTTTTATATATGCATCGAGACGAATGGTTATGAAGTAGGGTTTTTGGAGCTGGCCTTCGTTTTCCCCTCATTTCTTGGAGCTGTTCAAGCTCTTGTATTTGTCTGAGTGAGCTTCTTGAGTCGAAGATATAATTTAATGGAGGAATATAGTAACCAGGTGAGCGAAAGCACAGGTTCACGGCCAAATTTCCTGTACTCATTCACTACAGTTGGAGGTTCAAGTGTGGGGAACCATCATCAGTCGCCCAGAACTACCTTTCATCTTCAATCAGGTGGATCAGAGCTCTATCAATCTGTGAAAACCGAAGCCAACACCGCCAATAATCACTCTCAGATTTTCCACTATCCTTTGATCAGACAAAGCCTTCAGACCCACGGAGGAGGGCGAACCACTGACGAAGTTGAATCTCTTAAAGCTAAAATCATTGCTCATCCTCACTATTCCAATCTCTTGGAAGCCTACATGAACTGCCACAAGGTAGGAATAATTAGTTTCTCAGCTCTCTTTTTTTCTGGGCTTATATCCGTAGATAGTTAATGATGATGCGGCTGTAGGTAGGAACTCCGCCGGAAGTGGTGGCGCGTCTGACAGCGGCAAGGCAAGAGTTCGAGGCACGACAGCAATCTTCGGTCAGATCCAGGGAAACTCACAAGGACCCAGAACTTGACCGATTTATGGTGGGTGTTTTTTTTCTTTCCTTTTTAAGGATTTGTTTGGGTTATTTGATAATTATTAGAAGAACATAATTTGATAAACGAGGCTGTGTTGGTGCGTCGATAACAGGAAGCTTACTATGACATGCTCGTGAAGTATGGGGAGGAATTAACTAGGCCGGTTCAAGAGGCAATGGATTTCATAAACAACATCGAAGCTGAGCTCAATATGCTCTGTAATGCACCTGCGCGCATCTTCCCTGGTATTCTTATCTCTCTCCTTCTCTTACTTTTTCAATTTTTTCTGTTCCTGAATCATTAATAATTTCATATGATTTAAAAAAAAACAAATGCTGGACTAAACTATCTTCTGGATATGGTCTATACTTGTATCCATGTATTTTTAGCAGTGCAGACAGATATACGGTTGTCCGCAATTTGACATTAATAATCGGAAACTTTGACCAAATTTTACGCATTCAAGACGGGGGGAATGGACCCAGAAAGAAAGATGATTTTGATGAAGCTCAGAACCCTAATAAGCAGCCTATATATGTACCAGGTTTCAAGTTTCCGAGAATAGTCCAGTTAAATATTCACCAGATATTTTCTTTTCGAGCTAAAACCCAAATTTACACGTTCCATTATTCTCTGTCACCCTCACCTTTCCCAAACTTCTGAATTCTGACAAAATTATTCTTCTAGGGCTTCCTCGCTAGCTATTACAAAACATAATATTACGTTAATCGGTGCCTATAAACCATAATGAATCTACTTTTCGACGATTTGTTGGGGGGTTTGTGGTGACATTCCTGTACACACACACCCGTCATCATTGTGGATCGAAGCCGATATGGCCTAGGGCCTCCCAACAAGTCATCGTAATTATTAATTAAATTCAGAATATCTAAATCTAACGTGCAATGGGGTAGAAACAGTAGTAATAACTAATAAAAAAAATTAATAGTGTGACTAATTGCATAATTAGCTTTTAGACATGTATAGACTAAATGGAATCTGTCGGAGACTGGAAAATTGGTGGTTGAATTGAACTAAGGCAAAACGATTTGACATGACAATAAAAAAAATAACTTTTCCTGCACTCAGTCGAGTGCTGTTCTAGTATTTGTTTAATAAAATATGCAATCCGTATACATTTCTGTGTCTTTGTTTATGCCCTCCAAATTCTTCATTCTATGTGTTTTTGACTAGGTTGGCTCGTAGCCGGGCTCCTTACCACATGAGCTATTTATAGCCATATTTTATAGTGCTGCGCCATGTTGCACAGCATCAAACCAACAACATCACATATTATTGTTGTTTCTAAATGTCACTTACAGCTACGGTTTATTTTACTCAACCATATCAACGAATAATACGCAAATAATATATTGTAGATATATATTATTGTATAAGATCGAAACGTGTAGCATTTGTCAGCTTTACCTATTTGAGAAGCTTCAGGAATGATCTACACACTAATCTTAGGTTTGGTCTGTAATAGACTCTATAATGTGGTCTGTATGGATAGCCTTATTTGTTCTTCTGTGTCAATGTGATCATGTTTTTCACTACTTACTATTCCCTCACTAAATTAGTTGTGATTCGCCAAATGTTGAGCCAATGTGCAGGAGATAAGGTCGACGGTGTGGATTCATCTGAAGAGGATCAAGATAATAGTGGAGGAGAAGCAGAAATGGCCGGAATTGATGATCCTCTAGCTGAAGATCGCGAGCTTAGGAAACACTTGCTAAGAAAGTATAGTGGGTACTTAGGTAGCCTGAAGCAAGAACTTTCAAAGAAAAAGAAGAAAGGAAAACTGCCTAAAGATGCGACGCAAAAGCTTCTTGATTGGTGGGAATTACACTACAAATGGCCCTATCCTTCGGTATGTGTGTATATATATGTGTATGTGTTACGCGTAACATTGTCTATGAATTAAAACGCTTGGTTGATTTAATAAGATCGCATTGGCATTAATTACTTTGTTCTGCAACAATATAAAATGGGTAGGAATCAGAGAAGGTGGCATTGGCAGAATCAACAGGGTTGGACCAGAAGCAAATAAATAACTGGTTCATAAATCAAAGGAAACGGCACTGGAAGCCATCAGAAGACATGCAGTTTATGGTGATGGAAGGCCTTCATCAACAGAATCCAGCTCTCTGTATGGATGCTCACTACATGGCTGATGCTCACTACCGTCTAGGGCCATGATTGCCTCTGCATTTCCCTTAGAACATATATGTATGTATGTATGTATATTTATTGAAACACAAGTCTTCGTTTGTTGTGCAGTGTGAGAAGAATACATAATAGAGCAGTAATCTTGTATGTAATATATTTTCCAATGTTGGTGTCTGCTATCTTGAGTATCATCGGGTACAAACAATTATGTCGTCGTCGGACCTTAATTATTCTCATGTGAAGGAATATTGCAGGAGATTATTGCCATTATTGCCTTTTATATCTAACTAACGTAATTGCTTCGTTTGATTTGTTGTGAATTACAGAAGGCGAAACTCGCGATTTGGAGATTCTGTAAGTTCTGCCCTGTAGCTGATAGAGGGCTAGCTCCTTATCTAAGTGAATATAAAGAGAACATATTCATCGTGAAGCTTATGATTCCATGTTAACTTTAGACACATTTATTTGTTCGGGGATATATATAACTAGTTAGAAACACAGCGAGGTTTCCCTTCCTCACAGTCCACAAATAGAACGCAAATTTCTCTATCTTTATCGTGAGAGGGCGGGCTTAAGGATCATGGGATTGTTAGGCAAGTTGGGACGTGCTAGAGAGTAACGAGGAAAATAAGGACACGGTGTAACGACTCAGTGTGAGGGTAAAGGCAACGTGTCAAGTGGATGGAGAAGGGAACGTGCTTATCAGTTATGATGATATATCAGTGTAACAACCTCTACCGCGCCAATCACTCCCACATGCATTTGCAATAACCACGCCACATGGTAGCGGTAACATGTTGAATAATTAAGAAAAGGATCCCAGGTATATAATGTGAAGGGAGACGTTAAGTTATTTTGACAAAAAAAAAATAACCCTAAATATACTTGTAATCTCTAAGTATAATATGGCATTAAAAGCCATTCTATCTAGAATACGAAACAGTATAAACCAAAGTAAAGAGAAAAAAAATTAAGATTGTAGACCTGAAACTTTTGGAACTAAAAAACAGTACAAGCCCTGTGAAAAAAAATTGAAGATACCAGCGGGTTTCATGACGGCATAAGCTGACAAGTTACGAAACAAATGAAAGAAACAATAACCAGCGGGTTTCAAAGATACCGTATATGGGATATGTTGTGTCGTATAAATTTGAAGAAGCAATAGTGAGTGGTAAAGAAAGGGGAGGCACCGTTTCTATGCCAGAAAAGGCACAATAATATACGCAATTGACTGAGAAGGGTTGACTTTCTTCGTCAAGGTTATGCTAAAACGAGCATGTTTCACATAGAATAGGGGACCTTGTGATTTTTTTATAAAACAGTTATCAGTTGGCGGCGATCAGTTTTAATAAGTTGAGGGGGGAGGAGGTAAAGACTTGCGCGACTTCATTTGTTTGCTTATGTCTTCAATTATACTTTGAATTACTAACCCCCAACAAATGTGATTTTAGATTATTGCCATTTTTATAAGCGATAATGATTAATCATAGTTTTTATTTAGATTCTTTTTTATAAGTGATTTTAAAATTTTTAACCACAATCAGATTTTATTTTTTAAAATTATTTATGGATTATAATTAAGAAAATAACTTTTATAAAGTTTTTTTTTTATAAATAAATGTTTATATGGGTTCCACATGGGTCTTTCGTTAAAGTTAGAATGTAACCCTAAGATTCAGAGAGTATTTATAAGATATTTATATAATTACATGTTAAAAGAATCCTTATAATACTAGTAAAAATTAAATTAATATCTTTATAGGATATATATTTATTTTTTTATTGTCTATGTCAACTTTGATTTGCATGACTTTTATAAAGTTTGCATTTTCATGAAAGGCAGTTAGCGTTTAGAGAGTATGGGTGTATCATGCATGAGACTTGAGAGGCAGGCCATGTGAGAGAGATGGGGGGGTTGAGGCACAATGGTGAAGGGGATGTGCGCTGACGTGGATATGAGCCGGTCCCTCCCTTTCTCACTTATCGCCTACCAAATTGTTGAATTAGCCAAGAACGTGCAATGTCTGATGGGGCGGAGTCGCCATCCATGACAATTCACCGAACTAAAAGTTCACTACTTCCCCGCTTAACTCCCTCCTAATTCAATTCCCTCTTTATATCGTGTTGGCGTACTTATCCCTTCCATCTCCCCTTATTTAATCTCTCCGTCGCCCTCCAATTTTCTTGCAATTCCTCACAACCCTCCACCATGGTTCACGGGAATCTCCCCTACTTGGCTCGATTGCTTCTTCCTTCTTCCCCTCTCTCCGAGGTCTTCTTTCTTCTTCTTCTCTCTCTTATCTTTTAATTCCCTCTTTCCTTATACAATATTCGTTTCTATGCATACAATTATATCCTTTTTCTCTGTTCTGTGCCTTTTGCAACACTTGTATTGTGTGTGTGTGTGTGTGTGTGCATCGACTTCATCTCTCTCTCCCTCCGTCATTCATCCCCACAACATAATACTCCATGCTTTGTCTAAGGATCGAGTGGGCTAGCACAGGCTTGGGCCCCAGCCATACATATAAATATAATATTAACCATTGATATTCTGCATCAGTTTTTTTGCGCCTGTCAACAAGTATTGGAACCCTTCTTGTTCCCAAAAGGGAAAAGAAAGAAAGAAAGAATAATCATTCTAGCATGGTGGTGCCTGCATAATGACGGGATCGATGAGCTCCAGGCAAATTACTTCGATCATCATAAAATTATTAGATACTCTCTAGAATGACTGTCGGTAAGAAAAGTACAAGATATACTCTAGAATGACACTAAATTTCGGGCACGAGTGCTTTTTGAACTGTCGACTCTTAATTGGTGTTGTGATGACTTGACGGATGTGTATTTATCGAACTTTTCTCCTTTTCCTAGTCATTGTCGTACATTGAAAGCCGTAAATTTGTCCTGCGTCCGTTTAAATCCCTTCGAGTCTTCAAACATGCTTGTGGGTGTTTGTTGTAGATAGGACGGAACTGCCGTATACGTAGCTTTGCTTCTCAAGTCTCCTCCCTGCAACCAGTGGCCGAACCACCATCGCCTCACAGGTAACAATCAATCCCCTTACGACACCTCTCTTTTGTCGTCACTACTTCAAATTTAATTAAACACCCCGCAACTTAATCATATCACACTTTCTAGCTTCTTAACTGTTCATCATGACTTCTCATCAGCACAGTTTGTTATTATTTAATATTATATATATATAGGTAGGAAAATGGAATAAAAAATATACATGGAGATCCAATAAAAGTGGGCGTCTATGATTTGGTCCCCCTATCCCTCTATTTTAAAAATTATCTCTTGATGGAATTTTCAGGTATGATAAGGACGCTGAAGTGGAGTGGCATGGCCTTGGATTTGGACTGATGCCAACCGATTTCATGTACCTAGCCAAGAGCCGTGGTGAGGACCACAACTTCGGACGAGGACAACTTAGTCTTTTCGGGAACTTTCAAGTGAACCCCGCCGCCGGAGTTCTAAACTACGGCCAAGTGAGTTGACTCTCTCTCTCTCTCTCGGATACATTTTTAGAGACAGATTCAAATGAAACCCCTTATTTACAATTCACGAGGATTATTCCTCATACCATATACATGCGTGCCTTTCTGAACACAGGGACTATTTGAAGGTACAAAAGCATACAGAAAGGAAAATGGTAACTTGCTCCTGTTTCGTCCAGAACAAAATGCTATACGCATGCAAATGGGTGCGGAAAGAATGTGCATGCCCGCACCTTCGATGGATCAATTTGTGAATGCTCTAAAGCAAACTGCCTTGGCTAATAGGCGCTGGGTAATTAGTTAATCACTGTCTCGCACTGTAATTTCCATTTTATACGACTGTGTTAGATATAGTATTAATTATTATTATGAGTTCAAGTTTGGACTAATTACTTGGAAGGGCAAAGCAGGTTCCTCCACCAACGAAGGGATCGTTGTACCTGAGGCCTCTGCTCATAGGGACAGGTCCTGTCTTGGGTTTGGCCCCAGCTCCTGAGTATACGTTCCTCATTTATGCTTCTCCTGTCGGCAACTATTTCAAAGTCCGTGACTTCTTCTTCTTCTTGTTTTATTATGGAACAAAATGAATATTCAAAGCTTATGACAAAAAAAATAAACACGTCTGACTTACTGCACGAGACCACTCGCAGGAGGGTACGGCACCGCTTAACTTGTACGTGGAGGAGGACTTTGACCGTGCTTCTCGTCGCGGGACCGGAAGCGTTAAAACCATTTCAAATTATGCTCCAGTAATTACAATCTTTCAAAACTGGTTTTTCGCCTTGGTCGTGCAACTTTCAAAGGTTGATATTCTATATGGGTAATAGAGTTATTGAAGCATAAAGTGTTTGTTTGTGTTGAAATGTAGGTGCTGATGGCACAAACGAGGGCAAAAAGCAGAGGATTTTCTGATGTGCTCTACCTGGACTCGCAGACTAAGAAAAATCTAGAGGAGGTGTCCTCTTGTAACATTTTTATTGCAAAGGTATTTGGCTCTGTTGCACATTTTTTTGCTCTTAAGAACGAGCATTAATGTTCTAAGTAGGCCGTCTTATTTGGTTTTTGGGATTTGCAAAGGGGAAAAACATCTCAACACCGGCCACCAACGGAACCATACTTGCTGGAATAACCAGAAAAAGTGTCATTGAGATTGCTCGTGATCTTGGCTACAAGGTGCATTTCTTTTATACTTGTATATATTTGACAAGAAACTTGGTATTCAATCCACATTTCTTCTCTGTTTTCTTCGGGAATCAGAGTCATCAACAAACATTTTTCACGAGAAATGTGATCGATTTATGTTGAATTATAATGATAAATCCTTCAAAATGTGTGTCAGGTGGAGGAACGTGTTGTAGGAGTGGATGAATTAGGAGAGGCCGATGAAGTTTTCTGCACTGGTACTGCTGTTGGTGTTGCCCCTGTAGGCTCCATCACTTACAGAGATACAAGGTAATTAAAGCGACTCCTCTCACTCAAAAAAATAAAAAATAGAACAAGACAGAGTCGTTTTAGTACTCATAATTGCTGAAACGTGGGATTGCATGTACAGGATGGAGTACAAAACAGGTAGTGAAACCATTTGTCAGAAGCTGGGCTCAACCCTCACGGGTATTCAAGCTGGTACGATTGAAGATACCAGAGGCTGGGTTCATGAGATTTACTAAACTCTTTCCTGTTTTGCTTTGTACAAAAGTGTTATAAAAAAATAAATTGTTGATTGATCCTGTACCATATCACAATGAAGAAATTTGTTCAGTCACGATGTCTGATTATTACTAGGTGATTTTGTACATATTGTTTTTTATCTGGGCTATATAAAGAAAATTAAATACGACTGGTGAGGAAACGTAAGTTTTGGATGTTTGCATTGCTGTTAATTTCAATGAGAGTTATCAAGATCATGGGATGATTAGCTATGGGAAAAGAAGATTATTAATGGTAATGATGGTGATATATTTTGACGTGTGAACCCTAATCCAGTTGATAAACTGACATTCTGGGGCCGTCCTTCTTCATATGGCAAGATGGTGTCGACCCAGCAAGAAACAGAGCAAGGGAATATAAAAGGCCTTTTGTGGATAAAATAAATACTAGTAAATAATTAATACTTTATTGTATTATCTTGTTTAGATGGAGCATGTATCTTTTCTATGAACATTATCCTGACATCCACGTAACAAATACACACACATGATATTGTTGGCCATTTTTAATCGACCAAGCTATTTCAGGTGTGTTAAATATGATCCTAATATTCTCTACTATAATTCTCTTACATCACCAGGAGTAGATGCACGAATTGAACTGAAAATTTTGAATGATAGAATAAAAGGATATACCAGCTGTTAATCTTGGTTGTTTAAATATGAGGTTTTTATATAAAAATAAAAATGCTTTTGTTAAAAATATTATAAAAAATTTAACAATATTTGAATCTGATACGAATGTATAAAAAGAAATGCAAGAAGACATAGCTGAAGCAGAGGTTCCTACTTTTTTTTTAAGGCTGTGTAAGATACTAGAAGATTTGAATAAACAGAGGATCCTACATTCTCTACGTCGGTGTGGTTTTTCCACGGACTTTTTTATTTTTAAAAACAAAAAGGTATGGCCAGATTCTATATAGCATATCTGAAGAATATTTTGGAGAAGCAACAGACAAATCCTATTGAAGAAAAGAGTGGAATATAATTTACAAATTAAAAATGTATTATTATTTTGTTGTTGTTGTTTGAAATTGAAGATATTTATTTAATTTAGTTTGAACACATGACTCTGTTTCTTATGAATAAAATCTTTAACAACTGGGTTGGCTTTCTTTAACTTACACACGCTAAAACATTGCATTCTTATATATAATTTTTTAATCCTCAAAATATGTTTGGTTTTGTTTTTTTATATAGAATTTCAGATAAATTCTACGCTAATTTTTCATCAATACGAAGATATAATTCTAAAGTTCAGATTATACGTATAAGATATTTATAGGATTGCTATCAAAGAAATTCTTATAATATTAATAAAAATCGAATTTATATTTCTATAATATATAAATTTAATTTTTATTATTTATATCAGTTTTTATAGTATATAGTTGGGCACATGGGAAAGTTTGGCAGTCTGTGGCCTGTGGGAATTATTCATGTTGCTGCAAGGGACCTAGGGGAACGAAAGTCGTGTTGTATTCGACCCTCGCCATTGTTAATGTGTTTTTTTTTTTATATATAATTTTTTAAAAACAAGTTAAGTTAACTTACAATTTAAGAGTAGAATAAAATTTTTCTTCTTCTTAGACGATATTAATATTAAGTAGGATAAACATTTTATTATTCTCAAATATAAATTTAAAAACTTAAGAGTTAGGATGTCTTTCTAAATACTGTGATTAGAATTACAATAAAATAATACTCCTTAAAAATTAAATGTATTCTAAACAATCGTATATCTCACTTTTTTACTAATTAAACTCATAGATATAGATGCCATTGTTAATGTGTTAAATGTGAATGTTCCTCCAAACAATGTATCAGTCTCAATAAATTGTATGGGCTAAAAATGTTGGGAAAAATATTTAAGGAGTAAACTAGTGAAAATGTTGAAAACATAGAGATGGGCATTTTGGTGTGCTTTAATTAATTTTGACAACATAGTTTAACATAGTGTAAGTGCATGTTTAGCACTAAAATTTTAAAAGTATTTTTAGGTAAAATTTCAGTTTGAAAAAAAATTAAATAAACAGTCATATTTATTTAGAAGTGATTTTGGCTAAAACTATGATTTTTAACAAGTTACTGAAAATAGTTTTTATAATAGTAAAATAGCTTATAGATTATCCAATTATTATCTTACCCCTATTTACACCCTCTCTCCTCTTTATCTCTCATCTCTTATCTCTACCATATATTCTATTTATTATTTTCCCCCTCTTCTCTATACTCTCTCCTCTTTACCCCCTCTCCTCTCATATTTTTAATCAAATTATACCATTTTTAACAATTTATTAATATAAAAAGTGATTTTACTATTAATTATTCAAATATCTTTATTTTTAAATCTATTCTTTCTAAAATCTATTCTTTCTAAAATCTATTATTTCTAAAATTTATTTTTCAAAAATTAATCCAAAGGAAAATAAATTCAAATACACCCTAAAAAGCAAAGCAAAGCAAACCAAACCATTTCATTCATAGCCAATCAAATTAATCCATAGCTTAGAGAGTAATATCCTAGAGATAACCAATAGATTTTGGTTGGATATGCTTGAAGCAGTTTTATTTGGTACACGTGTCCGAAAACCAAGACAACACTATTACGGATCAGATCCTAAATCCTCCCAATTCCAACTTCACGTACTTCTCTTTTCCTCCCATGCGATGAAACTACCAAACTAGTCGTGGAAATGAAGTTTTAAGTTGCGTTGGATCGTACGTAAACATATAATTTTTCTGTTTCAAAGTGGGAAAGAAATCTATCTTTACGTTTTTACCTTTGCGACTAGATTCATTGGAGGTTGAAGTACTTCATTTTATTTTGGTAACTCTATGTATAGTTCATTATTTTTTTTAAATATAAGTATTGAAACAGAGACTAATCATATTGTATTGGAGGTTTTTTAAATAAATTTTAATGATAATTATAAAACTCTTTTTATACATATCGTGAAAGATTGAACCCTTAATTAAATATTTAAAAAATTAATTAAGTGATAATTATGTTAAGCCTTATACTTTAAAATAGTTTATTTAATATGAAAAGATATGAGATGGTGGATCAAATTAAATTAAGCACAGGAATTAAAGATAGAGATGTATAGGTGGAATCCAATACCAATATTCTTCCAGGTGGGTTCTTTAAAGGGTCCATTATTATTGACTTAACATGGTTTAGTTACGGCTTTAACAGGTGCTGATTTAATTTAATATGATGATTATATATATAAAGTCATGATTGTTATCAAATATTTTTTTGATACAAAATTTTTTGAAAAGGGATTGGGCTCATTCACGATTTAAGGGCAAGGCAAAATCTCCCATTCTCTTAGACGATACCAATATCAGGTAGAGCGAGCTGTCTATTACTTTCAAGCGTAAATCTAAATACCTACAAATTAGAATGCCTTTCTAAGCGCTATGACTGAAAATATAATAAAGTGACACTCATCAGAAATTGAACACGTTCTAAATAGTTGTATGTCTCCTTCTTTCACCACTTGAACCCAAATATGATAGTAGGGATTATTATCAAATATTAAAAATGCAGAATCAGTCCCGTGGAAATCGTGGGCTGGCGTCTTGATCGGGTCTCCTCTCTTCAGCGAGTGCGGGCACCTTCATCCCCTTCTGTAAATACTCTTTTGGACTTTTTTTTTTATTATAAGAAGTGAACAAAAAAGAATTATTATTAGGTCAAAGTAATATATATATATATATATATATATATATAAAGAGGATTAAAAAACTTATATTTACAACTTAAACTTACATATTTACAGATTAAATTTAACAACTTATGTATATAGGTCAAACTTTTATATTTATAAGATGGGTTGGGTTATTTATAAGTCAATTTTTTTAAAAAATTGAGTTTGTTGAAATGTATCTGTATTTAATCTTCTCCCCTGAGACTGATGTGTAATTTTCATAAAAAAAATAATCATTTTACATGGATCAAGAAATAAAGTCAAGATCTATAAATATTTTTAAAAATTATTTTATTGGAATAATTTTTAATAAATAGAAGAAATAGTAGGTACTTGTTTCTGATATTTCGACAAAAACCACCTCTCATTTATTTTTTTTATAAAAAGGTGTCGAGGGAGTATCAATTACCCAGGGCCTTTCCTGAACCCTCTTTGTTTTTGGGCTCAATAGTATATGGCTATCGGAACGGCAGAGGGCGGGAATGCTGACATGGCCTGGTCCCATGCCAACCGATTACATGTACATGTACAGCTGGGGCGTTGACCTGAATTTTGGGCCCAGTCAACTCTCACTTTTAGGCCACATTCATATCAGCCCCTTTGATGCTGTTTTAAATTACGGCCTAGTACTCTGTTTAACAAGTACATTAGCAGGACGACACTTGAGATATATCTTAGCTCTAATAGATAGTTGCCGTATTTAATATTAATATTATTTAGAAAAAAGAAAAATTTCACCCTATCTTTTATATCGTAAGTGAACATAATTCCTTTTCAAAAATTTATATACAAAAAAAAAAGCAATACCTTCCAAAATTGACGCATCTGACTATTTTAAATATATTTGATAGGAGTATCATTTTATTGTGATTTTAGTCATGGTATTTAGGGAGGTATTATAACTCTTAGGTGTCTAGATTTACGTATGAAGATAAATGACGGCTTGTACTATTTAAAATTGATATTGTCTATGAGGAAGGAAGATTTTGTGCTATCATTGGATCATAAGTGAGCCTAACCCTTCTAAAAAATGTTTGTACAAAAAAAAAAAGTAACACCTTCCAATTCAAACATATACTTCTCCTATACTTAATATAAGACTTAATCGAGGAGTTAATATTAGTTATAAATATAAGATATTTTCCCTATATTTATCAATTATTTTCTAAATTACCCATATTAATACTCGTTTAACAATAATTAATTAAGAAGGGGAGGGAGGGAATTAATAGATATAATATTTTAGAAAAAATATGATATAATAATTAATTTAACTAATTTTTTTAATATAATCAAATTAGTTATATAAGTTTTTTTATATTATATAATCAAATTAGTTATATAAATTTTTTTATATTAAATAAACATATTATAATACATGACAATTGACATCAGTATTTGAATATGTATGGCCAGCGCTAAATTAATCAACGATGCCTACATATATACCTTCCACTCTCTCTTGGTTGCTCCATGGAGCTTACTGCTCAAGTCATCTCACTTAAAATAAGAATATAAGCAAATATACCCTATCACAGTGAAACCAGTAGATCAAATAAATAAAAGCAACTAGGTGCACATAGTTTGATTTGATGAATGTTTTTTTATTAATTCTTAATTTAATATGAAATAAACATTTAAACAAAACGGATGGCTCAGATGATCATCAGAAGTGCGTGGATCTGTGGTACACATGGAATCAAGATCCCGTCATGACTCAGACTTTTACAGGGTACAAGATCAGTAGAACTAGATCGCAATCATACACAAATCCACAAGCTAATTAATTCTAGAAACCTCATAATCGTTAGGGAAAGTAAGTGGGACCCAGTATAATAACCTCCCGTAGTCATAGCTACGTACCCCAGAGGCCACGAAAGGCTCGTATAATTGGTGTAATCTTAAAGCTTTCATGACTATAATTGGATCCATCAATATTTAACTGATGCCCACAAGTTTTTTAACGTTTTATAATCTGCAGTGTCCTATTGCTAAGGATTAATCCAACCATGCAGTCACTCCCATGACATGCAAGTTTTACCGGAAAGCGCTGGTTTTTCCCTTTGGCTGTGGAACATAAAAAGCATATCTGTGGTTACTATAATTGATTGAATCCTGTGCGTCTGTATCCCATTTCAAATCAGCGTGTGTTTGATATTTCACATAGAGAATGCAAATTGCTGAACTAGTCACAATGATAAACTGCTTTCCAAGTCACTACAGGCTAGTTCTTTTCTTTCGTGTCTGTTCTTGTTCATCAGTTGTTAATGGACGAAGAACACTTTTTAGATTAAGAAGATAAAAGATAATAAAACCTAGAGATGAAGTTGGCTTCAGCTGTACTGAGAAATTAGATGAGATCGATCGTCGACAATGATTGATTTTTCAAACATGCAGGTCTAATCATGCCTACAAATTATATGCTGCGCTGCCCTACTAACAAGACCTCCATTTGTCCTTCCCTTTATTATTTTATATCACTAATTTAGGGTTCGCTTATACAGTTAGTTTGCTTGCTTCCATTCTTCGCTAAACCTTTTTTTGGGAATTCTCGTGTCTTTTCATTCAATCGTTTTTTCCCTCCCTTGTTATCCTTTCTACTCAAATCTTTTGAGATTGCATTTCTGTTATTTGTTTGAGAATATGGTTAGTGGTCAAGAAGTAGGCACTCAGATCTCAGAAACAAGGTAAATTAAACATTGATTGGCCCCCAAAAAAAAAAAGGTAAATAGGGCCAGTTTTTGCTCTTCTTTCCGCAACAGAACAGGAAGTCTGTTTAGTTGGGTTCTAGGCCTGATTTGAATAATAGGTTGATATAGTTATAACAGTCGCCTCATTAACTTTAAACACATCGTTTTGGGACAGATTTCATATGATAGTTAACATTACTATTTACCATTTAGAGAACGTAAAATCTGCTATTAGTTGTCCTAATTAATCAAAAATATTATTATATGACTTGGCCACAGGTACAAGCACTAATCCAAAACGAGAATTAATTAATTAGCCTTACCCATTGAAATTATACATGGCAAGTTTGTAAACGGAAAAACGGTGAGATCAGCCAGACAACAGCCAAATTTGTGGGGCTTGTAGTGAGAATAGAGAACCTTCTAACTGATGATATTGAACTCGTGAAGACTGAGTTTGAAGTTTGAACTACGTACGGGTTAAGGAAGTAATCTGAGTGAAGATTCGATATGTATACGACGAGAAGTCAAGGGAGTGAAAAAGCAGTTGCAATATAGCTAGCATATATATTATGAAAAATAACAAGGCTGCGCTAGGGCACTAGATCAGGTCTGGGAAGCACTAAGGGGTGACCAAAGGCCTTAAGGTCAAAACAGATGACGTTGTCCACTTCTAAAGTTATATGGTAACGAAATTTCCCCTTTTCTGGCACACCTTCTTGTGACTTTTTGATTCAACCTGTCTTTGACTTGGAAGCTCTCCTTTATGAAGCAGATGTGAAATCTGATTACTCATTCTTCTGCTTTTACATATAGAGTATATTAGTGCTGACTCATCACTGCTGGTCATTAATAATTATCTTGTTTCTCGTTTGTTCACCAACCAAAAAGGAAAATATAAATAATCCACATATATTTTCCACATCTCCTTTCTTGCTTCTAGAAAGTTTGTGACCCTTTCAATTTGAGACCAAATGTTTTCAAACTGTATAATGAGATGGATTTGACCTCTCTCGATTCTTAATTTCAACATCGTTGGGTTTTTCTTCCACTTGGATATGATGTCGTTTGATTGGTGAATTAATGACCCCACTTAGTTTACTATCAAATTATCTTTCTTCGTCTCTCAATTTCTTAGACTACATGCCTTGTATTATTCTCCTTCTATGCCTTGTATTATTCTCCTTCTACTGTTGTAATAATGCATCTATCACATTTTATTTTCGTACCACCACTCTCGTCATCGTTTTTGTTTTTGTTTTTGTTTTTCACCTCTATTATTTATAGACGTCGATTTGACTTTTCAAAAATATGTGATTTGAAAATAGAAAGAAACTTTAAACGGCCTACTAATTAAGGCAGTGGCAATGAACATTGACAAATATTTCAGAGTTAGTCCAAGCTCAATTAGGGTTAGCAACATATGCACTCGATGGACTATATATCTACATTCGCCATTGTGAACTAAATTTAGGGTTTGTAGTTCAAATGACTGAGAATGGAAAAAATGCAAATCCTTAATACATGCAGTAATAAATCTAAACGGAATATAAAAAGTTAGGATGCCATTTGAGAAGCTCAATGCAGGTGATGCTTAGATTTTTCTCCATATGATATATAGATGGATTAATTGGAGTCCTTTCATGATAGAATAAATATGAGATAATAATTCATATGTGCTATTAAGTTGTCAGGAAAAGCTTTTAAAACTCAAAAGTAGTGTAAACAAATTAAATATGCTAGCTAGGGTTGAACATTAAAATGATACTAATTATATGCGGTTAATGGTGTTAGATATTAATTGGACTCGTGAAGTCATTTGTACAGCCAAAGAATATATAAATACATAATAAAATAATTATTTTTTTATCTATCAAATAGGTATTTAATATTCATCTTGATTCCGGGTTTAAGAAAGACAAGAGAACGAAGCTTATTCTTCTGTTCTGGCAGTGCTAAATTTCAAGAATTTTCAATACGATTAGGCGCTGGGTGTGCCACTCCTGCTGTATATAATAATAGTGAGACAGGTTCTGTATAAAAATCATGTTTATCTCCTTCCACTTTTATTATTAATAAATCTCTTGTCGTTCTGACTCAGTGTTGTAAAGAGAGATCAGCGGTACTCCAAAGTCCAAACAAGCTCTCTGAGCAACGCTGTAATACATCGAGTCATCAACATGGGGAGAGCTCCTTGCTGCGACAAAGCCAACGTGAAGAGAGGCCCTTGGTCCCCAGAAGAAGATGCCAAGCTCAAGTCATATATCGAACAACACGGCACCGGCGGTAACTGGATCGCTTTGCCCCAAAAGATCGGTACGCTATTGATCAATTAATTAATTACACACACCAAATTTTGTAGGTTTTGTGTTTAGCTAGCCCAGAAATGTTTGAAAGAAAATTGAGTTCGATTATTGTGAATCAGGTCTAAAGAGATGCGGCAAGAGTTGCCGTCTAAGGTGGCTGAACTACCTTCGCCCCAATATTAAGCACGGGGGTTTCTCAGAAGAAGAAGACAACATCATATGCAGCCTCTACGTTAACATTGGAAGCAGGTTTCGTCATGTCTAACCCACAACTGTACTCAGTATTACCTACTCTTGTCTGTTCACTAACTAATGATTTTGGATGGGTGAAAAACTGGACGCAGGTGGTCGGTGATTGCTGCTCAATTGCCAGGAAGAACAGATAACGATATAAAGAACTACTGGAACACGAGGTTGAAGAAGAAGCTTCTGGGTAAGCACCGTAAAGAGCAACAGGCACGTGGTAGGGGCAAGAGTAAGAATAAGAGTGTTGTTGCGAATTCATGGGTCCTTCCCGAAAATATTAGTACTGGTCAGGTTCAGGTTCAGGCTCAACAACAACCGTATTGGCCTCACCCCCAGATGATGCCTGTGTTACCACCCCTGCCATACTCAGACGACGAAGTCCCGGGTTTCAACGACCAAGATTCCATTAGAAAACTGCTGATCAAGCTTGGAGGAAAGTTTTCTGACCAACTTGACCATGGGTTCAATTTTCAATTACCAGAAGCTACTCCTCCCTCCGCACAATCACCAATTTATCAAGTTTCTTCTTCTTCTTCTGCTTCTGCAAGCGCTATGAACAATAACCAACTAGAATTCCCTCATCTCCATTACCACTCTGGACTTAGTAACTTGGTGCAAGGAAGCAGCACTTTGACTCAAGCACATGAGGAAATGTGTCTATCTTATCCACCTAACCTAGAAGGCCTGGAATACTTGATCAATCATGATCATAAGATAGATCCTACCAGCTTGTGTGACACCAACACCCTACTGATTTCCTCCGATTATGAATGTATGCCACCAACTCAGGAATTTGCTTTTCAGGAGTTGAGGTATTCAGGCGACCACTAGTATCATGTACATTATTGTTCAGTGCTTTGTTTAGCCATTTGTACGTAGCAATTTAGAGGGAATCTTCGGCTGATGGCTTCCTTTTAATAGTAATATCTTTGGCTAGCTATATATGTACATATAGCTGGCCATCATATATGTCTGCGATCTCTGGCTTTTCCATAATTGTTTCCTTCACTGACACTTCAGTTTATCTGACTACCTTGTGTATCTGTCTGTAATTTTGAGTTAAACCATTGAAATAATTTTCATGTTCTGACTAGCTAGAATTTTATCAGCATTATGCATGAGACCTAAGTTTTTCAGATACAAATTCAGTTCATCTTAGTGAATGGGTCACTGAATTAGATAAGCATTCATCACAAGGCACTCATTGAAACTACTGGAATGTGTTGTCTTTCCCGCAATAAATTAATTAATGTATGATAATCCTTATAGACGGGTAAATTCTGGTTGGGAATTCAAAGAAGAGGGTACTAGGGGTTGCCTCATCTATTCTAAACTGGAATAGTACAGTAGATTTGTGGGGATGATTACTTAAATTTTTGTTATAAAGTTGGTCCAATAAAAAATATTTGTAATTTTTAATTGAACAGAACGAGAAACTGTATAAATAATAAAATATAAATTCAATGTGTCTCTATTAGAAAAATGATAAAAAAAAATTGTACTTCATGTTTCTCATGCATACATCTTAAATGCAAGTAAGAGTACTGTCGGCAAAGCATTCGTCGGATTCTGCGTGAGTCAACAGCTATCTATGTTCCTCTTGGAGAAAAGAATGAAGCCATGACAAATTTGTAGTTTTGTATAACCCATGGTAAGATTATGACCGTATTTCAATTTTGAGACCTATCTTCATTGCCACCTTTGAGTCATTTCTGTGCATAGTAGAATTTATACCTCTGACGCAATCTCTAATCTATTTATGCACCGGTGACTAGTCTTCTGGAGGAAACTGAACTAAATTCATTCTTTGACCTTCATTTAACTTGACGTTCAGTTTCATATGCACAATTAGTTTGCTTTAGTTTGCAGACTATTGATACTTGAAGAATCAATAGAGAAATTACATAGAAATCATGATTTTTCTTTACTATATAGTACAAAATATAAAAGATTTCATCATGGAGAGCGTGTGCTCTAGGAGACGAGACTCTCCATAATGAGAATTATTTTATGTTGAAGAGATCCATTGATGACAGAAGAAGTCACTTCTAAAACTTTCCACAGATTACTTACACACATATTTGCTATGATATATCGTGATTTTGATTCGTTTCCGGTTTTCATTTTTAATCTAGACACATTGCTAGACTTCTAATTAAGGCGCCGCATTATTTATGCACAGATGGACCATACTTAGATTAGATTTAAGACTGTCCTTCGATCAGTAGTTTCTCTTCTATTTCTTAATTTTTCCATTAATTCCCCCCCCCCTCCAATATACCTCCAAGGCCCTATATATTAAAATATTAATTATCATATAGTTGAATCTTATTTTAGAGGGTTTTGTCAAACAGTGAACATTTATGGTCCCGAGGTCACGAAGTATTGAATCACGGCATTCATCTCAATCATCCCATATGATTGATTAGAGGTCAGTGAACCACAATTACCTACGAGAGATCTAAAGCACGAGTCTTACATGTGTGTTTCTTCTCTGAGTTTCGCTGGAAATAATAATGTGCGATAATTACTGTTGCTAGCTTGGTAGGGAATGTTCAAGGAGCTCGCTTATTCGCAAACTTGAAATGCATGTGCTTACAAATGTGGATAAATCGAGGAATTTATTATTAATTAGCTTATATTTGTATGGGATTCTAAATCTTTGCTAGCTAGTTTAGAGAAGTAATCTCTGATTCTACACTCTCCTTGTAATAAACCCTAAGGTGGGAAGGTAAGTTATATTAATTTAAGGGAGGGTAGGGAAGGATAAGGGAGGTTGTGTGTGTAAAAGTAGGTAAGTAGAGATGATATTTTTTGTTTAGTTTAGAAGGGGAAGTGAAGGGAGTTAATTAAAATTTGATAAATATACCCTTATCTTTTTATTTAAATTTATTTACAATATTCATATCAAAATTATTATTTTTTAATTTATAAATCTTAATTTTTTTATCTCATTTATATATATAATAAAATTATAAAATTAAAAATTATGATAAAATTTTAACACTATTTTTGATTAATTTTATAATTATTATATATTTTAATATAATATATAAATCATTTACTATACTTATTAGGTTTTAGCAATCAATGCAAAAATTATTTGTGAGGAGAACAATAAAAAAAAAGGTTTCAACTCATGAGGGTACAATTAGAATATTAAAAATATATAAAGAGTAATTTGATTAAAATTGGGTAAAAAAATTCTCTCCCTTCTAAAAACCCTTACTTTTGAAGTGGAGGTGAGCACATACAGACAAAATTTTTTATCTCCCCTCTCCTCCCCTCTCCTCAATTTTTCCCAACTAAACACATTTATATCTCCCCTCCCCTCCAAAACCCTCCAACTAAACAATGCCTAAGCTAATTATTGCTGTACATGTTTAGTAAACATTTTACCAGAAGAATATATAACAGCACCGACAACATGGAACTACTATATACTTGTTTTAAATATAATTGCACATTGGATTCCAATCCTATTATTTATGCATTATATTGTTCAAGTCTAGGAAATTGATTGTGCTGACTAAGAAGAGCAGTAAGAGGAGTGACTCTGGTCCACTTGTTTCTTGAAACAATTAACAGCTGGAACTCGTCATGTATTGGATGAATCTGATACTTAATCAACATTGTTGTTAAGAAGCATGCCTACTATATTTGACCCATAACTGGTGTGTGTGTGTGTGTGTGTGTGTATGTATATATCCACATCTCTAAACAATTCAATGATTCAAATATCCATCATTTGATGAAATTTTTTAGCTTTGTTATAATTGGTTAAAAGGTCAAGGATTAGTAATTAAACAACCATACTTTGTGTACCACAAACGCCTTCTTTTCGTCTGTGATATTGATCGAAACCCAACTGTTTGAAAAATGCTTGCCTCATTATCACAGGTTACCTTAAAGTTGTGTGCTAGCTACGCTGATTGCCTTTCATAAGCCGTTTTGTAGAAATCAATACGAGTGTTACTTGTCCAAGTATTTAGTCTAGCTAAGTCTGATCTGGCCGTCTAGTTAGAAAAACAAAGACAAGAAGCAGCAGTAATTCGTTAGGGATGCTTTAACTTTTATGAATTTACATCATCATTCACCACATCCGCAATCCTTACTTCGTTAATTTGCTCAAACGGTCAAATAAGTGATTTGTCTTGCATTGTATGAGTAGTTGATTACAGTTGTACCACTATTTTAGATATGAATATTTGTTGACTCTGGATATTCTGTGGTAAGCCATAGTCATGATTTGTTAGAATTGGTTGACACTTAACACAGATGGAAACTATAGTAGTCGTGTGTGTGTGTTATATACTTCTAATAACAGTTTCAAACTTAGGGCCCCACTAGCTTGTTCTTTTGCAAATCTTTCAAATACATAATAACTGCGCCAAGGATGTCACTATCGATCTTTTATTCAAATCTCTGCTGCTCTCTCTGTAACGGAGGCCAGCCATGTTAATCTCAAGGACCCTAAACTGGGTGTTACAGTGTGTTTCATGAAGCAAGCCATTTTAAACAAGTGTAGATGAGGTACCTCAGAAGGTACCGTCATTAGTAACAGTAACTTTTAATTACTTAAAAAAGCAGCGTCACAAAATTTAATAATTAATTAGCACGCGAGATCAGAGGACATTTAAGCCTGATTATCGCCCTGTAAAGTGCAAGGGAATATCCCCAGCACAGAAAAAAACGCAGGAGAAGAATCCTGCAAGGTAGAACCAAGATATTTGAAACTTAACAATTTGTGAGTTAGCGAATGCGATTTATATAATGCTGTCAATTGTCAAATGAATGCCGACGGATAATATAAATAATAAGAACCAACGCATGTCCGTGATTGAAGGTCATATAGCCAGGGCACACCTTAATCCTGACAAATAGCCAAACGACGACTTGTGTTGTTTTCCTTAATTATAATAATAATCCCTCTCTCTATCAGCATATCCTAAACCAAATCCATATGCATCAGCTAATTTTAATAGCGTTATTTGTTTATGAACTGATTATGACACTCACTAACATCAAATATTCTTTAGACATCGTCTGATTAATTTGTTTTAATTGTTCATTGCTTCACAATTGATAACCCCACAACAACCATTCTAATATTCAACCGTTATTCCTTTTCCTAAGGCAATGTCCAAAACATATCAGGGCCTCGCTCGCTCCATTTCTGAAAAGAACAAAGCGATGAGGCCTGTTATTTTATTGGGCACTTCAAGAGAAAAACATGGGCCCATTTGAAATGGCCCACTTTTCTAAACCCTAGAGAAAGGAAGCATGGATGGGTTAGAGGTTGAAGATATTGCCAGTCGCGATTCCACTGTTGAAGCCTTCCTGTCAATGGCGCTTCTGCCTTCGCTTCCAATTTCTTCAACTCCGAAATTTCGGGTATGGTTTCAAATTCCTGTCTCTTTTTATTTCTCCTGTAGTTTACATCGTTTATGCATTTTTTCTTTCACTGATATGAAGTGCGCAAAGCGTCTTATTCGGAAGGCGAAAAGATGTGGAATTTAGATTTAACGTCTCCGGAACTTCAGTGTCATTGGTTTCTTGCCGCTTTTTGTAACTTTCAAATCATGTTAGACCCTTTTAATAATGAGCATAAATTAATATCATACTCGATACTGTGTCGAGGTAGGAAGATAATAAGAGATTATGTTTCTGTCAATGCCTGATAAGATTACTTTGTAAAACTGCAGTGCATACCAATGAAAATTAGGTCTGGGCTTGTATTTTACATTTTTGTTACATAATTCTTTGATTTTTTTTTCTATGCATGATTTTAATTTCCATAATTATGATTTTAGACAATGTGAACTGTCAACCAAAATGATGTTGGCGTAATGTCAAATTGAGATAATCCTACTATTTATTCTTTCTTAGCAATATCTCTCTGTGCTTTGGATAGATTAAGTTGTTTCTTGGCCAACCATGTCAACTCCCAAGGCTCTCAGCAGTACAACTCCCCCAGCAAACACTTCATGCCAGAACTTGTTTCATGAAGATCTCAATGGCAGACCATAATGAGCCTGACGAGGTTAAATTGCAGATTGGAAAACTGAAGGAGAAGCTTACAGAAATGTTGCCAATCTCACTTCAGGAATTTCCTTGGATTCAAGCCGAGCGTAAACTTGTAGATAGGTTGATCTCTCTTGCAAGAGAGGCGTTGAAGTGGTCCTTTGTGTTATTTTTTGTTTTTAGCTCTATGTCGGACATTGTATATGCACTATCTATAAATCGTGAGCTAGTGATTCCCATAGGCCTCTTGGTTGGCTGCCTGACGGCTGACTTTTTGAAGGAGACATCGCAAGAGTTGTTTCATATCTCCGAGGTATATCTTTAATCTTTTTCATATTTTTAATTCGTGTTCAGTTGCTTTACCTCTTACAATTGATTTCTGTGATTGTGTTTTCTATGGCTTGTGCCTTGACAGGACAAAGGTTTGAACCAACAAGTTTTGGGGATGTATTGCTTTTTTGTGTTTGTGAAGATCATCTCTGCATGCTTTGGAATACAAACTCAGGTTTTTCTTTTGCATGTAGCAAATGGTGGACTGATGCAGGCACTGTGGTATTGGAAAGGTTCAAGGAAAGAGGCGAAGAATCGAGAGGAGGGTAGTTTTCCCTCCTCTGGTTTGGAGGCTTCATGAATCGCATGATAGGATATAAGATGGAAAAATTCAATTTTTGAGTTCATCTTTGTACAGATTGCGTCCTTGTTCCTAGCACCATCAGGGTGCAAATACAAACTATCTTTTCCATTTAGATCTTACCCATGTGATAAAGACAAGATTTGCCCGTTTCAGCTGCCCAGCCGGCTACTAGCTCAGAATTTCACCCCTTTCGATTGCCCACTTCAACCGCCTCACTTGTTCAGGCTGGCAAATTTTTGTATACGGAACACCCTCAAGGATATCAACATTATTCTTCGCTTGCCATAGAGTTTATGTTACTTTTAACGTAAAGGTTGAGCGGATTGATGAAATATAACTATGCAAAGGTTGGGCGTTGGGGAAGGAAAGTCAGGCCATAGTGGTCGTGGAGTTTTTTGCTTCGTCTTGAGGAAACTAGTCCATTGTATTTGTGGAAGCTATGTGAACTTAATTTGGTAGTTAATGTAATCTAACAATGTTCATATGGATATCAATAAAAGTTGCAGAGTTGACAGCGTTGGGGCTTATAGTGCTGCGTTTTAGCTCTTTGAACATCTGAAATGATAGCTTCCCCTGTTCTATTAACTGATTTCAACGTTGGAGATTATAGTGCGACATTTATTTGGGCTATGTTCACGGTTGAATTCACTCCGATTTAAGAAATAAAGAGGTTATATTAATTAGAAATTGGACGACAAGATTAAAATTCTGATTTACACACACTGGAAAGTACAAGTTAATTCATTATACAATCAAATCGTTCATTTGCAACTCAGATTTGATTTGGAATAACAGGATGGAAGGACTCCAGTAGCTTAGTAATTTTTTAGGCTTTTTGCGAATGCTGATTGTGATTTATTAAGATGGGGAAAGTTTGTGGGATCTGAGGGAGAATAGAACACAGCTCCGATGAGGAGGGGCTGAAAATGCTCCAATTGAGTCCTCCCCAATCTCCACCCATGAATATACTTTAAGCATAGCCATATCGCAAGGTCCTTATATAATATATGTGTGTGTGTGTGTGTGTGTGTGGAACGATCATAAATCCTAATAAGCCCAAACCTAATATCATCACAGCCCTTGCACACACAAAAGCAATGAAGCAAGCTGCAAATTTGTTAGAGGGCAACAAGCTTCACGCTTATTTGTTTCTAGAACAGCAGAGTCAGAATTCAGAAATAGGTATCAGTCCCCCAGTCACAGGATGGTGATAACTGGGAAATCCACTGGCCAAGTGATGACCTCTCAGAATCACCGATTCTTCCACCAGGAGCAGAGACGGTTGAGTCAGCAAACACCTTCAATCGTTGCATTGCAACTTGTAATGTGTTCTCAGACATGTCGGCAAAGCACACCCTGAACCAGCCCGGTTCGGAGCAGTGGCATGACGATCCCGGAGATATGTTCAGACCAACCTCCATGAGAATCCTCTTCCAAAGCTCCTTCTCTGCTTCAAAACTGTCTGAAGTTAACATGTTCCTCATGTCCACCCAGCAGAACAGCCCAGCGTTGCTCTTCAGACACCTAATCCCTACTTTTCTCAGCCCAGAAACCAACATTTCCCTTCGCTTTTTCAGCCTCCTCTGAGTCTCCTTCATGTATTCCTCCGTGAAATTATCGTCGGAGAGTAAGTTCGCCAGCAAGTGCTGAGTTTGAGACGACACCAGTCCGAAGCTTGACATTTTCGTGGCTGCTTCCACCACCACGTGGTTGTTTGAGTAGATCATGCCTACTCGAAATCCTGGCAAGCCAAGGTCCTTTGAGAGGCTATAAACAACGTGAATACGGCTCCACAGCCCAGCCTTGTCGTCGTCCATGGTCTTTTCATTTGCTACTTCCATGATGCTTACGAACCTGGGTGAGTCGAAGACTGTGCCTGAATAAATTTCGTCACTTATGATATGAACCTTCTTCTCGATGGCGAAATCAAGAAGAAGGTTCAGCTCGGTTTTGCTCAAGCTTATGCCCAGAGGATTGGAGGGGTTAGTCACCAGGACCCCTTTGACGTTTAGATTCAGGGATTGAGCTTGTTCATAGGCTTGTTGCAGAGCAGAGGGAGTTATTCTGAAACCAATCGAGCTTGAGCAGTGAATGGGAACTATTTCGACCCCAGTCCTCCACTTGAGATCCCTATCAAATCTGAAAAACACACACAAGTTAACGAATTACTGGTTCTGTTTTAAAGAAATAATTAAATAAGTAACCCACTAATCAAAAGAGAAACGTACGCAGGGTAGTAAGGAGTGGGGAGGAGGAAAGCTTCGCCTGGATCAGCAAGGCAGAACATAAGAATCTCATTGGCGGAAGTAGCACCAGCGGTGAGAACGAGTGAATCTGAAGCAAAGTTTGCTCTGTTCCCTCTTATTTTTGCCATGAATTTCACCAGTGCCTGCTCACACATACCGTTTGTTAAAAATAATGGGAAAAGAACCCAGAACAACAACAAAGAAGGCAAAAGGTTTTTTCTATTCCATGTCTTCGAAGCTTCCGTCCATTTTTAGAATGTTTGTTTCTGTCAAAATTTTTGATAGCAATCGGATAACTCAAAACAGGTCGATGATATGTACTGCATGCAAGTAGGTCAAGTCTAAAGTCTAAATTAATTAGGATCTTTATACTTTTAGTTTTCAGCGTGTAGGAGATCAGGGGCGTATTTGATCCGCAATAAGTTAGAGAACAAGGATAGAAAATTTAAAACCGCGTCAGGGCGGTAAAGTTAGTTATGAGACTGCGTAATGGGATGTTCATACAGTACTCGGTATCATTTTAATTACTTTAAAAATACTATAATAACTCTTGGTTTTGACATGCATTCATGCAATGACAAGAAATTAACGTATAAAATAAATAAATATCTGAGAATAATTCTAAACTTATGACAAAAATTAATAATGCATAAACTTTTTATTAAGAACTGTGTAATAACATCATAAACTTTTAATATAAACTTGTTTATTAACTTATTCTGTCCAGTCGTTGCTCACGTGTGAGACTTGTCAGACTTCACTACGTATAACTACCATCGTACGTTAAAGACGTGTTTGGTTGTAGTATGTGCACGAACTCACATTCATGACAAGTTATGAGCTGTGTGTGTATACGCACACTGAGACAACCAAACATGACAAATTCAGCTGACCAAGATCCTATTTACTTTTGTCTGGCCAAAATTACTTGTATGGACTAGTTACTATTATTTGTGTATTATTATGAGCATTATTAGTACTAGGGCTTACGTCTTTGAAAGAGGGCAAGCCATGATAATCCTGGAAGAGAGCAAGTTCTCTGAAGACAGAAACTCCATCTTTCTTGAGTCCCAATATGTCAGGATTTTTCTCGAGCCATGACTCCACAATGTCGAACGAAAGCTGATCCATCATTACCAAACATGTCAGTTTGTGGGGCTACAAAAACAAACAAATTAAATACCTTACGTAGGCAGGTTTCATTCATTCATTCGCTAGTTAAAAGAAAAGAAAGCGTCACATGCGCATAACATATCCATAAACATAGTGCTTGGGGATCACTTCAAACAAAGTATAAACACGTTTGTAATTAAGAATGTCGACAGCATTCTGCCGCTTCCTTTATATACATGCCCCTCAAAAATGGAGAGAGTAGAGGGGGAAAACGGGCATTGCATTTATGTACACACAAAATAATACTAATGATAATGGGAAATAGAATAGGCGTAGGTGTTGATTAAGAAAAGGAGGAAACCTGATTCTCAGCGAGTCCCATCTGAATGATTCCAGAGGGATTTCCAATGGGGTGATAAGGATTCTTCTCGTACTGCTGCCATCCCAGAAAGTAAGGAGAGTCTTGGCCGTGACACTCTTGACTAGCTTTCCTAGACGCCATTTTCATATGCTTCTATTTCTGCGACCGAAAATTAATACTATTAGTTCAAACTCTAACACAGGATGATATGAGAGAGAGAGATCTAGAGAGAGAAGGGATTTTGTGGTGAAAACAATGGCTTCCTAGGGCGTCATATTTGTAGGCAAGGTGCAAGGATGGGATGGATCAATGTGAGTGTGAAGAGAGAGAGAGAGAGACAGAGACCCGACACTGAATGCTCCTCCACACTGAATTATTTTTTTGACCAATATTCACTGAGGACCTCCCTTCATTTTCTCTAACGATATGATGATATATATATTATATCTCTTTCTCGATATCTATCGATGTAACTTCGTATTAACTTCCATGCCACGTACTTTCCTCGAATACAACCAACACACCACTGGCCAGCATTTCTTCGATCGCTTCCTTGTTTTGTTATTTCCTAAAAAACGATTATCTTACAAAGCTAATATATATCAACATTTATATATGCCATTTTGATCCGTAGCATGCATGCATGCATACATACATACCATTCATTATTACCAAATTTCATACCATCAGGAAAAAAAATTAGAAGTATGTGTGCGAGTGTGTACGTGTGAGTGAGTGATACACATTTTTTCTCTCTCAGTTTTTTGTCCCCCCCCCCTTATGTTGTTTTTTAAAGAAGTTCACAGGAGAATAATATAATGTCAAAATAAAATCAAGATATGAGGATAGGGGGACCTATTTGGGAAAGGCGGCATGTAAAATGCTAGGATGTCTTCTGGTACCCACTCCTCAATCTCCAAGGTTTGAAGGGGCGTTTGAGATCCGAGGTTGATATTATTGTTTATTAGACAAGCACTTATTTAATAATATATTAATGTCTCCGCGTAGTAATGAGATGGGAATGCAGAGACAAATTAAAACGAGTACTTACTGGGGGGGTTAGAGGGGGCACCACCTCAAAAAACACGTGTGAGGAATTTGAACACTCGTTTCTCTTCCCTCCAATCACATGCATGTCAATAGAAGTTGTCCAATTGATAAGAAGTAATACATAATTCATAAAATTATGGATTTAAATTGTATTATTAATATGAGAATCTTGTTAGTAAATATTTTTATAAATTGTTTTTTAGCCAGAAAGCCTTAACACACCTAGATTTTTTATTTTTTTAAAAAAAAAAACACAGCCATGGCATCTCTTGACTTCACAAAAGCCTTTAACTTCATACAGACGATAACTTGCCCACAGGTCATCCGTTGCTTTCTGCCTTTGTTTTCGTCAAATCAAATCTCCTGTTCATTTTCTTCTTCTTTGATTAATCTGAGCACTAATGGCATTGCTTTTACACTAAAATGCCTGATTTCTACTAGAATTTATACACCTGGCAAATGTTATGGTTCAATTTTATTTTACAAATTTTCACGTGTAACTGTGAATATCTAAAAAAGAATTCTTATATCAATATCACTATAAAAATATGAAAAAATGATTAGTATCACTTTTGACTATTAAAAATATTAACAATGTTAATTTTTTAATTATTTTTTAATATTTTAATATTATCTATTAATTTAACACGATGTACCAAAAAAAATAACAGTCTGTAACTCAAAAGGGGGAAAATATGATCGTGTATATATAAACAAGATTGTCTCACCAAAAACTGCCCTCTCGTTTATTTTAACTAGGTCTTTTTCAAATTTAATATATATTAATAAAAATAATGAAAAGCCTCTTCTAATCTTGATAAAGTTTTTGATACTGTTTAATGGTCAACGCCTCAAATACGTACGAAGTTTTTTTCCTCATCAGTCTCTGATAGAACTGAATTGCTCCCATGATTTTTATCCCACAGATTATTAATTTTATCGACAATTATTTTAGTTTAGTTTAATGCTATTTAATATTATTTTTAACTGAAAAGCTTATGATATTATTGATATTAGGTTATAGTGTGTGTTTAGATAAGATTTTAGAAATGGGCTTATGAAAAAAATGGGCTTATAGAAAAAAGGTTTTGGAAAAGAGATTATGAAAAAAAATGATTTTAAATAAATGAGTGTTTGGATAATTATTTTCAGAAGTACTTTTATTATAGGTAAATTACAAAAAAGGGTATGAGTATTAAATGAGGAGGGATAAGAGATAAGAGGAGATAGGAGAGAGGGTGTAAAAAAAAGTAGGAGAGAGGAGAGAGGGTGTAAGAAAAAGTAGAGATAATATAATAATTGGTTAGTTTATAAGCCCTTTTACTGTTCCATAAGCTACTCTGACTAGCTTATCTGAAACTTTAGTTTTAAACTATGGTTTAGTCCAAAAACCTGTTTGAATAAATATGACTGTTTAGTTTAAAATTTCTCTAAACATAGATTTTGAGTCAAACTTAGGTTTGACAATTTGCCAATCATTCCTATAATTTTGATAAAGTACCACTAACATATGTTATGTGAGGGGAATCTAAATTTTAAAGTGTTCCAATGGGTAGCTAGGAATATTTTTTCAAATGAGAAAAAATATTTCTTTTAATGAAAAATGAAAACCATCACTGATGTCTAAATATCAAGTAAAAAACTCTCCCATCAACCCCATCTCTAAATGAAAAGTGTTTTTTTTTTGTTAAAAATATTGATAACATGGGCCAATTCATGATTTTTTTTTGGCTAAACTAATGGCAATACTATTAGATTGTTTTTATACATGAAATTAACAAAAACATTTAAATTCCTATACATCATCCTTTACTCCTTTGTAATTATGTTAATGGCATTTACACTATAGACCCGTTTAGATAGGATTTTAGAAATGAGCTTATGAAAAAAAAATTAGGCAGTTTATAAAAAATTATTTTTTGGAGAAGAGCTTATAAAAAAAAGGCTTTTGAATAAATAAGCGTTTGGATATGTATTTCTAGAAATACTTTTATTATTGATAAATTATGAAAAAATGTATGAGTATTAAATGAGGAGAGATAAGAGATGAGAGGAAAGAGGGTATAAGAAAAGAAATGAGAGATGGTGTAAGAAAAAGTAAGAGAGATGAGAGAGATTATAAGAAAAAATATGAGAGATGATGTAAGAAAAAATAGGGATAATATAGTAATTGGTTAATTCATAAATTCTTTTATTATTCCATAAGCTCCTATGACCAGTTTATCTGAAATTTTAGTTTTAAACCATAATTTAGTCTAAAAGTTTGTTTGAACAAATATAACTGTTTGTTTTAATTTTTTTTAAAATTTAGGTTTTGAGCCAAACTTAAATTTAGTAGGTTGTCAAACACGCACTATATATATATATATAGTTGAATACGTAGATATTTTTAAATCCATCAAACGTACGTTTTCCCGGAATTAAAAAAAAAAAACTACGAATTTCCTGAAGATCGTTCTTATGAACAGTGCCACGTGACGATATTACAGGATACGGAGGGCCATGTCATCTGATAGTCTTGAAAACTAAAAATCTAAAATCACTTGTTGATAGACGTGTTAAAGTTTAATTAATTAATTAATTACATTAGATAGACCCATTTCAAATTCTAAGGCTTCATTTCATGAATTGAAACTGCTCCGTGTCCTTCAAATCACTTCTCACGTTGCGGCCTCCACTGAAAACAACATACACGGGTTACCGTTAATCTAGCACATCCATATAAATAATCATCGATATCAACATAGAGTATATTAGTGTGTACAATATATATATTTATATATATAATAAAATATATTAAAAGATATATTTTATTTAATTCAAATCATAAAACTATTTGACACAATTTTTAGAGGTTTGACTTCATCCATTAATTAATGTTGACCTTATTTTGTTTTTCATTAATTATTATGATAAATAACATGCTAAAATTAATTATTCTGCTTATATAATGTACGAAATAATTTTAACCAATGCTTCATATAAAATTTATGGGAAGTCACGTTATTTTTTTAATCATAAATAATCAATTTACAACGGTGTAGTGTATTTAAAAAAATAAAAAAGTATCTAGTGGTAAAAGTAGTGATATTGAGAAAAGCACGTATTAAATTGTTTAGGGTGGTTGTTTGAAGAAAACGAGTGAGATAATGATAGATACTTGACTCTGATCACGTTCAAATTTCCACCATCACACAAATGTAAGAGTTATTAAAACTAAAAATCACCTTTAAAAAATTAAATATTAGTGAAACGGGATCACAATCTCGAACTCATGAGTCCCCAATTACGTAAATTTAATATTAAAAATTAACTATAATTAAGTAAAAAAATAAAAGAATTGAGGGAGATAATTAAGATATTTTATAAAAATAATATTATATTAATTAATTTAAGTAATTTTGTAGTCTAATTAAATTAATTAAATATCTGAGATATTAGACACGGAATGAGTAATATATAAGAGGAGGAAGAGGGAATTGACAGGAACCGAAAGTCTGAAACAGGGGTGGGAGTTAAGAGGAATGGGGGAAGGAAGTGGGTGGAGCCGTGAGGGCCAGAAATGGCAACCATGACTGATTCAGAGAAAGCACAAAGCACTCGCAGTACTAGTCTTGTCCTAAATCTCAGGTCTTTTCACCTAAAAGCTCCCAAAGCTATCTTAAAAGTGGCCCCACCACGGCACCACCCTCTCTTCATCAATGCCTAACCTCAAAACCCTCCTCCACGACCCCTTGTTCCTATCACTTTCTTTTTGGCCCATAGAGGCTTAAGCTAATGGTCAATCATCAAATCGAACACCATTTTGACAAATGAACCTCTTCTGCTTTGGGTTTTAGTACCTTCTCGGAAAAAGTTGCTGCCATATTTATCCTCTTTTTCATCCACATTCCTGGAAACTTGACTATTCCTCCCACAACCCGACGTTTATCGGGGGTCCATGCACATGTGTCACGTAAGGAGCGTCAAGTACTTAATCACTCAACACACGTTGATAATGAATTAAGAGCAAGTTTAAGAGGAAATTAACTCGTTCGTTAAATATTCATGTTGTGACAGATGTCGAGCTTGTAGTGGAGAGGTGCACTGGCGCATAGTGATGGACCACTGAGATGGCGCTTGACTCGGTCGCCAGGTGCGAGTCTGATTAATTCTCTTCAAGCATAGCACACACTTATTGGTGACTTTGTTTGACAAGAAGGCTGTGCTTGTATTATCAGGGACATTACGCTTTTCTTGTATTATTATGAGACAGAACATGCTTGATTGACAGGTCCTAATAATTCAAGTCCTGCAAAGTATATAACCTCAACTGACGTTTACATCTCCACTATCGCTTGTTCTCTAGCTATAGCTACCTAAAATAACGATCCATTGATGCTTACGTAAGTTGTCACAACTTCTAACTACAACTCTCGACCTCAACATAAGCTCAACTGAAGAATCCAAATCCCAAGATACTAGCATATTATGAGGTAAAGTCCCTTGAATTTAAAAATCTCATTTTTCTCGTAAGGCTCTCCATGTGAGACTCATTATAATATTGTTGTAAGTCTCACATTGAGAATGTAACCTTGAAAAAAAAATCTTATAAGACTTTAGATTCCCCAACTTAATAATTAACTTTTGAGATGTATTTCTCCTAAAAACTTATATTCATCACAATGATCATTTCTTTGAGAGGAAGATGCCCACATATAGGATTGCTAGTTTCTTCTAATAGAAATGCTGCAGTGAGGAGCCGTCAAGGACATTATTTTTCAAGGGGGTAGCACTATAATGAGTGTCTTAGATTGGGGGGGCCCAAGGGAGTTTATAAACACATTATATCTTAAAGTTTCATATATGATATATTCAAAATTATATCGTATTATATTTGCCTAAAGATGTTAGGTTGTTTTATATTTTTTTTTAAATAAGTTTAGAATATATATTGTCAGAAGTAATAATTAATTCTTTTATACCGTAGATTTTTTGAAGAGGCTTTAATATTGGCTATAAGATCCTATCTATATATACCGCCAATGACTAAACTTCAAAATATTTATTTAAAGAACCTAACTAAGTGCTAATTGTGCTAAACTCTATCATTGTTATTCTATAATTTTGAGTTGACTGATTCCTGTAATGAAGATGGCGTTGATCCGTTTAGGAGAGGACGAGTGATGAATGGTTTGCAGCTAGCTATGAATTATTGTCCAGATTAATAACCAGTGAGATACAGTTCATGAGCAATTAAAGTAAGGTTGATTCGTCGCACTGCAAAAATGATTGCAATTAAATTTCATGGTTGTTGGGGGACGTGGACATATATGGATTAATCCATATTTGGTCATGAGATGTTGAATTGCCTTCTTGTTTCTCCGACAAACGTAGTGTCAATTTATATATAGCTAGGCACAGTATAAAATATAAGGGTAATTAATTAAAGCGCTATCATCATGAACTTATTGAATGTGAGAAACACGGTTTTGATCAGCGTTATATTTTTGTTTGAAATTAATGGTGGGTTTTCCAGATTCAGTGATGGCGTGATTCAGGATTCTGAGTCGTGAGATCCAGAATAGGAAAAAAGGCATTAAAAAGAAGAGAATATAGATGCTATATATTCATTTGCTTTAGGGACGGTGGGTGGTCGAATTCTCATGAACAGGTTCCACTACGTGGGAACAAACCAAAGCGGTACCATCATTTGCTGGAGGTCCTCTTTTTGACAACATTCACATGTCCTGCTCAATTTCTGGTGAAAGACGTACCAAAACCGCTACTCAAACACGGAAACATTAATATGCTAATTTCAATTAACTTGAGCTTTTAGGTACTTTTATGAAATTAATTAAGTTTTTTTTTGTGAAATAATTTCAATTAGGTACTTTTAGAATTTTAAGCAACAATAACAACTTCCACTACAAAAACACAAGAATTTGGCTATGACTTTTTAGCGGCGACAAATAAAGTCACCGCTGAAAATCTATTTTTAGCGACGACATTTTTTGTTGTCGCTAAAAGTCTTGAGTTTTTGTGGCGACACTAATATCGCCATTGAAAATAAGGCTTTCAGCGGCGATTTCACTTTGTCGCCGCGAAAGCTAAAAAAATTCAAATTTTAGCGACATTTTTTTGCAACGATACTAATTAATGCTACAAAAGGAACACGAAAGTAAGACTTTTTTTTAAATATTAAATTCTTATTAGTTACTATATTTTGTTGTAGAACAAAAGTATAAGGAACACGATAAATCAAGAAAAACAAATGACTAAACATACTTATAGTCCTCGATCATTTGCAGAGATTGAATATGATATAGTAAGTTCAATATATTACCACTATAATTTAAATTTTTAATCCTTTTTTATTTTAAAATATAATCTTTGTATTTTCTTGTATGTTATTATTTTGTAGAGAGATCCTACTACTAGACGACTTATCCCTCCTGATCAGCTGTGGGAGATAATGCATACTAGGAAGACATTAGATGGACAAGTAGTATGGGTTGATCCATACTCTGAACAGCTTCATGTGCGCATTGTTATTTAATATCTTATTTTGATTTAGTTTTATTTTTAATCTAATAGTTTTATATGTTTTTATTATAGAGGCGTATCCACAAACTTTCTCAACAACAATACCAAGATTTAGAGAGTGATGCTCGAATGACATTAGAGAAAATATTGTCGACAGTTCTTAGTGAGAGGTCAGGGTATATAAGAGGAAAAGAGTATAAACCGGAACCTTCAAGGAAGAGAAATCACCCTCAATCTACTGATAGTTCAGTTGTGGAGAGTGTGGTGCCCAATTGTAGGAAGAGTTTGATAAAAAATTTCAAAAGGAGAGAGAAAAAATAGAGGTTAAGCGTGCAGTAAAGCATGCAAAGATAGAAGAAGAGCATGAAAAGATGCAACAAGAGCGTGTGCAATTTGAGCAAAGACTAATGGAACAAATGGAGCAAATAATACAAGCTCAATTCACTGCCTTGATGTAGAAAGGGCAACCATATACGGCTACCTCTTCTAGTCATAGTATTCATCCTTCTACATAAAATTTATGTATAAACTAAACAATTTTATTTTAAATATGTTTAAATAATTGAATTAATTTAATATTTTATACAATGATCAAAATATTTATTAATATTATTAGATTATAGTTTATTTAGTTATTTATTATTAAATTATATTTTTTCATATTATAAAAATTATATAAAAAAATTAAAAAATAATATTAAGTTTAGGCGGCGACAAATACACTTTAGGCGGCGATTGTTCTGTTACTGTAGAATCCTCTTAAGGGGCGACACTTCTATCACCGCAAATTACATTTTAAGCAGTGAATTTCAATTGTCGCTGTCAATATATATAGGCGACAGTTTCATAGGTGGCGACAAAAATCACAGCTAAAAAGCAATTTTTTTATAGTATTCATTATTGATAGCTACGTATTCTCTTAAACTTCAGCTTCTTAACATTTTATACAACAAAAAATTATTATATTTGTTAAGGTGAAGCAGTGAATTGACATATAACCCACTAAAAAGCAGATATTTCTTCAACTTTATTCTTCGAGTGAGTGGAGCTGATCTATTTCTTGATCGAACTGTTGGTCACCCACCGTCCCCTCTTCCGACTCATCATCAGCATCCTTATTCTGTTTTCTCTTTTCAATTTCTACACTCAACCTACGTACGCATACGATTATTCCCATGCTTTTCCCCCTAAATTTACACTCTCCCCCATCTCACTCTTCTAACGCCACCTCGTGTTGGGCAGGAATTATTTCTTCTTCAAGGAGATGGAAAGGACAAGGGACCAAGACTACTACTTTCTATGAAAAGCTTATTTTTGTGCCGAAAATGTCTTTGGTGGATAGGGAGAGATTATGATTTTTTTTTCCTTCATTAGGAGTTCGGTAAGGGGCAATAATTAAGAATGGAATATGAAGGTGTTAAAGTTGATTATAGCAATACATGTCTATGTAGGAAGTATCCTTGATCAACCCAGATGGAGGGGGCATGCTTCTTTTATATAAGCAAGTATCAATTTCTTAGCAACTAATTAAATAACATGCACCAAACATGTATATCCTTTTTAAACAAGAAAAGAAAAAAGTCATTTCGTCCATACCAAACATAACTATGTGCTTCTACTTATTGCGAGTGTTGACTCGATCCAAATATACCTAACGCGCCATAGTGCTAAAGAACAACACCTATACGTTATCCAACGTACAATAAAGTTGGATACTAGTCACTAAAATAGAAAATGTCCCTCTCTATAAAGTATATACACGTTGCTCCCCCTTATTTGGCCTATATTTCATGGATTCGTGCCTATATATATACACACACGTTCCTCGCCCCCCACAAAACCCACCTAATAATAATAATAATAATAAAGCAACTATGTATTGAGCTAAATCTCTTCCATATTGTACTCTCATATATATCCTCATGCACAGGATGCATGCCATTAGTTTAACCGCGTACGATTGCTCTCAGCCACATTATTATCTCGTTCTGTAAGCATCCTTGTTTTGTTGGGGACGGGGTTAGTGAGCTCTTGTATTCAGGATGGGAGAGAGGCAGCTTGTAGGATCTGGCTATGGTGTTGCATGTGACCTGTGATGAGAAGAGGGGAGTGTCAACACTTAAGAAGATAGGAGATAGAGGGGAGAGTGTGAAAAAAGAGGACATGATTAATACAAAAGCTCTTATATGTATGATATAGAAGTGGTATTGATGGACACGTGATGAGGAGTTAGAGTGTCGACACTGGAGAATACGGGAGATAGGATAATGTGTGAAAGAGTGAGGCATGTGAAGGAGAGGACAGAGATTGATGATATGGGGGAAACAGGGGGAGAGCTGGGAGATGTTGGCCATTGTGAGATTGAGAACAAAAATGGAAAGGCACTGGGGAATGGGGATTGATCCGAAATAAAAGGCTCAATTATGGAGTCGCTCTTTGCTCTCAATTATTCGTCGCAACTCACACCACTCTCTCTTGCTTGCTTATATAGGGAAATCCGCATGCTCCACCATTCTCTCCTTAACCTCTTTTGTTAAAAGCTCTCACATAACCCCCCTTTTGTTATCATCCACTCTCACACATCCATCCATCATTCATCCTCAATCATCGATCTTCATATGCCTTATATCCATTCAATTCAATTCAGAGATAATACACAGTCCGATTATAGTTTTATCACAGCCAGAATTAGAGTAAAACTCTACAGAAGATATTTAATTACTTTAAAGTTAAATGAGAACTGAACTATTTATAATAATAAATTACGTGATAAAGAATAATACTTGTTATTATAACTTTTTAGGGATTAAATAGAATTCTGAATAATTCTTCTTTTTTATTATTTTCTTGACTAATCTTGTTAGAGACAAAAAATTCGTATATTAAACGTAATCACATGCACAGAGATTTTTTAGTACGTACAAGAAAAGACTCGCTGTTAGTGCTCTTAATATGCATGTGGTCCTGTGGATATAACACGTGTCTGGTCAGTGACGTGGTGCATTCAAATTGATCCCGACTATTTGATTGAGTTTGTAGTGTAATTTTCTGGTTCAAATATTATTTTTATTTTTTAATTTCTGCCGTACAAATCGTTGGTTTTTTCTAACAAGCAATTATGCAGATCGTTGATGTACGGTTATCTCTCATTTTATTTATTTCTTCTGTATTCTTTATTTTTTAACAATGTTGGCAGACTTATAACTTTAATTGGATATTTCAAATCATTGTCACTACCCGTTTTAAGCGCCCGAATCAAAATCTTAAGGGGGAGTGGGCCGGCCGCGGGGTTGTTGTGGTTTGGTGTTGTTGGGGGGCTGAATGTTACAATCTTAGGCGGTTCAGCTGGACTATGGCGTGTTTGAAAATTACTTTAGACGTGATTTCTAATAATTTTTAGACTCAAATTTTAGTTTAAGAAAATTTTAAAATAAATAATCATATTTATTCAAACGGATTTTTAGACTAAACTATAGTTTAAAATCAAGATTTTAGATAAACTGGTCAGCGCAATTTATAGAACAGTAAAAGAACTTATAAACTAACCAATTACTATATTATCCTTACTTTTTCTTACACTATCTCTCATACTTTTTCTTACACAATCTCTCCTACTTTTTCTTACACCCTCTCTCCTCTCATCTCTTATCTCTCCTCATATACTCATACCATTTTTTGTAATTTACCAATAACAAAAGTACTTTTGGAAATAACTATCCAAACACCCATTTATTCAAAACCACTTTTTTTTTCATAAGTTATTCTTCAAAAGCCATTTCCTATAAGCTGCCCATAAGTCCCTTTTTTTTCATAAGTTTATTTTCAAAATCCTATCCCAACACACACTATATAGCACGTCAGATTTTTACCCCAAAAATACACTCCATTCAATTGTATATATACGCACTCTCTCTCTCTCTCTTTTATATCTTAATTATAAGAGTTAGATATGAGATTTGATTTAGTCATAATTATAAGACCATAATTCACTTTATTTTTTAAAATTATAATTTATTCCCAAAGTATCCCTGATTACACATTTTAAAGATATTTCTATTAAAGATAGTTTAAAATGTATATAATTAAATGGATATTTTAGAAAAATTAACACACAATCAATATAAATAATTTAATTAATTTTTTAATATATCTAAATTAATTAAATAAATTTTATATTAAAAAATAAAAATAATATTATATAAGCCTCAAAATACTGAATAGGGGATAAAAGATACCTAGCTACTACGCCCCAAAAAAAACTGAAGCTTAAAGGCCTCGTTTTTCTTCTCAGCCTCTTTAAGATACGAGTTTGCTTTGCTTTAAGGGATCTTGGGGTTTATGGCATTAGGAATTGGAGTATAATGGGGGTGTCGATTTAGAGCTTATAAAAAATTATACTGTATTTCAATAAGATATCTTAAAACCATTAGATCCTTATCTAATCATTATGCAAACATTAAAATGATTTATACATATTCAACAAGATCAATTCCATAATGATTTAGTTTTATCAAATTCTACAGCTTTAATATCTCTCATTTGGCAACTTTATTCTTTAAAATGATTTAAGTTAAATATTGATAGAATTTTTATTATAATCTATATTAAAGTAGGATATGATTGAGTTATTCAGGATCATTTAAAAAGTTGAGTTATTAAATTTATTACTCAATTAATTGAAGCAAAATAATGTACAGCATAGTTTGATATAATAACTAAGATTATCTTTGAATTTAATATTAAGAATGTTATTAATATAATATCAAATATATTTAGTGACAGATATAATTTATTATTATCATAATTATAATAGGAATTAAAAATTACATATAAGTAAATATCAAAATATACTTACTGACGCGCTTGTAAAGAAATAAGGACTTTTGTTACTTCTAATAGTATTGAGAGATGATCTCCTTATAAATTTTTTTGGACGTTTTAGCCCTCTACTTTATCACAAAAAAAAAAAAAAGATTAGATCACAGGGGAGGTGTCAAAGAGGGATGTTGGCTGTTCCCCACAATTAAGAGATGAGATCCTGTGCGTCGCGAGCTACCCCGAAAAAGAGAGTTTTGAAATGTTTTGCCAGTTGAAGCACCAAATCCTATCTTATAGGGTGGACAAGTCAACCAGGCCACTGCCCCTCCTAAGGCCTTTCTCATTCCCGAAGCTTCCGTCACATGCCTTGTCTTTTTACACACATGTGTTGCCTTTCTTTTTTTTTTCCTTTTGATTTTTAAATTTTTGAAAAGAGGTTGGACTCAATTACAATTCAAAAATAGGGCGAAGTCTCCCTTCCTCTTTCCTTAAAGGCAACGTTTCATCTCATCATTTAGTGGCCCAATCACTTCATACTGCTGCGCCCATTTCTTAAGTTCAACAATGCAGAGATGGCCCACGAGCCCAACATTAGGGGCTTAGGCTTCGGCCCAACTCCTAAATTTAGTGTTATTAAAAAAAAATTCTACGAAATTGACCTAACTAACTGTTCAGTTAGATGTTCTTAAGTTCAATTCAGATAAGAAACACTTATATTACAAAGTAGCTAGAACCCCATATACCTAGTAATAAGACCGTTAATGTCATAAAAAAAAAGAAAAAGAAAATTCCCTGCATTCATTAATCTCGATGTCCGATGGGATGGGAATAATATAAATTTTCCCGCACCATTTTGCAGAGAGTGGCGGGAACTAATGCAAATTGAAGTCATTCCCTTCCAAACGACCCACAAGATTCAAGCCGATCATCTGAAATTTTCCAAACTTTGTTTTAATAATAGAAACCGGTGAAATTTTCCAAATTTAGAGGAAGAAAGAAAGAGGGACGTTGAATTTTGGAGGAACAGCCAGTTGCAGGTGAGCAAGATGGATTTTGAGTGCTCGGATCCCGTTGTTTGGGAAGAAGTTTTGAGCAATTATCAGTCTCGAATCCAATATCTTAACAAACCAAATTTGGTTTCGCTGGATGATTTCTACTGCAACCAATTCCCTCCTCCCTTTCTCCAACGAAACCATAACCCTTATATCACTACTCCCGAGCTCTCCAAGCTCATGCAATGGAAGCTCACCCATGGCAAATGGAGGTTCCTCTTTTTCTTGTTTACCCCTTTCCCTCTTCCTCTTCGTCTCATCATCTCACGATTAACGTTATGCCCTGTATTTTCATGCCTCGTCTCTTGGATTTTGTCTCGTCCCTGGACGAGTCCTTAGTGAAATCCGCTTCTCAGAGGGCCTTCCAGAGTCTTCCTGATATCCCTAAAGCTGTTTCTGAACTTACTGTCCTTAAGGGCGTTGGTCCCGCCACTGCCTCTGCCGTTCTTGCTGCCTTCGCCCCTCACATCACCCCTTTCATGTCCGATTAGGTATCCCCATTCTCTGTTCTCTTTTACCCTTTCCCAATCGCTACGCTTTCTTTCTTTCACTTTCTTTATGGCCACAGGCTATGGAGGCAGCTCTTGGCAATTCAAAAGATTATTCACGGAAGCAATATCTACTGTTTGCTAGCAAACTACAGACAAAAGCGAAGGTATGCATCCACCTTTCAATGTAATTTTGTCTCGTTGAAGTAGCCAATTTTTTGCGCCGATGCATGCGATATCCTAAATTTTCATTGAATGAACTCTAGGCCTCTTTAATCATTTTCTGCAAGAACGGCTTCCGGGGATTAAATTTGAAATCGCCAACCCATAAGGTTTAGTTCTAGTTCCATTTTGGCATCCTACTATTGGATCATACAATATCAACAACAATAACCCTTATCACATTAAAAAAATCAGTTATATAGATGATATGATGCTATTGTACTCTATTAAAAATTAAATTCTTGAATAGATTATTAATTAGGAGATCTCACTTAATAATCTTATTGAGCATTCTCTTTAGTTTTTTTTTTATTTTTTTTAATAGGAGTCCATACTTTTTAATGATATCTTACCATTGGATGATATCTTATATAATATCACTGCCCAAAAGTTCGTTGGAATACCACAAAACTGCCATCCCTGGATATACATGGTTATCGATTCATTTCCTGTTAGTTTTTACTGAGTAGCAACAAAGGAATATCCATCAAATTAAAGAAGCACGGCTTTGTATGACAAGAACCTGTACATGCAAATGTTGCTCTCTCTCGATTTCAATTTTATACTTGTTCTGATGGTGAAGCGATCGTGCTTGTCGAGTATGATTATATTTTGTGGGAAGAACTATACTTCATTAGGGGAAGCTTGACTGTCTATTTTAACGTCCTATGGGAAAATGGTTTGCAGGAGTTGAGCCCATCAGATGTGGAAAGGGCATTTTGGAGTTGTGCTGTGTGGAAGTCACGAGCACCACAATTGAATCGAGGATCCCAATACCTATCCTAGCAAAAGCTCCAAGAGGAAGAGGGAAAATGGACTTGATTAGTGAATGAAATTAAAGTTTTGGGGGGGGGGGGGGGAAGTTCGGCCTACCCCTCTAGCAACATGGTGAAATGCAATTTTATTGACTTTCGCATAAAGATTAAACAGTGGAGGGAACCATCTTGTAAGAATAATCCTGTACTTCCCTGGCCTCCTTGGTACCACTTATTCACTTCTAGGCTTCAGTCCCCATATATTTTGCCAAATGGATTGTTTGGAATATTAAAGAGATTTTTTTTGGTACAAATATTAAAGAGAATTAAGTATTAGTACCATCTTGAGCAGGGTTTGTGCTTTTATTCCTTTTCCCTTCAACTACAGTAATGGTTATTCTAGAACGTGAGCTAGTTCAGATATTCTAGACCTTCAAAATGGGTACCTTTTTGTTCAATTTTTTTAAGAAGTCAATTGATAAAAGAAAATGACACTTTTGCTCAGGATTTCGTGAGATTAAACCAAAAAATGTCCTTTTAAAAATTTTAAAAAGAACATGTGTTTTATTTGTATCATACTATATTTTTTATTTGTCATTTTAATAAAAGTTTAAATTACAATTTTTATTTTAAAAAATTTCGGTAATATATTAAAATAAAAAGTACACCACTATTCATTGTGATTATCAATTTATTTTAAAAAGATGACAAAGCTCCGGACTTTTTTTCGAGAAAAAGAGAGCGAAATATTATTATATGAAGGTTCCTGTCACCAGCAACGGGATGTTTACGTGTGCGAAAAGTGCGAGGCCGATTCCCGCTTGGCTCCTCTCACCCTTCAGCTTTCAATTTCCAAATCCTGCCAACTTGGCATTTCTCTCCATTGCCCCAAAAATGCCACTCATCTATCGCCGCACCCCCAAAACTCTTTCTGTCCTTCCCACTCATAAACTCGACTATTACGAACCCCTCCAATCCGAAACTGGCTTTGATGGCGGTTCCTTCTCGGGGTGCTGTTTTAAACCTCTCTTCCACCGTCGTCGGTGCCGGCATCATGGCTCTTCCCGCCGCCGTCAAACAATTGGGGTTGATTCCGGGCCTCAACCTAGATTGCCATTACCATTTCCTTTGACAGCAGGAGATTCTATTTAGTGGCTGTGTTTCTCATGTCTTCCATTTTTTGTCGGAGCCAATCTCGTACCCAGCATCCGGGAAGCCTTCCAGTTCACTGTTGCCACCGCGGCCGTTGGTGCTGGATTCATATTTCCGGCCGCTACTGGTATCAGGTAGTTAAGTAACAATGGCTGGCTTAATCTTATAGCATGCTGCGAGTATTTATATTTCTTTTCTGCCATTTGTTAAATAACTCTTGATTTGGCAGGGACACGCATGGAGTGGCAACAAAGAAGGACAAGTTATTATCACGGTTGATATTTGTTTTGGCGGTCTCTTGCAGTACTGTAGCCATATCGAGTGACTTGTACAGCTTCTTTAATGGTTAAGAAGCAGCTGTCGGTTCCTGACATGGCATCACCAGTCAGCAGTTTCAGAATTGCTCTGCTACGTTTTCAAGTAGTCTCTCGCCAGGATTTTAATCCAAAAAGAAGGCTGAGCTGGCAGGTAGAACAGGGGAAAACAGAGCTTCAGTGCCTTGACTGGTTATTGGACTGGACCTTGCCTTCTTATCTTGTAGATAGTTTTTATAGCTTTGAGTATTAAGTTACATCATAGGATTACACCTTAGTAGAGCTATTGGACACATGCAAAGTTATGTTGATTAGTTATAAATGCAGACACATATTGAAACTTCTTTTATACTCGTGTGGATGCTGGCAACCTTCACATGAGATTTTCTGATATTTTTTTCCCCTTTTCAGTAAGGGTTTTTTTATAAATGCAGTGGTATATGGTTCCACACAAATTCATTGGCCAAGAAAGGAAAAAAATATAAGGAGGATCAGCCTTTATAAATAGAAAGTTAGTTAAAAATGTGGTTACGGATAATTGAATTTTGATTAAGCAAGGGGCGTCAGCGTCACGTGACTATTGCTAAAATTCAGAGCTATGGGAGTTGGTTGCTTTAAATACTTCACGTATACCTCATGCTCATGAACTTCCCTCTTGATAATATTTATATATATATATATATAATTCATAACAGAAGTTTCATTATTTATAATTTTGGTTCACATAAAAAGGAGTTATATCTTCATATGAGGGATGTTAGATTTTTCATGTTGATTACAACTAGCAAGTTTATATTATTTTTTGAATATGTTAATGTATTTAATAATTAACAAAACCAACACGGAATTTTCTCACAATAGAGAACGCTATATTTCCAATAAAAAAAACAACAATTCGAATGTGTTCCGTATTGATTCACAATTATTTGAAGAGAATGAATTTCGTACCTAACCTAAGTAGGGTAGATAAGGGTAGGTAAAATTGTCTATAGTTGAGTTATTCTGACTCAGTTTTAGGTGTTATGTGACAAGTTTGTCTTATCATGTGAATAAATATGATAGAAATTTATTAGGTTAGGATGAGATAGATCTCAACTAGACCTATAGGACATCTCGTCTTGATAGTGTGTATATATATATATATATATATTTTAAAAAAAAATATCATGATCAAGCTACAGCGACTTTCCCTTCCCTTCCTTAGTCACTCACTTCACTTCAGTCTTCACTCTTTTCTTTTCTCTTTAGATAAGCTCCATAGCTTTACTAGGTGTCCAGGCACTCAGCACCACATCTAGTTCCCCTTCGATTTAGGTTTTCTGTTCTTTGCCGCTAGTTCCTCTCCCCTCACGGCCTCGGTCGCTCCTAAACAACAAGTCATGCTTGTCTTGCAAATTCAAAAGCTCTTTTAGGTCTCTCATACTAGTCCCCTTCCCCTCACAGCTTTGATTACTTCTCTGAATCAATCTATATTGTCTCCAGTAGGCCAGTACTCTATCGTCGTTGATTGACTTCTAATTTTTAAATCCCATTTAAAATATTATTCTCTGCACCACTCTAGGCTTAAAATAATTTGCTCACTTTCAAATCCCCTTTAAGTTTCAATTTCTACAGTTATTTTTTAATATTGTCTCATTTACTTGAAATCCATCATTATGTTGTTGCAACCCCTATAGTAATGGGTGACCTTCACAATTTTCATCATTCACTTTCTGTCTAATCTTATTTTACAGGAAAAGTATTTAATGCTTGATCGCAATGTATGTATCTTTTATCTCTCAACATTATATGAATGGTTCAACACTTGTATGCAAATTAATAAAAGATAATTTCATGGCAGGTTATGCTTGTGGAACCTGATGATTTAGCGTAGAAGAAAACATAACTGACTTGAGTTTCAATAATTTTGAGTATTTGTTTGATTTTTGGGTGCGATTATATATATACATGCGTGTGGCTGTTTTGTTAACTGAGGGATGCTTTTGGAGCCTTGTAATTAGGTTTCTGCTACTTGGTGGTTCATTCTTATGTATGTTTTTTTTATTTACCTAATTATCATATGTTGTAATAAATCCGCGTAGGGATGATCTTTGTTTGTTCATTGTGTCTGATTTGCAAATTCCTGCAACAAATTTGCCCATCTTTCAAGTTTGCCTCGTGGCCTTTAGTTCCTTATGTTATGCCCAAAGTGAAGCATGATTATGCAGAAAACAACAGAAAGGCAATATCTTATGGCTTAGTTTACTGTTATTAAGTTATTTACAGTTAAAATAATATATTATATTGAAAACTTCCTCAAATAGACGTTGCACAGTGAGAGTGAGAAGACAATATGTCTTCCATCAATTTATGTTACTCTGTTGTAATCATAAACTTTTAAAAGAAAATGTTTAGTGTCTTCAAATGTTTGATGGCATCATACATGTTTACAAGTTTGGTGTCACTTTATTGTTAATGTATTATTTCTGAGATGATTTTATTTATTTATTTTTATTTTATTTTTTAATTATCCTATCTCTTTTTTATTTTTTTATAGATAAAACAGTAATTAAGTGGAAGAATTGAAAAAATAATACTAAAAGAGAGCGAGATACTGGAATCATTAAAGAGCGCATGACTTTCTGCTAATGTTCTGCTAATGAAGAAGTTGTGTCAGGCTCACAGTATTCAGGTAGCCTCACTTGCTCCTCCCCTTTAGGTTTCAATTTGTGCAGCTCTGTGTTTTGTGGGTTGCAGCGAATTGGATTTTTTTTATTTATTTGCCCCTTCAAAATTACATGTCCTTGTATTTTGCCCATTCGAAATTGCAACTCCTTTAATGTGGTGGATTCTTGTACTGCAGCGCGAAGCCATTTCGCCCTTTGATTACGTATTTGTTTATAATCCTCTTCATGGTTAAGGGTTATCAAGCCACAAGTTGGAATGGCAGCCATGGGAGGAGGCAAGAAAAATAAAAGAAAAGGCAAAGAACTAGCTTGAAATAAATGAGACAAGGGCTAAATATTGCACACAAGTGAGTGGAGACTCAAGGTTTTAAAAACATACCGTTACTGATGAAGAAATTCATTTATTTGCATGAGCGAAATATTTATTTGCGTATGTGATAACATATTTTTCATTCAAATAACAAGCAAATGAAGTTGTCTTGCTTCTTAACATCTAATGTTTGATTGGCATTCTATGTTTGATTGGTTTGGTCTTGTTCTTGATTGCATAATCCTATTGGTTTTTATGTTCTTGTTATGGCCATGATTGAGAATGGTCTTGTTCTTGTTATTGGTCTTGTTTAATAGCTTTTATCAAGTCTTTTGTTATGTTTCTTTGTATAACTCTAAGATAAATAGACTTTTTAATTTGTCATTTATTCCTTCAGTCAACAAAAAATTATATAATTGATATTAATTTATACTGTTTAAATTTAATCTAAAAAGCTAGCTTTTTCTTAGAAGAGACTTGGAAGAATAGTTGTGATTGGACGGTGAAAAGCATCATATGTATCTTAGATTACCAATAGAAAACAAACGTGAAAGATTAATCAATCAATAGAAAACAAACGTGAAAGATTAATCAATGAGAGAAAGTGAATAGGTAAACTGACAAAAATCATTTATCCTCCAAGACTTTAACAAGAAGACATTGCAATAGAGATAGCATCCCAAAAATAAGTCATATGATTATGATATCCTAACAGCACCAGACAACTTAGAAATTACTTCACCAAACACATGGATTTTGAGGCAACTTAAGAGCATAGATTTCATATTGAGTGTTTGGAACAAACTACCCTATCCTACTTAGGAAGAACTTCACATACAATCTACATATTCAAGATCAAATTGGAAGCTATTTCTACTTCCCATCTCTTGGAATGCAGAAAGCTACAGGTGCATTTGATTCTAGCAAATTCTAGAGCCGTCCAAAGATTCTTGTCCCTTTCCCTTCTCCTACAGGTGATTTCTTTGTTCTTACTGGAGACTTATTCAAGATAGATTTCCGGGTAATAATCCCATAACACTCATTTCAATTTCTCTGTTTTTTGTTTTCAGGTTCTCTAATTAATTTATCTCCTCTTGTTATTGAACTATTGCTAATTTTTATTTGATAATATGTAGAGACTGAAAAGAGTCCTCAACAATAGTCATAATCTTCCATTTATTGATGGGCTTTTTATTAATATATGTGGCTAAAATGGTTACACTTTCACAATTAATCAATGTTAGATTATTTTTTATTTTTTAATAAAAATTTGAGAATTTTTTATCTTGTCCTGAATAAAATAAATTTATGATAGGATAGAATACAACAACAACAAGCCTTATCCCATTAAATGGGGTCGGCTACATGGATCATACGACGCCATTGTGCTCTATCAAAAACTAAATCCTTGAATAGGTTATTAACCAGGAGATCCCGCTCAATGACCTCTTTGAGCGTTCTCTTTGGCCTTCCTCTATTCATTTTAACCGGTGTCCATACTGTTTGATCCACCCTCTTCATTGGCGCATCCCTTGGCCTTCTTTGTACGTATCCAAACCACCTAAGACGGTTCTCTACCATTTTCTCTTTAATAGGTGCCACTCCAACTCTTCCCCGTATATGTTCATTACGAATCTTATCTTTTCTTATATGCCCACACATTCATCTCAATATCCTCATCTCAGCTACTCCAACTTTATGCTCGTGCTGTCCTTTTAAAGCCTAGCATTCACTTCCATAAAGCATTGCTGGTCTTATAACAGTGCGATAAAACTTTCCTTTTACTTTATCTGGTACTTTTCGATCACATATAACCCCAATAGCCTTTCTCCATTTAAACCACCCGGCCTGAATTCTATGATGAACATCTTCCAAAATTTCACCGTCCTTTTGTATAATTTATCCCAAATATTTGAACTTATCTATTTGTGGAATAACTTGATCCCCCAATTTGACCTCCAAATTACTTCTAACTTGCCTCTTATTAAAATTACAATGCATATATTCAGTCTTACTTCTACTCAGACGGAAACCCTTCGACTCTAAAGTACTTCTCCATAACTCAAGTTTAAAATTAATTTCTTCTCTTGATTCCGCCACCAGAACTATATCGTCTGCAAAAAGTATGCACTTAGGGATTTCCTCTTGAATAGACTTAGTTAGAACATCCACTACTAGATTAAATAAATAAGGACTCAAGGATGATCCCTGATGTAGACCAATCCTTATGGGAAAATCCTTTGTTTCGCCCCCAAACGTTCTTACAGTAGTTGTTACCCCCTCATACATATCTTTTATTGTCTTGATATATGCCATGCGTACACCTTTCTTTTCCAAAGCTTTCCAAAGCACCTCCCTTGGCACTCGATCATATGTTTTTTCTAAATCAATGAAGACCATATGCAAGTCTCTTCTTTTAGTCCGGTACCTTTCCATTAACCCCCTTAATAAATAAATCGCCTCTATTGTAGATCTAACCGGCATGAAACCACACTGATTCTCAGTAATATCAGTCTCTAATCTCAATCTGTGTTCAATTACCTTTTCCCACAATTTCATAGTATGACTCATAAGCTTTATCCCTCTGTAGTTTGCACAATTTTGGATATCCCCTTTGTTTTTGTAAATAGGAACTAAAGTACTTTTCCTCCCGTCATCCGGCATTTTCTTAGAGCTTAAGATCACATTAAAAAGTTTAGCAAGCCACACCACCCCCGCTTCACCTAAACACTTCCAAACTTCAATAGGAATACCATCAGGTCCAACAACTTTACTATTTTCCATTTTCCTAAGCGCTTCTTTAACCTCGCCAACACGGATCCTACGGTAAAAAGCTAAATTTGGTTCAACTTCTCCTGTTAAATCCTCTAGCTCAAAACTTGACCCTCCTCCCTCATCATTAAACAATTTGTAAAAATAGGTCTCCCGCCGTTTTTTAATATCACTTCGTACTTGATCCAAATCCCTCGATTTCCTTTCCCTGTCTCTTGCAATCTTATAAATCTTTCGTTCTCCCGACTTTGTTTCTAACTCCTTATAAAATTCCTCAAAAGCCTTAAAACGAGCTGCACTCACCGCCTTTTTAGTTTCCTTCTTAGCTAAACGATACTTTTCCCAATTTTCGGTATTATTACATAAGTGTATATCTTTGAAACAGTCTCTCTTGTACTTAACTTTCTGTTGTACATCCTCGTTCCACCACCAAGTCTCCTTATCTCGTCGACCAAAACCTTTAGATTCTCCCAAAATTACTTTAGCAACCGCTCGGACCTTTTCAGCCATTTCCTTCCACATGATATTAGCATTTTCCTGCACCTCCCAAATCCTCTCATTTAACATAGTTCTTTTAAAAGTTTCCCTCTTCTCCCCCTTTAGCTGCCACCACTTGACTCTTGTGTTTAAAACATGTCGCCGCTTTTCATTCCTACACTTAATACGCACGTCAAGGACCATTAACCTATGCTGAGTTGTCACTCCGTCCCCTGGAATCACTTTACAATTTGTACAAAGTCTTCTGTCTTAACTCCTTACCAAAAAGAAATCAATCTGTGATCTGTGGACCCCACTCTTGTATGTGATCAAGTGCTCCTCCCGCTTCTTAAAGCACGTGTTGACAATCTTAAGGTTGTAAGCTAAGGAAAACTCAATGATAGATTGCCCTTCAATATTAATTTTCTCAAAACCAAAACTACCATGAGCCACTGTATATTGCCCTGCTTCCTTACCAACCTGACCATTAAGATCCCCACCAATAAAAATCTTTTCAGTAAGTGGTATGCTCTGAATCAGCCCCTCCAAATCTTTCCAAAACTTTTCTTTAAGATGTGCTTCTGTTCCCACTTGAGGTGCATAAGCACTAATAATGTTGATTGTATCCCTACCAACAATTATTCTTAAAGATATAATTCTATCATCAATCCTTTTAACATCCACCACATTCGTCTTCCACGCTTTATCCACAATGATACCAATACCATTCCTCGTACTTGTTTTACCTGTATACCAAAATTTGAACTCATTGATCTCCCGAGATTTTTCTCCAACCCATCTAGTTTCCTGAAGACACAAGATGTTAATCTTTTGCTTTTCCATTTCACCCACCACCTCCCACGCTTTTCCGATCATAGTTCCAATATTCCAAGTGCCAAATCTAATCTTTCTCTCCTGAACTAGCTTCTTGAGCCGCCTCCGTCCATAAGAGAGCTGTAGCCCTTACTCATTTAACACTACATCCGGGCGACAATGCAGCGACCCTTGCTCATTTCTCACTGTACTCGAGCCATACAGCGCATTATGATAGGATAGAATACAAGATACAAAATGCATTGTATGTATATTCTTAAAAAGAATCATAGGATAGAGGTATTCTAATCTTGACTTAGTAAATACTCCTAGGTTGGATCTGCAACATTATGAGCCTATTTTGATTAATTTCTAGAAAATAAATTTAAAAAAAATAAATTTTAGAGAATAAATTTTAAAAAATATATTTTAAAAATAGAGATATTTGGATGATTAGTAGTATAATCACTTTCCATATTAGTATATACTAAAAATAGTATGATTTGATTAAAAGTATGAGAGGGGAGAGAGAATAGAGAAGAGAGATAAGAGGGTATAGGAAAGAGAGAGAAGATAAGGTAGAGAAGAGAGATGAGAGAGGAGTGGAGAGAGAGGGTAGAGAAAGAGAGATAAGAGAGGAGTGAGGATAGAGAGGAGAGATGATGCAATAAAAAGTACAGGTAAGATAGTAAAACTCTTTTTCTATTCTAAAATATAGTTTCAGTAGTTTATTCAAAATTATGATTTTAAATTATAATTTTAACTAAAATTATTTTTAGATAAATATAATTATTTATTTTTAAAAAATAAATTAAAATTTTATTCAAAAAGATTTTTTAAACTATATAGCCACACACATATTATATGGATGGGAAATAAAGTCAGACTAAAAAAAATTAATGTATTATTTGCATTTCCCAGTGAATGGGGCATGATCCATCATGTCATAATTAAAAGTGATGTCACTGCTTTTAATAAAATCATTTCCAAAGGTAATTCATTCATAATTGATCCTACTAATTATTAATTAATGGAATATTGAATTAGCGTAAATAGATTCCGAAATTAACAGTGCAAGTTTTTAGAGTTTTTATAACATATATTATTTAGACTAATTCATAAAAGATCCCTCTAAACTTTTTTTAAAAAACATCCTACTTAATTTTTGATATATTACCTCATATCTTTAATATAAAATATATTTAATTAATTTAAATAAATTAAAAAATTAATTAAATTATTTATTTATAATAATTATATATTATTTTTTTAAAATATTTTATTTAACCATATAAATTTAAATTACCTTTAATAATGTATAATTATATATAGATATTTTAAAAAATTATAATTGTAAAAAATATAATAAATTAAAATATTATATTTATAATTAAAATATATTTTTTATATTATAATTAAGAGATGATTAGTAAAATCATTATAGTCATAGTTATAGTGTATGTTTAGAAAGAGCCTAAATTTAAGTCTTAAATTTAGATTTAAATAAAATTTAAATTTTTAAAATTTTAAAATAAACAGTTATATTTATTCAAATGATTTTTTGAATTAAATTATAGTTTAAAGTTAAAATTTTAGATAAGTTAATAAGAATAACTTATAGAATAGTAAAAGAATTTATAAACTAGTCAATTACTATATTATCCCTACTTTTTCTTACACACTCTCTCTTAATTTTTCTTACACCATCTCTTATTTATTTTCTTACACCCTTTTTCCTCTCTCATTTTATATATTATTTCTCATCATTTAATATTTATATAATTTTTTATAATTTATCAATAATAAAAATATTTTTAAAAATAACTATTCAAACACTCGATTATTTAAAATTATTTTTTATAAATTTTTTTCTATTTTTTTTAAAAACTACTTAAATTTTTTTTTTCATTAGCCGATTTTTAAAATTTTATCTACATGGATCCATAGGCTTGTACTCCTCATAACAAACACACCCAGACGCTGCAAGATAGATTATGGGCAGAAGAAACGGCAATAAGGAGTGTGTTGGACACGCTCTTGGCAAAGCGAGTGGAACAGTGACGAAATACGCTGATCAAGAGCTTGGATTTAGCGGCACTACCTGTAAGACCCGGTCATCTCCTCTTATGCCGACGCCTGCTATATGCATATTATTCCTTATGAATCAACAATTAATCCATCCATAATTATTAAGTAATGCTGTCCCAACAAAATAAATAAATATACGAACTCAAATTAAAAGCTAAAACCAGAGAGGTTTTCTTGGCGCCTCGAAATTTCTCCACCTTTGCTTTCCTGTATGATTCACAAGCTTTTTCACCGTTCGTAAATAATTACCACCATCGTTCAATTTCTCCTTCTTTGGTCGCCCGAACCGGCAAGAGGGGGACGACTCTTCCGAAACCAATTTGCAAGCAACCATCATCATCATGCCTTTCAGTTTCCCTGGCGCGGCACTTCTCCGCCATTTCAAATTGTTACGGCTGTAAAAAACAAAAAAAAAAAACAACAAGTTTATTGGAAGTGGAAAGAAATAAATATAATAGCTCTCAAATATATGCTGAAGAATTCGATACTATCATTTGCAAATGATGAAGCCTTTATATAGGCTTTACATAGACATCGTGCTTCCTAAATAATAGCAAGCATATAACCCATAAACCCATGATTAAAAACATGACCCCAATAAACCTATTATCTTAACTGACATACGTACTCCCTAATAAATAGGAACTGACCAATTCAAATAACAATAACAAATAAATAATACCATAAATAAACTGATAAATCCCAACAATGCCTCCCTTAAACTGACAAGTCATAAACGTTCAGTTTAATTTGTGTTTCCATTAGTGACAGCCTCCCCCAAGGTACAAACTCCTAGTAGATTCCTTAGATTCACAAAAGCTTCATTTTTGAGGGGTTTAGTTAAAATATCAGCAGCCTGATCTTCACTCTTGCAGTAGATAACATCAATAATTCTCTCCTTCGTGAGATCTCTAAGAAAATGAAATTTCACATCAATATGTTTGCTTCTTCCATGCAATACTGGATTTTTTGAAAGCTTGATCGTTGAACCATTATCACAATAAATTAGAGTTGGGTCTTGTTGCATAAAGTGAAGCTCAGCAAGAATATTCCTCAACCAAATGGCTTGAGTGGAACACACAGTTGCTGCCACAAATTCTGCTTCTGTGGTGGATAATGTTACAATTGGTTGTTTCTTGGAACACCATGAAATAGCACCAGATCCAAGTTTAAAAACATAACCTGAAGTACTTTTCCTGTCATCTTTGTCTCCAGCAAAGTCACTATCTGTATAGCCAATTAAATCTGACTTTCCTCCTTTTTTGTACAAAATACCATAATCAATAGTACCGTGTAAATACCTGAGAATTCTTTTGGCAGCCAACATGTGGTTTTCCTTTGGCTTCTCCATATATCTGCTAATGAGACTAACAGAATACATTATATCAGGTCTAGTGGCTGTTGAATACATCAAACTTCCAACAATTTGTTTATAAAAAGTGCTGTCAATAAACTTCCCAGGAGGATTCTTTTCCAACTTCAGCCCCATTTCTGTTGGTGTTATTACAGAATTGCAACTTCCCATTCCAAACCTCTCCAAAATTTCTTGAATATATTTCTTTTGTGAAATGAAAATTCCACTAGCAGATTGCTTCACTTCAATGCCCAAGAAATAATGCATTAAACCAAGATCAGACATGTCAAACTCCTTCATCATTGAATGCTTAAAATTTTCAAGCAAAGTTAGATCATTTCCAGTATAGATCAAATCATCTACATATAGGCATATAATGACAAGCTTATCATCTTCAATTTTTGTATAAAGTGTATGCTCATATGGGCATTTTTTAAAACCTGCCACAGTGAAATAATCATCAATACGGCTATACCAAGCCCGTGGAGCTTGCTTTAGCCCGTATAAAGCCTTCTTCAATCTATACACTTTATGTTCACTTCCATGCTTTACATAACCAGGGGGTTGATCAATGAATACCTGTTCTTGCAGCTCTCCATGTAGAAAGGCAGATTTTACATCCAGCTGATAAATTGGCCAACTGTTTTGAGCTGCAAGTGCCACTACCAACCTGATGGTATCAAGTCTAACTACTGGAGCAAAAACCTCCCTGTAATCCACACCATACTCTTGTTTGTATCCTTTAGCCACCAAACGTGCCTTGTATTTGTCAACTTTGCCATTCTCATTGTATTTGGTTTTGAAAACCCATTTGACTCCTATAGTCTTTTGCCCTTTTGGAAGATTGGTAAGCTCCCAAGTGTCATTTTTCTCAATGGCTGCTATTTCAGCATCCATTGCTTGCTGCCACTTTATATCTCTATAGGCATCCTCAAATCTTACAGGATCACAATCAGAAAATAAAGCAATATATGTTAGTGAATCTTCATTTTCAGATTGATCATTTCCTCCAACCTCATAATCAGCCATCCATGCTGGTCTTCTTCTGTTTCGTTGAGGTCTAGAATTGCTTCCTTGTTGGTGCTCCAAGGCAAAGGTGCCTTCTTCTTCAGTAACCGGTTGCTCTTGTTCCTTGTCCATATCCTCAAAATCCAATGAAAGCGGCTGGTTGGTTGGACTTTCATCCCATGGCCAAAAATTATCTTCATCAAACTCCACATCTCGGCTAATGATCAACTTCTTGCTGATTGGATTGTATAGCTTGTAGGCTTTTGATTCCCTGCTAATGCCAAGGAAAATACACTTTTCTGCTTTGTCATCTAGCTTTGTCCTCTTTTGGTCTGGAATATGTGCAAATGAGATGCAATCAAACACTCTAAGATGTTGAACATTTGGTTGTTGACCACTCCAAAATTCTTCTGGTGTCATATTTTGTATAGCACGAGTAAGACTTCTATTCAAAACATAAACACCCCATGATACAGCTTCAGGCCAGAAAAATTTAGGAACATGGCTCATTCGCAAAAGGCTTCGCACTACATTCAAGATTGTTTGATTTTTCCTCTCGCATACTCCATTCTGTTGAGGAGTATAAGCTGCTGTAAGTTGGCGTTGAATCCCATGAGAGTCACAAAAATTGATAAATTCCTGTGAAGTATACTCCCCTCCACGATCAGTACGAAGAGTCTTTATCGAACATCCTGTCTCATTTTCTACTAGAGCTTTGAAGCTCTTAAAGGCAATAAAAGCTTCTGATTTTTCCTGCAAAAAATATACCCAAGTCTTTCGGCTAGAATCATCAATGAACGTTATAAAGAAACGTTTACCTCCATTTGATATTGGATTTATTGGTCCACAAATATCTGAATGAATCAATTCCAGTTGCTTTTTAGCTCTCCAAGATTTGCTTTGTGGAAAGCAATCACGAGGTTTTTTACTAACAATGCAATCTTCACAAATTTCTGTAGGAACATCAAAACTAGGAAGACCAGAAACCATCTTTTTCTGCTGTAACATTTTTAGTCCTCCAAAATTTAGATGTCCATATCTGTAATGCCAAAGCCATGCTGGACTATTTAGTTTTGTTGAAAAACAAAAATTAGTAGACCCAACATTTTGCACATGAAGCGGGAATAGTTTATTTGCAGTTATCTTGGCTTCAGCAACCAATCCAAGAGTAGGATCATAAATTCTGCAAACTCCACATTTAATAGAAATCTCATAGCCTTTATCTTGAAGTTGACCCACACTAATAAGATTTGTTTTCAAATCTGGGACAAAGAACACATTAGAGATAATCTGCAAAGAAGATGAAGACTTTATTTGGAGTTTCACCTTTCCTTTTCCTTTGACAGTAATACGGGAGTTGTCTCCAAACTTGACTGTTGTTCGAAAAGCTTCATCTAAGTCAAAGAATGCAGATTTATCTCCACACATGTGATTGCTACAACCTGTGTCTAGATACCATAAGTCTGTATAACTTTCATTTGATGGTTGACACACCATTAACAAAGAGACTTCCTCTTCAGTCTTAGGCACTTCTTCAGCCTCTTCACTTTCAGTCACTTCTGCAAAATTAGATTTTTCTCCACGTACATTTTTTAAATTTGTACGACATTCAGAACGATAATGGCCATACCTGTGACATCTAAAACACTCAATATGGGATTTATCTGTAGACTTTGACTTCCCATTAAATGAGCGTTGTTGATCACGACCATTTCTATCATCAGCTTCATTTGAGTTTCTTCCCTTCCATTTGTCTCTTCTTTGCCCAGAATCTTTAGAGATTGTGACTGCTTGCAATGCTTGCTCCTCCATATCTTGTTGAACTATTTTCTGCTCATGAACCATTAAAGAGTTTTGCAATTCATCAAGTGAAAGATTGTCAAGATCTTTCGATTCTTCAATGGCACAAATAACAAAATTAAATTTTGGCAACATGGATCGCAGAATTTTCTCAATGATGATGATGTCTGCAAGCTTCTCCCCATGGATCCGCATCTTGTTAGCAATTGTCATAGTGCGTGAGAAGTACTCTGACACTGACTCTCCTAGTTTCATCCGTAAGGTTTCAAACTCACCTCATAAAGTTTGAAGCAGTGCCCGCTTTGCCCTTGCATTCCCTTGATACTTCTTCTTCATGGAGTCCCAAATTTGCTTTGACGTATCCTTGCAAAGAATTGTCTCCAAGATTGACCGATCAATGGCTTGGAAGAGGTAATTCTTTGCCTTCAAGTCTTTCAATTTTAGTGCCTCAAACTCAGCCTTTTGACCATTCAACAGAACAACACCAGCTGCAGGTTCTTGGAAGCCATGCTCAACAACCGTCCAAAACTCTTTGGACCTCAAAAAATTCTCCATCAACATACTCCAATGGTCATAATGGCCATCAAAGCGTGGGATAGAAGGTTGAACAAAACTCTCTGAAGTCATTGTGTAATTGTTGCAAAACCTCACTATGACTCTCGTGTTTTCACTCAACACTCAGTGTGTTTGCACTCACACAATCTCTCTTCAACCTGGCTTTGATACCACTGTTGGAAGTGGAAAGAAATAAATATAATAGCTCTCAAATATATGCTGAAGAATTCGATACTATCATTTGCAAATGATGAAGCCTTTATATAGGCTTTACATAGACATCGTGCTTCCTAAATAATAGCAAGCATATAACCCATAAACCCATGATTAAAAACATGACCCCAATAAATCTATTATCTTAACTGACATACGTACTCCCTAATAAATAGGAACTGACCAATTCAAATAACAATAACAAATAAATAATACCATAAATAAACTGATAAATCCCAACAAAGTTTGTTTCATTTTGCTGAATTGGTTGGAAAACAAATCAAAGAAGGCGTTTGTCGGAAAATACGTGCCTCATATCGTGACTTTGTCCAGATTTATGATTTGTCTCATAAAGAACTTCTAGCGTGGCTCCATGATTGATCCCTTTCAATATTGGGAGTGGCGAAAAAATTAGTTATTCCCCCCGCTCCCTTTTTTTATCTTTTTTGGTTATGGGAACAGGGATCAATTGTCAAAGGTTGCGCTTTTGACCGGTGAACGTGCTTTCTGGGTAATATTCTCGTTAAATTCACGTAAGCCAATATTTACAGGCAAATTCCTGGAATCAAATCAAAGACGTGCTGAGCTGTTCCCCTCTGGCCTCTGTGTTTCCAATATCTGCCTCTCTTTTCCTACTCCCTCATTCATTCCTTGTTATGTTCGAGACTCGCTTTGTTGCGAGCCGCAACTGGGTGCGAGGTGTTTTACACTCATCCACTGTCTCTGTGTAACTCAGAGAACCATTTCGCGAATCGATCGCCTCCGAATGTCATTGTGGTTTAAAGACGCCTCGCTCTGCTCCCTTCTCCACGCGTCTCTTGCTGTTTCCATTACCATTTTCCCTTTCCCTACTCTTCTCTGACAATGAGATCATTCTGCTTCTCATTTCTGGTCTTTTAGTCTTCAAGCGGTTCGCGGTAGATATTGGGAGGGAGGGAGGGAGGGAGGGAGGGAGGGCTTGTTGGGAAACTGAAAAAGGTATCCATATTATTTGCTTCTCTTTTGAGTTTGGTTTCTGAGATCGGACCAGGAAATGAAATCCTTGTTCAATTGGTCTTCGGGGAAAGAACCTCCCCGAGGGACCCCTGTGGTGGTGAAGATGGAGAACCCCAATTGGTCCATGGTTGAGCTTGAAGGTCCTTCAGAGGAGGAATTACTCGTCACCGACCCGTCGGGTTATCCAAGAGATAAGGGCAGAGGCAGAAATGCGAAGCAACTCACATGGGTTCTTCTCCTCAAAGCCCACAGAGCCGCCGGTTTCCTGACCTCCGTTGGGTCCGCATTGTTGGGCATAGCCTCGGCTGTGAAGCGCCGAGTAGCTTCTGGAAGAACGGATGCCGATGCCGACAACGAAAACGAAATCCGTGGCGGCAGGGAAAAAGAGAACCCCACTGTGAAGAGCAGGTTTTATTCGTTTATAAAATTGTTTCTATGGCTATCCGTGCTTCTGCTGTGTTTCGAGGTGGCTGCCTACTTTAAGGGCTGGCATTTTCGTGCGCCTCATCTCCAAATTGATTATACGTGGGTAGCCTCATTTGGTTTTAGGGATGTTTTCGATTGGCTGTATTCGCGGTGGGTCTTGTTTCGGGTGGCCTATCTTGCTCCTCCTCTGCAACTCCTGGCCAATGTATGCATTGTGCTATTCCTTATTCAGAGTCTGGATAGATTAATTCTGTGTCTCGGATGTTTCTGGATTCGGTTGAAGAAGATCAAACCTGTTCCGAAAGAAGGCGCGGTAGATCTTGAGTCCGGTGAGCAAGGTTTCTTCCCTATGGTGCTAGTGCAGATCCCCATGTGTAACGAGAGAGAGGTAAAGATCTAATTCCCTTCTGTTCTATATTTGTGTTGAATTGAACACCGAATTATGCTGGTCTAACATGCTGAATTTGCTCAGGTTTATCAACAATCTATTTCTGCTGCTTGTAATTTGGATTGGCCAAAACCCAAGTTGCTAATACAAGTTCTTGATGATTCCGACGACCCGAACACACAATTTCTGATAAAGGAAGAGGTCCAAAAATGGCAGCACGAGGGTGCTAACATTTTGTACCGGCATCGGGTGATAAGAGACGGATACAAAGCTGGTAATCTCAAGTCTGCCATGAATTGTAGCTACGTGAAAGACTATGAATTCGTTGCTATTTTTGATGCTGATTTTCAACCTGCCCCGGATTTCCTGAAGAGAACAGCTCCTCATTTCAAGGTAATTTAATTCAGTGTCGTATTATGTCCTCATCATTTATTCCAAAATAGGGTTGTCTTTGTCGTGTTCGAATAAGTACTCAGTGTAATCTGGCAACCATTGTAATTGCGCATGTTATAGTGAATCAATCCAATTGATGATGCTACAGGACAATGAGGAATTAGGACTAGTTCAAACAAGATGGTCCTTCGTGAACAAGGATGAGAACCTGCTAACAAGGTTGCAAAACATAAACCTGGCATTCCATTTTGAAGTGGAACAGCAGGTAAACGGTGTTTTCATTAATTTCTTCGGGTTCAATGGAACTGCTGGAGTGTGGAGAATCAAGGCTTTAGAGGAATCTGGGGGGTGGTTAGAGAGGACCACGGTCGAGGACATGGACATTGCTGTTAGGGCTCATCTTCATGGCTGGAAATTTATTTATCTCAATGACGTTGAGGTCTTCCTCTCATAAATTCAAACCTATCATTAGATTCCATTGCTTATTGATTCTCGTACTAATATAATACTTGTGGCTTATGCTTACAGTGCCAATGTGAAGTGCCAGAGTCTTATGAAGCTTACAGGAAACAACAACACAGGTGGCATTCTGGTCCAATGCAACTATTCCGCCTTTGCTTGCCTGACATCATACATTCTAATGTATGTATTTCTGAAGGCAATGTTACAATACATACATTAATCTTGAAAACTTTATGCTATGTGGGTACTTATGATTCTGATGATACCAATTTTGCTTCTGCAGATAAGCATATGGAAGAAATTCAATTTGATCTTTCTCTTCTTTCTACTAAGAAAACTGATATTGCCCTTCTATTCATTTACCCTATTCTGCATAATTCTGCCCATGACAATGTTTGTTCCAGAGGCTGTGCTTCCTGAATGGGTTGTATGTTATATCCCTGCAGTCATGTCATTTCTTAACATCCTTCCAGCCCCAAAATCCTTTCCCTTCATTGTACCCTATCTTCTTTTTGAGAACACCATGTCTGTTACTAAATTCAATGCCATGATCTCTGGCCTACTGCAGCTCGGTAGTGCATATGAGTGGATTGTGACTAAGAAATCTGGTCGTTCCTCTGAGGGGGATCTTGTTGCATTGATTGAGAAATCCCCTAGGCATCAGAGAGGGGCGTCGGTGCCTGATCTTGAGGAAATGAAGGAGGTAATCCTACGAGAGGAGGAAAAAGCATCTAAGAAGAAGCATAACAGAATATACGTGAAGGAGCTTTCTTTGGCCTTTCTTCTTTTAACGGCGTCAGCAAGGAGTCTCCTGTCTGCTCAGGGAATCCACTTCTACTTCTTGCTATTCCAAGGAATTTCCTTCCTGTTAGTTGGTCTGGACTTGATTGGGGAACAGGTTGACTGATATCTCTCTGTAAATATTCAAGGCTTATGCATGCAAGCAAACCTGGGAGACGCCCATGCCATGTGCCGTTAATCAATGATCGTAGTTATAGGGACACTCATCCTCTTTTGTTCAGGCTTCTTATCCACGTCCATCCCCGATTCAATTGATATCAGTGTTTTTGGGACACAAAAAGGTAGATTTCCCCCGGGTAAATCAGAAGATGGTTATTCCTCTTCGTTGTGTAAGAATACTATTATGGTTATTATTATTTTCCCACTTGTAAACTGTCGATTCTTTTGTTGTTGGGCCAATTCTTTTGTAAGAAAATTTGTGCTTCAAATATTAGCGAAGGAATTTAGTTACACTGAAAAGCAGGAGCCGCATTATCATTTCTGTCCTGTTTCCAAGTCTTTTAAGCTAGAATACAAATTCAACACTACAGACATTCTGGCCAAAACAAGAATAGAGATGGCTAATGTGACATGTATATTCCATTATATTAGTGATCAGTGGTCCTCTGCTCCCTTGATTTCTATTTTTGTGATGGAGGCTTGCTATTTGCAGTATTCCCCGCTTTGCAGCCCTGAGCAGAAAACTACTAATTACAAACATAGATCTCTTATTGGCCTGTTGGTGGGAGCCATTTACTCTATCTGGTCATAAACAAAGCTGAAATTGTTGTTCAAATAGTGAAATTGAACGTTTCCTAGATCACTTGGAACCGATTTCCAGCAAAAATGGTTGTGCGCTTTGGAGCCAAAAATACTGCTGCACTGCTAGGGAAACATCACGCGAAACGTGTGATTTTTTTTTTTTGGGTACAAACATGCGAAATTATTTGTACCTAAAAGACAAAGAAAGCGACAGTCCATATTTATAAAATCCCATTATTGCAGGCCTGCTTGCTTTCTTATTTCCCATCACTAGGGAGTGAATGATTCCGTGTATGCTTTAGCACTGTTATGTGAAACCTTAAAACCTGCCTTCATCAAAATCATAAACCATTCATATATCACAATTGTGATAGAGATGTTCACCACAGATTACGTCCACTGTATGGCGGAATACTTGTGAAGCTATTTAATGAGACTAACGTTGGATCATTCACGCAAGTTGACTGATTCCTTCACGAGGCACCAGTGGTGGGGATAAACGAAAGCGCCAGCTTGTCGGTCTATTTGCTGCCCCATTTCATTCAATATTTCTCATAGGCACATATGCATTGAAATTGAGGGTACCAAATTTTAGGATGCATTTAATTAATTAATTAATTAATTAATTGCACCCCGTTGAATTCACAGAAGCTGAAAGCTGAATGAGTTCACAGAAGCTGAAAGCTGAATGCTTCCCTCTCATGAACCTAATCTCGATTCACAAACTACGCAATCACAATCGTTTAAGCTCTACAGCGATGAAAGGATTGATACTACTCAACTCAAACAATCTCTTTTCATTGCCTTTATATATTGCTTCCACATATTTGCATTCCTTACAATTTCTTGTTTCCAAATCCTTTTATAAATACCCTTACAGAAGAAGTTCACACATTTTTTGATCAATTTCCCCGGTCACAGCATATGACCTGGTTCCTTCGATCTAACAAGTCATCTTCTGCTAAAAGTTCGAAGAGCCAGGGGTTAGGTACTAGGACGCTATACAACCGAACATGATTTTACACTTTCCCTCCCTAAATTCAAATTCAGTAAAATGATGCACTCAGCTGCAAAATTCCAACACTCTATCCAAACCAGCAAGGCCACATATCCTCATTCCTGCCGCCCTGGTTGTGGTCCCAAATTTTGAAGAGCTGAATTAGAATCGTATCCCATTCCATATATGCTCTGGAGTTCATCATCCATAACGCTCTGCATGAGCAAGTATCAGCATTTTCACAAACAGGACAGCATTTACGGTGTTTTGGAGATGTTTGTACCTGAGGCAAAGGAGGGATATTTGATGTGCTTGGGATACTTCCCAGGGTCCCCTGAAAACTCCCACCGGCAAATAGGTGGTTTGAGTTGATCATACCACCTCCGTATCCACCAATAGCTCCATGACCGATGCGCGAGGGCAGAATCTAATCATGAAAAATAGAGCACCAGATTATTTGTGTAACATAAATTATTCAAATTCAAGAGTCATGGCCTTCACTTACATCTTTGGATAGGATCCGCTCTACATCCAGATTCAGTTCAGGGTTCACGGTGGCAAGTTTCATGGACAAAAACTGCAATACATAGTTTCTTAAGTTGAGAAGCGCCATAAGCATGATTGATAGTTATCATAAAAACTCTTGGCAACAATCAGTTCGGTGAAATGTTATGCACAGATGGCAAAAGAAAATTCAATTTTCAGTAAATGATCAATGAAGCATGTACTGACGTTCGGTTCATCGCATACAACAACACTTTACGTATATTGGAAATCAGATCATCATTCAAGTTTGAATGGATGATCCTGTAATAGACTACTTAGATATGGTTTGGTTTCTAAGCAACAGTCTGAGTTTGGGAAATGTTTAAATCTTTCATGTTATTATAGATAGGAGAAGAAAAATTCAATTTTCTGGTACATATTGGAAGACAGATCATCATTCAAGTTTGAATGGATAATAATGTAAATAGAATACTTAGATATGCTTTTATTTCTCAACAATGTAGAAACTGGTCATTTCTCAGATGGCTTACCTCAACCTGTTGTTGCAGTGATTGCACATAGTTAATAATCTCATCAAGCATTACTGCTTTGCCAGTTATCTAAACCAAGTCAATGAAGGCAGAAAATCAGTATGAACGTCACCGTGGTCAATTACATGAGAAATCAGGACAAGAACGATAATCTGTAATAAGTAATAACCTTGTTGCATCCGGGAACAAGTTCTTGAAGTAACTTCATTCTCTCACTTATCTTTTCTCTTCTTATCTGCCCTCAAAAAGGAAAAGAAATCGTTTGATAATTATTCATCTTGTAAACAAAAGAAATGAGTTACTTATAGCAAACGTGTATAATAAGAAGGTACCCTTTCTGCAAGGCTATGACTATTTGTAGCTTGACCCCTTCGAGCTCTCACATGGATGAAATTATTATCTTTGGGAGCTTCTCCACTCTGAGAGCTGTCTTTAGCTTGCTTCACCGATTGCTTACCAAGCAAATCTGCACTTGTATTTTGATAAACTTTTGGCTTCTTATCATCTTGGTCTTTCACACCATCTGAGCTTTTCCCTGATGAACTCTTAAGCGCTTCCCCTTCAGCGTTCTAATTGGAGGTTATGTGGCAGAAATGCATTCATCAGCTCACGAAACGAAATAAAATACATAGTGAAATTTTCTACTTTTCCCTTGAGTACTTCTTACCTTACTTGGGTGGAATGCAGGATTATGATCAGGCCCTCGTTTTCTTCTATTTCCAATAGGTGAAGATGTGGGTCCCTCTTCTTCAGGAGTGGAATGCTCACACTGTAATTGTTCTTCCTTATCTGGATTATAACTTGAAGCATATCCTGCATTAGCTATATCACCATTTCCACAGGAAGCGATCTTTGGGATCACATCAGCAAAATTTGAGTCAGATATATAGTGAACAAGGTGAGAGGAGCTGCTCATTCCCTGATTTTCCAAGAAACTTGGGTAAGAAGAGTGAGCAAAGTCACAATGAGAAACCAATGATGAGGCTCCAAAGCTTTGATGAGTCTGACTCAATGAAAAAAGTGGATCCCAAGCAGAAGAACCAAAAAAAGGATTGCTTAAATCTGGAACATTGGTTGTGCCCAAACCATACACTACTGTACGGCTCAGAATACTTTCGTTCCTGTGTTGAAACCCCATGGTGTTTTCATGACCCCCCATATCCTGAATTCGATACCCAGACTCCTAGAACTAATAAATAAACCAACCTATATAATATAACTCGAGGACTTGTGATTCCACAGTTTGACCAGACTGGGGCTGCATGAAAAGCTATAAACCTACAATACACACGAGAAATATATTAGAGGGAAAGCGAATTTTGACTAAGCCTGGTTGAAAGGAGATGTCTTGCAGGGCTCAACAATGAACAAATAGGCCTGGCAGCTTTATAGGACTGAGAGAGGAAGTTAAAGTAAAAGAAACATCTTATTGTAACATAGACCCAAAGTAAAAGGAATAATAATCTTCCCCTAGTCCCTGAAAACACCCTAGGATCAACCCTTCTATTAGCTCAGACGGGAAAGTGAACCTTTCGGAGCATAAAGCAGACTAGACAAACCATGGGAATTGTCAACAGCTATCTCATCAAACAACTACTAAAGCAGATTCCCTTTTATCCTTTATCCCCAAAATAACTAAAGGTTTTATTGCTACATTAAATCGAACACCCAAGTGACTGTGCCAGCAAGCTCTAGTCTTTTCGACCAGAGCCTGATTGATTTGAGGATGAGCTCCAACGAGTAACAGATACCGATATTGCGTATGCTATTGACAGACAAAAACGGAGAAAAAGTAGCGGAAACTCCAATGAATTCTGGGATGGGAATCCAGGAACGAGCAAAAGCATCAAATTCTAACTAAAACATACAATGACCGATGAAAGGGCTACTTATTAGCAGGGTAATCTAATCCCCATCAGGAGCATCAAATGCTTGATTAAATACGAACTAATATCACCAATAGGGAAGTAACATAAAAATCCAACTTCTGTATATATATTACAGACAACTCCAGGAACTAGTGCCAAACTAGAAAGACAGAGCAGCAAGAGTTCGAGAGTTGTGTGCCTGCCCAGGCCTAATATGTATGAATTTAAAGGACACACTAACCACTGCCAACTGCCCCTGTTACTGAATTATTGCAGAACCTAATACAATCTTTTTCCTTTTTACACTTTATTACTAGTGGTAATTTTTAGGTTTGTTTAATCAATATTTTATTTACACACCTGCTTTTTTACTTTCAAGGGAGTTCTTCTCTTCAAGGGAGGGCTTGCCCCTTCAATAATCAGTCTTCGTTGGCGTGCTTCTTTTAATGTAATATGATTTTTCACGGACACATTTGCCAACTGTTTATACAGATCTCTTCTTTTCCTCTCTCTGTCTCTCTGCGCAGCATGTTACACACTCATTTTAATCATAGTGAATTAACTAACCACTTACATTTCTTTAGAAGTGAAGAACCCACAATTATTCACCTAACCTCCGTCATAAACTTGACGAAACCACCCTGTTGAGGTAAGAAGATGATCGTCCCAAGAAGAACCCCACTAAATCTTTGCTTCAAAAACCATTTGAATTGATTCGGAGGGTGGGGCCGGGGAGGACAAGTGTAAAGCGGTGATGCAGAGTGAGGGAGAGAACAGTGTGTGGAGGCAGGCTGGCAGTAACAGGCTATGATTTCCTGTGAGTTTGCTTTGACAATTATTTAAGTAATAATCTCGGTACCAGCAGGCAGGAGACAACAGGCTTTTTGTATATTGTAGTAACTAGGAAGAGAGAACTCGAGTCTGAGCAACAGGAGCAAGGAATCATGGAATCTAATCATCATTTTTACCTTATTCCTCTGTACGGTTTCCAGCTGTGTACCTCTCATATTTAACACTCCGTTACTAAATTATTAAATATAAAATAAGATAAAAAATATATTTTAATCATAAATATAAATATAAAAATTTAATTTACTTTATTTTATCAAATTAAAATTTTTCCCATAATATTATATATAATTACATATATTAAAATATTTTTATTAAGGACTTATTTAGTTTTGCATAAAACTATAGTTTATTTTTGACCTAAATTTTAATTTAGAAAAATTTTAAAATAAAAGATCATATTTATCCATAAGTATTTTTTAGTTAAACTATAATTTAAAATTATAATTTTAAATAAACTATTAAAATAATAAAAGAGTTTATAAATTATCCAATTAATATCTTACAATACTTTTTTTTATACCCTATTTTCTCTTTTTCTCTCCCATCTCTCTTCTCTCCTTTATCATCCCACCTCTCTCTTCTCTTTTTTATATTCTCTCATATCTCTCATACTTTTAATCAAATCATACACTTTTTAATAATTTATCCGTATAAAAAGTCATTCTAAAAATAATTATCTAAACACTTATTTATTCAGAACCACTTTTTTTATAAATTTTTCTCTAAAAACCCTTTTTTCATAAGCTGTCAAAAAATACTTTTTTTCATGAATACTTTTCCAAAAGTTTATCTAAACACACTACGGGTTTGTTTGGTTGGGGGTTTTGGAGGGGAAGGGAAAGGAAAGTGTGTTTGGTTGGGGAAAATGGAGGGGAGGGGAGGGGAGATTTTTTATCTTTTTGTGGTCACCTCTCCTTCAAAAGTGGGGGATTTTAGAGGGGAGATAAAATTTTTCACTTTTATGACCAAATTGCCCTTGATGTTTATTTAATATTCTAATTGTACCCTTAAGCTTTTTTTTTAGTTTTCTCACACCTATTTTTTTAATTATTAAAATTTAATAAATATAATAAATTATTTATATATTATATTAAAATATATAATAATTATATAATTAATAAGAAATAATATTAAAATTTTATCATATTTTTTTAATTTTTTTAATTTTATTATATATATAAATAACATAAAAAAATTAAGATTTATAAATTAAAAAAATAATAATTTTAATATGAATATTATAAATAAAGAGATAAGGGTATATTTATTAATTTATAATTAACTCCACTACTCTCCCCTCCCCTTCTAAACTAAACAAAACACATCATTAATTAACCTCCCCTAACTTTCCCTATCCTCCCTTAAATTAACCTAACATACCCTCCCCTCAGTTGAACCAAACAAAGCCTAAGAGTATTTTACATACATATGATTAAAGTAATATTTTAAGAAATCAACACACAATTATTATAAATAATTGATTTAACTAACTTATTTAATATATTTAAATTAATTAATTAAATCTTATATTAATAACTAGAGATAATATTAATTTATTCCTCCATCACACGCTTATTCATATTAAGCTCTCAATAAATCCCATTACTTATTATAATAACATCATTATCAAATCAAATGATTACTACTTCTCATTCTTTTAATACAATGGCAAGTTAACTAATTTTAGTATATTTGAGAATATATAATTTAAATTTAATTTAAGATATTTAATTTATTTATAATTATTTAATTTATTTAATATATTTAAACGTATAAAAAAGACCAATAGATGTACCGGTGAGAAGGGTAGATATCAAACAGTATAGACATCGGTTAAAATGAGTAAAAGAAGGCCAAAGAGAATGCTCAATGATAATATTGAGCGGGATCTCCTTATCAATAATCTATCTAAAAATTTAATTTTTAATAGAAGATAATAACATCGTATGATCCATATAACTAACGCTATTTAAAGAGATAAGGCTTGTTATTGTTGTATTTAAAAAATTATCTAAATTCTTGTATTAATGTTTGGAGAAGAGAAGTATTACGACTTACGAGTATAATATGTCTGGCAAGCCTCGTCCCTTCCCTTTGATTACCTTGCTGATAAATCCTTCTTAAGGGGTAACCTAAATTAACGGCTTAATTTAAGATTAAGTGAGGGTATCTTTAAATTTCGTCAGGTTAGTGAATGGGGGTTGACGGGTTGTGATTTGATGGGAAATGGAATAGGGCATATGATGGTTAAGATGGTACGCCTACCTAACTCGTGACCGATATTCACGTTTCACACTTCTTACTGGTCAAGATCCTGTGTTTAGAATTAGAACCAAACCCAACTAGCTCCAATTGATCAAAGCAGCATTAGGGAGCAAGTGTTCAGGAAACTGTAAACTCAGTTGTAATTGCATGCGATTAAACAATACTTTAATTGGCCGTGGAAAACGAAATATCTGCAAATTCCTGACATGAAAGAGATGTGAAAACGAACAACAAATAAGGAACCTGTGGAAAGTGAGGAAATTAAAAAATATGAACAATAGAGACGGGAAAAACAATTACAGCTACCAAGTTCAGATTAATGGATGAATATTATAACTTGAATCAGAGCGGTGGTATGGAATCCCAAATTCTTGACGTTTTTGTGGATTCTGGGATTATTTAGATCAAGTGCCATTGACCCACCTTAATCGGAGAGACATGTAACGCAAGCAGACCAAAAGAGAGATAAACAATACATTCGTTCATCCATTCATCTCTGAAATTACGAGAAGCTAACCCATTAATTAAAGGCAACCAAAAGAGAGAAAAGCTAACTCCAGGCCCGAAGCTACAAACTAAAAAATATACGGTCCACATTCCGAGATATGTGGTCCTGTTTTCATTAGCAATTATGAGCTTATGGCTATGAGAACAATCTTTTTAAGATTTGGTTCGTGCCTCATTTTATATCACCCTCCCTCTTCTATTTAATTTGTATTAATCAATTTGGCTTCTTTGCTTTACATAGTTATCTGTAGCACCCCCACTCATCTTTACCCCCATCAACCATCTTTTACTTCCCACCACTCTTTCTTTCTTTCAATTAAAAAATAGTTTAGATGAGTGAGATCTGTAAGCTTATGAGCACTAAAATCTACATCTAAACTTTAAGAATTATTGCGGTATTTTATAATTGCCCACTAACAAAAATTTTATATTAGCAGTGAGATTTGAATATATGATCTAATAAATTATGGACTAATCCTTGACTAACTGGACTATGTTATTCATGGTTCAAATGGTAAAAATATAAAAAGTATAGATAGAAATAAAGACTTAATATAGTGCAAGCATGCTATTGATGATTGATCTGTATAAGATCTTATAGGTACATATAGATTATTATGTTGATAATTGATGGGTACTTAATTAGAATCTGAAAGGGGAGACGGTAATGCTGCAATTCCAGCTCACTGGCTTTACAGTGGGGTTACTAACATATAGGATTTGTATAATCCTCGACAGATACAGTGAATCATATAAAGAAGATGGAAGCATACATGCGCAGAGCGGCACACAAGTGTAAGGGAGAAGATAGGTGATCATCATCTTCATCAAGTTGCTCAATCATTAAGTCTCTCCCTCCCCACCAGAGAAGCTCAGAACTTTTTCTAGGCTTGATTATTATTGGATATTCGCCTCATCAAACCCATGATAACAATCATTTGAACATATTAATTAAAACGAAAGCCCTGCTGCGCATTAGTCGAATCATATATTTTACGTACACATTACAGATTTAATTAAATACGAGTGATACATAAACAAAAGTGACGACGACCCAACTGGCCACTGTATTATATGGAATAGTAGTTGGCTTCGTTAATGGTGAAAACCCATACTCATATACTCATCTTAAAAGAGAATACTAATCAAGATCTTCCCCAGAGACATGCTACACGTACGGGTGCCATATTTTGACCGCAACAATTGTTTTCTCTAATTTTAAGATGCATGCATGACATATTCACATGTTGCTATCGATCATTTTCCTGAGGTCCAATCCACATCCATAAGCAGCAGGATGCACTAATTAAGTGGGATATACCAGTTAATATACAATGGCTCGCCACGAAATTTATCAACGATAATTCAACTGATTTATAGCGGCACTGATCTTTTTTGAAGGTGCATTTGGTGTTGTTATATAATTATGCCGTCTGATTTTATAGCGTATAATACGTCTATAAGGCACATGGTGGTAATTGATAATTATAGTATAGTTAGTATTAACAGTGGAATAGAAGCCCATCCACTTACAGAATATAATCCATGCATCACAAAAGCAGCATGGAACTATGAAAAGCTTCATCGATTGATTATTGACAATGCATTAACTAACTAGTTACTTATGGTTGATCCAATTAGTAAGGATGCACTATCACAAAACCTGTATAGCTAATGATGGTTCATCTGTATCAAGCACGAAATTGCACAAACCATTTGTCAGTTCGTTTTTGTAGTTTTGGCTAGAATATAAGGATTTTCTTTGCATGAATAATTACGCTCAAGATGACCACAGTTAGAAAAGGATCAAGCCTATCCCCTCCTTCTCTATCCTTTTTTAACATTTAGATCAACATCTAGACAAACATTTTTTTTATTATTTTTTTCAGTTTTAAAATGACCAGACCAAATCTTAATTATTTAAATGTTATCAGTTGTCTTATAATTTGACACTTGAGTAATAATTTTATTAAAGATTGCAAATATTGATCTGATTGTTGAATATATGAGGCCCACTTTTGGTTCCTTCTAGAGGTAGAGGGCTTCATCTAATTCTCTTATTAAAACTCGGTTAGCCCATCATGGCTCGGTCAACTGTTGACCCATATTCTGTTATTATATGACTCGGGAGGTCGGAACATCCTCATATTGGCTGCGAACTATCTGAAAAGCGGCCATGAAGTAAGTGTCAGGACCATCTTAAAATTCTAGAGTACATCAGACTTCATAATATATATTTTAGCTGTGTTTCCAAGCAACACTGGAATATGAACAAGAATCCCTCACCCATCCATGTCAAACTAAAAACTAATTCCAAACAAACTCCTCCTAATTGATGTTGACGAAAAAGCTCTCAGAATATTTCTGCCAGCAACTGAATTATTTGACCCCATTCATCCGTATCTCCACTTGTTCCCCCTTGACAATGATGGCCTACCTACGTACGCAAATGTTACAACCTGCAACTGTGTTTGAAGAAACTACCAAAGTAAAACGTGACATATCTGTCATCATGTTTCTTCACAAAACAAACTTCTTCCTGTACGAAACAATCAACTACAGCCACAAGACAAGGTCATCAACATCGATCCTTGGATGCGAAAACTCTTTTTAAACCAATATTATTGCACGAAACTAACTCTTCAACCACGAAAGAGTTAAAGTACGTTGTCTGATGTAAAGACCGTTATATCCCAATTTTCCGTTCCTTTTCTTCGGCATTAATCTTCCCGTAATTGTTCAACTACGTACCCATCAAACTAAACTTTTTTAACAACCCACCTATTCATGTATTAATATGACGGATTACAAAAGGATGAAGAGGAGGCAAGTCCATTCAATATTTTATCGTTTAGTCTAACAGTTGGAAGCTAACTAGTGCTGTGAGTGGAGCAAGAGTTCTAGTTTCTACGCTTCCTTAATTTCATTTATCTAGCATGAATCACGACGTCGTTGTACGTGAATTTGGTGCAGTTGCATATATTCTCGCCTCACTAGGATGTTATGTCTCCATGGATTGATCTACAAGCCAGCTCAATCTACAAGATAAGATCGTAAAGCTCGTGACATATATAGATACGAACCATCCTCAAGAAGCGTGAAGCCATAATCATTGAGAAGCAAGAATTGTATCAGTTGAAGCAGATTGAGCAAGTACTGATGCAGCCCACCACATTGATGATGCTGCAGAGAAAGTACAGCATCAGAAGCTATGGCTGTGACGAGGCATCCTACTCTCCAGTTAATGTCCCATTCTCATGGGAATACAAGCCTGGTTTCTCCAAGGTTGTTCGTCAACGGTCGAAAAAAGACGCCGTTAGGCACACCGGTACTCAATCTGTGCTATCGCCTCCTCCGTGCTCGTTAACTGGGCCTTACAGCGCACGAGCAGCGCAAGAGGCTCCGCCACTGATTCTCTGTGCTGTTCAGATGAAAGAGAATCATCGGAGGGAAGATGATCCTTTTCTTAAAGCTTACAAGAATTGCACTCAAAGCCCCTTAAAGCTACCCACCACGTCCGCGGCTAGTGCTGGTAAAAGAAGCTTCAATTGGTCCAACATAACCAAGTATATGCATGTTCTTCCTTGTTACTCTGCCCACGCATGTTATTAGGGCTTCAGATTAGCAGAATGGTTTGATTAATGTAATTAATCCTGAAGCTCTAGGCAGATGTGAGTTCACTAATCCCATGGGTAATTTCGTGATTTTAATATCTGTAACTTACATGTGTGCTTCTAGTTAGTTAGCTTCCACTGCCAGGTATGATTTGTAATGCTAAAGTCTCATTGTCATGCCATTATATACAATCTACTTCCTTGTGAGTAATTTTATATGGAGCACTACGTAGGCACATTGGCGCCTAAAGCGTTAATCCTCCTCCTATTTCTCTGTCCTGTCTCAGAGGCAGAAGGATACGGCCCTCTCTTCAATCATACAGTACTTCTCTTTTAAGAAAATGAAGACAAATAATCCAATATAATTAGGTTTACTGAAAAGAAAAGAGTTAATATTTTAATATGAAATTTGTCTCTATATTTAATTCAATATTTAGAACAAACTATACATAGAAAAAAGAAGAGGCCAGTCTAATAGTTTGGCTAGACAGTGTCGGATTTTAGAGTTTTTCTTTATTGGAATTTACTAAGTGTATGTTTGGATAGAATTTTAGAAAAAAATTTATAAAAAAATAACTTTTAGATAGGTTTTGGAAAAGAGCTTATAAAAAAAAATAATTTTAGATAAATGAGTGTTTAGATAGTTATTACTAAAATGACTTTTATAATTAAAAAATTATATTTTATTAAAAGTATGAGAGATGAGAGAAAGTAAAAAAGAGAGAGGAGAGAGGGTGCAAAAGATAAAATAGAGAAAAGAGATAATAAAAAATATATAGAAAAGGGGGGAGATGAAAGATAGTTGAAAATATATAAGAGAGATAAGGGATTGTATAAGAAAAAATAAGAATAAAATAATAATTGAGTATTCTATAAATTCTTTTACTATTTCAAAAGTTATTTAGACCAGTTTATTTGAAACTATTATTGTTTTAAACCATGGTTTAGTCTAGAAATACTTTTGGATAAATATAGCTATTTATTTTAAAATTTTTCTAAATTGAGGTTTGGGTCAAAAATCCCTTTAAAACTAAAATTTTAGGATTTCCCAAGGCCTTAAAACTAACTTATTTGTTTGGGGCCTTTTGTTATTATTAGTATCAAGAGGAGGTATTTATTGATTTTTTTTAAATAACATGACATTAAATACAAGCTAGATAAACTTTCTAAAATTAATCTAAGTTATTAAAATAGGAAGCAGACTCTCAACTCTATATTTCATATATCAAAGCATTATTACGGCACATGATTAATTAAAACTTCTAAAAACAAATTCCATACATCTCAAATATAAATATAACCATGGGAAAACTCGCATCCAGAATGTGTTGTGTGTAGTCTACCAGTGATGACTTTTTTTAATAGTTATAATGAAATAGAAATTGAAAAATGATTTTTAAAAGTATTTTTATTTAAAACTAAATAAACATTATAACTTTTTTACGGTTAAAAAATCGCTAATCAATTGACGAGGGGGCGTGCATGCCGTGGCATCAATGTAAATACATAAATAGAACAAAACATGGACGCCATTATCAAATAAATGCTTTTTAATTTCAGTCATCTGTTCCCGTCCCGTTTTTACCCTGCGAGTCGGTCGTCACTATTTTCGCTCTATAACGCTGCTGGAGTCTGGCGCTTCAAACCCTCTTAAAACCCTAATACAGGTGAGTTCGGCAGTTCGCCAAGGTCACAAATATATTCCCCTTTTGGCTCTTGATCCAAACTCCTTTTCTGTTACAGTATTTAATTTAACTTATTCATCCTGGAATTGGTGTATTTTCATTGCATCATTATTAAGTTTCTCCTGTATCTATAAAAGTAAGACGATATGGATTGTGGTCCTGGGGAGTTTTCTGGTTAAGGTCAAGGTCCTCAAAGAAGGAGAAGATGGATAAGATTTTGAGCTTTGTTGGATCTTTTATTTTATTTTCAGAGCATAGTCCTCAATATTTGCTATTAGTCATTGGATGAGACTTTGTTTTAATTCAACATTTCGTCCCATATTCGTTAGCCGTAGGTCATTTAATTTGCATGGCCCCTAAATGAACAAATTTTAAAACGTATCCAAAGGAATTGTATAGTGAGTAAGATTGGTATAAAGTGGTCTGGGGCATGATAAAAATGAGTTTATTCCTTTGCACGTTCCAGCTTCGATACTAATGGAAGAAGCTGGAACATTCTTTTGTGGTGTATTTGGTTTGAGGAGAACGGAGAGTAAGGCAGGGGAAGGAAATAAACTTCAATATAGAAGTAACTCTGTTGTTTAACCTCATAGAACACTTAAGTTAGGAGAATGGGCCAGAAGGGGAAGAAAATATGTTTATTAAATTTGCACGTTGATTTATGCTGCTGTTGGCACTTTGCAGGGTAATCTGTGTTAAATGGCCAACAATTCTCAGCCCCCCAGTATGCAGGTAACATGTGGCTTTCTGACCTTTGCCTTATTTACTTGTAATTTTGAATTCTTTGAGTTTTGTCCATGCACAATGGCGTCATAAACCCATAGTGATGAGTCTTACCGAGTCAGTTCATGTTGATTTTTTTGTCAGCGTATAATATAACAATCAAGTTCTTTTGTATCTATTTTATACGATTAATGATATCATTGGGGTATGCACTCAAATTCTGCGGTCAAATTCCTTCTCCAATATTTGCTTTATATGCTATCAAATACTAATTATACAAGATGTTTCTCTGTTTTTCTATATTAGCTTCTCCAATTTACAAATGCAAATGATGGTTCTCTCGATATATTTCCTCTTTATGCTTTCCTCCCTGCATCTAGCTCTTTCTTTCTTATACATATCAATCTATCTTTGGATTAGCCTCTTCCACCTACAACAGTTGGATCCTTTGGTCCTCAAAGTTTTGGTTCATCCTTATCTATGCAGTTAATTTCTTCTTCTGTACATTTTACCAACTTCTGCTAGTTGTTCTCTTGTAAGAATCTATTGCAATCACTCTTACAACTCTTTCTGCAGTTTCGGCCTGTGATGCCAGCCCAGCAAGGGCAACAATTTGCACCACCAGCTTCACAACAATTTGGATCTGTAGGACAAGGTATTTCTTCTTCAAATGTTGGGATGCCTGTTGTTCAAAGCCAGCACTTGCAGTATTCTCAACCTATGCAACAGTTGAATCCTAGACCAATTCAGCCTACTCATCCTGCACCATATATTCAGACAAGCAGGCCACTGACATCTGCTCAACCACAATCGCAGCAAAATGTTCCCCATTTAGGCAATCATATGCCTGGGTTGGTTGTTTCTGGTGCACCTCCGCATTCCTCATATACTGTATGGTTGCCATATAATTTTCTAATTTTAGTTTTTCATCTGTATTGGTTAGTGCATTCCTAACTCATTGGACATTGTTTTTTCCTTTCAGTTCACGCCATCTTATGGCCAGCAGCAAGATAATACTAATTTGGTAGCTCCATACCAGGCTCCTCATCAGATGAATGCACCTGCCGGAGGACAACCTTGGATGTTCTCTGTATCTCAGAGCACGGCAACTGTACCACCAGTGCAGCAGACTGTATTACAATCATCTAGTACTACATCAATGGATACTGTAAGTTTCATATTTTGGTGGCTTTCATTATTTTTTGAATGCACACTGCTTCTTTAAAAAGTTCACTTCGTTGATATAGTGTTTAGTTTTAGCATTCTTTGATGCGATGGATTTTTAAATGTATGATTTTTCCCTTTTCCTGTGCGGTTTTTCAGTATTTGTCACTTGAGTGGCAACGGCATTAATATATTTTAATGATATGGCTTTAACACCAATGTGTCTGTGTCATAGAATTACATGATTTTATGCTTGTCAATAGTTTCTGGCTTTCTGGCGTATCTTCAGAAAAATTGTAAAGATTTTCTTATTCTCTTTACTTATCTTGAATTCTATGATGGTTGATCTAATGACCAATTTGATCAATATTTAATATCTCTGGATTATCTGGATATAGTTGACTCAGGTGCTATTTGTAATTGATTGATTTATTTACTTTTATTGGTCTAGAGTGTTTGAGGAAATTATAATCAACTGTTATAGATCTACCTTGAGAATGTTGATGGTACAATAGAGATATATTAGCCTTCTTGTTATCGCACCATTTGAGTAAGGTCCCTTGAGATTGAGCTAGTTGAATCCCAACAAAACATAAAGGTGTTTTAGATGATGGGGTGTACATGTAATTCAACTAATTGCATTTCTTGTGTGCCTGTGAGATACTTCTCTCTTATTTTTAGGAAATACTTCTATGATTCATATAAAATTTGAGTGTATTTTTTTTGTGCTGCCAAATTTTAGGCAACAAATGGCCCGAGCCAGAATTCATCCTCTGATTGGCAAGAGCATACTTCAGCTGATGGGAGAAGGTATTAGGGAATATCATCTTTTGTATTTTACTAATAGTTTGTTATTTAAATCTTGCTATTGTCCAATATCATTACATTTTATTACCTACTCTTGATCATTAGGATTTATTGACTAACTGGTGCTTTTTTATTTCATGTCATTGCAAGTAATCATGAATATTTTTGTTCTCTCAATATTTTCAGATATTACTACAACAAGAGGACAAGACAGTCTAGTTGGGAAAAACCCTTGGAACTAATGTCACCTATTGAGGTGGGATTTGGTGCTTTGTCACTGTCGCTGAAATTTGACTCTGTTTTCTTTAAAAAATTGTTCCTCATGCGGTCTAAATGTTCTGTGGTCTATCAAACTAGTATCTAGTATGGATGTAGACAAATTCTTCAATGCTTTGAATGAACAAATGAAGTTTACATGAATTCTCCTTTTATATGCATGTGCTTCCACTGATTTGTAGATATCATGGCAAGTCAGGAGAAATTTTAACAACTGCTCTATATGGTCACTGTGAAGGTTTGCACTTTCTCAAGGCAGGCACAGTTTGCTATTTACACTCCATTTTTTTATTAAATGTGAAATTGGTGTTTGGCTGTACATTTATCTTGTTTTCTTCCTTCATTTCACTGCTCTTTTTTCTTGTGTGATGATTTTTATTTTTCTTGATTTTCTTATATATAGACGTGCAAAGATTATGGTTCATGGCATCTTTCACTATTCGTTATTATTGTTAGTATTGGCAGTATTATCATTTAACAGTAATTTACTCTACAGGCAATTTTCTTCCTAAGTTCGGCCAACTTGTTCCCTTTTCTCTTGCAGCATTGTGCTTACATTTTTCTATTTCCGTTATAGTGGGCTTATAGTTATAATAATTTATTTTTGTCTAATCCTTTTTTTCTTTACTGTGTAATCTTTCCTACCTCAATATCTACTTGATGTGACAGAGGGCAGATGCTTCAACTGTTTGGAAAGAGTTTACTTCTCCTGAGGGAAGAAAGTGCGTTCCATCTTATTTATTTTATAATTCTATCATCTATATTCTATATTTATCTGAGACATATTCATGTTCAACTTTTTGCTGTGCCCTTTCTGTGGCATTTGTTTGTAATCGCTGACCTCGTGGCTCATAGTTTTGGATTGACTTGTTGTAGATACTTTTTCAACAAGGTTACACAGCAATCAACTTGGACCATACCAGAGGAATTAAAGGTTTGCGATCAACTGATTATCCTTGTGATTGATGTCTAGACTTGAAGCAGTTCGCTTTGAATCTAACCATGAAATGCAAAATTTCCTGCCAGATGGCTCGTGAACAGGCCCAAAAAGCTAGTAACTCAGGAGGGAAGTCAGAAACAAATGATTCATCCAATGCTGCTGATGGCTCCTTGGCCGCAACTGCAGCAGCCACAGCCACTAATGCCGCTGGCTCCAATACTTCTTTGACATCATCTGGGATGGTTAATAGCCCGGTTCCTGTCACTCCATTTGTTGCTACAACTGATCCTTCCCATTTGGCTGCAATCCCTGTTTCCCACTCTGCAGTTTCTTCAAGTGCCGGTGGGCTTGAACCATTTATGGTGGCAGATTTGAATGCTGCACCTACAGCAGTTGCAGGAAGATCAGGAGTAGCTGCAAATCCGCATGACTCTGATGCTTCATCCACGTATCAACATCCTCTGATTTTCTTAGTTTTCTGATATTCTAATCTTTCTATGATCTCATTATTGCTTCAAAGCTGATTTGGACATTGTATTTTAACTGAACAGTATTGAACACCAAGCATTTAAGGGTGCTGTCACTTCTGCAAACGGGGGTTCTCTTCAAGATATGGAGGTATTGTTCATTTTACGTTGTTTAGAATTGTTGGATTATTAATCATTGAAAAAGTTTGATCAGTCTGGAGAACACCCTCTGTGCGTAGACATTCATAAACTAAAAGGCTGCTATGTAGTTATGGATTTAGATTTTAATCGTTAATTATTAGGATTTATTTAGATTTAAATATGATTTGATATTTAATTATATTGTTATAGTAGTAGGGTTTGGATAGATTAGGATATATATTCAAATAAGAATAATGCCTATAAATAAGAGGCAATAGTGTACCTAATTTTGTCCGAGTTCCAATAAGATCTACACTATTGAGATTCCTCTTTGCTCTTGTTATCTCTCTTCTCCTCTCTCTCTCTCAACTAAATTCAATAACACATGCCCTAATAAGAGGACGCAAGCTAATGATTTTGAGAAAATACATGAGTAGCTAGACAAATTATTACTAGATTTGATTTGCAAGACATTTTAATATCTCGTAACTCTTACAGGAAGCCAAAAAAGGAATGGCTGTAGCTGGAAAAATAATCAATCCGCCTGAGGAGAAAGCAAATGATGAAGAACCCTTGGTATATGCAAATAAGTTGGTAAGAATTCAGTATCTTATGTATTGATTGAATTTTTATCAAATTTGGAAAAAATAGTATATTTTTGTCTCATTCCCTTTTAGGAAGCAAAAAATGCATTCAAAGCCCTTCTAGAATCTGCAAACGTTCAGTCTGATTGGACATGGGAACAGGTATGCTCGGCACCTAAATTTTTCCCGTCTTTTGTGCTTTCAATGCTCATCATTTTTTAATTTTGATTCAGACAATGAGAGAGATCATCAATGACAAAAGATATAATGCTCTAAAAACGCTTGGTGAGCGGAAGCAAGCTTTTAATGAGGTGAGAAACGAGCCCTCCATTATTGCATTCATTAACTTGTAGGTTTTTCAGTTTGTATCTAGTGGATTGGTTTTGTGCTGCAATACGGTAACTCAATTTCAATTTTGTGCATTGATGGCTTAATCCAGCTTTCTGATTTTGAATTGATTTGATATTTTGATTTAGTACTTGGGCCAAAGGAAGAAGCTAGAGGCTGAAGAGAGGCGTATGAGGCAGAAAAAGGCTCGAGAAGAATTTTCAAAGATGCTGGAAGTATGTTGAACAGTTCTTATTGCATAATAATACATGATTACTTTTTGCTTCTATTATTTAATTCTCTATATTCTTTTTTCAGGAGTGCAAGGAGCTTACATCATCTACTAGATGGAGGCATGTCTCTGTTTAATTTAGAGCTTAATTTTAGTTGATCACTTTACTCTTCTGTCTATGACCTATGTAGCTGCAAGGCGCATCTTTTTCATATTAGTCATTTTATGTGATCAGTAAAGCTGTAACTATGTTTGAGAACGATGAAAGATTTAAGGCTGTGGAACGAGCTAGAGACCGGGAAGATCTATTTGAAAGCTACATGGTGGAACTCGAGAGGAAGGCAAGAATATCCCTTTCTTGTGTATAATTTTTCTGGATAATTAAGAGCTCACGTGAATTTTTGTGGATAATTTCACGTTTGTTTGGATCTTGTATTCAAGGAGGTCGCACAAACAATTTTCACTTGTAGTTAACTAGCCCATTTATTTTGAAAGAATCTTGCACCCTGTTTGTAATTGTTGGCGGTGGGATTTTGCTTACAGTTTGTTAGGTAGAAACCAAATGAGAAGGGCAGTAGATGATGTGTAAGATGGGTAAATCTTTACTGGAGCATGAGTAAGAATCTTAAATTCTCATACTAATAAAGCAAATGAGAATCTCCAGGTATAAGTTGCAAATTCCACAATCCCTGTTCTAGACTCCTACTGATATTTAGACTGAAAATAGAGAATAGCTATGACTGTAAAAGACCTACCTAACTGAGCTTCACAAACAACTTAACTGACTTATGGGGGAACTGCATCCTTCATGCTGTTTGCTAGTGTGGAAGTTACTGATTATGGAAGAAGTTAACTGGTTATGGGAGTTATTGAGTGAACTGCCCTCTTTGCCTTCTGTGTTGTCCAGGTCAGCCCCTCTAGCACATTTTTTCCCCTACAATAGGTCAATATCACTGGCCTCCCTTATCCCCTAAGGGCATCTAGATGGACAGAAGAGAAATCAAAGTTCCATCAGGGCCACGTTTGTATTTCATGAATTGCTTATAGTGGTTATAATTGCTCTATTGGATGGAGAAAATAATTCTTAGCTCGTAGGAGATGGTTTTAGCTAATTTATGGGACTCCTTGAAGTTCGAAAGATACATTTTTCCTGGCAGAGAAGGGTTTACTGTTGTTTTTGATTAAAATGGAAACAAAATTTTTAAGGGTAGTTGTCCATTAATCTACCACTTCCCCCGTAATCTTGATACTCTTAAGCTTTATCTGGGGATTTTGGAGACTACTGATCACTGTGGCTATTAGCAGAGACAGATCTAGGCATTCTGCTCATCTCGCTACTGTGTTGGATCTTTACTGGTAGCATTTAGATTTTTTATGGTACCAGAGCAGTTGTTATCTAACATCTCTACCATGTAGCTTTTAACAATATGTAGCTTATTTTCTTCACGTAAGGTTGTTATATGACTGAATAACTGTTAATTTTCTATGTGGAATACACAGAAGCTAGCTGGATGTTCTGATTTATACTCTTCAAATCATGGCCATTCTAACTCTTATTTATCTAAATTTAATTAATTTAGGAAAAGGAACAAGCTGCTGAGGAGCATAGACGGAATATTGCAGAATTCAGGAAATTTCTGGAATCCTGTGATTTTGTGAAGGTTTTTTTTTTAAGGGGGGGATTTGTGAAGTTAAATTTGTCACATTGAAGTTGTTCACATTCACTTTCACAATTGGTTTATTCTTTAATCTTTACATTGTGATTTACGTTTTGTCGTAGGTGTATAGTCAGTGGCGGAAGATTCAAGATCGATTAGAGGATGATGAAAGATGCTCACGTCTTGAAAAGATAGATCGCTTGCTTGTTTTCCAGGTATATTCCCTTATTTTATTCTTGGTCATGTTTAAAGGATCTATATGCTGATATATGTTGTGGCAGGACTATATTCGTGATTTGGAAAAGGAAGAAGAGGAGCTAAAAAAAACACAAAAGGTAAGATCTAAGTGATGTTTATTGATGCCATTTCTGTCAATACTTATATTTCTTTAATGGCCCTATAATAGGATCAACTCCGGCGGTCTGAAAGGAAAAACCGTGATGCATTTCGGAAGTTATTGGAAGAACATGTTGGTTCTGGAACTCTTACTGCTAAAACACATTGGCAAGAATATTGCATGAAGGTAATGCAACTTTTACATGTGGTGATAAAAAACCCAGAGTAATACATCATGGAAGTCATTCCCTTCTGTTCTCTGTTTCATAGGTCAAGGGTTTGCCTCAGTATCAAGCTGTTGCATCAAACACATCTGGCTCAACTCCAAAAGATTTATTTGAAGATGTTGTTGAGGATCTTGCACAAAAGGTTACAAAATTGCCATTTTAAATGTTTGAAAATTGTTGTAAACTAGTAAATTTATTATGCTCTTCGCTAGTTGCTGTCATGTTCTTTGTTGTCGTTCCAGAGGAACTATCCTTCATTTTATTGAAATAATAATTTAATTACGTGCTAAATGTTTATTTTGAGGGTCACCAGATGATAGCAAATGAAGTAAATTCTGTTCATTTATCTTTGAGTTGAATGTTAGCTTAGCACTGGAATGATCTAAAACCAGGTTTGAAAAAATAAGATCATTTTATATTCTACTTTATTGATTAAATGTTCCTTAGGTGATCTTGAATTAGATAATGAACTACTAAATTTGAAGTTTATAATAACTTAATTAATGGGCGGCTCTTTTGTTTCTTTTTTCTTGATGACTTGACTCAATCTCGTTTGTAAAATTTTAACATGCTTTATTTTGCAAGGGTGACTCAAACATGAAGTACCACTAGTGATAGTTTGTTTCTATTTCAAATGTATATATTTTGTTGACAGTATCATGAAGATAAGACAAGGGTTAAAGATGCCGTGAAGTTAGGCAAGGTAGATATTTCGGGACTCTTCATTGTGTTTTACCAGTAGTTTGTGTCTGATACCATACCGCTTTCGAGCAGATTGTCGTTGATACTACAACAGTATTTGAGGACTTTAAGGCTGCTGTCTTGGAAGGGGTTGATCCTCCATCAATGTCTGACATTAATCTGAAGGTAATTTCACTTTTTGTTAACTCTAACTCTCTTGATTTCATGTTTTGCTCCTGAATTGTGAACTACTTAATTGTGGGAGTTGTTTACTATCAAGCTTGAGTCTTTGATTTCAGATTTATATTTCTCATATAACAGATGTTGAATTGCTTAAATATAGTGAAATACAAATTAATGACTAGAGCATGTGTGCACAGATGTGTATGTGGAGATAATGTTGTGTAAATTGTGTAGCTTTTATTTCAAATCCAGTTTGACTTTACATCATTATGTGCATGTTCTGGATGTTGATGCAAGCTATGCTCCTATGAAACATTTTTATGAATCTCCAACATGTTTTTGATTGGAATTTGATTTGATTCTTTACTTCCATATGAAGCTTATATATGAAGAGTTATTGGAGAGAGCTAAGGAAAAGGAGGAGAAAGAAGCTAAGAAGCGTCAACGCCATGCTGATGAATTTACTGAGCTGTTATATACATTCAAGGTAGGCCAAAAGTCTTCCTGTGGGCCCATTTGATAAAGAGATCACTATTGAGCCTCATCTTTTGTAGGATATTACCGCTTCTTCCCAATGGGAGGATTGCAAGCCACTTTTTGAGGAGGCGCATGAGTACAGGTAACTTACCTATTTCAACCACTTGGTGCATAAGTAGTTTGTGAACTGTGATGAGGGGATAATTTTCTTTTGTGTGAACTGCCTTCCATAGGTCGATTGGTGATGAGAGCTCCGGTAGAGAAATTTTTGAGGAATACATTACATACTTGAAGGAAAAGGCTAAAGAGAAGGAACGCAAGCGTGAAGAGGAAAAGGTGCGTAAATTTTCTATATCTGTCTATGCATTTGGTTTCATATCATCTACTTGTCTGCTGTGGTTGTTAAAATTAATTTTATTGAGAACTGCTTCTGGGCAATCACGTTGATAATCATAATTATTGGTCCAACAATTGGTGGTTTTTATTGTTGCGCAGGAATTGGGGCCTTCCTTACCTGTGTCTTTTGACTTACTAATTAATGTGCTTCTTGGGTCGGGGTCTGAACATATTTTTAATGAATAGCTTAACTATCTGCAGGCCAAGAAAGAGAAAGAAAGAGAAGATAAAGAGAAACGGAAGGAGAAGGAGAAGAAAGATAAGGAAAGGGAACGTGAGAACAAGGAACGACATAAGAAGGACGAAACTGATAGTGAGAATCTAGACATAAGTGACACTCATGGTTACAAGGAGGACAAGAAAAAGGAAAAAGACAAAGAAAGGAAACATCGAAAGAGGCATCAAAGTAGCACGGAGGATGCAGATTCTGAAAAGGCTGACAAGGAAGAGTCAAAGAAATCACGAAGACATGGCAGTGACCGCAAGAAGTCCAGGAAGGTATGCCATATGTAATGATTTTTGCTGCATTGTGTTCCTAATATATGGAGAACATGAGTTGAAATGGGGTGGAAATATTGGCCCTCGTGCTTTGCAGCATGCAAACTCACCTGAATCAGAAAATGAAACTCGGCATAAAAGACACAAGAGGGATCACCGGGACGGTTTTCGGAAAACTAGTGGGCATGTGGAGCTTGAAGATGGTGAGCTCGGTGAAGATGGGGAGTCCGATTAGTGCGTTTCTAATCCTTTTTACATAGGTGAGGTTAAAGAAACTGATCTGCATCTCTGAAACAATGTTCAACTCCCATCATTAGTATATGCCTTCCCCCCCCCCCCCCCCCCTCCCTTTTCCGTGACACATTGGTGAATGCATCATCCCCTGTTTCTTCAACTAGAGAAAAAGATATTTTCCTTTCGCATGCTATTTTATCTGTCACTGCGTTGAGTGCTAAACAATTGTAACCTCGATCAAATACTATGTAGATTTCTTATTCATTCATATTTTTTATCTCAAAATTAATAATAATTTTGATTTATTCCGTTTATTGGTAAAAAAAAATCTAACCTAATTATATTTAATGCATTTGAATTTTCTATTTTATATTGAAGATATATTTTCACTCCATTTTATGCGTTCCCTGTAAGAAGTCAATCTTGAAAACTTCTCATTACAAAACTCAAACTCAACCATAAAAATTTCAGCACAATATGAAATACATTTTAATTATTAATCATAATTTAGTTAGTTGATAATATAAATTTAGTTTATCAATTGCAACTAGTTGAAACATTAACAGTTAGGATATCAACTTTTAGACTTGAAGTTGAAATGATCGACACAGAAAATTTAACTATGAATTTTATTTTTAATTAATTAATAAAATATAAACGTTTTATATTTTTTAGTAAATTTTATTTGAAATATTTTAGTATATCTTAATAATTTGTTAGAATAAAAAATATTAAGAGTGATCTATTTTATGGCTAAATTTTCTATTTTGAAATTCTTTATATTGATCATTTTTTAATAAACGCGCACACTAAATATTATTGTTGTCGTCCTCATATGAGTAGTAAAACCTCATGTTAATGTTATCATTAACTCATTGATTTGATACTTCGATGGCTCCTTTCTCCCTTGCCTCTGCTTGTAATGACGTCCATTTTCCTGGAAAATAGATTCACCAAACCCTAACCTCGGACTTGAGGGTTTCTTGGACTTGGTTGTCCCAAGTGGAAGTCAAAGACACACACGAGGAAGAATATAGAAAATGAAGTAGGCTTAATGAATACTTGACCTAATGTAAGCATTTACAATTCGTTAATATTCCTTTTTTGCCACCTTAAAAACTTCACAAACAAAACCGAGCAATAATAACCGAAACTATGATGGTAATATTTACATGAGTGGTTAATATTCAATAAATTCTGATACAATTTCGTTGGTGATGCATTCCAAAACGGCATCACCAATTTGTGGGACAATATCATTCACATGTGGCTCCAAATCACTCCATTCGTAGACCAAATTCAAGTCATCCAAAGAGAACAAGCAGCTTAGGCCCCTCCCATGTCTGCTTCGTTGACCCCATTTGTTTGTTCTCTTACAAATGAACTTCCCCACTTCCTTTTTCTGACATTTTTGTTCTCCCTTGTCCTTCCTCGGAAGCTTCTCTCTCGCACAATAAAAAAACAGTTGTTTTGTCTTCCGCAATACCCTTCTAGATTTCAATCCTTGGGAGACACTAGGAGCGAGGTTATCTGGTAATTTCCTTGGACCTCGTTCTTTCTTAACCAACTGCATCAGCAATCCCCAGATTGCAGCTGATGAATTTGAATCTTCTCTCATTTTCTTCTTTGTTTTTCTGACATCCTGATTCACTGCTACCTCTGCCAAACAAACCGACGCGACGTTAAGAGAAAAGGCAAGAATAAAGAAATACCGAGGTGATGATAGCAATCGGCCAATGAGACTTGCCATTTTGAGATGGTGAATCTCTGCGTGAAGGAACTTTGCCGAGTGGGGTAGGGCCTATGCATCTCCACCGTTGTTTTCCATTGTTAGTAGCCTGTTGGCTTTGCAAGAGTAATAAAACTAATTCATACATATTTGAATAAACAGAACAGGAAAATTTTGCATCAAATTTGATTTAATTTGTACCTCTGCATACCAGTGGGGCATGCATTTGAAGCTTGGAAGGTATCTGAAGAAAAGGGAATGTCGTCTTCATCAATCTCTGAGCAAGAGTAGAACAGAGTTGAGCTGCTAGAAGATGAAAACCTCTCTGTTTCAACGGCAATCTCACCAATATTTGTGGGAGTTTCAGGAACAAGAAGATCTTCATTTCTAACTGCGGGCCTCTCAGCTATAACGTAGCCACTTTGGTTGTGTAAAGCAAGCTTTTTATACAGAGATGTTAGAACTCTGGAAAAAAGAAGCTTTGCATTCATATTGAGGCAAGAATTGGCTGATCTCTGGAGGCTCCAAGTTCTGGAGCAGCCTCTTTCAGAGAGGTAATTGTGGAGGATGAAAGGTTCCTGTTGTTCCATGAGGAATTCTCGCAGTCTCCTCTGGTGTATGGAAGTTGCAGAAGCCATGGAAGGAGAGAGAGAGTAGGTTGAAGATGAAGGAAGTTAATGGAGTGCGTGAAGAGGCGCAGAGAAAGGAATAAATTAGCGAGTCAGTTTGGGGAATTTATGACTCAGACACTCTCAAGTCCATATGGATTTAAGTTCAGCCGGTGGCTGCCTAGTACATGTATGTTCAGGCACATTAAACCATTGGTCCCATGAATACATATGTGAGTATTCTAAGACGGGCTCTGTAAATTTGTCATATTTGGGAAGAGAAGGCCACAATGTCAAATTGACAAATATATTGAGGATTCATTGGGATGTAGCTGCAGACACAAATGTGAAGTGATGTTGAGGTTGAGGTTGAGGTTGGTAGCCATTCAATAATTAATTGATTTCCCACCCATTTTTTGTCTTCAAATCTCTTACTTTAATTTGATGACATTAAAGGGAATTTGGGGGAAGCAAAAGGGAAAAGACATATTTGTTGAGCCACTGCCACTTGGGTGATGGGTGGGGAACAAGCAGGGAAAAGAGAATGGAAAAGTATTGTGAATACCACAAGACGTGGGTTTCGTCTTTCCAAGTATGACAAAAGCGGATTTGATTTGATGACATTAAAATTATTAAAGTAATCCCAATTATATATACTTAATATTAATGCATAAAAAAGCAGACAGCCCCACCCCCCCACCAACCTACTGTAAAAGAGGGAGGGGGGGGGGGGGAAGAATATACTTTTTGATTTTAAATAGAAGATTTAATTTATAGTTTAATTTTTATTATAAATTAATTTTATATTGAGGACCGAGCGATGAGTATGCTATAACATTTTCATGGTGGAAATATTCCTCAACTTCACAGCTGCATGCCAACGTGCGAGTTTCTCAGACACCATTAATTTCTGGGGTTAAATTCCATTGGTTTATCCGGAAAGGTTTTCCTCAGAAAAAAGTCGTTTCCTCTCCGATGTGAACATAGATTGTATTGTTGGAGTTTTCTATTTAGTTATTTTTTGTAGGTGAATTGTTATGAAAGGAGATTGACTTTTTTGATAGAAAAAGATCCTAATTTTCTTCCTATCTTAAATATAAAATATAATTAATTAATTAATTTAAAATAAAATAAAAAAATTGTTAATATAATATTTTTTTTAAAAATATTTTAATTATTTTTCTTAATTCTATTATTTTTCTCTTATTTAATTATTATTAAGAGAGTATCAATAAATATAATTTAAAAATTAATAAATATAATATAATATATAAATTTTATATTTAAAATTAATATAAATTTTTAATTAAATCTTATATTAGTAAATCGAGAAGTAATAAATTGTTATTGGATAATGGATTTTAAAATATGACAGTACATGTTGGTGATCGATTTCGTCCATTAATTCTCCATCATGTTTTACGGGGCCACTCCTTTTAACACGTTTCATTATTAAGATCTTCTACGAAGTGAAAAAATATTGTGATGATATATTCATGAAGGACTTGAGTAATTTATAACAATTTTATATGATTCCTGATGTAGTACTGTTTGACTTTTCGGTCACACAACGAATCAGTTGGGCCCTTAAGCCAGGAAGATCACCGATGGGTCGTCATCTATAATGGATTGCGTTGGCTTGTATGGGCCTTAAGCCCATTGTTATTGGGCCCTCCAAAGTGACTTGCCCCATGTAACTCCTCCTATCATCTTTCCCCATTTAAAGGAAGATTCTTTTTATACCAAAAAAAAAAAAAGGAAGATTCTTTAAACCACACAGGTTGCGCCAATGGTCATCTCATTTGGTCCCTTAACTACATAGTGCCCCCATCCTTGTGTATAGAAAATATTTCATGGTCAGCCATTTACCCTTAAATGGAAACTTCACGGTAATGGGATTAGTCACTAATCCTAGCATTAGATACTCAAATCAATATAAAAAAAGCAAACTAATGTTTGAATCCTATTAAAAGAAATATATATATATTTAATGTATGATAATACTTCTCATAAGATATATATACTTAGTAAAAATAAATAAATGAAGTCTCCCCCTATTTTCTCAAACCCTTAAAAAATGATGAAGATGAATGAGACTTGGGAGTGTAGAATGTAGAGTCCACTGAGAAAGAGAAAGACTTACGTCGTCGGGAAAAAAAAATAGAAGAGAGTGAATGAATCAATGTCAAAAGTTGCGTTATCTATTAGAAAGGAAAAGTAAGGTTATACTCTTTCATGCCCACAAAGAATACTGAATCATGGATGATTGATCCCTCTGAAATCATTGTCGCCATTATTGTTTTTCCTATAAATAAAATGTTCCTTCAATTCATTGCCCACGTACGTGTCTGATCCACGTTATTGGGGTAGGTAGGTCAAAAGGTAACACCGTCTTTCTCCGAGCTTTCCTAACAACCAAAATTTCTGATACTAAGGGAGTGCTTAAGAACTTGCCTACGAAGAAAGTAGACGAATTCAAACATGATAAGGCAACAAACAAGCATTAACTATGCATTGGTCAACACGCACAGGCAACGGGAAGGCCCCAATTACCAATCGGGCAATAACACTCTGCCGCTTTTCTGCTTTATTTCATTATCTTTTCCGAATATTCGAGAGTGGTTCTTCGTGGATTTCATATGATGACTACAGATATTGGTTATGTTCAAATGCATTCCCTGAATCTGGATTAAAAAGGTCCTATTCATGAATTTGTTCGGTCAATTGATGATCACAATCACAAGATATCGTCTTTACATCACACTATTCATGTTTGACCATACTTTTTGGAATTTGTTGGAATTCCCAATGAGATTCTGTTTATAGATGAAATCTCAAATCCCAAAAGAGATATCTCAAATCCAAATAGGAGTATATGAGAATTGGAAAATGTTAGAGGTGTAATTAGTACATATTTCCCATTTTACTCTTTGTTTAACCGTACCATCATAAATTAGTTCGGTCGTGACTTCACTCAATGGCTTTGATGGTGTTGTTCAAAAGAAAAGAACAATTTGTGGCATATTTAAATAGCTTAACTAAAAAGCTAAACTAAAGTTGCATGTTATTGAGACAAGTAGTTATCTATTTCTTATATTTCTTATATTTGAGGACTAATAGGATAATATTTTGGTGAGAAGCTGATCGTGGGTGAGCAGACGGATATAAAGAGAGAAAAGGGAAGCAACTTAACTATAAAGAACGAAAAACAGGAAACCATGCACTGTGGTGAATTCACCTGGGGGCTTCCCCATGAAAGAAAAAGAGGAATTATCAAATAAAGGTGATGGATCGTTTTGAGCAACCATGCACGAAGGGATTGCCTTTTCATCTTGAGTTATATTACTGTTTTTCCTTCATGAAAGCGTGAAGCATGCTTCAAAGATAACGCCATGTTGTCTCAATGCTTTTGGTGGAACATGATATATATGAAATCATAGAGATCAGACAAGCAATAGGTGGGATTTTTTTTTTATTTATTCGAAGGAAATAATATTATAGCAACGAGAAATGGGAAAGTTCAATGGATTATGGAAAGCTTCTTGGTAGAGTGTCTCTTAGAGAAGAAAAAACAACTTGCAAATAATCAGACTCTCTTTAGCGATAGATTCATTTCATTCTATATACTCAAATCCAGGTGAATAAGAATCACACATGGGATATGGGTATTTTTAATCATTCTTATTATCGAGACAATAGCCTTTTGGGGATTATTGTAATAATTAACGACTGAAAGACAAGCATATGTTTAAGCACTAGTTTATGTGCGTGACTGATTTTGTTTAAAAAAAATTATGACGTATACATGTTAACTGGTGCTCTTGTTTTATGTATATTACAATAACATCTATTTAGAGTTACGAAAAAAAAAAGTGATTGGATAGACTTTTAGAAAAGTATTTATATAAAAAATGACTTTTAGATAACTTTTAAAAAAATAGCTTTTAAACAGTTTTTATAAAAGGGTTTCAGGATAAGAGTTTATGATAAAAAAATTATTTTGAATAAATGAGTATTAGATAGTTATTATTAAAAAGACTTTATGATTGGTATATTATCATAAAATATATGAGATTAAAAAAATCACTGTCAATTATCTTCACCGATCAATACACACTATTCATCTTCTTCTCTCTTCTTTTTCCAACGACCTTAGATCTAGTGACCCCAGCTCATTTTCTGTCACCACCTTTGTCATTCATGAGTTTGTTCTAGTTCTTTCTCCATCAATCTGGTTTCCTTCTCAATGGATCAATGTTTGTGTTTTATATTGGGCGAAGGAAGGAGGCGCTCGATAGAGGGAGGATGGTTTCCTTTTTGACGAGCTTTGGCAACGATGACAGTGACAACGGAAGCCACATGACAATGACGACAAAAGCCACAAAAATGAAAGGACGACGAGAAAGGAGGATGACAGTGAAAGTGAACAATAGCGTCAAATGGAATAGAGGGGAGAGAGTAGAGAGTGTAAAAAATTAGTGATAAAATGGTAATTAGGTAGTCCATAAGTTTATTTATTATTTTAAAAGTTATTCCCAATAATTTATTCAAAATCATGATTTTAAACCATAATTTAGTCTATAAGCATTTTTAGATAAATATGACTATTTGTTTTAAAAAAAATTTAAACAAAAGTTTTGACTAAAAACTTTTTTAAAATTAAAATTTTGAGTAAAACTAAACAGGTACAAAAAGAATTGAATTGTAAGAGTAACCATATTTCTAGAACATTGTCCAGTATTTTAGATAACAGAATTAAGTAATTATATGGGTACCCACTTTAACGATTACCTGATACGAATACTTTATATTATTAAACAATACAATTAATATTGGTTGATGGATCACCAAATATTAAAAAGGATTATTAATTTCAATATAAAATCAAAGTTAAATCTGAGCAGTATCAGCGGTATGAGCTAAAAAGGTTAATTTCCATCACATGATTAGCAAAGAATCACTCACATGCGCGGGTCCTAGCCGATATTTTTGGCTGGACGTTCTTTCCCAACTTTGCTATTTCATTTTAATCTATCTGTTTTCTTAAAGAGAGGGGGAGGCCGGAGGTAGCGATTCCCTTCCACTAAGGTCTTAGTCAACTCTATCTTTGGAGACCTTTAAATGAGAAGCAAAAGACAGAGAAATAGGAAGAAGCAGAATGCATGGATGGCTCTCCTTGTTTTGGCCCTCACATAAGAAGATGCCACGTATTAAGCATCCAATACGAGATTCCACGAAGATTCCGTCGACCCACACGAATAATTAGCTCCTTCTCGTCATTCATTAATAATGATATCATTATTCACCATCAACTATCAAGGCAGTGCATTATATCCTCTTTTTTGTATGCAAAGATAAGCTAATCACAGAGAAAAAAAGTAGTAACAAAAGGCGCGTGCATGACAGCACGATTAAAAAGTAGACCCTTAAATCTTTACAATATTTAATTTACTTCCAACAACGTGCATGGGGCTTCTCGAACCACACTACATTTTCTCCTCCTAAGAAATAAAGGAAACGAGTAGCAAGCTATAGCTAGCCACCCATATTTTGATCTCATTTAATTTATGGAGCACATTTCATGTCCTCGTCAATCAGTTCCTACGTAGGTGAATAGATCATTTTACAATATATAACAGGGAACGTCGACCCCCTACGTACGTACTTATAATAATTATATATATAGCTTTTGTTACTATTCTGGTTAATGATAATGGCTCAACGCCTATTGGGAATGCATGGAGCCTAAAATCAAATGTAGATCAGAAAGTCTGGCCAGGAGGGCCACGGATTCGGTTCTCAGGAGTTCATTCTCAAAATAAACTCGACGGAGTTGATGCATGGCAAGCCCTAGCCGGTTTTTAAGCTGTTGGTTTTCAATTGAGAATCGGTTCACTTGGCTGTTCAGGTTCTCTAAATGTCTCTTCTTTCTCCAGCGGGACCGTCGGGCTGACTCCCTGTTCGACTTCATCCTCCTGCGCTTTCTCTCGTCATTCCAGTAAACCTCCCGGCTTGACCCTTGCGAACCGCCGGAGCTTGGGCTGGTCGTGCGATCTTCTTCGTCTCCAGATTGGATGAGGGACAACAACTCCTCTATATCCCCAGCCGTGAGAACCGGACATGGGAACTGGACCGCTCCTTCTTCTTCGCGGAAAAGCATTATGGCAGCAGAACAACTATACTGTATTCAAAGAGTGAACCAGAGAGAGGAAAGGAAGGGAAAAGGGAAGAACCAGATGGCCAGAGTTAGGTATTTAAGGATGAAGATGAGAGACCGTGGGGTCCGTGAAAGAAAAAGTTTTCGGAGAGCTAGGGTTCATTTGTCCCAAAATAATACATAAAAAAAGTAAAGTAGAAAAAAGGAACTAAGTTTCAGATGTACGTATGGGTGACATTGTTTTAGCAAAAACAAATACTACAGATCAACGTTAACCTGCAACTTTAATGTCAGGTGGCATGGTGGTGGTGGGGAAATCAGATATGGTTGATATTCTTTTATTTTATAGTAATATTTCGCTTTTTTTTTTTATTAATTAGGAGCAAGATATCACAGATTCCTTCGGGAGATTAACTTTAGCTTAATGACGAAGAATCTAACAGAAACAAGTAAACTACAAATGGGATTAGAAAGTTACTGAAACCGGACACTGTATATGTCGCCAAGCCATTTTGGATACGCAAATAAAAAGGTGAAAAAAAGCAGTGAATTAAAGTTGCCACCCACACATGTTAAAGGCAAAAATATTTTTATATATATTTGCTAAGGTAGAGGTGGGCTAATAAGCGTTCAGCTCGTGGGAAATCGTCCCTCTGTGGCTCCAAATTATTTCCACTCCTATCACTTCACGCCTCATCATTCATAAAGCCTCCCATCACTTTTCAAAGTTTTAAGAAAAAACTTCATTAAAAATGGGGGAAACCATTTAGGTTTTCTTCACACTCTTCCATAAGCAGCTTTTCTTTAGCTCCTATACATGAGGATATATTTTTCTTATTTTGGGTTTCTGGTGAACTTGATAAGTCTGTGTGTTGCAGAGATGTTTCCAAGTCAGATCGATTAATATAATGCATGCTCGTTAAATTCTTGTGTATGGAGATGCACATATACGAAAGAAAGGAGAGATAAATGAAGGACGAATAATCTGACGCAATATACTTTAACTTTCATATACTGCACATAGCAGATATTAAAAATTTCATTTTCCCTTTTCGTACATTCTTGAAGAATTCGCGTAAATAATTTCGAAACACGTTACATTTTTCTTACAAGCTAAGGGAAAGACTTAAGAGACGATGCTTTACTTTCATATATACTAATTTGATATGAACTTTCCATGCGGATAAATAGATATAGATACTGATACTACATATATGTGAGTGTGTGTGTGTGTGTGTGTGTGCCCCTTCAAATTATATTAAGATCACTTAAAATTAAAGGAACACATAAAAATCAAAAGTGACTTGTATAATTCGAAGTTTTTAGAGATGAAAATGATAAAGAACTTTAGAGAAATGGAAAATAGGGTTCGTAGTATATAAAGCGAGAGCGAGACGTTTAACTAGACGCATTGCAAATATTTTCTTTCTTTGCCTTCCATGTGTGTATATATATATCTATACCTTATATATAGAATGTAAGTGTGAACAACTGAGTTGCTTTTTATACTAGCTTTGTGGTCCAAAATGTGAACAGTTGCAAAGACAAGGCATAGACAGATAAAGATTAGGTTGCTGATATGTTATAAATACATAGTAAAGAATAGAGAAAGGATCAGAATATTCTTGGGGGTAGTTTTCTTAGTTGAGCATTGTTGGGAGAGCAGTTGGTGGGCCGGGACCTGCATGATATATAATAGCAAGGATAAAAAGCAAATGTGAGTAGTGGAGCATAAGATGCAAATCCTTCTATTGCCATTTTTGTTAACTTTGATCAGCGTGCCAAAGTAACTTCCATGTGCTGCCTCCATATTTTTAAGGAAAAGAATAATAGTTAGTATACTGCCCAACAATATTAATATTTCTGGCTTCAATTCTCTTCTTGTAGTAATTTGTAAGTATTTCTACGTGCCTTTCTTGAATCATGGAAATTGTTCTAACTCTGGTAATAATCTCTCAGAATTCAAGTCATTAGATTCTTATTAATAAAAAAAAATTAAAGAATGTAATGTTTATTTTGCATAATCGCCTTCTTCTTTTCGTCCTTGTGTTACTTTAGCAACTGTGGTGTGTTTTCTCCTCGCTTTTAGCTTCCCAATCCTTTTTCGATGGCGTAAAACTTACCAGTTATCCACCGCCACATACTATATGTAATTCTTCCAGGTTCATGTTAGGCCACAAAGGGTTACAGTGATTACCGTAATTAATTCTACTTACAGTAAGTTTAAAAGGGTCATTGGAAATTGGAATACATATATTATATAGACTACGGCCTGTCCCGGGCCCTTGCCTTGTGTTTTTAAAAGAAGAGAGCTTTTTTAGAGGGGATTGGGCCATGCAATTAATTAAAGAAAAAGTTAGATTTATGTTTGAGGCCTATGATTGTAGGTGAGTTTAACTGATGAAGGGGATGAGATATACGATTATCTATAATATATTTAATCTATAGAGAGTATTACTTTATTGTAGTTATAGGTACGGCGCTTGGGGAGTCATCATAATTCTTAGGTATTTAAGTTTCCGTTTGAAAGTAATAGACAGTTTACCCTACTCAATATTGGTATCGTCTAGGAGAAAGGGAGATTTTACCTTACCTTTAAATTGTGGGTGAGCCCAACATCTTTTTAAAAATTTTTATACAAGAAAAAAGATATATGTCTGATGATAATTGAAGACTCACCCTGCTCGATATTAGTATCGCATAGGAGGAATGAAGACTTTTTCTTATATTTAGATTGTGGGTGAACCTAATCCCTTTCTAAAAATTCTTATAACAAAAAAAAAAGGAATGAATGAATGAATGAATGAATGAATGTGTAGTTGGAATACGTTGTCTTGTTTATTAGGCCAAGTTTGAATACGTTGTCAAAAATATCAGCTCTCCGGACTATGTGTGTCTTTCCGTTTCCATCAAGCACTTCTAATCTACCTAATTAGATAAAATTAACATATTAAAGAGTGGTACTAATATTATCTTATTCGCTGATTTGGTTGGGGGTCATATCGCATCCGAGAATAGTGGGATAAGGTTTATAGGTATGCGCACCTCAAAATTCGTAAAGAAAGGGAATGATGCAGATGACACATGATGAAAGAAGCACATGTCAAAAGAGGCAGTTGGAATGTCGCTAGAAGCATCTTATGAGGAGAATTAAAATTTAATGCAAGTCATTGAGAGCTTAAATTTTAGTTGAATTAACAGAAACATTTATTAGTTAGTTGAATTAACAGAAACATTTAATTTGATCAAAAATTAATTGGGAGCCCTGGATTATTAGTTAGTTGGTTGATTGTGAAGGATGTATAAACCTAATGAGAAGGATCAACGTTCAAAGCAGGGATTAAATTTTAAACCTTTGATGTACGACTAGCGATATTTGTCTATACATGTATATCATATACGCAGGTCTCCAGGTAGTAGGATCCCGAACCATTCAAATAGATTAAATTTAAAATAACATTGAAGCTTTGCCAGCAAGTCGTTGTAGTATAGTGGTGAGTATTCCCGCCTGTCACGCGGGTGACCCGGGTTCGATCCCCGGCAACGGCGAGTTGATTTTTCCTTCGTTTTTACCTAAACCGTCAGCGCTTGACGCTTCTACACCTTTGGTCAAAGCAAGGAGCTGAGGCCGACAGCTGTCAACGTCTCATGCTTCGGTCACGTTGCAGCAATCAATTACAAGTGACAAGTTTTACTTTGTTAATTAAATTTATAAAGTTGGTTAATAAATAGAACTACAAATTCTTAAGAATAATTAACTTTGTTTGCCTGAAGAGAATAATTAAAGTTAGTTTCTCATAAATATATTCTCCTTTTCTTCAACGAAATGAACGCCTTTAATTTGCACGTGCCAACATTTTAGGAATTGTGTGTGTTTGGCTTCATATCTTATGGCAATAATTAAATTTAAAAATAAAATAAAATAAATAACTATATTTATTTTAAAAAAATTAAATTAAATTATAGTTAAAATTAAAATTTTAAATAAGCTGGTCATAGTAATTTATAGAACAGTAAAAGAGTTTATGAACTAACTAATTACTATATTATTCCTATTTTTTCCTATACACCATCTCCTCTCTTTTCTACACCCTCTCTACTCTCCCTTTTATTTTCTACAATCTCCCTCATCTCTCATATTTTATCTCTCATCTCTCCTATATTTAATAATTATATCATTTTTAATAATTTATTAATAATAAAAGTATTTATGAAAATAATTATCCAAATACTTATTTATTAAAAAATTACTATTTTTCATAAACTATTCTTTAGAAACCCTTTTCTAAAAGTTGTTCAAAAAACTTTTTTTTTTCATAAATTATTTTATAAACTCTTATTCAAATAGGTTATAAAATTAATTCAAACGTGACAATGGACCATTCTTTGTCACTCTGATCTAACATTCGACCTAATTATGTGTGTTTGGTTTTCAATAAAACTAAAGTTTTAAAATGATTTACGATTCAAATTATAGTTTAAAAAAATTTCAAAACAAATAAACATATTTATTGAAACAAATTTTTAAATCAAATTATAGTTTAAAACTAAAGTTTTGTATAACCTTCTGAAATTGGTTTTTGAAACAGTAAAAGAGTTTATGAACTATCTAATTACTATTTTACCCCTATTTTTCTTTACACACTCTCTCCTTTCTCCTATTTATTTTCTACTTTATCTCATTTCTTTTTTTTATTCTCTCATCTCTCTTACTTTTAATCAAATCATACCCTTTTTAATAATTTATTAATAATAAAATTATTTTTATAAATAATTATACAAATACTTATTTATTTAAAACTATTTTTTTTATAAAGTCTTCTCCATAAACTATTTTTCTAAAAACTGTTTAAAAATTATTTATTTTATAAATTTTTTTTTTAAAAAAATTTCTAAACGGCCCTTTTAAATTTTTAAAATATCAATAATTTTTTTAATATTATATTAATATGATCAAAAAATTATTAATATTATATTTTTAAAAAAAATTATTTTTTATAAAAGATTTTAAATTTTATAACTTTCAATCAGTTTCCGAATTTCCTAAAGCAGTACACCCCATTCATCCTTAACCCTAAGTTATAGCCTAGTAAGTAGATTTTTAAAAAATAGATTATAAAAAAAATTTAGATAACCTTTAAAAAAATAATTTAAATAAGAATTTATAAAAATATATTTTTAATTAAATAAATATTTATATAATTATATTAGAATAATTTTTATTATTAATAAATTATTATAAAGGTATAATTTTATGAAAGAAATCTTATTTTCTCTATTTTTTTTTCTTTTCTCTCTCCAAGCGTCCCAAGACAGGAAGAGACCGGGAGCTTCCCTGAAGTTTTTGTGATAGTTTTACTCTTATCTCATACACTTCAATCACGAATTGCTTCAGCAAATTACATAACTTTTCTTTAATCTGATTTCTTAAACCCTGTTTTTTTTTTCAATGTATGCGGAATCTAAGAATGAACTGGACAAAGAAAGAAGTCGAATGTCGGTGTGGAGACGCGATGGAGAGACTTCTTCCCTCTTCCGGATCTCGCCGTCGCTGCTATCTTGTTTTTCTTCTTCAGGTGGGAGACGCCACGATGAAAGACAACGAAGAAGTTAGAGAAGATGGGCTGCAGGTGTGGGTCTTCTCTGCAGCACAGAAGTGAGGTGATAGAAGATAGAGAAAGGATACAATAAAAACTAGAGATAAAATATTAATTAATTTTAAAAATTATTTTTATTAACTTATTTATAATTATATTTTAAAATTATAATGTAGTATAAATTTTTTTAAATAAATATAATTATTCATTTAAAAAAATATATATTAATATTTAAATTTTAAATCTTTTAAAATTTTAATTTTTATAGTATCTAAATAGGTATAGAGTATGTGTATAATGAATGGAGTAATCTTATATAAGTATTATTTCCCCCATCCTATATAATTCTCATTAATACAGAGTATCACATATTCAGAGGTAAACAATATATTAAACTTGTAATTAAAGGTTACAATTCCCAAATGCCAATAACATACCATAATTTATAAATCATCCACTCCAAGAACAAAACAAAATTTCTCATCGCCTTGCAAATTTGCAACCCGGGGCAATATAATCTGATGGAACTTGGTCGACAACTGGATCTTGTTTATTTTAAATATTTTTTTTAAAAAAAAAAGCTTATAAAAAAAGATTTGTAGACAGTTTTTGAAAAAAAAATTAGAGAATTTTTTTTAAAAAAAATTATTTTGAATAAATGAGTATTTGAATATTTATTAATAGAAAAATTTTGGTGATTAGTAAATTATTAAAAAGGTGTAAGATAAAAAAATATTAATTATCTATCAGACATTGTTCCCCTATTACTTTTCACTCGTCATTGGGCACCTTCTTCTTTCCTGTTCCATTAAACATGTCTCTTCTTTTTTCTACTGGCGATGAACAGCGAGCATAGGGGGAGGCACCGACGTTTCAAGGCAACATCTTGTTCCATGACAAGACAATGGCCAACAATGTATTCTTCCATGGCGAGACGCGACTACCTTCCTCCTCCTTTCCTTGTTTCAGCAACGAACATGCAGCAGACTTCTCTATTCCGGTGAGCATATGGTGCAGAGAGGGAAGAAGAGAGAGTAGAAAAAATAGGAGTAAAATAGTAATTGAGTAGTCTATAAGCTTTTTTACTGTTTTAAAAGTTAGTCTCAATAGCTTATCTAAAACCTTAATTTTAAACTATAATTTAGTATAAAAATTATTTTGAACAAATATAACTATTTTTTTAAAATTTTTATAAATCTAAATTTAGGTTAGAAGCCCTTTTAAAACTAAAGTTTTAGTCACTTCCAAACATTCACTTTTTTTTTAAAGGGATGCTATTTAATAGCTTTTTTAGTATACTCTATCCCTTACCAATCATTCCACCCTTAATCTCTAAATCCTTATATCTTGTTTTTGTACAAATCTTTGCAATATATGAAACTTATATTTCTTGTTAAAACGGGGTGTGTTCATTGTGTTTATTTTGTAAGTTCGAGATTAGGGTGGGCACAGGATGAGTCGGATCGAGATAACCCCGTCCCATATCCCGTCTCAATACAGGGCACGGGATGGGTCAGGACGAGTTCAAAAATTTTTGATTTTTTTTTAAAAAAATTATATAAAAAAATTATTTCATAAATCATTCTATATAAAATGTTAAAATAACTTCCTTTAAATACTGCTATTACTCTCTGATATAAAATTAAAATGACAACTTATCCATATAAGAGAAATAAAACATGAAAATATTCTAAGTCTAATTTACAAAAAAAAAATAATTCGGGACGGGAAGATTCGAGGGTCGTGTCGAGAACTATCCCGTCCCGACATTAATATTGTCTTATCCCGATATTTTTCTATTCCAATCATTTTTGGAATGAGACAGATCTATTCCAAACTTACTGGGACAGGTCACTCATGAACACCCTTAGTTTGAGATAACTGAGGTTTAGGAGAATAATGGGTCTAATCTTTGGAGGCAGATATAACTTAGAATTCCAATATGGGTCCTATACCAATCCGATAACCAAATCGTCTATAAAGCAACTTGAGCGCTGGCCTGCTTTTGTCTTCATTCTTTTTTTGAATTGGAGCTACATTGAGTAGAAAATAGTAGGGTTGTGTATAAAACTCACGGCTCGCTATGCCTTACCCAGTCAGTAACAAAAATGCCCTGCCCAACCTGATAAATATAGGATAGGGCTAAGCATCGGGTTGTAAAATATAGCCCATGTATTTTTCGGGCTGGGCACTGGGCATAGGGGTTGCCCTGCCCTGCCCATGAGCACCCCTTCTTTTATTTTTTTTATTTTTTCTCTATCTTAGAAGGGAGAATATGATAGCTACTAGTGACTATAAGGTAATTTTAGAAATATAAGTAGGTAAGTTGTATATTTTAATATTTATAACTATACTAATTTTTTCTTCTTTTTTTAACTTTGTTAATTATCATGTGATGACATTACAAATTATAATTATTTATTTTATTTTTTAGATGCTTTATCTTTGTCAATATTTGGGAGATTGATACAAAGTTATAATTACAAACTATTTAGATTTCAACGTTTATTTTTTATATGCAATGGATCTCAAGATTTTAATTGTTATCTTTGTTCTCTTATTCTTAGTGGATTATAGATATTATTTAACTCTTGAAGACACATAAATATGGTATTATTTTAGAAGTTCATAATTACAGATTTTTTTCACAACATGAGCATGATATCATGATTTGGACATGCCCAGCCCAAAATTGTTAGGGCTTTTACCGGGCATCGGGCTGCAAAATACAGCCCATGTATTTTTTGGGCAGGGCACCAGGCAGGGGGACGCCCTGCCCATGCACACCCCTAAAAAATAGTAAAGTATGGGCATGTACAAAAAATGCCATCTAATATATCAATAAAGAAGGTATATCAAATAATTTGTAGGCCGATAAAGACAAGTAAAAAAATACTAAAAAGAACATTAAAAAAAGTTATTGAATATGATATCTTGATCATAATTTATTTGAAAGACTTAGTTTTTTATAAAATATAATATTATCATATAATTTATGTAGCTAATATCACTTATAAAGATTGTAGTTGTGGAGATGCATTCTTGCATGTTGAGTGCGGCACCAGCCCTACTCATAATTGAAATGATAAACCTCTTTCAATTCCCTTCAAATTTGTAATATTCATTTCCATCGCCACCACCTGTCTGTTTTTTTCCTCCTCTTTACATGTTCGGAGACAATGATGTGCTGCACCTGCGCCCTCTGTATTTGACTTATCTCTCTAATTAACATCATGAATAATTAACTACGTAGGTCTTCATTTTTATCTATGGACAGGACTAGTAATCTCCTCTGTTTCACCGACTTAGGGGATCTTAGTTGCAAATCTGCTTTCTTTAATTCGGAACTTGGAAAAAATCACCCACCCTGAATAGACTTCATTGAATAATTTACAGGACCATAAACCCTGCAGTTGGCATCCAACTTGCGAAACTTCACATTCAATATTTGACAACAGAAAAGACAGAGTCGTTCCTACTGGCTACATTAGCTTTTGCGTTATTATACACAGTCATGGCACATGAATATCTTCAGAAACTGGGGAATTGATGTGTGTGTGTACTTCAACCGACATTTGTTTCGAATAATAGGTATACAAAAATTAACTGATGCGATTAACCTTGCTTCACAGCCTCATCATGCAACGCGTCACGGCACCTCCGCAACTTCTTTTTGTGTGTGTTGGGGGGGGGGGGGGGTGCGTGTGTTAAAAAAATCAATCGCTATGTACAAAGGAAAAATGCTGAGAAACTATACTTGCTCTTCTTTCTATTGGAGATCTACTCAGTACTGCCACTACGGCAACGGCACCACCGTCATGCAGTTTGAAATCAAGAATCATGGAGCATTTGATTCTGTTTTGGATTTAAAAGGTTTCAACGAATAATTATCATCCTCGAGGTCACTAAAAGATATGTCTTCTTCATTTACATCGGGCACCACAATTCCATCAATATCGTCCTCTGGCCATCCATACTCATCGTCTTCATAGTCCTCGAGAACAAATTTAGAGGATCGAATCCTGGATAGGTCCTTGTCCTCAGTTTTAGTTTTTGAGTTTTCCTCGATGACCGCCTTATCGATGAAATGTGCTTCAGAGCTTTCGCCCATGTGCTTCTCACTCTCATAATCATCCTCAAATCTGTACGTTCCATGAGGCATGGCACCAGAATAGGCATTTTCGAAAAATCTTGGAGAGGAGTCTTCATGCGGAGCTGTGTCTCTTGAGTAGGAAATGCTCCTTCCAAAACAGTCAGATTCCAGTTTCTCTTGCTTATGTAACTCCTCCATCCACAGTGCTCTGGCCGCCAAAACCTGCAAACATTATCATGAAGACACAGTTAATGCTGGCTTGGCTGAATGAGTTGGTGCTTAGAAAACAAGTGCAGAATGCAAACAGATGAAGGAACTAATGCAAATGATCATTAACCAAAGTCAAGAAGTTGAACTATAACAGAGCTAACACTGCTCGGGGTGAAGTCTTTCGTATTTTCAAAAGTAAACTTCAACAAAATTTCAATGTTGGAAAAATCCAATATTAATCAAACATAACATGGCCGATATTTCTTCATGACCAAATTTTGTTTGCCAATTGTATGAGATTTGGCATAAAAAAGTTTTAAATTAAACTCAAACGACTTGACTATTCTGTAATTTTGTATCCACTTTAGAGGAATCAAAATTGCACTCAAATATAAGTCTCCTAAGATAAAATGGCCATATTAGCATATCAATCAAGGGAGGCGCCACAATAATGAGGTAATTTATGCTCTCCAAATTGCAAGAACAATATGAAAACCAGCGCGAAATCCCAGTTACTCACCTGAGGTGTAGATAAAACCTCAGCATCTTGTTTATTAAGCCTGGAATGCAAAAGTACAAAATAGACTTTCCAAAAGTAACTTTCACTCATATGGCAAGGGCACAGCTCAATTCTGAGCGCAGCTAATCTAGGATCAAGTCTTTCAATGGCCATAGCATGCTCTTGTTGGGCATCGGACATGTCAAAATCTACGAGTAAGTATATATGCAGAATTAATTGTGGGCAGACAGCCAATTTCATCACTAGAAGAATTGACGCACGCAACAAATGACCACAAGAATCGAATAAAAGGGGAGGTCAAGCTCACTGCCTATAAGGACGCAGTGTGTGGATAAACTCAACAATTTCATAAACGACACGATCTTCATGGTTATGACCCACGTACAACTCAAAGGCATAAAGAATTTGCATCGAAAGGAATTATAGGCATCATTCACGAATAAGACAGCCAGATGTGTAATAGAAAATCACGCTCACCATCCGGGTCATCTTCTTCGTCTACAGGGTAATCCAACCACGTCTCGGGATGCATCCCGATATTGCTAGCGAAGGACAACACCTCATCCGTAATTCCAACCACGCTTTCAAAATCATACTCCTCCATTGCGGATTCCTCGTTTCGTAGAGGCTCGGATTGAAACGAAATCGAATATGGATTTGTGCCCAGAGTTTCAGGGGCCTCCCGGAGGAAACTTGCTTCTATGATGTGAGAAAAGCCTCTCCGAATCTGTGGCGCCTCTGATTCTTCATCTTTCTGGTAAACACAGTGATCGGAAGACTCTGATCGATTACGAGTGGATGCGGCGGGAAAAGATTGCGTATGGCGATAAGAGGGAGAGGAAGGGTGGGAATTTAGCGGGGGAGGAGCTAAGAAGGACGCCATTCCCCAGAATTGACGGGTCAGAGTTTGCTTGAATACGTGAAGATCCTCTTGGACTCCTCGAGCATGCGCTTCATTTTCTAATCCAAACTCATTGTCTTGCGGTTGTTGTTGTTGTTGCATGTGATGAGGTTCGTGAATTCTAGGTGAAGTAGGAGGGGGGTCGCGTGGATGATTGGGAACGCCGTCGCATTCATCATCATCGTCGCCGACGGCGTCATCGTGGACGAGTCGGAGGGAGTTAGAGAGAGAGCGAGCCAGCCACGACATTTCCATTTCGCTTTCGAGGTCCGAAACAGGTGAAACGCTTTCCGGTTGACGAGATAGGGTGTGTTTGGAAACACCCCAAATCATAGTTTAAAAAGGGCTTTTAGCCCCAAATTTTGATTTGGAAAATTTTTTACCAAACAGCAATTTTTATTCAAACGGGTTTTTAGACTAAATCATGGTTTAAAACTAAGGTTTCAGATAAATTGATTAGAGCAGCTTATGGAACAGTAAAAAAGCTTATGAACTAACCAATTACTATATTACCCTTACTTTTTCTTACACCCTCTCTCCTCTCTCCTCTCATCTCTTATCTCTCCTCATTTAATACTCATACTCTTTTTCGTAATTTACCACTCATAAAATTCTTTCTATAAATAACTATTCAAACACTCATTTATCTAAAATTATTTTTTTTCTATAAATTTTTCTAGAAAAACCCTTTTTTATAAGCTATCTATAATTCCATTATTTTCATATGATAGTTTGAAATTTTTTTTCCAAAAATACACGTAAACACTAGCGAGAATTCAGAATAGAAGATGGCGCATACAATTACCTACAATCATCACTATAGGCGCCTCCTTTTTTCAAAAAAAAAAAATATATCAAAAGCACAAGCTGAAAATTTTCAACTTGTGGTCCCCTAATCAAAATTGGACCCAAAAACACAAAAAGCCCAATGATGGCCCAACGTTTAAGGTTGCAGGGCCCTATGCCACACAGGAACCTTCCCAATTGATGCCTGACATCTGATTCTCCCTACGATTTCATTACATTTAGCCTTTATTCTATAACATATAGCCATCACATCAGATCCTCAAATGTTACCAAACCATCTATTCCAGCAGCAGTTCTAAGTTCCAACAATGTTTTTAAAAAACCTGACCCTGCCTGGCATTCAAATAAATCCAAACCCTCGTACATTTTTTAAATTGTATTATAAAATAAATTTGATATTAAAGATTGAATAAATATTATTTAAATAAATTCACTAATTGTTTACATTTATTTGTCCGTGTTAGTGGGGGAAACCGGTGTGGTTATTGGGTGCTGCTGGAATCTGGTAATCACTGCATTATTAATTATTTTATTTAATGGAAGACAAGTTAATGAGCATAAAGCAACAGGACAAACGGGTGGGTGCGAGTGTATCCAGAAAAGTACTAGGGTCGCAAAAACCCAGTACTTGTCTGCAACACAGCCGCATTAAACCGCCAGATGCTCTGAGCTTCCACAAAAACCCAGGGAACATGACTTAATCATACTTCTCAGCTCTAAAGCAAACTCTAACTGGCATTTTCAAAATTCAAGGTGCACACGTGTTCATCTCCAAAGGCACTGGGAAAAGCTCAATAGGATCAAGCTTCGAGCATAATCGGCTTTGCGTTTTTGTTCTCCTGGGTTACCTGCACTTGAATGAAACGGCAGAGATTAGATAGAAAAGGCAAGGCCAGTGAAGGACTTCCCCCACACATTGAAGAAGCTAACTTCTGAAAATTGCAACTGCTGAAACCTTTACTTCCAAGTTAAGCGACATGCACAGCACTGAAATTTCAAATTCCCATATCTAATGCCGGAGGGATATAATGACAGAGAAGATAACATCCGTCGCATAGATGTTAGAAATTTATCTTACCCTTCAATTCCGGACAATTTTCCCTAGCTTTTGATAATTAGGAACGAAACCAAAACTAAATAAAGTTCAAAGATGAAATAAAGAAAATGCATTTCACTTTTCTTGTTTATTAGATTCGGGCTCAGCTGAACTTGAACATGTTTGAAATAGGAGGCAGTGATTGGCCTAACGTTTTCAAAAAACAGAAAAAGAAGTGGGAAAATCAGAAATGAAGCATACCTTGAAAAGGGCGGGGAGGGCCTTAAAATTTTGAGAACGTCGAGCAGCCCGCCCACAGACACAGCTGATAAGGACAAGATTGCTTTCAATTTTCTTAAAATTAAAAAAATGAGCAGGGTACGATTATTAATTTGTTTTTTCCTGAAACTGAAACTATAGTTAATAGGGTTAAAGTAGCACCAATCTTATTCTAAAAAAAATAATATTTAAATCCTATAAAAATAATTAAATAATAAAAAAATTACACTAAATCTTATAATTCATTTTAAATTTTATGGCACCTCATATAAATTTTTTATAATTATAAAAAAATTTAACTATCCTTAAAGTTTAACTTTTTCCTTCCTTTTCCCATAATCCCCTTCTCATCAGCATCAAGATCTACTCTCTCTCTCTCTTGTACCTCAATCTACTCTCTATCTCTTCTCGCCTCTCTAGAATATTCTTGTTCAAATTTTCTTGCCATCAAAGACATTCCTATTGTAGATCCCGTGTGTTGTATATCTTCCTCCCCTCTCTTTACTCTCTGAGTAACTATAGCTCTATAGTAATGGTTTTTTATAGCTATGTGCACAGGATATTTTTAATGAAACCGCTCTAAAAGTTGGCTTTCATTTTGATGGCTATGTGTACAGGATATTTCTATTGTAATTGTAAACTTGTGAAAGATTTGTATTTGATGTATGCGATGTATATCATACTTTCTTTGGTCCAGGAAGATACATCACAAGTTAAAGTGAACAAATTAACATCGACAAAGACTCAGCTGCCTTACTCTTATTATTCTCTCCCTTATTGTAGACCTGGAAAAATAGTTGATAGTGCAAAAAATCTTGGTGAAGTGTTTCGTGGTGACCACATTGAAAATTCTCTATATGTAGTTAGTTTTATTTTGAGCATTACAATGAGCCTGTTTATTATTATGGTTTTCGTCTGATTCTAAATTTGGGATATTTTTTGTCGTCTCTCCCATTTTTGTCGTCGCCCTTCTCTCTGCCAGGTCCCTGCTCTGGCATCTCTCGTATTGTTATCTAATTCAGTGAATTTGTTTTTAGTTTCTCATTTTTTTAGTATCATCATTACCGCTAAGTTGAGTATTGTTGTGTGGTGTTGGATTAACGAGCATAGGAAATTATGTTAGCATATGCCTTTATAACTGTGGCTGTTTGAATTTTGTGGTTTTTCAACTCTTATTTCTCAATGGGGGAAAACTCATTGATTGTTGTTTTGCAAACATGTGCTGAGAAGAGAACTGCAATAATGAAGTGGCCGATTTCTCTTTTGTGAGTTCGTGTTTAATTTTTTTGTGATAATTATATGATTGCTGTGACACACATATCAATTTGGATTTCAAAATATGTTGGAGCATTAGATACATACAATTTTAAATTAGGAAAAGATAGCGAATATGAATTTACAAAAATGACAGGTCATTTTTTACTACATTGATTCTGAACAGCCATATCAACTTTGAAAATTAATCTCAAAAGTCCAAGATGCTTATCAAAAGATGAATATTGGTTAGTAACATTAGCTAAAAATGCAACAATAAAGAATTTGGTTTATGAAGAGTTTCGCTATAATATTTTTTCTAAAACTTTATTATTTAACTGTTGTCAACCAGAAATACCACTATTACAAAAATTGATATAAAGATGGATGGATAATTCGGGAAGTTAAACAATTTTATTTTCTAACAGCCATACCATATAACTCCAAGATGCTTGTCAAAATCATGAGTTATAAAAATAACCAAAAGAAGCCATAAGCCTATAAAATTTTTGAGTTGGGTCAAAGCATAATAATGCAGAGGATGACTATATTTATATAGAACATAAAAAATTAAGAAGGAAAATATTGCTTGATGTACTCGTCAAATGGTTCATCTTAATGTTAATAAATATTGTTATCATGAGGAGTGACTGCACACGATATTTTATATGCACTTATTGAAAAATATTGTTTAATCTAATACTATCTTTTTCTCTAATATGGTAAAACAAAAATGTTTTCCCCTTATCCTCTTTTTCTTGGAATTCTAGGTATATTATTATTGCTTTATTGCCCATTGTAGTGTGATATTAGGCACCTGATGGGACAATTTTAACAAAACTAGTAAGGAATAGGATAATTTTCTAACCAGCTGGGTTGTTTACTGCCAATTCCTGGTTTCTCAAACAGAACTGTAGCATAGAAACATCCTTGATTTTATTACTTTCCCCCACTGGTTAGTTGACATCTGTTGCTTTTCTTGAGTACAGGGTTATTCCAAATAGACTACTTCAACTTGTAACTTATAGACTTTATATGTTGTTAATCAAGAGATATGCCTTTTCTCTTGCATCTCATATCAGTTGTCCAAACTATAAAAAGTAAGATTCAATTACTATCACATACACCTGATAAATTTCTCCTCTTTTTTTGCAGACTTTGATTGCACGTGTTGATAGTTATAACTCTTATGAGGTTGATATGGTGAATTTGAAGAAATTCATCCTAAAAATTATGGAATTAGTGGCTCAAAATTTATTAGTAGACCATACCTTAAAATGTGGGCAAGATATACAAGCTGTGAATGTAAAGCAGTTGATTCCTGATAATGAAAAATTAATGAATTTTGGGGCTTGCTTATGGAAGCAAATTTATAGATTTGTGATGTATAATTTAAATATGTGATTACGTGAAGAGGATCTAATCATTTTATAATGATAAAGAATCTTAATTACTGAATTGTTATTCAAAGATGATGGCTCAAGCATTTATGCGTCATTGATCATATCTTAATTATAGTTGAACTTAAACATACTACTAATAATTTTACTTTACTTATATATATATATATATATATATATATGTCTAGGTCAACTTCACACTCACAACCTCAGCACCTGCAATAACAACCACAGCGTTTGAAATAACAACCTCAGCACCTGTAACTAACAACTCTATCAACTGCATTTATAACATCAGTGCCTAAAATAACAACCACAGCACTAGTAACTCACAATCCCATCAGTTGCAACTAACAACCCCATCAATTACACTTACAACTCTAACACCTGCAATAATAACCCCAGCGCCTGCAACTAACAACCCCATCACATGCATTAAGAAACCCATCAGCTACAACTAACAACTCCATTAGCTGCACTTATAACCCCATCACCTACAATAACAACTCAAGTGCCTGAAATAACAACCTCAGCACCTGTAACTAACAACTCTATCAACTGCATTTATAACCTCAGTGCCTAAAATAACAACCATAATACCAGCAACTAACAACCACCCATCAATTGCAACTAACAACCCCATCAATTGCACTTACAACCTCAGCCTCTGCAACTAAGAACCCCATTATTTGCACTAAGAACCCCATCAACTCAACTAACAACACCATCAGCTGCACTAATAACCCCAGCCCCTATATTAATAACCCCATCAACTCAACTAACAATACCATCAGCCGCACTAATAACCCCAGCCCCTATATTAATAACCCCATCAGCTGCAACTTACAACCCCAGCACCTGCAATAACAACCTCAGCGCCTAAAATAACAACCCTAGTACTTGCAATTAACAACCCCATCAACTGTACTAATAATCCCAGTCACGATGATGAGTAAATCTACTTACAATACATTGTATTGTTATCTTATTTCATAGCAAAGCGTGCCAACACTGTAAACGCACCAACTCTCATTTTTTCTTTGATATTTTTTTATTTCACAAGGTCATTTAAGTCTTTTTACAATTAGAAAAAAAATTATGTGAGATCCCATAGGATTTGACATGAATTATGATATTTGATGAGACTTTTTTATTATTCAATTACTTATATGGGACCCATATATAATTTTTCCTTTTATTTTTTATATATAACTAATATTTTAATTTTATTTATAATATTTTTAATCTGATATAATTTTATTTAGAAATTTTTTAATTTAATATAATTTTCAATATTTAAAAAATAAAATTATATTAAATTAAAAAATTATAGATAAAATTATGTATAAAAATGAAAATATTAAATATTATTTTAATTTTATATTTGCTTATGATTTTCCCTTCTCTTCTGTTCAAACTTGGAATCAACTCCTATCTGTTTTCAAATTCGCCAATCTTGACCATACCTGATGCTCACCTGTTTCAGATTCTTCTTCTCTCACCCGTTAGCTTTTACCTCCAATCATTTAATATTTCATTTTTTAATAAATACTCACTGTATTGCTTCCTCTTCCTTCTTATTCATTCCATTAAAGCCAAATACGTCACCATCACTATTTATCTAGTCTTAACTTCTCCCCCATTGATTATTCTGTCATGGCAGAACCATCCAGGCTTCCCAGAACATACACCATCTTCAAGCAAAACATAAATAGTCAACCAGTCTACAACTCATCACTTTCAAATTCCAATCACGCCAGTCTTAACTGCTGAAACGACAGACCCAGTCAAGTTTGGATCCATATCATGGAAAAGGAAAATCACCCCGAACCAAATCTTACCTCGCAAATATTACTACTTCATAAATGGAAAAAAGTAAGAAAGAAGAAGAACTAGTAATATACCGCAGATTAACAATAACTTGTAAAGGAAAGGGGAAAACAATTTGAAACTTGACAAGTATGAAAGTTACGTGATTTAATTAATATTCACAAATCATGGGTAGCAGAGAAATAGATCACTGGAAAGGGATATGAACAAGCTGCTCTCATATTTTCACCGTATTGTTCTGGTGAGCATACATTTAGAGATCAAGAGACTAGTGGAGTAATTGAGACTGCACATTTTTAAGAACTCGGTAGACATCTGCTTCAACACGGGGTTGCAACCACTCTGAATCACGAGCAGCAACTTGGGAGCCAGACCTGCCTCCACGGCCTGTGATGCACATTCTTCAGGGGCAAGCTTGTAGATAGCCCACAATATTGACAATGCGAATTGAGTGCTGCTCTCTGATACTCTCATCATTAACTTCACCACATTGGGTATGATGTTCGGGCACTCTTTCAATGCCAGTCTTCCCTCTGGAAGTGTTGACAACACCTCTAAAATGTTCAGTGCTATCTCCAGACACTCATGGTTTAAACTTGGAAGAAGCTCAATCAACTGAGAAACTGCTCCTAGGCTTACCATGGAGCTTCTCACTGATTCGTGGGAACAGATTGTCTTCAGTAGCATGAGCCCAGTCATGACGCCTGTTGGGTGTTTCTTATCCCTCACTAACCTCAATAATCCAACCAAAAGGCTCAAGCTTGACAAAATCTCTGTCTCTGACTCATTCACCTCCATCAGCAGTGCTTCTATCAATTTGGCACAGTTCATCTTGGTCTCAATCGTTCCTTCGTTCATAACATCGACCAACAAGGATATCTTTGCCGGATGCATCAGATTTCTCTTCCACTCTGAATTCAAATCCAAATTCACTAGAATTCCAATAGCTTCCGACCCAACTGCGTGGGAAGTGAAAGGACCCATCAAAGAAGAAATTAAAGCAAGCCCACCATTTTCGTCGACCGTCTTCCTTGTGGACGCATGGGCAGTGACAATCTGCCTAAGATCTCGAAGGGCGTGAACTCTGGCTTGACCCTTCACCTTCTTGAGTGTCTCTAGGAGCTCCAGAGCTTTTCCTTGCACATCCTGGAACTGCTTCTTCAATGAGAGGTACTTCTGGGAGAACCAACTATGGATTAATTGACAGAGAGTCCTGTTCGGCGTCACTGAATCGTCCCAGAGTTCCTGCATCGTTGTGGGGCAGGTGTTATGACCCAGAGCAAACCATTTGAGAATGTTGGATCTGTCATAGGTCTGACCCGTGCAAAGGGTCACAGGCTCTAGCATGGGCTCTAACGAGATTGGACAGACGAACACCGAGGGCACATCAACTGAATCCAGCTCTTCAATCAACACCTTCAGGTCTATTTTGTAACCGTCGCTGCAACCACCGCCAGGTAGAGGAGCTCTGCCGTCCAAAGCCCCGCCTTTCACAGCAGGGTCTAGATCGAGCACCTCGGGGCCACCACCTGAAGGCATCTCTATGGGAGTATCCGGTAGAAACTGAGATAGAACTCGGAATGGAGCGGAAAATAAAATAGGAGGCGAGGCCCCTCAAATCCGGAGGATACGAAGCGTGTGAGAAAGAAATAAGAAAGCCGGACAGGAGGAAAGTCGGGGTTCAACTCAAGCCAGAACTCAATGACCGTCAAAGGGACAACTTTTTCCCCACACTGGTCTCTTTTCCTCTTTAACTGAGCCCTTTCAATGGTCAAAAAAGTATTTTACCCTGTTCATTCATCATCCTCATCAACGATATGATTGACTCATAATTTTCTTCCCTGATGCCAAAGCCCTCTCCCTCTTAGTGGCTGAGACTACTAAGTAAACCAAATAGCCTCCTAGACTAGGAATTTGGAAATGTAAATATAAAAATGCTTTCTTTCTGAAAAGAAAAAAGAAAAAATAAAACTTGGCAGTATTATTCTACTCAGTTAATCAGAGCGGCGGGGTTCACCGGCTCATCGTAGAGCGTCTTCAATCTTCAAGAAGCGACCGTGTACCACAGGTGCACGTGCAGTCCTAATTTTTTGCCGTGACCACTTCCGTGCTGTATTATTAGATATTTTCATTACTATGGTCTTAAGCTAAATATAATGTTATTTTAACAAATTTATAGACTAAAAAAATAGGGAGACTTATAATAAATGAAATATAATAAATAATATTTATTAGGAGTAACCATAAAAATTTAATTATTTTGGATGGCTAAATATTAAGTAAAAATTTATAATTATTAAATTATCTTTTACAAAAATTTATAATTATTAAATTATCTTTTACTCAACTCCCTATATTTCTACTATATTTTATTTTCAAAATTAGTATAAATTTTTAGACTTCTCACATCTTATTTTACTGATTACATTAAAGTTTCTATTGATATTTTTTTTGGATTTACATGACTATCACTTTAGCATAAAAGAATATAAAATAATAAATTATTTAAATATGTATAACTGTTAACTTTTGTAGATATTTATAACCTTTCATTAACGTATAAAATAAATTATAAAAGATATCAAGTTTTCTTAACATTATATAATTTTTTTAAATAAAATTTGTGTGAATTTTAAAAATAAAATTATAAAATTGATAAAATTGAACAAAGTTTGTGTTATTTTTTTATGTTACTGGCAAACAATGAGCTAAATTTTGTTAAATTTATTGAAATTTAAAATTTTATATTGGTTTTAAAAATATAATTTGGATAAAATATATGGGGTTTTAGTAAAAGATAATTTAATATTTTTTATTTTTTATTTTAACCTTCAATTCTTCTTAATAGTTATAACTTTTTACGATCATTTTTAATAAATATAATTTGTTATTGGTCATTTATTCTAATTCTACTAACAAAATATGTGAAATAGTTATTTATAATTAATGTATAAAAAATTGTGAATGGATAAAATAATCAATGTAAAGCCAAAATTTGGAAATAGACTTGATATTCAGGGAGAAAGGGAGGAGAAGGAATTGTGTTTGTAATGTAAAGAAAATCGGAAAAGTATGATTCGGCACGGACGAGACGTGGGGGTTGTGGCCCTGGGAAGGGACAATCTTGAAGTTGAAGACGCAACCTGGGACAGGTGGTCAGAAGGAGAAACCCGTGTCACCAGACTCAGAAAGTAATTTTTCTGATCAACACCCTTCACCTTCGGTGGAGATTATCGATGTGACCACACCCAAGGGCGTCGTTCTATGTAATGCTGCTGTTTTCTTGGTCCAAACTCCCAAGCTCACCTTCATTTGTGCTCCTCTTCCGAGAAACAAAATTTCACGAAAAACGCGGCTGCCAGGAATCTGTAATCTGTAGTAGTAATCTGAGTGAGTGAAGTGGTAAACGAGAGTAGATATGTTTTACCTTTAATATTATTGAATTTAGACAGAAAAATCCCTATTTAAAATTTTACTGTCTAAAATAACTTAGATTCATTTTAAGGATTAGATTCATTTTAAGGATCCCATGTCCTTTAGGGGCATAAAATTTGAGGGTTAGATGCCAAGCCTACCCATGATTAATGAAGATGAAGACATGCAAGAGAGTTTTTTGTTAGAAAACTTAAGAAGTTATGTACTGCTTTTGGTTTGTGTGGGAGGGTTGGACGAAGAGGGTAATGAGCAGTAAGAACGATGAGGGGGGGGGGGAGAGAGAGAGAGAGAGAGAGGAATAGTAAGGGAGAAGGCTAATAAAATACTCTATTAGTTATTATTTATAAAAGTTAATTATTATTTTTAGATAAATCTATATAGTTAAATAAAATAATTAATTATAATTAAAATTAATTTTAAAAATAAATATATATTATATACTCTTCAATTTATATAGATTAATTAATTAATTTATTTAAAATTTTAAATATATTTAAAAAATTAATTAATTTTTATAATTATAATCTGGGTGTATTAATAAAAGGAGAAAAGGGGGGATGGGCACAAAATTAGAGGACGTGAAAAAGTGAAGAATGCAGACGTGCAAGGCAATTATGAAGCACAAAAAAAGGGAGGGCGAGTGCACGAGGGGCTCGCTCGCAATGCTATTACGAGTGGGGAAAAGGCCAACTCGCCCCTCAAATCCCAACTACTGAATGGTTATGGACATAGAGTGGCCTAAAGTATGAGGATCCATCCCCAAATGCAGGGGAAGCTTCGATCGGGCTGGGCCTAGCCTTCCTCTCGACTCTAACACTTTGGGCTAAACCATCACTTGATCATATTCTTTACACTTTTTGTTTTTTTTAACCACATGATTTATCATAATTTTACTCCGATTATATCTGAACCTGACCTATAACGCGTATTTGACTATAGTAGGTGAGTTTCTCAATAGAAATTTTCTGCATAAACTAGGGTTTAAACTCAAAATATCACTTAAATAATACTAAGTTATTTACTATTCAGACTAACTCCCGTTGATATATTCTTTACACTTGATTCCACACATCTGCATAGCAAAATGAATCACAAACAATTTATCAAAAAAAAAAAAAAGAGAATCATAACCATTTATACTAATTCCCATTGACATATTCTTTACACTTGATTCCACAATTGGCATAGCAAAACGAATCATAAACAATTTATCAAAAAAAAAAAAAAAGAATCATGAACAACAATTTGAATCTAATAGAACAGGTTAATTCCTTAAAACATGAATAATCAATATTTAATTTTTTATTAAAAAATATATTTACATTTAATATATGATAGGAAGATGATACATATACTTATAAAAAAATAATAGAATAAATAATAATTAATATGGGTTGACTCTGATAGAATGAGTTTATCACGTAATGAATCAAAGTTAATCTCCTGCTGAGGAGGCATCCAAATTTAGTGTCTGTAAATATTTTGATCATGATCGCTTCTAATAAAAAAAAAGTACTGTGCTTAATAAAAAAAATGGGGGAAGGATGTGACAATTATAGATGACATAATGCCGTGCTGACCAATCACAGAAGGAGGGGAAAACTATGAGATGCCTTATTCCCCCAATCCACACGTCATCTTTCTCATGTTTATATTGATTACTCGTAGTTACTTCTTCACACGGTGGCTGCTCATTGTCATTGGATCTATTTTTTGAATCAGTGTACGGCAGCTACCTCTATTGCTCCAAAATACGGCATGCGAAGATATATTTCACAAATTCAAGTAAACAGAACAGCATTTGCTAGATGAACCTTTTCTTTTGCCATATACGTGTGAGACTGATTCCTGGACAAGCTCCAAACGCACCTTGCTCCTCGTTCTTTCCTGTTACGACTTTTGAGTGGGAGACGACACCGTCTCCTTGTTTTCTCTCTTTCTTTCTATATATATAGTTTCAAACTTGAAGCTTTTTATTGAAGCAACCATAACCATTTTGTTCACTTTGGTCAATGCTCCTATATGATTCCATGTTCGACATATAAATGCTTTGTGCCTGTGTTGGTTATGATATTAGAGGAGCCAGCTGGGTTTGAGCGAAAAGTGAGCGACACTAATGCTCCCTCCCAACAAGAAGCAGTTGTCAGCTGACATTCAATGTAATTCAATTCATCCCTCCAAATCAAATGATTTTGGTTCCTGTCATTTGTTCACTACTTGTTCTGATTACGACTCTCCTAACTGAGTCGGCAACGTCAACACAATTAACAGGTTAAACAAGATGACAATATTCTCTCCAAAACTACCGTTTCATTCATAAGATAACGTTTCGCCTTTAAAATCATCTTGTCTGAAGACTTTTTACATTACTTCGACTATGCATTCCCATCACCATAAAATCATACATCCACCAAATATGAACCTATATGAATTCCACAATAAAATACACGAACTTTAATTTAATTTTATATCTTATTAAAAAATCTATATATAGCATAAAATATGCATACTTTGTCATTCAGTTTGAAGCCTTTTAGAGACGCCAACTTCAGAAGATTTCAATCTGATGTCTACATGTCGTCGTCCCTGGAAAATTATTTATACTTTCCTCATCTATCCGACCATAAAACGGTATGCGTATATCATATACATATATATATATATATATATATATATATGAACCATTCCTACAAATGCGATGGAATTTAAGTAATTCCACGAGGTTTGTTTTAGCTCACATTAATCCACAATTAGTGGGCCTTTCCACATTCATGCCAATAATTCTAACAGCAGCATCCACACGTTACTTTTTAATTATGGAATGAGATCAGTTGTTTTATACCAGAGGGTGATGGGATCGGTTCCTTTAGGGTTGTTTGGTATGAATAATTTTGGGGAGAGAGGAGAGGAGAGGCTCCTTGTTTGGATAATAAAAACTTTTAGGATCTCATAAGCTTTACCACCTCTATAAATTTGGGGGAATTTAGAGAAGAAATAGAACATTTTTATTTTATAACATTAATATACCTATAATTTTTTTAATATCTTAATATTACCTATATATTATATTTTATTAAAAATATTCTATAAAATAATATAAGGATAAATTTATTTATATAGGGCCCGTTGGATAAGATTTTGAAAACAGGCTTATGAAAAAAAAGGAATGTTTAGGCAGCTTTTAGGAAATGACTTTTGGATAAGAGCTTATGAAAAGAAAATAGTTTTGAATAAATGAGTGTTTGGATAATTATTTCTGGAAGTACTTTTATTATTGGTAAATTACGAAAAATAGTATGAGTATTAAATTAGAAGAGATAAGATATGAGAGGAAAGAGGGTAAAGAAAAAAAGGAGAGAGGGTGTAAAAAAAGTAGGAGAGATGGTGTAAAAAAAGTAGGAGAGAGGGTGTAAGAAAAAGTATGGGTAATATAGTAATTGGTTAGTTCATAAGCTTTTTTACTGTTCCATAAACTACTCTAACCAACTTATCTAAAACATTAGTTTTAAACTATAGTTTAGTCTAAAAGCCCGTTTGAACAAATATAACTGTTTGTTTTAAATTTTTTTAAAATTTAGATTTTACCCAAACCTCTTCCCAAACACACACAAAAATATTTTCTCTCCCCTCTTTTCTTGAATCAAATAAAGTGACATAAAAATCCCTCACCTCCCCTTTTCTCTTTTAACGTTAATTTAAATAAGATAATAATAAAATCGTCATCTTCTTTTTCTTTATTTTCTCTATTAAAATCCCTTCTTTCCCTTCCCTTCTCCACATAGCCAAACATATGCTAGAATCTCCATGTGTAGGTAGAATAACACAATTACACCACTTATTCATAATCATAACAAATTAATTAATTAGATTTACCATTCCTATATCAACGTCACCCCTTAATCTTTAATTTTTTTTATAAAGAAAATAAGTAGCGCTCGAATTGCCACGTGCCACACAGGTGTTTTTAAGTAATGTAAACTTGGTTCCACCCGATTAAATTGACTTGGTGAAATTTGAGACTAATCTTGGGGACATTATACGTATGACCCAATTCAATTCAATTCAATCGCGCATTCCATGAGAAATTTATATAAAAATTGTTTATTAAAATGTTATTTCATTTTTCAGTAATAAACAATCATTTTATACGGATGTATAAATAATTTTGAAGCATTATTATATACTCTTAATTTTAAGTCAAATTAAAAGAAAGATACGAAGTCAGCCTTTTCTTTTTAACAGGGTCGAATTTATATATTAAAAATATTCTGCAAATTGAATTTCGGACTCAGTAAAACTCAACAAAATATATATACCCGCCTATCAGTTACAAATGGGCGTATTTAATTATGAACACGTCATCTCATACTTTTATTAGTCTCCTACTTTTTGTCTGTAATAATTGGTTCTCCTATTTCCTGTATGATTAGTATTATGTGGGACATGGCTGCTATTTTAAACTGCATTATTTAGAATTAGAATTAGTTAAGAAGGAGATTGACCAACACGTAGTTACGTACGTACCTCATCTTTCATTCACTTGTGAAAGGGAAACAAAAAGTACAAGTTCACAATACAAAGCTGTTGCGACCGAGTGAGAGGATCATTATTATACATTTATTAGAACAAGTCACAATTAAACTCAAGTTGAGAGACTTGTAAGATCAGTGAAACGGTCCGCTTAACCAACCGATTAATTAACAAAAAAAACCGCGGATTAATTCGTACAAATCTTTTATTTCCTTAACTAATTTAATCATGTTGTCTGAAAAAGTCCACGAGGAGCTCCACTTTTTATATAGTGCCCTCCTTCATCTCCCATTTCTCCCACACCCACTAGCGTCAAAATCACCTTCCTTATCATCCAGCCCCTGATATTTCCTGCGAACTCTTGATAGGGTTTTTCTTCCCTTAAGCTTCTCGGGGCAGCAGTATATATACATATAACGAGTATATATAACAAGGCAGAGAGAGATGAAGAACAAGGGACAAAGCAAGAGCATGATGGTGAGGATAATTACTTCACCGTTGAGAGTTCTGGGGAAAGCGAAGGACTTTTACATGAGAAGTATCACAAACTGCGGCAACAGCATGAACTACAGCAACCCCATGGATTTCGCCGGACGGTTCGAAGCTTTGCCCAGAAGCTACAGTGTTGCCACGACGAAGCAAGAGGACAGCAGAGAGGATTTCACAGAGCTGATGAGAGCAGCTTCTGACAGGAGGTTGATGGAGAAATTGAGCATGGATTCAGTCGTTAAACCAAAGGAGGAGACCAAAGTGTTGCCCAAGTCCGTGAGTGCTGGCATGGGTCGGATCGACGAAGACAGTCCCTGTGATTTTGGAGTCACTCCTCTTCCTTCTGCGACTGACTTGTACCCCAGAAGTAGAAGCTATGCTGTTACGAGGAGAACTGTTGCTGTCTTCTGAAATTCTCCCTTTTGCGTCTCACAGACACGAGCTTGTTCCATTTTAATGGCGGTTAGATTTGTTAACTGGATTGTTGTGAGTTTATGTTTCTGTTTTAGGTACTGTGTTCTCTTGTAGATGGTTTATAATTCAGTAAATGTGGAACTAGATCGATATCTGACTCGGATGGAAAGATATGCCTGCCCAAAATTAGGTGCGAGCTGAGTGAAACCAACCCGAATAGGGATGGAGGGTCACATTTTAAAATTGTTTATCAGATTTAGGAAATGGAATCATTTGCAGGAAAAGGGGAGTGACGAGGGAGTGCGTCACAATTTCAATCAATGCTATAGGGAAAGTTGGTGAGGACAAAGAGATTAATAAAATGCTGACGAAATGGACGGCTTTCAAGTTCATCCTAGTTGTGAGTTAAAGAAAAGAGAATAGAAAGCTATTTGGTGAAGGCGCATTATCAACAAATGCTATTGATTTAGGCTGAAATTGTGATAATAGAGTTAAATGGGACTGGGAGTCAGCCATATCCGTTAGTCAAGAGAACACATGCTTGGGCAGGTGAACATCCCCTGGCCCATCCTATACTTTTCGATGGCATGTGTGTGGGGCAATGTGGTTACGAGCGTTCTACTTAGGCCCCACCCTCCCTCCACATGCTTCAGAACATGCTTTGACTTAATTCAAAATGCAACCTAATCAGTCTAACTTAAAGGCACTCCCACATATAGTGGTATTACTTATTTATTCCTACATAAATAAGCCCTACATCCCTTTTCCGAACGCTACAAATACGTTACAACCACAAGATTATTTCGAATTCTTCTCGCCACCACCGTCCGGTACCTTCTTATTACTTATGGGTCATGGACATTATGCATTAAACACTTGCATTGCATCTCATCTTGTGTAGTTACCGTTAGATAGATAGATATATAATATTGAAAATTTAACACGCATTCCAATGCGAAGAATGTCTATATCATCCATTTGCAAAGGTTTATTTCAGGGAGATGAATAACTTATAACACACCTAAAATCTCTTTGTAACAACGAGATCAATAATTGCAAAATGATATTTAGCAATTGATGACTTTCCCGCCTTTTTAGGCCGAATCCATGAGAGTAATTCGGTATGAGAATTCCGTATTCCTTTCCTTTGGATTCTGGAGTCAGTGTAGCTCCCATATGGTTGGCGATGTATCTATTCCAAAATGTAATGTGGCCCACACCATGACGACGACAATAACGTCTTTGAAAATAAAATGTATGAAGAATCCCATACAAAGTACGAGCAACAAAAAAATAAAAGCCCATTTGGGCCATGGCAGCTACGAGATTTGGCATATATGGTATGGTAAGGAATATATTTTTCTTCTCCGAATTTAATTTTTACTGTTATTATAAGAGTTATTTTAATAATTAATCTTATAAATTTTATATAAATACTTTTTAAATCTTAAGTTTATATCTTAGTTTTGGTAAAAGACAAGGCCGAACTCACATAAATTTTTTTATACAAAAAAAAAATAATAGAAATGAAAAGAAAACGGACTTTGGAATTTCTTAAATATCCTTACTTACGGGGGAAATGACCATATTACTAGCAAGGGTACCAGATGGTTCTTCCTCCTGCAACAAAGTGGCAAGTGCGGAGTGCTCCCCCAAAAGGGGATATGTGTGTGTTTGGATAGAATTTTAGAAATGGACTTATGAAAAAAAAAATTTTGACAGCTTATAAAAAAGGGTTTTTGAAGAACAGTTTATGAAAAAAAATACTTTTAAATAAATGAGTGTTTGTATAGTTATTTTTAAAAGTACTTTTATTATTAGTAAATTATGAAAAATTGTATAAGTATTAAATGAGGAGAGATAAGAGATGATAGGAGAGAGGAGAGAGGGTATAATAAAAGAAAAGAGAGAGGGTGTAAGAAAAATTAAGAGAGAGGAGAGAGGGTGTAAGAAAAATTAGGAGAGAGGAGAGAGGGTGTAAGAAAAAGTAGGAGAGATAATATAAGAAAAAAATGTGTAATATAGTAATTGGTTAGTTCATAAGTTATTTTACTGTTTCATAAGCTACTCTGATCATCATATCTAAAACCTTAGTTTTAAACCATGGTTTAGTTCAAAAGCCTATTTGAACAAATATGGTTGTTTATTTTAAAATTTCTCTAAACTTAAGTTTTGCCCAAAAGGGCTTATAAAACCACGGCTTTCCGTGGTTCCAAACAGGCCCTATATCGTGTATAGTCCCGCCACATAGCTTCAGACACAGGCGACGCTTCTGGGCATAATTTTAGTACTCTCGTGGAAGAATAAGGGCCTTATTAGTTTCCTTTTGTGTCATGGGTGACTAATCGGAGGGTGAACCCATGGCGACTCAAAAAGCCATAGACTTATCAGACTTTAAGGACAAAGAACCTGGAGAAGTGATCGAATCGACGCCTTCACAAAAGGTAAGTAAAGAGAGGAAACTCAATAACTCCCATATCAAGAAGAAGCTCCTCAAGCCCGGGCATGGATGGGAGACCCCTGAGTTTAATGACGAAGTAACTGGTACTCATCTCTATGAAATTTTGGTTGCTAATGAAAGACAATGATACAAACAACTAAAAATTCATTTTTTAATCATTGTAGATGAGATGTGAACCCTGTTCGCCTAGTAATAAAATATAAGGACAACGATGGTGTTACTGAATGCAGTTCACTATGTGGGGACTTCGCTTGACTGGACAAAGTTTGATTCCACTTGAGATAGGGTTGAACCTGTTACATTTACTGTCGGTCAAGGTAAGTTCTAGACCTCTAGTTGATATTTGTTGTGAAAAAGTGGGTGTGTTAAAGAAACTAAAAGTCCCATATTGCTTGAGAGAATGAAGGCTTAAGAGTATAAATAATAAGTTACAATTGTGAGTTAGTAAATGGGCCTGGCTCGCGAGCACGGCAATAGGCCATCAATGGGAAATTCAATTGAAATCTAGTGATTTTCACCCTACGCGCAAGATAGAGCGTGAGATTGGGCATGTTTTGTGAAAAATATTTTAGTTTATCCAAATATATTTTTAATATGCTTAAATGGAAAGTTTTCAAATCCCTACAATCTACATGAGTTTGAAAGGCTAACGGTTGTTTTTTTAACGTTGTCATCATGACTGTTGGGAAGAGACCATTGCTGTCGGAAAGATACGACCCTACTGTCTGATAGCCATCGCTGTTTCAGTCGAGGGGCGTCTCTTACGGACGATGTTGGTAAACAGAAGTTTATAGTTGGAAATTATTATAGATGGGAGATGGTGAACAACAACGATATCAAGACTCAGATTAATGAATATTACAAATTGATTGAAGATTTCAAGGTTGAACACATCAATCTACCTACAGAATTTGTTGCCAGAATTCTAATTGAAAAGTTGCCAGAATCTTGGAACAACTACAAGCAAGAATTGAAACACAAACAGAAGCAACTATCGCTAACGGATTTGATCACTCATATTATTATTAAAGACTCCAACTGGAGAATAGTTCAAGCAGCAAAGGAGAAGGAGATGACTGCTAAGGCAAACTTGGTAGAAATAAAATCGAGCAATAAGAGGTACGACTCTAAACACAACAATAAGAAACACTAGAATAAACAATCAGATTACAAACCCAAGAATGCTGACCCCAAGTTCAAGAAGAAAGGTATATATTTTATCTATAATAAATCAAGCCATCATGCATTTGAATGCAGGAAGAGGGCTAATAAGATGAGAAGTAATAATCCTCTTAAACTAAATATAAATTTGGTTGAAGGAGATGATAGTAGTGGTAATGATGTTATCACTGTAATGATTTCTCAAACTTTTCTTATCTCTGATGTGAATAAATGGGTGGTAGGCTTTAGGGCTATGAGGCACATATATCCAAATGAAGAATTTTATTCCTCATTTGAAGAAGGAGAAGACCACGTGCATCTTATTGATTCTCGATATGTAAACGTTCATGGAAAAGGAAAAGTGGTTCTGAAACTCACATCAAGGAAGACCTTAGTGTTGCAAGATGTCCTATATGTGCCTGAAGTTAGAGCAAATTTAATTTCTGTGGCTATATTGGGAAAAGCTGGGGTCAAAGTGTCATTTGAATCTGATAAGATCATTATGACTAAGAACAATATTCTAATTGGGAAGGGTTATTGTAATCAAGGACTATTTGTACTGAGTGTTGATGAGAATAATAATAATGCATCTTCTACTGTTTACTTGATTGAGTCTTTTGACATTTGGCATGCTATATTAGGTCATGTTAATAAATCTTACATGGAAAGATTACAGAAACTTGAATTAATTCATGGAATTAAGAATGATATGATAAGTAAATGTGAGATTTGTGTATAAACTAAATTGACTAAGAGAACACACTTATCTACACAAAGAGAAACTAAATTATTATCCTTAATCCACACAGATTTAGGAGATCTGAAACAAACAGAAACTAGAGGTGGTAAAAGATATTATATTACTTGTATTGATGATTTCTCTAGATATACTAAGATGTATTTATTGAGAAATAAAGATAAGACTTATGATAAGTTTGTTTTATATAAAGCTCAGGTAGAAAATCAATTAAATAGAAAGATAAAAAGAATTAGACATATAGAGGAGGGAAATATTTGTTATTAGATGATTTTTGTGAAAAAGAAGGCATAATTCATGAAGTAACTCCTCCTTATTTTCCTGAATTTAATGGAATAATAGAAAGGAAAAATAAAACTTTAAAAGAAATGATGAATGCCTTACTTGTAAGTTCTGGAGTACCTGATAACTTGTAGGGGAAGCTATATTAACTGCATGTTTTTTACAAAATAGATTACCCCATAAGAAAACAAAGAGAACCCCTTATAAATTATAGAAAGGTTATAAACCAAATATGAAATATTTGAGAGTGTGGAGGTGTCTGGCAAAAGTTTTATTACCTGATCATAAAAAGAGAAAAATTGGTTCTAAAACTTTTAATTGTATGTTTATTGGTTATGCTCAACAAAGTGCTACTTATCGCTTTCTGGTTTTAAAAAGTGATGTTTTAGATAAAAATACAATTATTGAAACTAAAGATGCAGAGTTTTTTGAAAAAGTTTTTCCTTTGAAAGTTGAGCATACTTTAACAAAAATTGAAAGAATTTCTTCTTCCTCTCCTAAACAAATTTCAAATGAAGTTTTCGGTGAGAATTTACGAAAAAGTAAGAGGCAAAGGAAAGAAATTTCTTTTGGAGATGATTTCTTAACTTATTTAGTTAAAGGAGAACCTAGAGATTTTTTATAAAGTTATTTCTTCTCTAGATGCAGATTCATGGAAAGAAGCTATTAAATCAGAGATTGACTCTTTAAATAAAAATAAAACATGGGTTTTGGCAGATTTACCTCCAGGAGCAAAACCTATTGGATGTAAATGGGTTCTTAAGAAAAAATATTTTTCTGATGGGTCTGTAGATAAATACAAAGCCAGACTAGTAGGCAAGAGATATAATCAAAAGGAAAATATTGATTATTTTAATACCTTCTCTCCAGTAATAAGGATTTCTTCTATAAGAGTCCTTATTGCATTAGCTTCAATTCATAAGCTTTATATTCATCAAAAGGATGTTAAGACTGCATTTTTGAATGGTGATTTAGAAGAAGAAATTTATATGGCACAACCTGAAAGATGCATTGTTCCTGGGTAAGAAAATAAAGTTTGTAAATTAATTAAATCTTTATATGGTTTAAAACATGCACCTAAACAATGGCATAAAAAGTTAGATCAAGTTTTAACAAATGGTGGTTTCTCTACTATAGAAATAAAAAGATATGTTTATACAAAAGTTGTGAATAATGATTGTGTGATTATATGCCTATATGTGGATGATAGTATGAATATTGTGCTTGAAATAAAAGGTTTTCTTGCTTCAAATTTTGATATGAAAGATTTGGGTGAAACAAAGTTAATCTTAGGTGTTCAAATCATAAGGAATGAAAGAGTTATCTTACTTTCTCAAGAACATTATGTTGAGAAAATTCTAAGGGAATTTGAACAATATGATGAAACTCTATTGAGTTCTCCTTATGATTCAAGTGTGCACCTAAAGAAAAATTTAGGAGACCCACTGACTCAATCTAAATATGCACAGATCATTAGAAGTCTGTTGAATTTAATGAATTATACCATATTTGACATAGCATATGCTGTGTGTAGATTAAGCAAATATACTCACTGTCCAAGCAGTGAATATTGGGACGCTCTAATAAGGTTATTGAGATACCTTAGAGGCACCATAAATTATAGTATACATTATAGTGAATTTTCTGTTGTATTAGATAGATACAGTGGTGCGAACTGGATCTCAGATTCAGAAGGGTCAAAATCCACTAGTGGTTATGTGTTTATTCTTGGTGGTGGGGCAATCACATAGAAATCATCCAAGCAAACAATTCTAACTAAATCCTTAAGGGATTCTGAATTTATTGCTGTGGAATTGGTTGGAACTGAGGCTGAGTGGTTAAGAAACTTCTTAGTAAGTATTCCATTGGGTGACAAGCCCACACCATCAATATCTTTACACTGTGATAACCAATCTGCAATAGCTACAGCTAAAAATAAAACCTTCAATAGTAAAAATAGGCACATTCGATTGAGACACAATATTATAAAGCAACTGCTCAAAGATGGTGGTGATCTTAATCGATTATGTAAAGTTACAAGTAAATTTTGCGGATCTGTTAACAAAACCCTTAGGGAGAAAATAAATTGTTGAGACATCGAGGGGAATAGGACTAAAGCCAGCTTTATAACGACAACGATGACAATCCAACCTTTGTGATTGGTGATCCCATCAAGAAGGTTCAATGGGTAAGAATAAGTCGTTTGTTAGTTTTGCTATGACTAAAATATTATTACTGGTTCTTTCCTATGGTGTGTAAGAAAGTGTTAGATTGCATAGAGGAAGATGAGCAAAAGTTCTTAATAATTTCAAATCCCACAGGATGGTGTATTATGTGTAGATACACTTAAAGAAATCACATATACTAATGAGGAGTGCGGGCTGCTCCTATAAGATTGTGACAAAATCTCTAGATCATTCGTTAAAAATTAGGACACGCACATGGCCGCCTAACACGTAAAATCGCTTGGTAAACAGTAGAAATGTGGGGGTATAATCTGGATGTTAGTATCTTTGATATATACTCAAGAGGTGATGGTTCATAGTCCATAGGACCACTAGCATCTCTATATATCAAGTATTATCAGTTTAGGTCTGGTTCATAATCCAAAGGACTACTAGATACAATGATCATATCCATATGTAACTTAGAGAGTGGAGTTTCTTTTGACACATGTGGGGGATTGTTGTGAAAAAGTGGGTGTGTCAAAGAAACTAAAAGTCCCACATTGCTTGAGAGAATGAAGGCTCAAGAGTATAAATAATAAGTTACAATTGTGGGCTAGTAAATAGGCTTGGCTCATGCCCACGGCAATAGGCCATCAATGGGAAATTCAATTGAAATCCGGCGATTTCCACCCTACGCGCAAGATAGAGTATGAGATTGGGCATGTTTTGTGAAAAATATTTTGGTTTATCTAAGTATATTTTTAATATGCTTAAATGGAAAATTTTCAAATCCCTACAGTCTATATGAGTTTGAAAGGCTAACAGTTTTTTTTAACGTTGTCATCATGACTGTTGGGAAGAGACCGTTGCCGCCAAAAAGATACAACCCTACTGTCTGATAGCCATCACTGTTTCGGTCGAGGGATGTCTCTTACGGATGCAACCCGTGTTTCCGTATCTCTTCGTGCCTATAAAAGTAGCACACAAAGATGTTGCAAAGACATATGCAATAACGCTTCATCTTTGTGTCTCTCTTACCTATTTCTCTCTGAGTTTATTTCCTTCCGCTAGATTTTGTTTCCTTGTCTCCACAAGAAGAATCCGTTATAATCCTAGGGAGTACCGCTTCATCTTGCCAGTTGTTGTGAAATAACTCTTAAAGACGATGTCCTTAGACGCGACTCATATTGGTTGTTCCTTCTTTTGCAGGTGCCGACGCTAACAATATTTGTCCTAGAGTTGCTTGTAGAAATTCATGATATAATTTTTAAGGAACTGTTTGATTCTTGAGTGATAAAACTCGGCTCATATACTGATGTCCTGATGGGCTTGACAGCTCAAGTGGTTGCTGGGTTAGATCGCGGGATTATCACCATGAAAATGGGGGAGGTCGCATTATTCACATTGCCTTCTGAGTCAGGCAATGAAGTTGGGAATTCCGGAAGCATTCCGACAAACTCAGTCGTCCAGTTTGAGGTTGAACTCATTTCGTGGATCAAAGTGGTAGATGTTTGCAAAGATGGTGGGATTATGAAGAAGATTATGGAGAAGGGAAACAGGAATGAGCGACCCAGTGATCTAGATGAAGTTCTAGGTACTGTGACACCACATGTATTTTTTACTTCCCTTTCTGTTGAACATATCAATTAGATGATCTATTCCATCCAGTGTTTTCTGTTGCTGACTTCCTGTATCTCTTTGGGCTGGTTTTACGTTTTTTTCTGGCTGGCTCATTGATTTTTGATTCTTTTACTGTTGCAGTGAAGTACCAGGTGATGCTAATTGACGGCACTACTGTTGCAGAGACATCTGAAGAGGGATTTGAATTCCATGTGAAAGATGGTATATGTACTCTTGTTTCAGTTAACAGGAAGAAAATTGTGTTTATCTTCTTACCAGCTGTCTGACCAATTACCATACTTCTTGAAGGTCATCTATTTCCAGGATTACCAAAAGTAATTATGAGTATGGAGAAAGGAGAGAAGGCTAAGTTAATTGTTAAACCTCATTGTATGTCTTCTGTTCTGTTAGTCCTCCAACCAGTTCTGTGTTGTATGTTCATTTATTTACTGTCCTGAGTCTTGTTGGGATGGAAGAACCCTGGTGTTTTTAAAATATGAATTGGACTGAAATGAGAATGGTAAAATCATTTTTATTAAAATGTTTTTGCCAAGTGTTAGTCAGTAATAACTTCTATAGCACTTTGATTACAGCGAAGTAATTGGTCTTGCTAAAAGAAGTTAACTTATGGGACCAGGAATTAATATGCATCTGTCATGAGAAGCCAAATGATGAAATGACAACTGAAAGTTAAGACTGATCTACGTATAGCTATGTTTGTGAGTTAAGGTTCAAACTTCACATCCTATTTATCTCAGTGATATTTACATCTTCATCAGCTATTCTATATGTAGATGGCAGCTTTTAATTTCTGTTTTCTTCCTTAGCTTTGGGGATCTTGTGGTCCAATGTCTGAAATTATTTTGAACTTCGAAATTATGATATTTTTGTTTATTGCAGATGCCTTTGGAGCGAAGGGGGGAGAAGCAGAAAGCAGGGTCCATTCAATCCCACCAAATTCAGTATTGCATGTCAATATTGAATTGGTGTCCTTCAAGCCTGTTATTAATGTTACTGGAGAATCCAAAGTTCTAAAGAAGATACTGAGAGAAGGGGAAGGCTCCCAAACGGCCAATGAGGGTGCCACTGTTACGAGTAAGAAAATAATGACTAATTCATTATTTAAACTGAACTGGTGCTAATTTTATGTGTTATGTTACCTGATAACATAACATTAATAAGACTTATATAGCATCAGCAGCATCAGTTTATAAGACTTGTAAAAGATACCTTATAGATCTGCTCCGTGATGTTCCTCTTATTGTGAAGTTTGAAAGTGAACTAGAACATAGAATATTAGGGACTGGAAATTTATGATATTTACTTTCTTTTCTTGGCTCACAACAAAGAATCACGTCTTAATCGTGATAGTGATACGGTGAACAATATTAGCAGATTTTGAGCGTGCAATTGATAAACATAAGGACAAATTTTTCCTTTTCCCCGTATCCTTTTTATGGTATATGTAAGTTATATGATATAATTCCAGCTACTTTTCATTGCAAAAATCATATGATTTCTTGATCCACGGTTTGATTACCATGCAGTTAATTATGTAGCTAAGGTAGAAGATGGCACAATGTTTGAGAAGAAAGGAATTGATGAAACAAAGCCCTTGGAATTCATAACTGATGAAGGTATTTTTATCCCTACTGTTGCTTAACTTCGCCTTTTCCTTTTTTGATTTATAGTTTGAGGCATCTAAGAAGCAATTATAGTATTTTTTTTTTGTACGTTACTTCCTGTAGAACAAGTCATTTTTGGTCTAGATCGAGCAGTGGCTACAATGAAGAAGGGTGAGAAGGCCATTGTAAGCATACATCCTGATTATGCATTCGGAAACGCGGAAGCAAGATTTGATTTGGCCTCTGTTCCCCCGGGGTCCAATGTAGCCTATGAAGTTGAGATGGTGGACTTTATTAAGGTAACATTTGCTTATTTTCCACTGAGGAATTTGTAGATTTTGGCCTCATACTATGGATTATGAAGGAATCCTATTTCTTATTAGAGAAATGGAAAACAGAAATATAGATTGCTTGCATATTCATTTATGTTTTGGCTTTTCTTTTCTTCTTTCATTAAAAGGAGAAAGCACCATGGGAACTGAATAATAGTGAGAAAACTGAGGCAGCTGGGAAGAAGAAAGAAGAAGGAAATATATTATTTAAAAATGGCGAGTATCAGAGAGCAGGGAAAAAGTATGACAAGGTACGTCTTTTCCTGAAGCAGCTTTGGTTTTTTGAAATTTCATCAAGTTACTTCTAGTGTTGCTAATTCCCTGCTTCTCTTTTCTTCTCTTAGGCTGTTGATTATGTTAGTGAAGATGGATCCTTTGGGGATGATGAGCAAAAGCTAGCTAAGTCACTGAGAGTGTCATGCTGGTTGAATGGTGCATCATGTAACCTCAAACTTGATAACTTCTCAGAAGCAATCAAGTTATGCTCGCAGGTAAACAGTCCATCAAGTCTTGCATAAGATTTAAAGCAGCCAATTCAATGAGCACATTTTAATACTTTCTGCACCAGGTGCTTGATGTTGAGTTCCACAACGTGAAAGCATTGTACAGAAGAGCGCAAGCATATATGGAAACTGGGGACTACATTTTGGCAGATGTGAACATCAAGCAAGCTCTTGAGGCGGATCCACAGAACAGGTACATGATGAATTCAATCCTCAAACAATGGGAACTACTTAATTAGGTTGACTGTTTGAGTTTCTCAATGTTGGAACAAACTGGTCTGTGTATTTTCCAGGGAAGTAAAGCTGCTTCAGAGGAAATTGAAGCAACTTCAACTTGAGAGTGACAAAAGAGATGCTAAACTCTATGCAAATATGTTTGCACATAAAGAGAAAGACTCGTCTGTAGTAACAAAGGTGATCCGTGCGAAAACTTGGTTACTCTTTTCTGCTCGTGTGTTGAAAGCTTTTTATGTCTTTCCATAAGCCCCACTTGGGAAATATTTTGGGGAATAGGTGGACATTTAACTAGCAGTTTTAAGCTTAGGACCTGTGAATATGACACGGACTTACTTCCTGCGATTTTCATGTTAGTAAGTTCCGTTAATTGCCATTTCACTGTATCGTAAATTAAATATGTAACACAAACTCCTGCATTACAGAGATTGAAGGTTGAGAAAAGGAAGGATGAAAGGAAAGATGAAGGGGTCATGAGAATGGAAGCGGACAAAGTCGCTGACAGTGCAACTCCCCCTGATGGGGTTGTAAATTGTAATGAAGGATTGATCAATCCATATAACCTGTAAAATTAAACCGTTAAATTCAACTGATAATAATTTTTTATTTTTGATAAAAAAAAGTAAAATTTAATCGCTTAAACTTTGAAATGATAAGTTGGAGAGTTCTCCAAGGGAAAATTTGGCCTCTCATGCAGGAGAGACTTGGGAATGGTTCACGGCGAAGTCATAGAATTACATAAAATACTACTACTCCTTTTATTTCAAAATATGTATTTTTTTTTCAGAATTTCAACAGTATTTATTATAATTTCTTCCATGATACTCTTATTTACCTCAACGACTTCAAAACAGTATTCATTGCATTGCATGTAAAAACAAGAAACGGTATTGATTAAGTTTTAGGAGTAAATTTGACAATGTAATAAATATTCTAATGTATTAATTATATTTCTTAATGTGTGTGCAAGTACTAATTACCTTGAAAAACAGATATTTTGAAAGGGTGTAAAGTATTTAATATTAAAGCAATGATTGATATTAGATGTTATGGGGGTAAAATTTGGATCTTTAAAATGCCAATAAGCTCTGACCACTTGGAATCCTGACAGATAAAATTGCTCAAATTTCAACTACAAAATAGTTGAGTGGAACGTATCTAAAAGAATATTTTAAAATATTGGATGAAGGATAAAATATTTTAAAGTGTCCTATCATTGGAAAAATATATTTCTTTAGAGTGGAGAACTTTGACAGTAAGTTTATTTGATAGGTGGAAAGAGTTTTTTTTTTATAAAAATAAAAGTAAAAATCAAATCAAATTAAAAATTTATTTGTTAGGATAAAAATAAATATATAATTACTATATATTTTTTATAATTTAAGATAAAATAATTTAAAATATTTTTTTATAACTTCTTATTAAAATTATCTAAAAATTTATAATTTATAATAAAATTGTCTAAAGTATTTTATTTTTATTTTTATTATTTTATTTTCTAATATTTTTTATAAAAATAAAATAATTTAAAATATTAAAAATAAAAACTCTATTTTCACTTTACTTATATCAAAAATGCCATTAAGGTTTTTTAAGTCCAAAATTTCCCTTAACAAATTGCTCCGCAAGACACTTGAATGGCTCACGCGCTCCACTGCATGGAAAATTCCGCCTCATGGGAAGCCTTTATGCGTGTTCATGATGAATATGCGTCTAATAGAGTCATCACAATTTTTTCTATTAGAATGAATAAAATTAAATGTTGGTAGAGTACATATGATCAATTTATGAAAAGGTAAGTTGTAATAAAATTATTAGAGATTAATCTAAAAGTTAAATTATAAGATTTATAAGTATTATCAATTCACATAGCGTGATTGAAATTAAATAATAAATTATTTTTAAAAATTTAAAATTTATTTAAGAGTTAAGATTTAAGAAATAATACTTGAATTAAATATTAAAAATATTATAGATATGTTAATAAAAGATATAGTTTATAAAACTTTTTACTTATACAAATCCAGAAGGTTATGAAGTTATATTAAGAGTTAAAAATATAATATATTTAGAGAATAAAAATAGATTTTTTGACAAAAGATAGTTTAAGAGATACATAAATATTTTATTCATATATATAAGTATTTTATTTATATTTTGTTTATTTAAAGGATATTGTGATTACGTAGTATTTGAAATTTAATTCTTTTATAGATTAAATTATCTTAATTAAGGATAAATTAACTTTTTTTTATAATAAATAAATAAATAAATGCCGCCGTTTTAAATTATGAGCTCCTTAAATAAAGTTTGACACGTATCTTTAAACATGATGTTTGGATCGCGTGTATAGAAAAAAAAAACAAGGTTTAGTGATAAAATCTATTTTAATAATTAATAAGCTTACTAGTCTCTTGAGTTATTCTCCACCAAAAAAACGATCAGCTCTACAAACGGTCCAATTAAAACAGCAGAAATAATTAAATTTGTTATAAAGAGAACTCCGCTGGTCTAGTCATGAGGAAGTGCACCGATCGTTGTAACAGTTCCTCAAGCAAGTGAGCAGGATAGCTCTTCGAATACAGGAAATGGCTGCTGCGTCTTCAACTTCTCCATCTTCTTCATCCTTCTCAGTATCTCTGCTCCTTCTTCTTTTTCTATCTTCACAGGCTTGCTTCACTTTTTCACTCTCTCGCTCAACTGTTAAGTTTCTTCCTGGTTTCCAACGGCCTCTGCCTTTCCATCTTGAAACTGGGTATGTTCTCTTTCAAAGATCCTCTCTGAAAGCAGATACCATACTTTGTGACGTTTGTCGTTTTCACTGTAACTTGCAAATGGGATTTAAGGTATGTGGGAGTTGGAGAATCAGAGCAAGTGCAGCTGTTCTACTACTTCCTCAAGTCAGAGCGAAATCCCAAGCAAGACCCTCTGATACTGTGGCTAACTGGGGGTCCTGGCTGCTCTGCTTTATCTCCACTTCTCTTGGAAATTGGTAACACAGGGATCGCTCTTGTCTATTTTGTTCCAGAACGTCATCGTTGGGATTATTTGCTTTTCTAACCTACCATTAAATGGATTTTAAGGCCCACTTCGTGTTCTGGTGGAGGAATATAATGGTACTCTCCCTACACTTGTTTTAAATCCAGACTCATGGACTCAGGTTATTTCAAAACTTTCCCTAACTAGTAGCGATTCTTCAATTTTAAATTTCTATGCTGCCCCACAGCAGTTTTACTTACTGGGGATTGATGGTCAGATTTCCAGCATACTTTTCATAGATTTACCTGCTCATACTGGATTCTCCTACACAACACTCCCCATTGCTCCCCTGCGCAGTGACTCTAAACAAATCCAACACGCCCTTCAATTTTTCAGGAAGGTACCAACTACATGTAACATTCATAACTTTTTCTTTTCTTTTTCACAACACAGAGAGAGAGAGAGAGAGAGCCTCTGTCGTCATTATTGTTATAAATGCTTAACCATTGTTCTTTGTGCAGTGGTTGACTGTTTACCCAGAATTCCGCTCGAACCGAATATACATTGGCGGCGACTCATATTCTGGAATGATTGTCCCTGCAGTTGCTCTTGAAATCTCGAAAGGTGAGTAAGCTTCTCATCTTTCATGCACATAACACGAAGACAATCATGGTTAATTTTCGTTAAGACTCAGTACATGATCAAAGGATGAAGTGTAGAACGTTGTGTTAGATGTGAGATTGTACAGGTGATAACTGAGTTCTTAATTTTTAGAGTGCTGAAAGGTGATAAAAAAAATAAGATAGCAAAAGTTTTGGAATTTTGTCATTTTGCAGGAAATGAGAACAGCATAGAGCCTTCAATTAATTTACAGGTTGGTAGTTCTTTTTAATTTGTTCCTAAATTTCCTTCCCTCTACATAGGGTTCCTTCATTATCTACAACTTTTAGCTGATAATGACCCGATTATCTTATAATCAAGGGATATGTGCTAGGAAACCCCTCAACAAACGTGGCTATAGATAACAACCATAAGATCCCATTTGCTCATGGCATGGGGCTGATTCCTGATGAACTCTATGAGGTAATTTATTTCTGAAGACATGGATGGCCTGAATTTAAAGATGAAATGTTTATTACTAATCAAAATAAATCAATGAGTCCTCGCAGTCATTGAAAAGCAGTTGTGGGGGAGAGTATCAGAATGTAGATCCTACTAATAAAATGTGTCTCGGTTATATTGCAGCATATGAAAAGGTAGGCAATCATAATAAGTTGGTGCATGCTTGGATAATCGTTTTTCTCTCGGAGATCTTTGTAGTAATACTTATCTGCCAATTTTAAATGTCAGTGTGTTTCAGGAATAAATACTCCACATATTTTGGAACCCAAATGTCCCTTTTTTTCCCCAAAACCCCAAACGTTCGCTGATAGAAGATCTCTGGATGAGATGCCTGAATCATTAGTCGCCTCAGACTCTCAACAATCAGTTCCTACCATAGGCTGTCGAGTAATTCCACAGTCTCCTCCCTTGTTATTCCTTTTCTGATTCTAACCATACCTTTATTAGCACGACAAGAAAAGATGCAGCTTCTATTTAAGCACGTGTTTATTTGCATGTAGAGTTACGCATCTATGCTAGTTCAGTATTGGGCAAATGATGGTGCTGTTCGCAAGGCCCTTGGCATCCGTGAGGTATTAGAATGATAATATTCCTTGACCTTCACATTTTCACAGTTATCATACCGAGAGCGTAAATTGGATGCATGAACAGGGAAGCATAGGGAAATGGGTGCGATGTATTATGACACCTTATACTAAAGAAGTTGAAAGCAGTGTTCCATATCATGCGAACTTGAGCGCGAAAGGTTACCGTTCGCTAATATACAGGTGATGAACTACATGTTCTGCATTTGGAAAATCATTGGTGATCATTACTTCAAATTCATTTGGTTTTTTCATGGCAGTGGAGATCATGACTTTCTTACCACGTTTGTGGGAACTCAAGCATGGATAAGATCTCTAAATTACTCCATTGTAGATGAGTGGAGGCCATGGTTTGTGAAACGCCAAGTCGCAGGGTAAGCATTCAGGGAAAATCAACATTCTGCTTTTATTCTGAATCCAAAACTTGCAAAAAATAAGGGCATAACTTGGAGGTGCTTCTTGTTGTGCAGTTACACGAGGACATATTCAAATGGGATGACCTATGCGACTGTTAAGGCAAGAACCATCTTTTCCGTTTGAGTTGAAAGAATCATGCATGGTTCAGAGCTGGGAAATTCAGATTCATGTTCCGTGTTTAAATTAACTTGCAGGGTGGAGGGCACACTGCTCCTGAGTACAAGCCTGAAGAATGCTTTGCAATGTTCGAGAGGTGGATTTCTCAAAAAGCGTTGTAATCTTCGAAATCGTTAGTTATTTGAGTTGTCCAAATAAACAGTATTACAGCCTGCTATCTTTGTTTTATTTTTTCTATTTGGACCAAACATGTTCCCCCCACTCCTCAAGTGCACAAAATTAAGTAGAAAGTGTCAAATAATGCTTGTTACTTTTTTTTATTTGGTTAAAACTTTTATGGTGCTATAAAATGATCAGTTATTGTTAATACTTCCTTCACTTTCAAATGTAAGATATAAATACTAACTTGCATAAAAAAAAACAACTTCACATGTATTGTGAAAGTTAGGTAAAGCTATTTTGGCTTATTAAATTTGTACCAGAAAAAAAATATCTTTTTTTTTATTACGAGAATTTTTGAAAAAGTATTGTATTTATGCACGATCTAAAAGTAAGGTGAAATATTTCTTCTTTTTAAGTGATATTAATGTTAGACAAGGAAAAAATTTAATTATATTTATACCTGATTAACCTCCCTTTATAATAATATTTTAGTCCCTTATTATAAGGATGTTGTAACAACTTCATATGTATTAAAAGCTTCATTAAAATTAAGTTTTTTTTTAAATGTGCTTGAAATTTTAACAAGTTTTTTATATTACTCTTGAAGTTTATTAAATTTTTGTTTTCCCATATTAATATCACTCTACTTGATTGGGGGTAAGGAGAGGAAAAGGTGAGCATAGAGGGCACAAAAAAGAGATGATAATAAGTACTTGAGATAAATTGGAGAGGTTCATATAATAATGACTAAGCAAGTCTTTGAGAAGCTGTCTATCATGCAAGATGCAGCAACATCATGTAATTTCTTTAAATGTTTCTATTTCCGCGTTGATATGCTTCATATGCATTATCCAGAGTTGTTTTAATTTGTGTTTATAACTAACTCATCGCAAAACTTCCTTTCAAAAATTTGTTCTTTGAAAAACCAAATCAGCTTTGTAAACCTGGGGTCCTATTATCTAATCCAAACCTAACCAACTTTTTTCCTTGACTTTAAAACCCATTCATTAATTCCTCATATTTCCTTCAAATCTATCACTCTTATCTGCTGTATCTCTTTCATTGACATGGGGCTGAACAAAAGTTTTACTGTTTAGGTCCTATAAACAATGGATTCAACCTATATATAACTGCATGTTGTTGGTCTCAAACTATACGTCAAGCTAATGAATCAGGTACTTTCAGCCCTTCCCCACTCGGGGGTTGGTGGGGAAGAAGGAACAAAGTTGAAAAACTTTACACGACTCACGTGACACAGGTATCTTGTTCCTTTAAAAAGCACAACAAACTCACGAAGCCGTCAGTTTCAGTTTCAGTTTCAGTTTCAGCCGTCCACTTTGTTAACAGCGACATCTTACACAAGGCGTGAATAATCAATTTCCTTGTCTTTTCCATATATTATGAAACTCGGGCTCTGTGAATGGTCACCCTTATTCTCATTATGAGTATGAGATAAAGCCTTCAACAACAACCACAAAACAGTTAGTTCCTTGACGTGTGATGCAGCGATTCCTTCTCCTTCATGCTACAGTGCTGCCGGCTCCTTTATTATTATTTATGGCAGCACCAAGCATGAGCTTGCTGCAAAGTGGCTTTTGAAATGGGAAGGCTTCGTTGTAATTATCACTTGAATGAGACTCTCCTTCTCCTTGCTGTCCTCCTTCTTCATATCTCGTCTCAGTCTGCAACATGGGGCTCGATCGTCAAGTTTCTTCCTGGATTCCAGGGACCACTCCCTTTTGTTCTAGAGACAGGGTAGGTCGGAGTCGATCATTATTAAACTGCGATCCCTGAGATTTTAAGGCTGATTAAGTGATTAATGTTGAATTTTTGGTCAGTTATGTTGGAGTTGGTGAAACAGAGGATGTGCAGTTGTTTTACTACTTTATCGAGTCAGAGAACAATCCCAGAGATGATCCTCTCATGCTCTGGCTAACTGGAGGACCTGGTTGCTCTGCTCTTTCGGGTCTCGTCTTTGAAATCGGTAATTGTTGAAACACGCACACTCTTACTCTGCAACTGGCCACTTAAAGGTACGTGGCGAGTGATATATAAGCCAGGCCCTTGAAAGTGATCACTTTTGCAGGTCCACTTGAATTTTCAAACCAGGAATACAATGGGAGCGTGCCTAATCTGGTGTTGAGACCCAGTTCTTGGACAGAGGTGGCATTATTATCATAGCCTCAAATACATCGTTCTTTGTTTGATTGATGATCACGCGTGTTTGATTCAACGTTTTCAAAGTGTTCAGGTAAGTAGCATCATATTCGTAGATTTGCCCGCCGGTACCGGCTTCTCTTACTCCAAAACACTCCAGCAACAACAAGGTGACTGGAAAGCAATTCATCATGCCCATCAGTTTCTCAGGAAGGTAATTTCATTAGTTTGCAGTAAGGAAGAGGAAGGGGATGAAAGTGAGCTGCTTGGAAATATATAGCTGGTAATTAATGATCATGTTTTTTAATGTTGATAGTGGCTGGTTGATCATCCGGAGTTTCAGTCCAATAAAGTGTACATCGGCGGTGACTCCTACTCCGGCGTCCCTCTCCCAGTAATTGTTCAAGAGATATCAAATGGTACAAAACTCGTGAACTGTATGCCACTATTGACATTTGATTTTGACTAAACAAGGAAATCTCAAGGTGATCAAGAGTCGCGCCTGTAATTATTATTGTTCACTAGTTTCAACCGAGTCATGAGCATCAGCCATCGCTCCAATGAAAGTGGGCCTTCTTGATCTTATCGGATCTCCCGATGGGAGACCTCTAAGTGGGCCTCAAATGAGTTGGCTTTGTGCAGACTTTAACACGATGCCACATCACTCATTGACTGGGGGAAAAAACAAACTACCTGATAGTTGCTTTCTTTCAATATAACCAACCCCTTGAATCAGACGGTATATATATGAAAAAATAGTTTATTATGAGAGATAAGCTTATTTTAATAATCTCTATATTTTCTGGAAGAATTAGTTTATAAGCTATCTATTTGAGGATACCTACTGATTTTTACTTAAAAGAGAAAACTCCTCTAACACTTGACATCATTGTACGGTCTAAATATATTATTTTTTATTTTTTTAAATTAATTATTTTAATAGTTTTTTATTTAAAAATGCGGGTTATAAAAAAATAGATCTGATGTTCAATTATTTTGATGAGCACCATGGGTGCCTAGCACTTTCTGTAGTATTTGGACAGAGTAATATTCTGATTATATAATAGCTTGATCACTCACCATAAGCTCCCTTATCCGCATGCAGCAAATGAAGCAGGTGTCCAGCCCCGGATAAATCTTCAGGTCTGCTGTAGTTACTCTATTGATCTACTTTCTTTTTTTCTTGATTTATGCTGGTGTTTACCTATTGTTACATTTTGAATTTTGTGAATTCACTTTTATATTCTTAAGGGCATGGAGATGCCCTTTTTCTTTCTTTCTTTTTTTTTAAAAAAGAAAAGAAAACAGTACAAGAGACCGGTGATTTATAGATAGTGAAAAATGTGTCTTGTTTTATACTCTTTACAATGGACATGCTTGCATGCCATCCAGTTTTATAATTAGAACCGGCGAGTTATTCTATATTCATGACAATATTTTATTTTATCATTTCTATATCTCAAAAGATAGATAGACGAGGGGAGAGGATAAAAAACATAATTTAAGCACTTTTAATGCTAACCTACCACGAGTCACATCTTGTCTCTTTCCAAAATTCAAATTCAAATCTTCAGGCCAAAAAAATTAAATCTGGTTGTTGGATACAATTAATGTTATGTATGGTATAGACAATATATAAAATATAATTTATATTACAATTTATATTATAAATTATATTTTATGTTAAAGATTAAAAGATTATAATATATAGTTAATATATATTCATTTAAGTCATTTTTATAAACAATCACCAAATCACACGGATCATGGTTAAAATTAATTAAAAATAATAATTTTATTAGAAATGATTTTTTTAAAATATATCTTTATTTATGGGGATAATTGGTGGGAGAAAGAATGAATGAGAAGAGATAAGATATTGAGAGTGGAGAAAAAGACATGAGAGAGAAATATAATTAATTAAGAATAAAAATAAAAAATATATATTAAATTATTGAGAATGTTGCTTATAATTATTGTTTATATATAGTAATAATATATGAGAGAGAATGTTACTTGTAGAAGGGAGTGAAAGGAGTGGGCAAAAAAATATTTGCTATTATATAAAGTTGGATCTAATGGTATTTTCTTCAGGGATACCTGCTGGGTAATCCGGTGACAGCTCCATCGAAAGCCAATTATGGGGTTCCATTCGCTCACGGAATGGGATTAATTTCTGATGAACTTTACGAGGTACTTTATTTATCATTGACGGATAGATACTATTGAAAAAGGCTGAAATTTGCTTCCGAAACAAGTCTAAAGAATTTCATTTACTCCACGAGCAGTCACTCCAAACAAATTGCGGAGGGAAGTATAAATCCATAGACCCCAAAAATGTAAACTGTAGCAGAGATATGCAGTCCTTCAGAAAGGTAATAATACTACAGTTAGTTCGTTGTCTTGTATATATATTACTGTTTTTGAGGGTGCCCTAAATAACCCTTGATGGTGCTTCAGTCTACTTCAGGACTCAACGCGGCCCATATTCTCGAACCCTTGTGTGAGTTCGCATTGCGAAAGCCGATAGAAATATCTTGGAGAAGATCTTTCACTTACAAGCGCAGGGCGGTTCTGGAATCTAATCTCTCAGGGCCACCCTTAAGCTGCCGGGTAACTTTTCATAAACTAACCCACTTTCACTTATCTCAAATATTTATTCATCACTTTGTTTCTTTTTTTTTGTTTGCCATCATCATCCTCGACTCCTCGTAGACTTATGCTTATTTCCTGTCTGGTAACTGGGCCAACCATCCCGATGTTCGCAAGGCACTTGGTATCCGACAGGTATATATAGTTTTACTCGTTCGGTTACAAATGTAAGAGCTAATAATGTAGTTTTTAGAGACATGCATGAGTAGGATAATATTGTGTAAACGAAGAAGTACACGAGAATTATTCAAGCGGGTGTGGGTGTGGGTGTGGGTGCAGGGAAGTATAGGGAGATGGAAGCGTTGTGACTATGGAATGAATTACAAGTTCGAGATCCCTGGATCCTTGGAGTATCATATGAATCTTAGCAGAAAAGGCTATCGTTCATTGATATACAGGTCTAAATTCTTTTACTTACGTAGCTCGTATGGATCGACAATTAAGCATAGTAAGTGCTTTTATGGATATCGTGTTAAAATAATGCAGTGGGGATCATGACATGATGGTTCCTTTCCTGGAAACTCAAGCGTGGATAAGATCTTTGAATTACTCCATCGTCGATGACTGGAGACCCTGGTATATTAATGCCCAGGTTGCAGGGTACGTATATATCAAACTCGATACACTGACTCTAATATATATACACACAAACACTTTGTTCATGGGGTTATAGCAACCTGACCTTTTCTTTCCTTTTTGGGTAGATACACGAGGGCTTACTCCAACCAAATGACATTTGCAACTGTGAAGGCAAGCATTATTTCTTCTTTTGATATATATATATATATATATATAAACTTCAATATTGTGTCTTTGCAATCAAAATCTTTATAGTGTGATGTTGATGCATGGAATTGCAGGGTGGAGGACATACTGCCCCAGAATATAAGCATGAAGAATGTTTTGGAATGTTTAGTCGATGGATATCTAACAGAGCTTTGTAGAAATATACAGTTGAGTCGAGGGGGCATTCTTTCTAATGATCAAATAATATCTGCAGAACTTTACATGACACAAATATAAAGAAACTGAAAATTAATAAATAAAATGTCCCAATTTTATTGGTATCATCATGGCTATTTTCCATTAACCTCACAAAATATTTCACTCGCGAAAATAATATATTTCTTTTTAAGAGTGAGAGTTGAGACGGGACTATAATTTTATGAAATAAAATAAAATGATTGTCTGATCATGGCCTGGCCATGGCGACCGGCTAGTGCCGGTATGTACCGGGAGATCGTTTGCGTTCAGTTTTCGGTTTTTATGGGCTCTTTGTTAAAAGCTGTTATGGGCTTTGAGTCATGTTCAACAAGGCCCATTACAGTTGGGTTAGAGTGAGACTCTCTATTTCACCATTTTAAAGTGTCCCTGAAATGGGTCTAAGGACTAACCAAGGCTGGGTAACTCATCGATGGGCCTAGAATGTAGCATAGCAGTGGAGCGTGATAGCAATATGGTTACTAAATTTTCAGGATTTATTTTGTGTGGAGTGTGGAGTCTCTGAATTCTTTCTTAAGAAGCAAACCCACTGATTAGGGATAAAAATAAGTGAAGTGAACTAAATTGGTATTATTAAAAAAAATATATAAGCTATGAAATAATATTTTTTTTAAAAATTAGACTTAGGCTTCTTAAAAAAACTGTTAAATCTATAAGATAAATGTGTATATTATTATAATATATTCAATATAAAAATGTATTAAGTGGATGTCAAATTCACTATCTATTAAGGTTGTGTTTGGAAACACATTTTGGTAAAATTTAAATTTTAAATTTTTTTAAAATAAACAGTTATATTTATTCAAATGGACTTTTGGATTAAACCATAGTTTAAAACTAAGGTTTTCGATAAACTGGTCAAAATAATTTATAGAACAGTAAAATAGCTTATGATCTAACCAATTACTATATTGCCCATATTTTTTCTTATAACCTCTATCATCTCTCATACTTTTTCTTATACTTCTCTCTTACTTTTTCTTACACCATCTCTCATTTCTTTTCCTACACCCTCGCTTCTCTTATATCTTATCTCTCTTCATTTAATACTCATACCATTTTTTTTATAATTTACCAATAATAAAAGTACTTCTGAAAATAACTATCTAAACACTTATTTATTTAAAAAATACTTTTCTTTTATAAATTTTTCTCCAAAAGCAATTTTCTAAAAGTTACTTAAAAGTCCATTTTTTTATAAGCCTATTTCCAAAATTTTATCTAATCAGACTTAACTATAATACAAAAATTAAAGTATTGAACTAACACATATAATTATTAATTTTATTTTCACATTATAAATCTAAACATACTTCTACAATGTATATGAACAATAACACTAAAAACCTAATTGAAATCCTTATTTGATTTGATGTTACTCACACTTCTCGCACTCTCACTATGCCTTCGCCATCTCGTTTTCCCTAATCGCTCGGCATCACCTCTCCCTCTCGCTCGCTTATTCCAGTTGTAGGCCATCACTCAATCTCTTCTTTGATGATTTTGCCCCATTAGGTCATCACTCCCTTTCCCAAATCCAGTCGATGAGGAGGGCTAGGATGACGGACAGCGAGGATGCCGAACAGTGAGGACGACGGTAGATGGCTCTTCATCTTTCTTCAACCTCCGTTGTCTTCATTCTTCATTCCCATGGTTGACTTTAGATTTAAGAGTAGGAGAGTGTTGTTTCGATTTCAGCGGTGAAGGGAGACTTCAGATCCGTCGAACTTGTGGTCGTCGACATTGTCTTCACCAAACAATATTTTGGCACAACCTTCACCAAGCATGATTTCAACACTGCCTCCACCAAGCATAGTTTGATTTTTTTGGGTTTGAACGTTGTTCTGGGTTCGATTTTTATTTGCTTTTCTTTTTAAATATTTGTTTTGGTTTTGTTCTGAAATGAGAGTTATATTAAAATCCCCGATTCATTTGTTCTAGGTTTAAATCTTTTTAAATTATGGAATTGTATATTGGTGAAGTTTGTTCATCGATTTACTCTTTGAAGTTTAACAATGTTATGGTAACTGACAATGGTGATTTACCCATTATCTTCATATACATGTTTAGGATTTCATACGTTTTTTTAATAGGCTTTAGGCTATCCTAAATATTTGTATAGACTAGATTTATATTAAAAAAAATCTAATATATTAGGTTTAAATTAAATTATTACTTAATATGTTTATCCTATTAATGCTAAAGTTTGGTTTTACTTATTTCCATGCATACAAGTAATAAATAACTTTTTTTGGAAGAAAATGGCCATTCTAATTAATTCGATACCAAGAGCAGGGGTTTCGTTAGATTCAAATCTTGAGTTCATTTGTATTCTCTGCATTTGAAGTATTTACATCAAGTTGCTTATTTCAAAAATAAAAATAAATGAAAAAAATCACAAGCTCATCTCTCCGCCGTACCGGGTGGAAAAAGACCAATCTGCTGACGCTGGGTACCTTTTGCGGGAGAATGACAACTAAATAAGCCCAATACCATAAAATAATATTTTAAAATTTTATTAAGCCTAAAACTTTGGTTGTGCATTTTCGAATAATGAAGGGGTCTGTTTTATTTTGAGCTCATGTTCCAAAAAATTCCGTATTATTTGGGAGACAAACCCTGGTCGGTCGGTAGTAGTTAAAAAGTTCTGAAGCACAGCCTACTCACAGACAAAATTTAGGCACATAACTTTCAATTAGAGATGCTGGCTTCTTTAACCATGCAGGATATACCCTCACCTCAAGATTTGTACTCAAGTCACCTTCGTATCGTTTAAAGTTCCATGCTTAAAAATATTATTAAAACAAAAACTAAATTAAATGAATCTAAACAACCAAAATTTATTATCAAAAGCAAAGACTTCCCACATTTGGAGGGGACCTCTGTCATCTCCCGTAAAAGTACAGCGATACAGGTTACCCTGTTATCCCAAAAAAAAAAAAAACAGAGCACAGGTTAAACTGGGAATACCCTAGAGGGTTTTTGACAATAATCCATAGGATGCTAGTTTTTGACAATAATCCTTAGGATGTTATCTTGATTCTAAGTTGTGCGGTCGTGTGAGTAAGAAGAAAGCTGGAAAGGGCCCCACCCTTTCTTTAATTGAAGGGTCATGCAGTCAACGGAATGTTGATGCTCTCTGAAGTGCTTCGTTTATACAAATTTGGCGTGGCATCTGATGATCGCCATCGAAAGGCGACGTGTACGTTGAAGGGATTCTCACAATTATTGCTCCTTCTTTTCAACGGATCAACACATGTCTTCACCTTCTTTACAATCTGAATCCTTTTTTTTCTTAATGATCTTAATTCTGTTCAATAAAAAAGAAAAATGAATTATTTGGTCGGCGATCCAGCAGTTGTTTTGACGTTTTTGTATGGATGTTTATCTGTGGATTTGCAGGGTAGGTTACATGATCACTCTATCCATTTACTAATATTTGTAAGGGAGTAACCATGATATTATTGTCGGTTTGCTGATATCTTAGCCGTGGATGCATGCGTTGGGCGGAGTCTGAGGATATGAACACTTAGAACACAGATTTTGTTGGATACTGGGAACAGAGGAAAGGCAATAATTGTACCAGGGCAACGATAACGTATGGATCACATCCTAAGAGGGTACCTATGGGGATGTTTGTGGGGTTGCTCTGTTTGACTATTGTCAGAAAAACGAAGCCTACGTGTTGGTTACATATGAACATGTCTATTTCGGGTGTCCCCTAGAATACGTTAAACTAAATTAACCTACCAAAACGCAAATACCTGTGAGGAGCTAGGCTGGCAGTAGCTCAGCTCAATATAGCACCTCACAATGCCTCTCTCTACCTCTCCCTTCTGACTGCTTGCTGACAACTGGGAAATTCTTGGACTTTGCTGTTCAATTGAAAGCACCATTATGTTTTAGCTCTCAACTACCAACTTATCTCCGTCACAAGAATCTCACTTCTTTTTTCAATTTTACCATTCAGTGGTATCGAATTTTAATTGAAAATAACTTGTCTACTCGTTCAATAAGGCTTCATATATTTATTCTAATCTAAACTTTATTTAGTTGGAGTCTCATACATTGGACCAACCTTTAAATGTTATAAAATTTTAACCCAATCATGTAGTATAACCATGCTTTTGTTAACTTGTTGGATAAATCACTTGATTTGCCTAGGAACGTGGAATGAAGGCCTTTTAAATTCTTTTTTTTTTTAAATTAGAAGAATAGATATTAATAGCCTAAAATGATAAGTGGATCACATACTAAATTCTAATTCAACGTTTGCATATAGGTTGCTACCAAATAGATGTTGAAGAACACCCATATGTCCCATGGACACTGGCCTGATGACTGATGGCATCATCACAAGATAGAAGTTAAACAAAGAGGGACCATAGTTTATTCCTTATATTCTTTTAGGCGGGTTTTCACCAACTGCATTGGCAGAATCATTACTGCAATTTTTTTTTTCAAAAAAAGGGACTGAAACAGTGAAATTACAACGAAAGAGTTATTTCTTCCCGAGAGGGAAAAGGTTAAGGAAATAGGAGGAGGAGTTCCCTCTTTGACATTGGATGGCCTCTCCTCGGACAGCAATGCTCCAACTAGTAACAACAGCAGAGACAAAAAACGCTACGTTTGATTTTCGTCTTTCTGTTCGGAATCACCTGGACAAGAGATATGAACAAACAAACAAATCAAGATGAGGGGCTTGCTAGCTTTTTTATTTTCCCCCTGAAAGCCTTCGATAAAATGTAAACAAATAAAATATGTCCATGAAAGTCTATCACCTTGATCTTCTGAGGATTGTTTGCCAGCATTTGAGCATTCAAAGAAATTGAAGTGCTTCTGGAATTTAGGCTTTGCCTGCAGAATTTAACACAATATAATAAACTGAAGGTGGCTGACATGCATAATGTAAAGAAGCCTGAGACTAATATCGTACCTTTAATCTTGTTGCAGAGAAACCTTGAGAGAGAGCCATTGCATTCTCCGCCGCACCTTTCCCTGAGAAACTGACTTTCTTCTGTTCGATGATAAAAGAACCCATCAACCAATATATTTGTTGTTCAACAATCTTAAACAAAAGAGTAAGGAAATATTATAACTAAATTACAAGACTTGCCAGGGGAAAACTGTAAACAGAGGAACTGGCAGTATCCTCAAGATGTGAAGCCTGTTGTAGAGTTCTTCGGCCACATTCTTTGACCACCTTCTTAGGTAGGGAAGTAGAAGAATGACCAGAGCATTTATCAACCTCGTCATGATAATGTGGAGGCCCAGAAGAAGCATCAGACACCATGGACAAACCTTCCTCCTCCTCCTCCTCCTTCAGTCTTGCTCCTTTTCCCTCATATTCCACACTCCCATGTCTCTGGAAATATTTTTCAAAAAGAGAGGTTTGGTCTATGTAATTGGTCCAACCGGATTCACTAGCACTATTGCACTGTGAAGCCGACAAATCCATTCAACCCTTCTTTTCCTCTAGTGAGCACCCTAAGGCCGGTTATCTCAAACTGGATTCTCAATATCAGCGATCAGAGCAAATGAGTTCAGAGAAAGTGCTACTTTGCTCTCTCTCTCTCACTCTCTTACTCTTTGTGCTTGCTACGCTGTTCTTCTCAGTATAAGTAGGAGGAGAAACAGTAAAAGAAGGAGGAACAAATAATTCATTAACAAACAGAAGGAGGCAGAGGCAGAGAGGGGGGAGAGAGAGGGAGAGAAACAATCAAATCGCAATATAACTCCTAAATTATGCAAGTCCTTAGGTTCAATCCTTTTGCTACATTATTTGAATGGATCAATATTGCCAGTTGGCTTCGTGTACGTGTGCGTAGAGTGTATTTTATGCATACAGTGAGAGTAAATGAGACAGTGGTAAGCATCAGTCACCACAACCTTAACAAGTATGGCATTATCAATGCCCCCATATGATGATAGATAGTGCTGTCCCTTCAAGAGAAAAAAGTTAACCCCTGTTTGCTAAAGTCACAACTAATGATGCTTTTCTTATTAGCTTTAACTTTGTTCCTATTAATGTTTGGAACTAACAAATACTCTATCTGTTAGTATTCTTTAACTAAATGCTGCTCGTATTTGACTACCAATAGGTGCATTAATAAAGGACAAAACAGAAAATAAAACATGAACATGACACTTATTACAGAACGGAGGGAGTAAACCACACACGCACATATTAAAGGCATGCTCCCTCTCACCTACCCTTCCCTTTCTTTTTCCTACAAAAAAGTTTAATGTTTGCAAACTAACTAATACAAGTATGTCTTCAGCAGCAAAGTCCTTTTTTAGCACACTAAGAGGGGAACTAGACAGACCAATATGTCTGATAAAGTAAAAACACTAGTAGGCGCCAAATTAAATGCAGGCCAAAGTAAAGTAATTATGCTAAAAAGCGAAAAGGCTGCTGTTTACTACTCTTATTTGTTAGTAAACCTTAAATTCTCATCAGCCGTTAGTATTTGTAATTAATTTATTTGCATATGACCTCCCTCCTAAAATTAGATCAGTTTAAGTAGGCAGCTAACTGAATTTACAAAGTGAACCACTGAGGCAAGATACTGGAGTACAATCAAGATGTATACCATGTGTATTTTGTTCCTGTAGTGACAAAATTCCAACGCATCAAGGGCCAGTAAAATAGCTTAGGTATTCATATATCCGTGATATTGTGCTGCGTAAATAGCATCTGATTACGACGCTAGCATTGAGTAACATTTGGAGTCTGATCCTGTGTATGCATATCGAATGTGGGATTGCAAAACAAGAACAGTATAAATTAATCTGTGGGTTGAGATGGGAAACGTGGTGATAATGTGATATTAAATTATCTTGCTTTTCTATCTAGGTTTTGAATTAGTTTGTCAATAAAGAGTATTAATTCAACCCTTGCTTATTAGTTATTACCAAGAGGTTAGCGACTCTTAATATATTTATTCTCTCAATCTCTCCTATTGTTTTTTATTTTATTAATTGAGCCAAATGGCAATGAAATGCGACTTTTGTGTTAGTACCGTGGTCCACTAGGATTTTCATAAAAGTTGAGTTGGTCCCTTCCCTTTAATACGTTGTCTCTTCGATATTTTCTGACACTCCACGCTCTTTGAAGCACTCGGATTAGTATTCTTAATCATATCCACCTCTATTCTGCTAAAGCAAACTAATGCTACCCATAGGAATTCTAAGGTTCGTAGAATCGGAACTATAGAGGAATCTTACTTCAAAGCTCATCTTTCTTCCTATAACACTCCTCTGCTTAATATATTGAAAATCAGTGTTTTGATGGCCTGCTGAAAGGGAAAAGAGATGGACGGAAAATAGTCAACATAATGATATTTTCAACTGAAGAACTTTCAGAAAAGAAAAGCCACATGATGTGTTTAGTTTAGGAATAAATACCAAGAAGGTTAAAAGGATAAGAACAAAGGAGAGACGGGAGTGATCAACCAGTTACGTTGCAACCATGTAAATGAGCTATTCAAATCAGGGATGACGATATCATTATCATGCAAGTTATTTCAGAGCTATATTTATTAAAAGAAAGCGAAATTGAAAAGGAAAGAAAATGACGTTAAAATAATAACACGACATAGAAGAGAGTATGTCTAAGATCTTTCGAGTCGTAGGTATATTAAAGTATGCATTAAGTATGAGCTTTTGCTGCAACACCAGAGTTTACTAATTGCTAGGGATGGTCCCCTTTGGACCCCAAGGTCAAAGATTGCCAAGTGAAACAGCGGCACTTCCACAGTGCCACCGACTTTGGAATTTCAAAGTTTGTTACAGATTCGCACTCCGTTTACTACTTCAACCTCCTTCCTCTCTCTCAATAAAGACAAATAATACCGTCTATATCATAGCTCATGGTCTCATTAATTGTGATGGAACTCACGCGCGGTCTCCCCAAAAAATTGATACTTCACCATGAACTATACTACCCCTAAGTTGCCATTCATTTTTCAAACTTAATACATCAAATAAAAAGGCATACCTAGTTAGGTTTTATAATCATGGCGAGCTTATTGGAGTTGCTGATGTAACAAGGGCCCATGAGCCATGGGCTTTCTTCCTCTACGTCTTAAGGAGTCCACATTCAAGAATTAGGGCATGTTTGGATTAGTTTTTAAAGAACAGATTCTAGGAAGAATAGATTCTGGAGAATAGATTTTGGGAAGAATAGATTGTGGGAAAAAGTAATTTTAAAAATTGGAGATGTTTGGATAATTAGTAGCAGAATCGCTTTTCCATAGACAATTTACTAAAAAGGACATAAACTAAAATTATAATTACATAAAGAATAAATTTGATTTTAAATTTTTTCATTTAAGTGATTATAAAATAATATATATATGTATTTGAGTAAGGTAAAAATTTATAATATTCACCTGAATTTTAATTTTTTTCCATTGAAAATTTTATTAGAGTTAACCAATACCGTCTCAAATTTTGGAATATGGTAATTTTTATTAGCAAATTCATCTTTTCCTCAAAATTTTAAAATAAAAAATTAAAATTTTAGATTTTAAATAGTATTTGTTTTTACTTTTTTTAAAATAAAATTTAAATTATTTAAATTAAAAAAAAAACCCACACACACACACCGAAAACCAAAAAGGCAGTGTGGCACTAAAAAGCTGCTCAGAAACAAATTGTTATAAAACCATGGTTTGAGTTTCAAACCATGGTTTGAATTTGAAAATTGATTTTTTTTAAAAAAAAAATTGCGTTTGGCAATAATTTTAGAAAACCATGGTTTTGGTTATAATTCATTCTGAAACGCGATGGCCAAACACACACTTAATCAAACTACTAACCATTTATGAGTTTTCAGTTAACAAGATATATATATAACTATTTAGAACGTATTCTATTTTTTAAAAAAATACTATTTTATTGTAGTTTTAGTCATGACGCTTGGAGAGATATCTTAGGTCTTGGGTATTTAGATTTACGTCTGATGGTAATCGATGGCTCGTCCTGCCCGACATTAGTATTACTTAAGAGAAAATGAGAGTCCATTCTACTTTTAGATCGTGTGTAAGCCCAATCACTTTCCAAAAATTCTTGTACAAAAAAAAAGTTACTCCAACTGAATTCATGATGACAGTGGTAAATCCTATTGTGGAACTAAATGCTCAGAAAATGAGACTAAGGGCCTATTTGTATAAGAGTTTGGAAAATAACTTATGAAAAAAAAAAGGTTTTTAGAAAATGACTTTTGGAAAAGAATTTATGGAAAAAAATAATTCTGAATAAATGAGTGTTTGGATAATTATTACTAAAATAACTTTTATAATTGGAAAATTACCATAAAGTATATAATTTTATTAAAAATATGATAGAGAAGAGAGGAAAAAGGGTGGAAAAGAGAGAAGAGAGGGTAAAAAAGAAAGAGGAGATATAGTGTAAAAAAGTAAGGGTAAAATAGTAATTAAATATTCTATAAACTATCGTACTATTCTAAAAATTAGTCTCAATAGCTTATTCAAAATTTTAATTTTAAATTTAATTTAAAAACCCTTTTAAACAAATATAATTATTTATTTTTAAATTTCTCTAAACTAAAATTTAAGCAAAAATTATTTTTAAAATCTTGGTTTGGGGGATTTCTTAAACATACCCTAATATTCAGATGTGGTCTCTGTTAGGTTGCAAAATATAGCTGTAAGATGATACACGAACAACCACATATATGATGATGCAGATTATGATGCTCATTTGGAAGCCCACCATCCCTAAGCAATACCATGATGGGTCATCAGGAGTCATGCGCCGTTCTGATTTGATGTCCAACCTTCCTAAGTTCCTCACCTCTGCCTTTTGGGTTTGCCATTAATCTGAAATGTTTGGGATGCCTTCAGGTGAGCCTGTTGCAGCAAAAACATTAGTAGTTAGTTTGTTTTAAAGTCATTATTCTCCCAAAATACCAAACATGCAATGTAGCAGGGACATGTTATTTAAAAAAAAATTAAAAATCCAACGGCATTCTAGATGTGTTTTCCATCCCTTATATTTGTACTGGTGGCCTTTTTTTAATACTATACGTATGATCGCCAATTTTCTTAATTCATGCTGCTCAGTATTGAGTTGAACAATTAAAGTGAAAAATAATTCATTTCACTTCAATTCATGGCTTTAAGCTTCTAGATTCTTCGATCCGATTTAGTAGTCTGAAATTACTCTTCAATAAATAAAAAACGAAAGCAATGCAAATAAAAATAAAAATGAAAAAAAATACTCGGATATTTTCAAAAATTTATTTGAAATTTTTATCATATATGCGTGCATTTGTTAGTACAAGTCTTTTTTGGTATGCGGGATGGAATGGATATGTGTAACATGAAAAGATATGTGACATATATTTTTTTTCCGGAAAATACCTTACCTCCTGGTCGAGGCAGGACCGTAGCCAACAAACCAGATCACAGTACGCCCGAATCTGCGAAAAGCAGATGAAATTGGAGGGGAGATGATTACCATGAGCCATGCCGATGCTTTCAGCGTCTTTTAGGTCCAATCATGTGTCCCCGTCGTCTTCGATTTGGCTAGATTGAATGAGCGTGAGTTCTGCAAATGGGAGCACAAGATCCAGAGGCTATCGTGGGAGACGCCAAGATGAGAAGTTGAGAACACAAAATCATGGCCTCAAGAAGTCTGGGTTCTGGTAATGGAGCTTGACATCCATGGGTGGTGTGTGAAGACGATGAAGATGCGGCGAAAAGATAAGAGCAATGCGAAGAGATGGGCATTAGGTTGTCCGAGCTTCATTTTCCAATGAGCACATTCTTGTTCTTGCATGCCAAACTAAGGAATTTTTTCCCTTTCTATTTCCGATTCCATGAACCAAATTCCGCAATTGATCCTACCGAACAGATCAAGACCCGGATGCACCAATGTTGTTACTTGTTAGCACTTAGCAGGAGTACTTATGATCAGGCCAATGGTATTATGATGGTCCGACAAAAGGCGGCTACTAACGCTGATTGCTGTTAAATGGATCCCAAAAAAAAAAAAACACAAGCTAATGTTTAAATAACTCGAGCCTTATGACATGAATGTTAAAATAATCCGACGTGACAAGTCAAAACAGCAATATCATTGCTCCCCTCGATTACTACGAACCCAATAGCAAGTAAGAATGAGACAGGAATGGTAAACTGAAGGAGGAGCCAATCTCAGCCAATGCAATGCTGCGCCCACTAATAGTTATAAAAAATGAAGGCTTAAAGGAATTAAAGGTTTTAAGTAACATGGATCATGCAAGAATACAAATGCACGACCAAGGGGAAAAAAGCTGATCAAATGGATCCAAATTCCAGATAATGGGGTTCAATTATCGTGGGGACAACGTACTTAGGTCCATAAAGCGTCTCATCTTGAATAATGAAGATGCCATTGTGATATGTAGGAAACATATGCGAAATCAGGAGTGAATTGAATTCTCCGAGCTAATAATATTTCAATTTTGTCCCATCTGATTAGGAGTTGTGTTACTAAAATTGCAATAAAACTTGAAAATTCGTTGAGGAATTAAATTACAAATAATGCATAATTATCGGCAAACATAACATGTGCGTTTGTTTTAACTTCCATTAAAGATTAATGGTTGCATTTAGGACTATGTTCTTCCCCTGGCCCCGCAGTACTTTGAGCTTACATTATATTTGCGTAGTTCGGACATATATTTGTTCAACTTCAAACAAATTTCCTATATGGATGAGCATCCAACTTTAGATGCTTCGGTGGCTGCATCTCATGGCGAATCAGAAGTCGAATAGTGTCCCACAATGTCAGCGAACCAAGGATGCACCTGGCCAATTAAAAAATATTAAATAAAGCCAGCTGGCACCGTTAGGATTATTGCATGGTTCACAAAAGCATTCCCTCCGTATGACGTGTTCCTTTTGAACACATGCATGGTTCACCCAAGATTGTAACTGATACAGATAGATAGTAGTGTGGATCAAGGCACCCTTAATTAGAACTCAACAACATTCAATTTGTACCCACACACAGACTCGTCGATGAACAGCGTTTCGTCTCATTGGCAAATTTTGACTAACGTGAACGAAACCCTGGTAAGTGCAGATGCAAGGAGTGGTTGAAGAGTAGTGGTGAGGAGTGAGGGAGGAACAATGCCGAGGCAGCAATGGGATTCTAGCTCATCCATTGCATGTAAAGGGAAGAGGAGAGGGTGACACGTAGAAAGCGAATAAATGCAGCCGACTGGAGGGGGAGTGTTTCGTGTAAGCATAGAAAATGAGGGGGTGACCAAACCGGTGGTGATAGGTGTTTTCACGCATGGCGGCCATCAGCACCACGCGTTCTAATGCGAGCCCACCTTCTCGCTTTTCGTATAATTAGAAGCCAGCCAGCGTCCCTCATTGGCTTCACAGATTCATCTCTCTGCTCCCTCCTTCTCCATTCCCATATGTCCTCCCCTCTGTGCCCCCTTCAACACGTACCCACCTTTCTTTTACAAGTGTCACTTTCTCATACTCCTCCTCCTCATTGTGCCCACTCCTCATTCGCCCTTCCTCTTACTCTCCTTCTTATTCGTCCCCCTCCCCCTTTATAACTTTCCTCCTCCTCCCTCTCCTCCCTCCCACTTTCTTCACTCAAGTAACGAAATACTCCCGCAGGCTTAAACAAATCTATTATCTATCACCATGATTAAGACTTTACATCCCTATTCCAACACTGCGAAAACTGCTGAAATCATGTCCAGGTATAGGCCCATAGCTCCCAAGCCTGAGGCTCCGGGGAATTCCGTGAATGATGGTTCCTCTCTTTGCCAGAAGATCAAGCAGTCCCCTTACCTTAGGAATCTCTGGCCACAGTTGCAGGCTCGCCCTACCAGGACTCGAAAGAGAGGCAGAGCTTCTATACCGCTACTTCCCTCACTCAAGAGAAACAAGACCCAAGTTTTCGGCTTTTGTTCGCCTTGCCATGTAACTTCTAGCTCAAAGAACCTTTCTTTACAGGGTTTTACTCACACTCATAGCCTACCTCAGCTCCCCCTTCCTCCTCCGCTTAACTCCGGCTGGGAAAAGCCGGCCAATAATACTCCAACTTTAGTGACACTTCCGCTTCTTCCGTGTTCTCCACCTGAACCTGACACGGTCAAGGGAAGGGAGGAGATCATGGATTTGAACACCACGGCAGACATCCCAGAAGAAAAAGATCTCTTGCAGCAATTGCAAACACAGACTGTGAGCATTGTTATAGCGCCTCGGCCCGTTCGCCCTCTTGGTTCTAGCATAAGCGTCGGGTGCATCAATGAGGACGCTAGCCTGCCCCCGGCATCGGCTCGAGCGGCCAAAACACCAGATGAGGTTGAACTGGAGGTTGAGTCAGAGGCCTTACCTGTTGTTATATCAGACTCGAACAACCAAGTTAGAATGGCGAATTCTGCTTACAAGGAGATGGTAGGTCAACCGGAATGCCCTTGGCTCGACTCGATGGTGACCGGTGATGGAAGACTTCCATGTCGCTCGTGCAAGAGGATCAGCGGGGAGGTGACGCTGCGTCTTTGTGATTCAAGCATACCGGTCTCGTCGAGTGGGTTTACTTGCTGGGGGAGGATCGAATGGAAAACTAACGAAAAAATCATCTCGCTTAACGCTTTCTGTGATGTCATCAGATTATCCTGTGAATCCAGAGACTATCTCTTCAAGTGGAGATTTCACACTCGCACTCCCACAAGAGAAGGTTCTCAATCTAGTTGTAATGTCTGAACTCTGGAATGTTACTATACATCGTCGATAGTTCTAAACTTTTGGGAAGCGACTTTATCGTCTTCTTATCGGCATACAGTGTATATGAATATGATTATAATATGGTAGGGATATTATGTAATGGTTTATGTTTCTAATGTTAGCTGTCTATGTGACAAGGAAAGCTGTTTACTACAAGAATATATATTGTATTTATGCATGAGAGAAAACCACAATTACGATATAATTATTTCTTGATTACTCTAAGAAGCAAATTTTTAAAACTGGTAACTGAAAATCTACCGAATACATAAATATAAATAATAAAACTACTCTTTTAAAGCTCATTGTTAATATCAGATAATTTAAGTAATAACCGAATGCCAACGACCCGGACAGACGAGTAATAAAAGTCAGAAAGCATACTTTGAGCAAGATAAACGCTGTTTCAGCCTGGAAGCCCCTCGGCCAACTAACCGGATTCGGCCATCTGATGTCAACGTCAGGGTCTCCGCGTTGGGACCATTTCATTACCTCATGGGGATAGAAAATACCGGCTTTGCATATTATATCCATTTCCAAGGTTCCCCAGTTGTCGTTTTGTTTGGTTCCCGCGACTAAATGCCATTTGTATCTCTGTTTACATCGAGCCTTGTCATTTTGTTCCTTTTAAACCCGTCTTCTTCTGCGTCTAAAACTAAAAGTACTCCCTACTTCGTTCTCACTCCCTTACACGTATTTCTAAACCAGACGGACAGCATCTGAATTGCTCAACTACAATGGCTCCTAACGAGCAAGAACCTACGCTTCTCAATCTTGAGTCAGCATGCTCCGATTTGAAATCCCTCCTTCGAGCATCCAAGAAACTTGAAGATTGCCTTGGAAACATGGACACAAGGTTCGATGGTATAGAAGAAACTCTGTCCACAGCATCCAGAAGCGTGGCCCCTTTACAATCCTTGGCCATGTCCAACAAGGCCCTCGATACTAGAATCAATAGAGCTGTTTCTCCTGCACTTGGACTCCTTGACAGCTTCAAGTTCTACGAATCTCTCCAACAGAAGCTTCTACATCTCTCATCCAAACTGTCGGAGGAGAAGACACAGCTAAAACGTCTCCAAAATCTTCTCGATTACATGGACTGTGCGGATCAGCTTACTGAGGCCATCAATTCCATAAGTCAAGAGGGTGAACCAGTCATTCAGAGGCTTCAAGAGGTAGTTGAGTTTATAAGCAGAACAAAGGCGGCAGATCAATACAGGACACAGAGGTTAAGAGAGACTCTTATCACTCTCAAGACGCTCTACGAGACAGAGGTCGATTCCATGAGGTTTGAAGGTTTACTGGACGAGGCGTTACTTCACATGCAAGATGAGTTCGAGAGCATATTACTGCACATAAGGCATCAGAACGTCGGAGATTTATCACAACAGCCAGGAGAATATGACAACGTTGTTGACTCTGACTTAGGGTCAGAGCTGGAAATTGACGTGCTGACACGAATTTCAGATACTTTAGCTGCCAATGATTGCTTGGATATATGCATTGACATCTACGTCAAGGTAATACTGATCGTGATCATTTATAATGCTATGACTCATGCTTCACTCATTATTCGCCAATTTCTATGGATTGTTTGACAGGTGAGATATAGAAGGGCTGCCAAGGCATTAATGAGGCTAAACCCAGATTACTTGAGAACATATACTCCAGAAGGAATCGATGAAATGGAATGGGAGACCTTAGAAATGGCTATAAGCCTGTGGATCCAACACATCGAAGTTGCCGTGAAGAAAGTTCTCTTCTCTGAAAAGAAGCTCTGCTACAGAGTTATGGGTAAAATCATGGCCGGACTAGTATGGCCTGAATGCTTTGCAAAAATAGCCGACAAAATATTGGCCGTGTTCTTTCGATTCGGAGAAGGTGTAGCCAGAAGCAGTAAAGAGCCCCAGAAGTTGTTCAAGCTGTTGGATATGTTTGATACCTTAGAAAAACTCAAACCTGAATTCTCGGACATTTTTGACGGCGAAGCTGGAGTAGATTTCTGCACTCGGTTCCGAGAGCTCCAGAAACTTATAATCGACGCGTCAAGCAAAGTATTTTGGGAATTTGGGCTGCAAATAGAAGGGAATACTGATGGTATTCCACCTCCACAGGATGGCTCTGTTCCCAAACTAGTAAGGTATGCCATTAATTACCTGAAATACCTTGCCACCAAGAATTATAGAGAAGCCATGGGAAATGTCCTCGAAACGGAGCAGATATGGAAAGCTGGGATAGTATCAAAACCTAATGCAGGCGAGGATTTACTAAAGGAGGCCATTTTCAACATCATGGATGCCCTTCAAAGAAACATAGAGTCTAAATGCTCTCGTCGCAGGGACAAAACTTTGATCAATATATTCGCAATGAATACGTACTGGTACATATATATGAGGGCCAAAAACTCTGAGCTTGGTGAGCTATTGGGTGATCAATATATGAAAATGAAGTACAAAGCAGTGGCAGAGGAATCGGCCTACATGTATCAGATGCAAGCGTGGGGAGTTCTGGTAAGCATCTTGGATATGGAGGACGTGAAGACACAGGGGAAGGACGTCAGTGGCAGTATAGTGACAGAGAAAATTGAAACCTTTCTACAGTATGTGAATGATACTTGTCAGAAGCACAAAGAGTATTACAACATGCCAGACGAAGATTTGAGGGAACAAATGAAAGAAGCCAGCTTGAAGCTTGTGGTAGAAGCTTACGCAGAGTTCCTGGATTCCTACTCAGGATTATTACAAAGGAAAATGTATCCGACTCCTGAGAGGTTGCAAGGTTTAGTGGCTAAGGCTTTTCATGGTGGTGATGTGAAGTTGAAGCGACGGAGTTTGACAGATCGAATGGCCGGCCGTCTTGCTACGTCTTTGGAGGGAAGGATAAGTGATTTTCAACGATCAAGATCAGAGAGTAGCGATGTTTGAGAATTGATTTTTATGCAGTTTAACCAATGCATAAAAATTCGTGTTCCATTTTAGTTAGTGTGGCTTGAGGAAATAATATCATCAACCATGTTAACTTCCTCAATTTTGATCCTCAAAACGTTGGGTGAGAATTCAATGTCAGGTTGATTATTTTCATTAATTATTTACAGAACTATTCCTTCAGAAGCCAATATCTCGCAAGTTTGGCTATTGTAATGAACAAAATAAACTATTTATGAGTAGACATTGACAGTAAAATCGGATTAGAATGGGGTTCACAAACGCCCAACATGCTAACGTTTATGCTTACTTCTTCCGATCAACAGTAGCTTGTTTAGTTGTTTTGTTTCCCTTTTTATGTGTTTTAGTATATGCAAGGAAAAAAGGGCATCTGCAAGTACTTTTTTGCCATAGTACACGCTCGTGCTGTTGATAATTTGGCGAAGGCATATGACTTTGCAGACTTTCGATGCTGATGGAACAAAAATTGGATTGACTCGACTTGTAAATAAACTTGACAATGAGTGTTTAATGAGGATAGTGAAGCAGTTTTAACTTATAAGATATCAATAAGAAAATGGGAGTCTTCACATGACTACATCTTTAGAGTCTAGTGCTCTTGAGATCTCATTCAAAAACAAATGACGAAGGTCCACACATTTTTTTCAACTAGCAAAATGTAAAGGAACAAGTGTAGCAGAAACAGGTGGCAGAGAATATATAAGTTGAAAACGTGACTTTTCTGATTCTTCTAAGTGAGGGCAGCAACTTGTTCATCAGAAATTTTATCATGCACTGTACTCTTGTCGCGGTCACCTTCAAGCTGGCTCAAATTGCCCTTTTCCTTGATCAGCTGCATATGGTGATGTTTGCAGTAGAGTTTGCCCTCATGTGCAATGTAGTTGGAAGGACTTATAACACACCCTCCATGGCAACATTTGAAACAAGTCTTGTGGTATGGAGTTCCATTCACAGTAACCTGTATCATTGCAAAATGTTGATCTCAACTTTTCATGTACTAGTAAAAACTAAGACGCCTGTGTTACTTATGCAGAATGACAAGTTCTTTGTCATTATCAATGCCGTTGTCAAAGCATTACCTTCTCCGTCGGATAAGCTGTTTTCTGACAACCCGCACATTTATCCCTGGTTCCACCAAACATACTTGACACTTTGATAGCTACAGGCTTCTGATTTATAAACAAGTCAATGTTAGATGAAGGTTACGAAACTGAAATTGTTCTGTTGCCCATGGCAAACACCTACATGTAGCGTTAAGTACCTCATTATCAATGTTTTTTTCTGGTTTAGCAATTTTTGGTGTCCCTAATCACAGAAAAGGAAGTAGAATTTTAGTGGCCGAGGAGAAAAATATCGAGGGCTATATGATAATTTCCGTTCCTAATCCTTACTTACCTTCGAAGCTTTTCTCAAGGTTGCCGGTTCTTTTGAACAATTGGTCGAAGTGTGGCTTGCAGTAAAGGACTCCCTCGAAAGAATTGTAGTTGCTAAGCCGTAGATTCATTTATCAATGATTAACTTTCTGAAAAAAGGATGAAAATTACAATGCCTTACTTCACCAACAGGCAAAGAGGTTCCAATGAAAGAAGCCGTATCAACTATGATTGAGATAGCCACGTCAATTGATCTACCTTACGAGCCAGACATTTGAAAGATCAAACGAAGAAGAAAGGATAAGATTGCAAATACGAATCATGGTGAGTTTTGAGAACAAAAATTAAGACTAGATACAAAAGCAGAGATGACCGGAAAACTAGAAAGCATAAACATAAGACGAGCAGATGAATCATAAAAGTAAGTCCTAACAGAAAGCGTCCCGAGATGAAAGAATAATTAACAAAACAAAGCTTAAAATGATGGCTCTTGCAGTTTAATTTTTAATATTTTTTTTTTAAAATCATTCTGGTGTTGACAAACTGCAAACATGGGATCCAAGGTTAGAAGGCCGTAGAAAGAGCACGGCACAGCACAATCGCGAGAAATCTAAAAGAGAAAGATACCTTAAGGGTTCCTTTACAATGATGGCATCGGAAGCAAGCCTTGTGGTACACTCGGTTATCTGCAGTTAACTTATCAACCAAATAAACGGTTTTCTCACAGGCCATGCATTTCTGGGTTGTACCTGCAAATGCCATACTACTGAAGCAGACAATCTGAGAGGAAGAAGAAAAGGAAGAGAGTGAAGAAAAAGAGGATAAGGAAAAGGGGGAGGAGGAATGTTAGCTGCAGGAAATTGCGCCCGGAGACCAAGAGGTTAAAATAGACTTGGCAACAATCATAAAGTCGTCATCCACAACGAATTTTTGTCATTATTTTAAGCACCCGCTGCCATCTACCGGTTTTGCTCTCTGTCTCTTACTGTGATGCAAGTGAGTAAATGGAAAGAAAGAAACAAGTAGGATAACATGGACGCCCCCACCTCTTTGTGAAATACTGTAAACTTTCATTTCGTAAATACCTAGCAGGAGAAATGGCTGCGGAATGAGGAGGTCGTATAATGGTACGGGTCACTAAATATCTTGTCGTTTTGACTTGGAAATGAATGCTTTCGACTCCATCTTTTATTTTGCCAATCTTCATAGAACGGGCATTTGGTCTAGTGGTATGATTCTCGCTTTGGGTGCGAGAGGTCCCGAGTTCGATTCTCGGAATGCCCCTTTTTAATTCATATTCTATATTTATGGGCTTAGTGGCGTAAGAGAAACTGAAGTGGCCCGAACCTTACTCTCTCATTAATGTTGGCCCAATTGCTAGAGTTGTATCCCACTGTTTCTTTTCTTCTAATTTCTTTCTAGTCTCTCCCCCCCTCCCTCCGATTCTCTGAAGTCTCCCCGGTTTACCGCCAGCTTCACGCAGGTGCCGTTCCCCAGTCTTAATTTTTTTTTTCCCCGTTCCAGCTAGAGAAGGAAGATGGTGTTTGGGCAAGTAGTTATTGGTCCTCCTGGCTCCGGCAAAACAACCTACTGCAATGGCATGTCTCAGTTCCTGAAACTTATTGGAAGGTAACGAATACTCTTTACGGCATCCATCCATTAAAGGTCACTGAAAAATAAATCTTTTCTTTTCAAATGATGGGTTCTTTTGTTTCGGAGGAAATATGACAAGTATAACTATAAGCGCCATTTGACTGAAGCTAACACTACCTATGGCTTGCTAGTTTCAGTTCACAGTAATAGTATATGAGGGCAATTGTGTGCTTAGGGCCTAAAATAGGATAAACTTGTTCGATAGTCAGGTGAAAATTTATGGTGCTGCTAATCTAGCAACTACAAGCCAGTGACAACTTTATTTTTAATGTGCAGGAAGGTTGCAGTAGTTAATCTGGATCCTGCCAATGATTCACTGCCGTATCCTTTCCGCTTTTTCCGTGAAACTTTGTCACTCTTCTGAGTTTCATTTTTATTTGCACAATTGATTTGTATGTTTACCCTTATATAAGAGATAGCTACGAATGCGCAGTGAATATCGAGGATATTGTGAAATTAAGTGATGTAATGGCGGAACATTCTCTAGGCCCTAATGGGGGTAAGCCTTCTGAAACTTCATTTTATTTGTTTTTCTGGTTTTTTCTTCTTCTGTTTTTTTTGGTTATGCTTTTTGCATAAGTGGTTATGCAGATGAATGGCTAATGGTTTTCTGATATGTGCTTTTGAGGCCATACCCGACAAGAATTCTAAGGAGTCATTGAGCATGTAAATTAATGGTTCTTGCGAATGAGACCTTGAATGTGCTAGAAAAACTGTCATATGCTACTCATACCTAACCAACGGAGTGTTTTCTAAAGTTTCCTCTGTCCTCCAACCAGGCCTTGTGTATTGTATGGACCATCTAGAGAAAAATATTGACTGGTTACAAGCTAAGTTGGAACCCCTTCTGAAAGGTTCGTGCAATATGCCTTCATTACTAGATTTATTTGCTTTATAGACAGACAATCTAGTAATATCTTAAGCAGGCCAAGTACTATTATTCTCTTGTTCTTACAATGGATTGATCATTTCAGATCACTATCTACTCTTTGATTTTCCTGGCCAAGTTGAACTATTTTTTCTTCATTCAAATGCCAAGGAGGTCATCATGAAACTCATTAAAAAATTGAACCTAAGGGTATAATTCTGATCTCTACATATTGGTTTTGCCAGATTGTATATTTTATCAATACTTTTTTCTATGCCAGATTATTTACAGTTATTGGCTTGCTCATTTTATGCAGTTGACTGCAGTGCATTTGGTTGATGCTCATCTTTGCAGTGACCCTGGGAAGTATATTAGTGCATTGATTCTATCCTTATCAACAATGCTACATCTAGAACTCCCTCACATTAATGTCTTGTCAAAAATTGATTTGATTGAGAGCTATGGAAGGCTAGGTACGCTGCTGCTACTTACTTTTAGGTCCTAGAGGTAAATGTGATTTACTCTTAGTTCTGGTGGGTGACAGAGATCCATTCTAACCTCTATATTTTGATGGGTGCAGCATTTAACCTTGATTTCTACACAGATGTGCAAAACTTGTCATATTTACAACGCCATCTTGATCAGGATCCTCGCGCTGTTAAGTACAGGTTTGATGTCTGGAAAAATTTGCGTAGAATCTCTGCTCTCTAACTGTGCTTTGTTTCAAATAGCATTGAATTTGTTTTCTGTTCGCAACGTTAGATTGCTTCCTTGTTTATGATGTACATTGACAAATTATGTGATTGTTTAGCTTCTAGATTTCATAATTTTGAAAATTTTAACCTACAACTAATGCGAGCAAGTGTAAAAGGGTGGATTTACATGAGTTGGATTAAATTAGTTGTCCGGATATTTTATGATTATGAACACTTGATCACATCTATGTGAAGCAAACTCATGAGCGTTTGATGTTTTTGTCCTCTTTTAAGGTCTCAGGTGATTATTTTCTTATGCTTTCGTTTGTAGCCATAAAATAGGCATTTGTCTTTACTGAGTTGTGTGTTAATACCCTGATGTTATATATCTGCGCAGAAAACTAACGAAGGAATTATGTCAAGTTATAGAAGACTTCGGTCTTGTAAACTTTACAACCTTAGATATTCAGGTACTCCAAATCTATCTTCTGGTCTCTGATGAGTGCGTATCAAAGTTTTAGGATTTTGTCATTTGTCGGTATCTCCATTTCAGGACAAAGAAAGTGTTGGGAATTTAGTGAAGCTGATAGACAAAAGCAATGGGTACATATTTGCTGCCATAGAAGCAAGTGCAGTTGAATTCAGCAAGGTTGCTGTTGGCCCTGTTGACTGGGATTATTATAGATATCCTTAGATTGTTGCCAAACAGAGTTACCTCTGTTCTGCACACTTGACTGTTTATGTTTTTCTGTCATATACTGTTTTATACTAAAATTTATTCTGCTGTTGGTTAACCCTCTAGAATGATCATGATGATGAGGTAATGGTACAATAAAACATAAAGAATAACACAATGGGAGAGTTCTGGCCTATCTTTTTTAAGTTGTCCTGTGTAATGACTTCTTAGCCCTTTTTTTTAATTTATTTTCCCGTTGCTACAAATAAAAAATTGGGGTTAACACAATTGGACTGTGGACTTGGCTGCTTCTCCCAATCAAAGCCTTATTCAGAGCGTTCAATTCTTAGTTTCCCCTTAACTCAGCAATCCACAGTTGCAGCAGTGCAAGAGAAGTACATGAAGGATGATGAAAACATTGATGACGATGATTGATGGGGAAGTTGAGAAATTTTTTGGAAGGAGAATGACACCCTAGTGAGTCTGTTGCTTGCTTTTATCCTTGTACTGTTGTTTTACTGTCGTGATTGTGGGGATTGTCACACAGTGTTGAACTCAACCAAATAGGTATTGACTCCTATTGCAGGTATTAAAGGTCCTTGTGAATACAATCAAAGCATCAGAGTTGACAGTTTCTTTCACAGAATCACCCGGAACAGTCCAACAGCGAGGGGCAGCCGAAGTTGTGGACCGGGGTCTTTCTTTTTATTGATAATATTTACTACTAAGTGGAATCTGGTCGGTATTGAAATGAAATTGTATTGTTTGTGTAAAATTGATTTAATTTACTCATGGCTTCCAGATACAGATAATTTCTCCTTAATGGAAAAATGATGTTTAATGGCCGTGGTTATGTCTGCTTTTGAACCATGTTGGAATACAGTGCAAGATGCAGTGCAGAATTCTAATTCTAATTTCACAGGTATGATATACTGAGAATGTGGTGTCACTGCATATTTCCACGTTTTCTCAAGAAGTTATGACAGCAAATTATTTTCGCTTACCCTTCCCCTTCGTTGGGCTCTTGACGTGGCAGCCACAGGGGTAACATGAAGAGAGACATCTGGAAGCTGCTGCTACAAACTTTACTTGACAAGGTTTTTAAATGGACTTGAATTAACGTAACAAGAAGGTCCTTGAACCTCATGCCATGTGTTAGCTTCTCTTTCCTTCTCTCAGTTGTCAGATTATTATCATTGAGAAAATAAGGCGTCTTGCAAATTTGTTAAGGTTCTCCGTTGAAATATTGAAAATGTTCTTAAATGATTCAATCATGTTCATATGTATAAGATCATTAGTCAACTTTTCATTAAGAATCAAAATACCGAAAATCAAAAGCCTTACAGATAACTGACGTGTTTAGATTCACTAAAAAAAACGTGTTGAGTTTCAGGAATTTAAAACTCGAACCAGCTGCTGTTTATATTTTTCATAACATCATGGCTGCAGTAAGCAGGACGCCGATTGCATTTTTAAAAAATGGGGTAAATTAATATTAACTTTCATCGTGGGGATTACAAAAAGAAAAAGAAAAGAAAAAAGAACTAGATGATAAAAACATTCATATTTCATCTCGCGAGCTACGTCATCCCTTTCTAGTTTCTATGACAAGTAAACGATTAATGGTGTGGGTGTTGATGATGATACAAAAATGATCCCTTTTTTTTTCCTTTATTGCCCCTAAAATAGAAAGAATGAGTTTCTGTGGGCTTTGAGAAATGAGACTGCATTTTCTAGTAAACGCCAGCAAATATAGCAGGGTTAAGTCCTCCTTTACTTTTACCCCCACACAGCCGCCAAGATTTGAAAACCATGCTTATGTAATTCAACGTACTCCTGTGTCTTTTTTATTTAAAAAAACACAGTCATGAGCTTTCATTTTAATTTTTAGATAGAAACTAGAGAGGGCTACTCCACATGCTTTTAGTTTTTTTAATTAAATAAATGTATTATTTTGTTCAATTGACTTTTTTAAAATGTCATTGGAGATCAAAGTCTTCAATTCGTATTTTAAAATATTGCCATCCTTCTTTTTAGTCTGAAATTGCCATTCCCACACACTCGCAGAATTGTCAATATGAACTAATTCAAAAATAAGTTTGAGATTAAAAACGGCGCGCGCGTATGATTACTGCTAAAGTTTTAAACGTATTTACCGGATCATTTATTTCCGAATATCCTAGGAAATATCCAAGTATGTCCTGTTTGATATAAGAAGATAAAATGATGAAACTTATATTTCTTATGGGTCTGTTTGGATAGGATTTTAGAAACAGGCTTATGAAAAAAAAAGATTTTTAGGCAGTTTATAGAAAAGGGCTTTTGGAGAAGAATTTATGAAAAAAAAAGTGGTTTTGAATAAATGAGTATTTGGATAGTTATTTTCAAAAGTATTTTTATTATTGGTAAATTATGAAAAATTGTATGAGTATTAAATGAGGAGAGAAGAGAGAGGGTGTAAAAGAAAAATAAGAAAAAGTAAGAGAGAGGAGAGAGGGTGTAAGAAAAAGTATGAGAGAGGATGTAAGAAAAAGTATGAGAGATAGTGTAAGAACAAATATGGATAATATAGTAATTGATTAGTTCATAAACTCCTTTACTGTTTCATAAGCTGCTCTGACCAGCTTATCTGAAACCTTAGTTTTAAACCATAGTTTAGTCTAAAAACTCATTTGAATAAATATAGCTATTTATTTTAAAAAAATTTTAAACATAAATTTTGAGCTAATCCTTACATTAAACACCATCATTTTATCACGTTTACATAATTATATCCTTTTCATTTTTATACAAATCACTTTTGCATACGTCATTTTTTTTTTGGGCTGCCAAGCACCAAATCTAGCGTTAGAAAAAGGGTCAATTCGTTGGCAAGTAACCAGCGAGATGTATTTCAACTTGCTTCTAGAAGATACAGACAATTGATGTATCGGATAAACAGAGACTATACTATTATTTTGAATTTTCATATCAATGAATCATAGACTTGTTCATCTCCATTCTCCACAAGTGACATGTTAAATTATTTTCTTTTCCTGAGGCACTGTTTGTTTCCTCCTCTCCAAGTCGGAAACTTCTATAGGATTAAAGCTCGTCTCCAAGTTCTTGATTTCTCACTCAAATTCAATTTTCTCCGTGGACTTTGACTAATAACGCTCCTTCTAAGTCTTCCCTCATCTTTCAATAATCTAGCCATATTCCATATATGCATTCCCTAATCATCGCTCTCCAAAACCTGTTCTTGCTAGTTCCTTCCACATGCTGAATCATTTGGTCTGCGGCAACTTTCATCAAGAAGAAGAAGATGAAGCTTATTTGGACAGTCCAAGAAAACCCAGAAAGAGAAGGAATAAAAACCCATATTCCACGCGAGGCTTGGACCAGTTTTCTTCACTTTTAGCTGATCTTGACAGGAAAAGGCAGGAGATTTACTCCAAGACGAGGCCGCAGGACATCTCTTTTATTCGCTTCGTGCAATCCAAATCTAATGATATCGTCCCCATCGTTATCAAAGTGAAAGACAAGCCCCAGAAGCACAAGGGTGAAGAACTCAAAGCACGATACGACGTTGCATCTAGCTCACAGCTAATACTGGAAGAGCCTCCTGCTGCCGTGGAAGAGCGAAAGCAATCCAAGATGGGATCTGATCATGAAAAGGAAGAGAAGAAGAATTTATGTTGTAACATGTGGAGTCGCCCTTCCTTCTATCTATCGGTAATGTTGATTGTGATTTTGGGGTTATTGACGGTGTTTGGGCGATCAGTTGCAACTATTTGCACTTGTATTTTGTGGTATACGGCCACCAGGGTGAAGGATAGATCATCGTCAAGAAAGTCAATAATGAAGAAGAAACGTTATAGAAGAGGGCGGAGTGAGAAGGCTGCGGCTTCAGAGGACAAATCAGCTGCAAGAAAATTTGAGCGTCAGAAAAGCTGGTGAATGTTTCCTTTATTTTTTCCCCTAGATGAGTTAGGATTTTGTTTTCTGTGCATACGTGTACGTTTTCTTGGTGACGTGCTTTAAGGCGGGGTTGAAACTTCATTCGTTGTCTTCCCAATTTGTAAATTATGGATTTGAGGTAGTGATCCATATCAGGTTATGGTTATTTTGTAAGAACCTTGAAAATCAAGTAGTTGTCTGCTTCAATCATTGTTCCGTGAAGGGAGTCCTGAGCTTCGTCTTAGTTTAGGAATCCATTTCATTTTCAAAGGAATAGTGGGGCATGGGGCTTGTGGAAATTTTGAATATGTTATAATATCTGTAATTTGTTGATAGTTCATATTAAGGATCTCTTAAGTAAATCATAAGTTAAATTACAATGTGAGGAGAATAACTTTGCAAACGTACTTACAAAAAAACAGCTTAAGTGTTTGGAATGAATTTCTCCAATAATATATAGTCATTTTCTTGGACCTTTGCCCTCATTTCATGTTAAAAAAAAAAAAGGAATAGGGGGGCAGGTAAGCCGACGAGAAACATAGTCAATTACTCAGCAATTAATTAAGCTTAACCCAAACTAGTTCATTAAATTCTCATAATGAATTATTCCATAAATAACCTCTTAGCCATATTCCAATGTACTCCAAACTTCTCCGTCAGTGAACGAGTTAAATGTGCCATTTTATTCGGCAATATTTCCAGTATATTAGACATGTCATATGCACTCTCATTATCCGACTCATGATTAGTTGATTAGGCCTAGCCAAATTTGCGTAATTTCATATGGATCAGCTGTCGTCCTACACAAATCCATAAATTTCACGACCAATGCAACATCAGAAAGATACATAAACTAAACAAGGACTAGGTATATCGATAGGAACAAAAGGTGAAAATATCATCTGATTCACATCTGAATTGCCTTAACTGTCATCCAACTAGCGCCATGGAATTTGGCCAACCCCGGGGAACATGCTTCCTTTTACAATGATACAACGCCCCGAGTAAAACCACGTCCTTGACTTAGACCCAAGTTGTCCGAGTCTCTCCAAAATTAAGTGGCTGCAGTTCATATATCACAACTCAGTGCACGACTAAAATGAAGATTCCTTATTCCTGCATCACATAAACGGTTTTTGGTCAAATTGATGGAAGACTTGTAAACTCTAATCGATTTTACAGTAATCTAACCTTAAATCTCCTTGGGCGCACAGTCTCTGGACTGTGACGGGAGCTGTAGGAGTGGCGTCTGGGAGCTTCACTTCTGTTACCCTTCTCTTGTATCAGATTCCTTGAATTCCGAAAAGGCGCATCTTTCTCCCAACTAACTTCATAATCAGCCTTCAAATGTGACCCTTTCTGTTCATTAACAACTCATAAATCATCACAATTCAGTAAAGTATCCACAGCTTCCATTTTAGTAAACTATTCTTCATGACAAATGCTTCCTTATTATTCTAGTTTCAGTTATGGTTGGCAACATTTTTTTTGTTTCTCATTAGTGCTGGCACTATGAAGTGGACAGACTACATGTGTAAATGATCCACTGATACAATATGACTTAACCTAAAGCAGAGCAGAACATCCACATGAACATGATGATACGAAGTTTTAATGTCAAGTGATAAATCAGTTATGTGTGCAATCCACAATAACTGAAGAAAAAAGCAAATAAAAATGCACAGAAGCCAGGCCAATACCTTTTGTAAGGACCGACCACAAAATACTTTTAATGCATCGTAGAAGTCTCTGTATTTCTCAAACTGAACCACAATCTTGCAATAGAGGCCTGAAACTAGGTCTTCACTCGCTTCGCTTGCATCCTTACCTAGATCATCGTCCTCAGCAACAGTAAGATTCCTATTGCATTCAAGTTATAGATCAAACGAATGATTTACGGTTAGGAGATAATAACGGTGCAGACAATAATTGACACGTATAAAGATATCACACAAGCAACTTGCGTTTTTCATGAACCGGCAGGTTCTGTGGGTTAAAGTCTTAAACTGGTCTGGTAAAGGAACTACAGATTTCGAAGGTTCATAATGCATATGGTTAGCTTTGATGTTTTATCTTGTTCTTTGTCTTGGACATGTTCTTTCTTCTTTTTCTGCTGGTAGCTTACTGAGGATCTGAGGATCTCAGAGGGACAAGTAAGGACCAAACTAAAGGATTACCTCTGAAGACCTTTGGTCGCTCAAGGAGGCTACCAAACCACCAAGGAAAATGTTATGATATTTGATCAAGAATGATAAAGAATCAAGAGCTGTCAATAACTAGCATAGAAACAGCTGTTAATAACTACCAATAACTGCCAGTAACTAACTTTTTTATAACAGAAAACTATATCTAAGGTGAGATTCAAAACATGGCTCGTGTAGACGCAATACAGCCCTTCAAGGCTTCAACCAGTGGAACCAGCCCAGGTTGGAGTTCCGTTTTTTTCTTTTTCTGTTTGCTTCTTACGATAAGGAAATAAAATAAATGACTCGAAGCAAAATATTCAATCTAATCTTCATCATGCTAGAATCTATATTGCTAAGCGATATGCTCCTCAGAACTTCCCATTAGTTTATAAAACTTATTGATCACCTTCAAACTCAATCTTGTCTCCATTTTATTTTATTGCGTAGTAAATACTTGAGTCAAACTAGAACTCAATTACGTCTTTAGAATGCTGAATTTTTGCATTAAATAATCTCCGAAATTTTATACAAGAAAATATTTATCTCAAGGGTACAGAGATTAATAATGAAACTCGGTCAATAACGAGAACATTAATCCATGTAAGATTGGAAACTAACCTTATCTTGCCAAATGCGGAGAAGATGGTGTGAGTAACCAGCATGGAAGGCTTAGACGAAACCCTCGGCTCCGAAAACCACCGAGATGGCAGACCTCGAAGAGTAATTGTATCCGGTTCTTGCCTCGCCTTGGAATACCCTGCCAAAGTTCAATCATTTAAACACAAATTCCATTTATTTTCCCTTGAAAGCACATTTTAACTGAACAGGAAACACATACCTCGATTGCTAAATGCATAAAACTCTTCCCACGATTTCTTCATGCCCTCAAAATCATCTGAAGCCGGAACAGATACAGAAAGCCTGAACTTAACTCCTTCCAGGTTCAACTCGATGCCTTCCATCTTCTCAACAAGATACTTCCTCCATTCCCAGAATTTCTTGTCCAAATCCTTCACGTCCTCTTCCTCTGCATCCTTTCGACTGCGATGGTCAAGAAACCCTAGGTCCCAGATGTGAAGTGTTCCTGTGGCAACTGGATCATCGCGCTTGCGCTTCTTCAGGTCTCTGAGGCGTTTGATGTGAAGATCCTCCTCGGGAACAGTAACGGGGGTAGAAAGCGAGGTCTTGAGAAAGTCAACTAGAGCTCGCTTGATCTTCCACTCGTCGATGGGTTTGGTGACAGTGAAGGCAGAGGGATAGACAGTAAGATTGAGCTTTATGCGCGGGACAAGAGAGAGACCGTTCTCAATGTCTAACGTCGTTGTCGGACGCACCAAGTTTAACGACTGTATGCTCATATCTATGCCCCGCCTTACGTTCTTCTCGCTCCACTCTGTTAATTTAGCAAACTTTGAGATTGAAAGATTCGCTGTATATAATCCAGAATTGGCCCCGACGCTAGAACCTAGAATAGAAGGAAGGGCAGTGGTGGAGAGGAAGGGGAAAACGGCGTCGCATGAGACCCTGTTGGAAAACGACGTCGTAGAGAAGAATATTGAGGGTATAGCGTAAATTTGTTGGGCTGAAGAGTGGCGTTTAGGGGATAAAGATCGTACGTACGTAACAAACAGAGGTAACGCGGAATGAATATAGAAAAGGGAAAACAGAAAACAAGGGGAAGCAAAACTGAAAATGGGAAGGAAAAAAAATAAAAGAAAGGAAAAGACAGATTTGTAGGGGAAGGCAAGGTGACAAAAAAGAAGAGAGAGAGCGAAGAGGAGGAGAAGGAGGGAGGGAGAGACAAGAACATGGGGCTGTGCTTTGGTTGCTTCAGCGGAGGCAACAAGCGTATGACAAAGGAGGAAGAGAGATTGGCCTCTGAAGAAGCGCGCGCTAGAGCTGCTGAAGCCGCCCAGAAAAGGCATTCTCTTCTTCCCTCTTTCCCATTTCACCTTCATCTTCTTCTCATCTGGCTTTCATAATATACAATATGCATTCAATTCGTTTTACTCTTTCATGGTTTCTTTGTTTCACAACAAGCCAACATTCGCTCCTCGGAATCTCTGTTTCATAAGCATTTTCTCTCCATATGCTTTGAATGTTTCCGTCCCTAATCTCTATGTAAATATTAATTCAATTTCTTTAGTCGTTGAGCTGGGGTGGGGGTTTATGTCCTGCATTAAAGTTCCAATGGTTATTGCTTTGTTTCTAAACGTAATCTCTGCTTTCATGTTAATATAATACCATGTGTCAATATCTTGATATGATTCTGTGTTCTGTTCTGGATTATATTTTACCGGCGACAGGAATCATGGATGGCTTCTTTATGGTACTTGGGGCTTATTGTGAACTAAATTGATTATTTTTGTTATGACCACCTGCTTGGGGTCATACACGAGTTATGAAATGAAGCAGGGGAGAAAATCTATATTTTTATGCTTTTTACGAATGCAGGCAAGAAAACAGTGAAGATTCTCCAGCAGCACGATCTGCACAGCAACAAGGATCAGGAAAGGAACCAGCTGAAAACTCCAATAAATAGAGGTTTGTTCATTTAATATTCCACTTGTTTCTTGATCCATATTAATTCATTTAATTGGTCATACTCTGTCATAAGACCTAATCCTACAAGAATTTCAATGATTTCTTTTTTTCCCAGAGGGGAATTCAACCCTTCCAAATTAAGAGTTTATATTCTACAACACTTTTAAAGTTTTACCTTTTACTTAATTATATCCATTTAATTATGTGCTGCTTCGTTGCCCGTGTATTTTCTCGTAACACATTTCGATTCCTTCGTTTGTGGATTCAGTACAGATGGATTGAGGTTGGACAACTTGCCTGTTGGAGTCAACTTTCCATTGGGTGTAAGGTGAATGATTTAACATAAATTATGCGATCTTTTATTTTGGTCTTGCATTTTCATACCAATTTTCTAAACTCTGTTGTCTGATTTTATCATCCTCATGCTTCATTGCAAGACAATTGACTTTGACTAATACACAATAGAACATAAATCAAAAGCTGCATTCATCTGTGGAGATTAGATTATCATTAGAGCCATGTTATGTGACTCTATGAACGAAGTCTGAGCCAAAAAAAAAACTATAGTAGCAGCAATTAACAAGGCAATAATAAGATTACATTTTGTAAATCCAGAAACAGGGCCTAGTTATAATTTCAGCCGTTTTCTGCACATTGAACAGAATGAGAATATTTCACTTACAGTTTCTTTTGTTTTTTTGGCGTTGCAGTAAAAATATAGGTCGAGTCATAGTCCCTAAGCTGCCATCTTCCCTTGTTCCAAGAATGAGCAAATGGTCTTCATCGCTCTTGCCTCATCAGTCAAATTTATTGTTTTCCAGACCAAGATTGTTTTTGTTTATTTGAAAAGAATTGGTGGTGGAAATGAAACAACGATCATTTCAGGATTTAGTCTGATGTTCTTTTTTATCATTTTTTCTCTCCTGTTACTTCAGCTTCATCTTTGTTTTCTTTGATTGGAATTAACATGGATGAAAATTTCGTTATTACAAAGAAAGACTCCAATCAAATGACATACCTTCAATTGAACTGGTAAAATGTTAAGGACACATGATCGGAGCAGAATGAAGTAGTAATGCTATATAGATATTGCTTTCTGATATACAAGTAATAACCCGGAATTGTACTAGTAATAGTGAGATGAGCATAAGGCTTAACACGTGCAAGAGTTTTCTGCCGGTATCAAGTACTCAAAACTTCTTTACCGGAGCTGGCTAAAAGCTTAAAGCTCAACAAAGGGCAAGAACGTGCCATGCCTCTGCTCGATGAAGATACCCGGAAAGATTCGTATAATTTAGTAAATCTACTGACTAACTTACCGGACACTCAATTAAAAACTCTTGGTATACTTGAGTTCCAAACAGTTAATCATCCTTTATACTGAACTAACGGTGTTATCTGTCAAAGTTCTACTTCATTCCCCGCGATTTTAGTAATTCAGCCTTGCATCGACGCACTATTCAAACATGAGAGAAGATTAATCTACACCTTCTCAACTTTGGTTCAACTTTCCTATCTGTTTGCGTTGCTGCTTCCTAGCAATTTTGCTTAATAAGTGAACGAAGATAGGATGTCAAGAAATCCTTTTTTTCTGTACAAGATAATCTTGTTATAATCGCAAAATAAATTGACTCAACAATTCTCTGCAAATCCTTCCCTCGCTCATCTTAAAAGCTGTCTCATTAGTTGCCTCCTTTCTTTCTCCTTGTTTTTTTTTTGTTGGAATGGCAGAGGGCCCGATACGACCTTTGTTTATAAAGCCATGCAACAATAAGAAAACGAATATCATTGCACAACCAGAAGCAAATTCAATCATATCCGTTATGCGTATTGATTTTAAGAAGAAATGAAACGTATTTATATAGTAATTTTGGGGCAATCTACATGTAATGTCATCAATCTGATCTGATCCTAGTAAATTATTGACGTTCCAATCAAAAGCTCAAGCCTCCTCTTCAACCGCATTGACCGCGTAGTGACCAAAGTTCCTGCCCTGTCATGCCAAAAAGCACAGACGAATTAAAAAAGAAAGAAAGAAAAACCCTACTAAAGATCAAGCCAAAATGTATATGAAACTATGAAAGTAGCCCACAATATCAAAGATTGCGTGGACAGCGCATATGGAGACAATTAAAGTAGTATATGTCACCACAACTATGTTCGGAAACAAAAGTAAACCACGATAACTTTTGTCCCAGAGCGTCAATAAATCCCCATAACAGAGAATGAGAAATTTCCTGTGCATGTATACCAAGAGTCTAAGACTGCCGCCCAGGGATTGCACACAGGAAGATAATCACACATGATTGGCATGACAAAGCACCAGCACAATCATGACTTTTCCCACTTTAATAGCCGAATAATTAGGAATTCAAGTAAAGTGCAGCATTTATCACCAAGTATAACAATAGGTAGGTAAAAAGTGAAAGTTCTTTAGAAGGGAAGGATACTAACCTCAGATTGTAACCGCTGCTTGTTAAGTAGTTGGGTCCTTGCCTTGTTCAGAACTGAATTCGGAGACTTAAACATTCTCTGCAACAAAGAATGATGCAGATCAGAGGATACCAAGAAGTAACATTCAAATAGTAAGAGGAAAACTAAAAACAAAATGCAACAGGCGATGGCCAAGTACAGCCAAATTGTCAAGAACTTACCTTTTCACCAACAGACATCCGATGTTCATTTTCAACAAGATTTCTTCTCTTTGGTGTGAAGTCAAAAACATAATGAAGCAACTCATTTTCCTATTTTGCAAAGGGAGAAGAGGAAAAGTATAAGCAAGCAATAATCACTTTGTCTAAAAATAAGCTTTCCAGAAAACCAAGAAGCTTGGTAAAGAATAGTCTTAGAATGACAACCTGCATGTGCTTAATGAACCCTCCCCCTAAGAAGTGCTTGAAAAAGTTTAACTGCAAAATTCCAATCATCAGAACACTAATACAGAAAGAAAAACAGAGATCCATAGGTAATACGGAAAAACACAAGAAAAACCTGTATCATTTGAGACCATGATGATGTCTGCAGTGAATCGCCGCCAATCTTTGTTGTAATTTCAGGAGAGTAACCATACTAATATAGTCTCAAAAGGTAAGATCAGTACAAAACCTTATGTACACAATAACTAGTAATAACATTTCCAGATCATAACAGTGAAAGGCAACTAAAGTACCTCAAAAAAATCTGAGATATCTCGAAACAAGTCCCTCTGAGTGTTAAGATCTTTTTTTGCAGAACCTTTTCCCCCAGCCTCCACAGCAAGATTTTTAACTTGATTGATGACCTTCCCCTTTAATCCATGGATATGCACATAACTTTCATGTGGTTTGCTCTCTTCTTGGCTAGTGTGGCTTGTACTGTTAGGACCCGCAGAAGATTTCTCTATAAATCCAACCTCAAAAATTAAAGCTAAAGCTTCACCAGCTACAATGCGCACAGACCTGTCTTCCTTGTCTAGAAGACTAGATAAGTAAGTTATTGAACTGCATGAATAATAATATAAAAACCAATCGGTCAGATTCATTAGTAATATGATATAAAGAAGCATAGGCTGGCTATCTATGTTCTTTTTTTTAACCAAAATAAAAAAATGCACATGATCAAAAAAACTCATGCAGAAAGAAAACAGAAACAGGGCACACAACGCTAGAATCTGCTTACTTTTGCCAGCTTTTGGAGTTTAGTTTCAGTTTGCCAATGGAGGAGAGGAGAAGGGACCAAGCAGATACCACAGTTGTTATTAACGAAGGAGAAGGTTTGACTGAAACAACCTAAACAAAATAATAGAAGTCAACCTTAAGAAGAAAAGGACAATAACAATATCAAAATAAGTCTTGTTGTATTCATATTTCAACATTGTAAAGCATTGAATGCAACTAAGAATTAACTAAATTATTATCAGAAACAAATCATACTATTGAGCTAATCATACTCGTAAGGTTTAGTCAGAAAAAACACGAACAAGGCTACAAAAACTTAAAACGCTAGTAAATATATTTGAAATTTACACCTACATTGGAACCCGATTTAGGATTAATCAATCGCCACATCATGTCCATTGACTTCTCCGTTTCCTCTTGATCAGTCCCACCAACAAAAGTGATAATAGCCAAGCATCGCACCAGCTGTGAACATAGATTGAACAAAGATGAGATTCAAAATGAAAAACTCCAAAGAATTAGAATGGAAAATTCAAATACATGCACTAGACCTAGCATGATTTTCAAAATCTTACTTACAGATGATATCTTTGAAGCATCTGACCCAGATGTCAGAGATTCATCAAGAGGACGAACTGATTCTTCATATATTTCACGTGCATTATCACCACATCCAACTGTCAAGGTCAATAAACCTATAAAAAGAAACCATAAAAATTGAGGTAAAACATTTCGCCAAAAAAGGAGGTAAAATAGCTCCACAGAAAAAGGTCAAATATAAAGATATGGAACACAATTAATTCAATAAAAACTCACCGATGGCATGAGATGCCAAGGCTATTTCGTTTGCAGATGCCCTTTTGGATCCTTTTTTAATAGAACCAAGACACTGATGCAACAAGGTAGCAAATCTGAAAAACAGAAGCAACTCAAAGATATAAATCATGAATGCCATAAATAAATAGGTAGGATATATAACTGCCGATTTATAACATTTAACTTCTACTTGATTTTAATATACAAAGTGCATATAACTTCTGCAGTTAACACTATAAATTATTAAAAAGGCCACGGTAGTACAACGTATAAAGACACCGTGAAGAGGAAGACACGTTGGTCACAAATGTGTTTAACTCAGAATTTTGGGTCTCTTGAGTTAATCCATCTTTTCAATTTAGCCAAAAAAAAATTATAGTCTAACTCAAATTCAACCGATAGAGGCCAATTAAAGCTGGCTAGCAACTAGGGGCATCACCTACAAAATATATCGTTACATTTGATAAAGCACACTTATATCAACCTATCTTCGTTGATGCGACTGTGTGTGAATAAGAGAGGTCGCAAGAAAACAGTTGTATAACAGAAGCTAAAAATCAAATGACTGAAATGCTTACTTCTTTTCGACGAACTGATGCTGCATACTGCTGTTGAATGCCTCAATGATCGAGGACAATGCTTTCACCCTCGTGGAACCCCTATATCCAATTAAAAATATCATCATCGGCCCAAAACGAAGTGGGGAAATGGAATGCTGGCATCAGCCAAGCACCATATCATATTTCAAAAACCGACCATCGGATTCTACAAGTCAATCTAATCTCATCATTTAAAGGTTATACAATATTACAATTTCCACAGGTAGGCATCATAAATGCCAACAGAAAAGTACCTCTTTTCATCTAAAGCATCGAGAGCTTTGTCAAGCAAAGCATCTTGATCAACGTGCACTTCTTCAGCACCTGACACTGACATGCGATCGGACCGGATAGTAGACGACGAACTAACACTACTACTTTCATCATCGCTATCCATTATTGCAGCATTTTTACGTTGAGAATTACCTGAGGAATAACGAGAACGCCATCATTCAATTCAGACGTTTAATCAGAGTCCTAAAAACTCAAAAGGCGTCCAAGAAACTGAAAATTTGTAGAACTCAGATATTAAGAATGCAGCACAAGAACTTTAAGCAGTACATGACGCCGAAACTAACAAATTGTACTCGCGAAAGTTACAATTAACACCACAGATTCCTTCAAGAATCAAATAATACAAAAAAAAATAAAGAAAATTCTAAGCCCCCAACGCCCAGATAGGCAGAAACCCTGGGAACGGACAGAGAATTTCGGGGTCTTACGCTTTCCCATGGCAACGGCTCCTTAAATTGCAAGTTCTTGTCAGACAAAATTACAAGACTGAATCCCTATCTGAGAACCAGAAAGCTGCAGGAGTATGAGATCGATGGAGTAAAATCGAATCGAGCAGGGAGAGAGCAACACTGGGGTAAACTTGAAGAGTGAACAATCCATTAAAATTCGAGGGTAGCTTGAAAGGGTTCTCTCTCCGAGACGAATCAGGATTATATATAATAGGGAAAAGAGATGAAGCCAAGATTCAGAAGCACATCCGTTAGGCGAGAGATTGGGTTTACAATCACAGGGGTTCTTGGCTATGGTGGGGAAAGGGAATTATTCATTTTACGGGGTGCGGAATATTCGGTAAGCGTATAAGCTGTCGCCGTATGGTTGCGTGGCACAAAATGGAGCGTTGAGAGGGTGAGGTCTGGCACCGTTGGATTTTGTCGGCGCGCGACTCCAAGTTTTAGGGTTATAGTCCGTACACGTGGCTTCGATCCGCAGCAGCGTTTTAGGGTGGGCAAGGAACACGTGAGCAGAAGGCAGCCTTTGCCGTTTCCAGTTTCGACGCAACGCAGATTATTCCAGCCTTCCACTGCTTTCTGGGAAGCGTGGGTTTGGTGGCAACTCGCAAGTGGCAATAAACTACCACTCATTGCTAGAAGGCTCAGACGTAAGTCCTTACGGAATTGAACATGTGAAAAGGATGAGTAATTACCACGTGTTGATGGAAATTTAGGAGTCACACGTCCACTGCTAGCTTCGAATTTGGTGGAAATCGCTTCTCCCGTAGTGTTTTCATTTTATTTTATTTTATTTTTACGTTTTTTTAAGTAAGGTCATGACTTTAAAAATTATTTTGATATCCATTCCATACATCGCCCAAAGAAAGCAAGTTGTATAAACAAATCAGAATTTCTTTTTTACAATCACGTTTTTTAGATTTGACTCTCTTTTGTTATTATTTTGGGAGCGGTGGGTATTTTTTATTGACTAATCACCATAAATTAAGAGTTTATAGCGATAATAAAAAACGATTTGTATATTATAAAGAACTAAGTTTTATTTATTAATTTTATTAAAAAAAAATTAATAAGTAATTTTTTAAATATTTTATAAATATTCTTTGAATTTTATGTGTGGACCATGATTACCAATATCAAATCCACTCAGGGTGTATTTAGTGTGTGTTTAAGATTCACTTTTGAGAATAGATCCTAAATCATAGTTTTATGAGATATGGGCTAAACAATATTTTTTTAAAAAAAAAAATCAATTTTAGAACTCAAACCATAGTTTGAGTCCAAAACCATGGTTTGAGAATAATTGGTCTTTTTGTAGCTTTTTGGTGCCCCTTGTCACAATAGTACATTATTAATGAGTTTATTAATTAATAATTTAAATTTTATTAATTAAAAAAATAAATAAATAAAATCTAATTTAATTTCTTATTTGAAAATGTTGGGAAAAAGATAAATTTGTCAATGAAAGTTACAATCTTCTATATTTTTCTATGGTCATTTAGATTAGTTCTCTAATATAAAATTTTCAGTAGAAAAAAAATTAAAATTTAGATAAATATTATAAATTTTTACCTTACTCAAATATATATGTATATGTATTATTTTGTAATCATTTAAATGAAAAAAATTTAAAATCAAATTTATTTTTCATATAATTATCATATTAGTTTATATCTTTTTTTAGTAATTGTCTATAGAAAAGTGATTCTGCTATTAATCATCCAAACATCTCCAATTTTTAAAATCACTTTTTTCTCAAAATCTATTCTCCAAAAGCTAATCCAAACACACCCTTATAAACACACAAAATTTAGGTTTAAGGTTTTAAACTTAGATTTTAATAAAACCTAATTTTTGAGAAATTTTAAAACAAACAATCATATTTGTTTAAACGGGTTTTTAGATTAAATCATAGTTTAAAATTAAAATTTTAGATAAACTGGTCAGGGTAGCTTATGGAATAGTAAAAGAGCTTATGAATTAACAAATTACTATATTACCTCTACTTTTTCTTATACTCTCTATCCTCTCTTATACTTTTTCTTACACCCTATCTCTTTTCTTTTCTTACACCATTTATCATCTCTCCTCTTATATCTTATCTCTCATCATTTAATATTAATACTCTTTTTCGTAATTTACTAATAATAAAAGTACTTATGAAAATAATTATCCAAACACTCATTTATTTAAAATCACTTTTTTATAAAACTCTTCTCCAAAAGTCTTTTTCTATAATCTGCCTAAAACCCCCTTTTTTTATAAGCCAATTTTTAAAATCTTATCTAAACGCATTCAAATTTTTATGTTTGTATATATATATATATATTACAGGTAGGGGTGTGCATGGGTAGGGTTGGGCAGGGTAGCCCCTGCCCAGTGCCCTATCCAAAAAAAGTATGGACTGTATTTTACAGTTTGATGCCCGGCCCTACCCGATAAAAACTTTAATAATTCTGGGATGGGCATGGGCGAGCTAAACATGATCAAATCGTGATGTCATACTCATGTTATGAAAAAAATTTTAATTATGAAGTTCTAAAATAAAACCATATTCATCTGTCCTCAAGAGTTAAATAATATTTATAATATATTAAGAATAAGATAACAAATATAATAATTAAAATATTGAGATATATTGTATATAAAAAATAAGTTTTAAAGTCTAAATAACTTGTAATTATAACTTTACATTAATTTTCTCAATATTGATAAAAACAAAGCATCTAAAAAAATAAAATAAATAATTATAATTTGTAATGTAATTATATGATAATTAACAAAGTTTAAAAAAGAAAAAATTAATATAGTTATAAATATTAAAAGATATAATTTACTTACTTAACTACTCATATTTCTAAAATTACCTTTTAGTCATTAGTAGTTATTATATTCTCCCTTCTAAGATAGAGAAAAAAATAAATAAAATAAAATAATATATGCTCACGGGATGGGCAAGGCAGGGCAACCCCTATGCCCGCGCCCAACTCGAAAAATGCATGGATTGTATTTTATAACCCAATATTCAACCATGTCCTATGCTTATTGAGCTGAGCAGGATATTTTTATTATGAGTTTAAATAGATATATTAAGTCGTAGGCTTTATGCATAACCGTAATTATAGGTAGCTTCTGCGATTAGATTTAAGCAGAGCTTGCCCCTCATTCTAGGCTTGATGGGTTCGCATTAGAGCGAACCAAGTTAGGAATGAGAGGACGATGTGCCTTTCTGGGCCAAGAAATATGTGCTTTGCTTGGACTTTTGAGCTGGAGAAGGTATAGGTATCTTTTTTGGGTTATATGATAAAAGAGGCATAATCAGGTATGGTGGAATTGGACCTAGAAAGTCCATGACCCCAAGTAACTACACTCTACCCTCAAGGAAACGGCAAGGAACACTCTGAGACCATGTTTTTTTTTTTTTGGAAAAAAAGGGTGATGATAATTGAGGGCTTTAAATTTTGAAAATATCAATTAAGGACTAATGTCGCCTGCTAATTTTTTGGAAAAAATTGATATGGATCAGGATATCTATACTCAATAAGAAACGGTGATTTTTAAGTAATTGAAAATCAGGTATTTATTGATAAAGCCCCTCTTATGTGTATTGTAGCCCCTGTTTCCCTCTAGACCCAAAAGAACGGGATGGACAGCGCAAACGCAGCAGAAAGAGAACAAAGGGTCACCCAGAGTTTCGGCATGAAAAGCCCAATACACAATTAGGCCTGCCAGTTGATGAGACACAGCCCAGGCCCAATACATTTGAATAAGCCATGCATTTGTTTGGTACAATGTATTGAATGATGAAGTGAGAGAGAGAGAGAGCCGAGAACAAAGTGTAGGAATGGGTTAGTGGAAGGCAAGAATGGGTGAGGTGGTGGGGATGTTTGATGGGGAGGGGGATGAAGCCTAATCACAAGGACATAACGAGTAAGAGGGAAGGGGGAAGACGTGCCACACCACGCCAAAGTCACATCCCATTCCCAATTTTATCCAAAGCGTGCTGTTGTTCCCAACGGGGCGAAGGAGGAGGAGGAGGAGAAGGCAAAAGCAATTGGTATTTGTAATTTTGGCCCACTGAATACAAGTTTGCGAGGAAAAGGAATAGCACCAGGAACTGGCGCCTACGCCATGATTCTGCATTCTACACTAATAAAAACTGAAAAGAGCAGTGCCCTCGTCACGTTTTCTAGGGGACTTCCATCATTATGTCCTAATTCCCTCCAATTATTTCCCATCGACCCATCCCCAATAATACCATCTCAACTACCTTACCATACCCACCCTCTTCTTCTCTCTTTCCCTCCAAAACACCCGTCTCTTTAACCTCGTCAGTTTCATCCGAGAGAATATTCATGACCATGTTATGACTATGATTAGAACTTAGACTCTCCATCTCACTTGCATAAACCGAACTTGCTCGAGCCGCAGACTTTATAACAATATATTTGTAAGGACGTAAATAGTATATAATATAATTTAAATTTTTGATAATGTATTGGTGGCCCAATGAGAGGCCCCATAAACCTAATCCTAAGGGGTATCACCATCAGAGAATGGAATTGCCCTTCACTCCTTTCCCTTTCAAGAATAACATATCCTCCCATTAACATCCAGACGTTATCCCTTTTCCTTTATATCTATTTGACAAGTTTATAAAATAAATGGAAGCAATTCCTTATTTACTATATTCTTTGATTCCTGCTCGTGCGTCTGATGTACTTACTTGCCCAAAGCCTAATCATAAATTGATTGTTTTATATGAATAGATTAGAGTTTGTATTTACTATTTATTGCCAGTGGCCCACTGTTCCTTTCTCTAGGGAGGAAGGTGTGGTTTAATTGTCATTTTAAAAACTTAATCTACTGAACTTTCGTAATTTTAGTTCACAAAATGATAAGATATATTATTATTTAAAATATGTTTAACTTTTAGATAATATTATTTTATTTTAATTTTAATTATGATATTTATTTTTAAATTGTAGGTAAACCTAATTATTTTTTTTTAGAAATATATTACAAAAAACTTAATCTATTGTGCCTCATAAATAACAGATATATTATTAATTTTGGAAAGATAGCTAATGATATGGATATGGAGCTATTACCATAAGAATTAGAAAAATATTGTATGGTAGACGGTCTTGTAATTTATTAAAACTACACTCTCAAATTCTATATATAAAACTTTGACTAAAGTACACTACAAATGAGATAATATATTTAAAATTTAAAGAAATATTATTTAAATAGTAATTTATATATTTGATCTTGTTTATAAATTTAAGTGGCTAATAGTTACTCCTCTAATTTAAAAAGAAAAGAATCTTCATAAACAGAGAATAGTGTGATAGAAAAAGTTAAAAATTTATGGGGAGCATTATTTCTATAAAAAAAATTATACAAAAGTTTAGGAGATTTAATATTAATTATTTACTAAAATTAAGATTTAAAGAGTATTTATAAAAAATTGATAAAATTATCTATCAAATAAATATTCATAATAATAATAAAAATTAAACTCACTCATAGGACACATCTATTTTTTACTATTTTACGTATATTCACAAGGAATTTATAGTGTATTTAGTACCATTTAAAAAATTCTTTTGAGCAAAATTTTAGTTTAAAAAAAATTTAAATAAATAATAATATTTATCTATAAGTGATTTTATTTAAAATAATAGTTTTGAATAAACTACTTAAACTAGCTTTTATAACAATAAAAGAATTTATGGATTATCCAATTACTATCTTACCCCTACTTTTTTATATTATATCTCCTCTCTCATCTTTCATTTTTCTTCTCCACCCTATCTACCATCTCTTCTTTATCATCTCTCATACTTTTAATCAAATCATATTATTTTTTATAATTTATTAATATAAAAAATAATTCTACTACTAATAATCTAAATATTTCTATTTTTAAAATATATATTTTTTAAATTTTTTATTCTTAAATTTTTTTTTAAAAAAACTAATCTAAATATACCCAAAATCCCTCGCGGTGGTACCTATTGCCTGTGCGAGTGGGGAGAGCGGAACCAATCAACAATGAGAAAACTCCGAAGGCCTCTTTCTGACCCGCTACAATGTTCCCTGTCACATCTTTTGTCCACGTTCTCTCCTCACCCAAATGAATCCAACCCATCTTGCAGTCAGCTCGCACACACTTGATACTAGTTTCTCATTACCATTTTTCAGCTTTATTGTCTTTTATAATAAAATCAAATAAAAATTACATATAATTTAATTTATTGCCCAGAGGGCCAGTTGGCAACTATAAATATCCGCGGGAAAGGCAAAATCTGATAGCTGAGAGCCAAACCTGAACAACTCAGTCCCAAGATAAGTCCCCTCTCCCCTTCAAACACACTAATATCAACCTCAACTCCCGGAAGAAGGCAGAAGCTCATGGGGCCACTCATCCTCGAAGCGCTCAATGTCCGCGTCGAAGGCTCCGGTAATCAAGTCCTCGTCCTCGCCCACGGCTTCGGCACCGACCAATCCGCCTGGCAGCGTATTCTCCCCTACTTTACTCGCCATTACACCGTCATTCTCTATGACCTCGTCTGTGCCGGCAGCGTTAATCCAGATTACTTTGATTTCCGCCGTTATACCACTCTCGACTCCTACGTCGACGACTTGCTCGACATTCTCGACGCCCTTCGCATTCAACGCTGCGCTTATGTGGGTCACTCTATCTCCGCCATGATCGGAATCTTAGCCGCCATTCGCCGACCTAACCTCTTCACCAAGCTCGTCCTCATCGGCGCTTCTCCCAGGTAAAATCAATTCAATTCCGAATCAGCTTCTCGCCCGCTCAACTATATTTAATTCTGACCTGCCTTTCTTGAATGCGCTTTCGACTTCACGTTTTGTTCCAGATTTTTGAACGACGCCGATTATCATGGAGGATTCGACCACGGTGAAATTGAACAGGTGTTCTTGGCGATGGAGTCCAACTACGCAGCATGGGTCAACGGATTTGCTCCATTATCAGTAGGAGCAGACGTTCCGGAGGCGGTCCGAGAATTCACCAGGACTTTCTTCAACATGAGGCCCGATATAACACTGTTCGTGTCACGAACCGTGTTTAACAGCGATCTGAGAGGAATTCTAGGGTTGGTGAAGGTACCTTCTTGTATTATGCAGACGACTAAGGACCTCTCGGTGCCTTCAACAGTGGCAACTTATATGAAGGAACAACTGGGTGATCGGAGCACGGTGCGTTGGTTGGAGACGGAGGGACACATTCCTCACCTGAGTGCTCCCGCCTACTTCGCTCGACAGCTTGAGTTAGCCCTTGCGCAGTAGCGCGTGGTCATGGATGCGCGTGCCTGTAGTCTTAGCTTTTTTATAGTATAGGTAATGGGATGGAAGCTAGAGGTCCAGGAAGAAGTGGTAAAAAAAGCTCAAAGGCTGGACACCTGGCGAATAATATGTGGGCTTTGGTACGAAGATGTGGGATTTTATCTCGTTCAAAGGTATAAGGATCGGCACGTGATCATCACATGATAGAAAGTATTCAGTAATGTACTACTATCTTTCCTTTTTTTTCTTACCTTTTAGGTGCCATGGTGTTTTTTAGTAGGTAACATCTCTGATGACTGGAGTTTATCCTGATGGGGCAGACGACAGACAAGCAAAGGAAATGACTTTAATCACGTGACATGACTTTCGTAAGGCAATCTCAGTTTATCTTTGTCCTTTCCTTCCCCCAATCTAAAGTTATCCCCCACTTCTCCAACACCCCAAAACAACATCCCTGATGTCGATGCTTTGGCTTTTGCCACTTAATTAATTAAAACACTAGTAGTATTAACTATTTTATTTTGTTCCCTTTCCTGACTTTTACTCTGTTCATTTTTCATATCAAACTAATTATTTTATTATTTTAAAAATCAATCTTACTAGTTTATACACAACTTTAATTTTAAATTATATTTTAGTCTAAAAATTCATTTAAATAAATATAATTATTTATTTTTAAAAAAATTAAAATAAAATTTAAACTATATAAATCCTTTTAAAATTTTAGTTTTAACCAAAATTAAACAGGTACAAAGTCCTAAACATATAATGGAGCAGAGTCTCCTTCACTCTTTTGCCTTTTATAAGTAAAGGAGGTTTAGCCGCACAAAGACGAATCGACATTGCGGAGATAGGCCAACTTAACTCTAATCCAACCAATTAGAGTGATACGTCTCTTCAATATGCAAGAATTCATCAGTGGTTAATTAAGTGACAAAAAGTTTAGCCCTTTATAGGTTGGTATTGGATGCCTTTCTGACTTGTGATTTGGTCATAATATACGTAATAACCTCCTCTACTTGCACCATCCTTTCCAGGCCCCGAGTCACATTGGGCTTCTCTACCACACATCTTCAAATCCCAGTTTTTGGTATATCATGAATCAGACCCATAAAACAACTCCCCATTCAATTTTTCATATTCAGGCCTTTCACTCTGCTTACATTTTTCACGGCCGAAAAAAAAAAAAACTTCTCGTTTGAATTCCTTTTAGTTTATTTGGGTTTTCATTCATAGGGTCTGGGCACTGCCCACCGGCCGACGCCTGGTTCTTCTCCTTACTTGTTTGATCCTTAAATAATCTACAATCAACCGAGGATGCCAAATTTGTCCGAAATTCTGACTGCTCTGAGGTTAACATACAAAAAATACAATCTGCAATCAACTGATTAAGTCCCGCTTGGCAAAAGAAAGAATTTCCCCTTTTCCCTCGTCAAATTCATTTCCAAATTAGAACGAGTCATTTTCTCTGGAATATTTGGGAAGTTTGCATTTTTTTTTTCAGTTATAAAAAAAATAAGATACATCCAAATATATACACCAAGGAGAAAGTATGAGAGAAGAAACGTTAACAAAAGCTATAATCAAATCAGAGAAAGGTATTTACAATAAAAATTAAAGATATTTTTATACCGATATAGACTTATATGTTTACTTATCAAATAAAGAAAGGGATGATCCACCTTAAATTGCACCAATCAATTTTATTTTTCTATTAATGACTAAGGCCACTGGCTGCTTTTCTGGATCAAAGCAATTGATTTGACACCTTCACCACAGCTTCTGGACTTCCCAATAAAAAAGTTGTTACACATCCATTAGACATTTATAATAATGTTCTTAATCGCTCGCTTTTCATATTATACATATTGCAACAATTTCAAGCCGTTGATCATAAGCGGTGGGGGAAAAATTCGTGTATACCGTTATGCCGAACAATTCTTTACGCAGCACGAGTGATGAAGGATGCCATGGCATAGACATCTTTGAAGGTCCGTAATTAATTATCCAGAGATTGGAATTGTAAAAGAAATAAACAGTGATTTGAGTAGTGGAAGTGAAGTGGCGCCTGATAATGCCAAGTGACGAAGAAAGGCATTGAAGAGAGGGAATAAAGAAAGAAAGAGTGAAATAGTGCCGATTAGGAGCACATATGAAGATAGTCCACCACACGTCAAGCAAGGGACCCAGAGCAGCGGACAACGATCCTAATCATGATGCGACCCAACGACTAACTGATCGTCAATAACGGAATCTACTACACGTGTCAAACGAATAGCCGGTTTCGCTATTTCAGTTTCCAGCATAAGAGGAAGAAAATTCAAAAGGAAACGCTACACAAGAACGAGAAGTTGCCTAACCCTGTTTTCAAATGCAACTCTTCCCCTCCATCCATGTGGGCAACGTTGAACGTCACCGCCTCTATTTCTTTGAAACCAAAGCCCAAGGCACTAATCACTCGCTCTTTGCGGCCGTTCCCTCCGGCGCCTTCTTTTCCTCATTCAGCTTTAAACGATCTTTTTTTTTTCCTTTGAAAACATGACTTTTATTCCTCTTAGCTAGAACTAAAACTTTTCAAAATTCATTGTGACCTTTTCTTATCATATGGATCTTTTGCCTGTTTGAAATAAATGAAATATCACTGTTAGACATCATTTAATAAAAAAGGGATTTTGATAGGAATAATATTTATATTTTTAGATAAAAAACTTAAAAAGAGTAAACAAAAATCTACAAAAGGAAAACTTATCTTGGGATAAGATTTTTGGCCATGGCCCTTGGCCCTTGGCCGACAATCTCATATAAGTTCTACCACTAATTTTACAAACGTTTCTCCATTGCAACGATATTGGAATCTGTTCGTGTTTTTTTTTGGGGGGTGGGGGACAAGGGAATGTTGTCCAACAGAGTCGCAGAGCTGGGCAGGGGATGATGGTGGGTGAGACATTTATGCCGACACTTCCGAGGTGCGAGCAGCGACTTTGCCGGATCTCGGTTGCCGCAGAAGCTCTATAAGTGTCTCCGCCTGTTAGCATTTCCTCAAACAATTAGCGACAGAAAATGAAAACAATAATTTGTAAAGGCAGAAACAATTCTTTATTTTTCCAAAAACGACTATTATGGTCTATGCTCCATGCGTTGACATGAGCTAAGTCCTGAGCTATTGCAAAATCAAGTAGTATGCAGATAGACTAGCTTTTAATGCAATGACAATAATGAAAGGCCCTTCTTATCAACATTGTTTCTCTATTTGCTTACTAGTGGCTAATCAAGCTAATGAAAGTTCAATTTTGAAGAGGGAAGGTGGAGCCTGCAAGGAATTGGACTTGAAGTGGGAGAAGATGATGTTCCAACTCGATTTCTTATATGATTTTTTATGGGAAGAAAATTGGCCTGCCACGTCAGTGACAGGTTAAGCAGAGAATGATATGTCACGTTTGTGATTCTGACCTTCTGTTTGGCCCGACTGGTGCCGGACTGAGACAATGCAACCAAGGGAGGAATGGCTCCTTCGCGAGCAACCATTGTACGATAAGCCACGCTGTCCTCGCAAATCTGCAGCAGTATCACCACTGCGATTTCCTTCTGCCTCTGTGAACCCACCTCTACTATTTCCACAAGCACCGGAATCCCTCCTTCTTCCACTAATGCTGTCCTCGCCTCCGGCACCGTTACCAGAACGCTCAACACGTACGCTGACTTGTCCACCATGTTTGATCCAAAATCGGCCATCAATTCCACCAGCGCCCTCATGATTCCTGCTTGCACTGCTCTTATCTTGTTCTCCTTCACCGAACACAGCGAATACAGCGCCGTCGATGCGTCTTTCTTCCCTCTGAAGCCCCCGTTCTCTAGAAGATTCACCAGCGCCGGAATGGCTCCTGACCTTCCAATGACGATCTTAGCCTCCTCTATTTGCGACAGACGAAGTAGAGCGCACGCCGCGTTCTCTCTAGCCGTTGATGTTCCCGCCTTGAGAGCTCGAACCAGAGGTTTGATCGCTCCCGATGAAGCTATCAGCTCTTTGTTCTTGTCGCATAAGGAAAGATTCAGAATCGCGGTGACGCCGTACTCTTGGAGCTGAAGGTCAGGGGAAGATATAAGCGAGATTAAGGGCCTAGTTGCGCCGGCTTCGGCGATTTTGAGGCGATTTTCTGGTTTATTCTTGGCAAGTAATCTGATCTCCAAGGCGGCTTGCTTTTGCTCGTCAATAGAAGAGGAATGGAGATCGGAGACAAGCTGGCGAATAAGATCATCGGAATTCTCAGAAGCGCAAGCGATAAGAAGACGGCGGCTCTGGGAAGAAGCAGAAGGGAATTCACCAGATCTATCACTGTTACAGTCGCTGAAAGCAGAGGAAGAATTATCATTGATACTCAATTCGCTGAGACTTCGTCCCATGTAGGTGTAATTAGCCGGACTCTCAGTTCCCATGGCCGACGGTTGGCGACCAAAAAGTCAAATCGTGGTAAGCTGCGTGGTGAGGTGTGGAGGGTAGGTTGTGGTTCAGGCAAGATTCGAGTGTCAGAGAGAGGAAAGAAGAAGAGGGTTGTAGGTTGTAGGTTGTAGGTTGTAGGTTGCAGGTTGTAGGTTGCAGGTTGTGATGAGAAGAGAATTGAGGAACACAACGAAGATAATTGCTTGCTTTGAGGCGTGGCGTGGAGTGACACGTGCACATATTGAATATTGACCGGACGAAAAGCCAAGCACGTGCGAGGGCTCTCCCGAAACGCGCGCGTGGAAGGCTCGTCATTGGATGTGGAGCCAGTTTTGGAAGCTGCCGCACCCTCGGATTTTATTTTACCCGGTGACTGCTGGCTAACCAGGTAAAGCGAAAATGATTCGCTACAGTGCCGTGGGGCATCCGGGCACACTTGCGCCTTGTATTTCATGCCACGTGGAACTATTAGGTTTCAACATTTGGCCACATGCTTCCATCAATCATGGCAATCAGTACAGGTCAGGCCACGCACCTGAGGGCGTAATAATGTAAGCATCGCCCTTTTTATATGGGGCAGGGGAAGGGGGCACAAATAAATTAAATCAAGTCAAGAAATTTCCCTAATTCCCCTTCCCCAACGATTAAATTTTTGTTTCCCTTTTATTATGAAATAATTGCGTCTACTAATTACTTGGATATTCAAAAGCTTTCAGTAGATCCTAGACCCAAATCCTGCTGCTTATATTTCCACTTGAACTGATGCTTTCAACCACAATCGTTTGATCTGCGCCCAATAATGATCTGTTCTTGTGAAATACGAGTTCTTAATTAATGACACGAACATGGATGGGCATGGGATCATTTTGAATCCAATGTCATTTCATTTATAATCATGTGTTCATTGTGTTGCGTCAAGGGAAAGGAGCATTAAATACAATCAAGTGTCAGTGCTGTGGAATATATGCAACATTGCAAATGCATGGCAAAAGAACCGCATAACATCCCATGCCACAAAAAGCATGTGTTTCCCCCCATCATACGCTCAAATTCAGCCCTTTTAAAGTTTTGTTCTTATAAATATTTATTAAATTCGATTTGGCATGCATGTTCCCAGGACGGTCTCTTTTGATAATGCAGTGAAAATACATATTTTAAGAAACACTAAGACCAAAAAAAAAAATACTCCTAAGGAGATTTACAATAGTAATTATTGGAGCAGACATGAAAGATACGGGATGCTTTTATAAATTTTAAAGAACCGATTATTCAAATAACTGAATAAGAGCGAAAAAACATAGGTAAACATGGCACTGAAAAAGTAGATTGGTCGAAAGATTATTCGGAAAAATTGTTCCTTCAGGTCCATAATCATTTACTAAAGTATTTTACTAAGACCAACAAGCTCTCGTAGCTCAGTTGGTTAGAGCACCCGTTTAGTAAGCGGGAGGTCTTGAGTTCAACTCTCAACGAGAGCAACCCCGTGATTTATTTTTCTCTTTATTATTACTCCCTGTTTTGCATCACACCCGGTCCCCTCTGGAAACATTTGAACTGAGCATTAATGCTTTTCTTCGAGACATTGTCCTCCATACTTCGGGTTAATCCGCCCCATTTTACCTCCTTCACCGGTTACAAGTTTCCTTTAAGATACTTTTATTCGGCTTCCCGAATTTTCTATATATGATACTTATTTTTCTCAATACTTTACTTTCTATTCTCTCCCTTCTTCCCCAATACAATATCTTCGAGAAACCTCCTACAGACTAGTCACAGAAATGGAACGGCGTTGCAACTCAAATGGTTCCTCGGTGAAGCAAATGCGATGTTTAAATTTATACCAGACATACAGCCTCAAGGTTAGCTACTTCGATTGATGCCTTCTACAAACAAAATCCTGTACACAGCAGACCAAGGGGAGGGAAAATGGGCATAAAGTGAATTGTACCCTACATGAACCCGCCCCGCCCCGCCCCACCCCACCCCTTCCCTCCATCTCCTTTCTCACAAAACAATGAGTTCGAAAGAGGAAATTAAGCAATGCGTATTTGCATTATTCAGAGGGCTATGTGCCTTCGGCTTACATTATTACAAATACAATGATACCCTGCTCGATGCTCCTATGAATGACAAAGGACAGCGATCATAACCACTCGAAGTTTGTTTCTTTCGGCAACACCAAACCAATGAGGCAATCAGATGAGTCTGGTGCAATAGACAGCATGGAGCATGTTTCAGGCGTGTGAGGGAGTATAAAAAGAAGCCTCACCCATATAGATTTCGAAGCTGGTATTTTAATAACTCCCGCACAATCCCTCTACTTTAGGTAAGATATAAAATCCTGAAACTGACCGGCAGATATAAAGTCAAGAGATTGCAACTCTAATCCAGCGTTAAATTAATTCCAACTATCAATTAGGTGTGCATAGAACAAGAGAGAATACACACCCCTTTGTAGTCACCCGAGGATGATGGGATTAAACGGCAAACTTCCCTCTGAAACAAATATTAAGACCAGAGTCAAAATTAATTAGCTTTATGTAGGGAGAGAACAAATACATGTTTGGTGGGGCAGGGGAATGGCTAAATAGGAACACCAGATTACAAGGCAGGACAACTCTATATAGCCCAATTGTCTTTGCTTGTCATTTACCCATATTTTTGCTCAAATTACACATCATATGAGCTTTCAACAAACAGAGAGAAGACACATGGCTGAAGAGAGCAGATCAGAAATAATAGATATGATTCATGGGGCCTCGGCATGCAATGTGATGGTTTTATGCATATATGAAACAGCAATACATAAACCTGAGAATGAACTCTTTAAATGCATATATAATTCAATAGCCTGGTATTAACCATAAAACAACATTACAATGATAAGCAAAATATCATGAAAGGGGAGGGGTCACAACCAAAGGATATTTAACATAAATTACCCTGTGTTGTGGAGTACTGGCAAATATTGATTTCACATGTCGAAGATCTGTGCGTTTAGTCATGTCTAATTTTGCAGGCCATCTACACCACGGAAACAGCATTTTAAACTCATATTTTGAACAAAATATTATTTAGATCAATAAGGAAGTAAAAGATATAGTCTTACTCAGACGGCTCAGGAATGACATTTGAATATCTGCAGATATTTGAATCTACTTTACATGCATATATTGTACAGTAGTTAACCCCACTTTTACAAAGCACTCCCTGCCATTGATATTGCAGGGACTTTCCTGAACTTTCAGTATTGGGTAATTCCTGAACTGGCAGTGGTGGGGGTAGGGGTGGAGGGGTGAACCAGCTGGTGGAGGAAACAAGGGCGGTTGAGTTTGGGGTAGAGGTGGAGGAGATGGAGGTGGGGGTGGCAAAGACAATGAAGGCAGTGGTACAATTGGTGGGGGGATCATCTGGTTATAAGGAGGAACTGGAATTCCCTGTATCTGAGCAAGTGGAGGGACTGAAGCAGGTATGAAAGGAGTTACAACAGCATTGCCATGAAAATTATTTGGTAATGATCCCGTCTTGTATTGAATCCCCGGGGTTCCCATGGACCATTTGGAGGAACATAAACAGGACGAATGAAAGAAGATGACTGAATCTGTTCTGGTGGTGGAATAGGAGGTCCTCCTTGTGTTGCAGAGAGAATGTGTGGAACATTGCCTGGTGCAGGACAAACTCAGTTCCAGATTTCATAATAGAAGTACATTGTGCAGTGCATAGAAACAATATTACTAATTGAGTTAATTATTCCAATAATATATAGTTCCTTCACAAATGAGGCAGGCATTCAAGGGTTAATAAATAAAAATCAAATCAATACAGACAAAAGTTTCACAATATATTACCTCCTTGATGAGGATCAGCTGGTAAGTTGTCATAACCATCAGGCTTCCTCGCCCCAACTTCCAGCATCTCTCTCGAGGAAGAGAAGTTCCAGTTTGGCTGAAACACAGGTGCAGCACATACCCCATTACCTTGATTATCCGATTTTACTCCAGGAGATACAAGCTCCAAAGAGTTGTCTTCAGGTTTAAATGAAAATGGTGCAGCATTCTGAGTCCCATGTTGGCTGTACAAAAATGGGAGAAGGGTAATTATACAAAGCTGGAAGTAGGAAGTCAATGGTGATGATGATGATTGAAGAGCTATAATTAGGGTAAATATATGGAAAGTAAGGGAGATGTTGCTCTGCATCGTCCAAGCAATAACATCTATAATATGATTATACTGTATATGCATATATACGACTCCCTCAGGGTAAATACAAAAAGATAACATTCGATGTTCCTAGAAGCTCTAGCGAGGATATACCATCCTTTGATTCAAACGTGATAGAAATTTTTACTTCCCAATATATATTATGTGAAATTATCCTAAACACTTGAAAAATCTTAGAACCACTGGGAAGAAGCAAGAAACATCAGCTGCAACACAAGATGCAAGATCAACTAACAGTTGCATGAAACAAATTTACTTTACAACATTGGAAACTTCTACCAAATGTGCGCGTATAGATCATATTGTATTTTGCATGCCAAGGTGCTAGTAATGAAGACAAGTGAGACAACCTAAGTTGACTGCTATCAGCAGGGCTCCCAGACAATGTTCGAGAATGAGGAGATCCAGCGATACCATTCGACAAGTTTGTTGGGATGTTGGCTTTAAGGTCAAGATGGGGAGGGGTGGGCACATGTCTTGCACCATCCATATGAGGAGTTCCAATAGCAGGATAACCTGGCCTTGGGCCAAAAGGTTGGTAAGGATTGCTTCTATCCCTTTGGAATTGTCGCAGATGCAACATCACTGAGGCAGCCTCTTCAGGAGTTTCAAATTCCACGAGTAATGCCCACTCATGGCTAAGATAAGTACCCATAAGGGGACCCTTATGGATGACTTTCCTTGTTTCATTTAGGATCTCATCCTTGAACCACTGACTGGAAACACTTCCAATATAGGTCAGTGAGAAAGAACCAACTGCAACGCCATTCAGAGAACCTCTAGTTCCAAATCCTATATCCACGAATTTAACTCGGCAAGGAAAACTTCCAGGCAAATAGTCACAAGCTTTTATGGCATCAATGATGTTTCTGTATTCAACCAAGGCAAACACTTTTATAGGAAAGAAAAAGTATTGTTCAATTGGACCAAACCTCTCAAGTTGAAACCTAATATGATTTTCAGGCATTTCAAGCCCTGCATAACCTACCCATAGCTGTTTTGAAGCAGAGACAATATCCATAGATGCAGGATCCCCATCACAACCCCAGACAGTTTGACTTTTTGTGGAAGCAACTGGAGACAGAAAATTATGCTTAGGAGATGCCTGAATATTACAACCACCTCCACTAGAAGATCTCAATGGGGGTAAATTGAACTCCATATGTGAAACCTGACTTTTCTCAAAATTTGGGACATCAATTCTTCCTTCAAAACCGTTACTCCTAAATTCTACTGATGGTCTTATTGCAGGTGAGGGCATCTGGTAGCTTACTGACTCCCTGGGTGCAGAAAATAAAGCTTGGGCCATATCTCCTTATGTCCCTGTGTCGAGGCCTCCTGTGTCGAGGCACATAGGCCTTGAGACTCCATTATCAGAATGAGGGCCCACTTTTGATATGGATTCAGAATCATGATTTACTGCAGAGCTATTAACTCTTACACGTTTATCTGACCCCTTATCTGTAAATCCATCATCTGATGAACTTACAAGAACTCTTAAATTGCTGCCTTTTCTAGATGATTCAACAATGCTTTCATGTTCCTCAGAGATCTTAGGCACCACATGGTTCCTACTGATGCAATTCACAGAAGCAGATTTGTCTTCATCACTATCGAGTAAACAATCTTCCATACATGTTTCTTGCCCAAGAACTGTAAGGATTCCCTGCAGTGCTGATGTAATCTCCAATGAAGCACTAACGAGTGAATTAGATAACTTATTACAGCTAGACAACATCCACCTCCTTAACGAAGGATCCTTGTCCATTGTCCAGAGCCTGCATAAAGAAGACCCAGCAAAGAGGCCTCAATAGTAAGGAAAAAAGATGGCTAAAGCAATACTCTTGACTAAAGAAAAATCAAACAGAAGTACCAAGTCACCAATCAACTTCATACTGTGAACAGAAATCAAAATGCTTCAATTAACATAATATTAATGATAAAGGCCCATTCATGTGTCATACAAAATAAAAAATTAGCACTGCTCTATGTGATTTTAGCAGTAAACAAAGAAATGAAAAGCTATTTCGAAGACAACAAGGTGAGGTGCTACCAGAGTGAGCAAGCAGCTATTTTGAACAGATGCACCGCCCTCTGAAACATGACAGTTATCAGTTGAAAACTCCTCTGCTACGTCATTGCCTCTGATGCTTGTCCCAGTAGAACCTGTACATGATTCAGATGCATCATTTTCCCTATCCAGAAGGTGAACCACATCATCTTCAAGCCTACTAGTCACCTGGCTCAGAAAATACTTCCCTCCTTTAGAAGCTCCCTCGATTGCATTGGAACCTAAAAGCTCCAAACAAGCTGCAAGAAAATACTTTGGGCAGGAGAAGAATATCCAAACCACAGATAATGCACAGAGCTTGGACAGTTTAGCTGATGAAGGGTCATCTTGATCAAAAATCTTTTGCTTCAACTCAGAAAAGACTCAGGAGAATCTTGCATCCTCAGGAAATTCTTAGCAACCATACTAAAGATATCCTTTTCACCAAATAGGGCAACAAAAAAGGTTATCACAGTTTCAAAAACTGCAGAGCATATTCCCCTAATTACAGATGATGTTGGAGTCACTGAAGACGCAGCAGAACATATATCAACCAGACCCAAAATACAGGATTTAGCAGTTTCAAATGCAAAACCATCATAATCTTCCCCCCTCTTGATCAGTGTTAAACTACAATTATGCATATTAATAGCACCTTTAGCAGCAGCTTCCAAGGCAGTTGGAAAGTGATGTGCATGTCGAGGAATAAAATCAGCCACAATTCTTTGTACACTCATACAACCTGTCACAATAACAAAGTTTTACTTCCATTAAAAGGAAATTCGATCGGGAAAGTCATGTGAATCATTCTTTTTAATTACTTGTAATCTAATACAATTTGCTGGCAGACTGAACATCAGATTTTAGTAATAAAATAGTACTGTAATAGAACACGGCTGTCAAGCAGTGATATAAAAAACTAAAGCCTATTGGGCATTCTGCTACCAACTTGACGTTGAATGAGAAAATAAGGACACCTGAAAATCCAAGATATTATACAAGCATATAAGAAGAATATTATTGTTGTATATGGGGCAGCTGAATAATGAACATAAATGTGATTTGTCATCATTGTTTCTCCATTTAATGGCTTTAAGTAATATGTCACTGACCAAAGTAGCAAAGATCTGGAATCTATTATATATCTGTTTGTCACAGAAAGAATTCCTATGGAAAGTAACAAACATGAGTCAGAGATAGTTCATAGGGTTCAATTTTATTTAAATTACCGGCTAAACTCTAATGCTTCAATTAATGTACAACACAACATTAACATCATGGTCACCTGATAATGGCTTATGCTTCAGTGAAGTTGGCATTTTGGCATTTCCATTTATCTAAACGCGATAAGAGAAAAAATGGACTTAAAATTCAGAAAACGTCATCATCAATTCATGTAGGTCCTCTTAAGTCAGATTACAAGCTAAACAGGTTAGTTAGCTAAGATTCTAACTAACTAACCATCGTAACAAAACATAACTACTTACAACTATAACTAATTCTCATCTACATTCATTCTCCTAACAAAATTATTCATCACCCTCGAAAAGAAAAATTAGTCTCGAGCCATAGATGCATGTTTCAACTTGTCTATGAAAATTTCACTATTACCAGCAATCTATATAGAGTTTTGAGAGCAATCAGTTTAATGTGGATAGAAGCAACACGGCCAAATTCTAACACTTCTAAAGGATGACCAAAGAGATCATATTTCTGAAGAATCCTCGGCATCCTATTCCGCAAAATCATATTTTAATTACCATCAAATGCGTTATTATATCCTAATTGTCACGTCAATGAAATGATAAACAAATTATTGAGACCAGTGGATGGAAATATAACAAAAAGTAGAGGTGCTGACCTCTGGAAGCCGAAATGAGAGCGAAACAAGTTTGTTCAACTTCAGACATGAAGGCGCCATCCTTTTGAGACAAGCAGAATTTAATCCGCTTGTAGCATTCGTAAACATTCCCAATTTCATCTTTGTTCCTGCGCTTGATGTTAATCTGCTCCTGGGACAATGGAGGGGTTGCAGGCGGAGGTACAGCGGAGTGGGGCGGGTTAGGGTTTTGGGAGAGGGTGAGTCTGAAGCTATTGATTAGGTGCTTGGCGGGGCCAGAGGTGGTGATTCTGGTAGAGGCTCGTATACCTTCCGCTTCTTCGGAGGCTGCTCAGCCGTGGCCATGGAAAGCAGCGATTCTCAGAGAGTTCGCGCTCCGTGGGAGGGGTTCAAGGCCGACGTGGACGTGTTGAACAAAGAAAGGAGGGGCAGAAAAGGATCAACAAAAAACTATTGTTTTTTCAGATAATAAGAATCAAGAATTTGGTTAAGGGTTTGTTTGTGTGGGGATGGGTGGAGAGGAAAGTTTGTTTAGTTAGAAAAATTAGAGGGAATGAGAGGGGAGATTTTTTGTTATTTTGTGGTTCCCTCCCCTCTAAAAGTGGGGGTTTTTGGAGGGTAGAAAAATTTTTTCACTTTTATAACTAAATTATATTTAATGTTTATTTAATATTCCAATTATACTCTTAAATTTTTTTTTTATTTTTCTCAAATTTAATTTTTTTTTAATTGTTAAAATTTAATAAATATAATGAATTATTTATATATTATATTAAAATATATAATAATTATATAATTAATAAAAAATAATATTAAAATTTTATCATATTTTTTAATTTTTTTAATTTTATTATATATATAGATGAGATAAAAAATTTAAAATTTATAAATTAAAAAAAATAATAATTTTGATATAAATATTATAAATAAAAAATAAATAAATTTAAATAAAGAGATAAGGGTATATTTATCAATTTTTAATTAATTTCCTTCCCCTCCCCTTCCCTCCTGAACCAAATAAAACATATCATTAATTAATTTTCTCTCCCCTAAATTAACCTAACCTCCCCTCTCCTTAACTGAACCAAATAAAACCTAAGAAAATAATAAGAATCAAGAACTATAACGATACAAAAAATACTATTGTATTTCATTTTTTTATTGATAAATGGTATAAAATTTAATTTTCAAGTTTACTATATATTTATAGTTAATGATATAATAGAACTATAAATACGCGTAATTTTAAGGGAAAAATCAAACTTGTTCACTTGTTACAAAATATTAACACATGCATGCTTCGAAGTTCAATCATGATAAACAAGGAACAATTTAAAGCCCTTAAATATTAATAGCCATAGTCTTTTTTTAATAAAAGAAAAAATTTAAATATATTCAATACAAATTCCCGACTAAATTTAAAATATAGCTTTAAAATTTATAAAATATTTATAAAAAAAATTGAGTAGTTTTTTTAAAAAAAAAGAAGTAGATAAGAGTTTATAAAAAAAATATTTTAAATAAATAAGTATTTTGATAGTTATTACTAAAAGAATTTTTATAATTATAAATGTATGACTTTATTAAATATAGAAAATAGGAGAAATAGTAGAGAATAGAGATGAGAGATAAAAGAGAATATAGGGTAAATAAGAGAGGGTGAAAAAAAGAGAAGAGATGTAGTGTAAAAAAAAATAAGGATAAAATAATAATTGTGTAGTCTATAAATTTTTTTATTATTCTATAAATTAATCTCAATAGATTATTTAAAATTTTAATTTTAAACTATAATTTGATCTAAAAATCTATTTAGATAAATATAACTATGTATTTTAAAAAAATCTTACACTAAAATTTTGCTTAAAATAACTTGTAAAATCATGATTTGTGTGTTTTTTCAAATACACATAGGCTTAATTATTTTATAAAATTATAAGAATTAAGTACCATCATATTGACTTGTGACTGGATAAAATTATAAAGATTAAATAATTAATATTTTTATAAAATACATATAAAGTACCCATACGATGTTCCTAAATAATTAATATTTTTATAAAATAATTAAATACATATAAAAAAACAATTACCCTTACTATAGAAAATACCCATACGATGTTCCTAAATAAAACCAAAACAAGGAAAAGCATTCTTACATGCATACTATTAATTTTTTTTATATAATTTTTTTTAGAAATAAATTAGATTCACTTATTATTTAAGGATATAGTAAAGTCTCTTTTCTTTCTAGATAACACTAATATCAAATAGGATAAATTATCTATTATTTTAATATATAAATCTGAACACTTATAAATTATAATATATTCCCAATTGATACGATTGAAATTATAATAAAATAATATGTCTTAAAAATTAAATATATTATAAATAATTATATATTTCATTTTTTTATTAATTTAACCATATAAAGTAGGTTATACTACCAATTAAACCAACTTTGGAATGAATGCCACCTAGTGGATTCCTTCAAACGAAACATAAAATTGGTGTGTTGGCCAACCCAAGAGGGCATATGGGCATTGTCTTGGTTCTTTCAAATGACAATGAAACGGTCAACTCTCCATCTTCTTACTCAACGGCAACACCCAATCACACCGCGAACTTTATTTTTATTCCAGTCTGTTTAGTTACATGGTTAAAAAATTAATTTTAAATAAAATTTTAATTTATAAACATTTAAAATAAATAATTATTTTTTTTCCAAATTAATTTTGATCAAAACCATAGTTTAAAACTATAGTTTTGAATAAAATACTGAAAATAGCTTTTAGAACAGTAAAAAAACTTATAGACTATCCAATTACTATTTTACCCATATTTTTTCTTATACCCTTTCTCCTCTCTTATTTCTATTATCTCTCCTCTCTCCTATTTTATCTCTCTTATTCACCCTATCTCCTATTTTCTCTCTATTATTCACCCTATCTCTTATTTCCTCTCTCTTCTCTATACTCTCTCCTCTCTTCTTTCTCATATTTCTTCTCTATATTCTCTCATCTCTCATATTTATTATCTACCCTCCCCCCTCTCATATTTTAATCAAATTATACACTTTTTAGTAATTTATCAATATAAAAAATAATTATACTACTAATCATTTAAATATCTCTATATTCAAAATATATCATTTTTAATTTTTTTTAAATCTATTCTTTAAAATTTATTTTTTAAAAACTAATTCAAATACACCCTACATGGGTTTGAAACCTTTCCCCCTCCGCTGTAAAAAGTTTTGAAAATCACCAACAGTTTTTCTCAGACAGTGCCAGACAGTGTAGGATACATAAAACGGCTGCTTGATTTGTTTCCTTCACTTTTTTTTCAGACAGTTATAACAACTTGGAACTTGATCACTGATCACATGCAAAACGTGGTCACACGGCTGAGATTTTATAGTGTCAGATATATAGTATTCTTCATATTATTACTATATGATACAATTTTAAAATTAATATTTATTTTAAATATAATATATATTTTTTATATTTATTAATTTTTTAAAATTATTTTTATTTATATTATATCAATAATAATCAAATAAGATAGGGGATTAATAGAGATAATTAAAATATTTTTTAAAAAATATATTATATTAAATAAATTTATTAATTTAATTAAATTATTTAAATATATTTTATATTAAATATTAGAGAAAGGTGATATAGATTGCTTAAATTATTGCATCTATTTTTGCCAGCATGCGTCTATTAACCGCTTTAGTTACAGTACCAGTGGATGGTCGAGCCGAACATTTACTGGATATATTAAAATCGTGAATTAATTGCCGGAATTACCGCACGTGCGGATTGCGAAACTCAACATTTGTCTTTTAAAAAATCACGTGTGTGTTTTTCGTTGTTGTTTGTTTCATAATAGAAAACAACGCATTTCAACATGTGTCGGGACAAAGGACTCGAATCCCCAACCATGCACAACATATGCTCACCAAAATTTCAATTTCAAATGGTGGGAAGGTTCCTTATTAAAATCGGCAAGTCTCAACCATAACAAACAAACTAATTAATATAAGCAAATTAACACAGGTAATCGATTAATGCTCCCTCATTTTCACAGGAAAGAAGATCAAATTTGTGTTTTAAAAAGCACAACTGCCTCCCAAACGACAGATTTATAAATGGGAAGTAGTAATTAACAAGCGCAAAAAAAAAAAACTGGTAAAAAGAAAATTTCTTTTATAGACGGAATGATCTAATCTCTAATATGTTAAAAAAATAGACCGAAATTTAGGAAATATACGACGTGCGGGGCCTCGTTAAAGGAGACGCGGATCGAGTGAGGGGCATTCGATAATGATATAATGAGCAGTAATCAATCCTAATTCCCCAGGTAAGCGATGACCACATTCCATTCACCAAAACAACTCTCGTGTTCCTCTGTGTGTGTCTTCATCTGTTGCCTCCTTGAATTCTATTTAAATTATTCTCAGCAGCCGATTGGGAACTACACTGCTGGCTGCGCCTTGATTTTTTTAAATATTGCAGGTTCAATTAATCTGATGATATCACGGATGATAGTAAACAATTAAATCACGTGATTAAGCTCGTTACGGTCGGCATAATATCCTTATCATCATCGTCGTCGTCATCATCGCATCGCAGTTTCATCAAGCACGTATAAAACATGTATGCTTGTCTCTTTGTTAAAAGTTCATATTACATACCCATAGAACAAGGTAAATACATACGCGCTTCTCATGTAAGATGAATGCCATTAGTGACCGCGCGTGGCTGTTTTAACTAACAAAAGGATATGTACAGTTTAGTTTGTAATATAGAATATATTTTATGTTTTAAGATTAGGGGGGTATTTCTAAAGGAAGCACACTGTTTTTGGAGTAACACAATGGGGAGCATAAGAGGAAAATGACATGGACATCCATATTAATTAATTAAACGGACACGGACAAGGACAAAACAAATCGGCCTTCCCTTTTTATTAAGTTGGCTGAGGATAAGATTTTGCTCCTTCAGGCACCTGTCACTTTGCCTACGAAAGGCGTACTGGAGTTCCTCAGTAGAATAACCACGGGGTTTGGTGCTCATCACGGTAGCAGACACAGATTACAAATAAAAAATAATAGGAGGACTTTTCTTTCTTTCTTTCTTTTTTTTTGCGTAAGGGGTGGGGGTGGGGGGTTAACAGATTGTTTAATTTGACTGTAGCTTTAGGAAAAGACGGGGAAGGAGATAATATATGAAGGACAATGAAACGAGGGTAATGGGGACGAATAAAAGCATTAGAGAAGATGAATTTGGTCCACTTGGGAAGCGCAATATTAAAATGAGATGCGCCCCCACCACAACTCGTCCACTACGCCACCGGATGGAAGACACATTGAAAACCCAATCAAAAAACTCAATTTTGGGCACAAGTAGACGAAAAGTCAGTCTACTCCATGTGATTCCGCAGCAGGGTTTTACTCCCCTTTTCTCCTATCTCCTTCCTAACTTGGCCGCCCTTCCACCTTTTCCAAATGTCTTAATATTAAGGAGGAGTGAAGGAGTATATAATTACTCTGAATACAACTAAAATTACAACTCTCAACTGATTACGATCACTTTGGTTCGTTGGGCTTTTATGTTTGGATGTTGACTTGAGAGCTTGGAAACAGTGTGAAGTGTAGAGTCCAGAGTCAGAGTTCAGTTGGTGGCCGCGCTCTCAGTTCCTCCCCCCGCCAAACAAAAAGAAAACTGTGTGACACTTTGTTTGACCCACTCAGAGTCGCTCTTGCCCACCCACATCCTAACATTATATTCTCCGCCATCTCTCTATTATTGCTAAAATTAAAATTAAAATAAATTATTAACGCTTACTTTCCCTCTACTTGTCACGCAACTTCCCTCTCACTTCTGATTCTAACTCCCTTATAACCCCCCCCCCCTCTTCCCTCACCCTCACTCCAACTCTCCTACATCCCTTCAAAACGCTCCCAACGATCTCAATTTCAGTCTTCAATTACCCTGACGCGATCGAGATTAGAATAACATGGCTCTGGAAGCTATGAAGTCACCCACTGCGTCCGCTCCTTCCTTCCCCTTCCAACCCTCCGACCTCCACCACCTTGAGCCGTGCGGCCCCTGGGCCAAGCGAAGGCGTTCCAAGCGTAGCCGTCTCGAACACCCGGACTGCTCCGAGGAAGAGTACCTCGCTCTCTGCCTCATCATGCTCGCTCGCGACTCCACCGGTTCCGCCGCCTCACACGACCGCCACACCTCGCCCACTCCCAATAAGCTCACTTACAAGTGTTCTGTCTGCAACAGAGCCTTCTCCTCTTACCAAGCTCTTGGCGGACACAAGGCCAGTCATAGGAAACTCGTCGGTGAAGATCACGGCACGCCTTCTAACTTCACCGGTACTGCTTCTGCCGCCACCTCCTCATCCAACGGTGGAGGAAGGCTCCACGAGTGTTCAATCTGCCACAAGTCCTTCCCTACCGGACAGGCCCTGGGCGGGCACAAGCGTTGCCACTACGAGGGCGGCTCTAGCAGCAGTGTTACCACCGCCTCCGACGGTGTGGGATCCGCCCACCGCGGCTTCGATCTCAACATCCCAGCCTTCTCCATGACGGGGGACGAGGAGGTGGAGAGCCCTCACCCACTGAAGAAGCCCCGCCTTTCCATGACAACCAACGAGTCGGTTCATTAAGGACTCAAAAGTCAAACCCATCGATCCTCAGATCCGTTCTGGGTCTCGTCTTTTTTGCTTTGTTGGTTTCATTCTTTCTTTTTGAAAATTCGGGGATTCATTTGTTGTTGTACATAGTGATAGGAAGGGAACCGATTTCAAATTATTGTACTCTGGGGAATCAATTTATTAATATTTTTTGGACTGAATTCGTATTCTTGGCACGTAATTCTGAATCCGTTGGGATGCGGTGGAAGGGGAATACCGTAAAAGTGGAGGTGAATAATGCGCGGCGATGAATCACAAAGTGGGGATTAAGAAACGTAGGGGCATGAGGTATGAGTCATGATGAGTGGGCATTTGAGCGTGAGCAGCGCGGCAAAGAATGGTGACAGTGGCTGTTGAGTCCACTTGCACATATTACTGTATTTGTTTGTTGGTGACGGGTTTTACTGTTAACAAAGCACGCTCAAGTGCCCCACTCCCCTCCCCTCCCCTTGAAAGTGAGTGCTACCTCTTCCCTCCCCCAACGAAAAGTCCAATTACACCCTTCTTAAGAGATTGGTGAGGGTGAGGGGATTGTGAAAATTGCAAGGTGTGACAAGAGCAGGTCAGAAAGTCCCAAGAAGGGGAGATGCCGATGCCATTGCAATTGCAGGGAAATACGTTTAGTTTGGGTGGGGAGGGGAAGGGCAGGGGCAGGGGCAGGGGAGAGGGATATGATATGGTGCTTGCCGATGGCGTAATTTGCGTGTCATTTATTTGGGATGCTTAAACGAACATGGCGTCAACTTTTGTACTACTCAACCAATGGCGGTGGAAACGTTCCTGTATATCCACCCACTCCACCCTACCATTAATTTAACCCATATCCATATTTACTACCACATCCCCTCTTTGCGTGTTCCCCTGCAAAATCCTTCAGTTTTTTTCCTTCTCATATGGAAAGGCGTTCCCGCTTTCACCCCACACGCTACTCTGTGCCGCCGAACGCGTACTCGCTCTGAAAAGTCTCCCCACATCTTCCAACTTTCGGAATCGCAGGAATTGCCTTGTCATTTCATCACAATTATTTAAACTAACTTCTTCATTCCCAATAAACCGTACAAATCAATTTATATTCCTGTAAAAGTTGATTATTCAAAATAGAGTCTTTAAAAATCAAAATATAAAGGATTATGCATAAATCTACTTATACTTCTACTGTTTTGTGCATCACTCAGGTTGTTCTTAGATTAATGTTATCAAACATGTTTATTTTGGTTTAAAAAGAAAAAAGTTTAAAACGTAATCAACCACGCTCGCAGTCTTTATTCTCGGTATTTCATCGGGCACACCTTTACTACTTTTACCCTTGTAAACATCAACGGATCAAATTGTTACTTCTTATACCCATTGTGGCTTAAACTATAAATGATTGTATATATAATTATTTAAAATATATTTAATTTTTTAAAATATTATTTTATTTTAATTCTAATCGTGATATTTGGAGAGATATCTTAATTTTTAGATATTGAAGTTTATATTTAAAAATAATAGACGGTCTATTCTACCCGATATTAATATCATCTAAGAGAAATTAAGATTTTATCTTATTTTTAAATAGTAGGTGAATCTAATTTTTTTTTTTTAATTTTATAACAAAAAAAAATTGTTAGCTCTTATTGCCGTAGTCTAGTGGGATTAGTCCATCATCTCCTTCGAAATTTCTTATTCTGCGTTTGAATATAAATTATATTTCTCCCAGTCAATGTTACAGTGATAAAATCTGAGGTCCCCTGCTCTGCAACAACTGTCCACAACACTTCCGAGAGATAATTTCGCAGAGATTTAGGTAACTAAGCACAACTCCTACGCACCGTCTCCAACCAAACAATACTGTAGAAACCAACTTCTTAGTGAGTATGAGAAAATATACGCATATCAGCGTTAAAAGGATGGGGTGTTGAATATTGTAAAAGTTACGCTATAGGTGATTAAACAGATTATAGATATGACGATGAATAAATCTCATGTTGTTCCCCCTTTGAAAAGGCACATTACTGGACCAAAAGAGGGTGTTGGGGGGGGGGGGAGAACAAGAATTCTCATGCTACTCAGTATATTTAGAAATCTTGTTCTCTAGCACATAAAAAGCCCACAAGATTCATATTTTATAATCAAAGTTTAAAGCAAGGTGTATAAATATAAATCTATGCAAATGGGTGAAGACTCAAACATGGCAAGTGAATCAAATCATATTTGCCCATTCCATGAAATAGGGAGGCCAATCTAGAGATGAGGGATGAGCCTACTTATGAACGGACCCCTAAGTTGTACAACCGAACCCAATCTCATCTTCATCGGTCCAGAAGGTATGATTTGTGAGATCACGAGGACATGGAAAGGCCCAAAAGCCATACGAGCGATCATTCATATCTAGTCATGTTCAACAGCTAGAAGAGCCACGTTGGGAACAGTCACGAGATGAACATACAAAGCCAGAACATGAATAATTAATATTAGTGGTTCAGACTATTCCATGCACTTATACCGCCTTCAGATAATTCACTCACGTTTCTCTCGTGTGTGCAAATTAAAGCACCCTTGCTCACGAATGTCCAAAGAACATGACATTAAATTTCAGAAAATTGTGTTGTCTGAATATATGTCGTGTATCAATATGAATCTAAACGTTAGAATGCAGGCATAGTTATTTTTAATGCGCTGTATCGTCTAAATACGCAAATTTTTCTTTATTGGTAAGAAGCAATGCTCTATGATTAGACATTAATTTTAAGCAAATTGAACAGTGATTTTTTTCCCACCTGGTTCACTGGAGCTTTATCTTAACTATAATAGATGAGTTTTTTAACAAGAATTTTCTGTATATAATGATGCTCAAATTTAATATTTTATTTAAATAATATTAAATCGTTTATTATTTAAACTAATTTCTTATGTTGAACGGTGAAAAAATCTTGAAGAAGAAAAATGAGATGTACCTAGGCCGAAAGGGCTGGCTGGGATAGAGGAAGAGGCCCAAATAGAAGGGTTGAACAGCGAAGTTAGAGTTGGAACACGTTGTTAGAGGGAAAAAACCGATGCTAGAGTTGGAGCAGAATCGACCGTGCAAAAGAGAAGAGGGGCGCGGAAAAACGGAGCCGCTCTTGCCCAGAGTTTGGAAGGAGGGAAGATATTCCGCCCAGTGGACCCCACCCACAAAAAGCCACCGTCCCTCTCTCCCTCTCTCATCCCATAAACTCAACCACTGCCTCACTTTCTTAACCCTCCCAACCTCTCCTCATCTCTGTTGGGTGGACTCGTTTCTCTTGCCACTCCGCAGATGAGCTGCAACGGTTGTCGAGCCCTCCGAAAGCGATGCAGCCAGGACTGCGCTCTCAGGGCTTGCCTCCAATGGATCCATTCCCCTCACTCCCAGGCCCATGCCACTCTCTTCCTCGCCAGATTCTTCGGCCGCACCGACCTCATGTCCTTCATTTCATCCGTTCCTCTATCCACCAGACCAGGTCCCTTCTTCTTCTCTTTTCTATCCCGAATCTTATTCCTCGCTACGATTCCTTTTTTCTTACCTCGTTTTTTTTCTTTCGAAATTTCAGCCTTGTTTCGATCTCTGCTGTACGAAGCGTGTGGGCGAACAGTGAATCCCGTGAACGGCGCCGTCGGGCTCCTGTGGAGCGGTAACTGGCACGTGTGCGAAGCAGCCGTGCAGACGATCCTCGCCGGCGGTGTTCTTCGGCTGTCATCGGAGACTCCCGATGGAGTTCTGCGGCCGATCTTAGACGAGTCTTCTTCTGACATTGGGACAAGTGCGCGCTCTCAGTTCCGGCCGTTCATGCATGACCTCCGAGGGACGGAGCAGAAGTTGGCCTTGGATCTCTCGTTGCGGCAGAATAATCCGACTATGGTGCCGTTGGTTTCTGGTGAATCGGAAATGAGAAGCTGTGGCGGTTGCAGAGACGAGAAGAATAATAAGCTTTTGAATCTGTTCATGTAAGAATAAGCTTCGATAGTGTGAGAGTTATATATTAATAATGAAGAGGGAGGGATATTAGCATCTCCGGGCATGCTGAACTTAGAAGGCAAGGCGGATGATAATAATGTAAAGAGGAGAAAGGCAGGGTTGGCCATCGGGATTTTTGGTCCTGTAGACGGGGATCAATTCCGGTGAAGTTTTGGTCGAATTACCATTATCAAGGTTATGAAAATTTAAACATGATGGCTTTATTTAATTTTTGATATATATGTGTTGCCTTTGTTTCATTCGGGGAATGGAATTGACGGAAGAGTTTGAATCCAAACTAAAGTGGATGGAGGGCGATGGAGATGAAATTGAAGGGAAAGAGGCAGGAAGATTGGGCGGCGCGTAGAGAAGGAATGGCGAATGGGCAGCGTGCAAAGCAAAAATTGTCGGCATCGTACACATCCATGACGAGTTCCTCCTCAATCATGGTCACATAACCCTATAGTACTTGCTAGTTGCTGCTGCACGCACGGCTCATTTTTAGGATTGCCCTACCAGCTCGCCTCTCTCTTCTCGCTTCTTCTTATTCTATTCTATTATTTCTAACGTGGGGGTTAAAACAATACTTCCTCGTATTTTCTAGGGAAAAAGTACGTAAAATACTTAGAATGATTTTTTGTGGGAAATCATGTCATCATGGCCCAAGAGCAGTGCATGAAAGTGGGCAGGAGATAGAACAATGAGTTGACTAAAAAAACAAGGAGATGGGGAATTAATTAGTAAAAGAGGGGAGCGAGAGGGCAGAATGGAATAAACTAGAATTTAATTATGAAGTAATGAAACTGAGAATAGATGGGGTATGAAAAGAGGAAAGGAAGGTGGGATACACGTAAGGGAAAGAGTTGGGCCATTGGAAGTGGGTTCCACGGCATTAGCCATAAATACTCCCTTTGTTTGATATATCGTCACCCAAATCAAATCACAATCCCTCACGCCTCACAGCTGGTCTCACCTCGCCTCGCCTCGCCTCGCCGCGTCTGTCTCTACGTGGATCCCATCCCTTCTTTTATCACCCAATCGTCCAATCCCCTCCCACCTTTTATTATTGACCACTTAATCAATCGCATACGTTTATTAGCCTCCTTTCATTCCCCACCCTCCTTTGTGTCTATTCCAAGTTCTAACCCCTCACACGTGTACCGATTTTATCCCTTCATCCACAGAGTCATAATTTCTAACTATTTTCCCATTCTGTTCACAGTTCCTGCTTCCTCGGCTCTAACCAAGCATCATGGGCAGGGCAGGGCTAAGGTCTGGGCTGCATTTTGCAGCCCGATGCCCGGTCCGACCCGGTAAAAATCCTAACTATTTCGGGCTGAGCATGGGCAGGTTGGGCATGCCCAAATTGTGATATTCTGCTCATATTGTGAGAAAAAAATCTGCAATCATGAACTTATAAAATAATATCATATTTATATCTTCAATAGTTAAATAATATCTATAATTCACTAAGAATAAAGTAACAAAAAGATAGTAATTAAAATCTTAAAATCTATTGCATATATAAAAAAAAATATTGAAATGTGTAGAGGTCAGATATTTGTAACGTTATTATAATACCAATAATCGAATACTTAACAAGTAAAGCAGAGGACCAACTTTGGTATCTATATAAATATAAGAGTTATATTTAATATTTTAAAAATGAGTAAGGAGAGTTGCTAACTAAAGTAAAAAGTGTAAAATTACAAATAGAATAAGTTAAGAAAAGAAATAAAAATAAAAAAAATAAAAAATAATGAATATATATAGGGCCGGGCCAAATGGGCAGGGCAGCATACCCTGCTTGATGCCCGGCCTGGCCCGAAATTTGGCCCGGCCCTGCCCTGCCCAAATATATTTTGGGCATTTTTTTTAGGACCGGGCTGGGCGATTTTTTACCGGGCTCGGGCGGGCAGACCGGGCCACCGGGCACTGTAAACACCCCTACCAAGCATGAGTCGATTTCATTCCTATGACCCATTTTATGTCATTCTGAAACATCTACCAATATCATAGTATATCATGGTAACCTTTTTGTATACAAAAATATTTAGCTTTGTTTTTTTTTAGTAAATAACTTCCTTATTTGTTTCTTACGGTCAACATTCTGCTCGATCGTTAGTTAGTAGTCTTGATGATCGCCGTTCGCTTGAAACATCCATCATGAAATATGTTTCATTAAACTTCGATGATACGACGGTGCGTCTTATTTATATTTCTTTTATATTAAAAAATTAATTAAAATATAATTTTAAAATTAAAAGAATACTTATAAGTAATTTACGAGATCGTTTACTAAAAAATCTTTTATAATAAAAATTGAACTGAATTTCTTATAAAATATAAACCTGTTCATTATTTTTTATGTCAATTCTTATTAGTTGATATAGATTTTAATTCTACTATATATTGAGGTTTAACCGGCATCGACCAAGATTACAAATCCAACTCTGGGTAATCGTTTTCTTGAGACTCAGCACAGCGTTTATTTTTAAAAAAATAAATTTATTATATACAGGATTATTTTTATATTTTATTTTAAATTTTCTAATTGTAGTAAGATATTTTATTATATAATTTGTTAATACTAATATGAAAATGTACCGATTCAGTCAACATTATCTCAGGCACAAGAAAATTATCTGAATACATATATATACTTGTGTATTAATTAATATATTTTTCCATCCCAATATAAAGAATTTCAAAATCAGTCAGTTCTTGTAAAGAAAACAAAGATTTATGAACAAACAAAAAAATCAGCTAAAACATTATACGTTATATATACACATATCTGACGGGGAAAACAACCAAAGGGAATTGACGCCAAAAAAAAAAAACAAAGGAAAAACACAGTATACATCTTGAATTCTGAGAACTACAGCATCCACTCCTCAATCTTCAAATTGTGCGTACGAAATACATCCCCAAATGGACCACGCGTTAGATTCTTCAAAGCCTTACCTAAGAATAAACTATACTCTATGCAACCAGCCACTCTTTTTATGTTTTGACGTCAGCGATGAAAGACGGAAGGATGGTAAGCAAATACATACTACAAGTATATACTTTGTTACTACTTCTTCATTGTTTCGCTTCGGGGTAAGGCGAGCATTTCAACTGTAAAATATGTGTTTTCAGACTCCGCTCTGAAACCTGCTCACCAAAATGTTTCGTTCACCGGTCAGAGTAACAGTCTATTAAGTTCTTCATAGAGTAGAATAATAATCTGAGGAAAATCAACGGATAGATGTATGGCCACAGACGAATGCTAACATAGATTTTTGTCCCCCGGCTTAAATATAGCTTTCAATTTGGCTCCCCACTTGAGATCCATACACAAAATTTACCTGCAGAGCTGCAATGATTGACAAAAGATTTTTGCACTCCTCCAGCAAAGCAAGCTCTTTTGAACTCAAATTAGCAGCTTCAAACAATAGCGAGTTTACGTGTCCAACCTATACAATGCAAAATACAAATACTTTTAGCATATTCAGAAGCGCCTGCCTGGTATAAAGCAATCACGTCATCACAAATAACTATAACATTTGTTAACTATCTTGAAACTATCGAGTAAATTATTCTCTATCCACCTCTGTTTCTCTGCCTTACTGACAAGATCAGTGGGATTTAATTAATAGATATGACAAGATATTCCTTTAAGTGGGGGGTATATGAGTTGTGGAGCACAACAAACAGCATTCTTGTTCCTCCCCTTCTCTTGTTATGGAAATTATGGGTGTCAGGAAGCATCAACCATAACACTAAATGCGTGTCAAAATTCTTAAGATCATGCTGGCGAAAGGACTCTATGCATTCAGCCTCGCGCGAGCAGGGCAAAGGATGGACAACGATGGAAGGAGGAGACAAGAATGATTCTTCACCCCATGTGAACTTCGAGGTCATCTAATGGTTAACTACAACAAAGGTTGTGTTGAGGCATGTATTTTTAAGTTGGCCATTGATCGTTTGTCAGTGTCCATGATGGAGCTAATTAATATATTTAAACAATTCACGGGTGTTACACTATGCCACATTAGTCAGCAGTTTGAAGTCTCCTCTCTCATCTGCCCATGACGAGTGAAATCACTCTAAAATTCTGAGTGTTTTTGGTCAAAGATTTGGAGTACAGGGAGCAAGGGAATAAAGAGTATAGAGCCCTCCGAATAGTACTATGTCCCTACACGCATGGCCTTTATTTCAAATTAATTTATTTGAGAAACCAGAAACTAGTGTCGTTATTGATGAATCCATGACAGCAAGCTTGGATGTTTTCCCACCTTAATCAGAATGCAGGAGGGGAAATGCTTTGAGTCAATTAACAATTTGCAAGTCTACATCCTAATCCAACATCTATAAAAATTAAAATCAACCAGGACTAACATACACATACCTTTGGTGACAACAAACATATAGACGACGCCATTTCCCGCATCACATCCATTGCGGAACAAATGGCATCCTTCACGTTCAGCACATCCGCCTGAAACAAAATACAGAGCTTTCTTTTCATATCAAAATATGCTATTAACAGCATCAGTATACCTATTTTTTTTTTCAAGCAATAGAGGAATGAACAAGAAGCTAAAAGAAAAGACCTTTGCCCCGCCAACGACAGGCAGGCGGAGAGTGCTAGCCTTTAAGGCCTCAATAGCCCCTGAGAATGAACTAGAGTATCCCCGATCCAAAAGAGCCCAATCTTCCAAATACGTTATCTACACGAAACAGCTTTCACTAAGAACATATGATGTAAGTTCAACATAAAGCAAATGTCATCAAATCCATTCAATATACTTTGGCAAAAGTTCGATTTGCTTGCTTGTGGCATTCCCATCAATTTCTATTGACAAACAACACACGAAAGAGACGAGTAACGTGCAATTTACTCAAAACTACCGCGTTTTAATTTTTCTGATATAGGGTGTAAGTGCTTATAATAGTAATAAAACCAGCAACATGAAATCAGGTGCCTTGAAATGCCAGCAACAATACAGAGAATCGAATTACATGTGGGGTCCCACAAAAAGGAAATGAAAAGAAACTCTGTAAGTTGAGGACAAAATGACATCAAAGAAACGCGTCTTCTCCATGAAAGATGAACCTCCAAAATCAAATAAAGGCAGAAATACTCAAGTGCAGAGGGTTCCCATGGATCTCACCTGTTCCTTGAGGATGGAAATTAGCTTGATATGTTGCTTAAGCAATATTAACTGTGTTCTTTTGGCTCTAACAGATTCTCGTAGCTCAGAGGTAGCTACCCACGCATTATAGAGGCTTTTCTGTTACAAAACATGATAATTTTTTACTAGAGCGTACAAGTAATGAAATGTGGAACAATATATATATATATATCAGGCAGTAAGAGTTAAATATCCTCTAGCTATCCCTTAACTAGTATTGAATAATGAATACACCTTAAAAAATGGATGTGAATGTTATTGAGGGCGAGAATGAAACCAAAATTGATACAATTGCCCATGCGCGACTCTTCTTCCAGTTTATACATAAAGCAGCTTCAAGATGGTGAAAGTGGGACTTTAAGACAGAGAAAAATTAATCTAGAAACCATACCTCTGCATTCAATCTCTGAACAGAGAGGGTAGCATCTGACCTGGCATTTATAAATCGCCATTGCAAGAGTTTGTTATAGAGGAGTCTGAGTAAATGTACGTCAACGATTCGGCTCTCCCCTATCTTTCCTCTTCGGACATCAACAACAAAACTTAAAATAGAAGGCACGTTGCCCGGCCTATCGTTCAGGCAACCTGCCACTCCATTTCTTACTCGAGATGGGCTGATTCCTCTCCAAGGGGACCGTATGGATGGTGTGGCGAGCTTACTTGGTGAGGCAGAACGAACCGCCGCACGAATGGGGCATTCTTGCCCCCTGCTATTTATAATTTTTCTGGGAGATGTTATGGGACTATGAACACTTAAATCTTTTGGATTGAGATGCTTAGGCGGAAAATTTGCTTTATTTCCAGAATTCCTTGACGGTGGGGATGCAGGGTTGGTCTGTTGCCGCAACCGGTTGTTAGCTTCTTGCCAGAAACTTGCTGGCACCACAGTTCCACGGGAACCTCGTTGCCCTTGTTCCCCTCCGCCGGAAGAACTACCAGAAGACACACTTTCATTATCAGAAGGAATGAACTCAGATCCACCAACTTTGTTCCTTTCAAGAACGGCCTCAGTAATCTTCTTGTCTTCTCCGTTGTACTCTTCAGAATTCATCTTCTCATAAGTGGAATCCTGCACATGTACCATCAAATTTTGCAGTGACTTAACCACATTCCTGGATCCTCCCAATTTTTTTGTGTCATCCGTGCAATCCACACTTCTAGTCGTACAATTCAAGGGTCGCATTGTTCCTGGCCATTTCTGCTGATCTGTTGACCTTGAATTTTCGGTCTGGCCGGAACTTCCGCTTCTTCCTCTGTCGGGAGTTGTAGCCTTCCTCCTCTCCGGCGTACTTTTCCTTAAATTTGGCGAAGGTGCTGGTTTCTCCTTGCTAACCTGCATCGAGAATGACTCACCCTGAAACGAAACCGATAAACTCCTGGTTGAGGTGAAAAGCATCTTCTGAGCCGTCGGCGAACCAGTGCCAACAACATTTCCACCTCCCACAAATGAAGGTTTAAGCCGAGGATTGGCCGGTCTTTGACTACGGTTTACTGAGAGTGAGCGCTTGGACAGTGACGGCGACTGGGTTGGCTTCCCCATAGATGCTGAATTCATGGTGGTGGACTGAAGGGGCGATTGACATCGTCTCAAACTTGACGAGGAAGTAGATGAGGAGGAGGAGGAGGAAGACATGTAACGAGACGTAACTTGCTGAAGTTTGGGTTTGCGAGGAGAGAGGGCATTGTCGGATTCAGGGAGTAAAAGAGGAGTCCTCGTTAGGTGGTGATACGGAGGAGCAGGACCTCCTTTGGTTGTGGTTTTGGGGTTTATGGTGGTCGTGGAAACTGCAGTTACCATGGTGTGGTAATATAATCGAACATAAATTCGAAGTTCATCGTCGAAATTCACGCTCGGAACCCAAATTTCGATTACGCGAAAGACAAGGAAAAAGAAAAGCCAACTGAATTGGGTAAGTAGAGCAAGGAAGAGAAGAATAACGTAAAGAAGTCAGAGGCGGCATGGTTCATAATTTAACGGTCATATGATACAATACGCGAGATGACCGTTGGTTTTCTTCGCCGGCAACATGCGAGCTCTGGTTGTCTTTTTCTTCGCCTTGTTTTTATAATTTTTGGGTGGAGACTACAATTGACCAAAGAATGATGGAAATTGGGAGAATAATAACTGTCGGAATAGTCACACTACGGTTTATTACTACTCGCAGGGTTGGGAAGAATAGATACACTCGCAGCAACGTATGGGCCTATGGTGGTGAGCTCGAAACGACGACGTCGAGACTTGCCCAAGCTTGAGTATGGAAATTGGATGGGTGACGATTGACGAATGAGTGTCGAGCATTTAGCGTGCGCAAGTGTGTTTGCACACCGCTTTTGCCGTTATTGATAATGGGGTCACTACTCACCAATCTTTCCCCAAAGCAAAGAAGGAGAAGGGATAATTATACGGTGAGGGGAGGGAGTAGGTGCAGTGGCAGCTGGAAGTGGAAGGCACAATTTAATGCATACTTTTAAGCAAAATAACAGTGCACAAATTAATGACCCTGGTGTTACAGGAACGGAACATGTTGATTACAACTACTTGGGGATTGATTACAACCTATAATCCAACCCAATAACAACACAACACTCAAGTCAAGATTACAACATACGAAAATACATTTTGCTTTTACTGCTTCAATATAAGGCAGCATTCATCTATGTGATCTGGTGGTTGAGGAATGTTGTCATCTTTCGGCACTGTAAAGTAAATAGGCGTAGCGAGTGGCAAGAAGAATCAGTTTTATGGCATCAACTATAAGATTTGCAGGCAGTTTACATACAGAACTCCATCAAGTTTTCATTCAATTGATTCTCCTCTTTTTATAATGCTCAACAAACGGATAGAATGGGAATGAATGAAGTCGAGAAACAGCAATAGAAAAGGCAAAGGCGGCGCACATGGTAGTAATAATGGTGTATGGTTTTGTAATTTGGCACAGGAGAGTTACATGGAACCTTGAAATGCTGGCACACAGTAATTGGTATAAGGAAGAAGTTGCAGCATGAAGCCATTGATTCTTCAATTTGTTAGCGCCTCAATTACTGACTTTTTCCTGTCCTACGTGATGCCTTACCAAACTTCACCACCACCTCTTATAAGCCAATCATTTTACCATCTTTCATCCACCCCTTCCATCCCCAGTTAAGCAACACAGCATAAATCTGTGATACTTCCCTTTCTGTGCCTTCGCTTCGTGTTTTATTATTGCAGTGAAATGAAGAGACACATCCATATCCCCTTGATCTGGATCATGCATGTGCCATAAATTCACAAAAAGATACGATAATATTATCAAAATAAGCTCATCATGCATGCACTTTTAACGCGCCAGGCTTATCTATAGGACCACTTGGTAAAGCTAGCACCTTCCTTCTTGGGCACTCCATTCCATCACGATTCCTTCTTCTTTCATTGTAAGCTATTGGCAAACATAAACCCCACCCCCTTACTCCTCTCTACAGTTCTAAACATCACAAGAAAATACATTCCTTCAGCATGATTCTACCTAATTTGACTACCCCATCACGCGAGAGAGAGATTCTATAAAGTAATTAACACAAAGTAGCAAGAGATTACGATGAAAATGCAGCTTTCTCAAACATTTAGCAGAAAATCATCATATTGTCGAGACATATGGTTTAGCAAGGAAAACAAAGTTTAGAATATACAATCCTGGTCTATGGAGGTTTATTCTAGAGGTATAAGTCCCATGTACAGGTTCCCACTAAGATATTCGGAAGAGAGGAACTGCGGAATCCTGGGTGTTTGTCTAAAGCCCGTGATAAGATCACTGTTTTATTGTAAATGCAATTAGATTAAGCACTTAACAAAAGGAGGGACAACGTTTAGTTGCTATGATTTCAGAGCTTAATCAAAAGTTGCACACTTTCTAGGATGCTCTGCCACGTGCCCTACTTTATTTCTTTTTCTTTTTATTACAAGAGAGGACTATTGTACTCTATATTAAAAGAAATTAATTTACAAGCAGATCAAATACTAAAAACTCCTCATCCACAAAAGTTTTAAATGAGGAGGGCATGAAGATTACAATTATGATATCTTTAATCAATTATTTACCAGAACATTTATTAGTTTTTGATCTCTAGACATATTGTATTTTTAGCTCTTAACAATTTTATCATTCTCTGTATCTATAAAATTAATAAACTTCTTATTTTTTTTTAGTTGTTCACCTAATTTATCGAAGTTTTGCCCTAACTACATTCGACTTATATCGCACATCTAGTTATAGTGGGTGAGTCTTCTAACGAAATTTTTTTACATACGTCAAGGCTCAAACTCGATATTTTATTTAAATGATACTGAATTATTTACTATTCAGACTAATCCTATTAGTGTAAAATAAATGAACTGTAACTCTGTATCTGTAAAATTAATAAACTTCTTGTTTTTTTTTAGTTGTTCACCTAATTTATCGAAGTTTTGCCCTAACTACATTCGACTTATATCGCACATCTAGTTATAGTGAGTGAGTCTTCTAACGAAATTTTTTTACATACGTCAAGGCTCAAACTCGATATTTTATTTAAATAATACTGAATTATTTACTATTCAAACTAATCCTATTAGTGTAAAATAAATGAACTGTAACTCTGAATTCGTTGTCTTCTATTTCATCAACAAAAAGTTCTCCATGAAAGCAACTAGTCCAGTCCAACGATGGTGGGCCACAATTTTACTGGGGAAAGAAAGGTAAAGTGATTAGAACTTGTCCTATAGTTTTATTCGATTTTTACGATCCCACGTACGTTTTCGGCTCTGGATATCACGTTAATCACAGAAGAATGTCCCTACTAAGCACAAAAGGAGGTTTCATTACATGGAAATTTCTTAAAAGCCACTCGTTTTGTCGATAATCTAGTTACTTAATAAAAGCAGGTGACTAACTACCTGGTAAACAATTTTTTTTTTGTACAAATAAAGTTTAAGTAGATTTAACACAGGACTCCCACCAAAATCAGGACACAATCCTAGTAGAGAGTGTTTATAGAAAACTTACAAGATCGCTTATCAAATGAACCTACAAAATGACAGCGGAAATCAAACTTACCCGTTGCCGTCATGAGAGTTCATTTGGTAAGCAATTTCATAAATTATTTTTAAGCGTTTTTTAAGTTCTAAGACTATGTCCTAATTTTAGTGAGGGATTAATACTGAACCTATTAAAATTTTCTTTGTACCAAAAAAAATTGGCCAGTATTAAAGTAACAGCATAACTTCTTTACTTAGGGGTCACAATTGCCTCATCGCTCACGAGATAAAGTGACTTAATTTCATCCCTCACGGACAAGCATGCAAGTAATCAATCTCATATGAGCATGACTTGTACTTTTCTAATTTCCTAAATTTAGCCTGGCACGGGTTAGCCTGCTTTCAAAGCAAGGTTAGTGTATGATTTTAGAGCTTAACTGTTTGACTTGTGATTATGAAGTTAGCCACCAAAAAATGAAAAGGAAATCATAAAGGAAGAAAAAGTTGAGCCCGTGTTTTTTGTGATAATTCTTGACCCCTGTTACAAAAGAGACCCACTGAAGAAGTCTGTGTCATGACTTGGTGATTAGTTAAAAGCAAACCCTTGCTTACAAATCGGGGGTTAGGAGATGGAAAGCACAATCACTTGAGAAATACTTCTAAAGTGAATATGATTAGTTAGGGTAGTTAAACAATGCTTGCGAACTCAAGCATGGTCACTCAAATAAAAAAGGGGTTGTAGGGGTTTCACAAGTGATGCTTGCTTGCAACCTTGGCTATCAATCTTGTACTCGTGAGGGTGAAAAGATGAAATTGGATGGAGGAAGAGTTCCCTACAGCTGTTCCATCTTTAGTAGACCTAAACCTAATGGGAATTATTAGGGTCCAGAAAAGCAAATGAGAAAAGAGACACGCTTGGTGAGATGTGGATTGACGGGCATCTTATCTTCTACCTGTAATCATTCTGGTAATAAAAGTGAATGGCTCATGATATTTTAGACAGTCGTGGACGTGGCAATAATTTTAGCTTCAGCTTCAAGAGTCTTAAGCAGGGTCTAGTCTGTATCTTAACCTCTTGTTAATCATTTGAGACTTCCTAAGCTTTCTCTACTCTCTCATGCTGGTAGATATCGTCCCCAGATGCTTTAACGGAAGTTCCATAATCCATTATATATGATTAGGAAATGATTGTGTTACAATTACCAATAAGTCATATATATTCAGCTTTACCGATAATTTGTTATTAGGATAGCCTACCAGTAAAGTCAGAACGACATTGAACACCTTTGACTCATTTTCTGGTTGAAGTTCAAATCAGAGATCTACTAGATATTTTGATGCAGTTAAAATGTCATATAGGGTTACTGCTAAATACAGCAAATTCGCCAGAAGAGTTATGCTTTGTAGAGGGGATCTCTATCTGAGAGAGAATTTTTCCCCAGCTTGTTAGAGTTGATTGAAATGGGCCAACACAAAATCTCTTCACAGAAAAACAGAAACATATTCATTGCTCAAGTTGGGGCTACACTAAAACGCGATCCATCCTAACTAGTTAGACACAACCACTATATTAAACGACAAATCCCCTAGTACCCTTCGTAAGATGCCAAAAGGCAACTTCTTTCCACTACAGACACGATGAGAAAAAACAAGGAATAAAGACCCCCCCAGGCAGAATTAGCATAACAAAATTTACAAAAGAGTTAAATTTTAAGGCTGCATTGTTCAGATACTAAGCATAGCACTAACATTGTGAACGACACGTGCTGGTTAAGGAGAACCTTCAGAGATAGGAGGAACAGGAGGCGAAGGTTTTGGGATGAATGGGATCAGAGGAGTGCCATGCTCGATAGGTCCAGGTTTTACAGAGGCCTTTGAACTTGGTACTGGATCAATGGGTTGATAATCATCCAGAGTTATATCACCTATACCATCCTTCTTGTTGCTTCTCATTCCAATTCTGTTTTCCTGAAAGTTTAGAGAAGAAAACAGAAGTAAGATACTCCTATCTAACCAGTCCCATTAAGGATCTGTCTTTGATTTCTGTAAGCAACTTGCTTAGTAGGTGAAGCATAAAGTCCATGAATAAAAAAGACGTACCTTCAGCTTCCTGCTTACTGTAATTATTGAGTTATCACCAGAGTTAGTGGAGTCCAAATCTAGCATGACATTAAGAAAGAGAGGCGTAAGAGACAGGTGGCTTAATAATCCAATTATTGCATCCAATATATAGAAAAATGACCGCCCATGCCGGCTTACATTATCATCAACGAAATTCCCCAGAGACGAGAACACAAGGAATTTATTCATCACCTAGTTTTACCAGCTAGTATTGAAATGAAAGATACCCCAACTCGTGAATTTAGCTCATTCCAAAAACATGCTAGCAGATCGAGGAAGCCAGTAGTCGTTGTTAAGAATTATTTGCAAACATGTAAAGTTTCGAGAAGTGCTAATAGACAACTTCTATTTTGTGAACATCTCAATCAAGTATGGAGTTGTACATACAATTAAATGTTGTAAACTTGTTTCCGACCTATGAATTGCAGACAAGGGGTAAACTGGAAAAATTCAGGTTCAGGCGTTATTCATCATTCATGGCCTATTAGGTATGATATAAGGCAACTGAAACTCATCAAAAGATTCAACTTTTCAGGTACTCATCACCGTTATTTTTAATTATAATTTAGTTATACTAAAATAAAAAAGAAGGGTCTTTTGGTACTTTGCAGAGCTTAAATTAATTTTTTTTCCTCCTTATATTAGAATAAATTAAAAAAGTTTTTAGACAGTGTGAAATGTGCACAATGATAAGAAGAAATTGTCAACTGCGGTGATTCATAATCGATTGGTATAAAAGTCGTGGCCGTTCAACCAAAGGAGTAGAAACCAAGCCAGGGGAAATCTTCTAAGGCATCATGGAAAGTGCCATTGCCTTTTGCATGAGGCAGAAAAAAAAAATATCTTTGTGAAAAATGATCAGAAAAAAATCATCAAGAGGCCGCAAGACATGATTAAAGCTGACGAGCTTGTTCTTCAAAGACAATAACATTATTGACAACAAAATATTTCCACTCCTAGATGTTTTCATAAATCATTCCAGAATAAGGAAAAAAAATGCAGCAGAAATAAGGGAGGGATAAAAGATTTACCAGGAAAACAGGAGGCAGAAATGGAGCTCGAGAAGTTAAAGCATATCAAAATAGTCCCAACCACCACGAGAAGAACCCAAAAGCCCGGAACCTTCATGATGTCAATATTCACTGTTGAGGCCAATTTCTATCAGCCCTTGAATCAAGCCACAGTCAAATAACAGAACCAATAAGAGTGGAACAACATTTATGACACTAGTCCAGAAACTTAGCATCCTTTCAAGTAGCACAAGTTACAATTTTATTTCGAATACAAGATAGAGAGAAACGAAATGACAGAAGTAACAAGCGGGATGTCATTACAGAGGTCGGGGGAACCAAAGTTGAAGAGAATACCTGGAAAGGGCATATGTTCAAGAGGAAGAAGAAGAGTTCTAAAAGACCAGGACTTCGAAAAAATGAGAGTCCGTGAAATAAATACAGATGTGAAATTTAAATGTGGTGAGTATTTCCTGTTAATTATTAATAGTAATAAAGGGGATGCATGTGAGCTTTAATGGTCTCCCTTCGATGTGAGCGATGCAGGTAGAGTAAATGCTAGTTGCAGAAAGCAGGAGAGGGGAACGAAGAGGTTGTGGCGAAATGCGGACCCTTGGAGAAAGAGTAAATGCTAGTAGTTGCAGTGAAATGCGGACCCTTGGGACACGATTCTAGGATATTGACACAAATGCAACTAAGAAAACAAGAAACTGGACAAGGAAATACTCCTATGAATGGCGTAGCAACATGTGGATGAAGAAGCCCCTCCACCGCAACCACTTCGCCGTCCGGCTGTGGCGAAGGCAGACGAAGCCCCCACGATCCATAGAAAGCATAAATTATGTAATTCAAGTCCTGAAAAGGGACCACCAACTCTCAGACAAACATCCATACTCCAGAGTCTTGGATCCAATACAGTGTTTTTTTTGTTACATACAAAATTTAGGTGGTTTCATTACAGTTTGATCCATTTGAGGCTTTGCCCTTGTTTTTAGGACATGGGCCCAAAACATGGTCTTGGGCTTTTGTCGAGTAAAACTGAGATTTGTTTTATGAAAAGCCCAAATTCTTTTTTGCCAACATAGACCGGCCCAATCCTTTTTATAATCCTTGACAGAAGCATAGAGAAGACTCCCGGGATAAAGAAAGAGATAGAATATTAGGAATAAAAAATAAATTTGACATGTCAGTAAAAGAAATGAGGTGAGGGGGACCCAATCCATGCATAATTAGGAGATGAAAGTGTGAGGCTTTGAATGAAATAGATATGGGGTCAAGTGAACAGAACACAACACCTTTCTGGTCTAAGCTGCTTCAACTAAAAATCAACCATCTCATGCTCATAGCATACCTCCAAAAACGCATTTAGAGTTAAGAGCCCGCTTATATCTGTCCTCTTTTGGATCTCCCTACCCACACTTGTAACTACTTTCGTCAAAAAAGCATCAACACGTGTGATTATTCCCCCTGTTTTGTTCTTCTTCAGCTGTTAAGGACTCTCAACACACTTATGGCCAAAACTTACCAGCCAGGGCCCACCATATTCTGCTGCAAAACACTTGATGGAGCTGGGATTAACATGTAATATTCATGTAGATTTTATATTATATATTGAAGTAATACATCCTGAAAACTTGAAGTTCATGAATTAGAACAGGAATGTGCAGTATACTTGGTCTTCTAGGTCGGCAACGTTTGAAATTTGGTTGGACCACCCGAATCTTGCATTAGTCTTGCAAAGCACTGTAGAATGAATAGCGTTTGGGTGTATGAGCCATAAAAACATTGGAGCAGTAAGTAAAGATAACTATTAGTTCGCTGTGCACAGCTTTTATTCGTGTGCAAATAGCTTTTCAGACGATGTGTCCAAAACGTGCCCTTGACCTCTGTCAATTATTGTAATCGAAAGAACCTCCACAGTGAACGTTATCCTACAACGAAAAAGCGACTTTCTCCATCAGCTCCTGAATGATTTTGTTGATGAAAAGCTGTGCGATTACGACCCATTAGCTACCATTTAATTATTTCATTTCACACTTTATGTATTATATGGACTTTGCTAGCTGCTGAAAGTCCCAGTGCTCAAGTGTTTTTACATCCTTACTTCTACTAACCAATAGCAGCCAAAGCTACTACATGATTGGGCTCATATTTATTGATGGATGTGTGCCTTTGCCTGAAGACTTCAAAGAAAAATATCTCGTTCAATTGGCCAAGAATCTCAGGATAATTTTTAAAATCTCATATTATCGGCAACTTTCATACTAATTGCAGAAGAAGCTTCAAGGTGGAAAACATGATCCATTATTGCCCTTTCCATGATGCTGACCTCCAACGCAGTACTAATTGACTAAATGTGTTCATACAGATTACTAGTTACTGCATCCCCATAATTTGTTTTGTGTATTGGGTTGACGCATAAACTCACTTTCTTAACTTTGCCTTTTAGCAATTTGGGAGCCAATCGTATCCCAACTCAAAAGCAAAGCTGGCCAATTAATTTATTGTTTGTCTAAATATTGGTGCAGTGCTCGTAAACTTTGCTCAATGGTTGGGTTTTGGCAAGAAAGCAAAAGATTAAAAAGAAGCAAGTAGACAGCAAGGTGCTTATCCTATGTGGTTAGCATTAACGAATTGTAGGTCCACTCCAGCTAATAGCCACCATAAAGCAGAACACAGAAGTTATTCAGTTTGGAGAAACTACCACTCAAATGTCCCTCTGATTACATCACTTGTTTCTTTTCTGTTTCCTTCATCAGCCGCTTTGTTCTCTTTGTTAAAACTTGCATCTAATCTCAAAATCTAATTAGCAGCTAAGATTTGCATCCAAACCATTCTGGTTGGGGATTTCTGGTTTGGTTATTTTCTGAACTGCAGCTAGAGAATGACGGCAACATCTCTTCTTTAGATGAGAGGACTTGTGAAGTGAAACTGAGTGGTTCTTCCAGGATGCATCAGATCTTTGTGGAACAAGATTCGCATCTAGCAATGAGCCAATCTCAGTGTACTATTATTGGTTGAAAAGACAACAAATTATCGCACTGATAATGCATTATCAGATGTTTAACATATTATATGTGGTCTAATCCAAATTAAAATATGGGTTAGTGGTCATGTAATAACAGAATCTCTAGCCTTTTGATATATATATCTCTGATTGGATTTGATGGCTTCAATTTTTCTGTCCACTGAGAGCACCTTTTTCGGATAACTAGCAAGGTTTAGCACCCAAAATTAAATGCCCACCCACTTGCGGCAGGCTCGCGTGATAAATTCACTACAGCTGTTTATACTTCTTGTAAGATTGAATCATTTCGTCTTCTGCGTGCCATTGCGATAACCTTGGGCAGCAAGTGGGGAAAATACCCTCGAAGCGTACCGGTAAAAGAATATTTACCTGTCACTGCAGATTCAACCCCCTTCAAATCAACAATAAATACCGGTTATTCCAGCATTGCTGAGGCAAGAAAGGAAACCAAAGACTCAATTGGCTAAAAAACTCTATTACTGGACTACTTGAGAGAGAGAACGATCAAAAGATGAAGATTCTGATTTTGAAGTTTCTTCATGTTGTTGTTGTTGTGCTGCTAATTCGGCATGGCAAATCCACCATAGCAGAAAAGAAAAGGCAACAACATCATTCAAAAAAGGCGTATATCATTCAAATGGACAAATCCAACATGCCAGCAATTTTCAGCAATCATCTCCACTGGTATGATTCATCCTTGAAATCTGTATCAGACTCCGCAGAGATGCTCTACACCTACAAACATGTTACTCATGGCTTCTCCACCGTCCTCACTCCCCAAGAAGCTGACTTACTGGCGAAGCAACCGGGAATCCTCTCCGTCATACCTGAAGTCAGATACGAGCTTCACACAACTCGAACACCACAGTTCCTTGGATTGGGGAAAACCAATGATCACTTCCCTGCCTCTGACAAACAGAGTGACGTAATCATCGGAGTTTTGGACACGGGTGTATGGCCCGAGCATAAAAGCTTCGACGACACCGGATTGGGGCCGGTCACTACTAGCTGGAAAGGCCAGTGTGAGACTGGAAACAACTTCACTGCATCACAATGTAACAGAAAACTTGTTGGCGCGAGGTTTTTCTCCAACGGCTACGAAGCCGCTTTTGGGCCCATTGATGAAGACTCAGAATCAAAGTCACCTAGAGATGATGATGGCCACGGGACTCATACTGCAACTACAGCAGGTGGGTCGGCGGTCGCCGGAGCTAGCCTCTTTGGTTTTGCTTCAGGGACAGCAAGAGGGATGGCCCCACAATCTCGAGTGGCTGTTTACAAGGTGTGTTGGCAAGGAGGTTGCTTCTCATCTGACATCGCTGCGGGAATTGACAAGGCCATCGAAGATGGCGTCAATATCCTATCCATGTCAATCGGGGGAGGCTTAACGAAGTATTACAGAGACATTATTGCCATTGGAACTTTCTCTGCCATGTCACACGGACTTCTTGTATCCACTTCCGCGGGAAATGCAGGGCCAACTCCGGGAAGTCTGTCGAACGCAGCGCCGTGGATGACCACCGTGGGAGCTGGCACTCTGGACCGTGATTTCCCTGCCTATATTACCCTTGGAAACGGCTACAGATACAAAGGGGTGTCTCTTTACAGCGGCAGGCCATTATCTGATTCTCCGGTTCCACTCATTTATGCTGGTAACGCCAGCTCCGAAGCCGGCGGGAATCACTGTCAAATGGGTAGTTTAAGTCGCAGTGATGTTGCAAGAAAAATCGTGATATGCGATCGAGGAGGGAGTCCCAGGGCAGAGAAAGGATTAGCGGTGAAATATGCCGGAGGCGTTGGAATGATTTTAGCAAACAACGCAGAGTTCGGGGAAGAGTTACTTGCTGACTCACACCTGATTCCTGCATTATCTTTAGGCCAGAAATCTAGTGACGCCGTTAAGAAGTACGCCTTCTCCAATCCCAATCCGATGGTGAAAATAAGTTTCGGAGGCACCCAACTAGGAGTCCAACCGTCGCCGGTGGTGGCCGCATTCAGTTCCAGAGGTCCAAATCTGCTCACTCCAAAAATACTGAAACCAGATTTGATAGCTCCGGGAGTGAACATCCTTGCTGGGTGGACTGGTGCAGTAGGACCAACTGGATTATCCATGGACGCAAGGCATGTCAACTTCAATATCATCTCTGGGACATCCATGTCCTGTCCTCATATCAGTGGATTGGCCGCCATTTTAAAGGGAGCTCACCCTGAATGGAGTCCGGCGGCTATAAGGTCTGCCCTAATGACAACAGCTTACAGATCATACAAAAATGGAGAAACAATACAAGATGTCTCTACAGGGCAAGCAGCTTCACCATTTGACTATGGTGCCGGACACGTCAACCCTGTGGCTGCCCTGAATCCTGGCCTCGTCTATGATACTACCGTCGATGACTACCTCGGCTTCTTATGTGCCCTGAACTATACTCCGGCGCAAATAAAGGTCGTCGCAAGAAGAGACTTTACCTGCGACTCAAGCAAGCATCACCGGGTTGAAGATTTCAACTACCCATCTTTCGCTGTAGCTTTGGAAACGGCTTCTGGCATTGGAGGTGGTTCTAAAGCACCAACAAGGGTTCAATATAAGAGGACTTTAACTAACGTGGGCACTCCAGGAACATACAAAGTTTCGGTGTTGTCGCAGTCGCCGTCGGTGAAGATAGGGGTTGAACCGCAAACGCTGAGTTTTGAGCGAGTGTACGAGAAACAGAGCTACACGGTGACGTTCACCTCCGCTTCAATGCCGTCCGGTACTACTAGCTTTGCTCATCTGGAGTGGTCCGATGGAAGTCATATTGTTGGTAGTCCAATTGCTTTCACTTGGACATGACCATATTGGAAGGCTCTAACTCGCGGCCATCGGAGTTATTGTATTCTATAAACGATCATTTTCTCCCTAGGAAATTCGGGAGAGAATATCTAAATTAATGTAAAGAAGAAAACAAGTTATGATGATGGGGTTACAATATAAAATAAATTCTATACAAGTCTCAGGCATGTTAACGGCGTATTATTCAAGTTATTGCTGTCGATTACTAACTACTTGTGCGGATGAAAAGTGTGGAACAGTGGAAAGAAAGAAACCCATGGCCGCCCCCACGTATTAACATAAAACCTCTTCATACATCCACAATATCTGGGAGAATGAAATCTCAAAGAATTCAATGCTGTAGTAACTTTCTGTCGTCCTTGCCTCCTTTAAGACAAACTCCCTCCGTGTTGTATATATATGATGTTTTTAACTATTTTATGCATATAAATAAAAATTAATCAATTAAAATAGTCTTAAAATATGTCAATGTTGCATTTTCTATTTTAAAGACTCCTTTTCAAATTATAGGTTTTCTTTTCACAATTTTTAAGAGCGTTAATTGATTTAGGTGAAAAACGGTCATTTTTTTTTTTGTTCATCTGAAATTTTATCTTGATTACATCTGAATCTAACTCACATCATGTACCTGGTTATGATAGGTGAGTCTTTTAATAGGGATTTTCTATATATGACAAGAATCAAACTCAAGACCTCATTTAAACAATATCGAATCGCTTATTAAAAATAGTCATATATATATATATATATATATATATATATGGCGGAAGGAGTATCCCACTATCACGTAACTTCCGTCTCAAACATGGGATATTTGCCTGCCGATGTACCGAAAACCCAAGCCCAATTTGCTTATACAACCTTCCTTCTGTCCCTCTTTTCTTTCAAATAGGAATAACACATGTTTCAGGTCGAATAAATCCTGAAAACTTATCAGTGTACCGGAGGCCGGAGGTATCCATTGATTTCCCCCCCAATATCATGGAACTAGTTAGAGGGACAATCGCTACACCTTTTTTCTTTCCAACATGAGCAGAGTTTATTAAACCTCGATTCCAGATGGAGTGCAGTTGAGTAACTGAACCAAATTACCAATTTTAACAATGATTTTTTCTGGAACCTAATACAGGGTAACACCCCTATACTGACTGGAACAGCAGGATGCCGTTATTGCCATGGCCTTCCATGTACTTTTTTTTTATTATAAAAATTTTTAAAAAATAGTTGAGTTTTACCTATAAGTAAGATAAAATCTCAATCCCTCTTAAAAGATACTAATATCGGATAAAATAAAGTATCAATTACCCTCAAATTTAAACATAAGTGCTCAAGAGTTATGATATCTCCCCAAGCGCCTCGATATGAACTATAATAAAGTGATATTTACTAAATATCAAATACACTATAAATTATCACATTAATATCTCTTCGCTAGTTAAACTTACGAATAAGTAATGGATCTGGATCGGAACCCGAATCACCCAAGCTAACTTGCATCCTCTTTCAGCAAAAGGTTTTCAGTCGCTTTGTAATAAGTTTCAAAACCAATTGCTTCTCTTTCCACCAATTGCTTCGTTTTGTAAACCGTATTGTCAAATAAGCTACAGTATTTCTCCCAATTGTTAAAATTGAATTTCTCACAGGTGTAAATACTATTATCAGAGTTATAAATACTATTGGCAAATTTGTAAATCGTATTGTCAAATACAGTGTCAGTTACAATATTTATCTCAATTGTCAAAATTTGATTTCTCACAGTTACAAATACTATTATTAGAGTTATAAATACCATTAGTCAAGTTGTAAATCGTATTGTCAAAATATTGAGAAAGTGAAAGATAATATGATCTTTACACACAAATTTACAAATGATAGATTAAGCCTCCTGCCCAATCTATCCTTTTAAATATTCAAAAACCTAATTTATTCTTTTAAAATTTAAATAGATTTTTTTTGTCTTTCTCCCTTATATTTATGTTTTTGAAGGCAACGTATGGGCTAAAAACACTTTCTACCCGCTAAAGACAAAATGACAATAAAAATTGGCTCTTTCTTTTTAATTTTATAGAGTTCAAATCAAGTTTTTTTTTAATAAAAAAAATCAAGTTTTTTCACTAATGGGTTTAACGAATTAAGATTTTAACTTTGATTTTTTAGCCAACATTTCGGAAACAGCGTCAATGTCCTGATAAGAAATTTGCCATAAATTTAAACTTTAAGAGTATGTTTCGTTGAACTAAAAAGAGAAAAAGGAAGAAAAATTTTAATAGAAGGGAAAAGAATAATTTTAATATTATCTTATATAGCTTAATTGGAGAAGAAAAGAAGAGAAATATTTTAATATTATATTATTTAATTTATGAAGAGAGAAAAAAGAAAATATTTTTATATAGATAACCTTATCCCTATTTTATTTAATTTATTTTTTAAACTTTTTTAGACTATTTAATAGATTATATAAAATTATAATTTTATATTTATTAATATTGAATAAGTATATATATTTATATTTATATATAATAATTATAAATATTATAATTATAATATAAATAGAATAATAAAAAGAATATTTTTTAAAAAAGAGATAATATTACATAATTTTCTTCTCTTTCATTTTTACTTCTTCACCTAGTCATAGAAACTCCAGTTACAACGTCTCTTTTCACTTTTATTAGGTGACATCTCTTCTTTCTTATTTTTTATGATTGAAGTTAAAAGTGATATCTCTTTATTTTGATATGAGTGGGGATATAATGGCAACTTATAAGATCAATGGTCATAAGTTTAAATAAGTGAAGATTGGGAAGTTGGTGAGGATGAATAAAAAAGTTAAAAGGGTATTATAGAAATATTTAAAATTTTTATAAGTATATTAGTCTATACAAAATAAAATATTCTTTTTATCTTTTAAATTCTATTAATTTTAGAAAAAAGCATTATTAGGAGAAGGGAGTAAAAAAAATTTCCTCTTCAAATTTTTATATTATTAAATAAGGGAAGAGAAAGAAAATTCCTCATTTCTCCTTTTATTTTCCTCAACCAAACATACGGTAAGAATATCACTCTCACCGTTCTGAACACAAGATGCGCAAAATTTAAAAGCCTCTTGTGAGACAAAACTCACGTCCAACCGCACCAAACACAGTACTATTAGAGTGGTTTGATTTTAAAAAGATTTTTTATTTAAAATTTTAAAATAAATAATTATATTTATTAAAAAATACTTTTAAATTAAATTATAATTTAAAATTATAATTTTAATTAAACTACTAAAATTAATTTATAAAATACTAAAAAATTATAAATTAACTAATTTTTATTTTTATTTTTTATATTCTCTCATATTTAACTTTTTACTCACTTTTCTATCTCTTTTCTTTTGTTAGAATAATAAAAAAATTATAAAATATTTATTCTTTTATTTTTATTTTTTTATTTTATATATTATTTTTCTTTTCTCTATTTTACCTTCTTTCTTCTTTCTTCTCCAACTACTCTCACCTCTCATCTCTACTTTTTTTTCTCTTTCTTCTCTCATATTTAAATAATTTTTAATTATAAAAATCCTTTTTATAATAATTATTTTAATAAATATTATTTAAAATTATTTTTTTATAAATTATTCTCTAAAAACTATTTTTTAAAATTTATTTAAAACCTCTTTCCTGTTATACAACAATTTGGCAGCAAATAGATTACAAACATTTCGCACACTTATTTTAGAAGCGGTTCCCGATGACAAGTTGAAAGTTCAAACAACCCCTGCTATGCCGTTCTTTCACCAACGTTACTAGGGCACAATCTTGTAGGCTTTGGCTTTATCTATCCAAGTTATGAAAGAATTCTTGGAGTTTCTAAATCCTAAGAAGCCATGTTCCTTAGCCTTGTTCATGCTATCTAACACCGATTCAACCTGCAACATGAAATCAGCAAACCACCAGTTACCGACCTCTTCCAGCTTCGTGGGCTGCAACTGATTCTCTCTCACAATCTCATCCCATATCATGCCTTTGTCCTTCATCATCTCCGTCAGCTTCAAATCCGAACCTTCTTCGAACCCGTACTCTTCAATCCCAAACTTTCCAGCCAACACCTTCCACAAGTGCTTCCACTTAAACACATCACCGTTGTTACAGTTAAAGGCTTCGTTCCTTGCACACGTGTTCACCGCCGCCCATACCTGCTGCTCTGCGATCAGATCAGCATCTGAAGCGATGGAATAGCACTCCCACGCCGCTTTAGAGCCGGGAAATTTCAAGGGAACCCCCTCGTGCTTGCAGATGGCCGCATACACACAAAGCGTGCCTATCAGGTTCATCAAACTATAAGGCGAAAACCCGAGTATCACTTGAGGACGGTGAACGGACCAAGACAAGCCCTCTTTCTTGTTGGCTTCTTCGAACAGAATGTCCTCTTGGGTGTAGTAGAAATTAGGCGCGTTGAGTCGGGGCAAGTCCTCGGTGAAAGGTGTATCATAGATCTGTATCTTGCCAAACAACTCAAATGGACCAACATAGTGTTTAGCACCGGTTTGAAGGCATATATGCCGGAGATTCGGAGCATTTGGGATGACGGCGCGGAGGACGTTCCTGAGCATACGACCATTCTCCTCGCAGTTCTCAGCCTCGGTGGGTCGACTGATCCAGGATACATAGAAGATGTGGGTCACATCGGTCAATCCGGAGAGCTTGGCGTCGGCGTCTTTTGCATGGGAGACATCGCACTGGACATATTGGATGGGATGATCGGCGTTCCAGGTGGGTCGGGGGCGGCGAGCGACGCCGTAGACCTTCCATGGACCGCCGGGTGTGTCGGCGAGAGGTAAGATCTCGGCTAGGCTATTGCCCACGATGCCGGTAACACCAATCACTAGACCTACACTCTGGAAACTTGGTGGCTGTGCATCTTCACCAAGTTTCTTCTGGGGAGGAAGATGAAAGGATGAGAATAGTGGAGAGGCAGAGAAAGGAGGAAAAATATAGGAATGAAGTGAGAAGGAGTAGAGATAACTTACCTTGGCAGCGCCGATTGCTCCAGCCCACCACCAGCTCATAGTTCAGTGTGGAGTCTTTGACGGGTCCCAGGAAGATGCCAAATAAGATCCGATCTTTGAGAGTAAGTGAATTTATAGCGTTCGCTTGATGAATAGACAGAGTATATCTCAAACGCGAGCTATTCCATCCCCATCCAGCTGTGACTGGCCGATTAATCCTGGACTGATTATCTCCAGAGGAGAGCCGATGAGTATATTGTCGTCCTCTCCCTTTGTTTTTCTTTTTCTTTCTCCTTTTTTCTACACTTCCTTCTTTTCTAGTCAAACATAGATCTCCCGTCAGAGATGATGTGGTTGACGGAAATGATGAAAAGAATTATTTTTCGTATTTATTTATTTTTAATTAAAAACAGAGAGGATCTGTTTCGAGGACACGCTATCTCTTTACTTTATCTTGAGGAATCTGGAAACTTCACCAACGACTAGTTAACACAGCTCACGCTCTTCCTTCACCGGGCGTCGTTATTAAGGCTCAATATAATATTGTAGTCTTTGGCTTTATCTGTCCTGGTTATCAAAAAGTTGTTGGTAATTTGATATGGCGAAAATATCATCTATGTATAAGGGTCTATTTGATAAATTATCAAATTTAAATTTTAAATTTAAATTTAATTTAAAATATAAATTTAAAATTTTTTTAAATTAAATAATTATATTTATTTAAACAAATTTTTAGACTAAATTATAATTTAAAATTAAAATTTTATATAAATTTATCAGAATAGTTTATAGAATAAGAGTTCATGAATTAATCAATTATTATATTATCCTTTTTTTATACTATCTCTCATATTTTTTCTTACATCATCTCCCTTTTCTTTCTTACATTTTCTCTTATATCTCCTTTTATCTCTTGTATCCCCTCATTTAATACTCATATATTTTTTTATAATTTACCCATAATAAAAATATTTTTAAAAATAACTATCTAAACACTCATTTTTTTAAAACTATTTTTTTTATAATTTCTTCTTCAAAATCTCTTTTCTATAAGCCTATTTTTTTTCATAAATCTATTTTTAAAATCTTATCCAAACACATACTAATACTCACGGAATTAGTTTGTTACAAATATTATAAATTTAAATTTAATTATTTATTAAAAAATATTCAAATTAAATATTTAATAATATTTTAAATAAGATTATTTTAATAAAAGAACGCACGTGTCTTTCAAAAAATGAGACGGATTGAAAATCAAAGTCACGCTCTTCAATTTTACGATCCTAAATAATTTTTTTATTGTTACCAATTCATTATCTCTTTTTTTTATATATTTTTTTTAAAAAAATAAATTTATCTATAATTTAAATATAAAGTGATATTTTTTTTCTATAAATAATATTAATATTATATTGAACGAATCATCTATTATTTTAATATATAAATTTAAAAACTCAAAAAATTAAAATTACTCTTTAAATATTATAATTAAAAATATAATAAAAGCTTATCTGAACCTATAATAAAAATACCTTATCTAACTCAATAAATATAGGATAACACTAGATATCAAGCTATAAAATATAACCTATATATTTTTTAGGCTAGGCATCAGATATAAGGGTTACCATGCCCTACCCAGCCCTACTCATGAGCACTTCTTTTATTTTTTTTATTCGTTTCTCTATATTAGAAAGAAGAATATGATAGCTACTGGTGACTAGAAGGTAATTTTATCAATATAAATAGTTAAGTAAGTAAGTTGTATATTTTAATATTTATAACTATACTAATTTTTTATTTTTTAACTTTGTTAATTATCATATAATTATATTACAAATTATAATTATTTATTTTATTTTTTAGATGCTTTATCTTTGTCGATATTTGGGAGTTTAGTGCAAAGTTATAATTACAAACTATTTAAACTTCAACGCTTATTTTTTATATGCAATGGATCTCAAAATTTTAATTATTATATTTGTTGCCTTATTCTTAGTGTATTATAGATATTATTTAATTTTTAAAAATACATGAATATAATATTATTTTAGAAGTTTATAACTATATATTTTTTTACAACATAAGCATAATATCACAATTTGAGTATACTCAGCTTAGTCATGCCCAACCCAAAATTGTTAGAGCTTTTACCTGGTAGGATTGTGCATCAGGCTGTAAAATATAATCCATATTTTTTTTGAATAAGACACTGAGTAAAGAATTATCCTATCTAACCCTACCCATATATATCCCTACATATAAGTTTTCTGGAGGAATTATTCAGAACCATGATCGACTAATTAATGTCTTGGGTCAAATTAAAAGCAAAAAAATGGGCTCATTTCAAATACTTGCAGAATCTTGGTAAAGATAAATATTTCTATACTTTTATATTATTTGTCATTGATATTTTCAATAGAAATATTCAATTAATATGTATTTAATAATATTTTTAGATGCATCTGTTCGAACGATTATTTTATATTCACGATTTTCTTTGCTTTTAGAATAAGTACATTATAAAATTTCAAATTGAAAATGAAAAAAAATAAGGTGAAATTATCGCAAGAGGAGTAATAATCTTCACTTGCACGGATACAGATCCTCAATCATCACTCCAGCAGCATTTTGACTTGCATTTCATCCCAGGGCTTATAAAAGTCAACTTGACAGGTATGGTAACGTACGGTCAAAATGCTGTTGGCGGGATGATTGAGGGAATTCTTGCAGGAGATGATCTGCAATTCTGCACCCTCCAATTGTTTTTTTTTTTGACCTGTCATCCTCCAATTTTATCTTCAACATGCTGGAGCCTTTAGAGTAATAGTATACTTAAGTTGGGAGAATATCATTATAGTCCTATAAAGGGAATTTAATAACAAATCAGTCCCAATACATTGTGAATTAAATCTGAAGGATCAATAGACTTTAATGACAATAAATTTTGAAGCCAAATGGCCAAACTACCCACCTTTGGTTAAAAGAGTCTGACTGTTTTCTGTTTATATAGATGAGAACTACTTTTTATTTTTAGTTTTAGTTTAAAAATTCGAATGTATATGTAAATGGTTGAACAATTAAAATGATGTGAAATTGGTTATAAAATATAATATTATTTTATATGTTTGTGAAGAAAGAAATGTTAAAAGATGATTAAAAATTATTTGTATTTCTGCAATATTTTAAAGCAAAATATAATAAATTCTATTCTTCAATGATGAAGAAAATAATTATTTTTTAGAATGCAATTTTATATTTCCCATCAAATTATAGATTCATCATCTTATATTAATATCTTTAAAAAATAATTAAGGAGTAAATCTATATACTTAATAAAAAATATATTGGAAGCCAGAAATGATTTTTAAAAGTTCTCAAGGTCAAGGACAATCAGAAACAACCAAGACTGGCACTATTCATTCACCACACTAAGGAACAATTTTGTTGGCCTTGGTTTTCTATCGAAGTTATGAAAGAATTCTCGGGGTTCCTGAATCCCAAGAAGCCATGCTCTTCGGCCTTGTTCATGCTATCCAACACCGATTCAACATGCATCATAAAATCAGCAAACCACCATTCACCCACCTCCCCCAACTTCGTGGGCTGCAACTGATTCTCTTTCACCATCTCATTCCATATCAGGCCCTTTTCCTTCATCGTCTCCGCTCAAATCCGAACCTTCTTCAAACCCGTACTCTTGAATCCCAAACTGTTCAGCCAACACCTTCTACAAGTGCTTCCACTTAAACACATCACCATTGTTGCAGTTAAAGGCTTCGTTCTTTCACTTCTTTGCATGTGGATCCACAGCCGCCCATATCGGCAGCTCTGAGATCTGATCAGCATCTGACGCGACGGAATAGCACTCCTACGCCGCTTTAGAGCCGGGAAATTTCAAGGGAACCCCCTCGTGTTTGCAGATGGACGCATACGCACAAAGCGGGCCAATCAGGTTCATCAAACTATAAGGGGAGAACCCGAATATCAATTGAGGACGGTGAACGGACGGTGAACGGACCAAGACAATCCCTCTTTCTTGCTTGCTTCTTCATAAAGAATGTCCTCTTGGGTGTAGTAGAAATTAGGCGCGTTGAGTCGGGACAAGTCCTCGGTGAAAGGTGTATCATAGATCTGTATCTTGCCAAATAACTCAAATGAACCAACGTAGCATTTAGCACCGGTTTGAAGGCATATATGACGGAGATTCGGAGCATTTGGGATGACGGCGCAGAGGACGTTCCTGAGCATACGACCATTCACCTCGCAGTTCTCGGCCTCGGTCGGTCGACTGGTCCAGGACACGTAGAACATGTGCAGGTCACGTCGGTCAATCAGGAGAGCTTGGTTTCGGGGTCGTTTGGATCCGAGATATCGCACTGAATATATTGGATGGGATGATCGGCGTTCCAGGCAGGTCGGGGGCGGCGAGCGACATCGTAGACCTTCCATGGTCCGCCGGGTGTGTCGGCGAGAGGTAAGATCTCGGCCATGATATTCCCAACCATGCCGGTAACGCCAATGATATGAGCCACGCTCTGGAAACTTAGTGGCTGTTCGTCTTCACCAAGTTTCTTATCGAGAGGGAAATGGCAGAATCAGAAAAGTGGAAAGACAGAAATTAGGAAGTGATATAATTGGAGGAAGATACTTACCTTGGCAGCGCCTCTTGCTCCAGCCCACCACCAGCTCATGGAGATTAGAGGTAATGTGGGCCAACAGCTGTGAAGGAGGTGGACTGGGTTAAAAATATCTATTTTCTGATAGGTTATTTAATTAACCTAAACCTGTTAACCCTTCATTTTTTTTTTCTTTCAACACAAAATTTAAAATAATAACAAGCCTAGTTAACTTGTTTTTTTTACAAGTACAGGTCAAGAAGACTAACATAATGTTATTTATTTTTTTATATGTTAAAATAATAACATAATGATAAACGAACTATATAGATAACATTATTTATTTTTTTTATATGCTTTGTATATAATGTTTATATTTTCCAATAGTCTGGAGCTAACTGGGATTTTTGAAGCTTGCTGGGGAGCGCCACCGGGTCATAGCGAGATGATGGTAAGTAGGTCAGACACGGTAAGGGAGAAAGACCCGAAAAGCGCAGAGGGAGAGGGAACGTGTGGAATGCATAATGCAGATTCTGAAAATAAATACTCGTGTGACACCAGCCATGGCATCTCTCTTGGCAACCACTCATGGACTCTGAGGAGCCGTTTCAAATTAAAACATGGTGGCATCTCACGATTAATCTCCACATTGTTATGCTGAAATTCGTTTAACCTATTTTGCTATATATGAATCTGAGATTAACAATGAGAAATCAAAATAAAAGGAGAACAAAATTAATGAGAATTGATTGGGGGAATCTAAAGGAAGAGGAAAAAGTCAATTCTTACTTATCATCAAGACAAAAGGCCAAAAAAGAAAAAAGGATCAACAGATACGCATATAGAAGACGTGCATGAATTTACCAATTGGGTTTGGCAGGACGTGGTATTACTGAAACAATGTACTCGTTATGAATCAAAATTATCAAATTATGACTAAACATAAAAAAATATACCATAAATATTGCAGTCCATATCAGAGTTCCATATAAATGTCCATATAAATAGTATCATTTGCAAATTTGTCACTGTAAGTCATGAAAATAATATATCCTGACAATACACACACACACACACACTCTGCAGGTCAACTCTAATCATAGCTAATATCAAAGTAAAGCCCAGGCAGGTTTAATATTTTCAAACCACATCATTATCTGCTACAGTAAATCGTGAATTTATGAATATAGCACCAAAATATAGTAAGACGGACCCACACGTTAAATCAGCCAGTGTAAATACATTAAATTCGTTTTCAAACCACTTGTACCATGTCATGCGTAAAAGTTTTGGGGTTATTGGGATTTTTGTTTTAAGAAGGAGTTTTTAAAATTAAAAACTAAAAAGGAAGCAGACCCATTTTGCAAGCCTTATTTTTAATGTGTGGAGCTAAGAAGAAAGCAGCAACATGGCATTATATTAGAGATGGCAATGTGGTCCTCCTTCATGATTCCGTGCGTAGGGAAGGGCCATATACCATTATATGTAACAATTTAATTCTGTATGGCAGTACCACTTCACACGGTTTCGTCGAATAATACATTATACATTATTGAAGAGCCTTAAGTTGATCCAGCGGCTTCTATTCTACCTCGAACACGCCCACTCCAGCTTTCTTCTCACTCCTCCCTACTTCCGTCTTTCTCCTTCTCCCTTCTTTTGCGAGAAAGGGTTGTTCAACAATGGTGGACATACCTGCAAAAAGTTACCAACAAATTTCAGACAAAGTGATTATTCGTTCCAACTTTGTGGGCGCCATGCTAGGGTAAACAAGGCCAAACTTGTTCGAAACCACATGAGATCGGTGCATTGCTTTTAACCTTTTAACTCTTTTAGTTATAATATATAATAAAACCTGCAGGGTCATGTGGACTTAATTACCGGGCATCATGGGACCTCTGCTTTTCATCACCATCGTACTGACATGGGGTCGCCCTTCATAGTAATTGCTCTCATGACCATTAGATTCTTTTGTTCGTGTTAGCCTTGAGTGAGCAGGACCAAAAAGCCATGTGGCATCCATTTGTTTGCATAGCATGCGAGCAGCGTGGTACGGAATCTTGATGCACCCATTCATCAGCATTATGCAGTCCATCAGGCTCTCTCTGGCCATCCCTTTCATGTCATAAGCCTGTGACCTCCTCCAAAGGCTCTTCCCGTGTGTGTTTGCTGGATTACACAGGCTCAGAGCTCGAGTTGAGTCTCTAATGGCCGAATCTGGATCTCTTAGCGCCAGATAACATTGAGCTCTTTTACTATACAGCACCATTCTTTCTTTTCTGTACCTCAGTGGGCAAACATCTAGGGCTTCACTATACTTTGATACAGCTTCTTCTACCTCCCCTAACCAGACCATGTGTTTTGCTTGTTGCTTTATTGAACTTATCAAAACCTTTGCTTCCTCTAATTTCTCTTCACTTATCATGAATTCATGAGCTTCTCCTTGTTCCTCCTGTCCACCTCCAAATGCAGTAGTTCCGGCAACGGTTTTGAAATACCTCGTTGATATTCCAGAAGGAGAACCCTCATGATTGTTTCACCTACGTTGGATTTATCTCCTAGATTTCCTAGTTCAATCAAATCAATGAGATATGAAACTGCGACATCAATGACTTTGTACCTCGTCTGTGGATCCTTGAGAAGCAGTAGAAGGCAATTGATACCCAAATATTGCCAATGGTCCGAAGATCTTGAGAGGTTACCCAAAGTGTTGATAACTTTAGGTGATTCAACAATCTTTTTCCTTCCTATTTTGCTATAGCACAAGATTCTTATCAATCCAACCCCAGCTGGTGACGTGTAATTCATTAATCCACCCCACATATCACACAAATGTTCCAGGAACTTCATATCATCAGCGAGGAGATTCAGAGACCTCTCTTTGCAAGCAAAGCAATTCAACAATTGAAGAGACCAGCATTGAAGCTGGTAAGCCCATTCCTCAGCCTTGCGATTCTCCATCTCCACACCCCCAATGCCTCTTGTCAGCAATTTCCTATGGTACTTGAGCCTTTTGTTTACGTCCTTCAACTCTACAAATTTAAAGAAGATCACCTCTAAGCATGTAGAAGCCAAGTTTTTTGCCAATTTCACCAGCTCTTGTTCGTATTCTGCTACTGCCTCAAAAGTACTCTCATAACTGGCCAAGTGTCCTAGTGCTCGAACAGCTACTCTTTGCTCAACCCAACTCATCTTTCCTCTTACAAGCTCCATTAGTTGTGGTATAACGCCAGACTGAACAGCAATTTGAGCATTCTCCTCCTTATTTATGGTATAAGAACCAATGATATGAGCAGCATAATAGGGTATGTATACGTTTTGATTCGTAAGAAGCCAGTTTCTGTCCTTTATAGCCTTGTAGATGAGATTTGACATGCACTTGAATATGCCAAGGGATGGAAACTCTGGGTCGTTGGGTTGGTTCATGGCGATATGCCACAGTCCACTCAGCACCAAAACATGCTCTTGATTATCCCTAAGAGGCATCTCTCTGAAGAACTTCCCCAGTTCTGCTCTTTTGAGGGTTGTGTCTGCTTCTTTCATGGAGCAAAAGAAACAGCATGGCCCGGTGCAAAACTCATCCCGGTCGGACTCTTCGGAGATATCGTGGCTGGTGTTATACGGAGTTTTGGGCATGGGAGTGATCGCTCTTTTCTTCTTCATAAGGGAATTCATGGTTGCCTCACCCATATTGAAGGTGATTTGAGATTTTCTTGAACAGTGGGTTTAGGTACTTTTAAGAAGATGCAGCGGGATTTAAGTTTTGATCAGGGGGAAAGCCAGATGACATGAAAAGACCTAGCGGCGTACATATATAATTAAATAGCAGGACTTTGTAATTCGATACCATTAAAACAGTCTCCATAAGAATGATTGATATATTTATCCCGTAAAGTTTTATCCAATTCACGTTCAAATACAACAACTTTGGCATGCATATCAATGTATGGCCACTACAGAAAATCCTGTTACCCACATCAGCAAGCTTCAGCCACTAATTTACTAATGTGTGTGTGAAAAACTTTTTATGCACCGCATGATGAAAAATATATTGCACACCTTTAAGCTTAGAATCAAGAAAAATGTTTAAAGTCCGGGCAGTTTATGATCCATAATCTTCAATAGATATATGATTTGTGTGACACACGTCCGTTATTTTACAGACAGTTTATATATTCTGTACGTGCTTCATACATCAAACGGGGTGGCCGTCATTTATATTTTCTGTATATGTAGAAGCTCATCCCCAACAGTACCCTTGTAAAGTTAAGCTGGTGAAAAAGCATTTTTCTGCCTTTAGATTTTGTCTGACGATGTTCCATGCTTTTGCATTTCCTTTCTAGTCCAAGGAGCTGTTTTGTCCTCATGTGAGAAAGACAAAGGGATCTAGTTACATCAGAATTTTTTGTTTTCCTATGCAAAATAGTCATTATGCTGTCCAGCACCCGGATGTGGGTTAAGTTCATTTTGTCAATGGCTCTAATATTCTACTCCTAGCTATGCCTATGGTGTAAAGCACTTGTTTAAGCAAAAAACGTAGAAAATTCAGTTAAGCTTGAAAGTTTGCTAAGATTTTACCTTACCTTTAGCCCACAATTCTCTGGTTTGTCGAGTAAAGGTTATGACTGCACTTTGAAATGTTAAGTGAGGGATAGATGAATGAATCACTAAGCTGCTAAAGGACGAAGAGGGACCACATTTTCAAAATGGAGAACAAGCTCCTTCAAATCAGAAGAAGAACGTGGTCCCAGCACATGGTTAAACTTAGCACCTTCGAATAAATAAGTATGATAAGATTAAAAACACATTTAGGTACAAATGGTGTTGGTCTCAAGAATATGCGGTTGCCATAGGTGGAAAGCAGAACCAGTTAATTACTTGAATTTTAGTTTTCTTTTTGAGTATGTTAGCCGTTAAGTACGGTTTTTTCTTTAAAAAAAAAATACTTCGTACAATTAAATATTCATTATTAAATACTCAATCTTTATATTATTCCTAAGACATAAATAAGGCAGATCAGCTTAAGAGGGCCATTAACAATATATCATCCATGAGCGCCTGTCTGATCTGGGCAGATCAGATAATTTGCAGAAACGGAGCGTGCTTGGGTCGGGCTGGTTGGCATTATGGTCTTCAACATGTTGGTAGTATTGAGGTCCAAACAAACCAGATATATTTTTTTTGATACACACAAACCATAAATTTTGATTCCAGAGTGTTTCACGCATCGTTCAACAGCCTGCAGGCTGCATGCATTGGCATTTGGTCCCACCTATAAATTACAACAATGTAACGATCGTAATTCGTATGTTCAGTCGCAAGAATGCAACGTGTGTTCGCAGTTCTTCAATATAGGGGTCATTGGATCCTTGGTACATTCGGCAAATGATTTTAGGGTCGGGTACTCGGGGTACATGGTACAGACTCATTCAGAAGAATTGCTTGTTTGAAAGTAAAAAAGAAACATAACTATACCATCATACTAGGGAGAGAAGGAAAGGGCCAAGAAATTTTGAAACGATACATATACTGTTCTTTTCCTAATTAGAATAGAAACATAGTTCTACTAATGTATAATATGTTACAGCTGACTAGCAGAAGTATTGCAGGACAAATTCTACTTTGCTACGGCAATTTCCTAGAAAGATGGCAGAAAATTCCCTTGGAAGTATCACCACCATTTTTAACTTACATATTAGCGCCTTGAAACTTAGTCAAAAATTGTCAGCGATAAAGAAGAGGTTATAACAACTAGAATTGATCTTTCCAGCATCACGAATGCATGCTTTCATAGAAAGATCTGCAGGAATAGTAGCTAATAAATGATCAGCAGATTCCCAATTTCACATATACGGAAAACAAGTGGAAACACAAGCCTTGTTCTGCTTAATTGTCCGCCAAAAACCCAGAGCACCAAAATTCACTTTTTGGGAACCTGGCAATGATCATTTCTATATACAAATTTGAAGAGGAAACGATCCTCAACAGAAAACTCCACTTGATAACCCCGCTGCTTTCAGATCATTTAGCTCCAGAAACTCGTCAGTCCAGCTTCAAAAGTGTTAACACTAGAACATAAGCTAACCTAGAACTCTGCTTTGCTAAATATCCCCTGTCCAGTTAATGTTGGGGACAATGCTTTCATGATGAGTTTTGTGTAGTTGTGCAACTTTGGAATTGTATGCAGCTGCTGGAACAGCACTTCTCACCCTTTGACCTTGGGGTAGCTCACAAGCTTCACTCATAGATGCAAACCTTAGCTCAGCTGGAGGAATAAAACAGTCCAGAGAAAGGCCGGGGATATTGAATGCCACTTCCTCAATTGTCCATGCTTCTTCCATCCTGGTTTTAGTGTGGCTCATTGCTGTTTCCCCAAACCTGAAAAGCGTTACTACAGAACGACCCGAGTGAGCAATCATGATCCCCTCAACGGGCCTGTAGTCATCGAGAAATGAATTTATCGTGGTCTCCCAATAAACTGCATCCCCTCCATTGTTTTGAATACGTGTCAAGTGTGAGTCCTCCAAGTGAATAAGAAGTCCTGTTTTCTGACTGAAGTACCCAAATAAAACATGCCTTATGATTTCAGCTGGCCCTTCACTCCTGGCTTTCAAAGTTGAGGGATCTGCGCAGAGTTTGAGGATGAAACAGTCTTCTCCATTAATTTTCTTCTCCCCAATGCATCTTGCATTGATGAACATGCTTGCAGTTGTTCTTGGGTCAAGACCCTGTGGACAGAAAGAAAAACCAGGTTATCAAATTAAGGCAGTGAAAGGTAGTGGTCAAGAGATAGGGGAATGAGACATAATATGTAGGTTCACCTGAAGAGCCCGTCGTAGAGGCCTAACTGGTCCTTTTGCAGCATGTGCACCCAACCATGGTGTGTGCCGCCACACAAGTTTCCCATTGCAACCAGCATGAACCTTGCTGCCTCCAAGAGCAAGTTCAACATACCACATATCTGGATTCATCTGCCACAAGACAAACCCACCTGATTCTGCAGCTTTGGAGGAATTCCGACTCTTCATTACTTTGTTAGCTGTCTCAAACTCCCAGGCTATCATTCTCACCTTTCCCATGGCATAAGCATTAGTAATGGAATTTTGAAGCTTTTGCCCTCCAGAAGCAGCTGTGTACTGCTGCAATATGTACTGGGCAGAAGAAGTTTCCTGCAAGAACACTCAATTAGATTGTACCGTACCCTGAAGACCTTTAAAAGTTCAGGAACACAAACAATCGGAATATCCACGCCCCTTCCTCATTCCTTTCTATTTACCTTCAATTGGCACACTCGCATATCAGTTCACTGGGAATAATGTCCAACAGAAGACCAAGCAGTCTGATGCCTAATATGATAGGATTTTAGCCCTATTTAAGAGTTACTGCACGCTGTTATCACAAATTAGTCCCCCAAAATATATGAACTTTCCCTTAATGTCCTCTCTGAACCTAGAGGAAGATAAGGGAAGAAAGAATGTGTCTTTAAAGTCAAGTCCTTCAAGCTTTTATATATAAAAAAGCATGATAAAAAAATTGTAACATTAATTCGGACAATCAAGTTCATCACTTCATCTTTCCATCGGATGGGAAAGCACTTTTAAAAAAGAAACGAAAATGAGCCTTTATTTAACCTTGATTGCGATGGATTGTCTTTTATTCGTGTAGATCAACGACAATGAATGAAGTAACAAAATATATAATTTTTTAGACAAATCCCAACTTAAAAGTCCGCTCTTAGCCCTGTTGCAACTACATCCTGCCGTGTCAATTTGGGAAATAATACTTCTAGATTCAAGCCGTCCCCATTACCGCAAACTCACAAGCCCGAGAACGAATAAACAACAAAGTGATCAAAACTCCGGCCGGAAAGAATAAGAAACTTTGAAACTCTGCTACATGGCTTAATCTACCCGAAGGAGTTCCTCCCATATCCATTATCCAAGAACATAAGAAGACTACAACAGAATCATCCAGTAAGAAAATACAAGAGCGAGGACATGAATGGGGAAGATTAGATGCTACGCTAAGCTGCGAGATGCGTATACAATTTCATAAAAATATAAATGAAGGAGGGGGAAAAGGGGCAGAAAGTGGATACTCACAATGGGAATGTCTTTGATGCTGAGGTGAGGAAAAGGATCGGCGGTGGAAACATGAACGGGGGCGAGCGGGGCCCCCAGGACGCCAAGCAACAATCTCAGATCGGACCTCTTACAGGCGGAGGAGGAGGAAACAGAGGGTGTCCTGGCGAGTGGGCCCTTCATCCAGTGTCCCCAACGGCCTTCGCCTCTGGAATCTTCAGCATCAGTGCCATCAGGACCCTCCTTCAGCGGCGACAATGCTTCCGCCGGCCTCAAGCTTCCCGATCTCGCAATGAACAACTCAGGAAGCGGGGCGTGGTGCTTCTTCCTACGGCGAAGCAAGCTCGACATCGGAGAGGCAGACATTGCCGGGCTCTTGGCCCTCGACCTTCCGGGAGACAACCCTCTAACCACCTCTTCTTTAAGCGCCGAAAAGAACCCCTGCTTCCTCTCCATCTGACACGTTTAAGCTCGCGCTCAAAATCCCAGAAGCAGAGAACGGTAAAGATACGAAATTGCCGCGGGAGTAGCGTGGCTCAGCAACGGAAAAAGTAGAGAAGGGAAACAGTGAGCAGAGAGCCCACTGAAAAAAGAAAAGAAGAAGCAAGGAGTGAGAAAGTGAGATGAAAGTATGAGGAGTGAGAAAGAGAGAGAATGGCGTTAAGGAGAAGGAAATAAGGGTATCGGATCTGCAAGTGAAAAAGGGCGAGGGGAGACAATCATAAACAATTAAGTGGGAACAGAGGGAAAGACGAAGGAGGGAGCAGCAGGAGATTGTTTTGTTGTATGGTGGATGTGGATTGTTAAGAGTAGAGGTTGTTAGAGTTTAGAGGGAGGAGGGGAATGCGACTGCAAGTAGACGACGAAACCTGGCGAGTTGGTACCTCAGATGCCTGACGTTGGATTAGATTACTTAGGGGCAACACATTCAAATGTAAACGGCGAAGCAGCGCTGTTACCAACCGTCAAACAATGGCCTCGTACGGTCAAACCGATATCACGCTTCACGGTTCACAGTTCACAGTTCAGAAGCTAACGCCTAACGCCTTGGATGCACAATGCACATCAATTTTGGATGGAGTACTGCTCAAAACCACCCGTTGACACCGCATGCGCCTCAATTACATGCATCCGTTCCCTCGTTCATCTACTTTTTTTTTTTTAAATACAAATATATTTATCGCCGACCTTCACTCATGCTTGCGTTCATTATTACTCACACCTTGTTCCCACTCCCGAATTGAATGCGCTTAATGAAATTATTTGATTCTGACCTCACAAGTGTAGTTACTAAGGGAATGTATCAATAATTGGCATTAGAAAAGAAAGGAGAGGTGGACATCAACATGCATGCTAGACATAATTGTTGTTATTAGTTTTGTTAATTTTAAAAGGTTGATTCGAGAGTAAGGACGCGTCTCTGCAACGTTGTAGAATCAGAAGTCACTGGTCACTGTATGGAAAAGATGGTTAAAGTCGCCGTTAAGAAGAGCTGTTTTCATCCAACTTTATCCTTGTTGTATGTAGGAAGTTACGGGTTTGCTCACAGGGAAACCGCGTTTGCGTAATGTAGTGGATGAACGGGAATAGCATTGAGGCAGATAGCAACTACTTTGGTTGGTGAGGTATGGGAAGAAGAAGCGCAATGGAAGTCAGACATGTTTGTCCGGATTCATGCTGGTTTCAAACGTTAGGTCATGTTGGGAGGGAATTTCTGAGTTGAAGATTGAACAAGGAAAGACCGGTGGATCCACGTCTATAAATAGGTTCCCCTATATTATTCATGGCTGCGATTTGGTATATTTGTGGGGCCGCAGCGCAACCAATCCCCAGTTGAAGTTCTTGCTTTTGACCCTTCACTCTGCATTCTGGCTAAAAAGACGCCCTGTGGGCACCACCCCACTCCATCCCTGTACCTTGCTTTTTTGCAAGCAATCCTCTTGATTGCCTCGCTAATCACGGGCTCTTCTGCCCTTTTTCTATGCGTGCGTGTGTAGTCTCCTATACCTACTACATAACAACAATGTCATTCCTTTTCAACTTACCAATAATACGGACCACCTTCCTTTTGCATTGCCTGCTTCATTTCCTAGAAATACTTCTCTTTGCTAGGTTCTTCTATTTTGTTAAATGCACGTCAATCATGACTGATATGCCTCTTTAATTAAAATTACATGGAGGTAATCAAGTGTCGGGAAGGTCAGTGTTGCTTATGGGAAGAAGTGAAGTATGGGTGGGAGAAACAAAGAGACGCTTATTGTGAAGGAAATATAGGACGTAGGAGAATGAAAGGGACGGGACAATAATATGGGATGAGCACAGCAGGGTTATGATTATAACTTAAAAGGGATATCTCATGATTCCCACGCCCAGCACGGGGACTCCCCCTTTTCCCCCATCCTTCTCCAATTTTTCTTCCTAATCATACCCAATAACATTAGACTGAATCGTGCAACTACGTATCCTAGTATACCCTCTGTGGTGAGAGTTGAAATAATGAAGCATTTAATATGTTAGTTTTGGAATATACGAAATCAATCCATTTGGTTGGGAGGTGACATCTGATTCTCTCCCACACGTCATCTTCATCTCTTTGCCAACTTGGGGCTCTCCTTCACATGCAAGCTGCCCTTCCTCCCCCTCAATTCCCCGCAAATTCACAATGCCAATAAAGGTTCTGGACGGAATCTGACAACTCTGCCCAACTTCACGCCTGGACAAAGAAAGGTCCGGGAATGCTGCCTCATTTCTTTACCTTGCTCTCTCCCCGCGTACTTGTTTATTGCCCACACAAGAAAGGTGAATTTAGATAAAATTTTAGAAATAAATCTATAAAAAAAAAGATTTTTTAATAGATTATAGGAAACAAAATTTAGATAAAAATTTATTAAAAAAATAATTTTAAATAAATGAGTGTTTAGATAATTATTTTTAAAAATATTTTTATTATTAGTAAATTACAAAAAATAGTATGAGTATTAAACGAGGAGAGATAAGATATAAGAAGAGAGAAGAGAGTGGGTATAAGAAAGAAAAGATATAGGGTATAAGAAAAAGTAAGAGAAAAGAGAAATGGTGTAAGAAAAAATAGAGATAATATAATAATTGTTAGTTCATAAGCTATTTTACTAGTTCATAAATTATTCTGACTAACTTATCTAAAATCTTAGTTTTAAACTATAGTTTAATCTAAAAATATGTTTAAATAAATATAATTTTTTATTTTAAAATTTTTTTATATTAAAATTTTATCTTAAAAGTCGTTATGAAATCACGTTTTCGTGATTTCCAAAGGCTGCAAATCTTCATACGCGTAGAGGCCATGCTCCACAATATCCACATTATTTAAACAATATTCTGACAATATTCAAAGTTAATCCCATCTTATATTGTCTGAAGCCCTAAATACACTAAGTTTAAGCGCTATGAATAGCATGTTACAGGGTAGAACTAGACTAACCATCCATTTATTCGACGAATATAATCTAACCCGCAAGTCCTAATTAATTCACCTACATTCTAAAAAACGTGGGAGTATCATTTATATTTATTATGCCATTGCCAGCGTTTATTTTGTTACCCATTCCCTCTACAAAATACACACTACAATAACTTCTTTTTTCTATTTAAAAATACAAAGGATGAGGGAGAAAGGAAGAAAGTAGATCCCTCTGAATTAGGAAGTTTTTTTTATATAAAAAAATTAAATAAATTTAGCACTAATTTTTTATTAAGGTTATGATACAGTTTTATGATTCAGAGTATTTATAAGGAATTTATAATATTATCTATTAAAAGAATTCTCATAATAATAATAATAAAAATTGAACTCATATATTTATGGTATATAAATTTATTTTTTTACTATTTATGATTGACAATTAGGAAGTTTGTTTACCTATCTAACCCCAATTACTTTTTTTTTTTTTGATACAACCCCAATTACTTTTGGATCGTTAAGAAGACGACAGCCAGGGGCCCATAAAATGAACTTACCCGACCCATAAATTAAAAGGATGTTTGATATTGGATCCTATAGAGTTGGGCCGATCAATTTATGATGAAATACGGTCTCGTCCAGGCCTTACGGCTCGCGCTTTGATCGAATTCGGGCTTTGGGGCCCCCGATAGAATTGATAATAACACGTGAATAGTAATTAATGGGAGGAAATAAATTTGTCAGAAGTTAGGTGCCAGCTACGGTGGTAGGGGCTCGGTCGCCAGTACCCCGCGTCCCTTCAATATTTTTCTAGTTTGGAGAAATTCATGTTCAGAACTAATATCAAGTGGCTGTTCGGCATCTGAACTTCTAGAAAAATATTTTTATCACAACCCTCATTTAAAATTAAAATTTTAAATAAATTATTAAAATTAAATTTTAAAATAATAAAAAAAATTATAAACTAATCAATTACTATTTTATTTTTATTTTAGTTTATATATTTTCTCTCCTCTTTTTTCCTTTCTCTATTTTTTACATTTTTTTCTCTCTTCTTTTTTCTTTTTTCCTCTTAACTCTTCACTTTTCTACATACTATTTCCTCTTTTTTATATCTTCTATACCTTTTTTTCTCTTTTCTCTTTTTAATTTTTAATAAAAACAAATATTTTTTAATAATAAAAATCTCTTTAAATTTTTATTTTATAAATTATTTTTTAAACTCTTATTCAATAATCCCCTCTATTGTTTCCTATAGCAAAATAATACTGTAGTTCAATTAAAATGTGAAATAAAAAGTAAAGGAAGAGGCCACGACTCTTTCGTTGCTTAGGGTGAAAAGGGCGAGGAGTAGGGATGAGGAAGGAGGGACCATAGTCCATGGCTAGGAAAGGGGGAAGAATTGGGGGATCGAGGAAGGAAACAGAGAAATCCGGTTGGATGGTCATGTCTTTAATGTCATGTGGGCCGATGACCCACGTATCATATCAGTAATTAAATTGATATTTAAAAAATTTAGTCTAAATAGTAAGTATCTTGATATTATTTAAATAGATTTTAAATTTGAGTGTTAGATATATAGAAAATTCTTGTTAAAATACTTATAAACTATAATTAAGTATGCGATATAGATTAAATTTAAATATAATCAGAATAAAACTCTAATAAATAAGATAGAAAGAAAATGGATATCAACGCTGAACAAGAACTGTACTTGCATCTTCGCCTAAGGGGCGAGAAAGATACGAGTGTTCAATGCATCGTTTTCAAACATTATGGCTGGTCCATCCTCCATGCTCAGTATCTTTAGTGGAAGAATACCATACTTGCATGAGGATTAATGAGACCATTAATACATATGTTAATCAGACCTCGTTTTTAGAGTTTGCAATGCTCTGCGCATACGTTGAACATGACTTTTATCTCTCTCACATTTGCATAATCTTGCGCTGAAAATAGAACCGTCTCAATGGATTCCATTGTTCATTTATTCTACTGCCGCGTACTTTTCTACGCTGTTAATTGAATAGAACTGTCGTGATGAGTAATTGATGAAATGAAATTTTGGTGCCATTTTTAAGAAATAAATAATACGGTCAGAAGCTAATTATCTTTGCATGCAGTAAAACGGATGAATAAAATTGAACATTGACGGTGGCGCTGAAAATTTGAGTCAAAGTTGGTTGACTCATGGGGATATGTCGTTTGGTTAAAAAGATTTGTCATCAAGTGGTTGGAGTATTGATGGGAGCGGGGTGTGTGTATGATAAACAGAGCATGAAAGGGGAGAATGAGGGGGGAGTGGGCAGCATATGGAACCGACCAGTAAAAGCTGGAGCTGAATATTTAATACGAGGAAGGTGGGGGCCAGGACTCTGGACTGAGGCAGGAAAAGGAACATGAATCTAGGTTCGTCTCAGTAACTATATCTTTTTAATAATTAACAACAGCTGGCTTTGGTTGAATTAAAAAAAGAAAACGATGCATGAATATCAACACCACGTGAGGCGGCCCGACTTGATGGACACAACAGCGTACGAGGGTCTACTCCCTTTCCTAGAATCCTCCTCGCAGGTGTTTCCTGGGCACTCTAGACTCTTCTAAAAAAGCATGCAACTTCCCTCTTTTTTTCTCCAGTAAAAAAGCAAGTGTGCTTTAAGCCAGCTTTTCCCTGTCTCACAAAGCAACCACCAGCTGTGCAGATAAATCATGCATTTTTTAATGGAATTTCAAAACATTAAGTTTAGTAGTGCCCACTTAGATGAGAAATATATCTTAAGATAGTTATGGCCGTGGCTGGCGGCTTGCCCAGATTCGTTTTCCGACCTCGGTGGTCCTTTCCTTACTCCAGTTTCCTGCTTTAATTAGGTCCCTATTTTTAGCTCATCCCCTGCTCTCACGCTCTCCATCCTCCTAAACCATTCTGTTGTTTTTATTCAAAATGTAACATTTTTTTGGTAGGGAAATTGCCAGCTTTCAGAAGTGGTGGACTCCATTAGTTGTCAGCCTAGTGGTTGTTTTGTCCTGTGTGATGGCTCTGCCGTAAAATGCACATCGCTTAGGGTTGTTTTGTGACACCCCCGCCCTCCCTTCTTTTTCCCTTAGGGTATTTTTAGCGTGTTGGAAGAGTTTTTAATAAAAATTATAGAAAAAATAAAAATAAAAATAAAAATATAATTAAATTAAAAATAAATTTTAAAAATTTATTTAGTAAGTTAGAAATGAGTATATAGTTTATATATATTTTTTTATAATTTAAATAAAATAGTTTAAAATATTTTTTTAAAATATGAAAAAAGTTAAAATTATCTATAAATTTTATAATTTAAAGTAAAATAATTTAAAATATTTTATTTCTACTTCTTTTATCTTATTTCTCAATTTTTTTATAAAATTAAAATAATTTAAAATATTATAAGTGTACATAATTTTTATTATAACAAATAAAAAAATATTTATATCTTTACTTTCACTTTTATATTATTAAATATACTATTTATTGTTTAGTACAAAGGATTTGACGAGGAGGAAAGCATAGAGAAAATTTTTCTCATTTGTATTTAAAAAAATTAAAAAAATAGAATTAGAGATTTTTAATTATTTTTTTATTTTTTATCTTATATCTTATTTTTATTAAAATTTTATAACTCCATCTCTCAGAATTTTTTAAACACTGCTAAGAGAAATTTACCCTTTTATCCCTTCCTCCTACATCCCAATGCACATGACGTAGGGGTGATTCATAATTTAATCCCTAGCATTAGTTTAAAGGAATGCGAATCCAAAGGGCTATGAGTAGTAGGTAAATCCAAAAGCGAGAACGCGGCTTCTGCACAAAACCAGAACAAAAAATCAGTGTCCAGCTGTGTTTGGGTTAAACTTGTTGATAAGGATCCAATAAATTCTCACAGTAACTCACATCTCCCTAACCCCTTCCCCAAACCTTCTCTCTTGCTATAAATAACCCCTTTGCTCTTCCTTACTCCCTAACACACGCATACACACTACATTCTGGTTGTGGGTCCTTCCTTTGAAGATGAAGACAAGCTCTGCAACTGTGCTGGTGCTGTGCCTTTTCCTGGTGAGCTCGTCTCTGTTAGAGCTCACAATGGCTGGTTCTCGTAAGCTCAAATCTATCTCCTTTCACTCTCATTCAAAAATTTGTTTTTTTTGTTTGGTTGTTGAAGGTATTTAGAACTAATTACGTTTGTGGGTGAAAGCAGCATTCTGTGACGGCAAGTGTGGGGATAGATGCGCAAAGGCAGGAGTTCAGGACAGATGCTTGAAGTTCTGCGGGATCTGCTGCGAGAAATGCAAGTGTGTGCCTTCTGGAACTTATGGCAACAAGCACGAGTGCCCTTGCTACAGGGATCTCAAGAACAGCAAGGGCAAGCCCAAATGCCCTTGAAAACTCCATTCCTATTAATTAGCTTTCTTGTTCCTGTTGAGATTTCTATTAGTTAATTACCCGCTTCATTTAATTTCTTCCCTCGCATAATATATGCATGTATAATTTTGTCATAGGAATGTAGGTCCTCATCAGAAATAAGTTTGATCTGGGTCTCCCTGTACTTTGTTGCTCTCTATTTATGTCTATCGTGCACCGCCGCCGTCGCTTTAATGAATAATTTGTGCCTTCCTTCCCTTAAAACGCCCAAACTCTTTTCTTCTTCGCTAGTCCTACCTACCAAGTGATTGTAGTGGATTAACGCCTTCAGAAGTTGTATTAGACTCGTTATTATTTTTGTGCTGAACGAACACTGCGTTGTTTATTGACTTTTGGTTTTTAAAACGATCTTGTAAATTGTAATGATCAAATTTGAGAGGACTAGAAAACACGAAATGCAATGTGAAGGAGTGAGGGTCACTATCTTCAAAGGGTTCCGCTTCCAGCTTCAGGCGCACTGAACTATATGAGAGTAAGTGCTCCAAGTTGGAAATCTACTATTGAATTTGATGCTTCAAGTTTCAAATTTTTATAGTAATTTCCACGTATTAATGGATTGATTTGCAATAAATGACACGTGGGGGAGATGTTGACACCTGACACGGTCATGTTTCAAAAATCTGTTCACAGTTTACTCTTTACGGCCCCAAGAGAAAAAATATCTGTTTCTCCTTGTTACCTGCTAGTGCGTCCTCCACAATGCAGCCGACTCGACGGAGTAAAATAATAGCAATAATATTGTCAGTAAATAAGCAAATAATATAGGATAAAGGGGCACTCTTTTTTGAGGTGAAATTATTAAATAAAAGCAATTCCTCCCCAAATAGACCTTTTAAAGTAAAATAGAAACAGAGAGAAGTTCTTCCCATCTCCATTGCAGTCCTCTGAGAAGCAAGTGAAAAGTCTATGGAGATTGAGCAGAAGAACTCATGTGAATTGCTTGGGACTTGCGAAACCCATAGTGAAAACTCCATCAAAAACTCTATGGACTTCGTCCTATGTGAAAGGCAAAAATTTCACCCCTTCTTCAACCAACCAACCAACCAACCATATCAGTGATCCATATCCAAACCACCGTCTAATAGGGTCAAGCAAGAACGTTCCATGTATAAACAATGTACTCATGTATGTCTTTTGATTAATAAAAAAACTGTGAATAACAGATTTGACTATATTGGAGTACTAAATGCGACTTTAAAGGTTTAAAAGTAAGTCCTACTGTTATACTTTATCAACATATGAATTGATTGACAATAATTTTCTCTGAGCCTCAAGATATTGGATCTCAAATATTGTCATTATCATATCATAACAAGATATAGTATTTATAATTCCATATGAAGGTGATGTTGAAGCTCTATTCAGACGTGGATTTTTGTACAATTGATATAGAGGTGAAGTTTAATTTTATTTTATTTTTTTTACTAAAAACAAGCTAACAGGATAGATATACCAACAATCATTTGATTGTAGATTCCCTGCAAATGCAATCAATATAATATGCTTTTTAAGGGGAAGAGCTAAGATATATGTGACCGACTCAGTGGGTTTCTGGCTTGTTCTATCTTTATTTAGCTTCGTCTTTGTTTTGGGCGTCGATGGACTCTTCTTCCCCTCGAATGAAGTTATCGATGGTTATGGTGCAGTCAAATTACTGACAGTAGAGTATTTGTACATCATTATCTTAAACAATTTCTAGGGTAACCAATCAAATTAGTCTAATGTTATAAACCAAGATTCGTATATCTGAATGTCACTTTTGTGCTCAAATCTACTTTAAGTATCAGCTGAATTTCACTTTTTCAAAGTAGCTTACGGTGAGCCTTGAATGAAGCAAATTGTCATAAAATCTGCGTACCATCAACAATTCAAATTTCAGATTTGCTAATACTAATTACCTGAGTTTGCGGATGGTTTATTTTATAAAACAAATAGAACAATGATATTTCTCAAACAAAAATGAATAAAAAATGGGATTCCCTGATTCAGATTCTTAAAAATAGACAAAGTCAAACCACATTAAAATAATACGGGCGAGTCAAGCGTTTGAAAATCCGAATAACCGGCATGAACATGCCATCAAAAATTAAATTTTTAAAAGTCTCGTAAATTGACAAATAAAGAAACAATTTAACATTAAGGGAATAGAGCAAATGAGTTCCATTTATTGCAAAAAGAGGAAAAGATAACAACCACTACAACAACAACAACAGCCACGTATATATACGATCCGCTTCTACAAAATAAAATACTCCCTCCAATCAAAACTCTCTACCTTTCCACTAACTCCTCCTTCGGTCCTTCCAACTCTAAAACAAAGGGCGCAGCTACCAACACTAGTTCAAGGCATTGCCTTGGTTCTCAAGTAAATGGGACACGAGGTGAAAACGAATTGACTCCCTAAACAACTACGGGAAGTCTTCACAGTAAAAAGTGATACATGACAAATAATAATACATGTCTACAACATGAATCTTAGGTTGCCCCTGTCAAACCGAGCAAGTAGCTTTTTCCCGTAGAGATTGCCACGCATCCTTGCAGAATTCCGATCAATTAGCTTCAACAGCATATCACGAATGTGTCCCTACACCCAGGAAAAAAAGAATAGCATTGTTGCATAGCATTGCAATTAACTCCACGAGGCTTTAGACACACCATGTAGCCTGTTCTGCATATTCCTAGAGAAAATGCTTCATAAAGAGCAAGTCAAAAAACCTCGTGAAAAACATGCCCTGATGCAATGTATCAACCAGGATCTGACCTATTTTTGAAGATAAAAAAACATCAAAGACAGCACTCTTACTAAACAAATTTCTTCAGAGAAACTTGATGACACTTAGTTACGGGCAGTAACTTGTGTGTTTAGAAACCAGTTGATCTATTATAAAGAAAAGAAACCTAATGGTCTTAGTCAAACGTGTTCCCGAGCATATCAGCCATCTCAATGCTAAAGTGAGCATTTTGAAGCCAATCTGACCCGGTAAAATTATTCAGCCATCTTACGTAAAAGATGCATTGGCAATGCTAGCATAAAATAAGCAAGCAAACAAATGTTTCCCACCCAGACTGAGAGAAGCGCCTCGAAATCTCCCACAGTAGCTGGTCAATTGCCTATACTATTAGGAACTTCAAAATTTAAACCCAACAAAGGAGCAAATATAAATATATAAATTTCCATGCGTTAATAGTGCCTAACCTTGGACACCATCAGTGCTGATCTGATGACATAATTGCCATATGCATCCACAAGAAGCTCTGAAACATCTCTATGTTGAAGCAACTCCACAATTATTGGTGTAGAATACTGCTCTCCAGACTCACGTATAAACTTCTCCACAACGTTACTAGCATATTTACTGCAGGAAAGAGAGTAAAATCTCCCTTGAAGCCTTATCAGCATAGATTCTGTAACTGCGGCTATTCTCAGAGAAATCAAGTGTTGCACCACATAGTTCCTGGCAGAGGAGAAAAAACAACATGCAATTGAGACAATGGTAGTCAAATCTTTTGTAACCAAAAAAATTGTAGTTAAGTATCAATGTCAAATGAGAGCATTTCATGGTCCAGTTAAAACAAACCCGTAACAATCTTCAGCTAGCTGCAAAACATGCCGTATGATCTCAGACATGAGGCGATCTTTTATTGCCCCCTCAGCATGGTTAACACATTGCTGCAGCACGCAACACCCACTTTTATCTGTTGCAATCTCAAAACAGTGGTTTGCTACTTCATTCAGAAGATGCTGCCAGGGGAGTCTAAACTCAGAAAAATTGATGACAGAAAACTACAGTAGATTAACATATCAAATCAGACTTCCCATAAGAATTGAGAACCATTTCAATTGTCTCCCTAGTTTCCTTTCAGAAAAGGGAATCAGGGAACTTTTCAAAAATCCCATTGCCATTCATACCCAATCTTGAAATACTTATCCAAACAAGGGCATGTCGCGTTGAGATGGTTCATTTTCTATACAAATGGGCATTAAAAAAAATTTACAAGAGCATTGGAAAAAGTAGAAGTGGTAAAGAAAGGAAAATCGGTGAACTGTGATAAACATATTATGAAGCCAAACACTGGTGACTATCCTATAGCCTGAAAATCCGTCGCTCCTCAAAAGCTTGAATTGAAAAATGTGCACATATATCAGCAGGTTTTTACTGAATAATACATACTAGAATCCTGATGGATCCTGATCTCTTATTAATGAAGGGCATGTCCAAGTATTGCATTCAGTGGGTCAATAACAAATAATATAACGTGCAAAAGTGGGAAAATTAAATGTATTTAGCTGCTGCAAGAGCATAAATTGCAGTAGAAGTTACTAACTTGAAATGTATAAAATTGCAAGAACGATGAAACATGTGATGTCTTTGTACATACTAACATAAGATATCTGTTATAGAAGTGGTGTTAGATTTATCCCTAACCCCCGAAAAAATGTAGCAGAAATACATAACCTTCAATCACAAATCGACCTTGCAGTTCCTGACCAAGCCAAGGTCGTCTACTTAAATAATGCACATCAACATGGGCAGTTGTTAATTAAACTCCAAGGGAAAACAGAATTATGAGTTCAACGACCTCTATCATTGAAACTAAGGCGATTTTATCTAACAAGTGTACGAATTTCCATAGTTGTATTGTTGTAATGGTGATGGAAAAGAAATGAGTTGTACTTAGATGGTCACTAAACTTACCCAAGTGGAATATGATTATATGAATATTCTAAAAAACCCAAGGGGACGAAGTACAGCACAAAATCATGGATACTGAAGAAAAGAAATATTTACCCCATTTTGTTCAACTGAAAATTGTTTTAGACAATGCAAAACCGCATGATGGCCATTGACATCCTTGGTCAATGCAGCAACACCAGGAATTAGAGCAGAAATAATTATTGCTCGTTGATTCTGGGTGGTAACATGTTCCAATAATTTCTGCACAGCGCGGGTTCTGCTATGAGTGGAGAAACCATTATGTCAAAACGAATTCACGATTGGGCTTGAGACATCATGGTGAAATAACCAGGTCAAAGTTTTTAAAAAGCGAAAAAAGAGACATCCATTACCCATGCATGTTAAGAGAAATATCGACAAGCTGAAACTCAGCATTGGTCACCCTTAGAATGATTTGAGTCCTCTGTTCTTCGGTGCAGACTTCAACCATCTTCTGAAAAACATAATTTCCGAATGGGTCCAGCATCAAGTCGCCCACATGTTCAATCAGCTCAGAAAATATCAAAGAAATATCCTCTGCTTTTAAGCCAGTCATCATCTCCTGCAAGAGTCGACATCCAAGTTGATGCTTTGCTATCAACAGCATGCTCCCGCGCAAATCACCGATTGATTGGAGAATCGAAGACGGCTGCAACCAGTGGGGATGGGTACCGTTGATATCAAGATTAGAAAGATAAGATATGTTGTTTCTTGAATCAAAACGACCGTGATCTGGCAGTAACTTAAAAGGTAATTCATGTCCATTCGAAAGTGGGCTAGTCGGGAAACCGACTTCTTGTTGCCTCTCGAAACGCGAAGAAAGAAAACAATCATAGTTCAAATAATGCTCATTAGCATCCGATGTCGGATAAGAAGCCGACGAAGAGTACTCCGAACCCCAACTATCAGGCCCCAAACTATAATTCTGCGGTCGCATTCGGCCAACACTAGCAACACCTTGGTTATTCCAATGAAGATTCTGCACTGAACGGTTCTTCTCCGGCATTGGCGCCATAGGATATCCACGTCCAGTGGCGCCGCCATCGAGAACGGAGTCAAAGAAAGAAGGATACGAAGGCGAGTGATTTGACGGCGAGATACGGAGACGGGCAAAAGACTCCTCAAGAGCACGATCAGGATAAAATTGGCCACGATGATCATGAAAGAATGAGCCGGGGAGACTTATTCCGGACGGAGAATATGCGGAATTAACAGAGTCATTCTTGGGGGAAGAAGGGCGTCGGTGATGGTCCATCCTTAATCCGCAAGCAAAAGCTCATACGCCGAAGGGCTTTGAGTAAGGGTTAAGAAAGAGGGTTTGAGGTTTTACAGGCGAGAGGAGATGAATTTGTTTTTGTGAAATTAATATTAATATTGAGAAAAAAAGTAGGAAAGTTGCGAGATTACAGAGAGAGAGAGAGGTGGCGAGAGGAGTGTAAGGGGGATAGCAGAAAGGGGGAGTCGTGGGTCAAGACTGAAGAGTATGATTCTGCATGCAATATTTGGAAATTTTCATGGAATAGGAAATTGGACTTTCCTCCTGTCACCTCAAAAACTGGACTCATCGTTGACCGCTTCCGTCAAAAAAGATTATATGGGCCCCACTCCTTTTTATACAAATCCTTTCTGGGTTTCTTTTGTCAAACCCAATTATTTTTAATCATTTAAAACGTTTTCAATTTTTATATTATTTTATTATATTTTTAATTATGATATTTAAAAAAATATTTTAATTCTTAAATCTTAAATTTATTTTTAAAAATAATAGATAATTCTTTGATATTAGTAGTACTTAGAGAAATAAAATTTTTTTTCTGTTCTTAAATCATAAATAAATTTATTTTTTAAAAAAAAATTATAATTAAAAAAAAAAAACATCTGTCCACAACCTAGAAAAACCTTTATTAATTGTGTTATTCATTCTCACTTTATATCTCGTGGGGTGGAATAACCACATCATCGCTATTTTTTTACAAGTTTTGCATTTACTTATAAACATGTGAACGTTAAATTTACAGGGGATTATAATTTAGGGAAAATAACATTTAGGTATGTAGAAGCAATTAAATGCTAAAAAATCTTTAAAAATAACATAATTAATTTAAAATCTCATAAGATTTTAGATAAATTTTTTCTAATTATAAAAAAACGTAACTACCTATTTAGTTAATTAAAATTATGACTCCCCTGTTACTCACTCAAAATTGAAACCATAGCTTCTTCTCAAGATTGATTACAATATGCTCTTAGTCTCTACTTGATTTGCGTACTCTAGTCCTTCATTACCACCCGCCCCTCCTACCGCATTTCCTCCTTTAGTCATCGTCACCTTTTCCTTCTCTGGTCACCTATAGATTAAAAAAAATAGTACAAAGTAAATGGGACTTGCGCGATCTAGCATGGAAAGAATAGGGGGAGAAAGCGTGACAAGGAAGACAGCATACGATAGCCTACATTGTGTGTTCGCTAGTGGGGTTGTCGTCATCGTGGTTGAAAGGTTTGCTATATATGTCGTCTTTTGTGGCTATAATATGATAACGGGAAATTTGTTGCTGTCAAACCCAGTAAAGTAGTTACCTCATTATTGTGCTGCTATGTACGGTAGTGTATGGTTGAATTATGAGCTATAAAATGTGACCCACAAAAATATAGATATTGTATTTATAGCATAGCTTTTTGATCATTTGAGTTATAGGTTAACTATATTTATTTAGGGTTTTAAAAGTTATGTTCGATTTGCAGAAATTTATTGTATGCTTACTTTATTATAGTAAGAAAATATGAACAATAGACATATTCCTTCAAAGTGTGGATGACATATCATAATCTGATATGCGATATAATATGAGTTGTTATTATAGTACATAATAGTTGTTAATATAAGTATTAAAATTGTTCATATTATATAACTGGTGCAGGTTGTTATTACCGATAGCGAGTTTGTCTGAAAAGTATCTATTATATTATGTTCATATGGGAAATAATTTGGAAATGATGGAGAAATTCATACATATGTTGGTGGTCAAGTAACAATAATATCCATAAAGAAACACATCATATGATGAGTTCAAAATATTAGTAGCATCAATTGTTGGAAAAGGAAGTGATAAAATTGTAATAAAATTTACTATTAGATTTAATTGACACACATTTGTTGACATATTTAATGATGAATGAGTTAGGCATTTTATAATGTTCAATGGAGAAAGTTGCTATATGTAAATATGTAACACACTGATATTTGCTTTGTAAATATCTGTACACAATGATAAAAGTAATTTTTTGTGACCTTGATTAATATCCATCTGTCTAGAAGGTATGGTAGATATTGATAAAGGTAACTATATTTGATATACTCATTTTACATTTAGTGTCGATAACTGATGTAATTATAAAGTGTATATATATGAAGTTATATTATGACTATAATGATTATAGGAAAAAACTGCTGAAGTTATTATTTTGTCAACATGAAGTTATCATTTGTTATTGGTGGTATTGTTATGTTCACTCACGCAGTCTATTTTTCTACTTCAATCAAGGTGTTATGCTGGTGAGGCCATCGTACTTTCTATATGCGGAATTCCTATAAATAATTATGAAGTAATTGTTATTCTTTTACTATAGGGTTGTTATTTTATAGTAGTGGAGTTATTATTTTTTCAGTTGTTTATTTTTTCTTCTAGACTTATTACTTTTCCAGTTATGGGGTTGTCCTATTTTCATTAGAAGTTGTTAATCCTTATAAACTTATTATTTTTCCTTTTGGTCTTGTTACTTTTACACTTATTGAGTTGTTCTATTTTTATTAGTTAAATTGTTTATTTTTTCTTCTGGTGTTGTTAATTTTACAACTGTAGTGTTATTTTATTTTCATTGGTTAAGTTGTTATTCCTTTACTACAGAATTGTTATTCCTTCAATTTGGGGTTATTATTTTTAAGTGCTAGACTTGTTATTTTTGTTATGATGGGTAAATTATTTTCCAGTGGTTAAGTTGTTATACCTTCATTATAAGGTCGTTATTCCTTCACTACAGAATTGTTATTCATTCAATATGATATTGTTATTTTTAAGTGTCAAACTAGTGATTAACCATATAATACATACTTAACTATTAGTTAGTTTAATATTCCTAAAGTAGAAGCTTTTTTACTTAGAATGCCTACTATATTTAACGGATGACTTTGCTATATATGGATAGACTAAAATCAATTAAATTTACAAATGTATATTCTCTAAGGTCATTTAGAACCAAACCATTGTACATATTTATTTCCAATACTATTCAAATGAGAATATAACTTCATATATATGTACTTTATAATTCACAAAATAAAAAGAGTGTGTGTAATGCAATTACACAAGTATGATTGCATTGTGTATGATATTGTATATATGATTGTGAGATACAAGTATGATTGCATTTGACTAAAATTTTGGTCTTTATATTTCCCTTCTATAAAGCACAAATGTGATGTATAAAGTACTAGTGTGACAACAACTAAAATACACTTCAATATCATTAGCTTTCCAAATGATAATATCATCAGTAATGACAACTTGCACCATAAACAAATTATTAACAACTCAACTACTCATAATAACAACTATCGCGTACTATAATAACAATTCATGTTTCCTTCCTATATTAGACCATATTCTATCATCAACATTTTACAATAACCTTTCTAAGCTAATTCTTTCTTTCTACACTCAAGTAAAATAACTCTAGCAAATTATGGGTTCTAATAAAACAACTCTAAAAGTATAAACACCAATCTTCTCAGATATTTTTCTATGTTGGACATCTTTTTATCCTACAATAACAACTTTAATCAATAAAAAGAATTATTACTCAATCTTTAAATCTATATGAAAACATATAATTTAGTAGATTGTGTGCAATTATGTACATTGCCCACAATTGTAAATTACAATCAAGATAGAGATTGTACTACAACCTCCTCACTCCATAGTTGCAATTAGAACTGCAAAAGCAGCTTCCAACCTCCTCACTCCATAGTTCTCAAGAAATAGAAAGATGAAACTGCTTAATAGTAGAGTAAACCTGAGTAAGGCATGAAAAGGAGGGAGACTTCAAACAACTAAGACAAACATAATAATAAAGCAAAGCCAGAAAAAAGAAAAGAAAAGAAACAGGCGAGACAGGTAAATATCAAGAATAGGAATATTGATAAGATAAATACATGGTTCTCTAACTCAATTGTAAAATAAACCTGACATTTCAGGTTAATGGTTTCCATTAAACCAAGAAACTTTTGGAATTGCAAGAGAGGTTCAAGGTTCAAAGAGTTCAGGTGAGTTAGAGCATGGGACATGTGGTTGCCACTCAACTAAATTTGATCATAAACCAGTACGTTCCATTTCGTTGTAAGAGAATAGAAACTGGATGTTGTCCTTGGAAGAGAATTGAGTGTTGTTGATGCTAGTGAAATAATTTTACTTTTTACGTCAATTTATTGAAACTTTAACTGCTACATTTTAGTGAACAAGTGCTTAACATGAGCAATGATGCTAGGCCTCTATCCTCTAACTCAAAGAAATATTCCCTATATAAGAGAAATCTAATTCGTTACTTCCATTTGCAATGATGACTCTAAGCTTCTGCACGAAGATGTTTAACTATATATAAGTTTGGATCATTCCTCTGTATTGGTGATATGCCTAGCTTCATGCTTTCACCTGAATCGAAGTCTCACCTCTCATTAAGGGTAACATACCCTTGGTTACCTCATGGTTGAGCCTTATTCCACTTTGTTACCTTGTTTCAAAAATTGGAACCAAGTGGTGTGAGCTTCAAGGCATTAACACGTTGCACCTTGTGATAATAACTTCAAATGCCAATGTATTAGCATTTCAAATTGTAAACTTATATGAGTCGAAAGTTTCTTCAAAAACTTGTAAGCCGAGCACTTAATTAAAACTTATATCATTAAAGAGCAATGAACTTAGCAATGCAATGAGGTAGATGGGTAAATTGAAGAAGGGCAGAAAAAAAGTGACACATTCTGAGAGTTGGAGACACAAAAAGATAAGATTCTAACCAACAAGAATAAGAGACGGAAGTGCCTGCCAGTCCGAAGCAGTAACTAAGACTACGGCCCAGAGCGGCAACACCCGTGGCTAAGAATTTGGAAAGCGATTGCGCTGCCAATGTTCTCCTGAATATCAGCATCGATCAAGGCAATCTCTGCCATGAGCCAGAGAACCAGCTGAGCCCAATTGGGATATTCCTCCTTGCACAACTCCGTCAGGTCCCGACCCGTGGCCACCCCAATCCTGGCTGATAAAAGCTGTATCAATAAACCCATAATAGTGGCCCACATCAGTAGCCATAGCAGGGAGTAGCCGGCGATGGCTCCAGCTTGTAGATCCCCTTCGAGATTTCCTGGATCCAGAAAAGTTATAATCATCAATAATCCAGGACCAGTGAATAGCCATAGTTTTTTCCATGAGAAAGACGGCTCCGATGATCAAAGGAGTCCAAATTGAATACAACGATCTTCTTCCCTGCTTCATATGCGACCTCTTGGTCGTCCAATGAAGATGGCTGAGACTCCTTTTCGGACTCTAGTAGACGGCTCACTTCCAGGTTTCTATCGTCTTCTGGTGACTGAGCACTCATAATTGTTAAGCCACAGAAGAGGTCGAATCAAATGCGTTTTAAGATTCTCGTCTTTTCAATTCAAAAATTTTGACCTCGAAAGTATGAAAGCTAAGAAGATAGAACGAGCTTTGCGCATCAACGGCTCGGCTGCCATTGAATCCGAGCTTCGTGCAGATGAAGGAAGTTGCTACATTCTGACTTGCACTGCTCAATTAATTAATATTTAAATAGCAAACCAGTGGGCAAATAAACGAAAACTGGAGTTAAGAGTGACGCGTTCAGTTCACCACCCCCCAACCAACCCACTTTTTCTCTCTTGGATAAGTTTTTGTTTTGGCACCGAGAATAAGAATGTCGCCGCGTTATTTATCATACGATTTCGATTCAACTGAAACAAGGACCTTCATGTGTGAGGAAGAAGCTAATAATTCCACTCCTTTCTCCAATAAGCTCACACCAACGCTCGTTGTGTTATAGCCATACGTCAACATGAGTTGATGTTGCCCTTTTATGTCTATTTTTTTATTAAGAGCGAGCGTGTCTGGTAGTCCCTCGTTTACGCGCCTTGAATTCTTGATCAACGAATATGAAATAACCATGGCCTAGTTGGCCACAAAATGGGTTGGCAAGTGATGGTTTAGCTCGCCATTTTTTTTCAAAAAAATAACTTTTGCAGAACAAGTAGTAACAGTAAAAGGTCAAAAACTTTCATGAATAACAAGTAGCAGCAGCAAAGGGTCAAATATTAGATATTTATTATTTATTATAACCTATTTAGATATTAATTAGGATAATTAATAAATATTTCTGAGTGTGACCCGTAGTCATTGGGCCCAGTCTAAGGAGGGTTACTGACTCAGTTTATTTAAAGTTAATTTTTTATGGTGGAAATTAATAATTCATTGAGTGTGAGATCTCTTTTCTGAGTCCAGAGTGAAACCCTATTTTCAGCTCGCTTCTGAAGGTTCCTTACTGGTGATGGCTAAAAACAAGTTGCCATCGTTGTGCCTAATCACCAGTTGGAAGAACATATTATTTATCTGACAGTATTCTTTGTTTGACAGGTATCCTATTGGGATCTCAATTCTCCTCGAATCAATTAAGCTAATAGCGAGAGGTAACTTTAAGTCTTTTGCTGTATCTCATATAGGTTTATATTTGGGTATGATATAATCTGGATTGATTATAGTGCTTGAGATATTTATTTTTGAACATGTGGTATCAGAGCAAAAATTGAGATCATTCTTACCTTGCTTATTGATCTTTTGTGTTCATGAGATGAATATGGGATACAAGAATTTGTTTTATTCTTTAATTCTTTAACCATTTTCTCCTGTGACTCATCGGTGACGGCGAGAGAGAGAGATGCCAGAGTCGACGGAGAGCAAGGGACTCACGAGAACCTGGAGCTTAACATCACGATGAGAGTCATCGTCGCAAGACTCACCGTTAGACCACCAGCAAATGGATCACAAGTCACCGTGGCCACGAGATTGCCATGAGACTGCGATCGATGACGCCATAAAATGAGAAGGATCACAGTCTCTGACACATGTAGAATAACAACACATCGCCCATAGAGTTCACCGGTGCCACACTCGCCGTGGTAAACACTCCCCAGCGTCGCCTGCTGGAGTAAGGCTGCAGCGTAGCAACTGTTGTGGGTTAGCTGCGCAAAATGGGTCGTGAGTCAAGTTAGATCAACCCGACTCACATGTCAGCTGACCCTACACTCCTGCGTTTCATTTAACAAAAAAAAAATACAAATCTTTTTCGCTGACGGGCTTCGCTGATCTGGGCTGCAACTCTTTTGGGCTACGCAAATTGGGCCGTCAGCGTTCAGGGCTGCTATTTTTAACCAAAAAAAAAATTCAATGCTACTGGGCCTAATTTGTTCTTAAGCTTCTGGGCTACAAATTTAATTCTGGGCCGTATAGCTTTGGGTTGAAATATTTTTTTTTTGTAAAAATGTGTTTGGGCCTGGAAATTTTGGGTTTTATTTTTGAAAATTATTTTGGGCCCTATTTTTGAACTTTTGTGTATGGGCCACTTGATTTTATTTCCAGAAAATTATTTTTTGGCCAATTAATTTTATTTTTCCAGAAAATTTTTAATTACTATTTCATGCATTATAAATGTTTAAATTAATTTCTCTATTATTTTAATTTTGAGAAAAAGGTATTTACAAATTTTAATTTTTTTTGTTATTTAATTGCTTATTTTATTTTTAATTTTTCCCTAGACAATTAAATTAACTATTTAATTTTTGTAAAAATCTTTTGAGTTGAAATTAATTTGTTAGACATTTTTGGGTGCATGAAATAGTGGGAGAATTTTAATTAAATTATTTAGTCACTTTTGTTGATTAAATTAATTTATTAAATACTCTATTATATTGTGCATATTTAGATTTATATACACGTTATTGATATTTGTGATTAGCATGCATTTTTATGAGGAGTAGCCACATCATCCTCATTTATTTTTGTTGCGTCATTAATTAATCACATATTGATTTAAAATATCAATAATAATTAATTACATAATTATGATTTATCTTTACTCACAGTAGATATCTCATAATTGTACATTTAATTAGGGAGAGAATTAATTTCTTCATTAAGTTGTGCATATTTGGATTTTCAATGCACATAAATGATATTTGTGGTTAGCGTGTAGTTCTTTGAGGAGTAGCCACAGCATCCTTGTTTATTGAAATTGTTGCATGCATTTATTAATCACATATAGATTTAAAATATAATTATAATTAAATGTATAGCTATGATTTATCTTTACCCACAAGTAGATATCTTATAATTGTACATTTAATTAGGGTGGGATAGAATGGTCTCGTTATTTTCTAATTAACCCACAGGCATTGAAAAATTACGAATACGTTCTAATTCTACCATTTGAGATAAATAGCTGGTTATGTTAATGTCTTTGCCTGCAAGTAGATATTAGTGATACGTATTTATACTGCTTGCATGTTACATTTAAGCTAAGCATGCATACATGGCACAGTGACTTGTGATTGTTTCAAATTATTACTGTGAGCTTATTTGTGCGTTTGTTTGTTCTCATTTTACAAATCTGATTGCTGCTCCTAGGATTATGGATTATGTTAGCAACAAAATATTCTTATATGGAAGCACTAACTATGCTGACTGGAGAGACGATGTTTTGCTGCAGCTAAGTTTCTTAGACTTGGATTATGCCTTAAGGTTTGATAAACCTCCGAGACCTGATGATGCCTCTGATGACAGAGAGTCAAAGGAAAGGTATAATATGTAGGAACGGAGTAACCGCTCATCTCTTCTACTTATAAAATAAAGGATCTCTAGGTGTATTAGGGCAGCAGTCCCTAAATGTGACACAGCTAAGGGATACCTAGAAGCCGTAGATAAGCAATTCAAGCTGACGGACAAGCAGATGGGTGGTGCCATAACATCTGAACTGTGTGCTGTGAGGCTTACAGGTATTGACAGTGTGAGGCAACATATTAAGGAGATGAGATGTATGCTTTTATCGTGTGTTACTTTTGAGTCTAACTTTTCTAGCGTTAATAATGACATTTGGTGGATTGACACTGGTTCGATGATCCACATTTCGACTACCATGCAGGGCTTTCTGTCAAGCAGGTCTCCACATCCCAATGAGAAAACTGTCATTTCAGGTAGTGGGAGAGGAGATCCTATGAAAGCCGTTGGAACCTTTCACATTCATCTTTCAAATAAAAATATTTTGAAACTTTATGATGTTTTTTATGTTCCCTCTTACAAGAGGAATTTGATTTCTATGTCAAAGCTCATTCTTTTTTATTATCATCTAGTTCTTTCTAAGAAACGTATGACGTTGATAAAGAATTCAGTTTTGATTACGAATTTGGTTATAATTGATGGCTTGTTTAAAATTATTTCTGATTTGCCTCAATCTCTTTCTGTTTCGCGTGGTACTAAGAGAAGTGTCATCAATGAGAATTTTTATAGCCTGTGACATAGGAGATTGGGTCATATCTCCGTTGAGAGAATCAAAAGGTTAAATAAAGAAGGAATTCTTCCATCTTTAAACCATTCAGAGTTTGATTTTTGTGTGAATTGCATAAGGGGAAAGCAGACCAATAAGTCACATAAGGGGGCTAAAAGAAGTTCTGAGTTGCTATAAATTATACACACGGATATTTGTTGCCCTGATTTGACTGCACATGGTCAAAAGTACTTTATCACCTTTATTGATGATCACTCACGATACATGTATGTCTACATGCTTTATAATAAAAGTGAGGCACTTGATGCTTTCAAGGAATATAAAGTAGAAGTAGAAAAATATATTGGAAAACTAATCAAGATCGTGAGATCAGACCGTGATGGTGAGTATTATGGTAGATACACTAGTGAAGGACAAGCAGCAGGTCTATTTGCTGAATTTCTTTGAGAGCAAGGTATAGTGGCTCAATTCACTATGCTGGGATCACCTGACATGAATGGTGTAGCTGAGAGAAGAAATAGGACCTTGCTGGACATGGTCAGGAGCATGATGAGTAGCTCCAAACTGCCGTCTTCTCTGTGGAAGGAAGCACTCAAGATATCCACATACATATTAAATAGGGTTCCAACAAAGGCAGTGTCTAAGACACCCTTTGAGATCTGGAAAGGATAGAAACCCAGTTTAAACCATTTCAAGGTATGGAGTTGTCCTACAGAAGTAAGAGTGTATAATTCACAAGAGAAAAAGTTAGATCCTAAGACCATCAGAGCTTACGTTATAAGCTATGCGGAGAGGTCTAAGGGTTATAAGTTTTATTGTCCTCCACCTTCTACAAGGTTTGTAGAGTTTAGGAATGCCAAGTTTCTTGAGAATGATGTGATTAGTGGGAGTGATTATCTATCAGATGATCACATAGAGCGAACCACTAATATTATTCATGAGGGGACGTCAATAGTCAATGTTCATCCCACTGTTAGGATTGACATTAAATGTGATGTGGACCCTGTGGCTCAAGTTAACAGTGCTGAATAAGACGAACACATACCTTATGATCAACATATCACACAAGTGGAACCACCACAAGTTGTGATAGAGGATATCATTATTCCGCAACATGGTTTAACCCAAGAGGTTGAATTAAGGAGGTCAACTAGAGAGAGAAGACCGGCATTACCTGATGACTATGTAGTATATTCTGCTGAGGTTGACTGTGATGTAAGTGTAGAGAATGATCCTTTGTCATTTACTCAAGCTGTGAGGAGTGTGAACTCCAAGTTGTGGCATGATGCTATGATTGATGAAATAAATTTCATGACAAACAACCATGTTTGGGAACTTGTAGAGTTGTCTAGTGGGTCTAAGGCCATTGGCTGTAAGTGAGTTTATAAAATCAAGAAAGACTCACAAGATAACATCGATAGATACAAGGCTAGGTTGATTGCAAAGGGATTAACTCAAGTAGAAGGAATCGATTACAGTGAAATATTTTCACCTGTATCTAAGAAAGATTTATTTCGTATCATCATGGCATTGGTTGCCCATTTCGATCTGGAGTTGCACCAGATGGAATTTAAGACTGCTTTCCTCAATGGTGAACTGGAAGAAGAAGTTTACATGAAGCAGCCTGAGGATTTTATTGCAGAAGGTAAAGATTAATTGGTGTGCAAGCTGAAGAAATCAATATATGGTTTGAAACAAGCTTCACGGCAGTGGTACTTGAAGTTCCATGAAGTGATCATGTCATTTGGTTTCGTTGAGAACATCATGGATGATTGTATATACCACAAGGCTAGTGGGAGTAAAATCATATTCTTAATTTTGTATGTGGATGACATACTACTTGCTACCAATGATCTAGGACTATTACGTGAGGTGAAACAGTTTCTGTTCAAGAGCTTTGACATGAAAGACATGGGTGAGACTTCTTATGTCATTGGCATAAAGATCTATAGAGATAGAACCTAATGTCTTGTAGGCTTGTCTCAAGAGGCTTACGTTGTCAAAATTCTTGAACGATTCAGGATGCATAACTGTTCATCTAACGTAGCTCCTATTGAAAAAGGAGACAAGTTTAGTCTAAGTCATTGTCCTGAAACTGAGCTTGATAGGAAACAGATGGAAATGGTCCCATATGCCTCAGCGGTAGGAAGCCTGATGTATGCATAGGTTTGTACAAGACCTGACATCACTTTTGTTGTGGGTATGTTGGGAAGATACCAAAGTAATCTTGGGGAAGCACATTGGACATCTGCAAAGAAGGTGTTTAGGTACCTACAAGGCACTAAACACTACATGCTCACATACAGGAGAACAGACAGTTTGGACGTGATTGGATACTCAGATTCAGATCTTAGGAGATGCGTAGACTCGAACAAGTCTACATCTAGTTATATCTTCCTATTGGCAGAATGAGCTATATTGTGGAGAAGCGTTAAGCAAACTCAAACAGCTCATTCTACCAGTGATGCTGAGTATATTGCGTGTTTTGAGGCAAGTTCACAAGCTATTTGTATAAAGAATTTCATTGCTGGGCTTAAGATTATGGATTCAGTCTCTAAACTAATCAGAATGTACTGTGATAACACAGCTGCGGTGGCCATAGCAAACAACAAAAGGAATAAAAGTCGCAGCAAGTTTGTTGAACTTAAATTCCTTTGCTTGAGAGAGAGGGTTCAGGATGGCCAAGTTTCTGTTGAACGTATCAGTACATTGGATATGTTGGCTGATCCTTTTGACGAAAGGGTTGAAGCCAAACATCTTTGTCACACATGTACCTCATATGGGACTCCGTCTTACTTTTAATTAGTGGAGGTATGGGCAATGAAATTATATTTTGTGGTTTATCATTTCAATTTGTGATTGTATATATTTTGTGTTATTGAAATTGATAAACATTGAGACAGGAACCTATGAACATTGAGTTCATGTATATTGTGATACCCATTAAGTGATTTTGCTACCTGTAATACTTGGAAAGTAATACCCGATAAAAGGGGACTTATCGCCTTGATTCTTGTAACGCGACATCAGTTTACCTAGACAGGGCGATGACATTGAGTATACGAGCCAAGTGGGAGAATATTAGATATTTATTATTTATTATAACCTATTTAGATATTAATTAGGATAATTAATAAATATTTTTGAGTGTAGCCCGTAGTTATTGAGCCCAATCCAATGAGGGTTATTGACTTAATTTATTTAAGGTTAATTTTTTTATTGTGAAAATTAACAATTCATTGAGTGTGAGATCTCTTTTTTGAGTCTAGAGCGAAACTCTATTCTCAGCTCGCTTATGAAGGTTCCCCACTGGTGACGACTAAAACAAGTTGTCATCGTTGTGCCTAATCACCAGTTGGAAGAACCTGTTGTTTATCTGACAATATTCTTTGTTTAACAGGTATTCTATTGGGATCTCAATTCTCCTCAGATCAATTAAGCTAATGGCGAGAGATAACTTTAAGTCTTATGCTGCATCTCATATAGGTTTATATTTGAATATGATATAATCTGGATTGATTATAGTGCTTTTGAGATATTTATTTTCTAACATCAAAAACTTTCAAACCAACCTTTGAAATCAACCCATATCAACAAATCAATAAATCTTTTATCATTCCGTCATGACCAAAGCTTAATTTAAACAAACTCCTACTGCACACTCTTCAACCCCTCTAGGCCCTTCTCAAACCATGAGAGAACCAAAGTCAACCATCCAGAAAATTAACGAAGCAAGAGGTATGTATATTAGGCAACCAAACAACATACTCTAAAGTTCTTTCAGGATTTGAGTGAGGCGAGGGCGCGAGGTGACAACCAGAAGAGGAGGATTGTGAGACGAAAGTGTGAGACTGAGAGTCTCGTAGCGATACGATATGAGAGAATGAGAGACGGCGAGTCAAGATTAGGAAGAGTAAAGCAAAGGAAGTAAGTAAAATATTAATTTAAAAAAAATATTGCAGGCTATGTCTTTTCAACTGAGTTGTGAGCCCCATTTTACTAATTCTAATAGAAAATAAAATAAGAAAACTATAATCATATATAATAAACTAATAGCCCTCTGTTCTAATATAATGATCATCTTACGTATAAAGAAAGCGAATAAATTGCCTCACTTTTGACAAAATGTAGGGTCCGTTTATGTAAGTTTTTAAAAAATAATTTATAAAAATATTTTGACAACTTTTATAAAAAGAGGTTTATATAAAAGAATTTATAGAAAAAATTAGTTATAAATAAATGAGTATTTAGATATTTATTATTATAAGAACTTTTGTTATTAATAAATTACTGTAAATGATATTATTTTATTAAAATAAAATTATTTTTTCTTCTCTCTTTCTCTACTCTACTGTCATCTCCCACTTCCATTCCTGTATCCTCACCTACACACAGCGAACAATTACTCCACCTCCATTCTATTATCCTTATCCACAGGCACCTATATTCACCCGTAGCATATCACTATCGACGGCAAAATAGAAGTGACAGTAGAACAGAAGCATCGAGTACGTCAACGACAAACATAAGCAATGGCGAGCTGGACATGTGACAATAAATTTGGAATAGAGGAGAGGGAAGATAGGAGAAAATAAAAATAAAATAGTAATTGAATAGTCCATAAAATATTTTACTATTTTATAGGTTATTTTTAGTAGTTTATTTAAAACAATAATTTTAAACCATAATTTAGTCTAAAAATATTTTTTAAAAAAATATAACTATTTATTTTAATTTTTTTAATTAAAATTTAAACTAAAAACTCTTTTAAAATTACGATTTCAATGTTTGCCAAATATGCACGTAATGATATTTTCCTGAAGCACTCTTTTTGTAATAAAAGGCAAATTATTCATATACGCACTATGTTTCACTATAGCATCCTTATTGATTATAATGTAATAGGCACTTCTCAATTTAAGAGTGAAATCATTAAAAAAATCAATGCTTTATTAAAAATCTAAAATCATAAACATATAAAAGTAAAATCAAACTAGGCTTTTAAATGTCACACCAGTATTATCTTTACTTATCTACAACCTTCAATTATTTCATTGTTTTGGACCATTTGCTTCCACGCATTTCGCAACAGATATCTATTCATTCCAAGGTTTGAATATCAAAAATCTTATCCATTACACTAATTAGAGCTCCAAATCGATCTATTCCCAGCATTTGGTTGTCTGGGACTGAAGTCACTGCCCCCTAAAACTCGCCTTAACACTCACAAAGAAACCCTTCACACTTCAAGCACTTGCTGGAAAAAAATGCGTCTAATTTCTTCGCTGAGATTGCTTCATTCTTTACTGATAACGCGTGTATGATATAAACAATGAATATACATAATTCTGTTTCGTTATCTTATTTTATAGAATGAAATCATAAAATTGAATTATAAATCACATATCATACTAGTTAAATCATTAACGAAAGAGGCCAGACTAATAAAAGGAGTGCCGTGAGAAACGAAGGAGGTAAGAAGCATACAAAATCTGACCCAGAGAGAGAGAGAACCATACAAAATAATAAACAAACAGGTATGGCCGCATGGGGCGAAGTCGACGACAAATTGGGAATGAGGTCACAGGTTCAGGGACTCGTGCCAGGTGATGGATTGCCTAACCACAGTCAGATTCAAAGAATACGTGGCAACCCATTCTGACATCGTTATTTCTACTCAGCGTCTGTGTGTGACAGTGAAATCGTCCTCGTCCACCGCGCCCCTCTCAACTAAAACCCACACTTAAAGCTCGGCGCAACCCCAACTTCCTGCAAACACATCTTCTTGATCTTGACATCTCGTAATATTTTCCATGTTTTATTGGCACAGATCACCGCTAATCATCTCATCTTATAATGCTCATTTGATGAGCTTGCGAAACGAAGAATGCAGAGCCAGGGCACATATATATACAGGGTCTAAATGCAGGATATATATTTATAATGTTTTTAATGACCTTGAGCTGAGTATACATGCATGACAAACTCGTATGCAGTGGCTGACAGTGTGGTTATTGTAAACCCTGTCTTATGCAGGAATCCATGCATGTTAAAACATTTTACTGCATAGTGGAGACCAACCCACCTTTTCCAGGTTAATTCTCCATAAACCATAATCTCTCCCTCCTTCTCTCTCAAAACAGTCGTCACCTTGTCTAAATAGCCTGACACGGACAAAAAACCTTTTCCTTATTTTCTTCTCTAGTCGCAGCCTAAGTTCCGGTTGGGTTCTCTCTTTCTGTACATTTTGCGAGGAACTCGTGAGGGTAATGATATTTGCTTACTTTCCTATACTTGTTGATATATTTGGCCTCTGTCCATCTTCTCTCTCACAATTCACAGAAGATTGCGCAGACCGGCTTTTATACAATTTTCCTACAAAAGAGAGAGAAGGGCTGAGATTCAAAAGTTCTGTCAGTGGGGGAAATATGGGAAGAGTGAAGCTTCAGATCAAGAAGATCGAGAACGCAACAAATAGACAGGTCACCTTCTCAAAGAGGAGAAATGGACTCATCAAGAAAGCTTATGAGCTTTCTGTACTCTGTGACGTTGATGTGGCTGTCATCATGTTTTCTCCGTCCGGGAAAGCAAGTATCTTCTCTGGGTTTAAAAGGTCAGCCACCTTTCGGCAAGTGCCCTTTATCATACCATTGTACCTTTCTGCTCCGGCTATCCATCAACAATAGTCGCAACACTACTTAATTACAATTCATTCGCTAATCATATTCCCAAAATGTTCCTTATCAGAAAATGTATTTGATAAACTCGTATAATTTTTCCTTTTTCTATACTTGAAGCATCGAAGAAATTTTTGAACGATATCTTGATCTTCCTGAACAAGAACGGGTTAGGTATGACTCTGGTTTCTGCGCTTATCCCATGATTTATCTGAGATAATGTGTTTCCGGGTCCTATATATATAATTTCAAGTATTTTATTTTTTTCTGGCGTTGATATACGTTGTTGTTTTTTTTTCTTTTGGGTTTTCTCGGAACCGTGCGATTATGAAGGGTGCAAAATCAAGAGGTAATTTGGTCCTCCCTCGTGCATTTGATTACACGTTGAACTGGACACACCACTTTTTATTGGCTACTTCTGAAATAATCAATTTTAATCCTGTTGATCTGCAGCATATTCAAAAGGTTCTTGCTAAGCTGAAAGCCGAAGCCGATGAAATATATCGATCCCGTAGGTTTGTATAAAAAAGCTCTTCTGCGATTTTGTGCTCAACTACTGATTCCTGAATTCCGATTATATATATATTGGTTATCTAAACTGAACTTTGACTGCGAGGCAGCCCGGTGATTACAGACTCCCAGATCGAGGTATATTCATCTCCGAACATTAATTGTATCTTATCCATTGTTCAGACTAATTTAATTTACCGATCAATTCTATTAAAACTCAGGGCATTAAAAGGGAAATTTTTATTTGCAAGTCTCGATTGAAAGAGATGGAGAAGAGGCTAAGGTACCGTAGCTAGCTTAAATTTTCACCCCACCTGCCTCCGATCATCAATTAGCTAGATCGCTAATTACCTCGTTTTGTAGGGTATTCGAAGGAGACCCTTCCGAAATCACGACACTGTACGAGGCTGAATATCGCGAGAACGTCCTTCTGGAAACTCTGAAACAAGTGCAGCTGAGAAAAGTAAGTGATCCTTCATGGCCAAAATAAATCACTAGTGACAATAACGGGATCTTTTCTACTTGTATGTTTGAACAGCGAGCTCTCGAGGAAGAGTATATTTCACATGCAGCTGCGGCTCCCCAGGTATACAAACGGATAAAAGCTCTCTCGTCTGACAAAAACTAATCAGCTATTGGTTTATGATTATTTCATATAGGAAAGAATTTCATGATCAGGTGCATCTTGAGAAACCCGGAGATGCAGATGGATTTGGTAACGGGAACCTGAAGAACATGGTAGATTGGCTTCCGCAGGTTCAGAACCTGAACTTTACGGATTATGCCGACGGTTTTCTTCATTTCGGGTATTTTAATTATTTCGGCCGGCTTTCTTCTAGTTAGATGTGTGCATCGCAACGTTTGATGTCTTGTTTATTCACTCTCAGAGATAATCAACAATCACAAGGAAATGCTCTGTTTGGTGTGCTGTCGCCAACTTCAACTCTGATGCATGACCAAAGTCACTCGAGTCCTGGAGACGGTTTAAACCAGGATGATTTTGGACAAGTTATTCATACCAACTCCACCCCTTGGGTACCACTCCAGTCTCCAGGTACTTAAATTACCACCTAATCAGACCAACTTAATTACGAGTGCGAATTAATAATTCATGTGAGGAGATCGATGAATGTGTTAAATTCCAAATGCTGTCTGTTGACTATTATGAACTGTTTGCGCAGGAGGTGGATCTTTCCCAGACGTTGCAGGACGGACTAGGGAAGGACAGTTTCTTGAACTGTGCTTTTCTCATTTGAACCCATCGAACGTCTTAGTGTCGGATCGCCATTAGCGTCAAGCATGATGTATGCGATGTTTGCCTCCAACCTTAGTTCACGAATACGCATCTGGGCTACTCTTTTTCGATATGGTTAATCAGTATAACATCGCTATTTGTCGCTTTTCATCAATTTGCCACTTCGTCTTCCGGTTGAGAGTAATTGGTATCATTTTATTCTTAATTACTGCACTGCTATGAAGCTCGTAGCAATATCGTGATTCAGTGGTTTATAAATTAAAATCACCACTACGTAACGCTCTAGTGGTGGTTTAAAGTGGAGCGCCGTCGTAAAAATGGCGATCGAAACTTCTATCCTAACAAACCCGTTGATGAAGATGGCGCAAACATCATCAATTTTAGTAGCTCTTTGAAATTTTTTAAGTTTCGGCGATGACGTGATTTTAGAACTACGCGCTGTATTTTATACTTTCACGGTAAAGCGCCATCTCTTCCTAATACCGTTTACTCGTGACTTTCTATTCTCTCTTTCAGCCTCTCTACTTAATGTTCTAGATTCGAAGTTTGAAAACCAACCGATTATGAGGAGGTGGACTGAGAAAAACACTACAGTACGACGTATGAATGTGTTGTATCATAGGATTAAATGGCAGCAGTGCCATTCTCTGCAGACTGCAGTCATTGCAACCATATATATATATACTGAAATAAGCCACGTTGTTAATAATTTATGAATGATGTAATTTGTTATGGACTATTTATTTTTAAGTAGATGCTGGGCCGATGGAATAGTTTAATTTTTAAACTAATCAATATATATTTAGTAAGTGTGAAAAACACCAATGGTATATAGTTTTAACTGGTGAAGAGTTAAGATATATGATTATTTGGAGCGTGTTTGATTTTTAGGTAGTACTATTTTATTGTGTATTCAGTCGCGACGCTCAAAGAGATATCCTAATTCATAGATACCTAGATTTACACTTTAGTATAATAGACAATTCACCCTACTCGATATTGGTATCGTTTAGGAGAAAGAAAGACTTTGTCATATCCTTAGATCATGGGTGAGACTATCCCCTTTTTAAAGATTTTGTACTAAAAAGAAAGTAAACTTGAAAACAAAATATTCGTACAATCTTATCAAATTGTACTATTTACAAGTTAGGGCAACATGGATTTTAGGCCCTGCAAAGCTCATGAAAAACGGAAGAGTTTGCGAGCACTGAAATGGTTCATATTTAATTTTTGTATTTTTATTATTTCATAAACTATTTTCAATAGTTTATATAAAATATTAATTTTAAATTATAATTTAATCTAATTTTTTAATAAATATAACTTTTTATTTTAAAATTTTTAAACTAAAATTTAGAATATATTTTTTTTTAAAACTTTGATTTTGCAGTTAACCAAATCCACAAGGATCACAGCGTAGTACGCTGACTTGAGTTGGCTGAGGTTATTAATTAGGACCGCTTCTTGAACGCAGCGTTTTGAGAAAATTTGGTTGGGGCGTGAAATTATTGGATAGTAGAGCGCGAAAATGGAGCCCGCTACATGAAAAACATCAAAGTAAACAAAAGCACACAACTTCCGAATTTGAAATGCAGCCAATTTCGCCAAAACCCAAATCCTCAAATTTTCAACCCTCTCGCTACAGCGGCATTCCAAAGCATTTTCTTTTTCCTCTCTCCTTTCAAAACAAATTTACAAACCAGACATGGCGCTCTTCCTGCATTCTAAATCTTATTCTATAAAACTCATTTCGCTCCTTCCCATCCTCATCCCCAGATCTGCCTCTTCCCTCTCGTCTTCATCCTCTCCTATCTGTTCCAACTGAGACCTACCCGTAGAAGCATAAGGAGATGGAGACTCGTGCCGCAAAGAGAAGAGCAGTGGCCGCCACCTTAGCCCAGAACCGAACACCCAAAAGGAAGCGTGTGGTCTTGGGGGAACTTCCCAATTTATCCAACCTTATTGATCCTGTGACTTCGAATCCGGAGCTGGAGCCACAGAAACCAAAATGTCGAAGGAATACGAGGGCCAAGAAAGCCGCGACGACCAAGAGTAGCTTCTCTTCGGGGGATCCCAAGTCGGATGACGCGAAGGCAGTTCGTACTGATGCAAAATCAGACACCGATGCGAATTTGGATGATTTGGAAAATAGCGAGGCTTATGTTTCGGACATTTACAAGTATCTTCGCAAGATGGAGGTAATTCTTGGTCTCCTTGTTGCCTTGGGTTCCGTAAGTGGAATCAAGTTTATTGCTTTCAATTCGGGGATTGAGTCATTGCTAGTAAACGATTAATGAGAACTGGTCATAGCTGATACAGATTGGCGTAACTGGATATGATTCTTTCGTCATATATTTCTTTGACATCTCCATTTTCATTTGATCATATGATTGTGTTTCGATGTTAATCAACTCTCCCGATTGCTTATTTCTCAGGTGGATCCAAAGAGAAGACCAATGCCTGATTACCTGGAGAAGGTTCAGAAAGATGTTACCGCCAACATGAGGGGAATACTGGTTGATTGGTTAGTAGAAGTTGCAGAAGAGTACAAGCTTCTCTCTGAGACTCTTTATCTCTCTGTTTCGTACATTGATCGCTTCCTCTCTAACAACCTAGTCACAAGGCAGAAGCTTCAGTTGCTGGGTGTTTCATCTATGCTCATCGCATCGTAAGACTTCAGGATCTGCTTGTATTTCTGAGGGTGCTGTTCTTTTAGTCTGGATTAGCATTGTAATTCCATCTCATTCTGATATGTAGGAAGTATGAGGAAATTAGCCCTCCCCACGTGGAAGAGTTTTGCTACATCACGGATAATACATACAGGAAGGCTGAGGTATTATACACTTGCTTTTCAGTTAGCATTAGTTTCCCTCTGCGAATTGGTGGTTAGATTTTTTTTTTTAATCTTTATTTCTTTCCATCGAACCTTCACCTTTGTTTCCTTGCTTGCTGTTAACGTTGTAGGTTGTAGAAATGGAGGCTGCTATACTCAAATCTCTAAATTTCGAAATGGGTAGCCCCACGGTGAAGATGTTTCTAAGGCAAGAATGCCCTGAAAACTTTTGAGTTGTATTGTTCAAGTAAATTCTTAATTCCAATCGGATGAGATTGAGCTTATTGTGTGATTTGTGACTATGATTGTTGGTACAGGAGGTTTACTGGTTTTACTTCCGAAAAACAGAAAGTAAGTTAAGCTAATATCCCTATACTTTTGATGCATTTGAAAAGCTTTGCAAAGTTGACTGATTGTTGGCACTCTTGTTTCAGAGCCCAAATCTGCAGTTTGAGTTCCTTTGCTGCTATCTTGCCGAGTTAAGTTTGTTGGATTACAATTGTATCAAATTTTTAGCTTCTCTGGTGGCTGCGTCAGTCATGTTTCTGGCCAACTTTACCATCCGGCCTAAGGTGCATCCCTGGGTAAGTATTCGACCCTCAGGATAATAATTTTGCTTAGCTTTAAAAACCGAAATAACTTGAAAGGAACTGTATGAGGAGACATTCACCAAGTGAATTACATGTGACAGAATTCAATCCTGCAAGATTGCACGGGATATAAACCAGATGAGTTGAAGGATTGTGTGCTTATCTTACACGACTTGTGCTTGGCAAGAAGGGGAGGATCTTTGCAAGCTGTGCGGGAGAAATACAAACAGCACAAGGTAAATCCTTGCTTTTATCCTTTTTTCCATTGGATTACTTTGTTTTCAGCCGTAAAAGAGCGAGTTAACATCATTTATACGAACAGTTTAAATGCGTGGCAATGCTGCCTTTTTCTCCGGAGATACCAATTTCTTACTTTGAAGAAGCATAAATGGCACGTGTCAATCAAGGTACATCACTGATTCACTATTAGGATCTGCTTCAACGTCAACTAAGCAGAGATTATTTTTTACTAACATGATCTTGGTGTGCTTTTTTGTGCAGTTGGGAGTTGTCTAACTAAACTGACCTATAACGCCATCATATTAATAGAAGTTTATATCTTTTAAAGGAAGGGCATGGATCTCCGATTGTGCGATACAGGAGGGGGCTTTATTGTTAATCGTGTACAGTGGTCAAGAACTGGCCTTCCTAATATAAGATGTTGATTGCCATCTGCTTCGATGATTTTTTAACATGTAAAATGGAACAGTGCCAAGCCCAATCCCGCAAATTGACGTGCTTCACCTCAGGAATTTTGATATGTAATTTGATGGATGGATTTCCTCGCATTTATTTTTATACCTTAAATTAATAATAGAGATAGCCGGGAAATTAAACGAAGAATAGTTTTTATTAGTACGGTCTTCATCGCTGCTCTTACTTCCTTTCATCTTTCATATGGTTACCTCATAAATTCAATTCTTTCTTTAGGGCATGTTTGGTATGAGGAATTTAGAGGGAAGAGAAGAGGAAAGGAGGGATTTTGCTTCTCTCCCCTTATTTGGCTCTATAAAATATTTAGAAGGGGAGGGAAATTTTTACCTCCCCTTCAAATTTGGGAGAATTTAGAGGAAAGTATAAAATTATTATTTTATAATATTAATATACCTATAATTTTTTTAATATCATAATATTATTTCTATATTATATTTTATTAAAATATTCTATAAAATAATATAAGATAAATTTATTTATATAAAAATATTTTTTCTCTTGAACCAAACAAGATAATATAAAAATCTCTCCTCTCCCCTCTTTTAATCTTAATTCAAACAAGATAATAATAAAATTTATATTCTTCTTTTCCTTCTCTTTCCCTCTATTCAAATTCTTCCCCTCTCCTCCATTGGGCCAAACATATCTTTAGGCTTTTACCATGTTTCTTGGTATCTTGTACGAAATCCCCCAAATCAAGAACGAAATTTTAATTTTACTTTAGTATTAAGTATGAACCGAGGGTCAAAATGGCTTAATATGTGTTCTGTGGTCGAAAGTACCATTTCTTCGTCTTTTACAATCTCGTTCTTGCCGGAAATGAATCTTTTTTTGTCGATAGATCATTCAAGAATATATTATTGGCCGGCTCTTCTGTGTTTGAAATGTGTTAAACCTTCATTGGTAAATTTTTTTTTAACAATAAAATTTAAGTAGGTTTGTGTCTCTTATCAAGTTAAGGTATAATTCTAATACTAGTGTTTTTAGTAAATTTATGAGATTATTTATTAAATAAATTTTTACAATAACAATAAAAATTAATTAAATAAATTTATTATAAACACTCTTTAAATTTTATAGTTATATTTTAATTTTAGTAGGATTTAAATATACCTAAATTTTTTTATAGAAGAAAAAACTCTTTCGGTAAAACTCTTATCCTAATGATTTTGTTGGGCTATCTATGAAATATGATGTAACCGGATTTTTTTTAGGAAAATTGCTGGGATGGTTTAATGGTACAGGTTTTATTTTGGTTGAATGTTTAGGGTAAGATATATAATTATTTAGAATCTGTTTGATTTTTAGATAGTATTATTTTATTGTGATTTTAATAGCGGTGCTTAGAGAAATATCTTAGCTCTTGGGTGCCTAAATTTACTCGTAAGAGTAATAGACGGCTCGTTCTGCCCGATATTAATATTGTCTAAGAGAAAATGAGACTTTACCCTACCTTTAAATAGTATATGAGCTCAACTCCTTTCCACAAATTTTTATATAAAAAAAAGATCATTATGTTTATTTTGTACCAAAAAAAAAAGATTATTATATTGATTTAAACAAAGTTAAAAAAAATCGACTATATGAGTTTTAACTGAAGAAATGGTAAAATATACTATTATTTAAAGTATATTTAATTTTTAAATAATACTAATTTATTATAATTCCAATTATGATATTTAAGGAGATATTTTAACTCTTAAATATCTAAATTTATATATGAGGATAATAAATTATTTAATTTATTTTATATTTATACCGTTTAAAAGGAAAGGATATTACTAATTTTTTTTCAAAAGTTTTTATAATTAAAAAAACAAAAGTTAAAAAAAATAGATAAAAGTAAGAGAGAGTCCCATTACTGGAAAAAGGTACAGATAATTGGATGCCATAATTAGAAATTTCCATGGTGGCATATTTGATCTGTGTTGTTCTTCATGTAAAACTATATTGACATTTAGTACTGGAAGTTTCATCCTGAGGGATGCCCTGCAAAGGGCTGTGGGTCTTAGATCAATGATGGTGTCTTTGAATTTGGGGGCAAGCTATTATTAGATTCCATGGGAAGTCATCGTCAAATTTGAGAATTAACAAAGCAAGACAATTATAGAAGTATTACTTGTTAGTCATCTTAAAAGAGGTTTTCTTTATCATTAAGGGGACATGGCTGATTAATTGGGGTATTGATTTCTCACCTCTTATTATTTCTTTGATAATTTTTGTTTACATGGTTTTACAATGTATTTGGATTACCTTCACATTTAAGTTTAAGTAAAATTTATATTTTAAATTTTTTTAAAATAAATAATTATATTTATTTAAAATAGTTTTTAGATAAATTATATTTTAAAATAAAATTTTTAGATAAACTGATTAGAATAGTTTATAGAACAATAAAAAAATTTATAGAATAATTAATTATTATATTACTCTTATTTTCTCTTATACTATCTTTCATCTCTTTTCTACATCCTTTCTCATCTTTCATATATCTTTTACACTCTCTTTTTTCTCTTATATATTTAATAATTATATTATTTTTTATAATTTATTAATAATAAAAATATTTCTAAAAATAACTATTTAGATTAATTATTCTGCTGTGTCTAGTGATTATAATATTTTATTTTTCACGCTGTGGCTTTTAATAAATTTCTATTATAATTGCAAAAACAACTAACTCTTCTTTTTTTAATTTTCCAACCCCATCGATCTTGTCTGGACACGCAATAATCCAGAATCCTAAAATTTAGACATTTTTTAGGATTATAATGTTGAATTATAAATTCTACTTAATCCCAATACTTTATAAATCAAAATAAGTTACTATTCTCTTTAACCCATAATCCCTCTATTAATTAAATAGATGATTTTTTTTGGCGCGTAAGGTAATTTCGGAAAACCTGAAAATAATTTATTCATATTTTGGGAGAATTCAGGTGTGATGATTTGCTAGAGACTACCAGTTATTAACCAATGACTAATCAGATTATAAAATTCTTAATTCTTAGCTGGGATTTTTTTTTCCATTTAAAAAAGTTTCCATTTTTTTAAAACACCTTTACACCAAGAGCTTCATTCTTTCCAGGTTGGAGATCTGTTTGTTTCGACAATGTATAGCTTCCAATGAAATTCTTTGAAAAAAATAATGAATTTGTCAGATTTTTTAATAAGAACTTTATCAGATTTTCTGCTTAAGTTTTTTAAATTAGTTTAATGCAGTAGGAGGTGCAAAACAAGAGCATTTCAGTAAGCAGAAAGTGTAATGCGAAAATTTGGTACTCTTACATTTCGGAAATCCCGCGTTCTGTAAAAATGTTGAAACATTATGTTTAGATTGAAACCAAGAAAAGGAGGGAAGGGAATAGGTTTGTACCTCAATACGATTTGGTAGACCATTTTTATGTCTATTGTACTACCTAAAAAATTATATAAATTATATTTTATAATTCATGTTCAATTCTATCTAATAAAATTTTTAATTATTTTAAGTTAAGTCTAAATAAATTAGGTATGAGTGGATTAAATATGTTTAAATTATAATATTCTATTCATATTATAAAAAAACTTATAATCATAAACTTATAAAATAATATATATTTATGTATTTAAGAATTAAATAATATAAATAATTTATTAATAATAAAATAATTAAAATAATAATTAAAATTTTAAAATATATTACATATATAAAATAAAGATTAAATACGTTATTGCAATATTAATAATTAAATGTTTAATAAATAAAATATAAGAGTAATTTTAATATTTATATAAATATAAAAATTATATTTAATATTTTAAAAATAAAAAAAATGGAAATAAATTGAAATATATAAAATTATAAATAGAATAAATTAAAAAAAATAATATATATAAGATCAGGTTAAATAGATAGGATAATATATTTTACTTAATATTCTATCTAACACTTCATCTAATCGGGTTTAAGTTTAATTTAAATATATTTAAAGTAATATTTAAACTAACCATTGTATGTAAGGTAATATACAAGTGTAGACGTGAGGAAGTAAAACGGGGGAATCAGAACGCAATCTCAGTAATCGATTACTTTGACTTTGTTTTTGTTTTTTCATTTTTCTGTCTCTCACAAACCCGAGGAAGTTGGTTCTAGCGGGACTGCAAAAGGCTTTGTTTTGGTTAAAAGTTGAAAGCTTTCTGGTTCCCCCTTGGCTGAAATCTGAAATGCTCGTGGAAGCGGGAACAAAAATCCCTGCAAAACTTTCAAAAGCCAGACGGTCTCACTTGTCTGCCCAACATTCATCTCTTATTTTTTCCTCTCTTCCTCTTCAATATTGAAACTCATTCTTCCTACCATGTCCGATCAAGAGAATTGCGGGAGGGCCCCTCGAGCAGCCAAGAAGAGGGCCGCGCCGCCATTGCTGAACTGCATGTTTCCACCAAGAAGCGCGTGGTATTGAGAGAGCTCACCAACTTGTCAAATGCTGCCGTACCAGAGAAACCATGCCCTGGGGAAGAGATTCAGAGGGAGAAAAGTAGCAGAGTCAAGAGAAAACTGAGAAAAGTGCTACCCACAACCGCGACGCCGCCGTCCAATCTCAATGGTGCTGATGACCCTCAATTGGCTGTGCCTTATGTTTCTGATATTTTCGATTATCTCCGAAAGTTGGAGGTAAGCTGGCGTGGCGTCATTTGTCGCTCGCCTTATTTGGTATATTCACTTTATTAACTTGTCATTACAATCTTAGAAATGATACATGTGGGTCACTGGTCTTGTTTATAAGAGGAAGACTAAAAGGTTAAGCTTTAATTTCATTTTGATTTTAACACTGGGATCGATGTCAAATGTAGAAGTCAACAGCAGGATACATTTTAACCTAGTTCTTTATCTGGTCTTCAACATGTGAATGGTTGAATCTAGTGATTTATTGTGTCTGATACACACACACATATATTTAGCATCTTCACTTCGCTGTTATTTTGCTTTATGGATTATTATCACCATAAATTTTTCGTGAATCGGATACATTTTGGAATTGATACCAGCCTTAGGGTTTCAGTCCATGTTAAACTATGCGAATTCAAGCCCATGACTAGGACTTATATTCTTTACCCGTTTTGGTTATTGGCATTTCTGGAAATTCTGTCATAAAGTTCTCGGGCTTTGAAGAACTTCCCTTTCTCTGAAAGGTCCTACCTTCGTTAATTTTAACTTTTTGGGTCAGGCGAATCCCAGAAGAAGACCGTTACCTGATTACATAAAAAAAGTTCAGAGGGATATTAATCCTAATATGAGAGGCATTCTGGTAGATTGGTTGGTGGAAGTTGTAGAGGAATACAAGCTTGTTTCAGACACTCTTTATCTCACCGTTTCCTATATTGACAAATATCTATCTTCAAACGCTCTCAGTAGGGACAAGCTGCAGTTGCTGGGTGTTTCTTCGATGCTAATTGCCTCGTGAGTGATTAAATACATTACATTTCTTAAAATCGAGATACAGTTTTGTTTACTGAGTATTATTATCTCCATGTCTTACTGCTTAATTACTTTTTTTTATTGTACCACTAGAAAATATGAGGAGATCAAGCCTCCTGAGGTGGAAGAGTTTTGTTACATTACGGACAACACATACACCAAGGAAGAGGTGACTTTCGCCTTTCATTCTGCTTCTTACATTTCACTTTCATTTTATCTTTATCAACTCCTAACAGCCTTATTGATTCTAAAGGTTGTGACTATGGAGGCTGAAATACTCAAGTCATTGAAATATGAAATGGGATATCCTACAGTAAAGACATTTCTAAGGCATGAAATGCTTGACTGGTTTTTTGTTTCCTATTGTTTTGAATAAAATTTTCTTAGCTGTATAATTGCTCATCATAAAATCTTTACTGTGTCTGCAGAAGATTCAGTAGAGTTGCTCTGGAGAATTATGAGGTAGGATAATTTGTCATTTACACAATGCCACACTTTGTCACTGTTGGGTATGTCATGTATGATAAGTTCACAGGCGTAACATTCCTTTTTAAATGACACAGGCTTCTGAACTCCAGTTTGAATTCCTTACTTACTATCTCGCGGAGCTCAGTTTGTTGGATTATAGTTGTCTAAAGTTCTTGCCCTCTTTGGTGGCCGCATCTGTTGTATTTCTTGCTAGATTCATGTTAAGCCCAAACACTCATCCTTGGGTAAATAACCGAGTGTTGTAACCTTGTCTTGTAAGATTAACTTCAACTTTGGAGTCAATTACTGAATGATGTAAATCTTTACAGAATTCCACGCTTCATCAACACTCAGGGTATAAATCATCTGACTTGAAGGACTGTGTATTGGTCATTCATGACTTGTATCTCAGTCGGCGAGGTGGGTCTTTGCTAGCTGTAAGAGCTAAATATAAACAGCATAAGGTACGGTTTTGAACCAATCTCTACATTCTCTTCCCACGCCCTTCTCGATGAAGTTTTGAAGTTTTTCATCCCACTTTTTAGTGTTGGGGAAAGTTATTCTGATTCCAACTGCATTGGTTGTTTCCAAAACAGTTCAAATGTGTTGCAACAACGCCTTCTCCTCCAGAGATACCTCTTTCTTATTTTGAAGTTACAGAGACAGATCATTAGGCAGTTGTGGCCATCATGACCTAGGTATCAACTGTTGGCGGAGGCTAAGTGGGCAAGTTTTTAAATATCAGAAGACAAGAATTTTTTGTGTATGATGATCATTGGAGTGGTTGCCGTAATACTAAGCCATTATGCTAACTGAGTTAGATTGTAGCCAGTGTTGGTTTATTTGTGTGTATAGGGGAAATCTATGTACCAATGTTCTCCCTTGATTGCTCTTATCTAAAATGAACGAAATGTCTTATAATTTAGCATGCAATCAGTCGACCATGTTTACTTGTACAGAACACAGTCTCCTACTCTTATTTCCTTCCCATGTAGAGAATGATTGTTAGCTTTGTATCTTTCTTTTACCACTCGTTAGTTTCATGTGATTCCATTGGGGTTTTTTATGGACTTGGCTTGGTTGAATTACATCGTTGCAACTTCACATATTTAGGCTATGCCACTCTTGTTCTTACATATTTTGGATGAATTATAAATTCATCCATGTTGCCATGGGGATCAATTCTTCAAAGAGCAGAATTGACAATAATAATAATTTCCCATAGTTCATACAGTATTGTATTTCATTAGCATATACTTCTCTAATTCTACAAGGTGATCTAGTATTTATATTGTAAATTCAGAGATTAAGAGAAGGCAAACCAAGTAAACGAAAGAGATGAGTCTCCAATTCATTATTATATAAGTTTTACAATTTCAAAGTGTTCTCTTGTCGAGAAGCCTTGGTGACTTTAAGATAATACAGTAATGGAAAGAATTAAATTACACAATATTAGCCAAATATTAATAAGGATGATTTTGGCTAAACATATTCACCTTCTTATTTATTTGGAATGGTATTGATAGGGAATACATGTGACAAAGCAAAAAGAAATTTCAGACATTGGATAATTTTCCGCAAGAAAGCTCAAACCTAGAACAACAAATATGCATCCTCACCAAGTACCGTTCAGCACACTAAGCGCTGTGTCCAGCATGCACGTGCGAGGTAAAATGCAGCCACGCCAATTTCTGAGGGTTATCCTCTTCCATTTCCATCTCACCTTGCCAATGAACTGGGCGAGCGCAAGCATAGGCCAGGAACAATAATGTAGCCAGTGCCGCTGTGCAGAAGCTGTAAGTAATAAAAGATTAAATGATAAATAGCTAGGCACTACATTCGGGCATCCAGATACAAACAATATTATTTGAATAACGAGCAGCGACTTTATCGCCATCTTTGATCCAACCAACTTCAAAGATCCCACCATTTCCGGTATATGTCTTCACAATTTTCCTCTCCTTCACATACCATATATGCATGCATTTATCCATGGAGCCACTCGCCAGATACTCACCATTTGGGCTCAATGAAATGGAATATACAGGATCCCTGAGTTGCAACATAAAGCAAATATCAAAGATAAAAATATTGCATGCCCACCTTGATCATTTTCAAGAAAAGAAACATCCTGATTTCTTGCATGCATGATAAATACAACACTGCATTCTCCAAATAAAAATAGGTAAAAACAGAACAAATTTTATTCAATTTTAGTGTATGTATTAGCATAGATGTATGCATGCATCTGTTCCTACATATGCATAAGGGAGAGTGGGTGTGTTGCAATTTGATCTAGTTTATGCACCTATGGCCATTTAAGCTATAGAGTACTTTTCCTAGATCCATATCCCACAACTTTATCGTCAAGTCGAAAGAGGCACTGCTTAAGAGAAAATAGTTTCAACTATAAGATTCAGTTGGCTATTAATGAACAGAGTATTCACAAGAAACTACTTACACACACACACCCTTTAATGCCAAGCTCATGCACTAGACTATAAGCATATTTACCTTGCTAGAACTAGTGGCTGATTGGGGTTGCTTGTAGAGGGGCCAGTAGGACTCCACCGAATGGTATATATCTCCTAAAGGACCATAACTTTATTGAGAAGAGTTTTGAGGGGGAACATGATAAAACTACATATCTACCAACATGTTTGCATACCTTAACATGTTCCTTCAAATCATGTAAATACTTGTCCTGCTTCAGACTCCAAATCTGCACGGTAATTTCATTAGTCAATTAAATCCATTAAAATTCTGAAAAGCAAAATGTCAGCTTTACACTTTCCCGTGGACATCTTCATAATACCTTGTCACCACGACTTATGAAGAAGCCTCTCTCTCTCTCTCTCACACACACACACACACTCACAATGTTGATAGAACCTGAAAAATAGAATGAGAACCAGAATCTGTAATTCTAGAGAGGGAGGGAAGGAAATCTAGAACCAGGATCTGAATTCTAGAAATCTGTAAAACACTTCATTCATTAACTGATCTGATTATTGATACATAAGCAACTTAAATAAGCTCTGATAAGATAAGAGATAATAACTTCCTACATGAAAAAGAGTCCGGTTCCTAACAAATGTGCTCTACAAATCTAAACTTAAGAGAGTATCAAGGCAATTGAAAAAATAATTAATTAACGCCTCATGTGACAATGTATGCTCCACCCTAGTGTGTTTGTGATATGACAACTAAGCAGATCAATCTAAATATTTCATGTCGATTACTTTGGCAGGGCGATCATCTGAGCAAGAAGCCAGAAAAGAGCCTGTTGGATCCCATTTGATAGCATTAACTTCACCCTGAAACAGAAGAGATTTGGAATTTCTTACTAAAATTAATGCAGAGAAACAACCTTCCTTATGACCAATTATAAATAAAAATCTCAAGATGGAAGGTCAAAATGTCATTGTACTCAAATTACAAGAATATCAAAGCGAACTAAATGACTGAGGAGATACCTGAAGCCCTGAGAAAGTTTTGATTGGCCAATTCTCCAATTTTGCACACAAATATCATGTTATCTGTGGAACATGTTGCAAATGAAACATTGTTTGGCCAATCTACATCAAGAGTCGGCGCTGAAAAGGTTCCAGCATAATTATTACTACAAGGGCAGCTATAGGGAAGAAGAGGTTTTTTTCTATAAAAAACATACAAAAGGCAATTTACCAGCGTGAAATTCAAATTGTTGTTTCCATTCCCCGGTCTTTATATCCCATACAATAGTAGTTTTATCAACGCTGCCACTAAGAAGATAATCCCCCTTCTTATTCCATTGCAAAGAAAAGATAGGACCTTTATGCTTGTTTAATGTGCTCTTCAAGTCTCCTGAATAATATCACAAGCAAGACATGAGTTATAACATAGAGGACAAGAATTGCAAGATGAACAGTTCATGAAAGACATACATATTTTCAGTAGAATAATATGAAAAATCTTACCATCTCTACTCCATATTCTTGCTTGACCATCATAAGAACCAGTTGCCAGTAATGTCCCATCCCCCTACATAATAGAAGCATAGTAGAAAATTTTCAGCCAGCGATTAAAAGAAAAAAACAGAGAGACAGAAGAGGAGGAGGAATTAGCATTTCAAGACAAATCAAGACTAAAATTACCATTGCAAGATATAAAAGAAGTAAAAGTAAACTGTGAGTGTGTAAACCACTATATTGCTAAATATACTTACATTCCAGTCAAGTGTTGTCACATCCTTGCTTTTCTCATTATTTCTTCCTTTGAAGTGCCTTAGCACCTCAACATTTATGCTAGTGTTAAAAGGTCCTTCCGTAACTTTCCAAATCCGAGCTGTTGAATCTCCAGATCTAAATGTAAATAGAACAAAATTATTCTCAAGAAAAGAAATTAAGTACTTATGACAGAAGTGGCATCAATATCTCTGCCACTTCTTTGAATTATTTTAATTCAGAACATCTTTTATGCAACATTATGACCAGAAATTCTACTCGCATACCAGCTATATACAATCATTACTATCATCTAATTTCTAAGACCAAATTTTGAGTTATCACTCATAAAGATATAGATGAAACTAGATGAAGATGAGCATGGCCATAAATTTTTTTATGCATTGAAGGGACAAACATGCTTTGCATTCAACACCAAAGTGAATATTATCAAGATGAATGAAAGACTTCTATAAATACCAAGTGCAAACTCTAGGAACAAATGCAGAATGAGTTTCATAACCAGTTCACGATATCAATTAATATTGTCATTATCTCAGATCTACAAAAACAAATTTGAGGTCCTAGAGATCTAAAAATTATTATCAAATGTGTACCAAGCTGTTAGGAGCTTAATTGGTAGGACACAGTTTAAATTTGATCGCTTAGAAAAAATAAAAGGAGAGTTGTATGAACAGAAAGAAAAATATCAAAACAAACTACTCTATTATTCAAAAAGCATGATGGAATTATTTAATTAATGGATGAACACCATTAGTTAGGAAGCATTTCTGAAAAAGCTATGTCTCATTTATAAATTTTCTTGTACTCACCCAGATGCAAGAAGTGAGCCTGATGGATTCCATGCACAAGTGAAAACCTGTCAGCAATAGAGTGATTTTATATATGCCATAAAATAGTGGGGAAACAGCTAGAAAACTTGGAATCTCAAAATGTTTACTTCACAAGTTGGAATCTCACTAGGCAAAAATATGGAACTTGGGGAGATCTCCATTGGTTCAGGTCCTATGCCATAAAAAAATTTGCCTGCTTTCCATGATGCTATCCGTCAAAATTAACAACAAAATTACAAACAGGGAAAGAAGACATTTTACGTATATTCACCTCCACAAGTTCCATTTTCTATATTTTCAGCTACAACCTTATCCTCCTCCCTCTCCGCATCATTTTGATCTGAATGATGTATTTCTTTATATTCACCCTTTTCTTGTTCTGCTACTTTCTCTAGGTTTGTTTTATCAATTTCATGTTCATTTTCCCTTTCCTTGCCCTCTTCTTCCATTTCTAAAGCTTGTTCTCTTGCCGTGTCTTGACTGTAATGATTCTCATTTTTATTTGCTTCAAACTTATGTTGACGTAGATTTTCCCTTTTGGCTTTAACAATATTGCGTAGTTCATTAGGATCCTTTGTAATAAGGTCAAGAGGTTGTACAAATGAGAAATCGTCATCAGGCTCTGCATGGCTCTGGATATACCAAACATAGACACCAATCAGTTTAAGGTCCGTAAAGCACATGATCAGTAAGTTATACACAACAGAAATATAACAAGAAATAAAATTCTTGCATCACTCAAGTTCGCCTCCAGCTCAATATGTTGAATTCCTTTCTGTACGAATGTTACAAGAGCGCCTGGGGGAACTAAATTACCATCAATTCTGCTTTTATCAATCCCTGCCTCATGCCCAAAAGCAAATGCTGAATGCGTAAAACCTGAAACGAGTCAAGCATTTAAAAAGATGTGAGAGAGCTATAATTGCGTTTTTTTTTTGTTAGACTTCACTTAATATCAAAAGAAATGAACAAATATTATTTTTCTACACTTGTGTAAGAATCTAGGAGGGAGCCAACATGAACTAACTTTCACCGTAGTAGACTTAAGTCGTTAGAGAAAACAAAAGAAAAGGACCAAGGCAAAATTCATTAAATTGACTGAATCCAGAATCAAATCCGGCAACAGGTTTATTTTAGCAGAGGAGCAATAAGGTAAAGAACTCCCGACGTCTTCGTTATAAGCTGTCACATTCTTGGATTATTAAAAACGGATTTAATAAGATGTAGAAAGAAGAACATCGACCTGATTCGTGGAGGTAGCTGAAGACAAGGTAGTTTAGCTCAGCGGAAGTGATTGAGATCATCGTAGTGGATCCCTGGTTTAAGCTATGTTTTTTTTTTTCTCTACAAAAATTTTTGAAAAAAAAAGGTAAACCTGGAGACACGTTGAAATATTTCGTTTTGATACTAATTTGGGATAACAACTATTAATTATTTTTAAATATAAATTTAAATATTTAAATATTATTATAATTAAAACTATAATAAAATACTATCATTTTACTTTTATTTCGTTAAACGGATTCCGAGCACAGGTGAGCGTGTGGCGTTTGGGAGATGGAAGAGACAGAGGGACAGAGCTATCGGGCTGGGCTCTTAACAGATAATCTCACCGGTACGAGCCAATCGGGTCTGTTTGTTAGTTGGATGTTGGAACCTACTCACGTTTCGCGCCTTAATTAGGCAATCTATCTACATGCGACGAATAGTGATGGACCGGTCTCTTTTCTATCCACCAAAAAGCATAATTAGGCTCTTCTAATAGTATTGAGCAGAGCTTCCCAGTTAAATGTCATATTTTTCCCCCATCCTCCTTCATAAATTCAGAAAAATAGGTAAAATATATAATTATTTAAATATATTTAATTTTTTAAAAATATTATTTTATTATAATTTTAATCATAATATTTAAAAAAATAATTTAATTTTTAAATATCTAGATTTAAATTTAAGAATAATAGACAATCTATTTTAATTATTATTAGTATCGTTTAGAGTAAGGAGACTTTCTCTTAGTCTTAAATTATAAATGTACCTTTTTTTTTATTTTTATATAAAAAGATATCATAATTTTTTATATAAAAAAGTGTATTTATGTAGATTCATTGGATTTTTTACTTCTTTTTTTGTGATCGGACGAACAAGGGTTACGAGTTCTACTATACCAATATCGCCATGATGTGATCATAAATGACTAAAGGTCTTGGGTAAGATTTTAAAAATAAATTTATAAAAAAAAAGGTTTTTAGAGAATAATTTATAAAAAAAAATAATTTTAAATAAATGAGTATTTAGATAATTATTTTTAGAAATACTTTTATTATTGATAAATTATAAAAAATAATATGAGTATTAAATGATGAGGGATAAAATATAAGAGGAGAGAAGATATATGGTGTAAGAAAGAAAAGATAGAGGGTGTGAGAAAAAGTAAGAGAGAGGAGAGAGGATATAAAAAAAATAGGGGTAATATAGTAATTGATTAGTTCATAAACTCTTTTACTATTTCATAAGCTATTCTAACTTAATTTATCTGAAACTTTAGTTTTAAACTATATGATTTAGTCTAAAAACCTATTTGAATAAATATAACTCTTTATTTTAAAATTTTTTAAAACTAAGATTTTACCCCCAAAATCCTTTTAAAATCACGTTTCGGTAATTTCTTAATAAACCTTAAGAGAGCCAATAAGTTAGAATTTATTTTTTGATAATTTATTTTAATAAATAATCTCATACATTTTTTATAAATATTCTATAAAATTTGAATTATATTTTAATTTTAATTAAAAATTAATATTAAATCTATTTAAATTTTTCTATATTAACAAAAAAAAATATTTGACCTCCAAAATTGGATTCCTAACTTATGAGGATTCAAAACTTCACTTGTCCAACTTCCTTCCCATCCGTTTCAAAATACTTCATAATTTTCCATGAATGCAATCCTTAATGTACTAAGATTCTATTTAAATTCAATATGTTGCTTGGCTTCTTTTCAATTAATCCGTACGCTGTCTCTTTTATGTGTCTTTTTAATTGTCTTTTGCTTTCAATTTATGCGTTTTTGAGGATTTGTGTGAAATTCAGGATAGAGATCGTATTGTTCATGAGAAGATTAACATGAGATTATAAGATCATCATTATGGAAAAATATGCACCAATCGCTTAATATAGAAAATAATACTCCTGGCAACGTTTAAAGCTTAGCCATCTAGTCCTACATTCTTAGCTTATATTTATCCTAACATAAACTTCTGACAAATCTTAAACTGATATAACGTATATTTACCCGTCGCTACCATCATCATCAACTCTACATCGTTTGTTAAATCTCCTTTTACTCAATGCTAACCACATAATACATTCCCGTGATTTCTCATTCGCAGTGACCACTCCATTTTCAACTTTTGCTCTTTCCGGAATAAATAATTATAGTTCGAGAAGTTTCTGGGAGCTGATCCGTAGTAGAACAGGAGAGGGAAATAGGTAGGTAGTCTGTCGCTGCCACCCTCACCGTTGATCTTGCTTTCAAGGCAACCAATCGCTTGTGATCACCCCATCTACAAGTTACAACTATTGAAATACGCCACACTCGATCCTTTCTCCCCTCGCACTTCTCTTCCCCTCTATTAAAATATTCATCTTTATTTAGGGTTCAGTACTCCTTTCTCCTTCCTATACTCAACAGTTGATATCTCGTAGTTCCCTCACCGTTTTAGCGATTACAGGAATTCATATCCTTCCCGTCAGTGATTTAAAAATGGGCGACTCGGAAATCACGAACTCAGCTCCCGCTCCCGCTCCCGAGCAAGACTCCACTGTGCCACCGCCCACAGAGGCTCAGCCGCAGGGCAAACTAGACAAACCCGGCGCAATCTCATTCAGCATATGGCCTCCCACCCAGCGCACCCGTGATGCTGTCGTCAATCGCTTAATCGAAACCCTCTCTACGCCCTCCGTCCTCTCCAAGCGCTACGGCACTATGCTCCCTGACGAGGCTTCTTCCTTCGCCCGCCAGATCGAGGAAGAGGCTTTCACCGCCGCTGGTGGTTCTGCCTCCGCTGAGGACGACGGCATCGAGATCCTCCAAGTCTATTCCAAGGAGATCAGCAAGAGGATGCTTGACACCGTTAAGGCCAGATCCAATTCTGCCTCTCCCGTCGACAATTCTGCCTCTCAGACCGCCTCCTCCGAAGTTCCTCCTTCGCCAGCAAACGAAGCGACCACCGTGGCTGAGTCCGATTCTTGAATGCCCACGATGTTAAATTAGTGTGTCTGGTAATGAGGGATTATATCTCATACCTAGATCTACCGGTAGATGTTTCTTATTTTTAAATATGCCAGTCGCGATTATATATTATCCCTTGAACATCCTGTGTTTTTTCTGGGATTTGCGTCCATTATGTGTTAAGTAACTTTTATATATGCTATCCACCTCACATCACGGTTTGCCGTTCCAAATTTCTTTGCTCCGTTTCCCCGGTCACTTCATTTTCTTACAACAACAACAAAAGCATTATCCCACTAGATGGGGATTACCTGAAGCTTATTTATTTTTGCAATTGATTTTTCCCTATCAATCCATTTGAAAAGCGGAATTTGAGATGTTTATGGCGTTACTATGGGTTGTCGATGTGTGAAAATTGTTTCTAACATTCAAATTTCATTATGGCTAGTCTCAAGGAATCCTAATTTCTAAGCACCTTTTGCTTGGACAAGTCATATATACTCTACCATAAAAATCAAAGCCTGTGTCTGTGTAATATAATGTTTAACGGTTCAACATGTTGTTACATTTGATCACACGAGTGCTAGTTACATTCACTGGTGATGTTGCGCTTGCTGAGTTTTATAAACATAGCTTGACTGCTTTCGTTAGCCTAGAGGCTGTGGAAACCTGAAGCGGCTTGTTGAAGTGTCATGATCATTACTAGAAAAATGGTTTGTTACTTGAGTGATCCTATTTCTTATTTCCCGAGCAAGTTGAGTTCTCGGTCTTTGCAATATTCTTTGAAAGAAACGTTTGATGCGTTGTTCACATCTTGTGAAAGTTGGAGTTATAAGTAATGTGAAATTAACATGCTTGTAAGCATGTAGAATTTTATCCATGCTTTCCCTTTGCTCTTGATCGTGAAACCCTCGCTATTTTCTGTTTCTTTGGGCTTGCCATAAATTGCCACAGGATGCTACTGGTGCATGCTCTGAAATGTATTTTATGCATTGAAATTTATCAAATTTCCATATAAAGGTGACCAATGTTCGATGATGGTATTTCTTCTGTTCTGCAATGCAAGCTGTATGTAGTTTATTGCCTCGGAGTATATATTATGTTACGGCTACTGTTTCAACTATGGTGAGGCGGATCTTTTTCTTCGTAAATTTCTATTATTTTGCATTGGCTATACGGCACGGAGATATTCTTCCTTGGATCTTCTCTCGGAGTAAGGTTGAAGGCTCATACTTGAAGAAAAGCCTTTGTTTCTTTAGGACGGATCTATTACTCTCAATTCATCACTGTCAACTGTAACCCTGGATTGATCTCTGAATGCTTAGCTATACTAGTGACTTTTTTAAAGTTCAGATGTGGTAGTTGTTTCTCTAAGATGGAACTACTCTCAGCCAATCGTTGAAATCTTAAATTGATATGTGGATGCTTTGCTATACTTAAAAGTTCACATGATATAATTTTTTTTTTTTTGCAGTGATCTGATACTTACTAGTCCCTTTGTTTAAGCTGCCATCCCATCTTTCACGAAGAACACCTTATGTTTGCGTGTGTAAAAGACAAAAATCTATTTTTCTACAAAGGGTGGACTGTTTTTTTTTTTTAAGTAAAAATTTAGGTGGGTTTAAATGAGAGTATAATTCTAAAGTTTATAGAGTATTTGTAGGGAATTTATAAAATTGTCTATTAAAAAAATTTTTATAATAGTGATGAGAATTAAATTTATATTTTTATAAGATATAAATATATTTTTTACTATTTGTATTAATTTTTAGTGAAAAGGAAGACTCTTATTGGACTATTCTTGTGCTAATTCGATGTTGGGCCTAATATCTATGTTTTATTGACTGACCGATCTAGCTCAACTGAGCTTATCAAATTTTGAGGCCCCATGTTTTTTTATAGCCACGTATGGTTTTCTGTCCCATGTAATAATTAACAATCATCCCGTGTATTTAGTTGATAAAAATATAAAATATATAATTATTTATAATATATTTAATTTTTAAAAAATATTATTTAATTTTAGTTGTAGTCGCGGTTTTTGAATAGTTATCTTAATTTTTAGATGTCTAAATTTATATTTGAGGATAATTGACAGCACATTCTGCTTGATATTAGTATCGCTTAAGAGGAATTAAAATTTTATCTTACCTTTGGATCGTGGATAAGCTTAATAATTTTTTAAAAAATTTTGTATAAAAAAAAATTAACAATCTGGTCGGGGATTGAAAACTTGAGTTCTCGATCTCTCAGCGTGCTCCCCGAATGCTTGAGCTTTTAATTGTTACGCTTGCATAGTGGGGAAGTCACCTATTCCATCAGTTTTGGGCACGGTCATGAGAACGGGAATCGTCGCTTCCACAGGAAAACTGACCCACTGATGCTAAGTTTGATTCAGAACAAACCGAAGACCATACGATGATTTAATTGGTGCACAGTATGGGCATTAATAGTGTTTTTTTTTTAATGTAACAAACAAAAGAAGGTTCGGCCATGGGATAATGTTTCAATTGAGTTGGCCTCTGCTCTACGGGTTTAAACCTTTTAACAGGTATCACGATTATGGAATTTTGATTTGGGAAGTATTGGTTCGTCGGGGCCGAATGAAATTTAATGTTCTAAATTGACTGAGATAACGACGGACATAAGCTGCCGCAAGGCATGCGATTCAAAGCTGTGACAGTGAAATAAAATTGTAATGCGTGCGGGCGACATTCTGAACCTGGACAATATATTTTTCCGAAATTTGTTCAATTGGTGAGCGAGGGCAGTTGGGTTGACCTGACGGGCAGTTATGTACGCTGTTTGAACAATCCCTAATTCAGAGTGAGACGATTGTGTGGATTCCTCTGAATAGGGCTGCCAATCCTCTGTTGATTCTGTGGGCGCCAGCTGGGATTTTATAGATGAGTCTCCTCCATGCTATTCCCACGCTTTAAGGCCATCGCTCACCATCAATGTCTTTAACTGCTGATGAAAGTGAGCAGGTGCTACCAGGAAATGAAACAAAAACGTTTAAAAAGCTGCGCTACATTGCCTAACAAATGAAACAGAAGTTGGGTAACAGCGGAATTGATGACTTATCCTGAGAGAATTCAAAAATCTCACTTCGTGGATATTTAGAATGCTCGCGCCATGCTCATCATCTGGCGTTTTTATATTGCAAACCCGAATCAATGTGTGTGTGTGTGTGGGGGGGGGGGGGGGGTGGCGCAGACAATGGGCAATGGCAAATCATGGTCCTATATTGGAGGATCCTAAAGGGGAAACAGCGTTGGTTACGTTACGGAATTTGAGATTGATTTATGTTTCAGAAAGTTAAGTGTGGTTTGCGCAAGAAAGGTAGGTGAAGTTAGTTGAACTGTGAGTGTGGATCAGTGCGCGTGGTCATTACTTACTCACTGGTCAAGTTTTCGGGAACTTCCTCGCATGTCTGCCTCTTTTCTACTTTGCATTATTACATTTGCCACCAATTCCTTCCTCTGCCTCTATAACTTGTGTGCTTTATTGGGGAATCAAATTAGTAGCATTTGCAAATTCTGTACGTATTGGTGGATTTTCTTTCTCCTAGAAATCAACCAATAAATTCAAAATCTAAAAATAACATAGGAGACCATTCTAGCCTCAAAGGGGCACTCCTATTCCTGCAACTTCCCTTACTCATGGCAAGTGTTAGTAGCGATATGGGTAAGTAAGCTTAAAATTATATATATATATATATATATATATATATATATGACTTGCGATAATATCTTAAACAGATTTGGCCATTTATTCAACTCAATTAATATTTTATGTCTCATAATGTATGGCTAATTTGCTAATTAATGTTATACTTGTGCTTACAAAATCAGGTCAAACTAACCTAATAACTTTAATCTTATTATAAAACATAATTTGAGAGTTATTTTTTATCCTAAATATAAGATATATTTCTTGTATTTATCAACTTTTTCTCGAATAACCTATGCTGATACTTCTTTAATAAGAATCAAATAAGAGTGTGAGAGAATGAGTTAATGAAGATAATTAAGGTATTTTAAAAAAAATATTCCATATTAATTAATTTAGCTAGTTTTTTTAATAAAATAAAATTAATTAAACAGTTTTTAAAGGAGCATCACTTTATACTAACAAGTGTGTGGCACAACCAGCTCACAAAAATTTGATGTTGTCGTGCCAAAGGAAAAACTAGAGAACAGTGTCGTGGATTGTGCGATATGAAGGGTCAACGTTATTAGGCAGGGGAATGTCGATATCTCTGGCAACATGATCCTGTCTTTGACTTCAAAGCACAAGGTTTTGTAGCGTCCCAAATTTATCCACCACCTTCATCTCTTTCCAGTTCATACGGCTTACCCTTGATTTGTATGTAACAGCAAATAGCAAGTTGAAAAGTTCTTTACGTTATCGCCATCTCTTCATCACATGAGCATCGACAAATTTGTAAAACGCCACAAACTGAAAACGCAACAATACATAGCTTCCAACAAAAAGGACATTTGCAAATTAAATAAACTGTATTCATATTCAAGAGACTGTCATTGTTTCTACACTGCGGATTTACAAGTTACAAGTATCATCAGAACCCCTGAAAGAATCACGTAGGGAGAGACTCTCAATGTCTGTCGACTATGCCTAACCAGAACTGTGCCAGGAAAAACGAAAAAAAACAAAGAACAACACAAGAATGGGAACAAATGAAAGAGCAAAGGATGAAGTTCGATTGGTGGTACGTAGCTAATGGCCAGGACCCTTTTTACTTGGTCCAGAAGCAAGCTTGAACGTCAAGCTTCGTAGAGAAGTGCGAGTGCTGGAATTGTTGGAAGAAACAGCAAAGGACGCCATTCCCAGAGGCGTCTTCGATCCTCTCATTTCACTGCAATCATGATGAGCTTCCTCTGTGCTTAACGTCTCCGATGGAAAAACTCGGCAATGCACATGGCTGACATGCGATGACACCACGAGCATAATGATGATGACGCACAACACACCCCAGAGACTACTCCTCTTCATTGCCATCTTCTTCTTCTTTCAAAATACTGTCTCGGACTCTGCACCTTCGATTCGTTTTTCCCTTCTGTAAAGGTCAGCTAGCGTATCTGTATATCAGATTCTTGCGTGGAATGCAACGAGCAACTGGCCAGTGGTGGTTTATATAGAGAAATGCTGGGAAGGGGTCGGTGAGACCTTTTCCACGTGGGTCCTTTGAAAAGCTGCAAGCCGATTTGACTTTTGGCAATTCTACTGTTCTTTTCCTTTGGAATTTGATGTTGGAAGCTCGTCTCTGGGTTCTCACTTGCAAAGAAAGAAAGAAGCCTGCTTTTGAAAATGTGGAGGCACTGTTAGAATTTGACTTTATAGTACTAAAAAAATAGGAAGAGATTTAAATGCTAGTCCGAGTCACCGCTGGGAATCAAAAGAACAGAACAAGAAAGATTGTTATACAACGTAGTTATATATGTCTGCGTGGCAAAGTTCACGTTGAACCCATAGACGTTTCACACGGAATTTGATTCAAAGGCTTGAATTTTACAATCTGTCACGCGGCTCATGCTGAATATATTTATTCCTATTTTAATGCCATATGTTCCTTTTTCTCCGTGTCACAGTAGACAACCACCGTTGGGAAGCTTACTCTGAAATTAATGGTGTCAACTGGGAAAGGATCTACACGTTTGCTTGAACTGTCACTCCTTTTGAGTTGTGGGATTCATGGCGGTGCACAGGTAATTCCATTTCGCCTTTTCTCTTCCCCCAAACTTGAAACAGATTAATAAAAGTGATACCCGCAGTTAAAAATGTTACTTTGGTGACATCATCAACGAACAAGGCAAATCAAAAGAAGGTCTTTGTTTCTATATGAATAGAGGGTTTTAGTTTTACTCCCCCAAATTTCAGGGACTCCCATTTCAGTCAAATCATAAGAAAAACGTGAAAAACCCAATTATTCCATGGAGCTATATTGTGAACAACGCTCACCTTCTTTATTTGGAGGAACGATCTTCTGATATGCTGGTAGTCAGTCAGCTTGGAGTATTTACAGCAACAATGTGTAGGATAGAAGAGCTATCTGATAAGAAATCTGACTTCCCTGGTGCTGCAAAACTTGAAGGACGCAGTGTTTCATACTTTGAACAGAATGTCCGCAAAAGGGTGCCCTCATTCATCATGAGCGAAAATCGGTAGAGGTCTTTCATTAGTTTAAGGAATGATATGATCAGGGATGATTTTGACAATTGAAAACGAATCTAGATTGCATTTTGGTGGTACGTGAGAGATGAAAGGGGTCGTTTAGGGGAAATTGGACGCCCAATATGCTGGCTGTATCTTATGACTCTTGGATACCATAACAGAGTTCTTTAGTGTGTACCCTTCCGTATTACAAAAAAGTCAGATAGTTTTACTGGTTAATTAAATGATTCGCGTGTCTTGCTGGTTCTCATCCTCAATTCCTCGTACACAATCTTTGTAACTTTAAACGGCATATATTCCAAATTTAATTATGTCTCTTCCTCTCCTCTTACGGTTGAAAATGCAAGAGAAAATGTATTCGTGTTTCCTCAAGCACAGGTTGCATACCACGATTAATGTTTGAGGTCAATAATACCATAATTTCTGTATGTCCGTGTGAGGCACGGGGTTAAAACATTAAATTTGCGGATCATGGTAACTTGCTATTACTATTTTGCAGCAGTGAGCCTCAGCCCCATGTGCGCATTTGACTATTTGGGATTGTGCGCTTAGAATACAAAAATCAAAATCTCGTGGGCGGGAAATAAATGTTCCACGGTCTAAGTTGTGTCTTCTTCCTAGTTAATCTAGCGACCTAGGCTTGCGCTCTCCATCTCATGATAATTCGTCATACTCTAGACGATCAAACTAAGAAAGAGATTATATGTTTTAAATTAAAAATTTAGGTAGATGGGTTTCCTGAGCTTATAGATTATTTACTAATAAAGAAATAAACAAATTTATTTATTAATAAGAGTTGACATATATAGTAAAAAATATATTCATATCTTATAAAGTCACGAGTTTAATTCCTACTACTGTCATATGGACCCATTTAGTAGGTGATCTCATAAATTTTATGTAAACACTCTCTAAATTTTAGGTTTACGAGTTAACTTTAGTAAATGAATGATATTAAATTTATTTAAATTTTGTATATATATAAAAAATTAAAATTATTGAACAAATGGGGCCTATGTGTGTTGGGTAGTGGGCGTTCTAAAAAACGCAGAATTAGGCCCAATCGACCCATCGGAAGACTATACTTCGGCCTGACCTACCAGGGGAAGGAAAACACGCACTCCGGTATGTGATGGTCAATACTAAATAATATAACCTATCATTATTTTGTTAAAGTAAGATATATAATTATTTAAAATATATTTAATAATTAAAAAATATTATTTTATTATGATTCTAGTCGTAGCACTTAAAAAGATATCATAATTCTTGAATATTTAAGTTTATACTTAAGAGTAATAGATAACTCGTCCTGCCTGATGTTAGTATCACTTAAAAAAAAAGATTTTATTTTATCCTTAAATCGTTGGTAAATCTAATCTCTTTAAAAATTTTGATAATAAAAAAAAGTACTACAGGGTATAAAAATTTCTTTGAACTGAAACTAGACTGATTGATGAGGTTTTACTCCGCCATTGCTAATAATTGATCTAATTTTGAAATATTCTAATTCTAAATACAGACTTGTGCTTAAAGAGGATTAATTTTTGTATCCTTTACAAATAAAAGATATAAGAACATTCTCCAAACAGGCGGACCTGTCAATTTGGCAGTCAAGCCTGTTATATAAAGAACGTCGCCTATGAACAAGGTATTTCGACCATATTCTCCTTGGCTGTAATAACGGATCTAGAAGTTATGCTCGTAAGGAAGAAATTTGGGAATTTCGATGATTGTTCTCATTTTAGTATGTTTTTGGTTCTCCAGTTCAATGTTTTCTTTTTTTTATTTATTTATATAATTTGTTTTGTGCGTTTTGTTGTATTAGCGTTTGTCCGGTAGTAGAGAATGCTTAAAAACAAAGCGGGAGGAATGAGAGGAAAAGGTTAATAGAGACAAGAGCATGAGGCCATGATCCACGAGGCGCAGGACAAGTGGGTCTATTCACCAAAATGGAATCCAAACGTATTCATTGCATTTGTTGTCGCCTTCGAAAACCGTCAGAAACTGGTGTGGTAGTGATCCCCTGCTTTGCCTCCCCTAACCTTCACATTTACTACACTTTCGCTCCATTATCTTTTCCCTCTCACCCTCCTCTTCGTAACTTTTCTCAACTTCTTCGTTCAGCTGCCTCCTTCAATCCCTTCTATCGGAGGGGAGCGAATAAATTCCGCTTGTGAAATTCTGTCTTGGCCGCTTAGGGATGAAGAGGCCACTTTCCGGTGATGTGCTACAGCCTTCAGGCGATGATAGGAAGATGAAGAAGGTTAAGCTGACGGAGAGTGATGAAAAACCTGACAATCGGATGGCGGAGAACTCCGGTGGGTTTGTTTATTTTGATGAGAATCTGCTTTTCGAGGTGCTGAATCACGTGGACGCGAAGACGCTGGCGATGGCGGGATGCGTGAGCAAGCAGTGGTACACGACGGCGCAGGACGAGCGTTTGTGGGAGTTGATCTGCTCCAAGCAGTGGGCTATCACCGGCTGTAGTGAGCAACAGCTGCGTACGGTGGTGCTTGCGCTCGGTGGATTCCGTCGTCTTCACTCGCTGTACCTTGGGCCTCTCTCCAAGCCACAGCCATGTTCGACCTCCTCGTCGGCATCATCTTCATCTTGGGCTGCGGTCCCGAAGGTGATTCGATCGAAGCCGCAGTCTCAGCTGGGGAAAGACGAGGTTCATCTATCACTGTCTCTGATGTCGATCAGTTGCTATGAGAAGATGAATTTCAATAAGAGTAACAGATGATTTTTACAATGAATTATGTCGACATTTCTGATTTGGCCTATGTAATCTGCCAATGGCCTTGGTTCTAAATTTGTATCTGTACGGGTGGGATTTCTGGATCAGAGTGAGCAGATCTGCAGTATTATTAACACGGATTTGAGCAGGAGTCTGGTTTAACGGATGAATTGTATTATAATATGATAAATCCAATAATTGAATTTTGGGTTATGAGAGACTTCATCTAATTGCTTGATGGTCGGTCACCGTGAGACCCCTTCTGAATGAACACGAATGGACGGAGACAGGGTTTCCACAAATGAAGGTCGCAATTACTTTGCGAGGCCCCTTCTGGTATACTGATGCGCTGTATTTAGTTGTTGTAAGTAACAGAGACATTGTTATAATATATTTAATGTAAAACAAATTAGGGCAAAATCGAAATTTCAGGATTGCTTTTCTTGACCAGGAAGTTTATAAAACATGGGAACATTAGGATTGTGAAAAGGTTTGTGTGTATTATTTGACAGGAAATGGTATGGATAGCGAAGCCATGTAATGAATGTGTGGTTCAACGTACGATATTGGGGGCTCGCTCTTTCTCAGAGGAAAGAGAGGCACGTGGATGGGACGTGCTGGGTCTTCCGTGCCATTGGCTGATTTTGGCAGTTTGATTGGATGATTTTAACGCTCGTTGTTCCCTAAAGAAAGGAGGTGAGAATAAATTCCGATCTCACTAAACAAGCCCACTTTTCAATTCATATCCCACTGCGTTCGTAATGAAAGCGAAGCTTAACTAAATTTTTAATAATTAGATGGGGGATTGGATGAAGATATTAAGACCCAACATTAATGTGGGGTTTTTTAGCTGCAAACACTTGAAGAATATAACCTCGCTTGTCCTACAAATTCAAAAACAATACAGCTACAAAGGGCGTGCGGGGGAAACTACGAGTGCTATAGAGAAAATGAGGGAAGCTAGTAAAGGGCAAGAGCTTCTGGCTGAAGTAGGCCCGATGGGAAGGAATCGGAAACAAAAGCAGGAATCAGAAGAGTATATAAATTCTTCGGGCCACAAATGTGTTAGACTGTCATCCAAACGTACCTAGCTCCATTGATATGGGCCTATTTAGTAAACTCGTGGATTGATTCGTATTGGGCCCCATACAACGAATCATGTAAATTGATGTGATATAACGATAAAAAGCTCAAAACTTAACAGAGTTTAGTCCAACGGGACCTTAATATTTTTAGTTTTTGAATTTGATTCTTATAAAGGATAATTACATAATTAATAATCTTATGTTACAATCCATGACCTCTTTTTTTTTTTATATATATATAAATATCTTTTAGATCACTAAGGCATGAGACTATTCACGTAATATTTCTTGTTATGCGCAATTTGAAATATTAGTTCAATTTTTAATGATGAAAAGGTGATAAGATCTCATTTAGCGAGGTTTGTAGGCTTTTAATCTTTATTTCATACACAATATAATTCAACGCAAATTTCCATACAAGTAATCACGCAAACAAAATATCCATGTTCCCCGTGGGCCAAAAATGGATGTAGCAGTCCCACCGGGCCACTTGTACTTTTTCCTTCGATTCCTTATACAAGGGGTAATCTCCGTTTTGTTTTATATTTACTCAGAGCACCAAAAAAACATATAGAGGTATCAAGAAAGAGCAGACGGAGGATCTAGTATCATGAATTGGGCCACCGAGATTTAATAATATTTATGTAATCAATAATTTAATAATTATAGTCAATACTTCTTTTTTTCCCCAACAATAGTCACGATTCGCAATCTATAAAATCTTTGCAATACGTAGGGAAAGGGGTAGATATTGTCATCTTGTTTTTTTTTTGGTACAAGAGAGGGCTAATATACCCTAAATCAACTAAAAAACTAATCACAGTAGGGATCAAATCCCAAACACTCCTTGCGCACGATGTCCTTCAAATGTGCATGACATGAATATAATACTTTTGTAGACCTTAAGCCATCTTTTGCCAATGCATCAGCCAGCTGATTTTGATCTCTGGATATATGTTGAATTTTTAGATCCCAAGATAGATTCAACATATCCTGTAACTGTGTAACTAATAAGCTGCATCTGTAGTCCGTCGAATTGTTCAACATGTTTACCACATTCTTTGCATCTGATTCTATAATTATTTTCTTGAACCCAAGCTCCCAGGCCAATTTTAGACCCTTAAACACCCCCATTGTTCAGCTTCAATAGCAGTACATGATCCTAGAACAGTCATAAATCCTACAATCCAGCTTCCAGAATAATCTCGAATAATACCGCCATAACCTGCTGCATTGTGAGTTAGCGTAAGCGCTCCATCTACATTTAATTTCACTCATTCTAATGGAGGAGGTTTCCATATGGGTGAAACTGATGCATCAATTCTATTAGACACAAAATCATTCTGCAGTTGCACATATCTTTTCCATATTTGTGTGATGATCGAGTGGGGATCTACTGGTTTAATAAAATCATTATCAAATAAAGATTTATTCCTCCACTTCCATAAACTCCAAATTGCAACCCCCCAAATTTGACTCCAATTATTCTATCCATAATCTCCCAACTGCCTTTTGAGATTCATAGCAAACCAATCCCGTAAGGATGCCCTAAAGAATGAAGACCAATTCTGAGGGTAGATTAATTTATACCTAAGGTCTCTAGCATAACAGCAATCACGGAGTATATGTAAAACATCTTCTGTGCCATCATTACAATATTGGCATGTTGCATCAATTGAGGACCATCTACTTCTCTAAGCATGCGTAGCTAAACGATTGTTGAAGGCTATCCACATAAAGACATGAATACGTTCAGCCCCTCTCCACTTCCATATATCTTTGTAGATAGGACTATAGTCTTGCATAGAGTTCTTCTCAATCAAATAATAAGCACTTTTAATAGTAAAAGTACCCTCATTTGTAGCATTTCAAACCATCAAATCATTACCCGCCTCTGACATCGGTGGTATCATACTAATCAACCTTTGGAATACGCTTCTTGGGATAATAGTAGCCAGCCTTTGGTAATCCCAAGTTCCATCTGAAACCCAATCCACAACTTTACTACTTTCTTCCTCTGTAGTAAGAGATCGAAGACATAAATACTTCAGGCATTTATCTGGAAACAACCACTTGTCCATGAAAAAATTTACTAGTTGTCCATTTCTAATATGCCACCTAATACCCATCTCAACAATATCTTGTTGTTTTGATATGAATTTCCATAGTGCAGAATCTCCTTTTCTTGCTTCAAGTAGATTCTCTTCATTCCTTAGCATATATTTATGAACCAACACATCAACCCATAGACCCTTCTTTCCATTCACAAGATTCCAAGCTATTTTGGATCTGCAAGCCCTGTTAAAAGACAGTAATTTCTTGAATCCGAGGCCCCCATACAATTTAGGTCTTACCATCTGCTCCCATCTAATAGGATGAAAACCATATAATCTTTGACTATGACCCCATATAAAGTTCCGTTGCAATCTCTCCACTTCCTGACACACTGACACAGGAATTTTGGCCACTTGCATAGGATAAACAGGTATAGAGCTCAAAACAGATTTAGCCAAAGTTATCCTACCAGCTATCGAAATAGTGCTTTCTTTCCAAGTAGCAAGTTTAGTTTTGACTCTATCAACTATGTAGTGGAAAGTATCTCTTGGTTTCCTCCCTCTGATGATTGGAAAACCTAGATAAGTCCCAATTTCAACAGAAATAACCATTCCTGTAATGTCCCTAATCTTGTTTCTAATGCTACCCTTTACCTTAGGAGAGAAGAATACTGATGATTTTGTCGTATTTATTTTCGTACCTGAAGCTTTACAGAAAATATCTAGGCAACTCATCATAGTTTGAGCTTGCTTTTCAGATGCCACTCCGAAGAGAAGAAGGTCGTCTACAAACATCAAATGAGAGATATAAGGCCCCCTTAGACACCATAATTGGTTTCCATTGATTTGAATTCACTGCATCTGTAATAATATGTGATAACCTGTCTATACACAGCACAAACAAAAGAGGTGAAATAGGATCTCCTTGTCGGAGACCTCTTTTAGGATAAAAAAACTTAGTTTGGGAACCATTCCATAATACATTATATGAAACAGAAGTAATACAACTCATAATAAGATTTATCAAAGAATGATCCAGACCAACATCAATAAGAACCTGATGCATAAAATCCCATCTGATGCAATCATATGCCTTTTGAAGATCAACCTTCAAAGCCAATAGTCCATTTTTCCTTTAGCTTTCTTCATTATGTGCATGATTTCTTGATCAATAATAATATTATCTTGAATATGTCTGCCTTTGATGAAGCTTGATTGATAAGGGGAAACAATTTCATCCATAACCATACTCAATCTTCTAACAATCACGTTAGTAATACATTTATAATGTACATTGCATAAGGCAATCAGTCTAAAATATCCAATCTCCTGTGGATGTTTATTCTTTGGTATAAGGGTAATCAATGTCTTATTAGTACTAGACTCAACACACCCATTCTGAAAAGCTGATCTCACAAATTTACATAAATCATTTCCCACTATATCCAAATTTGCCTGATAAAAAATTGGGGAGAAACCATCAATACCAGGAGCCTTATATGGCCCCATAGAAAAAAGAGCTTCTTTAATTTCTAAATCTGTTGGCTCATGGGACATAGCAGTAGATCTAGATTTAACCTCAATAAGAAAGTTGGTCATTGTAACTAACTTATAATTAGAGCTATCAGGCCCATCATACAGAGTTTTAAAAAATTTTAAAACCATACATATCAACTCTGACTCATTCTCAATCCAATTCCCATCATCATCCTTAAGAGTAACAATTCTATTTCTTCTTCTTCTCATTTTTGTTTTAAGATGATAATAGCGAGTATTTCGATCCCCTTGATTAATCCAGTCAGTCCTAGCTTTTTGGAACCATTTTATCTCTTCTAATTTAAGAATATAATCTAAATCAGCTTGTAAATTCTTCTCAAGAGAATTTAGAAAATTTGAGTAAGTATAAATTGGTGACTTTTGAATACCATTCAAACGGGCTAACAAAATCCTTTTTTTCTTTTCTATAAATCCAAAAATATTTTTATTCCAATCCATTAAAGATGCCCCTAACTCTTCCAAAGCCTTATTAAAATCATCACAATCACTCCATATTGTAGAGATAAAATTTTTAAAATTATCATGAGTAAGCCACATAGCTTCAAAGCGGAAAGGTTTATTTCTCCCCCCATTAAAATGATTAATACATTGTAAAGCAATAGGGTTATGATCAGAAAAGTTTGTTCTAGGAAGAACTTTCAAAAAGTAATCTGATAAATTATTTAGAAACGAATTATTCACTAAAGCCCGATCTAATCTTTCATATAATCTATAACAACCAGCAATCCTAGGATCTTGCCATGTGAATTTTGGCCCCTGGAAGCCTAAATCTGTAAGCCCACAATCACTAACTCTATCATTAAACCACTTAATTCTATTATGATGAATACCCATTCCCCCAATTCTATCATTTGACTTTAAAATATCATTAAAATCTCCAAATACTACCCATTGCATAAAAATAGAATTAGCTAAGTTCTTTAAATCATACCAGAGTGCCTGACAAAAATTTGAATGTGGGATAGCATAGATAGCTGTCATTAAAAATGCAAGCTTGCCACCTATTTGACAATAAAAATGGAAGAATTGTCTATTTTCTGAAATAACCATAATCTGTATCAAATCACTTCTCCAGGCCGCTACTAATCCTCCAGAACGACCTGAGCTAGGAATCATTTTCAAGGAATCAAACCCCCATGATTTGAAGAACTGAAATCGAGATAAATTTGCACATTTGGTTTCTGATAAAATAATAAGACTTGGTCTTTGTCCTATGCACACGGTCTTTAGATTTCTGAGGAGCCCACTAGCACAAGCCCCTCTAGTATTCCAATATAATAGACTATCCATAAATAATTGAGATGATTTAATCCAACTCCAATAACCCAATAGTAGCTTGTTGCTCTTGCATGAATTGTGTCTCTTCTACCATAATATATTCTCCTTCCAATTCCACATTCACTATTGGAGCTTGGCTTGAGTCCACGTAATCCACAATTGCAGACCCCCCCTCACCAGAATCTATTTCCTCAATTCCTAGTTTTTGTTCAATTTGATTTGGATTTTGGTCTTGCTCCATTTCTTCTCCCATTTCACGTGGCCCAATTAATTCCTCCTCTTTCCCATGAACCTCCTCCACTTGAAGCCCATGATGGATTTCACTTGTAATTCTATTATGAGGCCCAAAATTATTTCCACCAATTGCCCCTTTATGAAGCCCAACATGACATGCCCCCTCCCTCATTTGATCCACATCTCGTACCTCCCTCTCATTTCTTAATCTTTTTTCTCTTCTCTCTATATCCTTCCCTTCTCTCACCTCATTAATTTCCCCATTTGAAGTCATACCTACTCGGCCGCCCTTCTTTCTATCTTCTACAACACTAGACTTCCTTCCATCTCTCTTTCCACCAAACACTCTAGTTCCACTCTTTTCTTTTCTAAACTCAGTCAGCTCCCTCTGTTCACTTGTCATTTCTTGTCGTACATTCTCATCAACTCCTCGAGCATCATTTCCTTGTTCAGAAACCTCCTCCAAAACGTCAAAACGTGAACCCCTAAACTCCGGTAGACCGTTACCTATTTTGTTCTCTTTTGTTTTGCGTGGCCGACGCGCTTTCTGGACAACCCTCCACTGTTCACCTTCTTCCCTGGACGACATCTCTGCATTCATGGAGGATGTCGCTGCATTCATATCCTGTACCTTCTCCTTACTTCTCTGGTTTCCAGCAACATCTTGTTTCTGTACGTGGTTGGCTTTATTTGGACACCCCTCAGTTCTGTGCCCATAGAACCCACACCTTGTACATAAGGAGTGCAATCCCTCATACTCCAAATAATACTCACCCCCATCTAGATAGAATCCCGACATTAGTTGTTTACTCAGGTCGACTAACACACATAGCCTCGCATAATGCCCTCTCAACTGTTCAGTAGTGTTCATATCTACTTTGAGAGTCTCTCCAATCCTATTCCCAATAATGGTGAGAGTTTCTTTATCATAGAATTCCAATGGCATCCCCGGTACTCTTATCCAGACCGTAACTTTATCTATGGTAGCTTTTCCCGGTATGAAATTAGGTTTCCACGGACGCACTGTCAAGTAATGGTCATAAATCATCCAAGGACCACCTGTTAATGCATTGAAATAATCATCCTTGTTTGATAATTTCACCACATAGAATCCCTGGCCTATATTGATAAGATTGATCACACCATTTTTTGCCCATAAAGCTTGTAATCTGGATTGAAGAGCTTTATATCCAATGCTTCTATCCAGTAGTTTAACTATAACAGCTTTCTTCTAAGCCTTAAATAATATTTTCTTCATCTTGGCCGAGAAAGCAAAGGACGGGAAATTTCTTGATGGGTCTTCAGAAGTTTTGAACAAAGGCTCCTCCATCTCCTTATCCATCTCTTGTGATGATTCATCTGACATTGAATCATCAGAGAATGTATTATTCTCCTCCTCAATATCTTCTTCAAAGCAGTCATCGTTCTTATCGGTTCCCTTCAGTTTATCAGCAAATGAAGGTTTTCTAGTTGTCCCCACTTTTGGCCATTGATCTTCATACATTGTTCCCTCACTAGGCTTTTCTCCATTCTTTATCTTTTTTGCACTTCGTAGGAGTTGATCGTCCTCCTCCACCGATGCAGGAATCAAAGCTTGCTTTGTAGCACTTCGTAGAGTTAACGCCATTTTTCCGTAAAAACCAGAGCCTGAATTTTTTGTTACTTTATATTGTCATCTTGTTGTTTACCCGTATAGGGAGTGGCATGTTGTTGTTGTTTTTTTCTGCTGGGCTCTTTCTTCGCGACCCAACAGTGGATTGAATATCGGGAATGACAAGAGGAATATAATAATACTCAATATAACATTTAGCTTATTTCCTTATAAGTATATTATAGTCAGAGATTTAATTATTAACAGTAAATATACAGAAAGCTTCATAGTTAACACAAATTATTTTAGAAAGTTTATAGTCCTAAAGAATTAGTTACTTTTCAAATAGTATATACCCTAAATTTATCTGGAAAAAAATAATAATTATATGGAAGTATTAGTTTATCATAAATTCAATTATAATTAAATCAACGATCGTGATATCTGCGCATTAAATGATATACCCGACTTCGTGAAGGTCGGTTTAAAAACCATAGACACGTCCCGGTTCCAACAACTAATTCCCTGTTGAATGGGGTATGGTTGAATTTTGAAACTTCAGCTTTCATATGGACAAGCCAGTGTGTGGAGGAGAGACAAGTTCATGGGAAATTTTTGTCCCTAGATGCGCACAGTTTAGTTCATTTAGCACCGTCTTTGCTTGGCACCATTGACTTTATCGTCCAGCTCTCTTTCTGCCACCTGTCTCCCGATCTGCCAATATGTCGTAGGCATTGCCCTTTGTGGTAGCTAGGTCACCGTTGAATAAAGGAGCCTTAAACTTCAATTTTTATTGTCCTTATATATTTCATCATGAATTTTTAATTCAATAAATATTATATTACGGTGCAAACTCCTGGATTAGAAAGATCCATCTATGTTACAATATTCGGTCTGCCTACTGGGAAAATATGTTCATTCACACAACATGTGATGCCAATTTACTGCAATGGGGAGTTGGAAGGCTGGATTCACACAACAAGAAGAAGACTGACCATTGACTGACTTAAAGTGTAATCTACACGTCTTTCTTCAGAGGCTGCAAACGCTGAACGTCCTTAATACGCTTTAACTTGAAAATCTATATACCCGCGTTCAGTATCACCCAAACCCCACCAAAACCAGTCTGAGCTCTCATGGCGTTTGTAAGCTCTTCTGTGTTGTTAATCCTTCTCATTTCAACTCTACCTTTCCAATGTTCATCTTCATCCTCCGGCAATGCTTTCGTCCTATCGGTGGAGAATCCAGAAAACGTTATAAAATCAAGTAACCAAGTGTTTACTGCTGGGTTTTATAACGTTGGCGACAATGCCTTTGCCTTTGCCATCTGGTTCACTGAACCTCACGGCAATAACTTGACCGTTATTTGGATGGCAAATCGCGATGTACCTGTCAACGGGCGTGGCTCAACGCTTACGCTTCGTCACACTGGTAATCTTGTGTTAAATGATGCGGGTCACTTTGATGTTTGGGCCACCAACACTACCTCCAAAACCACTCCAAAATTGGTTCTCAATGATTATGGCAATCTTATTCTAACTGAATCCAACGGTGAACCCCTGTGGCAAAGTTTTGATTCTCCAACTGATACACTTCTCCCCGAACAACCTTTCACCAGATACACAAAGCTTGTCTCCTCCAGAAGTCAAACTAACTTCTCTTCTAGTTTTTATAAGTTGTTTTTCGACAATGATAATGTTCTCCGTCTTCTCTATGATGGCACTGATGTTTCAAGTATCTACTGGCCAGATCCTTGGCGCATCAGTTGGCAAGTTAATAGGTCCACGTACAATGCAAGTCGCATCGCAATTCTCAATTCATACGGTAATTTTAGTTCAACCGACGACCTTACTTTCAGGACATCAGATTATGGCCCTGTGCTTCAGAGAAGATTGACCGTTGATCATGATGGCAATCTTCGAGTCTACAGTCGAAAACGCTGGGGAGAGAAATGGAGTGTTTCATGGCAAGCCCAATCAGAACCTTGCAAGATTCATGGCATCTGTGGAGCCAACAGTGTGTGCATCAATGATCCTTATTCTGGGAGAAAATGCTCTTGTCTTCCAGGTTACGAGGTCAAGAATGTAAGTGACTGGTCTTTCGGGTGCAAGCGAAAATTCAATTTGTCTTGCAGCTCATCAGAGTCTTGGTTTTTGCACATAAAGAATTCCGAGTTCTATGGCTACGACCGGGGATACTTACCAAATTATACCTATAAACAATGTGTGGATGCATGCTTGGAATTTTGTGACTGCAGAGGTTTCCAATATAAATGGGATGAGGGCGCTGGCTACTATGCTTGTTACCCAAAGACACGTCTGCTCAACGGGTATCTTTCGGCTGGTTTCCTTGGATCAATTTACTTGAGACTACCTAAATCTAGTTCCTTCACTTTTGAAGAATCTACTGTGAAGAAATATGATCATGTTGTCTCTATAATGCTTGAAAGATTTTATGGCTTAAGACCTGACAGACTTTTAGTTAAGGTGATTCTCTGGTTAGTACTGGCAATTGGGTGCTTTGAAGCTGTGGGCATCTTTCTGGTTTGGTGTCTAGTGAGGAGGAAAAGAAAGTCGGGTACAGATCAACAGGACTACCATCTTACTGCTACTGGATTTAGAAACTTTAGCTATTCTGAGTTGAAAGAGGCAACAAAAGGGTTCAGTGAAGAGATTGGCCGGGGTGCTGGAGGAATCGTATACAAGGGTGTGTTGAAGGATCAACGAGTTGCAGCAATCAAGAGACTCAAAGAAGCCAGCCAAGGAGAAAGTGAATTTCTGGCTGAAGTGAACATAATCGGAAGACTTAATCACATGAACCTGATCCACATGTGGGGGTATTGCGCAGAAGGAAAGCACAGGTTGTTGGTTTATGAGTACATGGAAAATGGTTCTCTGGCAAAAAATTTGGTGTCTAGTAGCTCCTCACTCGATTGGAAGAGGCGGCTCAACATTGCTTTGGGTACGGCCAGAGGTCTGGCATATCTGCATGAAGAATGCTTGGAGTGGATTTTGCACTGCGATATAAAGCCTCAAAACATACTTCTGGATTCAGATTATCAACCCAAGGTGGCAGATTTTGGCTTGTCTAAACTTCTGAATAGAAATGATACCAACAACTCAGGCTTCTCGAGGATTAGAGGAACAAGAGGCTACATGGCACCTGAGTGGGTGTTTAATTTACCCATCACGTCGAAGGTGGATGTTTATAGCTATGGGATTGTCCTGTTGGAGATGATAACGGGAAAAAGCCTAGTGGGCTCCCACGTGGTAGATGGGGAGGAGTCACAACATCACGGGAGGCTGGTGACATGGGTGAGGGAGAAGAAGAATAGAGGAAATGGAACGACATCGTGGGTGGAACAAATCATTGATCCAACGATGGAGGGGAATTACGAGATTGGGAAGATGGAGATTTTGGCTAGGCTGGCTCTGGACTGTGTTGAGGAAGAGAGAGATGCAAGACCCACGATGAGTCAAGTAGTGGAGATGCTTCAGGGCAATGAAACTGGTTCTCATCAGTGATGGTAACAATGAATTAGAAGGCATGGCGTATATTTCCAGTGAATCCTCTGTTGACTTTTGATATTGCGTTTGCTTTTAATTATTAATTAGTGGCCCATATGCAATGAAGTGGTTGAGAAGTGGACGTTGTTATAACCACGACATTCTTGGTGTTTACGTGTGTTTTGAAATAAAAGTGTGGGTTTAGCGATAACCTAGTTTCAGTGAGAACTGTGGTTCTTGTTAAAGGCAAACGTTGTTGGGTAGGAGTGGGTGGTTAATGATTCCAGAGACGAACTGTTTTTGACGGATTCGTTAGAGTTAGTTTGCTGGCTTCTGGCTGCATTATCTATACAATATTTGATTAAGTAATGAGGACTGTTTAGTTGCGATTAAAATATCTGAACAAAGATTACAGAGCCTTGAGAATATACGAATCAATTAATCAATTTATATAGGTGCTGATTTTGTTTGAGGTGTGCCGTCCGTCAACTTATGTTAGTTACGCGGCCAGTACAGCAACTAAACTTTAGAGAGTAATAGCAAGTACATGGTGACGTATTTTTCTTTTTTATATGGCATGGTGACGTAATTTAGATTAGCCTTCTGGCAATTTTTTTTTATAAAAAAAATTTAGATAAGTTTAATATCGACGTTCAGTTAGAGTATAGTCCTAAATATTAAAGAATATTTATAAAAAATTTATAAAATTAGCTATTAAATAAACTCTTAGGAAGTAGACTCGAGCCTTCACGTAATTGGGTAATCTACTGGATATGGGGCTCTTTCACATGCCCATAGCCCCATAAAGCTCCAGGTAACATGGATTTGGGCCTAATCAATATCCGCCCACTTTTTTCTATTTTTTATGTAATTCAAACGAAAGGGATAACAAAATATTAATGCTTTTAAGGTGATCCAAACTCAAGATCTAGTCTAGAGATACTGTTACTTGATTCCTATTGTCCGCAACCGAAGATATATCTTATGCATTCACTGTGTTTAGCCGAATGATGAATATTATAAAATCATACCAGAAAGCGAATCAAGTGTGTAATAGGTTAGTTATCGCACCCAGCTAAACATTCCCGCCAAATCATCTTTCATAGTTTTAATTAATATAAAATGTTTTAAGTCAGCCATTGAAAATATTAATAGTTTTTATTTTTGCATCGATTCCAGCAAACCCAAGTCCTCCATAGCAATTTTTGATGGGATCTTCGTCGCGTATTTTAAGGATTGGAATAAAATAATGAATGTGGCGGCCTGTGAAAATTCCCCGCGAACTAGGCTAAAAGATTTTTTTTTTTAAAAAAAAAATAGAGCCATTATCTTGTAATTATTTATTAGCAGTAAAAAAGACCAAAATTGGATCACATTGCAACCTATTTATATTAATCTAATTAATTCCGAGAGATATAAAGATTATAGTCCCCATAAAGTCAAGCATCCTCTCAGATTTGGGGAATAGCAGCAGATCAAAATACAGCAAGGAGGATGCCTTCCTTCTTGTTGTGGTCACTGGTAGTAATAATTATGACTCAGGCAGGGGCGATGAGGCTTCAGGTAGAAGCGCAGAAAACCATATTTATACTGGCGGGACAGAGTAACATGGCCGGAAGGGGAGGCGTATCGATTGAGACCCCGACGTGGGACGGGGTGGTGCCGGCGGAGTGCCGGCGGAATCCGTCCATCCTGCGGCTGAGCGCGGGATTGGAGTGGGTGGAAGCGGAGGAGCCGCTGCATAAGGACATAGATGCGACGAAGACGAACGGGATCGGGCCGGGAATGTCGTTTGCGAATCGGATCTTGAAGAAGAAGCCGGGACTGGGCGTGGTGGGGCTGGTGCCGTGTGCCATAGGAGGGACAAACATAAGCGAGTGGGAACGGGGAAGAGAGCTGTACAGTCATATGATGAGGAGAGCCAAGGCGTCGGTGAGGGACGGCGGAAGCATCACGGCGTTGCTGTGGTATCAAGGGGAATCTGATACAATCACCCTCACAGACGCTCAGGCATACGCCTCCAGACTCCGCAAGTTTTTCTCGGACGTTCGTGCTGACCTCCAGTCTCCGTTGCTTCCTATCATCCAGGTCTTCTTTTTTATTTTATTTCCGTTGTCCTACCCAACAATTACATTTATTTATTCATTCATCCTCTTAGTATGTTTAGCGATGAAGTCTTTGGCGTCGTGCATTGGATTCAATTATGGAATTTGTAGGTCCACCCTGTTTATATATATATCATCTTAAACCCAGAAGAAAAAGACACCCAACCCCCTCACACTAACAAAATAGGAAGACATGTGGCTTAGATTAAGATAGACCTTCATTTGTTGTTCACACGTCCAATTAAATTTCCTTTGGAAGCACTTGTTGACTCTAACTTGTGTTCCACGCTACGTTTATTCATAATAAATTGATAACGAAACTGCGCCGGCCAAAGTGTGAACACCCGTCCATACCCATGGGGTCTCTCTTTCCCCCCACTTGACGCTAAAATTCAACGTCAATATCTTATTCTTATTTTTATCTCAAAACTAATTTGAATTATTATGTCATTTGCATTAAGCACGTGCGGTATGAAAAGTGAATTTCATAAACCCTTTAATATTATTATCTCAACAATAAAAGTCATTTAAAATATAGTAATCGTTTGCATCCCACTAATAAACCGTGTTGGATGAGTCCGCCTTTTTAATGTGCTGGTATTATTTTTGTCGAAATAATCCTTTCCTGAATGGCACTGCTCCTGATTCTTATTGGTATACTAGATCATTGTATTGACCTACATTAAAATATTTAAAAAAAAATATTTAGCAGACTACACCATTCATCCAGCCTAGTGTAGCCTGTAGATGGAATAATAAATATATTTACAAAAAAGGGGGTATAGCAAAACATTCCAGATAAAGCAACAACATTCCTAATTTTGGAACACCAGCTTTTGGTTGTATTGATAACTAAGCTACACGTATTTGGCAGGGTGGTTAGCCGATAATTATCACAACATTAACGGTGGTTTTGGTGTACAGGTGGCTTTGGCATCTGGTTTGGGCCCGTACTTGGAGACGGTGAGAGCAGCCCAATTAGGGATGGATCTCCTCAACCTGAGGACCGTGGACGCGAAGGGCTTACCCCTCGAGCCCGATGAGCTTCATCTATCGAGCCCGGCCCAAGTCCATCTGGGTCACATGTTGGCCGACTCATTCCTTCCCTTCCTGCCCTCCTCGTTGAATGCTCAAGCTCCATCGCCCAATAAGGCTCCTCCTCCTCCTCAGAGGCTTTCTAATTTTCCAGCTGCCTCCTTTTTAATACTTTTCTTGTTCCCACTTTTCTTCTAGTCCTTTCTCCCTCCCCCTCTTCTTGCTATGTTTTGTTTTTTTACCTTTTTACTTCTTACCGTGCAATAAGATACGTACTTAAAAAAAGACAGAGTAAATAGTGTGAGCAACATTATGATATACATGAGAACGAGGGGGCATGTGGGGTTATGGTGGTGGGGGATTGGTCCCTAGTTGAAAGAAGGGCAGCCACACTGAGGGAATATGGTAATGGTAGTGAGGTTGAAGGGAGGCGTGAGATCGTTATTCATTACTGACAGAGGGGGCCGCTGGGATTACATCATGACTTACATATGGGGTATTTGTCACTTGTAAAGGACAATGACTTCACAGTCATTGACCCCCAAGGTATCGGTCCCCAAGAAGCAAGTTGAGTCGCAAGATCCTATTTCTCAACAGAACACGGCAAAGCCCAAACAGTCCATTAAGCTAATATTGTCTCGTGGGCCAGTAGTCTCCACTACATATGAGTTACCTGAATTTGCCAACGTGGGAATATTTTAATCGGCACTTTGGTCAGGGTCAAACAAAGCAGAAGAACACGATGACATGTTACAGTTAAAAGAAAATAAAGGTAGAAATGAGATATGCATCTGTTATGGAATGTTTCATAGAGTAGGGGTGGGGGTAGGGAAGAAGATTTGGATTCTTCCACTTCTTTTATTCACGTGACTTTTATTTTTAATATTTTATATTATTTTAATTCTATTAAAAAAATTTAATAATTGAGATGATAAAAATAAAAATAAAAATAAAAATTTTAAAATTATTTTATTCAATTATAAAAATTTTAGATAATTTTAACCCTTTATGAGTTATAATTTTTTTTTAAACTATTTTACCTTAAATTATAAAAATAATATACTTATTTTTATTATAATAAATAAATTTTTAAAATATAATTTTTGCCTAATTTTACTTTTATTTTAATTAAAAACTTTTTTATCCTATGTGAACGTGCTTACTTTTGTTTGGCTTGCTAGTTGCTGTCTTCAATACACGAGCTCATTTTCTCCACTCAGTCGACTTAAGTCTGATTGGATAAATTTAGGACCACATGGCCTTCTTCGCATCGCATAGGTCCGAGGCAAACGTGGGACTCCCCTAATTAGTAATTGCCATGGAGAATGGGCAGACGGTATTCTAACCCCAAGAAGCAAGTTGAGTGGCAATATTCTACTTCTCAAAAACATTGATTATATTCTTCTTAGAATCTTAGTAGCGCTTTATTACCAACAGATATTAATCAATTCAATTTTTTATTCATTCTCAACGCTATATTGTTCTCAGGTAAATTATTAATAAAAAAAGCCCATGTGCACTAATTAGACGTAAGGAAGGTAGGGGTGTGCATGGACAGGGCAGTTCCCTGCCCGGTGCCCTGCCCAAAAAATGTATGGGCTACATTTTGTAGCCCGGTGCCCGACCCTGTCCGGTAAAAGCCCTAACAATTTTGGGTAGGGCATGAGCGGGCTGGGCATGGGCGGGCTGGACATGTCCAAGTCGTGATATCATGCTCATGTTGTGAAAAAAATCTGTAATTATGAACTTCTAAAATAATATCATATTCATGTATCTTTAAGTGTTAAATAATATCTATAATTCACTAAGAATAAGAGAACAAATATAATAATTAAAATCTTGAGATCCATTGCATATAAAAAATAAGCGTTGAAATCTAAATAGTTTGTAATTATAACTTTGTATCAATTTCCCTAATATTGACAAAGATAAAGCATCTAAAAAAATAAAATAAATAATTATAATTTATAATATAATCATATGATAATTAACAAAGTTAAAAAAAAGAAAAAATTAGTATATTTATAAATATTAAAAGATACAACTTACCTATTTATATTTCTAAAATTACCTTATAGTCACCAGTAGCTATCATATTCTCCCTTCTAAAATAGAGAAAAAATAAAAAAAATAAAAGAAGGAGTGCTCATGGGCAGGGCAGGGCAGGACAGCCCCTATGCCCGGTGCCCAGCCCGAAAAATGCATAGGCTGTATTTTGCAGCCCGATGCCTGGCCCTGCCCGGTAAAAATCAGGCTGAGCAGGATATTTTTTTTACGAGCTGGATAGGGTATAGCAGATTATGGGCATTATGCACAGCTCTAAAGGAAGGTTCCAATCGAATTTGAAATGCATTGGCGCCCTGATGTGCCGTGGCCGTTTTATGGGTCCCACGGATCGGAACTCGGATGAAGCAAAGCACGCCAGAAAAGCTTTTCTCTATTAAAAACATTTAATTACTCATAGAAATGCGCCGCTCATTTCGTGTAATAATAACGGGGCCTACTATTTTCATTATTTTCCCAACAATGGAATTTCCAAAATTTTATATTTTTTTAGAAATATTTAGAGTAATTTTTGCAAAAATTTGAATTTTAAGAATGATTATAAAATATTTTTTTTTATTGAAACATCTATCCATCATTATTACATATATAATATAAATATTCTAACAAATATCACCATTTTAATTTCTTTCAGGAGTCTTGTGCCAAAGAGCATGAGGTGATAATGTAGAGCATGAGGTGATAATGTACTTGTTTAAATAAAAGTTTGAAAAAATATTTATGAAAAAATAATTTTTGAATAATTTTTAAAAAATATTTTTTAAAAAAACATTTACAGAAAAAATTACTTTAAATAAATGAGTGTTTGAATATTTATTACCATAAGGACTTTTATAATTGAAAAATTATCATAAAAGATATAATTTTATTAAAAATATGAGAGATAATAGATGAGAGAGGAAAGATGAAAAATTGTATAGAATAGAGAGGAGAGAGGGTGAAGAAGAGATAAGAAAGAAGAGAGAGGGGAGAGGAGATATGAGATAGTATGTAAAAAAAATAAGGATAACATAATAATTATATAGTTTATAAATCTTTCTATTGTTTGAGAAATTAATCTTAATTTATTTAAAATTTTAATTTTGAACTATAGTTTAATCTAATTTTTTTTAAAATAAATATGAATATTTATTTTAATATTATTTTAAATTAAAATTAAAATTCTTTTTAAAATTGTAATTTTAAAAGTTTACAAACACGCGTGAAAAATAATAAAAATTTGTAGCCTTTGACTTTGTTTTGCCACGCGTTGTCGGTCAACTGATGATGATGCCACGTTGCTACTGAGTACTGAGGCCCTCGAAGAGAGATATGCCGCAGCAACGGAAGGGTTAAAGGCTTAAAGCAGTTGCATTTAAGAGGGCTAGGTGTTTTTTAACAAGGGAAATCATCTCAGCGATGGCGTTCAAGTCCTATGTGGAGTGGTTTTTAGTAATGGGAATGGTGATATTAAGCCATTCGTCAGGGTGGGCAGTGGCTAAGACGAAGGACATATTTATACTGGGAGGGCAGAGCAACATGGCCGGACGCGGCGGCGTTCAGGGAGGCAAATGGGACGGCAACGTGCCGCCGGAGTGTCAATCCAACCCATCCATTCTGAGACTGAACGCCCAACAGCAGTGGGAGGAAGCACGCGAGCCTCTCCACGCTGGCATTGACGTGGGCAACACTTGCGGCGTGGGGCCCGGAATGGCTTTTGCCAACCACGTCACTCGATCCGCCGGTTGTACGGTGGGTCTGGTCCCTTGCGCCGTTGGTGGGACTCGAATTTCCCAGTGGAGCCGAGGATCCCATTTGTATACTCGGTTGATAGAACGAGCCAATCGGTCCGTGAGTGATGGTGGCACTATTAGAGCACTTCTCTGGTATCAAGGTGAGAGCGACACTGTCGCGAAAGAGGACGCCGACTCTTATAAGGCTCGCTTCCAGAGCTTCATTACGGATCTGCGTTCTGATCTTAAACTTCCTTCTCTTCTCGTTATCCAGGTTAGCCCTTCTCCTCCTTTTTCGCAGTATTTGTTTATTATTTTCAGTGTTACGATTAGGCTTTTAAGGATGCAATGATTTGTTCTTGTAACGGTGGTTCACGCTTCAAAATGATTTGAAATGTGTCGCCGTCGTTGTTGTGCCATAATTATGTTTGTTGGTTAGTGTACGTCTCATGCACGCGACTTATAAATGCCAACGAGCCGGGCCAGTTGAGCCTGGATTTCATACGAAAACCTTGTCTTTTCCTCTAACGTTCATGTCCTCCTATGGTCTGTCTAATGTTGGTGCAGGTGGCACTGGCATCAGGAGAAGGCAAATACATAGAGAGGGTGAGAGAGGCTCAAGTGGGGATGAAGCTGCCCAATGTGAAATGCATCGATGCCAAGGGATTACGCCTCAAGTCTGACAAGCTTCACCTCACTACCATGTCTCAGGTTCACTTGGGCATCAAGTTGGCTCGTGCCTATATAGCCTCTTCCTCCCATCCAACCTTGCCTCACCACTAGCCCCCTCCTCTTCCTATATCTATGCCTTCTCCCAATGAATATACATATATGCATTTAATTTGCCTTTGTTTTCTCTTTTGCTTTACTTCTTTATGAATCCAATCCATGATATACATGTTTGCTACCACGTAAGTTCATTTTCCTGTTAAACCTTACAAAATGCACACAATCGCCATAACTGTGATCAAGAACACCGGTAAGAAATAAGTACACGCCTATGTGTCACCACCAAATGTAAAGTATGTCGTTACCTAATGTAGAATTGGTGGCAACAATTATCGCTCTGAAAGTCAATAATTGCTTTTAAATTCTTTTTCTTAATTTTTTTAAATAAAAACTTGTAATGGGCTTATAAATATATAACTAAAATAATAAATAACTAAATGAACTAAAATATAATAATATTAATGAATAATTCATATAATCTTTTCAAATATCATAGTACATCAATTAATAAGACATTTAAAAATAAAATAAAAATGTTGCTTAGAATCTTTTAACAATTGAACTCCAATAATTTGAAGGGGCTTTTTAGCTTCAACTTCATTGTCCTTTACTCTGAGTACATCTTGGTTGTCTGTTAGTTCTATTTCTTCAAATTCTTCTGCTTCCTCCTCCTCATCATCAGCTTTATCTTTTTTAACTTCTTTTGTGGCATCTTCCACAACTTCAACATCATTCAAAATTTCAGGAGGCTCAGCAAGGAAAAGAAGAACAGAAAACATGTGATTGTGGATATATGAATAAATAAACATAGAGACAGAGATCATATATACATAAAAGCAAATAAAGTGAACACAAACACAGTAGGGCATGGCAATCTTGCATGACCCCCTAAATGGCTTAGTATACCTCTATGAACCCACAAATAAAAAAGTCAGCCAAAAAAAATAGAGTGAATCAGAAATATGCGATTTATTAAATTAAAAGTCAAAATGGCTTTGCGACTGGCCATAAATCCTTTACATAGAACGTTGAAAGAAAAGTAGGTATATACCTTTCTTAGCCTTCTGGCTAAGATCAAGGAAGGAAACTACGTACAAAGTTTAGTGGGATAACATTACACCCAAAGGGAAAGCCAATAAGTGAAAATTCCAGACAATAAATCATCAAATTCATCATGCTATCCATAAAGGAAAAAATTACTTGGACACTTGCTCATAGCTGAAGAACTTCACAGCAGAATTAGGAATGATACGAGCACAATTAGTTCCATTCCCTTTGAATAGTCCACGGAAACCTTCAGTTCTCCAAATGTACTTGAGGCATTGTAAAGTTCCATTGTATTTAATATTATGGGGATTCTGGACCTGCATATGGCAAGGTCTACTAACTTATTTAATAAATCTAGACCAGCACACAATAATAGTTGTAGGATGTACTAATGAGCCTATATAAAATGGTAAAAGGAATGAATCGTGATAGCTATTCCCAAACAGATGTAAACAACAAAATAAACTAACCTGTAGCAAAATTTTCAACCGCTCCAGTGGAGCAACAGCAATTCGTGACCTGCACAAATGCAAAAAAGTTCCAGTATGTTAAAATTAAAGCTATTCGTAAAAGCAGTTCTCAGTAAAGTCACTAGACAAACACAAGAACGATTTTGGAATTATAAGTAAATAACAGTTTCTGAGGATCGGACTCATTTTTTGGTAGCTCGGAATGAACTTGCAGAGACGCTTATGAGCAAATCATCCAAAAATAGCGGAGCGAGTGAATGAAAGATCACACGGTTAAGCTACAACATCATATAGAAGCGCCTAAAGCATCTAATTGCCTTTCAGTAATTGATGCTTGTTCTAGGACAACAAAACATCAGAATCTCCCGTAATCACAAAATTATGAAAATACTAAATCCGTACGCAATCACAAAAGGCATTCCACTCTCACACACTTACGGCAATGTCATAAAAAAAACAGAGAGAGAACCCCCACGCTTTAGTCTAGATCTGTGTTTAAGTACTTCAATATTTACTTATCTTAGCTAAATTGATCATAAACCACTCAAAATTTCAACTTAAATCAGTGACCCAATCCAAAATCGAAAGAGCATAGGAGACAGAGCTAAAGACGGAGTCAAAGAGTTCACCTTAGGAGGTCGACAATGCTACGAGTTTGATCTTCGGCATCACAAGTTAGTTCCTCCTCCGACCACTCTTACGACGCTCCCATTCTAGTTCTGGAATGTTCGAAGATGACGATGATGCAATGAGAAGAAAGTGAAGGAATTGAAGTGTTTAAAGGGGAAGAGATGTGGCAAAATAAATTAGCCTTTAGCGGCGACAAGAAAAAATCGCCGCTAAAAGTCTACTTTAAGTGGCCACAAGAAAAGTCGCTGTTGAAAGTTTTACTTTTAGTAAATAATTTTTAAAAATAATTCACTTAATAAAATAATAATATTTTCTCCCAATAACTTCTTCAACTTATTAGAGAATTTTTATAAAATTTTCTGGGTAAATAATAACTTCTAACCATTTTTCTTAAATTTTCTAAGAAAATAAGCTTTTAATTTATGAAAAATAGCTATTAAATCATTTGGGTATCTTTTAAGAAAATAAACTTTCATAATTTTTTAAACTCTAAAATACGCATTTTATGAATTTTTCCTTCAACAGATGATATATACAACAGTAATTAAAATGTATGTATGTATTTTACATTATTATCTGTATAATCTCTTTTTACTATAATAACATGTGAAATTTCTTTATTTATTATTTAAAAATAATATTATTCAATAATTTAATTCTATAGTTGCTTAAAACCCCTACAAGTAGAGAAAAATTTGTATGAACACTTTTAGCAGCGACATGAAAGATAAACAGTCGCTGCTGAATCACACATTCTACGGTGATAATTTTTGTCGCCACAGAAAGATGTGGACAATTTTTTTTTATTTTTGAGTTTATGCGGTGACAAGAAAAAGTTGCCGCTGAAAATAGATTTTCAGCGCGACTTTTTATGTCTCCACTGAAGAGCTATTTTCAGCGATGACTTTTTATGTCGCCGTTAAAAAGTTGTCGCCAAATTAACAATTTTTTGTAGTGTAGGCTTGACCGCACAAGATCACCATGACACATGTTAAAGTTGTTAAGTTTAATAATTATGTGGATTAGTATTAGTTAATTAATTAATGTAAATATTTGGTTTTAAGCAATTAGTCAATATTTAATATGAAGCACATAACAAATCGGACCTTATTTCTACATGTGTTTTTATGATAGATTGAGCCATACATAAGCTCATTTGGATAGAGACTCCAACCTAAACCCTGTTTTCTATCAAAGCTTGACAATAACAGAGATATTTAATTGAAGAGAAAAATATATTGACATTTTAATATATTGCAAAACACCTTAGAAGTCTAAAAACCAGCGCTCTCTCTCTCACGATTCTCACTACCGTTCTCTTTATTATATCTGAAAACTAAAGAAAGAAGTAGCTGAAGAAACTATTCCTCCCTCTTTTATAAGAGACGTCAGTTCAATATTTATGGGCTCCTCATCAAGCGGGCATACTATTTATGGGTGTATAATTTAGATGTTACACAAACATGTTACGTTTCAAGATAAGTGTCGCATTATTTTATAACCAGAAAAAGCAAACGTGTCGAAATGTTAAAATTACAGTATGAGATTGATAGCTGGAGGAAGGAGCACCAACCACATCCACCAGGTGCCAACAGATTGACTTTACCAAAATGGGTGTTTCGTGTTCATTAATATTATTTAAGAGATATATGTGACTACGTCAAATTGATAAACTTCATCCTCAAATCCCAGTCAAATCGTCTGCGACCAGCGAGGATGGATACGGACGAATAAGGTAGTAATATTTTCAAACAGCCTTAAATAATCTAATCGTTTATTTGGAAGATCATGTCATTTTTGCGCGTGTTAATTTGTGTATATTGTACAATTTGTGCAGGCAATTGATACATAAACGAGGAAAGTTCTGTAGAATAGGCATAAGGAACAGGAGCTGCCAAAGTCCAAGAGAGACTCGAAAGTGGTTCATGAGAGTAGTCCCACTAAACAAAATAATCAAGCTGGATTAGATTCTGCTGAAAACAAATTTAAATCTGGAAAGGCAACGTCATTTACCTCGGAATTATTCTAGTGAACGAGAAATTTGCAGTCTTCATAAAACTGAGCTTCATAAATATGAGTTCCTATCAGTTTCCAACTTCTGTTGTACAGTTTATGTTACAGTTTGTACAGTTTATGTTAAATCGAGTTCAAGCAAATCATGTGGCGATCCCGTCTTTTATTTTAATTTAATACGCGTAGAGCGGTACAAGCTTTAATGATATTAAGCTAATTAAGCTCCCGGAAATGTTGAACATATTTTGGATTAATTAATTTAACAAAAGCAAGACAAATACACAATAGAGGTCTATGCATATAACTAATCTGACGGGTTATATATAATTGAAGGGATCATTTTAAGGATCCGGCGCCGAATATCTTGCGGCCCTTCTTTTTATAATTTATATAGTAGCTTTTGAGAAGAATATAAGCCAGGGAGAAGGGAAAAGGCAGTAGCCCACGATAATTAATTCAACTGTTTCATGTGGCCGTCTATGATTACATCTGTTTCCTAACCTATTCTTTCGGGGTTTGTGTAAACTGAGTGTTCATGCATTCACATATGGGATTTGAAAAATGATTACATGAATTGAAACTGGTTAAAATTTATATTGGATAAAAAATTTATATTAATTAGCCCTTAGAATTTATTATCAAACAATGTATTGTGGTTAAAAATTGCTTTTAGAAGGTACTTATTATACATTTTGTGTTTTACTATATTGGTTGACGATTGATATATTAATTTTAATTTTTTAAGTAAATACGCTGCACTTCTTTTTCAATACTTTTCTAAATCATATTATCTTTTTTTCTGTTGATATATAAAATTTGATATGATTATAAAATAGTAATATCTAAAAAGTAGATAGATTAATGGTGTTGTTGGCAAAACAAAAAAAACAAGAGATAGGTTAATGGTGTTGATGATTACACATTTACCTTAAAGTTATATATAATTGTGATGTAACAGCAAAATAACTATAAGGCGAGCACGAACCATTTAATTAGTGTGTCATTTTCAGTAAAGAACTTGTTTCTGTGGACAGTAATTATCGGAAAAACCATTTCCATGGACATTGGAGAACCGGGGGAGATCGAGACAATGACTAAAGAACTCCCTCGCGAAATTCCAAAAACATTATGGCCTGCGTGCTTCTTCTTTCTAATACTATTTATTTAGGCCGACATGTTTTTCTGTTTTAGTCTACTGCATATCTTTTTACCAACCACCATTTTTATTGGCATTTTTGGTTATATGCATTACCCAGAATAATCCCATTATTCTTCAAATTAAGCCATTGTTATTGAGGAGTACCCACCTTCCTGTCTCGATTGATCAGTTGAAAATTTAAAGAAATTAACGAAAAAGGATGTTTATTTGAAGGAAGAGAAAGAGCTATTATTTGACATGATATTGTTGTGTTACAGAGAACGAAAAGCTACTAACCAAATGGCTCTGCTTGAAATAAAAGATAAGAGCTGCGGAGAGCTACGAAATCAATTGAAAGCAAAGGTGAAAAATACGTAACAGTTGATAGTGACGCGGCACACAATCTATTCCCAGATTCCAACTTCCATGAATCCCTCCTGAGTGGCGCAGCCCCTGAACATGCCATTACAATTGAAGCCGTAGGCAACTTCACCGGTCTTCGACACTGCAATCAAACCCGCATACCCTTCGTCCAGCCTTTCCTTTATCACGAAGTCAACCGCTTCCTGAAGTTTTAGTCCTCTGTACTCCATCACCGCCGCCACCTCACGCGCCAGTGTCCCTCTTATGATGGCCTCTCCCTCACCCGTGCAAGACACGCCGCACGCGTCGCACGCGTAGGTCCCGGCACCGATCAACGGCGAGTCTCCTATCCTTCCCGTCATTTTGTTCATCAGCCCTCCCGTTGACGTCCCTGCCGCACACCGTCCCTCGTTGTCCACCACCACGCACCCCACTGTCTCCGGCGCGTATACGCTGATGGGCAGTCCATTCATTTGCAGTGGGCTCTCTATCCCCGCACCGCACGTTTCTTTTACGGCTGGGATCCTGTAATCAAACTGTGCCCAAAATATGTATGTATGAATACTTTCAGTCACGTTTGAAATTTCTCATGATTCTGTTATTTCACAGGCAGAAAGAGAGGTACCAGAATGGCATTCGCTTCCTTTGCCAGCTTCAGCATGCCAACATTCTCAGCAGTAATGAAATACTCGTTGTCCACTGTTTCCACACCCTGCACAATTTACACGATACCAAATTAGTCGAGCGTATTTTGATATTAATAAAACAATCAAGAGATTTAATTATTTTTTATCCATTCATTCATAAGTAGTTATGGAAACACCGCGTATACAACGAGCCAACACCCAAGAGTTACACGTAAATATGGCCGCATATAGGAAACGAAATGAAGGGGGTGACAAGGCAAAAGTGGGAGACTTTTTTCTGGTGATGAAAGCTCAGAAAAGTGGGTGGAGAGATGAAGCAGGATCGACGAACCTGCTGCCTGGCGAATCGTTCAGCGCCGGAGAAAGCGAGGTAGGAATGGGGGGATTTGTCCATGACCAGTCGGGCCAGCGATATCGGGTTCTTCACGGTGGTAAGGCCAGATACGGCACCGCATCTTCTTTTTGTTCCGTCCATGATGCTCGCCTCCAGTTCCACTGTTCCTTTTTCTGTCAGCGCAGATCCACGTCCTGAGTTGAATATCGGATCTGTTTCCAGTTCTCTCACCTATCACATTCACACATCACCCACCAAATAAATATAAATAAATTCAACAAATAATGCCTGCTACGTACGCTTCTGGCTAACAAATGTATTTCTATAATGGAATGTCTTATTCTACTAAGTAAACTGTAAAAGAGCGTGCATGGGATTGCAGAGAGAGAAAGATGTACGTACGACGAGTTCGACGACATCGATGGCGGGTAGATTGGAATTAAGGGCAGAGATGCCGAGTTGGAGACAGCGAGTGAGAAGTTGTTTGGCTTGTTCTTGACGGTGGGCTGGGAGATTAGGGTCGACGCCAGCGCCACCGTGCACGGCTATAGCCCAAGCCCCCATATGATCCCCCTCTGCCGTCGTAGGTGTCGAGCGTGTTTGGGTGTTGTTATGACAAAGCGAGATTCGCCCTGCGGTTATTTATAGGCATTTGCGGACTTGAAAGGGTTCTTGATTGCAATTAATTAGTTTTCTTTGTGTTTTTTTTTTGCCCCACCTGGTGGATTCGGACTAGGATAGCTGGCTATGGCAACGCTCCCCTCCCGTCTTAATTAATGAAATGGCTAGACTAAGCCAGGATTTAATGAACAGATCAAACCTATTTATATGAATAGCTGTATCTAATTATAAACTTATGATGTTTTTGTTATACAGGTAAAAGGCCAGGTTCTAAGATTTAGTTAGACTAGGCCATACGCTCCTATAGGCATATTGTCCTATTTTTAATATTTTAATAAAAAATATTTAAATAATATTATTATAGTATACTTATAAATACTATTTATATAACTATATATATTAAATTATTTATATTTATGTAATGGAATGATTGATAGTAGTTAATTCACTTAATTGATGTCTTACTTTTTTATTATTTTAATTTTCCACTTATAAAAAATGAAGTCGTAAAATACATTAATAAAATTAATTTAAATTATATTTTTTATCTATAAATATTCATGTATTACTTGATACCTATTAATTCTGTCTATCGACGAATATTTTTGACATAAAATGTGCAGGTATCTACGGAAAGATTCACCTCGGACAGAAACACTGCTCACTGCTCTGAAAACAAGACATCATCGCCCTGCTCCAAACAAAACTCCAACTGCTTGGGAATCTTAGGGTTCTGGCAATCTTCACGGCATTCTATTATATTTTTGCAAGCACCACACAAGGCAACATCAATGTCCCAGCATAGATTACTTTCTTTATTTTTCCTTGTGAGAAGATTACTTTCTTTATTATTCTTCCCTTGAAGTAATACTGCGCATTCTTAATTTTTTATTTCTTAAATAAATGAGGCGAAAACGTCCGAATTGGTCGTACTTCTCCCTAGTAATTTTTTATCCGTCTCCTCGAGCGTCGATCGTGTATTAAATTGAAGAAGAATCCAGTATTAACATTGGCAATATATTATATAAGATAACCAATCACTTTAGCAATTTACTTTTTTTCAAAACTGTATTTTAATTAGTATATATAAAAACTCGTGTACGTGTGAGAAACCAGTGAAGGACATGCGTTACTAATTAATAGACCTTGGTCGGTTCATCTGTATTGGCATGAAATCAAGACAATTGACTGTCCAGTCTCCAACTCCAATGCCGTGGCATGCATGAATCTTGAGATTATAGTTATATTTGTGGATTATGTTCTTGTTATTGTTATTTTTTTTTACGAGAGAGATATTTGTTGATTCTATAAAAAAAAGGAAGGTACGTAGTAGGTTCAGAAGAATTAGATTAAAACGGTCAAAGGTATTCTACGGGGTGAGTTCCTTAGGTTGACCCGGGGGCTGTATGCATGTTTGCGGCGAGGAATTAGCAAAAATTCAAGAGTTGAAAAGACTTTCCATAAATCATCTGATGATAAGGACGCTTATTGGCTGGGTTTGGTGACCAATGGACACGAAAGCCCTCCATTATCAGCTAATTAAGCGATATACTTTTATATACATATTGACTCACCTCTTACATTTAAAACGGCAGACGCTTCTTCTTAATGTATTCAGCAATTACGTACCCCGCCGATTGTACTGGAAAGATAAGGATTGTGATTGGCTCCAACATATGGGTGAATGGATGCGATATATATGCATGTATATATAAATTAAACCAGACGAAACACGTACAGGTATATATATACACACACTTAAAATAATGCTATTATGTGCATGTAACGATATTATTTAGCTTAATTATTGGGCAATGACTGGTTTTGAAAGGAATAACGAATGCGGGTATTTATATGGATGAAATTGGTCAGCCGCACAATTCCGATCTTCAGGGGACTGTGACACGTCATCATCGACAACTCACAACGTGCGATTCTTCCGTGTGTACTGTGTACATGCTACAGTACTTTATCTCGTGCTCTCTTCACTGTTTCCGATAGGGTCCTTCTCTATAATCTGTACATGTCCCACTTTTCTGTGGTATTCCACTTCACAAACGAAACCCTTGGCGATTAAAACAGTACTACCACTTTCTCTGCTGGATCGTCGATCAGTACACTAATGAAGAAGATAATGACTTAAGAAAGTACCCCAGCAGTCCTACTGTACAAAATAAAAGAAAATTCGTTGCATTTAAGAACTTAAAGAAGTTAAGAGAAACCCCACCCCACCAAGAAAAACTGAGGAAAATACATCAAATGAGAAGTCATAGAAGGCGAAGGAAACTCAATGAAAATCCCACTTTCAAATGCTGAGAATATCAGCAGGTGGCGATTGAGGAGTTTCATCCTTTAATTATATAGATTGTGTGGTTGAAGCCTCTGAAGTGTTTGTCAATGACAGAGAAGATTCTGTGATTGCAAATTCTCCCTATTTAGAGCAAGGAGGCCTTGGGAGTTCGATTAGAATTCGAACAACTTGGCGCATAGTTGGTCTCTCCACTTCCTGTTCTTCGACACAAGTTCGATTAAAACACATGCACGACCATAGATGAGTATCAAAGATCAAGAACTTCAATGACTTCTTCCATCTTCGAGTCTGTCATTTTTCTCACCCTCACTGTCTGCATCAGCGCCAAAAATTTCTCCGACTCACGATTTCCTTCAATGATGTCGAAGCTCCCTATTTGCTTCATTGGAGGAAGTGGAACTTTGACGAAAAAGTGATTTGGGAAGGCCATTAGAGGATCTTTGTGACTTGTCACTTTGTGAGCGCAATAAGGACGAATTTAACGGCTGTAGTATGAAGATTATAAAAGATGAGGAGGAAATCGTCACTGAGAGGATTTGCTCCCAAGGGAGGTAGAAGACATGTGAGTCACATACATCCACAAAGGTCGGAGAGATCATGAGAGAATCTTTATGAGATTCCTGGCCATGCCCATTGCCCACCACTGCTAGAGGAAATCCAATGGCTTCACGTCACGTGTTCTTCCTTCCCTCTCTGTTTCTGTGGCCATCGATCCTTTCTCTTTCTTGTCATTTTCTTTGTCCTCTTCTATATCTCACTCCCCTCCACCTCACACCACACTCGTTTCCCCTCTCCTCCACCACCATTTCCTTCTTGACAGTATCAAATTAATAATGTATAGTTTTCCCTTCCTTTTTATTCAAAGCCCTTTCATTTTTTAACTATTTTTATCCTTTTTTATGGATATTTGGTCTGAATTTAATTCACACAGTTTGTTTAACTTTGATGTATATGTTGGCACTCATAAAAACTGTAAACTACGCTACTCCCAGGTATGTGTCAATTGCACTTTTGGATTTTATTAAAAGGAGTTGTTTGGCTTTATAAATAGTACGAGTAATACAAATTTGCATGGTCAGCATATATTAAGGATACTGACAAGATTGCTTCTTCGTAAGGTAAATTAAATATATTTTTAAAAAATATTTCTGAGTTATTTAAAATAAGAATTCAATTTTCCCCAATCTAAATTAACAAAAATGCGTCGGGAGAAAATTTTGTCAGGTCAATTTGTTCAACCGATCACAATTTGCCTAGATTCTCCGGTCCAGAAAGACATGAACTGGGGTGGGTTTCTGGGACATTGATTACCGAAAATATCAAGAACAAGCTATGTCATATATAATTGCTGAAGCAATAGATGAGGAATCAGGATTTTAATTTTATCAGGCAAAGATGGAAGAGATTTACTCTCAAGTGGTAAGTCTAGCTATTCCAAGTTGGTGAAATGAATATTCCAATAATATACGGCAGAAATGGGAATGGAACATGGTCAATAATTCAATACCATAATGCAGATGCCTAGGATACATTAATAAGTTGTTGGGTTGCGCTTTGAACAATTATGGTGTCAGTATTCTGAAAACGACGATGCTGCCCAAACATATGTTCGTTGTCCTTCTCTTTCCTCCCCGCTGCCCACAAATCCGACCAAATTCAGTGGAATCCTATATAGGTACTACTTCTCTTCATCACCATTTTTTCTTCACTTACTTTTCCCTTCCTTATGTGTAACTATCACGAATTTGTTTCCGCACGTTTAAAGAATCTGGACCCCAAAAATAAAAGGTGCCCTTTAATTAAGCAACAATAATTTCGTGTTACTGGTTATTCTAATTTAATTTTTTAAAGTGTACTTTTCCATCTGCTTTTATTAGCCACTTTTTGGCATATATGGCGATATATATCGCGGAATTATTTTGTACGACAATTTACACTCACGCTACTTCTTTCCTTCCTTTGTTTTTTTTCCAGTAAAACCAACTTTTTACACGCAGGTTAGGGTTAAATTTGTTTTTTTTTTGGTTGCCCACCCGGTTCACCAGAGCTTTGCCCCGACTACATCCGGATCCGACCCGCGTCGCGCACCTGGCTATGGTGGGTGAGTCTCCCAACGGGAATTTTCTGCATACACCAAGGCTCGAACTCGAGATCTCGCTTAAGCGATACCGAGCCGCTTACCACTCGGACCAACCCCAATTGGTGGTTAGGGTTAAATTTGAAAGTCGGAGAAACAGCTTTTATGCAACCAACCCATTACAAACTTTTGCTCTTGGACAGTCAAACTAGTCCATTCGTGATTCTTCTCCATTATTTTCTTGGTAAGTAAACAAGGGCATGCAACGTGTCCAAATTTCGCATGTTGTTTCTTGCCTGGTCCAAGTTACAAATTCTGTGTTTTTCGGGTCCATTACAAATAATAACAGAGTTGAATCAAAAGCGGATCGGAGTTGAATGTGCGAGGGGCTGAGAATTATTCCTATATTCCAGTTTTTGTGGCCTTAAATCCCAAGTCCAGTTTGTGATTACCTGATGTGGGTACCCCGTGCCACAAAAGCCCAGGTCCTTCCCACGCATTTTCTTTTTGTGACCCAAGATGCCCGTACTTAGAAGTGTACCCTAATTTTTTCTTTCTGAAGAAACATACTATTAACTCATGATTAACTTAGAAATATTAAACAAAAAAAAAACAAACTTAGAAATATATAATTTTTACATTTGTATTGTCCTTCGCCATTATAACAATCACGCACGTAATTAACTCAGAAGCCTCACGGCCCCAGATAGCGAAAGAGAACCTGAAAAAGCAATGCAGAGTAAAAAATGACATTGGCTGTTAAACATCATTTTCTGGTTTCCGTGTCTGAAACTTCACCAATTTCTGATACGCATAAAAGTGAAGTTCACTTCCCTCATTTTCTATTCCCCCTTCAACAATAAGCTCGTTATGCCAGTCAATGATTATCTACAACCCCAACAATCTATAGATTAGAACAGGGTAGGTAAAATTGAAAGATGGGGAAGACTGGAAGAAAGAATGAAAGGAAAAAAAGGGAAAAAGAAATAGTCACATTAACACATGGACACACCAAAATTAGTAGTTAAGTTGCAATACATACATAATTAACCACTCCCACGCTTAAAATGTTCCCGAATAAATCTTTCGGCATGAGCTGGGTACTTAGCTCTGATGTACTCCCGAAGGCACTTCTGGTAGGAGAAGTCTATCCAGCCACCATCAGCTCTTACAACAAAAAGACACCTTGAGTTTTGAAATTGGGGATGTCGATCAACCTGCAAAAATACAAGTCATATGTACCACTGCAATTGCTGGCTACTTTGGAAAAGAAACAGAGCAACTCTTTTACACACTAAGAAGGATTAGCTCAAGCTCAATGACCTCGATGCATTGGTGCCAGTCAAGGTAAAACTTCATGTACAGGAAACTATATTTGGAAAACAAGGATTGCGGCTAACGCCTAGAATAGCCCGAGAGAATCATGTACCTATCATTGACGGTCTACAAAGATTTCCCCATCAAATATCAAGGATATACTACAGACCAATGCCAAGAGACGCTAAAGAGCATTCTGCATATTTTGTAGCTTGAATTCACAAGATGGAGTTTTCCTTGAATAATAGTCATCAAAAGCAGAGGTAAGGCCTACATCTAATTACATCTAACGCTTAATGACAGCATGATCATGTAAAACCGGGCGTCAGCATTGTAGCAGATTATGTGTTTATCATTCAAACTATCGCATAAAAAAAATCATACTCGGGCCAACTTGAGACAATAAAAAAATTCAACCACTGCACCGGAATGTAGAGTGAAAAGAACACCATAATGGTAATGTTATAAATCTCACCAAAGTAGCCGAAGGAAGTAGGAATTAAATAAAGCTGAAAATATTCAGGGAGGAAGATGGCACGGCTGATCCCCTAGATGTTCCCATACAGGGGATGAATGTCATAGCTAGCATATTTTGAACCAAATACAAGCAACTAGGTTGCAAATAAACAGATATTCTATAATCTATTGAAAAGTAATCAGTGACATGGCAGTAATAAATTATTGATTAATACAATTAAAAAAGTAAAGAGCATAGGTATTACAGCTTGGTGGCTTACCATAATGGATTGAACACCGCATCCAACTTTATCTTGCAAACGTGGATGGTATGCAAGAAGGTTATCGACTACAACTTTCTGATCCTCGACAGTCAGCGTCTCTCCATCCATGTACCTAACTAAGGAAATCAATTCAGAAGTGAGGGAGAGGGAATTGAGCAAGGAGAATGATTGAGGCATCATGGCGCGAGGAATGTTGTGCCCACCTAGGTGAATGAAGAATATGCTTCGTGAGCAGAAGGATAGGCTCAATATCCCCGAGGATCTCCGCTTCTTTACTCCTCCATTTCCGATAATCCCACGTCGGCTCCCTCGGACATGGCGTCGGAGAGTTAGGTCTCAGGCTCCCCAGATCAACGCCACTTACTTTCTCTTCTGCCTGTCCCAAATATGCTTTGATGTGCCGTACTGGACGAGGTGTCGCGCCGATTCCGCCGGTTATCCCTTGGTAGTTAAACCCCCGAGTTCCATTGAGGAGAAGACAAGCTGCCATTTCTATTTGATTTCTTAGAGGAATCGGGTAGATAACGATATTATGATATTATCTTCCTTGTTTAATTCATATTTTTCCAATCCATAGTCATGGGCTTTCGGTTCTGTAAAATTGGACCAAATCATTTTGGGTCTATCCCATTTAGTTGGACTCTGGAGGTCTCTGGAGTCTAGTTTTAAAAAAGATGAATGAATATTTACATTTGGAGATCTCCTAATGCAGGCCTATGGTCTTAATTGACTACATAAAAAAAAGAAGGTAGGGGATCATTAGTATATGATCTGATGAGATCGATTAAAACATATCGTCGTGTGCAAATGTTATGAAATCTACATGCTACAGTAGAACTACGGCCTCAAACTTCGTTTACGTCTTGTAGTAGATTCAATATTTTCTTTTCTTGTAAGTTATCATACATATTGAGAGGGATGGTATGAGCTGATGAGGATCTGTTCTGTGAGCAAAAGATTGCAGAAATGTACGACGGTGACGACAAAACAGAGTGAGTCGTCAACGAAGGGAAGGTTTGATTTGAAACTTCAACGATCGGGGCTTATCCAACCTAGTCGTCAACGAAGGGAAGGTTTGATTTGAAACTTCAACGATCGGGGCTTATCCAACCTGCATTGCGTGCTGGGGTTATGTTTCAATTGTTTTATATAAAATGGGGTATCGTATTATAGAGAGCGACGTGCCTGCAACTCGTACAAAAAGGATGAACAAGACCAACCATACTCATACCTTATCTTTGGCGAACTCCACCTAAATTTTGCCATAATTACACGTGTACTCACCAGAAAAAAATTCTTTATATTTAAATGAAAATAAAAATAAAAGTCGCCAATGTGAGGAGAGGCCACAGTAGTCCGTGAGCTGTTCCGCAGCGGATAATACTTTTTTGAAAAATTTCCAGACCGACGAAAGCGAGACAGGGTCCAGAAAGGTGGAATGAAACCTGTGTTCGTGTCCGTCTAGGAAAAATTGGAACGCGCGCTCCGCAACAACATGCTATCCTCCGTCTTTCCCTCCGCGGACCTCCACTGAGATTGTGGGCTGCTCGCTCATCTCGACCGCCTGTTCCAGAAATCGCCGTGGATGGGCCAGGCAGCGTCCACGCCCGCAATTGTTTGCCGTCGCCGAAATTCTCACGGCTCCCTCTCCAAGACCAGATCAACGGCCCTGGTTTCTCCGATGCTCGCCGTTGACTGCGACGATTCCCGTCATGAGGTAGCCGATTCCGTCCCTGACTTTATTTCTGATCTTCCCGATGAGTGCTTGGCTTGCATTTTTCAGTCGCTTAGCTCCGCCGACCGCAACCGCTGCTCTCTGGTATGCCGGCGGTGGCTCAAGATCGAGGGCCTGAGCCGTCACCGTCTCTCCCTCAACGCACCATCGGATCTCCTTCCGGTTATTCCTTCCCTCTTCTCTCGTTTCGATTCCGTCACGAAGCTCGCTTTGAAATGCGACCGTAGATCTGTGAGCATTGGAGACGAGGCGCTTCTCCTCATTTCTGAACGATGCCCTAATCTGACTCGCTTAAAACTCCGTGCGTGCCGTGAACTCACAGATGCTGGCATGAGTGCCTTTGCCAGGAACTGCAAGGGTTTGAAGAAGCTCTCCTGTGGATCTTGCACTTTCGGATCCAAGGGGATGAACGCAGTGCTCGATAATTGTCCGGCTCTGGAAGAGTTATCAGTGAAGCGTCTCCGCGGAATTCCCGACGCAGCTGCTGCTGAGCCAATTGGACCCGGCGTTGCAGCGTCATCCCTCAAAACTATTTGCTTAAAGGAGCTTTACAATGGGCAGTGTTTTGGGTCTCTTATTCTCGGCTCAAAGAATCTAAGGACTTTGAAGCTTTTCAGGTGCTCTGGTGATTGGGATAAGCTTTTTCAACTCCTAGCGGATGGAGTACCAAGCATGGTCGAAGTCCACCTTGAGAGGCTCCAGATTAGTGATGTTGGCCTGGTGGCAATCTCTAACTGTTCGAATCTAGAAATTTTGCATCTTGTCAAGACCCCTGAGTGCACAAACTTAGGGCTTGCGGCTATTGCTGATCGATGTAAGCTACTACGTAAACTTCATATTGATGGATGGAAGGCGAATCGTATAGGTGATGAAGGATTGATGGCAGTTGCTAGATGTTGCCCTAATCTTCAAGAACTGGTCCTTATTGGTGTTAATCCCACTAAGGCGAGCTTGGAAACGCTGGCATCCGATTGCCGTAATCTAGAGAGACTGGCACTTTGTGGAAGCGATACAGTTGGTGATGGTGAGATATCATGCATTGCTGCAAAATGTATAGCCCTGAAGAAACTCTGTATTAAGAGCTGCCCTATCTCTGATCTTGGATTGGAAGCACTAGCTCGGGGATGCCCCAATTTAGTGAAAGTGAAGGTTAAGAAGTGCAAGGGTGTAACAGTTGAAGGTGCAGATTGGTTGAGATTAAGTAGGGCATCACTTGCTGTTAATTTAGATGCTGGTGAGACTGAACATCAGGATGCTAGTGCTGGTGATGGTGCAACCCAGGATAACGCCATAGAATTCCCATCAATCCCCAGTCAAGCAGCAGCATCGGCCACTATTGCATCAAGCAGTTCTGGTCGATCTACTTCATTCAAGTCAAGGTTAGGACTTTTGTCTGGGAGGAGTTTAGTGGCTTGCACTTTAAGAAGGTGGGCAAGTGGCAATAGTAGTTCCCGGCATGTTTAAACGCGGAAACTTGAATAATATGCCAAAGCACAAGCAATCCTAACCTTTGTTCAATTTCATCATTGTGTTGTATCACTTGATTTTCTCTTTTGTTATATTTAAATTTTAAATTTTAAGTCATGCTGTATGCTGTTGATTTTTTTTTTTGTTGAGTTGAATCTTTACAGCTGGAAATGACAATCACATTTTTTACTCCCAAATTTCTTTGGTGGCTGGTGCTGCCCAAGGATAGTGCATCTTATCAATTAGATAGATGGGAAGCTGCACCCTTTGTCATGGAGGTTGAGGCTGGTCAATGTCTTAAAGTGTCACATTACTACAATTTGTTAAATGTTTTTTATCTAATGTGAGAAGATATACCTTTTCTCTTTAGCTTTTTCACGGGCGAGAAGAATAGTTGGTGAAAAATTATCACTGGCCGTTGATGTTAGATTTTCTAGCAAGTATGTGGCCATTCGTTTCTTGTGTTATTTTCTTTGGAATAGTTTGCTTTGGTTTCTGCTTTAGGTCCAAGTTTATTCGATAATTTTTCAATGCAATTGATATCCTGTACGATTAATGAACTGTTTTTCCTTGAGTGTGGCATGACTTACCTCCATCAGCCTAAGGTGTCATTTATTAGAATCGATGTTCCAGTTGGAAAGATAAAATGCTATAGCTGGACTGCTATTATTGTTTGATATAACCTACCTTTCTTTTATTTTTATTTTGTGGGCCTTAAACCTACCTTCCTCCTGAGTTGCCCCATTTAATTTCATGGCTTGTTTGGTTCAAAATAGAATCACTGTATTTTGGATTGAAAATATTTGGAGGAACCGATCATGTATGAGGTCTAGGTACTTTTCAGATGTGACTCATTTAATAATGCGTTTGCAATTCCAGATTTTATCATTTACTTTCTGGCTATACTTTTGAATAGGGGCCTGTGGCAACTGTACTAATTTCAGGACCAATTTAATATCAGTAGCAGGATTGCTAAATCTTCGTATTTAAGACCCTCGAAATCCTTACCATCGTAGGTTGCTGGTTCTATTAATGGGATGGGCATGTTTGTATAGATATTAAAAAAAAATTATAAAAAAATATGTTTTTGGATAAACCAAAGATGTTATAGTAAAAGTTTTATAAAAAAATAGTTATTACTAAATTTTTTTTATAATTAATAAATTATTAGAAAAAATATATAATAAAAAATAAATAACTGTATTATTCATCATTATTGTTTTATAATGTGTTTAGCTTTGTTTACTATGCATCATCATGAAGCACTACTTTCCTCCCTCTTTTATTTTTATAAAGATGACCCTTCTCTCTCTTAGGGATAGCGACGAGAAGCATAGACGGAGGAGATTTTGCGAGAGAAGAGAAGACGCATAGTGAAGCTTTCATCTTTGATTGTTCACGTCTTCTCGTCAGGTCACAAATGACCTTTCTCCCTCCAACAACAGTGACAGTGATGAGGAGCACATATGGAGGAGATTTCGTGATGGTAATAGAGGCAGAGTAGAAATAGAGAGAGAAGTGAGATAATCAGAAAAATATAGTTACAATAATAATTGGATAGATTATAAATTTTTTTACTGTCTTAAAAATTAGTCTTATAAATTTTTTTAAAATTTTATTTTTAAATTATAATTTAATTTAAAAATATTTTTAAATGAATAAAACTATTTTAAATTTTTTATAATTTTAAATTTAGATTATAAAATATTTTAAATCCTAGATTTGAATATAATTCAAATGGTTACAATATCAAGTTAACCTTGTGTTGCGATGTGAAAAGAAAATCAGTAGCGATCAATTGCTGTTGTACATTTGTCTCAGATTATATATATATATATATACCTTGATCAGTCTTCGCTGTGATGAGCTCGTCCTGGACATGTCGTTAATTTCCATGCTTGATTCTCAGTTCTCACGTACCTGACCCTTGTTGGGAAGGTGCCGATGCCTCCATAGCAGACCAATTGGTTTGGCCGAAGTCAACTCGCTTAATCATCAAATTGATCTATTAGCCATTCATTTTGACGAAACGTGGCTTCCATTGGCATCATGGATCGACCTACTTGGAAGTTGAAATATTCATATTTGATGGGCACTTGAAATGGATGCCAGTACCAGGGGGAAAATGATTATTATTGGGTAATTATAACCATTCATTTTTGTCTGAGCTAGCATCAAGAGTACTGGTTCCGCTACTGTTAATGGTGACATACAACTGGTCAGCCTCTCCATATCTTGTGCAAATACGAGAAAAATAATGCAGCTTATTCTTCATATCTTTCCTTTCCTTTATTAAATGACTATGAATTTTACAAATAAGTGATTTTCTTTAATTAGCCTCACACAAATTTAGTTATTCACTTCTAGCAAAATCATAATTTTTTTTGGTACAAGAGATGGCTAATTGCCTGAACAAGAAAATTTAAATCTGAAAGGGATTAGATCCTAAATAATCATTAAAAAATAAGAGATTCTAAACTAGGAGAGCAAAAAGATAAAGTTTTAATAGTAGACAAACTCTCCTTTGCCACATCTGCAATCTTTTTCTAAACTTTAGGAATATATTGGAGATTCATATCCCAAAAATTATGTATAAGGTTCTTGTCATATCTCAAAATTTGGACTGTGACCAGCATAAAATATGAATAGTTTCATATTCTGAAAGTCTAAAATCTCAAATACAACGTTTAAAGTTTTCATAATATTTTTCAAAATAAACACAATCTTTTCTAAGGTCTATGTGGAGCATTTACCTTTTTATCAAAATAACACAAGTACTTAATAAAGATTAAAATCAATCTTGTTCAAAAATAACGCTTCGGATCTGCGACGAGGCTCTTCACTGCTCAACAGGAGGATTATGGTCACCTACACTGTCTAAGGCCAAAAAAAATCTACTCGTGAATAACGTCCCAAAAACATGATTAAAAGAATGCGGAAGTCAACAATGCATAATCATGCAAAAATATATTTCATAATATTTTATAAATTGATGTAAACCTTTCCATAAATATTTGTATTTTTTGGGAAACAATAATATGAAATCACCATTTCAAATCAATCATTTAAAAAAATTATTTCAAAACCATAATATTTCTGTAGGCATTATTGTTTCAGAGAAACAATTTAAAATAACAATTCCAAATCAATTGTTGTAAAACAAATCTTTTCAAAATCATAATCTTTTCCGTAGGACTTCAACAGAACGTAAACAGACGTGGACACATAGTCCACGAGGGTAAATAACCATACGTAGCACAAAGCCATGAAACAGACGTGGATACACAGTCCACAAGGATAACTAACCAATCTGACAGCTCGAAGCCGCTAATTGTCGGTGGCTCAAGGCCACTAACCTTCGTGAGTACGAAACTAACGGTATAATCTAGTAGCTCAACCACTACCCTTCACGAGTACGAAACCCACGGCATAATCTATCGAGCTTGGGTAACCAAGGTGCACCAAGGGCTAACAGTACTGCTATTAGCAACCAGAGTTCTGTATTCTATCCTTTCTAAAATATTTCCATTATGCATGGGGTTAATTTCACATGTAATAATCTCAACCGTTTCAATGTCATAACCGTTGGTAAAATCCACTTTGAATCTCAAAACCCCAGCATGTACATTTAAAATCAAATTACTGAAAAAGCATATGAAATTCCCATAAAAATATATTTTACGAATAACATCAGTTCAATGCAATTTTTGCCAAACTCTTTTCAAAAGCTTATTCATCCATTTTCATACATAATCATAAGTCCCTTGTAAACCAATCGAAAGAAAATCATTTTTAACGATTTAAACCATAATTTCATAAAATTTGCTTTTCGTAATTCATATTTAAATTCAACATTTGAAATGACAATGCATTTGAAAATATAAATTTTAGGGAATGTTATTCACTCACCTAAAATACTTCCCTTACTTACTCTTGCCTTTAGCTTTAGAATATAATTCTCCCTTTTCTTTTCCTAAATTTATGTAAATAAAGGGTTCCATCAATGATTGATATTCAACTCTTTTGTATCGAAAACTATTTATTTTCAATCATGAAAATAAGACACTTGCCAACATAAACCTTTCTCTAGCAGATATGACACATGCATCAATAACTAATACTCTAAAAATAACACTCTTTACTATAACTTTTCAAACTTCATAATCCATCAAGAACTGAAATTTCTCCTTTATCCTAATTTCCTTTCATTTACTATTATCATAGCAAATCACATACCTAATTACTAAACATCTATAGGCAATTAAATTCGTCATTCCTCTCAACCTCCTTATTCCATAAAGAAATATAATCCACCTCTTCTATGATAGGTACTTTTGATTTATTACTATCACTACAAGTTATTTACATATCTATTAACTTCACAAGACCCAACTTAACTTAATTCTCCCCGTATCAAGAATTCATTGACAGCATTACTAACCACATAGATATCACAACAACCAAGGACAAGTTCAAATACATGCAGCCTTCGGTAATTATTCATTCTATCTAAAGATTCTGTTCAGCCAATAGGTAACACTGACAATATAATACAAACTAGAATAAAATCTCAAATCACATAACCAAAGTATCAACCCGTACCTTCAGTAGGCATAAACTAACATAGGGCAATCCCACACATATTCATATATATATAAATACATACTTCCAAAATGTTCAAAGTCTCATTTCTATCTATTTATTCATATCAATAGTACCCTCAACAAACATCCATACCTATCTACTACAATGTCCACCTTTTCTCACAAAATTACCCCATAAAGAATTTATACACACAACATGCAACCTTCCCAAACAGCAACCTCACACATATATATACATCCATTCATCCTCCTACAACCTTACGGCTGACCAGACAATATCACAACGCACACATATCCATTTATGTTCATAGCACGCGCACAAGTCACAATATACACACAAAAATGCCTCTGTTCCTCCTCTCTCTTCCTTCAATTCTCATCTTTCTGGTTGAACCCTTGCCAATGCAAATATACATACACATACGCCTGTAGACCCAACACAAATCCCTACTAATTCATCACTCAAGACGCCAACATCCAATCATACATACACAACAGTATTGTATATATGCGATCAAATTCAGCCCCTGTCCCATAACAAAGACCACCCAAGCGCACAGCTGTTGACTCCCAGAGCAAAACAATTTCACACCCATATACATAAACAGCATATAACATAATCATATATCTACTATCCAGAATTCTTTCCTCACGGCATCAAACACACACATTCAACATAAAGACTCACCCCATAATTTTTTCAAGAATCCCAGAACAGAGCCATCCTACTCAAAGCTTAAACACACACGTCCTCCACCGCAACAGAAATTCTTCAGACCCTTGAGCCAACACAAACTACAAGAAATAGAGCAGGGGCATTGAGGAAACATACCTATCATCCAATTCGCGACGCCCGACAATGGCACCTGAAAGAGTTTCAAAAATTTGGGCTTGCCATGGTGACTATAGAGGGAACGTGATAGCAGCAATTTACCACAACAACTCCTTCCATAATGACAGTGACGAGAAAAAGAAAGATAGAATAAATGGGTTTGCTTACAGTACCAGAGCACACTTGACAGCGATGACCCAAAGCATGACAGCGACTACAACTCTGATACAAGGAGCAGTGTCAATTAACCAGTGGCACCTCACAGATATAGGACCCTCAGCACAATCTCTCTGTTCTCACTCTTCCTCCCACCATCTGAAGCCAATGTTGGAAAGATATAATAACAAATAGTCAGTGGTGATGGAACAAGACGGCACAAACACTGGCAGAAGCAATTGCCTGAGCTCACGGCACCAGTGGTGTGACACATCCTGCACCGCTCCCTATCCCGCCTACGCTACTGAAGAGATTCAGAGAAGAAAATGGCGATAGGTACGGCGTTTGCAGAGCTAAGAAAGGGGAGGGGTATTTTGGTCTTTTCATGCGCCTAAAAATAAAAAGATTTCCCTTCCTGCAGCTTCTGGGAATCAAACATGGCTCACCACAGTCATAACTCGCGCCTTAAACCACTCAGCTATTGCCTCCTCATTGAATTTTTTTGTAATTAATATATATATATATATATATATATATTCTTTGCTAACGGGATATAATATATGCAAAATTTTCATAGTCATAATAGTTCTGTATCTGTACAATTAACAAACTGTATTTGCCATTGTTCCCCTTGGACAACATATCAATAACATTCTTATAATCATATTCAAGAATAAACTTCCTAAATCTAAGATCCCAATCCATCTTAAGACCTTTAAACACAACTCACTACCTAGCTTCTATTACACTATAATAATCTAGTGTACTAGTAAATCCAACAATCTAGCTCCCAGTATGATCTCTAATAACTCCACCACATCTCACTTTGGTATAGGCTACCGCCAAAACACTATCCATATTTAGATTGAGTCATCCAAAAGGAAGAGGTTGTGAATTAGATAAACTTAAAATAATGACAGTCGTAGTTAAATTATCCTCCTGAACCTGCACAAATGTTTTTCAAGTATGCATAATGGCCAAGTAAGGATCCACATGTTTGAAGAAGTTTGTATCCAATGAATTTTGATTTCTCTATTTCCATAAGTTCCAAATTGTAGCTCCCTAAATTAATCCCTAATTAATAAGACCATTAATTCTCAACTCTCTCTTAAGATTTAAGACAAACTATTCACCTAAGGGAGCTCTAAAAATGAGGAATAATACCTGGGATCAATCATTTGAGACTAAAGTTGTCTAGTATACCTACAATATTAAAAAATATATAAAATATCCTATGTATCTTCATTGTAGTACTAATACATTATAGAAGTTGACACCCACTCACTTCACCAAATATTTGTAGGTAAGCGATTATTAAATGCTATTTACATGAACACACAAATATGCTCAGCACTTTTCTATTAAAATATTCACTCTTGATTGTGAAAGTACTCTTATTTATAGGATTCTAAACCATTACATCATTTACATCATTGCCCGCCTCTCTCATAATGGAATTATAGTGACTAGTCTTTGAATAGTATTGCTTGGGAGAATATTAGCAAGTCTGTAGAAATTTCAAGACCCTAAATTAATCTAATCTGTAACTTTATTATTTTCTTCTTCAACTATAAATTTTCTAGTACACACTTCTTAAGGTTTATAGTAGGAAAAAACTATTTATCTATAAAGAAATTTATCATTTATCTATTTCTAATATGCCATCTTGTTCTCAACTCAACTATATCTTTTTGCTAAAAAATAAACTTTCACATCATAAAATCACCTTTCCTTATTTTTAATAAATTATCTTCATTCTTCAATATATATTTATATAGGAGCACATCAACCCGTATTAACTAGGGTCTATAGATGATATATGATCATTATTTAATATAGAGATTATGGGAACCAAAATTTAGACTTAAGAAAGCTACCATGAGTAAAGTTGTGGTTTGGGTTAGAATGCTTAAAATACCATCATTGGTGATAGAATTGGGGAGACAGTGAAGATGGATTTGAAACCTCAAGTCAATTAAGGGGCCACTTTGCGAGAATTTGTGTTCAGGTGGATCTAAATAAGTAATTGATGCCTGGGTTTTCTTTAGAGGGAGAAAACTACTATTTAGAATACGAGGGCCTACATATGTTATGTACTGGTTGTGGAACTTATGGCCATCGCTTGGAAGTTTGCCCAAACAGAGTAAAGGCTACTATTTTTAGAGAAAATGAGAACAATGGTCAACAAGTTCAACAAGAAAATGGCGCAGATTCACATAAAGAAACTAGCAGTAGTCAAAACCAGTGAAAGGTTGTTCAGAAAAATCGTAGACAAAGAAAGACGAGGAGAACAAAATGCTGGAGAAGAATGGGTCTTGTTTCGGTGTTCTAGCTGAGTTGGAACCTTCGAGTCAAAACCAGTACAGCAACGGTAATAATCACAATGTTTTGGGTGTTGAGTTCTCACAGCAATTACTAAGGAGTACCGCTACGGGTAGGACGAAGAGAGGGTGGAAGAAAGCAAATTTACGGAAGCAGAATGATGGGGTTGCAACGGTCATGGAAATACGGGAAGTTGAGGAGGTTGAAAAGAGAGGCGAGGGAGAGGAAACACGGGGCATTGAAAAGAGAGGTCAGGGAGAGGAAACACGTAGGAGGAGCGAGAAAAGAAGCAAACCCATGACACAAATGGAGGGTAGGTGTGGCGGGAAGTTATTATTGACAATGACAAAAGAGACGGAGGATAAAAGGGCGTTAGGAAAAATGGAGAAACTTGGGGAAGACAAGGTGCAGAATAAGGATTGCGTGATTGAAGCAATGGACATAGGTATGTTTGCAATGACAAGCCCAAGACAATTACAAGCCCATAAACAACTGGAAGCCAACTAGACAGGGAACAATATTAGAATTGAAGAAGTGGATCCTGGTGACATTGAAGATGGATCCAAGCAAGAGAGCCCAAGTACTTTTATCAAGGAGGTAGTTGAGATTTGAGATGATGACACAATAGTACAAGAAACTTATAACAAAAAAAAAAAACGTACAAGAAACCCAATTCTCACAAGAGAATTAATTGGGCCGTAATGATTGGAGTTTTGGCTAATAATTTCTTTTCTCTAATTGTGTTTATGGATTCTATATTATATTAGAATATAAGAGGGGATACCAACGCACGTTGGCACAGATGGATGAGGTTCTGTGTCCCCCATCTCTCCCGGGTTCGATCCCGTTAGAGGATGGGAATGGAGCTGGTGTGCTTGGGAGGGTCGCCCCCACCATTAGGCCTCTGCAGTACCCGGGAGATTAGTCTCTCACCTTTCGGGTGGGGGATACTCTGGGAAACCAAAAAAAAAAAAAGAATATAAGAGGGGACAGTTAATAATGTGCTCCTTAGGAATTTAAAGGCAGATGGATCAAAACCAAGCTTACTTATTTTATAAAAAACCAAGTGTGCAAGGGAATCTCGATTTCAGTTCCTATACTCCTAGGGTTTTAACACTATCAAAATAATTCCTAGCTCAGTTAGGTCAGGGGGATTAGTTGCGGTTTAGAGAAACAATTTAGTTAGAGTTTCAGTTTTACTTGAAAATCGACAATTCTTCTACTTTCAATGTAAGGTTGTTGGGCAGCATTCCTTTTTATTGACGATTCATCATTCCAATTTTCAACAGGAATTGTAGAGTGAATTAAAGAATTTATCTATTGCTATTATGATACCATGGGTGATCTTTGATGATTTTAATGATATTCTAAAGGCAACAGATAGAATTGGGGGTATTGGTTGTCCTTATAATAGGATAAGTCAGTTTTAAGATAGGGTAAAGGAGTGTTGTCTTTTGGATATGGGATATCAAGGACTAAAATTTACCTGAAAGAGGCTGAGGAATACTGGATGTTCTTGTTTACATGAAAGATTGGATATGCCTTTAGCTAATGTTCAGTTTTTAAATAATTGTTCAAACTGTATGTTGAAGGTACTTCTTAAAACTCAATTTTATGATCATATTCCTATTATGTTACAATTTCATAATAATTCTTATAACAAAAGACAAACTATTTCGTTTTGAAGCTATGCGGATTAATCATGACAATTTTATTGATTTTATGTCTAATGTTTGGAATGATTATGATGAATTTAATAAATCATCAGAAAATCTGAGTTTCTCTTGTTGATTGGAATAAAAATATTTTTGGGTTTATGGAGAAAAGGAAAAAAACTTTGTTAGCTCGATTGAGTAGAATTCAAAGATCTCCTACTTATATTCTGTCAAACCTTTTGGATTCTCTCGAAAAGAGTTTGCAAGCTGAATTGGAGAATATTTTGAAATTTGAAGAAATTAAATGGTTTCAAAAAAGTTAGGATTGATTAGATTACTAAAGGTGATCGTAATACCAGTTACTATCATCTGAAAACTAAAATGAAAAGAAGAAGAAATAGAGTTTTAATGCTTAAAAATGATAGAGGGATTTGGGTAGTTGATGAGTCTGCATTGATGGCTATGGTGATAAATTATTTTAAGACTCTTTATGATTATAATGACACGACTCCTTGTTCTTTACAAACTAAAACTAATTTTTCTTATGAGGTTAAAGATCGTCTTAATAATATAGGTAATAAATTGACTGATAAAGAAATAAAAGATTCCCTCTTTTCCATGGGACCTTATAAGGCTCCTAGCATTGATAGATTCTCCTCAATTTTCTACCAAATTAATTGAAGTAGTGTAGGTAGATCTTTATATAAATTTGTCCGAACAGCTTTTGAAAGAGTCTGTTGAGGGTAGTGCAAATAGGACATTAATTTCACTCATATTAAAGAGGGATAATCCTGATGTTATTGGTCATTTTAGACATATCGCCTTGTATATTGTACATTATAAATGCATTAATAAGGTGGTTGTTAGCCGATTGAGAAATGTGATAGATGATATCATTTCACGTTTTTAATCTAGCTTTATAAAAGAAAGACATATACAAGATAATATTCTAGTTAGTCAAGAAATTATGCATATAATGAAGAAAACAAGAGGAAAAATTAGTTTAATGGCTAAGATTGATCTTGAGAAGGCTTATGGTAGCATCCATTGGGACTTCATACATCAGGTTATGGTTGATATTGGTTTGGAGTCTTCTCTTATAAACCTTATTATAGCTTGTGTTACATTTATATCTTATAATTTGTTATAGAATAATACTCAAACTGAATTTTTTTCTCTTAAAAGAGGTCTCTGACAAGAAGACTATATCTCACTTTTTTTATTTGTTCTCTATATAAATATGTTATCTCATCTTATTACAGATATTGTGAATGAGGGTGAAACCAATTTGGATTTCTAAAAGTAGTACAACTATTTCTCATCTTATATTTACAAATGACTTTCTTCTGTTTGGAGTGGCTAATGTAATCAGGCTATATATATAATGGATTGCCTTAACAAATTCTATCTTACTTCAGGGGAGAAAATTAATTAAAGTAAATCTTCTATATTTTTCTCTCCAAAGGTAAATGCAAATATAAAAAGAATGACTAGTGAAATCACATGCATATTTTTGCCAATATAGGAAAGTATCATGGTTTTCCAATCGAGAAAATCTAAGAATACTTATCAGTATATAGATAATTAAGTTAAAACTAAATGGGCAGCTTAGAAAGATAGTATTCTTTCAGTGGTTAGGCAGATAACTTTGGCCAAATCGGTGCTAAATTCTATACTGATATATCCAATACTAGTTTCCAAGATACTTGTTTTAGTTTGTAATAAAGAAGATACAAATAAATTTTATATAAAAAAATGGCCAAAATTCACATAAATTCCATCCTATCCGTTGGAATCCAAATTTAAATAGTAGGCTTAGATTTAAGAAGTTATCATCATTAAATAGATCTTGTGGAGTTAAAATTGCCTGGAAGTTAGTTAATGGAGATAACAAAATCATAGTTTTGGGTGGCTTAATCGAACACACTGCAAAGGCCTGCTTAATACAAAACGAGAATGGGTACCCGTAATAGGACCAGAATGGACAGCCATCAAGAACTTTTGTGTAAGTCATTTTATTATAAAAAATAAATAACTGGAGCTAAGATTATCAATTATGACGATGAAGGAAATCATTCCTTTAAATTACTGCCTGATAAAAAAAATTGTACAGTCAACACAATAGAATCGAAAATAGTCTCTTTGAAACCAAAATAAAATAATGTCACAGCCTGCCAATTAGCTGTCGAAAGTCAAGAGCTCAGCATAAAATGATGTAGAATCTAGCACACTTCTTCTACTTAGTCTTCTTCTCTTTCCCAGCTCGAGGTTTCTGGTATATCATTATCTGACTTAAGATAGTAAAATTGGTCGCAACACCAAGTACAGAGCCCATTACGACTTCAGAAGAATTAAGGATTGGATCATAATTACCTCAGATAACTTTAAAAAAATTTACAATAAGCAACACTTGTGTACAACACAAAAATAAAAAGACCGTCACTTCAATACGAATTACGGCTAAAGAGTTCAATAAAAGGAGGCAAGTTGGGAGGGAGGACAAAAATTTTAAAATTCCGTAAACTAAAGAATGAGGCTTGAATAGACACAAACCTAATAAATTTGTTTCATTGGAGCACATCAAAGACTTGTTAGAAACCACCATAAGGCCAAGTTCCAAAAAGAAAAAAGGTTCAACTTAATTGGCAAATATGGAATAAAAAATGTAAATGGCTCACCAGAAAGGAAACTAGGAAATGGACATGCACTGAATTAGAAAGAAAGCTTTTGCCACTGGTTAGCTGGAGAAACATCCGAAAGGGCAGTTAAAAAGGAACATTCAGGCCAACAAATACACAAATTATATATGATGAAATCTATCTCACCTCACTACCATCAACACCAAAAAACTTATCTTACATGCATTGACGATGACAACAAGGAAAGAACACAAAGATTACGACAAAGCAAGGATACCACTAGTTGGCGCATTTTCCTGCATGCTGGTAAAGACTCTAACTGCCACAAACAGGGATAAGAACATTAATTTGCAAACACCCAAGAAGCAAATCAAATCCCATAATAATCATACAGTCTTACCCATTGAACCTCCAAAGTTCATGAATGATGTTAAGAAACTGAGTTCCCCAGTACTTTTGCTCTGCAAATAAATATTTCAAGGAAAAAAAGTACTTATCATATAAAACTTAGCATAAACACTTCAGTAGTGTTCAAAGAATGCTAGCAATTCATAAATCATAACACTTGGTCAGTATGTAATTGGTCCAAAAAGAACCGTAAAACTTGTAAGCTCGTAATATAAATTGAAGACTGGCTTCCAGAAAGTAAATAACTTTGACTTAGTTAAACTCATCATAAAGATACTTATCATACAGTTAACTCTACAGTGAAGGCATTCATTTGTTAATCTTCACAAGATAAATCAATAGTCATTGAAACTGTGGAGAACCCAGTCTTGTCAGAACACATAATTACTACAACAGATTTAATTAATTTTATGGAAACTAGGAATCTTTCTCCAATTTATGGCTCCACTTACAGAAAAGTTTTTCCATATTTGCGGGATCCTGGCAAAGAGAAAAATTGCATGCTGAGATGCCTGAAACAGATAAAATCATATCCACATTAGGAAATATGGGCATAACAATTTAAAACAGAAGTAGAGAACTACAGCACACATAAGCACACGACTTTAAAGTGATAAAAATTCCAGTGCATAAGTGTTTACTACTCACATACAGAGCTTCAAAGAGAAGAGGATTGATTTGACCAGCCAATATAGTGGGTGCTACAGCACAATATCTGAAAACCGTGTATCAAGGACAAGGTTGAGCATATTCATTTATCTTGCAGAATGAGAAGATAAAAACTCGGTGCCTCTGCAGGCTAGTAGGATACAGTAACGCCCGAATCCATGTTTTGGTACCCACAGGTTGAGAAAAGTAGTAGATTATAGAAACCAAAACTAGAGCTGTATCAGACAAGAATAGGAGGAAGCATGTCAGATTCCATTGACAATGCCAACTGAAAGCAATTCACGACAAAGAAGAGCTTTGCAAATATACACGTGGTGTATATACTAATTCATGACAAGAATACTAGTATAGCATTCTATACTAATTTCACAACGTCAGATCTGTCTCTAAGATTTCATCATAACTAAATGACAAAATTGTGTGTGTGTGTGTGTGTGTGTGTGTGTGTGTGTGTGTGTGTGTGTGTGTGTGTGTGTGTGTGTGTGTGTGTGTGTGTGTGTGTGTCTGTATGTATGTATGTATGTATGTATGTATGTATGTATGTATGTATGTATGTATGTATGTATGTATGTATGTATGTATGTATGTATGTATGTATGTATGTATGTATGTATGTATGTATGTATGTATGTATGTATGTATGTATGTATGTATGTATGTATGTATGTATGTATGTATGTATGTATGTATGTATGTATGTATGTATGTATGTATGTATGTATGTATGTATGTATGTATGTATGTATGTATGTATGTATGTATGTATGTATGTATGTATGTATGTATGTATGTATGTATGTATGTATGTATGTATGTATGTATGTATGTATGTATGTATGTATGTATGTATGTATGTATGTATGTATGTATGTATGTATGTATGTATGTATGTATGTATGTATGTATGTATGTATGTATGTATGTATGTATGTATGTATGTATGTATGTATGTATGTATGTATGTATGTATGTATGTATGTATGTATGTATGTATGTATGTATGTATGTATGTATGTATGTATGTATGTATGTATGTATGTATGTATGTATGTATGTATGTATGTATGTATGTATGTATGTATGTATGTATGTATGTATGTATGTATGTATGTATGTATGTATGTATGTATGTATGTATGTATGTATGTATGTATGTATGTATGTATGTATGTATGTATGTATGTATGTATGTATGTATGTATGTATGTATGTATGTATGTATGTATGTATGTATGTATGTATGTATGTATGTATGTATGTATGTATGTATGTATGTATGTATGTATGTATGTATGTATGTATGTATGTATGTATGTATGTATGTATGTATGTATGTATGTATGTATGTATGTATGTATGTATGTATGTATGTATGTATGTATGTATGTATGTATGTATGTATGTATGTATGTATGTATGTATGTATGTATGTATGTATGTATGTATGTATGTATGTATGTATGTATGTATGTATGTATGTATGTATGTATGTATGTATGTATGTATGTATGTATGTATGTATGTATGTATGTATGTATGTATGTATGTATGTATGTATGTATGTATGTATGTATGTATGTATGTATGTATGTATGTATGTATGTATGTATGTATGTATGTATGTATGTATGTATGTATGTATGTATGTATGTATGTATGTATGTATGTATGTATAGCTATGGTATAGCCAACAACTTCGAGCTCAAAAGATATCATGCTAAGGCCTCTGACACTTTTATGATTCAGAATTTTTAAGATCTGCAGTTCATAAGATTAACATAATAATACTGAAGATGGTTGGAAATCTTGCCTAGAAAAACTAGACTGGTTTAAGCTATTCTTAGTGGCAAAATCTAATGACCACCCCAGCAGCGCCAAGTCAGTATTTTCAACAAACACGAACAAAGATGCGCTAAGGCGATGAATTAAATCATTGCTCAGGAAAGCAATTTCAAACAGACACATCCACTATAACACTGATGATTTATCGTTCAGGAAACAGATCGCAATACTAAGTGCCGAAATATAGTCATCGACGTAATTCATACCGTCAAGTAATCACAATTGAAAGTTATACGTAAATATCACCCGCGAAAGTCGGTAAGAGATCCAATAAGAAGATAAGTGGGGGTTCTAGGGTTTCTGATAACTATGAAGATAGACAACTGAGAATAATATAAAAGGACGGGCGTACCTGGGGAAGTTTGACAGTAGTGGAAGCGGCGACGATCAGGTAGCCGAGGAGCTTGGAAATGATAGGGAGCAAGCAGTCCTTGTCAGGAAAGTGGCCATCGCGGAGAGATCCCACCGCACAGCTCACATCAATACCCAGATAATCCATAATCTCGCCAGCAATTCCCCCAAACAATCTAACACTATGGCACCTACTTCGCCCTGGGAATTGCTTCGGACTATGGTTATCGAAGTCTCCAATATGAAATATCTGACCGAGTGCCCACTGCCCAGTACCGGAAAATCCATTTGCAAAGAATATTTGGCCCAAAAACAAAACAAAGATTAACAAGTAACTGTTGACCCTTGTAAAAATAATTAATTATTAACATTAATATTAGTGATATTAATTAATGATAATTCATTCTTTTTTTTTTGTTGACCTTGAACCATAATTCATTCTTGATAACAAGTAGAGTCCTGCCTCTTATATAATTGCATATGCTCCCTCTGACCCAACATATAAATCTTGTTTAACAAATAAAGGAAGAGAGTTAAAAACTTGAAATTGATTAATTTATCAAAAAAATTATAAGATTATACGCCTATTTATAAAAGAATAAATTACAATTTTTAAACTAAATAAAGTAGAAAAATAAAAAAAATAGTGCAAAAATTTTTAAAACATAATTTATTTCACCTATGATATAATGATAGAGCAAAATTTCCTTTTCTTTAGATAATATTAATATGGAATAGAATGAGTTATTAATTACTCTATAATATAAACATATATACCTAAAAATTATGATATTTTTTTAAATGTTACGATTAAAATTATAATAAAATAATATTTTTTAAAAATTAAATATATTTTAAAGTTTACACCCATTCGGAGGAACCCTACTTAGGTTGAATTTACGTTTTCATATCTGGAGTCTCTAGTTTATTTATTTATTTAGCAAATTGAGAAATCACCGGGCAGAACGCTGTTTCTGAGGTGGAAAGAGAGTCCATTTTATCTTCAAAGGTTACCAGAAAGAGAGAATGGAAGAGCATTTACGATTGTACGAGAGAGCGAGCGAGATTAACATAGTAATAGGTGGGGGAAGCTGGTAAAGCTCCCGTAGGCGTAGCAAGACAAGAGTTTAGACCAATAGGGAGTTGATGTTGGGAAGGTGCATGAGAATTTTTTGTTTGATAAAAAACATTTTAGCTAAATTATTTTCAGGTCAAGATATAATTTTAAAATTTAAAAAATATTTATAAAAAATTTATGAGATCTCTTAATAAAAAAATTCTCATGACAATAATAAGAATCAAATTTATATTTTTATGAGATATAAATTTATTTTTTACTATATATGTCAATATTTACATGTTTTTTTTAGTTGCCCATCTAATTTACTGGAATTTTTGGGATTATATCTGGATCTGACCCACATTACGCATCTGACTATAGTAATTGAGTCTCTCAACAGAATTTTTTTACATACATCAAGATTCAAACTCAAAATTTAACTTAAACGATACCAAACTACTGTTGGAAATCGTGTTCTATGGGTCAATCATTGTCTTATGAACATTATTGATTTATGAATTTATTAATTGTGTTATCATATTATTTACATGTTTACTATGATGACCATCCTTGGATAATTCATGATCTTATCCTAAATGTCTCTGGTCGGTCATCTGTGCGGGAGCACAGATGAAATAAGATCAGTATGACTTTGAAGATGTATAGAGATATAAATCAGAGTCATAGGCACATGTAAGAGTATAAGGTGTTGGATCGACCCGCTATGAGAGACCTGTATGGGTAACGTCATAAGCTTCTCTTATATACAAACCATGTCAATATGCCCTTTGACTTGAGATCATCATGGATTCCTACATGATAAACGCTCAGCTTTGACCTAGTCAAAAGTCACTTTTGACCGAGTGATCATAAAGACTATGTTCGGGTTTAGTGGTTTTTCATGTGGAGGAATATGAATGGTCAAAATGTAATTTGTCCCTCACATTCGTAGAGAGATATTACTGGGCCCCTCGATGAGTGAGTCTGAGAAATGTATGGCCATACTGTAATGGAAAGATAGTTCCATTTCTACAGTCAGACTACTCAGAGATCGAGAAAGTAACGGTCAGGAATAGGAGGATGATATTATATATGCCTCAACCATGATCAAAATATCGCGTGACAAAAGGGATATGATATGGTTGTATAAAATGTTACATCGTTTAACGATCCTCATATAATTTGGGTAGTCGTTATGTATTGCTAGAGACCGCTTACGACTTGTGGGCCAGTATAGCAAATGGCCCACTGTCAACTTCATATGGGCCTACAGGGTCGCACACAAAATAGCCCAACACGAGATATGATGTTTAGATTCATTGAATCTAAGACATGTCCAGATTCAATGAAAGATCCAGGATGGATGTATATATTTATTTATATTTATATTCGTATATATATATATTATATATAAGAGATATATGAGATTTAATTTATAAGGATAAATTAAATCTCTATCACGTTTGAATTTAAAATTTAAATTGATAGGATATCTCATATAAGAGATATTTATAAGATTTAATTTATAAGGATAAATTAAATCACTATCACGTTTGAATTTGAAATTCAAATTGATAGGGTATCTCGTATAAAAGATATTTATAAAATTTAATTTATAAGGATAAATTAAATCACTATCACGTTTGAATTTGAAATTCAAATTGATAGGATATCTCAAATTTGATTTATGAGAATAAATCAAATATAGTTCAGTCTCATCTTTATTTAAAGTTAAATAAATATGTAATTAAATATGTGGGATGGATTTAATATTATTTATTTAATTAATTTCTTGTAAAATTATACAATATATGATATTGTATTAATTTCGAAATTAATATAAGATTAAATCCAAAATCTAATTCGGTAGAGAGAAAAATGTATAGCATCCTATATATCTGATTTAGGAGCTGCATTTTTAAAGAGACACACATAGAACACAGAAAGGCCGAAGGGGAATCTGCAAAAGGTTTGCAGATAAGAAATTGCCGAAATAGAGACGGAGAGGACGAATTCTTAAGAAAGCCCTGGAGAGACAAGAGACGCTAGCACGTCGTTCGTGGTTGGAATGCTGTTCGTGTGGATACCAGTAGAGAAAGTCGACCTGAGTCGTCGACTTCTTGCAATCGGAAAGGGAGCACGAGTCGCGGAGAGAATCTATGAACGTCGTGACCAGAAGCTGTGGAAGTCGTCGAGAAACATTGAGGGTAATGCTTCTTCCCACTTGACTTAAACACATACGGTAGATCCTAGCAAGGAATAAAAAAATTTTTAAATTAATTTCTGCTGCGTATCTTCCAATTCCTTACAACTATTTACTACTAAAACTAACGATAGTTAATGTCAAAATTTACATGTTAGAATTGAGATAAGGAATTAAAAAACTTAGTGGTGGGCTTTATGGGCCCCACATAACATAGCTGCGAATCCATTTAGTTGCCCAGCCCATAGGGCGCATCTTCATCTTCATCACCCTCTACCCCTCCTTTAATTTCAACCGTTCACCTGGACCACTCTTCTCTTCTCCCTTTCTAAACACTCCCTGCATTTATCTATTTAACCTGCTTCAAACTTAGTTAGCAGCTCATCAATGGCAGATATAATTGTTATGATTTCTCATTGATTTTATTTTTCTGATCCATTAAATCTGTTATAAATTGTGAGACCTGCAAAGTTGAAGTCAGTGTCTAGAATTGACACGCCCATCTTCCTCCATTACTGTTTGTTTTTCAAGCTTTTATTGTTCTGTAGCTGTGGTGTGAATGAGATGCAGAGGGTACTTCTCTATAATGGCCATTGCTCATGAAAGTCCTACGTCATCCAGCTCCCATTATTTCTGTGGTGGGCTCTTGCCTTTTATATACCCTATTATGGTTAATCTAATAACCAAATCTCTACCCAAACATTGTCATTAGACAAGTATGGGTGCCCCCAACAACCCAACAATCATAGTAAATGACTACAAATAACTTTGCCAATGATTCATTTGCAAGATGCTACTTTCGTTCATGACTGATTTTTGCTTCCACAGAAATTAGCTGGGATTGCAACACGCTTGTGTCTTGTCCAAATATAACGCTTAACTGGTAATAATGCTGGATTAAGAACAGAAACGGTGGGTGCGTTCTGGGTCCACTCATCGAAAAAAGAAGCCAATTCAAGCAGATACTAGTCATGAAGTCGATGGTCCTTCAATAGGACCACCTCAACAAGAGACGATATAATCCGCCCTCCTAACTACCCACTAATCAGATGTTCCCTTTATGGTATTTTGACTCTCTTGAGGGAGATTATCTGATCAAGCAAGTCTGCCAGAATCCGTATTTGTCTGGCTTCAGCAGGATCAACTCCCATGATTAAGGACTAAATGAGAGGAAACAAAAGGAGAGGAGATATGATGATATTCTACGATTTTTGAGATGCGAATATATGTGAATATGGTGGCCCCACTTGAAACTACTCATATCATACTGTCTTGGACAACTCTAAATATTGGAGCATGATCGCCTAACTTGGTGCCTTTCAAGTGGGTACCCTCACTGAGAAGACATTTTGCCTTTTTAATCAAGCTCTTTCTTTTCTCTTCCATTTTCATCAGTGACTCGGGTGTGTGCTTGCCTCGGGAAAATGGAAACTGGGCTGCCCTTGCTTAATTGCCTCTTGCAGCATACTCTGAGAAGCTTCTGTTCACCTTCAGACTATTCCACTACTTCTAAGTGGGTATATGCTGTCTTTTGGAGGATATTGCCGCGAAACTATCCTCCCCCAAGGTAAGAAACTAATTCAGAAGAAGAATGCTTCAGTTCATGAAAAATTGTAGTGTGTTTTTTTTTTTACTTTTGTAGAGCCGTTTGCTCTGTTACAGGTGGGAATTTAGAGGGACTGATCTTAATCGCTCCAAGGGAAATAAAAGAAACTGGTAATAGTCAAGTAATTATGACAATCAAAGGACTAGTTTTTACTTCTTTTGACAGGGCAAACCATATCCAGCCAGACAGGAAAACTCATGATAGTTTTTAAATTAGTAGGAGGTGTTCTTTGTAGGATCCTGGTTTGGGAAGATGGATTCTGTGATTTTAACGAATGCGAAAGAGCAAGGAATGCATACCTCAATGGGAAGTTTGGAGCTGACGTGTTCTTCAAAATGTCACATGAGGTCTATAGTTATGGGGAAGGGTATGGCTTTGCCCCACTGTAACATTTCCTTGTCATATTTAACTCGATCATTTGATGTCTGTGATATATCTGCAGATTACTGGGGAAAGTGGCCGCAGATAACAGTCACAAATGGGTGTACAGGGACAGTCAAAATGAGTCTGAACCTAGCTATATCGCTTCATGGAATGAGACAGTTGAGCCAGTAAGAGAATTTAACGTTAAACAGAAATGATTACAGATAGCCCTTCTCTTGAATATAGAAAGTTTGATATTTTCCTTGCTCTTACAGCGACCGCGGGCGTGGGAATACCAGTTCAATTCAGGTATTCAGGTTGGTAAAACTATTCACAGAAGAAACACCTCAGGGATATAGGGTAGAAGTAAATAATAATCGTTAGTTCATTTATTCCTACTAGTGCATGCTAACGAAACTTTTCCTTCTTTTGGTAGACCATCGTCATCATTGCGGTGAGAGAAGGCATAGTTCAATTGGGTTCTCTTAACAAGGTCTTCGTCTATCTCCTTCCTAAGTTCCTTCAAAAACTTGGTCATTAATTCATGGGGTTCTTCAGGTTGCAGAAGATCTCGGTCTAGTGATCAGCATACAGAGGAAATTCAGCTTCCTTCAGCGCGTACCAGGCGTTTTCGCAATTCAAAGACCATATCTACCCATCCAACATCCTTACGTCCTCAAACCTAACATCCAGATGATGGAAAGCAATGAAACGGTTCTCTCCGTGTACAATGTGAATAAAATGAGTGGTTTGAAAAGGATGATTGACGAAATACCAAATAATGCTTCAAGGAAATCTATTAACTTGGGCTGGAATTCCCCACTGAATGGAACAGCAGGGCCATCTTTTTGGCCACTTCCTCCTTCTCTGCCCTTGCTGCCTAAGATCCCCTACCAAGTTCCTTCCTATAATTATATTACACTTCATGACGCTAGGATTAATAGCTCAAGCCATAGAGTGAAGGTTGAAGAGTTTGCATTTCATAACACTGATGAAGGTGACCAGAAATGTTCCTTCAATACTGATATAGAGTAACAAGACAAAGTGGCAGCGGGATCCGAGTCGAAAATGACCTAATTGAAAGCCTGTTAATCAAAGTAGAAGTTAGATCATGTTTCTCTCACTACTGGTTTTTACGTTTAGGTGGTATATCTCTGAGTTTCAGACTTTCTATCATAGCAATGCCTCGTTAGCTTCCATCTGTGAATGTGTTGTTAGTATTATCTGTTGCTTTTTGCAATATAGTCTCTGTACAAATTTTCGCCTTTCTTTGCGAAGAAAATATTTGATACTGCCTTCAAGCTAATCGTTTGAGACAGATTTTTTTAGGGGGGATGATGGCCGAATGATTGGATGTTTAAGAAAGCTTTACTGGTGAAATCCAAAAATCATAAAGAACTTGTAATTGCCTAAATAAGCTAATTATCATGGCCTCCATAAATTATGTTCATGAAGTAGATTTTTTTTTTAGTATAAAAAAATTTAGGTGAATTAGGCTCCACCAAAATTAAAATAAAGTCTAAAAGTTAGTGACTATTTATAAAAAAAATTATAAAATTGTCTATTAAAAGAGTCAAAATGAAGCATGAAGTAGAGATATTGGCTGGATGAAAATCTTCTTCGTGGGCAACTTGCTGGCATGGTGGGGCTGGACCATGATCTATCACTCTGAAATAAGGGGTGGCCATCATGTAGGCTTGGTAAAGAAAACGAAATGAAACAAATATAATTGAAGTCTGAATCAAGTTGTTTGGGGCGACACTTCGTACTTCAGCTTCAGCCCCTCCCTGGTCCCCCAACACAACTGCTATGTTTCTCAGACAACTGGGGCATAAGAATACCTACTCTTGTGTGCCCACTTCCTTAATTTCATACTTTATTAAGACTCATTTGAAGGAAACAATGTGATTTTCGTTCATCTATTCTTTATTTATATTTCTCTTGACGTTGACATCTTAGTCTACTTGCGCATCTGACTTGGTATTGTTTGTCTTTAGGGCAAAAGATATTTAGTAGTGTTTCCGGCACATCATTCAGACGAGATATAGAGATGAGTTTCACTTGGTTGAGTAAAAATACGAAGAGCTTTTGTTTTTCAACATCGAGATCCCTCATCCAAGCGCTTGGTATGACAACATTAAAAAAAGAATAGGAGAGAGATGAAATTAGTGCGGCATCATCATTGCGTCACCTGTTAAATTGATGGCACTATAAGCAGCTAGAAAATAGCATATGCATGGAAACGAAATTTATCCACCATCGGTGATTTATACACAATCTACTTAAGTTCGAATATCACGACGGTAAATATTTTTGTTCGAAAGCAATGCAACCCATAAATAGAACACTATTTACACCAGGAAGTTACATCATAAAATTTGATAAAGCGTTCATCAATTCGTATCTAAATACCAGAGATGACAGTCTAATGGGCAGTACGATGTGTCTCAAGGAAATGAATATGTACTACGCTCCTCCATCCTCCTTGATTAGGTCATCCCACTAATTCACCATTCATCCATCGGCTCAAGCACTGATTCTCTTGTTCTTCTCTCCTAATGCCCAATAGGGTTTAGCTGGAGTACGTTTCATTGCCTTCACTCCAAATGGGCTGTCCTTGCTCTGCAATAGAGACAATTTCAGTTAAGATACCATCAACATGAACGCAAATAATCCAATAGTAGCCAATAACTGATTATGACTTGAGAATTTTAGGTTGTGTTACCATAAGACAGGTGCCAGCGTCAATGTTACAGAGGGGATATTCGTGAGGGCAGCAACTATAGTGGTCTTCACAGCAGGTGGCAGCCTCAAGAGGACAACATCCCCAGGCAAAGCAATACTTTCCATACTCATAGACGCAGCAGCATGTAGTGCTCTCGGGACAGCTGTAGTAACTATCACAAACGGACGGTGGCTTCACCGGTGAAGGAGGAGATGGTCCGGGCTTTGGGGGGTTTAGGCCTTTCTTTATAGGATAGGAGGCCTCCATGGCAATGCCACACTTGCCTGTATTGGTTGCGCCCAAATTACGCTCCATCCTAATATAGCCTTCCTCTCCCCAGCTCGATCCCCAGGAGTTCTTCACAATCCAGTAATCCACACCATTGTCTGTGCCATAACCAACAGCAGCAACACCATGATCTAGTGCTGTACCACATCTTCCCGTAAATACACCCTGACCAAATGGAGCAAAGCCTAATAAGAATGTGCAGGAACTAACTGGACAACAAGAAGCAATTATCCCAAAAAAAAACTCTTAATCAAAGGATTCTTTGAAATAGCTTCAGCATGACTTTTGTGATGTCATGAGTTGGGGGTAGCTAAGTCCACAAGGGATGGTCACATCAAATCGTTCGTCATAATTAGAGTGACCATATTGACAATGCATCAAGATATGAAGCATGCTCTGAAATATTTCTAAAAGCTTGAGGGAAAAGTCATTGAGAAACTTACAGATACATATAACTGAAATTCCCTGCCGCCTGCTTCAATTGCAACGCTCACTGGTTGATTTGCAACAGCTTTTTGCAATGCTTTCTCATTATTGACAGGAAGATCCTCGTAGTCATCAATTTTCACAACTTTTACATTTTTCTGTAGAAATGTCAGCAACACATTAAGTATTGGATAGGTAACAATTACCTGTCATGAATAATAATAGAATGTCGACTGACCCTATATGGGTCGCACTTGCCATCAACAGCACGATAAGGATAATCCTCTTCGGTGTCAATGCCACCATTGTTGATGATAAACTCAAAGGCATAGTCCATTAATCCCCCATTGCACCCTTCATTATATTTTTTATCACAATCCACCAGTTCTTGCTCAGATAGTGAAATTAGATCGCCTGCCGCTAACTTATTTATTCCTTCCACTGCAGCTACGGTTGAGAATGCCCAGCAACTCCCTTCATTCAAAATTAAGTCAACGAGTTACTAGCAATCCTCCACAAATATAAAGTTCATTGTGCATAACAATTATTTGGGCTCCATGATTGAGAAGTCTTTTTTATTTATAGATTTGTCAACACATTTTGAAATAGCAGCGAAAATGTAGTAATCATGCTATTTACAAGTAGAAGAAAACAGAAATCATATTACTGACTGATACTAGGCACGGGGTAAATGATTTTTTTTCTTCAATGAAGGTGGCTAGGCTAATCTGTATAAAATGATCCAGATTGAATTGTTACACAATGTAATTATCTTTATCTGTTTTCTGGTATCCAAAATTGTGTAAATATCCAACATGAACGCCTAAGGTAAGTTTTTTTGTACATTACCAAGAGTACGAGAGGCTGACTCAGAGAACTGGGAAAGGTTCCTCCAATAAATATTTAAAGCGCTGAAATCTAGATAAAATATATGATACTCTATTTTTTGGCTGAACAACGTTTACAACATGTTTCGGAGTAAATGGAGCAGATTTATTTTGAAGGATAAGCTTGGGAATAGAGTGATCATTTAACAGACTTAATTGACATATTTCATCATTGAAAGATCGAGAAAATAGTTTTCATTTAGGACTAAATCATATAGTTTTTGCTCATGTAACAAATTCTCTCGTTTTTCAATTTTTCTAGGATTTTTTTTTTGGTTCTTAAACAGAGAACTATTTCAGTTTGTGATCAAAAGACAGTTCCTAAAGAAATCTCTTATAAGATATCATGGAACTAATGATCCTAGCATCGCCAGTGTTGACTTTTGATTGTATCCAATATTTGGGAGTGATCCCCAGTTTATTTTATAAAAGGGAAAGACCTATAAAAAAGGCGAATAAATTTAATCTAGAAAAATTAAATTCCATTAAAAAGAAAACAAATACTGACTTACCGCAACTTCCTTGATCTTTGACTGGAACGACCGCACCTTCCTTCCGCCAATCAACAGATTCCGGCAATTTGTCGCCGACCTGTGGAGCGTAACGGTTGCTCCTGGTCTTGGCAATCCTCCTCTTGGGATCGATCGTGGTTCCCAGGTATTTGGCCCTGTACTCCTCGTTGGTAAGATCTGCGAATCGGTTCAACCCGACTTTATAGGTCCGATTCTCAGCGTTGTGCTCATCGATGAACCTGAGATTATCCTTGAAAATCTCGAACCTCTTCTCCTTCTCGCCCAGAGCATTGTAGACTTTGCCATGTTCTACAAGCCAGCGCTCGTATACTGCCATGACCTCGTCATCCGTCCTCCCGGTCGACTTATCGGGATGGGTTCGGTCGTAGGAGATTATGGACATGTCCAAGGCCGAAGACACAGTGAAGACCATGGAAACCAGTAAGATCATGCCCCCCGACGATCTAGACAAACCCATTTTGCAGTGATATTTTTTGAGAAAAAGGTAGAATAGGATAAAGAGAGCAGCTGTGGAAAAGGGGCGACGGAGGGGGACATCTTTTAAAGGCCAAAAGAAGAGAGAAGTAGGAGTATTCACATTGCCTATCGCCAAGTTCGTTTATTTAAGTCTATACAAAAATTATCCAGCCTAACTTTAAAAAAATTGGTTTAAAATATATTTGCTTGGGGTTGAATTGAATCAAATATCTCTTTACTTATTTTTAAAATATTAAATATAACTTTTATATTTATATAAATACTAAAATTACTTATCTATTTTATTTATTAAATATTCAATTTTTAATATTATAATAACATTATAAATATCCGACTTCTACATATTTCAATATTTTTTTTATATATACAATAGATTTTAAGAATTTAATTACTATCTTTTTGTTACTTTATTCTTAATAAATTATAGATATTATTTAACTTTTAAAAATATAAATATGATATTATTTTATAAGTTCATGATTGTAGATTTTTTTCTCACAATATGAATAGAACATCACAATTTAGGTATGCCCAGCCCGTCTATACCCAACCCGTTCATACCAAACCTAAAATAGTTATGACTTTTATCGGATAGGGTCGGGTATCGAGTTACAAAATATAACCTATATTTTTTTCGAGTAAGACACGGGATAGAGAATTGTCCTACCCAACCCTATCTATACACACCCATGAGAGAAGGGTTGGGAGACAGACCAATTGGATATTAAAATAGGTAGCCAATAATGTATTCGATAAATATATAAATAATTATTTTTACTCACTCTATTTTTCATTTTTAGGTAGAAAATATCCTTCGAAAAGAATATGTGGATAATTTTGAAATTATGTGATGCAGATTGCGTCTGTATCTAAAACAATAATTATACTATCTTATAGTTTTTTGAAATATTATTTTTTTTAAAATTTATTTAAGACCTATCTTTAAACTTAACTACCTATCATATATATTAAATTTTCTAAAGGTTTCAGAATATTTGTATCTTTAGTCTTATAACTAAGATATTAGAAATAAAAGATATATATACAAAAAAATGCATGACAATAATAATACTTTTGGTTTTAGTTTTTTTAAAATAATTATCTAATGAGATTGGGTTCGAATAATATCAAATTTAATTATATAATTTTTTTAAAAATATTTTTATATTTTTATAAATTTAAATTTAAAATTTTATGCTTAAGGGCGAAAGTAAATCACTTAAACGAACGTATTTGGTTCTATTTTATTTGTTTTTTTCTCTCTCAATTATAAAAACGAATGGCTCAGCCAGCAAAGTTAATATACCAACGTATGATTGGTTATAAAAATTCTTGTTCCTCGTGAAAAAGGTGGAAAAATCATGAGGTGAAAGCACCCCAAAAGCTAAGGAGTTAAGGCAGGACTGAGGTTGGTTTTGTTCGATTAAAATATTTAAATATACATAGCATTGCTTTTCCGTACAATTTGGGAGTCATTTTCACAAGAGCTAACTTCCAGGGCTAATAATATTATGGGTAGGGGTGTGCATGGGCAGGGCTAGGTAGGGTAGCCTTTCTGCCCGGTGTTCTGTCTGAAAAAGGTCTGGACTGTATTTTGCAGCCCGATGCCCGACCCGACTCGGTAAAAGCCCTAACTATTTCGGGCTGGGCATGGGCGGGCTGGGCATGCCCAAATTGTGATGTTCTGCTCATATTGTGAGAAAAAAATCTTCAATCATGAACTTATAAAATAATATCATATTTATATCTTCAATAGTTAAATAATATCTATAATTCACTAAGAATAAAGTAACAAAAAGATAGTAATTAAAATCTTAAAATCTATTGCATATATAAAAAAAAATATTGAAATGTGTAGAGGTCAGATATTTGTAACGTTATTATAATATCAATAATCGAATACTTAACAAGTAAAGCAGAGGACCAACTTTGGTATCTATATAAATATAAGAGTTATATTTAATATTTTAAAAATGAGTAAGGAGAGTTGCTAACTAAAGTAAAAAGTGTAAAATTACAAATAGAATAAGTTAAGAAAAGAAATAAGAATTAAAAAAAATAAAAAATAATGAATATATATAGGGCCGGGCCAAATGGGCAGGGCAGCATGCCCTGCCCGGTGCCTGGCCCGTCCCAAAATTTGGCCCGGCTCAGCCCTGCCCAAATATATTTTGGGCATTTTTTTTAGGGCCGGGCTCGGGCGGGCGTACCAGGCCACCGGGCACTGTGAACACCCCTAATTATGGGTGTCATTACTAAACCTAAACTATAATTTTAAAAATATTTTTAATTTAAATTTTAATTAAAAAGGATTTTAAAATAAATAATTATATTTATTTAAAATAATTTTTATACTAAATCATAGGTTAAAATTATAATTTTAAATAAATTAGTAAAAATATTTATGAATAATTTGATTATTATTTTATTTTTATTTTTTCTTAGTCATCTCTCTTTTATACTCTCTCTTCTATCTTTTATGTAATATCTCATCTCTTTTCTATATTCACTATTTTCCACCCTCTCTCTTCTCTCTTTTCATACCCATTTCATCTCTCATATTTTTAATAAAATAATATCATTTATGATAATATTTTAATTATAAAAATTATTTTGTTAATAACTATCCAGACACTCATTTATCTAAAACTATTTTTAAAAAAAAATCTTTTCTCCAAAAAACCTTTTCTAAAAATTACTAAAAACTTTTTTTTTCTATAAATCATTTTTTAAAAATATATCTAAACATATACTATATAGCGATGTAGCTAGTTTTGAGTATCGGGTCTATTCGTTAAAATAAAAAATTTACCAAATTATAATTTAAAATTAAGATTTTAGATAAAATACTGATACTAGTTTTTGAAATAATAAAAAAACTTATATATTATTAATTTATTATTTTATCTATATTTTTTACACTCTCTCCTTCCCTCTTTTTTCTCACTTGTCCCTTCTTTCTCCTCCCCTCTACCATCATCCTTTGCTCTCTCTTGTCTATCCTCCCCTCCACCCTCCTCCTCCTTATGCTTCGTCTCCTTCCTCTTACACCTTCGGGCGATTTCTTCCTCTTACATATTTCGGCAATCTCCTCCTCCTCCTCCTGTTTCATCATCTTCCTATTGCATGTGTTAGGCAATGAGAGATAAGAGGAGAGAGAATATAATTTTTTATCTCATAATTTTTTTAGTAATTTAACAATCACAAAAGTTATTATAGTAATAACTATCAAAATATTTATTCATCTAAAACTAAATTTTTTCTATAAACTTTTGTCTGTAAACCATTTTTTAAATATTGTCCAAATTTTTTTTTATAAAATATTTTTTAAAAATCTATCTAAACACACACATTAAAGATTGAAAAAAATGAAAAGGAAATATTCAATAAAAACAAGGTCATACAGCTAATTTTTATTTTATATAAAAAATTTTAAAAAAAATGTTAGACTCAATATAATCTGAAAATATAATAAAAACTTTATTTTTTTATAATATTAAAAATATATAAAATAAATTGTTTATTATTTTTAAATATAAATTTAAATAAGTAAGAAGCTAAATTATAATAGTTGTCAAACTTTTTATTTCCTGGCTTAATTTAGATTTCTGTTTTTTTCTTTTCGCTCCCTGCCCAAGAAACAACGAGGTAGTAAAAAGGTCTAACAGCTAGTGGCGTATCACCAGTTGTTCGGTTCCCATTCAAAGTTAAATATCAATGAAAGGCTTCCACGGCGATTGGATGCATTTAAATTGGCGGTTGCGGGACCGAACAGATTCCCCTCGGCCTTCGTGGGGAGTTGAAGCCTTTAACGTGGGGGTGGCACCCACACTGAGCTGCCGTTGCTTTCTCCCCTTGGGCCAGGAGGAATTTCACAAATCGTACGTTTTTTAAAGTTCAGTGATATATATGAGAAAATTGCATTTTTGTGTTAATTGTTTCATACCTTCATGCGTTGAAAATCTTAAACAATTCTAGGGCATGTTTAGAAAAAAATTTAAAAAAAAGACTTATAAAAAAGTTTTTGAACAATTTTTAAAAAAAATTAAATGACTTATAAAAAAATAGTTATAAATAAATGAGTATTTCAATATTTATTATTAAAAATATTTTTATAATTAAAAAATTATTAAAATATGAGAGAAGATAGATGAGAGAAAAAAGAGAAGATAATATATAAAAAAAATAAAAATAAAATAATAATATGATAGTTTATAAATTTTTTTACTATTATATAAATTAATTTTAATAATTTATTTAAAATTTTAATTTTAAATTATAATTTAATTTAATTTAATTTTTTTAAATAAATATAAATGTTTATTTTAAAATTTATTTAAATTTAAATTTAAATTAATTTTTTTAATTATATTTTTATTTATTTATAAAGAGTCACTTAGTTCAATGAGATCAAGGATGTGTCCCATCTGGCCATCATATCCTCACCACGTGCTACACGTAACTTCAGTTATATCAGTCGAGAGCTAAAATAATTTAAAATGGATTCACTCACTTAAAGAATACCCCTATGAATCCATGATGGAGATTCACATTCACTTCGTGTCCTTAGGATCCATAAAATGTGAAGCAATCGAGTTATTCAACTGGATATTATTGTTATTATTATATTGACTACAGAATCGCAAGAAGTTCATCAATGACATCAATCGTCTATGCTGTAGCTTATTTTAAAGAAAATGAATCATGCTTCCTCTCACGCACATCTCTTATAAAAACAATCCTAACAGTACATTTTTATTTTAATTCTCATGTTATACGTTATCTATTTCTCATCACACACATATGATCTCAGAAATAAGGAATATATTTTTAAAAACCAGACAATGTATTATAATTTTTAAAAAAAATCCGCTACTTTATGCTGCTGTTTGTCTATATTCATGGATCCCCATTGAAGGGAATTGATTCTGGCCTTATCGGTTGTGAGGATTCCGTAATATTCTGTTTTTGGCTGCTTGCACCAACCAACCAGCATGGGAGCCGATCTTCTTTCCCCCACTCACTTGCAATCCTCATCACCTTCTCTGTTTTTCTTCCTATGCCAACGACTCCTTTTTGTCCACTCCCGAAAACGTCACCCGCCACCCAACCACACCATCTGGCCCTCTTCAATCATCCATCAGATCGCTTCGTTTCTCCACCCTTAGATCGGATGGCTTCCTCCCCTATACTTTCCATTTCTCTCCTAACTAAAAGTCTTGTTCACAATTTTCGCTTTTAGCTCCCGCTACAACAACTCACAGCTCTGTCGCCCCAAAAATAAAAAGGACTTATTTAAAAGTACTCTTTTTTTATGCAGTATGTAATAGAGCATGTCTGTTTTGTTTTTTCTTGCCTTCATCGTTTAGCCTGAGTATGGGAATCACGACAAGGAAATATCTATAAATGATGCAAACACAAAACCTGTGACCCATGACTGTATGGACAGAAATAAATTTGAAAGATCGGGACTTGCTTTAACGTAATATTATATGGTTATAACTTCTGACATATGCCCAGGTTGCGTGATGCTTTACTGCTACTCGATCGAGAGCATAAGGTGAGGAAATAATGAAGTAGAATTGGAGAGAGATGACCTGTGGTAGATTTGAAAACAAGGAAAAAGGAGGAAGAAGGAAAAACAATTAAAAATAATAAAAAAGAAAGAATTACGAAAAGAATTGACTGAGAAAGGAAAAGAATTAGATAATTTCTGAAATGTGAATACTTGATAGGCAAAAAGCCCAGAAAATGGAAACTCCAATACGATTGCTGTCACGTTGGATAGAAAAAGAAGTGAAATATGGAAGAAAGCATTGAGATCCGAGTTCTGAAACGAGAGGCCACTTCACACATTTAGCAGGCTGCATGGCATCCCGTCCGCTTTTTTATTTGGTTCGATTTAGAAGCCCAATTTCGTGACATGTCAAGCTGGGAGACATGTTCGATTTTTGCTCATTGGTTAGACAAGCGGGTCTCTCCCCTGCTGACCCGCGACTGCTAAATTTCTTTACATTTATTTTTATTTTCTCATAATCACCCTTTACACATGGGCTGGGCTGAGCCGTTATCCGTAGTCTTGTATATTTATGCACTTGTTGTTTCTGGATGTGAATGAGGGAAAAGCCCGGCGAATCTCCTGTCCAGTAAACAAGGAGGGGACAAATGTCCCACCTAGTCCCATATGGATATGCGAGTAACAAGGTGACCAATATCATTAGGGCACTCCTCAAGTAAACCCATCGGAGAGAAGCTATTCTTCCCTCAAAACTCTACAACATTGCTCCAAAAAATATTTTCCGGCAACCAGCACTGTTGTAGAATTTTTTTGGGTAATTAAAATTTTGCCTTTTGAGCCCAATAAAAAACTCTTAAATCCTTTGTCTTATTCTCATCTACCTGTTTTGAAACTCTAGGGTGCAGACGTCGAGCTTCTCTTTCGTAGGAATAGGCATACTCCTTTAATCCTCTGCCCCTCTCTCTTTTTAAGTGGATACAGAGAGAGAATAAAATAGGGACGTAATATCTGGGGGGGTGCGAAGGTGGTCGTTGGGCAAAGGGGGGAAAACATTGTGGGGCTGACAGAGCCGTACAATATTGGTTGTTAAGTTATAAATTTACCGCGCAGAACGTCCTGCAAAAGTCACTGGGAATGGCACCTCACATGGCCATATGCCACCGCCCATAGCCCCATACCCTTGAAAGCTCTCTATCCACATACCTCATGCAAAACGACACTCTTCCTTCCAAAGCAACCGTGGCATCAACATGCATCTGCAAAGGTTGCAGCTCATCTTTTACCATTAACTCTATTTTGAATGCTTTTCATCTTGAAGCTGCCGTCACATTCCAATTTGAATCTTCCCAAATTATAATACACATTGTTTACGCTCATTTAGTTATTTCATCTCTCTGTTTTCCTTAATGGAAATTGTTTTTATCTGCAGTTTTTTAGGGTAAAATACGTGCAATTCCTCATGACTTGATTATAGCCTCGTCAAGCGTGAATTCTTTTAAAGCCTTTCTTTATTCCGATTCCAAGGAACTTGCTGTGTGGGGTATGTGACAATTTTATAGGTATACTAGTGACTGATAATAGAGAGGAAAACATGATATTTGGGGGCTTGTACTGTGATTTGTTAAATCTATTATCACTGTGAGCTGGTGGGTACCGGAGCTTCACGTGATTTCTGAGCTACGCAGCGAGACAGCTGCTGCTATTGTCCTATATCCTACTGCTCGCCTCTCTCCTGTGACTGCGAGCCTCTTCTCTTCGGTCTCTGTACTAGTATTGCTTTTTTTTAGTTCATGACTTCAAAAAATAAAAGAAAGCAACAAAACCTATTCTAGTCCTTTAGCTCAGTAGACCATGACAATTATGGACTTACATCTTCACCCACTTGCTTCCTCCACTGAACCAAGAGCTTACTGACTCCCTCAGATTGCTTCCTGCAAAATATTACTCTTCTTTTTACCCCCTTGCATATTCAGCAATGCTCCAACAAGATCATTCCTCCGTTCTACTTCAAGTTCAAAACTTGCTGTTATTTCTCTCTTCATTTCTGTTATTTTTACATTGTTCCTTTGTTGCTCCTTCTAGGTCTCTCTTGCCTCATCCTCAACCTGCATTTCATCCGTTCTTACCCCCTGATGCTGATTCCTTGCTGTCATTCAAATCCAAAGCTGATCTCAACAATCAGCTCCTTTTCTCTCCTAATACCTCCGCAGATTCTTTCTGCAAATGGCAGGGTGTTCAATGCAATGCCAAACAGAAAGTCGAGCGTCTTGTTCTTCAAGGTTTAGATCTCGGTGGTATTTTCGCTCCCAACACATTGTCTCGTCTTGAGCAGCTCCGAGTGCTCAGTTTGCAGAACAACTCTCTCATCGGACCCGTCCCCGATCTCTCCGGTCTCCACAACCTCAAGAGCCTCTTCCTCGATAACAACCACCTCACGGGTTCTTTTCCTCCTTCGATCCTCACCCTTCATAGGCTTCGCACGTTGGACTTATCTTACAACAATTTCTCAGGGCCCATCCCCGCCAACTTAACCAAGCTAGATCGTTTCTACTACCTCCGTCTCAGCTGGAATAGGTTCAATGGCTCCATCCCTCCTTTCAATCAGTCTGCTCTCCGAACATTAGACGTCTCTGGTAACAACTTTTCTGGTCCTATTCCTGTCACGCTCACTTTAGTCCGTTTCGGACCACCCTCTTTCTCTCAAAACCCAGGCCTCTGCGGCGAAATCATCCGCAAAGAATGCCATCCAAGCGCGCCTTTCTTTGCACCAGCGGCACCACACAGGGCAGCTCCGCCGCCGGCAGTGCAGCTTGGTCAGAGTGCCCAAGTCCACGGCGTTGACGGGTTAATTAGTACTCCGTACAAGAAAAGGCACATCAGGGACGCAGTCATTATTGGGCTCTCCGCAGGGGTTTGCGTTCTCATAGCTTCGCTTGTCTGTTTTGTGGTGGCCTTCAGGAAACAAGGTGACAAGAAGGAGTCTTCGAGGACTCTAATGGACTCCGATGGGGCGGCAACGGCAGAAGCGGCGGCGGCGATGCAAATGGAGCAAGAGAAGGAACTGGAGGAGAAGGTGAAGAAGGTGCAGGGGATGCAAGTGGGGAAGAGTGGGAGCTTAATGTTCTGTGCGGGGGAGGCACAGCTTTATACGCTGGACCAGCTGATGAGAGGCTCCGCGGAGCTTCTGGGGAGAGGATCGTTAGGGACCACGTACAAAGCAGTGTTGGATAATCGTTTGATTGTTACCGTGAAGCGCCTTGATGCTGCTAAAATGGCTACGGACTCAACCAAGGAAATATTTGATAGTCATATGGAATCAGTAGGTGGGCTTCGACATCCCAATTTGGTGCCCCTCAGAGCCTATTTTCATGGCAGGGAAGAGAGGCTTCTTATCTATGATTACGAGCCTAATGGCAGTCTTTTCTCCCTCATTCACGGTAAGTCTCTTCATTTCCGACTTGTTTGCTTAAGTTAATATCTGTGTATCCTTCTCCGGCCGGTCAGTTGGTCCAGTGACATTGAACTGATTCTCACAAGTCCAGAGCATACTTGTTTACTTGATTTGCGGGTTACTATTTTAATTTTGAAAAAGAAAGTGGCATTGATGTTGCCAAAAATAAATGAGTATTAAAAGTTGTGAAAAATCTTTTGAAATTCTCTTCACATGTGATCCATTTCTTGGATTTGATAGCACCTGAACTGTTAAAAATCCTAGAATCTTGCTGCATGCTAGATAACAATTGCTTTTTTGAACATATTTTAAGCTAGGTAACTTATAGGACTTTAATCAATCAACACCCTAGTCTTGATAAGATGACTCAGGAGTACTAGTCCTTGTAGCCTAGCGTTCTGTCGTTGCTCTCTCTCTAGTTCTTATCAGTTTTGAGCAGGATGAGCTGTCTCTATAGTCTTAGGGCACCCGATTATTTGAAGAATTTGTAAGGGGCATGATATTAACAAATGGCATGAGGACCTTTCTAAAATCTTTACATTGTACGAACATTGACTGGAGCCATTCAATTGTGCTTTCCTTGGACAAGCTCTGTGCAACGAGGGGAACTTTAATTCCCCGGCACCCTCGTTGGAGCTTGGAGCGGGTGGAACCCAGTCTGCCTGCTTAGTATTATTAATTTATTATGACGTGCTTCAAGCAAGCATTGAATGGATCCCTATTTCCCTTACCCTTCTGGGACCCTCGCGTATGATATTCAATTATTCATACATCGCATTACTTTAAATATGTGCTGCACGTGTAGGGTTTTTTTATGTGTACTAAAACTTAGTGACTAGTGGATGTTGAATTGAAAATAGCAAGTGTTGATTAATAGTGCGGTGGACGCAGGCTCCAGATCAAGCAGGGCAAGGCCTTTGCACTGGACATCGTGTTTGAAGATAGCAGAGGACGTAGCACAAGGGCTGTCCTACATCCACCAAGCCTGGAGACTAGTGCATGGCAATCTGAAGTCCTCCAACGTCTTGCTTGGCCCTGATTTTGAAGCGTGCATAACTGATTACTGTCTCTCCATGTTGGCCAACCCTAGCAGCTTGCATGACGACCCGGATTCTGCTGCGTACAGAGCGCCGGAGACCCGGAATCCGAATAACCAGCCAAGACCCAAGTCTGACGTTTACGCTTATGGTGTGTTGTTGCTGGAACTTCTGACGGGGAAGCCTCCATCGGAACACCCATTCTTGGTGCCCACTGATAGGGTGAGTTGGGTGAAATCGGTGCGGGAAGATAATGGAGGCGAAGACAACAGAATGGAGATGCTTGTTGAGGTTGCTACTACTTGTAGCTTGACCTCTCCTGAGCAGAGGCCCACTATGTGGCAGGTCTTGAAGATGTTACAGGAAATTAAAGAGATCGTTTTATTGGAGGATAGTGCATTAGACCTACGCACCACCACGTCTTAGTTAAACATGACACTTGCTGTATTTGATAGAGAAATACATCAGTATTAGCGGATGCTTAGATTTAATGGGAAACTAAACATACAAATCCTGGGTCATACCATGTTCTATCCCGTCCATTCCACTGATTACAGTGCGGCATGCACCTTCGATTCAGCCTTTTCTTTTTGTTTCTCAGGGTACAAGAAATATAATCTCCATTTGGATATAGAAAAATACAGGTGAGAGGTAAATAATAATCATTATTATCATATTTGCGTGTTATTTTTAATTCTAATAACGTACCTAGCTTGTTAACTAACGCTATTTAATTACATAATATTGTAGGATTCGAAATAGTTACAAGGCTTCGAAAATTGTCTCATTAATTACCTAGGGCATGTGGCTACTCCATGCAAAACCGGTCTCCTTGAAAATCAGTTGCTTCAAATGTTACATAATCCTGACTTGCTATTAACACATACTTTGGAATGCTACCACCTACCAGTACTAGAACTTTGTATTTGTTTCGGTACACCGTAAATATGAATATTATTCGTGAAAACGATGAACATGAGAATACATAAATTGCTCCAACGTAATTATTAATGGTTTGTTTGATTCTCAAATTTATTAGCCGCAGTTGTCGCTCTTAGGGGTCTAAAGAAATACTAAAGAATTTTCCAATTTGTTGTTGGAGAATTTTCTTTTCTTTCCTTTTTTGCATACAGGAGAATTTTCTGACATTACCGCGATCATAGTACACTTTTGCTCTAGGATTATCAAACGCAAATATGACATGGATGGACGCCGGGTCATGCCTCTGAGGGTTCGTATTGATCTCCTTTTAAAATGGGTAGTCATGGGCTACACTATGGGCTAAACGGGTTTACTTGTGGGCCAGATTATGGGCTTAGCCCAGATGGAAGGAACCATACACATCGGCCACGTTTCCCTGGAAAAAGAGGAAGATGCCGACCGCTATGGCAGCGCCACAGCGCAGAATCTGCTAGAATGACCTCATTAGTCCGAAGCGCTGTATGATTATATTTATTTATTTATTACTTACTAAATACCATATTTAGGGACACAACTTCTAGATTCAGTCTCTCCGGAAGCTTAAATGAGAAGGCCGCACATTTGTAACAGGATTATTTGAAGAGAAATCTACAAGGCCAGAAATGGACACCGATATGATTGAGGCGGAGAAGTCGTCGCCCCAGCAGGCGGCGATGCCCTCTAATTCCGGTCAGAACGACTTCATTCGAGATTTACTCACATTGGCACGGCAGCTCATCGATCAGGGGAAGCCTTCCCAAGCACTCCAAGCGGTAATCTTTATTGTTTTCCACACATTCTCTCAAACTACCCTTTACTTTTCATTCTTTGTTTTCCCTCTAGCTGCCGATTGATTGTTCTTCTCATTTTATTTCAATTTTTCCGGTTTCCAAGCTTTATTTTTTATTACTTTTTTTTGGGGTTATAATTCTGTTATCTCTTCCAATGTCAATATGTTAGAAGAGAGGAGAATTTCCTCTGTTTATCTGATCTTTAATGTTCGTGCTGAAGAATTGCGCTCTTGAATTTTGTTTCGAGTCATTGGTTGAAAGGGTTTTCATACACCAGAGGCTCTTGTTGATGTAACATTCAAGTAGGTAATCACGTTAGAAAGAATTGATGGTTTTTTTTTTCAATCTAAGGCACGATTGAACATTATGATTTTGATAGCCTCCATACCACCACACAGCTTTTGGAGCCTTTTATCTTGTTAATTGTTTGACAAAAAAAAAAAAAAAGATCTTGTTAATTGGACTTCATAAGTGAGTTATGGTTCGATGATTGGGCAAGACAAACTTAGGGCAAAAGTGACAACCATATCAAAGAAAATTGTGGAAGATAATTACTAGCTTATGGGTTGCCAAAAATGCATTAAGAAAAATCTGGGGCTGTTTGATACGGTGGTGTTTTGCCAGCCGTAAGTGATCTGGAAAAATATTTTGAAAGCCTACCATTAGAATGCCAACCTTGTGCAAATTTAGGATGACGAGTTACTATGAATCCAGTATCACATTCTTAGATAAACTTTCTACCTTGTAGATAATGTCATGAGGACTTAAAAAGACTTTGATTTTAAGCGCTTGAAAACTCTTATTTGGGATGGAAGAAAAATCTAGTTCACTTAGTAGTCCATTGTAGATTCTACCCAGCAATATGCATTATCATTCCGAATGCCTGTAAGAATGACTAAGATTAGTATACATCTGATCTGTTTAGGGCCAAAAGTTTTCACCTTACAATAGATACCGAAGTTCTAAAGTTCCGACATGGCACTAATTAAGTACATATTTTCCTGATCTGTGAGACCCATTAGACACGGATATGTTTTCAAGCAGAACAACATTAATGCCTTGCGGACATGAGTTGTGAGGAGCTTTGTTTTGTTTCTTTAGTCTTGACATTGTCAATAAATGCATTGGGGAATGAGCCAAGTTTATTTTGGCTCCTATGGTCCAGAATTTAAATGACGATGCGTCAGCTACACAAACAAATGAATAAAGGAGGTTATCTATTGTAATTCGTGAAACATGAAACTCTACTATAAAAGTTGCAAAATGCTTGGCAAAGGAGAAAACTTATTTTAAAGCTGCAAAACAGGAAGTCTTTTTGTCAGCTACTAATTACGTAATTTTGGAACAGTTGGTAGTTGCCATGAAGACCAAAGGTGGGGATGAAGCTGTCTTTCAATTCTTACACCGCGCTGGTGAGCTGTATAGAAATAAACTGCGAGAGAATGCTGGGGTTGATCAACTGGCTTCTTTGTTTGCTGAGTGTGCCATTGCTGAAGCTTTGCCTATAAATATTGAATCATCTGCAAATAGCATTTCTGGTCCATCGATTAATCCAGATGTTCATGAGACGTCTATACTGGCGGAAACAGGGAGGATGCAAGTAGTAGTGGATGCTGTTTCAGACGGAAGTAGCTTCATATGTTTGAAGTGTGGGGGCCTCGTTAGCATCCATCGCAAAGACGAGCACTATGCTTACTGGTGCTGTTAACTCTTTGGCAAAGGGTGCCTTCGCTATACCTTGTTTCTCTATGCATCCTCACCGTACTAAAGTTGGTTTCTTCATCTTGATACTGGGAAGGTTTCAGTTTTTTGATGATTGCATATGCTAGAGGAATTTATGGAACATCTGGCAAGTGTTCTTCTGACTATCCGTTGCATTGGTCTTTGGAACAGTCGTGCTGGCGTGCTAGGGGAGTGGTTTGGCATCCTCTCTATCCCTTTCCGAGACTTGAATCCTGTAAACCATAGTTATTGACAATATAAAAGATTCGAATAGAGTAATGGCAATCCTATTGATGGGGTTCAAGCCATGGCAGTCGCGGATTTTGTATGAATCGTGGGCGTGTATACATTTAAATAATTTTTATATTGCACTTATCTTCAATTTCTATTGCTCATATGTATTATACTGGAAATAATAATAATTTCAATAAGTTTTATTCCTCTCTTGTCTTCAATAGCAATCGCATGGTGGCAGGCTCCTTTCCCGCCGTATCTCTCACCATGCAAATAAGCAAAATCATTCATTATAAATATAGTTGGAACCAGAACTGGCTTGGATCATCTTTAGAGCAGCTTATTTGGAGCAATCCTTGAGACATCCAATTGCAAGAACTATGGCTTTCAGAGACAAGAATTGTAGACTTCTAAGCAGTCCAGACTTCAATAATTACCTTTCGGCTCGCGAGCTCGATAGATAACTTGTCGATGATAAGCAAGTATCCTTAACCATTAGACCGTTGATAGCAGCCACACATGATCTCCAAACTTCTATCATTTTTAAATGATTGACATTTGACAACACGAATAATTACATGGAAAATTAATTTAAACAGTACTTTTCAATGATTTCAAACACATCGGCCATAAAAAATTGTTTTAATTAGTTGTCGCCTTGTGGGATGATGCCAAGCAAATTTGAATTTTAATCACGTATGATCAAGCGAAAAGAAGAAGAAGAGTTTTACTGGTTATATTATCCAATAAAAAATAGTTAATATGATATATTTTTTTATCATAAAATAACACCTAATATTCTTATCTTATTTCTCAACAGTATTCTAAACTTAATTATAATAAAATTTTACCCATAATCTTTTTAATTTAATGATATTTTACTTATAATCTTTTTAATTTGATATAATTTTTAGTTAATAAATTTCACCTATAATATAAATTTTTTAAAACATCATAATAAATTTATTTAATTTTCTTATTTAATTATTTTTAATGGAATATATGATACTTTAAAAATTAATAAATATATAAAATAGATGTTATATTTAAGATTAAAATTAATTTTTTTAATTATGTTTGATATTAAAAATAGGAGATTATTAATGTCACCAAGTATTCTTATAAAAACTTTCATATAGCACTCTCACTTTATTTAATTTTTTTAAATATCATAATAATCCCATTTAACTCTCTTATTATCTCTCTTACTTGATTATTGTTAATGGAGTATCAATTAAAATGGTTTTAAAAAATATATTAAATATAAAAAATAATTATTATATTTAAAATTAAAATCAATTTTTCAAGAAGAGTAGCTTTTATTATTAATGTCACCAAGTATTCTTGTAAAATCCTTCATATAACACACTCTTCGTCTCACAACAGCTCCATCAGGGAAGGATGATGCAAGGACGAAGTACCAGAGTCACTCTTAAATTGACGAGTCACAAGTCAATGATCACTAAAACACCATTAAAGCCTATTAACCAAAAAAAATGCCATTAACTTGACATACTGTTTGTAATTAATTACTACTCTAATCAATGCAGCATAATGATATAAAACTCATATCAAATTTTGCTATTCATAAATCATGAATTATATGATAATTTTGAAGTTCATATAACGCGTGAAAAATATGTATAGTTTATCCATAAGACGAAATACAATAGTACTGGCATCATTTTTTTCCCGCGAGCAACGAAACAAAAAAAGAATTATTCTCACCAAACTTTCGAATAGAAGCACTAACAACGTGACATGACAACGACAACCATGGAGTGATTGGCGATGCGGCCTCATCAGCATTCAGCATCAACATTCTAACATATTTAAGGGAGGACAAATACAGGGCATGCAAAATCAGAATCGTTTGACCCTTCCTCTCTCGTCTGTTATCTGAATGCGATAATATCGAAGGAAGGAGAAGACTCAGAATTCAACTCGTAACTCAGTTGCCTTCACGGTTCTTACACATTACAATCCCCAGGTAAGTTCATTGTCGACAAAAGTGCTGGCGTTCGACTGGATCTATTCTGGATTGTTTCCATTTGCTTCGTGCTATTGGTATCTTCTAAGTTTCGTCACGCGGACCCCCAAAACTCTAAACCTTCTTGTTTTTATAGCCTTCATCGCTCTTACTATAAACTCGGGAGATTATCGTGAACACCCGTAATCTTACATTTTCGGATGTACGGAAATTGCGTTAAATGGTTATGGATTGAATTGGGGTAGTTTATATTTGAGTAAGGAAAGGGGCTTCGAGTTTTATGGAGATGAACCTGATATTGATGAATGTGGATGGTTCTTGGCTGGCTGCTAGCTGGCGTTCGATGTGTGGAATGATGTTTCTATACTCCTATTGCTCTCGTTTTTTATGGTAGTACTTTGAAGCGCTAGTGAAGATGTAGACTTTTGGAGGAACTTATGTGCCGTTATGCCATATACGGTTTTTGTAAATTTTGGGGTGGTCATCCTTGTCCACTCAGACCCTGCTTAGATGTGATTCCCAAACGAAGCATTTTCTTTTTTACAATCTAGTTCTGATTCTGGCTACTGATGAAAATCGAAGCGATTATTCTGAATAGTTCTGACGCAAATTTTCACCTGGATATATGAATTTCTATCTGATTGGACTTAATTTCCTTTAGAGAGGCAAGGATCGTTTTGATTTGAAATGCTCTGGGTATCAGATGGTTTATTCGTGTAGTTGTGCTTTTCAACTATCAAGAATTTGTATCACTTCACCTGCAAATTAGGATTTATTTTTAAAACCTATGTTTTTTATACTGCCGCATTTTTTATTGGTTAATGTGTTTATGATCAACTAATAGATTTGTAATTGTCTTGGGGTATGCAGCATATAGCTACAGTATCCGTAAAGTCCAGTGCTTTGAGTGTCTGGGAAGTTGACGACTATTAAGACTACTGTCGAGTCTAAGAATGACGTTGAAGGATCCCTTAAATATTTGAAATATTGAGAATACGATGGCCTCATCAGTCCTAAATTTTTTAAACACTACATTAGATTGGGTGACATTGGCTTTAGATGCTCCTTCTGCACGTGCTGTAGTTTTTGGTTTTCATATTGGAGGTAATCTTTCACATCCTTGACAGAAATATTCTCCCCCTATGGCTGATGACTATAAGATCAATTGATTTACCTTTATTACTATCTTCTATTTGAAGGACATTTATTCGTGGAAGGTCTTCTTCTGGTAGTCATCCTTTTCCTGCTTTCCCAGAAAAGTTACAAGCCTCCTAAACGGCCCTTAACAGAAAAGGTTAGATCAACAGCGTTGTTTCAATTCATTAAATGTTGTATGTGTTTGTGTGTGTATTTACTTATGAAATTCGTGGATGTTGACTGTTTTTATTACTTCAGTTGTTTACTTACCAGTAAAAGTTTCACTTGTGTAAAGGTGAAGATGTTGACTGCTTGATAGAGGAATTGAATAGGATTTTGTTTCAAACTTTCCTGCCCATTCACATTGTTCTTTCATTGGCCAAGTCCTTCAATAGTTTCAATGTGCTTTATATGGGTTTGTAGTTTGTAATTTTTTTCTTCTCTCTTCTTGTAGAAGGTGCTTGTCAATATTTATGTGCTTTATTCATTATCATTTTATTACTTAATATCTGCAGGAAATAAATGAGCTGTGTGACGAATGGGTTCCAGAACCCCTCATTCCTCATCTTAGTAAAGAGATGCAGTATGAACCCCCAGTGCTAGAAAGGTGATTGATTTTTCTTGAGGGAAATGTGATTTATGTTAATTATTTTTATATGTTTGGACATGTTATATTTTATTTGTATTTCTTGTTTGTTTTGGTGATTGAGTGTATAAGATGATTTAAAGTCATGACAGACAAATGTCACGATGTGCATTCATTTTGCTATGTAAGTTTACTTATAGGGTTATCAGGGTAAAAAGGGGCAATTATCTATCTCCCTGCTGGTGAGATGAGTATGTTTCTTGCAGTGCTGCAGGGACACATGCCATAATTAATGGTAAAGAAGTTGTGAATTTTGCTTCAGCAAACTATCTTGGGTTGATAGGTCATAAGAAGCTAATTGTAAGAAAATTTTCCTTGTATCGCTGATAAATTTTGCTGTTTCGAGTACTGATATAACACAGTGCATTAATCGTAATTTTCTATTTCAGGAGTCATGCTCTTCTGCTCTTGAGAAATATGGCGTTGGTTCTTGTGGTCCTCGCGGGTTTTATGGAACGATTGGTAAGGTTCATTGTAAAGTAGATTCAAAATAAATAAAAAAATGATTATTTTAAAAGCAAAGTTCTTTGCTGGTAAATGATGGTTCTCTTGTGTTACTTTTCTTTACCGCAGACGTCCATCTTGACTGTGAAGCCAGAATAGCAAAGTTTTTGGGAACACCGGATTCAATTCTCTACTCTTATGGGCTTTCCACCATGTTCAGTGCAATTCCTGCTTTCTCTAAAAACGGAGATATTATTGTTGTGTAAGCAAAAACTCTGCCTTTGACTATTGGCCATATGGTTCTGTCCAGTTTTTCTGCCTTTTCAGACAATTATAGAGAGCGTGATAGCCAAACATTGCGGATGTGCTAGCTGAGCAGTTTTATCTATTTTTTTTGGCCAAAGTGGTTTATTTCTCAATTCCTCTGCTTCTTTATGCTGATTTGATAACAATAACGTAAGAGCTGAATTTGATTGTGTCTATCCACTTGAAAGTTAAAAACCCTAGTTAAAATGTCAATTAATGTGTTAAACACTCTGATATTCAGAGGTAGTCTAGTTGACACAGTAAATTCTAATGATCTGAGGCAGCCTTTGGCACTCATTTGAAGCTTTTTTAGCCAGTTCTAGTAGTATTGAGGGTTTAACTTATGCATACAAGGGGGTCTTTTACAGAGATGAAGGAGTCCACTGGGGGATACAGAATGGGCTTTATCTTTCTAGAAGCACGGTGGTGTATTTCAAGCACAATAACATGAATTCTTTAAGAGAAACTCTGGAGAAAATTATCACAAGGAGTAAGCGAGCCAAGAAAGTGAGGCGCTATATTGTTCTTGAAGCTGTCTACCAGGTAGATCTGGTCTATCATGCATTTCACCTTGGCTTTACACGTGTTTTTCTATCTATACATCCTACATAATCAGCCATCATGAAGAGAGGAGGTACCTGTTATTTAGATAAGGTGTCTGCTTGCGTTGCTGGCTTCTTCTTGCATGTTGTAAATCATCTATATGAATGACTGATATATATTAACGATGATAGTATGCTGATCAGCCATTGCAAATTGAATACACCTATGAAGGATTGAATTAACAAGTTTGAGCCTTAAAACATTTCAAGTTTTTGGTTGGTGCGTTATATTAGTCAATGAAGTGATAAATATAAACGGATTCATTAGAACAAATGCACTAACAGTTAGTATGGGATGATTAGTAAGAAACATGCTTTGATTTAGATTCAAATAGCCTTTTCTGCTGATGTTTCAAACCAAGCATCCTGCCTTGTTCTCCTTAATTTTTTGGTTATTCTTGCTTCTTCAAATGGTCCTTATGGAGGCACGAATCCTAAATTTGTGTGTGGAATAATAACTGTTGCAGTTAGATTTGCATCAATCACAATTTCATTGTCTCAAGAACTATTACTGCTTACCTTGTCTTTCTTAGTCATATTTTACTGTAATAATTCTTTTCAGAGTTGCTGTACTAGCATCAGTCTTTGAACTCTATACCTGTTAACAACCTTTTCTTTCTATACAATTTTCAGAATTCTGGCCAAATTGCACCCTTAGATGAGATCATTAGATTGAAGGAGAAATACCGTTTTCGTGTTTTGTTGGATGAAAGCAACTCAATTGGTGTGCTTGGAAGCTCTGGAAGAGGTCTCACTGAATTTCATAAAGTTCCAGTATGTGATGAAAATATCTCATTTTCCCCCTCCCCAAGGTGTACACCGAATACAAGTGTCCATATATTCTGAATTGCAATGTCAGTTGTGATTTATGGTCATGCATTGCAGGTTGAAAAGTTAGATATTATAACTGCTGCTATGGGACATGCATTAGCCACAGAAGGAGGATTCTGCACTGGAAGTGCAAGAGTTATAGATCACCAAGTATGGAAGTGTCTTGTTTGATGATAGCGCTATTAGTAATAGGTTTGATTAATTTATGACAACAAAGTAGAAGAGCATCAAAGATTTATTTCCCATGCTGTTATTTAATTAATTTTTTCCTTCCATTTTTTTTCCTGAATATTTCATCTGAGTTTCCACCATGCAGTATATATTCGATGCCAGAGTTTATTTCTCATCAGTTTCTAAAGCACTGATATTTTAACACGTTTCCTGTCTTGGCAGCGACTGAGTAGTTCTGGCTATGTCTTTTCTGCTTCACTTCCCCCGTATCTTGCTAGTGCTGCAATTACAGCTATTGACGTTTTGGAGGAAAATCCCAATATGATTACTAAGTTGAAAAATAACATTGCTATATTGTGGAAAGGTGATCCCTGCTCTCCCTGCCAATTCTTCAACTAGTCTTTATTGTAGAATAGTGCTCACCTTCTAGATTTTACGTAGCATGTGACTGTTTTAAAAGTGCTCTCTCTCTATCTCTCTGTCTGTGGCCATTGATCTTATTTTTTGTATTTGAGACTCATTGGACTAGTACTGCAGGATTATCGGAGATAACAGGCTTAACAATAGCAAGTAGTCCAGAGTCGCCAATTGTTTATTTGAGATTAGAGAAGTCAACCGGTTCCATGAAAGACGACCTATCTTTGCTTGAAGATATTACCGAGCGTGTAAGGAATGTTGTTTGAAAATGCAATGCCTGCGTACCAGTTTTGCTTGTGCCTAATGGATGTGTATTTGCAGGTTTTGAAAGAAGATTCTGTATTTGTGGTCACTTCCAAGAGATCCACGTTGGACACTTGTCAATTGCCGGTTGGAATTAGATTATTTGTTTCTGCAGCTCATTCAGAAACCGATCTTCACAAGGCATCTGAATCATTGAAAAGGGTTGCAGGATTATTGCTGGGTGGTTGTAGTTGAACATGACACATTCTCCTGTCCTCGTCCATTGCTTGAGCAAATTTGAAATTCTGGCCAATTAGAAGGGGATGGGGTCTGTAGTTGTTGATCATTTATTCAATTTTTAAAATTTGATATTTCATGGTATCAATATTTGTGTTGTTTATTAATGGCCTTGTAGTTTAACCACTAAGTGGAGTCAATCCCGTTTATAACCCAGGTTGTTAGTGTTGCTATTTTTATTAAAAAAAAAAAGATATTTGTGTTGCCCGATTACTTGGGATGAAGAAGTATCCAATGTCGCCTCAAAAGATTCTTCCTCAAAGATTAAGGGCTCAATGGTGTGATATTGAATTAGAAATGCAATTAAATAGAATGATGATTATTGTAAATTTATTCGGGATAACATCAAGAATTATTTTCTCATTAGAAATAAAAGTAAAAAGGCTAGAATGCCCTCAACCCCATTTTTTTCAACCTTCAGTTTTCTCCTTCCCTGGTGCCCTGCGCGGTGTCTTCATCTTCATCACCAACGGCGAAACTCAAGCAGATACAACTGGATGAAAATATCGGATGTACACACCAAAATCGAAAAAGAATTACATGCATAAAATTATATAAAAATGAAAAATCAATCGAAATACAAATGAAAGAATCACAAAACCAGAAGGATGAGTGGTTTGGAGGAGATAAAGGCAGAGAGAGAGAGGGAGAGAGGCATTGCCGGGAGAAACGAGGTCAGAAGGCACAGATTCGAACTTGTGCTCTAGTGGATAATTTTGAATTTTTACATTCATTCCCAACCTAGAATGTTCTGCTTTCTAGGAATTAAATTTAAACGTGGCGGCCTAATGTTCTGTCAACTGTCATGAGTCATGCCTAAGATTTGTATGTTAATGAAATAAAACGACCTCTAGTTGAGTATTTTATGTTGTGACATGCAGGCAATAACCATGTTAACATTTGTTTATTCTTTGACCATAATCAACACGCACGCGATAAGTCTCTGATTCTTTCTCTCTCTCTCAATTTGTTGCCGCATCGGTGTCGTAATATATGTTTGTGAAGATAAGATAGAAAGTTTTCCACTTGGTCGGTCCTTCATATGACGTTGAAAAGATTTCTAGATTAATGGAATAATCTTGTTTTGTTCTTGCACCACACATATGGAACAATTAAATTAACGAAACCGAATTCCTCCTTTCTTATAATTATAATTCAAGTCTGCGTGGTCGTCACTACTCACGTATATGAGCAAAGAATACATATTGATAGGTTATACATCAGAATGCATCCATCTGTTTCCTAAATAACCTCTGAGAACAAATTTCAAAGAGAAGGACCCTTCTCTTCCAATACACACAGCAGCCCAAGAAAATGGTAGGAAGAAGAAGGAAAAGGATCAAATTTTATATGACTATTGGCTTATTATGTGGAAGACAAGGAAACTAGAACCTTGGCAATGGATAACAGAAAATTGTTCCATGGATATGAACCAGTTTCTGGCTTGAGCCACTGAAGCTAGCTAGAATGGTGAGGTTAGGACTTTTTGGGAACGATCCAAGACGATTTCAAATAGATCAGCCTCAGAATCATCATCAAAATCTTCGACCCCATTATTATCATGAGTCATTCCCTTTGGGGTAGCCACACGATGCCACGGAGAATCAATTCTTCCCATAGAGAAGAGCTCTTTGCTATCATAGTAGCCCAGTGTAGCAGAAGGAGGATTTAGTGGAGGGGATATAAAGCATGGATTCGGCGTTCTTTGTGCATTTGCAGGTCCATACTTGAATGCACTTTGCCCAAAATTCACCATTATCGTTATGTCTATATTTGCAGCTAATGTTGGATACAACGGAGCACCAAATTCCTCTGAATAGCACTGTATTACATGCACCAACTCAGATCCCACTGTGAAGAAAACCTTCTTCAGCCTCGGATCATATCCACAACCTATCACTTTGTCGCTTCCTACCCATTCTCCCTTCTCTGATTCCATTACCAGTTTCATTCCTACAAGCAACATACCCAATAGACAACTTAAGACAAAAGATAAGAATCCTTAAAAAAACAGTGTAATTTGCTCGTAACCGAATGGACGTTGAGAGAAACAAGGACCTGAAATTTTTACCTTCAAGAAAGACAGAACCGTTTGAGTTGAACCCGATGCTTCCTGCGTAACTTCCTGGAGCTTTCAAAGGAACAAAGCCTCCCGATGTTAACCCCACTGAGAACATCGCAGATCCTTGCTTTCCCTCCTCTTTACCTTCGATTCGCATTTCTTCAATGTGGTTCCCTTTAGAATTTGAATTGTCTTGGATGAGTTTAATCCTCTCCCCTTCTTTGTTCTTACCACTATTCCATACATAATCATCAGCACCAGAAGCGTACAGAACCGTAATTTCAAAATAAGCTTCTTGTGGGAAAGAGTAGTTCCCCAAAGGAGGACCGGGCAGAGGCAGAGCCGACCTTACCACAGAGAAAACACTCGCAGAAGGATTATTATTTGGATGAATCCTTTTGAGTCCAGGGTTCAATCTTATCTTTTGTATGAAGTCAACTGATCCCTGACACATTTCCCAGCTTATCTCAGCCTCTGTTTCTTCACTTCCCTGATCACCTGAAGCAGAACCACACACTCCCAATCCCAAAAGACCTGTTCTTTTCGAAGGAGACGACGACGCGCAGGTCTCGTAGCCCAATAAAGCAAATCGAGACCATCCGTTCTCTACAGCATCAGAAGCTAACGAGGGATGCTCAGACCAGTTGAACAGAGGTTTTCCAGAAACCCCACCACCAAACTCATTATAATTCCCCTGATGAAGTCTTGTGATTCCTGATTGCAGACTTACTGGTTCAGCGAAAGTTTTACGTTGTGTGTGATAACACCATCGCCAAATACAAACCAATAACAGGGTTGAAACACATCCCAAAGAGCCTGCCACCACCGCAACATGGACCCATTCCCTCATAGATCGTCCTTATTGATATGGAAGAGGCTTCAAGAACTCAGAGGAAGAAAGGATTAAAGAAGAAGGAACAGAAGATTACTAAGGGGGTTGACTAAAGTGTGGTTGAATTAATTAGCCATGCGCAAAAGTGCAAAGTCGCGTTTCTCTGAGCTAGGATTTTGTGGTCAGTTTCATCGAGTCTTTAATATAAGGAAATAGACAGTGTTCCTCTCATTAGTAAACGAACGATGACACGTTTTGTTGGTTTGTTCTGTTTTCCAAATGGAGAGAATAAGGACCGCCAAAAGTTGTGCTTTCCATTACCAGGTCTCAAATTCAATGGTATGACTGTGCTTAGTGGAGATGATTTCCACATATCAATCGGAATGTTAATTATTAATTTATTAATTAATATAATAAAAATTGATGCTTCCTTGATCCGCTTGCTTTCGGCAGCATAATTTTCAAACACTGCTTTAAAGCAAGGTTCATGCAAACTAAGCTGTTTGATGACATTTGGGTTCATTCATTGTTTTATGCCTCTGTTTGCTAAAATGTGTAAATTACAAATTTATTACTTCGTTAACTTTGAGTGATAAAAGGTGTAACTTAACCTTAAAAAATACTCATGTAGTCGCCTCTGAATCCGCTGATAATTCATATTTTAATATTTTAAATACTCATGGTGGTTTTAGAGAATAAAAAATGTTAGAAGTTCCAGGTGTATATTTTGTCTTATTTCACCTAATTAAACAGGGCCCTGATGTAGCCAAACTCAGAGAAATTGTGATACGCTCCTTACAGAAAGTGATTAATGAACCATCGAATTATCCTTTGACCACATTCTTGCAGAAGCCCAGCTTTGTGTTCAACCCTGATATTCCAATCCAATGTAAAGAATCTCCTTTCTTTAGTCATGTTCTCTCAAAGGATAGACCAGCAGCCAAGGGTTACTTCTCTTTTTGAATATAACAGTTGAGTGATTAACTCATGATAAGCAAAGCAACTAATCACCGTGAATATCTATTGCTTTTCGGAAAAAAAGAAAGGTTATATCTGTAATTTTCCTGTCATTCTTGTATGATTCGTGTTGGGATGCTTTGCTATACACATCAATGGTATATGAAATCCTTCTTTTTTTCCTTTTTGAAAAAATGAGAATAGTTGATGATGGGAATATAATTTTTCTCTACTTTTTGCAGATGCATTGGAGCCTAGAAACAGGCAGCAATAGTCACAAGTTTTTGAAAACGAAATAGAAAGGATTAAATTCAGGTGGTTTTTAAATTGAAATTGAAAGAATTTGATTTAAACCATGTAGGGTCTGTTTAGAAACTATAGAAACGTGATTTCCAAAGAGCTTTTAAGTTAAAATTTTAGTTTGAAAAAATTTTAAAATAAATAGTTATATTTATTCAAACGGGCTTTTGGATTAAATTATAATTTAAAATTAATATTTTAGATAAGCTGATCAGAGCAGTTTATGAAATAGTAAAAGAGCTTATGAACTAACTAATTAATATATTACCCCTACTTTTTTTATACTCTCTCTCCTCTCTCCTATTTTTTCTCTATTTTCTTTCTTGCATCCTCTCTCATCTCATATCTTATCTCTCCTCATTTAATACTCATACCATTTTTTATAATTTATCAATAACAAAAGTACTTTTAAAAATAACTATCCAAACACTCATTTATTTAAAATTATTTTTTTTTCATAATTTTTTCTCTAAAAATTATTTTTTATAAACTGTCTAAATTTTTTTTTTACAAGTTCATTTTTAAAATTCTATCCACCTAAGCATGTAATATAATAAGGCTTCCTGTGAGCATGTCTGGAATAGAATGAATCTACAAGCAAGAGCTTGTCTCCCTCCACTAACATCCCATTCCAAATTAGCTTCATCCCTCTCGTTATTCAAATCCACAAAATTCTGGAAAGAAAGATTTAAAAAACCATGCAATCTTTTTCCCTTCTAGAGCAATCTTAATTATTTTTAAAGATTTAAATTATGACTATAATAAAACAATTACAAATAAGTTGTCTACCTTTTGTTTTAAATAATTAGCCAAATTATTTGTTATTATTAATAATTTAAAAATATTTTTACATATACATAAAGTCAAAATAATATTATTTCACTTCTATTATATATATATATATAAGAAGTATTATTCGTAACTAAGTATGAATGTCCATTCTTTTTCATAATACTTCCATCAAATACGCTGGTCTTATTCTTATTTTATTTTATCAATCTCGGCTACCGTCTTATTCTTATTCTTATTTTCATTTTATTTTTGTTGACATAAAATATTTTATAAAAGTCTAAAAATATACCAAACATGAGAAAAAATTGGAAATGTGAGATTTTAATTTCATGGTCTCTGGGAACGGAAGAGAGAAGACGATCGAGCTAAAACACCCGATAGAAAAATAGATCCCTAAAAAAAATCCAACTTTTAATCTCACCTGAGTACTCTATCCAATTCGTCCGCCATAAAAGATAAAGATATAAATCCCTCCACAGGACCTCTTTGCTCTGATTCAGAAGAAGTCATCCAGCTCAAGTCCGGACGTCGGGAGTGAACAATAAAGTGCGGCTTGCGAGGAACCAGAGTATGAATACTCTTTCACTCTGTTACGCAACGGATCCTTCCCCTTCACTTTTCCTTCGCAGTCTCAGCTCACTTAGCAACCTCCATTTGTGCCGGTCTCCTTCCTTCAATTTCAGAAATGCAGTGTTACTTGCATTCTCACCAAAATCCCCACTTCAAAGTTTGCCTTCAAGCCGATGGCTTACCAGAGCCTGCTCCGCCGCAACTTCCGAAATCGATATGGTTAAGAATAAGGAAGGTATTTATGCCCCCAAACAGAAAAAAGTCGTAGTCTTGTGGGACCTTGATAACAAACCCCCTCGCGGACCGCCGTATCAGGCTGCCATGGCACTCAAGCAGGTGGCACAGCGCTTCGGTGACGTTGTCGACATGTCTGCCTACGCCAATCGCCACGCATTTATCCACTTACCCCAATGGGTTCTCCACGAACGCCGTGAACGGAAGGAAATAGACATTATGGAGCGTAAAGGAGTGATCACGCCTTCTGAGCTGTACGTTTGTGGGGTTTGCGGCCGCAAGTGCAAAACTAATGTCGACCTCAAGAAGCATTTCAAGCAGCTCCATGAGCGAGAGCGTCAGAAAAAGCTTAATCGGATGAGGTCACTTAAGGGGAAAAAGCGCCAGCGTTATAAAGAGAGGTTCATATCTGGGAATCACAAGTACAATGAGGCGGCAAGGTCTTTGATTACCCCTAAGGTGGGATACGGGCTCGCTGCCGAGCTAAGGCGTGCCGGAGTATTTGTGAAGACGGTAGAAGATAAACCGCAAGCCGCTGATTGGGCACTGAAGAGGCAGATGCAACACTCAATGAGCCGAGGGATAGATTGGTTGTTTTTGGTGTCCGACGATTCAGATTTTTCGGATATGTTGAGGAGGGCGAGAGAGGCAAATTTGGGAACGGTAGTTGTGGGTGACTGGGACAGGGCATTAGGGCGGCACGCCGACTTATGGGTTCCTTGGATTGGAGTTGAGAATGGAGAGCTTGCAGAGACAGATTTAGTACCCAAGAACAGAAGAAGAGAGTCTTTTGCTGAAGATGATGGTTTCTTTTCGATATCGCATCATGATGGAGATACTGTTGTTACGAGCGATTTGGATGGAATAGTAGATGAGCTTGTTGCAATGAGAACCGAGTTTAATGATCTGAGAAATGCAACATTTTCGGATGAGGATGAGGAACAAGGGTGGGTTTCGGAAGAACTGGATGATAATTATATGTTAGTAATTGATGACGATGAGGAAACAGATGATGGGTTTTATTGAAATAGCAACTATAATTGGTTCAGGCAAATATTGTGCCACGGTTACACACACTATTGAGATCTGATTGATTCTCTTTTATGGAGCTTGTTTGCTTTCAGAACCCATTACCGAGGCTGATCAAGGATTAAATAATGGAACCAGTGGCATCATTGAGAGTTCTATCCTTAAATGAACACATCACATTTTGCATGTATGCAAGTGTCTGGATTCACAAAGTTAGGTTGCTTGTATTGTTTGCTGATATCGTCTTTCAATGTTGCCTGCAATTTTCTTCCTCATGCTCTTAAGGGTGAGCTGCATTAGGTTCAGCCGTTCAGGCCTTTGATGGTAGTTTTTCATTTTGAACCATTTCATTGTCCCATGTAAAGTTTGTTAGTAGACTGAAATTATTCCTGAATATATAACAACCATAACAGAATCACTGTAATCTGGCACATTGATGTTTCAACTGTTTTAAGACAATTGCATCGGAATTCTTCTGCTTAGATTACATTTTGATTTACCTGTAATTTACAGTATATATATTTTCAATTCCCTCTTTTGTATAGCTTGATTTAGCTAAGGGACAGCGGAGAACGCTTATTAATTATCAGACTGGAATGTAGAACTTCTTATGTGTTGGTTGGGCAATTAGGTCAGGTTATTCCATTAATACTTCTAAAAATAGGTTGAAGATTATGCTTGCTCAATAATAAATCTTTCCAGTTCCTTCCTTGATTGTATCAGTATATGATCTCTGATCTGGAATTTTGTTTTAAGGTTTTTGAAATCGGCTTCGGAAGAGAAATGATACTGGCATGTGTTTGGCATCTCTCATCTTATCTGTTTAAGTTTTCAAGTGGCTCCTTTGAAGTAAAATTATCTGCCCCACCCCCTCTCTCTCTCTAATGTCTTATGGTATGCATCATGCGGTCAATTCTTCATATTTAGTTCGCCATAGCAATCAAACTAGCCATTTTAAACTACTATTGGAATTTGGAGTCGCTCTATCCATGAAGAATGTGTTTTCTCCTTATTCCATGGGAAGAGCTGCTGTTTTGCCGTATGATCTCATTTTTTTGTCTCATCATATAACTGAACACAATTCTCTGGAAGTACCTTTTGTTTTGAATTACCCAGTTATGAAAAGAATGAGGTATCACCCACACTTGAATGTCGGGCTGCCGGCTGCCTACAGTTTTAAAGCGCCCAAACTTCATGTTTTCTTGTTGCGCATAATCTTTAGCATTTGTGATACAATAAAGGCACCATATCCTCCCATAACTAACAAAGAATGGCTGCCTTCTGTTTATATTGATATTAATTCATTCAATAATTGGCAGAAAATTTGCCATGCTGAAATTAGCCTTGACAAGTATTAAGTTATTGATGTGAATTCGTTGCCAGTTGAGAGGCCTGGAAATTATCTGTCTGTTGTTTCTTTATCAAGGTTGTTGAAGAGAACGAAAAGTTGACATTGTCATGTGGCTTTTATATTGACTATCGAGTACCAGGCTGAAACCTCAGGAGGAGCAACTCGAGAGACCATGGAAACGAGTAATATAAGCTGAATTTAGTTTTTTTGGGCCACATCCACCCATCTGATTTATATTTGGAACTTTTAGAAACAGTGTTAGGATACAATGAGATATTAAGAGTGACTGAGTAATGTGAATAAGATACACTTCTCATTTTTGTTACTGTAATTACACGGTATCAAGAGCCGGTGGCTCATCCATGGCTTCTTGATCTGGTCTTCCCATTCTTCCCTTTGATTCTACCAAGAATTATGTTCTTGCTTTCACTCATGCTATCTCTGTCAAAGCTGATTATCCTAATTCCCTCAGCTTGCATCAACAAACAGATAGTGACTGCCGTAACTGTTCGAGGCTACGCTCTTGAATCCTTCTTGGACTCGTCGATTTCTCCGCCTGAACAGTTTGAATATCGAGATGATTCCAATTAGTCTAGTCTAGAGTTGAAATAATGGGTGCCTCCTGAGATTCTACGCATGCTGGGCCGGGCCAGGGTATGGGGCAACTTCTCAACCCATGTCTTGCTTGGCTCAGGATTGGGCCGGAGTTAATTGGTTTATTAAATTTTTTTAGTACAAAATTTTTTAGAAAGTAGTTGGGTCACCCACTATCCAAAAGTAAAATAAAATTTCTCTTCCTTCTAGGTGATACTAATATTGGGCATGGTGAACTGTCTATTATCCTTAAGTGTAATCCTAAGTACCTAGGAGTTAGTATGTCTCCCCAAATTCTGCGACTGGAGTCACAATAAAGTAATATCCCCTAGGGATCGAATACGTTTTAAATGATCATATGTTTCACCCTTTCGTCAGATCTGGTTTATTAATTTGATTTATGAATCAAAATCATAAATTATTTAATCTGAAATATAAGGTGAAATATACAAACACATACACTAAGATAGACTAGGCCGAACATCACCTGGATCTGGCGTCCAAACCGACCAAGTATTGTAACCCTAGCTTACTTGGGCCCGTTTGATCTGGAATAGCCAGCCCTAACCAATGCAATCAGTCCATTTTAGACTTTTTGGCAGTTATGAAAAATGATAACGATGCATGTGCTCGAGCTTTGCGAGAGGAGGGAAGATTGCTGGCACGAACGGTAGGAAGACAGTCTTCTCCTTCTTGCCTTAGGAAGATAGGAAGACAGTTAGCTGTTAGTAAGTCAGTAGCTAGTCATTCAGTAGTAAGTCAGTGGCGCCTTTCGGTGAACTCGATTTCTTTTTTAGTTTGCTTTGCACGAGCACTGTGAGATTCCCTTGCTTCTTGGCTTTTTAGCGTTAGCTATGGAGTTTTCTTGCTGGGATAGGTACAAGAATCTCAGCCCTACCTTATTTGATGTAACGCAGGAAGGGGGAGAAAAACACCCACAAGTGGTGGTCTAAAGTTAATAAGGAGTTATCTCATAATCTAGAAATTAATAAATTTAAATTTTGTTGTTGATGTGATAATTTTGTTGATATGTAATATGTATATACATTGTAAGTTTAGAGATATGTCTTAGTGGTCCCTAACATCCAACTCATAATTTTTTTATGTAAGGAATGGGTAGAAAAACAAAGGAGATAATGAGCATAAACATGAGATGAGAGTTTGAGATGTAATGAGTGGAGTGTTGTATTAGTGATGGAAGGTGTGAAAAGAGAAGGAGATAATGCATGGATGATGGAAGAGGGAATGTTTAGAATCGTGGAATGTGTGGGGGGGGAGGACCAAATTAGAATTATAGAATGTGAGATGAGATATTACGTTGATGCGATTGGCGCAAGAGAGAGTGTGGTTTATTAATGGATGTTTGGGAGGTAAAGGACAAAGACGAGTCGTGCATATCGACTGCAGCTAACAATGCTCACCGCCCATTCTCCAGATTGATCAGAGTGAGGAGGAGGGTACATGGTCTAAGTCAAATGAGTCGTCATGTTCTATCGGACTGCCCACTTATAGTGTCTGGCAGTAAGTGGGGCCCTACGTCCTCCATTGCCTAATGTGGCGTCATGATCGCACGGTGTAAGAGAGTGTTTGCCTCTGGCGCCCTCCCTTTTCACTAGGGGTGTGCAACGGGCGGGCTGGGCTGGCCCGATGGTCAGCCCGTAGCCCGCCCGTGTAATATCTTATGGGCACGGGCTAGCCCATGCCCGTGCCTCAGCCCGTTTAAGCCCGTATTAAACGGGCTGGGCTGAACCCGTTTGGGTTCTAATGGGCATGGGCTGCCCATTTATAAAAAAAAAATATTTTTTTTATTTAAACCCATTTAAAATTTTAATAACAATGAAAATAAAATAACAATATTACATATATGATATGATTGTTCATCCTAAAATTAAAAAATAAAATATCATAATAATAGCTACACATTTATAACCACACAGTCTACAATGCTTACATAATATAATCATTTATAATCTTAATTATTCAATTGGATTATGATTATACTTAATTTACATTATATTTACTTGTGATAGTTGTAGATATAATTACCCATACCTCTGCAAAATAAATTTAAAAAAATATATTAGTATATAATAAAAATAAATATAATATAATAATTAATAAAAAAAATATATGGGCGGGCTGCGGGCTGCCCAATGGTCAGCCCGCAGCCCGCCCATATAATTTACTGTTTGAGCCCGTTTAAGCCCGCCCGTTACGGGCCTATTTTGGGCGGGCTTAAACGGGCTTAAATAGTAATGGGCTGCGGGCGAGCCCACGGGTCCGGGCTAATTGCTCTCCCCTACTTTTCACTAACCATCCCACTCATATAAAAATTACAAGTCTTACCTACGTAGGCTCTACTTGCATCTAATATACTCACCATTCCTTCGTCTGTAAATTACCTGTTTCGTATACTAATTCCGTATGAAAATTGGCATCACATGTTTCGTTCTCAGAAAGTTACTTAACTATACAAACTTATTTCCTTTACTTAAAAGAATCATGAAATCCTATAGAAACTTACATAATGTACACTGAGCATAACTCCTGCCTTCTCTAGTTTTTTAAACTCCTCTCACGTGTACCAAACATGATCTTGGAGATAATTGAAGGCAGAAAGAAAGAAAACGGAGGAGGAAGAAGGGGAAAGAAAGGGGAATGGCACAAGTGAGGAATAAAAAGGTTTGTTTGGTATTGCGTGGAAGGGAAGGGAAGTGATGCCCTCACTCCAAATTCCCAGGCCTCATTTCACCACTTGTCGCCCCTCAATCATTTCTTCTATATATTATCCCTCGCCGCTTCTTTCTGAACCATCGAATGTTCCCTTTATTTTATTCACTGCTTATATCACATATCTATATATCGGGTTCAATCCATCCCTGTTGAGGATCCTCGGCAAACTCAATTTGCGGCATTTAAAAATTCTTCAACCAGCAAATTGGCCAACGCATTATACACAAAGGCGTCCAAGTAGTGCCATGTGTCTAATATACTCCACCCTATATTTAGTTCTTTTATTTGGTTTCATTATTAAATATCATCCCTTCTCTTGAGGCATGCTAGTGCCGAAGATCATCGACGAACGTGTAACATGGTGAGCTTCTGATATCGCCTATAAATAGGAGGCGCCAGGCGTAATTAGCCCCCTTCCCAATTCAATTCCTTTTTATTTATTGGCCTGTCACCTCTCAATATCTACTTCTTGCTCTTTGTATCTTTTATTCCACATCTTGGCATCTGAATGATAAGGATCCCGGGACCGCTCGTTTGGTACAAGTTATTGCGCGCATTAAAACCGCCGTCTTGTGCCAACACAACCATATACTTATCCATTTAAATTGAACTCCGACCTGGGTGGCGCTTTTCCAACTAACGCAGGAAAACACGTAGCTTTTTAAAAAAAATTGGAAAAAGAATGGACGGAAACACAAAATACTTAGAAATAATAGAATTACTGGCTAATTGGTTATAGGAATAGGTAGAAGCGTATCCCCGTCCACGTCGGCGGTCATAACGGGGGCACAACATGCTACGTGGAGTGTGCAACAGAGAGAAAGAGATGGCTCTGATGGTCCGTGTCGGCCATCTTTGTCATTTTAAAACAACACTCCTTGTGGCCCCCTTTCGTCTCGACACGATAGCAGCCAAGTCAGAAATTCATCCCCTCTCTCTCCCCTCTTCTTATGATCTTCATAATTATCCCTTCTTTCCTGCTTTCATATTCAACCGTATAAAATGGGTATATGAGCAAGTCCTTTCCGCCTCTCAAGAAACAGAATACTCCTAATTCTTTGCTTAATCTTATTATATATATACAAACACAAAGAGAGACAAGAGAGAAAATCCATATATATACACGCACGCATATATTTATATGGACGAGTGAGTACCAAACCATAGAAATATTGCTTAATTAGTTGGCACCGCAAAGTGAGGGCGATTGAGGCGGAGGAGAGAGAGAGAGTATTGCAGCAGGAAGACGATCGATGATGAGAAGCAAGGCAGAGAAGCGAAAGCAAGATGAATCGAGACAGAAACCATACAGAGGTATTCGGATGAGGAAGTGGGGCAAGTGGGTGGCGGAGATTAGAGAACCCAACAAGAGGTCGAGGTTATGGTTGGGCTCCTACACCACTCCGGTGGCCGCCGCTCGCGCTTACGACACCGCCGTTTTCTACCTCAGAGGCCCTTCTGCTCACCTCAACTTCCCCGAATTGTTATTCCAAGACGACAACGATGACCACCGCCTCGTCGTGCAGGGCCACATGTCCCCGGATTCCATTCGCAAAAGGGCCACCGAAGTCGGCGCAAGAGTTGACGCTCTCCAAGCCTCTCTTCATCATACCAATTCACATATTCAAACCCCCTCCGACAAGCCCGACTTGAATGAGTTCCCCAGACCCGAAGATCTTGTGGAGGATTACAATTAGATTACGATATACTTGGTACCGATACAAGCCTCGACCGGGTCACTTAAATTTCCCATCTTTTACCTTTTGTTTCCTCTCTGATATATTATCTTGTGATATCTTATATGTCGAATCATAAGTTCTAGGCGTTTTCGGCTTCTTCCATTTATAATTTGTAAAGAAGGGATATAGTTAGCAAGATCTAGATGGCAGCAGTACCGGGTGGGCTTGGAATCAGACATGTTCTGTATATCTGAGAGGAGGCCATGTAGTTTTTCTGATGTGGGTTGGTGATGAGTTTTGTAAGCCAGAACAGATGGTGGTCAAGTGAACCACGTTGTTTAATTACTGAAGCAGCTTTTTCTTCACCGATTAATTAAGAACCCGGCATATATATAAATTGCCCAATAATTATATGTGGACAATGGGATTTAGTGGGTAAGAGACGAAGGTAAATAATTAAATAATTGAAGTGAGGCGTGGGGAGTGGCGTAATCACGAATCAAACCAACATTAATTGCAAATGCTAATGCGGAGATGTTGCGGTACATTGTACCACAAGTGGATGAGGAGATAAGGGCACCCAAAAAAGCAGCTGTCACGATCGATGAAATTGTCGAAACCACACAAACAACAAGAAACTCGATCATACTGGAAATTAATTTACACGCAGGAGCCATATTCTGCGTCTAATAAAATAGTTTCCTTAGCTTTTACGTAGATCCTGGGGTATTCGATGATGAATATGAAGTGGGTGGCAAGAAGTGGTAAAATCAAGTGGGAGAAGCGAATTAAAAGAAGATTATGGATTTGGGGGTTGAAGTTGAAGATATATACGGATGGTAGTGAGTCAGAGGATTCATGGTTATCATCGGAGAGCACGTGAATGATCTCTCAAAGGACGTTACATGTCTAAATAAGAGGCTGCATGGAGTTCCATTTTGTTGGTACCATGAGCGGCTGCCTGCCTAAATCCCTAATCATTCCTCGAAGCATTTCGTCGTATTCTCCTGTTCACCGCCCAACAGAAACTCCCCCCCCCCCCCACCATACACAACAATAAATTTTCTTATTGCTCAACTAATACATGAAGTCAGTCCCCTTTCTCATCATGGGTTCGTACTTGTACACTAAACCCTCGCTATATATATATACTGGGGTAATGGTAACAGTATATATAACATTGGATAATTGTGGGATCTGCATATGATGGTTTTTGGCGCTAAAAGCCAGAAACCAATGAGGCTGGGCATGAATGAACGCAGCTACTGGCTGCCGTAAGTTGTCTTCATCAATTATTATGGGGCGGGCATCCAATACTGTCACTAAGAAGAGAATTGCTAAGCTAACTTCTATATCTTCCAACACGGAATCAGTACCCACCTCATAAACTGCACCATTGTTCCTTTCCTAGCTAGCGCCTATATTATCTGCTCCCTCTTTTTAAGCTCCAGTCATCCCATAAACTACTAAAGCAATCCTTTATAAATAACACTCGACTTAAAGAAATGGGCCCATATGGGACGAAGCAGATTCCAGGATTACCGTAGAGCATTACATTAAAGTATAGTAAAGAAATATTATATTGGCAGTACACGAGTCATCAGACCAGAGTTAAATGGATGTCAGATAATAGGGGATAATTAAAAATAAATTTATTGTATAGTCTATATTTAGATATTGTCATATATAATGGTGTTGGAAGAGTCAGGTGGCTTGCGCTACAAGGAAGGCACAAGTTCTCCCATTATGTGATTGAATTCTTCTTCTTTTGTTAACTCAATTCTCAATGCATTATTTTTAATTGTTGTCATGCGCGCGCGTGTGCTCATGGAGCACTGTTCTAATGTTGTTATACATATGAACGCATCTTCCTCAACGCTATTCAACTGATTGCCCAACAAGAAAATCGGAAAGTCGTTATTACGCTGTGGCCCAGAAAAGCCAAATTAAAGCACGCTCCGAGGAGGCAGGGGCAGCTCGAAACAATAAAGAAAACATAAGTGATTATGGGGCAAAATAAATCTAAATTTAAAATTTAAGTTTAACTCAAAATTTAAGTTTAGAAAAAATTTTAAAATAAATAGTCATATTTGTTTAAATAGGTTTTTAGACTAAACTATAGTTTAAAACCAAGGTTTTAGATAAGCTGATCAAAATAGCTTATAGAATAGTAAAAAAACTTATGAACTAACTAATTACTATATTACCTATACTTTTTTTACACTCTCACTCATACTTTTTCTTATACCCTCTCTCTTCTCTCCTACTTTTTTTGACACACACTCTCTTTTCTTTCTTACACACTATCTACTCTTATCTCCCCTCATTTAATACTCATACATTTTTTATAATTTATCAATAATAAAAATACTTTTGAAAATAACTATCCAAACACTTATTTATTTAAAATTTTTTTTTTCATAAACTTTTCTCCAAAAATCTTTTTATATAAGTTGCCTAAAAATTATTTTTTTTCATAAGTCTATTTTCAAAATTCTATCCAAACTGAGCAAGTCTTTTTTGTCACTTTCATGGTTGCGGTCAGCAGATCTTTATTTACTATGGATACCCAAAAATTTAAAATATGTATAATTTCTTAAAATAAAAATGCCAATGATTAGGTCATTAAACTGCCCACAACCCATACTAATTAATGCTACTCGCCTTAAGCTCTACACAGATTACACTGCCCACGACCCAGTTGACTCCATTTATTCTGATAATCAATTTTTCTCTAGCCCATACCCATGTCACATCATAAACATGGGTCAGCCTGATTTATTTAACAGGCTGAAACGTGTTGATTTTGGCCCGACCCACTTAGCTTTCTAACTAGCCCCATCTTTTTCAATCATTTTTGCATATGAAGCCCGAGTCAGCTTGGCTCATTCTTTGATATGGCTATCTTTTATCTACTAAATTGACAGCTTAATTTATAAACCCGATCCCAATCGGTACGGTCTTCGTCTGGACAGCTAAAAGTGACGTGAATCCTTCCAAGACAGTTAGCTTTGAGGATTGGGATTTAGTGCGAAATATGAATAATCCACGGGGGGTTGAAATTATGGTGTTTACGCTATAAAGCGATTGGAAATTAAAGTTTATATTAAGAACATGGGAGGCTCGAGCTTTAAGAAGGTGGAGCGACCTTGATCTAATTATTGAGTGGAAGGAAATACGATGATTAAAGGCAACCTTGATCTAATTACTTTGGACAAGAGAAGAGAATGTCAAATATTTTTACTCGTGCAGTTTTTACTCGTGCTATATACTTTGGACAAGAGAAGAGAATGTCAAATATTTTTACTCGTGCAGTTTTTACCTGCAGCATGAGGTGGGAAAAAGCGAAAAAGGAGGGAAAATGCAAAGGTAGAATGGAGGGAAGGAATAGATGTTGGTGCACTGTCATCCAAAACCCAGAAACCCTTTTCCTCCGCTTGAAATGACCTCTTTAATTCCTTTCCCTTCTTTTTCTCGGCCATAGTACTGAAACAATGATTTCACTTTAGTGGCAGCCACTGTGATTGGCATGGCCTATCCTCTTCCATCGATTTCCCAGCCAAAAGGTTTCCGTGCTACATGAGAACTACTAGCTAGGAGTAGAAATCACAAGCCTCACTTCCCCACCACGTTTAATAAAGTAGCCGAACACGACATTGCTCTCCTCCCCCCCTCGACCTAGTTGATCGATTTGATGTATTGTCCCTCCAGGGCACTCCCCCTGTTTTCCTCGACAACTAATTTAGGTTTAGGTTCGGATTCAACGGAATTATTAACACTCACAATAGCCACGTACGTACAGTATGATCGTTGTCTAGCTCGTTCATTTTATCCGGTTTCGAGTGTATCTTATCTGGTTTGAACTTGAAGCACCTGGTGCCCAAAAACTTAATAGAATTCCTCGTATTATCTTGATGCATGGTGTTTTTGAAAGTGAAACGCCGTCTTAAAACGATGACCGCCTAGGCTCCCATCTTCAGAAATTTACCGCTAAAGTTCCTAGACTAACACATCACGACCGTACTCTCTCCTCCGCAGAAAAATTAAGCTCGCGGTTGCAATTTTCAAGCTCTATTATTGCAGCTACGTCGTACATTTTTTATTATTTTCCTCTTCAACTTTTACTACCGCGGTCTTTCCTAACTGCATCCGTGCGAAAACTTGAATTGCTCATAACCGATTATCGTGTGCCATTCCTAAGGGCTAACTATACAATCTACCCCTAAAGACGACACAATATAATAAATAAATATATATATGTATCGATCCCCAGGCAGGCGGCAGCTATTAATATAATCCTAAAGTTATGATAACTTGCACGTACGTACACTGTGAATGTGCGGGGAGATGAATGTTTACATTATAATTGAGGATTGATAACAGGATTGAAATAGACGGTCCATAGACCCCGTGCAAATGATGCCGTTGTCTTCCCCTAATGATGAATTCCACCCGATTCTTCCACCGTGTGGGGTCCAGTTCCCCTATGCTCCTTCCCTTCATCTTTGACCGATATATTTAACCCACCATCTCCTTTTTAAGATTTAACAAATATCAGTAATTGTCGTTGTATTTAGGAAATAAATTATAAATTGAGTCTCGTTGTTTTCGATCGATAAACGACAGCTCCCCTTCTAGCTAACTACGTCCTGATGATTAGGAGTGGAGAATAATTAAAGAAATGAATGCGCCGGGAATACAGGGGCTGTCTAGAAGTTGCCTAACATAAGCATATGTAGATAATGAGGGAATTGATGAGATGCAGTTAGAAATGGAATATGGCAGATAGACGACTTGGAGGCAGGTAAGAAGGAAAAGTGTCATGAACTGATCAGAAGAAGAAGGGGATGGGTTGTCGTGATTGAAGGGAGGGCATGTAAAAGTGGCGCACTCAGATACGTGGGGATCTCAGAATATTGAATGAGAATGAAACGAAAGGGCCCCACCTCGGCTTCCTTATCTAGCTTTGTCAACTTTGATTATCATGATTATCCCACGATTTCTTTCGACATCCCCCCAATCACATTTCAGATTAAAAAAGTCCCCCGCCTTTTCTCTCCCATTCCTTTTCCCGGCAACTCCCCAATTTTTACCATCCAGCTAACTCCCTTAACTAGGACACATGAGGGCGTGTATTTTCCTCCTATTACTGCAAGGGCATGTTCCCCCACCACTTTTTTAACTAGTGGCCAGCACCAGCACTCACCACATGAAATTACAACTAAGATCAAACATGTCCATATTTCAATTTATAGATCACTAAACTATAAAGCTATTGTATATTTTAGATAAAATAACACAGATTACTTACATGGTAATAATACTTAGTATATGATATAAATGATTAATTTAACTATATTAAAAAAATAAATAAATTATTTAATTATAATAAATATAATATTATCTCCCTAGAGTATTGATGTTTAACATTATATTATATATTAATTTATAAGTTAATATTAAAAAAATAATAATTATAAAATAGATTAAAATCTTATATTTAAAATTAAATATAATTATCTAATTATTTTTTCATGTGAAGTGGTAATTAATTTTCTTAATTGTTCAGAATTAATAACTAGGTGTTACAGGAGGGATGGAGAAGAGTACGTACTCAGCTGTATATGTAGGAAGCATTGAAAAATGAGAATGAGGTGGTGAGCAGGGAGGAGATCCTAGGAATTATGAAGAGGAAGATCGGCAAGTTTATCAAAGGAGATTCTGGAGGTGACATCCAGCTCCAGGCTAGCTAGCAAACGCCTGCGTCCTAGTCTTTCTAATCACCCCGTTTCCATACTATTATCCGAGATGCACGTCGATTCACACATGAAATCGCATTATTTTCACATCATGCTTTTGGATTATCCCTTCTGTTTTCTTGACAACATCACCTTCTCTTCCAGCTAATCAATTAAATTGGACTTTCCATCATCCAGCTTATGACACACAGACACCCACATCTTCTACTGATTAGCTGATGAATAGTATTAGACACACACACACACACACAAGTAGGTTGTTAACATGATGTTTTTTGACCCGGGCACGTACGTGTGCGGGGTAACTCTATTATGTCCTCGCATTGAATGGCACGTGCATAACTTTATATATATGCTGCAATTATATTTACCTCGGCTCTGAAATGATAACCCTACAGTTATCGCAAATTGCCATGATATATACATGCGCACTAAATTTATTCAGTCATGTACATATATAATCCAACAAAAGGAAAGAGAGGAAGTGGCAGTCAAAAACGTGGAAATTACGGTGGGGACAAGCATGGTCGTAGCTTAGCTGATTCGGTGACAGATGGGGAAAAGGGATGGTAGTATAAAGTATGTTACATTGGAAATTGGAGGTATGTACAGTTGCCGAATAGGACGGTGGAAATTTTGCGCCGTATGGTTCTGAGATATGGAGCACTCTCTGTTCCTACATTCTCTACCCCCTCCTACCATACACACGACGCCATTCACACTCCACTTTCTGATTACAAAACATACTCCCAGGTGATCCCTTTTTCAACTTTTTAATTTGGACTTGGCCTCATTAATCTTTTCTCCATTCCCATCCCCCCTTTTCCACTTTATTACATGTGAGAGAGGAGAGAGAGAGAGGCCACCGAAAAGCATGCAAACCTTATCATGAAAGCAAGAAAAAGAAGTACCCAATTTGTCTTCAAATAATGGTCTAACTGATAAGAAATTAATATATAATCTAAAAGATTATAAATTTAAATTTGATTAATAATGTGAGTATTTTGTTAATAAGAAGCCTTTAAATACAATTCGAGCTCTTTTTAAATATAGAGACGTATTTTAATTCTAGTAAAAAATTTGTCTTCGGAGATTTAACGAATTTAAATTTTATATTTAAAAAAGCAGCGGATTTGACAGGCTTACACAGTACATACACTCGCTCCTATTTCCTATATTACATGCGATTGTGTAATGTAATATCTGCTTTTAGCAATAGGGAATTGGTAAGTCAACTGTGGTGGTCTATATAATGAGTGAGAGGGTGGGGAGGGGTATGATGCAGTAGTCGTCCGCCATGGGAAGCACGAAGGTGCAGCAGTTGGCACGTGGGCTCATGTGGGAGCACGAACCCCTCCTCACTCTTGGCTTCAAACGCTTACGCCCTCTCGCCCCCAGGCTCCACAACACTCACTCTCACTCTCTTTCCTCTTTCGATCTCAACACCTTCATCAGACCAGACAGTGGCCCCAGAAAGCTCCCTTCCCCTCACCATCACCTTCACCTTCACAAAGAGGAATCTCAGCCAGGAGGAACCAGGTGGAATCCCACTCAGGAGCAGATCGGCGTATTGGAGATGCTCTACAGAAGTGGAATGCGAACTCCAAACGCTGACCAGATAGAACAGATCACTGTTCAGCTTGCCAAGTACGGCAAGATCGAAGGCAAGAATGTCTTCTACTGGTTCCAAAACCACAAAGCCCGCGAAAGACAAAAGCAGAAACGCAACCCTAATACTACTACCACCGCTTCTTCTACTCCTTTAACTTTAGAGACACGGGTATGTCGTTCACATAAAACGTTATCAGTCTCGTTTATATATGCGTCTTTGTTTTCCCTTTAGTGTCTTCTTGTCTCGCAGCAAACTAATGGGATTTTGTGCAGGACCAAGTAGGAGAAGGAGAGGAAGATAGCCCGTTGAGGAAGAGGTGTAGGAGCTTGGCGTTTGAGTGTTTTCAATTAGGAGAAAGCAGGTTGTTACGTAGAGATCATGGGGAATATAAAACTCTGGAGCTTTTCCCTTTGCACCCGGAAGGCAGATGAAGGGGTTTAGCGTTATTTATGTTCCTAATACTTGATTAATTCCTCGTCTTCACTGATTTCAACAACTGGCGACTGCTTTAGTTGCTTTCGTTATCTCCTTCCTTTGTGTTGGAAAATTAAGAGATACGAAGCTGTCTGTCTGTACTGCACTCACTATCACTGACTTTGAAATCGAAGCGCCGTTTATGTCTCTTTCTTTTGTTGATTACAGCTCCATGTAGGTAACTGTGTGTGACATTGAAATCCAGCCCTCTTCCCTACTCCCCCGCGTTTCATGCTATTGGTTTTTTGAGGGGGAAAGTTGTTTCAAATAATTAATATAACAAATGAGAGACAAAATTAACAAAATAAATATATATAATGATACAGGGGAGTGTACGTAACAACTTGTGAATCAAAGGTTTTAGGTTAAAAGCAGAAGCTATACGGACACTGAAGTCCACGCACCTATTATATTTCCTCTTCTTAAGCCCTACGCTTTACTTTCACATCATAAGTTTCGATTTGAAAAGGTCGTGAATGTTCTCCAGCTCGAAACTCAAAAATAATCACAAGTCATAACACCCATTTCACTGGCCCCAACATGAGGCATGAAAAAGTCTTTCAAAGAGCAGTTATAAATCAAAGAGTACATGCATTTGCTTATTTTCCATCATTGACGAAGAAAATTTCAGAATTATCATTTGTTGTGGGGCCACTGTGTGATCCCCACCATCACCAGACATGGGAGGGAAAGGAAAATCGATATTTTCAGAACATGGGTGAACCGGCCAGATTTTGATGCGTTGTAAATAACCTATCGGTCACAAGTCATAAGTCTTCCAATTCAATACACATAAAAAAAAAAATCCTTTGGTCAGTTGAAATTTGAGATAACTTCTCAATCGTTTAAAATGGGATGTCGATTCTTCAATTTCCCCAATACAAATGTATATGTCATTTTATTTATTTTTCCTGGGTAATTTATGCAGAATTGAGGAGTGATTTCTCTTGTTCCGAAAACAGGTAACCAAGCCGGCATTTAAACCGGGAAAAGAATAACTCCATGTCATCAATTCGGTGATCAAATTTGTGGTGTTTGAATTAACGTTGTTGAGAGATGGGTATGTTTTACATCCTTTTATCATTGTGGTGATGACGTGGTGGTCCTGTCATTTCGTTGCCTTGGGATCAGGTAACTGGATTAAGCTTAAACGAAGCACTCTTACTGAGTCAATTCATTGGAGTGTGTTTATAAGGTGGTTTGTGAATAGAATCGGAACCTAATCAAATTCATGAATATCCTTCCGATTGAGCTGTGAAATCTAGCCAGATTCTTGGACGATTTCAATTATTATTTGCTAAATTACATAAAAGTTTGAAAATAAAAAGTTAGATTAAACCTGCAACGCGAATGTGGATGAGTAGGTGAATCTAGCATGCCCTACCATGTTGTATAAATTAAGGGCGTGGTTGCTTAAACTTAAATAAAAATGTAATCTTTATACTGTTTAAAAAAGTTTATTTATTGTTTAGGAATATTTTATGAAAAATGTAAGTTTATTTATTGTTACATTTTACATCAAAAGTGATTTTTAGCTGCTTATATGCCGATCAAAATTATTAGAAATCTTATTTTTTTTTATAAATTATACTATTTGATGAATTTTTTATATTCTTATTGCCTTTAAGAATTTAAACGGATGTCTTTAAATTTTCTTAATATCATTTTCAACAATTTTTTTTATATAAATTAGGCTATTTCCTTGTTGTAGGGCCTCTATTTAAAAGTAAACTGTTGGCCATAAAATAATTTTTATGTCTAAGGGTGAGATAGCTACTAAATCGCACCTGCACCTGCATATGCATATGGTTATTTTTTTTAATTTTTTTATATAAAAATTTTTAGAAAAAAAAGTCAGGTTCAACTATAAAAAAAATTGTTTCTCTTAGAAAACTCAAACAAACACGTTTCGTATTTAAGCATAACTTTTTTTTAGTGACTCACCCGATTCATCAGAATTTTATCCCGACTACATTTGGATCTGACCCGCGTCGCGTACCTGGCTATGGTAGGTAAATCTCTCAACATAAATTTTTTGTATACACTAAAACTTAAATTCAAAATTTTATTTAAGTGATATCAAGTTATTTACCACTTAGACTAATCTCTGTTAGTCATTTGAGTATAACTTGACTGGGCAAGGCAGAAGGCTGGCCAGAACGCCCAATCATGGGCCCAATAAGATTCTGGCAGGCCGAAACGTAGAAACATTTCCTCATAAAGTATGCCGAGACGTCGAATATCGCTGAGGCCTTGAAGACGCATAAGGAATATTAATCATTCCACAGAAAAGGAGAATTAAAAGGATGAATGTTTCAAAGTTTAAAATTACGGCCCATGCTTTCTTAAAGTATCAAATATTGTTTTTTTAATTATCCTCCCATCTGATCCCATTATGTCAAGTTGTACCTTTAGAAAAAGTACCAATCCTAATCTCATTCATTCAGTAGAGTTTTAATTATTTTTAATAAGTTCTTTAATTCCATATCTATGGTCAAGAAGTTAGGTGATCTAAGCCCGAGGGCTTTTTCACGTGCTGTTTTTCGTATAAAGGCCCGTTTTGATAGTTTTTTAAATAAATATTTATAAGAAAAAAATATTTTTAAAATATTTTATAATAAACTTTTTTTAAAAAGAGTTTATAAAAAAATAAACATAAATAAATAACTATTTATATTGTTATCACTATAAAAACTTTTATCATTAATAAATTATTAACAAGAGTATAATTTTATAAAAAAAAATTATATTTTTCTTTTATTTTTTCTCTGTCGAGAATATTCTCTCTATACATCTACCACCAGCTATCAAAACATAGATCTCCAGCATCCCTTGATGACGATGAGCATCGGCATTAGCTGAGCAAACAAGGATGATAGAAGAGTAAAGAAGTGATAGCTGACAATAATCTAGATGGAGATATCAATCCATGCAACAGCGACAATAGAGCTGGAGAAAATTTAAATATGAAGTGAGCATGATGACCCAATGACACCAGTGGTGATGGACAATGAAGCAAGTTGAAAATACCAGATATAAAAGGGAAGAGAGAGAGAGAAAATAACATAAAAATTAAAATAAAATAGTAATTTGACAGTGTATAAATTCTTTTTGTATTATATAAGTTATTCTTATGAGTTTATCCAAAACTATAATTTTAAATTATTATTTGATTCATAAGTCTTTTTAAATAAATATAATTATTTATTTAAATTTTTTATAAAATTATAGTTTATACTAAAAATTCTTATAAAATTATGATTGTGTTTTGCCAAACAGATACTAAATCTAACAACATTAACTTGTTTGGCATTCTAGAGATAAATGTGAGGGGAATCGTCCCCAATTGAGATGGGTTCGCCTTGAAATGAATACTTTTACGGATCACATAAAAGATGCCGCATGCATTTCGTGATAATGGCAATGACTTTTTTCTTTTTTAAATAGCGGGGAAAATCTTATAGGCTATTGTGGAGTTCATCAATGGTAAATCCCATGTTGAGCTCTGTCAAGAAACTTGATCTCCATCGCTGTTCCACCACACAAGGCCAATGGAGATTCAAAATGACTTAAATCTTTTGTTAGGATTAGAAATGCATATTGATCATATGCTATATACCAACTCAGTCAATGGGCTAACTACTTAAATCTAATCTCCTCATAATACAACAATCAGCATTCATTGAGAAACATTTTCACTGGGAACTTCAGTTGCAATTAGCGGAGGCTGGCCAATCACTTGCAATTGGAGAAGTTGACTTATATAATTTGGTTGGCTAATGACACTTGTCATATGAATTATTATGATATTATCTGTTCGATAGCCCTAAGTATGGGGGCATTGTGGCCTAATGACACTAGACTTTTTGTCATAGCTATTTCTTAAATACAAGATTATGATATCAAATTCTCTATAAATATCTGAGTATAATAGATATAAAAAAAACTTGTAATTAAATGTATAATTTATAAACAAGACATCTTTTAAATGATATCTCTCCATGAACTTACGTATAAATACACACATATTTTGTCAACTTATATTTTATACACACATATTTTGTCAACTTATATCACGCGATCACAATATAACAAGTATGTACTATTTATTGATTTAATTAATAAATAGGTGAGATATATAATTATTTATAATATTTTTAATTTTTTATAGAATATCATTTTATTCTTATTCTAATAATAACAGTTGTAGAGATATTATAATTCTTAATTACATATATTTATACTTAAAAATAAATGATAACTCGTCCTATTAAATATTAATATTTTTTTTAATTTATTCATATATCATTGATAAATTTAATTTCTTTAAAAAAAAATTTGTTTGTATAAAAAAGAAAGAAAGTATGTAATGTCCTCTTTAAAAGTTTGGATGTGTGTGTCTAAAATCTTAGTTTTATTAATATCCTATCCTTATAGTTGGGTCTTCTTCTATTGTTCAGATAAATACACACCGCAATTTCACGAATCGAAATTAACATTATATTATTATTATCATTATATTATGGGCGGTTTAGATATAATTTTATAAATAGATATATGAAAAAAAAACTTTTAAACAATTTATAGAAAATGACTTTTAAAAAAGAATTTATAAAAAAAATAGTTTTGAATAAATGAGTATTTAGATAGTTATTTTTAGAAATACTTTTATTATTAGTAAATTACGAAAAAGGGTATAAGTATTAAATGAGGAGATATAAGATATAAGATATGAGAGGAGAAATGAGAGAGGGTGTAATAAAAGAAATGAAAGAGGTTGTAAGAAAAAATAGGAGAGATGAGAGAGAGTGTAAGAAAAAATATGGGTAATATAGTAATTGGTTAGTTCATAAGATATTTTACTGTTCTATAAGTTACTCTGACCAGTTTATCTGAAATCTTAGTTTTAAACCATGGTTTAGTCTAAAAGTCCGTTTGAACAAATATAACTGTTTATTTTAAAATTTTTCAAAACCTAAGTTTAAAATTTAAGTTTTGTGTGTTTCCAAACACACTGTATAGATTAAGTTCTAGCTGAATATGGAAATAAAATGTATGTTTGGATAAGATTTTAGAAATAGACTTATAAAAAAAAGATTTTTAGGTAGCTTATAGAAAAGGGCTTTTGGAGAAGAGTTTATGAAAAAAAAATAGTTTTGAATAAATGAGTATTTGAATAGTTATTTCTAGAAATACTTTTATTATTGATAAATTATGAAAAAGGGTATGAGTATTAAATGAGTAGAGATAAGATATAAGAGGAGAGAAGAGAAATTGAGTAAGAAAAGAAGAGAGAGAGAATGTAAGCAAAAATAAGAGAGAGTGTGTAAGAAAAAAATGGGTAATATAATAATTAGTTAGTTTATAAACTATTTTACCATTCTATAAATTATTCTGATTAATTTATCTAAAATTTTAATTTTAAAATATAATTTAATTCAAAAATTTATTTAAATAAATATAATTATTTATTTTAAAATTTTTTAAAATTTAAATTTTACAAAAGCTTAAGGTTAAGACCTAACTTGTTTCCAAACAGGCAAACACACCACAACTTCCTATTATATTTTCTGATTGCTCCGCTCTGGGTTGTGCTAGCCAATAATGAGATGCCAGCACCCGAAGATCACCGTAAGCATTTCGCTAAAAAGAGAAGTCCACGGAGTCCTCGTAATCCCGCCAATCAGAACTCTGCAAATTGTATGCCTCGAGATGTGTGAGCAAACCAACACTCTTGTTGACGGCTTTGGCCCGATCCCACGACACGAAGCATGGTCTCGCGCGCAAACACGCGCCCTCCCCCGGCGGACTCAGAGAAGCTTAATGGGCACGCTTCTTTCCTCGGCATTTCCATACAAAACCCCTCCCCAGCCTTCACACAGTCACACTCTTATCCTCTCTCTCTGTTGCTTAATTCCCAAAACCCTAATAATCTCTCATATTCATGGAAGAGCCTCAATGCTCCAGAGTCGCTTTGCCTGCCTCGCTCCCACCCGGTTGCCGTTTCTATCCTTCCGAAGAGCAGCTGCTATGTTACTATTTACCCAACAAGAACGCCGGTGGTAATTTCCATGGTTGTGATCTGATCAGGGAGCTTGACCTGTACGATTGCGATCCTTTTCAATTTCCTGAAATTGCGTCCTTTTCCTATGGCTATCGCGGAAGGAAGAGGCATTGGTACTGTTATACTGCCAGGGTTTTGAAGGATGCTAGAAGGAAGATCAGGATGGTCAAGAGCGGGTATTGGATGAGAAAGGGAGGGGTTAGGAATGTTTTGAATGGCGGTGGGAATGTCGTCTTGGGCACCAGGACCACTTTCGTTTTCTATCTGGGAAATTGCCCCAAGAACGCCAGCAGGACGAATTGGATGCTGCATGAGTATGCATTAGTTGATCATCTCAAGGTACACGATTTCGACTCATTCTAGGAAAGCTTCGATTTACTGCCGCATCTTCGGACGTTATCTGGTTTTGATTTTATCTCTCATTTACTCTGTTACTTGATCTGGGATAGGAAAGTGGCCAATTTCCTGTTCTCTTATAAGAATTGTTTTGATAACATCTCTGTGTTATGTTGCAGGTAATGTGAAAAATCTTTGAGAAATTATGAATTGGATTCCTGTCTGAATATGCACTTACAAAATCGTGTTTGTATTTTTGTTCTGCTGAACTATTTAATTTATTTCTTGCTGCTGTTAATAATTGAGTTCAATTGTCGCGTTTTATTTTTTTAAAAAGTAAAAAATTTGGGAATTTCTTGTAATTTTCTCCCGGAATAAATTGCCTACTTCTTAATTTTGTAGTGATCACACTATCTTCCATTTGTCTGGCACTCTCTTTTTCTACACTTTCTTTCTTGAAGCAATTTAGTTAATTCATGTTCTAATGATTACCTTGTGGAAGAGACAAAAGTGCTTCCGTGTTATGGTTCCTTGTATTTTCAGTAAGTATTAAGAATCGAGATACTTCCTTTATTACTTTAGTTATATTTTTCTGTAGAGTTTCCTCATATCTTTATTTCTCATGCAGGCTTCATTTGTTGTTTGTCGAGTATTTTTTAAAGCATGCCATAAGAATAGTGTGTCAGAGAATGTTCTGTGTTCCTGCGCAGAGGAAAGCTTCTCAGCTGTACGTCACGTTGGCATTCAGCATGATGGATGCGTTTCACCTGATATAATTGAGACTCAAATGCGTGGTGCCTGCTCCATTGATAGAAAGATTTCAGCGTCTCCCATGACACCTGCTAGTGAACTAGATGAGAATCAAATTGCAGCTGCATCAGCTTCTATCGCTACTTTCCAATGTTGTGCAGGTCCTCAAGACCATCAAGCGGTAATATATATTCATCTTTACTTTTGCTCTGTTATCTTTATGCTATTTCTAATATGTGACTTAGGAAAATACTATTCTCTTTGTAGCTTATGTACTTGTCTTATATTCTGTTTTTATTCTCAAGATGGGCGTACAAACCCGATTTACTGCTGTGAAGGATTTTTATGTAGCAGTTATTTCCTTTTTGTTATTTTTTCCCAGTTGGCTATAACAAATATCTGCATCAGTAGGATCTGCTATGTTTGGTCAGAATTAGGGGCTATTGATGCTGGAAGTCAGTTAATGATTTTCTATATCACTTCTATGAAGTTGCATTTTTATGAAAGAAAGAAATGGACAAAATTATATAATGTGGCGGCCTTTCTTAGCATTGCATGGTTTTTGGTTGAAGCATGCCACTGAAAATTCAACTGTGTCAAATTACGCTGTGGAAAATTGGAAATATATGAATTTGTATTCGGTACAATTTTATTTGATTATATTTCCCCCTGTCGTAAGTTTATAATTGTACTAATAATTAACTACTCTTTTAAATGGGGAAATCAAGTTCACTAGTTAGCAGATAGCTCTACTGGTTGAATAATTAGCATGTTGACGTTGCAGCTTGGTTGAATCATGTCCCTGTTTTTGGGCTTTAGATTGCCATTATGTCAATACACCTTTTGCATGACAGTTCTTGATCTTTAATATAAAAACTAAAGTAGTGTCATTTTCTTATTTATTTTTCCTCATGTTTTCTTTTTGCCTATGCTTGTTATCAGGGAAGGTTTTCTGGACTTCCTGGTGGCGGTGCATTATTTGTTGAGGATTTGGCATCTCGGCAAGATTTATTTTCAATTCTAGAGGAGGATTTCATAGAGTTGGATGATCTAGCTTGAATTGGTTGATTGTGAAAGATAAGTGAATAGTAGTCCTAATCTCATGATACATATTATCTGAAACAGTTGTATTTAGAATGGGTTAACAACCCTGCAAATACATCAGGGTTTAGAATATTAAGTAACCTTTTTTCCCTATAAAATGAAGAAACATACATTCAAATGAGGTTGCGGCAAATGAAGTGGAAGGGTCACTTCACTTGTTATGATAGCCTGCCGATAGATCAATAGATCATTGTAAATACGCTATTGAACCCTTCTTGAGGAGTTATTCGGCATATCTTTAGTTTGGGCATGTAATCTTTTGTTTTCTGGATATTGAATGAAAGGCATTTACACTGGAAGATCACAGTTAGAGTTTGATATGCTTAGCTTTGGTTAATGAAACATTCTAAATTTTACACAAACAGGGGAGAAATGTAATATAATCCACCGATTGCCACATAGGAAGACTTATTTCTCATAAACCAAGTGAAAGGCCATGTGCTTGGAGATTGATATACTTGGCTTTGGTAAATGGAACTTGCAAAATTCTACACTGGTATAAGCAGAATAAGTGCAATGTACAAATTGTGTCATAGGAAGACTAATTTCCTTCTAGCTTATTTTGTTTGCTGTTTCACTCCTTTTCTTGTGCGAGGCAACATGAGGTTACCTTAAGTTATGCATCTCCACAAGTGTTAAAATTTAATATCTTATTAACTGCCTGAAAATTTGTTCACTACTTCAAATTGGCTGAGTTCTTTTATGCTCTTCTTGATATTAGATGATAGATTAGGTAGCTTGAACCCAACAGAATTCCGGAAAAAAATCCTCTAAAGAGCAGGGTGGACCTCTGATAGATAGAAAGGCACAGAATTGATCATTGTTGATGATAAAACTAATGGTTTCAAATTTTATAAATAAGGAGAAACCTAATAGCAACATATGGCTATATGAAAATCAGCTGCCTCGATTTGCTTGCCAATGGCTATTAGGCGCACTTCAATTACATTTTAGAGGAGCCTGATGCCAGCATATATTGACTGCTAATATTAGGTGTGCGTTGACAACATTTGGGTTTTGTCAGGATTAACCGTCTTTAAACACTAGCTATATCTAGTTATTTTGCATAACCTTAGCTTTGTTATTTGGTGTTACTAGAGTCATGTTTTGTACAGTAGGTGCTGTAAAGTTTTTGCCTGCTCACTGCAATATGTGATTCACATCATCTTCAGAGACATATTTTTGAACAGTTGTGTTTACTTTTATGCTTAAAATTTGGGGAAATGTCGATATTTTGGACAAAGTTATACAAGATATATGAGATTGTTGTTTTACTTGTCTATGAAAGTTCAAATGTTGACACACCTATTCTTTCTCTTCCTTAAATATTGTTCTATTAGGATGGCTGATGCCTCATTGCTGGACAGCTATGATAGTTGAAGGGGTTTCCTCTTCTCTAATAAATTAAGAAAAAAAACTTAACAGAGTCTAGACACAAGGCATTGTGTCTTTTTTTCTCCGGCTGCATCATTGAATAGGTTAATGGTATGACTGGTCTATGGTTAGTTTTTGTGGTGCTGGCCAATAAAAACTTGCCAACTCGTTTATTGTTCCGTTGAAGTGCAAGTTTGGTGGAATTGGCATATCAACTTCAGAATAAATAAGTTTGATTTGAAGGGAATCCCAACTTTGTTTGATGACGGTTTCGTCTTCTGGGTTGACTTCAGGGAGAATGACGATGGCATCACAGTTTTAAGTTTGTCTATTGTGCCAGCTTGATCATCTGGTTAGTGGTGTAACAAGGCTTGAAAATATCAAGACTTGTTCTTCTCAGGAGTCTGGATATGGTCGTGTTTTACACGCCAGAATTTGTCTCTTGCTCTACTTTCCTGCACACGTTGGAACAGGGGTTGGTTAGTGCAATCAGAATTCTCATTCATAGGAAAGCCCCAAGCTTTGAACAAGTGGATCAGGGTGCGGGGTGTGTGTTGGCCGGTAACATTATTGGTCGACTATATGCTTCAATTTAATGCCGCTTGTGGTGGATATAGAGCAAAAGTTAGCTTGTCGCCCCATCCCCTTTCTCAGTGTCTCCGTCTACTCTGCACCCAAAGCATGTGCATTCCCTTTTCCTACACATGCCACTTATTTGTCGCTGCGTTGCTCGTACTTCCACCTCTACCGTTTATTAAATTTGCTTCCTTTAATGCCTTGCCATGCTTTCCACCCACTGCAAAATATATCGGTTTCGTAAAGCACCTGCGAGATTATTATTATTATTATTATTACTGTTACTATTATACTTTCGCAATGTCTCCCAGTGGAACCACGAGGACACATTAATATGCATCTGCTTTGTAATTTCAAAATAATTGTGAGGAGTAGATGAAATATTTTTTTGAGAACAAACAGGGCCCCAATTGTTTTGACTGCTTGAATCAATGCGCAGTCTAATGTCTAGTTTAAAGATGGGAAAACCAGAGGGTTAGAGTTCGACTTTAAAATTGTCTGATTATGACTTTGGGATGAAGAATGTGGAGTTTAGATAGATATTGTCCCTTTTTTCCCCTTTGATTATATATTATTTTTAGATTTTAGATAATAGCACATGTTTTTAATTAAATTTAATTTTAAATATAAGATCTTAATTTATTTTATATTTTATATTTATTTTTTAAAATAATTTATTTAATTTATAAATTGATATATAATTTAATATTGTATATGAATAGTTTAGGAAAATTATGTGATATTTATTATAATTAATTAAATTATTTATTTTTTTTGATATATTAAAATTAATCAATTAACTCTAATATTAAAGATTAGATGGAGTATTTTATTATTATTATTATTATAGATAATTATTTTCTTTATTTTGAACCCTTATCTCATTATTTTAACAATTGAGCCATTTTTTTTTGTAATATTAGAGATATATAGCCATTCACCGATATATAGTTAAACTAACAGAGTCTATGATATACCATGATATAATTATTTTTAATTGTTACTTAATTTTATTTTTATGCCGTTAGAGTTAGAGCAGACATGGGGTTATTTTTAAAAAATTAATTGTATCTTCTCCAAGATGGATTTGGCGGGGGGCCGGTCATTTACGTTTGGTTTTCAAAGGGGGCGATTGCTCAATTACTCATCAGACCCTTCGTTGAAGTTGAAGGAGAAGCTCTCCGTGTGTAACGTGTTGCGGCAATAAAAAGGAGACAATAAAAATGACAGTTGCCACTTGCCAAGGTGAAGAAGGCCACTGGATTCGCCATTCACACCAAAATTTACTGTATAAAGGAGGTGGGCTCGCTGGTGTTTCCCTTCACCCAAAAGTAACAAACAAACAATGGCACCACATTAACCGTTGGATTATAAGCTGCAACTATCATCGCACTGACACCAGAAACAGCCCTCCTATGATGTTTACGTTTTTGTCATTTTGTTTCCCATCCCATAAATCGTGGGTTCATCACTAAGAAAGAGTCATTAAGTATGGTCAAAATTGATACAAAGCAAGCTCATGTTTCCTTGTTAGATTAAATACGACCAAAGAGGCATGTCAATAAAATGTGATTTGAATGGTAAAAAAGAAAAGACAGAAGTCAGAGGGGGTTGGCTGGAACAATATGAAGACGCAGGTTGTACCCTCTCTCTGCGCTGTCTCGTTAATGCTTTTCCTCTGAGAGAGAGAGAGAGTAAAAATAAGGAGGCAAGCGGCCAAACAGAAGCAGCCTACCTGTCGCCTTTTCTCTTTAGCTCTGACCATCTCAGAACGAAGTTAAGTTAAATTCCATCAAATTGGATTTAAAAGTATTTTTAACCGATTCCATTTTTATATCTAAATATTACGAAATACGAATGAATACTTTAAATCAAATAACGTGTCCGTCCGTCCCTCTTAAGATCTCATGTGAAAATTCTGTGAATAACATGTCATATCTAGATTAATTGATAATGATCATATTATGGAGATTTGTTACCAAAAAAAAAGTAAAGCAAATTTAAATGAGCTCATCATTATCAGTTCATGATAATTTCCCCACTTCCTTTAAAATATTTTTTTGACCATAGCTTAAAAGATTACTCCCCCTGTTTTTGTTATCCTTCCATCTTTGTTTTCATATCTTGCCCCAGGCGGCTCTATCCTCTACCCCTTCCGTTTCTCTGGGGCTGTTCTCTGCCTCTTTCTTTCCCTCAAATAATAAATCAATAGAAATCTGCTACCTCTGGGAGCATAGGTTGCTTGCTTTTATCCCTGAGTTTTCGTCCTTTGATTTTCCAAAAGATCAGGACTTCTTGGGTTCATCTGGTAAGTTTTCAAGGCATTTCCCAAGTTCTTATTTTTGTTTTCGCCTCATGGGTCGGTCGGTGATTTGGTAGGATTCAAACAATATCAAGTTTGATTCTTCCGGTGGTTTTCAGTATCTTTAGCGTCTAATTAGACCATCTAGCTATTCAAATTTTGTGGGTTGTACGGGTTGCCATTGAGTCTTTCACGCCATGCCCATAATCGGCTCTATACGTTGAACTAATGTGGGGTTTATTTTTAGTCTTGATCGAGGCTAGGACCGTCTGTTCAACCTAGTCTTGAAAGGATTAAACTCAGCTGTCGTTGGTGGAGGAAACTCAAATATGTTTTTTACTTCCTTGGAAAGGTGTTATTGTATGTCGTTTTGTTTCTTTCTTAACTAATTTTGCACGACGTACTGCATCAGTAAGGAAAATGCATGCAAATTCTGCACCATGGGGGTATAAACGTCACTGACCTTGTCATATTGGCCTTATTTATGGCTGAGTTTTGTAATTTAAGAGATATCCACTTTATCAATTTGTAGCATGATGTTCTGGCAGCATGTAAGCTACTTTGGAGAAACTTTGCTGTTGATATTTAACATTTTACCGCCGAAGCAGACACAGATTTATTCTGATATGGATGAATCCCCTATGTTAGGTTGTATTGCCCTGCTGCAGTTGCTTTGATAAGATAGATACTACTTGATCAGAATGATAAAAGTGTTTGTTTTGTTGTGTTAGTGCATTGGACTGATGCTAAAACTTTTTTATGCCTACTGATCACTTTCTCTTGTTGCAGGGATTTTTTAAAATATAGAGTGACGCGTGCTCTATTGAGGAATTCTTTTTATACATTTATTAATCTCTATTGAACAGGGAAACTTACAGATTCTCCCAATGCAAGGGACAAGGGGTAGAATAGGTTCTTGGCCTGAAACATTGGAATTTGATTGGGGATCTACTTCAAGCAGTGCTACTGTGGATCAGCAGATTTGCTGGGATAGCACGAGGAGCCCTCTAGAAAATCAAATGCCTCAATTTATGCTTTCACCTGGTGGTATGAACCCGTTGTCCGCAAATTCAATTAACCACGAATTGAAGAGCATGAATAATTGGAGAGTTGGTGTCCCAAGTTCCAGTGACTCTCATATTGAAATTAAAAATGACGAGCAGCAAATGGAACTTGGATGGTCATCTTCAACAAGTGCTGATGCTGTTACCGGTTCAAGATTAGAGCAGCACTTTGGACCAACCAATTTACTTTCATTGGACAATGTCAATACCAGTCCTATGTGTATGAACAACTACAATATTCATTCTGTAACACAGAATATCAACCTAAATGCCAGTTCAGCAGACACTGGCTGTAATATGGGACAACATCTTGAGCATCCTGGCTTGAACAAATTAAGTGGATCAGTATATGAGCCTATCCCACCTAATATTGGTTCTGCCCCCTTTTCCCATCCTTCGGGAAGTAACATGGTAGATGATAGTAGTGGTAGGCCAGGGTGTTCTCTTGATTCCCGTCGTGTATCTTGTAAAAGAAAGGCTGTTGAAGGATATGTTGGACAATCTTCAGGTGGTGAAAGTTCTAGCGGCAACCAGTATAAAGAAAGCAGTGCTTGGAATACACTTACTACTCAGAGTAATTCTCAGAGTAGTTTAAGCAGATCTGCCTCGACAGCACAGATAAGTTCAAGACCTGGCCTGGATGTGGGCAATGAAGTGGGGGTTGGATCTTCAGACAGCATTAATAATTTGAATGTTGCGGGAAGCTCAAATAGCTTCATTAGGAATTCCCGTTTGAGGATAAGTCCTTCAAACCAACAGGATTCCATTCCTTATGTTGCATTCTCAAATGGCAGTGTAACTAGGCGTTCAACAATTCCTTCATCTCCCATGACACCAAGTTTTTGTCCTATTCGTAGTTCTCTGGGTTTGAGGTCAGCACCATCTGCAGATGATATGGTTCCTCAAAGCCTTCCTCTTGGAACTAGTTCTCCTTCTTTACACAGGAATATGCCATCATTTAGATGGAATGGCAGCTCTAACTCTAGAAACAACCATTTGTCAAATTCAATGATTTGGCCAGACAGGGATAATATACTACGTGAAGAAGGAAGCTCAAGAAACATGTCTAGAAGCATATTTGAGCATCCAATGTTTGTGCCAGCGGCTGATTTAAGAAATTCGGTTCGAAATCCAACCAATAGAGCTTCAAGTAGTGCAAATTTAAATGTATCAGGAAATGTTACTTCCTCACTGCGTAGTGGGTCAAGTTCAACCATCAATTCACCATCTGTTCCATCCTGGGTTTCTCATCCCAATCCTCAACATCCACGGAGGTTATCTGAATATCTTCGTAGATCATTGCTGTCTTTTGGTTCTGGGGCTGCTGGAGGTGTCATCAATAGCGATTCTTTATTGCGCCCTGCTCCTATTGCTTCATCTGAAGCAAGGGCACCATCATCTCGAGCTCGTAATCAAGGACGTCATCAGTCACAGTCAAGATCATCATGGATGGAGAGGCGAGTTGATAGTAACTTCAGACTTCCCTATTCATTGCAAACTCCGGCTGTTGCCAGTGAAGGAAATAGTAGACTTGTATCTGAGGTCTGTATTTGACTCTGTTTTCTTGCTTTTAAATAGTTTTGTTAAAACGCCTCGTACACCCACACACAAACATCACCAAGAGCTAGGGACAATTAAATGAGGAAGTATTTTGGTTTGGAATTACTCCAAATATAAGATAGCACGGTATGAGTTCTACAGGAAGTTCAGACGCTGCCACAAGTCAAAACCCATCACCAATTACCCCACAGAGAAAATGACCAAGAATGGTAAAAGACACAACTGGCTTTCTAAAGGCAAGTTTGCCCTGCCCCTTTATGTCACAAAATATTATGTCTTCTTTCTGATTCTGAATTATTCACAGAATCCCTTCCAACCACTCCCTACTATGGCATCACTAATCGCTCATCTTGTCTCCCTATTCCGTTGCCTTCTTGGTTATATATCTTTGTACTATCCCTTGGTCCAGTGATTACAGCTTCCTCAGAACTGTTACTTTCCTTTTGGCTACCTGCTAAAAAAGTTATTGGGTTGTGTGCTGGTTGATTTGGGCGGTTAATTCCATCAACTTATATTTAACCATATATATATATTATTCCTTTATATTTGACCAATGAGTTTGTACTTGCGCATGCTGGTTTTAAGTTTGTTTTCTCATCATTTCAAAGTTCAAAACTGTCAGCAGTTTTTTGGATCTTGGACTATACATCAGGTAAACTCTGAAATGAATGAGTGTTGTGAAGCTTACAATTAATAATACCTTCAGAATTTTAATAAACTGCCAACTCAGTTCATTTTAACATAACTGAAGTTGTGGTATTATGGTCTGGCCCACTGAGAAACGAAAGACATTTATGTCCATATTCTGCCTGCTTCTGGCAATTTTTTTGTATCAACTGTTCTGTTAGCCTTGACACGTTCATTTTCCTTTGTTGCACAGCTCCGCAGTGTTTTGGGCCTCATGCGTAGGGGAGGGAACCTTCAGTTTGAGGTTAGTTTTCCTATATTAATGGTATACATGTACAAGGCACAGTGTTGAGTAAATTTTTCTCTTTTTTATATGTTCTATTTTAACCAAATGGATGCAAAATTGATTTGATTTCTCCTCATTTCTGACTAAAAGACCTGTTTCTTGTTGCATAGCATTTATTATTGAATTGTTAATTTGGCCTTAACTGACCTAAACAATACGTTTGCTTATTTTACTTCTGGTCCGACTTGCACTTGGATTTCCAAAGTTATACTTTAATATCTGGCTGACTTTGGGTCTGTTTTGATTGAGTGTTTCGCTAAGTGCATGCATGAATCTTTATCCTTCAGTGTTCTGTTTTTATTTTTGACAAGCTATTTGAATGCTTTGCTAGTCAACTAAGATATGCTTTCATTTTGTGACAGGATTTTATGATCTTTGACCATTCAGTATTTTCTGGAATGGTTGATATTCATGACCGACACAGGGACATGCGACTTGATGTCGATAACATGTCTTACGAGGTAGGAAAGAATTCCAATTTTTGATGCATATGCTTACTTTCTTTACTGCCTTAACCGCAAAAGAAAATCGTCTTGGAAGTTGATGTTTCTTCTAGTGTCATATATCTTGAAACGAATATTGTAGGAATTATTGGCTCTGGAAGAACGGATTGGAAATGTGAGTACTGGATTGAGCGAGGAAACTATATTGAAACTGATGAAACAGAGGAAATATTCAGTTGAAGAAGGGTCTCAATGTGAGGCAGAACCCTGCTGTGTGTGTCAGGTGAATCTGAATGACTGACTTCTTGTGCTTTGTCTCCTTCGTGCGTGTATAATATGCTGAAGCAAATGGTTCCTGTAACTTTTTGTGCAGGAAGAGTTTGACAACAGAGATGACGTCGGAACGCTTGATTGTGGCCATGATTACCATACCAACTGCATCAAACAATGGCTAATGCAGAAGAATCTGTGTCCCATTTGCAAGACAACAGGCTTGGCATCGTGAGATTTGTTCTTTGATCATCAACAAATTTAATCTCCGAAGATGGAGATGAAAAGCAAGGTGAAGATGAAGTGAACTAGCACAGTTACCTCGGAAATTTCGGTTAATTGAAACAAGAATCTGGTGCTTCAATTGCTTCGTTTACTATGTGTGGACTAGTAAATGGCGCCTCTGTAGCACCTATTCTGCTTTCAAAAGCCTCCCCTTCAACCGCCCCTCAATTTCTTGTTAAAGTATATTTGTTTCTATATTTTATCCAAAGCCAATGATCTCCACATGTGACTGATAATTGGTGTTGAAGGAATTGTTATTAGCCTTGATCTCTAATCGACATGGCGCTGTTTATCTCACACATCTTTTGTAAACGAAACTGTTGCATTGTTCTTGGGCCTCCAATCGGATATTTGGGGTGAAATGTTAAGCGGAAAACTAGCAGAAATTCTTTGCAGTCTTAGAAACATTGTACACTTCTGCGCTCTGTTGTTTGACAATTTTCATTGAACTTAGTTGAGAATAATGAAGAAGGAAGAGGTTAAATACTTGTTAATTTAACAACGAGTGCTGTGGTCGAGTAATTTTAAGTGCCTAAGCTCCAGTCAAACCCTCAGGTTTGAGAAGGTAAGTCGAGAGATGTTTCAAAGCTGTGGGAAAGAACAGGTGAGATGGCCATGATTTCATTTCTTGGGGTTGGCCATTTTCAACGTGGTGGAAATGAAAGGCATGTCCTTCTTCGAAATGAGAAGGGAAGTTACCATCTTGCCCTCATTCAGCCTGTACAGTAGTGCAGATATGAATACCCCACTCATTTAATTTGATGTCTGCAGAACTACTACTATTGGCAATGGTAAATATGGTCTTCCCCTGTTCCAAAAGAAAAAAAAAAAAAAAAAACAGAGACGCCCGCATCAAAATCAAAAGCTGCCTTTTCTGACTTAGGCTATTGGCCACTTCGATCAATGGTTTTCATTAACACCTTTTCATTCTTTAAGATGTGTAATAACAACATTTGTTGGCCCAGCAATTATTTTAAAGCTTCTTATGGGCATTATTAAAGTGTAGAAAATATTTTAGATTTAATAGCTAGTTCTTTCCATTGGATATTAAATATAACAAAAGGCTCAAAAATTTAATTCCCTTTTGAGTTATATATAGAAAGTGATTCGTTTGCAATGAATGTGACACGAAATCTCCATCAAAACCTAACCGTTTAGAAATGAGAAGAAAATGGCGAACCACAAGAACAGAAATAATGATTAGGGCGGCATGTATATCCAACATGAACATTGGACAATGGATAATACGCCACATTTCATAATGAGATTGTTTCAAACAATATTAAAATTTAAGTGTTGATTCCATTGGGGTTCGGAGTAAGTGTTCAGAAAGCAACGAAGTTCCCAAATTTCCAAGGGTTATTTTGAATGAAGAATACAAGTCTGGCGTTCGAAGAACGGAATAAGGATGAGAAGGTTGATGGCGAAAAGGCCGAGGTAGGACAGAGTGGGCTCACCTCCATCTTCCTGATTTGTTCGTTTTCCCTTTGGGGGAGGGGTGCGGGGCCCACCTCTGTAAACGTACCTATTTAAATATATCCCTAAACGTTGTTTTTTCCCAATGGTTTGATTATTTAGTTGATTTAAATAATTTAATTTAATTTTTATAAATAATCCATACCATTCACTAACATTAATTTTATATGAGTCATTTTTTTCACTATAAGATAGGAGAATTTGGATCTTTCCAAATGATTATTATGTATTATCCACTCCCATGATTTTTTTTTTAAAAAAATGAATCTAGAGAAAAATTGAGGAATTTTCCAATAAAATAAAACCATTTTAAATGTTGAAAGTTGGAAGTTAAAAATCTGAGTTCAGGATCCCCCGAGTGCCAAACCTAAAAGGAAATGAAGTGAACTTCACAAGTTCACGTATAGTTGGATTATTTACAACACATTTATTTAAAGAAATACTATAATTTTCGTGCTCAAACTTTAAATTCATGAATTCAATCACAATTAAAAATTAATCACAACCTGCACTATAAGAAGTCCAGACAGAACAAGAACAAGGGTTAACCTCCTAGATTATTAATTTTATTTAATTAAATTAAATTAAATTAAATTAAAATACTATGGTAGCTGCAACAGTTCTGCTTCTTGACTTTTCGCGCCTCGCTGCACTATAAAATGAAGCCGATTCCTAGAAAGGACGATGCTTTCAGATTATTATAATCAAAATAGGTCTCGCCCCTGTAATGTTGCCGACAAGAAGATTTCATGAGCATCTAGACAATCCCTTAATACGGAGTATCTAATCTCCAAACATGAAGTTAGAAGCAGACAAGGTTATGGTGCTACTGATACGCTAGAAGAGAAGGTTCCTCAGAGAGAAAAATAGTAAAACACTCCCGAGTGGGAAATTCTCTTCTTCTATTATGCTTGTCCCATCTTGCCAGCTCCATTCCTTCTCTTCCTAAACCCCGCTCTCCATGTATTCTTCCACTGCTACACACTCCCTTCCTCCTTCTAACTTCTTGCTGTACCTTCTTCTTCCTCCTCCTCCTCCTCCTCTTCATTTATCAACATGCCTGCTACTGTGTTTGCCAATTAAGTTCAATCTCTGTTGAGAGGAAGGAAGAGGGGAGAGCAATGACAAACTATGCGTTTCTGAACGATCGGCTTTCGACGCACACTTCAATTTTTGGGTTACGACTGTGGGTTGTGCTGGGCATATGCGTAGGAGCAGCCATAGTTATTGTTCTGTTTCTCATATCTCTCTGGTTCACCAAGCGCAACACCAATTCTTCCAACCACAACTCTTCACACAGTCTCACCATTCCGAATGTCTCCAAGGAGATCCAGGATATCAGGATTGCCCCTTCGCGCGACCCAACCCGTGGAAGATCCCACTCGTATCCGGAAGCAGAGACTGAGGTGGATAGGGCCCTCGTTCAGCAGCAGGGGGATGATAGCCAGAGAATTCACATAGAGATTGGTAAAGATCACCGGATTTCTTATCCTGATAAGGCTGGTGGTTTATCGCCTGGAAGTGATGAGCAGGGTTCTATTTCTGTGCCTGAGGTTTCGCATTTGGGGTGGGGCCATTGGTACACTCTGAAAGAGATTGAGGTCTCTACAAACGGGTTTGCGGACGAGAACGTCATAGGTGAAGGTGTCTACGGAATTGTTTATCGCGGGGTTTTGCAAGATGATACCAAAGTTGCGATTAAAAATTTGCTGAATAACAGGTAAGCCGTACTTGATTATGATCTTCTTTGTCATATAGTATAAGTTTATTGTTATGGGCCACATTTGTTCTCCATCTTCCATTAAATGGTTCGCGCACTAATGTTGCAGGGGACAAGCTGAGAAGGAATTTAAGGTAGAAGTTGAAGCAATTGGGCGTGTTCGTCACAAGAATTTGGTGAGTTTACTTGGATATTGTGTCGAAGGAGCTCATCGGTATGTTTTTCAATATTCATTATTTACATCTTTGAGTTCACTTCATAATTGTTAAAACTTCAAACAACTGCTCTGGATGTCTAAACATTTTGCGCCAGTTTAACCTGAATGCCCTAAAAATATTGCAGGATGTTTGTGTACGACTATGTTAACAATGGAAACCTAGAACAGTGGCTTCACGGAGATGTTGGGCCTTCTAGCCCTCTGACATGGGAGATTCGCATGAATATAATACTTGGAACAGCAAAAGGGTATGGATTGCAGTGAAATTCTATTTTGCTCCAACTTCATATTTTTTAGATTATTTCTTGTTTTACACGATTGAAAATTGACGACGGGAGAATATGTAGGTTGACATTACCTTCATGAGGGACTTGAACCTAAGGTGGTTCACCGCGATATCAAGTCAAGCAACATATTGCTCGATAAGCAATGGAATCCAAAAGTCTCTGATTTTGGCCTTGCAAAGCTCTTGGAATCGGAGAGAAGTTATGTGACAACCCGTGTGATGGGAACATTCGGGTCAGTTTGAACTCTTCTAAAAAAAAAACAAATTAACATTGTTTTTAACAATGGTGACCTGCACCTCAGTGGACAGAAGACTTGCTCTGTTTCACAGGTATGTATCTCCAGAATATGCAAGTACTGGCATGATAAACGAAAAAAGTGATGTGTACAGCTTTGGTGTTCTTATCACGGAGATAATCTCTGTAAGAAACCCAGTAGATTACAGCCGGCCTTCAGCAGAGGTTTGTTTGGTGATTTTATTTGACTATAATGTCAGGAGATCTTCTCAAGCATACACGGCCATCTCCAAATGTGCTAAATGATTGAGGATTCGATTTTGTAGGTGAACCTGGTTGAGTGGCTGAAGTCCATGGATGCTAACCGGAATGCAGAGGCGGTGCTCGATCCTAGTCTACCTGAGAAGCCCTCTTCAAGGGCACTGAAGCGTGCCTTATTAATAGCTTTGAGATGTGTGGATCCAAATGCCCAGAAAAGGCCAAAGATGGGGCAAATTATACATATGCTTGAAGCTGATGAGTTCCCTTTACGAGATGTGAGTTTGTGTACATTTCTAATTTCCATCCACATCTCTGCTACATTTTGGTTATGAAGCATGCCATACCAAGAACTTTTCTTCGTCACAGATCTTTTGACATCTACAAGCAAATTGTTATGACTTGTGAATCTTGTTTGTTTTCTTCCTTAAAAAAGCAGTGTCTTAAGTCTAGAAAGACAAAATTAGATAATTATTGCAGTGCGCCATGCTGTCTTCCTCTGCTCAGACTTCACCCTGATTCTGAAGTGTAACTCTTTTAGGACCGCAGAACTGGAAGGGAAAATGGACGTTCCCAGCGGATGATCCCAAGAGATGAGTTGAAGGATAAGCGAGTATGTGAACCAGATGACAGTAGTGGATATGAAAGTAGTGTCCAAACTAGCAAGTCCATGGGCAGAAACCAAGAAACCGAAGGCCAATAGCCTTATTGGAGCTGATTTACAAGACTAAAAGGTGAATTGACGCCATTTATAGAGAAGACATGAACATCATTTACTTTCCTGTATATATTATTTGTGCCGTCTGGTTTTATTTGTAGATTCTGCAGCAATGCTTATTTGCTTTCAGGTGTTAACTTTTATCTCAAGACATTCCGGTTCCTTTAATGTGTTGTCTAAATATTGTAGAGGGAAAAAAAATTCTTTTATTATCTTATCAGACATGTTATTTCATTTAATTGCTATGAGTTTGTCATCAAAGCCAACATTCACTTGAAATGTATGCTTTTGTCTTTGCAATATGAGCTTCTAAAGATGTGCATGCGGCTACTTGTTCAATGGAGATTACTTAATCCCTTCTTTAATACACGTCTGATTATTAATGAATGATTATGGGATTTATGAGACTTGAGAGGAGTACAGCGCGCCATATGGACTGCTTTTTAGGATATTCATTATGGTGTTTTTCTTCCGCTGACAATGCTGAATGGAGGAAAGGAGCTGATGATTCTTCTGGTGGGACATCATATCCCATAAAAGCGATATTCTCGTGTATTAATTTTTACACAATAAATTCGCTTGATTAAAGTTCCTCCTACTATGCACTTTGTGTTGTTGGTTGGGTGGTTATGTTTATTTAAGCTTTGGTCCTCCTCAACCTATTCAAGACATTTCGTCAAGTCTTTTGTGTCTTTTTGGTCGGTAAACATTATTTTTTCAGCAAAGACCTTCACAGTTTGGAATTGCAAGGGTCCCAGGCTCAACTTTGAAGGTCGATTTAGTCTTAATATACTCAGAAAAAACAGCTTTCGATTTATCAAAATTCTATGTCAAAACAAAAGATTAATTAATGAAGAAATGAATAGTAATTACTCCTCCATACTTAATTATAAGAGTTAGATGATGTTTAGATTTTATTTTAAATATAATATCCCAATTTATTTTATCTCTCAAAATTATAATTTTCTCCCAATGATCTTTATATAATTATATATATTAAGATAATTTTTATTAAGGGTATTTCAAATGTACATTAATAAAAAGACATTTTAAAAAAATTAATACACAATCATTATAAATAATTAACTAATATTTTTAATTTATTTAAATTAATTAAATAAATTATATAATTAATACAGGGGATACTAAGAATAAAGGGCCTAAGAAAAACATTTGAGTGTATGGTTGGACAACGAACAATTCCTTTTTCTGTTTTGGTAAAAAAAAAAAATTCCTAAACCGATGGCTTATAGAATGCAATTTTTATTTCAGCAAGAAAATCATTGCGGGTGGCTGGAGGAATATTTAAAATATTAGGAGAAACTGGATGCATGGTTCAAGATTTGCTCAGCCAACTGATCAAGTTTGTGTCTACCGAAATCAGAGTCATTCACGTACGGGCAAGAATGGCAGAAGATCATAGGCTTAAATTAACAGGGGATGATGTGACCTTTTTAATTTGTCACTTGAAAAAAATGGCATAAGGGAACAATAATCCAACCAAACGTTGTTCAGGCCAAGCATCTGGTGAGTAGAAGAACAACTTGACTGTGGGAAGCGCTATAACACTATGGGAGGCCAATCATCAGATTGAAATGCCCCTTTGGAATTTAAGCAAACGATCTGGTTAAAATAAATAATATTCCATCTGAATCTTACAGGCATTCCTCTTCAATGAAAACTATTTCTGCCATACGCAGCAAATTAAATATTGACACGTCATGCTTCCCCTTTCTTTCTTATATTTGGGGACCGGGATTTGTTTCTGCTAATTCTTTAAAAAATTGTAAAGTTATGCTGTGGTCGTTTTCGTGGGAACTCTATTAATGGATTCATCTGCTTATTAGAGTTATTTGTAGCCAGCAAAGAATTTGGCTCCCTAGAGCAGCAATTAGGGACGTCTGGCACTTAGAGCGGCTCTCTATGTTTTAATTTTAATCTTTATTATAATTATTTCATTATTTTCTCCAATTAATTCAGGACCCTTTTATTTTAGTAGTTCTCTCCGCTACACTATTAATCTACTCCATGCTTCACTATAGATGTGGACCGTAAGATTTTCAATGAGCGATTTAGATTTAATATATTATAAGAAAAATCATTAATAGTTAAAAAATTATTTTCCGACTTATAGAAACAAAAGTTAGATATGAATCATTAACTATAAATCAGACTGTCTAAATTTTTATATTTTTTTTATATAAAAATTTTTAGAAAAAAGTTGATCCTATCCACGATCCAAGTTCTCCAAATGTCGTGATTAGAACAACAACAAAGTAGTACTTTCTAAAGATTAAACATGCTCTAAATAATCGCTTATTTTACCTATTTATCAGTTAAATCTATAGACGATAGGTAATTTTTTTTTTCAAGTGTTACGTTCATTTTTTTTTGTACAATAATTTTTGCAAAGGGGTTGGGCTCACCCACGATTTAAGGGCAGGGCGAAGTCTCCCTTCCTCCTAGGCGATACCAATATCGGGCAGGGCGAGCCGTCTATTACCCTCAGACGTAAACCTAAGCACCCAAGAGTTAGGATGCCTCTCCAAATGCCGCGACTGGAACCACAATAAAGTGGTACTCCCCAGGGTTCAAACATGCTCTAAATGGTAACATGTCTCACCCTTTCGCCAACTGAACCCTGGGTGTGTTACTTTCATTTTTGTTAGTAGTTGCAGTGGAACATTGTGGATCTGTGGGAGAAAGGGTTAAAGTGGGCCTGTTGGGTCACATTTTGTGTAAGCCCACATAGCCAGGTTCTTTCTGGTAAATAGCAATCTCTGAATCCGGTATCCCTAGAGGAAGATGATCAATTGATGTGCAGTGCAAAAAAGATTAAGAATAAGTCTACCGTGGAAAGTTCTTATCATGAACAATGCCTAAAGCTGGGAACATATCATATTAGTTTTAAAGTTGGGCAACCTTCCTTTGTAGAGAAACTTAAGGGTATTGATAGTTCCAAATAACAAGCTGGTGATGACTCTATAGAGGACGATAATTTATTGTCTGATGATTCAATGTCTGAAGATTTTTCAGAAGGTGTGCAACAAGAGAACGAGGAACCATTGTTTAAGACAATAGAGGATCTAGTTCGAAACTTTCCTACATTCTCATTCTCTGGCAAGATGAAAAAACGTTTATTCAAAGCTTGGAGGAAGGCTATCATCATCAAGCTTCTAGATAGGAATATTGGTTATAGTTACAGACAAGATTGCAAGCTTTGTGAACTAAACGCGGTATCATCAACCTCATCAACATTGGATACAGGTTCTACGTGGTTAAATTGTCAAATAAGAAAGATTATTTCAATGCACCAACAGGAGACCCCTGGATGATATATGATCACTATCTAACAGTAAGACTTTTTGAGCCTAAGTTTTGCCCTGAAGTTGTAAAGATAGAGAAGGTCGCCGTGTGGGTTAGAGTGTTGAGGTTGCCACTAGAATAATATGATGAGGAAACACTAACTTTGATATGGAATAGAATTAGGGAAACACTTAAAGTGGACATGAATACCACTTGCCAACTGAGAGGCCACTATATACGATTGTGTATTCTTGTAGATTTGGAGAAACAAATGATGTGAGGATTTAATTTAGATGGAGAAGAATACTATCTTGAATATGAATGGCTACATTCCTTATGCATGTATTGTGGATTCTACGGCCACCAAGGAGAACTCTGTCTAGTGAAAGGGAATTAGACTCACCACGCTTAACCTGCTAGTAACGAGATAATGCCAGACCAAGATGGGAAAGTGAGTAAGGTTAATACATCGCTAGGAGGTATGGAGCAATGCCGAGTAATACAGAAACATTACCGTCAATGAAAAAATAGGGGCAACAAAACGGAGAGCGCTTAGCCAGAAAACACAGGTTCAGGGTTTGAGATACTTGCTGAAATTATATAACTAAGACAGGACGCAAGAGATGAAATAAGACAAATTGAGGAGGTACAGGGGGAGCTGACACTAACGGCTCATTGGGGGAACAATAGGCGTAGAACAACGGACACTAAATGGGAACAAAGGATGGTGAATTCAAATCTGGGGCTGTGTGAAATGGAAGGGGTAGGTCGGCAGGTTATAGCAGAAGCATTTAATGAGGGGGTCAACCTCCTCAGCATTGTGCCAATATTGTAATCAAGGGATGGAAGATTCATTACATATTCTGGGGGATTGCGAGTGTGCTAGAAAGCTGTGGAGCCAGTGTATTAGACCAAATTATTATAGACAATTTTTCTTTGCAAAATTGAGGAATTGTTTTCCTATGAATCTCAGGGGAAATATGGGCTTATTTGATTATGAGGATTGGAAGCTGGTTTTGGGAGTTGGGATTTTGGCACTTGTGGAAATGGAGAAATAAATCAAAGTTTGAACCTGGCTTCATTAAACACCAGGAGCCACTAGTAATTGTGAAACATGTATGGAGAAGTTTTGTGTGACAACAAGTTCAGATTAATTAGATTATAATAAATCCACCTGTCAATAAGTGGAAAGCTTCACTGAGGGAATATTTTAAATTGAACGTTAATGAATCTCTTGTAAAATCTCAATCTAAGATAACTTGTGGAGGTGTTATTAGATATCATGAAGAAATTTGATTGTGAGATTTATGCATACTATAGGCCTATGTGATATTGTTGAAGCTGATCAATGGACAATTTTTAAGGGACTATTGCTGGGCATAGGACTTGGGACTTAAGAAAGTTATTTTGGAGTCAGATGCAAAAATGTAGTTGACTCAGTTTAATAAATAGATGATAATCATGCTTGTAGTCTTTTGATGGAGTAGATATTTTTCTTCTTAAGTCCTTCATGGGATGTTCAAATATTCTTTATTTCATGAAGACTTAATCAGGTGGTAGATATATTGGCCAAATAAGGTTTATCAAGGTCATTATTCTTAGGAACATGTCCCTTGATTAGAGGTATTAGTAGCTAAAGAGAGTATGAGAATTGTTTCTCCTACAGTTTAATTACTTTTAATCTGGGTATATCCCTCTCTTGTAACAAATAAAAAAAAAATTATTTCAGCATGAGGTTTCCCTTTCCGTTTCCGTTGAAGTTATTCAGAAGATTACGTGAAAGATGGTTTATAACGGAGCACAGACGTCGGTTGACAGGGATTAATTTGCAAAGGGGTTTGTTTGAGAGGAAGACAGGTACACGAGGCATTTTGAAGCGGAAGGACATAAAAGAGAGAAAGGCACGTGATTCTGGTAGAAGGCACATGAGAAAATAAGAAATCTCTCCACCTCACAAAACGGGACGTTGTAACGCATGGCGAGCTCATGCTTGGGTTACAGTCCAGATTTGTCATTATTATTCATTTTTAGCGTGACACCACCCCAATTCTCTCCCCCTTTCCCGGGCTTCGCTGACCCATTTCTGCGCCAGCATCTCACTCACTGACCCCTCTCTATCTGTCCTTACTTGCCGTGCCGAGTTCGTGAACTTTCCCTCATTAACCAGACTAATCCTATTTTAATTGCATTTTAATGACCATGATTATTAGCCTTCTTCCCAAATCCTACGTCCCCAGTCTTTAATCATGCTAAATACAACCGGCTCATCTCTCGCGTGGGCCCCCCGCTGGAAAATACCTGTGCGGTGGCGGGCATGCAAGGGGTATGCGATGCGGCTTCACTCACACGCTAGCCACCCATGACGGCTGGATCTATATATACGAGTCGATCCCCACATGGATTCACCACACTTGAGATTAGTTCGCACAATTCATAATTACTCAATTAGACATGGCTTCCCATGGAGGTCTCTATTTGTGCATGTTTTATATCGCTATATTCTCATACCTGAGCGCCACCACACTGGCTCACTCCGACAATTATATCGTCCATATGGACTTATCCGCCATGCCCAAAGCCTTCTCCACCCAACACAACTGGTACTTGGCCACCCTCGCCTCCGCTGCTTCCCACCCTTCTTCTCCTTCTTCCATGCTCATCTACACCTATTCCCATGTCATGAATGGCTTCAGTGCCAGGTTGTCCCCTTCTGAGCTTTCTGCCCTCAAAAACTCCCCTGGTTATATTTCTTCCCTTCCTGATTCGCCTGTCAAACTTGACACCACTCGTTCACCCAGATTCCTTCGTCTCAGCCCACTAGCCGGTGCCTGGCCTGCGTCCGACTTCGGCGAAGATGTCATCGTTGGCTTGGTGGACACCGGGATTTGGCCTGAATCTAAGAGCTTTAACGATGATGGCTTGCCCAACGTGCCTTCACGATGGAAAGGTGAATGTGAGAATGGCACCCAGTTCAATTCGTCCATGTGCAACAAAAAGCTCATCGGAGCTCGTTTCTTCAACAAAGGGCTGCGGGCCAAGAATCCCAACGTGACGATATCCATGAATTCGGCTCGTGATGTTGAAGGTCACGGAACTCACACCTCAACCACCTCGGCTGGCAGCAGAGTTGAGGGTGCATCTTACTTCGGCTATGCCACTGGTTCGGCGATGGGCATGGCTCCACGGGCTCGAGTGGCTATGTACAAAGCCTTTTGGGAAGAAGGAACCTACGAATCTGATGTGATAGCCGCCATTGATAGCGCAATAGCAGATGGGGCAGATGTTCTTTCCTTGTCGTTTGGCTTCGATATTGAGAAACCTATGTACGAAGACCCAGTTGCCATAGCTACATTTGCGGCCATGGAGAAGGGCGTTTTTGTGGCTGCATCCGCCGGGAACGACGGACCACAACTTCGAACTCTGCACAACGGAACGCCATGGGTCATAACTGTGGCTGCTTCCACTTTGGACCGTGAATTTCTTGGCGTTATAACTCTTGGAAATCAAGTTCAGGTCGCTGGCTTGTCCCTCTACGCAGGGAACTCCTCTGCAACCCAGCTCTCTCTGGTTTTTATGGGACACTGTGACAATTTGAAGAAACTAGCCAAAGTTAGGAGCAAGATGGTGGTATGCGAAGACACTTATGAGAACAGTACCATCTTCGATCAAGTCATGAATCTAGAGAAAGCAAAAGTCTTGGGGGGTGTCCTCATAACCAATAACACAGAAGCAAGATTCATCCTCCAGTTCACCGATTTCCCGTCAATCTTTGTGAGTCCAGAAAATGGAGAAATTTTGAAGGACTATATCAACACGAGTCGTAAGTCGCCGAAAGTAAGCCTGGCTTTCAAGATCACGTCTGTGGGTACGACACGCGCACCGAGTGTGGACGATTACAGCTCAAGAGGGCCATCCCAAACCTGCCCACACGTGCTAAAGCCTGATATCACAGCTCCTGGAACCTTAATCTTAGCCGCATGGCCTTCAAATATTCCGGTAGCTAGAGTGAAATCCCAGAAATTGTCCAGCGATTTCAACTTGTTGACAGGAACATCCATGTCGTGCCCGCATGTGGCCGGAGTAGCAGCTCTCATAAAGGGAGCACATCCTGATTGGAGCCCCGCCACCATTCGATCAGCCATAATGACATCATCGGACTTCGTAGACAACAACCTAGGAATAATCAGAGACGGTGGAGATGGATACAAAGCAGCCTCTCCCTTGGCCATGGGAGCAGGTCATATCAACCCCGACAAAGCACTTGACCCCGGTCTGGTTTACGATGCAGGAACTGAAGATTATGTGAATCTTATGTGTGGGCTCAACTACACTGAACAGAACATTAAGACCATCACCAGATCCTCTTCTTATAAATGTTCCTGCCCTTCCGTGGACCTGAACTACCCCTCTTTTATTGCATTCTTCAGTTCTAACGGTTCTTATTCTGACTCGACAGTAAGAGAATTTCACAGAACTGTGACCAACGTTGGAGAGGGACCGGCTATCTACCAACCTTTGATAACACCCATACAAGGGTTTAATGTAAGCGTCATCCCCAACGTGTTGGTGTTCGCAAAGAAGAATGAGAAATTAAGCTACAAGCTGAGAATAGAAGGTCCTGGAGTCATGAAGGCGGAGGTAGCTTCTGGTCAGCTTGTTTGGTCGGATAGGTCACACTCGGTTCGGAGCCCTATTGTGATCACAAGTCTCATCAGCTCAAAACCGAGATTGTCACACAGCTAGAACTGCTTTGTAAAAAGTTTAAATCAGTCAGCTTGTGTTATGATTAATAATCAATAATAGTTATTGAATTAGGGGTGCTAATATTATTAAGTCGCGGGAGTGCATTCATAGAATATGTATAAAATTTTAATTCAATCAACCACATATGACCGCATTAAAATATTTTAAAATTACATATCTCCCGAATAAAAGACAAAAATTTGACCAAATGTAAAAAATATATATATAACTAATTAGTGCATTCGATCTCTCTGTTCGTGATTATATTTTACTCAATAAAATGATATCGATCCTTTGGTAAATTAAATTTCAAATAAGGTACCGTAAAAGATTATATTTTAATATGTCACTTTGAACAGGCTTCAGTTTTGACTTTGACATAGACCCATTTGCCCATGAAAGGGGCAAAAGGGCTTGAAATAACAAAGCGGCAATTTTAGAGAATGATTGATTGGAACAGTAGAATGCATGTACGGAAAGGCCGAAGAATAATGGCGCATGCGAGCGTGAGGAGGTATGAGTGGGAGAAGCAGCCTTTGGCAAAACATATGCGTGCTGGCTTACACGAATGGGATTATAAAACATTAACCATTTACGAGAGAACCCTATCCTTCCTTCCATCTTATGTGTTCCATTGGGAAGAGAAAGGGGCCAAGTGTTGACACTTTACACTATGTGCCTGTTTGGAAAAATCCAAACCTTGATTTTAAACCAAGGTTTGGCTCAAAACCTAGGTTTGAAGAAATTTTAAAACAAACAGTCATATTTATTCAAACGGGCTTTTGGACTAAACTCTGGTTTAAAACCAAGGTTTCAGAAAAGCTGGTCAAAGTAGCTTTTGAAACAGTAAACCACGTTTGAACTAACTAATTACTATATTACCCCTACTTTTTCTTACACCCTCTCTCCTACTTTTTCTTACACCCTCTATCCTCTCTCCTACTTTTTCTCTATTTTCTTTCTTACACCCTCTCTCCTCTCTCCTCTTATCTCTTATCTCTCCTCATTTAATACTCATACCCTTTTTTTGTAATTTACCAATAATAAAATCCCTTCTATAAATAACTATCCAAACACTCATTTATTCAAAACCACTTTTTTTCCATAATCTCTTCTCCAAAAGCCCTTTTTTATAATCTGTTCAAAAGCCCTTTTTTTCATAAGCTCGTTTTTAAAATCCTATCCAAACGGGCCCTATATATGGTCTGCCATTCCTTTAACTATTAGGTACGTACGTAAGTCAACTTTTTCCCTCCATTCTAGTGTGAGTCATCATTCACTCTGTGTGTGTGTGTATATATATATATCCTAAATAGTGCTCTCTCCTTAAGATTAGCGTTCCTTTTTATTCGTTGCATTGCTAGCCCAAATCATAGGGTAAATTGGTGTTGGCTCTTACAGGGAAACCCCATGCATTGCAAGGCTCTGTCACTGTCATTGCACAGCAACTCTCGCAAAAAAATGGCGTGTTTGAAAGGAATGGTTTGTTGCGAAGGCTAAAGAAACAGAACGGCTACTGGAATGGGTGAGTATCGACCGTTTGCTTATCGTTCATGAGTAAACGGTGGCTGACTTCAAATATCGATTGGGTAGTCCTAAACTTTATTATTGGATTTGTTTGAATAAAATTTTAAAAAAAAAGTTTATAAAAAAGAAGAGTTTTTATCCTGCTCTTACAAAAGAAATTTTGGAGAATAATTTATAGAAAAAATTAATTATAAATAAATGAGTATTTAAATAATTATTACTAAAAGTACTTTTATAATTAAAAAATTATTAAAAATTGTATGATTTTATTAAAATTAGGAGAGAAGAAAGAAGATAGAGGGTAGAGAAGAAAAAAGAAAGATGAGAGAAAGTGAAGAAGAGTAAAGAGAGAAGGGAGATGAGAGATTGTATAAAAATATAAAAATAAAATAGTAATTGGGCAGTATATAAGTTATTTTACTGTTGTAGAAGCTATTCTGAGTAGTTTATCTAAAACTTTAATTTTAAATTATAGTTTGATCTAAAAGTCATTTTGTACAAATATAACTATTTATTTTTAAAAAAATAAATTAAGATTTATGCCAAAAAAAATTTAAATCTTAATTTATTTGAGGTTTCCTAAATACAGGTAGGTGCTGTATTACGGATAATTGATTTTTTTTTGTACAAGAGAGGTTGACCACCTAAAGTAAACTACTAGACTATAAGTGGATTATACCCCAAACACTCTTTGACCACAATATTTCTCCAATGTTGAGGACAATCATATAACACTGTCGTATTAATCAACCCGTCTTTTGCTAATGCATCTGCAAGTTTATTTTGTTCCCTAGATATGTGATATATCTTCAGCTCCCAAGATAGCTTAACAAGGCTATGTATATGTGACATCAATAGGCTGCACCTGTCACTTGTGAAATTCAGTAGCATATCCACTACATTCTTAGCATCAGATTCAAGAATAATCTTCTTAAATCCCATATCTGAAGCTAACTTTAATCCTGTGTATATTGCCCATTGTTCTGCTTCAATGACGCTACAGGAACCAAGCAAATTTGTGAACCCCACAATCCAACTTCCTGATTGATCACGAATCGCTCCTCCACATCCTACCCTACCGTGGGCTGTAGAAAAAGCTCCATCAACATTTAATTTAACCCATTCTGAGGGTGGAGGTTGCCAATCAATTGGATTTGATGAATTAACATGATTAGTTAGATTCTCCTCTTGTACAAGTACAAAACTTTTCCATGTTCGCATTATTACCAAATAAGGATCTAAAGGTTTCAAAAATTCATTATCAAATATAGATTGATTCCTCCACTTCCATAACTTCCAAATCGATACCCCCCAAATCAATCTCCAACTGCAATTATCATTACTTCCTAACTCCTTTTTTAGATTTATCGAAAATCAATCCCGTAAAGAAGCTCTATAGAAAGGGACACAAGACGTGGGATGTAAAAGTTTATTCCACAGTTGTCTAGCATAGGAACAATCTCGGAGTGTATGTAAGATGTCTTCTGTATCCGCATTACAGTATTGACAATGTGCATTGGTTGAAGACCCACCTACTTCTCCAAGCATTTGTTGGTAAACGGTTATTAAAAGCTATCCACATGAATACCCGAATACGCTCTGAACCTTTCCACTTCCATATATCTTTGTAAACAGAGCTATATGTATTAGCTGATTATTTCTCAATTAAATAGTAAGCACTTTTAATAGTAAAAGTGCCATCGTTCGTTGCGTTCCACACCATTAAATCATTACCCGCCTCCAACATAGGTGGTAACATGCTATGCAGCCTCTGGAAGATATTACTTGGGACAATATTAGCAAGTCTCTGGTAATCCTAAATCCCATCCGTAATCCAATCTTCAACTTTACTATTTATTTCCTCTGTTGTAATTTGCCAAAGACACAAATCTTGTAAAGTTTTATCAGGAAACAACCACTTGTCAGTGAAAAAATTGACTAATTGCCCATTACAAACATGCCATCTTGTGCTTGCGTCCATAATATGTTGCTGTTGAGAGATGAATTTCCATAATGCAGAGTCTCCTTTCCTTGCATCCAATAAATTTTCTTCATTCCGTAGCATATATTTATGTAATAATACATCTACCCATAGACCTTTCTCACCATTAAGTAACTTCCAGGCTATCTTTGCTCCACAAGCTTGATTGAAAGATGCTAACCTCTTGAACCCCAGTCCACCATATAATTTAGGCATAGTAATTTGATCACATCCAATAGGATGGAATCCATGATAGTTATTACTATGTCCCCATATAAAATTCCTTTGCACCCTTTCAACTTCTTGACACACACTGACAAGAATTTTAGCCACTTGCATAGGATACACTGGTATAGAGCTTAGCACCGATTTAGCCAAAGTAATTCGATCAGCCACTGATAGTGTACTCTCCTTCCACGTAGCTAGTTTAGATCTCACTCTATCTATGATGTATTGAAAAGTATGTCTGGGTTTCCTCCCTCTGATTATTGGAAATCCCAAATACTTTCCTATATCAGCAGAAACACTCATTCCTGTCATATCACTAATCCTTCTTCTAACATTACCATGCACCTTTGGAGAGAAGAATATTGATGATTTATTTTTGTTGATGTTAGCCCCTGATGCGAGACAAAATCTATCTAAACATTGCATCACACATTCAGATTGTTTTTCAGTTGCTACTTCAAAAAGAAGAAGGTCATCTGCAAACATAAGATGAAAGATAGCTGGGCCCCCTCTAGATACAAAAATTGGCTTCCAATTACCTGCATTAACTGAATCACTAATAATATGGGATAACTTGTACATACATAGAACAAACAATATAGGTGAGATAGGATCTCCTTGTCAGAGTCCTCTTTTAGGTAAGAAAAATCCAGTTTGAGATCCATTCCATAACAAATTATATGAAACATATGTAACACATCCCATAATAAGATTTATAAAATTATACTCGAAACCAACATCAATGAGAACCTGTTGAATAAAATCCCATCTAATCCGATCATAGGCTTTCTCTAAATCAATCTTCTAAGCCATAAGACCATTCTTTCCTTTAGCTTTCTTCATAATATGCATGACTTCTTGACTAACTATAATATTATCCTGAATGTGCCTACCTTTTATAAAACTAGATTGAAAGGGAGAAATAAGCTCATCCATAATATTCCTCAATCTACTAACAATCACCTTAGTAATACACTTATAGTGCACAGTACATAAGGCAATAGTTCTAAAATGGCTAATAAGTTCAGGATGCTCTCTCTTTGGAATGAGAGAAATCAAAGTTTTATTAGCAGAAACCACAAAGTACACTTTTTTAAAAGATGTTTTAACAAATTTGCATAAAGAACTTCCTACCGTATTCCAATTATTTTGATAAAAGATAGGAGAAAATCCATCAATACCTGGAGCTTTATAAGGGCCCATAGAGAAGAGAGATTCTTTTATTTGCTTATCAGAAGGCACATCAGACATGTTAGTAAGGCGAGTTATAATTTCAATTGGGAAATTTACCCTTGTTTGTAACATACATGACGTACTATCAGTCCAATTATAAAGATTCATAAAGTAATTCTTGACCATATCAATTAGGTTCGATTCATTTTTTATCCAGTTTTCTCTCTCATCTTTAAGAGTTATAATCATATTTCTCCTCCTCCTCATCTTTGTTTTTAAATGATAATAACTTGCATTTCTATCTCCTTTAGCAATCCATTCCATCCTAGCCTTTTAGAACCATTTAATTTCCTCTAATTTCAAAAGATGTTCTAATTTAGCTTACAAATCCTTTTCAAGAGAATTTAAAAAGATCAAGTGAGTATAAGCCGATGAACTTTGAACACCATTTAAACGTGCTAGCAATATACTTTTTTCCTTCTCTACAAATCGAAAAATATTTTTATTCCAATCAGATAGGGAATCACCCAAATTTTTTAAAGATTTGTCAAAATCATCAAGGTCAATCCAAGCAGTTGATAAAAACTCTTTAAAATTTTTATGAGTAAGCCACATAGCTTCAAAACGAAAAGGCTTATTTGTATGCCAACAATTAAGTCGTGTCCTGCGTCCCGATATACCATAATACAGGCGCACGTACTAATTAGAGCCAGTAGAATGGGCTAAATCTACTTGCTTTTTTAAAATAGCGGCTAGCCTGTTCAGTTTACTAGAAAGGTCATGAGAAAAAAAGCCCAAATAGGAGTGGGTCAAAATGGGCCACATCTAATTTAGCTCACAACCTAAACGGGTCCATCAGATTAAGATCATTCAAGATTATGTAACAAAAAAAAAGATCATGAAGATTAATCATGCATGCAGCAGCTTTCTAAACATAATCTCGTTAATTAAGAAAAATGGGTACAAATACAGAATGTGATTAATATGATGTCTAATATAAATAGTAAAAGATGAAGCTTGTTAGTTGTATAAATATATAATCTTATATGATATTCTTCGGATATGAAGCTCTGACACATTACTAGAAGTCACAATAAAATTGTAGATACTTTGACTAAAAAGGATTTATCTATTACAAAAACATTATCCTTTTGCCCTCTATATTTGGAATATCTTATTTTTAATTATTGTTTAGGATGTAATCCCCCTATAATTTAGATTTCTTTATTTGGGCTATTCGCCCTCTCTTATACAAAAAAAACGATTAATGGTACAGCATGTGACATTCGACACATGTTTAACTCTTATTGCTCGCATTCTCAAATTACTAAATAGAGTGAAGGTGTATCTAGCATTTCAAATTAATTTTGAAAGAATAATTAATACCCTAAAGTATTTAGGGGTACAAGCAGCAAACCAAATTAATTTTTAAAGTGCAATTATCACCCTAAAATATTTAAGAGCATAATAACACCCCAAACTAATTTTAGAAGGACAATTAACATCCTAAAATATTTAAATTTGTACAATTTTACTCATTCACTAACAAAAAAACTAACTTTTCTTTGATATATGGCATATATATTTTTTACTTTGACAAATTATGGTTTAAAATATTATACGTATAATATTACTTTAATAAATTGCACTAAATAAACTATAAAATTTCTCAAAGTTCAAATATGAATTCTATATAATATCAATTTTTGGGAGATTCTCCGTATCTCGCAAGATCCATCGTAAGTCTCTCAAGCACTGGAAGGAACCCCAAGCCATCGCGGAATAAGGCTTTCTTGACCTTGAAGACGACCGCAACAATGCTCTTCCTCGTCATTATTACTATCTCGCTTTCCTCCTTGTCCTCGTCTTATTGGAAATATTTTAAATATTGTAAAAATATGTATCAAAGAAAGAAATGTCTTTCTAACATAATTCTCTTGGTTGTAAAATGGTGTGTTAAAGAAAGAAGTATCTTTCTAACATAACTCTTAGATCTAAGGGATATATATATAAAAGACATATCAAATGGCCTTCCATAATCTATAAAATAGGTTTCTTGATAAAGGAAAAATATAGAATGATAGAGATGATGATACACTAATTTTCTGAGATTATTTTTATCTTCCACCAGTTATATTGCCTTGTATTTTTATAGGAAGAGTTCGTTTAATTTTGGAGAGTATCGCTTCTTAATTTGATGAGAGGTCATAGAATATCTCTTAATGACATTATCCTTGAACACAACTTGAACTATAAACTTTATTATTTTACATATTTTACTAATAATCTTAAGAGATATTACCTATAAATTTTAATGAGAAGGCAAGAAGCGAGCCTTGATCTGTTGAAAGTACGGTGGGAAGAAGATGAAGAACTTGAACATGAAAATCAAGTGAAAGCCCTGAAGATGGTATTGGGTTGATTTGAATGTCTCTTTGGATGATAACTTCAATATCAAAGATGATACCAGAATCTGCGCTGTTGTTCCCACCATCAAGTACTTGAGGGATCATAGTGCCAAGGTCATTCTTTCAAGCTATCCAGTATACCAATTGTGCAATTCAACAGGTATGAGATAGTATGATTCTCATGCTCTTAAACTTGCTTTTGGTTTCAACTTAATTGTCATCCAAAACTAATATGTTAGGCTTTTGAAATCTATTGTTTAAATATCCAAATATGGGGGATATGGCGATTTAAAAAAAAATGGTCATGAATTTTGGAGTAGAGTTTCTGGACCGTATTATTTAGTTTTGGATATTTTAATTTCATGCATAGAAGTTTTTTTTTTGTTACAAGAAGAGGGTCAATTTGCCCTAAATTAAAATAATTTAATCTACAAGGGGAACAAATCTCAAATACTCCTTAACCACAATATCTCTTAAATGAATAGGGTATGAGTCCAATATTTATGTATCCCTTAAACCATCCTTTGCCATGAAATTTGCCAATTGATTTTGTTCTCTAGATATATGTTGTATTTTTAGCTCCCAAGATAACTTCATCATCTTCTGAATCTGTAGAAGTAAAAGGCTACATGTATGGACTGTTTTCTTTGTTAACACATCTACAACATTTTTGGTATCCGATTCAAGTATGATCTTCTTGAAACCTAGCTCCCAAGCAAGTTTTAAACCCTTGAAAATCGCCTATTGTTCAGCTTTGATCACGCTGCAAGAACCTAGGACACTCGTAAACCCCACGACCTAACTTCCAACATGATTTCTAATAGCTCCACCACAATCAACCCTGTTGTGAGTTTTCATAAGTGCTCCATCAACATTTAATTTCATCCAATCTAATGGAGGAGGTTGCCAAGTAAATGAAACTAATGAGTCAACGCCACTAGACATATAATCATCATGAACTTGTACAAAGCTTTTTCATGTTTGCATAATAACTGAATATGGATCGAGTGATTTCAAAAATTCATTATTAAAAATAGCTTTATTCCTCCACTTCCATAAACTCCAAATTGACACCCTCCCAAATTAGATTCCAATTATTTCCACTATAAACTCTCAACTGCCTTTTAAGATTTATAGCAAACCAATCCCTTAAATTAGCTCTAAAGAAGGAAGAGCAAAAATGATGATGAATTAATTTAGACCAAAGGTCTCTAGCATAATAACAATCCCGAAGTATATGTAAGACATCTTCCATACCCTCATTACAATGTTGGCATGTTGCATCAGATGATGACCATTTACTTCTCTAAGTATTAGTTGCTAAAGGATTATTAAAAGCTATCCACATAAAAACACGAATATGTTCAGCACCTCTCCACTTCCATATGTCTTTGTAGACTAGACTGTAATCCTATGCATGATACTTCTCAATTAAAAAATAAGCACTTTTAATAGTAAAGGTACTTTCATTCGTAGCGTTTCAAACCATCATATCATTACCCGCCTCAAACATAGGTGGGATCATGCTAATTAACCTTTAAAATACATTGCTTGGAATAATTGTAGCTAGTCTTTGAAAATCCCAAGTGCCACCTGAACTCTAATATGCCACTTTACTTCCTTCTTCCTCCGTAGTAAGTGGACGGAGACATAAATCCTTTAAAGTTTTATTTGGAAACAACTACTTATCCGTGAAGAAATTAACAAGTTGACCATTCCTAATATGCCATCTTGTGCCTAGATCAACTATATCTTGTTGTTGCGAGATAAATTTCCATAGTGCAGAATCTCCCTTTCTTGCATCAAGTAGATTATCTTTATTCCTTAGTATATATTTATGTAGCAACACATCAACCCATAAACCTTTCTTTCCATTAACTAATTTCCATGCCAATTTGGATCTACAAGCTCGATTCAATGATGATAGCTTCTTTAATGCTAGTCCCCCATACAATTTGGACTTAACAATCTGATCCCACCCAATAGGATGAAATCCATATGAGTTTTGACTATGTCTCCATATAAAATTCCATTGCAATCTCTCCACTTCCTGACATACTGTCGCAGGAATTTTGGCCACTTGCATAGAATATACCGGTATAGAGCTTAATACTGATTTTGCCAAAGTAATTCTTCCAGCCACTGAAAGAGTACTCTCTTTCCATACAGCAAGTTTAGTTTTAACTCTATCAATAATATACTGGAAAGTATCTCTTGGTTTCCTCCTTCTGTTGATTGGAAAGCCTAGATAATTTCCTATCTCAGCAGGAATAGTCATTCATGTGATTTCACTTATCTTCTTTTTAATGTTGTCATTCACTTTTGGAGAGAAGAAAATAGACGATTTACTCTTGTTGATTTTAGCCCCTGAAGCTTTACAAAATTTATTGAGACAAGTTATCATGCTTTTTGATTTCTTTTCAGATGCTACTCCGAAGAGAAGAATGTTGTCAGCAAACATCAAATGAGATATAGATGGGCCTCCACTTGATACCACAATTGGTTTCCATTGATCTAAATTAACCGCATCTGTAATAATATGTGATAACCTGTCTATACATAGCACAAACAAAAGAGGTGAAATAGAATCTCTTTGTTGAAGACCTCTTTTAGGAAAAAAAATCTGTTTGAGAGCCATTCCATAATACGTTATATAAAACAAAAGTAATACAACTCATAATAAGATTTATCATAGAAAGATCCAGTCCCACCTCAATAAGAACCTGATGAATAAAATTCCATCGAATCCGATCATATGCCTGCTGCAAATCAACCTTTAAAGCCAATAAACCATTTTTTTCCTTTAGCTTTCTTCATTATGTGCATAATTTCTTGGCCAATTATAATATTATCATGTATATGTCTGCCTTTAATAAAACTTGATTGATAAGGAGAAATAATATCATCCATTACATTTCTCAATCTGCTAACAATAACCTTAGTAATGCATTTATAATGTACATTACATAAAGCAATAGGTCTAAAATGCCCAATCTCCTATGGATTCTCAATCTTTGGTATAAGAGAAATTAAAGTCTTGTTAGTATCGACTTCAACAGACCCTTTCATAAAAGTATTTTTAACAAATTTACATAAAGTAATACCTACTATATCCCAATTTGCTTGATAAAATATTGGAGAGAAACCATCAATACCAGGAGCCTTATAAGGCCCTATAGAGAACAGAGCATTCTAAATTTCCATATCAGTAGGTTGATGGGACATAATAGATAGTCTAGACTTAGCTTCAAATGGAAAATTGGTCTTTGTGTATAACTTGAATTGAAAATTATCGGGTCAATTATAAATATTCTTAAAATAACTCAAAATTATACCTATAAGCTCTTGCTTATTTTCAATCCAATTTCTACTATCATCTTTAAGAGTTAAGATTATATTCCTTCTTCTTCTCATCTTAGTCTTAAGATGGTAATAGCGGGTATTTCAGTCTTAGAATGTTTTCTAATTTTGTCGTGCACTGACAAAGAAGGGGAAATAGGAACGGATGTGACTTGTGATGAGTTGGAGAATGCGATTGGCCCATTTAGTGTTTCTTTCTTTATTTACGTGAATATTATGGAAGGTACCAATCGGTTTTGGAGAATGAGATTGGCCCATTTAGAAAGTAGTATAGCATTTGGAAAATGATTTATTTTGTTTAGTGACAAAATCTTCTTAAAAATTATAAATCAATTAGAATGAAAGGGATTATATGATATAACATTTTAATTTAATTAAAATTATTATTAAAAAATTATTGAGATATAATTTGATATTTAAAAATATAGATGAATTAAATATAATTTTAAGAATTAAAATTATAAATAAATAATAATGATACATTATGTTGAGATGTAAATCAAAGTTTATTGTTGAGATTTGAGAGTAATCTAATTTTTCTATTACTTGAAACAAGCACTTTGAGGATATAAAAATTTAATCATATAAGAGATAAATGTGTTTAAATTTTTATTATTTATGGGTATATTTATTTTAAAGTAAATATACATGATTATTGTAAAAATATATTGAATGTTTATCATTTTAAATATGATATTGAAAGAATTGGTCAATCAAATATGATTTTAGGTGTAAAATCATAAAGGAATATAACTTTTTAAAAAGTATTTTAAATTTTAGTTTTAAGAACTATAGTGTGATTATTATTTATGATGATAATTTATTATTCGAGGGTATTGTTTGTTCAATTATTTATACACAAATTATGAGAATTTGGTGTATTAAAATTAATTATTATGATATAGTATATACTGTGTGGAGGATTGAGTATACACACATAAAAATTCAATCTAATAAAATATGTGAAGGGTACCATAACTATTGGTATCATGTATGGTAAAATCCCATTATATTAAAATACACGAATATTAATTGATGAGTTATCTTGAGTTTATTACTATATAGATTGAGCAGATATACTCATTGTCTAAGCAATGAGCATTGGGATGCTCTAATAAGGTTATTGAGATACTTTAAAGGCACTATAAATATGATACACATTATAGTGGATTTACTACTATATTAGAAGTATACAATGATGTGAATTAGATATCAAATTTAGAAAGGTTAAAATCTACTAGTGGTTATGTATTTATTCTTAGTGGTGGTGCAGTTACTTGAAAATCATCCAAGCAACAACTCTAACCAAATCCTTAAGGGATTATGAATTTATTACTATGAAATTGGCTAGCATCGAGGCTAAGTGGTTGAAAATCTTTTAATAAATATTTTGATGTAAAACCAACACCTAGTGTTGATAAGATGTGTTTGCCAAATAGCAATTACCTTTATGGAGAGAACAAATATATGCAATATTTAATGTTGATAAATTGTGTTTGTCAAATGACAATAACCTTTGTTAAGGAAAACAAATATGGGCAACACTTATTGTTGATGAGTTATAAATTGCAAAAGGACAATAAACATTGTTAAGAGAACAATAGTCTAATAGTTTGAGATACTATGAGAATAAGCATATTTAAAAATTGTGTAGTTGTCTCAATCGATTTTGATGAGGTAAAAAATAGATCTATTGGATCTGTTAACAAAACCCCTAGGAAGAAAATAAATTATTGAGACATCTAGGGGAATAGAACTAAAGCCAATTTGATAACGACAGCGATATCAACCCAACCTTTATGATTGGTAATCCTATGAAGAAGGTTCGATGGGTAAGAATAAGTCGTTTGTTAGTTCTGTTAGTACTAAAATATTATTACTGGTCCTTTCCTATGGTGTGTAAGAAAGTATTATATTGCATAGAGGAGAGTAAACAAAGCTCTTAATGATTTCAAATCACATGGGATGGTATATTATGTACAAATAAACTTAAAGAAGTCACATATACAAATGAGGGGTGTGGGTCGCTCCTATGAGATCATAGCAAAATCTCTAGAGCATTCGTTAAAAACAGGACATGCGCATGACTGCTTAACGCGTAAAATCGCGAGGTAGACAGTGAAAATATGGGGGGTATAATCTTACTGTTAGTACCTCTAGTATACACCCAAAAGGAACTGGTTCATAATCCATATGACTATTGACATCTCTGTGTACTAAGTATTATCAGTTTAGGTTTAATTCATAGTCCAAAAGATCACTGGATACAATAATTATGTTTATGTGTGTAACTCAACTAAGGGTGTTTCTTTAACACATGTAGGGGATTGTTGAAAATATTTTAAATATTGTAAAATGGTGTGTCAAAGAATGAAACATCTTTCTGACATAACTCTTAGTTATAAAATAGTATGTTCAAGAAAGAAATATCTTTTTAACATAACTCTTAGATCTAATAGATATATATCTACAAGATATATTTTATAGAATTCTATAGTCTATAAAAAGGGCTTCTTGATAAAAGAAAATAATATAAAATCATAGAGAAGATGATACATCAATCTTCTAAGATTATTTTTATTTTTTATCAATTATGTTACTATGTATTTTTAAAGAAAAAGTCCACTTAATTATGGAGAGTGTCACTTCTTATTTTGATGAGAGATTATAGAATATCTCTTAATAACAGTATTCTAAAAAATACTCAAACTATAAATTTTATTATTTTATATATTTTGTCATTTCTCTCCTATTTCTTCTCCCTAATTCTCTAGGGTGCCAATAAGCCTAAGAAGCTCGAAATTGCCATGAAGGTTTTTCTTCGCTCCCCTTTCTCGCCATTTCCCATTTCTTGTTCTTGAATTGGGTGATTCATTCGCATCCGTTTTGCAGAGCATCAAATTTGATCACGTCAGGGTTCAGGCTGGTTCCGATCCCATAGGAGTTGCCACCGATATGATCAACGAGAACTCCACCATCAAATTCAAGTATCGCCACACTGGCAAGTTTGTCGGGGTCCACGTCACTTCAACGCCTCTAGATTTATCCTATTTAGAAATCAAGATAGCTTCCGGAATTGTAAAAACCCATCCCAGAGTCATTGCTTATTAGAGCATGTTATGTTACGTTACCCATAATCTCCTTCCATTTTCTCAGTTTATTGGGGGGATTTGCAGATGCACAAGTTTTATCAGTCAAGAAAAAAATCAGAGGACGGTGATCATGGCAGTGATAGGGAACAAGATTCCTCTGTATGGAAGTGGGGTGAGCCTGAGCAACGCAACAGGCGTGCCTTTAGTGCCAGTACAGGTGACATTGAACTTCGTGGTCCGATCGAGGGCCTACATGCTCGGGAAATTGGTGAAGCCCAAATTCTACAAGATTGCGTGTTACATAACATTGGATCCCAAGAAGATCAATAAATCGGTGTCCCTCGAGAAATCCTGCACGTACGACTGATGCCGAACTAGAAAACAACTCGGCAAAATCACGAATTCTCTTTATTTTTATTATTTGCCGATCCTTTAGTTAAGTAAGGAATCAGGATAAATGAGGATACAGCCTAACATTAGGTCAGGATCGACCAATAACTCGTTTCTGGGCTTTTTCTATTTTTTGTTTTCTTCTAACCCAACAGTGGCTTTTGTCAATGTTGATTGCGTAATAATGGAATCGCAAGAAAAATAATCATAAAGTAAAAGAATGTTGAGAGGCCAGGGCTGGGGAAGCAAAGGGGACAGAGAAGATCAATGCATGGATGCCCTATGATTTGCATTAATTAATTAAAGGCAAATGTATGATACAAAGCCTGTGAGGCTGGGAATGTTCCCGAAAGTTTAGAACAGTGGGCATCTTTTTTTGTTTAGTATACAAATTTTGAAAAAATAGTTAAATTTACTCATAATCTAAAAATAAGATGAAGTCTTATTTTTTTCTAAAGCGATACAAATATATACTTTTTTTTTTTTGCTTATCCGATTTACTAGAGTTTTACTCTGACTATATCCAAATCTGATCTGTATCATATACCTGACTATAATATATGAATCTTTTAATATAGATTTTTTATATAAGACTCATACTCAAAATTTTATTTAAATAATATTAAATTGTTTACTGGGACTGATTATTACATCTTAAAATAGAATAGGTGATCAGTTTTACAACTAATTGGCTGAGGTGACCAGTGTTGATTGGGCCACGCGGCTTCCCTCCATCTCACCCAATTCGATGTTTACGCGGGAAATTAGGCCCATCAAAGATCTTCAACATCTATAAGTTGGCGCTGAATAGTGTTGACGGAAAAGGTTCACAGGTGGCACTCCTTCGCCACATTCAATTAACCTGTTCAAATTGAAAGTAAAAAATAAAAACAAAGGAGGGGAATGGGTTTCCATTTTCAACCAGCACGCGCCAACTAAAGAAGACGGGGGCACGCGACTATGCCAGCCTTCATCCCACCAAATAATAATAATGTGCATTGGCCCAGTGATGGAAGAGAGAGAGAGGAATGAAATTCTAAACCTTCTCTATCAATGCCGATTCTAATATCTCAAATAACGAAAACGACCAGATTAAAAATAAATAACTCGAGAAAAGATTGCCAACATCCAAAGCCTCGTCTCCCTTCATAAATCCAGCACGTTACTATGAAAAATACTAGTAAATTTTGTAAAGTTCCACTTCAAAACAACTCCTTGGTCCCATTTTCTCCAAGTATATTCCATTTAGATATTTTTTTTTAAAAAAAAAACGGAAAGAAAGAATTTCCGGCACCAGCAGTCCAATTTGAAACCCCCACGTAAGCATGAAGCATTCTTAACCAGGAGGGCCAGATTCGCCAGTTTCGCTGAGATCATTCAGTGTATTTTCTTTGAATCCGGGGAGGAGATCTTATTTTAAAGTATATTTGCCTATTGGGACGATTTGTGAAAATAGAGGGGACAGCTAGAAGATAACTACAAAGCGAATTTATCCCCAGGGGGCAACTCGTCTTCCCGAGGGGAGGGCCTCCTCATTCCCTCTCTGCACATCCATGGCTCTCTCTAACAATTTACGATCTTTAAGGTAATTGAAGCCGCCAGAAAAAAAGCAATTCCCTATCTCCTTCTCTTTTACTTCACTTTTTCTTTTTCTTTTTTCCCTTCTTGTTACTTTTCCGGTCTGGTCTCTAAACTCTAAGTTTGCCCCTAACCTTTTTCACCAGAAATCTGCAAACAGTCGATGGTCAGATGTCGCGGCCGGTCGTTTACTACAACCCCAATCATCTGCAAGATCAGTCCCATGCTCAGCATCCTCCTTATATTCCTCCCTGTATGTAAATTCTTCATCTTTGGCTTTCCATTTTTATTTTAATCCTTTGTTTTATATGCTTTTCCGACCGATGGAAGAACCATCGCATGCATATGCGTTGTCATGAAAAGAAAGAAATTAAGAAATGAGGACGCCTAGGTTTCATAACACGTTGTGATTTTGATCAATTGAACTGCAAGTTCAGAATGTTGTTATTTTGTTTCTTCGACTTTCTCGCGTCCCCGTTGTACCCAATTGCTCGGTCTACTTTATTCTTTGGGTTCATTTATTGAATTGATGCCGGCAGTTAATGGGGTTGTTGTGCTCGTTTAGTTCACGTTGTTGGGTTTGCACCGGGACCAGTCCCTGCTGCTGACGGCAGCGATGGTGGAGCTGATGTGCAATGGAATTACGATTTGGAACCCGAGAGGAAAAGACTAAAAGAACAGGACTTTCTCGAGAATAATTCTCAGATTTCTTCAGTAGATTTTCTGCAGCCACCATCTGTTTCCACTGGATTGGGCTTGTCATGTGATAATGCCCGCTTGGCTTCCACGGGAGACTCGGCTTTATTGTCACTTGCTGGTGATGACATTGATCATGAGTTACTGCAACAGGATGCGGAGATTGATAGGTTTCTCAAAGTGCAGGTTAGTATAATTTGCGGTTGTCTAGTTTTCCTTTTCATCTTTACTTGTTTTATAAGGTCAGAATTCCTGGTTAAACTAAAAGTTCCATCAACGCTGCATACTTTTTTGTGGCCGCTGTCTACGTACGATACTATTTGCGAGTACTTTGAGATACTTCTATTTGGGTATCCGTTGGGTTGTTCTCAATTTATGTTTTAACTAAAAGAAAGGTATAAAAATGCAATAATTTCTTGGCGAGTTGTGTTTCCCTGTAAAATGAGTTTATCACTTTACTGGGTTTGTAAATGTGTTTATACTCCTTCGATGTTCACGGTAAACACCATCTAGTTTTACATGTCAAAGGTTTAACCAAATATCTAACACATGGCTGGGCATCAAGATCTTTAAAATGAGTTGTCTTTGTTGAGCCATGGGCGGCCTTTGCCATAGTTTATGCACATGACCGTAATCTTCTTCCCATTTTTGTGCTTATAACTTTGGTTGAAACTTGGGAGGATGGCGAATGTTCTCTAGAAAGTCTCATGATTAGCGAGGCTTATTCATTTGGCTGCAAGAAGAAAGTGTGGTTTATCTGTGATTTGAAATAAAGCTAGTATCTCTAGCACACGTAACATTCTGGATTTCTAACTTGAGTACTTGTGAATATAGTTCCATTCCTATTACTATCAGGCAATCATGGTGTCAATTACGGCATATGCGTCTTCAAAATGTATATCATATATGTGATAACCGTATTGTACGAGGAATTGCACGAGTCCTCATAAATCTGCTCAAGCACGGTCAATGAACTACTTTCTTTCCATCAACTGTATATCAATTTCCTTGCCCTGCTTCCCTGAGATTCATTGGCATCTTGGTCAGAGTAGAGAACTGTATGTAAACCTAAAGAGAGGTTTAATGAATTTTGTGCATTGCAACAGGGTGAGCAAATGCGGAAAAGTATATTAGAGAAGGTTGAGGCAACACAACTTGAGAGTATATCGATTGTTGAAGGAAAAGTATTTGATAAACTTCGAGAGGTAGAAGCTAAGGTGGAAAGCATGAATAAGAGGAACAGAGAACTCGAGGAGCGCAGGGAGCAGTTGGGTGTGGAAGTAGGCGTGTGGCAACAGCGGTTCAAATACAATGAGAGCATGGTTGCTTCTCTCAAGCATAATCTTCAACAAGTGCAGCTTCAAAGCAGAGATAGTAAAGAAGGATGTGGAGACAGTGAGGTTGATGATACGGCGTCATGCTGCAATGGCGGATCCATCGATTTTCAGCTGCTCTCTAGGGACAACAGTGAGATGATGAAATGCAAGGCTTGTAGAGTCAATGGAGTGAACATGCTTCTATTACCATGCAAGCATCTCTGTCTCTGCAAAGATTGTGAAAGTAGGCTTAGTTTTTGCCCCCTTTGTCAATCATCTAAATTTATTGGCATGGAGGTCTACATGTAACTGCATAAATAGTGTCTGAAATCCCTAATTTTATATCAAGAGAAGCATGCCCTATCTGTTGTTACCGATTGTTGTTTTACTATGCATATTGTATTCCTAAACCCGTTTCTCTAACGAGCATCTCTGTAAGAGATTTATCTTGCCTTGTAGCAGTCTCTGCTATAACTGTTTTTATTCTTGAAAAGGAGCTACAGTTTTCAGCAGCGACACAGCAAAATGGTACTGAGTGATATACTTTAAGACCGCATTTCCACCGTAGTAAATACTATTGAACGGAGATTTTGTGACGTTAGTATGGTTTGTTGTGTTCCAATTTTTGAAGGAATGGAAGCAATGGTCCATACTGTTTTTTGATTTATGATATTTTTTGGAATTTTAGTGTTAATGTAATTTTTTTTTTGGCTTAGCACATTTATTATCCTATTTTCAAGATATTGTCTGACATTAAATTTAGAATCATTATTTCTTTTTAATTTTTTTTATATAGATTAAGGTAATAATTAATACCCTCGTTGCGGGCTTTCACCAAAGCATCTGGCCACAGGATGATTTTCATGTTCAAAGATTGGATTTGAACCCCACCACTTGATATTATTTTTTTTTCATTATTATTATTATTATTATTATTTGATAATTTTTTTTTTGGATAACCCAGCTTTGCTTGGGGCCTTTGAACGAAGAGGGGAGTAAGAAATAGGAAGCGGGAAGTAAGTGTCCGAAAGAGAAAGCCGAGTCAGTGATGTGGGCCCAGTATGCCAGATGGCTAACGAAGAATGAAGCCCATTAGCACATTTTTTTTTCGATCTAACCAAATGGTTTTTTCCTCAACCGCGGTTCACCTCAAAGAATATATCATTCTAGCTTCTTATGTGTAATAGACAACTCATTTTATCTAATATTAATATTTTTTAGAAAAAAAGAAGACTTCATCATTCTCTTAAATGGTGGGTGAGCCCAATCCCCTTTTAAAAATTTTTATAAAAAAAATATTTACTAAATCAAGCATAAAATTATATCATAAAACAACTTATTTTAATTTTGACTATTTTATTTTCTTCCTGCCTCACCATGGTTATTTTATTTTGTTTTCAGAAGCATGATTCTCTCTATCAAGTGTATATGTTTCCGTAGAGACGCAGACTTTTGACTTGAGACAAAATATCCAAGCTGTTCTACAAAAAATAAGACATGAACCCTAACTTGATGCTAGATATAACGTCGTTGTTTAATTTTGCAGAAGAACATTTTGAATTAAAATCTGCGTGGAATATCAATTGAGTGCGCGTTTGGCATCACGTTTAGGAATGAATTTTGGGGCAAAACCTCAGTTTGAAAAAATTTCACATAAACATCAATTTTTGTCCAGAATTGATTTTGAAACAAAACCTCAGTTTGCAAAATGTTTTGCCAAACAACTATTTTTGTCCAGAATTGATTTTAGACAAAACCTCAGTTTGAAACCATGGTTTTGAATAAGCTATTAAAAATAGATTTTAGAACTGTAAAAGAGCTTATAGATTATCTAATTACTATTTTACCCCTACTTTTTTCTTATACTCTCTCTCCTCTCTCCTCTCTCTCCCTCCTCTCCTCTCTCTCCTCTCTCTCCCTCCTCTCCTCTCTCTCCTCTCTCCTCTCTCCTCTCCCTCTCTCTCTCCCTCTCTCTCCTCTCCTCTCCTCTCTCTCTCCTCTCTCCCTCCTCTCTCCTCTCTCCATTTATTCTCTACCCTCTCTCCTCTTTCATACTTTAATCAAATCATACCCTTTTTAGTAATTTATTAATATAAAAAGTGATTCTACTATTAATCATCTAAACATCTCTATTTGTAAAATCTATTATTCCCAGAATCTATTCTTCCCAAAATCTATTCTTCCCAAAATCTATTCTTTCCAGAATCTATTCTCTCCAGAATCTATTCTTTCCAGAATCTATTCTCCAAAAGCTAATCCAAACACACCCTGAAACAATTTGATGAAGAATATTTATTTCATACAATTAATGTCTGTGTGAGCCTTCGATTCGAAATCCATTATATTAATACGTATGCTTAGATATACATCTGGTTGGTACTCATGTAAAGTAATGGGCTATTAATCAACTGTTCCTCTTTCTATCCCATATAGTACTGGTGAATACGTGGGAACCAATATTTAAATCTACTACTGGGAAGCCTTTTTTTTGTTGTTTTTTTTTTTTGAAAAAAAAAATGTATTGGGGAATGATAGCTTTGGCAAACATGCATGCATGAGGGTGAGAAAGGAAATTAAAGATGATTGAATATGGATGAGCTTTATTCTAATCATGCCCTAGAAAGTGGTGACAAAGAGGAAAGTGAATATGCTTCGCTCATCATTATAACAATCCTTGTAATCCATTATTATTATTATGATTGTTATTTTTATTATTGTTACTATAATTATTTCCACCACCCCCTTCCACCTCTATATCCTGCCCATGCATGTCCTATATATATCACACTCATTCTCCTTCCTTTCTCTTTCTCTCTTCTTTATCTCTCTCCCCCTCTCTTGTAAAAAAAATCATCTCTAAATCTTACAGATTGAAAATTAACTATTGTAAGTGTACATAGCAAAAGATACAAGCCTTATTCATTCATGTGGGGTCCGCATGCCAAGAGCCCAATATAACCCTCTTCCTTTATCCTGATTTGGGACTGACTACGGAGTTACAGAGCAAAAGAATAGTATAGCAGAAATTAGATGAGAGTGGAGTGAGTTCAATCATGCAATTCTCATCCTTATTGCCCATAAAGCTGTTTTTGCACTTCCTTTTTCTTCTCTCCCTTTTGTGGGGTATGTGGCCAGCCTTCTCTAGGTCTGCTTCCTTCCACTTTGTATCACACTATGCTTTCTTTTTGCCACATATATATCATATATGGCCTCTCAGTGAATTTCATTTGGGAACTCCAATATCTCTCTGTTGTTTTTCAGTCAAAGTTATTCCTTCTTTAACCTGAACCATGTATCTACTTATGCCCACAGCTTCTGCTTTTCATGGATATTGCGCTCTGATGCATAGCTTTTGATCCCCACGTAAATGGCACATTTGTTCTTTTGTCAGAGTTTATTTCTAAAACCTAATCTATTCTTTACCCTATCATATAACAGTACTTGATACATGTGTGCCTTTACAGTACCACGTCCAATATTTCGTATAAAATAATGATACAGCCTATTGGAGTATACATGGCACCATTTTTACCTTTGACGTGCCCAAGTATATATATAGGCTTTTCCTTTCCCCTGGTATCCTCAAGGTATATATATATATATATAGTTAAAGTCAAAGCATGAGTTTTAAGCTAACAGGAAATCATTATTATTGGGCATATGGTCTTATAAATTATAATCGGTACATATTTGACTAACCATATTAGACAGTTAGATCTGCACAGTGATCGATCTACTTAATTAATAGGAAGGAAGACAGCACTATGAAGTTTGAATTGGAGGTAAAGTATGTCTTACATGCTTGTAAGCATCTGGGGAGTTACACACACACACACATCGATCATGTTTGGTGCGTAGCGATGCTTTTATGGGTGGGAAGTGAAAACTGCTTCACTCTTCGTCTGTGTAATAAAGCCAACAACAAAGAAGTTCCGCTCCATAATAGGATGTTGCTTCCACTTTTGGCAACAGTGAGGTGGTCCTTCCATAAGTGAGTACCTACCTACCACTACTATCTTCTTTCATATTCTTTCATCACTTCCATCCATTTCTCATTCCCTTGTCCTTATTCTCGAGATTAATCTCTCTCAAAACATCAACTTGATTGTGTTTTAGTGCAACTACTAGTTCTGCAACTTGGCTAATTGCAAACTTATTCAGTCTGTGTTTAATGAAAACAACATGGGTGCAAGTTGTTGTAGGCCATCAACTGTCGTTTCGACATAATTAATTCATTATATAAGACTGAACAACGTCGTAACAAAAACAAAAGTGAAACCTAGTAGTTGGTACTATAAGAATAATAATCAAAATGATACTGTGTATGAATGTTTTACAGATCAATCAGTCATATATAAGGAGGACCAGAGAATAATATTAAAAGAGTAATATCATTTCAGGCAAACCATTAATTTCGTTCGTTCACTGTATTTTGAATGACCTCGATCACTAGTAAAAACGACTTTTCCCCCAGACATGATTGACTCAACCAAAAGCATTCTTGTTTGGTGGATAATTACGTGGAAATTATGGTTGTATCATTACATGATTGTGGCAGCGTATTCCCACACACACACACACACTAGTCATCACACATATACACTGGAAGTTGGTATCTATCAAACAAAGCAAATGATTTTTCCTATCCCAGTAGCAATAATGATAAAACTCATCAATTCCGATCGATTCATGATTCTATTTTTTTTTTTTTTACATTTACCGAGAACGGATGATAAGGGCATTTCCATAACACTGAGCAATGCATTATTATTGGGAGCAATCGGAAAGGGGGAAATGCCACTTTAAGCAAATTAAAGTGATGGATGAACGTGAGGGGAAGAGAGAGGTGGGTCTTTCATCTATATATATGTATGAAATGATGAGGTAGGGACCCAGAAAGAAAAACTTCAACATCTCATGAAATCCCCTGGAGTGAGGAGCTACCACCACACTGAACCTTCAACTGTGGAAATTAATTTGGATTGTGGAATGTGGATGTGGAACCATATTAATCCTTCTCTCTCTCTCTCTATTTTTTTGTTGGCTAGTAATCACCTTTATTTATTTCTCCTTCGAAGTATCAGCCACAGTTATGAAAAGAAGAGAAGGAGAAGACGAAGGAGAGGAAAAGAATGTGATGTGCATGTGATCCAACAGCCTTTATGTTCCCCGTTACCTCCCATCCTTCACCTATCTTTATATATCTTTCTTCTTCGCTATTCTTCTTCTTCGAATTCTATACTTCTAAACCAAATTAACCAGTGTCTTTTTTTTGGACATTCGATGACCCTCACTTATTTGTTAATCATGTTGAGGTCAAGACGACGATGCTCATTCGGTCAATTCTTGATTATAAAGGAAACAAAATTTGGGCCCCACTAATCGACATGGGAGGTCGGACATGCATGCACATGTGCTCGATTGATTGATCTAAAAGCATGTTTTTAATCAGTGGAGGTGTTTGGCTAGCATCAAACCCAGTGGATTATCCAGCACTTCTCTTTGCTTTTTCTTTCAATTAATTATATATGAAAAGATCGATGGTACCTGCTGGTATAAATTTGGATATATGGTAGAGAATTTGAATTTGAATATACTATATATATTCATTCTATTCCCAGCTAGCTATTCTGTGGTACGATGGGAATTGCAAAGTATATCTTATCACATAAATGGAAGGATCTCTTTTTTATTTTTCACGTAGAAGTCCTATAGATGACTTTAAGAAAGTGAGAAGGAAAGGGAAAAAAATAAAGCGGAAAGGAAAAGAGAGAGAAAAGAAGAGAAAAAAGAGGGAAACGAAAGATAGAGAGGAGGAAAGACTCTCTTGTTGGTCTCTCCTTTTAATGCAACTCTAAAGTGTGTTAAAATGAACTTTCTTTCGTTGATTTGGGAAAAAAATAATGCCATGCAAGTGATTCTTTTTAATGTTAAAGACAGCTATATTCTTTGAGATGAAGCTGCTTTTCAACCTCTTTTTTAAGGCCAATTCAACTTTTGCATGGGAAACCACATGACCCATGTACACATTAATATACTAATTGCCTTCCCTAGTATACATCACTTTACCCCATCATCTATTTATTCTATATGTGTTTCTTTATTATTCATCTTTTTAATTTCTCCTCCATTTCTTTGAATAAATCTATAAAAAATGTATAATAAATAAAATAATGTTCAGTGAACCTAAACTTGTAATAAAACTAACGTGTTTCTTCCCACTGAAGCTGTGAAGCATATATATACATAATATCTCCAAACTTTAATGTGTAACTTAATGATAATAATAATTAGAAGAAGAAGAAGAGAAGAAGAGAAGAACCCCTACTGAATATTTTGTGACCAGCTAACTCCTTAAATTCAGAAAAAATGCAGATCAACACGTTGTCTGAAATAAATTTTACATAACTAATAGAAACAAATATCAAATATTTTAAAAAAAAAAAAAGAATTCAACCAGATCAGTAAATTTTGAATTCAAAATAATTTTGACTACTTGGCATATTAAATTTCCTCTCACTGTTATGTCCTGATATTGTTAACTGATCTGCTGAGCAGCATGACAACTGGAGATATGGAGATATTTCATATTTATATAACATGTACATGCATGCAGGAACATGACTTTGAATTAATAAATAAAAAATTGTTTTTGTCTTTGAAATCACTGTATAAGACGCCAGCAGCAAGAGCGAGTCTCATTTCTTATCCACCCCACGGGCCAGTTACAATCAAACTCGTAGCAGAAGAATACAGAACATGAAAAGGGTAAAACTTTAAATTAAATGAAAACGCAACCGTTGATTGTCCTGCAGATTTTATGAGTGTGTTTGTCAAAGATTCTGAGAAGTCAGTATAATAATAATAATAATAATAATGTGATGGAAGCAGAGAAGTAGGTAGTCTGGAAAGAACGAGATGCATGCCAATCAGATCAACAGAGGAAAGAGGACAAGAAAGCCTGTGTATCTAGACGGTGAGAGTGGGTGTTTGATATAAAATTAAGTGCAAAAGATACAGACAAACACGGACTTGCTGTCTGGAACGTTATGTATCAGAGTGCCGTTTCCTTTGCAGAATTCATATAAGCCCCTCGTGACCCTTCCTTTTATCAATCCTATTGTCTTCGACAACGAATATATTGATGAGCTTCGTTTGCCACAACTTTCTCATGTGTTACTCTCCACAACCACGTTCATTACCTGCAAACTAACAAAGTTCTATGCGACACGCTGTCTTTTCCTTTCTCTTTTGAAATTTAAACATTCATTCATTCATGCGTGTGTGTATTTATATCTATGTATGGATATATATGAAATAATATATTATTATATATAGTGGTGCGATTGCGATTGTATATATGGAAGGCGAAGATGGGTCAGTGAAAGAGACAAAAGAGAGTGCAGTAAGAGACAGAAGAAAGAAACTCGGTAGCTTAATTTGTCGTATAGAATACAGGTTTTGATTCCTTTGCTTCAGAAGGGGTTGAAAAGGAAATAAAGAAAGGGAAGTTCGTGATCTGTGAAAGTGATTAACGAATTAACATAGCATAAATTAAAGAAGAGGGAGTGAATTAGGAGGAATAAAGAAAGGGTTTTTATGGGGGGGAGTATTTTTAACCGTATTCGGTCTGGGTTCGAAGTTGTCGCTCCTTGAAATTCCCGGGGAGAGAGAGAGAGAGAGAGAGAGAGAAGTTTGTCCAATAATAACTAATATGATTTTTATTTGAAATGTACCGGCGGTGGTCATGTGATGGGAAGTGGGGTTGTTTCACTCTCACTGCGTTTTAGAAATTAGAATAGAATCTTCTTGGCTCTCTTCTTGAACGTGTAGAGAAAGAGAGAGAGAAGCATTGTGTTTTTATCTGGCTGGTGAATTTCTGCAGCCATATATCAATGGTGGTGGGCTCGCTAGGATCTGTCATCTGTCTCGGTTGCTGACAACTCGAGAGGGAAAAATCAACCTTTGTTTTTCTATATTTCCTTCCTCTCGTGGGCCCTCTCTCCATCCTCATTCAAACCATCTACTCTTCCTTCTGTCTTCATTTCTCCTTCAATTTCAAACCACTGTAAAATCGTATTGCATGATTCACCCGTTACCAGTACCACCCCCTACGATGGGCCCACCTTCTCACTCTCTCTCTCTCTCTATATGTGTGTGTGTGAACCCCGCCTAATCTCAGGTTTATGATTCCAGCACTGATGATGATCACATAATGAGGTCTCATCATTATTATCCATTGCCTGTTGCCACCATAGCCAATGAAGGAGCCATAATTCCTGGAACAACGATTCTGTGACCCAGTTGGAATAATAATAATGTGGGTGGACAATATATATATATATAATAACTTTGAAGTAGCGTTGCATGGAAAATAACTTGGTCGTGCGTGTGAAGTTCATAATGAAATATATGAGAAGTTCATAATGGGAAGAGTTCCCAAAAATAAGTAGGTAACATGAAGAAGGGAATAAGGAGGGGGTAATAAATATATGATGATAAGAGGAAAACAACAAAAGAGGGATCACGAGAGTGGCAATAGGCACGGCACATATATATATATATATGCAAAGGACTCTTGTCTGTCTCCTTTTCAGCCGCTGCACACCACGGTACAGATTACAGATGTGCATACTGCCATTTTCATATTAACAATATGTCACCACACCCCACTACAACCGAATCAACTATGCCCTTAATTACCGTAACTCACAACTCATTCATTTCATTGGTTCATATCTTCTCCCAGTATTCACGATTTATATCGATATACTGTTTCTAACTTGTTCATATATAGGGTTCAAGTTCAAAGATATTTAATTATACACACACACACACACGTATGTATGTATGGATTGCAGTGATGTGGTTTTAACGATAAGAATGACTGTTGGCATGTCGCTAGCTGGTCTTCAAGTTTCAAATTTTCTTCATCTGATCTTCATCCAAAAGAGGACTTTTGTTCTCTCGCTTTTTGAGACGGATCACATGCATGCATATGTATGTTATTTTATATATGTACCTGTTCTTGTCGTTCGCTTCATGGAATTTGTAACATAGCCAAGAGTAGGAAATATAATAAGTATTATTTGTTGTTTGTATGTATGTATATATGCATCTTAATTAATGCATACAGGGGCTACGTCAATTGGATAGTCACGAGCCGATTCTTTGCCAAAATTAGATTATATGTGAGGATTAATTAGAGCACATTTTTGAGGGAGTTTACATGGGACCGTTGACTAAATCGGACTACTAATAATGAGCAATCGGAGGCGGGTTTAGTGCACACTCTGTATAACTAGCTAATAGGAGAAACATATATATGACCAAACTGGTCTTTTACTTTGCAAATAGCCTAATACTAATCCGACGTCGTTTTTTTTTTAAAAAAATTATTGGAATACGCGCCTTGGTAGAAGTGTTCACACTAGTGCACATCGTTTTTTGGGTTGAAAAAGGTGTGGCTTCTCTCGGAAGCTAATTAGCCTGGCTGGGGTTTCAAAAACTTTTGAGGAGGCTACTATTATATTTCATGATATAATAATATTTATAATTACGGGGAATGGCATTGAGTTGGAGGGAAGTGAACAAAATCGTAAAGCGAGGAATCGTTATATGGCCGGGGGGAAGAGCCAAAGTTGGAGGCGCTCAATGTAAAAAGGTAAAAGGAGTGGGGAAAGCTAAAAAGTGGTAGGAAGAGAGTTAGGTATTGTATGCTAGTGAGTAAAAGGTACGATCGCCCTCACAGAGAGAGAGAGAGAGTATGTCTATAGCCATACCACACACACACACAAATGTGGTATATTGAAGTTTGAGAAAAAGAAAGAGAGGAAGGGAGAGAGGAGCAGATGGGATCATGGAAGAAATGTCGTCACAGAGATTCCGAGAGGGATTAATTGGGATGGATCACGTTGTTCGATGCCGCCTTTACCTAATAATATCTGCTCCCTACAAAAATGTTCGCATCCATTTGGATTGGGATTCGAAATCGAACGCCCACCCTTTGCTTCCTCACTCTTCAATTCCTTTCTAATTCTCTCTCTCCTCTCCTCACACCCCACCCCACAACAAGGCCCTATCCACTTCACCTGTCTCTACATATTGTGTAATGATTCGTATAATCTAGATAAAACTAAATAGTCCATGTATAGAAATATTTGTTGGATTGAAGCAATCACGAATGCTCTCAACACAAAGAAATTATAATGATGGGGGGAGAGAATATAATGAACGGGTGAGAATAGCAAATAAGGGAATAATAAACAAGTTCCTGAGAATGAAATAGGGAACCAAAAAGTTAGGAGAGGAAGAGGAGTGGCAAAATGGGGGAAATGCAATGCAATTGCAGGGAGGCTTCTCGAGCTTCAGTGGGTGGATGGATGGATCCATGTCAGAGAGAGAAGAGAGAGAGAGTCACGGGTTTATCTTGAAAGGCCCTTATTTCACAGTCCTAGACAGACAGACAGACACTTATTCTCTCTCACTACATACCCGACGAATTCGCCAATCCAAAATATGCCCCTCTTTAATTACCTTCATTCTCATATTATATAATCCTAATCCCCCATTTCCCTCCATCTTTTATATTTATACTGCAAAATCACTCGGTAATAAATAGAGAGACACAAACCATTCGCCAAATCGCCTTACACAGGAATACGAGGACACCAATTCCGTCCCTCTCTCTCCTCTCCTCTCCACCATCCACCTTCTCGCTCCTTTAAGTACCCACACGCCTCCCTCTCTCGCTTTCTCTGATATATATCACTTACTCCCACACTCCCTTGCCCGCGAGAGCGTAAGCGACATGGCTCTTCTTCTCGACAATTGCGACGCCATATTACTTTCCCTTGATTCTCACAAGTCGTTGCCGGCTCCATTCCTCACCAAGACCTACCAGCTCGTCGATGATACCGCCACCGATCACATCGTCTCTTGGGGTGAAGACGACACCACTTTCGTCGTCTGGCGTCCCCCTGAGTTCGCACGCGATCTCCTCCCCAACTACTTCAAGCACAACAATTTCTCCAGCTTTGTTCGCCAGCTCAACACCTATGTACTACTCTTTCTCCATATATATCTCACTTTCTTCTGATCTCTCCCCGAAATTTGAGTTCTTGTTGTTGCTGTTCTTATTCACTGCGATCTCGTGTTTTTTCTTTGTAACTGAACTAGGGCTTCAGAAAGATTGTGCCGGACAGATGGGAGTTTGCAAATGAGTTCTTTAAGAAGGGAGAGAAGCACTTGCTGTGCGAGATCCACCGCAGGAAAACGGCTCAGCCTCATCATTATCAGAACCACCACGAAGTCGGCGTCGGAGTCCCTGGTTTCTTTCCCTTTCCCTCCAGGCTCAGCATCTCTCCTCCCAGTGACTCCGACGACCAGCACAATTGGTGTGACTCACCGCCGCTCATCAACGGCGCCAACTACAACTCTTCCTTCACCGCCCTCTCCGAGGACAACGAAAGGCTCAGACGAAGCAACAACATGCTCATGTCCGAGCTCGCACACATGAAGAAGCTTTATAACGACATAATCTACTTCGTTCAGAACCACGTCAAACCGGTCCCTCCCAGCAGTTCCTACCCTTCCTCTTTGCTGTCTCCGCCCATGACCACCACCACCACAAATGGTTCCATGGCGCAAAGGCCCCTGAACCAGCTTTTGGGTTATTATTCCATGAACAACAAGCAAGCTCCGCCTCTTGTGAACTCACCCACCAACACATCGAAGAGCTCCATAACCATAGTTGAAGAGCCCAGCAATAACAGTTGCAAGACCAAGCTCTTTGGTGTGTCGCTCCAATCTAAGAAAAGGGTGCACCCTGAGTACCGTTTTAATCCCACGAATTCATCGGACGCCAGTAAGGCTCGTTTCGCTTTGGAAAAGGATGACTTGGGCTTCAATCTCATGCCTCCTTCGACTTGTTAGTCACTTTTAGATTCACTCTTAGCTTGTTTGTTTTTTCTTTTTCTTTTTAAAACCTATTTATTTCCCATCCTTAGTTTTGAGTCTCAGACAAAGGCAGATGCTATTGATGGATACTTGTGTGCGTGCGTGCCTGCGACTGTTTGTGATTCTGTGTACATATAACTTAGTGCCCCATATTATATCTATGCTCCACCCGACCCCCCCCCCCCAATTGATGGAGGGTGGTTGTGGTCCGAGTGAAGATCATCAAATGAATCCAAACATTTAATGTTCACACTGCTCTTTCTGGTTAACGTATATTGTCTTCGTTTCCATTGGTGCAATTTAATGCTTTCGTTTTTGGGATCTTTTCTTCCATCAGTTTCATATCTCGTCCTTTTTTCTGTGTTTGCTCTCTGCATGCTTCAATTACAAAATGCCAGCAGCCGGGGGGGGGGGGAATAGAGAGAGACTAGTTCCTTACAGTTCCATTGGGCCAAAAGCTGAGAATAAGAGGCCATGCTAGGCTAGCTGGCTCAGGCCAAAAAAAAAAATCTCTAGGGTTTCTCTACCCAGCTCCCATTAATGGTTTGAATGTACCCGCAAGCAACACAGAATACTTTGCATCTCAACTCAATTCAAAAACCCCGTGAAAAGGCGAGTGATAATAATATAAAGTAGCTGACAGCTAATCACATCTATTTGCTCAAGAAAAAATTCCACTAAGAATGATTGTGCTCGTTCTTGTTTTCTCCCCCATCATATATATTATTATTCATATATAATTATATTATCATTTCAACAGAAGAGAGTTTGTATGACTCCTATGGTTTATGGGGGAAAGAAGATCATCATACCCATGTCATATGGACAATAATTCTGTCTCATGTTTTAATGAATTGTCAGTAGGGTAAAAAAGTAAAAGCAACTTCCCCCAATAAAAACAAAATATAATAAAAATTAAGAGATGAAGAGAAGGAAGATACAAGGATACGAATAATCCGATGAAAGCGAAATGTGGGAGGAAACTGGCTAAAAATGTTACTCGAGATGTTCCTATCAAGCTTTCTATACTTCTTCTTAGGACCAGAAAACCTTTGCCTTTTCCCACTTTAAGTATCGTTTTCGCAATTCTCTTTGGATTCCTTTCTCTTTTTCCCTCCCTCCCTCCCTCTCTCTCTCTCATGGACGTTTCTTCCTCCTCCTCAGACCACAACACTAATACTGTGCATTATTATTATAATCACTCACCAGTCACAAGAACCCTCGTGCCCTTTTTTACTTGTCGGGTCGTACTACAAGTCTCTCATAGAAGTTTGACCATGCTTTTCTTCAACCTTCTCCTGGCTCGCTATTTTAATCTTAGTATATTCATGATCGTGTTCACATTCACGGATGAGGGGCATTAAATTAAATGCCACAAACGCAGAACTCTGCGAGAGGGAAAATCGAGTTGAGAAATACCCGTTTTGGGTATCTAGAGCCTAGAGCAGAGACGATCGATAAATAAAGATTCGAGACGAATGAATACATATAAATTAATAAAATAATATAAAGCAGGGACATTTTTGTAATTAAGTTGGTCTAAAACTGTAGGTCACTAACAATAGGAATAGAGAAAGAAAGACAACTTTTAAAACGAAGAAGGCCTGCTGTCTCCAGATGCACTTTTTATCCCACCGCATGACCGTAGTAAGAGGAATACATAGCAAGGTATAAACAGCTTCTAATTAATCAAAATAAAAGACTCTCTCATCATTCAAATATATTGCAGTGCATGGGGATTCTGCAAAATTCAATTAAAACAACATTTTAATGATTAACCAGGAAATTAATAGGGTTACAGAAACATTACTTATGTAATTAAATGCGATTATGTAGAGGATGAGTAGAGCATAAAGGATTTGTCTTTTTTGTGGGAAGGGGAGAGGTGGCACGTGTAAGTGACAGGAATGAAGGAAAGAGTGAAACTGGCGTGGGTTTCGCGGGTAAAGAAGGAAGAAGTGAGAGCAAAAGCGTTGGGGGTGTGGATGCTAAAAGACGCTTTAGGAAGTGCGTTTCTTTTTCATTTCTTTTCTGCTTTGTGGCAATGCCCCCTCATTGACTGGTCATATATATTATATTATATTCCGAAACTGTTCTTTGTATTTTTCTTCAGAAGCATTGGTACAACTGTTTGAAAAACTTGGATTATTTTATGGATTAATACTATTTTTAGTTCTTTAAATTTGTCTCAATTTTAGTTTTAATCAATAAATTCTAGTCACTCAATTTTATTCCGTTTGTGGCCGTTAATCCCTCTAAAGTTAATGGCATTAAACATGATGACATGGAACTAATACTGTTAATTTTTATTTATTGTCTGATCAATGGGTTGTGTAAAGGGTGCAGGTTAGATGAGGCAAATTATCTGTTTGATGAAATGTTCAACGTGCTTATTTTTGGACTCTGTAAAGATGGAAGAGTTCATGATGTAGGAAAGATGTCAAGGGAGATGATGAATTTTGTTGCTCCATCTCGCTTGGATAATAAAGGGCTAGATCTCTCGATTTTTCTTCCACGGAAGGAGACAAAAATTGCAAGAAAGAAGGTGGGTACAATTCTTTTATTACTTATAAATCTAAGATGGGAAAACAAAGTTGAGATGGAAATGCTAAATAAGTACAATTAACAGTATTATAGCTACATCATCATATTTAGTACCATTAATTCTAGAAGGATTAACGGTCATACGAGGAATAAAGTGGGGGGACTAAAATTTACTGTTTAATCTAAGGACTAAAACTAAAATTGAGAGAAACTTACAGAGGATCAAAAATAAAATAATATTAACCCTTATTTTATTACTGCTTATTCTAGTTCTTCCCTTCTTTATATGTGGCGTATACTTTTCTCGACCAAAATACTCGGGAAAGCAGGAAAATCAGGCAAGTTCCCAAGCCACAACTTCTTGGGCCATGAATTTTTTTTTCCCTCGTAGAGTTAAGAACAATTGCTCAGATTGTAGTATGGCATTGGGCCTTTGCTAGCTCTCTAATACATGTCAAAGCCTCTTTTGATTAGCACAAAACACCCTGAATTAAATAAAAAAAATAAGACATATAATTATTTAGAGTGTATTTGATCTGTGGAGAGTACTATTTTATTGTGATTTTAGTCACAGTGTTTGGGGATACATCCTAACTCATAGGTGCCTAGATTTATACTTGAGTGTAATAGACGGTTCACATTACTTGATATTAGTATTACTTAGGAGGAATGGAGACTTTGTTCTGCTCTTAGATATTAGATAGTAGGTGAGCCAAGTACTTTACAAAATTTTTTGTACTAACAAAAAAAAAAACACGCTGAATTTAAAACCCAAAGCTATGGCGGGTTTTTGCCGCTTTATGTCGTTTGCCTTGGTGTTGTCCTTGTACTGTAGTTTCAGTCATATTGGTCCTTGACCAGTTGAATCACCCAAATGAAAGGACAAAAATGGTAAAATACACATTTCATAATAACATGAGTAAGGAACACAAGACAATAGAGCCCAGGACACCCATGTCGTGTTGTGACTGACGAGCGTCTTTTGAAAAAAAATTACTGCTGAGATGGTCCTTTATATCGTACGTACCTCAAGCTCAAATCCCTAACCTGTCATTTAAGTGATCTTTTCTTTTCTTTTCCTTTCTATCTTAATCAACGAGTGTATTTTGGTATTTTGATGTTGCATTGGTATGCATGAAACACGAATTACAGTATATTTAGATGAGCAGAAACGTCGAAGAAGGCGGTAATATTGGCAACAATATGATCTGCTCCGCCCTTTATTCGTCGTCGTCCTCTACCTTCAGATTGAACTGTGACAGTGAAATGACGGAACGTAGAAGGCTGACAAATGGTTGTAAGATTATTGGAGAGCATAATGATTTGTGCAACTTGCCAAACACAAAGTTAAAGATCCGACTGGGTAAACAGATGGAAAACCATGCACATACAAACACGTAATCGGAAGCAGCCAATCTGTTTCACACACCTGGGGACCATTACAGATTGTAATTCCTCAATGGCTTTTTCTTTCCCTTTAAATTAATATAAAGCTTCAATTATATGCTCTGATCTGAGCCTGCCACTGAATGCTTTTTTTCCAACGAATATAATTAAAAAGGTGGCAAACATTCAGTAAAATATGCTTCATTGATGTATTGGTATCAATAAACCAATTAGAGCACAGCAAAATCATTGTAAAGAGACGGTGCATATAGTGGATGAGTTCAAAGATGAAGGAAAGAAGTGGCCAACAACATCAATTCCTCTTTTTTTCCCTGCTGGTTTTGAATCACTCCATATCTAGAATGCACCTTATGTTGTCTTAAACATATATACTCATGACTACGATTAATCCTATGCTGCTGCAGTCATTTATTGAGGTTCTTGTCGGTATAGAAATTAGAATTCAAAAACTTTGCCATGAGAACAAAGGTTGTAATTTATTTCAGGGGGACCAGTGGAAACTGATGATGACTCGTATCGTGCCAAGTTGAAGCGTGCACCCACGACTTGATTAGTTTTTTTTTTTTTGCCCAAATTTGACAAAAAAATGAAAGTATTATATTATTTCGGAAATTTTTATTATAATCCTTTTTTTAAGAATGTATTTTTGGTAATCATAACAGATTTTTAATGGGAAAATCAATAATAAATATTTTATTGATGATACAAGGATTTGTATTTTAAATAATTATTCATTTTTATCTTTAAATATATTAAAGTAAACACAAGTACACACATTTATAAATAAATGCTTTAGTATAAGACAGATGAAAAAACTAGTAACTTGAAACTAAGTCACTAACTTATATATAAAGACTAATAATTCAAACCTTTATAAAATAAATAAAACTTTGACAAATTTAAATTTAATACTACAGTATTCTTTTTAATAATTTTAATATGAAATTTGTAAAATTAAATCCACATTCTTTCTTTAAAAAAAATTGCTCGTCATCAATGTCTACATCGAATTATTATGTGCCAGGTAGGGTTCACCCGCATTCTAGCTCTGAGCACATAGAATGGCCATGCCTATTACATCACAATCGATTCTTTATTAAAATAATTTCCAGGTCACTCCAAATATTTTTCTTTGTTTTTTTCACAAGTTGAAAAATCATATATAAAGGGGGGGGGGGGAACCTATAGGAGAAAATGATCAAAACAAGAAAGAATACTAAATCTATATAGTGGTTCATGAATCCACAGCACTCAATAAAAATATTCGTTTTTTATGAGAGATGTATTGGGATTTAAGGATAAGGCGTGATTATCACCATCCTCTACTCTTATTATTATTATTGACAAGCTGCGGCAAAAGGATCAGCCTTTGAATCATCCATCGCCCATCTGATGGCTGCCACGTGTGTGTTAGTGACATGAAAAGACTGAAGATCAGCCACCGCCCACGCCATGTCTAAAAAAATATAAATTATATTTTATAATTTAATATTTAATATTATCTAATAAAATTTTTAACTATTTTAAATTTAATATAAGATAGTTTATATATTTATATTATAAAAAAATATAATTATAAATTTTTAAAATAATATTATATTTATATCTTTAAAAATTAAATAATATTTATAATTAATTAAAAATAAAATAGTAAAAAAATAATAATTAAAATTTTAAAGTCTACTATATATATATATAAAATAATTTTAAAATATAAATAGTTTTCAATTGTTATTTTATATTAATCTCTTTAAAATTTATAAGGATATATCATCTAAAATAAATAATTATAATTTATAATATAATCAAAAATTTAAAAAAAGATATTTTAATTAATAAAAAAAATATAATATATAGGGTCGGATGACTTACTTTATCCTATGTCTTACCTGACCCTTGCTCTAACCTGATTATGCTCAATTATATTTTGCACTATTTTTTTTAAATGGGACAAAGGCATTTTTCTCCCCGCTCACACGGACGAATTGGGCAACTGATCACTGTGCATACCTCTACCCGCCCAGCCCACTCACTCATAAGGATCTCCGATCAACTCTGACACCTGGCACGTGCGTGGGTCTTCTCCTTCAACAGAAAAAGAACCTATGTGCAGGCAAAGTTGATTAACCATCTCACGCTGCCCTCTTATCTTCCCATTCCTCTTACAGATTCATCATGCCTCTGTACTTTTAAATTACATTCTTATGAGATTTGCATCACTCAATTATATTGTGCAGTAATTTGTATAGGATATTAAATTAAGAGTCTATTTAGATAAAAATTTAAAAAATAATTTTTAGATAATTTTTAAAAAATATTTTTTGGAGAATAATTTATAAAAAAATAGTTATCAATAAATGAGTATTTAGATATTTATTATTAGAATAATTTTTATAATTATAAAATTACTAAAAATTATATAATTTTATTAAAAATATAATAAATGAAAGAGAAGAGAGAGAACGAATAAAAGAGAAGAGAAAATAGACATAAGAGGTTGTGCAGATGAGATAAGAAAAATGAGAGAAGAGAGAGTATAGAGAAGATAAAGAAGAAAAAATATAAAAAAAATAAAAATAAAATAATAATTTAGTAGTCCATAAGTTATTTTATTGTTCTAAAAATTAATCTCAATAGTTTATCTAAAACTTTAATTATAGGTTATAATTTTGTACAAAAATAATTTTGAACAAATATAACTATTTATTTTAAAATTTACTCAAACTAAAATTTAAACTAAAAATCCATTTAAAACTTCAATTTTAAAAGTTTACAAACAAATAATAAGGATATATTTGGCTCAACAGATGAGAGAGAAGGGGAAGGATTTTAATAGAGGAAAAGGGAAGGAGATTGATTTTATTATTATCTTATTTGGATTAACATTAAAGGAGGGGATGAGAGGGATTTTCATATTACCTTATTTGATTCAGGAAAGAAAGGGAGAAAAAATATTTTTATATAAATAAATTTATCTTATATTATTTTATAAAATATTTTAATAAAATATAATATAGGGATAATATTAAGATATTAAAAAAATTATAGATATATTAATATTATAAAATAATAATTTTATATCTTATCTCTAAATTTCTCCAAATTTAAAAGAGAGGTAAAGTTGGAGAGGAGAGAGAATTTTTTTTTAAATTTTTTCTCATTTTCTAAATATTTTATTGAACTAAATAATGGGAAATGAACAAAATTTCCTCCTCTCAAAATTATCGTACTAAACAAGGCCATAGTATACCATTCGCTGGTATCTATATAGCATGGATATCTCCGTCACCGTCACGTCCAACGGCGCATATGGCATCCCAGTTGCCCGAGACCCTGACTGTATAATAATGCTGTTTGACGTCGCAATTATTGACACGCAACCCCCCTCCTGTGTTCTCATTTTGATACGATAGATTCTTTCCCCAATAGGAAACATATATGAATATATTAATTAATAATACTGAAAGATGACGCTCAACAACTTAATTTGTCAAAGGCTAACGATATTAGAGCGTCATTTATGATTATATATAGAATAGCTAATATATATATATATGTCATTTATTTAATGTAGATCTCACTGTACGTGAAGCCCCTTATATAAAGTCACACCCTAAGAAATTGCTACAGCTTGCTAGCCACTCTGTTCCTATATCACTATTATATTCATTTTTTCCTCCATCCATCCCCATCGTTTCTCTCTTTCTCATCGGTACGGCAACCTGCTAGGCCTTCGGCCTGCATTCTCCAACAGATCGATGGACTGTGGCACTAGGGATGGGCCTAAGTGGTCATTCTCATGGGCGTCCCATGATGATATGGATTTCATGACGCCGCCTCCCCAATTCTCAGGAGCTTACACCCACAGTTATGTAGCGACGGCGGGCTTGACTGTGCCACCGCCTGACCTCTTTGGGAAACCTAATTGGTGTTCACTCGCGAGTACAACTACATCAACGTCGTCTCTCGTGGGTAACCCTACGCCACAAGAACAAGAGCAAGCCAGCTCGATGAGGGAGATGATATTTAGCATAGCAGCGATGCAGCCTATACACATAGACCCAGAGTCAGTGAAGCCTCCGAAGAGGAAGAACGTCAAGATATCGAAGGACCCTCAAAGCGTGGCGGCTCGCCACCGCAGAGAAAGAATCAGCGAGAGAATAAGGATATTGCAGAGATTGGTGCCAGGTGGCACTAAAATGGACACAGCTTCCATGTTAGATGAAGCTATTCACTACCTCAAATTCCTGCAGTCCCAGGTTCACTCCCTCCAACTAGCAGCCTCACATAATACCCCAACATCACTCACCAATCTCTTCATCTCCTCTGGCGCCAATAATAATCCGTCCTCTAATTATCTTTCTCTGCAGCCTCCTCCTCATCCACACCATTACTGCTGAGATTCATAACTTCAGACCTATGTTTTTCACCTTTTCTCTTCATTCATATATATATATATATATGTAGGCCTGTACTTGGTCCCCTCTTTGGAATGTTCATTTTTGTTATTAATAGTCAAATTAAGTTCCGAGTCGTTGCCAGTAGTACTATAGCTTTTCTTGGTTTTCTTTCTTCATTCACATGGATCTGAAGCTCATTCGCACGAAGAAATTAAAATTATATTAAAAATGGGAAAAAAAGTCAATTTGCATTATTTCTTAATAATAAATGAAGAAAAATTATATATAATATGGGTTCATGCAACTTCAAAAACTTGACATGGGACAATCAAAAGTCGCAGAGGATATAAAGCTCGTGTCGATGGAGAGGATATGGCTGGGGGTAGAATGTCGAATGTAGACGCACCAAAAACTCGGTACTGCTTCTGGTCGATTAAGATGATATGGCTGGGGACGATTAAGATGACAAAAGTGAGTTTCGGAGGGTAAGCGCGTGGAGTTATGTGAGATAACGAGTGAGAATAATAAAAGATGAGGAGTGCGACGGGACATGCACGAGAAGTGCACGTGATGATCTGACAGATTGGTTAGGTTTAAACAATTGGGGAAGGCTGATGAGACGTCGTTTCTTGTCAACGTACACCTTGACACGTGATCAACCCAAGTGAGCCATGTCATCTCACGCGTATGTCCACGTAGGACATTCAATATACAATATAAACCAACAAGAAATGAGCCAAATTCAGTTTAGAATGGATGCTTTTATAGAACTGAAGCTGAGAGGAAGGAGAGTAGTAAATAGAGGAGGCAATTTGGTCAGAGAAAGCCATCTGAAGACCCATGTGACAGTCTTGTCAAGGTTCCAACTAACACAAACGCTACGTTTATTTGAATGACAAACAGTTAGATTTAAGTACATAAGGCATTTTTATTTATTTTTAAAACCAATTGAGAAGTCAAGAGATTATAAATTAGAAGAGATCACTTTATTTCTATATATTTGAATGTAAAGAAGTTAGAGCCTCTGCCATTTCTGAGTCGATGGGGAAATGAAGCGTGGGCTTAAATAATTGATGTCGCGGGTCAGTGCAACATGCAAAGTATTTTATTTTCAGTCGAACAGTAAAAGTTGTCCATTCGGTCCTCACAAAGCTGTTGGGTGACTGCTAAAGTTAGAAAAGGAACAAATGCATAGCTCTGATATAATAATGAATGGCAGAACGCGAGCAATTAGTGATATACCAACAAAAAAATTCAATAAGAGTTCAATACACAGATGTTGGTTGGTTTCTTTGAATTAGGCCAGGCCCAGTCTGCCTTGGAAGGAGTCTTAGCTTCTTTTTTGCTTGTTTTTTTTTTTGGGTTAAGTGCCTCGGAAGGAGTCTAGTTACATTGTTTTGGGTCGTGCTAGCATTGCTTATGAATGGAAGAGGGGGGCAATTGTGAGGAAATAGCCTTCAACAAGAAGTCTGGAAGGGAAGCTTTCTATAAACCGAATCCATTTCCTACAATTTACGTGTCACCATAATCACACCACAGCATGACCAAGCAAATAGGAATCCTTAATTACATGGAACCCAACTTTCTGGTAACACGTGATGAATCAAACTTCGACAGAAACCCATCCAATCAACTCTTATTTCCTTGTTCAATCTCTACCATTTCTGTTGCGACGTACGCCCCTGAACCGGGTCTCTTGCATTCTGATAGGGTAACAACTACTTAAGCTCGTCTCAAAACGAAATTAGGTGCTTCAGGGGAAATGGTTAAAAGACAAAAAGAAAAATAACATCTCTATAACTGCAGGATAAACGTTAGAGACTTGTTGCTCTATAATAATAGATGGATTACATCTCAACAGAATAATTGGGGGGGAAAATCACAAAACATCGTGCATAGAGTTTGGCCAGCGCCAATACACGCACTAAGAAATCTTGGTGACTCATTCAAAGGAGGCTATGATATTTTACAAGGGAAAAAAGAGGCTATCAAACTAATTTAGTGTCAAAATACTAGTTACACTCTGCCGCAAAACATTGATTCATATTCTCCATATGACACATTTGAACGCCTCTGAAAACCAGTTAGAGCATATCAAATCTTTTAGGCTATTAGCAAAATGCGTAAGAACGAACCTGGATGTCGATAGTAGAAGTTTCATGTTAAGCTGCAGAGGCTATAATAAACTGCAGCTTATTTATCAGTTAATATTCAAACGAAAGGTGAGGGTTAATGGCACAGAAGAAAGCAACAATAACTTGCTTCTGCTTCAAAAGTCAAAACGCAGTCTAATAACGCGTGAAAATTATTCTTGAATATCTAGCTAATAACATCCTTTTACCTATAAGCAATCTATATCCATCTAACAAAAAATTACCATTCAGAGGCATGCGATGATGTGATTTCTGAAATAGGACAAGGTTCACCCTCTACAGTTGACATTTTACAGGGAAATTTACCCAGCATCAGGCGAACTGAGAACTTAACAATAGTGGACTATGCATCAAAAAGCAAGGCAGGTAAAACAACCACCCAAAGAACCCATTTGGCTGCTTCTACGAAATAATATGGCCTTGTGGGGAGTTCTAGCAACTCCATCGGTCTCGCTGGCTAAAACAGAGCTTCTCATTCCTTGAGCTTTCTTTTGAGCTGATCTCAGCTTGCTCATGATCTTGTCCATAGAAGATGCTCTTTTCTTTTCCAACTTCATCTAAAATAACAAATAAAATAATTAGTGTAATGGTCCATTGTTTCTGCAAGCAGAATTCATACTGATACAATCTGCTCACAAAAAGTTTACACCTCTCTTATATTCTAACAATAGTCAAGTCAGTAGGAAATATGTTACAATCTGCTAACTTAGGATTGACAAGACTATGTTGAGAAAAGAGGGAAATTGAATTAGCACCAATAACTGACAGTAAGGAAATATGTTATACAAGGAAGTTACCTCTAGCTTTCGTATAGCTGCCTCAGCTTTTGCCTTTTGTAAGTTTTCCCATGCAGTGATTTTGGCCTCCTCCCTTTTCGCCCTGGACAAAGAAATAGCTGGCATTTTAGTAACATTAGAGATAGAGATAGCGCTAACAATTGTTAAGTAGTATGTTGCGAGATTTTTCTCGTGACAGATAGATTATTGATTTCTACACCCTTGGGAAGGGGATGGAGATAGATTATTGACTACTTGTGCCCAGTTGACATGAAACTAATCATATCAATACTAATAAAATATAGCTAATTTAGTAACTAAATGTCTAAATCACAATAATTTCCAATACTACTGTGACCTGCAAGGAATCACTTCATTCTCTGGGTTTTGGATACAAACCAGGCAAAGTTGTGTTTTAAGGGGGGGAAACAAATTTTTGATATCATTTTCTTTTACATAATTAATCGTTCACGAGTTTAATAATAGTTAGACTGGATCATTTTCTTCCTTATTTAACACAAGAAATTTAATAAAACTAATATAAGAGCAAACAAGACATACTTCGAGTGAGTCTTTGCTGTTCCAGTCAGGTCCCATGATGAAGAATGAGCTCTTATTTCTTTCCTTTTCCGTTTCTCAACATTTTCTGAGCCTTTCCCTGAGAAGAGGGCTCTATGCTTCTTGGACCACCTTGTCATGGTGACTCGTTCATCAACCTGCACATCTCTGACATCCATTTTAGAGGAAGGTATATCCTGCAATTCAGTGATGGGTAGGACAGATGGTGTGGAGGCAGAGAATGACGTCCTCATGTTGGGAGAGGAACATTGGCTATCCTCTGGGCTCATCTGGGTTGCCATGTCCCTCCTAAAAATGGCACCGGATACATTGGTGCCAGCATCTTTGAAGCCACCAAACTTTTCCTCTGTTAGAACCAACGGCAAGAGAGTAAGATAAGATGCATTACAAGCCCAGGTGAGTGGTCATATAAGAAAACCATCATCTATAGTTAGGATGACTTGTTAGATTCTTCATATCAAATAAATATTGACATGATTTAGGGTGTTTGCACGAGAGGAAAGGTTTATTTGAAGTTGGATAACTAGATTCCACACAAAATTCTTTTAGCCAATCCTTTTGAGCTCTTACACACACATGATACCCACAGTTTCTTTCACTGAGATAAAAAATATTTTACGATGTTTTCAAACTTCAAAGATAGTAATTTCAAGCACCCAACATTAAAATCTAATCGAAAAGAAGATTAGAACATTGGATATAGTACCTTGGGAAGGCATTGACGATTGGCTATGCATCTCAGAGCATCCATGCACGCTAACTGAGCGGGCCATGCAAGATTCTGCTTGCATTAGAAGGATTCCACCAGGGCCACTGGATTGAATTGGCAAGCCATCAGTTGAGATAACACCAGCTGAAAATGGAGAATTAACCATGAAATTCCCCGCATTTTCCCCTTCGAACATTGGCGCTGCAGGTGAATACAGTGAATAATAAGCAGCACCAGGAGGCCCAAGTGGACCGCTCTTTGACTTTGGCCTCCTTTGGGGAGCATGAAGTGAAGCCCTCCCTGTGATATCTCTTGAAATGGGACTGAGGATCCATCTCTCGGCATCCTCCCATTTGGATGGCAACGTTCTTCCGTTACTGAGAGGCAACAGGGCACCAGGAACATGCTTCCGGCTAGAATTTGTGTGCAAAGGAACTCTCTCGGAGCTCCAACCCTTTTGCATTGCAACACCCGCTTTTGGATAATCAGGGGTATCAGGACTGGGGAAAGCGTCAGATCTCAGGGAGTACACCGAGGTCTTTCTCATGTTTCCCAATCGAGGAGAAGTTCCGGTCGCATTGTTAAGATCTAAAGAAGCAGGCCTTCGCCGGTCTGTCTTGTTCAAGAAAGCTTCGGACCTTCTCCTATTTTGACATTCTTTATAGAGAAGAGAAGCAGTAAAGTGAATAGGCGGGATTAAAAAATAAATTACAAGGGAGAGGCTTTACTTCGGATTGTGTGATGCGATAAAGGTACCTTTGAGAGCTAGAGAGAAAGAGTTCCTCGCTGAATCCAATTGCAAGAGTTGATTTCCGTCTTCAATATCACCAGCATCGCTGTCATCCTTTTGAACTGCGTGAAATTTATGGGAGACAGATAGCAAATCAGTGGGCAAGTCAAATTTAAAAATGGGCCAGGTCCAGTCACTTTGCGGATTTTGAACTTTTCCAACAAAACAAAACTAATGAAGCATACCTTTAGCTTTTTCTCCCTTTCTAGACAGACGACCGTGCTTCTTCTTGTGCAATGCAGGCTTGTCTGGATCTGGATCTGGACCACTACCACTCCAACTCTCGTGAGAAATCTCATAATCATGGCCCGCCACTTGCTGCAAGAGATCAAAGAAATCAGCACTAGAAGCTGGGCGAATCTCAAAGTAACGAGCTACGATTTGACCAATTACACATGTGCCATCGCAACTAGTACAATGAAATACCGTTTATGTATCCGAAAACAAGGAATTATAACTTGTCATCATTTTTCTTCCTTCCGAAAGACAGAGAAACTCAATGTCAATGTTATTTTTACAACTTTCGTTCAAATTAGCAAGAAGCACATAGATTACATGACTAATTTACATGTCATCACATGAAAGAAACCGTAGTTCAGGAAATTTTCTGCGTGAAGCTCCTTTGCCGGACGAGAAGGAAATGCCATAAGACGACAAACAAGTAAACAAATCAGTAAATAAATAATACAGGAAAGAAAATGAAAATGCGATCATTGTGAGAAGTACCAGGGAGATTTCAGAGGCTAAGGAGTCATGGTCATGAGCATCGGACGCAAAGGAGCGGCGATCGCCGCTTGCAGAAGCAGATGAGAAGAGGCTGAAGTTGGAGTCAAGCGTGAAGATGACGGAGTCAGGGCTAGTATCGTGAGGCCTGAAACCAGGTCGACCAGACAGGGTTCGTTCCCGGAACCCTAACTCCGGCATTGTCTAGCTTCCAGGGGCTAAGAACGAGAAAAGCATTGCAATGGCGGGAATGGAAGAGAAAGGCCCGACGTCCCGATCAATAAATAGGAATAAAAACACAGATAAAGACAAAAAAAAAATCTGATTTTAGATTCTCAAGATCGAAGACTTTGTGTAGGCTCTTTAAGGGGCATTTTGATGGCTTACTAGTAGGCGGTGCTTTGTTAATCAAGTGCTGCGGCTTATTGGGATTGGCATGCCTTCCCTCCTTTGAAGCTTCTTCCTCATTGCCATTATTTCGAGGATCATGGATTTGTCCGGCGGTTCTAGTGAATTCAAGAAATGGTCCCCCTGTTGCCTCATGATTCAAACTAGTCAGGGATCACGGAGTGCTTTTGTTTTTCAAAGGTACTAGAAATTTGTCAGCATAGGACAAATACTGCCATGATTATGTCTGTCCTGTTATTTACCGGTAAAGATATCAGTCAATTTCCAGGAAACAATAATTTGGTAAAAATTACACGCAAAAATAAGATGGATTGATTGATGGGGCGGACCCGCGGAATCAAGGCTAGTTTTTAAATTGCTAAAAGCTGAATTACTGGAGAGACAAAAATTGACCAGTTTGATGGTGTTATGCATTTAAATTACTTGTCACTTACTGGTACGAGGTTAACTTCCATCACCGTTTGCTACCTATAGGCATTGCCAATTCTCATATGAAGTCATTGCTGACTACCATTGTTGACCGTTGCCATCTTTCGCCACTATCAATTGCTGTTAGCTAACCTCCATTGCCGACTTATCGTTACTTGCCATTGTGGGCCGCTTCTAGCCATCACCATTACTTGCCACTATCTTCCTAACCAAATAAACACTATCGTCTACCGTTGTTGGCTATTGCCAGCCATCACCACTAGTTACCACGATTGTTGATGACTGCCACTGACTACCGCTGTTAGCTATTATTGTTGACAATCCCAACCACCGCCATTGGTTAATGTTGGTCGTTATTGCCAGTCATTTTGGCTAAATCAATTTTTGTGACCGCCACAATTAGCTATTGCCAATTATCATTATTGGCCAATTCTTTTAATAGAAAATTACATGAGATCTAAAAAAATTGTAATTATTAAAAAAAATTACGATAAATGAACAAACATGTAATAACTAATTATAATATAAGAAGCCACAATATATTTATAGACTTACTTATTTTAATTTTTTTTAATAATTATATTTTTCTCTAAAATCTATTTGACATTCTTCTTATCTTTTTAACTCAAACTGCTCCCAGTTAACATAATCAAAAAATGGGATCTTTTAACTCTCACCATATATATATATATCCATATGTTTCTCGGTAAAAAAATCTCTCTCTCTCTCTATATATTATATTTATCAATTGATATAAATTCTATAAAAATAAAATAATACCTAATATCTGATTTTATTGTTTATATAAAACTAGTATCTTAATATTATTTATAGTATAATTTTATCTATAATCTTTTTAATTTAGAATAATTTTTTATATTTAATAAATAAGATTATCGGTTAAATTATATCAAATTAAAAAATATATAAATAAAATTATATATAATTAAAAAATTATAAATAAAATTAAAATATTGATCATTTGTACGAAAAAAAATAAGATATTAAAATTTGTTTTTATATAATAATCTTTAAACAAATATTGTATAGAGTTTTTTTTTTTTTGGTGGCTGGGGCCGGGGCGTATAGTGTACACTTTACGTGTACCAACTCTATGGGAGAAGAAAAGAAAAGAATTTAAGTGCGTTTCTTCAGCTACGCCGCCGACACGATTCGGCAATTGGGAACTCCGGGCATTGTCTAGCTATTAGCGACGGGAAGAAAAATGGAAGACGAAGACAGACAGGGTGCGTACTCCGCGGAACAGCGCACATTGGAGGAATCTCCTTACGAAATACTGCAAAATTGCAAGGCTTCGGCGCAGAATATCGTCGCCGAAATGCTCTCTGTTAAGAAAGAGGATAAACCCAAATCGCATCTCAGAGAGCTCGTCACTCAGATGTACCTCAACTTCATCACTCTCCGTCAGGTCCCCATCTCTACTCGTCCTGTTTTCTGCTTAGGAATTATGACTAACTTCGTAGTTAAAATGGTTTCTGCTCTGCCAATTCAAATGAACGATCCTGTGTTTAATTCGAGATAGTATCCGCTTTCATAAGTTATTATTCCCATTCGCAAATTGTTTGTGCTGTCATGAGTTTAATTACCTCCACTATTCAGCAATATCATGGTCTATTTTTCTTATTCAATCCCTACCATTTCACGGACCAAGATTTAAGTTCAAAATAATGTGCTTCATATTAATTCAAAGGCATATATATACATATATATATATATATATGTTTCCAGGCAAATCGTTCCATTTTGCTTGATGAAGACCGTGTTAGAATGGAAACGGAACATGCAAAGGCGCCGATAGACTTCTCAAGTATACAGCTTCAAAACCTGATGTATGAGAAAAGCTACTATGTTAAAGCAATAAAGACTTGCAAAGACTTAAAGTCAAAATATTCTGACATCGAACTGGCAACGGAGGAAGAATTTTTTCGCGATGCCCCTGACAATATCAAGCATTCTGTATTGTCAAATGACAGTGAGCACAATTTGATGCTTAAGAGGCTCCATTTTGAGCTATTCCAGGTAAGAATTGGTAATTATTGCAAAACTTCACCCGGTGCATATGACAATCAGCAATTATGTGGATTTATGCATATGACAGATGTTAAATTTCATGTATCAACGCTTGTAGGGATACCAATGCTACAAATTTGGTCTTTCTTGATATATGCTGCATCTTTACCATGTTAAAATTGAACATTGTTGTCGTTTTGCTTGTGTTAATAATCAGCTATCATTTTCTTTTTAAATTGAAGAGAGTTAGATGCTATAATAATCACTATTTTGTATCAGCGCAAGGAGCTCTGGAAACTTCACAACAAAACAGAACAAGACAAGAAAATCCTTTTAGATGCAATTGCAAACCAAAAAAAATTCCTGTCAGGTCTCCCTTCACAGTTCAAGTCTCTTAAGAAGGCATCATTGCCAGTACAAAGCCAACTAGGAGTTCAGCAAAATAGGAAACTAAAGCACCAGAGTTCAGCAGAGTTGCTTCCATCACCTCTTTATGTGATTTACTCACAGCTATTGGCTCAAAAGGAAGCATTTGGGGAATCTATTGATCTGGAGATCATTGGAAGCTTAAAAGATGCTCAAACTTTAGCCCGTCATCAAGCTCATAAGGACACTGGTAAATGAGAGTTGACTTTTAAATTCTGGCATTCTTTGAGTGGCATCAAAATGTTATCCAGTACTGTAGCAGCTTGCAGTAAGTGTGATTATCGAGGGATTAGTTGTTCTCTATATGTTACCTTAGGATAATAGATGGTACAATTGATCATCTATTTTTAATTGTGTCCACCCGACTTGGCTTTATAATTGCTTAAGGGTCTGAGTATTAAGTTCTGACCCTCTTCAAATTTGACATTTATTATATTATTCCACCCCAACAGAAAATTTAAGATTTCAGTGTGATATGGTTTTAATACTCAGGTATTTCCACCTCCTTGGATGTTACCAAATTAAAAGATGAAGTACCTGATGACATAGAAGATGTCCAGGGACAAAGAAAACGTCCTAGGATGGTTCAAGGCAAGGAGACTCTTTACCACTCAGATGTATTGCAAGTTCATCCACTTAAAATCAATCTTCACGTGTATGACGATGAAGTTTCTGATTTTAAGTCAGCAAAACTCATTATTCTAACATTTGAATACTTGGTGAAGTTGAATATTGTATGTGTTGGAATTGAAGCATCTGATAATGGTCCCAACAGTGACATATTGTGCAATTTATTCCCTGATGACACAGGTCTCGAACTCCCTCACCAGGTATGTGTGTGGGATGTTTTCTCATTCATGTCAGTGGCTCATTCTTCATTTGTATATCTGTGTCCGTCATTTATTTCTTCAACTTTATATAATGTGTCTGTGTCATGGTAATCCTTTTGATTGGTGATGCAGTCAGCCAAGCTCGTTGTTGGGGATGCTATAATGTTCAATGATAATAGAACTTCACGCCCTTATAAGTGGGCTCAACACCTGGCGGGAATAGATTTCTTGCCTGAGGTGTCTCCCTTGCTTCTTGCTGGTCATGAAACTTCAGACAACAGTGAAGCAGCAAAAAGTGAAGATGTTAGATCCGGTCTTTCACTATACTACCAGCAGAGGCAAGTACAGACAGTTCTGCAGAGAATACGCTCTCAGAGAAAAGCTCAGTTGGCTCATCTGTGAGTCACTGCTCCTGTATGTTTTTAGTTTTAGGATACGAAGGGTCCTCCCAGATGCTCTGAAGATAAATATTATGATGAGAACCAATGAAAGTTTTGCACTTTGGTTTTGCTTTAGTTCTGTTAGTGTAACTAACATCTTAGTTGTATAAATAGGGGCATTGATTCTGTCTCCCTCCCTCTTGACAATTTTCTTAGCATTCTAATTCTAATTCTGATTCTAATTTTTGGAAGTTTTAATCTTTCTTGTAGATTGAGCATGCTTAAGTTAAGAATTTTTCAGCGTCGATGGACTTTCTTATGTACCAGATTGGTGTCTGTTATGTTTTGCTTTGGAACCCTGTAAACCTCTTTTATAACTTAAAAAAGGGTCAGATCCTTCACATATTTTATATATTTAGTTATTTACAGGGGGAATCGACCTAGAAGGCGCGTAATATACATATCCCTTAACTCCTGTGACAACTTGAATGGAAACAGTCGTCTCCCTAGAGAGGGGCCAGTGACTCTCTGGTTTCAGCTCTGTAGGTAGTATGTTACACAATATGTCAATATCACTACAAAGGATCTTCTGTGATTTCATCAATTTGAATGTATTTTTGAATTTGTGTGTGACGACTTACGAATTCAAAATACCCTAAGTATGACGATGCGCTTTTCATTGAGAGGCAAGGCTGGGCTATTCTTCAAGGGTCATATGAACCGTAATACGATGAAACGTACAAAATTTAACACAAACTTAAATTTCTATGCGAATAGTATTCGGCGACGAATAATCTGCACAAGAGTATTTTCCAGTGATAAGATGAAATTGGATGTTTGCTAAAACACACCTCTTCTCCATAACAACTGAGTAGAAGCTAGATATCAAACTTTCACACGCAAATCTAGAAGCTATTAACCCTCAATCTACAGCAGAATACGGTTTTTGGAAGTATGTACAAGTAATCATGCATTTACCCTACATCAGCATCATGTCACCATCTTCATTCTACCATGGTCCAGTTTGAGTTCGTCTTAAGCGTCTTTTCTTGACGCCTCCCTGCATATTTATCATCTCCATAATCTGGGAATGGCAGAAAAGAAGGGATCAATTTCTAACCACATACATGATATATTAAATAGCGTCCACAACTATACTAGAGCAAATCTGATAGTGGTAAGGGTTTATTATTTAAGTTTTCTAAATGAACATGGTCATGGACTAATGGTCCATAATTCTACTTCAAAAGATTCAGAATATCTGTTTAAGCAGTCCTAAAATACGAGTTCCACAGAGTAGATAATGGAAGTATTCACGAAGAAATAAATTTCCAATGTCACTTGTTACTTGCTCATTAAGAATTAGGTATTAGGGTGCATCATATTGGAAAAATCCCCAATTAGATAACTGACAGGCTAGGATGATGCAAACTTGGGATTCTTGTGATAGTTAACGAACCTTTTACGACCCCTTGTTTACAAACGAGTAACACAGCTCCCAAGAGCATAAAGAAATAAAACAAATTTTTATCCAGAAAACAATCCCAACTAGGGTATTTACTTGGGTAAAGATAAACTCGATAAAACAGCTGTATCTTTTCGGCCAGAATATAATGCAGCTGCATTAAGCCATTAACATAAATAAAGTTTAAAAAAAACCATTCACTCATAAAAGTATTAAAAAAAATGTTTGCAGGAGGGGAAGGGAGCAGGAAAAACGGGTTTTGGCAGTTCTGGAAACTCAAGGTGGCCATAGCTAGGTGGGGGATTGGCAGAAATACGAAGGAATTGGTTTAGTCAGAATCAGCTATTGACATTAACCTATGAGAAAGAAAGAAAGAAAAAAATATTGGAATCAAATGAGACAGCTAGCTGGTTCCTGGGCCGCTAAATCATAACAATTCGCTAAATGCATACTTTCTACTGGTTCTACCTCAAATGATCGAGTCAGTTCAACAACCATGAGGGAAATGCAGGACAGGGGAACACATACCATGAAAGAGCACAATCAAAAAGCCTCTAGGTAGATAAAGGCATTTGATAGCCCGTCCACGCAGAATTTCACGCGTAATAAAGTGGAAAACTACATGAGGTGGAAGTTCAAGCTAGGTATATATCATCACATCACCATTTCCCACCAAACAAACTTCAAGGTTCACGCTATGATGATCATGAAAAGTACGCATAGCTACTCGCTTTGATAGATAGGATCATGTATATATGGTTTCCCTATTCATGTCCATATATGCTAAGCTACAGTTATTGCTCATGTTTATAGTTTCTATAAGAAGTTTGACATAGTTTGTGGTAAAACGCTCCCTTTGCCAAGTGCCTCCTTCAAGCCTCCCATTGATTGAAGTGCAAGCTGAGTGGCAAAATTGCTATAGGAGTCAAAGATTGAGAATATAGAATCTTATACGCATAGAGTTTAGACCATGATGCCCGGACCAAAAATAGTTATGAAATGGAGCATAATCTCATGGTTCAACCATGGCAAAAGTTGTCGCCACTCATAGGCAGGGAAGGTCCAACAAAACATAAAAGATGGAAAGGGCCGAAAAAGGGTAAACAAAGGCCCAACTTACTTGTTTTTTTCGAATTTCCATGATTTCAGCCTGCAAAGTCCAAAAAGACAATGCGTCAAAAAAAAATTTACAGTAATGTAGGTGAACTTGAGCAATATGGATGAACTTCAGCCTGCAGTGTACCGGCATCTGTATGGAACATGCTGCAATAACAAAAATTACCTGCTTCCCTTTAAGTTCTTGGTTTTCATCTTTTAACATTTTAACTTCTGCCTCCAATTCCATGGTATATGCCTGGAAGAAGAGAAAGGGGAAGGTTAAGGTGATACTAGTATCAGGCATCTTGATACATTTAATAAAACTTCCATCTGGACTTTCTTCCCACATTATGCCCCCAATAAAATCAATTCGTTGGTAAACTAACTTATGCCTAATGCTTTTAAGAATTTTACTGTGCTATTTTATGCATTCCATCGACTGACGTTTCAACATCTTTTACAGCATGCCAACGGAGAATAAAAACAGAGTTGAGGGCTTGTTGAAATGTTAGCATATCAAATAAATAAGGCAACTTTTCATCATATCATATTCTTTTGATTCTTGAAATAATTGCATTTATTAATTAAATACGGTGAATTTTTTTCTTATTGAGATTACAGAAACTCTCTTTCCTGTTACTAGAATTACATAAACAGTCTGCTGCAGGGACCAACATCTTTAGTAAGATCAGCTGATCCAGTGGCAATACTACAGAAGAGTTCATGGAAAAACACACGAGTAATCAGTCCATTAATTTCCTTTGTACTTTAATCAGTCCATTAATTTCATTACAATCCAAGTAGATTGAAGTTATTCTCTTGAGTTCAAGAATTCAGTCAGTTGAATGATTAAATGCAGCAAAGTTATTAAATTTAAAATAATCCCAATAAGTTAATAAAATTATAGAAACAAGATGCTTGATTGGCGGGAAGGTGAGAACGAGCTTATGGAACAAAAAATTCACCTGCTTGCGAGCCCTCGACCTAGCAGCTGATTCTCTGTTCTTTATCATTCTCCTCTGCCTCCTTTCAATCACCTTCTCCACAGCTCCACCGCTCTTCCTTCCCCTTAAACCACCATTGAATACATAAGGAACTGGCGATACTGACGAAGCATCACCACTAATCTTCCTGGTTTCGTCGCACGACAGTTGATTCGCTGGGGAGCCTGTAGCTACGGGAACACCCCCATGTCCATGTCCTAAACCCATACCATCGATCCCTCCACCATGCAGTGCAGAACCTGGAACTATATTACCCTTTAGATTCTGATCAGCAAGTCCCACTATTCCACTCTTGATTCCTTGATTGTTCATTAATGGCATTGGAGTTGCATAAGGCATAGCAGGCTGCTTTGGAAGTATCTGCGGTTGCAGATGTGGTGGCTGTGAATTAGGCGACTGTTGCTGATTCGATCTAATCCCGTTAACATTCAACGGCAAATTGGTGAACGATGGAAGAGTTAGACGATCGTTGTTATTCCCAGGAATCGGGCTTCCCATTAACCCTGCACCCTTGTTGAACTGCGGATAACTCATCTCTAAACCACTATGATTCCCTGTCCGAGAAAAATCGGCGAAAAGCCCTCCGTTTGGCTTTTCACATAATTGTATATCTTCTCTTACCACGCCGGCTCTGACCAAGAACTCCTCCAGCGTCATCTCTCCCAAAGTCTGCTGCCTCTGAGGAAAATTGGGGCCTCCAAGACCAGTGGAAATATCCTTCCAGACTTCATCCACTGTCTTCTGGCTAATTGTCCGTGGCAGTGTCAATGAGCCTTGTTTCTGCAAATGGCCACCGCCAGAGATGCCGGTCACCGGTTGAACACCGTTCGTGGACGCCATTGTTTGCATTTCTTCAGCTGTACAAATGTTCTTGAGCAACTCGTCCATGTTCATGGACCCAAAGTCCTTTCCTGGACCTCCCATGGTATTCATGAATTCGTCGAATGTCAGAGAGTAGACGGACGGCTGTCTTGCCAGGGAAAAAATTCCTGGTTGCCTTCCGCCACAGCTGTCATCGACCTCAGGGTCGTTCTTCACATTCTTCGTGTTCATTGTGGTCTTAATCTGGTAAAATCTGAATGGAGCACTATCAGAAGCTGATCTAAGCTTAATATATACTACTTCAACGGGCACAATTCAGATTCCGCTCTACCACACTTCTAAACGAAATCAACGAAACTCGACTCACTATCAACTAAGAAATAGAGAGAAAAGAGATGATGGACTTTGAGTCTGCATATATAATAGAACAGTGAATTAAGCTAAGCTTCTTCAAACGATGATGAAAAAGGCTCAACTGCGGTACAGAGTGATGAGAAACCTGTCAATTCTTTTTCAGATATATATATGGTGAGAGAAATTCATGAAACATCCCAATTAAAAGGTTCAACTACACTTCAGAATCAACCATTATTCCAATTGGAACGATGACGACTAAGAATCAGAACCAATGGATTAAAATGGGAGGGAAAGGAACTTAGCAGCATAAAGTAAAAATAAAACGATTATAAAACTGAAATCTCCAAAGGATCAACTTATAGTCAAAATCATCAAAGAAATGAATAAAACCAAGACGGATGACGGTAACTAACGAGTGATCACATGTCATTACTACCACAGCAAAGGATGGAGCAGCCAGAAGAAGTAAGAACAGGAAAAGGTCAAGGCACGGAGAAGGAATCAGGGGTCAGTGTATAGTTACCTTTTTTATTTTAATTTTCCTTTAAAAGTTTTCCCCGATTTGGTATATTGTTTTTTGAAAACTTCTGTAGAGCAGCGTCTGGTGGTTTCTTAGTCTGCTCTCCTCTTTGATCGCCAAGTGTCCACCGTACGATGTCGCTTCACATTATTTTCAAGATTGAATCGGGATGCAGTGGGGTCCGCCTGGCGTAATCCCGGGTTCTATTAGTAGTACATTTATTATTAAATAATTATTTTGTTCCGACGGAGAATATTGCTATATAATTGAGTGCTTGCACGATGCTACCTTCTGAAACGTCAAACGTGGACCAATGATCAGCAGGGACTGGCCGGTCCCGATTGGGACTTAACCCAATCAAATTTTGCTTTCTGGGAGAATATCATCCCTCCACGTGTCTTTCAAAAGAAGGGTCAGAGATCGGTTTTGAACGTTGGCGACGAAATGGGGGGAACATAATCACATGCGGATATCCATTCAAGCCACGTGAAACTACGAAAGAAAGAAAGTTCTGCTCCGCCACATCAGCCTTCAACAAATATTATCATAAAGTATATTAAAAAAAAAGAAACGAATAAAGGCGAAAAAATAATTATTTACTTAGTTATCTATGACTATAAATTAATATATATATATATATATATAACATATAGAGCTACCAGCAGCAGGGATAAATATCATTAACTTAATTTTGATGATCCTAGGGCCTTTTCACCTTTAAATTGTTTTGATTTATAAATAATCCAGTGAACGTGGATTGACTCCTTTTTGGAATGACACTTTTACTACGTGTCCCTTTGCAACATCGACACGTCTCCATATCTCCTTAGCAGATGCCTGCCACGACACGGTCTCTCACTGGCCCGTTATGCTGTTTATTACATGTTCTGAATTTTGCTCGTTTTTAAAGAGAAAATAAGGATTAATTTTAGACCCACTTTTATTTCTTGTTAGGTGCTTATCTGACCACAAATATTCTGTGTCGGTAGTAGAAGCCTAGGAGGGGACTGGTTCTGTAGGAAAAAAAATACCAAATGTAAATGGTAAATTCTTTTCACCAACTTTTTTTTAAAATATGACTATGTAATTAAGTTAGATTTAAATATTATAATTTTTAATTGAAAATTATTTACATAAATTTAAATTTAAAATTTTATGTTTAAACTGTCCAAACCTATTTCTATTGGTCCCATGGCTGTTGCTTCTTTTCACCAACATTTTTAATTTTTTTGTTATTCCAATATGTGACTTTCGTCATGTAAAAATAACTATATTATTTATTTTGTGGTAGGCACTATATTATTTATTTAAATGATGAGGGGCCACTAATTCAACGTCCATTTCTCAAATTTAGAAAAGTATGCCGTGGTGCTGGGATGAAGTTTTACCCTGGGAATGCTGTGCCTAAGCTCTAATGCGACTTTCAATATTTATTAATTTGTTAGAAACAGAGTCGCAAGAAACAAGAACAAAGTCATTGTTCACCGCTAAACTGCCATATATTTGGCAAGAAGACAAGGATTCCCCAATTCGTGTCCCAAAAAAAAAAATCCTATTATGGCAATAATGTGATACCCAAACAATAGAACATACAATAATTCCCACGTACCTAGAATCTGCTTGTCCTCACAAATACGTCTATTTAAAAAAGAGAGAGATTCATAATATAATGTATGACACCCCTAGAATTCAGCACATATTAAAGAAATGAGGGAAACGGTGATCCCTGTAGTGGGTCATACTTGTATGATTGTCAAAATTAGAGTTTCAGAAATTCTGGTGAGAAAATGTCAATGGCAAAACATAACAGAACAAGCAAGCCGACAAATAAATTAAGAATATGGAGAGAGAGAGAGAGAGAGAGTAGGATAATGCCATTTTCATTGGGGCCCCGGAGGGAACCCATCCTTCCCGATGAGGAGAGAGGCAGTTGTGTGGTAGTTGAGACTCTGCCCTACCTCTTAAAGCGAATCCTCTTAGTTCTTTCTTTCTTATTCGGGACACCCACGACGCTCCGAACTTCATCCGAAAGGAGCGGTTGCTCCAATGTCTACCTGAGACTGTCCCTTGGAATAAAAACCAACCGACAAAAGTGCAAGGGTAAAAAAAGTGATAGCCTTTATCTTCCAAAACTGCATTAGGAGGATGTTGATTTGTGTGATTGTGGCACTCAGTTTTAAGTGACTGTTCATGGTAACGGACAGGGATAAATGCTCTGATGATAATGATAATAATGGAGAATGGAGGATCAGAGATGGTCCATTCGGAACTAGACACAGAAGCAGAGCTCACTGCGTCGTGTTGCGATCAGAATTCAAACATCAGGAGAAAGGCATCGCTTTAGTTTGGTAGGTGAAGGGGAAGTCAAATAAGAACCTGACACGTAGAAGACAAGATATCTCCCATAATGCCAAAGTGCAGTTCACATGCAGCCATGGAGCTTTTCCTATCCATAACAAAAAAATATGCCCCCCCCCCCCCTTTTTCTTTCTGGACCAAGTTTGGGTCATTCCTCACTATGGCCGTTACCATCATCAGAAGTTCAGCACCTTACTTTTCAGTCTAATGTTTGTTCTTCTTTACAGTTTTCAAGTGCTATGGAATGCACACTTATAATTGTTGCTTAAGAAAGATGCTCCATCAACTTTTCAGACTCAATCCGTTCCTCCAATTCCAGTGCTTTAGTAAGACACTTTGGGTATATAATATATATAATCTTTGAATTCAGTCCGTAACCCTCAGGATATTCTTTATCCAATAGTAGCATACACGTAACAGTACGCTCAGTAATTTATATATGCACGGCTGAACTAGTTTAATATTGATATCTGGTCAAGTGGGATCACACCGTCCCGATGAATGCAAGTGTGCAGAGGAGAGTAGTGACTTCATGACGTGTAGGGTTTTGATTCAAATATTTGACAGTTATAATTATTTATTACTTGTTATGATAGTTTTAAGCTTTCTGGGTTTACCTGTTCTCAGGGGAGCTTTGCATGCTAGTGATAGACGGCGATGATGAAGAGTAAGTAATATTGCTTCTTAATTAGATGGCATGTTTATTAATGAGAATTGTAGTCAAATCATTTTCTAGAACTTGAAACCATAATAATGTTAACCCTCCGTCTCCCAAAGGGGCATCAGATGCAATGGAAGCTTACTGATTTATTATTTGCCCCATCATGTGGAAGAGTAAAAGAGTAACTAGTGTTTACTTTGTGACGGTGCCCCATCACGTCCACTCCTCGTTGAACCAGAACGGTCACGGATATGCGCTTCATTGATTGTGAATCTAAAAGGGATATACAAAAAGGGATTCATTATTCAACCCATCGAAATAGCGTTCGATTGTTCTTTCTCCGATTTCAGTGTTCGTTGTTTGAAATGACGTCTTTAAGTAAGGTGAGTGAATCCGGGCCTTTCTCCCTCGGGTCGGGCCTCCGCCACCGCGTTGGGGATGATCACCATCACCCTGCTGAGTTATAAAAGCTTTAAAAATAAAAGGTTTGAACTGCAATATCATACTGTAAAACTTGTAATAAATCATATCATATTATTAGAGTTACGTGTCATTAGAGTTAGTTAGAGGATTATCACTTATTTAGATAAGACTATTAGTACAAATAAAGGGAGTAGAGAACGTATAAACTATCTTATGAAATAATATTCAATTTCCTCCGTTATTCTCTCCCCCTTTACTCTGTACCACTTCTGGGTTAAAATCTGGAGTTTAAATTTTTGTTGGATATACAAGTGGGGCAAAAGAGCAAACAAATTACAAAACAATCAGCCTCGGGCAAGAAATGCCCAGTAGACCATTGCTAACCAGTCACCTGCCAATCCTGTTCACAAAACCACCCAGCCCTTCTCCATCCTCTCCCCTTATTATTGCAGATCCATCTATATTCAACTTAACCCAACCCTTTCGTGTAAATATTTTTAATTCCAATTTCTCAATTTCTTAAAACAATTCTCAGAATTGAAAACTTCTCGCCTTATCCAATCTCTTTGAAATTATTGTCAATTAACAAAATCCATACCACTATATACATAATCAGCATTGCAAAAAATAATATTAAAATGATAATCATCAATCAACAATAGAGTAGAGTCATTTTCACCTTCCAGCATTATGGCCATCTTTAACATAATAAACTCTACTAAAGGCTAACCCCTCCCCGGACCTGAACAATATTTTCTCACTATATTCCATCTTTCAGCACCGCCTTCGAATAGCATCCAACCAGCAATAAGAAACCACACATTGGCGACTTCAAAAATTACGCCTACGCCGTCTGAAATGTCTGAGAATGAAACTGTCCGCATATAATGGATAATTCTTTCTGATCAGACCTTTGATGCATTTCCAATATGAAAAGTCAACCAGCTCCCCATCTGTTCGTACTATGAATAAACACCTTGATCTTTCAAAGTTGGGATGATATCCAATCTGCCATGGAAAAAGTGATCAGACATATTTGAATTTGAGCATCAAATCAAGATTAAAATCCATTCACTGAAAAGAAGTAAAAAGAAAAATAAACCTGGTTTCATAATAACCCAAGAAGCATACAAGAATAAATTAAGTTCAATTATCAGGCATCACATGATACATGAAATCCACTTTGGTGAATATGAAATCTGGTTTGAATCCTCTAACAGAATACAGACACATTGAATGTTCAAATGAAAAAAGGGGGAATACTTGTGAATGGGGAAAATCCAATGTCTATTAATAACTTACTAAGCCATCAGGATTCCTAAATACTGGGACTGAACTCAGACACTGAAACATATATAAATTTGGACTTCCTTTAATTTCGACCAATATACTATTTTCCAGCATATGTAGTGAGAAAGAATGCCAATAGAGAAAGAGAGTTACCGTTATGTGATCAATTCCACATCCTTTCTTCTTCTCGAATTCTGGATGAAAGGGAAGGAGTTTCTCAAGAATGGTATTCTCGTGCTCTGGAATCAGTCTATCTCCACTTTCATATCTATGGAAGAATTTCACAAGCAGAAATTTTTATGATTTGCATGAAGGAAATCAGAATACTTCATAAGAATATGATCAACAATATTATTGTCATTAAATTTATCAGATATCTTTGGCATGGATACTTCTACAAGTAATATGCATTGATTTTAGACCGTTCTCAATGGAGTGCTAGGCAAGAAACAATAGAGGGAGTGGCACTGAGACAAGACAACATAAAAACAAAATATTGATGGCTGATAGGTAATACTTCAAGTTCGGGTGAAAACTACAGACTGCGAGTGTTAATCCAAGGACAAATAGGTGACAAGGAAGTACAAAGTTAGAACAGGTACATGGTAACATAAACCCTTTATTCTTTGTTTTTTGTTTTTGCCAGAACAACATAAACCCTTTATTCAAGTATCCACCTAATTCGGTCAGCCAAAAAAATAAAGTATTCAACTAATTAATGGCTACATGAAAGTTCCCCTTAGGAGCTTCCAAATGCTCTGTCGATGTACATGCACCTGTTACACAAACGCAAAATGCTCTCTCTTCTCACTCAGACCAACACAAGTACACAACCCTTAGGATGCATACATTGGACTTAGAATAAATGTGCTTTGTTGAGCTGGAAATAAGGAAGGGTAGGAGTGAAATTTGATATGAAAATAATTCATGCTTTATTGATAAACAATCTTGGGGTACAGTTGAAAGTGGAACGCAAGCCAGTTTTACTCCATGCCCACAACAACAACAACAACAACAAGCCTTATCTCCACAACATAGAAGTAAAACAAGCAACCACAAGACATTTCAGAGATTTGAACTTTAATGTTTGAGCTGAAGTAACTCATCCCACTTAACATCAAACAATTACAGGAACAGCACCCAAACTTTATTCCGGACTTTTAATATGATATATATATAAGAGAAAAATGTCATAGGAAGAAGAAAAACTCACTTTCCAGAATGAAGAAGCATCCTCACAAAACCAACTAGAGGAACAGTATCCTCCAAAATCTGATCTTCCCAGTCAACCCATCTCTCATGTTCGCTATCATCTTCAAAGGCCCTCTTTACGCCGCTGCCCTGATCCTCTTCCAAAATTTCAGAGATGTCCTTACCCGGAGAAACGACGGGCTTTCTGAGCAAATTATCGGCGTCAGAACCCGTGTTGAGGGCACAGAGACGAGTGTGAAGCAAGGATACTTTCCGACGTAAACGGAGAGAAAGAATTGCCGAAGAAAAGTGGAAAGACATAGGGTTTGTGCGAGGGTGGGTATGTGGCGGCAAGTTAGTTAGCGAAGCCATGCCTGGAGCACCTAGCAGTGCTCGCTGCTTGCTCTTCCTCCCTCCTTACACTCTCTCCCTCTATCAGTCTCAGATCAGTTCTCCCTTATCTGCCATAGCATCCATTTGCTCGTGTACGTTATACGGGTATAGAGTTGAGCGTTCACCTTATCGGTTTAACAGAGTGTAGCTCTATGCAAGGTAACCCAAAGAAACAAGAAGATAAAAGCCGAGCTGGGTTCTCCACTTTTCCTTTCTTGGCCTTTCAATATATATTTTCTTGGATAGCCGCACTAACTTATAGCTGTGTTTATTTTGGGCCGGGCATGTAATTGGGTTAACAGTTGTAGCCATCCGTTAGAATTCCAGCTCACGCTCGTTAACAGGCAAGATTTGTGTCGCTCACTTTATTCATAAGGTTAATGTACTTTGTACCAAAAAAAGAAAAAAGGTTAATGTACAGTTTTTCTTACGTCAACGCCATCCAAAAATATTTTAAAAAATAATAATATTACCTATAATTATTAAAAATATTAACAATTAATATTTTTAAATATTTTTGGGGAAATATTAATTTTAAAAAATTTCTAAATATTTTTCGGATAAAATTAAACTTTAACTTTTATTCAGATTTAGATGTAAAGGAAAATAGAAAAAAAAAAGACCAAACACTAGAAATTTTTTTTTAAAAGTACAAGAAGTACAAATTATTATTTTTTGAAAGTTTTCGTTTTTTTTTTCTCCTTCTTGTATCTTCCTCCTATCCAAACCAATGGTAAAACTTCATTGTTGAACCAATGAAATGTTGATAAAAAGAACACAAAATTATATTAAGATTATGGTTTTGTTGCAAAAAAGACAAATCGGTGTTGGAAGCGAGGGGAAGCAGTCAACGAGGGAAGCTAAAGATTTGGAGACAAATTCAAAAACCTAATAACAAGATATTGACAAGGAACAACATAATATGATTCGAAGCATTTATTGTGGAAGTAAGGTTCCAACTTCCAAGACCAATTCCAAGTCCCCCAAAGCAGACAATTCCAAATTTCAGATGCTTCCCTGGCAGAGCATTATAAGATGTTTCTTTGTTTATATGGGAACTTCCACAGCTACGTCTCCAAAAAAAAAACAGAGATCTCGAAGATCTATACTGTCACGGCAATGCTATTTTTTCTTTGGTCAGAACTCACATTCCATGTCCCTCGACCCATTCAATGAATCTGGGTGATACAAATCTTGTAACTAAAACGGGTTCAAATACACTAAGTTTTGTTATCGTTAGCCATGAAAATAAAAAACACTCCAATTTCACAGCCTTTGACTCATTCTCTCAGGGCAAATGCAATGGCAGGATGCAGCAAAAGAACTTCCATGGGGAATTATTTGATAAATGTGCTAAAAATTTGAAACCCATATGAATTTCGCAAATCATGAGGCTCGTAAACTACAGTAAATCACAATTAAAGGCCTTCATCATAATGTTTACAAATTAAAACATTCCAAACTGGGGAATGGTAATGGTAATGGCGCAACTGAAGTCCATAACTACAGGCACTAATAGATCTTTAATTTAATACTAATTGTAAGAGGAGGCGACGTCATCCATGCGTAGGCATTTTCGAAAGATTCAACTTACACATCAGTGGGGATCCTAATAAGGCTAAAGGAGTGCCAAGATATGGTGTGGAGCACTTAGTAGCAGCACTTGAAACAGCAACATATAATAAGAAGATAAGTTAGGTCATATATACGCCCTTGTGTGGCCTATTCTTCCCTACTTTCCAGGCGTAGATGCTATCCTTGGTTTGCTAGCACTAGTCACTGTAGGATTAAATTTAATTATAAATATAATATATTAATTAATTTTATATATAATATTTATTATTTTTTAAATTAATTTATCTAACTTATAAACTAATATATAATACAATTTCTTATCCTAAATATAAGAATTAAATAAGAGATTTATTTTGATGTAAATTATAAGATCTCAATATATTTTATCTCTTAATTTTATAATTTTTCTGTAAACCCACTATATTGAATGCACACGATAAAATAGTTCTATCAAGGGACAGGTATAATGCATATAGTTATGAATGTTATTATAGGAAAATTAATATATATTTCATATAAATAATTAACTTAACTAATTTCTTTAATTTACTCAAATTAATTATGTTGTTCTTATATAAATGACCAGAGTGAGTATACATAAATATTGTAAAAAAATAATGTTATATTTGTTATGACTAAGTTATTTATTTGAATTGATTAAATTTTAACTAATTGTTATATTAAATATAGTATGATCACTTTAACATGTGGTGATATTTTAGAAGTTTCTTAAATTTGCAATCTATGACAATTTGTTATGCTATCCCCTTACCTCACCTAACGACCCTTCCTTTTTTAACAAATTACAATTTAAAAGAAATTTTCTACTTATCTATTATAAAAAACAAATTGTACATAGAGCACCGACATTCTATCAAAATAGCAACAAAATGATTTGTTGGAGACAATTTTCATAGGCAAGGACATGTGGAATGCAATTCATTTGCACCCAAAGATGCATTGTGGTGAGTTTCCTTAATTAGCTGTTTTCCATCCCAATACAGTGGACCTTCATGAGTCGGCAATTCCATTCCTCCAGATGTTCGGCTCCATTTCAGTGAGAGTAGCCATTCCTGAAATGATATATAGGAATCCCAAAATACCCTTTCATAAATCTGAGAGCCAACACCATTCAGCTGTAGAGGACACTTGCACAGCAAATTAAATGCAATACTTAAGATACATAACATTTTTAATTGAGTTGGTAAATATTAAAAAAATCTACAATATTTGAATTCCAATCCCCAACCCCAAGAAGAAAGAATTTTTTCACTTTTACACATTTTCTAATATTATTTTGGTAACACGAGATTATTTAGAGAATTTACGAATCATATTTATTTTTTAAAATAAAATACACAAAGAAATTAAAAAACATATATTTTATTTTATTAAATATATGCAAAGCTTTTTAATAAATAACAGTTGGAAAAAAATTCTTAATGTATATTAGGGTTATTATTATTATTATAAAACAACATATAAATATTCAATTTTTTTACTTGCCATGTCAAGTATATTTATTTCCATTATCATAAAAAACTTCCACAAATCCAACAAGCGCCAAGCTTTTTGAGAGAAGGAAGCTCTCCATGTGTACTTTTACGCGGCAAGGTGAGATAAAGTTTTCAATGTAAAGGACCAGGCGATTTTGAAGCCAAGGGCCAGAGAAGCCTCCCATTTCTCTTCCCTCAATTTAATTCCTTTCCTTGACTCTCAAGTCTTGTCAGTATTGGTCTTGACTTGTTCAAACCCTAGGCTTTGAGTTTTTTTTTTTTAAATAAAAGACACTAAATATTTAACAAAATATAACCTCAAAATTAGAAGTCCTTCTTATGAATCACGTTACATAAAAAAATTGATTATTTTATATGAATAAAGTAAAATTTGTATATGATGTAATTTAATAAGGATATTTTAAAAAGTTAAAATTTTTCATTAATTATTTAACTATTTTTACTTATTAATCTCAGTAAAGTAGGGGCCAGGGAAGGCTATAAATTAAATCCTAAATAAAGAAAGAATGGAGGTGGAGTCTCGTGGAAGCATGATTTTCACATCCAGGGGGTGGGAACGTGAGCGGGTAGCCTAATTCGGATCTCCGCCGACAATAGCGTTAAAATCTGTCTCCCCCCACTTTCGTGTCAAGAGTCAGATATCCCCATGATGCGAAATGCTTCCAAAGATTCCACCAGTTATTGTGAGGAAAACGATGCCGTCCGTCCCACTCCATTCCCAACAAATTTTATCTTCTTAGTAACTTCTTATCAAGATTGCCCCCTAAGTTTTTATTTTTTTGCAATTTTATTTTCTGAGTGGACAATAAATATGTTCAGACGACAACTCACTGATAAGACAGCTTGCCACAGCTTCGTAGACTCCATCCCAATATATACCAATAGCCAAGTAGTCCGTCCCCAGCGTCAGTTTCACCAACACTTGCAGATCTCTCTTACGTATTCCTCTGACTCCCCCGCATCCGCTCTTCCTGCACGCTTTTCTAATTCCTTCCTCCCCGATTCCGTCCTTTTGAGTGATCCACAATTATGGAAGGTTACGACGGCACTGTCAGGCTTGGAGCTCTTCACATGAACCATGATCGGAATGAATTTGACTCTGGCCCTGACGTATCCGTTTCCTCCCCGGTTACTAGACAGAAGGCCGCCGCCGCTAAGCAGTTCATTGAAAATCACTACAAGAATCATCTCCAAGGATTGCAGGATCGTAGAGAGAGGTGCTTATTTTTCTTACTTCTGCGTTTACTCTGATTATTTTCCTTATTTTTGCTATGTCTAAATCTGATCGTTTTTTACGACACAATTCTTTTGCATTTACATTCATCCTCTTCCTTCCACTGATTCAGAGTTTCTGAGATTTCCATTCCCAATCTTTCAGTTAATACTTTCAGAGAATTGATTTGCTGTTTCTGTCTACCGGTCGTTTCTCTCTGAAGATTGTTATGCTCATTCAATCTCTTTACGTATACTTATTCACACGCTTTTCTCTCACTGCTCTTTTTTTGCCTTTGTATCATTGTTCATATCATACTTTTGGTTAAACTCTAGCTGGCTCCTTTTGAGAATGTTGAAGCAATAGGATTGACGTTGTTCTTGGCCAGGTCTTTGTATCGTAGTTTCTCCTTATCTTGAATTGGTGGTTCATATGACGCATCGTTTTGACAACTATAACATGTGAAGATTCCTCCAATCACGTGCACAGAGACATGTTCGCTTGTCCAGTAAAACCCGCCTACCCGCCTGGGCAGCAAAACTTGTTTTGTCCACTTATAAATGTCTGTTTCATGTATATGCTTTTCCAAAATTAGAACTATGTCTGATGCCTTTTCGAGAATCTTTGGAGTAACTGACTGAGAACATGTTATATTTTTCATTTACGCGCGCCAAAACAATTAAATTAGAATGTTCGCTTTATTTTTATCTGGCTTTTGAGTTACGGTGAACTATCGGGGGGGATATTAGCATAGATTTTATAATCATCAATTTAATTCAGAATGAAAGCGGATATTGTTTTATTTCCAAAGAATAAGGTGCACTTCAATAGATTATGCTTTTTGTTTCAGACGTAGAGCACTTCAAAGGCAAGCGCAAGAAGCTCAAGTATCAACTGAAGAACAAGAGGAAATGATGAGGAATTTGGAGCGTCGAGAGACTGAATACATGAGACTGCAGAGACGTAAAGTTGGAATTGATGACTTTGAGCAGTTAACCGTAATTGGCAAAGGTGCTTTTGGCGAGGTGCGCAATGAAGATAGATAACATTACAGATTAAGTTTGGATTCTAATGGTTTGCATTGCCTGTAACATTTTCATATAATGCAGGTGAGGTTATGTCGTGCTAAGAATACAGGAGAGATTTATGCCATGAAGAAATTGAAGAAATCAGATATGCTTAGCCGAGGACAGGTAATAGCAGTCATGCTTGGTACATACTCTGCATAAATGTTATTTCCAGCAATCTTCTTACCACTCATCACAAGAAAAAGGAAAACCTTATTCATTAGCCTCTTATTTTAGATATTCCTTTATTTTAATATGATGAGTTATTTCAAATTGCAATAAAAAATATAACCTTCATTTTATACTTGTCTTTGGCGATCTTTCTGATTGCAGTTCATTGTGCTTCAAAAGAGAATTTGGTATTAACAAAATTAAGTGCTGAATGCCAACTCTTTTTCTGATATTCCAATGGAAAATAGGGTGTTAACTGGTACATAGTATCTGCTTAACGTTGTTCAACTTTTTCAGTAAATATATATGTTTTCCCTTGATCTAATGGTATATATCTGGTTGGAAAAAGGGCATTGTATATGTACATTGACGTTGAGCAAAGATTGAATAAGATTTGCATTATATGTGAACTTCAGGTGCAAAGGCATTTTCAAATGTTTTCAAAATTTTTAGTACTGAATAATGACATCTACCGGCTAATTTGACCACTAGAGGGAACTCATTTACTTCTTACATCACCTTCTTGTTCTAATTCAGGTGGAACATGTTCGATCTGAGAGGAATTTGCTAGCAGAGGTTGATAGCCGATGCATTGTAAAACTTCATTACTCATTCCAAGATTCTGATTTCCTGTATCTCATCATGGATTATTTGCCCGGTGGTGACATCATGACATTATTAATGAGAGAAGATATCCTTTCTGAAGATGTTGCTCGCTTCTACATTGCTGAAAGCGTCTTAGCTATCCACTCAATACATCAACACAATTACATACACAGGTATGGCTATTTGAAACTAATTAACACAGAATACTTTGAAAGTTCTTCATCTTCCCTCCTTTATACTCACAAAATTTATCACAAAGGAAAAAAAATTTGCTCTTGGCTTGGTCTGAAAAGATAAAATTCTGTAAACTCTGGCTCAAATTACCAGGAGCATGTATTCATAAGGTACAATATGTAATGCAGCATTTCATCTTAGAACACGGATTTCTTGCAGCTAAAAAAAAGAATAACATATACAATTTAGATATAGCTTGTTAGATTGTAAGAGGAAACAAACGTTTTAAGCAGAATCTCTTGTATGTTCCATATTGAATATCAGTCAAGATAAAATATGGTACTTAAGTCTTAAGACATTCCACCTAACAACCTAGTTTCTTATGGTGGGTTTTCCTCATTGCTTAAGTCACATTGGTCCATATCCAGAAATTCTACTCAGGAACATTGTTTATGGAAAAGTATTTATAGCTTTCTTGTGAGTAATTATTCTCAAATGCATCAAGAAATAAAGACTCTGCTTAGTCGGATGCACTCTGCTTGTAGGGATATAAAACCAGATAATTTGATACTGGATAAAAATGGCCATTTGAAGCTATCAGATTTCGGCTTATGTAAGCCTCTTGATGAGAAGTATTCATCAATTTTGTTGGAAAGTGAAGATTTGACCACTAATGAATCAACGAGTGAGGCTGAAGGATACTCTGCATCCCCTTGGTCGATGCCAAAGGAGAAATTACAACAGTGGAAACGTAATCGCCGAGCTTTGGTATTGCCATTTTCCTCCAACCCTACAACAAAATGACTTGATTTACAGAATTATTATTTCTAAATAGTAAAGTATATTAATGCAAAGGTTGTTTATGTTTTCTAACTTACACTTCAGGCTTATTCAACTGTTGGAACTCTTGATTACATGGCACCTGAAGTTTTGCTCAAAAAGGGCTATGGAATGGAATGTGATTGGTGGTCTCTTGGGGCTATCATGTACGAGATGCTTATTGGATATCCTCCCTTTTGTTCTGACGATCCAAGGATGACATGCCGTAAGGTATTTGATTGATTAAATTGGTTTTTCTGTTCTTATTTTCTTTTCCCATTTGTTCATAATGACATGGTGTTGTTTATTGTATCAGATAATTAACTGGAAAACATGCCTTAAATTCCCTGGAGAACCCAAGATATCAGCTGAGGCTAAGGATCTGATTTGTCGCTTATTATGTGATGTGGACACAAGACTCGGAACCAGAGGTGTTGAAGAAATAAAGGTAACAACTCTCTTAGATATAGCCAGTATATTATTTATTAGGGAAATCAGATATTTTTTTGAACATGCCCATGAGGCAAGTCCATTATTAATAATATCATTAATTCCTTTTTCAGGCCCATCCATGGTTCAGATCCATTCAGTGGGATACGCTTTATGAAATGGAAGCTGCATATAAACCTACTGTCACTGGAGACTTGGACACACAAAACTTTGAGAAGTTTCCGGATGTGAGTACAAAAACTGTACATATAAAAAATGCTGACAGGTGAAAATGAAAAATTTGTGCTGCCCCTACATAGAAATTCAAATGGTGAAACTCGATACATGCCTTAATTTCACTGAAGTTCTAATCTAATTTAATTTCACCGGAATTTTCAAGAATGGAAATGGTTACTTCTTTCAACGGCAACATTTTCCATTTTATCTCTCAAGTTTTTCATCGCTCTGCAAATTGATTGTGTTCGATATTATTTATTGTTTGAGAGACAGTGCAGCTAAAAACTGTTAAGTATAGCATGGAGGTTCCTGATAAAACATTGGGCACTAAAGGGTGATCTTGTCTTATGTTTTCAATTTTCATACTATCTTAGCACAACTAAACGTTTGTGAGTTTGTTCATTTCAGTTAGAAGGACCACCATCCACAACAGCTACGGTGGGACCTTGGCGGAAGGTAAGTCATTTTCTGCAGATTGAAAATACTTAAGACCATTTCTAAGCTTGTGGTTCGTGTTTGTGGCCAAATATTTACATTTGCGTGGAAAAAAAAATTATAACCTTATTCTTTCCCCAAATATGTTTGCTTCTTGTAATATAAGTACTAGCCAAAATTATTCAGACGTCAGTCGAATAAATGTTTTGGCCATGGGTTAACAATTAGATCTCACTTCTACATTCTTCGGGTCTATTAGCTGTATTCAGTGGGACTGATGAAGTTCAGCTGTCTAGTTTGGCCAGTATTACTGTAGAGTGAAATTTTCAGTTTTCAAAATGTGTTGTCTATTTGGAGATGTTTTGCTTATTCAGTTCCCCTGAAACTTGCTTTTGAGGTACTTTAGATGCTATATATTTATTCCTCTTGTGTTAAAACTGCTACTTTATGATACCTTACTTTCCCTTCGACATTTCTCGCAGATGTTAACATCTAAAGACACCAATTTCATAGGATTTACATTTAGGAAATCAGACGTCCTTAAATCAATAGGAAGTTCAGGTAGGTCATCTTCAGTGGTCAGATTATTTTTCTTTGCAACAATCTTGTTCTGTAATTTTAAATGAATAATGTTTTGCAGATACAGATGTCAGATTGCATGGTTCATCACAATCTCCGTCCTTAAGTTCCTTGTTAGGTATGATCTTATTATATACTTGCACAGGTTCACACTTCACACAAAATAAATTCAGGCAGGCAAGACAGGATTAGGCAAAAATTTCTCCTCACACAACTAATAGTGTAGGGGAAAAAATTGCAGATACCGATGTCAGACTGCTGTTTTAACATGCTTTGATTATGCAGGTCGTATTGATTTGCAAGACACTGCCATTCCAGAAAGTGAGCAGAAACCAGATACTATTGAGTCGTGATCTTCCCTTGTTGGATCGTGTATTATATTCTACGCACATGACATGTGAAGAAGAACATCGCTGATCACTAAATGTTCACAAGAAAATTATTCAATGCAGGCCGATGGGAATAAGGGCATGTTATGGTTGGAGAGCTATTACGTACCAAGCGGCTCAGATCACCGCTCCTGCGCTCTCGAGTGATGATGCTATTGTCCGTGACACGAAGTTTGAAGTTAAGACTTGTGTAATTCAAATCCAGTTTCTCCGCATCACGCGGCATCCATACACATTTGTTTCGTATTTCAAGGAGGTTAATTTTAGAAAACGGGTTTTTGCTGATTTATGTGGTTCCTGTGATAAAAAGGTTTTGGCAATATGTGAAACTCGTTTATTCAAAGGTAAACAGCCCCATTTGATATTTGCGGTGATGCTTGCATGTGTTTTTCTTTTAGCCCTCCAAATGCACGGAGGAGAAAAATCTTCTATAGTGTGCCTTGAGCACATTAAGTTGTCGTTTTTGTTCATAAACTTTAATAATTGAACAATTGTTGCTATTGATAATAATCGATTATTAATATATATTGACAACCATTAGCGGCATAACGATCAATTAATGTTGCTAATTTGTAAATAATATGTGTATTTTATAAATTTCAAAATATTCATAATGTAAAATATCCTAGAACATGAAGTGAAAGGAGTGGGTGAGATGGACCTGTCGATTGCATCCCGACGCTTGAAGATCGCATGGGGATAAGATAAGAAAAGGACAACAGTATCCAAAAGGGAATGGGATTATTAGAGAACAGGAAAAGTGAGGGGGCTGAAAGCTGAAAGCTGAAAGTGCAGCGCCATCAAGGAATGTACCAAGGGCATCATCATTTCAAGTGGGGGAAGCCAGATATTTTGGATGCTGCTAAATATCTGTCGCCCTGTGTTCTCCAACCTAGATGACGTGGCCATGCCATGGCCCCTTACACGTGTTAAAGCGATGACAACTGTAACGACCTTTCCTTATTTTCTTTTTGTTCTCAGTTCCAATCAAACCACCGCTTCCATCTCCTCCCTCCTCCTCCTCTCCCATTCCCATTCCCAGTGTGTTTACCTCCTCCTCTGTCATTATGAAGAATTTCCGACCACATCAAGTTCCAACGATTTCACCCGCCGTCCTTAGCCAGTCCAGCGTCGTGCAGGTGCTTTTCATTTATCTCTTCTTCTTCAACTCATTTCATATGCCTTTAATTTATCCATGTGATTTTTTAATTTATCGTTCCTCGGAGAAAACCAACCGAATACTTAATTATTCCAAGAAAGACTTTATAAATATTTAATCGGCATTTATATTTATTTTATTAGGAGCCTGTAGGCAAGAGATGCTTGTCAAGGGAAGAGTGGACCGATGAGAAACACAGCATGTATCTCAAATCAATGGAAGCTTCATTCGTTAAGCAGCTACATAATTCCAAGCAAGTGCTGGCTTGGCGTTGCCCTAAAGCAGCGACTTTCTCTCACTCTACCCCAACCACATCTACTCAGGTTTAAAATCTTATGTTGGCTTTTTGCCCCCGATCGAATTCAAAGAACATGGCATTTACTTACATATCTAAATCTAATAATAATCTATACGCAGTAACTAGTTTTTGTTGTTATGAATATCGGAGGGGGGGGGAACCCAGTGTTGAAACTTCTGAGTTCTGATGCCCCACTTTACTTAATTTCACACAAAATTATGCTAAGTTGGTTATGTAGGATCACTGGTATTTCAATGTTTTATAGAGTGATTATTGTTACTCTGATATCGCTGTTCTTCCTTTTCTCTCACCTTCTTAAATAAGGAGTTATTACTATAACAAAAAAAAAAAGGTATATCGCATGGCTTGAGATAATAGTATATAAATTGACCGCATATATAATTAATTGAATATGGCACAGTATATGTTTTCGGCGCAGTTTAATTTCAATTTCACAAACCCCTGCAAGCACCGAACTTGGTTAAATAAATTTGCTTGTTTTTGACAGTGGAAGGATGTGGGGGATGGAAATTGGAGAAAGAAAGGAAGTGTTACGTCCACAGGAAAGAGTAAAGCAAACCAAATTCCCTCTGCTTCAGCACACCTCATGTCGTTCTTCAGCGATATAGGTATGCACTGCTCCAATGTGACCACTCTCATAATCTCATCTTAATAAGAACAATTAAGATGGTTTGATTAAGTGGGGTTTTTTTTTGCAGAGATGACGGGTCAGAACTTTGTTGATGATGATGATGATGAAGTGGTGGAGTGTGAAAGCAAAAACGTCAAGAGACTCAAGCCTTTGATATCCGACACTTCTATGCACTAATTATGTTGAGGTGACATACACCCCTGTATATATTTTTCTGCCTGAGAAATTTCCTTTCATTTCCAGAGATAATCTCTGATTCTGCTGCTGACAATACTCTTGATCACTTGCAGAAGCACCGTTGCTAATGAGCATGATGCATGCCTTTACCAGAACACATGCTTATATCTTGTGTGACGGAACACTTATCTGCTGGCGACTACTCTTGTAAAAATCTCTAGTTTACGGTTTGCTTATTATTAGCGATCCTTTCACGAGAGTTATTTTCTCAAGTCTCTAAGCTCATTGTCCTCACTATTAATTACTGCTTCAAACAAATACGAATTGCTTTCTCTCACCTTTCATAGAGGCATAAGTGCAAAAAAAAAAAACAAAAAGAAAAGAAAACTAAAAAGGAATAAATGCTTTAAATAAATATAAATTTTTTCTTATAATATATATGGACAAAATTATACTCCCATTTTATTTTTTAATAGGAAGAAACAGAGGAAGTATTACTTATACCGCTTGAGTTGGCATCTTCCATTTGTCCTGGGGACGTTACGTACTTACAAGACTAGCCCTTCCAAGTCTCGCCAATCAAAAAGGACTGGACTTCCAAGTACACGAGTCATTTTTCTTATGTAGAGGAAAAGTACATCCAAATTTATTTTATTTTTTTGGACACACAATATATTTTGATCTCAATCAATTATATGATTTTGGACAATAGAAGTATATATTTATTTATAAAATTTACACGTTTATCATAACATAAATAGAATGTACAATAACGATGATGTTGGAAATATGCCTAAAATTTTTCGTAATTATGAGTTTATAACATATGGTAAATAAAAAAAACATCATCGTCCATAAGAATTTGCCACAAGAACAAAAAAATCTTAGGAATTTGCCGTAAAATGTCCACCTACCCCCGAAACGCGGGTTCAGCCACGGAAGGCGCAAATTCCTATATTTTTTGGTGGGTCAACTAGAAACGGCGTCGTCTAGTTGCCTGCCGACTGAACAACCACGTGGTTTTCGCTGGAATCTTGATCACTCCTTCAGGAGCCGCCTCCGTTTTTTTTAATTCATGGTTTCCACGGTCTTTGTAGCCCCATTCTAATTTGAAGAACGACCTCCAACCTCGATTTCTCATGACCTCAGATTCTTCAGTTCTTTGCCCCTGATCTTTGTCGATTTTGCTTCGCCGTGGCGTCTTCATTCATTTCAAGATTGTTGCAATATTCGTTTTTTCGTTTCTTAGCCTTCACATTCTCGGTTCTTTTGACTCCAACTCGGAGCATGTGTTCTTCGTTCGTGAGTTTTTCCTGTGTTCGGTAATTCATTCAGCGGCCCAGAATTCTGATAAGCTTGTTCCGGTGACTTAAGCTGCATTTGTATTGTAATTATTGTGTTTCTGATTTGCGCCTATCTAGCCGTGCCCGTTCACTTAGGGTTCCCCATTTTCTAGGAATCGAAAATGCCACCATTTGGGTCGACCTCAAAAGCACTCCGATACTTTGTATCTCGTAAAACCGGTGTCAAACAATTAATTAGTTCCGGCACGAGCCTTGAGCAGCTCGGGAAACTCGATCGGTGCCAATGCCTCAGCACTATTGCGGCTGGCCAGAACCGGTCCATTTACAAACCCCTTGGCTGCTACGATGGTTCTATATCCTTAATTGGAGGTTTGCATAAGAATAATTTTGTTCAAACGAGGCAGTTTCTTGGATGTGGAGATGGTGAAGAAGGTGTACTATCCAAAGTATACGAGGAGAAGATCGTTTTGGGGTAATATGGTTATATACATCTTTTTATCTTTCCTTCTAGAATGTGTTTTGCTTCAACGTGAATAATATGAATGTTCTTTGGTAGAATCAGAGTGTTCTGCTCCTAATCTTTGTGTCTCAGTCGAACTTCCTTAGTAAACTGTAGCGAGATCACACGGAGTTGGTTATTAATGTGTTTGCCTTAAGTTTCCATCTTTTGCTACACAGCATGTGTAATTCTGCCCATTATCGATTTTATAGCTTTTTAAATGCATGTATCAGCCCTTGCTTCTTACGTTTCTTAATTCTCTTTCTCGGTGCAAATTGGAATTTAGCTTGGAAACCAGTTTATCAATGAATATGCAAGCTGATACACTATTCAATTCGTAGGTACTCTCCAGAGCAATTATTTGACGTCGTTGCCGCTGTTGACTTCTATCATGGTTTTGTCCCATGGTGTCAGAAATCTGAGATAATTAAACACTATCCAGATGGATCATTTGATGCTGAGTTGGAGATCGGATTTAAATTTCTTGTTGAGAGTTATGTTTCCCATGTTGAATTGGAAAGACCTAAGCGAATAAAGGTATTCATCCCATGATGACCCACAACACGATAGTTTAGGCCTTTAGGGGTTCTAGCTTGCTTATGGATACTCTTTTTATAAGTACTATGTTTAAGCCATTGTGTTATGTATGTGCTGATGAGCATAGGCATGTAATGCAGATTTTGCAGAAGCTAATTTGGAACAGCTGCCCTTGTAATTGCGCCTTTCTTTTTTATTGTCATGATTTTCTATCTCAATAGACTAAAGAGTTTTTAAATCAGGAGGAAGAAAATCCTGCAGTGCTAGTGTGTCTTTTAGTCATTTTCTGATAATTGATTGAATTTAGTGTGTGTGAACTTTAGATTCTTCATTTGACTATATGTAGGGTGTTCCAACTCTGTCGCTTTCTTTTTTTATTTCACTCATAACGTTTGTTTTATGCCTCCAGACTACTGTATCACAGAGTACCCTGTTTGACCATTTGATAAACATATGGGAATTTAATCCTGGGCCAGTTCCAAGATCATGCAATGTTTATTTCTTGGTGGATTTTAAGTTTCAATCCCCTCTTTACAGACAGGTATAACTCAGTGATTCTGTATATTTCATCCTCAACTTTGTTTTTGTCGTCATTTTTGCTTAATTGTGGAATTAGTTTTCCCTTTAATTTTAAATTGGCTTGACTTGAGCCCTTCGTGTGATACAAGTCCATACCGAGCCCCTGTACGCACCTTTATAATAGATATTTTTGTATGTTAACGGATATGTGCTTATTAGAATTAAATAATACCTGATACTGGCATGCATTACATTTCTAGACTAACAATTGCCATCATGGCCTTCTTCACAATCAACATGGTCAAGATTACAGATGCTGCTATAGTTACTTCATCTTCCTCCTTTTGTTTCTAGCTGTATTTTTATCCTATATTGCCAGTTGACCACCTTCTGCTGTTGTGATTTGCATCACGTTCTGTTACACTGTCAAGTTCTGATGAAATAGTTGGTCTAGTTCAAAGCCATGGGTTTTGCATAGGTGTTATTGTTTAAAGTACTGCGTATCCCATATTTGGGTATCTTTAAATAGCTCCTTTTAAGTTATGACCATTGATTGATAGATTTTTTTTTTGGGCTGACGCCCTGGTTCTCAGATTGCTTCAATGTTCTTTAAGGAGGTGGCCTCTAGAATGGTTGGTTCGTTTACTGAGCGTTGCCGTTTGATATATGGATCAGAGGAGCCAATCCTTGAAAATTCGTATGGTGAAAGACCACAAAGTTATCCTTCACGTCGCAATTAGAGCATAGTTGACACTAATTCACATTTTATCGGGGATTGGTTGGCTTTTTGATTGTTTGCCACTCAAAGCTTGTCTTGTGGTTATTGTAATTCAAAGGCTAATTATCGATCCTTTTCTGGTTCTGGTCTTGATCGAACCATTTCTGCGCCTAATCTAAATCTAAAGTAATCTCTATTCCTCCTCGTCTCGTCTTATAAATATAATTCACTTTCATAAGGTGCTATTGATTGATCTATCGGTGGGGATAGAAAGTGGAGAGAAAATGGAGTAAGGGAAATGAAGAGGTTCTCATCCCACCTTTTAGAAGGTGTTCTTAATTTTTCTATATATGCGCCTTCAATTAATAAGAGAGTGAAAATTAATATAATATTCGAATTTAATAGACTTCCTCCAATTCCATTGATGAGGGACAAAAAGCTCACATAAGTATTAATAAAATTAGTTTAAATCAGTTCAAGTCATATATCTTGTTTTAACAATGCTGCTAATTAAATGGTAGTTTTAACTTCTACACATAATTTAATTATGCTTAAAATATATACTCTGATCGCTCTCTTAAAATTTAAATTTGAAGTTAAAATTTGATTACCAGAAAAAAATTCACTCAAAATTTGATAACCAGAAAAAAATTCCCACCAAAATCTAATGACATCGAAAATATGACGCTTACGTAGAATGTGCTTTTGCAATTCCACCATAAAAATTTCAGGCCACGTGGAAAATTCTTTTCTTTTTTCCTTTTTCTTCTTTTTTCTTTTTATCTTCATCCTCTTTAATTCATAGTATTTAATATATTTTAAACAATTTTGTTTAAATTTTGATCATAGGAAAAGGAGAAGATCCTCCCCTAACCTTCAACCATATACAAGTACAGACTGGTCTTATGATCCCCGCGAGGTCCTGATATTATGAACGCATGTACTGTGTGGAGCTCCAGAAATCGGGCCATTTCGTTCTTTCACTATCTGCTTACCTCATGTAACGGAAGCCAAAATGCGAAGTGGCCTCTGGTTACCTTCCGGCAGCTTCTGGAGGCTGATGCGAAACCCAATGATCTTACTTTTTCGTTACTTATAAAAGCCTTTGCTTCATCCTTCTCTTCTGATACTTATATCTCTGCGGTTACGGAATTTCAAGTTACCCAAGTTCAAACTCAAATAGTGAGACGGGGCATTGACCAATTTGTTTATGTAAATACTGCTCTTCTGGATTTCTACATGAAACTTGGGCTTACAACTAATGCTCGCCAACTGTTTGAAGATATGCCTTGTAGAGATGTCGTTTCGTGGAACGCATTGGTTTGTGGCTATTCGCGGAACGAACATGGTTATGATGCTCTGGCTCTCTTCGTACAGATGGTTCGAGAAGGTTTCCGACCTGATCATGCGACAATTGTAGGTTTGGCACCTGCTTGTGGTCGCTTTGAACTAATTCGTCAAGGAAGATCCCTTCATGGGTTTGGAATTAAAGCTGGTCTTGGTTTTGATTGTCAATTAAAAAATGCCCTTTCATCAATGTATGCTAAATGCGAGAATTTGGAAGCATCAGAACTTTTATTTGAAGAAATGTCTGAGAGAAGTCTTGTTTCTTGGAACTCTATGATTGGTGCCTATGGCCAAAATGGATTCTCGGAAAAGGCAATGATTTCCTTCAAAGAGATGCTAAATGAGGGTTTTCAACCTGGTCCAGTGACCATGATGAGCCTTCTGTCAGCAAATGCTGTTCCAGAGTCTATTCATTGTTACATTATTAAATGTTGCATGACCTTTCATGCTTCTGTCATTACTTCACTAGTTTGCTTATATGCAAGGCAAGGGCTCACACATATGGCAGAACTTCTTTACAAACATTTGCCAACCAACAACCTGATTTCCTTAACTGCAATTATGTCAAGCTATGCGGAGAAAGGTGATATAAAGTCAGTAGTTGAGTATTTTATCCAAACCCAGCAATCAGACATGAAACTGGATGCAGTTGCTTTGCTTAGTGTCCTTCATGGCATTATAGATCCTGCTCATTTTGCTGTTGGACGAGCTTTCCATGCTTATGGATTAAAGAATGGGTTGACTACAGATGGCTTAGTCACCAATGGGCTAATAAGCCTGTATTCAAAATTTGACGATATAGAAGCTGTTTTCTGCTTGTTTATTGAGATGAGCTATAAACCTTTGATCACTTGGAATTCTGTCATATCCGGCTGTGTGCAGGCTGGAAAATCAAGTGATGCCATGGACCTCTTCTTCCAAATGAAAAAGTTTGGACAAATCCCTGATGCCATAACTGTTTCTACTCTACTATGTGGGTGTAGCCAGATTGGGTACCTGAGGACTGGGGAGACGCTGCATAACTATGTCATAAGGAACAATGTGGAAATGGAAGATTTCACAGAAACTGCTCTAATAGACATGTATACCAAGTGTGGAAGGTTGGATTATGCTGAAAAGGTGTTCAATAGCATCATTGATCCATGTTTGGCAACATGGAACTCGATTATCTCAGGTTATAGTTCATACGGGGTTGAACATAAGGCTTTTACTGGTTACAATGAGCTGCAAAAACAAGGGCTAAAACCTGATAAAATAACCTTTTTGGGAGTTTTAGCAGCATGCACCCATGGTGGACTTGTCTGTGAAGGAGCAGAGTACTTTCGGATCATGACAGAAGAGCATGGGTTGATGCCAGATTTGCAACATTATGCTTGCATTGTTGGTCTGTTAGGTCGAGCAGGATTGTTTCACGAAGCAATGGAATTTATTAACAATATGAAGATCCAACCTGATTCTGCTGTGTGGATATCGTTGTTAAGTGCTTGTAGCATCCACCAAGAAATCAAACTTGGGGAACGCTTGGCGAATAAATTGTTTTTCATGGATCAAAGAAATGGTGCATTTTACGTATTAATGTCAAATCTTTATGCCATTGTGGGGAGGTGGGATGATGTGGCAAGGGTGCGGGATATGATGAGAGACAGTGGAGTAGACGGATGTTCTGGAATCAGTGTTATCGCAGTAACATGCATTGAGGACTTGAACAACAACCTGGGAATGAATGAAGTCTATAACACTAACGGAAATAAATCTTGAGACTCGGGATTGACGATGAATATAGATTTCATATTATACAGATATAAACTTTTTAAATTTAATTTCTATTTCTAGTTATAAAATATTTCCAATTTTTCACGCATCATGCCATTTTCAAGTACTGCGGTTCCTAATACGGTTGTACTAACTAAAGTAACCACTGGAACTCTGGAAGGTAAAAAAACTTTTATTCGATCAAATCTCACGAAGCTTTACAAAAGCATCAATATAACATAAGCCTACATACATTACACAGGATCATCCTATTCTCTCATTTCCTACCAAGGATGATAATTGTATATAGAGTACCAACCAAACATGATCTTTTCAGTAAGACAAAGTATAATCTAATCAACCGTACATACAACAATGACTAACATGTACTGGTTCTTTACAAATTTGAGATTCCTGCCATATTTGTCTATGATCTTCAAAAGGATGAGTAAGACAGCCATATCATTAAATGGCATGTGATTTTTCTACTGGGGAAAACTAAGACTTTGTTGATTTTCTTCTGGCAAAGAACATTAAAACACGTGGAAATAATGACCTCTTTTTCTTCTTACTATTCTTTTTCTCTGGGGCTGGTCTATTGTCAGCGTTGTTTTCATGTAAATCAGACTTTGAACTTGACAAATAATGAACAGGACTACCTTCCTCGGGAGCTTCTTCTTGGAAAGTTACTTCCTTGTCCGTAGGGCTTTGAGTCTGGCTTACCACTCCTTGGTCAGACTCACCAGCCTTTCTTCTCTGTTCATGTTCAGCCCTCCACTTTCTTAATTCTTGTTCTACAGCTAATTTTCCTTCTGTTGCCTTTTCAGCTTTATCCATTGCCACCTTCAGAGATTCCCTTATGGCAGACATCTCTTGATTCACTTCTTCCAATCTTTCCAAGGTTTTCAATTCAGACTCCCTAGCCATCTCAATATCAGAATTCACAGCTATAACCCTCAAATTTGCTTGCTCTTCTGCCTCATGGGCACGTTTGCTGAGCTCATAGTATTCCTCTAAAGAAAGTGTCACCCCATTTGAAGGGTCTGCATCAAGTTTTTTTCTAGCCGATTCACTCTCTTGCAACGCTTTGATAGTTGCTATCGCCAACTTCTCAGAAGCCCTAGCTGCCTCTATCTCCTTCTGAGTTGCAAGTAATTTGGTTTCCACTGTAGTTGCTGCAGCCTTGGCTTGTTCTGCCTCATCCTTCACTTTTAGCAGCTCTTGACGAGCTACTTGAGCAAATAAGTTGATCTGGTCAGCATCTTCAGCTGCTTTTTGTAGTTTCTTAGGTAGCTCAATCATTTTTTCTTTAGCCTCTTTCTCCTTCATTTGTATTTCAGCTATTTCAGATTTAGTCTTCTCTAGTTCTGCTTCAAGTGAAGCAACCGCAATGGATGCCATTCCCTCTCTCTGCCTAATGGTGGCAACAGTGGATTTCTCTTGTTCAAGTTCTGATTTTAATGATGTAGCAGTCACCTTCAAGCAATTAACCTCATTAGTTCGTTCCTCCAAATTGATCTTCACTTTCTCAAGCTCCTTTCTTGCTGATGCCACAATTGCCCCTATAACAATACGTGTTTTCTTCTCTAGTTCCTCTGGTTCTATTTCTGAAACTCCTTCAACATCATGTTCTTGCATCACTTTTGATTCCATATAAGCAGCTAATTCAGCTTTCAGATCAAGCAGCACGCCTGAGGCTATGTCTAGTTTAGACTTGAGATCCTTTGTTAAAAAAATATGCTGGCTCAGTTTATGGATCTCTTCTTCTATCTGTTTAAGTTCCTTCTCCCAGTTATGAGAATCTTGATCTCTAGCCATGATTGTTCCTATTCTTTTCTCCTCAGCTTCCAAATGTGCAGAATGTGTCGATTCAAATGACTCTTTTGCAGCAATTAATTCAATGGTCAATTCTTCTACTGTCTTCTCCACTTCTTTTGATGCAAGACCAGCTTCTTCAGCTTTCTTAACAGTTACGTCTTTATCAGTCTCTAAGGAAGCATATTCCTTGCGCAATCCTTCCAATTCTTCTCTCACAAACATTAGTTCAGAAATGGCTGCTGAAAACCTGGCTTTAGCAACTTCAAGTTGTGCCTTGGCTGCGACACTGGCCCCATCTGCAATACCTTGTTCCATTTCTTCAACTCTAAGCTTCGCAAGCTCTGAGTCCTGTCTTGCTTGGCGCTCTTCTGTTTGTGCCCTCTCTAAGTTCAGTTTCAGTTCTTCTATTAATCTTTTAGTGCTATCCAACTCCTTTAATACTCGAATTTTTGCCTGTTCAGCAGCCTCAAATTGTTTTCTATACCCCGGAATCTCCTCTTGTGCTTTCTGGAGTTCTTGTTCTACATGTTGGCGTCTCTGTACAACCACATAAAAGTTACCTTTTTTTAGACAAAGTGATCATGAGGAAGACATGTCCTATTACTCCAATTTGCTTGCTAATGAAGAACATTAAAATTCAAGCAAAGAGATAAAAAAAAAGGTAACCTGAAAAAGGAAAGATGGTGATATTAAAAGATGAAAAATAATATATGACATCCTTACTTCCACTGTTTGGTTTCTATGGGCCTTCCAGTCAACAATTCCTCCAAATTTAGAAACAGCTGCTTTGACAGATTCAATTGGAGCTGCTGTATCAATATGGCCAACCTGCTTAGCATGTGTGGGAGTCTCATCCATTCCCAAGACATCGGTATTAGCAGCATTGATAACCTGTACTTCAGGTGTATTCATCTTTAGCTCGTTGAGATCATCTTGCAAATCTCTTACTCCACTAGAGGAAATTGATTCTGTAATTTCATCATGATCATTAGTGTTAACCATTCCATGGACTTCAACGGCAGGACTGGCAACTTGTTTATCCGGCGAATCGATCTTTAGTTCATTGTGATCATCCTGCAAATCTTTTAGTTCCAAAAAGGAAGTTGATGGCATACTTTCAACATGATCATCATTGTGAATCGTTCCCAAGACTTCAGTTGTGGCACTGGCAACATTTACTTGAGGTGGATCAGTCTTTTGTTCAATGTGGTCATTTTGCAAATGATTTGCTTCAGAAGTGGAAGATGATTGTACAATCTCATTATTATGATCATCAGTCTGAAGTATTTCCAAGGCTTCAAAAGCAGAACCACTAGCACGTGCTTGAGGAGAATCAAACTTTACTTCATTGAGGTCATTTTGAAAATCTTTTGTCTCAAAAGAGGAAGCTGGAAGTATACGCTCATCATGATCTTCAGCACCGACGACCTTTAAAGGCGGATAACTCGCAACCTTTAAAGGCGGATAACTCGCAACCTTTAAAAGCGGATAACTCTCTTGTTCATTGTGGACACTCTGCAAATCTTGTGTTTCATGATAGGAAGATGATATGATTTGGTTATGATCATCAATGCTATAAGTGGCAGTTATACTATTCGAGATATTATAGTCTTTAACTTGTGGTTCAGTATGTCCAATAACAATTTCCTGAATATTGCTTCTCTCTCTCACATCATCCATAGTATTTGAGATTGAAGTTGAATGAACTATAGGAGAAAATTCATGTTGGCCTGCAATATGACCATCCAAAGCATAAGGTGATGCTGTAAATTCAGTGGTCTCAGTCAAATTTGTGGTGGATTTCACTTTTCCGTTGCTGAGTTGATCGTTGGTTGGAGCTTCGATGTAAGAATAGATATTGTCTGGTGGATTTAGAACTTCAGAAGAAATCTCTTTAGAGCGTTCTGCCATTGCTGGCTTCTCCTCAGACCACTTTGAACATGATTCTGAGAGAGGCGCTTTCACTTCAACACACTCCATTGGTTTAAACTAGTTGGGAGAACCAAAGAGGTGTCTGAGATCAAGAGATCAAGAAAATCAATCGACAACAAAAATTCAAAAACAAGAGATTCAATTACATAATTTCAATATTAAGAATTACTATGTAAAATTTCATAATTTCTGTTAGGAAATCTAACAAGGCTTGTATCAATGGTACGGGAACGAAGTTTCTTCATGAGTTATATAATTATATAATAAGGGAAAAGTAAGTTTTGTCCTCTCAAATTCATACTATCGAAATCAAATACACAGAAAACAGAAGCTGAGGTACAGGTAGGAACAACAATGATAATTTATATAAATAAATCGCAAATGAAAATAAATACCATTCGTGTATGCGCATGTTCCTATCTGCACTTGCTAAACTTTGAAAGAAAAGATATTGGTTTCAGAAGGAAAATTGTTGTAGAAAAGAAAAACTGATGAAACGTAAACTAACAGCAATGAAAAAGAAGAATAAGGTTGAAGAAGAAAAGAGAAGCATACCCAGAATAAGAAGAAATACTGAAATAGATAATTGATATGCAAGGAAGAATCATGATGTGTGAAAACTGAGAGGGGATGAAAATTAAAATTAGGAGCTTCAAAAATAAGGAAAGGATGGAAAGTAGGAACTAAAATTAGAAGAGCGAGGAAGGCGGGAAGGGTGCTTAGGAGAGCGTACCCTCATCAAACGGACTATCAATCTATACATTCTCTCTCTTCCCCTTTTCCACTTCTATCTCGTCTTTTTCCATATCAGGATTCAAGACCCGTTTTCCTGTGATTTCTACGCAGTAAATGAAGGCGAATGGTAGGATTGGGTATTACTTTTAAATAATAGGGTTAAAGAGGAATTTTACCCTTAAAACTTTGTTTTTAGCAATATTATCTCAAGTGCTATCTAAAATTAAATTTAAAAATTAGTTAATTAATATATTAATATATTATGCTATATGATAACTATATCATATTTTATTTTTAGTTAATATATAAATTTATTTTAAAAATTTATACTCAATAATGATAACTATCCTATTGTTAAAATTGTTATCTAAATTTAATTTAACTGTTAGTTTAATTAAATACATTAAATTAATAAATTTATGTGCCATCTATTTTATTTTTTAAGATTAAATTTATAAATAAAAAAATAAAACATATATTTTTTTAAATTCTATTATTAATGAAGTATTACTCTCATAAAATTATATTTTATTTTAAAAATAATATATATTATTTTTTAAAAAATTGTTAGAGTAATAATATTTTGATAATAATAAAATTTAGAGAGATTTTTTTATTTTTTTATTTTTATATTAATAAATATGATTTGGAAAGATAACATAATATGAATAATATATATACGGATTAGTTTAATATGTTTAATTAAACTAATAATTAAATTGAACATATATAATAATAGTTAGGGGATATTAAAAAAAAACTTCTATACTCAATTTTTATAAGTGAAAATTTATAAAAAATATATTTTAATTTAAATTAAAAGATAATATAAATATCATATGATTATATATTAATATAATGATCAATTTATAATTAAAATTAATTTTAAATAATAGTTAAAATTACATTGCAAGGTTTTATGAATTTTCACAACAATATTACTCTTAATTTGTTTTTAACAACTAGCGTTTTTGGATAAAAATTTAGGCTTTAACCCTAAATAATATTGGGAATACATTTTCCATTCCCACTAGCCATATTTTTTTTCTTTGTACCGTTTTTACACAATAAGTCGATAGGTGATATCCGACACTATAATCTAATATTCATGGGTTTAAATGAAGGTAACTCTTTCAAAGATATCGCAAGATAATCTCTCTGCTTGGGGTTTCCAAGGGTTGCCCTTCCCTTCTCAGTGGGGGTCTCTGTTTTTAGGAGTGACGCATCTATGACGTCTTTTATCCGGCATGGTGGAGCGCTTCGTTGGGGCTGGAGTGCTCGTTTGTGTGGGTTTGGGTGCTTGTGTGGGGAGGTTGGGAGTCTGGCGACGACGATTTGAGAGCAACGGGGCGGATTTACAGCCGGCTTCAAAATCAGTGGTTAGAGGTTGGCGATCTTAGAACTTGCGAGGGAAGCCGCTACAGATCGGAGATGGGTGCCACCTAGTTTGCCTTTTAAGAAGATTAATCAATGGTGGCAGGTGAAAGTAGAAGGCGATAAAGCTAAAGGGCCTATGATTCACAAAATTAGGCGTCAAGGAAGCAACCAATTTCAACTGTGGGCTAGGGATGAAGACCTCCGATGGGTGCCTATGCGAGTTGCAATGAGGAACCATCCAATTTCATGGGGGGAATATTGGTATGCTGCAAGCTCTGTTTCCTCAAGTGCGAAGATGTTTATGATGGAAGAACAGAGGTGACTAAGGCAGGGGTCTTCAGATATGGTGAATTTGGGCGTAATTGTTACCATGGTCAGTGTTCTTTTCCATTTATGTAGTTATTCCCATGTTCTTTTTCTGGATTCTAGAGTCAAAGATGATAGAATTACTGTTAGTTTTAATGCTGGGCTACTGTTAAGGCCAATTTATGATTGCCTAGGAGAGCTGCAAGTGTTTGTGGCTTGTGTGTCGTGGTTATTATGGAAAGCTCGTTATGCTTGTTACTTCGGGCACACTTGCCATCAATCTTTTGTTTGTACCCAGATATCATTTTATACTCTAGAATCTGCTGGAAAAATTAAATGGAAGGGAAGGGCTGGTTTAGATAAACAGAGCTGTGACAACAGAAGCATTGAAGCCTCAAATGAAAACAGTATTACATGGTGTAGGATGAAGCTTGGTGCGTTTGATTTTGGCGGTCCTCTGCTGGTTCAAGTTGTGGATCTAGAGAATTTTTGCCCTGCATGGGGAGCTTGAATCTGGTGGAGGAATTTGTGTTTCTCGGCAAAGCTATTGGCACTAGCTGCTATGAGTGGATCCCAAGGAGTAACCAAGCTGTGTTCGAGTTTGCGGATGCAGCGTTCTTGAGGAAGTGCTCGAAAGAGTGGGTTTTACAACCCCCATCCTCTATGAATTTTATCCTGGTGAAAGTTCCAAGAAGCTGGGAGCCTCGGTTCATGTTTTTTGGTCTTTTCTTTAGCGTTTTTACTCTACATTTTTGGCTTAATAAGGAACCTCGTTATGTGGTTGGTTTCTTGACTCTGCTTTTGGTTTGTTTTTGGTGTGGTTGGTTTTGTTTTGATGATTAATGACAATGGTTCGTAAGTTTTTAGCCAAAAAAACAACTCTTTCCAAATATCTTTTACATTTACACAAATTTAAACTTAAAATCTAAACACCTAAAATATATTTATCTATGATTAGTACACAAAACCCAATGTGTAGGGAGGTGTTATTAGTATTTTATGTGGAAGGCCTCAATACTAGTAACTAATTATATATGATTAGCATACAAAACCCGAATTCGAGTGGACAGGAAAATCAATTAATAAGGTCGCCGCTCTCCCCGAAATAGGTTTGTGCGTTTATATTAGGGGCAGGCATAGCACGCTACTGGGACTTGTTCGGGGATAGGATATGGGATATATTTTGTGTCTTATACTTTTTTGAATATGTTCTGATTCCTTTTGAGATTGAGATGGGTTGACGAATTTGTGACTTTTTTAATCTTATTTAAAAAAAAAATAAATTACTAGATATTTTATGTATATTTCATCTATTAATAATATATAATTAAAATATAAAAAATAATAGAAGAAATTAAATTATTTTTATTATGATTACCAACTTAAAATAATAAATATTATTAATTATACTATAAATATTATTATTTTTTTAATTTTTTTAATTCACTAACTGAAGTTATTATTTTATCTGTAAAGTAATAAATACATGTAAAGAAGAGAAAAATACAATCATTTAATAAATAATATAATATAACTAATACTATTTTTTATTTATATTTTTTATAAAAAAATAAATAAAATAAAAAATATTTTTTAAAAAAAAAGTATTTAGGACAAGATGAAAATTTTAAGGGTCAAATTGAGATCTATCTTATTCTAACTTTTATCCCCGTCTCATCCCAAATTATTCGGAATTAGATTAGGATAACATGGGACCTGAAATTTTGATGGCTTCTAGTTTATGTCTTTTATGTTTAAACGTTTATATAACTTTTAATATCATCGTCTCGCAACTGAGGCGCTTGTAGCTCACTGGATAGAGCTTCTGTTTCCTGAGCAGAAGGTCGTAGGTTCGACCCCTACTTGGCGCTTGTATTTGTTGTCAATTTTATAGGCTATATTTTTTGCCAACTACACATATTTATTGTTATTTTTGCCTTTTCCTTACTCAAAAGGAATGGCTACTCTGGATAATGAATGTAAACTGGTCCAAGAAAGATAAAGATTTTATACAATAGATATTGAATATCACATATACATGATAAATGTAATGAGAAAGAAAAACATATATCAAGTATAAATAACTATGGTGTTATTATCTGATTATATATTATGCGGTTTTGCCATTCTGGTCAATTTTCGGATACCATGTCCCCACCATTTATCGTCTCGTAATTCTTACGAAACACGTGTTTAAATAATGGCCTGATGTCTTAGGGAATAACTTGTTTACGTTGTCCTAATTCAGCACCACAAATGTTGTCCCCCATTAATGACTAGTGGAAGATAAATGGAATGATAGATTTCATGCATGAGGAACGAAAGTGAGATGACCCGACATGACAAGACAGCACGTTGGATCGATGCTTTGGAAGAACCGAATAACCGGCGTTAGTTAGAACATTTTTAATGGAGAGGAGATAGTCATAGAGAGAGGGACATGGCGATTTTATCCACCTACACTTTTGTGAAGTACAAGTAACTGAGAGAACGAAAATGATACTGAAAGATCGATGACACACAGAGAAAAAGAGGATGATGGCTTGGGCATATCTTTCTTTCCACGAAAACACTGTAGTGGCATATATACCATACCCCACACAATGAAGCATATCCGATTGGAAACGGGTGGGTTGGGTAAGATCCAAGACCCATGTTATATGGCTATATATGTGTGTGTAAGCTTGTTATAGCGAAGGAGCGAGGCAAAGGCAAAAGAGAAGGAATAAAAATGGGGGTGCACCACGTACGAAGCAAAGATGTAGTGACTGAAAAGCTGGTGAGGGAGGTTCTGAGAGAAGCAGATGTGAACAACGACAACAATCTGAGCAAAGGTGAGCTTAAGAAAGCCCTCAAGAAATTGGGATCAAAGTTGCCCCCTTACAGGGCATGGCGGTGTCTGCAGGAGGCCGACGACAACCACGACGGAAAAATCAGCCCCTCCGAAATGGACGAGCTAGTTCATTATATCATGGAATGGTACCATGATGCTAAGTAATAATCCTAGCTAGCTTGTCGCTGAACTAGGAGGCTTCTGCACAAGCTAATTCAGGATCACAAGATAGTAATAATTGCTGTATATGGACTTTTTTGGATTAGCTTTTAAAGTGTTGTTGGATAAGCTCCTTTAGAAAAGTTTGTCAAAAAAAAAAATCTAAATAAATGAGTATTTGGATAATTATTATCAGAATAATTTTTATAATTGGTACATTATCAGAAAGGATATGAGATAAAAAAAAGTTACATTGTTCACTCATCTCATCTCATCTCATCTCTGCTTTTTCTTTTCTTTTTTTTCTATTATTCACATTCTCTTCTCTTTCTTCCGGCTGTTCACTCGTCTCGTCTCATCTCTACTTTTTCTTTTTTTGTTTCCCATTGTTCACCTTCTCCTCTCCTTCTAGCATCTTCCTCCTCTCCTTCTACCAGCGTCTTCCTCCTCTCCTTCTTTTAGCCACCAACAACTTCTTCCTCTCCATGACCCACGACGACTTCCTCCTCTCTAACAGTAATAAATGAAAGTGACGACAAAAGAGGATAGTGACTGTACAGTGCTAGGGAGAAGAAGATGAAAGCCACAGAGAAAAAGATGCTCAACGACAAAAGAGATGAGAGAGTGTATAAGAAAATAGGGATAAAATAGTTTTTTGATGGCTATAAATATTTTTTATTCTAAAAGATATTCTCAAGAATTTATCTAAAATCATAATTTTAAACTATAGTTTAGTCTAAAAATATTTATAGTTATTTATTTTAATTTTTTTAATTTAAATTAATTTTTTTTTTAAATTATAGTTTAGGGTAAACTCAAACACATACTACATAAATCTTAATCTTGTGAGTATTGCATCATACATGTAACCCTATACACTAGGTACTATATATTTCGTCCCGGCCTGCTCTCAGGCTCCCCCTTCCGATGCATGTTTTGCCACGTGTTGTAGTTGCCTGCCATTATAGTAGCAAGTTGGCTATCAAAAAGGCGAAAATCAACAGAAAATTATATATATATTGAGTATGATAAATTTACCAGAGATGGTAAAGTGGATTTTGTCAAACCTAGCTAGTTACGTTGAGTAATGAAAATAGTTGAGTATGATATATTGAGTATGTGTGTGTTTGTGTGTGGTCCAACGTAAAGAGGGTTGGTCATAGACATTAGACAAGACGTTCGAACATTCGTTTGGCATAGCAGAAACTAATTATTCCTCATAAATACATAGAGAGTACACTGCAGGGGGCCGATTCTATAAATAATAATTGAGCTAATTAAAGCTAAGATTCCAAATATTGGCGAGGCGAGAGTGTGACGTCAGTAGCTTACGTAACAACAATATCCACTGTATCAGCTGAAGCTTAACATATCCACTACCTACTTCACAAAAGTATTTAACGACTGGTAACTACAAAAAAAAAAAAAAAAAGTATTTAACGAACTCTTGTGTGTGCATGGGTATGTCAACGAACTCTTGTAACTTGAACACAGAGAAGACAAAGAGACATGCATGAAAGAAAACTGTAGATCGAGCAAGAAAGGAGTTAAGAAGATGAAGTGACCATAAAACTATGTCCTTTCAAAAAAAAAGATGAAGCAACCATCGAAATCTCAAAAGAATAAAACCAACTAAAATCTTACATACAGCTGATTTTAATTTTGTGACGTTGGAGTCAGTTTTGTCGATTATTATCGCAGAAAATATTAAACAAAAAAGATGAGTGGAGGAAATATTTTCTGTTTACTGAGGCTAATGTAATTTCGTATTCATTTGTTGTTTGCTGAAGCTTTAACTAAATCAGATTAGGAGGGATGGGTTAGTGTATAACAAATTAGGGCAAACTTAGCTTGGGCTTTTCCTGCGATATATATTTTCTCATATATGTTTCCTTTTAATTATGAAATCTTCGTTCAGATTTTTTAACATGTCTTGAAGATTACGAAGCATCTTTAAAGCCTCATTATTATATTCTTTGAAGGACAACTCCTTTTCACGTCCTCCAATGCTCTTTCAATATCTTTTTTAGTTAGAACTTGTAAGATAACACACACACGCACAATTATTCATGTAATAGGACGAGGAATCTTCAAATTTTGATATATATATATGAAATGAGGACTAAAAAGGGCACTTAATTATTTTCATACATATTTTCCCACCAATTTCAATATTTCAATAGCGGTAATATTACACTAGTCCTGGATAGTTTAGGATACCTAGTGTGTCTTGAAGAGAATAATTTAATAAGGTCCAAAATACCTTTTAACCCTTTAATTTAAACTACGAATTAAAAAATCTACTACAGTTTTTTTAAAAGAAACTCTGCTAATTTTTAGCGAAACCTCCTAGTGAGTATTAATTCTAGCACGTATACTTGGTTTAATATAAATTTTGGTATATTAATTTAGCTTTATTTAAATTTTAATCCATCAAATTTTAAACAATAGATTTTGATCCCCTTAAAAGGTAAAATGATATAAATTTTTATCAAGTTATAAATACTAATATTTTAGACAATGACAGAAATTAAGTTTAAATGGGTATATATGCTAATATTCTACTTACTTCCTAGTTAGTCTTTATTGCTTTATTTACGGGCGAGCGAGATTCGTTAGACAAGTGGCATTGATCCTCGAAACTAATTAAATATATATTTGTTAAAAGGGGACATATTTGTGGATGTTCCTCCAAGGAGTACAAGGCTGAAGGGGTGAGAATCATTGAGAGTGTAGTGATGGGCTATATGTACAAAGATTATTTTTTTAACATATATATATATATAAAATTTCATGTAGATTCGATACTAATTTACTATTAAAATCAGTATATGTCTTTATAGATAGGATAGGAGAGAATATAATCCTAGCATTAAGAACTGAAATGGGTCGGTCAAGATTCGCAACCCGGGATGTGGCTGGCTATATAAAAGAAGCAAGGCAAATAAAGGCAAGACATTAAAAAGAAAGGCAAAGAGTGAGAAATTAATTAAGGTAAAAATGCCAGTGTTCATACCCATACCGGAAGTGGCGGCACAAGACAGCAAGAAGAGCGTGATGGATGAAAAGCGATTGAGGGATATACTGGCAAAAGCGGACGTGAACAAGGACAACAATCTAAGCTGGGTCGAGCTCCAGAAAGCAGTCAAGGAACTGGGGTCGAGGTTGCCTCCATACAGAGCCTGGCGTTGTCTGAAAAACGCTGACGCCAACAAAGATGGGCGTATCAGCCCCTCCGAAATGGACGACCTTGTTCGTTATATCATGACTTGGTACCATGGTAGCTAAACGCTGATGATCCATTTACCTAGTGATATGTAACAGGTTCATAAGTACCCAAACCCTACTTTCTATCTGTCTCTGTGTATCCATCCCTCAGGTTCTATGTATACCGCAGCTACATATATATATAGGAGACAGACATATATAAATCCTGTGGGTGTTTGTTGTATCGTGTGTAAGTCTCAATAAATAGTTCATATATTAGTATGATAATGTTTCAATCACGGAGATGGTCTCAGTTCTAAATTTACGCATCGCCTACCATGCAGACAAAATGATTCGATACAAGGTCATCAGGATCATAAACCAATTCTATGATGAACCAACTTAATTATGAACTTCTTCTATATATATATATATATATATATATATAAATGCATCCATTAGGTTCTAGAACGTTGTATGAAGATTTGTTATAGCCTTGAAACCTTCATGAAGGAATAAACAACAAATTACAAACTCTTAACTCTATGCCTTTGTGCAAGCTAGAAGGAGAACAAAATGTCTACTTTAAACAAAGAGCCAACCAAAAAAAACAAAAAAAGTGAGGCTTGTCGCAAACGCAGTTACAGCATCCATTCCATTATTGAATTTAGTGAAAAAGACGTAAAGTTGTTCGCCTTTTGAGGAGATATTTATCTTTTTGACCGACCTAACCCGAATCATGCCCCTAATCAAGAAAATAAGCATGCAGTAAAAAAGAACGATCTTCTTAATAGATAATGACACAAAGTAAGTTCAAAGGGTTCATATGGCCAGAAAAGAAGAACTGCAATTCATTATTCCACCTTTCTTCCTTGTTATTCTTTATTGCTTTTAGTGACAACTGGCATGGATCCTGGATAATCATTTTAACTCCCTCTGTTTCTGGTTTAACTATGTTCTAAGATATACTGCCTCATATGTTAACATATATGAAGTGTTTTCAATATTTTCATATATGCATGGGCTGTTGCAATATTAAATATATAAAAAATCAAAATATTTCCACTTACAATGATAACTAATTAGAATTTTAAGTGGCAAAAATAGAAAATTATTAGGACTAATTTTTTTAAAAAATGTCTTATAATAAAGAAGACGAAAGGGAGTGTGTCATTAAGAACCAAAGTTAATATAAAAAAAATTCTTTCAGCTTTTCTATATGCCCTTTTTTAGTAATTAATTAGAACCATCCAACTTCAGAAATCTATAAAGACAAAAGAATATAATTAAAAAACAAGAGTATTTCATAAGGGACACCTATAGTGGCAATAATCACCATTCAGAGAACGAGGAATATTGAGGAGAACAGGTGATAGATAGTACGTGGTGTTGCCGTCTCTATTATATTTTGTATATGTAACTCCAAGAGTCCGTAGCTGATAGGCTTTCCGAACAAATCATAATGTTTTGTTCGGATAAAAAGATCATTTATCCATATCTCACCATATATTCTATAACTAGGTCACATAATATTTTTATTTTATAATAGTGTAAATCAAGATATATAGTTTTTATTTTTTACACTTCAATATAGATAGGTGAATAATACTGCCATTTGTTATAATTTTATAATATATATGTTGATATTTCATCCAGTGGTCCCTCGTCAATATTTTTATATCTCCTTAAGGCTTCACCTAATTTGATCTTGACAAAGTTTATACAAATTAAAATAGATTGGTTGAGGAGATTGTTTTTAGTAATGTTATAAAGTTTCTATTCTTCCTATTGAGTCTGCCTAATTTTTCATTAATCCGTAGTGTATCGATAAATATATCAGATTTTGACAGATTTATTATATGTACTGATGATGATTATGGAGAGACGACCATATTCTCTTCATTCACTACTTCTTTCCTTTTTATAAAATATTTTTTCCCATACCAGATATTTATTTATGATATCTGTTGTTAACACGTCGACCATTATCCAATATCTATTAGGAAATAATTACAAAGAATATATAAAGCATGAATTGATGTTTTAAATTATTTCAGGGATCAATTCCCTCCTTTTTTCTGGGACCAGATTCTGGCCCAGAAAATGATTTTTCTCGTATATGCTAGTAATATTTAGGATTATTAGAAATCGTATAGGAGAAGACAATAAAGAATCTTCATAAATAATTGGCATATGAGTTCAGAATTTGACATTAGTTTTACTTGTAATCCGAAAGTGACCAATGGTTTAATCAAGCAATAGCTCATTTCTTCGCAGAGACTCTGCGATGCCCAAGTTTGTGACTAAATTGAGAGACAGACTTCATGGGAATTGAGAGTCAGAGTATGGCTGGAGCTCCGGATTATACAGTACGAAAAATATGATAAAAGGATAATCCTAAAGACCGTAAAGGAATACCTAATGGTGAGCTAAGATGCTACCATTGTAGCATAGGCGAGAATCCTGCCATTATTAATTTAATTTAGCACTTTCAGTAGAATGAAGAAGAATAACTACCCACCTCATATGGGTCGAATCTACCTATGACCAAGATCCACGACCCGAGATAGGGGTATAAAAGAAGGAGAAGCAAGGGAAAAAAGGCAAGAAATTGAAAAGAAATAACAGAGGCAGAGAGAGAAGCCAAAGCAGTGACAATAATGACAGTATATATATCCACCCGATTAGTGTTGATGGAGGGACAAGTGAGGGAGATCTTAGCAAGAGCTAACAGAAACGGCGACGGCTGTCTCACCAAGGCTGAGCTCAAGAAAGCGTTGAAAGAAATCGGCTCACGCTGGCCTTGTTTCAGAGCTCACCGTTTTCTCCAAATCGCCGACTTTAATCATGACGGTAAAATCTCCGGCAAAGCCGAAATGGACAAGCTCGTCTCTATTATCCTCCATTGGTACCACGAGAAATACTGATACACATATGTAGTCTTTATATGTGCACGTGTGTACGTACAAGTATATATGTGCATGCCTATATATATATTGCCAAGTTCTACGGCAGTTTGCAGCTAATGCTACAAGGGCAGGGAGGAACCCCCTATTTATTGTCTCGTAATTCTTACTAAACATGTATTTAAATCATGATGACCTGATGTCTTAGGGAATAACTTTTTTACGTTGGCCTAATTCGGCACCACAAATGTTGTCCCCATTAATGACTAGTGGAAGATAAATGGAATGATAGATTTCATCAAGAGTAACGAAAGTGAGATGAACCGACATGCATGCAGGAAGTTGGGTCATCGGAAGAACCACGACGGAAGAATCAGCCCGCCGAAACCGACGACCTCGTTTGTTATATCATGAAATGGTACCATGGTACTAAGTAGTAAGTAATAATCGTCGTCGCTGAAGAATTCGGAGGCTTCTATAATCATTTATGACTACATATGTATAAATCTTGTTGTGTATTGCGTCATATATAACTCTACGTACTATAATATGTCATCCCGGCCGCCGTGTTCTGATCAAGAAAGGGTTCTGAGATGGTTCATGCGCAGCTGGACGTACGTAGGGTGAAGTAGTGTTGAAGTATAATCCTCATTTAACTTTCTCCTAATATAACATATTTAACTAATTTAATTATATTAAATAATTAAATTATTTAATATGATATATATTTTATAAAATACTTTAATCATATTTTTTAACTCTTTTATCTCGTTTTTTACTTAATTATTCTTGATGGAGTATCGATAAGAATAATTTAAAAAAATATTAAATATAAAAAATACATTTTATATTTAAAATTAAAATTAATTTATTAATTATATTTTATGTTAAGAACAAAGAGATGTTTCCTCCTGTGTCTAAACTATTTCTCAGGCTCTCCCTTCCCATGCATGTTTTTCAACGTGCTGTAGTTGCCTGGCGCTATATATAATAGCAACTTGGCTATCAAAAAGGCGAAACTCGACACGAAATTATATGTGTATATAGATAGATAGATGATAAATTGGCATAGATAACTGGTTTGAGATAGCAGAAACTTATTATTCATAAATATAGAGAAAGGACACTGAAGGGGGATTCCATAAATAATAATTGAGGTAATTAAAGATTCCAAGAAGTGGCGAGGCGAGAGTGTGACGTCAGTAGCTTACGTACGTAACGACAATAATATATCCACTGTATCAGCTGAAGCTTATATTGACAAGAGCAACCAACGAACTTCCAAAAAGAATAAAACCATTCAATAAATCAAATAGTAAAGAAAAGATGGGTGGAGGAAATATTTTCTGTTTATTAATGTGGCAAAAATTTTATTCATTTGTTGTTAGCTGAAGCTAAAATCAGACTAGGACGGGTGGATTAGTGCACAACAAATTAGGCAAACGTAACTTTCGGCTTTTCCTGGGATCTATTCTCTCATGTTTCCTTTTCAATTATGAAATCTTAATTCGTTCAGGTGTTTTAGGGTCTTTTTTCTACCACTTTTCAATTTTTTATGGCATTTTTTTCCTACCACTTTCTGTTTACCACGTGCACTTCCGATGTGGTGAAGATTGCGAAGCATCTTTAAAGCCTCGTTATATTCCTTGAAGGACGACTCCTTTTCTTGTCCTCCAATTCTTTTTTTGGTTAGTTAGAAGTTAGATATTTTTTTAAAATAACACCCGCAATAGCATAACACGTCCACCATTATCCAATATCTATTAGGTCATGTTTACAGAGAATATATAAAGCTTGCATGAATTGATGATGTTTTACATTATTACAGGGCCAAATCAAGTATAGCTTGCCTCCTTTTGACCCGATATGATTCCGCCCAGAAAATTATTCTCCCCGGCTCCACCTGCTTTGCCTCCTTAAATTCTATTTAGTGTGTGCGCGTGTGTCCGTGTAAAATGATATATTTTGCTCGTATAATAGTAATTTAGTATTATTACAAATCGTGTATGAGAAGACAAAGAATCTTCATAATTAATTGGCATGTGAGTTTATGATTTTGACATTAATTTTAATTACTTGTAATCCGCAAGCAATGGAAAACCATTTAATTAAGCAGCAGCTCAATTATTCGCCCAGATTTCATGAGGATTGAGAGTCAGAAAGGTTGGTGCTCCAGATAATACAGCATGATATCTCAAGCAAAAAAATTTCCACAAAGATAGCAAGAGTGGGAACCCTAATTAACAAGACATAACATGATGAAAGGATAATCCCAACGACTATGGGGGTATAGCACTGTCAGTAGAAGGAAGACGAAGAAGAAGAAGAACCACCCGTCTCTTAGATTTCAGGTTGAAATGGGTCGAATCTACCTGTGAACAAGATCCATGACCCGAGATACGGGTATAAAAGAGGGAGAAGCAAGGAAGAAGGCAACAAAATTAAAAAGAAAGAACATAGGCAGAGAGTGAAGCGAAGGCAGAGACAATAATGCCACTGTATATACCCATACACGTACCCGTAGTCCCAGAGGTGGTAGTCCGATCAGTGATGACGGATAAGCAAGCGAGGGAGATCTTAGCAAGAGCTGAAAGAAACGGAGACGGTTTTCTCACCATGGATGAGCTCAAGAAAGCTTTGAAAGAAATCGGCTCACGCTGGCCTTCTTTCAGAGCTCACCGTTTTCTCCGAATCGCCGACATTAATCGTGACGGTAAAATCTCCGACAAAGCCGAAATGGACAACCTTGTCGCTGTTATCCTCCATTGGTACCACCAGAAATACTGATATTTTATATGTGTACTCTGTGTGTTGTCAAGTTCTATGGCAGCTTGCAGCTACTGCTATAAGAACCGGACGAATCCACGTAAATCCTGTGTTGTGTCGTCTGTAAATTGTATAATCTTTTCTTTACCTTTTACCCCTCTTGGTTAATCCTTTTCTGTAGTTTGATGTGTAGTTGGGTAGTGCGCTTGACGGTGATGTACATAGAACATGACGCTGTCTTTTGCCCATTTTTCATTAACTTTCTCTGAACTGAACTCTTTTAGTATTCCTCTTCTCAAGCAAAGAATAAAATAACAAAGATAACATATTTACATAAATCCTCTTCCTTCTTCGTCCTTTTTTTAAAAGTATTCAACTTAAAGGTCTAATTACCTTTCATCACTCAGCTTGAACAATACTTGGCTCAAGCTAAGCCTAAAAAAATTGTCCTATTGGGAAAGAAATAGCATAATGAATTAGACATCTTTGTGCAAAAGATAATCCGAGCCCCAAAAATATTATCCTCAACTTTCACAAAAATATTTAATACCGCAAGGAAATAAAATGATGAAATATATATATGATGTGTTAAAAGTTTTCCATATATTAAAACTATTGAGTCACTAAATTTACATACGTTCGTGCAGTTTTACTAGCAAATATGCAAGTGGAAGAATCATTCAAATTTACAAATATCTATGGCGGATTCGGCTTCCTTTAAGGTATACTGGTGCTGGCTTATTTGCTTGGAGAGAAACCAAGCCCATACTTGGCATGTGGGGGACTTAACGGTTTTAAGGGTTTCGAGGGACCACTAAACTATACTATACAAGAAAACCCAGCCCCTACATGGCATTGGAGGAATTTTACGATTTTTGTGATCATGAGATCACTAGATTATACCATACATGGAAAAAGAACAAGAGCAAAGCCAATATTCACAGATCAACAAGGGAAAAAAGTTGATCTCAATTGTCGGAGTGGGACAAAAGTACTCGTCCTTCATAAATTTTCCGTTCATCAATTTCTGAGTGATGATTCATGTTAATAATCCAATAAGGCTAAGTTGCCATTAGAATTACCTGCATAACACCCGGACTTATCAGAAAAATCTATCACAGAAAGTAGTATGAATAGGTACAACATTGTAAAATGCGCACTAATGTAACAGAGAAGTATATGATAATGTTTTACACCAAGCATATCCGTAGACTGGTGAAATAATGTGGGCCCTTGTGCTTTTTATGAAGTTTCAGTGGTAAATTGCACTGCCAATGACTTGTAAATACTATGACTTTATATAAAATTCATATTATATATTGATTGTTAATATTGGTTTGGTTCTAACTTTGCTGAATCGCTCCTTCAAGATAAAGTCACATCAAGGATATCTTCTTCAAACTTAAGAAAAGCCTCAAACCTTCCATAATAAAATAATTTAAAATTTTTCTCGGAAAAAAATATATATCCTGATCAAATCATCTGCCGCACACTAGTTGAAAACCGACGAAGAATATAGATATTTCCAATCACTAAAATTTCAGACCAAAACTTTGAACAATTTATGTGGAGCTGAGATTGAAATGTACCGAAGTAATTTTATAAGCGGTGCAGTCTGTACATATCGCTAAGCATACAAAATACCAGAGTGCCCTCTCATATATCTACAGCAGGAGGAAGCTTCCAGAAATTCCATGAGTTGAAGTCCTCCTGCAAACAATGTTCAGCAATAATTACACCAAAGAATTTGTGTGAGAAAGAAGTTCACAATGGTCATTAAAAAACAACACCTTGTTTCCATCTCAAAGCTATTAAAAGTAAAGTTCTTTCAGAACTAAACCTGCTCAGATGAGTTCGTAGCGGGGAACATTCCATTTACGAGAGCATGAAGAGAAGGATATGATTTTGTATCAAGAAGATGGTTTACAGCAACCTCTCCCTGCAAATTTAGACATGAAATCCAGCTTGACAAACTTAGATACTGCAGGAAGCTTTAACTTCATTTATTTTAAAAGCAGATGAAACATTTATTCACCTTTGGATTAATGATGAAGATTTTTCCTTTTGGTATTCCAACCTTAAGGTAGCTGATTTCATCAGTGTTCCTATTTCCAAAACCAGCATAAAATGGATTGCAATCTGAAGGAAAAAGTGCCTTGATATCCTGAAGGCATTAAATTTAATTGATCATTAATAATAACAAGATGGCCATACTGAATATATCAAAACCTTTAACGTGTGAAAGGGGGAAACTAACCTCTAAGCATGCAATTTTGAATTCATGCGGAGCCCTTCTGATAACTGGATATTGAAAAGCAGGAAATCTTAGTCCAAATACTGTACAAGTGTGATCAAGGCATTTTATACTAAGCTTCAAAGGGTTTTATTAATACCAAATTGGCCAATAATTTGCATACGGAAACTCTAAAACAACTAGTATGGAGTGCAAATCAATATTCTAAACAACTAAGGAACCTTCATTACAAGTGGGGGTGTGTGAAACATGGCATGTATCACATGAAAGCTAGAATTAATTCCCGTTTTAATTCCCTACTATGGAAGAAGTATGTAAAGAAAAGAAAGTTTTTTCATATAATCTGTTTCTTTTTTCTTAGATACATTATGTGGAAAAGAACCCACATAAAAGTATAAAGGAAACCGGAAGAAGTAGAAATGGAAGAATAGCAGATCAGTCACCTTCTCGATATAGTGAGGGAAAAAGTCCATCTGGGGAAATAAGAACAGGACCATCAGGTAAGACTTTTCCATTCTGCATATTCAAAAATAATAGAAAAATTATAAAATTTCAATCGTTTAATATGTTTTTTTTAGAGTTAAAACTAATCTCTCAATTTTATCAACACCTGCTTAAGGTTGAATAGGAATTGTCTGGTGTGATAGGCCTGAGAAATTGCACGAGCGCTAAGAAAAAGCAATTGGTAATCATTTTCCTGAAAATTTGAAACAGACGGGGAGAGCTCAAAAAATGAAAAAAAAATACATAATCAAAGCATGGTTGTTAATTATTATAGGCAGGGTACAGGGACTGCCTCCATCCTAAAACTCACTGCAAAATCTATAGCCATATAAAATAAAATTTATTTGAAACCATACTATTTGTAAATTATAAACAATGTGGTTCACCTAAGACTTTGTACAGAGCATGAGACAAAATTTAATTAATTATAAGTGTCATAAGCATATTTTGAGAACTAATTACTTATTATTACTGTACAAATATCAAAATACTAACATATTGGACAAGGCAAACCAACCTTGATAGCTGAGTATAAATGCGCAACCCCAGTCTGTGACCAATCTACTCCAACCAAAGGCATGAACTGTCCTAGAACATCTGACCTGTAAAATATGAAAAAGCATAGGAAATACATCATTATCACATGACGGAGCCTCAGATCAGGTAGCCACCACTTTCATATCAGAGGGAGGGGGAGTGGAGAGAGAGGGAGGGAGAGATAGGCTCCCCTTCCTTAGGCATAAATCATCTGGTATTAGAACTAAAACCACTTCTACAAATGGGCGACCCGGTGGCCAGAATAAGTGCCGTAGAGTATAGCCAAGAATACCAACTCTTTAAGGGCAGTGCTAAGCCAGAGTCTCGCATGGGTTGCCACAAGTTCTTGTTGTACTTATGTGGCATGATAATTCCTCCATACAAGTCAGTTTTCAAAAGTGGAGTTTCCGTACTTACGTAGGTCTCCATCATCACACCATATAGCAGTGTTGAAAACTTCACCCCAGAAAATAAAAAGAGGAGCAGAAGACCGCAATAGACAAAAAAATCTATCTAGATTTAAAGAAGCTCTATAACTGCAGTTTCAGGTCATTATAATTCATAACTTCTGTCTTACTTAAACAATTCAGTTATATTTCCAAAAAAAAAAAAAAAAAGCACACTCAGACGCAGAGGCAGACGCACTTGAATATGATACGAGAACCATGCATAAGCTTGTCTGCAGCTCAAATTTGACCCCAAGATATACAATAATATACAATATATACAATAATATCGTTATATATTGTCAATCAATTTGGTTTGAAAGATCTACAGTAATGGTGAAACCGTAGGGTTAATACTATCAGTCCACTCTATAATTTCTTAAAAATTTCATACAAAAAGATCCTAAATCTACTTATAAAAACGACATATTCTCACCTTGTAATTGTCCCATCCACATCTGAGATCACTATACGGGTGTTCCATTTCCACAAATATATTTGAGCATCAACCTGTTAGTCAAGCATAAAAAATCAAATATAAAAGAAATACTATTAAACGATTTCATCTAAAGGACAAATAAAATAAAAGGAAAAAAAATAAACTACAGACAATTAAAATTGATGGAGAAATTGCAACTACACCTGTTGCTTCCCCAGCATATCAGTAGAGAATGTGAAGGTTATTGTATTCCTCCCTTTCTTGAGATTTAAGGATGCCAGCTGTTCAGACGTTGGAGTCTTTGTCCTAACCTTTTTTCTTCTTGGATTGGGCTTGAGCTTATTTTTTTCTGCATCAGTACCCATTGTACCCTCTGAAGCATTGCCAGAAGTAGTATTTTTGTCATCACTGGGAGCAGGCTGCTCAGCCCTTCCAGATCTTGATCTCCTGAAGGAGAATGGCCAAAGCCCCCAGTTTCCACCAGGAGAACGGTTGAGTCTTGATGGATTTCCTGTATGAATTTTCTCAATTTGGTCAAGCATGTGTCACTTTAAGGCAGAGAGGACACAGAATTAAACTTGCTAATACCCAATTTTACAGCATCTAACGCTTTGGAAACATAATTAGCTCCCATTTCTCAAATTTTTAATAAGAATTTTCAAGACAATAATAAGAAAACTCTTCCATTTTGCTAGACAAAAATACAGTAGACAAGCATGCTAATAAAATTTTAATTCATGGAAAATAATGAGCTGCTTCCATATATGTAGCAGAAAATGACAAAAATCTTTTATGAGATACATAGTTATTTCCATTTTAGAAGACAGCAGTATGATTTCTACGCGGCTAGAACATGTAAATATTACTTACAGGGATGAAAGGATTTCAATTTACTAAATAGTGAGACACAATGGAACTTTTGCAATGTTATTCTTACAAGTTCTTATTCAAGTTGTCTTACCAATGGGAGGATGAACAGTACTCCTGAAGTCTATAAAGCTATGGTTCTCCTTGTCACCCAACTCCTCATCCAGTAACTGGTTTTCTTTGTCTCCGTCTGATTTTATACGTTTCAAGTAATTCTTGGCGGGAGATGTCCACTTCAACGATTTGGACTTTGAGTCAAGTGATTGACTTAAAGGATGAGAAACACCGTGGTTTTTAAGATTGTCACTATGTGAAGACATCTTGGGCAACGATCCTGTCAGCATGTCAACTTCTTCCCTAGCAGCCTTATTTCTAGTTATAACTATGGGACATGTTTGTCTAAACTCTTGAAGGTCATCTATGTGACTTTCAGTGGTTGAGCTTTCCCGAGATGACTGTGAACCACAATTTGTATCAACTACCTCGTTCACTTTTTCAATGCTATCCACATATGAAATAAAAACTTCATCTACAAAATCAGGGGAGATTGACCCATTACACTGATCAGTAATTTGGCATTTATACATATCGGTGGAGTGGGTATGTTCTTCCTTTGGTGGAGGTCTACTTGTAGCATTGCTAAGGACACAATCTCCTACGGAAACCTGGGGAGATGATAACATGCTTGAATCGTCATTTTCCCTTTTATTCTCATCCAATACTTGGTTATCCAGGCAGCTGTAACAGGAAGTTGCTGCAACACAATTTGACTGAACCTCCTCAAGTGAACAAAGTTCTGGATCCAAATTGAAAATTTGAGGGTTTGGCATCATTGTTGGGTCTTCAGCATTTGCCATATCATTGTTATTAACACCAGAAGCTTCCACTGGCATCCCGAGATCAGCATTTTTAACGTCTTCCTCACTTTTTGTGACCTACAAAAGAACTTTAACAAGTCAGTGTCAACCACATTAGAACTTATGTGTTTATTTTTATTATTCTAGTTGATATATAAAGCTCAATTAAGTTTACTAAAATAAATTAGAATCACTTTTTTTTTTTTTTTGTTCCGAACTAAAATCTTTGTTGCTTTGTTATCCAGCATTAGCTTACCTCAGGAAGGAGAACAGTTGTGGCATGTAAGATTTCAGCCTGCACATGGACTTGTTGACATTCACATCCTCTACTAGAAAGGTAAAACACCTCGAGAGTTTGATTAGTGGAACAATCCGTGTCCAACGTCGATCTCTCTGATGTCTTGCAATAAGCAAAAGACCCATCTCCATTTACTGAAAAATCCTTCCCAGGAATTACAGAAACCTCTCCACTCAGATGCTTTTCAAACTGTGTTTCGAGCTTTACACATGCAACTTGTAAATCAGAACTAGTGCTATCAAATGCAACTTCCTTCCCATTTGGGTTAACTTCAGCATCCTCATCAACATCAATTATTGTTGATACTTCCTCTCTCACCTTTGTTTTCCCTTCTGTAAAGCTTTCACCTGCAACAAAATTTTCAACCATTTTGTCATGGGTGGTTAAATATGATGGGTTTATGCTCTCCTCCTCGCCAGTTCCTTCATATTCAGAGTTGGAATAACTGTTACCTTCTTGATTAGAGCAGCAACAAGCTTCCTTGTTTAATTTACATTGGCCCGAAGCATTCTCAGTGTTATCGTGGAAGGGTGAGCTCTGCCGAGTTTGTATGCTATTTTTAGGAGCTGGTTTAGAGCCTGCAAGATTTGTAGACCATTTTAACTCCAAAAGGTTAGCTGCAATCTCGGCACGCTCCAATGAATCTACCCTGTTTAGTTCTACTTCCCTGCAAATGCCATCATCGCCCTTCATCGACCTTCGATTAAATACAAAACCAAGAAGCCGTGATCGGCGAGAATTAGTCCGGGCCAATAGTTTGCCATTGTTTATATCAACATGAGCACCTGAATTTGACTTGGCTGTCTCAAAATTACAACTTTCGGACTTCAAAGGGTGCTTATTATCCTGAGGGCGGCTATCTGTCTCGTCGGTAGAAGATGATGGATATAATATAGATTCTCCCTCTTCAGCATCCATTTCCCTAATAAAGAATGCTTCTCCTTTATGATCCAAATACATATGAAAATTAGCTTCCTCTCCATTAACACTAATGTTGACCATTCTCTCCTTTGCTTTTAAAACACCTTGAAATTTCCCAAATCGAACGTACCATGGCGATGACTTGAAGCTCCCATCTCGCTGGTCAACTACAACAATATCTACAGCGCCGCCAAAAGGATGAAAAGGGCCGGAAACAGTGTTCACGCTCCGACTAATGTAGCTGCCTAGCCTCTCCATCGCTTGCATCCTCTTATAAATTACTCTAATCTGGAGAATCCAATTCAGGATAATATTAGTTGCGTTCCACTGAATCGTCTTCGCTTAATAAGAAACAGATTGATTATATTACAAACAGCCCAATAAGAAAAGTCAAAACATCAAAGCAAATAACGCCATAATTTAAGACCCCGTCTAGGAGAACATCTTTATCCCGAAATATCAAAAGCATGAATAGGAAGAAACCGCAAGTTATATTAATAGATTGCCTCAGTGACGTCGATCGAGGAATGCCTGGTTACTCAGATGAAGAAAAATCCAGAAAGAAAGATAATACTATCAATAATATATAGTGTTAGAGATCAAAACCGGCAATTAGATGAGCTCTGTTGTCGCTGGCAAAGACGGGTAAGGATAAGTTGAAACAGTTGAGAACTAAATTAAGGAATCCCCCGCCCACGATTAATATTGAATGATGATGCAAATTGGAAGTATATTCGCTGCCAACAAAATGGAATGTACCAAACCAGCAATCATCATTAAATTAGTCAATAATTCATTTAAATGGTCAAGCCATTCCGTAATCGAACACGTAAATCTAATTTGGCGACGGAGTCGAAATCGAGGATTTGAAAGAAGGAAACCGACATGGAGGAGATCAGGGACCGGTCGCAAGATGCCAGATTGGATAGCTGGGTCCCATCTAAGAGAAAGCTTGGCGGAAGGCCCTACCGTCAGATTACTGGTTGCTGCAACTGCAATGCAAGTAGAGCAATTTGACATGATATTTCAAAATCCAGTAGGAAATTGTACAAAGCGTGGGATCAGTGTATTCAACCCCACCAGTTCCCACTGCTTTCCCTAGCAGTAGCCATAAGTGGATCAAATAATATTGGATAATTCTGTTATTGAAATATCAATATCCTACTATAAATCAATATATAACATAAAATAATATTCCTACTTTACAACTCATTGGGTTCATAAAATTGGACGGAGCTACGTCGTATCATAAGCAGTGAGGTTGAAATCCGAGCTAGTTTGCGTAACTTATGAGCACGGATCATGTTTCCGTCTGGTGCGAGCGACAGAGACATTGAAAGAAGGAAAAAATGGAATGTATGTCTCTCTCTAATTAGTACTTATCAATGCGCCGGTTTTGATGGTTTATATGTTTGTTATTATATTATCTAATTAAAAGACTGGTAAAATTTTAATAATAAAAAAAATCAGGTAATTGTCTCCTTCTAAAAAACTATTATACTCTTCACTCTTCAAGAGTATGATTTGATGAAGAAGGGATACATTGAAATTGACAACTACAAGTCATGCAATTGCAATGACTACAATGTTGGACCTTTTTAAAGCTCCTTGTTTAACGTCAAAAACGAAAATGAAGCTGAATTTTTATTTTTTAAAATTATAAAAGCTCAAGAAATCACAAATTAGCTTTTAAAATTTACATGAGTATTAGAATTTATATTTTAAAATAATAAATAAAAATAGATTTTTTATAGGCACCATATATTCTTATTAAAAATAATCCCTAAATTTTTTTAAATGTAGTTATTTTTTTATTGAAAATAATCATATTTAAGACCTAATTAATATTAAATATACAATTTTTTAACAAGAATTCACATTTTAATTTGTTAAATTGTGAGAAACTATATTATTTTTTTAGAAAAAAACTATATTGGTTTAAATATAATTTTTTTATATATAAGAGTGGACTAAAATTTAAATATAGAAGATATTAATGTACTGAATAATTTAATCATAAATAATATGTGTTTAGTAAGTCGCACAATTTAGTAGATACGAGAGTGTGTGATCATGATTGGGCCGAATCAATGAACAAGAGTGTAGCTACACGCTTGCCTAGAAGCCCAACCACAACCCATCTGACAAGCGTCGTGATCTGTGGGACGGCCACACTTTACAGGCGTCGCTGATTAGGGCTGTGTCAACAAAGCCCGCCACTCAATAAGCCCATTCAAATTTACAATAAAAATATCTTATTTAACTCAATAAATATAAAATAAAATTGGTCATCAGGCTACAAAATATAATCTATATATTTTTTAGATTGGGCATCGGGCATAGGGGCTACTCTACCCTACCCTGTCTATGAGTACTCATTTTATTTTTTTTTATTTTTTTCTCTATCTTAAAAGGAAGAATATAATAGCTACTGGTGACTAGAAGGTAATTTTAGAAATATAAATAATTAAGTAGATAAATTGTATCTTTTAATATTTAGAACTATACTAATTTTTTTAACTTTATTAATTATCATATGATTATATTACAAATTATAATTATTTATTTTATTTTTTAGACACTTTATCTTTATCAATATTTGGAAGATTGATACAAAGTTATAATTACAAACTATTTAGACTTCAATACTTATTTTTTATATGTAATAGATCTTAAGATTTTAACTATTATCTTTGTTACCTTATTCTTAGTAGATTATAGATATTATTTAACTCTTAAAGATGTATAAATATAGTATTATTTTAGAAATTTATAATTATAGATTTTTTTATAACGTGAGCATGATATCATGACTTTAGGCATGCCTAACCCGCCCATACGTAGCTCAAAATTATTAGAATTTTTACCGTACAAAATTGAGTATCAACTTACAAAATATAATCTATATTTTGTTTAGATAAAATATCGGGCAGAGTAGTTATTATACCTAACCTTAGCAATGTACACCCTGAGGGTGATGATAATTTTGGTTGCTCATGGGCTCTCTGGGCGATGAATTCTGGATAATCCTGTTCTGTCATTTTGACTCGGTTACAGTCAATTTTTTTTATACTGAGCAAATTATTTTAGATGGTAATTATAATTTTTTAATAAATAAAATTAATTTTTTATACTTTTTACTGGACCAAGCTCTGTCCTTTAGTAGTTCGGCCTGACCTGTTAGATGTTTAGTAATAACAAAAAAAACGCAGTAAAAGTTCTCTTCTAGTGAAAAGGGAAGAAAAAGGAAAAAAATTTACCTTTATATTTTGCCTATTTGGTACAGGTGGACATTATTTCTGACATTACTGGCGTCTCATAACTGGCGTACAATTCCCTTATAAAAATTGTTTGTGCTTTCATGTTCCTTCTTCATCACCACCACGTGTGGGGGCTCCATCTGAAATTATTTGATCTTTGTTCAACTTCTTCGTTTCCCTTGTGAACCATTAAGTCGTATGATCATGAACTTGGTCAAGGCCTTTACATGTCATTGACAGTTGTAGCCTTCATCTTTCTCATATAATTCTGACACGATTGTGACAGGATATAACCATTATTTTTCGCTATCCAAATCTACCACGTCGGCTACGAATGGGTTCCATATGATTTCAAATACTCAGAAAAATATCCACAAGAATAAAATTAAAACAAAAAAAGAATTATCTTTGCCCAAAAAAATGTATTGGATTTGCAGTAGAATATCTGAGCTTTCTATTGCTTCCTTATGTTTGTTCGTTCAATCTTATGTCAGAATTTCCTCGTATCAGTACGATAAGGGAGAAAAATAGAAAACCGTGCCTTATCAAAGAAAGTAAATTAGTGCAGATTGAATGGCAAATAGAAAACGCAAATCGTAATTCTTGGATATCCAAGCATCCCAAGTTTCTGATTGATGACAAGAATCCAACAGAACAATTTGTTGTCCCTGATTATTACCTAATTATGAAGGTATGAAAACAATCATATAAAAAAAGTAAATACAAGTACGATTTTTGTTTTTGGTTCTTGCATCTTCCTCCACCACTCAGCATTTGAGTTTCTCTTCTTTTGCAATTGAGTTTTTGCAGTGAGCAATGGCGGCTTGAATGGCAGCCTGCAGCTCTTCCATGGTACTATCATTAGCAGAAGGAAGATTCATTGTAGGAAGAAGGAGGCCGCTATTACTTGGAGATGTTCTTATTGATGCTGGTGCTGAATATTCTCCTCTCCTTCCTCTCAAATCTGACTTATTTCTGAAACTCAAATTCTCTGAATATGAATAGCTCTGTCCGCGGGCTCCAATTCTCTGTCTTCTACCTGTAAAACTTGACATTAAGGGTTGCACCATTCTTAAGTACTTCTTCAACACATGGACAACCTGAAACCTCCGTTTCTTTTTCTGCTTCTCTGTTTCTTCTTCCTTATCTCTTAGTTCTTCACACCCTTTTCGCCCTCTTAACCGGAATAATGAAAAAGATTTGGACTTGCTTCTTCCTTCTTCTTCCTTTGTTCTTCCATTGTTGTCCATGACCATGCTGCTTCCAGAGAGATCTCCGTTGTTGGGTATTTCATCTTGTGCCGAGTCCGTGATGGGGAGGGTGAAACTGTCCATGGTATTGGTGGAAGAACGAGGAGAAACAGGGAGGTGGGAAAGGAAGTGAAGAGGGAGCAAGTGGCCATGGAAGAAAATGTCATCAGCAGGAGATAAATCAAGTGCAAATGAATTAGGTGAAGTTGCAGATTTATGAGTAGTAGTAGGGTTTGTAGTTGAGGAAGAAGAGTACAAAGAAACAGAGAAGGAGAATTCGTGCGAAGGAGAGGAGGATGCAGAAGCAGGGGACTCTGTAGACGATGATTGCTTTGCTGATTTGCCTTCAATTATCTTTTCCCCATCGTTTTCTTCGTAATTTTGGCACTGATGGTTTTCCATGACAAAGATTTCCCTCCTAACACTAACAAGATTTGATGCAGTGTCTGAGGTGCTCGCTCTACAATCTCTTCTTTTTCTTTTCGGTAGGAGAGATTCTCTTTTTTCTTGATGTATATATGGAATATTAACCAAGATTTGGGAGGGATAAAGGGATTGGAAAAGCAGAGGAACTAGGGGAGAAAGAGAGAGAACAAAAGAGAGCGTCTTTGTCAAATCACAGAGGACTTGGAATGTCTTGCTTGAATATCTTCATTCAGAAGAAAACTTACCTGCGTACATTATTTTAAGATTTTATGGAGCCCTATCAATGAGTTGTTTTTTTATACTCAGTTACTACCACCACTATCCACGGGGATGATTGGTGGTCACCCTAAACCTATTGTGGAGTGAGATGACAAAGTAAATGAATGGAGCACATAGTATCTGAGTTTGCCTCATAACTGAGTACACCAGACTAACATGTGGATTGAGTTGAGTGGAAACCCTTTTTAAGTGGCAAGCTCTACCATTTCTATTGTTGCATTTCTAGAATCCAACTTAAAACATATAGTTACAACTCCTTACTGGTTGAATCAAGTGCTAAATAAAATACATATACTTTTTAGATGGACTACCTAGTATCCCGAGCATACCTTATAACTTGTCTGGGTGAAAACTTTATCTGAGTGGTAAACTCTATTGTCTACATTGTTACATTCTCAAATTCAAACACAATACCTCTAATTAAGCTAATATAACACTCTTACTAGTTGAACCAAATAAAGTAAAATACATACACTATGGTGCGTCAAAAAGAGTTGTTGCTTTGGTAGGTCCAGGTCAAGTCGTACAGAGCAATTGCTGGGACTGAATTTGGAAATGAGGTAAGAAAAATCCAAACTTGGCCACCAAAGGAAGATGGGATTGGCGCGGCGGACTTCACTTTAGAAATATTGTCTTTATTTTGGACGAGTTTTATGCAAAAAGGGAGGGGGTCCACAGTGAAAGAATTAAGCTGCCACGAGCATAATGATGGGAGAAAAATGTAAGGTATCTTTGAATTCATATACGGCTCCAGAGAAATTATCTGCTTCTTTCGTTGTCATCATTGGGTTCGTTCCTCGTGGGCATTCAAAAACCAAATGAATGACCGTCTAACGATGCTACTTAATCATTAATTAATTAATCGATTCAAGACAAGGTGGTGGGTTTTACGTCAACGAGAAAAAGGCATTCAACTTTTGGCGTTGAAAATGATGCCACTTTCTTATTGAGTGGGATAGATGATCATATCTGGAATGTCAATCAAATGGAACGCCATATTCAAAGCAAGTTGCGATTCGATTATTGAATGATAGGGTACGTAGGAAGTGAGACATATTTATTTATATATAAATGCAACTAACGATGATGATGAGTTGAAGAATTGATTAACGAAGATGAGGAAGAAAGGTGAGTCCAAAAGCGAGGATCTCGAGTGGGAGAAGAGACGCAGAGAGAAGAGAGACCCACACGCACGTGTATGAGTATAAGGTTAAGGTGGTCCATTTAACGTACGAAGGAATTTTGTACTCTTCGTCATGTGGTCGGATTCTCTGCATCTTATTCATCTTCCCTCACTCTGTTCTTTTCTTTCTCAATCAACACCCATTATTTCCTTATTATATACGTCTTAATATAAATGTGAGCTGTTTTTTTAATGAATATTTTCTGCTTTTAAGCTCAAAAGATATTAGAGGGGAAATCATTTGAAAAGAAAACAAATACTTCATTCTCAGACAACGAACGCATATCCTTTTTTGGTGGGGTAGCTTTGCCTTTTCATCCCCTCGATGTTAGCCATACAATTTCCTCAACAATTCTCCTTTTATGACTGTTTATGCAAATAATTTGACCCAGGCATTTATCTAGAAAATGTATTACTAAGAAATATTTATTTGCTTGTTAGAAATATTTAAAACATGTGTGTATAATATAATACGTAACAACTGCTGTGCTATATATGGTATGATATTTTCAACCATATATATCCATCTCACATTTACAGTAGTCTATATATTTCAAGGTCCCAAAAAAAAATTACCAAATGTCAGATATGCGTGCTTGAATAAACACCGCAGCAGCATTTAAAAAAATGTTTTTTTTCAAATTTTTTTAATTTGTTTAAATGGTAATTTTCAGAAAAGAAAATGATTCATCATCTATAATATTAATGAACATGTAGATGAAAACAATAAGAGTTAGAAGGGAAAAATTAGAGCAAGACTTTGGAATTGTTCGTGAGCTCAATACATTTATTTTAAATCTTCAACCATAATATATAATTGTGAGTTCTAAAACATAAATAAATACAAAAAGATGTCAAAAAGAGTCGTTTCAAAAGTGATGATGGACTGCGTATATTTTAAAAAAACAACATCTAAATCCCATCAAATATAAAAAAAATTTTAAGAAATAACATAATTAATGTCAAGTCCTATAGGACTTCAAATGAATTTTTTTCTAATTATTAAAAGACATAATTGGCCCTTACTCATATTTCCTTAGTTAGATTATTGTCGATGCTGAGAAAAGAGAAAGGAGTTACCATTCTTCGTCGTCAATGCTCTTCTCTTTACTGCCTTTATCTTCTGTTCTCTTTGCACCTCTCACCTCCCTGCGTCCTTCTTCTTTTTCACCTAAATTTCGAGCAAGCTGTATAGTTATTTTTTTTAACTGTTCTTCTTTAACACTTACCTAAAATGAGAACCTATTTAGTCTTGAGTTTAGAGACATCCCCAAAGAAACAGACACGAAGGAAAGAAGTACTTAGATACTCACTCTAGTTACTGTAAAACATGAATGACAGAGCATATTCTAATATAGGATGGGACATGAGTTATTATTATAGTATGCAATAATTATTAATATGAGTACTAGATTTGTTAATATTTTGGATTGATAAAATAGCAGTTGCTTTTATTTTTGAACTAGTTTTGATTTTCAAAGAAATGAGCAATCTTTCTTATAAACTTTAGTATTTTGTTCAAGTTATTTCATTTATAACCCTAGTAGCATTTGTAGGTTGAAGATCATGAACTTATAGATGTTGCAGCAATCAGTGAACTTACAAGAGTGGTGACAATTGATACTGGAAAGAGCACTGAAAATAATTTACAGATTGTTAAAGGCAACTGCTATCAAGGCTCTTGCCTTTGGTAATGAAAATGTAAAATTGTAATGCTAATGAAATAATTTTATCATGTTCAACAGTGTGGTGTGCCGTTTCATTGCTTAGGTATGCAAAAAAATTGACAACTAAAATATAAGAAATGAAAACAGGTGTTTGAAATAATAATAACAACAACTTCACCACTAGTTAATAACAAGTACATAGTGAAGGAATAACAACATAGGCATAATTCTTCCAAGCATTTTGAAATACACAGGTATCCAACTCCACCAATGACAAATGTGGACTGCATGCCATATTAACTCTTAAAATGAACCTAACAAAACCTGATTGTGGGGGAATAATTACAATTCAACCACTTGAAAATAATAACTCTATACTAAAGGAATAACAATTCTACCAGCGAAAAAAAACTAAACCAAATAACTCCACCACTTCTAAATAACGACATCTTCATAATTCTTCCCAGGATTAGAATATAAAGAAAGTGAATTGAGGATGCAAGCACAATACTTGTACTGAACCAGAAAGAACATACTGTGTGTATGAAAATAGCAACTCCACCAATAACAAATGGCAACTCTATTGTGTAAAAATAACAACTTTACACAATACATCAATGTAAAGTAAATTAGATTAGCAACCAAATTCTTTTTCACCAAAGAAAATATCTAATGGATTTTAAAAAACCACAGAGTTAAATTAGATATATATATATATATATATAAGTAAAGTAAGATGATTAGTAGTACATTTAAGTGAGAGTGTATAGCTATAGTAAACTTTGGCTTGATGTTATAGCTCAACTATAAGTAATGATAAAACATACTAGACATAAATTATTAACAACTCAACTACTCATATAATGATTATATAAGAGAAGTGCTAATGTTATTATTTTGTTAACATTTTGTTGTCAATTGGTACTAGTTGGGATGTTATGTTCAATGAAGCAGTTGTTGTCTATGCAATTGTTGTCAAATAGTGTAGTTGTTGTCTATGTTGTCGTAGGGTAGTTGTTATTTTAGGTAGTGCAGTTGTCATTCCTTTACTACAGGGTTATCATTTAGTATTTGTGCAGTTGTTATGCATTGAATACGTGATTGTCACTCTGTAGTGTAGTTGTTGTCTGTGCTGTCGTCAGGAAGTTGTTATTATAGGTGGTACAGTTGTCATTCCTTTACTACGAGGTTGTCATTTCTTATTAGTCCAATTGTTAATATTCCCCTATATATTATTGAGTTTGAACATTTGTTGAACCTGACATGAAATACAACACCTGTTTATTTAACATGACAACATTCTTTCCACAACAACTTAAAAACTTGACATTTCTTTAAAAGTGTTCAATTACATATATTATTTATAAATTTCACAATCCAAAATGCTTGGGTTAGTAAGTTTTTTCTTCTGATGTCTAGGCTCTTTGCCACCTGCACGAGCCAACATCTTCCCCATGAAATGTGCAGAAAAAATGTATCTTCTGACAGAACCAGTTATTTCCTTTTCATCTTGAATCAATGTCTTGGCCACCATGGTCATCACGTATGAATAGAAATAGAAAATGAGCAAACCACTATTACATTGCACATGGATCAAAGTTGTTACGAATAATAACTAAAATGAGCTTCAAGATCACAAACAAACTATAGGCAACTTTGCTTGCATTTCCATATAAAATGCCTGCAATAAAGTTAAAACAAAACGAGATGTCAAGAACTAGGATACAATGACCATGCCACCATGATACAAGTTGATCACAAATTCCTTGCTTCTAATGAATGTTCAGATTTATCTTTCCTAAAACTATGTATAATCAATTTTTCATCTTGCATAACACATTCATCATACTAATGGTTGAACTAATAACAATTATCATATTTTTTTGAATGAAAGCTAAATACTATCAAACTTAAAATCAGTCATTACAAAAGGTACAACAAGAAGCAAGAAATAAACATTATTCTCCTGGTTAGTATCTGCCTGCAACAAACTGAACTATAGATAAAAAATGTGCAAAATCTTCATATTTGTCCAATAACTCCACAACTCCATCTTCAAGGCCGTTCACCTAAAATATTTTATGATTACCATATGATCAATGATGCATAAATGTTTGAGCCATCATCTTTGAATAATAATTCAGTAATTAAGATTCTTTATCATTATAAAATTATTAGATCCTCTCCACATAATCACATTTAGATCATCTCTACATAATCACATATTCAATAACTTCAATATGAAAGAGCAAGGGGGAATCACATTTTTAATTGTGAATATTATTCCACATAATTTCCTTATGTCCTGGTGAATTTTAAAAGTTTCATCTAGATGATTTTATGTCATGCTCGAAAACCATCTAACTTAACTGAAATTGCCATGCTTCTTTTCTTGCATCATTGTCAAACAAGAAAATAGGGGAAAATACTGAAATTAAATATAAAGAAATAATATTCAGATGACCATATCAGACTGCTTATCTTTCTCCAAATCAACTGCAACTTCCTTCATCAAACTAATAAACCTTCTGGTATCTTGGAATAATGACACATGATGCAACCAAATCAAGCACAACTCAGCAAATGAAAGCCAAAAATCTATTGGGGAAAAAAATAAAAAGAAAACTTCATAATGAGTTGTCTTCCTTTACAGAAGCAATCTTTGATCACTGATCTCCAACATATTCATATAGCTCCAGAGAGAGGAATAAGACCAAAAATACTATTTTTATCAACAGCGTCATCATACATTACACCAAATAAGAAATTGTCAAGAAAATTTTTAAAGAATCCACCAACCCCTTTTTCTCCAATGAATTATTCGGAGACCCTATTAGTAAATCAAATAGTATCATACAGATCAGAGAAATCTGTGAATGATTAAAGGAAATAGAAACACAGAGGAATAAGAAATTAATATAACTCATTGTTCAATATGTGAAGAGTCTAGCGTTGTTATATACATACAGATCAGGGCTGACCTAAATTGCCATAACATAATAGAAAAAGGAACATGAAATTGATGCACACTTTTGAAAGAGAAGAAGAGATAAAAGCAAAAAAGTCAAATCCCATTCGTACCTGCCAATCAACTTCAATGTTGTTAAAATCTTGATCAAAAGAACCACCAAGGATCCAAAATAACTGTACAACTTGTTCGAAATTAAGGCAAAGAAGAAGAAGGACGCAAGAAGTGAGAGATGCGAAGAGCACAAAAGATGAAGACAGTAAGGAGAAGAGTATTGACAGTAAGAAGTATTGAGTCCTTATTTCTCTCTTCTCAGCATTGATGGTAAGCAAAGAGAATATGAGTAAGGGATAGTTATGTTTTTTTACAATTGAAAAAAATTGATAGGACTTGACATTAATTATGCCATTTCTTGAGATTTTTTTAATATTTTATGCCTTCTATAGAACTTAGATGTCATTTTTATTCATTGTCCTTGTAAAGTCACATGGCAACTCACTTTTTTATACATTATATAGAATATAAGAAATTAGCTGTATATCTATAACTTATAAATAGTAATTTATTTTACTGTTTTTATATTTTATATTAACATTGATGATTGATGTATGGCGTGATTTCTTTTTCTATTTCTTTATACAAAAATTGGTTTAGATAAGTTGAATATGAGAGCTCATCAGAACAAGATATGCCTCAAGATGTGAAGAGCTAGCCTGATTTCTGTAACCCTTTGTAGTTGTTGTAGTTTTTTTTATGTAAAAAACAAATTTAGATGAGTTTTATATTGGTCTCCTACTAAAGGCAAGACATAATCTTAAGGTTTATAGAGCGTTTATAGAAAATTTATGAGATTACTTACTAAAAGAACCCTCACAACGATAGTATAAATTAAACTCATATCTTTATAAGATATAATCCCTATTTTTTACATTGTTGTAGTTGATAATATATTGATCAAACAATTACATATGCAGACATACTGCCGGCCGGGGACAGCCCAACTTCTCCCGTCTTCTTGGGGTGTGTTTGGATTAGCTTTTAAAGAATAGATTCTGGAAGAATAGATTCTGAAGAATAGATTTTGGGAAGAATAAATTCTGGGAAGAATATATTCTGGAGAATAGATTTTGGGAATAATAGATTCTGGGAAGAATAGATTTTGAAAATAGAGATATTTGGATGATTAATAGTAGAATCACTTTTTATATTAATAAATTACTAAAAAGGGTATGATTTAATTAAAGTATGAGAGAGGAGAGAGGGTAGAGAATAAATAGGAGAGAGAAGAGAGAAGAAATAGGAGAGATGAGAGAGTGTAGAGAAGAGAGAGGAAATAGGAGATAGTGTGAAGAAGAGAGATGAGAGAGGAGAGAGGAGAGAGGAGAGAGAGTATAAGAAAAAAGTAGGGGTAAAATAGTAATTGAATAATCTATAAGCTCTTTTACAGTTCCAAAATCTATTTTCAATAGCTTATTTAAAACTATGGTTTCAAACTGAAATTTTGTCCAAAATCAATTCTGGACAAAAATGACTGTTTGGCTCAAAGTTTTTCAAACCGAGATTTTGATCAAAATCAATTCTGAACACAAAATTGATGTTTGGGTGAAATTTTCCTAAACCGAAATTTTGTCCAAAATTAATTCTCAAACCATAGGTGCCAAACAAACTTGGGGTCGACTTCATTAAAATCGACATGGTCAGACAGCACCAAACAAATCAAATTCATGAACACCGCGAATTATTGGTGCAAACGCAAATACATGAAATCGGTTTAAACACTATTCACGGTCTTTGTTCCCGTCGCATGCATCAAGTAGACGTAAAATCAAGAACATTTCCGTTACAAGGGCTAAATCGGGGGTAAATTTGATGGGAGAACATTTCTATTATAGGGGTTACTGTTAGTTCAGTAAGTAATAATCAAAACCTAATGCCACAACAACAAATCATTTAAACCGCTCAATACACTTCTAACCTAAGGTGGGATTTTTTTTGGGTACAAAATCTAACGTGGGATTGAATTCCCTATGACACATTACAACAACAAAAGCCCTTTCTTTTAAGGTCCATATCCTGATTCCAAAGGGCCCATATACAATTGAACGGATTCGAAGCAGAAATAATTATATCAACAAATAAATTGCCTACAACATCCTATTGTAGTATTTTACACTGCACTTAACACAGCCTTCCACAACACTTGGGCGGTTGCTATTCCACTCCTCCAAATCAGAAATCTTATAATAACATGCAATTGAGACTCTTCTGACTCTGAAGCACTGGGAAAGAGAAAAATCCGTATCAATTTTGACTAGTAATTTCAAATAGATCCAAAATCTTGAGAAGCCGCCAGGACAACAGAGGGAAGTCACTGTTCGGAAGTTCAATCTCCCATTATGTGAAGAATCATTAGCTCTCTCTCTCAAAATGCAAATATACATGCGAATGCGTTAGTCAGCTGCCATGTCTACCTAAAAGCAAAAGATGAAAGAAAAAAATTATTTAAGCCTATCACTCGTCCATAGCAAGGCAGAAAATAGAAATGTGTCTGTAATGGAGAGAGGTTTATCACATCACCTAATTTTCTTTTCCCTTCCATGGCTTCTTTTTTGTCTTGGCAACTTCGGCAAAGGAATGGACCCTCCCAGGGACGCAATTTTGCGGGGTTGGACGCCCCTTCGTGTATTGATATACCCTCCCCAGGCTTCATCTCAACTTGACAGACTGCACATGTAAACAACCTGAACATGTTGCAGAGCGGATATTTTGTATCTAACCTGCATCACAGACAAAAAGGTTTTAGCGTCAGGCGACACAACACTGAGCATGCAGCTAACTTGAATGCTTGTTATACAACCAAACCTCTCCGAAAGCATAGCAGATCCTTCCTCGTACAGCTCCATTACCACATCAGGCTCCATATAATCTTTTTCGTTATAAGAAGATGATTCTGCAGACTTTCTCCGAAACATGGATCTAAACATTCCTTTCATTGGTCTTTTAGCATGTGTCGGAGGAGGAGCAGGTGGTTTCTCGGGGGGCAAAATATCAATAACAATGCAGGTTGTATCATCTCTAAGTCCCTTTGCTTGTACCGCTTCCTAGGGTTAAAAGGAGACAATGGAATAAAATAAATAGGCAATTAGTGCAACAAAATGAAAAAATTAGAGCAGATGGTGTATCTTAAATAATGGCGTTGAAATCATAATGAAATTAAGGAACCAACATGAAAACAAGCCAACTATTTACAATTAGAGAAAGATGTAAACAAAGCATACTTTAACGATATGCGGTGCTGCAACCTCTGGTGACATCCCACGACAACAATGAAGGGCTGCTTCTGCAGATAGAGCATCCCAAACACCATCACTGCAGAGGATAAGTCTGCCTCCAGATGTGGACAGCTGCATAAGCAGAGAAAGCAATTATGTAAACTAAAGCGAGCTAATGAAGAAAGGCAAGTGAAAAATAACAAATCAACAAAAATGCAATATTATTATGGGCGAAAGAATGTAATGTCAACCTTCACTTGCTTTACGTAAGGTACAGGAACAATGAATTGTCCAACATCCATATCACCAATAGATCTTGAAAGACACAAGCCACCAGGCCAACATCTCAAAGGACCAATCTACAACATAATTGAGCTAGTTAGGCATAAACTGTCACTTATGCAAATGCAGAACCCTTTTAAAAATATAGGTAAAATTACAAAGCAATATAATAAATAAATATATAGTCAGTATGATTTTGAAATGTTGAACAACATATTTTCAAAGCTGAAAAGATTACAAAACTTTAATGACCTGTCAAATAAGTATTGTTTGGTTGAAATGCTGTTCCATACAATCAAGTGTCTTCCTTTGTAATCAACAAGAGTATACTTAAATTTTGATTGTATTTAGTACACTATGAGTTGTTGCTTCTTAATTTCTCATAGTAAGATTAACTGAACAAGACTAATTGTGCAAAAAATAGTATCACCTAGAAGCCCCAGATCAATGCACTAGCAGTCCCGCTGCTAGTGTGTGCGAGTGTCATTTTTTTTTTTGAACAGGTGTTGTAGCCTGTTGACACAGCCAAAATATCAGGGGAAAGAAAGGATAATAGTCAAAGGAGATGTACCTCTGCACCTCCACCAGTATTTAGACGACCAACCTCACCCCCACTACTTGTTATACGTGTCACCCTAATGAAAGGAAAACAAAGGGTGAGGCTAAGCTGTAATGAAGCAAACCCAGAAATGGTTCAACAAAAGCATGGCATTTACAACTTACTCCTCTTCATTGGTGTCTAGTCTGTGATCCGCCGATAGGTAATAAAGCCCACCTTCAGAAGGTTCAAATATGCATCGGGAATCACCAACAGATGCAACGGTGACAACCCATCCTTCTATAATCACAAAGGTCACAGTTGTTCCTGATGTTTGCGCTGCACAAATGAAATAAGTAAAAGAACTATTCATCCCAGAACCTAAAAAGCTTAATAATTCTCGTCAATAGCTAAAAATCAAAGAATCAAAGCCCCTTCACGGACACCAACTTATGATGCTTTACATAAGGAACAATTTCATAAATCTACAACCTTACAAACAGCAGAGTTGGACAAGTTCTCCCCCATGGATCTACTACATACAAGTGGAACCTAAGCTTAAGTGTCAGGCCCTGTTCTTAATTGAAAGGAGAACTTTTTATAGAAGTCAAAATAAGGCACGCAACAAAGATTTCATAGAATGCTGCCCACAGACTAGCTTCAACCCAGGAAGTATGGATCTCCAAATGGATAATTAACGCTAACTATTTCAAACAGCTAGCCCCTTCTATCTAACAGAAATTTAGAAATATTTCAAAGATTTCACAAGTTTGTTAGTACGCATCTCCATCAGAATTATTCTTTCTTCAGTTTTAACATTTTAACCTTCAAAATCTCCAAGTGATCATTAATGACAATCTGGTGATAATATAGATGGGAATAATGAATAATATAACAGTTGTACCTGTCTCTTGAAAATCTTTATCAGTTTTCACAAAGCCTGCAACTAAGGCCCGAGGCAAAGCTGCTATCCACTCATCTCTGTTAAGATCCGAAGGGATCACAATTAAAATATTATTTAGTAGATTCTCCTTGGCATAAATAGCAGCAGCAGATCCTTTGTGTCCATCAAATAGCTGCAAAACTTCTAGATTAGAAGTGGGAAAAAGCAGCCAACAAGAGGAGAACAAAACAACAGGTCCTAGGAAGCAAGAGCTGTTGTATTGAGACAAAAAAAAACAAAAACAAGAAGAAACATTCATTGCACTGGCAGCTAAAGGTCCTTATGGTGAACCAAGTTGACTAATATGAAGCATGAACAAGAAATGAAAGTATAATTGATTTCATATGTACAAATGAAAGCTTAATGATGAAGATTATAGCTGATGAAAACATCATATGCAACTCGCTAATCTCTATTCCTCTGTCTAAGTGGGTTACAAAGCACGTAGCAAGTCACATAGTTTAATTAAGTAAATTTCGTTGTCAGTTGCGATCATTATCATCGATGCCACGGTATAATAACGAGTTACGTAAAAGAAGGCATCACAAATTGATTAATTACATCGCAACAAAATCTATCCACTAATAAGTTATAAAAAGACATGTTTTTACTCTTAAAAAAGAGGATGAAGGTAACATACTGCGAAAACAGAATACGTCGAAACCCCGTCCCCCACCACCCTCTGGCATTCCGTTTTTAGTAGCGTTAAGTCCTCTCCCTTTTTGCTCTGGCTTGCTTGACCATGCTGAATTTCTGGTTTTTCAATTTTCTCGCTTGCTGATTCACGCTTCAGGAGCACCGAAAGGGGGACCGTATGGTGTTCACTCTTGGTTGACATTGTCGACGCCCCTCAAGCTCAAATGACGATATGACCTACTGCAGAAAAATGCTCATAGCTCTAGTCCTCCGTGCTTTATTGTAACGAAATCCTGAACAAGGAAACAATTACGCATTACTCAAAACATCTATTTCCACTCACTCCCAATTTAAATTATAATCGAGCTTTTATTCCTCGAGCAAGTACAGAATAAAAAAAATCTCCAAACAATGACAGGAAATTCTGACTCGCATCGTCAAGCGTTATGAATGATGAAATCAAAAGGAAAACAATGAACACCGTTGATCGATCAGAACTCAGAACACAAATTGCGAGAAATGCGATAATGTGGAATAATATACAAAAATCTCAGACAACCCGGATATCAACGCTTGGGATTAAAACGTTAAACCGAAATCCTAATCAATGAATCCCCCCATTTGGAAGGTGGATTAAGAATTCACGGAAGTCAAATAGGAGAGGGAGGAGAGAACAGCACAAGAAAGGGAGATTTACAGAGAGGGGGGGGGGGGAAGGTAAGAACATCAATCGTGCAGTGAAATATGGAGAAATGTTGAATTACATTGCTGTGTGTGATCGAAAAACTCGGATCCCGACGTCCTGCAAAAATTCCATTGTTGATAGAGCAAGAGGTTAAGGGGGAAAGAGAGAGAGAATACAACTCCAAATTGAGCAATCCCTGGGTGTGCCTTTTTCCTCACCTTTTTTTTTTTGGTCTTCTCAAAACACCAAGAACAAAGATAAAGACGATGACATGGCAAAAACGCTTCGTTTCTTCCGCTCAGGCGCTCCGAGCCAGCGACAGCGTATATCCTGCGCCGAAGACCTGGTCATTTTCGCGGTCTCTTTGGCCTTTGCAGCACTCCATCAAATCAAGTGTTGAATTGTTAGCCATTGTCTTTGACTCGCGCTCATCAATAATCCTCTTGTTCGCCAGCTAACTTAACCGGCATAACGAAATCATGGTCCTTTGCTTATTTATTTTTTTTCCAGGTCTGCTTTAATATTTTATAATTAATTAAAATATAATTATGGGAATAAAAAATTGTGCGTAGACAAATGATTTAACAGGGCAAGCACAAATGATAATTGTCACATGTCCCCATATGCGAGTCCGAACTAATAAAGGTTCTGAGGAAGGCAGGGCGAAGGAGCTGACACCGAAGCCACATGTTTTTAAAGGCTCTGTCTGGGAATGCCGAAAACTGAACAGAATGCCCTCAACCCCACAGCACACCCCTATCTCTTTACCTGTTTTTTCTTTTGTTCTCAAAACTTTAGCTTGTAATCATATAATATAAATTGTAATTTCATGTATTTACTGGAAATAAATATTTATGGGTAGGTGTAGGTACCCTGCATGATCATGGGCTACAATGAATTCCTCTCTATTTTTTTCTTTTAATATTTTTTGGACAATGTTTAATTTAATTTTTAAAAATATATCTGCCCACAGCTATATGAAAAAATTATTATTTTTTAGCTCGGACATCAAGCTTGAAACTGAAAGATAACAAAACCATTGACCCTCCAAGAAGACCGCAATTAACGGAGCCAGTCCTCCCTCGCCACTCGCAGGGAGTGCCCGCCTCATCTCTGCAATTGATGCGCGTGCATTGCACCGCCAAACTGTTATTAGCCGTGTCAACCGTATATGAAAACAAACCTAGTTTATATAAAGTTAGCCTACAACTATAAAAACCTATTATTAGATTTATATAAATTTTGAGTATATTATATATATTTTATATTATTGAGTCTAAATTAAATTATACATATTTATTTGTAAATTCATATTTTTTATTTAAATTTTTTTCATATAATCATAATTTAATATGAATACTTATATATTATAATTATATTATATTATTTTAATTATAACTAGCTATAAATTTACCCTGATCTTATTTTCAGGCTTTCAATACCTTGCGTAAATTATTAAATTAGTACATTTTTGAAGAGGCTCTCTAGAACGGGGAAAGTAGTGTCCTACATGTTCAGGCGCGTGTGGGTCTTAAATTATGTACAGCTGGTGGGGCCTGAACAAACCCCGCGTTAAAGTACTCTCGTCGATGCATTATCAGCCTTCCAGTAAGGGTGTGTTTGGATTAGCTTTTGGAGAATAGATTTTGGGGAGAATAGATTCTAGGGAATAGATTCTGGGAGAATAGATTCTGGAAAGAATAAATTTTAGGAAGAATAGATTATGAGAAGAATAGATTTTGCAAATAGAGATGTTTGGATGATTAATAGTAGAATCACTTTTTATATTAATAAATTACTAAAAAGGGTAAGATTTGATTAAAGTATGAGAGAGGAGAGAGGAGAGAGAGAGGAGAGAGGAGAGAGAGTATAAGAAAAAAGTATGAGTAAAATAGTAATTAGATAATCTATAAGCTCTTTTCCAATTCCAAAATCTATTGAAAAATAGCTTCTTCAAAACCATGGTTTCAAACCGAGGTTTTGCCCAAAATCAATTTTGGAGGAAAATGGCTGTTTGGCAAAAAATTTTACAAACCGAGGTTTTGGCCCAAAATCAATTCTGGATAAAAATTGATGTTTGTGTGAAATTTTTTCAAACCGAAATTTTGCCCTAAAATCCATTCCCAAACGCTTTCCCAAACACACGCTAAGTTGTTCAGCAAGGTAGGGAAAAGAAAAGTGAAAACAAAAACGCCCAGAGCTGCATCATGCATTCCGATTTCAGACCCTGCTTGAAAATACATGTTTTCTATTTATTTTATATTTTTTTATAACATAATATGGACTTTGTAATTTTATAATATGGCGTATGGGATAGATGCTCCAGAACTAGCCACTAGTCATGACTACTCTGCAAATTTTAAACATCCACCTTGATTAGCCAACATGATTAGCCCTCTTAATTGTGACCTCCCTTGAGGTTATGCCATCAGAGGTGCCTCGAGATGAATCAGAAGACGAGAAAAGACCCTCGAGCAGCCAATAATGGCTTAGGGATAGGCGGGAAAGCAGTTGATATCTGGAAGGAGAAGGTAAGAGACCAATACCAATCCAAGACAAGGGAAAAAGGAGTTTCAGTAGGCCAACGTTATGGAGCACCCAAGCCTACAGCATAAATAAGTAGGTCTAAAATGAAACCGGTTAACTTGTGAAGTACTGAGGTAACATTTCCAGCTGTACAAAGAAAGTTTGAATCTGCCCACTAGTAGCTTATGAAGCCCGAGTTCTTCATCCATAGTAGCACCTCTGCTAGTCCGTCTTTCAAATTTCTGGGTCTATAGTCTAACTCCCTTTTAGCTTTATCGCAGGAATATTCCCATCGATGCCTTAAAACACGAACTGTCTGCAACAAGATTAAGGGATGGAACTTAGAACAAATCACATTAAACGTCTGAGAACAGAACAACATCAAAGGAGAAGTCCGATCAAATTTGGACGGGGATGTCATCATTGCCTTTGGGTCTAAATAAATCATGTAACTTACTGGTGGACTGATGAGGGGAAGCTTTCCAGTGATTCGAGAGAATAAAACTGATAACCAACCATACGCTTCAATCACCCACAGAGGGATATTAAAGAATGGCCTTTTCGTACTAGTGATGACTGCAGCTATATCAAAAACATGTTTAAATGACGCATTTTCACCTGTTAGCAGATACCTATTACCAGGTTGCCCCTTTTCCATTACGGCAATGTGTCCCTCCATTACGTCATCAACATGGCTAAAAGAAAATCTATCATTTCCGCAGCCTATGTAACCAGGTAATCGTCCATTAAAACGCTCTATTATCTGAAGTATGGCAGCATAAAAAGAGCTTTTTTCAGTAAGATGTAAAATGTTATGGGATTGAAAACGAAGATATCAGGTTAAATCATGCCACTAGTGCTTGTATGAAGAATTAGTAATAACAAATAAAGGAGGATAGAACATCATTTCCGAATGCATTTATTCCACTAGCTTGCAGGCAAAATAATACTGCGTGGAAAAATATAATGAAAGAGAAAATTAACGCCTCATTTATATACTGAGACAGGAGGAGGACAAAGCTAGTTGAGAAAATTAAGGGCGAGCAGGAAGTTGGGCGTGAAAAGATACTAAATAAAAACAAAAATCATTTAAATTTTTCAAACAGTTCAATGCCACCGTCTCGACCAAGCAGACCTAATTTCAGTGAGACGACCTCTACCTAATGAGTTTGTTTTGCAGCATAGAAATACTTGCATAAAACTTACAACTTACCCTCAACTCTGTATTGCATACATCATCAGCCTAACCTAACATCGAAGTGTGGTTTGGTGCTTTTCTTCGTTAAACCCAGCCTCAATCCCTTCTCCATTAATTTTATGTACGTAACTTAAGGTAGAAAGCGAACTGATAAACATATGATTAGGGACCTGAACTACTAACTAGATGCTATTATTTGCATTAATACATAAATAGAGTAAGTTGAAAACAGCTAAAATTGAATTTAAAGAGAAAGCATCAGGAGAAAGAACTAAATTGGAGTCCACTTGCACCCTTAGACTCGAGCTTCTAAGCTTCACAAATTGCTGTTGCTACATATTTCACATAAATGGATCCGCGGGCATTGAATAGGAACTCCAACAAAAAAGTGCCTCCCTATTCCAAGCGTATATGATACTTGCTAGGTAAAAACAGGAAAAAGGAACAGCATTACTATAAGTTAAATGAGAGTAAAGAAACAGAAATGGTACCATCCGACAAACAACATTTCCTGCAGTGACTTTGCCAGGCCCGTAGATAACCCCGGGATAAACTGCCACTAATGGTATGCCCTCGGACGCAGCTTGCAGAGCAATTTTATCCGCAGCAACCTTTGATTTCTCATATTCCGTGCAGAAAAACTTTTCATGGTGGACCTGCAATCATAATTAAATTTCCGAAACCAATACACAAACATAGTAAGAAAAACACATAACATCTCCAGAACATAGCTCTGGCGAGTAAGCAACAAAATCAAAACTCTTCCCACTTGATTCTCATCGGCAATGCTTCCATCAGTTGTTCCCAGTGCGAAAAATGACGACGTGTAAATAATTTTCTCCACTGTCTGGGTCTGCTTCACTGCCTTCAACAAATTTTTCAACCCGCCAACGTTCACCTAATACAATTAAAAGAAAATTGCCAAGGTATCAGATTCAGTTATATGAAATGTATCTACAGAGAAATGAAGGGTTGCGTACTAACAGAGAAGAATTTAGAGGGCTCCGGAAGCCAAGGCTCTACAAGAGCGGCTAAGTGGAAGATGATGTGGCAGCCGGAGCAGGCAAAGAGAAGAGAAGCATAGTCAGTAACATCACCGTAGACGATTTCAAGAGCTCCGGCATCGGCAGGAGAAGGAAGATCTGAGAGATCACTGGTTGGCCTTGCGAGGACCCTAATTGAGTACCCTTTGCGGAGCAAACCATTATAGAGCCTTCCCCCAAGGTAACCGGATGCGCCTGTAACCAGAATCTTCATCCTCTCTCTGTTTCGCTTGACCGGATTCGAAGCCACTGCTCCGGCGTTCTCCTTCCAGTTCAACTCAATTATGTCTTCCCTCTTCTGGTGTTGACCTCCGATACGGGCAGCCGGGCCATTCCGCACGTGGTTTTTGTCACATTTATAGAATTTATATTTTTTAGTTTCCTAAGGGCATGTTTGGAGAAATCCAAAACCCTAATTTTAGAAATTTTTTAGACAAAACTTTAGTTTAGTAAAATTTTAAAATAAATAGTTATATTTGTTCAAAAAATTTTCTGAATAAAATCATAGTTTAAAACTATAATTTTAGATAAATTGGTAGGACTAGCTTTTATAATAATAAAATAACTTATCGTTACCTATTTACTATTTTACTCCCATTTTTTCTCACTCTACTCTCTTATTCTTCTCTCTCTTATTTTTCTCTTTTGCTCTTCTTCTCCTTCGTGTCAGTGTCCCTGTATTGCTCCCATCCATGTCATTATCACTGTCACCACTTGTGGTTCTCTATAAGTTGGGGGTTGTCACTCGTCTATCATTGTGTGTCGTGGGTTGTTGCAAGTTGTGGGTTATCACTCATAAGTTATTAACCATTGTAACCTCACTTTGTCAATCACCTCTATCACTTTTATCAGTGTCATCGCTAGTTCTAATCGTAGGAATAGAGGGAGAGTGAAAAAGAGAGAGGAAAAAAAGATTTTTTTAAATAAAATTATATCTTTTATAATAATTTATTAATAATAAAAGTCATTTTATTAATAATTATTCACACACTCATTTATTCAATTTTTTTTCATAAATTTTTATCTAAAAATTATTTTTTAAAAATTATCTAAAGATTATTTTTTCTATAAATATATTTCTAAAAATCTATCTAAATACTAACTAAAATTACGACAACCGCTGTCCAATAGTAATAATAATAAAATAGTGTGAGCTTATCTGGCAAACATTTACCCAATTGTTAAAGGGTTGGCAAATAACTCATAAACTAGTGAGTTATTTTATTTTTTAATATATATTCCATAAAGCCACAATCTATGTTAAATCTTAAACTTTTCCCCACAAAATAGAAACAATATTTTAATAATAATTTTCAGTTCATTTTTAAATGTTTAAATTTATTTATTTATCTTTGTGTAATGTTGTAATAATATTTTATATAATATTCAATTTAAATCATTTATTTTTTTATCTACAAGATTTATATAATATAATAATAATTTTATACAAAATTTAGTTTAAATTATTCATTTTTGTATCTAAAAGTGTAGAGATGAAATTAAAAAAAAAAGGAACAGGACTTTTTTGCCCGACAACTAGAGAGGATTCTGACTCATAGTTCAGACACATAAATTAATAATATGTTATGCAAAAGTTATTATTAATATATTATTAATTATTAAAAAAATAAATCATTTAATCTTTTAACTTTTAATCCAGATATAACTTCATCCGTCAAATTTAACTCGTATAACTTAATCCCAAAATTTTAGCCATTTCACAAATTCATCCTTGGCGTTAATAATAAAACTGGAGCGGGGTTAACTCTTTGCCGTAAACATTCATGTCATCTTTCTCATCCCTTAGTCTCCATCTCTGACGTGCTCTCTCAGCGTTGTAGATTCTTCATTCCTTTTTTTCCTTCTCTTTCTTCTTCATCTACCCTTCCTGAAATTCCCACTAACGAAGACGAGACAGTAAGTATTGTGTTCCTTCTCCTCCTCCTTCATCCCATGCATACCTGTATCCCCGTCTTCTTCCGATCTCAACGCTAATTAACATCTATGGGGAAAACAACTCACAACTCCTCTCTACTGTAAGAAAAGCTCCTCTCAAGCCTTAAATGTACAATTAAATCCTCACATTTAGAACCTCTTTTTTCCTCTTCTAATTATTTTAATAATTTTCTCTCTCTTATTTTCCATTTTTCAAAAAGTATATAGGAGCTTTGCTCTAGTTGGGAAATATTGAAGCCTGCAGGTGGCAGTTATTTGGTTTCATTTGCTTTTGATATTCTTCCATCTTTTCTTCCTTTCGGTACTTCTCATATGGATTCTCCCGACTAATACCACTTGCATCCCAAACAATAGCAAAATAAGTTTGGGTGAGTGTTTGCATAATGAGTTCGACGGAGCCAAACGATGGAACAAGGTTATCGATGATCGTCTTTATCAGTGGGAATTTCAAGAAGGCTAGATGAAGAAGAAGGAGAGGGAAAAAAAAAGGAATGAAGAATTTGAAAAGTTGAGAAACCACGTCAGAGATGAAGATGAAGGGAAGAGAAAGATGACCTGAATGTTAATAGCAAGGAGTTAACATCGTTTGTTCCTCCAGTTTCATTATTAATGGCAAGGATGAATTGATTAAGTGTGTGTTTGAATAAATTTTTAAAAAGTCTATGAAAAAAATAGATTTTAGGTAGTTTTTAAAAAAATATTTTAAAAAAAGAGTTAAAAAAATAAATAATTTTAGATAAATGAATATTTTGATGGTTATTCCGAAGGCAGGGTTATTGGTTCGGTTCGGTTCCAGAAGAAATGAAGGAAGGTTTAATTCATTTACCCAGGCGCCCCGGCATCAACGCTCATGGGGTTCTTGGCCAAGCGTTGTTTGATATATGTGTTCCTAAGAACGTTGAGGATTGGGATATCAAATCAAATTCCAAGAATGCACGATCCTTTGCTGGGACAAGGAGGCAAGGCTCTTTCAATCCTATAAAATGCATACGGCGCTCGAAGTTGTAGAATTGAGTAGTTTAATTTCACGGGACTCTGGATGACAAACCTCCGACAAGTATGACTTGGAAGTATGAAGGTGGTGTTGCGTACTTGGAGGCAAATGGTTGGCCCCTGGCTATGGTACCTAAAATAAGAGGCTGAAAGGGTGAAATGAAATCTTACATATGATTTGTTTGTTTTGTATTAGGTATTAGCAGAGTACAACGTAATGGGTCGATCAGCTCGTCACTCTGGAATATGAATTAAACAGCTACTTCACTTGGGAATATATATTGTGTTCGAGTCAAATCGAGTTAACAAAGTACTTTTTTGGCAAGCGTAATATTTAATAATGAAGAAAAAATTGATCATTTGATCTTTCAACTTTTAATTTAAATATAACTCACTCCCTCTCAATTTTAATTCGTCGTGATTAAGTCCTAAGAGTTTGGCCTATTTAGGGCCTGCTTAGTTTCTCCCAAAATCATAGCTTTAAAAAAAATTTTGGATAAAATTTTAATTTGAAGAAATTTTAAAATAAACAATCATTTGTCCAAAATAGTTTTTGGATCAAACCATAGTTTAAATTTATAGTTTCAGATAACCTGATCAGAATAGCTTTTAGAACAATAAAAGAACTTATAGACTACTCAATTATTATTTTACCCTTATTTTTTTATATATATCTCCTCTCTCCTCTATTTTTTCTCCTATCTCTTATCTCTCCTCTATCTTTTCTACAATTTCTCCTCTTTCTTTTTCACCATCTCTTCTCTTTTATACTTTTAATAAAATTATATATTTTTTAATAATTTTTTAATTACAAAAATTATTTTAATAATAACTCATTGAACCAGACAACAAATCTACGTGTGTATGAGTGTGTGATATAATTAATATATACGTATCCATGTGTATATATATATATATATATGCAACATTTAACAAATCGTCTTACTTATAATTCATTGAGAGCACATCTCATTTCTATAATTTCATGAGAACAGATCCACCATAATCATATTCTATAACGTCATTGCCATTTAGCATCAGACTTATGTAGAGAAAAGCTGTGCCGATTAACAAAATCCTCATGGTCACAAGCATATACGGTTGAAGGAATATAACCGCAAAACGTGGTCACTGATTGATTGTTCTGACATTATGCCATGAATTCATTCACATTATGGGGAAAAAAACATAAAATCAATACCAATCACAAAATCTATGACTTTAATAAGGTCAAAGTTAATGAATTGTAAAAATATGACCTGATTTTCTTAAATTAATTTCATGTAAATGGTATGACTGTATTTAAATTATTGTTATATTTTATTATTGATTATAGATAAAATAAATTGAAATATTATATTATTAAAAATAAAAAATTTATAATTAACCTCCAACTAACTTTTAACAGCTGGACCTCTGGAAGAAATAAGTTTTATGAAATAATGCGGTAATATGATTTGACGACTCTATATAATAAACTGTAAAAAAGAGAGAGTAAATACGAGTAGCTAGCAATAAAAAATGTACGGAGAAAAGATAATGAAAAAAAGAGAACAGCTGAGAATTGAGGAGAGATCGAAGTTCATAAACTTCATAAATTATTTGATGATATTCGAAGGTTACAGGTGAAGAGGATGAATAATAAAAACAATAAGATGTTTGTCGGGCCAAAAAATACTCCCATAAGTCAAGAAAACGCATGTCCCCTGGCAAGGGCACAAGGGCAGCTGCATCGAGGAACAAATTCGAAAGTGCATTCTGACAGGAAGAAGACATTGGCGTACGGTAGCAATAGGCGGTGGAGGCACGCCACTCCCCAGCACACTTTAGCATAATCGCCATCAATGACGAGGGAACCACCGAAATGATGGAGTGGGGCACCTAATCACAACAGCTATTGACAAAAAGTGCCACGTTAGCACAAGCATGATCCAATGTTTCGTAAAAAATGCGATTACACTTAGGGAACAGTGATTTCGAGTTTCTGGCCCAAAAACGAGGAGAATCGCAATTAGTACTTTTTCTAGAACCACGATTACTAGATTCAATTAGCGGAGCTAATAGAGCTAGAAGATATTAAAAACGAATCACAGCTTGGCGGTGAATTTTCATTTTGAGCCTGTTGTGATTCACCGATCTATTTGGAGCGAGGGCAATCTGAGATTCAAATCTTCAAAAAACTGCCCTTTCCGAAGAAAGAGAGAGAAAGTGGGAAATGGTGGGATGAGGATAAAGAAGAAGAAGGGCAAGCGAGAGGGCTATGGCGAGAATTGAGTGGGCTCTTCAAGGAAGAGGGAAGTGGGTTTGTTCGTACAAGAAAGCCATTGTCATAGTTTGCTTTTTCAACATTGCGGTTGCTCTCTACTTTCTTCGCACTCTTTATGCCTCTCTTTATATCTACTCCGGGAACGTTTCGCGAAACAGTAAGTATTAATCTGAGGATTGGATTGGTTGGCCAAAGAATACGAGGATTGGATTTTTTTTATAACATCCACATTAGTGATTGTCAATGTTTTCTGTTCTACCCGTGTTTCCACTAATAAAGTATTGAAATGGGTTTCTGCTTGAAATGTTGTGGATATTTTGGATTTTAATCTTTCCACCTTAAAGTTGTCCTATGCTTAGGTGGTTTCCGTAGCTTAAAACCCACTCCTGCCTCGGATTAACAGAGTGCTTTAATTTTTCAATATTAACTCGAAATTTCTCCTTCCGATTTAATTTGATTTTGTTGTCTTTCCAGTTGTCCCGTATAACTCGGATCAGATTCAGAAAATGGAAGAATCAATCCGAATTCGTAAGGCATATAAACCCCAGGAACTGGTTAAATGGGTAAGAACCATTTATGCTTAGCTCGAGCTATCACTTCCTCATGAATTGACCAGAAGTTAATGTATTATAAAACCGTTGTCCCGAAAGGTGAAGGCACTAGAAGGGGAGTTATCAATAGATGAGAGGGCGTCTCAGTTACCTCAGCATTTAAGACAGAAAATAACGGATGAGATATTGCAGTGGCTGAGGAGCTTGAATTCTAGTGGCACGAACACTACCCAGAAAATTGCCATGGAGCGAGGTGAGTGCACGCCTGTAATTTTACTAATGCGGGTATAATATTTCTGCCTTTCGGAACATAGGCATTTTGGTAACCCAGTTCCCTGCCAAATTCATTTTCCATGGGTGGGAAGGTGCAAAGGCTTATTATCATGTACTTATGTATCACTAGTGTTAATTTCAAGTCGAAAGATAAGATTATTGTTAAAAAGTACTTATAGAATATGCCCATTTTGAAATTTGTAGAATTTGGTACTTTGAATTGGTGCTAGAATCAATTATCTCACTTTCGGTGAATTGTCTTTGTATCAAGAATTAAACTAGCTTTCAGAGGACTTCATAGTGGCTTTGTGTAAGTCTCAAGTCAAACTACGATAAGGAAAAAGCCTTGCTGCTAGGTTTTGCTTAGTGAGAGAAAATGCTCTAGTAAGGTACATTAGTGGCCTCTCTTTCTTCATTATAATTTGATCCGAGTAGGGATTCTTTGATTAGCTTGAAATTTAGTCTTCAATCTTTTCTTTTCCCTTTTATTTATTTTTTTTTGGGGGGGGGCGTGAGTTTGAAACGTGTTCCTGATATTTCATCTAGTTGGATTTAAGGTGATTGCTAACTTCATATTGCAGTAGATAACCTGCAAATTGGGGTCCTCCCTCCATGAAAGCTTTAGCATGTTACCTGTGCTTGAGAGATTTGATGTCCTCTGGTGCCTGATCCTTGATCTTAAATGTTTTTGTGAACTGAAAATAAGACAGGTTCTATAATGGAGGCATGAAGAGTTCTCCATTTTTTTCATACATTAACACGGCACGAAAAGTATAGAAATAAGCCTGATTGCAAAAGATTTTGCCTTCCACTTGGGCAAAAACTTGCTTACGTTTTCCTTTCAAATGTTGGTTTTCATACATTAACAAGGCACGAAAACTATAGGATTGAGGATCTAATCAAATATGGAACTGCACATGATATGACTTATCCTACAAGTTTTTCTGGGTAAAAAAGTTCTCTGATATGGTCAGGACATGGCTTATTGTAATTGGGTATGGTTGTGACACTTCAGCTTTGAATTGGGTATGGTGAGGTTTGTTCTTCACCAAGGAATACTCGAGCACTGCTTCTGGTTTACTCCACAGTACTATATGGCTACTCTGCTCGTTTGGTTTTCATCTTGCTGAGTCGCTTACAGATGCCATACTAGTTTTTTAGTGTGCAGAGTAGCAATAAATAATGAGTAATTTTAAGTAGAAAGAAAAAGTGAAACTGAATTGACGTGGAAAACAAAAAAATGCCAAATAGAGGAACTCTATATGTGAAATTATCCTTGCGTCTGTATCTTATTGTACCTGACATGTATTTTGAGTCCAAACTTCAGATGTAGTTATTCTTTGTAGAGCAGTCAACCATTCATTGACGGGGCCAATGAAATGTTTCTGGCATTAGAAAATGTTCATTTTCTGGAGAGCTGGGCATTATAATCCATCATTTTCTGTGAATTATTAATAGCTGTTTTAATTTAGAATTTTGGATACTAAATTCAGTGATGTGATGACTGTTAAGTTGCTAGAATTTAGCCGATCATTTGCTTATGTATTTTTGACACTGATCCTATCTCTTTCTCCTTTTGGTGATATTACTTTTAAACATTACAGAAGCAGTTGAAAGTTGGCGAGAGGAAACACTGAAAGAAGCTAAGTTGGCTCTTGTGAGATGGACTTCTAACTCAACCATTCCTCATAAAGAGGCTGGTATGACCATGCATAGTTTTGTTCCTAGTGTGCCTGTGACAGTTTAGGGACATTAGAGACCCCAAGCCCGACAGTTTGGTTGGTTGTTTGACACTTTTGAATCCTTAACATGTCTTTTAGTATTACTAGTAACTGTTTCAACTTCCTAGGGATGCTAGCAAGAGCTCTGGAGTCTGATTGGCCTGTGCTTTCTGAAGAAATTGGCCTCTGGATACCTGTTGAAGTTGCTAATGAAGAACATGATGATAAACCTGAGGGAGAAGTAGATTTTGGTAATATAAGATTCTTCTGTCAATGTATTTGTTTATCTTAATGTATTATCTCCCTAGTATTCTGTCTGATAAAGGAAAGTCCAGCTGCAATTTATGTTCTGTGGAAAGTTTGGCACTAAATTGGTTTGCTTGGGTGGGGAAACATGCATGCTAATCCTAGATTTGTGACGCAAAAAATATTCTTTTTATTTACTGATTATGCATTCTCTGCAGAGGAGGAAATTCTTCCTGGCAGGCCCATGCCTCCAGAGTGCCATGCTGAACTTCACACAGATTATGATGGTGTGGCAGTAAGATGGGGTCTTACCCATCACAAAGAGAGCGCAGCTGATTGCTGTCAGGCTTGCTTGGACCAAGCAAGAAGTGCCAAACAAGGTGAACGGAAATGTAATATTTGGGTTTATTGCCCATCTGAGTTTGGTTGTCATTCTCCAGATATCTATCAGCACAAACATCAAGAGTGCTGGCTGAAATATGTGAGTTCTACCTGATGATCCTCTTCTCTACATACTTGCAATGTCCTGATATTTTTTATCCTGTCTGAGTAAATATTCTTGGACTTCACAAACTTCTGGTTTGGCCTACTTGTTCTTCCTGATCTTGTTTCTTCTAGTTTTCCCTCTGGCTAATATAGTCTTCCTGATGATCTGATGCCAGGCTGAGAAGCCACGACTAAATTTTAAGGATAAGTATCCTGAATCGTACCGAAATTCCCACCCATCTGCACCAGGGATTGTTCCATGGGCCTCCGGATTGATTGGGGCATGAGTTGATCAACCAACACTGAAGGTATTATGATAAACCGGAGTTACTTTGTAGACTACAATCACAGAAAGCTATCAGGCAAAAGCCTTTATCATGCATGCCTGCGATCACACTTCTATTCTTCATCACACGTTCTTTGTTAGAGAAATGAAATAGGATAAGATACTTTCTGTCCCTTCCGCTGGTACTATTTTTTTGGGGTCGGGAGGGTCGGGGAGTCATTAAGAAATTGATGGCCATTTAGGGGTAGACACGAGTTTTGACAGGCACACCTCTTCGGAGCATGGCGGTCTAGCACTGAGGCCAGGTGACTTGACAGAGAAGAAAGTTGTTCCGTTGTGAACTGTCTGATAACATTATTCATTGTCTTTTGGGATGTAGAGCCCTGCTCATGATATAATTCTTGATTGATGATTTTGATGGGGAACTTGTTAGGATAGAATATACACTTCCTAAGCTAGGTGCACTACAACTGTGAGTATCCATGTTTAGTGAACTTCACCTTTTGGCATATTTCACACGACCGTTTTTCATTGGTTTAATACACATTTTCTCTTTTACATTATCCCTAATATGTGATCCAGTTTATGATCATCTACTTCTCTAAAGCATAGTTGAAGGAGAATTTTAAAGCAGCGGTTTTGCCAACATTTTTATATGATTGGATATCTCGTCTGAGATCTATCTTCAAAGGAGAAACTCTTTGTCCTTGGCGCTCATGCCGGAGTTTTCCGCTGATATGACAAAAGTTTGCCCCTAAAGTATATGCATATTGATGGCATATATTAAAAAAAATTTATCAGATCAAATATAAATGGTTAAAGAATATATTTTAGTTGAAGCAATATTTATTTATTATAAATTATTAATTTAATTATTTAGCTCTTATAGTATAGTATAGAATGGAAGTAGTACTACATGCTTAAAGACAATTATGGTATGTTTGGTTGGAGGGAAGTGGTTGTAGGGAAATGGAAGTGGAATACTTCTTTTTAGTATGATGAAGTCATTTTTATTTTTTTGGGTTATTTGTAGTTTTATTAGAAAATATGATGGAAATAGAAATAAATTTTTTTATACTATTTTATGTTAATTATAAAATTTTAAAATAATTTTAACCTTTCTTAAATTATAAAAATATTTAAAATTATTTTATCTCTATTATAAAATATATATATATTAATTATATATATAGTTATTATATTAAATAAATTTTTAAATTTATTTTTATTTCTATTTTTACTTTTGTCCACTCTTCCATCACACTAAAGGAATTCACGGGTGATTATGGTGCCGGGGTTCTATTAGTACTAACTTTCAGTCCTCCACAACTGGCAAAAATGCGGACTGGCCTGAAATATCCCCTTTCCGAAAGTAATATATGCATAAAAAAACTTTGGAACTATATTTTAATTTGGTATCATATTTATGAAGCACTGGAAATATTAGTTTTATTTTTGCTGGGAACATTCATAAACGAGAATTTATTTTTATTTTAAATAAAAACATGATCAGGGACCAGGCTCGTGAACTGTGTAGAAAGAAACTCATGGTTCTTTGTAACAAAAAAGAAAGAAAGAAAAGAAACCCATGGTTCTGTGCATAAAGTTTGACTGGTAGGTTCCTTGCGTTCTGCGGTGGAGCTTGTGAAGGACCATACGCGTATGTTGTGATCTGCAAGGCCAATATCCAGAAGTTGATTCACTTAATCTCTACAACTTGAAATTCACGGCTTTAAGCGGACGCGGTATGGTTGTTTCGGGTCTTCCAAGAATTAAACAAGAATCATTAACTTCTATTTCGAATATCTCGTTTCATCATCTTCTCCTGCTTCTTACTCCCACCGATGTCGTATATGGTAATTTGGGTCCATTTTATCGTCCACTGCTCGTTAAGCCCACCATGAGAATTTGACAGGAATTGTACAATCTGAAAGCAGAGTTTGGAAATCTGGATTGGGCAGGGGGTTTTGGGATCTGCAGGATAACTCGTAAGTTACATCGATCGATCGGATCTTTTTGAACATACGGCTTCAATTTCACATTCCTAGCGCGTGGTATGGGTTCCGAAGAAGGCAAGCCCCATTGGAGTGTATATGATGGCGTGAAGATGATAATCGCGGCGACACCTGAGGCTTTGATGGCGGAGATCGATTCGGCTATTTCCAATCTTGAATATGGTCGTGCCACATCTCTTCTCGAATCTTCCTCTTCCTCTTCCTCTACCCCGAACCAGAGGTCTGGTGCTTTCTTGATGGCTCAATATGATGCTCGTGAGGCAGACGAAGCTTACAAAGCAGGGTGTGCTGCCTTGGCTGCTGGCAAACTTGATGAGGCTCTTCATTCTTTGAACATTTCTCTTTCGAAATGCCCACCTGATAAGACCTCGGCCGTTGCTAAGCTACAGTCTTTGATTTCTCTCACATCTCAGCAACTTCAAAGATCTGCCAACTGAACCATTGAGGTTTATGTGTGTTTTCCCTTGTTGAACTCTACCCTCTGGTCAGATGCATGCCTCCGGTGAGTTATTCCATAGAAGTTATTCTGTTGGAATAAATAGAAATGTCAAGATTATTTAGAGCTCTTCATTTCCACTGGAGAACTTGACTTGTATAAAACTTGCAAGCGTTAGAGCTGAGATTATGGTTTTAGAAATGGGTTTTAGGGTATTATTCTTATCCTCTCATGTGTGGTTCTGGCAATTTTTTTCATCACAAAACAGAACGGAACAACAGTTTCAGAAACTAAATTGGGGAAGTACACCTATCTTTATGAACCTTGAATAGGGGAATTAGATAGATCATGATAACAGAATTTACACTGTAACCGTAGGATCTCGTTCGTTAAACTGTTAGTACTAGGTACGTCAATTTGTTTGTCATATGCAACTGAGCAGGAAATTGAACCTCAAGTTTACAATGAAAATATGCAAGCACCTGTGCTGATATATGATCAACTATCAATATCTAGTTATCAGTTTCTGCCCTTGGAAACGTCAGTTAAAAATAAGTTATTACTGTTCGTTACTCCTTTATGATAATGAAATGATCGTGATATTAGCCGCTGCTTTTTAACCTTGCCGATAAAATATTAGATTCGGATGTTGTTGGAAGTTTCCTACAATTAAACAGAGGAGCTTCAAGAAGGAGGCGCGAGAATAGATTTTGGAACAGGCATTACACGTGGACGCTTCTGGAAAAGCTTTCGTCTTGGCTAGAGCCTGACATTTTCATATGGGTAACTTGAAATCATGCCCTGAAATCATGCGAGTCCACATCTATAAGATGCGAAAAAAGATTTTGCTGACGCTGCTGTTTTTTTCTTCAGTATTAACTTCTATCGGAGACAACTTATATAAGCTAATTAATGAAAGGACAGTATCAGTTGGGTGGTACGTCTTTTGAACCATGACTTTAACTTAAAGTGTATATCTCTGGATAAGTTCCACAATTTGCACAAGCACCATCATGGCAGTCAAATAAGCAATAAAATCCCAATAAAAATTTATTGGTATTAGTTGAAATGTCTAGGCCTTTTGGCTTGTCTTTACCTTGAAGGGCGGAAAGTGTTAGTGAATATCGCTATATCAGTGCGCTGCGAGGCCACTATCAATAAAGCGGGTCAATTAAAACATCAACATATGCGGGAATACACAGGTATTAATAGTTACCGCATATATTCTTTATCATATTCTGACAGATTGATCGGCAAAACTTGAACCATGGGCGTGTTCTACCATGAAGATCCTCCAAATCATGCTACTCCTAAGAGATACAAATGTCTTGCAGTTGCAACAACACTGAAGGAAGCATTTTCCCATTGCCGTACTTCCCGTGGACGGCTTTCAACTGCAAGCCTCGATGAAGAGTTCCCAAACAGCGATTTTGATGAGGAACAGGAAGTACGCTTACCTTACTGATCAAGCTTGATAAATTTTTCTCCCTTTGACTTGAAAATTTCTACCTGATGTGAATTCTATTATTATACTTCTTTCTCCGTGCTTTTTGATCAGGTGGTTGTTTCAGCGGTTAAAAGCCGAGCAATGGAGAGACTGAAGCACAAACCAATCTTCACGAGAGACGGCTTTTCCTGGGTTTACTCTCCTGAGACCAGAGAACTGCTCATCACTCAGATGGTGGCGCCACCTGAAAGGGAAGACGTCGACGATGATGAAAAGGAAGAGTTCTTGTCGGTCAAAAGTTGTTTCTCATGTCAATCGAGTGGTGTGGGTGGAGAACAGTTTTATTCTGTGAAGGAAAACTTCTCGCCATGTCCCAGCTTCAACGAGCTAGATTTCTCTGAGTATTGGAGGCGCTCTATTATTCTGGAACTGTGTCATTGTGAGGGATGGCCATTTGGTCTCTGCCGGAAAGCTGTGTTACTACCACCCCTGCCCAAGTCACCTTCTGATTCATGGCTGTGGCGTAAAAAGCAGCAGAGTACAACAAATGCCTAAAGTAATTTAGCTTTTGTTGAAGTTGAAGTTAACCACAATTTATGCTTCATATATATCCATATAAGAAATAAATTTCGATGTAACTCGTAATTCGAGACGAGAGGAGAAATGTATGCCTGGTAGAGAGTCCTTCCCGGAGGTAGAGGATGAATCATGATGCAGAATGTAAAACGTTCAGTATAAAAGAGAAGGAATGAAGATGCAAATGAAAATTATTTTTTATTTTGTTGAAAAAAATAATGAAAAACAAATATCACAAACCCAGCACTACGCGTTTGCAATGCTTTAAACAGCTGGTACTGGGATGCTGGGTCGAGTTGATGGACTGGAAACGGGGTCCAGCTAATTCCAAGACTCCCGGCGGAATCTAGTTGCCAGAAAGTGTTCCGAACGGTGAAGATAGACAGAAAAGGGAGACCGTAGAGAAAACTGAGCTCGGAAAGACAACGGACACTATAGTTGATTGGCATATGCAGTCAAGCCAACAAACGTGCAGATTGGCTAGCATTTTGGAGCTTGCAAAAAGGTCGTGGATATGCTTACATTGACTACATCGCTTTCAAACATGAGACTCTTCAAAACAGAAATATTGGAATTGTGATGCTGCAACGCAATACAGAGGAACTATGTAGGTTTTTGGTGATCTCTAGTTATTTTGAGCTCTAAGCCCCAATTGTCACTTGAAATAATAATAATAAACGATACTCGCCAGGGAAAAAACATGAACTATCAATTCTAATAAGCTATGTTTGATCGGAGACCTGTTCCTTCTTATTCTACATAAATTCCATTTAAGTTCACAATCAATTACGACTAATAAAAATTAAAATATCAATATCCTCGTACAATATGCAACCCATTCCTCCATCTGAAACGCTCACATATATCAAATAGAGAACGATGATCCGCAGAGTTTCCGCTGACAAAAAACATGAAAGTGCTCTTTTCCTTTTGGGAAAACATGAAAGTTATCTTTGAATACATTCTGAGTACCAGACATATAATCAGGAACACAGATGACAGACTCTAAAACACAACTGTGTCGAGCATCATTCCCAAGGTCTGAACTATGTTTGAAGACATCAAATTGGAAACATGCTCTTCAAGGTGTTTTTTTGCATCTTGCCTTCCCACGTTAGCAATTGCAAGCTTCTCTGGTGGCAACTCATCTTCCTCCTGCACGGCCTTGTTGTACTTGATGGCTAAATTCAGCATCTCCTGATATAGATCAACGATATGCAATCAATTGAGGGCACCGTTTATATCAATACCATGACGAATTACATAAATGAGAGACCACCCATTATACAAGAGCAGAATAATTGATCCCGCAGAGTGCTTTAGGCCTTTAACACTACTTCCATCATAATTAAAATACTTAGCTATTGACCATTTCGAAATAAAATTTCACGAATGACCATTAAGGAACACCTCCACACACATTTGGCAAAATAGTGCCTGGCCACATCCCATATGGGTGAGAGGAACAAAGCGGGGTGAAGAGATTTTAAAAATTAATAATAAAATACATCTATTTTCATTTCATGTTACAAAAAACTTGACATACCTGGACAGTCTGTTCGTTAGTTTTGGAATGTGCATCAAAACGCCTCAGCGTTAAACCATCAGTCCATTTCTTCTTGTGAAGATTTAGTAACATCTTCTCTTCAAGCTCATTCTTTCTATAATTAATGGCTATGGAGTAATAGTGTCGGTTCAAACCATGTATAAGAGCCTAACAAGGGGGCAAGAAGATGTCAAAATCAGGGGGGAAAAGACAGAAATTGTGCAGAAGTTTCACTTCTGAAAGGTATTTGCTGAACACTCACTTGAATAGATGGTTTATTCAGATGCCCTAGGTTAGATGTTGTCTGCCTTGGTTCCTGACCCAACATCATAGTTTGTGGATTAATCAGCCGAAAAGCATCAATTACAACCTTGCCTTTAACACTCTGAATGGGATCCACCACCACAGCCACAGCACGTTGATTTAAAGCCTCGAAACTCTGCATTATATAAAGTATACAATCAATTTACGCACCACTACTCTGGCATAAGTTTTGAGATCATTTTTTCCCTTTCTGGTTCAGGGTCCTAACAATATCACAAAGGCATACAACATAAGAAGTACAGGATGAGGACAAGATGTAACCTGTTGTGTATTAATGTCCACTCCAGAAAGCCAACAACCAAACCCAGGATGTGAATGATACCACCCCACAACCATCTCTGGCCTGAAAAACCAAGACAAAGATTTATGAAGCCATATAATCAACAGTGTAAATGATAGGCCCCCAACTATGAAGCTCTATTATCAAAAGCATAAGTGGCTGTTATAGAAAATGAGCAGTAGGGTGACCTAGCGCTGCATAACAGAAGTGGGCACTGGCATAAGTTAGAAGAAAATTGAATGGGTGGAACGCAAGAAAATATGAAGGGCAGATGTGAGTATCAGGAACAGGCTCCAGCTTGAGCAGCTGAGGGGGTTTTTTTTCCCTTCCTTTCTAAAGAATTCAGTAGCAGCAGAAGAGTTTAAGTCTAAGTTGGCGTTGCAGCAACTCAGGGATTAGGAGAGCATGTGTGATTGTAAACTTAATTGCTTCAAATAAGGATGCTTTTCTGATAATTGTTTCGCATCTAAAAGTTTTTTTTTAACCAAAAGTGACTATTTCTAACACAATGTAAAATGCAGCAACTACATGAACAGCTTAATTCTATGATCTCAACTCTTGGACAGCACAGCAACAAACCATAAATATACATTTTTTTCATCTTTTAAAAAAGTTAGTTATAACCTAGTTATAAATTTCAGTAAAAGAAAAAATTTCAAAAATGCAATTTCATTCCATATCCTAAGAGGATCAAATCGACCCCCCTCATCGACTATAATAAGGGATTTTATACCAAGTAATCCTTACCATTCTATGTTAAAGATGATAAAAGGAACCCTATTTATCGACTAAATGACTAGATGTTAAAGAATTAATAATAAGTTACGCCAAATCTAGGGTAATCAACAAAAAGCATTCAAGCGCAAGGAAATTCCGAGTTAAAGGATTCAGAAAGCAACATTCATATTTCAGCAAAGCAAATCAAAGGAAAACGAAAATACCTTCCAGTCTGTTTCAGCATATCAAGCATGTTAGTCTGAAAAACATGATCGACGGCTTCAACACTAACACCAGTACCACTTTGCGGCATCGCAAAGACGTCTACAACGCGGACGGTATACTCATCCACAAACTCCCCCAGCATCAAACCCATAACTTCCATGGGAACACCGGCTCTTCCTGTAAATCCCAACAAGTTTATCAAACAAAAGGTAAACCCCAAACACAACCAGTACTCTACGATATCTACGAAAAGGGTTTCAAATTCGTTACATGCATAAAGGGGGATAGGGGAGGGGGGAGTCTGAGAACCCTAATCACTTCTGGAATGTAAATTTATCCCCACTCGAAACTCAAAATTCCTCAAATTCAGATAAGTTAGGACACATTCAAAAGATTCAAAAGACGTGAAGGCATGCAAAGAAAACTAACCGTGTTTGAGCATCTTGAGAAGGGCCAGCGACGAAATATAAACCTGCTCAGAGGAATCGAGTGTCGGCGAATCAGGGGGTGGGTGCCCCAGTGAGCCTCCTGCACCAGCAAACATCCTCTGTAGCCTCTCCATACCCAATATCTCTCTCTTTCCCCTCAAATCTGGAAGATAGCTTCTAGTTTCTTTTCAAGCAAGATTTCCTCTATGATACTTCAATGCCAACTTCGCTCTGCTTTTGAACGAACCGGAGAATTTAGAAACACCAGTGTTATAACACTGGTGTTTTTTTAAGTACAAAAAAAAAAAAAAAAGAAATACTAGTATTATATTTAATTTCATATAAATAATTTAATTACAGTAAAATTCTATAAATTTATCACATATCTATATCTATGAAATATTAAGGAACTTGAAATTAATTTTTTAAATTATAAAATAGAAAAATTATTTCTAAAAAAATAAATCAAATAATAAAGAATTACAATTTTATTAAAAAAGTAATAATTCAAATAAAAAAATTAATAATTCAAATAATAAGAATAATATAGGAATAACAATTAGGAGGCTAACAAAATAATAAATGAGATATTTTTTAAGTATAATTTTTTTATTTTATAATTTTAAAAAATTAAACTTATATCACATGTCGCTCACAATCATTTAATTTTTGAAGGATTTTGTTATAATTAGGTTTTTCATATAGAATTTAAATGCAAATTTTTCTTTTATTTTTCAATATTATAAATTCTGCCCATTACTAATCCTCGGCCCACGGGTAACGCCTAAATGGGAACACGTTAGTTATCTTGACCATAAGCTTGGCATATTCCTGCCAGATAATTCCATTTTCTTCAATTCCGGGCATCGCCATCTTTATTTTCATGTTTCGTATATGGCGAGTTTCGTCCCGCCTGCCAGCCATCCTCGCTTGCAAAAACACAACTTCTAATTTCTGAAAGAAAATTACCTAGAGAATGATGAAGACCAAATTTTCTTCTCTTCTCTTTCTTTGATGAGATTCTCTTTGTTCTCTTTTCATGAATTCTTTGTGAACTCTTCCCTTGTTCTCTAAAATTCCTTAGGATTATTTTTAGGCTTGCTTATCAGCAAAAGCATTCTGCCAATCACCACGGAGAAATGACAATAATAGTTGCTGAAACAAAACAATGTATCGTTTCTGTTTGACTTCCAGAATCAATCATCGCTTGCTTCATCCTCGCTATATATCTTCATCGAGGAAACCTGTCAAACCGCCTGACAATGCAGAAAATGCTCAGATTGTCCCGCAACACGTACCTAACCATATTTCTGGTCCTCTCTCCTCTCTCCCTACCTCATCTTTCTCGCGCAGTTCTGTCATCGCTGCTTCTGCTACTGTTGTCTCCGCTCTCCTGGCCTCCGTAGCTTTCCTCTTATTGGATCACCACCGTCAAAGGCAATCCGATGACGAAGCCTTTAATAACCTACGTGCTACAGCTGAACAAGCGATAAACAAGTCCCGCGACTCCTGCCAGAAGATTTTCCATCACCTCAAACAAACTGGCGTGGCCGCCTCGGTCCTCTGGCATTCACTGACGTCTGTTTTGTCTTCGGCCAACCATGAGGTTCGCTCTGGTTTCGAGATTCGTGTCGCGGCGTTTCTGGCTGATATTGCCGCCGCAAATTCTGGCCGCAGGGTTGCTCTTGTCGGGGCCGGGGGCGGTGCCGTGGTAGATTGGTTACTTGAGTCGGTGGCTGTTGCCAAAGATGGAGGTGGCACTCAAACGGAGTCAGCGAGAGCGCTTGCTTACTTGATTGCCGACCCTAATGTATCGGCTGATGTGTTTGGGCGGCCTCATGCCATTCCAAATCTTCTCAGGTTTATTTTTTCTTGTCAGCCTCGGCGATCTAAGAAGGTATTGCTTTCCAGTAAGCCGACCTCTTTAAATTGTTATCGTCATTATACAATGCTTTAACTAGTAGTTAAGGATTTGCATTGGTAAACTTAATCAATTTAGCTGATGCCAAGGCGTGTCACTTGAGTTTATTGCAATGTGCAACATCTTGTCTCTAAACTCTGAAGCCTAGAGTTACCATTGACTGTAGTGATTATTTATTGAACTTTATAATTTATGTTCCCTCGATATTCTTTTGGTTCCTTATTCTATATCAAACATGAAAAAGGCATTAGCATTCTAAAGTCTAAACTAAAAAGTCCTCCAGTCTCAGAGAATACTCATGTGATACTGCAGTTTTATGATAGTTTGTCTAAGAAATACTTTTAAATTTGTTATTCACATGCCCCCAATGATTGGGTTCTATTTGTATATAAAATATTTCTGATATGTCAGAATTATGCTGTCGTTTTATGCATTCAAACATTGTTTTATGTATTTTTTTTATGGATATGTTAAATTTATTATATTAATGACAAAGCCCCTGGTGGAATTGTAGATAATTTCTATTCAAGTTTTAACATTAGCAACATCAATAAATTTTTTGCTGCTGCAGCATTCAAGACGAAGTTCATTTGATATTTCTGATTCTTCAGAAGGTAGGAGCTTGCTTGTGGCTGCCATCATGGATATAGTCACTTCCAGCTGTGACAATGCAGAAGAGGTTTCTTTTAAGCCACCGTTGCCTGGAAATGCTGAACTGAGAGATATTGCCGCTGCCCTACAAGTTATTGAGGAAGGTGGTTTGTATTTGGATGAACCCCGTGAAAGTGATGATGACAAAGATGGTGGGATGGGAAGTAAAGGGATTGGAATCAAGATACTTGATGGTACTGTGGGTTTAGGGCTTTCAAGGACCAGCATGTTAATGAAATTGGATAGTCTTGATTCTAGTCATGCAGAACCACTTATGCTTCAAAATGCTAAAACTATCATGTCAGAAAACAAGCGTGACAATTCATTAGCACAAGCAAATATGGTTTCTGCTGTTGTTCCTGGTCTCTGGGATGATTTACTCTGTGAACATGTTGCTGTTCCTTTTGCAACATGGGCATTGGCAAATTGGGCATTGGCATCAGAGGTAAATAGACGTGCTATACAAGAGCTGGATCAAGATGGAGACGCCATCATGTCTGCTTTGATAGCACCTGAGAGATCTGTGAAATGGCATGCAAGTTTGGTGGTGCGGTTGTTATTAGAAGATCGCAATATCCTTTTGAATGATTCTGTTTCTGATTGGAGTTCCAGTCTTCTTTCAACTATTTCTCAGGCATGTAAGCTTGAAGACATTTCCCTGGCTAAGGTTGCCTTATCTGCCTTTGTGTTATCTGTTGAGAGAAGTTCCAGTGCTCAGAAGATAGTTATGGAGAAGGGCCTTAATTTGATGAGAGACATTTCCAAGCAGACCACAAAGCATAATCAGGTGCAAGAAGCAGTGGCAAAAGTATTAGAACTACTGTGCACCAAAGAGCTCCATTTATCACTTGAAGAGAGTCAGAAGTGGTCAGGCATTCTTCTTTCCGGGGTTTTTGGAAAATTTTCTTCTGATGCTTTACGATCTTCAGCCATAAAGATTCTTTCTCGGATCTTTGAAGACCATGGACCAACAACATCTGCAGTTTCTCAAGGATGGTTAACCATGCTGCTAACTGAAGTCCTGAGTTCCATCAAGAACACAAATGATAAAGGAGCCAGTCAACCTAAAAATAATAAAGTGAAGGTATAGATCCATTTTTGTTCCTCTTTCCTATATATAATTAGCGTAGGTTTGATATTTTTTTACATTGGTATGTGCATGTTTTTGTTCCTCTTTCTTTTTTCTGACAAGTTTAGGTTAAGATGACATTTCACATTATGTGCTGCTGCAACTTCATTCAAAAGTTTAATGTAATTTTTACCTATGATAATTGGCAGACTTCAATTAATAATTCAAACATTTCCTCTGCTGCACAAGTTGTAAATCAGTTATCTAGTGCTGCTGTTTATCTAGCAGTTAAGCAAATGGGAACTGCTTTTGATTCTGAGGATTCTTTTCCACTGGCTGATTTTCTTTCTCTGGAACCTTTTGTGGGACCATTAAAAAAGTTAAAGAAAGATAATTTACCTAAACTAGATGCTGCGGATTCTGCCTCTGCAACACTGAAAGGAATAAAAGCTCTGACTGAAGTTTGTGCTGAAGACTCTCTATGTCAAGACAAAATCGTTGATTTGGGGATTTTGTGTTTGCTGAGGCGCTTTTTGCTGAGTGATGATTATGAAAAATTGGCAGCTACTGAAGCATATGATGCATCTAGAGCCCATGAGGGGCGGGAACAGATTTCAAATGTTGATGGGGTGCCTTCTGTATCAGATACAAATGAATCATCTCGTGTCCGAGTTCCACCTACAGCTCATATCCGTAGGCATGCATGTAGACTGTTGAACATCCTTTCACTGCTTCCCAAAGTCCAAAAGGACATCATAAAAGATGAAACCTGGTGTAAGTGGCTTGATAATTGTGCTAATGGGAGGATTTCAGGATGCAGTGATCTTAAAATTCAAAGTTATGCCAGGGCAACACTCCTAAATATATTTTGCAATTATCAGTCTCTTGATAAGTCTGGAAGTGGAAGCCATTCTGACACTGGTGTACAAACCAATAAGAGGCTATGTCCTCGTTATGATGACTCAATATTCTTGATAAATCCTCATCTTCCCCACTGGAAGTGTCCTAAGGAGACAGATCAAGAGGATGTAAGATCAAACAACACATCTGTGGCCACTACTGATAATGAGGATGGTATGAAACCCTTGAATGATACTAATTTCTCTGGTCTTGTTGATATATCTAAAAGCAGCTCGGATGAAAAGACTCCTCCATTAGATGTAGTGTTTGTCCATGGCCTTCGTGGTGGGCCTTACAAGACTTGGCGCATAGCTGAAGACAAGTCCTCAACTAAATCTCATTTGGTTGAGAAGATTGACCGGGAGACAGGAAAGTTTGGAACCTTCTGGCCCGGTGAATGGCTTTCTAATGATTTTCCTTATGCCCGTTTGTTTACCCTCAAATACAAGGTTTGTTGTTATAAGTTTATAAAATGCTTGTCTCATCAATCTTCCAATTTTTTTAAGAAAAATTCTTGATAGATCTAATAGCTTTTGTAGAGTCACCGTTCCTTCATCAACATCTAACTGTCAAATTAATATTTTATTGCTTTATGTAGACTAATCTCACACAGTGGTCCGGAGCTAGCCTGCCTCTTCAGGTTAGAACTTTTCCCCATGTGTTCGTGCTTTGTTTTATATCGATAGATTAAGGAAAGAAGCATATTATGATGCGCTGCACTGCTAAAGCAGCATGTCAAAGCCTTGCTTGGGGGTTGCAGAAAAATTCCATTTCTAATGCTATTGCAATTTGGGATTTGCAATTGCTGCATTGGTTCCTTTTTCAGGAGACTGAAGTCCTACCTTTTTAAGGATTTCAGATCATAAAAGTTGGACAGATTTTGTGTATGGCAATTTATATAGTTTTAAATTGCACAATAATTTCATGATGTTCTTATTTCCTTAGTAAAAATTCTAGGAAAACCTTATACACGGTTCTTTGAAGGGCTATCTGCCACCAATTTAGTATCCATGGGTTTAGGTGAATGAACCTTAGCTTCGTTGGAAGCTCAGAGCCATGGCAAATGCTTGGCTTCAAATGAAAGTGGTGTCTTCAGGGTTTGGTCATCACTCCAGTAATCTGGTTTCTTAATGATCCTTAGGTTCAAGGGTATGTTTTTTCATGCTGTAATCTGACTTTTGTACGTTTGAACTGTGAACCTGATTGGTAGGGTTATGAGTTCTGAGCTAGTTTCCATCTCCTTCCTTTTGTTCCTTCATTTTCAGTTTGCCAGTTTCTGTGTTTCAGTCAGTAAATGAGGGACAAATAACGGTGAACAATTCCCCTTCCCCATCCCCATCCCTTCCTTCCCTGTCACATAGTTATGGTTGTCTGGCTTTTTCTACCTCTTACATCAGATGTGTTCACATATGCGTTGTTGTTTCTTTGCTCTCAATTTACATTTTGGTTTGTTGCCTTCTGTAAATTTTCAGGAAGTTAGTTCCATGTTATTGGACAAGCTTGTTGCTGCAGGGATTGGGAATCGACCCGTTATTTTTGTGACTCACAGGTTAGTATCGTTGCATGGGAGGTACATCACGTGCATCCATTCCTTGCTAGCTTTCTCTATGCTCATTGCTGTAATTTTTTGGATGCATCTTTTGACTGTTAAAGTGATTCATGCTCCACAGGATAACTTATTGATTGTTAAACAGATCTTTCTCTTTAACCACAATAACTTATTTAGTTTTCATAGAGGGAGGCTTCCGCGAGGTATTATTTGGATAATAAAACTTTAAGCCCTTTGCTTAAGTCCCTCTATTGACCAAACCAATTGCTATAAGACTTTTGTTCAATGCATTTGCTAAAGGTTTTGAGATCCTAATGATGAATAAAACATTTCAAATTCGTATATTTTATCTGTTCCCCTATGTTTGGATGAGAAGAAAATTAAAGAAGAAAAAATACTGAGAGGAAAAACTCCTAAAAGTAGTAAATTGTTTTACTATTTTTTGAAAATTTTCCTTCCTAGCATTCTCTTCCCTCCATTCTCTTCCCATTTTTCCCTCCATCCAAACATATGGTTCGTTTCATAATTTAATATATACGGGCTTTTGTTGTTTGCAGTATGGGGGGCCTGGTTGTGAAGCAAATTCTGTATAAGGCAATGGAGGAAAATTTTGATCACCTGGTGAATAATACCATTGGAATTGTAAGACCTGTCTCCTCAATTGCATGTATGATTTATGCTTTTGTTCACAATATTTTGTTTCAAAATCTTCTTGCAGTTTCTTTATTCTTGACGTTTTAATTTGGGTTTTAGGTGTTCTATAGCTGCCCACATTTTGGTAGCAAACTTGCAGATGTACCTTGGCGAATGGGGATTGTGCTTCGTCCGGCTCTGTCGGTTAGTATGAAGTTGCCAGTACATATTTAACAGCAGATGTTGATTTTAAAGTTTATTTCTCATTCTGATAATTGCTGTATTTAAAAGAATTTTTCAGCGTTTAATTCTTAATGTTTCATAGGTAGGAGAGCTAAGAAGTGGGTCTTCAAGATTAATAGAGCTCAATGATTATATCCGTCACCTTCATAAGAAAGGGAAGCTTGATGTGCTCAGCTTTTGTGAGGTAGTCAATGATTAGTTTTTTTTTATTAGTTACTCTTCCTGGGTTTATTTGTGAATTATGAAGAGCTAATGATGACTGTTTTGCAGACCAAAGTAACTCCAATAGTTGAAGGTTATGGTGGATGGGCCTTGCGGGTGGAAATTGTCCCTATTGAATCGGCATATCCTGGATTTGGTGAACTGGTGGTGAGTATATTGTGAAATCATAACTCAATTGACTAGAATGAGAAAAAAAAAGAGTAGTCACACAAGTTCCTCTTAGTTTTTATCTTTTAAGGAAAGTAGAGTGCCAGCGTTTATGACATTGCCACGTGGTGTCATCCCTGGAGAATATCTATTCTACTTAGGAAATGTCTCCTGTTGCTCATCATTCACTGAGTGGCTTTCGACATTCATCCTAGTAGTGCTTGAATATTATCAGTCCCACGAAAAAAATAAAAAAAACCAAATGTGAAGTAGTGTTTTGGGCTTGGCTTTGAGCCTTTGACTGAATGGTGCGGTTACTCTTAGTGTTTCTAAAACTATTATTATTTGGATGGATAGATGCCCTTATGTAATTGACCATGTTTTTAAAAAGTATTAGACAACATTCACCTTCAAGTCCTGATAGATATGAGAAGTTTTTAGAGCTCAGCTGTTGACTACCACTGCATTTCTTTTGTCTAACTACATTTTTTATTTCACTAGGACATGTCATATTTTTTTACTTGTATCTATTTTTGCATTGTGATTGGATTAGGCAAGCATCGGAGCTGTTGAAAGTTTTTTCTTTTATTTATTGATCTTGAAATTTTGAAGCAGGTTTTGGAGTCAACGGATCATGTAAGTTCCTGCAAACCAATAAGCCGCATTGACCCTTCTTACAAAGAGACATTAGAGTTCTTACGGAAATTAAAAGCTAACTATACCTGAGACTTTTCTGATAGAGTTCCTGTGGATACTTGTACAAGCCCTAGGTTACAGACTTGATAGCTTATATGTGCAAGTTTGGGGAAGCTTCTAGACGTCAAACAGGCTCCTGACTGTAATTTTGGTACATGAGCTGAGCAGCTTTCGTGCAAGTCTTCTATTAGATTTGGGCTTGCCAAACTTGTATATTTTGATATTTTCTATTCCTTACTCGTCTTATTTGGAATTCCACTTTCTTGTATATTTTACTTTTAGGCTGGGCAACCTTGCTGCTAGCCCCTGCGGTTGTGAATCATTGACCCTGTACATACAACAAGAAACCAACGACTTAGGTAACCATTGGTCTTGCTTGTACTTTCTTTGCATCTGCCTTCTCTTTTCTTCTTATTCGGTAAGTTTTTGGGACCCTGGAATTTATTTTGTAATCAATTTCATCAATCAATATATTGAATTTAAATAATAATTTCTTCACAACTCACGTTTCTCTCGTAAAATGTTTGGTTAATTTTACGTTTTCATTCGATGCGGAGAATAAAATGTGTAATTTTTCAACTTATGAATTTGCAGTGGAATAGTCTAGTAAAAAAAATATAAATTTTATAGTAAATTGAATTTTTAATAAATTATCAATTATGCGTTGTATTTTAAATTTAAGCCTGTAAAGAGATGAATTTGTATATTTAATGCCTTAAAAATCTATGAATTAAAAATATTATTCTTTGAAGGTAGTCCGTATTCCGCTAGCTGTTCCAATTTAATCTAGTTAAGTTGGGCCAGATTAGGTTGACTCACCGGGTGAAGGCAGTACTGGACTCATCGTGATCGCTAGTATGGGTCCAAAGATTTTTATGTTATAAAAAAGAAAAATGATTTAAGTTGGCTTTTAGATGTCAATAAAAATTAATTATGAAAATACATATTTAGAGGAGAAAAGGATATTTATTTATTTTCCATTTGCTAACTGCTAAGCCAATCGAGCTAGACAACAGAGCGCATAGTAGGCAATTTCTGCAGCGATGTGGTTAGCCGCGAAACTATCGCCCGAGCCTCTTCTGCGGCTGCCGTTTTCATCACCAAACTCTGTGCAATTGAAGGTATCCACAATTTCAACTGCTAAGATGAGGAACTTCCAGAGCTCATTTATCTGCTCTGATTCTACCCATTCCACGGCTGTTACTTCGTCATCTCCTCCGATGTCAGTGAATAATGCTCCTCCGGTTCTGAAGAAGCGAAAGAGGTACAGAAAGCTTTACCCTGGAGAGAGCACGGGAATCACTGAAGAAATGAGGTTCGTCGCCATGAGACTCCGTAACATTAATGGCAAGAAATACTCTGACGACGAGAACAGTGACAACGGTGCTGACAACAGTAACAGCTTAGAAACATCAAATGGAGAAGATAGTGGCAGTGAAGATGAAATGTGGCAGCCTAGTATGGAGGGATTCCTCAAGTACCTGGTGGATAGCCAGCTCATTTTCACCACCGTCGAACGCATCGTGGATGAATCCAGCGACGTTTCTTGTAAGTTACTTGTTCCTGACTCCCATCTTTTTTGCCTGCCGAGGAACTTGTATCTTGTCCACCACTTGCTGAAATTTTCATGTGCACTGCAACAACTTTGCTGCTCTAGCCTCCGCTGATGTAATCAACCCTACTCGAGCGTTTTTTCATTGGAAACTCGATAACACGTTCGTTTAGGGACGCTTCATTTATAGTTTCGGAATTATTTCACCTGAAATTAATTATCTACAAAATTTATCAAAAAAGTATCAGTAACCAATTATCATAGTATATTACAGACAGTGATTTTAATTGAGCTGAAATCTTATATTAACATGATTTCTATCAAGCTTTGCACAAGGATTCGATGATAAATGTAGTGCGTTATGTTAGTTTAGAGGGAAAATACGAAAGTGAAGGTAAATTTTAAGTGGTGAACCCCTATAAATTACTACTCTAGGGTGCTCGATGATGATGCCTTGTAAATACGCTTACTTGAAGTAACTATGTGACTGAATAATTAGCTCGTCAATCATTTTCTTAGACATCTAAACCTCAGGGAAATCCGTTTTTCTGTTCATTTCAGATGCCTATTTCAGGAAGAATGGGTTGGAACGATCGCAAAGCCTTTCAAAAGATCTGGAATGGTTTAGCGAACAAGGATTTGTGATTCCCGATCCCAGCTCTCCAGGACTTTGTTATGCCAAATATCTGAAGGAGCTCGCTGAGAATAGTGCTCCATTATTTCTCTGTCATTTGTATAATATATATTTTTCACATGAAGCAGGTGGTCAAGTGATAGCAAGAAAGGTACGGATAAGACTCCTCCCGCATTATTGTCTAGTTTGCAAATTTATGTCACTGTTGTAAATCTGAGATTTTGGAGGTGGTTTTTTGCTGACTCTATGTCAGACCATCTTGCAGCTTATATGTTTTATGCAAAGAATAATTAGACGTTTCACTTATTTAACCAAAACATGTCGCGACAGAAGAAGTCCCCAATCCCATATATCCGTTTTCACAGATATACACCTGATGCTATCATGTACAAATCAATGTTTATTTGATTATTCCAATATCATTAGTTGATCCAAAAACCCTGAAGTCAACTAAGACTATCTTTTTTCTTGGCTAAAAAAAATAAGAGTATTTTTTTTTATGGGAGGTTTTAATCATGGAAACACCATATGTTCATCAAGGATTTCTTTACCATATTTTCTTTGTCATTGTGTTGATTTTAGGTTTCAGAAAAGCTCCTGGAAGGGATGGAGCTGGAGTTCTACAGATGGGAAGAAGATGTCTCGGAATTACTGAAAGGGGTCCGGGAGAAGCTCAATATGCTTAGCCAGGTCAATATTTAATAATACTTTTCATTTGGCTTTGGCATCAATCATCAGTGTTTCCATGATTTGTAAATAATGTGACTTATTTTTCAAATTTTATCCGTGCTATGTCTTTCTAATTCTTTATCCTGATTCTGTTTGATGCCAGCATTGGACTCGAGATGAGAAAAACAGATGCTTAAAAGAAGCAACAAAGTCATTCCGGTTTCTGGGGCAGATTGTCCGTCTGATCATATTATAAGCAGTTTTCTGATGCTTAAATTAACAGCAGGGACTTAAGGGTAAGATTCTAAAACTCCCCTTTTTCTCCTTTTATTCGTCGTAACTGGAGCTTTTAACTAGTGGGGCCAAGATGAATCAAGAGGGGCAAATGTTACACTTCCCCTTTCTTGCCCCAATAAAATGACAATCGATGTAGTCCAGGAAAAATGTATCTTAAATTTGAGATAAAAAATTTGATGTATAATTATTTTTAATACTTCGGAATGAAAAAAAAACAAAGAATTTTCGTGTATAAGTGATACTGCGTCCCAGCTCTCAAATATCTTCTACCCGCCTGGCCATTTTTAATACATAGGAATGAACCTTCTTGCTTTGCTAGCACATCCTTCTCTGAAAAGAAATTGAAGGGTCGACCACTCTCTCTCTCTCTTTCGTTCAAAACATCTAAATTAACTTTCTCTGTGACGCTTTATTTCTTATTGCACATTTTATAATATTGGAGAGCATCGATCTTGAAATATTAGTGGATCCAAACCAATTTATCATTGATTGTGCAGCCAATAATTTGATATTCTATTCTATATTTTTATATAGAAAGGATGCAATGAGTTGCTCATTTTTTCCTAGTAAATGTTTCAGGTGATGAGATTTATTAATACACTGGGATAAGTTACTATTATTGTCTGTAAAACTACTTTGATAAATTACTATCGTTTCTTCGAACTAATTGGTACTTAAGAAATTTTAATGACTAGGGACATGTATAACCAGCGGTTGTCCTTTTTTTGTTTGGGGTAAATGCTGCTACACCATCTCACTTATGAATGGAACCGAGTATTTACATTGCATTACATTCATAAGGGTTTGAGTCCCATCCTAAGACTGCAGGGAACAAGGTCACTGAAGAGGCTCATTAGCTGGCGATTCTGTTGGCGTTTCCCTATTACTCTTACTCTTATCCTTTTGACCAATAACGAAATGGTCAATAATTTTAACAGTCTGCACAAGGTCCTGCTGGGCTGTAGCTGGCCTCCATTTGCTGGGATACCTTCTCAAATAGCTCAACTGCTCGCATCTATGGGCTCTCTAACCCAATCAGGGTCTAGTTTCCACTCCTTTGGAACCTGCACTTGCAAAATGGCGTCCCAGTTTCACAGACGGAAGAAAGCAAGTCAAATTCCCGCAAAAAGCTCAAAAAATAATTATTATAGAAATTAAATTTACAGTTTCTACACTTTATTAAGTATTGACTACATTTGATAAGCAAATAACAACACATTTTTATATTTCCTTATTTGGGATTTTATAATTTAAGTGGAGAGAGATTTTGAAATTTAATTAGTATTTCTATGGGGTTTTCATGAAATAAAACAGCAGTGGAGGGGAAATTATGTTTTTTTACCTTATCAAACTGCAAGACTGAAAACTTCAAGGTCGCCATCGGAATTAGTATGGAATCTTGTGAATGCCTTGTAATTAGCAATTCGTGGGGACGAGAAAGCTTCATCGAAGTGGATGTCAAGCCAGTTGATGCAAATGTACAAATAGCTTCCAAACACAAAGGAAGCAACTGCGGTTGATAAGACCCAAAAGTACAGGAAGACAGAAGCATAATATATCACTGCGCCTCCTCGAGAAAGTGACTCCATTCCGTTCTTGCAAATATGGTTTCGCGTGACAGCCATGACCTGGAAAATTCTCTCCATCATTATATAGTAATCAGGGTCATAACAATCAGATATGTAGGGAACCCAGAGAATTTCCTTACCTCTGGAACATCAAATGCAGACATTAAATACTTAATACATGCTGGATAAAGTCCAAATGTCCATTGTTCTATAAGAGACCGAAGGCCAGTTGGATCAGGAAAGGGCTCACTTTCCATTGATTGATACCACTGCTATGAAGTGTGATAACCTGGATCATATGGAAGCCCAAAAAAACCTGTAACGACCATAATCTATAAAGCGTCAAAATTATTTTTCATATTTATTGTTGTAAATTCACGAGCTTAGATTCGGAACAATATCTTAGGCAATTTATTGCCTATCCACGTTAACCGTTATCAAATTGAAGATAACGACCTACTATCTTGAGCCTTACGAAATGTGGAGGACACATAAATAAATCAAATACAAATGGGAAAGATTCTATGAAAGCAAATTGTGTCCTACTAGAACAGAAACCTTACCGGAAGTCGCCAGTAAGTCATGTCTGATACAGGTTTCGAAGCAAAGTTCCACAATTAACATAAGAATCAGAGCGGCAGTTAGTTGAGCAGTAACATGAAGAACTCCAATAATTTGCTCGTTTCTTCCATGACACTTTGGGTGGAACAAAACAACATGCTGCAATTAGCAAAAGTATAGCTCCCACTAGTGATGCCCAAGAGTGCTCCAGGATGTATAAAAATCCATTCCCCACTGTACAAAAGGAACTCCTCAATTGACTAGAAAATATATCATCTTGCAGGATGTGATTGAGGTCACACTATAAATCAAGTCAAAGAAAACAGTCACAACTTAATGACATATAATATCACCTATTCACCCGGTCAGATTAGCAAATATGCTAACTCTTGCTTATTCTATATAAGACAAAAGAACGAGACGGAAATGGCTTAAAAGCCATAAATAACATCAAATTGCCAGTTCTTCTTACGAAATTTTAGTATATTTCCTAAAGCAATCTGCACCAGACCAAAATATGTTATATAATCATGTGCTAGAATGGTGATAGACATCTTTAAGTTGGGACCGATTAAGAGCAAGAAAGTTGTAAGCAACTATTAACATCCCACTTACCCTGCTTGAATCTTCAAAAGAAGGATATGAAGCTTTGCATTCATGGGAAATCCCATCAAGTTCTTTGAATTTACCGAAAACATGGGTTGGATGTAGGAGCCATTTATGAGTAGGTGTTGAGCATGGACTGGCCCATCTGATTTTACACAAGAATGACGCATGTAATGATGCAAGCCCACAGCCATTCTAAGTTTACATCTTCCTCTTAATAATCAGAAATTAGATGTGAAACATTCTTCCCAGAGACAACATTCCAGTACCAATTAAGAAGCCAACTGGGTTCATGCGTCAGGATGATCACAGAGTCATCCTCTTGAACCTTAATTAAACATGATCACTTGGTCAAATAGAAGTGTGTGTGTGTTGTGGGGGGGGGGGGGGGGAGCGCAGAGAAATAAAAAACAAAAAAGGAACAGAAGGCCAGAATTGTGGTCAGTAACCTTCTAAAAAAGGGAAGTATATCGACCATATGATGAACAAAAAATCATTTGTATCACAGGTCGGAGATTCAGAGACATGATCATTCATAACTGGAGAGAAAAAAGGGTCATGTAAGGGGAATCAATAAGGAGGACGTTAATAGTGGAGTTAGTGATGAATACGGCAAAATGAACTTCATTAGCGAATAAAACGTTTGCGAGTAACGGAGTTGGTACGATGTGCATAGGTATCAAACGGGTATCTAATACAGATTTGAATAGCTTCTAATGCATTGACCATTTGCGAGAATAAAACGCTTCTTCTTGAAGAAACTATTTGCCATGAAAAGTTCATGATATTCCATCAACATGCCAAAATAATAAAGAGAACATGGAGGATACCTTCTCCGTTATGAGCTCTGAAAAGAATTTGTATTGGTATGCGTCAATATCACCATGGAGCACTAGATCAGCCCTAAAATCCACCATCTTTTAGGAAGTTGCAGAGCAAAATAACTCTTCTTCTGGGGCATGAACCACCCACCTAACCAACTTTTATGACATACATGTCTCAAAGGTATGAAGTCCATCAAACCAGCCTGTAAATCCATGAAGATTACCGCATTATATCGGCAGTAAATATGGAAACATACTTTAGGATCTATGAAAGGAAACATAGGAAAGGGGAATTTCAGCAGCTCAAGTCGAGGTGTACACTAACCATGGTTTCCAGGAATCATAAAACACTGAAGTCCATTGTACTGCTTCAATGCATTCCCAAAAGGTACCTCCGGTTTACTATCCGCTCTGGTTTATAACATGGAGGAGGTTGGAGAGCATACTCAAAGGGAATGAAGAGATGCCTTTCATACGTGAATGCTGACGGGTTAGGATACCTAAAGGAAAAAATCATTATACAAAGTAAAGATATAGTCAACTGACCATAAAAAGTTCAGAGAGGGCGTTTAACTCACCTGATGCCTTAAATCATGGGCAATCAAAATCAGTGCATCATTCAAAATAAAAGTACCCTCCCACCAGGAATCCAGGATGATACATTCTATTCAAGAAAATGCCATCAGAAACTTAAAATGTCAACAATGATCTGTCTTGAATTTTGACACCATCACATGTTAACGATTGTTAAACAAGTCAAAAATTTCTCCTGGCCAATTATCTACACCATGTTAAGGTGGACTCAAATCCTGAAAGAGATCTAGGATGGAAAAGAAGGATGAGTTACAGAAACTTTCAAAGAATGGTAGCAGTGGCTTTGCAAGCATGATATCATGGTCCTAGAATTGGACCTTGTCATTAGTTTAACAATTCTGACCGCATTTGCTTTTAAAAAATTTGGAATTTTAACTTGAATTTATTTTAAGAAACCCAAAGACCCAATTGCTCTTAGTTTCCTAATGTTTAAGGATGAGGTGCAAGAATAATCCATGCTGATTACCCATTATGTCAAGAAAATCGTGTAAAAAGAATATAATATGGAGCTTATGAACATCTCACAATAATGTTCAAGAAAAACATAAGGACTGAAGACTCTTTCTTCATTGCTTGAATTCAGACCTTCAATTATCAAAATTCAAACTCGGACAGAATATTTGTTAATAAAGCACCATCACGTCATATGGCGTCAACTTGCTATTGCCAATAATCTTACAGGGTAAGCGGGTAACGATTAACCATATAGTCATTATTGGCATAACAAATTAATTGCACCAACGTACGCAAGGTCACCTCCAATAAGTAGCAAATCTCCACGTGGCAAGGTATGACAAATGAAGGGCTGAGCAAATAGCAGTGCAATAGCAAAAGATGAGTTCCCACCATCACCAGCATCATCCACAAAGTCAAACCAAATTTCATCCTTCTCACTGAAATGATCATAAAGAAGGTCACCTTGTTGATCATTATTAACCTTGCTCATTGCTGCCTGTTGATGAAAGTAAGATTTGTCACATCCAAGCAAATATGCAAATGAAAAGGAATTCTCATGACAAGACTACTAGGGTTAGATGAACGCAAAGCGAACTTTTCAAATTTGAGAATAACATATCATCAACCATGAAGAGAAGGCGCAAAAAGCATGTTTTTACAGCACTCTTAATGATTACGTAGAAGAAGTTAACTATGAAATAAAGAAGATATAATTGAACTTTGATGGAGTTACTACTCAGCTTGCTCCCTATAGAATATAACAAACTATGGAAGGAAATATTAAATCTGAATCTGGTGACCCAACAATCTCATGGCACTTGAAATATTTCCTTCAGACCAACTTGCAAACAAGACAATTTAAGAAAAAAAATAGTATTTTTTAACATTAAGTCCAACGCAAGAACTTTGGTAACTAAGCAAAAGCCACAGCAAAGGTGCCCAAATATTTCTATGACACAAAATATTAAACCTCATAATATTAGAACATAAGATATACTTCATTAAGATATACTTCATTGTTGACCTTAAGCTATAAATCAAAATGAGATATTCTCACAATATTATGACGATTCACCAAAAAAAGTACCTGCATCATACGCATGTCAAAACGACCAACAAATACAGTTACTGATACCAGGAGGTCAAATACAGTATTGAATAAATCAGCTGATGTTCTGCATCATTAATGTGGAAAGCATGTAAGCAACTAATTCGTTTACAATTCAATAGCCCATGAAGAAAGATTAAAAATGAATTATAAAGAACAAGTTTTGAATATTTACCCAGAATACCAAGGAACCATATCCAAAAATTCAGGCTTCATTTCTTTCATTTTCAACTTTTCATATTCTTTAACTGGCAAATGATGACAAAGATCTCACCTGTTAATTTTCAGACATAAAACATAAATGTGAAACGAAATAGTGTAAAATATACTCATATCATGTGATATGAAATCATAGTACTGCCAACTAAAATGATTCACCTAGTTCTTATTAAAGAAATGATGACTTTACTTATTGGTATTTTTGTAGATAAAAAAAAACTACCATACTTTTTTAGTCTTTATTTGGATTATTATTGAAATTTAGAATATTGAGCAACAATAGCAGGTCGTCAGAGACAACATACATGTAAGCAAAACATCGGTTGAAAACTAATTGAAGGGGAGAGAGGGAGGAGGAAATTTAAAAATAATAATAATAATCTTTCTCAAGTAAAAAAAAAATACAAGAAATAACATGCAATTGAAACCATAAAATACTATATTCACACTTCATTTTGCGGGCAATCAACCAAATTTAGCACATTATAAAATCAACTATAAACAACGACTTACCCTGTTGACCTTTCAACTACATAATTTGCAATGTAAAGTCCAATAAATGTAGCCCAAAGTGAGTAGATGGGTGATATTTCATCCGATGAGCCATGGCATGAGTCATCTCAAGCTAACTAAAACAACAAAAGAATATGATCACATAATGTAGGACAAACCAATACAGTATATGTCATAGAATAGCATGTTCTGTATCTTTCAGAGTATTATTAAGTACCTCACCATAAATAACCCACCTGGACAAAAGAGGATAATCATTTGCTGATCCGACTGGTGCAAACCAGGAAGAACAGACCTTATCCTTCAACTCATTCATCCTAATAAAATTTGCGACCCATCTGTTTCTCCCTCCCTGACTCCCGAAAGAAAACCAAACAGAATTTCTTCGATCAAGTTGTCTTTCTCTCAAGATGGCAAGATTGCCACAGTGACTATAAAATACACAGCATGCCACATTGATCATCTGTTATCAAACAAGGCATCGGAACAATAACATTGGGGGTTATGAAGATTTAAAAGGGGGGAAAAATCCTCTAGACTTACCGCGCAGTTCTGTACAATGGTCAAGATTTCTGGTCTCTTTCCAGCCACACGTGAAACAAGACCGATGTACCAGAGGCCAAGGAATAAAATGTGTAATACTAAAAGAAATAAAATAGAAGAGACATAAATTGTTAGAAACAACGAGAGATTCATCCTCATATCAAACCCCCATTGACTGAAAGCTAGGAAGATGATACACGGCTGCCACTAAGATCCAGCCTACGTACCTGCGAAGCATATACCAAATGATTATTTATCCCGTTAGTTCCTTCTTGTAAATATAATAACATGTAAGCATTGTAGTAATATATATTGGCAAAATAACATTATTTTTTATTATAGTACAATGCAAAATAACAATAACTCAAAGAAAGGGGGAAAACTCACCATTGACTGAAATTTGACTAGCTTGGTTGGGTAGTCTTCCCTATAAATGGGGATGAAAAGAAATAAAAGAAACCAAACAGACAAGTATAAATAGACCACCATTTAACGTTGTTATCTAATTCCTCTATAAGAGTATGGATGTTATCAGATGAAATGGAGAAAAGGCAACCCACGGCAACGGCAATGAATAGTCCTAACACTCTCCATTTTAAGTGTGTCGAGAAAGCCAGCAGATTGCTAAACGGAGCCTATTCCGATTTTAAGATAAGATTAATCTGATTGTGTTAAGAGTACTGAAACATTGTTCGCTTCGAGAACCAGTACCAGAATCCTGTACATGACAATGATGAAGACGATATCAAAGGGCACGGAACACACCGTCGACGAGAAAATTCTCGAATCAAACAGCATTCAGGCAAAAAAACAATTAGAGACGAGGTCGAGGGAGAAATGGAAAAGCGCGAATGTGGGAGCATGAGAAAAAACTTCCCGATTTGGCATCTCAGAGAGATTGTCTGGGAGGAACATGACAATGTCAGATTCTTTCTCGAATCACGAACAGGACCATTACTTCCCCGAAGAAAGAAAGATCGAAACAATTTATTTGTTAAAATTAAACCATTAACATCAACGGTCGGCTTCAATATATAGGTTCAGAGACGCGAATTGAAATTTTGCGGCTTCCTACCACGTCTGTAATGTCGCGTGCCATCTTGGACCCATATATCGATTTCCAGGCCGTTAGACTGGCGCTTTCCCTAACTATGGTCTTGGGCCTTCACTTTGGGCCAATGTGGAGTCCAGCATTAATGTTAGTCAGAAAATAATTATTCTATGAGAATAATTATCTCATCTTTCCGAATACCATCCAATTGGGCCATCCTGTTTTACTTGTTCTTTTTAAAAAGAACAATTTCATTACACTTGTTAGCTAGATCATACTTAAATAGTAAATTCCAATAGTATTTTACTAAACAACTATTTAAAAAATAAATTTGTGTAATTTTTATTTTTCTAAAATAAATTGACTTTCGTGTAATTGTTATTATGATGAATTCGTGAAAATTATTAAATATTTTTTATTATTCTGATCTAATACTCCCATCAATGTAAATTTAATTATTTTTTTCCTTCAATCTAAATTATATTTTTTGGAATAATATTTGCATCATAGTTATGAAATACCACTATAGTATATTCTTGGAGAGACATAAAATACTCATTTATTTGAGCACTTGGTTTTTGGGCCTTTTGTAACCAAAGGGACAGTCTCAGCCTACAATAGTGCACAGCTGAGTAGGCTTGTAGAAATCATTATTCAGAATGCAAAAAAATAAAAAAAAAAACAACAAAAGAAGGACTGTAGATAGCATAAAAGAGAAGATAATAATGTATTCCATAACTATAGTATTATTTTATTATAATTTTAATTATTATATTTATAAAATTATTTTATATCTTAAATATTTAGATTTACAGTTAAAAATAATTAATAGTTTATAGTTAAAATTATTATATTTATAAAAAAGTTTTATCATATTCTTATATTATAAGTAAACTTAACTTTTTCTTAAAATTCTCATAGCAAAATAAAGAGAGCCAGGGAAGGTCAAGAGGGATTGCTTGGCTATGAATTAGCCTTATTAGTATGAACATTTCAAGAAGGCAGCTATATTTAACAGAATAATAATAATTCATCTTCCATAAAATTATTCAATAAATTACTCAAGATGAATATATACAATTGCGCATAGATTTAATAAAGGGGTAATAAATTTAAATATGTATCTATTATATTATATATATATATATATTCTGTGTATTATAAATTAAAACTTATTAATTTTATATTATATGTCTATATTGGGTTTAATATAAATAGCGTTACTTTATATAGGCGCCTATTGACAATCACGAGGGGACCCCGGAATTTGATTGAAAATGAGCTCTCTCTATAGCCTAATCTCTACTTTAAGAGCAGCGTGGAATCTAAGAAAGTTGCCATCTTAAGTAAAATTATTTTAATTTTTTCATTTTCTTTTCCGCTATTGGCAATTTCTGGTAAGGGTATCTAAATAGGTCTTGTCCAGAATGTCTTGACCCAATCTCAATGATTTTGAGACGGGTTCATCCCGTCCCGAGAAAGACCAGGACGGCAAATAATAGGGACAGAACAGAGGGAAGGTCGGGACGGGACAGATCTCGGCCTGACCCCCCGTCCTGTCCCGACCCCATTTTTTTTTATAAAAAAAATATTATATTCTCTTATATTTCTCACTTTATACACTCGTCTCAGGCTCTCTGTCTATCTTCTCTTATGCTTTTCTTGCTCAAGATCATAGGTCTCGGCAGTCACCACTCTCATATAAATATTTTTACTTATAAATATTCTTATACAGATATTTTTATTCTTCCTCACTATTATTTTTTTTCTCTTATTTGAATAAGTTATTATTTTATATTAAGGAGGAATATTTGTATTTAGAGAAAGTTGTTGTGGTATTTTATATGGAATAATTTACTGAGATAATTTTATTATAATATTTTTTTAAAAAAAAATAAAAATAGGATCAAGAATTCCCGTCCTGATGAGACCAAAACAAATTTAAGATGAGACATGAGATGAAATTATCTCAGTCTCAACTTATCCCGTAAGCAGCCCTAATTTCTTGTAGGAATTTGTTAGCTTTGATAACCACCGGCAACGCCGCAGCTGAGAAGGCTTATCATTCGTTTAATGTGGTCAGGAAAATTGCGCATTTCCTAATCTGACGGACGCTAATTATTACAGCTATAAGTTAATATACAGAATAATCACTTGGTTCTGTTGGCAAAAAAAAAAAAAATTGATCCTGTAAAATAATCATGGTTAAAAATTACTATTTTTTTTTTAATGTTAGTGAGAGACTGACTTTGATTCTTTATTCATGTCTTATCTCATCCTTGTATTTAAAATATCCTTTTGTGACAAATTAAACTACCAATATTGATTATATTACAAAGTTAATTAAAAGTTCAGCAAAAATGCCATGTCACTATCTAAGTGGAAGGGACCACTTGTTTAAGCTCAAATTAAGTGTGTGTTTGTGATCACTTTTAAAAATAGATTATGGACTCAAACCATGATTTTGTAAAATATGGGCTAAATAAATTTTTTTTTTAAAAATCAATTTTAGAACTCAAACCATGGTTTGGAGTCCAAAACCATGGTTTGAGAGTAATTAGTCACAAAGTAGCTTTTTGGTGCCCCCTTGCCATGGTGAATTTTTTATTAATTAATAATTTAAATTTTATTAATTAAAAAAAAAGCTAAAACAAATAAAATCTAATTTAATTTCTTATTTAAAAATTTTGGGAAAAAGATAAATTTGTCAATAAAAGTTATAATATTTCATATTTTTTATGGTCATCTAGATCAGTTCTCTAATAAAATTTTCAGTAGAAAAAAAATTAAAATTTAGATAAATATTATAAATATTTACTTTATTCAAATACATATGTATATGTATTATTTTATAATTATTTAAATAAAAAAATTTAAAATTAAATTAAATTTATTATCTATGGAAAAGTGATTCTGATATTAATCATCCAAATATCTCCAATTTTTAAAATCACTTTTTTCTCAAAATATATTATTTCCAAAATCTATTCTCCAGAATTTATTGTTCTCAAAATCTATTCTCCAATGTAAATATAATTTCATAGGAAAGATATATGTTGGTTAATTTTAAGAGTGAAATAATGCACCAATATCCTTTTAATTTCACCAATCTCTCTATTTGTAAAAATACATTTTAAAAATTTTAAATTAAAAATGATTAATTTTTATTTAAAAAGTCAATTTGAAAAAAATGTGTTGAAATTTGAAAGTAGCAATAAATAAATATTTATAGTAAGGATATTTAAAAAAAAAAATCAATGAATTAACCGCATATTAATGGCTAAATAGAACGAAATGAAACAAACCACATAGATATAACTTGATAGTTACCCTATTTGATTCTTAATTAAGTGATGAGGTTCAAATCCCACTTTTAAATATGAAAAATATCTTAAACCAACTATTTATCTTTAAATGAAGGCTAACGATAAAAACATTAATGATCGTTATTGGTTTTAGTTACCCATATTTATATCGGGAAAAAAAAGTTTTTAAAATATTTTAATTTTTAATATATAAATTGAAAATAGTGGAATTTAACCTTTACAAGTTTATCAAAATAATTAAAACCGTTAAGTGGTATAATTTTAAAGTAAAGTTTAATGATCTTGTTAGGGTACCCTTCTAAGAGAGGATTCTCTTATCTTTCTAGGACTACAATTATAGACAGTACTTGATCTCAGTGTACGTCTCCAAATTGATGCACAAAACTCATAACCCTATTATGCCTGCTAAGGAGTGCAACGAGGATCGTGAAGAGAGGACGCCACAACAACCAAACATTCTACCATGAAATCTCGAAAGCAACTTCTTGGTGTTCTCAGGAAGCCAATTTTAGGAAGAATTGAAAAGAAAAGAACATTCAGATTTCGATTCTTCTAATTTTTTTAATAATATTACAGCAATAGTAAGGATGAAATGTTTGGTAGAAAACGTATACTTCTTCTCGCTTGGCTTGTTTTTGTCTCTCTTCACTTCTTTTGACATGTCTCTGATTTTGTTCCTTTGACTGGGTGGAGGAGGCCGGGGAAGAGCAGCCTTGAATGGGGCTTCTACAAATAGGAGGAGAAATGGTAGAGGAAGTACTAGAGGTGGCTGTGGATTTTGTAGATAATTACACAGTCCACAGTCACGAACGAAAGGAGAAGGATAGGTGGAAAGAGAGAAGGGATGGGTTAACTCTGGAAACAAATGTGAGTTTTCTCCATCTTTCTCTTCACTTCTTATCCTTATTAGCGGTACACTATTTTTTAATTATGAATTAATAGAACATCATACACTATTTTATTTTTAACCATAGACGGGAAGGATATAAGTGCTCAGATCCAATCCCCATCTCATAAACTTGAGCAGATCGGGGATCGTTCTTTCCGCCAAATGTATTTTCACGAGCCACGTCGTTGAAGTGCTCAATGCAGTGTGTTTTGCTTGAGTCCAACGAACAAACTAGAACTCCAACTTCGATCAATCAAGTTGCAGGCAGTAGAATGCAAAGACGCAATGGGTCGAAGCTCCTCAAATTCATGAAAGTGGTAATGGCAGCAAATTATCCCATCCCAAAGTCGATAGAAGCTTTTCCCTTTGAAATATTTTCCTTCATAGCCTCTCTCACTGATGGATGGATAGGAACTGGCCTCACAGATTCAGGGCACGAAAAAGAAAATAACTGGTATTCAGCGCATCAGACGAAGAACATGACTGATCGGAAAAGACCCGAGAAAAAGAAGAGCGATCCGACAATTAAGTTGAGTGCATGAACTGATGATCATTTAGGAGAAGCACAGACCCCTACCTAGCTCCATAATTTGATACGAGTATTCTAGAATTTCTCGGCGGCAGGATCAGGGCGGATGAGCTGGCAAGTGTTGGGACCAGGGGTGCATGGCAGCTTAGGGTTGGGTAGGGAAATCAGGACGCAAAATTATCCTAATCATGATGATATTCACACCAACAATTAACAAAGGCCGTTTTCCTTCTCTTTAGATCTACGCCGTTAATTATTACGCTCCATGGCTGAATGCTGAGGATACCGCGATGGTCCCCTGTCGGCGGGCGGAGGACATCCCCCAACCACGTAAAGCCACTTGGTTTCATTCCATTGGACTGGCGTTTTATTTGGTGCCCTAATCTCATCACTATTTTAAAGGTTTTGGTCAAGATATTTATGCCAAATTGGGGAATTAATTATGAGGCCACTCGTCGTGATCAGATAACAGCTGGCGTCCGGCATCTAAACAGCATTATGTGCCTAACACGTTTCAATGGCTCCACTTTCTCTCTCTCCTTTGTCGTCTGCGTCCGCACCTTCTCGTCTTCCGTCTCACCGGCGAATCTTGGGTTGTCCTCCAAGATTCAGTTATGCTCCTGTTCCTGCAACGGAATTGCTGTCGCCGTCGACTTCGAATTTGACCCCGAAAGTTGTGCTCACCAGAGAGCGTGGCAAGAATGGCAAGCTTATTACTGCTCTGGTACTTACTTCTCGGTCATCCCTTAGTTCAACATGAACCACTACTTTCGTCGCTGTTTGAGGAACAATTTAGTTCCTCTAGATTGCCGTAATGCGTTTGATTTTAGAGTCTCACCGTAGCGTCCCTCATAATTGTACTTGCTTCTCCTGTCATCCGGCAACTTTCTTCATTGTTTACTCCAGAAAATATTCGTGTTTTATGGAATGGTAACTGACCACCATTCTGTCTTCAAGGTGTTTGATTAAAGGTGTTAAGAATGGTACATTTGATATTTTTCCTTGTCTTATTTTTCTAAACTCATACGGCTTCTTTACTGGCATTTCAAATCATTATTCTGCTACTTCCTAGAACTTTAAGCACGTTCTAGTAAAGGTTGAAAGTATATATTATATAGAAAAAAATATCAGGACAATGATGTAGGTTCCTAAAATTATTAGAAACTAATTCTGATAATTTCTTTTATCCAATATAGTTTACATTGAAAAGCTTATGTCGAAGTGCAAAATAACATTAGTTTGCCGCAATGTTGATGAGCACAGACTGGGTTTTAAGTCACTATACTTACAAACTCGTCCTGGATGAACTTTGAAGTTTATGCTCGTTCAGCTTCAGCAACTTGACCTAGGTTTTTTTTTAGCAAACTTGACCTTGTTATTTTGACTTCGTTGCAGATATTCGACCCCTTTAAGTTTTCTAAATACTTGATGTTCCCTTTCATCGGATAGGATTTAACTTAAAAAGCTTGGGGGGGATTACTAAGTGAACGTAGGCTACTGTGCTTAATTGACCTCTCTTTCTAGCACAAATGAAGCCTAATCAATATCGTGTATTAACTTGAACATGGTAATTTGTTGCCTCAGACTATCAGTTTATTTCTATGTTTGTGTTTGTTCCATCTTTCATTTCCCCCCCAGAGAACAGAAAGTTAGAAGCCAATAAAAAAAATCATCTCTAATTGATCTTCGCTTAACATTTTTAGGATTATTCCTGAATGCATGGCTGAAGTGGCGATGCATGCATCAATTCTTAGGTTGTAAATCCTTTATATAGAACCATTAAGGTGATTGTGTTTTTCTGTGATTAGGATGTTAGGTAACAGATGATCCAAATTGAGGTCCCATATATTGTTTTCTTCTTATATTTTTTTTTTCTTTTTTCTATCTTCTTTCATTGAAAATTTTGGTAAAATATTTTATGCGCTAATGTTATCAATTGATTCTTTGGCCCAGACCATGTCCAGAATACCATTAAGGGGAATTAAAATGATAACTAAAATTGTAAAGCGGCCTCTTATAATATTTTCAAGATTAATCAAACTAAAAGGGTAGTTTGATGTTGAGTGCAGAATAAACATAAAGTCAATTGTTTGGAATTTCCACTCATTGAGCACACTTTGGGACCTGACTTGGATAGACTTGCTTCTGTATTAAGTGGTGAGTTATATTGTGCACTTCATCTTTTACATTGTGTCCCATCACCTCAATGACTGCATGTTTTTATGACAGATATAATTGTTCATCAAGGACAAACTTAACTTGATCCTAAACATGTAAAAGTTGTTTCTACGGGTTGTAGCTTATCTGATTCAAACATGCGGCTCTGTATGTTTGTTCTTTGGCATTGAGTTCTGCATGTATGCTTCTAGTACACTTCATTAGAGGATGGGTGGGGGATTCCTGCTTTTATATAGTATCTGCTATGTAGAATCTAAAAAGCGTGGGTAATTTGGCATTTATAATTGTATAATGATGTTATCAACTTAAAAGTGTCATTGTCATATGTTTTATCATAGGGGTATGCTAGCCAACTCATCCATGAGTTATGCATATACTAATGTGCCTTATCACACTTATTCATTTCTTGCCATTTTCCTCAATAATGGCAGATAATTCATTTGATTGGATTGTCATAACATCCCCTGAAGCAGGTTCAGTTTTCCTAGAGGCATGGAGGTGAGGTTAAGAGTTGTTAACTGAAGACAGTCACTATTTATACATGAAACAGTTCCTTGCATTTGGCCAATTTATTGCACTTTTTATCATCGATCCTCTCATAGACTTTATATCTTTCCTCATTTTTCCACTGTAGTTTTAATACCTTTTTTCCTCAAAATGTATATGTATTTTCGATATCATAGGTGATATGTGAAATACTTAAAAACCATATTTTGTTATTATGTAACAATTGATCCAGTTGCCTGTGATCTTCAATATCTATTGGTTATGATTCATTAGTTGTTGAAGATGCAAATGCATATCTTTTCTCCAGTCTCATTTATATGCTTTATAGACAGTTCACTTGGTTGACTTATTATAATGAATTCACTCTGTTGTTCAATTTTTAATTGTGGAGCATTTATTTCTTAATGAATGGTCTTAGTCTTATTTGTGGTCTTTAGAGCTGCTGGGGCCCCCCATGTCAAAATAGGCGTTGTTGGAGCTGGTACTGCAAGTGTTTTCAAGGAAGCCTCACTGTCATCAAAGCAGTCACTTGATGTGGCCTTTTCACCATCAAAAGGTATCTGGACATTTACTTAACCATATGCTGAGTTAAAATTTTGCATTCGAACTGTACTATTCCCAATTTTGCTTCGGTCTGTCTCTTAAAAGTATTTAAAGCATTTTATAAAAATATAACATGATAATGAATTCCAAGATAGATATGGGGATTGGAGATTATTACCTTGTTGAGCAGTTAAAGATCATGAGCTTGTAAATTGGGGAGAGTGGAACTACGCTTTACGTTGGTTATTCTGTGTATAGGTGTAAATGCATGAGTATTATTTTGGATAAAGCTGGAAAGTGAGTCTACACCATAATCTAATCTGCATTTTGATTTGTGGAAGATATTTTTTTTTGGAGTATTTTTGAAGAGAAAGAATCTTTCATCGCTTAGCTGGCATTTGAACCTTAATGATCTGGAAGTGATACTCATTGGGTTTCTGATAACTTTCAGCAATAGGGAAGGTTTTGGCTACAGAGCTTCCAAAGAATGGAAATAAATGCACTGTGTTGTATCCTGCTTCTGCAAAAGCTAGCAATGAGATTGGTAAGTGAATAATTTTGGCCGCAATTTATTTATTTCAATAGTATTGCCATTTTAAAATTATTATTTTTGGTTTAATAGTTATAATTGTAAAAGACAATGGTATATTAATTCTCTGATATTTATTATCAGAGGAAGGACTTTCTAATCGTGGATTTGAGGTTACAAGGTTGAATACATACACAACGGTATTTTTCCTTGATTCCCCAATTCCTTATTGAGAAACCATAAATCAACATTTAACTTCTTCTTTGCAGGTATTAGAGTATATCATATTCTGATGGTGTATCTCATGATTAGTTGAATGGATTCATTGTAAATATAGTAGTTTTACTTTTACTGTTCTTGTGGTCTCAGTAAACCGTTTCATGGCTAAAGTGTGTTGAAATTTCATTGGGTTATATTGATCATTGTAATTTTTAGGAAAATGTTACAATTGCATGAAATCATGGCCGTTTCTTACTCTATATCCCCCTCATGGTTATTATTTTGTGATAGAACAACCCAGCTTTATGATCATGTCTATCTATATCCCTCTGGTATCTACGGGATAGTTTCTTGTCATTTCTGAAAAATTTAGATTGCAAATGGTTTTCCTCAGAGTTGGTCATAATCTATTGTTACAATAACATTAACGGATAACATTAATCTGAGACATACGCATTAGCCCTTTGGTACTTGCATGTATGGCAGGTACCAGTTCAGCACGTTGACCAAGGAATCTTAAAGCAAGCACTTGATATACCTGTTGTTGCAGTAGCTTCACCATCTGCAATTCGGTGAGTTTTTTTTATCTTGTTTTAATCTCTTGCTTCTTTCTTTGCTTTTAATTTTCTTTTAAATTTGTAAAAAAATTATTATTCAGTTCTTTTTTTTTTGCCGGCATTATTCAGTTCTAACCTACAACTAAGTAACCACAATTATAAACTGAGATGCAGTTTTGGCCCCTTGGTAACTGCATACTTAGCTAATTAGAGAGAAAGATAAATCTATTAAGAGAAAATAGAGCAAGAATCTCATTCTAAGACTACTTAGTAGCCAAACACTTGGGAGAATCTCCAAAATGGGGGAAACTGAACTTTACTTTCTCAATGACTAGCTTCAGAGGCTGCTAGCCAATGTATAGAGTAAAAAATACAATGAAATAATTAAATAAATTCTGGAAAAATCCCCAAATTATCTGAAACTGGATGAAACAGTATGAAAATAACAAATATGACCGTTGGGAACCACCTAACAGCATTGATGTTCCTCTTTTTCTAAACCGACTCCAAATTTGACTCAGAAGATAAATAACAGGATTTAATTTAGATAAAGAAAAACTAATTTATTTTCTGACCTGTCCTCCTTCTAGAATAAGTCAGTGGTGGTCTCTTAACACCCCTTCTCTGGTCATGCATCTTAATGAATTAAGATATTAGATAAAAATTATGGAAATTTGCTTAATCATCTTATTTGGACTGTAGAAATAGGTTGATGAATGTTCTTAGGAAGCTCTATGGTATTTACCCAATTCGTGAATTCTTCTGTAACAGTGTCTGGAAGAATCTTATTTCAGAATCAGATTGGACTGGATCTGTTGCATGCATCGGTGAGACTACAGCTGCAATGGCTAAAAGATTAGAGTTTGAACAAGTGTACTACCCATCTCAGCCTTGTGTTGAAGGGTAATTACAGATCCAAGTTTAGATTGCTGTGTGTTTGTGATAATCTTTTTGTTTGTTTTCGATAAACCTTCCTCCTATTGACAGCTGGGTAGATAGCATTCTCGATGCCTTGGGATCACATGATGATTCATTGAGGTAACATCCATGGCTCCATTCATGTCCTCTCCATTGCAACCCGCTGATGCGTCCAACTGCTTTTGGTGCAGCGGTCATACAGCGCTTCGACATATGGAGGATGGATCTACTTCCTCTTCTCAGTAATGTGTTCTTGAGGTTACTGTCAGAGGCTATCATAAGATCCCGTCGTAAAGAAATAATCAATGATGTAAATACCGTTGGTGACTTGCTGTAACTCTGCAATTTTCTTCCATTATTAAAGCTAACATTCAGTTGATGTTTCCACAACTGGGTATAGATCGCCGTTGATCACTGTCACTCTACCTGATCCATGTTCAAATGTATATCTGGTGCCTGGTGTAAGGCATTTATAATCATGCAGCTAAGCTATTTGGACATTATAAATTCTTTAATTACATTTTTTTATTGAATTTAATTCAGTGGTATTATGTCCTGAGACATAGAATGCTTTAATTATGATACGAAGGTTTCAAGTATACGAAAGGATATACTTTTATGGCCCATGGGGAACAGAGAAAAAACTTTCGCTATTTCTTAATTTTACATTTAAATATTTATACAATATTTGTATAAAATTTAAAAAGAATGAACCATATATTTTTAATAACTTGTTAATTATATAATAATTTTAATTTTTTAGAGTAATTTTGATTTCTTTTGGGTCAGAAACAAGCCCATAATTTGTCCAATCGGCTTCATACGATGTATCGATTAAATCTGGGGCTCTGTGGGTATTTCCCCTCCCTCCTTTTGTTATGATTATCTTCCCTTCGGAAAGGAACCCAGCTCTTTGCATTACGCTTATCCGTATGAGCCGAGAGCCCGACAGCATTCCGTGTTTACGAGCCAGTGGAAATTGTTATCATTTACAAGTGATTACCAACTTATCAATTAAGATTAATCTGAATATCAAGTGGTTTAATATAGTTTAAGTGATATTTCAAATTTACGCTTTAATGTATGTAAAAATTTCTATTAGAAGACTTACCTAATATAGTTAGATGCGTGATGCTGTCGAATCCGAATATAATGGGATAAAATACTGTTGAACTGGGTGTGAAAAAAAAAATTACCGACTTTAGATTCTCTCTCTCATTCTGACCATTGTTCCTGCTCTAGACTGAATATCTGAAGCTTAATCCGAATATAATGGGACAAAATACTGTTGAACTGGGTGTGAAAAAAAAAAAATTACCGACTTTAGATTCTCTCTCTCATTCTGACCATTGTTCCTGCTCTAGACTGAATATCTGAAGCTCGCTTGTTAGCTCCACTCTCAATCTCTCACCGTTTCCGTTGAACCAAAATGTCTTCGTATTTTTATTACATTGTAAAGTTCTTTTTCTTTTTAAGCTTAGTGGCTTGGGATAACAACTGGTCGTTCCCTGAACTAATAATGTTCAGAAATAGCCACAACAATTCTGCTCATCTTAATTATTGTTGCCCACACAAATATTATTCACCATACTATTAGGGGCAGGGGAGGGCACACCATAAAGCTTGTCGCTGCCCCAGATCAAAAAGTAACAAAACAAAAGGATCTGGTTTCTAGCATGTATCTTCTTTTAACCTTTTATCAGTGCCGCACCCCCAAAAATCTCATTATTTCTTTTCCCATTGTCTAAAGCAACGCTCCAGAAACCCATGGACATGCCACACACGCCAGCTTCCAATCATAATGAAGCAAAACTAATTCTAATCCCTACCATATGACTGAAATTATATGAAAATAATGGCTAAATTAAATGACTGGGTGGGCACATTTGCTTACGGACATCCAATAATCATTATACGATGTCTAGCAATAAAACTGAAATGCGTCATGTTGAAGCTTGTGCTGTTTACAAGTACGACCATTAATAATATAGAAGAGATATAGAAAAGCAAGAGAGAAAAAAACAGTTGTGACAGGGTTTGATATTCGAGTGGGACAATGATTTTGGACGCATGACCATCCAGTTCCACTTGATGACTTCATGTCGAACTAGCTAGCCCCCACACTGATAAAGAAGCTTCTTGTGGCTCACATTATCTGGAAGACGTGATGTTTCTGCGAATGGCATGGCTTTTGTGCAGAGATTACGTACACAGTGGGTCATATATGACTTCCTCTATGGAACGTGTAGCTTCATCATCACTCCCCACCACCACCCAACTGAGAAATCGTTTCTTTTTATATAACAATCAATGCAAACAAACACACATACAGCCATGTTAATATCGGACTTCAGTCCATGGCCATTGCAAAGTAAGGCCAATAAGTTTGCTACTGGGGCGGCTGGTCATCGACGTGAGAAATCATTTCCTGCTAGCAAGGGGGAACATTTGGGCTCAAAATCTACAATAATGACTTGTTTGCTCCCTTACTGTGAATTAATTGAGGCCATCTGAACTTGCTTTATCATGGGCATATTATGGGCATATTACGAATGAATTGGTGATATGTAAATACCTAATGCCATTATACCACTAGTTTTACCTGTGGGTGTGTGTGTGTGTGTGAGAGAGAGAGAGAGAGACAGTTGTGGTCTGACGGGTACAATTCTGCTTTTTATGAAAACTGGCTATGCTTTCCAGCACAAACTAAAGTAGATATTTTATGTGTCTTCGTGATACTGTCACATAATCAGCAGTGCAAGATTCAATTATTACCTCCTGTGTTGTCCCCCTTTACATCCATTGTCGTTTATCTTCTTCCCTTGTAATGTTTTTTATGACGAAATTAATAGAACCTAATACATACACAATCAATGAGTCTTACTAGTTTCTTTAATCCACGAACATCACCAAATGGATCATATGAATTCTAGCAAAAGAGTGCTGTACAAATTTAGAGCTCGTACAAACCAAACCCTCTTTTGTGCAAGTTTAAAGAAGAGAAAGTAAAACATAAATCCAAGTATAAAAAGCAAGTCTCTTTTTTATCATTTTATCCATGTCAAAGGCTTGAAAGAGGTCACTTCTTGGAACAGCTGAGATAACTAGTTAGGTATTAAACATAAAAACCAAGTTTTCTATGTACACAATATGGCGCGGTTTTGTTTCTTATTGCAAATAGGCTTGAATGAGATCTTCCTGAAGCCAGAAGGTATCAATGTTAGTTACCAAGTTATTGTCAGAAGAATTAGAAGATGCAGCAACCTCAATTTTTGTCGTATACCTGCGGCAACAATGAGTGTGTATTCATAAATTACGTTATTCAATGGCTTATTGTGAAAATTAGGAGTTTTACACAATAACTCAAAAGCTTGGCGTATAAGATAAACTTGGGATTGTATTCGTAAAATAAGTACTAAACTAGAAAGGAACATGTATTTTATTTGGTAAGGTTTTAACCACTTAAGTTTTCCAAATAATGCCATGTCCGTTTGACAGTACTGAGGTTGATATTCCATGTGACAGCAAGAGAAGAATCCGCAGATCAGAGCTGGCTAGGGGTACGTAGGAAACAAACAAATTATGTTCCTGTTACAATCGTCATATAATATATAATTCTCCCTCTTCATATCTTTGTAATGTAATTTATAACTGGTCAAACAATGCTTTGTTTGTTTCTTTGTTTTCTTCTTCTTTGTAACTAGCAGCGTAACAAAAGATCCAACCAGCGAATCCTATTCTAAATTATTGCCTTAATTACTCCGAATATCCCATGTATTTTTAATTGGGACAAAAATGAAAGAGGGGGAATTTTCGGACTACATGATCTCCAAAGTGTCGAATTTGAATCAAACACTCACAGCTGGCAAGAGACTTGTGTGTCATTATTAGTCCGAAGGAGTTGGGACGTGTAATATCTATAATTGAGTTTGTTTTGAGATTTCGATTCAGCTTATGAGCAACGTACGAGTGACAATATCATATATATATATATATATATGTGTGTGTGTGTGTGTGTGTGTGTGGAATTCTTTCAAGGGCAAGCTGAGCATGAATCAAAGTCAAGATGGCAATCAAGGACGGGATTAAGTCATAATCAAAATATCATATCTGGATTTAGTATAAAGAATTCTGTACTTGTTAGTAGTTAATTATATGTTTTGATTCTTTTTATATATATATTATGTCAAATCTAACGATTAATATCAAGATGAGAATTAAATTCAAATTAAATTCTTTAAATGCAAACTATGGATGTATATATAGTCACATTTACAATGGAAAAAAAATCAATATTCAATTACAACGTAATGGAGCCTAATGACTTGCTAATGACACCAACTTAATTATTTCATATAATTAATAGGGTCATGGTGAAAATATTGCAATAAATGCATGCATCAGCTAACGGTCCAATATTTTTCATACTAAAAAAAAGACTCACATTTGTCTTTTGTAAGAAAGAACGGAAGAGTAACTACGTACATATCGTGTTGTTCCATGATTAAAAACTTTTAATTAAAATTTGGCATACACTTCAAGATGGGTTAGCAAGCATATCAGAATAAAAGAAGGTTGCAGAGCTTAAAAAAAGCGAAGTTAAAGCTAAATAATGAAGAGGGAGGTTTCACGCCACCATTAACAACTGACCTGCTTTTTCTTGAAGGTTTTATTTGATTCAGCTGAAGGGAGGGGAGGTTAGGTTAATTTAAGGGAGGTTAATGAATATTAATTAATGATATTTTTTGTTTGATTCAGAAGGGGAGGGGAGTGAAGTTAATTAGAAATTGATAAATATACCCTTATCTCTTTATTTAAATTTATTTACTCTTTATTTACAATATTCATATCAAAATTATTATTTTTTTAATTTATAAATCTTAAAATTTTTTATCTCATTTATATATATAATAAAATTAAAAAATATGATAAAATTTTAAAATTATTTCTTATTAATTTTATAATTATTATATATTTTAATATAATATATAAATAATTTATTTTGTTTATTAAATTTTATTATAATTATTATGCAATTAAAAAAATTAGGTGTGAGAAAAATAAAAAAAAAAGTTTAAGGGTATAGTTGGAATATTAAAAAAAAATTTGAGGATAATTTAGTCTAAAAGGGACAAAAAGTTTCTCTCCCCTCTAAAAACCCCCACTTTTGGAGGGGAGCTAAGGGAGGGGATGGGAGCACATAAGAATAAAAAATCTTTCCTCCCCTCCTTTCTATTTTTTTTAACCAAACACATTTTTCTTTCTCCTCCCCTCCCCTCCAAAAATCTCCCCAATCAAATAAACGCTAAGAGAAATGCTTTGAAAATACGGAGGAAACGTCAGTTTGTGATTTGGCGTCACCGTAACGTGGTTGAGACCAGGACGTGATGAGAAAAAGCTGATCCTTTTCATATTTGAATACAAAAAGTTGAAGGCATTAAGCTCGCCCCGTCCATTTCTCATCTTAACCTCCTATAGCGAGTACGATCCTCTCGCTTGTAACTTCATGCGGTTTTAACTCCTTTGCCTATGTTATGTAATTAATTAAAAAGAGACCATAATTACCTCATTAATTATTATTATTATTTTATTAAAAAGGATAAGAAAATAAAAAAAAAATAAAAGAGGAGCAGTTGGGTTAAGTTAAAAAGCTCAAAAGTGAATGAAAAGGACATGATGATTGGAGGAGCCTTCCACCACGGGCATGGGGCTCATATTCGCATGTGATTTGTCTTTCTCGTCAGTAAAATCACTCAATTTAACCTCTCAAATCATAAAATAAAGTGAAAAACGTTTTCTAGCGAATCAAATTATAGTAAGTCAGTAACTGAGCCACCCGGATCTTATCTATCTCTCACCTCCTGGTTCCTACCTCTATTATTTAAATGTATATTCTTCGCTCTCGCAGGTAGCGGTGGCTACTCTACTCTCCTCTCCCTCCTCGTCTTCATCGTCTTTTCTGTCTACCCCTTGCTTTTGATTCCCATTCCTTCCGCTATTCTTCTTGGCATCCACCATTTGTAATCTTTACAGCTCCTTTTGCTTCGCATTGGCTGAGGCTTGCTAGTACTGATGGTGTTCATGTTCGTGTTTCCTGTTCGATCACTGCACTGAACACTTTTGAAGTTAAAGGTTCGATCTTTATCTGGACAATTCGTTAGCGTTTTGATGATTTTGTGTTCTGAGAAATGGATACTGTATATGCGATTTGTTTTTCAAGTTTACAATTCGGTGTTTGCAGATTCAGCATAGCTGGAAAAGATGAACACTAAAGCCAGGACTAGGCTGTACTATATGAAAGCTCAGGTCGCAATTGGAAAAGTAATAAAACTTGCCTTTCTTTATTGTAGTCAAAACAGAGCACATTTATGTTGTATGCCTTTTTTTTGAAAAACGGTTTGTACAGTGAACGAAATTAATGATTATTAAATTGTCTTCGCCGCCCAATAGTTATAGGGCCTGTTTGGATAGGATTTTAAAAACGGGCTTATGGAAAAAAAAGGCTTTTGAACAGCTTATAGAAAAGGGCTTTTGAAGAAGAGATTATGAAAAAAAAAGTGGTTTTGAATAAATGAGTGTTTGGATAGTTATTTATAGAAGGGGTTTTATTATTGATAAATTACGAAAAAGGGTATGAGTATTAAATGAGGAGAGATAAGAGATAAGAGGAGAGAGGAGAGAGGGTGTAAGAAAGAAAATAGAAAAAAAGTAGGAGAGAGGAGAGAGGGTGTAAGAAAAAGTAGGAGAGAGGGTGTAAGAAAAAGTAGGGGTAATATAGTAATTGGTTAGTTCAAACGTGGTTTACTGTTCCAAAAGCTGCTCTGACCAGCTTATTTGAAACCTTAGTTTTAAACCATAGTTTAGTTCAAAAGCCCGTTTGAATAAATATTGCTGTTTGTTTTGAAATTTCTCCAAACCAAAGTTTTGCCCTAAAAGGGCTTTTAAAACCTTGGTTTCAAAGAAACCAAACAGGCCCATAATCAGAAAATATGGTTTCCGCTTCTGTGAACTCACTTTGCTGAGAGACCCCAGGAATTCTCATAAGTAAGCGTTATTTTGTTGAAAACACGAGTGTATATACTTATCTCGAATGTAGATACATGCATTAAAAAGAGTGGGAAAAGCGATGCTGTAGTTTCTCCCTTCTCCTGTTTTTTCGCAGTACATGATTGATCTTCCAATATCAAGCTTTCGAACTTCATCTTTCCGTTACTTTTCCCTATTTTTCAATCCGACGTTGGACACGTACTTTCAGCTTCTATGATTTCATCTTTGCCATTGTTATTTATTTGCCTAGGTGGATTCTGACCTCTTTAGCGTTGAATGAAAAGGCAGAAATGCAGGGAAGCTTGCGAAAGGGCACTGCTAATAAAGTCGAAGGTGGAAAAGCCTCTGGTAAAGATAGAATATCGGCATTGCAACAAGATGTATTGTCATTCTTTCTTTCCAATCTCTTTATTGGGTTTCATTTTCTGATGTCTTGTCCAAAACTGAGCTGTAGACTCCGAATTTCAGATTCATGAGCTGAAAAAGAAGCTTAGACATGAAGAGAACATCCACAGAGCATTGCAGAGGTCTTTTAACAGACCTTTGGGAGCTCTTCCTCGTCTTCCTCCGTATCTCCCCGCCTGCGTTAGTCAACATGTCTCCCTTTGTATTGTTTGTTTCTTTCCTTAAAAAAAACAACTCAAATTCGGAAATAAACAGGTTCTATTTTTTGCCAAGAGAATATAAAAGAAGCATAACAGCAATCAGTTGTTAAAGGTGATTTGAAGGGCAGATTAAACAATCTAAGATGGATGTTCAAGGATTTTGAGAAGGGTTATGTTAGTCCAGTTATCCGACTACTGAATTTCATTATTTGCAGATACTAGCGCTTCTGGCTGAAGTAGCAGTTCTGGAAGAGGAAATTGTTAGGCTTGAAGAGCAGGTAGTACAATCCAGGCAGGACTTGTACCAGGAAGCTGTCTACTTGTCATCTTCTAAGAGAAGAATGGAGCGTTCAGCTAATGTAAACAATGCTAATTCAGTTGAAAGCCCAAGACAGGTCAAATTGAAGTCTTATTCCCATACAATGAGTGGCCCAGCAACATCTACAGCTAGGCTTACGACAACATTACCAGGTGAGCATTTTTTGTTATGATTCTTGATTCAGCTTAATCTGTATCAGTTTAGAGTGTTCATTTCTTAAGAGTAGTTTGTGCAAGAGTGGAATCTTATGGTTTGCGCCTATTGAATATCATGCCAGAAGATCGGCAAGGAAAGGAGAATGAATCCTGCACTAATTCTTTTAAGAGAAGCAAGCATTTTTCATGTAACAACCAAACAACTAAAATTCCAATCAAGAAACTTTCAACTGACAATAAATCAGGGAAGAAGTGTTGGGATCCTCATAAGAGGCAGGTATGCAACTAATTCTCATCTGTGTGATCAGAGTTGGTGCGGGGGAATTTTTTATGCCAACGAATTTGAGCTTTCATCATTTGCAGCAAGAATTAAGGGTGAAAAACAAATCAATTGCAGAAGAAGGGAATCCTAGTCCACATGAAAAGGCAGTGGGAGATGACAGCCCTAATATTATTTCAGAAAATATTTTGAAATGCTTATCAACCATCCTCATGAGAATGAGTTCAGTGAAGAATCCAGGTCCTGCAGGTGACATTGAAGGTTGGGATCCATATGGTACCCGTTTGGGATTTGGGAAGAAGGATATTGGTCCATATAATCAACTATGTGCAATTGAAGCCAGATCTTTCAATCCAAAACGAACCTCAAATTCTTTGATTTTGCTGTGTAGATTAAAGTATGCTATATGCTATCTAAACTGGATTACTAATTACCTTTTTCTTTTCCCCCACTTTTAATGACACTTGTTATTTGTCTCATTTGGAAGGCATAATGTTCTGATTTGGTAAAATTTGCAGAATTCTTTTGAGGAAACTTGCCTCTGTCAAGTTAGAAAACCTCAACCACCAGGAGAAACTTGCATTCTGGATCAACATCTACAACTCCTGCATGATGAACGTACGTCAGTTGCCCATTAGTGTAACACTTTTAGTATTATCTGAACCTAAAAGTTTCCTTTACTCTCACCACTTTTTGATTATTCTTCTGTTCATTTACAGTAAAAGTTTATCACAGTGCCATGCTTTTTTCCTCCAAATTCCCTTTATCAATTATGAAGTTATTTAAAATTCTAATTTGCTTCAGGCTTTCATAGAGGATGGCATTCCTGAGAGTCCTGAAATGGTTGTTTCACTGATGCGGAAGGTGTGGACTACTTCTATTTCTTTCTGGTTCGAATGGCAATGTAATTCATATTTTCTCCATTTAGGGTAACAAAGCATAGGCGTACTTAACATTTCTGTGATAATTTCTTGTTATTTAGGCAACAATAAATGTGGGTGGACACTTGCTAAGTGCAATCACTATCGAACATTTCATCCTAAGACTTCCTTACCACTGGAAATATGTAAGTCCTGTTCATTTCAAATTCTGCTTGTCTATGAACAGTAATAGTCATTCACCAAGCTTCTTGCTGCTATATTCCATGCAGACGTTTCTGAAGGGAGCAAAGAATCATGAAATGACAGCAAGAAGCATATTTGGACTGGAATTTTCAGAACCTCTAGTGACATTTGCACTCTCCTGTGGAACTTGGTCCTCTCCTACAGTAAGTTGATGCGAACTATACCTTTCCAAATTAATTTTATAAGAACTAGCATATTCATTTGCCTATGGGTTTGTGTTGATTCGTATATTTTGTTGAATGAAGGTGAGAATTTATACGGCGTCACAGGTGGAGAACCAGCTGGAAGTTGCCAAAAAGGAGTACTTGCAGGCTGCAATTTGTATTTCAACGACCAAGATTGCTATCCCAAAAATACTTGACTGGTATTTACTGGATTTTGCAAAAGACTTGGAATCATTGCTGGATTGGATCTGCCTGCAGTTACCGAGTGAACTTGGGAAAGAAGCCATCAAGTTCATTGAGAGAAGAAAAACCCAGCCCCTCTCACAATTTGTACAAACTATACCATATGACTTCACTTTTAGATACCTTCTACGTACATGATTTTGCTAGTTTTCTGTATACGGGGATAAAGAATATAGATAACCATTTGTCTTCCCTTCTGTGAGCTTAATTCTTTATAGAGCCTCTCATATGTTGAGCCAATACCTCCATGTGAACGTATCACTGCTCAATATTATCTGATGACTGAACTCATCATCGTCTTGGAACCTTCAGGTCAACCTCAAGCATTTCAGCAAAACCATGAAAACCAGATTTACCGGTCTGATAACTTGATTTGAACAACAGAGATTCTGAATACTCTCTGCTCTATGAATAATGAGATCTCTAACTACAAATACACAAATAATTACAAATTGAATTCTGTGCATGTTTAGTATTTAGAGAGAGACATAATGAAATCTACTTTATATCTTTTTTTCTCAATCTATTTTCAAATAATATTGAATGTATATTTACTTATACAGATGGAAACAATACTCATTTAAATAAACATGGACGTGTCATGAGGCTAGGCTATCAGCGGGATGAATGGGGTGCATTCATAGCACACGTATTGAAAGATGAGAGAAAAAGGATATAATGGTGCTGGAGTTCTTCCATAAATAGGGCAACATTGAAAGCAAGAGGCCAAAGAAATTCTCTAGTCATTAGCACAGAGGGAGGCGTGACTTGTGGTTGTGGTCCATTAGCGCAAAAAAGTCCCCTTTTTAATCAATAGTTGGGCAAATGCCGCTCCATTATGTTGTTCACCAACCCTTTCGCTGGCCCTTCCTTATTCGTATATGGTCCCAAGCTTTCTTTACTGCAAACAGGTTCAGTTCTATACTCCATTTTCTCTTTTGTATTCTTTGTAATTAAGTCCGAGTAATGAAACCATTCAGAACTACAGACTTTCCCCTAAATGCTCGCAATTTCTTCCCTGTAAATTTGTACTATTTTTATCCTCTTGGTTGTTGACAGTTCCTATAATTCACCCCAACTTTCAATTCATCCCCACTTGTTGTATGCATGTACTCATTTTCCCCTGATCGTCATTTTTCATTTGTTTTCGAATTAACATCTTGGCATTTAATAGGAATTTTTTTTCAAGCATAAATAAGAAGCATTGAATTTCCAAACCATCTGCATATCTGCATTTCTGCTAAATAATGTGACTTCAAGATGTTCGTAAATAAGGTTCCTAAACTAGAATGTGAGTGAAGAGTATATACAGTCAATAGAATTAGTAAAAGCAACATAATGAAATCTTAATAGACTAAAAATGGAACTTAATTTGAACTATATATAGCAAAATAAATATTAAACTTCTATACATTCTTCATTATCCTAGGTGGATATTGCTCTGAGGCTCCATGTTTATGCATTTAATTTTGTTGGGTGGCTCTGGTTTTGTCTCATTAGAGGCATTGGGCAAGGGCAACACTTGCAATTGTATTCAATGTGTTGCAGAGAGCAGATGGAGTGGTTCCAAGTTAGAAAAAAACAAAAGTTAAAACCACAAGAGCGTCTTTCAAGGCTCCTGTACTGTACGTGATACTACTACCTATTCGGCTATCCCGGCTTGTGATTTTATTTTATTACTACTATTTTTTTTTAATCTATCAAAAGTTGAAAATGAGAAGTTTTTAGATACAACATTATTGTTTGTTTCATTTCCTTCATCTTTTTATTTAGGGTCTCTTGGATTAATTTTTAAAAAAGAATTTATAAAAAAATAATAATTTAAAAGTAATTTTAAATAAATTCAATAATTTTGAGTAAATTAATGTTTGTATGGTTATTATTAACAAAATTATAATTGGTAAATTATTAGAAAGAGTATGAGATAGATCATCACTATTCATCATGAATAGGGGTGTTTATGGGTAAGATAACTTCTCTACCCGGCGCCCTGCCTGAAAAAAGTATGGGCTGCATTTTATAGCCTGATGCCCGGCCTTACCCGATAAAAACCCTAACCATTTTAGGTTGGGCATGGGCGGGCTAAGCGTGGGCGAGCTGCGTATACTCAAGTTGTAATGTCATGCTCATGTTGTGGAAAATAATCTACAATTATAAATTTCTAAAATAATATCATATACATATGTCTTCAAGAATTAAATAATATCTATAATCTACTAAAAATAAGGCAACAAAAAGATAATAATTAAAGTATTGAAATTTATTGCATATAAAAAAAGTTTTAAAATCTAAGTAATTTGTAATTGTAACTTTGTATCAATTTTATAAATGTTGACAAGGATGAATCATCTAAAAAAAATAAAATAAACAATTATAATTTATAATATAATTATATTATAATTAGTAAAGTTAAAGAAAAAGAAAAAATCAATATAGTTATAAATATTAAAAGACGCAACTTACCTACTTAACTACTTATATTTTTAAAATGACTTTTTAGTCACCAGTAACTATCATATTCTCCCTTCTAAATGTAGCATCTAGGGAGAAAAGTAAAAAAATAAATAAAAGAATGAGTACTCATGGGTAAAGCAGGGTAAGGTAACCCCTACCGGTGCCTAACCCGAAAAAAATATAGGCTGTATTTTACAGCTTGATGTTTAATTTTGCCCTATATTTATTGGGCTAAATATAATTTTTTTTTTTCACGGGCTCAAATAAGTATATCGAGTCAGCATGCTTTATGAACACCCTTAATCATGAACATGGTATCCCAAATCTCTCTCTCATTTTCTCACATCTTCATATATCTCTTGGACAATGTTGACATCAGCGGAGTGTGGAACTTCATGGCCGACAACAAGGATAATGATGGCGCAACATGGGAGTAGAGGGGGATTACGATGTTTGGCTTGCTGGAGGCTTCTTGTTGGTCCTTCAAACAAATTCTTGTAGCACTTGGAAGAGATTGGTGAGGACGACTTGCAAAGTTGGGTGAACGGTGGCAGCGACGAAGGAGAGAGCTCGGTGAGGATGACTTACAATGATGAAGGACAGAACTGGGCCAAGGACGAATCTTAGAAATGTGGAGGGAGAGAGAAGAGAGTTAAAGATGATCGTGACGAACAGAGGTCCATGCAGAAGCAATGATGGAGGACGGTGGCGTGATAAAAGAAGAAAATATGCGATAACATAAGAGAATAAGAGAGGAAAGATATTAAAAAATAATATAGATAAAATAATTATTAAATATTATATAAATTATTTTTTATTTAAAAATTATTTTTAAAAATTTATCTAAAATTGTGATTTAAAATTATAATTTAATTTATAATTCTTTTTTGATAAATATAATTATTTATTTTAATTTTTTTAAATAATAGTTTAAACTAAAAACCTCAATTTATTCTCCGTACTAGAACTGGTGCTAAAGTATAACTAATTGATCCTTTTTTTTTTCGGCCAAATGGACTTTAAAAAATCAAATTGAGATCATATAAAATTAGAAAATGAAATGATAAAATTACGGAGAGAAAGTGAAACCACGCATAATATTTAAAAAAGTTAAAAATAAATATATACTTAAATAAATACAACTAGTGAGAGAATGGGCCGAAATGCCTCCATCCTCGCTATGATGGACGGACCAACTGACATTTCCAGCGCTTAAATTTGGACTAACATGACCAGTCTCATTTTTAAAAATTTGGGCCTTTTTATGGAAGGAATAACCTATTGATTATTAGTTATACCTATTATTTAACTTATAAAAGAATAAAATATATAATTATTTAGAATATATTTTATCTTTAAGGAGTATTATTTTATTATAATTTTAATTATGGTACTTAGAGAGACATCATAACTCTTAGATATCTAAATTTATATCTTAACATAATAGATTGCTCGTTCTGCCTAATATTAATATTACTTAAAAGGAAGGGAGACTTCGCCATACCCTTAAATTGTGGATGAGCTTAACATTTTTTCAAAAATTTTTATACCAAAAAAATATTAGTTATTAGTTTGCCTTTGAGGTTGTCATAAAAAGAAGAGTTATATCGTATTTAATAAACATTCATTTTTATATTGACCTTGACGATTAATGTAATTTAATGGTAACATCGAAGGCCCACGTTGTATATTTTATGTGGCAGTTTTCAATTTCATTTATAAGAAGGGCATTGCGAAGACCAGACCGTGTCATAGGTTGGATTATTTGCCTATCTGTTATCTCCCAGTATCGATCAGTCTGTACCCATTATTATATCATTACTCCTTTTTTAAACAAATGGGCATTCAACTTGCGACAAAATTTTTATTTTCCTCAGCGTAAGCAACGACTCTATCCAATTCTAGAATCCATTTTAGCGTAACCCTTTCTTTGAACAGGTCCAACGTGGATGGAAAAGAGAGAAGGAAAAGGACAAGTTCAGAGTTAGTAGAAGTCTTCTCCTAAGGCTTTATTTAGTTCAACTAAGAGAGAGGAGGTTAGATTAATTTAAGGGAGGATAAAAAAAGATAGGAGAAATTAATAAATGATATTTTTTATTTGGTTCAAAAGGGGAGGGGAGATGGGTTAATTAAAAGTTGACAAAAAATACCCTTATCTCTTTATTTAAATTTATTTATTCTTTATTTATAATATTCATATTAAAATTATTATTTTTTAATTTATAAATCTCAAATTTTTTATCTCATTTTTATATATAATAAAAATAAAAAAATAAAAAAATGTTAAAATTTTAACATTATTTTTTATTAATTTTATAATTATTATATATTTTAAAATAATAATAAATAATTTATTATACTTATTAAGTTTTATTATAATTTATTATAATTATTATGCAATTAAAGAAAAAATTAGGTGTGAGAAAAATAAAAAAACGTCTAAGGGTATAGTTGAAATATTAAAAAATACTTGAGGGTAATTTGGTCTAAAAGGGGCAAAAATTTTCTCTCCCCTCTAAAAACCCCCACTTTTGGAGAGGAGCTAAGGGAGGGGAGGGGAGCACATAAGGATAAAAAATCTCCCCTCTCCTCCCCTCAATTTTTTCCAATCAAACACACTTTTCTCTCCCCCCCTCTCCTTTTCTCTCCAAAATTCTCTAACCAAACAAACCCTAAATCTCAGCTCGCCTTCTCCAAGTTATCTTGCTCTTGAAGGAGTATATCGCAAATAAAATATATGTACTACAAGACTTATCCAAGTCCTATAATATATATAATACGTAATATTCACAAACAAGTAATGGTTATATACTTGTCGTGCTCAAGTGTTGAAGGTGGTGGCCTTCTAGATTAATGCATGAGTTGTCCCCCCAAAATACCCTCTCAATCTGAACGGATCTTATGTGTAATCATACAGCGTAGAGATCAAGGTGTCGTTGTCCGTATATCCACTGTCACGTCAAAATCATCTAGAAGCCGTAGCACCCTCTCTTCAACATGTATACCTCACTTTTACTTCCCACCCCTTATCTTCATATATATACACACACACACACACACACATATTTAGTGAGAATAATGTTGGGGCCATACATGCATGCATTATAATTCATATAATAATAATTCTCCTTATGAACTCTGTTGTAAAAAGAAGATATTTTAATGCTCTCATGCTAAATTCCTGATCTCTGAATCTCTACGAATAATTTATATATTCTTTTCTTAAAAAAAGTTATCATAACTATTGTTGAACGTGAATCTTTGTCCCTGCTTTTCCCAAATTTCCTGGTTGGTCAGCTAACAACCAGTTCAAAGAGATGCACGTGAGAAATATATTTTTTTTTTGGTACAAAAATTTGTTAAACGAAGACTGAGACATGCACGCACGTGTGAGAGATTGAGAAGCCCAATAATATAATAATGAGTGAAGGGTATGAAAAGGCGGCTTCCCAATCCCAAAACAAATGAATTCAAATCAAGGGTCAACAAAACAATCTGTTAGATCGATCTTCCTTCTTTCCCACACAAACCACACTTACCCTTATTTCTCTCCCCTGTTTCTACATAAATACTCACAACCACCTCGCCACCATCTTCTACCAAATTGAGCCACCAAGAGATTTGAGATTGAATTTGAAAGCTATGGACGTGTTAGTGTCCAGTCCCACTAGGGATTTCGACTTCGATTTCAATGGAGGCAGAGCTACTTCGCCTTACTTGAGCCTTCCTTCTTCGCCCAAGCGTTTTGGTGATTACTACCTTAGTGCTCCCACCAGTCCCTCCAGATTCTCTGAGTTTGTTTCTGAATTTGAGTATATTTCCGCTACACCTAAACATGACCACGAAGACGACGGTGATAATGCTGATTATAGTTTCGCGTTTGATGTTAGCGGGGAATCGGAGAAATCGTCGCTTTCTGCTGAAGATCTGTTTGACGGCGGCAAGATTAAGGCTCTCAAGCCTCCATCATCCAGATTGGGGGCCCACGAATTCGCATCTGTTAAAAGCCCGCTGGTATCTCCGTGGCAATCGAAATCGCCGATGAAGGCGATTAGCTATGCCTTTTCACCTAAAAAGAAGGAAACGCAGGAGAGAAGAGGAAGAGACAGAACTCCAGCATCGACGTCCTCCTCGAATTCGGGTCGCAGAGCCACGCGATCTCTCTCTCCTTACAGAAATCCGGACTATGCATTGGAGGAAGAACGATACCTAGCTCAACAACAGCGACGTTCGAAAGAGGCGTCGTCGTCAAATTCCAGAAGTTTACTAACATCCTCAACTGGCAATTCCAAGAGCTCAAGAAAATGGAAATTGAGGGACTTATTGTTGTTCCGTAGTGCATCGGAAGGGCGAGGGTCGAACAAGGACCCATTACGGAAATACTCAGTTGCATACAAAAGACCTGAAGAAGCTAAGAATTATAACTTCAGATCTGTAGATAGCCCCACGACAGCACATGGATCGAAAAGAAGGGGAGCCAAATCGGCACATGAATTGCACTACGCTATGAAGAAGGCTGAAACGCAGGATTTGAAGAAGAAAACTTTCTTGCCTTACAAACAGGGGATATTGGGCGCCCTCGCTGGATTTGGATCTTTGACAAGATGAAGATGATGACTACAATCTCCAAAACATTTTCTCCAGTTTTTTTCTTGCTTTTTTTAATGAAAAAAAAAATTGTATACTCGACGTTTCACCTTAAATATTTCATACTAAAATTCTTAGGCGGTGTTTTTGGACATTCTTTTCCCATAATATTTGTCATTTCAAGTGTAATATACACGAATGATGAAATTATTCAAATGCAGATTCTTGCATTTATACTTTATTGAGTTTGTTTCTATAGAATTAATTTATTTATCTTAAAAATTAGTTACGCTAAAAAAATAAATGTTAATTTTATTAAAATATCTATTTTTTGACTATTCACTTTATAAACTATACGGGTTGATAGAAGCTTTATTTTAATACAGTGATTAATAGGGGGAGTATGAAAAAATTGTAAATTTAAAAATTCAGTAGATTGAGACTCTATATTTAGTATTAAAATAAATTTATTAATTAGTTCCCATTATTTATGATCAAAATAGGTATTATATCATTCAGTTTCTTCTGCTAAATAAATAGTATTACAAATATTTGTTGTATTATTTTACTCACCGAATGTAATTTGGTGCATTATTATATCCCTCAAATGTATCTTGTGGCAGTGCACAATGGCCCACTTTTTGTAATTTTCCCCCGCCGATTAAGGTGGAATCGGAAGACATTACCATGTGAATTGAGTTCAAAAGACAACTCGTTAACAAAACCACGTGAGCGGTTGAAAATTTAAGTACTCCCTAGGAAACATTTAACCAAATCTCTTCAATAAAAAAAATAGTTAAAATTAATTCAACACAATAAATATGTTAAAAATATATTTTTTTTAAAAAAAATAGCTTTATTTATATAAGAGAGAGAATAAATAAATTACTAGAAATAAGGATGTGGAAGAGAGAGTAAAATTAATGAATAATTAAATGGGTAAAATTTGAAGTTTAAAAAAAATCCCCAAGTGTCTCCTCTAAAAAAGAGCGGAGGGAGTAGTATCTTGTAACACCCCAAAAATTTAATGAACATAAGGATGCAATGAGGATGGAGAGTTGGAAAAAATAAAGAAATGAAGGTGAAGACAACATTATACAATACTAACTCATATCAGGTGCATTTGCATTCCACGTGAAAATACTTAACCATTACTGGTTTTAAGCTGCAAAACAACCATAATTTAATGGTTTAATATTTCAACCTTTGGATGTAGGTGTTCAACAAGGTGAAAGATCGTTTCTTCTCATTGCAGTTTTTTTGTTCCTCTCTTTATTATAATTCTAAATCTAAATTACTCCGAATTTTAATAATCTAAATTAATTAATTTTTTATTTTAATAAAATATTAAATTCGAACAATTCAAATTTAAGTTTACGCTTCATATATGTTATATCTCTCGACTTGAATAAATAGAAGCCACCAGCAGCAATAGAAAGTCTAGCGAGAAGGTCGGGCACGCCACATGACACAGTCGTACCTTTGTTTGCAAACCGTTTAACACCTTAATCTGAATTTTCTTCATGCCAGAAATATAAAATTATTTTTCCTCAAGACATATTAGCCAAGTATTCGGATAAGCAAACATAATCTAACCTTAAAGATAGGTTATCTCACTAAGGGGCATTATCGACATTGCCATTAAGGTGGTTGCAACTCCTTTATGTTTTAAATATAGAACTAAATAAATAATATATTTTAGCCTTAAATATAATACCCTATTCATTATCTCCTAAAATTATAATTTCTTCCCAACATATCTTGATATTTCTATCAATAATAATTTAAATATACTTGATTAAATAAGATATTTTAAAAAAATCAACACACAATAAAATAAATAACTTAATTTTTTTAATCTACCCAGATTAATAATTACCGTAAATAATTTTTTTAATCTATTTAAATTAATTAAATAAGTATTATATTAAATACTATAGTTAGTATTAAATAAAAAAAAGAAGGGTTGACCAAGCCAACATTTAGAAGCATAGAGGTGCCAGGATATATACAATAGTAATTGGTAGGTCCCTAACCTTATTACCTAATATGCCCTCTGACGCTAATGCTTAGCTGAGGGGACACCAGCTAATCTATGCAGAAGAAAGCTCTTTAATTATAACATTCACAACACCAGTTTTCTTTATATCTTTCTGTTTTCTTTTCTTTTCTTTCTTTCTTTGTTTTTTTTTTTCGCCCCTATTGGCCATAAATTTCGTAAATGCAAATTGATTCGTCTGTAGGCGTTATATAAAATACCATACAATATTTGAGACGATGCAACAGAAATTCCTCACCCTCATAGCATCGAACAATGATGCATGCCTTCTGCAGAGTATGATACCTCCCATTAAAGCCTCCATTATGGGTCAAAGTTATCAATTTTAATGGGTGTAATATCATCGGCCACCTCGAAGTGTCCAATCAATCGCGCAAAGAACACCATTTGTTGTTCAAGTGTAAACTTAATGTTTTCAGCCTGCATGCATCCTTTTGTTATATACATAGCCCATTGTTTCCGACATAAATACACAATTAAGAAATTCAGAATTTACCTTTCGAAAACCATGTTGTTCTCCTTCATACTCAACCAGGGCCACAGGCACACGCTTTTCCTTCACTGCCTGGTAAATTTTCCGAGCTTGATCCGGAGGCACAACCTACAATAAGCAGAACATGTTTTCTATTACATGATTCAAGAGGATTTGAAAGGGTTTTATATTGGCCTCCAGGGCTAGACATAACCTTCGTTTACTCGGATTTGGAACTGACTATGAAATATAGGTGGAGATAGAATATAATTTTCAATGTTAATTGAATATTTAAAGCAAATTTGTGAATATGCCAACCTTAGCGTGATTTTAGATTAGTTTATTTTAATTGATTTTATACTGTACGAGATAAATATATGAGAGTGAGAATCACTTTTTTAATGATTTCCAAACACACTATAATCTTTAGACATTGGAAGGGAGGGAAATAATAATTGCATCGTTGCTCACCTTATCCTCCAAACCTTGAAACAAAATTACGGGGCAAGAAAATTTGTCAACATGGTTGATTGGTGATCTTTCAAAGCATTCCTTATCACCTCCTGCCAATAAGTTAAACAGATTGCCTTGACACTAAATTCGCGCCAAAAAAAAAAATTGACTGTTACCTTGAGATGATATTGTTAACTCACCAACAAGATTATCAATGTAATGGGATTCAAATTTATGAGTCTCTGCTCTCAACAAGTTCAGATCAGCTATCTGTTTCAGAGACTAATTAGCATTAATACCATATTACAATAAGAATAATACTTTGCTAAATTATAACCAAATAATACCAGTGCTCCTGAGAGAATAGTTCAAGGGTATAAATGCCCTTTAACCCAAAAATAAATTAGAAGACTGAAATCTTTAGCTAAAATAAATGGAACTTATTTACAGCACTTACACCAGACAAAGAAGAACCAGCCTTGAATGTTTCTTTAAAAGCAAGAGTAGCTAAGGTGGTATAGCCACCAGCAGAGGCCCCAGTAATACACAATCGTTCCCCATCAACCTTTCCACTGTTCACCTGCATAACAAATCATTGATATGAGAATTCTTCCAGCAAATCCATCGACAAGTATCTAGGGAAGAGCTAAATGCACAAAATAATTACCAAATAATTAGCACAGCTACAACAGTCATCAACATCCACTATGCCCCAGCGTCCTAAAAGTCTTTCTCGATACTCTCTCCCATAACCTGCCAAATAATGATTTTATCAGACCAAACTCAAATTCCATATAACATTCAGTAGGTTATTTGTAATACAAACTCAATCTGGGAAAAATCCAAAAACAAAAAGGCTTGTAAAAATCCAAAAGATAATGCATTTAAGGATTAAGAATATAATTCTGTAGCCAATGAAGGAAACAAACCAGTGCTTCCACCATAATTAACATCCGCATATGCCCAACCTCGACTGGTCAAGTACTGAATGCTCAGATTTAAAACTCCACGTGCTTCTTCTGTTGGTCCTCCTAAAATATTAAATAAAATATCGTGCAAATACATATGGCTGATGTACTCAGTCAAAATTCTCACTTGGCAGGTTCACTAGCACTAGCAGTGGCAAAGTGCAATAAATGATAATGTGAAATTGAATGAGATTACTCTTTAATACAGGACTAAGAGAAAATACCATGACTATTTAATAACAAGGGAGGTTTTTCCCCTTGGCTGGCTTGATAAGAAGGATTATATGGTGGATAAAAATAAGCATAGGCATTTTGACCAGGAACTTCGGTGGGGAACTCGATTAACTCTGACTTGCTAAAGTATGAGCTATACTTTAAACTATCCGGTGAGGAGGACCAGACAATATTGAAGTCAACGACTTTTGACTTCTGATCATCCAAAGCCACCTGAAAAGCAAGAGGTATAAGAGGCATCGATGTAACTCAGACATTGAAAAGGAGGGCGTCGGGGCAGGACCTTGGCCACTGATGATGGATGAACTGCAGACGCTCCCTCTACATATAGGCCATCTTTCCCTGAAGTCTGCATTGGCATGATTGCATGTCTCAAATTATTCTAGTGTTACCACCCCTTTACAATTTTTAGATAAACCAAAACAAAGGAGAAACATATAGAAACAATTTTAAGATTACAATGTTATCCATATTAGTGAAAGGGATATCAAGCACAGTGATTGTTGAGCTTTCCACATCATCAATAATTCCAAGATATGACCTCCCCTTTTGCCTATATACACAAACAAAAACCTTAAATGAGCTATAATTGATGACATTTGCAAACCAACTATATAAGGGAAAAGATGATAAAACAATGGCAAGCAAGTGACATCTATAAATCACCTGTAAATGCAAGCAATCAAGCTTTTCTGTTTATCACTCTGAATAAATTCATAAGAATTTATGCCAAAAACCCATAATGGTCTCGTAAACTCAGCATTCAAAGAATAAACAGGCACGACCTTATTCTCAGACTCAATCTGGGGCGAATAATAAAAAGAAAACCAAAAACAGAAACAATCAGAAATTAACGATTGTTGTATGTCCAACCAGAGAATATGTTCATGCACACCAACTTTTGCCACAATTGTCTATTCACTATAAGATAATCAAAAATGAAATTGATGATCATCCTTGGACGACTATAGTATCAACAGGGAGCATTATAGTGTATTGGTAACTTACCCATTTATGAAGATTCCAAAAGCCATTTTCTCTATCAGTAATGAAATAGAGCTGCCCTGCACAATCAAAATTATATAAATTATTTGACTTAAAAATTGGCAGGCTAAGATCAAAACAGCAAATTTTCTAGCTGGAGTCAACAAAATGTTATGAACACATTATAAATAAATTCATTACATTCATTAAGGACAGCACACATCTCTAAAAACAATGGTATGCAGTTATGCCCCGAAAGTGTGGGTGGCCAACATAATTACATGCCTAATTACTTATTTTAATAAGGCAAGTTTGCATACCATCAGGGGACCACTTGGGTTCAGTTACAGACTCCACAAGTGAAGGATCACCACCAGCAATGCGGCTGCTCTGTTGGACTTCTCTGCATGGAATTTTATGATGATTAAGTTTCTAATAAAAAAATGACTTGCATAGAATAGATAACTGTCTCCAACCAAGATATGGAATTTGAAAACAACAATCCCAAAACAATAGAAGATACAAAGAATACGACAATGAGCAGATAAAAACCTTTCAGGGAAAACTCATTTGATTCAAGAGCCTGCTAAACACAACTAGGTGATGGTGGAGTCAGTTTTGAAATCTCTTTGTTTCCTCGAGTTTCAAAATGCTAGTTCTTATGTGAAATTATGCTTCATCGTCAGTTCAATAAGTGAACCAAGTTGGTAAACAAACTGAATTCTTCCAACTAATATATAAACTCCTGCTCACCCATTTTCAGATATATAGCCAACCCAGAGTTCTGATCTATCCCATGGCATGTTAGGGTGACTCCATTGAATCCATGCTATTCGTTCTGCTTTTGGATCAAGACGGGGGAAAGCATAGAAGTCATTTCCCCTAACTAATACTTCTGGTTCTGAATGTCACAACAAAAACTGAATAAACATCGAAAGGCAACCGGAAAATTTATGGACATCATGATGGAATATTGGAATACTTATATGCAGTATTCAATTAAGCCTACAGAGTTTAGAGTTCAGACTCACAATAAGATGGAATTTACTACCTTTATCATCCTTGCTGCCGAGAGCTACCGATACAATTGTTGTGGTTGCATTTATACTGCTCTCCCGACGATCTACCAAGAATATTTATCACCAAATAAAGGAGTGATTTAATACGTTTATATGTTGAGGGAACATTCCAAAGCAGTAGAGACAGGTTTTTTCTGCTCATTTAAGGTCATTCTCAGCATACCTTCTCGTACACAAACATAACGGTTAAAGCTTGCATCGAATACTCCATCGGCATAGCTGATTACAGGGCCCCCATAATCTGGCGTGAGAGGGATGGGAGGTCCATCTGCCAGGAGACCAAGTCCACAATAAAAAGGGGAACGAGACTTTGACGTCAATACATTGATTTCATTTTTATTTGGATCAAAAAATTTCAAAATTATAAATCATTATTTCCTTTAAAATGTTTCCCGTTAAATTTTAAAAAATCAGTCACAAATTATTGTACAGTTAAAAGTAAATTGTGGAAGAATGTCAAATCTTTACAACAAGTAATTTTAAAATTTCATACTAACTTTTTAAAATTTGATATTATATGTGAAAAAATTGTATAACATGAAAAATTGAAGGAAAAAACATTTAATAGGTACGCATAGGTTTTCACACTAAATTTTCAAAATTTCACATTAATATACGAAAAATTTAGAAATGATGTTTCAATTTTTAACACGAAATGTTAAAAAGACTTGTTAGAAATATTTAACCCAAATTTTTCACGATTTATTACCGATTACATAATAGTTTATAATTAATTTTTCAAAATTTAACATCAATATTTTTAGAAAATTGAATAATTATGTAATTTTATAAGATTATTAAGGACTAAAGGCACTTTATTAAAATTTTAAAAAAATAATCTTAAATTGAAATATTGGTGTCGAACGAAGATGGTGCAGACCCCAAACTTGTTGCTATTTATAAGCCGAACAAAAAGTTAATAGTTTTGTAACAAAAAAAAAAAAGTTAATAGTCATGATTGAAATTTGGAACAAAGTCACCAACATGAATTAATAAAATGTCAAAAGCAACACAAATTCTCTCGTAATAAAATCTGTTTATTTTTTAAGAAAAAAGAAAGAAAAGAAAAGAAGAAAAGAATATCCAACATGACTGATAGAACGGGGAAAGATGTGCTCACCCGGAGAGCTTATAGATTGCTTGTAGAGTCTCTGATCCGTGCAATTGGCGAAAATGGCAATATCTCCCGAAACAGTGAAGTCTCCGCCGCCGTACTCTTGAGCCACTGTTCTGACTCCGAACTCTTTAGGCGTGATCTCCATAGGCTCCTCTCCTGCTTTTTCCGCCTCTCGAACAAGGACCCCCCTCCTGAAACACATTCATCGAATCCATTCATTTTGATGACGAACTTAGATCTGCGAGATTTACGTTAACAAATGATGATACAGAAATAGAACAACGTGTGAAGATCATACCCGGACTCAGTGGGGCGCGACTCCAGCCAAATGAGGCGGCCATGACCGTCAACGGCGATGCCACCGAGCGTCTTGGAGGCACCGGAGACTACATCGGCGGTGAGAGGAGACTTCCAGGAGCCATAGGGAGCAGTGATTGGTTCTTGTTGAGGTCCATTCTTGTTGTGTGCAGAGGTTGGTATGTTAGCCATTGCCTTGCCGCTTTGATGCTACGACTGAGTAATGGTGCAGACGAAGGCGACAAGCCTTGTCCTGAAAAGATCGAATTTGTTGCGATTAAGGAAACTGGAACTAGCAGAAGCATACCACTAGCAACTTTAGGAGAGATGATCTGTTGACCTTACTTTGCAAACAGGCAGAATTGTTTTTATAATCCAGGCACTGTTAGCTAAATGGGGATAATTGGCTCTCTTCGATAAACCAACCAAAGAAAAATTTAAAAATATTTTGTCCTCGTTTTCGAGGCCCAGCAGTAAACAGGCCTTATCCTGTCTTTCTGTGTTTTTGTTTTTTGTTGTGTTTTTTAGACCCATTCTCAGTCAAAGTTATCAATTTTAATGGGTGTGATCACATCGGCAACGTCGAAGTGTCCAATCCATCGAGCAAAGAACACCATTTGTTGTTCTAGGGTAAACTTGATGTTTTCAGCCTGCATTCATCCCATTGTTATATACATAGCATTGTTTCAGACATAAATAGACAACTAAGTAATTCAGCATTTACCTTTCGGAATCCATGTTGTTCTCCTTCATACTCAACCAGGGCTACAGGCACCACCTTTTCCTTCAACGCCCTGTAAATTTTCCGAGCTTGGTCTTAGGGCACAACCTGCAACAAGTGGAATATATTTTTCAATGCTATTGCGTATTTAACGTAAATTTACGAATATGCCAACCTTAATCTTTAGACATTGGAAGGGAGGATATAATAATTGCATTGTTGCTAACCTTGTCCTCCAATCCTTGAAATAGAATTATGGGACAAGAAAATTTGTCCACATGGTTGATTGGGGATCTCTCAAAGAATTCCTTCTCACCTCCTGCAATCAGTTAGGCGATTAACTGAACACTAAATATGTCAGAAGAAACACAGGTTGTTACCTTAAGATGATATTGTTAATTTACTAACAAGATTATCGATGTAATGGATCCAAATTTATGAGTCTCTCTGCACGCAACATTTTCAGATCGGTCACCTGTTTCAGAGATTAATTGGCATTAATCCCATGGTACAACAAGACTAATACTTTGTTAAATCGTAACCAACTGTTTTATCATTATTTTCCAACGTTGTTCAATTCCTTCTTAACTAACGACAAAAAAACACCTTGTTTAACATCAAAATAAAGTTAAACGCTGACAAGTCATAAGCCTATAGCATGTGCTATTTTTCCATGATTAAAAAACAAATTAGAAGACTGAAATCATTAGTTAAAACAAATAAGCTTATGTACAGAACTTACACTATACGAAGAAGCCCCAGCCTTAAATTTATCTTTAAAGGCAAGAGCAGCTAAGGTGGTATACCCATCAGCAGAGGCGCCAGTAATACAAAGTCGTTTCCCATCAACCTTTCCACTGTCCACCTGCATAAGAAATCATTGATATGAGAATTCTTCCAGCAAATCCATATTCCAGAAACAAGGCAAGACCTAAGAGCACAACATGCTTCTTACCAAATCCTTAGCACAGAGGCAACCGTCATCAACGTCGACTATTCCCCAGTGACCCAAAAGTCTATCTTGATACTGTCTGTCATAACCTTCCCAATGATGTTCTTATCAGACCAAACACATTTCATAAGAAACACATAAATTCATAACATTCCTTGAGGGCAACACACGTCTCTAAAAACAACTATATGCAGTTATGCACCAAGAGGGTGGGTAGCCAACATAATTACATAATTAATTATGTCAATGGGGCAAGTTACAGACTCCACAAGGGAAGGATCATCACCAGCAATGCAGCTGTGCTTCTAGATCTCTCTGCATGGAATCGTAAGAATGATTAAGCTTCTAATTGAAACAGGACACATATAAATAGAAAACTGTCACCAGCTGTGATACAGAATTTGAAAACTACAATCCCAATTTAAAAAGAAGCAAAATGAATGGGAAAATGATCAAATGAAAAAACCTTTCAGTAAAAACTCATTTGATTCAAGAGCCTCTTAAACACATGACTAAGTAAAGTGGAGTCAGCTTTTTTAAACAGTCAAATGCCTGTAAAAATGTCAGATATTCCTTTCAAAACATGGAATGTAATAACCAAAGCACATCATGAAATTGAAGTATGTAATGATAGTATGTCTCATCATCAGTTCAATAAGAGAACCAACTCGGTAAACAAACTGAACTCTTCCAACTGATTTATAATTCCTACTCACTCATTTTCAGAAATATAACCAACCCAGAGTTCAGATTTATCCCAGGGCATGTTAGGGTGATTCCACTACGAATCCATGCCATTCGTTCTACTTTTGGATCAAAACATGGGAAAGCATAGAAGTCACTTCCGCTAGCTAATACTTCTGGTTCTGAATGTCACCAAAATCTTGATCAGACAATGAATGGAAACATCAAAAAGCAACTGGAAAACCTATGGACATCATAATGGAATACGTATTCACAGTATTCAATCAACCCTACACAGTTTAGAGTTCAGACTCGGATAACATGGCAGTTACTACCTTCAACATCCTTGTTGCCAAGAGCTATTAATACAATTGTTGTGGTTGAATTTATATTGCTCTCCCGACGATCTGCCAGAAAGATATATCACCAAATATATGAGTGATTTAATAGGTGTAGATTTTGTGGGAACATTCTTCAAGACCAAATTACACTGCTATACCAACTGCAGTAACAGCCAGAGAATCAGGCGAGTGCAATCCATCATAGCTTAAAACCTAAAACCATGAATTCACAATTAAAGTTAGAATGTGGAAATGTTGAAAAATCCTTAGCAGTGGCAAAGTCATTAAGTCTGCTCTTGTAGTTCTTTTCACCTTTTATTTCAAAAGAACCAGAATCAGTAGGCTGCTTCGATTGTTTGAGAAGGGTATGTAGAACATGCCATCCTAATTTGTGATGACCTACCTAGGGGAAAGTAACTGCTATGAAGAAAAGCAAAGGCCCTAAAAGAGCATGAGTGGACTCACATGCTAACAAACCCCAGGAGTTTTCTTAAACGACCAGTGTCGTTTTCCTGTTCTTTTTTATTTTCATCACATTTGTATCTGATGATTTAAACAAAGCCAAAAGACAACTTTTTGTGGCTGAAAGATAAATTATTACTAGTCCAACCAAAACTGATTATACAGACACTTCGACTGAAATAGCAAATCATAACTTATGATACCTCTACATGCGAGTGAGATAAAGTACAGTTTAGCAAACTAAATTGCCCGTGGGGAAAAAACAGCGGAAGTGGACACATAAACAATGAAATTTAAGGAGAAAATTTACAAGGACCATACTGAAGACAATATTTATGTTTCATAGTAGAAACCTTTTAGCATGGTTGGACGCAGAGGCCTATCAATCAATCTACAAATAAGAACCTGCAAGCAGCGTCGATGGGCTTTTAATATAATCATTGGTTACTCACAAACAAAAGGAGTGAGAATCTCCAACCAGGTTTTGGTACTGAACAACAAGACTTCATCACAAAGAAATACAATTTACAATATGGATGTCTCCCCTTTTCTGTTTTATCTTGTTTAGGTAGGATTAGTCAATCATCCTCTACTGGAATTGTCATTACCCCAAATTAAACACAGAACCCTTCCTCTACTTGTTACAGGCTAATCAAAACCTTAACGGACATTAGGTTCTCAAACAGGATATGATCATCCATATCATGCACACACCTTTCCAATTGCCTTCAATTCCATAATCAGTTGCCACTATTTCAGTTTCCCCTCTTCATAGACTCAATCCTCTCAATGCCAAGAAATATATTAACCCTTCCCAATACAAAAAGGTTGAAACTCCAAGTAAATATCCAGTCCTTATTGTAAAACTCTCAAAAGCTCATTTAAAAGGAAAACCCATAATTCACAAAAGTGAAAATATTTATACATTAATAAAAAAAACTTCATATGCCATGAAAGTCATAGGCTTAATTATAATCCACTAAACATAAACCCAAGATCATTTTGATTCCCTGTGTACTACCTTAAAGTGAAGAAGTAAAACAGTACATTGTATTCTTGAACCGCAAGATCATGGGTTTCCAAATCCAGTATTGGTACTCACTACAAACTAAATATCCTACCACATAATAAGTAAAACTGGCACTTCATATTTGAAATTGCTGAATGACAGGTACTTCTAAAAGAAAAGTACCAGTAATGCAGACAATGTGGATTCGCCATAGCTACTAGTGTCACACAACAGAACTGTTACAAATGGCTTCCATTACCGTATTCTGCACCCAAAGAAAAATCATACTTAACAGGGCAAATGGTACAATGTGCAAGAAGATAATAACCTTATGGCCAATCACAAGCATAAAGTTCAACTACACCGAAGCAGATAACAAATATTAGCATGGCCATATCTTGGTCTCGATTTAATGACCAAAAATGCCTTCTCACTTAAATTCCAGACAGGTATCCAATGAAATTTCTCACTTAAATTTATCATATATTGGAAGAGTTTTAAAGTCAAGCGTCTAGATAAAACCGGATTGTCATATACCATCTAATTTTCCACGAGTGGATTATCATAACGGGCTCATGTTTTGGAAACCTATGAACAAATTTATGAAATATGAAATCTACACACACAAGAAGACAGGCACATGAAAACACAGCAAGCGCACCACAAATCAGAAGAGACCAGTGGACTTACATCGAAGAAAGCTGGAGCTAAGGGTTGAAGCCAAAGGCGGTCATATGGAATAGTTCGGGGAGTTATACTCCCGCGCAACTGTTGGATCGTAACATTCACGCAGACACCTGGCGCCAATTTGTGATTAGTTTCCTTCATTTTTGTTTACGTTGTTCCGAATTAAATAGATCCAGCAAAATGGTGGGATCGTAAAATTTACGCAGACACCTGGCGCCAATTTGTGATTATTTCTCCACCTTTTTTTTTTTACCGTTGTAGACAAATAAGCAACTGTGAATTAATTAGATTTTTTTGGGCGCCTGGAAATTCTTGAATATTAAGAAATATATAAAAGAAATTAAATTTCGATGACTAAAAAATAATTTAAAATTTAATTCCTTTCTATGAAAACCTTTTTAAAATTACTCAACAACCCATTTATTTAAAGAATAAATTTGATATTTTTATGAGTTGTAATTTATTTAATAAATAGATCTAAGTAAATTTTTTAATACTTGCAAATATTTTTTAATAATATATTAACTCATTTTTATTTTTAAATTTTTCATAAAGTATTTTTTCTTAAAGCTATCAAATTATTTTTTTAGCATTAAAGTTATCAAATCATATTCATATAATATATATATTAAAACTCCTACTCCTTTCTGTTATGATATATGCAAAATTGCTTTTTAATTATTATATCATTTATAAAGATTCCACTTGACTAAACAGATTTTATACGCGATTGTATTTAAATACAAATAACATTATATTACTAAGTGACTTTTATTCAAATGTGAATAGGGTTAAGTGGTAAATTCCGTAACCTTTTACTGAGAAAAACTGAGTATCTAAAATGTTTTTACGAGCAATATTATCAAAAAAAAATTAAATCATAACAATATTATCTTAATTGTTATCAAAATTAAATTTAATTGTTAAATAACTAATATATTAATATGATATAACATGAAGTATCCATATCATTTTTTATTTTAAGTTAAAAAATAAATTTATTCTAAAAATTTTTAGTTAAAAACTGATATCTAAATGTTTTTATAGATAATAAAAATAATTTTAGATAATAACTTAAAAAAATTCTTCTTCAGAACCATAATTTTCTACTCAAAACTATAATTTTAATAAAAAAATATTTTTTTAAAAAAATATATATTCGTTTACCCAATTAAAACTATAGTTTTGCTCAATTTTAAAAACTTCCTAAATATATTTTTATATATTAAAAAATTTAACTAAATTTCTAACTTTTAACATAAAAAATTAACAGATACATATAAGTGTAGGAATTTTCACATTAAACTTTAAAAATTTGACATTAATATATGAAAATTTTGCAAACAATATTTCAACTTGAAAAAACTTGACGTAAAAATTTTAGTTATATAATTTTATGATTATTAAGAACTAAAGGCACTTTATTAAAATCTCAGCTTTTTTTATTTGGTGGTCGTAGCAGGTCAAAACTACCCCAAAAGTCAAAAGCGACACAAATGCCCTCGTAATCTGCTTTTTTTTTTTTTTTTTTTTTTTTAAAAAAAAAGAAAAAAAGCAGAAATGAGAAAACGTTACTTCATAGAAAGTAGGGGTATACATAATTACGATTAAGTAGGGTAACTCTCAATATTTTACTCAAAAATTATATAAATTATATTTTATAATCTGATACTCAATTTTATTTAATAAAAATTTTAATTATTTTAGGTTAAATATAAACAAGCTAAATATAAATAATAAATCGTGATATCCTCATATTACGAAAAAAATTTACAATTATAAACTTATAAAATAATAATATATTTATATATTTTTAAAAATTAAATAATATACATAATTTACTAAGGATAAGACAATAAAAAATAGTAATTAAAGTTTTAAAATCTATGGTATATAAAAAAAAGTACTAAAGTCTAAGTATTTTGTATTAATCTTCCTAAAATTGATAAAGATGGAGTATCTGAAAAAAATATATGATGGTTGCCACAATTTAAAAAACATAAAGAAAGAAATTAATTTAATTATAAATTTTAAAAGATACAATTACTTACTTAACTATTCATATTTATAAAATTACTCTTTAATCACCAGTATCTATCATATTTATTCTATGTGAAATACTATAATTTATAAATTTTGATATGTAAAAAAGTAATTAATTGGGTAGAGTCAAATAGGCAGGACAGTAACCCCTACCCGATATCCATTCTGAATATTGGCCCTACTTAAAATTACCTATTTTATATTAGGCTACTTTTTATCGGGCTAAATAGGATATATTTTGTGTAAACTTGGGCGAATTTTGTGGGCTCTGGGCTTCTTGTATAGCCCTACCAGAGAGGTTATAGATTGCTTCAAAATATTTAAGCAAAAAAAAAAATCTCATTTTTAATTCTTTTCTCATTTCCATTTTAGGCTAAATAAATGTTTAATGCTTTGTATAAAAACAATGTTTAATGCTTTAGAAAACTCAATTGCTCTTTGAAACAGAATGAAAGACCTGCATAAGCGTAACTCCGGCAATTTTGGAGCACGTTAGAAACAGCAAAAAAGCAAAGAAAAATTAATTTAATTAATAAGAAATTAATTTATAAATTTAAATTCCGTTATTAATACAAAAAATTTATTTATAAACAATTTATAAATATTTTTAAAAGGGCACGTTTAAACCTTAAGAAGGATATAGTATATCATATTTATTACACTAATGTCATCTGTATGATTGTCAAAATTTTGACCCCAAACCTTTAAGGGAAAACAAATTGTTCATCCTCATAGCAACGAACACTGATAGATACCTTCAGAGTATGATATCTCCCACTCGATTATCTGACCTAAAATTCATCAAGCAATCAATAAAATCCAATCCATGACTTGTTTCCGTAAACAAGTAATCAGGAAAGCCAGCGGGCATCGTCACCTTTTTTGAAGACCCATTATGGGTCAAAGTTTTCAACTTTAATGGTTGTAATATCGGCAACGTCGAAGTGTCCAACCAATCGTGCGAAGAACACTATTTGTTGTTCAAGCGTAAACTTTTTTTTTTCAGCCCGCATTCATCCCATTGTTATACACACACACACATGTGTGTGTGTGTGTGTCTGTGTGTGTATATATATATATATATATTGTTTCTGACATAGATAGACAATTAACTAAGACAGCATTTACCTTTCGGAAACCATGTTCTCCTTCATACTGAACAAGGGCCACAGGCACATCCTTTTCCTTCACTGCCCGGTAAATTTTCCGAGCTTGATCTGGAGCCACAATCTACAACCAGTAGAATATGTTTTCAACTCCATGCTTCAAAAGGATCTGACAAAGTTTTACATTGACTATTGTGAGTCTAACATAACTTTCCTCATTTACTAGGATTTTGGAACCGTCCATGAAACATAGGTGGAGGTATACTATAATTTTCAATGCTGTTGAATATTTAAAGCAAATTTGTGAATATGACAACCTTAATCTTTAGACATTGGAAAGGAGGAAACAATGATTGCATGTTGCTCACCTTATCCTCCAAACCTTGAAACAAAATTACGGGGCAAGAAAATCCGTCAACATGGTTGATTGGGGATCTTTCAAAGCATTCCTTATCAGCTCCTGCAATTAGTTAAGGGACTGACTTAACACTAAATACGCCAAAAAAAAAACAAGAATATTGAATGTTACCTGAAAGATGATATTGTTAACTTACCAACAAAATTATCATTGTAATGGGCTTCAAATTTAATGGCCTCTTCTTGCAACATGTTCAGATCAGCTATCTGTTTCAGAGACCAATTGGCATTAATACCATATTACCATAAGAATAATACTTTGCTAAATTATAACCAAATTATACAAATAAATACACAACAACAGAATTTCCAGAGTTTCAATGAAGTCTACTCCAACCATGTAAGCAAACATGCAGATGTGTCTGTCTGAACTCAGATGTCTTGTCAGGAGAACAAAATGAGGGAAACGAATACATTCACTGTGCTTTCAAGAGAAAGCCTTTACTTTCTTAAACATGTAAACAGCCATGGAAAAGGGAGATAAACAAATGCATTCACTTCATAGTGAAATTTATAAGATAAATATGCTAGTTCTAATTTACAAACAAACTATGCCATTTTTGCCTTATTGGCTACTCATTGCCCCAAAATCATTCCTCAGATAGCTTACTCTCAATTAGACTGCCAGGACTGCCCAGCATATAAAAATTAAAAATCAGAAGAACTTCTTTCTTCATTATATTATAATTTTGTGAAAGAATGCACATTAGTTAGCTAGTGTAACAGATACCCTAGATAAGTCATAAATTTTTGGAAGATTTGTAAATCTCAAAAGTTGACTTATAAATTGTGTGTAAAGATGTGTTAATAATAATAATAACAACATTTAAATTATTAAATATTAAAGTATTAATATTTAAATTATTAAATATTAAAATATTAATATTTTACATATGATATTATCATAACAAAGATAAAGAGAGAGTCTCAAGCGAAATAGTAAAATTGTTGTCATTTGAGAAGGTAACCAATTTAAATCCTAGAAGCAATCTCTTTACTTAAAAAGTAAAGCTGTGTATATCTATACCTCCCTATACTATATCTAGTGAGGGCCTAATAACAGATGTTTAACATAGAGATAGCATTGTACCCTCTCTAATACTTCAAGGGTGACATTCCACCACGTATTGTTTAGGATATATGGTGCCCTGAGAGAATAGTTTTAAGGGCAAAAATAAATTAGAAGACCGAGATCATTAGCTAAAATAAATGAACTTAGTTACAGCACTTACACCTTACAAAGAGGATCCAGCCTTAAATGTATCTTTAAAAGCAAGAGCTGCTAAGGCGGTATAGCCACCAGCAGATTCCCCAGTAATACACAATCGTTCCCCATCAACCCTTCCACTGTCCACCTTCATAACAAATCTTTCATATAAGAATTCATCTGGTAAATCCATCAACAAGAATCTAGGAAAGTGCTAAATGCACAAAATAATTACCAAATATTTAGAACAGCTACAACAGTCATTAACGTCCACTATGCCCCAGCTTCCTAAAAGTCTGTCTCGATATTCTCTCCCACAACCTGCCAAATAATGATTTTATCAGACCAAACTCAAATTCCATAAAACATTCAATAGGTCATTTGTAATACAAACTCAATCTGGAAAAGGCCAAAAACATAATGCATTTAAGAATTAAGAACATAATTTTGTAACCAATGAAGGAAACAAACCAGTGCTTCCACCATAACTAACATCCGCATATGCCCAACCTCGACTGGTAAACTACTGAATGCTCAGATTCAAAGCTCCACGTGCTTCTTCAGTTGGTCCTCCTAAAATATTCAATAAAATATCGTGCATATAAATATGGCTGATGTAATCAGTCAAAAAAATGTTAATTAGAAACCTCAATTGGCAGGTTCTCTCTAACAGTGGCAAAGTGCAATAAAGTAAAATAATGTGAAATAGAATGGGATTACTCTTGATACAGGACTAAGAGAAATACCATGGCTATTTAATAACAGGGGAGGCTTTTACACTTGGTTGGCTTGATAAATAGGATTGTATGGTGGATAAAAAAAAAGCATAGGCATTTTGACCAGGAAGCTCGATGGGGAACTCGATTTAAATCTGGCTTACTGAAGCATGAGCTATACTTTAAACTATCCGGTGAGGAGAACCAGACAATATTAAAGTCAACAACTTTTGACTTCTGATCATCCAAAGCCACCTGAAAAGCAAGAGGTACAAGGGGCAAACCAAATAACTCAGACATTCAGAAGGAGGGCGTCGGCCGTCTGGACAGCACCTTGGCCACCGGTGATGGATGAACTGCAGACGCTCCCTCTACATATAGGCCATCTTTCCCAGAAGTCTGCATTGGCATGATTGCATGTCTCAAAGTATTATTGGGTTACCCCCTTAACAATTTTTAGATAAAGCAAAACGAAGGAGAAAAATAGAGAAACAATTTTAAAAATTATACAATGTTATTCATATCTGTGAGAGGGATATCAAGAACATGGATTGTTGAGCTTTCCACATCAATAATTCCAAGATATGACCTCTCATTTTGCCTACATACACAACCAAAAACTTCAAATGAACTATAATTGATGTCATTTGCAAAACAACTATAAATCACCTCACCTCACCTGGACAGGAAAAGATGATTAAACAATGGCACGCAGGTGACAAACTAGAAATCACCTCACCTGTAATTGCAAGCAATCAAGCTTTTCTGTTTATCTTTCTAAATAAATTCATAAAAGTTTATTCCAAAAAACCCATGATGGCCTTGTAAACTCTGCATTCAAAGAATAAACAGGCACGATCTTGTTCTCGGACTCAATCTGTGGCCAATAAAAAGAAAACCAAAAACAGAAAGAATCAGTAAATTCATTGACAACTTTTGCCACACTTGCCTATTCACTACTACATTTATGAAATAGATAATCAAAAAATGAAATAGACGATCCTACTTGGAAGACTAAAATAGTATCAACAGGGAGCATTATAGTTGTATTGAAGGAAACAACATTTAATAGATATAGGTTTAAGAACTCCACACTAAATTTTCAAAATTTGACATTAATATAAGAAAAATTTAGAAATGATGTTTCAATTTTTAACACGTAATGTTGGAAAGATTTAGCACCATTTTTTTCACTATTTATTACTGATTAGTGATTACATAATACTTTATAAATAATTTTTCAAAATTTAACATTTAATGTTTTAGAAAATTGAATAATTATATAATTTTATAAAATTATTAAGGACTAAAGACACTTTTTTTTAATATTTGATACACTTTTAATAACTTTTTTTTTTCTTTTTGATATAGTTTCTGTTTGGTTTCCTTGAAATTAAAGTTTTAAATCGGCTTCTAGTCCAAATTTTAATTTAGAAAATTTTTAAAACAAATAGTCATATTTGTCTAAAAGGGCTTCCAAATCAAACTATAATTTAAAACCATAGTTTTGAATAAGTTAGTGAGAATAACTTCTAGAATAGTGAGAAGAATTATGAACTACCTAATTACTATTTTACCTTTAATTTTTCTGACACTCTCTCTCCTCCCTCCTTCCTTCCTCTTCTCTCTCTTCTACTATTTTTCTTCCCTATCATTGTGCTACCGTTGCCGCCACTAGAACAGTCCATCACCGTGGCTATACCTCACCGTTGTCATTCATTTTCTTCCTCTATCATCAGGCCATTGGGTCGCTGGTCTTCGCTAGAGCTTGCCATCGCTGGTCTTCGCTAGAGCTCGCCTTCGCTGGTCTTCATCTTCTTCCTCCTTCATTGGCAAACATTGATCTTCTTCCTCTGTCACCGCTATTTTAGCATATGTTGCTAGTGGTAAAGGGCATTAGAGAGAGATAAAAAAATAAATATAATTATATTTTTAATAAAATTATACCCTTTTTAATCATTTACTAATCACAAAAGTCATTCTGTTAATATCTATCTAAATACTCATTTATCTAAAACTACTTTTTTTTTATAAACTCTTCTCCAAAAATTATTTTCTAAAAGCTACCCAAAAGCCATTTTTTCTATAAACCCTTTTTTAAAAGTCTATCCAAATAAATCTATAGTGTTTATTTAGGAAACCTCTAAATTAAAGTTTTAAAAGAACTTATAGCTAAAATTTTAATTTTGAAAAATTTTAAAACAGTTATATTTATCTAAAAAAACTTTTGGTCTAAGCTATAATTTTAAATATGATTTTGAATAAACTATAAAACTAATTTCTAAAATAGTAAAAGAATTTATAAACTATGTAATTATTATTTTACTTTTATTTTTTTTATACTATCTCTCTTTTCTCTCTCTCTTATTCCTCTTTTTTAAAAATCACTTTTTACGTAGAGTCTTCTCTAAAAATTTTTTTAAAACCTGTTTAAATACCCTCTTTCTTTATAAACTTATTTTCCAAACTCTTAGATCAGATTTATCAAATGTATGACTTTACGACAGGTCAAAACTCATTCAAATGTCAAAATCGACACAAAGGCTCTCGTAATAAAATCTGTTTCTTTTAAAGAAAAAAGAAAGAAAGAAGTAAGAAGAAAACAACATATAACATGACTTGGTAGAACGGGGAAGGATGATGCTCACCCTGAGAGGTTATAGATTGCATGTAGTCTCTGATCCGAGTAATTTGCGAAAATGGCAATATCTGCCGAAACAGTGAAGTCTCCTACTTCATACTTCTGAGCTAATGTTCTCGCTCCCAACTCTTAAGGCGTCATATCCATGGGCTTCTCTCCTGCTTTTTCCGCCTCTCGAACAAGGACCACCCCTCCCGAAAACACAATCATCGAATCCATTCATTTTGATGGCGAACCTAGATCTGCTATATTTAAGTTAACAGATGATACAGAAACAGAACAAAGTGTGACGATCATACCCGGACTCAGTGGGGCGCCACTCCGGCCAAATGAGTCGGCCATGACCGTCAACGGCGATGCCATCGAGCATCTTGGAGGCACCGGAGACTACATCGGCTGTGAGAGGAGACTTCCAGGAGGCATAGGGAGCAGTGATTGGTTCTTGTTGAGGTGCATTCTTCTTGTGTGCAGCGGTTGGTATGTTATTAGCCATTGCCTTGCAGCTTTCTGATGCTACGGCTGAGTAATGGTGCAGACGAAGGAGACAAGTCTTGTCCTGATGTGATCGACTTTGTTGCGATTTAGGGAAATTGGAACTAAAGCTGCTGCCTGCTCGTATGCTTCTGTTACCGCCAGTTCTAGTTGGAAGCGGATCTTCTCATTTTCATCTCTCCTCATCACTTTTCTTCCCTTTTCTCCCCTTCCATACTCCATCTATTGCTTAAAATAATATTTCTTATTTTTTTAAAAAAAATACGTTTTTAGAAAAAAGGCTTATTTTTTTAAATTTTTTAAAAAACACTTAAAGTGTTTTTTAAACAACATTTAAAAAAATACTTTTTTAAAAAGTATTTTTTGTTTTTGTAACAAAATGGATAAAAAGAGGAGGTAAGGTAAAAAGAAGAAAATAAGATGATGATGAGGGAGGAGGAGAAAAATGAAAAGGAAAAGACCCGTATGCGTTCTAGTTCTGCTTAAATCGCAGTGGTCGGTAAAGGATAAAGAATTTTTTTTTTGTATAAAGATTTTTTAAAAGGGGTTAGGTTACAGGGTAAAATCTCTTTTTTCCTAAGTAATACTAATATCAGGCAGAGCGAACTATCTATTATTCTCAGATATAAACCTAAACACTTAAGAGTTAAGATACCTCTCCAATCACTGTCACTAAAACTATAATAAAATAGAACTCCTCAAAATTCAAATACACTCTAAATAATTATATATCTTATTATTTTTTATTAGCTGAACCCAAATAGACTATGGCTAGAACAAAGAAGAATTAAAGGAGCATTTTTGTCCTCGTTTTTGAGGCCCAGCGCCATATCCTTTCCTTGTGTGTTTTTGGTTTTTGACTTTTTGTTTTCTGTTGTTTAGTCTCAGCGGGAAACAGGCGTTATTGAAAAACGCTTTTTTTTTTTTTACTTAAAACCCGCCCCATTAACATTTTTATCTTTTCCATGGTTATTATTATAGTAGTATTATATTACATTTGACTAATGAAGAGAGAGAGTGCGCCTGCCCTTCCCATGGTTAAGATTTGAGCAAAAACAAAATCTCATTTTTATTCCTTTTCTCATTTCCATTTCAGGCTAAACAAATGTTTAAGGCTAAAGAAAACCCAATTGGTATTTGGAGCAGATCAAAAGATGCGGATAACTCTGGAAATTTTGGAGCCAATTAGAAACGACAAAAAAGGCTCAAATCCAATGAATAAAACTATCTTGCAGCCGAGGCTAAAGATTTTCTTCACCCCAAGAAACGGGACGAGAAATTTTGATAGATCACTCGAGGGGGGCTCAGCCTTTCTGCTACTGGCCATTTTCAATGGCGACGTCCATGGGGCGCTCTCCCTCCCCCATAATACACTGTCATGCAGTTTTTCTTTTTGTAATTTTGTAAATACGAGTTTTTGTTTTACCATAAAGTTCGTAAATCCAAATTGATTCATCTGTAGACGTTGTCCACGTTAAAGCTTTAGAAGTATACAGTATATCATATTTATTACACTAACACCAATTTCATCTGGATGACAAAATTGACTCCAAACCGCAGAAGAAAAAATTGTTCATCCTTAATGGCAACGAACACAGATGGATATCTTCAGCAGAGTATATCTCCCACTCCACTATCAACAAAATCCAACCCGTATAACATGACTTCTTTCTGTACATGAGTAAATCAGGAAAGCCAGCACGCATCATCACCTTTTGAAGACCCATTCTCAGTCAAAGTTATCAATTTTAATGGGTGTGATCTCATCGGCAACGTCGAAGTGCCCAATCAATCGCGCAAAGAACACCATTTGTTGTTCAAGTGTAAACTTTATGTTTTCAGCCTGCATTCATCCCTTTGTTATATACATAGCCATCGTTTCCAACATAAATAGACAATTAAGTAATTCTGCATTTACCTTTCGGAATCCATGTTGTTCTCCTTCATACTCAACCAGGGCTACAGGCACACCCTTTTCCTTCAACGCCTTGTAAATTTTCCGAGCTTGGTCTGGGGGCACAACCTGCAACAAGTGGAATATATTTTTCAATGCTATTGAGTATTTAAAGTAAATTTACGAATATGCCAACCTTAATCTTTAGACATTGGAAGGGAAGACATAACAATTGCATTATTGCTAACCTTGTCCTCCAATCCTTGAAATAAAATTATGGGACAAGAAAATTTGTCTACATGGTTGATTGGGGATCTCTCAAAGAATTCCTTCTCACCTCCTGCAATCAGTTAAGCGACTAACTGAACACTAAACGTGTCAGAAGAAACACAGATTGTTACCTAAAGAAGATATAGTTAATTACCAACAAGATTATCGATGTAATGGGATTCAAATTTATGAGTCTCAGCACTTAACATTTTCAGATCGGCCACCTGTTTCAGAGATAAAAATTGGCATTAATCCTATAGTACAATAACACTAATACTCTGGTAAATTGACAAATCAGAAGCCTAAAGCATGTGCTATTTTTCCACTATTAAAAAAATTAGAAGACTGAAATCATTAGTTAAAACAAATAAGCTTATTTAGAGAGCTTACACCATACAAAGAAGCCCCAGCCTTAAATGTATCTTTAAAAGCAAGAGCAGCTAGGGTGGTATACCCACCAGCAGAGCCCCCAGTGATACAAAGTCGTTCCCCATCAACCTTTCCACTGTCCATCTGCATAACAAATCATTGATAAGACTACTCGTCCAGCAAATCCATATTCCAGAACCAAGGAAAGGCCTAAATGCACAACATGCTTCTTACCAAATACTTAGCACAGTTGCAACAGTCATCAACGTCAACTATTCCCCAGCGACCCAAAAGTCTATCTCGATACTCTCTGCCATAACCTTCCAAATGATGATCTTATCAGACCAGACACATATTCCATAAGACATTCAACAGGTCGTATGTAATAGAACTCAATCAGGAAGAAAAGCCAAAAGCAAAAGGGCTTGTAAAAACCATCTGCCTCAAACATGTTAACAATATAATTTTGTAGCCACGGAGGGAAACAAACCAGTGCTTCCACCATAATTAACATCTGCAAATGCCCAACCTCGACTGGTCCAGTACTGAATGTTAAGATTTAAAGCACCACGTGTTTCAGCTGTTGGTCCTCCTAAAATATTCAATAAAAATTATGCATATATGGCTTATGTCCTCAGTCAAAATATTATACGAACCTCACCTGGCAGGTTCTCTAACAGTGGAAAAGTGCAATAAGAATGATGATCAGGTACTCTAATATTTTTCACTCAAATTTCTTTCACTTAAAAAATTTTCACCAGCTTTATATATATATAGCATTCAAATTCTAATTAAGTTTCTAGACATATATGATATACCTTCCGTCCATTAGTTTATCAGAGTTCATATTGATTGCATTCCTTAAATTTAAATAAAACTTGGCAATATAATAATCATACAATGGCATCAATACTGGCTTCAATATTGGCACGTCATCCACTCTGAAAATTTATGGAGTAATTGTAAAGAGAAACAAAAAAACACACCATCTGCTCAAAGCCTGCAAACCTGTTGCTATTGGCTACACGGAAAAATAAAAGAGCATGGGAAATAAACCAAAGCTACCACGTATTTAACAATATCAACCCAAAAAAAAAAAATGGATGTATATGACTACTACTACCCTCTATAATGCACTCACGAACCTCATAATACACATAATTATTTATAGTTTTACAATTAAATCAGTGAGGATATTATATCCTTTCTAAGTAATCATGTGAAATGAAACCACAAATGATCTCTGGTTCCTGAAGAGACGCCCTTTTCTAGCCTTCATAACATGTCAGTGATAAATGAGAATATGAAATTGAAGATTATTTCTGATACAGGACTAAGAGAAAATACCATGACTCTCCAATAACAAAGGAGGCTTTTCCCCTTGACTAGCTTGATACGTAGGATTACATGGTGGATAAAAGTAAGCATAGGCATTTTGACCAGGACCTTCAGTGGGGAATTCAATCAACTCTGGCTTACTGAAGTATGAACCATACTTCAAACTATCCGGTGAGGAGGACCAGACAATATTGAAGTCAACAACTTTTGACTTCTGATCATCCAAAGCCACCTGAAAAACAAGAGGTATAAGGGGCAACGAAATAACTCAGACATTGAAAAGGAGGGTGCCGAGGCAGCACCTTGGCCACTGATGATGGATGAACTGCGGATGCTCCCTCTACATATAGGCCATCTTTCCCTGAAGTCTGCGTTGGCATGTCATATTATCGTTGGGTTACCACCTTAAAAACTTTTAGACAAACCAATAGAAGAAGAACAAGAAACAATTTTTAGAATTACAATGTTATCAATATCTGTGAAAGGGATATCAAGCACAATAATTTTTGAGCTTTCCACATCATCAATAATTCCAAGATATGACCTCCCCTGTCGCCTATATACACAACCAAAAACCTTAAATGAGCTATAATTGATGCCATTTGCAAACCAACTATAAAAATGAAAAGATGAAAAGAAAATGGCAAGAAAGTAGCAACTAAAAATCACCTGTAACTGCAAGCAATTAAATTTCTCTGTTTATCACTCTGAATAAATTCATAAGAATTGGTACCGAAAACCCATAATGGCCTTGAAAACTCAGCATCCAAAGAATAAACAGGAACCACCTTATTCTCAGACTCAATCTGCGGCCAATTAAAAGAGAACCAAAACATAAAGAATCAGTGCATCCGTTAATGAATTATTGTATGTCCAACCAGAGAACATGTTGATGCACACCAATTTTTGCCACAGTTGTCTAGTCAATGTGTTATTTAAGATAAGTGGAAATGAAACAGACCATCATACTTCAAAAAGCAAATTATCAACAGGGAGCATTTGAAGCTGTATTGTTTAACAATTAGGTACTCAAACTAAGTAAAAGGAACAAGATAGCATATAAATAATTAACATCAACAATATAATGTATAAAATGTTAATTTGGCAGATTTCAAACTGACTATGATTGTTAAAAGGAAGAAAATAAACCTATTAGCAACTCTACTTGGTCAAAACCAGCAAATATAGCCGGTAAGTGGAAGCACACAAGGTTGGCTTTAAAAATTTTATGCTAAATATAATACTTTTCAATGTACTGTTATATTCCTGTGTAAGTGCTAAAATAACAATTTTAATCTACCTCCAAAAAAGAGCTAATATCATTACCTAATCAATGAAATAAAATAGGTATTTATCAATGTTGAAAAGAAAAACATAAAAGAAGACAATATTTATAGTTAATGCAGAAATAATAAGATCATGAAATTTACCCATTTATGAAGATTCCAAAAGCCATTTCCCCTATCAGTGATGAAAAATAGTTCCCCTGCACAATTAAAATTGTTTAAAAATTGTTTAACTTAAAAATTAGAAGGCTAAGATCATTGCAAATTTTCTAGTTAGAATCAACAAAATCCTAATAACACGGTAACAGCATATATAAATTCATAACATTCATTAAGGGAACCACGTCTCTAAAAACAATGATATTAAGTTATGCACCAAGAGTGTGGGTCGCCAACATAATCACATAATTAATAACAAGCTTCTGTACCAGCAGAGGACCACTTGGGTTCAGTTACAGATTCCACAGGCGAAGTATCAACACCAGCAATGCAGCTGCTCTTGTAGATTTCTCTGCATAGAATCTTAAGATGATTAAGCTTCTAATTGAAACATGGCACACATAAAATAGAACACTGTCACCAACTGTGATACAAAATTTGAAAAAGCTGTCATACAGAATTTCAAAGCTACAATCCCTTATGATAGCATAGTTGTTAAGGTTTGAAGAGTGGACACAAACTAAGTAATCGCTTTTGTCTTTCCCAAAGTCACGGAAAAGGGTAGTATTGCATGATGTATATTAATCAACAAAATTTTAGGTTTATGTGTTTTGTAGTGGGATTCATAAAACAATCGGATGCCAGTAAAAATGTCAGCTATTCCCTTCAAAACATGGATTATAATAACCCAAGATCATGAAATGGAAGTATGTAATGAGAATATGTTTCATCATGAGTTCAATAAGAGAACCAACTCGGTAAACAAACTGAATTCTTCCAAATGATGTATAATTCCTGCTCACCCTTTTTCAGAAATATAACCAACCCAGAGTTCTGATTTATCCCAGGGCATGTTAGGGTGATTCCACTGAATCCATGTTATTCGTTCTGCTTTTGGATCAAAACGTGGAAAAGCATAGAAGTCACTTCCGCTAACTAATACTTCTGGTTCTGAATGTCACAACAAAATCTTTATCAGATAATGAGTCGAAACATCAAAAAGCAACTGGAAAACCCATGGACATCATAATGGAATACGTATTCACAGTACTCAATCAACCCTCCACAGTTTAGAGTTCAGACTCGGATAACATGGAATTTACTACCTTGAACATCCTTATTGCCGAGAGCTATTGATACGATTGTTGTGGTTGAATTTATATTGCTCTCCCGACGATCTACCAAAAAGATATATCACCAAACAAATTAGTGATTTAATAAGTGTAGATTTTGTGGGAACATTATAAAATAAGCAGTAGAGACAAAGGCTTTTTCTTGTCATTTAAAGTTATTCTCAGCTTACCTTCTCGTACACAGACATAACGGTTAAAGTGTGCATCCAATACTCCATCAGCGTAGCTAACTACTGGTCCCCCATAATCTGGTGTGAGAGGGATGGGAGGAACATCTGCAAGGAACGAACCTCATAATTTCAGTATTAATAACAGTACATGAAATTCTTAGTAGACCAAGCCCATTATGAAAAATGTTATCCATATTCTCTACCTAAGATTCTCCAAGATCACCTCTTCACGTACACTTTCGAGAACATCAAATCAAGGTGGTGCAGGCACCAAACTTATTCGCTATTTATAAGCCGAACAAAAAGTTGATAGAGTATATTAGATAGGAAACGAAATGCATGATTGAAACAAGCATAAGACTGCACAACAGGTCAAAAGTCAGAACCACCCAAAAAGGTAAAAAACGCGACACAATCACACAAATGCCCTGCTAATAAAATCTGTTTGGATTTTTCTTTTAAAAAGAAGGTATTACTTCACTTGGGGGATGATGATGCTCACCTAGAGAGCTCATAGATTGCTTGTACAGTCTCTGATCCTTGTAATTTGCAAAAATAACAATATCTCCTGAAACACTGAAGGCACCACCCCCATACTCCTGAGCGACTGTTCGCACTGCGAACTCTTTAGGCGTGATATCGATGGGCTCATCTCCTGCTTTTTCTGGTTCTCTAACAAGGACCGCCCTCCTGAAACAAAATCACTGAATCGATTCATTTCGATAACTCTAAATTGCAAAAGATAGAGAAGTTAGGCCGGCGAGGTCTACTTGAGCAAGTGATAAAGAAACAGAACGCCAAAAAACACTCATACCCGGACTCGGTGGGGCGGGATTCCAGCCAAATGAGGCGACCATGACCGTCAACGGCGGTGCCACCGAGTCTCTTGGAGCCACCGGAGACAACATCAGCGGTGAGAGGAGACTTCCAGGAGCCATAGGGAGCAGTGATTAGTTCTTTCTGAGCTGCCAGTCCAGCAGTGTCCTTGTTCTGTATTGTTGGAACGGTAGCCATTGCCCTGCAGCTTCGATGCTGCGAGTAAGTTATGGTGCCAACAAAGGACGAGTCTTATACTGAAGTGGAGGAATCTGTTGCGATTAAGGACTGTACAACGTGCGGAAACATACCTCGGAATGATTCTGCCTGCGGCTAACGCAGTCATCCACTGAAATTAAAAGAGTGCTGCTGAACATAGTTTTTCTCTTTCCACTATCTCCATTCTTTCGTTGTTACAAAATTTTTATTTCTGACTGAAAATATCTTTTTTTAATTAATATTAGAAAATTTATTATTCTTATATATAAATTTAAATATTTAAAAATATAATATTTTTTTATATGATTTAAATTATAATAAAATAATACTATCTTTTTATTATGTTTTTAATCATAATATTTAGAGATACATATTATCTATTAGTTATTTAAATTTATATTCAAAAATAATAAACAGCTCATTCTATTTAATATTGATATTATTTAAAAAAAAAGATTTTATCTTATATCTAGATCGTAAATAAATTAATTTTTGAGTATCTAGATTTATATCTGAAGATAATAGACGATTTATTATATCTAATATTGATATTATCTAAGAAAAATAGAGATTTTATCTTATATTATATAATAAATAAATTAACTTTTTTTCAAAAATTAGTATATCACAAAATTCTTAATGTTTTTCTAGAAAAAATATTGGCCTGAATGACATTTTGCAGGCCCAAGAGATAACCCAACGCCTCCGACGATCTGCTAGTTAGCAATTTAATATATATTAATAACATTTATGAGCAGAAGAAAAATTTACTGTATTTTTAAATTAGAGGTGGTTCGGCTCCTTTTTTAACAAATTTTTATATAAAAAAAATGTAGCCTGGATGTGACAAAGACGAACCAACGTGGCCGAATGATTCAGAAATTAGGTGGTTAGGGAGCTCTCTTAGTGTGAATACTGAATCGGAGATATGTGGATATAGAATGTGAATAATACGCTTTTACGTCTAGCGTGCTTCTGGTGGACCCTTGAAGCGAAGAGATCTTGAAATGATATCCAAAACCGACACTAATTCGTACTATTGGGCATAAGATAAGGCACAGACGTTCAATTATTTGTATATGTAATCAATCAAGAATATTAGACCTCCAAGGCTAAAATAAACTTTATGCATCGATATAATATTTAATAGCAGATAGGAAAGTTCAATAAAATTTTTATTTGTTATAAGAATATGAATTTGAGTGCTCCCACTCTTTCTTTACACATGAATTTTTTACTATATTTAAAATCAGATTTATTCTCTTCCCTATTAACACAAAAATATTATTAAATAAATAAGATACAAATAAGATAAAGAGACCTTCAGCTAAAATATATATATATAAATATATATTGACTATCTTCAATGGGGAGGCAAAATACCATGTGCTTTCTGAAAGGTTAAAAATCTCTTTTGGAATAAACAGCAACCAGATCCACTGAAACTCAAATCTCTGAAAGATTTCAACAGCCACGAGCTACTCTCCAGTAGGCCTTTTTTTCTTCAAAATCAAATATTATCGTCAGGGCGAAGCTAGTTCCTGTTTCTATCTTCATAATTAGAACGTCCATTCACCATCCAATTTAAAAAACCCTCCAGAAATCCTCTTCGTGAGTTATGGAATAAAGAAAGAGGGTGGACACGTGGCATGAATTCAATAAATAAAATTATATTGTCGCCAGAACTAAAGATAAGAAGTCGGACGAGACTGCTTCTGACGAGAGATCAATCACTGGGTACGGCCCCCTCAGCTTTAGAACTAGCTTTTTCCAGCTGCCATGCCCACGAGCCACTTTCCCTTCTCCTTGCTTTTGATTAAAAAGCAAACGAATCACTGTTTCAGTTACCCATATTTCAAAATCTGCTTTTCTTACTGTTTATCTTCCAAGCCAAACAGAAGTTTCACTGTGATTTTTAGCTTCCGATGTAACCTCACGGATAAATTGACAAGTACGACACATCAAGCTTTCTATAAAGTATAAGTGCTTTCTTATTATTCATCATGGAGCGACGAGTTTTGATTCTGTATCAAGCAAAGTATGTCAAATCCAAATCAGCTACTATACAAGTTTCTTGCTTTCTCCAGAAAGAGGTTTTTGATCAAATTTTTATCTTTCCCAAATCTGTCACATCGAACAACTCATAAAGGCAAGGGAGAAATCAATGATCCCATCCCCACACCAATAATTGAAAGGCAAAGACAAAAGGACTTGGATTCTGAAAGTAATTGATCTTAGTACCATTCATTGATTCCATACTCACCCAATCTTAACATGCTGTCAAAGTTCAGCCTAACTTTAACGTTTCACTTAGAAACCAAATACCAGAAAAAGCCACTACTTGAGGCCCTCAATCCCTTATTCTAAACATTTCAACATCAGTCGCACACCTCAACGTTTTAATTGGATCCTGATCAAGAACAGTGTTTCTTTTCTTCTCCATTATGCTCGTGTCTGACACCTAAAAATGCTAGCTAGCTAGTTCACAGAATGATGCAACTAGGAGTTCGGAACAAAAAAACGAGTGGCACGAAAAATTAGAGCTGTTCAAATCATAGTGCCATGTCATAAGTTAGCAGCTTTATGGTACCATGGGAAAAGCCGACACTGCTCCTTTACTTTTTCACAAGTCTCTTGAAAGGTCCCCACTTGGGATACGAATTACTCAGATTTGTTTTGGAGATTATTTGAAAGCATGCATGTCTGCCTTCCAAAACGGTGTTGTTTCCTCTTCTAATTAACTGCTTCAAAGACTATGATACCTAGGAAGCTGAAGAGTGAAGAAGCTACTATATGGTAGATAGGATGATCTTTTAACCCTGCAACTTTATCATAAACAAAAAAGTCCGTTTCTGCAGAAGGGTATTGGGTATACGCCAAAGAAGTAAAGAGTTTGAAATTGAAATAAAACGACAAAGAGTAGTAACAGAGAATAACAACTGGAGGCCTTGAGCTTGACAAATTCTACGGCCTAACGCGCACCTTCACTGAGAATGACATCTGGTCTGACACATTAAAAAGGAGAGATAATGGACAGGGAGAGTCACTTAGAAGCAAAAGTTAGTGATTCCATGTTCACAGCGAGGAAATGTTAGGGGGGAAGAATGAGCTGCATCTCAATAATTATGAGGGATGGTTTTGTGAGGGGTTTTACAAAAAGCATAAAGCAAGTGTGATGTTGAGCCCCATGCCCACCCAACAAATTATAATCTCTCTCTTACCTTTTCCTGAGAACATTTTGATTTTTTTCTCCTTCAACGTCCCCACGATCACAATTCACACCTCGTGGTCCAGCTTCCCATTGCCTTCCTCATCCTAATTCCTATCTATTTCAGAAACTTGGTCCCGTCAACCTTTAATAACAGCTCTTTTTCTTCGCTTAAAGTAATTTAAAAGGCCCCTCTTACACTTCCCCCACTTTGATAGATTCCAAGACACAATCCAATTAAGTGATCAACTAACTTCCTAACTGGCCAGACCACCAATACTCACTACCACGACCCATCTCTATAAGCCTATATGTATCCCTCTATTCTGTGAATCATGAGACGACAACTAGCTCTGTTTTTCTCTTCCTAAGAACTGAAACCTTGATATATCTGATATGCCATTACTATAATGTCATCTGTTCAATCCAGTCCCTGCTACCCCATGGAAGATCCGGTCATAGAATCTCTGCTCCGCCACGGCCATCATAGGTCAGGGGAGAAACGTGGCGGCGGAGGAGGTGGCAAGTTCTCCACCGGCGGCCTGTTGAAAATGTTCAAGCTCTTCCCTATGCTGACGTCGGGCTGCAAAATGGTGGCGCTTCTGGGGAGGCCTCGTAAGCCTATGATCAAAGACAATGCGACGTCGGGCACGATTTTTGGATACCGGAAAGGGAGGGTGAGCCTGGCGATACAAGAAGATCCTCACTGCATGCCGTTCTTCCTTATAGAGCTACCGATGAACACGAGTGCTCTGAACAAAGAAATGGCGTCGGACATACTGAGGATTGCGTTGGAGAGCGAGACGAAGACGCATAAGAAGAAGCTGTTTGAGGAGTTTGTGTGGGCGGTGTATTGCAATGGGAGAAAAGTGGGTTACTCGATAAGGAGGAAGCAGATGAGCGAAGATGAGATGCACGTGATGCAGCATTTAAGAGGGGTGTCAATGGGTGCGGGAGTTATTCCGAGTCCGGCGTCGGAGAAGGACAGTCCAGACGGGGAATTGACGTATATGAGGGCGAGATTTCAGAGGGTGGTAGGTTCCAAAGACTCTGAAACTTTGTACATGATCAACCCAGATGGTGCACAAGGCCCGGAGTTCAGCATTTTCTTTGTTAGAGCTCATTAGGGTGTTATTAGTTAAATAATTAGGACTGCAATTCATGTAAACATGTCCCTTCCTTCGTCTTCTTCAAGGTGCTAATGTATTATAATATTAATGAAAGGAATCAGTTTCACCAGTCTATGACTCGTTCTTTTTATCAAAAGTGGGTGGCCTTCTCTTTGTCGCTCGTGCTCTGGGTGCATGAATCAATTCCCAGAATGCAGCTGCTGATGATGGTTAATGGATGCTTTCTATTTCTTAATACCCTGTAAGCTGGATAAAAACTAGTTCTGAACCGACATGCTCAAGTCCAATAGTTTGATATTAAAATGATATTATGAAATCGCTGATCCTACAACTATTTCCTGTCCTTTTTCAACCCAATTTCGGTTAATTTATTTGGTCGTAGAAACATACAGTGGAGATAAGCAAGAGAGATTGTAACAAGTGCGTGCGGTTTGGGAATTACTTATGGATCATGAGAATTTACTACTACCTCGCTATAATGCAAACTATATATCTATGTTAAGGACCAGGTAGTATTTACTAATTTCATAAAATCGTAGAGGACGTAGTGCATGTATCTGTAATAAATGAGTCACATGCGAGCTGATGATGGTGCTAAAATTGGTTACGGTACTTTGAGCTTTCAAGCCTGGTGAGTTGGTGAAACCTTAAGATCAGAGAAGCTTGACGTACGCATTCATTTTTCTGGTGACATGACATGCTCTCGGTAATTATTCTTTTTTGTATAAAATTTTTTGGATAAGGATTGTGTTCATAATGTAAACGTAGGATAAAGTCTATCTCCCTTCTAGGAGATACCAATATTGGGTAAGTCGAGCCGTCTATTACTCTCAATTATAAATATAGGCATCTAGGAGTTAAGATGTCTCCCCAAACATTACAAGAATAGCCAAAATAAAATGATACTTCCTAATAATTGGACACCTTTAATGTGCAAGAAGGCAATGGGCCCCAATGAGAGGGTTTAAATAATCTGTAAACACGTTTATTTGGGCCTCAACCCATCTGACCCACTTTTCCTTGGACTGAGTTGGGTTAATTGGGTTTGGGCTTCCTAATGAGAGCCCATAATAGAACCGTGTGGTACTTAGAACAAGTTTTGGGATTGTTTTAACAAAAAAAAAAAAGTTTTGGGATTGTGTCCATACTCCATAGCAGATATATGCGAGTCAACAAGACGTGATCGTTGACCCTCTTATTATCAAGGCTGCCTGATAAGTGAGAATATCCCCTGCATCCCTGGGCTCGAGTGGTCACTCATGTTAATGCTTATCTCTTCAAAGATGGTTAAACAATAGAAACAAATATCAGTTTTATTCTCGGAAACATCTGTGATTTACAGATCATAGAGGAATTGCCACCCACAATATCATGAACTAAATACAGAAAATTATGCCGTAGAGATTATGAGGGTTATACTCCCTCCTATCTTAATTATAAAATTTATTTAATTAATTTAAGTATATTAAAAAATTATGCCGTAGATGGAGGGTTGGGTTTTTGAGGAGCGTAGCAAATAATGGAATGCGGGAGGAGGAAGCGTAGCAAAGAGGGAGACAGGCTTGGATGGGAGCGCACGTACATTATCCAAATAAGGGAGATGCAAATGTATGAAAAATAGGGAGGAAGAGGAAGAGAACAAAATAAACCAAACAGGAGAGGGCAAACCAGCAAATTAGATTGAATGGTGCGGGGCCAAGGGTGAGCGGCAAAAGGGTAGGAAGGGGGCAGGGGTGGGGCCTAGGGATGGCCAGACATGATTCATTCCAATGTCTATAAAGGAACATGGGCCCCACGCAGGGCAGGAAAAACACAATTATTGGGAGAAGGGAGGAGGAAAAGCACGAAGGCCGTTTGGAGGGTACTAGGGTGGAATTAATGGAGGGAGTCGGTGGGTTAGGATTTGGAGCCAGCTGTTGGATTTGGAGCCTCGATCAACTGCCCAACTGCTTCTCGCCTCCAGTTGCATCACAGCCACCACAACCCTCCAAATATCTCTTCACTAGCCCACGTGGCTCTTTCTTCTTCCCCCACTCCATTCCATACCCTCCCATTTCAAGCGCGTCGTCCCCTTCTGTTCTTTTTCTTTTTCAATGTACCTCTTCCCTGGATATTTTTTTGCACGTGATTCAAATGTCTTTAAAAGAACCGTAACATATTATATTTATCGGTCTAACATCAAAACTCTGCTGAGATATAGAGTCAACAAAATTTACGGAGAGTTCAGATTAGTGGAATGTGCGAGACAAAGTACTAATGAGTAAGAAAACTATATGGAATCTAAGATACCCGAGTAAAATATTTATATAGGTAAAAACGAAAGTTTTAAACAACAAGGCGATGACTGAGAATATGTAATTCGTGGGGGTGATAAAAACATAAAATGCTGTACCAAAAAAAAACAAACATAAAATTGGCCCAGAGGAGTGGAGAATAAATAGAACAGGGAGAAGGGAGAGGGAAAGTGGAAAGTCAAAGGAGGGGAGAGTAAAAGGGTAGAAAAGAATCACGTGAGATTCGGCCAGGCTGGTGGTGGGGCCATCCTACGTGGAGAAGGGGGCAGTTGAAGTCATACAACGCCTGCTGCCCCTCCTTATTTTAACAGCAAATCGGCTGTTTCCCTCCCCCTTTGATTTTGGCCTCCCTCCAGCTGTACCCTCCCTTCGTCCCCACTCCCTCCCTCCCTTATTTTATTATTCTTCCTGTCATGTTTTAATCGCCCCTATTCCTTACAACAAAAACAATACTCCCCTTCATTCCCATCATAACCCTTTTCACTGCTTGATTAAAAAAGTCTAACGTTAAAAAACACTTTGGGCATCCCCTTCATATCTGCCATTTCTATTCTAAACTCTACAGTTACTGCGCGTGACAATGCAATCCCTCTGGAATGCTGCTCATTTTTATAAAATTATATATAATATTGAAGTGCGTTCGAAAAGATTAACGATAAATTAAAATGGATTCCTATTTAAAAAATAATAATGAGAAGAAGAAAACAGGTATGGAACACGGAGAAAATGGTGGACAGTGGCCTTGCTCGGCTGGACATAAAGAGGTAGAACAAAATATCGAAAAGGACAAAAATGGTAAAAGAAAAGAAACGAAGGTTTGATATATAGAGCGTGCTAGCAGTATAGCACCCACCATATATATATATAATGACAAGTAGTATCAGAAGGCACACACCCGCCCACTATACATAACCCTGTTTCGTGGAAGTATCCTCCTTCCCCCCCCCTCCCCCCCGAACCTTTACCCTCCTCCTCCCTTCCACTCATGCATGCACCACTCTCACTCTCTCTCCCTTATATATACTCCCACCCCAAACATATTCTCTTTGCCTTCACTACTCTCCCAAACAACACAAGATCCCTCTTTTCATTTCTTCCTCAACCGCTAACACTGCCTAAAATCTGAATGGAAGCTATCAATTTTCGATGCTCATCTTCTACTTCTTCCTCTGACGACTCTTCCACTTCTGGCTCTTCCTTTTCCAGCAATCCCCAGAGGAATCATGACAAGCCCGACAGAATCAAAGGTCCCTGGAGCGCCCAGGAAGACCGGATTCTTACCCGACTTGTCGAACGCTATGGACCACGAAACTGGTCCTTGATTAGTCGCTACATTAAGGGGAGGTCCGGCAAGTCGTGCCGCCTCAGATGGTGTAATCAGCTGAGTCCCACAGTGGAGCACCGTCCATTTTCCCGGGAAGAGGACGACACCATCATAGCGGCTCATGCTCAGTACGGTAACAGGTGGGCCACCATCGCCCGGCTGCTCCAGGGTCGGACCGATAATGCGGTGAAGAATCACTGGAATTCCACGCTCAAGAGAAGGGTGAGGGGGCAGCCTGCGGCGGAGGGTGGAGCTGCTGGTGCTGCCAGCGAGAGTTCTCCGAGATCTGTGCGGGCCTGCATGGGATTGGAAATGGAAAATGACCCGTTGACGGCGTTGACTCTGGCTCCGCCTGGAGCGAACATGGCTGCGGCTGAGCGCCGGCCAAGTTCAGAGAATGTGCCGGCGGGGTTCTTGGATGTGATGAGGGATGTCATAGCGAGGGAAGTCAGAGAGTATGTTTCTTCCACGTTTTCTGAGAACCCAGCAGGTTTCCATTGACATCTGTTGAATGAATGGCGTGTCTCTTGTACCTTTGCCTCTGGTCTGGGATCGGAATATAGAATTCCGCCATTACGCTTTTGATGTGAATAATAATATGAATTTTCAGTTTTATGGGTAAAGTAAAAAGTTCTTTCATTCTAGTTTCTTCGAATTTGCACTTCATTGCTACTTCCTCGTTCGACCAAATTAAATAACGCGCTATTGCTCATACCGACGTTGCCGTACGAAATATCGAGATTTAGCGTTTACCTCGTATTTACGTTACTCATATTCGATGTGCGATGGCCGTTTAAGGAAGACCTGTTTCCGCGTGAAGTCATAATCTGATGCTGAGCAGGAAGTTGTCTTCCCATTAATTATTTTGTTCTCCAATAATGACAATTAACAATAGAAACTGGGCACTCTGTACATAGCTAGCCGTCCATATGCATTATGTTTGTACACACACACACACTCAGGCAACTGTCTATTTGGGTTTTGAATGAAAGATAGTGTTTTATATCTATCTATGAAATCTGGTTAACGAGTTGATCTGATCTATCTGGTCTCTGGTTTCCGCGGCTGGAAAATTGGTCGGTTTGTCTCGTTGAATTCCTCGAGAGACCCTGGATTTAAATAACCAACCAATGCATCATATAAATTTATAATTTTCTTCGTATAATCACGCAGCTCTTACTTATCTTTATTCTTATTTAAATCAAACATTCAATTTCGCCAGTTGTACTGTCCCAAGCTTTTCACTGTTCTCGTGGATTACTTACAGCTGGAACTTGATTGTCGGGTTCGGTTTCGATGTCTCCTTCAAGTCATCATCAGTCACCCCAGCACTGTAAAATTCATTTATAAACCAATATATAGATAGTTTCTTTTTCCTTTTAATCTATATCTACACATTTTATTTAAGTCGACATGCATGTTACACAGAAAAAAATATATCCAGCTGTCATAATTTTACCTGCTCGTCGTAATTTCCTTAGACAATATCTAAATTGTAAATAATTTCTTTGATACTTGATATTAATTAAATAGGAACATTCCTTTAAACACTGCATAAAATATTAGATTTGAGAAATAACTCGGAAGTCACATTAACTGCTGGTAAATAATTAGATTTGTTTGTAAATTTAATATTGCATATTAATAATAATAATTATATTCCGTTTTATTTTTCCTTATTGCTTACGGATTAAGTCCTTCTCATTCTGGTAAAAAAAGGGTCCTTCTCATTCAAGACGATAATCATCATCTGAATAAATTTTACAGTTGGAAGAGAGAGATCATATCAGTTCGAAGGCGTTGTTTTGAGATGAGAAAAGTAGCCGCAATAAAAAAGCTGGCAAATAGAAGGACACGCTTTTGTGAATTTGTTTTAAGAATTCAATGATAGCTTTGGTAGTATATAGCTGGCAGAATCGCAAACTTGCAAACAATGCAAAAGTAATATCAAAGATTCTAGCCAGTATATTTCTCTTTATAGGCAAGAGTGTCAGTCATACCACGTAGAAATTGACCACAAATGAATAGACAATTACGTTCCACTTGGTCTGTGTTTGGCAAAATATGGTGCTCGTTCGTACACTAATTAGAAATTAGGCTGATATAATTCCGGCTTAAGTATGGACCTCAAGTTCATCAGTTATTTTAAGAGGATACATAATGCTTAGCAAATATATATACATGGTGATGTTACCTTGTGGATGGTTCATATGAATGTACGGACGAATGTTTTGAGTTTATGGGCACCCTAGAAAGCTGGAAATTTGCATGTAGGATCGATGATGTAGAATCTGGGACTTTAATTGTTCGAATCTTGATGGACCCTACGGTTCAACCTAATATAGACAAACTTGGAGAAAGAATTTTGGAAAAAAAAACAGCGTTCCAGAAGTAAAAGCCGTACTTTGGCTTACTTAACTTGGTCATGAAGATTCGTCCAAATTAATCAATCCAATTAATTAGTAGGATTTTCACAGTAATATTGACTGGATTTCACTTCTCATGGACATTTCTATGCCATGCGGAATGAAAATGATTTTGTCACGCTTTTATCCATATCAGTAACATGAAATACTTACCACTGCTTTTGGTAATCGATCGAGTGCTATAAAAATATCTCTGACTTCATTAAATGAAATGAAGGCGATGATGTCAAGCCAGCTTGCACATAGTTTGAACTTGATAGCTTTGGTTTTGATATCCACAGGAATTATTGCTGTTTGAAAAAGTATACCATATATAATTTTCCCCTAATTTGAAATTCTATTTTTATTTAAAAATATATGTCATTCTTCAAATTTCGACGTATGGTTATTATTTGTTTTCAATAATACTCCTGTTAAATAGAGGGAATTGAATAAATGTAGTAAAAAATTAAAATACCGGGTGGTATTAAACGGAGGGTAAAATAAAAATAAAAATAAAAACTAATTCTTACATGATATATAATTTTTGTTTTCTTCTTGATTTTGTATAATTTTTATAGGGGTAAAATAAATTTTAGATTTATATATAAGAGGTTGGGTTGAAAAAATAATAATTAAATTTTTTTAATTTAAATATTTTATTTTTTTTTTATTTTAGTTAGTTAGGTTTTTAAAGCCATCCCCTCTGCCTCCCTTGGTTCATCCCGTGGTCGAGGACGAACACATGCCCTTCAAAAGTGTCCCACTTTATAGCGTCACCTTTGGAATTTTTATGGAGTGCCAACTCGCCATGCATAATTTCAATGTGCTCTATGTAATAAAGCAACAAAGCAGGATGTGACGTGTTAATAATATATGGGAAAAAGTTGTGTCGAATTCATCTGTGTAAAAAGCTAAGAATAGCACCATACGCTGTTAAATACAATACTCCCTAAACGCACAGTGAACACCTTTTTCCTCGTTCATCCGAGACAAGTAGCAATTGTTACCGACTTAAAAGGACCATCATTTATTCGTGCTTGTACAAATTTAAATTTAAATAAAATTTAAATTTAGATAAAATTTAGATTTTAAAATTTTTTAAAATAAATAATTATATTTATTCAAATAAATATTTAGATTAAACCATCGTTTAAAACTAAAATTTCAGATAAACTGATAATAGTAGCTTATAGAATAGTAAAAAAATTAATGAATTAACCAATTATTATATTACCTATATTTTTTCTTACACCCTCTTTTATTTCTCATTTTTCCTTTATACTATCTCTCTTCTACTTTTTTATACTATTTCTCCTCATTTAATATTTATATTTTTTTTAATTTATTAATAATAAAAATATTTTTAAAAATAATTATATAAATAGTTATTTATTTAAAATTATTTTTTTATATAATTTTTTTTAAATCTTTTTTTAAAGATTGCTTAAAATCTTTTACTTTTATAAATTTTTTTCAAAAACTTTGTCAAACGAGGCTAAACATAGAGGGATTGTTATACATCACGAGACACGACAGATCCGCCTCTAGAATCCATTCACGCTGATTCGTCGACGGAAAATACTTTATCTTTAGGCTAGCGCCATTAAGTAAATTGTTAAATTAAATATTTTAAAAGTAATTAACAAGTTATTAGTTATAATAGTAAATAGCTTCATCTTATATAAAAAAAAGAGGATACAGAATTAAATTATAATAAATATATTTATTATGAATGGTAAAAATTGTGTTATAAACTTAAAAAAAAATATTAACCTCAAGTTTAAAGGGATTTTAAGATACTTTTAACTATATAAAAATATTTAAAAAATAAAACCATGGACATGGATCCCTACCCAGTAGCATGTAAATCCACCTACTCAAGTTAGGGGGAGAAAGCAAGATGGTATGCGTGACAGTGTGGAGTAAGGTTATACATGAGTAGAGTAAAGTTGAGGATAATAGCTCTTATTTAATATTCTATCTAAAAAAAAAGTATAGATTATATTTTATAGCCTAATATCTAATTTTATTTGATAAAAATTCTAATAATTTTAGATTGAATATGAGCGGGTTGGATATAAGCGGGTTGAGTTTGTCTAAGTCGTGATGTCATACTCATATTATAAAAAAATATGTAATTATGAACTTCTACAATAATACCATATTTATGTGTCTTCAAGAATTAAATAATATATATAATCCATTAAGAATAAGGCAATAAAGATATTAATTAAAATTTTGAGATCTATTACATATAAAAAATAAGCGTTGAAGTCTAAGTAATTTATAATTATAACTTTGCATCAATCTCCCTAATATTGACAAAGATAAAGCATCTAAAAAAATAAAATAAATAATTATAATTTATAATATAATCATATGATAATTAAAAAAGTTAAAAAAAAGAAAAAAATGGTATAGTTATAAATATTAAAAGATACAATTTATCTACTTAACTACTAATATTTCTAAAATTATCTTTTAATCACCAATAACTATCATATTCTCCCTTCTAATATAGAGAAAAAAATAAAAAAAATAAAAGAATAGTTACTTATGGATAAGGCAGGGTAGGGTAGGGCAGCCCTTATGCCCGTTACCCAACCTAAAAAATACATGAATTATATTTTATAGTCTAATATCTAATTTTATCCTATATTTATTAGGTTGAGTAAAATATTTTTATTATGAATTTAAATAAATATATTAAGTCGTGAATTTTAATGAAAGCCCTAATGTGGAGTTAGAAAGACACGGCATGACTCATCACACTTCATGGTACTTGCAAGGAACTACGTTAACATCTGACGATAATGCCCGCGTTCTTTCTTTTTTTTTTGTCACTTTTTTCCTGCCTGCTCAAAAGTTTGTAAACATGAATTTCCTTCATCGTCAATGCTACATTTGATCTCAAAAGGAGGAAACCTTTGCCAATGATTTTGTGCCATATTGACATGTAAGCTCCACTGTTTTTTTTTATAATATTAATTAGATCTTATTATTATAAAAGAGAATGAAGCATTTTTCTTTATTGGTGACAAAGAGAAAGATTTGAATTACAATAATGGGCCTTGGCAGAAACAGAATAAGAGAATTACAATAATGGGCGGAGTTTCTGACTGTCGAGCCCACTAAAAGGTACATGGAACGCATTGTAGCCCAGCCCAGAAAATCCCCAAACTTCACGCTCGCGCTCTAAAGAGGCTGTCCGAACCTTTGTGGATGGTTCAACTAATAAAAATGTATGAAATATAACTAATTAAAACATATTATATCTTTAAAAAATATTATAATAAGATGATTTATCCTGCCCGATATTAATATTGCTTAGGGTAAAGAAAATTTTTACTCTGTGTTTAAATCATAGATGAGACTAATCCCTTTCTAAAAATGTAGATGATAATCAGTCTGGCTGAAAATATATATTTTATGTGTTCGATCCTTAAGAAGTATTATTTTGTTGTAATTTTAATTGCAGTATTTGGGAAGATATTCTGACTCCTATATATCTAAATTTATGCTTAGGTAATTAATGACTTGTACTGCCCAATATTAATATCGTTTAGAAAGAAAATATATTTTATTTTATCTTTAGATTAAAAGAAAGTTCAATCTCTTAAAAAATTATAACAGAAATAAAGAAAAATATTTTTTTTATTATATTTTTTTAAAAAAAAATAGGTAGGTTCACCTATTATGTAAGGAGGATAAAATCTTTTTTAATTGTCTGAAAATATATTTTAGTTAAGATATTTTACTTTTCCTAAACAAACCCTTCCACACGAAACAGTGCATAGGTGGGAAAAGTTTGAAGCACTCAGCGAACCCGGCGCGCCTAAACCATATGCGTTCTACAAAATATCATCAAGCTGGTGTGGGGTGTTATTTCCCATCTCACCAGAGCTATACTATCGTCTCCGCAGAAAAGTTCTCGCTTCTCTTTGTCTTTGACTCTCAATCCCTTACGAAACTCGTTCGACGACATCCTAGCTGGTAGCGCGGTATATCGGTATGCTCTTAAATTCCAGCGACCCGATATTATCCAGTGGTGCAAACAACTCGATAATACTAACAATTTAATTGGCTCCGTTACTCGCTATCCTCGTTTTATTAGTGTAAAGACCGGTGGTTTTGGGCGCACAATTCCCTAAAGCATTGTTTAGTTCACCTGAAAAAGATAAATTAAATTAATTTAAAAAAAATAGAGAAAAATAGGAGAGATTAATTAATGATATTTTTTGTTTAGTTCAGAAGGAGAGGAGAGAAAAAATGAGTTAATTAAATATTAATAAATATACTATTATTTATTTATTTAAATTTATTTATTTTTTATTTATCATATTTATGTCAAAATTATTATTTTTTTTAATTTATAAATTTTAATTTTTTTATCTTATTTATATATAATAAAATTAAAAAAATTAAAAAATATGATAAAATTTTATCATTATTTCTTATTAATTTTATAATTATTATATATTTTAATATAATATATAAATAATTTATTATACTTATTAAATTTTAACAATTAAAAAAATAGATGTAAGAATAATAAAAAAAATATTTAAAGGTATAATTGAAATATTAAAAATATATAAAGGATAATTTGATTAAAAAGAGGTAAAAATATTCTCTCTCTTCCAAAAATCTCTAATTTTAAAGGGGAGGTAAAGGAAGAGAGAAAACACATAAAGATAAAAAATCTCTCATTTCTTTCCCTCTATTTTTCTCAACTAAATATATTTTCCTTTTCCCTTCCCTCCTCTCCTTTTCAAAATCCCCCGAACCAAACAAGCCTAAGAGGCAAAAGCTCCAACGGTTCGTCCTTCTTGTGAGATTTGTCACTCACTAAATTCACAATTTAGGTCAAATTTATGAGTTTGCTAAGCCTGGAACTGTTGTTCTGGTTTAGATTTATAGCATCCTTTGCTTTTGCTTCCATGGATTGGTCTATGTGATATCGGGTTCAAACTGAGTTGGCGTTTAAGCATTTTTGTAATGTGTGCTTCATTTTCGCCCGTTGTTTCTACTTTCTAGCGTTAAACTGTCCCATTCACTGTGCCGTAGTTAAATTTTACAACTGCAAGTTAAAACGATCGTTATACTTATAAGCAGAACTCCAGAAGCCATGGCTTGATTAATAGTTTTTAATATAATATTTGTTTTCCACTTTGTCACCAGGGTTCTTCTGATGATGTGGGGTGATATGGCGGAAATTGCTTCTAAACATTTAAAACGAGAAACGATTTTATTTTTGCTTCCGGTCATTTAGAGCCTCGTGTAAACGGCGGTGGGAGAGAAAAGATCGGATTGTTTTATAAGGTCCATATTTCTTTGTTGGCATACCGTACATGCCTAATTGATCTATAATTTTGTCTGACTATTCTCGGCTTGAACTGTTTTACTTTCTCTATATTGGAGTAGAATTTGCCATATGTGTTAGTGTATCTTAGGATGTAAGATAATCTAAACAATTCCCTTTGTTTTCTTCTGAAGGTAACTGTGAAGGAGTTAAATTTTGTTGCTAAATAGCCATGTACCGAGGGCACAAGGTATTAGAATCTACTGAAGGTATGTTGCTCTCTCTCTCTCACTCACTGACTCACTCACACACACACACACACAGACACACACAGACACACAGAGGACAGTTAAATTTCAGCTATCCTTTTTGTTTGGAAATGCTGCAAATTTTTGGTCAATCAATATGAACCTTGATGCTATATTTTCGGCAAACCTAAGGATGAGCGATTGGAGGTAACGATTGACCTGATGAATCTAAACTACTTCGAATTGGAAAGGGCTCCCGCTATTATTTTTCTTATGTAATTTTTATGCAAATGGCATTGGCGATAAACATACACCCCCCCTCTCTTTTCACATGAACATACCCTTGTAGGCAGTCCGTTGAAGTTTAAATCACAGAACTGGCTTATCTTCCATTATTGATGAAGCTGGTTTTAATTAAATTGAAATCTTAAGAATCATTGGCTTCATATCACTATGACTTAAGCCCTTGCTATCTCTTGTGTTTGTCGTGTTGACACGTTCGTCTCTAACATGACAGAGAAAAGAACTCTCGCCCAAGATTATGAAAACTGGCTTCTCTTGTGGCAAGTGTTTTTCACCAAGCATCATGAGTGGTGGGATAACAGGAAGCACAAGTCAAATTCACATTCACCCGACTTTAAGCACAAGGATACTGGTGAAGCTCTTTAGCTGAGTGAAGATGATCCTCCATGGGTTAAAAGACAACTTCAAAAACTTGATTCCGAAATGGCAGAACTTGTAAGTCCTTGTTCTAGAGTCAGCACTTGGGTTTACCATGATTAGCAAAGCAAAAAAGCAATGAAATAATTACGATTATGGTATTGGGGCTGGGTGCTCACAGATTTGTGCGCATGGCTCCCATTTGGAAAAGACATTAGATCATTACTTTTCCCCCAGAATTATTTTATCATTGCTATAGCAGGAAATGGTGAAGCTTATATGACAGGGTTCTGTTACTTCTGTATATACATAGAACCTCAATACCCATCGAAGTCTAAGGGGTTTTCCCCCTCCTTTTTCTTTTTTCATTAGGCGGATTTGAACTTCCAATTTTTAGTCACATGATTAACTTTTAGATTGCAGCTTCATCATAAGCACGAAGTAGTCATCATTGACTTATTTTAAAGCATCATCAGAGTGCCTTGGAACAAAATATACAATCCTCAACGCCAAAACCGAGCATATTGTTTGATTGAACAATGCACGTACATTGCTATCAAACTTGAATCCGTTTACGCAATCGATATGAGGATTGGGTGTCAAAATGGCAGCATTTTACAACGTTGATGTGCATGGAGGCTGAAGCAAAAGCACAAAAAGGGCATCTTAAAGAAATCTGGTGGGCAAATATTCATTTATCCTTAGAGGAAGACTGTAAAACTCGTCATTTCTAACATCTCCCTTCCTCTTTTGAAAGGGCACCCACCATGGCACTCCTCTATCGTTAGCTGTATGTTTGGCTTCCAGTGTGTTGTCAACAAGCGTTCCAACAATTATTGCCACAGCAGGGGATGACGAGAATATGGTGTTCAAAATGTCATTGAACTGGTGTCACACAAAAAAATCAACTACGTCAGATGTAACATGGTGCTACGATCAATGACCAATAACAAATCAATTCCTAAATAAAATAATCACTTGGGACAAAGAAGAGGTCGCTTACCCATCCACCAGCGGTTCTAACTGGACCGTGACCATCTGGTGCTGTGTCGGTGACAAAATATTGGGGTATGGAAATCCCCAGAAACAAAGTTAGCCCCAAAACATAGAGATTCCTCATTGAGTTGTTATTCACAAATTGTGTGAATGAGATCCCAACAGCAGCTGCCAGAAGAAGCGAAACAGAGGAAATTTAATCTCATGTAGATAACTAGTGGTCTTTATTGTTAAAACATGGATAAATAATAGCAACGATACTTACCCACAATGCCAAATAGAACACAGTATATAGCAGCAAATATTGGTAAGGGAATTGATGCAAAAAAGGCTCCAAATTTCCCTGAACGTTAGAAGACACGGCAAGCCAATTACACAGTAGAAAAATGTATGTATGTATGACTGAAAGGAAATTCCCCTCAACTAATTCAAGGTACTTTAGTATACCAAAAATAGAGAAGAATATCATGAAACCACATGAAATCTGCACCACTCTTCTGCTCCCTATATGAGTTAGTCCAAGCAGGCCAACATTCTCTCTGCAGTATCAATTAGATCAATCAGCACATTATAAATAAGAATAGTAAAAGGAAACTGATATAATTATGGGAACATTTGTTTCTTACACAGACGCAGTAGTACCAACAAGAGCACCAAAAATTCCCTCGACCAGCATGCCAATACCCTGTATATATACAGGAGGTTGAAAACCAAGAGGTTGAACTATAAGTTCTGTACAAGCATATATGAGAATAATCCTTCACCTGCAGGCCAATACTTCGGCTGAGCACATGTGCAGGAGGGGGTGTTGCGCCAGAAATCCTGGCTGCTGCAAAGAAAGTGCCTGTTGACTGCATCGAAGTATTCACAATGTCATCAACAGAGGAAATTCCTGACCGCCCAGATTCATTATTTTTAATTTAACGCCTTGTCTTGAAAGATCAGAATAACATTACAATAGAGACCATAGTTTTAAGGAATAGTTGTTAGACCTCTGCGGAGGTTACAAGTGCAGCCCCCATCATCCCAAAGACATGGCTTGCTCTGAATATGGGGGTACCCCACTGAAATGGATAAGGAATTCTGATCCTACAATAGTAACAGCATACACGTCAATGCCAGTTTCCACAAAAAAAAAGAGGGGCATTCAAAATCAGACTAATCGATAAAGTTGCTTGTATATATATATGAACATACCAAGGAGAAGAAGTAATGAGGTAGGATCGATCTGTTCGGCAACTTTCTTGCGTACGTACTTTAGCAGTGGAGTAAGCACCAGACACAGTGAGGACAGCAGCAAAAGCCCACATAATACCAATGCAGAGAAGTAAAGCAAACCTCTCAAGTACATGATTTGTGGTAACATGAATGCGCTTCAAATACTATGGTATCGGAATAAAGGTATTGTCACATAAAAAGCAGAGGATTATAAAACTCTTGAATATATTATTTCAAATTCAGATAAGACTTAGAACCTGCTGGGTTATGACCAGTAGAATAAGCATTGGGAGTCCAACCTCTATGCAATTTGCGAGCTATGTGCAGAACAAGAAAAGTTATTTAATGAACTTCTTTGCCCTTTTATTTTATGCATTCAATCTTAAAAGTGGATTAGGGTTATTTACCATCGGGAAGCCCCTCATGAACAGACCGAGACCCACCACGCAAACCACTGGTACAATGACTAACGGACTGAAGTACCTGATTTAAAAAAAAAAAACAGAGAAGGAAATTAAAACTAAAGCTGTGACAGTTAATGAGCGAGGCTTTAGATGGAGATGGATTGTATGAATTACCTTGTTAAATTACCCCATGCTGTGCTATAGCCAAGGAAGATGTTGATGAAAGAAGAAACAATGAGGGACCCTTGGATTGTTCTAATTGTGTAGGTGAACCTCTACAGGCAACAATATCATAATGTTTCAGAATTTTTTATCCTCGAGTTTTAGCTTCAAAGAAGAGATCCAATTGAAAACTTGGGTGATGAGAAGGTGCTTAGTTCAGAGTTTACACAAACCTCGTGCTCAGTTTCGAATATGCGATCAGTGTAATTATTTATGATAGTCATGATGGGGAGTGTGAAAGCGAGAGATCCACGCATGACTGTAGGAAGCCTTGAGCCGATCAAGGTCTGAAGCAGTGTGTTCAATCCAGACATAAACAACAAGGTTTGAATCACACGGGCTTTGTCACCCTGCTCAAAATTAAACGCTCGACACTTGTAACATTTCTGTGAATCTAAGATGAGTCATATATATATATATATATATATATATATATCACAAAGTGAACTTACATGATTCCCTCCCATTTGAGGTACGAGGGTGGTTGCAATCAGAACCGTTGTTCCAAGCATCACGATGTAGTGTTGGAAAGCCAGCAAAATGGCCTCCGCTGCCAATTATTTTGGGATATTAGTCAAGAAGGAAAAGGGATAATGATAAACTGAAGACTTTGAAATGGGTTTGGATGACTTTTATATGCACAACGCGATCATATCAACACTTCTAATTCTAATAACTTGAAAAATATAACTCTTTTTATAGAATCAAAAGGCAGCAAAAATCCGTTTGCAAATAATTTGTCAGGTTTCAGAGATAATGAAGAGTGAGGGAGATTAGGGAACTGGACATTTCATTAATGGTGTGATATGTGCAGTATTCATACATAATACACTGAGGGCATATGACTCGACAAGTTGCTTAACTGAAGCAGTGACTGAGAAAATCAAAGTAGAGAAAGGGAGAATGGAAATGAGAAAGGTACTGACGCCATGAAGGATTTGAGTGAATGCAGTAGTCAAGCTGATGGAGTTGCTCGGCTGGTGTCCAAGTGGGTCCCCTTGAGAGAGCAAGATTAGGCGGTGGTGGTACCGGCGGAGGTGCTTGTACCGGTGGCGGGTGGTTCTCCGTCTCCCCCATTTTGTAGCTAGTTCTTCACTTCTGATCTTGTTTTCACAGCTCGTTGCCTTTAATGGGAATGGATGTTCTTCCGATTCTTGTTTATTTCAGAGGTGAGAGAGAGTATTGAAAAGCAGACTGTTTGAAACGAGAAGCAAGCTGGAACGGCTCTCGTGGAAGCGAAGGAAATAAATGAATGAATGAATCACAAGTAAGTCTAGTTATATTTACTGCATTCAATTAATATATGTATATATATAATATAGGTACATTGAAGTGAGACGTGAGAGTTACTTCTTCCCGTATAATACAAAAAACGGGGGAGTTATAGAGGAAAGGAAGAGATGAGAGGCGAAATTATGATATACGGTTATGAGAGTGTAGTTGTGAGGGATGGGCTACAATGTCCAAGGTGGTCAAAGTTGTTCATAAGGCGGTACATGCTATTAATAACTATAATGCACATGCAGTAAAACATCGTATACCCACGCTAATTTAATTTTTGCTCTCTGAACTATGGTAAATTTTTTATAAAAATTCTATCAATTTTAGACTATACTTTAATCTTGGCATATTAAATTTATCTAAATATTTTGTAAAAAAAAAACAATAATGCCATTTTGCTTATCCATTTCTTCACTTCCTCGCCCATAACGATAATTCAAAGAGAATCAGGAACTTGTCTATCTTTGGTTCGTTCATTTTCCATTCTTGGTATATCCATTTCTTCTCTGTTCCTCTGACATGCATTTCAGAACAGAGCATTATGAATAGAGTGGGATCCTGTAAGATTGGTCAGCGAAGGGAGAGGATTTAAAATCTCGCGCCAGCACGTGAACACCTCGTGATCGTCGGAGCCTGTAGAATACGCTCCATTATGTTATATTTGATTAATTAATTATAAATGTTGGGTAATCACACGAGTTTAGTACCAAGAGGATGCCGATACCGTCGGCAGTGCTGTGGCGCACCGACCATAACTGGTGAAGCTGAACCTTTGAGCTATTATTTATTAATTTCCCGATTGGAAGTTCAACCCACCGACAGCATCTTTACAGCTCCATCCTCTGGTTTATCTATTAAACATGCAACTACGACTTACTTGCAAAACCACCTGAAAAATCATGTTAAACCATCAACCACGTGCCTCTGAATAAATCCGTATGCAACGGTCTCCGTTCAAGGAATTTATAAACGGTCATAAAGTTTTCCACTTCCGCAGAATGGGCTCTGACGATTGCTCCTGCAATTTAGTGGAAAGTTGTGCTGAAGCTTCGACAACGTGGATGCGCTTTGCTTCTGTTTAAACATTAGGGGTAATATTGTCATTTCGTTATGAAACTTAAATTTCATTTTGATCCTCAAAGTCTGCAGTGTCATTTCAGAATTTATTTGGGTCTAATTAGAAAATATGTACATACTGTTGTTCTATAATGAATTTCTCCCAATATTTATTAAAACTAAAAGGAAAAAGAATCAGCCTGATTCCATCTTCCAAAAAGAATTAAAAAGCTTTTCGAAGATAAACATAAATCAGAAAGTTCACCCAAAAATAATGTAAACCAGTAATTAAATCATGCTATGCCATCATGGATTATTATATCCATAAAATGGTACATAAAATAGTCACGATTTGTCTCAAACCTTTTCTATACTTTCTTTATTACATTTTTCTCATATACATCCATTTAAGTTCGTTCCTATTTACCATAAGTAGAATGAAGAGCTGGTCACTAAGATTACCGGTAGCAACAACATATAATAATGTTACATAGGATAATAGGAACAGATAGCATAATTAACAGGTCAGACTGATTCAACCAGCAAGAGGATGGAGCACCTTCCCAACAAACAGCAGCGTTCCAGTCATATCTTCTCTGACGATAAAGAGGAAAGGGTGGTCTGCTACAAAGTCTATCTTAGATGGCAAAGCCAAAGCCCTTAGTTTTATAACAGCAGCACTAGCGGCGGCAGCTTCAGTTCCTTCTTCATTGACTTCAATAAATGCCTTATGGAATATGTTGGAAACATACAGATTTTGACCAGTCACAGAATCCGCTATTTCCGTCAATTCTCCCCCAGAGAATGGCAATGTTACCCCCAATTCCTTAAGCACATTGGATATTTCAACTCCATAAGAAATCTTAAATTTTGGGATCCTAAAGTCACCTACTTCCACTCGGGTTTGAGGAAGATGGCGATCCAAGAACCCGGACTGTGAAGCCACCCTCTCAACCAAAGCTGGCAGCCCATCATTTGTATCTGGAAGAAGGAAATACATGGTGAAACGGCGTTTATCTTCACCTTGCTTATAAGGAAGACCGAGGACTTTGAATTCATCACATGCTCTAATAAACTGTTTTTCCTTGCTGGTCATGAAGGGAGCTTTCACTGAGCTCCCGCTTCCAAGGTGAAAGTCATATTCTTTGGTTGCTGATGCATCAAACTTCTCATTCCATGCCCCTTTAAAGTATAATGCATTGGCAAAAACGAGTCTGGCTGAGTTGTCAAGAGATCCCGCAGGAAGAATCTCTCTAATAAGGCCCCTCGTCTCCTTTTCTGCCCAAGAATTAATTTCTTGGGTCACTTGAACAGCCTATATAAATCACAACCATAATCTTATTAGTTACTATTCTTTAAGTACTTAAAAATACAAGTTCTTGTTCTTGGTTCTCTTAATTTCCTTGCTTATATTAGATAATTACTAATACTCTAGAAGAGGACAGCAACTAAACAAGAAAATGAAGTAGATTTTTTTGCCATGCTGTAGAAGCACTAGTTCCGTGCTAAAGGATCAAGTGAGTTGCCTTTTTCAAATTGCAAGAAAATTTAACATTACTTTATAAGTTCCACAAGCTTTCTATGGAAAGGACTAAAGCAATCATACGACATCTCATTTACAACCAACATGGGTTGTTCACACATTTAAGAATATAGATAGGCTACATACATGGTAAATCGATTAAAAAACAATACTATACCCCGAATTCTTTACTCTGTGAATATGAGAATTGAAAATCTGATTTGTTTGGAGAAGAAAAAAGGGCAATATGGAGGGAAATTGTAATTCGTAAGGCAAGCAAGGACCCAACTACTCAAAATTTCCTCTCAAATTCTGATGATTTTCTGAGTAAGATGTTAAAACAATATGCTCAAGCCACAAGCTACAAGTTCACCCCTAAATAATGTATAGCTATTCCAAGTATATTCCTTAATAACATATCTACCCGAAGCAAGCAATATGGGTAGATTAATCTAAAAGGCCAATGGTATCAGGTGTTTCAACTCACATATTCTATTTTCTCTCACAGTAACATGCATTAAGAATCTAATGCTTTCCTTGGTTGCCCAACCTTTTCAAAAAAGAAATCTCCCAATTGCACACCAATTAAAAAAATTGAAGCTAAATTAAGAAACTGCTAACAAATAATCAAAATTACATTCACGAGTATTATTATTAATATACAAGAAAGACAGGATTGTACCTTGGTTTGGAAGTCCACTAGAGCTAAAGCAGATTTATAATCAGAGTTGACAATCTGTTTGAAAGAAGGCTTGATAGAAAGAGATTGATCAAGCCAGAGACCATTAGCGAAACACAAGTGCGGGCCACCACTGAGACTACCATCAGCGAAGACAACAGCGACGAGCTGAGAGGCCAAGGAGTTGAGATGATCAGTAGAGTTAGACTTGAGGAACGAGAGAAGTTGATCACGTGTGGAACCCTTGGAGCCAGCAGCAATGAGGCTAAGCACCACATGGATGGACAAGGGTGAAAGCACCGAGTTATTGTTCTCACCTCCCTTCAACAATAGATGCTTAGCAAAGCTCAGTGAGACATCTGTTTGATTACTGATTGATTCTCGTAAGTCCATTTTCCTCAAGTTGACTGCAATCCACACAATGTTTCTGAAATTGCCAATTTGCTCCTCTGTAATTTCAATCTTCCAAGCTTCCTTCAGAAGAAGAAAACATAACCACCAAAATCATTTCATTTAGATCATTACCAATCTTCACTAATAATTAGTTTTCACTAACAGTTCACTGAATTTTCTTAAGATACATAAATAAACAGTCACTAGTAATTATCATCACAAACTGCGACCAACTACAGTAACTGTTTAAACAAGTTATGATTCATCTAAGGTAAACTCATGAAAAAGAAAAATTACGAAACATATGTACTCATTGATCCAAGGGAAAAGACATGGTGAGCGGATCAACGAAATCAAGTAAAGATTATTTAGCTTAATGGGCAGGATGTTAACATTCACAAACCGAAAAGCTATTGCAGTCTAATCATACCGACCAGCAATCTCGGTGATGCACACAGGAGACGCCGGCGATGGGGAGAGCTAACGACGGCGACGATTGGAGAGCTGGAGACCGAAGATATTGAGGCAACTGATTTCTGTGCGGGAAGAGGTGGGGACGCCGAAGACTGGACCCGCTGTTATGGTAAGAAGCCCATGTCGACATTTACTTAATCCAACGGTGTTTATTAATTTACGGCTTACTTTATTTTTTTTATTTAAAAATAAGATAAAAGGATGAAAAATACTCACAAACTTTTTATCTCAAAGCATCTCGTTAAAGAAGACAAATGTCCGTTATTTCATGGGTGTGGGCCCATGGTATCTGACGTGCGTAAGCAAAAGCCCATCTTACCAGTTTCGCTAAACGAAACGGCTCCTTACAGTGCATTATCAACCGAGCCTTTCAATGTAAAAAGGTCCGTTGTGATTTTTACAAGAATATATACCAACTTATCCAAATTTTTTTTCAAGAAAAGAAGAATATATACTAACGTATTTGCGTATATAATTTGGATTAATTTAACAATCTACATTGCACTACATTTAAATAAACATACTCTACTTTTTAAGTCATAAAAAGACTTTAAGGATTATTCATATATTGTTAGATTTTAACCCCTTTGTCAAAGCTTAATTAAAATAACTAACCACTAATTCTACTCACTAACCAATATTCTCTTTAACACATGATGGACAAGCAAGCAATTAAGTGATGATGAAGTGCAATACATAGGTATCCGATATTACGAACTCTTTTAAAAGGAAATTTTAATCCTAATTACATGAGTATACCATAGTCATTAATATATATTTTTTAAAATTTACTCCTAGTTACAAAATACGAGTAAATTAATAATTTAACTATTATTTTTCAATTACATTTTTAAATAAGGGTATATTTAAAAAATTATCATTAATTTAATTATTGGTGTGCGTATTAGTTAAAAAACTAATGTTTCGTATAATGGCCTATTTGGATAAGAGTTTAAAAAATAACTTATGAAAAAAATGAATTTTGGGTAACTTTTAGAAAAGAGCTTATAGAAAAAAAAAGTAGTTTTGAATAAATGAGTATTTGGATAGTTATTTCCAGAAGTACTTTTATTATTAATAAATTATAAAAAATTATATGATTATTAAATATAGGAGAGATGAGAGATAGCGTAAAAAAAATAAGAGAGAAGAGATAATATAAAAAAGAAAGGAGAGAGGGTGTAAGAAAAGAAATGAGAGAGGAGAGAGGGTGTAAGAAAAGAAATGAGAGAGGAGAGAGGGTGTAAGGGCCTGTTTGGAACTACAGAAACGTGGTTTCCAAAGAGCTTTTGGGTCAAAACCTTTGTTTGAAAAAATTTTAAAAGAAACAATCATATTTGTTCAGACGGGCTTTTGGACTAAACCATGGTTTAAAACTAAGACTTCAGATAAGCTGATCAGAGCAGTTTATGGAACAGTAAAAGAGCTTATGAACTAACCAATTACTATATTACCCTTACTTTTTCTTACACCCTCTCTCCTCTCTCCTACTTTTTCTCTCTTTTCTTTCTTACACCATCTCTTCTCTCATCTCTCCTCATTTAATACTCATACCCTTTTTGGTCATTTCCCAATCATAAAACCCCTTCTACAAATAACTATCCAAATACTCATTTATTCAAAATCACTTTTCTTCATAAGTTCTTCTAGAAAAGCCATTTTCCATAAGTTGTCTATAAGCCCGTTTTTCTCATAAGCCCGTTTGAATTTTTTTTTCCGAACACGCACTAAGAAAAAGTAGGAATAATATAGTAATTGGTTAATTTATAAGCTCTTTTACTGTTCCATAAGCCACTCTAACTAACTTATCTGAAACCTTAGTTTTAAACTATGGTTTATTCCAAAAGTCCTTTTAAACAAATATAATTGTTTGCCTCTAAACCTAGGTTTTGCCCAAACCTAAATTTTAAAACCTAGTTTATGAGAAAACCAAACACACACTAAATTTGATGATGATGATGATTCTAATGGCAAGAAGTAGACATGTAAACACTTTTTTCCTATATTCCTGTAAGTAAGAGACAAGAATTTCCTTTCTTATTGGCCAATAGAAGGAATCCAAATGAAAGCCGGCTAAAGACACTGACAATGGCAAATTGTAGTTGTATGCGTCGGATAGGAAATATGAAATGTGCCAAAAACCCCATTTTCAGCAAAGTCCTGAGACAAATCCCTTTAACCAACCTCCCCATATTTTATTGTTGCATATTTTGTCCTCTTTCAAACTCTGCCAATTTTGCCCACTTCACTTCTCATGGCTATTGGTTCCAACTAATTAAACTTGATGCTTACTTCATCAAGATGAACTCTTGTTCAAACAAGCAACAAAACCTGCTTATTTAACTTACAACTTGTAGTGATCATGCATGTGATTCTTAAAAGCTAGTTGTCCCACCTTTTAAATATATACTCAGGAAAACCTTGATTTTTACGAGTAAATCCTCGCATGCATGTTTCCTTCCTTGTTTGCTGTTCCAATAAGCGTGCATTATATATATATATATATATATATATATGGAAATTAGTTATTCTGAATTCTCCTTATATAACCGAAAATTTTCTGTAACTTTATTACTGTTAACTGGGAAACTAAATATGCAAATGGGGATTGTGCTAGCTCAATGAGTTTTGTCTGTATAGCATGGCACTTGATTAATCCCTGTCCGTTGGTTGTTTCATAAACTTTGATCGTCATCACTGTCATGGCCACGTTCATATTATTTTATAATATAGGTTACTTGAAAACAACTAGTCTAGGTTACTTGTATACGATTCCAGTTAGGCTGAAAATGATGGCTTTTAATGATTAAATCTGCCATGAACTTGTATCAACCCAAGTTTAATTTAACAAGATCTGAGCTTCAACTACATATGGCTTTGAGTTATAAGATATAAAAGCTTCGCAAGTTATACGAAAGGTCAACAAGAGGAATAACGGAAGAATATGCATGAACATGATGATTAAACAGTTCCGACCCGTACCATGCATGTAGTCTCCTTTCTTTTTAGTTTTCTTTTCCCTATATGAACCCCTCTTAGCATGGAAACAAATGATGATTAAGGCAATCAATAATTAATGCCAACAATGTGACCAATAAGATTATTCTAAAGCCAAGACTCCATTTCATTTCTTGGTGGTTTTATCATTACTATATATCAGGCAACTTGGGGCACATAAAATAATATTCAGAGCCATGGCCTTGGTCTCTATATATACTATATCAGCACCACCACTTGCTGCAGAGCAAGTAAGCCTCTTTGGTCGCAGAAGACAAGGCACTAACCATGGTGATTAATTCCCCCCTTCTCTTCCCATTTATGTTTAATTTAATGGTCTTGTGGCAGACCAAACAAGTTCTACTTAATTAGGCTAATCATCAATTTGTTGTTTGACGACTTATCTCAGGGAATATGCAGAGATATGGGGACTCAACCAAAGGTAGAAAGAAGGCTGGGAGGAAACAGGGCTGCACTGTTTGTGTATGGTAATGAACAGATTGCAGAATCCTCAGTTTCTACAGCTTTGATTATGTTTGAATGTGCTTTATAAGTTTGTGTAATTGTGAACGCAGCAATGGAGGGGCTAGAGAACATGGCCTTCATTGCAGTGGCAGTGAGCTTGGTGACTTATTTCTTTGGGTACATGAACTTCAACTTAACAAAGTCAGCCACCACTCTCACCAACTTTATGGGGACTGCGTTTCTGCTAGCACTCTTCGGAGGTTTCATCTCTGATACTTATCTCTCAAGGTTCAAGACCTGTGTCATCTTCATCTCCATGGAAATCTTGGTAACTCCCTTTTATTGTTTCTTTCGCCTCAGCTTTTCTCTCTCCCTTTAACATCACAGACAAAGTCAACTTTTCTATTACAAAGTAATTGTGAGTTTAGCCATGAATTATGGAGGTAATAATGGGAAATGAGTTAGTTAAGCAATATTCTGTTGACAGCCGTGGCTCGATATCATTTTAGCAAAGAATAGCGTGATTTGCACAGTAGGTTGGGGACACAAATACGTCAATTATTTCACTAATGATAGATTTGTCATATTATTTTATGTTCCACACCTTAAACGCATTGACTTTTCATGATTAAGCAACCTACAATACTATTAGAGGTCAACGGTTGACCTTGATTAGTCATATTGGTCCAAAAACAAACACCTTGGTCTGTAAAGTTATCAGCATGTAATGTAAGCATTTACTGATACCAAATTTCCCTTAAAGAGAGAGTTTACAAAACAGCAAAAGATTAGCTTATGGTGTACATCCTCTGGTTCTTAATTAATATGCAAGAGCTAGTTTATTTTTTAGGTAGATTAAAGAAATTAAATAAATTAGTAATCTATTATCAAATTTAACTCCTCAAGATTAATTCATATTATATACTCCTTAATCTATTTAAAGTAGTCAATTAACTCTTATATTAGTTATAATTAACTGGTTTATTTGGTTTCTTTAATCTATCTAAAAAAATCAAAGAGGAGTATAACTGAAATGTCTGAAAATTACACCATATAGGCTTCTCAGTAACAAGTAACAATATACAAGCTGAATATATCCGATTTGTGTTTGGTTACAGGGATATGGTATCCTAGCAGCACAAGCGCACTTCCACCAATTAAGACCCATTCCTTGCAAGGGCGCAGCAACAACCCAGACAGGTCAATGTGAGGCTGCAAGTGGAGGCCAAGCTGCAATACTCTATATTGGACTTTACCTTGTTGCATTAGGAACCGGCGGTATTAAGGCTGCTCTGCCGGCCTTAGGGGCTGACCAGTTTGATGATAAGGATCCCAAAGAGGCAGCTCAATTATCTAGCTTTTTCAACTGGTTCTTGTTTAGCCTCACCATTGGATCTATAGTGGGTGTTACCTTCATCGTTTGGATTAGTACCAACGTAGACTGGCAATGGAGTTTTGCAATATGCACCATTGCTGTCTTATTTGCACTTATCTTCATAATCATGGGCAAATCATTATATCGGAATAATGTTCCAAAGGGAAGCCCCCTTGTGCGGATCATGCAGGTAGGTACATGACGTTAATATATCAGAATAATGTTCCAAATGTAATACAGATATGATTCATGTATGTTCGTTCAACTGGCAGGTCTTTGTGGCAGCCTTCAGAAATAGAAAACTGCAAACTCCAGAGAATGATGAGGAACTACATGAGATTCATGAAACAGAAGGCGGGAACAATCATGAAATCATCAAAAGGACAAATCAATTCAGGTAATATACATCAGAATAAACAGATTTGAACCCTCTCATGTGCATGACTAGTTTAAAGTTCGAACTTTTGTCTTGATATATGCATATGCTTTCCCAAGACGACGATCATATATATAACATAAGTTGGAAAACCTATTTCCCAGATTCTTGGACCGGGCGGCAATTATAAGGACTGATGCCGCAACATCCATAAGCTCAGGACCATGGAATCTGTGCACGGTGACACAAGTAGAAGAAACAAAAATCTTGATCCGAATGCTACCAATTATATGTAGCACCATATTCATGAACACGTGTTTGGCTCAGCTTCAGACTTTCTCTATACAGCAAAGCACCACCATGAACGCCAACATCAACGGATTTAAAGTGCCCGGTCCATCAATCCCAGTCATCCCTCTGCTCTTCATGTTCATCCTAATCCCTATATACGACCGCATATTCGTCCCACTTGCTCGAAGAATCACCAGAATTCCCACAGGAATCCGACCCCTTCAACGCGTCGGGGTTGGATTGGTTCTATCAGCCATTTCCATGGCAGTCTCCGGAGTTGTTGAAACCCACCGGAAGTCGGTGGCCATCCAACATAACATGGTGGATAGTACTGATCCTTTGCCTATGAGTCTGTTTTGGCTGGGTTTCCAATACGCTATATTTGGAGCGGCAGATATGTTTACGTTGATTGGGCTTCTGGAGTTTTTCTATGCAGAAAGTTCATCAGGAATGAAGTCACTAAGCACGGCTATATCTTGGAGTTCTGTGGCGTTTGGTTATTTTACAAGCACGGTGGTGGTTGAAGTGGTTAACAAGGTGAGTGGAGGATGGCTGGCAAGTAATAACTTGAACAGAGACAGGCTTAACTACTTCTACTGGCTGTTGGCTGCTTTAAGCGTTCTCAATTTTGGGTTTTACTTGGTTTGTGCTTCTTGGTATAGATACAAAAAGGTGGGAGACAGGGAAGGGCATCCCAGAGATACCCTTGAGATAACTAAGGTTTAGTTTATATCTCTACTTGCATGCTTTTGGTTTCTCTATCACTTTGCAGAAACTAAATATAATTTGTATGTCTGGAAGTGGAATGTACAAGTGTAAGCCACAAGTATATATTTATTTTTACCATGTGTTTATGACGAGGATTTGCATTCATCACTAAAACCTCGCCAGATTACAAGATTAAGAACCAAATTAGCAGAGCACTCCTATATACCTGAATTTACTATATTTTACAACCATTAAGATTTAGGATTTATTTACAAGATCAAATATGAGCCTTCTTTTACAGGTGTCAAAACCTATCATATATAACAAGGAACAGAAAATCTAGAAACTTAGCCCATTTATACGAAACGAAAACTATGTTACAGTTTACAAGAGCGCCTCCTACCATTTCACATCCAATGTAAGAGCCTCTGGAGGAACAAGTACAGATCGCAACTTAGTAAATGACATATTTGACATCAAATTACCCCATGAAACTGAATCTGATTCAATAAAAGGTTTTAATTTCTTGATCATGAGAGGCTTTAGCCTGTCAGCCTCGACTCTGGCCCATATCTGAAACCAGTCTCTTTCTACACTCGGCCTTGTTCTCCACTTGGGCAGTGTACCATTGATAGTGATATTGCTCCCAACTACTCTTTCCAACTCTATGGGGAACCTTACATTAGATGATGCTTTGACATTAGCTTTGACCAAACCAGAAACTTGGTTTTGAAGGATGCTACGACCCAGAAGGCTCCTCAAAACTTTCTCCAACATACTTAATCTCAAATTAAAGGAATTAATAGGGCACGCTCGCTTTCTGTACACAAGACCGAGGTAACATTTTTCTGGGAGCAGCTCCATTGTGTCCCCCGAGATATGCGCATTTTCTATGTACACATCAGGATTCCGAGCTCTGTACGCAACTAATGATGCAGAGCCTAATATGCGTATAGGAATTAGACTCATGCACATTGATGATTGCGTAAAGGGCCAAAAACCACTCGACCCCTTGTTAAACAAAGTGCTTCCCTTTGTTTGCAGATCAAGATCTGACGATGAATGGAAAAGGGAGACTTCTTCAGCTCCTCTCACTTCTAATGTGATGCCTTCACCAACAAGGATGTGTTTCAAGCCAGTATACGAGATATTCATCTGCATAACAAGGCAAGAGTTAATAAAACATCAAGACTACCATTTATAGAACAAGAGTTTACCCGAACATAGATTGCCATGCATAAAAACCTGATTCATGGCATGATAAAATGTCAAATTTTCTGACTAAGCCGTGAGCAGAAAAAAACAAAATGGAAGCAATCTCTTTGAGAAATCATTTGCAACGTAAGAAAGGATGTAGATGCTAGCAGCCACCCAATTGAAACCACTTTTAAGGTTATAATTAATAACACAGCAATAATCAGTTTTAAACCATCCTCACGTACAGATGATATATTAGGGCCTAAAGAAAGTTATCTATATAAAATCACCACAACACAATAAATCAAAAACAACATCGCTCAGTTCGATTAGTAAGAGGACTATGTTCCCTCAAGGCATCATTAATGCCTCTTCTCTGTCTCCCAATAGCTATATTCCTTAACCCCTCGCGGTTTGATTTCCAGTCAACTGTCGGCGACAGTTCTTATACTCTCCATTATCGTGTGTTTCTCACATGTTTATCTACTTAAAACTAGCTAACCAAATAAGTTTAACATTTGGACTCTCGCAGATCTCTCCAGTTTTAGTTGCTGGGAAAGAATATTAATTTTGTTTATAAATTCGAAGTAGTAATAAAAAGTTCTAATCGAGTGGACTATTCATAACTGATACCCTGTTATAATTATAACTTGCAAAAAACAGAACGCATAAACACTGGACAGAAGATAATTTTTTTTCTCAGCCGTCAAACGGAGAAAAGGATTTATCCTCGAGCAAGTTCCAATAACAAGCCCTTAAGCTATAAGGTTATTAACAGCTTCTAAGAGAGATGAGTACCCAATTAGAGAGACTTCAACGTTTAGATCCGAGCCAACTAGGAACAGAACCAGAAACAGAGCATACCGGCAAGGATAGAGTCAGTTGGTGATGTCCATCGACCCCTAACTCAAATGGACCCTCCAATTTGAAGGTATCAAGTACACAACGGGAGCTAACATGACGAATCAGAGACCCTAGGTCAGATTTGGGCCTTCTAAACTTGTTCCAAGACCCAACTGGCTCCGAAGATCTGAGGAGCAAATGATTCCTGCCCAATCCGATTCGAAACTCATATTTGCGGGAGGAGCTGAATCCAACCTTGCCAACATCAAACTTGGAAACTCTGACATCGTCGAAATCCCATTTCTGTTTGGCCGAAATCGCCTTTAAAACATCCTAATTTCCATGAATCAAGAAAAGGGCAACTAAGATAGATAATTCAAAGGCTTTTATTATGATATATAGAGTGTAAACATAAATTGGAGAACAAGAACATGACGGAAGAAAATAGGATGTAGGATTTGATGAAGGAACCTGCAAAATGTAGGAAGCGTTGGGGTCAGAAGGAGAGGACCTAACAGGAGGAGAATGAAACGCAAGGATTTGGAGAAGAATGAAGAAGACTGAGACGCAACCAGTTATCATCTTCGTCTGCATACCCTGCGTGGGGGCAAGGTCATGTGTAAATGGCTAAACGCTATAGCGCTCTATCAGTAGACTTTAAATTGTAAAACTAACATGCGACAGTGGTCCCCTGGACCTGAAAAATGAATAACATTTTTCCTGGTCAGCAAAAAATGTATAACATAATCTTGAAATTCTCAATAGAGTTGGGTATAAAGCCCTAAGCCGCCCACCTAAATATGCAATAAAAATATTTTATCTTAACTCAATAAATATAGAATAAAATTAAATATTAAATTATAAAATATAATTCATATTTTTTTAAGTTAGGTATCAGATATAGGAGTTATTTTATCCTATTTATAAGTATCCATTCTTTTATTCTTTTACTTTTTTCCTATATATTTTACTTGAAAGGGAGAATATGATAGCTACTAATGACTAAATTATCATTTTAGAAATATAAATAGGTAAGTTATATATTTTAATATTTATAATTATATTTTTTTTTTCTTTTTTTAACTTTACTAATCATCATATAATTACATTATAAATTATAATCGTTTATTTTTTTTAGATACTTCATCTTTATCAATATTAAAGAGATTAATACAAAGTTACAATTACAAATTACTTATACTTAAAGGCTTTTTTTCTATATACAATAAATTTCAAAACTTTAATTATTATCTTTTTGTTGTCTTATTCTTAGTGGATTATGGATATTATTTAACTCTTAAAAAAATATGAATATGATATTATTTTAAAAGTTCATAATTACAGAGTTTTTTTCACAATATAAATATGATATCATGATTTAGACATGCCCATCTAGCCTATACCTAATCTAAAATAATTAAGACTTTTACTAGATAGAGTCAAGTATCAGGCTGCATAATACAACTCATACTTTTTTTAGATAAGACACTGGGCCAAGAGTTACCCTACTCAGGCCAACCCTACCCATACTCACACTTAGTTCTTAATATTAAATAAGGGAATTACCTATATCCCTTTTATACTATAATTTTCCTCTGAATTCTTCTTGTTATATAAAAAAATTATATTTTATTTCTACCAAAAAAAAAAAGCATTCACGTCTTTTTCTTTTTAATACAAAGGGAACATCTCATTTTATTCTTCCAAATGGTGTTTTTCCCTGAACCTTCAAGTCCTTCTTTAATTTAAAAATATGCTCCTTCCAAAACGCAGTTTCTGTGAAAGCACCAAATTGCCCTTGTCCTGATTTCTATAGCGGCGGCAAAAACTTCTATCCCGTAATGGCTTGGGTAGTCGCATTGATAACAAGAACGGGCCGCGTCGTCTAAACTAAGGATTTTGAAAGTGACGAAAAACAAGAAGGAATAACAACAGATTGAGAACTTTATTCTGGAATTGAACATTCATTTGTAGAATGTCAACAACAATAAGACATTCGACCCGACCCGCACATAATTCACGACGGTCGGTCACATCTTGGAAGATTGTTGAATGTCAACAATAGTCGATGAAGCAAACAATTGTCATCTAAAAACCTTCGTCACCTCTTGACAGGAGAGGACGTGTCAAGAAACACCCAGAGAATTGTTTACTGGTGATTTATAAAGGGTGTCGGATACTTTAGAAGGAGGCCAGTACCGAAACATGGATCTTCCAACAATGTTCTTTATAGGAAGCGGACCCCTGAAACAAAAGATCACAACAAAAAGGTTATATTTTTCGTAACTTTGATCTCTTATATACGAGAGATTTTGTTATATCAATTATTATGGATCATGGCAAACTCCAGAGTCCAGACACAAAGATTAATCTCGGATAGAATGTTTACATAAACAAGTTTCGAGGAGACCTTCATTTATGAACGGGCCGAAGTGAATCTCCCACCTAAACCAACTTATAATCCAAAGAGCAACGGAAAATCAGTACTAACAAGACTGAGGAATTACCAATTATGTGAGTCATAGCTGTTATTACGGTTATCTCCCAACACAAAGACGTAACCTTCTGGCACAACCTGCAACCATAAATAGAACAAGCTTAAAAATGCTGAAAAAGCGCAGGATCAATTGTTAAAGTAGCTTTACAAGGGAAGGAAAATTCAACCCCGCGGCAAATGATAAAACATTACCATTGGATCCATCTCATAAGAAAGGGGTTCTAAAAGGAATTCTTCTTCTTGAGCAACACCATTCACCAGCAGTTTTCCATCACGAACCTACAAGAAACTCAAAAGGGTAAAGGTGCGATATGGTAGAGAGGAGAAACAAGTATTTGCTAAAGACAAGTGCAACAGCCGAATGAAACCCTTTCTTACTCGAATATAAAACTCACCTCTACACAGTCCCCAGCCTTAGCCACAATTCTCTTGATAAATACATCAGCCGAACTAAAACCTTTTTCCTATATGACGCCAAGATATCAAGGAAGGCATTATTAGCATCTTAGCAAAGAAAAACCAGGTAATAAAACTGAAGCTGGATAAAATACCCGTAAACTTGGTGGTGCTTTAAAAATAACTATATCTGAAACATCAGGCTTTCTGAAAAGGAATGAAACCTGTTACATCATTATCAAATCCAAATGCAATTAGTTCACCAAAAAAAAAACATACAGCAATATATGACAATCTCTGCTCTAAATTTGATTTACTAAATTCAGACGCCTCCACATTCAACCCTAGATATCAGTTAATAAAGTGAATATAAATACCTACTTTCCGGAATCAAATCACGGGCTAACTCTTTAGTCATGCTTAGATAAAGAAAGCATCATTTACATACGAGGACGGACCCAGCTACGGTATAAGGGCACATACAACAGACCTCAATCTCTTATATCCAAAAGTTCAATCCCTAGAACTAGAATCTTAATTCGGAGATGGTTGGTGTTTAAGGTTCATATTCTCTTAATGGTTCGCAGCACCTAAAGAATTAAGTCAGCACCTTTCTCATATACTTAACATGCTTAACTGAGCTTGCCAAAATTCTTGACATAACAATCGATGCTACAATTTTTCTTTATCGATTACAATTATGACGATCATATAAAAAACTTGATTTCTCAACAAAAACTAACCTTCTCCGCTAAAATGCGGTCACCCACGTCCAGAGTTGGGTACATAGAAGACGAGGGAATCGATCTGGGTTCAGCCAAGAACGATTTAAAGAGCACACTAACAGTCACAGCAGTAAACACAGCCTTCGCATCCTCTGAACAGACGTTCAACAAGCGCGATAGCCAGCTTGACTTCTCAAGACCTCTGGGACCGTACCCTGAATTCACATCATCACTGTCAGTATAACACAGTGTCCCTCCTTTATCCACCTCAAAAGTTGCAGGAACAGGAGTTGACTCGTTACTAGGAAGGCTCCTCGATCCCTTTAAAAAGGGAATAATCGAAGAGGCGTTAATTGGGGAAACGCCAGATGCAGCCATAGTCGCTGCAGATGACGCCGATACCGAACCCGTTGACTTCAATATCGAAATCAAACCCAATATGATCGGATTATCAGAATTATCTCCCAGAAATTCTTTCGAGATAATAGAATACAGGGAGGCTGAATTCTTAGCCCAGCAATTCGGTTCAGGCCGCCCATAATCGAAACGGTAATTACGCACGCCTCCGGAGGGATCACGATCAAGCTTCTGGCTTGGGGAAAATAAGCGAGATCGGATCCAACATTCGTGGAGGCAACGCGAACTACCAGCACGACAACCGGCGGAAGCCAGGCCCTGGGCAAAGTAGCTGGAGTAGGATAAAGTAACTCGGATAGCCATAACTACGAATTCGATAAGCTTGAAGAAGTAAAGGTACAGAGTGATGTCGAAGAAAGAACAGTGAGAGCCAGTAGACCCTAGCAGATGATCAGAGCCATTTTCACCGAAGAAACCAGTGAATCGGGGACGGAAGGGTTGAATTGACCCTTGGAGAAACTAGCAGCAGGAGCGGGAATCACCGATGATCCCAAAAAGTAGAAGAGAAGTTAGAGGGATCAGATGATGACAAAAACTCGAAAAGCCAAAAACTCAGGAGAGGAGAGGAGAAGCAGGAACGGAGTTCCGGCGCTTTTCCTCTTGGAGCCAGAAACTCAGAAACCGGAATGGAAATGCCAAAAGTCAAAACAGACGCTTTGGTGGGTTGGGGTTTATTTATTTTGGGCGGCTGCTAGCTCATTTACGTTGCGAGACTTGGGTTCTTACGATATTACGATATTGCCTAACCTCTTGGCGGATTTTTAGTTTACCATTTACCAAGATGTCGCGCAAAAAATTACTACCGGTCATAAATAAAATGTTTTATGTAATTTCTGGTCGACAATAAAAAAATGTATGCAATATTTGATGTGCTTTTTATATGCTCAAAGCCTTCAAGTCTCTTTAGGGGAGTGACAAATTAGGAAGGCAATCAGTGGTAATTATTATAATACAGGAAAGGATAAATAGTTGTAATAATAATTATAAACAGGCACCAACGTGGCAGCTCCCCCTTTATTAAATGACGAAATTAGCCCGATATGCCTTGCATCCGAAGTTGGAGGCAAGCACCAACGCCTATGACGTAAGGGCACATGTCACTGATGATAAGCAGCTTATTATATTCAAACCCATCGTAGCGAAACTTCTTCCCAGTTCTGAATTTGACTGTGTTTATTTATTGGTGCCAAGACTTTGACCAAGTTCAGGATCCTTCGCGGAGAAGGGACACATTGCCTCCAAAATAGGACGGAACTTTTATATGTCACGTGGGATTTTTTTTATTAACTGCTTTCATATTAATTAGTATATGATAAATGGACATAATTTTGCAACTAAATTATACAGTGAGCACTGACCACACTGATTACGAACAAGTCCGAACTCCAAAGGGGCATGCACCAAACCTTCATTACCCAGAACGATAACATTTCAGTTGACTTCTCATTTTTACCCATTTTGGGAAGTTCCATAGGTTATTTTGATACTGGTGCAATGGAATGTGATGAACGCGTCAATGATCGGGGCAGGCCCTGGAGGACCTGGACTTTGATATTTTTATTTGAATGCCATGCCCTTGGACTAAACAATAACGTGCTGCATTTGTTTTGAAATAGTTCTCAAATTATCGCTCTACATTTTCCCCGGATCGGATAAAAAATTAAAACAAGTTTACTCCTGAGTCAAAATACTCGATCAAGAATAACACAGGAACACAAGAATATTTCGATAAAGCACCGTTATTTTTACGTGCACATGTTATCATTTAGACTATTTAATTGTTTCCATGATTACTAACAATAGTTTATTTTAAAATGCAGGCAATTTCATCCAGCAAAGTCCAGTGAGTTAAGTCAATAGAGATTTTCAGGGAGAATAACATCGGGGTTTCTTTTTTAAAACAAACATAACGCTTTGGTTCATAGTTAAATAAAACTTATTAACACAGTATATCATAATTGCCAGTAATTCTTTTACAAGGGGCTCAAATGTTTTTCTCCACACCTTCTTGCACCCAATTATGGCTTCTTCTTCTTCTTGGTATAAATGAGGGCTAAATACCCAAATAAAATAATATTAATTTAAAGGGGATTGAATTTCAAGCTCTCATCTCTAACAAATGATATCAAATATAAAGAATATGAATGTAATATTGTTGTAGTAGACAATTCTACTTTTGTTAGAGTATCTGCCAGCTTATTTTATTGTCTAGCAATATGTTGTATCTTGACGTTACATGAAAGTCTTAAGTAGCATCTGTATCTGATAAACTACCAACTGCATGTATTAATTTGCAGTTTGGATAGCACGTATGTGACATCCTTTGAATCGGTTTCAATAATAACATCCTTAAATCAAAAATTCTAAACAAACTTGAGACCTTTATAAACAATCAACTGTTATGTTTCAAAGACGCTACAAAATTCCAATTTACTTGAAAATCTAGCTATTCAACTTCTTAAATGATCTCTAATTATTCTATCACATTCTTCCTTATTCTAGCTCCCTGTTATAGCTCTATCAACATTTACCTTGAGCAATCCTAAAGAGGGAGGTATTCATTGGGAAGAAGTTTGATTTATTAGAACATCAATCAACCTTTTTTCTTGGCTTTGCACAACACCCCTCCATGTTTGCATTATGACCAAGTAAAAGTCCAAAAGTTTCAAGTAATTATCATCAAATGTTGCCTGGTTGCTCCATTTCCATAAATACCAAATTGAAACTCCCCAAATTAATCTCTAATTGTTAATACCATCCAATCCCAACTCCATTTTAAGATTTAAAGCAAACTAATCTCATAAAAGGGTACTAAAGAAAGTGAGATAATATCTAGGTTGAATTAACTAAAACCAGAGATGTTTAGCATAATCACAATCATAAAGAATGTGCAATATATCTTCTGTATCCTTACCACAAAATTGACAAAATGCATTAGTTAAAGACCATTTGCTTCTCCAAATATTAGTTGAAAAGTGATTATTGAATGCAATCCATATGAAAACCCTAATACGCTCAACACCTTTCCACTTCTAGATATTTTTATAAATAGAACTATATGTATTGGCAGATTGAGATTCAATTAAAAAATAAGTACTTTTAATAATAAAAATACCTTCATACGTAACATTCCATGCCATTACATCATTACCTATGTCTGCCAAGGGTGGTATCATACTTATCAATATCTGAATAACATTACTTGGTAAAAGATCAGCAATTCTTTGAAAGTCCTATGTCCCTGAATGAGTCAAATCCCCTACTTTACTATTTTCTTCTTCACTTGTAAGTAGTGGAAGACAACTCATTCAATTTCATATTAAGGAATAACCAATTATCAGTGAATAAATATGTTAATTGCACATTTCTAATATGCCATCTTGTGCCTAAATTAACAATATCTTTCTAATGGGAGATAAATTTCCAAAGTACATAATCTCTTTTCTTTGCATCTAAAAAATTGTTTTCATTCCTCATCATGTATTTATGCCATAATACATTAACCCACAGGGCTTTACTACCATTAACCAGTTCATAGGTTATTTTTGCTCCACAGGCACAATTAAAGGATGATAATTTTTTTGAATATAATACCACTATATAATTTAAGCCTAATAATTTGATCATAACCAATCGGATGGAATCCATGAGAACTCTAGCTACTCCCCTATATGAAATTTCTTTGCAACCTCTCCACTTCTAGACATATTGAGTTTGGTATTTTAGCCACTAGCATAAGATATACCGGTATATAGGTCAATACTAATTTAGCCAATGTGATCCTGTCGGGCATTGAGAGAATGTTCTCCTTTCAAGTTGTGAGTTTATATCTAACTCTATAAACAATGTATTGAAAATAATCTTTGAGTTTTCTCCCTCATATGATTGGAAAACTCATATATTACCCTATATCAATAGAAATATCTATTACTGTAATGTTGCTTATCCTGCTACTTGTATTGACATGTACCTTTAGAGAAAAGAAGATTGAATACTTGCTTTTACTAATTTTCTCTCCCGATACTATACAGAATTTATCCAAACAATTCATCATATATTTTGCTTGTTTTTCATTTATCATTCTAAAAAAATAGAATGTCATCTACAAATATAAGGTGAGAAATGAGCATACCATTAGTGTTAATCTGAATTGATTTCTAATAGCCTTCATTCATTGTATCAGTAATTAAATGAGATAATCTGTCTATATAAAGAACAAATAACAAGGGTAAAATATGGTCTTTTTGTCTGAGATCTCTTTTAATAGTAAAAAATTGAGTTTTAGATCAATTCTATAGTAAATTATATGATACAGATATAATATAAGTTATGATACATTTTTGAGATTAGGATCCAAACCCAGGTAAAAAAGCACCTGATGTAGAAAGTGCTATCGAATACGATCATATGTTTTCTCTATATCAGTCTTCAATGCAATTATGGCTCCTATATAGTGTATACATGGAGAGTAGTCATATAAACATATAGGGAGGTCTAATATTGGGCTCAGTTTAGCTGTCTCGTGGGTTTAGCTAGCCCATTATCGATGACAGTTTAAGCGGGTTACAAAACTCATTCAAGAATCAGCTCACAAAATCAACCCATCGTCTGTGGGTTCAGCTGGCGAAGGGGTGAGATATACTACAATTTGGAGTGTGTTCGAACCCTGGGGAGTACCACTTTGTTGTGGTTCCAGTCGCAACGCTTGGAGAGACATCATAGCTCTTGGGTGCTTAGGTTTACGCCTGAGGGTAATAGACGGCTCGCCCTACCCGATATTGGTATCGCCTAAGAGGAATGGAGACTTCGCCCTACCCTTGGATCGTGGGTGAGCCTAACCTCTTTCCAAAAATTTTTGTACAAAAAAAACTCACAAAATCACATATACTTCCTTAGCCAATGAGAAATAACATAAATTATAAATAATATATTTATATCTTATAAAGATCCGAATTAAATTATCGTTATTGTTATGATAATTTATTTAATAGATAATCTTATAAGTTTTTTAAATCTTAAATCTATACTTTAACTTTAGTAAGAGATTGATATTAAATATAATTAAATTTTATTTGTATAAAAAATAAATCTAGTTGCTTACAATTCAAAGATTGAATTCTGGTTGTTATTATCGCCATCAGTAATCAAGTCAACATGCGGTCCATGTGGTAGTCCAGATGGGTGGGTTCTTGAAGGAGTTCGTAGACGAAACTTCTTTCTCAAGCTTGGCTTCAAAGCAATGAAGAATTTTCATACCTTTCGCTTCAATGATTGAATGAGCCCTCACTTGAGCTATAATGATTTTATAGTAATTTTTTTAATAAAAATAAGATGATATCTCCTTATTAATAGTTTAAAAATTAATCATGTGTATAAATTATCAAAATAAATTTTATTTTTTAACAAAATTTTTTATACACATAATTTAAATTTAATATATTATATCTAAGAGATATACTGTTAAATTTTGTTAGTGATTTTATGTTGTAAATTTTACCCAAAACAAAACTAGTTTGACGAAGAGAGAAAATATAAAAGCATGCTTGGATCTGTCTACCAGGGTTTCATGGACACATCATACACATACACGTATGTTCATGCTGAAGAACGAAGATTCTGTAATCCGTGACTCCATTGAATGCACTTAAATATACAGTATGAAAGCTAAAATTTAATATGGTGGGGTAAAAATGTGTATTTTTTCCCGCCACAATTTTTTTCGCAAGAAAAGAAAGAAGAGAGACAAAAGTTGAGGGGGAGGGAGGGAGGCGGCGGAGCGCGCAGCACCATGCATTTGTAAATTTTTAATGTTTTGTTTCTGGATGGAGGCACGTGCCTGGGTCTGCCAAGCCTGACATATACTTCGCCATCTGGCTTTTCCCGCTCTTCCCTTTTCCGATGTCGTGTTCCCCACAACTTCGAGGTGCTTGCTCCTTGGCCCTGCCCCTCTCCTACATTCCTGCTTTCTCCTCCCATTACTCGGAATCTGAAGACTTTTGCCATTGCAACTTAAAAAAAAAAATAATTAAAATGGGCGAGAGAAATTGATGGGAGCATGCAAATGGAAAAACCACAATTGCAACGCACCATGGAGAATCAGGGCGTGTAGTTAGCAAGTTGCTGTGAAAAAATGTCCGGAACAAGACCCATTACTTGGACCCACCACAAAAATGATCCCATCGCTCCCAGTTCCTACTCTTCTGATTCAGATTTGACCTTTTCACCACCCCATTCACTATACGGCACTTCGTTCCCAAGCGTTTATCTTCTTCCCCAACCCCCTCTAAGCTCACTAACTCTGTACCATTATTATTTCTCCCACCGCATTTTATCTGTAGCTATATTTGAGAGTGAGACGATCTAAAACAGTGAAGTGGGAACTGAAGTAGAGTGCAATGGACGAGAGACCGGAGATGGAGTTGATATCTATTCCGGCTACACAGGAGACGCAGACGCCGTCGGGGCAAAGGTCACCGAGGCCGACGTTAAAGGAGGCGAAATCGTCGAACGCCTGGACTCCGACTTTGCTGATATCGCCGAGGTTCTTGAGCCCCATAGGGACGCCGATGAAGAGGGTTCTGATAAACATGAAGGTCCACCTCACGAAGCTGAACCCTCAAGACGTGTGGCTTCCCATCACGGAGTCGCGCAATGGAAATGCCCAATACGCGGCGTTTCACAACCTCAATGCCGGGGTTGGATTCCAAGCCTTGGTTTTGCCCGTTGCTTTCGATTATCTCGGCTGGTAAGTACGTCAAGATTCCTTCCCTTTCTTCAGTTCATAGCTGACATGTTTCGTCTTTCTCTGCCTCTAATCGTCTGCAATACTTTACTGTTGACCGGAGAGGGCAACTAAACTTCCAATTATGACGAGTGCTTTTTAATCTCATTCTTTCAGTTTATCTCTCTAGCTAGTTACATTATACAGTGTGTTTGAGTCCTTCCTAGTTTTCTGCTTCTTTGACTGTTCTCTCCAGGTCTGCATGCAGCTCTCGCCTGCAAGTTTCTTCTCTGGAAAACACGCATTTGCGAGTTTCCTGTGACAAACAAGTTATATTCTCTAACTAATGTAGCCCGTACAAGAATATATCATATTAAATTCATCTTAGGAAAAAGTATTGTTCATCTCCCTTGCTTTCGCCTATCCTTACTACGCTTTCTTCAGTCGTCTGTATATATGTTCTACTAAATTTTACCTCATAATCTTGCAAGAATGCCGGAGTTGCTAAAAATTGTGTTTATTTCGGTGAGTATTTAGCGCATTTCTTGTCAATCTCATCTGAAGTTTCTTTGTTTTCTTTTCCTCTTATGTCCAGAAACTTTTTTCTTTTTAAATGACATTATGGCATTGTGGCCAGAAACTTTTGTTTCATTTTCAACAAGTTCTGTCGTCTCACCACCGCCTTACAAGACATCAGTCTTAGAATTAAGGAAAGAAAGCTTGAGAAAAAGCTAAGATTCGGTTCTAAGGGAGGTAAACTTTTTTCCAAATATCGAGGTTTACCATAAATTTGATGGTGTGAATACAAAGAAGAGAACACAATTGAGTCAAGTTATTCTTCTGCACCCTTATCATTTGCCTTTCCAAAGTACAATAATTTTGAGCTAAGGGCCAACTTGCCTTGGGTCCACTAGTGATTCGTAATACCGTCCACATTCTTCCTTTTGCATTCTGGTCTTTGCCCTGCTACGTCGTTTTTGCCTCTATTTTGACCACTATTTCATTATATAAAAGCAACAAAGCAGATGTTAAATAAAACACTTCGAAAGTTAACATAATTCTGTAGTACTGAGATGATTCTTTTGTTTTCAAATACTAGATACAGGTCACAGAACCTATGAGGATTAGCTTCAATGTAGTAAAATTGTGCCTTAGGGAAGCATATGAGGCTCACATGGAATTAATGTTCTCCAAATGTATTGCAGGAGTTGGGGAATTATTTCCTTAACGATCGCATATTGTTGGCAGCTTTACACGTTGTGGATTCTGATACAGCTACACGAAGCAGTTCCAGGAAAAAGGTACAACAGATATTTGGAGCTTGCTCAAGCAGCATTTGGTACGTTACTCTCCCAGCAATTACTCTTACTATAGCTGGTTCTGCAATGTTGGCATGAAAAGCTACTAAGCATATATGAGTTTTTGGCATCAAAGAATTCCTTGTAGTAATAGGACAAGCTGGTTATTCAAACTGTCTTAAGTTAGCCTAAAACTAAAACGATCAAGCGTGAATACTATAAAAGAAAGCGTGTGCATGTGAATGGTGAATGCTATATACGTGTCCTAATAGAGAAACTGTTCTGATTGAGTGTTTGGCAGGTGAAAAGTTAGGAGTATGGCTTGCTCCCTTCCCTACTGTTTATCTCTCTGCTGGAACAGCAACTGCTTTAGTTCTGATAGTTGGGGAGACCATGAAACTGTTCTTCCAAATAGTTTGTGGTCCCGCTTGTTCCTCTGATCCTTTGACTACAGTGGAGTGGTACCTCGTTTTCACTTCTCTATCCATTGTTCTGTCTCAGCTTCCAAACCTCAATTCAATAGCAGGCCTCTCCCTCGTTGGGGCTTTCACTGCCATCACTTATTCTTCCATGGTCTGGCTTCTCTCTGTGAGCCAGCCAAGGCCAACCTCCATCTCTTGTGAACCCGTTTCTCTATCTGCTGCTTCTGCTTTTTCTGTCTTGAATGCTCTTGGAATTGCAGCCTTCGCTTTCAGGGGCCACAATTTACTCCTAGAAATTCAGGTACTGAAACGAGCTCCTACAATCTCATTTATCTATTCTTTCACCTTTTAAAACTGACTTCATCGCTGGTTCTTCTTAACTTAAGGCAACAATGCCATCAACTTTTAAGCCCCCAGCTCACGTGCCAAAGTGGAAAGTAGCCAAGGTTGCTTATTTCCTCATCGCAATGTGCCTCTTCCCTGTTGCTATATAGGTGGCTTTTGGGCCTATGGGAATCTTGTAAGTTAACTGAAAACTAACTAAATCTGATTTAAAAGAATAACCAGTTTTGATATTTGTCTTGTTTGGTGACAGATGCCTTCAGGAGGAATGCTGAACGGTTTATATGCATTTCACAGTCATTACATTCCAAGAGCTTTCCTTGCATTGACATTCCTTCTGGTGGTGTTTAACTGCTTGAGCAGTTTTCAGATATACTCGATGCCGGTGTTTGACAGTTTTGAAGCAGGATACACCAGTAGAACAAATTGTCCATGTTCCATATGGGTGAGATCAGGATTCAGGGTATTCTATGGATTTGTGAACTTCTTCATAGGAGTGGCTCTTCCCTTCCTCTCAAGCCTTGCTGGTTTGCTGGGAGGACTCACTCTTCCAGTCACCTTTGCATATCCTTGCTTCATGTGGGTCCTCATCAAACAACCAACTAAATACAGCTTCAATTGGTATTTTAACTGGATTCTGGGTTGGATGGGGATTGCTTTTAGTTTAGCCTTTTCCATTGGGGGTGTTTGGAGCAGGGTCAACAGTGGACTCAAGTTCAAATTTTTCAAGCCCAGTTGAAATTTCTTCACCTCCTCTTTCTGAATGCTCCCCTTTTACAACGAAGAGAAGTATGTTTGTAGAGACTGGTATGGCAAGCTTGACCTAACAAGCTATTATTAGTTTTAATGGAAGGGACAAGTTCTGGTTATGCCTTGTCCGTAGCGACTTGTGCAGCGTTGCCTTCTCTTCCCATATTATTCCTTTTCTTTTCACACATGTAAGTGCAAGAATGAGTTTAGCTGCAAAAGACAAGCATACACACACACACATATATCTTTAATTGTAACTGTTGGAAGGTAAAAACCCAGTTGCCTCAACCTGCATATCCGAATTCTCCCATTTGAGAAACGAAGAGGCAATAGCCGAGAGAGGATTCAAATCAACGTAACAATATATTATAAAATGTGAAATAAATTATGCTGTTTACTAATATGGAAAAGTGACTCATATTTAAGACTTCATATGATGTGTAAAGAAATGTGCCTATATTAAAAAATGCATCTAGGTTGTTAAATATCACTTGTCCTTTTAAAAAAAACAAAATTCCATTTAATGGGCTTGGACATCTGCAAAGTATAGATTGATAAATGAAGATTTGTAAACTTTTTATTTTTGTTATATAAAAGTTTAGGTAAATTGGATATCAATCTCCCATTAAAAAAAAGGGTACGTTATTAGGGTTTATAGAGTACTTAAAAAAGATATATCGCTCACAATTTATTTATTTTTGGTTGTCTATCTAGTTTATCAAAATTTTATCTCGACTACATTTAGATTTGATCCTTATGTTAAGGTTTAAACTTGAGACCTTACTTAAACGATAGTGAGTATATCTCTCACAATTGACAGCTGCTATACGGATAGGCCGAGGGAGGATTTGTTTGGCCCAAATTTGGTGGAAGGCCCAATTTGGCAGAGGAGGCCCACCACTGAGTCTTATCGTTTGTTGATGACGTGTAGTGATTTCCGATCTTCGTGTCATCATTCCAAATCCGAGTCCGCTTATCCATATTCTCTCATTCTGTGAACACCACGCTGCCATTTCATCTTCTTCAATGAAGTGATTGATTGGCGTCTTCAAGTTTGGTTCTTTTGTGCGGGAGAACCATAAAGATCATATCACAAAAATGGCCATGGCATCAGCCACCCTTTCCCTTCCCAGCCTCACGGCATGCTCCGCCACCAGGACCCAGAGGAGAATGAAGACGGAGGTATCCCTCGGAGGCTTCAATTCATTCGGCGGTCTAAAGGCACACAACGGCGTCGTCTCGTTAGGGCTTCCTCTGAGCACTGATCAGTGTTTTGCGAAGATGATGAACTCAATGAGAGTCACAGCATCGAGTGGAAAAGGAAAAGGGAAGCGCGGAGGAGCTCTGTCATCCACCTGCAATGCCGCGGCTGAGATATTCCGGATTGCGGCTATCATGAACGGTCTCGTTCTCGTCGGAGTCGCCGTTGGCTTTGTTCTTCTACGAATTGAAGCATGGGTCGAGGAATCCGAGGCTTAGTGGAATGATCCATGGTTAGCAACTTTTATTTTACTGTATAATTCAATTGCTTTACTCTTCTTTTGCGCATTATGACTCATAATTATAATTGTATTTTGGATTTGTGATGTTAAATTTGGTTCTTAATAAACGTTGAATTCTGTAATGGAGAGCCCCTGCTGCTCAAGATGCTGCCTACTCCAAACTCAGTTTTGTTTAATAATATTTCAGCAGTCTAAGCTGCCTACTCCAAACTCAGTTTTGTTTAATAATATTTCAGCAGTCTAATTCAGTGGATTTGAGAATTGCGCTCTAACAATACCTGTACAAGTGAAGATAGTTATGTGCATAATTCATCTAATTCGAGTTTAAAACTAACCCAATAGCCTCTTTTTCCAAAACAAGCTAATATTTCTCTCGTAGGATTTCATTGTAAGAATGGAGTTTTCTAGTGAGGAATTAGTTTCCAAAGGGTTTTCAACTCCGACCGACTTGCTTATACACCATTCCTCGAACTCCGGAGCATAGCAAATTGCAATCAACATTACTATATCACAAGAAACATAAATATGTGCGTGGACTAAATCAAATTCTCAAGAATTCGTAAGTACTAGTAATACATGGTAACCGGCTAAAACATAAAAGAAACAGCAGGGCATCTACCACTTGGAGCAAGTTATTTCAACTTGTTTGCGCTTTGTAGTGCATTTATGGCTTTAAGTGGATTTATGGATTTTGCAAGCGTGTTTAGCATGTCTCTTGCTGCACTAAGATATTAACCACGACAAAGTTCTCCGCAAATACAAGTTTACCAAGTATAAAATTTTGGATATAGATCTCTTGCTAGTTTCCTTATTGGATTGTTGATACGATGACTGGAAGTTTTGCCTTAGCCTTAAGACCCAGAAGAAGTTAATGCAACAGACAGAGTCAGGAAATGCTCAGAGCCTACCACATGAAAATGCTTATAAAGATCAGCAACGGAGTGGCATAAGAAACACCAGAGATCGATCTGGGAATGACAATGGGCCTGTTTGGAAATCACTCCTAACGTAATTTTTAAAAATTTTTGGGCCAACGTAATTTTTAAAAATTTTTAGGCCAACGTAATTTTTAAGAGTTTTTAGGCCCAAACTTCAGTTTAGAGAAATTTTAAAATAAACAGTCATATTTGTTCGAATGGGCTTTTAGATTAAACCATAGTTTAAAATCAAGGTTTCAGATAAGCTGGTCAGAGTAGCTTATGGAACAGTAAAAGAGCTTATGAACTAACTAATTACTATATTACCCTTATTTTTTCTTACACCCTCTCTCTTTTCTCCCACTTTTGCTCTATTTTCTTTCTTACATTCTCTCTCCTCTCATCTCTTATCTCTCCTCATTTAATATTCATACCATTTTTCGTAATTTACCAATAACAAAAGTACTTTTGAAAATAACTATTCAAACACTCATTTATTCAAAATCGCTTTTTTTTCATAAACTCTTCTTCAAAAGTCCTTTTCTATAAGTTGCCTATAAGCCCTTTTTTTTTCATAAGTCCGTTTTTAAAATTCTATCCAAACACACACAATGTCACTTCACCAGAAAAAAATCCATATAAACATCTTAATTTTTCATATACTTTCTATGATAATTGAAGTCTAGTGTTTGGAAAGACATTACAACTTCACATAAAATCTAGGTTTGGCTCAAAATTTTGGTTTGAAAAAATTTTAAAACAAACAACCATATTTATTCAAACGGGCTTTTAGACTAAACTATGGTTTAAAACCAAGGTTTCAGATAAATTGGTTAGAGTAGCTTATGGAACAGTAAAAGAGTTTATGAACTAACTAATTACTATATTACCCCTACTTTTTCTTACACCATATCTCCTACTTTTTTTACACCCTCTCTCCTTTCTCCTACTTTTTTTCTCTTTTCTTTCTTACATCATCTCTCCTCTCATCTCTTATCTCTCCTCATTTAATACTCATACCCTTTTTCGTAATTTACCAATAATAAAAGTACTTTTAAAAATAACTATCAAAGCACTCATTTATTTAAAATCACTTTTTTTTTATAAACTCTTCTCCAAAAGCCCTTTTCTATAAGCTGCCAAAAAGCCCTTTTTTATAAGTTTGTTTTCAAAATCTTATCCAAACGGGCCCATTATATATATAGTAGATGCTTACATGCTAAGGTCCGTTTGGATAAAATTTTAAAAACGGATTTATAAAAAAAAGGTTTTTGGGCAGCTTATAGAAAATAGCTTTTGGAGAAGAGTTTATAAAAAAAGTGATTTTGAATAAATGAGTGTTTGGATAGTTATTTCCAAAAGTACTTTTATTATTAGTAAATTACAAAAAAGGGTATGAGTATTAAATGAGGAGAGATAAGATATAAGAGGAGAGATGATAGAGGGTGTAAAAAAAAGAAAGGAAAGAGGGTATAAGAAAAAGTATGAAAGATGAAAGATAGTGTAAGAAAAAGTATGAGAGGAAATGTAAGAAAAAGTAGAAGTAATATAATAATTGGTTAGTTCATAAGTTTTTTTACTGTTCTATAAGTTACTCCAATCAGCTTATTTGAAACCTTAATTTTAAATAATGGTTTAGTCCAAAAGTCTATTTAAACAAATATAACTGTTTATTTTAAAATTTTTTAAAATATAAGTTTTATCAAAACTTGTTTATGTGTGTTTTCAAACACACACTAAGTATAAGATACATGTCTCAATGCCTAAGTACGTGATATGGATCAAAACTTTAACTCAGATTAAGAGGAATTTTGGTAGAGAAACTAGTTGCTAATTAAATATACTTGTGTGCTTTCTTTATCCCTTCTCTCTAACATTGACATAGTTTTGTTAAATTTAAAGGAATGTCTGAATAAAACATGGGATATATGATGAGCCTTATTCAAATATGTAAAATTCAATTGAAATGGAACATGAATTCTGATTCATGCAACTTATTAATAACTTAGATAAAGAGACTCCTACATTATCATAGGATATCAAACTATAATATATTCTTAGAGTTAAAAATAAGATTATGGAAGCTTTGGCTAAAGAGTGATTGAATTTTATGAAGATATTATATAATTGTTTTTTTCATTTAGCATCTATAGTTTTTATTGAGTGTTTGAGATTTAATTTGAGTTAATTTTTTTTATTTGTGTCGGGCCTTAACTCTTTGTATATACAAAAAAACAATCACATGAAATCGAGGGAAAACAGAGAACATGGATTCATGGGCTCTTACCAGACCCTTGAGGTCCAACTTGATAAATTGTATGTATGGGGTTTAAAAACCACGATAAAGGGGGAATATATGGGCCGTGGTTGGCGGCTGCTCTCTAACCCCGACCCATCTTCGATGACCTCTTTTGTTTGGAGGTAGGAGAAGGGCAGGGCAGGAATTTTGCTTTCTTTCCCTTATTTAATTATAAAAAATGGAGGGAGAGTATTTTTCTCCCTTTGGCTACTAAATTTTTTATGAACGAACTTCCTCTCACTTCTAAATTGTGGATATTTAGAAGAATCTTTAGAATCCTTTCCTTTCCCTCCTTTTCATAAAATATCTTCCTTCCGCCATCTTCCCTCCATTATGTAAGGCCCTCCATTATGTAAGGCAGGATGTTGACACTTTTTTTCTTAAAAAAGTCAAATAACAAGGTAGAACCGGTAACACAAAAAAGCAATTGTCCCAGTTGTACTGACTATATTTCAAATCAGACGTAGGACGACAAAATTATATCATGTCTGTCATTTTTAACATATGTATGTGCTTCACCAGATTTTTTGAATTACACTCCACCATGGGAAATTACTCTATGCCCAGGCATTCTGGTTTCCATAATGAAACAGGGGTTAATGACGATTCTGACCTTCTTGACTAACTTAATTTTCAAGCATACTGAAAGAAAAATCTTCAATACTTTTATTAAGGGGCTAGCATTGAAAGAGAGGGACCAACTTATTAACATGTTGACTATAATTAAGAAAGTTGATAACAAATGTCAATAAAACGGGAATGGGAGGGCCACTAACGTATGTCTAAAAGAGAAATGTCATATTTTTGGCCAACTAGTAATTATATACTTATCAATTCTCAATATATAATATATTTAACTAATTTAATAAAATTAAAAAATTCAGTAAAATTAGTTAATATTCTAAATATTTTTCTTAATTTTATCGTTTATTTGATTATTATTGAGGGAGTATTAATAAGAATAATTTTAAAAAAATATAATAAATATAAGAAATATATTGTTAAGACAAATATCAACTTCTAAAATTAAGAGGAGAGGAGAAGAATAAAAGAAAGATGGATGAGATATGAACTATGGAGGCACGTGAATAATAATAATAATGAAGCGGATATTTGGAGTTACATTTGTCTAACATCGAGAGAGTAAAATGGAGGGGGCCTGAGGGGTTGCGTGGAGAAGTATTGGTGGGGAAGAACAGCAGCAGAAGAAGCAGTTATATAGTGGACACTCTGAAATGTCCAACAAATTCTGATTCCTCCCACATGCCCTTCTGCCTCTCTGTGGGGACTCTCCCTATTTACTTTCTCTTGGTTTTTTCTTCTCTATAGTCCACACCCCTATTATATTTCTACACATATTCCCCCTTCAACTTTTACTTTCATTAATTCTGAGATATATATATATATGTTTGAGCATAGCTTAGGATATTCATTCACAGAGAGGTACACTGTAAGGGAAGAGTATAATAGAGATGTCTAATGATTCTGATATTGAAAGGTGCCTAGTCAGCCAAAAAACAAAATTGTCCCAAGAAACTAATTTGAGTTTCCAGAGATTTCGACATGCTGATGATATATGTATTTAAAAGGTGATGGGTTAGGTTTACGGATGGTGGTGGAATAATAACATTATATTCTGAATTCTTCTTCTCTCTAACGCTTTGTAAGCTGTGCAAATTAAATTAAAGCGGCTAGCTCTCTCGCTGTTGTCTGTGACAGTGTGCAATTTTGAAAGCAAAACATCGCTATCAAGTGCAATAGAAGTGAAAGAGAGAGCCTATAGAGAGGGATGATGAGTATGTTTTGAAAAGGAAGGGAGTTTTTGACCTTAGTGTTCACTCATTAATGAATTATTATCTCATGATTAAGGATATCGGCAGCATCGGTCTTCTCTAAAAGCTGTATGTGTCCCTCTCCTTACAAAAAGGCAAAAGCCTATTATTAATTTTGGTTGAATTGAAGCAGCGACACGATTCCTGGATGCATGCACTAATATATTATAGTTAAAGCGCATCAACCTAAACGGCGTTGATTTCGGCGATTCCTTTCTTTTCTTCTTTGTCGTTTCGTTGAGGCGAGCAAGGGAGAAGGTGAAACGCTGTTTTCAAAGCAACAAATGCTTGTGTATGGCTGTATTCCGATCTCGCGAATAACTATTTGACATATAATATTATTGTTTTCTTTAGTCATTTTTCTGTTTAGCAGAAGCATCAAACCCTGAAGCAAAGCTGCATATATATATGCATCACAATCAAAGCCCAAATCTCGAGCTAGCTTAGCTCTACAGTACTATTATTGTTTTGGATAAACACAGCAGATTCCTCCCACCATATTTAAAAAACGTCTACTGCTCTTGATTGCCTTACTTCACTGCTTCATGAATTGACAGCTTTGATAGGAACACTGATTTGATAAATGTCAAACTTATGTTGCTGTCATGGAGAATGGCCCGCGCGCAGTTAGATGACCAGTTCATATTATTAATTGTTACCTAATCGAGTTCAATTAATCTGGATTTCTTCAACCGGGCTGGCTATTTGTGTAGTTATCCAAGTGGACATTAGTTGATGTGGGAAAGTCCTACCTCGAATAAAGTTTGGTTTAGTAAGTACTGCCCCGGTCCTTGATATAAGTTTGAGACTTGAAAATTTTAAGTTAAGATGTGGTGTTCTTTCACTGCTTTTTTTTTTTGGCTTATTTGTTCTCTGCCCCAATTTTTGAGTTTCTCCCCTCCTTCCTTCTTCCTTATACCATGTGAGTGAGATTGGCCATAAATAGTAAAACAGAAGACACTCAAGAGTCGGTGAGGGATCAAAAAATATGGTTCCACCATGCGTACAATGTGTCTGTTCTTGCTTGAGGTTCACTGAAGTCGTCGCTCCGGGTATATACATATACACACATGACACACCTAGCTCGTTGAATTAGAAAAGATTATAAGAGTACTTACGGGACAATTAATGCAGAAAACAATAATAAACGCGACAATATATACGCTCTTGATTACGTGATGACTAAATTCCATATATATTCTGTAAGGTCTCGGGTGAATAAAATAATAGGGCAATGAGGTAGAAGGAGGACAAGCACATGGAATAAGGAATATATGGGGAAAGCATTTTGACAACATGGCAAATGAGGCATAGAACGACATGTTGACCGGATATTATCTAAACACAACCTTATCGTTCGCGATACTCCAAAACAAACGAGGCCGATGATATATAGATTACCTCTAAACAAGTGTATTAAAGAACAAAATTTGGTTTCCCTGAGAATCTAGAGCGCATCAGGCGCTGACCCTTAGCTTCCAAAACTACTAATGAACCAAAACCATTATTTAACATATTCATGGCCATCCATCTTCAACAACTCATTATAACACCAGGGAATAAACAAAGAGCCACTAAGCATAGGGTTGCGAGCATAATTAAGACACACCGCGATACTCTCTTATCAAATACGCTATATAATATATATATATATATATATATATGGAGTTGCCAACAAATACATGAGAGAGTAAAAACCTAAAGAAAAAGACAGGGGTGACGCCGATGAGTCATGTGACGGCAGCCACGTTGACGCCGAGCAATATGGTGCCCACGCGAGTGAGATTCGACCGGCGTTTGGACAAGGTTTATAGGGACACTGGGAGGGAATATTTATTTGAGTTTGTATAGTTACATCTTCGGTTAAAAATAATATCACCGGTCACGCTAACAAAATCCCCATTGTATATGATTTGCATTCCTTTGATCCTTTTAAGTTAACTTAAGGGAATATCACAACACCTTACAGATATTTAACGAGTTAATTTTTTTTTTCACATTTTAGGGAAAAAATAGGAACGGGAAAGTAATAAGGAAATAATGCATGCCAGGGTGTGGGGTGGCGTCGCCGGACACCACAGCCACTCTGACACACTCTTCTTATTATTATTCCTTTTTTTTCAATTCTTATTTCTCACGACGACTCCAATTTTAGTCTTATATATATGTTTATAGTTTGTACTCGAGGGGTTTCGCACGTGTCCAGCTCGGCCATACGTGCTCCCCCAACAATGTTGTTTCAAGCTTGGGGTTGTTGAGCATATATTAATTAATTAACATGCATATATAATACCCTTTTAATTATGATCACCAAAGACTTTCTTGAGGATTTACAAAGTTCATGTTTCATTTTTTTTTTTTGTGAAAGTGAATTAGTGAATTTAGTCTGGAAGACGAGAAATTAGAAATGGTCAGCGTGAGGTATAATGCGAAGTCTGATATCTGCATGGAACAGAGCATTAATTAGGATGGCACATGCAGTGTAGAGCAGGGATATTTATAATCTTTTGGGCAGCCAACAGCAATCCTCGTTCATAATAAAATGGGAATATTCCGGTTCAAGAAAATGGTTTTGAAACAGATACAAAAATAGCAGCTTCGCTATTTTCATTTGAATTGGGTCGCCATCCATCAACGTTATAGACTCAGTTCTCCCATGGAACAGTGTCCCTTTTGTTTTTACTTCTTTTTTTCTCGAATTCCAATTAACCCTTTGCAGAAACCCTCCCTGCACTCTCTCTTCTCCCATTTTTCCTGTATAAGTAACACTCCATCTGATTCTCTCAGCTCCCCCATACATAAACACTTCCCCTTTTCACTTACTTTTCGTTCAAACTACCATCCCCAGAAAATCTGATGGCTTTTCTGTTTTCTTCCCTTTCCCTGTGTTCCTTCCTTTTATCTGACTCCTACTCTCTGCAATTAATTACTTCATCACTGCTTTAAACTTTTACTCCCATCAGCCCTAGAGAAACCTACGTTGAAAAGCCTATAGCTTTCACCTCGATCCCGCTCTCGAAACCGATGCAAATCATAAGCCACTCATGATATAATCACAGCTTTAGCTCCTTCATTTATTCTCCTCTTCGTTCTTTCACCTTTTTATTTCTATCTATTTATGTTCTATTACATCCTTTTCACATCATTTATTGAACTCTGATCCTATATTCTTTGCCATTTTCTTATATATTTAACTATCGTATGAGTCCTGGTGTGTCACCGAGCTCAGATCTGTAGGTTGCCCACATGTTCGCTGCTTCACGGTCTCATCCAGCAATGCGAAGATTAACATCTTTCCCGGGCCTTTCCTTGAACATAAGCCCTCCAGATTGTGAAGCGAAACAAGTTGAGAGTTTCACTAATAAGGGATTCGCAACCAAAACGCCTCATCACAGCGATATGTGTTCCACCTCCGACTCTGTAAGCAGCGAGAGTGATTTAAGCCATGAAAATGCCTTTTCACAGCTTGGTTGCTATAGTGAGCCTACTTTGAGCTTAGGCATAAAAATGGCAGATTTGAATCCCCTTCCGATCCCAATAAACGTGAATCATCATCACTTTTACAACCCCCAACCTCATATCTATGGTCGCAACTTTAAACGAAACACCAGAGTCGTCTGTGGTGTGAAAAGGAGCATCAGAGCTCCTAGAATGCGATGGACTACAACCCTACACGCCCATTTTGTTCACGCTGTTCAGCTTCTTGGAGGCCATGAAAGTAACTACACTTTAATCATTTGGTTTATTAATATTCGTATAATTACAAGTTGATATGCTTTCACTTTGATTTCATAAAGTTCGAACATACGTCTATACTTGCAGGGGCAACTCCAAAGTCAGTGTTGGAGTTGATGAATGTAAAAGATTTAACCCTAGCACACGTTAAGAGTCACTTACAGGTGGGTGGGGCATATATATGTTCATCACTTAATTTCTTCTTTTTTCTCCCTTTTTAGTTTTCTATGCCTGAAACAAGTTTACGAATATAGCTAGTTAGCTGTTTCCGAGTTGCCTCCACTAGTGCGATAGTGGGGGACGGGAGAATCCAAGAGAGTGATCCTAGCCTTGTTGGACTTTTGTTTCTCATTTTTTCTTATCTGATAAGATTGTTCAATGCTCATGCAGATGTATAGAACAGTGAAGAGCACTGCCAAATGTACAGGTAATTAATTATATTATTGGATTTTCCCTCTCTCAATGTAATGATGACATTTTTTTCTTTTTGCTTTCTGGTAGTATTATTCTGAATATGCTTTGTGTTGAGATCTTGGTGACGATTCTAGTGAGAGGCAGAAACTCCATGATTAGGTGTAGCACTGTTCCCCATTAGTAAAAACAAAAGTTGCGGTTGGATTGTAGTACTAACTTCTGACTTCAAGTCTTCATGCGAATTATTAACATTGGTGTCTGATAAAGATAGAGCAATATTGCCTCCATGGGCGATCGATACTTGCAGGTAATGGCCACGCTGATATGGGATTAGCCGTTGTCCATGAGCATGGAGCCTCAGCTTGTGAGAGAGCCCATCTAACTCCGCCGCTTCAAAAATCTCACAGGTAATGAATTGATCCGTTCTCCGACTCTTCACTTATTTTTTTAGTGTTCGTGGTTCTCTTTTTCCTAGACTTACACTTTTTTTTAAAAAATAAATTATTCAATCATATAATTAAAAAAATGATGGATCTTATTTTTATACAAAAGAAAAGTTGATGTAAATTAAAAAACCGGAAATCTAAACTTTGTTTAGCCCTTATTACATTTAGATGGAGGATATTGTCCGTTCTAGTAGCGTGAACTTAATATGGCCATTGACTAATTTCGTTAGAGGGTCTATTTATTGTTTATAGCTGTATGCTAATGTTGACGATGCACGAATATTCAGAAATGCCCTCGTGTATCTATCTGTCTCTGGCTTTCTGCCTGTCTTTTTTATTACCGGGTACATAAAACCTAGGGTTTCATTAGGTATGTTGGTGGCCTTGTGATGTGTACCCCTATTAATCAACGGATATTCATTCTTCCCCCGATGCACTTATTGATCCCAGTCCCACTATTTAGTACTAGTACCAAATCTTACATTTTGTTCAAATCTCTTATATTCTACGGACTAAAAAGTTGCTCTCTGTGATCCTCATCCATATGATGTCGATCGAATAATAGACAATATGTACTATATATTTCTACCAGATCATCCCTAACCTTTATTAACATAAGGAGTAGTTAACTAGGTTAATTATCAAGTTTAGATTTCCAAAATTTGGATTTCCCACCGTCACTCCTAGTTCACGTAATCGGTTATTGCATTACCCGGCCCATTGAAGGATTCGCATGTTACTGTGTAGTTGATTTGTGAAGATACTATATACCTATTGGTAAGTTATGCGGATTGTATAATGTTTGGCTTCTGGAACTAAGTTTTCTTATGATGTTGCTTGATAACCCACGCAGCAACAAGGAATCATGGCAAAGGCAATCATCAACGGAGACAAGGACAAACGATAGCAGACAAAAACCAGGAACGAGTTTGACGTATTCTCAAGTGAAGGCAAATGAAAGCATGGTAAGCTAAAGCTGGCAAATATAAAGAGTCAGAGCAGAAACAAACCCGGCACATATATTTTGCAGTGTAATAATATTTTTCTAAAGTTATTTACAATACTTGTGGGGTTTTGATGGGAACAGGTGGTTGGAGGGTCATTGTCGGATTCTTCAGAAGAGACGCTTAACCTAGAATTCACCCTTGGAAGACCCAGTTGGAACACAGAGCAGCCTCAATCATCAACAGATTTAACTCTTCTCAACTGTTAAACTTCACACTATATATGCCCTTAGCTTTCCTTGTCACCCCCAATACTTTTGATACCGAAAGCTCAACTGTTTCATTGAGGATATGAATGATTTTGTTCCCAATGACATGTCTTTGTGAGTTCTGTCTGGAAAAAAGAGAAAGGAATGGGATAATTCCTTCCTAACAGACATTTGCTTCTGTCCAAGAATTCCATGATCCTTGTCTTTCATGTCATTGTCAAATGAAGGTAAGATTGATGAGAGAAAAGTAATATGATTTTTAGTTTGCTTTGCATTATCGCCAATAGTATATTAATGTCGGATGTATACAGGTGGGTCAGTTAATTATGTCTTGAGACCGTAACATATCAAGTATCACCAATAACATAAAATGGAGAAGGGGCAGATTTAGGCCGAATATGGTTTTGTCTTATTTTTGTTCAATATTGAAATGGATTTATTTATCATATAATTAATTATACAAATCAATCAAACAAAAACGTAAATTAAAAATTGGAAAGTTTTTAATTACTAAATAAGTTAATATTTCAAAAGTAGTCATTCTATATGTAATGTATGATTATTAAGGTATGCATTTTATAATAACCTATTAAACAATTGAAAACGAAAAAAAGATACAGTAAGTATACTACATAATCATAAAATACACAAACTTCAAAATAATAAAAAAAGAAAGAAAGAAAGAAAGAAAAGGAATATCGGAGAAGAAGAGTCTTAAAAGCCCCATCCACAGCACCGTACCAAAAAATACAAAGCTTGAGTGGTAAATCTAGAACAAGTGACTTATGTTATTATTTTTTTTTTGGGTTACAAAGAGAGGGCTAAAGCCCAACTAAAATGAATTAAACTAATGGAAAATTTAACCCTAAACACTAAAAAACTACTAAGCTATTCAAATGTAATGGGTAGAAGTTAATTATAAAGGATTTAAATAGTCCCTCTTTTACAAGAGTATCAGCAAGATTATTCTACATCCTTAGAATATATTGCAATTTCATCTCTCAAAGGTTGCTCAAAAGCTGCTTAATCTATACTAGTAACAAATTACCAAAATAGTTATAGTCTTGATGCAGTATTTCAATAAGAGACTTCAAATCTGATTTAAGAATTAATTTCCTGCCATAATTCCATGCCAAAATGAAGCCTTTATTTTGATACGTTAATGCACGGTTCAAAACAAAAACCAAATATAAATTCAACTTTCTAAAGAAGAGGGGAAGGAAGATGAATGACCTAAGGTCAAATAAATGGAAGAACAATAAACAGAAGAAGAATAGAAAGAAAGCGAAAGTAAGAGAAGGGGCAAAAAGAAAGAAAGCGGAAGAAATATTAGGAAAATCTGGAAATGCGCTATATAGCATATATAATGGACAAATTCAAATTTATATCATACATAAGATCAAGACAAAGGAGAGAAACTTAAAAAGCCTCTCAATTGGCATGTGCCATAATTATGAATGTCTTTGAATTAAGCCACCGTGCCTTGTATATATAGGACAAGCAAGGAAATAAGAGGCCTGTTATTCATATTACTGTAGGCCAAGTAGAGGGTATAAGCAAGTAAGTAAAATGCTGTATGTAGATGTCTCCGTCCTGTAAGACAACAGGCTCTCGTGGAGGTACTACAATGTCCTTAATTAATTTGCTGCTGAACAGTAAGTGATTCCTCACCCAACAACACACACAGAGACACCTATGCAGTTTGAAGGTGTCCGGGCGTTTCAAGTTGGAAGGTTGCTCTTGCGCTTCATCATTGCTCTTTGCTGGCTGCCTCGCCTTGTCCTTTTCTCATGATTTATGCCCATTGGGCCCCCGACATTGCTTCCATATCTTTCCCATATCTCTTCTTTCATTTGCCCATTATTACACTTCTCTTAATCCCATTGACACATATATATTTGAAGATGAATGAGAGGATATGATGAGATCCATTTCCGTACTCCATTTATTTCCTCTCTTTTTTCAATAGCATTACTACCTCATATAGATCTAGTTTAGATGACATATATATGACGATACTGGTAAATTATTTTCATTCAAAAGAACTAGTGAGGTTTAACTAGATTTAACTATTTCGACAAGTCTTTTTTCTCCATTTTACAGAATCCTCTTGTTTCAGAGGATCCATAATATAATATCCCTGACATATCAGAAATTCATGTACCGTTTGGTTCGTTCATAATGTCTGGGGCCAAACTCTGGTGTGTGGATTCAGTCTGATTGTATTAATTCATGTGCGAGGAGTAGGCTCCACCATTCACTTTCTATCTTTTCTGATCCATTTCGCCTCTTTCATTCACCACATGCTTATGCCTTTCCATTTGAACCAAACAACCTCAGTTTGAAACCATGGTTTTGAATAAACTACTAAAAATAGATTTTAGAACTGTAAAAGAACTTATAGATTATCCAATTACTATTTTACCCCTACTTTTTTCTTATACTCACTTCCATCTCTCTTCTTCATACTATCTCTTCTTTCCTCTCTCTTCTCTACACTCTCTCCTCTCTCCTCTCTCATACTTTAATCAAATCATATCATTTTTGATAATTTATTAATATAAAAAGTGATTTTACTACTAATCATCCAAATACTCTATTTTTAAAATCTATTCTTTCCAAAATTTATTCTTCATAATCTATTCTTCCCAGAATCTATTTTTTCTAAAATCTATTCTTCAGAATCTATTCTTCTTAAAATCTATTTTCTAAAAGCTAATCTAAATGGGCCCTAAAGGATTTGAAACACATTTGGGCTGCGTTGAAACCATGGCCCGCACAATATGGGCCACCATTTAAGGCCCAAACAAATAAAACGAAAGCTTATGGGCTTCGATAAGATTTTGGTTAGCTATGCCACTTATCAACCCCTTTTACTTTGCAAAGAACGTGGTGACAAAGTGTAGCTTAGTAGTATTACATATAGAAGTTCATGAATATATTTTGGAATTTAAAGATTATATATATATTTAAAGGACAAAATAAATTGGCAGATACCTTAATAAAAGATAGATTCATAACTATAACAGACTTATATTTTTACCCTTCTGATCTAAGAGTTCTTGTGGATAAAGAGTATTTAAGATTCAATTCTCATATAGTTTAATTATCTTTATTTAGAGTTTTAATGCCTTCCCTTATGGCAAAAAAAAAAGCACCCTTTTACTTTGCTGAAATTGTGGTGTGGAGCCATGGACTTGACGATCTTCAGCCAATCAGCCATTCCCTTCACCATCCTTGCATTATTAATCTCTGCCTACGCTATTTTCTCAGTATCCAGAAGCCGCAGAAACAAATCTACCGGCAGAAAGCCGCCACCACCAGAAGCTGGCGGCGCGTGGCCTGTGATTGGGCACCTTCACCTTTGAGGTGGATCACAGCCACAGCACATCACTCTAGGCAACATGGCCGACAAATACGGACCAATCTTCACCGTTAGGCTTGGGGTTCACCCAACCCTGATTGTGATCAGTTGGGAGATTGCTAAGGAATGTTTCACTGTGAACGACAGAGCCTTTGCTAGCCGTCCCAAACCCGTAGCCTTCGAGGTCATGGGTTACAATTTTTGGCATGATCGGCTTCAGTCCCTACGGAAACTACTGGCGTCACGTGTGCAGGATCGCCACGCTAGAGGTACTTTCCAACCATCGCCTAGAGATGCTCAAACATGTGTACGATGTTCTGTTCAGACGACTTTAGTTGCAAAATTAAATTTGGCAACTATTATTAAAAATGGCAAAACGTGGGATATGGACCTTATTGTGCATGAATATATAGATTCAATTATTAACACAGATTTATTCTTACTACTATATCCTTATGGAAAGAGTCCTAAAATAGAGGGACAGATAGTTATAAATTTTAAAATTAAATTAGTTAGATTATTCAAATATATAATAAGATTTAAAAAAACATCTTGATCGATTAATAGTATTAAAAAAAAAAGTGTTTGATTTTAAGTCTACTTTTCTTTCCTGTTGGCGTGTCTACTCCTTCTACTGCAAAAAAAAAGAAAAGAAAAGAAAAGAAAATAACAAGGATGCCTCCCAACCATTGGCCTGTTATTAATATTTAAAATATTTTTACATGTATTTATGTGTTGACTTATATATATATATATATATATATATATATATATATATATATAAAGCTTGCCTATCAAAGCCCCTCACAATCTCCCAAGGCGAAACTGTCAATGACATCTCCAATATTCTTGCGCCTTCTTGTCTAAATATATAAAGCTTCCCTACTTATGTTAAGCTTATTCTTGTATCCCGTTTTTTGTCGTATATTGATACCCACAAACATATGAATTGATTTTAAAGGCAGGCTGCCCCTTGTGGCAAATAATATGGGGAGTTCAAGTTTAATGTTATCATATATGGTGCTTGGTTTTCAGTGGCCAAATTTGCAAACTTGCAGGCTCTAATTTTAGCTGCGGCAGATACAACAACAGTGACACTAACTTGGGCTCTGTCTTTACTCATGAACAACCGTCAAGTCCTAAAGAAAGCAGTTCATGAAATAGACACGCAAGTTGATAGAGAAAGTGTATTAGTGGAATCAGACTTGAAGAACCTTCATTATCTGGCAAGCCATCGTGAAGGAAACCATGCACCTTTACCCAGCTGCACCATTGAGTGTGATTCACGAGTCCATGGAATATTACAGTGTCTGGCTACCACATACCCTCTGGTACTCGTCTCTTGAAGAACCTCTCAAAGCTCCACAGAGACCCACGAGTATACGAAGATCCATTGGAGTTTAGGCCCGAGAGATTCCTCACCACCCACAAGGATTTAGACTCGAGAGGCCAGCATTTTGAATTCATTCCTTTTGGAGCTGGCAGAAGAATGTGCCCTGGACTCTCCTTTGCTCTCCATATAACGCAACTCATACCTGCAAGTCTTTTGCTTGGCTTTGATATTGAAACACCTAATAATGAAGCAGTGGATATGCGAGAACAGGTTGGGTTGACCAATATCAAAGCCTCGCCACTCCAAGTCCCCCCCCCCCCCAAACACACACACAACAACAACAAACAAATAATGTACTGATTTCATGAGGTAATGTTTGGAGGGGGAGAAAAGTGGAAAATAGAGGAGAAGAACTACTATGAAGGAATTTTTTTGTAAAGAGGTAAGAAATTTAATATTTTTAAGAGTTTTTCTCTCTCTAATTTTTTTTATCATAAAAAAATATAGGGTTATAGTTATCTTTGTTGGACAGGGGAGATATTTTTATAATTTCTTTCAAGTACGTGTGTTACGTAATATCTGATACTTTGATAGTCAACATTTGAATTATGTATTACAAAAAATTAGATAGATTTCCATTAATAAATTACTCCTTTTATTATTAATATATGATCTAAATGGAAAGTTAATTTTTGATCTTAAATATAAAATATATTTTTTATATTTTTTATTTTTTTAAAATTATCCTTATTTATATTTCCTTAACAATAATAAAGTAAGAGAGAAAGGTAGGGGATTAAGAAGATGATTATGGTGTTTTAAAAAAATTATGTCATATTAACTAATTTGACTAAGTTCCTTAATTTAATCAAGTTAATTAAATATATCATATATTAAGAATTAAATGAGTACATATTTAGCTATGTGACAATAATTATATTTTCAGCATTTTAATTATTCCTTTAATAATTAATATAAAACATATTTTATAGTGTAAATTGCACAACAAAATAAGTTTTATATGAAGTACCGAAATTTGCATTGCTTCTTAATATTAACCCCCGGAGGAATACTTGTATTCTTGTTCATATCCTTGACATATCCACTTGTCACGTCCCGATATTTGAAACGTGACCGGTATAGAATATGAATAATTTTACATTCTGAAAGCCTAATACCTTAAATAAAATACTCAAATTCTCCATAACGTTTGTCAAAATAAACAGAATATTTTCTAAAATCTATGTAGAGTTTTTATCCTTTTCAAAATAATACAAGTTCTTAAGAAATGTAATTACATCAATAAAATAATCTTTGTCAAAAACAACACTACGGATCGACCAGGAGGCTCTTTACTGCTCAGCGGGAGGATTAGGGTCACCTGCACTATCTGAAGCTAAAATAATCTACTCATGAATAACGTCCCAAAAACATGATTAAAAGAATGAGGAAGTCAACAATGCATAATCATGCTGAAAATGTATTTCATAATATTTCATAATTTGATGCAAGCCTTTCTGTAAACATTTATACTTTAAGGAAAACAACAATATGAAATAATCATGTCACGTCCCAAAATTTGGACCATGACCGGCACAGAATATGAATAGTTTCACATTCCGAAAGCCTAAAACTTTAAATGAAATGTTTTAAAATAAAAACAATAATAAATTGTATCTCATAATTCAACAGAATCTTTTCTAAGGACTGTGTGGAGCATTTACCTTCCTTTTTAAAATAATACAAGCACTTTCTTAATGATAATTATATCAAAAGTAATTTTGTCAAAAATGACGCTTCGGATCTGCAACGAGGCTCTTTACTACTCAACGGGAGGATTAGGGTCACCTGCACTATCTGAGGCCAAATAATCTACTCGTGAATAACGTCCCAAAAACATGATTTAAAAGAATACGGAAAATAATCAATGCATAATCATCTTAAAAATGTATTTCTTAACACTTCGTAATTTAATGCAAATCTTTTCGTAAACATTTGTATTTCAGGGGAAATAACCGTATGAACTAACTGTTTCAAATAACTCATTCAAAACAATCTTTTCACAACCATGATCTTTCTGTAGGACTTCAACAGAACGAAAACAGACGTGGACACACAGTCCACGAGGGTAACTAACCATTCTGGTGGCTCGAAGCCACAAACTGTCGCGAGAATAAATCCCACGAAATAATTCTGGTGGCTATGCCACAAACTGTCACGAGAATAAATCCCACGAAATAATTCTGGTGGCTATGCCACAAACTGTCGCGAGAATAAATCCCACGAAATAATTCTGGTGGCTATGCCACAAACTGTCGAGCTCGAGTACCAAGGTGCACCAAGGACTAACAGTACTGCTGTTAGCAACCAGCGTTCTGTATTCCGTCCTAAAACGTTTCTCTCATGCGTGGGGTCCTTTTCACATGTAAAGATCTCAATCGTTTCAAATATCATAATCACTGATAAAAATCACTTTGAATTTCTGTTACCCCAGCATGAACATACAAAATCATGTTACTGTAAAAACATATGCAATTCACAGAGAATAACATCAGTTCACTGTCAAATCTTTTTCTAAAGCTTCTTTATCCATTTTCATGCATAATCGTAACCTTTGGTAAATTAATCAAAAGAAAATCATTTCTAATGATTTAAACCATAATTTCGTAAAACTTGCTTTTCGAAATCCATATTTGAAATTCATCATTTAAAATAACAATGCATTTGAAAATGTAAATTTGTAGGGAACGTTATTCACTCACCTGCTATTCCTCCAAATATATCATGACTTACTCTTATCTAGCCACTCCCCAAATACATATCATTCCTCCTTCATCTGCCTTTGATTTACATTCCTAATGTTCCAAAACAAAAATGTTATTACTCTAACTTTATGTAAAATATACATAATATCTTATTTATTATAGTTATTAACTCTTTGATTATATACGTCATCCACCTTTCAATTTGTCTTATAGCAAAACCATTTCCATCACTTTCATTGAATAAAAATCAAATTTTATGGTATAAGAGTGTATCAACTTAATTCATACCTACTATCTTTAGATTAATGTCTTAATATTCTAACTAAATTTTATGTTCTCTAAATTATTTATCAATGATTTCTATCTTCTTAATAAACACAACCAGCAAAAATAATACAATACTGCAATACATATGCATATATATATATATATATCATAACAGCCAATGTTTGCACTTTTAACTTCAGCATGTCAACTTCAAAATATTATCCCAGCATATACTCAAACACACACACAATCAACTCACATTCAGCAGTAGGTTCTTCTTCTTCTTCTTTTTCAAAATAGAACTACCAAACAACACTTATTTTCAGTTTCAAAACCAGAATAGCAGCGTCCTGCTCCCTCTTAATATCAATTTTAAATAGTACACCTAACAATGTTATATCCCTACTACATAAAAACCATATAGCAGTACCATAACAACATTTATATATATATATATATATATATATATATTTCAACTTCACAACCAGAACAGCAGCAAAATCACAACCAAGACCAGAATAACACATGCAACAACCTCTAACTATGATCTCTTACATCATTAAGTATATTTACTCTTTTTAAGTTTGGAAAAATTTCCAGCTTCAAAAGTTTGGAACCCATAACTCCCCATTCACTTGCATACAAACACAGCAAGATATAACACATGTTTACCTGCAGCAGCATCATATACATACATATACGCGTGTGCCAAAACACTAAAATTCCTTGTCTTTTCTTCTTTCCAACAGCCACAACCACACATATATATACACACACATGCTTCCCAGAACAGCAACATGTATATGCATCGAGACAGCAAGTCAAAGAAATTCATTTACAAGCATATATATATTCATATATTGTCCGACCATCTCCCCTAGGATTCCATACACACAATTCACATAAATAATATGCTCCAGTTCACTTTCCTCCTCCTCTTCCTTCTTCCCAATTCATTTCCCACATATCTATATATCCCCACAGCACATACACACATACACATATAACTATACTAATCAGAGCCATTTCCTCATGGCATAACACAAACTCTCAACAGAGATTTGAAATCCCTTACACACAGTTAAGGCCACAACGCATGCCCAAATACAAACACAACAGCTGATTCCCATATTCATCAAAATACATATATATAGATATACCCTTCAGTTTGACATACTTCCATCTTATTTCCAAAACCATGAAATCACTTACACGATAATTTTTTTTTTTTATCGGTAAGATCATAGAACAGGGAAGAAAATGGAATTTACCACACAAAACAGTTCACCCAATTGCAATAACATTCGAGGCTCAATCAGAAAACAAACTCAATAGAACAACCCGACAATTTGATTCCCCAACCCCACCCATCGCGGAGGAACAAGTGAAAGGGAAGAAGCAAACCTCAAAACCATCGACAAAAGCTTCTTCCTGACAGTTCGGTGACCGAACAGCGTCGCGATGGATGTGAGTGGATTCACGGTAATGAAGTTGTTGGATCAGGCAAATGGAAAGAAAGAGGCAAGAATTCAAGAATTGCTACAGTACTCAATTCTTGAAATGAGACTACAGCATCACAGCACGGCGGCAACAACTCGGCAATAGAGGACGGCGTCAACTACCCAGCGACAGAGAACAAAAATGAAGTCGAGCACTTACCACTGACTCCACAGCCCCGCCTCCAGCGTCACGAGCTCAGCTTCTCTCCAGATTCACCGAGGAAATCCTTCGGCGATTACTGATGCTGAAATCCTATCCTCTAATCTCACCTCCTCAGGCGACAGCTTTCAGTTTTACTCTGGTCCCTCGGCTTCCCATGCTCACTCGCTCTCCCCTTCCTCTCGCCTGCTCCATTTATCGGACAAAGACAGAACTGAGTGAGGCGACGACTCCAGCGGTGATAGCACAGCCAGGGCAACTGATGGAAGCAACGTCTGACACACGACAACAGCTTCCTGTGGCTCGTCGCTTTCGTCGCTGCTCACTCCTACAGTGCTGACTCAAGGAACCAGAGGAAAATGAAAGAAGAGGGTACGGCTTCAGAAGAAAGGAAAGGCAAGAGGGATAATTCTGTAACTTCGCATGAAAAAAAAACCCTCCTTTTTGCTATCTCCAGGACTCGAACACCGGCCATTGCTGTTTTTTTTTTTTCAATTTTCGCCTCCTGTCCTAACCACTCTGCTAACATCTTCTCATTGACTTTAATTGCAACAAACATACATATACCCTTTTTCTTTTAAAAAAAATTCCCCAACCATAACAAATCATTTCAATCAACCTGTAATAACCATTTCAAATCAATCTGAAATAATCATTCAAAACCATAATCTTTTCTGTAGGACTTCAACAGAACAAAAACAGAGGTGGACACACAGTCCACGAGGGTAACTAACCAATCTGGCAGCTCGAAGCTACTAACTGTCGGTGGCTCAAGGCCACTAACCTTCATGAGTACTAAACCCATGGTGTAATCTGGTAGCTCAACTACTACCGTTCGCGAGTATGAAACCCCCGGCGTAATCTGGTAGCTCAACCACTACCCTTCGCGAGTATGAAACCCACGGCATAATCTAGTAGCTACACCACTACCCTTCGTGAGTACGAAACCCACGGCATAATATAGTAGCTCAGCCACTACCTTTCGCGAGTATGAAACCCACGGCATAATCTGGTAGCTCAGCCACTACCCTTCGTGAGTACGGAACCCACAGTATAATCTGGTAGCTCAGCCACTACCCTTCGCGTGTATAAAATCCACGGCATGATCTGGTAGCTCAGCCACTACCCTTCTCGAGTACGAAACCCACGGCATGATCTGATAGCTCATCCACTACCCTTCGCGAGTACAAAACCCACGGCATGATCTGGTAGCTCAGCCACTACCCTTCACGTGTACAAAACCCACGGCATGATCTGGTAGCTCAGCCACTACCCTTTGAGAGTATAAAACCCACAGCATGATCTGATAGCTCATCCACTACTCTTCGCGAGTACGAAACCCACGGCATGATCTGGTAGCTCAGCCACTACCCTTCGCGTGTACAAAACCCACGGCATGATCTGGTAGCTCAGCCACTACCCTTCGAGAGTACGAAACCCACGGCATGATTTGGTAGCTCATCCACTACCCTTCGCGAGTACGAAACCCACGGCATAATCTATCGAGCTCGGGTAACCAAGATTCACTAAGGGCTAACAACACTGCTGTTAGTAACTAGCGTCCTGAATTCCATCCGTTCTAAAATGTTTCCATTATGCATGGGGTTTATTTCACATGTAATAATTTCAACCATTTCAATGCTATAACCGTTGGTAAAAACTACTTTGAATTTCAAAAATCCCAGCATATACATTTAAAATCAAGTTACTGTAAAAACATATAAAATTCGCATAGGAATATATTTCATGAATAACATCAGTTCAATGGAACTTTTGCCAAACTCATTTCAAAAGCTTATTCATCCATTTTTATACATAATCATAATTTCTTTGTAAACCAATAGAAAGAAAATCATTTCTAACGATTTAAACCATACTTTAATAAAATTTGCTTTTCGTAATTCATATTTAAAATTCAACATTTGAAATGACAATGCATTTAAAAATATAAATTTTAGGGAACGTTATTCACTCACCTGTAACGCTCTTAAACCTTTTTTCTTCCCGCCAAATAACTTCTGATTAAACAAAATCTTTTCTCAATCCCCTAGTATCCCGAAATAACACATTTCATAAGCTAACATTCAAGAACCATAGTTCACACAGATTTAATATTCATAGCAATCATAACTATCACCAAAAATTATGATTAGAGAAGAATAATCTCTAACAATAAGCTAACTCTTAATTTCTTCCAAATTTTGAACTTAACTATCACTATAAAGTCACTTTTCCATAAGTCCTAACAGTACACTTTGCATGCACATAACATTCTCTCATTGCTTTACTCAACCCCAGAATTACATTTTCTGACAACACAACATCTTAAAGCATATGTATACATATATATATATATATATATACCGACCAAGGCAACAAGATATTCCTCTCCATGAACATTTACAAACATATCATATATATATACACATATGCATCAGTGCCCATTAACTCCACTTCTTTCTTCCTCCTTCCCAAATCATTTATCACATATAAATATATATATATACATCCCCACAGCACACAGAGCATATATACATACACACATATATCTTCACAACACCCAAAATCTTAGTGTATATATATACAATCCTTCACATCAGCAGTGACAATATCATAAAGTATATATTTGTACCCAACACCACTGATAACATAAGAAACCATTCTTTGCAACAACACCTTAACATAACAGCGACCAAATACATTCATACACAGCTTCAAATGCCACAACAGTTACACCCTTATACAATTTCATTCGTCCATCCTATCCCTTGCTGCTTTGACGGGATGAAGCATGCAGAAAATGAATTATACACCCACACACTCTAGCAGAAATTGACAAGCTATCACAATCGCACACTGACAACTAATCCAAACATACCCAGCGCACGCATACACAGGATATATATATATATATATATACATCATTCACCCCTGCAGCAACACTCACCAAACAACATGCTTCTGATTAAATGTCTAACTCACCCCAAAACTTCACGGCACATCTCAGCCAGCAGGAAATAAAGTAGAGAGCTGTCAGAAAACTCACCTCTTTCCTTTAAATGATGATGCTCAGTAATGGCAACAGATGAGATGCGATGGCGATGACTGACTACAGCAATGCCCTGAACAACGACGACGATAGGAAAAGGGAAAACAAACAAATAGACTTGCTACAGTACCTGAGTGATTTCATCAAGGACGCAGACTCTGCACAGTACGACAGCGATAATGTTAGCTGAGCCCCACCACTGAGAATTCTCACAATGTCAACCGTCACACGCACTTACTATGCCTCCCACCTCCTCCTGCTTCCTCTGCTCACAGCATTTAAAGGCAACAAAAATGGAGATTTTAGGCGTTGGGACAACTCCGATGGAGACTACACGACAGAGTCTGGTTACACGGCACTGATGGCGTGAAGGTCTTTGCTCTGTGCCCTCCCTGCTCTCCTTTTGTGCCACCGATAAATTCAGGGAAAATGGGTGAGTACGGCTTCTGAATTTGAGAAAAATGGAAGGCAGGAGTACGGGTGAGAAAGAAAAGGCAGGAAGGGTAATTTCGTAATTTCACATGCTAAAAATTAAAACCTCGCCTTTTGCAGCTCTTAGGATTCGAACACAGGATCTCAAGAGTTAACCCTTGCCTATTGACCACATGGCTACCACATATACATTAAAAATTCTTTGCAGCAAAAATATATATTCCTTTTGCTAAATTAATTTTTATCTACCAAATTTTCATAGCTATAACACAAATGCTGGTTCTTCTCACCAATGGGGCCAAGCCATATTGTCCCGATTTAGTCTTATATTAATTTGTCAATGAGTGTTAGTATATATGATAAAAAAGTAACTCATATCTTATAAATATGCGAGTTTAATTTTCTTTGTTATTGTAAGGATTCCTTTAGTAAGTAATCTTGTAAGTCTCTATAAATATTTTAACCTTAATGAATGACTAGTATCAAACTTATCTAAATTTTTTTATACTAAAAAAAACTCTTACGTTAATTTATTAGAAGATAAATAGGCTCTACCATGTATATTCGTATCCAAAATTTAGTGGTCTTGTTTTCAACTTCTTGGTTTATTTTAAAAATATAAATATTGTAAGAATAACAATATCATATCAAGTAAGAGCATGATGTTTAAGTCATTTTTTTTTGTGATAAAAGAGGCTATGCCCAGTACATTAGCATGTTATTGTACGAGGAGTTACTACTCCCTCTAAATCTTGCTTAATCAAAAGTTCTACTTCCCTTGGAGGGGTATACCACATAACACTCTCTTGTTGTATATTAAATTTGAGCCTAGCTAGTTGATCTACACATCTGTTGGCTTCCCCGTAAACATGTTTAACTTGTACCTGCCAATCTCTTGAAACAAGTTCTCTAATCTCTTGAATGATCCATCTAATCTCTGCCTCATCTGTTTGGTAGTTAATGCATTCAACTATCCTTAGAGCATCACATTCCACTTCTACTTTTTTGAAACCCATGGACCAACATAGCTTCAATCCTTCATACAACCCTCGAGCCTCCGCTGTGATTACACTACATCCCTTAAACTTCATGGAAAATCCTCTCAACCACTCTCCACAATCACCCCTTATAACTCCTCTACACCCTGCTTTGCCCATTGACACAACCCTTCCATCAGTATTCAATTTGCACCATCCTTGCGTAGGTCGTTTCCATCCTACTATTCTAACTATATCTGTGTGGAGGCAGCCTGTGTTTCCATCTTATCTGGACCGATAGTTCCTCAAATATTGAAGGATAACTCTACTAGTATCTTTTGGAATTGCCCCTTGAGGGTCATGGTTAAGCATATTTCTCCATCTCCAAATGTATCAGTAGCCTGTTGCAAAATTCTCAGGCCAAAATATTTCATCTTCTTCTTTTCCCCTCCAAATCAAATTTGTCTCCAACCAATCATTCCAATCTTTCATGAAGAACATACCTTGAAACTGTTTCAAAACAAGCTGTTGCCAAGTCTTTGTCGCATGTATGCAGTCTCATAAGGCATGAAGATGGTCTTCGACTTTGAGATGGCAAATAGTGCATTCTGCATCTTTTCCTCCCCATTTACATGTTAATGTCCTTGTTGACAATCTCTTGTGTACCACCATCCACATGAATACTCGAACTCTTTCTGGAACCCTTAGCTTCCATATTGTTTTCCATATTTTTTGCTTTTCTGTACTTCCTTGGATCCATGCATAAACACTCGCTATTGTGAATTCTCCAGTACTCGAGAGCTTCCATTTTGGTTTTATATCTTCTATTCTTGTGCTATTAACTCCCCCTTCTCCTGAATCCCTTGGTTCCTCCACTTTTATATGTTTAAGGTATTGAGGCTTCAATTTGATTATTTCCTTCCACAGTGAAGAGTCACCTGGCTTTGCAATCAGGTCCTCAACTCGATTCATGGATCTTCCGTATTTTCCTTTAAGAACTTGTACCCATAATTCATTCAGCTGGCATTGGATCCTCCATAACAGCTTTAGGAGAAAGGCTTGGTTCATTTCTTTTAGAGCTTTAATTCCAATTCCACCCTCCTCTTTCTTTCCACATAGCATGTCCCACGCAATGGCGTGTCTTCACTTTTGACCTGCATACTCACCCCAGATGAAGGCTCTTTATTCCTTTTCAATCTCTTCTAGAACTCCTTGTGGTATTTTGTCATGCTACATGGGATAGAGGGCCATGGAACTAGTTATTGATTTAACTAGCGTCATACGTCCTGCTAATGATAAGCTTGATGACTCCCACCCTTGCATTCTTTTCCTGACACGTTCAATAATCCCTCTATATTTGTCCTTTCTTCTCCTTGGATATTTAATTTTAGCTCCTAAATAACGGCCTAGATCATCCACCTGCTTGAAGTTACTTTTGTGGCAAATTTCTCTCTATGCGCTTTTTGTGACATTTGGGGAGAAATAAATGTAAGTTTTCTCTTCACTAACTTTATGTCCCGATATCTCTCCAAATTCCTGCAAGCACTGAAGAATCACTTCAATTTGCCTATTATTAGCCTCTGCGAACAAAACAAGATCATCAGCAAACATCATATGAGAAATTAAGGGTCCTTTATGACCAGCTCTCATTCCCTGCCATTTTTGCTCTCTCACTCTATCCTGAATAATGTGTGTGAGTTTTTCCATACCGAGCACAAAGAGATACGGTGAAATAGGATCCCCTTGTCGGAGTCCTCTTGTAGGGTAAATTTGCTCAAGTTTCTCTCCATGCCAAAGAATCTTAGTAGCATTGCTCTGCACACATCCCATGATTCGTTCTACCATTTCCTCAGGCCAGCCTAATTCTTTAAGCACTTTTTCTAAAAATTGCTAGCTCATTCTATCATATGCCTTCTCAAGGTCTACTTTGATAGCCATATATCCTTTCTTTCCTTTCTTCCTTCTCATTGAGTGTATAAGTTCATTCACTATGATGATGTTATCATGGATATTTCTTCCGGGAACAAAACTGACTTGATACGGAGACACAATGGTGCTCATAATACTCTTCAATCTTTGAACCATGATTTTTGAGACACATTTATACACTACATTGCACAGCGAAATAGGTCTCAGTTGCTTCATGCTTTCTGGCCGATCAACCTTTGGAACTAGAGTTATAAGTGTCGTATTAACCTCCTTAAGCTTGTCCCTGCTTCTCCACATTTCCTTAACTGATTTACAAACTGTCATCCCTACAACTTCCCAGTTCTTTTGAAAAAATAGAGCTGGAAATCCATCATCTCCGGGGGCTTTAAGACTTCCAATTGAGAACATAGCCTTCATTATTTCTTCATCAGAGATCTCTTCACATATTCTTCCCCACTCTTCCTTTGGAATACATGGCCACTTGTGTTGTGTATGAATCCAGGGTCTCACTACATTATCTTCCGTAAGAAGAGTGCTAAAGAACTTATTTATCATTTTTCTCACTTTTACCTTACCTTCCACCCATTGATTATCATTATTCTTTAGAGTAAAGATTCTGCTCTTCCTTCTTCTAACAGTTGTTTTCGTATAGTAGAATGAAGTATTTTGGTCCCCATCTGTCATCCATTTTGTTCTGGACTTTTGAAACCAAAGAATTTCCTCTCTTGCAAGGATTTTGTTAAGCTCTTCTTGTAAATCCTTTTCCAGTTCCTCCAAGTTTTTTGATGGTCTTCTCTGGCTAGCTTTCTGGATACCTTTTATTCTTTGTAACAACTCTTTCTTCTGCTTAGCAATGTGGCCGAAAGAATTGATGTTCCAATCTTTAAGATGGCTTTCCAATTCAGCAAGCTCATTTTTAATGAATTCTGTCCCAGTCCATTTTCTTTGCAGTATATCCTTAAAATCACAATGGGTGAGCCAGGCAGCTTCAAACATGAATGGTCTTGCGTCTCTATTTCCTTTCCAAGAAGTGAGATAAATGAAGAGCGGGTGGTGGTCTGATTGAATACATGGTCCCACTCTTACAATTGCTTCATTAAACTGAATTCTCCACTCCTTGTTACATAAGGCCCGATCGAGTCTCTTAAATAGCCTTGTTGCATTATTAGTCCAAGGCCCTCTCCATGTGAATTTTGGTCTCTCTGACTCCAAGTCAATCAAGTTGCAAGCATTTATATTATCCTGAAAATGTTGGCATCTTTTATTATTGTTCAAAGAACCACCTCTTTGTTCATCCATATCCTTAATATCATTGAAGTCACCTGCAAGCATCCATGGTTGATTAGTTCTGGATATTCTTCCTAATTCTTCCCATAACTCTTTCCTTTCTTGCACCCGAGGGCTTCCATATATTGTAGTGAACAACCATTTCTTTTGTCCAAATCCATTAACTTCACAATGAACAAACTGATAGTGCATCTTCAAAACTTTTAAGGTAATCAAGTCATCATCCCAAAGAATCCATGTTCCCCCAGAAAGACCTGTTGCCTCTTCCAGAATTTGATATTTAAATCCCAAGCATTTTATTATCCGCTGTGCATTCTCTCCACTACATCTAGTTTCCACCAATACTACTATTTTTGGTTTATATCCTCTTTTAAATTCCTTTAGAGTCTGTTCGAATTCCTTTCCGGCAGCTCCTCTTGCATTCCAAACTAAAATCATTATAAACAAGCTAGAGAAAAAGAGACACATACCCAAACAAATACTATTCATCATGCAGCTCCAGTTGAGATCCCCAATGTTCAATTATTGGACTCTGCCTTCCTTCTTCTCGGCTTTGAATTAAATTCTCAATGTTCTGATGTGGATCAGGTGGACGTCCTTCTTCTTGGTCCATTGTGTCTGGTACGTGTTCTGGAAGGGTGTCCAAGAAGCTATCCACTATATTATCATCAATTTTCATCTCCACATCTTCATTAAGCCCATCATCAACGGTTTCCATTTGGCCTAGCTTCTCACCCACTTCTTTCCCCTCTTTTTGCACTTCCTTTGTCTCTTGCGGCCCAACTTTCCTTTCTCTTAATCCCAATATCTCATTATTTTACAAGCCTATTTCTTGGATGTCTAAATCAACCCTATTTTCTTCCTTTTCAATACTATTCCTAGGCACTACTTGTGGACTTTGGATGCTTCTTTTTTCTGATTCTATAGCTGTCACCTTTTGCATAAAATCAACTTTTTCTCTCTCCAAGGCCCTTTTTGATACATCTTCTACTTCCTTCCTCTGTTGCAAATTCTCCTTACTGTACCTCTTGTCTCCTTTAGCGGCTGTAATGTTTAATTTTTCTACAAGAGGTCTCATTTTATCTTCGGCGCAGTGTGTACTTTCTTCCATTCTTTCCTTAGTTGTCCCATCCTCTGCTTCAAGAATTGCAAAATGCGAGGACGATCCAAATTGATGATTATTTTCGACACTATTTTCTTATTATCTGTGCCCTTTCCTTCTTTAGTTATTATTTGGCGACCCCTTCTCAGATTCTGGGCAATCATCCATTCTCCAAATTTGTTCACCAGAGTTCTTTCCTGGCCCTATTCATCTGCTTTTCCTTCACTTTCTTTCTGCATTGTGCCCTTGGGGTCAGGACCATTTTCTTCTTTTTTCTTCTTTACTTGGCATTGTTTTGTATTGTGACCAAATTTTTCACAGTGAAAACATATAAGCTGTAATCCTTCGTATTCAATTTTCAGATTATTTCCATCAACTGAATAAGAAGGTAACAGTGGTGCATTTAAATCAACTTCCATGCACATTCTGGCATACATCGTGCGGGCTTTTGTTAAGGTCATATCATCTACTTTTATTGCTTTGCCTATCTTGTTTCCTATACTGTAGAAGAACTTCTTATCATAATAGTCCCCTGGCAAACCTGGTAATCTTACCCAAATGGCTACTCTCTGTATGCTCTCATTCCAAGGGTTGAAGTTTCTTTTCCAAGTTTGCACCGTTAAGTAAATATTTTGCACTAGCCACGGTCCCCCTTCCAGAGCAAAATAATAATCATCCATACTCTGGAATGTTGCAATCATATACCCATTGCCAAAAAACAGATAGTTCCACAGTCCCAGATTTACCCCACATTCCTTGAACTTTTCTTTTTAATTGCATGTAACCCACGGATCCTCCCATAAGTTTAACAATCAAAGATTTTTGCCAATAGCGTTCCAGCCTCTATTTTTCTTCTTCTGAGAAAATGATGTTTGGCCCACTCTCCCCATCTGTAACTATCACTCCTTTGGTAACTTCTCTAGTATCGTTAAATAGCAAGTTGCCATCCCACACCTCTTCCTCGGTCTCCATATTTGTTGACTTTGGACTGAGGATTTCCTTAAAAGATTGTGTTTGTTTCTGCACAGGAGGAGTTTCGCTTTTTTCTTCATTCATCCACTCTTCTTCCCTGGGTTGGAGAGAAATGTTTCCTGTAAAATCCCCTTCTGCACATTGTTGTTTACCTCGACTAACTAGTTCTTCCTTCTGTACTCCCTCCTTCAAAGTTCTCGTATTTCCTCGTATCTCTTCTAAGCTTGGAAACTGTGAGTGGTATCCGGTCATTTGTGCTCGGTCAGTGGTATCCGGTGGCTTTTCAGATTTTTGGAACAGTGCAGGGCGACGGTTCATGCTCTCATTCATTGGAAATTACTTTCATTTTTGTTTTTATCGAAATTGTTGATGATTAATTATGAATGCTTGCGAGTGCTTTAAAACGTAAAGTAAATGTTTTATTAGACTGTGATGTTTCCCGCGATCTTGATAAGATATTTCATTAAGTGTTTGTGTTTGTGTGCGCCTGTGCGGGAGGACTCAAGATAATGACCACCTTTTGACTTGGTAATTAGTATTATTATATTCTCAAGACTGAGATCAGGGACAGCATCAGAAAATATTTGGGTTCAGAGTTCAGAGAGCTAGAAAGTACTTATAAAAATAAAATTATATACTAAAAAAATTCTTATAACAAGAATTAAATTTATATTCTTATAAAATATGAATATATTTTTTATCATTTATATTAATTCTCATTAATAATTTTGGCTGTTATTGATTATTGAATACCGCGGCCAAGCAATATGGATCAATATTTAGAACAGAAAAAATATGACTGCCTAAAGCATATGGGCTTTAATAAGGTTCTTTCAAGTTTTAGGCCTCCTCAAGCCCCTTTTAATTACTTGTAATTTTAGTAATTTTTACTGTTAAAAAGTAAGATATGAAATAAATTTAAATCAGAAAATTTAAAAGAATAATAAATGAATAGAGAAAATATAAAATACATATTTTAGTTACCTAAATTAATTATTAGTAATTTAAAATTATTCAAAAAAATTATCGCATTGTTTTTTTTTTTTTTTTGCGGAATTGTGCTGTTGTTTTTACAAGATCCTGGTTTTGACAAGATATTTACTCAATTTTATTGTTCTTTTCTGTGCACAGGACGAAACAATAATTATTACCTGAAATTTCAAATAAACAAAAATTCGAAAATAAGGCTCTTGCAATCTAATTTTAAAAATTAAAACAATCTCCCGTGTCTTACTAAAAAAGGGTGACATTGAAAGGGCTACATTTTGTAATTTTACATTAAAAATAAAAATTCAATAACATGTGGAGGATCTATAATATCATTAAAAAATTCTAAACCGCCATTCCCCCAGTTCCCACCTCTTCTACTACAAGAATTAATTGCACCGCTTGAATCAGTTTCGGTACAATCCAAAGGAAATATTACTTCTCCTTTATTTGCAAGAAGCTATACGGCACACTATAAGCTACAGAGCCATGGACTTGACGATCTTCAGGCAATCAACCATTCCGTTTACCATCCTTGGATTATTAATCTTTGTCTACGCTATTTTCTCTATATCCAGAAGCCGCAGAAACGAAACTACCTCCAGAAAGCCGCCGCCAGGGCCTGTGATTGGGCACCTCCACCTTTTAGGTGGCTCACAGCCACCGCATATCACTCTAGGAAACATGGCCGATAAATAAGGACCAATCTTCACCGTAAGGCTTGGTGTTCACCCGACCTTGATCGTTAACCGTTGGGAGATTGCTAACGAATGCTTCACTGTGAACGACAGCGCCTTTGCGAGCCGTCCCAAACTCATAGCCTTCGAAGTCATGGGCTACAACTTTGGCATGTTCAGCTTCAGTCCCTACGGACCCTACTGGCGTCACGTGCGCAAGATCGCCACGCTGGAGCTCCTCTCCAACCATCGGCTGGAGATGCTCAGACATATGAGAGAGTCCGAGGTTAAGTCAGCCATGAAAGATACCTACGATCGTTGGTTAGAGTTGAACAAGAGTGGTCAGAATACAGAAGCAGCGTCTCTGTCATGTGAGATGAAGAAATGGTTCGAAGACATAATCTTAAATGTTGTGTTCAGAATGATTATGGGAAAGACTCAAGGGAAGGAAACGACACAGAAGGACTGAGGGATTTGTTCGACCTGAGTGGAGCATTCGTGATATCAGATGCGTTGCCGTATTTTAGGTGGCTGGATATGGGTGGCAAAGAGAAGGCCATGAAGAAGACAGCCAAAGAGTTGGACAAATTTATTCAGTTTTTGTTGGATGAACATAGACGCAACAGGGATGATGGTTCAGGGCAAGGCAAGCCTAAGCACGGCGACTTCATGGAGATGAAGCTGAAATAACTGACGGCCACGATGCCGATAGATGATTAAAGCTACAAGCTTGGTGAAATGGGCCCAAATGTGATGGGCCAAGAGAATACCATTGAGCCTGAAATAAAAGATAAATCTATACGAAGGAGTAACCGCCAGAGGAGAGCCACATGGAAAGTGAAGGGAAATTAGTATTTAAATGGGGAAAATAGAATTGCAGGGGTGTGAATTTTGTGTGCATTCTGTTATCTCTCTCGACCACTTCTTTACATTCTTCAGTCATTTCTTCTCTTCTTTTCTGTACTACATTTTTGTTATGGTGGAATTCTGTTATTGATTTTCTATAGCTGTTGATGAATATCATAATCGCAGGAATATAAATTCATTTCAGATTTCCAATACAATCTTACTATTTGATCCTTAGTTGTTTAATCATTTATATCTGTGAACATTACATTTGGTGCTTTCATTGAGTTTGATCATTAGCTACATGGCCGAAGCTACCAGGTTCAAGGATTTATAGGCTGATGTAAAAAATATGACGGACTATGTCGCACAGTTGGAGTCTTCGACCACTGCCAAATTTGAGCAGATTCAAGATCATAACAAGGTTCATTTTGATCAACTTCAAGCGGGACTTGAGGCATTGGCTCGGGCTCCTAATCCTCGGTTTGATCGCTTGGAAATGACGCTAGATACCTTATCCAAGAGTTTGGCTATTTCCAGTCAAAGTACTGACCAGAACAGGAGCTTCGTGACGGTGGGTCATCACTAACCACATCTAAAAATAGATTTTCCTAAATTCAATGGCACTGATCTGATGACTTGGATTTTTCAGGCTGAACAATATTTTACGTTTTATGGTACTCCTGATTTCCAACGGGTTCTCATTGCTTCTGTAAATCTGGAAGGCGATGTTGTGCCATGGTTTCAATTATTACAGCGATCACACATTATTACATATTGGTCCTCCCTTACCAAGGCTATTGAGAATGAGTATGGGCCATCCTTGTTTGATAAACCTCAGGTTCGGTTGTTTAAACTCACACAAAAAGGTCCTGCTGAGGATTTTTGCCGCGAATTCATGACACTTGTGAATCGAACAAAGGGTATTTCAGATGAGGCTTTGCTTGATTGTTTCTTGGGTGGGTTGAAGCTGGAAGTTCAACGTGATGTGATGGCCCAGAACCCTTCCACTCTTTTACGGGCCGCGGAATTAGCTAAGTTGTTTGATGTGGCTGGGGGTTCATCGACGGGTTCAGGAGGTTGGTCCAAGTACAACACTGTTAGCCCGTTTCATTCCAGTGGCCAAGGGAAGGGTTTTTCTCCTGCAAATACATCGGCCGCTTCAGCTAAGTCGGGTGCTTCTCCATTGTTGCCCATACCACCGATGAAGCCCTTCTCAACGATCAAGAAAATGTCACCAGTAGAAATGGCTCTTCGACGTGAGAAGGGTCTTTGTTATACTTGTGATGAGAAATTTTCCCCTAGCCACCGTTGTGCCAATAAACAGTATATGCTCTTAGAATAGGAGGATGACTCAGATGGGATTCCCATGGACACAGTTGCGGACGAACAGGGAAATGGTATGGATACTGAGAAACCTTCTCTTCATCATCTCTCTTTACATGCATTCCAAGGCCACCAGGGCACGGCTACAATTCGTTTTGAAGGATGCATTGCAGGCCTCAAAGTGCAAGTACTTCTCGATGGCGGCAGTACTGATAGTTTCATCCATCCCCAGATTGTTAAACATCTGCATCTCCCAGTTGAACTAGTAGGTCGCATACAGGTGATGATAGGAGATGGCTACTCTATGAAAGGGGAAGGTATTGTTCATTCTTTACCTCTTCGCATTCAGGGCCATCCAATTCACATTTCGACATATGTATTACCTATAGCAGGATCGGATATAGTTATTGGGGCATCTTGTTAGCGACTCTAGGTCCTCATGTCGCTGATTATACGGTTGGGAATTCTTACATTAAGTTTTTGCATGATGGAACATTTATAACATTGCAAGGAACTACCCGATCATCTGTTTCCAAGGCGGCGTTTCACCAATTTCAGAGGTTGGTCGCTACAGGTGTAGTTGCTGAGATGTTCTTTATGCTGTTGGATATCCATCTTTCTAATGGCAGTGAAGTAGTGCAATTACCAGCTGAAACTCATCAGGATATGTGACTTCTGGTGCACCAATATAAAGGGTTATTTGAAAAACCTGTTGGATTACCTCCTATCCGAGCTCACGAACATGCCATTATATTACAACTGGAAACAACCCCTGTTAAGGTTAGACCTTATCGTTATCCTTTTAGTCAAAAGGATGTGATTGAACAAATGATTAGAGAGCTATTGCAGGAAGGTTTAATTCAACCTAGTACTAGTCCTTTCTCGGCTCCAGTGATTCTTGTTAAAAAAAAGATGGCACATGGCACTTCTGTGTGGATTATAGGGCCTTAAATACGGTGACTATCAAGGATTCCTTTCCTATACCGACAGTTGATGAACTTCTGGATGAAATGGGTGGCTTAGTTTATTATACAAAACTTGATTTACGTTCCGGTTATCATCAGATACGTATGGTTCCAGGTGATAGAGAAAGACTGCCTTTCGCACTCATCAAGGGTTATATGAATGGCTTGTAATGCCCTTTAGGCTCACTAATGCCCCAGCCACCTTCCAAGCTCTGATGAATTCTGTGTTTCAGCCTTTCCTGCGGAAATTTGTTTTAATATTTTTTGATGATATCCTCATCTATAGTGGCTCTTGGTCTCAACATCTTTTTCATGTAAAGGAAGTGTTTAAACTTATGGTTCAACACCATTTATTTGCCAAATTGTCCAAGTATTCTTTTGGTAGCACTAGTGTGGAATACCTCGGTCATATTGTATCTGTTGATGGGGTTACCATGGATCATTCTAAGGTTGAAGCAGTCCAGCGTTGGCCTACACCCGTGTCTGTTTCTCAGCTTAAAGGTTTCCTGGGGTTATCTGGTTATTATCGTCATTTTATTCGACAATATGCTTTATTAGCCAGCCCATTAACTAAACTTTTACAGAAAGATTTATTCCTGTGGTCTTCTGAAGCGCAAACTGCTTTTGATTAACTCAAATTGGCTCTCATACAGGCTCCCACACTGGTTTTACCAGATTTTTTTGTACCTTTTGTGTTAGAAACAGATGCTTCTGGGATGGGAATTGGCGCTGTTTTAAGTCAGCATGGCCATCCAATCGCCTATTTTTCCAAACAATTATCAAACTGAATGCAAGCTCAGTCGACTTATGCTCGAGAATTATATGCTATTACTCAAGCAGTGGCAAAGTTTCGACATTACTTAGTTGGGCATCGTTTTGTCATTCGAACTGATCAGGAAAGTTTAAAACATCTTTGCAATCAAACAATACAAACACCAGAACAGGAAGCTTTTCTACCTAAATTGCTGGGTTATGATTATACTATTGAATATAAGCCAGGCAAGTCTAATTTGGCCGTTGATTCATTATCAAGGATAGCTTGTATGGCAATAGTTCAAATCCACTTGTCCATTATAGATGATATAGTTCCTTGTGTGCGAGCTTCTGCTTATATTCGGGATACAATCGTTAAGCTACAACATAATCCTTCTTTATTGCCAGGTTTTGAGGCAAAACATGGCTTGTTGTATTGGAAGGGTCGTTTGGTTATACCTGCTGATCATGCTAACCTCAAACGACGTATCTTACTGGAATACCATTCCTCTCCTATTAGGGGGCATGCTGGAGTTTTAAGAACTTTTCATAGGTTGGCTTCCATATTCTATTGGCCACATATGAGACGAGATATTACCGACTTCATCCGTCAATGTTTAATTTGTCAGCAGGCCAAGTCCTTACAGACACAACCGGCAGGTCTATTATCGCCTCTACCCATACCTTCTCGAATATGGGAGGACATTGCGATGGATTTTATTACTGCTTTGCCTCCTGTCAAGGGTTATTCTGTCATCTTTGTGGTCATTGATTGCCTTTCCAAGTATGCTCACTTTATGCCATTACAGGCTTCTTATACAAGTGCATAAGTGGCAGAGGTTTTTATCCATTCTGTCGTCAAACTACATGGGTTTCCAAGGACAATAGTTTCTGATCGTAATAAGGTGTTTGTGAGTTCTTTTTGGTGACAATTAATTCAAGTACATGGTAGTACCCTTCACATGACTTCTTCATATCATCCCCAGTCGGATGGGCAGTCTGAAAACATGAATAAATGCCTGGAAATGTATCTACGTTGTTTTGCATTTGATACGCCTCGTCATTGGCTCCAATATTTACCTTGGGCAGAATTTTGGTATAACACATCTCACCACACAACTATTGGTATGACACCATTTCATGCTGTTTATGGACGTGATCCCCCATCCATCTTACCGACTGACTTTTCTGTAGATATGCCTATTGATTTAGCTAACCAATTACAATATAGAGATCGCTTATTGATTCAGTTGAAGAAAAATTTGTTGAAGGCTCAGGACAGAATGAAAAAGTATGCAGATCTTAAGCGCACAAAAGTTCACTTTGAGGTGGGTGACTTTGTTTTTGTGAAATTACAGCCCTATCGCCAACATTTTGTTGCTTTGCGGAAACATAGTAAATTAGCTATGAAGTACTTTGGGCCTTTTCTCATCACTCACAAAATTGGAGCAGTGGCTTATCGATTACAACTCCCTGATCATGCGAGGACTCATCCGGTGTTTCATGTCTCATTATTAAAGAGATATCATGGGCCTGTGACCACTCCTTATATGCCTCTACCATTATTATCTGAACCAGAGGGACCCATTTTATGTCCACTTGATGTTATTGAATCACGTATTGTGCAGAAAGGCCATGAGTGGTTGCAACAGATTCTGGTTCAGTGGGAAGGTCTTGATGATCCTACCTGGGAATTTGTTTCTGAGTTTCAATGTTGGTATCCTTCATTTGACCTTGAGGGCAAGGTCAATCTCGCACCAAGGGGTATTGAAATGGGCCCAAATGTGATGGGCCAAGAGAATACCATTAAGCCTGAAATAAAAGATAAATCTATACGAAGGAGTAACCGCCAGAGGAGAGCCACATGGAAAGTGAAGGGAAATTAGTATTTAAATGGGGAAAATAGAATTGCAGGGGTATGGATTTTGTGTGCATTTTGTTATCTCTCTGGACCACTTCTTTACATTCTTTTGTCATTTCTGCTCTTCTTTTCTGTACTGCATTTCTGTTATGGTGGAATTCTGTTATTGATTTTCTATAGCTGTTGATGAATATCATAATCGCAGGAATATAAATTCATTTCAGATTTCCAATACAATCTTACTATTTGATCCTTAGTTGTTTAATCATTTATATCTGTGAACATTACACTTGGTTAGTCCGTTTATCTCTAATCCTTTTTTCATTATTATCTTTAATTTTTAATATAAGAATTAGTTGAAGATGTTAGATTTAATTATAAATATAAGATATGAATATATTTTATATATAATATTTATTATTTTTTACTAAACTAATTTATCTAATTTATATATTGATGTAAATTATGATATTATACATAAATATTGTAAGGAGATAATTATGTTATATTTATTATAATTAATTAATTAATTTATATTTTTTAATATTTAAGTTGAATGTTATAACTTCCTTAATATCTTATATCAGAGTAGTAATATTTATGTTGAATGTTATAACTTCCTAATTTCTTGCTTTGCTAATAATTCCTTTTAGTTTTACTCATTTCGTTAATGGTGCGCTTGGATGCATGCATATGATGTTAATTGTGTTTAGACTTTAGATTCGAAGTTAAACTTGGTAGCCTATTGTTGAAAATGGAAGGCAACACGTGCGTGTGCATGCATGGTATATGGAGTATGAACGATAAAAAATGCTATGCTTGAATTTGATATATATCATCCATGTCATTTCAATTTTTCTTTTTCATTCACCGTTTGGCGTGTCCAATACTTCAATATTCTTGCGCTCTTTTGCCCTTATGTACAAAGCTTCCCAACTTAAGCTGACTCGTGTATCCCGTTTTATGTCGTAATTGATTCTCAGCACCAACAAACATATGAATCAATTTTGAAGGGTAGCTGCCGCCTGTGTGGGAAATAAGGATGTCAAGTTTTATGTTCTTATGGTGCTTGCCTTTAACTGAGGCCAAATTTGTAAACTTGCAGGCCCTAATTTTAGCTGCGACGGATACAACACAGTGACACTAACTTGGGCTCTGTCTTTACTCATAACCGTCAAGCCCTAAAGAAGGCAGTGCATGAAATAGACACGCGCCTTGGGAGAGAAAGAGTATTAATGGAATCAGATTTTAAGAACCTTCATTATCTGCAAGCCATCATGCAGGAAACCATGCGCCTGTACCCAGCTGGACCACTGGGAATGATTCACGAGTCTACAGAAGACTGCACTGTGGATGGCTGCCACAAACCCTCCGTCACGCGGCTCATAACGAACCTTTCAAAGATCCACAGAGACCCACGAGTATATGAGGATCCATTGGAGTTTAGGCCTGAGAGATTCCTCACTACCCACGAGGATTTAGATTTGAGAGCCAACATTTTGAACTGATTCCTTTTGGAGCTGGCAGAAGAATGTGCCCTGGACTCTCATTTGCCCTCCAAATAACGCAACTCACTCTTGCTAGTCTGTTGAATGCCTTTGGTATTGAAACACCTAATAATGAAGCAGTGGATATGCGAGAACATGTTGGGTTGACCAGTATCAAAGCCTCACCACTCCAAGTCCTTCTTACCCCATGTCTCCCCCCTCATCTATACGGATAAAGGGAGATGCGGCTGATAGCTTTTGACTCAAGTGGCACCTCACAACTCCTTTAAATAGGATATTGGGAGTGTAGGTGTGGGTGATGAGTGTATTGATCTCTTTCCTTAAGAGGAAGTGTTGGCCTGGCAGGATCTAGGAGATAACTAAGGCTTTTTAATAATGTATTTGTTTATGATTATGGTTGTACTTGTTGGACAGACTGGGAAAGCTTTTTAATTTTATAATTTCTTTCCCGTGTTATGTAATATCTGATGATACTTTGATCGTAGACGTTTGAATTCTATCTTAAAACCCAGCTTCATTTCAATTGAAAAAACACATTTTAGTATATTCGACAACAATTATGTTTTCAACATTTTAATTACTTTGTACTCTCGTCCAATATCCATATATAATTATATATCCCCGACATATCCAGTAGTTTCTGAACTGTTGGCTCTTCTCACTGATGGGCAAGCTATTGTTTAGATAGATTTTTAAAAAATAATTTATAAAAAAAAATTTAGATAGTTTTTAAAAAATAGTTTATTAAAAAAATAGTTCTGGATAAATGAGTGTTTGGATAATTATTACTAACAGGACTTTTGTAATTGAAAAATTACTAAAAATTGTATAATTTTATTAAAAGTATGAGAGATGATAAAGGAGAAATGGTAGAGAAGATAGAAGAGATAGTAGAAAAGATATAAGAGAGAAAAAAATAAGAGATAATTGAAAAGATAGAAGAGAGAATAGAGAAGAGATATAGTAGAAAAAATAGAGGAGAGAAGAAAGATAGTATAAGAAAAAGTAATAGTAAAATAGTAATTGAGTAGTCCATAAACTCTTTTAATGTTTTAAAAATTACTCTAACCAGTTTATCTAAAAATATGATTTTAAAGTATGATTTAGTTCAAAAGCCCTTTTAAATAAATATAGCTATATGTTTTAAAAAAATTTAAATTAAAATTTAAGTAAAAACCATTTTAAAATTTAAGGTTTTTTATGTTTCTAAACAGACCCATTAATTTATTGGAAGAAACAAGAAAGAGGCTCCACCATGGATACTGTATCCAGAATTTAATGGATGTAATATTAAACGGAGAGTGTGTGTGGGGTGTAATCTTACACCGTTTTTTTTTTTTGGGTACAATCTTACACCGTTAGTAATAGTAATATTTGGCAGCCTCTTCTTTGGTATGAAGCCCAAATTGCTTTTATCGGAATTCCTATGCCTTTTCTTTTTCCTTTCACCGTTGGGGTGTCCAGATGTTAAAGGAAAATGACAAAGCTGCCGCGCCGCACCACCCACCTATCATAAACCATCAATATTTAAAACATTATCTTAAAATATCTGTACATACATTGTTAGTGCGTTAATTATAAATGTTTTCTAAAATTTTTGAAATTTACAACTCATCTTATATATATATATATATTTATTTATTTATTTTGCCACCACTTCATCTTATATATATTTTAATATATTCTTTAAATTTCACTGACCAATTCTTCCTCCCATTTTTATAAGTTATTTTTTAAAAAAGTTTACAATTCTTCCCTCGTCATTTTTTATCTAAGTAAATTACTTGCAAGTTTTCTTTGTTCCATGATCATTTACATTAATTCTGTAATTTACGAGTCAAACTTTGAAATTTATAATTTAAACCCATCAACTGTGGAGAATACGTGAAGATGTGGTTGAGAATGCGTTCTGAAGCTGTTAGTTGGGAGGCTAAACTTAAACTTGACACACTTGGGGATTACACTGAGGCCAATTTTGAAAACTCGCAGGCCCTAATTTTAGCTGCAACTGATAAAACGACAGTGACGCTAACTTGGGCTCTGTCTTTACTAATGAACAACCGTCAAGTCCTAATTAAAGAAAGCAGTAGATGAAGTGGACACACAAGTTGGGGGAGAAAGTGGTATATAGTGGAATCAGACTTGAGAAACCTTCATTATCTGCAATCGTGAAGGAAACCATGCGTCTTTACCCAGCTGCACCACGGAGTGCGATTCACGAGTCTATGGAAGACTGCACTGTGGCTGGCTACCCCATACCCTCTGGTACTCGTCTCTTGAAGAACCTCTCAAAGCTCCACAGAGACCCCCGAGTATACGAAGATCCATTGGAGTTTAGGCCCGAGAGATTCCTCACCACCTACAAGGATTTAGACTCGAGAGGCCAGCATTTTGAATTCATTCCTTTTGGAGCTGGCAGAAGAATGTGCCCTGGACTCTCCTTTGCTCTCCATATAATGCAACTTACTGTTGCTAGTCTCTTGCATGGATTTCATATCGCAACTCCTGATAACCAACCAGTTGATATGAGAGAATAGGTTGGGTTGACCAATATCAAAGCCTCGCCACTCCAAGTCCTTCTTACCCTACGTCGTCTCTCTCCTCATTTCTACGGGTAAAATTAAATGATGCAACTCAAGGAGATGCCCCTTAAGTTACTCAACTAAGGGACGTGGAGCTTGTTAATCTGGTTTTGCCTTCAACTTCTTTGTTTATTTTAACAATAAATTTTGTAAGAAAAACAATTTTTAATGATGCCAATGAGTAATACAGAGTATGTTTTCACCCAATCATCGAACATCTATTGATGATATAATAGTATTATAGTATTCAACTTCCAACACGTGAATGTACCACAGGATCTGCTCTGCTTCAGTTTGCCAATGCAGAGACGACCGTTCACCACCACCACAGACCTCCATCTCCAACACCATCTTCCACCGGAGCTGGACAGCGAACGCACGTGGCAATGCCGCCTCCTTTAGGGTTTTTTTTTTTGGTTCAACTTAGGAGAGTGTAAGTTGGGTTAATATAAGGGAGGGTAGAGAAAGGTAAGGGAGATTATAGGTGTAAAGGTAGGAGAGTAGAAATGATATTTTTTATTTGATTTAGAAAGGGAGTTGAGAAGAGTTAATTAAAAGTTTATAAATATACTATTATCTCTTTATTTAAATTTATTTGCTCTTTATTTACAATATTTATATCAAAATTATTATTTATTAATTTATTAATCACAAATTTTTTTATCATATTTATCTATATATATATGATAAAATTAAAAAATAAAAAATCTGATAAAATTTAAATATTATATCTCAATAATCTTATAATTATTATATATATTAATATAATATATAAATCATTTATCATCATGTTTATTAGGCTTCATCAATCAAAACAAAAATTATAAGTGATGAGAATTAGAAAAAAGGTTTTATCTCATGAGGATACAATTAGAATATTAAAATAATATAAGGGATAATTTGGTTAAAAATAGATAAAAAATTTATCTCTCATCTAAAAATTCTTACTTTTAGATGGGAGGTAGGGGAGGAGAAATGAACACATAAAGACAAATTTTTTTGCCTCTCCTCCCCTCCATTTTTCAATCAAACTAACTTATATCTCCTCTCTCCTTCCCTCTAAAGATCCCCAACCCAACAATGCCTTAATCCCAATTATTATTGATAATTAATTCTTGTTGTAATTAATTGATTGATTATTGATAATTAAGATTAATAGTGATGGTGATGTGCCCATGGATATATCGATAACTCCAATGCCTAGGAAACTTGAACATAGTAAAACGTGCAATTTGTTCATTTCTTTGGACAGTTAGTCCTCATTTATGAGATATAAAACAAAATTAAAAATTTGCATGTCCACAACCTCACCCTCCATTTTGTCAGTACTCTATTTGAAAGCTTTCTTCCCTAAGCATTCCACCCATTTTAAGTGGTTTCTTCTCCTTTGCAAAGTGCCGTAACCACCAGGCAGCATCGGATACAGTGGCCATGGATCTCATAATCTCCACACAATCAATCATTCCGCTTACCATACTTGGATTCTTTCTCTTTCTCTATGCTATCTTCTCCGTGTCAAGAAGCCGTAGAGACAAAACTACACCCAGAAAGCCACCACCGGAAGCAGGCCATGCATGGCCTGTGATCGGGCACCTTCGCCTCTTAGGAGGGCCAGAGCCACTGCACATAGCCTTAGGCAAGATGGCCGACAAATATGGACCAATCTTCTCTCTAAGGCTGGGGGTTCACCCAACCTTGGTCGTGAGCAGTTGGGAGATCGCTAAGGAATGCTTCACCGTGAATGACCGAGCCTTCGCGGGCCGTCCCAAAATCCTAGCCTTCGAAATCATGGGCTACAATTCCAGCATGTTCGGCACCAGTCCCTACGGACCCTACTGGCGTCACATTCGCAAAATCACCACCCTCGGGGTGCTCTCCAACCATCGCCTAGAGATGCTCCAACATGAGCGAGAGTCCGAGGTTAAGTCGGCCATGAAAGATACGTATAACCGTTGGTCGGAGTTGAATAATAATGGTGGTGGTCGGAATTCGCAATCAGAGCCTCTTTTGTGCGAGTTGAAGAAATGGTTTGGAGACATAGCCTTCAGTGTTGTGCTTAGAATGGTGGCAGGGAAACGCTTAGAGGAAACTGGAGAGAACATAACGGCACGGAAAGCACTGAGGGATTTCTTCAAACTGTCTGGAGGGTTCGTGATATCAGATGCGTTGCCGTATTTGAGGTGGCTGGATTTGGGAGGCAAAGAGAAGGCCATGAAGAAGACAGCGAAAGAGTTGGACCAGTTTGTTCAGTTTTGGGTGGTTGAACACAGACGCAACAGGGAAGCTTGTTCAGCGCAAGGCAAGCCTAAGCATGACGACTTCATGGACGTGCTTCTTTCCATCGTCGATGAAGCTGGAGTGATTGACGGCCACGATGCTAATACTATCATTAAAGCTACATGCCTGGTCAGTCCTTCACACATTATATTATCTCTAATCCTTTTTATATTTATATTTGTTTTTTTAGTTTTTACCTTACATTATCTCACTTCAAATACCATATTCTTCACTGAGGTGAACCTTGCGAATTCAAAGTTGAATGGGAAACTTGCAGGCCTTAATTCTTGGTGCGGCGGACACAACCACAGTGGCACCGATTTGGGCTGTATCTTTACTTGTGAACAATCCTCAAGTCCTGAAGAAGGCAGTGCATGAATTAGACATGCAGGTTGGGAAAGAAAGGTTAGTAGTGGAATCAGACTTGAAGAAGCTGCCTTATCTGCAAGCAATTCTCAAGGAAACCATGCGTCTGTACCCACCTACACCAATGAGTGTGGTTCATGAATCTGTGGAAGGTTGCACTGTGGCTGGCTACCATATACCCTCTGGCACGCGTCTCTTGACCAACGTTTCAAAAATCCATCGAGACCCACGAGTATATCAAGATCCATTGGAGTTTAATCCTGAGAGATTCCTTACCACCCACAAGGATGCAGACTTAAGAGGGCATCATTTTGAACTGATTCCCTTTGGAGCTGGCAGAAGAATTTGTGCCGGAATCTCATTAGCACTCCTAATGATGCAACTCACACTTGCGAATCTGTTGCATTGCTTTGATATTGCAACTCCTGAAAACCAACCAGTGGACATGCGAGGACAAGCTGGGCAGACCAACATGAAAGCCTCCCCACTTAACGTGCTTCTTACCCCACGTCTTCCTCATCATCTCTATGGATAAAAGCAGCATTAAGGGGAGGATCAAGCTGTAATGTTAATTAGCTGCAAATCGTTGTATTTGAGATTTATAAATAAAACCTCTCGTATTTCTCTCTCTCTAAACATATAAAAGGCTAATGTATAAACAATATGTAATTATAAATTATGGGTAGTATAGAGAACCCAAGAGCACAAAAAGTCAGTATGTAGTAAATGACGTTGCAACTCCTCATAATGAAGCAGTGGATATGAGAGAACACGTCAGACATAGTAACATCAATACCTCCCCACTCCAAGTCCTTCTTAGCCCACTTCTCCCCCGGCCCTCATCTCTATGTTTATAATTATGGTCGTCGGACAGGGGAAAGCTCTTTATAATTTCTTTCACATGTTATGTAGTCCTCCACTGGTCTATTTATAAAATAGAGAATTTTTTTTATCATATTTATAAACCACATCAATCAATTTTTATATAAATATATAATTTTATTACTTCATTTATTAAATAGAGGAAAATGTAACATTTTTTAAAATTTTAATTAAGGTAGGATTAATAAAATTTTATTTTTTTTAATTCCGGTAAAATCCATTAAAAATAATTTATAAATAAAATATGATATCGTTCTTACGTAAAGATTTGAATTCTATGTTAAAAAGGCGGCTAGATTAAGAAACTACATTTTAGTACTATATTCGACAACTCTGCTTTCAATAATTTTTTTTATTATAAAATTTTTTAGAAAGGGATTAGACTCACCTATAATTTAAATGTAGTGTGAAGTCTCCCTTCATTCTAGACAATACTAATATTAGGCATATCGAGCTATCAATTAGTCTCAGATATAAAAATAAATATTTAATAGTTAAGATGATTCACTGAGTGTCACAATCAAATAATATTTTTTAAATATCAAATATCATCCTTCGTTATTTAAATCCACAAAATGATGAGTTTTTTTTTTTGGTATAAAAATTTTTGAAAAGGGGTTGGGTTCACCCACGATCCAAGGACAGGGCGAAGTCTCCCTTCCTCTTAGGTGATACCAATGTCAGGCAGGGCGAGCCGTCTATTACCCTCAGGTGTAAACCTAAGCACCCAAGAGCTAGGATGCCTCCCCAAGCTCCGCGACTGGAACCACAACAAAGTGGTACTCTCCAGGGTTTGAACACACTCCAAATAATAGTATGTTTTATCCCTTCATCAACTAAGCCTACGGACGATGGGTCAAAATGATGAGTTGTTTTCAACAATTTACTTACTCTGTCTCTGGTCCAATGTCCATATCCCTGACATATCCAGTAGTTTCTGGGTACCACTGTTGGTTCTTCTCACTAATGGGCCCAAGCTATTGTCTTGGTTTTGTCCGATTACATATTAATTTATTGGAAGAGAGGCTCCACCAGGGATACTCGTATCCAGAGTTTAACGGTTTGCACGTATATTGTTTTAAGTGCCTTCTCAAGTAAGAGACTTGGAGCCTGTTAATCTGGTCTTGTTTTCAACTTCTCTGTTTATTTTAACCATATAGTGTGGTAGCAGGTAAGAGCATGATTAAGTCATCGTTTTCATTGATATTATCAATGATTAGTTATTAATGATCAATGCTTACCAGCGCTTTAAAAAGTAAGATAAATGTATCGAGACTGTCTTCGTTATGTTTTTATATTAGTGAAAAACTACGTACAATTAGAATAAATGTATAAAAAATCCATTCTCTGTTGAGTTTAACTGGTATATAGGTAAAATATATAATTATTTAGAACGTATTCGATCCTTAGAGAGTAATATTTTATTGTAGTTCTAATCGCAATACTTAGGAAAATATTTTAACTCATAGGTATTTAGATTTATGCCTGAGAGTAATAGATGGCTTGCTCAATATTAGTATCACTTAAAAGAAAGGAGATTTCGATTTATTCTTAGATTATAGGTGAGTCTAATCTCTTTTAAAAAAAATTATATATAAAAAAAGAATAAATGCATGACATATTAATCATATTCGTCATGACAAGTGACAACAAATAGATCTCTGCACATAAATATAAACCTGTCTAAAATGAAAGAAAACTCTTGGGGCGGCTTCCTCTATTTTAATCAAACCCAGGGCTGAAATCCATGACTTATTACTGTTACTAGTCTAAAGTCAACCAAAAAAGACAAAAGCCTAAGACAAATAAAGACTACATCAATGGGGATTGCAATCCCAGCATCTCGTTGTGTACCAGATGGCCATCATGTGTTGAGGAACCGTGTTAATAAGTGCAAAAGTTCTCATCCCTTGTTCAGCCAAAGAATATGCAACCCGGTTGTATTCTCTTGGTCTGAATTGTAACGTAATCTTTCAATTAAATGATAAAAATCTCTTGATTTTTAATAAATTAGTAGAGCAAGTGTCCTTAACACCAGCAGCCTGATAAAGACTCAACCGGGTTTTTGTTGTCTGATACATTAATTTTTATATAAAATAATAAAAATATACCTTCATCGTGACATCTTGATGAAATTGGAAATAACCAAAAAAATATTGTGGATAAAATAATTTTAACTTGTCTCTTTCATACTATGCTTAACCCCTTATTTGATTGAAGGATAATGGAGCGAAGAAGATATTTTAATAAAGAGAATATATATCAGTACATTCAACAATACATTAATTTTATATTTTTAATATATAAAAATTCTCTAAATTTTAAAAATTTAAATTAAAGACACTAATATTTTATGTTTTAATTATTAAACCCTGCCGTTAAAATTCCTCTTAAAAGTAACAAATTTTTATCATGTTATTTTTTTATCATATACAATATCATTTATAAAATAATATTGACAATTTACATATAATTTTAAGGATTTATATATTTTTATTTAAATAATATATATTCAAATAAAATTTTAAATATTTTTAAGTATTTAAAAATACTTTAAATTATATGAAAAATTTTAAATTATATGTTAAGTGATATTATTTTTAAATAATAAAAAATATAAAAATTATTACATGATAAATATAGTTAATTTTAATAGAAATTTTAATGGCAAGAGTTTGAAGATCAAAATATAAAATATTAGAGGTTTTAATTTAAATTTTTAAAAGTAAAAAAAGTTATATATAATTAATTTAAATTTAAAATATTTTTATATATTTTAGCTTAATTTTACATAACTAAGTATTTTCATATTTTTAATTATTTGTATGAGAATGATATTTTATTTTTAAATAAAAATTAAAATAAGACTTTATGACATAAAATATAATGTAAATAATATACTTTAAGTAAGTATACAATAATTCGTATTTTAAAATAAAAAAATTTAGAGCAACTATTTATTAAAAAAGCTGAAAGAAGAATATACTGGAAACATTACGACGGAAAAAGGGTGAGATATGACGGTGCCAATTCAGTATCCCCCAACAAAGGGATATGAATCTCTGGGGATCCGATCTATCATATATAAATAATAAATTAAGCAATACAATAATCTTGTTTGTTTGTATGTCCAGGTGCCCCAACGATGAGGTAATTCATTTAATTTAGTCAGTATATATATATATATATATATATATATATATATATATATATTCTATAAAAGCTTAATTGTTGGATGAGCACGCATTAGGTTTTTTTTTATTATATTTGTTCGATCATGTGGGGCCAACAAAAGCTTTCTTCGCTAAGCTTGGCCCTCATTTTAAGTGGTGCCTTATCCTTTGCAAAGAACTGTAACCACTAAGCAGCGCCACCAGATACAGTGGCCATGGACCTCAGAGTCATAATCTCCACCCAATCCACCATTCTGTTTACCATCCTTGGTTCCTTTCTCTTTCTCTATGCTATCTTCTCCATATCAAGAAGCCGCAGAAACAAAACTACACCGAGAAAGCCACCACCTGAAGCAGGCGGTGCATGGCCTGTAATTGGCCACCTCCTCCTCTTAGGCGGGCCAGAGCCACCGCATATAGCCTTAGCCAAGATGGCCGACGAATACGGACCAATCTTCTCCGTAAGGCTTGGGGTTCACTCAACCTTGATTGTGAGCAGCTGGGAGATTGCTAAGGAATGCTTCACCGTTAACGACCGAACCTTCGCCGGCCGGCCCAAAATCTTAGCTTTCGAAATCATGGGCTACAACTTCGGCATGTTCGGCACCAGTCCCTATGGACCCTACTGGCGTCACATTCGCAAGATCGCCACTCTCGAAGTCCTCTCCAACCATCGCCTTGAGATGCTCAAACATGTGCGAGAGTCCGAGGTTAAGTCCACCATGAAAGATACCTATAACCGTTGGTCGGAATTGAACAATAATGATGGTGGTCGGAATTCGCAATCAGAGCCTCTTTTGTGCGAGTTGAAGAAATGGTTTGGAGACATATCATTCAGTGTCGTGCTTCGAATGGTCGCAGGGAAAAGCTTAGAGGAGAACGAAGAGAACAGAACGGCACTGAAAGCACTGAGGGGGTTCTTCAAACTGACCGGAGAATTCGTGATATCAGATGCAGTGCCGTATTTGAGGTGGCTGGATCTGGGTGGCAAAGAGAAGGCCATGAAGAAGACAGCGAGAGAGTTGGACCAATTTATTCAGTTTTGGGTGGATGAACACAGAGGCAACAGGGACGACGGTTCAGGGCAAGACAAGGCAAAGCACGGCGACTTCATGGACGTGCTTATTTCCATCGTCGATGATGCTGAAATGACTGACGGTTACGATGCAAATACTATCATTAAAGCTACAAGCCTGGTCAGTCCTTCAAACACACATTATCTCTAATACTTTTTTATTTATATTTGATTTTTAATTTGTTAATTCTAATTTCTATTGCTTTTCTACAAGTTAATACTATTTACTTTAGCCCCCTCATCAAGATTCTCTCTAGATGGGTGCATATGATCGGTCTATATGCAAACTTCCTGCTGGGGTGCAGACAAGAGAGAGAGAGAGAGAGAGAGAGAAGAAACAGCTAGCTTAGTATATAAAATGAATTGGGTTTGGACATAATTTTAGTTAAGATGAAGTCATGATTTAAGTATGAGGAAAGCCAAGATTGACAGGCACGAATACAAAAAAATTATATAAATTTTTAGGGGTCGACTTAATAATACGCGCGCGCACACACACACATATATAAGTGGAAAAAATTTAAATCTCGGGAGCATGGCCCTGCCAGTCTCCCCATCTCTCTCCCTTGATTTTGATAATGAGAAAGAAGACACGCCCACTCACACAGACCACATATACTCTCTGGGATTTGATCCCATAACTTCTCTCATTTAAAGAAGGTGTGGGTTGCCATTATTTGAACCAAAGACTTTTCTGGCAATCCAAAATACTTGATATATATTGTCAAATACAAGCGTTCATATTTGAATTGCGAATGTTTAGGGGGTAGCTCCCAACATGGGAAATAGTTATGTGAAGTTTATCTCTTCATGATGCCTGGTTTTCACTGAGGCCAATCTTGCAAAATTGAAAGTTGAATGGGAAACTTGCAGGCCCTGATTCTAGGCGGGACAGACACAACGACCGTGACACTAACTTGGGCTGTATCTTTACTTGTGAACAATCCTGAAATCCTAAAGAAAGCAGTGCATGAATTAGAGTGTCGGGTTGGGAGAGAAAGGTTAGTAGTTGAATCAGACTTGAAGAACTTGCCTTATCTGCAATCAATCCTCAAGGAAACCATGCGTCTGTACCCAGCTGCACCGCTGAGTGTGGTGCACGAGTCTGTGGAAGATTGCACCGTGGCTGGCTACCACGTACCCTCTGGCACTCGTCTCTTGACCAACCTTTCAAAACTCCATCGAGACCCACAAGTATATGAAGATCCACTGGAGTTTCGGCCAGAGAGATTTCTCACTACCCACAAGGATTGGGACTTAAGAGGACAGCATTTTGAGTACATTCCCTTTGGAGCAGGCAGAAGAATTTGCCCAGGAATCTCATTTGCACTCCTAATGATGCAACTCACACTTGCGAATCTGTTGCATGGCTTTGATATTGCAACTCCTGAAAACCAACCAGTGGACATGCAAGAACAAGTTGGGCAGACCAACATGAAAGCCTCACCACTCAACGTGCTTCTCACCCCACGTCTTCCTCATCATCTCTATGGATAAAAGCAGACAAACAGTAAGGCAAAGGATCAAGCTATAATGAACACCTGCATAATGGTATATTTTTATATATATAATATTACTAAATAAACACATATCTTGTATCTTAAAGCTAATATATATAAACAATATGTAAAAAATGATTTGTAGTATAACCCAAGAGCAAACTAAGTCAAAGACTTTTAATTGTATATTTATTTACAAGTTTGATAGAATGGGGAAACTCTTTTATGACTTTTTATTTCTTTCGTATGATAAGGTCATATATACGAGTGATTTGATTATTTGACGTAAATTTTATTTTATTAAAAAATACAAGCTAATTACGTATTTACCATGGATAAGCGCCCATTTGTCTACGCTCTTAATTCCCATCTCTATATTGGTGGAGTAACTTCTAATTTATATATATTAATAAGATAAACAATTATCCACTATAATTTAATAGCGTGTACTTTTCAATTCGAACGCATTAAAATCTAGCGGTGTGCCCTATTTTAAAAAGTCGAATACGTATCATTAATTTAATTATGTACTTAAAACGAGTTATGAACAAATGCTCGAAATGCTTACGATATTAGATGTACATGAAGACAAAGAATGATGACCTGGGAGAGGACAAGTGCGTGCGGATGAATTATGAATCTTACGTGGCATGCACCGAAAGGCCAAATGGCTGAAAATTGCTCATTCTGATAACTAAGGTATCGTTAGCGGCTAAGCAAACGCGCGCCGCCTCTAAATTGTCGTAATTCACAAATTCCAAGTTGAACCGTGGAGAAAGCACTGATTTTTAATTTTATAGCGTATGAATGATAATAATCATGTTATTAGAAGAAAGATTTCAGGACAAATGCCCATTTGTCTCCACTGTTGCCCATCAATAGTGGTAATTTTTAATTTATATATTTGTTATTAAGATCGTTGATTATAATTTAATAACGCGTACTTTTTAATAATCCTAATATATTAAAAAATTGTTTTATCTATATATACCCTTAGTTATCTACGAAAAAATGTACGTTGTTAACAAAAAAGTCATATATTAATTTATTTATATGCTGTAACGATGTAATACGATTTATGAAGAAACTGCAAAATGCTTACGATATAGACCTAGAAATGCATGAAGCCAGAGAATCAGAGGGATGAACTGATTATGAACCTGACGTGGTTTGCCCCGAAATGGTTTAATATGAGGGTGCAGCATCCTAATTAAGTACGAGGCCATTTTCTAACTTAACTAGCTTATGATGATAATCGTCACATGATTAAAAGAAACATTCATGAGTAGTTTCATAGACTAATTACACCCCAAGGCACACAGGTGCCATGCTTGAAGAATCCCTAGCTATTATAGAAAAGTATGAGTACCTTTTAATATAATGTCGATAATTTTGATATGTTTGAGTCAATTTAAGAACAGGCCTAAGTCATTGGCATAGTTGCGGTGAAAACTCATTTAATATAATGACGATTAGGGATGATATAGTGCTACCGCAACTTCTGGGCGTCATAATTATATAGTATTACCAGCTTTTTCCAGCTGACTTTCTCGCGCGCTTGGTCGTCGTACTGGTATTCCCTTCACACGAGCTTTCTCTTGCATTATTCTGAATAAGGATATTGGAGCAACATGAACGTTTACTTAGTTGCTAGTTTAATTTTCACACTGTGGGACCTTGTTTAATTCTCCATAATGTTTTTAAGATCCTCCCCCTCTAGAGTGGGACCTACTTGGTGACCTTGAGAAAATTTGTGCCCCTCACGGCATTTGCTATATTTTTTTGTCTTACTGACAAAAATGATCTACTGACCTAATTAAACCGTATCAAGACACTTTAGCTATATTTTTAAAATATTAAATCCAATGGGGAAACTAGAGTGGCAGTGGAGGTGTGGGGGCCACCCATTCCTGTCTTCTCATTAGACAGCACCTTGTGGGCAGCTGAAGATTGTACCGTGAAATATCCCAGCGTTTCAACTCCATGGAGTCCAATCACAGCATGATGGGAGTAGGTAAGATTTTTTTTTTTAAATTATATGATTGGATATGTGATCCTGAAACCGCCAAGTGTCTTTGATTTTTTACGCTAAAGGCCACACCACATGTAACAAGCCGTTGGCAAGTAATATAACCACCCAATCAACTCGGGTTAAGTTAACAAACTACGGTTGGCGAATTCCAGTTTGAAGTCTCCATAAAGTTAAGTATATATATAAATGGGACAACGTTAGTTCACTCAAAGCCGAGTGCAACCACGAGATTGTGATGATGTGTGTGTTTGGTTATCACATAACCTAAATTTTAAAATTAGACAAAACTTAAATTTATAATAAATAATTATATTTATTTAAAATAATTTTTAGATTAAATTATATTTTAAAATTAATATTTTAAATAAACTAATCAGAATAATTTATAAAATAGTAAAAGAGCTTATGAATTAACTAATTATTATATTATCCCTATTTTTTTTATACCCTATTTTCTCTCTTTTACTTTTTCTTATACTTTTTTTCTTTTTTCTTTTACATCCTCTCTTCTCTTTCATTTTTTTTCTATATTATCTCTCATCTCTTATTTCTCTTTTATATTATCTCTTCTCGCTCCTATATTTAATAATCATATCTTTTTTATAATTTAATAATAATAAAAGTATTTATAAAAATAAATATTCAACATTTATTTATTTAAAATTATTTTTTATAAATTTTTCTCTAATTTTTTTTAAAAAACTAGTTTTTTATAATTTTTTTTCTAAATTTTTATTTACCCGATGTTGAGGGACGAAATTGTGGCTTTCTAGAGGGAAAAATATCTAGTACGGGTTTTTATGTGTTGGACAGGACTTTGAAAAATCAGCCACGCATATGTAAGCTTTTTTTAAAATCTATTTATCTTTTTATATGTCTTGCAACATAACAATTAGCAAATTAGCATCATTTCCAAGATTCCCTCCATACACAGCACCAGAAACCACTTTACCACGGCCATGGACATGATAATCCGATCAACCGTACCGTTCGGCGTCATAGGACTGTTGCTCTTTCTCTACCTTTTCTCAAGAAGCCATCGTAGAAAAAAAACTACGACTAGAGAAGCAGCACCGGTAGCTGGCGGCGCGTGGCCTGTTATCGGGCACCTCCACCTTTTGGGTGGGCCAGAGCCACCGCACATAACCTTAGGCAAGATGGCCGACAAATACGGACCAATGTTCTCCCTAAGGCTTGGGGTTCACCCAACTTTGATTGTGAGCAGTTCGGAGATTGCCAAGGAATGCTTCACCGTGAACGACAGAGCTTTTGCTAGCCGTCCCAAATTCGTAGCCGGCGAAGTTATGGGCTACAACTACAGCCTTCTCGGAGCCACTCCATACGGATCCTACTGGCGTCACGTGCGCAAGATCGCCACGTTGGAGGTCCTATCCAACCATCGCCTAGAGATGCTCAAACATGTACGAGAGCACGAGGTTAAGTCCGCGATGAAGGATACCTACGATCGTTGGTTAGAGTTCAACAACAGTAGTGATCAGAATGTAGAAGCAGTGCCTCTGTTGTGTAAGATGGAGAAATGGTTTGGAGACATAACCTTGAACGTTGTGTATAGGATGGTGGTAGGAAAACGTTTTGCTGAGACCGAAGGGAACGAAAGGATTCGGAAAACACTGAGGGATTTGTTTGACCTAAGTGGATTATTCTTGATATCGGACGCATTGCCGTATTTGAGGTGGCTGGATTTGGGTGGCCAAGAGAAGGCCATGAAGAAGACAGCCAAAGAGTTGGACCAGTTTGTTCAGTTTTGGGTGGATGAACACAGACGCAACAGGGACGTTAGTTCAGGCAAGTCTAAGCACGGCGACTTCATGGACGTGCTTATTTCCAACGCTGATGAAGCTGAAATGATTGATGGCTACGATGCTAACACTATGATAAAAGCTACATGCCTGGTCAGTCATTCACACATATATTATATTTATTATATGTTTGGATTCATTTTAGAAATCTATTTGAACTAAAATATTAATTTAAAATTTTTTTTATATAAATAATTATTTTTATTTAAAATTAATTTTGGTTAAAATCACATAATTTTGAATAAAGTACTGAAAATAATTTTTGGAATAATAAAAGAGTTATGGACTATCTAATTATTATTTTACCCCTACTTTTTTTATATATTCTTTTCTTTCTCCTCTTTCCTCTCTTTTATTCATCCTATCTACTCTTTCCTCTATCTTCTTTATACTCTCTCATCTCTTATATTTTTCTCTACCCTTTCTCCTATTTATTCTCTACCCTCTCTCCTCTCTCATACTTTAATCAAATCATACCCTTTTTAATAATTTATCAATATAAAAAATAATTTTACTACTAATCATCCAAATATCTCTATTATTAGAATCTATTCTTTAAAAGTTAATCCAAACAGACTCCCAAAATTTATTCTCTCTAAAATCTATTCTCTCTAAAATCAATTTTCTAAAAACTAATTCAAACACACCCTTAATTCCTTTTCATTTATATCCAATTTTTAACTTTCTAGAATATTCATGATATTCTTATATATGCTATAAGCGAGAATTCATGATTTACATTTAGAATTCTATGTCCCTTTCCTTAAAAGAAGTTATTTCCCTTCTCTCATTAATGTCACGGCTAGATTAATGCTGTAGTTGTGCGTCAGCTGTTCTATGTAGTACATAGGTATGTTTAGATAAAATTTTAAAAATAAATTTATAAAAAAAATTTAGATAAAATATAGAAAATAATTTTTGAAAAAAAATTTGTAAAAAAAATAATTTTAAATAAATAAATATTTAGATAGTTATTTTTAGAAGTATTTTTATTATTGAGAAATTATGAAAAAATATATGAGTATTAAATGAGAAAAGATAAGAGAGGAGAGAGTGTGTAAAAAAAAAAGGGAGAGGGTAGAAGAAAAAGTATGAGAAATGGTATAAAAAAGTAGGAGTAATATAGTAATTAGTTGGTTCATAATTTTTTACTATTTCATAAGTTACTCTGATCAATTTATCTGAAATTTTAATTTTAAATTATAATTTAATCTAAAAATCCATTTAAATAAATATGACTATTTATTTTAATTTTTTTAAATTAAAATTTTATCTTAAAAGAATTTTTAAAACTATATTTTCATTTCCGTAATTTCCAAAAGACACACTATATAAGCAACATAGATGGCATCTTGAAGGATAATTTTGCAAAGTTGAATGGTAAATTTGCACTTTGCAGGTCCTAATTTTAGCGGCAACAGACACAACAACGGGGACACTAACTTGGGCTCTGTCATTACTAATGAACAACCGTGAAATCCTGAAGAAAGCAGTAGATGAAGTGGACGAACAAATTGGGAGAGAGAGGTTGGCATTAGAATCAGACTTAAAGAAACTTCCTTACCTGCAAGCCATCCTCAAGGAAACGTTGCGCCTGTACCCAGCCGCACCACTGAATATGCTGCACAAGTCTATGGAAGACTGCACCGTGGCTGGGTACCACGTACCGTCCGGCACGCACCTCTTAACGAACCTCTCAAAAATCCATCGAGACCCACTGGTATACGAAGATGCATTGGAGTTTAGGCCAGAGAGATTCCTCAGTACTCACCAAGGTGTGGACTTGAGAGGCCAAAACTTTGAACTGATTCCTTTCGGTGCGGGCAGAAGAATGTGCCCCGGAGTCTCATTTGCTCTCTTAATGATGCAACTTACACTCGCCAATTTGCTGCTTGGCTTCGATATTTCAACTGCTGGTAACAAACCAGTGGATATGCGAGAACAGGTGGGCCTCACCAGCATCAAAGCCTAACCTCTTCAAGTCCTCCTTACGCCACGTCTCTCCCCTCATCTTTACGCATAATGGAGTAAAAGGGAGGGCAAAAAGGAGCAAGCCTGGATTTTAACTATGTAGCTTTTCTAGATTTTGGATAAAGTTCTAATTTGTTTCCTGTTTTATATAAGTTAAGATCTAAAATACGCTTCATATTTTATATTATTTGGTCCAAGCCTTCTTATTTGATATCATTAAGAAATCATATACTTGATCATTTACTGGTACGCTTTATATACTTTTAGTTTAATCTAAGAATCTAAATTTAATTGACCTCTTGAACAATATTATATCATTATTTACATTATTGTATTTATACAGGATTTAGATATTAGAAACTTCGATCTTTAAAAAAAAATATAAATTTAAATTATTATGCCAATCTCAATTAGTTGCATATATATATAGCCGATGAGTGAGAGGATGAGATGTGTGTGTGTGTGTGAATTGTGAGGCAGTGGAGGCAGCAAAGCATGGGTGAGAGAAATCCCTGATTGCTCTTACTTTAATCGGACATTAAAAGGGCATATCTCCCTCATCTATGTGCTCCTCCCTCACGTTCCACCCTACATGATCCTTAAAACTAATTAAATAAATTTTTCTTGAAAATTTTTACTAATAAAATTTTATAATAATCATGTATTAATTAAGGCTTATATATACACAGACTCTCCAATACAACTAGCTATATCTAAAATGATTTAAAGCTTCTAGCTAGAATTGTTGGATATTTATTATTATAATGTATTTAGATATTAATTAGGATAATTAATAAATATTTTTGAGTGTGACTCATAGTCATTGGGCCCAGTCCAATGAGAGTTATTGACTCAGTTTATTTAAAGTTAATTTTCTGATGGTGGAAATTAACAATTCATTGAGTGTGAGATCTCTTTTTTGAGTCCAGAGCGAAACCCTATTTTCAGCTCGCTTCTTAAGGTTTCCCACTGGTGACGGCTAAGAACAAGTTGACATCGTTGTGCCTAATCACCAGTTGGAAGAACATGTTGTTTATCTGACAGTGTTATCTTTTGACAGGTATCTCATTTGATTCCAGTTCTCCTCAGATCAATCAAGTTAATGGCAAGAGGTAACTTTAAGTCTTCCGCTACATCTCATATAAATTTATATTTGAGTATGATATAATCTTGATTGATTATAGTGCTTTTGAGATGTTTATTTTCTAACATGTGGTATCAGAGCCTTGTTTGAGATCACCTCTGCCTTGCTTATTGATCATTTGTGTTCATGAGTAACAATATGAGATAGATTATGGGACAGATGAATTATAACATATTTGTTTTATCTTCTCACCATTTGTTTCTTTCTGTGAATGGCGAGAAAGGCGTTGTTCTGTCGCAAGAAAGCTGAAGAAGAGGGATTTATTTTATTTTTTTGAATTCTTTAACCCTTCTCTTTTCAACGGCGAGAGCGTGGTGGCGAGAAAGAGAGTTCTGCATCCATGGCAAGCGTCTGTTGCGAGAGCTTGCTGCCGTGGTCCTTTGATCTGTCAAAAAGGAACCCCAAAATCCACCGTGGGCGAGTCGCACCGCTACTACCTGCCATGAAACCTCCACCGTCATAGCACGGGGAGACAAACTCTGAGAAGGGTCACAACAGGGAGTTGCTGTCAAGTTCACCGTGAGTTCATCGTCGTGAATCTCCGTCCGCCCATCACCAAAAATTGCCTGTCCCTCACCGGCGTCACTGTTCCATAGCTGAAGCTCGCGGCGCCATGTCTTCTGTAATCGCGGGTCGTTGGCTGTTGAGTCGGGTTAGGTCAACCTGACTCAGCGCCATGGAGGATCCGAAACACTTAAAAAAAGGAGGTTTTCCTGCTTTATGTGCAATACTTTTGGGCCAGCAGTACGAAAAAAAAGAAGAGAAATTACTCTGGCCCAACGCAGGCGGCCCACAGAGTTTTTGTTTGCTTCTAGGCCGTACGGGTGTTGGGCTAGTTTTACAAAAAAAAAAGTGAAATTTCTGCGTACTGGGCTGCGCAGATTGGGCTCTGCGTTCAGAGCTCCTGTTTTTCAAAAAAAAAAATCTGCTGTTGGACCAAATATTCTGGGCTATCACTATTCATTTTTGGGGTTGCAGAATATAATTTGTTTTTCCAGAAAGTGTGTTTGGGCCTGATTTTGGATTTTTAATTTCTGAAAACTATTTTGGGCCCTATTTTTGGACTTTTGTGTATGGTTCACTTGGTTTTATTTTCAAAAAATTATTTTTGGCCAATTTAATTTGATTTTCTAGAAAATCAAAATTATTATTTCATACACAATAAATGTTTAAATTAATTTCTCTATTATTTTAATTTTAGAAAAAGGAATTTATAAATTTTAATTTTTATGTTATTTAATTGCCTATTTTGTTTTTTAATTTCTCCCTTGGCAATTGAATTAACTGTTTAATTTTTGTAAAAATCTTTTGAGTTAAAATTAATTTGTTAGACATTTTTGGGTGCATGAAATAGTGAGAGAATTTTATTAAATTATTTAGTCACTTTTATTGATTAAATTAATTTATTAAATTATCTATTATGTTGTGCATATTTGGATTTATGTGCACATTATTGATATTTGTGATTAGCATGCAGTTTTGTGAGGAGTAGCCACAGCATCCTCATTTGTTTGTGTTACGTGCATTAATTAATCACATATGGATTTAAAATATCAATAATAATTAAATATATAGTTATGATTTATCTTTACCCACAGGTAGATATATCATGATTGTACATTTAATTAGGGAGAGAATTAATTTCTTCATTAAGTTGTGCATATTTGGATTTTCAATGCACATGAATGATATTTGTGGTTAGCGTGCAATTCTTTGAGGAGTAGCCACAGCATCCTTGTTTATTGAAATTTTTGCATGCGTTCATTAATCACATATGGATTTGAAATATTATTTATAATTAAATGTATAGCTATGATTTATCTTTGCCCATATGTATATATCTCATAATTATACATTTAATTAGGGTGGGAATAGAATGACCTCGTTATTTTCTAATTAGCCCACATGCATTGGAAAATTATGAATGCATTCTAATTATACCATTTGAGATAAATACTTGGTTATGCTAATGTCTTTGCCCATAGGTAGACATTAGTGATACGTATTTATACTGCTTGCATGCTACATTTGAGCTAAGCATGCATATATGGCACAGTGACTTGTGATTGCTTCAAATTATTATTGTGAGCTTATTTATATGTTTATCAGTTCTCATTTTGCAGATCCAATTGCTGCTCCTAGGATTATGGATGATGTTAGCAACAAAATAATTTTAGATAACATCATTAACTATGCTGACTGGAGAGGCGATATTTTGTTGCAGCTTGGTTTATTGGACTTGGATTATGCCTTAAGGTTTGATAAACCTCTGAGACCTGATGATGCCTCTGATGATAGAGAGGCAAAGAAAAGGTATAATATGTGGGAGCGGAGTAACCGCTCATCTCTTCTGCTTATTAAACAAAGGATCTCTAGGTGCGTTAGGGCAGCAGTCCCTAAGTGTGACATAGCTAAGGGATACCTGGAAGCCTTAGACAAATAATTCAAGCTAACAGACGAGCAGATGGGTGGTGCCATCATGTCTGAACTATGTGCTATGAGGCTTACAGGTATTGGTAGTGTAGGGCAACATATTATGGAGATGAGAGGTATGCTTTCATCGCGTGTTACATTTGAGTCTAACTTTTCTAGCGTTAATGATGACACTTGGTGGATTGACACTGGTTCGATGATCCACATTTTGACTACCATGCAGGGCTTTCTGTCAAGCAGGTCTCCATATCCCAATGAGAAAACTGTCCTTTTAGGCAGTGGGAGAGGAGATCCTGTGAAAGCTGTTGGAACCTTTCGCATTCATCTTTCAAATCAAAATATTTTAGAACTTTATGATATTTTTTTATGTTTCCTCTTATAAGAGGAATTTGATTTCTATGTCAAAGCTCATTCTATTTGATTATCATCTAGTTCTTTATAAGAAACTTATGACTTTGACAAATTCAGTTTTGATTGCGAATTTGGTTATGATTGATGGCTTGTTTAAAATTATTTCTAATTCACCTCAATCTCTTTCTGTTTCGCGTGGTACTAAGAGAAGTGTCATCGATGAGAATTCTTATAGCCTGTGGCAGAGGAGATTGTGTCATATCTCCATTGACAGAATCAAAAGGTTAAATAAAGAAGGAATTTTTCAATCTTTAAACCATTCAGAGTTTGATTCTTGTGTGGACTGCATAAGGGGAAAGCAGACCAATAAGTCACATAAGGGGGCTAAAAGAAGTTTTGAGTTGCTAGAAATTGTACACACGGATATTTGTTGCCCTGATTTGACTGCGCATGGTCAAAAGTACTTTATCACCTTTATTGATGATCACTCATGATACATGTGTGTCTACATGCTTTATAATAAAAGTGAAGCACTAGATGCTTTCAAGGATTATAAAGTAGAAGTAGAAAAATAGATTGAAAAATCAATCAAGATCGTGAGATCAAACCGTGGTGGTGAGTATTATGGCAGATACACTATGACCATGGTGTAGCTGAGAGAAGAAATATGACCTTACTGGATATGGTTAGGAGCATGATGAGTAGCTCCAAACCGTCTTCTCTGTGGAAGGAAGCACTCAAGACAACCACATACATATTGAACATGGTTCCAACAAAGGCAGTGTCCAAGACACCCTTTGAAATCTGGAAAGGATAGAAACCCAGTTTAAATCATTTCAAGGTATGGGGTTGTCCTGCGAAAGTAAGAGTGTATAATCCACAGGAGAAGAAGTTGGATCCTAAGACCATCAAAGCTTACTTTGTAGGCTATACGGAGAGGTCTAAGTGTTATAAGTTTTATTGTCCTCCACCTTCTACAAGGTTTATAGAGTCTAGGAATACCAAGTTTCTTGAGAATGATGTGATTAGTGGGAGTGATTGTCTATTAGACGATAACATACAGCAAACCACTGACATTATTCATGAGAGGATGTCAATAGTCAATGTTTATCCCACTGTTGGGATTGACATTGAATGTGATGTAGACCCTATGGCTCAAGTTGATGGTGCTGAACAAGACAGATACATACCTGATGGTCAACCTATCACACAAGTGGAACTACCACAAGATGTGATAGAGGATGTCATTATTAAGCAACCTGGTTCAACCCAAGAGGTTGAATTGAGGAGGTCAACTAGAGAGAGAAAACTGATATTACCTGATGACTATGTAGTGTATTCTGCTGAGGTTGACTGTGATGTAAGTGTTGAGAATGATCCTTTGTCGTTTACTCAGGCTGTGAGGAGTGTGAACTCGAAGTTGTGGCATGACGCTATGATTGATGAAATGAATTCTATGGCAAACAACCATGTTTAGGAACTTGTAGAGTTGCCTAGTGGGTCTAAAGCCATTGGCTATAAATGGGTTTATAAAACCAAAAGATACTCACAAGGTAAAATCGATAGATACAAGGTTAGGTTGGTTGCAAAGGGATTCACTCGAGTGGAAGGAATCGATTATAGTGAAACGTTTTCACTTGTATCTAAGAAAGATTTATTCCGTATCATCATGGCATTGATTGCCCATTTCAATCTGGAGTTGTACCAGATGGATGTTAAGATTGCTTTCCTCAATAGTGAACTGGAGGAAGAAGTCTACATGAAGCAGCTTGAGGGTTTTGTTGCAAAAGGTAAAGATCAATTAGTGTGCAAGCTGAAGAAAACAATATATGGTTTGAAACAGGCTTCACGGCAGTGGTACTTGAAGTTTCATGAAGTGATCACGTCATTTGGTTTCGTTGAGAACATCATGGATGATTGTATATACCACAAGGCTAGTGGAAGTAAAATCATATTCTTGATTTTGTATATAGATGACATACTACTTGCTACCAATAATCTAGGACTATTACGTGAGGTGAAACATTTTCTGTTCAAGAGCTTTGACATGAAAGACATGGGTGAGGTTGCTTATGTCATTGGCATGAAGATCCATAGAGATAGAACCCAATATTTTGTAGGCTTATCTCAAGAGGCTTACGTTGTCAAAATTCTTGAACGATTCAGGATGCAAAACTGTTCATCTAACGTGGCTCCTATTGAAAAAGGAGACAAGTTTAGTCTAAGTCAATGTCCTAAAATTGAGCTTGATAGGAAATAGATGGAAGCTTGATGTATGCGCAGGTTTGTACAAGACCTGACATCGCTTTTGCTGTGGGTATGTTAGGAAGATACCAAAGTAATCCTGGGGAAGCATCTTGGACAGCTGCAAAGGTGTTTAGGTACCTACAAGGCACTAAACACTACATGCTCATATATAGGAGAACAGACAGTTTGGACGTGATTGGATACTCAGATTCAGATCTTGGGGGATGCGTAGACTCGAACAAGTCTACATCTGGTTATATCTTCCTATTGGCAGAAGGAGCTATATCGTGGAGAAGCGCTAAGCAAACTCAAACAGCTCCTTCTACCGATGATGTTGAGTACATTGCGTGTTTTGAAGCAAGTTCACAAGCTATTTTTATAAGAAATTTCATTGCTGGACTTAAGATTGTGGATTCAATCTCTAAGCCAATCAGAATGTACTGTGATAATACAGCTACGGTGGCCATAGCTGTTATGGCCCAGGAAATTTTAAGGGTTATGTGTATATTTATTGCTGTTAATGTCAAAGATTTATGGGTAGTAGAGTGGTCAGGAGGCGAGAGTTAAAGGTTATGGCATGTATTCGAACCCTAGAGACTGCGAAAATGGGGTTTTTATTTTTCTCTGGCTGGAAAAATTATGAAAATGCCCCTGCCCCATTTTCTTTTCAGTCACCGTATCCCCTTTTCTTCAGAATGCTCAGAAGCCATCAGCGACACAGTGGGGATCAGTGAGAGCTCTGAGAAAAAATCTACTGTGCCATCAACGCCGACACTGTCCCATCGAATGAATTTCCATTTGCCTATTAATGTTACGAATAACAGAAATTAGGGGAGCCTTGAGGGAGGTAGAGCGAAGTGAGGCAATCAGCATTATTGGAGTTTTCTGTGGTGGGGCTCAGCTAGCATTGTTGCCTTCACTTTGCGCAATATTTCTGTGTTGGCATCCCATTTCTTTCCCTGCTCTGTTGCTCGATGTAAATGGCAGGGTACTGTAGTAAGTCACAGCAGACACTATTCTATGGTGTTTTTGAGTGGTGCTGCCTTGTGGGGGTACGTGGAAAAGGGATTGGAAGCATAGTTGATGCTAGGATGTTGGAACCCTCCTTGGACCCTGAGCCATGTGGTAAGCTGTTGGATTTCTCCTTTCTTTCTTGGCTGTGAGAATGTGTATGGGGATTTGTTTGCTCTGTTGAGAAAAGATTGAAATGGTGTGTGCTGTGGATAGGGAAATCTCGTGTGTGAATGATTATGTTGCTATCGTGTTACTCTGTGCTATGGTTGTAAATTCAAAGAGTAGTGGCCACTGGCTAAGGCTCATATGTTGAAAATCTTCCTTTTCTTCTTTTCTCATTTGTTGTTGCGTCATTGTATTGTGGTCACAAGTTTACCATCATTATTATGGACATCTTTACTATTGCGCTTAACCAGAATATATGTGTATGTGTGCTTTGCTATTTTAGATATTGGTCTCTGAGTAAATAAACCTGTGTTTGTGTTATACCGTGGAGGCTTCTGTGTGTGAATTATCTGCTAAATGAGTTGGTGGCCATTTGAAACAAAGAAAGGGATAGAGGTTGTCAATGAGATTGGACACTTGCTTAGTTTCAGGAAAAGATGTGTGTATATGCTCATCGTGTGTGCTATGGATATATTTGGTCATTGTGCTGTTTAGGATGTTGTTGCAGAGGTGAATGATATGTGTATGTTCTGTACGCGTGCTATATATATATTTAGATATGTTATTTCGGTTTTGAAGGCTAAGGTTATGAATCAGAAGGAAGAAATAGATACCTCTATCTTGACATACTTATGGTGCTGATGTGGGTGAACAGATATATGCATATAGTTGGCTGTGTTGATGGAGGCATATATATGTGTGTATTGGCTGACTTAGGAGGAGTCTTACTAAAGATGGAGTTTTGGGAATTAGGATTTTTGGACAAAGGTGCTGGTTAATTGGGTACAAGAGATAGCTATTAGTGTAATGAAATTTTTGAAATCCTTGGGAAGGCTCATTTTAATGGTAAAAGTTAATGAATTGATTGGAATAATTATATGTTAATATGTATATATGGGAAGTGGTGGGGTTATGTCTAATTAACAGTACTCTGTATTAAAGAATGAACGGTATTCCTCGATGAAATGTTTTATTTTGGAAAAATCTAGGGAAATAAAGAGAAATGGACATTCTAAAGTTAAAGTAGCATAGGAATCTATTTTGAGTTATTATAATTGATTTGAAGACTTTAAGGTGCTAACCTCAATATTGAGATGAGTTTTGGGTTAAGGGATGCTGGTTGTTAGTACAAAGGTTAATGAGCAATGTCTTTTGGAATGATTTAAAGTGATAATTCTATCTTGGATATGATAGGGAATGGTAAGAGCATATGTTGTTTTTGAAAGGTTGATGGTGTGTTATAGATTGAAATGTTAGATTTAGGATGATTTATTTCTGTTGAAGCTTTAATTAGTATGTTAATATGTTGTTTCAATATACTAGGGAATTGAAAGCGATTTTAGTTGAAAGTGATTGGCTGAAATGGGTAAAGGTTTTAGAGCATGGCAGGTGAGTGAATAACGTTCCCTAAAATTTATATTTTTAAATGCATTGTCATTTCAAATGATGAATTTCACATATGGATTTCGAAAAGCAAATTTTATGAAAATATGGTTTAAATCATTAGAAATTATTTTCTTTCGATTGGTTTACAAAAGAATTATGATTATGTATGAAAATGGATGAATAAGCTTTTTGAAAAAGAGTTTGGCAAAAGTGCATTGAACTGATGTTATTCATGAAATATATTCTTATGAGAATTTTATATGATTTTACAGTAACTTGATTTTTAATGTACATGCTGGAGTTTTGAAATTCAAAGTGGTTTTTACCAACGGTTATGGCATTGAAACGGTTGAGACTATTATATGTGAAATAAACCCCATGCATGATAGAAATGTGTTAAAAGGACAAAATACAGAACGCTAGTTGCTAACAGCAGTACTGTTAGCCCTTGGTGCACCTTGGTTACTCGAGCTCGATGGAGATACGTGAGTCTCGTACTAGCGACAGATTATTCATGGGATTTATTTTGCTTCTGTTATTCATAGGTTTCGTACCTACGTCTATTTTGTGGCTTCGGGCTGCGTCTAATGGTTATTTACGCTCGTGGACTGTGTGTGCATGTCTATTTCATGACTTTGTGCTACGCATGGTTATTTACCTTCGTGGAATGTGTGTCCACATCTGTATTCGTTCTGTTGAAGTCCTACAGAAATATTATGGTTTTGAAAGGATTGTTTTACATCAATGGATTTGAAATGATTCCTTCAAATTGTTTCTCTGAAACAATAATATTTACGGAAAGATTATAGTTTCAAAAGGATTAATATTAAATGATTGATTTGAAATGGCTATTTTAAAATTGTTTCCCTGAAAGAAAATATTTACGGATAAGTTCGCATCAAATTACGATATGTTATTTGAAACATGTTTATGCATTGTTTATTTCCGCATTCTTTTAAATCATATTTTTGGGACGTTATTCACGAGTAGATTATTTAGCTTCAGATAGTGCAGGTAACACTAATCCTCTCACTGAGCAGTGAAGAGCCTCGTTGTCGATCCAAAGCGTCGTTTTTGACAAAACTACTTTTGGTGTAATTATCATTTATAAAGTGCTTGTATTATTTTGAAAAGAAGGTAAATGCTCCACATAGTCTTTAGAAAAGATTTTATTTAAGGCGTTAGGCTTTCAGAATGTGAAGTTATTCATATTCTGTGCCGGTCATGGTCTAAATTTTGGGACGTGACAATAGCGAACAATAAAAGGAATAAAAGTCGCAGCAAGTTTGTTGAACTTAAATTCCTTTGCTTGAGAGAGAGGGTTCAGGATGACCAAGTTTCCGTTGAGCGTATCAGTACATTGGACATGTTGGCTGATCCTTTAATGAAAGGATTGAAGCCGAACATCTTTGTCACACATGTACCTCATATGGGACTTCGTCCTACTTTTAATTAATGGAGCTATGGGCAATAAAATTATATTTTGTGGTTTATCATTTCAATTTGTGATTGTATATATTTTGTGTTATTGAAATTGATAAACATTGAGACAGGAACCTATGAACATTGAGTTCATGTATATTGTGATACCCATTAAGTGATGGTGCTACCTGTAATACATGGAAGGTAATACCCAATAAAAGGGGACTTATCGCCTTGATTCTTGTAGCGCGATATCAGTTTACCTAAACAGGGTGATAACATTGAGTATATGGGCCAAGTGGGAGAATGTTGGATATTTATTATTATTATAACGTATTTAGATATTAATTAGGATAATTAATAAATATTTCTGAGTGTGGCCCGTAGTCATTGGGCCCAGTCCAAGGAGGTTTATTGACTCAGTTTATTTAAGGTTAATTTTCTGATAGTGGAAATTAACAATTCATTGAGTGTGAGATCTCTTTTCTTAGTCCAGAGCAAAACCCTATTTTCAGCTCGCTTCTGAAGGTTCCCCATTGGTGACGGCTAAGAACAAGGTCATCGCTGTGCCGAATCACCAGTTGGAATAACCTGTTATTTATCTGACAGTGTTCTCTTTTGACAGGTATCTCATTTGATTCCAGTTCTCCTTAGATCAATCAAGTTAATGGCAAAAGGTAACGTTAAGTCTTCCACTGCATTTTATATAAGTTTATATTTGAGTATGATATAATTTGGATTGATTATAGTGTTTTTGAGATGTTTATTTTATAACAAGAATTTCCAAAAACACATTGAAACCACAAGATATCGAGAAATAGCGCTGTTCAAATTTGGACCCAAGCCCGATGTCTTGCTATTGCAACATTAGAGAGACCCATTTGGAGTATTCAAGTTAAGCATGTGAAAGCATGACAATGCAACAAACGTAGGTTCATTCGAAAGCCAAGTCATCCATGAGACACCGTACCCAATCATTTGATTCATTCCCATCATTCTGGACCTGAAACGACGATATATTGATGTTGAGGGACGAAACTGTGGGTTCCCGGTACCTTTTTTTGGAGACTATTTCATTAAACTGTGGGCTTCAGTCACCTCGATCTTTTGATTGTTTTCAATTTATTTATCTTCCTTCTCGCAACACAAGAATCGGCAAATTAGTGTCATTTGCAAGAATGCCCACACACAGCACCAGAAACCACATAACCAGTGCCATGGACTTGATAATCCGATCAAGCATACCGTTTAGCGCCATTGGATTAATGTTGCTCATTCTCTACCTTTTTCTCTCCATATGAAGAAGCCGCTGGAGAAATAAAACTACGGCTAGAGAAGCACCACCAGAAGCTGGCGGTGCGTGGCCTTTGATAGGGCACCTCCATCTCTTTGGTGGACCAGAGCCACCGCACACAACCTTAGGCAAGATGGCTAACAAATACGACCCATCTTCACCGTAATTCTTGGGGTTCAACCAACCTTGATCTTGAGCACTTGGGAGATTGCTAAGGAATGCTTCACTGCGAACGACAGAGCCTTTGCTAGCCGTCCCAAACGCGTAGCCTTCGAAGTCTTGAGCTACAACTCCAGTACGGTCGGATCCTACTGGCGCCACGTGCGCAAGATCGCCATGCTCGAGGTCCTCTCCAACCATCGCTCAGAGACACTTAAACATGTGAGAGAATCCTACGATCATTGGGTAAAGTTGAACACTAATAGTGGTCAGAATTTGGAATCAGTGCGTCCTGTGTCATGTGAGATGAAGAAAAGGAACGAAAGGATTCGAAAAACACTGAGGGATTTGTTCGACCTAAGTGGAGCATTCTAGATATCAGCCGCGTTGCCGTATTTAAGTGGCTGGATTTGGGTGGGCAAGAGAAGGCCATGAAGAAGACAGCAAAAGAGTTGGACCAATTTATTCAGTTTTGGTTGGATGAACACACGTGCACGCGGCAAGAGGAACTCCGGTTCAGGGCAAGCCGGACCTAAGCACGGAGATGTCATGGACGTACTTCTTTCCAACATTGATGAAGCGGAAATGATTGATGGTCGAGATCCTAACACAAGGATTAAAGCTACAAGCATGGTACGTCTTCCATATGTGTGTGTTTGTTTGTTTTTCCGTTTGCTTTGTCTGCATGACTGCATCATATTCGTGATATCTTGTGTTATGAAATTTATTAGTAAAATTTATAATCGGTGGACATCCCTTTCCTTAAGGAAAAAAATATTATTTTCCTGATCCCATCACTGCATGCTGTGTATTATGCATGTGGTCTATCTAGTACATATGAAGCAAGCCTAGATAGAATTCTGAATGATAATTTTTCTAGATGCCTGATTTTCGCTGGGGCTACAAATTTGCAGGTCGTAATTTTAGCGGCAACGGACACAACAACGGGTACACTAACTTGGGCTCTGACTTTACTAATGAACGACCTTGAAGTCCTAAAGAAAGCAGTAGATGAAGGGGACACACAAATTGGGGGAGAAAGGTTGGCATCAGAATCGGACTTAAAGAAGCTTCCTTACCTGCAAGCCATCCTCAAGGAAACGTTGCGCCACTGAATATGGTCCACAAGTCTATGGAAGATCACCGTGGCTGGGTACCAGGTAACATCGATCCGGCACACATCTCTTGACGAACCTCTCAAAAATCCATCCAGACCCACTGGTATACGAAGACCCGTTGGAATTTAGGCCAGAGAGATTCCTAACTACACACACAGGCGTGGACTTGAGAGGTCAGCATTCTGAACTGATTCCCTTTGGCTCATGATGCAACTCACACTCGCCAATTTGCTGCTTGGTTATGCGAGAACTCGTTGGCCTCACCAGCTTCAAAGCCTCGCCTCTTCACGTCTCTCCCCTCATCTTTACGCGCATAACGGAGATAAAAAATTGGCTAGCTTGCCTTTTTAATTATGTATCTGTTTTTGTTTTTTGGGGATAAAGATCTATTGAGTGGAATCTTTTTTATAAATCATGTATTTAATTATCAGCGTATTTGTTTTTACTGTTATTGCAATGTTCTTGGAAAGCATATTGACCAATGTTAGGAACAGGGATTGAAGTCCGAAAACGGCGGTAGAGAGCAAATCAAATGGATGATGAGCAGTGGAAGACTTTCACATTTTACTGCTCCAGTTCATGGGTCCTTTTACTTTATTATATATATATATATATATTACTTATTAAGCCTAATTATATTCCATGCTAGACTTCCCATATCAACTCAAATCTATTCATACTTGGATGTCCCTAACAACTAAGTCAAGAAAGAAAATTGAATCCATTAGCCTTAAGATGAGGCCAGATCCTGTAAAATCTGGTCAATACCATCCGCCAGGAGACCTTGCAACAAACCCAAAACACGGAGTTTAAATTCCGTACTGAAGATCCTCTCCATTGTCTTTGAATCATTAATGCCCATTTCAATATGAAATATGAAATTTATTGGGAAATCTATTCCATGCCCATACATACAACTTTCTTTTTATATGCATATGGATAGATATTTTTGTACAGGATATAGATATTTGGAAAAAATGGAGAAAAGTAAGGTGCATAGATATGTGAAGGTGAAAGCGAAACATGAGAGTAAAATTGAAGGTTGGGAGCGACCAAGAGGTCTTCATAATGGAATGGCACTATCATCGATCATCATGAGTCACAAAAGGTGGTCCTTAGTTTGGTAGTTGATCCCCATTCAATATATGGATGGCATTACTCCTCCCAACTGCATCGAGTTGCAAAGCTTCCCCAAACCAATGCTCATAATTACCCCGCCCCGCCCCGCCCTCTACTGTTTGACGCAGGCATGCACCTAATTAATTAACAATGCGAGGTGCTCACATAAGATAGTATACATGATTTATGTGTTGATTGGTGAAACCACATTAAAATGCTCTCACACCTAGTTAGCTATAAGTACCCGTGGCTTGCTATTTTTAATTTGAAATTATTACTTTATAAATGTAATAAAAATATCAAAATTACTGAAATTGTATTTCTCTCATCGTTTCTTCCTTTTGCTAAAATATGCATCCTTATCCACGATGATGGTCCCCAGTGCTGGGGGCCGCGCTATTATACCGAGCTCCACATGATAACAAAAAACCAATAACTTTCTTGATTCAATCATTTAACACTCCCAAGTAAAGTAATTTGGACGGTGATTGATTGACTCCAAAAAAAAGGAAACAATTGGAAGGGGGTAGGAATATGCTTTATAGCGTAGACGGTATTTATTGTTGTCTTGCTAACAAAATATATTATATATGTAGGAGCTGCCAAATTAACAAACCACGACCACCTACCTGCTCGGACAACTACTCCCAATCCTTGGGTTGTTCATATAACCCGGAGCTTCCCAAACGACACCGTTTTCATGTCGGTCTTTATACCCTCCCACCCATATATTAACAGTAATAATATCAATGCTCCCACATATTTGAATATGGTTTTTTTAATTCCATAAAAATTAATATAAAATTAATATAATTTTTTTTACAAAAGATTAGATTTATCTATAATTTAAAAGTAAGATAAATTTTTTTTTTCTCCTCGATTATCCAAACGTGTTACCCATTGTATGACTGTATTTTTGGATCTTGAAACGACAATACCAACTGCTACGTCACAAATAATAGACCACTAACAAGTAACTACTCAATTAACTCTGGTTAAGTCAACTAACTGCGGTGAAGGAATTTCCAATAGAGCCTTCAAGTGATCTGTATAGTTATGCAACGCTCAAACGTATCGCGAAACGCAAGTCATACGTGGGGCGCCCAAACATTTCCATATCCGTCTTCTGCGCTTTCCGGCTGGAGATTTCGCCTGTGATCTCGACCTGGAAGGATGATGTTGAGGGATGAAACTGTCGGTTCGAGAAGCGCGAGGCATAGCGCCACCGTCTCTGCGGCATCAAATAAAGTTCTGGTGGCCGTGAAGGTGGAGCGGGTGATCTCCAAGACCGCATTGACATGGGCACTCACTCATGTCGTTCGCTCCAGCGATTGCATCACGCTGCTCGCTGTATACTGTGGCGAGAAAACTGGTATACTTAGAAATCTCTGGAGAAATTCAGAATTTATTGTCGTTTTCCCAGCTGTTCAATTGAATTCAGTAATCAATTGCCTCCTGGTTTTGCTTCAAATTTGAATGAGCAAGGCTTTTAAATTGTAATTGTATGGTTACGACGACGATAGCTTTGGATGATTACAGGCAGAAGATTCTGGCATTTTTCGAGACTGGCAGGAGATTGCACGAATGGACGGCCGGAAAAGTTGCCGGAGCGGATTCATGAAATCTCCGAGTCTTGTGCACAGATGGTGCTTCAGTTGCACAATCAGACTGAGGTAACTTATAATTCACCGAAACAAATATGTATGATAGGTTGTAGACTACTCTATAAAGGCATCGACCATTACCAACCACAATTCTTTCCTATAGATGCTTCGATTAGACATTTACTTGAACGTTTCACCATATTTAAGGCGGTAAACAACAAAACCACGTGGCTTTTCCCTTGCTGAAACGGCGGTTTAATTTACATGCACAAAGTCTTGGGGAAAATTATAAAAGTCTTAGGGAAAATTATTTTTAAGAAAACTTATGTTTTATAATTTAAAAAAAAATTATCAGAGTCAATATTTTTATTGTAAAAAATTGTAAAATTAAAGTTATGGTTGTATTTAGAATGAATACTTAAAAACGACCTATTAGTCATTAACTCATTTATATCCTATTTGCACTGTCTTGTCTTATGATATCTCTCTCTCTGGGCATGACAAATTTATTTGAAAAATTATAAAATTATGATTATAATTAGGCCGAATACCTTAAAACGACCTAATAATCGTATATACAATTATGTTTATATCCTATTTGCAATGTCGCGTCCTCTATGTATTATTTATTTTTGGAAGGAGATTGGAGCGCAAATACTGGTCTTTGTCTGTCGAATTGATCAAAGACGTGATAGAGATGACTTCTGATCTGCTCCAGGCTGTATTGGCTTGCTGAATCGGTTTTCGCATGTGCTTCATGATAATTGTTAAATACGATGACTGGGTAGATCCATAATTGCAAATGCCTAAAATTATTATAAACTTTAAAAGTGAATTATATTTAATTAGCAAAGGAAGTTTCCATAACAATTATACTATATATATAGTTGGGAGACCAGCAAGTATCAGTTTTATGTACATTTTCAATCAAAATTACAAATTTCAATTTTAATATATAATTGAGTTCATTATAAGTTCTCAATTTTTTTTTAAAGATAGATATCAGTCCCTGCAAAAACGTGAAATTTTTATGAGATTTATAATATACGGCAGCAAAGGAACATGTGCATATATTTATAATTAGTTATTCGTGCTGTGATAATCATAATCTATACCTAAATGGCAGATATAAAAATTAATTTATGATGATTAACTTCAAATGTTTGGCTCACTGTAGTTCATTGTAAATTTTTGCCATTGTGGATATGAGCCATTTCATTTGATATTTAGGTAAGGTATACAGCTATACATTGTTTTTTTTTTAAAAAAAATAATATTACTTATATGATGATATTATTAATCTGAATATGAAATATAAGAATACTAATAATACATAACAGAGGTAAAAACTTATCCCGACCCACTCACATATAATGTTTTGAATTAGTTTATTTCTTTCTTCCCTCCAATAAAATATAACTACATTTTTAATTTTTTGCTGGAAAGAAAATAGATGTCACATATAATGTTTTAAAAATAGATGTCTTGAACATCATGGGTAAGAAAATAAAATGATGAACTACGGTTTTGTTGGGAAAATACATTCGCTTGATAAATTTACTGTTTTAATTTTCCCATGAATACAGGTGAGGGTGAAGATCAAGGTGGTCACCGGAACACCCAGTGGTGCGGTGGCAACTGAAGCAAGATGTAGTGGGTCTAATTGGGTCATACTGGACAAGTAATTAAACGTGAAAAAAGTATTTTTCTTTTTTCTGAGCTATTCAATTTCATTAGCTGATTGCAAGTTGGTTGTGATATACCTTCTGTCCATGCCATGCAAATAGGACAAGACACCGTGAAATTGCTATTGTTGATCCAAAACGAGGATGTTAGATTGAAGAGGATGTCTTAGAGTAGATTGCTATGTAGGATGGCTCCATTTGATTTACATTAGGCACAATGGAATTTAACAATACCAAAGACATTTCGATCAGGAAAAAGAACCCCCCAAAGACATACTTGAGGAACATCTACTTTGAATTCTGAGTTCTCAAGATTGAATAATCGCATCTTATTACTTCCACTCAGAAATAAATTAAATAGAAACTTCCTCTGAAGCCCAAATGAGTAGTTAGTTAATTGATGTTTACTGTTTCTGAAACAGGAAGTTGAAACAAGAGGTGAAGCATTGCATGGATGAACTCCAATGTAGTATCGTGATGATGAATGGTTCACAGCCAAAAGTTTTAAGGCTTAATTTAGGGTCCTATGATGAATTCCAAACCCCTACCTTTTCTACTGCCTCTTCCCCAGGAATTGATATTGGAAGGCTACGAGGTCACCGATTGAAGCCCTCCACCCCAGCCAGCAGCCCTGAAGAAGGAGCTACTTCTAATACAGCATCTACCTTGGTAAATTCAGTGTCATCTTCTGACACTATGCCCTCTTTTTTTCTGGTCTATGAACAAAATCCTCTGTTCGAGGGTCAGGGTCCACAGAGAAGGAAACAGAGACCAATCAATGAACCCAAAAATTTCGACGACCAACCCCCATTAGCCTTTGAATTGGACAGGGAAAGGATTAATCACACTTTGACCAAATCCCCGGTATCATCTGTGGTTAGTGATGAGAAAAGTGCGTTTTGGAGTCCTCAAAATCACCTTGTCGATGAGAAGCCTCAAATAACAGAAAACACTACAATTAGTAGAAGATCTAAATCTCCCACTTCTAAAACTTTACTTGAAAGATTTGAACATTGTGATCAGGAGATGTGGAGTGATGAAGAAGGACATGAGCAAGCTCAAAGTGGAAATTATGTTGTAAAATCATGCATCAAGTATACCATTCCTGCAGTCAGAACTTCCTCAGTACCTCGTCCCCTATGCTCATACTGTCAAAACAAAACACCAGTTTTTGGAAAACCTCCTAGACGCTTCCACTACAAAGAATTAGGGGAAGCTACTGATATGTTTTCAGAGATGAATTTTTTGGCTGAAGGTGGATTTGGGATAGTTCACAAGGGAGTGCTACGAGATGGTCAGGTCGTTGCAGTGAAACAGTTAAAGTTTAGTGGCTCTCATGCAGATCTTGATTTCTGTAGGGAAGTCCGAGTATTGAGCTGCGCACAACACAGAAATGTTGTGCTGTTGATAGGATTCTGCGTGGAAGGCGATTTGAGGATATTAGTCTATGAGTACATATGCAATGGATCCTTAGAGCTCTATCTGCATGGTTTGCACCGGCTTCCTTCTTCTCAGTTAATTACCGAAATATCAGCTTACAAAATCCAAATTTTTGAGGGACCCTCTCATCAATTTGGGATCCTCGCAGTTTCTATATGATTAGGTTCTCTTGGACAATCAAATGCTCCAATCAAATTTTTATGTATTGTATATTTTCAGGAAAGAACAAAGGAGCCCTAGATTGGAACTCACGCTTGAAGATAGCAATAGGAGCTGCACGAGGACTACGCTACCTTCATGAGGATTGTAGAGTGGGCTGTATAGTGCACAGAGACTTTCGACCCAGGAATATACTCTTAACCCATGATTTTGAACCTGTGGTAATTAATTTCACTGATTCATCATTTTTGAAGCCTCTGTTTTTTGCGATCTTGTGGTTTCGAAATAACAATCCCGAATCTCTTAACCTCAATCATTTCTTTTAACGTTAGACTCTTGCATACCCTCAATCATTTTTTGTAAGAGTCTGTTGAGAAAACTAACATAAATGCACAAGTTCGCTTTCGGAAGTGATGGCGTGAGCTCTTTTATCATATGAAAAAACTCCTTACAATTGGCTCATTGCCTTCGCCAATACTTAATAGTAGTATATTACTGAACCAATACGTAGAATTATAGCATCTAATAAATCTAATCATTTTCAACGCATTTAGATGGCGGATTTTGGCCTTGCAAGGTGGCAGTCAGAATGGAACTTAAATGCTGATGATCGAGTCATTGGAACTTCAGGGTATACTTTTCTATTCTGTTTAAGCAATCATCAAGTTATCATCTGTTTATATTTTGATTCTTTTTTTTTTTTTATAATTGGCTATGTTTTGATTCTAATGTCAAGCTTTTTCACGAATAAGCCCAGGTATCTTGCGCCGGAGTATCTTGATGCTGGAAATCTTACATATAAAGTAGATGTGTATGCATTCGGAATTGTCTTGTTAGAGTTAATAACAGGTCGAAGAATTAGTGAGTTGGAACACAACAACGGACCCTCGTTTCTTTCAGAATTCTTTCAACCCCTGCGCATGTTACAATCCAATCATATATTAGAAAACCTCCAAATTCTGAATCCATGCTTGGAGATCGAGGCGTCACGGCAATTGAATCTTAAGTTACAAGCAATGGCCCGAGCTGCTTCCTTGTGTCTACGTCCAGATCCTGATGCCAGACCCCCAATGTCGAAGGTATGTCTTAGTAGTTAAATACTTCGATGAAATTTGGTTCCAAGAACACGGAGTAGAAATTCTTGAGAGAAAAATAAAAAGAATCTGCTTGATCCAAAGAGGCAAATTATGGACTGACAATGGTTCTATTTATTGCAGATCCTCAGAATGCTGGAAGGGGGCGATCCAGTTCGTCCTACGGGTTTAGACCTAAACTCGGTTGGTAACGCAAGTGGCCATTTAAGAGGACTGACGTCCCACGCTCAACCTCAAGGTACAAGAAGCCACTCTCGTAGGCTCTCACATTAATAAAGTTTGACCCAGATGCACGCACATAATGTGAGAAAAGGGATTTTTTTATACTATTTATTTTATTACATATACGAAGGCAATTTGGGTTATTGAAAACGTTATGTTTTGTATGGGACACGTCTGCATATCTCTGCAGGCCGGTCCAAGCTCATCACAAATTGCAACACAGTACCAAATACTTGTCACATTGTATTCACCACTATATTTTTCTATATGCTTAAGTGTGTGTTAGGGCCCAAAAGAAAAACACACGCAAACCCTAAATCTGGCTGCTGTTTTACACAATGTAGTGTTAAATCTATTGCTACAACACATATACACTCGTATTCTGTTGTGAACTTCAATTTGAGTATTAAGTAATAATAATAACCGGATTTGAGGTATGAAGAAAGAAAGAAAAAAAAATGAAATTTACAGGCGGTGGTCACCTAGATTCTTAGGAGAATGTGGTATAAATGAAACATCTTTTTTTTTTCAGTAAATAAAGAAAGGGTCAATTCATTGACCCGTGAAATGAAAGCAAAAGAATTACACCTGATGTTTGACATTCATACATATGATTCTATCAGATGCAGTCATACAATGAAAAATGATAGCGCAAAGTTAGGCTGTTGATTCTAATTCCTGTTGCAAAAGCTAATTCTCTGCATATAATGATGCTTTTGGAGGCATACATTTTGTTTCACTCGGAGAAATGGCGTCCCCAACCAAAATTACCTGAAAACCAGCTGGCGGGCTCGAAGAAATTACCTTTTGTTGTTGGGTCGGCCAGTTGCAGAAGAAAAGCTGCTGCCATCCGATGGGATGGAGCCGAAATCCGGTATCTGCTGCCCTGCCGCCAGGCTCTGCCCCGTAACGCTCCAAACCTTCACGGATTTATCCAGACTCCCGCTGTACACCACCCACCGTTCATGTCCTTTTTCCGCTGCTTCCTTGTCCTCCATCACCGCCAAGCACTTCACCGGTCCGTCGTGCCCCGTCAGCACCGATAGGCACGTGTGAATATCCCCCTCCCTCCTCCACACGCATATCTTCTTGTCCGCCGAACCACTGAACACCAAGTTCCCCGTGGCCGCCATGCACAGCACTCCCAGCTTGTGCCCCTTCATCACACCTCCGTGCGCGTACTGCTTCTCTTTCTTCCAGAAATTCACTATTCCGTCCGACGACCCTGCGTACACTATGCTCCCTGTGGGGTCCACCGCTAATGAAGTCACCGCAAATTCTTGCTTCAACAGCGTCTCTGCCTCCACGTGCTTCGTGCCCTTCCCGTGCTGCTCTTTCCGCCACGCCTTCACCGTTCCGTCCGCCGATCCTGAGAACACCATTCCTTCCAACCCGCACACCACCGAGTTCACTGCGTCTTCGTGAGCTCTAATCGATTCCATGCACTTGGAATCGGATAACCTCCACACCTTTATGGTTCGGTCCCACGAGGCCGAATACAGGATCATCTTATCCATGCTCAAGCACAGGCCGGAAACGGCGTCGCAGTGCTTGATCCATAGCGCGGTTCGATTCTTTTTAACCTCCACGTAATTGCTGGGCTTGATGGAGCTCTTGAAGATGTCTTTCAAAGAAGGTAACGTGCCGGCACGCTTGTGAACGCTGGGATTTTTTGGAGAGACTTTCCAGACGCGAATTTTACCGTCCTGGTGACCCGAGAAGATTTTTCTGTCGGAGATGATGATGGCTTTGATCAATCCGCTGTTTGATTTGAAGCCGCTGAACTCTTGAAGGTTCTTCCAGACGCGAATGTTCTTACTGTCGGAGCCGGTATAGAGGAGGTCACCGGAAGCAGCTAAGGAATATATATGGCCTTCTTCGCGAACAAGGGAACCGATGAGGCCATTCTGGGTGGCGTTTTCTTCGTCGGTAGTGGACCAGGAAGAGCTGGCAAAGGGAGGCATAGCGGTCTGATTCCATGGGGACATCATCATGGGGGATCCCTCTCCACTGATACGACCGGAGTCGAAGTGCATATGGCCATGGCTGGCGGAGGAGGCGCTGCTCTCACGAGCGACGTAGTCGTCTTCGGAGTCGGAATGCATGTTGGTGGGGCGAGGCATGGTGTTGGCGTGGAAAGCCATGGCGTCAGGCCTCTGGTCGTTATTGCCAATATCTATTCCCCAATCCCTCCACAGTCCACAATCACATTATGCAAACTACACAGGAATTATTGTCAACAAAAGAACAGAATAAAGAAATTGATAATTGTGATTTGTTAGACGCTCTTGGATCGGTTGGCAGAGAGCAAAAGCAGGAAACTCAATGCCTAAGAATACCAATTCACTCCTGGCGGGACAGGTTTGGATTTAAATTATATACAATTAGTTAAATAAGTTGAGTTATTGATGGTGGAGCTGCAAATCGACAACATGCTGATACCTGCAACCATTCTTTTCTTTCTTTCTTTCTTTGTTTTTTTTTTTTTGGGAATGCCATGTTAAAAATAAACTAGTAATAAACATCTCAAAATTTAAACATTTGTATATTGTATAAAAGGAAATTACTCTTCTTAAATAGATAAAAAGTTGTATCAATTTATGCTGATTATACCAATATATATATAACAACACTAGGCACCAGTATATATACTGATTAAAAATAGTTAATGTATTTTTCTAAAATATACTATAATCATTTTCTATAACTCTTATTTTTTCTCTTAATTGATTGTTTTTAAAAAAATAATGATAGGGGTAATTTAAAAAAAATATACAAATATAAAAAATATGTATCATATTTAAAATAAAATTTAATTTATCAATTAAATCTTATATTAAGGACTCAAGATGTAATATAATGTGGATAACTTTATTGTTTCTTCATTATTTGTTTATCAACGTAATTGTTTTCTGTAGTTATTTTACTTTTCATTTTTTTCTCATAAAAAGCTGAATCTCATGCAAGTGCAAGGATGCGCGGAAATTAATGCCAATTTGTGTAAAAATATGTAGATACACAACTCACTGGCTCGATTAATATAGTTTCTGTTTATGAACTTGCAAGCTGCAGATTCCTAAACTCTTCAATACTGGAAAGTGGCTAACCCTTTCTTCATGTACACTAAACCCTCATTTTCTTTGCATATACTGTCAAGTTGTAACCACTTTAAAGAAAAACGGTGTGCATGAGTTAATCAATCTACATCTCCCTCTTTATCATGTTAATAATGACTATAGCGTTAATAATTCAATTAAAATTTGATGGAAAACTTTGAACTATGATATTACGCCATTTTCTGAGAATGTCCACTTTGAGCTTGAAGGCACACCTAACAAAGCTGAAGCTCTCAACCTCACCCTATAAAATTGCTAGGCTCAGCTTTTTTTGACACGGCGAGGATCGTATGTATGTATGTATGGTGTCAACTTTCATAATATATTCAATAATCAAAAAATGAAAAATAAAATCGTACTGTATATATAGAATAATGCAATAACATGTCGGCTCCTCCTTGATTCTCTTCCGCCCTGACTCCTTCATCCTTGTCATTTCAATGTCTGATTGTACTCTCTTTAGCTTTTCCCACTCACTCCTTGGATAATCGCATTCTTCATCAAGTCCCACCTCAAAGCAACGGGAGTAAAAGTTGCTTAAAAGCTTGCAGTCTTGAGAGAGGTGAGGGTAACGGAAGAACCCAACGGCGAGGATCCGACTTGAATCTCAAACGAATCATACCGAAGAAAAAGCTCCACCACCAACAATCTCGCCACCAACATCACGAAATCTTTTCCGGCGCACTGCTTGTTATCGACAGTCGGATTTTGATTCTCTGGCCCGTTCGACCATAGCACATGCTTCAGCAACTTCTCACCCTCGCCCACGAATCTGTCTCCAACAAATTCGTCCGCTCTCTCGAATATCTTCGGATCCTTCGTTGCGAATGGCTGGTAACCGAACAACATTTCCCCTTCCTTCACTTTGAACCTCTTCTCGTGGCTTTCGATCACTAGATCTCTCTTTGCCTTACCGTACTGTAACGGTACTGGCGGTTCTATTCTGAATGCTTCGTATACTACCGACTTCATCAACGGCATCTGCTCCATCGCCCTCATTGTTACTTCTCCACCGTTCGACCTCACCGCTGTTCTGATCTCCCTCGCCAATTCCGTGTGAAGTTTCACACCCGCCTGCCCAATCCACTTCAGCATGTTCGGGAAGAATATCTTCATTCCTCCGAAAGAATTGAAGCACGTCGCGAACAATAGGTTGTGGCAGGCTTCTTCTCTGGACACCCCCAAACGCTCCGCTTCGTCGAGCACGAAACCGGAGGACTCGTAGAAGAAATCGTATAACCTCTGGTAATCAGATTTGACCAAGGCTGGAGGGAGACGGAAGGTGTGGAATATGCCATCTTCGATGGGCTTTGGGAGGCCCACAATGAGAATAGGACTGAGCTGGAAGAGTACCCATTTCTGGACTATCTTTGGGCCGTCCAGCCCGAGTGTGGTATTGGCCGGGTTGGTCCCATATAGAGATCGAGCCAGAAAGTTAAAAGCGGCTTGATCATTGGCATCACCGAAGCTCGCTTTTCCATTCGCGGCAAGCTCGTCCTCGAGCGTAACGAAGAGCTGGGCGTAACTAGAATGGAATTCAGGAATCACCTTGTCACGACTGGACTTGAGGAGGAAGAACATGAGGCGCTTGAGCTGCTCGTGTCCGGGCTCGGAGGGGTCGAGGTAGGAGAGAACTCGGTAACCTCCGGTGAGTTCAGTGGAAGGCATGAAAGTGCCAGTGAACACATCTTTCTTCTCGACCTTCGTGACGTCGAAGAGAACGGGGAAGCTTTTCCCGTCAAGCAAGGCGACGACCTGTGGATTGGGAGCAATGAACGGTCCCGGCGGCATGTTGGTGCGGAAAACTGTGGACTGGTACTTTTGGATTCGTGATTTGAAGTACTCGTCTCGGCCTTGGTTATAGAAATAATCAAGACGATCTTTGAGGGGCCCAATAAGAGGAAGACCATAATGTCCGGGAATTTTCTGGACGGGTAGCTCTGCGGGTGCCGCCGGCTGTACAGATAAGGATGGTCTCTCGGAGACGGAGGCTTTGGTGATCGGACGGACGAACAATGGAGGCGTGGAACGGTTGGGTGATTTTATAGTCAATGGAAATTGTAGCTGGAGAGAAGGAGAAGAGACGCTCAGGGCCATTTTTGAAGGTATAATCAGTGAGAAGATAGGAGAGAGAAGAATGAAGTTGGTGGGTTGGAGTTGTTTGTGGGGAGTAATTGCTTGCATTTATATACATAAAAGGTAGGATGAAGCTCACGAAGATATTGATTATTGAAGCTGGATGGGCAGTCGTGAAAGGTGTGCGTTAATTGGATGTTTCTTTAGCAGACGTCTTAATATTTTATTCTTTGTGCATACGAGTTACGAGAATAAAAGAGAATTAAAAATGATAGTCAGGGAATGTCGTATTCGGAACCCAAGTGCTTCAAATTAAAACCTTTCGTCGTGGGCATTTCTTGAGGAATAAAAAATTGTTTAAAATTAGTACGTAATAATAATAATACTCTAATGTCAGCAGCATTAGCGTTGAATAAAGAAAGCGTGTGGCGACCAAAGTATCGGAGATGCCCCTTTATTTTTCCTCTGACGGAAAAGTCCCTCTAATTGACCGCATAACATTTGACTGTAATGCTTCCCTCTTCCCATTTCCTTTCAAGCTTCATATATCACCCAATAGTACTTCCAACTTTCGGCTAATTCACTTTTGTACATCTTGTGGCCTTACAAGTATTCCTTTATAGCGGATGTTACTACGAAAAGTAAAATTCAAATTTGGAAAAAACAATATGAATGTTGTTGAATGGGCATTACAGGTGGCAAAGTGTATAACTGACGGGTGCAGGCTGCGGTTTGGCCGGTAAGGAATAATGGAACACGTGACGGAAATGGCCAGGTAATCCGTCTAAGCACCATACTGAATTGTTGACGATATAGGGCCCGTTTGGATAAGATTTTAAAAACGGGCTTATGAAAAAAAAGGGCTTTTGAACAGCTTATAGAAAAGGGATTTTAGAGAAGAGATTATGAAAAAAAAGTGGTTTTGAATAAATGAGTGTTTGGATAGTTATTTATAGAAGGGGTTTTATTATTAGTAAATTACGAAAAAGGGTATGAGTATTAAATGAGGAGAGATAAGAGATAAGAGGAGAGAGGGTGTAAGAAAGAAAATAGAGAAAAAGTAGGAGAGAGGAGAGATGGTGTAAGAAAAAGTAGGAGAGATAGTGTAAGAAAAAGTAAGGGTAATATAGTAATTGGTTAGTTCAAACGTGGTTTACTGTTTCAAAAGCTACTCTGACCAGCTTATCTGAAACCTTGGTTTTAAACCATAGTTTAGTCCAAAAGCCCATTTGAACAAATATGACTGTTTGTTTTAAAATTTTTCTAAACCTAAGTTTTGAGCTAAACCTTAGTTTTAAACCAAGGTTTGTGAAAATCCAAACAGGCACGTAATCATAAACGCAACAAAAGTGCGGTTTCAATTATTTCAGGTCTCAATGTCTCATGATACACATCACCTCCGTCTTGAGCGCCCCCACCATTCTTCTATGTTACTTCCGACCATTTCCTCTGTAATTTGCACTTAATAACACTTACATATGACCAAAACATTCCTCTGTAATTTGACGGCATCTAAAATTCATTTTTCTTAAACAAAATACTGAATATATAATCCCTTTTCCTCAAATCGTTTCAGGAAAATACAAAAAAAATCCTAATAAAAAGTGAACATTATAAATTTATTATTATTTACTGAAGAGAAACTTGTTTTTACTTGTTCTTTAAGTGTCAATATTTTAAATATTGTGAAAGAGTGTGTCAAAGAAAAAAATATCTTTATGACATAACTCTTTATTGTGAAAGGGTATGTTGAAGAAAGAAGAGTATTTCTAATATAACTCTTGAATCTAAGGAACATATGTCTAAAAGACATGTCTCGTGGCTTTCCACAATCTATAAAAAGGGCTTCTTGATGAAGAAGAAGAACACAGAAAAAATACAGAGAAACATATAGACAAAGAGAGAATGATACACCAATATTCTGAGATTACTTTATCTTCCACCAGTTATGTTGCCCTATATTTTTACAGGAAGAGTTCGCTTAATCCTAGAGAGAGCCGCTTATTTATTTAATGAGGAGTCGCGGAATATCTCTTAAGGACAGTGTCCTTGGACGCGACTCGAACTATAAACTTTGTTATTTTGCAGATTTCGCCTACAATCTTAAAATAAGCTTTATGATGGAAGCATGAAAATTTGATCATTTATCTATTTGAGAGATAAATATGTTAGTTTTCATGATATTATTATTTGTGGATATATATTTATCTTAACATAAATATATATGATGTAGATGACATATTATAATGTTATGCTATTTTAAATTTGAATTTGAAAGCATGAATTAAATATGTTTTTAGGTGTTAAAATCATAAAGGAATATATCATCTTGAAAAGTATTTCAAATTTTGGTTTTGAGAACTATAGTGTGATTATTCTTTATGATGATAATATATTATTTGAGAGTGTTATTTGCTCAATTTGTTTATGCACAAATTATGAGAATTTGGTGCGTTAAAATTAATTCTTATGATATAGTATATACTATGTGGAGGATTGAACATACAAACATAAAAATTCAATCTCATGAGGAGAATGAAATATTTGAGGGGTACCATAATTGTTGGTATCATGTATGGTAAAATCCCATTGTATTAAAATACACGGATGATAAGTGGTGATTTATCTTAAGTTTATTACTCTATAAATTGAGCAAATATAATCACTATCAAAGTAGTGAATATTGAGATGCTCTAATAAGGTTATTGAGATACCTTAAAGACACCATGAATTATGGTACACATTATAGTGGATTTACCGCTGTATTAGAATGATACAGTGATGTGAACTAGATCTTAGATTCAGAAGGGTTAAAATCTACTAGTAGTTATGTGTTTATTCTTGGTGATATTGAAGTCACATGGAAATCATCCAAGCAAATAATTCTAACCAAAATGGATTATGAATTTACTGCTTTGGAATTGGCTGGTACTGAGGCTAAGTGGTTGAAAACATTCTAGCAATTGTTTTGATGTAAAACTAACACCTAGTGTTGATGAGATGTGTTTGCCAAAAGGCAATTACCTTTGTTGAGAGAACAAAGATGTACAACACTTAGTGTTAGTAAATTGTGTTTGCTAAATAGCAATAACCTTTGTTAATGATAACAAAGATGTACAACACTTAGTGTTGATAAATTGTGTTTGCTAAATAGCAATAGTCTTTGTTAAGGATAATAAAGATGTACAACTCTTAGTGTTGATTAATTGTGTTTGTCAAATGGCAATAACCTTTGTTAAAGAGAACAAAGACGAGTAACACTTATTGTTGATGTGTTATAATTGCAAAATGGCAATAAATATTGTTAAGAGAACAATGGTGCAATCGTTTGAGATACTATGATAATAAGCATGCTTAAAATTGTAGAGTTATCTCAATCAATTTTGGTGAGGTAAAAAATAGACCTATCGGATCCGTTAACAAAACCCCTGGGAAGAAAACAATTAAATTGTTGAGACATCGAGGGGAATAAGACTAAAACCAGTTGATAACGACAGCGATGGCAACCCAACCTTTGTGATTGGTAATCCCATGAAGAAGGTTCAATGGGTAAGAATAAGTCGTTTGTTAGTTCTGCTAGCACCAAATATTATTACTAGTCATTTTCCTATGGTGTACGAAAAAGTGCTAGATTGCATACAGTAGGGTGAGCAAAAGCTCTTAATGATTTCAAATCCTACGGGATGGTGTATTATGTGCAAGATACACTTAAAGAAATCACCTATACCAATGAGGGGTGTGAGCCGTTCTTATGATATCGTGGCAAAATCTCTAGAGCATTCGTTAAAAACAAGACACGCGCATGGCTGCCTAAAGCGCAAAACCGCAAGGTAAACAATGAAAATGTGGGGATATAATCTGGCTGCTAGTACCTCTGGTATATACTCAAGAAATGCTAGTTCATAGTCCATAGGACCACTGGCATATCTGTATATCAAGTATTATCAGTCTAGGTCCAGTTCATAGTTCAAAGGACCACTGGATACAATGATTATGTCCAATTGTGTAACTCAGCTAATGGTGTTTCTTTGACACATGTGGGGGATTGTTGGAAATATTTTAAATATTGTGAAAAGGTGTGTCAAAGAAAGAAATGTCTTTCTGACATAACTCTTCATTGTGAAAGGGTATGTTGAAGAAAGAAGAGTCTTTCTAACATAACTCTTGAATCTAAGGAACATATGTTTAAAAGACATGTTTCGTGACTTTCCACAATCTATAAAAAGGGCTTCTTGATGAAGAAGAAGAACACAGAAAAAATACAGAGAAACATATAGACAAAGAGAGAATGATACACCAATATTCTGAGATTACTTTATCTTCCACCAGTTATGTTGCCCTGTATTTTTACAGGAAGAGTTCATTTAATCCTGGAGAGAGCCGCTTCTTTATTTGATGAGGAGTCGCGGAATATCTCTTAAGGACAGTGTCCTCGGACGCGACTCGAACTATAAACTTAGTTATTTTGCAGATTTCGCCTACAATTGGACATTAGATTTATTAATTCTCTTTTTTGAGACCTTTATCATATGACAGTTTGAAATGGGGGAATTACACTGGTTCACAAAATATGGTTTCACATATTTGACGTTACGAAATTGAATTGATATGATCCCTTGTGGCCGGAATAATGACTTTTATACGAGGCTGCTTTGGATTTTGTTGGCTGACAAGTATCATCGCTTGGGACTTGAGAACTAGCCCGTTGCAACCCCTTCTCAATGTGGCCGCTCATGTGGACATTTCCAATGACCATATTCGCAGTACAGCACTAGAAGATGGGGGTCTTATCGCAGGTCCCAGAGGACACTTATATCCTGTGCTTTCTTCACAATGAGCCTCAACCGCAAGGTTATTATTGCTCCAGTCTTTCTTGGTGTATTTTACCTGGCATAGCTAGTTGCATTAGTTCCATCTTTTTAATTGGGTGTGCTATTAAATTGGCGCTTAAAAGAGATCTTTGGACAAGCGTGGGTCATGTTGCTGGCCTCTAGTTGAAGTTTCACACTGTTGATTTACCAGCAAATTGCTTTAAAGAGTCGCAAGGCAGGTAAGGCTATCAGCTGACGAAAATTGTTAATTTTGCTGAGCAGCTGATGTACTCAATGTGGTAGCTCCATAAATCCCCTGAATCGGCAACATTCCTTTAAAATAAAACTAATTGTCAAAAAATTAAATTTATCATCTAAAAGGTTACAAATTGAAAACTTTAACTATGGAATGTCTAAATCTATAGCTTGGATGGTCAGTCCAAATTTTGCTACAAAGATAATCAAGGAATGAACGCAGCTTAGAGTCTCCTTTCACATGATTCTGGTACTGAAATTGTTTTATGAAGGCACTCAAGCTCAAAAACATTTGAGAACTCTTGAACCAGAGATTTGTGAGTATTGTGAACGAGTGTGGCATCACCTAGATGAAGCAAATCTGCTGTTTCTTCACCAATACATGAGCCAAGTTCCTTCAGCAACCCTTTGATACTTCCGACTTCACGATCGCGAATCCCACATGGGACAATCCAATTGAAAGGAGTCAAATCGGTGGTGACATTAAGCGCTAACCCATGATAGGTTATCCACTGAGATACTCGGATGCCTACTGCCGCCACTTTCCGGTTTCCTGCAACATACTTCCATGAGAAGGTGCTTAAAATAGTAACAATGGCAATGCACAATTGCATGCTTTGAAATTGAAGGGTCATGATATATGAAAGTAGAATCTTTCGTCTTATGTAAGGTTTTACAGAATTCACCAAAAGATGATGCAACAGAATGAAAGATTTTCTGGTCTAATGGGCATGTCGCCCAATTATTTTGCTTACAGTTAGATAATTTTGACGAGCCTGAATAAAATATTGAATCGAATAAGGAATTAATATTTAAAGTGGAATAGTTCCATATCAGCGAGAAAAGGATTGAGAGACTTGCCCACCCAGACACCAGTTAAACCTTCAATTCGGGAAGCCTTTATTGAAAATGTGGAAGAAAGAACACGGATGATTATCTCCTCCAGGCTCCTAAGGTACCAATGAAGATCCATCTTGTGATTTCGGAGATTGATAATGGGGTACATTACTAGCTACAATGCAATATCAAATTAGGATTTGTGTAAAACATTCACATTCTTGACAGTTTTATCTATCAATTCATCTCAACACGACGTAACAAATAATTTTGAGCAAGAACCTGGCCAGGGCCGTGGTATGTAACTTCTCCTCCTCGTTCAGTTCTATAGATATCAAAGGGAGCATTATCAAAGTCAAAATTGAGGTTGTCTTCGGAACTGCCAGTCCCTAATGTATAAACTGGTGGGTGTTGCAGAACAATGAGAGTGTCTGTACAATCTCCTTCCTCTTCTATCTTCGCCTTCTTTTCCCTGACCAGCTCTTTCTGCCACGACCACGCCACTTCATACGGAATTTGCTCGCGGTGCAAATCGATGAGTTCGCAGCTGCCCAATTTCATGATCAAATTCAAAGTGAGGAAGATCATTGAGCGAATAGCAAGAATAGATTAAGCAACTCACATCCTTCGCTGGGCATGAATTGCAGAGAAATATGAGACCGGCTTCCGCCATATCGGGATGTTGAGGGGTGGTAGTTTCGACTGAGTAAGAGAAGGGCATGCAAGTACTGAGGTTGAAGAATTAAACAGCGAGAAGGTCATAGCTTAAATAGGTTAGCAAATTGAAGGGATCGGCAACACTCCAGCCCGGCGATAGAAACAAGGAAGCGGCAATAGAGAGTATGAAGCCCAGCATCTAATCGGCCAATCGTTGACGATTTATATATACATATTGTCCCTGTTCCCCTTTTAACGCGATGAAATCCGACTGCATTGGGATGAACAATAACACGTTCGGATTATTATACTGGAGAAAGGAAGAGCGAGAGGGGGAGGGGGAGAAAGAAGAACCCGATAAAAGGAATAAAACTGCGCCCAGAAGGAGTCGTTGAGGCCAATGATAGCAGCGTCGGCGAGGTGCTGGCCTTGGCGGTTTATTATGTCTAACCTCAAATACCCCCGGCGGGAAAGATTAGGGGAAGAGGAAGATTAGAGGGAAAGAGATGGAGGGGATGGTTAAGAGGCATAGTTTGTAAATATTGAAAATAATTTTTAATTAAAAATAAATTGTCAAATAAACATTATCATTTTAATGCTAATTCAATTAATATAAATTATAACTATATTAACATATTAATTTTTAATTAAATAATAACTTGCTAATTAAATATTTGAATATTTAATTATAAAGTAATTATTTGAATTTATTGAGTTAACATTTTTTATTAATGAAATTAATGATATTAAAATTAAGGAGCTGAAAATATATTTTTATAAACTTAAAGAATAAAAATAAAATTTGATGTTAAATTAAATTATCAAACGCATCTCTCATTGCCATAATCAACCAACCATTTTTTTTATGAAACGTTTCCTTTCCCTTTTTAACCTGACTATCTATTCACTTTCTTTTCGGTGAACCAAGCGTGGCCTGTTCCTGTTTTGTTTTCTTCTCACCTGAAATAAAATTCCGTCAAAATGTTCAACAGGTATGAATGTTTTTTTTTTTGGTATGAACAACAGGTATGAATTGAATAGAAATGGAGTTTTACTTAGTATTATTTTCTTGTTTATTGTATGGAATTTGATGGGAATGAAACTATCAACATTCACAATTCGTAAATATTGCGACCTATATAACAGTTATACTTTGCTGATTAATGTGGTATGTATCGATGCCAGATCTTTCACTTGGCTCCCTGTAACATGATCTGTGTATCGCTTAGGCTACGTGACGATGGTTGAGGTAAAAATGTAAATTCCTCAAAATGCTGGGCACCTAGATCTGGTGGCTAATCTTCTCCAAAATATATTCATCTTTCCTGCAGACATGTCTTTAAGGGAGCGTCTTGGACACTAGGGGAAGAACAAGGGTCACAGATTTCACGATTGAAGCTGCTTGCCCCTTTTACAAAAAGGTAGCATTTTCACCACCTTTCTCAGTATTGACTAATTAGAGGCCTTGCATTTCTGGGAATGATTTGCACGGTCTGAGTAGGAAATTAGGAATTTAATCAATTGCACAGGCAGTGGTGACCCTGTCTGTTTTGCTGAAGCTATCCTGACATCTTCCACCTGCATTTCTCTCCCCAAAAACTTCCTTGATAGTGTCTTTCAGAAAAGCAAAGTGTCAATTGTAGATTACGGATCTTCAAACATATGCATGGTACACATTACTTCTGCATCACTGACTCAAATTTTATTTTTACTTTTTCTTTTAAAAATTCTGATGTATACATGACTAATATTTGTTGCTCTGAATATAACGTGTTGTAAAACACCATCAAAACAATGAGACTCGCACATCAACTTTGCGTTAAAAGAAGCAGTAAGGGGTACTTTCCAGTCATTAACGCAAGCGATTGAATAAATATAATTACATACCGTCGCAGGAAAAAGAATGATTACACCTCATACAATAGAAAGAACAGGAAACTTTACATGGAAGCCAAAAGGTCCCTCATCTCTTCAACAGTTGGCATCGTTTCTGTAGGGTAGATCTTAGCGACAAGCTGGGCAAAATTTTCATACTTATCGAGAAACTCTTTCTGTCACAATTTTGGCGTAACCGCATCAGAAATCATTCATCTACACACACACACACATAATCTACATACATGTTCTCTCGCATAATCTTTCCATTAACAAACCTGCACAGATAAACCATGTGCAGGCTTGTAAATGAAACATTGTGCCAGCACCGTTACATTTTCTAACTTTACAAGCTAGTATAAATGCTTCATCTAGTTTTTTCAATTTTTTAAGCAATCTTGCGACTTTTAGTTTTACATGTATCTTAAAGTTTGGGCACCTCTGCAGGCGATATTTTAATCAAAACCGGTCGATGATGAAATTTATTCATATTAAATATCTTTTTAATCTTTTCCATACCCGTGCTCATAGTATGTACTTACACCATTCAGACATCCTCAACCACTTTGATCCTCTATTATTTTCAGGGGATACCAATATAATAGAAGTCGTTATCCTCGTCAATTTTCAATTTTATTTTCTTTTTACCTATTTTTAAGTTGTAACCTTGCATATTTCACCCAGACTACCAATGTATTCATTTAAACCTTCAAAAACGCAGCTTTAAAATTAATATTTCTAAGTTAGAGATATCAAAGCATTCTTCTGACATTTTCTTGTTGCAAATAGAATAGGAGATAGCTTTCAACCAACTTTGATTAAGCAAGCCTACCTTGCATTTATCCCATAGGGAAGGTAACAGTTCCTCTGAAGTCAAGTTCTTCTGCAGTTTCTTATACATAGCGGCAATGGACTTGTCAACCTGAATAGGAAAGCGAGCACAACTGACATGTTAAGTTTGGCCCATGATAAAGCCCCTTCTGAAAGATGTGTCTGCTTAGCTTACCCCAGATAAACTTGATTTTAACACCTTTCGTAGGTCCATTTTTGACAAACCAAGCTGGAAAGGAATCTGGAATCGAAAGAGAATATTATGCAATTGTTAACAGAAAAGTTAAATGTGCAGGATAGAAATGTGACGCTTCATTTTCTATTTAGTTCCAAATCGTGACTACTAATATAGTAACCAGTAGTCTTAGAATTTCAGATCCATTGGGAAGGTACGCAGAGGAAGCCTATATCATAAAAGAATTATACACAACAATAGTCACCAACCTCTTCAGGAGCAACCGTAAACATCAAGTCCTCAATCCTTTTAGCAAACTGGAAAAGACGTTCAAATTGCTTCCCAAGGAAAAAGAGGTAGAAAGAAATGAGGATACTAAGTGAGCCCAACATACTACATATATTGTAGTGTTTGACAAAATGAGCAGAAAAAGAAAGAAAATCACTCACATAATAAATAATCATACTAATATGGCGTATGCAAGCTTGTTCATAGGCTTCACTGGCCTGATGGTAAAACTTAGCCAAAGTGGGTACAACATTGGCAAGATCATACAAACTGAGCAGAATGAACAGAGCATGCAAAAGTCAGTGTCTTCCTTTCATAAAAGAAGGAACAGACAGAACTTCCTGTTGGCAGATTGGAAGGATAAGCACTCACCTATTTTGAAATGCTGCATAGTTCTCTAAAAGAAAGATATCTGCATACTTTGGATCTGTTTGTGCAATTTTATCCAAAGTTGTAAACATTATGCTAACCTGTGAAGAAAAATTTACACCAACAATGTACCGATATGGATTATTGCATCTTGAATCAGAAAAACATGAATACAAGAAAAAAAAATCAATAAATTGGCCCATCAGGTTTTACCAGGTGCTTAAACACTTAATTCTAAACTCACAAATGTCTCTTTACTAGCAGTAATTGATAAATTCAGCTAGAAATTATGAGTTCTAAAGCCAGTGAACTGGCAAAACAAATATGCATAGCAAATAAAATTACTGAAGAAACTTAAGTTAATTGAGATATAAGTGTGATCAAGCAATAAAGTGAACACCACTTCCTTTTACAGAAAAAAATATTGAGAATTCAACTTATTTTGAAAGTTCCTCACACCCATTGAATAATCGGTTATTTTTCCATATTAAAAGAAATATATGTGCATGAGTGGGTGTGGCATATGTATGACAAAGTGAAGTAACTTCAAAAACACTCAAGAAGAAATGGCAGGGATAAGTGTTTTGCGTTTTGCTTTAAGCCTTTAACTGGGATGTTCCCTGTAACATTTTATGTATCTGCCCACCATCACCACCACAAATAGTTTGAACAAACCAGTTTTTTAAGGGAATCACTCACAAATTTTGTGTATGCCTGGTCAACCAAATCCCTAGACTGGCCCTGAATATACTGCTCCATCCGTGTTGCAAGGGTTGCAAATCTATGCAAAACAAAAAAAAAGAAAACAGATGATATTGTTCCTTAAGAAAGAACTAAGATATTAAATACAAACACAAAAGTAAATAGTTTAACAGTTATAACTTCCTGCAAATATTGAATTTCACAACAATTTCAATAACAACCCAATTTGTTTTAATAGATATCAGATGCACATGTATCTAAATATAACAGCTTTAACTGTCAAAGACCAAAGAACTAAGCAACCAGCTAAAATTAGAGATTTACAGAGGTAGACATGAAATGTATAGCATTGAAACTCAAAGAAAATTAATCGCAGCAGGGACAAGAATTATTGATTTGTCCACAGAAATATTACGAGCTTCAAATCTGAAGGAATACAGGATAATCAAACCATTAAGTAGTAACATTGCTTTTGAATATGAGGTTTAATTTTCTGTGATTGCATAATATCACTTCAACGACAAAAAGTTGAAAAACCGTTTTCACCACCAAAGCATAGCCATTTTAGAACTAGAAGTTAGCAGAAATAGCTAATGCCATTCCAAGAAGACCGGGATCAGAAAGTATTGTAATCTCAAAGAAAGAGCTCAAGAGACTGTGTTAAGATCCTTCCACCGCATTCAGGGAGGACATCGTTGTAGGTCCATATTTTTTCTATGAAACTTAACAAGAATGCAGACAAGTGCCCTATCTATCATACATAAGAACTTGTCTTTTTTGTGCAAAAAGAGAGAACCAAGAACCCTAATCACCTGGGAATATAAGATAAGACCCCCATTTGGCGAACATTGCGTTCATTTCTTTCAATTTGATGGCAAGCTTCATCAACAAACTGCAGCAAGATTTCCTCAATTGGGTTAGCTTCAGCATATATTTGGCGCAATAGCAATTTTCATAGTGTTAGCCACATACACGACTGAACTGCAGGGATATCCTAGACTCTAGGTCACCAAGCAAAAGGCGAACAAATCCTGCTGCATCTGCTTTCTGACCAGAGAGATAGCGCTCTGTTATTCCATGCATCGATATGCAGCGCAAAGGATCAATCTTATATGCCCAATCCACAACGGCATAGAAGTCTTCCTGCAATTACAAAGCAGTTTACTACCAGTAACGTCGATGGACTTTTCACACACGCCAAATAACGTGCCAAAAATTACATAGAAGTGTTCAACCATAAGGAGCAGTATGCTTATCAGATTTGCCCTGTAACTCAAAATAGCTCATGCAGAGTCCATAAGAAAAGAAAATCAATGATATTGACATCTGATAGACTAAATGTTGTCTTCCATTGGTGTTCTAAACGCCTGCTAGCTGTCACTTTAAAGGTTACTTTGTATACCAGAGTTACAGAATCCTGCAAGCTAGATTCTGTTATGGGTCTAAGTGTCACTTAGCACTGTTCTCTAGCTTCCTAAGTTTCCTCTGTAGGATACATATACAGACTGTTTACTTGTTGATAACAGTTTCATTTAAAATATCAATTCGACAGCAATTAAGTTGTTTTAGTATCCAGCAAAATATTTAGAGATACAGAACAAGATACTTCAGCTGGAAAAAGACAAAAATTAATGTTTTCCTCTAGTCAACAAAAATATCATGTACTATCAGAAGAAGCAAACACTTTATTCACAAATATAAGAAGCTCAAAACGGTAGAGCAAGTTCTACACATACTTGGATGCCATCAAGCAAATCCTGGAGTGATTCATTTAAAGCCGCGAGCTCAACAGAACTTTTACCTACAAAATGAAACAAATTGTCAAAAAAAGTGATTGTACCCGAGTAAATCAAAGTACAGTATATTTTATATGCACTTTAAAGAAAGGCTATTTGCAGAAAGTGAGGCATATGAACCTGACTTGCTGTCATTCTCATCAATGTCCATAATTCCCAGATCATCATCATTGGCATCATCATCATCATCATCATATCCAGTTTTATTACCATTTATAATGCCACCTGGAGGAACTAGGGTGGGAACTTCAAAGCACATAAAGTGTGCAAAGAAGGAGCTCTGCAATTCAAGACATGAAAAAACACCTTAAATGCAATAATAACAACTATGTTTTGAAGATCAATGAATCCTGAGGGCTTTTACCTCATCCACTAGAAGCGGGATAAAAATTGTGAGCATCTTTGCATAAGCCTCAGAAACTGTAGAAGTGTCAGCAGCATTTACATTCTGACCAGAACCTGTTGAACCTTCAAGCCAAACAGTTGGATTTCTTGATGCTTTAGTGCTAGCACGAAGCTCATTCGCAAACTCACGAGCCTATGGAAGAAAGCAAACAATTCAGATGCCATATACACATACTATTCTACTGAAGCATCAAATCAAAGGACCAGCAAATAAAACGCAGAACTATAACATCAAATCGAAGTTACAAACTATGACCAGTAAGTCCGGTCTTACAATATTAGTAAACCGCAATCTGAAACATTTCCGATAGCACAAATTTGGCAACTTCCTAAACCCTACATGAGTTACATTATCTTATGTTCCCTTTTGCACAGGAAAGAAACATTATTTATAACCCTTCAACCTCATTGCTTTTTTCAATTTTATTCATTTTTTTATTCTAAGTAGTCACATTAATTTCAACAAGCATATTGATCAATTCCAATTTTAGACTTTAGTCTTGCTCCTAGCAAGAACTTTAACCCAACATAATTAAGAGACAAAGAACAAGGTGTATGACTAATTTGTAATCTCAGACCTCCCTGCGAAGAAGCAAGTTAAGTGAACTGCAATAAGCTTTCCTCAGAGAACCCAAGCAATTTTTATCCAGACTCTGCAAGTTCACAGCAGTATACATCAGAGAGAAAGCTAAGAAAAGAAATTAATGTGTAAATGCAAGATGTTGCAAGTTAACCTTTAAATGCTGCAGAAGGCGTGCATATGTCCTGCATTTGTACCGCAAGTCTGCATGATCAGGCCTCTTCAACTGTCCACGCTGTTTAAAGCAATCAGGCCAAGATGTCCTTAAATTTCCAAGACTTCAAAATATGCAATTTTACAAGGAGTTTAAATCAAAAGTACCTGAGAGAAATAACTTTTATCACTTATCATGAAATCGACCAAACTAGCAAAGTAATTTCTCAAGAACTCTGAAGCCCTCCTAACAAAGGTAGATTTTAACTTTTCAAGTTCCACACGCTTTTCTTTAACCTGATGGAATAGAAGGATATGAGGAAACCACCATTAAAACAGTTAACATTAGGTCCCGTGCATATAAAATGTATCTATACAGCAAGAGCACTCTATTGGCCTTGTGATGCCAAAGTTCTCTCAAGGTTAATTTCCGGTGAAAGTGACTGGAATGACTCACCACCATTATATCACAAATCAATGGTTAGATAATGAACAAACTGCCATAAGATGCGTAGTAAACATTTTTTAATCTTTGCATGAATGGTTGTTGCTGACCCCTGTGATTACGTACTCCTATTAACTCTTACTCAATACACACTACATAAACATGCATGCATGTGTGCCAGGTCTCTTGAAAACGTCAGTTTACAAATCTAAAATTCTACTTCAAAAATTGAATTTTATGAGAGAAAGTAAAAGCAAGCTAGAGAAAATACAGCTCTCATGTTTGCATAAGCAGGATCCAGATAAGGCACTTCAACACCACGCAAGGCACCAGTCAACCATTCACATGCTTCAACATTTTGAATCATTCTTGCCTCATCAAATGAACCTCCTGTCAGACATGCTGCATACTACACAACGAAAATGTTAACATAATTACCAACGTAAGTTAATCACATTAAAACAAAAAACATTCACTTCACCCACTTAAGGAATACCTCAGAAGGGACCCGCAGTCGCTCAACAAGCTTATCAAGCTCCTCAATAAGAGCTTTGTTATTTACGGATTGCATTTCCAAATTGTTATTGCGAGTTTCTATCTAAACATCACATAAAATAATGAGAAAAATTAAGATATCATTCCATAAAGAGAAAAATATCAGCAGCATATTTTAGATAAATAAAACTGAGAATTCTCATTTAAAGCAGAAATAACTTTTATGCTATCACAGAATCGCTGCTTGGCATAAACAATCATCATAATGAACCTAACCTCTCAATGTTAGAGATATTAATATGGGAAAATGACAGAAAAAGACTCTAGAAAATGATAAATGCCAAAGTAGGACATTGACAATTTTAAAAGAAAGACATTCATTGCCATTGTTATAGGCATGAAACCTTAGGGGGGAGGAAAGAGAAAGCATTAACGCATGCATTGAGCAGCAAGCAATTTCAACAAAGACCAACATAAAAAGCACGCTCATAAAATATTGCCCCTTTACTCTTGTCAAAGTGCCAAAACCACTAAAGCTAATCAACAAAACAATTCCGAAGACACACCCAAGGTTCACCAAAGGGTATATTTTAATTAATGGTGCAGTTGGATAGTATATCAAAGGGCAACTATTTTCAAGTAAATGTGTAAACAATTCAGTGTCAACATATGGAGCCTTTTTTAACATATTTGATATTCCTTTTTAAAGATTCTCTTGGAACCAAATGTGGCAAAAATGAATTTTATCAAATAATTCAGTGTCAGCTACCAAGAAAACAAATTAAGACATTGACATAACAGTGACTTGGTGACAAGAAGGTTAATGCATGAACATGCTTTCAACACTCTTACCCAAAAAAAATGAAAATGATTTCAACAGGGAAATAAAAAAAAAAACAGATGAACAATGATTTGCTGAGGCACTGCCATAACAACCATTGGTGGACAAAGCATGCAACCAACTTCACATATACAAGCCCCTACCGATTCAATATCCTCCCTCATGTGCCGAAGTTTCACATTGAAAATGCCTAACCATTCATCCATGTCTTCCACACAACTCATTGCAGTGTCAAGCCCTTGCAACACCTGAAGGCATCAATAAATGAATCATGAGTAGGACAAGAAGTTAAAATATTTCTATAAAAGCTAATGATGAGTAACCTAAAAAGTTGTATAACATATTATCATATTTTTTTATCATACAATGACAGCTCCAATGGTTTGAACTGACAGTCTGAATTCAAGTATCAGCAACATAAAGGCTTAGCCAAGTCCATCCTTCTAAATTCAAATAGAAAACTTAGCTGCCACTAACCATATGAATAAAGGGATTTCTATACAGGGCCATGCAACGAGCAAGAACATATACCAGCAAAAGAAAGGTCATTTATTCTGCTAATTGTACCTCTTCTATCATAGGTTCGCTTTCTAAAATGGCATGCACATTTGCTGCTTCAAGAGCCAGGAGTTCTCTCTTCAACCTTTCAGAAAATTCTTCTGCTTCCCCATTACCAACAACATAACTGCACATTTTTAAGTAGTTAGCTGTGTTCGTTCACATTTGTGAAAAGAAAACAAATAACAAACCTGAATGTTAAGTGTGTTCAACCAACATAACTAATTGATTACACTGTTTCAAAAGATATGTCACAAGTATACTGTTCAGTATTGGTTTCCAATCTATGGAATCCGTGTGTCAACATCAACTATAAAATATGGACCACCTAGCGGGACTCTTGAGTAAATTACCCCCCCATCTCATAAGAAATGGAAGAAATGTAGTCATTTCCTCTACAACAAGAAGCCTTATCCCACTAGGTGGGGTTAGCTACATAGATCACTCAACGCCAATGTGCTCTATCAAAAACTAAGTTTTTACATAAGTTAAATATCAAAGAAGTTCCACTCAATAACCTCATTGAGCGTTCTCTTTAGCCTTCCTCTATATAAAAAAAATATACAGCTATACCAAAACTAAAACATACCCTACAATTAAATCTGTTTTGACCAATATTCCCTTAAAATTATAAAATAAAGATTTATAATAACTTGTTAAAATTTAAATTTAAAATCATTTAATAAAAAAATAAAAATTACAAATGACCACAAATGCAGTCATCTGCTCATTTGAAAACTCAATCCAGAAAATAACATGATCAGAGGCCATTACTACCATTATATTCTTTTTTGCCTCTCATATTTGGCTCCATAATATAGTTTAAGTCAAATAACAGATCTTACGTTCCCAAGAGCGCCTCTATGTCCTCTTCCTCTGCTTGTGAGACAAGTTCCTTTTCAACAGCAACTTTCATTTCAGGCTCTGTCACAGCAGATGCAACAGGAGCACCAACTTGTGGGCTCCTTTGTGTAGAAACTGGGGGTACGTTTGCCTATCTCACAATTATCAAAATTATTAGCAAGAAAGAAAAAACATAACATCTACAACAATAACTTGCAATCATGACTTAAAACCCAACAAACTAAAATATCTTTGGAGTGATGAGATTAACCACACACAATGCGTTAATAAATACTAGGTACACTTTTATTGTAAGTTTTTACCGAATAGGACAAACACATGTACCTTAGCCCAGAGAGACAACTCCACAACATCGATACCAACAACTTTAGGAAGGTGACCTAGAAGATCTTTGGACATATTCAAGATGCTAAGCAGGAGACGATTCCTACAAAGGAGAAAAAGAAAGTTCCAGAGATAATTCAATAATCTCTCTCTCTCCTAATAAAAGACCCAACTATCAAACTGAGGATTTTCTCTCAACAATATAACCTGTCATCAATATTGCGCATTGCCCACTGAGGAGGAGCTACACTCTGGCTTCTGAGGTTATCAAACCCCTACATGATATACATTCGTCACCCAAAGAATATCATATAGAAAGGCATCAATAAAAAACAACTCCAAATCAGGAAGAAGGCTGTCTCTCATATCACTTCATTGTCAATATGTTTAGAGCAAAAGAATTCCTCCATAACATGAAAGAATGGACACTTACCAGTGTGAAAGTACATCCACTGGGGTCATTTGCTATAACCTCCACTTTTGAAAGGTGCTTAAGCTTGTATATTTTTGCAGGCTGCAAGAAGGGGTAAATCAATTTTACAATACAAAAACATGATAGCATCTTTAACCAGAGAAAATTCACAGGAAAAAGGACCACGTTGTTAACATGTGGTGTCAAGTATCAGCCAAGTCAAGTTATTCAGATGGGAACCGCAATATTTAAACTAATGTGAATAAAATGGAATTCTTAACCAAACAAAACAATTTGCAAATTATACTGCATCAGATATAAAGGCCACTCTTTGGCCTTCAGTGGCTTATTTTAAGATAAAAGGGTTGTTTGACATAGTACAAAGCCTTTTTGACCAAAGGGTCCCAAATTCAGTTTACCACACCCACCCCTAAAAGAAACATACAAGTTAAAAGGTTTATTGAAGTCAGTATGTTTAGACATTCAATGATTCATTGACAAACATCAAATGGCATATGGCATAACTATAGGAGTTGGAGTATGAGAATTCGTATCATATAATTCGAGTTGAGACTTGTGATTCATTCGCGTAATAATGAGAGTTGTGATTCATTCTTGTAGTTCCCCCATGCAGGGGCAATTGCAGGGGGGCTAATGCAAGCATGATTTAAGATATTAAAATAACTCTGACAACTAAACAGTTAAACACCAAGGAGGCACCAAAAAAACTATGCAGTACTTCAAGCAAAAACAAGATAAATTAATAGGTTCTATTTGATTTTTTTAAGGAGGGTGACAAACATGAGATGAGCACCAAATATCAGTATATCATCAGAAGTTTTGTTTTTACTGAAGAAAGTTGCTTATAAACCAGGATACTGTTCATTTCCTGGAGATGCTCCAAAGAGAACAGATGGGGAAAAAGTTTACCCACAGGATGATGGGCAGCTTTGTTAGCAGAGAGAAAACACAAAGGAGAATTCATTGGTATCCTCCTAAAACCAAGAAAAACCAGCAAAAAATAAATAAGAGAAAACAATTGAAAAGGGCCCATCAATTCACTACCACATAGGCACTAAAAATTAAGTCCATTCTAAAGAGAGGATAGGAGGCTATTACCTCAAGAACACCTCCTGTTGTATACTTTAAGACTCGAAGAAAAGCAGTTTTTCTCTGAGCTTTAGAATTTACTGCACGAAATAGCAATATCTTAATAGCATGCCAAGAGCAAGAATTCAACAAGTTCTTATATAATTAACAAAGAGCAAGGTAACCTTGAAGACCTAACTACTTTCCTTTGAACAAAATGTACAACCACCCAGTTACAATATCTCACTAAAACAGTATTGTAGTGTATTCTAACAGCATTATTTGATTATCTAATTATCATTCCACATTTACAGATAATAACTAGAATATCAAAGTAACTTAAAGGCTAATTAGGGATTATTTTTAAAGCCATTAAGCTCAGGGATATGGTATCCCTTAGTACTATTCTCATAAGATTATGATTATGATGCATAGTACTCTATTAGAGTATCATTTATCATTTTATTTAACTTGATGAGAAGCAAAGAATGGCAACCAATTTATCTCAAAATACTCTAGTAATTTATCGTGAAGTAATAAAATTCAGCATTCCTCTCACCAACTTAGATAGAAGGAATAAGAAGAAAGGACGTTATATTGGTTCTTTGAAAACAAAAAATTCCAGGCATAGATAGAATAAGAAAATTCCTAACAGTATTCAATTCAATTACTCAACGTCATGATCCCCCTGGGATAACATAAACTCAAATACCTTCATTCAAAAGTACTTGTTAAATACTAAATTAACTCAATTATCTAACTAAAAATACACAACAAGAAGGAAAGCTTTAATGACTTCTTTAATTCACAAATTCCTTATAATAGGCATATCATCGATGGAATATGTGAATTATACAAAAAAATTGATCATCGATCCACTTTTAATACAGAGTGGGTGAGAGTTTAAGGTAGGTCGTGGTTCCTGTAGATGCAGAAAGGGGGATTCTGACGTAGAAATTGGAACACTGCGTCGCTAAAAAAGGGAGCAGGGTAGGATACCAAGCTTAGGAACCTGAGATGAAAATAACTTGCATTTTCATTTTAGTCTTGTTCGTTCATCAAATGTGCAATTCCGAAATTCAACCCCATAAGTGGTCTTGGATTCAACCTCAACAAGCAAAATTTAATTGAGAGAATCAAAGCTGACAAATGCAGAAAGAGAACAGCTACGTACTGGATAGAGCGAGAACCCTAGGCTTGGCCAGTTGACGACCTAGCTTGACCGACTTTCCCCAGAGCCCATGGCTCTTGGCAACACGGATCGACGTGACGACCTTCTCTTTGGGGTCCTCTATTGCAGCTTCACATGCTCGCCGTAGTTCAGCATCGTCGACACTGGATTTCGCCATTTCCTATGAATCGCAAGCTTTCCCAATCCGATCTCAGAGATCCCAATTGAGGAAGGAGGAGTAAACAGAGAATGAAAAGAAGATTACAATACTACGATTGACTCCTTTTTACTTTGCAAGACGGACAGAACACTAACTAATTTTGTTTTACCGCAAATGCGCACTTCAAAATGTTATATTTATTGTATCAAAAAAATATATTATATTTATGTCAATAAAATATCATTATATTTGGCCCAAAAAGAATATCAACATAAAATCAAATACTTGAATATATATCTAATGATTCAGAATTATCATTTTCAGGTAAAAATATTAATAAAACCCTCTTAATCCACATTGCATTGATTAAATAAAATACTAAGAAATGTTTGAGCAGAATTATTCCAGGTTACCAAATAAAGTTGAAAGAAACTAATTTCTTACAAAATGGCCAACAAATTATCAAAATCGGTGCCCCAGTAAAAAGCAAATCCTGCTTAAATCACAAGTTGAGTTACGATGTTGACAAGCTCATTTCATGTTGCGACGATTTTTTTCCAACGCATCCTGATATGCTGACTAGTAATCCCTGCAAAATTACAAATAAAATAATTTATGGTAGATAACGAAAGAGTCTAGATTCAAATACAACCTAACCGGTTTTTTTTTTCTAATAATCTCTGATAATTGGCAAATTAGTTCTTTGAATCTTAACAATGATTTCAGATTAATTTAGTCCATTCATGATAATACGACAATCAATTCTTAAATGTAAAATTTAATATATTCTTTAATCTTAATAAATTAATTAATTTTTTTATTTATTATAATTAACTAATTTTTTTAATTTTTTTAAATTATAAGAAAAAATATATTAAAATATACACCAACATATACCAGACACGTGATCGCTTTTACCATCCATTTTATTGCTTATCCAACCAAACGGGGTTTAAGACAATAGCGAGTAAACCTAACCTGCTGGCATTCATGGAATACAATACAGTAGGGGAAATGGCATTGAACCCGGGGTTCAGCGTGGTGTTGGAACGAAAGCGTTACGCATCGTTAACTTTATTATCAAAATGCTCAACATATTTTTTTCCACCAAAAATTGTTAGTGTTTTCAAATAAATATTCAATTTTATTTGATATTCTAGGACATAAAGAACATAACAATTTGATTTGAAGATAAGGATTAATAGAATCTATTTCAATCTATTTATTAAATATATTATGTTTCTCAAGCAGTCTAAGGTAACTTGTACCTCTCCCAGCATCCTCCTATCCCTATTCCCAAGCAATGTTCATTTCCTCTCGCTTTGCTCGAGACCTTCAATCCGGTGAAATAAGATTTTTCTGATCATTCCTGCCTTCTAGAATCATACCTGAAGTATCAGTTCGGAGATAGTCTCGCTCCGGAGCGAGACAAAGGCCTTCTATTTACGAACTTCATTCATTCTTTCTTCCCACCCTTACTACACTCTTCTTTATCTGATTATTGGTCCCCTAAAGTTAGAAAGCAGGTTAGACTGCAATCTATGCCGCCTATAGATGCCTGTAAACAATTCCCTCATTAAGATCTAATATTCCGGATAGGAATGATTTAGCTCGACAGATATAAGGAGAGGTAAGGTCGGCTTGGCGTTGCGTAAATCAGATATCTTGTCCCAGGCTACTTTCTTCCCTTCTTCGTAGGGTACGCTCCCAAGAAGATCAGGTGAGCCCGAAGACCGAATCAATGTAACTTACACTTTTCTTTTCTTTGAATTGAGGCTGTTATAGAGGCAAAGGCTTTTGCAATTCCAGAGGGCTCTCCCTGCTGGCTCAATGTATGCTATAGCTCCAGAAAGTGTGAGTTTGGCCTCAGGATAGAGAGAAAGCTGTGAGTTCTCGTTGTCCTTCGACCCCCCTTTGGCCACGTCTACCATTTCATTAAGTCAGTTCGGTAGCTAGGTCAAGACCCAGCCGTCACATCAAGATCGTAAAATGACGTATATGATAGAGTGGAACCAACGGCTTATGAGCTCACGCTTTGAGAGTTGCTGTAGCCTACCTAAGCTCAGCTTTATTCAGTTCAATACATTGCGCGCACGGTTCTCGTTATTGGACTTTGCTTTTTGGTTTGCTCCTCTCATGTGTTTGAGTGGCTACTCTCCGGGCTGCTTATGGGCCCCATATGTTAGGTACGCATTCGATTCTTTCAATCGTGAGATTACTCATCTCAGTTTGGAGTTCTTTGAATCGCGTATTGGTCCGTATCTGCCACATCCGTCGCAGATGCAGATCCCTGCTAACACGGGACGTCTTTGTGCAACGTGTTCGGGAGACGGGAAGTGTCGCTTGTTTGGTGTAGGAAACTACATAAACCAGCGATTGTTGTACCCTATGCATCAGTGGCTCGCTTCTGTGTTGTCGTCCATTCCTATGGATGGTACGTTCAACCAGACCGCGCCACTTGATCGCTTGAGGGGGATAGACGGTACTGTCTACTCATTAGATCTGAAGTCTGCCACAGATAGGTGGCCGCTTCTGCTTCTGTTTGAGTTAGTGCAGTGCCTCTTTGATCGGTCATTTGCCTCTTCGGTGGTCAATTCCACCCTAGGGACGAATGTTTTTGACATAGCATTTGTGAGGAAACACCGTAACATCTGCTTTGTTACCGGTCAGCCCCTCGGGTATTACTCCTCGTGGCCTCTCTTTGCGTTATCTCACCATGTACTGGTGTGGTACGCAGCAGAACAGTGCTACCCTGGTCAAGTGTTTAGGCGCTATGCCATCTTAGGCGATGATATCGTTATCGCGGACGACCGCGTAGCCATGACATACTCAGCTTTATTAGAGAGGCTGGGTGTGTCTATATCACTTCCGAAGTCTTTGACTTCGAAAGAGGGTGCCTGTGAGTTTGCGAAGCGTTTCAGGTTGAAACGGATGACAGTTGATGTCTCTCCGCTTTCGATTAGGAAACTTGCTTCAGTTTGAAACCCGCTAGGATGGTACAACTTTATGTTGTCCACCCCAGTCCAATTATGTCTTTTGACGCAATTGCGATTAGCTGGTTTTGGATTTAAAGCATCCTCACGGCCCCTGACGGCGTCTAACCATGGAAAACGGTGTCGACGCCTTCTGATTATGCGGTACTATGGTATGTTGCCATGTACCCTGTGGCTTGCGGTTGCTGTGGGTTACGTGCCTCGTCCAGAGGTGCTAGGTCGGGTGATTGATAGACTGAGGGAACATTTTGTTCCCAAAGATCCTATCACTCCGCCGGATGTCGTCTTTCCGTATCCTGGTATGCGGGACTTTCTTGAATGGTCCCTCTATCAGGGTTGGATGCGGCAATACCTAGCGTACCTGCAGTGGTATTGCGCTGTCGCGCTTGACCCGTGTGTCAGCGTGGATAAAAGTACACCTAATAGGCTTTATAGCTTCTCCGCACCTTGCTTCTTTGCCGTTGGAGTTGACCCTGGTTCGGTTCTCGATGCTCGTTGTCTAGGATTTCTACGGACCACTATCCAAGGACCGAACTCTTCCCCCATCGGTACTTCCATTGGCCTTCCGTTCTTTGCAGCAGGATGAATTCACGGTGGTTTATCTTGTGGCGGTGGTGCCGGATTTGCTGTCTGCGTTACATTAATGGGACAGACGTCTGTTTTATGCCCGTACCTCCCACATTTGAAACAAATGAGACCCAGTCCTTCATACTCCACCCGAAATGCTCTCCTTCTGAGAACAACTCTCGACCTTAGCTTCCTGCTCAGGTCAACCTCCACACATATACGAGCATACCTCCCGCGATCCACCATCATATCTTCTCCCTGTTGCTGAGGCAGAGAGTTTTTATCCACTTTCAACCTTTTCCCTATGATATTACCGATCTTGACCAGGTTCTCCTCGTCATAGAAATGGAAAGGTAAATTAGGCACACGAACCCATATAGCAAGTTTTCTAACAGAATAGCTATAGGGATTCAGGTTTGGACTCCATCTCCGCACCACCAGGTAATGGCCTTTTTTAACCCACGGACCCTCGCTTAACACCTTCTGGTAGCAACCTTATCTTTGAACTTCACCAGGAAATGGTTCTTTTCCATGTCCGCCATACTGAAGTCGGAAAAAGCCCAAGCATGGGTCAATCTTTCTCTCATCAATCTGAAGTTCAGGCGTCTTCCTAATAATGTGACCACCAAAGCATGTTGCCATGGTCTACAGAGCTTTTTCCATTCATCGTCAGTGATGTCAAGACGCTAAATGCATTGTTGCAGTCGATGCTATTTCGTTCAAAGATCCTATCTTCTCTTCTTACTAGACCGCTGTTACGAAAGATGATTCTATGCCATCATCAGTTGGCATTTGTCGCTTTCAAGTCATACAGTCAAGGCAGACCCCTTACAGTCTTAGGTATTGTGTTGATAAAAACCTTTGTGCGGAGGGTTTAACTCCCCCCAGGGGCTAAAAGCAGTTAAGTTAGTAGTTCTTACTTGCCTACGTTACGGGTTCGTTCCGCTTGGGTGCCTTCAATAAGTAATCTTTCCTCTGGCCTGACTGCCTGAGTGACCAAAAGGTCACGAGACACGGTCGAATCGAATTGGCCTGTGCCTTTCCAGCTTATAGTTCTAGAAGAATAGAGCAGTATTCTTAGCTTTCTGCTATCGCCCATGAACGAACTCGACGACAAAGCTTTGCGGACAAAGGCTAGTCACCTCAAGTCCAAGTCTTAGTATGCGCAGTCTCTCTTAGTTATTCTTATGGGCTTCTCCTCTCTTGCCTTAGTAAGTTAGCTATTCAGTCTGATTAGATATGTCACACATTGAGCAATA